>CM042898.1:6787500-16787500 GCA_023653625.1 Triadica sebifera | reverse complement strand
CTGTCATTTTGATGATAACAAATAAAATAGCAATATTGTATTTAACATACTTGTTTTTGTAAGTATATTATACAGGATATGGATTAAAATAGCAAGAATGGAGAATTGGAAGAATAATCCTCGAAAGACAAAATTCAAGCAGTAACATGTTCACTGCCGTGACTCTATGAGTCACTCCCGTGAAAGAAGCTAACCATTACCAAAACCAACATTTTAAGTTCACAACCATGAAGGAAAAACAAACCGTGAAGTGGGCATTTCAGTCACCCCCATGAATAAAGGTGTCACCCCCGTGAAGATTCATGCAATTTCATCCAGAGAGCTTCACGACCAGAGTCACCACATGGATCACGACTGGGAAGCTTGTCACTCCCGTGACTCTATATGTCAAAACATTCCAGAGAGCTTCACGACCAAGGTCACCACTTCAGTCATAGCTTGGGAAGAAATGTCACCCCCGTGACAAGCATATTCAAGCCCGTGAACAATGGAAGAGAAAAATGTCAGACGCAATTTTTTTGTTGGTACAACGGCTAGTTTCGTGTTTAATGCACCCCAATGGCTATATTTAGCCATGGGAGTATAAATGGAAGTCATTTATGCATTAAGAACAAAGAGAATGAAGAGAATAACAAAAGAATAGCATATACTTCGAATTTAATTCTGATTACAAGCTATTTGTATTTTCATACTTTGAGAACAAAATCTATTCTCTGTAAAAATCTTTTTGCTCTTCAAATTTGAGCAATTAAGATTTGTAAGTGGTTCTCTCTGTAATCTTTACTGAAGTGAGCTTTGGGTATTTCTGGGATAAGAGTAGAACACTTGTAAGGGTTAGTTGTGTGAGCCTCCAAAACACAAATTAAAAGGTTATTTGTGTGAGCCTATGAAAACACAAAGTGAAGGTTGTTTGTGTGAGCCTGTAAAAACACAAAGTGAAGGTTATTTGTGTGAGCCTGTAAAACACAAGGAATTGGTTATTGTGTGAGCCATTAAAACACAAGGGATTTCTGGGTTAGGTGTGAGCCATTGTGAGAAACACCATAGTTGGGAGTGAGCTTGTAAAACTCCATTGTAACACTTAGTGTGTTAGTGGAACTCCCAATTACGATTGGGGAGAGGAGTAGGGTTTGTTAACACCCAAACCTCTATAAATCTTTGTGTCAGATTTTCTCTATCCCTCCTAAAATTAATTATTTATTTCCGCACTTTAAAGTTTAATTTTTTGAAACTCCAATTCAACCCCCCTTCTTGGTCTAATATCTGGGCAACAAGATACTAATAAACCCTACTCCTCTCCCCAATCTCAATTGAGAGTTTTACTAACACTCTAAGTGTAACAATGGAGTTTTACAAGCTCACTACCAACTATGGTGTTTCTCTCAATGGCTAACACCTAACCCAGAAATTCTGTTGTATTTTAATGGTTCACACAATGAATCAATTCCTTGTGTTTTATGGCTCACACAATAAATCCTTACAAGTGTTTCACTCTTAACCCAATATACCCAAACTCACTTGAGTAAAAGATTTCAATGAAAACACTCACCAACCTATAATACTCAGAAATTATGAGCTAATAGGTTTTTACAAAGAATAAGGATTTGTTGAAAGTAATTAATGCACAATGGCTACAACAAGATTTTAGATTCAAAGTAATTGTTGTTCTTCTACTTAGGATTCATAAATGACTTGCATTTATACTTCCACAGTGAACTATAGCAGTTTGGGTTCATTTAATGCGAAACTAGTCATTGAACCAGCTCTTAACTTAGCTCTTGACATGTTTCTTCGTCCTCATTCATGGGGGTGACTATATGTGTCACGATCAGGAATGTTCGTAAAAGTTGTGGTCCAAGTGATGACTCTGGAGCTTTCTGGAAGAAATTGAAGTGTTTGATCACGGGCGTGACTTTATACTTTTACGAGCGTGAACATTCTTCCAAGCCATGGTTCAAGTGGTGACTCTGGCCGTGAAGCTCTCTGGAAGAACTTGACATGTTGTTTCACGGGTGTGTCTTTATTTCATGGGCGTGACTGATTTGATCCTTCATGGCCATGACCTTTTAATGTTGAAGACTTGGCGCTAAGCTATATCACGAACATGACATAAGTAGTCACGGGTGTGAACATGCTATTTCTTTTTATTTTGATCTTCAAAATTTTTCTTTCATTCTTGCATCTATTTAACTTAAGATATATCCTATTCCACAAACTTAGAACACATATTGTTCAATACATTATTGCCATTTTATTTGATAGCATCAAAATGATGGAAATACCTCTCAAGGACCTCAAGGTTCAACACTCCTCACTTCTATCACATTCTGAGGTGGTTTCCAATTTAGAATAGCCTCAATTTTACTAGGGTCAACTCGAATGCCTTTTGTTGATACCACATGACCCAGAAAACTAACTGCTCTTAGCAAAAACTCATACTTAGATAGCTTAGCATAGAATTGCTTTTCCCTTAACATTTGCAATACCATTCTTAAATGCTGATTATACTCTTCCTTGTCTCTAAAGTATACCCGAATATCATCGATAAATTCCATTACAAACTGATCAGGATATGGCTTGAACACTCAGTTCATCAGGTCCATAAAAGCTACTGGTGCATTTGTCAAGCCAAAAGGCAGTACCAAGAACTCATAATGACCATAACGATTTTTGAATACCATCTTTAGTACATCTAACTCCTTAATTTTCAGCTAATGATACCCTAATGGAAGATCTATCTTTCATAATACACCTGCTCCTTTCAGGTGATAAGAAAGGTCATCGATTCTAGGCAACAGGCACTTATACTTAATAGTCACCCTATTAAATAGTCGGTAATTGATGCAAAACAATAAGGTGTCATCCTTCTTCTTTATAAACAACATCAGAGCTCCCCACAATGATACATTGGTTGTATGAAACCCTTATCAAGCATTTCTTGTAACTACAATTTCAACTCTTTTAACTCCGCAGGTGCCATCCTATATGGTGTAATAAATATATGAGCAGTGCCAGGTACCAATTCGATAGCAAATTCTATCTCTTAGTTAGGTGGCAACCCTGGATCTAGAAATTCACAAACAGTAGGGATGGCCAACTTCGGACTACTCTTTTTCGCATCAATCACATACGCCAAGTAGGTTTCACATCCCTTACTGGAGAGTTTATGAGCTTTTATCATCAATATCACATTATTTGGATAACCTTTATTCTCACCCATCGCTACTATCTCTTATTGTTCCAAAACTCTATTCCTTATCTGCGTCTTTTCATATTTTACTATCACCTCATGATGAGCTAGCCAATACATTCTTAAGATCACATCGTACTCGTGGAATGGTAACTCTATTAGATCTGCAAGAAATTGTCTATCTTGTATCTTGATTGGCAACCCCTGAACAGTTTACTAACCTACACACTATGCCCCAATGGGTTAGTCAGAACGATTTCATATTATAGAGCCTTAGCTCCTAAACCCACTCGATCTGGTGGTGGTGTGCATATGTACGAATGCATCAAACCCGAATCTATCAATCCATAAATAAAAAAGCCAAATAGAAGGAATTTACCCATAATGATGTCAAGTGCATCCTACTCTTCTTGACTCTCATGGAATAAGCTTTTACCCGTGCAACTCTTCTTCCCTCTAGCCTCTCAACAATTTCCGATTTACAATGGGTAGGCCCTATTAGGCCACCTCTGCCTTATCCTGGGCCTCAGCCTCTACCTTGACCTGAAGTCTGTATTTGTATTGGTTCAACACTTTTTGAACCTTTACCATACTATAACAATGAAAAATCTCTTATCAGATGCTCTTTCGAGGCGCATCTGAAGCATGCTCCTGTCATCCACCGACACTCTCCTATGTGAGGATGACAACATTGTGAACACAAAAGTAAAAGGGTAAATCTGTGGGAAGCCAGTGTTGATGTAACATCATCGACTTTCAACATATGCATTTTTACATGCATTTCATTTGGACATATGCAATTGCATATATTTCACTTGAAGATGTGCATTTTATATATTTTTCGATAGGGACATGTTCACAACACGCACTAGCTATGTGTTTGAGTATTTTGCAATTGTGCTAAATTGTCTGTGTCCATTTTATAAATTAGTTGAGGATGACATGAAATTGAAATTTATGTGAATAAAATAATTAGATTGAATTAATAAAGTGAAAATGAAAAGAAACAAAGGAAAAAGAAAAAGAAAAGAAAGGAACAAACAAAATGGGAAAATGACAAAAGTGAGGAGGTGGGAGGTGGACCTTATCTTCCTCCTCACTAATATACCTCCCTCACTCCAATTTTGTTTCTTCTCCTTCCTCCACCATTTTTGCCTTCTTTTCTTCCTTGTTTCACTTTAGTTTTCAAGCAAATTGATCCCTTTCATGTTTGTTCTTGGAAAGTAACATTCTCTCATTTGCTCTAGTGTTGTTTGAGCTGTTAGGGCTAAGTTGAATCAATATTTTATGCCCCAATTTTGATACCAATAGAGATTAATTCTTGAAAAGTTTAAAACAAAAAATTTTTCTTTTATGTCTTAGGTTTATGGGTACATAAACATTTTTGTAAATTTGGTGTGTATGAAAAGATATTGGCATCTTATTAGAACTGGTTCGGGTGTAAACCCTAGCTGAGTTAGCTACTGTGTTCTTTGGTTTTGAGTATGATAGAGCCATTATTTTAGTGGATGAAAACATGAAAATTGTAGGTATATGTCTTATATATATGTATACCAAAATTTGGGTTCATATGTCGTGTGGATGTTGAGTTATTGTGAATGAAACCTTGACTGTTCTATAGTTTGAATTGCCTTCGTAGTGCCCTAGGCAGATCCAACAACTTGTTTAGCTATTTTCAGCTCCTTAGAGATTGGTTCTGTAAATTTTCAAAACATGAAAGTTATATTTTTATGTATTAGCTAAATGTTGGTCTAATTATCACCTTAATGTGTTATGCATAAAGTGAGATAGGGCGTTACTAGTTATACTAGTCTGGAAGCAAACTCTCTTCTGGACTAGTGAAATGTTTCTTATAATTTGAGGACCTTAGAGACATAATTGATAAAATTTAAAACATATAAAATGTTGCATTTGAACCTATCTAAGTTTATATCAAGTTTCATTTTAATATGAGTCACAGATTGTATGATGTGAAAGACAAAATTTGGTACCCAAAAACTGCCAAAGGGCAGAAATAGGGCAGAAAACAGAACACATTTGGAAATTCCACCAATATTGTACAATGCTCTAATTTGTCTGAAATTTGAATATGTTATATAATTGTATGTTAATTTTAGTTAGGAATAATAATCACATAAATTGAACAATTCTAGAAAATGTTATTGGCTAATCAGTCTCATAACATCACACTGCCCCATAGAAAAAACCCTAACTATATATATGAACTATGCACATTAATTTGTTTAAGCCACATTAAGTTTCTCTAGTCATAAATTAATCGATTATATTTCCATATTAGTATCACAATATATTGAAGACCCATAAGGAGGGGATAGATAGTAAGTTAAGGGTCAGAATCAAAAGGCAAAGGTGAGTAAAATTATCAAATGATTTCTTTAGTGTATATGAATGTTGCTTACTATGTGATATGTGAGATGATTTATGGTTATGTGATTCATATGATTGTCATGATTTGATCTTGATAATGAGATGATGGATAATTTGTGACATATGTGTACATATAAGTGTTATATGCGTGGTATATTTCAGATATATGTTTGGCATACGTGATATATACATGGTTTGTGTATAGTATATGTGAAGTATACGCATGGAATATGTGGTATATATGTGATATATGTATGGCATATGTGATAAAGATGCAATGGTTGATGAATGTTTAGTTACAAATGCATATGCATATGGACTAAAAAGGCATTGTGCAAAAGAAGAGGCCTATGACCCAACAAATGTGCAAATGAAACAAATGATGAAGCTAGCTAGCAAATGCAAATGTTCACGTGGAAACCCGAGGTAATGTTTATTTAACTTTGTCATAACAAAATGAAATAAGGAAAGCATTTGCAAATGTAAAGAGTAATGATTATATCCTTCAATTTTATGGATATCTATATGATAATAGTGAATGGAATGGAGTACATAATATGCAATGGGTGGTGATTTATTACTATGAGTTGTTTGGTACTTTAGACCTCATTTAATAATTATTCTCACTGAGCCGCAACTCATCAATTTGCATAATTTTTCAGGTAAAGGAAAGTGATAGCCTATTTTCAGTGGCATATAGAAGACATGGAACACAGGTCATCGGCCAAGCCTCGTCATTCACTCTCCTTGGATTCCATATAAACCTGAGATCATGACATTCATATTTTGGACTTATATGAATGTACATGTATAATTACTCAATATTGGTTTTAAAATGTATAAATGAGTGCAACTCGTAATCTGTTGGATGTAAAGTTTAAGTTTTAATAGAAGTGATATACTAGATTATGGTGAAAACCTCAATGTTGACTTGCAAAGTCATTGATTGATATTACAAGATATGATGAAAAAAATTTTACTATCACTGTTAACAGGATATTATGTCTTGTTAGTATGTCATATGTGATCATTTGACACAGGGATAGGTTTTACTGAAATGCATAAGGTATGATAATACATTTTTGGTATCAGAAAAGGGATAGGTTCCTTGGGAACATGCATATGCATAAGAGCATGATAACATATGCATCTTATATATTAAACATTATCTAGTGACACATTTCTATGAATTTTAGGGCCATTATAGGACATGATTCACCAAGGAGGGAGAGGCTGGCCGAAATGCATTCTCATGAGGCATCACCTCATTTACATAAAGATCAACCAATAGTAGGAGCTAGGGCTTCAGCATATACATCACAGTCATTAGATTAATGAAAAAAGCTGAAGAACAACAAATTAAAAATGCAGCACGTGAGTTTTCTATATACTCTAGCAGAAAGCCGGGAAAAAGAGGTAGGTATATGCTAGTACAGTCTGGTTACATAGGTGGATATTCAAGCTCTAGAGGTCATGCTACAACTTGCTTTTACACAGGAAGGGGGCAAAGGCAATATATTGAAAGAGGCTTACATATACTCATTGTGGTAGACAACATACGGGTGAATGTAGAAGGCTCACAAGAGCATGTTATTTCTGTGGGTCGATGGAGCACATGTATAGAGACTGTCCAAAAAGAGCCAAACTATTAGAGACTAGTAGAGGAAGAGGAATATCTGAGACTACTATTGAGGTACCAAGGGTCTACCCTACCAATGGAACACAAGGTTGAGGTAGAGGTAGAGGTAGGGGCAGAACTAGTACAGTAGGTAGAGGAGTGACCAGATCTGAAGGTCAAAGTTCTAGACCCCCTGCATAGGCTAAAGTATTTTCCATGACTAGGAAGGAGGTAGTTGATGCTCCCGAAGTAGTCACTAGGAATATTTATATTTTTGAAATATTAGCATATGCATTGATTAACCCTAGTTCCACACATTCATTTATATCATTGCATACGACATCCAAATTACATCAAAAGCATGAGCTTTTGGGGATTGAGGTAAATGTGAGCACTCCATTAGGGACAATAGTAGTTGTGAATAATGTCTTTCGTGATTGGTTGGTATGCATTGATAAAGATGAATTAATAGCTGATTTAATCTTATTATCGCTATATGAATTAGATGTGATATTAGGAATGGACTGGTTAACTAGACATCATGCAATAGTGAATTGATTTACTAAGGAAGTAAGTTTAGAATCACCAAACAAGCCAAGGGTTGCATTTTTGGGTGAAAGAAAACATGTCTAATCTCAGCTGTAACAGCATTTTGGGTGATCAAAGAAGGATGTGAGGCATATTTGGCATACGTGACTGATACTAAAACCACTGATAGCTCATTTGAAAATATACCAGTGGTGAGGGAATTTTCTGATGTATTCTAAGATGATCTACCTGGTTTACCACCATATAGAGAGATTGAATTCGCTATTGAACTAGTACCAAGAACAACACCAATATCAATGTCACCCTACATAATGGGCTTAGTTGAGTTGAAAGAACTAAAGACCCAATTGCAGAAGTTGCTTGATAAAGGGTATATCAGACCTAGTGTGAGGAGCTCCAACATTATTTGTTAAAAGAAAGATTGAACAATGAGATAGTACATTGATTACATGCAACTGAACAAAATGACAGTCAAGAACAAATATTCATTGCCTATAATAGATGATTTGTTTGACCAGTTGTGAGGAGCCCAAATATTCTCTAAGATTGATTTGAAATTAGGCTATTACCAGCTGATGGTAGCAGAAGTAGATGTTCCAACGACTTCCTTTCGAACTAGGTATAGACATTATGAATTTTTAGTAATACCATTTGGGTTGATTAATGCTCTAGCTACATTTATGGCTTTAATGAATGAAGTATTTGAACCATATCTGGATAAATTTGTGATAGTATTTATTGATGACATATTGGTGTACTCAAAGATAGGGGAGAACATGAACAACATTTAAAATTTGTGTTGCAAACTTTGAGAGAGAACCAACTACATGATAAATTGAGTAAATACAATTTCGAGTTAGATCATTTGGTTTTTCTTGGAAAAATGGTATCGGGCAAGGGGATAGAGGTAGACCCAAAGAAAATAGAGGCCATGGTAAATTGGGAAGCTCCTAAAAATGTTTCAGAAATGCGAAGTTTCCTAGTATGAGCAGGATACTACCATAGATTTGTTTGTGGATTCTCCTTAATTGCTAGCCCTTTGACTAGATTACTTGCAAAGAATGTGCCTTTCAAATGGGGTCCAAAATTGCAAAGGAGTTTTGAGCAGCTAAAACAGAGGTTAACCTCAGCACTAGTGTTAGCTATTTCTACGACTATAGGTGGATTTACGGTATATAGTGATGTTTCTCATCAAGGCTTGGGATGTGTATTGATGCAATATGGTAAGGTGATAGCTTATGCATCCAGACAATTGAGACCACATGAGATCTCATATCCAGTGCATGATTTAGAATTGGCTGCAGTTGTATTTGCATTGATGATTTGGAGGCATTATCTGTATGGTGAGACATTCCAGATCTTTACAGACCATAATAGTTTGGGTTACTTGTTGACACATAAAGAGTTAAACATGAGAAAAGGGTGATGGTTAGAGCTATTAAAATATTATGACTGCACATTGAATACCATCCAGGGAAAGCTAATGTAGTAGCAGATGCATTAAGTAGAAAGTATAGTAGCATCGTAGCTCACTTACAAGCATCCTCTTTTCCATTTTTTATTCAATTACGGTCCATGAATGTTGAATTAAATATGCATGATGGAGGATCACTGATTGCTACTCCTCAAGTCAGATCTATGTTAAAGGAAAGGATCAAGGAGGCATAGGGCATAGATCCTCAACTGTGTAAGAAGATTGAAATGGTTAAGCGGGGAAACAAAATAGATTTTCATATGCAAGATCATACATTGATGTTAATGTCCCACATATGTGTTCCAGACACTGATAATATGTGCTAGGAAATAATGGAAGAGGCACACAATGCATCATATGCAATACACCTAGGGATGACCAAGATGTATCATAGTTTAAGACCTCACTACTGGTGGCCACGAATGAAGAAAGACATAGCAGAATATGTTTCCAAATGCTTGACATGTCAGCAGATTAAAATTGAATATCAGACACCAGTTGGTAAACTACATCCATTGCCTGTGCTAGAATGGAAATGGGAGAAAATAATGATGGATTTTGTCTATGGATTACCAAGAACTCCATAAACAAATGATGCAGTATGGGTAATTGTTGATAGATTAACCAAGTCAGCACATTTTCTATTTATCAGATGGGGGTGTACATTTGAGAGGTTGGAAAAATTATATGTGAATTAGATAGTCATATTACATGACATTCCAGTGTCCACTATGTCTGATAGAAATCCATGGTTTACTTCACATTTTTGGGTGAGTTTACAAGATGCATTGGGAACAAAATTGAAATTCAGCACTGCATTCCACCCACAAACTAATGCATAGAGCATGTTCTATGGAATTTGTAGGAGTTTTGGGATGAATATATAACATTGATAGAACTTGCATACAATGACCAATATAATAGCAATATCTAAATGGCACCATATGAGGCATTATATGGCAGAAAGTGCTGAAGCCCCATCATTTGGGATGAAGAAGGAGCACGTGCATTAGAAGGGCCAGAGATAGTACCCGACACAATGGATAAGACAAAGGTTGTCAAGAACAAGCTAAAGGCAGCACAGGACAGACATAAAAGTTATGCTAATTAGCATAGAAGGGAGATGAAATACGAGTTAGGTGAAAAAGTATTTTTACGAGTATCTCCATGGAAAGGGGTAATTCAATTCGATAGAAAGGGTAAATTGAGCCAAATGTACACTGGCATTATGAAATTCTTGAAAAGGTTGGTCCACTAATGTCGAGGTTGGCTTTACCACTCGAGATGACCCAGATTCATAATGTATTTCATGTGAGCATTCTTAGGAGGTATAGGTCAATTCTTACACATGTACTTAAAGATCAAGTCATCGAGATAGCAGATGATATGAGTTTTGTTGAGGAACTAGTGGAAATCATCGGATACAAGACTAAACAGCTAAGGAATTGAGAAATACCTTTAATTCAGGTATTATGGTTTAACCCTTTACCAGAAGAGGCAACATGGGAAACAAAAGAAAATATAAAAAGCCAATATCCACACCTATTTCCAGGTATTAAATTATGTGGACAAAATTTTTAAAAGGAAGGGAGAATTGTAACATCCTCGACTTTCAACACATGCATTTTTACATACATTTCATTTGGACATATGCATTTGCATATATTTCACTTGATGATGTGCATTTTATATATTTTTTGATAGGGACAAGTTCACGACAAGCACTAGCTATGTGTTTGAGTATTTTGCAATTGTGCTGAATTGCACGTGTCTATTTTATAAATTATTTGAGGATGACATGAAATTGAAATTTATGTGAAGAAAATAATTAGATTGAATTAATAAAGTGAAAATGAAAATAAATAAAAGAAAAAGAAAAAGAAAAGAAAGGAACAAACAAAATGGGAAAAGGACAAAAGTGAGGAGGTGGGAGGTGGACCTTATCTTCCTCCTCACTAATCTGCGTCCCTCATTCTAATTTTATTTCTTCTCCTTTTTCCACCATTTCAACCTTGTTTTCTTCCTTATTTCACTTAAGTTTTGCAGCAAATTTATCCCTTTCAAGTTCATTCTTGGAAAGTAACATTTTCTCTATTGTTCTTGTATTTTTTGAGTTGTCAGGGTTAAGTTGACTTAGTATTTTGCACCCGAATTTTTATACTAATAGAGACTAATTCTTGAAAAGTTTAAAACATAAAAGTTGTTCCTTTATGTCTTAGGTTTATGGGCATATAAATATTTTTGCAAAATCTGGTGTTTATGAAATGATATTTGCATCTTATTGGAACTGGTACGGGTGTGAACCCTAGTTGAGCTAGCTACTGTGTTCTTTGGTCTTAAGTATGATTGAGCCAGTATTGTAGCAGGGTTAAAACATGAAAGTTATAGGTATATGTGTTATATATATATGTATACCAAATGTCAGGTTCATATTTCTTGTGGATGTTGAGTTATAGTGAATGAAGCTATGACTGTTCTATAATTTCAATTGCCTGCTTAGTGTCCTGGCAGATCCAACAATTTGTTTGGCAATTTTAAGCTCCTTAGAGATTGATTTTGTAAATTATCAAAAAATGAAAGTTATAGTTTGATGTCTAAGCTAAATGTTGATATAATTATCACCTTAATATGTGTTGAACCTTGGGGGTATTTCCATCATTGTGATGATAACAAATAAAATAGCAATAATGTATTTAACAATGTTTGTGTTCTAAGTGTGTTAAATAGGATATACTTTCATTAAAACCTAAAGCAAGATTGAAAGATAGCTTTTGAAGTAAAAAAGAAATCAAAGAAATAGCAATTTCGCGCCCATGGCTACTAATGTCATGCCCATGAATATAGCTTAGCGCCAACTCTACAATATTCAAAGTTCACAGCTATGATGGATCAAACTGTCATGCTCATGAAAGACAGTCACGCCCGCGACCAAACATTGCAAATTCTTCCAGAGATCTTCACAGCCAGAGGCACCACTTAGACCTCGGCTTGGAAGAATATTCATCACCGTGACACACATATTCACGCCCGTGAATGAGGATAGAGAAACATGTCAGGCAAGAAATTAAGAGTTAGTTCAATAGCTATTTTCACGTTTAATGCAGCCAAATGGCTATAATTGATAGAGGGAGTATAAATGCAAGTCATGTATGAATCCCAACAAGAAGAACAATAATTACATTGCATCATTAATCCTGTTGTAGCCTTGTGCATTAATTATTTTTCTCAACAAACCTCTATTCATTGTGAAAACCTAATGGCTCATTATTTCAAAGCATTGTAGGTTGTTGAGTGTTTTTGTAATATCCGATAATTTAGGCCCCGAGTCGCACGTGTCTCGAAGTTGATGCATTTGACCGATCAGAGTCTAAATTCGGATTTTTAAAAACATTGATCAAGTAAATGATAAATGCCTAATTAACTGATTATAAAGTTTAAAGAAGTTGATTTACGGTAAAGGACTAAATTACAAAATTTGATAAGTTTTAGGATCAAATTGCAATGTACCAAAAATTGGAGGATTAATAAGATTAATTGCTAATGAACATATTAATTTTGGGGACATTTTAATAGGTTTGGCCAGCCACTCATTGAGGAAGAATGAGATTAATGGGTTCATTAAGCCTAATGTTAAGAAATGGTCAAAATGGTAGGTCCCATATGAAGACTTTTAGGTACCCTATTTAAGACTTCCTTTTCTTCTTCTTCTCCTCTTCATTTTCTGCCTTCTTCTCTCTCTTCTCTACCAGTCACGCCAGCCATTTCTTTTCCTCCATAGCTATCTTGATTTCTAGAGAGAGAAAGGAAGGGAAGAGAAGGGAAAGAGCAAGATAAGGTGATCTTCATGGTCCATAACTCCTAAGAAAGCTGGAAAGAGCAAGAAAGAGGAAGAAAAATCAAGTTTGGTAGAGAGAGAAAATCTCCAAAGTGGTGATTTAGTAAAGAAAAGTGTAAGGTAAGAAGCATCTCTTCTTCTTCTTCATCTTTTCTTAAAGGAAGTTCGAATTTTGAGCTCATCGAAGACTTATCTGGAAAGAGAGAGAAACTAGGGTTTTCAGAGAGAATAAGAGAGTTTAGGGTCTTGAGGAAATCAGATGATGATAATGATTTATGATGTTGTAGGAGTTCCAAGTGACAAGGAACAAACACTAAGGAGCAAATGGAAAGAGAAAGCTACATAGAAGAGTGAAGGAGAAAGATCAAGGTTTCTGCATAACTTAAGGCAATAGCCTATTTTTGTTTGAAATAATGCATGTTGAACATGATTTTTGATAAATGCATTTCAAGAATGATGATTATTATGGCATGAAACCATAGGTTTAGACATGTATGAATGAGTTCCTTGTGTGACATTGAATTAATTATGCATGTTAGAAAATCTTGTAAGACCAAGACATTTACATGTATTAGAAAGTAATAAGTTGAGTAAAGGGCCTTAGAAATGCATGAAATAGAATTTGGTATGATTTTGATAATGTTAGAATGAATGAAAAGTGAATATGTATATTTCCTGCAAAAAGTCACGGGCGTGACTGTTGAGTCACGGATGTGAACTTGAGACTTCTGGGTGGAAATGGTAGTATTCATTCTAGAAGCAGTCACGAGTTGGAATCACAGACGTGAACTCATTCACGGGTGAGAATGAGTAATCATGACCGTGAATGCTTTTGGGTGATTCATTCCAATAGCATTCACGGCTTGGGATTGCGGGCATGAACTAATTCACGGGTGTGAAATTAGTAATCACAGCCGTGAATGCTCTGTATTTGTGATTATGAATGTGGTTATGAAATGAAGAATTCAAGTAAATAAATGAAAGTCATTGTCTGTCCAGTGAAATAAGAATGATATGGATATATATATATATATATATATATATATATATATATATATATATATATTGATGTGAGAAGGTGTTATGTTGTGACATAGAAAAAAATGAATGTTGACACGAATGATATATGAAATATGATACGGGTAAAATATGTGAATTGACACAAATGATATATGGAATATGATACGAATGAAATATGTGAATTGACACAGATGATATATGAAAAATGATACGGATGAAATACGTGAACTAATACAGGTAATAAACATGAATATTGATATGGTTGTGATTTTAAGTACATAGAGATATATGAATTATATGATATTGAATGAGCCCTAAAACAACTACTTGGAAATATACTAAGGATAGTTTGGCATGCCAAGCAGGGGGGGAGTATGATGAAAACCATTAATGGAACGATTTTCTACGCCGGTAATGGCACGAATTATGAATACTACGCTGGTAATGGCATGGATTATGAATACTGCGCCAGTAATGGCATGATTTTCTACGCCAGTAATGGCACTTATATGCGCACATTATATTACCGTGTGGGACTCCTAAGTGCCTGGATGGCAACTCCGTTATCCTAGTCTAGAGTTCATAGGTGTTGTGGGCTAATAATGATAATAATGTATATATATCTATATATATATATAAACAATGGAAAGTGGTATACATATATAAATACATGATTGATGATGTAAAAGAGATGGTTATAATTAATAGAAATGAAGATGATATTTGTCATTTATGTATGAAGTCATTATTGTATGAGATAGGATCATAAGGAATAGAATTGTATGGAAGAACATTAATATGAAAAATGATACATGTAATTGCCTGTTGCATAACATAGTATATTGTCTTATTTATATGCACCACTAACCTTAGAGCATAGCATAGAGTTCCTTCCGTGCAGATATAGAAAGGTAGCTGAAGGTGATAGATAAAGCAAGCGGTGATCATATTCAAGTAAAGCAGCCGAACCTTGAGAAAGTGGGTTACAAGCTTTGAAATTTTTTTGTATTTGGTTTTTTTTTAAAGAATTTTCGAGTTTGTAAAACTTACTTTTAAAGTTTGTTAAGAATTAACTTGATGTTTAAAATTAGTATCTTATGTAAATAAATTGTGCCATTGTTTTTGTATATATCTATATATATATATATGAGTGTTGAGAAAATAAAGGTAAAATAATAATGATAGCAATTTGAAAAAGTAAAAAAGATAGGCCTTAGCTCTCCCTTATTCGGGCACGTGTTGGTCGGGTGAGGGGTGCTACAAGACAGTTTTGGTACAAGAGCCAGGTTTGGGTGGTTTTGGATTTTTAAAAGTGAATTTGAAAATGTTTATTTCTTGAAATGTACCCACAATTACATTTTTGGAGTTGCTGCTTTATTGATTAGGGTCGTTGCCTTTATGTTATAGGTAGAATATGGCTTCAGGATCAAGACGAATAGTAGTAGAAGAAGCTGAGAGTAATGAGCCTTCAGAGGCAAGAGCTTCGTTGTAACCAAGTCATCGTCGAGCTGCGGCATCGAGATCTAGTGCCAGCTCACTTCATGATCATTCAACTATTAATATGGGTCAGACTGAGCTAATGAGAAATATGATAGATTTGCTACAGAGAGCATCACGATCGACTTTGTCTGGATTACAGTTTGAGAGACTGAGGAAATTAGGGGCATCTGATTTCTATGGTAAGGGAGAGGATGACCCTTCAATGGCAGAATTTTGGTTGGAACGAGCAGAGCGAGTATTTGATCAACTGCACTGCATAGATGAGCAGAAATATGATTATGCAGTATCTCTGCTTCAAGAGCATGCATATGATTGGTGGCAATCTGAATCATAGAGCACAGAGGCTCCTAACCCTATGTCATGGGAATTCTTTCTAGAGAAGTTTAAGGAGCAGTATATTCCTCATATTTACATAGACAACAAAATGAGAGAGTTTTTAATGCTAAAACAGAGGAATATGTCCGTAACAGAATATGAGAGAGAATTCACTCATCTTTGCAAGTATGTTGGTGGTATTGTGTCTACAGAGGCTGATAAATGTTGACGATTTGAAGATGGATTGAGGGATATGATCAAGTTACAAGTTTACTAGCACCAGTTTGATGAACTTCCCCAGTTTACTAGCATCTGCTAGAACGGTTGAAAGAGTCTTGGTGGCATAACAGCCAGTACAGGTTAGTGGGGTTAGTAGACCTGCACCACAGCCAAGTGGGGGACAGTCTAGTGGCAAGAGAGCCAGATCTTTTGGTGGCCGATTCCAAGTTGGAGGTTCAAGCAAACTTCAGTCATATAGACGGGGAAAACTCGTAAGATCTATGTCGTCGACATCCAGTGCACTGACACAGGCATCCCGTAGGTCTACACCTCTACCGGTGTGTCAGCATTGTGGTCGTTCGCACCCAGGAGAGTGTTGGTGGATGACAGGAGCATGCATGAGATGCGGCTCCAAGGACCATCAAAAAAGAAATTGTCCATTGCTACAGTTTAGCAGTGATTCAGAGACTGTTGAGTCAGTACCAATACAAACTATGGGACAAGGCAAAGTTTGAAGCCGAGGGCAAGGAAGAGGAGGCCATGCAGGGCCAAGCCAGTTCAGATCAGAAACAGTAGAGAGACCGGAAGGCAGTAGAGCTGCTCTAGCAAGAGCTTATGCCATGCGAGGCCGAGAAGAGCAGGATGCACCTGACGTCATAGCGGGTAAATTCCTTCTCTTTGGCTCTTCTATACATGCATTGATAGACCTTGGGTCAACACACTCATACATATGCACACCACTATCGGGTCGAGAGGGTCTAAAACCAGAGACTCTAGAATACAAGATTCTTGTGACTAACCCGTTAAGGAACAGTGTGCGGGTTAGTAAAGTGTTTAGGGGTTGCCCAGTTGAAATTCAAGGTAGGCAATTTCTAGCAGATCTAATAGAGCTACCATTCCGCGAGTTTGATGTGATCTTGGGAATGGATTGGCTAGCTCACCATGGGATGATAATAGATTGTGGAAAGAGGTAGATGAGAATTAAAGTTTTAGAACAAGAAGAGATAGTAGTGATGGGCGAGGATAGAGGATATCCAGATAATGTGATATTAGCATTGTAAGCTCAAAAACTCATCAATAAGGGATGTGAGACTTACCTAGCATATGTGATTGATACCCGAAAGAAAAGTTCGATGTTGGTTAACATCCCAACTGTAAGTGAGTTTTCTGATGTGTTCCCTGAGGAGTTACCAGGACTACCACCTGATCGAGAGATAAAGTTTGCTATTGAATTAGTACCTGGCACCACTCCTATATCTATTACACCATATAGGATGGCACCCATAGAATTGAAGGAGTTAAAGATACAGTTACAAGAAATGTTAGATAAAGGATTTATAAGACCTAGTATATCACCCTCCAGTACTATTTGTAAAGACGAAAGACGGTACTTTATGTCTTTGCATTGACTACAAGCAGCTTAATAAGGTTACTGTTAAGAGTAAATACCCACTGCCTAGGATTGATGATTTATTTGATCAGCTGAAAGGTGCAAGCATATTTTCAAAGATAGATCTTCGATCGGGGTATCATCAACTGAAGATCAAAGGGTCAGATGTATCTAAGACAACATTCAGGACTCGTTATGGTCATTATGAGTTCTTGGTGATGCCATTTGGGTTGACGAATGCACCGATAGTTTTTATGGACCTGATGAACCGAGTGTTCAGGCCATATATTGATCAAATTGTAGTTGTATTCATTGGTTACATTCTTGTTTACTCTAGAGATCGAGTAGAGCATGATCAACATCTTAGAAAAGTATTACAGACTTTGAGGGAGAAACAATTGTATGCAAAGCTATCTAAGTGTTAGTTTTGTTTGGAAGTAGTTAGTTTTCTGGGTCATGTAATTTCAGCGGAAGGTATTCGAGTTGATCCTAGTAAAACCAAGGCTATTCTTAATTGGAGATCACCTCAAAATGTGACAAAAATGAGAAGTTTTCTTGGATTAGCCGGATACTATAGGAGATGTGTGATAGGATTTTCACCTATAGTGAATCCTTTGACACGACTGCTGCGAAAAGAGGTTCGTTTTGAATGGACACATAAGTGTCAAGCAAGCTTTGATCGATTGAAGGTAATGTTGACTGAAGCACTTGTTTTGACTCAGCCTACTCCAGGAAAAGATTATGTTGTGTATATTGTACAAGTCACAATGGGCTAGGATGTGTTGTTATGCAAGAGGAAAAAGTGATTGCATATGCCTTCAGACAGCTTAAGCCCCACGAACTTAACTATCCGACGCATGATTTAGAGCTTACATCGATAGTTTTTGCTCTTAACATTTAGAGACATTATCTGTATGGAGAAAGATGCTACATTTATACGGACCACAAGAGTCTTAAGTATCTTCCTTCACAGAAAGAGTTGAACCTGAGACAACGAAGATGGTTGGAATTGATTAAAGACTATGATTGTGTGATAGACTACCATCCAGGAAAAGCTAATGTAGTTGTAGATGCACTAAGCATGAATATTTTAGATGAGATGGGAGTGGAATCCACATTAATGCAGAGAATTAAAGATGTCCAAAAATAAGATGAGAAGCTAGTAAAGATGGTCGAAGCCTTGAAAAATAGAGAAAAGTCAGAATTTTCTTTAACAGAAGATGGTACTGTGTATTTCAAGAACCGGATTTGTGTACCAAGTATAGAAGAGTTGAGGTCGGAGATTTTAAAAGAAGCTCATGAAACGGATTATACTATGCACCTAGGTGGGAACAAGATGTACCAAGATTTGAAAGCACAATATTGGTGGTCAGGGATGAAAAAAGATATCACTGAATATGTTGCTAAATGTCTAATATGTCAACAAGTGAAAGATAAGCATCAATTACCCACATGATTACTACAACCAATTCCCATACCAGAATAGAAGTGGGAGAGGATCACGATGGATTTTGTGTCCGGTTTATCGGTAACTCAGAGAAAGCATGATGCAGTGTGGGTGATAGTGGATCGATTGATGAAGTCAGCACATTTCCTACCTGTGAGAATGGACTATACTTTGAACAAGCTGGATGAGATTTATGTGAATGAGATAGTGAGACTTCTTGGAGTACCTATGTCTATTATCTCTGATAGAGATCCCATGTAATACCACACCTCTTATGCATTTTAGTATAACCTATCCAAATATAAGGTAATCATACATGGCGTACTGGAAAGGTAAAATACCCTGATAACAATGGTAGTAAATTTTTTTCCATATCATATCCTGTAAAATCAATTAATGACTTTACAAGTCTTATATCCTGTAATATCACTCAATGACTTTTCAAGTCAACATTAAAAACCACAATACGATATATCACATATATTAAAACATAAACTTTCCATCCGAAGGATTATGGGTTGTTTCCATTTATACATTTCAAAACTAATCTAGAGTGATAATACATATTCAAGCATATAAGTCAAAATACAGATGACATGTTTTCATGCTTGTGTGGAATGCAAGGAGAGAGAGAGTGATGAGGCTCGACCAGTGACCTATGCTCCATGTCTTTTATACGCTACTCAAAATGAGCTATCACTTTTCTTTACCTGAAAAATGATGCAAATTGATGAGTTGCGGCTCAGTGAGAATAACCATCCAATGAGCTCTAAAGTACCAAACAACTCATAGTCATAACTCACAATTCCAATATATACCATGTATTCCATTCCATTCATCAGTCAATAACATATAAATATAGATAAAATCAAGTATTCAATAATTGTTATTTACTTATGCTTTGCTTGTACATTTTATTTTGTTGTGACCAGATTAAATGAACATTGCCCCGGGTTTCCATGTGAACATTTGCATTTGCATTTGCTAGCTAGCTTGATCATTTGTTTCATTTGCACATTTGTTGGGCCATAGGCCTCTTCATTTGCTTTGCAATGTCGATTAAGTAGTCACAACACCTTTTTAGCCCATATGCATATGCACTTAAATTTAAGCATTCATCAACCATTGCATCTTTATCATATACAACATACATATATTCCCTATATACCTCATATGTCAAGCATATACCTTGTATATACTATACATGTACCATGTATATATATCACATTTGTCAAACATATACCTCAAATATACCACAAGTATACCATTTATATGTACCACAATGTCACAAATTATCCATCATTACATTATCAAGGACCAATCATGACAATCACATGAATTACATAGCAAGCAACATTCATTTGCACTAAAGAATTCAATCGATAATTAGACTCACCGTTCTCCTTTGATTTCGACCCCTAACTTATTGTATATCTGCTACTTGTGGTTCTCCAATATGTTGCGAGCCTAATATGAAAACATAATCGATTAACTCATGATTAGAGAGACTTAATGTGGCTTAAACAAATTAATATGCATTGTTCATGTCAATAGTTAAGATTTTTCCTATGAGGCAGTGTGACCTTATGGGACTGTTTAGCCTATAACTTTTTATATAATTGACCAATTACTCTAATTATTGTTCCTAATTAACAATAACACATATATATAGTACATATTAAAATTTCAGACCAATTGGATCATTGTATAATATTTGGTGGAATTTCTAAGAGTGTTCTGTTTTCTGCCTTGTTTTCTTCCTTTAGGCAGTTTCAGGGTACTCATTTGGGTTCATCATAACTTACACTCTATAAGTCCTCTTTTAATGAAACTTTACAGAAACTTATATGGGTTCATATGGAACATGTTTCATCTTTACAACGTCTACCAATTATGTCTCTAAGGTCTTCTAATTATACCAAACATATTACTGTTCCAGAATAGAATTGGCTTCCGGACCAGTATGATTTCCAAAGGCCATAACTTAGTCTACAGATAACAAATTAAGCTAAAATTAGTTCGAAAATTTAGCTAAGACATATACCTATAACTTTTATGTTTTGATAATTTACATAATGTAGCTCTAAAAAGCTCAAAATAACCAACCAATGTACTGGATCTGCCCAGGGCACTCAGTAGGCAGTTCAAACCATCGAACAGTCATGGTTCCATTCACCATAACTCCCCATTTACAGGCCCTATGAATCTGAAATTTGGTATACAGATACAAAACAAATATATCTACAACTTTTATGTTTTGAGAGACTTCCAATAAGGGCTTTAAACTATTCGAAATCAAACCACACAGTAGCTAACTTGGTTAGGGTTTATACCCTGACCAGTTTCAGTACGAAGGGAATATCTCTCCCTATACATAACATCTTGAAAAAATGTTTACATATACATAAATTTAAGATATAAAGGAACAAATTTTGGGTTTTACAAATTTCCATAATCAATTTCTATTAATATCCAAATCGGGGTGCAATTCAGTGCCTAATATTGAACCTAAGCAACTCAAATCAACCCTATAGAAATAAGAATTGATTACTTACCAAGAACAACCTTGAAAGGGATCAATTAGCTTCAAAAACTAGGTGAAACAAGGAAGAATTTAAGTCTGAAATGGAGGAAATTGAAGAAGAAAACGGGGCTGAAGTGAGGAGGCAGAAATGGGGAGGAAAGATGAAGATAAAGGCAACTTGTTTTTTGTCCTTTTCTCTTTTTCTTTTTTTCTCTTTTTCCCTTCTCTTTTCTCTTCTCATTTCTCATTTCTCTTCTCTTATATTTCTCTTTTGTTTCATTTTCATTTTATTTTATATTGTTATTATTATTATTTACATATATTTGTAATTCCATTAATTCACACAATAATACAACTTAATCATTTGATCCGATTTAACTAAATTAACAATGTAATTGTTTACTAATCTTAATCTAATCATTTTTCTTAGTTTAATTTAATCACCTTATTCAATTTATTTCTAATGCTTTGTTATCTTCATTTAGGTTATAATTACACAAGTGTGACTCGATACAAGTGCCAAATACTAGGACACGTAGCTAGTGCGTGTCATAAACTTGTTCCTACGAAAATACGTATGAAATGCACGTGTTCAATTGAATTGTATGCAAGATGCTTATGTTCGATGAAATGCATGTGGGGAAGGTCAAGGATGTTACAATTCTCCCCTCCTTTTAAAAATTTCGTCCTCGAAATTCATACCTGAAAACAGGTGTGGATATTGCTTTTTCATATTTTCTTCTGTTTCCCATGTTGCCTCTTCTTGTAAATGGTTACGCCATAATACCTTAACCAAAGGTATTTCGCGATTTCTTAGCTGTTTAGTCTTGTATCCAATGATTTGCACTGGTTCATCAACATAACTCATGTCCTCTGCAATCTCAATGCCTTGATCTTTAAGTACATGTGTAGGATCTGATCTATATCTTCTAAGCATGCTCACATGAAACACATTATGTATCTAAGTCATCTCTGGTGGTAACGCCAATCTATATGCCAGTGGACCAATCTTCTCAAGAATTTCATATGGCCCTATATACCTTGGGCTCAATTTACCCTTTTTGCCAAATCGAATTATCCCTTTCCGTGGAGACACACGAAGAAATACCTTTTCACCCAACTCGTATTCCATCTCCCTTCTATGCTGATCAACATAACTTTTCTGCCTTTAGCTTGTTCTTGACAACCTTGATCTTATCCACTGTGTCTTGCACTAGCTCTGGCCCTTCTAATGCACGTGCTCCTTCTTCATCCCAAATGATAGGGCTTCGACACTTTCTGCCATACAATGCTTCATATGGTGCCATCTGGATACTGCTATGATACTGATTGTTGTAAGCAAATTCAATCAATGCTATACATTCATCCCAAGCACCTCTGAATTCCATAGAACATGCCCTAAGCATTTCTTCCAATGTCTGTATAGTCCTTTCTGATTGTCCGTCAGTCTGTGGGTGGAATGCAGTGCTAAAGTTCAATTTTGTTCCCAATGCATTCTGTAAACTCACCCAAAAATGTGAAGTAAACCGTGGATCTCTATCAGACACAATGGATACTGGAATGCCATGCAATCTGACTATCTCATTCACATATAATTTGGCCAAACTCTCAAGTGTATAACCCCATCTGATAGGTAGAAAATGTGCTGACTTGGTTAATCTGTCAATAATTACCCATACTGCATCATTTTTCCGTGGAGTTCTTGGCAATCCATAGACAAAATCCATCGTTATTCTTTCCCATTTCCATTCTGGCACTGGCAATGGATGTAACTTACCAATTGGTGCCTGATGTTCAATTTTAATCTGCTGACATATCAAGCATTTGGAAACATATTCTGCTATATCTTTTTTCATTCTTGGCCACCAGTAATGAGGCCTTAAACTGTGATACATCTTTGTCATCCCTGGGTGCATTGCATAGGGTGCATTGTGTGCCTCTTCCATTATTTCTTGACGCAAGTTCTCAGTGTCTGGAACACATATGCATGACTTTAACATCAGTACATCATCCTGCAATTGAAAATCTTTACTGTTTTCCTGCCTTA
Organism: Triadica sebifera; assembly: GCA_023653625.1. Lineage (NCBI taxonomy): Eukaryota > Viridiplantae > Streptophyta > Magnoliopsida > Malpighiales > Euphorbiaceae > Triadica > Triadica sebifera. The sequence goes on along the minus strand of CM042898.1, from coordinate 16,763,984 downwards.
CTGATTCAATTTTCTCACACAATTTAGGATCTTTGCTTTGTGCTTCTTTGATCCTCTCCTTTAGTATAGGTCTGACTCGAAGAGTAGCAATAAGTGATCCTTCATCATGTATATTTAATTCAACATTCATATATCGTAATTGAGTCAAATATGGAAAAGAGGATACTTGCAAGTGAGCTACACTGCCACTAGCCTTCCTACTCAATGAGCTACACTGCCACTAGCCTTCCTACTCAATGCATCTGTTACCACATTGGCTTTCCCTGGATGGTATTCAATTGTACAGTCATAATCTTTCAATAGCTCTAACCACCGCCTTTGCCTCATGTTTAATTCTTTCTGTGTCAGCAAATAACCCAAGCTTTTATGCTCTGTGAAGATTTGGAATGTCTCACCATACAGATAATGCCTTCAAATCTTCAATGCAAATACGACTGCAGCCAGTTCTAAATCATGTACTGGATATGAGATCTCATGTGGTCTCAGTTGTCTGGATGCATAAGCTATCACCTTACCAAGTTGCATCAACACACATCCCAAGCCTTGGTGAGAAGCATCACTATATACTGTAAACCCACCTGTACCTGTAAGGATGGTTAACACTGGTGCTGAGGTTAGCCTGTGTTTTAGTTCATCGAAACTCCTCTGACATTCTGGAATCCACTTGAAAGGCACATTCTTTCTCAACAATTTAGTCAAAGGGCTAGCAATTAAGGAGAATCCATCAACAAATCTACGATAATATCCGGCTAAACCCAAAAAACTATGCATTTCTGAAATATTTTTAGGAGCTTCCCAATTTACCATAGCCTCAATTTTCTTTGGGTCAACCTCTATGGCCTTACAGGACACCACATGTCCAAGAAACACTAAATGATCTAACCAGAATTCACATTTACTCAATTTGGCATATAATTGTTTCTCCCTCAAAGTTTGCAACACAATTTTTAAATGTTGTTCATGTTCTCCCCTATTCTTCGAGTACACCAATATGTCATCAATAAATACTATCACAAACCTATCCAAACATGGTTGAAACACCTTATTCATTAAAGCCATAAATGCAGCTGGAGCATTAGTCAATCCAAATGGCATTACTAAAAATTCATAATGTCCATACCTGGTTCGAAAGGCAGTCTTTGGAACATCCGCTTCTGCTACCTTCAGCTGGTAATAGCCTGATTTCAGATCAATCTTGGAGAATATTTGGGCTCCTTGCAACTGGTCAAACAAATCATCTATTCTAGGCAATGGATATTTGTTCTTCACTGTCATTTTATTCAGTTGCCTGTAATCGATGCACAATCTCATAGTTCCATCTTTCTTTTTAACAAATAACACTGGAGCTCCCCATGGTGATACACTAGGTCTAATATACCCTTTGTCAAGTAACTCCTGCAATTGGGCCTTTAGTTCTTTCAACTCAACTGGGCCATTCTGTAGGGTGACCTTGATATTGGTGCAGTTCCTGGTACTAGTTCAATAGTAAATTCTATCTCTCTATCTGGTGGTAAACCAGGTAGATCATCTGGGAATACATCAGCAAATTCCCTTACCACTGGTATATTTTCAAGCAAGCTATCAGTGGTTCTAGTATCAGTCACATGTGCCAAATATGCTTCACATCCCCCTTTGATCATTCGAAATGCCTTTACAGCTGAAACTAGACATGTAGGCACAAGTTTTCTTTCACCTAGAAATACTACCCTTGGCTGGTTTGGTGATTCCAAAATTACTTCCTTAGTAAAGCAATTCACTATTGCATGATGTCTAGTTAACCAGTCCATTCCCAGTATCACATCAAATTCATATATTGGCAATAAAATCAGATCAGCTATTAACTCAGCTCTGTCAATGCATATCAGGCAATCACGATAGACATTATTCACAACTACCACTGTTCCCAATGGCGTACTCACATTTATGTCAATCCCCAAAGGCTTATGCATTTGATGCAATGCCATATGCAATGATATAAATGAATGAGTGGAGCCTGGGTCAATCAATGCATAGGCTAATATTTCAAAAATATAAATATTACCAGTGACTACTTCGGGAGCATCCACTGTCTCTTGTCTAGTCATAGCAAACACCCTGGCCTGAGTAGGAGGTCTAGAACTCTGACCTTCAGATCTGGTCACTCTTCTGCCCAGTGTATCAGTCCTGCCCCTGCCTCTTCCTCTGCCTTGTGTCCCACTAGTAGGGTAGACCCTCAGTGCCTCAATAGTAGTCTCAGATACTCCTCTGTCTCTGCTAGTCTCTGCTAGTTTGGCTCTATTTGGACAGTCTCTATACATGTGCTCCATCGATCCACAGAAATAACATGCTCCTGTGAGCCTTCTACATTCACCCGTATGCTGTCTGCCACAATGACTACATGTGGGCCTCTGTTCAACATATTGGCTCTGCCCTCTGCCTGGGTAAGAGAAAGTCATTCCTTGACCTCTAGAACTGGAGTACCCACTTTAGTTACTAGATTGTGCAGGCATATATCTACCTCTTTTCCCCAACCTTCTGCTAGACTCACCAAAGAATTCACGTGATGGCCTTTTTATTTGTTGTTCCCCAGCTTCTTTCATTAACCGTTCAGCTCTGATTGCAGTAGCTCTGAGCCTGGCATAACTATCAAGATCAGTAGTCGTGATTCTGTTTCTGATCTCATATTTGAGGCCCTCTTCAAACTTCCTGCATTTGTCTCTTTCAGTAGAGACCATGAAAGTGGCATAATGGGAAAGCTTGTTAAATTGTACTTCATACTCCGCAATAGACATATTCCCCTGTTTCAGATTCAGGAATTCCTTCCTCTTCTCATCTTTATATGCTTCAGGCATGTAATTGTTCTGAAATTCCAGGAGAAAATCATTCCATGTCAACATCGGTGGTTGTGCATCACTGTCAGGGACTGTCTCCCACCATTCATAAGCATTTCCTTGCAGTAAGGATACTGCATAATCGAATTTCTCATCTGGAGTACATCTCATCATATTCAGTACACTCTGTGTCCTTTTCAGCCATGTCTCAGCTTCTGCTGGGTCTGTTGTGCCACTGAAATCAGTTGTACCATGTTTCCTCAGCTTGTCATAACGTCTTTCCTTGTACATTTCAGGACCATATACTTCTTGTTCTAGGTTTTCATGGGGTACTTCTACATGAGATGACTGTGATGCATGTAATGGAGCTCTAGCTCCTATTGCTGGTTGCTCTCTATGTAAATGAGGTGATGCCTCATGAGAATGCATTTCGGCCGGCCTCTCCCTCCTTGGTGAATTATGTCTTATGATGTCCCTAAAATAAATGAAAGTATGTCACTACATAATGTTCAACACATAGGATGCATCTGTTATCATGCTCTTATGCTTATGCATGTACCACAATGTCACAAATTATCCATCATTACATTATCAAGGACCAATCATGACAATCACATGAATTACATAGCAAGCAACATTCATTTGCACTAAAGAATTCAATCGATAATTAGACTCACCGTTCTCCTTTGATTCCGACCCCTAACTTATTGTATATCTACTTCTTGTGGATCTACAATATGTTGCGAGCCTAATATGAAAACATAATCGATTAACTCATGATTACAGAGACTTAAAGTGGCTTAAACAAATTAATATGCATTGTTCATGTCAATAGTTAAGATTTTTCCTATGAGGCAGTGTGACCTTAAGGGACTGTTTAGCCTATAACTTTTTCTATAATTGACCAATTACTCTAAATATTGTTCCTAATTAACAATAACACATATATATAGTACATATTCAAATTTCAGACCAATTGGATCATTGTATAATATTTGGTGGAATTTCTAAGAGTGTTCTGTTTTCTGCCTTGTTTTCTTCCTTTAGGCAGTTTCAGGGTACTCATTTGGGTTCATCATAACTTACACTCTATAAGTCCTATTTTAATGAAACTTTACAGAAACTTATATGGGTTCATATGGAACATGTTTCATGTTTACAACGTTTACAAATTATGTCTCTAAAGTCATCTAATTATACCAAACATATTACTGTTCCAGAATAGAATTGGCTTCCGGACCAGTATGACTTCCAAAGGCCATAACTTAGTCTATAGATAACAACTTAAGCTAAAGTTTGTACCAAAATTTAGCTAAGACATATACCTATAACTTTCATGTTTTGATAATTTACAGAATGTAGCTCTAACAAGCTCAAATTAGCCAACCAATGTACTGGATCTGCCCAGGGCACTCAGTAGGCAGTTCAAACCATGGAACAATCATGGTTCCATTCACCATAACTCCCCATTTACAAGCCCTATGAACCTGAAATTTGGTATACAGATACAAAACACATATATCTACAACTTTTATGTTTTTAGAGACTTCCAATAGGGGCTTTAACCTATTCGAAATCAAACCACACAGTAGCTAACTTGGTTAGGGTTTATAACCAGACCAGTTTCAGTACTAAGGGAATATCTCTCCCTATAAATAACATCTTGAAAAAATTTTTACATATCCACAAATCTAAGATATAAAGGAACAACGTTTGTGTTTTACACATTTCCAGAATCAATTTCTATTAATATCAAAATCGGGGTGCAATTCAGTGCCTAATATTGAACCTAAGCAACTCAAATCAACCCTATAGAAATAAGAATTGATTACTTACCAAGAACAACCTCGAAAGGGATCAATTAGCTTCAAAAACTAGGTGAAACAAGGAATAATTTAAGTCTGAAATGGAGGAAATTGAAGAAGAAAACGGGGCTGAAGTGAGGAGGCAGAAATGGGGAGGAAAGATGAAGATAAAGCCAACTTGTTTTTTGTCCTTTTCTCTTTTTCTTTTTTTCTCTTTTTCTCTTCTCTTTTCTCTTCTCATTTCTCATTTCTCTTCTCTTATATTTCTCTTTTGTTTCATTTTCATTTTATTTTATATTGTTATTATTATTATTTACATATACTTATAATTCCATTAATTCACACAATAATACAACTTAATCATTTGATCCGATTTAACTAAATTAACAATGTAATTGTTTACTAATCTTAATCTAATCATTTTTCTTAGTTTAATTTAATCACGTTATTCAATTTATTTCTAATGCTTTGTTATCTTCATTTAGGTTATAATTACACAAGTGCGACTCGATACAAGTGCCAAATACTAGGACACGTAGCTAGTGCGTGTCATAAACTTGTTCCTACGAAAATACGTATGAAATGCACGTGTTCAATTGAATTGTATGCAAGATGCTTATGTTCAATGAAATTCATATGGGGAAGGTCAAGGATGTTACATCCCAGGTTTACGTCGTAGTTCTGGAGAAGTCTACAGCAGGCTTTGGGAGCTCGACTTAATTTTAGAACGACATTTCATCCACAAACGGATGGACAATCAGAGCGAGTTATACAGTTGCTAGAGGATATGATGAGATGTTGTGTGCTTGAATTTGAGGGAAGTTGGGATCGACATCTACCTCTTATGGAGTTTGCCTATAACAACAGTCATCAAACGAGTATAGGCATGGCTCCTTATAAGGCTTTATGTGGAAGAAAGTGTAGGACACCAGTATGTTGGACTGAGTTGAATGAGAAAATTTTGATTGGGCTAGAGATAATTCAACAGACTGAGGAAAAATTAAAGTGATCAAGGAAAGGGTAAAGGTAGCACAAGATCGATAGAAATCATATGCCTATTTAAAGAGGCGAGATATAGAATATGTTGTAGGTGACAAAGTATTTCTTAAAGTTTCATTGTGGAAAAAGATATTGAGGTTTGGTAGAAAAGGAAATTTAAGCCCAAGGTTTATTGGTCCTTATGAAATTCTGGAAAGAATAGGACCAGTGGCTTACCGATTAGCTCTTCCTCTGGAGTTAGACAAAATTCATAACGTGTTCCATGTTTCAATGCTAAGAAGATACCGTTTGGACCCGACCCATATTATACCGATTGAGGAAATAGAGGTATAGATAGACATGTCTTATGAGGAAGAACTAGTAGCTATAATAGCATATGAAGAGAAAGTTCTCCGGAACAAGAGAGTCCCTTTAGTTAAAGTTTGGTGGCGGAATCATACAATTGAAAAAGCCACATGGGAAAGTGAGGAAGTGATGAAGAAGCAGTATCCCCAGCTATTTAACCTTGAATGAATAGGTAAATTTCAAGGAAGAAATTATTTTAAGGGGGAGAGAATGTAATATCCGCTAATTTAGGCCCCGAGTCGCACGTGTTGCGAAGTTGACGCGTTTAACCGATCGTAATCCAAATTCAAATTTTTACAAAAAAATCCATCATACCTGGTCTTATGTGCTTCCTACAATATCTTTTGTCTGAAGAGTAAGTACTGTTGGACAATTAAGTGATTATAAAGTTTAAAGAAGTTGATTTACGGTAAAGGACTAAATTGCAAAATTTAATAAGTTTTGGGGTCAAATTGCAATTTACAAAAAATTGGAGGATTAATGAGATTAATTGCTAATAAACATATTAATTTTGGGGACATTTTAATAGGTTTGGCTGGCCACTCATTGAGGAATAATGAGATTAATGTGTTCATTAAGCCTAATGTTAAGAAATGGTCAAAATGGTGAGTCCCATATGAAGACTTTTGCGTATCCTATTTAAGACTTCCTTTTCTTCTTCTTCTCCTCTTCATTTTCTGCCTTCTTCTCTCTCTTCTCTACCAGTCACTCCAGCCATTTCTTTTCCTCCATAGCTATCTTGATTTCTAGAGAGAGAAATGAAGGGAAGAGAAGGGAAAGAGCAAGATAAGGTGATCTTCATGGTCCATAACTCCTAAGAAAGCTAGAAAGAGCAAGAAAGAGGAAGAAAAATCAAGTTTGGTAGAGGGAGAAAATCTCCAAAGTGGTGATTTAGTGAAGAAAAGTGTAAGGTAAGAAGCATCTCTTCTTCTTCTTCTTTACCTTTTCTTAAAGGAAGTTTGAATTTTGAGCTCATCTAAGACTTATGTGGAAAGAGAGAGAAACTAGGGTTTTGAGAGAGAATAAGAGAGTTTAGGGTCTTGAGGAAATCAGATGATGATAATGATTTATGATGTTGTAGGAGTTCCAAGTGACAAGGAACAAACACTAAGGAGCAAAAGGAAAGAGAAAGCTACCTAGAAGAGTGAAGAAGAAAGATTAAGGTTCGTGCATAACTTAAGGCAATAGCCTATTTTTGTTTGAAACAATTCATGCTGAACATGATTTTTGATAAATGCATTTCAAGAATGATGATGATTATGGCATGAAACCATAGGTTTAGACATGTATGAATGAGAACCTTGTGTGACATTGAATTAATTATGCATGTTAAAAAATCTTGTATGATCAAGACATTTACATGTATTAGAAAGTAATAAGTGGAGTAAAGAACCTTAGAAATGCATGAAATAGAATTTGGTATGATTTGGATAATGTTAGAATGAATGAAAAGTGAATATGCAGATTTCCTGCTGAAAGTCACAGGCGTGACTATTGAGTCACGGGCATGAACTTGAGGGTTTATGGTTGCGACTGATTGTATCATGGTTATGACTTCTGGGTAGAAATGGTACTATTCATTCCAGAAGCATTCACGGGTTGGAATCACGAACGTGAACTTATTCACGGGCGTGAATGAGTAATCACGATCGTGAATGCTTTTGGGCGATTATTTCCAATAGCATTCGCGGCTTGGAATTACGGGCATGAAATTAGTATTCACGACCGTGAATGCTATGTATTTGTGATTATGAATGTGGTTATCAAATGAAGAATTCAAGTAAATAAATTAAAGTCATTGTCTATCCAGTGAAATAAGAATGATATAGATATATATATATATATATATATATATTGATGTGAGAACGTGTTATGTTGTGATATAAAAAAAATGAATGTTGACACGAATGATATATGAAATATGATACGGATAAAATATGTGAATTGACATATGGAATATGATATAGTTGAAATATGTGAATTGACACGGATGATATTGTTGGATTTTTAAGAATGAATCATATTCATAAACGCAGCAGAAAATAAATGTTTTTAAAACCCAAAACAAAAGATCATACTTGTACCATTAAAACTAACTTTTATAAATGTAAATGTTAAAAATTATACCTTGTAATTTTTATTTGTTCTTCAAATCTTTACTATGTTGGGTTGGAGCAAACCACAACAATCCACACTAGGATGTCTCTAATGATAATCCACATGAAGAATGAAGAAAAAACTATCAAGATAAAATGGTTTGAACAAATTCAAAGTGCTAGCTTTGAAAGTGTTCTTGAGAGAATTTTTGTTGTCTTAAAATTATATTTTTTCACAAAAAATATTTTCATGTCTATTTTCTGTCATTTGATGTCTTTTCTATTTGAATCAAATTAAAAAATAAGATGAAAAGTTAAAAATGGAGAAAATGGTAACTAATGAATAGTAATTGGCCATAATTGGTCTAATTATGGCAAAAAACAGCCGTTGGCCAATAGATGGGAAGCTACAAGCACGTTGGGCCTGCTGCGGGCTACTGCTGGGCTGCCTAGCTGGCCTGCAAGGCTGGCTTGTAGCCTGTTTAGCCCGCGCAGGCCCGTCACATTCCCGAACAATTTTTTCGTGTGATCTCATCGCGATCCATCCTAAAATAATTCTCTCATATTTTGGATCATATCCAAGACCATTTCACTCATTCTCCATATCTTCAATGCGTGTGACCCATTACGTTCCCGGTTATGTTGGCCACTTAAATTAAAAATTAATTTAAGCAAGTCATGAGCTGTATCTAGCAACACATCATGACCCCCAAATGACCGGAAAGTCGGTGGTTTGACTACGAACCTTTCCAGAAACAATTTCTCTGCAATTATTCCTTTCGCCATTCTATACCCCACTTGGTTCAGAGTATGGACATGTGTCAACTCCCACTAGACTGACTACGCCACGTCTAGTCCAAGTAATGTTAGTTGTTGTCCTTGAGGCTCATTACTCTATTAGATATGTCATTGAAGACTATCTTTATGACATTTCCACTCCGGCCAGAGATTCCTGAGTAATGACCACGACTAGAGCCCATGGGTATACACTTCTTCTATCAAGAGTGGTGAATCCTTTCTTGGTTACGCAATTACCTTCGAATACCTCAAGCTCTATCCAATCACCACCCTATGAGCTACCTCTCTGAGGCAACAAGGAATAGTGTCAAAATATAGAATCAATATTCAAGATATCCTCAAGTACCTCAAGTCTAAGGATACTTGCACCATTGCTATGATGCGACTATCATTGAAATTTGAATAGATTGTCCGTATGATTGTCTCATATTTGGTCATCCAATCTACTTAGATACACTTAGCAAGCATCCACATGTTAACTCTAAACATCTCATATTTATAGATTATGAGATATACTACTCGATCCAATCAAGGAGTGTAACATGTGCTAGTCTGTCTGGATTAATAATGTCCCATCTCATTAATCCTATGACTAGGGATAATTTTGATACTACATAATTACACATGATAAGAATCTCATTATCATGATCTCATCATGATTTCCTTCATGCTACATTATGTATCAAGGACTTCATTAATTGATTTAAGATCACTTATCAATTCATATATCAAATGAACATCCAATTAATGAAAAAACCTTTTATTAATCAAATAAATTTGTACAATAAGTGCTAAAGGTGATTGCCTTTAGAGCACTCCTCTAACAAGCTCCCACTTGCACTAAAGCCAATCGCCTTTGTATTTAATTCCATAGGTGAGTACCTGAGAATCATATTTCTTTTAGGGAAGTGGCTAAGCTAATGGATCAGCAATATTCTGATCAGTGGGCACTCTTTCTATCTTTACATCATTCCTACCAATGATTTTTTCAAATCAAATGGTATCTTTTGAGTACATGTTTGGATCTCTGATGAGACCGTGGGTCATTTGCTTGTGCAATGGCTCCATTATTATTACAATACAATTGTATTGGATCAATAATGATGGGAACCACTCCAAGTTCTGTGATGAATTTCTTTATCCAAACTGCTTCCTTTGCTGCTTCAAAAGCGGCAATGTACTCTGCTTCGGTTGTGGAATCAGCAGTCGTTTCCTCTTTGGAACTCTTCCAACTAACTGCTCCACCGTTTAATGTAAATATATAACCTGACTGAGATTTTGAGTCATCCTTGTTAGATTGGAAGCTGGCGTCGGTATACCCACTCACAGTAATATCTCCATCTCCATATAATAAGAATACATCTTTAGTTCTTCTTAATTACTTAAGGATATTCTTGACAGCCACCCAATGACCCTCACTAGGGTCTGATTGGTATCTACTCGTGACACTCAGAGCATATGATACATCGGGTCTTGTACATATCATAACATACATGATTAATCCTATAGTTGAAGCATATGGAATCAAACTCATGTGTGTCCTTTCATCTTGTGTCTTTGGACACAAAGACTTTGAGAGAGTAATCCTATGGGTCATGGGAATATATCCCCTCTTGGACTGCTCCATGCTAAACCTCTTTAGCATTTTATCTATGTATGTAGACTGTGAAATACCAAACAATCTTTTAGATCTATCTCTGTAGATCCTTATCCCTAAAATATAAACTGCTTCTTCAAGGTCTTTCATAGAGAAATTCTTGGATAACCAAACTTTGATTGATTGTAAGGCTGAGACATCACTTCCCATTAACAATATGTCATCTACATATAACACAAGAAATATGATTGCACTCCCACTAACCTTCTTGTAGACACAAGGTTCATCTGGATTTTGTAAGAAACCAAAATGTTTGATTGTCTCATCAAAACAAATATTCCAACTCCTGGATGCTTGCTTTAATCCATAAATGGATCTTTGAAGCTTACATACCTTTTTTCCATCTTTGGATATGAAACCTTCTGGTTGTGTCATGTACACATCCTCAATCAGATTTCCATTAAGTAAAGCTGTTTTCACCTCCATTTGCCATATCTCATAATCATAATGAGTAGCAATGGCTAGGAGTATCCTTATGGATTTAAGCATAGCTACTGGGCTAAAAGCTTCATCGTAGTCAATTTCTTATCTTTGACGATAACCTTTAGCAACAAGTCTAGCTTTATAGGTAATCATATTACCATCCATGTTAGTTTTCTTTTTGAAAACCCACTTGCACCCTATAGGCTTTATTCCTTCAGGTGGGTCAACCAAAGTCCATACTTGGTTTTCATACATGGAATCCATTTCTGTCTTCATGTCTTGAAGCCATTTGTCAGATTCTGAACTATTCAGAACCTCTTCATAGGTTGTAGGCTCATCATTTTCTATGAGCAATACATCATTCTATTCACTAATGAGAAATCCATATCTCTTTAGAACAGTACATATCCTACTTGACCTACGAAGCTCTTGTGCTTTAGAAGGTTGAGCTGTTATATCATCTGTATGAGTAACAAGCTCGGGTTCAGGCAGTTGATCAGCATCTGTTTGAGCATTTTGAACTTTCTCAAGTTCAATTTTGCTCCCACTATCTCTTTTTAGAAGGAATTCTCTCTATAAAAAGATAGCATGTCTTGAAACAAAAACCTTTTGTTCCAAGGGGTGGTAAAATTGATATCCATATGATGCTTTTGGATATCCCACAAACAGACATCGGTCAGACTTAGCTTCTAGCTTATCTGACATTGTCCGTTTCACATAAGCAGGACAACCCCAAATTCTCATGTAAGAAAATGTGGGCCTGTTGTTATACCATATCTCATATGGAGTAACATCAACTAACTTTGAAGGAACTCCATTTAATATATAAATGGCGGTCTCTAGTGCATAACCCCAAAAGGATTTAGGCAATTCCGCAAAACTCATCATAGACCTTACCATGTCTAACAAGGTTCAGTTTCTTCTTTCAGCCACACCATTGTCTTGTGGAGTGTAAGGTGGAGTCCATTGAGATAAAATCCCATTATCCCTAAGATAATCTAGAAACTCCTGGCTCAAGTATTCACCTCAGCGATCTGATTGAAGTGTTTTACTACTTTTTCCAAGTTGTTTCTCTACTTCGTTTCTGAATTCTTTGAACTTTTCAAAAGCTTCAAATTTGTATCTCATAAGATACATGTATCCATATTGTGAGTAGTCATCGATAAAAGTAATGAAGTAGATGAAACCACCTTTAGCGTGTGTAGACATTGGACCACATACATCTGAATGTATTAAGTCTAAAAGTCCATTAGCACGTTCACCCTTTCCCTTAAAGGGTAATTTAGTCATCTTTCCAAGTAAACAAGACTCACATGTATCATACGATTCATAATCAAATGACCCCAAACAACCACTTTTGTGTAGCTTAGCCATGCGTTTCTCACTTATATGATCAAGACGACAATGCCATAAATAAGATGATTTCAACATATTTTGCTTTTGCCTTTTATTATCATTGATGTTTAAAATTGGATTTGACATATCTAATATGTATATTCTATTGCATAATGTACCATTAGCATAAAGAATTCCATTCAACATAATAGAACAACAATTGTTACTAAAAGCTGAAAGGAAACCATCTTTGTTTATCAATACAGATAATCAATTGGTAGATATCTTCACTAAGTCTCTAAATGAAGAAAGATTTAACTTGATAAGAAGAGAGCTTGGTATGATTGATGGATTAACTTTATGATTGCCAAATGTTTCGAACCTTGATTGTTAATCTTGTGTTATTGTCTCATGTTTTAAGGTATGAAGTGCCTAACTTGATAGAAATATATGTTATAGGGGATAGAAGCACCTTAGAAATCCTTTAGTCTTGTTTTACACTTATTTTTATTTAATGTGGATTTACGACCGTGATCATAATCGCCAAAAGCTCCTGTAGCTTTCACTCCTTGTTTCACGGCATGCTTCACAGTTGAAGGTAGTGAAGACTATGTTTCACACCCATAACCTTTCTATCACTCCCGTGAAACTTATTCACAACCGTGAACATTTCCACCAAATACTTACAAAAGCGTTCACGCTTTGTCTCACGGTCACAAGTAGTGAAGATTGTACTTCACAACCGTGAGTCATTTGTCACCATCGTGAAATTTCATCATTCACGCCCATGACCATTAAATGTCATGACCGTGAATCGTTTCTCATTCTTCATCACAGGTATAGCACCTCTTCAGCAACCATGAACACGACATTTCACGCCTGTGACTTGGCATTCACGACTGTGAAGATGTTGACTATAAAATGTTTTCTGCTATTATTTCTCTCATTTCTAACTCTCCAACTTCTCTCATTTCTCACCACAATCAATCTTTCATAGATTCCGGCCCTCAACAGCATTTTCTATCTATAAATACCTTCAAAAACTATTTCATTCATCAGAAATCAAAAAATCACTAGGTACGCTTCAAAAATCCTTTCAGAAAGTTTATTCTCAAAAATCAATCTCAACTCAAAATGGAACTCGGCTCCTCCAAAGGCACCAGAAAGAAATCTCATGCTCCAAGAAGGTACACAGACTACCTTCTCCATATCATTCCAGAGCACTGTCATCGGAGGTATTCGGTTCTCAAGAAAACACCATTCCTTTCTTCTCAATCATTTGAATGGCACACTGCTAGGACCTTTGGTGTTGAGACAAGCATGACAGAACAACTCCAGGCTTATCATCTAAAATATTTTGTTGATATTCATCAATCGACACTAAGGGAACCTACCCTCGAGTTCCTTAGCACCCTACAAGTCTCTTCCACCGATGCATTGAAATTTTAACTCTGCAAACACCCGAACACCCTTATTGCAACAGAGTTTGGTGACATGTTCAACCTTCCCTCTGATGGTATACTCAATTAAAGTGTGGAGGAGTTCTATGCCAATCAGGTATGGACTCATTTTGGACTCGACTATAGCTGGGACATTAAGAAGACGAGGAGCACCCACCTTCGATCACCAGTGCACAAGTACTTGCATAGGTTTCTGACTTATAGCATCTTTGCTAGAGGGGAAAACAATGGTTCAATTCAAAATTTTGAGCTCTTTCTTTTGGAGATGGCCCGAAGAGGCCTAACAGTGGCTCTATCTTGATGGTTTGCAAACCATCTACTATCAATTGCCATGAAGCCCTCTAGAGACATTTTGATCGGTGGGTATGTGATCACCTTGCTATCAAGCTTGCTTATCTAAAGCTAGAAAAGCACAACTTCAATCTCATACCAGCACATCCTAGAGATCGGCTAGATGTCGAGTCTTTAACAAGATGGGAGTGGTGATTCCCATAGTTCATGAGATTAACATCTACTATTGCGTCACCAATATAGCTGGTGAGATTATTTGTGAAGACAATGATTTGGACGAATTCAAAGCTGGTCTCCAAGGAATTCAGCAAAGAAAAAGAGTTTGAGTTGAGACGCCGACGCCAGAGGTTGAGCAGGAAGTTGGACAATCCTCAGCCTCCACACCGAACTTGGCTTAGCAGGTGGCTGACCTTTTGGCATCTCGTTTTGACCAATTGCAGGCTTCGATTGATGAGAGGTTAGAGAACCTCAAAGATTTCATAGAGTCTTGCATGGAGAACCTCGAGGTAGAAGTAGCTCGCCTTAGAGATGGAATGTCCAGCTCCAAATCTAGTTAGAGCTTTAGTTTTTTTTAGTTTTTTATTTCATTTTGCTTACTAGTTTCTAGTATTGCAATGGTAGGACTTTAATTTACTTTTCAAACCTTTGTACTTTTCCATTTGGTATTAATATACTTGCATTAGTTTTTCGTTATGATTTATCTTTTATGTTCTTTTGGTTGATGACAAAAGGGGGAGAACCTAGCAATATAATTGAATTAAATGAATATGCAAGTTACATGAATGCAAATGTGTTGATACTTTGAATATACCTTCAATATACTTTGCATATATAACTAGTTAAAAGTAAACAACTTGATATACTTTGAATATACCTTCAATATACTTTGAATATACTTAAATTGAATTAAATGAATATGCAAGTTACATGAATGTAAATGTATTGATACTTTGAATATACCTTCAATATACTTTGCATATACTTAACAAATTCCAAGCAAAAACTTGGTATACATTGGATATACTTTGCATATACCTAACCTAGGAAGCAAGCATCCATGCTACACTTCGTCATTCTTAAAAATTCTTGCACTTTATTTTATTTATCTTAAGCATCTTTTGAGGGCGAGACTTCTCAAAAGCACATATTGCTAGATTATTTGTCACCATAAAAATAGGGGAGATTGTTGAACCTTTAGGGGTATTTCCATCATTTTGATGCTAACAAATAAAATAGCAATAATGTATTTGACATAATTGTGTTCTAAGTTTATTGAACAAAGTATGGAATATGATAAAGAATGGAAGACTAACTTTAAAGGTCAAAAAAATGAAAAAATAGCATGTTCACGCCCGTGACTGTGTATGTCACACCCGTGATGTAGCTTAGCGCCAACTATCCAACATTTAAAGTTCACGGCCATGAAGGATTACAGCAACTGTGAATGATCATATTAGTCACGCCTGTGATAAGACATGTCAAAATCCTCCAAAGAGCTTCAAGGCCAGAGTCACCACTTAGACCACAGCTTGGAAGGATATTCACGCCCATGAAAGAATAAAGTCACGCCCATGATCAAACACTAAAATTCCTTTCAGAATGCTTGACGGTCAGAGTTACCACTTGAGTCGCGACTTGGAAAAACATTCACGACCGTGACACACATGTCAGGCCTGAAATTAAGAGTTGGTGCAATGGCTATTTTTGCATTAAATGCATCCAAACTGCTATAATTCACCAAGGAAGTATAAATTCAAGTCATTTATGAATCTAGAACAAGAGAATAACAATTACTTCGAATTAAAATCTTGTTATAGCCATTTTGTGCATTAATTACTTTCAACAAAACTTTAATTCTCTGTAAAAATCTTTTTGCTCATTATTTCTAAGAATTACAGATTTGTGAGTGTTTATCTTTGTAATCGGCTACTCAAGTGAGTTTGGGTATATTGGGTTAAGAGTAGAACACTTGTAAGGGTTATTTGTGTGAACCATAAAACATAAGGAATTGGTATATTGTGTGAGCCATTAAAATAAAAGGGATTTCTAGCTTAGGTGTGATCCATTAATAGAAACACCATAGTTGGGAGTGAGCTTGTAAAACTCTATTGTAACACTTAGTGTGTTAGTGAAACTCCCAATTAAGATTAGAGAGAGGAGTACGGTTTGTTAACACCTGAACCTCTATAAATTTCTTGTGTGAAATCTTCCTATCCCTACTCTACTTAACTTTTCATTCTGCACTTAAAAGTTAAGAATTTTTAATATCCAATTCAACCCACCTTCTTGGTTCATTATCTAGGCAACGTAATTGTTCAAATTTATATTAATGATATCATATTTAGGTCTACTAATGAATTTCTTTGCCAATAATTTGTTAAGCGTATGACTAGGGAATTTGAAATGAGCATGATGGGTGAACTTAAGTTCTTCCTTGGTCTACAAATCAAGCAAAGCAATGAGGGCATATTCATGAACCAATCCAAGTACACCAAAAAGTTAATCAAGAAATTTGGAATGGAAGGATGCAAAAATGCTAAGACTCCTATGAGCACATCAAAAATATTGGACAAAGATTAGAAAGGGAAGAGCATAAATGAAAAGCTCTATAGTGGTATGATTGGATGACTTTTATACCGTACTGCTTCTAGGCCCGATATTATGTATAGTGTTTGCTTATGTGGTAGATTTCAATCTTGTCCTAAAGAATCACATTTGAATGCTGCAAAAAGGATTTTTAAATATTTAAAGGACACATTGCATCTAGGCTTAGGGTATCCTAGAGATTCATCTTTCCATATCATAGGATATTCGGATGCAAATCATGTCGGTAGTCTTTTGGATAGAAAGAGTACCTCAGGCACTTGCCAATTTATTGATGAATGCCTAGTTTCTTGGTTTAGTAAGAAACAAGTTTTGCTTGCCTTATTTACCGCTGAAGCAGAATATGTGGCAGCAGGGTGTTGTTGCACTCAAATCCAATAGATGAGACAACAACTTAAGGATTATGGTCATAGTTTGGACCATATGCCCATCAAATGTGACAATACTAGTTCCATCAACCTATCTAAGAATCCCATTCAACATTTAAGAAGTAAGCATATTGACATTAGACATCATTTTCATACGGATCATGTTCAATATGGAGATGTTGTGTTAGTATTTATCGATACAAATAATCAATTGGTTGACATTTTTACCAAACCTCTTAATGAAGAAAGTTTTTGTTTCATTTGGAAAGAGGTATGCTTGATGGATCAACTTTGTCTTAATTATTTTGCCAATTGTATGTTGTGTGAACATTTAATGTTAATTCCTTCATATGATGCATTTTTCTGGAATAATTTTATGGTATGAAGTGGTTAACATGATACAAATATATGTCTTAAGGCATATAATCTTTTTTAGAAATCTTCTAGTCTTGTTTTAGACTTCATTTTATTTTTTGAAGATTTGAGGTGGTTCACGCCCGTGACATATATTCACAACCTTGAACTTAATAACAAAAAGTTCTAGTAGCTTTCAGGCTTTGCCTCACCACGTACTTCACGGGTAGAAGTCGTGAAGACTGAATTTCGTGTCATATACTCTATTTATCACACCTGTCACCTTAGAGAGTTTGTGGACATACATCGTCCAATGCTAAGGGAACCAACTCTCGAGTTCCTTAGCACGTTGCAGGTCTCACCCATTGGAATAGTCAAATTCCAACTTTGCAGGCATCCTAACACTCTCACTGCAGCAGAATTTGGCACTATTTTCAAGCTCCCTTCCGATGCTATCCTCAATGAGAGTGAAGTCGAATTCCATGCTCCTCTAGCTTGGACACATTTTGGCTCCAAATGCAATTGGGATGTGAACAAGACAAAGATCACCCACCTTCAGTCTCCTGTGCATAAGTATATACATAGGTTTCTCACCTACGGTATATTTGGTCGAGGAGATTGCAACAGGGTAATTAGAAAATCAAAGCTCTTTTTGTTAGAGATGGCATGAAGAGGACTATCTGTAGCATTGTCACGATGGTTTGCAAATCACCTCCTTTCCATTGCAACAAAGGCATCAGGAGATATTTTGATGGCAGATACATGACTTGCCTTGCCATTGAGCTAGGGTATTTGATCCTCTATGAACACAATTACACTTTCATTCTAGCTCATCCATGAGATCGACTCGATGTTAAGTCCTTTATCAAGATGGGAGCAACTATTCGAATTATTTATGAAGATAATAACTACTACCATTTCACCAATCCAGTTAGTGAAATCAATTGGGAAGACCATGACTTTGATGCCTTCAAAGCTAGCATCCAATCTATCTAGCAAAGGAAGCGAGCCCGTGATGAGACATCGACACCGGGGGTAGCTGAGGATGTTGGTCAATCATTGGCCTCTACCATATCCTCTTTGGCATAGCAGGTTGCTAATCTTATAGCACGTTGCCTAGACATAATGTAGTCTTCCATCGATGAGAGGTTGGAAAATCTCAAAGGCTTTATGGAGTCTCGTATAGACAGCCTCGAGGCGGAGGTAGCATGCTTTGGGGATGACTTGTCAAGCTTGAAGCCTACCTAGAGTGCTAGTTTTCTTGTGGTAGCTTTACTTTTGTTGTTATTTATCTTATTTTTTGTTTGCATTCTAATGCAATCCTTCTCTTTTAACTTTCATACAGTCATCTTACTGATTTTTCAACTTTTTGTTCATGATAAAAGGGGGAGAACCTAGCAATATATATGTGATCTATACATGAATATGATTATGCAAATATGCAATGTGCGGTATAAAATATGTAAACTTAATGGTATCATTTTAATTGATAATATGCATAAGATATACCTCACATCAACCTCACATACACCTTTGCAAACTTGAACTTATTTTGAACTCATTTTATTGGATAAGATATACTTAACATATATCTCACATATACTTTGAATACACTTGGTTATACATGTTTTAATTGATGAGATATACTCAAGATATACCTTGCATATACCTTATTAGTTTGCAAATACCTTTGTTATATTTCTTTTGAATCTGGCACTTTTTATTTTTATCTTAAGCACCTTTTGAGGGGGAGACCTCTCAAAAGCACATATTGCTCGATTATTTGTCACCATAAAAAAAGAGGAGATTATCGAACCTTGAGGGGTATTTCCATCATTTTGATGATAACAAATATAATAGCAATAACGTATTTAACAATGTTTGTGTTCTAAGTGTGTTAAACAGGATATACTTTGATTAGAACCTAAAGCAAGATTGAAAGACATCTTTTGAAGATAAAAGGAAATCAAAGAAATAGCAACATCATGCCCGTGACTACTAATGTCATGCCCATGAATATAGCATAGCTCCAACTCTCCAACATTTAAAGTTCACGGCCATGAAGGATCAAACCAATCGTGAAAGAAAGTCACGCCTGTGACCACACATGGGAAATTCTTCTAGAGAACTTCACGGCCAGAGCCACCACTTGGACCACGACTTGGAAGTACATTCATGACCATGACACTTATATTCATGCCTGTGAATGAAGACAAAAAAACATGTTAGGTGCGAAATTAAGAGTTGGTTCAATGGCTATTTTCACAAGAAATGCACCCAAATGGCTATAATTGATAGAGGGAGTATAAATGCAAGTCATTTATGTATCCCAACAAGAAGAACAACAATTACTTTGCATCATTAATCTTGTTGTACCCTTGTGCATTAATTATTTTTCTCAACAAACCTTTATTCATTATGAAAACCTAATTGCTCATTATTTCAGAGCATTGTAGGTTGTTGAGTGTTATCATTGTAATCAATTACTCAAAAGTGAGTTTGGGTATTTCGGGTTAAGAGTAAAACACTTGTAAGGGTGTATTGTGTGAGCCATAAAACACAAGGAATTGGTTTTTGTGTGAGCCATTCAAAAACGCAATGGAATTTCTAGGTTACGTGTTATCCATTGAGAGAAATACAATAGTTGGGAGTGAGCTTGAAAAAATCCATTGTAACACTTAGTGTGTTAGTGAAACACCCAATTGAGATTGGGGAGAGGAGTAGGGTTTATTAATATCCAAACCTCTATAAATCTTGTGTGTGATATATCTCCTTCCTTACTCTACTTAATTTATTTTGCACTTTCAAGTTAAGCAATTTTTAGTTAGAAACCAATTCAACCCCTTCTTGGCTCATTGTCTGGGCAAAAATAGGTGATGTATAGATTGAGATAGGGCCTTCACAAGTCATACTAGTCTGGAAGTGAACTCTGTTATGGACTAGTGAAATGTTCCATTTTAACCTATATAAATGTATACCAAGTCTCATAATTTGAGGACGTTAGAGACGTAGTTCATAAAAGTTGTAAACATATAAAATGTTCCATTTTAACCTATATAAGTGTATACGAAGTTTCATTATAATATGACTTACAGATACTAAAATGTGAAGGACCAAATTTGGTATCGTAAAACTGCTAAAGGGCAGAAATAGGGCATAAAAGAGAACACAATTGGAAATTCCAGCAAATATTATACAATGCACCAATTTATCTGAAATTTTAGTATGTTATATAATTATATATTTTTTAGTTAGGAATAAGAATCACATAAATTGGACAATTCTAGAAAAAGTTATTGGCTAATCAGTCTCATAAGGTCATACTGCCCCATAGTAAAAACCCTAACTATATATATAAACTATGCACATTAATTTGTTTAAGTCATATTAAGTTTCTCTAGTCATAAATTAATCGATTATATTTCCATATTAGGCTCGCAACATATTGAAGATTCATAAGGAGGGGATAAACAATAAGTTAAAGGTTGGAATCAAAGGGCAAAGGTGAGTATGGTTATGTGCTTCATGTGATTGTCATTATTTGATATTGATAATGAGATCATGGAGAATTTGTGACATATGTGGTACATATAAGTGCTATGTGTTTGGTATATTTGAGATATATGTTTCGCGTACGTGATATATACATGTTTTATGTATAGTATATGTGAAGAATATTCATGCCATATGTGGTATATATGTGATATGTGCATGGTATATGTGATAAAGATGCAATGGTTGATGAATGCTTACTTACAAATGCATATGCATATGGACTAAAAAGATGTTGCGACTAGTTAATCGATATTGTAAAGTAGAAGACGAGGCCTATTGTAACAACCCACTTATATTATAGGGATAATCCCATATATATAAAAAGGATGCCATAAACTTAACTTAATAAATCTGTCTGACTATGTTTTTTTATCATATAAATTAAATTAATTCATTTATTTATATTGGATTTAGCTTATCATTCTAATTATCAATATATATATATATATATATATATATATATATATATGACCATGTCGTATATAATTACAGTAGTTGATTAAGTTACATAGTTGATCAGTTGTGGTGTACCAACCTCACACATGTCTACTTGCAATATAATATAAAAATATAAGACATTCTCCTTAACCAAATACATGACATGTCTACCAAAACACATATGTCCGATCAAAATAAAAAAAAAAGTAATTATTAATCAACCTTCTAACTAAGTCGGTTGTGCCTCTTCTAATATGAGCTTGGATTTCCTTCCTGACCAACTTCACTTTCTACTGCCTACAGTTCCAATTCCTGTGTGAGAAGAACCCACACTAAGCTATCTCTTGCTTAGTGGTACATATAGGCATTAAGTTTTTACCAAGCAGTCACACAAATGCATGTATCAAATAAATCATGTCACACTTAATTTTATTGCATATTTGTCATATAAAATAAATAAGCACATCACATAACAGTATAACCATAACAACCTTACTCAAAAATTAAAATCTTACTACCCCATGTAAGCATTCATGTTTTGCTACTTATATCAATAAATTTGTTTACATTTCATTCCATAGTCTTTAATTAATGTTAGCTCAAATGTCATTCCCGGACTCTATGGATACGGGGTCTGAAATAGGGAAGTTATGGAAATTTTTAGAATTTTTGGAAATTAATTTTGAAATAATTTAAGTTGTGCAATTGTAATTATAGTATGACTAGAAATTGGTATGTATATTAAAATTAAATTGTTTAATTTTAACATCATAATATCGGATTTTAAGGATAATTAATTTTGAATTAATTTTAGAAATATGGAATTTAATTTAATTTGATTAAATATTAAATTCCACTTCAAAATGACATACAAAATTAAATTAACCAAAAAAACACAAATAGGCAATTTCCGTTCAGCATTAAATCGATTTGCAAATTGACATCCAAAATTGTCATTTTTATTTTGTGCATTAGAGAATGCATGTTAGGGGTGTATGAAAAGACATGGTGGATGATTATGGATTTAGGCCCAATGTGATTGAGCATGCACGCATGAAATTGTTTTGTTTTATGGTAAATAGGGTTTGCGTGTCCCTACCTCTCTTTCTTTCTTATGTATTTCTCTTCTCATCTTACTCCCATCAAATGTAAATTGAGCTTTTCTATAATTTGAAATATTTAATTAGATTACATAGGATCAGGATAGAATGAAGATACAAAGGAGCAAGAAGTAAAGGAGGTGCCACCATAAACAAGAAGACATAAAATAGGAATTTGATTTCTATTTTGGGTTGTAAATTCATGCATATACCTAGGTGAGACCTAGTCAATTTCTCTTGGCTCAAGAGGTTGACTTTAGTATATACATAATCATGTCATATAGTTAATATAACTATCTTTATATATCCATGTGATGAATGTATGATATACAAAAGCATGAAACAATAACTTGATAAGACTTATCAAAGAAATCCCTTACTAAATAAACAATTAAGTCTTACACCTTTCATTAATATGGAGAGAACCAGAGCTATTCTAGAGTCAGGGTTGTTGAGTTGCCTCAAGCTCACTCTATAAGAATATGTTCAATTCATTGAAATTAGATTTCACGATTAATGGGTTAGACTTTACCGATATTATTAACTTGTTGGATTTGCACTAAGGTTAATGTTCATTGGAGGTGAAGTTGGGTTTGTATGCATGAAATGTACACATATCAAGAGTTGATAGCACAATGTATATGCACACATCAATAAGTTGATAGCACAATGTATATGCATGAATAATGCAATTGGTAAGGACTAGAAACATGTTGCCCAGATAATGAACCAAAAAGGGTGGTTGAATTGGATATTAAAAATTCTTAACTTTTAAGTGCGGAATGAACAGTTATGTAGAGTAGGGATAGAAAGATATCACACAAAATATTTATAGAGGTTCGGGTGTTAACAAACCCTACTCCTCTCCCCAATCTCAATTGGGAGTTTCACTAACACACTAAGTGTTACATTGAAGTTTTACAAGCTCACTCCCAACTATGGTGTTTCTATCAATGGATCACACCTAACCCAAAAATCCCTTGTGTTTTAATGGCTCACACAATAAACCAAATCCTTGTGTTTTAATGGCTCACACAAATAACCCTTACAAGTGTTCTACTCTTAACCCAATATAGCCAAACTCACTTGAGTAGTAGATTACAAAGAGAAACACTCGCAAATCTATAATGCTCAGAAATTATTAGAAAAATATTTTTACAGAGAATTAATATTTGCTTGAAATAAATTAATGCATAAACAAGATTTTGATTTGAAGTAATTGCTATTCTTTTGTTCAGCATTCATAAATGACTTACATTTATACTTTCATGGCGAATTATAGTCGTTTGGGTGCATTTAATGTGAAAATAGTCGTTGCACCAACTCTTAATTTTGCACCTGACATGTTTCTCTTTCCTCTTTCACTGTTGTGAATATGTGTGTCACAGTCGTGAATGTTCTCCCAAGCCATGACTAAAGTGGTGACTCTGACCGTGAAGCATTCTAGAAGGAATTGAAGTGTTTGATCACGGGCATGACATTATTCGTTCACGAGCATGAATATCCTTCCAAGCTGTGGTCCAAGTGGTGACTATGGCCGTGAAGCTCTCTGGAGGAATTTGACATGTTTTCTCATGGGTGTGACTATATTTCATGGGCATAACTGATACGATCAGTCACGGTTGCTATGATCCTTTATGGCTGTGAACTTTAAATGTTGGGTAGTTGGCACTAAGCTAGATCACGAGCGTGAACATGCTATTTCTTCAATTTTGACTTTTAAAGTTAGTCTTCTATTCTTGCAGCATATTCCATACCCTGTTTAATAAACTTAGAGAACAAGTATTAAATATATTATTGTTATTTTATTTGTTAGTATCAAAATGATGCAAATACCCCTCAAGGTTCAATAATACCTACCAACCAAACTAAGGGTAGCTTGTTGAGTTGCCTCAAGGTTATTCTTAGCTAGTTGGATATCGATCCAGTAGGAGAACTTCCATATAAGTTCTCTCGAATTCATGGTGAGGGCTGTGGATTCACAATAAAATAGTGGGAGTCATAATGCGATTTATTAAAAACCTAATAAACATGCATTTTATGTACATTCTAACATGTTTTATCAGATATAGGTTGCTAGAATCATCATCATGACAAGTGTGAATTTGCGATCACTAATGGAATCAAATAATATGACTAGGCCTAATTTTTTTGATTGGCTAAGGAATCTGAGAATAGTTCTCAAATCTAAAAAGATCAGCTTTGTCCTAGATGAGGGACTCCCTAATCCCCCTGCTGCTAATGCTTCTAAAGATGTTCAGAAGGCATATCAAAAGCATCTCGATGATAGTGAGATGGCAAGCTGCATTATGCTTTCTACTATGTCAGCTGAATTGCAAAAGCAGCATGAAGCTATGGATCCTAATTTCATAGTATACCATTTAAGAGAGCTTTTCGATGAGCAAGCATTTTTCGAAAGGTTCGAAACTTCGAGGTTGCTCTTTCGAACTAAGATGGTTGAAGGGACATCTCTAGTACAATATGCATTGAAGATTAATGGCTATATTGAGAGGTTGCTCTAGCAATATGTGCTTTTGAGAACTCTCCCCCTCAAAAGATGCTTAAGATAAAAAATACTAAAGTGCAAGAATTTTTTAGAATGATGAAGTGTAGCATGGATATACTTTTCATATACCTTGCTAGGTAACTTGCATATTTAATTCAACTATACTGCTACGTTCTCCCCTTTTTGTCATCAACAAAAAGAACATAAAAGAGAAATCATAAGGGAAAACTATTGCAATTATATTTATACTAAATGGAAAAGTACAAAGGTTTGAAAAGTAAATTAAAGTCCTACTTTTTCAATACTAGAAATTATTAAGCAAAATTAGATAAAAAAACAAAACAAAAAAACAAAGAAAAGAAACTAAAGCTCTAGCTAGATTTGCAGCCGGACATCCCATCTCTAAGGCAAGCTACTTTTGCCTTGAGGCTCTCCATGCGAGACTCTATGAAATCTTTTCTGTTCTCCAAGCTCTCATCCATCAAAGCCTGTAATTGGTCAAAACAAGGTGCCAAAAGGTCAGCCACCTGCTGAGCCAAGTTCGGTGTGGAGGCCGATGATTGTCTAACTTCCTGCTCAACCTCTATGGTCGCCGTCTCGACACGAACTCTTTTTCTTTGCTGGATTACTTAGAGGCCAGCATTGAAGTCATCTGAATCGTTGTCTTCCAAAATAATCTCACCAGTTGTATTAGTGAAGTGGTAGTAGATGTTACTCTTATGCACTATGCAAACCGCCGCTCCAATGTTGATAAAAGACTCAACGTCTAGCCAGTCTCTAGGATGTGCTGGTACGAGGTTGAAGTTGTGCTCCTCTAGCTTTAGATAACCAAACTTTATAGCAAGGTGAGTCACATAGCCACAGATCAGAATGTCTCCTGAGGGCTTCATGGCAATTGATAGTAGATGATTTGCAAATCATTGAGATAGAGCCACTGTAAGACCTCTTTGAACCATCTCCAAGAGAAAGAGCTCGGATTTCTGAATTGAACTGTTGTTGTCCCCTCTGGCAAAGATGCTATAGGTCAAAAACCTATGCAAGTACTTGTGCATTGGTGATCGAAGGTGGGTGCTCTTTGACTTCTTGATGTCCAGTTGCAGTCGAGTCTAAAATGAGTCCATGCTTGAGTGGCATATAACTCCACCTCACTTTCATTGAGTATACCATTAGAGGGAAGGTTGAACATGTCACCAAACTCCATTGCAGTGAGGGTGTTCAGATGTTTGTAAAGTAGAAATTTTACGGTGCTAGTAGGAGAGACTTGCGGGGTGCTAAGGAACTCGAGGGTAGGTTCCCTTAGTGTTGGTTGATGTATATCAATAAAATCTTTTAGATGACAAGCATGGAGTTATTCCCTCATGCTTGACTCGAAACTAAGGGTCCTGACAGCGTGCCATTCAAAAGCTCGAGAGGAAAAAAGTGCTCTTTTCTTGAGAACCAAGTACCTCGGTTGACAGTTCTCCGAAATGATATTGAGATGGTAGTCCGTGTACCTTCTTGGAGCATGAGACATCTTTCTAGTGCCTTTGGAGGAGCTGGGTTCCATTTTTGGTTTTGAAATTGATTATTGAAGAGAGAAAAAATCTGATATAATGTTTGAAGAGTACCTAGTGCCTTTGTGAAGTACAATCTTCACTGCTTGTGACCGCGAGACAAAGCATGACACGAAGCGTGAACGGTTCTGTAAGTATTTGGTGAAAATGTTCATGGTCTTGAATAAGTGTCACGATCATGAAGAAAGAGTTTCACGGGAGTGACAGAAAAGGTTGTGGGCGTGAAACATAGTCTTCACTACTTTCAACCGTGAAGCATGTCATGAAGCAAGGCGTGAATGCTACTAGAGCTTTTGGCGATTATGATCACAACCGTGAATATATATCACAGGAGTGAACTACCTAAAATCCTCATTAAATGAACTAAATCTAAAACAAGACTAAAGGATTTCTAAGGTGCTTCTATCCCCTATAACATATCTTTCTATCAAGATAGCCACTTCATACCTTAAAAAATGTGACAATAATATAAGATTAACAATCAAGGTTCGACAAATTTGGCAATCAAAAAGTTAATCCATCAATCATGCCAAGCTCTCTTTTTATGAAGTTAAATCTTTCTTCATTTAGAGACTTAGTAAAGATATCTTCCAATTGATTGCCTATGTTTTTAAATTCCAATAAAACATCTCCATATAGAACATAATCTCTAAGAAAATGATGTCTTATGTCAATATGCTTACTTTTAGAGTGTTGAATGGGATTCTTAGATAGGTTTATAGCATTTGTATTGTCACATCTGATAGGTATATGGTCTAAATTATGACCATAATCCATAAGTTGTTGTTTCATCCAAAGGATTTGAGTACAACAACATCCTGCAACCACATACTCTGCTTCAGTGGTAGAAAGAGCAACTGAAACTTGTTTCTTGCTAAACCAAGAAGCTAAGCATTCACCAATAAAGTGACAAGTGCCTGAAGTACTATTTCTATCCAATAGACTTCCAGAATAATCAGCATCTGAATATCCTATAATGTGAAAGGATGAATTTCTAGGATACCACAAACCTAGATGCAATGAGCCATGTAAATATTTTAAAATTCTTTTCACAGCATTCAAATGAGATTCTTTAGGACATGATTGAAATCGAGCACATAAGCATACATTATACATTATATCGGATCTAGAGGTAGTGAGATATAAGAGTGATCCGATCATACCTCTATAGAGCTTTTCATTAATGCTTTTACCCTTTTCATCCTTGTCCAATTTTGTTGATGTGCTCATTGGGGTCTTGGCATTTTTACATCCTTCCATTCCAAATTTCTTAATTAAGTCTTTGGTATATTTCAATTGGTTGATGAATATTCCCTCATTGCATTGTTTTATTTGTAGACCGAGGAAGAACTTGAGCTCACCCATCATGCTCATTTCTAATTCCCTAGTCATACACTTAGCAAATTCTTGGCAAAGCAATTCATTAGTAGACCCAAATATGATGTCATCAACATAAATTTGAACAATTAGAATATCATGCGTATGCTTTTTAATAAATAAAGTAGTGTCAACATTCCCCTTTGTAAAATTATTTTCTAAAAGAAAAGAACTTAGTCTTTTATGCTCTTGGGGCTTGTTTGAAACCATATAAAGCTTTTGTCAGTTTAAATACATGGTTAGGCAAATTATGGCTTTCAAAACCTGGTGGTTGTTCTACATAAACTTCTTCTTCTCTAAAACCATTTAAAAAAGCACTTTTGACATCCATTTGAAAGAGTTTGAAATTCATATGGCATGCATATGCTAAAGGTATTCTTATGGCTTCTAATCTAGCTACAGGAGCATAGGTCTCATCATAATCTATTCCTTCTTCCTGATTATAACTTTTTGCAACTAACCTAGCCTTATTCCTAGTTATTTAACCTTGTTCATCTAGTTTATTTCTAAATACCCATTTACTTCTAATGATTTGATGCTCCTTGGGTTTAGGAACTAAGGTCCACACTTTACTTCTCTCAAATTAGCTGAGTTCCTCTTGCATAGCAATCATCCAATTTTCATCATTAAGAGCTTCATCAATATTTTTAGGCTCAATTTGAGAGACAAAGGCAAGATTAGAATCTAATGGTTTGAGATGAGATCTAGTACTTACTCCCTTTGTAGGATCACCAATGATTTGCTCATTGGGATGATGTTTTGTCAATCTTCATTCCTTTGGGAGCTCTTGCTTGTTTTCCTCTTGAGCTAGAGGTAGAGAGTCATCTTGATGTGAATTTTCTTGATCATTTTCTTCTCTTTCATTTTCAAGATCAAGTCTTTGCAGTGTACCTACAACATCATCAAGAACACTACCTTTCACAAGATCGAGCTTACTAGATCCATCAAAAACAACATGCATTGATTCTTCAACAGCTAATGACTTTTTATTAAAGACTATACAAGCTTTGCTTGTGGTGGAGTATCCTAAAAATATACCCTCATCAAATTTAGAGGCAAATTTTCCAAGGTTGTCCTTGGTATTCAATATGAAACACTTGCATCCAAATACTCTAAAATATGATATCATGGGCTTTTCTATTCCATAACGCAAATAAAGTTTTGTTTAAGAGAGGTCTTTTGAAAACTCGATTTGAAATATAACATGCAGTATTTATGGCTTCGGCCCAAAAGTAAGTTGGTAAACCATACTCATTGAGCATTGTTCGAGCCATTTCAATTAGAGTTCGATTTTTCCTTTCGACCACCCCATTTTTTTGAGGTGTCCTAAGAGATGAAAAATTCATTGAAATGCCATGTTATAGACAAAAATTTTAAAAATTTTCATTTTCAAATTCTTTGCCATGATCACTTCTTATTTTTGAAATACAATATCCTTTTTCATTTTGAACTCTCTTAGCAAAGTTTTTGAAAGTTTCAAAGCATCACTCTTTTGAGCTAAGAAAATTATCCAAGTGAATCTAGAGTAGTCATCGATGATGACAAAGGCATAGTGTTTACCTCCCAAGCCTACAATCCTAGTAGGTCCAAAAAGATCTAGATGCAGGAGTTGTAGAGGTTTTGAGGTACTTACAATGTTTTTGGATTTGAATGATGACTTGTGTTGGTTTCCTCTTTGGCAAGGTTCACATGTCTTGTCTTTCTCAAATTTCCCTTTACCAACTCTCCTTTGCTGAGGCTTTGAATTAAATCCATGCTTGCATGACCAAGCCTTTTATGCCCCAGCCAATATTCATCACTAATAGTCACAAGACACTTAGAGGGAAGATTAGATATTTTGTGTAAGTCTATTATGTAGGTATTGACATCTCTACTTCCTTTAAAAATCTCTTGGCCATTAATAGAGGTTGCAAGACATTCGTTAGAAGTAAAGATTACTTAGTTTCACTTGTCACATAGTTGACTTACACTTAACAAGTTATGTTTCAAACCATCAAAAAGTAAGACATCTTTGATGAAAGTAGTACCATTAATACCAATAGAACCAATGCCGATTATCTTACCCTTAGCACTATTTCCAAAGGTTACTTTACCTACATCAATACTTTTGATTCATTGAATAGTTCTTTGTCTCCGGTCATATACCTTGAGCATCCACTATCTACCAGCCTAGCATTTTTGTTTATTGTGGACTTGAGGCATACCTATAGAATCACAATTAAAGTATTGTTTTTAGGTACCCAAATGAGCTTGGGTCCTTGGGGGTTAGCACATGAAGGATCCCAATGAGCCTTCCCTATCCAACAATGTTTATTTATATAACCCAATTTCATACAATAATTACATTGTTTAGCTCTAAATATGCTTTTTGGTCTTACTATGCTTTTGAATGCCATTTTTCTATTAGGTAAAGCTTGTGAGCAATGGCATTCACATGCATGATGACTTGGTGCTTTTCTAGGTGCATGCTTCATATACATAAAAACATGATTAGCCTTTTGAGGTTTCCTTTTTAGGCTTACTAACCCTTGATTATTCCTCTTATGTATAGAAGGTTTAGTGTATGTTGTGCACTTAGCCTTTGGGGATGTTACAGCTAATGTGGAGATATAGGGTTCACTTGACTTAACAAAAGTAGTCTTGTGAGATGAAGATGATGTACCCTTAAATCCTTGACCATGTCTAATTAAGAGTGGTCCTTGAGACACAATGAGAGTATCTAAACTCTCATTTCCCTTGTGAAATTTTGAAATAGAGTTTCTATGTTCCTCAACTTAATTTTTCAAAATTATGTTTTCTTTAAGCAAGGATTTAGTTGAGGGTGTTGAGGAGTACTCATCTAAAGATTTTTGAAGATATTTATTAGATGATTTAAGCTCAAAGTTTTCCTTTTCTAAAACATCCATTTTGATTTTCAAACTAGAAATGTTATTTTTGTAAGTATTGAATTTACTTCTATATTTTTCTAGTTATAGATTCAATACTTCTATTAAGCTTTGCTTATCATCATCTTCATTATCACTATAATTATCACTACTATCATTATTGAACGAGTATGAGTGAAGTGATCCTACCTTATCCGAGGCATGATCCTCTATAGCCATGAAGCATAGGTTGACCTCTTCACTTTCATTGTCATTTTTTCACTTGAAAAGCTTACGTCATCCCATGTGGCTTTTTGGCCTTTCTCCCCATTGTCTATTTGATATTTGCTTTTGTACTTCTTGAGCCTTGGACATTCCGGTTTAATATGTCCTTTGTTTCCACATTCATAGCATTTTACCTCATCTTTACTCCTTTGAGAGTCATTTGAGACCTGTTTAAGATTTCTTTGCTTGAATTTTCTAGAGTTGCCCATTCTCTTCACAATTATTCTTTTTAGCCTTCTTGAGAGCATACAATGTCCTCATTTGCATCATCACTCTTTTCTTCATCGTCTTCAACTTCTTATTGAGATTTTGAAGTAGAGGCTTTCTTTTTTTTTGGCTCGACTTCAAGCTCTCTATCTCTTTTCACTGTCATTTCATATGTTAGAAGTTTTCCAATAAGCACATCGGTATTCATGAATATATTAAGTCTAAAATTCCATTAGCACGTTCACCCTTTCCCTTAAAGGGTAATTTAGTCATCTTGCCAAGTAAACAAGATTCACATGTGTCATATGATTCATAATCAAATGACGCCAAACTACCACTTTTGTGTAGCTTAGCCAGGCATTTCTCACTTATATGACCAAGGCGACAATGTCATAAATAAGATGATTTCAACATTTCTCATTGATTTCAATAAAATGTGAATAACTATCAAACAAACCGGTTAAAATTAAGTCAATACTTAATTCATGGTCCATCATATTCATGCATGGGTTTGGGTTAAAATTAAGTCAATACTTAATTCATGGTCCATCATATTCATGCATGGATTTATATTTTGGGTTCTAAATTCATGCATAAACCCAGGTAAGATCTAGTCAATTTCTCTTTGGCTCAAGAGATTGACTTTAGTATGTCCATAATCATGCCATATAGTTAATGTGACTATCTTTATATATCCATGTGAAGAATGTATGATATATAAAAGCATGAAACAATAACTAGATGAGACTTAACAAAGAAATCTCTCGCTAAATAAACAATTAAGTCTTACGCATTCCATTAATGTGGGGAAAACCCAAGTGCTTCTAGAGTCAGGGTTGTTGAGTTGCCTCAATCTCACTTTATAAGAATATGTTCAATTCATTGAAATTAGATCTCACAATTAATGGGTTAGACTTAACCAATATTATTAACTTATTGCATTTGCGCCAAGGTTAATGTGTATTGGAGGCAAAGTTGGGTTTGGGGTACATGAGATGTACACATATCAAGAGTTGATAGCCCAATGTATGTGGACACATCAATAAGTTGTTAGCACAAGATTCGACATTTGCATAAATAATGGAATTGGTTTGGATTAGATACCAACCAACCAAACTAAGGATAACTTGTTGAGTTGGCTCAAGGTTATTCTTAGCTAGTTGGATATCGACACACTAGGAGAAGTTCCATATAAGTTCTCTCGGGTTCATAGTGAGGGCCATGGATTCGCAATAAAACAGTGAGAGTCATACTGTGATTTATTAAAGACTTAATAAAGATGCATTTTATGTAAAATCTAACATGTTCTATATTACATCTAGGTTGCTAGAATCATTATCATGACAAGTGTGAATTTGCGATCACTAATGGAATAAAATAAGTTGACTAGTCCTAATTTTTTGGATTGGCTAAGGAATTTGAGAATAGTTCTCAAATCCGAAAAGATTGGCTATGTCATAGATGAGGCACTCCCTAATCCCCCTGCTGCTAATGCTTCTTAATATGTTCTAAAGGCATATCAAAAACATCTTGATGATAGTCAGATGGCAAGTTGTATTATGCTTGCTACTATGTCAGTTACGTTGCAAAAGCAGCATGAGGCTATGGATGCTAATTCCATAGTATACCATTTAAGAGAGATTTTTTAAGAGCAAACGCATTCTGAAAGGTTCAAAACTTTAAGGTTGCTCTTCCGCACTAAGATGGTTGAGTGGACATCTCTAGTACAATGTACATTGAAGATGAATTGCTATATTGAGAGGTTGGCCACCTTGGGATTTGTGATGGACCATGAATTAAGTATTGACTTAATTATATCCGGTTTGTTTGATAGTTATTCACATTTTGTGGTTAACTATAGGATGAACCAAAACTCTACCTCTATTCCTGAGTTGATTAACTTGCTGAAAATAGCTGAGCCATCTATCAAAAAGGATAGTAAGGCTATCATGTTGGTGGACTCTTCAGGTTCTAAAAAGAAGAACCTTAAGAAGAAAAAGAAGCATAGGAAGCCTAAGGGAGGCATGGTGAAGAAGAAGGCCAAGGAGATTGCTCTAAAGGGAACATGCTTCCATTGCGGCAAGGATGGCCTTTAGAAGGGAAACTGCAAGGCTTACTTGGAGTCCTTGAAGAAGAAGGCATCTAATGCCTCATCTACTTCAGGTATTTTTCATCATTAAAATTAATGTTGTTTCCGATAATAGTATATGGGTATTAGATGCCAGTTGTGACTCACACATATGCACTGATATACAGGGCCTAAGAACAACAGGTAGCTTAATAAGGGAGAGTCAGACCTGCACATTGGAAATGGAGCAAGGGTTACTGCATTAGCTATAGGAACTTATGTATGGACCCTCCCTCGCGGGCTTATGTTAAATTTGGATAATTGGTATTATGTACTGCTTTGACTAAAAACATTATTTATGTTTCAAGTCTATATAAAGATGGTTTCCATTTAGCTTTTAGTAACAATTTTTGTTCTATTATGTTGAATAAAATTCTTTATACTAGTGGTACATTATGCAATGGAATATACATATTAGATGTGTCAAATCAAATTTTAAACATCAATGATAATAAAAGACAAAAACAAGATATGTTGAAATCATCTTAATTATGGCATTGTTGCCTTAGTCATAGAAGTGAGAAACATATGGCTAAGCTACACAAAAGTGGTAGTTTGGGGTCATTTGATTATGAATCATATGACACATGTGAAACTTGCTTATTAGGCAAGATGACTAAATTACCCTTTAAAGGAAAGGGTGAACTTGTTAATTGAATTTTAGACTTAATACATTCAGATGTATGTGGTCCAATATCTACACACGCTAGAGGTGGTTTCATTTACTTTAGTACTTTTATCGATGACTACTCACGATATGGGTACATGTATCTTATGAGATACAAATCTGAAGCTTTTGAAAAGTTCAAAGAATTTAGAAATGAAGTAGAGAAACAATTTGGGAAAAGTATTAAAACACTTCAATCAAATTAAGGAGGTGAATACTTGAGCCAAAAGTTTCTAGATTATCTTTGGGATAATGGGATTTTGTCTCAATAGACTCCACCTTACATGCCACAACACAATGGTGTGGCTGAAAGGAGAAACCAAACCTTCTTGGACATGGTAAGGTCTATGATGAGTTTTATGGAACTCCCTAAATCCTTCTGGGGTTATGCACTAAAGACTGCAATTTATATATTAAATGGAGTTCCTTCGAAGTCAGTTGATGTTACTCCATATGAGATATGGTATAACAAAAATTCCACATTTTCTTACATGAGAATTTGGGGTTGTCCTGCTTATGTGAAGCGAACAATGTTAGATAAGCTAGAAGCTAAGTATGACCGATGTCTGTTTTTGGAATATCCAAAAGCATCATACGGATATCAATTTCACCATCATTTGAAACAAAACGTTTTTGTTTCAAGACATGTTATCTTTTTAGAGAGAGAATTCCTTTTAAAAGGAGATAGTGGGTGCAAAATTGAACTTGAGAAAGTTCAAGATGCTTAAACAGATGTTGATCAGCTACCTGAACCCGAGCTTGCTACACATACAGATGATATAATAGCTCAACCTTCTAAAGTAGAAGAGCTTCATAGGTCAAGTAGGACACATACTATTCCAGAGAGATATGGATTTCTCATTAGTGAATAGAACGACGTATTGTTCATAGAAAACGATTAGCCTACAATCTATGAAGAAGTTCTTCATAGTTTAGAATCGGACAAATGGCTTTAGGCCATGAAGTCAGTAATGGATTCCATGTATGAAAACTAAGTATGAATTTTGGTTGACCCACTCGAAGGGACAAAGCCTACAGAGTGCAAGTGGGTTTTCAGAAAGAAAACTGACATGGATGGTAATGTGATTACCTACAAAGCTAGACTTGTTGCTAAGGGTTATCGTTAAAGACAAGGAATTGACTATGATGAAACTTTTAGCCCAGTAGCTATGCTTAAATCCATAAGGATACTTTTAGCCATTGCTACTCATTATGATTAATGGATATTGCCAATGGATGTGAAGATAGCATTCCTTAATGGAAATATGACTGAGGATGTGTACATGACACAACCAAAAGGCTTCATATCCAAAGTTGGCGACAAGGTATGTAAGCTTCAAAGATCCATTTATGGATTAAAGCAAGCAACCAAGAGTTGAAATATTTGGTTTGATGAGACAATCAAACAGTTCGGTTTCTTACAAAATCCGGATGAACCTTGTGTTTATGAAAAGGTTAGTGGGAATGCAATCGTATTTCTGGTGTTGTATGTAGATGACATGTTATAAATGGCAAAGGATGTCTCAGATTTACAATAAGTCAAAATTTGGTTATCCAATAATATCTCTATGGAAGACCCTGGAAAAACAGTCTATATTTTAGGGATAAAGATCTGTAGGGATAGATCTAAAAGATTGCTTAGTGCTTCATAGTGTACATACATAGATAAAATGCTCTAGAGGTTTAGCATGGAGAAGTCCAAAAGAGGATATATTCCCATGACCCATGGGATTACTCTCTCAAAGTCTTTGTATCCAAAGACACAAGATGAGAGAAGACACATGAGTTTCATTCCATATGCTTCAGCGATAGGATCAATCATGTACGCTATGATATGTATAAGACCCGATGTATCATATGCTTTAAGTGTCACAAGCAGATACCAATTGAATCTTGGTGAGGGTCATTAGGTGGTTGTCAAGAATATCCTTAAGTACTTAAGTAGGACTGAGGATGTATTCTTGGTATATGGAGATGGAGATGTTATTGTGAGCGGGTATACCGATGCCATCTTCCAATCTAACAAGGGTGACTCAAAATTCTAGTCAAGTTATATATGTTGGGTTTTGAAGAATGAATCATATTCATAAATGCAACGTAAAAAATAAAATTTTCAAAACCCAAAACAAAAGATCATACTTGTACCATTAAAACTAATTTATATAATTATAAATGTTAAAAATTATACCTTGTAATTTCTTATTTTTTATTCAAATCTTCACTTTGTTGGGTTGTAGCAAACCATTATCTGTATGGTGAGACATTCCAGATCTTCACATACCATAAAAGCTTAGGTTATTTGCTGACATAGAAAAAATTAAACATGAGGCAAAGACGATGGTTAGAGTTCTTAAAAGATTATAGCTATACAATTGAATACCATCCAGGGAAAGCCAATGTGGTAACAGATGCATTGAGTAGGAAGGCTAGTAGCAGTGTAGCTCACTTGCAAGTATCCTCTTTTCCATATTTGATTCAATTACGATCTATGAATGTTGAATTAAATATACATGATGAAGGATCACTGATTGCTATTCTTCAAGTCAGACCTATACTAAAGGAGAGGATCAAAGAAGCACAAAACAAAGGTCCTCAATTATGTGAGAAAGTTGATATGATGAGGTAGGGAAATAGTACAAAATTTCATTTAAAGAATGATACACTAATGTTAAAGTCACGCATATGTGTTCTAGACACTGAGAACTTGTATCGGTTAGAGGCACACAATGTATCGTATGCAATGCACCCAGGGATGACAAAGATGTATCACAGTTTAAGGTCTCATTACTGGTGGCTAAGAATGAAGAAAGACATAGCAGAATATGTTTCCAAATGTTTGACATGTCAGCAGATTAAAATTGAACATCAGGCACCAATTGGAAAACTTCATCCATTGCCAATACCAAAATGGAAATGGGAAAAAATAACGACGAATTTTGTTTATGGATTGCCAGGAACCCCACAGAAAAATGTAATATAGGTAATTGTTGACAGATTAACCAAGTCAGCACATTTTCTACCTATCACATGGGGGTGTACACTTGAGAGTTTGGCAAAATTATATGTGAATGAGATAGTCATATTGCATGGCATTCCAGTGTCCATTGTGTCTGATAGAGATCCACAATTTACTTCACTTTTTTGGGTGAGTTTACAAGAAGCATCAGGAACAAAATTGAATTTCAGTACCGCAGTCCACCCACAGACTGATGGACAATCTGAAAGGACTATACAAACATTGGAAGAAATGCTTAGAGCATGTTCTATGGAATTCAGAGGTGCTTGGGATGTATATATAGCATTGATTGAATTTGCTTACAACAACCAGTCTCATAGCAGTATCCAGATGGCACCATATGAGGCATTGTATGGCAGAAAGTGCCGAAGCCCTATCATATGGGATGAAGAAAGTGCACATGCATTAGAAGGGCCAGAGATTGTGATGCCCCACTTATATATTAGGAATAATCCCACATATATAAGAAGGATGCCACAAGCTTAACTCGATAATATGCTCGAATTGAATTTTTTTTTCATTTTAAATAACTTAATCTATTTATTTATATTGGTTTAGGCAAGTTGTTCTAATTAACAATATATATTTATCCTTATATCGTATACACATATGGCACCAGATTATGTTACATAATTATTTACATACACAATATTAATATATGAGACATGTCTACCACACCATATACATAGTCAAACTAAAAAAATAATAGAAAACCAACCCTCTAACTATGCTTCTTGTGTCTCTGGTGATATGGGCTTGGACTTCTTCCTGCTCAACTCCACTATCTACTATCTACAACTTCAATTCCTATGTGAGAAGAACCCACGCTAAGCTCTCTCTAGCTTAGTGGTACATATAAGTATTAAAGTTTTCCCCAAACAGTCACACAAATGCATGTCTCAAATAAAATCATGGCATATCAAATTTTATTGCATATTTGTCATAGAAAATAAATAAATACATAACATAAAAAAAATAAAAAAATAACATTATTCAATAATTAAATTTCCACCACCTCATGTAAGCATTTTACACTTTGTTACTTACATCAATTAATTAAATTTCATATTTTATTCTTTGAATTATTAGCCCAAAATCTCGTTCCCGGACTGTCCCGATATGGGGTGGGAAATAGGGGCGCTCGAGGAGCTTAAGCCACCATACTCATTATAATATCAAGTCAAGGGCGCTCGTGGAGCTTCAGCCACCTTGACTTAGTATAATAATTTATCTGTGTGTAATTAGGATCAGGGGCGCTCTCAGAGCTGTAGCCACCCTGTCCTTAAATCATATCAATATCGGTATCGAAAATTTCCCCTAATGGTGCACCATCTATCCTATGTCAGTCCTCAGGTAGAGAAATGGACAATGAACACCATTAATTACTTGTTTCTATAACCAATACTTATTTTATATTAACATAATGATATACGCATAACTTATTTCAACACCATATAATAGCATGATATTTTAACAAAAATTAGCATAATGTTAAGTTCATAGTTAATAACATTTCTATAATGTTAAAACATGACATAATCTATTATTTCATCATGGTCACAAATAATTCATATCATGCACATACAATCATGCATAAGAGGCAAACTAGAATAATTATATGTACAAACCTCGATACGATTTTTCTTTTCCAAAATATAAGCTTAGAGCTTGATCACTTTTGTTGGTCTTCTTCTTGTTGAAATCCTAATTTAAAAAAATAATTAATTAATACCTTGATAAAATATTTATTTTTAATATAATTTAAATAAATAACTACAATTTCTTTTAAGCTAGAACAAGACCTCTAAGGACTGTTGGATGAATACCTTTTTCTACACTTATCCAATTTACATGATTATTGATCCTGATTAAATATACCATGAAAAACCAAAATATACTAAAATTTCAGAATTTTTGAACCTTTACATAAGTTTTGGTATAATTGTAAATATTGCCCTGTTTTCTGCCCTGAGGCAGTTTCAAGGTACCCAATTCAAAAATTCATAGATTTCAATGTGTAGCTTCAATTATTCTGAAACATTTTATACAGTTATATAAGTTAATTTGGAACATTTCTAATGTTTACCTAATTTCCAGATTCGGTGTCTAAGGTTCTTAAATAATTGAGGATATATAACTAGTTCAACATAGAGTATCAACCCGACCAGTTTAATTTTTCAGCTCCTAACTCACAAATTACATGAGATTTTAAGGTGAAACTTTCCCAAAAATTTTAGATAAGACATAGGAGTAAACCTTT
Source organism: Triadica sebifera (assembly GCA_023653625.1). NCBI lineage: Eukaryota > Viridiplantae > Streptophyta > Magnoliopsida > Malpighiales > Euphorbiaceae > Triadica > Triadica sebifera. Next base: position 16,724,683 of record CM042898.1, on the reverse strand, counting down.
TATGTTTTGAACTTTGGCTAATTCAATCTAAAAATAGGTGAAATATAAGGACGAAATTACTGGAGCTGCACAGGTATATGAAACCAGCTCAATCAAGGAACAATCATAGTTCATTTCATAATAACTCAACATAAAAAAGAGAAACTTATACGAAATTTTGTAGATACCTCAATACCATATATACCTACAACTTTCATTTTTTACAAACCTCATATTAAACCACTAAGATGATCAATTCTTAAAAAACCCTTAGGTTATTTAGTTGATACGTCTCCCTGAACCAGTTTCACCCCAATAACCATATCTCTTCATATACTCAAAATAATTGAATAAAATTTGGTAGAAAGATACAAAAGAAATAAATGAACAACTTAGATGTTTAACACATCCCCAAATTCGATTCACAAGATAATAAAAAACATAGTGCAATATCCTTTAAAAACATAACCTAAAGAGTTCTAATAACACAATAATCGATGGAAAAATATTTCTTACCAAGATCAGATTTATTTGGACAGATTTTTGATGCAAATCTTGAAGAAGATGATGACTAATTTGAGCTATGATATGGAGGAAGGAAAAGGGATGATGAAGAAGAGGGAGAAGAAAGATGAAGTTGGAAGAAATCGCCAAAAGAAAAACTTCAGCCCTACTTTCTCCCTATTTCCCGTTTTTGGTCTACTCTCTCTTTTTTTTTTTGCTGACCCTTGTACTGTTCACTTTTTTTTAAAAACTTTTCTTATAATTATTATTATTATTATTATTATTATTATTATTATTATTATTATTATCATCTTCACATATTTCCTTAATCTAATATCTTTAATTTTATTTTACCAAAAATACAATTTAATTATGTGGTCTAATTTATTCAAATTCATCATGGCTATCAATTTAATTTATTTTAATTTCTAATTTAATTATTTATTCCATCTATTTTAATCTCTATTATCTATCATGTTTTTCCTATTTATATCTCATACTTATTCAAATTAAACTCTAATTAGTGGGTGTTACAATTCTCTCCCCCTTAAGATGTTTCGTCCTCGAAACATACCTAATGCATCGTCAATGAACAAGTGAGGGTATTGAACTTTCATCACCTCCTCTCTTTCCCATGTTGCTTCTTCGATTGCATGATTCCTCCATAGTACTTTCACTAATGGTACTCGCTTGTTCCTTAGTTCATTAATTTCTCTTGCTAAAATTTGGACTGCTTCTTCTTCATATGTCAAATCTTGTCTCACCTGAATGCTTTCAGTAGGTATGATGTGATTAGAATATGATCTATATCGTCTTAACATTGAAACATGGAAAACATCATGTATTTGACTCATCTCCGGTGGTAGAGCGAGTTTATAAGCACTAGGTCCAACTCTTTCTAATATTTCATAAGGTCTGATGAACCTTGGACTTAACTTGCCTTTCTTTTCAAATTGCAAAAATTTCTTCGAGGCAGATACTTTAAGAAAAACTTTATCACCCACTGCATATTCAATGTCCCGTCTCTTGAGGTCAGCGTATGATTTTTCTCTATCTGTAGTTGTTTTAAGTCTTTCGCCAATTACTTTTACTTTTTCTTCCATCTCTTGCACTAGGTTTGGTCCCATAAGTTTCCTCTCGCTGAGCTCTGTCCAACATATAGGTGTTCGACACTTCCTACCAGAAAGTGCCTCATATGGAGCCATCTGGATACTAGACTGATAACTGTTATTATAGGCGAATTCCATTAAAGGAAGATATTTGTCCCAACTACCTTTAAATTCGATGACACAACTTCTCATCATATCTTCTAGAATCTGAATGACTCTTTCTGACTGTCCATCTGTCTGTGGATGAAAAGTCATGCTGAAATGGAGCTTAGTACATAGAGCTCATTGTAGACTACCCCAAAATTGAGATATGAAATGGGGATCTCTGTCAGACACAATAGAAATAGGCACTCCATGAAGTCGCACAACTTCATTCATATAAATTTCTGCCAATTTATTCAGTGGATAGTCCGTTCGATAGGTAAGAAATGTGCTGACTTTGTAAATCTGTCCACTATGACCCATACAGTACCATGTTTCTTTCGTGTCAATGGCAATCCAGTTACAAAATCCGTAGTGATCCGTTCCCACTTCCATTCTGGAATAGAAATTTGATGTAGCAACCCTGAAGGTACTTGATGTTCCGCCTTGACCCGCTGACAAGTCAAACATTTTGAAGTGTACTCTGTGATGTCTTTTTTCATACCTGCCCACTAATATCTACTCTTCAAATCTTGGTACATCTTGTTACTCCCTGGGTGCATAGCATATCTGCTTTCATGGGCCTCTCTAAGAATCCTATGTCTAAGATCTTCTACATCAAGCACACATAATCTGTCTTGATAGAACAATCCACCATCTAAGTCTATAGTAAATCCAGGTCTCTCCCCCTTAGAGATCAACTCAGCTAATTCAATTAGCTTCCTATCTTGTCTTTGTGCATCCTTGATTTCCTACATAAGAGTGGATTGAAGGTGCAACTCTGCCACCATCTTTCTATCACACAATTATAATCCTTTATTAGTTCTAGCCATCCTCTCTACCTCAAATTCAATTCTTTTTATGAGGGAAGATATTTTAAACTCTTGGGATCTGTGTAAATAAAACACTTCTCCCCATATAAATAATGGCACCAAATCTTCAATGCAAAAACTATAGCTGCCAACTCCAGATCATGGGTAGGATAATTCTTCTCATGCGGCTTTAATTGTCTAGAAGCATAAGCAACCACCTTTCCATCTTTCATCAATACACAACACAATCCATTATGAGAAGCATCACTATAAATGACATACTCCTTATTAGGAATCAGCTGTGTCAAAACAGGGGCCTTAGTAAGCATACTTTTGAGCTTATCAAAACTAGCTTGACACTTATCTGTCCACTCAAATTTAACATCCTTTCTCAATAGTCTTGTTAAAGTAGAAGCCATCATTGAAAAACCTTGACAAATCTCCGATAATATCCAGCTAAACCCAAGAAACTTCTGACCTCGGTCACATTCTATGGAGGTTTCCAACTCTTAATTGCCTCAACTTTACTAGAATCCACTTTAATGCCTTCTGCAGAGATAATGTGTCCAAAAAATGTCACCTCCTTTAATCAAAACTCACATTTTGAGAGTTTGGCATAAAGCTTATATTCTCTGAGAGTCTGCAATGCTATTCTCAAATGCTTTTCATGTTCTTCTGAATCTTTAGAATACACCAAAATATCATCAATGAAAACGACAAAAAATTGATCAAGATATGGCCTGAAGATCATATTCATAAGATCCATAAATGTTGCTGGAGCATTGGTAAGCCCAAATGGCATAACCAAAAATTCATAATGACCATATCTAGTTCTGAATGCAGTTTTAGCAATATGCTTCGTCTTCACCCTTAATTAATGATAACCAGATCTCAAGTCTATCTTGGAAAATACTCCTGCACCTTTCAGTTGGTCAAAGAGATCATGAATCCACTATAATAGGTACTTGTTCTTGATGGTCACCTTATTCAACTATCGATAATCAATACATAGCCTCAAAGATCCATCATTCTTTTTCACAAACAATGTTGGTGCACCCCATGCAGATGTACTTGGTCTAATGAAACCCTTATCAAGGAGTTCTTGCATTTGTGTCTTAAGTTCTTTCATCTTTGATGGGGCCATTCTGTACGGCATCTTTGATATAGGCATAGTTCCTGGAACAAGATCAATAGTAAATTCTACCTCTCTCTCCAGAGGTAACCCAGGTAAGTTATCAGGAAAGACATCTGGAAATTCATTTACCACCGGGATATCTTCAAGATTTGAACCTCCTTTTCTAGTGTCAATCACATGGGCCAAATAAGCTTCACACCCTTTTCTCATTAATCTCTGAGCTTTCATTATGGATATGACTCGAGGATGTTGTGAAAATAATTCACCTTTTACAATAATTTTCTCCTGATTTTCTATCTTAAGTACAACAAATTTAAACTTTCAATCCACCACTGCTTCATGACATGAGAGCCAATCCATGCCTAATATGACATCATACTCATGGAAAGGTAACTCAATCAAGTCTGCAGAAAACTCCTTCCCATTCACAACCAAAGGACAATTCCTAAATACTTTATTCACTATTACACTGTGACCCAAAGGATTCTTAACTTCAATTCCATATTCTAGGTTTTCTTTAATCATATTATGCTGACTAGGTGTACTAGTGCAAATATAGGAATGTATGGAACCCGGATATATGAGAGCACAAATGTCAAAATCATATAATGAAAACATACCAACAATAACATCCATTGCCGCCTGATCTTCTTTAGCTTTCATGGCATAGGCTCGGGCTAGAGCTCTTCTAGATCCAGGTCTATTCACTGTCTCTGAAATAGCCTGCCTTAGTCGGCCTGGTCCTCCTCTGAACTGAACTCCAAGCTGAGTCGGAGCTGACCTAGTAGTCTGAGTAGGAGTACAGCCTGTCAAGAGTGGGTAATCCCTCTATATATGTTCCTTGGACCCACATCTAAAGCAAGCACCTGTGACAAGCCAATATTCCCCTCGATGGCTCCTATTGCAAATGGTACATACTGGTATAGCTTCCTTGCCAACCTGAGGTTGTGAACTGGCTGTAGCAAAAGGTGCCTTAGAGGGCGACCCCCTCTTAAAAGACCCTGTTTGTTAATAGCTAAAACCCTTTCCTTGTCCACTATTCAGTGAACGCCTAGTAAAGAAACGACTCTTATTCCTAATGAATTGAGTCTCAGGAGTAGCTGTCTTTTTAGAAGATTCTTCTATTTTCCTCGTTTTCCTTTTTTCAAGGCTGAGTGCTACATAAACTAACTAAGAAAAATTGTTATGTTGAAGAGCAGTCACAATATCTCCAACCTCTTCATTAAGGCCGTCTTCAAATCTTCTGCATTTATCTCTTTCATTTGCAACTAATTCAGGGGCATACTTGCTCAGTCTGGTAAAATCCCGCTGATACTCAGTCACTGACATTTTACCATGCTTGAGATTCATGAACTCCTTTTTTTCTGATCAATATAGATCAAAGGAATATATTGCCCTTTAAATTCAGAGAGGAAGGAATGACAGGTTCCACCATATCTGGCTTGGTAAGAACTGATTTCCATCAATCATATACCTCATCTTGGAGTAGAGAAGTAGCAAATCTAACTTTTTCTTCTGCTTCCACTTACAAGTCTTTAAAAATTCTTTCAGTCTTTTCCAACCAATACTCAGCTGCAGCTGGATCTTCATCTCTCTTACCATAGAAATCTAAAGCCCCATACTTACGAAGCTTATCAATTGTTACTTTGGGTCTAGGTGGTGGCACTGGATAGGCTGAGGAATGGCTCGTACCATCTGTTGGAATAATCCAGTCATCTATGTATAAATGGATTTTGACCAGGGTCAATATGTTCTGCTGCATGCGATGGGGGATTTGGAGCAGCATTTTGCCTTTGCACGCTCACTGCACTAGGCTGATGAGGAGTCCTAGTATCAAGAAAGTCGGTACTCTTAGCCATATCCCGTTCATCCGAAGACATCTTCCTACAGTCCTACAAGTTGCCAAGAAGAAAGCCCATATCAGAATTATAAGAGACATATGTATATTTAAACCTAATATCTCATTTCACACCTAGGCCTAAAAACGCCTAAACCTGCTCTAATACCACTAAATGTGATGCCCCACTTATATATTAGGAATAATCCCACATATATAAGAAGGATGATACAAGCTTAACTCGATCATCTGCTCGAATTTAATTTTTTTTCATTTTAAATAACTTAATCTATTTATTTATATTGGTTTAGGCAAGTTGTTCTAATTAACAATATATATTTATCCTTATATCGTATACACATATCGCACCCGATTATGTTACATAATTATTTACATATACAATATTAATATATGAGACATGTCTACCACACCATATACATAGTCAAACTAAATAATAATAATAATCGATAATCAACCCTCTAACTATGCTTCTTGTGTCTTTGCTGATATGGGCTTGGACTTCTTCCTGACTATCTACTATCTACAACTTCAATTCCTGCGTGAGAATAACCCACACTAAGCTATCTCTAGATTAGTGGTACATATAACTATTAAAGTTTTCCCCAAACAGTCACACAAATGCATGTCTCAAATAAAATCATGGCATAGCAAATTTTATTGCATATTTGTCATATAAAATAAATAAATACATAACATAAAAAAAGTAAACAAAATAACATTATTCAATAATTAAATTTGCACCACCTCATGTAAGCATTTTACACTTTGTTACTTACATCAATTAATTAAATTTCATATTTTATTCTTTGAATTAATAGCCCAAAATCTCGTTCCCAGACTGTCCAGATAGGGGGTGTGAAATAGGGGCGCTCATGGAGCTTAAACCACCCTACTCACTATAATATCAAGACAAGGGCGCTCGCGGAGCTTCAACCACCTTTACCTAGTATAATCATTTATTTGTGTGTAATTAGGATCGGGGGCGCTCTCGGAGCTATAGCCACCTTGTCCTTAAATAATATCAATATCGATACCCAAAATTTCCTCTAATGGTGCACCATCTATCCTATGTCAGTCCTCAGGTAGAGAAATGGGCAATTAACACCATTAATTACTTGTTTCTATAACCAATACTTATTTCATATTAACATAATGATATACGCATAACTTATTTCAACACCATATAATAGCATGATATTTTATCAAATATTAGCATAATGTTAAGTTCATAGTTAATAAAATTTCTATAATGTTAAAACATGGCATAATCTATTATTTCATCATGGTGACAAATAATTCATGTTATGTACGTACAATCATTCCTAAGGGGCAATCTAGAATAATTATATGTACAAACCTCGATACGGTTTTTCTTTTCCAAAATATAAGCTCAGAGCTTGATCACCTTTGTTGGTCTTCTTCTTGTTGAAATCCTAATTTAAAAATATAATTAATTAATACCTTGAAAAAATATTTATTTTTAATATAATTTAAATAAATAACTACAATTTCTTTTAAGCTAGAATAAGACCTCTAAGGACTGTTGGATAAATAACTTTTTCTACACTTATCCAATTTATATGATTCTTGTTCCTGATTAAATATAACATGTAAAACTAAAATATACTAAAATTTTTAGAATTTTTGAACCTTTACATAAGTTTTGGTATAATTTTAAATATTGCCCTATTTTCTGCCCTTAGCCAGTTTCAAGGTACCCAATTCAAAAATTCATATTTTTCAATGTGTAGCTTCAATTATTCTAAAATTATTTATATAGTTATATAAGTTTATTTGGAACATTTTGAATTTTAACCTAATGTCCAGATTCAGTCTCTAAGGTTCTAAAATATTTGAGGATATATAACTAGTTCAACATAGAGTATCAAGCCAACCAGTTTAATTGTTCAGCTCATAACTCACAAAATACATAAGATTTTTAGGTGAGACTTTCCCAGAATTTTAGATACGACATAGGAGTAAAACTTTTATTTTTTGAACTTTGGCTAATTCGATCTAAAAATAGGTGTACTATAAGGACGATTTTACTAGAGTTGTATAGGTATATGAAACCAGCTCAATCAAGGAACAGTCATAGTTCATTTCAGAATAACTCAACCTACGAAAGGGAAATTTATAAGAAATGTTGCAGAGACCTCAATAACATATATACCTACAACTTTCATGTTTTAAAAAACCTCATATTAAACCACTAAGATGATCAATGCTTAAAAAAAACCGTAGGTTATTTAGTTGATATGTCTCCCTGAACCATTTTCACCCCAATAACCATATCTCTTCGTATACTCAAAATAATTCAAAAAAGCAATAAGGAAAGAAATAGATGAACAACTTCTATGTTTAACACATCCCTAAATTCGATTTCCAAGATAATAAAAAACATAATGCAATATCCTGTAAAAACATAACCTAAAGAGTTCTAATAACACAATAATCAATGGAAAAATATTTCTTACGAAGATCAGATTTATTTGGACTGATCTTTGATGCAAATCTTGAAGAAGATGATGAATAATTTGAGGTATGATATGGAGGAAGGAAAAAGGATGATGAAGAAAAAGAGAAGAGAGATGATGTTGGAAGAAATGGCCAAAAGAAAAACTTCAGCCCCACTTTCTCCCTATTTCCCATTTTTGGTCTTCTCTCTCTTTTTTTTTCTGACCCTTGTACTGTTCACATTTTTAAAAAAATGTTTTATTATAATAATAATAATAATAATAATAATAATTATTATTATTATTATTATTATTATTATTATTATTATTATTATTATTATTATTATCTTCACATATTTCCTTATGTCTAATATCTTGAATTTTATTTTACCAAAAATACAATTTAATTTTGTGGTCTAATTTATTCAAATTCATCATGGCTATCAATTGAATTTATTTTAATTTCTAATTTAATCATTTATTCCATATATTTTAATCTCTATTATCTATCATGTTTTTCCTATTTATACCACATACTTATTCAAATTAAACTCTAATTAGTGGGTGTTACAGAGATAGTACAAGACACAGTGGATAAAATCAAGGTTGCCAAGAACAAGCTAAAGGCAGCACATGACAAACAGAAAAGTTATGCTGATCAACATAGAAGGGAGATGGAATATGAGTTAGGTGAAAAGGTATTTCTTCATGTATCTCCATGGAAAGGGATAATCTGGTTTGGTAAGAAGGGTAAATTGAGCCCATGGTACATAGACCCTTATGAAATTCTTGAGAAGGTTGGTCCACTGGCATACAAATTGGCGTTACCACCTGAGATCACTCAGATTCATAGTGTGTTTCATGTGAGCATGCTTAGAAGATACAGGTTAGATCCTACACATGTACTTAAAGATCAAGCCATCGAGATTGCAGAGGAAATGAATTATATAGAAGAACCAGTGGAAATCATCGGATACAAGAATAAACATCTAAGAAACTGAGAAATACCATTAGTTAAGGTATTATGGCGTAACCACTTACTAGAAGAGGCAACATGGGAAACAGAAGAAAATATGAAAAAGCAATATCCACACCTATTTCTAGGTATTAAATTTCGAGGATGAAATTTTTAAAAGGATGGGAGAATTGTAACATCCTCAACCTTCCCCATATGCATTTCATTTGAACATATACATCTTGCATATAATTCGATTGAACACATGCATTTCATACGTATTTCCGTAGAAACAAGTCCATGACACGCACTAGCTACGTGTCCTAGTACATGGAAATTGTATCGAGTCGCACATGTGTATTTATAATCTAAATGAGGATAAAAAGTATTAGAAATAAATGAAATAAGGTGACCAAATTAAAGTATGCAAAATGACTAGATTAAGATTAAATTGCATATTGTGTTGAATTGTGTAATAATAATAAGAATAAAAAAAATAAAAATAAAAATAAATGTCAGAAAAAAAAGGTAAAGTGGACGGATGAAACAAAGGAAAGGAAGATAGGATGGTGGTGCTTTTTAACTTATTAGGCTGCCACCATATTCATTTCCTTTCCTCATTTTCTTCTTCTTCTTTCCTTCATTCCTTCCATTTCTTTTCAAGTTCTAGCCACCATTTCTTCCCTCTTTCACTCTAAAAATTGCAACAACAAGATTAGCCAAGAGTGATTATAGGTGAGAAAATATTTATTTTTGTGTTAAGCTTTATTATGGTATTTAGGGTTCATAAATAGGTAGCATTTTGTGCCATGGTTTTGATGATTTTAGAGATCTAATCTGAAAAATCTTAAAACACAAAAGTTATTCCTTTATGTCTTAGATTTATGGATATGTATAAATGTTTGCAAGATGTGGTGTATAGAATGAGATATCCTCTTTGTACTGAAACTGGTCCGGATGTGAACCCTAAGTAAGTTTGCCACTGTATTTGTTAGTTTTGAATATGATAAATTCATTATTTGAAGTATATCAAAACATAAAATTATAGATATATGTTTTATGTATCTGTATACCAAATTCCAGGTTCATATGTCTTGTAAATTTTGAGTTATGGTGAATGGAACCATGACTGTTCCATGGTTTGAACTGCCTATTGAGTGCCCTGGGCAGATCCAACAACTTGTTTGGATAATTTGAGCTCCTTAGAGCTACATTATGTAAATTATCAACACATTAGAGTTATAGGTATATGTCCTATCTAAATTTGCGTACTAATTTCAGCTTAATATGTTATGTATGGGCTAAGGTATGGTCTTTAGATGTCATACTGGTCCGGAAGCCAATTCTATTCTTGACCAGTGAAACTTTTCTTATAATTTGAGGACCATAGAGACATAATTGGTAAAATTTGTAAAGATGAAAAATGTTCCATTTGAACCCATATAGTTTTCTGTAAATTTGCATTAAAATATGACTTATATAATATAAGTTATGATAAACCAAAGTTGATACCCTGAAACTACCAAAGGGCAAGAAACAGGGCAGGAAACATAATACATTTATAAATTCTACCAAATATTGTACAATGATCCAATTGGTCTGAAATTTTAATAAGTTACATAATTATATATTATTTTTAATTAGGAACAAGAATTATATTAATTGGTCAAGTATAGAAAAACCTATAGGCTAAATAGTCCCATAAGGTCACACTGCCTCATAGGAAAAATCTTAATTATTGATATGAACAATGCATATTAATTTGTTTAGGCCACATTAAGTCTCCCTAATCATGAGTTAATCAATTATGTTTTCATATTAGGCTCACAACATATTGGAGACCCACAAGGAGCGGATAGACAATAAGTTAGGGGTCAGAATCAAAGGAGCAAGGTGAGTCTAATTATCACTTGAATTCTTTAGTGCAAATGCATGTTGCTTGCTATGTGATTCATATGATTGTCATGATTAGTCCTTGATAATATGAGGATGGATAATTTGTGACATTGTGGTACATATAAATGGTATACTTGTGGTATATTTGAGGTATATGTTTGACATATATGAGATATATACATGGTATATGTATAATATATACAAGGTATATGCGTGGCATATAAGGCATATATGTAACATCCTTGACTTTTTCCATATGCATTTCTGCATCATCACATTTGTGCATATGTATTTTGCATAAATATCATTTGAACACATGCATAATATGCATTTTTATTTAAATATATTCATGACATACAATTAGTTTATTTTCAAATATTTTACAATTGTATAGAAATGCATATGTCCGTTTTATAATATAGATGAAAATGACATGAAATTAATATTTAAGTGAATAAAGAGACTAGATTGAATTAATAAAAATTTGACATGATTAATTTAATTAAATTAAAATAAGTGATTAAATTATTTATTATTGGTTAGTAAAATTAGGTAAATGTATATATGTATACATGAATATATGTATTTGTATGTATGTATGTATGATGATAATAAAAAAAATAAAAATAATTAAAAACAATAATTAAAAAAAAAAAGAAAGCATTCAGAAAAAGAAAAGAAAAAAAAAGAAAAAGAAGAAGTGTTGGACGGCAAAGAGAAAAAGAGAAATAAATGGGTTAGGTGAGTTTTAACCTATTAGGCTCCATTATCTTCCTTTTCTTTTCTTATCTTCTTCTTCTTCTTTTCTTCATTTCTTCAACCTATTTTCTCTCAAATTCCAGCCACAAATTCTTCCTTGTTTCACTTGGTTTTTGAGGCAAATTGATCCCTTGAAATTTCGTTCTTGGTAAGTAATCAATTCTTATTGCTATAAGGTTGATTTGAGTTGCTAAGGTTCATTAATAGGTACTGATTTGAAATCCGATTTTGATATCCATAGAAATTGATTCTGGAAAATCTTAAAACATAAAAGTTGTTTCTTTATGTCTTATATTTATGGATATATAAATAGTTTTGCAAGATGTATTGTATAGAATGAGATATCCTCTTCGTACTGAAACTGGTCCGGATAGGAACCTTAAGTAAGTTAGCTACTGTGTTTATAAGTTTTGGGTATGTTAAAATCAATATTGGAAGTAACTCCAAACATAAAAGTTGTAGATATATGTGTTATGGATCTGTAAACCAAATTTCAGGTTCATATGTCTTGTACGTTTTGAGTTATGGTAAATGGAACTATGACTGTTCCATGATTTGAACTGCCTATTGAGTGCCCTGTACAGGTCCCGAAACTTGTTTAATTATTTTGAGCTTCTTAAAGCTCGATTCTGTAAATGATCAAAACATGAAAGTTATAGGTATATGTCTTAGAGAAATTTTGGTACTAATTTGAGCTTAATATATTATGTAAATAATAAGTTATGGACTTTTTAATTCATACTGGTCTGGAAGCCAATTCTATTCTGGACCAGTAAAATGTTTGTTATAATTTGAAGACCTTAGAGACATAATTGATAAAAGTTGTAAACATGAAAAATGTTCCAAATGAACCCATATAAGTTTCTGTAAATTTTCATTAAAATAGGACGTACAGATTATAAATTATGTTGAACCCAAATGAGTACCCTGAAACTGTCTAAGGGCAGAAAACAGAGTAGAAATCAGAACACGATTAGAAATTCCACCAAAATTTTTACAGTAATCCAATTGGTCTGAAATTTTAATATGTTATATATAAAGATGTTAATTTTAAGTAGGAACAAGAATCAGATTCATTGGTCAAATACAAAAAAAGTTATAGTCAAAACAGTCCCATAAGGTCACACTGCCTCATAGGAATAATTTTAATTATTGATATGAATAGTGTATATTAATTTGTTTAAGCCACATTAAGTTTCTCTAGTCATAAATTAATCAATTATATTTCAATATTAGGCTCAAGACAAATTGGAGATATACAAGAAGAGGGTAGACAATAAGTTAAGGGTTGGAATAAAAGGAAAAAGGTGAGTATAATTATCAATTGAATTCTTTAGTGCATATGAATGTTGCTTGCTATGTGACTTGTATAATTGTGATGATTTTTCCTTGAAAATATGATGATGAATAATTTGTGACATTTGTGGTACATATATGTTTGTGTACTTTGGTATATTGGAGGTATATGTTTGACATATGATATATATACATGGTATATGTATAGTATATGCAAGGTATATGTGTTGACATATAAGGTATATATGTGGTATATGTATGGTATATGAGTTGCATATGAAGTATATATGTGGTATATGTATGGTATATGTGTTGCATATGAAGTATATATGTGGTATATGTATGATATATGAGTTGCATATGAAGTATATATGCGGTATATGTATGGTATATGTGTTGCATATGACGTATATATGTGGTATATGTATGGTATATGTGTTGACATATAAGGTATATATGTGGTATATGTATGGTATATATGATAAGATACAATGGTTGATGAATATGTAAGTACAAGTGCATATGCATAATGACTTAAAAGGCGTTGTGACTAGTCAATCGACATTGCAAAACAAAAGAAGAGGCCTATGGCCCAATAAATGTACAAGGCAAAAGAAGAGGCCTATGGCCCAATAAATGTACAAGGCAAAAGAAGAGGCCTATGGCCCAACAAATGTGCAAATGAAACAAATGATCAAGCTAGCTAGCAAATGCAAATGCAAATGCAAATGCTCACATGGAAACCCGGGGCAATGTTCGTTTAACCTGGTCACAACAAAATAAAATGTACAAGCATAAGCATAAGCATAAGTAAATAGCAATTATTGAATACTTGATTTTATCTATATTTATATGTTATTAACTGATGAAATGGAATATAAAGTATGTATTAATTATACTTGTTATTTGCTATTATGAAATGCTTGGTGCTTTAGAACTCATTTGATGGTTATTCTCATTGAGTCGCAACTCACCAAATTGCATCATTTTTCAGGTAGAGAAGATTAGTAGTTCATATTGAGGTGCATATATAAGTCATGGATCAAAGGTCACCGGCCGAGCCTCATCACTCTCTCTCTCCTTGCATTCCACATAAGCATAAGAACATATCATTTATATTTGGGGATTGAATACTTGCATATTTACTAACTTTTTAAACGTACTGTTTAAGTTATTAATATATGTGATGTTATGAGCTATAATTAAAGTTTTCGTATTGATTGTGAAATTATTGTTGATAATATGAGATGAGTTAAAAAAAAATTTACTCTCACTGTAAACATGAATTTTATTTAATCTTGTTTCATACGTGATAATACATTATAAAGACAACATATACGGTATATAGATGTATAAGATGTTAGGTGTTACATTTTTGGTATCAGAGCAGGGATAGGTTCCAAGGGAACATGCATATGCATATAAGCATGATAACATATGCATAATATGTGTTGAACATTATGTAGTGAGATAATTTCATTTATTATAGGGCCATCATTAGACATGATTCACCAAGGAGAGAGAGGCCGGCTGAAATGCATCCTCATGAGGCATCGCCTCATTTGCATAGAGATCAACCAGTACCAGGAGCTAGGGCTCATGCACATGCATCACAATCATCACATATGACATCCAAACTGCATCAAAAACATGAGTCATTGGGATTTGATATAAATGTGAGTACTCCATTGGGAACAGTAGTAGTTGTGAATGAGATATGTCGTGACTGTTCGATATTCATTGATAAAGTTGAATTGAAAGCTGATTTGATCTTATTATCATTGCATGAATTTGATGTAATATTGGGAATGGACTGGTTAACTAAACATCATGCCATAGTGAATTGTTTTTCTAAGGAGGTAATTTTAAAGTCCTCTGATAAACAAAGGATTGTGTTTAAAGGAGAAAGGAAGTTGGTACCTGCATGTTTGATTTCAGCAATTAAAGCTTTTAAGATGGTGAAAGGAGGGTGTGAGGCTTTCTTAGCCTATGTGACAGACACAAGAACTCAGGATATTATGTTAGAGAATATTCCAGTAGTGTGTGAGTTCCCAGATGTATTTCCAGAGGATTTGCCTGGATTGCCACCAGATAGAGAGATAGAATTTACTATAGATTTGGTGCCTGGGGCCGCACCTATTTCTATATCTCCTTACAGGATGGCACCGATTGAGTTGAAGGAACTTAAAACTCAATTGCAAGAGTTACTTGATAAGGGATACATTCGACCTAGCATATCACCTTGGGGAGCCCCAGTGTTGTTTGTAAAAAAAAAAAGATGGAACGATGAGATTGTGTATAGACTATAGATAACTTAATAGAGTGACAGTGAAGAATAAGTATCCTTTACCTAGAATTGATGACTTATTTGATCAGTTACATGGAGCTCAAGTATTTTCTAAGATTGATCTGAAATCGGGCTATTATCAGCTTAAGATAGCTGAGGTAGATATTCCTAAAACTGCATTTCGTACTAGATATGGTCATTATGAATTTCTAGTCATGCCATTTGGATTAATTAATGCACCAGCTGCTTTCATGGCTTTGATGAATAAGGTATTTCAGCCTTATCTAGATAATTTTGTTATTGTCTTCATAGATGACATTCTGGTGTACTCTAAAAGTAAAGAGGAACATGAGATGCATTTAAGAACAGTGTTGCAGACTCTGCAGGAGAAACAATTGTATGCAAAGTTTAGTAAGTGTGAATTCTGGCTTGATCATGTTGTGTTTCTTGGACATATAGTATCGGGAAAAGGCATAGAGGTTGACCCAAATAAAGTTATAGCCATAGTGAGTTGGCAAACACCCAAGAATGTGTCAGAATTGCGTAGTTTTTTTGGGTTTAGCCGGATACTACCGTAGATTTGTTGATGGGTTCTCATTGATTGCTAGCCCTTTGACCAAATTGTTGAGAAAGAATGTGTCGTTCAAGTGGACCCCTGAATGTCAAAAGAGTTTTGATGAACTAAAACACAGGCTAACCTCAGCACCAGTGTTAACCATCCCTACAGGTACAGGTGGGTTTACAGTATATAGTGATGCTTCTCACCAAGGCTTGGGATGTGTGTTGATGCAACATGGTAAGGTGATAGCTTATGCATCCAGACAACTGAGACCACATGAGATCTCATATCCAGTGCATGATTTAGAACTGGCTGCAGTTGTATTTGCATTGAAGATTTGGAGGCATTATTTGTATGGTGAGACATTCCAGATCTTCACAGACCACAAAAGCTTAGGTTACTTGATGACACAGAAAGAGTTAAATATGAGACAAAGACGATGGTTAGAACTGTTGAAAGATTATGATTGTACAATTGAATACCATCCAGGGAAAGCCAATGTGGTAGCAGATGCATTGAGTAGAAAGGCCAGTAGCAGTGTAGCTCACTTGCAAGCATCATCTTTTCCATATCTGATTCAATTACGGTCCATGAATGTTCAATTGAATATGCATGATGGTGGATCATTGATTGCTGCTCTTCAAGTCAGACCTATATTGAAGGATAGGATCAAAGTTGCACAGAGTAAAGATCCTAAATTGTGTGAGAAAATTGAATTAGTAAGGCAGGGAAACAGTAAGGATTTTCAATTGCAAGACAATACACTGATGTTAAAGTCACGCATATGTGTTCCAAACACTGAGAACTTACGTCAAGAAATAATGGAAGAGGCACACAATGCACCCTATGCAATGCACCCAGGGATGACAAAGATGTATCACAGCTTAAGGCCTCATTACTGGTGGCCAAGAATGAAGAAAGACGTAGCAGAATATGTTTCCAAATGCTTAACATGTCAGCAGATTAAGATAGAACATCAGGCACCAGTTGGTAAACTACATCCTTTACCAGTGCCAGAATGGAAATGGGAAAAGATAACGATGGATTTTGTTTATGGATTGCCTAGAACTCCACGGAAAAATGATGCAATATGGGTAATTATTGATAGGTTAACAAAGTCAGCACATTTTCTACCTATCAGATGGGGTTGTACACTTGAGAGTTTGGCCAATTTATATGTGAATGAGATAGTCAGATTGCATGGCATTCCAGTATCCATTGTATCTGATAGAGATCCACGGTTTACTTCACGTTTTTGGGTGAGTTTACATAATGCATTGGGAACAAAATTGAATTTCAGTACTGCATTTCACCCACAGACTGATGGACAATCAGAGAGAACTATACAAACATTAGAAGAAATGCTTAGAGCATGTGCTATGGAATTCAAGGGAGTTTGGGATGAATATATAGCATTGGTGGAGTTTGCATACAATAACCAATATCATAGCAGTATTCAGATGGCTCCATATGAGGCATTGTATGGCAGAAAGTGTAGAAGTCCTATCATCTGGGATGAAGAAGGTACACGTGCATTAGAAGGACCAGAGATAGTACAAGATACAGTGGATAAAATCAAGATTGTCAAGATTAAGCTAAAGGCAGCACAGGACAGACAGAAAAGTTATGCTGATCAACATAGAAGGGAGATGGAATACGAGTTGGGTGAAAAAGTATTTCTACGAGTATCTCCATGGAAAGGAGTAATCCGATTTGGCAAGAAAGGTAAATTGAGCCCAAGATACATAGGGCCTTATGAAATTCTTGAGAAGGTTGGTCCACTGGCATACAAATTGGCTTTACCACCAGATATGACTCAGATTCATAATGTGTTTCATGTGAGCATGCTTAGAAGATACAGGTCAGATCCTACACATGTACTTAAAGATCAAGCCATTGAGATTGCAAATGACATGAGTTATGTTGAAGAACCAGTGGAAATCATCGGATACAAGACTAAACAGTTGAGGAATCGAGAAATACCTTTAGTTAAGGTATTATGGAGAAATCATCCACGAGAAGAGGCAACATGGGAAACAGAAGAAAATATGAAAAAGCAATATCCACACCTATTTCCAGGTATTAAATTTCGAGGACGAAATTTTTAAAAGGAGGGGAGAATTGTAACATCCTTGACTTTTTCCATATGCATTTCTGCATCATCACATTTGTGCATATGTATTTTGCATAAATATCATTTGAACACATGCATAATATGCATTTTTATTTAAATATATTCATGACATACAATTAGTTTATTTTCAAATATTTTACAATTGTATAGAAATGCATATGTCCGTTTTATAATATAGATGAAAATGACATGAAATTAATATTTAAGTGAATAAAGAGACTAGATTGAATTAATAAAAATTTGACATGATTAATTTAATTAAATTAAAATAAGTGATTAAATTATTTATTATTGGTTAGTAAAATTAGGTAAATGTATATATGTATACATGAATATATGTATTTGTATGTATGTATGTATGATGATAATAAAAAAAATAAAAATAATTAAAAACAATAATTAAAAAAAAAAAAGAAAGCATTCAGAAAAAGAAAAGAAAAAAAAAGAAAAAGAAGAAGTGTTGGACGGCAAAGAGAAAAAGAGAAATAAATGGATTAGGTGAGTTTTAAACCTATTAGGCTCCATTATCTTCCTTTTCTTTTCTTATCTTCTTCTTCTTCTTTTCTTCATTTCTTCAACCTATTTTCTCTCAAATTCCAGCCACAAATTCTTCCTTGTTTCACTTGGTTTTTGAGGCAAATTGATCCCTTGAAATTTCGTTCTTGGTAAGTAATCAATTCTTATTGCTATAAGGTTGATTTGAGTTGCTAAGGTTCATTAATAGGTACTGATTTGAAATCCGATTTTGATATCCATAGAAATTGATTCTGGAAAATCTTAAAACATAAAAGTTGTTTCTTTATGTCTTATATTTATGGATATATAAATAGTTTTGCAAGATGTATTGTATAGAATGAGATATCCTCTTCGTACTGAAACTGGTCCGGATAGGAACCTTAAGTAAGTTAGCTACTGTGTTTATAAGTTTTGGGTATGTTAAAATCAATATTGGAAGTAACTCCAAACATAAAAGTTGTAGATATATGTGTTATGGATCTGTAAACCAAATTTCAGGTTCATATGTCTTGTACGTTTTGAGTTATGGTAAATGGAACTATGACTGTTCCATGATTTGAACTGCCTATTGAGTGCCCTGTACAGGTCCCGAAACTTGTTTAATTATTTTGAGCTTCTTAAAGCTCGATTCTGTAAATGATCAAAACATGAAAGTTATAGGTATATGTCTTAGAGAAATTTTGGTACTAATTTGAGCTTAATATATTATGTAAATAATAAGTTATGGACTTTTTAATTCATACTGGTCTGGAAGCCAATTCTATTCTGGACCAGTAAAATGTTTGTTATAATTTGAAGACCTTAGAGACATAATTGATAAAAGTTGTAAACATGAAAAATGTTCCAAATGAACCCATATAAGTTTCTGTAAATTTTCATTAAAATAGGACGTACAGATTATAAATTATGTTGAACCCAAATGAGTACCCTGAAACTGTCTAAGGGCAGAAAACAGAGTAGAAATCAGAACACGATTAGAAATTCCACCAAAATTTTTACAGTAATCCAATTGGTCTGAAATTTTAATATGTTATATATAAAGATGTTAATTTTAAGTAGGAACAAGAATCAGATTCATTGGTCAAATACAAAAAAAGTTATAGTCAAAACAGTCCCATAAGGTCACACTGCCTCATAGGAATAATTTTAATTATTGATATGAATAGTGTATATTAATTTGTTTAAGCCACATTAAGTTTCTCTAGTCATAAATTAATCAATTATATTTCAATATTAGGCTCAAGACAAATTGGAGATATACAAGAAGAGGGTAGACAATAAGTTAAGGGTTGGAATAAAAGGAAAAAGGTGAGTATAATTATCAATTGAATTCTTTAGTGCATATGAATGTTGCTTGCTATGTGACTTGTATAATTGTGATGATTTTTCCTTGAAAATATGATGATGAATAATTTGTGACATTTGTGGTACATATATGTTTGTGTACTTTGGTATATTGGAGGTATATGTTTGACATATGATATATATACATGGTATATGTATAGTATATGCAAGGTATATGTGTTGACATATAAGGTATATATGTGGTATATGTATGGTATATGAGTTGCATATGAAGTATATATGTGGTATATGTATGGTATATGTGTTGCATATGAAGTATATATGTGGTATATGTATGATATATGAGTTGCATATGAAGTATATATGCGGTATATGTATGGTATATGTGTTGCATATGACGTATATATGTGGTATATGTATGGTATATGTGTTGACATATAAGGTATATATGTGGTATATGTATGGTATATATGATAAGATACAATGGTTGATGAATATGTAAGTACAAGTGCATATGCATAATGACTTAAAAGGCGTTGTGACTAGTCAATCGACATTGCAAAACAAAAGAAGAGGCCTATGGCCCAATAAATGTACAAGGCAAAAGAAGAGGCCTATGGCCCAATAAATGTACAAGGCAAAAGAAGAGGCCTATGGCCCAACAAATGTGCAAATGAAACAAATGATCAAGCTAGCTAGCAAATGCAAATGCAAATGCAAATGCTCACATGGAAACCCGGGGCAATGTTCGTTTAACCTGGTCACAACAAAATAAAATGTACAAGCATAAGCATAAGCATAAGTAAATAGCAATTATTGAATACTTGATTTTATCTATATTTATATGTTATTAACTGATGAAATGGAATATAAAGTATGTATTAATTATACTTGTTATTTGCTATTATGAAATGCTTGGTGCTTTAGAACTCATTTGATGGTTATTCTCATTGAGTCGCAACTCACCAAATTGCATCATTTTTCAGGTAGAGAAGATTAGTAGTTCATATTGAGGTGCATATATAAGTCATGGATCAAAGGTCACCGGCCGAGCCTCATCACTCTCTCTCTCCTTGCATTCCACATAAGCATAAGAACATATCATTTATATTTGGGGATTGAATACTTGCATATTTACTAACTTTTTAAACGTACTGTTTAAGTTATTAATATATGTGATGTTATGAGCTATAATTAAAGTTTTCGTATTGATTGTGAAATTATTGTTGATAATATGAGATGAGTTAAAAAAAAATTTACTCTCACTGTAAACATGAATTTTATTTAATCTTGTTTCATACGTGATAATACATTATAAAGACAACATATACGGTATATAGATGTATAAGATGTTAGGTGTTACATATATGCAGTATATGTATCTTATATGTGGTAAGATACAATGGTTGATGAATGCTTAAGTACAAGTGCATATGCATATGGACCTAAAAGGAGTTGTGACTAGTTAATCGATATTGTAAAGCAAAAGAAGAGGACTATGGCCCAACAAATGTGCAAATGAAACAAATGATCAAGCTAGCTAGCAAATGCAAATGTTCACATGGAAACCCGGGGCAATGTCTATTTAACTTGGTCACAACAAAATGAAATAAGCAAAGCATTTGCATACATAAAGAGTAATGATTATATGTTTCAACTTTATTGATATTTATATGATACTGATGAATAGAACGAAATACATGGTATGTATTGGATTTGTGATTTATTACTATGAGTTGTTCAGTACTTTAGAGCTCATTTGATGGTTATTCTCACTGAGCCGCAACTCATCAATTTGCATCATTTTTCAGGTAAAGAAAAGTGATAGCTCATTTTGAGTAGCGTATAGAAGATATGGAGCACAGGTCACTGGCTGAGCCGCATCACTCCCTCTCCTTGCATTCCACACAAGCATGAAAATATGTCATCTGCATTTTGTATTTACGTGTTTGAATATGTATAGTCATTTTGGAAGGGGTTTTAAAAATGTATAAATGAAAGCAACTCGTAAATATTGATGTGCAAAGTTTATGTTTTAATATATGTTATATACCATATTGTGGCGAAAGCCTCAAAGTTGACTTGCAAAGTCATTGAATGATATTACAGGATATGAAAAAAATAATTACTACCATTGTTAACAGGGTATTTTACCTTTTCAGTATGCTATGTGTGATTATTTGATACAGGGATAGGTTGAACTCAAATGTATAAGATGTGGTGTTATAGTACATATCTAATCCATACAAATTGCATTATTCATGCAAATATCGAATATGACGCTATCAACTAATTGATGTGTGCACATACATTAGGCTATCAAATCTTGATATGTGTACATCTCATGTACACTAACACAACTTTACCTCCAATAGGCATTAACCTTGGAGCAAATCCAACAAGCTAATGATATTGATTAAGTCCAACCCATTATTTGGAAAATCTAATTTGAATGGTTTGAACATATTCTTATAAAGCGAGTTTGAGGCAGCTCAATAACCTTAACTCTAGAAAAACTATTGTTCTCTCCATATTAATGGAAGGCATGTTAACGGGGGATTTCTTTGTTAAATCCCATCATGTTATTATTGCTTTTTTTTAATGTATCATACATTCATCACCTAGATATATAAAGATACTTACTTTAACTACATGACATTATTATGGACATATTAAAGTCGATATCTTAAACCAAAAAGAGACTGACTAGGTCTTACTTAGGTATATGCATGAATTTATAACCCAAAATGAAATTGAATTCCTATTTCTAAGTGTTCTTATTACCTTCTTTGCTTATTGCTTTTTTGCATCCCCATTCTATCCTAACCTTATGTAATCTAATTGCATATTTCATAGTATAGAAAACCTCAATTTACATTTGAGGCGAGTAAGATGAGAAGAGAAATATATGAAAAAAATAGAGAGGCAGGGACACACATGCCTTATTTACCATAAAACAAAGTAATATCATACATGCTCAATCACAATGGACCTAATTCCATAATCATCTATCATGCCTTTTCATGCATCCCTAATATAAATACTCTAATGCATAAAATAAAATAAAATAATGACATTTTTGAATTTCAATTTAAAAATCAATTCAACGCTTGAACCGAAATTGTCTACTTATATTGTTTCGAATAATTTTATTTTCTATGTCATTTCAATGTGGAATTTAATATTTAATTAAATTAAATTAAATTCCATATTTCCGTAATTAATTCAAAATTAATTCACCTAAAAATCGAATTATTATGATATTAAAATGAAACTATTTAATTTTAATATACATACCAATTTCTAGACATATTAGAATTACAATTGCTCAACTTAAATTAATTTCTAAAAATTCTTAAAACATTTAAAACCGCAAATCATCATTGTAAGAATATTTATGTTAGCTCAAGTTTATCAATATATTTTTGGCACAAGCCAAAATTACTAAGAGAAACAAACCAACACGCCTAGATGGTCAAAATGAGTCATTCGACATCTAGAATTTTTCAAATTAAAATTTTGATTGATTTTTTTTATGTATCTAAAATTAAAATAATATATTTTTAATCACATAAAACTTATTTCAATGTGCTGAAAATAAAATAATCACATAAAAAAATCAAATTAAATAGTCCCGCAAGGTATGCCAAAACAGTCTCATTTTTTATTTTTTTGAAAATTTTATTAAAATTTTTTTAATTAGTTATTTTACACTTCCAGAGGCTTCACACACATTCTGAATATATATAAATAATTTTTCCATAATCAAATTACAAGAAAAATATGAACAACCCCATCAATTAACCCACCCAAACAATAATATATGTTCATAAATAATAAAATTTTCAGCATTTTTGAAATAAATCCAAAATTAATTATTTGATTTACATTCAACACATTTTTCAATGAAAATGATCATACTCAATCATCCCATCATTAGATGAAGGAAAGAAATATATATAAAATAAATTTCACAAATTAATTTCAAATTTTCAAATATATTGATCCAAAACCATCAAAATTGTGCAATCCCATTGCACTTTCAATTAAAATTAATTTTAATGGACACAAGGGATATCTGATACTACTGAAGGGATTTGAAGATGAATCTCATTTGTAAAAAAAGTGAAAAATTAAAATTTTCAAAACCCAAAATTAGGATCTTGCTTGTTCCATTAATACTAATTCATCAAAATATAAAGATTAGAAACTACATCTTGTAATTTCGTGATTTGTTCTTCAAATTTTCATCTTGTTGGGTTGTAGCAAGCCGCAACAATCCACACTAGGATGTCTCTAATGTTAATCCATATGAAACTGTGAGAAGAAACTATAAAAAAAAATGGTTTAACACACATCAAAGTGCTAACAATGGTGTTTGCTCTATTTTGAGAGAATATGAAAAATAACAATTATTGTTCATTTTCAATTTATTTTAATTTCTAGAAATAGTATTTAGATTTTTGAATTCTTGAAAAATGTTTTAATCCTAAAATTAGTATTGGTACAAAGTGCGCAAGACAAGGGATAGGATTTTGGTTGCTCTGCCTTAATTAGCCATATAAGCTAGCTGTGGGGCAGGGCAGTGGCCAGTGTAGGCCCGTGAACCACCCGAACAATTTTTTTGTACGATCTCATTACCATCTAATTCAAAGTAATTCTCTCATATTTTTGGATTCCATCCAAGACCATTTTACACATTCATCATATCTCTAATACATGTAACACAATAGGTTCTCGATTATGTTGCCCACTTAAAATAACAATTAATTTAACCAAGTCATGAATGACATCTAGAAATACATCATGACCTCCCATTAACTGTAAAGTTAGAGGTTTGACTGCAAAAATTTTCATCGACAATTTCCATGCAATTAATCATTCCACCATTATATACCTCACTTGGTTCAAAGTATGGATATGTGTCAACTCCCATTAGACTAACTACATCACATATAGCCCAAGTAGTGTTAATTTTTATCCTTGATGCTTATTAATCTATTACATATGTCAATGAATACTATCTTTAGGATATTTCCACTCTGGTAAGAGATTCACGAGTAACGACCCCGATAAGAAGCTATAGGTATGTTAGAAAAGTGCTCTAAAGGCAATCACCTTTAGCACTTATTGTACAAATTTATTCGATTAATAAAAGGCCTTTTCATTAATTTGATGTTCATTTGATATATGAATTGATAAGTGATCTTAAATCAATTGATGAAGCCTTTGATACATAACATAGCATGAAGGAAATCATGATGAGATCATGATATTGAGATTCTTATCATGTGTAATTATGTTAGTATGAAAATTATACCTAGTCATAGGATTATATTAATCCAGAAAGACTAGCATATGTTACACTCCTTGATTGGATCGAGTAGTAGATCTCATAATCTATAAACATGAGATGTTTAGAGTTAATATGTGGATGCTTGCTAAGTGTAGCTAAGTACATTGGATGACCAATTATGAGACAATCAAATGGATAATCTATTCAAATGTCAATGATAGTCTCATCATAGCAATGGTGCAACTATCCTTAGACTTGAGGTACTCAAGGATATCTTGAATATTGATTCTATATTTTGACAGTATTCCTTGTTGGCTCAGAGATATTGCTCATAGGGTGGTGATTGGACACAGCTTGAGGTATTCAAAGGTAATTGGGTAACCAACAAAGGATTCACCACTCTTGATATAAGGAGAGTATACCCATGGCCTCATGTTATGGTCATTACTCGGGAATATCTGGCCGGAGTGGAAATGTCATAAAGATAGTCTTCAATGACATATCTAATAGAGTATTGTGCCTCAAGGACAAGAACTAACATTAATTGGACTAGATGTGACATAGTCAGTCTAGTGGGAGTTGACATATGTCCATACTCTGAACCTAGTGGGGTATAGAATGGTGAAAAGAATAATTACATGAAAATTGTCTATGGAAAGGTTTGTAGTGAAACCACTAACTTTCTGGTCAATTGGGGGTCATGATGTGTTGCTAGATACCGCTCATGACTTGCTTAAATTAACTGTTAATTTAAGTGGCCAACATAACCAATATTAATTTAAGTGGCCAACATAACCAGGAACCTAATGGGTCACATGCATTGAAGATATGGAGAATGAGTAAAATGGTCTTGGATAAGATCCAAAATATGAGAGAATTATTTCAGGATGGATCACATTGATATCACATCGAAAAATCGTTCGGGAGGGTCACGAGCCCGTACAGGCCGACACGAGTTAGGCAGGCTACTGACCCGCTTGCCCAGTAGCAGCTCGTAGCAGGCCCACCCGTTGGCCAACAATAGATGTTGGCCTTAATTAGGCCAATTACTATTCATTAATTTCCCTTTTCTCCATTTTTGAATTTTCATATTTTCTTTGAATTTTATTCAAATGGAAAAGACATCAAATGACAGAAAATAGACATGAAAATATTTTTTTGTGAAAAAAATATTTTTAAGACAATAACATTCTCTCAAGAACACTTTCAAAGCATTTCTCTAGATAGTTTCTTCTTTATTCTTCACGTGAATTATCATTAGACACATCCTAGTGTGCATTGTTGTGGTTTGCTACAACCCAACAAAGTGAAGATTTGAAGAACAAATAAGAAATTACAAGGTATAATTTATAATCTTTATATTTATATAAAAAATTGTTTCAATGGCAGAAGTATGATATTTTGTTTTGAGTTTTGAAAATTTTATTTTGACACTAGGTTTATGAATATGATTCATTCTTCAAAGCCCAACATTGATATCAGAGCCTCCTTGTGTCCATTAAAATTAATTTTAATTGAGAGTGCAATGAGATTGCATGGTTTTGATGATTTGGATCAATAGTTTTTGAAAACTTGAAATTAATTTGTAAAATATGTTTTACAAATTTTTATTTCTCTAATCTGATCATGGGAAGATTAAGGATGATTATTTTGAATGAAAAATGATTTGAATGTGATTCAAATAATTAATTTCGGATTTATTTCAAAAATGCCTGAAATTGCCTTGTTTATGAACATGTGTTGTTGTTTGACTTAATTGATGGGGCTGGTTATATTTTTCTTGTAATTTGATTGTGAAAATATTATTTAGACATATTGAGAATATTTTTATGCATCTAGAAGTATCCAATAATTAATAAGAAATTATTTTAATTAATTGTTCAAACAAACACAAAAGGGGACTGTTTAAGCATACCTGGTGGGTCTGTTTTGTTTTATTTTTTTGTATGTGTTTTTTTATTTCCAGCACCTTGAAATAATTTTTATGTGATTAAAAATATGTTAGTTTGATGTTAAATTCATGTCAAAATTATTTTTCAAGCATTTGAAATTTTAAAAAATTCTAGATATCGAATTAGTCATTTTTAGCATCTAAGTGAGTTGGTTCATTTGTCTTAGTAATTTTGGCTTGTGCCAAAAAAATATTTTTATGAACTTGAGCTGACCTAAAGATGATTAGAAGAATTATTTGAAGTTATGGAAAATTTTAGAATTTTAGGAAATTAATTTAAGTTGTGCAATTGTAATTCTAGTATGACTAGAAATTGGTATGTATATTAAAACTAAATTGCTTAATTTTAACATCATAATATTCTGATTTTAAGGAGAATTAATTTTGAATTAATTCTGGAAATATGGAATTTAATTTAATTTGATCAAATATTAAATTCCACTTTAAAATGACATACAAAATTAAATTAACCGGAAGAACACATATAGGCAATTTCGGTTCAAGCGTTGAATCAATTTACAAATTGAAATCCAAAATTGTCATTTTTATTTTGTGCATTAGAGAATGCATGTTAGGGGTGTATGAAAAGGCATGATGGATGATTATGGACTTGGGCCCAATGTGATTGAGAATGCATGGAATTATTTTGTTTTATGGTAAATAGGGCCTGCATGTCCCTACCTCTCTTTCTTTCTTATGTATTTCTCTTCTCATCTTACTCCCATCAAATGTAATTGAGGTTTTCTATAATTTGAAATATGTAATTAGATTACATAGGATTAGGATAGAATGAAGATACGAAGGAGCAAGAAATGGGAATTTGATTTCAATTTTGGGTTTTAAATTCATGCATATACCTAGGAAAGACCTAATCAATTTCTCTTTCGCTCAAGAGATTGACTTTAGTATGTCGATAATCATGCCATATAGTTAATATAACTATCTTTATATATCGATGTGAGGAATGTATGATATATAAAAGCACGAAATAATAACTTGATGAGACTTAACAAAGAAATCACTCACTAAATAAAAAATTAAGTCTTATGCCATCCATTAATATGGGGAGAACCAGAGTTCTTCTAGAGTTAGGGTTGTTGATTTGCCTCAAGCTCACTCTATAAGAATATGTTCAATCCATTGAAATTAGATTTCATGATTAATGGGTTACACGTAATCGATACTATTAACTTGTTGGATTTGCACCAAGGTTAATGTGTATTAGAGGTGAAGTTGGGTTTGTATACATGAGATGTACACATATCAATAGTTGATAGCCCAATGTATGTGCACACATCAATAAGTTGATAGCACAAGATTCGATAGTTG
The DNA here is from genome assembly GCA_023653625.1 of Triadica sebifera. NCBI lineage: Eukaryota > Viridiplantae > Streptophyta > Magnoliopsida > Malpighiales > Euphorbiaceae > Triadica > Triadica sebifera. The sequence goes on along the minus strand of CM042898.1, from coordinate 16,696,406 downwards.
CATGAATAATGCAATTGGTATGGATTAGATACCTACCAACCAAACTAAGGATAGCTTGCTGAGTTGCATCAATGTTATTTTTAGCTAGTTGGATATCGACCCACTAGGAGAACTTCCATATAAGTTCTCTCGGGTTGATAGTGAGGGCTATGGATTCGCAATGAAATAGTCGGAGCCATAATGCGATTTATTAAAGACCTAATAAACATGCATTTTATGTACATTCTAACATGTTCTATTTCACATCTAGGTTGCTAGAATCATCATCATGACAAGTGTGAATTTGCGATCGCTAATGGAATCAAATAAGTTAATTGAGCCCAATTTTTTGGATTGGCTAAGGAATCTGAGAATAGTTCTCAAATCCGAAAAGATTGGTTATGTCCTAGATGAGGCACTCCCTAATCCCCTGCTACTAATGCTTCTGAAGATGTTCAGAAGGCATATCAAAAGCATCTCCATGATAGTGAGATGGCAAGCTGCATTATGCTTGCTAATACGTCAGCTAAAGTGCAAAAGCAGCATGAGGCTATGGATGCTAATTCCATAGTATACCATATAAGAGTGCTTTTTGATGAGCAAGCACATTCCGAAAGGTTCAAAACTTCGAGGTTGCTCTTCCACACTAAGATGGTTGAGGGGACATCTCTAGTGCAATATGCATTGAAGATGAATGGCTATATTGAGAGGTTGGCCACCTTGGGATTTGTGATGGACCATGAATTAAGTATTGGCTTAATTCTAACCGGTTTGTCTAATAGTTATTCACATTTTCTACTTAACTATAGGATGAACCAAATCTCCACCACTATTCCCGAGCTGATTAACTTCCTCAAAACAATTGAGCCATTTGTCAAAAAGGACAGTAAGGCTATAATGTTGGTGGAATCTTCAAGTTCTAAAAATAAGAACCATAAGAAGAAGAAGTCCATGAAGCCTAAGGGAGGTGTGGCCAAGAAGAAGGCCATGGAGATTGCTACAAAGGGGACATGCTTCCATTGTGGCAAGGATGGCCATTATAAGAGAAACTGCAAGGCTTACTTTGAGTCCTTAAAGAAGAAGCCATCTGATGCCCCATCTACTTTAGGTATTTTTGTCATTAAAATTAATATTGTTTCTGATAATAATATATGGGTATTAGATACCGGTTATGGCTCACACATATGCACTGATATGCAGGGTCTAAGAAACAGTACACAGCTCAATAAGGGAGAGTCAGACCTACATGTTGGAAATGGAGCAAGGGTTGTTGCATTAGTTGTAGGAGCATATGTATTGACCCTCCCTAGTGGGCTTATATTAAATTTGGATAATTGCAATTATATACCCGCTTTGACTAAAAACATTATTTCTGTTTCAAGTCTAAATAAAGATGGTTTCCTTTTAGCTTTTAGTAACAATTGTTGTTCTATTATGCTGAATGGAATTATTTATTCTAATGGTAAATTATGCAATGGAATATACATATTAGATACGTCAAATCTAATTTAAACATCAGTGATAATAAAAGGCAAAAACAAGATATGTTGAAATCATCTTATTTATGGCATTGTCGCCTTAGTCATATAAGTGAGAAACACGTGGCTAAGCTACACAAAAGTGGTAGTTTGGGGTCATTTGATTATGAATCATATGACACATGTGAATCTTGCTTATTAGGCAAGATGACAAAATTACCCTTTAAGGGAAAGGGTGAACATGTTAATGGACTTTTAGACTTAATACATTCAGATGTATGTGGTCTAATGTCTACACACGCCAGAGGTGGTTTCATCTACTTCATTACTTTTATCGATGACTACTCATGATATGGGTACGTCTATCTTATGAGATACAAATCTAAGGCTTTTGAAAAGTTCAAAGAATTCAGAAGTGAAGTAGAGAAACAACTTGGAAAAAGTATTAAAACACTTCAATCAGATTGAAGAGGTAAATACCTGAGCCAAGAGTTTTTAGATTATCTTAGGAATAATGGGATTTTATCTCAGTGGACTCCACCTTATACACCACAACACAATGGTGTTGCTGAAAGAAGAAACCGAACCTTATTAGACATGGTAAGGTGTATGATGAGTTTTGTGGAATGGCCTCAATCCTTTTGCGGTTATGCACTTGAGACCGGCTTTTATATATTAAATGATGTTCCTTCAAAGTTAGTTGATGTTACTCCATATGAGATATGGTATAACAAAAGGCTCACATTTTCTTATATGAGAATTTAGGGTTGTCCTACTTATGTGAAGCGGACAATGTCAGATAAGCTAGAAGCTAAGTCTGACTGATGTCTGTTTGTGCAATATCCAAAAGCATCATATCGATATCAATTTTACCACCCCTTGGAACAAGAGGTTTTTGTTTCAAGACATGCTATCTTTTTAGAGAGAGAATTCCTTCTAAAAGGAGATAGTGGGAGAAAAATTAAACTTGAGAAAGTTCAAGATGCTCAAACAGATACTCACCAACTACCTGAACCTGAGCTTGTTACTCTTACACATGATATAACAACTCAACCTTCTGAAGCACAAGAGCTTCGTAGGTCAAGTAGGATACGTACTGTTCTAGAGAGATATGGATTTCTCATTAGTGAATAGAATGATGTATTGCTCATAGAATGATGTATTGCTCATAGAAAATGATGAGCCTACAACCTAAGAAGAAGTTCTGAATAGTTCAGAATCTGACAAATGGCTTCAAGCCATGAAGTCAGAAATGGATTCCATGTATGAAAACCAAGTATGGACTTTGGTTGACCCACCCAAAGGAATAAAGCCTATAGGGTGCAAGTGGGTTTTGAAAAAGAAAGCTGACATGGATGGTAATGTGATTACCTATAAAGCTAGACTTGTTGCTAAAGGTTATCGTCAAAGTCAAGGAATTGACTATGATGAAACTTTTAGCCCAGTAGCTATGCTTAAATCCATAAGGATACTCCTAGCCATTGCTACTCATTATGATTATGAGATATGGCAAATGGATGTGAAGACAGCTTTCCTTAATGGAAATTTGACTGAGGATGTGTACATGACACAACCAAAAGCCTACATATACAAACATGGCAAAAAGGTATGTAAGCTTTAAAGATCCCTTTATGGATTAAAGTAAGCATTCAGGAGTTGGAATATTCGGTTTGATGAGACAATCAAATAGTTTCGTTTCTTACAAAATTCGGATGAACCCTGTGTTTACAAGAAGGCTAGTGGGAGTGAAATTGTTTTTCTTGTGTTATATTTAGATGACATATTATTAATGGGAAATGATGTCTCAGCCTTACAATCAGTTAAAACATGGTTATCCAAGAATTTCTCTATGAAAGACCTTGGACAAGCAGTCTATATTTTAGGGATAAAGATCTATAGAGATAGATCTCAAAGATTGCTTGGCCTTTCACAGTCTACATAATTAGATAAGAAGCGAAAGAGGTTTAGCATAAAGTAGTCCAATAGGGGATATATTCCCATGACCCATGGGATTACTCCCTCAAAGTCTTTGTGTCCAAAGACAAAACATGAGAGGGAACACATGAGTTTGACTCCTTTTGCTTCAGCTATAGGATCAATCATGTATGCTATGATATGAAAAAGACCCGATGTAACATATGCTCTAAGTCTCATGAGCAGATACCAATCGGACCCTGGTGAGGGTCATTAGGTGGCTGTCAAGAAAATCCTTAAGTACTTGAGAAGAACTAAGGATGTATTCTTGGTATATGAAGATGGAGATCTTATCGTGAGCGAGTATACCGATGCTAGCTCCAATCTGACAAGGATGATTCAAAATCTCAGTCAATTTATGGATTCACACTAAATGGTGGAGCAGTTAGTTGGAAGAGTTCTAAACAGGAAATGACCGGTGATTCCACAACCAAAGCAGAGTACAATGCATCTTCTGAAGCAACAAAGGAAGCAGTTTTGATAAACAAATTCATCACAGAACTTGGAATGGTTCCCAGCATTATTGATCCAATACAATTGTACTGTGATAATAATGGAGCCATTGCGCAAGCAAATGAGCCACGTTATCATTAGAGATCCAAACATGTACTTAGAAGATACCATTTGATTAGAGAAATCATTGGTAGGAATGATGTAAAGATAGAAAGAGTGTCCACTGATCAAAATATTGTTGATCCTTTAACTAAGCCACATGAGTTTGATTCCTTTTGCTTCAGCTATAGGATCAATCATGTATGCTATGATATGAAAAAGACCCGATGTATCATATGCTCTAAATCTTATGAGAAGATACCAATCGGACCCTGGTGAGGGTCATTAGGTGGCTGTCAAGAAAATCCTTAAGTACTTGAGAAGAACTAAGGATGTATTCTTGCTATATGAAGATGGAGATCTTATTGTGAGCGAGTATACTGATGCTAGCTTCCAATCTGACAAGGATGATTCAAAATCTCAGTCAATTTATGGATTCACACTAAATGGTGGAGCAGTTAGTTGGAAGAGTTCCAAACAGGAAATGACCGGTGATTCCACAACCAAAGCAGAGTACAATGCAGCTTCTGAAGCAACAAAGGAACCAGTTTTGATAAACAAATTCATCACAGAACTTGGAATGGTTCCCAGCATTATTGATCCAATACAATTGTACTGTGATAATAATGGAGCCATTGCGCAAGCAAATGAGCCACGTTCTCATTAGAGATCCAAACATGTACTTAGAAGATACCATTTGATTAGAGAAATCATTGGTAGAAATGATGTAAAGATAGAAAGAGTGTCCACTGATCAAAATATTGTTGATCCTTTAACTAAGCCACATGAGTTTGATTCCTTTTGCTTCAGCTATAGGATCAATCATGTATGCTATGATATGAAAAAGACCCGATGTATCATATGCTCTAAGTCTCATGAGAAGATACCAATCGGACCCTCGTGAGGGTCATTAGGTGGCTGCCAAGAAAATCCTTAAGTACTTGAGAAGAACTAAGGATGTATTCTTGCTATATGAAGATGGAGATCTTATTGTGAGCGAGTATACTGATGCTAGCTTCCAATCTGACAAGGATGATTCAAAATCTCAGTGAATTTATGGATTCACACTAAATGGTGGAGCAGTTAGTTGGAAGAGTTCCAAACAGGAAATGACCGGTGATTCCACAACCAAAGCAGAGTACAATGCAGCTTCTGAAGCAACAAAGGAAGCAGTTTTGATAAACAAATTCATCACAGAAATTGGACTGGTTCCCAGCATTATTGATCCAATACATTTGTACTGTGATAATAATGGAGCCATTGCGCAAGCAAATGAGCCACGTTCTCATTAGAGATCCAAATATGTACTTAGAAGATACCATTTGATTAGATAAATCATTGGTAGGAATGATGTAAAGATAGAAAGAGTGTCCACTGATCAAAATATTGTTGATCCTTTAACTAAGCCACTTCCCCAAAAGAAATATGATTCTCACATACTCGCCTATGGAATTAAATACAAAGGCCATTGGCTTTAGTGCAAGTGGGAGCTTGTTAGAGAAGTGCTCTAAAGGCAATCACCTTTAGCACTTATTCTACAAATTTATTTATTAATAAAAGGCTTTTTCATTAATTTGATGTTCATTTGATATATGAATTGATAAGTGATCTTAAATCAATTAATGAAGTCCTTGATAAATAACATAGCATGAAGGAAATCATGATGAGATCATGATATTGAGAATCCTATCATGTGTAATTATGTTAGAATGAAAATTATCCTTAGTCATAGGATTAATGAGACGGGACATTATTAATTCAGACAGACTAGCACATGTACACTCCGTGATTGGATCGCGTAGTAGATCTCATAATCTATAAACATGAGATGTTTAAAGTTAACATGTGGATGCTTGCTATGTAGCTAAGTACATTGGATGACCAACTATGAGACAATCATATGGATAATCTATTCAAATGCCAATGATAGTCTCATCATAGCAATGGTGCACGTATCCTTAGACTTGAGGAACTCAAGGATATCTTGAATATTGATTTTGTATTTTGACACTATTCCTTATTGCCTTAGGGAGGTTGCTCATAGGGTGGTGATTGGATACAACTTGAGGTATTCGAAGGTAATTGAGCAACTAATAAAGGATTTACCACTCTTAATAGAATGAGTGTATACCTATGGCCTCTTGTCATGGTCATTACTCGGGAATCTCTGGCCGGAGTGGAAATGTCATATAGATAGTCTTCAATGACATATCTAACAGAGTAATGAGTCTCAATGATAAGAACTAATATTACTTGGACTAGACGTGACATAGTCAGTCTAGTGGGAGTTGAAACATGTTCGTACTTTGAACCAAGTGGGGTATAGAATGGTGAAAGGAATAATTGGACGAAAATTGTCTATGGAAAGGTTCGTAGTCAAACCACTGACTTTCCAGTCAATAGGGGGTTATGATGCGTTGCTAGATACCGCTCATGACTTGCTTAAATTAATTGTTAATTTAAGTGGCCAACATAACCAGGAACCTAATGAGTCACACACATTGAAGATATAGAGAATGAGTAAAATGGTATTGGATATGATCCAAAATATAAGAGAATTATTTCAGGATGGATCGTGATGAGATCGCACAGAAAAATCATTCGAGAGGGTCATGGGCCTGCATGGGCTAGGCAGGCTGCTGGAATGCCCAGTAGCAGCCTGTAGTAGGCCCAGCGCGCTGCTGCCTCCCACCTGTTGGCCAATGGCGGATTTTGGCCTTAAGTAGGCCAATTATGGCCAATTACTATACATTCATTTGCCTTTTCTCCATTTTTGAATTTTCATCTTTTCTTTGAATTTGATTCAAATAGAAAAGACATCAAATGGCAGAAAATATAAATGAAAATATTTTTTTGTGAAAAAAATATTTTTAAAACACAACAAAATTCTCTCAAGAACACTTTCAAAGCTAGCACATTTAATTTGTTCAAAACATTTCTCTTGATAGTTTCTTCTTCATTCTTCACTTGGATTATCATTAGAGACATCCTAATGTGGATTGTTGTTGTTTGCTACAACCCAACAATGTGAAGATTTGAAGAACAAATAAGAAATTACAAGGTATAATTTCTAATCATTATATTTATATAAATTAGTTTTAATGTCACAAGTATAATACTTTGTTTCAGGTTTTGAAAATTTTATTTTGCCGCTGCATTTATGAATATGATTCATTCTTTATGAATATGATTCATTCTTTAAAGCCTAACAGATCTAACCTCACCTTTGTAGATCTTCAAAATGACAAAAATCTTCTTTCTCATTTCTTTTCCTTTCTTCCTTCCTCTTCCTTAGTTTTGCTCACTTTACTTCACTTTCTTGTTGATCTTACTAATCCAACCCTTTTTCCATCTAACTTTACCTTTGATTGAAGAAAACAAAAAAAAGAAGAACAATGGGGGAGGAGAGTCACATAAAAAGGGAAGTAAAAGGGAGAGAAATTGGTTTGATTAAGATGAGGAAGAAGAAGAATAAAGGTAAAAAGGTGAAAGTTGGCTTTTATAGTTGAATTAGGTGAGTGGTTAGGATTAATTAGATAATTTTGTCCCTCATTGGTCCATTAATTTAAATCACTCTTACTTTATTGTAATCCAAAGAATATTCCTTCCCTTAGAAAAATAATATTCCATTTTTATGTCTTCATAAAAACATCTGTACCAAAAACACTGCAATTTCTAATTTCTTTTAGCAAAAAATTATTTTTTTCTAAATTTTAATTCCGAACTTCAAAATTCTAAATAATAATATCCAAAATATTTTTCACATATTTTGTTATCATTTTAATTTTTTTCTTTCATGTTCAAATTTAGTCCTCGATCGGTTCAACTTGCTGGATTTCGATCAACCACGACCGTGGCCTTAATTATCGGGCATTACAATTTTTCCCTCCTAAAAACAATTTTGTCCTCGAAATTTACCTTTTTAACTGGAGTGGAATAATTGTGGATATTGAGCTTTCATCACCTCTTCATTTTCCCAAGTCGCCTCTTCCATAGAACCTTTACCAATGGTACCTTCTTGTTCCGTAGCTCTTTTATTTCTCGAGCTATAATTTCCACTAGCCCATCTTCATAAGTTATATATGGTCGTATCTCTATACATTCTGATGATATGACCTGAGATTGATCCAATCGATATCTTCTCAACATAGGCACATGGAATACATTGTGAATCTTCTCTAACTCTGGTGGTAGGGCTAATTTGTACGCCATGGTACCTATGCATTCAAGTACCTCATGTGGTCCTATGAACCTACGACTCAACTTTCCCTTCTTTCCAAATCGGAAAATCATTTTCCAACATAAGACTTTTAAGAATACTTTGTCACCAACTGTATACTCAATATCCCACCTTTTGAAATCTGCATATGATTTATGTCTATCAGTAGCAGCTTTCAGTCTATCTCTTATTACTCTGACTATTTCCTTTGCCTGCTGGACTAGATCTAGACCCACTACTTTCTTTTAACTATGCACAGCTCAACATATAGGTGTTCTACATTTCCTTCCATACAAGGCTTCATATGGTGCCATACCGATACTGGTTTGGTGACTATTATTGTAGGCAAATTCTATCAATAGAAGATGTTTGTCCTAACTGTTAGAGGAATGCTCTAAAGGAAATCACCTTTAGCACTTATTGTACAAATTTATTTGATTAATAAAAGGCTTTTTCATTAATTTGATGTTCATTTGATATATGAATTGATAAGTGATCTTAAATCAATTAATGAAGTCCTTGATACATAACATAGGATGAAGGAAATCATGATGAGATTATGATATTGAGATTCTTATCATGTGTAATTATGTTAGTATTAAAATTATCCCTAGTCATAGGATTAATGAGATGGGACATTATTAATCCGGATAGACTAGCACATGTTACACTCATTGATTGGATCGAGTAGTAGATCTCATAATCTACAAACATGAGATGTTTAGAGTTAACATGTGGATGCTTGCGAAGTGTAGCTAAGTACATTAGATGACCAACTGTGAGACAATCATATGGATAATCTATTCAAATGTCAATGATAGTCTCATCATAGCAATGGTAAACACAAAAGTTGTAGAGGCTTCGAGGCACTTACAATATTTATGGATTTGAAAGAGGACTTGTGTTGTTTTCCTCTTTGGCAAGGTTCATATGTCTTATCTTTTTTAAATTTGACTTTTTGGTAGTCCACTTACTAGCTCTCCTTTGTTAAGGCTTTGAATTAAATCCATGCTTGCATGACCAAGCCTTGTATGCCACATCCAAGATTCATCACTAGTAGTCATAAGACACTTAGAGGAAAGGTTAGATATTTTGTGTAAGTCTATTATGTAAGTATTGACATCTCTACTTCCTTTGAATATCTCTTGGCCACTAAAAGAGGTTACAAGACATACATTAGAGCTAAAGATTACTTGGTTTACCTTATCACATAATTGACTTACATTTAACAAGTTATGTTTCAAACCATCAACAAGTAAAACATCTTCAATGAAAGTAGTATTATTAATACCAATGGACCTAATGCCAATTACCTTACCCTTATCATTGTTTCCAAATGTTACCTTACCACCATCAATACTTTTAATGTCATTGAATAGCTCTTTGTTTTCGATCATATGCCTTGAGTATCCACTATCCACAAGCTAAGCATTTTCTTTTATAATGGACTTGAGGCATACCTATAAAATTACAATTTAAGTATAGTTTTTAGGTACCCAAATGAACTTGGGCCCTTGAGGGTTAGCACATGAAGGTTCCCAGTGAGCCTTCCTTATCCAACAATGCTTATTGATATGACCAAATTTCATACAATAATTAAATTGTTTAGCTCTAAACATGTTTTTCGGTTTTACCATGCTTTTAGCTACCATTATCCTATTAGATGGAGTTTGTGAGCAGTGACATGCATATGAATGATGACTCAGTGTTTTCCTAGGTGCATGACTTTTATACATAACAGCATGATTGGCCTTTTGAGGTTTCCCTCTTAGACTAATCAACCCTTGATCATTCTTTTTATAAATAAAGGGTTTAGTGTGTGTTGTGCACTTAGCACTTAGGTCTATTACTTCTAATGTGGAGATATGAGGTGCACTTGACTTAACAAATGTGGTTTTGTGAGATGAAGATGATGTTCCATTAAATCCTAGACCATGCCTTATTAAAGGTGGTCTTTGAGACACAATGAGAGTATCTAAACTCTCCTTGCCTTTATGAAATCTTGAAATGAAATTTCTAAGTTCCTCAACTTCATTTGTCAAAACATTGTTCTTTTTAAGTAAGGATTTAGTTGAGGGTCTAGAGGAGTACTCATCTAATGATTTTGGAAGAGATTCATTAGAAGATTTAAGCTCATGATTTTCCTTTTTCTAAAACTTCCATTTTGTTTTTCAAATTAAAAATATTATTTTTATAAGTATTGAATTTACATCTATATTTTTCTAATTCTAGGTTCAATACTTCTATTAGACTTTGCTCATCATCATCTTCACTATCACTATTATTATCACTGCTATCATTATTAAATGAATATGAGTAAGAAGGACCTACCTCATCCGTGAAGTGATCCTCTAAAGCCATGAATCATAAGTTGACCTCTTCACCTTCATCGTCATCTTTTTCACTTAAAGAGCTTTCATCATCCTATGTGGCTTTGTGACCTTTCTCCCTATTATCTTTTTGATATTTTTTCTTGTGTTTCTTGAGCCTTAGACATTCTGGTTTGATATGTCATTTCTTCCCACACTCATAACATTTTACCTCCTCTTTATTCCGTTGAGAGTCATTTAAGGAGATTTCTTTGTTTGATGTTTCGAGAGTTGCCAATTCTCTTTTCAATTATTCTTTTCAGTCTTCTTGAGAGCATTGCAATGTCCTCATTTGCATCATCACTCTTTTTTTCATCATCTTCAACTTCTTATTGAGATTTTGAAGTAGAGGTTCTGAGTCCTAGAGGATTTCTTTTTTCTAGCTCGATTTCAAGTTCTCCATCTCTCTTTACCACCATTTCATGTGTTAGAAATTTTTCAGTAAGCACATTGGTATGCATGACCCTCATGTCTTCGTTGGCTTCTTTTATACCAGCTACTCTTGAACCATAGTCTTTGAAAGGAAGGCTTCTCAGAATTTTGTTTCTTACATCTTCCAACCTCAAGTTCTTTCCAAGCTTTCTTATGCATTTATAATGGCTAAAAGACAATTTGTCATATCGGTGATGGATTCATAGGATTTCATCTTGAAGAGTTCATATTCTGAGGTGAGAAGTTGAATCTTATTGGATTTAACTTGCTTTGTTCTTTCATGATAATTCTCCAATGTTTTCCACATACTATATGCGGTAGGGCAGTGTTGGATTCTGCCACATTCTTCAATGGATAGAAAGCTTGCGAAAATTGTCATTGCCTTTTTGTTTTTGAAGTTTGCTCTACATTGAGGGTCTGTCCAATCATCTCTTGAAAGGATTTTTTCTTGACCATCAACTTCTCTACTGGTTGGTGGTGTCCACTCTTCCTAAACACTATCCCAAACTTCAATTCCCTCACTATCAAGATATGTCTCCATCCGAAACTTCCAATGAGCGTAGTTTCTCCATCAAAGTAAGGCTTGAGACTTTGGAATCCTTCATTAGCTATTTCTTGATCTTTGCTAGTGCTTTTTTGGCTTTAAAGCTAGACTTGGCTCAAATACCAATTGTTGCCCAAACAATGAACTAAGAAACGGGGTTGAATTTGTTAATAAAAAATTTCTTAACTTTAAAAACGGAATAAAATTAAATAGAGTAGGGATGAAGAGATATCACCCACGAGATTTATAGAGGTTCTAGTATTAACAAACCCTACTTCTCTCCCCAATCTCAATTGGAAGTTTTACTAACACATTAAGTGTTACAATAGAGTTCTACAAGCTCACTCCCAACTATGGTGTTTGTTGCCTAGATATTAGACCAAGAAGGGGGGTTGAATTGGAGTTTCAAAAATTAAACTTTAAAGTGCGGAAATAAATAGTTAATTTTAGGGGGGATAGAGAAAATCAGACACAAAGATTTATAGAGGTTCGGGTGTTAACAAACCCTACTCCTCTCCCCAATCGCAATTGGGAGTTTCACTAACACACTAAGTGTTACAATGAGTTTTACAAGCTCACTCCCAACTATGGTGTTTCTCACAATGGCTCACACCTAACCCATAAATCCCTTGTGTTTTAATGGCTCACACAATAACCAATTCCTTTGTGTTTTACAGGCTCACACAAACAACCTACACTTCGTGTTTTACAGGCTCACACAAACAACCTATACTTTGAGTTTTATAGGCTCACACAAATAACCTTTTAATTTGTGTTTTGGAGGTTCACACAACTAACCCTTACAAGTGTTCTTCTCTTAACCCAGAACTACCCAATGCTCACTTGAGTAAAGATTACAGAGAGAACTACTTATAAATCTTTATTGCTCAAATATGAGGAGCAATAAGATTTTTACAGAGAATGGATTTATTCTCAAAGTATAAAAGTACAAGATAGCTTGTGATTTTTAAGTATATGCTAATCTTTTATTTTTCTTATCATTCTCTTGTTTCTTAATGCATAAATGACTTTCATTTATACTCTCATGGCTGAATATAGCCGTTGGGGTGCATTAAATAAGAAACTAGCCGTTATACCAACCAAAAAATCGCGCCTGACATTTTTCTCTTTCATTGTTCACGGGCGTGAATATGCTTGTCACAGGGGTGACCGTTCTTCCCAAGCCGTGACTGAAGTGGTGACCTTGGTCGTGGAGCTCTCTGGTATGTTTTGACATATAGAGTCACGGGCGTGACATTAATCGGTCACGGGCGTGACACTCTTTCCCAGCCGTGAGACCAGTGGTGACTCTGGTCATGAAGCTCTCTGGATGAAATTGAATGAATCCTTCACGGGGGTGACACCTTCATTCACGGGGGTGACAATATTTCCAACCGTGACCCAAGTGGTGACTCTGGTCGTGAAGCTCTCTGGAATGAAATTTGCATGAAGCTTCACGGGGGTGACTCCTTTCTTCACGGGGGTGACTGAAATGCTTACTTCACGGTTTGTTTTTCCTTCATGGTCGTGAACTTCAAATGTTGGTTTTTGGTAACGGCTAGTTGTCTTCACAGGAGTGACTCCTAGAGTCACGGCAGTGAACATGCTACTTCTTGCTTTTTGTTTCTCAAGGATTATTCTTCCAATTCTCCATTCTTGCTATTTTTAATTCATGTCCTGTATAATATACTTAAAAAAATAAGTATGTTAAATACAATATTGCTATATTATTTATTATCATCAAAATGACGGAAATACCCCTCAAAGTTAACAATCTCCCCCTTTTTGATGGTGACAAACATGGTCTCATCAGAGATCCAAACATGTACTCAGAAGATACCATTTGATTAGAGAAATCATTGGTAGGAATGATGTAAAGATAGAAAGAGTTCCCACTGATCAGAATATTGTTGATCTTTTAACTATGCCACTTCCCCAAAAGAAATATGATTATCATGTACTCGCCTATGGAATTAAATACAAAGGCGATTGGCTTTAGTGCAAGCGGGAGCTTGTTAGATGAGTGCTCTAAAGACAATCACCTTTAGCACTTATTGTACAAATTTATTTGATTAATAAAAAGGCATTTTCATTAATTTGATGTCCATTTGATATATGAATTGATAAGTGATCTTAAATCAATTAATGAAGTCCTTGATACATGATATTGAGATTCTTATCATGTGTAATTATGTTAGTATCAAAATTATCCCTAGTGATAGTATTTATGAGACAGGACATTATTAATCTGGATAGACTAGCACATGTTACACTCCTTGATTGGATCGAGTATTAGATCTCATAATCTATAAACATGAGATGTTTAAAGTTAACAAGTGGATACTTTCTAGGTGTAGCTAAGTACATTCGATGACCAACTATGAGACAATCATAGTGATAATCTATTCAAATCTCAATGATAGTCTCATCATAGCAATGGTGCAATTATCCTTAGACTTGAGGTACTCAAGGATATCTTGAATATTGATTCTATATTTTGAAACTATTCCTTGTTGCCTCAGGAAGGTTGCTCATAGGGTGGTAATTCGATACAACTTGAGGTATTTAAAGGTAATTGGGTAATCAACAAAAGATTCACCACTCCTGATAGAAGGAGTGTATACCCATGGCCTCTTGTCGTGGTCATTACTCAGGAATCTCTTGCCAGAGTGGAAATATCATAAAGATAGTCTTTAATGACATATCTAATAGTGTAATGAGCCTTAAGGACAATAACTAGCATTACTTAGACTAGACGTGATGTAGTCAGTCTAGTGAGAGTTGACATATGTCCACACTTTGAACCAAGTGGGGTATAGAATGGTGAAAGGAATAATTGCACGAAAATTTTCTATGGAAAGATTCATAGTCAAACCACTAACTTTCTGGTCAATTGGTGGTCATGATGTGTTGCTAGATACTTGTCATGACTTGCTTAATTTAATTGTTAATTTAAATGGCCAACTTAACCTGGAACCTAATGGGTTACACACATTGAAGATATGGAGAATGAGTAAAATGGTCTTGGATAAGATCCAAAATATGAGATAATTATTTCTGGATGGATCGTGATGAGATTGCATGGAAATATCATTCGGGAGGGTCACAGGCCCATATGGGCCAGCACAGGCCAGGTGGGTTGCTGGCAACCTAGAGGGCCAATTGGGCTGCTGGCAACCTAGCGGGCTAGATAGACTGCCCAGCAGCAGCCCACAGCAGGCCTAGCGCACTGCTGCCTCCCTTCCGTTGGCCAATGGCTGGATTTGGCCTTAATTAGGCCAATTATAGCCAATTACTATTCATTCATTTCCCTTTTCTCCATTTTTGACTTTTCATTTTTTCTTTGAATTTGATTCAAAGAGAAATGACATCAAATGGTAGAAAATGACATGACATAACAAAAATTCTCTCAAGAACTCTTTCAAAGCTAGCACTCTGAATTTGTTCAAACCATTTTTTTTGATAGTTTCTTTTTCATTCTTCGTATGGATTATCGCTAGAGACATCCAAATGTGGATCGTTGTGGTTTTCTACAACCCAACTAAGTGAAGATTTGAAGAATAAATAAGAAATCACAAGGTATAATTTCTAACCTCTATATTTATATAAATTAGTTTTAATATGTTTATGAATATGATTCATTCTTCAAAACCCAACATGTACTACTATGCTTTTAGTAGCTTAGCTTGCATGCATTTTTCTCACATAGGTTGGAGCCTATTAGGTAGGAGTTAATCAAGAGAAGCAAGCCCAACACAGAGACATTAAAGTAGATCCGACAGGGGTCTTTATACATGTCATATTTTACATTTTCTACTTGGCATAGGGATGAGATTTGTTTACTTTTTTACATGCATGTTTTTTACAGAAATATGTATTTTGGTTTTAAAGGCATGTATTTTTGTAAACATCGGCCCTATGAAGGCCTAATATAATATTTCATATATATATATATACATGATGATGTTTCCTTTTTAGATAAAAGATATTCCTCCGTAGATGTTTCATAGGTTTTACATGGTGAAAGAGATCACATGGAGAAAAAAAGGGTTTTCAAAAGAAAGAAAACTTTAAGATTTTCACAGGTTCATGCAATAGGTCCATGTGGCACTCACTTAATTAATTGGGTTATTTTGATTAAATGAGAGGACACTACATTTAGTGATATAAAAACCTAGGTTTAGGCATTTATGATCCTAAGTTGGTTAAGAATTATCATGCATGCATAGTACATCTCATATGTCTCTAATATGGGCTTTCTCTATTAACTTGTAGGAGTGTATAGGTATAAATGAAGTTGGAAGCACACGATGTTGCTAAGAGCAAAGTTCTCCATATCCGAGGTTTCCTAATCAACTAATGCTTGAGTTGAGAGGTTTGGGTGCTGCTGCAGTTCTTCAGTAGCCACCCATAGGAGTGGATCTAGGGGCTATATCGATCATGCAATAGATGGACAATATTTTGCAGTACTTAGCAATTCAATGGGAGATGTTGATTAACTTTGTTTACAACTCTTAATCTTCCAAATTGTGAGCTTTTCCTTCTTTGTTGGATTGTAGCAAACCATAATAATCCAAAGCTAGGATTTCCTCTAAGAGTAACCAAGTGAAGGAAGAAGAAGAAAACCTCCAAAGAGATGGGGTGACAAAGGTCCAAATACTAGCTATGAAAAATTGTCTTCTGAAAGAGAAAAGGGAGATGAGAAAAATAACTCTTATTTTTCTTAAAGAGGGAGCCACAAAATTGACTCCTTAAAAGGAATATCTATACTCTTTCTAATCCCTTTTAGGGTTGGAAAAGGAAAAGCCCTAATGGACCTCGTTCCTTAAGGTATATGGCACAATGTTGACCAAGTCAATAATCCTAAACAAAATTTGAATTGATATATTTTTATAATACTTATAAAAGGCCCAATTCTCTATCTCTTTCACTTTGATTTTATCCAAAACCCATTTTACATTTTCTTCATTCCCTTCATGCATGTGACCTAAAAGATTTTATGTTCATGTTGGTAGCTCAAGTCTCGGAAGGAATCCTAATCCAATTAGGATTCTATGAGTCCAATTCCTTTTAGCCATATTTGATTTCTTATTAATTTTCCTTGACTTAACAGATAATGAGTGGTATTTAGCAATACATCATGACCACCCAATTAACTAGAAAGTCAGTGGTTTGACTTTTAACGCTTTCATAGATAATTATCATGCAATTTGTCCCTTCACCAAACTATAGCCCATTTGGTTCAGAGCATGGACTATGTGTCAACTCCCACTAGACTGACTACATCACATCTAGTCCAAATGACATTAGTTCTTATCTATGAGACTCATTACCCTATTTGACATGTCCTTTAAGAACTTTTTCAGGACTTGTCCATCTCAGCCAAGAATTTATGAGTAATGATCTCTATAAGAGGCCAAATATATACTTTCATTATATTAGGAGTGGTGAATCCATTATTAACTACTCAACTACCTTCGAATACCACATGTTATACCCAACCACCATCCTATAAGCAACCTCTGAGAGGTAACAAGGAAATATGTCAAAGTATAGGATTTAATATCTAAGATAACCAGGAGCATCTTAAGTCTAAGGATACTTGCAACATTTCTATCATGAGACAATCACTAACATTAAATAGATCTCCATGTGATTTTCTCATAGCAGGTCATCCAATGTACTTGGCTACTCTAGCAAGCATCCACATGTTAACTCTTAACATCTCATGTCTTCAACTTGTGAGATCAACTGTTTCACCTAGTCAAGGATAATTTAGGTAGAAACACAATAAGACATTATAGGAATTTGATTATCATGATCTAATCATGATTACTTTCATGTTGTGTTACATACTAAGGAATTAAATGGTCTAAGATCTATATCAATTCATATGCAATGAATACCATGTAATGAAAATGCCTTTTTATTAATATTAAATGAGTACATCAAGTGCCTAAGGTGATTCACTTCAGAACACCTCTTTAATAGATCACACATGTTTGATGAAAATGTTGATAGGAAAAAGGTTGTCATTAGACAAACATTACATCCTTGCATGTGGTCTGCCTTAAATGCCTTATCATATGTTTGTTTGTTGGAAAACTCAAATTCACAATTGTCACATAGGTTTGTTAGTTATGAATCACCTATCTAGAACTAACCATTTAAGGTAAGGAGATTCATGGTTTGAGTCACCATTTGACTTCAGCCATGAAACAAGGAAGTCATGTCTATGACTATTCTTTGACGCTCAAGAAGAAATGTGAAAGTTTTGGACCAAAGCATTCATGACTTGGTTTATGGGTCGGGGTGCCCATGAATTGATCTTCATGGTTGTGAACATATAGTTCACGCCTGTGAAACCTGTTTAAAATGTAATATATTATTTTCTTCAATGCTTTCAATATGATATCTATGCATAAGTTCCATAACAGCATGATACGATATATAACACATGTTTACATGAAGAAAAAACATTATTGATATATGTAGACTTTTATATGATCAAAGTAAATATGTTAATGACAAATGCTTATGTAATGGGACAAAATATAGCAAAAGAATATGAACAAGTAAAGCCTAGGCTCAATACTAGGACTACAAGTAGGATAGGTGGCATACCGTTGAGGGGGTGAACAGTACCGTAGACACATGTTTCGAGAGCACCTTTGATCCTAAGTTACATGTAAATGATATATGATATACTTAGTCAAGGTGGCTTAAGCTCAGAGAGTGCTCATGACTAGAGAAGCCCAAATAACCATACATGATATAGACAATGGCAGAGTGGCTTAAGCTCAGAGAGCACCCTTAGTCTCAACCTATATTGGAATAGTCCAGGTTGAAATTTATTGGGCTATAATGTTAAAGTGCCAAGATACAAAGGTATTAAGATGCTATAATTTTAAAGTAATTGATGGACACAACACATTATAATGGAATATGGTTAACAACTCAATTTTGAAGTGATGTGTTATATGATCAAAACATGTTATGGTTCATTTAAGTATGGTTTTAAGGATTGATGTTATAAAGATTACAAGTGGTAAGTATGATACATGATGTAATGCTTCTTATTTATATGCCATGATATATTTGATATGTCGCCGATATCATGATGTCAATTGATTGATTGCTTGTTGAATTTTTATGCCTATAGGTACCATTAAGCTTTCAGTGGCATAGCTGCAGGTGTTTTCCCCACGCAGGTTGGAGACTAGTAGATAGGAGTTGATTAAAAGAAGCAAGCCCAACACAGAGACATCAGAGTAGGCCAGACAGGGGTTCATGATACATTAATGTCATATTTTGCATTTTATACATAAAATAAGGATTCATTTTGTTTATTTTCATACATATCTATATTTTATAGAAATATATATTTTGGTTTTAAAGGCATGTATTTTTCTAAACATTGGGTCTATTGATCCTCAACATCATATTTCATAAGTATATGATGATGTTTCCCTTTTGGATCAAAAATATTCCTCCATGGATGTTTATATAAGTAAGATGTTTCAAAGGTTATGTTAGAGAGCTACCCAAAATTCAATCACATTAGGCATGTGATGTACTCATTTATTATTAATAAAAAGGCATTTTCATTGCATGGTATTCATTGCATAGATCTTATACCTTTGAATGAAGTCATTGGTATGTAATACAATATAAAGAAAATCACAATGAGACCATGATACTGAGATTTCTATAATGTATAATTGTGTTTATTGTAGTGCTCCCTTACCCTATCAGTCGTTAATAGGATATGAAAGTGCTACTAAACTCATCTGTCATAAAACCAATGTTCAAATTATTGAAATTTTTTTTCCGAGTTTATTATTAGCGAAATATTTATTGCCATATTTTTTTTCTTCCCATTTAAATATATAATTAGGGATGAAAATATTTTGATTTAAAAGAACTCATTCAATTAAACCATAATATATAGAAATATATTTACAAATAATACTAGATATATAAAATTACAAAATGAATTCCTTATAAATCCTGCATGCCATAAATTTACCTCAAAAGAAGTTTTTAAAATTTAATTTTTACAACATAATTTCCAAAACATACAAAAAGAATTAGATTGCTGCAATCTGATCTTGGGGTTACCTCTTCTTCGGTCACCCTATCGGAACAACTATTTATCTACTAACTTAGTGGTACGTTTGGCAACTATCCAATAATTTCATAAATAATTCTAAAATAAAATTTTGGAAACTATAATTAATTTATGAAGCATGCCATATATTCAATTAATATTACTATCATTTTCTTCATGCAAAAATATTTAATTCATCAATTATGACATTTCATTCATTAAGCATGCTTGAAATTGCTTAACAATTCAAGATATAAAATTTACAATATCAAATTCATAATTCATATATTTTTTTCTATTATTTATTTAATAGCCCACGACATCTTAGACCGGAACTATACACTGGATACAGGGTTTCTGCTCTCCGGTAGTATACTCGGTGCCTACATAATTATTTTATAACTCGGCATTTAATGCCTACATTTTCAATAGCAACTCACCACCTTTTTAGTGCCTACGTAAATTCGAACTCAGCACTATTTTTTAGTGCCTACGTAATTTCAACTCAGCATTATTTCTTAGTGCCTACTTAAATTAAATCTCAGCACTAATATTTTTAGTGCCTACTTTTCTACCGTTTTATTAGCATGCCAACTTATCCTAATTTCTAGTTCTCGACTAGATGTTATAGAGCTTAATTATATTTGTTACCTTTATTATTATTTACATAAATTATATAGGGAACATTAATATAAATTCCACATAAATACAATAATTCCCATTAAACATTTTACAACCTCATACTTGCTCATTTAATCATTATAACTACAAGAAAATCAAATAATATATTTTTCTATCACAAAATTCCACAATCAACACATATGTTCAAAATGCCCTATTCTTGACAACTTTTCTTCCTTATGTTTCCCTGTATATTTTGTCCATTTTTAGGTAGAATTTAGACAGGTTATTTCTAGTAAAATGTAGATACATGTCTTGTCTTTAATTTCCAACTAGAACTGTATTAAAACGAATTGTTTAGCAAAAGTTATGAATTTTCTTCTAAGCTATGTTCAGCGCAATCTGCCCAGTATTTTACTAGACAGATTTCTGCCTTTTATTTCTCTATCTGTTTCATCCATTTATGGATGGAATTTGGATAAGGGATCAACTAACAAAATGTAGGTACATTTCTTATATGTAAGTTCCAACTAGAATCACATATAAAAGAATTTTTTAGCAAATGTTATGAAGTTGCTTCTAACCTATGTTCACTGCAATCTGCCCAGTATTGTTTTTTCTAGATAGATTTCTAGTTCAACGTTTGAGTCCATTTGTCACCTACTTCTAGGCCTATTCAGGTCTAATAGTCTGAATTAAAGTTGAAGCCCTATGTCTTTCCAACCCAATAAGAATCACTCAAAAATAATTTCCAGAACTCAAGTTATGACTAGAAAACTAAACACTGTTCATAAGATGAATTTCCATCACGTCAATTAATTCATACAATTTTCATTTTCATGCATCAACCTCATATTCTAGTTTTTATTTTCACATTCATAGCATTATTCAATCACTAATTCATTACTCAATCAAATATCCAGAATTTCATACACATCATAAAATCAAAATCAACATTTTTCTGTATTGAACTTTTGCCAAATGTACATATCTCAAACATTTCGCTTCTCTTCACTTTTATCTTCTTCCTGGCTAGCTTTCTATTTGCCCTTACTTCCTCTTTTATTTTAGTTCAAATTTTGTTCACTTCTTTGTCCTAACAACAAATTTTACACTAATCAAGCACTAATCACACTAATCCACCCTTAATCATTATTAACATAATAATAACCCTATATTACTAGATTTAATGGCAACTAACCCCAAACTCAAAGAAAAAAGAAGAAGAAAAGTGAGAAGATAGAAAATATAAACTCACCTTTGATGATCTTCAAAATTACCAAAGTCTTTTTTCTCTTTTTCTGTTCCTTTCTTCCTTGCTCTTCCTTCGTTTAGCTCACTTTTCTTCACTTTTTTGATGATCTTGCCTTAATCCCATTTTTTTTCATCTAATCTTAGCTTGATTTGAAGAAAGAAAAAGAAGAATAAGTTCGGGAGGAAGAGCTCATGGAAAAAGAGAGAATAGGGAGAGAAATGGGTTTGATTAAGATGAGGAAGAAGAAGAATGGTCAAAAAAGTGGAAATTTGACTTTTTATAGTTGGATTAGGTGGGTGGTTAGGATTTATTATTAATTTTTCTTCCCATTGGTCCATTAATTTAAATCACTCTTACTTTATTTTAATCAAAAGAATATTCCTTTCCTTAGATAAAGAAAATTCCATTTTTATGCCTTCTTAAAATATTTGTGCCAAAAACACTGCAATTTCCAATTTCGTTCTGTGTAAAATTATTTTTTTTTCAATTTTACTTCCAAACTTCAAAATTCTAAATTAATAATATCCAAAATATTTTTCTCACATCTTATTAGTATTTTAATTTATTTTTTCATATGTGAATTTAGACTCCGATCGGTTCGGTGCACTGGATTTCAGTCAACCGTGGCCTTGGCTAAATTATCGGGTATTAGATTTATATATGAATTAACCCTAGTAATAGGATTAACAAGATGGGACATTGTTAATCCGGATAGACTACCATAGGTTATACTCTTGACTATGTCAAGTAACTAATCTCACAAGCTAAAGATATGAGATATTGAGAGCTAACATATGGATGCTTACTAGAGTAGCTAAGTACATTAGATGACCTTCTATGAGACAATCATGTGGATATCTATTCAATGTTACTTATAGTTTGATCATAGCAATGGTGCAAGTATCCTTATATTTGGGATGCTCAAATTTATCTTGGAAACTGAATCCCACACTTTAACTCAATTATTTGATGCCTCTTAAAGGTTGCTCATAAGATGGTGATGACGTATAGCATGAGGTATTCAAAGGTAGTTGAGTAGTCAATAGAGGATTCGCCACTTTTAATAAAAAGAGAGTGTAGTTATGGCCTCTTCTAGACATCATTACTCATAAATCCTTGACTGTGAAGGACATGTCTTGAAGAAGGTATTGAAGAACATCTAATAAAGTAATGAATTTAGACCCCGATCTGTTCGATGCACCGAATTTCAGTCACCCGTGACTGTTACCTAAATTATTGGGCATTACACACCTATTGCAGAATGTATAAAGGAGATTGGCTTTAGTGCTAGTCGGAGATTGTTAGACACCTACCCTAAAGGCAATCACCTTAAGCACTTGACGTACTCATTTATCGTTAATAAAAGGCATTTTCATTATATGGTCTTCATTGAATATGAATTGATATATTGTCATATCTGCTAATTTAGACCTAAGTCACGCGAGTTGTAAAATCGACTCGTTGGGTTGACCAAAGTCTAAATTTGGATTTTTATTGAAAAATAATGAAAATAACGACAATTAGGTATGAAAAATACCTAATAAAGTGGTCTAAATATTTAAAGATGTTAAATTTCGGTAAAGGACTAAATTGCGAATTTTGAAATGTTTAGGGGTCAATTTGCAATTTATCGAAAATTGGAGGATTTAAAGGGGATAATCATAAATTAAATGCATGAATTGGGACATAAAATGCATATGGAGGCCAGCCACACCAAGTGTCACATTTTAAGAAGTCAATTGACATACATGAATTAGAAATTAATGAATGTTTCTAGATTGATGCTTAGGTGTCCCTCCCATCTTAATAACCTTTGTCATTTTCTTCTTGATTATTTCTTCTTGTTTCTTAATCCTTTGTATCTAGAATTTCTCATCATTGTCTTCCACGTTCCTCTTATCATACATCAAAGGAAGATGAACATATTAATTACCTAAGGAAAATATCTAGATTTTTATAGCCTATGTGTCAAAGTATTGATTAATTTTGTCTTCTTCCTTTTAATTGCCTCTCTTCTTCTTTATCACTTAAACATCTAGAAGAATTTTATCCTTTCCTCAAATCAGCCCACGTTCATTGAAGCATAACACACCAAATGGCAAAGTTTAATAAGCTAAAATAGATACATGCATTGAGCAATAATGAAAGCTTCTAGATGAAGCTTAGGTGTCCCCCCATTTTAATGACTTTTGTCACTTTGTTCTTGATTGCTTCTTTCTCTTCCTTATCCATTTTTCATTGAGGAAAATTCTGTTCTCTCAAATCAGCCACGTTTTCCCTTCTTCCTCCATAGCTAAAGCTTGATTTTAGAAAGAGAAAGTGAGAAAAGAGAGAAAAAGTAAGGTAAAATCCCATTCTCATGCTTAAGGAAGCTTAAGAGAGTAAGGAGAAAGGGAGAAAATTAGGTTTATGAATTTTAATAATCTGTTTATGAACTTTAGGAACTCAAAGTGACAAGGATTTGGCTCAAAGGAGCAAAGGAAAGGAGAAAGAAAAGTAAAGAGAAAGAAAAGAGAAAAAGAGAGGTTTGTGCATAATCTAAGGCAATAGCCTATTTTAATTTTTTTTAATTGCATAATTTAATTATTTGGCATGTTGATGAGTTTGAATTAATATTAATTGTGATGAAAAATCTTGGGGATGCATGTTTGCTAGACTTAGGATTTAATTTGGTAAAAATTGAATGTGATTGGTTGGTATGTTCTTTGCTGGAAATTGATGAGCAGTGTTCACTTAAATTGTTATAACTTATTTTCTGGAACTCGGTTTTGCATGTTGTTTGTTGGGTTTGAAAGATGAGACATAGGGCTATAACTTTCATTTAGACTATAAAATCTTAATATGTCTGTAATTTTCCAGAAAAATTCATAAATTTCGAACATAGAATCTGTCCAGAAATTCTGGGCAGAATTGTTAGTAATGAGCAGTAAGTACTTAAACTTTTATAACTTGAGTTCTGGAGCTTGGATTTGTGTGTTATTTATTTTGTTTGAAAGCTAAGACATAATAATATAATTTTTATTCAGACAATAATATCTGAATATGTCTGTAATTGTCCAGAAAAATTCATAAAGTTCTGATTAAGAATCTGTCTTGGAAATTCCGGGCAGAATTGTTTAGTGACCAGTCAGTGGTAATTTTATCATATCTTTTGATACAGAACTCAGAATTAAGTGATTCCAGTTTCATGTTAAAGCTAAGATACAGATCTAAAATTGGTAAGAAGACCTCGAATCTTAATTCAGAACTTAACAGGACCAAAATTAAGGTCCAAGACTGAAAACAGAATTTGCCAGTGGCAGGACAGCATATAAGATGAGGAATGAAATGAGTAAAATGATGTGGACCTTGTTATATTATATAAATATTATTATGATTGAGTGATTATGTAATTATTTTGAGACATTAAATGCATGAAAAGTGTGAATATAATTGTTGTGAATTTTAATGAGATTGTATAAGCCCTAGAACACCGAACCAACTTAGGATAGTTTGGCATGCCAAATAGGGGGGGAGTATGATGAAAATGATTAAATCTATTAATGGTATGATTATCTACGCCGGGTTTGGCATTTTTATCTACGCCGGGTTTGGCATTGTTATTTATGCCGGGTATGACATTATTATCTACGCCGAGTTTGGCACGGTTATCTACGCCGAGTTTGGCACGGTTATCTACGCCGGGTTTGGCACTTATATGCGCACATCATATTGCCCGGGTGGCACTCCTAAGTGCCGGGATGGCAACTCCGTTATCCTAGTTAGTGGTTCATAGGTGTCCTGGGCATAAATAAGGACATAAATAAAGAAGTTGTGGAACATAAATGAATTATTGGAATTTAAAATGGAATTATGAATTGTGACATGGAAAATAAAAGAAATAATGACTTGTAACATGATTGATTATGACATGTTATATATAATGATGTTTTAGTAAAGTAAACAAGTATGAGATAAAAGAATATGATCTAATGTTTATACATGCTATAATACCATGATATGTATATTTGCATGAGAATATGATTAAGCATGAGTTGATATATGATAATGCATGATTGCATAAAATAGTTTATTGCCTTATTTATATGCATCACTAAGCCAAGAGCTTAGCGTGAGAGTTTCTCTCGCGCAGGTATAGCAAAGAATAAGGAGACAGTAATAAATAAAGCTAGCGGCGACCTGATCCAGTAAAGCAGCATATTTGAACCTCCGTGGGTCACATCTGTTGTATTTATGTTTTTAAATTTTATTTTGTAGTATTTGTAAAATAGATGGTACACTTTATAAAGAAGATGTTATTAAATAAAATGGATTTTTATCTTTAATATTATGACTTTTCTTTTATGCTGCAAAGTAAATAAATAGTAAATTAAAAAAAATGAATGATTTTCATGTGTACAAAAATTTAATAATGATCTTTTAACCGATGAAGTAAGAGGTAGCACTCCCTTATTCGGGCACGAGCTGCTGGGGTGAGGGGGTGTTACATATATATCTTTGATCATTTAATGAAGTCTTTAGTATGCAACACATTATGAAGGAAATAATAATGAGATCATAATAGTGAGATTCCTATAATGTTTAATTGTGTTTATACCTAAATTTCTCCTAGTCATAGGATTAATAAGATGAGGCATTATTAATTCGAATAGTAATACTCTTTGACAAGATCAAGCAGTTGATCTCATAAGCTGAAGATATAAGATGTTTAGAGTGAACATGTAGATGCTTACTAGAGTAGCCAAGTACATTAGATGACATACTATGAGACAATTACGTAGATATCTATTCAATGTCAATGATCATCTCATCATAGCAATGGTGCAAGTAGCCTTAGACTTGAAATGCTCAAGGTTATCTTAGATACTAAATCCTATATCTTGAGTCCATTCTTTATCACCTCTTAAAATTGCTCAAAGGGTGGGATTGGGTATAGCATGAGATATTTGAAGGTAGTTAAGTAGTCAATAGTGGATTCAGCTGTAGGGCTCCCTTACCTTACTAGTCGTTAATAGGATATGAAAGTGCTACTAATCTCATCTGTTTTAAAACCAATGTTCAAATTATTGAAATTTTTTTTTAGATTATTATTAGCGAAATATTTATTGTTATTTATTTTGTTTTCTTTCCATTTAAAAATAAAACTAGTGATGGAAAAAAAATTTTGATTTAAAAGAACTTATTCAATTAAACCATAATATTTAGACATATATTTACAAATAATACTAGATATATAAAATTACAACATTTATTCCTTATAAATCCTACATGCCACAAATTTACTTCAAAAGAAATTCTTACAATTTAATTTTTTCAACATAATTTCCAAAACATAAAAAAAGAACTAGACTGCTGCAATATGATCTTAGGGTTCCCTCTTATTTGGTTGCCCTATTGGAACAACTACTTCTATTTATCTGAGCGTGAAACACACGCGCTAAGCTTCTAGCTTAGTGGTACGTTGGCAACTATCCAATAATTACATAAATAGTTCTAAAATAAAATTTTAGAAACTACAATTAATTCATTAAGCATGCCAAATATTCAATTAATAATAAAACCATTTTCTTCATGCAAAAATATTTAATTCATCAATTATGACATTCCATTCATTAAGCATGCTGGAAATTGCTTAACAATTCAATATATAAAATTTACAATATCAATTTCATAATTCATATATATATATATATTTATATTTATATTATTTATTTAATAGCTCATGACATCTTAGACTGTAACTAAATATTGGATACAGGGTTTCTCTCTACGACAATATACTCAGTGCCTACATAATTATTTTATAACTTGGTATTTAATACCTACATTTTCAATAACAACTCAGCACCTTTTTGGTGCCTACGTAAATTTGAACTCATCACTATTTATTAGTGCCTACATAATTTCAACTCAGTATTATTTTTTAGTGCGTACTCAAATTAAATCTCAACACTATTCTTTTTAGTGCCTACTTTTCTATCCTTTTATTCGCATGCTAACTTATCATAATTTCTAGTTCTTGACTAGATTTTATATGACATAATTATATTTGTTACCTTTATTATTATTTACATAATTTATGTAGGTAACATTAATATAAATTCCATATAAATACAATAATTCCCATTAAATATTTTACAACTTCATACTTGCTCATTTAATCATTATAACTCTAAGAAAATCAATTAAAATATTTTCTATCACAAAATTTCACAATCAACACATATTTACAAGTTGTCCTATTCTGGACAGCATTTATGCCTTATGTTATGTAACATCCAGTAATTTAGATCCCGAATGCGCGTGACCATAGTGAGGTGCTCAGGTTCAATTGGACTCTAAATTTGAACCCATAAAAAAATGACTGATAGTAAGGAAAAATAATTAAGGATATTATTATTTATGAATTAAAAAGATTAGTGATAGAATTAGATAAAAAATAAAATTTTTTATGGACAAAATCGGTATTATGGAGATTGTTTAGGGAAAAAGTGTAAATATGGAGGAAGATGTGACAAATATGGAATTTCTTAAATTTTAATTGTTAATCAAGATTAATTAACTTAATGAACCAATAAGAATTAGGAATAATTTTAATTAGTGGGACCCACACCTTAATCAAGTATATAAAGTCAAAAAGAAGAACAAAATTCTACATTGTTCCATAAGCCATTCTCTTCTTCTTTTCTCTCACCTTCTTGTCGTCCATCTCCATCCCAATAAACCTCTATTTTCTTCCTTTTTCCATCATCATAATAGTGAGAAAAAAATAGTTTTGAGAGCTGAAAATTCTGAATTAAGGAGTTCTTACCATAAAAGGTGCCAAAGGAGCAAGATGGAAGGAAGAAAAAAAGAAGAAAAAGGGAGAAGAGTAGGAGCAATTTCGTCCCACCTTGAAGAACACTTAAGGTTAGTTTATTCTTCTTAAATTCAACATTTTTCCTTCCGTTTGAGATCCATATTGATGATAGATGTGATTAGGGTTGATAGATATAGGTTATGTTGCAAGATTGAACATAGAAATTTAAGTTGTAATTAGTTGATGGAAGTGTAATTAAACTTTGAATTAATGATAATTGAAGTTAGTTAATTTAAGTTTTAACCTTAGTACATTTTAGCTCAATTAGGGTGTAAAACATATTAGGAACATTAGCATACTATGTAGACATGAAAAACATTGAAAATGGATATTGGAATTGAGATGTGGTATGGTTGTGTAAGAAAAATAAGTGAACAAGTGAGAGGCTCTCAAGAGGGTGGCAAAGGCATGGAGAAAGCTAGCTAATAAGGGAAGAATAAAAAGGATTAAGGGAATAGCCAAGGCTGATTAGGTATGTGCTTCATTGATAAAAATCTTACATTTTGTTAATATGTATGGAATTATATATTAAGGTTTGATATGTTTGTGTTGTAATATGTTGTGTGATTTGTTGTGACCTATGATATTTTATATGGCAATGAAATTAATTGGTGTGAAATAATTGAAACATATGAATGTAGTTGTAATTCTGGAAATTTTAGTATCAAAATGAATGCAAATGATGAATGTGGTTGAAATGTGGATGGATGCCAATTGATGGCTCGGGTATAGTGTTCGAGGAACATCCCTGACTATTTTGATGATAACTTGAGTTATGGAATTCCATTTTGTATATTATTTATTGAAAATGAAAGCTAAGACACAGGGCGTCAATTGTTATTTAGAACATAAAATCTAATTATGTCTAGATTGTTCCAAAACAATGCATGAAGTTCAAACCCATACTCTATCTAGAAAATTCTGGGTAGAAATTTCTATGATGATGCCATATTCAATTGATTATAACGTTTGATAGAAAATTGGGATTTAAGTGATTTTTGATGCATCGTAAAGATAAGACAATAAGATAAAAATTGTTAGAAGACTATACTCCCAATTCGAATTATAAATGGGCTAAAAATGAAGCCCAAAAATAGGTCCGAAATATGTCGTAGGTAAAAACATGAAATCTTAGGTTTTTGCATGTGTTGTGATAATTATATGTAATAATTAATGTCAATATTTACTTTATTGATAATTAGAAATGTTTAATAAATTATTTATGTGTGAGATTTTAGTGCAATAATAATGGGAATAAAGAACAAAAATAAATAAGCATATATATTATAATTGAATAATATGGGCATTTTTTAAAATATTGGGAATTAAAATAAAAATAGTTAAGCCCAAAGATACCTAGGCTAAAACTAGATTAGAGAATAGTTTGACATGCCAATCAGGGGATTTTAGAGATTCGGTGCCAAACATAAAAGGCAGTAATGACAAATTGATAAATGCGCTCGGCGCAAAATTATTATGCCGGTAATGACAATATTACAAAAGCCGGTAATGACATTATTATGAAGCACTCAGCGCAATATTATGAAAGCCGGAAATGGAAACCCCATTATTCTTATTAGTTAGTTCGGTTATAGGTGTTATGGGCACAAGAAAATAATAATAATAATAATAATAATAATAATAATAATAATAATAATAATAAAATCGAAGTACGTGATTTTTATAAATGTTATATGAATTCAAGTTGTTAAATATTGAGTATTTGCTAAAATTTATTGATTGTATATAATTCTTTATTTTATGTCTTTCTTATTAAATGGTTAATTAATATGTGAGGAAATATATATGTATGTAAAATTTTTATCATTAAAGCACCACTAAGCTATTAGCTTAGCGCGGGTGGTTTCCTCTCGCGCAGGTTTAGAAGGGTAGCCGAAGAAAATAGATTGTCAGAAGAAGAAGGGTACCCGAAGGAAAGTAGCTAGCAGCTTAGTTTTATTTTTTGGTATATTTTGTTAAAAACTTTGTAAATTAGAGTATCATTTTTATTTCATATAATGTGTATTAAATATGCGAGTCACTATGTAAAAGAACATAGTTTGAATGTAAATTAATGTACTTTATAAATAAATACAATTTTGAGTATTATGCTTGTAATAATTTTTATTTCAATGTCTGCAATATTTTTTTAAAAAAAAATTACTTCACTTCATTAATTTTATAAAATAGTAAGACAGGCAATGCTCACTTACCTTGCTGAACTACAGTGGGATAAGGAGGTGTTACATGTTGCCCTGAATTGTTCGTCCCTTTTTAGATAGAAATTGGACAAGTGATCAGCTAACAAAATGTAGGAACATTTCCTATCTTTAATTTACAACAAGAATGATATTAAAACGAATTTTTTAGCAAAAGTTATGAATTTTCTTCTAAGTTACGTTCACTACAGTCTGCCCAGTATTTTACTGGACAGATTTCTATCTTATTTTATCTCTATCTTTTTCATCCATTTTTAGATGGAATTTGGACAAGTGATCACCTAAAAAAGTGTAGGTACATGTCTTATCGTTAATTTTCAACTACAATCATATTAACACGAACTTTTTAGTAAAAGTTATGAATTTTCTTCTAACCTATCTTCATTGCAATCTGCCCAGTATTTTTTTCTGGACAGATTTTTAGTTCAAAGTTTGGGTCCATTTTTCACCTAATTCTAGGCTATTCAGGTCTAATGGTCTGAATGAAAGTTAAATCCCTATGTCTTAACTTTCCAACCCAACAAGAATCAATAAGAAATCATTCCCAAAACTCAAGTTATCATCAGAAAACTAGACACTGTTCCTAAGACGAATTTTCTAGCACATCAATTAATTCATACATTTTCCATTTTCATGCATCAGCCTCCTATTCTAGTTTTTATTTTCACACTCATGGAATTATTTAATTACCAATTCATCACTCAATCAAATATCCAAAATTGCATACACAATTTCACAAACATCACAAAATCAAAATCAACATTTCTCTATATTGAATTTTTGCCAAATCTACATAACTCAAAAATTTCACTTCTCTTCACTTTCATCTTCTTCCTAGCTAGCTTTCCCTTTGCCCTTACTTCCTCTTTGATTTTGGTTCAGATTTTATTCACTTCCTTGTCCTAACAACAAATTTTACACTAATCAAGCACTAATCATACTAATCCACCCTTAATGACCATTAACATTATAATAACCCTAAATTACTAGCTTTAATGGCAACTAACCCCAACAGAAAAGAGAAGAAGAAAAGTGAGAAGATAGAAAATCTAAACTCAACTTTGATGATATTAAAAATGACCAAAGTCTTCTTTCTCTTTTTCTCTTCCTTTCTTCCTTGCTCTTCCTTGGTTTAGCTCACTTTTCTTCCCTTCTTTGAGGATCTTGCCTTAATCCCATTTTTTTTTCATCTAATCTTAGCTTAATTTGAAGAAAGAAAAAGAAGAATAAGTGGGGGAGGAAGAGCTCACGGAAAAAGAGAGAATAGGAAGAGAAATGGGTTTGATTAAGATGAGGAAGAAGAAGAATGGTCAAAAAAGTGGAAATTTGACATTTTATAGTTGAATTAAGTGGGTGGTGAGGATTAATTATTAATCTTGCTTCCTATTGGTCTATTAATTTAAATCACTCTTAATTTATTTTAATCAAAAAAATATTCCTTTCCTTAGATAAAGAATATTCCACTTTTATGTCTTCTTAAAATATTTGTGCCAAAAACACTGCAATGTCTAATTTCGTTAAATGAAAAATTATTTTTTTCAATGAATAATATCCAAAATATTTTTCTCATGTCTTATTATTATTTTAATTTATTTTTTTATGTCTGAATTTAAACTCTGATCGGTTCGACATGTCAGATTTCGGTCAACCACAACCGTGGCCTAACTTATCGGGCATTACATCACCACTCCTGATAGAAGGAGAGTATAACTATGGCCTCTTGTGAATAACATTACACAAAAATCCTTGGTCTAATTGGACAAGTTTGAAGAAGGTCTTTAAGGACATCTAATTGAAGAATGAGTTTCATAGATAAGAACTAATATCATTTGGACTAAATGTGACGTAGTCAGTCTAGTTGGAGTTGATACACAATCCATGCTTTGAAACAAATGAGGTATAGCTAGTTGAAAGGGCGAATTGCATGGTAATTGTGTATGGAAGTGTTTAAAGTCGGACCAGTGAATTTTTGATCAGTTGGGAGTCATGATGAGTTGCTACATACTACTCATGATCTTCTCAAAATTATGTGATGATTTGAGCTGCCAATATAGCTAGGAACCTAATGCGTCATATGCATAGATGGAATGAAAGAAATGTGAAATGGGCCTTGGATTGGACCAAGATATAAGGAAAAAAAAAACAATTTGGCCAAGCATCATATGTCATGGCCATGACAAAAATTGTCACATGTGTGACAACATGAGAGTCATGGCCATGAAGGCCCCGATAGTAGCAATTGCGATTTTAGGTTTTCTATTTGGAATAGAACTCTTATGCATAAGAAACTTATGTCCAACCCTAATTATGGTTAAAGGACATATAAATAACCCTTTTAAAGGCCAAATTTGTGGTTCCCAACTCAGAAAAAAAATGTTATCTCTCTCAAAAAGCATTAACCTCCACTGCTAGCACTTTGTTGGTTAATCACCCCATCCCCATTATGGTTGTTTTGTTCATTCCTTCACATGGATTATTGTTAGAGAAAATCCATCATTTGGATTGTTGTGGTTTTCAATGATCTAACCTGAAGAAAAGGCTTGTAAGTTTAGAAGAACAATGAACAATTGAAGAGGAGATGAAATTCTTCCATTAGATGGTTCAATTCGATTTTAACAGAAATAGGGCATTCCTTACGTTTTGGTTTTGATAAAATTTTTTATTTTCACTGCCATATATATGAGATGAATGTTCAAAAACCCAATAGGTTTGACATGGTGGAAAAATTCATATGGAAAAAAAAGGTTTTCAAAAGAAATAAAAGTTTAAGATTTTCACAAGTTTTCCTCAATGGGTAATGTTGCTCTCGCTCAGTTTGTTGGCTGAATCCTTATTATTAGAGGAGTGCTCTAAACGTAATCACCTTTAGCACTTATAGTACAAATTTATTTGATTACTAAAATAAATTTTCATTAATTTGATGTTGATTTGATATATGAATCGATAGTGATCTTAAATCAATTAATAAATTCCTTGATACATAACATAGCATGAAGGAAATCATGATGAGATCATGATATTGAGATTCTTATCATGTGTAATTATGTTAGTATGAAAATTGTCCCTAGGCATAGGATTAATGAGATGAGACATTGCTAATCCAAACAAACTAGCACATTTTACACTCCTTGATTGGATTGAGTAGTAGATCTCATAATTTGAAAACATTAGATGTTTACAATTAACATGTCGATGCTTGCTAAGTGTAGCTAAGTACATTGGATGACCAGCTATGAGACAATCATATGGATAATCTATTTAAATGTCAATGATAGCCTCATCATAGTAATGCTACAAGTATCCTTAGACTTGAGGTACTCAAGGATATCTTGGATACTGATTTGGTATTTTGACACTATTCCTTGTTGCCTTAGGGAGGTTGCTCATAGGGTATTGAGTTGATACAACTTGAGGGATTCAAAGGTAATTGGGTAACCAACAATGGATTCACCATTCTTAATAGAAGGAGTGTATACTCATGGCCTCTTGTCATGGTCATTACTCGGGAATCTATGGCTGAAGTGGAAATATCATAAATATAGTGTTCAATGACATATCTAAGAGAGTAATGAGCCTCAGGGATGAGAACTAACATTACTTAGACTTGACGTGACATAGTCAGTCTAGTGGGAATTAACACATGTCCATACTCTAACCCAAGTGGGGAATAGAAATTATCTATGGAAAGGTTCGTAGTCACACCACTGACTTTGCAGTCAATTGGGGGTCATGATGTGTTGCTAGACAACGCTCATGACTTGCTTAAATTAATTGTTAATTTAAGTGGCCAACATAACCGGGAACCTAATAGGACACACGCGTTGAAGATATGAAGAATGAGTAACATGGTCTTGGATGGGATCCAAAATATGAGAGAATTATTTCGGGATGGTTCGCGATGAGTGTTCGGCTTTGAAGAATGAATCATATTCATAAACGCAGTGGAAAAATAATTCAAAACCTGAATCAAAATATCATACTTGTGCCGTTAAAACTAATTCTTATAAATATAAAGATTAGAAATTATACCTTGTAATTTCTTATTTCTTATTCAAATCTTCACTTTGTTGGGTTGTAGCAAACCATAACAATCCACACTATGATGTCTCTAATGATAATCCATGTGAAGAATGAAGAAGAAACTATTAAGAGAAATGATTTGAGCAAATTCAAAGTGCTAGCTTTGAAAGAGTTCTTGAGAGAATTTTATTGTGTCTTAAAAATATTTTTTTCACAAAAAAATATTTTCATATTTTTTTTCTGCCATTTGATATATTTTTTATCTGAAACAAATTCTAAGAAAAGATGAAAAGTCAAAAATGGAGAACAGGGAAATGAATGAATAGTAATTGGTCATAATTGGCCTAATTAAGGCCAAAACTGGCCATTGGCCAATGGGTGGGAGGCAGCAGTGCGCTGGACATGCTGCGGATTGCTGCTGGATAGCCTAGCCAAACTGCTTCCTTTGCTGCTTCAGAAGCTGCAATGTACTCTGCTTTGGTTGTGGAATCAGCAGTCATTTCCTGTTTGGATCTCTTCCAACAAAATGCTCCACCATTTAGTGTGAATATATAACCAGACTAAGATTTTGACACATACTTATCAGATTGGAAGCTGGCATCGGTATACCCGTTCACAATAAGATATCCATCTCCATATACCAAGAATACATCCTTAGTTCTTCTTAAGTACTTATGGATATTCTTGACAGCCACCCAATGACCCTCAGTAGGGTCTGATTGGTATCTGCTCATGGCACTCAGATCATATGATACATTAGGTCTTGTACATATCATAGCATACATGATTGATCCTATAGCTGAAGCATATGGAATAAAACTCATGTGTGTCCTCTCATCTTGTGTTGTTGGACACAAAGACTTTGAGAGAGTAATCCCATGGGTCATGGGAATATATCCCTTATTGGACTGCTCCATGCTAAACATCTTTAGCATTTTATCTATGTATGTAGACTATGAAAGACTAAGCAATCTTTTAGATCTATCTCTATAGATCTTTGTCCCCAAAATATAAACTTTTTCTCCAAGGTCTTTCATAGAGAAATTCTTAGATAACCAAATTTTGACTGACTGTCAGGCTGAGACATCATTTCCCATTAATAATATGCTATCTACATATAACATAAGAAATACAATTGTACTCCCACTACCCTTCTTGTAAACACAAGGTTCATCCGGATTTTGTAAGAAACCAAACTGTTTGATTATCTCATCAAACTGAATATTCCAACTCATGGATGCTTACTTTAATCCATAAATGGATCTTTGAAGCTTACATACCTTTTTGCCATCTTTGGACATAAAGCCTTCTAGTTGTGTCATGTACACATCCTCAGTCAGATTTCCATTAAGGAAAGCTGTCTTCATATCCATTTTCCATATCTCATAATCATAATGAGTAGCAATGGCTAGGAGTATCCTTATGTATTTAAGCATAGCTACAGGGCTAAAAGTTTCATCATAGTCAATTCCTTGTCTTTGATGATAACCTTTAGCAATGAGTTTAGCTTTATAGGTAATCACATTACCATACATCTTAGCTTTCTTTTTGAAAACCCAATTGCACCCTATAGGCTTTATTCCTTCAGGTGGGTCAACCAAAGTCCATACTTGGTTTTCATACATGGAATCCATTTCTGACTTCATGGCTTGAAGCCATTTATCAGATTCTGAACTATTCAGAACTTCTTCGTAGGTTGTAGGCTCATCATTTTCTATGAGCAATATGCCGTTCTGCTCACTAATAAGAAATCCCTATTTCTCTGGAACAGTACGTATCCTACTTCACCTACGAAACTCTTGTGCTTCAGAAGATTGAGCTGTTATATCATCTGTATGAGTAACAAGCTCAGGTTCAGGCACTTCATCAGCATCTGTTTGAGCCTCTTGAACTTCCTTAAGTTCAATTTTGCTCCCACTATCTCCTTTTACAAGGAATTCTTGCTCTAAAAAGATAGCATGTCTTGAAACAAAAACCTTTTGTCCCAAGGGTGGTAAAATTGATATCGATATGATGCTTTTGGATATCCCATAAATAGACATCGGTCAGACTTAGCTTCTAACTTATTTGACATTTTCCATTTCACATAAGCAGGACAACCCCAAATTCTCATGTAAGAAAATGTGGGTCTTTTTTTATACCATATCTCATATGGAGTAACATCAACTGACTTTGAAGGAACACCATTTAATATATAAATGGTGGTCTCAAGTGCATAACTCCAAAAGGATTTAGGTAGTTCCGCAAAACTCATCATAGACCTTACCATGTCTAATAATGTTCAGTTTCATCTTTTAGCCACAATATTGTGTTGTGGCATGTAAGGTGGGGTCCATTGAGATAAAATCACAAAATGCATAAGATAATCTAGAAACTCTTGGCTTATGTATTAACCTCCTCAATCTGATCAAAGTGTTTTAATACTTTTGCCAAATTGTTCCTCTACTTCGTTTCTGAATTCTTTGAACTTTTCAAAAGCTTCAGATTTGTATCTTATAAAATAGACTTACCCATATCGTGAGTAGTCATTGATAAAAGAAATGAAGTAGATGAAACCACCTCTAGTGTGTGTAGACATTGGACCATATACATCTGAATGTATTAAGTCTAAAAGTTCATTAGCACGTTCACCCTTTACCTTAAAGGGTAATGTAGTCATATTGCCTAATAAGCAAGATTCACATGTGTCATATGATTCATAATCAAATCACCCCAAACTACCACTTTTGTGTAGCTTAACCATGCGTTTCTCACTTATATGACCAAGGCGACAATGCCATAAATAAGATGATTTCAACATATTTTATTTTTGCCTTTTATTATAATTTATGTTTAAAATTGGATTTGACATATCTAATATGTATATTCCATTGCATAATGTACGATTAGCATAAAGAATTCCATTCAACATAATAGAACAACAATTGTTACTAAAAGCTAAAAGGAAACCATCTTTATTTAGACTTGAAACAGAAATAATGTTTTTAGTCAAAGCATGTACATAATAGCAATTATCCAAATATAATATAAACCCACTAGGGAGGGTCAATACATATGTTCCTACAGCTAATGCAGCAACCCTTGCTCCATTTCCAACACGTAGGTCTGACTCTCCCTTATTGAGCTGTCTACCATTCCTTAGTCCCTGCATATTAGTGCATATGTATGAGCAACTACCGGTATCTAATACCCATATATTATTATCGAAAGCAATATTAATTTCAATGACAAAAATACCTGAAGTAGATGGGCCATCAGATGCCTTCTTCCTCAAGGACTCTAAGTAAGCCTTGCAGTTTTTCTTCCAATGGCCATCCTTGTGACAATGGAAGCATATCCCCTTTGGAGCAAAATCCTTGGCCACACCTCCTTTAGGCTTCATGGACTTCTTCTTCTTTTTAAGGTTTTTATTTTTAGAACTTGAAGAGTCCACCAGCATCATAGCCTCTTATTTTTAGAACTTGAAGAGTCCACCAGCATCACAGCCTTACTGCCTTTCTTGATAGATGGCTCAGCTGTTTTGAGCAAGTTAATCAGCTCGGGAATAATGGTGGAGATTTGGTTCATCCTATAGTTAAGCACAAAATGTGAATAACTATCAGACAAACTATTTAGAATTAAGTCAATACTTAATTCATGGTCCATCACAAATCCCAAGGTGGCCAAGCTCTATATATAGTCATTCATCTTCAATGCATATTGCACTAGAGATGTCCCCTTAACCATTTTAGTGCGGAAGAGCAACCTCAAGATTTTGAACCTTTCAGAATGTGCTTGCTCATCAAAAAGCTCTCTTAGATGGTATACTATGGAATTAGCATCCATAGCCTCATGCTGCTTTTGCAACTCAGCTGACATAGTAGCAAGCATAATGCAACTTTCCATCTCACTATCATCGAGATGCTTTTGATATGCCTTCTGAACATCTTCAGAAGCATTAGTAGTAGGGGGATTAGGGAGTTCCTCATCTAGGACATAACAATCTTTTCAGATTTGAGAACTATTCTCAGATTCCTTAGCCAATCCAAAAAATTAGGCCTAGTCAACTTATTTGATTCCATTAGCAATCGCAAATTCACACTTGTCATGATGATGATTCTAGCAACCTAGATGTAAAATAGAACATGTGAGAATGTACATAAAATGCATGTTTGTTAGGTCTTTAATAAATCACATTACGGCTCCCACTATTTTATTGTGAATCCATAGCCCTAATTATGAACCCGAGAGAACATATATTAAAGTTCTCCTAGTGGGTGGATATCCAACTAGCTAAGAATAACCTTGAGGCAACTCAACAAGCTATCCTTAGTTTGGTTGGTAGGTATCTAATCCATACCAATTGCATTATTCATGCAACTATCGAATCTTGTGCTATCAACTTATTGATGTGTGCACATACATTGGGCTATCAACTCTTGATATGTGTACATCTCATGTATACAAACCCACTTTGCCTCCAATACACATTAACCTTGGCAGAAATCCAATAAGTTAATAATATAAGTTAAGTCTAACCCATTAGTCATGAAAAATAATTTCAATGGATTGAACATATTCTTATAGAGTAAGCTTAAGGAAACTCAACAACCCTAACTCTAGAAGAACTCTGGTTCTCCCCATATTAATGGAAGGCATAAGACTTAATTGTTTATTTAGTTAGGGATTTCTTTGTTAAGTCTCATCAAGTTATTATTTCATGCTTTTATACATCATACATTCATCACATGGATATATAAAGATAGTTACATTAGCTATATGGCATGATTATGGACATACTAAAGTCAATTTTTTGAGCCAAAGAGAAATAGACTAGGTCTTACCTAGGTATATGCTTGAATTTACAACCCAAAATAGAAATGAAATTCCTATTTCTAAGTCTTCTTATTTATGGTACCACCACCTTTGCTTCTTGCTCCTTTGTATTTTCATTATATCCTAATCCTATGTAATCTAATTACATATTTCAAATAATAGAAAACCTCAATTTACATTTGAGGGGAGCAATATGAGAAGAGAAATACATAAGAAAGAAAGAGAGGTAGAGACACGCAGGCCCTACTTACCATAAAACAAAATAATTTCATGCATGCTCAATCACATTCGGCCTAAGTCCATAATCATCCATCATGCCTTTTCATACACCCCTAACATGCATTCTTTAATGCATAAAATAAAAATCACAATTTTGGATTTCAATTTGTAAATCGATTCAATGCTTGAACCGAAATTGCCTATATGTGTTCTTTCGATTAGTTTAATTTTGTATGTCATTTTAAAGTGGAATTTAATTTTTAATCAAATTAAATTAAACTCCATATTTGAAAAATCAATTAAAAATTAATTCTCCTTAAAATCAGCTGAAGTTCATCAAAATACTTTTTGGCACAAGCCAAAATTACTAAGACAAACGATTTAATACACTTAGATGCTCAAAATGAATAATTCGATATCTATAATTTTTTAAAATTTCAAATGCATGCCAAATAATTTTGACAGGCATGTAACATCAAAATATCATATTTTTAAACATAAAAACTATTTCCAGGTCCTAGAAATAAAATAAACACATACAAAAAAATCAAACAAAATAGCCCCACCGGGTATGCCTAAACTGTCCCCTTTTTTTGTTTGTTTGAAAAATTAATTAAAATAATTTTTATTAATTATTGGACACTTAGAAATGCATAAACATATTCTCAATATATCTAAATAATTTTTTCATAATGAAATTACAAAAAAAATATTTCCAGCCCCATCACTTAAGCCAAACAACAACACATATTCATAAACAAGGCAATTTTAGGCATTTTTGAAATAAATCCGAAATTAATTATTTGAATCACATTGAAATCATTTTTCAATCAAAATGATCATCACTAATCATCCCATTATCATATTAGGGAAAGAAAAATGTGTAAAACATATTTTACAAATTAATTTCAAAAACTATTGATCCAAAATCATCAAAACCATGCAATCCCATTGTCGTTTCAATTAAAATTAATTTTAATGGACACAAGGAGGCTTTGATACCAATGTTGGGCTTTAAATAATGAATCATATTCATAAACACAGCGAAAAAATAAAATTTTCAAAACCCGAAACAAAAGATCATACTTGTGCCATTAAACTAATTTATATAAATATAAATATTAGAAATTATACCTTGTAATTTCTCATTTATTCTTCAAATCTTCACTTTGTTGGGTTGTAGAAAATCACAAAAATCCACACTAGGATGTCTCTAATGATAATCCACATGAAGAATGAAGAAGAAACTATCAAGATAAATTGTTTGAACAAATTCAAAGTGCTAGCTTTGAAAGTGTTCTTGAGAGAATTTTGTTGTATCTTAAAAATATTTTTTTCACATTGAATCAAATTGAAAGAAAATAAGAAAAGTCAAAAATGGAGAAAAGGGAAATGAATGAATAGTAATTGGCCAATTGATAGTCTTCAATTGTTCGGGAGGGTCACGAGCCCGTGCGGGCTAGGTAGGCTGTTGGCCTACCGAATGCCAGCTCGCAGCAGGCATAACGCTCATGTTGCTGCCTCTCGTTGGCCGATGGATAAATTTGGCTTTAATTAGGCCAATTATGGCCATTAAGCAAATTTACGATTCATTCAAGTTTCCTTTTCTCCATTTTTTACTTTTGATATTTTCTTTGAATTTGATTCAAGTAGAAAAGATATCAAATGGCAGAAAATAGACATGAATTTTTTTTTGTGAAAAAAAGATTTTTAAGACACAATAAAACTCTCTCAATAACACTTTGAATTTGTTCAAACCATTTCTTTTGATGGTTTCTTCTTCATTCTTCCCGTGGATTATCATTAAAGATATCCTAGTGTGAATTGTTGTAGTTTGTTATAACCTAACAATGTGAAGATTTGAATAAGAAATAAGAAATTACAAGGCATAATTTCTAATCTCTATGTTTATACAAATTAGTTTTAATGGCACAAGTATGATATTTTGTTTCGGGTTTTCAAAATTTTTATTTTTCGCTGTGTTTATGAATGTGATTCATTCTTCAAAATCCAACAAAGGTATCAAAGCCTCATTGTGTCCATTTAAATTAATTTTAATTGAAAGTGCAATGGGATTGCATGGTTTTAATGATATTGGATCAATAGGTTTTGAAAAATTGAAATTAATTTGTCAAATATATTTTACACATTTTTCTTTCTCTAATATGATCATAAGATAATTAAGGATGATTATTTTATTGAAAAATGACTTGAATGTGATTTGAATAAGTAATATTGGATTTATTTCAAAAATGCCTAAAATTGCTTTGTTTATCAACATGTGTTGTTGTTTGGCTTAATTGATGGGGATGGTTATATTTTTATTGTAATTGGATTATGAAAAAATTATTTAGATATATTTTCTCTAATCAAATGGTATATTCTGAGTAAATGTTTGGATCTCCGTTGAGATTATGACTCATTTGCTTGTGCAATGGCTCCGTTATTGTCATAACATAGTTGTGTTGGATCAACAATGCTAGGAACCACTCCAAGTTCCATGATGAATTTATTTATCCAAACTGCTTCCTTTGCTACTTCAAAAGCTAAAATTTACTCTACTTCAATTGTTGAATAAGGAGTCGTTTCATATTTGGATCTCTTCCAACTGACTACTCTACCATTTAGTGTGATTGTATAACCTAACTAGCATTTTGAGTCATCCTTATCAGATTCAAAGCTAGCATCAATATACCCACTCACAACAAGATCTCCATCCCCATATATCAAGAATACATCCTTAGTCCTTCTTAAGTACTTAAGGATATTCTTAACAGCCATGCAATGACCCTCACGTAGGTCGAACTGGTATCTGCTCGTGATATTTAGTGCATATGATACATCAGGTCTTGTACATAACATAACATACATGATTGATCCTATAGTTGAAGATATGGAAACAAACACGTGCGAGTCCTCTTTTCTTATGTCTTTAGACATAGAGACTTTGAAAGAGTAATCCCATGGTTCATGGGAATATATCATCTCTTGAACTTTTACATGCTAAACCTCTTTAGCATCTTGTCTATGTATGTAGATTATGAAAGACCAAGCAATCTTTTAGATCTATCATTATAAATCTTTATCCCCAAAAATATAGATTCCTTCTCTAAGATCTTTCATAGAGAAATTCTTGGATAAAGAAATTTTGACAGGTTGTAAGGCTAAGATATCATTTCCCATTAGCAATATGTCTTCTACA
Organism: Triadica sebifera; assembly: GCA_023653625.1. NCBI lineage: Eukaryota > Viridiplantae > Streptophyta > Magnoliopsida > Malpighiales > Euphorbiaceae > Triadica > Triadica sebifera. The sequence goes on along the minus strand of CM042898.1, from coordinate 16,653,539 downwards.
TATAACACAAGGAATATGATTGCACTCCCACTAACCTTCTTGTATACATAAGGTTCATCTAATTTTGTATGAAACCAACTTGTTTGATTGTCTCTTCAAATCGAATATTCCAACTCCTGGATACTTACTTTAATCCATTAATGGATCTTTGAAACTTATCATATTTGGATATGAAGTCTTATAATTGTGTCTTGTAAACATCCTTAGTTAGATTTCCCTTAAGGAAAGTCCTCTTCACATCCATTTTCCCGATCTCATAATCATAATGAGCAGCAATGGCTAGGAGTATCCTTATAGATTTAAGCATAGCCAGTGGGCAAAAAGTTTCATCAAAATCAATTCCTTGTATTTGATGATGACCTTTAGCTACAAGTCTATCTTTATAGGTAACCACATTATCATCCATGTTAGTTTTCTTCATGAAAACCCACTTGCACCTTATAGGCTTTATCCCTTCAGGTGGGTAAACTTAAGTCCATACTCGGTTTTCATATATAGAATCCAATTCTAACTTCATGTCTTGAAGCCACTTGTCTGATTCTAAATCAAAACTTCTTCATAGTTTATAGGCTCACCATTTTCTATGAGCAATACATCATTCTGTTCACTAATGAGAAATCCATATCTCTCTAGAATAGTATGTATCCTACTTGACCTATAAAGCTCTTATGATTCAAAAGGTTGAGCTGTTATATCATATGTATGAATAACAGGCTCAAGTTTAAGCAGTTGATCAATGTCTACTTAAGCATCTTGAACTTCCTCAATTTCAATTTTGCTCCCACTATCTCATTCTAAAAGAAATTATCATTTGAAAAAGATAACATGTTTTGAATTAAACACCTTTCGTTCCAATGGGTGATAGAATTGATATCCATATGATGTTTTTGGATATCCCACAAATAGACATCGGTCATACTTAGCTTATAGATTATCTAACATTATCCGCTTCACATAAGTCAGGCAACCCCAAACTCTCATGTACGAAACTGTGGGCTTCTTGTTTTTGCACATCACATATGGAATAAGATCAACTGACTTAGAAGGGACACCATTTAATATATAAATGGAAGTCTCTCGTTCATAACCCTAAAAGGATTTAAGGAGTTTTGCAAAGCTCATCAATTTAGTCACGGGCGTGAACCTGAGGGTTCACGGTTGTCACTGATTGTATCACGGTTGTCACTTCTGTGTGGAAATGGTATTATTCATTCCAGAAGTGTTCACGATTGGGAATCATAGACGTGAATTAATTGACGGGCACGAATGAGTATTCACAACCGTGAATGCTTTTGGGCGATTCATTCTAGTAGCGTTCACGGCTTGGGATTACGGGCGTAAACTAATTCACGGGCATGAAATTAGTAATCAAGATCGTGAATGCTCTGTATTTTTAATTATGAATGTGGTTATCAAATGAAGAATTATGGTAAATAAATGAAAGTCATTGTCTATCTAGGGAAATAGGAATAATTATATATATAAATATTGATGTGAGAACGTGCTATGTTGTGATATAGAAAAATGAATGATGACATGGATGATATATGAAATCTGATATGGATGAAATATGTGAACTAAAAGGAATGATAAACATGAGAATATTGATGTGTTGAAACTGAGAATAATGATGATGTGATGTATATTTTGAGGATGATCAAATGTATGTAAAAGAAAAAGTAATTAAAGATATATGATTGATGTGGAAATATAAAGAAGCCTATTACTCTACCTGCAGACTAGAATCAGGATAGATGACATGTCATTAAGGGCACGAATGGTACCATAGTATTCCTCAACCAATATGGCTTAAGCTCGGAAAGTGCCATTATTCTGAGATGCTCGGTTAGTGTGGCTTAAGCTTGGAGAGCGCCATTGACCTGAGAAGCTCTCATGACCACATATAAATGAGGACAAGGTGGCTTAAGCTCGGAGAGCGCCCTTGGTCCGGTTATTCATCTATGATAAAATTTTACTCAATCAATGTGGCTTAAGCTCGGAGAGTGCCTTTGATTTGAGAAGCTCTTTTGAGCCAGATAATGGATAGGGTGGCTATAGTTCTGAGAGCACTCCTGATCCATAACCCGTATCCAGTCAGTCCAAATTTGGAGTGATGTGGGCAAGATAATGAGGTTATGTCGGAAAATAAGAAAAGAAAAAGAAAATGATGATGATATGAGATTGAGATATAATAATAAAGAGATTAACAGAGTAACTTACCATTAAAGATAAATGAAAATAACATTATATATGTGAGCATGATATGTATACTTGTATGAAATAGTGACATGTTGATAGAAATAGCATGCAAACATTTTAATGTATAAAATGATACACGTTAAGGCTTGTTGCATGATATTGTATATTGCCTTATTTATATGCATCACTAAGCTTAGAGCTTAACGTGGAGTTTTCTTTCCACGTAGATGTAGAAAGGTAGCTTAAGGCGTTCGATAAGGCAAGCGGTATTCCTATTCAAGTAAAGCAGCCGATCCTTGAGAAAGTGGGTTACAAGCTACAACTTTTTGTATTTGGCTTTTTATATTAAAGAGTTTTAGAGTTTGTAAAACTTACTTTTAAAGTTTGTCAAGAATTAATTTGACGCTTAAAACTACTATCTTATGTAAATAAATTGAACCCTAGATTTTGTATATATCTATATATACATGAGTGTTGAGAAAATAAAGGTATAATAATAATAATAGCAATTTGAAGAAGTAGATAGACAAGGGTAACGCTCCCTTATCCGGGCATATGTTGATCGGGTGAGGGGGTGTTACGTTACAGATTTTGGTATCAGAGCATGGTTAGGCGGTTTTGGGTTTTTAAAAGCGAATTTTGAAAATGTTTATTTCTTGAAGTGTACCCACTATAGCATTTTTGGAGTTGCTGCTTTATTGATTAGGGTCATTACCTTTATGTTAGGTAGGATATGGCTTCAGGATCAACATGAATAGTAGTAGAAGAAGCTGAGAGTAATGAGCCTTCAGAGGCAAGAGCTTCATCGCAACCAAGTTGTCGTTGAGCTGCGGCACCGAGATCTAGTGCCAGCTCACTTGATGAGCATTCAGTTATTAATATGGGTCAGACTGAGATCATGAGAAATATGATAGATTTGCTACAGAGAGCATCACAACCAACCTCATTTTGATTGTAATTTGAGAGATTGAGGAAATTAAGGGCATCTGATTTCTATGGTAAACGAGAAGATGACCCCTTAGTGGCAAAATTGTGGTTGGAACAAGTAGAGCGAGTATTTGATCAACTGCACAACATAGATGAGCAAAAAATATGAATATGAAGTATCTCTGCTATAGGAGCATGCATATGATTGGTGGTGATCTGAATCACAGAGCACAAAGGCTCCTGACCCTATGACATGGGAATTCTTTCTAGAGAAGTTTAAGGAGCAGTATATTCCTCCTATCTACACAGACGACAAAAAGAGAGAGTTTCTGATGCTAAAACAGAGGGATATGTCAGTAACAGAATATGAGACAAAATTCACTCATCTTTGCAAGTATACCGGTGGTATTGTGTCTACAGAGGCTAATAAATGTCAACGTTTTGAAGATGGGTTGAGGGATACGATCAAGTTACAAGTTTCAACCCTATGTCTGATGATCTTTCCCAGTTTACTAGCATCAGCTAGAACAGTTGAAAGAGTCTTGGTGGCATAGCAGCCTGTGCAGGTTAGTAGGGTTAGTAGACCTGCACCACAACCAAGTGGAGTACAGTCGAGTGGCAAGAGAGCCAGATCTTTTGGTGGTCGATTCCAGGCTGGGAGTTCCAGCAGACCTAATTCTTATAGACGGGGACAACCCGCAAGATCTACTTCATCGACAGCCAGTGCATCGACATAGGCATTCTGTAAATCTACCATTCTACCGGTGTGTCAGCATTGTGGTCATTCGCATCTAGGAGAGTGTTGGTGGATAACAGGAGCGTGCGTAAGATGGGGCTCTAAGAACCATCTTAGAAGAGATTGTCCATTGCTACAGTTTGGCTGAGGTTCAGGGAGTATTGAGTCGGTACCAATACAGACTATGAGACAAGGCAAAGGTCGAGGCTGAGGACAAGGAAGAGGAGGCCGTGCAGGGCCAAGCCAGTTTAGGTCAGACACAGTAGAGAGACCTAAAGGCAGTAGAGCTGCTCCAGCAAGAGCTTGTGCCATGCGAGGCTAAGAGGAGCAAGATGCACCAGACGTCATAGCGGGTAAATTCCTTCTCTTTGGCTCTTGTATACATGCATTGATAGACCCTGGGTCAACACACTCATATACATATGCACACCACCATCGACTTGAGAGGGTTTAAAATCAGAGACTCTAGAATATGAGATTCTTGTGACTAACCCGTTAGGACATAGTGTGTGGGTTAGTAAAGTGTTTAGGGGTTGCCTAGTCGAAATTCAAGGCAGGCAATTTCCAGCAGATTTAATAGAGCTACCATTCCGCGAGTTCGATGTGATCTTGGGAATGGATTGGCAAGCTCGCCATGGGGTGAAAGTAGATTGTGGAGAGAGGTAGATGAGAATTAAAGTTTCAGAACAAGAAGATAGTAGTGAGGAGCAAGAATAGAGGATATTCAGACAATATTATATCAGCGTTGAAAGCTCGAAAACTCATCAATAAAGGATGTGAGATTACCTAGCGTATGTGATTGATACCCGAAAGAAAAGTCCGAAGTTGGCTGACATCCCAACAATTAGTGAGTTCCCAGATGTGTTCCCTAAGGATTTGCCAGGACTACCACCTGACCGAGAGATAGAGTTTGCTATTGAATTAGTACCTGGCACTGCTCCTATATCTGTTGCACCATATAGGATGGCACCTATAGAATTGAAAGAGTTGAAGGTATAGTTGCAAGAAATGTTAGATAAAAGATTTATATGACCTAGTGCATCACCATGAGGTGCTCCAGTACTATTTGTGAAGAAGAAAGACGGTACTCTACATCTTTGCATTGACTACAGGCAGCTTAATAGGGTTACTGTTAAGAATAAATACCCATTACCTATGATTGATGTTTTATTTGATCAGCTGAAAGGTGCAAGTATATTTTCAAAGATAGATCTTCGATCGGGGTATCATCAACTGAAGATCAAAGGGTCAGATGTGTAACATTCAGTGATTTAGGCCCCGATTGCACGTGACCGTAGTGGGGTCCACCGGTTCAATCAGAGTCTAAATTTAAACCCAAAAAAAAAATGACTAATAATAAGAGAAAATAATTAAGGGTATTATTATTTTGGAATTAAAAAGATTTGGGGTAGAATTAGAAAAAAAATAAAACTTCCTATGGACAAAATCGGTATTATGGCAATTGTTTGGGAAAAAAATGTGAATATGGAGAAAGATGTGGCAAATAAAAAAATTTCTTAAAGTTTAAAATTTCATTAAAATTAATTTATATTTTGGACCAATGGATGAAGAGCTTAATATAGGCATGGATCCACCAAATACTCACCTAAAAAAAAATGAGGAATTCTTTATTCTTCCACCAAAATATCTAAGTCTTCTTTTTCCTTTTCCCATTCTTGTTGCCGTCCACCTCCATTCTCTTAAACCTCCATCTTTCTTTCAATTTCCAGCAAGCTAATAATGAAAAGAAATTAGTTTTGAGAGAGGAAAAATCGGAATTAAGGAGTTCTTACCATTAAAGGTACCAAAGGAGCAAGAAGGAAGGAAGAAAGAAGAAGAAAAAGGGAGAAGAGTAGGGGAATTTCGGCCCACCTTGGAGAACTCTTAAGGTGAGTTTATTCTTCTTAAATTTAACCTTTTTCCTTCAATTTGAGACCCATGATGATGATAGATGTGATTAGGTTTGATAGATTTAGGATTGGTTGCAAGATAGAACTTAGAAAAATTAAGTTTGTGTTTAGTTGATGAAGCTGTAATTGGACTTTGACTTGATGATATTTGATGTTAGATAATTATTTTATTGCTTAAAAACTAAAGAAAATATGATGTTAATGGATGAATAAGGGGCTGCCATAATTAAAGAAATTAGGGAAAATTGAAATTAATATGTAAACACAACAATTGGTGATAAGGAAAATATGATTTGAGTGTTGAATTGAAGAAAATGAATTGGTAACTCGGATATGGTTTTTGGGCAGCCATGACATATGAAGAAGGAAGTTTAACCTTAGTACATTTTAGCTCAATTAAGGTGTAAATCATATTAGGAGCATTAGAATATTATGTAGACATGAAAAACATTGAAATTGGATGTTGGAATTGAGATGTGGTATAATTGTGTAGGAAAAATAAGTGAACAAGTGAGAGGCCCTCAAGAGGGTGACAAAGGCAAGGAGAAAGCTAGCTAATAAGGGAAGGAAAAGAAGGTTTAAAGGAAGAACCAAGGCTGATTAGGTATGTGCTTCATTGATAAAAATTTTGCATGTTGTTAATAAGTATGGAAATATATATTAAGGTTTGTTATGTTTGTGTTTTTGAGATGTTATGTGATTTGTTGTGACTTTTGATATTATATATGGCAATGAGACCAAATGGTGTGAAATAATTGAGACATATGAATGTATTTGTAATTCTGGAAATTTTAGTATTAAAATGGTTGCAAATGATGAATGTGGTTGAAATATGGATTGATGCCAATTGATGGCTCGGGTACAGAATTCCAGGAACAGCTCTGTCTATTTTGATGATAACTTGAGTTATGAAACTCGGTTTTATATGTTCTTTGTTGGAAATGAAAGCTAAGACACAGGGCTTTAATTTTTATTTAGACTATAATATCTAATTATGTCTAGATTTTCCCAGTTAAATGCACGAAGTTTAAACCTAGAATCTGTCCAGAAAAATTCTGGGCAGAAAATTCTGTGATGATGCAGTAGTGAATTAATCATAACTTTTGATATAAAATTGGGAGTTACGTGATTTTTGATGCATCTGAAAGATAAGACAATAAGCTAAAAATTGTTAGAAGGCCATAACTCCAAATTCTAATTATAAATAGGCTAAAAATGAAGCCCAAAAACAGGTCCAAATTCTGCCATAGGTATAAAACGTGAAGTGTTGGACTTATGCATGTGGTATGTTAATTACATGTAATAATTAATGCAAATATTTACTTTGATGGTAATTATCAATGTTTAACAGATTATTTATATATGAGATTTTATTGTAATAATAATGGGAATATAGAACAAAAATAAACAAGCATACTTATGATAGTTGAAAATATTGTGAATTAATATAAAAATAGTTAAGCCCAAAAACACCTAGTCTAGAACTAGAATAGGGAATAGTTTGGCATGCCAATCAGGGGAATTTAGGCACTCGGTGCCAAATATGAAAGCCGGTAATGGCAATTGATAAATGCGCTCGGCGCAAAATTATTAAGCCGGTAATGGCAATATAACAAAAGCCAGTAATGGCATTATTATAAAAGCGCTTGGCGCTACATTATGAAAGCCGGGAATGACAACCTCGTTATTCCTATTAGATAGTTCAGTTATAGGTGTTATGGGCACAAAAAAAAAAATAATAATAATACTAATATTGAAGTATGTGATTTTGATAAGTGTTACATGAATTAAATTTGTTACTATTACATGTTGAATGAAATTTATTTGATTTTATAAAAATTTTTATTTTATGCATTATTTATTAAATGGTTAATTAATATGTGAGAAAATATATATGTATGTAAAATTTTTATCATTGAAGCACCACTAAGCTAGTAGCTTAGCGCGGGTGGTTTCCTCTCGCGCAGGTTTAGAAGGGTAGCTGTAGAAAATAGTCTGTCAGAAGAAGAAGGGTATCCGGAGGGAAGCAGCAAAAAGCTCTGGGTTTTCTTTTTTGGTATATTTTGTTAAAAAACTTTGTAAATTAAAGTATTGTTTTTATTTCATATAATGTGTATTAAATATGTGAGTTACTATGTAAAAGGACATAGTTTGAGTGTAAATTAATATATTTTATAAATAAATAAGATTTTGAGTATTATGCTTGTAATAATTTTATTTCAATGTCTACAAAATTTTCAAAAAAAAAAAAGTTTACTTCACTTCATTAATTTTATAAAACAGTAAGATGGGTAATACTCACTTACTTTGCTGAACTATAGTGGGGTAAGGGGGTGTTACAAGTTTTGGTATCAGAGCCATAGGTTTAGATGGTTCTTACTTAGTGGGTATGGGAAGATAAATGCATGTTTTTAGCATTTGCATTGTTTTTAAGCTGCTATATTCTAATAAGGGACCCTTCTTCTGACAATATAGGTTTTATTGGATTCGGAATCAAGACAAAATCGTGAAGAACAGGAGGGTGATAGTATAGCTGACTCGGCTGCTCATAGACAGTCAGCATCAATTAGAGCCTCAGAGCCTAGCGTTATAGCTCCACAACATGCTGAAGAACAGGTTAACGCGGGTCAGGTACCCCTTATGCAACAAATGGCTACTTTGTTACAGCAGATAGCACAAGTTGTGCCGCCACCGGCTCCACCAGCTCCACCACCTCCCCCACCTCAACCGAAACCCCAGATTGATAAATTAAGAAAATACGGGGCTACAGATTTTATGGGTAAGAAAGAGGATGACCCAGCAGCAGCAGAATTTTGGTTGGAAAAGACAGAAAGGGTTTTTGAAGAGCTGCAATGTCCAGAGGAGTACAAGGTTAGATATGCAGTATCTCTCCTTCAGGAGCATGCCTATGACTGGTGGAAATTGTTATTAGCAAAACTTCAGACTCCGACCCCTCAGACATGGGATTTCTTTGTGACAGAGTTTAAAAAGAAATACGTGCCAAGAATCTATATTGATGAGAAAAAGCGAGAATTCCTGAATTTGAGGCAGAGGGGTATGACAGTAGCTGAGTATGAGATGGAGTTCACCAGGTTGAGCAAGTATGCTACTGGGATTATTGGAGATGAAGCTGATAAATGTCGTAGATTTGAAGACGGTCTCAATGAGGAGATTGGGTATTTAGTGGCTTCCCACCAGCATACAGATTTTGCTACGCTAGTGTCCTCTGCTATTAGTGTTGAAAGAAGGAAAAAGCTGAAGACAGAAGAGCATTATAAGAAGTCAACAGCTAGTGTGGCCCAGACATCGGGTAGGAAAGGACGAATAGTACCCAGACCATTTCAGTCAAGGGTGGCTAGACAGACATTTTCTGATAGGCGAGGTCAGCAATTTAGATATGTGGCATCATCTGCTATTTCACCAGCATCATTTCCCAAGAGACCAGCTCCGACTTTGTGTCAGCATTGTGGTAAAGCTCATACAGGAGAGTGTTGGTGGTTAACTGGGGCATGTATGAGATGTGGAGCTACTGACCATATGAAAAAAGATTGTCCCAGACTCGGTACAGGTAGTATGGCACCAGCACAGACTATGACACCGGTACAGAGCCGTGGTAGAGGTCGAAGCCAGTTTAGAGGTGGTCGTACCGAACAGAGTCAGGGGGTATCAGAGACAGTTGACAGACCCGGAGGTAGTAGGACCCCAGCTCGGGCATATGTGATGAGAGCTCGTGAAGACCAGGATGCACCAGACGTCATAGTTGGTAAATTATCTTTATTTGATTTTGATTTACATGCTTTGATAAATCCTGGTTCCACGCATTCATACATAAGTACAGCTGCACTTAGACAAGGGAACATGATACCTGAGACCTTAGAATATGAGATAATTGTGACCAATCCATTGGGACATAGTGTGAAAGTGAATAAGATTTATAGAAACAGTTCAATAATTATTCAGGGTAGAGAATTTCCAGCAGACTTAATAGAACTACCTTTTCATGAATTTGATGCTATTCTGGGTATGGATTGGTTGACAAAGCATGGAGCTATAGTCGACTGCCGATCTAGAAAAGTTGTACTTAAAATTCCCGGGCAAGATGACACCATCATTCAAGCTGTAGGCCAAACATGTTTGACCAGTGTTATTTCAGCATTAAAAGCTCGAAAATATATTAGGAAGGGATGTGAGGCATATTTGGCCCATGTGATAGATACCAGGAAGGGGAGCCCAGAACTCAAGGACATTCCTACAGTGTGTGAGTTTTCAGATGTATTTCCTAAAGATTTGCAGGGGTTACCACCAGATAGGGAGATAGAATTTGCTATTGATGTGATTCCTGGTACAGCCCCGATATCAATTACTCCTTATAGAATGACACCTGCAGAATTGAGAGAGTTAAAGGTTCAATTGCAGGAATTGCTCGACAAAGGGTTCATAAGGCCCAGTGTGTCACCATGGGGTGCTCCGGTGTTGTTTGTGAAAAAGAAGGATGGCACCCTTCGGTTATGTATTGATTACCGACAATTGAACAAGGTGACAATTAAAAATAAATACCCACTACCTAGAATTGATGATTTGTTTGATCAATTGAAGGGAGCAGGAGTATTCTCTAAGATTGATCTCAGATCCGGGTACCACCAACTGAAAATCAATGAATCGGATGTATCTAAAACAGCCTTCAGAACTCGATATGGCCACTATGAGTTTCTAGTTATGCCATTTGGCTTAACGAATGCACCAGCTGCCTTTATGGATATGATGAACAGAATTTTTAGGCCTTATCTTGATCAGTTTGTGGTAGTTTTTATAGATGATATTTTGGTGTATTCGAGGGACAAGGGAGAACATGACAGACATCTCAGAATAGTACTGCAGACTTTGAGGGAAAATCAATTGTATGCAAAGCTGTCAAAATGTGAGTTCTGGTTGGAAGAAGTGGGATTCTTAGGGCATATTATTTCAGTTGAAGGAATCTGGGTTGATCCTAACAAAATAGAAGCAATTCTCAGTTGGAAGCCACCTCGCAATGTAACAGAAGTCCGAAGTTTCCTTGGATTAGCTGGCTACTATAGAAGGTTTGTGAAGGGATTTTCAAGCATAGCTGCACCAATTACTAAGTTGCTCAGAAAAGAAACTAAGTTTGAGTGGACAGATCGGTGCCAGGCAAGCTTTGAGAAATTAAAAGCCATATTAACCGAAGCACCTGTTTTGACCCAACCTACACTAGGGAAAGATTTTGTGATATACAGTGATGCCTCTCATAATGGGCTAGGTTGTGTATTAATGCAAGAGGGTAAAGTAGTTGCTTATGCATCTAGGCAATTGAAGCCTCATGAGCTAAATTACCCTACTCATGATTTGGAGTTGGCAGCAATAGTGTTTGCTTTGAAAATTTGGCGACATTATTTGTATGGCGAGCGGTGCTACATATATACAGATCATAAGAGCCTCAAATATTTGCCCACACAAAAGGAATTGAACTTAAGGCAAAGACGCTGGTTGGAGTTAATCAAGGATTATAATTGTATTATTGACTATCAGCCAGGCAAAGCCAATGTAGTAGCGGATGCCTTAAGTAGAAAAACACTGGCAGGTATAGTTTAAATTTTCCTCAATTATAAAATAATATATAGAAAGTAATAGTAAAATTGAAAAAAAATAGACTCACAATTTATTTTGGCAGAGTTACGGGTCCAACCTACTTTAAGGCAACAAGTGAGAAAAGCTCAGAAGGAAAATAAAAAATTGATGATAATTGCTGAGGCAGTGAAAAATGGGGAGAGACCTGAATTTAAGGTTGAAGATGATGGAAGCATAAGTTACAGAGGAAGATTGTGCGTGCCAAATGATAGCGGATTAAAGCAAATAATTCTAAAAGAGGCACATAATACAACTTATTCCATGCATCCAGGGAGCAATAAAATGTATCAGAACCTGAAGACTCATTATTGGTGGCCAGGAATGAAGAAGGATATAGTGGAATATACTACAAGATGCTTGACATGCCAACAAGTGAAAGCAGAACACCAGGTACCATCTGGATTGTTGCAGCCTATTGCAATTCCAGAATGGAAGTGGGAAAGAATTACAATGGATTTTTTATCTGGGTTGCCTTTGACACAAAAGAAGCATGATGCAGTATGGGTAATTGTTGACAGGCTTACCAAGTCGGCTCACTTTCTGCCAGTTCGGATGGATTATTCATTGAGCCGGTTAGCAGAATTATATGTCAATGAGATAATTCGACTACATGGGGTGCCAGTATCTATTATTTCTGATCGAGACCCACGGTTCACATCAAAATTTTGGAAAAGTCTACAGCAAGCATTGGGGACCCGACTTGCTTTTAGTACAGCATTTCACCCACAAACAGATGGGCAATCCGAACGAGTGATTCAATTGTTGGAAGATATGCTGAGAATTTGCGTAATTGATTTTGAGGGTAGTTGGGATAAACATTTACCATTGATGGAATTTGCATACAACAACGGCTATCAAACTAGTCTCGGTATGGCACCATACGAAGCTTTGTATGGAAGGAGATGTAGGACACCATTATGCTGGACAGAACTTGGTGAAAAGAAATTTATGGGGCCAGAATTAGTGCAACAGACAGAGGAAAAGGTGAAATTAATCCAAGATCGATTAAAAGCTGCAACTGATCGACAAAAATCCTATGCCGATTTGAAAAGGAAGGACATTGAGTATGCTGTCGGAGACAATGTATTTTTGAAAGTCTCACCTTGGAAAAAAGTATTGCGTTTTGGTAAAAAGGGGAAACTGAGTCCTAGATTTATTGGACCATACGAAATACTTGAACGTGTGGGTCCAGTGGCTTACAGGTTGGCCTTACCACCAGAATTGGATAAGATACACAATGTGTTTCATGTCTCAATGTTAAGAAGATATAGATCGGATCCAACACATGTAATACCTGTGGAATCAATAGAGGTACAACCAGACTTGACATATGTTGAGGAGCCAGTGAAAATCATAGCTCGAGAAGTCAAGGAACTACGGAATAAGAAGGTACCACTGGTAAAGGTCATATGGCGCAATCATGCAGTAGAAGAAGCCACCTGGGAGAGTGAAGAAATGATGAGAACTCAACATCCTCAGTTATTCAGCTCCACCTAATCAGGTAAATTTCGAGAACGAAATTTTCTTAAGGGGGAAAGAATTGTAACATTCAGTGATTTAGGCCCCGATTGCGCGTGACCGTAGTGGGGTCCACCGGTTCAATCAGAGTCTAAATTTAAACCCAAAAAAAAAATGACTAATAATAAGAGAAAATAATTAAGGGTATTATTATTTTGGAATTAAAAAGATTTGGGGTAGAATTAGAAAAAAAATAAAACTTCCTATGGACAAAATCGGTATTATGGCAATTGTTTGGGAAAAAAATGTGAATATGGAGAAAGATGTGGCAAATAAAAAAATTTCTTAAAGTTTAAAATTTCATTAAAATTAATTTATATTTTGGACCAATGGATGAAGAGCTTAATATAGGCATGGATCCACCAAATACTCACCTAAAAAAAAATGAGGAATTCTTTATTCTTCCACCAAAATATCTAAGTCTTCTTTTTCCTTTTCCCATTCTTGTTGCCGTCCACCTCCATTCTCTTAAACCTCCATCTTTCTTTCAATTTCCAGCAAGCTAATAATGAAAAGAAATTAGTTTTGAGAGAGGAAAAATCGGAATTAAGGAGTTCTTACCATTAAAGGTACCAAAGGAGCAAGAAGGAAGGAAGAAAGAAGAAGAAAAAGGGAGAAGAGTAGGGGAATTTCGGCCCACCTTGGAGAACTCTTAAGGTGAGTTTATTCTTCTTAAATTTAACCTTTTTCCTTCAATTTGAGACCCATGATGATGATAGATGTGATTAGGTTTGATAGATTTAGGATTGGTTGCAAGATAGAACTTAGAAAAATTAAGTTTGTGTTTAGTTGATGAAGCTGTAATTGGACTTTGACTTGATGATATTTGATGTTAGATAATTATTTTATTGCTTAAAAACTAAAGAAAATATGATGTTAATGGATGAATAAGGGGCTGCCATAATTAAAGAAATTAGGGAAAATTGAAATTAATATGTAAACACAACAATTGGTGATAAGGAAAATATGATTTGAGTGTTGAATTGAAGAAAATGAATTGGTAACTCGGATATGGTTTTTGGGCAGCCATGACATATGAAGAAGGAAGTTTAACCTTAGTACATTTTAGCTCAATTAAGGTGTAAATCATATTAGGAGCATTAGAATATTATGTAGACATGAAAAACATTGAAATTGGATGTTGGAATTGAGATGTGGTATAATTGTGTAGGAAAAATAAGTGAACAAGTGAGAGGCCCTCAAGAGGGTGACAAAGGCAAGGAGAAAGCTAGCTAATAAGGGAAGGAAAAGAAGGTTTAAAGGAAGAACCAAGGCTGATTAGGTATGTGCTTCATTGATAAAAATTTTGCATGTTGTTAATAAGTATGGAAATATATATTAAGGTTTGTTATGTTTGTGTTTTTGAGATGTTATGTGATTTGTTGTGACTTTTGATATTATATATGGCAATGAGACCAAATGGTGTGAAATAATTGAGACATATGAATGTATTTGTAATTCTGGAAATTTTAGTATTAAAATGGTTGCAAATGATGAATGTGGTTGAAATATGGATTGATGCCAATTGATGGCTCGGGTACAGAATTCCAGGAACAGCTCTGTCTATTTTGATGATAACTTGAGTTATGAAACTCGGTTTTATATGTTCTTTGTTGGAAATGAAAGCTAAGACACAGGGCTTTAATTTTTATTTAGACTATAATATCTAATTATGTCTAGATTTTCCCAGTTAAATGCACGAAGTTTAAACCTAGAATCTGTCCAGAAAAATTCTGGGCAGAAAATTCTGTGATGATGCAGTAGTGAATTAATCATAACTTTTGATATAAAATTGGGAGTTACGTGATTTTTGATGCATCTGAAAGATAAGACAATAAGCTAAAAATTGTTAGAAGGCCATAACTCCAAATTCTAATTATAAATAGGCTAAAAATGAAGCCCAAAAACAGGTCCAAATTCTGCCATAGGTATAAAACGTGAAGTGTTGGACTTATGCATGTGGTATGTTAATTACATGTAATAATTAATGCAAATATTTACTTTGATGGTAATTATCAATGTTTAACAGATTATTTATATATGAGATTTTATTGTAATAATAATGGGAATATAGAACAAAAATAAACAAGCATACTTATGATAGTTGAAAATATTGTGAATTAATATAAAAATAGTTAAGCCCAAAAACACCTAGTCTAGAACTAGAATAGGGAATAGTTTGGCATGCCAATCAGGGGAATTTAGGCACTCGGTGCCAAATATGAAAGCCGGTAATGGCAATTGATAAATGCGCTCGGCGCAAAATTATTAAGCCGGTAATGGCAATATAACAAAAGCCAGTAATGGCATTATTATAAAAGCGCTTGGCGCTACATTATGAAAGCCGGGAATGACAACCTCGTTATTCCTATTAGATAGTTCAGTTATAGGTGTTATGAGCACAAAAAAATAATAATAATAATAATACTAATATTGAAGTATGTGATTTTGATAAGTGTTACATGAATTAAATTTGTTACTATTACATGTTGAATGAAATTTATTTGATTTTATAAAAATTTTTATTTTATGCATTATTTATTAAATGGTTAATTAATATGTGAGAAAATATATATGTATGTAAAATTTTTATCATTGAAGCACCACTAAGCTAGTAGCTTAGCGCGGGTGGTTTCCTCTCGCGCAAGTTTAGAAGGGTAGCCGTAGAAAATAGTCTGTCAGAAGAAGAAGGGTATCCGGAGGGAAGCAGCAAAAAGCTCTGGGTTTTCTTTTTTGGTATATTTTGTTAAAAAACTTTGTAAATTAAAGTATTGTTTTTATTTCATATAATGTGTATTAAATATGTGAGTTACTATGTAAAAGGACATAGTTTGAGTGTAAATTAATATATTTTATAAATAAATAAGATTTTGAGTATTATGCTTGTAATAATTTTATTTCAATGTCTACAAAATTTTCAAAAAAAAAAAAGTTTACTTCACTTCATTAATTTTATAAAACAGTAAGATGGGTAATACTCACTTACTTTGCTGAACTATAGTGGGGTAAGGGGGTGTTACAAGATGTATCTAAGACGACATTCAAGACTCGTTGTGGTCATTATGATTTCTTGGTGATGCCTTTTGGATTGACGAATGCGCCGGCAGTGTTTATGGACCTGATGAACTGAGTGTTCAGGCCATATATTGATCAATTTGTAGTTGTATTCATTGATGACATTCTTGTCTATTCTAGAGATTGAGTAGAGCATGACCAACATCTTAGAAAAATATTACAGATCTTGAGGGAGAAACAATTGTATGCAAAGCTGTCTAAGTGTGAGTTTTGATTGGAAGCAGTTAGTTTTCTAGGTCATGTAATTTCAGTGGAAGGTATTCAAGTTGATCCTAGTAAAATCGAGGCTATTCTTAATTGGAAACCACCTCGAAATGTGACAGAAGTGAGAATTTTCCTTAGATTAGCTGGATACTATAGGAGATTTGTAAAAGGATTTTCATCTATAACGAATCCTTTGACACGACTGCTGTGAAAAGAAGTTTGTTTTGAATGGACAGATAGATGTCAAGCAAGCTTTTATCGATTGAAGGCAATGTTGACTAAATCACCAGTTTTGACTCAGCCTACTCCAGGAAAAGATTATGTTGTGTACAGAGATGCAAGTCACAATGGGCTAGGATGTCTTCTTATGCAAGAGGGAAAAGTGATTGAATATGCCTCCAGACAGCTTAAGCCTCACGAACTTAACTATCGGACTCATGATTTAGAACTTGTAGCGATGGTTTTTACTCTTAAGATCTGGAGACATTATCTGTAACATTCAGCAATTTAGGCCCCGATTGCGCGTGACCGTAGTGGGGTCCACTGGTTCAATCGGAGTCTAAATTTGAACCCATAAAAAAATGACTAATAATAAGGGAAAATAATTAAGGGTATTATTATTTGGGAATTAAAAAGATTAGGGGTAGAATTAGAAAAAAATAAAATTTCCAATGGACAAAATCGGTATTATGGAGATTGTTTGGGGAAAAAGTGTGAATATGGAGGAATATGTGGTAAAAATGGAAATTTTCAAAGTTTAAATGTTAATTAAGATTAATTTTAATTAGTGGGACCCACACATTAATCAAGGTATAAAAGTCAAAAATGGGAGGAATTTTTCATTTTTCCACCAAAATATCTAAGTCCTCTTCTTCTTCCTTTTCCCATCCTTGTTGCTGTCCACCTCCACTCTCTTAAACCTCCATTTTTCTTTCAATTTCCAGCAAGCTAATAATGAAAAGAAATTAGTTTTGAGAGAGGAAAAATAAGAATTAAGGAGTTCTTACCATAAAAGGTACCAAAGGAGCAAGAAGGAAGGAAGAAAAAGGGAGAAGAGTAGGGGAATTTCGGCCCACCTTGGAGAACTCTTAAGGTGAGTTTATTCTTCTTAAATTTAACCTTTTTCCTTCTATTTGAGACCCATGATGATGATAGATGTGATTAGGTTTGATAGATTTAGGATTAGTTGCAAGATAGAACTTAGAAAATTAAGTTTGTGTTTAGTTGATGAAGCTGTAATTGGACTTTGAATTGATGATATTTGATGTTAGATAATTGTTTTATTGCTTAAAAACTAAAGAAAATATGATGTTAATGGATGAATAAGGGGCTGCCATAATTAAAGAAATTAGGGAAAATTGAAATTAATATGGAAACACAACAATTGGTGATAAGGAAAATATGATTTGAGTGTTGAATAGAAGAAAACAAATTGGTAACTAGGATATGGTTTTTGGGCAGCCATGACATATGAAGAAGGAAGTTTAACCTTAGTACATTTTAGCTCAATTAAGGTGTAAATCATATTAGGAGCATTGGAATATTATGTAGACATGAAAAGCATTGAAATTGGATGTTGGAATTGAGATGTGGTAAAATTGTGTAGGAAAAATAAGTGAACAAGTGAGAGGCCCTCAAGAGGGTGACAAAGGCAAGGAGAAAGCTAGCTAATAAGGGAAGGAAAAGAAGGTTTAAAGGAAGAACCAAATCTGATTAGGTATGTGCTTCATTGATAAAAATTTTGCATCTTGTTAATAAGTATGGAATTATATATTAAGGTTTGTTATTTGTGCTTTTGAGATGTTATGTGATTTGTTGTGACTTTTGATATTATATATGGCAATGGGACCAAATGGTGTGAAATAATTGAGACATATGAATGTAGTTGTAATTCTGGAAATTTATTATCAAAATGAATGCAAATGATGAATGTGGTTGAAATGTGAATTGATGTCAATTGATGGCTCGGGTACAGAATTCCAGGAACAGCTCTGTCTATTTTGATGATAACTTGAGTTGTGGAACTCCTTTTTGTATGTTATTTATTGGAAATGAAAGCTAAGACACAGGGCTTTAATATTTATTCATACTATAACATTTAATTATGTCTATATTTTCCCAGAAAAATGCATGAAGTTTAATCTTAGAATCTGTCCAGAAAATTCTGGGCAGAAAATTCTGTGATGATGCAGCAGTGAATTGATCATAACTTTTGATAGAAAACTTTGATTTAAGTGATTTTTGTTGCATATGAAAGCTAAGACAATAAGCTAAAAATTTTTAGAAGTCCAGAACTCCAAATTCTAATCATAAATGGGCTAAAAATGAAGCCCAAAAACAGGTCCAAATTCTGCCATAGGTATAAAACGTGAAGTGTTGGACTTATGCATGTGGTATGTTAATTATATGTAATAATTAATGCAAATATTTACTTTGATGGTAATTATCAATGTTTAGCAGATTATTTATATATGAGATTTTATTGTAATAATAATGGGAATATAGAACAAAAATAAACAAGCATACTTATGATAGTTGAAAATATTGCGAATTAATATAAAAATAGTTAAGGCCAAAAACACCTAGTCTAGAACTAGAATAGGGAATAGTTTGGCATGCCAATCAGGGAAATTTAGGCACTCGGTGCCAAATATGAAAGCAGGTAATGACAATTGATAAATGCGCTCGGTGCAAAATTATTAAGCCAGTAATGGCAATATAACAAAAGCCAGTAATGGCATTATTATAAAAGCGCTCGACGCTACATTATGAAAGCCGGGAATGACAACCCCGTTATTCCTATTAGATAGTTCAGTTATAGGTGTTATGGGCACAAGAAAATAATAATAATACTAATATTGAAGTATGTGATTTTGATAAGTGTTACATGAATTAAATTTGTTACTATTACATGTTGAATGAAATTTATTTGATTTTATAGAAATTTTTATTTTATGCATTATTTATTAAATGGTTAATTAATATTTGAGAAAATATATATGTATGTAAAATTTTTATCATTGAAGCACCACTAAGCTAGTAGCTTAGCGCGGGTGGTTTCCTCTCGCGCAGGTTTAGAAGGGTAGCTGTAGAAAATAGTGTGTCAGAAGAAGAAGGGTATCCAGAGGGAAGCAGCAAAAAGCTCTGAGTTTTTTTTTTGGTATATTTTGTTAAAAAACTTTGTAAATTAAAATATTGTTTTTATTTCATATAATGTGTATTCAATATGTGAGTTACTATGTAAAAGAACATAGTTTGATTGTAAATTAATATATTTTATAAATAAATAAGATTTTGAGTATTATGCTTGTAATAATTTTATTTCAATGTCTACAAAATTTCCAAAAAAAAAAGAAAAAATTTACTTCACTTCATTAATTTTATAAAACAGTAAGATGG
This sequence comes from Triadica sebifera, assembly GCA_023653625.1. Taxonomy (NCBI): domain Eukaryota; kingdom Viridiplantae; phylum Streptophyta; class Magnoliopsida; order Malpighiales; family Euphorbiaceae; genus Triadica; species Triadica sebifera. The sequence continues at coordinate 16,633,928 of CM042898.1, read as the reverse complement.
GTAATACTCACTTACTTTGCTGAACTATAGTGGGGTAAGGGGGTGTTACAAGTTTTGGTATCAGAGCCATAGGTTTAGATGGTTCTTACTTAGTGGGTATGGGAAGATAAATGCATGTTTTTTGCATTTGCATTGTTTTTAAGCTGCTATATTCTAATAAGGGACCCTTCTTCTGACAATATAGGTTTTATTGGATTCGGAATCAAGACAAAATCGTGAAGAACAGGAGGGTGATAGTATAGCTGACTCGGCTGCTCATAGACAGTCAGCATCAATTAGAGCCTCAGAGCCTAGCGTTATAGCTCCACAACATGCTGAAGAACAGGTTAACGCGGGTCAGGTACCCCTTATGCAACAAATGGCTACTTTGTTACAGCAGATAGCACAAGTTGTGCCGCCACCGGCTCCACCAGCTCCACCACCTCCCCCACCTCAACCGAAACCCCAGATTGATAAATTAAGAAAATACGGGGCTACAGATTTTATGGGTAAGAAAGAGGATGACCCAGCAGCAGCAGAATTTTGGTTGGAAAAGACAGAAAGGGTTTTTGAAGAGCTGCAATGTCCAGAGGAGTACAAGGTTAGATATGCAGTATCTCTCCTTCAGGAGCATGCCTATGACTGGTGGAAATTGTTATTAGCAAAACTTCAGACTCCGACCCCTCAGACATGGGATTTCTTTGTGACAGAGTTTAAAAAGAAATACGTGCCAAGAATCTATATTGATGAGAAAAAGCGAGAATTCCTGAATTTGAGGCAGAGGGGTATGACAGTAGCTGAGTATGAGATGGAGTTCACCAGGTTGAGCAAGTATGCTACTGGGATTATTGGAGATGAAGCTGATAAATGTCGTAGATTTGAAGACGGTCTCAATGAGGAGATTGGGTATTTAGTGGCTTCCCACCAGCATACAGATTTTGCTACGCTAGTGTCCTCTGCTATTAGTGTTGAAAGAAGGAAAAAGCTGTAGATAGAAGAGCATTATAAGAAGTCAACAGCTAGTGTGGCCCAGACATCGGGTAGGAATGGACGAATAGTACCCAGACCATTTCAGTCAAGGGTGGCTAGACAGACATTTTCTGATAGGCAGGGTCAGCAATTTAGACATGTGGCATCATCTGCTAGTTCACCAGCATCATTTCCCAATAGACCAACTCCGACTTTTGTGTCAGCATTGTGGTAAAGCTCATACAGGAGAGTGTTGGTGGTTAACTGGGGCATGTATGAGATGTGGAGCTACTGACCATATGAAGAAAGATTGTCCCAGACTCGGTACAGGTAGTATGGCACCAGCACAGACTATGACACCGGTACAGAGCCGTGGTAGAGGTCAAAGCCAGTTTAGAGGTGGTCGTACCGGACAGAGTCAGGGGGTATCAGAGACAGTTGACAGATCCGGAGGTAGTAGGACCCCAGCTCGGGCATATGTGATGAGGGCTCGTGAAGACCAGGATGCACCAGACATCATAGTTGGTAAATTATCTTTATTTGATTTTGATTTACATGCTTTGATAGATCCTGGTTCCACGCATTCATACATAAGTACAGCGGCACTTAGACAAGGGAACATGATACCTGAGACCTTAGAATATGAGATAATTGTGACCAATCCACTGGGACATAGTGTGAAAGTGAATAAGATTTATAGAAACAGTTCAATAATTATTCAAGGTAGAGAATTTCCAGCAGACTTAATAGAACTACCTTTTCATGAATTTGATGCTATTCTGGGTATGGATTGGTTGACAAAGCATGGAGCTATAGTCAACTGCCGATCTAGAAAAGTTGTACTTAAAATTCTCGGGCAAGATGACACCATCATTCAAGCTGTAGGCCAAACATGTTTGACCAGTGTTATTTCAGCATTAAAAGCTCGAAAATATATTAGGAAGAGATGTGAGGCATATTTGGCCCATGTGATAGATACCAGGAAGGGGAGCCCAGAACTCAAGGACATCCCTACAGTGTGTGAGTTCTCAGATGTATTTCCTGAAGATTTGCCGGGGTTACCACCAGATAGGGAGATAGAATTTGCTATTGATGTGATTCCTGGTACAGCCCCGATATCAATTACTCCTTATAGAATGGCACCTGCAGAATTGAGAGAGTTAAAGGTTCAATTGCAGGAATTGCTCGACAAAGGGTTCATAAGGCCCAGTGTGTCACCATGGGGTGCTCCGGTGTTGTTTGTGAAAAAGAAGGATGACACCCTTCGGTTATGTATTGATTACCGACAATTGAACAAGGTGACAATTAAAAATAAATACCCACTACCTAGAATTGATGATTTGTTTGATCAATTGAAGGGAGCAGGAGTATTCCCTAAGATTGATCTCAGATCCGGGTACCACCAACTGAAAATCAAAGAATCAGATGTATCTAAAACAGCCTTCAGAACTCGATATGGCCACTATGAGTTTCTAGTTATGCCATTTGGCTTAATGAATGCACCAGCTGCCTTTATGGATATGATGAACATAATTTTTAGGCCTTATCTTGATCAGTTTGTGGTAGTTTTTATAGATGATATTTTGGTGTATTCGAGGGACAAGGGAGAACATGACAGGCATCTCAGAATAGTACTGCAGACTTTGAGGGAAAATCAATTGTATGCAAAGCTGTCAAAATGTGAGTTCTGGTTGGAAGAAGTGGGATTCTTAGGGCATATTATTTCAGTTGAAGGAATCCAGGTTGATCCTAACAAAATAGAAGCCATTCTAAGTTGGAAGCCACCTCGCAATGTAACAGAAGTCCGAAGTTTCCTTGGATTAGCTGGCTACTATAGAAGGTTTGTGAAGGGATTTTCAAGCATAGCTGCACCAATTACTAAATTGCTCAGAAAAGAAACTAAGTTTGAGTGGACAGATCGGTGCCAGGCAAGTTTTGAGAAACTAAAAGCCATATTAACCGAAGCACCTGTTTTGACCCAACCTACACTAGGGAAAGATTTTGTGATATACAGTGATGCCTCTCATAATGGGCTAGGTTGTGTATTAATGCAAGAGGGTAAAGTAGTTGCTTATGCATCTAGGCAATTGAAGCCTCATGAGCTAAATTACCCTACTCATGATTTGGAGTTGGCAGCAATAGTGTTTGCTTTGAAAATTTGGCGACATTATTTGTATGGCGAGCGGTGCTACATATATACAGATCATAAGAGCCTCAAATATCTGCCTACACAAAAGGAGTTGAACTTAAGGCAAAGACGCTGGTTGGAGTTAATCAAGGATTATAATTGCATTATTAACTATCAGCCAGGCAAAGCCAATGTAGTAGCGGATGCCTTAAGTAGAAAAACACTGGCAGGTATAGTTTAAATTTTCCTCAATTATAAAATAATATATAGAAAGTAATAATAAAATTGAAAAAAATTAGACTCATAATTTATTTTGGCAGAATTACGGGTCCAACCTACTTTAAGGCAACAAGTGAGAAAAGCTCAGAAGCAAGATCAAAAATTGATGATAATTGTTGAGGCAGTTAAAAAGGGGGAGAGACTTGACTTTAAGGATGAAGATGATGGAAGCATAAGTTACAAAGGAAGATTGTGCGTGTCAAATGATAGCGGATTAAAGCAAATAATTCTAAAAGAGGCACATAATACAACTTATTCCATGCATCCAGGAAGCAATAAAATGTATCAAGACTTGAAGACTCATTATTGGTGGCCAGGAATGAAGAAAGATATCGTGGAATACACTACAAGATGCTTGACATGCCAACAAATGAAAGCAGAGCACCAGGTACCTTCTGGATTGTTGCAACCTATTGCTATCCCAGAATGGAAGTGGGAAAGGATTACAATGGATTTTGTATCTTGTTTACCTTTGACCCAAAAGAAGCATGATGCGGTATGGGTGATTGTTGACAGACTCACCAAATCGGCTCACTTTTTGCCAGTTCGGATGGATTATTCATTGAGTCGGTTAGCAGAAATATATGCTAATGAGATAATTCGACTACATGGGGTGCCAGTATCTATTATTTCTGATCGAGACCCACGGTTCACATCAAAATTTTGGAAAAGTCTACAACAAGCATTGGGGACCCGACTTGCTTTTAGTACAACATTTCACCCACAAACAGATGGGCAGTCCAAACGAGTTATTCAATTGTTGGAAGATATGCTGACAATCTGTGTAATTGATTTTGAGGGTAGCTGGAATAAACATTTACCATTGATGGAATTTGCATACAACAACGGCTATCAAACTAGTCTCGGTATGGCACCATACGAAGCTTTGTATGGAAGGAGATGTAGGACACCATTATGCTGGACAGAACTTGGTGAAAAGAAATTTATGGGGCCAGAATTAGTGCAACAGACAGAGGAAAAGGTGAAATTAATCCAAGATCGATTAAAAGCTGCAACTGATCGACAAAAATCCTATGCCGATTTGAAAAGGAAGGACATTGAGTATGCTGTCGGAGACAAGGTATTTTTGAAAGTCTCACCTTGGAAGAAAGTACTTCGTTTTGGTAAAAAGGGGAAACAGAGTCCTAGATTTATTGGACCATACGAAATACTTGAACGTGTGGGTCCAGTGGCTTACAGATTGGCCTTACCACCAGAATTAGATAAGATCCACAATGTGTTTCATGTTTCAATGTTAAGGAGATACAGATCGGATCCGGCACATGTAATACCTATAGAATCAATAGAGGTACAACCAGACTTGACATACGCAGAAGAGCCAGTGGAAATCATAGCTCGAGAAGTCAAGGAACTACGGAACAAGAAGGTACCATTGGTAAAGGTCCTATGGCACAATCATACAGTAGAAGAAGCCACCTGGGAGAGTGAAGAAATGATGAGAACTCAGTATCCTCAGCTATTTGGCTCCAGCTAATCAGGTAAATTTCGAGGACGAAATTTTCTTAAGGGGGAGAGAATTGTAACATTCAGCAATTTAGGCCCCGATTGCGCGTGACCGTAGTGGGGTCCACTGGTTCAATCGGAGTCTAAATTTGAACCCATAAAAAAATGACTAATAATAAGGGAAAATAATTAAGGGTATTATTATTTGGGAATTAAAAAGATTAGGGGTAGAATTAGAAAAAAATAAAATTTCCTATGGACAAAATCGGTATTATGGAGATTGTTTGGGGAAAAAGTGTGAATATGGAGGAATATGTGGTAAAAATTGAAATTTTCAAAGTTTAAATGTTAATTAAGATTAATTTTAATTAGTGGGACCCACACATTAATCAAGGTATAAAAGTCAAAAATGGGAGGAATTTTTCATTTTTCCACCAAAATATCTAAGTCCTCTTCTTCTTCCTTTTCCCATCCTTGTTGCTGTCCACCTCCACTCTCTTAAACCTCCATTTTTCTTTCAATTTCCAGCAAGCTAATAATGAAAATAAATTAGTTTTGAAAGAGGAAAATAAGAATTAAGGAGTTCTTACCATAAAAGGTACCAAAGGAGCAAGAAGGAAGGAAGAAAAAGGGAGAAGAGTAGGGGAATTTCGGCCCACCTTGGAGAACTCTTAAGGTGAGTTTATTCTTCTTAAATTTAACCTTTTTCCTTCTATTTGAGACCCATGATGATGATAGATGTGATTAGGTTTGATAGATTTAGGATTAGTTGCAAGATAGAACTTAGAAAATTAAGTTTGTGTTTAGTTGATGAAGCTGTAATTGGACTTTGAATTGATGATATTTGATGTTAGATAATTGTTTTATTGCTTAAAAACTAAAGAAAATATGATGTTAATGGATGAATAAGGGGCTGCCATAATTAAAGAAATTAGGGAAAATTGAAATTAATATGGAAACACAACAATTGGTGATAAGGAAAATATGATTTGAGTGTTGAATTGAAGAAAATGAATTGGTAACTAGGATATGGTTTTTGGGCAGCCATGACATATGAAGAAGGAAGTTTAACCTTAGTACATTTTAGCTCAATTAAGGTGTAAATCATATTAGGAGAATTAGAATATTATGTAGACATGAAAAGCATTGAAATTGGATGTTGGAATTGAGATGTGGTAAAATTGTGTAGGAAAAATAAGTGAACAAGTGAGAGGCCCTCAAGAGGGTGACAAAGGCAAGGAGAAAGCTAGTTAATAAGGGAAGGAAAAGAAGATTTAAAGGAAGAACCAAGGCTGATTAGGTATGTGCTTCATTGATAAAAATTTTGCATCTTGTTAATAAGTATGGAATTATATATTAAGGTTTGTTATTTGTGCTTTTGAGATGTTATGTGATTTGTTGTGACTTTTGATATTATATATGGCAATGGGACCAAATGGTGTGAAATAATTGAGACATATGAATGTAGTTGTAATTCTGGAAATTTAGTATCAAAATGAATGCAAATGATGAATGTGGTTGAAATGTGAATTGATGTCAATTGATGGCTCGGGTACAGAATTCCAGGAACAGCTCTGTCTATTTTGATGATAACTTGAGTTGTGGAACTCCTTTTTGTAAGTTATTTATTGGAAATGAAAGCTAAGACACAGGGCTTTAATATTTATTCATACTATAACATTTAATTATGTCTACATTTTCCCAGAAAAATGCATGAAGTTTAATCTTAGAATCTGTCCAGAAAATTCTGGGCAGAAAATTCTGTGATGATGCAGTAGTGAATTGATCATAACTTTTGATAGAAAACTTTGATTTAAGTGATTTTTGTTGCATCTGAAAGCTAAGACAATAAGCTAAAAATTTTTAGAAGTCCAGAACTCCAAATTCTAATCATAAATGGGCTAAAAATGAAGCCCAAAAACAGGTCCAAATTCTGCCATAGGTATAAAACGTGAAGTGTTGGACTTATGCATGTGGTATGTTAATTATATGTAATAATTAATGCAAATATTTACTTTGATGGTAATTATCAATGTTTAGCAGATTATTTATATATGAGATTTTATTGTAATAATAATGGGAATATAGAACAAAAATAAACAAGCATACTTATGATAGTTGAAAATATTGCGAATTAATATAAAAATAGTTAAGACCAAAAACACCTAGTCTAGAACTAGAATAGGGAATAGTTTGGCATGCCAATCAGGGGAATTTAGGCACTCGGTGCCAAATATGAAAGCCGGTAATGGCAATTGATAAATGCGCTCGGCGCAAAATTATTAAGCCGGTAATGACAATATAACAAAAGCCAGTAATGACATTATTATAAAAGCGTTCGGCGCTACATTATGAAAGCCGGGAATGACAACCCCGTTATTCCTATTAGATAGTTCAGTTATAGGTGTTATGGGCACAAGAAAATAATAATAATACTAATATTGAAGTATGTGATTTTGATAAGTGTTACATGAATTAAATTTGTTACTATTACATGTTGAATGAAATTTATTTGATTTTATAGAAATTTTTATTTTATGCATTATTTATTAAATGGTTAATTAATATGTGAGAAAATATATATGTATGTAAAATTTTTATCATTGAAGCACCACTAAGCTAGTAGCTTAGCGCGAATGGTTTCCTCTCGCGCATGTTTAGAAGGGTAGCCGTAGAAAATAGTCTGTCAGAAGAAGAAGGGTATCCGGAGGGAAGCACCAAAAAGCTCTGAGTTTTTTTTTTTGGTATATTTTGTTAAAAAACTTTGTAAATTAAAGTATTATTTTTATTTCATATAATGTGTATTAAATATGTGAGTTACTATGTAAAAGAACATAGTTTGAATGTAAATTAATATATTTTATAAATAAATAAGATTTTGAGTATTATGCTTGTAATAATTTTATTTCAATGTCTACAAAATTTAAAAAAAAAAATTACTTTACTTCATTAATTTTATAAAACAGTAAGACGGGTAATACTCACTTACCTTGCTGAACTATAGTAGGGTAAGGGGGTGTGACATTATCTATATGGAGAAAGATGCTACATTTATACAGACAACAATAGTCTTAAGTACCTACCTTCACAAAAATAGTTGAACCTGAGACAACGAAGATGGTTGGAATTGATTAAAGACTATGATTTTGTGATCGACTACTATCCAGGAAAAGCTAATATGGTTGCAGATGCACTAAGAAAGAAAATATTAGCTGAGATGCAAGTGGAATCCACATTGATACAGATAATTAAAGATGCTCATAAGCAACATGAGAAGTTAGCAAAAATAGCCAAAACAATGAAAAATGGGGAAAAGTCAGAATTTTCTTTAACAGAAGATGGCATAGTATACTTCAAGAACAGAATTTGTGTGCCAAGTATGAAAGAGTTGAGGTCAGTGATTTTAAAAGAAGCTTATGAAACAGTTTATACTAAGCATCCAGGTGGGAACAAGATGTACCAAGATTTGAAAGCACAATACTGGTGGTCGGGTATGAAGAAGGATATCACTGAATATGTTGCTAAATGTCTAACCTGTCAACAGGTGAAAGCTGAGCATCAATTACCCGCAGGATTACTACAACCGATTCCCATACCAGAATGGAAGTGGGAGAGAATCACGATGGATTTTGTGTCCGGTTTATCGGTGACTCAGTGAAAGCATGATGCAGTGTGGGTGATAGTGGATCGATTGATGAAGTCAGCACATTACCAAAAATTGGAGGATTATTGAGATTAATTACTAATCAACATATTAATTTTGGGGACATTTTAATAGGTTTGGCCGGCCACTCAATGAGAAAGAATGATATTAATGGGATCATTAAGCCTAATGTCAAGAAATGGTCAAAATGGTGGGTCCCAGATGAAGACTTTTTGGGTACCATATTTAATGCTTTCTTTTCTCCTTCTTCTTCTCTTCATTTTTTGCCTTCTTCTCTCTCTTTTCTACCAGTCACGCTAGCCCCATTTCCTCCATAGCCAATCTTGATTTCTAGAGAGAGAAAGGAAGAGAAAAGAGGTGAAAGAGCAAGAGCAAGTGATCTTCATGGTCCATAACTCCTAAGGAAGCTGGAAATAGCAAGAAAGAGGAACAAAAATCAAGTTTGGTAGAGAGAGAAAATCTCCAAAGTTGTGATCACGTGAAGAAAAGTGTAAGGTAAGAAGCATTTCTTCTTCTTCTTCATCTTTTCTTAAAGGAAGTTCAAATTTTGAGCTCATCGAAGACCCATATGGAAAGAGAGAGAAATTAGGGTATTGAGAGGGAAAAAGAGAGTTTAGGGTCTTGAGGAAATTTGATGATTATAATGATCTGTGATGTTGTAGGAGTTCCCAATGATAAGGAATAAGCTCTAAGGAGCAAAGGAAAAGAGAAAGATACCTAGAAGAGTGAAGGAGAAAGATTAAGGTTTGTGCATAACTTAAGGCAATAGCCTATTTTTGTTTGAAATAATGCATGTTGAACATGATTTTAGATAAATGCATTTCAAGAATAATGATGATTATGACATGAAACCATAGGTTTTGATATGCATGAATGAGATCCTTGTGAAACATTGAATTAATGATGCATGTTAGAAAATATTGTAGGATAAAGACATTTACATGTATTAGCAGGTAATAAGTTGAGTAAAGAACCTTAGAAATGCATGAAATAGAATTTTGGTATGATTTGGATGATGTTTGAATGAATGGAAAGTGAATATGCATATTTCTTGCTAAAAGTCATGGGCATGACTATTGAGTCACGGGCGTGAACTTGAGGGTTCACAGTTGTCATTTATTGTATCACAGTTGTGACTTCTGTGTGGAAATGGTACTATTCATTCCAGAAGTGTTCACGGTTGGGATTCACGGGCACGAATGAGTATTCATGACCGTGAATGCTTTTGGGCGATTCATTCCGGTAGCGTTCACGGCTTGGGATTACGGGCATAAACTAATTCACGGGGGTGAAATTAGTAATCACGGCCGTGAATGCTCTGTATTTGTAATTATTAAAGTGGTTATCAAATGAAGAATTAAGGTAAATAAATGAAAGTCATTATCTATCCAGGGAAATAGAAATAATTATATATATAAATATTGATGTGAGAACGTGTTTGTGATATAGAAAAATGAATGATGACATGGATGATATATGAAATCTGATATGGATGAAATAAGTGAACTAATACCAATGATAAACATGAGAATATTGATATGTTGAAACTGAGAATGATGATTATGTGATGTATGTTATGAGGATGTTCAAATGGATGTAAAATAAAAAGTAATTAAAGATATATGATTGATGTGGAAATATAAAGAAGCCCATTACTCTACCTGTGGACTAGAATCAGGATAGATGACATGTCATTAGGGCCATGAACGGTATCATACTATTCCTTAACCAATGTGGCTTAAGCTCGGAGAGCGCCATTGGTCTGAGATGCTTGGTTAGTGTGGCTTAAGCTCAGAGAGCGCCATTGACCTGAGAAGCTCTGATGAGCACATATAAATGAGGACAAGGTGGCTTAAGCTCGGAGAGCGCCCTTGGTCCGGTTATTCATCTATGATAAAATTTTACTCAATCAATGTGGCTTAAGCTCGGAGAGTGCCATTGATTTGAGAAGCTCTTTTAAGCCAGATAGTGGACAGGGTGGCTATAGCTCTGGGAGTGCTCCTGATCCATAACCCGTATCCAGTTAGTCCAAATTTGGAGTGATGTGGGCAAGATAATGAGGATATGTCGAAAAATAAGAAAAGAAAAAAAAAAGAAAATGATGATGATATGAGATTGAGATATAATAATAAAGTGATTAATAGAGTAACTTACCATTAAAGATAAATGAAAATAACATTGTATATATGAGCATGATATGTATTCTTGCATGAAATAGTAACATGTCGATAGAAATAGAATGCAAACATTTTAATGAATAAAATGATACATGTTAAGGCTTGTTGCATGATATAGTATATTGCCTTATTTATATGCAACACTAAGCTTAGAGCTTAGCGTCAAGTTTTGTTTCCATGAAAATATAGAAAGGTAGCTGAAGGCGTTAGATAAGGCAAACGGTGTTCCTATTCCAGTAAAGCAGCCGAACCTTGAGAAAGTGGGTTACAAGCTTCAAATTTTTGTATTTGGCTTTTTATATTAAAGATTTCTAGAGTTAGTAAAACTTACTTTTAAAGTTTGTCAAGAATTAATTTGACGCTTCAAACTACTATCTTATGTAAATAAATTGTACCCTAGATTTTGTATATATCTATATATACATGAGTGCTGAGAAAATAAAGGTATAATAATAATAATAGCGATTTGAAGAAGTAGATAGACAACGGTAGCGCTCCCTTATCCGGGCATGTGTTGATCGGGTGAGGGGGTGTTACGTTACAGTTTGGTTTTAAAGGTGAATCACATTAACAAAATGCAATGGAAAAACAATTTTTTTAAAACACAAAACAAAATATTATACTTGTGCCATTAAAACTAATTTATCAAACATTGAGATTAGAAATTATACCTTGTAATTTCTTGATTTGTTCTTCAAATCTTCACATTGTTGGGTTGTAGCAAACAACAAGAATCCACACGAGGATGTCTCCAATGATAATCCACATAAAGAATGAAGAAGAAACTTACAAAATAAAGTGATTTCAATAATATTCAAAGTGCTAGCTTTGTGTTTTTGAGAGAATTATCATGTCTCAAAAATTATTTTTCACTAAAAATAATTTTCATGTCTTTTCAATTTGAATCATATTCAAAAAAATGATTAAAAAGTCAAAAGAGAAGAAACACAAAATTAATGAATAGTAATTACCATAATTGGCCTAATTATGGCCACTTATGGCCTAACGCCAACAATGCGCTGCAGCCCGCATGAGCCTGTGACTACTCCCTAGCGATTGTTTCCCTCAAGCTAATCCCGATCCAATCCAAAATAATTCTTTCATATTTTTGGATCCTATCCAAGATCATTTTACCCTTTCTCTATATCCCAGTGTCTGTGACCCATTAGGTTCCGATTGTATTAGCCACTTAAATTAACAAATAAATTTAAGCAAGTCATGAATGATATCTAACAAGAAATCATGATCTCCTATTGACCAAAGAGTCAATGGTTTGACTACGAACCTTTTCATAGATAATTTCTATGGAATTATTCCTTTCACCATTCTATACCCAACTTGGTTCAAAGTATAGACATGTGTCAACTCCCACTACACTGACTACATCACATCTAGTCTAAGTAATGTTTATTGAACCTTGAGGGGTATTTTCTGACATTTTGATGTTAACAAATAAAGTAGCAATAATGTATTTAGCAATGCTTGTGTTATAAGTGTGAAGAACAAGATATATCTTGATTAGAATATGATGCAATATTGACAGACAACTTTTAAAGATCAAAATCAGAAGAAATAGCAAAGTCATGCCTATGACTACTTATGTCATGCTCGTGAATGTAGCTTAGCGCCAACTTTCCACCATTCAAAGTTCACGGCCATGAAGGATCATACCAACCGTAAATGATCAAATCAGTCACACTCGTGAGATAACATATCAAAATCTTCCAAAGAGTTTCACGGCAGAGTCACCACTTAGACCACGACTTGGAAGAATATTCAAGCCCGTGAAAGTATAAAGTCACGCCCATTATCAAACACTTCAAATTCTTCAAGAAAGCTTCACAGTCAGAGTCACCAATTGAACAACGACTTGGAAGAACATTCACGACCGTGACACATATGAGGACAGAAAAACATGTCAGGCACGAAGTTAATGCTTGGTTCAACGACTATTTTCATATTAAATGCACTCAAACAACTATAATTCGCTGATGAAGTATAAATGCTAGTCATTTATGAATCCTATGAAGAAAAACAACAATTACTTTGAATCTTTAATTTTGTTGTAGCCATATGCATTAATTATTTTTTTAGCAAAACCTTTATTGTTTGTAAAAACCTAATTGCTCATAATTTTTGAGCATTATAGGTTGGTGAGTCTTTTCATTGTAAACAATTACTCAAGTGAGTTTGGGTATATTGGGTTAAGAATAAAACACTTGTAAGGGTTTATTGTGTGAGCCATAAAACACAAGGAATTGGTTTATTGTGTGAGCCATTAAAACACAAGGGAATTTTTCGGTTAGGTGTTAACCATTGAGAGAAACACCATAGTTGGGAGTGAGCTTGTAAAACTCCATTGTAACACTTAGTGTGTTAGTAAAACACCCAATTGAGATTGGGGAGAGGCGTAGGATTTATTAATACCCAAACCTCTATAAATCTTGTGTGTGATATCTCTCCTTTCCTACTCGATTTAATTTTATTTCGCACTTAAAGGTAAGAAATTGTTTATTTCATAACCAATTCAAACCCCTTCTTGATTCATTGTGTGGGCAACACTTGGTATCAAAGCTTGTCAAGCAACAAAGCGTAAAAGGCACTAGCAAAGATCAAGAAATGGCCGGTGAAGGATTTCAAAGTCTCAAGCCTTACTTTGATAGAGCAAATTGCGCTCATTGGAAGTTCTGAACGGAGACATATATCAACAGTGAGGGAATTGAAGTTTAGGATAGTGTTCGGAAAGAATGGACACCACCAACCAGGAGAGAAGTTGATGGTGAAGAAGAAGTTCTTTCAAGAGATGATTGGACAGAGCCTCAATGTAAAGGAAACTTCAAAAACCAAAAGGCAATGACAGTCCTCGTAAGCTCTCTATCCATTGAAGAATGTGGCAAAATCCAACACTGCCTTACCAGATATAGTATGTGGAAGACATTGGAGAATTATCATGAAGGAACCAAGCAAGTTAAATCCAAGAAGATTCAGCTTCTCACTTCAAAATATGAACTCTTCAAGATGAAATCCAATGAATCTATCACCGATATGACAAACCATCTTCTAGCTAGCATAAATGGCATGAGAAAGCTTGGAAAACACTTGAGCTTGGAAGATGTAAGCAACAAAATTTTGAGAAGCCTTCCTCTCAAAGACTATGCTTCAAGAGTTATGGGTATAGAAGAAGCTACTGAAGACATGAGCATTATGTCTGCCAATGTGTTTATTTGCAAACTTCAAACACACAAAATGGTGGTAAAGAGAGATAAAGAACTTGAAGTCAAACCAGAAAAAAGAAAGCCTCTAGCTCTCAAAGCCTCTACTTCAAAATCTCAAGAAGAAGTTGAAGATGATGAAGGAAAGAGCGATGATGCAAATGAGGACATTGCCATGCTTTCAAAAAGATTAAAAAGAATAATTGAAAACAGAATTGGCAACTCTTGAAACTTCAAACAAAGAAACCTCAAACACACCTTAAATGGCTCTCAAAGAAATAAAGAGGAGGTAAAATGTTATGCGTGTGGAAAGAAAGGATATATCGAACCAGAATGTCCAAAGCTCAAGAAACACAAGAAAATATATCAAAAAGATAATGGGGAGAAAGGTCACAAAGCCACATGGGATGACAAAAGCTCTTCAAGTGCAAAAGATGACAATGACGGTGAAGAGATCAACCTATGCTTCATGGCTTTATAGGATCACTTCATGGATGAGGTAGGTCCTTCTTACTCATACTCATTTAATAATGATAGTAGTGATAATAATAGTGATAGTGAAGATGATGATGAGTAGAGTTTAATAGAAGTATTGAATCAAGAATTAGAAAAATATAGATGTAAATTCAATACTTACAAAAATAATATTTTAAATTTGAAAAACAAAATGGAAGTTTTACAAAATGAAAATCTTGATCTTAAAACTTATAACGAAACTCTTCAAAAATCATTAGATGAGTATTCCTCTAGAACCTCAACTAAATACTTGCTTAAAGAAAATAATATTTTGAAAAATAAAGTTGAGGAACTTACAAACTCTATTTCAAGATCTCATAAAGGCAATGATAGTTTAGATACTCTCATAGTGTCCCAAAGACCACCTTTAATAAGACATGGTCTAGGATTTAATGGAACATCATCTTCATCTCACAAGACCACTTTTATTCAGTCTAGCGCACCTCAAACCTCTATAGTAGAAGTAATAGTCCCAAGGGCTAAGAGCACAACACACAGTAAACCCCCTATTTATAAGAAGAATGGTCAAGGGTCGCATAGCTTATGAGGGAGACCTCAAAAGGCCAATGATGCCTTCATTTATAAGAGGCATGCACTTAGGGAAGCACCTGCTCATCATACATGTGTATGTCACTGCACACAAAAACCTTCTAAAAGGATGTTAAGACCCAAAAGCATGTCCAAACCGAAAAATATGTTTAGAACTAAGCAATGTAATTATTGTATGAGACTCGGTCACACCAACAAACATTGTTGGATAAGAAAGGCTCAGTGGGAACCTTCATATGCTAACCCCCAAAGACCCAAGTTCATTTGGGTACCTAAAAAACAAACCTAAATTGTGATTTTATAGGTATGCCTCAAGTCCGCTATAAAAGATAATGTTTAGCTTATGGATAGTGGATGCTCAAGGAAAATGATCGGAAACAAAGAACTATTCAATGACATTAAAAGTATTGATGGTGGTAAGGTAACCTTTGGGAATAATGCTAACGGTAAGGTAATTGGCATTGGCACTATTGGTATTAATAATACTACTTTCATTGAAGATGTTTTACATGTTGATGGTTTGAAACATAATTTGTTAAGTGTGAGTCAATTATGTGATAAGGGAAACCAAGTAATCTTTACCTCAAATCAATATCTTGTAACCTTCTTTAGTGGCCAAGAGATATTCAAAGGAATTACTTACATAATAGACTTACACAAAATGTCTAACCTTTCCTTTATGTGTCTTATGACTACTAGTGATGAATCTTGGCTATGGTATAGAAGGCTTGGTCATTCAAGCATGGATTTAATTCAAAGCCTTAGCAAATGAGAGCTAGTAAGTGGACTTCCAAAAGTCAAATTTAAAAAGAATAAGACATGTCAACCTTGCCAAAGAGGAAAATAATACAAGTCTTCATTCAAATCCAAAAATATTGTACAATGTAAAAGCTTGATCTTGATTATGAGAAAGATGATAATGATCAAGAAAACCCACATCAAGATGTCTCTCTACCTCAAGCTCAAGAGCAAGACAAACAAGAGCTTCCAAAGGAATGGAAAATGATAAAAAATCACCCCAAGGAACAAATCATTGGTGATCCTGCTAAAGGAGTAAGTGCTAGATCTCATATCAAACTCTTAGATTCTAACCTTGCCTTCATCTCTCAAATTGAGCCTAAAGATATTGATGAGGCTCTTAATGATGAAAGTTCGGTGATTGCTATGCAAGAGGAACTCAACCAATTTGAGAGAAGTAAGGTATGGACCTTAGTTCCTAGACCCAAAAAGTATCAAATCATTGGTAGTAAATGGGTATTTAGAAATTAACTAGATGAACAAGGTTCAATAACTCAGAATAAGGCTACGTTAGTTGCAAAAGGTTCTAATCAAGAATAAGGTATAGATTATGATGAGACTTTTGCTTTGATAGCTAGATTAGAAGCCATAAGAATTGTTTTAGCATTTGCATGCGATATGAATTTCAAACACTTTCAAATGGATGTGAACAATGTTTTCTTAAATGGTTTTATAGAGGAGGAAGTTTATGTAGAACGACCCCCGGGTTTTGAAAGCCTTAATTTTCCTAATCATGTTTTTAAACTTTCAAAAGCTTTGTATAGTTTGAAACAAGCTCCAAGAGCTTGGTATGAAAGACTAAGTTCTTTCCTTTTAGAAAATAAGTTTTCAAAAGGAAATGTTGACACAACTTTATTTATTAAAAAGCATAAGCATGATATTCTAATTGTTCAAATTTATGTTTATGACATCATATTTGGGTCTACTAATGAATTACTTTGCCAAAAATTTGCTAAGTGTATGACTAGGGAATTTGAATGAGCATGTTGGGCGAGCTTAAGTTCTTCCTTGGTCTACAAATAAAACAAAGCAATGAGGGCATATTCATCAACCAATCGAAGTTCGCCAAAGAATTAATCAAGAAATTTGGAATGGAATGATGCAAAAATGCTAAGACTCCAATGAGCACATCAACAAAATTGGACAAAGATGAAAAGGCTAAGCGCATTAATGAAAAGCTCTATATATGTATGATCGGATCAGTTTTATATTTTACTGCCTCTAGGCCCGATATAATGTACAGTGTATGCTTATGTGCTAGATTTCAATCTTGTCCTAAAGAATCACATTTGAATGATGTAAAAAAGAATTTTAAAATATTTACATGGCACATTGTATCTAGGCTTATGTTATCCTAGAAATTCATCCTTTCATATCATAGGATATTTAGATGCAGATTATGTCACGCCCTACTTATTTATTAGGGATAATCCCATATATATAAGAAAGATGCCACAAGGTTAACTCGATAAATCTGTCTAACTAAATTTTTCTATCGTTTAAATTAAAATAATCAATTTATTTATATTGGATTTGGCTTATCATTCTAATTATCAATATATATATATATCACCATATCACATATATTTATGGTAGTTGATTAAGTTATATAGTTGATCATTTATGGTGTACCAGCCTCACACATGACTACTTACAATATAATATCAAAATATAAGACATTCTCTTGAACCAAATACATGACATGTCTACCAAAACCCATATGTCTCATAAAAATCAAAAAGAAAAGTAATTAGTAATCAACCCTCTAACTAAGTCTTTTATGCCTCTTCTAATATGAGCTTGGATTTCCTTCCTGACCAACTTCACTTTCTACCATCTACAGTTACAATTCCTATGTGAGAAGAATCTACGCTCAGCTATCTCTAGCTTAGTGGTACATATAGGCATTAAGTTTTTCTCAAGCAGTCACACAAATGCATGTCTCAAATAAATCAAGACACACTGAATTGTTATTACATATTTGTCATAAAAAAGAAATAACCCCATCCCATAATAGTGTAAACATAATAACCATATTCAATAATTAAATTCTCACTACCTTATGTAAGCATTTCATGTTTGTCACTTATGTCAATAACAAATTTTCCACATTTCATTCCAAAGTCATTAATTAGTATTAGCCCAAATCTCTTTCTCAGACTGTCTGGATATGGTGTGTGAAATAGAGGTGCTCACGGAGCTTAAGCCACCCTACTCACTCTAATCTCAAGTCAAGGGCGCTCCCAGAGCGTAAGCCACCTTGACCGAATATAATCATGTCATATGTGTGTAATCAGAATCATGCCCCCTTAGAACTTAAGCCACCCTCTCCCTAAATCATATCCATATCGGTACCGTAACTTCCCCATAATGGTGCACCATCTATCCTATGTTAGTCCTCACATAGAGAAATGGGCAATTAATACCATTAATTACTTGTTTGTATAACCAATACTCATTTCATATTAACACAATCATATACTCACAATTTATTTCAAAACCATGTAATAGCATGATATTTTATCAAATATTAGCATAATGTTAAGTTCATAGTTAACAAAATTTCTATAATTTTAAAACAAGCCATAATATATAATTTCATCATTGTGCCACATAATTTATGTCATGCACACACAATCATTCATAACGGAAAAACAGAATACATATATGTACAAACCTCGATAGCGTTTTTCTTTTCCAAAATTTAAACTAAGAGCTTGTTCACTTTTGTTGTTCTCCCTCTTGTTGAGATCCTAATTTGAAAATATGATAGTT
Source organism: Triadica sebifera (assembly GCA_023653625.1). Lineage (NCBI taxonomy): Eukaryota > Viridiplantae > Streptophyta > Magnoliopsida > Malpighiales > Euphorbiaceae > Triadica > Triadica sebifera. The sequence continues at coordinate 16,615,418 of CM042898.1, read as the reverse complement.
AATAATTTGTTAAAATACTCATTCTTGATATAGTTTAAATAAATTACTATAATTGAATTTAATTTTTTTTTAAGTTGGAACATGACCTCTTAGGACTATTGACTCTATAAATTTTTATACATTTATCCAATTAATATGATTCCTATTCCTAATTAAATATAACATATAAGACTAAAATTTCAGAATTTTTGAATCATTACAAAATATTTAGTGTAATTATATATATTGCTCTATTTGCTGTCCCTTAGGCAGTTCCGGGTACCATATTTAAAAATTCATATCTTTTAATGTGCAGCTTTATTACTAAAATTTCCATACATTTATAAAAGGTAATTGGGAACATTTTTCATGTTTACCACTTTTCCAAATTCTATTTCTATGGTCCTCAAACACTTGATAATCTATAACTAGTTCATTATAGAGTACCAACCCAACCAGTTCAATTGTTCAGCTCATAACTCACAAAATAAATGAAATTTTAAGGTGATACTTTCACAGAAAATTATATAAGATATAGAAATAAAACTTTCATATTTTGAAATTTAAGAAGCTCAAAAAAGAACACGAATTTACAAGAGCTGCATAGGTACCAGAACACAACTCAATCAAGGAACAGTTATAGTTCACTTCATTATAACTCAACCTGCACAAGAGATATTTATACGAAAGTTGGCAGAGACCTTTAAAAAACATATATCTACAACTTTTATGTTTAACAAAACCTTAGATTTAGCAATTAAGATGTCAATTATATAATTTCTATGCATATCATACACTTATTCTAACTAGACTCTAATTAGTGACCATTGCAGATTATGCGGGCAGTCTCTTCAATAGAAATAGTACTTCAGGCACTTGTCACTTACTGGTGAATGCTTAGTTTCTTGGTTTAGCAAGAAACAAGTTTTGGTTGCCCTTTCTACCACTGAAGCAAAATATGTGGCAGCAGGATGTTGTTGCACTCAAATCCTTTGGATGAGACAATAATTTAAGGATTATGGTCATAGTTTGGACCATATACCCATCAAATGTGGCAATACAAGTGCCATAAACCTATCTAAGAATCCCATTAAACACTCTAGAAGTAAGCATATTGACATAAGACATCATTTTCTTAGAGATCATGTTCAATATGGAGATGTTGTATTAGAATTTATCGATACAAACAATCAATTGACAGATTTTTTCACCAAATCTCTTAATGAAGAAAGATTTTGCTTGATAAGAAGAGAGCTTGGTATGGTTAATGGATCAACCTTATCTTAACTATGATTGTCAATTATCAACCTTCAATATTAATTCCCCTCATATGATGCTATTTAATTGACTAATTTTTAAGGTATGAAGTGGGTAACATGAGGGGAATATATGTTATAAGGCATATAAGCATCTTAGAAATCTTTTAGTCTTATTTTAGACTTAGTCTTATTAATTGAAGATATGAGGTAATTCACGCTCATGGCATATATTCACAGCCGTGAACCCAATCGCAAAATGCTATAGTAGTTTTCACGCTTTGCTTCATGATATCCTTCAAGGTTGGAGGTTATGAAGACTATGTTTGATGCCCATTACTCTTTTCATCATTCCCATGAAAACCCTGATTCACACTCATGACACGTATTCACGACCATGAAGATAGATAGCAAATAATTACAAAACTGTTCATGCTTTGTTTCACACATTGCCTCACGGTTAGAAGTAGTGAAGATTGCTCTTTACAACTATGACTCCTTTTCTCACCTCCTTGAAATTCATAAGCAACGCCAGTGAGTATTTAATGTCATGACTGTGAATCAATTCGTATCCTTTTTCACAGCTAGAGTGTCTCTTCAACAAACTATGACCACGACTATTCACGGTTGTGATGGACCATTCACGGCCGTGAATCTGTCGACTATAAAATAAAATTTATGTCATTTTCTCTATTCCAACTTTAAAAATTCTCTCATTTAAATCTCTCATTCAATATTTCTCACAAATTCTGGCCTCCTCATATTCATTTCCATCTATAAATTCTTTCAAACTACTTTGTCTTTGAAGAATCTCAACATCTTTATATTTGTTCTCAAATCTTTGGTTCAAAAATTATATCTTAAATCCTTGTTCCAAATTTATCACAATGGAACCCTGCTCATCTAAAGGCACAAAGAAGAAATCCCATGCTTTGAGACACCACATGGACTATCTTATAAACTTCATTCCGGAGCATTGCCATCCAAGATATGTGATCCTAAAGAAAAGACCCCTACTCTTATCTCGATTCATTGAGTGGAATGCTGTCAAGACTCTTGGTCATGAGACAAGCATGATTGAACAGTTTTAAGCTTGTCATATTAAAGAATTTGTAGACATTCATCAGCCAATGCTAAGGGAACCAACTCTCGAGTTCCTTAGCACATTGCAAGTCTCTCCCACTAAAACTGTCAAATTCAAGCTCTGTAAGCATCCAAACACTCTCAATGTAACACAACATCTTATACATTTTTGTTCAACCTATCCCTGTAGCAAATAATCACATAGTGCATGTTAGAAAGAGAGAATACCCTGATAACAGTGGTAGTAAATTTTTTTTTCATATCATATCCTGTAAAATCAACTAATGCCTTTACAAGTCTTATATCCTGTAATTCTATTCAATGACTTTGCAAGTCTCATATCCTGTAATATCACTCAATGACTTTTCAAGTCAACATTAAAAACCACAATACGATATATCACATATATTAAAACATAAAATTCCCATCCGAAGGATTACGGGTTGTTTCCATTTATACATTTCAAAACTAATCTAGAGTGATAATACATATTCAAGCATATAAGTCCAAAATACAGATGACATGTTTTCATGCTTGTGTGGAATGCAAGGAGAGAGAGTGATGAGGCTCGGCCAATGACCTGTGCTCCATGTCTTCTATACACTACTCAAAATGAGCTATCACTTTTCTTAACCTAAAAAATGATGAAAATTGATGAGTTACGGCTCAGTGAGAATAATCATCCAATGAGCTCTAAAGTACTAAACAACTCATAGTAATAAATCACAAATCCAATATATACCATATATTCCATTCCATTCATCAGTATCATATATGTATCAATAAAGTTGAAACATATAATCATTACTCTTTATGTATGCAAATGCTTTGCTTATTTCATTATGTTGTGACCAAGTTAAACAAACATTGCCCCGGGTTTCCATGTGAACATTTGCCATGTCAACATTTGCATTTGCATTTGCTAGGTAGCTTGATCATTTGTTTCATTTGCACATTTGTTGGGCCATAGGCCTCTTATTTTGCTTTACAATATCGATTAACTAGTCACAACACCTTTTTAGTCCATATGCATATGCACTTGTATTTAAGCATTCTTCAACCATTGTATCTTATCACATATAATATACATATACCACATATATACCTTATATGCCACACATATACCTTGCATATACTATACATATACCATGTATATATATCACATATGTCAAACATATACTTCAAATATACCACAAGTATACCACTTATGTGTACCACAATGTCACAAATTATCCATCAATACATTATCAAGGACCAATCATGACAATCATATGAATCACATAGCAAGCAACATTCATTTGCACTAAAGAATTCAATCGATAATTAGACTCACCGTTCTCCTTTGATTCCGACCCCTAACTTATTGTCTATCCGCTCATTACGGGTCTCCAATATGTTGCGAGCCTAATATGAAAACATAATCGATTAACTCATGATTAGGGAGACTTAATGTGGCTTAAACAAATTAATATGCATTGTTCATGTCAATAGTTAAGATTTTTCCTATGCGGCAGTGTGACCATATGGGACTGTTTAGCCTATAATGTTTCTTTTAATTGACCAATTAATCTAATTCTTGTTCCTAATTAAAACTAACATATAATTATAGAACATATTAAAATTTCAGACCAATTGGATTATTTTACAATATTTGGGGGAATGTCTAAGAGTGTTCTGTTTTCTGCCTTATTTTCTGCCTTTAGGCAGTTTCAGGGTACTCATTTGGGTTCATCATAACTTATAATCTATAAGTCCTATTTTAATGAAACATTACAAAAACTTGTATGGGTTCATATGGAACATGTTTCCTGTTTACAAATTTTACCAATTATACCTCTAAGGTCTTCAAATTTTAAATAACATTTTATTGGTCTAGAATAGAATTGACTTCCAGACCAGTATGGCTTCCAAAGGCCATAATTTAGTCTATACATAACCAATGATGCTGAAATTAGTACTAATATTTAGATAAGACATATACCTATAACTGTAATGTTTTGATCATGTACCGAATCGAGCTCTAACAAGCTCCAATTAGCCAAACAAGTTACTATATCTGCCCAGGGCACTCAATAGGCAGTTCAATTAATGGAATAGTCATGGTTCCATTCACCATAACTCAACATTTATAAGCCCTATGAACCTAAAATTTGGTATACAGATACAACACATAGATAACTACAACTTTTATGTTTTTATATACTTCAAATACCGACTTTAACATATTTGAAATCAAACCACACAGTAGCTAACTTGGTTAGGGTTTACACCCTGACCAGTTTCAATACGAAGAGCATATCGCTCCTTATACATAACATCTTGCAAAAAAGTTTACATATCCATATATCTAAGACATAAGGGAACAACCTTTGTGTTTTACACATTTCCAGAATCAATTTCTATTAATATCAAAATCGTGGTGCAATGCAGTGCCTAATATTGAACCTAAGCAACTAAAATCAACCCTATAGCAATAAATATTGATTACTTACCAAGAAAAACCTTGAAAGGGATCAATTAACTTAAAAAACTAGGTGAAACAAGGAAGAATTGAAGTCTGAAATGGAGGAAATTGAAGAGGAAGCTGGGCTGGAGAAGAAGGCAGAAATGGGAAGATAAAGCTAACTTTTGGTTTTTGTCTTTTTGTCTTTTTCTCATCTATTTTCTCATCTCTTTTCTCCTTTCTCTTCTCCTTTCTCTTCTCTTCTCTTCTATTTCTCTTTTATGTCATTTTCATTTTATTTTTTCTATATTATTATTATTATTTACATATATTTATAATTCCACTAATTCACACAATGATACAGCTTAATCATTTGACCCGATTTAATTAAGTTAGCAATATAAATGTTCACTAATCTTAATCTAATCATTTTTCTTAATTTAATTTAGTCACCTTATTCAATTCATTTCTAATACTTTGTTATCCTTATTTAGGTTATAAGGATATACGTGTGACTCGATATAATTGCCAAATACTAGGACACGTAGTTAGTGCGTGCCATGAACTTGTTCCTACGAAAATAATTTTGAAATCGTGTTCAATTGAATTGTATGCAAGATGCTTATGTTCAATGAAATGCATGTGGGGATGTTCAAGGATGTTACAATTCTCCCCTCCTTTTAAAAATTTTTTCCTCGAAATTAATACCTGAAAACATGTGTGGATATTGCTTTTTCATATTTTCTTCTGTTTCCCATATTGCTTCTTCTTGTAAATGGTTACGCCATAATACTTTAACCAAAGGTATTTCTCAATTTCTTAGCTGTTTAGTCTTGTATCCAATGATTTGCACTGGTTCCTCAACATAACTCATGTTCTCTGCAATCTCAATGGCTTGATCTTTAAGTACATGTGTAGGATCTGACCTGTATCTTCTAAGCATGCTCACAAGAAACACATTATGTATCTAAGCCATATCAGGTGGTAAAGCCAACCTATAAGCCAATGGACCAATCTTCTCAAGAATTTCATAAGGCCCTATGTATCTTGGGCTCAATTTACCCTTCTTTCCAAATCGGATTATCCCTTTCCATGGAGATACACGAAGAAATACCTTTTCACCTAACTCGTATTCCATCTCCCTTCTATGCTGATCAGCGTAACTTTTTTTGTCTATCTTGGGCTACCTTTAGCTTGTTCTTGACAACCTTGATCTTATCCACTGTGTCTTGCACTATCTTTGGCCCTTCTAATTCACGTGCTCCTTCTTCATCCCAAATGATGGGGCTTCAGCACTTTCTGCCATACAATTCTTGATATGGTGCCATCTGGATACTGCTATGATACTGGTTGTTGTAAGCAAATTCAACCAATGCTATATATTCATCCCAAGCACCTCTGAATTCCATAGAACATGCTCTAAGCATTTCTTCTAATGTCTGTATAGTCCTTTCTGATTCTCCGTCAGTCTGTGGATGGAATGCAGTGCTAAAGTTCAATTTTTTTCCCAATGCATTCTGTAAACTCACCCAAAAATGTGAGGTAAACCATGGATCTCTATCAGACACAATGGACACTGGAACACCATGCAATCTGACTATCTCATTCATATATAATTTGGCCAAACTCTCAAGTGTACACCCCCATCTGATAGGTAAAAAATGTGCTGACTTGGTTAGTCTATCAACAATTACCCATACTGCATCATTTTTCCGTGGGGTTCTTGGCAATCCATCGTTGTTCTTTCCCATTTCCATTCTGGCACTGGCAATGGATGTAACTTACCAATTGGTGCCTGATGTTCAACTTTAATCTACTGACATGTTAAGCATTTGGAAACATATTTTGCGATATCTTTCTTCATTCTTGGCCACTAGTAAAGGGACCTTAAACTGTGATACATCTTTGTCATCCCTGGGTGCATTGCATATGGTGCATTGTGTGCCTCTTCCATTATTTCCTGATGCAAGTTCTCAGTGTCAGGAACACATATGCGTTATTTTAACATCAGTGTATCATTCTGTAAATGAAACTCTGTATTATTTCCTTGCCTTACCACATCAATTTTCTCACATAATTCAGGATCTTTGCTTTATGCTTCTTTCATCCTCTCCTTTAGTATAGGTCTGACTTGAAGAGTAGCAATCAGTGATCCTTCATCATGTATATTTAACTCAACATTCATAGATCGTAATTGAATCAAATATGGAATAGAGGATACTTGCAAGTGAGCTACACTGCCACTAGCCTTCCTACTCAATGCATCTGCTACCACATTGGTTTTCCCTGGATGGTATTCAATTGTACAATCATAATCTTTCAATAGCTCTAACCATCGTCTTTGCCTCATGTTTAACTCTTTTTGTGTCAGGAAATAACCTAAGCATTTATGGTCTATGAAGTTCTAGAATGTCTCACCATACATGTAATGCCTTCAAATCTTCAATGCAAATACAACTGCAGCCAATTCTAAATCATGCACTGGATATGATATCTCATGTGGTCTCAGTTGTCTGGATCGATAAGCTATCACCTTACCATGTTGCATCAACACACATCCCAAGCCTTGGTGAGAAGCATCACTATATACTGTAAACCCACCTGTACCTGTAGGGATGGTTAACACTGGTGTTGAGGTTAGCCTGTGTTTTAGTTCATCGAAACTCCTTTGACATTCAGAAGTCCACTTGAAAGGCATATTCTTTCTCAACAATTTAGTCAAAGGGCTAGCAATTAAGGAGAATCCATCAACAAATCTGCGGTAGTATCCGGCTAAACCCAAAAAACTATGCATTTCTGAAATATTTTTAGGAGCTTCCCAATTTACCATAGCCTCAATTTTCTTTGGGTCAACCTCTATGCCCTTACACGACACCACATGTCCAAGAAATACCAAATGATCTAACCAAAATTCACATTTACTCAATTTGGCATATAATTGTTTCTCCCTCAATGTTTGGAACACAATTTTTAAATGTTGTTCATGTTCTCCCCTATTCTTTTAGTACACCAATATGTCATCAATAAATACTATCACACACCTATCCAAATATGGTTGAAACACCTTATTCATTAAAGCCAAAAATGCAGCTGGAGCATTAGTCAATCCAAATGGCATTACTAAAAATTCATAATGTCCATACTTGGTTCGAAAAGTAGTCTTTGGAACATCCGCTTTTGCTACTTTCAGCTGGTAATAGCCTGATTTCAAATTAATCTTGGAGAATATTTGGGCTCCTTACAACTAGTCAAATATATCATCTATTCTAGGCAATGGATATTTGTTCTTCACCGTCATTTTGTTCAGTTGTCTATAATCGAACCACAATCTCATTGTTCCATCTTTCTTTTTAACAAATAACACTGGAGCTCCCCATGGTGATACACTAGGTCTAATATACCCTTTGTCAAGTAACTCCTGCAATTGGGCCTTCAGTTCTTTCAACTCAACTAGGGCCATTCTGTAGGGTGACCTTGATATTGGTGTTGTTCCTGGTACTAGTTCAATAGTGAATTCTATCTCTCTATCTGGTGGTAAACCAGGTAGATCATTTGGGAATACATCAGCAAATTCCCTTACCACTGGTCTATTTTCAAGCAAGCTATCAGTGGTTCTAGTATCAATCATATATGCCAAATATGCTTCACATCCCCCTTTGATCATTCGAAATGCCTTTACAGCTGAAACTAGACATGTGGGCATAAGTTTTCTTTCACCTAGAAATACTACCCTTGGCTAGTTTGGTGATTCCAAAATTACTTCCTTAGTAAAGCAATTCACTATTACATGATGTCTAGTTAACCAGTCCATTCCCAGTATCACATCAAATTCATATATTGGCAATAAAATTAGATCAGCTATTAACTCAGCTCTGTCAATGCATATCAGGCAATCACGACAGACATTATTCACAACTACCACTATTTCCAATGGAGTACTCACATTTATGTCAATCCCCAAAGGCTCATGTGTTTGATGCAGTTTAGATGCCATATGCAATGATATAAATGAATGAGTGGAGCCTGGGTCAATCAATGCATATGCTAACATATCATAAATGTAAATATTACCGGTAACTACTTCGGGAGCATCCACCGCCTCCTGTCTAGTCATAGCAAACACCCTAGCCAGAGAAGGGTGTCTAGAACTCTGACCTTCAGATCTGGTCACTCCTCTGCCTATTGTACCAGTCCTGCCCCTGCCTCTTCCTCTGCCCTGTGTCCCACTAGTAGGGTAGACCCTCGGTGCCTTAACTGTAGTCTCAGATACTCTTCTACCTCTGCTGGTCTCTGCTAGTTTGGCTCTATTTGGACAGTCTCTATACATGTGCTCCATCGATCTACAGAAATAACATGCTCCTGTGAGCCTTCTACATTTGCCCGTATGCTGTCTACCACAATGACTACATATGGGCCTCTGTTCAACATATTGGCTCTGCCCTCTACTTGGGTAAGAGAAAGTCATGCCTCGACCTCTTGAACTGGAGTACCCACTTCTATTGCCAGACTATGCAGGCATATATCTACCTCTTTTTCCCGACCTTCTGCTAGACTCACTGAAGAACTCACGTGTTGCCCTTTTAATTTGTTGCTCCCCAGCTTCTTTCATTAACCGTTCAGCTCTGATTGCAGCAGCTCTGAGTCTGGCATAATTATCAAGATCAGTATTCGTGATTCTGTTTCTGATCTCATATTTGAGGCCCTCCTCAAACTTCCTGCATTTGTCTCTTTCAGTAGAGACCATGAAGGTGGCATAATGGGAAAGTTTATTAAACTGTACTTCATACTCCGCAACAAACATATTCCCCTGTTTCAGATTCAAGAATTCCTTCCTCTTCTCATCTTGATATGCTTCAGGCATGTAATTGTTCTAAAATTCCAGGAGGAAATCATTCCATGTCAACACCGGTGGTTGTGCATCATTGTCGGGGACTGTCTCCCACCATTCATAAGCATTTCCTTGCAGCAAGGATACTGCATAGTCGAATTTCTCATCCGGGGTACATCTCATCACATTCAGTACCTTATGTGTCCTTTTCAGCCATGTCTCAACTTCTGCTGGGTCTGTTGTGCCATTGAAATCAGTTGCACCATGTTTCCTCAGCTTGTCATAACATCTTTCCTTGTACATTTTAGGACCATATACTTCCTGTTCTAGGTTTTCATGGGGTACTTCTACATGAGATGATTGTGAAACATGTACTGGAGCTCTAGCTCCTAGTGCTCGTTGATCCCTATGTAAATGAGGTGATGCCTCATGAGAATGCATTTCAGCCAGCCTCTCTCTCCTTGTTGAATCATGCCTTATGATGGCCGTAAAATAAATGAAATTATGTCACTACATAATGTTCAACACATATTATGCATATGTTATCATGCTCTTATGCATATGCATAATCCCATGGAACCTATCCCTGCTCTGATACCAAAAATGTAACACAACATCTTATACATTTGTGTTCAACCTATCCCTGTAGCAAATAATCACATAGTGCATGTTGGAAAGAGAAAATACCCTGATAACAGTGGTAGTAAATTTTTTTTTCATATCATATCCTGTAAAATCAACTAATGCCTTTACAAGTCTTATATCCTATAATTCTATTCAATGAATTTGCAAGTCTCATATCCTGTAATATCACTCAATGACTTTTCAAGTCAACATTAAAAACCACAATACGATATATCACATATATTAAAATATAAAATTCCCATCCAAAGGATTACGGGTTGTTTCCATTTATACATTTCAAAACTAATCTAGAGTGATAATACATATTCAAGCATATAAGTCCAAAATACAGATGACATGTTTTCATGCTTGTGTGGAATGCAAGGAGAGAGAGTGATGAGGCTCGGCCAATGACCTGTGCTCCATGTCTTCTATACACTACTCAAAATGAGCTATCACTTTTCTTTACCTGAAAAATGATACAAATTGATGAGTTGCGGCTCAGTGAGAATAATCATCCAATGAGCTCTAAAGTACCAAACAACTCATAGTAATAAATCACAAATCCAATATATACCATATATTCCATTCCATTCATCAGTATCATATATGTATCAATAAAGTTGAAACATATAATCATTACTCTTTATGTATGCAAATGCTTTGCTTATTTCATTATGTTGTGACCAAGTTAAACAAACATTGCCCCGGGTTTCCATGTGAACATTTGCCATGTGAACATTTGCATTTGCATTTGCTAGGTAGCTTGATCATTTGTTTCATTTGCACATTTGTTGGGCCATAGGCCTCTTATTTTGCTTTACAATATCGATTAACTAGTCACAAGACCTTTTTAGTCCATATGCATATGCACTTGTATTTAAGCATTCTTCAACCATTGTATCTTATCACATATAATATACATATACCACATATATACCTCATATGCCACACATATACCTTGCATATACTATACATATACCATGTATATATATCACATATGTCAAACATATACTTCAAATATACCACAAGTATACCACTTATGTGTACCACAATGTCACAAATTATCCATCATTACATTATCAAGGACCAATCATGACAATCATATGAATCACATAGCAAGCAACATTCATTTGCACTAAAGAATTCAATCGATAATTAGACTCACCGTTCTCCTTTGATTCTGACCCCTAACTTATTGTCTATCCGCTCATTACGGGTCTCCAATATGTTGCGAGCCTAATATGAAAACATAATCGATTAACTCATGATTAGGGAGACTTAATGTGGCTTAAACAAATTAATATGCATTGTTCATGTCAATAGTTAAGATTTTTCCTATGCGGCAGTGTGACCATATGGGACTGTTTAGCCTATAACGTTTTCTATACTTGACCAATTAATATAATTCTTGTTCCTAATTAAAACTAACATATAATTATAGAACATATTAAAATTTCATACCAATTGGATCATTTTACAATATTTGGTGGAATGTCTAAGAGTGTTCTGTTTTCTGCCTTTAGGCAGTTTCAGGGTACTCATTTGGGTTCATCATAACTTATAATCTATAAGTTCTATTTTAATGAAACGTTACAAAAACTTATATGGGTTCATATGGAACATGTTTCCAGTTTACAAATTTTACCAATTATATCTCTAAGGTCTTCAAATTATAACAAACATTTTATTGGTCTAGAATAGAATTGACTTCCGAACCAGTATGGCTTCCAAAGGCCATAATTTAGTCTATACATAAACAATGATGCTGAAATTAGTACTAATATTTAGATAAGACATATACCTATAACTGTAATGTTTTGATCATGTACCGAATCGAGCTCTAACAAGCTCCAATTAGCCAAACAAGTTACTATATCTGCCCAGGGCACTCAATAGGCAGTTCAATTAATGGAATAGTCATGGTTCCATTCACCATAACTCAACATTTATAACCCCTATGAACCTGAAATTTGGTATACATATACAACACATAGATAAATACAACTTTTATGATTTTATATACTTCAAATAACGGCTTTAACATATTCAAAATCAAACCACACAGTAGCTAACTTGGTTAGGGTTCACACCCTGACCAGTTTCAATACGAAGAGCATATCGCTCCTTATACATAACATCTTGCAAAAACGTTTACATATAAATATATCTAAGACATAAGGGAACAACCTTTGTGTTTCACACATTTCCAGAATCAATTTCTATTAATATCAAAATCATGGTGCAATGCAGTGCCTAATATTGAACCTAAGCAACTAAAATCAACCGTATAGCAATAAAAATTGATTACTTACCAAGAAAAACCTTGAAAGGGATCAATTAACTTAAAAAACTAGGTGAAACAAGGAAGAATTGAAGTCTGAAATGGAGGAAATTGAAGAGGAAGCCGGGCTGGAGAAGAAGGCAGAAATGGGAAGATAAAGCTAACTTTTGGTTTTTGTCTTTTTCTCTTTTTCTCATCTATTTTCTCATCTCTTTTCTCCTTTCTCTTCTCCTTTCTCTTCTCTTTTCTTCTATTTCTCTTTTATGTCATTTTCATTTTATTTTTTCTATATTATTATTATTATTTACATATATTTATAATTCCACTAATTGACACAATGATACAGCTTAATCATTTGACCCGATTTAATTAAGTTAGCAATATAAATGTTCACTAATCTTAATCTAATCATTTTCTTAATTTAATTTAGTCACCTTATTCAATTCATTTCAAATACTTTGTTATCCTTATTTAGGTTGTAAGGATATACGTGTGACTCGATATAATTGCCAAATACTAGGACACGTAGTTAGTGCGTGCCTTGAACTTGTTCCTACGAAAATAATTTTGAAATCGTGTTCAATTGAATTGTATGCAAGATGCTTATGTTCAATGAAATGCATGTGGGGAAGTTCAAGGATGTTACACTCACAACAGCAGAGTTTGGCATTATTTTCAAGCTTCCCTCAGATGGCATTCTGAAGAAGAGTGAAGTCGAATTCTGTGCCTATCCAGCTTGGACACAATTTGGGTTGGAATGCAGTTGGGATGTGAAGAAGACCAAGAGCACACATCTTCGGACCCCTGTGCATAAGTATTTACATAGGTTTCTTACATATAGTATATTTGCTAGAGGACATATGTGACACCTAACACCTTATACATCTATATACCGCATATACTGATTTTATATTGTTATCCCGTATGGAATAAGATTAAATAAAATTCAAGTTTACAACGAGAGTAATTTTTTTTAACTCATCTCATATTATCAACAATAATTTCACAATCAATACAGATGCTTTAATTATAGCCTATAACATCACATATATTAATAACTTAAACATTACGTTTAAAAGTTAGTAAATTTGCAAGTATTCTATCCCCAAATATAAATGATATGTTCATATGCTTATGTGGAATGCAAGGAGAGATAGTGATGAGGCTCGGCCGGTGACTTTTGATCCATGACTTTTATATGCACCTCAATATGAACTACTAATCTTCTCTACCTGAAAAATGATGCAATTTGGTGAGTTGCGACTCAGTGAGAAAAACCATCAAATGAGTTCTAAAGCACCAAGCATTTCATAATAGCAAATAACAAGTATAATTAATACATACTTTATACTTCATTTCGTCAGTCAATAATATATAAATATAGATAAAATCAAGTATTCAATAATTGCTCTCTACTTATGCTTATGCTTATTCATTTTATTTTGTTGTTACCAGGTTAAACAGACATTGCCCCAGGTTTCCACGTGAACATTTGTCATGTGAACATTTGCATTTGCTAGGTAGCTTGATCATTTGTTTCATTTGCACATTTGTTGGGCCATAGGCCTCTTCTTTTGCTTTGCAATGTCGATTAACTAGTCACAACGCCTTTTAAGTCATTATACATATGCACTTGTACTTACATAATCATCAACCATTGTATCTTATGACATATACCAAACATATACCACATATATACTTCATATGCAACACATATACCATACATATACCACATATATACTTCATATGCAACATATATACCGTACATATACCACATATATACCTCATATGTCAACACATATACCTTGCATATACTATACATATACCATTTATATATATATATATATATATATATATATATATATATATATATATATATTATGTCAAATATATACCTGAAATATACCACAAGTACACAAACTTATATGTACCACAAATGTCACAAATTATTCATCATCATATTTTCAAGGAAAAATCATCACAATCACATAGCAAGCAACATTCATATGCACTAAAGAATTCAATTGATAATTAGACTCACCTTTTTCCTTTGATTCCAACCCTTAACTTATTATCTACCCCTTTCTTGTATATCTCCAATTTGTCTTCAGCCTAATATTGAAATATAATTGGTTAATTTATGACTAGAGAAACTTAATGTGGCTTAAACAAATTAATATACCTTATTCATATCAATAACTAAAATATTTCTTATAAGGCAGTGTGACCTTATGAGACTGTTTTGACTATAACTTTTTCTGTACTTGACCAATTAATCTTATTCTTGTTCCCAATTAAAATTAACATATTTATATATAACATATTAAAGTTTCAGACCAATTGGAGCACTGTAAAAGTTTTGATGGAATTTCGAAATGTGTTTTGAGTTTTGCCCTGTTTTCTGCCCTAAGGCAGTTTCAGGGTACTCATTTGGGTTCATCATAACTTATAATCTATACATCCTATTTTAATTAAAATTTACAAAACCTTATATGGGTTCATATGGAACATTTTTCATGTTTACAACTTATATCAACTATATCTCTAAGGTCTTCAAATTATAACAAAAATGTTACTGGTCCATAATAGAATTGGCTTCCGTACCAGTATGACTTCCAAAGGGTATAACTTATTCTTTACATAACATATTAAGCTGAAATTAGTACTAAACTTTATCTAAGACATATACCTATAACATACCTGTTTTGATCATTTATAGAATCGATCTGTAACAAGCTAAAAATAATTAAACAAGTTTTTGGACCTGTACAGGGCACCCAGTAGGCAGTTCAAATCATGGAACAGTCATGGTTCCATTTGCCGTAACTCAACAATTACAAGACCTATGGATCTGAAATTTGGTATATAGATCCATAACGCATATTGCTAGAACTTTTATGTTTTGAGATACTTCAAATATTGACGTTAACATATCCAAAACTAACAAACACAGTAGGTAACTTTCATAGGGTTCACATCCGGACCAGTTTCAGTACATCTTGCAAAAATATTTACATATCCATAAATCTAAGACATAAAGGAACAACTTTTGTGTTTTACACTTCTCCAGATTCGACCTCTAAGATCATCAAAACCATAGTACAAAATACTGTCTATTTATGAACCCTAAACATTATAATCAAGTTTAACACAAATTAATTGTTTACTCACCTATAATCACCTTTGGCTAACCTTGTTGCTGTAATTGCTAGAGTGAAAAGAGAAGAAGATGTTGCTGGAACTTCAAAGAAATGGAATGAAGCAAAGAGAAAGAAGAAGAGGAGGAGGAAGAAGAAGAAGACTTTGCCTAATAAGTTAAAAACATTTGTCTTCCTTTTCTCCTTTTCTTTTTCACCCGACCCCTTTTCCTTTTTTTAACTTTTCTTTTTCTTTTTCTTTTCCTTTTTATTTTCTGACTTTTATTTTTATTTATTTTTATTTAATTATTCTTATTATTATTTTACAATGACATGTATCTAGACATACTAGTCAATAACAAAAATACAACTTAATCCTCTACTTCAATTTAATTAATTAACTATATTAAATTTAATTAATTCAATCTATTTCTTTATTCCATTAAATATTAATTTCATATCATTTTCATCTATATTATAAAACAGACATGTACGTTTCTACACAATTGTAAAATACTTGAAAATAAACTAATTGTATGTCATGAATATATTTAAATAAAAATGCATATTATGCATGTGTTCGAGTGATATATACATGCAAAATGTATATGTGCAAAAGAGATGCTGTAGAAATGCATATGGAAAAAGTCAAGGATGTTACAATTCGCCCATCCTTTTAAAAATTTCGTCCTCGAAACTGAATACCTAGAAATAGGTGTAGCTATTGCTTTTTCATATTTTCTTCTGTTTCCCATATTGCCTCTTCTTGTAAAGGATTTCTCCATAATACCTTAACTAAAGGTATTTCTCGGTTTCTCAACTGTTTAGTCTTGTATCCAATGATTTCCACTAGTTTCAACATAACTCATGTTATTTGCAATTTCAATGGCTTGATCTTTCAGTACATGTGTAGGATCTGACATGTATCGTCTAAGCATGATCACATGAAACACATTATGAATCTAAGTCATTTCTGGTGATAAAGCCAATCTGTATGCTAGTGCACCAACATTCTAAAGAATTTCGTAAGGCCCCTATGTATCTTGGGCTCAATTTACCTTTCTTGCCAAATCGGATTACTCCTTTGCATGGAGATACTCGTAGAAACACCTTTTCACCCAACTCGTATTCCCTCTCCCTTCTATGTTGATCAGCATAACTTTTCTGTCTGTCCTGTGCTACCTTTAGCTTAATCTTGACAACCTTGATTTTATCCACTATATCTTGTACTATCTCTGGCCCATCTAATGCACGTATGCCTTTTTCATCCCAGATGATAGGGCTTCTGCACTTTCAGTCATACAATGCCTCGTATGGAACCATCTGAATACTGCTACGATATTGGTTATTGTATACAAACTCCACCAATGCTATATACTCATCCCAAGCTCCCTTAAATTCCATAGCACATGCTCTAAGCATTTCTTCTAATGAATGTATAGTTCTCTCTGATTGTCCATCAGTCTGTGGGTGAAATGCAGTACTGAAATTCAATTTTGTTCCCAATGATTATGTAAACCCACCCAAAAATGTGAAGTAAACCGTGGATCTCTATCAGACACAATGGATACTGGAATGCCATGCAATCTGACTATCTCATTCACATATAATTTGGCCAAACTCTCAAGTGTACTCCCCCATATGATAGGTAGAAAATGTGCTGACTTGGTTAACCTATCAATAATTACCCATATTGCATCATTTGTCCGTGGAGTTCTAGGCAATCCATAAACAAAATCCATCGTTATCTTTTCCCATTTCCATTCTGGCACTAGTAAAGGATGTAGTTTACCAACTGGTGCCTGGTGTTGTATCTTAATCTGCTGACATGTTAAGCATTTGGAAACATATTCTGCTATGTCTTTCTTCATTCTTGGCCACCAGTAATAAGGCCTTAATCTGTGATACATCTTTGTCATCCCTGGGTGCATTGCATAGGGTGCATTGTGTGCCTCTTCCATTATTTCCTGACGTAATTTCTCAGTGTTTGGAACACATATGCGTAATTTTAACATCGGTGTATTGTCTTGCAATTGAAAATCTTTACTGTTTCCCTACCTTACAAATTCAATTTTCTCTCACAATTTAAGATCTTTACTCTGTGCAACTTTGATCCTACCCTTCAATATAGGTCTGACATGAAGAGCAGCAATCAATGATCCACCATCATGCATATTCAATTGAACATTCATGGACTGTAATCGAATTATATATGGAAAAGATGATGCTTGCAAATGAGCTACACTACTACTGGCCTTCCTACTCAATCCATCTGCTACCACATTGGCTTTCCCTGGATGGTACTCAATTGTACAGTCATAATCTTTTAATAGCTCTAACCATCATCTTTATCTCATGTTTAACTCTTTCTGTGTCATCAAGTAACCCAAACTTTTATGGTCTGTGAAGATCTGGAATGTCTTACCATACAAATAATGCCTCCAAATCTTCAATGCAAATACAACTGCAGCCAATTCTAAATCATGCACTGGATATGAGATCTCATGTGGTCTCAGTTGTCTAGATGCATAGGCTATCACCTTACCATGTTGCATCAACACACATCCCAAGCCTTGGTGAGAAGCATCATTATATACCGTAAACCCGCCTCTACCTGTAGGGATGGTTAACACTAGTGCTGAGGTTAGCCTGTGTTTTAGTTCATCGAAACTCCTTTGACATTCAGGAGTCCACTTGAAAGGCACATTCTTTCTCAACAATTTGGTCAAAGGTCTAGCAATCAATGAGAACCCATCAACAAATCTACGGTAGTATCCAGCTAAACCCAAAAAACTACGCAATTCTGACACATTTTTGGGTGCTTCCCAACTCACTATGGACATAACTTTATTTGGGTCAACCTCTATGCCTTTTCCCGATACTATATGTCCAAGAAACACAACATGATCAAGCCAAAATTCACACTTGCTAAACTTTGCATACAATTGTTTCTCCTGCAGAGTCTGCAACACTATTCTTAAATGCATCTCATGTTCCTCTTTACTTTTAGAGTACACCAGAATGTTATCTATGAAGACAATAACAAAATTATCTAAATAAGGCTGAAATACCTTATTCATCAAAGCCATAAAAGGCAGCCGGTGCATTGGTTAATCCAAATGGCATGACTAGAAATTCAAAATGGCCATATCTTATGCGAAATGCAGTTTTAGGAATATCTACTTCATCTATCTTAATCTGATAATAGCCCGATTTTAGATCAATCTTAGAAAATACTTGAGCTCCATGTAACTGATCAAACAAGTCATCAATTCTAGGTAAATGATACTTATTCTTCACTGTCACTCTATTAAGTTGTCTATAATCTATACACAATCTCATCGTTCGATCTTTCTTTTTTACAAACAACACTAGGGCTCCCCAAAGTGATACGCTAGGTCGAATGTATCCCTTATCAAGTAAATCTTGGAATTGAGTTTTAAGTTCCTTTAACTCAATCGGTGCCATCCTGTAAGGAGATATAGAGATAGGTACGGCCCCAGGCACCAAATCTATAGTAAATTCTCTCTTTCTATCTGGTGGCAACCCAGGTAAATCCTCTCGAAATACATCTGAGAACTCACACACTACTGGAATATTCTCTAACATAATATCCTGAGTTCTTGTGTCTGTCACATAGGCTAAGAAAGCCTCACACCCTTCTTTCACCATCTTAAAAGCTTTAACTGCTGAAATCAAACATGCAAGTACCAACTTCCTTTCTCCTTTAAACAAAATGCTTTGTTTATCAGAGGACTTTAAAATTACGTCCTTAGAAAAACAATTCACTATGGCATGATGTTTAGTTAACCATTCCATTCCTAATATTACATCAAATTCATGCAATGATAATAAGATCAAATCAGCTTTCAATTCAACTTTATCAATGAATATCGAACAGTCACGACATATCTCATTCACAACTACTACTGCTCCAAGTGGAGTACTCACATTTATATCAAATCCCATTAACTCATGTTTTTGATGCAGTTTGGATGCCATATGCGATGATATAAATGAATGTGTGGATCCTGGGTCAATCAATGCAAATGTCAGTATATCATAAATATAAATATTACCAGTAACCACTTCAGGAGCATCAACGGCCTCCTGCCTAGTCATAGCAGATACCCTGGCCTGCAAAAGGGGTCTAGAACTCTGTCCCTCAGATCTGGTCACTCCTCTGCTTACCGCACCAGTTCTTCCCCTACTTCTGCCTCTGACATGTGTTCCACTGGTAGTGTTAACCCTTGGTGATTCAATTGTAGTCTCAGATACTCCTCTGCCTCTGCTGGTTTATACTAATTTAGCTTTTTCTGGTCAATCTCTATACATGAGATCTAAGGACCCACAGAACTAACAACCTCCTGTGAGCCTTCTGCATTCACCGGTTAGTTGCCTACCACAATGAATACAAGTAGGCCTTTGTTCTGTATACTGGCTTTGTCCTCTACCTGGGTAAGAGAAAGTCATACCTCAATCTCTAGAACTGGAGTACCCACTTTTGTTGCCAGACTGGCTCGGCATATATCTTGCTTTCTTTCCATATCCTTTACTACACTCTCCAGCAAACTCTCGTGTCACCCTTTTTACTTGTTCTCAAGCTTCTTTCATTAACTTTTCAGCTCTAATTGCAGCAGCTCTGAGTCTGGTATAACTATCAAGATCAGTAATTGTGATTATATTTCTGATCTCATACTTGAGGCCCTCTTCAAACTTTCTGCATTTGTCTCTTTCAGTAGAGACTATGAAGGTGGCATAATGAGAAAGTTTATTAAAGTGTACTTCATACTCCGTAACAGACATATTTCCCGATTTTAGATTCAGGAATTCCTTTCTCTTCTCATCTTTATATGCCTCAAGCATGTAATTATTCTGAAATTCCAGGAGGAAATCATTCCATGTCAGAACTGGTGGTTGTTCGTCACTATCGGAAACTGTCTCCCACCATTCATAAACATTGCCTTGAAGCAAAGATACCGCACAATCAAACTTCTCCTCTAGAGTGCATCTCATCATATTCAATACCCTCTGTGTCTTTTTAAGCTATGTTTCTGCTTCAACTGGATCAGTCGAGCCATAGAAATCAACTGCACCCTGTTTTCTTAGCTTATTATATCGTCTTTCCCTATACATTGCAGGACCATGCACTTCATGTTCTGGGTTTTCATAAGTTATTTCGGCATGTGATGATTGTGATGCACGTGCAAGAGCCTTAGCTCCTAGTACTGGTTGATATGCAAATGAGGCGATGCCTCATGAGGATGCATTTCAGCCGGCCTCTCACTCCTTGGTGAATCATGTCTTATGATGACACTAAAATAAATGAAATTATGTCACTACATAATGTTCAACACATATTATGCATATGTTATCATGCTTATATGCATATGCATGTTCCCTTGGAACCTAAACCTGGCTCTGATACCAAAAATGTAACACCTAACACCTTATACATCTATATACCGCATATACTGATTTTATATTGTTATCCCATATGGAACAAGATTAAATAAAATTCTAGTTTACAGTGATAGTAATTGTTTTTTTAACTCATCTCATATTATCAACAATAATTTCACAATCAATATGGATGTTTTAATTATAGCCTATAACATCACATATATTAATAACTTAAACATTACGTTTAAAAGTTAGTAAATTCGCAAGTATTTTATCCCCAAATATAAATGATATGTTCTTATGCTTATGTGGAATGCAAGGAAAGATAGTGGTGAGGCTCGACCGGTGACTTTTGATCCATGACTTTTATATGCACCTCAATATGAACTACTAATCTTCTCTACCTGAAAAAATGATGCAATTTGGTGAGTTGCGACTCAGTGAGAAAAACCATCAAATGAGTTCTAAAGCACCAAGTATTTCATAATAACAAATAATAAGTATAATTAATACATACTTTATACTTCATTTCATCAGTCAATAATATATAAATATAGATAAAATCAAGTATTCAATAATTGCTCTCTACTTATGCTTATGCTTATTCATTTTATTTTTTGTGACCAGGTTAAATAGACATTGCCCCTGGTTTGTATGTGAACATTTGTCATGTGAACATTTGCATTTGCTAGCTAGCTTGATCATTTATTTCATTTGCACATTTGTTTGGCCATAGGCCTCTTCTTTTGCTTTGCAATGTCGATTAACTAGTCAGAACACCTTTTAAGTCATTATGCATATGCACTTGTACTTACATAATCATCAACCATTGTATGTTATCACATATACCAAACAGATACCACATATATACTTCATATGCAACACATATACCATACATATACCACATATATACTTCATATGCAACACATATACCATACATATACCACATATATACCTCATATGTCAACACATATACCTTGCATATACTATACATATACCATGTATATATATATATATATATATACATATATATACCTCAAATATACCTCAAGTACACAAACTTATATGTACCACAAATGTCACAAATTATTCATCATCATATTTTCAAGGAAAAATCATCACAATCACATAGCAAGCAACATTCATATGCACTAAAGAATTCAATTGATTATTAGACTCACATTTTTTCCTTTGATTCCAACCCTTAACTTATTGTCTACCCCCTTCTTATATATCTCCAATTTGTCTTGAGCCTAATATTGAAATATAATTGGTTAATTTATGACTTGAGAAACTTAATGTGGCTTAAACAAATTAATATACATTATTCATATCAATAATTAAAATTTTTCTTATGAGGTAGTGTAACCTTATGAGACTGTTTTGACTATAACTTTCTCTGTACTTGACCAATTAATCTGATTCTTATTCCTAATTAAAATTAACATATTTATATATAACATATTAAAGTGTCAGACCAATAGGAGCACTGTACAATTTTTTATGGAATTGCTAAACGTGTTCTGATTTTTTCCCTATTTTCTGCCCTTAGGCAGTTTCAGGGTACTCATTTGGGTTCATCATAACTTATAATATATACGTTCTATTTTAATACAACGTTACATACACTTATATGGGTTCATATGGGACATATTTCATGTTTACAACTTTTATCAATTATGTCTCTAAGGTCTTCAAAATATAACAAAAAGTTTACTGGTCCAGAATAGAATTGGCTTCCGGACCAGTATGACTTCGAAAGGGTATAACTTATTCTTTACATAACATATTATGCTGAAATTAGTACCAAACTTTATCTAAGAAATATACCTTTAACTTTCCTGTTTTGATCATTTATAGAATCGATATGTAAGAATCTCAAAATAATTAAATAAGTTTCTGGACCTGTACAGGGCACCCAGTAGGTAGTTCAAATCATGGAACAGTCATAGTTCCACTTACCGTAACTCAAAAATTACAAGACCTATGAATCTGAATTTTGGTATACAGATCCATAACACATATATCTACAACTTTTATGTTTTGAGATACTTTAAATATTGACTTTAACATATCCAAAACTAACAAACACAGTAGTTAACTATCTTAGGATTCACATCCGGACCAGTTTCAGTACATCTTGCAAAAATATTTACATATCCATAAATCTGAGACATAAAGGAACAACTTTTGTGTTTTACACTTCTCCAGATAGCCTCTAAGATCATCAAAACCATAATACAAAATACTGCCTATTGATGAACCCTAAACATTATAATCAAGTTTAACACAAATTAATTATTTACTCACCTATAATCACCATTGGCTAACCTTGTTGCTGTAATTTCTGGAGTGAAAAGAGAAGAAGATGTTGGTGGAACTTCAAAGAAATGGAATGAAGCAAAGAGAAAGAAAAAGAGGAGGAGGAAGAAGAAGAAGACTTTGCCTAATAAGTTAAAAACATTTGTCTTCCTTTTCTCCTTTTCTTTTTCACCCGACCCCTTTTCCTTTTTTTTTTTTACTTTTCTTTTTCTTTTTCTTTTCCTTTTCCATTTTATTTTCTGACTTTTATTTTTATTTATTTTTATTTAATTATTCTTATTATTATTATACAATGACATGTATGTAGACATACTAGTCAATACCAAAAATACAACTTAATCCTCTACTTCAATTTAATCAATTAACTATATTAAATTTAATTAATTCAATCTATTTTTTTATTCAATTAAATATTAATTTCATATCATTTTCATCTATATTATAAAACAAGCATGTACATTTTTACACAATTATAAAATACTGTAAAATAAACTAATTGTATGTCATGAATATATTTAAACAAAAATGCATATTATGCATGTGTTGGAGTGATATATATATATGCAAAATGTATATGTGCAAATGAGATGCTTTAGAAATGCATATGGAAAAAGTCAAGGATGTTACAACATATCAACGGGCCAATCAGAAAATTAGAGCTCATCTTATTAAAAATGGCAAGAAGAGGTCTATCTGTAGCTCTATCTCGATGGTTTACAAATCATCTTCTTTCAATGCAACAAAACCATCAGGAGATATTTTGACTTGTGGGTATGTGACTCACCTTGCCATTGAGCTAGGGTATCTAAATCTCGATGAGCATAATTACAATCTTATTCCAACACATCCACGAGACTGACTAGATGTAGAGTCCTTCATAAAAATGGGAGCAGTTGTTTGCATGATTTACGAAAATAATTTCTACTACCGTTTCACCACTCCAGATGGAGAAATTGAATGGGAAAACGAGGACACTGATGATTTCAAAGCTAGCCTCCAGGGTATCCAAAAACAAAAACAAGCCCGAGTCGAAACATTGACACTAGAGGTTGTGCAAGATGTTGGTCAATCATCGGCTTCTACCACACCCAGCTTCACACAGCAGGTTGCTGATCTTTTAGCACCTTGCTTTGACTTAATGTAGGCTTCCATCAATGAGAGGTTGGAAAACCTCAAAGACTTCATGGAATCTCATATGGATAGCTTTTAGGTGGGGGTACCATGCCTTAGGGATGGTCTGTCAAGCTTCAAGCCTAACTAGAGTCCTAGTTCTCGTATAGTAGATGTATCTTTAATGTTATAGGATGTTATTTTGATTTAAAAAAAAAAACCTTTGTAATCCTTCTCCTTCTTTTAATACAATTATCTTGTTATCAATTCATTTATTATGGTTTGTTTCGTTGATGATAAAAAGGGGAAAACCTAGCAATATATGCAAATGTGTGGTTAGTAGATATATGTTATTATGCAATGTATGGATTGAATATGTAAATTTTTTTCTAATAATATGCATAACATATACCTCACATATACCATTGCACATACCTAACTAGTTAGTAAATAACTTTGATATACATAGGATATACCTTGCATATACTTAACTAGTTAGCAAATAACATTGATATACTTAGGCTATACCTTGCATATACCTAACTAGTTAGCAAAGAACCTTGCTATAACTTTTGCAATTCTTGCACTCTATTATTTTGTCTTAAGCATCTTTTGAGGGGGAGACTTCGCAAAAGCACATATTGCTAGATTATTTGTCACTATCAAAAAGGGGGAGAATGTTGAACCTTGAGGGGTATTACTGTCATTTTGATGATCACAAATAAAATAGCAATAATGTATTTAACAATGCTTGTGTTTAAAGTGTGTTGAACAGGATATATCTTTATTAGAATATGATGCAAGATTCAAAGACAACTTTTGAAGATCAAAATCAGAACAAATAGCAAAGTCACGCCCGTGAATATAGCTTAGCGTCAACTTTCTACCATTCAAAGTTCACGGCCATGAAGGATCATACCAACTGTGAATGATCAAATCAGTCATGTCTATGAAAGATAGTCACTCCTGTGAGATAACATGTCAAAATCGTCTAGAGAGTTCCACGACCAAAGTCACCACTTGGACCACGGCTTGGAAGAATATTCACGCCCGTGAAAGTATAAAGTCACGTCCGTGGTCAAACACTTCAAATTCTTATAGAGAGCTTCACGACCAAAGTCACCACTTAGACCACGACTTAGAAGCAAATTCATGACCGTGACACATATATTCATGCTCGTGAATGAGGATAAAGATACATGTTAGGAGCAAAGTTAAGACTTGGTTCAACGACTATTTTTGCATTAAATGCACCCAAACAACTATAATTCGCAAAGGAAGTATAAATGCAAGTCATTTATGAATCGCATAGGAAATATAATTTGCCTTGTGCATTAATTATTTTTTCAGCAAAACCTTTATTGTTTGTAAAAACCTAATTGCTCATAATTTGTGAGCATTGTAGGTTGGTGAGTGTTTTCACTGTAAACAATTACTCAAGTGAGTTTGGGTATATTGGGTTTAAGAGTTTATAGTGTGAGCCATAAAATACAAGGAATTGGTTTATTGTGTGAGCCATAAAACACAAGGAATTTGTTTATTGTGTGAACCATAAAACACAAGGAATTGGTTTATTGTGTGAGGTGTTAACCATTGAGAGAAACACCATAGTTGGGAGTGAGCTTGTAAAACTCCATTGTAACACTTAGTGTGTTAGTAAAACACCCAATTGAGATTGGAGAGAGGAGTAGGGTTTATTAATACCCGAACCTCTATAAACCTTTTGTGTGATATCTCTCCTTACCTACTTTATTTAATTTTATTTTGCACTTAAAGTGAAGAAATTTTTTATTTCATAACCAATTCAAACCCCTTATTGGTTCATTGTCAGGGCAACAATGTTAGTTCTTGTGCATGAGACTCATAACTCTATTAGAGATATCATTAAAAACTATCGTCATGACATTTCTGTTGAACCTTGAGGGGTATTTCCATCATTTTGATGCTAACAAATAAAATATCAATAATGTATTTAACATACTTGTTCTAAGTTTATTGAATGGGGTATGGAATATGATGCAAGAATGGATGACTAACTTTAAAAGTCAAAAAAAATGAAGAAATAGCATGTTCACACCCGTGATGTAGCTTAACACCAACTATCTAACATTTAAAGTTCACGGCCATGAAGGATCATAGCAACCGTGAATGATCATATCAGTCAAGCCCATGATAAAATATGTCAAATTCCTCCAGCGACCTTCACGGCTAGAGTCACCACTTGGACCATGGCTAGGAAGGATATTCACGCCCGTGAAAGAATAAAGTCACATCCATGACAAACACTTAAATTCCTTCTATAATGCTTCACAGCTAGAGTCACCACTTGAGTCATGACTTGGAAGAACATTCACCACCATGACACACATATTCATGACCATGAAAGAGGAAAGAGAAACATGTCAGACGCGAAATTAAGAGTTGGTGCAATGGTTATTTTTGCATTAAATGCAACCAAACGACTACAATTCGCCAAGGAACTATAAATGCAAGTCATTTATGAATCTAGAACAAGAGAATAACAATTACTTCGAATCAATATCTTGTTGTAGCCATTTTGTGCATTAATTACTTTCAACAAAACTTTAATTCTCTGTAAAAATTGTTTTGCTCATTATTTCTGAGCATTATAGATTTGTTAGTGTTTCTCTTTGTAATCAAATACTCAAGTGAGTTTGGATATATTGGGTTAAGAGTAGAACACTTGTAAGGGTTATTTGTGTGAGCCATTATAACATAAGGAATTGGTTTTTTGTGTGAGCCATTAAAACACAAGGCATTTCTAGGTTAGGAGTGATCCATTGATAGAAATACCATAGTTGGGAGTAAGCTTGTAAAACTCCATTATAACACTTTGTGTGTTAATGAAACTCCAAATTAAGATTGGGGAGAGGAGTAGGGTTTGTTAACACCTGAACCTCTATAAATTTCTTGTGTGATATCTTCCTATCCCTACTCTACTTAACTTTTCATTCCGCACTTAAAAATTAAGAATTTTTAATATCCAATTCAACCCCCCTTCTTGGTTCATTATCTAGGCAACAATTGGTATCAAATCTTAGTCTAGCATTGAAGCCTAAATAGCGCTATTAAAGATCAAGAAAAGGCCAATAAAGGATTCCAAAGTCTCAAGCCATACTTTGATGAAGAAAAATATGCTCATTGGAAGTTCCGAATGGAGACATATCTTTATAGTGAGGGAACTGAAGTCTGGGATAGCATTCAGAAAGAATGGACACCACCAACTAGAAGAGGAGTTAATGGTGAAGAAAAAATCCTGTCAAAAGATGATTGGACAAAACCTCAAAGAAGAGCAAATTTCAAAAACAAGAAGGCAATTACAATTCTCTCAAGCTTATTATCCATTGAAAAATGTGGCATAATACAACAATGCCCAGCAGCATATAGCATGTGGAAAACATTGGAAAACTATCATGAAGGAACAAAGCAAGTTAAATCCAAGAAGATTCGACTACTCACTTCAAAGTATGAACTCTTGAAGATGAAATCTAATGAGTCAATCACCGAGATGGTGAACCAACTTCTAGCCATCATAAATGGCATGAGAAAGCTTAGGAAACACATGAGCTTGGAAGATGTAAATAACAAAATTTTGAGAAGTCTTCCACTCGAAGATTACGGTTCAAGAGTTGTCGGTATAGAAGAGGCCAATGAAGACATGAGCATCATGAATACCGATATGCTTATTGACAAACTTCTAACACATGAAATGGTAGTGAAAAGAGATATAGAGTTCAAAGTCGAGGCAGAAAAAGGAAAGCCTCTAGCACTAAAAGTCCCTACTTCAAAATCTCAAGAAAAAGTTGAAGATGATGAAGAAAAGAGTGATGATACAAATGAGGACATTGCTATGCTCTCAAGAAGCCTGAAAAGAATAATTGAGAAGAGAATGGGTAACTCTAGAAAATTCAAGCAAAGAAATATTGAACGGGCCTCAAATGACTCTCAAAGGAGTACAAAGGAGGTAAAGTGCTATGAATTTAGGAATAAGGGACATATTAAACTGGAATGTCCAAGGCTCAAGAAGCACAATATCAAATACCAAAGGGACAATGGGGAGGAAGCCTACAAAGCCACATGGGATGACGAAAGTTCTTCATGCGAAAAAGATGACAATGAAAGTGAAGAGGTCAACCTATGCTTCATGGCTATAGAGGATCATATCTCGGATAAAGTAGGATCACTTCACTCATACTCATTCAATAATGATAGTAGTGATAATGATAGTGATAGTGATAGTGAAGATGATGATGAGCAAAGCTTAATAGAAGTACTGAATCTAGAACTAGAAAAATATAGAAGTAAATTCAATACTTATAAAAATAACATTTCTAGTTTGGAAAACAAAATGGATGTTTTAGAAAAGGAGAACCTTGAGCTTAAATCATCTAATGAATATCTTCAAAATTCATTAGATGAGTACTCCTCAAGACCCTTAACTAAATCCTTGCTTAAAGAAAACAATATTTTGAAAAATGAAGTTGAGGAACTTAGAAACTCCATTTCGAAATTTCACAAGGGAAAGGAGAGTTTAGATACTCTCATTGTGTCTCAAAGATCAACCTTAATTAGACATGGTATAGGATTTAAGGGTACATCATCTCCACATTAGAAGTAACAGCCCCAAGGGCTAAGTGCACAACATACACTAAACCTTCTATACATAAAAGGAAAGATCAATGGTTGGTAAGCCTAAGAAAGAAATGTCAACAGGCTAATCATGCTTTTATGTATAAGAAGCATACACCTAGGAAAGCACCAAGGCATCATCCATGTGGATGCCATTGCTCACAAACTCTACCTAATAGAAAAATGGTAGTCAAAAGCATAGTAAGACCAAAAAGCATATTTAGAGCTAAACAATGTAATTATTGTATGCAATTTGGTCATATAAATAAACATTACTGGATAAGGAAGGTCATTAGGAACCTTCACGTGCTAACCTCTAAGGACCCAAGCTCATTTGGGTACTTAAAAACACCACTTGAATTGTGATTTTATAGGTATGCCTCAAGTCCACAATAAATAAAAATGCTTCGCTAGTAGGCAGTGGATGCTCAAGACATATGACTAGAGATAAAGAACTATTCAATGATATCAAAAGTATTGATGGAGGTAATATAACCTTTGGAAAAAATGCTAAGGGTAAGGTAATTGGCATTGGCTCTATTGGTATTAATGGTACTACTTTCATTAAAGATGTTTTACTTGTTGATGGTCTGAAACATAACTTGTTAAGTGTAAGTCAATTATGTGATAAGGGGAACCAAGTAATCTTTACTTCTAACGAATGTCTTGTAACCTCTATAATGGCCAAGATATATTTAAATGAAGTAGAGATGTTAATGTTATAAAAGTGCTCTAAAGGCAAACACCTTTAGCACTTATTGTACAACTTTATTTGATTAATAAAAGACTTTTTCATTTGATATATGAATTCATAAGTGATCTTAAATAAATTAATGAAGTCCTTGATACATAACATAGCATGAAGGAAATCATGATGAGATCATGATATTGAGATTCTGATCATGTGTGATTATGTTAGTATAAAAATTATCCCTAGTCAAAGGATTAATGAGATGGGACATTGTTAATCCAGACAGACTAGCACATGTTATACTCCTTGATTGGATCTATAAACATGAGATGTTTAGAGTTAACATGTGGATGCTTGCTAAGTGTAGCTAAGTACATTAGATGACCAACTATGAGACAATCATATGGATAATCTATTCAAATGTCAATGATAGTCTCATCATAGCAATGGTGCAAGTATCCTCAGACTTGAGGTACTCCAGGATATGTTGAATATTGATTATGTATTTTGACACTATTCCTTATTGCCTAAGGAAGGTTGCTTATAGGGTGGTGATTGGATACAACTTAAGGTATTCGGAGGTAATTGGGTAACCAACAAAGGATTCACCACTCTTGATAGAAGGAATGTATACCCATTGCCTCTCATGGTCAATACTCAGGAATCTCTAGCCGGAGTGGAAATTTCATAAAGATAGTCTTCAATGACATATCTAATAGAGTAATGAGCCTCAAGGACAAAAACTAACATTATTTGGACTAGACGTGACGTAGTCATTCTAGTGGGAGTTGACACATGTCCATACTCTGAACCAAGTGAGGTATAGAATGGTGAAAGGAATAATTGTACAAAAATTGTCTATGGAAAGGTTCGTAGTCAAACCACTAACTTTCCGGTCAATTGGGGGTCATGATGTGTTGCTAGACACTGCTCATGATTTGCTTAAATTAATTGTTAATTTAAGTGGCCAATATAACTGGGAACCTAATGGGTCACACGCATTGAAGATATGGAGAATGAGTAAAATGGTCTTGGATAGGATCAAAAATATGAGAGAATTATTTCGGGATGGATCGCGATGAGATCGCACAAAAAAATCATTCGGGGGAGTCACGAGCCTGTACGGGCCTGCGCAGGCTAGTAGGGTTGCCTAGTAGCAGCCAGCAATAGGCCCACCGTGCTACTGCCTCCCACCAATTATGGCCAATTACTATTCATTCATTTCCCTTTTCTCCATTTTTGACTTTTCATCTTTTCTTTGAATTTGATTCAAATAGAAAAGACATCAAATGGCTGAAAATAGACATGAAAATATTTTTTTTGTGAAAAAAATATTTTTAAGACAACAAAATTCTCTCCAGAAGACATTCAAAGCTAGCATTTTGAATTTGTTCAAACCATTTCTCTTGATAGTTTCTTCTTCATTATTTATGTGTATTATCATTAGAGACATTGTAGTGTGGATTGTTATGGTTTCCCACAACCTAACAAGGTGAAGATTTGAAGAACAAAAAAGAAATTATAAGGTATAATTTCGAATCTTTATATTTATTTAAATTAGTTTTAATGGCACAAATATGATCTTTTGTTTCAGGTTTTGAAAATTTCATTTTCCTGTTGTGTTTATGAATATGATTAATTCTTCAAAGCCTAACATTGGTATCAAAGCCTCCTTGTGTCAATTAAAATTAATTTTAATTGAAAGTGCAATGGGATTGCATGGTTTTGATGATTTTGGATCAATAGTTCTTGAAAAATTGAAATTAATCTGTAAAATATGTTTTACACATTTTGCTTTCTCTAATCTGATCATAGGATGATTAAGGATGATTATTTTGATTGCAAAATGATTTGAATGTGATTCAAATAATTAATTTCAGATTTATTTAAAAAATGCCTAAAATTGTCATGTTTATAAACATGTGTTGTTATTTGGCTTAATTGATGGGGCTGGTTATATTTTTCTTGTAATTTGATTATGAAAAAATTATTTAGACATATTAAGAATATTTTTATGCATCTGGAAGTGTTCAATAATTAATTAAAAATTATTTTAATTAATTTTTTAAAAAAATACAAAAACTATACTATTTAAGCATACCCGGTGGGGCGAAGTTGTTTGATTTTTTTGTATGTGTTTATTTTATTTTCAACACCTTAAAATAATTTTTATGTGATTAAAAATATATTATTTTGATGTTAGATGCATGCGAAAATTATTTTGCAAGCATTTGAAATTTTAAAAAAATCTAGAAATTGGTATGTATATTAAAATTAAATTGTATAATTTTAACATCATAATATTCTGATTTTAAGGAGAATTAATTTTAAATTAATTCTGGAAATATGGAATCTAATTTAATTTGATTAAATATTAAATTCCACTTTAAAATGACATATAAAATTAAATTAACCAAAATAACACATATGGGCAATTTCGGTTCAAGCATTGAATCGATTTACAAATTGAAATCCAAAATTGTCATTTTTATTTTGTGCATTAGAGAACGCATGTTAGGGGTGTATGAAAAGGCATGATGGATTATTATGGACTTAGGCCCAATGTCATTGAGCATGCATGAAATTATTTTGTTTTATGGTAAATTGGGCCTGCGTGTCCCTGCCTCTCTTTCTTTCTTATGTATTTCTCTTCTCATCTTACTCCCCTCAAATGTAAATTGAGGTTTTCTATAATTTGAAATATGTAATTAGATTATATAGGATTAGGATAGAATGAAGATACAAAGGAGCAAGAAGCAAAGGAGGTGGTACCATAAACAAGAAGACTTAGAAATAGGAATTTGATTTCTATTTTGGATTGTAAATTCATGCATATATCTAAGTAAGACCTAATCAATTTCTCTTTGGCTTAAGAGATTGACTTTAGTATATCCATAATCATGCCATATAGTTAATGTAACTATCTTTATATATCCATGTGATGAATGTATGATGTATAAAAGCATGAATAATAACTTGATGAGACCTAACAAAGAAATCCCTCACTAAATAAACAATTAAGTCTTACACCTTCCATTAATATGGGTAGAACTAGAGTTCTTCTAGAGTTAGGGTTGTTGAGTTGCCTCAAGCTCACTCTATAAGAATATGTTCAATCCATTGAAATTAGATTTCATGATTAATGGGTTAGACTTAACCAATATTATTAACTTGTTGGATTTGCACCAAGGTTAATGTGTATTGGAGGCGAAGTTAGGTTGTATACATGAGATGTACACATATCAAAAGTTGAAAGCCCAATGTATGTGTGCACATCAATAAGTTGATAGCATAAGATTCGATAGTTGCATGAATAATGCAATTGGAATGGATTAGATACCTACCAACCAAACTAAGGATAGCTTGTTTAGTAGCCTCAAGGTTATTCTTAGCTAGTTGGATATCGACCCAGCAGGAGAACTTCCATATAAGTTCTATCGGGTTCATAGTGAGGGATATGAATTCGCAATAAAATAGTGGATTACTTATGGAGCCATACATCTCGATCGGAAAAGAATCAATAGAAAAAGAAAGAATCGGAATTGATCGTGCGATTTATTAAAGACCTAATAAACATGCATTTTATGTACATTCTAACATGTTCTATTTTACAGCTAGGTTGCTAGAATCATCATCATGACAAGTGTGAATTTGCAATCACTAATGGAATCAAATAAGTTGACTGGGCCCAATTTTTTAGATTGGCTAAGGAATTTGAGAATAGTTCTCAAATCCGAAAAGATTGGCTATGTCCTAAATGAGACACTCCCTAATCCCTCTGGTGCTAATGCTTCTGAAGATGTTCAGAAGGCATATCAAAAGCATCTCGATGATAGTGAGATGGCAAGCTGCATTATGCTTGCTACTATGTCAGTTGAGTTGCAAAAGCAACATGAGGCTATGGATGCTAATTCCATAGTATACCATCTAAGCGAGTTTTTTTATGAGCAAGCACATTCTAAAAGGTTCAAAACTTCAAGGTTGCTCTTCCGCTCTAAGATGGTTGAGGGGAAATCTCTAGTGCAATATGCATTGAAGATGAATGGCTATATTGAGAGGTTGGCCACCTTGGGATTTGTGATGGACCATGAATTAAGTATTGACTTAATTCTAACCAGTTTGTCTGGTAGTTATTCACATTTTATACTTAACTATAGGATGAAACAAATCTCCACCACTATTCCCGAGCTAATTAACTTGCTCAAAACAGCTGAGCCATCTGTCCAGAAGGATAGTAAGGCTGTGATGCTGGTGGACTCTTCAAGTTCTAAAAATAAGAACCTTAAGAAGAAGAAGAAGTCCATGAAGCCTAAGGGAGGTGTGTCGAGAAGAAGGCCAAGGAGATTGCTCCAAATGGGACATGCTTCCATTGTGGCAAGGATGGCCATTGGAAAAGGAACTGCAAGGCTTACTTAGAGTCCTTAAAGAAGAAGGCATCTGATGCCCTATCTACTTCAGGTATTTTTGTCATTGAAACTAATACGGTTTTCCATAATAATATATGGGTATTAGATACCGGTTGTGGCTCACACATATGAACTAATATGCAGGGCCTAAGGAACAGTAGACAGTTCATTAAGGAAGAGTCAGACCTACGTGTTGGAAATGGAGCAAGGGTTGCTGCATTAGCTGTAGGAACATATGTATTAACCCTCCCTAGTGGGCTTATATTAAATTTG
This sequence comes from Triadica sebifera, assembly GCA_023653625.1. Taxonomy (NCBI): domain Eukaryota; kingdom Viridiplantae; phylum Streptophyta; class Magnoliopsida; order Malpighiales; family Euphorbiaceae; genus Triadica; species Triadica sebifera. The sequence continues at coordinate 16,580,929 of CM042898.1, read as the reverse complement.
GATAATTTCTATTATGTACCTGGTTTGACTAAAAACATTATTTCTATTTCAAGTCTAAATAAAGATGGTTTCCTTTTAGCTTTTAGTAACAATTGTTGTTCTATTATGTTGAATGGAATTCTTTCCGATAATGGTACATTATGCAATGGAATATACATATTAGATATGTCGAATCCCATTTTAAACATCAATGTTAATAAAAGGCAAAAATAAGATATGTTGAAATCATCTTATTTATGGCATTGTCGCCTTGGTCATATAAGTGAGAAATGCATGGCTAAGCTACACAAATGTGGTAGTTTGGGGTCATTTGATTATGAATCATATGACACATATGAATCTTGCTTATTAGGCAAGATGACTAAATTACCCTTTAAGGGAAAGGGTGAACGTGCTAATGGACTTTTAGACCTAATACATTCAGATGTATGTGGTCCAGTGTCAACACACGCCATAGGTGGTTTCATCTACTTCATTGCTTTAATCGTTGACTACTCATGATATGGGTACATGTATCTTATGAGATACAAATCTGAAGCTTTTGAAAAGTTCAAAGAATTCAGAAATGAAGTAGAGAAACAACTTGGCAAAAGTATTAAAACACTTCGATCAGATCAAGAAGGAGAACACTTTAGCTAAGAGTTTCTAGATTATCTTAGGGATAATGGGATTTTATCTCAGTGGACTCCACCTCACATACCACAACACAATGGTGTGGCTGAAAAAAGAAACTGAACCTTGTTAGACATGGTAAGATCTATGATGAGTTTTGCGAAATTGCCTAAATCCTTTTAGGGTTATGCACTTGAGTCCGCCATTTATATATTAAATGGTGTTCCTTCAAAGTTAGTTGATGTGACTCCATATGAGATATGGTATAACAAAAGGCCCATATTTTCTTACATGAGAATTTGGGGTTATCCTGCTTATGTGAAGCGAACAATGTCAGATAAGCTATAAGCTAATTCTGACCGATGTCTGCTTGTAGGATATCCAAAAGCATCATATGGATATCAATTTTATCACCCCTTGGAACAAAAGGTTTTTGTTTCAAGACATGTTATCTTTTTAGAGAGAGAATTCCTTCTAAAAGGAGATAGTGGAGCAAAATTGAACTTGTCGAAGTTCAAGATGCTCAAACAAATGCTGATCAACTGTCTGAACTCGAGCTTGTTACTCATACAGATGATATAATAGCTCAACCTTCTAAAGCACAAAAGCTTCATAGGTCAAGTAGGATACGTACTGTTCCAGAGAGATATGAATTTCTCATTTGTGAACAAAACAACGTATTGTTCATAGAAAATGATGAGCCTACAACCAATGAAGAAGTTCTGAATAGTTCAGAATCTGACAAATGGCTTCAAGCCATGAAGTTAGAAATGGATTCCATGTATGAAAACCAAGTATGGACTTTGGTTGACCCACCCGAAGGAATAAAGCCTATAAGGTGTAAGTGGGTTTTCAAAAAGAAAACTGACATGGATGGTAATGTGATTACCTATAAAGCTAGACTTGTTGCTAAAGGTTATTATCAAACACAAGGAATTTACTATGATGAAACTTTTAGCCCAATAGCTATGCTTAAATCCATAAGGATACTCCTAGCCTTTGCTACTCATTATGATTATGAGATATGGAAAATGGATGTGAAGACAACTTTCCTTAATGGAAATCTGATTGAGGATGTGTACATGACACAACCGGAAGGCTTCATATCCAAAGATGGCAATAAAGGTATTTAAGCTTCAAAGATCCATTTATAGATTAAAGCAAGCATCCAAGAGTTGGAATATTCGGTTTGATGAGACAATCAAACAATTTGGTTTCTTACAAAATCTTGATGAACCTTGTGTTTACAAGAAGGCTAGTGGGAGTGCAATTGTATTTCTTGTGTTATCTGTAGATGACATATTATTAATTAGAAATGATGTCTCAGCCTTACAATCAATCAAAATTTGGTTATCCAAGAATTTCTCTATGAAAGACCTTCGAGAAGATCTCTATACTTTGGGGATAAAGATCCATAGATCCATCTAAAAGATTGCTTGGTCTTTCACAGTCTACGTACATAGGTAAGATGCTGAAGAGGTTTAGCATGGAGCAGCCTAAGAGGGGATATATTCCCATGACCCATGGGATTACTCTCTCAAAGTCTTTGTGTCCAAAGACACAAGATGAGAGGACACACATGAGTTTGATTCCATCTGCTTCAGCTATAGGATCAATCATGTACACTATGACATGTATAAGATTCGATGTATCATATGCTCTGAGTATCACGAGCAGATAACAATCGAACCCTAGTAAGGGTCATTGGGTGGCTGTCAAGAATATCCTTAAGTACTTAAGAAGAACCAAGGATGTCTTATTGGTATATGGCGATGGAAATCTTATTGTGAGCAGGTATACCGATGCCAACTTCCAATCTGACAAGGATGACTCAAAATCTTAGTCAAGTTATATATTCACACTAAATGGTGGAGCAATTAGTTAGAAGAGCTCCAAATAGGAAACGACTGCTGATTCCATAACCGAGCATAGTACATTGCAACTTCTGAAGTAGCAAAGGAAGTAGTTTGGCTAAAGAAATTCATCACAGAACTTGGAGTGGTTCCCAACATTATTGATCCAATACAATTGTATTGTGATAATAATGGAGCCATTGCGCAAGATAATAAGCCACGATCTCATCAGAGATCCAAACATGTAATAAGAAGATACCGTTTGATTAGAGAAATCATTGGTAGGAATGATGTAAAGATAGAAAGAGTGCCCACTGATCAGAATATCACTGATCCTTTAACTAAGCTACTTCCCCAAAAGAAATATGATTCTCATGTACTCACCTATGAAATTAAATACAAAGGCGATTGGCTTTAGTTCAAGTGGGTGCTTGTTAGAGAAGTGCTCTAAACGCACTTACCTTTAGCACTTATTGTACAAATTTATTTGATTAATAACAGTCTTTTTTATTAATTTGATATTAATTTGATATATGAATTCATAAGTGATCTTAAATCAATTAATGAAGTCCTTGATACATAACATAACATAAAAGAAATCATGATGAGATCATGATATTGAGATTCTTATCATGTGTAATTATGTTAGTATGAAAATTATCCCTAGTCATAGGATTAATGAGATGGGATATTATTAATCCAGACAGACTAGCACACGTTACACTCCTTGATTGGATCGAGTAGTATATCTCATAATCTATAAACATGAGGTGTTTAGAGTTAACATGTGGATGCTTGCTAAGTGTAGCTAAGTACATTAGATGACCAACTATGAGACAATCATATGGATAATCTATTCAAATGTCAATGATAGTCTCATCATAGCAATGGTTTAAGTATCTTTAGACTTAAGGTACTCAAGGATATTGTTGCCCAGATATTGTACCAAGAAGGGGGGTTGAATTGGATATTAAAATTTCTTAACTTTTAAGTGCAGCAAGAAAAGTTAAGTAGAGTAGGGATAGGAAATATCACATAGAAATTTTTATAGAGGTTTGGGTGTTAACAAACCCTACTCCCCTCCCAATCTCAATTGGGAGTTTCACTAACACACTTAATGTTACAATGGAGTTTTAGAAGCTCACTCCCAACTATGGTGTTTCTAACAATGGATCACACCTAACCCATAAATCCCTTGTCTTTTAATGGCTCACATAATAAACGAATTCCTTGTGTTTTAAAGGCTCACATAAATAACCCTTACAAGTGTTCTACTCTTAACCCAATATACCCAAACTCACTTGAGTAGTAGATTACAAAGAGAAACACTCATAAATCTATAATGCTCAGAAAATAATGAGCAAAAATATTTTTACAAAGAATTAATGTTTGTTTTGAAAGTATTAAATGCACAAATTGGCTACAACAAGATTTTGATTCGAAGTATTAGCTATCCTCTTGTACTAGATTCAAAAATGGCTTGCATTTATACTTTCATGGCGAATTATAGCCGTTTTGTTGCATTTAATGCGAAAATAGCCGTTGCACCAACTCTTAATTTCGTGTCTGACATGTTTCTCTTTCCTCTTTCACAGTCATGAGTATGAGTGTCATGGTCGTGACTATTCTTCCAAGCTGTGACTTAAGTTGTTTCTTTGGCCATAAAGCATTCTAGAAGGATTTGAAGTGTTTGATCATGGGCGTGACATTATAATTTCACAGTTGTGAACATCCTTCATAGTCGTGGTCTAAGTGGTGACTCTGGCCGTGAAGCTCTCTGGAGGAATTTGACATGTTTTCTCATGGGCATGACTTTCTTTCATGGGCATGACTAATATGATCATTCATGGTTGCTATCATTCTTCATGGCCGTGAACTTTAAATATTTGGTAGTTGGCTCTAAGCTTCATCACAGGCGTGACATAAAATGTCATGGGCGTGAATAATGCTATTTCTTCAATTTTTGTCTTTTTAAGGTTAGTCTTCCATTCTCCATTCTTGCTATCTTGTTCCATACCTTGTTCAATAAACTTAAAAAACAAGTATGTTAAATACATTATTGCTATTTTATTTGTTAGCATCAAAATGATGAAAATACCCCTCAAGGTTCAACAATCTCCCCCTTTTTTATGGTGACAAATAATCTAGCAATATGTGCTTTTGAGAAGTCTCCCCCTTAAAAGATGCTTAAGATAAACAATTACTGAAGTGCAAGAATTGTAAAGAATGATGATGTATAGCATGAAAATATGCTTCCTAGTTTAGGTATGTGCAAGTTATATGCAAGGTATATCCAATGTATACCAAATTTTTATTAAAACTAGTTAAGTATGTGCAAAGTATATTTAAGGTATATTCAAAGTATATCAAGTGCATATTCATTCATGTAACTTGCATCAAGGTATATGCAAATTATAATTAAGCTATATTCAAGGTATATCAGTTCATTTTCATACTTGCATATTTATTTTATTCAATGATTCAAATAAGTATTTCAAATATATTGCATTTAACTTTAAATATAATATATATTGCTAGGTCCTCCCCCTTTTGTCATCAACAAAAAGAATAACAAAAAGATAAATCATAATGGAAAATAAATGCAATTATATTAATATTAAAAGAAGAATACAAGGATTTGAACAGAGATTTAAAGTTCTACTTCAAACATGCTAGAAATTAACATAGTGAAAATATAGTCTAGCTAGATTTAGAGCCAGACATCTCGTCTCTAAGGTGAGCTACTTCCTCCCCAAGGCTCTCTATGCGAGACTCTATGAAATCCTTGAGGTTCTCTAACCTCTCATCCATCAAAGCCGACAATTGGTCAAACAGTGGCGCCAGGAGATCAGCCATTTACTGAGCCAAGTTCAATGTGGAGGCAGAGGATTGTCCAATTTCCTGCTCAACCTCTGGGGTCGCCATCTCAACTCGAACTCTCTTTCTCTACTGGATTCCTTGGAGACCAGCTTTGAAGTCGTCTGAATCATTGTCCTCCCAAATAATCTCACTAGCTGTGTTGGTGAAGCGGTAGTAGATGTTGTTCTCGTGAATTATGCGAACCGTTGGTCCCATTTTGATAAACGACTCGATGTCTAATCAGTCTCGAGGATGTGTTGGTATAAGTTTGAAGTGGTGCTCCTCTAGCTTCAAATACCCAATTTTGATAGAAAGGTGAGTCACATACCCACCAATCAAAATATCTCCAGAGGGCTTTGTGTCAATGGACTGTAGATGGTTTGCAAACCATCGAGATAAAGCCACTGTTAGGCCTCTTCAGGCCATCTTCAGGAGAAAAAGCTCGGATTTCCAAATCGACCCATTGCTATCTCCTCTAGCAAAAATGCTATAGGTTAGAAACCTATGCAAGTATTTGTGCACTGGGGATCGAAGGTGGGTGCTTTTCATCTTCTTGACAACCTAGCTGCAGTCAAGCCCGAAATGAGTCCATGCATGAGTAGCATAGAACTCCACCTCACTCTCATTAAGGATACTGTCAGAGGGAAGGTTGAACATGTCACCAAACTCTGTGGTAGTGAGGGTGTTCGGATGCTTGCAAAGTTGAAATTTTACCGTGCCGGTAGGAGATACTTGCAGGGTGCTAAGGAACTCAAGAGTTGGTTCCCTCAGCATCTGATGATGGATATCAACGAAATCTTTCAGATGACAAGCCTGGAGTTGTTCCGTCATGCTTGTCTCGAGACCAAGTGTTCTGATAGTTTGCCACTCAAATGATCGAGAGGAAAGAAGTGGTCTTTTCTTAAGAGTCGTGTACCTTGGATGACAGTGCTCCGGGATGATATTGAGAAGGTAGTCTGTATACCTTCTTCAAGCATAAGATTTCTTTTTGGTACATTTGGAGGAGCCAGGTTCCATTTTTTATTGAGAAATACATTTTTGAAGAGAGAAAATCTGATGGAATTTTGGAATAGAACCTAGAGTGTTATGATTTCGGATGATGGAAATGGTTTTTGAAGGTATTTATAGATGGAATGTGTTGCCAGGGAGCCGAAATCTATGAAATGGTATTGAATGGTGATAAATGAGAGAAGTTGGAAATAAGAGAAATAACGGCAGAAAATGTTTTATAACCGACATATTCCCTGTCGTTAAGGCTAAGTCTAAAACAAGACTAAATCATTTCTAAGGTGGTTTTATCCCTTATAACATATATTTATATCAAGTTAGCTACTTCATATCTAAAAACATGAGACAAAAACACAAGATTATCAATCAAGGTTCAACAATTTTGACAATTATAAAGTTAATTCATCAATCATACAAGCTTTTTAATGAATAATGTAGTCTCAACATTCCCCTTTGTAAAATTATTTTCTAAGATAAAAGAACTTAGTCTTTCATACCAAGCTCTTGGAGCTTGTTCCAAACCATATAAAGCTTTTGAAAGTTTAAATACATGGTTAGGCAAATCATAGCTTTCAAAACCTGGTGGTTGTTCTACATAAACTTCTTCTTCTATAAAGCTATTTAAAAAGGCACTTTTTACATCCAATTGAAAGAGTTTGAAATTCATATGGCATGCATATGCTAAAAGTATTATTTTGGCTTCTAATCTAGCTACAGGAGCATAGGTCTCATCATAATCTATTCCTTCTTCTTGATTATATCCTTTTGCAACCAACCTAGCCTTATTACGAGTTATTGAACCTTGTTCATCTAATTTATGTCTAAATACCCATTTGTTTCCAATGATTTGATGCTCTTTGGGTCTAGGTACTAAGGTCCATACCTTACTTCTCTCAAATTGGTTGAGTTCCTCTTGCATGGCAATAACCCAACTTTCATCATTAAGAGCCTCATCAATATTTTTAGGCTCAATTTGAAAACCAAAGGCAAGATCAGAAACTAAATTTTTGAGATGAGATCTAGTACTTACTCCCGTTGTAAGATCACCAATGATTTGCTCTTTGAGGTGATCTTTTGTCAATCTCCATTCTTTTGTGAGCTCTTGCCTATTTTCCTCTTGATCTGGAATTAGAGTATCATCTTGATGTGAATCTTCTTGATCATTTTCTTTTCTTTCATTTTCAAGATCAAGTCCTTCCATGGTACCTACAACATCATCAAGAACACTACCTTTCACAAGATCAAGCTTACTAGATTCATCAAAAACAACATGCATAGATTCTTCAACAGTTAATGACTTTTTATTAAATACTCTATATGTTTTGCTAGTTCTAGAGTATCCTAAAAAGATACCCTCATCAAATTTAGAGGCAAATTTTCCACTATTGTCCTTGGTATTCAATATGAAACACTTGCGTCCAAATACTCTAAAGTATGATATCATAGGTTTTCTTCCATTCCATAGCTCAAATGAAGTTTTGTTTAAGAGAGGTCTTTTGAAAACTCAATTTGAAATATAACATGCAGTATTTGTGACTTCGACCTAGAAGTAAGTTGGTAAACCATGCTCATTAAGCATTGCTCAAGCCACTTCAATTAAAGTTCAATTTTTCCTTCCGACTACCCCGTTTTATTGAGGTGTCCTAGGACATGAAGAATTCTGCAAAATGTGATGTTCTAGACAACAATTTTCAAAGTTTTCATTTTCAAAATCTTTGCCATGATCACTTCTTATTTTTGAAATACAATATCCTTTTTCATTTTGTACTCTTTTAGCAAAGTTTCTAAAAGTTTCAAAGGAACCACTCTTTTGAGCTAAGAAAATTACCCAAGTAAATCTCGAGTAGTCATCGACGATGACAAAGGCATAGTGTTTACCTCCTAAGCTTACAATTCTAGTAGGTCCAAAAAGATTTAGATGCAGAATTGTAGAGGTTTTGACGTACTTAAAATATTTTTGGATTTGAAGGATGACTTGTGTTGTTTTCCTCTTTGGCAAGGTTCACATGTCTTGTCTTTTTCAAATTTGACTTTTAGCAGTCCCTTTACCAGCTCTCCTATGCTGAGGCTTTGAATTAAATCCATGCTTGCATGACCAAGCCTTCTATGCCATAGCCAAGATTCATCACTAGTAGTCAGAAGACACTTAGAGGAATGGTTAGATATTTTGTGTAAGTCTATTATATAGGTATTGACATCTGTATTTCTTTTAAATCTCTTGGCCATTAATAGAGGTTACAAGACATTTTTTGGAAGTAAAGATTACTTTGTTTCCTTTATCACATAATTAACTTACACTTAACAAGTTATGTTTCAAGCCATCAACAAGTAAGACATCTTTAGTGAAAATAGTACCATTAATACCAATAGAGCCAATGCCAATTATCTTACCCTTATTATTGTTTCCAAAGGTAACTTTAACTCCATCAATACTCTTGATTTCATTAAAAAGTTCTTTGTCTCTGGTCATATGCCTTGAACATCCACTATCTACTAGCCAAGCATTTTTGTTTATTGTGGACTTGAGGCATACCTATAGAATCACAATTCAAGTATGGTTTTTAGGTACCCAAATGAGTTTGGTTCCTTAGGGGTTAGCACATGAAGGTTCCCAATGATCCTTCCTTATCCAACAATGTTTATTTATGTGACCAAATTTCATACAATAATTACTTTGTTTAGCTCTAAATATGCTTTTTAGTCTTACAATGCTTTTGAATGCCATATTTTTATTAGGTTGAGTTTGAGAGCAATGGCATGCACAAGTATGATGAATTGGTGCTTTTCTAGGTGCATGCTTCTTATATATAAATGCATGATTAGCCTTTTGAGGTTTCCTTCTTAGGCTTACCAACCCTTGATCATCCCTCTTATGTATAGAAGATTTAATGCATTTTGTGCACTTATCCCTTGGGGCTGTTACAACAAATATGGAGATGTGAGGTTCACTTGATTTAACAAAAGTAGTCTTGTGAGAAGATGATGATGTACCCTTAAAATCCTAGACCATATAAAATTAAGGGCGGTCTTTGAGACACAATGAGAGTATATAAACTCTCCTTTCCCTTGTGAAATTTTGAAATGGAGTTTCTAAGTTCCTCAACTTCATTTTTCAAAATATTATTTTCTTTAAGCAAGGATTTAGTTGAGGGTCTTGAAGAGTACTCATCTAATGACTTTTGAAGAGATTCATTAGATGATTTGAGCTTAAAGTTTTTCTTTTCTAAAGCATCCATTTCGATTTTCAAATTAGAAATGTTATTCTTATAAGTATTCAATTTACTTCTATATTTCTCAAGTTATAGATTCAAAACTTCTAATAGGCTTTGCTCATCATCAACTTCACTGTTACCATCATTATCACTACTATCATTATTGAAAGAGTATGAGTGAAGTGATCCTACCTAATCCAAGATGTGATCCTCTATTGTAGCGCTCCCTTACCCAACTAGTCGTTAATAGGATATGGAAGTGCTACTAAGCTCATCTGTTTTAAAACCAATGTTCAAATTATTGAATTTTTTTTCGAGTTTATTATTAGCGAAATATTTATTGCTATATTGTTTTCTTTCCACTTAAATATATAACTAGTGATGGAAATTTTTTTTATTTAAAAGAACTCATTCAATTAAACCATAATATTTAGACATATATTTACAAATAATATTAGTATATAAAATTACAACATTCATTCCATATAAATCCTTCATGCCACAAATTTACATCAAAAGAAATTCTTAAAATTTAATTTTTTCAACATAATTTCCAAAACATACAAAAAGAACTAGGCTGCTACAATCTGATCTTGGGATTCCCTCTTCTTTGGTCACTCTATCGGAACAACTACTTCTATTTATCTGTGCATGAAACACACGCACTAAGCTTATAGCTTAGTGGTATGTTTGGCAACTATCCAATAATTACATAAATAATTCTAAAATAAAACTTTAGAAACTACAATTAATTCATTAAGCATGCCAAATATTCAATTAATAATAAAACCATTTTCTTTATGTAAAAACATTTGAGTCATCAATTATGAAATTCCATTCATTAAGCATGCTTGAAATTGCTCAACAAATCAAGATATAAAATTTACAATATCAATTTCGTAATTCAAATATATATATTTTTTTCCTAGTATTTATTTAATAGTCCATGACATCTTAGACAAGAACTAAGCACTGGATACAGAGTTTCAACTCTACGGTAGAATACTCGGTGCCTACATAATTATTTTATAACTCGGCGTTTAATGCCTACATTTTCTATAACAACTCAGCACCTTTTTTGTGCCTACGTAAATTCGAACTCAGCACTATCTTTTAGTGCATATGTAATTTCAACTCAGCACTATTTCTTAGTGCCTACTTAAATTAAATCTCAGTACTATTATTTTTAATACCTACTTTTCTACCCTTTTATTGGCATGCCAACTTATCCTAATTTCTAATTCTAGACTAGATGTTATAGGGCTTAATTATATTTGTTACCTTTATTATTATTTACATAAATTATGTAGGTAACATTAATATAAATTCATATAAATGAAATAATTCATATTTGTTAAACCTTGAGGGGTATTTCTGTCATTTTGATGATAACAAATAATATAGCAATATTTTATTTAACATACTTGTTTTTGTAAGTATATTATACAGGACATGGATTAAAATAGCAAGAATGGAGAATTGGAAGAATAATCTTGAAAGACAAAATTCAAGTAGTAGCATGTTCACTGCCGTGACTCTATGAGTCACTCCCGTGAAGGAAGCTAACCGTTATCAAAACAAATATTTGAAGTTCACGGCCATGAAGGAAAAACAAATCGTGAAGTAAGCATTTTAGTCACCCCCGTGAATAAAGGTGTCACCCCCGTGAAGATTCATGCAATTTCATGCAGAGAGCTTCACGACCAGAGTCACCACTTGGATCACGGCTGGGAAGATTGTCATGCCCGTGAATGAGTATGCCCGTTCACTGCAATCTGCCCAGTATTTTTTTCTGGATAGATTTCTATTTCAAACTTTTAGTCCATTTTTCACCTAATTTTAAGTGTATTCAGGTATAGTGGTGTGAATAAAATTTGAAACCCTATGTCTTAAGTTTCCAACCCAATAAGAATCACGCAAAAATCATTTCCAGAACTCAAGTTATGACTAGAAAACTAGATACTGTTCATAAGATGAATTTCCAACACACCAATTAATTCATACAATTTCCATTTTCATACATCAACCTCATATTCTAGTTTTTATTTCCATATTCATCGCATCATTTAATCACTAATTCATTACTCAATCAAATATCCAAAATTTCATACACATCACAAAATCAAAATCAACATTTTTCTCTATTGAATTTTTGCAAAATGTACGTACCTCAAAAATTTCACTTCTCTTCACTTTTTTCTTCTTCCTAGCTAGCTTTCTCTTTGCCCATACTTCCTCTTTAATTTTGGTTCAAAGTTTTTTCACTTCCTTGTCCTAACAACAAATTTTACACTAATTAAGCACTAATCACACTAATCCACCCTTAATCACCATTAACATAATAACAACCCTAAATTACTATCTTTAATGGCAACTAACCCCAAACTCAAATCTAAACTCACCTTTGATGATCTTCAAAAGGATCAAAGTCTTCTTTCTCTTTTTCTCTCCCTTTCTTCCTTCCTCTTCCTTGGTTTAGCTCACTTTTCTTCACTTATTTAATGAACTTGCCTTAATCCCATTTTTTTTTCATCTAATCTTAGTTTGATTTGAAGAAAGAAAAAGAAGAATAAGTGGTCGAGGAGGAGTTCATGGAAAAAGAGAAAAAAGGGAGAGAAATGGGTATGATTAAGGTGAGGATGAAGAAGAATGGCCAAAAAGCGAAAAGTTTGACTTTTTATAGTTGGATTAGGTGGGTGGTTAGGATTAATTACTAATCTTGCTTTCCATTGATGCATTAATTTAAATCACTCTTACTTTATTTTAATCAAAAGAATATTCCTTTCCTTAGACAAAGAGTATTCCATTTTTATGCCTTCTTAAAATATATGTGCCAAAAACACTGCAATTTCCAATTTTGTTCAGTAAAAAATTATTTTTTTTTCAATTTTACTTCCGAACTTCAAAATTATAAATTAATAATATCCAAAATATTTTTCTTATATCTTATTATTATTTTAATTTATTTTTTTCATATCCAAATTTAGACTCTGATCGGTTCGGCATGCCGGATTTAGGTCTACCGCGACCGTGGCCTAAATTTTTGGCCATTACAATTTTCCCCTCCTACAAAAATGTCATCCTCGAAATTTACCTTTTTTAACTGGAGTGAAATAATTGTGGAGCTAGAATTTCTAGCTGCTCCTCTTCGTAAGTTAGATCTGGTCATATCTCTATAGGTTCTGTTGATATGATATGAGATGGATCCGATCGATATCTTCTCAACATGGACACATGGAATACGTTATGAATCTTGTCTAACTATGGTGGTAGAGCTAATTTGTATGCCACGGGACCTATGAGTTCAAGTACCTCATAAGGTCCAATGAACCTAAGACTCAACTTTCCCTTCTTTCCAAATCGGAAAATCCTTTTCCAATGTGAGACTTTTAAGAATACTTTGTCACCAACTATATACTCAATATCCCCCCTTTTCAAATCTGCATATAATTTTTGTCTATTAGCAGCAGCATTCAGCCTATCTCTTATTACTCTCACGTTTTCCTCTGTCTGCTGTACTAGATCTAGACCCACTACTTTCATTTCACTAAGCTCGGTCCAACATAGAGGCGTTCTACATTTCCTCCCATACAAGGCTTCATATGGTACCATACCGATACTGGCTTGGTGAATATTATTGTAGGCAAATTCTATCACACAACTCCTCAACATATCTTCCAATATCTGTATGACCCTCTCTGATTGTCCATCTATTTATGGTTGGAAAGTTGTGCCGAAATTAAGTTGAGTACCCATGGCTTGATGCAAACTTTTCCAGAATTTTGAAGTGAACCTCGGGCCTCGATCCGAAATGATTGAAACTGGCACACCATGTAAATGGATTATCTCATTAACATATATCTCTGCCAAACAGCTAAGTGGATAATCCATCTTGATCGGTAGAAAATGAGCTGATTTAGTGAGTCGGTCCACCACCACCCATACTGAATCATGCCTCTTTTGTGTCAAAGGAAAACCAAAAACAAAATCCATTGTAACTCTTTCCCATTTCTACTCCGGAATTGAAATTGACTGCAATAATCCACTTGGTACATGATACTCAGCCTTCACTTGCTGAAAAGTTAAACATCTGGTAGTATACTCGGTGATATCTCTTTTCATTCCTGGCCACCAGTAATATGCCTTCAAGTCATGATATATTTTGATGCTTCCCGAGTGCATTGCATAAATAACATTGTGAGCTTCCTTCAAAATATCTTGTTTCAATTATGGTATGTCTGGCACACATAACTTGCCCTTTTGCCTTAAACTCCCATATGATTCAATAGTAAATTCTGGTTTTTCACCCTTTTTCACCATTTCAAAAATTTCCTTTAATTTCGTATCCTGATTCTGATTGTCCTTTACTTGTCGGATCAATGTGAGTTGAATCCATAATTCTGCCCAAATAATATATAAAGAAATTATTATTTCATTTTTTTAATCTTGTTCACTTAATAAATTTAAGTTTTAACGTTTACCTACCAGAGTTTTTCTACTTAGAGCGTCAGCTACCACATTGGCCCTACCCGGCTGATAATCAATGATACAATTGTAGTCTTTGATTAATTCTAGCCATCGCCTCTATCTCAAATTGAGTTCCTTTTGTGAAGGCAAATATTTCAGACTTTTATGGTCTATATAGATATAACATTGCTCACCATACAGGTAATGTCGCCATATTTTCAATGCAAACACAATGGGCGCTAGTTCCAGATCATGTGTCGGATAATTTCTCTCATGGGGCTTCAGTTGTCTGGAAGCATAAGCGATCACTTTGCCTTCTTGCATTAATACACATCCCAAACCATTAAGGGAAGCATCACTATACACCACATAATCTTTTCCCACAGTAGGTTGTGTCAACACTGGTGCCTCTGTCAACATTTTTTTCAACTTATCAAAACTAGTTTTGCACCGGTCTGTCCACTCAAATCTGGTCTCCTTTCTAAGAAATGTTGTTAGTGGTGAGGCTATCATTGAAAATCCTTTCACAAATCTCCGATAATAACCAGCCAAACCAAGAAAACTTCTCACCTCTGTCACATTCCGAGGCGGTTCTAGTTGAGGATTGCCTCTACCTTACTGGTGTCGACTCTAATTCCATCGGCTGAGACAATATGCCCTAGAAAGGCCACTTCATCTAACCACAATTTACATTTCGACATCTTCGCATACAATTGATTCTCTCTCAAGGTATGGAAGACAATACGAAGATGTTGATTATGCTCTTCTCTGCTTCTAGAGTATACCAAGATATCATATATGAATGCCACCATGAACTGATCAAAATAAGGCCTAAAGATTCTATTCATTAGATCCATAAATGCTGCTGGGGCATTTGTCAAGCCAGAAGGCATTACTAAGAACTCGTAATGACCATACCGAGTCCTAAATGTTGTTTTTGAAATGTCTGATTCTTTAATTCTCAATTGGTGATAACCTGATCTGAGGTCAATTTTAGAAAATACCCCTGCTCCTTTCAACTGATCAAACAAGTCATCTATTCTCGGCAAGGGATATTTGTTCTTAATTGTCATCTTGTTCAATTGAAGATAATCAATGCACAAACGAAAGGTGCCATCCTTCTTTTTCACAAATAGAATCGGAACACCCCAATGTGAGACAATAGGCCTGATAAACCCTTTCTCTAACAACTCTTGCAACTGCATTTTTAATTCCTTTTGCTCAATAGGTGCCATTCTGTATCGAGTGATCGATATTGGGGCTATGCCTGGCAAAACATCAATTGCAAACTCTATCTCCCTGATAGGTGGTAACCCTGGCAAGTCCTCAGGAAGATATCTGGATATTCACATACTATAGGAATCTCCCTAAGATCTAGACTCCCTTTCTTGGTATCTACAATATGTGCCAAAAATGCTTCACATCCCTTTCTAATAAGCTTACTTTCCTTCGTCACAGAAATGACATTAGTCAAGTATGGTCAGTTCTCACCCAAGACAATCACATCATCCTGCCCTGAATTCTTAAAAGTCACTCTTTTATATTGACAATTCACCACTACTGTATGCTGAGTTAACCAATCCATCCCCAAGATTGCATCAAACTCATAGAATGACAACTCTATTAGGTCAGCTGGGAATTCTACATTCTAAGTTTTGATTGGAGTGTTTTTATAGACTCAACTAACTTTCACTCCATGACCCAAAGAATTTGTCACTAATATATCACAATCTAATTCCTCTGCTACCATATTTCCCTGACTAGGAGGTGACATGGATAAATATGAATGTGTAGAACCCGGATCTATCAATGGAAATAAATCAGTATCATTAAGAGAAAATTTACCGATTATCACATCCGAGGGCATCCTGCACCT
The DNA here is from genome assembly GCA_023653625.1 of Triadica sebifera. Lineage (NCBI taxonomy): Eukaryota > Viridiplantae > Streptophyta > Magnoliopsida > Malpighiales > Euphorbiaceae > Triadica > Triadica sebifera. The sequence continues at coordinate 16,565,042 of CM042898.1, read as the reverse complement.
CACGAGCTCTCATGGCATATGCTCGGCCTGGGGCTTGGCTACCTTTTGCTCTATTTACTAATTCTAATATGCTCTGCCCAATCCTGTCACTTCTAGACAGTCCATTTCTCCTACCTCTACCTCGAGAGACATTTTGAACCTTCACTGATACTACACCACCTGTACCTTTTCCTCTAGGGCAATCTTTCTGCTTGTGCTCAGTAGATTCGCATCGTAGGCATGATCCAGTAATCCACCAACAATCACCTACATGTGATCTCCCACAATGTTGACATGTGACAGATATGAATCTCTGATTACCCAAAGCTGGTACACTACCTGTAGACCCCTCTAGCCTAAACTGTTGGCTTTGCCTAGTTGAAAATGTTGGTCCAGAATCCCGTGACTGGAAAATCCTATGCGTTGTCCGCCCTTTTTTACCTGATGTTTAGGCCATGCTAATTGTTGATCTTCATGGTGGCTCTTCTATCCTTTTTCTGTTTGACCTCTTTTCCACACTGATGGTTGAGGACACTAGTGTAGAAAAATCCTCAAGCTGAAGGGTGGTAACTATATTCCCAATATCATCATTGAGCCCATCCTTAAATCTATGACATCTGTCTGCCTCATCAGCAACGATTCTAGCTGCATATTTACTCAGTCTAGTGAATTCCATCTCATATTCAGCCACTCACATGCTTCCTTGCTTCAAGTCTTGAAATTCCCTTTTTTTCATTCATATAAACTCTAGGCACATATTTCTTGCTAAATTCTGCCTTGAAGAAGTTCCATGAAGGTGGTTTTAGCGTCTAGGGCTTTGATAAGATTGATTTCCACCAGTAATATGCATGATCTTTTAAAAGGGACACAACATATCTGACCTTCTGTTTCTCTGGACACTGAAGTTCCTCAAACACCTTTTCTGTGGACTCCATCCAAAACTCTGAAGCTGCTGGGTCATCCTCCCTCCTTCCCATAAAATCTGTGGCCCTATATTTTCTAAGCTTATTAATCTGAGGTTTTGGTTGAGGTGGAGCTGGTTGGGGACCTGCTTGTACTATCCGTTGCAACAAGTTTGCTATCTGTTCCATAAGAGGCTTTTGTCCTAAATTAGCCTGTCCCTCTGCTCTCGGTGGAGCTACTACGCTCGATCTGAAATCTCTCACTGATAGTGGTTGTCTGAGATTGGCTGAGTCTGAAAGACTGTTACTCAGTTCATCTTCCGAGAAATCTTGTTCCGATCCTGAATCCATATCTACCTATAAGCTACAAGAAGGAACCCAAGTCAGATAATTGTAGCATTTTATGCATACGCATGAGACACATATTCTATTTTACACCCACTGATTAAGAACCAATTAGCCTGAGCTCTGATACCACTAAATGTAACGCTCCCTTACCCTACTAGTCGTTAATAGGATTTGGAAGTGCTACTAAGCTCATATGTTTTAAAACCAATGTTCAAATTATTGAAATTTTTTTCGAGTTTATTATTAGCGAAATATTTATTGCTATATTTTTTTTTCTTTCCATTTAAATATATAACTAGTGATGAAAATTTTTTTTTATTTAAAAGAACTCATTCAATTAAACCATAATATTTAGACATATATTTACAAATAATACTATATATATAAAATTACAACATTCATTCCATATAAATCTTACATGCCACGAATTTACATCAAAAGATATTCTTAAAATTTAATTTTTTCAATATAATTTCCAAAACCTACAAAAAGAGCTAGACTATTGTAATTTGATCTTGGGGTTCCCTCTTCTTTGGTCGCCCTATCGAAACAACTACTTTTATTTATCTGCGCGTGAAACACACGCGCTAAGCTTCTAGCTTAGTAATACATTTGGCAACTATCCAATAATTACATAAATAATTCTAAAATAAAATTTTAGAAACTACAATTAATTCATTAAGTAGGTCAAATATTCAATTAATAATAAAACCATTTTCTTTATGCAAAAACATTTAATTTATCAATTATGACATTCTATTCATTAAGCATGCTTGAAATTGCTTAACAATTCAAGATATAAAATTTACAATATCAATTTCGTAATTCATTTATATATATTTTTTTCTATTATTTATTTAATAGCCCACAACATCTTAGACAAGAACTAAGCACTGAATACAGGATTTCTTCTCTCCGGCAGTATACTCGGTGCCTGCATAATTATATTATAACTCGGCATTTAACGCCTACATTTTCAATATGAACTCAGCACCTTTTTGGTACCTATGTAAATTCGAACTCAGCACTATCTTTTAGTGCCTACGTAATTTCAACTCAGCACTATTTCTTAGTGCCTACTTAAATTAAATCTCAGCACTATTATTTTTAGTGCCTACTTTTCTACCCTTTTAATGGCATGCCAACTTATCCTAATTTCTAGTTCTAGACTAGATGTTATAGGGTTTAATTATATTTGTTACCTTTATTATTATTTACATAAATTATGTAGGTAACATTAATATAAATTCATATAAATGCAATAATTCTCATTAAATATTTTACAATCTCATACTTGCTCATTTAATCATTATAACTACAAGAAAATCAAATAATATCTTTTTCTATTACAAAATTCCACAATCAACACATGTGTTCAAACTGCCCTATTCTGGACAGCATTTCTTCCTTATATTGCCCTATATTTTTAGTCCATTTTTAGATCGAATCTGAACAGGTGATCAACTAAGAAAATGTACGTACATGTTTTATCTTTAATTTCCAACTAGAATCACATTAAAGAGAATTGTTTAGCAAAAGTTATAAATTTGCTTCTGAGCTACATTCACTGTAATCTGCCCAGTATTTTACTGGATAGATTTTTGCCTTATATTTCTCTGTCTTTTGTATCCCTTTTTAGATAGAATTTGGACAAGTGATCATCTCACAAAATGTAGATACAAGTCTTATCTTTAATTTACAACTAGAATCACATTAAAAAGAATTGTTTAACAAAAGTTATGAATTTTGTTTTCAGCTACGTTCACTTCAATCTGCCCAGTATTTTTTTTCTGGACAGATTTCTAGTTCAAACTTTGAGTCCATTTTTCACCTAATTCCAGGGCTATTCAGGTATAATGGTTTGAATAAAATTTTCCAACCCAATGACAATCACGCAAAAAGCATTTCCAGAACTCAAGTTATGACTAGAAAACTAGACAATGTTCATAAGATGAATTTCCAACACATCAATTATTTCATACAATTTCCATTTTCATACATCAACCTCATATTCTAGTTTTTATTTCCATATTCATAGCATCATTTAATCACTAATTACTCAATCAAATATCCAGAATTTCATACACATCACAAAATCAAAATCAACATTTTTCTATATTGAATTTTTGCCAAATGTACATACCTCAAATATTTCACTTCTCTTCACTTTTATCTTTTTCCTAGCTAGCTTTCTATTTGCCCTTACTTCTTCTTTGATTTTGGTTCAAAGTTTGTTCACTTCCTTGTCCTAACAAAAAATTTTACACTAATCATACTAATCCACCCTTAATCACCATTAACATAATAATAACCCTAAATTACTAGCTTTAATGGCAACTAACCCAAAACTCAAAGAAAAGGGAAGAAGAAAAATGAGAAGATAGAAAATCTAAACTCACCTTTGATGATCTTCAAAATGACCGAAGTATTCTTTCTTTTTTTTCTCTTCCTTTCTTCCTTCCTCTTCCTTGGTTTAGCTCACTTTTCTTCACTTCTTTCATGATCTTGCCTTAATCCCTTTTTTTTTCATCTAATCTTAGCTTGATTTGAAGAAAGAAAAGGAAGAATAAGTGGGGGAGGAGGAGTTCACCATAAAAGAGAGAAAAAGGGAGAGAAATGGGTGAGATTAAGGTGAGGAAGAAGAAGAATGGCCAAAAAGTGATAGTTTGACTTTTTATAGTTGGATTAGGTGGGTGGTTAGGATTAATTACTAATCTTGCTTCCCATTTGTGCTTTAATTTAAATCACTCTTACTTTATTTTAATTAAAAGAATATTCCTTTCCTTAGATAAAGAGTATTCCATTTTTATGCCTTCTTAAAATATCTGTGCCAAAAACACTGCAATTTCCAATTTCGTCCAGTAAAAAATTATTTTTTTTCAATTTTACTTCTGAACTTCAAAATTCTAAATTAATAATATCCAAAATATTTTACTCACATCTTATTATTATTTTAATTTATTTTTTCATGTATGAATTTAGACTCTGATCAGTTCGTTGTGCCAGATTTAGGTCAACTGTGATCGTGGCCTAAATTATCGAGCATTACATCTATAGCTATGAAGCATAGGTTGACCTCTTCACTTTCATTGTCACCTTTTTCACTTGAAGAGCTTTCGTCATCCCATGTGGCTTTGTGACCTTTCTCCCCATTGTCTCTTTGTTAGTTGCTCTTGTGCTTCTTGAGCCTTGGACATTCTGATTTAATATGCCCTTTCTTCCCACATTAATAACACTTTACCTCTTCTTTACTTCTTTGTGAGTTATTAGAGGTCTGTTTGAGTTTTCTTTGCCTGAATTTTCTAGATGTTCTCATTCTCTTCTCAATAATTCTTTCAGCCTTCTTGAGAGCATTATAATGTCCTCATTTGCGTCATCACTCTTTTCTTCATCATCTTCAACTTCCTTTTCAGATTTTGAAGTGGAGGCTTTTAGTGCTAGAGGCTTTCTTTTTTCTAGGTCTGCTTCAAGCTCTCTATCTCTTTTCATTACCATTTCTTGTGCAAGAAGTTTGCCAATAAGCACAGCAGTATTCATGATACTCTTGTCTTCATTTGCCTCTTCTATACCGGTAACTCTTGAACCATAATCTTTAAGAGGTAGACTTCTCAAAATTTTGTCATTTCCACCTTCCAGGCTCAGGTATTTTCCAAGCTTTCTCATGCCATTTATGATGGCTAGAAGATGGTTGGTCATGTCAGTAATTGACTCATTGGATTTCATCTTGAAGAGTTCATACTCTGAAGTAAGAAGTTGAATCTTCTTGGATTTAACTTACTTTGTTCCTTCATGATAGTTTTCCACATGCTGTAAGCAGTTGGGCAGTGTTGTATTCTACCACATTCTTCAATGGATAATGAGCTTGAGAGAATTGTCATTGTCTTTTTGTTTTTTATGTTTGCTCTTCTTTGAGGCTCTGTCCAATCATCTCTTGATAGGATTTCTTCTTTACCATCAACTCCTCTTCTAGTTGGTGGTGTCCATTCTTTCGAAACACTATCCCAGACTTCAATTCCTTCACTATCCAGATATGTCTCCATTCAAAACCTCCAAGGAGCATAACTTGCTCTATCAAAGTAAGGCTTGAGACTTTGGAGTCCTTCATTCGCCATATCTTGTTCTTTGCTAGCACTGTTTAGGCTTCGATGCTAGACTAAGCTCTGATACCAATTGTTGCCCAGATATTGTACCAAGAAGGGGGTTGAATTGGATATTAAATTTTCTTAACTTTTAAGCGCGGAAAGAAAAGATAAGTTGAGTAGGGATAGGAAGATATCACATAGGAATTTTTATAGAGGTTCGGGTTTTAACAAACCCTACTCCATTCCCCAATCTCAATTGGGAGTTCCACTAACACAGTAAGTGTTACAATGGAGTTTTACAAGCTCACTCTCAACTATGGTGTTTCTAATAATGGATTACACCTAACCCAGAAATCCCTTGTGATTTAATGACTCACACAATAAACCAATTCCTTATGTTTTAAAGGCTCACACAAATAACCCTTACAAGTGTTCTACTCTTAAACCAATATACGCAAACTTGCTTGAGTAGTAGATTACAAAGAGAAACACTCACAAATCTATAATGCTCAGAAAATAATGAGCAAAAAGATTTTTACAGAGAATTAATGTTTGTTTTGAAAGTATTAAATGCACAAAGTGGCTACAACAAGATTTTGATTCGAAGTATTAGCTATCCTCTTGTTCTAGATTCATAAATGACTTGCATTTATACTTTCATGGCGAATTATAATCGTTTGGTTGCATTTAATGCGAAAATAGCCATTGCACAAACTCTTAATTTCGCGCCTGACATGTTTCTCTTTCCTCTTTCACGGTCGTGAGTATGAGTGTCACAGTCGTAACTACTCTTCCAAGCCGTGACTTGAGTGGTGACTTTGGCCGTGAAGCATTCTAGAAGGATTTGAAGTGTTTGATCACGGGCCTGACATTATAATTTCACGGGTATGAACATCCTTCCTAGCCATGGTCCAAGTGGTGACTCTGGCCGTGAAGCTCTCTGGAGGAATTTGACATGTTTTTTCAAGGTCGTGATTGATTTGATCATTCACGGTTGCTATCATTCTTTATGGCCGTGAACTTTAAATATTTGGTACTTGGCGCTAAGCTTCATCACGGGCGTGACATAAAATGTCATAGGCATGAATAATGTTATTTCTTCAATTTTTGTCTTTTTAAGGTTAGTCTTCCATTCTCCATTCTTGCTATCATGTTCCTCATCCTGTTCAATAAACTTAGAAAACAAGTGTCTTAAAACATTATTGCTATTTTATTTGTTAGCATCAAAATAATGTAAATTCCCCTCAAGGTTCAACAGATATCTTGAATATTGATTATGTATTTTGACACTATTCCTTATTGCCTCATGGAGGTTGCTCATAGGGTGGTGATTGGATACAACTAGAGGTATTCGAAGGTAATTGGGTAAACAACAAAGGATTCAGCACTATTGATAGAAGGAGTGTATACCAATGGTCTCTTGTCGTGGTCATTACTCGGGAATCTCTGCCTGGAGTGGAAATGTCATAAAGATAGTCTTCAATGACATATCTAATAGAGCAATGAGCCTCAAGGACAAGAACTAACATTACTTGGACTAGACGTGACGTAGTCAGTCTAGTGGGACTCTGAACCAAGTGGGGTATAGAATGGTTAAAGGAATAATTGCACAAAAATTGTCTATGGAAAGGTTCATAGTCAAACCACTGACTTTCCAGTCAATTGGGGGTCATGATGTGTTGCCAGATACTGCTCATGACTTGCTTAAATTAATTGTTAATTTAAGTGGCTAACATAACCAGGAACCTAATGGGTCACATGCATTGAAGATATGGAGAATGAGTAAAATGGTCATGGATATGATCCAAAATATGAAAGAATTATTTTGGGATGGATCTTGATGAGATCGCATGGAAAAATCATTCGAGAGGGTCATGGGCCCGTGCGGGCCTGTGCGGGCTAGGCAGGCTGTTGGCCCACCTAGCGGGCCAGCTGGGCTGCCCAGCAGCCACCCGTAGTAGGCCCAGCGCTGCTGCCTCCCAACCGTTAGCCAACGACAGATTTTGACCTTAACTAGGCCAATTACTATTCATTCATTTCCTTTTTCTCCATTTTTGACTTTTCATCTTTTCTTTGAATTTGATTCAAATAAAAAAGACATAAAATGGCAGAAAGTAGACATGAAAATATTTTTTTGTAAAAAAAATATTTTTAAGACAACAAAATTCTCTCAAGAACACTTTCAAAGCTAGCACTTTGAATTTGTTCAAACCATTTCTGTTGATAGTTTCTTCTTCATTCTTTGCGTGGATTATCATTAAAGACATCCTATTGTGGATTGTTGTGGTTTGCTACAACCCAACAAGGTGAAGATTTGAAGAACAAATAAGAAATTACAAGGTATAATTTCGAATCTTTATATTTATATAAATTAGTTTTAATGGCACAAATATGATATTTTGTTCCGGGTTTTAAAAATTTTATTTTTCTACTGTGTTTATGAATATGATTCATTCTTCAAAGCCCAACATTTAATACCTACATAATAGAATTACACAAAATATCTAACCTTTCCTCTAAGTGTCTTGTGACTACTAGTGATGAATCTTGGCTGTGGCATAGAAGGCTTGGTGATGCAAGTATGGATATAATTCAAAACCTCAACAAAGGAGAGCTGGTAAAGGGACTACCAAATGTCAAATTTGAAAACGACAAGACATGTGAACCTTTCCAAAGAGGAAAACAACACAAGTCATCCTTCAAATCCAAAAACATTGTAAGTACCTCAAAACCTCTACAACTCTTGCATCTAGATCGTTTTGGACTTACTAGAGTTGCAAGCTTAAGAGGTAAACACTATACCTTTGTCATCATCGATGATTACTCTAGATTCACTTGGGTAATTTTCTTAGCTCAAAAGAGTATTGCTTTTGAAACTTTCAAAAACATTGCTAAGAGAGTTCAAAATGAAAAAGGATATTGTATTTCAAAAATAAGAAGTGATTAATGTAAAGAATTTGAAAATGAAATCTTTGAAAATTTTTGTCTAGAACATGGCATTTCAAAGAATTTTTAATCTCCTAGGAAACCTCAACAAAATGGGGTGGTCGAAAGGAAAAATTGAACTTTAATTGAAATGGCTCGAACAATGCTCAATGAGTATGGATTACCAACTTACTTTTGGGCCAAAGCCACAAATACTGCATGTTATATTTCAAATCGAGTTTTCAAAAGACCTCTTTTAAACAAAACTTTTTTTCAGTTATGGAATGGAAGAAAGCCCATGATATCATATTTTAGAGTATTTGGATGCAAGTGTTTCATATTGAATACCAAGGATAATCTTGGAAAATTTGCCTTTAAATCTGATGAGGGTATATTTTTAGGATACTCCACCACAAGCAAAGCTTATAGAGTATTTAATAAAAATTCATTAGCTGTTGAAGAATCTATGCATGTTGTTTTTGATGAATATAGTAAGCTTGATCTTGTGAAAGGTAGTGCTCTTAATGATGTTGTACGTACAATGGAAAAACTTGATCTTGAAAATGAAAAGAGGAGAAAATGATCAAGAAAATTCACATCAAGATGACTCTCTACCTCAAACTCAAGAAGAAAACAAGCAATAACTCCCAAAGGAATGGACATTAACAAAAGACCACCCCAAGGAGCAAATCATTGGTGATCCTACAAAGGGAGTAAGTACTATATCTCATTTCAAAGCTTTAGATTCTAATCTTGCCTTTGTCTCTCAAATTGAGCCTAAAAATATTGATGAGGCTCTTAATGATGAAAATTGGGTGATTTCTATGCAAGAGGAACTCAACCAATTTGAGAGAAGTAAGGTATGGACCTTAGTTCCTATACCCAAGGAGCATCAAATCATAGGAAGCAAATGGGTATTTAGAAATACACTAGATGAACAAGGTTCAATAACTAGGAATAAGGCTAGGTTAGTAGCAAAGGGATATAATCAGGAAGAAGGAATAGATTATGATGAGACCTATGCTCCAGTAGCTAGATTAGAAGCCATACGAATACATTTAGCATATGCATGCCATATGAATTTCAAACTCTTTCAAATGGATGTCAAAAGTGCTTTCTTAAATGGTTTTATAGAAGAAGAAGTTTATGTAGAACAACCACCGAGTTTTGAAAGCCATAATTTGCCTAACCACGTATTTAAACTTTCAAAAGATTTATATGGTTTGAAACAAGCCCCAATAGCTTGGTATGAAAGACTAAGTTCTTTTCTTTTAGAAAATAATTTTTCAAAGGGGAATGTTGACACTACTTTATTTATTAAAAAGCATAAGCATGATATTCTAATTGTTCAAATTTATGTTGATACATCATATTTGGGTCTATTAATGAATAGTTTTGCCAAGAATTTCCTAAGTGTATGACTAGAGAATTCGAAATAAGCATGATGGGTGAGCTCAAGTTCTTCCTTGGTCTACAAATAAAACAAAGCAATGAGGGCATATTCATCAACCAATCCAAATATGCTAAACACTTAATCAAGAAATTTGGAATGGAATGATGCAAAAATGCCAAGACTCCAATGAGCACATCAACAAAATTGGACAAGGATGAAAAGGGTAAGAGCATTAATGAAAAGCTCTATAGAGGTATGATCATATCACTCTTATATGTTACTGGCTCGAGACCCAATATAATGTATAGTGCATGCCTATGTGCTTGCTTTCAATCATGTCCTAAAGAATCTCATTTGAATCCTGTGAAAATAGTTTTAAAATATTTACATGGCTCATTGAATCTAGGTTTATGGTATCCTAGAAATTCATCGTTTCACATTATAGGATATTCAGAGGTTGATTATGCTGGAAGTCTCTTGGATAGAAATAGTATTTCAGGTACTTGTCACTTTATTGGTGAATGCTTAGTTTCTTGGTTTAGCAAGAAACATGTAGCAGCCGCAACCCCCTCACCCGTACCGCAATGTGGCCAGATAAAGGAGCGCTGCTGCCTATCTTCTTTACTTCTTCAATTCGCTATTATTATTATATTACCTTTATTTATTTATTTATTTTCAACACTCATGTATATGAAGATATATACAAAAACCAGAGTACAATTTATTTACATAAGATAGTAATTTTAACATCAAAGTAATTCTTAACAAACTTTTAAAAGTAAGATTTACAAACTCTAACATTTCTTTAATATAAAAGCCAAATACAAAGGTTTCAAAACTTGTAACCCACTTTCTCAAGATTTGGCTGCTTTACTTGAATGGGATCACTGCTTGCTTTATCTAACGTTTTCAGCTACCTTTCTATATCTGCGTGGAAATTAAACTCCACGCTAAGCTCTAAGCTTAGTGGTGCATATAAATAAGACAATATACTATATCATGCAACGAACATTAAGAAATATCATTTTGTGCATTAAAATGATTGCATGCATGACTATCAACATATTCTTATTTCATACAAGTATAAATGTCATGCTCATATAGACAATGTTATTTTCATCTATCTTTAATGGTAAATTATTCTGTTAATCACTTTATCATTACATTTCAATCTCATATCATCATCATTTTCTTATTCTTTTCTTTTCTTATTTTCCAACATATCCTCATTATCTTGCCCACATCACTCTAAATTTGGACTGACTGGATACGGGTTATGGATCAGGAGCGCTCCCAGAGCTTAAGCCACCTTGTCCACTATCTGGCTCAAAAGAGCTTCTCAAATCAATGGCATTCTCCGAGCTTAAGCCACATTGATTGAGTATAATTTCATCATAGATTAATAACAGGATCAAGGGCGCTCTCCGAGCTTAAGCCACCTTTTCCTCATTTATGTGTGCTCATCAGAGCTTCTTAAGTCAATAGCGCTCTCCGAGCTTAAGCCACATTGATCGAGCATCTCAGACCAATGGCGCTCTTCGAGCTTAAGCCACATTGGTTGAGGAAGAGTATGTTACCGTTTGCCCCCTTAATGACATGTCATTTATCTAGTCTGCAGGTAGAGTAATGGACTTTTTTTTACATTTTCACATCAATCATAATTCTCATGTTTATCAACATCTCAATTTTCTTATTTTGCAAACATATATACATACTCATACATACTGGATAACATTTTTCGTTTATTTACTAGGTAAATCAATATTCTCATGCTTATCATCCGCATCAGATTTTATATATCATCCATGAAAATTCACATATTTCATCCATGAAAATTCACATATTTCATCCATGACAATTCATTTTTCTATATCAATTCATTTTTCTATATCATAACATAGCACGATCTCACATCAATATATATATATATATGTATATATATATATATATATCCATATCATTCTTATTTCAGTGGATAGACAATGACTTTCATTTACTTACCTGAATTCCTCATTTGATAACCACATTCATAATTACAAATACAGAGCATTCACGGTCGTGATTACTAATTTCACGCCCGTAATCCCATGCCGTTAACGCTACTGGAATGAATCGCCCAAAAGCATTCACGGTCGTGATTACTCATTCACGCCCGTGAACAAGTTCACTTCCGTGATTCCAACCCGTGAATGCTTCTGGAATGAATAGTACCATTTCCACACAGAAGTCACAACCGTGAAACAATCAGTCACGGGCATGAACCATCAAGTTCACGCCCGTGACTCAATAGTCATGCCCGCGACTTTCAACAGGAAATCTGCATATTCACTTTTCATTCATTCTAACATCATCCAAATCATACCAAATTCTATTTCATGCATTTCTAAAGTTCTTTACTCAACTTATTACTCTCTAATACATGTAAATGTCTTGATCATACAAGATTCTCTAACATGCATCATTAATTCAATGCACACAAGGATCTCATTCATACATGTCTAATCCTATGGTTTCATGCCATAATCGTCATCATTCTTGAAATGTATTTATCTAAAATCATGTTCAGCATGCATTATTTCAAACAAAAACAGGCTATTGCCTTAAGTTATGCACAAATCTCAATCTTTCTCCTTCACTCTTCTAGGTAGCTTTTTCTTTTCCTTTGCTCCATAGAGCTTGTTCCTTGTCACTTGGAATTCCTACAATATCATAAATCATTATTATCATATGATTTTCTCAAGTCCCTAAACTCTCTTTTTCTCTCTCAAAACCCTAATTTCTCTCTCTTTCCACATGAGTCTTGGATGAGTTATGGAACATGAAGATCACCTTGTCTTGCTCTTTCCCTTCTCTTCTCTTCCTTTCTCTCTCTAGAATTCAAGATTGGCTATGGAGGAATGAGGCTGGCGTGACTGGTGTAAAAGAGAGAGAAGAAGACAGAAAATGAAGAGAAGAAGAAGAAGAAAAGATAGCCTTAAATAGGGCACCCAAAAAAGTCTTCATGTGGGACCCACCATTTGACCATCTTCTTCCAATTTTATACTTAATCAATATTAATCCTCTTCTTTTAAATGTCATGGCCGTCCAACCCAATTTTAAGTGTCCAAATTTCCTAAGTTAATTAGCAATTAATCTCATTAATCCTCCAATTTTTGGTAATTAGCAATTTGACCCCAAAACTTATCAAATTTTGCAATTTAGTCCTTTACCATAAATCAACTTCTTTAAATATTAATATCACTTAATTACGCATTTATCATTTAATTTAGCCATTATTTGAATAATTTTTGTAAAAATCCGAATTTAGACTGCGATCAGTCAAACGCGTCAACTTCGCGGCACGTGCGACTCGTGGCCTAAATTAGCGGCTATTACATTATCTCCACCTTAAAATAATTTCGTCTTCGAAATTTACCTGTTCATTCGGGGTTAAACAACTAGGGATACTGCTTCTTCATCACTTCTTCACTTTTCCACGTGGCTTCTTCAACTGTATGATTGCGCCACCAAACTTTAATTGGAGGGACTCTCTTATTCCTGAGAACTTTCTCTTCATATGCTATTATAGCCACTGGTTCTTCCTCATAGGATATGTCTGTCTATACCTCTACTTCCTCAATTGGTATAATATGGGTTGGGTCTGAACGATATCTTCTTAACATTGAAACATGGAACACGTTATGAATTCGGTCTAGCTCCAAAGGAAGAGCTAATCATTAAGCCACTGGTCCGATTCTTTCAAGAATTTCATAAGGAGCAATAAACCTTGGGCTTAACTTTCCCTTTTTACCGAACCTCAATATCTTTTTCCACGGTGAAACTTTAAGAAATACTTTGTCACCTACAGCATATTGTATATCTCGCCTCTTTAAATTGACATATAATTTCTGTCGATCTTGTGCTGCCTTTAGCCTTTCCTTGATCACTTTAACTTTCTCTTCAATCTGTTGAACTATTTCCGGCCCAATCAACTTTTTCTCCTTCAACTCGGTCCAACAAACTGGTGTCCTACACTTTCTTCCATATAAAGCCTCATAAGGAGTCATACCAATACTCATTTGATGACTGTTGTTATAGGCAAACTCCATAAGAGGTAGATGTTGATCCCAAATTCCCTCAAATTCAAGCACACAACATCTCATCATATCCTCTAGCAACTGTATAACTCACTTTGATTGTCCATCCTTTTGCGGATGAAATGTCGTGCTAAAGTTTAGTCGAGTTCCCAATGCCTTCTGTAGACTCTTTTAGAACTGCAACGTAAACCTGGGATCTCTGTCAGAAATGATAGATACAGGTACTCCATGAAATCTCACTATCTCATTCACATAAATCTCAGCCAGCTTGTTCAAAGTATAGTCCATTCGCACTGGTAGAAAATGTGCTTACTTCGTCAATCAATCCACTATCACCCACATTGCATCATGCTTTTTCTGAGTTACCAGTAAACCGGACACAAAATCCATCGTGATCCTCTCCCACTTCCATTCTGGTATGGGAATCGGTTGTAGTAATCCTGTGGGTAATTGATGCTCAGCTTTCACTTGTTGATAGATTAAACATTTAGCAACATATTCAGTGATATCCTTTTTCATCCTCGACTACCACTATTGTGCTTTCAAATCTTGGTACATCTTGTTCCCACCTGGGTGCATAGTATAAACCGTTTCATGAGCTTCTTTTAAAATCTCTATCCTCAACTCTTTCATACTTGGCACACAAATCCGGTTCTTGAAATACACAGTACCATCTTCTGTTAAGGAAAATTCTGACTTTTTCCCATTTTTCAAGGCCTCGACCATCTTCACTAGCTTCTCATCTTATTTTTGGACATCTTTAATTCTCTGCATTAATGTGGATTCCACTCGCATCTCAGCTAAAATTTTCCTGCTTAGTGCATCTGCAACCACGTTAGCCTTTCTTGGATGGTAGTCTATCACACATTCACAGTCTTTAATCAATTCCAACCATATTCGTTGCGTCAGGTTCAACTCTTTCTGTGAAGGAAGATACTTAAGACTCTTGTGGTCTGTATAAATGTAGCATCTTTCTCCATATAGGTAATGTCTCCAAATCTTAAGAGCAAAAACTATCGCTGCAAACTCTAAATCATGCGTTAGATAGTTAAGTTCATGAGGCTTAAGCTGTCTGGAGGCATATGCAATCACTTTTCTCTCTTGCATAAGAACACATCCTAGCCCATTGTGACTTGCATCACTATACACAACATAGTCTTTTCCTCGAGTAGGTTGACTCAAAACTAGTGCTTCAGTCAACATTGCCTTCAATCGATCAAAGCTTGCTTGACACTTATCTGTCCATTCAAAACGGACCTCTTTTCGCAGCAGTCGTGTCAAAAGATTCGCTATAGATGAAAATCCTTTCACAAACCTCCAATAGTATCCGGCTAATCCAAGAAAACTTCTCACTTTTGTCACATTTCAAGGTGGTTTCCAATTAACAATAGCCTCGATTTTACTAGGATCAACTCGAATACCTTCTACTGAAATTATATGACCTATAAAACTAACTGTTTATAACCAAAACTCACACTTAGACAGCTTTGCATACAATTGTTTCTCCCTCAAGGTCTGTAATACTTTTCTAAGATGTTGGTCATGTTCTACTCGATCTCTTGAATAGACAAGAATGTCATCAATGAATACAACTACAAATTGATCAATATATGGTCTGAACACTCTTTTCATCAGGTCCATAAAAATTGTCGGCGCATTCATCAATCCAAATGGCATCACCAAGAACTCATAATGACCATAACAAGTCCTGCATGTTGTCTAATATACATCTGACTCTTTGATTTTCAGTTGATGATACCCCGATCGAATATCTATCTTTGAAAATATACTTGCACCTTTCAGCTGATCAAATAAATCATCAATCCTAGGCAATGGGTATTTATTCTTAACCGTAACCCTATTAAGCTGTCTGTAGTCAATGCAAAGACATAAAGTACCATCTTTCTTCTTCACAAATAGTACTAGAGCACCCCATGGTGATACACTAGGTCGTATAAATCCTTTATCTAACATTTCTTGTAACTGTATCTTCAACTCTTTCAATTTTATGGGTGCCATCCTATATGGTGTAATAGATATAGGAGTGGTTCCAGGTACTAGTTCAATAGCAAACTCTATCTCTCGGTCAGGTGGTTGTCCTGGTAACTCCTCAGGAAATACTTCAGAAAACTCACTAACAGTTGGGATGTTGGCTAACTTTGGACTTTTCTTCCGGGTATCAATCACATATGCTAGGTAAGTCTCACATCCCTTGTTGATGAGTTTTCGAGCTTTCAACGCTGATATCACATTATCTGGATATCATTTATTCTCGCCCCTCACTACTATCTTTTCTTGTTCTGAAACTTTAATTCTCATCTGCCTCTTTCCAGAATCTATTATCACCCCATGGCAAGCTAGCCAATCCATTCCCAAGATCACATCGAACTCGCGGAATGGTAGCTCTATTAGATCTGCTGGAAATTGCCTGCCTTGAATTTCTACTGGGCAACCTCTAAACACTTTACTAACTCGCACACTGTGCCCTAACGGGTCAGTCACACGAATCTCATATTCTAGAGTCTCTGGTTTTAGACCCTCTCGACCCGATGGTGGTGTGCATATGTATGAGTGTGTTGACCCAGGGTCTATCAATGCATGTATATAAGTGCCAAAGAGAAGGAATTTACACGCTATGACGTCAGGTGCATCCTGCTCTTCTCGGCCTCACAAGGCATATTCTCTTACTGGAGCAGCTCTACTACCTTCAGGTCTCTCTACTGTGTCTGATCTGAACTGGCTTGGCCCTGCACGGCCTCCTCTTCCTTGCCCTCGGCCTCGTCCTCTGCCTTGTCTGATAGTCTGTATTGGCACTGACTCAACAATCCCTGAACCTCTGCCAAACTGTAGCAATGGACGATCTCTTCTAATATGGTTCTTGGAGCCGCATCTTGCGCACACTCCTGTCATCCACCAACACTCTCCTGGATGCGAATGACCACAATGTTGACACACCAATAGAGTGGTAGACCTACGGGATGCCTGTGTCGGTGCACTGGCTGCCCATGAAGTAGATCTTATGGGTTGTCCCCGTCTATAAGATTGAAGTATGCTGGAACCTCCAACTTGGAATCGGCCACCAAAAGATCTGGCTCTTTTACCACTAGATTGTACTCTACTTGGTTGTGGCGCTAGTCTATTAACCCCACTAACCTATACTGGCTATTGTGTCGCCAGGACTCTTTCAACTGTTCTAGCAGATGCTAGTAAATTGGGGAAACTCATCAAACGTAGGGCTGAAACTTGTAACTTGATAGTATCCCTCAATCCATCTTCAAATCGTTGACATTTATCAGCCTCTGTAGACACAATACCACCAGCATACTTGCAAAGATGAGTGAATTCTCTCTCATATTTTGTTACAGACATATCCCTCTATTTTAGCATTAGAAACTCCCTCTTCTTATTTTCTGTGTAAATAGGAGGAATATATTCCTCCTTAAACTTCTCTAGAAAGAATTCCCATGTCATAGGGGCAGGTGCCTCTGTGCTCTGTGATTCAGATCGCCACCAATCATATGCATGCTCATGTAGTAGAGATACTGCATATTCATTTTTTTGTTCATCTATGCAGTGCAATTGATCAAATACTCGCTCTGCTCGTTCCAACCAAAATTCTGCCACTGAGGGGTCATCTTCTCGTTTACCATAGAAATCTGATGCCCCTAATTTCCACAGTCTCTCAAATTGTAATCCAGATGAATCTGATCGTGATGCTCTCTGTAGCAGATCTATCATATTTCTCATGAGCTCAGTCTGACCCATATTAATAGCTGAATGCTCATGAAGTGAGCTGGCCCTAGATCACGGTGCCGCAGCTCGACGACGACTTGGTTGTGACGAAGCTCTTGCCTTTAAAGGCTCATTACTCTCAGCTTCTTCTACTACTATTTGTCTTGATCTTGAAGCCGTATCCTACCTATAACATAAAGGCAACAGTCCTAATCAATAAAGCAGCAACTCAAAAAATGCAATTGTGGGTACATTTCAAGAAAAACATTTTCAAAATTCACTTTAAAAATACAAAACTGCCCAACCGGGCTTTAATATCAAAATCCAAAAACACCAACCTGGTGCTCTGATACCAAAACTTGTAGTAGCCGCAACCCCTTCACCAGAACCGCAACGTGCCCGGATAAGGGAGTGCTGATGCCTGTCTTCTTTACTTCTTAAATTCGCTATTATTATTATTATATTACCTTTATTTATTTATATTTTTTTCAACACTCATGTATATGTAGATATATACAAAAACCAGAGTACAATTTATTTACATAAGATAGTAATTTTAACATCAAAGTAATTCTTAACAAACTTTTAAAAGTAAGATTTACAAACTCTAACATTTCTTTAATATAAAAGCCAAGTACAAAAGTTTCAAAACTTGTAACCCACTTTCTCAAGATTCGACTGTTTTACTTGAATGGGATCACCGCTTGCTTTATCTAACGTCTTCAGCTACCTTTCTATATCTGCGTGGAAATTAAACTCCACGCTAAGCTCTAAGCTTAGTAGTGCATATAAATAAGGCAATATACTATATCATGCAACGAAAATTAACAAATATCATTTTGTGCATTAAAATGTTTGCATGCATGACTATCAACATATTCCTATTTCATACAAGTATAAATGTCATGCTCATATAGACAATGTTATTTTCATCTATCTTTAATGGTAAATTATTCTGTTAATCTCTTTATCATTACATTTCAATCTCATACCATCATCGTTTTCTTATTATTTTCTTTTCTTATTTTCCAACATATCCTCATTAACTTGCCCACATCACTCTAAATTTGGACTGACTGGATACGAGTTATGGATCAGGAGCGCTCTCAGAGCTTAAGCCACCCTGTCCACTATCTGGATCAAAAGAGCTTCTCAAATCAATGGCGCTCTCCGAGCATAGGCCACACTGATTCAATATAATTTCATCATAGATGAATAACCGGATCAAGGGCGATCTCAGAGCTTAAGCCACCTTGTCCTTATTTATGTGTGCTCATCAGAGCTTCTCAAGTCAATAGCGCTCTCCGAGCTTAAGCCACATTGACCGAGCATCTCAGACCAATGGCGCTCTTCGAGCTTAAGCCACATTGGTTGAAGAATAGTATGGTACCGTTCGCCCCCTTAATGACATCTCATCTATCCTGATTCTAGTCCGCAGGTAGAGTAATGGGCTTTTTTTATATTTTCACATCAATCATAATTCTCATGTTTATCAACATCTCAATTTTTTTATTTTGCAAACATATATTCATACTCATACACACTGGATAACATTTTTCGTTTCTTTACTAGGTAAATCAATATTCTCATGCTTATCATCCGCATCATATTTCATATATCATCCATGAAAATTCACATATTTCATCCGTGACAATTCATTTTTCTATATCAATTCATTTTTCTATATCACAACATAACACGATCTCATATCAAGCCGTTAACGCTACTGGACAGAAAATGACTTTCATTTACTTACCTGAATTCCTCATTTGATAACCACATTCATAATTACAAATACAGAGCATTCATGGCCGTGATTACTAATTTCATGCCCGTGAATTAGTTCACGCCCGTAATCCCAAGCCGTTAATGCTACTGGAATGAATCACCCAAAAGCATTCACAGTCATGATTACTCATTCACGCCTGTGAATAAGTTCACTTCCCTGATTCCAACCCATGAACACTTCTGGAATGAATAGTACCATTTCCACACAGAAGTCACAGCCGTGAAACAATCAGTCACAACCGTGAACCCTTAAGTTCACACCCGTGACTTTCAGCAGGAAATCTGTATATTCACTTTTCATTCATTCTAACATCATCCAAATCATACCAAATTCTATTTCATGCATTTCTAAAGTTCTTTACTCAACTTATTACTCTCTAATACATGTAAATGTCTTGATCATACAAGATTCTCTAACATGCATCATTAATTCAATGTCACACATGGATCTCATTCATACATGTCTAATCCTATGGTTTCATGCCATAATCATCATCATTCTTGAAATGTATTTATCTAAAATCATGTTCAGCATTCATTATTTCAAACAAAAATAGGCTATTGCCTTAAGTTATGCACAAACCTCAATCTTTCTCCTTCACTCTTCTAGGTAGCTTTTTCTTTTCCTTTGCTCCTTAGAGCTTGTTCCTTGTCACTTGGAACTCCTACAACATCATAAATCATTATTATCATCTGATTTTCTCAAGACCCTAAACTCTCTTTTTCTCTCTCAAAACCCTAATTTCTCTATCTTTCCACATGAGTCTTGGATGAGTTCAAAATTCGAACTTCCTTTAAGAAAAGATGAAGAAAAAGAAGAGATGCTTCTTACCTTACACTTTTCTTTACTAAATCACCTCTTTGGAGATTTTCTCTCTCTACCAAACTTGATTTTTCTTCCTCTTTCTTGTTCTTTCCAGCTTCTTTAGGAGTTATGGAACATGAAGATCACCTTGTCTTGCTCTTTCCCTTCTCTTCTATTCCTTTCTCTCTCTAGAATTCAAGAATGGCTATGGAGGAATGGGGCTGGCGTGACTAGTGTAAAAGAGAGAGAAAAGGACAGAAAATCAAGAGAAGAAGAAGAAGAAAAGAAAGCCTTAAATAGGGCACCCAAAAAGTCTTCATGTGGGACCCACCATTTGACCATATTATTCCAATTTTATACTTAATCAATATTAATCCTCTTCTTTTAAATG
Source organism: Triadica sebifera (assembly GCA_023653625.1). Classification (NCBI taxonomy): domain Eukaryota; kingdom Viridiplantae; phylum Streptophyta; class Magnoliopsida; order Malpighiales; family Euphorbiaceae; genus Triadica; species Triadica sebifera. The sequence goes on along the minus strand of CM042898.1, from coordinate 16,544,621 downwards.
TCATGGCCGGCCAACCCAATTTTAAGTGTCCAAATTTCCTAAGTTAATTAGCAATTAATCTCATTAATCCTCCAATTTTTAGTAATTTTCAATTTGACCCCAAAACTTATCAAAATTTGCAATTTAGTCCTTTATCATGAATCAACTTCTTTAAAATTTAATATCACTTAATTAGACATTTATCATTTAATTTAGCCATTGAAGCAGAGTATGTGGCAGTAGGATGTTGTTGTACTCAAATCTTTTGGATGAAACAGCAACTTAAGGAAGTGGAAATACAAGTGTTATAAACCTTTCTAAGAATCCTATTCAACACTCTAGGAGTAAGCATATTGACATAAGACATCATTTGCTTAGAGATCATGTTCAATATGGAGATGTTGTATTGGAATTTATCAATACACACAATCAATTGGCAGATATTTTCACTGAGTCTCTAAATGAAGAAAGATTTAACTTCATAAGAAGAGAGCTTAGTATGATTGATGGATTAACTTTATGATTGCCAAATTTGTCGAACATTGATTATTTATCTTGTGTTATTGTCTGATCTTTTAAGGTATGAAGTGGCTAACTTGATAGAAATATATGTTATAGGGGATAGAAACACCTTAGAAATCCTTTAGTCTTGTTTTAGACTTAGTTTTATTTAATGAGGATTTTAGGCAATTCACGCCCGTGACATATATTCACGGCCGTGATCATAATCGTTGTTGCCCAGATATTAAGCCAAAAAAGGGGGTTGAATTGGAGTTTCAAAAAATTAAACTTTAAAGTGCGGAAATAAACAATTAATTTTAAGAGGGATAGAGAAATTTGACACAAGGATTTTTATAGAGGTTCGGGTATTAACAAACCCTACTCCTCTCCCCAATCGCAATTGGGAGTTTCACTAACACACTAAGTGTTACAATGGAGTTTTACAAGCTCACTCCCAACTATGGTGTTTCTCACATTGGCTCACACCTAACCCAGAAATCCCTTGTGTTTTAATGGCTCACACAATAACCAATTCCTTGTGTTTTACAAGCTCACACAAACAACCTTCACTTTGTGTTTTTACAGGCTCACACAAACAACCTTTTAATTTGTGTTTTAGAGGCTCACACAACTAACCCTTACAAGTGTTCTACTCTTAACCCATAAATACCCAAAGTTCACTTGAGTAATGATTACAGAGAGAAACACTCACAAATCTTAATTGCTCAATAAATGAAGAGCAAAAAGATTTTTACAGAGAATAGATCAAAAATACATGGCTAGTAGATAATGGATGCTCAAGGCATATGACAGGAGACAAAGAACTCTTCAATGAAATCAAAAGTATTGATGGAGGTAAAGTTACCTTTGGAAACAATGCAAAGGGTAAGGTAATTGGCATTGGTTCTATTGGTGTTAATGGTACTACTTTTATTAAGGATGTCTTACAGAGTCACCACTTGGCTCACGGCTAGGAAGATTGTCACCCCCGTAAATAAAGGTTTCACCCCCGTGAAGATTCATGTAATTTCATCCAGAGAGCTTCACGACCAAAGTCACCACTTGGATCACGGCTGGGAAAAGTGTCACGCCCATGAATGATTAATGTCACGCCCGTGACTCTATATGTCAAAACATTCCAGAAAGCTTCACGACCAAGGTCAGCACTTCAGTCACGGCTTGGGAAGAACTGTCACCCCCGTGACAATCATAGTCACGCCCGTGAACAATGAAAGAGAAAAATGTCAGGCGCGATTTTTTGGTTGGTACAACGGCTAGTTTTTTATTTAATGCACCCCAACGGCTATCTTGTTTTTTATTTAATGCACCCCAACGGTTGGTACAACGGCTAGTTTTTTATTTAATGCATTAAGGAAGAAGAGGATGATAAGAAAAACAAAAGATTAATATATACTTCAAATCACAAGCTATCTTGTACTTTCATATTTTGAGAGCAAATCAATTCTCTGTAAAAATCTTTTTGCTCCTTATATTTGAGCAATAAAGATTTTTAAGTGGTTCTCTCTGTAATATTTACTCAAGTGAGCTTTGGGTAGTTCTGGGTTAAGAGTAGAACACTTGTAAGGGTTAGTTGTGTAAACCTCCAAAACACAAAGTGTAGGTTGTTTGTGTGAGCCTGTAAAACACAAAGTGTAGGTTGTTTATGTGAGCCTGTAAAACACAAGGAATTGGTTATTGTGTGAGCCATTAAAACACAAGGGATTTCTGGGTTAGGTGTGAGCCATTGTGAGAAACATCATAGTTGGGAGTGAGCTTGTAAAACTCCATTGTAACACTTAGTGTGTTAGTGAAACACCCAATTGCGATTGGGGAAAGGAGTAGGGTTTGTTAACACCCGAACCTTTATAAATTTGTGTGTCAAATTTTTTCTTTCCCTTCTAAAATTAACTGTCTATTTCCGCACTTTAAAGTTTAAATTTTTAAAACTCCAATTCAACCCCCCTTCTTGGCTTAATATCTGGACAACAATATAATCACTTAATTTCCATTTCATGCATCAAATTACCAATGTCATCATCCAATTAAAATATCAATAATTACTAACATAATTACACATAATATCATACTCAACATAACAACACAATCAACAATAATATCCCATTTAACTTTCATTTTCCATATTGAATTTTTTCCATAAATACTTGCCTCAAAAAGTCCTATTTTCTTCTCCTTTCTCTACTTTTTAATCGGCTTTCTCCTTTGTTGCCCAGATATTGAACCAAGAAGGGGGTTGAATTGGATATTAAAAATTTAACTTTTAAATGCAGAAAGAAAAGTTAAGTTTAGTAGGGATAGAAAAATGAGACACAAGAATTTTTATAGAGGTTCGGGTGTTAACAAACCCTACTCCTCTCCCCAATCTCAATTGGGAGTTTCACTAACACTCTAAGTGTTACAATGGAGTTTTACAAGCTCACTCCCAACTATGGTGTTTCTAACAATGGATCACACGTAACCCAAAAATCCCTTGTGTTTTAATGGCTCACACAAGTAACCAATTTCTTGTGTTTTAAAAGCTCACACAAATAACCCTTACAAGTGTTCTACTCTTAACCCCAAAATACCCAAACTCACTTGAGAGGATGATTATAGAGAGAAACACTTACAAATCTTTAATGCTCAGAAAATAATGAGCAAAAAGATTTTCAGAGTGAATAAATGTTTGTTTTGAAAGTATTAAATGCACAAATGGCTTACAACAAGATTTTGATTCGAAGTATTAGCTATTCTCTTGTTCTGGATTCATAAATGACTTGCATTTATACTTCCATGGTGAATTATAGCCGTTTGATTGCATTTAATGCGGAAATAGCAGTTGCACCAACTCTTGTTTTCGTGCCTAACATGTTTCTCTTTCCTCTTTCACGGTCGTGATTAAAGTTATCACAGTCGTGACTGTTCTTCCAAGTCATAACTTGAGTGGTGACTTTGGTCGTGAAGCATTCTGGAAGGATTTGAAGTCTTTGATCGCAGGCGTGACATTATATCTTCACGAGCATGAACAACCTTCCTAGCCGTGGTCCAAGTGGTGACTCTGGCCTTGAAGCTCTCTGAAAGAATTTGTCATGTCTTTTCACGGGCGTGACTTTATTTCACGGGCGTGACTTTATTTCACGGGCGTGACTGACATGATCATTCACGGGTTCTATCATTCTTCATGGTCGTGAAGTTTAAATGTTGGATTGTTGGCACTAAGCTTCATCACAGGCATGACACATAAGGTTACGGAAGTGAACATGTTATTTCTTCAATTTTATCTTTTTAAGATTAATCTTCCATTCTCCATTATTGCTATCATATTCCATACCTTCTTCAATAGAGTTAGAAAACAAGTATGTTAAATAAATTATTGTTATTTTATTTGTTAGCATCAAAATGATAGAAATACCCTTAAAGGTTCAACATCCTTTCCCCTATTTCTTATATGATTTTGGCCCAAAGGTTGTTCACTTCCTTGGCCTAACGATAAATTCACTTGTACTTCAATTCATGTCTTATATCTTAATATTATATATGAATATAAAGTTTACTTAAACCTCTAATCACTTCTACCCCATCTTAAGTCTATAAACTCCTTCTCTAATTCATTATTAACCCTTAACTCACACTAATCAAGTATAAAATATACTAATCAATCTTTAACCACTATTAACATACTAATAACCCTAATTACCAATTTTAATGGTAACTAACTTCAAAATGGGACTAAAGAGGAAGAAAAAAGCAAGAAGATGAAGAATCTAACCTCACATTTGAAGATGTTCAAGATGGCTGAAATTCCCTCCACCTCTCTCTTTATATGCCTTCTAAACATCTTCAAAAGTATCAGCAGCAGAGGGATTGGGGAGTGTCTCATCTATGACAAAACAATCTTTTTGGATTTGAGAACTATTCTCAAATTCCTTAGTTAATCCAAAAAGTAAGGCCCAATCAACTTATTTGATTCCATTAGTGATTGCAAATTCACACTTATTGTCATGATGATGATTCTAGCAACTTAGATGTAAAATAGAGCACGTTAGAATGTACATGAAAATACATGTTTATTAGGTCTTTAATAAATCGAATTATGGTTTCCACTATTTTATTGCTATTTTATAGAAAATCCATAGCCCACACTATGAACCCGAGAGAACCTATATGGAAGCTCTCCTAGTGGGTCGATATCCAACTAGCTAAGAATAACCTTGAGGCAACTCAACAAGTCACCCTTAGTTTGGTTGGTAGGTATCTAATCTATACCAATTGCATTATTCATATCAAATCTTATGCTATCAACTAATTGATATGTGTGATGCCCCACTTATATATTAGGAATAATTCCACATATATAAGAAGGATGCCACAAGCTTAACTCGATAAATCTGTTTGAATAAAAAAATTTTCATTTTAAATAAGTTAATCTATTTATTTATATTGGTTTAGGCAAGTTGTTCTAATTAACAATATATATTTATCATTATATTGTATACACATATGGCACTCGATCATGTTACATAATTATTTACATACACAATATTAACATATGAGACATGTCTACCACAAACCATATACATAGTCGAAATAAAAAAATATAGATAACCAACCCTCTAACTACATCTCTTGTGTCTTTGCTGATATGGGCTTGGATCTCTTCTTAATCAACTTCACTATCTACTAGCTACAACTTCAATTCCTGCGTGAGAAGAACTCATGCTAAGCTATCTCTAGCTTAGTGATACATATAAGTATTAAAGTTTTCCCCAAGCAGTCACACAAATGTATGTCTCAAATAAAATCATAGCACATCAAATTGTATTACATATTTTTCATATAAAATAAATAAATACATAGCATAAAAAAATAAACATAATAACCTTATTCAATAATTAAATTTGCATCACCTTATGTAAGCATTTTACACTTTGTTACTTACATCAATTAATAAAATTTTATATTTTATTCTATGATTTATTAGTCCAAAATCTCATTCCTAGACTGTTCGGATATGGGGTGTGAAATAGGGGCGCTCGCAGAGCTTAAGCCACCTTAACCGAATATAATCATGTCATTTGTGTATAATCAGGATGCTCCTAGAGCTTAAGCCACTCCATCCCTAAATCATATCCATATTGGTATTGTAACTTCCCCATAATGGTGCACAATCTATCCTATGTCAGTCCTCAAGTAGAGAAATGGACAATTAACACCATTAATTACTTCTTTTTATAACTAATACTCATTTCATATTATCATAATAATATACTCACAATTTATTTCAAAACCATGTAATAGAATGATATTTTGTCAAATATTGGAATAATGTTAAGTTCATAGTTAATAACATTTCTATAATGTTAAAAAATGCCATAATATATAATTTCATCATTGTGACATATAATTTATGTCATGTACACGCAATCATGCACAAGGGCAAACAAGAATACATATATGTACAAACCTCGATAGTATTTTTCTTTTCCAAAAAACAAATAAGCTCAGATCTTGTTCACTTTTGTTGTTCTTCTTCTTGTTGAGATCCTAATTTAAAAATATAATTAATTAATACCTTGATAAAATATTTATTCTTAATATAATTTAAATAAATAACTACAATTTCTTTTAAGCTGGAACAAGATCTCATATGACTGTTAGATCCATAACTTTTTCTACACTTATCCAATTTATATAATTCTTAATCCTAATTAAATTTAACATGTACGAATAAAACATACTAAAATTTCAGAATTTTTGAACCACTATACAATATTTGGTATAATTTTAAATGTTGCTCTGCTTTCTGCCCTTAGGCAGTTTCAGGATACCATATTTAAAACTTCATATCTTTCAATGTGTAGCTTAAATTATTATGAAAAGTTTTACATAGTTATATAAGTTAATTGGGAACATGTTTCATCTTTATCTCATTTCCAGATGTGGCCTCTAAGGTTCTCAAATATTGGAGGATCTATAACTGGTTTAACATAGAGTATCAACCCGACCAGTTTAATTGTTCAGCTCATAACTCACAAAATACATGAGATTTTTAGGTGAGACTTTCATAGGAACTTAGAAAAGATATAGAAATAAAACTTTCATGTTTTAAACTTTGGCTCATTTGATCTAAAAATAGGTCAAATATGAGGACGAAATTACTGGAACTGTACAGGTATATAAAACCAGCTCAATCAATGAATATTCATAGTTCATTTCACTATAACTCAACCTACACAAGAGATATTTATACAAAATTTTTCAAAGACCTTAATAATATATATATCTACAACTTTTATGTTAGAGAAAACCTCATATTCAGCCATTAAGATGATCAATTTAAACAAAAGTTGTAGGTTATTCTGTTGACACGTCTCCCTAAATCAGTTTCACTCAAACAAATTTATCTCTTTATATACCTAATATAATTTCATGAAATGTGACATACGTATAAAAAACACATATATGAACAACTTTTATGTTTTACACATCTTCAAATTCGGTTCATAAGATACTCAAAAAATAGAACGAATTATACTGCAAAAACATAATCTTAAAAGCTCTAATAACACACTAATAAGGGGAAATATATTACTTACCAAGATCATATTTACTTAAAGTGAATTTTCTTACAAATCATGAAGGAGATGATGAAAAATTGGGGCTGGTGGTTTGAGGAAGTAGAAGAATGGAGATAATTTTGATAGAATTGTGTAGAATTAGGATAAAATGGGGCAAAGTCAATTAACTTTCCCCTCCCCCACCCTTCTCCTGCTTTTAGTCTTCCTTTTTTTTTCTGTTGTTCCTTTTTTACTATTCACTTTTTTTTTAATGTTGTTGTTGTTGTTGTTGTTGTTATTATTATTATTATCATCATCATCATCATCATCATCATCATCATCATCTTCACATATTTACTTATATCTAGTCCTTTTAAATTTTTTTTACCAGAAAAAAAATTTAATTATATGGTCTAATTTAATCAAATTTATATTGTATATCAATTTAATTTATTTTAATTTCTAATTTAATCAAATTTATATTGTATATCAATTTAATTTATTTTAATTTCTAATTTAATCAACTATTACATCTATTTTAATCTCTATTATCTGTCAGGTTTTTTCTATTTATACCACATACTTATTTTAATTAAACTCTAATTAGTGGGCGTTACAATATGTGCACATACATTGAGCTATCATCTTTTGATATGTGTACATCTCATGTACACAAACCCAAAATCTAACAAGCTAATGATTTTGGTTAAGTCCAACCCATTAATCGTGAAATCTAATTTTAATGGTTCGAACATATTCTTATAAAGCGAGCTTGAGGCAACTCAACAACCTCATATTAATAGAAGGCATAAGACTTAATTGTTTATTTAGCGAGAGATTTCTTCGTTAAATCTCATCATGTTATTGTTGCATATTTTTGTATATCATACATTCATCACATGAATACATAAAGATAGTTACATTAACTATATGACATGATTATGGAGGTCTTATCTAGGTATATGCATGAATTTACAACCCAAAATAGAAATCAAACTCCTATTTCTAAATCTTTTTGTCTCTGGCACCACCTCCTTTTCTTTTTACTGATTTTTATCTTCATTCTATCCTAATCCTTAGTAATCTAATTACATATTTGAAAGTATAGAAAACTTCAATTTACATTTGGGGGGATTAAGATGAGAAGAGAAATATATGAGAAATATAGAGAGGCAGAGACACGTATACCCTATTTACTATAAAACAAAATAATTTCATGCATGTTTAATCACATTGGGTCATGTCCATAATCATTCATCATGTCATTCCATACACCCCTAACATGCATTCTCTAATGCATAAAAATAAAATTAAATAATGACAATTTTGGATTTCAATATGAAAATCGATTCAACATTTGAATTGAATTTATCTACTTGTGTTGTTTCGGTTAATTTAATTTTATATGTCATTTCAATGTAGAATTTAATATCTAATCAAATTAAATTAAATTCCATATTTTCAGAATTAATTCAAAATTAATTCACATTTAAATTCAAATTATTATGATATCAAAATTAAACAATTTAATTTTAATATACATATCAATTTCTAATCATGATGGAATTATTATTGCTCAACTTAAATCAATTCAAAATTAAATTTTAAAACTTTCAAAAATTTTTAGAACCTCAAATCATCATTCTAATCATCTTTAGGTTAGCTTAAGCTTATTAAACTATTTTTTTCACAAATCAAAATTAGTAAAAGAAACGAACCAACACACCTAAATGCTCAAAACAACTCATTCGGTATATAGAATTTGTTTGGAATTTTAAATTCAAGAAAATTAATTTTTGCATATATCTAACATCAAAATAATACATTTTTAATTACATAAAAATTATTTTAATGTACTAAAAATAAAATAATCACATACAAAGAGATCTAATAAAACAGTTCCATCAAGTATACTAAAATAGTACTTTTTTTTATTTTTGTTTGAAAAATTAATTAAAATAATTTTCAATTAATTATTGGATACTTCTAGAAACTTAAACACATTCTTAGTATTTATAAATATTTTTTCTATAATCAAATTACATAAAAAATATAAATAGCCCCATCAATTAAGCCAAATCATAAAAAATGCAATTTTTAACATTTTTGAAATGAATCTGAAATTAATTATTTAAATCACATTCAAACCATTTTTCAATTACAATAATCATCCTTAATCATCTCATGATCATATCAAAAAAATAAATATGTGTAAAATAAATTTTACAAATTAATTTCAATTTTTAAACCTATTGATCCAAAACTATCAAAACTGTACAATCTCATTGCACTTTCAACTAAAATTAATTTTAATATACACAAGGGAGCTCTGATACCACTAAAAGGTTTTAAAATCAAATCTCATTTTCAAAACCCGAAACAAGGATTTTGCTTATATCATTAAAACTAACTTATCAAATTATAAAAATTAGAAATTATACCTTGTAATTTTTTGATTTTTTCTTTAAATTTTCACCTTATTGGGTTGCAGTAAACCACAACAATCTTTAATAGAATGTCTCCAATGTTAATCCACACAAAAATGTGAGAAGAAACAATAAGAAAAATGGTTGAACATGCTTTAAAGTACTAGCAATGGTGTATGCTCAATTTGAGAAAATATAAAAAAAATAACTATTTCTTTTAATTTCTTAACTTCCAAAAGGAATTTTCAGACTTTTGAACTATTTAAAAATATTTTTACTCCAAAATTAATATAGGTACAAAGTGCACATGACAAGGGAAGGGATTTGGAGGGTTTTGCCTTAATTGACCTTAATTGGCTAATTAAGGCCAATTAGGCCAGCTGGCCTACCTGACAGGCCAGCAAAGACAACACTCATCATGCACATGATGATTTGTCATGCCCATGACAACGCATGGCTAACTACTGTTACAGACATGACAATAGTTGGAATGCTACCCACAATATCCTGTCATACACATGACAAAGGCTACATCAGGCCCCGTCACACATGCGACATGCATCTCCCACCTGTGGCAGTGCCTCCCTTTCCACTCCTTCATGTTTTAAGCCATTTTCCAGTCCCAAACTCATGCAAAACCCAGATTTTTCACATTTAATCATATAATAACATGCAATTCACTAAGTTAGTGAATTCTAACACCCTATCATCTTGCAATAGGCACTTTAACACCATATTCATACAATAAATCATTCATAACTATATTCATAGTTCCAAAATTTTCCAATATGCAAATCTAACCTTTTATAATCCAAAACATGTTAGTAAACATATGAATAACAATTATTTGTTAGCATTGAACATATTCAACATGCAACATGACATGAATGAGAGTTTGTAGGCCAATATGTACTAATCTCTTAGCTTGCCCTGAAACTCAATCTCCCTCTTAGGGATTATCATCATCTTATCCATCACCTATTAAGACATAAAAATGTCTCTTTTAAACCATATATATATAACATAACATCTAATCTTAAGGTCAAACATAACTTTAACTATCAAGGTTCCTCTTTTAAGCCTTAATCAATGTCAAGCTTAGTTTTCTTCAAACTAGAGGTTTAGAGGAAAGGTTGTAGCCATTAAAAACCCTAGTTTGGCATATAACTTTACCCATTCGAAATGGGTCTCCACCAAGAACAAAAATGGTGCAAAAGTAATAAGAAGAAGATAAACAAGAGGAAAATAACCCTCCCTCACCATTTCTTGACTAAGGAACAATATGGGTTAGGTATCTAAGCCTTTCCTCCTTATTTTTCTCCAAAGAAGACAAACCTCAAGCTCCAAAAATCTCCCTTTTCTTCTTTTCTTTCAAAAATCAGCCATGGAGAAGGGTTCTCTTGAGTTTTTGGTGCTTTAGGTTTTAGGTTTGAGAAAGAAGAAAAGAGGAAGAAGTTGTAAAGAGAAATTTGGTTTTGAAAGTTAGAGAGAGATGGGTGAAAAATTAAGGAAATAAGAAAAAAAAGCCTATTTATATCCATGACAAATATCCATGTAAAACCCTCCTTATTTTTACCAAATACCCATTTTAGTCTTTGATTTTTATATATTTCTTTTTAAACCGATCCAATATTTTTACTTTTTTTTATAAACCACTCATAATCTTGTTAATCACTTTAAAATCTTTTTATCAACTCTTAGTCCCAAATTTATACTTTGTTAATTTTAATTGTTGCATTTAAATACGCTAATTATCCGAGTCTAAATTGACGGACGTTATAAGATGTCATCATACAAAGATGTAAATCTACATCATACTATTTTTTGTGTGTCTAAAGACTAGTTGAAGCCTAAACTATATATATTTGCACAAATATAAAAATTATATTTACATAATATTATTTTCTAGATATTATTTTTTGGCATGAAGTTGAATATTACATCTATATAAAATTAGGAACGTTGTTATATGATTTTCACATATTTTAGCCTCTTCTGGTATATAATAAGAAAAACAGAGGAAACTATATATGCCTTTAATAAAATCACAGTTATATTAAATTTTTTGGTAAGTTATTTTCCCATAGTAATACATAAGCTTTGACATTATCTAAATTCATATTTTAAGGTTTTATTTTATTAATCATGATTTTAAGTATGTGTAATACTCCTGAGAATAATAGTGTACATTCTAGCTATATATGGGGTGGTACATCATTATTTTTGCAAAGCATTTGGTTAACGAATCATCTTTAAAATATGCAAAAGGCTTAGGTTAACTTATTTTTCTTGTTCTTTTACTTTTATGCATTGTTTCTTCTCTTCTACATTGAAGTTTTAGACTACTTTAAATATGGTTCGTGATATGATTTGAATATTTGGATGAAATAAATACATGTTTATAGTGTTTTGGATCACACCATTTGTTCATTTTAATTTAGTATAAATTTTATTTTTGTTTTTATTTTTCATTTATATTTTTCTAAAATGTAATTTTAAATAAATATGGATTTTTTTTATTTTTAGGGATGTGAGAAGATATTTTAAACTCTTATTTGCTTTTATATATATCATGTGCTTGATGTGGTTTAAATGGAATATATTATGCTGCTTGCATAGGATTTTAAAAAATTATTGCATAATAGTAACTTATGTATGACCTGCATATGCATCTAAGTAGATTGGTAATTCTAAACCTTCATATTTGAAGATTAGTGGTTGATACCCTTTATGAGGTTGAATTGATTTTCAGTTATTACCAATACAATTACAACACTTGCACACCTTGACTCCTGTACTTCACTCATATGTTGTGGTGTTCAATTGATCAGGCAACACATATAACTCTATTGTTTAATTTACTTTGAAAATTTTTAAGGTATAAGGTAAATTATAAGAGTCTTCATAAATTATGTAGAATACTTATATAAAGGACATTCTCTAAAATTTTAATAAGAAATAAGAAATAAGTTTTTACTAAAATAGAAAAAAAAACTTTAATCATAAAAGAGAAATAGTACTTAAGATTCCTAAATTAATAGGACAAAGAAAATAAATATAAGAGCAAATTTAAAGAGAAAAGACAAAATGAATTTCTATATTAAAATAAAAAAAGTCCAATCATAAAGAGAAAATGTATTTAAATTTTCTAAATTGATAGAAAAGGAAAAATCAAAATTCCTAAAATGAAAATTTCTAAATTAATATTGCTGCTAAAAAATAAAAATTTAATTTTTCAACATAAAAAATTATTGTTTTTGGTTAATAAAACTATTATTCTTTTATTTGGGAAAATATAATAGATATTAGTTTATAAAATAAGTGATAAATATATACTGATTTATGAATGACAGAAATAATACTAATCAAAGAGGTGTTTAAATTTCTTCCTCCCAAATTTCTTCCTCCCAATGTTTTCAAGCCAAAATGCCTATTTCATCTATAATTCTTGATCTCATAGATTTTATTTTTTTTTTGTCTTTGATTGGGTGGCACTTATAAACCTACAAAATTATGCTCACTTTATGTATGGGAAGTATCTAATGGAATATATTCCTAAATTGATAGAACAATAAAATAAGAGCAATTTTAATGAGAAAAGACAAATTAATTTCTAAATTAAAATAAGAAAAAATAAGTCTAATTATAAAGAGAAAAAAATTGTTACAATAGTAAAATTAAACTTCTTAAAGACAATAAAAATTCATAAATTAACATAATTAAAGGAAAATATAAATTTTGTAATTTTGTAAAATTATAACAAAAAATTATAAAAATATAATTCAAAAAAAAATTATAAAATCCTTAAAACTCCTTTTATTTTAGCTTTATTCTATATAATGAATTATGAGATACCATATGCTCCTATGCACAAAAAAATATTAATTATATGTAAATTTGATATATATTGATAAACTATATAAAAAAAAGTTATTAATGCTGCAAATAAGAATAGAGACATGAATTTCTATTATATTATGAGATATGAAAAAAATACTTATTAACCTCTCTTTATTACTTTTTTTTGGTTACTTTATTCATTGGTTCAGTAACACATATATTCACTTTTAATGTTATGAAACCTATATACATTAGAAAAAATAGGAGATATATATTAAATTAGTAATTAAAGATAAAAAAAATGATAATAGAGAAAGTAATAAGTTCTTCACATGAGACATATGTTTCACTGTAGATCAGTTTATCATACCATAGAATAATATATATAAACAATTAATATTTATCTCATAAGATTTGACATATTACACTAGCACCCCCTAATATTTTAAAATTATATTAGAAAAAAAAAGTTTAATTTTTAACAAATAACAAACTAGCCTTTTTAAGGAAAAATTACTATTTACCCTATGAGGTTTAACATATTACAAGTATTTCTCTAAAGTTTTAAAATTATACTATTTATCATTTCTATTTTATTTACATTTGGCTATATAGTCCTTTTGTTAATTTTTAATTTATAAATTAGAGTCCTAAAAATATGAATTTGAACTATAAAATGTCGTAATTCAATTCCTGAAATTAATTTCAAAACTGTAAGATATTCATTTCATTATTTTATATAAAACATTAAAATTGTAAGTTGATTTCAATATATTCATATTAAATAATATTTTACTGGAAATCATTAATTATTATAACAAGAATATTCAAATAAGTTATAAATTTACTCTAATTTTTAGGAAAATAGAAAAAGATAAGAAAAATAATGACATTTTACAATTTCCAACTTTAATAGTATAAAGAAAGTAGGTTAATGAATAGTTCTGACCTTTATTAATTATCTAGTTTTGGTATTAACGATAAAACCATTAAAATTTAATAAAAAGACTATATAGTCTAACAAAAATAAAATAAAGGGAGCAAATAATGTAATTTAAGAATATCGATAATAATAATGTAATATGTCAAATCTCAAGAGGTAAATAGTAATTTTAGCTTAAAATGACTATATTTGTCATTTGTTAAAAATTTAACATTTTTTCTTACAGAAAATCTAGTATTGTCAGAACAACTAAAGCAGCGGATACTTACTTGTTAAGCGTGAATCGTGCGCTTTCAATGCTTTAGGTGGAGACAAATTACTAGAACTTGACTTCGTTCCACAGTACGAACGCTTTGATTCTCTTGTGATTGAACGGAAATGAAGAAATTCCTTTTCCAAGAATTTCTGAATTTCAAAGAAAACTATTGATGAAAAGTTATCTCTTTTCCTTATCATTTTGTTATATAAGTTATATCTTTTCATAACTTTATATATAAGAAGATATGGGCCTGGGCTGGGTCAAGCCCATATGGGTAGCCCATTACCATAAAGCCCAACATCTCCCACTCGCCCAAAGTGGGCTTGGCTCAATCCAGATATCATCTCACATCTTCAAACTTAACCAAAGAATCTTTCATACAAGCGAATGGACCGTGCGACCTAAAGCACACAAATTGTGGGAGCTCCAATACAAACCTAATTATAGGCCATATAGGAGACATCAACCCAAAGTTGTAATTATTTTCGATAATGTGCTTAATTACCCCAAATATCTTTTTCAATACACTTAATTCGAGTACCATTCAATCCCTCATGAATCTATACTCAAATCATTCTTACAATCACTTGTATTCTAAGTTACTTCTCACTTCATCAAGCATAATAACTCCGGCCGGTGAACACAAGCTGTGAGTGCATAAGCAAAGTACTCTTTCTTTTGCCCTCATATCAATCAGTTTTGAATTAACTTGTTTTTCTAGGAGTGTTCCATTAAGTCAAATCATTCCATGACTATAGGATACATCCTAAGATAGCCAACATTAATTCATCACATCATGATATAGTCAAAAGTCACAAAGGGTAAAAATTGTTTGAAATCCATTTCTAGGATTTCTGGGACTCACATAGTGAAGAAGCAGGGATCCATTTTTTTGCTTCCTAATAGGTCGTATAGCACATGCAGTATGAAATGCATGCTATGGTGGAGCTACTCTTTTCTTGTCAAAATGAAAGAGTGTATGTCTTGCTCTTAGTTCAAAATAAATAAACACCATATGAGTATTAGTCTTGTCGCTCTAAATGCGCCAAACTTGAAATTTTTATTTATACATTCAATAATATTAAATAACAAATTTCACACTCAGCTTCCTCTATATAGACACATGAATGGTGGGGAAGTCATTCATGTTGATTCTTATATATACGAAGAATCTCATTTTGATCCTCATCAAGACGACCTTAAAAAATGAATAAAAACTAAGACCGCTCCCACTGCATCTTAATCATTCACTTAATGCCTCTGCATTTATGGTCTCATCTCTACTCACTCCATAGCGCCAAAGGCGATTACTCATGTGAGTGAGTCAATCTAAGTCTATCGACATACTTATTCGAATTTTACTAACTGGTATTTGCAATATATTCATATAATTGAAAAATAATTAATCAATTAAAATGATATATCATTTGTAAAAACCAAGTGATCTGACATAACATATATTGATTACATTCTATATAAGCCTAGAGATTTTATGTGTCTTGCAAACGCATCCCTAGCTATTGGTTTAGTAAATGGATCTGCTACCATTTTGTTTGTAGAAATGTGTTTCAGAATCACTTCATTTTCTGCAATCATGTCTCTAACATAGTGATATCTAATCTGGATATGTTTGGTCTTTCCATGATATTTTGGATCCATAGCATAAGGTAATGCAGCCATACTATCACAATAGATTGTCACAGGTTCAGATGTTGACTTGACAATTTCTAAGTGCTGCAAAAATCTTTTCAACCAAGCTGCCTCTTGTATAGCTGAGGAACATGCTACATACTCAGCTTTCATCGTCGATAAAGCTATACAAGATTGCTTATTGCTACTCCATGAAATTGTGCAATCATTAAGCAAGAATGCATATCGAGAGGTCGATTTGCGCTGATCAATATCACCTTCCCAATCAGCATCAGTATAACCAATTAAGCTCAAATCCTTCCCTTGATAACATAGAACATAGTCTGAAGTTCCTTTTAGATATCTCAATATTCTCTTGACTACCATACAGTGTTTTAGACCTGAATTAGATTGAAATCTGCTTACTAGCCCAACAACATAGCAAATGTCTGGATGTGTGCACATAATGGCATATATCAGACTACCAACAATATTGGAGTAGGGTACTCTAGACATTCGTTCTTTTTCATCCGATGTCTTGGGTGAGAATGAATGATAGAAATGAGATATGATATGGTTGTGTAGGAAAACTAAGTAAGCACATGAGAGGCCCTCAAGAGGGTGACAAAGGCAAGGAGAAAGCTAATTAGTGAGGGAAGGAAAAGAAGGGAAAAGGAAAGCTCTAAGGCTGATTAGGTATGTGCTTCATTTATAAAAATTTTACATGTTATCTAAATGTGTGAAAATATGAATTAATGTTTGATATGAATGTGGTTTGCCATGGAATGTGATTGGTAATTGCTTTTGATTTTTTTTATGGTAATAGGACTAAATGGTATGAAAATATTAAGATATGTGAATGTAATTATGATATGGAAACTTTGGCATAAAAATGAATGCATATGATGGATGTAATTAGTAGATAGGTTTGTGCCACTTGATGACCTTGCTGGAGAATGTTTAGAGCAGTCTTGACTTCTTTGATCATAAATAATTCTCTATTAATGATATTGAGATGAAATCAGTTGTAAATGAAAGTGGAATTATAAGGCTAAAACTTTCATTCAGAGCATAAGTTCAAATTCTAATTTAAAATGGGTTAAAAATTTGACACAAAATCTCGGACCTATAGGTACCCAAAAAATACTGGATAAAATTAATGGAATGCCCTTCAGTAAATAGGCTAGAACTTTTGATAGAAAACTTGAATTTGAATGATTTTTAATGCATCTGAAAGCTAATACATTAAGCTACGAAATATTAGAAGATGATAAATTCAAATTCAAACTCTAAATGGACTAAACATTAGGCCCAAAAGCAGGGCAGAAATCTATCATAAACAAAAATATGATAAATTGGGCTTTTACATGTTGTGTGATGAATATACATGTTAATTAATGCGAATTTTGACTTTAATTATAATTATAAATATTTAATAAATTATTTATGTGTGAGATTCTAATGCAATAACAATTGAAACAAATAACAAAAATAAATAAATATATATGTAAAAATTTGGCACAATTATCATTTTTGCAAATATTGTGAATCAATATAAAAATAGTTAAACCCTAAGACACCTAACTTAGAACTAGAATAGAGAATAGTTTGGATGCCAATCATGGGATTTAAAGCACTCGGTGCTAAAATATAAAAGCCGGTAATAACAATTCTATAAATGCACTCGACGCAAAATTATTATGCCGGTAATGACAATATTACTAAAGCTGGTAATGACACTATTATAAAAGCGTTCAGTGCAATATTATGAAAGTCGGTAATGAAAACCTCGCTATTCCTATTAGTTAGTTCAGTTATAGGTATTATGAGCACAAGGAAAATGAAAAATAACAATAATATAAAAGTATGTCATTTTGATAATGTTGTGTTAAATTAAAATTATTAAATATTAAATGTTTGATGACATTTATTTGATTTCATATAATTCTTTTCTTTTATGCCTTATTTGTGAAATTATTAAATGACATGTAAGAAAATATATGTATGTAAGATTTTTATTCCTAAAGCACCACTAAGCTAGTAGCTTAGCGCGGGCAATTTTCTCTCACATAGGTTCTAAAAAGTAGTCGTAGATAGTATAATTGTGAGAAGAAGAAAGGTACCTAGACGAAAAGCAACTTAAAGTTTTAGACATATTTTGGTATACTTTGTCAAAAACTTTGTAAATTAAATTATAGGTTTATCTCATCTAGTATGTATTAGGGATGTGTACATCTAATATAATAGACATAGTTTGGATGTAAATAATATATTTTATAAATAAAATTTTTTTTGAAGATTGGCGTTGTAAAAATTTTATTTTAGTGTTTGTAATATTTTTGCAAAAAAAAATACTTCATTTAGCTAATCTTATAAGATAGTTAGTCAGGTAATGGTCACTTACCTTGCTAAAATAAAGTGAGGTGAGGGGGTGTTACAAGTCAGGGATAGGTTTGTTCAGGCAAAGGTGGATCTAGACAGGCTATATCAGGGACAGTGAACAGGGCAGGACCTAGTAGAGCACCAACAAGGGCCTATGCTATGAGGGCCAGAGAGGACCCCAGTGCATTAGACGTTGTTATTGGTACATTTCTTCTCTTTGACTCAATTTTAATTTCTTTGATAGATCCGGGTTCTACACATTCTTATATATGTACCAACATAGTTTAGCGGTATTTCATGTTAGCAGAGAGCTTAGATTATAAGATAGAGGTGACTAGCCCTTTGGGGCATAGCATAGTGGTAAATTGGGTGTATAAGAATTGTCCGATGATGGTTTAAAATTTAGATAGAGTTCGCAGTAGACTTGATAGAGTTTCCCTTTCATGAGTATGAAGCTATCCTAGGTATGGATTGGCTATCTCGGCATGGTACAATAGTGGACTATAGGATGAAGACAGTAAAATTGAGAACACCAGAAGATGAGATAATGGTTGTTCAGGGGGATATCCTTACAGCAAATGAGGATCATCTCTATGATGAAAGCATATAATATGATCAGAAAAGGGTATAAGTCCTATTTGGCTCACATGATTGACAACAGAAGGGAGAGCCCAAATCTTAGGGATATTCCGATGGTGGAGGAATTCCCAAATGTGTTTCCAAATGAGTTACCAGTGCTATTCTAGAAAGAGAGATAGAATTTTCAATTGAACTTACCTCGGGTATAGCTCCTATATCAGCAGTACCATATCGAATGGCTCCATCAGAAATGAAGGAGTTAAATGAACAATTACAAGAATTGCTAGATAAGGGCTTCATCACACTGAGTGTATCTCCATGGGTGCACCAGTGTTGTTTGTCAAGAAGAAATACGGGTCTATGAGGTTATGCATAGACTACAAGCAATTAAACAGAGTGACCATTAAAAGCAGGTATCCATTACCACTAATTGATGATCTCTTTGATTAATTGAGAGGTGCAAGGATATTTTCTAAAATTGATTTGAGATCGGAGTACCATCAGTTGAGAATCAAGACGGGCGATGTAGAGAAGATAGCCTTCAGAACCAGGTATGGTCATTATGAGTTTTTGGTTATGCCCTTCGAGTTGACCAATGCTCTAGCTACTTTTATGGATTTGATGAACTAGATGTTCATACCATTTCTGGATCAATTTGTCGTGGTGTTCATAAATGACATCTTGGTATATTCAAGAAACAATAATGAACATGAGCAGCATTTGAGTACAGTTTTACAGACTCTTTAGGAGCAGAAGCTATATGCCAAGCTCTCTAAGTGTGAGTTTTGGCTAGATGAGGTTACCTTTCTTGGGCATGTGATATCGAATGATGGGATTAGAGTGGATCTAGGAAAGCTTAAGGCGATCTTGGATTGGAAACCCTCATAAAATGTTACCAAGATTAAGAGTTTTCTCAGCTTAGCTGAGCACTACAGAAGGTTTGTTAAGGGATTTTCCATTTGTTTCTCCATTGACTAGGTTGTTATGGAAGTATATCAAGTTTGACTAGACTGACAAGTTCTAGAATAGTTTTGGTGATTCTAGAAAAGGTGTAATGCCCGATAATTTAGGCCACGGTCGCGGTTGACCGAAATCCGGCGCGCTGAACCGATCGAGGTCTAAATTTGGACATGAAAGAAATAAATTTAAATAATAATAAGATGGGAGAAAAATATTTTGAATATTATTAATTGAGAATTTTGAAGTTTGGAATTAAAATTGGGAAAAAAATTATTTTTCGCTGAACGAAATTTGGAATTTGCAGTGTTTTTGGCACAGAAATTCTAAGAAGACATAAAAATGGAATATTCTTTATCTAAGGAAAGGAATATTCTTTTGATTAAAATAAAGTAAGAGTGATTTAAATTAATGGACCAATAGGAATCAAGATTAGTAACTAATCCTAACCACCCACCTAATCCAACTATAAAAAGTCAAATTTTCACTTTTTTGACCATTCTTCTTCTTCTTCATCTTGACCAAACTCATTTCTCTCTCTTTTCTTCTTCTTTGCCGTGAGCTTCTCCTCTCCCATTTACTTTTGTTTTTCTTTCTTCAAATCAAGCTAAGATTAGATGAAAAAAAAGGGGATTAAGGCAAGATCATGAAGAAAGTGAAGTAAAGTGAGCAAAACTAAGGAAGAGGAAGGAAGAAAGGAAGGAAAAAAAAAAGTGTTTTTAGCCATTTGGAAGATCATCAAAGGTGAGTTTAGATTTTTCATCTCCTTACTTTCTTCTTCTCTTTTCTTTGAGTTTGAGGTTAGTTGCCATTATAGCTAGTAAATTAGGGTTATTAGTATGCTAATGGTGATTAAGGGTGGATTAGTGTGATTAGTATTTGATTAGTGTAAAATTTATTGTTAGGGCAAGGAAGTGAACAACCTTTGAACCAAAATCAAAGGGGAAGTAAGGGCAAGGAAAAGGCTATCTAAGAGGAAGAGAAAAGTGAAGAAAAATAGAATTTTGAGGTATGTACATTTGGCAAAAATTCAATATAGAAAAGTATTGATTTTGATTTTGTGATGTAGTGAATTTATGTATGAAATTCTGAACATTTGATTGAGTGATTAAATGATGCCATGAATGTGAAAATAAAGACTAGAAAATGAGGTTGATGCATGAAAATGGAAAATGTATGAATTATTTGATGTGCTGGAAAATTCGTCTTATGAACAGTATCTAGTGTTTTGGTCATAACTTGAGTTCTGGAAATCATTTCTGAGTGATTCTTGCTGAATTGGAAATTTAAGACATAGGGCTTGAACTTTCATTCAGACCATTAGACCTAAATATTCCTGGAATTAGGTGGAAAATGGACTCAAACTTTGAACTAGAAATCTGTCCAGAAAAAAAATACTGGGCAGATTGCAGTGAACATAGGTTGAAAAAAAATTCATAACTTTTGCTAAGAAATTATTTTTAATGTGATTCCAGTTGTAAATTAAAGATAAGACATGTACCTGAATTTTTCTAGTTGATCACTTGTCCAAATGCCATCTAGAAATGGATGAAAAAGATATAGAAAGATAAGGCAGAAATCTGTCCAGTAAAATACTGGGCAGATTGCAGCGAACGTAACTTAGGAGAAAATGTATAACTTTTGCTAAAACATTTGTTTTGATGTGATTCCAGTTGGAAATTAAAGATAAGACATGTACCTATATTTTGTTAGATGATCACATGTCCAAATTCTGTCTAAAAATAGACGAAAAATGCAGAGCAACATAAGGTAGAAATGCTGTCCAGAATAGGACAGCTGGTAGAAATGTGTTGATTGTGGATTTATGTGTTAGAAAATGTATTGATTGAATTTTTCTTATAGTTATAATGATTAAATGAGCTAGTATGGGGTTGTAAAATATTGAATGAGAATTGTTGCATTTATATGGAATTTATATTAATGTTTCCCTACATAATTTATGCAAATATGAATAAAGGTAACAAATGTAATTTAAGCCCTATAACATCTAGTCGAGAACTAGAAATTAGGATAAGTTGGCATGCCAATAAAAGGGTAGAAATGTAGGCACTAAATATAATAGTGCTGAGTTAAAATTATGTAGGCACTGAAAATAATAGTGCTGAGTTGAAATTTACTTAGGCACTAAGAATTAGTGCTGAGTTCGAAATTTACCTAGGCACCAAAAAGGTGCTGAGTTGTTATTGAAAATGTAGGCGTTAAACGCCGAGTTATAAAATAATTATGTAGGCGCCGAGTATACTGCCGGAGAGCAGAAACCCTGTATCCAGTGTTTAGTTCCGGTCTAAGATGTCGTGGGCTATTAAATAAATAACAGAAAAAAAATGTGAAGTATGAAATTCATATTGTAAATTTTATATTTGTATTGTTAAAATTTCAAGCATGCTTAATGAATAAAATATCATAATTCATGAATTAAATATTTTTGCATGAAGAAAATAGTTTATTATTAATTGAATATTTGGCATGCTAAATAGGTTAATTGTAGTATCTAAAATTTTATTTTAGAATTATTTATGTAATGATTGGATAGTTGCCAAACGTACCACTAAGCTAGAAGCTTAGCGCGTGTGTTTCACGCGCAGATAAATAGAAGTAGCTGTTCCGATAGGGCGACCGAAGAAGAGGGAACCCCAAGATCAGATTGCAACAGTCTAGTTCTTTTTGTATGTTTTGATAATGATGTTGTAAAAATTAAGTTTTAAGAATTTTGTTGATATAAATTTGTGGCTTGTAATATTTATAAGTAATGGATTTGGTAATTATATATATCTAGAATTATTGTAGTTTTATTTTTAAATATCATGGTTTAATGAATAAATTATTTTGAATCACAATATTCCCATCACTAGATATATATTTAAATTGAAAAAAAAATATTTATACAAAATTTAGCGTTGGTTTTAAATTAAATGAGCTTAGTAGCACTTCCATATCCTATTAGCGATTAGTAGGGTAAGTGAGCGCTACAAAAGGAATATGTGGTTTACAGTGACACATCACACAATGGATTGGGTTGCATATTAATGCAAGAAGGGAAGGTGGCTGCCTCATAAAATTGGCAGCCATTGTTTTTGCATTAAATATATAACGACATTATCTATATGGAGAGAAGTGTTACATCTCCACTGATCACAAGAGTTTGAAATATCTTCCTACACAGCGGGATTTGAATTTGAGGCAAAGAAGATGGTTAGAGTTGATAAGGGATTACGACTGTGTAATTAATTATCATCTAGGAAAGGCCAATGTGGTGGCCGATGTGTTCAATAGAAAGACTGTGGTAGAGTTGCACATCCAACTAACTTTGAGTCAAAAGATTAGATATGCATAGAAGCTTGATGGCAAGCTAGTGGGATTGGTTTTTTGGTCTCTAAGAGGGAAAGATCGAGGTTCTCAGTTGAGCCAGATGGTAGTTTACACTACGAGGGTAAATTATGTGTACCAAAGGTTTTAAAGTCGAGACAAAGGATTATGAAGGAGGCCCATAAGATGAGATTTTCAATGCACCCAAGAAGTAACAAAATGTATCATAACTTGAGGGATGAAGAAATACAGCACAGAGTTCACAACTATATGCCTTATTTGTCAACAAATAAAGGCCGAACATTAGGTACCTTCAAGGTTATTACAGCAAATCAGAATTCTGGACTGGAAATGAGAGAGAATAACTATGGATTTTATGGTTGGATTGTCGTTGAGATTAAAAAATACGATGCCATGTGGGAGATCGTGGACAGGTTAACGAAGTCAGCCCACTTCTTACCTATTCAAAAAAAACTATCCTTTGAACTGATTGGCAGAGTTGTATGTGAATGAGATAGTATGTTTGCATGGAGTTCCAGTCTCCATCATTTTGGATAGCGATCCATGGTTCACATCTCAGTTTTGGGGAAGTCTACAATGAGCTTTGGGTACCATGCTTAGCTTCAGCATGACTTTCTATTCCCAGACAGATGGTCAATCAGAGAGAGTTATTCAGATCTTAAAAGACATGATGAGGTGTTATGTGATCGAATTTGAGGGAAGTTGGGATAGATATCTACCATTAATGGAGTTTGCATACAATAACAATTACCAATCCAGTATTTAGATGGCTTTGTATAAGGTACTTTATGGTATAAAGTGTCAAACACCGTTGTGTTGGACCAAGCTCAGTGAGAGAAAGTTATTGGGGCCAAATTTGGTATAAGAGACAAAAGATAAAGTGAAGTTCATTAAAGATCAACTAAATGTAGCTTCTAATAGATAGAAATCCTTTGCGGACTTCAAGAGAAAGGACGTGGAGTACCTAATGGGAGACAAAGTGTTTCTTAAGGTATCACTATGGAAGAAGGTTCTCAGATTTAGGAAAAAGGGCAAGGCAAGTTGAGCCCTAGGTTCATTGGACTTTATGAGATCCTAGAGAGGATCAGACTAATGGCTATAGACTTTCCTTGCCACTAGAGTTGAGTAGGATACATAATATTTTTCGTGTATCCATGTTGAAGACGTATCAATCAAATTCTTCTCACTTCATTATAGCTGAGAGCATAAAATTGAGACCGAATTTATCTTATGAAGAGGAACCAGTTGAGATCTTATCTCATGAGGTAAAGGAGCTCAGGAACAAGCAAGTTTTGCTAGTGAGAGTGTTATGGAAGAGCCATACAGCTAAAAAATCAAAATGAAAAAATGAGGAAGTGTTGAGGGAACAATGCCCTTAGTTATTTAAAGATGTCATGATAGGTAAATTTAGGGACAAAACTTCCTACGGGGGAGAGAAATGTAACGCCCGTGATTAGAACTTATAAGTTAAGTTATTGGTTAGTGGCAAATGGGGGATTAAGTAGAGTTTTAAGATATTGAGAGTGACTAAAATTGGATATTTCACGCCCATGATAATGGATGTCATAGCCATGAATATCGAGTTTTAGTGCACAACAGTGATGAGGTTCTTCACGGCTATAAAAGAGGCCTAGGTAGACAAGCTTGGAGAGGCAGTCACGTTTTTCTCTCTGCCATTCCCTTTAACTATACTGCCCACTCCCTATTAACCAACCAAACACATCACTTCATTTTCCTTTTCCTCCTGACTCCATCTTCTTCCATTGGAGAAGTTTGGAAGATCAGTGTTTCTTCAGGGAAAAGTGAGAAAGAAGAGAGAGAATAGGGAGGTCGAGAGTTTAGAGAAAAGCTTAGTTTTTCTTTTCTAGGTGTTAGTTCCTTTCCAAAAGCTAAAAGAATATTTCTCTATCTTGCTAGGACCTGGAGGGAGTGCTAGAAGTCCATCTCAAGGGAAAGGACAAACTTGAAGAGATCAAGCTTTAGCCAATCTCCATCCTAGGTGTAAGGTTTGTAGATAACAACACTTAAGGCCATAACTTTATATTTTATGTGTTCCTTGCTTTAAAGGTATGTTTTAGATGACCAATGTGTAGTTAAATGGCAAAATATGGGATTGATATGCATGATGGGAATTGGTAGGAATATGGTTAAATTGACATATTTGAAAAATAATTTTAATTATCATTAATGACTAGAGAGGATATAGTCATGTTAGATAGCTTGAATGTATGCTGGAATATTGATAGGGTGGTTGCATTGGTCAACCGTAGTGAGTATTGCATGTAGTATTGGCATGACTCTATTTTTCTGGAAAATTTTCTAGATTCACGGTCATGAAGGGTGGGTTCACGGGCGTGAATGTCGTGAGGTGCATTCTTGTTGTTGTAGCTGACCATTTCATAGTTCGATTCACACCCGTGAAGGGTGGTCACGACTGTGAACATATGTTGATTCACGGGTTGAATTACGACTTGAATCATTGGGGGAACTACTCATGAAGTGGTGTTTCACGGTCATGAAAGGTTATTCACAAGCGTGAAGTTGTTTTTGAGAAAAATTGATATGGTAGTTTTTGAATTGGATTTGATTCGTTGGGAGGTGGTAGGCCTCGGATGCATGCTTTTAGCATGGTATGGAAATATATGATTGTAGAAATCATAAGCTTTATATAAAAATTAGTAATGAATAGTATGGATATGTGTATGATAATATTGTAAACCCAATACTCTGGCTAGGACTATAACTAGGAATGATGGCATGCAATTGGGGGGAGAGTTCAGTACCGAGTGACCTAGGTTGGTCATATATATTTGTAGGCCCAGAGGTTAGCGGACCAAAGTCCTCAGTGGGTTGAGTTACCCATATCCATTTTACTCTAGTTACAAATAAATGGGCAAAGGAAAGATAAATAAATAAATTGTTATGTATGATAAACACGTGTATTTCACTTGTAGATTGTTTGATATGTAATGTAGTAATGTGCATATATATATATATACAAGTCATGTAGTATGCGAGCTAGTGCATATACAGACTTCGAGGTAAGTCGTTATAGTATCCTGATGAGTATATCATGCATATTATTTGTATTATTGTATGCTTTGCATGTTGTTATGTACTACTAGGCACGAGTTGCTTAGCGTATGGATTCTTCATCTGCAGGTTTGGAGCTTAGGGGAGTACCGACAGAGGAGGACACCTGGTGATCAAGTCGAGGATATTTCATTCGGTATGGGTGATACACCGTTGTACCTTATTTTTGGTTGTTTTGCTATGGGTTGGGTAATTGTAGCTTTACATGTTGTATTTTCAAAGACATGTAGTTTTTGAATTGTATAAATCTGTATCTTTTGTATTAAACTTTTATTTTATTGAGATCAATTTCATGACTTTAAAAATATTTTTATTTTGTTATGTCATCATGGACATGGTGCATGAAAGTTTTAAAAAATTTTGATGTTTTAACTCATGTGTGTTGTAGCATCTTTTGGTATAATTGGGTTTAGTCTTAATTATATCAAAGGGTATTACAAAGTAAAATAATTATAAAAAGAAAACAAAAATTAGCAAAAGTTGTAAGTCATAAGTAGAATAAGATGAACTAACGAAAGAGGTAAGGTTACTACGAATCGATTGTATGAAAAAGTTTGCTATGTGCAATGTTGATATGAGATATGGTGATTATAATGCCATGTATTAGGATAGAGTTGATGGTATGATAGTATATATGAACATGCATAATATGCCATTATATGAATTGTATGGTTGCATGTTTGAATTTTTATATCTATATGTACCAATAAGCTTTCAATAGCTTAGCGTGTCGGTTTTTTGTATGCAGGTCGAAACCTAAGGGATAGCAAGAGTTGAGTCAAAAGAAGAAGTGCCCGTTTGGAAGAGTTAGTGAACATGTCATCTTTGTTGATTTCTTTGTACATGACATGGTTTTGGGTTTTGACATTGTGTATAAAACTTTTTATGTTAAAAACTTGTATTTGGATAAAATGATGCATTTTGTAAACAGGGTTTAAGTCGAGCATGAAAGTATGATTTATAAAAGGGATCATTTGGATCAAGCTTATGTAAGTTTAATAATGGCACTTGATGTTCAAAGATGTTTATGAAATTAGTTTTGTAAGGAGAGTTTTGATCCACATATTTTATAAAATAGTAATGGGTAGCATCCATCTAATTAGTTGAGAGTAAGCCTGATTAATTGGGTGCATATTACAATATCATTATATAATTACTTTTGGGCAGAAAATATAATATGCAATAGATAATTTTTCAATATAAGAACGATCTAAGAATTTACTAAGTCTTTACAAATTTAAACACCTTTAGGCAGAATAAACCACTCAGTCTGGTTCACTCTCATTCAAATATCTTATATTTTCTATCTCCAAAATTGAATTTATAATAAACACTTTTTAACTAAATAATTATAAACCAAATTTGAAACATCGCTAAAACATATAAGACCAATTATTCCTTAAAATTTTAGTTAAAAAGTCACTTTAGTGACTACATTTTAACCGATTTTAAAAGAAATTCTTATATCGAGATACACCTTATTTATTGTATTAGAAATATAATTTTTCATTCCTTATAAATATGAGGACAAATATCTTGAAAAATTATGATCACAAAAATTCAATTATAATGCTAATTTTATATGAAAAAAATTATTTACAAATGTGACATTTTATGTAAATGCATATAAATTTAAAAATTTATGAGATAATAATTTATTTCTAAAAATGTCACAATTTTACTAAATTATAGCTTTTAAAAATCTAAATTAATTATGGAAGAAATCGAGTAAAAAATAGTCTTATGGAGTGAAAAATAATAAACTAGGGACTAAATTAAAAAAATAGAAAGTTTAGGGGTAAATTCATAAAAGGTGAAAAAGTGGGGAAGATGACACGCATGCGACTCACACACCCCGTGGTTGTTGACAGCTATCTAGAGCGCATGTGATGCATGCACCAACAACCTTCACCCTTACTTGTTCGACATGCCCACGTGCATCCCTAATGCATTCATGGCAAACACAAAATAGAATTCCTTCAGCCCCCTACAGCGCGACACACGAGCTCTAGTGCATGCACGTCTCCCCTACTTGAATGCCATTTTTCTACAATTTTTCTCAAAAATTTCCCCATAAATGTGATTCACTCCTTTTAACCCAATTTCTTTGAAATTTTCCCTTTAAATCGACATATAATAACATATAATTCTGATTTTATGAATACAATTAACTAAAAACCAATAAAATCAGGGAATCAAGCATTTTATTAACTAAATCAAAGTATGATTTATGAAACGGATCCATTGGATCAAGTTGATGTAAGTTTAATAATGGCACTAAACATTTAAACATGTTTATGAAATTAATTTTGGAAGAAACGTTTTGATTTCACAAGTTTTATAAAATAGTAACTGGTAGTATCTATCTAATTAGTTGCGAGTAATCTTGATTAGCTAAGTGGGTTTTACAACATCATTATATAATCACCTTTGGGCAGAAAATATAATATACAATAAATAATTTTTCAATATAAGAACGATATAGGAATTTACCAAGTCTTTGCAAATTAAAACACCTTTAGACAGAATAAACCACTCAATCTAGTTCACTCCTAATCAAATATTTTATATTTTCCATCTTCAAATTTGAATTTATAATAAACACATTTTAGTTGAATAATTATAAACCAAATTTGAACACATCCCTAAAACATATAAGATTGAATATTTCTTAAAATTTTAGTTAAAAAGTCACTTTAGTAACTACATTTTAATCGATTTTAAAAAAAATTCTTATATTTGGATACACCTTATTTACTGCCTTAAAAATATAATTTTTTATTCATTATAGATATGACGCCAAATGTCTTCAAAAATTATGATCACAAAAATTCAATTACATTGTCAATTTTACATGAGAAAAATTATTTCTAAATGTGACATTTTATCCATATGCATAAATTTAAAAAATTATGAGATAATAATTTATTTCTAAAAATATCACAATTTTTCTCAATTATGGCTTTTAAAAATTAATTTAGAAAATCTAAATTAATTATAGAATAAATTGAATAGAAAATAGCCTTATGGAATGAAAAATAATAAAAGAAGGACTAAATTAAAAAAATAGAACGTTCAAAGGTAAATTCATAAAAGGCAAAAAAGTGGGGAAGATGGCGCGCATGTGGCTCACACCCCGTGGTTATTGATAGCTATCTGGAGCACGTGTGATGCATGCACCAGCAACCTTCCACCCCTTACATGTTCGACGTGCCCATGTGCATCCGTAGCGCATTCATGGCACATGCAAGACACAATTCTGTCAACCCCCTATAGCACGACATGCAGGCTATGGCGTATGCATGTATCCCCTACTCGAACACCTTTTTCTACAATTTTTCTTAAAATTTTTCGCATAAACATTATTCACTCCTTTTAACCCAATTTCTTTGAAATTTTTGCCTTAAATAAACATGCAATAACATATAATCCTGATTGAATGAATAAAATTAAGTAAAAATCAAATAAAATTAGGGAATTAAGCATGTGATTAACCAAATCAAAATTTCCTTAAAACTCAATTAAACTAAGTTTTTCTCTATTTTCTAATGAGAAAAACTCAAATATGGTTCTAAAAATATGCATTTAGGTTATGATATCCCTTGATTGAGAGATCTATAACAAAAACCTGAGAATCTCATCTCCATGATCTAATACATGCATTTTAGAACACAAAACAAATAGTTTAATTTATAAAGAGGATGATATTTACTTGATTTGGCCCAATGCATCATCATAAAAACGAGATGAGAAGTTTTGCACCTCGATCTTCTCTCATTTTCTAACTCAAAAATGATGGAATTCTAATGTCATTTACTTAACTTTTATCCTTATTTATATATAAGAGTTTAATGATTAGAGTTAGCAACAAAAAAGACTTAGCTTACATAAATATAATAATCATAGGTTATCCATCATACCCATATTATTATCTGAGCTCATATTAAATATCTCACTCTTAATTAATAAATGAATTCATGACTAAGTTACGAATTGATAAAATTCTTAAAGTCATTTATTTATAATTTGTCATAATATCTCAATTAAAAGCCCACAAATATCATATTAAAAAATATCTTACATATAGCCCAACCATATGATAAACTTCAATATCATCGTTAAAGTCTTTGTAGTATGTTACTCTTACTAGGTCTAATATATGAATAAATTGTCTCTATTTATACATGCGTTTATTGATGAGAATTATAAAGCAGCAAAGCACCAAATATATTAGGGTTGTAAATGAAAGAAGTCAGTCACGAGTTATTCAGATCTCGATTCCAAAAAAAAGCTTGTGAAAATGGTTTATTACTGTTAACAAGTCGAATTCGAGCTTAATACTGTTTGGTTCATTAGCTCGTGAACATGTTCTTTTATAAGCTCGCGAACATGTTAATTTAAAAGATCACAAACGTATTCATTCAAAAGTTCACAAATATATTCATTTAAAAGTTCACAAACATGTTCATTTAAAAGCTTGCAAATATGTTTGTTTAAAAGCTTACAAACATGGTTGTTTAAAAGTTTACAAACATGTTTGTTTATTGTTTATATTATATTTTGTTATCGAGGTCAAACTCGAGCTTTTGTCATTATTAGTTAATAAGTCAAACTCGAGCTTTTATCATTATTAGTTAACAAGTTGAACTCGAGCTAAACTTGTTAAGCATTATAAACGAGCTTTTTATGAACTGAGCTCAAGCCACTTGCGAACTTAATAATTTTCAAATTAGCTGAGTTCAATCTCAATTATAAAACTCGAATTGAACTTAAGTCTGTTATAAACTTAAATGAGTCGAGCTCGAGATGAAGCTCACCAATATTCGACCTGTCTCGACTTGTTTATAGCCCAAAAATATATTATCACAAAAGAAATATGGGTTATGGTTTATTCTGTGATGCCCGCCAATATAGTCGGAAACTATACCGATGGATGTCATGGTGTTTTACGGAAAACTCAATAAATTAAAACTTTCACATTTAAAACCTGTTTAAATATCATAATGCAATTAATGCATAAAATCAACATAAATAAAACATCGATCCAACAATCGATATCATAACATACAATTTATTTTCTACTTCACTAGCCTCATATAACAAATATACATTATAAGATAATATTACATGTTTTTAAAACCAAAAATATGTAAAACGTTATCCTAAAATATTATATGATATAAAATATATATATATATATAAATATGCTATGAATGATAACATACCCAAACAGGGCACTTTGACTAAACTTTGGTGGCTTATTGCTCATTTAGTCAACTTCTGTCTACCGGCTCCGAACCTGCGTGCAAGAAACTCACACGTTAAGCAAATTAGTGCTTAGTAGTACATATGTGCATAAAAATTTTGCATTTAACTCGTATCATAACATGTCATGCAATTCAACTTTTGATCATTCCTAGAATCATACATTCTAGTTGTTTCACGCCTCAATGCAAGTTCATATGACTATTAATACCATAGACATCATATAATATTACCATGTATATTATATACATATTTACAATACCATAATTTCCTTTTTATATTCATTTAACTTTCTTTTTTATATCGCCCGATACTCTTTAAGCTTGACTATCCAGATGCGGGACATGAGACATGAGCATTCAACAATCCGAGCTTAAACCATCATGCTCACAACTTGTATCAGTTCATCCGAGCCTCTCAAAGTCAATGGTGCTCATACAATCTGAGTTTAAACCACATTGATTGAGAAATAATATCTTGCTAGCATATCCAGGATCAAGGGCTCTTACTCCTTGAGTCACCTTGTCCTCATATAAAAAGTAGCTCATTACAGTACCGTTTCCTCCCTCAATGGTATACCATATACCCTATGATAAGTCCAAACTAAAGAATTGAGCACTTTATCTTATAACCATTTATCTTTCGATTCAATTTAACCGCATGCTACTATTAGCATTTACTTTCCCATTTATATATTATCATATTCAATACATAAATTTCATATCATGTCATTCATATGTCATTTACTATGTATTCGTACATTCATAACATACCATTAATCCATTTAGCAAATCGATCATAATTCAAAAATGTACATATTATACATTCAAATAGCTTCACGAGTATAAGCTACTTATTCATGGTCGTGAAGGAATATTTCACGGTTACCTTATCCATGAATCATCACTTGAATAAAATATAACCATCACATGCATGAATTAATTATTCATAGTTGTGACACCATATCATCGTGGCTTTTCAAACCGTGACACAATCCAATGAATTTCTAGATTCATGCAATTCATAAAGACCTCGACATTCACAGGCGTGACACCCTTTTCACCGGCATGAATTATGCGTTTCCAACAATCTCAAAAAAAGAGCAAAACATACATTTCATGCATAAAACTCTAAGATTAATCAATATTAATTTCTCTTATCAACACACAAGGTATATGGCATACCCATAATAGGTTTTAATATTCTGAAAACACATTAACATCCACCAAACATATCAAACATAATATTTTATCTCATTAATATCATAATATTCATTTTACTCATTTAATCATGTTATTAGTCACCCTAACATGCAATTTTTCATTTCACTTTACATCTCATAACATGTAAAGCATACCAAATGCTTGAAAACGAATTTAAATGCCCATATGTACATATCTTTCACCAAAAAAAAAAGCCTTAACCCCTTCAAGCTTTTCAAGCTTGATTTTCTCTTTGTGATATGTTCCTTTGTCCTCTAGCCAAACCTAACATCATAAACACGGTCTTATTAGAACCTTATAACGTCAAACAAACTCAATCTAACCTAATAACCGAGTTCTACCTCAACATAGGCAATAACTCTCTCAAACCTCCATGTTTCTCAAGCTTCCAAGCTTAACAATGGTGTTTATTGCTTTTTTAAGGTGAAGAAGATGACTAAGACATCCTGAAGTGTGTCAAAAGTGATAAGGGGCAGTGGAAGTGGATTTAAAGCAAGATTTAGTGCAGAGAAAAGAGAAAAGTGCAGCTAGTCATGGCTAACCGACCTGCGTTCACAGGCGTTACCCTTACTTCACGAGTGTGAAATGTCTAATATTAGCACAATTTATCTGAACTCTAATTTATTTTTTTCATGTGCCCACTAAGGATATAGAATTCAATTTTCATTTTATTTATGCGCAAGCAGCATTAGGTAACATCCACATTCAGTTTCTTCCTACAGGTGATCAATTGGTTGACATTTTTGCTAAACATTTTAGCCAACACCTTTATAAGTATCATCGCAACAAACTTCGACTGATGTTGCCTCCATTTTCAGTTTGAGGGGATATTAAGGAATATATATAAAACTATAAATACAAATTAATTTTCCTGCATAGAATTTAACATTTTTAACATCATTTATCATAAATACTTAATCAGGGTAAATGAAAGAATTTGAGGATTAAGCAACTAATGCATAAAACAAAAATTTCAGAACCAAATTAATTAATAAAAACTCACTATATATTAAAAGTAGTTAATGCTTTTTCCCCCTCTCGAATAGTCCAATAGTATGATATTCAAGGTTATGAAAAAAATGGCGAATGAGAACAGATTTTCAGAAATAACGTTATTGTCTTACCTTACAAGACAAAAGGGATGCGTCCCAATGACAAAAATGATGGATTTTGAGATCCCTTTTCTTTCACTTTTTCCAGATTTTCTTTTCTCACAGTTTCTGTTCTTTAAATTTTTTTTTTCTTTCGGCAACAAATACCACACCATATGTAAGAGAGATTAAGAATATGATGCTATGTTGCTTACAGAAGCAAACTAAAGTTATGTAAATATGGTATAAAATATCAACTTTTGACGTTAGGATTTTGGACGGTTAATTAGACTTTATTTTTTAGGGTATATTTTAATCTTAATTTCATTAGCTTTTAGTGAAATGTGGTACCCCACAATACCCAACCTTCACAATCCATTGCCTATGTTGAAATAATTTTCTTTCTTGGACAAAAAGTTACAAATCTACAAGCGAATATGCCCAAGCAATGTGCTCATTCATTTAACTATTCTTCATGTCCAAGCTATGCATATCATCCAGATACATATATATTATCTCTTTATTGGTCATATTTGTTTTTCTTATTAAAAGTGTTCCCGCAATGATTAGGATTCATAGTCTCATAATTATGAAATAAAATTATAATATCACTATTCACCTTCGATTTTGTTATTTTTTTCAATAATTTTATTTTCTTAATTTTCTTGTTTACGTATGAATTAATGCTAACTGCACCTCTTGATTCGTTCAAGCCTAACCGACAACTACTTCAGCTGTTATTATTCATAACTCAACTTCGTTATAATAATAGCGTAATGTAATTCAATTTGTCCCGTTATTGCTCTTCACTGTTACTAAAAACAAATTACATGCTTATCAACTGTAGAATATGTTTCTATATTGACTAATTCTTGTCACTGTTAGAGAAGTAATCAAGTTGAATCAAAGTTAATATAGTGTGAACTTCAAAATCATCTTGACCTAAAACTTAAATTCTAGAAACACTATTCACTTTGAACTCGACTTTCTAAAATATTTGATTAAACTTGAGCACTATTAAGCTCAACTCAGTCATCTTATAACATGAAACTAAACCTGGCATTTTGCTAGCTACCTCTTGCCCGAAACAAAACCAAAATTGGTAGACTGTGGTTTATATATATATATATATATATATATATATATATATATATATATATATATATATATATATTGCAACTTGGGGAACTGATATTTTATGGGTCCCACGTCAAAAGCTTATTGTATGTAGGATATAAGGGTTATTAGTTGGTTTAAAGTTTATTTCCAACATAGTATCATATTAAGTAAATTATCAGCATTGTGATGGTTTTAATATTTAAAGATTTTTATTCCCGCAAATGCATGTCTAGTGTTTCAATATTCATACTTCAAATCTTTCGTATGGGGTGAGCCCTAGACTTGAGTGGAGTGTACTAAAATACTTATATGGCTTGGTTAAATAGTGCAAGTGCTCCTCTCAATAATTTGGACGATTATTTACTTTTATATCTAGCTTTTGAGAATTAATGAGGCTTAAGGTCCTTTCCAATACGAAGTAGATATAAATCTTGCTTAATTAACTATCTTAATTATCACTAATTCAATACTAAATATTAAATAATTAAAATAAATTTAATCTAAAATTAAAAATTAAATGATTTAATTGTACAAATAATAAATAAAAAAGTTAATAGAAAAAAATTTTAATTTATTTAATTGTGTAAATTTATAAAATTTAAGGATAAATTGTTTTTTTCCCAAGTTTTTCTATCTTTAATATTTACAGTAAAGATATAGATTTTGATGGGACATGTTTTTCCAAGCTCTTTAGTATCATGAAAAAACAGAAGCTATCTTCCCTTCTCTCCGTCTCCCTAAATTTTTCATGAGATGCTTTTTGATTTATTCTGTCAAAAGAGAAAAATTAAGAAATAAAGAGTTAACTTAAGTTTTAAGCTCTCTAAAAAGCATACTTTCTGTAATTAATCAATTAATTAGTTGCGGTCATATATATGAATTATTAATACTTTAATCTTTCACATCAGTTTTTGTCTAACATTACTTTTCACATTAACATGATCAACACGTAAAGGTGAAGCTAGCTAGCCAACCACTAAAATTGATACCCTAGTTATTACTTTATGCTTGTATATGCTCCTGCATGTCCATTTTATGTTATTCCCAATTGGTTGAGAACAACATCAGCCAAGGAGAAGGCGTTTTAAGATTATTTGTAATATTTCTTCTTCCTTTTTTTTTTATAATAATTAATTGCCTAAACAATGTTGGGTCATATTTAAATCAAATTTGGCCCAAAAATTAGATATCATCAATCATATATTCTAATTTTTAGAAAATAATTTATGTAGAGAGACGATCTTTTCTTCCACTCTTTTACTATCTACAATGTTGAGTTGTTTTTAATTTTTAATTTTATTTTTCTAAATCAACTAAGCAGTTGATTTCGCTATTAGATGCTGATGTGAATGAACCAAAGTATTTCCAGAGGGTCACCTATCCTGGTATTGACTCTACTCAAGAATGTTTGATTGGCCATTTAACTGTCTTGAGTCAAGCATTTCCTAAGATGTCACCAATCATGGTACTCTCCATATCCAAGTAGACTTAATCGAAAAGAATACTTACCATTATGTCAAAAATTTAAGTTGATAGCAAAGACACAACTCAAATCCTTTTATCCTGGATCAAACAATGACCACTAATCTCTTTTGGCTTTATATGTTGCTTGATTGAAACTATTCCACACCCTTTCAGACCCGGGATGTATCATATTCAATTGATAGTTTTTTTAATGTTCAATAGTTGAGTTAAAAGTATTTTGTAAATCTTTTTATTTACAGCTGATAGTTGATAAAAAAAAATTCAATCAACTGTTAATTTTAGAAAACTCTATTTTATAGCTTTTTTATATAAAAAAAACTCTATTTTGTAAATCCTTTGGATATTTTCTATCACCCGTCACCATTCATATTGCATCATTTACATCATTTCAATCATGCAACTAAACATACTAGAGAAAACTCATATTAAAAATATATTAAATTAATTAAATATATTCATCATCATCATCATCATCATCATCATCATCATCATCATCATCATCATCATCATCATTATTATTATTATTATTATTATTATTATTATTATTATTATTATTATTATTATTATTATTATTATATCAAATAAATAATCATTATATATTTTGTATTTATTTGTACATTGTAGAAAATATATTTTTTGAATTAAACAATTATGCTCCTATTGGTAATTTCATATTTTAATAATAATAACTTAATTACTTTTACCAAATACTAGTTAATCAACACTACTAGTTTTGGGTGAATTACACAGATGATACCTCAACTATATGACATGTAACAACTCAATACCCGAATTATTATTTGTAATAGAAAAAATACTTAAATTATTATTTTATAACACAAAAGTACCCAGCATCATTCTCTGTTAGATTTATTAACTGTGCACTGATGTAAATTTTCCGTATCTATAAAAAAAATTTCACCTAAATTCCACATTTGCAAAATGAATCTCACAAAAAATTTCCCTCATTTCCTCTTACGTTCCCTCATTTTATAAGCATTTAAACAAAATTTTCTTCACTTTCTCTTCAACCAAACAATTGTGGAAGAAAAATTTAAGAATCTTAGTATTCAAAATCGAGGGAAAGTGCATATATGGCAAGAAAAGAAAATCTAGTTCTTTGCCCTTATATTGACTGAAGAAATTGGGGCATTAAGGGTTAGTTGAAAGACAAAGAATGACCTTTTTGAAAGAAGACGAAAGAACATGGTGAGAAGAAAAAGGAACACCTTTAGATAGTTTCAAGAAAACTTATTTATCAAAAATGGAGGAGAGAGAAATTTTTAGAGTTTTAAATTGGAAAAAGAAAGATTTTGAATTGAAGGAGATGCAGTACTGGTGGAAATACATGTCATATATATTTTTAATATATTTTACATGAATAAAATTCTCGTCAGCATACCGTTAATAAATCTAACAGAGAATAACGTTGGGTACTTTTGTGTTACAAAATAATAGTTTAAATATTTTTTTTGTTACAAATAATAATTCAAGTACTGAGTTGTTACGTGTCATATTATTGGGGTACCATATGTGTAATTTACCCTACTAGTTATCATCTAAAGCTGAACTTAATAGCTAAACCAAATAAGAAGTAAATCTCTATAAAATTATAATTTATGAGTGTTTAGCTATCAGAATTCTAAATTTGTTACAAATTGTTAGAGATGTACCCTAAATACAATCATCTTAGGTACATTATGTACTCATTTCACTAGTACAGAAAAGAATTATATGCATTGGTTAAATGATCAACGCTTATGAAAGAGAAACATAAGAATTTCATTTTATGTATCGGTCATTTTATGTATCGGTCAAAATGACCGATGCATATAGTCTAGCTATATGAGTTGGTTTCTATATGGGAGCCAAGGTATATAGTCTTCAAATTGTTTTTAAAAAATTGACTATATAAATTGGCTCTTTTAAACAATTAATGCATATAGTCTAGTTATATACATCGGTCATAAATTTTTAACGGATGCTTATTATTCAATTTTAAAAAAAAATATTACAACATAGCTAATTACATAATATATTATATATTATATAATATACAACTACACATGCATCCCATAAAGAAATACAATAACAATTAAAATTCTAATTAGCTTAAAATTTGAAATTGACGTGTTTAGATGTTTATACAATGTAGTACATAAAACAAGAAAATCACAATTAGGCTTATAAGATATTAGAATGTACATATTCTTCAATTATCACTTCTATGGACTTCATTCACCTAAAATAGGCACTATCTTAACCACGATGATGTTAAAAAAGGTCCAATTAATCCCTCTAGAAAAAGAAAAAAAAATGTAAACAACATTAAAACAAATTCTCAGGAATATTTATTATTATATTTTAATATTACAAACCCAAAAACATAATCTTGGATGTTCAACAGAATAATCTAATACGGATTATCAAAATGAAATATGATATGTTAAATGATTTATGAAGAAGATACCTATCAATTAGAGCCAAAATGTTATTAGATGACATAATCACTACAGGTATTTCTTTGAAAGCTGATGATTCTTGCTCTAAAATTAAAATTTGATAACCCATAACATACAAAATCAAGCACAATTCTATAATGTA
The DNA here is from genome assembly GCA_023653625.1 of Triadica sebifera. NCBI lineage: Eukaryota > Viridiplantae > Streptophyta > Magnoliopsida > Malpighiales > Euphorbiaceae > Triadica > Triadica sebifera. Next base: position 16,505,344 of record CM042898.1, on the reverse strand, counting down.
CCATATCCTTCTAAATTTCTAACGTCAACAATTAGCTTTACACTTTACACTTCAGCATTCTAATCGTCTCATGCTAATTAAATTTTAATTAAGTCTTAATTGAACACTCTTGTTCCCAAATTGACATGACTAATCTTTATCATTTAGATTACTTGAAAATTTAAGGTCTCTTACTGTCTTGGCTAAGTGGCCTAAAACGAAGTTTGTCACCATATCTTATAACCACTTATTTGCGGGAATTCAACAATATGGCATCCCTCATATAATGTTCTATATTTCTTAGTTTAATTACACACCCAAATTTCTTAATTTTATCCCTTTTAAGCTACGATTATCTTTATTGGTGTTCATCCCAAACTTAATTTCTTGCCATTTATGAAACATCCAGTGATTTAGGCTCCGATTGCACGTGACCATAGTGGGGTGCGCGGGTTCAATCGGTGTCTAAATTTGAACCCATAAAAAAATGACTAATAATAGGAAAAAATAATTAAGGATATTATTATTTAAAAAGATTAGTGCTATAATTAGAAAAAAATAAAATTTTCTATGGGCAAAATCGGTATTATGATAATTGTTAGGGAAAAAAGTATAAATATGAAAGAAGATGTGGAAAATAAGAAATTTCTTAAAGTTTAAAATTTAATCAAGATTAATTAAGTTAATGAACCATTGAGAATTAGAATTTATTTTAATTAGTGGGACTCACTCCCTAATTTGAGTATAAAAGTCAAAAAGAAGAACAAATTCCATATTCTTCCACCCAAAAAAATATAAGTCATCTTCATCTTCTTTTCTCCTCTCTTTAGCCGTCCACTATAACCTCCATAAACCTTCATGTTTGCTTCAATCCAAGCTTGAAAAAGTGAGGAAATAAATTAGTTTTAAGAGAGAAAAAATTAGAATTAAAGAGTTCTTACTATAAAGGGAGCAAAGGAGCAAGAAGGAAGGAAAAAAGAAGAAAAGGAAATGAAGCAATTTGGGACAGATTTCGATCCACTTGGAGAACCCTTAAGGTGAGTTTATTCTTCTTAAATTCAATCTTTTTCCTTCTATTTGAGACCCATAAGGATGATAGATATGATTAGATTTGATAGATTTAGGTTATGTTGCAAGATTGAAACTAGAAATTTAAAGTTGTCATTAGTTGAAGAAAATTTTAGTTAAACTTTGAATTCATGATAATTGATGTTAATTAATTTTTTATCACTTAAAAACTAAATAAAGATGATGTTAATGGATGAATAAGGGGGTGCCTTAGTTAAAGTAATTTGGGAGAAATTGAAATTAACATAGAAGTACCACAATTGGTGATAAGTGAAATGTAATTGAGTACTGATTTGAAGAAAATGAATTGGGAACTATGATAAGATTTTTGGGCAGTAATGACATATTAAGAGGGAAGTTTAACCTCAGTACATTTTGGCTAAATTAAGGTATAAAATATATTGGGAATATTAAAATATTATGTAGACGTGAAAAACTTTGAAAATGGATGATGGGATTGAGATATGGCATTGGTTGTGTAGGAAAACCAAATGAACCAATGAAAGGCCCTCAAGAGGGTGATAAAAGCAAGGAGAAAGCTAACTAGTAAGGGGAGGAAAAGTAGTGTGGCCCAAATATTGAGCTAAGAAGGGGGGTTGAATTGAAAATTAAAAAATTTAACTTTTAGGTGTGGAAATAAAAATTAAGTTTAGTAGGGATATAGAAATTTGATACAAGGATTTTTATAGAGGTTCGGGTGTTAACAAACCCTACTCCTCTCTCCAATCGCAATTGGGAGTTTCACTAACACACTAAGTGTTATAATGGAGTTTTACAAACTCACTCCCAACTATGGTGTTTCTAACAATAGATCACACCTAACCCAAAAATCCCTTGTGTTTTAATGGCTCACACAAATAACCAATTCTTTGTGTTTTAAAGGCTCACACAAATAACCCTTACAAGTGGTCTATTCTTAACCCCAAAATATCCAAACTCACTTGAGTGGATGATTACAGAGAGAAACATTTACAAATCTTTAATGCTCAGAAAATAATGAGCAAAAAGATTTTCACAGAGAATAAATATTTGTTTTGAAAGTATTAAATGCACAAATGGCTTACAACAAGATTTTGATTCGAAGTATTAGCTATTCTCTTGTTCTGGATTCATAAATGACTTGCATTTATAGTTTCATGGGGAATTCTAGCCGTTTGATTGCATTTAATGCGGAAATAATCGTTGTACCAACCCTTATAATCGCGCCCAACATGTTTCTCTTTCATGTTTCACGGGCGTAACTATGTGTGTCACGATTGTGACTGTTCTTCCAAGCTATGACTTAAGTAGTGACCTTGGCCGTGAAGCATTCTGGAAGGTTTTGAAGTATTTGTTCACGAGCGTGACATTTTATCTTCACGGGTGTGACAACCTTCCAAGCCATGGTCCAAGTGGTGACTTTGGTCGTGAAGAATTTGTCATGTCTTTTCACGGGCATCACATTTCATTCACGGGCGTGACTTAAATGCTCATTCACGGTTGCTATCTTCCTTCATGGACATGAATTTTAAATGTTGGTTTGTTGGCGGTTAGCTTCATCACGGGCGTGACACATAGGTTCACGGGCGTAAACATGCTACTTCTTCAATTTTATCTTTTGAAAATTAATCTTCCATTCTCCATTTTTTTTATCAAATTCCATACCCTGTTCAATAGACTTAGAAAAGAAGTATGTTAAATACAATATTGCTATTTTATTTGTTATCATCAAAATGATGGAAATACCCCTCAAGGTTCAACAAGAAGGATTAAGGGAATATCTAAGGATGATTAGGTATGTGCTTCATTGATAAAAATCTTACATATGATTTAATGGTTTGAAATTATATTTTAATGTGTGATATGAATGTGTTTTGTCATAATATGGTTAAGTGTTGGTTTTAAATGTTTTATATGGTAATGAGATCAAATGGTGTGAAATCATTAAGATATGTGAATGTAATTATGATCTAGAAACTTTGACATAAAAATGAATGCATATAATAAATGCAAGTAGTATATAGAGTGATGCCAATTGATAAACTTGATATAGGGATTCTGGAACAGTTTTGACTATTTTGATCATAAATAATGTTCTGGTAAAGATATTGATATTAAATCAATTGGAAATAAAATTAGTCTCATAATATTAAAACTTTCATTCAAAACCTAAGTTCAAATTCTAATTACAAATGAGCTAAAAATTTAACACAAAATCTCGGATTTGTAGATACCCAGAAAATACTGGGTAAAATTTTTGGAATACCCTTAAGTAAAAGGGTCATAACTTTTGATAGAAAAATTGGATTTAAGTAATGATTGATGAATTTGAAAGCTAAGACAATAATCTAGAAATTGTTAGAAGACCATAAATTCAAATTCAAATTATAAATGGGCTAAAAATGAAGCCCAAAATTAGGACTGAAATTTGCCAAAGATAAAAACTTGAAATATTAGGTTTTTGCATGTAGTGTGAAAGTATATCTAATAATTAATGTGAATTTTCACTTTAATGGTAATTATAAATATTCAATAAATTATTTATAAAAGTGATTTTAATGCAGTAATGATGAGAACAAAGAACAAAAATAAATAAGCTTTTTGGTGAAAATTTAGTAAAACTATCAATTTTTAAAAATAATGTGAATTAATATAAAAATAGTGAAGCTCTAAGACACCTAATCTAGAATCAGAATAGAGAATAGTTTGGCATGCCAATCAGAGGCACTCGGTGCCTAATATAAAAGTCGGAAATGACAAATTTATAAATGCACTGAGCATAAAAATTTTTAAGTCAGTAATGACAATATTACAAAAGCTGATAATGACATTATTATGAAAGCGTTCAGCATAATATTATGAAAGTCGGTAATGACAACCCTGTTATTCCTATTAGTTAGTTTGGTTATAGGTATTATAGGCACAAGAAAATTAAAAAAATAATAATAATATTAAAGTATGTCTTTTTGATAATGTTATATTAATTAAAATTGTTAAATATTACATGTTTGATGAAATTTGTTTGATTTTATATAATTCTTTATTTTATGCCTTATTTATTAAATATATAAATGACATGCAAGGAAATATATGTATGTAAAATTTTTATCATTAAAGCACCACTAAACTAGTAGCTTAGTGCTGCTAGTTTCCTCTCGCGCAAGTTTTCGAAGGGTAACTGTAGATATTATAGTTGTCAAAAAAAGAAGGGTATCTGGAAGAAAGCGGTTAAAAGCTTTGGATTTCTTTTTGATATATTTTATTAAAAACTTTGTAAATTAAATTATAGTTTTATTTCATATAGTGTGTATTATAGATGTGAATTATAATATAAGAAATATAGTTTGAATGTAAATTAATGTATTTTATAAATAAATAAAATTTTGAATATTTGCGTTTATAATAACTTTATTTTGGGTATCTGTAATATTTTTTTAAAAAAAATCTATACTTCATTTAGCTAATTTAATATGACAGTCAGTCGAGTAATTCTCACTTACCTTACTGAACTAAAGTGGAGTAAGGGGGCGTTACAATTTTTGGTATCAGAGCTATAGGTTTAAATGGTTCTTACTTAGTGGGTATAGGAAAATAAGTGCATGTTTTCAGCATTTGTGTTGTTTTAAGCTGCTATGTTCTGATAAGGAACTCTTCTTCTGACAATATAGGTTTTAATGGATTCGGAATCAAGACAAAGTCATTAGTGTTTAAATTATATTTAATTAATTTTGATTAACTTCATTTAAATCTTGCATTATCATTTTTTTAATTTTGGTAAACATCCTAAATAGTCCATTACCTTTTTAAGACTCTTACAAAGAGAAGGAATTTTAACGTAAAATTTGACTCACAAATTGTCTTAACATGCCATACATCCCGGTGTTCTTCGATCACAACTTGCACTTAGGACCAAAAATATAAAATTACAATTTAGTCCCTCTTATCGATTTCATTGGGTAGCTTAATGTAATAAGTTTGTATACTAATTCCTCACCTTTTTAGGTCCATAATTTGATCATATTGGTGCTATTTCAATCACAACATGCTCGATTTTTAGCCAACATGGCTCATCTAGTCAGAAAATATGTATGTTGGTCGGACCCAAATGGTACACATGACAATAAATACTTTAGAAATAGAATGGTTCACAGTCAAAATTGCGATTGCATTACCCGTCGCTAAAGAACGTTCCGTGACTGCTATTTTTAATAGCGACAGTAAAATTCAAAAATTAAGTAATATTTAATAATATAAATTAAGTTTTAGATTAGTTTCCAAAGTATCCAAGTTCCATCTTTTGACCATTTAAATTGTTATCAAATTTGGAGATTTCCTTCCAAAACTTTTCACCATCGATTCAAATTAGAATGATATATTATTCCTTATAAACTCTTGTATATCCTTTCATTCATTTCCATGTGGGATAGCTTTCATTAACTTCTAACTAACTATTTCCACACTCCCCCACTTTGTGTTTTATATAACCAAACTTTTAAATATTTATGCATTTAGAAGATGTCCTTCTACTTAAACCTTCTATTAGTATAATCCATTCAAAGCCTTGTTAAAATCAAGGTTGTGATAAAAGCATTAAACTATGATTCCTATATGACAACAGTAGAATAGTCATATACGCAAATCTTACTGATTTCTTGTCATATCCATTAATTTAGGTTCCGTATTGCATGTATTGCAAAATTGACGCGTTTGACTGATCGGAGTCTAAATTCGGATTTTGATGGGAATTAATTAAAGTAATGATTAATTATGATGATATATGCCTAATAAAGTATTTAAAATACTTAAAAGATATTAAAAATGGTAAATGATTAATTACAAAATTTGACAAGTTTTGAGGTCAATTTGCAATTTACCAAAAATTGAATGATTATATAAGATGTTGTTAATTAAACATGATTTTTGGATATAATTATATGTGTTGGACAGGTATTAAAAGAAAGAGAATGAGATTAACATATTAATTATGTTAAGTATCAAGTTTTGGTCAAGATGATGGGACCCACAATAAGACTTTTGATTTTTTTCTTCTTTTCTCTTTTCTTCTTCTTTCTCATTATATTTGGTCTTCTCTTTCTGGTTCTAGAACTAGTCACACCAGCCTCTTATACACTCCATAGCTAAGAATTTCTTTAAGAGAGAGAAAGGAATAGAAGATAAAGAGAAAAGAACAAGATAAAGTGATTTTCATGCACAACAAAACTTATAGAAGGTAAGGAGAGCAAGAAAGAATGAAAACAAGAAAAGTTTTGAGGAGAGAGAAATATGCAAGGTGGTGATCAAGAGGAGAAAAGAGTATGGATAAAAAGTTCTCCATCTCCTTTTTTATCTTTTCTCAAGGAATTTCTAGTTTTGAGCTCTTATAGAGCTTATGAAAGATGAGAGAGAGAGAGAAATAGTTTAGGGTTTCAATAGGGTTTTGAAAGCTTGATAAATTTAGAGTTTTGATGCCAATCTTATGGTGTTGTAGGAGTTCTAACTGGCAAGGAACAAGTTCATGCTAGTAAAGAAAAGGAGAAAGCTACATGAGGAAGGTCTTACATTTCTCTAATATATTCACCATTAGCTTTAGCACCATCTTATAGTTTTGTGCTACCTTATGGATTTATGAATATTTATAAGAATTTTATAAATATGTGAAGACCTTTTGAAGTTTGTTTAAAACTTTCTTATTCAAAACTGAATAAATGTCCTCATTAAGAATATATATTTTTATTCAACCTCCTATTAATAAGTACTATAAACTAGTCCTAGGTACATGTCACTAATAACTTATTTTTACCTTTTGAACCTTTCAAATTGCTTGGCAATGAGAGAGTTAAGATGTCACAACTCAAATCTGACCATGACCGGTGTATAGATTAAGGCTAACTTAACATATGCTAGCCTTATATATAATTCAAATAAAACTCCAAATCTGATCTTTTCTAAACTCTAATGATCATAAATCCATCTCTATATTTGAAAAAAAAAGACATAGTTTGAGCATACAATGTGCTCAATGAATATAATTATGGCACACAACATACTAGAAATAAACAATCGCTTAGACAATTTCCCAAATACGTTCAATGTCCAAAACATTATATGAATAATAAAATAATATTCAATTGAATATCAAATATTGAAAAATTCATAATATCACAAATAATTAAATATCTAAAATATAAACTGATAATCAAAATATTAAATTTTATTTGTAATATAATCAATTCAAATATTTTTTTAACACACAATACAATACAATTGTGATACTTCACACCACTAGTGCCAAATAATTGGTAAGCATCCAGTAACAAATACAAATAATAGATATCATCTATCATAGATAACAATATATATACTTCTAATGCAAATACAATGACATGACACATAAAGACAATGAATATGATCCTAATATTGTATATCTATGGGAAATCCAGATAAAGATATATTGCTTACAATGAAGCCAGATAACATATATATAAATTGTTCAATGGAATCAGATAACAGATAACTGAATAATCTACTGGTTTGAAAACAATATTCAAATAAAAAATTCAGTCAACAAAATCAATTCAATCTCATATAACAAAACAATTACAATTTCAAAAATAACAATTTCAATAAAGCTATTTTCAAACAAAAATAATTATAAATTAGTTCAGATAATTTCAAAAATATCAATTCAGACGATATTTAAATCAACAAATATCAAGAACTTGTTCCTAGATACATAAAGCTCTATAGAGAATTTTTAACAATAATTAAATTAATAAACAATACAAAATACTCAAATATCATATTTTACATAAAATTATTTGTGTAAAATACTTTTCTAAAACCAAATTATAAAAAAAAAGTAAAAATAATAATTTAATAACTACCACTCATTTTTATGATATCAAAAGAAACTTAAAAGACAATAATTTTACAAAAAAAAAAGGTTGTGCACTATAATTACCACTCACTTGGTATCCAACAGAAGCCGAATCCAAAATTGAATAGACAGCTACTTAGTCTACTAATAGAATATCTGAATTTCCTAATAGATAATGAAAAAAGAACATAATCTAAGAACCTCAATTCTTAAAAAAAAAAAAAATCAATATTAATAACTCAATATTTCTTATCCAATATAAAGACAAATAAACAATTCTCTCCAAATATCTTATTAAGACAGAAAATTCCAAATATCTAAAAAATAACTAATAATCTTAATATTAGAAAATGATTTCAATATTTTAAAATGAAAATGATAATAACATATTTAATATATAAATTAAAGCTAAACGATATGATGATAATGAGGGAAATAAGAATAATAGTCAATAGGCCAAAAGGAAGAGAATGGTAGTCTTTGGGTACATTAATTTATAGATAGCAGAAAACCACTTATTGTTAACTTATTATATATAGTTAAAACAAATCTGCATAAAACAAGAATTCGGTATAAAAGTGTTTCGGCATTTAAGTGTTCTATTTTAATTCATAACAAAGTGATTAGATTATAAACTTAAACGAATAATAATAATAATAATAATAATAATAATAATAATAATAATAATAATAATAATAATAATAATGAGTAAAACTCAAAAGTTGACCAAGGTGTGTACTGTGAAACCCAAAAAGGAAATTGAAGTTCTTCATCAAAATTATCTCACTGATTCTTTTTTTTAAAAAAAAAAAATAGAAGAACATAATAATAATAACATCACTAATAGATAATTGATCAATAGACTAGGCAGTAATATATGGCCCTACAGAAAGTTCGGATACCAAAATCTAAGATAAAACTCCACCCAAATAGTGAATAATTTAATGGAAGAAAGAAAAGGATAATGAAATGAAATAAAATAATAACTAAAACTTAAATTGTGGATAGGTGAACCAAAATTAGCATTAACTCAAAAAAATTCAATCTATATATAAACAAAATCCAACTCAAATATTTGTAAAGAAAAAGAAATAAATGTAAAATACTTGATTGATTATTAAATTAAAATATTCCAGGACGAATTAAATTGAAGTTAAAATAAATTAAAAAAATAAAATTTGGATCAACTAACCTGGTGAAATAAAAATAAAGATCAATGGATGAGTAAGTCCATAAAGGTACAAAAAAATCTGGCTCAAATTTTACTTTTAGAATGAAGAACAACAAAAGTTTTGAGAAGAACGAGAGAGCAACATTTTGTTTCTTCAGAGAAAGGCGGCAGTGGAAATAAAGTTAAACAAATTATAAGCGGCAGTAGGTATAGAATTTTAGTTAGATTTGGAAACAAAAATTTGGAGAGAGTGGGCTATATGTTGTCATTTATTATTATAAAAAATATATAATAACCAACAACCAACAAAACGTGGCATAGAATTTAATGTCAGATAAATTAGGGCATGGTTGTGGATAACCAAAATTCGATCCGTCGAATTGATCGGGGTTCTAAATTCAGACATAAAAAAATAAAATAAAAATAAAATATGAAAAAAATATTTTGGATATTATTATTTGTTAATTTTGAGATTCAGAGTTAAAATTTAGAAAATAATAATTTTCTACAGAACATAATTTGAATTTATAGTGTTTTTGATACATATATTTTAAAAAAGAATAAAAATATATTATTTTTTATCTAAGGAAATGAATATTCTTTGGATTAAGATAAAGTAACATTGATTTAATTAATAGACTAATTAGAGACAATTATCTAATTAATCATAACCACTCACCTAATCCTACTATAAAAGTCAAAATTTCACTTTTTGTCTTTATTTCTTCTTCTTCTTCTTAAACAAAAATTCTCTCTTTCTCTCCCTTTTTGCGATGACCACAACCTCATCTTTCTTCTTTTTTCTTCAATTAAAGCTAAGGTTTAGATAGAAAAAGATGAATTAAGTTAATATCAACAAGAAAGTGAAGCAAAGTAAGGAAAACAAAGGAAGAGGAAGGAAGAAAAGAAGAGAAATAGAAGGAAGAATTTTGGCCATTTTGAAGATCTACAAAGGTGAGGTTAGATTTTTCATCTTCATACTTTTCTTCTCCTCATTACTTCCATTTTGAGGTTAGTTACCATTAAGGTTGGTAATTTGGGGTTATTAGTATGTTAATAGTGATTAATGGTTGATTAATATAATTAATGCTTGATTAGTATGAGTTAAGGGTTAATGATGAATTAGAAGAGTAGTTTATGGATCTAGGATAAGGTAGAGGTAATTAGTGGTTTAAGTGAGATTTATGTGCATATGTAACAGTAAAGTATAAGATATAAATTGAAGTTTATGTGTAAAATTGTTGTTAGGCTAAGGAGGTGAGCAACATTTGAACCATAATCGATGAGAAAATAAGGGCAAGAAGAAAGTCAATTAGGAGGTAGAGAATGATGTATCAAAATGGACTTTTTGAAGTATGTACATTTGGCAAAAATTCAATATGGAAAAAAAATGTTAATTGTTGATTATATTATTATGTTGAGTATGATATTATGTATAATTGTAAAAGAAATTATTGATATTTTGATTGAGTAATGAAATGGTGATTTAATGATGACATGAATGTGAAAATAAAATCTAGATTATGTTGATTATGCATAAAGATAGAAAATTGTGTGATTTAATGAAGTTGTAGGAAATTCGTCTTATGAACCGTATCTTTATTTTTAGGTATAACTTGAGTTCTGGATGTGATTTTTGAGTATTTCTTATTAGATTCGAAAGCTAAGACATAGATGTTCAACTTTTATTTAGATCATTAGATCTGAATATGACTACATTTAGATTTAAAATTTACTCAAACTTCGAACTGGAAATCTATCCAGTAAAATACTAAGCAGAATGAATACGACTATAGTTGATTGTAAAATCAATAACGTTTGCTATAAATTTCGATTTGATATGATTTCATTTGGTAATTAAAAATAAGACATTTAACTATATTTTGTTAGTTCATTACTTGTTTGAATTCCATTTAAAAATGGAAATAAAATGCAGAAAAATATGAGACTTAAATTCTGCCCAGAACAGGACAGCTTGTATATATGAGTATATTGTTAAATTTATGATAAAAAAATATATTGTTTGACTTTTTTTAGATTTATAATGATTTATTGAGTGAGTATGATATTGTAATATATTCAATGGATATTATTTCATTTATATGAAGTTATATTAGCATTACATATATAATTGATGTAAATAATAATAAAAGTAACAAATATAACTAAGTCTAATAACATCTATTTGAGAACTATAAATTAGGATAAGTTGGCACTCCAATAAAATGATAGAAATGTAGACACTATAGAATAGTACTGAGATTTAATTTATATATGTACTAAGAAATAGTGTTGAATTTAAAATTTTGTAAGCACAAAAATTGTGCTGAATTATTATTGAAAATGTAGGCATTGAACGCCGAGTTATTAAATAATTAAATAAGTGTTGAGTATACTGTCGAATATGTTATAAATTGTAAATTATCAAAATAATATTATAAATTATATGTATTGTATTATTATTAACGAATTTCAGTATGTTTAATTAATGAAATGTTATAATTATATATTTTATATGATTTAAAAAAAATTATTTAATTTGAATATTTTGGGATGTAACGTCCCTGTAACAATCATTTTATACGTACGTTACGTAAGTTAATATGATGATAGCTAATGTGTGCCAAATTTTTTTTCTTAATTTAATTTAATGACTATAATATTATTAGCATTTATTAATCATTTTTATTTTTCCAAAAATTTCGGTAACATAACGGTTATAAATTAACTACTGCATCTACAATTCAAAAAATTCACAATCCATTTTTTGGCATAACAATACACATATAATATAATATTCTTCATTTAACCACAAGTTGACATTTCATTCTTTACACATAATAATTCAAAAATTTTCTTTATTATAAGATATACAACATTTTATTTCTACAACTTCATATCTAAACATATATATACACATGTTATTCTTGATGCTAACCTATTATTATTTATTCTTCTTTCAGCTCCCAAAATTTGAATGTTTGCTCATGCCTTTTCCGTTATTATCTACACTTGGTCAAATACTATGTGTTGAGCATTAATATACTCAATGGTGATTACTAATCTAAAAATTTTCATTGACCTATATTTTCATGCATACATACATGCAATAATATTTTTAATATAGTATTCAAATTTTCTCTTTAATATATTATTTTTTTATTAATACTTTATTTTTATTTATCCTTAATTCACTATTTAATATCTTAATTAATTTTAATAGTTTTTCTCAATTAATATTTTTTCAGTTTACTCCTGAACTTTCAATTTCTTTCAATTTAGTCTATTTTCACTTTATTTCTTTAATTAACCATTCTTCTCTTTCTTCTTTATTTTTTTTCAATCATTTATTTAATTAGCTACAAATTTCACTTTAATTCCTAAATTTCTATTTATTTACAATCTTGTCATTGCTTTACATTTATTTGCACTTTTGCCACTAACATTTTTATTTTTCATTTATTTTCTTTTTAACTACATAATTTAACATTTTTCTTGCACTTAAATTTTATTTTTTAATTTTACTATTTTTGTCCCATTTATCACATTTATCATCATTATTATTAAACCATTTTTATCAGTTTTATCATATTTATCACTTATCTCATTTTTCTCATATTTTTCATATTTTTCATTTTTATCATTTTTCTCATATTTTTCACTTTTATTATTTTTTTTCACATTTTTCACTTATTTCATTTTTGTTATTTTTTTTCACTTAAATCATTTTTATCATATTATTCATTTTTACTACTTTTATTCACATTTGTTACTTTTATCATTTTATTCACATTTGTCATTTTGATCATTTTTATTTTATTTTTTTACCATTTAATTCACATTTGCTACTTTTATCATTTCATTTACATTTGTCACTTTTATCATTTCATTCACATTTGCTACTTTTATCATATTTTTCACATAAATTATTTGTATTTTTTTTATTCACATTTGCCTCTAGTTTCAATTTGATAGAAAATCTTCGGACAAAATACATGGGACGTTGACCCCAAGAGTCCACTACACTGAAGAGTAATTTTGAATAACCATCTGAGCACTGCACTGAATCACTATCACTGAAGTAGATCGTCATTGGTCTACATAAGCGAGTTGTCATGACCCGCACCGTGGTAATGGTGTCCTTATAGCTAGTCAATTACATCTTGGGCTAGATTTAACCATTAGAAAAATAACTAAGGACATTATTTTAGTCATTTAATTCAATTTCCATTAAATTCATTCATTCCATTATTTTTACATTATTTATCAGTTAATATTTTATTCCTCCATAAAAATTTATCACTACCATAATTGTTCCATACTTTCCATTTAATATATTAATATTTCATTATGAATATTCAATTAAGTCAATAAGCATCATTAAACACACTTCATTCATAAATTTTCATTTCATGCATAATATAGTCAATGATTAGAAAAATATTCAATATATCATTTAAAAATTCTCAATAAATTTATACACACTCAATATCTATTTCCTTGCATTTCATGACTAAAGTTTTATTTAATTAGCAAGAAAAATATTAATTTTTCATTCTTCATATTTTGGCCTATAATTAATTTTCATCATTTAAATTTTTCTTTCACTTTCTAATTATTCATTTCACTAATTTATACATTCATTATTCCACATATATCATATTATTACAATAAAATGTAATTATACCTTAAGTTAAAAGTTTCATATAATAAGGTCATATTTTCCAATTTCCACTAATTAATTGTTTTTATTTCATAACCCTAAATCATGCTTAATCAATGGAAATAAGTAGATTTTAAAATTACTAACATTATTTTTTTTCTTTAGCCTTCCTAGGATTCCTTTTCCTTACCTTTTTCCTTTGAAGTTCCTTCTCTTCCTTGATTCCCTACCATAGCCGAAATTATACAAAAATAAAATCACCATTATTTTTGCATCCATAATTCAATCTAACTTCATAAATATAATCTACATACCTTAAACTTCCTATTGCAACCCTTAAATAAATTTAAAGCTCTCAAATTCTCTTACCTCAATTTTATACCCTCACTTGAATCCTTTTATTTCTTCCACCTCTAACCCTTCAATTGAAGATTGGAGATCTCAACTAGTTAATAGAGGGGCTGAAATAATATTATGGTGCTTAATTTTGGTGTAAGAATTAGAAAAAAAAGATAATTTTTGGTGGAGAAGAATGAGAAACCTATTTGGCCAAGGGGGAAGCATGAGAGGAAGAAGAAGGTGCTGAATTCTCTAGAGATTTCTGCTATTTTGAGCATATATAGGTGGCTGGAATGGGCTAAGCTTTGGCCAAGACAAGAGATCTAACCCTATTAGGGCCATTTATGAATTTAAGACACATTTAGCAATTCTAAATTATTTCTATCACTTTCCAAGCTCAATTTTACCCAAATTTAATTCCATAATTCATAAAATATTTATATATGTCTACACAAAAAGTTTCAACTTAATCAGAGTCCATTTGTTGTCTAGCTCTCTCAAATTGAACTGATAATTCAATTTTCGGTGGTACCGTAAAATTCCTTTTTCACTGTCAAATAATCCTCAATATTATTTAGAGTCTATTCATATCATAAAATAAATTTTTAGATATCGTTTACTATTTTTTATAGTCCGATCAGAGTATGGTCAACTACTTTATTAATTAAACCAGATCCCATTTTTTCTTGGTTTTGACTTTTAAGAAGTTATTTAACCTCATTTTCACTCCAAATTTTACCACCAGACTAGTCATAACCTCTAATTTCAGATGATCAAATAAAATATTTTTCACCCACGAATATATGTTTGACCCCTGGGTATGCTGATAAATTTCAGAAACTATAGTTTACGAGTAACCCAGTATTTGAGCCATTACATGGCATACTTAGAAAATTAATTGCAATTGATAAAAATTTTATTTTAGAGGTAATTGTATAATTATTGAATAGTTGAAAAAAATACCACTAAGCTAGTAGCATATCACGTGTGTTTCACGCGCAGATTAGTAGAAATAGCTGTTGCGTTAAGACCGACCGAAGAAAGGGGGAACCCCAAGATCAAATTGCAACAATTTTTCTTATTATATATTTTGTGTATTATATTGTATAAATAAATTTTAAGATTTTTTTTTGTAAATATGTGGCATGTAGGATTTATAAAAGTGTAAATTTGTGATTAATATAATTTGCATTATTTGTAAATGTATTTCTGAATATCATAGCTTAAAGTATGAATACTTTTAAATAAAAAAAGTTTACGATCAAGATATTTACATTACTAGATACATATTTAAATGAAATAATATAATAATAAATATTACCCTAATATCAAACTCAAATTGAAAAAAAAAATTAAGCATCAGTTTTCAAATAATGATCTAGGTAGCACTTTCCAGCACTATTAACGGCTAGTAGGGTAAGAGAGCGCTACATAGAATAATAAAATAATACAATATTTAAAACAAAAACTGATGTCAAACATATAATATTCTATAGATAAAAATAATAACTAAAAAAATTCTAAGTTATCACATGAAGTTATCATTATTAGCAATAAATCAAAATAGTTTTAGACCAATTATATATGTAATACCCTTTACTATGTTCCTTGAGAGTGTTTTAGTTAATGGGCTAGCCAAGTTATTACTTGACCTTGTTAGAGGAGTGCTTTAAAGGCAATCACCTTTAGCACTTATTATACAAATTTATTTGATTAATAAATGATTTTTCATTAATTTGATGTTCATTTGATATATTAATTGATAGTGATGTTAACTCAATTAATCAAGTCCTTGATACATAACAGAACATGAAGAAAATCATGATGAGATCATGATATTGAAATTCTTATCATGTGTAATTATGTTAGTATCAAAATTATCCCGAGTCATAGGATTAATGAAACGGGATATTATTAATCCGGACAGACTAGCACATGTTACACTCATTGATTGGATCGAGTAGTAGATCTCATAATATGTAAACATGAGATGTTTAGAGTTAACATGTGGATGCTTACTAAGTGTAGCTAAGTACATTAGATGACCAACTATGAGACAATCATATGGATAATCTGTTCAAATGTCAATGATAGTGTCGTCATAGCAATGATGTAAGTATCCTTAGACTTGAGGTACTCAAGGATATCTTGGATACTGATTCAGTATTTTGATACTATTCCTTATTGCCTCAGGGACGTTGCTCATAGAGTGGTGATTGGATACAGCTTGCGGCATTCGAAGGTAATTGGGTAACCAATAAAGGATTCACTACTCTTAATAGAATGAGTGTATACCCATAGCCTCTTGTCATGGTCATTACTTGGGAATCTTTGGTTGGAGTGGAAATGTCATAAAGATAGTCTGCAATGGCATATCTAATAGATTAATGAGCCTCAGAGACAAAAAATAACATTACTTGGACTAGATGTGACGTAGTCAGTTTAGTGGGAGTTAACACATGTCCATACTCTGAACCAAGTGGGGTATAGAATGGTGAAAGGAATAATTGCATGAAAATTGTTTAAGGAAAGGTTCGTAGTCAAAGTACTGACTTTCCAGTCAATTGGGAGTCACAATGTGTTTCTAGATATTGCTCATGACTTGCTTAAATTATTTTGGAATATATTGTGATGAGATTGCATGGAATAAATTTTTCGAGAGGGTCACGGGCCGACGCGGGCTAGGCAGGCCAGCTGGCAACTAGCAGCATGCCCAGCCCCGTGCTGCTGCATCCCTTTGACCAATGGGTAAATTTGGCTTTAATTAGGCCAATTATGGCCATTAAGCGAATTTACTATTCATTCAAGTTTTTTTTTTCTCCATTTTTGACTTTTAATCTTTTCTTTGAATTTGATTCAAATAGAAAAGACATCAAATGGTAGAAAATAGACATGAAAATATTTTTTTTTTGTGAAAAAAATATTTTTAGGGCACGATAAAATTCTTTCAAGAACACTTTCAAAGCTAGTACTTTGAATTTGTTGAGACCATTTTCTTTTGATAGTTTTTTCTTAATTCTTCATATAGATTTTCATTAGAGACACTTTTAGTGTAAATTGTTGTATTTGCTACAACCCAACAAGGTGAAGACTTGCATAACAAATAAGAAATTACAAGTTTCTTCTTCATTCTTCATGGGGATTATCATTAGAGACATCCTAGTATAGATTATTATGGTTTGCTACAACCCAACAAGGTGAAGACTTGAATAACATATAAGAAATTACAAGGTGTAATTTCTAACCTTTTATGTTTATATAAATTAGTTTTAATGGCACAAGTATGATATTTTGTTTCAGATTTTGAAAATTTTATTTTTTCATTCATTTATGAATGTGATTCATTCTTCAAAATCCAACATTGGCATCAGAGCCTCCTTGTGTCCAATAATTTAATTTTAATTGAAAGTGCAATGTGATTTTAAGGTTTTGATGATTTTGGATTAATATGTTTTGAAAAATTAAAATTAATTTGTAAAATATGTTTTACACATTTTTCTTTCTCTAATTTGATCATGGGATGAATAAGGATGATTATTTTGATTGAAAAATGATTTAAATGTCATTCAAATAAGTAATTTCGGATTTATTTCAAAAATGCCTAAAATTACCTTGTTTACGAACATGTGTTGTTGTTTGGCTTAATTGATGGGGCTGGGTATATTTTTCTTATGATTTGATTATGAAAAATATTATTTAGATATATTGAGAATGTTTTTATACCTTTGTAAGTGTCCAATAATTAATTACAAATTATTTTAATTAATTTTTCAAACAAACACAAAATGTGACTGTTTTAGCATACCCGATGGGACTGCTTTGTTTGATTTTTTTTTGTATGTGTTTATTTTATTTTAAGCACCTTGAAATATTTTTTATGTCATTAAAAATATATTATTTTGATGTTAGATGAATGCCAAAATTATTTTTCACGCATTTGAAATTTTAAAAAATTCTAGATGTCGAATGAGTCGTTTTGAGTGTCTAAGTGTGTTGGTTCAGTTGTCTTAGTAATTTTGGTTCGTGCCAAAAATATTTTCATGAAATTGAGCTAACCTAAAGATTATTGGAATGATGATTTGAACTTTTGAATTTTTTTAGAATTTTTAGAAATTAATTTAAGTTGAGCAATTGTAATTCTAGTATGATTAGAAATTGGTATGTATATTAAAATTAAATCGTTTAATTTTAACATCATAATATTATGATTTTAAGGAGAAATAATTTTTAATTAATTCTAGAAATATGGAATTTAATTTAATTTGATTAAATATTAAATTCCACTTTAAAATGACATACAAAATTAAATTAACCGACAGAACACAAGTAGATAATTTTAGTTCAAGCGTTGAATCGATTTACAAATTGAAGTCCAAAATTATCATTTTTATTTTATGCATTAGAGAATGAATGTTAGGGGTGTATGAAAAGACATGATGGATGATTATGGACTTAGGCCCAATGTGATCGAACATGCATGGAATTGTTTTTGTTTTATGGTAAATAGGGCCTGCGTATCTCTACCTTTCTTTTTTCTTATGTATTTCTCTTCTCATCTTAATCCCCTCAAATGTCAATTGAGGTTTTCTATACTTTAAAATATGTAATTAGATTACATAGGATTAAGATATAATGAAGATACAAAGGAGTAAGAAGCAAAGGAGGTGGTACCATAAACAAGAAGACTTAGAAATAAGAATTTGATTTCTATTTTGGGTTGTAAATTCATGCATATACCTAGGTAAGACCTAGTCAATTTCTCTTTGACTCAAGAGATTGACTTTAGTATTGTATTGGTCACTAATTAGAGTCTAGTTAAAATAAGTGT
The DNA here is from genome assembly GCA_023653625.1 of Triadica sebifera. Lineage (NCBI taxonomy): Eukaryota > Viridiplantae > Streptophyta > Magnoliopsida > Malpighiales > Euphorbiaceae > Triadica > Triadica sebifera. Next base: position 16,486,440 of record CM042898.1, on the reverse strand, counting down.
ATGATATGCATAGAAACTATATGATTGACATTAGAGATAAAAATAAATTGAGTAAATTATTAAATAAGAAATAAAAATGAACTAAATAGATTGATAAAGTTAATTTGGTTAGACATATCATGATGAAATTATAGTTTAATAAAAGCTAATGGAATTTGGTACATGTAAAAATAAATAAATAAATAAACAAATAAAATAGAATAAGTTAAAAAAAAAAAGAAAAGAGGATAGGGGGGCCGAATGTGGTTTTATTGGAGGGGGGAGTGTTTTTGAGTTAATGGCTTTTATTACCATATTAAAACCAATCGTATCTCCATTTTTCTTCTTCTTCTTCTTCTTCGTCAAACCACCAGCCTCCATTTCTTCATTATCTCCTTCATGATTTGCAAGAAGTTCACTCCAAATAGATTTGTTCTTGGTAAGTAATCCTCTCTTAATTGTTCTTGTGTTTTTAGAGTATTAGGACTGTATAGTGTCAGTCTTTTGCACTCTATTTTTGAGGAAGTTATCAACCGAATTTGAAGAAGTATAAAAAAAAAGTTGTTCATATATGTGTTGTTTATATGTCTGTCAAATTCATGAAATTATTTTGGGTACAGAAAGAGATAAACTTGTTTGAGTAAAACTGGTTCAGGGAGACATGTCAACAAAATAACCTACAGTTTTTGTTTAATTTGATAATCTTAATGGTTGAATCTAAGGTTTTATTAAACATAAAAGTTGTAGATATATGTGTTAGTTAGGTCTTTGCCAAAATTTGTATAAATATCTCTTGTATAGGTTGAGTTATAGTGAAATGAACTATAGTTGTTCGTTGATTGAGTTGTGTTCTGGTACCTGTGCAGCTCTAGTAAATTCGTGTTTCTTTTTGAGCTTCTTAAAGGTCTAATTAGCCAAATTTCAAAACATGAAAGTTATATTTCTATGTCTTATCTAAGTTTATGTGAAACTATCACCTTAAAATTTCATTTATTTTGTGAGTTATGAGCTGAACAATTGACTGGTCGGGTTGGTACTTTATGCTGAACTAGTTATAGATTATCTAGTGTTGGAGGACCTTAAAAGTGGTAAAAGTGGTAAACAGAATTTGGAAAAGTGGTAAACATGATAGTTTAGTAATAAATTCCATTAAAAATGTGGTAAACATGAAAAATGTTCCAAATTACCTTTTATAAATGTGTAGAAATTTTAGTAATAAACAAAGCTACACATTGAAAGATATGAATTTTTAAATATGGTACCCGAAACTATCTAAGGGGTAGCAAACAGAGCAATATATATAATTACACCAAAAATTTATAATGGTTCAAAAATTCTGAAATTTTAGTATGTTTTAGTCTTATATGTTAAATTTAATTAGGAATAAGAATCATATTAATTGGATAAGTGCATAAAAATTTATAGAGCCAATAGTCCTAAGAGGTCATGTTCCAACTTAAAAAAAACAATTAAAATTAATTATAGTAATTTATTTAAACTATATCAAGAATGAGTATTTTAACAAATTATTAACTATCATATTTTCAAATTAGACTCTCAACAAGAGGGAGAACAACAAAAGTGAACAAGCTCTGAGTTTAAATTTTGGAAAAGAAAAATGTTATCGAGGTTTATACATATATATATTTTGTTTTACCCTTATGCATGATTGTGTGTGCATGACGTAAATTATATGTTACAATGATGAAATTATATATTATGACATGTTTTAAAATTATAGAAATGTTATTAACTATGAACTTAGCATTATGCTAATATTTGATAAAATATCATGCTATTACATGGTTTTGAAATTAATTGTAAGTATATGATTGTGTTAATATGAAATGAGTATTGGTTATAGTAACAAGTAATTAATGGTGTTAATTTCCCATTTCTATACCTGAGGACTAACATAGGATAAATGGTGCACCATTATGGGAAAGTTATGGTAACGATATGGATATAATTTAGGGACAGGGTGGCTTAAGCTCTAGGAGTGCCCCTGATCCTGATTACACACAGATGACATGATTATATTCGGTCAAGGTGGCTTAAGCTCGGGGAACGCCCTTGACTTGAGATTAAAATGAGTAGGGTGGCTTAAGCTCCGCGAGCGCCCCTATTTCACACTCCATATCCTGACAGTCTAGGAAAGAATCTGGGCTGATACTAATTAAAGACTATGGAATGAAATGTGAAAAATTTATTATTGACATAAGTGACAAACCATGAAATGCTTACATGAGGTAGTGAGAATTTAATCATTGAATATGGTTATTATGTTTATACTGTTATGTGGTGTGCTTATTTCTTTTATATGACAATTATGCAATAAAAATTAAGTGTGTCATGATTTATTTGAGATGCGCATTTGTGTGACTACTTGGGAAAACTTAATGCCCATATGTACCACTAAGCTAGAGATAGCTTAGCGTGGGTTCTTCTCATGCAGGAATTGGAACTGTAGACGGTATAAAGTGAAGTTTGTCAAGAAGGAAATCCAAGCTTATATCAGAAGAGGCATAAAAGACTTAGTTAGAGCGTTGATTACTAATTACTTTCTTTTTGATTTTGACTAGACATATGGGTTTTAGTAGAAATGTCATGTATTTGGTTCAAGAGAATGTCTTATATTTTGATATTATATTGTAAGTAGTCATGTGTGAGGTTGGTACGCCATAAATGATCAACTATATAACTTAATCAACTACCATAAATATATGTGATATGGTGATATATATATATATATATATATATATATATATATATATGACACATATGATTCTTGCTTATGAATCATATGACACATGTGATTCTTGCTTATTAGGCAAGATGACTAAATTACCCTTTAAGGGAAAGGGTGAACGTGCTAATGGACTTTCAGACTTAATACATTCAAATGTATGTGGTCCAATATCTACACACGCCAGAGGTGGTTTCATCGGGTATGTGTATCTTAAGAGATACAAATCTGAAGCTTTTGAAAAGTTCAAAGAATTTAGAAATGAAGTAGAGAAACAACTTGGCAAATGTATTAAAACATATCAATTAGATCGAGGAGGTGAATACTTGAACTAAGAGTTTCTAGATTATCTTAGGGATAATAGGATTTTATCTCAATGGACTCCACCTTATATGCCACAATGCCATGGTGTGGCTGAAAGGAGAAACCAAACCTTGTTAGACATGGTAAGGTCTATGATGAGTTTTGCGGAACTCTTTAAATCTTATTGGGGTTATGCACTAGAGACCACCATTTATATATTAAATGGAGTTCCTTCGAAGTCAGTTCATGTTACTCCATATGAGATATGGTATAATAAAAAGGCCACATTTTCTTACATGAGAATTTGGGGTGGTCCTACTTATATGAAACAAACAATGTCAGATAAGCTAGAAGCTAAGTCTAACTAATGTCTGTTTATGGGATATCCAAAAGCATCATATGAATATCAATTTTACCACCCCTTGGAACAAAAGGTTTTTATTTCAAGACATACTATCTTTTTAGAGAGAGAATTCCGTCTAAAAGGAGATAGTGGGAGAAAAATTGAACTTGAAAAAGTTCAAAATGCTCAAATAGATGTTGATCAACTACCTGAACCTAAGCTTGTTACTCATACAGATGATATAACAACTCAAACTTCTGAAGCACAAGAGCTTCATAGGTCAAGTAGGATACGTACTGTTCCAGAGGGATATGGATTTCTCATTAGTGAATAGAATGACGTATTGCTCATAGAAAGCGATGAGCCTACAACCTATGAAGAAGTTCTGAATAGTTCAGAATCTGACAAACGACTTCAAGCTATGAAGTCAGAAATGGATTCCATGTATGAATACCAATTATGGACTTTGGTTGATCCACCTGAAGGGATAAAGCCTATAGGGTGCAAATGGATTTTCAGAAAGAAAACTGACATGCATGGTAATGTGATTACCTATAAAGCTATACTTATTGCTAAAGGTTATCGTCAAAGACAAGGAATTGACCATGATGAAACTTTTAGCCCAGTGGCTATGCTTAAATCCATAAGGATACTCTTAGTCATTGCTACTCATTATGATTATGAAATATGGGAAATGGATGTGAAGACAACTTTCCTTAATGGAAATCTGACTAAGGATGTGTACATGACACAACTAGAAGGCTTCATATCCAAAGATGGCAAAAAGGTATGTAAGCTTCAAAGATCCATTTATGGATTAAAGCAAGCATCCAAGAGTTGGAATATTCGGTTTGGTAAGACAATCAAATAGTTTGGTTTCTTACAAAATCTGGAGTTGGAATATTCGGTTTGATGAGACAATTAAGAAGGTTAGTGGGAGTACAATCGTATTTCTTGTGTTGTATGTAGATGACATATTGTTAATGGGAAATGATGTCTCAGCCACACAATCAGTCAAAATTTGGTTATCCAAGCATTTCTTTATGAAAGACCTTGGAGAAGCAATCTATATTTTGGGGATAAGGATCTATAGAGATAGATCTAAAAGATTGCTTGGTCTTTCATAGTCTACATACATAGATAAGATGCTAAAGAGGTTTAGCATGGAGCAGTCCAAGAAGGGATATATTCCCATGACCCATGGGATTACTCTCTCAAAGTCTTTGTGTCTAAAGAAACAAGATGAGAGGACACACATGAGTTTGGTTCCATATGCTTCTATAAGATTAAGCATGTATGCTATGATATGTACAAGACCTAATGTATCATATGCTCTGAGTGTCATGAGTAGATACCAATCAAACCCTGGTGAGGGTCATTGGGTGGCTGTTAAGAATATCCTTAAGTACTTAAGAAGGACTAAGGACGTATTCTTCGTATATGGAGATGGAGATCTTATTGTGAGTGGGTATACCGATGCCAGCTTCCAATTTGACAAGGATGACTCAAAATCTCAGTCAGGTTATATATTCACACTAAATGGTGGAGCAGTTAGTTGGAAGAGTTCCAAACAAGAAATGATTGCTGATTCCACAATCGAAGCATAGTACATTGCAGCTTCTGAAGCAGCAAAGGAAGTAGTTTGGATAAAGAAATTCATCACAGAACTTGAAGTGGTTCCGAGCATTAATGATCCAATACAATTGTATTGTGATAATAATGGAACTATTGCACATGCAAATGAGCCATGATCTCATCAGAGATCAAAACATGTACTCAGAAGATACCATTTGATAAGAGAAATCATTGGTAGGAATGATGTAAAGATAGAAAGAGTGCCCACTGATAAGAATATTGCTGATCTTTTCACTAAGCCACTTCCCTAAAAGAAATATGATTCTCATGTACTCGCCTATGGAATTAAATACAAAGGCAATTGGCTTTAGTGCAAGTGGGAGCATGTTAGAAGATTGCTCTAAAGGCAATCACCTTTAGCACTTATTGTACAAATTTGTTTGATTAATAAAATGTTTTTTCATTAATTTGATGTTCATTTGATATATGAATTGATAGTGATCTTAAATTAATTAATGAAGTCCTTGATACATAACATAGCATATTATCCCTAGTCATAGGTTAATGAGATGAGACATTGTTAATCCGAATAGACTATCACACGTTACACCCCTTGATTAGATCGAGTAGTAGATCTCATAATCTGTAGACATGAGATGCTTAAAGTTAACATGTGGATGTTTGCTAAGTGTAGCTAAGTACATTGGATGACCAATTATGAGACAATCATATGGATAATCTATTCAAATGTCAATAAGAGTCTTATCATATCAATGGTGCAAGTATTCATAGACTTGAGGTACTCAAGGATATCTTGGATACTGATTCTGTATTTTGACATTATTCCTTATTGCCTTAGAGAGGTTGCTCATATGATGGTGATTGGATACAACTTGTGGTATTCAAAGTAATTGGGTAACCAATAAAGGATTCACCACTCCTAATAGAAGGAGTGTATAACCATGGCCTATCGTCGTGGTCATTACTCGGGAATCTCTGGCCGGAGTGGAAATGTTATAACGATAGTTTTCAATGACATATCTAATAGAGTAATGAGCTAAGGACAAGAACTAACATTACTTGGACTAGACGTGGCATAGTCAGTTTAGTGAGAGTTGACACATGTCCATACTCTGAACCAAGTGGGGTATAGAATGGTGAAAGAAATAATTGCATGGAAGTTGTCTATGGAAAGGTTCGTAGTCAAACCACTGACTTTCCGATCAACTAGAGGTCATGATGTATTGCTAGATACCGATCATGACTTGCTTAAATTAATTGTTAATTTAAGTGGACAAAATAATCGGGAACCTAATGGGTCACACGCATTGAAGATATGGAGAATGAGTAAAATGGTCTTGGATGGGATCCAAAATATGAGAAAATTATTTTACGATGGATCGCGTTGAGATTGCACGGAAAATATTGTTTGTGAGGGTCACGGGCTTGCACAGGCTAGGCAGGTTGCTAGCTTGCCCAGCGGCAGCCCACAGCAGTGCGCACTGCTGCCTCCCGTTTGTTTACGGGTAAATTTGGCCTTAATTAGGCCAATTGTGGCTATTAAGCAAATTTACTATTCATTCAAGTTTCATTTTTCTCCATTTTTGACTTTTGATCTTTTCTTTGAATTTGATTCAAATAGAAAAGACATCAAATGACATAAAATAGACATGAAAATATTTTTTTTATAAAAAAAATATTTTTAAGAACAATAAAATTCTCTCAAGAACACTTTCATAGCTAGCACTTTTAATTTGTTCAAACCATTTTCTTTTGATAGTTTCTTCTTCATTCTTCGTATGGATTATTATTAGAGACATCCTAGTGTGGATTGTTGTAGTTTTCTACAACCCAATAAGGTGAAGACTTGAATAACAAATAAGAAATTACAAGGTATAATTTCTAACCTCTATGTTTATATAAATTAGTTTTAATGGCACAAGTATGATCTTTTGTTTTGGGTTTTGAAAATTTTATTTTTCCGCTGCATTTAAGAATGTGATTCGTTCTTTAAAACCCAACAGACCTTACATAGACAACTGTTATTATCTTTCAAAAATAAGTTGCCTTATATATTTATGTCTCAAAGTTATATATTTAGACTTTCTATTGTAAATCTTTCTAAAGCTTTGACATAGTAAATTGGCAAGCACAATGCAAATAGATTGATGGCATCATTTGTGGTCATAACTCTATATCTAGCGATAAATTTCTTAGCCATTCTACCTTTTTGCCCGCTGTCACCAATGCTATAAACTCTAATTTCGTGGATTGAGTCATTCACATTGGCTTCTTCAAAGCCCATGAAATGGTGCCTCCTCCTAATGTGAATATCCAACCAAATGTTGATTTTTTTAATCACTAACACTAATCATCCAACTAACGTTACTATCATTAACACTAGTCATCCAACTAGTAGTTGTATAACCTTCTAAAATCAAAGAAATTTGTTATAAAATAATGCCAAGGACCTCGTTCTTTTAAGGTACCCAAAAACTATTGCTATTACTTTCTAATGATCAGTGCTTGGATTATGAGTGTGCCTAGAATGCTTGCAAAATGCAAATGCTATATTCGGTCTTGTACAATGCATTGCATACATTAGACTACTAATTACACTTGCATAATCTAATTGACTTATAGACCGACATGTATTTTATGTTAGTGTGTTCAAAACATCAAATGGAGTGTTAGCTTTTTTAATTTCCAAGTGATTAAACTTGGTGAGGATATTGACAATGTTGTAAGATTGACACAAAGCAAAACTCCCACTAAGTTTCTTAATGTTTATCCTTAAGATAATATCAACTTCTCTTAGATCTTTCATTTTGAAATGAGAAGGTAGATAATTCTTAGTATCATTCACTCTTTTCATAATTGATCCAGTAATTAACATGTCATTGACATATATAAATGTACAATTTCTCAGCAAATAATGTTTCTCTCCTTTCTTATTTGTTATGAAGGATTGTAGCATGAAAGCTTCTCTAGTGGTGGGTAAGTCTAAGGATGAGGCATAAGAGTAGGCCAACAACTAATGCACTAAATCCACCCACCTCACATTTGCCTTCATTCAACAATATTACATTCATTTTGCACTTATTTTGCATTGACATTTAATTATCTTTCCTTTGTCCTTAGTAAAATTTACAAAATCATGGATCTCATACTATCATCCTTATATAACACGTTCTTTTTCAACTCATGTAAATGCAATAAAATGCACAAAGTCCATTTGACTATAAACAATAAAAAGCTCTTCTTCTATAAAACTTATATATACCAATGTATGGGGCAATGCCACTGTTGATTTTATTAACGACTTTTCCTACTGTTTAATATTTATTGACCACTTCATAAATATACCTAGATTTTTTGCAATTAAACAAAAGTTAAATGTTTCCCACTTATTCCCCATTTTTAAAAATTACTATTGAAAAATACTTTCAAAAGCCTATCAAAGTTTTTATTTTGAAAAAGAATTTATTCACTTATGATCATTTTTTGGAACTCATGGTATTTCTCATTATCTCACTCCTTTAGACACTCTTGAGCTTAATGCCACTGCTAAATGTCGTTATTAACACATTATTGAAATAGGCATCACCTAACTTCATATGGCCAACTTCCTTTTAGCAATTTGGTCCACCTTTTTTGTAGCCACTTATCTCATCAATCACATGACTACACCTATCTTAGCCAATGATTCACCATTTACAAAATCTAGGTCCATAAATCTAATTACTTTAAACTATAAGTGTTTGGCTAATTTGCTACTTTTGGAATTGCATCTACAACAACAAACTTTAACCCAAATGCACCCATTGTGTCTTTACTAGCTCTTTCACCAACCAAGTTCATACTTATGTCTTAAATCCTCTACCTTTCATGTCAATACCACTTGGTATATGCCAATTTCATTGAAAATCTGTTAGAGGTGTGCCCCAAAGGTAATCACCTTAGACACTTTATAAACTCATTTATTATTATTAAAAGACATTTTTCATTATATGGTATTCATTTATATATGAATTGATATTGATCTTAAACCATTTAAAGAAGTCTGATATGAAATAAAATATGAAAGAAATTATGATGAGATAATGATGGTAAGATTCCTATCATGTGCAATTGTATTTATACCCAAATGATCCATAGTTATAGGATTAACAAGATATAATATTATTAATTCGGAAAGACTAGCACATGTTATACTACTTGACTAGATCAAGCAGTTGATCTCATAAGCTGTGGATATGAGATGTTCAGAGTTAACATGTGGATTGTTGATTAAGTATTCAAGTACATTGGATGACCTATCCATGAGACAATCACATTGATTTTCTATTCAATGTTAGTGATAGTCTTATCATAGCAATGGTTCAAGTATTCTTAGACTTGAGATGCTCAAAGTTATCTTGCCTTTCAAAGGTCGCTCATGGGGTGGTGATCAGGTATAGTATGAGATATTCAAAGGTAGTAGTAGTCAATAAAGGATTCACCACTCTTGAGAGAAGGAGAGTATACCTATGGCCTCTTGTGGGAGATTATTACTCAAAAATCTTTAGCCGAGGTGATAATATCTTAAAAATAGTCTTCAATGACATATCTAATAGAGTAGTGAGTCTCATACACAAGAACTAAATCAATTGGACTAGATGTGATATAGTCAATCTAGTGGAAGTTGAAGTATATTCCATACTCTGAATCCAATGAGGTATAAAAATGTAACACCCCCTCATCCAAGCAGCTCGTGCCTGGACAAGGGAGTGCTATCCTGCCTTCATCGGTTAAAATATTTATTTTTAAATTATGTATAAATAAAAATCACTCGTATATTTTTTTATTTACTATTTACAATTTATTTATGTTGGTGTAAAAAAAATCTTAATAAAGAAACACAATACATTTTATATAATAAAATATTATTTGTAAAACATACGCTTACTTTACAAGTACTATAAAATAAAATTCAAAAAATAAATACAACAGTTGTGTGACCCACAATATTTGATACAAGCTGCTCTACTGGATCAGGCCACCGCTACCTTTATCTACTATCGTTTGCTTATTCTCTACTAAATCAGCGCGAAAGTAACTCCCACGCTAAGCTCTTGGCTTAGTGGTGCATATAAATAAGGCAGTAAACTATTTTATGCAGCATGCATTGTCATATATCAACTGATGCTCAATCATCTTTTCAGGAAAATATACATATCATGGTATTCTAGCATGTATAAACATCAAATTATATTCTTTTATCTCATACTTGTTTATTTTATTAACACATCATAATTAACCATGTTACAAGTCATTATTCTTTTTATTTTCCTTAACCTTTTTATGTCCACAACACCTAATTAGCTTTTCATTTACGCATACATTTTATAATTTTATTCTTTTATATCTCATATTTAATTTACTTTATTAAATCATTATTATCCACATCCTTTTATTGCCTATAACACTAGATCATCTTTTTATCCATGTCACAATTCATAATTCCATTTTTATTTTCAATAATCTATTTATTTTCCACAACTTCTTTATTTATACTCAAAACACCTATGAACCCCTGACTAGGATAACAGTGTTGCCATCCAGGCACTTAGGAGTGGCTTCCTGGGCAATATGATTTACACATATAAGTGTCATTACCGGATTCACAACAGTGCCATACTCGGTATAAATAACAGTGTCATACCCGGTGTAGATAATAGTGTCATACCTGGTGTAGATAACAGTTTCATACCCGGTGTAGATAACAGTTTCATACCTAGTGTAGATAATAGTATCATACCCGGCGTAGATAATAATGTCATACCTGACATAGATAATCATACCATTAATGGATTTAATCATACTCCCTCTCTGCTTGGCATGCCAAACTATCCTAAGTCTAGTTCTAGTTGGGTGTTCTAGGGCTTACTCAATGTTATTAAAATTCATAGCTATTAAATTCACCCATTTCATGCATGTAAGGGTTCAATTAATCACACAATTACTCAATTAAAATAATATTTACATAATATAACAAGGTTCACATCATTTTACTCTTTAAATTCCACAACTCATATGCTGCCCTGTCACTGACAGATTCCATTCTCTGTATTAGACCTTAATTTTGATCCTGTTAAAATCTAAATTTAGTTAAAAAGTCTTCTAAACAATTTTAGGCTTGGATCTTAGCTTTAATATAAAACTTAAATCACTTAATTCTGAGTTCTTCAGTAAAATATATGATAAAATGAACACTGACTGGTCACTAACAATTCTGTTCAGAATGTTTTAGATAGATTCTAAGTTCGAATTTTATAAATTTTTCTGGACAATTATAGACATATTCAGATATTATGGTCTGAATAAAAATTATATCCCTATCAATAAAGAACATACAAAACTGAATTCTAGAAATTAAGTTATAACAGTTTAAATACTCATTGCGCATCCATTTCCAGCAAAGAACATACAAACTAATCACATTCAATTTTTACCAAATTAAATCCTAAGTCTAGTAAAGATGCATCCCAAAGATTTTCATCAAAAAATACTATTAATTCATAATCATTAACATGCCAAATAATCAAATCATGCAACTAAAAAAAATAAAATAAAATGGGCTATTGCCTTAGGTTATGCACAAACTTCTCCTTTTCCCTTTTTCTTTTTCTTTTTCTTTACTTCTCTTTCTCATTTCCTTTGCTTATTTGAGCTAGATCCTTGTCAATTTGAGTTTATAAAACATCAAAGAGATAATTAAAACTACTTTTCATCAAATCTCTCTTTTTCCATAATATGTTTTAATCTCTACCTTTCTTATGATCATTTTTTGCATGAAATCTACTCTTCCATGCCTTTCTCCCTCTCTTTCTCAATTTCTCTTCTTAGAACAAGGTTTGGCTATGGAAGAACAAGGGGAAAAGTGGGGCTGGTGTAGAGAATAGAGTGTTCTAGATGTTAAGTGGTAAGAAAAAAAAGAGAAAGCAATTAAGAGAAAGATGACAAAGTTAATTAATAATGGGGACACATAAACCTTATGAATTTAATGACTAATTAATGTGTTCATGCATGTTAATTGGCTTCTTAAAATGTGCCACTTGGTGTGGCCAGCCCCACTCCATGTGTTTAATGTCCCAATCATGCATTTAATTGATGGTTATCCCAATTAATCCTCCAATTTTCGGTAAATTGCAAATTGACCCCTAAACTTTTCAAAATTTGCAATTTAGTTCTTTATCCAAATTTAACATCTTAAAATATTTTGAACACTTTATTAGATTTTTTCCATACTTAATTGTTATTATTTTAATTATTTTTTGATAAAAATCTAAATTTAGACTTCGATCAAATCGACGAGTTGATTTAACAACTCGCATGACTTAGGTCTAAATTAGCAGATATGACAAGTATAGTGAATGGATGAATTGCATAGTAATTATCTATGAAATGGTTTATAGCCAGACCACTAACTTTCTAGTTATTTGGGTGGTCATGATGGGAAATGCCCACAAGTTAGGACCTAGAAATAACATGAAACAATAGTATAATATGTGTATATAGGTGGTATATAATAGGTTATGGACATTGGCAACATGAAAATGGGAAAAAGGACTTAAAAAGTGAAATTTTTCAGTATTCATGCTTGTGAATATAGTATAATAGTCGTAAATATCGTGAAATAGAAATTCTGAAGCTGAAGAGCTTCACGACCGTGACACTCATGTTCATGCCTATGAAGACTTGCAATTTACATTGGATAATTTTGTGTTTTCAATAGAAACTCATGATTTTCCAAACTTAAACCCTAGCCACCAAATCCTTTAATCCATTTCAATTCCCTTCAATCTTGGATAATAATATAATAAATCCCCCACCATAAATGTGATTAAAATTGATTAGAATCAATGGTTTATACCTTTCCATTGAGGGTAGAATTGGGAAGAAGGGGAAATCAATTTTTGAACCAAAACCAAATCTAAAATATGCAAAACAGAGGTAAGGAATCATATTTTCTTCATTCTTACATTGATTTAATTTGGATTTAGATGGGAAATAGAGTTTATATAATTTTAATGGATGATTAAGTTAAGGTTTTGTTTTATTAAGGCATATAGATGGTGTTTAATTAATTAGGCAGTAATGAGGTCTTTGATCTTATGTTAGGGACTGAGGTAGGAGGTGGAGACAACCACCAAAGGTAGCAGACATGTGATAGAGTTGGAATTTAACGCTCTAATTAAGGTTTGTAAATAACACATCTAAATTCGATTAATAAATTGTTTTGTGATGAATTGTGTAAATGACATGTTATTTGGTATATATGATATACAGAAATTGCTAGAACTAAAATAAATGGCATAATTGAATCTGAAATAGGTATGGAAGATTGATACATCAACTTTGATAATTTTATGATATTGAATATGGTTGTTTGAATTTAGTTATATGATATCAATTGGCAATTTGCGTGATATTTGTTTTGAAATGATGAATCATGCTAGAAAGTGTTGATAAGAGTGGCTAATATTAGTTAATCTTAGAGCCTTTGCATGTGGTGTGTATATTTGCTTAAAAACAATGCTGGAATTTGATATAGACTGCTATTTCATGGCTATGAATGAAGGTTTTACACTAGTGAATGGCTACACCAAAGATGTTCACAGCTGTGAATCAAGGTTCATGCCTGTGAATGTCCACCCAAAATCAATGATGACAAACAGCTTGTGAAAGAAGGCTTCACGGCTATGAGTAATCATTCACACCCGTGAATACCCTATTAAAGAAGTACTTTAAAGGCAATCACTTTTAGCACTTATTGTACAAATTTATTTGATTAATAAAAGATTTTTTCATTAATTTGATGTTCATTTGATATATGAATTGATAGTGATCTTAAATCAATTAATGAAGTCCTTGATACATAACAAACATGAAGAAAATCATGATTAGATCATGATATTGAGATTCTTATCATGTGTAATTATGTTAGTATCTAAATTATCCCTAGTCGTATGATTAATGAGATGGGACATTGTTAATCTGGACATACTAGCACATGTTACACTCCTTGATTAGATCGAGTAGTAGATTTTATAATCTGTAAACATGAGATGTTTAGAGCTAACGTGTGGGTGTTTGCTAAGTGTAGCTAAGTATATTAGATGACCTGCTATGAGACAATTATATGGATAATTTATTCAAATGTCACTAACAGTCTCAACATAGCAATAGTGCAAGTATCAGGTGCTCAAGGATATATTGGATATGGATTCTGTATTTTGACATTATTCTTTGTTGTCTCAGGGAGGTTGCTCATAGGTTGGTGATTGGATACAACTTGAGGTATTGAGAGGTAATTGGGTAACCAATAAAAGATTCACAACTCCTGATAAAAGAAGTGTATACTCATGGCCTCTTCTTAGGGTCATTACTCAAGAATCTCTAGGCGGAGTGAAAATGTCATAAAAATAGTATTCAAAGACAAGTCTAACAGAGTAATGAGCCTCAGAAAAAAGAACTAATATTACTTGGACTAGACGTGATGTAGTCAGTCTAGTAGGAGTTGACACATGTCCATATTAACCAAGTGGAATATAGAATGGTGAAAGGAATAATTGCACGTAAATTGTCTATGAAAAGGATTGTAGTCAAACCACTGAGTTTCTGGTCAATTGGAGGTCATGATGTGTTACTAAATACCACTTATAATTTGCTTAAATTAATTGTTCATTTAAGTAGCTAACATAATTGGATACCTAATGGGTCACACGCATTGAAAATATGAAGAATGAGTAAAATGACCTTGGATGAGATCCAAAAATATAAAAGAATTATTTTGGAATGGATTGAGATGAGATCACACGAAAAAAATCATTTGGTGGGGTCACGGGATTGTACAGGCTTGTGCGGGCTGTTGTCCTACCAGGTAGGCCAGCTGGGCTGCTGGCCAGCAGCTAGCCTAACCAAAAACCCTAAAACCATCTCATTGTCTTGTGCACTTTGTAGCTAGACGATTTTTGGGGTAAAAATATTTTTTAAAAGTTTAAAATTTTGAAAATTAATTTTGGAAATTCAGAAATTGAAAAGGAAAAATAATAGTTATTTTTCATATTCTCTCAAATTGAGCATACACCATTGCTAGTACTTTGAGATGTGTTCAACCATTTCTCTTATACTTTCTTTCCATAGTTTTGCGTGGATTAACATTAGACACATCCTAAAGTAGATTGTTGTAGTTTACAATAACCTAACAAGGTATAATTTTCTATCTCTATATTTTGATAAATTAATTTTAATAGCACAAGCAAGATTCTTGTTTCGGGTTTTGAAAATTTTATTTTTCTACTACGTTTTATGAATGAGATTCATCTTTGAAACCCAACAGTGGTATCAGATTCCTCTTGTGTCCATTAAAATTAATTTTAATTGAAAATACAATTGGATTGCATATTATTGATGGTTTTGGATCAATAGGTTTGAATAATTGAAATTAATTTGTAAAATTTATTTTACATATATATTTTTTAATCTAGTAATGGGATGATTAAAAATGATTATTTTGATTGAAAAATGGATTGAATGTGATTCAAATAATTAATTTCGGATTTATTTCAAAAATGCTGAAAATTGTTTTGTTTTTCTAGCATGTGTTGTTGTTTGGCTTAATTGATGAGATTGTTTATATTTTTATTATAATTTAATTATACAAAAATTATACATACATATTAAGAATGTTTTTAAGCCTATAGAAGTGTCCAATAATTAATTAAAAATTATTTTAATTAATTTTTCAAACAAACAAAAAAAGGGAATTGTTTTGCCATACTCGGTGGAACTGTTTTGTTTGATTGTTTTTGTGTATATGATTTTTTTTTCAGCACCTTGAAATACTTTTATTCATTAAAATATATTATTTTTATGTTAGATGCATGCCAAAATTATTTTTCTCGAATTTAAAATTTTAAAAAAATTTTAGATATCGAATGAGTTATTTTGAACATCTAAGTGGGTTGGTTTGCTTGTCTTAGTAATTTTGGCTTGTACCAAAAATATTTTGATAAACTTGAGCTGACCTAAAGATGCTTAGAATGATGATTTGAAGTTTTAAAATTTTTTATAATTTTGGAAATTAATTTTGATTTAATTTAAGTTGAGCAATTGTAATTCTAGTATGACTAGAAATTGGTATGTATATTAAAATTAAGTTTAATTTTGACATCTTAATAATTAGTTTTTAAGGAGAATTAATTTTGATTAATTCTGAAAATATGGAATTTAATTTAATTTGATTAAATGTTAAATCCAACATTAAAATGACATACAAAATTAAATTAACCGAAACAACATTAGTAGGCAATTTCGGTTCAAGTGTTGAATCAATTTTCAAATTGAAATCCAAAATTGTAATTATTTTATTTTGTGCATTAGAGAATGCATTTTAGGAGTATATGAAAAGGCATGATGGATGATTATAGACTTAGGCCCAATGTGATTGAGCATGTATGAATTTGTTTTGTTTTATGGAAAATAGGGCCTGCATATCCCTGTCTCTCTATCTTTTTCTTGTATGTCTCTTCTAATCTTACACTCCTTAAATGTGAATTGAGGTTTTCTATATTTTAAAAAATGAAATTAGATTACATAGGATTATGATAGAATGGTGATACAAAGGAGCAAGGAGCAAAAGAGGTGGTGCAATAAACAAGAAGACTTAGAAATAGTAATTTGATTTCTATTTTAGGTTTGTGAATTCATGTATATACCTAGGTAAGACCTAGTCAATCTCTTTTTGAATCATGAGATTGACTTTAGTATGTCCATAATCATGCCTTATAATTAATGTAACTATCTTTATATATCCATGTGATGAATGTATGATATATAAAAGCATGCAATAAAAATATGATGAGACTTAACAAAGAAATCCCTCGCTAAATAAACAATTAAGTCTTATGCCTTCCATTAATATAGAGAGAACCAGAGTTCTTCTAGAGTTAGGGTTGTTGAGTTGCCTCAAGCTCACTCTATAGGAATATGTTCAAACCATTGAAATTAGATTTCACAATTAATGGATTAGACTGAACCAATATTTTTAACTTGTTGGATTTGCGCCAAGAGTAGTGTGTATTGAAGGCAAAGTTGGGTAAGTGTACATGAGATGTACACATATCAAGAGTTGATAGCCCAATATATATGCACACATCAATTAGTTGATAACACAAGATTTTATAATTGCATGAATAATGCAATTGGTATGGATTAGATACCTACCAACCAAACTAATGATGACTTGTTAAGTTGCCTCAAGGTTATTCTTAGCTAGTTAGATATCGACCCACTAGGAGAACTTCCATAAAGGTTATCTGGGCTTCATAGTAAGGGTTATGGATTTGTAATAAAATAGTGGGAGTCATAATGCGATTTATTAAAGACCTAATAAACATTCAATTTTATGTACATTCTAACATGCTCTATTTTACATCTAGATTGCTAGAATCATCATTATGTCAATAAGTGTGAATTTGCAATCACTAATGGAGTCAAATAAGTTGACTAGGCCTAATTTTTTGGATTGGCTAAAGATTTTGAAAATAGTTCTCAAATCCAAAAAGATTGGCTATGTCCTAGATGAGGCACTCCCAAATTCTCTTACTACTAATGCTTCTAAAGATGTTCAGAAGGCATATCAAAAGCATCTCAATGATACTAAAATGACAAGCTATATTATGCTTTCTATTATGTCAACTGAGTTATAAAAACAGCATGAGGCTATGGATGCTAATTCCATAATCTACCATCTAAAAGAGCTTTTTGATGACCAAACAGGTTTCGAAAGGTTCAAAACTTCAACGTTGCTCTTCCGCCCTAAAATGGTTTAGGGGATATCTCCAGTGGAATATGCACTGAAGATGAATGGCTATATTGAGAGGTTGGGCACCTTGGGATTTGTGATGGATCATGAATTAAGTATTGACTTAATTCTAACTGGTTATTCCAAGAGTTTTTCACATTTTGTGCTTAACTATAGGATGAACCAAATCTCCACCATTATTCCTGAGCTGATCAACATGCTTAAAACAGTTGAGCCATCTATCAAGAAGGACAGTAAGGCTGTGATGCTGGTGGAATCTTTTGGTTCTAAGAAGAAGAACCTTAAAAAGAAGAAGAAGTCCATGAAGCCTAAAAGAGTCTTGACCAAGAATAAGGCCAAGGAGATTACCCCAAAGGGAACTTGCTTTCGTTATGGCAAGGATGACCATTGGAAGATAAACTACAAGGCTTACTTGGAGTCCATGAAGAAGAAGGCATCTGATGTCCTATCTACTTCAGGAATTTTTGTCATTGAGATTAATATTGTTTCAAATAATAATATATGGGTATTAGATGCCGGTAGTGTCTCACACATATGCACTGATATGCATAGCTTAAGAAACAGTAAACAACTCAATAAGGAAGAGTCAGACTTGCGCATTGGAAATGGAGAAGGGTTGTTGCATTAGCTGTCGGAACTTATGAGTTGACCCTCCCTAGTGTGCTTATGTTAAATTTGGATAATTGTTTTTATGTATCTGTTTTAACTAAAAATATTATTTTTGTTTCTAGTTTAAATAAAGATGGTTTCCATTTAGCATTTAGAAACAATTGTTGTTCTATTATGTTGAATGGTATTCTTTATGCTAGTGGTACATTATGTAATGGAATGTACATATTAGATATGTCAAATCTAAATTTTAACATCAATGATAATAAAAGGAAAAAACAAGATATGTTGAAATCATCTTACTTATGACATTGTCGCTTTGGTCATGTTGGGTTTTTAAGATGAATCTCATTCATAAAACGCTGTGGAAAAATAAAATTTTCAAAACCCAAAATAAGAATCTTGCTTGTGCCATTAAAACTAATTTTTCAAAACATAGAGGTAAGAAATTATACCTTGTAATTTCTTGATTTATTCTTCAAATATTTACCTTGTTCATCCATTTTAGGATGTCTCTAATGTTAATCCATGCGAAAATATGAGAAGAAACTACAAGAGAAATGGTTGAATACACCTCAATGTGCTAACAATGGCGAATGCTTAATTTGAGAGAATATGAAAAATAACTATTATTTTTTTATTTCATAATTTACAATAATAATTTTCAGACGTTTAAACATTTCAAAAATATTTTTAACTAAAAAACAGTCTAGGTACAAAGTGCACAAGACAAGGGGAGGGATTTTAGGGTTTTTGCCTTAATTAGCCTTAATTGGCCAACTAAGGCCAATTTGGCTCGCAGCTTGCGCAGGCCCACACGAGCTTGTTACCCTTCCGAATGATTTTTCCGTACCAAAATAATTCTCTCATATTTTGGATCCCATCGAAGACCATTTTACTCATTCTTCACACTTTCAATGCATGTGACCCATTAGGTTCTCAGTTATGTTGGCCACTTAAATTAACAATAAATTTATGCAAGTCATGAGCGGAATCTAGCAACACATCATGACTCCCAATTGACCAGAAAGTCAGTGGTTTGACTATGAACCTTTCCATAGACAATTTGAGTGCAATTATTCATTTCACCATTTTATAACCCAGTTGGTTCAGAGTATGGACACGTGTCAACTCCCACTAGACTAACTATGTCACATCTAGTCCAAGTAATGTTAGTTTTTTTCCCTTAGGCTCATTACTCTGTTAGACATGTCATCGAAAACTATTTTCAACATATTTCCACTTCAGCTAGAGATTCCCATGTAATTGTTAGAGGAGTGCTCTAAAAGGAATCACCTTTAACACTTATTGTACATATTTATTTGATTAATAAAAGGCTTTTTCATTAATTTGATGTTCATTTGATATATGAATTGATAAGTGATCTTAAATTAATTAATGAAGTCCTTGACACATAACATAGCATGAAGGAAATCATGATGAGATTATCCCTAGTCATAGGATTAATGAGACGAGACATTATTAATCCAGAGAGACTAACACATGTTACACTCGATTGGATCGAGTAGTAGATCTCATAATCTATAAATATGAGATGTTTAGAGTTAACATGTGGATGCTTGCTAAGTGTAGTTAAGTACATTGGATGACCAACTATGAGACAATCATATGGATAATCTATTCAAATGTCAATGATAGTCTCATCATAGCAATGGTGCAAGTATCCTTAGACTTGAGGTACTCAAGGATATCTTGAGTATTGATTCTGTATTTTGACAATGTTCCTTGTTGCCTTAGGGAGGTTGCTCATAGGGTGGTGATTGGATACAGCTTGACGTATTCAAAGGTAATTAGGTAACCAACAAAGGATTCACCACTCCTGATAGAAGAAGTGTATACCCATGGCCTCTTGTCCTGGTCATTACTCGAAAATCTCTGGCTGAAGTGGAAATATCATAAAGATAGTCTTCAATGACATATCTAATAAAGTAATGAGCCTAAGGGACAAGAACTAACATTACTTGGACCAGACGTGATGTAGTTAGTCTAACAGGAGTTGACACATGTCCATACTATGAACCAATTGGGGTATAGAATGGTGAAAGGAATAATTTCAGGGAAATTATCTATGGAAAGGTTCATAGTCAAACCACTGACTTTCCAGTCAATTGGGGGTCATGATGTGTTCTTAGCTACCGCTCATGACTTGCTTAAATTAATTGTTAATTTAAGTGGTCAACATAACCTGGAACCTTATGGGTGACACACATTGAAGATATGGAGAATGAGTAAAATGGTCTTGGATAGGATCCAAAATAAGAGAGAATTATTTCGGGATGGATTGCGATGAGATTGCATGGAAAAAATTGTTCAAAAGGGTCGTAGGCCCTCGTGGGCTAGGCAGGCTGCTGGCCTACCTAGTGGGCCAACTGGGCTACCCAGCAGCAGCCCTCAGTAGGCTCAATGTGCCGCTGCTTCTCTCCTGTTAGCCAACGGCAGAATTTGGCCTTAATTAGGCCAATTATGGTCAATTTACTATTCATTTATTTCCCTTTTCTCCATTTTTTGACTTTTCATCTTTTTCTTTGAATTTGATTCAAATAGAAAAGACATCAAATGGTAGAAAATAGACATGAAAATATTTTTTGTGACAAAAATATTTTTAGGATACAACAAAATTCTCTCAAGAACACTTTCAAAGCTAGCATTTTGAATTTGCTCAAATCATTTCTTTTGATAGTTCCTTCTTCATTCTTCACGCGGATTATCATTAAAGACATCTTAGTGTGGATTGTTGTGGTTTGCTACAACCCAACAATGTAAGGATTTGAAAAACCTAACAGAGGCGATTGGCTTTAATGAGCTTGTTAGAGGAGTGCTCTAAAGGTAATCACCTTTAACACTTATTGTACAAATTTATTTGATTAATAAAAGGCTTTTTCATTAATTTGATGTTCATTTGATATATGAATTGATAAGTGATCTTTAATCAATTAATGAAGTCTTTGATACATAACATAGCATGAAGGAAATCATAATGAGATCATGATATTGAGATTCTTATCATGTGTAATTATGTTAGTATCAAAATTATCCTTAGCCATAGGATTAATCAGATGGGACATTATTAATCCGGACAGACTAGCACATGTTACACTCCTTGATTGGATTGAGTAGTAGATCTCATAATCTATAAACATGACATGTTTAGAGTTAATATGTGGATGCTTGCTAAGTGTAGCTAAGTACATTGGATAACTAGCTATGAGACAATCATATGGATAATCTATTCAAATGTCAATGATAGTCTCATCATAGCAATGGTGCAAGTATCCTTAGACTTAAGGTACTCAAGGATATCTTGAATATTGATTATGTATTTTGACACTATTCCTTGTTGCCTCAGGGAGGTTGCTCATAGGGTGGTGATTGGATACAACTTGTGGTATTCGAAGGTAATTGGGTAACCAACAAAGGATTCACCACTCCTGATAGAAGGAGTGTATACCCATGGCCTCTTGTTGTGGTGATTACTCAAGAATCTTTGGCCGGAGTGGAAATATCATAAAGATAGTCTTCAATGACATATCTAATAGAGTAATGAGCCTTAGGGACAAGAACTAACATTACTTGAACTAGACGTGATGTAGTTAGTCTAGTGGGAGTTGACACATGTCCATACTCTAAACTAAGTGCGGTATAAAATGGTGAAAGGAATAATTGCATGGAAATTGTCTATGGAAAGATTCGTAGTCAAACCACTAACTTTCCGGTCAATTGGAGGTCATGATGTGTTGCTAGATACCGCTCATGACTTGCTTAAATTAATTGTTAATTTAAGTGGCCAACATAATCGGGAACCTAATGCATCACACGCATTGAAGATATGGAGAATGAGTAAAATGGTATTGGATAGGATCCAAAATATGAGAGAATTATTTCTAGATGGATCGCATGAGAAAAATTATTCGGGAGGGTCATGGGCCCACGCAGGCTAGGCAGGCGGGCCAGCTGGGCTGTCCAGCAGTAGCCCACAGCAGGCCCAGCGCGCTGCTGTTTCCCTCCCATTGGCCAACGACATAATTTGGTCTTAATTAGGCCAATTATGGCCAATTTACTAGTCATTCATTTCCCTTTTCTCAATTTTTTGACTTTTCATCTTTTATTTGAATTTGATTCAAATAGAAAAGACATCAAAGTGTGGATTGTTGTGGTTTGCTACAACCCAACAAAGTGAGGATTTGAATAACAAATAAGAAATTACAATGTATAATTTCTGAACTCTATGTTTATATAAATTAGTTTTATTGGCACAAGTACGATCTTTTGTTTCTGGTTTTGAAAATTTCTTTTTCCGCTGCATTTATGAATCTGATTTATTCTTAAAAACCCAACAGTAATGACCCCAACAACAGGCCATGAGTATACACTTCTTCTATTTGGTGTGGTGAATCATTTGTTGGTTAGCCAATTACCTTCGAATATCTCAAGCTGTATCTAACCACCACCCTATGAGCAACCTCTCTGAGGCAACAAGGAATAGTGTCAAAATATATAATCAATATCCAAGATATCTTTGAGTATCTCAAGTCTAAGGATACTTACACCATTGCTATGTTAAGACTCTCATTGATATTTGAATAGATTATATATATGATTACCTCATAGCAGGTCATCCAATGTACTTAGCTATAGTTAGCAAGCATCCATAAGTTAACTCTAAGCATCTCATGTTTATAGATTATGAGATCTATTTCTTGATCCAATCAAGAAGTGTAACATGTGCTAGTCTATCAAGATTAACAATATTCTATCTCATTAATCCTATGACTAGGGATAATTTAAATACTAACGTAATTACACATGATAAAAATATCAATATCATGATTTTATCAAGATTTCCTTCATGTTATGTTATGTTATGTATCAAGGACTTCATTAATTGATTTAAAATCACTATCAATTCATATATCAAATGAACATCAAATTAATGAAAAAGCCTTTTTTAATCAAATAAATTTGTACAATAAGTACTAAAGGTGGTTGCCTTTAGAGCACTTCTTTAATCAGCTCCCACTTGCACTATAGCCAATCGCCTTTGTATTTAATTCCTTAGGCGAGTACATGAGAATCATATTTCTTTTAGGGAAATGACTTAGTTAAATGATCAGCAATATACTGATCAGTGGGCACTCTTTCTATCTTTACATAATTCCTACCAATGATTTCTCTAATCAAATGGTATCTTCTAAGTACATGTTTGGATCTCTGATGAGACCGTGGCTCCATTATTATTACAATACAATTGTATTAGATCAACAAAACTAGGAACCACTCCAAGTTCCATGATGAATTTCTTTATCCAAACTGCTTCCATTGTTACTTCAGAAGCTATATTGTACTCTGCTTTGTTTGTGAAATCAGCAATCATTTCCTATTTGGAATTCTTCCAGCTGTCTGCTTCACCATTTAGTGTGAATATATAACCTAACTGAGATTTTGAGTCATCCTTATCATATGGGAAGCTGACATCGGTATACCTGCTCTCAACAAAATATCCATCTCTATATACTAAGAATACATCCTTTATCCTTTTCAAGTACTTAAGGATATTCTTGATAGCCACTCAGTGACTCACTAGGGTCTGATTGGTTTCTACTCATCACACGCAGAGCATATGATACATCGGGTCTTGTATATGTCACAACGTACATAATTGATCTTACAGCTGAAGCATATGGAATCAAACTCATGTGTCCTCTCATCTTATGTCTTTGGACACATAGACTTTAAGAGAGTAATTCCATGGGTCATGGGAATATATCCTCTTTTGGACTGCTTCATGCTAAACCTCTTTAGCATCTTGTGTATGTATGTAGACTATGAAAGACCTAGCAATCTTTTAAATCTATCTCTATAGATCATTATCCCGAAAATATAGACTGCTTAACCAAGGTCTTTCATAGAGAAATTATTGGATAACCAAATTTTGACTGATTGTAAGGCTGAGACATCATTTACCATTAGCACTATGGCATCTACATACAACACAAAACCTTTTTGCATACACAAGGTTCATCCGGATTTTTTAAGAAACCAAATTGTTAGATTGTCTCATCAAACTGAATATTCCAACTCTTGGTCTAATGAAACCCTTATCAAGGAGTTCTTGCAATTGTGTCTTAAGTTCTTTCATTTCTGATAGGGCCATTATGTATGGCATCTTTGATATAGGCATAGTTCCTAGAATAAGATCAATAGTAAACTCTACCTATCTCTCTGGAGGTAGCCCAGGTAAGTCATCAGGAAACACATCTGGGAATTCATTTACTACCGAAATATCTTCAAGATTTTAACCTCCCTTTCTAGTGTCAATCACATGGGCCAAATAAGCTTCACACCCATTTCTCATCAATCTCTGAGCTTTCATTACAGATATGACTCGAGGATGTGAGAATAATTCACCTTTTGCAACAATTTCTTCCTGAGTTTCTATCTTAAGTACAACAAATTTAAACTTACAATCCACCACTGCTCTGTGACGTGAGAGCCAGTCCATGCCTAAAATGGCATCATACTCATGGAAAGGTAACTCAATCAAATCTGCGTAAAACTCTTTCCCATGTACAACTAAAGGATAATTCTTGAATACTTTATTCACTATTACACTGTGACCTAAAGGGTTTCTAACTTCAATTTCATATCCTAGGTTTTCTTTCATCATATTATGCTGGCCAGGTGTACTAGTGCAAATATAGGAATGTGTGGAACTCAGATCTATGAGTGCACAAATATCAAAATTACATAATGAAAACATATCAGCAATAATATTTTATTGCCGCTTGATCTTCCTTAGCTTTCATGGCATAGGCTCTGGCTAGAGCTCTGCTGGATCCAGGTCTATTCACTGTCTCTAAAATAGTCTATCGAAGTCAGCCTGGTCCTCCTCTAGACTGAGCTCTAGGCTAAGTTGGAGTTGACCTAGTAGTCTGAGTATGAGCACTACTTGTCCAGAGTGGGCAATCCCTCCGTATGTGTTCCTTGGATCCACATCTAAAGCAAGCACCTGTGACATGCCAACATTCCCCTTGATGGCTCTTATTGCAAATGGTACATATTGGTATAGCTTCCTTGCCAACTTGAGGTTGTGAACTTTCTGTAGCAAAAGGTGCCTTAGAGGGCAGTCCCTCCTAAAAGACCTTGTTTGTGAATAGCTAGGACCTTTTCCCTATCCTCTATTCTGTGAACGACTAGTAAAGAAATGACTCTTCTTTTCGGTGAATTAAGTCTCAAGAGTAGCTGACTTTTTAAAAGATTCTTCTATTTTTCTCTTTTTCCTTTTTTCAAGGCTGAGTGTTGTAGAAACTAACTGAGAAAAATTATTATGCTGAAGAGCAGTGACAATATCTCCAACCTCTTCATTAAGGCCATCTTCAAATCTTCTATATTTATCACTTTTATTTGTAATTAATTCAAGGGCATACTGGCTCAGTCTGGTAAAATCCCGCTGATACTTAGTCACTGACATTTTACCTTGCTTAAGATTCATGAACTCTTTCTTTTTCTCATCAATATAGATCAACGGGATATATTGCTCTTTGAATTCAGAGAGAAAGGAATCCCATGAGATCGGTTCCACCACATCTGGCTTAGTAAGAACTGATTTCCACCAATCATAAGCCTCATCTTGGAGTAGAGAAGTAGCAAATGTAGCTTTGTCATCTGCTTCCACTTGCAACTCTTTAAAAATTCTTTCAGTCTTTTCCAACCAATACTCAACTGCAGCTGGATCCTCATCTTTCTTACCATAGAAATCCGAAGCCCCATACTTACGAAGCTTGTCAATTGTTACCTTTGGTTTAGGTGGTGGCACTGGGGTAGGCTGAGGAATGGCTCATACCATCTGTTGGAATAATCCAATCATCAGTTGTATAAATGAATTTTGACCAGGGTCAATCTGTTCTGCTGCCTACGGTGGGGGATTTGGAGCAGCATTTTGCCCTTGCACGCTCACTGCACTAGGCTGATAAAGAGTATCAGTATCAGGAGAGCCGTTACTCTCAGCCATATCCCGTTCATCCGAAGACATCTTCCTACAATCCTACAAGTTGGCAAGAAGAAAGCCCATATCAGAATTATATGAGACACATGTATATTTATGTCTAATATCTCTTTTCCCACCTAAGCCTAGAAACGCCTAAACCTGCTCTGATACCACTAAATGTGACGCCCCACTTATATATTAGGGATAATCTCATATATATAAAAAAGATACCACAAGCTTAATTCGATAAATCTGTCTGACTAAGTTTTTTATCATTTAAATTAAAGTAATCCATTTATTTATATTGGATTTGGCTTATCATTCTAATTATCAATATATATATATATATATATCACCATATCACATATATTTATGGTAGTTGATTAAGTTATATAATTGATCACTTATGGCGTACCAGCCTCACACATAACTACTTACAATATAATATCAAAATATAAGACATTCTCCTAAACCAAATACATGACATGTCTACCAAAACCCGTATGTTTGGTAAAAATCAAAAAGAAAAGTAATTAGTAATCAACCCTCTAACTGAGTCTTTTGTCTCTCTTCTGATATGAGCTTGGATTTCCTTCCTGACCAATTTCACTTTCTACCATCTACAGTTCCAATTCTTGCTTGAGAAGAATCCATGTTAAGCTATCTTAGCTTAGTGGTACATATAGGCATTAAGTTTTTCCCAAGCAGTCACACAAATGCATGTCTCAAATATATCATGACACACTGAATTTTTATTGCATATTTTTCTTATAAAAGAAATAACCACATCACATAACAGTATAAACATAATAACCATATTCAATAAATAAATTCTCACTACCTCATGTAAGCATTTCATGTTTTGTCACTTATGTCAATAATAAATTTTCCACATTTCATTCCATAGTCTTTAATTAGTATCACCCCAAATCTCTTTCCTGGACTATTCGGATATGGGGTGTGAAATAGGGGCGCTCGTGGAGCTTAAGCCATCCTACTCACTATAATCTCAAGTCAAGGGTTCTCCCAAAGCTTAAGCCACCTTGATCGAATATAATCATGTCATCTGTGTTTAATCAGGATCAAGGATGCTCCTAGAGCTTAAGCCACCCTATCCCTAAATCATATCTATATCGGTACCATAACTTCCTCATAATGGTGCACCATCTATTCTATGTCAGTCCTCAAGTAGAGAAATGGGCAATTAACACCAATAATTACTTGTTTCTATAACCAATACTCATTTCATATTAACACAATCATATACTCACAATTTATTTCAAAACCATGTAATAGCATGATATTTTATCAAATATTAGCTTAATGTTAAGTTCATAGTTAATAACATTTCTATAATTTTAAAACATGCCATAATATATAATTTCATCATTATGACATATAATATATGTTATGCACACACAATCATGCATAAGGGTAAAACAAAATACATATATATACAAACTTCAATAGCGTTTTTCTTTTCCAAAATTTAAACTCAGACCTTTTTCACTTTTATTGTTCTCCCACTTGTTGAGAGCCTAATTTGAAAATATGATAGTTAATAATTTGTTAAAAGACTCATTCTTGATATAGTTTAAATAAATTACTATAATTAATTTTAATGTTTTTTAAGTTGGAACATGACCTCTTAGGACTATTGGCTCTATAAATTTTTATACACTTATCCAATTAATATGATTCATATTCCTAATTAAATTTAACATATAAGACTAAAATATAGTAAAATTTCAGAATTTTTGAACCATTACAAAATATTTAGTGTAATTATATATATTGCTCTGTTTGCTGCCTCTTAGGCAGTTTCGGGTACTATATTTAAAAATTCATATCTTTCAATGTGTAGATTGTTTTATTACTAAAATTTCTAAACATTTATAAAAGGTAATTGGGAAAATTTTTCATGTTCACTACTTTTCCAAATTCTATTTCTAAGGTCTTCAAACCCTAGATAATCTATAACTGGTTCAGAATAGAGTACCAACCCAACCAGTTCAATATTTCAGCTCATAACTCACACAATAAATGAAATTTTAAGGTGATAATTTTATAGGAACTTAGATAAGACATAGAAATAAAATGTTCATGTTTTTAACTTTTGATAATTCGACCTTTAAGAAGCTCAAAAAGAAACATGAATTTACTGGAGCTGCACAAGTATGAGAACACAACTCAATCAAGGAACAACTATAGTTCATTTCACTATAACTCAACCTACACAAGAGATATTTATACGAAACTTAGTAGAGACCTAAATACCACATAGATATACAACTTTTATGTTTAAAAAAATCTTAGCTTTAGCCATTAAGATGATCAAATTAAACAAAAACTGTAGGTTATTCTGTTGACACGTCTCTCTGAATCAATTTCACTCAAACTAGTTTATCTCTTTCTATACAAAAACTAATTTCATGAAATTTGATAAACATATAAAAAACACATATATGAACAATTTTCATGTTTTCCACTTCTTCAAATTCGGTTGATAACTCCTTCTAAAATAGAGTGTAAAAGACTAATACTAGACAATCCTAATACTCTAAAAACACAAGAATAATTGAGAGATGATTACTTACCAAGAACAAATCTATTTGGAGTGAACTTCTTGCAAATCATGAAGGAGATGATGAAGAAATGGATGCTGGTGGTTTGAGGAAGAAGAAGAATAATAATGGAGATAAGATTGGTTTTAATATGGTAATAAATGTCATTAACTCAAATACACTCCCGCCTCCCATAAAACCACATTCGGCCCCCCTATCCTCTTTTATTTCTATTTTTTTTAACTTATTTTACTTATTTATTTTTACATGTACCAAATTCCACTAGCTTTTATTAAACTGCAATTTCATTATGATATGTCTAACCAAATTAACTTTATCAATCTATATAGTTCTTTTTTATTTCTTATATAATAATTTACTCAATTTATTTTAATCAATATCAATCATATAGCTTCTATGCATATCATACACTTATTCTAACTAGACTCTAATTAGTGACCATTACAGTGCATAACCCTAAAAGAATTTAAGGAGATCCACAAAGCCCATCATAGACCTTACCATGTCTAACAGCATTCGGTTTCTTCTTTCAACCACACCATTGTGTTGTGGCATGTAAGGTAAAGTCCATTGAGATAATATCCCATTATCCCTAAGATAATCTAGAAAGTCTTGGCTCAAATATTCTCCTCATCGATTTGATCAAAGTGTTTCAATAATTTTGCCATGTTGTTTCTCAAGTGTCTAAGAATTTCTCAAAGAAATACCTTGGAGAAGTAGTCTATATTTTGGGGATAAGGATCTATAGTGATAGATTTAAAAAATTGCTTAGTCTTTTACAGTCTACATACATAAACAAGATACTAAAGAGGTTTAGCATGGATCAGTCTAAGAGGAGATATATTCCTATGACCCATAGGATTACTCTCTCAAAGTCTATGTCCAAGGTGAGAGGACACGCATGAGTTTGATTTAATATGTTGTAGCTATAGAATCAATCGTGTACGTTATGATATGTACAAGACTCGATGTATTATGTGCTCTGAGTGTCATTAGCAGATACCAATCAGACCCTAGTGAGAGTCATTGGGTGGCTATCAAGAATATCCTTAAGTACTTAAAAAGGACTAAGGATGTATTCTTAATATATGGAGATGGAGATCTTATTGTGAGCGGGTATACCGATGCTAGCGTCTAATCTGACAAAGATGACTCAAAATCTCAGTCAGGTTATATATTCACACTAAATGGTGGAGCATTCAGTTGGAACAGTTCCAAACAAGAAATGACTGCTGACTCCACAATCGAAGTATAGTACATTGCAGCTTCTGAAACAAGAAAGGAAGTAGTTTGGATAAAGAAATTCATCATGGAACTTGGAGTGGTTTCTAGCATTATTGTTCCAATACAATTGTATTGTATTAATAATGGAGTCATTGCATAAGTAAAGGAGCCACGGTCTCATCAAAGATCCAAACATGTACTCAAAAGATACCATTTGATTAGACAAATCATTGGTAGGAATAATGTAAAGATAGAAAGAGTGCCCACTGATCAGAATATTGCTAATTTTTTAACTAAGCCACTTTTTCCAAAAAAATTATGATTCTCATGTACTCACCTATGGAATTCAATTTAAAGGCGATTGGCTTTAGTGCAAGTGGGAGCTTGTTAGAGCAGTGCTCTAAAGGAAATCACCTTTAGCACTTATTATACAAATTTATTTGATTAGTAAAAGGGTTTTTCATTAATTTTATGTTCATTTTGTTGAACATTGAGGGGTATTTCTGTCATTTTGATGCTAACAAATAAAATAGAAATAATGTATTTAACAATGCTTGTTTTCTAAGTTTATTGAATAGGATATATCTTGAATAAAATATGATGCAAGAATGAAAGACAACCATTGAAGGTCGAAATAAGAAGAAATAGCATGTTCATGCCCGTGACTGATTATGTCACGCCCGTGATATAGCTTAGTGCCAACTCCCTAATATTTAAAGTTCACGGTCATGAAGGATCATACCAACCATGAATGATCAAATCAGTCACGCCCATGAAATAAAGACACACCCACGAAACATGTCATGTTCTTCCAGAGAGCTTCACGGCCAAAGGCACCACTCGAACTATGGCTTGGAAGAATGTTCACACCCATGAAAGTATAAAGTTATGCCCATGATCAAACACTTCAAGTTCTTCCAGAAAGCTTCACAATCAAAGTCATCACTTAGACCACGACTTGGAAGAACATTCATGACCGTGACATATATAGTCACGCCGGTGAATAAGGATAGAGAAACATGTTAGGCGCGAAGTTAAGAGTTGGTTCAATGGCTATTTTCGCATTAAATGCACCCAAACGACTATAATTCATTGAGGAAGTATAAATGTAAGTCATTTATGAATCGTAACAAGAAGAACAACAATTACTTTGAATCTGAAATCTTGTTGTAGCCATTGTGCATTAATTATTTTTAACAAAACCTTCATTCTTTGTAAAAACCTATTTGCTCATAATTTCTGAGCATTATAGGTTGGTGAGTGTTTTCATTGTAATCTATTACTCAGGTGAGTTTGGGTTCATTGGGTTAAGATTGAAACACTTGTAAGGGTTTATTGTGTGAGCCATAAAACACAAGGAATTGGTTTATTGTGTGAGCCATTAAAACACAAGAGAATTTCTGAGTTAGGTGTTAGCTATTAAGAGAAATACCATAGCTGGGAGTGAGCTTGTAAAACTCCATTGTAACACTTAGTGTGTTAGTAAAACTCCCAATTGAGATTGGGGAGAGGAGTAGGGTTTGTTAATACCCGAACCTCTATAAATCACGTGTGTGATATCTCTTCATCCCTACTCTATTTAATTTTATTCTGCAATTAAAGTTAAGAAATTTTTTTTATCCAATTCAACCCCCTTTCTTGGTTCATTGTTTGGGCAACAATTGGTATCAGAGCCAAGTCTAGCATCAAAGCCTAAGAAGCGCTAGCAAAGATCATGAAATGGCCAATGAAGGATTCCAAAGTCTCAGCCTTACTTTGATGGAGCAAACTACGCTCATTGGAAGTTCCGGATGGAGACATATCTCGATTGTGAGGGAATTGAAGTTTGGGATAGTGTCCAGAAAGAATGCACACCACCAACTAGAAGAGGAGTTGATGGTGAAGAAGAAATCCTTTAAAGAGATAATTGGACAGAGCTTCAACATAGAGCAAACATCAAAAACAAAAAGGTAATGACAATTCTCGCAAGCTCTCTATCCATTGAAGAATGTGACAGAATCCAACACTGCCCTACCGCATATAGCATATGGAAAACATTGGAGAATTATCATGAAGGAATAAAGCAAGTTAAATCCAAGAAGATTCAGCATCTCACTTCAAAATATGAACTCTTCAAGATGAAATACAATGAATCCATCACCGATATGATGAACTGCCTTCTAGCCCTCTTAAACGGTATGAGAAAGCTTGGAAAACACTTGAGCTTGGAAGATGTAAACAACAAAATTCTAAGAAGCCTTCCTCTCAAAGACTATGGTTCAAGAGTTGCTAGTATAGAAGAAGCCAACGAAGACATGAGCATCATGCATACCGATGTGCTTATTGGAAAACTTCTAACACATGAAATGGGGGTAAAGAGAGATAGAGAACTTGAAACTGAGCCAAAAAAAAAATAAAGCCTCTAGTACTCAGAGCCTCTACTTCAAAATCTCAAGAAGAAGTTAAAGATGATGAAGAAAAGAGTGATGATACAAATGAGGAAATTGCAATGCTCTCAAGAAGACTAAAAAGAATAATTGAAAAGAGAATTGGCAACTCTTGAAACTTCAAACAAAGAAATCTCAAATACTCCTCAAATGACTCTCAAAGGATTAAAGAGGAGATAAAATTTTATGAGTATGGGAAGAAAGGACATATCAAACTAGAATGTCCAAGGCTCAAGAAACACAAGAAAAATTATCAAAAAGATAATGGAGAGAAAGGTCACAAAGCCACATGGGATGACGAAAGCTATTCAAGTGAAAAAGATGACCATGAAGGTGAAGAGGTCAACCTATGCTTCATGGCTTTAGAGGATCACTTCATGGATGAGGTAGGTCCTCCTTACTCATATTCATTCAATAATGATAGGAGTGATAATAATAGTGATAGTGAAGATGATGATGAGCAGAGTCTAATAGAAGTTTGAACCTAGAATTAGAAAAACATAGATGTAAATTCAATACTTATGAAAATAATATTTTAAATTTGAAAAAAAAATGGAAGTTTTAGAAAAGGAAAATCTTGATCTTAAATCTTCTAATGAATCTCTTCAAAAATCATTAGATGAGTACTCCTGTAGACCCTCAACTAAATCATTACTTAAAGAGAACAATGTTTTGAAAAATGAAGTTGAGGAACTTAAAAACTCCATTTCAAGATTTCATAAAGGCAATGAGAGTTTAGATACTCTCATAGTGTCTCAAAGACCACCTTTAATAAGATATGGTCTAGGATTTAATGGAACATCATCTTCATCTCACAATACCCCATTTGTTAAGTCAAGTCCACCTCATATCTCCATATTAGAAGTAATAGCCCTAAGGGCTAAGTGCACAACACACACTAAACCCTCTATTTATAAAAAGAATGGTCAAGGGTCGATTAGCCTAAGAGGGAAACCTCAAAAGGCCAATCATGCTTTTATATATAAGAGGCATGCACCTAAGAAAACACTGATTCATCATGCATGTGCATGTCACTGTTCACAAACTCCATCTAATAGAATAATGGTAGCTAAAAGCATGGTAAAACCAAAAAACATGTTTAGAGCTAAACAATGTAATTATTGTATGAAATTTGGTCATATCAATAAACATTGTTGGATAAGGAAAGCTCATTGGGAAGCTTCATATGCTAACCTCCAAGGACTCATGTTCATCTAGGTATCTAAAAACAATACTTAAATTGTAATTTTATAGGTATGCCTCAAGTCCACTATAAAAGAAAATGCTTAGCTTGTGCATAGTGGATGCTCAAGGCATATGACCGAAAACAAAGAGTTATTCAATGACATTAAAAGTATTGATGGTGGTAAGGTAACCTTTGGAAACAATGCTAAGGGTAAGGTAATTAGCATTGGCTCCATTGGTATTAATAATACTACTTTCATTGAAGATGTTTTACTTGTTGATAGTTTGAAACATAACTTGTTAAGTGTAAGTCAATTATGTGATAAGGGAAACTAAGTAATCTTTACCTCTAATGAATGTCTTGCAATCTCTTTTAGTGGCCAAGAGATATTCAAAGGGAATAGAGATGTCAATACTTACATAATAGACTTACACAAAATATCTAGCCTTTCCTCTAAGTGTAGTGATGAATCTTAGCTGTGGCATAGAAGGCTTGGTCATGCAAGCATGGATTTAATTGAAAGCCTTAGCAAAGGAGAGCTAGTAAGTGGACTACCAAAAGTCAAATTTGAAAAAGATAAGACATGTGAACCTTGCCAAATAGGAAAACAACACAAGTCCTCTTTCAAATCCAAAAATATGGTAAGTACCTCGAAGCCTCTACAACTTTTGCATTTAGATCTTTTTGGACCTACTAGAGTTGCAAGCTTAGGAGGTAAACACTATGCTTTTGTCATCGTCGATGACTACTCTAGATTCACTTGGGTAATTTTCTTAGCTCAAAAGAGTGATGCTTTTGAATCTTTTAAAAACTTTGCTAAGATAGTTCAAAACGAAAAAGGCTATTTTATTTCAAAAATAAGAAGGCATCACGTCAAAGAATTTGAAAATGAAAACTTTTGTCTAGAACATGGTATTTCACAAAATTTTTAATCTCTTAGGACGCCTCAACAAAATGGGGTATTCGAAAGGAAAAATTGAACTTTAATTGAAATGGCTTGAACAATGCTCAATGAGTATGGGTTACCAATCTACTTTTGGGCCGAAGCCACTAATACTGCATGTTATATTTCAAATCGAGTTTTCAAAAGACCACTTTTAAATAAAACTTCTTTTGAGTTATGGAATGGAAGAATGCCCATGATATCATACTTGAGAGTATTTGGATGCAAGTGTTTCATATTAAATACCAAGGACAACCTTGGAAAATTTGCCTCTAAATCTGATGAAGGTATCATTTTAGGATACTCTACCTCTAGCAAAGTTTATAGAGTATTTAATAAAAGGTCATTAGTTGTTGAAGAATCTATGCATGTTGTCTTTGATGAATCTAGTAAGCTTGATCTTGTGAAAGGTAATGTTCTTGATGATATCGTAGGTACAATGGAAAAGCTTGATCTTGGTTATGAGAAAGATGAAAATGATCAAGAAAACCCATATCAAGATGACTCTCTACCTTAAGCTCAAGAGCAAGACAAAAAAGAGCTTCCAAAGGAGTGGAAAATGACAAAAGATCACCCCAATGATCAAATCATTAGTGATCCTACTAAAGGAGTAAACACTAGATCTCATCTCAAACTTTTAGATTTTAACCTTGCTTTTTTCTCTCAAATTGAGCCTAAAAATATTGATGATGCTCTTAATGATGAATATTGGGTGATTGCTATGCAAGAGGAGTGCAACCAATTTGAGAGAAGGTGTGGACCTTAGTTCCTATACCCAAAGAGCATCAAATCATTGGTAGCAAATGGGTATTTAGAAACAAACTAGATGAACAAGGTTCAATAACTAGGAATAAGGCTAGGTTAGTTGCAAAGGGTTTGTTGAACCTTGAGGGGTATTTCCATCATTTTGATGCTAAAAAATAAAATAGCAATAATGTATTTAACATACTTGTTTTCTAAGTTCATTGAAAAAGGTATGGAACATGATAGCAAGAATGGAGAATGGAATACTAATCTTAAAAAGATAAAAAAAAATGAAAAAATAGCATGTTCACGCCCATGACCTTATATGTCATGCCCGTGATGAAGCATAACGCCAACTCTCCAACATTTAAAGTTCACAACCATGAAGAATGATAGCAACTTTGAATGATCATATCAGTCACGCCCGTGAGAAGACATGACAAATTCCTCCAGAGAGCTTCAAGCTAGAGTCACCACTTGGACCACAGATAGGAAGGATGTTCATGCCCGTGAATATATAATGTCATGCCCATGAT
This sequence comes from Triadica sebifera, assembly GCA_023653625.1. Classification (NCBI taxonomy): domain Eukaryota; kingdom Viridiplantae; phylum Streptophyta; class Magnoliopsida; order Malpighiales; family Euphorbiaceae; genus Triadica; species Triadica sebifera. Next base: position 16,450,365 of record CM042898.1, on the reverse strand, counting down.
CAAACACTTCAAATCCTTCCAGAATGTTTCATGGCCAAAGTCACCACTCAAGTCACGGTTTGGAAGAATAGTCACGACCGTCACAATCATACTCATGACTGTGAAAGAGGAAAGAGAAACATGTCAGGCACGAAAATAAGAGTTGGTGCAACGGCTATTTTTGCATTAAATGCAATCAAACGACTATAATTCACCATGGAAGTATAAATGCAAGTCATTTATGAATCCAGAACAAAAGAATAGCTAATACTTCGAATCAAAATCTTATTGTAAGCCATTTGTGCATTTGATATTTTCAAAACAAACATTTATTCTCTCTGAAAATCTTTTTGCTCATCATTCTCTGAGCATTATAGATTTGTAAGTGTTTCTCTCTGTAATCAACTACTCAAGTGAGTTTGGGTATTTTGGGGTTAAGAGTAGAACACTTGTAAAGGTTATTTGTGTGACCCTTTAAAATACAAGGAATTGGTTTATTGTGTGAGCCATTAAAACACAAGGGATTTCTGGGTTAGGTGTGATCCATTGTTAGAAATACCATAGTTGGGAATGAGCTTGTAAAACTCCATTGTAACACTTAGTGTATTAGTGAAACTCCCAATTGAGATTGGGGAGAGGAGTATGATTTGTTAACACCCGAACCTCTATAAAAATTCTTGTGTCATATCTTCCTATCCCTACTCAACTTAACTTTTCTTTCTGCACTTAAAAGTTAAATTTTTAATATCTAATTCAACCACCCTTTTTGGTTCAATATATGGGCAACAATTGTTATCAGAGCTTAGTCTAGCATTGAATCCTAAACAGCGCTAGCAAAGATCAAGATATGGCCAATGAAGGATTCCAAAGTCTCAAGCCTTACTTTGATGGAGCAAATTATGATCATTGGAAGTTTTGGATGGAGACATATCTGGATAGTGAAGGAATCGAAGTCTGCGATAGTGTTTGAAAAGAATGGACACCACCAACTAGAAGAGGAGTTGATGGTGAAGAAGAAATCCTGTCAAGAGATGATTGATAGAGCCTCAAAGAAGAGCAAACTTCAAAAACAATAAGGCATGACAATTCTCTCAAGCTCATTATCCATTAAAGAATGTGGTAGAATACAACACTGCCCAACTGCTTACAGCATGTGGAAAACATTGTAAAACTATCATGAAGGAACAAAGCAAGTTAAATCCAAGAAGATTCAACTTCTTACTTTAGAGTATGAGCTCTTCAAGATGAAATCCAATGAGTCAATTACTGACATGACCAACCGTCTTCTAGCCATCATAAATGGCATGAGAAAACTTGGGAAACACTTGAGCTTGGAAGATGTTAATAACAAAATCCTGAGAAGTCTTCCTCTCAAAGATTATGGTTCAAGAGTTGCCAGTATAGAAGAGGCAAATGATGACATGAGCATCATGAATACTGATGTGCTTATTGGCAAACTTCTCACACATGAAATGGTAGTGAAAAGAGATAGAGAGCTTGAAGCAAAGCCAGGAAAAAAGAAAGCCTTTAGCACTAAAAGCCTCTACTTCAAAATTTCAAGAGGAAGTTGAAGATGATTAAGAAAAAAGTGATGATGCAAATAAGGACATTGCTATGCTCTCAAGAAGGCTGAAAAGAATCATTTAGTAGAGAATGAGCAACTGTAGAAAATTCAGGCAAAGAAACCTCAAACAGACTTCTAATGATGCACAAAGAAGTAAAGAGGAGGTAAAGTGCTATGAATGTGGAAAGAAAGGGCATATTAAACCGGAATGTCCAAGGCTCAAGAAGCACAAGAGCAAATACCAAAGAGACAATGAGGAGAAAGGTCACAATGACACATGGGATGACGAAAGCTCTTCAAGTGAAAAAGATGACAATGAAAGTGAAGAGGTCAACCTATGCTTCATGGCTATAGAGGATCACGTCTCGGATAAGGTAAGATCACTTCACTCATACTCTTTCAATAATGATAGTAGTGATAATGATAGTAATAGTGAAGATGATGATGATGATGATGATGAGCAAAGCCTAATAGAAGTATTGAATCTAGAACTAGAGAAATATAGAAGTAAATTCAATACTTATAAGAATAGCATTTCTAATTTGAAAATCAAAATGGATGCTTTAGAAAAGGAGAACTTTAAGCTTAAATCATCTAATGAATCTCTTCAAAAGTCATTAGATGAATACTCTTCAAGACCCTCAACTAAATCCTTGCTTAAAGAAAACAATACTTTGAAAAATGAAGTTGAGGAACTTAGAAACTCCATTTCAAAATTTCACAAGGGAAATGAGAGTTTAGATACTCTCATTGTGTCTCAAATACCACCTTTAATTAGACATGGTCTAGGATTTAAAGGTACATCATCATCTTCTCACAAGACTACTTTTGTTAAGTCAAGTGAACCTCACATCTCTACATTTGTTGTAACAGCCCCGAGGGCTAAGAGCACAAAATACACTAAATATTCTATACATAAGAGGAATAATCAAGGATTGGTAAGCCTAAGAAAGAAACCTCAAAAGGCTAATCATGCCTTTATGTATAAGAAGAATGCACCTAGAAAAGCACTAATTCATCATGATTATGCATGTCATTGTTCTCAAACTCAGTTTAATAGAAATATGGCATTCAAAAGCATTGTAAGACCAGAAAGCATTTTTAGACCTAAACAATGTAATTATTGTATGAAATTTGGTCACATAAATAAACATTGCTGGATAAGGAAGGCTCATTGGGAACCTTCATGTGCTAACCTCTAAGGACCTAAGCTCATTTGGGTACCTGAAAACCATACTTGAATTGTGATTCTATAGATGTGCCTCAAGTCCACAATAAACAAAAATGCTTGACTAGTAGACAGTGGATGCTCAAGGCATATGACAGGAGACAAAGAATTTTTCAATGAAATTAAAAGTATTAATGGAGGTAAAGTTACCTTTGGAAACAATGCTAAGGGTAAGGTAATTGGCATTGGCTCTATTGGTATTAATGGTACTACTTTTATTAAAGATGTCTTGCTTGTTGATGGCTTGAAACATAACTTGTTAAGTGTAAGTCAATTATGTGATAAAGGAAACAAAGTAACTTTTACTTCCAATCAATGTCTTGTAACCTCTATTGATGGTCAAGAGATATTTAAAGGAAATAGAGATATCAATACCTACATAATAGACTTACACAAAATATCTAACCATTCCTCTAAGTGTCTTGTGACTACTAGTGATGAATCTTGGTTGTGTCATAGAAGGCTTGGTCATGCAAGCATGGATTTAATTTAAAGCCTTAGCATAGGAGAGCTGGTAAAGGGACTGCCAAAAGTCAAATTTGAAAAAGACAAGACATGTGAACCTTGCTAAAGAGGTAAGCAACACAAGTCATCCTTCAAATCCAAAAACATAGTAAGTACCTCAAAACCTCTACAACTCCTGCATCTAGATTTATTTGGTCCTACTAGAATTGCAAACTTAGGAGGTAAACACTATGCCTTTGTCATCGTAGATGATTACTCTAGCTCAAAAGAGTGATGCCTTTGAAACTTTCAGAAATTTTGCTAAAACAGTTCAAAATGAAAAAGGATATTGTATTTCAAAAATAAGAAGTGACCATGACAAAGAATTTGAAAATGAAAACTTTGGAAATTTTTGTCTTGAAAATGGCATTTCGTAGAATTTTTCATCTCCTAGGACAACTCAACAAAATGGGGTAGTTGAAAGGAAAAATTGAACTTTAATTGAAATGGCTACAACAATGCTGAATGGGTATGGTTTACCAACTTACTTTTGGGCAGAAGCCACAAATACTGCTTGTTATATTTCAAATCGAGTTTTCAAAAGACCTCTCTTAAACAAAACTTCATTTGAGCTATGGAATGGAAGAAAGCCGTTGATATCATACTTTAGAGTATTTGGATGCAAGTGTTTCATATTGAATACCAAGGACAACCTTGGAAAATTTGCCTCTAAATCTGATGAGGGTATTTTTTTAAGATACTCTACATCTAGAAAAGCATATAGAGTATTTAATAAAAAGTCATTAACTGTTGAAGAATCTATACATGTTATTTTTGATGAATCTAGTAGACTTGATCTTGTGAAAGGTAGTGTTCTTGATGATGTTGTAGGTACCATGGAAAGACTTGATCTTGAAAATGGAAGAGACAAAATTAATCAAGAAGATTCACATCAAGATGATTCTCTACCTCAAGCTCAAGAGGAAAACAGGCAAGAGCTCCCGAAGGAATGGAGATTGACAAGAGATCACCCCAAAGAGCAAATCATTGGTGATTCTACAAGGGGAGTAAGTACTAGATCTCATCTGAAACATTTAGTTTCCGACCTTGCTTTTATTTCTCAAATTGAGCCTAAAAATATTGATGAGGTTCTTAATGATGAAAGTTGGGTGATTGCCATGCAAGAGGAACTCAACCAATTTGAGAGAAGTAAAGTATGGACTTTAGTACCTAGACCCAAGGAGCATCAAATCATAGGAAGCAAATAGATATTTAGAAATAAACTAGATGAACAAGGGTCAATAACTAGGAATAAGGCTAGGTTGGTTACAAAAGGGTATAATCAGGAAGAAGGAATAGATTATGATGAGACCTATGCTCTTGTAGCTAGATTAGAAACCAAAAGAATACTTTTAGCATATGCATGCCATATGAATTTCAAACTCTTTCAAATGGATGAAAAATGTGTCTTTTTAAATGGTTTTATAGAAGAAGTTTATGTAGAACAACCACCAGGTTTTGAAACCTATGATTTGCCCAATCATGTATTTAAACTTTTAAAAGCTTTATATGGTTTGAAACAAGCCCAAAATCTTGGTATGAAAGACTAAGTTCTTTTCTCTTAGAAACTAAGTTTACAAAGGGGAATGTTGACACTACATTATTCATTAAAAAGCATAAGCATGATACTCTAATTGTTCAAATTTATGTTGAAGATATCATATTTGGGTCTACTAATGAATTGCTTTGTCAAGAATTTGCTAAGTGTATGACTAGGGAATTCGAAATGAGCATGATGGGTGAGCTAAAATTCTTCCTCGGTCTACAAATAAAACAAGGCAATGAGGGCATATTCATCAACCAATCCAAATATGCCAAAGACATACTTAAGAAATTTGGAATGGAAGGATGCAAGAATGCCAAGACTCTAATGAGCAAATCAAGAAAATTGGACAAGGATGAAAAGGTAAGAGCATTAATGAAAAGCTCTATAGAGGTATGATCGGATCACTTTTATATCTTACTACCTCTAGACCCGACACAATGTATAGTGTATGCTTATCTGCTCACTTTCAATCATGTCCTAAAGAGTCTCATTTAAATATAGTAAAAAGAATTTTTAAATATTTACATGGCTCATTGCATCTAGGTTTGTGGTATCCTAGAAATTCAACCTTCTACATTATAGGATATTCAGATGCTGATTATGCTGGAAGTCTTTTAGGTAGAAAAATTACTTTAGGTACTTGTCACTTTATTGGAGAATGCTTAGTTTCTTGGTTTAATAAGAAACAAGTTTCAGTTGCTCTTGCCACCGCTGAAGCAGAGTATGTGGCAGCAGGATGTTGTTGTACACAAATCATTTGGATGAAATAACAACTTAAGGATTATGGTCATAGTATGAATCATATACCTATTAGATGTGACAATACAAGTGTCATAAATCTATCTTAGAATCTCATTCAACACTCTAGAAGTAAGCATATAGACATTAGACACCAATTTTATTAGAGATCATTGTTGCCCATATATTAAACCAAGAAGGGAGGTTGAATTGGAGTTTCAAAAATTAACTATAAAGTGCGGAAATAAAAGATTAATTTTAGGAGGGATAGAGAGAATTTGACACAAGGATTTTTATAGAGGTTCGGGTATTAACAAACCCTACTCCTCTCCCCAATCGCAATTGGGAGTTTCACTAACACACTAAGTATTACAATGGAGTTTTACAAGCTCACTCCCAACTATGGTGTTTCTCACAATGGCTCAGACCTAACCCAGAAATCCCATGTATTTTAATGGCTCACACAATAACTAATTTCTTGTATTTTACAAGCTCACATAAACAACCTTCACTTTGTGTTTTTACAGGCTCACACAAACAACCTTCACTTTGTGTTTTTACAGGCTCACACAAAAAGCCTTTTAATTTGTGTTTTGGAGGCTCACACAACTAACCCTTACAAGTGTTCTACTCTTAACCCAGAAATACCCAAGGCTCACTTGAGTAAAGATTACAGAGAGAACCACTTACAAATCTTAATTGCTCAATAAATGAAGAGCAAAAAGATTTTTACAGAGAATAGATTTTGTTCTCAAAGTATGAATGTACAAATAGCTTGTAATAAGAATTAAATTCGAAGTATATGCTATTCTATTGTTGTTCTCTTCATTCTCTCATTCTGAATGCATAAATGACTTCCATTTATACTCTCATGGCTGAATATAGCTGTTGGGGTGCATTAAATACAAAACTAGCCGTTGTACCAACCAAATAATCGCGCTTGACATTTTTCTCTTTCATTGTTCACGGGCGTGACCTTTCTTCCCAAGCCGTGACTGAAGTAGTGACCTTGGTCGTGAAGCTCTCTGGAATTTTTTGACACATTGAGTCACGGGCGTGACATACTCATTCACGAGCGTGACAAACTTCCCAGCCGTGACTTAAGTGGTGACTTTGGTCGTGAAGCTCTCTGGATGAAAGTGCATCATCATTCACGGGGGTGACATTTTTATTCACGGGGGTGACTGAAAATGTCCTCTTCACGGTTTGTTCTTCATTCATGGCCGTGAACTTCAAATGTTGGTTTTGGTAACGGTTAGCTCTTTCACAGACATGACACATAGAGTCACGGCAGTGAACATGCTACTTCTTGAATTTTTGTCTTTCAAGGATTATTCTTTCAATCTCCATTCTTGCTATTTTAATTCATGTCCTGTATAATAGACTTAGAAAACAAGTATGTTAAATACAATATTGCTATTTTATTTGTTATCATCAAAATGGCGGAAATATCCCTCAAGGTTTAACAATCTCCCCCTTTTTGATGGTGACAAATAATCTAGCAATATGTGATTTTGAGAAGTTTCCCCCTCAAAATATACTTAGGATAAAGAATTTATAAAATGCAAGGATTGTAAAGAATGATGTAGCATTGAAATAAACTTACTAGATTTTAAGTATATGCAAGTTATATGAGAAGTATATCCAATATATACCATAATTCATTTTTAAGGCATGAAGTATATGTAAGGTATATTTAAGGTATATCATGGCATATTTATTTTTGTAACTTGCATTAAGGTATATGCAAAGTATACTTAAGGTATATGCAAAGTATACTTAAGGTATATCTAATGTATATAAAGCTCAATTTCTCAAGTTTATACTTTGCATATGAATTCTTGAATCAAAGTTTCTAATCCCTTTTAATCTATATCAATGTCAATTCATAATTCAATTTTAATTTTTGATTCAAAATTCATTTACCTTAATATATATTGCTAGTTTCTTCTTATGTTGCTAGTTTGATACTATTTTCCCTATAATATATTGCTAGTTTTCTCCCCCTTTTGTCATCAATCAAAAAGGAAGAAAAATATCAATGACATAAGCAAAAGCAAATACATTAATTAAAGGAAAAGATACAAACAAAGGTAAATGTTCAGAAAGGAAATTGAAAATTTCCTACACAACAACAAACATAAAATAAGAAATAAACAAGCAAATTTAGGCTACACTCTAGCCTATCTCCTAGCCGGACATCCTATCATGAAGCCTAGCTACTTCAGCCTCAAGGCTGTCCATCCGAGACTCTATGAAGTCTTTGAGGTTCTCCAACCTCTCATCCATCGAAGTCTACATCTGCTCAAAATGTGGTGCCAAGAGGTCAACCACCTGCTGCGCTAAAGTCAGTGTGGAAGCTAAGGATTGTCCGATGTCCTACTCAGCTGCTGGAGGTGCTTCCTCAACCCGAGCCCTCTTCTTCTGCTGGACTCCCTGGAGGCCTACTTTAAAGTCCTCCATGTCATTATCTTCCCAGATGATCTCCCCAGCAGTGTCAGTGAAGCGGTAGAAGATATCGTTATGGAAAATGATTCTGACAACCGCTCCCATCTTGATGAAGGACTCGACATCCAAGCGATCTTGAGGATGTCCAGGGATGAGGTTGAAGTGATGCTCATCCAGCTTCAGATACTCAAGCTTCACTTCTATGTGGGTGACATATGCCCCAATCAAAATATCTCCAGTAGGCTCGGTGGCAATGGATAGAAGATGGTTAGCAAACCATCTAGAGAGTGCCACGGTGAGTCCTCTGTGAGCCATCTCAAATAGGAAGAGTTCCGACTTCCTGATAGTCCCATTGCTTTCTCCTCTAGCAAATATGCTATAGGTTAGGAACCTATGCAAATATCTGTGCACTGGGGACACGAGATGAGTACTCTTTGTCTTCTTGACATCCCAGCTACAATCATGCCCAAAATGTGTCCAAGCTCGAGGGGCAGAGAATTCTACCTCAGTATCATTCAGGATTCCATCAGATGGTAGACTGAACAATTCCCCAAATTCGATGGCACTGAGGGTGTTGGGATTGTCGCAGAGTTGGAATTTCACCACTCCAGTAGTGACCTGCAGGGTGCTGAGGAATTCCAATGTTGGCTCCCTCAGGGTTGGCTGGTGAATTTCCAAAAAAAGCTTTCAGATGACAGGCTTAGAGTTGCTCTGTCATAGCCGTTTTGAGTCCAAGACTTCAAATTGTCTGCCATTCGAAGGACCGTGATGACAGTAGAGGTCTCTTCTTTAAATTTGCGTACCGAGGATGGCATTGCTCCGGAATACGGTTCATGAGGTAGTCTGCATACCTCCGAGGAGCATGGGACTTCTTTCTCTTTCCTTTGGATGAGGCAGTCTCCATTTGTTTTGAAGAATTCGGTTTGTGATGGAGTGGAAAACTTTTGACAGAAAATCTTTATGGAAACCCTAGAAATGTATGATTTTTTATGAAGATTTGAACTTTTTGTGGTATTTATAGGAAAAGTTTGAGTCTTGGGGGCCGGAATCTTCAATGTCTCAATGAATGTGTAAATGAGAGCGGTTTTGGGGGTTGGAGAGTTGAAATGAAAAATATAACCGGCTGTTCTTTTATATACTCGATACATTCACGAGCGTGACGTCGGTGTTCACGGGTGTGAATGGTCGTGTTCACGGTTTGCTGAAGGAGTGTTCCACTCGTGAATGAAGGCGTGAATAAGTTCACGGGCGTGATCTTTGAACATCACAGGCGTGAATGATCAACAGTCACGGGGGTGAACAAATAGTCACAGGCGTGACAGATTGAATTTCACTACTTTTGCCCGTGAAGCAAGCTGTGACTCAAGGCGTGAAAGCCTCTATGAGTTTTGGGGTGTAATAGTTCACGGGAGTGAAAATTCGTCACGGGCGTGAAATTCTCTTTTCACGGGAGTGAATGAAGCCGTGAAAATAAGCTTCACCACTTGAAGTCGTGAACCAAGTCGTGAACCAAGTCGTGAACGACACTGCCTCTTTTGGCCATTTAAGTCACGGGCGTGAACATGTGTCACGGGCGTGACTCCCCTAAAATTTTCATTAAATAAAATTAAGTCCTAAAACAAGACTAAATCATTTCAACAAAGATTCTATTCCTTAAAACATAAATTTTCATCAAAAATTTCTATCTTATATCTTGTGATATGAATTAAAATCATCAATTAAAATTTCATAGTTTAGCAATCACAAGGTTAATCCATCAATCATACCAAGTTCTCTTCTAATGAAATTAAATCTTTCCTCATTTAGAGACTTGTGAAAATATCTGCTAATTGATTTTCTGTGCTTATAAATTCTAATGCAACATCTCCATATTGAACATGATCTCTAATAAAGTGGTGTCTAATGTCAATATGCTTACTTCTTGAGTGTTGAATAGGATTCTTTGAAAGATTTATAGCACTTGTATTGTCACATTTAATAGGTATATGGTTCATCTCATGACCATATTCCTTAAGTTGTTGTTTCATCCAAAGAATTTGAGTACAACAACATCCAACTGCTACATATTCTGCTTCAGTAGTTGAGAGAGCAACTGAAACTTGTTTCTTGCTAAACCAAGAAACTAAGCATTCTCCAATGAAGTGACAAGTACCTGAAGTACTTTTCATGTCTAAAAGACTACCAGCATAGTCTGCATCTGAATATCCTATAATATAAAAGGATGAATTCTTAGGATACCATAAACCTAGATGCAAAGATCCATGTAAATATCTTAAAATTCTTTTTACTACATTTAAATGAGATTCTTTAGGACATGATTGAAATCGTGCACACAAGCAAACACTATACATTATATCAGGTCTAGAAGCAGTGAGATATAAAAGTGATCCGATCATACCTCTATAAAGCTTTTCATTAATGCTCTTACTCTTTTCAACCTTGTCCAATTTTGTTGATCTGCTCATAGGAGTCTTGGCATTCTAGCATCATTCCATACCAAATTTCTTAATTAAATCTTTGGCATATTTGGATTGGTTGATGAATATTCCCTCATTGCTTTGCTTTATTTGTAGACCAAGGAAATACTTAAGCTCTCCCATCATGCTCATTTCAAATTCCTTAGTCATACACTTAGCAAATTCTTGACAAAACAACTCATTAGTAGAACCAAATATTATATCATCAACATAAATTTGAACAATTAGTATATCATGCTTATGCTTTTTGATGAATAATTTAGTGTCAACATTTCCCTTTGTAAAGCTATTTTCTAATAAAAAAGAACTTAGCCTCTCATACCAAACTCTTGGAGCTTGTTTCAAACCATACAAAGCTTTTGAAAGTTTAAAAACATGATTTGGCAAATCATAGCTTTCAAAACCTGGTGGTTGTTCTACATACACTTCTTCATCTATATAACCATTTAGAAATGCACTTTTCACATCCATTTCGAAAAGTTTGAAATTCATGTGACATGCATATGCTAAAAGTATTCTTATGGCTTCTAATCTAGCTACAGGTGCATATGTTTCATCATAATCTATACCTTCTTCCTGATTATATCCCTTTGCAACTAGTCTAGCCTTATTCCTGGTTATTAAACCTTGTTCATCTAATTTGTTCTAAATACCCATTTGTTACCTATAATTTGATGATCATTGGGTCTAGGTACTAGGGTTTATACCTTACTTCTCTCAAATTGGTTAAGTTCCTCTTGCATGGCAATCACCCAACTTTCATCATTAAGAGCCTCATCAATATTTTTAGGCTCAATTTGTGAAATAAAAGCTATGTTAGTGACTAGATGTTTGAAATGAGATCTAGTACTTACTCCCCTTGATAGATCACCAATTATTTGCTCTTTTGGATGATCTTTCGTCATTCTCCATTCTTTTAGAAGTTCTTGATCATTTTGTTCTTGATTTTGAGGTAGAGAATCATTTTGCAGTAAATTTTCTTGATCATTTTCTTCTTTCCCATTTCCAATATCAAGTCTTTCCATATTTCCTACAACATCATCAAGAACACTACCTTTCACAAGATCAAGTCTTCTAGATTCATTAAAAACAACATGCATGGATTCTTCAAACGTTAGTGATCTTTTATTAAATAATCTATATGCTTTGCTGGTTGTAGAGTACCCTAAAAAAATACCTTCATCAGACTTAGAGGCAAAATTTCCAAGATTGTCCTTGGTGTTCAATATAAAACACTTGCATCCAAATACTCTAAAGTATGATATCAAGGGCTTTCTTCCATTCCATAGCTCAAATGAGGTTTTGTTTAAAAGAGGTCTTGAAAACTCGATTTGAAATATAACATGCAGTGTTTGTGGCTTTTACCCAAAAATAAGTTGGTAATTCATATTCATTGGGCATTGTTCTAGCCATTTCAATTAAAGTTCGATTTTTCCTTTCAACTATCCCATTTTGTTGAGGTGTCCTAGGAGATGAGAAATTATGTGAAATGTCATGTTCAAGACAAAAGCTTTCAAAGTTTTCATTTTCAAATTCTTTCCCATGATCACTTCTTATTTTTGAAATATAGTACCCTTTTTCATTTTGAACTCTTTTAGCAAAGTTTTTGAAATTTTCAAAAGCATCACTCTTTTTCTAATGTTCAAATTTATGTTGATGACATCATATTTGGGTCTACTAATGAATTGTTTTGCCAAGAATTAGCTAAGTGTATCACTAGGGAATTTGAAATGAGCATCATGGGTGAGCTTAAGTTCTTTCTTAGTCTACAAATAAAACAAAGCAATGAGGACATATTAAAATATGCCAAAGACTTAATCAAGAAATTTGGAATGGAAGGATACAAAAATGTCAAGACTCCTATGAGCACAACAACAAAATTGGACAAAGACAAAAACGGTAAGAGCATTAATGAAAAGCTATATAGAGGTATGATCGGATCACTCTTATATCTTATTGCCTCTAGGCCCGTTATAATGTATAATGTATGCTTATGTGCTAAATTTCAATCATGTCCTAAATAATCACATTTAAATGTTGTGAAAAGAATCTTAAAATATTTAAATGGCACATTGCATTTAGGTTTATGGTATCCTAGAAATTCATCCCTTCATATCATAGGATATTCAGATGCAGACTATACCGGTAGTCTCTTGGATAGAAAGAGTACTTTAGTCACTTGTCACTTTATTGATGAATGCTTAGTTTCTTGGTTTAGCAAGAAACAATTTTCGGTTGCTCTTTCTACCAATGAATCGGAATATATGGCAGCAAGATGTTATTGTACTCAAATCCTATGGATGAGACAACAACTTAAGGATTATGGTCATTGTTTGGACCATATACCTATCAAATGTGACAATACTAGTGCCATAAACCTATCTAAGAATCCCATTCAACACTCTAGAAGCAAGCATATTGACATAAGACATCATTTTCTTAGAGATCATGTTTAATATGGAGATGTTGAATTAGAATTTATCAATACAAACAATCAATTAGCAGATATTTTCACCAAGTCTCTTAATGATAAAAGATTTAACTTCATAAGAAGAGAGCTTGGTATGCTTGATGGATTAGTCTTATCTTAAGCATGATTGTCAAAATTGTCAAACCTTGAATGTTAATTTCCTTCATATGTTGTTTTTTTATTGTTGTCTAATCTTTTAAGGTATGAAGTGGTTAACATGATGCAAATATATGTTATAAGGCATAGAAGCATCTTAGGAATCTTTAGTCTTATTTTAGACTTAGTTTTATTTATTAAAGATTTGAGAAAATTCAAGCTCGTAACATATATTCACGGCTGTTATCATAATCGCCAAAGGTTCTAGTAGCTTTCACACTTTGCTTCATGACATTATTCACGGCTGTAGGTAGTGAAGACTATGTATCACACCCTTAACTCTTTTCTTTCACTTCCGTTAAACTCTTAATTCATGCTCGTGACACTTTTTCACAACCGTGAATATTAACATCAAATAATTACAGAACCATTCACGCTTTGTTTCACGCGTTAGAAGTAGTGAAGATTGCACTTCACGACCGTGACTTATTTTTTCACCACCGTGAAATTCATAAGTAATGCCCGTGACTATTTAATGTCACGACCGTGAACTGATTCGTATCCTTTATCACAGCTAGAGCGCCTTTTCAACAAACTGCGACCACAACTATTCATGCTTGTGACTATTTAATGTCACGACCGTGAACTGATTCGTATCCTTTATCACAGCTAGAGCGCCTTTTCAACAAACTGCGACCACAACTATTCATGCCCGTGATGAACGATTCACGGCTGTGAATCTGTCAGCTATAAAACAAAATTTTACTGTTTCTTCTACTTTCAACCCTACAAAATCTCTTAATTAAAGCTCTCACTCATTATCTCTCACAAAATCTGGCCTCCTCATATCTTTTTCCATCTATAAAATCCTTCAAAACTCATTCTCTTTGAAAAATCAAAACATCTCAAGGTTGTTCTCAAAATCCCTAGTCAGAAAATCACTCAACAAAATCCTTTTCTGAGATTATCAATGGAACCCAGCTCATTAAAAGGCACAAGGAAGAAATCACATGCTCTGAAGCCACAACTAGCTTCTCAACATTATTCTGGAGCATTATCATCTAAGATATGTTGTTCTTAAAAAAAGGCCCTTACTTTCGTCTCGTTCCTTCAAGTGGAGTGCTGTCAAGACTCTCGGACTTGAGACAAGCATGATTACAAGCTTGTCATCTCAAGGAATTTGTGGATATTCATCGGCCAATGCTAAGGGAACCAACTCTTGAGTTCCTTAGCACTTTGCAAGTTTCTCCCACCGAAACAATCAAATTCCAACTTCAATGTTTACACATACACTTCAATGTTTACACATACACTTTGCAAGTTGCTCACCTCTTTGGCCTAACAACAAGTTTACACATACACTTCAATCATCTTATACTTCAAAGTTACATATGCACATAAACTCACTTAAACCACTAATCACTTCTACCCCATCTTATGTCCATAAACTTCTCTTCTAATCTATCATTAACCCTTAACTCACACTAATCAAGCATTAATTATACTAATTAACCCTTCATCACCATTAATATTCTAATAACCCCAAATTACCAACCTTAATGGTGACTAGCCTAAAAATGGAAGTAAAGAGGAGAAGAAAAGTAAGAAGATGAAAAATCTAACCTCACCTTTGTAGATCTTCAAAATGACCAAAATTCTTCCCTCTTTTTCTTTTCTTTTCTTCCTTCATCTTCCTTTGTTTTGCTCACTTCACTTCAGCTTTTTGTTGATCACTTTAATTGAAGAAAATGAAAAAGAAATATGAGGGTGTGGTCACGGCAAAAAGGAGAGAAATGAGAGAGTGTTTCTTTGTTTAAGATAAGGAAGAAGAAGAATCAATGACCAAACAGTGAAATTTTACTTTTCTAGTAGAATTAGGTGGGTGGTTAGGATTAATTAGATAATCTTGTCTCTTATTAGTCCACTAATTTAAATCACTCTTACTTTATTTTAATCCAAAGAATATTCATTTCCTTAGATAAATAATATTCCATTTTTATTCCTTCTTAAAAATATATGTGCTAAAAACACCGTAAATTCAAATTTCGTTCAGCAAAAAAATATTATTTTTAAAATTTTAGCTTTGAACCTTAAAATTCTCAATTAATAATATCCAAAATATTTTTTTCATATTTTATTATCATTAAAAGTTTTTTTGTCCGAATGTAGACTCTGATCATTTCAGATCACCAAATTTCGATCACCCGCGACCGTGGCCTAAATCGTCGGGCATTGCACTTTGTGTATGCAATAGTGGAAGCTACATTAGGAGTGTCATGCATGTGACGAGTTGTCACATGTGTGACACTCCCAACAAAGAAAAAAAATAGTCACGCGCATGACGATCACTCTATAGTGTTTTAGTTGGAACTAAATACTCTCTTCTCATGTAATTATTTAAAGTTATAGGTTGTAAGATTTCATAATCGTGCTCCCCTTCAACTTGCTCTCCAAATTTCTCTTACCTTGCTCCAATTCTTACTCTCAATTGCTTTCCAAACCCTAATTTAGCACTAATTATTTCTCTCTCCTATAACCACTATGCCTAGAATCAAGAGAGTTGTCACAAAGAATACAGCAGGGAGTAATTAACATGAAGAGCCATCTAGTGTATCTGAGCAACCACTCCCTTCTCAGCCCACACACGATAAAGGAAAAGGTAAGCATGTCATTGTTGACACTGAACTTCAGGATCCTCAACGCACTGTTGACATCTCAGTAGAATTTTAGGCTCCTTTTCCTATCTATATGGAGAATGATGGATGAGGTTATATTGTTTCTCTAAGCAGAGGTTACAATGCATATAGATTTTATATTACACTATTTTGTAGAAGTTTGGAATCTTAGACACCATTAAGGATTTCCTTAGAAATCTTGGATGGGTGAAATTTGTGGATTTAAAATACCCTAGCTATAAATAACTCCTCTGTGAATTTTATTCCACTGTAGTTATTAAGAAATCTCTTCATAAGATCACCTTTAGGCTACTTGCAGACTATGTACAGTTGATCTCTACCCTATGTAGAAAATTTTTGGGTTTTATGAAACGGGTGTTATAGGTGTACCAGATGATTTTAATTACGCTAATGCATGGATATTCTTTACTAGTCAAGAAACTTATAATACTAAAAATGCATCTAATGTGCAGTTTTTAGATCCTTCTACTATTGTCATGCATAAATTTATGTGTTATGCCATCTTTAGGCATTCTAAGAGTAGCAAGGTTCCTCAATCTGAATTATTTTTGTTGTGGTGCATGGATATGAAAATTAGAGTGTCCACTTCGACTTTTATTTTTTGAACCATGCTTCATATTATTAGCCACCCTACTTCTCCTTTTAGTTTGGGTCATGTTGACACTACATTTTCCATTCATTTTTGCAAATTTGACACTCTACTCATACTAAACTAACCAAAGTGCCAAGTATGGGTGAAATAGATAATGTTGCTCTTGTCAAGATGAAGTGGATCCCTCGGGACCATACTGGGCAAGATGCTTCATGTGCAGAGCCTTCACAGTCACAGCAACCTCGATAGAACCTTCCAATTGGCAGTTGGTGCTCTCTCAGCTAAAAAAGATGGAGGTCACCAATAAAGCAATGTTTGATCAATTAACTGCCAGGAACATGGAGTTGTTGGAAAAATGGGAGACAAGTAACAAAGTTATCCAATACCAATGGATAGAGTTGCAAGACTGTGTCGTAAATGTGGAAAGAGAGCATGGCTATCAAATTTTCAAGTTCATTAAGTACTTCGTGGTCATTAGTGTTCAAGTGTCATCTCCGTCACTATCTCTTCCACCTTACTGAAACCCCTAAACACCTTGCTAACTCTCACACTGTGCCCTAACGTGTTAGTCATAATAATCTCAAACTCTAGAGCCTGTGGTTCTAAACCCTCTCAACCCGGTGGTGGTGTGCATATGTATGAATGCATTGATCCCAGATCTATCAATGCATGTATGTCAGAGCCAAAGAGAAGGAATTTACTAATTATGACATCAGGTGCATCCTGCTCCTCTCAGCCTTGCATAGCATACGCCCTGGCTGGGGCAGCTCCATTACTTTCTAGCCTCTCAACCATCTCTGATCTAAACTAACTGGGCCCTAATCGACCTCATCTACCTTGCCCTCGACCTCGGCCTCTGCCTTGCCCAAAAGCTTGCATCTGTATTGACTTAGTGCTTCCCAAACCTCTGCCATACTGTAATAAAAGACAATTTCTTTTCATGTATGTTGAATTGGAGTTTCAAAAATTAAACTTTAAAGTGCGGAAATAAAATTGTTAATTTTAGAAGGGATAGAGAAAATCAGACACAAAGATTTATAGAGGTTCGGGTATTAACAAACCCTACTCCTCTCCCCAATCGCAATTGGGAGTTTCACTAACACACTAAGTGTTACAATGGAGTTTTACAAGCTCACTCCCAACTATGGTGTTTCTCACAATGGCTCACACCTAACCCAGAAATCCCTTGTGTTTTAATGGCTCACACAATAACTAATTCCTTTGTGTTTTACAGGCTCACACAAACAACCTACACTTTGTGTTTTACAGGCTCACACAAACAACCTTTTAATTTGTGTTTTGGAGGTTCACACAACTACCCTTACAAGTGTTATTCTCTTAACCCAGAACTACCTAATGCTTACTTGAGTAAAGATTACAGAGATAACTACTTATAAATCTTTATTGCTCAAATATGAGGAGCAATAAGATTTTTACAGAGAATGAATTAATTCTCAAAGTATAAAAGTACAAGATAGCTTGTGATTTGAAGTATATGCTAATCTTTTGTTTTTCTTGTCATTCTCTTTTTTTTTAATGCATAAATGACTTCCATTTATACTCCCATGGTTGAATATAGCCGTTGGGGTGCATTAAATAAGAAACTAGCCGTTATACCAACCAAAAAATCGCGCCTGACATTTTTCTCTTTCATTGTTCACGGGCGTGAATATGCTTGTCATGGGGGTGACAATTCTTCCCAAGCCGTAACTGAAGTGGTGACCTTGGTCGTGAAGCTCTCTGGTATGTTTTGACATATAGAGTCACGGGCGTGACTTTAATTAGTCCCGGGCATGACTTTAATTAGTCACGGGCGTGACACTCTTCCTAGCCGTGAACCAAGTGGTGACTCTGGTCGTGAAGCTCTCTGGAATGAAATTTGCATGAACCTTCACGGGGGTGACACCTTTCTTCACGGGGGTGACTGAAATGCTTACTTCACGGTTTGGTTTTCCTTCATGGTCGTGAACTTCAAATGTTGGTTTCTTGGTAACGGCTAGTTGGCTTCACGGGAGTGACTCCTAGAGTCACGGCAGTGAACATGCTACCTCTTGCTTTTTGATTCTCAAGGATTATTCTTCCAATTCTCCATTCTTGCTATTTTAATTCATGTCCTGTATAATATACTTACAAAAACAAGTATGTTAAATACAATATTGCTATATTATTTATTATCATCAAAATGACGGAAATACCCTTCAAGGTTAACAATCTCCCCCTTTTTGATGGTGACAAATAATCTAGCAATATGTGATTTTGAGAAGTCTCCCCCTCAAAATATACTTAGAATAAAAAATATAATATGCAAGAATAGTAAATAAAGATGTAGCATTTTAACTAGTTTTTAAGTATATGCAAGTTATATGAGAAGTATATCTAATTCATACCATAATTCCTTTTCAAGACATAAAGTATATGTAAGATGTTTCATGGCATGTTTTTATTTGTAACTTGCTCTTAAGCATTGTTCTTGCCATTTCAATTAATGTTCGATTTTTCCTTTCAACTACTCCATTTTGTTGAGGTGTTCTAGGAGATGAGAAATTATGTGAAATACCATGTTCAAGACAAAAACTTTCAAAGTTTTCATTTTCAAATTCTTTCCCATGATCACTTCTTATTTTTGAAATGCAATACCCTTTTTCATTTTGAACTCTTTTAGTAAAGTTTTTGAAATTTTCAAAAGCGTCACTCTTTTGAGCTAAGAAAATTACCCAAGTAAATCTAGAGTAATCATCTACGATGACAAATGCATAATGTTTTCCTCCTAAGCTAGCAACTCTAGTAGGTCCAAATAAGTCTAAATGTAGGAGTTGAAGGGGTTTTGAAGTACTTACTATGTTTTTGGATTTGAAAGATGACTTGTGTTGCTTTCCTCTTTAACAAGGATCACATGTCTTGCCTTTTTCATATTTAATTCTTGGTAATCCTTTTACTAGCTCTCCTGTGCTGAGACTTTGTATTAAATCCATGTTAGCATGACCAAGTCTTCTATGCCACAGCCAAGATTCATCACTAGTAGTCACAAGACACTTAGAGGAATGGTTAGATAGTTCATGTAAGTTTATTATGTACGTATTGATGTCTCTATTTCCTTTAAATATTTCTTGACCATCAATAGAGATTACAAGACATTCATTTAAAGTGAAGATTACTTTGTTTCCTTTATCACATAATTGACTTACACTTAACAAGTTATGTTTCAAGCCATCGACAAGTAAAACATCCTTAATAAAAGTAGTACCATTAACACCAATAGAACCAATGCCAATTACCTTACCCTTTGCATTGTTTCCAAAGGTAACTTTACCTCCATCAATACTTTTGATTTCATTGAAGAGTTCTTTGTCTCCTGTCATATGCCTTGAGCATCCAGTGTCTACTAGCCATGCATTTTTGTTTATTGTGGACTTGAGGCATACCTACAGAGTTACAAATCAAGTATGATATTTAGGTACCCAAATGAGTTTGGGTCCTTGGGGGTTAGCACATGAAGGTTGCCAATGAGCCTTCCTTATCCAGCAATTTCTATTTTTATGACCCATTTTCATACAGTAATTACATTGTTTAGGTGTAAACTTGCTTTTTGGTCTTACAATGTATTTGAATCCCATAATTTGATTAGACTGATTTTGAGAACAATGGCATGCACAATCATGATTAATTTTCATTTTTATAGATGCATACTCCTTATATATAAAGGCATGATTATTCTTTTTCTGTATAGAAGGTTTAACATGCTTATTTCTTGGAGTTGTTCTAACAGGTGTGGAGATGTGAGATTCTTTAGATTTTACAAATATAGTTTTGTGAGAAGATGATGATGTGTCATTAAACCCTAGACCGTGTCTAACTAAAGGTGGTCTTTGAGACACAATGAGAGTATCTAAGCTCTCTTTACCCTTGTGAAATTTAGAAATGGAATTTCTAAGTTCTTCAACTTCATTTTTCAAAGTATTATTTTCTTTTAACAGTGAAGCTGTTGAGGGTCTTGATGAGTATTCATCTAGTGACTTTTGAAGAGATTCATTAGATGATTGAAGCTTTATGTTCTCCTTTTCTAATCCATCTATCTTATTTTTCAAATTAGAGATATTATTTCTATAGATACAAAATTTAGTTCTATATTTCTCTAATTCTATATTTAATTCTTCTATTAGGCTTTGCTCATCATCATCATCATCACTATCACTATCATTATCACTACTATCATTATTGAAAGAGTATGAGTGTAGTTATCTTACTTTGTCGGAGACGTGATCCTCAATAGCCATGAAACATAGGTTGACCTCTTCACTTTCATTATCATCTTTTTCACTTGAAGTGCTTTCATCATCCCATGTGGCTTTGTGACCTTTCTCCCCATTGTCTCTTTGGTATTTGCTCTTATGCTTCTTGAGCCTTGGACATTCTGGTTTGATATGTCCTTTCTTTCCATATTCATAGCATTTTACCTCTTCCTTACTTCTGTGTGTATCATTTGAAGTTTGTTTGAGATTTCTTTGCCTGAATTTTCTGGAATTGCTCATTTTCTTCTCAATGATTCTTTTTAATCTCCTTGAAAGCATAGCGATGTCCTCATTTTCATCATCACTCATCTCTTCATCATCTTCACTTTCTTCTTGAGATTTTGAAGTAGAGGCTTTGAGTGCTAAGGGTTTTCTTTTCTCTGGCTCTGCTTCAAGCTCTCTATCTCTCTTTACTGCCATCTCATGTGTGAGAAGCTTGCCAATCAGCATATCAGTGTTCATGATACTCATATCTTCATTTGCTTCTTCTATGCCAGTAACTCTTGAACCATAGTCTTTAAGAGGAAGACTTCTCAGGATTTTATTGTTTACATCTTCCAAACTCAGATGCTTCCCAAGTTTCCTCATTCCATTTATAATGGATAGAAGACGGTTGGTCATGTCAGTGATTGACTCATTTGATTTCATTTTGAAGAGCTCATATTCTGAGGTTAGAAGTTGAATCTTCTTGGATTTGACTTGCTTAGTTCCCTCATGATAGTTCTCCAATGTCTTCCACATACTATATGCTGTTGAGCAGTGCTGTATTCTCCCACATTCTTCAATAGATAATGAGCTTGATAGAATTGTCATTGCTTTCTTGTTTTTGAAATTTGCTCTTCTTTGGGACTCTGTCCAATCATCTCTTGATAGGATTTCCTCTTCACCATCAGCTCCTCTTCTGGTTGGTGGTGTCAATTCTTTTCGTACACTATCCCAGACTTCAATTCCTTCACTATCCAAGTATGTCTCCATCCTAAACTTCCAATGGGCATAATTTGCTCCATCAAAGTAAGGTTTGAGACTCTGGAATCCTTCACTGGCCATATCTTACTCTTTACTAGCGCTTTTTAGGCTTCAATGCTAGACAAGGCTCTGATACCAATTGTTGCCCAGATATTAGACCAAGAAGGGGGGTTGAATTGGAGTTTCAAAAATTAAACTTTAAAGTGCGGAAATAAAATTGTTAATTTTAGAAGGGATAGAGAAAATCAGACACAAAGATTTATAGAGGTTCGGGTATTAACAAACCATACTCCTCTCCTCAATCGCAATTGGGAGTTTCACTAACACACTAAGTGTTACAATGGAGTTTTACAAGCTCACTCCCAACTATGGTGTTTCTCACAATGGCTCACACCTAACCCAGAAATCCCTTGTGTTTTAATGGCTCACACAATAACCAATTCCTTTGTGTTTTACAGGCTCACACAAACGACCTACACTTTGTGTTTTACAGGCTCACACAAACAACCTACACTTTGTGTTTTACAGGCTCACACAAACAACCTTTTAATTTGTGTTTTGGAGGTTCACACAACTACCCTTACAAGTGTTATTCTCTTAACCCAGAACTACCCAATGCTTACTTGAGTAAAGATTACAGAGATAACTACTTATAAATCTTTATTTCTCAAATATGAGGAGCAATAAGATTTTTACAGAGAATGAATTAATTCTCAAAGTATAAAAGTACAAGATAGCTTGTGATTTGAAGTATATGCTAATCTTTTGTTTTTCTTGTCATTCTCTTTTTCTTAATGCATAAATGACTTCCATTTATACTCCTATGGCTGAATATAGCCGTTGGGGTGCATTAAATAAGATACTAGCCGTTATACCAACCAAAAAATCGCGTCTGACATTTTTCTCTTTCATTGTTCACGGGCGTGAATATGCTTGTCACGGGGGTGACAGTTCTTCCCAACCCGTGACTGAAGTGGTGACCTTGGTCGTGAAGCTCTCTGGTATGTTTTGACATATAGAGTCACGGGCGTGACTTTAATTAGTCACGGGCGTGACTTTAATTAGTCTCGGGTGTGACTTTAATTAGTCACGGGCGTGACACTCTTCCCAGCCGTGAACCAAGTGGTGACTCTGGTCGTGAAGCTCTCTGGAATGAAATTTGCATGAACCTTCACGGGGGTGACACCTTTCTTCACGGGGGTGACTGAAATGCTTACTTCATGGTTTGGTTTTCCTTCATGGTCGTGAACTTCAAATGTTGGTTTCTTGGTAACGGCTAGTTGGCTTCACGGGAGTGACTCCTAGAGTCACAGCAATGAACATGCTACCTCTTGCTTTTTGTTTCTCAAGGATTATTCTTCCAATTCTCCATTCTTGCTATTTTAATTCATATCCTGTATAATATACTTACAAAAACAAGTATGTTAAATACAATATTGCTATATTATTTATTATCATCAAAATGACGGAAATACCCCTCAAGGTTAACAATGTAATATTTGGAGCCACACCTCAAGCATGTTCCCTCCCTCATCCACTAACACTCTCCTAGATGAGGATGATCACAATGCAGACATTCTGGTAGAGGTAGAGATCTAATTGGTGCCTGTGTCGGTGCACTGACTACTAAAGAAACAGATCTTCTGGGTTATCCCTGCCTGTAAGAAGGAGGTCTGTTGGAACCCCTAGCCTGAAATCGGCCACTGAAAGATCTAGCCCTCTTGCCATTTGATGGTCCCTCACTCAGCTATGATATGGGCCTCTTGAACCCTATATCTTGTGCTGGCTATTGTGCTGCTAGAACTCTCTCAACTGGCATATGCAAGCAAACAAGGAAAAATCATTAGGCGTAGGGCTGAGACCTGCAGCTTGATTGGGTCTCTCAATCCATCTTCAATCGTCGACATTTATCAGCTTTCGTGGATACAATGCCATCAGCATATTTGCAAAAATGTGTGAATTCTCTTTCATATTCTGACACTGGCATGTTCCCTTATTTTAAAGTCAAAAATTCCTTTTTCTTGTCATCTATATAAATAGGGGAAATGTATTGCTCTTTGAACTTCTCTAAAAAGAATTCCCAAGTCATAGGGTCAGGTGCCTCTGAATTTTGTGACTCTGACCGCCACCAATCATATGCATGGTCTTGCAATAAAGATATTGCATATTCATATCTTTGCTCATCTATGCAACGCAGCTGATCAAAGACTCTCTTTGCCCGTTCTAACTAAAACTCTGCCACAGAGGGGTCATCTTCTCATTTACCATAGAAATCGAGTGCCCCTAACTTCCTTAGCCTCTCAAACTATAACCCAAACGAGACTGGTTGTGATGCTCTTTGTAGCAAATCTATCATGTTCCTCATAAGCTCTGTTTGTCTTGTGCCAGCAATGGACTGCCCATGTGATAAGCTAGCATCGGATCTAGATGCAGTAGCTCGGCGACAACTGGGTCGCGATTAAGCCTCTATTTCGGTAGGCTCATTACTTTAGCCTCCTTCAGCCACAATATGTCGTACCTTGAAGCCATACCCTACCTATATCATAAAGTAACGGCCCCAATCAGTAAGCAACAACTTTAACACTTAATTGTGGGTACACACATATCATAATTATTTTTGAAAACCATTTTAAAATCCCAAAACTGCCCAAACAGGGCTCTGATACTGAAAACTGTAATACTCCCTCACCCCAGCAATATGTACCCAGATAAGAGAGTGCTATGCTAACTTCATCGGTTAAATATATCTTTTTTTTATACATTAAAATCACTCGTATATTTTTTTCTTTATTTACTATTTATTTACGTTGCAGTGTAAAAGAAATCATAACATGAAAGATAAAATAAATTTTTATATAATAACATGTTCTTTACAAAACGTGTTGTTTATTTACAAATACTATAAAATAAAATTCAAAAGATAATATACAAAATTTATGTGACCCACGGTGGTTGAAATAAGCTGCTCTACTGGATCAAGTCACCGCTAGCTTTATCTACTATCTTCTATTTATTCTTTACTATATATGTGCGAGAGAAACTCTCATGCTAAGCTCTTGGCTTAGTAGTGCATATAAATAAGACAATAAACTATTTTATACAACATGCATTGCCATATATCAATTTATGCTCACATCATCTTTTCATGCAAATATACATCTCCTAATATTCTAGCATGCATAAATATCAAATTATCCATATCACAATTCATGGTTCCTTATTATTATATTTTTTTCTATTTTATTTTATTTTATTTTCAATCTTTCTTTATAGCCCACAACACTCAATCATTTTTTTTCCATGTCATAATTCATAATTCCATTTTTATTTTCAATAATCCATTGATTTTCCATAACTTCTTTATTTATGCCTAAAACACCTATGAACTACTTACTAGGATAACGGAGTTGTCATTCAGGCACTTAGGAGTGCTACCCGGGCAATATGATGTGTGCATATAAGTATCATTACCAACTTTAATAATAGTGTCATTACCGGCTTCAATAATGGTGTCATTACCGGCTTCAATAATAGTGACATTACTGGCTTCAATAATTGTGCCATTACAGGCTTCAATAATCATATCATTAATGGTTTTCATTTTTATCATACTCTCCCCTACTTGGCATGCCAAACTATCCCAAGTCTAGTTCTAGTTAGGTGTTCTAGGGCTTACACAATCTCATTAAAATTTATAGCAATTAAATTCACACTTTTCATGCATTTAAAGACTCAAAATGATCACATAATCACTCAATTAAAATAATATTTGCATAATATAACAAGGTTCACATCATTTTACTCTTTAAATTCCTCAACACATATGCTGCCCAGTGACTGGCAAATTCCATTTTCTATTGTGGATCTTAATTTTGGTCCTGTTACATTCACCACCTCCTCTTTCAACTCCTATCACATATAACACATCTATATCAAAATCTATAACCCATACACTTAACCTTTAAATCCATAAAGATAAAAACCCTAACCTTAACTTCTTATATAACTTTAACCTCATAAAACCTCTTACTAAAGCATATTATGATCTTAATCAAGTTTAAAGAGAGGTCTATAAACATAAAAACTCATGTTCAACCGAAACCCTAACCCATATGGAAATGGGTCTCTATCCAAAATGGATTCCATATAGAAAAAGACTATGAAAGCTAATGAAGAAAAAGGAGAAATGTGATTCCTTACTAAGATCGAAGGAAACACGGTTGGGAAGAACAATTTGACTTCCTTCTTCTTCCTATGGGTCGGTCTCTTAAAGAACACCTCTTCTTTATGCTCCTCTAACACAAGAACTTGTTTAAACTTTGATCTTTGGAGTTGGTTTGGTATTTAAGGTTTAGAAATTTTAAAAAACAAACACAAGACTTGGTCTCAGATAAGAAGAACATTCGAGTTCTAGGGTTTCTTTTTGGCTTTAGTTTGTGAGAGAAAGAAAGAACAACTATTGGAATTTTATATCTAACGATGTTCACAAGCATTACAACTAGAGTCACGACCATGAATCAACTTAAACCTAGAATTCCATCTCGTGATGGTTCACGGTCGTTAAAGCATTGTGGCATGAAAAGTGTGACATTTTATTTTCTTGCTTCTTTTCAACTCTCTCCATATATCCTAACTCTTAAACAATACTTAACTTTCCTAAATCCTTCTTATTTATTAGGCCCTATTTATGGGTATTATATTTCTCTCCCCTTTAAAAGAATTTTTTCCTCGAAATTACGTATGGTACTGTGTTGGAATAGTTAGGGGTATTGTTCTTTCATCACCTCTTCGTTTTCTCATGTAGCCTCTTTGACTAACGGTACTTGCTTATTTTTGAGCTTTTTAACCTCCTGAACCAATATCTCAATCGATTTTTCCTCATACGTAAGATCTAGTCTTACCTCTATGCTTTTGGCTGTGATGACATGTGAAGGATATGACCTATACCACCTCAACATAGAGACATGAAAAAATTGTGAATCTTACTCAACTATGATTGTGAAGCGAGTCTATAGGCGACTAACTCAATCTATTCTAAGATCTCAAATGGTCCAATGAATCTAGGGTTCAACTTGCCCTTCTTTCTGAACCTTAGGACCTTCTTTCACGGAGAAACTTTAAGTAACATTTGTCTCCAACTTCATATTCTATATCTCACCTCTTAAGAACTGCATACGATTTCTTTCTATCTGAAGTTGCCATTAACCTTTCTTGTATAATCTTCACTTTCTCCTCTGTCTCTTGCACCAACTATAGCCCTACTAACTTCTACTCACTGAGCTCTATCTAACATAACAGTGTTCATCACTTCCAACCATATAGTTCCTCATAAGAAGCCATTTGGATGCTAGAATGATAGCTATTGTTGAAGGCAAACTCCATTGATGGTAGATATTTCTCTCAACTACCTTCAAACTCTATCACACAACTTCTCACCATGTCTTTCAGAATCTATATCACCTTTTCTGACTGACCATCCGTCTATGGGTAAAATGTCATATTTAAACTGAGCTTGGAACCCAAAGCTCATTATAAACTTTCCCAAAATTGAGATGTGAATCTTGGATCTTTGTCTGATATGATGGAGATTGGGACTCCATGTAACCGTACTATCTCCTTCACATATAATTCTACTAGCTTGTTCAAGGAATAATCTCTTCTAATAGGCAAGAAGTGCACTGACTTCGTTAACCTATCCACTATGACCCAAACGACATTGAACTTCCTCGACATTAGAAGTAATACAACCACAAAATCCATTGTGATTTGTTCCCATTTCCAGTCTAGTATTGTAATTGGCTGCATCAAACCTGAAAGTACTTGATGTACTTTGACTTGCTGACATGTTAGGCATCTTGTTGTGAACTCTGTGATATCCTTTTTCATACCTGCCAACCAAAATCTTCCTTTTAGATCATGTTACATCTTGTTACTTCCTGGATGCATTTCAAATCTAGTTTCAATCGTTTTCTTTAAAATCATTTGCCTCAATTTCGTAACATTAGGCACATAAGAACAAACTACCATCTGATTCAACTGTATAATCATGTCTCTCCCCTTTGGAGACCAACTTGGAAATCTCAACTAGCTTGCTATCTTACATCTATGCAGCTTTGATTTTCTAGTTGAGAGTAGGTCGAATATACAACTCTGTTATAGTCTTTCTGCTCAAGGTGTCATCCACAATATTAGCCTTTCCTGAATGATAGTTAATCACACAATTATAGTTCTTGATCATCTCTAACCATTGCCTTTGTCTCAAGTTGAGTTCCTTCTATTTCGGAAGATACTTCAAGCTCTTGTGATCGATGTGAATAAAACACTTTTTCCCATATAAGTAGTGACACCATATCTTTAGAGCAAACACAATGGCTGTCAACTCCAGCCCGTTTCTTCTTATTCTTCCCCTATTCTAGCCTTCATTTCTTTCTTATTTCACTTAATTTTTGCTGCAAATTGATCCCTTCCAAGTTTATTCTTGGTAAGTAATATTCTCTCCATTGTTCTAGTATTGTTTAAGTTGTTAGGGTTAAATTGCAACAGTGTCTTGCACCCTAATTTTGATACCAATAGAAACTTATTCTGAAAAAGTTTAAAGCATGAAATTTGTTCCTTTATGTCTTAGGTTTATGTATATATAAATATTTTTGCAAACTTTAGGGTATATGAAAAGATATTGGAATCTTATTAAAACTAATACGAGAGTGAACCCTAGCTGAGTTATCTACTATGTTTGTTGGTTTTGATATGATATAGCTTTTATTTTAGGAAGATCAAAAAATGAAAGTTGTAGATACATGTGTTATTTATATGTAAACCAAATTTCAAGTTCATTTGTCATGTGGATGTTTAGTTATGGTGAATGAAACCATGATTGTTTCATAGTTTAAATTGTCTGCTTAGTTCCCTAGGCAAAATTTAGGTCCAAAATGTTCCATTTTAACCTATCTAAGTGTCTACCAAGTTTCATTATAATCTGACTTACAAAATGTAAGATATGAAGGACCAAAATTGGTACCCTAAAACTGCCAAAGGGCATAAACGGGCAAAAAATATAACACGATTGGAAATTCCACCAAAAATTGTACAATGCTCCAATTGCTCTTAAATTTGAGTCTGTTATATAATTATATGTATATTTAATTAAAAATAAGAATGACATTAATTCAACAATTTTAGAAAAAGTTATGGGCTAATCAATCTCATAAGGTTACACTGTCACATAGGAAGGTTACACTGTCACATAGGAAAAACCCTAACTATGTATATGAATTATGCACATTAATTTGATTAAGTTACATTAAATTTCTTTAGTCATAAATTAATCAATTATATTTCCATATTAGGCTCACAATATATTGAAGACCCGTCAGGAGGGGATAGACAATAAGTTAAGAGTCGAAATCAAAGGAAAAAATATGAATATAGTTGTCAAACCATTTTTTAGTGCATATGAATATTGCTTACTATGTGATATGTGAAATAATTTATGGTTATCTGATCCATATGATACTATGTGATATGTGAAATAATTTATGGTTATCTGATCCATATGATTGTTATGATTTGATCTTGATAATGAGATAATAATTTTGTCACATATGTGGTACATATATGTGGTATATGTGTGGTATATCTGAGATATATGCTTGACATACGTGATATATACATGGTTTATGAATAGCATAGGAGAAGTATATGTGTGGCATATGTGATATATATGTGATATATGTATGGTATATGTGATAAAGATACAATGATTGATGAATGCTTAGTTACAAATGCATATGGACTAAAAAGGTGTTATGACTAGTTAATCGATATTGTAAAACAAAAGAAGAGGCTTATGGGCCAATAAATGTGCAAATGAAATAAATGATCAATCTAGCTAGCAAATGCAAATGTTAACATAGCAAATGTTAACATGGAAATCCGGGGCAATTTCTATTTAACTTAGTCAAAATAAAATGAAAAAAGCAAAACATGCACATATGTAAAGAGTAATAATTATATGCTTCAATGTTACTGATATCTATATGATATTAGTGAATGAAATGAAATATATAGTATGCATTGGGTTTGTGATATGTTACCATGAGTTGTTTGTACTTTAGAACTTGTTTGATAATTATTCTTACTGAGCCGCAACTCATCAATTTGAATCATTTTTCAAGTAAAGGAAAGTGATAGCTTATTTTGAGTGGCATATAAAAGATATGGAGCACAGATCACCAGTCGAACCTCTTCACTCTCTCTCTTTGCATTCTACACAAACATGAGATCATGACATATACATTTTGGACTTATATCAATGTACATATATAGTTACTCAATATTGGTTTTAAAATGTATAAATGAGTGCAACTAATAATCTTTTATATGCAAAGTTTAAGTCTTAATATATTTGATATATTATATTGCAGTGAAAACTTCAATGCTAATTTACATTCATCAAATAATATTATAAGATATGATGAAAAAAATTACTATTAATGTTAACAGGATCTTATATTTTATTTGTATGTCATATATGATTATTTGACACAATGATAGATTTTACTTAAATACATAAGGTATGATGTTACATTTAAATCTTGCACAAACCTATATCAACCTCTGTACATGCTTACCAGTCCTTTACCTTTATCTGGCCTGAGCATTTGTGATGAAATTGCGTTTGTCAAAAGTATTTAGATAAATATCAAGCACTCATAAAATAATATTCCTTTGAACAACAAAATGATTGTTCTTTAAAATAACACTCGATAGAGGTGACAATTTATATCATGTCATGTTTAATCATGTCGTATCTCAATAGGATATGACAAGATGACACGATTATACTAAATACGATATAATTAACTAATCATGTTAAAATTTGAAATATGAACACGACATGGTTAAAATTTGTGTTAACATGATATAACACAATTAACTTAGTATGTCTAAACGTGCGCTAATTAAATGACACGATTAGATACGATTAACTTAATGTGTCTAAATGTATACAATTAACACAATATAATACGATTATATATGAATAGACACAAATATTAAATTAAAAATACTATTAATTTGCAAAAAAAATCTCATCCATAAATTAATATCAAGATTAATTATAAATTACAATTCATAATTCATTAAAAAAATCTACAAATTGAAAATTAGAGTTTTCAATCCATCATCATTCTTTGTATCATTTATTTATACCTGTATATACATAATATGTGTCAATACATAACAAGAAATAAATGGAAATATTTTGATAAAAATATAAATTGTAATTTTCAATTAACTCGATAGAAATAAGAGATAAATATGCATTGCAATTTTCAATTTACTCGGCAAAAATACTAATTGCAATTTTGAAATTTCAATTACCTCAGTTAAACTTTAAATTAGAGCTAAATCTTTTTTTTTTTAATGAACTTGGCAGAAATAAGAGATTAATATCAAGATTTTGGGATTGGCTGCAAGTGGAGATAAAAACTTTACTGATCGACTGGAAATCGAGAAGGCAAGGAGGAAGAAAGACTGCCGATCGGGCTGCGCCCAGTCCAGTTGGAGAAAAAGGAGCAATTGACGAAAGCTTTGGCTGCTGCTACAAATGGAGAGGGAACACGAGGAAAGAAGGGCGGCTGGAGAACTGAGGAAGAAGAAAGAGCACAGACTGAAAGGAAAAAGCTTTGGTCCTTTGGATGGGGCTGCAAATTGAGAGGGAGGAGGAGGAAAAAGCTGAGGGGCGGCTGCAGTCTGATTTTAAATATTAGGGTTGGTTTAGTAACTTTAATTTAAGTTTTGGTTAAGTTGTAATTGATATATATATATAGAATTTTTTTTTAAAAAGTTTGACATTTGTTCAAAAACTATGAATATATTAAAATTATATTTTTAATTTATTATAAGTTTTAATTGGTTACTTATATTATATATCTATATTCATCTATAATCAAATTATAAAATATATTTTTGTAATAATGAATTTTGAATTAAAAATAATATATTTTTATAAACCAAAATAAATATTTTTTTCTTTTTTAGCATCTTTAAAAATAAAGTTATATATATATATATATATATTTTGTAATAATGATAATAAAATTTAAAAATATTTTTTCGTAATAATAATTTTTGAATTAAAAAATAATATATTTTTTTGGAATAATGATTTTAAAATATATATATATATATATATAATATTAATATATCATTAATCACATAATATATTGCAAAATATATTTTCTTTTCGATTAAAGCATAGTATTTGTGGTCTATAACTTTTAGTCATGTAACAAACTTAGTTTTAGAATTTGCAATTGCCTCTTGAATTACCTATATTTGTAAATTAATAGTTATAAAATATAGTAAGTTCACACCTTATATCAAAGATTAATTATAATATCTAAATAAGGATACAAACATAAATTTGTTTTATTTTTTTTTATTATTTCTTTCTATTTACACCCTTGAGTTTTTTATTATAAGATTTTTCTTTTTAAATTAGGTGTAAATAATTATTTGTTTTATCAATTTTTGTTTAAAAATTATAATTTAAACAATTGAATTGAATTTTTTATATTTTATGTACAATATAATTATTTAAAAATTTACACAAAGTTATATAGTCTATAAATTATGGTTTTATATTTTATTCTTTTTAATTTTTATAATCTATCTCTAAACTATTTTATACTATATGAGAAAACCAAATATATATTAATAAATATATATTAATTCATCTAAATATAAAATAAGTAAATATATTAGTATAATATAAAATATAATTGTTTGAACTTTGAGTTTGTTAAAATAATTAATAAATATCGCATATACTAATATCATGTATTATAAAATTTATTCATATATAAATATGTAATATATATATATATATATATATTTATTTATTTATTTATTTATAATATTATAATATTATAATATATATATATTTGAATTCTTTGTATAGTTTGAATTTTGAGTAACACTAAAATAATTATGCAGCTTTTCATAATTGAAAAAATAATATATTTTGAATAGTGTCTTAACAGGTTAGGTAGGCAACATCTGTTTAGGACACATTTTTTTCGTGTCATAATTGTGTTAATACAATTATGACCTATATACAGTTAAGTTTGTATCATTTCATGTCGTATCAAAATTTGTTAGCTCTAACATTCAGTATCTCTCATGGAAATTTATGGTTTCGAGACTTAGGTCAATTAACGATTTAGATATCCATGTCTAATATTCACCACAACATAATGATATCTCACATTTATCGAGGCATGTCCGTTTTTTCAAAAATTCACAACCTTAACTACTTCTTATCTCAATTTTCTTTATGTTCAGGTGTCTTCCATTCACTGACATTGAAAAAATTTATTATTTAGGATCAAGCCTAATTTTCTTCAGTTTTTGTACAAAATTCAACATCGCATGTTCATGACCAATTTTCTCATTTATTCTCAGTACAAATTTAGACTCCGATTGCATTATTTTTATTTCAATCACTAACATGCTCAATTTCTAATCGGTCTACTGCATTCGATTGCAAACTACGAATATCAATCAGGACCTAAACTGGCAGATGTGACATTAAAGCCATGTATATCCAAAATGATATTCAATATGATCAATACTAAAATGCATGCTAGAAGTGATCTAGTTGGATTACGTCTAATAATAAGAGTAAATGTATGTCATGTCAAAGTATGATAACAATTAGTTCGAAGCATGATAGTGAGTAGTGGAATATTAGAAAATGATAATATGAGAAATAGTAGGAGTGTATCATACTATGCAACTAATATGAAAATTGTTTTATACATTATACCATGATTTGTTTGAAATGCTTTGCAATGTACGAAATCAATGTATGCATGCAAGTTGATAGTTGTCTGAGATATAAAATAATGATAGTAATATATGTGTGCTATACTGAAATGACATGACATGACAACAAGTACAATAATGTCGAAAATGATAGTAAGGCATGTTATATATGTGTAAACATAGAGTATATATGCATTATATGGAAAGTATATATGTGAATTGTCTACTTTGTTTGTAGTTATATATCTTGGTTAAAATGTTATAATGTAATGAAATTATGACTTACAACCTAAGTATGCAAGTGTTATGACATGTTAAAAAGTAAGGAATATTGGAAATAGTGGTACGACCACAGAGACATAATATTCAGATAACTGTTATATCTATGACAACTCTACTCATGAAGATGTTAAGCCTATAATCAAGCCTGGACTAGAATATGGTAGACTTTTTGGCATGCCAATAGCGACAACTTTTAAGCTAGTCACAACTTTCGTGCTGGTTATGGGGATGCACGACATCCATTTTTTATCATGATCATAGAGTCAGAATATATACAGATGACCATAGAGTCAGTACATACACAGACGACCATATGGTCGAGTTACCTTTTTTGTCTTCTTAGAATATTATCTAGGTGGCTATGTTTTTTGGCACAACAGGTAAGGTTATGTATGCGGTACTGATATGTTCTCTTATATATGTCTAACTCAAAACATGTTATGTATTTTCTACCTTGATATTAAAATGCATGCTTGGATGATATTTGTAATCCACTTTGTGTTTTCTGCTTTAATATTAGAAAGGCATGCTTAGCTATTAAATGATAATAACATAAATGCCACAAGCCTATTATTGTAAAACTTGCACAACTAATGGTAATCTCAAGGTGAGAGTCTATTTTCTCTTGCATAGGTAATAGACTGAAGTCTAATAGCAGCATACGAGTGGCTAGAGTGATGGATGTGTAGCTAGCATAATAGAAATCGATGGTATCTACATCCAAAATAGCACAATAGTCTGAGTCACTCACTTGTGTTGGATTTGTACAATGTAAAAATAGTTGTGTAAATGTATTAGATGTTCATTAAAAAAATTGTTATAGTTATTAGTCAGTCATATTGGATATATGTATATATTTATTATTATTTGTATTATATATAATGTGTAACAAGATGTGACATCACCTTACTTAGGTGTTAAATAAAGGGGTAAGGGGTATTACAACCCATTTCTCTCATCTCCTTAAACAAAAACAGTATATTCTTAATTCTTTTGTGCAAAGTTTACTCAAATATTAAGGCATTTTAAAAAATTGTTATCTTAGTTGACTGAGGATTATCATCAAATACATTTTGTGTTTAATTAATTAAAATATATTTATTGTATATAAAAATCAAGAAGGTATTAACAAAGGGTTATAATAAACACCTAGTTTTGATAACATGAAAATCAATACATAATCAATCAAAAATGAAGGAAAAAATGAAAAGAACCTAGATGCACAAGCACAATAAGCTGATAAAATGAAGGAGAAAGAAATACTATGAGCAATCTTAAGAAGGGACAAAGTAGGAAGGAACTAACCTCTATTAGAGATAGTGACGACGATTGGAAATGTTACTAGCGACAGGTGCGCAGCTGGAGTGTTGGAAGAGATGCTTGAGAGAGATTACTTTTTCACTAGGGACAAAAAAAGTTATGACATTGCTTGGTAGCTGCGACGAGAAGGGCTTTGATGGCACTTGGTACATGCGACGAGAGCAACTTTGACGACAGTAGATTGTAGAAAAGAGAGAGAGACACATAATAGATTCAGATTTTAAGCTTCATGAATAAGGGGAGAAGGAATTAGGGATTAAATTTCTACCCATTTTTAGCGACCACGAAGTTTGATCATTACCTTGGTTGTTAACTCAATTAATTTAATATGAAATGACAACACTTCTGTCATTTCACATAATGCTACTCAGTGACCATGTATGCATGGTCGCTAACGTCAGTGTGCGGTCACTAAATAATAATATTCATATTAGTGACCACACAAATTATGGTTACTTAGTATAATTAGGTTAAACATGTTACATCTCAGTGTTTCAATCAATGACCATAAATGATGTGGTCGCTAAAACCTATTTGGCAACCACATTGAAGTGGTCACTAATTACTAAAATGTAAACAACATATTAATCTATCATTTTCCAACAACGTAATCCCAACTTAGCAACCACAAAATGAGGGTGCAATTCAATGACCACTTTTGTGGATGCAATTCAATGACTGCTGATGTGGTCTCACAATTATCGATATATTTAGCACCATTTTTTGGTGCAAAATATAGCAAAAACAATTGTGGTTGTTAACTTCTTAGTCACAAAAATGGTCACTTATTTATCATCATAGGATTGCTAAGGTATATGATATTCATTTTTTTCTCTTTATAATTGTTAAGTGGTCACTATTAGGTAGCAATTTAACAACCTCAGGACTATGGTTGCTATTTTGTTATTTTTCTTTGTAATGGTTAAAGGTAAGAGAACAAAGCCACTATAAGCTCAGTTCTCGTTTAGAATACTAATAAGGAGAAATAATTCTTGAAGAGGTGATTCCAGTCTCTAGAAAAAATAAAGACAAGTATATTTTTGCCATTCAAGCTACTCAAACAAGTAGGGAATTTTGATTAAATTCCAAAATAAGGATAAATGCTTCATCTTCTCATCAAGTGACCTTTTCTGGTGTTCATGATAGTGTTAAGCCTCCTAAAAGTTCTTATAGGCCGGTTGGCAGAGGATGATGATAGTTATATGGAATGTTAGTGGATTAAATGATCCCCTTAAACAACAAACAATACATGATATACTTGATTTGACAAATGTTATGATGACTAGGGTGCTTGAAACTAGGGCAACGAAAGTTAATTCTAAAAAGGTTTGGAAGGGTTTGAATTTGAGTAATTGGTTGTTGATTCAAAATGGTGATATTCAACCTTTGGGTAGGATTTGGGTTTTGTTTAACAAGGATGTTACTAGTGATGTTGTGACTCAGAAACATGCCCAGTTTATTCACTACAGGGTGGAGCTGATGAATTACTCTTTTTTCTAGACTTGGTTTATGAAGCTACTTCTATTGACGAATGAGCACCTCTTTGGGGTAACCTTGTTGCTCTAAGTTCTAGTTATTCTTCCTCTTCTTGGATGTTAAAGGGGATTTCAATGTTGTTCTATCTGATAAGGACAAAGTTGGTGGTGTGCCTATTGATGCTCATCACAGTTGAGAAATGATGGACTGCATTCAGCAAGTTGAATTAGTGGAATTAAGGACACTTAGTCTAATAACCAACCTAGAAAAGATAGAATTTGGAGGAAATTTGATTATGCTTTGGTGAATGTTTCTTAGTGGGATTATTTGAACTCATCCTATGCAGAGGCTTTATCTTCCTTTTTGTTAGACCATAGTCCCATTTGTGTGAACAAGGGGGTTTAACGACTTGGAAGAAAATGTGCTTTTAGATTTTTTCAGGCTTGGACATCTCACACGGATTATGCAGATCTTGTTTAAGAAGGATGGAATACTAAAATCTCTGGTTATGTTTCAAGTGGTTGAGAAATTAAAGATTCTAAAAAAGATTCTTAGAGCTTTTAATAAGTAACACTTCACCAACATCTCTAACAGAGTGCATTAATGTAGGGAAATGGTGAATAAACTTCAGATATATCTTCAACAAGACCCTCTTAACAACATTCTCTTGGAAGAAGAGAGAGTTATGGTTTATCATTTGAGGAAATTCATGTGGAAAGAAGAAAGTATCTTGAGATAGAATGCAAAAGCTTTTTAGCTTAAGCTTGGAGATTTGAATTCCAATTTTTTCCATAATTCCATTAAGCAAAGAATTTTAAATGTTCTAGGGGAGTTAATCACTAATCAGAATAGTATCAAAGACCATTTGATTTTCTCTATAAGATTCTTCTTGGAGTTTTGGTTGATAGATGATAACATATGGAAGCTTTTATTATGGCTTGGGCTCAAAAGTTCAAAAAGAAGACACCATTGAGTTGTTTGATCCTGTTTTAGCCTCAGAAATTAAAGTTGATATGTTCACTATTGGATCAGATAAAACACATGGCCTGGTGGTTTTAACGGTGTTTTTTTAAGGCTAGTTGGTCTATTTTTAAGAAGGATGTGTTCAAGTTGTTCAAGATTTTTTCCAAATTGAGAAACTTTAAATCAGGTGAATGACACTATCCTCACCATCATCTCAAAAACTCGTAATATTGAATCATTTGGAGACTTTAGGCCTATAGCTTGCTATAATACATTATATAAATGTATTACTAAAATTATCACTTCAAGTATAGGTCATATTCTGTAGTATGCCATCTCTCCTAATCATTCAACATTTGTTCATGGGAGGAATATCTCTAATAACATCTTGATGGCCCAAAAGCTTATTAGGAATTACCATTTGAGCTCCAGTGAAGCTAAATGTGCTCGTAAAGTTGATCTTAAGAAAGCTTATGATTCTTTATCTTTGGACTTCTTTGAAGAAATTTTGTTGGAATTAGGCTTTCTTTTTGGTTTTGTTCAGAGGACAATGAGTTATGTGAGAACTCCTCATTATTATCTATCATGATTAATGGTGAAGCTTATGGCTTCTTTGAGGGTGGTGAAGGTCTATGGCAAAGAGATCCTATGTCTTCATGCACTTTGTTATTTGCATGCAGTACCTGTCCAGGGCATTGAAGAGCATGATTGATAACTAGTTTAATTTTCACTTGAGATGTAAAAAGTTACTGTAATGCCCGCAATTAACACCTATGAGTTATTTTCTTGGTTAGTGAGAATTGGGAGTTTGGTGAAGTTTCAAAAAGTTTAAGAGTTATTGAAATCAGTTGTTTCATGCCCGTAACATTGAGTGTCATGGTCGTGAATATCGGATTTTAGTTAGCAGTTGCAATAAGGTTCTTCATAACTATGAAGAGTTTCTCCATGCCTGTGCAAGAGTGGTTGTGAAGGGATGAGTCACGGTCATGAAGCATGGACAATATGGGCAGGTGAGATAACAATGTTTTCCTTCCTGCCATCCCTTTAAATCCACTCCTCACTCCTTGTTAACCAACCTAACATGCCATTTGCATCTTTTTCTTCCTCCATAACCCTTGTTCCTCCATTGTTGAAGCTTGGAGAGACCTTGTTTCAATAGAGAAAGAGAGAGAGAAGAGTGAGAGAGGGAGCTTGTGAGCTTTGAGGGAAGAGCTCGATTTTCATGTTTTTGGGTTTTGGTTCAAGTTTCAGAGGGTAAGAGGACATTTTTTATCTTGCTAGGATCTGGTAAAGGAGTTGGGAGTCCATCTCTAAGGAGAGGACAAGCTTGAAGAGCTCAATTTTTAGCTACTCTCCATCATAGGTGCAAGGTTTGCATATAACAACCTCTCAAGCTTAATCTTGCATTTGTATGTTGGTGTGACTTGAATGCATGTCAGTATGATTTTTGGTTAATGAAATCTATGACATTTGGGGTTGATATGCATGATGGGAGTTTTTATGTTAAATGATTGTTTTGAGATGTTAGAGTAATTATTTTGATTAATATAGATGATTAGAAAATATATGGTTATGATAAATGGCTAAAATGTATGCTGAAGTGTTGATAGGGTAGTTAACATTGGTTAATTGTAGAGAGTATTGCACATGAGAGAGGTATGAAATGTAATGCTCTATTTTCTGAAAAAAATTTCAGATTCGCAATCATAAAAGGTGGATTCATGGGCGTGAAGGTCGTGAAAATGAACTTTGTTGTTGAAGCAGAACCGTTCATGGGCAGCTTCACAGTTGTATTCACAGGCTTCAGCGTGCTTCACACTTATGAATGGGTGATCACGACGGTGAATGTGTGATGATTCACAGGTTGAATCATGATTTGGTTCACATGTAAACTACCTGTGAAGGTAGGTACCGAGTGACCTAGGTTGGTCATGTTCAAGATTCTCTAAAGGCCTAGAAATGAGAGCTTCCTCGATTGGTTTATATGCAAAATCCTTTCCTTAGATAGGTATTCTAAAAAGCTCAAACATGTGTCTTAAAGGCTCTAGTGAGAGCTGTAGATTACTCGTATCCATTTTAGTCCAGTTATTAGCACTAGTACAAAAATATCTTTAAACGAAGATTATATGTGTTTGTTGTAAAAATATCAGACACATAAAATAGAGGCGGTGACATTTTTGTAAATATATGATAAAATTACAAAGCATATGTGTGTGTTAATATAAACGACAGACATATAAAATTCAACTTGTATTTTAGGCGTCTGTCTTAATAAACAACAGACACATATGATATACTTTTAGTGTCTATCTTAACAAACAACAGACACCTATTGTTTATTAATAAATAATAATTTTTTTGAATTAATTATTGAAAAATATTTTTATTGGTATATACGTCTGTTAATATAAATGACAGACATGTAAAATTTAACTTGTACTTTAGGTGTCTGGTATTAATAAAAGCAGACACATATATCTTTTACTTTAGGTGTCTGTCGTTAAAAAGGACAGAAGCGTAATATCTCTGCACTCATATGCGTCTGACATTAATAAATTATACACATATACCTTTTACTTTAGGTATCTGTCGTTAAAAATGACAAAAGTGTAATATCTCTGCACTCATATGCGTCTGGCATTGATAAAAGCAGACACATATTAGTGTACAATAGGTGTCTGTCACGAGTAATGATAGACACCTATAGTTCATTTTTTAAAATAAAAAAACACGGTTTATCTATGTGCTCTTTTATTTGAAACCCAACTATATATATCTATTTCTTTTACTTTAGAGCTTGAAACCTAGTTGTATACGTCAATCATCTCCTTCTTCAGCTCTTAACATAAAGTTGGCTTGTAATACCTTCATCACATTTTGGACCTGTCTTAGTCGACGATAATGACAAGAGTTATATTGTTCGTTGGTGGCCATAGATATGCATGGAAAAGGTTTTTTTTTTTCTCTTTAGCTTTTTTTCTACATTTTTTGGCTACCATGTTCAAATTTGAGCCTCCATATCGTAGCCAGGACGATGACAATAAAATATTTTTTTATTGATTTATAAAATGAAAGTCAGTTTCATGCATTGAGAGGTTGTCTAAGGCATTTGGTAAGGAGAAAACAAGTTGGTTCTGTACATGTTAAAGCTAATTTTCACCATCAATTAGCCAATGAGTTGTATGTTCTCCACCTTATTACTATTGGTATTTGATTTTCTACTTTTTTATGCAAAAAAGTTTATTTATCTTTTTTATTTTTTGTTTATTTTATTTTTGTTAATTTTATGTTGTAGTTTTTTTCACTTAGTAGTTATTTTTTTGTTAGACAATTAGTTTTTTTATGAGTTTAAGTAATTTTTATGATTTGCTGTATATTTGTCAATTTATAATATTTTAAAAAAAATTAACTATAGGTGTCTGCTATTTTGTAATAACAGACACCTATATTAAATTTTTTTTAAAAAAATGACCATAGGTGTATGTTGTTTTATAACAACAGACACCTATAATGAATGTTTTTTTCAAAAAAATTGACTTTAGGTGTCTGCTGTTTTGTAACAACAGACGCCTATAGTCATTTTTTTAAAATATACTTTATGTGTCTGTCATTATATTTTAACAGACGCATAAAATAATTATATGTGTCTGTCATTTTGACAGACGCCTAAAATTCAACTCATATACGTCTGCTTCATAAGCATCTGTCATTTAACAGACATATAAAGTTCAAAATAACAGACGCGTATAAGTCATTTTTGTACTAGTGGAGTAAAGTAGACAGATGTAAGATAATTAACTCTAGTTAAGTGTGATATACACTCGTATAATTTATAGTAATTGTTTGATATGTCATGTTCGATATGAATATAGTGTATTAGATTATGATGGAATATTATGTAGAATGTGAACTAATGCATGTGCGGCTTTGAGGTAAGTCGTTACGGTAGGGTTGGTAAGTATCTCATGCATATTTTTATTTGTCATATGGTGTGCTTGCATATTGTTATATACCACTAGGCACGAATTTTTTAACGTATGGACTTTTCATGTACAAGTTTGGAGTTTAGGAGATGAGCAACAAAGGAGGACATCCAGTTATCAGAGTTAAGATATATACTTAGGGTGGGTGATACGCTATTATACTTTTTGGTTGTGTACATGCTTTGTATTTTTATAAAAGTCATGTAATTTTATAACTATCAATTTTGTATACATTTGTCGTTAGTAATTGCCTGTTTGTTATTATATTAAAACTTTTTAATGATGTTTTATATTTTTAATAAGTCGTCATAATCATGATGCATTAAAGTTTTTAAATTACATTCTTTGATGTAATTGGATTAAATCTTAATTATATCGAAAAATGTTATAGTTACAACACAATCGCCTTATGTTTACTGATGACCTCTTATTGTTGGTACCATCAATTCAGTTCGTAAGCTTCAACAAGTTTTGGAGCATTTTAAAGTTGTATCTGTTCTCAAGGTCGATCCAATAAAAAGTTATATATACTTCAGTACTATGTATGTAATTATTAAGAATGAAATTTCGTCTTTTCTGGGTTATGGTGAGGGTCAATTATCGGTTCGTTATCTTGGCCGTTCTTTGATTTCTACTTCCTTATCCAAAAATGATTGTGCTAGTCTACTTTCCAATATTGCTTCTAGAATTGCTTCCTGGTCTTTTAAATCTCTTTCTTATGTTGGTCGTTTGCAATTCATTAATTCTATTTTAGGTACTATGCATGTGTATTAGGCAATTGTTATGCATCTTCCTACCCGTATTTTTAATGACATCAATCGTATGCTTAGAAGAATCTTTGGTCTGGGCAAACTGATAATAAATGTTCTAACCTGGTTACCTACAAGATGATTGAAATAAGAAGTGTGAAGCCGGCTTGGGTTTGAAATATATTAAAACCTAGAATAAAGCTGTTTTATGCAAGCATATTTGCTTTCTTCTTTCGGGTAAGCCTTCTATTTTAGCTTCATGGTTTATTAATAACGATCTCAGAATGCGTCGTTTTTGGGGAATAACTAAGCAACGTAATTCCAGCTGGGGATGGAGGAGTTTGGTTAATATCAGAAATGATATTAAGACTCTTCTGAGTTATAAATTGGGTGACAGTACATCTTTTTTTTTGGTTTGACATATGGGTAAATGGGGAATCCATTCATGAGAAGTTTGGTAATATGTGATTTAGTGATGCAGAAATAGCTAAAAAGACTAGAGTTTATGAGTTGTGAAAGGACAATGCTTGGAGACTTCCTAACCCAGTTAATAAAGCAACACTGATGGCTTGGAGTTGTATTACTAGAAAGTATGTCATTTATGTTGATTCTACTAATAGTATCATGTGGAAAAGTGATTCCAAGGGATTTTCTCTGTAAAAAATGATTTGAATTGTTTGAGGAAAACTGCTCCTCTTTCGTGGGCCAAAATTATATAGAGAAGGGGACAAATCCTTAATCCTTAGATAGTATTTTGTTATGAGACATGCCCTTCGAAAATGTATTCGCACCAAAGATAAGTTGAGGAAGTGGGGAGTTCTTTATAATGACCAGTGTTATTTTTGTCTTTCTGAGGTAGAAACTGTGTAGCATTTGTTTTTTTCTTGTCCTGTAACTAGTCGGATTTGGAGCAAAGTTTATCTATCTTGTGAGATCAAGAAAACGGACCGTAGGTGGAAAAGGGTGGTAAGCTGGTTTTGTAGACATGCTACTGGTAAGTCTCAGCTTTCTAGCATTAGAAGATCTGCCCTTGTTGCTACAGTCTATTGGATTTGGAAGGCCCATAATAGATACATTTTTTTCTAGTGTATAGATTGATAAGGATTGTATTTTACGTCAAATTAGCCGAAGTATTTTAGTTACCTGTACAAAGAACTATAGAAATGATGTTATACTTGGTATATAAAAGTTAGGATTAACTGATTGTTTTGCAGGGTATGTCCTGGAGTTTTGTATCTTCTAGTTGTTGAGGCAATAAAATCTTTTTTGATTGCTTGATCACAGGAAAAAAAAATCACTAAGTTTGTGTATAAATATTTGAGCTTGGAGATTTTAATGTTGTTAATGTTAATAAACAATTTGAACATCATTTCTTTCATGTTCTCTAAATTATCTCCTCTTTTTTCTCTCATTCTCAATCTCCATTTCCATTCTTAGTTAATTAGAAAGCTATAAGTTCATGAGCTTAGCTCCTATCAAATTTTTAAGGCAGATTTAACTTGTTTTGGTTTAAAAATGTGTGTACATTCATATGAAAAAAAAAACTTTAATTATCTTATAAACTGAGTTGTTATATATTCTGAATTCCTTTCAACTTCTTCTTCAACAAAACAATTGCACTTATTTCTTTAATTTATTTTTGAATAAGAATAATTTGACAATTGGGTCCGTACTGAAGTATATGGGAAAAGACTCAAGAGAAGTAAGCATTTATCTAATTCTTTTCAGATAATGAAAAAATTGAAAAAAAAAAAGGCAAAAGGGCATCACACATTCAATATTAGTAGCCATAACATACCACATTGTCTAATTTTGTGCTTATTGATAATTACAAATCTCCCAATCCTTCCTTACTCCCACTTTCTCTCTCTAAAACATTAGAAAGAAAAAAACAAAAATAAATCATGTTTATCAATCCCAAAAGCCGTGTGAAGCACTCAAACATATAACATGTCAAACCAAAACATTAACAAATTAATAAAATAATCTTAAATCTCAACTAATTAAAAAGTTTAAACTAATGAACTTGTGAAATATGGAAAAAAAAAATTTCTCTAAAACCAAACAATTAGCAACCAACCTCATCTACCGTATCCTCTCGTTCTAAGCAAATCATACTTTTCATTACATTAATCTCCTAATCAATCAAAAACCCAATAATAAAAAATAAATCTACAACTCAATTAGACAGATCAAAATAATTGGACTAACTCTTAAACAAAATAGTTGCACTAACTCAAATTCAAATTAATCGAATTCAAGCCCCTGATCAATTACATGGTTGACCAAAAATTCATCAAATAAATGCATATATAATGAATTTCATTAAATTCTATAAAATTCATTACAA
Source organism: Triadica sebifera (assembly GCA_023653625.1). Classification (NCBI taxonomy): domain Eukaryota; kingdom Viridiplantae; phylum Streptophyta; class Magnoliopsida; order Malpighiales; family Euphorbiaceae; genus Triadica; species Triadica sebifera. The sequence goes on along the minus strand of CM042898.1, from coordinate 16,405,820 downwards.
TATATCAAAGAAAAGCTACAATTCAGATCCATTAAATCTGGACTAGGCGTGTAATACGTTCATCCCTTTTTTTTCCTGTAATAAAGGATATTACAATCAATTATCTTCAAATTTAGAGAGAGAAAAAAATTAAAAAGAAGAAAAAGAAGAGCGTGATTCTGTGTGAAATGCGACCGTTTCATTTACAAAGCTGGGCATCTCCTTTTTGAAACTAAATCACCAAAACTTGACCGGAAAAAAGATTCGACTTCGTCACGGTTAACTATCTCGAAAAACTCAAACTCCGACAATAACTTTCTCTTGCATGAAGCCGTCCTCCTCGGTTTTCGTGGCGCCGGAGGACAATTTAAGACAGCAGGAATCTTGTTTTCCTGAGCTGTCGGCGTTCTACACTCTTCGCTTTCCCCATTTTCCGGTGGAATTACACGATTTATGTCATCTCCGTCACCGCAAGATCGTGCTGCCGGAATCTTGATATCGGTCAGTCGAGTTCTGGGCAAATCTTGACATAATTCATGATGGGTAGACATGAATATGATACAATTAACCGAGGAAAATAAGAGCAAGCAAAACAAAGAAGAGCAGATTGGTGGAAAGAATGTGTAGGGATGTTGTTTATGTAAGAGAAAAGGAGGGTGAAAGCGTGTGTGAGAAGGTAAGAGAGAAAGAGAAGGTAGAAGAAGGGAGAGGTCGTTGGATTCTTTAATTGTTGGATTTTGGCTTATAATTAGATCAGAGATATATAGAAGAGTAGTGAATGAGAATAAAGTTATCCTTTCTGTACACCAACTTTCCATCTAAGAATGGGAATAGCTTTTAGTTGTAGCTCACATGACACTTGGCAAATATTTTGGCATAGAGATCTATTTTGATAGTTATTTATTTTTTGATTATTCAGGATTTTTTGCCATATTAAATGTTTTGAAATTAATTAATTATTATAATAAAGATAGTTTATATGAATAACATGCAAAAGTTTTATATGCACAGCTCAGGTAGCATGTTACTTGGTTGCTTGCTGGAATGTCTTGTGAGCTAAAAGTTTCTGATCCCAACTCATGAAACTATCTTTGGTATAATTATTATAGCTTGTGGCCTTAATTTTTATTAATTGAAAAAGCACTCAATGCTGTGATTATTTTTTTTGTTTTTTTTATTTTCGCTGTAATTTTTAACACCTAATAAATTAAAAAGTTTTTATTTTCTAATATTGGAATTTTCAATTTGAGCATTGAAAAAACTTTCAAATATTGAGAAATTTTCAATTTGGGCATCATGATAGTTGTATATAATAGTTTGACATACCCAAAAAAAAGAATTTAATGAGAAATTGAATCCTATTATTAGATTTGTATTTTAGAATTCTAACATTTCTCTTTGGTATATTCCTATAATAAAAATTATAACTCTTTTTTTCATATTTGGTCTAATTTTATTTAAACTATTTTTGAGAATATAAAATATTTTATTAAAACACAGAAACAATTTCAAATATCCACAAATTTGAGATATATAAGAATTGTTATAAATTAATCAAAATTTTATTATCATATATTTTAACTAACAAATTTAAATTTGAAATAAAATTTTCATTTCTATTTTAAAATGAGGCGTGTTTTTTTTATGGTATTGCCATTCCAGTTGAATTAGCTATAGAAAGACAATTATTAAAAAATCATGATTTGGTAATTAATTTGAAATATATAGAAAAAGAAGAATTAATAGGTTAAGAAGATTGGTTAAGACTAATTTAAGGTGGGTAAGTGTTGGTTAAGAGAAGCTAAGATCCTTGACAGGACCACGTGTGTCAATGCTGCCTTGTCAATTTACAGTTTAGTTTCTTATTAGACAAACTGAATTTAGTTTTTCTTTTTTTCTTTCTTTTTTTGTTCTTTTCTTTTATTTTTGTTTATTATTTTCATTTTCCTCTGATCTGATTTCCGATTTCATGAACTACTTCCACTTTTTCTAGATTGGCATGTGGAACGTCACATTTACGTTGGAGACAAAACGATGTTTATTATGCTTCAAGGAAACTGCGTCACGCGCTTGTCTCTATCGTGTTGCGTACTCTTCTAAATTCCATGCTTAGTCATTTCTTTTTAAATCTTATTTATGTATTTATACCCTGAGTCATCTTAAAATAGGTCTGCTTTTCCTTTTCATTTGTTTACATAATAATTTACCCTTTTTAATAGCGTACTTGATTCTTTAATTTTTAATATATTTATCTTATTATCAATTATAAATATTTTAATATGTCTCAAATTAATATAATTAGTGATATATTAAAAACAACTATTGGACTATTGGCACATTTACATTTTATTGATGATTATTCTAGAAGCATACAATAATTTCAGAGGCCAAATAAAAGAAAATTCCATCTTATCGACTATATATGTAGATATATACGGTTATAAGAAAGAAGTATTAATGGTATTCTTGCTTTGTTGTTTGATGGGAAAATTAGTGGACTTTTAATTATAACCATGAAACACATTGATGTGTTTCTATTTAGTATAGTTTTTATTTATGTGTTTAATATTTAATTGTTTGTCTTTAGCGTGTTTTATATATTTAGTTGTGTGTTTTTGTGTTTATAGGAGTTCAAGGAAAAAAAGTACAAAAGTGAATAGCATCCTCACATGTGTGAGAAGAGTCTGTCATTGCTTCCATGTGATGAGGTGAGCCCCTGTCATAGGCATGACATGCTCCTTCCCTGCAACACTTATCGCAGGCGTGACGATTTTGAAGCTTACCTTTCTATCACAAGCATGCAGATTTAGTGTGGGTGTGTCAAGGTCAAAGCTCCAATTTCCTGCCTTGAGTGTGCTAACGCGTAGCGAGTGTAACATATCTATGCCTTGTCAACATGTCACATGTGCGACGCTTATCGATGTTACATAGTCCAATATGCAATGGAAGTCTACCTTTGTGTAACGCTTGTAAAGTAGGACTTATGAGTTATTTGTTTATAGAAGAAAAGATTGGGGTTAAAGTGTGTTTAAGTTTTAATTTGTAAAAAGGAAAACTTTCACGTCCGTGAATGGTTATTCATGCATGTGAAAAGCTGTTCTATAATTCAAAATGACAAAGTTTTGAATATGGTGGGATTGTTTTTAAAAAAAGGACATTCATACCCCTGAAGATTTTCACAACAGTAAATGACATTTTACACCCATGAAGTTAAATGTCACGTCTGTGAACACAGGTTGGCTGGTTATAAGCAACCACACTTTTCTCTTTTTTATGCATCTTATCTTGCTTTAAATCATCTCCACCCCTCTAGATCACCCTCTAACATACATAGAGACTTCTTGGTCATATTCTCTACTCCTTCTAACCTTAAAATACCATTGTTGAAGTTTGATAAGCTTGAGAAATATGAAAGTTTGAGTGAGTTGCCAAGATTGAGGTAGAACTCAATTTTTTTAGGGTTGTTTTAGGTCCTTTATGTTTATGTGGTTCTGATAGGAATGTTCTTATGATGATAGATTCAGCTAATGAGCAAAGGAACACATCACAAAGGAAAAAACAAACTTGAAAAGCATGAAAAGTTAGTTAAGGCTCTATTTTGGTAAAAAGTTATTACATATAGACATATTAATTCGTTTTCCATGCATATTGATATGTTTTGTACACTGTAAAAGTCAATGAAATAACAAAAACATGTTATGGATGATAAATAAAATGAAAAAATGGGGTTTAAGTGTTAAATGGTATATGTGTTATTTATGGCTTAAAATGACCTAGAAACAGATTTATAAATTTAAATGATATTTAAATATGTTGTAGATATAGTATGAGTATGAAAGTGTTGATAAAAGTTATTAATACTGGTTAATCTTTAAAGATTTTACATGAAATATATGAATGTTCTATTTTTTAAATTGCTGGAAATGCATGATTCAAGCTCGTGAACAAGGGTGTTACAGCTGTGAATGTCAAGACTTAATTAACTTACATGAATCCAGAATTTCATAGTTTGGTGTCACGGTTGCGAAGCTGTGATGACATGGTGTCACAACCGTGAATAAGTAATTCACACTCATGAAGAATGATGAATGTATTATATGTACAATTTAGTTTATAGTCTTAATTGATGGTTTGTTAAATACATATTTATGGGATGTATGTATACATAAAAAAAATAACATGTAAAATATATGATTTGATATTTATGCATTGGTATGAGAATGCATAAATGGGATATAATGCTGGTAATAGTATGTAACAAAATGAATTGACAGATAAATGGTTATGAGTTAAATGTTCAGTTCTCTAGTCTTGGACTTGACATAAGATAGATGGTATATAATTGAGGAAGATGAATAGTATCATATGAGTTACTTTGATATGATATAAGGATAAGTTGTTAAAGTTCCATATATGAGTGCACTTGAACTTAGATTTGCTAGCATGCTATATTATTCTCTATTAATATAGCTTAAGCTCGGGTTGTTGGATGCTATTGACTTGAGAGGTTTGGATGAGCTGATATTTTGTGAGCAATGTGTCTTAAGCTCAGGTTGTTGAGCACCCCTATTTCATATCCTGCATCTGGATAGTCAAACTTAGAGTTTTGAGACATAAATATGTATAATAATTAAAGTTTAGAAAGTCTTGAACCAGCTAACGAATGATAAATCACTGAAAGTAATAAAATTTATGGTTGTTGCAATATGTGGCATTGTAATATTAATATTAGGTAATTGATATGGTATGAAAATATGATATATATATATATATATATATATATATATATATATATATATATATATATATATATATATATATATATATATATTGTCTATGGTAAGATAGATATGTTGATATGATATTAAAACATAAAATGGCTAGAATATATGATTTTGGTAAGATAGATATGTTGATATGATATTAAAACATAAAATGGCTAGAATATATGATTTTAGGAATGATCATAAGATAAATAGCATGCTATTGTATGACAATGTAGAATTTTTATGTACATATATACAACTAAGTATTAATTTTCTTAGTGCGTGAATTTTTTGCATGCAGATTCAGAGTAAGTAGATAAGAGTTGACTGAAATAGTCACAAGCTCCTAGAGAGCACCCAATTTAGAGCATATTTATATTCATTACATATTATGTATTTTTGTTTATGCCATGAGATTTTTGGATTTTGTTTTTCATGTCTCAGTTTTAAGAACATGTAATGGAATTTATATGATGTATTTATAATACGAGGTAGTGAAGCCGAAAAACAAATTTCATGTCTTGTATTATATCGATCATGGGATCAGATTTTATATTTTGATGCTTTAAATGCACAATTATATTTAAATAGGTTTTAAAATATGAAAAATTTTAATTTAGTTAGTTTTCTACAAACACAACCTGTAACATACGTCAGTATAGTTGTAAAATTTTCTTGATTGCATCATCAGGTGTAACATTGTACAAATGGGCCCACATTATGGAGGATTGATTCTGAGTTTATTTTTAGGAATTTTATTTACATTTTTAGAAGAAAAAATTGTATCTTTAGAATTAAAATGCAATTTAAACTCTGAGCAATATAAATTTTGTTTCTTATTAGGAAAGGGATACTTTTTTCTATAACTTTGAAGACTAGATAGTTGAAGAGAACCCGTAGGCCATATTTATCATTTTGTTCTAGCAGATTTTGCATTATTTAGAGGAGTTATTTTGAGACATGAAGATTGGTTTAGAGTATAACTTAAAGATTCATGGACCAACTGGTTTTAAATTGGATTCTTAACTGACTTTTAGGGGAGCAACTTTGTTCTATTTCTGTTGTAATATGTCTAGTATATTATTTGATATTGATATGACCATTATAATATTAATGTTAGGCTAAATTTTTATTGGATATTTAGTAAGCTAGCCTGATTTATATAAACTTACCTTTATTATTAATGAAGTATGAGTTTTTTTTCCAATTTCAATTATACTTATTTAGTTCATATTGAATAATTGATTGATTTTTTTTTTTTAATTTGGAATGAGCATATTAGGGTTGTATTATTAGAAATATCATTTTTAATTGAACCTAAAAATTGGGTTAGACACTAGTTACACCATTAGTTTGGGTAATTGGTAAATTAAAGGAAAAACCATTTGAATTTATTTCATTGTGCTTAATTGAATTGGGAAAGAGATTGCAAATTGAAGATAAGGGCTAAATATCTTATTAGTTTCATTGGATTTTGTCTCTGTAGATTTACTTGATATTTTATTATTTAGTTTTACTTTCATTACTTCAACCAATTCATTAAATTTGATTAGAGTACGTGTTTAGAATTTAATTTTCTTGTTCATTGTTAATTTAAAATTGATTAAGAATTTAAGCCAAACAAGTTTTTGAGAGATCGATCTTGAGAGTCAACTTACTAATATTATAATTGGTTCATGCACTTGCGAGTACACTTTGAGTTACATCACACATTTTTTTATAATTATAATAATTTATTTTACTATTTTTCATCATAATATATTTTTTCTAATTATTTTCACAATGACAATATAAGTTCCTTTTATAAATTTTTAAACAGTATTTATCATGGGACTATACGTGAATAAAAATAACAATTTGAGGCGGAATACAAACAAATAAAAATTTGAAAGACTAAATTAAGAAAAATTACAATATACAGGAGTGAAAAAGTGCTTCTTTTCCCTTATAATGCCGATTAATTAAATAGTAAAAATATGTATTTTCATTTCAATAAAATATAGTTTTTAATTCCTAAAGATTATCTAATGCCTTTCAATAACTAATGACTATTCATCTATTTTGGAAACAAAAAACTTAGTATAAGTTGATGCATATAAAATATACATGAAAACGGTAAAATGGTTTCAAATTAAAACACTTAATTGTTATAAGAAAAAGTGTAATTAATAAATCTCTAGTCAACCATGCATCCATTCAGACATTTATTTCTCATTATAATTTAACATGACTTAACTGAAAATAAATAGTATACTAATTAATCTTTTTGTTAATCACATTATTACAAGAGTATAGGAGACTGACTTATATTTCTAATAAAATAAAACAATTAGTAAAATTTTTCTTGTAATGGACTGATTTCGTGAAATTATTGCACTCACTAAATAACTTACGCATTATTATTATTATTATTATTATTATTGAAATAAAAAACGTAAATTTTGAATATGAATTTGTCAAAATCATTCTATTGAACCTTTTAAATGAATATTTTCTCAATTAAACTCTTGAATTTATAAGTTTTGTTGTATTAAGTGTCTGGATTTCTAACTTATATTTTATTGAGTATTTATTTAGGGAAAACATGGAACTTGAAACAATATATATATAATTGAGAATTCAAGGATCAATAGAACAAATTTAAAAAATTCAGGGACCAAATATATATTCTAAAAAATTATTTACTATTTTATTTAACAATATTTTCTCAAAAAAATTTTTTCCCATCAAATTAATAAGTACTTAATAAAATCAAAACCAAAATTTAAAGGCCTAATGGACAAAAATTAAAATTACTTGGAGTTAATTGAACAAAAATTCAATTAAAAGCTCAATAGAACACTGTCACTATCTATAAGTTCATGAACCAGACCATGCATTTCTCCATATAATAATAAAATATGCATAGGATACCATGCATCTAAATGAGCGTTGAATGCGCATATCTACCAAATACGAAACATGTTGTTCAGCTGATTAAAATGCACAAGGAAAATAGATTGATTGGTTTTACCAAATACCAACCCATTATGTCATGAATCTTTCCACGTGAAGTGTCTCTCCTGCTTGGTCTTCACCAATTATCTATTTTCTTAAATAAACCTATTAATTTATTAATTATCATTATATTTTTTATATTATTTTGACTTTTAATGTATTGAAATACCATGCAGTCTCAATTCACAACTATAATTATTTTTAGACTTGGTAATTTTAATCCGACTCAAATATGTTTTAAGAAAATACTATTTTCATCTAATTCAAAATCTTATGAAATTCGAGATCAATTCTTAAATCGAAAAATTATACAAATCCCGCTTTAAAAAATGGGTTGGATTCATAACCGTTAATTTGAAAGAGATTATTCAAAAAGAATTTGACCTAATTAATTAAATGGTGGCTTGAATGATATTTTCACTTGTGAGAATTAGGAAGGTCTCGACCTCGAGTCTTTTGTATATTGAAAAATGGCATCTTTGTATAATAAGAAGATAAATAACCAACGGTATATTTGTATAATGGAAAAATGATTGAAATCTACTATTTTTAAAAAATTGATAGTAATAAAAAAAAATCTTAAATGATTAAGAGATTTCAAATTTTATTTTAGCTTATAATATTGTTGGTGGCATAATCTATTTGTAAATTTTAATTGATATTTACAATATCATGTGAAATCGTATTATTAATTTTATAATTTATAATTTTGTGTCGTGATTTAAATTAGGATGGGAATACAACCATATTTTCCTGTTCAGTTTTGAATTAAACAAATTAAACAAAAAAGACTGAATTTCAATATTATTTTGGATTTTATTATCTTACATTATATATATTGAAAAGTATCTCACTTCAAGAGTTTAAGATATATAAAAATAATTTATAATTATTGTGTAATTAATTTCATATTAACTTAAGTCATTTTAAACAATAATGAATCCACAATTACCAAATCCTACTATTTAGATTATTCTAATTATAATATGATAACAAAATCTATGAGAGTATTAACTGTCACGTGATAGTGGATTTTTGAGTAAAAATTCAACACTGAAAGAGTGAAAAGATTCAAATAAAATATTGAGCAAACCTATGTTTCAAGAAGGAATAAAAGCTCAGATAAATAAAAAAGAAGTAGATTAAGCAAATGACAACTGTATTAATGCTAATTCCATAAATTTCATGCCGAGAGTTTAAGTAATAGAAAAAAAATTATAATTATAATACAACTAATTTTATATTAATTTAAATTATTTTAAAATAATAATAAATTAATAATTAACAAATCAAATTTTTCTAAACACTTCCTATTCTAATTCCATATTACTTTTTCCTTTTAAAAAATGTAGAAGAAATGTGCCAAACATATTTTATATATATATAAAGTTGATTACCATTCTAATTTGACTTTATATCTAATTTATGGATTTGGGCGATTATTTAAAATAACGGTTTCAATAGGCTTATGGAATGATGAGTTTGTAAAGTTTTTTTTAACCTATTCTCTTCAGAAGTATCACTACTGATAATCGTGCTATTAATCATTTTACTTTGATTGTCTGTGTGAATATATTGTACGTACCAATGACCTTTTTGCAGGTTTTCTCCTTGGGAATTGGGGTAACCAAAGCACAGACATTCCATGATTTTAACCTAGTTAATTAATTAGTTACCACTTTATTCCTTATGTCAACAATGTTTAAGAATTTTACTTTTCCTTTATCTTTTTCATTTTTTTATCTTTTTTTTTTTTAATTTATAATGTTATGCCTTTGAAGAAGACTACAAGAGTCAAAATAGGCCTCCAACTTTAGGGTTTTTATTCATTAATTCTTCGAAAGGTTATATGAAAAAACCCTTGAGTATTCAGTATATATCATTTAAACATTGATATTTTTTGCTATTAATTTGAATTATAACAATTTTTATTACTTTAAATTTGGACCATATGTTTGTTTCCATCTAAATCATGGACAGAACTCCATGTTACCTTGTGATTGTTGGATGAAAAATTATAAGTTGAACAAAGATTAGAGTTCGGATTAAAAAATAAAGGATTTAAGTTAAAAACATTAATTCTCATATTATTGTCTTATTTGAAACTAGACAAAATTCAAATTGATGAAGGAGACCTAACAGTTCTTAACTCAATCCAAATATGTCTAGAAACTTAACTCGAGCCAAGTCTAAGATGTTATGAAATTCATATGGATCAATTTGAACCTAAAATAATTTGAACTTTGATTTGAATATAGAATTGACTTAATAATTTGATCTGTAACTTGAAACTGATTTGAACTCGAAATGACCCAATCCAAATCGTTCAACCTGATTTTATTGCTATGTTCGATGAAAGATTGAAGGAAAATTCAAATCAAAAGCTTCAAAAACTATCAGGGTTCAGATATAGAAAACAATTTAGAATTTGCATTAAATTATTACTATATCTTAGGAACATTTTGTAATTTTCCTAAAGTATTCGCAGAGAAAAAAAATCGAATTAACTTAACTGCAAAGGAAAAATTAAAACAAAACAAAACAAAACAAAATTTGATGTTTCATTTCAAGTGGCAATTGTCGGCTCACTCATGATCATTATTATCTTTCAAGACAGGCAAAATGTAATGTAAGCTATCAAGAACTCAAAAGTACAATATCATTTACCAATTAAGCATTGGGAATTATTTAGAGTATATATTGACGGAAATTACTATTTACCCTAAAGTTTTAAAATTATATTATTTATCTTATCTATTTTATTATATTATACTTGTTGGGATTTATGGTAATGGGCCGCCCATGTGGGTTTGACCCAACCCAGACCCATATGTTCTTATATATAAAGTTATGAAAAGATATAACTTATATAACGAAATGATAAGGAAAAAAGATAACTTTTAATCAACAGTTTTATCTAAAATTCGTAAATTCTCGGAAAAGGAATTTCTTCATCTCCGTTCAATCACAAGAGAATCAAAGCGTTCGTACTGTGGAACCGAGTCAAGTTCTAGTAATTTATCTCCGCCTAAAGCATTCAAAGTGCACGATTCATGCTCAACAAATAAGTATCCGCTGCTTTAGTAGTTCCGACATTGGTATCAGAGTCCGTTTTGTGCGTTTTTGTGCTTAAAATCATAATTGTGATGATTTTAGAGAAATTTACTATGCAAATTCGAAATTTCTTCAATTTTCGTGAAATAATTCTTCAATTTCATAATTCGAATTTGGAATCGTTGAAAAACCCTCATCACAAGCTTTCTAACGAGTATTTTTGCATAATTTTCTGATGAGTGGATGAATTTTTATAATTTTTTAAAGTTTATGTATATATTTTTTTTGAAAATGATCATTAAAACGATTTCCACTCTCAAATTGTGTATGTGTTGTCCAAACATGGCCAAAAAGATGTTGAAACGGAACAAAAATGGTCCCAGTAGTTTTAAAACCGTCACAAATTTGTAAAAGTTCAAAAATTGGTGCAAAATCAACTCCGGAAGACGGCGCGTGTATTGCACGCGCTGGCGGTGAAGAAAATGGTTTTCTGACGGTTTTGCCACGTGTCCATAACATGTGGCATGCTTGGCCACATGGCTTTCTCCGGTTGGTCCACAAATGCTGACATGGGGGTGTGAGCGCGTGTGGTGGGTGTGAGCGAGTGTTAATGCGTGTCGGCGCGTGTCAGTGCGTGTCGGCGCGTGTGAGCGCGTGGCGGTGCGTGTGAGCGCGTGGGACAGACTTCGTTCGGCGTGTAGGGGCGCATGAAAGAATATATTTTGGTCAAATATTTTTTATAATTTTCAAAATTTAATTTCCAATTTAATGGATATTTTTTTCAAAATTTTTGTGACTGTTTTGATGAGAAATTTGGAGAAAAAAAATATGCAAATAAGAACATGTAATTGATGTTTATTTTATTTTAATGCATATATATTATTGTTGTTATATTACATTATATAATGAATGTATTGTGGGAATATTAGATTGGTAGATTAATGAATCTCATCTAATATAGAATTAATTGACGCATGTTTAAATTAAACAATGATAACTGGACTTTGTTAGTAGGAATTGATTGAACTGTATATACAGTTGTTTTTGTTTCTACTACTTATGTTAAGTTATTATTGATTAATTTAAAGCATTGTGACTTGAAATTGATAAAAATTAATAAAGAATTGTGCTAATTTTAATTATAATCATTGTTTCTAAATAGTTGAAATGGCTGCAATAAAAAGCATTATTGCTGACTTGAATCAAGGAGATAAGCTGAATGATAAAAACTATGACATTTGGCATCGTAAAATTCAGTATCTCCTGGAAGAGCAAGATATGCTAGAAACAATAATACAACTAATGGCTGAGCCTGAGCATGGAAACACTGCTCAACATAGGTGAGATATGGAAGCATATCAAGCCTATAAGCGCAAGGACAGAGTTGCTCGCATATTGACGTTGAGCAGCATGAGAAATGACTTGATGCTACGTTTTGAAAAGCACCGCTCAGCCCAAGCAGTTTGGGATGCTGTTAAGGTTCAGTTTGGTGGAACCTCAACAACAAGACTGCGTCAGTTAACTCTAAAGTTTGATGCCTATAAGAAAAATTCTAATCATACAATGAGACAACACCTTACAGTCATGTCTAACATGATAAGTGAACTTAAAGGTGCTGGCCATGAGATGACTGATGAGCAACAAGTTCAAGCTATGATTCGCTCCCTTCCAAAAGCCTAGGAACACATGCGTGTCAACCTTACCCATAATGATAATATAAAAACTTTTGATGATGTTGCCCGACATGTTGAGCTAAAGGAGGATCACCTTCTCGCTGATAAGCCTGAAGGAGAGGCTTATATGACTGAGTGTAGAGGCAAAGGGGCTTCTAGCTCTAGGCAAAAAAAATGGAAAGGAAAGGGCAAATGGCAAGGCAAGGGAGAAAATAAGACAAAATTTAGTGGAAATAAGCATAAGTGTGGGAAACGCAGCGGAAAGAAAGGCAAGAACATGAATTGCTTCAACTGTGGGAAGCATGGTCACTTTGCTCGTGATTGCACTGAGCCAAAGGTATTGTATGACTAAATTAGTCCCTTAGATTTATATGTTAGTAGTTGCTTGATGTTAGCTGAAACTGTTCCTTATTGGACTGTAGATTCAATAGCAACAGACCAAATAGCAAGGGACCGATCTGTCTTTGTGGAATTTCGTCGAATTCCAAAGGGGAGTAGAAAAATCTATATGGGGAATAATGCTTCGACTGATGTGCTTGGGATTGGTTCCTGTAGGCTAGTGTTGCATGGAGGTCACACGCTTTATCTCCATAATGTGCTTTATGCTCCTGATATTCGACGAAATTTAGTTTCTATTATTGTTTTGCTTAGACTTGGCTTCAAAATTATTTTTGAAGATGGTTGTGTTAAAATATTTTTGGACAAAGTTTTTTATGGTTCTGGACATATGTTGAATGGTTTTATAATGCTAGACACTATTTTTATGGATGTTAAGCAATCTATATTTCTTGTTGAAAATTCCAATAATGTTTCATTAATTGATGATACTAAATGGTATGCTAGATTAGGACACATTGGGCAAGATCGTTTAAAAAGATTAGCAAAAGCTGGTCTTTTAGGATCTGTTAAGAAAATAGATTTGCCTATTTGTGAGCATTGCTTAGCTGGAAAAGCAACAAGATTACCATTTGGCAAAGCCAAAAGAGCCACATTTCCTTTACAACTTATACATTCTGACATCTTTGGCCTAATGAATATTAGAGCAAGATATGGTGCTCGCTATTTCATCACTTTCATAGATGATTTCACCATATACGGTCACATTTATTTGATCCCCGATAAATCTGAAGCATTAGATTTCTTTATACGTTATAGTAAATTGGTTGAGAATCAATTGAATTTGAAAATAAAATCATTACGGACCGATCGAGGGCGTGAATTTCTATCTGATTTATTCAAAAGTCATTATGATGATAAGGGTATAGCTAGACAGCTAACTATTCCTTCTACTCCGCAACAAAATAGCGTAGCAGAAAGAAGAAATAGAACCCTATTGGACATGGTTAGGTCAATGATGGCGCAGGCTAATTTACCAAATTTTTTTTGGGGAGATGCATTAATGACTGCTGCCTACATTCTTAATTGTGTACCATCGAAATCTATTAATTCCACCCCATATGAACTGTGGAAAAGCGAAAAGCCTGAGTTAAGCCATATGCACCCATGGGGTTGCATAGCTTATATCCACAACACTTCCCATGAATATGGAAAACTTGGTTCGAGGGGGAAGAAATGTATCTTTATAAGATACTCAGAATTCTCCAAAGGATATGTATTTTTGGGGGAAGACACAAATGGAAGAATAACAGAAATTGAGTCATTAGATGTCATTTTCTTAGAAGAGGACTTTCCTGAAAGAGGTGAGATAAATAAGGATTTCCAATTTTATGAAATGGAAGATCATGAGACAAGTGGGAGTGCAAGAATATTTGATTTAGCACTCACAAAGCAAGAATTTATTGCTCCTCCTGAACCAAGTGGGAGTGAAAGAATGTCAGTTTTTGTTCCAATGGAGCAAGACCTTGAACAATCTCAACCTCGATGTAGTAATCGTGACAAGATTCCCCGTCGTCGATTTGAGATTGAGAGGGAAGCTTTTATGATTGCTCTAGATGAAAATGAGCTTAAAGCAGTACAATAAGCTCTTTCTGGTCCTAAAGCAAAATAATGGATTAAAGCTATGAAAGAGGAAATGGATTCGATGTTATACAATCAAATCTGGGATTTGGTTGAGAAACCATTTGATCGTAAGACTATTGGGAACAAATGGATTCTCAAAATAAAATGTAAGGCGGATGGGACAATAGAAAGATTTAAAGCTCGATTAGTAGCTAAGGGCTATACACAAAAAGAGAGAATTGACTATGAAGATACATTTTCACCTGTAGTCAGGTTTGCATCAATTCGCCTCATTCTGGCTATAGTAGCATGAATGGACTTAGAATTATATCAAATGGACGTTAAAACTGCTTTTCTCAATGGAGAACTAAATGAAGAGATCTATATGGATCAATCTTTAGGTTTTGAACTCAAAGGACAAGAGCGCACAGTTTGCAAGCTCAAAAGATCCATTTACAGTCTTAAGCAAGCGTTAAGACAATGGAACCTCAAATTTCATCAAGCCATATTAAAGGATGGTTTTACGATGATGGAGGAAGACCATTGCGTATATGTTAAACATTCTAACAATGGTTTTATAATTATGGCCTTGTATGTCGATGACATTTTAATAGCTGGAAATGATAAGAAGTTGATTGATACTACCAAGAAATGGTTATGATCGAACTTTGAAATGAAAGATATGGGTGAGGCTAGTTATGTACTTGGTGTTAAGATCCTAAGGGATCGCTTTAAAAGACTTTTGGGTTTATCTCAGGAGACTTATATAAAGAAAACCTCTTCTCTTCCTTTCTCTCTCTAAAAATCAAGAGTGGCTATGGAGGAAATGGGTCTGGCATGACTGGTAGAAAAGAGAGAGAAGAAGGCAGAAAATAAAGAGAAGAAGAAGAAGAAGAAAATAAAGCATTAAATAGGGTATCCAAAAAGTCTTCATGTGGGACCCACCATTTTGACCATTTCTTGACATTAGGCTTAATGAACCCATTAACCTCATTCTTCCTCATTGAGTGGCCGGCCAAACCTATTAAAATGTCCCCAAAATTAATATTTTGATTAGTAATTAATCTCATTAATCCTTCAATTTTTTATAAATTGCAATTTGACCCCAAAACTTACCAAATTTTACAATTTAGTCCTTTACCGTAAATCAACTTCTTTAAACTCTATAAACACTTAATTAGGTTTATATCATTTAATTTAGTCATTACTTGATCAATTTTTGTAAAAATATGAATTTAGACTCCGATCGGTCAAACGCGTCAACTTCGCGACACGTGAGACTCAGGGCCTAAATTAGCGAATATTACATTCTCTCCCCCTTAAAATAATTTTGTCCTCGAAATTTACCTGTTTATTCTAGGTTAAACAACTGGGGATACTGCTTCTTGATCACTTCTTCACTTTCCCACGTGGCTTCTTCAACTGTATGATTCCGCCACCAAACTTTAACTAGAGGGACTCTCTTATTTCGGAGAACCTTCTCTTCAAATGCTATTATAGCCACTGGTTCCTCCTCATAATACATGTCTGTCTGTACCTCTATCTCTTCAATTGGTATGATGTGGGTTGGGTCTGAACGATATCTTCTTAACATTGAAATGTGGAACACGTTATGAATTTTTTCTAGCTCCGGAGGAAGAGCTAATCGGTAAACCACTGGTCTTATTATTTCCAGAATTTCAAAAGGACCAATACACCTTGGGCTTAATTTTCCTTTTCTACCGAACCTCAATACCTTTTTCCAAGGCGAAACTTTAAGGAACACTTTGTCTCCTACTGCATATTCTATGTTTCGTCTCTTTAAATCAGCATATGATTTCTGTCGATCTTGTGCTACCTTTAGCCTTTCCTTGATCACTTTAACTTTTTCCTCGATCTGTTGAATTATTTTCATCCCAATCAACTTTTTCTCATTCAACTTGGTCCAAAAAACTGGTGTCCTACATTTTCTTCCATATAAAGCCTCATAAGGAGCCATGCCTATACTCTTTTGATGACTGTTGTTATAGGCAAACTCCGTAAAAGGTAGATATCTATCCCAACTTCCCTCAAATTCAAGTACACAGCTTCTCATCATGTCTTCTAGCAACTGAATAATTCACCTCAATTGTCCATCCGTTTGCGGATGAAATGCCGTGCTAAAATTAAGTCGAGTTCCCAAAGCCTACTGTAAACTTTTCCAGAACTGCGACGTAAACCAGGGATCTCTGTCAGAGATAATAGATACAGGTATTCCATGAAGTTTCACTATCTCATTCATATAAATCTCGGCCAGCTTGTTCAAAGTATAGTCCATTCGCACTGGTAGAAAATGTGCTGACTTCGTCAATCGATCCACTATCACCCATACTGCATCATGCTTTCTCTAAGTACCGGTAAACCGGACACAAAATCCATCGTGATTCTCTCCCACTTCCATTCTGGTATGGTAATCGATTGTAGTAATCCTGTAGGTAGTTGATGCTCAGCTTTCACTTATTGACAGATTAGACATTTAGCAAAATATTTAGTGATATCCTTCTCCATCCCCGACCACCAGTATTGTGCTTTCAAATCTTGGTACATCTTGTTCCCACCTGGGTGCATAGTAACCATTTCATGAGCTTCTTTTAAAATCTCTGAACTCAACTCTTCTATACTTGGTACACAAATTCGGTTCTTAAAATACACAGTACCATCTTATCTTAAAGAAAATTGTGACTTTTCCCTATTTTTCACTGTTTCGGCTATTTTTGCTAACTTCTTGTCTTGCTTCTGAGCATCTTTAATTCTCTGTATCAATGTGGATTCCACTCGCATCTCAGCTAAAATTTTCCTGCTTAGTGCATCTGCAACCACGTTAGCTTTTCCTAGATGGTAGTCTATCACACAATCATAGTCTTTAATCAATTCATACCATCTTTGTTGTCTCAGGTTTAACTCTTTATGTGAAGGAAGATACTTAAGACTCTTATGGTCCGTATAAATGTAGCATCTTTCTCCATACAGATAATGTCTCTAGATCTTAAGAGCAAAAACTATCACTGCAAGTTCTAAACCATGCGTCGGATAGTTAAGCTCATGAGGTTTGAGCTGTCTGGAGGCATATGCAATCACTTTTCCCTCTTACATAAGAACACATCCTAGCCCATTGTGACTTGCATCACTGTACACAACATAATCTTTTCCTGGAGTAGACTGAGTCAAAACTGGTGCTTCAGTCAACATTGCCTTCAATCGATCAAAGCTTGCTTGACATCTATCTGTCCATTCAAAATAGACTTCTTTTTGCAGCAGTCGTGTCAAATGATTCGCTATAGATGAAAATCCTTTCACAAATCTCCTACAGTATCCGGATAATCCAAGAAAACTTCTCACTTCTATCACATTTCGAGGTGGTTTCCAATTAAGAATAACCTCGATTTTACTAGGATCAACTCGAATACGTTCCGCTGAAATTACATGACCCAGAAAACTAACTTCTTCCAACCAAAACTCACACTTAGACAGCTTTGCATACAATTGTTTCTCCCTCAAGGTCTGCAATACTTTTCTAAGATGTTGGTCATGCTCTACTCGATCTCTAGAATAGACAAGAATGTCATCAATGAATACAACTATAAATTGATCAATATATGGCCTGAACACTCGGTTCATCAGGTCCATAAACACTGCCGGCGCATTCGTCAATCCAAATGGCATCACCAAGGACTCATAATGACCATAACGAGTCCTGAATGCCGTCTTAGATACATCTGACCCTTTGATCTTTAGTTGATGATACCTCGATCGAAGATCTATCTTTGAAAATATACTTGCACCTTTCAGCTGATCAAATAAATCATCAATCCTAGGCAATGGGTATTTATTCTTAATAGTAACCCTATTAAGCTGCCTGTAGTCAATGTAAAGATGTAAGGTACTGTCTTTCTTCTTCACAAATAATACTTGGAGCACCCCATGGTGATACACTAGGTCGTATAAATCCTTTATCTAAGATTTTTTGCAACTGCAACTTCAACTCTTTCAACTCTATGGGTGCCATCTTATATGGTGTAATAGATATAGGAGCGGTGCCAGGTATTAATTCAATAGCAAACTCTATCTCTCGGTCAGGTGGTAGTCCTGACAACTCCTCAGGGAACACATCTGGGAACTCACTAACTGTTGGGATGTCAGCCAACTTCAGACTTTTCTTTCTGGTATTAATCACATACGCTAGGTAAGTCTCACATCCCTTATTAATGAGTTTTCGAGCTTTCAACGCTGATATCACATTGCCTGAATATCCTCTGTCCTCGCCCATCACTACTATCTCTTCTTGTTCTGAAACTTTAATTCTCATCTGCCTCTTTCCACAATCTATTATCACCCTATGGCGAGCTAGCCAATCCATTCCCAAGATCACATCGAACTCGCGGAATGGTAGCTCTATTAAATCTGCTGGAAATTGCCTGCCTTGAATTTTGACTGGGAAACTCCTAAACAGTTTACTAACCCACACACTGTGTCCTAACGGGTTAGTCACAAGAATCTCATATTCTAATGTCTCTGGTTTTAAACCCTCTCGACCCGATGGTGGTGTGCATATGTATGAGTGTGTTGACCCAGGGTCTATCAATGCATGTATACAAGAGCCAAAGAGAAGGAATTTACCCGCTATGACGTCAGGTGCATCTTGCTCCTCTCGGCCTCGCATGGCATAAGCTTTTGCTGGAGCAGCTCTACTGCCTTCAGGTCTCTTTACTGTGTCTGACCTTACCTGGCTTAGCTTTGCACGACCTCCTCTTCCTTGTCCTCGGCCTTGACCTCTGCCTTGTCCCATAGTCTGTATCGGTACCAACTCAATACTCCATGAACCTCTGCCAAACTATAGCAACGAACAATCTTTTCTAAGATGGTTATTGGAGCTGCATCTTATGCACGCTCTTGTCATCCACCAACACTCTCTTGGATGCGAACGACCACAATGCTGACACACCGGTAGAGTGGTAGATCTACGGAATGCCTGTGTCGATGCACTGACTACCGATGAAGTAGATCTTGCGGGTGGTCCCCGTCTATAAGAATGAGGTATGCTGGAACTCCCAGCCTGGAATCGACCACCAAAAGATCTGGCTCTCTTGCCACTCGACTATACTCCATTTGGTTGTGGTGCAGGTCTACCAACCCCATTAACCTGCAGAGGCTGCTGTGCCGCCAAGACTCTTTCAACTGTTCTTGCAGATGCTAGTAAATTGGGAAAGCTCATTAGATGTAGGGCTGAAACTTGTAACTTGATCGTATCCCTTAACCCATCTTCAAAACGTCGACATTTATCAGCTTTTGTAGAGACAATACCACCGACATACTTGCAAAGATGAGTGAATTCTCTCTCATATTCTATTACTGACATATCCCTCTGTTTTAGCATTAGAAACTCTCTCTTCTTGTCGTCTGTGTAGATAAGAGGAATATACTGCTCCTTAAACTTCTCTAGAAAGAATTCCCATGTCATAGGGTCAGGAGCCTCTGTGCGCAGTGATTCAGATCGCCACCAATCATAAGCATGCTCTTGTAGTAGATATATTGCATATTCATATTTCTTCTCATCTGTACAATATAGTTGATCGAAAACTCGCTCTACTCATTCCAACCAAATTTTTTCCACTGAGGGGTCATCTTCTCATTTACCATAGAAATCAGATGCCCCTCATTTTCTTAGTCTCTCAAATTGTAATCCAGATGAGGTTGGTTGTGATGCTCTCTGTAGTAATTCTACCATATTTCTCAAGAGCTCGGTCTGACCCATATTAATAGCTGAATGCTCACGAAGTGAGCGGGCACTAGATCTCGGTGCCGCAGCTCGACGACGACTTGGTTGCGACGAAGCTTTTGCCTTTGAAGGCTCATTACTCTCAGCTTCCTCTAGTACTATTCGTCTTGATCCTGAAGCCATATCCTACTTATAACATAAAGGTAACATCCCTAATCAATAAAGCAGCAACTCCAAGAATGCTATAGTGGGTACACTTCAAGAAATAAATATTTTCAAAATTCGCTTTTGAAAACCCAAAACCGCCCAAATTGGGCTCTGATACTAAAAACTGTAACGTAACACTCCCTCACCCGATCAACACGTGCCCAAATAAGGGAGAGCTACTGCCTGTCTTCTTTACTTCTTCAAATCGCTATTATTATTATTTTACCTTTATTTTCTCAGCACTCATGTATATATAGATATATACAAAAACCAGGGTACTATTTATTTACATAAGATAGTAATTTTAAGCATCAAATTAATTCTTGAAAAACTTTAAAAATAATTTTTACAAACTCTAAAACTCTTTAATATAAAATCCAAATACAAAAATTCAAAGCTTGTAACCCACTTTCTCAAGGTTCGATTGCTTTTCTTGAATAGGATCACCGCTTGCCTTATCTAACGCCTTCAGCTACCTTTCTATATCTACATGAAAAGAAAACTCCGTGCTAAGTTCTAAGCTTGGTGGTGCATATAAATAAGGAAATATACTATATCATGCAACAAGCCTTAACATGTATCATTTTATACATTAAAATGTTTGCATGCTATTTCTATCAACATGTTACTATTTCATACAAGTATGCATATCATGCTCACATATACAATGTTATTTTCATTTATCTTTAATGGTAAGTTACTCTGTTAATCTCTTTATTAATATATCTCAATCTCATATCATCATCATTTTCTTTTTCTTTTTTTTTTTCTTTTCTTTTCTTATTTTTCGACATATCCTCATTATCTTGCCGACATTACTCCAAATTTGGATTGACTGGATACAGGTTATGGATTAGGAGTGCTCCCAGAGCTATAACCACCTTGTCCACTATCTGGCTCAAAAGAGCTTCTCAATTCAATGGCACTCTCCGAGCTTAAGCCACATTGATTGAGTAAAATTTCATCATAGATGAATAACCGGACCAAGGGTGCTCTCCGAGCTTAAGCCACCTTGTCCTAATTTATATGTGCTCATCAGAGCTTCTCAAGTCAATGACGCTCTCCGAGCTTAAGCCACACTGACTGAGCATCTCAGACCAATGGTGCTCTCTGAGCTTAAGCCACATTGGTCGAGGAATAGTACGGTACCGTTCGCCCCTTTAATGACATGTCATCTATCCAGATTCTAGTCCGTAGGTAGAGTAATGGGCTTCTTTATAATTCCACATCAATCATATATCTTTAATTAATTTTTTATTTTACATCCATTTCATCATCCTCATAATATTCATCACATCATCATCATGCTCAATTTCAACACATCAATATTCTCATGTTTATCATTCGTATCAGTTCACATATTTCATCCATATCAAATTTCATATATCATCCATGTCAACATTTATTTTTCTATATCACAACATAACACATTCTCACATCAATATTTTTATATATAATTATTCTTATTTCCCTGGATACACAATGACTTTATTTATTTACCTGAATTCTTCATTTGATAACTACATTTATAATTACAAATACAAAGCATTCACGACCGTGATTACTAATTCATGCTCGTGAATTAGTTCACGCCTGTAATCCCAAGCCGTGAACGCTACTAGAATGAATCGCCCAAAAGCATTCACAGTCGTGAATACTCCTTCATACCCGTGAAAGAGTTCATGCCTGTGATTCCTAACTGTGAACACTTCTGGAATGAATAGTACCATTTTCACACAGAAGTCACAATCATGAACCCTCAAGTTCATGCCCGTGACTCAACAGTCACGCCCATGATTTTCAGCAGGAAATCTGCATATTCACTTTTCATTCATTCTAACATCATCCAAATCATACCAAATTTCTATTTCATGCATTTATAAGGTTCTTTACTCAACTTATTACTTTCTAATACATGTAAATGTCTTTATCATACAATATTTTCTAACATGCATCATTAATTCAATGTCTCACAAGGATCTCATTCATACATGTCAAAACCTATGGTTTCATGCCATAATCATCATAATTCTTGAAATGCATTTATCTAAAATCATATTCAACATGCATTATTTCAAACAAAAATAGGCTATTGCCTTAAGTTATGTACAAACCTTAATCTTTCTTCTTCACTCTTCTAGGTAGCTTTCTCTTTTCCTTTGCTCCTTAGAGCTTGTTCCTTGTCACTTGGAACTCCTACAACATCATAGATCATTATCATCATCTGATTTCCTCAAGACCCTAAACTCACTTTTTCTCTCTCAAAACCCTAATTTCTCTCTCTTTCCAAATGAGTCTTGGATGAGCTCAAAATTCGAACTTCCTTTAAGAAAAGATGAAGAAGAAGAAGAAATGCTTCTTACCTTACACTTTTCTTCACTTGATCACAATTTTGGAGATTTTCTCTCTCTAGCAAATTTTATTTTTCTTCCTCTTTCTTGCTCTTTCCAGCTTCTTTAGGAGTTATGGACCATGAAGATCACTTACTCTTGCTTTTTCACCTCTCTTCTCTTCCTTTCTCTCTCTAGAAATCAAGATTGGCTATGGAGGAAATGGGGATGGCATGACTGGTAGAAAAGAGAGAGAAGAAGGCAGAAAATGAAGAGAAGAAAAGAAGACATTAAATAGGGTACCCAAAAGTCTTCATGTGGAACCCACAAATTTGACCATTTCTTGACATTAGGCTTAATGAACCCATTAACCTCATTCTTTCTCAATGAGTGGCTGGCCAAACCTATTAAAATGTCCCCAAAATTAATATGTTGATTATTAATTAATCTCGTTAATCCTCTAATTTTTGGTAAATTGCAATTTGACCCCAAAACTTATCAAATATTGCAGTTTAGTCCTTTACCATAAATCAACTTCTTTAAACTCTATAAACACTTAATTAGGTTTATATCATTGAATTTAGTCATTACTTGATCAATTTTTGTAAAAATCCGAATTTAGACTCCGATCGGTCAAATGTAACTCGGGGCCTCAATTAGCAGATATTACACTATCACTATTATTATCACTACTATTTTTATTAAAAGAGTATGAGTAAAAAAGGCCTACCTCATCCGTGAAGTGATCCTCTAAAGCCATGAAATATAGGTTGACCTCTTCTCCTTCATTATCATCTTTTTCGCTTGAAGAGCTTTCATCATCCCATGTGGCTTTGTGACCTTTCTCCCCATTATCTTTTTGAAATCTTTTCTTGTATTTCTTGAGCTTTAGACATTCTGGTTGGATATGTCCTTTCTTCCCACATTCATAACATTTCTTTCCTCATTATTTCTTTGAGACTCATTTGAGAAGTGTTTTGAGGGTTCTTTGTTTGAAGTTTCGAGAATTGCCAAATCTCTTTTCAATTATTCCTTTTTGATCTTATTGAGAGCATGTCAATGTCCTCATTTGCATCATCACTATTTTCTTCATCATCTTCAATTACCTCTTGAGATTTTGAGGTAGAGGCTTTAAGTGCTAGAGGCTTTCTCTTTTCTAGTTTGGCTTCACGTTCTCTATCTATTTTTACCGCCATTTCATGCATTAGAAGTTTGCCTATAAGTAGATTGGTAGGCATGATGCCCATGTCTTCATTGGCCTTTTCTATACCTGCAACTCTTGAACCATAATTTTTGAGAGGAAGGCTTCTCAAAATTTTGTTGTTGACATCTTCCAAGCTCAAATGCTGTCCAAGATTTCTCATGCCATTGATGATGGCTAGAAGACGGTTTGTCATATTGGTGATAGATTCATTGGATTTCATCTTGAAGAGTTCATATTCCAAAGTGAGAAGTTGAATCTTCTTGGATTTAACCTATTTGGTTCCTTCATGATAATTCTCCAATGTTTTCCACATACTATATGCGGTAGGGCAATGTTGAATCCTGCCACATTCTTCAATAGAAAGAGAGCTTGTGAGGATTGTCATTACCTTTTTGTTTTTGAAATTAGCTTTTTGTTGAGGCTTTATCCATTCATCTCTTGAAAGAATTTCTTCTTCACCATCCACTCCTCTCTTAGTTGCTGGTGTCCATCCTTTCCAAGCACTATCCCAAACTTCTATTCCCTCACTATCGAGATATGTCTCCATCCGAACGTGAAAGTAAGGCTTGAGACTTTGAAATCCTTCACTAGCTACTTATTGATCTTTGCTAGCACTTTTTAGGCTTTATTGCTAGACAAGCTCTGATACTAATTTTTGCCTAGACAATGAACCAAGAAGGGGGTTGAATTGGTTAACAACTAAAAAATTGCTTAACTTAAAAGTGCGGAATAAATTAAATAGAGTAAGGAAGAAGAGATATCACACACAAGATTTATAGCGGTTCGAGTATTAACAAACCCTACTCCTATCCCCAATCTCAATTGGGTGATTTACTAACACACTAAGTATTACAATAGAGTTTTTCAAGCTCACTCCGAACTATGGTGTTTTTCTCAATGGCTAACACCTAACCTAAAAATTTCCTTGTGTTTTTCAATGGCTCACATAAAAACCAATTCCTTGTGTTTTATGGCTCACACAATAAACCCTTACAAGTGTTTCACTCTTAACCCGAAATACCCAAACTCACTTTTGAGTAATTGGTCACAATGAAAACACTCAACAACCTATTATGCTTTGAAATAATGAGCAATTAGGTTTCCACAATGAATAGAGGTTTGTTGAGAATAATTAATTAATGCACAAGGCTACAACATGATTAAAGATGCAAAGTAATTGTAGTTCCTCTCTTCAGGGATTCATAAATGACTTGCATTTATACTCCCTCTGTGAATTATAACCGTTTGGGTGCATTTAATGCGAAAATAGTCGTTGAACCAACTCTTAGCTTCGAACCTGACATGTTTCTCTATCCTCATTCATGGGCATGAATGTATGTGTCACGGTTGTGAATGTTCTTCCAAGCCGTGGTCTAAGTGGTGACTCTGGCCATGAAGCTCTTTGAAAGAATTTGGCATATTTGGTCACAGGTGCGACTATCTTTCACGGGCGTGATTGCTTGATCATTCACGGTTGGTTTGATGTTTGATGGCCGTGAACTTTGAATGTTGGAGAGTTAGTGCTAAGCTATATTCACAAGCATGACATTAGTAGTCACGGGCGTGACATTGTTATTTCTTTGATTTTTTTTATCTTCAAAAGATGTCTTTCAATCTTGCTTCAAGTTCTTAATCATAGTATATCCTATTTAACACATTTAGAACACAAACATTGTTGAATACATTATTGCTATTTTATTTGTTATCATCAAAATGACAGAAATACCCCTCAAGGTTCAATAATATGACTTGTATAATGTAAGATATGAAGGATTAAACTTGGTACCCTAAAAATGCCAAATGGCAAAAAACATAACACAATTGGAAATTCCACCAAATATTTTATAGTGCTCCAATTGCTCTGAAATTTTAATATGTTATATAATTATATGTTAAATTTAATTATAAATAAGAATCAAATAAATTGGACAAGTGTAGAAAATGGTATAGGCTAATCAGTCCGATAAGGTCACACTGCCTCATAGAAAAAACCCTAACTATTGTTATGAACAATGCATATTAATTTGTTTAAGCCATATTAACTTTCTCTAGTCATAAGATAATTAATTATATATCCTTATTAGGCTCACAACAAATTGGAGATCCATATAGAGGGGATAAACAATAAGTTAAGGGTCAGAATCAAAAGTGAAAGGTGAGTATAGTTATCAAACGATTTCTTTAGTGCATATGAATATTGCTTGCTATGTGATATGTGAAATGATTTATGGTTATGTAAATCATATGATTGTCATGATTTGACCTTGATAATAAGATGATGGATAATTTGTGTCATATGTGGTATATATAAGTAGTATATTCGAGGTAAATGTTTGGCATATGAGATAGCTAGGCATAGGGATAGGTTCTATTGAAATTCATAAGGTAGGATGCTACACCTACGACCTATGATGAAGTTCATAATAGTTCAAATCTAACAAATGGATTCAATTCATGAAGTCAAAAGTGCATTCTATGTATGAAAACCAAATATGGACTTTGGTTGACCCACTTGAAGGGATAAAGCCTATAGGGTGCAAATGGGTTTTGAAAAAGAAAACTGACATGAATGGTAATGTGGTTACTTATAAAGCTAGACTTGTTGCTAAAGGTTATCGTCAAAGACAAAGAATTGACCATTATGAAACTTTTAGCCTAATAGCTATGCTTAAATCCATAAGGATATTCCCAGCAATTGTTGCTCATTATGATTATGAGATATGGAAAATGGATGTGAAGACAACATTCCTTAATGAAAATCTAACCGAGTATATGTACATTACACAACCAGAAAGCTTCATATCCAAAGATGGAAAAAAGTTATGCAAGCTTCAAAGATCCATTTATGGATTAAAGTATATAAGAAGGTTAGTGAGAGTGCAATCGTGTTCCTTCTGTTGTATGTAGATGACATACTGCTAATGGGAAATGATGTCTCAACCTATATTATGTACAAGATGCTAAAATGGTTTAGCATGAATCAGTCCAAGAGTGGATATATTCCCATGACCCATGGTATTACTCTCTTAAAGTCTATATGTCCAAAGACACAAGATGAGAAGACATGCATGCGTTTGATTCCATATGCTTTAGCTATAGGATCAATTATGTACACTATATTATGTACAAGACTCAATGTATCATATGCTCTGAGTGTCACGATCATATACCAATCGAACTCTAGTGAGGGTCATTGGGTGGCTGTCAAGAATATCCTTAAGTACTTTAGAGGGACTAAGGATGTATTCTTTGTTAGAGGAGTGCTCTAAAGGAAATCACCTTTATCACTTATTGTACAAATTTATTTGATTAATAAAAGTCTTTGTCATTAATTTGATGTTCATTTGATATATGAATTGATAGTGATCTTAAATCAATTAATGAAGTCCTTGATACATAACATAACATGAAGGAAATCATGATGAGATCATGATAATGAGATTCTTATCATGTGTAATTATGTTAGTATCAAAATTATCCCCAGTCATAAGATTAATGAGACAGGACATTGTTAATCCGGATAGACTAGCACATGTTACACTCCTTGATTGGATCAAGTAGTAGATCTCATAATCTGTAAACATGAGATGTTTAGAGTTAACATGTGGATGCTTGCTAAGTGTAGCTAAGTACATTGGATGACCGGCTATGAGACAATCATATGGATAATCTATTCAAATGTCAATGATAATCTCATCATAGCCATGGTGCAAGTATCCTAAGACTTGAGGTACTCAAGGATATCTTAGATACTGATTCTGCATTGTGACACTATTCCTTTTACCTTAGAGAGGTTGCTCATAGGGTGGTGATTGGATACTGTAGCACCCCCTCACCCAAACTGCACTTTCCCGGATGCGGGGGCACAACTGCCTGTCTTTTTTACTTCATTAAAATCGCTATTTTCTTTTATATTTGCTATAGAACCATACATTTTTTTACAATAAATAATGTACATTTTATTTACATAAAATAGTATTATAAATATCAATTTACTACTTAACAAATTTTGAAAACTAATTTACAAACTTATAAGTATATATATATCGCGGAAAGCAAAATACAAGAGTTCAAAAGCGTGTGACCCATTATTTGAGATCGGCTGCTTTAATTTGAATAGGATCACCACTTGCTTTAGCTACCACCTTCAGTTACCTTTCTTTATCTGCATGGAAGGAACTCCCATGCTAAGCTCTAAGCTTAGTGGTGCATATAAATAAGGCAATATACTATATTATGCAAAAAATATTAGCATGTATCGTTTTATGCATTAAAACCTTTGCATGCTATTCCTATCAACATATCCCTATTTCATACAATTATAAATATCATGCTTACATATACAATGTTATTTTCGTTATCTTTAATGATCAGTTACTCTTTTAATCTCTTTAGTATTCTATCTTAATCTCATATCATCATCATCATCTTTATTTTTCTTATTTTTGAACTTATCTTCATTATCTTGCCCACATCACTCTAAATTTGGACTGACTGGATACAGGTTATGGATAAAGACCGCTCCCATAGCTATAGCCACCCTGTCCACTATCTGGCTCAACAGAGCTTCTCAATTCAATGGCGCTCCCAGAGCTTAAGCCATATTGATTGAGTATTATTTCATCATATATGAATAAGCGGACCAAGGGTGCTCTCCGAGCTTAAGCCACCTTGTCCTCAATTTATAGGTGCTCTACAGAGCTTCTCAAGTCAATGGCATTCTTAGAGCTTAAGCCACATTGACCAAGCATCTCAAATCAATGGCACTCCCAGAGCTTAAGCCACATTGATCGAGGAATATCTCGTATAGTACGATACCATTCATCCCCTTAATGACATGTCATCTATCTTGTTTCTAGTCCGTAGGTAGAGTAATGGGCATCTTCGTATTTTCACATTAATCATATATCTTTATTTAATTTTAATTTACATCCATTTCATCATCCTCATATTTTACATATCATCATCATCATTCTTAAATTTCGACACATCATTATTCTCATGTATCAACATCTCAATTTTCTTGTTTTGCAACATATCATCATGCTTATACATGCTGGATAACATCTTTTCATTTGTTTAACTAGATACATCAGTAGATAATCATATTTATAATTTATTTAAAAACAGAACATTCACGGTCATGACTACTAATTCATTCCCGTGAATTAGTTAATGTCCGTAATTCAAAGCCGTGAATGCTACTAGAATGAATCGTGTCAAAAGCATTCATGGTCATGATTATTCATTCATGCCCATGAATGAGTTCACACCCATGATTCCCAACCGTGAATGCTTCTGGAATGAATAGTACCATTTCCATACCAAAGTCATGATTGTGATACAAATCAGTCACAACCGTGAACCATCAAGTTCACTCCCATGACCCGATAGTCACTCTAGTGACTTTCTACAGGAAATCTGCATATTAACATTTCATTCATTCAAAATACCCCAAATCATATCAAAACACAACTCATGCATTTCTGGAGTCCTTTATTCAACATATCATGACCTAACACATATAAATGCCTTAATCACAATTAAATTCTCTAACATGCATCACTTAATTCAAAAAATCACAACAAATTCTCATTCTTTATCTCTAACATATGGTTTCATGCCATAGTCATCATTAATGCATTTCAATCATCAATTAACATACTAAACATGCATTATTTCAAACAAAGATAGGTTATTGCCTTAAATTATGCACAAACCTTAATCTTTCTCCTTCACTATTCTAGGTAGCTTTCTCTTTTCCTTTGCTCCTTAGAGTTTGTTCCTTGCCACTTGGAACTCCTACAACATCATAGAACATTATTATCATTTGATTTTCTCGAGACCCTAAACTCTCTTATTCTCTCTCAAAACCCTAATTTATCTCTCTTTCCATACGAGTCTTGGATGAGTTCAAAATTCAAACTTTTTTAAGAAAAGATGAAGAAGAAGAAGAATCACTTCTTACCTTACTCTTTTCTTCACTTGATCACAACTTTGGAGATTTTCTCTCTCCACTAAACTTGATTTTTCTTCTTTTTTCCTGCTCTTCCCAGCTTCCTTAGGATTTATAGACCATGAAAATCACTTGCTCTTGATCATTTCCCCCCTCTTCTATTCCTTTCTCTCTCTAAATTTCTGGTTTGTCTATGGAGGAAATGGGGCTGGCGTGGAGACTGGTTGGGCAGAAGGAAATGAAGACAGGAAGTGAAAAGAAAGAATTAAATAGGGTACCCAAAAGTCTTCATGTGGAACCCACTAATTTGACCATTATTGACATTAGGCTTAATCACATTAAATTCTTGTTCTTCCTCATGCTATGGCCAGCCAAACCAATTTAAAATGTCCCATCTCTTATGTTAATTAGCAAATTAATCTCATTGATCCTCTAAATTTTGGTAAATTGCAATTTGACCCCAAAACTTATCAAATTTTGCAATTTAGTCCTTTACCATAAATCAACTTCTTTAAGCTTTATAATCACTTAATCAGTCATATATCATATAATTTAGTCATTACTTGATTAATTCCGATCAAAAATCTAAATTTAAACTCTGATCGGTCAAACGCATCAATTTTGCAACACGTGCGACTCGGTGTCTAAATTAGCAGATATTACATATACAGCTTGAGGCATTTGAAGGTAATTGGGTAACTAACAAAGGATTCACCACTCCTGATAGAAGGAGTGTGTACCCATGGCCTCTTGTCGTGGTCATTACTCTGAAATCTCTGGCCGGAGTGGAAATGTCATAAACATAGTCTTCAATGACATATCTAATAGAGTAATGAGCCTCAGGGACAAGAACTAACAATACTTGGACTAGACGTGACGTAGTCAGTCTATAGGGAGTTGACACGTGTCCATACCCTGAACCAAGTGAGGTATAGAATGGTGAAAGGAATAATTCCATGGAAATTGTCTATGGAAAGGTTTGTAGTCAAACCACTGACTTTCCAGTTAATTAGGGGTCATGATGTGTTGCTAGATACCGCCCATGACTTGCTTAAATTAATTGTTAATTTAAATGTCTAACATAATCGGGAACCTAATGGGTCACATGCATTGAAGATATGGAGAATGAGTAAAATGGTCTTGGATGGGATCCTAAATATGGGACAATTAATTTGGGATGAATCACAATGAGATTTCAAGGAAGAAATGTTCTGGAGGGTCACGGGCCCGCGTAGGCCCTATAGGCTACTGGCCTACCTAACGACAAACCGCAGCAGGCCCAGTGCGTGTGCTGCTGCCTCCCTTTGGCCAACAGGTAAATTTGGCCTTAATTAGGCCAATTATGGCCATTAAGCAAATTTACTATTTATCAAGTTTTCTTTTCTCCATGTTGACTTTTGATCTTTTCTTTGAATTTGATTCAAATAGAAATGACATCAAATGGCAGAAAAGAGACATGAAAATATATTTTTTGTGAAAATAAAAAATATTTTTAAGACACAAGAAAATTCTCTCAAGAACACTTTCAAAGTTAGCACTTTGAATTTGTTCAAACCATTGTCTTTTTATAGTTTCTTCTTTATGCTTCAGGTGGATTATCATTAGAGACATCCTAGTGTGAATTGTTGGGGTTTGCTACAACCCAATAAGGTGAAGACATGAATAACAAATAAGAAATTACAAGGTATAATTTCTAACCTCTATGTTTATATAAATTAGTTTTAATGGCACAAGTATTATCTTTTGTTTCGATTTTGAAATTTTTATTTTTTGCTGTGTTGATGAATGCGATTCGTTCTTCAAAACCCAATAGTGGTATCAGAGCCCCCTTGTGTCCATTAAAATTAATTTTAATTGAAAGTGCAACGGGATTGCATGGTTTTGATGATTTTGGATCAATAGGTTTTGAAAAATTAAAATTAATTTGTAAAATATGTTTTACACATTTTTCTTTCTCTAAACACCATAGTTGGGAGTGAGCTAGGCAAAACTCCATTTTTAACATTTTGTGTGTTAGTGAAATACCCAATTGAGATTGGGAAGAGGAGTAGGGTTTGTTAATACCCGAACCTCTATAAATCTTGTGTGTCAAATTTCTCTTTCACTCTCACAAATTATATTTTGGTAAAATTACCTCATGCAAAATTTTTAATTGCCAACTAATTCAACCCCTCTTCTTGGTTATTGTCTTGGGCAACAAGTGAGATTCCTATCATTTACAATTGTCTTTATACCTAAATTGTTCCTAGTCATAGGATAAACAAGATAGGACATTGTTAATCCGAATAGACTAACACATATTATAATCTTTGAATAGGTCAAGCAACTGATCTCATAAGCTAAAGATATAAAATATTTAGAGTTAACATGTAGATGGTTGCTAGAGTAGTGAAGTACATCGGATGACCTGTTATGAGACAATCACATGGATATCTATTCAATGTCAGTGATGGTGTCATCATATAAATAATGCAAGTATCCTTAGACTTGAGATGCCTAAGGTTATCTTGGATATTGAATCTATACTTTAACTACATTCCTTATTACCTCTCAGATGTTGCTCATAGGGTGGTGATTGTGTATAGAATGAGGTAGTCAAAGGTAGTTGAGTAGTCAATAGAGGATTTGCCACTCTTCATAGAAGGAGAGTATACCTATGGCCTCTCATAGAGATCATTACTCATAAGTCCTTGGTCAAGATCAACATGTCTTGAAAAAGGTCTTTAAGGACATATCTAATAGAGAATGAGTCTTATAGACAAGAGCTAATATCATTTAGACTAGATATGATGTAATTAGTCTAGTGGGAGTTGACACACAGTCCATACTTTGAACCAAATAAGGTATAGTTTGGTGAAAGGATGAATTGCACGATAATTATTTATAGAAAGGTTAAAAGTCAAACCACTAACTTACTAGTTAATTGGATTCTCATGATGTGTTGCTACATATCGCTCATGATCTGCCAAGTCAAGGAATTTGATGAGAAATCAATTATAGGCCAAAAGTGTTTGACTCATAGAATCCTAATTGGATTAGGATTCCTCTTGAGACTTGAGTGCCAGTATGACCGAAAAACTTATTAGGTCACACATATAGGTGGAATGAAGAAAATGAAAAAGGGGTTTTGGATGAGATCCAAATGAGAAAGAAAGATAATTGGGCCTTTTATAAGAGTTATAAAAATGGGCCAAATCCAATTTAGATTAGGATTGTTGACTTGGTCAACATTAGACCATATACCTTATAGAAATGGACCCATTAAGGCTTTTCCTTTTCCAACCTTAAAAAGTATTAGATAGAGTATAAATACTCCTATTATGGAGTAAAATTTGTGGCTTCCCCCTTAAGAAAAATAAGAGTTAATTTTGTTTTCTCCATTTTCTCTTTCATAAGACAATTTTTCATAGTTAACAAATTGGACCTTTGTCACCCCATCTCCTTGGAGGTTTTCTTTTTCTTCCTTTTCATGGATACTCTTAGAGGAAATCCTAGCTTTGGAATTTATATTCTTGATATGCCAAATTCAATCCTCAATATCAATAATAAGAGATAAAAGTCCTCTTAGAGTCATGCACTAGAGAGTGTTGTTTATATAATGACTAGAGTCTCTTCTAAGTCAGTTGATTTTACTACATATGAAATATGGAAATACAAGAAACCCATTCTTTCACACATGAAAGCATGAGGTTAACCTACTTATGTGAAGTAGAGAATATTAGACAAGCAAAAAGCTAAATTAGATAAGTGTATATTTATAGGGTACATTTGGATTTCAATTTTACCACCATTTGGAACAAAAGGTGTTTGTTTCAAAGTATGTTATCTTCTTAAAGAAAAAGTTTCTTCCGAAAAAAGATAGTGGGAGCAAGATTAAACTTGATGAAGTTCAAGATGATCAAACACATACAAATCAATTGAAAGAACTTGAATCATTTACTCATACAAATGAAGTAATAACTACACCATCTGAAACAAAAAACTTCATAGATCTAGTAGCATACACAAAAGTGAACAGAATGATGTATTACTCATAGAGGTATTGATTTTTCATAAGTTCATAGAATCATGTATTGCTCATAAAGAATGATACACCTACTACCTATAAAGAAGTTTTGAATAGTTCAGAATTTGACTAATGGCTAAAAGCTATGCAGTGAGATGGATTCCATGTATGAAAACCAAGTATGGACTTTAGTTGACCTACCTGAAGGGATAAAAACCATTGGGTGCAAATGGATCTTTACAAAGAAGACTGACATGGAAGGTAATGTAATTACCCATAAAGTTAGGATGGTAGCTAAGGAATATCATCAAAGAAAAGGAGTTGACTATGATGAAATCTTTTCTCCAATTACTATGCTAATATCAATCAGGATACTCTTAAGCATTGATTCTCATTATGATTATGAGATTTAGCAAATGAATGTAAAAATATCTTTTCTTAATGGAAATCTGACTGAGGATGTGTACATGACAAAACCTAAGGGTTTCACATCCAACGATGGCAAAAAGGTATGTAAATTGCAAAGATATATTTATGGATTAAAGTAAGTATCCAAGAGTTCAAACATTTGATTTGATGAGACAATCAAAGATATTGTTTTCTCAAAAAATATGGATGAACCTTGTGCTTATAAGAAGGTTAGTGGGTGTGAAGTCATTTTCCTAGTATTGTATGTAGTTGACATATTTCTTATAGGAAATGACGTCTTAAATCTTCAATCAGTCAAATTTTGGCTTTCTAAGAATATCTTCATGAAGGACTTTAGAGAAGCAACTTATATATTAGGGATTAAGATCTATAAAGATTGATCTAAAAGGTTGTTTCTTTCTCTATCTATATACATAAATAAAATGATAAAAAGGTTTATCATGGATCAATCCAAAAGAGGATTTATTCCTATGACTTATGGGATTACCCTCTCTAAATCCATGTATCCAAAGACAGAAGAAGAACTGGTGTGCATGAGTAGAATTCCATATGCTTTGGTTATAAGATCCATCATGTATATTATATTATGTACTAGACCTAATGTATCATATGCTCTAAGTGTTACAAGTAGATATCAGTCAAATCTCGGAGATGGGCATTGCGTGGTTGTCAAGAACATTCTTAAGTACTTGAGAAGAACTAAGGATGCATTCTTAGTTTTTGTAGATAGTGAGCTTAAGGTATGTAGGTATACAATGCCATCTTCCAATCTGACAAGGTTGACTCCAAATCCTAATCAGGCTAAATTTTCACAATGATTGGCAGTGTAGTTAGTTGGAAGAGTCCCAAGGAGACAAATGTAGACTCCACAATAGAAGCAAACTACATTGCAGTTTCTAAGGCAACTACGGAAGCAGTTTGGATAAGAACATTCATCACATAATTAGAAGTGGTTCCTAGCATTATTGATCCTACACCCTTGTATTGTGACAACAATAGAGCTATTACATAAGCAAATGAGCCATGGTCTTATCAAAGATCTAAGCATATACTCATACATTACCATCTGATTCGAGAAATCAAAGGTAGACACAATGTAAAGATTGAGAGAGTTCTAACTATTCAGAATATAGCTGATCCTCCAACTAAGCCACTTCCCAAAAAAAATGTGACAATCATATAATGTATAAATCTAATTGGCTTTAGTGCAAATGGGAGATTATTAGAGAGATGCCCTAAAGACAATCATCTTAGGCACCTGATGTACTTATTTATCATTAATAAAATACATTTTTATTATATTTGTATTTATTCACATATGAATTTGATTTAAATCTTGGAACACTTTATGAAGTCATTGTTATGTAACACAACATGAAGGAAATCATGATATGATCATGATAGTGACATTTCTATTAGGTGCAATTATGTTTATACCTAAATGATTCCTAGTCATAGGATTTACAAAATTAGACATTGTTAATTCAGATAGACTAGCACATATTATACTGTTTAACTATGTCAAATAGCGAATCTCATAAGTTAAAGACATATGATATTTAGAGTTAACATATTGAAGCTTGCTAGAGTAGCCATGTATATTAGATGACCTGCTATGATCATAGCAATGGTGCAAGTATCTTTAGGCTTAAGATGCTCAAGGTTATCTTAGATACTGAATCCTATACTTTGGCTCCATTCTATGTTGCCTCTTAAAGATTGCTCATAGAGTGCCGATTGGGTATAGCATGAGGTATTCGATGGTAGCTAAGTAGTCAATAAAGGATTCACCGTTCCTTATAAAAAGAGAATATACCTATGGCCTCTTGTAGAGATTATTACTCAAAACTCCTTAGCCGAGGTGGATAAGTCTTGAAAAACGTCTTCAAGAACATGTCTAATAGAGTAATGAGTCTCATATACAAGAACTAATATCATGTGGACTAATGGGAGTTGACACACGGTCCATACTCTGAACCAAATGAGGTATAATATAGTGAAAGGACAAATTGCACAGTAATTGTTTAGGGAATGGTTTACAATTAAACCACTGACTTTTTAGATTATTTGGATGGTCATGATGTGTTGTTAGATATTGCTCATGATTTGCTCAAAATTATATGATGATTTGATATGCCAACATAATTGGAAACCTAATAGATCACACATATAGAAGGAACGAAAGAGAATTGAAATGGGCTTTGGACTAGATCCAAGAACATGAAAGAGAAAATTTGGGCTAGGAAAATTCACAATCATGGAATGGTTTTTGCGGTCATGGCACTAGTCTTTGTTTAGTCATGTTCATGTTAGTGGAGTTCACGATCACCAAAAATTATTGTTTCTCATTAACTTTTGGTGTCACCAATTATAACGAGCGTGACAAGTTATTCATGACCGTGACTATAATGACATCATAATAAGACGCAGTTGCTACTTCAGTCAGTTCAACAAACCTATTTTGTTTAGAAAGCTTATAACCTAGAGTTTGAAGAATCATATTATAATACATATTATAGGATTTATAAATAGCCTCATTAGAGGTTATTTTTGTTGGTGGCTACCACCTTGAGAAAATAATAGTTATTATCTCTCTCATGTCTCTCACAATAAAATTTACTATAGCTTGCACTTAGGTTGATAGTCACCCTATCTCCATTGTGGTTTTCTTCTTCTTCCTGCATATGGATTACTATTAGAAGCAATCCAATTTTTGGATTATTGTGGTTTACTACAACCCAGCAAAAAAAATATATTCATAACTTGGAAGATCAAGAGTTGCAAACAAAGGCAATCAACTTCTCCTATTGAATAGTTCAATCCAATATTAAATTGCATAAGGCGCACCATGGGTTTTGAGTTTAATTAAATTTATATTTTTGTTGCCATATGCATGAGATGCACGCTCAAAACCCAACACTTTTGTTGATAGAATTTGATTGTAAATGAAAAAATCTACCACAATAATATATATATATATATATATATATATATATAAAGACATGATGAATTTGATGTTTTTGCATTATTTGAAAGAACTAATGTCATCTAAGCATGATGGATTCAATCAAATTTTCTTTTGCAATTTCTTCATTTTACAATACCTTATAATTAGAAAGTTAAAAAAAGGATTTTTAGTTTTTTCAAGCAATTTTTCATTAAAATGAAAGTAAAAAAAAGTTTTTTAAATTTAATTTATTTGACTAAATATCTTTCTTTTTTGTGTACCTGGAGGAAAAATAGAATTGGATTTTTTTTTGGTCTAGAGTTTATGGAAATGAAGATGTTGTCATATGTCAAGCATATGATAATGTTAGAATGGGAATTCCTTCTTTTGCAATATTGAGTGTAGAAGTGAATAGTTTGGGACATGTATATAAGCCAGAATGGGAATTACTTATTAGGACTTGCATTTTTTTAAGGTTATGATAAATTTTATATTTTTATTGCGATAAATGAATTTATTATACTGCACATTTTTATTTTTTTATATAATAAGTTTGACTATTTGCAATTATTGTTAAGATTTAAATTATATTTTGATAATTATTAATGTTAAACCTTGAGGGGTATTTCCATCATTTTGATGATATAAAATAAAATAGCAATAATGTATTTAACAATATTTGTGTTCTAAGTGTGTTAAATATGATATACTTTGATTAGAACATAAAGCAAGATTAAAAGACAACTTTTGAAGATTAAAATCAAAGGAATAGCAAAGTGTCACGCCCGTGACTACTTTTGTCACACCCGTGAATATAGCTTAATGCTAACTCTCCAACATTCAAAGTTCACTGCCATCAAGGATCAAACCAATTGTGAATGATCAAGCAGTCACGCCCGTGAAAGACAGTCATGCCTATGACCAAACATGTCAAATTCTTTCGGAGAGTTTCATGGCCAGAGTCACCACTTGGATCACGGCTTGGAAGAATATTCACGATCGTGACATATACATTCACACCCGTCAATGAGGATAGAGAAACATGTCAGGCACGAAATTAAGAGTTGGTTCGACGGTTATTTTCGCATTAAATGCACCCAAACGGCTATAATTCATAGAGGGAGTATAAATGCAAGTCATTTATGAATCCAAAAATATACAACAACAATTACTTTATATCTTTAATCTTGTTGTAGCCTTATGCATTAATTATTTTTCTCAACAAACCTTCATTCATTGTGAAAACCTAATTGCTCATAATTTCTGAGCATTGTAGGTTGGTGAGTGTTTTCATTGTAATCAATTACTCAAAAGTGAGTTTGGGTATATTGGGTTGAGAGTGAAACACTTCTAAGGTTTTATTGTGTGAGCCATAAAACACAAGTAATTGGTTTTTATATGAGCCATTGAAAAATACAAGAGCATTTTTGGGTTAGGTGTTAGCCATTGAGAGAAACATCATAGTTGGGAGTGAGCTTGAAAACTCCATTGTAACACTTAGTGTGTTAGTGAAACACCCAATTGAGATTGGAGAAAGTAGTAGGGTTTGTTAATACCCGAACCTCTATAAATCTTGTGTGTGATATCTCTCCTTCCTTACTCTATTTAATTTATTTTGCACTTTCAAGTTAAGCAATTTTTAGTTGCTAACCAATTTAACCCCCTTTTTGATTCATTGTCTAGGCGACAATTGGTATCAGAGCTTGTCTAGCAACAAACCCTAAAAAGCACTAGCAAAGATTAAGAAATAGCCAGTGAAGGATTTCAAAGTCTCAAGCCTTACTTTGATGGAGCCAACTACGCTATTTGGAAATTTTGGATGGAGACATATCTCAATAGTGAAGGAATTGAAGTTTGGGATAGTGTTCGAAAAGAATGGATGCCACCAACTAAGAGAGGAGTTGATGGTGAAGAAGAAATTCTTTCAAGAGATGATTGGACAATGCCTCAACAAAGATGTAACTTCAAAAACAAAAAATCAATGACAATCCTCGCAAGCTCTCTATCTATTGAAGAATGTGGCAGAATCCAACATTTTCCTATTGCATATAGCATATGGAAAACATTGGAGAATTATGATGAAGGAACCAAACAAGTAAAATCCAAGAAAATTCAACTTCTTACTTTGGAATATGAACTCTTCAAGATGAAATCCAATGAATCCATCACCAACATGTCGAATCAACTTCTAGCCATAATCAATGGCATGAGAAAGCTTAGAAAGCATTTGAGTTTTGAAGATGTGAACAACAAAATTTTAAGAAGCCTTCATCTCAAAGACTATGGTTCAAGAGTTGGGGGCATAGAAGAGGCCAATGAAGACATGAGCGTCAAGCCTACTGATGTGCTGATTGGCAAACTTCTAATGCACGAAATGGTGGTAAAAAGAGATAGAGAACTTAAAGCCGAACCAGAAAATAGAGAGCCTCTAGCACTCAAAGCCTTTACTTCAAAATCTCAAGAGGTAGTTTAAGATGATGAAGAGAAGAGTGATGATGAAAATGAGGACAATGCCATGCTCTCAAGAAGAATAAAAAGAATAATTGAAAAAAATGTGGCAATTCTCAAAACTCCCAACAAAGAACCTTCAAACACTCCTCAAATGATTTTCAAAGAAATAAAGAGGAGGTAAAGTGTTATGAATGTGGGAAGAAAGGGCATATCAAACTAGAATGTCCAAAGCTCAAGAAACACAAGAAAAGATTTCAAAAAGATGATGGGGAGAAAGGTCACAAAGCCACATGGGATGACGAAAGCTCTTCAAGCGAAAAAGATGATAATGAAGGAGAAGAGGTCAACCTATGCTTCATGGCTTTAAAAGATCACTTCACGGATGAGGTATGTCCTTCTTACTTATACTCTTTTAATGATAATAGTAGTAGTAATAGTGAAGATGATGATGATGAGCACAGTTTAATAGAAGTATTGAACTTGGAATTAGAAAAATATAGAAGTAGATTTAAAACTTATAAAAATGATATTTTAGATTTGAAAAACAAAATGGAAGTTTTACAAAAAGAGAATTTTGATTCTAGAACTTTTATTGAAACTCATTAGAAATCATTAGATGAGTATTCCTTTAGACCCTCAACAAAATCTTTACTTAAAGAAAATAATATTTTGAAAAATTAAGTTGAGGAACTTAGAAACTCAATTTCAAGGTTTCTTAAAGGGAAAGAGAATTTGGATACTCTCATAGTTTCTCAAGGACCACCATTAATAAGACATTATCTAGGATTTAATGAAACATCATTTTCATCTCACAAGACTACATTTGTTAAGTCTAGTGCACCATAAACCTCCACAATTGTGGTAATAGCCCCAAGGTCTACGAGCATAACACACAAAATCCTCTATTCAAAAGAAAAATGGTCAAAGGTCACTTGGCTTAAGAGGAAAACCTCAAAAGGTCAATCACGCTTTCATGTATAAAAGGCATGCACCTAGGATAACACCTATTCATTATGCATGTGTATGTCATTGCACACAATCTCCTTTCAAAAGGATGTTGAGACCTAAAAGCATGTCAAAACCGAAAAATATGTTTAGAGCTAAACAATGCTATTATTGCATGAAATTTGGTCATATCAACAAACATAGTTGGTTAAGGAAGGCTCATTGGGAACCTTCAAGAGCTAACCCCCAAGGACCTAAGTTCATTTGGGTACCTAAAAACCAAAATTGAATTATGGTTTTATAGGTATGCCTTAAGTCCATTATAAAAGAAAATGCTTGGCTTGTGGATAGTGGATGCTCAAGACATATGAATGGAAATAAAGAACTTTTCAATCCCATTATAGAAATTGATGGTGGTAAGGTAACCTTTGGGAACAATGCTAAGGGTAAGGTAATTGACAT
The DNA here is from genome assembly GCA_023653625.1 of Triadica sebifera. NCBI lineage: Eukaryota > Viridiplantae > Streptophyta > Magnoliopsida > Malpighiales > Euphorbiaceae > Triadica > Triadica sebifera. Next base: position 16,364,721 of record CM042898.1, on the reverse strand, counting down.
TGGCTCTATTGGTATAAAAAAACTACTTTTATTGAAAATGTTTTCCTTATTGATGGTTTGAAACATAATTTGTTGAGTGTAAGTCAATTATGTGATAAGGGAAACCAAGTTATTTTTACCTCAAATGAATTTTTTGTAATCTCTTTAAGTGGCCAAGAGATATTCAAGGGAGATAGAGATGCCAATGCTTAAATAATAGACTTACACAAAATATCTAACCTTTCCTCTAATTGTCTTATGACTATTAGTGATGAATCTTGGCTATGACATAGAAGGCTTGGTCATGCAAACATGGAATTAATTCAAAGCCTTAGCAAATGAGAGCTAGTAAGTGGACTTCCAAAAGTCAAATTTGAGAAGGATAAGACATGTGAACCTTGCGAAAGAGGAAAACAATATGAGTCATCCTTCAAATCCAAATATGTAGTAAGTACCTCTAATCCTCTACAACTTTTGCATTTAGATCTCTTTGGACCTACTAGAGTTGCTAGTATAGGAGGTAAACATTATGCATTTGTCTTTGTTAATGATTACTCTAGATTCACTTGGGTAATTTTCTTAGCTCAAAAGAGTGATGCTTGAATCTTTCAAAAATTTTGCTAAAAGAGTTCAAAGTAAAAAAAGGCTATTTTATTTCTAAAATAATAAGCGGTCATGGCAAAGAATTTGAAAATGAAAATTTTGAAAACTTTTATTTAGAATATGGTATTTCACATATTTTTTCAACTCCTAGGACACCTCAACAAAATGGCGTAGTAGAATGGAAAAATTGAACTTTAATTGAAATGGCTCGAACAATGATCAATGAGTATGGTTTACCAACCTACTTTTAGGTCGAAGCCACCAATACTGCATGTTATATTTCAAATCGAGTTTTCAAAAGACCACTTTTAAACAACTTTTTTGAGCTATGCAATGGAAGAAAAACCATGATATCTTACTTTAAAGTATTTGGATGCAAGTGTTTTATGTTAAACACCAAGGACAACCTTGGAAAATTTGCCTCTAAGTCCGATAAAGGTATCTTCTTAGGATACTCTACAACTAGCAAAGATTATAGAGTCTTTAACAAAAGGCCCTTAGTTGTTGAAAAGTCTATGCATGTTGTTTTTGATGAATCTAGTAAGCTTGATCTTATGAAAGGTAGTGTTCTTGATGACATTGTAGGTACAATGGAGAAGCTTGATCTTAGTAATGAAAAAAATGATGATGATTAAGGAAAAAAACAATAAGATGTCTCTCTACCTTAAGCTCAAGAGCAAGACAACCAATCTCTCTACCTTAAGCTCAAGAGCAAAACAACCAAGAGCTTCCAAAGGAATGGAAAATGACAAAGAATCACCCCGAGGAACAAATCATTGGTGATCTTACTAAGGGTGTAAGTACTAGATCTCATTTCAAACTCATAGATTCTAACCTTGCTTTTGTCTCTAAAAATTGAGCCCAAGAATATTGATAAGGCTCTTAATGATGAAAGTTGGGTGATTACTATGAAAGAAGAACTCAACCAGTTCGAGAGAACTAAGGTATGGACCTTGGTTCCTAGACCCAAAAGCCATCAAATTATTGGTAGTAAATGGGTGTTTAGAAATAAGTGAGATGAACAAGGCTCAATTACTAGGAATAAAGCTAGGTTAGTTGCCAAGGGTTATAATCAAGAAGAAGGTATAGATTATGATGAAACCTATGCTCCGATAGCTAGATTAGAAGCCATAAGAATACTTTTAGCATTTTCATGCCGTATGAATTTTAAACTTTTTCAAATGCATGTCAAAAGTGCTTTCTTAAATGGTCTTATAGAAAAGGAAGTTTATGTAGAACAACCTCCGGGTTTTGAAAGCCATAATATGCCTAATCATGTTTTTAAACTTTTAAAAGCCTTGTATGGACTAAAACAAGCTCTAAGAGCTTGGTATGAAAGACTAAGTTCTTTTCTTTTAGAAAATAATTTTTGAAAAGGACATGTTGATACAACCTTGTTTATTAAAAAGCATAAGCATGACATTTTAATTGTTCAAATTTATGTTGATGATATCATATTTGGGTCTACTAATGAATTACTTTGCCAAGAATTATATAAATGTATGACTAGGGAATTTGAAATGAGCATGATGGGTGAACTTATGTTCTTCCTTGGTCTACAAATCAAGCAAAGCAATGAGGGCATATTCATCAACCAATCCAAGTACACCAAAGAGTTATTCAAGAAATTTGGTATGGAAGGATGCAAAAATGCTAAGACTCCTATGAGCAAATCAACAAAATTGGGCAAAGATGAGAAAGGGAAGATCATAAATGAAAAACTCTATAAAGGTAAGATCGGATCGCTTTTATACCTTACTGCCTCTAGGCCCGATATAATGTATAGTGTATGCTTATGTGCTAGATTTCAATCTTATCATAACTAATCACATTTGAATGTTATAAAAAGGATTTTAAAATACTTACATGGCACATTGCATCTAGGGTTATGGTATACTAGAAATTCATCTTCCATATCATAGGATATTTGGATGTAGATTTTGCCGGTAGTCTTTTGGATAAAAAGAGTACCTCAGGCACTTATCACTTTATTGGTGAATGCCTAGTTTCTTAGTTTAGCAAGAAACAAGTTTCCATTGCCTTATCTACTGCTGAAGTGGAATATGTGGCTTTAGGGTGTTGTTGCACTCAAACCCTATGGATGAGACAACAACTTAAGGATTATGGTCATAGTTTGGACCATATAGCCATCAAATGTGACAACAATAGTGCTATCAATCTATCTAAGAATCCCATTCAACACTCCAGAAGTAAGCATATTAACATTAGACATCAATATGGAGATGTTGTGTTAGAATTTATTGATACAAATAATCAATTGGCAGATATTTTTACCAAACCTCTTAATGAAGAAAGTTTTTGCTTTATAAGAAGAAAACTTGGTAATTGTTGAACCTTGAGGGGTATTTCTATTATTTTGATGATAACAAATAAAATAACAATAATGTATTTAACATACTTGTTTTCTAAGTTTATTGAACAAGGTATGGAATATGATAGCAAGAATGGAGAATGGAAGACTAATCTTAAAAAGACAAAAAAAATGAAGAAATAGCATGTTCACGCCCTTGACCTTCTATGTCACGCCCGTGATGAAGCTTAGCGCCAACAATCCAACATTTAAAGTTCACGACCATGAAGAATGATAGCAACCATGAATGATCATATCAGTCACGCCCGTGAAAAGACATGAAAAAATCTTCCAGAGAGCTTCACGGCCAGAGTCACCACTTGAACCACGACTAGGAAGGTTGTTCACGCTCGTGAAGATATAATGTCACACCCGTGATCAAAGACTTCAAATCCTTCCAGAATGCTTCACTGCCAAAGTCACCACTCAAGTCACAGCTTGGAAGAACAGTCACGACCGTGACAAACATAATAACGACCGTGAAAGAGGAAAGAGAAACATGTTAGGCGCAAAAATAAGAGTTGGTGCAATGGATATTTCCACATTAAATGCAATCAAACAACTATAATTCTCCATGGAAGTATAAATGCAAGTCATTTATGAATATAGAACAAGAGAATAGCTAATACTTCGAATCAAAATCTTGTTGTAAGCCATTTGTGCATTGAATACTTTCAAAACAAACATTTATTCTCTGTGAAAATATTTTTGCTCATCATTCTCTGAGCATTAAATATTTGTAAGTGTTTCTCTCTGTAATCATATACTCAAGTGAGTTTGGGTATTTTGGGGTTAAGAGTAGAACACTTGTAAGGGTTATTTGTGTGAGCTTTTAAAACACAAGGAATTGATTATTTATGTGAGCCATTAAAACACAAGGGATTTTTGGGTTAGGTGTGATCCATTGTTAGAAATACCATAGTTGGGAGTGAGCTTGTAAAACTTCATTGTAACACTTAGAGTGTTAGTGAAACTCCCAATTGAGATTGGGGAGAGGAGTAGGGTTAGTTAACACCCGAACCTCTATAAAAATTCTTGTGTCTAATCTTTCCATCCTTACTCATCTTAACTTTTCTTTCTGCACTTAAAAGTTAAAATTTTTAATATCCAATTCAACCCCCCTTCTTGGTACAATATCTAGGCTACAATTGGTATTAGAGCTAAGTTTACCATCGAAGCATAATCAGCGCTAGTAAAGATCAAGATTTGGCCAATGAAGGATTCTAAAGTCTCAAGCCTTACTTTGATGGAGCAAATTATGCTCATAGGAAGTTTCAGATGGAGACATATCTGGATAGTGAAGGAATTGAAGTTTGGGTTAGTGTTCGAAAAGAATGGACACCACCAACTAGAAGAGGAGTTGATGGTGAAGAAGAAATCTTATCAAGAGATGATTGGACAGAGCCTCAAAGAAGAGTAAACTTCAAAAACAAGAAGGCAATGACAATTCTCTCAAGCTCATTATTCATTGAAATGTGGTAGAATACAACACTGCCCAATAGCTTACAGCATGTGGAAAACATTGGAAAACTATCATGAAGGAAATAAGCAAGTTAAATCCAAGAGGATTCAACTTCTTACTTTAGAGTATGAGCTTTTCAAGATGAAATCCAATGAGTCAATTACGGACATGACCAACTGTCTTCTAGCCATCATAAATGGCATAAGAAAACCTGGGAAACACCTGAGCTTGGAAGATGTAAATAACAAAATCCTGAGAAGTCTTCCACTTAAAGATTACTGTTCAAAAGTTGTCAATATAGAAGAGGCAAATGAAGACATGAGCACTATGAATACTGATGTGCTTATTGGCAAACTTCTAACTCATGAAATGGCAGTAAAAAGAGATAGAGAGTTTGAAGCAGAGCTAGAAAAAAGAAAGCCTCTAGCACTAAAAGCCTCTACTTCAAAATCTCATGAGGAAGTTGAAGATGATGAAGAAAAGAGTGATGATGCAAATGAGGACATTGTTATGCTCTCAAGAAGGATGAAAAGATTCATTGAGAAAAGAATGAGCAACTTTAGAAAATTCAGGCAAAGAAACCTCAAACAGACCTCTAATGATACACAAAGAAGTAAAGAAGAGGTAAAGTCCTATGAATGTTGAAAGAAAGGACATATTAACCGGAATGTCCAAGGCTCAAGAAGCACAAGAGCAAATACCAAAGAGACAATGGGGAGAAACGTTTCAAAGCCACATGGTATGACGAAAGCTCTTCAAGTGAAAAAGATGAGAATGAAAGCGAAGAGGTCAACCTATGCTTCATGGCTATAAAGGATCATGTCTCGGATAAGGTAAGATCACTTCACTCATACTCTTTCAATAATGATAGTAATAGTGAAGATGATGATGATTATGAGCAAAGCTTAATAGAAGTATTGAATCTAGAACTAGAAAAATATAGAACTAAATTCAATACTTATAAGAATAACATTTCTGATTTGAAAATCAAAATAGATGCTTTAGAAAAGGAGAACTTTAAGCTTAAATCATCTAATGAATCTCTTCAAAAGTCATTAGATGAATACTCTTCAAAACCCTCAACTAAAACCTTGCTTAAAGAAAACAATACTTTAATACGATTTCTATCTTATTATAGTTGCCTTAAGCTTTTCTCGAGTAGTTCTCCTTCATAATACATCCACCTAAGGATGAAAGATTATACTAAAATTGAGCTTAGGGCCTAAGTTCTTTGTAGCTTACCCAAAAATTGATATGTAAACAGAAAATATCTATTCGACACAAATATAAAAAAAAAATAGGCATTCTAGTCACAAAATTTCTAGTAATCTGTTTATATTTTTGTTCTATAATAGAGATTAGATGTAACAATCCACCTAAAAAAAACTCAGGTCTCTCCCCCTTAGAAACCCACTTAGCTAACCCAATAAGCTTACTATCTTGTCTTTGAATATCCTTAATTTTCTAAGTAAAAGTAAGTTGAACACACAACCTTACCACAATCTCTCTGCTCACAATATCTATTCTATCTCAAATTCAACTCTTCCTAAAGCAGAAAATATTTCAAAATTTTGTTTTCCTGTATAAAAAAAAAACAATTCCCTCCAAGAAGATTATGGTGTCAAAATTTAATGTAAAAAAACCATAGTTGTTATCTCTAGATCTTACATAGAATAATTTTTCCCATACATTATTAAAGGCAATCTCTAACTACTTTACCTACCCACACATTGTGATCTAAAGAATTTATAGCCTCAATCTCATATTCTAGTCCCCTTCCAATCATGATATGTTAACTAGATGTACTTGTGCAAATATACATGAACATGTGGAACCCGGATCTATGAGTGCACAAATGTCAAAATAATGTAATGAAAACATACCAATAATAACATCTGTTGCCGCCTGATCTGTTGCATTTTGAAGAATGAATCATATTCATAAACGCAGCGAAAAATAAAAGTTTTCAAAACCTAAAACAAAAGATCATACTTGTACCATTAAAACTAATTTATATAAATGTAAATGTTAAAAATTATATCTTGTAATTTTTATTTGTTCTTCAAATCTTCACTTTGTTGGGTTGTAGAAACCACAACAATCCACACCAGGATGTCTCTAACTAAAGAAGAAACTATCAAGAGAAAATGGTTTGAACAAATTCAAATTGCTAGCTTTGAAAGTGTTCTTGAGAGAATTTTTGTTGTGTCTTAAAAATATTTTTTTCCACAAAAAATATTTTCCTGTCTATTTTCTGCCATTTTATGTCTTTTCTATTTGAATCAAATTCAAAAATAAGATAAAAAGTAAAAAATGGAGAAAAAGGTAACTAATGAATAGCAATTGGCCATAATTGGCCTAATTATGGCCAATTACAGCCGTTGGCGAACGGATGGAAGCTGCAAGCGCGCTGGGCATCCCAGCTAGGCCGCAAGGCTGGCCAGCAGCCTGCCTAACCCACGCGGGCCCGTGACACTCATGAACGATTTTTTCGTGCAATCTCATCGCGATCCATCCTAAAATAATTCTCTCATATTTTGGATCCTATACAAGACCATTTTACTCGTTCTCCATATCTTCAATGCGTGTGACCCATTAGGTTCCCGGTTATGTTGGCCACTTAAATTAACAATTAATTTAAACAGGTCATGAGCGGTATCTAGCAACACATCATGACCCCCAATTGACCGGAAAGTCAGTGGTTTGACTACGAACCTTTCCATAGACAATTTCTGTGCAATTATTCCTTTCACCATTCTATACCCCACTTGGTTCAGAGTATGGACACGTGCAACTCCCACTAGACTGACTACATCACGTCTAGTCCAAGTAATGTTAGTTCTTGTCCTTGAGGCTCATTACTCTATTAGATATGTCATTAAAGACTATCTTTATGACATTTCCACTCCGGCCAGAGATTCCTGAGTAATGACCACGACAAGAGGCCATGGGTATACAGTCCTTCTATTCAGAGTGGTGAATCCTTTATTGGTTACCCAATTACCTTCGAATACCTCAAGTTGTATCCAATCACCACCCTATGAGCTACCTCTCTGAGGCAACAAGTAATAGTGTCAAAATACAGAATCAATATTCAAGATATCCTTGAGTACCTCAAGTCAAAGGATACTTGCACCATTGCTATGATGCGACTATCATTGACATTTGAATAGATTATCCATATTATTGTCTCATAGTTGGTCATCCAATGTACTTAGCTACACTTAGCAAGCATCCACATGTTAACTCTAAACATCTCATGTTTATAGATTATGAGATCTACTACTCGATCCAATCAAGGAGTGTAACATGTGCTAGTCTATCTGGATTAATAATGTCCTGTCTCATTAATCCTATGATTAGGGATAATTTTGATACTAACATAATTACACATGATAAGAATCTCAATATCATGATCTCCTCATGATTTTTTTCGGGCTATGTTATGTATCAAGGACTTCATTAATTGATTTAAGATCATTTATCAATTCATATATCAAATGAACATCAAATTAATGAAAAAGCCTTTTATTAATCAAATAAATTTGTACAATAAGTGCTAAAGGTGATTGCCTTTAGGGCACTCCTCTAACAAGCTCCCACTTGCACTAAAGCCAATCGACTTTGTATTTAATTCCATAGGCTAGTACATGAGAATCATATTTCTTTTGGGGAAGTGGCTTAGTTAAAGGATCAGCAATATTCTGATCAGTGGGCACACTTTCTATCTTTACACCATTCCTACCAATGATTTCTCTAATCAAATGGTATCTTCTGAGTACATGTTTGGATCTCTGATGAGACCGTGGCTCATTTTCTTGTGCAATGGCTCCATTATTATCACAATATAATTGTATTGGATCAATAATGTTGGGAACCACTCCAAGTTCTATGATGAATTGCTTTATCCAAACTGCTTCCTTTGCTACTTCAGAAGCTGCAATGTTCTCTGCTTCGGTTGTGGAATCAGCAGTCGTTTCCTGTTTGGAACTCTTCCAACTAACTGCTCAACCATTTAGTGTGAATACATAACCTGACTGAGATTTTGAGTCATCCTTGTCAGATTGGAAGCTGACATCAGTTTACCCGCTCACAGTAATATCTCCATCTCCATATACCAAGAATACATCCTTAGTTCTTCTTAAGTACTTAAGGATATTCTTGACAGCCACCCAATGACCCTCACCAGGGTCCGATTGGTATCTACTTGTGACACTCAGAGCATATGATACATCGAGTCTTGTACATATCATAGCATACATGATTGATCCTATAGCAGAAGCATATGGAATCAAACTCATGTGTGTCCTTTCATCTTGTGTCTTTGGACACAAAGACTTTGAGAGAGTAATCCCATGGGTCATGGAAATATGTCCCCTTTTAGACTGCTCCATGCTAAACCTCTTTAGCATTTTATCTATGTATGTAGATTGTGAAAGACCAAGCAATCTTTTAGATCTATCTCTATAGATCTTTATCCCTAAAATATAGACAGCTTCTCCAAAGTCTTTCATAGAGAAATTCTTGGATAACCAAATTTTGACTGATTGTAAGGCTGAGACAACATTTCCCATTAACAATATGTCATCTACATATAACACAAGAAATACGATTGCACTCCCACTATCCTTTTTGTAGACACAAGGTTCATCCGGATTTTGTAAGAAACCAAATTGTTTGATTGTCTCATCAAACCGAATATTCCAACTCCTGGATGCTTGCTTTAATCCATAAATGGATCTTTGAAGCTTACATACCTTTTTTCCATCTCTGGATATGAAATCTTCTGGTTGTGTCATGTACACATCCTTAGTCAGATTTCCATTCAGGAAAGCTGTTTTCACATCCATTTGCCATATCTCATAATCCTAATGAGTAGCAATGGCTAGGAGTATCCTTAAGCATAGCTACTAGGCTAAACGTTTTGTCGTAGTCAATTCCTTGTCTTTGACGTTAACCTTTAGCAACAAGTCTAGCTTTATATGTAATCACATTACTATCCATGTCAGTTTTCTTTTTGAAAACCCACTTGCACCCTATAGGCTTTATTCCTTCAGGTGGGTCAATCAAAGTCCATACTTGGTTTTCATACATGGAATTCATTTCTGACTTCATGGCTTGAAGCCATTTGTCAGATTCTGAACTATTCATAACCTCTTCATAGGTTGTAGGCTCATCATTTCCTATGAGCAATACGTTGTTCTGTTCTCTAATGAGAAATCCATATCTCTTTGGAATAGTACGTATCCTACTTGACCTACGAAGCTCTTATGTTTCAGAAGGTTGAGCTGTTATATCATCTGTTTGAGCATCTTGAACTTCCTCAAGTTCAATTTTGCTCCCACTATCTCCTTTTAAAAGGAATTCTCTCTCTAAAAAGATAGCATGTCTTGAAACAAAAACCTTTTGTTCCAAGGGGTGGGAAAATTGATATCCATATGATGCTTTTGGATATCCCACAAACAGACATCGGTCAGACTTAGCTTCTAGCTTATCTGACATTATCCGCTTCACATAAGCTGGATAACCCCAAATTCTCATGTAAGAAAATGTGGGCCTCTTTTTATACCATATCTCATATGGAGTAACATCAACTGACTTTGAAGGAACTCCATTTAATATATAAATGGCGGTCTCTAGTGCATAACCCCAAAAGGATTTAGGCAATTCCACAAAACTCATCATAGACCTTACCATGTCTAACAAGGTTCGGTTTCTTCTTTTAGCCACACCATTGTGTTGTGGAGTGTAAGGTGGAGTCCATTGAGATAAAATCCCATTATCCTTAAGATAATCAAGAAACTCTTGGCTCAAGTATTCACCTCATCGATCTGATCGAAGTGTTTTAATACTTTTGCCAAGTTGTTTATCTACTTCATTTCTGAATTCTTTGAACTTTTCAAAAGCTTCAGATTTGTATCTCATCAGATACACGTATCCATATCGCGAGTAGTCATCAATAAATGCAATGAAGTAGATGAAACCACCTCTAGCGTGTGTAGACATTGGACCACATACATCTAAATGTATTAAGTCTAAAAGTCCATTAGCACGTTCACCCTTTCCCTTAAAAGGTAATTTAGTCATCTTGCCTAGTAAACAAGATTCACATGTGTCATATGATTCATAATCAAATGACCCAAACTACCACTTTTGTGTAGCTTAGCCATGTGTTTCTCACTTATATGACCAAGACGACAATGCCATAAATAAGATGATTTCAACATATCTTGTTTTTGCCTTTTATTATCATTGATTTTTAAAATTGGATTTGACATATCTAATATGTATATTCCATTTCATAATGTACCATTAGCATAAAGAATTCCATTCAACATAATAAAACAACAATTGTTACTAAAAGCTAAAAGGAAACCATCTTTATTTAGGCTTGAAACAGAAATAATATTTTTAGTCAAAGCAGGTGCATAATAGCAATTCCCCAAATTTAATATAAGCCCACTAGGGAGGGTCAATACATACGTTTCTTTAGCTAATGCAGCAACCCTTACTCCATTTCCAATACGTAGGTCTGACTCATCCTTATTGAGCTGTCTACAGTTCCTTAGGCCCTGTATATCAGTGCATATGTGTGAGCCACAACCGGTATCTAATACCCATATATTATTATTAGAAACAATATTAATTTCAATGACAAAAATACCTGAAGTAGATGGGGCATCAGATGCCTTCTTCTTCAAGGACTTCAAGTAAGCCTTGCAGTTTCTCTTCCAATGGCCATCCTTGCCACAATGGAACCATGTCCCTTTTGGAGCAATCTCCTTGGCCTTCTTCTTGGCCATGCCTCCCTTAGACTTCATGGACTTCTTCTTCTTCTTAAGGTTCTTCCTTTTAGAACTTGAAGAGTCCACCAGCATCACAGCCTTACTGTCCTTCTTGACAGATGGCTCAGCTGTTTTAAGCAAGTTAATCAGCTCAGGAATAGTGGTAGATATTTGGTTCATCCTATAGTTAAGCATAAAATGTAATAACTATAAGACAAACCGGTTAGAATTAATTCAATACTTAATTCATGGTCCATCACAAATCCCAAGGTGGCCAACCTCTCAATATAGCTATTCATCTTCAATGCATATTGCACTAGAGATGTCCCCTCAACCATCTTAGTGCGGAAGAGCAACCTTGAAGTTTTGAACCTTTCAGAACATGCTTGCTCATCAAAAAGCTCTCTTAGATGGTATACTATAGAATTAGCATCCATAGCCTCATGCTGCTTTTCCAACTCAGCTGACATAGTAGCAAGCATAATGCAGCTTGCCATCTCACTATCATCGATATGCTTTTGATATGCCTTCTGAACATCTTCAGAAGCATTAGCAGTAGAGGGATTAGGGAGTGCCTCATCTAGGACATAGCCAATCTTTTCGGATTTGAGAATTATTCTCAAATTCCTTAGCCAATCCAAAAAATTGGGCCCAGTCAACTTATTTGATTCCATTAGCGATCGCAAATTCACACTTGTCATGATGATGATTCTAGCAACCTAGATGTAAAATATAACATGTTAGAATGTACATAAAATGCATGTTTATTAGGTCTTTAATAAATCGCATTATGGCTCCCACTATTTTATAGTGAATCCATAGCCCTCACTTTGAACCCGGGAGAACTTATATGGAAGTTATCCTAGTGGGTCGATATCCAACTAGCTAAGAATAACCTTGAGGCAACTCAACAAGTTATCCTTAGTTTGGTTGGTAGGTATCTAATCCATACCAATTGCATTATTTATGCAACTATCGAATCTTATGATATCAACTTATTGATATGTGTACATCTCATGTATACAAACCCAACTTCATCTCCAATACACATTAACCTTGGCGCAAATCCAACAAGTTAATAATATCGGTTAAGTCTAACCCATTAATCGTTAAATCTAATTTCAATGGATTGAACATATTCTTATAGAGTGAGCTTGGGGCAACTCAACAACCCTAACTCTAGAAGAACTCTGGTTCTCCCCATATTAATGGAAGGCATAAGACTTAATTGTTTATTTAGTGAGAGATTTCTTTGTTAAGTCTCATCAAGTTATTATTTCATGCTTTTATATATCATACATTCATCACATTGATATATAAAGATAGTTACATTAACTATGTGGCATGATTATGGACATACTAAAGTCAATCTCTTGAGCCAAAGAGAGATTGACTAGGTCTTACCTAGGTATATGCATGAATTTACAACCCAAAATAGAAATCAAATTCCTATTTCTAAGTCTTCTTGTTTATGGTACCATCTCCTTTGCTTCTTGCTCCTTTGTATCTTCATTCTATCCTAATCCTATGTAATCTGATTAAATATTTCAAATTATAGAAAACCTCAATTTACATTTGAGGGGAGTAAGATGAGAAGAGAAATACATAAGAAAGAAAAAGAGGTAGGGACGCGCAGACCCTATTTACCATAAAACAAAATAATTTCATGCATGCTCAATCACATTGGTCCTAAGTCCATAATCATCCATCATGCCTTTTCATACACCCCTAACATGCATTCTCTAATGCACAAAATAAAAATGACAATTTTGGATTTCAATTTGTAAATCGATTCAACACTTGAATCGAAATTGCCTATATGTGTTCTTTCAGTTAATTTAGTTTTGTATGTCATTTTAAAGTGAGATTTAATATTTAATGAAATTAAATTAAATTCCATATTTCCAGAAATAATTCAAAATTAATTCTCCTTAAAATCAGAATATTATGATGTTAAAATTAAACAATTTAATTTTAATATACATACCAATTTCTAGTCATACTAGAATTATAATTGCACAACTTAAATTAATTCAAAATTAATTTCCAAAAATTATAAAAATTTTCAAAACATCAAATCACCATTCTAATTATCTTTAGGTTAGCTCAAGTTCATCAAAATATTTTTGGCACAAGCCAAAATTACTAAGACAAATGAACCAACACACTTAGACACTCAAAATGACTAATTCGATATCTAGAATTTTTAAAATTTCAAATGCTTGCAAAATAATTTTGGCATGAATCTAACATTAAAATAACATATTTTAATCACATAAAAATTATTTCAAGGTGCTGAAAATAAAATAAACACATACAAAAAATTCAAACAAAACAGCCCCACCGAGTAAGCTAAAACAGTCCCGTTTTTGTGTTTGTTTGCAAAATTAATTAAAATAATTTTTAATTCATTATTGGACACATCCAAAGGCATAAAAATATTCTCAATATGTCTAAATAATTTTTTCATAATTAAATTACAAAAAATGCAACCAGCCCCATGAATTAAGCCAAACAACAACACATGTTCATAAACAAGGCAATTTTAGGCATTTTTGAAATAAATCCGAAATTAATTATTTGAACCACATTCAAATAATTTTTCAATCAAAATAATCATTCTTAATCATCCCATGATCAGATTAAAGAAAGAAAAATGTGTAAATTATATTTTACAAATTAATTTCAATTTTTCAAAACCTATTGATCCAAAATCATCAAAAACATGCAATTTCATTGCACTTTCAATTAAAATTAATTTTAATGGATACAAGGAGTCTCTGATACCAATGTTGGGTTTTAAAAAATGAATCATATTCATAAACGCAGCTAAAAATAAAATTTTTCAAAACCCAAAACAAAAGAGCTTACTTGTACCATTAAAACTAATTTATATAAATGTAAATGTTAAAAATTATACCTTATAATTTTTATTTGTTCTTCAAATCTTCACTTTGTTGGGTTGTAGCAAACCACAACAATCCACACTAGGATGTCTCTAATGATAATCCACGTGAAGAATGAAGAAGAAACTATCAATAGAAAATGGTTTGAACAAATTCAAAGTGCTAGCTTTCAAAGTGTTCTCGAGAAAATTTTTGTTGTCTTAAAAATATTTTTTTTCACAAAATATATTTTTATGTCTATTTTCTGCCATTTTAAGTTTTTTCCATTTGAATCAAATTCAAAAATAAGATGAAAAGTAAAAAATGGAGAAAATGGTAACTAATGAATAGTAATTGGCCGTAATTGGCCTAATTATGGCCAATTACAGTCGTTGGCCCACGGATGGAACCTGCAGGTGCGTTGGGCCTGCTGCGGGCTGCTGCTGGCCCGTGACACTCCCGAACAATTTTTTCGTGCGATCCATCCTAAAATAATTCTCTCATATTTTGGATCCTATCCAAGACCATTTTACTCCTTCTCCATATCTTCAATGCGCATGACCCATTAGGTTCCTGGTTATGTTGGCCACTTAAATTAACAATTAATTTAAGCAGGTCATAAGCGGTATCTAGCAACACATCATGACCCCCAATTGACCAAAAAGTTAGTGGTTTGACTACGAACCTTTCCATAGACAATTTCTATGCAATTATTCCTTTCACCATTCTATACTCCACTTGGTTCAGAGTATGGACATGTGTCAACTCCCACTAGACTGACTATGTCTTGTCTAGTCCAAGTAATGTTAGTTCTTATCCTTGAGGCTCATTACTCTATTAGATATGTCATTGAAGACTATCTTTATGACATTTGCACTTTGGCCAGAGATTCCTGAGTAATGACCACGACAAGAAGCCATGGGTATACACTCCTTCTATCAAGAGTGGTGAATCCTTTGTTGGTTACCCAATTACCTTAGAATACCTCAAGCTGTATCTAATCACCACCCTATGAGTTACCTCTCTGAGGCAACAAGGAATAGTGTCAAAATACAGAATCAATGTTCAAGATATCCTTGAGTACCTCAAGTCTAAGGATACTTGCACCATTGCTATAATGCGACTATCATTGACATTTGAATAGATTATCCATATGATTGTCTCATAGCTGGTCATCCAATGTACTTAACTACACTTAGCAAGCACCCACATGTTAACTCTAAACATCTCATGTTTATAGATTATGAGATCTACTACTCGATCCAATGAATGAGTGTAATATATGCTAGTCTGTCTGGATTAATAATGTCCCGTCTCATTAATCCTATGACTAGGGATAATTTAGATACTAACATAATTACACATGTTAAGAATCTTAATATCATGATCTCATCATGATTTCCTTCATGCTATGTTATGTATCAAGGACTTCATTAATTGATTTAAGATCACTTATCAATTCATATATCAAATGAACATCAAATTAATGAAAAAGCCTTTTATGAATCAAATAAATTTGTACAATAAGTGCTAAAGGTGATTACCTTTAGAGCACTCCTCCAACATGATCTTCCTTAGCTTTCATGGCATAGGCTTTGGCTGAAACTCTAATAGGTCCAGGTCTATTCATTGTCTTTGGAAAAGCCTGCCTAGTTTGGTTTGATCCTCCTCTAGTCTGAACTTTAGGCTGATTAGGAACTGATTTTGTCATTTGAGTAGGAATTCTATTTGTCAAGAGTGGGCAATCCTTCTGTATATGTTTCTTGGACCCACATCCAAAGCAAGCACCTGTGACACGCCAACATTCTCCTCTATGGTGTCTGTTGCAACTATCACACTTATGTATATATTCTTTCTTTCTAGTAAAATGGGTCTCTAGAACAGCAGATTTATTAGATGGCTCTCCTATTCTTCTTTTCTTTCTCCTAGTCTTCTTTATCTCATACTTTGCAGTTGATGTAGGTTGAGAAGGATTAGGAGTAGTACTAATTCCCTCAACACTCATGGCACTAGACTGACGTGGGGACTTAGTGTCAAGAGAACTAAAATTCTCAACCATTCCAGGCTCATCCAAAAACATATCTCTATAAGCCTACAAGTTGACAGAGAAATAACCCATATCAGAGTTATACGAGACACATGTATGTATGCATGACAAACCCTTCCCCAATTAAGTCAAGAGATGCTTAAACCTAAGCTCTGATACCAACAAATGTGACATCCCGCCTATATAATAGGAATAATCGCATTACATAAGCGAAATGACATAGACAATCTGAATGAACTAGCCTTGTATTAGTCAATCCCATTACTTTTTTTTTTCTGCTGTCCCTTGTACTGTTCACTTTTCTATTTTTTTTTTAAATTTATTTTTCTTCTTCTTCTTCTTCTTATTATTATTATTATTATTATTATTATTATTATTATTATTATTATTATTATTATTATTATTATTATTATTATTATTATTATCATCATCATCATCATCATCATCATCATCATCTTAGTATATTTACTTATATTTAGTCCTTTTAAATTTTTACCAAAAAAATACAATTTAATTATGTCGTCTAATTTAATCAAATTTATATTGTCTATCAATTTAATTTATTTTAATTTCTAATTTAATTAACAATTTCATCTATTTTAATCTCTATTATCTATCATTTTGTTTTCCTATTTACACCACATATTTATTCTAATTAAACTCTAATTAGTGGGCGTTACACTGACTCTAAAAGAACTCTGGTTCTTGCCATATTTATGGAAGACATTGGCCTTAATATGATTTAAGAAGGATTTCTTCATTTAGGTCTCATCATGGAAATTTGGCATGCATAATATATCCATTCATCACATATAGATATATAAGATAACTACACTAATTATATGGTCATGATTATGGAAATAATCTAACATCAATCCTTCAAGCCATGAAAGGATTGACTAGGTCTCACCTAGGTAGATCATGAAATTACAACACCAAAATAGAAAACAATTTCCTATTCTAATGCTCCTTTGTTTTTGGCACCATCTCCTTGCCGTCTTGCTCCTTTGCATTTCAATTCTATTCTAATTATATATTATCTAATTACATAAATTCTTCAAAAGAAAACCTTAAGTTGCATTTAAGGGGAGTAAGATGAGAAGAGAAATACAATAGAGAGAAAAGAGAAGGCAAGGACTCGCAGGCCCTATTTACCAAAGACAAAATTCCATGCATGATCAATCACATTGGTCAAGTCCATAATCATACCATCATTCCATTCCATACACCCATAGCATGCATTCTCTAATCCATAAATAAAGGTAATCTATTAAAGTAACAATTTGGGTTACTTTTGTTTCAACTCTTGAAATATTATTTTGATTGTTTGGCCTTTAGTGAAATTCATCATATATATCCATTATTTAATCTTATTAAATAATCATATGAACATTTAGAAACACTTTCTAAAAGGAAATTATGCAAATCAGACATACATTTGATCATATCAAAAAGTTTTCTAAAATTGCTTACTTTGCCAACTAGGTTATTACCAATTTAATTCATGCAATAAATAAATCCGAATTTAATAATTAAATCTCATTTAATATTAAATCCAAATATGACCATTAGTTAATTCATAATTAAATTACCTTAATTAATTATTATTTTAATGCTAAATAGGATTAAACAATCCTAGTTATAATTGCATACTAGAATCCTAGTGAAACTAGGACTTTGAAAACCCTTTTCTAAAATTTCTAGAATTCATTATCATCATTATAAGCAAATTATAATCATTTTAAAGTAAATAAATCTTCATTAGACAATCTAAATTATTCATCATTCAATTAGCAAACCAATTACACAAAAATTGCTTAAATTGAATTATACATGAATTAGGATTCTTTAGGAATTTAACTATGAATTTAATTTGACTCCAGCATGGAATTAACATCAAAATAACATCATGAATATCTCATAAACATGAATTCAGTTTCTAATCATCAAGTTACATACCATTAAATTAAGCAAAACAAAACAATCCCATCACATGGTAAGGTTCTCAACCTAGTTACTCGTTTTGTTTGTTCCATAATCAAAAATGATTTTATATCATTATAGGTGTTGTCCAAAAATTGAAACAAATTCTAAATATGTCATAAACATATTTGATTAATCAAATTATTAAACGAAATTCGAACAACCCCTCAAACAACTCAAATTGCACAACTAGGTTTCATAAACCTTAAATATTCAGCAACTATGCATAACCTCGAATTTCATGTTTAAATCAAATTGAAAACTTTTAATTATCATAAAAAAAATCTAATATCATCATATTAACATGTCATTGAATTAAAATTAAAATTTGAGGCCAAATAGAATCAAATTTGTCTTTAACAAAAAGAGGGAATCCAAGATGTTCTTTAATAATCAATCTTATTAATACTTCAATTAAATCCGAATTTAATTTACATTGGATGGCTCTGATACCACTGTTGTGTTCTTAGGATGAATCTCATATATGGAATAGTGGAAGTTAAAAATTTAATTGAACCCAAAACTATGGAATGCCCTATGTATATTAAAATTAGAATAACCATCGCATGGGAGAAGTAGAATTACCTTTGTTTGATTGCAACTTTTTATCTTTAAGGTTGTGTGCCTTCCTTCTAAGTTGGGTTATTGTAAACCACAAAAATCCAAGGCTGGATTGTTTATAATAATAATCCATGCGAAGGAGTTAAGGAAATAACCTCAGAGGCTATGGGGTGTCAAAGCGCCAAAGTGCTAGCAATGGTGATTCAACTTTGAGAGAGATGGAAGAGAGATAACTTGTATTTCTCTAAGGAGGCAACTCACTTTCTAAGCCCTTTTAAGCATATTTATAGGTCCTCTAATCATAATTAGGGTTGAACTCTTAAAACCCCACATTTGGCTTTCAAACATAATGAAAAATCTATGAATTCACTTAACATTGTGTGCGCGAGGGTGTCCTTGAGTGTGCGACAACCCTGTGCAAAAGACCTTACTATCGCACATGTGAGGTCATCATCGTGCATGCGACAGAATGTATTTGTACCATCGTATGCACTCAAGAAATCCTCCTCCGCATGATAGAATGGTACTCTGCACATGTCATTTGTACAAGACAAACATTACGTGCATGTGACGCACAACACCTTTTGCTCTAATATGCAAAACTCTTTCATGCAACTTTCTCTCTCATGTTTTTGGATCCAATCCAAAACCCATTTCACATTTCCTTTATTCCTTCTATGCGTGTGACCCATTAGCTTTTTGGTTATGTTGGCAGCTTAAATCATCACATGATTTTAAGCAGATCATAAGCGATATCTAGCATCACATCATGACCCACAATTGACCAGAAAGTCAATGGTTTGACTATAAGCTCTTTCATAGACAATTACCATGCAATTCATCATTTCGCCAATCTATACCTTATTTGGTTCAGAGTATGGTCTTTGTGTCAACTCCTACTAGACTGACAACGTAACATCTAGTCCAAATGATATTAGTTCTTATTTATGAGACTCATTACTCAATAAGATATGTCCTTGAAGACCTACTTCAAGACACATCCACTTTGGCCAAGGATTTCTAAGCAATGATCTCTACAAAAGGCCATAGGTATACTATCCTTTTATCAAGAGTGGTGAATCCTTTATTGACTACTCAACTACTTTTGAATACCAAATGCTATACCCAATCACCACCCTATAAGCGAGCGACCTCGAGAGGCAATGAGGAATGGAGTCAAAGTATAGGATTTAGTATCCAAGATAACCTTGAGAATCTCAAGTCTAAGGATACTTGCACCATTGCTACGATGAGACTACCGCTGACATTGAATAGATATCCATGTGATTGTCTCATAGCAGGTCATCCAATGTACTTGCTGCTCTTAGCAAGCATCCATATGTTAACTCTAAACATTTCATGTCTTCAGCTTTATGATATCAACTGCTTGACCTAATTAAGGAGTAAAACATGTGCTAGTCTATCCGGATTAACAATGTCCTATCTTGTTAATCCTATGACTAGGGATCATTTAGGTATGAAAACAATTACACATGATAAGAATCTTATCATCATGATCTCATCATGAATTCCTTCATGTTGTGTTACATACCAAGGACTTCATTAAACAGTTTAAGATCTATATCAATTCATATGCAATGAATACCGTATAATGAAAATGCCTTTTATTAATAATAAATAAGTGCATCAGGTGCCTAAGGTGATTTCTTTTAGGGCACCTCTCTAACAAGTTAGCCTTAGGAAAAAATCTTTTAAGGTGTTTTGAATGAGCCCTAGGAAAAACTCAAGTTGTAAGGGTTTAAGAGTGAGCATAGGAAAACACTTGTGAGGGTTAGAGTGTGAGCTAGTGAAAACACTTGAGGCTAAGAGTTATCCCCCATAAAAACTCTAGATAAGTTTGAGGTGAGCTTGTGAAAATTTCATTGTGTATTATTTGAAGAAAATAATGGAAAATCCTATTTGCGGCTGGAGAATGGACGTAGAGAGTGTTTTCCTAAGCCATTATAAACCTTGTTAAAGTCATTCTTTTTTTTTTTTTTTATCTTTATATCTTATATCTATCTTTTAATTGTCCACTGCAAATTATATTCTACTACAAAAGAATTCCATTACCCTTAAAATATCAATAAGCCACCAATTCATCCACCTCCTTCTTAATGCACATATTCCCTAACAATTGGTATATGAGCCCATGTCTCTCATCTAAGGCTTTAATGCGAAAGCAAAGATCAAAGATGGTAATCAAAAGGAGCCAAAGCCTCAATCCTTTCTTTGATGATTTGAACTTTACAATTTGGAATCTATAATTTGAAGTTTATTTGGATAGTGATCTCATTAACCTACAGGGTGTTATTCATAAAAAATGAAAAGACACCATCAAAGGTGATTGATGGAAAGGTGAAAATTATTCCACAAAAAAAGTGGTCAAATGCTCAAAGCAAGGTGAATGGAAGAAACAAAAGATAAATGACAATTCCTTTTGCCTCACTGTTAATGGAAAAATAAGGGAGAGTTCAACATTACCAAAGAACCATTGCCTTTGGAGAACCTTGGAGAATTATTGTTGTAGCAAACCACAATAATCCATACTAGAATGTCTCTAATGATAATCCATTCAAAGAATGAAGAAGAAACTATCAAAAGAAATGGTTTGAACAAATTCAAAGTGCTAACTTTGAAAGTGTTCTTGAGAGAATTTTATTGTCTTAAAAATATGTTTTCCACAAAAAAATATTTTCAAATCTATTTTCTGTCATTTGATGTTTTTTCTATTTGAATCAAATTCAAAGAAAAGATGAAAAGTCAAAAATGGAGAAAAGGGAAATGAATGAATAGTAATTGGTCATAATTGGCCTAATAAAGGTCAAATTCTATCATTGGCCAACGGGAGGGTGGCAGCAGCATGCTGGGGCTGCTGCGGGCTGCTGCTGGCAGCTCAGCTAGCCCACTAGGCAGGCCAGTAGCCTGCCTAGCCCGTGACCCTCCTGAACGATTTTTCCCATGCGATCTCATCTCGATCCATCCCGAAATAATTCTCTCATATTTTCGATCCTATCCGAGACCATTTTAGCCATTCTCCACATCTTCAATGCGTGTGACCCATAAGGTTCCTAGTTATGTTAGCCACTTAAATTTAACAATTAATTTAAGCAAGTCATGAACGGTATCTAGCAACACATCATCACCCCTAATTGATCAGAAAGTCAGTGATTTGACTATAAACCTTTCCATAGACAATTTTGGTGCAATTATTCTTTTCGCCATTCTATACCCCACTTGGTTCAGAGTATGGACATGTGTTAACTCCCACTAGACTGACTACATCACGTCTAGTCCAAGTATTGTTAGTTCTTGTCCTCGAGGCTCATTACTCTATTATATATGTCATTGAAGACTATCTTTATGATATTTCCACTTCGGCCAGAGATTCCCGAGTAATGACCACAACAAGAGGTCATGGATATACACTCTTTCTATCAGGAGTGGTGAATCCTTTGTTGGTTACCTAATTACCTTTGAATACCTCAAGTTATATCCAATCACCACCCTATGAGCAACCTCCCTAAGGCAACAAGGAATAGTGTCAAATTACATAATCAATATTCAAGATATCCTTGAGTACCTCAAGTCTAAGGATACTTGCACCATTGCTATGATGAGACTATCATTGACATTTGAATAGATTATCCATATCATTGTCTCATAGCTAGTCATCCAATGTACTTCGCTACACTTAGTAAGCATCCACATGTTAACTCTAAACATCCCATGTTTATAGATTATGAGATCTATAAGTCGATCCAATCAAGGAGTGTAACATGTGCTAGTTTGTCCGGATTAATAATGTCCCATCTCATTAATGTCCCATCTCATTAATAATTTTGATACTAACATAATTACACATGATAGGAATCTCAATATCATGATCTCATCAAGATGTTCTTCATGCTATGCTATGTATCACAGACTTCATTAATTGATTTAAGATCACTTATCAATTCATATATCAAATGAACATCAAATTAATGAATAAGCCTTTTATTAATCAAATAAATTTGTACAATAAGTGCTAAAGGTGATTGCCTTTAGAGCACTCCTCTAAAAGCTCCCACTTGCACTAAAGCCAATTGCCTTTATATTTAATTCCATAGGCGAGTACATGAGAATCATATTTCTTTTGGGGAAGTGGCTTAGTTAAAGGATCAACAATATTCTGATCAGTGGGCACTCTTTCTATCTTTACATCATTCCTACCAATGATTTCTCTAATCAAATGGTATCTTTTAAGTACATGTTTGGATCTCTGATGAGACCATGGCTCATTTGCTTGTGCAATGGCTCCATTATTATCACAATACAATTTTATTGGATCAATAATGTTGGGAAGCACTCCAAGTTCAGTGATGAATTTCTTTATTCAAACTGCTTCTTTTGCTACTTCAGAAGCTGCAATGTATTCTGGTTCAGTTGTGGAATCAGCAGTCATTTCCTGTTTGGAACTCTTCTAACTAATTGTTCCACAATTTAGTGTGAATATATAACCTGACTGAGATTTTGAGTCATCCTTGTCAGATTGGGAGCTAGCATTGGTATACCCACTCACAATAAGATCTCCATCTCCATATAACAAGAATACATCCTTAGACCTTCTTAAGTACTTAAGGATATTCTTGACAGCCACCCAATGACCCTCACTAGGGTCCGATTGGTATCTGCTTATGACACTCAGAGCATATGATACATCGGGTCTTATTCATATCATAGCGTACATGATTGATCCTATAACTGAAGCATATGGAATCAAACTCATGTTGTCCTTTCATCTTGTGTCTTTGGACATAAAGACTTTGAGAGAGTAATCCCATGGGTCATGGGAATATATCCCCTCTTCGATTGCTCCATGCCAAACCTCTTTAGCATCTTATCTATGTATGTAGACTGTGAAAGACTAATCAATCTTTTTGATCTATCTCTATAGATCTTTATCTCTAAAGTATAGACTACTTCACTAAGGTGTTTCATAGAGAAATTCTTGAATAACCAAATTTTAATTGATTGTAAGGATGAGATATCATTTCCCATTAACAATATGTCATCTACATATAACACAAGAAATACAATTGCACTCCCACTAAACTTCTTGTAAACACTCCTTGTAAACAAAAGGTTCATCCGGATTTCGTAAGAAACCAAACTGTTTGATTGTCTCATCAAACCAAATATTTCAACTCTTGGATGCTTGCTTTAATCCATAAATGGATCTTTGAAGCTTACATACCTTTTTGCCATCTTTGGATATGAAGCCTTCTAGTTGTGTCATGTACACATTCTCAGCCAGATTTCCATTAAGGAAAGCTGTCTTCACATCCATTTGCCATTTCTCATAATCATAATGAGTAGCAATGGCTAGGAGTATCCTTATGGATTTAAGCATAGCTACTAGGCTAAAAGTTTCATCATAGTCAATTCTTTATCTTTGACGATAACCTTTAGCAACAAGTCTAGCTTTATAGGTAATCACATTACCATCCATGTCATTTTCCTTTTGTAAACCCACTTGCACCCTATAGGCTTTATCCCATTGGGTAGGTAAACCAAAGTCCATACTTGGTTTTCATACATGGAATCCATTTCTAACTTCATGGCTTGAAGCCATTTGTCAGATTTTGAACTATTTAGAACTTCTTCATAGGTTGTAGGCTCATCATTTTTTATGAGCAATACATCGTTCTGTTCACTAATGAGAAATCCATATCTCTCTGGAATAGTACGTATCCTACTTGACCTACGAAGCTCTTGTGCTTCAGAAGGTTAGGCTATTATATCATCTGCATGAGTAACAAGCTCAGGTTCAGGCAGTTGATCAACATTTGTTTGAGCATCTTGAACTTCCTCAAGTTCAATTTTGCACCCACTATCTCCTTTTAGAAGGAATTCTCTCTCTAAAAAGATAGCATGTCCTAAAACAAAAACCTTTTGTTCCAAGTTTTGTTGCAAGGGATGGTAAAATTGATATCCATATAATGCTTTTGGATATCCCACACACAGACATAGGTCAAACTTAGCTTCTAGCTTATCTGACATTGTCTGCTTCACATAAGCAGGCCAACCCCAAATTCTCTTGTAAGAAAATGTGGGCCTTTTGTTACACTGTATCTCATATGGAGTAACATCAACTGAATTTGAAGGAACTCCTTTTAATATATAAATGGCGGTCTTTAGTGCATAACCCCAAAAGGATTTAGGCAGTTCTGCAAAACTCATCATAGATCTTACCATGTCTAACAAGGTTCAGTTTCTTCTTTCAGCCACACCGTTATATTGTTGTGTGTAAGGTGGAGTCCATTGAGATACAATCCCATTATCCCTAAGATACTCTAGAAACTCTTGGCTCAAGTATTCAACTCCTCGATCTAATTGAAGTGTTTTAATACTTTTGCCAAGTTCTTTCTTTACTTCATATATGAATTCTTTGAACTTTTCAAAAGCTTCAGATTTGTATCTCATAAGATACACGTACCCATATCATGAGTAGTCATCAATAAAAGTAATGAAGTAGATGAAACTACCTCTGGCGTATGTAGACATTAGACCACATACATCTGAATGTATTAAGTCTAAAAGTCCATTCGCACATTCACCCTTTCCCTTAAAGGGTAATTTAATCATCTTACGTAATAAGAAAGATTCACATGTGTCATACAATTCATAATTAAATGATCCCAAACTACCACTCTTGTGTAGCTTAGCCATGCATTTCTCACTTATATGACGAAAGCGACAATGTCATAAGTAAGATGATTTTAACATATCTTGTTTTTGCCTTTTATTATCATTGATATTTAAAATTGGATTTGACATATCTAATATGTATATTCCATTGCATAATGTACCACTAGCATAAAGAATTCCATTCAACATAATAGAACAAGAATTGTTACTAAAAGCTAAATGGAAACCATCATTATTTAGACTTGAAATAGAAATAATGTTTTTAGTCAAAGTAGATACATAATAGCAATTATCGAAATTTAACATCAGTCCACTAGGGAGGGCCAATACATAAGTTCCTATGGCTAATGCAACAACCCTTGCTCCATTTCCAAAGCGTGGGTCTGACTCTCCCTTATTGAGCTGCCTACTGTTCCTTAGGCCATGCATATTAGTGCCTAGGTGTGAGTCACAACCGGTATCTAATACCCATATGTTATTATCGGAAAAGGTATTAATTTCAATGGAAAAAATACCTGAAGTAGATGGGGCATCAGATGCCTTCTTCTTCAAGGACTCCAAGTAAACCTTGTAGTTTCTCTACCAATGGCCATCCCTGCCGTAATGGAAGCATGTCCCCTTTAGAGCAATCTCCTTGGCCTTTTTCTTGGCCATGCCTCCTTTAGGCTTCATGGACTTCTTCTTCTTCTTAAGGTTCTTCATTTTAGAACCGGAAGAGTTCACCAGCATCAAAGCCTTACTATCCTTCTTGACAAATGGCTCAGCTATTTTAAGCAACTTAATCCGCTCAGGAATAGTGGTAGAGATTTGGTTCATCCAATAGTTAAGCACAAATTGTGAATAACTATCAGACAAACTGGTTAGAATTAAGTCAATACTTAATTTATGGTCTATCACAAATCCCAAGGTGGCCAGCCTCTCAATATACCCATTCATCTTCAATGCATATTGCACTAGAGATGGCCCCTTAACCATCTTAGTGCGGAAGAGCAACCTCAAAGTTTCGAACCTTTTGGAATGTGCTTGTTCATCAAAAAGCTCTGTTAGATGGTATATTATGGAATTAGCATCCATAGCCTCATGTTTCTTTTGCAACTCAGTTCATATAGTAGAAAGCATAATGCAGCTTGCCATCTCACTATCATATAGATGCTTTTGATTTGCCTTCCAAACATCTTTAGAAGCATTAGTAGCAGGAGGATTAGGGAGTGCATCATATAGGACATAGCCAATCTTTTCGGATTTGAGAAATATTCTCAAATTTCTTAGCCAATCCAAACAATTTGGCCCACTCAACTTATTTAATTCCATTAGTGATCGCAAATTCACATTTGTCATGATGATGATTCTAGCAACCTAGATGTAAAATAGAACATGTTAGAATGTACATTAAATGAATGCTTATTAGGTCTTTAATAAATTGTATTATGAGTCCCACTATTTTATTGTGAATCCATAGCCCTTATTATGAACCCGAGAAAACTTATATGGAAGTTCTCCTAGTGGGTCGATATCCAAGTAGCTAAGAATAACCTTGAAGCAACTTAACAAGTTATCCTTAGTTTGGTTGGTAGGTATATAATCCATACCAATTGCATTATTCATGCAACTATCGAATCTTGTGCTATCAACTTATTGATCGTGAAATCAACTCTTGATATGTGTACATCTCATGTATACAAACCCAACTTCTACTCCAATACACATTAACCTTAGCGCAAATCCAACAAGTTAATAATATCGGTTAAGTCTAACCCATTAATCGTGAAATATAATTTCAATGGATTGAACATATTCTTATAGATTTAGCTTGATACAACTTAACAACCCTAACTCTAGAAGAACTCTGGTTCTCCCCATATTAATTGAAGGCGTAAGACTTAATTTTTTATTTAGCAAGGGATTTCTTTGTTAAGTCTCATTAAGTTATTATTTCATGCTTTTATATATCATACATTCATCACATGGATATATAAAGATAGTTACATTAACTATATGCCATGATTATGGACATACTTAAGTCAATCTCTTGAGCCAAAGAGAAATTGACTAGGTCTTACCTAGGTATATGCATGAATTTACAACTCAAAATAGAAATCAAATTCCTATTTCTAAGTCTTCTTGTTTATGGTACCACCTCATTTGCTTCTTGCTCCTTTGTATTTTCATTCTATCCTAATCCTATGTAATCTAACTACATATTTCTAATTATAGAAAACCTCAATTTACATTTGAGTGGAGTAAGATGAGAACATAAATACATAAGAAAGAAAGAGAGGTAGGGACACGCAGACCCTATTTACCATAAAACAAAACAATTTCATGCATGCTCAATGACATTGGGTCTTAATCCATAATCATCCATCATGCCTTTTCATATACTCCTAACATGCATTCTCTAATGCATAAAATAAAATTGATAATTTTGGATTTCAATTTGTAAATCGATTCAACATTTGAACCGAAATTATCTACTTCTGTTTTTTCAGTTAATTTAATTTTGTATGTCATTTTAAAGTTGAATTTAATATTTAATCAAATTAAATTAAATTCCATATTTCCAGAATTAATTCAAAATTAATTATCCTTAAAATTAGAATATCATGATGTTAAAATTAAACAATTTAATTTTAATATATAATTCAATTTCTAGTCATACTAGAATTACAACTGCACAACTTAAATTAATTCAAAATTAATTTCCAAAAATTCTAAAAATTTCTAGAACTTCAAATCATCATTCTAATCATCTTTAGGTCATCTCAAGTTCATTAAAATATTTTTGGCACAAGCCAAAATTACTAAGACAAACGAACCAACACACTTAGACGCTCAAAACGACTCATTCAACATCTAAAATTTTTTAAAATTTCAAATGAGTGCAAAATAATTTTGGCATGCATCTAAACAAAACAGCTCCACTGGGTATGCTAAAATAGTTCCCTTTTTGTTTTTGTTTAAAAAATTAATTAAAATTAATTAAGCCAAACAACAACACATGTTCATAAACAAGACAATATTAGGTATTTTTGAAATAAATCCGAAATTCATTATTTTAATCACATCCAAATCAGTTTTCAATCCAAATAATTATCCCTAATAATTCCATGATTAGATTAGAGAAAGAAAAATATCTAAAACATATTTTACAAATTAATTTCAATTTTTCAGAACCTATTGATCCAAAATCATCAAAACCATGCAATCCCATTGCACTTTCAATAAAATTAATTTTAATGGATACAAGAAGGCTCTGATATCACTATTGGGTTTTGAATAATGAATCAGATTCAAAAATACAGTGGAAAAATAAAATTTTCAAAAATCCGAAACAAAACATTATACTTGTGCCATTAAAACTAATTTATATAAACATAGAGGGTATAAATTTTATCTTGTAATTTCTTATTTGTTATTCAAATCTTCAGTTTGTTGGGTTGTAGCAAACCACAACAATCCACATAAGATGTCTCTAATGATAATCCATGCGAAGAATGAAAAGAAAATTATCAAAAGAAATGGTTTGAACAAATTTAAAGTGCTATCTTTGAAAGTGTTATTGAGAGAATTTTATTGTCTTAAAAATACTTTTTTCACAAAAAATTATTTTTATATCTATTTTCTGCCATTTGATGTCTTTTCTATTTGAATCAAATTCAAAGAAAAGATCAAAAGTCAAAATGGAGAAAAAGGAAATGAATGAATAGTAAATTGGCCTAATTAAGGCCAATTCATCTGTTGGCCAACGGAAGGCAGTAGTGGCCACACTGGGCCTATTGCGGCCTGCCTAGCCCGCATGGGCTCATAAGGGCCAGTGATCCTCCCAAATGATTTTTTTCATACAATCTCATTGCGATTCATCCCGAAATAATTCTCTCATATTTTGGATCCCATCCAAGACTATTTTACTCATTCTCCATATCTTTAATGGGTGTGACCCATTAGGTTCTAGGTTATGTTAGCCACATAAATTTAACAATTAATTTAAGCAAGTCATAGCAACACATCATCATCCCCAATTCATCGGAAAGTCAGTAATTTGACTACGAACCTTTCAATAGACAATTTCGCTGCAATTATTCCTTTCACAATCCTATACCCCACTTAGTTCAGAGTATGGACATGTGTCAACTCCCACTAGACTGACTACATCATGTCAAGTCCAAGTAATATTAGTTCTTGTCCTTGAGGCTCATTACTCTATTATATATGTCATTGAAGACTATCTTTATGATATTTCCACTTCGGCCAGAGATTCCCGAGTAATGACCACAACAAGAGTCCATGGGTATACACTCCTTCAATTAGGAGTGGTGAATCCTTTGTTGGTTACCCAATTACCTTTGAATACCTCAAGCTATACCCAATCACCACCCTATGAGCTACCTCTCTGAGGAAACAAGGAATAGTGTCAAAATACAGAATCAATATTCAAGATATCCTTGAGTACCTCAAGTCTAAGGATACTTGCACCATTGCTATGATGAGACTATCATTGACATTTGAATAGATTATCCATATGATTGTCTCATAGTTGGACATCCAATGTACTTAGCTACACTTAGCAAGCATCAATATGTTAACTCTAAACATCTCATGTTCATAGATTATGAGATCTACTACTCGATCCAACCAATGAGTGTAACATGTGCTAGTCTTCCTGGATTCATAATGTCCCGTCTCATTAATCCTATGACTAGGAATAATTTTGATACTAACATAATTACATATGATAAGCATCTTAATATCATGATCTCATCAAGATTTTCTTCATGCTATGTTATGTATCAAGGAATTTATTAATTGATTTAAGATCACTTATCAATTCATATATCAAATGAACAAAAAATTAATGAAAAACCCTTTTATTAATCAAATACATTTGTACAATAAGTGCTAAAGGTGATTGCCTTTAGAGCACTGCTCTAACAAGCTCCCATTTGCACTAAAGCCAATCTTGCCTTTGTATTTAATTCCACAGGCGAGTACATGAGAATCATATTTCTTTTGGGAAAGTGGCTTAGTTAAAGGATCAGTAATATTCTGATCAATTGGCATTCTTTCTATCTTTACATCATTCCTACCAATGATTTCTCTAATCAAATGGTATCTTCTGAGTACATGTTTAGATCTCTGATGAGACCGTGGCTCCTTTGCTTGTGCAATGGCTCCACTATTATCACAATACAATTGTATTGGATCAATAATGCTGGGAACCACTCATAGTTCTGTGATGAATTTTTTTATCCAAACTGCTTCCTTTGCTGCTTCAGAAGCTGCAATGTACTCTGCTTCAGTTGTGGAATCATCAGTCGTTTTCTGTTTGGAACTCTTCCAACTAACTGCTCCACAATTTAGTGTGAATATATAACCTGACTGAGATTTTGAGTCATCCTTGTCAGATAGGAAGTTGGCATCGGTATACCCATTCACGGTAAGATCTCCATCTCTATATACCAAGAATACATCCTTAGTTCTTCTTAAGTACTTAAGGATATTCTTGACAGCCACCCAATGACCCTCACCAGGGTCCAATTGGTATATACTCGTGACACTCAGAGCATATGATACATCGGGTCTTGTACATATCTTAGCATACATGATTAATCCTATAGCTAAAGCAAATGGAATCAAACTCATGTGTGTCCTCTCAACTTGCATCTTTGGACACAAAGACTTTGAGAGAGTAATCCCATGGGTCATGGGAATATATCACCTCTTGGACTGCTCCTTGCTAAACCTCTTTAGCATCTTATCTATGTATGTAGACTGTGAAAGACCAAGCAATGTTTTAGATATATCTCTATAGATCTTTATCCCTAAAATATAGACTGCTTCTCCAAGGTCTTTCATAGAGAAATTCTTAGATAACCAAATTTTGACTGATTGTAAGGCTGAGACATCATTTCCCATTAACAATATGTCATCTACATATAACACAAGAAATACGATTGGACTCCCACTAACCTTCTTGTAAACACAAGGTTCATCTAGATTTTGTAAGAAACCAAGCTATTTGATTGTCTCATCAAACCTTTTGTCTCATCAAACTATTTTATCCATAAATGGAACTTTGAAGCTTACATACATTTTTGCCATCTTTGGATATGAAACCTTTTGGTTGTGTCATGTACAAATCCTCAATCAGATTTCCATTAAGGAAAGCTATTTTCACATCCATTTGCCATATCTCATAATCATAATGAGTAGCAATGGCTAGGAGTATCCTTATGGATTTAAGCATAGCTACTGGGCTAAAAGTTTCATCGTAATCAATTCCTTGTCTTTGATGATAACCTTTAGCAATAAGTCTAGCTTTATAGGTAATCACATTACCATCCATGTCAGTTTTCTTTTTGAAAACCCACTTGCACCCTAAAGGCTTTATTCCTTCGGGTGGGTTAACCAAAGTCCATACTTGGTTTTCATACATGGAATCCATTTCTGACTTCATGGCTTGAAGCCATTTGTCAGATTCTGAACTATTCAGAACCTCTTCATAGGTTGTAGGCTCATCATTTTCTATAAGCAATATGTCGTTCTGTTCACTAATGAGAAATCTGTAACACCACATCTTATGCATTTAAGTATAACATATCTCTGTATCAAATAATCACACATAGCATGCTGGAAAAACAAAATATCCTGTTAATAGTGATAGTAAATGTTTTTTTTATATCCTGTAATATTATTCAATGACTTTGCAAGTCTCATATCCTATATTGTCATTCAATGACTTGTAGGTCTCATATCCTGTAATATTATTCAATGACTTTGCTAAGTTAGCACTGAGGTTTTCACCATAACATAATATATATCACATATATCAAAACATAAACTTTACACATAAGTATTTTCGAGTTGCTTTCATTTATACATTTTTAAACTCATTCCAAAATGACTATACATATTCAAGCATGTAAATACAAAACATAGATGACATATTTTCATGTTTGTGTGGAATGCAAGGAGAGAGAGTGATGAGGCTCGGCCAGTGACCTGTGCTCAATGTCTTTTATACGCTACTCAAAATGAGCTATCACTTTTCTTTACCTAAAAAATAATGCAAATTGACGAGTTGCGGCTCAGTGAGAATAACCATCAAATGAGCTCTAAAGTACCAACAACTCATAATAATAACTCACATCCAATACATACCATGTATTCCATTCCATTCATCAGTATCATATAAATATCAATAAAGTTGAAACATATAATCATTACTCCTTATGTATGCAAATGCTTTGCTTATTTCATTTTGTTGTGACTAAGTTAAACAGACATTGCCCCGGGTTTCCTTGTGAACATTTGTTATGTGAACATTTGTATTTTCTAGCTAGCTTGATCATTTGTTTCATTTGCACATTTATTGGGCCATAGGCCTCTTCTTTTGCTTTACAATATCGATTAACTAGTCACAATGCCTTTTTAGTACATATGGATATGCACTTGTATTTAAGCATTCATCAACCATTGCATCTTTATCATATACAACATACATATATTCCATATATACCTCATATGTCATGCATATACCTTGCATATACTATGCATATACCATGTATATATATCACATATGTCAAACATATACCTCAAATATACCACAAGTATACCATTTATATGTACCCCAATGTCACAAATTATCCATCATTACATTATCAAGGACCAATCATGACAATCATATGAATCACATAGCAAGCAACATTCATTTGCACTAAAGAATTCAATTGATAATTAGACTCACCGTTCTCCTTTGATTCCGACCCCTAACTTATTGTCTATCCGCTCCTTGTGGGTTTCCAATATGTTGTGAGCCTAATATGAAAACATAATCGATTAACTCATGATTAGGGAGACTTAATGTGGCTTAAACAAATTAATATGCATTGTTCATGTCCATGGTTAAGATTTTTCCTATGAGGCAGTGTGACCTTATGGGACTGTTTAGCCTATAACATTTTCTATACTTGACCAATTAATTGGATTCTTATTCCTAATTAAAACTAACATATAATTATAGAACATATTAAACTTTCAGACCAATGGGATCATTGTACAATTTGTGGTGGAATTTCTAAATGTGTTTTGTTTTCTGCCTTGTTTCTGCCTTTAGGCAGTTTCAGGGTACTCATTTTGGTTCATCATAACTTATAATCTATAAGTCATATTTCAATGAATATTTACAGACAGTTATATGGGTGCATATGGAATATTTTCATTTTCACAACTTTTATCAATTATGTCTCTAAGGGCTTCAATTATAACAAACATTTTACTGGTCTAGAATATAATTGGCTTCCGGACCAGTATGACTTCCAAAAACCATAACTTAGTCTATACATAACCAATTAATCTGAACTAAGTACCATATTTTAGCTAAGACATATACCTATAATCGTTCTGCTTTGAGAATTTACAAATCTAGCTCTAACGAGCTAAAATGGGCCAAACAGGTTGCTAGATCTGCCCAGGGCACTCAATTGGCAGTTCAAGTCATGGAACAGTCATGGTTCCATTCACCATAACTTAAATATATACATGTCCTATTATCCTGAAATTTGGTATACTGATACATAACACATATATCTACAACTTTTATATTTTGAGATACTTCATGTAATGGATTTAATATATTCGAAAGCAAAGAATACAGTAGCTAACTTGGTTAGGGTTTACACCCTGACCAGTTTCATGAGAGAGAGGATATATCTTCCTATACACCAAATCACGCCAAAAACTTTACATATACATAAATATAAGACATAAAGGAACAAAATTTATGTTTTAAACATTTCCAGAATCAATTTCTATGTGCATAAAAATTGGGTTGTAAATCAGTGCCTATTGATGAATCTATGCAACTCAAATCATCCCTATAGCAATAAGAATTGATTACTTACCAAGAACGACCTTGAAAGGGATCAATTAGCTTCAAAAACTAATTGAAACAAGAAAGAATTGAATTCTAAAATGGAGGAAAATAAAGAAGAAGTCGGGCTGGAGAAGAAGGCAAAAATGGGAAGATAAAGCTAACTTTTTGTTTTTTGTCTTTTTATCTTTTTCTCATCTCTTTTCTCCTTTCTCTTCTCTTTTCTCTTCTCTTCTCTTTTATTTCTATTTTGTGTCATTTTCATTTTATTTTATCTATATTATTATTATTATTTACATATATTTATAATTCCACTAATTCACACAATAATACAGCTTAATCATTTGGCCTGATTTAACTAAATTAACAATGTAAATGTTTACTAATCTTAATATAATCATTTTGCTTACTTTAATTTAGTCACCTTATTCAATTCATTTTTAATACTTTGTTATCTTCATTTAGGTTATAATTACACAAGTGCGACTCGATACAAGTGCCAAATACTAAGACACGTAGCTAGTGCGTGTCATAAACTTGTTCCTACGAAAATACGTATGAAATGCACGTGTTCAAATGAATTGTATGCAAGATGCTTATGTTCAATGAAATGCATGTGGGGAAGGTCAAGGATGTTACAAAATCCATATATCTCTGGAACAGTATGTATCCTACTTGACGTACGAAGCTCTTGTACTTCATAAGGTTGAGCTATTATATCATCTGTATGAGTAACAAGCTCGGGTTTAGGCAGTTGATCAACATCTATTTGAGTATCTTGAACTTCCTCAAGTTCAATTTTGCTCCCCCTATCTCCTTTTCGAAGGAATTCTCTCTCTAAAAAGATAGCATGTCTTGAAACAAAAACCTTTTGTTCCAAGGGATGGTAAAATTGATATCCATATGATGCTTTTGGATATCCCACAAACAGACATCAGTCAGACTTAGCTTGTAGCTTATCTGACATTGTCCGCTTCACATAAGCAGGACAACCCCAAATTCTCATGTATGAAAATGTGGGACTCTTGTTATACCATATCTTATATGGAGTAACATCAACTGACTTTGAAGGAACTCCTTTTAGTATATAAATGGTGGTCTCTAGTGCATAACCCCAAAAGGATTTAGGCGATTCCGCAAAACTCATCATAGACCTTACCATGTCTAACAAGGTTCGGTTTCTTCTTTCAGCCACACCATTGTGTTGTGGTGTGTAAGGTGGAGTCCATTGAGATAAAATCCCATTATCCCTAAGATAATCTAGAAACTCTTGGCTCAAGTATTCACCTCTTCGATCTGATCGAAGGGTTTTAATACTTTTGCCAAGTTGTTTCTCTACTTCATTTCTGAATTCTTTGAACTTTTCAAAAGCTGCAGATTTGTATCTCATAGGATACACGTACCCATATCGTGAGTAGTCATCGATAAAAGTAATGAAGTAGATGAAACCACCTCTGGCGTGTGTAGACATTGGACCACATACATTTGAATGTATTAAGTCTAAAAGTCCATTAGCACGTTCACCTTTTCCCTTAAAGGGTAATTTAGTCATCTTGCCTAGTAAACAAGATTCACATGTGTCATATGATTCATAATCAAATGACCCCAAACTACCAGTTTTGTGTAGCTTAGCCATACGTTTCTCACTTATATGACCAAGGCGACAATGCCATAAATAAGATGATTTCAACATATCTTGTTTTTGCCTTTTATTATCATTGATGTTTAAAATTGGATTTGACATATCTAATATGTATATTCCCTTGCATAATGTACTATTAGCATAAAGAATTCCATTCAACATAATAGAACAACAATTGTTTCTAAAATCTAAAAGGAAACCATCTTTATTTAGACTTGAAACATAAATAATATTTTTAGTCAAAGCAGGTACATAATAGCAATTATCCAAATTTAATATAAGCCCACTAGGGAGGGTCAATATATATGTTCCTATAGGTAATATAGCAACCCTTGCTCCATTTACAGTGCATAGGTCTGACTCTCCCTTATTGAGCTGTCTACTGTTCCTTAGACCCTGCATATCAGTGCATATGTGTGAGCCACAACCGGTATCTAATACCCATATATTTTTATTGGAAATAGGATTAATTTCAATGACAAAAATACCTGAAGTAGATTGGCATCAGATGCCTTCTTCTTTAAGGACT
This sequence comes from Triadica sebifera, assembly GCA_023653625.1. Lineage (NCBI taxonomy): Eukaryota > Viridiplantae > Streptophyta > Magnoliopsida > Malpighiales > Euphorbiaceae > Triadica > Triadica sebifera. The sequence continues at coordinate 16,328,312 of CM042898.1, read as the reverse complement.
CCAAGAAAGCCTTGCAGTTTCTCTTCCAATGGCCATCCTTGCCACAATGGAAGCATGTCCGTTTTGGCAAAATCTCCTTGGCCTTCTTCTTGGCCATGCCTCCCTTAAGCTTCATGGACTTCTTCTTGTTCTTAAGATTCATCATTTTAGAACTTGAAGAGTCCACCAACATCATAGCCTTACTGTCCTTCTCGACAGATGGCTCAGCTGTTTTAAGCAAGTTAATTAGCTCAGGAATAGTGGTAGATATTTGGATCATCCTATAGTTAAGCACAAAATGTGAATAACTATCAGACAAATCGGTTAGAATTAAGTCAATACTTAATTCATGGTCCATCACAAATCCCAAGGTGGCCAACCTCTCAATATAGCCATTCATCTTCAATGCATATTGCACTAGAGATGTCCCCTCAACCATCTTAGTGCGGAAGAGCAACTTGGAAGTTTCGAACCTTTTGGAACGTGCTTGCTCATCAAAAAGCTCTCTTAGATGGTCTACTATGGAATTAGCATCCATAGCCTCATGCTGCTTTTGCAACTCAGCTGACATAGTAGCAAGCATAATGCAGCTTGCCATCTCACTATCATGGAGATGCTTTTGATAGGCCTTCTGAACATCTTCAGAAGCATTAGCAGCAGGAGGATTAGGGAGTGCCTCATCTAGGACATAGCCAATCCTTTCGGATTTGAGAACTATTCTTAGATTCCTTAACAAATCCAAAAAATTGGGCCTAGTCAACTTATTTGATTCCATTAGCGATCGCAAATTCACACTTGTCTTGATGATGATTCTAGCAACCTAGATGTAAAATAGAACATGTTAGAATGTATATAAAATGCATGTTTATTAGGTCTTTAATAAATCGCATTATGACTCCCACTATTTTATTGCGAATCCATAGCCCTCACTATGAACCTGGGAAAACTTATATGGAAGTTCTCCTAGTGGGTCGATATCCAACTAGCTAAGAATAACCTTGAGGCAACTCAGCATCCTATCTTTAGTTTGGTTGGTAGGTATCTAATCCATACGAATTGCATTATTCATGCAACTATCAAATCTTGTGCTATCAACTTATTGATGTGTGCACATACATTGGGCTATCGAGTCTTGATATGTGTACATCTCATGTATACAAACCCAACTTCACCTTCAATACACATTAACCTTGGCGCCAATCCAACAAGTTAAGAATATCAGTTAAGTCTAACCCATTAATCGTGAAATCTAATTTTAATGGATTGAACATATTCTTATAGAGTGAGCTGAAGGCAACTCAACAACCCTAACTCTAGAAAAACTTTGGTTCTCCCCATATTAATGGAAGGCGTAAGACTTAATTGTTTATTTAGTGAGGGATTTCTTTGTTAAGTCTCATCAAGTTATTATTACATGCTTTTATATATCATATACCTAGGTATATGCATGAATTTACAACCCAAAATAGAAATCAAATTCCTATTTCTAAGTCTTCTTGTTTATGGTACCATCTCTGCTTCTTGCTCCTTTGTATCTTCATTCTATCCTAATCCTATGTAATCTAATTACATATTTCAAATTATAGAAAACCTCAATTTACATTTGAGGGGAGTAAGATGGGAAGAGAAATACATAAGAAAGAAAAAGAGGTAGGGACACGCAAGCCGTATTTAGCATAAAATAAAATAATTCCATGCATGCTCAATCAGATTGGGCCTAAGTCCATAATCATCCATCATGCCTTTTCATACACCCCTAACATGCATTCTCTAATACACAAAATAAAAATGACAATTTTGGATTTCAATTTGTAAATCGATTCAACATTTAAATCGAAATTGCCTATATATGTTCTTTCGGTTAATTTAATTTTGTATGTCATTTTAAAGTGGAATTTAATATTTAATCAAATTAAATTAAATTCCATATTTCCAGAAATAATTCAAAATTAATTCTCTTTAATATCAGAATATTATGATGTTAAAATTAAACAATTTAATTTTAACATCCATACCAATTTCTAGTCATACTAGAATTACAATTGCACAATTTAAATTAATTCAAAATTAATTTCCAAAAATTTTAAAAATTTTCAGAACATCAAATCACCATATTATCTTAAGGTCAGCACAAGTTAATCAAAACTTTTTTGGCACAAGCCAAAATTACTAAGACAAGCGAACCAACACACTTAGACGCTCAAAATGACTAATTCGGTATCTAGAATTTTTAAAATTTCAAATGCTTGAAAAATAATTTTGGCATGCATCTAACATCCAAATAACATATTTTTAATCACACAAAAATTATTTCAAGGTGCTGAAAATAAAATAAACACATACAAAAAAATCAAACAAAACAGCCCCACTAGGTATGCTAAAACAGTCCCGTTTTTGTATTTGTTTGAACAATTAATTAAAATAATTTTTAATTTATTATTGGACACTTACAAAGCCATAAAAATATTCTCAATATGTCTAAATAAGTTTTTCATAATTAAATTACAACAAAAATGTAATCAGCCCCATCAATTAAGCCAAACAACAACACATGTTCATAAAAAAGGCAATTTTAGGCATTTTTGAAATAAATCCGAAATTAATTATTTGACTCACATTCAAATCATTTTTTAATCAAAATAATCATTCTTAATCATCCCATGATCATATTAAAGAAAAAAAAATATGTAAACTATATTTTACAAATTAATTTCAGTTGTTCAAAACCTATTGATCCAAAATCATCAAAAACATCCAATCCCATTGCATTTTCAATTAAAATTAATTTTAATGGATACAAGGAGGTTCTGATACTAATGTAGGGTTTTAAAGAATGAATCATATTCATAAACACAGAGAAAAGTAAAATTTTTCAAATCCCAAAACAAAAGATCATACTTGTACCATTAAAAATAATTTATATAAATGTAAATGTTAAAAATTATACATTGTAATTTCTTATTTGTTCTTCAAATCTTCACTTTGTTGGGTTGTAGAAAACCACAACAATCCACACTTGGATGTCTCTAATGATAATCCACGCGAAGAATGAAGAAGAAACTATCAAGAGAAATGGTTTGAATAAATTCAAAGTGCTAGCTTTGAAAGTGTTCTTGAGAGAATTTTTATTGTCTTAAAATATTTTTTTTTTACAAAAATATTTTCATGTATATTTTCTACCATTTGATATCTTATCTATTTGAATCAAATTCAAAAATAAGATGAAAAGTCAAAGATGGAGAAAATGGAAACAAATGAATATAAATTGGCCATAATTGGCCTAATTAAGGCCAAAAATTGTCGTTGGCCAATTGGTGGGAGGCAGTAGGCGCGCTGGGCCTGCTGCGAGCTGCTGTTGGGCAGCCCAGCTGGCCCGCAAGGTAGGCCAGCAGCCTGCCTAACTCATGCGGGCCCGCATGGCCTGTACAAGCCCATGACATTCTCGAACGATTTTTCAGTGCGATCTTATCGCGATCCATCCTAGAATAATTCTCTCATATTTTGGATCCTATCCAAGACCATTTTACTCATTCTCCATATCTTTAATGCGTGTGACCTATTAGGTTTCTGGTTATGTTGGCCACTTAAATTAACTATTAATTTAAGCAGGTCATGAGCAGTATCTAGCAACACATCATGACCCCAAATTGACCGAAAAGTCAGTGTTTTGACTACGAACCTTTCCATAGACAATTTATATGCAATTATTCCTTTCACCATTTTATGCTCCACTTGGTTCAGAGTATAGACATGTGTCAACTCCCACCAGACCGACTACATCACGTCTAGTCCAAGTAATGTTAGTTCTTGTCCTTGAGGCTCATTACTCTATTAGATATGTCATTGAAGACTATCTTTATGACATTTCCACTCCTGCTAGAGATTCCTGAGTAATGACCACGACAAGAGGCCATGGGTATACACTCCTTCTATCAAGAGTGGTGAATCCTTTGTTGGTTACCCAATTACCTTTGAATACCTCAAGTTGTATCCAATCACCACCCTATGAGCTACCTCTCTGAGGCAACAAGGAATTGTGTCAAAATACAGAATCAATGTTGAAGATATCCTTGAGTACCTCAAGTCTAAGGATACTTGCACCATTGCTATGATGAGACTATCATTGACATTTGAATAGATTATCCATATGATTGTCTCATAGTTGGTCATCCAATGTACTTAGCTATACTTAGCAAGCATCCACATGTTAACTCTAAATAACTCATGTTTATAGATCATGAGATCTACTACTCGATCCAATCAAGAAGTGTAACATGTGCTAGTCTATCTGGATTAATAATGTCCCATCTCATTAATCCTATGACTAGAGATAATTTTGATACTAATATAATTACACATGATAAGAATCTCAATATCATGATCTCATCTTGATTTCCTTCATGCTATGTTATGTATCAAGGACTTCATTAATTGATTTAAGATCACTTATCAATTCATATATCAAATGAACATCAAATTAGCCTTTTATTAATTAAAAAAATTTGTACAATAAGTGCTAAAGGTGATTGCCTTTAGAGCACTCCTCTAACATAGACCTCCCTTTCTTGTGTCGACAATATGAACCATAAAGGCTTTGCATCCCTTTCTTATCATTTTCTCTTCCTTCATCATTGAAATAACTCATGGTATCAGTGGGAAAAATCACCTTCCACTTTCATATCCTATTGGTTTGGGTTTTAAACATCACAATCTTATCCTTTTCGTCTACAAATGCCCCGTGCTAATCAAGTCTGTCGATTACTCTCTTCCATGTACAATGAAATGACAACCTCTATGTAGCCGATTCACTTTCATGTTGTGCCTTAAAGGGTTTGTAACCTCAATTTCATATTCAATATTCTCACAAATCATATTGTGTTGCCTAGGAGTGCTTATGCATATATATGAATATGTTAAAGTCATGTTAATTAATGCATAAATATCAGAGTCGTAAAGAGAGAACATACCAACCATCACATTTGTAGCTTTCTAGTTCTCCCTAGTCCTCATAGCATAGGCTCTAGCTGGTGCATGACCTGCTCTTGTCCTATTGACAGTCTCAGAGGCTATCTAGGTAATTCATATACGACCCCTGGTTTGCTTTTTGGTCTAAGTAGGAGTTGACCATGTAGTTTGGCCAGGTGTACTACTTGTCATCAGAGGGCAATCCCTCTTCATATGATCTTTAGATCTGCATTAGTAGCAAGAACCTGTATTTCTCCAGTACTCTCCTTTATGACTCTTGTGGCAAGTGCTGCAAGCTAGAAAGTTATCTCACGTAGCCTGTGTCTGAGTTCTACCAACTGCAGATATAGTTCTAGAGGACTGCACCTTCTTGTATGAACCTCCCTAAGTATAACATCTGTTCTACCCCTAACTTTTTCCATGAGACTGTGGGTGAAATTGACCCTTCTTACCTGATGGTTAGGTCACGAGAGTCACTGTCTGTCTATATGTTTCCCCAGCTTGCTTTCTCTTTCAATGTTTCACACTAACCATGGCTGTAATGAGCTAGGTAAAGTTGTCATGTTGAAGTGCTGGCACAAAGTCGCTTATCTCTGCATTTAGGCCATACTCAAATCTCTTACACTTATCTACCTCTTTGATAATCATCTCTGAGGCATATTTACTCAATTGAGTAAACTCCCTCTAATACTCAGTCACTATCATATTACCCTGATTAAGGCTCAAAAATTCTCTCTTCTTCTCATCCACATAAATCGGAGGAACATATTGTTCCTTGAACTCTGTCACAAAGAAATCCCATGTTATAGGTTGTGCAACCTCTAGTTTTAGTAAGATTGCCTTCCATAAGTCATAGGCATCTTCCTATAACAAGGATATAGCATACTTGGGCTTCTAATAAGTGGCCACATCAAACTCATCACATACCCTCTTTATCTTCTCAATCTAATACTCCATAGCAGCAGGATCATCATCCTTTGTTCCCAGAAAATCAGTAGCTCCAAACTTATGGAGCTTGTCTGACAATAACTTTGGCCTTGGTGGCGGAGATGAAAAACCTGGTGCTGGTGTTGGTGGCACTGCTCTAACTCTCTGTTACAGTAATCTTGCCATCTGCTGCATCAATGCAATCAGGTCCTGGTTATCTTATTTAGGAGCATGTTGGTTATGGACTGGTACAACACCTTGGCACTGAATACTATCTGAACTGGGTTGATTTGGTGCCCCATTATATGGAGAGATTTGGCTTTTAGCCATGTCATTCAATTCAAATGCCATCTCACTCTAGTCCTACAAGTTGATAGAGAAGTAGCCTAAGTCAAAGGCAGAAAAGACACATGTATGTATGCATGCTAACCCCATAATCCACTTAGGTCTAAAACCACCTAAACCTAAGCTCTGATAACACCAAATGTAACACACTCCATACAGCCAGGGTAGACCTCATTGTACAGACAAATGCTATACAACTGAATTTGTCTAACATCTGTCTTAGTTAAAAAAAATCTAACTTATGTCTATGTTAAGATCATCATGTTATACACTATACAAATTTTAAACATTCATACGACATAATCTATATTAAAACCATATCTGTATCTAGATATTAACCAAAATCAAACCATAATTTGGCTTAGGCAACAATCGCTCTTATTACAATATCAACCTTATTAGACCATAATTACAAATCAATTACATATCCTTATAAAAATCATGTTCAAGAAAAATTTTCTCTATCCCATGTCATGTGGAATAATCAATAATGAAATGAATGAGATAAAATAACTAACCCACACGGGTCAACTCTGACTGGCTCTGTCTCTTCTTTTTGTCAACTCAATGGTTTACTAGCTCCAAACCTGCATACAAGGAAACCCACATGCTAAGCTACTGAAAGCTTAGTGGTGTATATAAATATTTAAATTTGAACAAGCATTCACTTATTAATATAGCATTCACAATCTCAACAAACTTGTGTGCCTAACCACATAGTCATATGCATAACTATTCAAAAAGGAACTCATTCATACTGAATCAAATAGATGTCAATACATACATTGCATATATTGCACAAATGAATCCATTTCATCATATTCATATTTATTTCCATTCATAGCATTTCTATATCATTAAAAGCATAGTAAACTTCATCATGCATAGCACATATTCAAATTATAGGTTTCTTATATAAATCCGATTTCTGGTTTTCACATCCCTTGTCTTGGATGTATCTGTATTTTGATTCACTACTTTATGTATACTATATAATCAATTAATGTATTGCCAATCTCATTGTACTGTATTGCCAATTTCTGGTTTCTTAGCCCAATACTCTAGAACCGGACTACCTGGATGCAGGTTGTGAAATAGGAGCGCTCTCACTTGAGCTTAAGCCAACCTGCTCACTATTTGTAACTGCCTATATTGCAATTTCCACATCTCAAATCAGGATCTCTTTTGCATGAGCTTAAGCCACCCTGATGAGTAAACATAATAAATGCATGCATATGTGCAAATTTTGCATCTCAAATCAAGAGCACTCTTACCCAAGCTTAAGCCACCCTAATGAGTAAGAAACCGCTTGTATAAATATTCTACTGTATCATAACCTCCTCAGTGGCATGCTACTTATCCTAGCTTGTCCTTGTATAGAGAATGGACATGTATTTTTACTTTCTGGATATTTAAATCATTTATGTCACCTTCCAATGTTTCACATAATCATCATATCATTCCTGTAATTTATAGCACCTAGTGCAAAAACATGTTCCATATTCATGTCATTATGTTGTGTATAATCTCATTTAATCATGCCAAGTGTGTGTGTGTATATCATACTCAAATAGTTTCCATCATATAAATCCATTTGCACATTTTTGGATACAATTCATGAGTGTGAATGGTATATTCACGGGCATGAAGCCTTTTGTCATGGGTTGTCTACCCGTGACTGGCTTTGTGATCATTCACAGGCATAACAATGTGATTTCATACATTCACGGGCATGAAACTTTACTTCACGGATGTGAAGCTTGACTTTATGGGCATGACCATACTATGTTCATACATTCACCGGTGTGAAGCGTGACTTTCCATTTCAAATTTTCTTTTAACAAAGCTTCATAGAAAAAAAGGTTGATGAACCTAGATTTTCCATTTCAAATTTTTAGAAAAGGAAGGAGAATTTAGGTGCTCTTTTAGTATCTTGAAAGTTTTTATTAATTAAAAATGGTTTAGGCATCAAAGGGATTCATTATTTACTCCCCCATCTAGCATCATTCATCTTCTTATAGCCTTTACACCTTAAGTGTCTAGTATAGATGTGTTAGGCAAAGAGGTACACACAAGACCTCTCATTCCAAAGAAAAATGGGAAAGGCTCAAATTGTCCCATAGTTAGGCCTCAAAAGGCAACACATGCATTCATGTACAAATCCTCCTAGGACATCCAACACATCACATGCATGTTCATGCATTCATGCTAATAATTTTAGAGATGTGATGAAACACAAACCTTATACAAAATGGCATGAGAAAAAAGAAAATTTTAAATATAGTATATAGTGTCATTATTGCATGAGATTCGACCTTATTAATATTTTTTAGTTTGTAAGGAAGACTTATTTGAACTTTCTATCACTAATCCCCATGGACCGAAGCTCAAATTGGTACCAATTGGACTAATTGAGGGGGAGAAGCCACAAAAGAAATAGGAGTAATTTATATGTATGATATCATTTTTTGACCCCTTATGCATCTTTCATGTTTTATTCTAATAATTGGTATCATTTTGTGGCACATAAAAAGATTTTTTTTGTTATTTTCCTAACAAATGGTATCTTTTTTAAAATGTTTTATCCTTTTTTCTCTCTCTCTTCTATTTCATTTCAAAAGCCTTCTTTTATTTTTTTTTCTCTATCTGTTTTTTGACCTAAGTGGTGTCTTATCCCTTTTTTATCTTATCGAAAAGGGAGATTTTTGATGAGCAAAAATTCAGTATTTACTAAAAAGGGAGAGAAGATAAGAAAAATTTCAAAAACCTATATTTGATTAAGAGGGAGGGTTTATTTGAAAACATATTTGACCGAAGGAGAGAGATATTTTGAAATAAAAGGGGAAAGCTAATTTTTTTCAAATTATTTGACTTAATTACTTTCCATGCATCTTTATTTTTGAGTAATTTTAATTTTGCTCTTTGTCAAAATCAAAAAGGAAGAGAGGAGATTATTAAAGTATGTGTTACATCTCTATATTTTGATCTTGATAATCATATTGAGAAGTCATTAATGTGTTTATTTCAGTGTTGTTTTATAGGTCTAATTCTAATAAACAATTAGTGAAAAGTGGAAGAATTGTGTGGGAACTATAATTCATGACCACAAAATGAAGTATTGCCCTTGATGATGATTTCATGACCACAAAATGAAGTATTGCCCTTGATGATGATTTCATGACCACAAAATGAAGTATTACTGTAATTGTGAGTGATAAAATGGTTTTGAGTGTTTGTTCATAGAATACTTGGGATAAAAGTTGAAAGTGAGCTTAGGAAAACTCTAGGAAAGGTTGGAAGTTAGCCTTAGAAAAAACTCTTTGTAAGTTTTGAGTGTGCCCTTGAAAAAACTCAAGTTGTAAGGGTTTAATTGTGAGCTTAGGAAAACACTTATAAGGGTTTGAGTGTGAGCCCATAAAAATACTTAAGGTTGATAGTTAGCCCCAACAAAAATTCTAGATAACTTTGAGGTGAGCTTATGATAACCTCATTGTGTACTATTTGAAGAAATTTGTGAGAAATCCCAATTATGGTTGAGGAGTGGACGTAGAAAGTGTTTGCCTGAACTACTATAAATCTTGTGTGCCTTATTCTCTCTATCTTTTTCTCCCTTTATCTTTTATTTGTCCATTGCAAATATTATTCTGTTGAAAATAAAATAAGTAGCCTTAAATTTTAATAAGTCACCAATTCATCCCCTATTCTTGATGCACATCTTTCCTAACACAATTCAATCATAATTAAATTCACTTTCAGAATGTGAAGTTTTGGCATGTTAATCCAAGCACTTAAAGGAGTAATGCTAGTGGAGTACAAATGGGTATTTATGCATAAAAGAAAATAAGAATAATGAAATTATAAGGTATAAAATAAGATTAGTTGCATAAGAATTTTTGCAAAGACCTGACATTGATGATGAAGAGACATATTCTCTTGTGATGGATGCAATTACTTCTAAATACCATTTTAATTTGGCAATTCATAAAAAACTTGATATACATCTAATGGATGTGGTTACACCCTATTTATTTGGTTCACTTGATAATAAAATTTACATGAAAATTCCTAAAGGATTTAAAATGCCTAAAGCATATAAGAGTTCTCGGGAAGGATATTTAATAAAATTAAATAAATTATTTTATAGACTAAAACAATAGGGGTACATGTTGTATAATCATCTCAATGAATATTTGTTGAAAGATGGATATAAAAATTTATCTAATTTGTTCATGTGTTTTTATAAAAAGATCTAGATAGAGTTTGTTGTAGTTGTTACATAAATTGATTTAAATATTATTAGAACTCCTGAAAAGCTTCATAGAGTGATAAATTATTTAAAAAAGTAATTTAAGAATAAAGATTTTAGAAAAACAAATTTTTGTCATGGCCTACACATAAAGTATTTAACAAATGAAAAGTTTTTCCATTAATCTAGTTATATATATAAAAAAGAATTTTAAAGCAATTATATATGGGTAAAATACATTCATTAAGGACTTAATGGTTGTGAAATCATTAGATGTGAATAAAGTCCCTTTTCATACTTGAAAGAATGATGAAGAACTTTTTAACTAAAATACCATATTTCACTATTGTAAGTGCATTAATGTATCTTGCTAATAATATAAGGCCTAATGTAATATTTGTTAGTTTATTAACAAGATTTTGTTCTTCTCCAATACAAAGGCATTAAAATGGAACTAAACATATATTTTGAAATCCATAAGGAACAATTGATATAACATTGTTAGACTTAAATAATTTTTAGTCACAATTAATTGGCTATGTAGATGTAGGATATCTATCTGATCTATATAATGCATGATCTTAAATAGACTAGTTATTTAGATGTTGTGGTATGATTGTATCATGGCGTCCTATCAAAGAAACTTCAATTGCTACTTCTTTAAAATGTGCAAAAATAATCATAATGCATGAAGAAAGTACATAGTGTATTTGGATAAGATCATTCACCCAACATATCTAGAAGATATGGGGTTTCCCTTTAGAAGAAAAGATTCCAACAATCTATATGATGATAATGTAGCATGCATATCTTAGCTAAACGAAAGGAAATATCAAATGAGATAAAATGAAGCATATTTCACTAAAATTCTTCTTTACTAATGATCTTCAAAAGAAATGTGATATAGATGTTCCAAAATTTTGTGAGTAATAATTTGGCATATATGTTTAATAAGACACTACCTATAACACCCCTCTATTTAGGTAGGGTAACCCTCACTATACAAACGAATGTCATATGATCGAATTTGTCTGAACCTATTCTAAATTAAAACTTTTGCTATCTTATTTTTATGTCAACAATATTACATATGTTTAACATACAACCTTAAAATCACATCTAACATAATATGTGTAGCATGCATCCTTATACTAAACATATCTTACTTACTTCATAAAACTCATTTTAATTTTTAGTAATAATGATCAACTAGAACAATAACTAGTTTAGGTAATTACTGCCCTTATTAAAATATCAACCTTATTAAACAAATCCCAATTTATCTATCTCTATCCCATGACATGAGAAATAACTGAATGAAATGGATAAAACTAGCCTAGTGCAGCTAGTGTTCAGGGTCCAGTTGTACCATCGGTCCCTAACCAACATGCTCCATAACAAGCTAATCAGGACCAAACTCTATTAATATAATAGATGGCTGGATTACTGCAACAGATAGCTAGAGTTGTACCAGCAGCACTAGCTCTTCCACCTTTACCACCGAGGCCAAAGGTACTGCTAGACAAGCTCCGTAAGTTTAGAGCTACTAATTTTTTGGGAATAAAAGATAATGATCATGTTGCTATAGAATATTGGATTGAGAAAACAGAGAGAGTTTTGTGATGAGTTTGAGGTGGGCATTGATCATAAGGCCAAGTATGCCATTTCCCTACTATAAGAAGATGCTTATGATTGGTGGAAGACAGTGTTATTGAAACTAATATCCCTCAACCAATTTCATGGGATATTTTTATTAATGAGTTCAAGGAGCAATACGTTCCCCTGATTTACATTCATGAGAAAAAAAGGAGTTAAATACTTGAGAGAGTTTACTCCATTGAGTAAATATGTCTCAAAGATGAGCACAAGTGAGAGAGATAAGTGTCGAAGGTTTGAATATGGCCTCAATGCAGAGATAAGTGACTTTGTGACATCACTCCAACATGTTAGCTTTACTCAGTTGATTGCATCTACGGTTAGTGTGGAGTAGAGAAGGAGGATGAGAGCAGAGGAAAAATCTAGATAAGTAGTGACATGAGTGACTTAGGCTTCATGTAAGAAGAATCGATTCTACCCAGGATAGTCTCATGACAGGAGTTAGGGACAGAGTAGGAGTACACACAGGGTGGACCATATAGGAAGGGATAGCTCTCCAGAGCTACATATGCTATAATGGTCACCAATTAGAGTCTAGTTAGAATAAGTGTGTGATATACATAGAAACTACATGATTGATATTAGAGGTTAAAATAAATTGAGTAAATGACTAAATAAGAAATAAAAATAAACTAAATGGATTGCTAAAGTTAATTTGCTCAGACATATCACATAATGAAATTACAGTTTAATAAAAGCTAGTGGAATTTGTTACATGTAAAATAAATAAGTTAAAAAAATTAAAAAGTAAATAAGTTAAAAAAAAAGATAAGGGGGGCCGAATGTGGTTTTATGGGAGGGGGCAATGTATTTGGATTAAGTAATTGCAACTTCTTCGCAATTCTATCAACCTTATCTCCATTCTTATTCATCCTCAAACCACTAGCCTCAATTTCTTCATCTTCTCCTTCATGTTTTGCAAGAAATTCACTCTAAATAGATTTGTTCTGGGTAAGTAGTCCTCTCTAAATTGTTCTTGTGTTTTTAGAGTTATTAGGACTATGTAATATCAGTCTTTTGCACTCTCATTTTCAAGGAGTTATCAACCCGAATTTGAAGAAGTGTAAAACATAAATGTTGTTCATATATGTGTTTTTTTATATTTCTATCAAATTTCATGAAATTATTTTGGGTGCAGAAAGAGATAAACTTGTTTCAGTGAGACTGGTTTAGGGAGATGTGTTAACAGAATAACCTACGATTTTTGCTTAATTTGATCATCTTAATGGCCGAATCTAAGGTTTTTAAAGCATTAAAGTTGTAGATGTATGTGTTATTAAGGTTTTTATAAAATTTCATATAAATACCTCTTGTTTAGGCTGAGTTATAGAAAAATTAATTATGGTTGTTCCTTGATTGAGCTGTTTCTTTGTACCTGTGCAGCTTCAGTAGATTCGTGTTCCTTTTTAAGCTTCTTAAAGGTCAAAATTTCCAAAGTATAAAACATTTATTTCTATGTCTTATCTGAGTTCCAATGGAAGTCTCACCTTAAATTGTCATTTATTTTGTAAGTTATAACTGAACAATTGCACTGCTCGGGTTGGTACTCTATGCTGAACCAGTTATAGATTATCTATTGTTTGAGGACTTTAGCCATAGACTTTGTAAAAGTGATAAGCATGAAAAATGTTCCCAATTACCTTATATAAATGTGTAGGAATTTTAGTAACAAACAAAGTTACACGTTCAAAGATATGGATTTTTAAATATGGTACCCTGAATCTACCTAAGGGGCAGCAAATAGTGGAATATTTAAAATTTCACTAAAAATTACATAATGATTCAAAAATTCAAAAATTTTAATATGTTTTAGTATGTTAAATTTAATTATAAATAGGAATCATATAAATTAGATAAGTGTATAAAAATTTATAGAGCCAATAGTCCTAAGAGGTATTGTTCCAACTTAAAAGAAATTATAGTAATTTATTTAAACTATATCAAGAATGAATAGTTTTGTAATATCCTTGAACTTCCCCACATGCATTTCATCGAATATAAGCATCTTGCATACAATTCAATTGAACACATGCATTTCATACGTATTTTTGTAGGAACAAGTTCATGGCACGCACTAGCTACGTGTCCTAGTATTTGGCACTTGTATCGAATCGCACATGTGTAATTATAACCTAAATGAGGATAACAAAGTATTAGAAATGAATTGAATAAGGTGTCTAAATTAAAGTAAGAAAAATGATTAGATTAAGATTAGTAAACAATTACATTGTTAATTTAGTTAAATCGGGTCAAATGATTAAGCTGTATCATTGTGTAATTAGTGAAATTATAAATATATGTAAATAATAATAATAACAATATAAAATGAAATGAAAATGAAACAAAAGAGAAATAGAAGAGAAGAGAAATGAGAAATGAGAAGAGAAAAGAGAAGAGAAAAAGAGAAAAAGAGAAAAAGAGAAAAGGACAAAAAACAAGTTGGCTTTATCTTCATCTTTCTTCCCCATTTCTGCCTCCTCACTTCAGCCCCGTTTTCTTCTTCATCTTTCTCCATTCCAGAACTCAATTCTTCATTGTTTCACCTAGTATTTGCACCAAATTGATCCCTTGCAAGTTCGTTCTTGGTAAGCAATGAATTCTTATTGCTATAGGGTTGATTTGAGTTGCTTAGGTTCAATATTAGGCACTGAATTGCATCCCGATTTTGATGTTAATAGAAATTGATTCTGGAAATGTGTAAAACATAAAAGTTGTTCCTTTATATCTTATATTTATGGATATGTAAATATGTGTGCAATATGTTATGTATAGGGAGAGATATGCTCTTCGTACTGAAACTGGTCAGGGTGTAAACCCTAACCAAGTTAGCTACAGTGTGGTTTGATTTCGAATATGTTAAAGCCCTTATTGGAAGTCTCTAAAAACATAAAAGTTGTAGATATATGTGTTTTGTATCTGTATACCTAATTTCAGGTTCATAGACCTTGTAAATTGTGAGTTATGGTGAATGGAACCATGACTGTCCCATGGTTTGAACTGCATACTGAGTGCCCTGGGAAGATACAATAATTTGTTTGGCTAATTTGAGCTTGTTAAAGCTAGATTATGTACATTATCAAAACATTACAGTTATAGGTATATGTCTTATCTAAATTTTGGTACTAATGGAAACTTCATAGGTTATGTATAGACTAAGTTATGGCCTTTGTAATCCATACTAGTCCGGAAGTCAATTCTATTCTGGACCAGTAACATGTTTGGTATAATTATAAGACCTTAGAGAGATAATTGGAAAACATTGTAAACATGAAACATGTTACATATGAACCCATATAAGTTTCTATAAATTTTCATTAAAATAGGACTTATATATTATAAGCTATGATGAACCCAAATGAGTACCCTGAAACTGCCTAAAGGCAGAAAACAGAGCACGCTTAGAAATTCCACCAAATATTGTAAAATGATCCAATTGGTCTAAAATTTGAATATGTTCTCTAATTATATGTTATTTGTAATTATGAACAAGAATAAGATTAATTGGTCAATTATAGAAAAAGTTATAGGCTAAACAGTCCCATAAGGTCACACTGCCTCATAGGAAAAATCTTAACTATTGACATGAACAATGCATATTAATTTGTTTAAGCCACATTAAGTCTTCCTAATCATGAGTTAATCGATTATGATTTCATATTAGGATCACAACATATTGGAGACCCACAAGGAGCAGATAGACAATAAGTTAGGGGTCGGAATCAAATGAGAACGGTGAGTCTAATTATCGATTGAATTCTTTAGTGCAAATGAATGTTGCTTGCTATGTGATTCATGTGATTGTCATGATTGGTCCTTGATAATGTAATGATGGATAATTTCTGACATTGTGGTACATATAAATGGTATACTTGTGGTATATTGGAAGTATATGTTTGACAAATGTGATATATATACATGGTATATGTATAGTATATGCAAGGTATATGCTTGACATATGAGGTATATATGGAATATATGTATGTTGTATATGATAAATGTTGCCCAGATATTAGACCAAGAAGGGGGGTTGAATTGGAGTTTAAAAAATTAAACTTTAAAGTGCGGAAATAAATAGTTAATTTTAGAAGGGATAGAGAAAATAAGACACAAAGATTTGTAGAGGTTCGGGGTATTAACAAACCCTACTCCTCTCCCCAATCGCAATTGGGAGTTTTACTAACACACTAAGTGTTACAATGGAGTTTTACAAGCTCACTCCCAACTATGGTGTTTCTCACAATGGCTCACACCTAACCCAGAAATCCCTTGTGTTTTAATGGCTCACACAATAACCAATTCCTTTGTGTTTTACAGGCTCACACAAACAACCTACACTTTGTGTTTTACAGGCTCACACAAACAACCTACACTTTGTGTTTTACAGGCTCACACAACTAACCCTTACAAGTGTTCTACTCTTAACCCAGAACTACCCAATGCTCACTTGAGTAAAGATTACAGAGAGAACCACTTATAAATCTTTATTTCTCAAATATGAGGAGCAAAAAGATTTTTACAGAGAATTGATTTGTTCTCAAAGTATGAAAGTACAAGATAGCTTGTAATTTGAAGTATATGCTAATCTTTTATTTTTCTTATCATTCCCTTATCATCCTCTTATTTCTTAATGTATAAATGACTTCCATTTATACTCTCATGGCTGAATATAGCCGTTGGGGTGCATTAAATAAGAAACTAGCCGTTGTACCAACTAAAAAATCGTGCCTGTCATTTTTCTCTTTCATTGGTCACGGGCGTGAATATGCTTGTCACGGGGGTGACAGTTCTTCCCAAGCCGTGACTGAAGTGGTGACCTTGGTCGTGAAGCTCTCTGGTATGTTTTGACATATAGAGTCACGGGCGTGACATTAATCCTTCACGGGCGTGACAGAATTTCCAGCCGTGAGCCAAGTGGTTACTCTGGTCGTGAAGCTCTCTGGATAAAATTGAGAGAATCATTCACAGGGGTGACACCATCATTCACAGGGGTGAACATCTTCCCAGCCGTGACCCTAGTGGTGACTCTGATTGTGAAGCTCTCTGGTTGAAATTTCATGACTCTTCACGGGGGTGACACCTTTAGTCACGAGGGTGATTGAAATGCCCACTTCACGATTTGTTCTTCCTTCATGGCCGTGAACTTCAAATGTTGGTTTTGGTAACGGCTAGCTTTGTTCACGGGAGTGACTCCTAGAGTCACGGCAGTGAACATGCTACTCTTTACTTTTTGTTTCTCAAGGATTATTCTTCCAATTCTCCATTCTTGCTATTTTTAATTTATGTCATGTATAATACACTTAAAGCAAGTATGTTAAATACAATATTGCTATATTATTTATTATCATCAAAATGACAGAAATACCCCTCAAGGTTAACAATCTCCCCCTTTTTGATGGTGACAAATAATCTAGCAATATGTGATTTTGAGAAGTCTCCCCCTCAAAATATACTTAGGATAAAAATTATAATGTGCAAGAATAGTGAATAAGGATGTAGCATTTCAGCTAGAAGCAAGTCATAAGAAAAGTATATCCAATACATACCACAAATCCTTTTCAAGACATAAAGTATATGTAAAGTATGTTTAAGGTATATCATGGCATGTTTTTATTTGTAACTTGCTTTTTAAGGTATATTCAAGGTATACTTAGGTTATAATTCTACTTTGCAAGCAATTTCAAATTTGATTCACAATTCTTATTATTGCTAGTTTGATCCTACTTTCCCTTATCATATAAATTCTTTCATATATTGCTAGTTTTCTCCCCCTTTTGTCATCAATCAAAAAGAATATGTAGATTGAAGTAAACAAAAGCAAATATATATTATATGAAGGAAAGGATACAAAAACATAATAAGTAACAAAATAAAGAAAAATGATCAAACATAACAAGTTTAGGCTACACTCTAGCCTATATCCTAGCTAGACATCTTATCACGAATCCTAGCTACTTCAGCCTCAAGACTGTTGATCCGAGACTCCATGAAGTCCTTGAGGTTTTCCAACCTCTCATCCATGGAAGTCTGCAGCTGCTCGAAACGTGGTGCCAAGAGGTCGACCACCTGCTGCGCTAAAGACGGTGTGGAGGCTGAGGACTGTCCAATGTCCTGAGCGATGGCTGGAGTGGCTTCCTCAATCCTAGCCCTCTTTTTCTGCTGGACTCCCTGGAGGCCTGCTTTAAAATCCTCCATGTCATGATCTTCCCAGATAATTTCTCCAGCAGTATCAGTGAAGCGATAAAAGATATCGTTCTGGTAAACGATTCTCACTGCTGCTCCCATCTTTATGAAAGACTCGATATCCAGCCTATCTCGTGGGTGGGCAGGAATAATGTTGAAATGATGGTCATCCAGCTTCAAGTAATTTAGCTTCACTGCCATATGAGTGACATAAGCCCCAATCAAGATATCTCCTGTGGGCTTGGTTGCGATGGAGAGAAAATGGTTTGCAAACCATCTGGAAAGCACCACTTTGATTTCCCGGTGAGCCATCTCAAATAGGAAGAGTTCTGACTTCCTAATAGTTCCATTGCTCTCTCCCCGAGCAAAAATGCTATAGGTTAGAAACCTATGCAAATACCTGTGTACTGGGGCCACGAGATGAGTGCTTTTCGTCTTCTTTACGTCCTAGCTACAATTGTATCCGAAATGAGTCCAGGCTGCAGGGGCAGATAATTCTACCTCAGTCTCATTCAGAACGCCATCTGATGGTAGGTTGAGCAATTCTCCAAAAGCAATGGCGCTGAGGGTGTTTTCATTTTTGCAGAGTTGGAATTTCACCACTCCAGTTGGTGAAACCTGCAAGGTGCTGAGGAATTCCAGCGTTGGCTCCCGTAGAGTTGGCAGATGAATGTCAACAAAGTCTTTTAGATGACAGGCTTGAAGTTGCTCTGTCATAGCCATCTCGAGTCCTAGATTACGGACTGTCTGCCATTCGAAGGACCTTGATGATAAAATTGGTCGCTTCTTTAAAGTTGCATACCGAGGATGGCAACTTTCGGGTATGATGTTCATGAGGTAATCTGAATATCTCTTTGGTGCATGGGACTTCTTTCTCTTCCCTTTTGATGAAACAGACTCCATTTTGATTTTGATTTTGATAGGAATGAAAATAAAATATGATAAAATACCCTAGGAATATCTATTTTATGCTGAAGATTCGAACTTTTGAAGGAATTTATAGTGAAATATCAAGGCTTTGGGGTCGGAATCTTCAATGTCTCAATGAATGAGAGTAAATGAGAGCGGTTTTGGGAGATAGAGAGTTGAAATGAAGTTTGTAACTGGCTATTTTCTTATATATTCGATACATTCACGGGCGTGACTTCAAGTTTCACGGGCATGAATAGTCATGTTCACGGTTTGCTGAAGCAGAATTCCACCCGTGAATGAAAGCGTGAATGCTTTCATGGGCATGCTCGATGAACATCACGGGCGTGAATGATCATAGGTCACGGGGGTGAATATTATGTCACGGGTGTGAAGTGTTGAATTTCACTACTTATATCCGTGAAGCAAGCCATGACACAAGGCGTGAAAGCGTCTGTGAGTTTTGGGTGTAATTATTCACGGGCATGAAACTCTGTCACGAGCGTGAAACTTCTTTGCCACCGTCATGACTCAAACCGTGAAACTATGTTTTACCACTTGAAGCCGTGACTCATGCCGTGATGCAAAGCGTGAAAGCTTCTGTGAGTTTTTGAGGCGTAATGGTTCATAAGAGTGAAAATACGTCACGGGCGTGACGCAAGCCGTGAAACAATGTTTCACTACTTGAAGCTGTGAAGCATGTCATGAACCGAAGTCGTGAACAATACTGCCTCTTTGAGCCACTTAAGTCACGGGCATGAGTATAAGTCACGGGCGTGACTCCCCTATAATTTTCATTAATTTGAAATTAAGTTCTGCAACAAGACTAAATCATTTCAACAAAGATTTTGCTTCATAAAACATGAATTTTCATCAAAATATTTATCTTCTAGCTTGTGATATGTTTTAAGATCAACAATTAAAATTTCATTTTCTTGTAATCACAAGGTTAATCCATCAATCATGCCTAGTTCTCTTCTAATGAAATTAAATCTTTCCTCATTTAGAGACTTAGTGAAAATATCTGCTAATTGCTTTTCTGTGCATACAAATTCTAATTCAACATCTCCATATTGAACATGATCTCTAATAAAGTGATGTCTAATGTCAATATGTTTACTTCTAGAGTGTTGAATAGGATTCTTTGAAAGATTTATAGCACTGGTGTTGTCACATTTTATAGGTATATGGTTCATTTCATGACCGTAGTCCTTAAGTTGCTGTTTCATCCAAAGAATTTGTGTACAACAACATCCAACTACTACATATTCAGCTTCAGCAATTGAAAGAGCAACTGAAACTTGTTTCTTGCTAAACCAAGAAACCAAACATTCTCCAATGAAGTGACAAGTACCTGAAGTACTTTTTCTATCCAAAAGACTACCAGCATAGTCTGCATCTGAATATCCTATTATATAGAAAGATGAATTCCTAGGATACCATAAACCTAGATGCAATGTTCCATGTAAATATCTTAAAATCCTTTTTACAGCATTTAAATGAGATTCTTTGGGACATGATTGAAATCGTGCACATAAGCAAACACTATACATAATATCGGGTCTAGAAGCAGTGAGATATAAAAGTGATCCGATCATACCTCTATAAAGCTTTTCATTAATGCTCTTACCCTTTTCATCTTTGTCCAATTTTGTTGATGTGCTTATAGGATTCTTAGCATTTTTGCATCTTTCCATACCAAATTTTTTGATTAAATCTTTGGCATATTTGGATTGGTTGATGAATATGCCCTCATTGCTTTGTTTGATTTGTAGACCAAGGAAATACTTAAGTTTTCCCATCATGCTCATTTCAAATTCCCTAGTCATGCACTTAGCAAAATCTTGACAAAGCAGCTCATTAGTAGAACCAAATATTATATCATCAACATAAATTTGAACAACTAGTATTTCATGCTTATGCTTTTTGATGAACAGTGTAGTGTCTACATTTCCCTTTGTGAAGCTATTTTCTAGTAAAAAAGAACTTAGTCTTTCATACCAAGCTCTTGGAGCTTGTTTTAAACCATACAAAGCTTTTGAAAGTTTAAAAACATGATTTGGTAAATTATAGCTTTCTAAACCTGGTGGTTGTTCTACATACACTTCTTCATCTATATAGCCATTTAGAAATGCACTTTTCACATCCATTTGAAAAAGTTTGAAATTCATGTGACATGCATATGCTAAGAGAATTCTTATAGCTTCTAATCTAGCTACCGGTGCATATGTTTCATCATAGTCAATACCTTCTTCCTGATTATATCCTTTTGCAACTAGTCTTGCTTTATTCCTGGTTATTAACCCTTGTTCATCTAACTTATTTCTAAATACCCATTTGCTGCCTATGATTGGATGATTCTTAGGTCTTGGTACTAGGTTCCATACTTTATTTCTCTCAAATTGGTTAAGTTCCTCTTGCATGGCAATTATCCAACTTTCATCATTAAGAGCCTCATCAATGTTTTTAGGCTCAATTTGTGAAATAAATGAAATGTCAGTGATTAAATGCTTGAAATGCGATCTAGTACTTACTCCCCTTAATAGATCACCAATTATTTGCTCGTTTGGATGATTTCTGTTCATTCTCCATTCTTTTGGAAGGTCTTGCTCCATTTGTTCTTGATTTTGAGGTAGTAGTTTTTCTTGATCGTTTTCTTCTTTTCCATTTTCAATGACAGGTTTTTCCATATTATCTACAACATCATCAAGAGCACTACCTTTCACAAGATCAAGTCTACTAGATTCATTAAAAACAACATGCATGGATTCTTCCACAGTTAATGATCTCTTATTAAATACTCTATATGCTTTGCTGGTTGTAGAGTATCCTAGAAAGATACCATCATCAGACTTAGAGGCAAATTTTCCAAGATTGTCCTTAGTGTTCAATATAAAACACTTGCATCCAAATACTTTAAAGTATGATACCAAGGGCTTTCTTCCATTCCATAGCTCAAATGAGGTTTTGTTTAAAAGAGGTCTTTTGAAAACTCGATTTGAAATATAGCATGCAGTGTTTGTGGCTTCTGCCTAAAAATAAGTTGGTAATGCATATTCATTAAGCATTGTTCTTGCCATTTCAATTAATGTTCGATTTTTCCTTTCAACTACACTATTTTGTTGAGGTGTTCTAGGAGATGAGAAATTATGTGAAATGCCATATTCAAGACAAAAACTTTCAAAGTTTTCATTTTCAAATTCTTTCCCATGATCACTTCTTATTTTTGAAATGCAGTATTTTTTTAAATTTTGAACTCTTTTAGCAAAGTTTTTGAAATTTTCAAAAGCATCACTCTTTTGAGCTAAGAAAATTACCCAAGTAAATCTAGAGTAATCATCTACGATGACAAATGCATAATGTTTTCCTCCTAAGCTAGCAACCCTAGTAGGTCCAAATAAGTCTAAATGTATGAGTTGAAGAGGTTTTGAAGTACTTACTATGTTTTTGGCTTTGAAAGAAAGATGACTTGTGTTGCTTTCAAAAGGCAAGACAAGGTTCACATGTCTTGCCTTTTTCATATTTAACTCTTGGTAATCCTTTTACTGGCTCTCCTGTGCTGAGACTTTGTATTAAGTCCATGTTAGCATGACCAAGTCTTCTATGCCACAGCCAAGATTCATCACTAGTAGTCACAAGACACTTAGAGGAATGGTTAGAGAGTTCATGTAAGTTTATTATGTATGTATTGATATCTCTATTTCCTTTAAATATTTCTTGACCATCAATAGAGATTACAAGACATTCATTTGAGGTGAAAATTACTTTGTTTCCTTTATCACATAATTGACTTACACTTAGCAAGTTATGTTTTAAGCCATCAACAAGTAAAACATCCTTAATAAAAGTAGTACCATTAATACCAATAGAACTAATGCCAATTACCTTACCCTTTGCATTGTTTCCAAAGGTAACTTTACCTTCATCAATACTTTTGATTTCATTGAAGAGTTTTTTGTCTCCTGTCATATGCCTTGAGCATCCACTGTCTACTAGCCATGCATTTTTGTTTATTGTGGACTTGAGGCATACCTACAGAGTTACAAATCAAGTATGATGTTTAGGTACCCAAATGAGTTTGGGTCCTTGGGGGTTAGCACATGAAGGTTGCCAATGAGCCTTCCTTATCCAGCAATTTCTATTTATATGACCCATTTTCATACAGTAATTACATTGTTTAGGTGTAAACTTGTTTTTTGGTCTTACACTGTATTTAAATGCCATAATTCTATTAGACTGATTTTGAGAACAATGGCATGCACATTCATGAATAATTTGCGTTTTTCTTGATGCATGCTTCCTATATATAAAGGCATGATTATTCTTTTTCTGTATAGAAGGTTTAACATTCTTATTTCTTGGCACAGTTCTAATAGATGTGGAGATATTATGTTCTTTAGACATAACAAATACTGTTTTGTTAGAAGATGATGATGTGTCCTTAAACCCTAGACCATGTCTAACTAAAGGTGGTCTTTGAGATACAATGAGAGTATCTAAGCTCTCTTTACCTTTGTGAAATTTAGAAATGGAATTTCTAAGTTCTTCAACTTCATTTTTCAAAGTATTATTTTCTTTTAACAGTGAAGTTGTTGAAGGTTTTGATGAGTATTCATCTAAAAACTTTTGAAGAGATTCATTTGAAGATTTAAGCTTTATGTTCTCCTTTTCTAAGCAATCTATCTTATTTTTTAAATTAGAGACATTACTTCTATAGGTACTAAATTTAGTTCTATATTTTTCTAATTCTATATTTAATTCTTCTATTAGGCTTTGCTCATCATCATCATCATCACTATCATTATTACTATCATTATCACTACTATCATTATTGAAAGAGTATGAGTGTAGTGATCTTACTTTGTCCGAGAGGTGATCCTCAATAGCCTTAAAACATAGGTTGACCTCTTCACTTTCATTATCATCTTTTTCACTTGAAGAGCTTTCGTCATCCCATGTGGCTTTGTGACCTTTCTCCCCATTGTCTCTTTGATATTTGCTCTTATGCTTCTTGAGTCTTGGACATTCTGGTTTGATATGTCATTTCTTTCCACATTCATAACATTTCACCTCTTCCTTACTTCTATGTGTTTCATTAGAAGTTTGTTTGAGGTTTCTCTGCCTGAATTTTCTAGAATTGCTCATTTTCTTTTCAATGATTCTTTTTAATCTC
Organism: Triadica sebifera; assembly: GCA_023653625.1. Lineage (NCBI taxonomy): Eukaryota > Viridiplantae > Streptophyta > Magnoliopsida > Malpighiales > Euphorbiaceae > Triadica > Triadica sebifera. Next base: position 16,303,932 of record CM042898.1, on the reverse strand, counting down.
CTTGAAAGCATAACAATGTCCTCATTTTCATCATCACTCACTTCTTCATCATCTTCACTTTCTTCTTGAGATTTTGAAGTAGAGGCTTTAAGTGCTAAGGGTTTTCTTTTCTTTGGCTCTGCTTCAAGCTCTCTATCTCTCTTTACTGCCATCTCATGTGTGAGAAGCTTGCCAATCAGCACATCAGTATTCATGATGCTCATATCTTCATTTGCTTCTTCTATGCCAGCAACTCTTGAACCATAGTCTTTAAGAGGAAGACTTCTCAGGATTTTATTGTTTATATCTTCCAAGCTCAGATGCTTCCCAAGTTTCCTCATTCCATTTATAATGGATAGAAGACGGTTAGTCATGTCAGTGATTGACTCATTTGATTTCATCTTGAAGAGCTCATATTCTGAGGTTAGAAGTTGAATCTTCTTGGATTTGACTTGCTTAGTTCCCTCATGATAGTTCTCCAATGTCTTCCACATACTAAATGCTGTTGAGCAATGTTGTATTCTCCCACATTCTTCAATAGATAATGAGCTTGATAGAATTGTCATTGCCCTCTTGTTTTTGAAATTTGCTCTTCTTTGGGGCTCAGTCCAATCATCTCTTGATAGGATTTCCTCTTCACCATCAGCTCCTCTTCTGGTTGGTTGTGTCCATTCTTTTAGTACACTATCCCAGACTTCAATTCCTTCACTATCCAAGTATGTCTCCATCCTAAACTTCCAATGGGCATAGTTTGCTCCATCAAAGTAAGGTTTGAGACTTTGGAATCCTTCACTGGCCATATCTAACTCTTTACTAGTGCTTTTTAGGCTTTGATGCTAGACAAGGCTCTGATACCAATTGTTGCCCAGATATTAGACCAAGAAGGGGGGTTGAATTGGAGTTTAAAAAATTAAACTTTAAAGTGAGGAAATAAATAGTTAATTTTAGAAGGGATAGAGAAAATAAGACACAAAGATTTATAGAGGTTCGGGTATTAACAAACCCTACTCCTCTCCCCAATCGCAATTGGGAGTTTTACTAGCACACTAAGTGTTACAATGGAGTTTTACAAGCTCACTCCCAACTATGGTGTTTCTCACAATAGCTCACACCTAATCCAGAAATCCCTTGTGTTTTAATGGCTCACACAATAACCAATTCCTTTGTGTTTTACAGGCTCACACAAACAACCTACACTTTGTGTTTTACAGGCTCACACAAACAACCTACACTTTGTGTTTTACAGGCTCACACAACTAACCCTTACAAGTGTTCTACTCTTAACCCAGAACTACCCAATGCTCACTTGAGTAAAGATTACAGAGAGAACCACTTATAAATCTTTATTGCTCAAATATGAGGAGCAAAAAGATTTTTACAGAGAATTGATTTGTTCTCAAAGTATGAAAGTACAAGATAGCTTGTAATTTGAAGTATATGCTAATCTTTTATTTTTCTTATCATTCCCTTATCATCCTCTTATTTCTTAATGTATAAATGACTTCCATTTATACTCTCATGGCTGAATATAGCCGTTGGGGTGCATTAAATAAGAAACTAGCCGTTGTACCAACTAAAAAATCGCGCCTGTCATTTTTCTCTTTCATTGGTCACGGGCGTGAATATGCTTGTCACGGGGGTGACAGTTCTTCCCAAGCCGTGACTGAAGTGGTGACCTTGGTCGTGAAGCTCTCTGGTATGTTTTGACATATAGAGTCACGGGCGTGACATTAATCCTTCACGGGCGTGACAGAATTTCCAGCCGTGAGCCAAGTGGTGACTCTGGTCGTGAAGCTCTCTGGATGAAATTGAGAGAATCATTCACGGGGGTGACACCATCATTCACGGGGGTGAACATCTTCCCAACCGTGACCCTAGTGGTGACTCTGATTGTGAAGCTCTCTGGTTGAAATTTCATGACTCTTCACGGGGGTGACACCTTTAGTCACGGGGGTGACTAAAATGCCCACTTCACGATTTGTTCTTCCTTCATGGCTGTGAACTTCAAATGTTGGTTTTGGTAACGGCTAGCTTTGTTCACGGGAGTGACTCCTAGAGTCACGGCAGTGAACATGCTACTCTTTACTTTTTGTTTCTCAAGGATTATTCTTCCAATTCTCCATTCTTGCTATTTTTAATTTATGTCCTGTATAATACACTTAAAGCAAGTATGTTAAATACAATATTGCTATATTATTTATTATCATCAAAATGACAGAAATACCCCTCAAGGTTAACAATAAAGATGTAATGGTTCATGAATGCTTAAATACAAGTGCATATGCATATGGGCTAAAAAGGTGTTGTGACTAGTTAATCGATATTGTAAAGCAAAAGAAGAGGCCTATGGCCCAACAAATGTCCAAATGAAACAAATGATCAAGCTAGCTAGCAAATGCAAATGCAAATGTTCACATGGCAAATGTTCACATGGAAACCCGGGGCAATGTCTGTTTAACTTGGTCACAACAAAATGAAATAAGCAAAGCATTTGCATACATAAAGAGTAATGATTATATGTTTAAACTTTATTGATACTTATATGATACTGATGAATGGAATGGAATACATGGTATTTATTGGAATTGTGATTTATTACTATGAGTTTTTTGGTACTTTAGAGCTCATTGGATGGTTATTCTCACTGAGCCTCAACTCATCAATTTGCATCATTTTTCAGGTAAAGAAAAGTGATAGCTCATTTTGAGTAGCGTATAAAAGACATGGAGCACAGGTCACTGGCCGAGCCTCATCACTCTCTCTCCTTGCATTCCACACAAACATGAAAATATGTCATATGTGTTTTGTATTTACATGCTTGAATATGTATAGTCATTTTGGAATGAGTCTAAAAATGTATAAATGAAATCAACTCGAAAATGCTTAGGTGTAAATTTTATGTTTTGATATATGTGATATATTATATTGTGGTGAAAACCTTAGTGTTAACTTTGAAAAGTCAGTGAATAATATTACAGGATATGAAAAAAAAATCTACTACTATTGTTAACAGGGTATTCTACCTTTCCAGTATGCTATGTATGATTACTTGATACAGGGATACGTTATACTCAAATGCATAAGATGCGGTGTTACAAGTTTAACAAATTATTAACTATCATATTTTCAAATTAGGCTCTCAACAAGAGGAAGAACAACAAAAGTGAACAAGCTCTGAGTTTATATTATGGAAAAGAAAAACACTATCATGGTTTGTACATATATGTATTCTGGTTTGCCTTTATAGATGATTGTGTGTGCATGACATAAATTATATGTCACAATGATGAAATTATATATTATGGCATGTTTTAAAATTATAGAAATGTTATTAACTATGAACTTAACATTATGCTAATATTTGATAAAATATCATGCTATTACCTGGTTTTGAAATAAGTTGTGAGTATATGATTATGTTAATATGAAACGAGTATTGGTTATAGAAACAAGTAATTAATCGTTTTAATTGTCCATTTCTCTACCTGAGGACTAACATAGGATAGATGGTCCACCATTATGGGGAAGCTACGGTACCGATATGGATATGATTCAGGGACAGGGTAGCTTAAGCTCTGGGAGCGCCACTGATCCTGATTACACACAGATGACATGATTATATTCGGTTAAGGAGCCTTAAGCTCTAAGAGTGCCCTTGACTTAAGACTATGGTGAATTCCCAAATGTATTATGTGATAATTTACTTGGACTGCCACTAGAGAGAGAGGTTGAGTTTGCTAATGATCATATTCCAGGAACTATGCTTGTCATATTCGCTAATTTAGGCCTCGAGTTGCACGTGTCACGAAGTTGATGCATTTGACCGATCAGAGTTTAAATTTAAATTTTGATCGAAATTAATCAAGTAATGATTAAATTATGTTGATATATGCCTAATTAAGTATTTATAAAGCTTAAAGAAGTTGATTTACAATAAAGGACAAAATTGCAAAATTTGATAAGTTTTGGGGTCAGATCGTAATTTACAAAAATTTGGAGGATTAATGAGATTATTTGCTAATTAACATGTGAAATTTGGAATTTTTAATTGGGTTGGCTGGTTTTCATAAGGAAAAGAAGAGAATTAATGTTAATTAAGCCTAAGTAGCAAAGAAATGGTCAAATTTGGTGGGTCCCATATGAAGACTTTTATTTCTCTTCTTCTTTCTTCCTTTTCTTCTTCTCCTCATTTCTGCTTTCTTTCTGCCCAAAACCAGCCAATCATGCCAGCCCTCTTTTCCACCATAGCCAACGTTGAAATCAAAAGAGAGAAAGGAAGGGAAAAGAGGGAAAAGACCAAGACAAAGTGATTTTCATGATCTACAAGTCTTAAGGAAGCTTAGGAGAGCAAGAAGGAAGAGAAATAAGCAAGTTTTGAGGAAAGATAAATCTCCAAGGTTGTGATCAAGTGAAGAAAAGTGTAAAGGTAAGAAGCTTTCTTCCTCTTTTTCATCTTTTCTTAAGGAAGTTGGGGTTTTGAGCTTATTTAAAGTTTCTATGGAAGGAGAGAGAGTTTAGGGTTTCATGAGAGAGAGTTTAGGGTTTAGAAAGTTTGGAGAAAGTAAAGTTTTGATGATGAATGTATGATGTTATAGAGCTCAAAGTGTTAAAGAAGGAGCACAAGAGAGTAAATGCAAAGAAAAAGCTACCTAGAAGAGTGAAGGAGGAAAATAGAGGTTTGTGCATAATTTAAGGCAATAGCCTATCTTTGTTTGAAATAATGCATTTTTAACATGATAATTGTTGATTTATTTGCATATATGATGATTATGACATGAAATCATAGGTTTAGCAATAAAGAATGAGATTTTTTGTGATATGTTGAGTTAAGTGATGCATGTTAGAGAATTGAGTTTTGATTAAGGCATTTTACATGTACTAGAACATGTATGTTGAGTAAAGAATTTCAGAAAAGCATGAGATTGTATTTTTGGTATGATTTGGTGCAGCTAGAAATGAATAAGAAAGTGCGTATGCAGATTTCCCATAGATAGTCACGGGTGTGAACTTTGGGTCATGGGTGTGAACTTGCTAGTTCATAAGTGTGACTGAATTGTATCACGATTGTGACTTATGTGTGGAAATGGCACGATTCATTCCAAAAGCATTCACGACTTTGGGTTATGGGTGTGAACTTGCTAGTTCATGGGTGTGAACTGTTAGAGGAGTGCTCCAAAGGCAATCACCTTTAGCACTTATTGTACAAATTTGTTTGATTAATAAAAGGTTTTTTCATTAATTTGATTTTCATTTGATATATGAATTGATAGGGATCTTAAACCAATTAGTGAAGTCCTTGATATATAACATAGCATGAAAGAAATCATGATGAGATCATGATATTGAGATTCTTATCATATGTAATTATGTTAGTATCAAAATTATCTCTAGTCATAGGATTTGTAACATTCAGTGATTTAGGCCGTAGTGGGGTCCACCGGTTCAATCAGAGTCTAAATTTAAACCAAAAAAAAAATGACTAATAATAAGAGAAAATAATTAAGGGTATTATTATTTTGGAATTAAAAAGATTTGGGGTAGAATTAGAAAAAAATAAAACTTCCTATGGACAAAATCGGTATTATGGCAATTGTTTGGGAAAAAAATGTGAATATGGAGAAAGATGTGGCAAATAAAAAAAATTTCTTAAAGTTTAAAATTTCATTAAAATTAATTTATATTTTGGACCAATGGATGAAGAGCTTAATATAGGCATGGATCCACCAAATACTCACCTAAAAAAAAATGAGGAATTCTTTATTCTTCCACCAAAATATCTAAGTCTTCTTTTTCCTTTTCCCATTCTTGTTGCCGTCCACCTCCATTCTCTTAAACCTCCATCTTTCTTTCAATTTCCAGCAAGCTAATAATGAAAAAAAATTAGTTTTTAGAGAGGAAAAATCGGAATTAAGGAGTTCTTACCATTAAAGGTACCAAAGGAGCAAGAAGGAAGGAAGAAAGAAGAAGAAAAAGGGAGAAGAGTAGGGGAATTTCGGCCCACCTTGGAGAACTCTTAAGGTGAGTTTATTCTTCTTAAATTTAACCTTTTTCCTTCTATTTGAGACCCATGATGATGATAGATGTGATTAGGTTTGATAGATTTAGGATTGGTTGCAAGATAGAACTTAGAAAAATTAAGTTTGTGTTTAGTTGATGAAGCTGTAATTGGACTTTGACTTGATGATATTTGATGTTAGATAATTGTTTTATTGCTTAAAAACTAAAGAAAATATGATGTCAATGGATGAATAAGGGGCTGCCATAATTAAAGAAATTAGGGAAAATTGAAATTAATATGGAAACACAACAATTGGTGATAAGGAAAATATGATTTGAGTGTTGAATTGAAGAAAATGAATTGGTAACTAGGATATGGTTTTTGGGCAGCCATGTCATATGAAGAAGGAAGTTTAACCTTAGTACATTTTAGCTCAATTAAGGTGTAAATCATATTAGGAGCATTAGAATATTATGTAGACATGAAAAACATTGAAATTGGATGTTGGAATTGAGATGTGGTATAATTGTGTAGGAAAAATAAGTGAACAAGTGAGAGGCCCTCAAGAGGGTGACAAAGGCAAGGAGAAAGCTAGCTAATAAGGGAAGGAAAAGAAGGTTTAAAGGAAGAACCAAGGCTGATTAGGTATGTGCTTCATTGATAAAAATTTTGCATGTTGTTAATAAGTATGGAAATATATATTAAGGTTTGTTATGTTTGTGTTTTTGAGATGTTATGTGATTTGTTGTGACTTTTGATATTATATATGGCAATGGGACCAAATGGTGTGAAATAATTGAGACATATGAATGTATTTATAATTCTGGAAATTTTAGTATTAAAATGGTTGCAAATGATGAATGTGGTTGAAATATGGATTGATGCCAATTGATGGCTCGAGTACAGAATTCCAGGAACAGCTCTGTCCATTTTGATGATAACTTGAGTTATGAAACTCGGTTTTATATGTTCTTTGTTGGAAATGAAAGCTAAGACACAGGGCTTTAATTTTTATTTAGACTATAATATCTAATTATGTCTAGATTTTTCCAGTTAAATGCACGAAGTTTAAACCTAGAATCTGTCCAGAAAAATTCTGGGCAGAAAATTCTGTGATGATGCAGTAGTGAATTAATCATAACTTTTGATATAAAATTGGGAGTTACGTGATTTTTGATGCATCTGAAAGATAAGACAATAAGCTAAAAATTGTTAGAAGGCCATAACTCCAAATTATAATTATAAATAGGCTAAAAATGAAGCCCAAAAACAGGTCCAAATTCTGCCATAGGTATAAAACGTGAAGTGTTGGACTTATGCATGTGGTATGTTAATTATATGTAATAATTAATGAAAATATTTACTTTGATGGTAATTATCAATGTTTAACAGATTATTTATATATGAGATTTTATTGTAATAATAATGGGAATATAGAACAAAAATAAACAAGCATACTTATGATAGTTGAAAATATTGTGAATTAATATAAAAATAGTTAAGCCCAAAAACACCTAGTCTAGAACTAGAATAGGGAATAGTTTGGCATGCCAATCAGGGGAATTTAGGCACTCGGTGCCAAATATGAAAGCCGGTAATGGCAATTGATAAATGCGCTCGGCGCAAAATTATTAAGCCGGTAATGGCAATATAACAAAAGCCAGTAATGGCATTATTATAAAAGCGCTTGGCACTACATTATGAAAGCCGGGAATGACAACCCCGTTATTCCTATTAGATAGTTCAGTTATAGGTGTTATGGGCACAAAAAAATAATAATAATAATAATACTAATATTGAAGTATGTGATTTTGATAAGTGTTACATGAATTAAATTTGTTACTATTACATGTTGAATGAAATTTATTTGATTTTATAGAAATTTTTATTTTATGCATTATTTATTAAATGGTTAATTAATATGTGAGAAAATATATATGTACGTAAAATTTTTATCATTGAAGCACCACTAAGCTAGTAGCTTAGCGCGGGTGGTTTCCTCTCGCGCAGGTTTAGAAGGGTAGCCGTAGAAAATAGTCTGTCAGAAGAAGAAGGGTATCCGGAGGAAAGCAGCAAAAAGCTCTGGGTTTTCTTTTTTGGTATATTTTGTTAAAAAACTTTGTAAATTAAAGTATTGTTTTTATTTCATATAATGTGTATTAAATATGTGAGTTACTATGTAAAAGGACATAGTTTGAGTGTAAATTAATATATTTTATAAATAAATAAGATTTTGAATATTATGCTTGTAATAATTTTATTTCAATGTCTACAAAATTTTCAAAAAAAAAAAAAAGTTTACTTCACTTCATTAATTTTATAAAACAGTAAGACGGGTAATACTCACTTACCTTGCTGAACTATAGTGGGGTAAGGGGGTGTTACAAGTTTTGGTATCAGAGCCATAGGTTTAGATGGTTCTTACTTACTGGGTATGGGAAGATAAATGCATGTTTTTAGCATTTGCATTGTTTTTAAGCTGCTATATTCTAATAAGGGACCCTTCTTCTGACAATATAGGTTTTAATGGATTCGGAATCAAGACAAAATCGTGAAGAACAGGAGGGTGATAGTATAGCTGACTCGGCTGCTCATAGACAGTCAGCATCAATTAGAGCCTCAGAGCCTAGCGTTATAGCTCCACAACATGCTGAAGAACAGGTTAACGCGGGTCAGGTACCCCTTATGCAACAAATGGCTACTTTGTTACAGCAGATAGCACAAGTTGTGCCGCCCCCGGCTCCACCAGCTCCACCACCTCCCCCACCTCAACCGAAACCCCAGATTGATAAATTAAGAAAATACGGGGCTACAGATTTTATGGGTAAGAAAGAGGATGACCCAGCAGCAGCAGAATTTTGGTTGGAAAAGACAGAAAGGGTTTTTGAAGAGCTGCAATGTCCAGAGGAGTACAAGGTTAGATATGCAGTATCTCTCCTTCAGGAGCATGCCTATGACTGGTGGAAATTGTTATTAGCAAAACTTCAGACTCCGACCCCTCAGACATGGGATTTCTTTGTGACAGAGTTTAAAAAGAAATACGTGCCAAGAATCTATGTTGATGAGAAAAAGCGAGAATTCCTGAATTTGAGGCAGAGGGGTATGACAGTAGCTGAGTATGAGATGGAGTTCACTAGGTTGAGCAAGTATGCTACTGGGATTATTGGAGATGAAGCTGATAAATGTCGTAGATTTGAAGACGGTCTCAATGAGGAGATTGGGTATTTAGTGGCTTCCCACCAGCATACAGATTTTGCTACGCTAGTGTCCTCTGCTATTAGTGTTGAAAGAAGGAAAAAGCTGAAGACAGAAGAGCATTATAAGAAGTCAACAGCTAATGTGGCCCATACATCGGGTAGGAAAGGACGAATAGTACCCAGACCATTTCAGTCAAGGGTGGCTAGACAGACATTTTCTGATAGGCGAGGTCAGCAATTTAGATATGTGGCATCATCTGCTAGTTCACCAGCATCATTTCCCAAGAGACCAGCTCCGACTTTGTGTCAGCATTGTGGTAAAGCTCATACAGGAGAGTGTTGGTGGTTAACTGGGGCATGTATGAGATGTGGAGCTACTGACCATATGAAGAAAGATTGTCCCAGACTCGGTACAGGTAGTATGGCACCAGCACAGATTATGACACTGGTACAGAGCCGTGGTAGAGGTCGAAGCCAGTTTAGAGGTGGTCGTACCGAACAGAGTCAGGGGGTATCAGAGACAGTTGACAGACCCGGAGGTAGTAGGACCCCAGCTCGGGCATATGTGATGAGAGCTCGTGAAGACCAGGATGCACCAGACGTCATAGTTGGTAAATTATCTTTATTTGATTTTGATTTACATGCTTTGATAGATCCTGGTTCCACGCATTCATACATAAGTACAACTGCACTTAGACAAGGGAACATGATACCTGAGACCTTAGAATATGAGATAATTGTGACCAATCCATTGGGACATAGTGTGAAAGTGAATAAGATTTATAGAAACAGTTCAATAATTATTCAGGGTAGAGAATTTCCAGCAGACTTAATAGAACTACCTTTTCATGAATTTGATGCTATTCTGGGTATGGATTGGTTGACAAAGCATGGAGCTATAGTCGACTGCCGATCTAGAAAAGTTGTACTTAAAATTCCCGGGCAAGATGACACCATCATTCAAGCTGTAGGCCAAACATGTTTGACCAGTGTTATTTCAGCATTAAAAGCTCGAAAATATATTAGGAAGGGATGTGAGGCATATTTGGCCCATGTGATAGATACCAGGAAGGGGAGACCAGAACTCAAGGACATCCCTACAGTGTGTGAGTTTTCAGATGTATTTCCTGAAGATTTGCAGGGGTTACCACCAGATAGGGAGATAGAATTTGCTATTGATGTGATTCCTGGTACATCCCCGATATCAATTACTCCTTATAGAATGGCACCTGCAGAATTGAGAGAGTTAAAGGTTCAATTGCAGGAATTGCTCGACAAAGGGTTCATAAGGCCCAGTGTGTCACCATGGGGTGCTCCGGTGTTGTTTGTGAAAAAGAAGGATGGCACCCTTCGGTTATGTATTGATTACCGACAATTGAACAAGGTGACAATTAAAAATAAATACCCACTACCTAGAATTGATGATTTGTTTGATCAATTGAAGGGAGCAGGAGTATTCTCTAAGATTGATCTCAGATCCGGGTACCACCAACTGAAAATCAAAGAATCGGATGTATCTAAAACAGCCTTCAGAACTCGATATGGCCACTATGAGTTTCTAGTTATGCCATTTGGCTTAACGAATGCACCAGCTGCCTTTATGGATATGATGAACAGAATTTTTAGGCCTTATCTTGATCAGTTTGTGGTAGTTTTTATAGATGATATTTTGGTGTATTCGAGGGACAAGGGAGAACATGACAGACATCTCAGAATAGTACTGCAGACTTTGAGGGAAAATCAATTGTATGCAAAGCTGTCAAAATGTGAGTTCTGGTTGGAAGAAGTGGGATTCTTAGGGCATATTATTTCAGTTGAAGGAATCTGGGTTGATCCTAACAAAATAGAAGCAATTCTCAGTTGGAAGCCACCTCGCAATGTAACAGAAGTCCGAAGTTTCCTTGGATTAGCTGGCTACTATAGAAGGTTTGTGAAGGGATTTTCAAGCATAGCTGCACCAATTACTAAGTTGCTCAGAAAAGAAACTAAGTTTGAGTGGACAGATCGGTGCCAGGCAAGCTTTGAGAAATTAAAAGCCATATTAACCGAAGCACCTGTTTTGACCCAACCTACACTAGGGAAAGATTTGGTTATCCAAGAATTTCTCTATGAAAGACCTTGGAGAAGCAGTCTATATTTTTTTTTAATAAAGATCTATAGAGATAGATCTAAAAGATTGCTTGGTCTTTCACAATCTACATACATAGATAAGATACTAAAGAGGTTTAGCATGGAGCAGTCCAAGAGGGGATATATTCCCATGACCCATAGGATTACTCTCTCAAAATCTTTGTGTCCAAAGATGCAAGATGAAAAGACACACATGAGTTTGATTCCATATGCTTCAACTAGAGGATTAATATGTATGTTATGATATGTACAAGACCCGATGCATCATATGCTCTAAGCGTCACGAGCAGATACCAATTGGACCCTGGTGAGGGTCATTGGGTGGCTATCAATAATATCCTTAAGTACTTAAGAAGGACTAAAGATGTATTCTTGGTATATGGAGATGAAGATCTTAATGTGAATGGGTATAGCAATACCAACTTCCAATCTGACAATGATGACTTAAAATCTCAGTCAGGCTATATATTCACACTAAATGGTGGAGTAGTTAGTTGGAAGAGTTCCAAACAGGAAATGACTGCTAATTCCACAACCAAAGCAGAGTACATTGCAGTTTCGGAAGCAGTAAAGGAAGCAGTTTGGATAAAGAAATTCATCACAAAACTTGGAGTGGTTCCCAGCATTATTGATCCAATACAATTGTACTGTGATAATAATGGAGCCATTGTGCAAGCAAAGGAGCCACGGTCTTATCAAAAATCCAAACATGTACTCAGAACATACCATTTGATTAGAGAAATCATTGGTAAGAATGGTGTAAAGATAGAAAGAGTGCCCACTGATCAGAATATTGTTGATCCTTTAACTAAGCCACTTTCCTAAAAGAAATATGATTCTCATGTACTAGCTTGTTGAATTAAATACAAAGGCGATTGGCTTTAGTGCAAGTGGGAGCTTGTTAGAGGAGTGCTCTAAAGGCAATCAACTTTAGCACTTATTGTACAAATTTATTTGATTAATAAAAGGCTTTTTCATTAATTTGATGTTCATTCGATATATAAATTGATAGTGATCTTAAATCAATTAGTGAAGTCCTTGATATATAACATAGCATGAAGGAAATCATGATGAGATCATGATATTGAGATTCCTATCATGTGTAATTATGTTAGTATCAAAATTATACCTAGTCATAGGATTAATGAAATGAGACATTGTTAATCTGGGTATACTAGCACATGTTATACTCCTTGATTAGATCGAGTAGTAGATCTCATAATCTATAAAGACAAGATGTTTAGAGTTAACATGTGGATGCTTGCTAAGTGTAGCTAAGTACATTGGATGACCAGCTATGAGACAATCATATGGATAATCTATTCAAATGTCAATGATAGTCTCATCATAGCAATGGTGCAAGTATCCTAAGACTTGAGGTGCTCAAGGATATCTTGATTATTGATTCTGTATTTTGACACTATTCCTTGTTGCCTCAGAAAGGTTGCTCATAGGGTGGTGATTGGATACAACTTGAGGTATTCAAAGGTAATTGGGTAACCAATAAAAGATTAACCACTCGTGATAGAAGGAGTGTATACCCATTGCCTCTTGTTGTGGTCATTACTCGGGACCTTCTGGCCGGAGTGGAAATGTCATAAAAATAGTCTTTACTGACATATCTAGTAGAGTAATGAGCCTTAAGGATAAGAAATAACATTATTTGGACTAGACGTGACGTAGTCATTCTAGTGTGAGTTGACACATATTCATACTTTGAACCAAATGGGGTATAGAATAGTGAAAGGAATAATTGCACGAAAATTTTATATGCAAAGGTTCATAGTCAAATCACAGACTTTTCAGTCAATTAGAGGTCATGATGTATTGCTAGATACCGCTCATAACTTACTTAAATTAATTGTTAAATTTAAGTGGCCAACATAACTAGAAACCTAATGGGTCACACGCATTGATGATTGTTAGAGGAGTGCTTTAAAGGCAATCACCTTTAGCACTTATTGTACAAATTTATTTGATTAATAAAAAACTTTTTTGTTAATTTGATGTTCATTTTATATATGAATTGATAAGTGATCTTAAATCAATTAATGAAGTCCTTGATACATAACATAGCATGAAGGAAATCATGATGAGATCATGATTTTGAGATTCTTATCATGTGTAATTATGTTAGTATCAAAATTATCCGTAGTCATAGGATTACTGAGATGGGACATTATTAATCCGAACAGACTAGCACATGTTACACTCCTTGATTGGATCGAGTAGTAGATCTCATAATATATAAACATGAGATGTTTAGAGTTAACATGTGGATGCTTGCTAAGTGTAGCTAAGTACATTGGATGACTAGCTATGAGACAATCATATGGATAATATATTCAAATGTCAATGAAAGTCTCATCATAGCGATGGTGCAATTATCCTTAGACTTGAGGTACTCAAGGATATCTTGAATATTGATTATGTATTTTGATACTATTCCTTATTGCCTCAGGGAGGTTGCTCACATGGGGTGATTTGATACATCTTGAGGTATTCGAAGATAATTGGGTAACCAACAAAGGATTCACCATTCTTGATAGCAGGAGTATATACCCGTGGCCTCTTGTCATGGTCATTACTCAAGAATTTCTAGCCGAAGTGGAAATGTCATAAAGATAGTCTTCAATGACATATCTAATAGAGTAATGAGCCTCAGGGACAAGAACTAACATTACTTGGACGAAACGTGATGTAGTTAGTCTAGTGGGAGTTGACACATGTCCATACTCTGAACCAAGTGGGGTATAGAATGGTGAAAGGAATAATTGCATGGAAATTGTCTATGGAAAGGTTTGCAATGAAACCACTGACTTTCCAGTCAATTGGGGGTCATGATGTGTTGCTAGATACCGCTCATGACTTGCTTAAATTAATTGCTAATTTAAGTGGCCAACAGAATTGGGAACCTAATGGGTCACACGCTTTGAAGATATGGAGAATGAATAAAATGGTCTCGGATAGGATCCAAAATATGAAAGAAGTATTTTGGAATGGATCACAATGAGAGTGCACGGGAAAAATCGTTCGAGAGGGTCACGGGCCCGCGTGGGCTAGGCAGGCTGTTGGCCTGCCTAGTGGGCCAACTCCTAGCCTACCAAGCGAGCCAGCTGGCCTACCCAGCAGCAGCTCGCAGCAGGCCCAACATGCTGTTGCCTCCCTTCCGTTGGCCAATGGCAGAATTTGGCCTTAATAAGGCCAATTACTATTCATTCATTTCCCTTTTCTCCATTTTGACTTTGAATCAAATAGCAAAGACATTAAATGGCAGAAAATAGACATGAAATTTTTTTTCGAAAAAAAAAATATATTTTTAAGACAACAAAATGCTCTCAATAACACTTTCAATGCTAGCACTTTAAATTTATTCAAACCATTTCCTTTGATAGTTTCTTCTTCTTTCTTCACGTGGATTATCATTAGGGACATCCTAGTGTGGATTGTTGTGGTTTGCTACAACCCAACAAAATGAATATTTGAATAACAAATAAGAACTTACAAGGTATAATTTCTAACCTCTATGTTTATATAAATTAGTTTTAATGGCAAATGTATGATTTTTTGTTTTTGGTTTTGAAAATTTTATTTTTATACTATGTTTATTAAACTGATTCATTCTTCAAACCCCAACATGAACTAATTCATGGGTGTGATTGAGTGATCACGGGCGTGAATGCTCTATTTTTTGTAATTATGAACATTACAACATAATGGAATATTCAAGTAAATGAAATCAGATTGTTTATCAAGTGAAATAATGAATGTTGATATATTTGTGAAGATGATTAAGTAGAGAAATAGGGATATGTCATGAATAATGAAGAAAAATGGATATGCTATGAATTTTAAGGTTATTCTGTAAGCCCTAGAACACCTAATTAAAACCAGATTTAGGATAGTTTGTCATGCCAAGCATAGGGGAGTATGATGAAATCCATTAATGGTATGAATTCTGAAGCTGGTAATGACACTATTATGAAGCCGATAATGGCTCTATTATGAAGTTGGTAATGGCACTATTATGAAGCTGGTAATGGCAATAATATAAAGCCGGTAATGACACTATTATGAAGCCAGTAATGACACTATTATTGAAGCCGATAATGGCACTATTATTGAAGCTGAAAATGAAACTTGTATGCGCACATCATATTGTGGTTTGGCACTCCTAATTGCTTGGATGGCAACTCCGTTATCCTACTCAGGGGTTCATAGGTGTTGGGGGCTATGAAGGTGTTATGAATATAAAGAAAATATGAAAGTTAAATAGGAAATCATGAATGGTGACACGGATAATAATGATGTTTTGATAAAATGAAAACAAATATGGAATATAATAATATGATTTGATATTTATGCATGCTAGGATAATATGCAATTTATATTTGCATAAAATATAAGTGGGCATGATTTAATATATGGCAATGCATAATGCTCATAATAGTTTATAATAGGGCATGAGAAAAATAATAGCATGGTAAGATTTTAATGCATAAAATGACATGTGTTAATGCTTGTTGCATAACATAGTATATTGCCTTATTCATATGCACCACTAAGCTTAGAGCTTAGTGTGGGAGTTTTCCTTCCGGCACAGAAATAGAAAGGTGGCTGAAGGTAGTCGATAAAGCAAACGATGATCCTAATCAATTAAAGCAACCGATCCTGAAATAGTGGGTCACAAACTTTTGAACTTGTATATTTTGTTGTTCATATTGTAAACTTTCATATTTGTAAATTTATTTTTTATAGTATGTTAAGAATTAACTTGATATTTATAATTACTATCTTATGTAAGTAAAATGTATATTATTTATTGTATACCTAAGAGCATTGAGTTTGGATATAAAAAAAAGTGTATGGCTTTCTTGAATTCTTTTTCAAATAGTGATTTGAAGAGCAAAAAGATTAGGGTAGCACTCCCCCATCCAGGCACGTGCTGTTCAGGTGAGGGGGTTGTTATAGGTTTTGGTATCAGAGCCCGGTTTGGGCAGTTTTGGGTTTTAAAAATGAGTTTTGAAAATGTTTATTATTTAAGTGTGCCTGCATTTGAATTTATGGAGTTGTTGCTTTATTGATTAGGGTCATTACCTTTATGTTATAGGTAGGGTATGGCTTGAAGATCAAGATGGATAGTAGTAGAAGAAGCTGAGAGTAATGAGCCTTTAGAAGCAAGAGCTTCATCACAACCAAGTCATTGTCGAGCTGCAGCATCGAGATTAGGTGCTATCTCATTCCGTGAGCAGTCAGCTACTAATACGGGTTAGATGGAGCTCATGAAAATTATGATAGAATTGCTACAGAGAACAACAAAACCAGCCCCATCGGTATTTCAATTTAAGAGCTGAGAAAGTTGAGGGCACCAGACTTCCATAGGAAGAGACAGGATGATCCTTCCATGGCAGAGTTCTGGTTAGAGCGAGCTGAGAGGGTTTTTGATGAACTGCACTACACAGATGCACAAAAATATGAGTATGCAGCATCTCTGCTACAGAAGTATGCATATGACTGGTGGCGATCTGAGTCACAAATTACAGAGGCTTCTGACCCTATGACATGGGAATTCTTTCTTTCTAGAGAAATTTAAGGAGCAGTATATTCCTCTTATCTACACAGATGACAAGAATAGAGAATTTTTTATGCTAAAACAGAGGGAAATGTGAGTAATAGAATATGAGAAAGAATTCACACATCTCTATAAGTATGCTAGTGACATTATTTCTATAGAGGCTGATAAATGCTGGCAATTTAAAGATGGATTGAGAGACCTAATCAAGCTACAGGTTACTAGCATCTACTAAAACAATTGAAAGAGTCTTGGCAACACAAGAGCCAGTGCAAATTAGTGGAGTTAGAAGACCCACACCCCAGCCAAGTGGGGGAAAATCAAGTGGCAAAAGAGCCAGACCTTTTGGTTGCCAATTCCAAGCTAGGAGTTCCAGCAGACCTCCTTCATATAGACAAGGGCAGCCTATAAGATCTGTATCTTTGGTAGCCAGTGCACCGACACATGCACTGTACAGATCTACCCCTTTACCAGTGTGTTAGCATTATGGTCATCCTCACCTAGGAGAGTGTTGGTAGATGCCAGGAGCATGTATAAGATACAACTCCAAGGACCATTTAAAAAGAGATTGTCCATTGTTACAGTTTGGCAGAGGTTCAAGGAGTGTTGATTCAGTACCAATACAAACTTTGGGACAAGGCAGAGGTCGAAGCCGAGGGCAAGGCAGAGGAGGCCGAACAGGGCCAAACCAGTTTAGGTCAGACACAATGGAGAGACTGGAAGGCAATAGAGCTGCTCCAGTAAGAGCTTATGCCATTCAAGGCCAGGATGTACCTTATATCATAGTGGGTAAATTCCTTCTCTTTGGCTCTTATATACATGCATTGATAGATCCGGGATCGATGCATTCATACATATGCACACCACCACCGAGTTGAGAGTGTTTAGAACCAGAGACTCTAGAATATGAAATTCTGGTAACTAACCGATTAGGGCACAGTGTGCGGGTTAGTAAAGTGTTTAGGAGTTGCCAAGTTGAAATTCAAGATAGACAATTCCCAACTGATTTAATAGAGCTACCATTCCATGAGTTCGATGTGATCTTAGGAATGGATACTTGTGTCTTTACACGAGGACTATAGAAAGAGGGAGATGAGGATTAATGTTTTGGAACAATAAGAGATAGTAGTGATGGGTGAGAATAGAAGATATCCAGATAATGTGATATCGGTGCTAAAAGCTCAGAAACTCATCAGTAAGGGATGTGAGGCTTACCTAGCGTATGTGAATTATACAAGAAAGAATAGTCCAAAGTTGGCTGACATCACAATAGTTAATGAGTTTCCAGATGTGCTTGCAGAGGAGTTGCCAGGATTACCACTTGACCGAGAGATATAGTTTGCTATTGAGTTCGTACCTAGCACTACTCCTATTTCCATCACACCATATAGGATGGTACATGCGGAGTTGAAGATACAATTGCAAGAATTGTTAGATAAGGGATTCATACGACCTAGTGTATCGCCATGGGGTTCTCTAGTATTATTTGTGAAGAAGAAAGATGGCACCCCCCGTCTCTACATCAATTACAGGTAGCTTAATAGGGTTACTGTTAAGAATAAATACCCACTGCCTAGGAATGATGATTTATCTTATCAGTTCAAAGGTGCAGCCATATTTTCAAAGATAGATCTTTGATCAGGGTATCATCAACTGAAGATCAAAGAGTCAGATGTACCTAAGATGACATTTAGGACTCGTTATGGTCATTATGAGTTCCTGGTTATGCCCTTTGGATAGACGAATGCACTGGCAACTTTTATGGACTTGATGAATTGAGTGTTCAGGCCATATCTTGATCAATTTGTAGTGGTGTTTATTGATGATATTTTGGTATACTCTAGAGACCGATTAGAACATGATCAACATCTCTGAATAGTATTGTAGACTTTAAGGGAGAAACAATTGTATGAAAAGCTATCTAAGTGTGAGTTTTTGCTGGAATTAGTCAGTTTTCTAGGTCATGTAATTTCAGCAGAAGGTATACGAGTTGACCCTAGAAAAATCAAGGCTATTCTTAATTGGAAACCACCTCATAATGTGACTGAGATTAGGAGTTTCCTTGGATTAACCATATGTTATAGGAGGTTCATGAAAAGAGGTTTGTTTTGACTGGATAGATAGATGTCAAGCAAGCTTTGATCGATTAAAGGTAATGTTGACTGAAGCACCAGTCTTGACTCAGCCTACTCTAGGAAAATATTATGTTGTGTACAGTGATGCAAGTCACAATGGGCTAGGATTTGTTCTTATGCAAGTGGGAAAAGTGATAACATATGCTTTGAGACAGCTCAAGCCGTATGAGCTTAATTATCTGACACATGATTTAGAGCTTGCTGCTATAGTTTTTGCTCTTAAGATATGGAGACATTATCTATATGGAGAAAGATGTTACATTTATACAGACTACAAGAGCTTAAGTACTTGCCTTCACAGAAAGAGTTGAACCTAAGGCAACGAAGATGGTTGGAATTGATTAAAGACTATGATTGTGTGATTGACTACCAACCAAGCAAAGCTAATGTGGTTGTAGATGCATTCAGCAAAAAAATGTTAGCTGAGATGCGAGTGGAATCCACATGGATGCTGAGAATTAAAAATGCTTAGAAACAAGATGAAAAACTAGTAAAGATAATGAAAGTGGAGAAAAGTCAGAATTTTCTTTAACAGAAGATGGTACCATGTATTTCAAGAATCGGATTTGTGTACCAAGTATAGAAGAGTTGAAGTTAGAGATTTTAAAGGAAGCTCATGAAATGGTTTATACTATGCATCGTGTATAACTAGAGATTTTTAAAGGAAGCCCTAGAACACCTAACTATAACATGATTTAGGATAGTTTAGCATGCCAAATAGGGGAGAGTATGATGAAATCCATTAATGGTATGAATTATGAAGCCGGTAATGGCACTATTATGAAGCCGGTAATGACACTATTATGAAACCGGTAATGGAACTATTATAAAGCTAGTAATGGCACTATTACTGAAGCCATAAATGGCTCTTGTATATGCACATCTTATTGTCGTGGCACTCCTAAGTGCCTGGATGGTAACTTCGTTATCCTAATCAGGGGTTCATAGGTGTTGGGGGCTATAAAGGTGTTATGAATATAAAGAAAATATGAAAGTTAAAAAGGAAATCATGAATGGCGATACGGATAATAATGATGTTTTGATAAAGTGAAAACAAATACGAAATATAATAATATGATTTAATGTTTATGCATGCTAGGATAATATGCAATTTATATTTGCATAAAAGATAAGTGGGCATGATTTAATATATGGCAGTGCATAATGCTCATAACCGTTTGTAATAAGGCATGAGAAAAAGAATAGCATGGTAATATTTTAATAGCATGGTATCATATAAATATCAATAAAGTTGAAACAAATAATCATTACTCCTTACGTATGCAAATGCTTTGCTTATTTCATTTGGTTGTGACTAAGTTAAACAGACATTTCCCCGGGTTTCCATGTGAACATTTGCATTTGCTAGCTATCTTGATCGTTTGTTTCATTTGCACATTTGTTGGGCCATAGGCCTCTTCTTTTGCTTTACAATATCGATTAACTAGTCACAATGCCTTTTTAAGTCCATATGCATATGCACTTGTATTTAAGCATTCATCAACCATTGCATCTTTATCATATACAACATACATATATTCCATATATACCTCATATGTCACGCATATACCTTGCATATACTATATATATGCCATGTATATATATCACATATGTCAAACATATACCTCAAATATACCACAAGTATACCATTTATATGTACCAAAATGTCACAAATTATCCATCATTACATTATCAAGGACCAATCATGACAATCATATGAATCACATAACAAGCAACATTCATTTGCACTGAAGAATTCAATTGATAATTAGACTCACCGTTCTCCTTTGATTCTGACCCCTAACTTATTGTCTATCCACTCCTTGTGGGTCTCCAATATGTTGCGAGCCTAATATGAAAACATAATCGATTAACTCATGATTAGGGAGACTTAATGTGGCTTAAACAAATTAATATGCATTGTTCATGTCAATAGTTAAGATTTTTCCTATGAGGCAGTGTGACATTATGGGACTGTTTAACCTATAACTGTTTATATACTTGACCAAAAAATCTAATTCTTATTCCTAACTAAAACTAACATATAATTATAGAACATATTAAAATTTCATACCAATTGGATCATTTTACAATTTGTGGTGGAATTTCTAAGTGTGTTATGTTTTCTGCCTTGTTTTCTGCCGTTAGGCAGTTTCAGGGTACTCATTTTGGTTCATAATAACTTATAATATATAAGTCCTATTTTACGAAAAATTTACAAAAACTTATATGGGTTCATATGGAACATTTTTCATGTTTATAACTTTTATCAATTATCTCTCTAAGGTCTTCAAATTATAACACACATTTGACTAGTCCATAATAGAATTGGCTTCCAGACCAGTATGACTTCCAATGGCCATAACTTAGTCTATACATAACCTATTAAGCTGAAATTAGTACCAATATTTAGATAAGACATATACCTATAACTTTCATGTTTTGACCAGTTACATAATCTAGATATAACGAGCTCAAATGGGCCAAACCATTTGCTAGCTCTGCCCAGGGCACTCAGTTGGCAGTTCAAGTCATGGAACAGTCATGGTTCCATTCACCTTAACTCAATATTTACAAGCCCTATGAGTCCTAAATTTGGTATAAAGATACCTAACACATATATATACAACTTTTATGTTTTGATATACTTCAAATAATGGCTTTATCATATTCAAAACTACCAAACACAATAGCTAATTTACTTAGGGTTCACATCCGAACTAGTTTCAGTACGAAGAGGATATCTCATTCTATACACTACATCTTTCAAAACTATTTACATATCCATAAATCTAAGACATAAAGAAAAAACATTTTTACACTTTTCCAGAATAAATTTCTATGAATATCAGAATCGGGGTGCAAGTCAGTGCCTATTAATGAACCTTAGCAACTCAAATCAACCTTATAGCTATATGAATTGATTACTTACCAAGAACAAACTTGCAAGGGATCAATTTGCCTCAAAAACCAAATGAAACGAGGAAGAATTGAGTTCTGGAATGGAGGAAGATGAAGAAGAAAACGGGACTGAAGTGAGGAGGCAGAAATGGGGGAGGAAGATAAAGCCTACCTTTTTGTTTTTTTGGCTTTTTATCTTTTTCTCTTCATCTCATCTCTTTTCTCTTATTTTTTCTCTTCTCTTTTCTTTTATTTTCCTTTTGTTTCATTTTCATTTTATTTTGTCTATATTATTATTATTTACATATATTTATAATTCCACTAATTCACACAATAATACAGCTTAATCATTTGGCCCGATTTAACTAAATTAATAATGTAAATGTTTACTAATCTTAATCTAATCATTTTGCTTACTTTAATTTAGTCACCTTATTCAATTTATTTCTAATGCTTTGTTATCCTCCTTTAGGTTATAAGGATACACGTGTGACTCGATACAATTGCCAAATACTAGGACACATAGCTAGTGCGTGCCATGAACTTGTTTCTAAGAAATTATGTATAAAATGCACTTGTTCAATTGGATTATAGGGGAGATGCATATGTTCAAATGAAATGCATGGGGATATGCATATGGGGAAGTTCAAGGATGTTACAGCTCATCTCCATTGTGTCAGATAGAGATCCTTGTTTCACATCTCAATTTTGGGGTAGTTTACAACAAGCTTTAGGTACTAAGCTCAATTTCAGTACTGCTTTTCATCCATAGACAAATTGACAATCAGAGAGAGTCATTCAAATTCTGAAAGACATGATGAGGAGCTGTGTCATAGAATTTGAAGGTAGTTGGGAAAAATATCTTCCATTAATGGAATTTGCCTATAACAACAGTTATCAATCCAGTATCCATATGGCTCCATATGAGGTATTATATGGCAGAAAGTGTCGAACACCTTTATGTTGGATAAAGCTTAGTGAGAGGAAGCTAATGGGACCAGATCTAGTGTAAGAGACTGAAAAAAACAGTGAGAATTATTTGAGAAAGACTTAAGGCAGCTACAGATAGACAAAAATCATATGCTAACTAGAAGAGATGGGACATTGAATATGCAAAGGGTAATAAAGTTTTTCTTAAAGTATCTCCCTAGAAGAAAGTTCTGTAATTTGGGAAGAAAGGCAAGTTAAGTCCAAGGTTCATCGGACCTTATGAAATATTAGAGAGAGTTGGACCAGTCACATATAGACTCGTTCTACCACCGGAGTTGAGTCAAATACATGTTGTTTTCCATGTCTCGATGTTAAGACAGTACTGATCAGATCCTATGCATATCATACATGTTGAAATCATTCAAGTGAGCCAGGATTTGACATATGAAGAAAAACCAGTTCAAATTCTAGGCAGAGAAATTAAGGAGCTTAGGAACAAATGAGTACCATTAGTGAAAGTGTTATGGAGAAATCATGCAATCGAAGAAGCAACATGGGAAAACCAAGAAGTGATGAAAGCTCAATACCCCCACTTGTTCAATGAAAACACAATAGGTATGTTTCAAGGTTGAAACATCTTAAGGGGGAGAGAATTGTAATGGTCACTAATTACAGTCTAGTTAGAATAAGTATGTGATATACATAGAAACTACATGATTGACATTAGATATTAAAATAAATTGAGTAAATGACTAAATAAGAAATAAAAAAGAACTAAATAGATTGCTAAAGTTAAGTTGGTTAGACATATCACATAATGAAATTATAGTTTAATAAAAGCTAGTGGAATTTGTTATATGTAAAATAAATAAGTTAAAAAAACGTAAAAATTAAATAAGTTATAAAAAAAAAAAGATAAGGGGGCGAATGTGATTTTATGGGAGGGGGAATGTATTTGGATTAAGTAATTACAACTTCTACACAATTCTATCAAACTTATTGTAATGCCCGGTCGTTTAGACACTGATCGCATGTGACCGAGTCAGGCACGCCAGATCGATCGGAGTCTAAATCCAGATGCACAAAAAAATAATAATATTTAAGGAAAATTTATTAAGGACATTATTAATTGGGAATTTAAAAGTTTAGTGCCAAAATTAGTTGAAATAAAATTTCTCTTTGGATAAAATGAGGATTTATGGAATGGTTTGGATTATTTTGCGCAAAAAGGAGATTATGAGTTAAATGATGTATTATTTAAAGATTAAAAATTTATTATGATTAATTAATCAAATTGTCCAATAGGAAACAAATCTAGATTTTTTTTTATTATTAAGGAATATTAACCTAAGATTCATTTGATACATTAATGAGCATTAATTACAAAAGCTAACTCATGTCATTTCTATTACGAAAGCTAGAAAACTTGTAAGGAAGGGATGTGAGGCGTATCTAGCACATTTAGTGGATGTTGGGAAAGGGAGTCATGATCTCAGAAACATACCTACAGTATGTGAATTCCCAGATGTCTTTCCCGATGATTTGCCAAGATTGCCACCAAATAGAGAAATAGAATTTGGCATAGAGGTTATTCCAGGTACGACTCCAATATCTATTACCCCTTATCGAATGGCACCCACAGAAGTGAAGGAATTGAAGGTGCAACAACAAGAACTGCTGGATAAGGGGTTTATTAGACCCAGTGTGTCACCTTGGGGTGCTCCAGTGTTATTTTTGAAGAAGAAAGATGGCACCTTACGACTCTGTATTGATTATCGACAGCTAAATAAGGTGACGATCAAGAATAAATATCCCCTACCTAGAATAGATGATTTGTTTGATCAACTAAAAGGGGCTGGGGTTTTCTCCAAAATGGACCTCAGATCGGGGTATCTTCAATTAAAAAATAAGGAGTCAGATGTTCCTAAAATGACATTTAGGACTCAATATGGCCACTATGAGTTCTTAGTTATGCCATTCGGTTTGACTAATTCCCCAGTAACTTTTATTGATATGATGAATAGGGTCTTCAAACCTTATTTAGATCAATTTGTGGTGGTATTTATCGATGACATTTTGGTATGCTCCAAGAATAAAGAGGAGCATGATCAGCATCTTCCAATAGTGCTTCAGACATTGAGGGAGAAGCAATTCTATGCAAAGTTATCAAAATGTGCTCTTTGGCTGAGAGAGGTGGCTTTTCTGGGAAATATCGTATCAGTAGAGGGAATTTGAGTGGATTCCAGTAAGATAGAAGCGATCCTTAATTGGAAACCACCCCGAAATGTGACAGAAGTGAGAAGCTTCCTTGGCTTGGCAGGATATTAAAGGAGATTTATGAAGGGGTTTTCAATGATAGCCTCACCATTGACAAAACTCCTTAGGAAGGACACTAAGTTTGAATGGACAGAACAGTGTCAGACTAGCTTTGATAAATTGAAGGCCATGTTAACTGAAGCGCCTGTTTTAACACAATCAACTCCAAGAAAGGATTATGTGGTATATAATGATGCTTCACATAATAGGTTAGGTTGTGTATTAATGCAGAAGGGTAATGTAATTGCATATGCCCTTAGACAATTAAAGCCACATGAGAAGAATTATCCTACTCATGACTTAGAACTAGCAGCCATTGTATTTGCTCTGAAAATATGGAGGCACTACTTATATGGCGAGAGATGCTACATCTATACGGATCACAAAAGTTTGAAGTATCTGCCCACACAAAAAGAACTCAACTTAAGACAAAGGCAATGGTTGGAATTAATCAAAGATTACAATTGCATCATTGATTACCAGCCAAACTGTTGCCCAGATATTATGCCAAGAAGGGGGGTTGAATTGGAGTTAAAAAAAATTAAACTTTAAAGTGAGGAAATAATTAATTTTAGGAGGGATAGAGAAAATCATACACAAAGATTTATAGAGATTCGGGTGTTAACAAACCCTACTCCTCTCCCAAATCGCAATTGGGAGTTTCACTAACACACTAAGTGTTACAATGGAGTTTTACAAGCTCACTTCCAACTATGGTGTTTCTCACAATGGCTCACACCTAACCCAGAAATCCCTTGTGTTTTAATGGCTCACACAATAACCAATTCCTTGTGTTTTACAGGCTCACACAAACAACCTTCACTTTATGTTTTACAGGCTCACACAAACAACCTTCACTTTGTGTTTTATAGGCTCACACAAACAACCTTCACTTTGTGTGTTACAGGCTCACACAAACAACCTTTTAATTTGTGTTTTGGAGGTTCACACAACTAACCCTTACAAGTGTTCTACTCTTAACCCATAAATACCTAAAGCTCACTTGAGTAAAGATTACAGAGAGAACCGCTTATAAATCTTAATTGCTCAAATATGAGGAGCAAAAAGATTTTTACAGAGAATAGATTTGTTCTCAAAGTATGAAAGTACAAATAGCTTGTAATAAGAATTAAATTCGAAGTATATGTTATTCTTTTGTTTTTCTTATCATTCTCTTGTTCTTAATGCATAAATGACTTCCATTTATACTCCCATGGCTGAATATAGCCATTGGGGTGCATTAAATAAGAAACTAGCCATTGTACCAACCAAAAAATTGCGCCTGAAATTTTTCTCTTTCATTATTCACGGGCGTGACTATGCTTGTCACGGGGGTGATAGTTCTTCCCAAGCCGTGACTGAAGTGGTGGCCTTGGTCGTGAAGCTCTCTGGAATGTTTTGACATATTGAGTCACGGGCGTGACAATCTTCCCACCCGTGATCCAAGTCGTGACTCTGGTCGTGAAGCTCTCTGGATTGTTTTGACATATTGAGTCACGGGTGTGACATACTCATTCATGGGTGTGACAATCTTCCCAGCTATGATCCAAGTGGTGATTCTGGTCGTGAAGCTCTCTGGATGAAATTGCATGAATCTTCACGGGGATGACATCTTTATTCACAGGGGTGACTGAAATGCTTACTTCACGATTTGTTTTCCCTTCATGGCCGTGAACTTCAAATGTTGGTTTTGGTAACGGTTAGCTTCCTTCACATGAGTGACTCCTAGAGTCACGACAGTGAACATGCTACTACTTGAATTTTGTCTCTCAAGGATTATTCTTCCAATTCTTCATTCTTGCTATTTTAATCCATGTTCTGTATAATATACTTACAAAAACAAGTATGTTAAATACAATATTGCTATATTTATTTGTTATCATCAAAATGATGGAAATACCCCTCAAGGTTTAACACAAACAAATCTAATGTAGTGGCTGATGCTTTAAGTAGAAAAACAGTGACAACATTGCAAGTTCAACCCACTTTGATTCAACAAGTGAAAGAAGTTCAGAAGCAAGATTTGAAATTGGTGGAAATCTCTTAGTTGGTGAAAAAGGGGAAAAGATTGGAGTTTACTAGTGGAGCTGATGGGAGTCTAAGCTACAAAGGTTGATTGTGTGTACCAAATATCCAAGAGTTGAAGCAAGAAATTATGAAAGAAGCACACAATGCTACTTATACGATGCATCTAGGAAGCAATAAAATGTATCAAGATTTAAAGACATGTTATTGGTGGCCTGGAATGAAAAGGGATATCACAGAATATACCTCTAGATGTCTAACGTGCCAGCAAGTGAAGACAAAACATCAAGTGCCATCCGGTTTGTTACAGCCAATTTCTATTACAGAATGGAAATGGGAGAGAATTACAATGGACTTTGTATCTAGCTTGCCATTGACACAGAAAAAGCATGATGCAGCATGGGTAATAGTAGACAGGCTTACTAAATCAGCTCATTTCCTACCAGTTAGAATGGACTACTCACTCGCTTGACTGGCAGAATTATATGTCAGTGAGATAGTTCGACTTCATGGTGTCCCATTTTTTATAATTTCTAATCGAGATCCACCGTTTACATCACAGTTTTGGAAGAGTTTACAGCAAGCCTTGGGTACTCGACTCAACTTTAGTACAACATTCCACCCATAGACCGATGGTCAATCGGAACAGGTTATACAAATATTGGAAGATATGTTGAGAAGTTGTGTAATTGAGTTTGAAGGTAGTTGGGATAAGTATCTTCCATTAATAGAGTTTTCATATAACAATAGTTATCAAGCAAGTATTGGGATGGCACCGTATGAAGCTTTGTATGGGAGGAAATGTAGGACACCTCTTTGTTGGACAGAGCTTGATGAAAAAAAACTACTGGGGCCAAAATTAGTTCAACAGATAGAAGAAAAGGTGAGAGTGATAAAGGATAGACTAAAAGCAGCGGCTGATAGACAAAAGTCCTATGCAGATTTGAAGAGAAAAGACAAAGAATATGCGGTTGTGATAAAGTATTCTTGAAAGTCTCACCTTGGAAGAAAATCCTCAGGTTCGGCAGAAAGGGAAAGCTAAGTCCCCGATTTATTGGGCCGTATGAAGTACTTGAACGTATAGGTCCGGTGGCGTATAAATTGGCATTACCACCAGAATTAGAAAGAATCCATAATGTGTTTCATGTGTCTATGTTGCGGAGATATAGGTTGGATCCATCACATATAATACCTATGGAGACTATAGAAGTACAATAGGATTTGACTTATAAGGAAGAACCAGTGGCAATTTTAGCTAGGGAAGTTAAAGAACTGCGAAACAAATGAGTACCTATGGTGAAAATCCTATGGCGCAACCATTCTACGGAAGAAGCCACATGGGAAAGTGAAGAAGTAATGAAGGCCCAATATCCTCAATTATTCAGCATCAACTAATCAGGTAAATTTCGAGGACGAAAGTTTCTTAAGGGGGAAAGAATTGTAACGCCCGGTCGTTTAGACACTAATCACATATGACCGAGTCAGGCACGCTGGATCAATCGGAGTCTAAATCCAGATGCACAGAAAAATAATAATATTTAAGAAAAATTTATTAAGGACATTATTAATTGGGAATTTAAAAGTTTAGTGGCAAAATTAGTTGAAATAAAATATCTCTTTGGATTAAATGAGGATTTATGGAATGGTTTGGATTATTTTGCGCAAAGAGGAGATTATGAGTTAAATGATGTATTATTTAAAGATTAAAAATTTATTATGATTAATTAATGAAATTTACCAATAGGAAACAAATATAGAATTGTTTTTATTATTAAGGAATATTAACCTAATATTCATCTTATACATTAATGAGCATTAATTAATATTGATGAATCATATGCCTACTCACCCAATTCTAGAATTCTCTTAATTAATGAGCCTTATCCTAATCCGTATCTTACTAATTAATGACATTAAAATTCAATGAACCTTAGATTAGTCTAGAAGCTTCTTCATTAATTAGACATTAAAAGCAATTGAAAATTTTTTTTTCCCTCATCCTTATCTTGTATGGCCAGCCACCCTCTCCACCAATTCTCTACCATTTGGTTCCAAACTTAGCTAGCAAAAGAGAGGAAGAGAGGATCTAAGAGAGAAACTCAAGAAAATAAAGGAAGCCCCCTACAAAGGGTAGAAGAAAGAAAGAGAAAGGAAGAAATAAAAGAGAAAAAAATTCTTTGGGTAAGTTTTCTTCTTCAATTCTCTTACTTTTCTTTATTAATTGAGATTAAAGTGATGATAATTAAGGTTAGAAATGAGGAAGAAGGGGCTGTCTAGGTGATGGTGGGTTGAAACAAAAAGAAATTAGTTTGATGATATGAGATATGTTTGATGGTCTTAGGGCAAACCAAGGACAAAGGTAGAAGCAATCTTGAGGAAGGGAAAGGAAAGGAAAAAGCCTAGGAAAGGGAGAAGAGATTAATAAGGTATGTGCTTGTATGACAAAAATTTAATATGTTGATTTTATTGTTAAATCTTGTGTTAATTGCATGATTAATTGAGTAGTTGTGTTGTTATATGTGTTGCTGGAAATTTTATCATGGAGCAACATGCATTAAAAATTCGATAACTTAAGTTCTGGAACTCTAAATTTAGTGTTCTTTGATGTTTTGGAAACTTAAGACATATATCTAAAACTATCATGGGACATAAGATTTAATTAAGAATGCAACTATGTTAAAAATTGACACAAATATGAGACTTGAAATCTGCCTCGGAATTTCCTGGGCAGATTTTAGCTGAGCAATAAGTACTCAATTAGTCATAACTTTTTCTAAAGAGATCAGAATTAGTTGATTCAAAATGTAAATTAAAGATAAGATCTATGGCTAAAATTTATTATAATACTTAATTAAATTTGGCCAATAACAGGGTCAAAATTGAGACCCAAAACAGAGCCCGAAATCTGTCCAGAACAGGGCTGTTGAAAAAGTGAGAGTTTTACATGTAAATTGATTTGGGCCTTATGATATGAGATGAATGATATTTATATGAGTGATTATTATGTGATATAAGCCAATAAGACGTTAAAAAAATTTATTGAGAAAATAAAACTATGAAATAATTGTTTGGTGTATATTTTAACCATAATGAAATTATTATTTGAATAAATTGAGATGAAATAATTAAGCCCTAAAACATCTAGCTGGGATCTAGGGTAAAGGATAGATTGGCATGCCAATAAGGGGTAGGATATGTAGGCGTAAAATGCCGAGTTGATTTAAGTAGGCACTGCATGTGCGGAGTTGATTTATGTAGGCACTACATGTGCCGAGTTGATTTATGTAGACACTAAATGTGCCGAGTTGATGTAGCTACATATAAAGCACCACTAAGATAGTAGCTTAGTGCATGTGGTTTTTCCCACGCATAGGTACTAAAGTAGTTAGTAAGTAAATGATGAAGCTGTCAGAAATAGAAGCACGTCAGACAGTGGATAACAGCATTTGAAGATCTTTTTGTTCTCATGTATTAACTTTTGTAAAATATAATAGTAAGTTTTATTTTCATATTGTGTGATACTCATATTTTGGGTCTGTAAATAAAATATTAATTAATAGAACTTTGTATGTAACCCTTTAGAAAATGAAATGGTTTATTATGGATGAATTATATAAATTGGTATAAAGTATATGTATTTAAAAAAAATTTGGAGACTATATTTTGAATTTATATTCATATATTTTAAAATGAGAATATACAAAATGATTGGATAAGCAAGTTAGATTGGGAGTCAAGAGTAAGGTAGAACTCCTTTGCTTTGCTACTATTAGTAGGGTAAAGGGGTCTTACACTTATCTCCATTCTTCTTCCTCCTCAAACAACCAGCCTCCATTTCTTCATCCTCTCCTTCATGATTTACAAGAAATTCACTTCAAATAGATTTGTTCCTGGTAAGTAATCCTCTCTCAATTGTTCTTGTATTTTTAGAGTTATTAGGACTATGTAGTATCAGTCTATTTCAATCTCATTTTAAAGGAGTTATCAACCGAATTTGAATAAGTGTAAAACATGAAAGTTGTTCATATATGTATTTTTTATATTTCTGTCAAAGTTCATGAAATTATTTGGGATACAGAAAGAGATAAACTTGTTTTAGTGAGACTGGTTCAAGGACACATGTCAACAGATTAACCTAGGATGTTTTCTTAATTTGATCATCTTAATGGATGAACTAAGGTTTTGTAAAACATAAAAGTTTTATAAATATGTGTTATTTAGGTGTGTATAAATTTTGTATAAATACCTCTTGTTTAAATTGAGTTATAGAAAAATTAATTATGGTTGTTCCTCGATTGAGTTGTTTCCTTTTACCTATGCAGCTCCAGTAGATTCGTGTTCCTTTTTGAGCTTCTTAAAGGTTGAATTTTCCAAAGTATAAAACATAAAAATTTTATTTATATATGTTATCTAAGTTACTTTGGAAGTCTCACCTTAAAAGGTAATTTATTTTTTGAGTTATGACCTGAACAATTGAACTGGTGGGATTGGTACTCTATACTGAACCAGTTATAGATTATCTAGTGTTTGAGGACCTTAGAAATAGAATTTAGAAAAATGATAACATGAAAAATGTTCCAAATTATCTTATATAAATTTGTAAAAAGTTTTGTAATAAAAAAAGCTACACGTTGAAAGATATTAATTTTTAAATATGGTACCTCGAATCTGCCTAAGGGGCAGCAAACATAGCAATATTTAAAATTTCACTAAAAATTATGTAATGGTTCGAAAAATCTGAAATGTTAATATTTTTTAGTCTTACATGTTAAATTTAATTAGAAAAAGGAATCATATAAATTGGTAAGTGTATAAAAAGTTATAGAGCCAATAGTTCTAAGAGGTCATGTTCCAACTTAAAAGAAACTATAGTAATTTATTTAAACTATATCAAGAATGAGAATTTTAACAAATTATTAACCATCATATTTTCAAATTAGGCTCTCAACAAGAGGAAGAACAACAAAAGTGAACAAGCTTTGAGTTTATATTTTGGAAAAGAAAAATACTATCGAGGTTTGTACATATATGTATTTTGGTTTGCCCTTATGTATGATTTTGTGTGCATGACATAAATTATATGTCACAATGATGAAATTATATATTATGGCATGTTTTCAAATTATAGAAATGTTATTAACTATGAACTTAACATTATGCTAATATTTGATAAAATATCATGCTATTACCTGGTTTTAAAATAAGTTGTGAGTATATGATTATGTTCATATGAAATGTGTGATGCCCCACTTATATATTAGGAATAATCTCACATATATAAGAAGAATGTCACAAGCTTAACTCGATAATCTGCTCAAATTGAATTTTTTTTTTCATTTTAAATAACTTAATATATTTATTTATTTTGGTTTAGGAAAATTGTTCTAATTAAAAATATAAATACATATATATATATATATATATATATATATATATATATATATATATATATATATATATATATATCCTTATATTGTATACACATATGGCACTCGATTATGTTACATAATTATTTACATACACAATATTAATATACGAGATAGGTCTACCACACCATATACATAGTCAAACTAAATAAAAACATAATAATACATAACCAACCCTCTAACTATACTTCTTGTGTCTCTGCTGAAATGAGCTTGAATTTCCTTCTTGACCACTTCACCTCCTACCGTCTATAGTTCCAATTCCTGCGTGAGAAGAACTCACGCTAAGCTAACTCTAGCTTAGTGGTACATATATGTATTAAGTTTTTTCCAAGCAGTCACACAAATGCATGTCTTAAATAATTCATGATACACTGAATTTTTATTTCATATAAAAGAAATAACCACATCACATAACAGTATAAACATAAAAATCATATTCAATAACTAAATTCTCATTACCTCCTGTAAGCATTTCATGTTTTGTCACTTATGTCAATAATAATTTTTTTCACATTTCATTTCATAGTCTTTAATTAATATCAGCCCAAATCTCATTCTCGGACTATCCGGATATGGGGTGTGAAATAGGGGCGCTCGCGGAGCTTAAGCCACCCTACTCACCATAATCTCAAGTCAAGGGCGCTCGCGGAGCTTAAGCCACATTGACTGAATATAATTATGTTATCTGTGTATAATCAGGATCAGGGGTGCTCCCAGAGCTTAAGCCACCTTGTCCCTAAATAATATCCATATCGGTACCATAATTCCCCCCTTAATGGTGCACCATCTATCCTATGTTAGTCCTCAGGTAGAGAAATGGGCAATTAACACCATTAATTACTTGTTTCTATAACCAATACTCATTTCATATCAACAAAATTATATATTCACAATTTATTTCAAAACCATGTAATAGCATGATATTTTATCAAATATTAACACAATGTTAAGTTCATAGTTAATAACATTCCTACAACTTTAAAACATGTCATAGTATATAATTTCATCATTGTGACATGTAATTTATGTCATACACACACAACCATGCATAAGGGCAAAACAAAAAACATATATGTACAAACCTCGATAGTATTTTCCTTTTTCCATAATATAAGTTCAGAGCTTGTTCACTTTTGTTAGTCTTATTCTTGTTGAAATCATAATTTAAAAATATAATTAATTAATAGCTTGATAAAATATTTATTCTTAATATAAGTTAAATAAATAATTTCAATTTCTATTAAGCTAAAATAAGACCTCTAAGGACTGTTGGATTAATAACTTTTCCTACACTTATCCAATTTATATGATTCTTGATTTTGATTAACTATAACATGTAAAACTAAAATATACTAAAATTTTAGAATTTTTGAACATTTACATAATATTTGGTATAATTTTAAATATTGACTTATTTTCTGCCCTTAGGCAGTTTCAAGGTACCCAATTCAAAAATTCATAACTTTCAATGTGTAGCTTAATTATTCTGAAAATTTTTATACAGTTATATAAGTTAATTGGGAACATTTTTCATGTTTAACTCATTTCCTGATTCATTCTCCAAGGGTCTCAAATATGGGAGGATATATAACTAGTTCAACATAGAGTATCAACCCGACCAGTTTAATTGTTCCGCTCATAACTCACAAAATACATGACATTTTAAGATGAAACTTTCACAGAAATTTAGATACGACATAGTAGTAAAACTTTTATGTTTTGCACTTTGGCCAAGTCGATCTAAAAATAGGTGAAATATAAGGACGAATTTACTGAAACTGTACAGGTATATGAAACCAGCTCAATCAAGGAATAGTCATGGTTCATTTCAGAATAACTCAACCTACACAAGAGAAATTCATAAGTAAGTTTTTAGAGACCTCAATAACATATATACCTACAATTTTCATGTTTTATAAAACCTCAGAATAAGCCACTAAGATGGTCAAGTTTTACAAAAACCGTAGGTTATTTGGTTGATACGTCTCCCAGAACCAGTTTCACCCCAATAAGCATATCTCTTCATATACTTAACATCATTAAATATCATTTGGCAGAGAGATACACAAGACATAGATGAACAATATTTATGTTTAACACATCCCCAAATTCGAGTCACAAGATAATCAAAAATAGAGTGCAATATTCTATCAAAATATAACCTAAATAGTTCTAATAACACAATAATCATGGGAAAAATATTTCTTACCAAGATCAGATTTAATTGGACTGATTTTTGATGCAAATCTTGAAGAAGATGATGAGTAATTTGATCTGAGATATGGAGAAAGAAAAAGGGATGAAGAAGAAGAAGAGAAAAAGAGAAGAAGGAAGAAATGGCCAAAAATTGCTTTTAGCCCCTTTTTCCCGTTTGCTTCTTTTTTTTTTTTGCTGTCCATTTTACTGTTCACTTTAATTTTTTTTTTAAAAAATTTTCTTATTATTATTATTATTATTATCTTCACATATTTCTTTATAGCTAATATTTTTAATTTTATTTAATCAAAAACACAATTTTATTATGTGGTCTAAATTATTCAAATTAAATTCTAATTAGTGGGTGTTACAATTCTCTCCCCCTTAAGATGTTTCGTCCTCGAAACATACCTATGTATCATCACTGAACAGGTGAGGGTATTGAGCTTTCATCACCTCCTTGCTTTCCCATGTTGGTTCTTCGATTGCATGATTCATCCATAGTACCTTAACTAATGGTACTCGCTTGTTCCTCAGTTCCTTAATTTCTCTTGCTAAAATTTGGACTGGTTCTTCTTCATATGTCAAATCTTGTCTCACCTGAATGCTTTCAGCGGGTATGATATGATTAGGATCTGATCTATATCATCTTAACATTGAGACATGGAAGACATCATGTATTTGACTCATCTCCAGTGGTAGAGCGAGTCTATAAGCAACAGGTCCAACTCTTTCTAATATTTCATAAGGTCCAATGAACCTTGGACTTAACTTTCCTTTCTTTCCAAATCACAAAACTTTCTTTCAGGGAGATACTTTAAGAAAAACTTTATCACCCACTGCATATTCAATGTCCCGTCTCTTGAGGTCAGCGTATGATTTTTGTCTATCTGTAGCTGTTTTAAGTCTTTCACGAATAACTTTCACTTTTTCTTCTGTCTCTTGCACTAGGTTTGGTCCTATAAGTTTTCTCTTGCTGAGCTCTGTCCAACATATAGGTGTTCGACACTTCCTACCATAAAGTGCCTCATATGGAGTAATCTGGATACTAGACTGATAACTGTTATTATAGGCGAATTCCATTAAAGGAAGATATTTGTCCCAGCTACCTTTAAATTCGATGACACAACTTCTCATCATATCTTCTAACATCTGAATGACTCTTTCTGACTGTCCATCTGTCTGCGGATGAAAAGTTGTGCTGAAATTGAGCTTAGTACCTAGAGCTCATTGTAGACTACCCCAAAATTGAGATGTGAAATGAGGATCTCTGTCAGACACAATAGAAACAGGCACTCCATGAAGTCGCACAACTTCATTCATATAAATTTCTGCCAATTTATTCAGTGAATAGTCCTTTCTGATAGGTAAGAAATGTGCTGACTTTGTAAATCTGTCCACTATGACCCATACAGTATCATGTTTCTTTAGAGTCAAAGGCAATCCAGTCACAAAATCCATAGTGATCCGTTCCCACTTCCATTCTGGAATAGAAATTGGATGTAGCAACCCCGAAGGTACTTGATGTTCCGCCTTGACCAGCTGACTAGTTAAACATTTTGAAGTGTACTATGTGATGTCCTTTTTCATACCTACCCACCAGTATCTGCTCTTCAACTCTTGGTACATCTTGTTACTCCCTGGGTGCATAGCATATTTGCTTTCATGGGCCTCTCTAAGAATCCTCTGTCTAAGATCTTCTACACTAGGCACACATAATCTGTCTTGATAGAACAATCCACCATCTAAGTCCATAGTGAATCCAAGTCTCTCCCCCTTAGAGATCAACTCAGCTAATTCAATTAACTTTTTGTCTTGTCTTCTTGCATCCTTGATTTCCTACATAAGAGTGGGTTGAAGGTGCAACTCTGCCACCATCTTTCTGCTCAAAGCATCTGCTACTACATTCGCTTTGCCTGGATGATAGCCAATCATACAATTATAATCCTTTATTAGTTCTAGCCATCTTCTCTGCCTCAAATTCAATTCTTTCTGTGAGGGAAGATATTTTAAACTCTTGTGATTTATGTAAATAAAACACTTCTCCCTATATAAATAATGGCGCCAAATCTTCATTGCAAAAACTATAGCTGCCAACTCCAGATCATCGGTAGGATAATTCTTCTCATGCGGCTTTAACTGTCTAGAAGCATAAGCAACCACCTTTCCATCTTGTATCAATACACAACCCAATCAATTATGAGAAGCATCACTATAAATGACAAACTCCTTATTAGGAATCGACTGTGTCAAAACAGGGGCCTTAGTGAGCATACTTTTGAGCTTATCAAAACTAGCTTGACACTTATCTGTCCACTCAAATTTAACATCCTTTCTTAATAGTCTTGTTAAAGGAGAAGCCATCATTGCAAAACCCTTGACAAATCTCCGATAATATCCAGCTAAACCCAAGAAACTTCTGACCTCGGTCACATTCCGTGGAGGTTTCCAACTCATAATTGCCTCAACTTTGCTAGAATCCACTTTAATGCCTTCTGCAGAGATAATGTGTCCCAAAAATGTCACCTCCTTTAACCAAAACTCATATTTTGAGAGTTTGCCATAAAGCTTATATTCTCTGAGAATCTGCAATGCTATTCTCAAATGCTTTTCATGTTCTTCTGAATCTTTAGAATACACCAAAATATCATCAATGAAAACAACAACAAATTGATCAAGATGTGGCCTAAAGATCCTATTCATAAGATCCATAAATGCTGTTGGAGCATTGGTCAGCCCAAATGGCATAACCAAAAACTCATAATGACCATTTCTGGTTCTGAATGCAGTTTTAGCAATATCTTCCGTCTTCACCCTTAATTGATGACAACCACATCTCAAATCTATCTTGGAAAATACTCATGCACCTTTCAGTTGGTTAAAGAGATCATCAATCCGCGGTAATGGGTACTTGTTCTTGATGGTCACCTTATTCAACTGTCGATAATCAATACATAGCCTCAAAGATCCATCATTCTTTTCACAAACAATGCTGATGCACCCCATGGGGATGTACTTGGTCTAATGAAACCCTTATCAAGGAGTTCTTGCAATTGTGTCTTAAGTTCTTTCATCTCTGATGGGGCCATTCTGTATGGTGTCTTTGATATAGGCATAGTTCCTGAAACAAGATCAATAGTAAATTCTACCTCTCTCTCCGGAGGTAATCCAGGTAAATCATCAGGAAAGACATCTGGAAATTCATTTACCACCGGGATATCTTTAAGATATTTGAACCTCATTTTCTGGTGTCAATCACATGGGCCAAATAAGCTTCACACCCTTTTCTCATCAATCTCCGGGCTTTCATTATGGATATGACTCGAGGATGTTGTGAAAATAATTCCCCTTTTACAATAATTGCCTCCTGATTTTCTTTTTTAAGTACCACAAATTTAGACTTGCAATCCACCACTGCTTCGTGATGTGAGAGCCAATCCATGCCTAATATGACATCATACTCATGGAAAGGCAACTCAATCAAGTCTGCAGAAAACTCCTTCCCATGCACAACCAAAGGACAATTCCTAAATACTTTATTCACTATTACACTGTGACCCAAAGGATTCTTAACTTCAATTCCATATTCTAGGTTTTCTTTAATCATATTATGCTGACTAGGTGTACTAGTGCAAATATAGGAATGTGTGGAACCCGGATCTATGAGTGCACAAATGTCAAAATCATATAATGAAAACATACCAACAATAACATTTGTTGTCGCCTGATCTTCTTTAGCTTTTATGGCATAGGCTCGGGCTGGAGCTCTGCTAGATCCAGGTCTACTCACTATCTCTGAAACAGCCTGCCTCGGTCTACCTGGTCCTCCTCTGAACTGAACTCCAGGCTGAGTTGGAGCTGATCTAGTAGTCTGAGTAGGTGTACCACCTGTCAAGAGTGGGCAATCCCTCCGTAGATGTTCTTTGAACCCATATATAAAGCAAGCACCTGTGGCATGCCAACATTCCCCCCGATGGCTCCTATTGCAAATGGTACATACTGGTATAGCTTCCTTGCTAACCTGAGGTTGTGAACTAGCTGTATTAGAAGGTGCCTTAGAGGGCGGCCCCCTCCTGAAAGACCTTATCAGTGAATAGCTAAAACTTTTTTCCTGTCCTCTATTCAGTGAACGGCTAGTAAAGAAACGACTCTTCTTTCCAGTGAATTGAGTCTCAGAAGTAGCTGACTTTTTGGAAGATTCTTCTATTTTCCTCTTTTTCCTTTTTTCAAGGCTGAGTGCTGCAGAAACTAACTGAGAAAAATTATTATGCTGAAGAGCAGTCACAATATCTCCAACCTCTTCATTAAGGCCATCTTCAAATCTTCTACATTTATCTCTTTCATTTGCAATTAATTCAGGGGCATACTTGCTCAGTCTGGTAAAATCTCGCTGATACTCAGTCACTGACATTTTACCTTGCTTGAGATTCATGAACTCTTTCTTTTTCTCATCAATATAGATCAACATAATATACTGCTCTTTAAATTCAGAAAGGAAGGAATCCAATGAGACCGGTTCCACCATATCTGGCTTGGTAAGAACTGATTTCCACCAATCATATGCCTCATCTTGGAGTAGAGAAGTAGCAAATCTAGCTTTGTCATCTGTTTCCACTTGCAACTCTTTAAACATTTTTTCAGTCTTTTCCAACCAATACTCAGCTGGATCTTCATCTCTCTTACCATAGAAATCTGAAGCCCCATACTTACGAAGCTTATCAATTGTTACTTTTGGTCTAGGTGGTGGCACTAGGATAGGCTGAGGAATGGCTCGTACCATATATTGGAATAATCCAGTCATCTGTTGTATAAATGGAGTTTGACCAGGGTCAATCTATTCTAATGCATGCGGTGGGGGATTTGGAGCAGCATCTTGCCTTTGCACGCTTTCTGCACTAGGCGGATGAGGTGTCCTTGTAATACCTGATAATTTAGGCCACGGTCGCGGTTGACCGAAATCCGGCGCGCTGAACCGATCGGGGTCTAAATTTAGACATGAAAGAAATAAATTTAAATAATAATAAGATGGGAGAAAAATATTTTGAATATTATTAATTGAGAATTTTGATGTTTGGAATTAAAATTGGGAAAAAAATTATTTTTCGCTGAACGAAATTTGGAATTGCAGTGTTTTTCGCACAGAAATTCTAAGAAGGCATAAAAATGGAATATTCTTTATCTAAGGAAAGGAATATTCTTTTGATTAAAATAAAGTAAGAGTGATTTAAATTAATGGACCAATGGGAATCAAGATTAGTAACTAATCCT
Source organism: Triadica sebifera (assembly GCA_023653625.1). NCBI lineage: Eukaryota > Viridiplantae > Streptophyta > Magnoliopsida > Malpighiales > Euphorbiaceae > Triadica > Triadica sebifera. Next base: position 16,263,856 of record CM042898.1, on the reverse strand, counting down.
AACCACCCACCTAATCCAACTATAAAAAGTCAAATTTTCACTTTTTTGACCATTCTTCTTCTTCTTCATCTTGACCAAACTCATTTCTCTCTCTTTTCTTCTTCTTTGCCGTGAGCTTCTCCTCTCCCATTTACTTTTGTTTTTCTTTCTTCAAATCAAGCTAAGATTAGATGAAAAAAAAAAGGGGATTAAGGCAAGATCATGAAGAAAGTGAAGTAAAGTGAGCAAAACTAAGGAAGAGGAAGGAAGAAAGGAAGAAAAAAAAAAAGAGTTTTTAGCTATTTGGAAGATCATCAAAGGTGAGTTTAGATTTTCCATCTCCTTACTTTCTTCTTCTCTTTTCTTTGAGTTTGAGGTTAGTTGCCATTATAGCTAGTAAATTAGGGTTATTAGTATGCTAATGGTGATTAAGGGTGGATTAGTGTGATTAGTGTTTGATTAGTGTAAAATTTATTGTTAGGGCAAGGAAGTGAACGACCTTTGAACCAAAATCAAAGGGGAAGTAAGGGCAAGGAAAAGGCTATCTAAGAGGAAGAGAAAAGTGAAGAAAAATAGAACTTTGAGGTATGTACATTTGGCAAAAATTCAATATAGAAAAGTATTGATTTTGATTTTGTGATGTAGTGAATTTATGTATGAAATTCTGAACATTTGATTGAGTGATTAAATGATGCCATGAATGTGAAAATAAAGACTAGAAAGTGAGGTTGATGCATGAAAATGGAAAATGTATGAATTATTTGATGTGCTGGAAAATTCGTCTTATGAACAGTGTCTAGTGTTTTGGTCATAACTTGAGTTCTGGAAATCATTTCTGAGTGATTCTTGCTGGATTGGAAAGTTAAGACATAGGGCTTGAACTTTCATTCAGACTATTTGACCTAAATATGCCTGGAATTAGGTGACAAATGGACTCAAACTTTGAACTAGAAATCTGTCCAGAAAAAAAAATACTGGGCAGATTGCAGTGAACATAGGTTGGAAAACAATTCATAACTTTTGCTAAGAAATTATTTTTAATGTGATTCCAGTTGGAAATTAAAGATAAGACATGTACCTGAATTTTTATAGTTGATCACTTGTCCAAATACCATCTAGAAATGGATGAAAAAGATATAGAAAGATAAGGCAGAAATCTGTCCAGTAAAATACTGGGCAGATTGCAGCGAACGTAACTTAGGAGAAAATTTATAACTTTTGCTAAAAAATTTGTTTTGATGTGATTCCAGTTGGAAATTAAAGATAAGACATGTACCTATATTTTATTAGATTATCACATGTCCAAATTCTGTCTAAAAATAGACGAAAAATGCAGAGCAACATAAGGTAGAAATGCTGTCCAGAATAGGACAGCTGGTAGAAATGTGTTGATTGTGGATTTATGTGTTAGAAAATGTATTGATTGAATTTTTCTTATAGTTATAATGATTAAATGAGCTAGTATGAGGTTGTAAAATATTGAATGAGAATTATTGCATTTATATGGAATTTATATTAATGTTTCCCTACATAATTTATGCAAATTTGAATAAAGGTAACAAATGTAATTTAAGCCCTATAACATCTAGTCGAGAACTAGAAATTAGGATAAGTTGGCATGCCAATAAAAAGGTAGAAATGTAGGCACTAAATATAATAGTGCTGAGTTAAAATTATGTAGGCACTAAAAATAATAGTGTTGAGTTGAAATTTACTTAGGCACTAAGAATTAGTGCTGAGTTCGAAATTTACGTAGGCACCAAAAAGGTGCTGAGTTGTTATTGAAAATGTAGGCGTTAAACGCCGAGTTATAAAATAATTATGTAGGCGCCGAGTATACTGCCGGAGAGCAGAAACCCTGTATCCAGTGTTTAGTTCCGGTCTAAGATGTCGTGGGCTATTAAATAAATAATAGAAAAAAAATGTGAAGTATGAAATTCATATTATAAATTTTATATCTTGTATTGTTAAAATTTCAAGCATGCTTAATGAATAAAATATCATAATTCATGAATTAAATATTTTTGCATGAAGAAAATAGTTTATTATTAATTGAATATTTGGCATGCTAAATAGGTTAATTGTAGTTTCTAAAATTTTATTTTAGAATTATTTATGTAATGATTGGATAGTTGCCAAACGTACCACTAAGCTAATAGCTTAGCGCGTGTGTTTCACGCGCAGATAAATAGAAGTAGCTGTTCCGATAGGGCGACCGAAGAAGAGGGAACCCCAAGATCAGATTGCAGCAGTCTAGTTCTTTTTGTATGTTTTGATAATGATGTTGTAAAAATTAAGTTTTAAGAATTTTGTTGATGTAAATTTGTGGCTTGTAATATTTATAAGTAATGGATTTGGTAATTATATATATCTAGAATTATTGTAGTTATATTTTTAAATATCATGGTTTAATGAATAAGTTCTTTTGAATCACAATATTCCCATCACTAGATATATATTTAAATTGAAAAAAAAAATATTTATACAAAATTGAGCGTTGGTTTTAAATTAAATGAGCTTAGTAGCACTTTCATATCCTATTAGCGATTAGTAGGGTAAGTGAGCGCTACATTTAGTGGTATCAGAGACAGGTTAATGATTCTTAATCAGTGGGTGTAAAACATAATATGTGTCTCATTTATATGCATAAAATGCTGCAATTATCTGATTTGGGTCCCTTCTCTTGGTTTATAGGTAGATATGGATTCGGAATCGGAACAAGATTTCTCAGAAGATGAACTGAGTAATAATCCTTCACGCTCAGCCAATCCCAGACAACCTCAATCTGTGAGAGATTCCGGGCCGAGTGTAGTAGCTCCTCTGAGAGCAGAGAGACAGGATAATTTAGGACAGGAGCCTCTTATGGAGCAGATAGCTAATTTATTGCAACGGATAGTACAAGCGGTTCCATAACCAGCTCCACCTCCTCCTCCACCTCAGCCAAAACCCCGGATTGATAAGCTGAGAAAATATGGGGCCACAGATTTTATGGGAAGGAGAGAGGATGACCCAGCAGCTTCAGAGTTTTGGATGGAATCCACAGAAAGGGAGTTTGAGGAATTGGAGTGTCTAGAGGAACAGAAGGTTAGATATGCAGTGTCCCTTTTAAAAGATCATGCCTATGATTGGTGGAAATCAATTTTATCAAAGCCCCAGACACCGAAGCCACCTTCCTGGAATTTCTTCAAGGCAGAATTTAGCAAGAAATATGTGCCAAGAGTTTATGTGAATGAAAAGAAAAGGGAGTTTCAAGACTTGAAGCAGGGAAGCATGTCAGTCGCCGAGTATGAGATGGAATTCACCCGACTAAGTAAATATGCGACTGGAATCATCGCTGATGAGGCAGACAGATGCTGAAGATTTGAGGATGGGCTTAATGATGATATTGGGAATATGGTGACCGCCCTTCAGCTTGAGGATTTTGCTACACTAGTATCCTCAGCCATTAGTGTGGAAAAGAGGTCAAAGAGAAAGAGGATAGAAGAGCTACCACGGAGACAGACATTTATCATGGGCCAGACATCAGGTAAAAGGGGGCGGACAACGCCTAGGTTTTTCCAGTCACAGGGTACTAGATCAAACTTTTCAACTAGGCAAAGCCAGCGGTCGAGGCCAGAGGGATCTACAGCTAGTGCACCAGCTTCGGGTAATAGGAGATTCATATCTGTCACATGTCAACATTGTGGGAGATCACATGCAGGTGATTGCTGGTGGATTACTGGAGCATGCTTACGATGCGGATCTACTGAGCACAAACAGAAAGATTGCCCGAGAGGAAGAGGTACAGGTGGTGTAATATCAGTTCAGGTTCAGAATGTCACTCGAGGCAGAGGCAGGGGACAAGGACAGTCTAGAAGTGGCAGAATTGGGCAGAGTATATCAGAATCAGTGAATAGAGCAGAAGGTAGTCGAGCCCCAGCCCGAGCATATGCCATGAGAGCTCGTGAGGAGCAGGATGCCCCGGATGTGATAATTGGTAAATTTTCTCTTTATGATACTGATTTATTTGCACTGATAGATCCGGGTTCTACACATTCATATTTATGTATGTCACCACCTAGTCACGGTAATATGGTAGCAGAGGAATTAGATTTTGATATATTAGTGACCAATCCTTTGGGTCATGGAGTGAAAGTTAGTCGAGTCTATAAAAATAGTCCAATCAAAGCTCAGAATGTAGAATTCCCAGCTAATCTAATAGATTTGTCATTCCGTGAGTTTGATGCAATATTGGGGATGGATTGGTTAACTCGGCATAAGGCAGTGGTGGATTGTCAGTATAGAAGAGTGACTTTCAAGAATTCAGGGCAGGATGACGTGATTGTCCTAGGCGAGAACCGACCATACTTGACTAATGTCATTTCTGTGACGAAGGCAAGTAAGCTTATCAAAAAAGGATGTGAAGCATTTTTGGCACATATTGTAGATACCAAAAAGGAGAGTCTAGATCTCAGGGAGATTCCTACAGTATATGAATATCCAGATACATTTCCTGAGGACTTGCCAGGGTTACCACCTGTCAGAGAGATAGAGTTTGCCATTGATGTTTTGCCAGGCACAGCCCCGATATCGATCACTCCCTACAGAATGGCACCTGCTGAACTAAAAGAATTAAAGGTCCAGTTGCAAGAGTTGTTAGAGAAAGGGTTTATCAGGCCTAGTGTCTCACCTTGGGGTGCTCCTGTTCTATTTGTGAAAAAGAAAGATGGCACCTTTCGGTTGTGCATTGATTATCGTCAGTTGAACAAGATGACAATTAAGAACAGATATCCCTTGCCGAGAATAGATGACTTGTTTGATCAGTTGAAAGGAGCAGGGGTATTTTCTAAGATTGACCTCAGATCAGGTTATCACCAATTGAGAATTAAAGAATCAGACATTTCAAAAACAGCATTTAGGACTCGGTATGGTCATTACGAGTTCTTAGTAATGCCTTTTGGCTTGACGAATGCCCCAGCAGCATTTATGGATCTAATGAATAGAATCTTTAGGCCTTATTTGGACCAGTTCGTGGTGGTGTTCATAGATGATATCTTGGTGTACTCCAGAAGCAAAGAAGAGCATAATCAACATCTTCGTATTGTCTTCCATACCTTAAGAGAGAATCAATTATATGCGAAGTTGTCGAAATGTGCATTCTGGTTAGATGAGGTGGCCTTTCTAGGGCATATTGTCTCAGCCGATGGGATCAGAGTCGACACCAGTAAGGTAGAGGCAATCCTCAACTGAAAACCGCCTCGGAATGTGACAGAGGTGAGAAGTTTTCTTGGTTTGGCTGGTTATTATCGGAGATTTGTGAAAGGATTTTCAATGATAGCCTCACCACTGACAAAATTGCTTAGAAAGGAGACCAGATTTGAGTGGTCAGAACGATGCCAGACTAGTTTTGATAAGTTGAAAAAAATGTTGACAGAGGCACCAGTGTTGACACAGCCTACTGCGGGAAAAGATTATGTGGTGTACAGTGATGCTTCCCTTAATGGTTTGGGCTGTGTACTAATGCATGAAGGCAAAGTGATCGCTTATGCTTCCAGACAACTGAAGCCTCACGAGAGAAATTATCCAACACATGATCTGGAACTAGCAGCCATTGTGTTTGCATTGAAAATATGGCGACACTACTTGTATGGTGAGCAATGTTATATCTATACAGACCATAAAAGTTTGAAATATTTGCCTTCACAAAAGGAACTTAATCTGAGACAAAGGAGATGGCTAGAATTGATCAAAGACTACAATTGTATCATTGACTATCAGCCCGGTAAGGCCAATGTGGTAGCTGACGCGCTAAGTAGAAAAACTCTTGCAGGTAAATGTTAAAACTTAAATTTATTAAGTGAAAAAAAAATGGAATAATAAGTTCTTTATATATTATTTTGGCAGAATTGCGGATTCAACCCACATTGATCCAACAAGTAAAGGACAATTAGAAGCAAGACACGAAATTAAAGAAAATCTTTGAAATGGTGAAAAAGGGTGAAAAACCAGAATTTACTATTGAAGCAGATGGGATTTTAAGGCATAAGGGCAGGTTGTGTGTGCCAGACATACCAGAATTGAAACAAGATATTTTGAAGGAGGCTCACAACGTTATTTATGCAATGCACCCAGGAAGCAACAAAATGTATCATGACTTGAAGGCATATTACTGGTGGCCAGGAATGAAAAGAGATATCACGGAGTATACTACTAGATGTTTAACTTGTCAGCAAGTGAAGGTAGAGCATCAAGTACCAAGTGGATTATTGCAGTCTATTTCAATTCCGGAGTGGAAATGGGAAAGAGTCACAATGGACTTTGTTTCTGGTTTGCCCTTGACACAAAAGAGGCATGATGCAGTATGGGTAGTAGTAGACCGGCTCACCAAATCAGCTCACTTTCTACCGATCAAGATGGATTATCCACTTAACCGTTTGGCAGAGATCTATGTTAATGAGATAATCCGTTTACATGGTGTGCCAGTTTCAATCATTTCAGATCGAGACCCGCGGTTCACTTCACAATTCTGGAAAAGTTTGCATCAAGCCATGGGTACTCGACTCAATTTCAGCACAGCGTTCCACCCACAAACAGATGGACAATCAGAGAGGGTCATACAGATATTGGAAGATATGTTGAGGAGTTGTGTGATAGAATTTGAAGGCAGTTGGGATAAATATCTTCCACTGATAGAATTTGCCTACAATAATAGTCACCAAGCCAGTATCGGTATGGCACCATATGAAGCCTTATATGGGAGAAAATGTAGAACGCCTCTAGGTTGGACCGAGCTTAGTGAAAAGAAAGTAATGGGTCCAGATCTAGTTCAACAGACAGAGGAAAAAGTGAAAGTAATAAGAGATAGACTAAAAGCTGCTGCTGATAGACAGAAATCATATGCAGATTTGAAAAGGAGAGATATTGAATATACAGTTGGTGACAAAGTGTTCTTAAAAATCTCACCTTGGAAAAGGATTTTCCGATTTGGAAAGAAAGGAAAGTTGAGTCTTAGGTTCATTGGACCATACGAGGTACTTGAACGCATAGGTCCAGTGGCGTACAAATTAGCTCTACCACCAGAGTTAGACAAGATTCACAATGTATTCCATGTGTCTATGTTGAGAAGATATCGATCAGATCCATCTCATATCATATCAACAGAACCTATAGAGATACGACCAGACTTAACTTATGAAGAGGAACCAGTGGAAATTTTAGCTCGAGAAATGAAAGAGCTACGAAACAAAAAGGTACCATTGGTAAAGGTTCTGTGGAAAAATCACAAGTCAGAAGAGGCAACTTGGGAAAATGAAGAGGTGATGAAGGCTCAGTATCCACAATTATTCCACTCCAGCTAAAAAGGTAAATTTCGAGGACGAATTTTTTTTTTAAGGAGAGGAAAATTGTAATACCTGATAATTTAGGCCACGGTCGCGGTTGACCGAAATCCGGCGCGCTGAACCGATCGGGGTCTAAATTTAGACATGAAAGAAATAAATTTAAATAATAATAAGATGAGAGAAAAATATTTTGAATATTATTAATTGAGAATTTTGATGTTTGGAATTAAAATTGGGAAAAAAATTATTTTTCGCTGAACGAAATTTGGAATTGCAGTGTTTTTGGCACAGAAATTCTAAGAAGGCCTAAAAATGGAATATTCTTTATCTAAGGAAAGGAATATTCTTTTGATTAAAATAAAGTAAGAGTGATTTAAATTAATGGACCAATGGGAATCAAGATTAGTAACTAATCCTAACCACCCACCTAATCCAACTATAAAAAGTCAAATTTTCACTTTTTTGACCATTCTTCTTCTTCTTCATCTTGACCAAACTCATTTCTCTCTCTTTTCTTCTTCTTTGCCGTGAGCTTCTCCTCTCCCATTTACTTTTGTTTTTCTTTCTTCAAATCAAGCTAAGATTAGATGAAAAAAAAAGGGGATTAAGGCAAGATCATGAAGAAAGTGAAGTAAAGTGAGCAAAACTAAGGAAGAGGAAGGAAGAAAGGAAGAAAAAAAAAAAAGAAGAGTTTTTAGCTATTTGGAAGATCATCAAAGGTGAGTTTAGATTTTCCATCTCCTTACTTTCTTCTTCTCTTTTCTTTGAGTTTGAGGTTAGTTGCCATTATAGCTAGTAAATTAGGGTTATTAGTATGCTAATGGTGATTAAGGGTGGATTAGTGTGATTAGTGTTTGATTAGTGTAAAATTTATTGTTAGGGCAAGGAAGTGAACAACCTTTGAACCAAAATCAAAGGGGAAGTAAGGGCAAGGAAAAGGCTATCTAAGAGGAAGAGAAAAGTGAAGAAAAATAGAACTTTGAGGTATGTACATTTGGCAAAAATTCAATATAGAAAAGTATTGATTTTGATTTTGTGATGTAGTGAATTTATGTATGAAATTCTGAACATTTGATTGAGTGATTAAATGATGCCATGAATGTGAAAATAAAGACTAGAAAGTGAGGTTGATGCATGAAAATGGAAAATGTATGAATTATTTGATGTGCTGGAAAATTCGTCTTATGAACAGTGTCTAGTGTTTTGGTCATAACTTGAGTTCTGGAAATCATTTATGAGTGATTCTTGCTGTATTGGAAAGTTAAGACATAGGGCTTGAACTTTCATTCAGACCATTTGACCTAAATATGCCTGGAATTAGGTGACAAATGGACTCAAACTTTGAACTAGAAATCTGTCCAGAAAAAAAAATACTGGGCAGATTGCAGTGAACATAGGTTGGAAAAAAATTCATAACTTTTGCTAAAAAATTATTTTTAATGTGATTCCAGTTGGAAAATAAAGATAAGACATGTATCTGAATTTTTATAGTTGATCACTTGTCCAAATACCATCTAGAAATGGATGAAAAAGATATAGAAAGATAAGGCAGAAATCTGTCCAGTAAAATACTGGGCAGATTGCAGCGAACGTAACTTAGGAGAAAATTTATAACTTTTGCTAAAAAATTTGTTTTGATGTGATTCCAGTTGGAAATTAAAGATAAGACATGTACCTATATTTTATTAGATTATCACATGTCCAAATTCTGTCTAAAAATAGACGAAAAAGGCAGAGCAACATAAGGTAGAAATGCTGTCCAGAATAGGACAGCTGGTAGAAATGTGTTGATTGTGGATTTATGTGTTAGAAAATGTATTGATTGAATTTTTCTTATAGTTATAATGATTAAATGAGCTAGTATGAGGTTGTAAAATATTGAATGAGAATTATTGCATTTATATGGAATTTATATTAATGTTTCCCTACATAATTTATGCAAATTTGAATAAAGGTAACAAATGTAATTTAAGCCCTATAACATCTAGTCGAGAACTAGAAATTAGGATAAGTTGACATGCCAATAAAAGGGTAGAAATGTAGGCACTAAATATAATAGTGCTGAGTTAAAATTATGTAGGCACTAAAAATAATAGTGCTGAGTTGAAATTTACTTAGGCACTAAGAATTAGTGCTAAGTTCGAAATTTACGTAGGCACCAAAAAGGTGCTGAGTTGTTATTGAAAATGTAGGCGTTAAACGCCGAGTTATAAAATAATTATGTAGGCGCCGAGTATACTGCCGGAGAGCAGAAACCCTGTATCCAGTGTTTAGTTCCGGTCTAAGATGTCGTGGGCTATTAAATAAATAATAGAAAAAAAATGTGAAGTATGAAATTCATATTATAAATTTTATATCTTGTATTGTTAAAATTTCAAGCATGCTTAATGAATAAAATATCATAATTCATGAATTAAATATTTTTGCATGAAGAAAATAGTTTATTATTAATTGAATATTTGGCATGCTAAATAGGTTAATTGTAGTTTCTAAAATTTTATTTTAGAATTATTTATGTAATGATTGGATAGTTGCCAAACGTACCACTAAGCTAGTAGCTTAGCGCGTGTGTTTCACGCGCAGATAAATAGAAGTAGCTGTTCCGATAGGGCGACCGAAGAAGAGGGCACCCCAAGATCAGATTGCAGCAGTCTAGTTCTTTTTGTATGTTTTGATAATGATGTTGTAAAAATTAAGTTTTAAGAATTTTGTTGATGTAAATTTGTGGCTTGTAATATTTATAAGTAATGGATTTGGTAATTATATATATCTAGAATTATTGTAGTTATATTTTTAAATATCATGGTTTAATGAATAAGTTCTTTTGAATCACAATATTCCCATCACTAGATATATATTTAAATTGAAAAAAAAATATTTATACAAAATTGAGCGTTGGTTTTAAATTAAATGAGCTTAGTAGCACTTCCATATCCTATTAGCGATTAGTAGGGTAAGTGAGCGCTACAGTCCTAGTATCAGGAGAGCCGGTACTCTCAGCCATATCTCGTTCATCAGAAGATATCTTCCTACAATCCTACAAGTTACCAAGAAGAAAGTCCATATCAGAATTATATAAGACACATGTATATTTAAACCTAATATCTCATTTCACAATTAGGCCTAGAAACGCCTAAACCTACCATGATACCACTAAATGTGACGCCCCACTTATATATTAGGAATAATCCCACATATATAAGAAGAATGTCACAAGCTTAACTAGATAATCTGCTCAAATTGAATTTTTTTTTCATTTTAAATAACTTAATATATTTATTTATTTTGGTTTAGGCAAATTGTTCTAATTAAAAATATTTAAATATATATATATATATATATATATATATATATATATATATATATTTATCCATATATTGTATACACATATGACACCCGATTATGTTACATAATTATTTACATACACAATATTAATATACGAGATATGTCTACCACACCATATACATAGTCAAACTAAAAAAAACATAATAATACATAACCAACCCTCTAACTATACTTCTTGTGTCTCTGCTAATATGGGCTTGAATTTCCTTCTTGACCACTTCACCTCTTACCGTCTATAGTTCCAATTCCTCCATGAGAAGAACTCACGCTAAGCTAACTCTAGCTTAGTGGTACATATACGTATTAAGTTTTTTCCAAGCAATCATACAAATGCTTATCTCAAATAATTCATGATACACTGAATATTTATTTCATATAAAAGAAACAACCACATCACATAACAGTATAAACATAAAAATCATATTCAATAACTAAATTCTCATTACCTCCTGTAAGCATTTCATGTTTTGTCACTTATGTCAATAATAATTTTTTTCACATTTCATTCCATAGTCTTCAATTAATATCCGCCCAAATCTCATTCCCGGACTGTCCGAATATGGGATGTGAAATAGGGGCGCTCGCGGAGCTTAAGCCACCCTACTCACCATAATCTCAAGTCAAGGACGCTCGCGGAGCTTAAGCCACCTTGACTGAATATAATTATGTCATCTGTGTATAATCAGGATCAAGGGTGCTCCCAGAGCTTAAGCCACCCTGTCCCTAAATAATATCCATATCGGTACCGTAATTCCCCCCTTAATGGTGCACCATCTATCCTATGTTAGTCCTCAGGTAGAGAAATGGGTAATTAACACCATTAATTACTTGTTTCTATAACCAATACTCATTTCATATCAACATAATTATATATTCACAATTTATTTCAAAACCATGTAATAGCATGATATTTTATCAAATATTAACACAATGTTAAGTTCATAGTTAATAACATTCCTACAACTTTAAAACATGCCATAATATATAATTTCATCATTGTGACATGTAATTTATGTCATACACACACAACCATGCATAAGGGCAAAACAAAATACATATATGTACAAACCTCGATAGTATTTTCCTTTTTCCAAAATATAAGTTCAGAGCTTGTTCACTTTTGTTGGACTTCTTCTTGTTGAAATCCTAATTTAAAAATATAATTAATTAATAGCTTGATAAAATATTTATTCTTAATATAACTTAAATAAATAATTTCAATTTCTATTAAGCTACAATAAGACCTCTAAGGAATGTTGGATTAATAACTTTTCCTACACTTATCCAATTTATATGATTCTTGATTCTAATTAACTGTAACATGTAAAACTAAACTATACTAAAATTTCAGAATTTGTGAACCTTTACATAATTTTTGGTATAATGTTAAATATTGACCTATTTTTTGCCCTTAGGCAGTTTCAAAGTACCCAATTCAAAAATTCATAACTTTCCAGAACCAAATACGGACATTATGAATTTATGGTTATGCCTTTTGGGTTAACGAATGCTCCACCAATCTTTATGGACTTGAAGAACCTGGTATTCAAACCCTACCTACACCAGTGTGTTGTTGTCTTCATTAATGATATTCTGGTGTATTCTAAGGCACCTGAGAAGTATGAACATCACCTATGAACAGTATTACAGACACTTAAAGAGCAAAGATTGTACGCCAAGTTCTTGAAATGTGAATTTTGGCAAGATGAAGTAGCTTTTCTTGGACACATTGTGTCTTTAGATGGTATATGGGTTGATCCTAGTAAGGTAGAGGCTATTATGAGTTGGAAGCTTTCTTGGAATGTGATAGAAGTTAGAAGTTTCCTTAGATTAGCTGGTTGCTGCAGGAGATTTGTTAAGTGTTTTTTGATGATTGCTTATCTTTTAACCAGACTACTAAGGAAGGATGAAAAATATGAGTGGACAGTCAAATGCTAGGAGTGTTTTGATAGTTTGAAGAAAATGTTAATAGAGGCTCCAGTTTTGACAGAGCTAGTTCTTAATAAGGAGTATGTCAGCTGAAAATACATGAGAAGAATTACCCCACACATGACTTAGAATTGGCGGGTGTTGTCGTTGCATTGAAAATTTAGCATCACTATTTTTATAGGGAGAAATGTTTCATCTATAAAGACCATAAAAGTCTTAAGTATCTTCTCGCATAGAGAGATCTTAATTTGAGATAAAGGCAGTGGTTAGAGTTGATAAAAGATTATAACTAGGCCAACGTAGTGCCTGATGCTTTAAGTAGGAAGATGGTAGCAAAGTTGCACATCCGGCCTACATTTGATTAGAGAATTATTGATTAATAGAGGCAGGATGATAAGCTTGTTGAGACAACTGAGTTGGTCCCTAAAGAGGAGAGACATGAGTATATAGTTGAGGCAGATGGTAGGTTATACTAATAGGGTTGTTTGTGCATGCCCAATATTTATGAACTGAGATAGAAGATATTATAGGAAGTACATGAAACCAAGTATACGATGCACTCAGAAAGCATAGAGGTGTATCATGATCTGAAGAGTAAGTATTGGTGGATAGGCATGAAAAGAGATATCACAGAGTACATGATCAGATGCTTGATTTGTCAGCATGTCAAGGCTAAACATCAAGTACCATCAGGATTATTACAGCCTATCACTGTACCAAAATAGAAATGGGAGCAGATTAATATGGACTTTGTGATTGGGTTGCCAGTTACGCCTCAAAAATATGATGTTGTATGGGTTATAATGGATGGGCTTAAAAAGTCAACTCAGTTTTTGCCTATCTGGAGGGATTTTCTTTTGAAAATGTTAGTAGAGCTTTATGCTAATGAGATAGTGCGACTATATGGAGTGTCAGTCTCCATTGTTTAAGATAGGGACACCAGGTTTACTTCTCAGTTTTAGAGTAGTCTATAAAGAGCTTAGGGTACTAACCTTAGTTTCAGTACAACTTTTTACCACTAGACAGATGGGCAATCAAAAAGGGTAATTCAAATGTTGGAAAATATGATGAGGAATTATGTAATAGAGTTTAAGGGAAGCTAGGACAAGTACCTACCATTGATGGAATTTTCTTACAATAACAGCTATCAGTCTAGTATTGAGATGGCTCCTTATGAGGCATTATGTGGTAGGAAGTTTCGAACACCCCTATGTTGGATAGAGCTTAGTGAGAGAATGTTAGTTGGGCCAGACTTAGTACAAAATACAAAGGAAAAAGATACGAGTTATCCAAAATAGATTGAAGGCAACTTCTCATAGACAAAAGTCATATGCAGACTTCAAGAGAAGAGAAATAGAGTACGCAGTGGGAGATAAGGATTTTCTTAAAGATTTCCTATGGAAAAAGGACTCGAGATTTGGTAATAAGTCAAGTTGAGCCCGAGATTTATTGGGCCTTATGAGATTCTAGCGAGAGTAGGACCAATTGCTTACAGGCTTGTTCTACCACCAGATTAAGCAAGATTCATGATGTGTTCCATGTGTCCATATTGAGGAGATACAAATCACATCCTTCTCATATTGTCCCAGTTGAGGACATTGAGGTGAGATCAAATTTGACATATGAGGAAAAACCATTTCAGGTATTAGATAGAGAAATTAAGGAACTTAGGAACAAACGAGTACCATTAGTCAAGATCTTATGGAGAAATCATTCGACATAAAAGGCCACTTAGGAAAGTGAAGAAGTTATGAAAGTCTGGTATCCACAACTGTTTAAAAATAATACAACAAGTAATTTCAAGGATGAAATTATTTAAAAGGTAGAGAAATGTAACGCCTACAAGTTAGGGCCTAGAATTAATATATCAATAAAGGTATATTAAGAGTATATGGTAGGTATATAGTGGTAAAGGGTTTTGGTAATATGAAAATAATGAAAAAGATAAGAAAAAATTAAGTTTCCAACGTTCATGCCCGTGATAAAGGTAATAACGACCGTGAATGTCACAAAATTTAGATTCTAAAGCTGAGGAGCTTCACTATGGTTCATACTTGTGAAGACCTGGAGGTTTAAATATAGTAGTTTCATATTTTGATAGAAAACTCATGTATTTTCAATCAGCCGCCCTTTCCTTGGGAAGAGTTAAAAAAACAAAAATACTATGGTGGTCTCATTGCTTTATTTCATCAGTGATTTAGCAATCCCAAAGTTTCATTTTTTTTTGTTTTTATTTGAAAAAAAATTCAAATTCCTAGCCACCAGATTCTAAATATCCTAGAACCAATTCTTTTCATTCCCTTTTAATTTTAGATCATCAAACGCGAAATCCCCACCATGAATAAAGCTAAAACATATTGGAAATAAATATTTCAATATACAATTAAAATTAGCATGAAAGAGCATTAGAACATGTTTTGATACTAGAGAACCAATATGTAACCCTCGGGACAAAGGTAATAATCACGTTCCCTTGTATTCTTTGATCCGGTTCAATTCATTGTTAATAGGGGAATTATGTTTAAGGGTTCAAGATAGGTTTATATATCATTTATGGTATATATAGATGGAATGTTTGTATAGAATATTGATACAGTCTTTGATTTCATGTGAGGAACCGAAATAACGGGTGGAGAATTCCACTAGAGGTAGTAGACGTTAAAAAGGTTGAGTTTTAGGCTCCAAGTAATGAGATTTATACATATATGAATTTTAATTCAGTTATTTTGTGCTTGTGATATGTGATATGGATTTTGATATGTTATATGGCATGTAATGTGGTTATAGAAGTTGCTGAAATAAAGATAATTAGCTTATTGAATACTGAGATGCATAAAGGAATTAGTGTAATGACAATTGAGTATGAATGGATGTTATGGTATTGATGAATAAGGCATGAAGCCTAGTTAATTGATGAAGTGTGAATATATACATAGTTATATGTACCACTAAGTTTTTAGTAGCTTAACATGTGGGTTTTCCTGCACATAGGTTTGGAGTTGTTAGATTGTTGAGTTGACAACAAAGAAAGTCAGAGCAGTCAGAGTTGAGACCCGTATGGGTCTGTTTTTATTATTTTATTCATCTCATTAATTTATTTCTTATGTCATGGGATAGAGACAGATAAATTGGGATTTGTTTAATAAAGTTGATTTTGTAATAAGGGTAGTAATTGCCTAAACCAGTTAGTGTTCCAGTTGATAATTATTACTAATTTCATATGAGTTTTATGAAGTAAGATATGTTTAGTATAAGGATGCATGTTACACATATTATGCTAGATGTGATTTTAAGGTTGCATGTTGAACAAATGTAATATTGTTGTCATAGAAATAAGATAGAAATTTTTTTTAATTCAAAACAGGTTCAGACATATTCGATCATGTGGCATTCGTCTATACAGTGAGGGTTGCCCTGGCTGTATAGAGGGGTGTTACAGAGTTGGATGCCCTGGACATCATCATAGGTAAATTTTCTCTTTTTGGCTCAGTTATATATGCTTTAATTGATCCCAAGTCTACACATTCATATATTTGCACAACACCACCTGGTGAGAGGAATATACAGATAGAGACATTGGGATATGATATAGTGGTAACAAATCCTCTAAGCCATAGTGCAAAAATTAATCGAGTGTATAGACAATTGCCTCTAGTTATTTTGGGTGAACATTTTCCTATGGATTTGATAGAACTTCACTTTCATGAATACGATGATGCTATATTGGGTATGGACTAGTTGGCCTGACATGGTGCAATAGTAGATTGTCAAGGCAGAAAGGTAATGTTCAGAAGGCCTGGACAAGATGACATAGAGATACAAGTTGATAAGTAAAGATTATCAACCAATGTGATTTCTTCCATGAAAGCACAATGATTAATCTGAAAGGGTGCGAGGCATACCTGTTACATGTGGTATATACTAGAAGGTATAGTCCAAATTTTCAAGATATCCCTACAATATGTGAATTTCCAAATGTTTTCCTTGCGGACTTACTTGGTTTACCACTAGATCGAAAGGTAGAATTTATAATAGATCTGTTACCTGGCACAACTCTTATATCCATCACTCTTTATAGAATGGCTCCAGTCGAACTAAAAGAGTTAAAGGTTCAGCTTCTTGAATTATTAGAAAAAAGGGTTCATTCTACCCAGCATGTCAACATGGGGTGCACTAGTATTGTTTATGAAAAAGAAAGATGGTACCTTACAATTGTGCATAGATTATAGGCAGTTGAATAAAGTGACAATAAAGAATAAATATCCTTTACCCAGAATTGATGATTTGTTAGATCAGTTGAGGGGTGTAGGGGTATTTTCTAAAATTGACCGATCGAATCGATATTGATATACCGATTCGATCCGAGTATTAGGGTACCACCAACTGATGATAAAGGATAGTGATGTGTTCAAGATAGCCTTCAAGACTTATTACAGCCACTCAATTCCTAATGATGCCATTTGGTTTAACAAATGCACCCACTGCTTTAATGGAAATGATGAATAGGATCTTCAAACCATATTCAAAATAGTTTGTGGTAGTCTTTATCAATGACATCTTGGTGTACTCTATAACGCCTGTAAGTTAAGACTTAGAAATAACATGTTAATAAAGATATATGAAGGGAATATGGGAGGTATATAGTGGTCAAAAGTTTTGATACTATAAAAATAATGAAAAAGATAAGAAAAAGTGAAGTTTCCAGCATTCATGCCCATGATCGTGACAAATGTAATCACGGCCGTAAATGTTATGAAATTCAAATTTTGAAGCGGAGGAAATTCATTGTCATAACACTATGGTTCACGTTCGTGAAGCCCTACAATTTAAACGGAACAATTTCATATTTTTGATAGAAACTCATGCATTCTCAATTGAAACCCTAGGCACAAGACTCTGAAATCCTCAAAATCCATTCCCCTTCATTCCCTTTGAGTTTTAGTTTTGATTATACGTAACCAATCCTTAAAATGAAGTTAAAAGTGATTAAAACTAAGGGATTTGCAAAAGTATTGAGGTCAAAAACAATGAGGGTGAAAACACAATTTTTAACTCATGAATCAATATGTTTACACAAAACAAATGTAAGAAATCATGTCCTCTTGAGTCCTTCGATCCAGTTCAATTTAGGTTTGTATAGATTGAGGGATTTATAAGCTTAAATCAATAAAAAAGTTGAATTTTTTATTAGTTTATGGCTTAAATAGAGTCTATGTCAGTATTAGACATTAATATGGTATATGATTTCATGTTAGGGACCAAAACAACAGGTGGAGAAATCCATCAGAGGCAGTAGATGCTAGAGAGTTGAGTTTTATACATATACACATTTTAATTATATGATTTTGTGCTTGTGATATGTGATATGGATTCTAATATGTTGTGTGGCATGTAATGTGGTTATAGTAGTTACTGAAATAGAGATAATTAGCTTATTGAATACTGAGATGCATAAAGAAATTTATGTAATGACAATGGAGTATGAATGGATGCTATGGTATTGATGAATAAGGCATGAGCCTAGTTAATTGATGAAGTATGAATATATGCATGGTTATAATTATTTTATTGTTGAATATATTGGAAAGTGTTGATATGAGTGGCTAACATTGGTTAGTCTTAGAACCCAATGCATGTTGTGTGTGAAATTGGTTGAAACTAGTGTTGGAATTATGTTATAGACAGATATATCATGCTCGTGAAGCCAAACTTCATGCCCATGAAGGTATGTCACACCCTTGAATGATCACAGAGCTAGTCATGGTTGAGTCATAGGTAGACAACCTGTGACAGAAGGCTTCACCCCCGTAAATGCCTTAGATCCTGAATTTTGTAAATTTGAATTATGTGTTGAAATACATGAGTATGATATACACACTGTCATATCCGTTAATTTAGGCTTCAAGTTGCCCAAGTTGTTAAATAAACTCGTCGGTTCGATAGAAGTCTAAATTTGGATTTTGCTGAAAAATAATTAAAATAATGGAAAATAATTATGAAAATATTTAAAAAGTGTTTAAAGTATTTAAATATGTTATTTTACGGTGGAGGACCTAAAAATTGAAAAATTTTGGAGTCAATTTGTAATTTATCAATAATTGGGGGATGAAGTGAGATATTTATTATTTAAATGCATGAATTTTGACATTAAATGCATGTAATGGCTGGCCAAATCAAGTGGTAAATATTAAGAAGCTAATTAATATAAATATCTAGATATTTATGATAAAAAGAGGACCGCACATTAATTAACTTTGGTTTTTCTTCTCAAGTGCTTCCACTTCCATCCTGATCTCTATCATCTAGAATTTTCTATTGTCTAAACCAACCCATGTTCCCCTCCATTTCCACCATGTCCAAAGCTTGATTTTAGGAAGAGAAAGTGAGAAAAAGGGGGAGAAAGGCATGGAAGAGTAGATTTCATACATAGTTGATCAAAAGGAGGCTAGAGAAAGTAAAAAGAAAAAAATTAAACTAGGAAATAAAAGAAAAAAAAAACCTTAAAGTTTGGCTATGGAAGCAAGGAAGTGAAGGTAAGGTGATTTTTCTTCTTTTCCATGTTCTCTTTAAAGAATGGTAGAGATTAGAACATGGTTTAGAGAGAGAGAGAGAGGGAGGTTAGAGTTATGGAGTTTTAAGGAAGTAAAGTTTTAATGATCTCTTTTATGTATTTTAGGAACTCAAATTGACAAGGAGCTAGCTCAAAGGAGCAAAGGAAAAGAGAAAGAAAAGTAAAATAAGAGGTTTGTGCATAACTTAAGGCAATAGCTTGTGTTTTGTCTTTAAGTTGCATGATTTCAGTATTTGGCATGTTTATGATTGCAAACTAGTAATATTTTGTGATAAAATCTTAGGGATGCATGTTTGCTAGACTTAGATTAATTTTGGTAAAAATTGAATGTGATTAGTATGTATGTTCTTTGTTGAAAATTTAGGAGAAGTGAGTATTTAAACTGCTATAACTTAAGTTATGGAATTCGGTTCTGTGTGTTGTTTGTTAGGTCAGGAAGCTAAGAAATAAATCTATAACCTTTATTTGGACCATAAAACCTGAATATGTCTATATATTTCCAGAAAAATACATAGAGTTCGGACATAAAATCTATCTAGAAAATTCTGGGCAAAATTGTTAGTGACCAGTCAGTGTTCTTTTGGTCATATCTTTTGATACAGGACTCCAAATTAAGTGATTCAACTTGAATACTAAATTTAAGATCCAGATCTAAAATTGTTAAGAAGACCTTATAAATAAATTTGGCTCTTAATATGACAAAAATAAAGGTCCAAAACTGAGAACAGAATCTACCAATGGCAGCATATGAGTTAAGGAATTCAAGGAGTAAAATAATGTGAACCTTGTTATGTTATGCAAATACTATTTTTATTGAGTGATTATATGATTAATTGAGTCTTTAAATGCATAAAAAGTGTGAATTTTATACTATGAATTTTAATGACATTAACTAAGCCCTAGAACACTTAACTTGAAACTAGACTTAGGATAGTTTGACATGCTAAGCAGGGGGGGAGTATGATAAAATCCATTGATGGTATGATTAATGAAGCTGGCAATGGTACTATTATTGTAGCCGGTAATGACACTATTATCAAATCTGGTAATGACATTATTATTGAAGCCGGTAATGACATTATTATTGAAACTGATAATGACACTATTTTTGAAGCCGGTAATGGCACTTATATGTGCACATCATATTGCCCGGGTGGCACTCCTAAGTGTCTGGATCACAACTCCATTATCCTAGTCAATGGTTCATAGGTGTTGTAGGCTTAAAGAAGTTATGAAAAATAAATAGAATCATAACTTGTGATATGATTAATTATGATGGATTATATAATGATGTTTTAATTAAGTAAAACATGCATGAGATAAAAGAAGATAATTTGATGTTTATGCATGCTCAAATATTATGAGATATATATTTGCATGAAAAGATGATGGAGCATAAATTGATATATGACAATGCATGTTGCATGAAATAGTTTATTGCCTCATTTATATGCACCACTAAGCCAAGAGCTTAGCGTGGGAGTTTCTCTCGTGCAGATATAGTGAAGAATAAATAGAAGATAGTAGATAAAGCTAGCGGTGACCTGATCTAGTAAAACAACCTGTTTCACACACTATGGGTCACACAAATTTTGTATATTTTGATTTGAACTTTATTTTATAATGGTTGCATAATCACAACACGTTTTGTAAATAATACTTTACTATATAAAATGTATTTTGTTTCCTTATTATAATTTTTTTTACACCATAAAGTAAATAAATAGTAAATAATAAATAATAATAAAGAAAAAATATATATGAGTGTATCATATTCATATATTTATATGAAATGATATTTTAACCTATCAAGTCTTGATAGTACTCTCTTATCCGGGCATGTGTTGCTGGGGTGAGGGGGTATAATATCCGCTATTTAGACACCGAGTGTAACACCACATCATATGCATTTAAGTATAACCTATTTATGTATAAAATAATCACATACTGCATGTTGGAAATAGAAAATACCCTGATAACAGTGGTAGTAAATTTTTTTTCATATCATATCCTGTAAAATCAACTAATGACTTTAAAAGTCTTATATCCTGTAATATCACTCATTGACTTTTCAAGTCAACATTAAAAACCGCAATATGATATATCACATATATTAAAACATAAACTTCACATCCGAAGGATTACGGGTTGTTTCTATTTATACATTTCAAAACTAATCTAGAGTGATAATACATATTCAAGCATATAAGTCCAAAATACAGATGACATGTTTTCATGCTTGTGTGGAATGCAAGGAGAGAGAGTGATGACGCTCGGCCAATGACCTGTGCTCCATGTCTTCTATACACTACTCAAAATGAGCTATGACTTTTCTTTACCTGAAAAATGATACAAATTGATGAGTTGCGGCTCAGTGAGAATAATAATCCAATGAGCTCTAAAGTACCAAAGAACTTATAGTAATAAATCACAAATCCAATATATACCATATATCCATTCCATTCATCAGCATCATATATGCATCAATAAGGTTGATACATATAATCATTACTCTTTATGTATGAAAATGCTTTGCATATTTCATTTTGTTGTGACCAAGTTAAACAGACATTGCCTCGGGTTTCCATGTGAATATTTGTCATGTGAACATTTGCATTTGCATTTGCTAGCTAGCTTGATCATTTGTTTCATTTGCACATTTGTTGGGTCATAGGCCTCTTCTTTTGCTTTATAATATCGATTAACTAGTCACAATGCCTTTTTAGCCAATATGCATATGCACTTGTATTTAAGCATTCATCAACCATTGTATCTTATCACATATATTATACATATACCACATATATACCTCATATTCCACACATATACCTTGCGTATACTATACATATACCATGTATATATATCACATATGGCAAACATATACTTCAAATATACCACAAGTATACCATTTATATGTACCAAAATGTCACAAATTATCCATCATTACATTATCAAGGACCAATCATGACAATCATATGAATCACATAGCAAGCAACATTCATTTGCACTAAAGAATTCAATCGATAATTAGACTCACAGTTCTCCTCTGATTCCGACCCCTAACTTATTGTTTATCAACTCCTTGTGGTTATCCAATATGTTACGAGCCTAATATGAAAACAAAATCAATTAACTCATGATGAGGGAGACTTAATGTGGCTTAAACAAATTAATATGCATTGCTCATGTCAGTAGTTAAGAATTTTCCTATGAGGCAGTGTGATCTTATGGGACTGTTTAGCCTATAACATTTTCTATAATTGACCCATTAATCTGATTCTTATTCCTAATTAAAAATAACATATAATTATAGAACATATTAAAATTTCAGACCAATTGGATCATTGTACTATATTTAGTGGAATTTCTAAGAGTGTTCTCTTTTTCTGCCTTGTTTTCTGCCTTTAGGCAGTTTCAGGGTACTCATTTGGGTTCATCATAACTTATACTCTATAGGTCCTATTTTAATGAAACTTTACAGAAACTTATATGGGTTCATATGGAACATGTTTCAAGTTTACAAATTTTACCAATTATGTCTCTAAGGGCATCTAATTATACCAAATATTTTACTAGTCCAGAATAGAATTGACTTCCGGACCAGTATGGCTTCCAAACGCCATTACTTAGTCTATACATAACCAATGAAGCTGTAATTAGTACCAAACTTTAGCTACGACATATAACTATAACTTTAATTTTTTTATCATGTATAGAATCTAGCTCTAACAAGCTCCAATTAGCCAAACACTTTACTGTATCTGCCCAGGGCACTCAATTGGCAGTTCAAACCATGGAACAGTCATGGTTCCATTCCCCATAACTCCACATTTACAAGAGAAATGAACCTAATATTTTGTAGACAGATATAATACACATATATTGACAATGTTTATGTTTTAAGAGACTTCAAATAATGGCTTTAACATATTCAAAATCAAATCATACAGTAGCTAACTTGGTTAGGGTTCACACCCTGACCAGTTTTAGTACGAAGAGTATATCTCTCACTATGCATAAAATTCTGCAAATATGTTTACATATCCACATATCTAAGACATAAAGGAACAACCTTTGTGTTTTACACATTTCCAGAATCAATTTCTATTAACATCAAAATTGGGGTGCAATTCAGTGCCTAATATTGAACCTAAGCAACTCAAATCAACCCTATAGCAATAAAAATTGATTACTTACCAAGAACAAACTTGCAAGGGATCAATATGCTTCAAAAACTAGGTGAAAAAAGGATGAAATGAAGTCTGAAATGGGGAAAATTGAAGAAGAATTCGGGCTGGAGAAGAAGGCAGAAATGGGAAGATAAAGCTAACATTTGGTTTTTGTCTTTTTATCTTTTTCTCATCTCTTTTCTCCTTTCACTTCTCCTTTCTCTTTTATGTCATTTTGATTTTATTTTGTCTATATTATTATTATTATTTACATATATTTATAATTCCACTAATTCACACAATGATACAGCTTAATCATTTGACCTGATTTAACTAAATTAGCAATGTAAATGTTCACTAATCTTAATCTAATCATTTTTTTTTACTTTAACACCTTATTCAATTCATTTCTAATAATTTGTTATCCTTATTTAGGTTATAAGGATACACGTGTGACTCGATATAATTGCCAAATACTAGGACACGTAGCTAGTGCGTGCCATGAACTTGTTCCTACGAAAATACGTATGAAACGCACGTGTTCAATTGAATTGTATGCAAGATGCTTATGTTCAATGAAATGCATGTGGGGAAGGTCAAGGATGTTACAATTCTCCCCTCCTTTTAAAAATTTCGTCCTCAAAATTAATACCTGAAAACAGGTGTGGATATTGCTTTTTCATATTTTTTTCTGTTTCCCATGTTGCCTCTTCTTGCAAATGGTTACGCCATAATACCTTAACCAAAGGTATTTCTCGGTTTCTTAGCTGTTTAGTCTTGTATCCAATGATTGGCACTGGTTCCTCAACATAACTCATGTCTTTTGCAATCTCAATGGCTTGATCTTTAAGTACATGTGTAGGATCTGACTTGTATCTTCTAAGCATGCTCACATGAAACACATTATGTATCTGAGCCATCTCGGGTGGTAAAGACAATCTATATGCCAGTGGACCAATCTTCTCAAGAATTTCATAAGGCCCTATATACCTTGGGCTCAATTTACCCTTTTTGCCAAATCGAATTATCCCTTTCCATGGAGACACACGAAGAAATACCTTTTCACCCAACTCGTATTCCATTTCCCTTCTATGTTGATCAACATAACTTTTCTGCCTATCCTGTGCTTGTTCTTGACAACCTTGATCTTATCCACTGTGTCTTGCACTATCTCTGGCCCTTCTAATGCACATGATCCTTCTTCATCACAAATGATGGGGCTTCGGCACTTTCTGCCATACAATGCCTCATATAGTGCCATCTGGATACTGCTATGATACTGGTTGTTGTAAGCAAATTCAATCAATACTATATATTCATCCCAAGCACCTTTGAATTCCATAGAACATGCTCTAAGCATTTCTTCTAATGTCTGTATAGTCCTCTCTGATTGTCCGTCAGTCTGTGGGTGGAATGCAGTGCTAAAGTTCAATTTTGTTCCCAAAAATGTGAAGTAAACCGTGGATCTCTATCAGACACAATGGACACTAGAACACCATGCAATCTGACTATCTCATTCACATATAATTTGGCTAAACTCTCAAGTGTACAGCCCCATCTGATAGGTAGAAAATGTGCTGACTTGGTTAATCTGTCAATAATTACCCATATTGCATCATTTTTCCGTGGAGTTCTAGGCAATCCATAGAAAAATCTTTCCCATTTCTATTCTGGCACTGGCAATGGATGTAACTTACCAATTGGTGCCTGATGTTCAATTTTAATCTGCTGACATGTCAAGCATTTGGAAACATATTCTGCTATGTCTTTCTTCATTCTTGTCCACCAGTAATGAGGCCTTAAACTGTGATACATCTTTGTCATCCCTGGGTGCATTGCATACGATGCATTGTGTGCCTCTTCTATTATTTCCTGACACAAGTTCTCAGTGTCTGGAACATATATGCGTGATTTTAACATCAGTGTATCATTCTGCAAATGAAACTCTGTATTATTTTCCTGCCTTACCACATCAATTTTCTCACATAATTTAGGATCTTTCCTTTGTGCTTCTTTGATCCTCTCCTTTAGTATAGGTCTGACTTGAAGAGTAGCAATCAGTGATCCTTCATCATGTATATTTAATTCAACATTCATAGATCGTAATTGAATCAAATATGGAAAAGAGGATACTTGCAAGTGAGCTACACTGCTACTAGCCTTCCTACTCAATGCATCTGCTACCACATTGGCTTTCCCTAGATGGTATTCAATTGTACAGTCATAATCTTTCAATAGCTCTAACCATCGTCTTTGCCTCATGTTTAACTCTTTTTGTGTCAGCAAATAACCCAAACTTTTATGGTATGTGAAGATCTGGAATGTCTCACCATACAACTAATGCCTCCAAATTTTTAATGCAAATACAACAGTAGCCAATTCTAAATGATGCACTGGATATGAGATCTCATGTGGTCTCAGTTGCCTAGATGCATAAGCTATCACCTTACCATGTTGCATTAATACACATCCCAAGCCTTGGTGAGAAGCATCATTATATACTGTAAACCAACCTGTACCTATAGGGATAGTTAACACTGGTGCTGAGGTTAGTCTGTGTTTTAGTTCATCGAAACTCCTCTGACATTCTGGAGTCCACTTGAAAGGCACATTCTTTCTTAACAATTTAGTCAAAGGGCTAGAAATTAAGGAGAATCCATCAACAAATCTGCAGTAGTATCCGGCTAAACCCAAAAAACTACGCATTTCAGAAACATTTTTAGGAGCTTCCCAATTTACCATAGCCTCAATTTTCTTTGGGTCAACCTTTATGCCCTTACACGACACCACATGTCCAAGAAACACCAAATGATCTAACCAGAATTCACATTTACTCAATTTGGCATATAATTGTTTCTCCCTCAAAGTTTGCAACACAATTTTTAAATGTTGTTCATGTTCTCCCCTATTCTTTGAGTACACCAATATGTCATCAATAAATACTATCACAAACCTATCCAAATATGGTTGAAACACCTTATTCATTAAAGCCATAAATGCAGCTGGAGCATTAGTCAATCCAAATGGCATTACTAAAAATTCATAATGCCCATACCTGGTTCGAAAGGCAGTCTTTGGAACATCCGCTTCTGCTACCTTCAGCTGGTAATAGCCTGATTTCAAATCAATCTTGGAGAATATTTGGGCTCCTTGCAACTGGTCAAACAAATCATCTATTCTAGTCAATGGATATTTGTTCTTCACCGTCATTTTGTTCAGTTGCCTATATCGATGCACAATCTCATTGTTCCATCTTTCTTTTTAACAAATAACACTGGAGCTCCCCATGGTGATACACTAAGTCTAATATACCCTTTGTCAAGTAACTCCTGCAATTGGGCCTTTAGCTCTTTCAACTCAACTGAGGCCATTCTGTAGGATGACCTTGATATTGGTGCAGTTCTTGGTACTAGTTCAATAGTAAATTCTATCTCTCTATCTGGTGGTAAACCAGGTAGATCATTTGGGAATACATCAGCAAATTCCCTTACCACTGGTATATTTTCAAGCAAGCTATCAGTGGTTCTAGTATCAGTCACATATGCCAAATATGCTTCACATCCCCCTTTGATCATTCGAAATGCCTTTATAGCTGAAACTAGACATGTAGGCACAAGTTTTCTTTCACCTAGAAATACTACCCTTGGCTGGTTTGGTGATTCCAAAATTACTTCCTTAGTAAAGCAATTCACTATTGCATGATGTCTAGTTAACCAGTCCATTCCCAGTATCACATCAAATTCATATATTGGCAATAAAATCATATCAGCTATTTACTCAACTCTGTCAATGCATATCAGGCAATCATGACAGACATTATTCACAACTACCATTGTTCCCAATGGTGTACTCACATTTATGTCAATTCCCAGAGGCTCATGTGTTTGATGCATTTTAGATGCCATATGCAATGATATAAATGAATGAGTGGAGCCTGGGTCAATCAATGCATATGCTAACATATCATAAATGTAAATATTACCGGTAACCTCCTGTCTAGTCATAGCGAACACCCTGGCCTGAGTAGGGGGTCTAGAACTCTGACCTTCAGATCTGGTCACTCCTCTGCCCATTGTACCAGTCCTGGCCCTGCCTCTTCCTCTGCCTTGTGTCCCACTAGTAGGGTAGACCCTCGGTGCCTCAACAGTAGTCTCAGATACTCCCCTACCTCTGCTGATCTCTGCTAGTTTGGCTCTATTTGGACAGTCTCTATACATGTGCTCCATCGATCCACAGAAATAACATGCTCCTGTGAGCCTTCTACATTCGCCCGTATACTGTCTGCCACAATGACTACATGTGGGCCTCTGTTCAACATATTGGCTCTACCCCCTGCCTGGGTAAGAGAAAGTTATGCCTCGACCTCTAAAACTTGAGTACCCACTTCTGTTGCCAGACTGTGCAGGCATATATCTACCTCTTTTTCCCGACCTTCTGCTAGACTCACCAAAGAACTCACGTGATGGCCTTTTTATTTGTTTCTCCCCAGCTTCTTTCATTAACCATTCAGCTCTGATTGCAGCAGCTCTGAGTCTGGCATAATTATCAAGATTTGTAGTTGTGATTCTATTTCTGATTTCATATTTGAGGCCCTCCTCAAACTTCCTGCATTTGTCTCTTTCAGTAGAGACCATGAAGGTGGCATAATGGAAAAGTTTGTTAAATTGTACTTCATACTCCGCAATAGACATATTCCCCTATTTTAGATTCAGGAATTCCTTCCTCTTCTCATCTTTATATGCTTCAGGCATGTAATTGTTCTAAAATTCCAGGAAAAAATCATTCCATGTCAACACCGGTGGTTGTGCATCACTGTCGAGGACTGTCTCCCACCATTCATAAGCATTTCCTTGCAGTAAGGATACTGCATAATCGAATTTCTCATCCGGGGTACATCTCATCATATTCAGTACCCTCTGTGTCCTTTTCAGCCATATCTCAGCTTCTGTTGGATATGTTGTGCCATTGAAATCAGTTGCACCATGTTTCCTCAGCTTGTCATAACGTCTTTCCTTGTACATTTCAGGACAATATACTTCTTTTTCTAGGTTTTCATGGGGTACTTCTGCATGAGATGACTGTGATGCATGTACTGGAGCTCTAGCTCCTATTGCTGGTTGCTCTCTATGTAAATGAGGTGATGCCTCATGAGAATGCATTTTGGCCGGCCTCTCCCTCCTTGGTGAATTATGTCTTATGATGTCCCTAAAATAAATGAAATTATGTCATAACATAATGTTCAACACATAAAATGCATATGTTATCATGCTCTTATGCTTGTGCATGTTCCCATGGAACCTATCCCTGCTCTGATACCAAAATGTAACACCATATCATATGCATTTAAGTATAACCTATTTTTGTATAAAATAATCACATACTGCATGTTGGAAATAGAAAATACCCTGATAACAGTGGTAGTAAATTTTTTTTTCATATCATATCCTATAAAATCAACTAATGACTTTACAAGTCTTATATCCTGTAATATCACTCAATGAATTTTCAAGTCAACATTAAAAACCACAATACGATATATCACATATATTAAAACATAAACTTCACATCCGAAGGATTACAGGTTGTTTCCATTTATACATTTCAAAACTAATCTAGAGTGATAATACATATTCAAGCATATAAGTCCAAAATACAGATGACATGTTTTCATGATTGTGTGGAATGCAAGGAGAGAGAGTGATGAGGCTCGGCCAATGACTTGTGCTTCATGTCTTCTATACACTACTCAAAATGAGCTATCACTTTTCTTTACCTGAATAATGATGCAAATTGATGAGTTGCGGCTCAGTGAGAATAATCATCCAATGAGCTCTAAAGTACCAAACAACTTATAGTAATAAATCCCAAATCCAATATATACCATATATCCATTCCATTCATCAGCATCATATATGTATCGAATTAGTACCTGGCACCGCTCCTATATCTATTACACCATATAGGATGGCACCCATAAAGTTGAAAGAGTTGAAGATACAGTTAAAAGAAATGTTAGATAAAGGATTTATATGACCTAGTATATCACCATGGGGTGCTCCAATATTATTTGTGAAGAAGAAAGACGGTACCTTACATCTTTGCATTGACTACAGGCAGCTTAATAGGGTTACTGTTAAAAATAAATACCCACTGCCTAGGATTGATGATTTATTTGATCAGTTGAAAGGTGTAAGTATATTTTCAAAGATAGATCTTTGATCGGGGTATTATCAACTGAAAATCAAAGGGTCAGATGTATCTAAGACGACATTCAGGACTCATTATGGTCATTATGAGTTCTTGGTGATGCCATTTGGATTGACGAATGCACCGGCAATTTTTATGGACCTGATGAACCGAGTGTTCAGGCCATATATTGATCAAGTTGTAGTTGTATTCATTGATGACATTCTTGTCTATTCTAGAGATCGAGTAGAGCATGATCAACATCTAAGAAAAGTATTGCAGACCTTGAGGGAGAAACAATTGTATGCAAGGCTATATAAGTGTGAGTTTTGGTTGGAAGCAGTTTGTTTTCTGGGTTATGTAATTTCAGCAGAAGGTATTCGAGTTGATCCTAGTAAAATTGAGGCTATTCTTAATTGGAAACCACCTCTCAACGTGACTAAGATGAGGAGTTTCCTTGGATTAGCCCGATATTATAGGAGATTTGTGAAAGGATTTTCATCTATAGCGAATCCTTTGACACGACTGCTGCAAAAAGTGGTCCGTTTTGAATGGATAGATAGATGTCAAGCAAGCTTTGATCGATTGAAGGCAATGTTGACTGAAGTACCAGTTTTGACTCAGCCTACTCTAGGAAAAGATTATGTTGTGTACAGTGATGCAAGTCACAATGGGCTAGGTTGTGTTCTTATACAAGAGGGAAAAGTGATTGCATATGTCTTTAGATAGCTTAAGCCTCATGAGCTTAACTATCCAACGCATGATTTAGAGCTTGCAGCGATAGTTTTTGCTCTTAAGATTTGGAGACATTATCTACATGGAAAAAGATGCTACATTTATACGGACCAGAAGAGTCTTAAGTATCTTCCTTCACAGAAAGAGTTGAACCTGAGGGAGCAAAGATGGTTGGAATTGATTAAAGATTATGACTATGTGATTGACTACTAGCCAGGCAAAGCTAATGTGGTAGCTGATGCACTAAGCCAAAAAATTTTGGCTGAGATACGAGTTGAATCCACATTGATGCAGAGAATTAAAGATGTCCAAAAACAAGATGAGAAGCTAATAAAAATGGTCGAAGTCGTGAAAAATGGAGAAAAGTCAGAATTTTCTTTAACAGAAGATTGTACTGTGTATTTCAAGAACCGAATTTGTGTACCATGTATAGAAGTGTTGAGGATAGAGATTTTAAAAGAAGCTCATAAAATAGTTTATACTATGCACCCAAGTGGCAATAAGATGTACCAAGATCTGAAAGCACAATACTGGTGGTCAGGGATGAAGAAGGATATCACTGAATATGCTGCTAAATGTCTAACCTTTCAACAAGTGAAAGCTGAACATCAAATACCCACAAGATTACTACAACCGATTTCCATACCAAAATGGAAGTGGGAGAGAATTACGATGGATTTTGTGTCCGGCTTACTGGTAACTTAGAGAAAGCATGACGCAGTGTGGGTGAAAGTGGATCGATTGACAAAGTCAACAAATTTCCTACCAGTGCGGATGGACTATACTTTGGACAAGCTGGCTGAGATTTCTGTGAATGAGATAGAGAGACTTCATGGAGTACCTGTGTCTATTATCTCCGACAGAGATCCCAGGTTTACATCGCAGTTCTAGAAAAGTTTACAACAGGCTTTGGGAACTCGACTCAGATTCAGTATAGCATTTCATCTGCAAATAGATGGACAATCGGAGTGAGTTATTCAGTTGCTAGAGGATATGATGAGATGTTGTGTGCTTAAATTTGAGGGAAGTTGGGATCGATATCTACCTCTTATGGAGTTTGCCTATAACAACAGTTATCAAACGAGCATTGGCATGGCTTCTTATGAGGCTTTATATGGAAAAAAGTGTAGGACACCAGTCTGTTGGACCAAGTTAAATGAGAAAATGTTGATTGGGCCAGAGATAATTCAACAGATTGAGGAGAAAGGTAAAGTGATCAAGGAAAGGCTAAAGGCAGCACAAGATCGATAGAAATCATATGCTGATTTAAACAGACGAAACATAGAATATACAGTAGGAGACAAAGTATTCCTTAAGGTTTTGCCTTGGAAAAAGGTATTCAGGTTCGGTGGAAAAGGAAAGTTAAATCCAAGGTTTATTGGTCTTTATGAGATTTTGGAAAGGATAGGACCAGTGGCATACCGATTAGCTCTTCCTCCGGAGCTAGACAGAATTCATGACGTGTTCCACGTTTCAATGTTAAGAAGATATCGTTCAGACCCAACCCACATCATACCGATTGAAGAAATAGATGTACAGACATACATGTCTTATGAGGAGGAACTAATGGCTATAATAGCATATGAAGAGAAAGTTCTCCGGAACAAGAGAGTCCTTCTAGTTAAAGTTTGGTGGCGGAATCATACAATTGAAGAAGCCACGTAGGAAAGTGAAGAAGTGATGAAGAAGCAGTATCCACAGTTGTTTAATCCAGAATGAATAGGTGAATTTCGAGGAAGAAATTTATTTAAGAGGGAGAGAATGTAATATCCGCTAATTTAGACACCAAGTCGCACGTGTCGCGAAATTGACGCTTTTGACCGATCGAAGTTTAAATTCGGATTTTGATCGGAATTAATCAAGTAATGACTAAATTAAATGATATATGCCTAATTAAGTGATTATAAAGTTTAAA
The DNA here is from genome assembly GCA_023653625.1 of Triadica sebifera. Classification (NCBI taxonomy): domain Eukaryota; kingdom Viridiplantae; phylum Streptophyta; class Magnoliopsida; order Malpighiales; family Euphorbiaceae; genus Triadica; species Triadica sebifera. The sequence goes on along the minus strand of CM042898.1, from coordinate 16,231,708 downwards.
GAAGTTGATTTACGGTAAAAGAGTAAATTGTAAATTTTGATAAGTTTTTGGGTCAAATTGTAATTTACCAAAATTTGGAAAATTAATGAGATTAATTGTTAATTAACATATTCATTTGGGGACATTTTAAATAGGTTGGCCGGCTACTCAATCAGAAAGAATGAGATTAATGGGTTCTTTAAGCCTAATGTCAAGAATGGTCAAGATGGTGGGCCCTTCATAAAGACTTTTAGTTACCCTATTTAATTCTTCATTTTCTTCATTTTCTCATTTTCTGCTCTCTTCTTTCTCTCTTTTCTGCCAGTCACGCCAACCTCATTTTCTCCATAGCCAAACTATAAATTTTGAGAGAGAAAGGAAGAGAAGAAAGGGAAAAGATCAAGACAAGATGATCTTCATGGTTTATAACTCTTAAGGAAGCTGGAAAGAGCAAGAATGAGGAAGAAAAATCAAGTTTGGTGGAGAGAGAAAATCTCCAAAGTTATGATCAAGTGAAGAAAAGAGTAAGGTAAGAAGTGATTCTTCTTCTTCTTCATCTTTTCTTAAAGAAATTTGAATTTTGAGCTCATCCAAGACTCATATGGAAAGAAAGAGAAATTAGGGTTTTGAGAGAGAATAAGAGAGTTTAGGGTCTTGAGAAAATCATATGATAATAATGATTTATGATGTTGTAGGAGTTCCAAGTGACAAGGAAAAAACACTAAGAAAGCTACCTAGAATAGTAAAGGAGAAAGATTAAGGTTTGTGCATAACTTAAGGCAATAGCCTATCTTTGTTTGAAATAATGCATGTTAGTATGATAATTGATGATTGAAATGCATTGAGGATGACTATGGCATGAAACCATATGTTAGAGATAAAGAATGTGTTTTCTTGTGATTTGTTGAATTAAGTGATGCATGTTAGAGAATTTAATTATGATTAAGGCATTTATATGTATTAGTCATGATATGTTGAATAAAGGACTCCATAAATGCATGAGTTGTGTTTTGATATGATTTGGTGTAATTAGAATGAATGAAATGTGAATATGCAAATTTCCTGCCGAAAGTCATAGGCGTGACTATCGGGTCACAGGCATGAATCTGATGGTTCATGGTTGTGACTTGGATGTGGAAATGGTACTATTCATTCCAGAAGCATTCACGGCTGGGAATCACATACGTGAACTCATTCACGGGCACGAATGAGTATTCATGATCGTGAATGCTTTCGGCACGATTCATTCCAGTAGCGTTCACGGCATTAGATTATGGGTGTGAACTAATTCACGGGCATGAATTAGTAGTCACGGCTGTGAATGCTCTGTTTTCAAATAAATTATGAATATGATTATCTACTGATGTATCTAGTTAAACAAATGAAAAGATGTTATCCAGTATGTATGAGCATGATTAGATGTTTGCGAAACAAGAAAATTGAGATGTTGATATATGAGAAAATTTATGTGTCAAAATTTAAGAATGACGATAATGTTATGTATAATATGAGGATGATAAAATGGATGTAAATTGAAAAACTTAAATAAAGATATATGATTGATGTGAAAATACGAAGATGCCCATTACTCTACTTGCGGACTAGAATCAGGATAGATGACATGTCATTAAGGGGGCAAATTGTATCGTACTATATGAGATATTCCTCGATCAATATGGCTTAAGCTTGGAGAGCGCCATTGATTTGAGATGCTCGGTCAATGTGGCTTAAGCTCGGAGAGTGCCCTTTGTCCGGTTATTCATCTATGATGAAATAATACTTAATCAATGTGGCTTAAGCTCGGAGAGCGCGATTGATATGATAAGCTCTGTTGAGCCAGATAGTGGACAGGGTGGCTATTGCTCAGGGAGTGCTCCTAATCCATAACCTGTATCTAGTCAGTCCAAATTTAGAGTGATGTGGGCAAGATAATGAAGCTATGTTGGAAAATAGAAAAGAGAAAAAAAAATGAATGATGATGATGATATGGGATCGAGATATAACAATGAAGAAGAGTAACTTACCATCAAAGATAAATGAAAATAACATTGTATATGTGAGCATGATATTTATACTTGAATGAAATAGGAACATGTTGATAGGAATAGCATACAAAGATTTTTGATGCATAAAATGATATATGTTAATGCTTGTTGCATGATATAGTGTATTGCCTTATTTATATACACCAATAAGCTTAGAGCTTAGCGTGGGAGTCTCTTTTCGTGCAAATATAGAAAGGTAGCTAAAGGTAGTGGATAAAGCAAGTAGTGATCCTATTCAAATTTAAGCAGCCGATCTCGAAATAGTGGGTCATAAACTTTTGAACTCTTGTATTTTGCTTTTCGTGTTATATATATACTTATAAGTTGTAAATTAGTTTTCAATGTTTTTTAAATAGTAAATTGGTATTTATAAATACTATCTTATGTGAATAAAATGTACATTATTTATTCTATAAAAAAAAGATAGTGATTTAAAGAAGTAAAGAAGACAGACAGTGGCGCCCCCACATCAGGACACGTGCGGTTTGGGTGAGTGCGTTTTATAGGGGGTGTTACACACACATATGGCATGATTAAAATGAGACAACATATAATGTCATATCTTGATTGGAATAATGATTATGCACTCAGTGTTCGAAATTATAGAATAGCATGTGATGATTATGTGAAACTATGGAATGTGACATAAATGATATTGTTACACATAATATATATAAATAAGCCCATTCTCTATTTGAAGAATAGCGAGGATAGGTAGCATGTTGTTGAACCTTAATGGATATTTCCATCATTTTGATGCTAACAAATAAAATAGCAATAATGTATTTAACATACTTGTTTTCTAATTTTATTGAACAGGGTATGGAATATGATGCAAGAATGGAGAATGGAAGACTAACTTAAAAAGACAAAAATTGAAAAAATAGCATGTTCACGCCCCCGTGATGAAGCTTAGTGCCAACTACCCAATATTTGTAGTTCACGGCCATGAAGGATCATAGCAACCATGAATGATCGTATCAGTCACGCTCGTGAGAAAACATGTCAAATTCCTCCAGAAAGCTTCACGGCCAGAGTCACCAATTGGACCATGGCTTGGAAGGATCTTCATGCCTGTGAAAGAATAATGTCATGCCCGTGATCAAACACTTCAAATCCTTCCAGAATGCTTCACGGCTAGAGTCACCACTCAAGTCACAATTTGGAAGAACTTTCACGACCGTGACACACATATTCACAACCCTGAATGAGGAAAGAGAAACATGTCAAGCGCGGAATTAAAAGTTGGTGCAATAGCTATTTTTGCTTTAAATGCAACCAAACGACTATAATTCGCCATGAAAGTATAAATGCAAGTCATTTATGAATCCAGAACAAGAGAATAACAAATACTTTGAATCCAAAACTTGTTGTAGCCATTTGTGCATTTATTACTTTCAAACAAACATTAATTCTCTATAAAAAAATCTTTTTGCTCATTATTTTCTGAGCATTATAGATCTATGAGCGTCTCTCTTTGTAATCTACTACTCAAGTGAGTTTGGGTATATTGGGTTAACAGTAGAACACTTGTAAGAGTTATTTGTGTGAGCCATTAAAACACAAGGAATTGGTTTATTGTGTGAGCCATTAAAACACAAGGGATTTCTGGGTTAGGTGTGATCCATTGATAGAAACACCATAGTTGGGAGTGAGCTTGTAAAACTCCATTGTAACACTTAGTGTGTTAGTTAAACTCCCAATTGAGATAGGGGAGAGGTGTAACGGCTGGATCTCAGCCCGGAACTTGGGCCCGCAACGACTGAGTCCACCCGCCGTCTCACTGAGACCAACGGGCTGTCGGGGTCCATGGCCCAATACCCCCAACCCATCACTGTGTTAAGCCCGGAACTTGGGCCCGCAACGACTTAATCACAGTAGGTTGTTAGAGGCAGGGATCGAACCCTTAACCTCCCTTTAGTCTCAGTAAGAGACTACCAATTATACCATGGTACAATTGGTAGTCTCTTACTGAGACTAAAGGGAGGTTAAGGGTTCGATCCCTGCCTCCAACAACCTGCTGTGATTAAGTCGTTGCGGGCCCAAGTTCCGGGCTTAACACAGTGATGGGTTGGGGGTATTGGGCCATGGACCCGGGCAGCCCGTTGGTCTCAGTGAGACGGCGGGTGGACTCAGTCGTTGCGGGCCCAAGTTTCGGGCTGAGATCCAGCCGTTACATAAAAGCCTTTAGTCTCAGTAAGAGACTACCAATTCACTAAATGTAGCGCTCACTTACCCTACTAATCGCTAATAGGATATGGAAGTGCTACTAAGCTCATTTAATTTAAAACCAACGCTCAATTTTGTATAAATATTTTTTTTTCAATTTAAATATATATCTAGTGATGGGAATATTGTGATTCAAAATAACTTATTCATTAAACCATGATATTTAAAAATATAACTACAATAATTCTAGATATATATAATTACCAAATCCATTACTTATAAATATTACAAGCCACAAATTTACATCAACAAAATTCTTAAAACTTAATTTTTACAACATCATTATCAAAACATGCAAAAAGAACTAGACTGCTGCAATCTGATATTGGGGTTCCCTCTTCTTCGGTCGCCCTATCGGAACAGCTACTTCTATTTATCTGCGCGTGAAACACACGCGCTAAGCTACTAGCTTAGTGGTACGTTTGGCAACTATCCAATCATTACATAAATAATTCTAAAATAAAATTTTAGAAACTACAATTAACCTATTTAGCATGCCAAATATTCAATTAATAATAAACTATTTTCTTCATGCAAAAATATTTAATTCATGAATTATGATATTTTATTCATTAAGCATGCTTGAAATTTTAACAATACAAGATATAAAATTTACAATATGAATTTCATACTTCACATTTTTTTTTCTGTTATTTATTTAATAGCCCACGACATCTTAGACTGGAACTAAACACTGGATACAGGGTTTCTGCTCTCCGGCAGTATACTCGGCGCCTTCATAATTATTTTATAACTCGGCGTTTAACTCCTACATTTTCAATAACAACTCAGCACCTTTTTGGTGCCTACGTAAATTTCGAACTCAGCACTAATTCTTAGTGCCTAAGTAAATTTCAACTCAGCACTATTATTTTTAGTGCCTACATAATTTTAACTCAGCACTATTATATTTAGTGCCTACATTTCTACCCTTTTATTGGCATGCCAACTTATCCTAATTTCTAGTTCTCGACTAGATGTTATAGGGCTTAAATTATATTTGTTACCTTTATTCATATTTGCATAAATTATGTAGGGAAACATTAATATAAATTCCATATAAATGCAATAATTCTCATTCAATATTTTACAACCTCATACTAGCTCATTTAATCATTATAACTATAAGAAAAATTCAATCAATACATTTTCTAACACATAAATCCACAATCAACACATTTCTACCAGCTGTCCTATTCTGGACAGCATTTCTACCTTATGTTTCTCTGCATTTTTCGTCTATTTTTAGACAGACTTTGGACATATGATCATCTAACAAAATATAGGTACATGTCTTATCTTTAATTTCCAACTAGAATCACATCAAAAAAAATTTTGTAGCAAAAGTTATAAATTTTCTCCTAAGTTACGTTCGCTGCAATCAGCCCAGTATTTTACTGGACAGATTTCTGCCTTATCTTTCTATATCTTTTTCATCCATTTCTAGATGGAATTTGGACAAGTGATCAACTAGAAAAATGCAGGTACATGTCTTATATTTATTTCCAACTGGAATCACATTAAAAATAATTTCGTAGCAAAAGTTATGAATTGTTTTCCAACCTATGTTCACTGCAATCTGCCCAGTATTTTTTTTCTGGACAGATTTCTAGTTCAAAGTTTGAGTCCATTTTTCACCTAATTCCAGGCATATTTAGGTCAAATGGTCTGAATTAAAGTTCAAGCCCTATGTCTTAACTTTCCAATCCAGCAAGAATCACTCAGAAATGATTTCCAAAACTCAAGTTATGACCAAAACACTAGACACTGTTCATAAGACGAATTTTCCAGCACATCAAATAATTCATACATTTTCCATTTTCATGCATCAACCTCATTTTCTAGTCTTTATTTTCACATTCATGGCATCATTTAATCACTCAATCAAATGTTCAGAATTTCATACATAAATTCACTACATCACAAAATCAAAATCAATACTTTTCTATATTGAATTTTTGCCAAATGTACATACCTCAAAGTTCTATTTTTCTTCACTTTTCTCTTCCTCTTAGATAGCCTTTTCCTTGCCCTTACTTCCCCTTTGATTTTGGTTCAAAGGTTGTTCACTTCCTTGCCCTAACAATAAATTTTACACTAATCAAACACTAATCACACTAATCCACCCTTAATCACCATTAGCATACTAATAACCCTAATTTACTAGCTATAATGGCAACTAACCTCAAACTCAAAGAAAAGAGAAGAAGAAAGTAAGGAGATGAAAAATCTAAACTCGCCTTTGATGATCTTCCAAACGGCTAAAAACTCTTTTTTTTTTCTTCCTTTCTTCCTTCCTCTTCCTTAGTTTTGCTCACTTTACTTCACTTTCTTCATGATCTTGCCTTAATCCCCTTTTTTTTCATCTAATCTTAGCTTGATTTGAAGAAAGAAAAACAAAAGTAAATGGGAGAGGAGAAGCTCACGGCAAAGAAGAAGAAAAGAGAGAGAAATGAGTTTGGTCAAGATGAAGAAGAAGAAGAATGGTCAAAAAAGTGAAAATTTGACTTTTTATAGTTGGATTAGGTGGGTGGTTAGGATTAGTTACTAATTTTGATTCCTATTGGTCCATTAATTTAAATCACTCTTACTTTATTTTAATCAAAAGAATATTCCTTTCCTTAGATAAAGAATATTCCATTTTTATGCCTTCTTAGAATTTCTGTGCCAAAAACACTGCAATTCCAAATTTCGTTCAGCGAAAAATAATTTTTTTCCCAATTTTAATTCCAAACTTCAAAATTCTCAATTAATAATATTCAAAATATTTTTCTCCCATCTTATTATTATCTAAATTTATTTCTTTCATGTCCAAATTTAGACCCCGATCGGTTCAGCGCGCCAGATTTCGGTCAACCTCGACCGTAGCCTAAAATATCGGGCATTACAAGAGGAGTAGGGTTTGTTAACACCCGAACCTCTATAAAATTTCCTGTGTGATATCTCCTTATCCCTATTCTACTTAACTTTTCTTTCTGCACTTAAAAGTTAAGAATTTTTAATATCCAATTCAACCTCCCTTCTTGGTTCAATTTCTAGGCAACACATGCCATTGAGGGGGTTTTGGTACCATAGTATATTATTATTATTGTGTTAATCAAGGTTGCTTAAGCTCGAGCAAGAGCCTTCCTGATTTGAGTAGCATAATTTGTAATACAAAGAGACACAAATAATGGTCAAGGTGGCTTAACCTTGAATAAAAGCACTTCTATTTCACAACCCATATTCGGGTAGTTCGGGTCTAGAATATTGAGCTAAGAAACCAGAAATTGGTAATACAGTATACAGAAATCAGTGAATTAGAATACAATTGTATCCTGAAAAAGGAATGTGGAAATCAAAAATTAGATTTATGAAATCTAGATCTAGATAATTGCAATTTACGATAAAATTCACTATGCCTACGATGATATGGAAATGCTATGAATCAAATGTACTATGATTATGATGATATGGATTTACTTGTACTATATTTGCAATGAATGTATTGAAATCAATTCAATTCAGAATGATTGAGCTATTATGTGGATATTATTATATATGACAATGTGGTTAAGCATAAAGGTATGTTTTGGACTATGAATGTTATGTTAATATGTGAATACATGCTAGAATTTCACTGCTAATATGTACCATTAAACTTTCAGTGGCTTAGTGCATTGGTTTCCCTGCACGCAAGTTTGGAGTCGTTAGATTACTAAGTTCACAAGAAGGGAAGACCAAGCCAGTTAGAGTTGACCCATGTGGGTCTGTTTTTATTATTTTATTCATTTTATTATTGGTGATTTCACATGACATGGGATAGAGACATACTTTTTGAATATGATTTTAATAAGAATTTGTAATTGATTTTACTTATGGTTAATAAGGTTGATTTTGTAATAAGGGTTGATGTTTCCCAAACTAGTTACTTGTTCCAATTAATAATTATTACTAATAATTCAAATGAGTTTTACGAAGTAAGTAAGATATGTTTAGTATAAGGATGCATGTTACACAGATTATGCTAGATGTGATTTTAAGATTGCATCTTAAACAAATGAAATATTGTTGACACAAAAATTAGATAGAAAAGTTTTAATTCATAACAAGTTCAAACAGATTCAGTCATGTGGCATCTATCTATACAGTGAGGGTTGCTCTAGCTATATAGAGGGGTGTTACATACTTCAGAGGTCAAAATGCACATGATTAGCATTTGAGGATTATGCTTAGGCTCTTAAGGAGAAGCAATTGTATGCCAAACTATCAAAATGTGAATTTTGGCTACAAGAAGTGGGGTATATGGGTCACATTGTATCAGCTGAAGGCATCAGAGTTGACCTTGACAAGATAGAAGCTATTCTCAATTGGAAGCCACTGCAAAATGTGAAGGGATTCTCATTTATAGCTTCACCCATGACACGATTGCTCTGAAAGGATGTTAAGTTCGAGTGGACAAATAGGTGCCAAGATAGTTTTGACTGGTTGAAGGTTATATTGATAGAGGCACAAATTTTGACATAACCCACTCTAGGGAAGGATTTTGTGGTATACAACAATGCTTCACGAAATGGTTTAGGTTGTGTACTGATACAAGAGGGCAAAGTTGTAATATCCTTGACCTTCCCCACATGCATGTCATCGAACATAAGCATCTTGCATACAATTCAATTGAACACGTGCATTTCATACGTATTTTCGTAGGAACAAGTTTATGACACGCACTAGCTACGTGTCCTAGTATTTGGCACTAGTATCGAATCGTACATGTGTAATTATAACCTAAATGAGGATAATAAAGTATTAGAAATGAATTGAATAAGGTGTATAAATTAAAGTAAGCAAAGTGATTAGATTAAGATTAGTAAACAATTACATTGTTAATTTAGTTAAATCGGGTCAAATGATTAAGTTGTATTATTGTGTGAATTAACGGAATTATAAATCTATGTAAATAATAATAATAACAATATAAAATAAAATGAAAATGAAACAAAAGAGAAATAGAAGAGAAGAGAAATGAGAAATGAGAAGAGAAAAGAGAAGAGAAAAAGAGAAAAAGAGAAAAAGAGAAAAGGACAAAAAACAAGTTGGCTTTATCTTCATCTTTCTTCCCCATTTCTGCCTCCTCACTTCAGCCCAGTTTTCTTCTTCAATTTCGTCCATTTCAGACTTCAATTCTTCCTTGTTTCACCTAGTTTTTGAAGCTAATTGATCCCTTTCAAGGTTGTTCTTGGTAAGTAATCAATTCTTATTGCTATAGGGTTGATTGGAGTTGCTTAGGTTCAATATTAGGCACTGCATTGTACCCCGATTTTGATGTTAATATAAATTGATTTTGGAAATGTGTAAAACACAAACATTGTTCCTTTTTGTCTTATATATGTGGATATGTAAACAGTTTTCATGCTGTTATGTATAGGGAGAGATATGCTCTTCGTACTGAAACTGGTCAGGGTGTAAACCCTAACCAAGTTAGCTACTGTGTGGTTTGATTTCGAATATGTTAAAGCCATTATTTTAAGTCTCTCAAAATATAAAAGTTGTATATATATGTGTTTTGTATCTGTATACCCAATTTCAGGTTCATAGGTCTTGTAAATGTTGAGTTATGGTGAATGGAACCATGACTGTTCCATGGTTTGAACTGCCTATTGAGTGCCCTGGGAAGATACAGTAACTAGTTTGGCTAATTTGAGCTTGTTACAGCTAGATTATGTAAATGATAAAAAAATGAGAGTTATAGGTATATTTCTTAGCTAAAGTTTGGTACTAATTTAAACTTCATTGGTTATGTATAGACTATTATATGGCCTTTGGAAGCCATACTGCTCCGGAAGTGAATTCTATTCTGGACCAGTAAATTGTTGGGTATATTTAGAAGACCTTAGAGACATAACTGGTAATAGTTGTAAACATGAAACATGTTCCATATGAACCCATATAATTTTATGTAAAGTTTCATTAAAATAGGACTTATATATTATAAGTTATGATGAACCCAAATGAGTACCCTGAAACTGCCTAAAGGCAGAAAACAAGGCAGAAAACAGAACACTCTTAGAAATTCCACCAAATATTGTAAAATGATCCAATTGGTCTGAAATTTGAATATGTTCTATAACTATATGTTATTCTTAATTAGGAACAAGAATCAGATTAATTGGTCAATTATAGAAAAAGTTATAGGCTAAACAGTCCCATAAGGTCACACTGCCTCATAGGAAAAATCTTAACTATTGACATGAACAATGCATATTAATTTGTTTAAGCCACATTAAGTCTCCGTAATCATGAGTTAATTGATTATGTTTTCATATTAGGCTCGCAACATATTGGAGACCCACAAGGAGCAGATAGACAATAAGTTAGGGGTCGAAATCAAAGGAGAACGGTGAGTCTAATTATCAATTGAATTCTTTAGTGCAAATGAATGTTGCTTGCTATGTGATTCATGTGATTGTCATGATTGTCCTTGATAATGTAATGATGGATAATTTGTGACATTTTGGTACACATAAATGGTATACTTGCAGTATATTTGAGGTATATGTTTGACAAATCTGATATATATACATGGTATATGTATAGTATATGCAAGGTATATGCTTGACATATGAGGTATATATGGAATATATGTATGTTGTATATGATAAAGATGCAATGGTTGATGAATGCTTAAATACAAGTGCATATGCATATGGGCTAAAAAGGCGTTGTGACTAGTTAATGGATATTGTAAAACAAAAGAAGAGGCCTATGGCCCAACAAATGTGCAAATGAAACAAATGATCAAGCTAGCTAGCAAATGCAAATGCAAATGCAAATGTTCACATGGCAAATTTTCACATGGAATAGCTCATTTTGAGTAGCGTATAAAAGACAAGGAGCACAGGTCACTGGCCAAGCCTCATCACTCTCTCTCTCTCCTTGCATTCCACACAAGAATGAAAACATGTCATCTGTATTTTGGACTTATATACTTGAATATGTATTATCACTCTAGATTAGTTTTGAAATGTATAAATGGAAACAACCCGTAATCCTTCAGATGGAAAGTTTATGTTTTAATATATGTGATATATCGTATTGTGGTTTTTAATGTTGACTTGAAAAGTCATTGAGTGATATTACAGGATATAAGACTTGTAAAGTCATTAGTTGATTTTACAGGATATGATATGGAAAAAAATTTACTACCACTGTTATTAGGGTATTTTCTCTTTCCAACATGCAGTATGTGATTATTTGATACAGAAATAGGTTATATTTAAATGCATAAGGTATGGTGTTACAAAAGTAATAGCATATTTCTCTAGATAGCTAAAGCCATATGAGTTGAATTATCCGACACATGATCTGAAGTTAGCAGCCATTGTATGGCCTTAAATATTTGGTGGCATCATCTATATGGAAAACATATCTACATCTATATAGATCATAAGAATTTAAAGTATTTACCTTCACAGAGGGAACTTAACCTTAGGTAAATGTGGTGGTTGGAATTAATAAAAGACTATGATAGTGACATTGACTACCAACTAGGAAAAGCAAATGCAATGGCTTATGCTTTGAGTCAAAAGACTCTAGCAAAATTATAGATCCAACCTACTTTGCTTCAGAGAATTAACGAAGCTCAAAGACAAGATCTCAAGATATGTGAAATAATTGCAGTTGTACATAAGGGGGAGAGATTTGAGTATTCAATAGAATCTTATGGCAGTGTGCATTTTAAAGGCATATTGTGCATACCTAATAAGGTAAAGTTGAAACAAGAGGTACTAAAGAAGGCACATGAATCAGTTTATTCTATGAACTCAACCATTAATAAAATTTATCAGGATCTGAAAGCATGTTATTGGTGGTCTAGTATGAAAAGGAATATCACATAATTTTCTACCAGGTTTTTGACCTGCCAACAAGTATCTTCAAGATTGTTATAGCCTATATTTATACCAAAATGGAAGTGGGAAGGAGTCACAATGGACTTTTTATCTAGCTTACCTCTAACTCAAAGCAAACATGATTCAGTATGGGTGATTGAGGATAGATTGACTAAGTCAGCACACATTTTGCCAATTCGGATGGACTATTCTCTGGATAGATTAGCAGAATTGTATGTACATGAAATAGTCCAACTTTATAGTGTGCCAATGTTTATCATTTTTTACATAGACCCTAGATTCACATCCCAGCTCTAAAAGAGCTTCCAAAAGGCATTAGGTACCCATCTTAACTTCAATACAACGTTCCAAGCACTGAAGCAAGAATGGAATAAGGTTTTCTTTTCTTGCAAAGTCATGCCATGTGAAGAATGAGAAATATATTTTTAGAACTTGTACTATTTTGATCTATAGCTTTGGAGAACCCTTTTTAAGTTTCCAAGATTAGTTTAGAATAAAAAGTGTGTTGGATATAATTAAGACCCTTAATGGAAAATTATCAAGTGTTAATTGCTAGAAGAAAATTCGTTGATGAGAGAATTCAATGTAGGCCGAGACTATGGAAAATAAAAATGGAGTCTTCAATTATATTTTAGACCTAATTAAGGTAAGAATGGACTTTTGGAACATAAAATGAAGTTTTAAGTTATGCTTGGACCGAAATTATAAATGGAACAATTGATATATTTTATACAAATAAGTAAACCAAAATGATATTAAAGAGAGCCTAATCCAAACCTAAGGTATTAATATGGGACCTAAAATTAATATAAAGCCACTCATATAATTTTAATATATTAACTGAACTAGAAAAGAATTTGAGACAGAAAATAATTCATATAGAGAATAATTAAGGTTATGAATTTATTTTCAAATCTGGACCTATCTCGACGCACATAAGATATAATATGTTGTGATGCATATTCGATATAGGTACTTGGACTATTAATTGACCTAAATCTTAAGACCACGAATTAGTATGAGAGGCATTAGATTTTATTTAAAAAGTGATTGTCTTTTAACTATTAAAAAGAATTATTATACTTATGTATGCCTTATATTTAAATTATGTATATTTTGTTAGGCATATCTACGACACCAATGCCCATGTTGGATAAAGGAAAATGACTGATAGACATGAGAAAAGACTAATCAGGTTTGTGCAAACTTTATGATAATAGCCATTAAAGCCAAATTATCAATATGGTAGAAATAAAATGATATGATAATTATATGTGGTATATATGTAGTATATTTATGAGATATGCATGATATATGCATTGTATATGTGAAGTATATATGTGATATATGCGGTATATATATAATCTATGTATAGTATATCCTAATATATATGATGTATATGTGTTATATTGAAAGTATATTTTTAGTACATGTTGAATATACATCTACTATATGTGATATATAATAAGTATACACTTGATATATATTTAATATATGTTGGATTCAGTTGCTATTGACTGATAATAAATTGTATGTAGAATATATGAATGACATGATGACAACAAATTATGTATTGGATATAAGGATATGAAGGTCAAACAAATTTGTTGCTAAGTTACATACAAATATCATGATTTAAACTCATAAATAAATCTGGACTAGTATAGAGTAACTTGTTGATATGCCAATAGGGTCATACAGCTTTCCTCAAGAGATAAGGCTATGGCTGAGACATACGGCTTGTGACACCTTTATAACAATTATTTTATATGTACGTTACGTGGATTAATACGATTATAGCCGATATGTGCCGAAATTTTTCTTTTCTTAATTTAATTTAATGACCATAATATTATTAGCACTTAATTAATCATTTTTATTTTCAAAAAATTTCGGCAGTATAACGGCTATAAATTAACTATCCCACTTGCAATGTAAACAATCCATAATCTATTTTTTGGCACAACAATACCAATATAATATAATATATTCTTCATTCAACACAAATCAACATTCCATTATTTACACATATAATAATTCATAAATACTCTTTTATCAGAATATGTACAACATTTTATTCCTACAACTCAATATCCATACATATATATACATGTTATTCTATATAATAACGTACTATTATTATGATCTTCAGTCAGGTCCCAAAATTTGTACGCTTATTCCTGTCTTTTCCGCTACTACCTGCACACAGTCAAATAACTATGTGCTGAACATTAAAATACTCAGTGGTGATTATTAAGAATTTTCATTATCTTATATTTTTATGCATTCATATATGCAATAATATTTTTAATACACTATTCAAATTTCCGCTTTAATATATTATTCTTTTTATCAATACTTTATTATTATTTACTCTTACTTTACTATTTAATATCTTCATTCAATTAACAATATTTCTCAATTAATCTTATAGTTGTTTTTTTTGAATTTTCAATTCCTTTCAATTTAATACTTTTTCACTTTACTTCTTTAATTAACTTTTTTTTATTTCTTCTTTTCAATCTTTCATTAATTAGCTACAAATTTCACTTTGATTCCAAAATTTTTATTTATTTACAATTATACCACTACTTTATATTTATTTACACTTTAGTACTAACTATATATTTTTTTTATTTTTTTATTACATAATTTTAACATTTTTCTCCACTTATATTTCATTTTTCAATTTTACTATTTTTGTCACATTTATCACTTTATCATTATTATTATTATACCATTTTTATTATCTTTATTACTTTTATCATATTTATCGCTTATCTCATTTTTCTCACATTTTTTACTTATTTTATTTTTCTCATATTTTTTCACTTACATCTTTTTTTATCATATTTTATATTTTTTCTTATATCATTTTTATCATCATTTTTACTACTTTTATTCACATTTGTCCCTAGTTTCAATCTGATAGAAAATCTTCAGACCAAATACATGGGACATAGATCCCAAAAGTCAACTACACTGAAAAGTAATCCCGAATGACCACCCGAGCACTGTACTATACACTGATCAATGAATCACTATCACTCAAATAAACCGTCATTAGCTTACATAAGCGAGTTGCCATGATTCGTACTGTGGTAATGGTGTCCCTATGGCTAGCCAATTATATCGTAGGCTAGATTTAACCATCAGAAAAATAACTAAGGGTAATATCTTATTTCTTTAATTCAACTTCCATTAAATTCATATATTACGTTATTTTTACATTATTAATTACTTAACATTTTATTTCATCATAAAAAATTTATCTCTACCATAAATCTTCACACTTCCCATTCTAATATATCAATATTTTATCATTAATAATCAATTAAGTCATTAAGCTCAATAAGCACACTTTATTCATTATTTTTCATTTCATGCATAAAATAATTAAAAATTAGAAAAATTTTCAATAAATAATTTAAAAATTTTCAATAAATTTCTACACACTCAAAATCATATTTTCTTGCATTTTATGACTTAATTTTTATTTAATTGGCAAGGAAAATATTAATTTCTTCTTCTTCATATTTTGGCCTATATTTAATTTTCATTATTAAAATTTTTCTTTCACCTTCTAAATATTCATTTCACTAATTTATACATTCATTATTTCATATGTATCATAATATTACACTAAAATGTATTTATACCTTAATATGCCTTTTCATATAATAGGGTCATATTTTTCAATTTTCACTAATTATTTTTTTAATTGAAATTAACTATTCTAATTTACTTTTTATAATTCCTTAATCATGTTTTAAGCATCAATTATCAATTATATGCAAAACACACAAAATTCCTAATTTTCATAACCCTAATTCTTACTTAATCAATGGAAATAAATAGATTTTGAAATCACTAACCTTATTTTCTTGCTTTGGCCTTCATAGACTTCATTTTCATTATTTTTTCCTTGGAAGCACCTTCACTGTGCTTTGAACCTACCATGGCCAAAATTCATTCATTATTAATGCACCAATATTTTGCTTTTCTAACTCAATCTAACTTCATAATTATCATATATATACCTTAAACTACCTATTTGAATCATTAAATTAATTTAAAACTATAAATTTCACTTACTTCAAATTTGTATCCTAACTTGTTTCCTTTGATTTTCTTCCACTCTAGCCCTCCAAATGAAGATTAAAAGCTTTTACTAACTACTAGAGATGCTAAAATTATATTAGGATGGTTGATTTTGGTGTAAAAATTGGAGAAATTGGAAGAATTTTGGAGAAGAAATAAGAAGAGATGAGTTCAGCCAAGCAAGGGGATTTAGGGAAGGAGTTGCAGAATTATCTCTAGACAATTCTGATATTTAGTCCTTATATAGTGGCTTAAGGTGGGTAGACTTGGGTTAAACAAAGTCCAACTCATTTAGGCCTAATTAAGCACTATAAATTATTTATCTTACTTTCCAAGCTCAACTTCACCCAATTTTGAGTCCATAATTCATAAAATATATTTATGTCTACACAAAAATTTTCAACTCAATCAAAGTCTATTTTATGTCTTGCTCACTAAATCTGGACTGATTAATCAATTTTCGGTGTTACCGTAAAATTTATTTTTTATTGTGAAATAATCCTAAATATTATTTAGAGTCTATCCATATTTTAAAATAAATTTTTAGATATCATTTGCTATTTTTCATAACCCGGTCAAAGTATGGTCAACTACTTTATTAATTAAATCGGATCTCGTTTTTCTTAGTTTTGACTTTTGAAGGCTTATTTGATGTCATTTTAACTCCAAATTTTACCCCCAAACTAGTCATAACCTATGTTTTCCGATAATCAAATAAAATATTTTTCACCACAGGTGTATTTTTGACCCCTGGGTCTACTATCAATTTCAGAAACTACAGTTTATGACTAACTGAGTGTTGAACCTTAAGGGGTATTGCGTCATTTTGATGCTAACAAATAAATAGCAATAATGTATTTAACATATTTATTTTCTAAGTTTATTGAAAAGGGTATGGAACATGATAGTAAGAATGGAGAATGGAAGACTAACCTTAAAAAGACAAAAAATGAAAAAATAGCAAGTTCATGCCTGTGACCTTTTATGTCATGCCCATGATGAAGCTTAGCGCCAACTATCTAACATTTAATGTTCACGGCCATGAAGAATGATAGCAACCGTGAATGATCATATCAGTCACGCCTGTAAGAAAACATGTCAAATTCCTCTAGAGAGCTTCACGGCCAGAGTCACCACTTGGACCACGGCTAGGAAGGATGTTCATGCCTATGAAATTATAATGTCACACCCATGATCAAACACTTCAAATCCTTCCAGAATCCTTCACGGCCAAAGTCACCACTCAAGTCACGGTTTGGAAGAACAGTCACGACCGTGACACTCATACTCACTACAGTGAAAGAGGAAAGAGAAACATGTTAGGCACAAAATTAAGAGTTGGTACAATGGCTATTTTCGCACTAAATGCAACCAAACGGCTATAATTCACCATAAAAGTATAAATGCAAGTCATTTATGAATCCAGAACAAGAGAATAGCTAATACTTCGAATCAAAATCTTGTTGTAGCCATTAACATACAAAAAGGAGTTCCATAGCTCAAGTTATCATCAAAATAGAAAGAGTTGTTCCTGGAATTCTGTACCCGAGCCATCAATTAGCATCAATACATATTTCAACCACATTCATCATTTGCATTCATTTTAATACTAAAATTTCCAGAATTACATATACATTCATATGTCTCAATTATTTCACACCATTTGGTCCCATTTCCATATATAATATCAAAAGCCACAACAAAACACATAACATCTCAAAAACACAAACATAACAAACCTTAACATATAATTCCATACATATTAACAACATGCAAAATTTTTATCGATGAAGCACATACCTAATCAGTCTTGGTTCTTCCCTTAATCCTTCTTTTTCTTCCCTTATTAGCTAGCTTACTCCTTGCCTTTGTCACCCTCTTGAGGGCCTCTCACTTGTTCACTTATTTTTCCTACACAACCATACCATAACTCAATTCCAACATTCAATTTCAATGCTTTTCATGTCTACATAATATTCTAATGCTCCTAATATGTTTTACACCTTAATTGAGCTAAAATGTACTAAGGTTAAACTTCCTTCTTCACATGTCATGGCTGCCCAAAAATCATATCCTAGTTCCCAATTTATTTTCTTCAATTCAACACTCAATTCACCCTTAATCTATCACCAATTGTGATGTTTCTATGTTAATTTCAATTTCCCCCAAATTTATTTAACTATGGCAGCCCCTCCTTCATCCTTCAACATTATATTTTCTTCAGTTTTTAAGCCATAAAATAATTACCTAACATCAAATATCATGAATTCAAAGTTTAATTACACTTTCATCAACTAATCACAAACTTAAATTTCTACTTCCAATCTTGCAACATAAGCTCAATCTACCAAACCTAATCACATCTATCATCATTATGGGTCTTAAATAGAAGGAAAAAGGTTGAATTTAAGAAGAATAAACTCACCTTAAGTGTTCTTCAAAGTGGGCCGAAATTCCCCTTAATATTTCTCTCTTTCCTTTTTTTTTTCTTCCTTCCTTCTTGCTCCTTTGGTACCTTTTATGGTAAGAACTCTTAAATTCTGATTTTTTTTCCTCTCAAAACTAATTTATTTGCTTTCTTTTTCAAGCTTGGATTGAATGAAAATGGAGGCTTAGGGAGGGACTAAGGTGGACGGCCAAAGAGGTGAAGAAAGGATAAGATGATGACTTAGATATTTTGGGTGGAAGAATAAAGAATTCCTCCCATTTTTTACTTTTATACTTTGATTAGGAAGTGGGTCCCACTAATTAAAATTAATCCTAATTCTTATTTGTTCATTAAGTTTATTAATCTTGATTAATAATTAAACTTTGAAAAATTCCATTTTTACCACATCTTCCTCCATATTCACACTTTTTCCCCAAACAATTGCCATAATACCAATTTTGTCCATAGAAAATTTTATTTTTTTCCAATTCTACCCCAAATCTTTTTAATTCCACAATAATATTATCCTTAATTATTTTCTCTTATTATTAGTCATTTTTTATGGGTTTAAATTTAGACTCCGATTGAACAAGTGGACCCCACTATGGTTACGCGCAATCGGGGCCTAAATCACTAAATGTTACAATCCTAATTTGTTTCCTTTGTTTTCCTTCCACTCTAGCCCTACAAATGAAGATTAAAATCTTCTACTAACTTTTAGAGATGCTAAAATTATATTAGGGTGGTTGATTTTGGTGTAAAAATTGGAGAAATTGGAAGAATTTTGGAGAAGAAATGGGAAGAGATGAGTTCAGCCAAGCAAGGGGATTTGGGGAAGAAGGAGTTGCAGAATTCTCTCCAGAATTTTGATATTTTAGTCCTTATATAGTGGCTTAAGGTGGGTAGGCTTGGGCCAAACAATGCCTAACTCATTTAGGCTCAATTAAGCACTATAAATTATTTCTCTATTCCAAGCTCAATTTTACTCAGATTTGATTCTATAATTCATAAAATATATTTATATGTTTACACAACAATTGTCAACTCAATCAAAGTATATTTTCTATCCAACTCACTAAATTCGGACTGATTAATCAATTTTCGGTGTTACTGTAATATTCCTCTTTCACTATCAAATAATCCTAAATATTACTTAGAGTTTATTCATTTCTTAAAATAAATTTTTATATGTCGTTTGCTATTTTTTATAGATCAATCAAAGTATGGTCAACTACTTTATTAATTAAATCGAGTCCCATTTTTTCTTAATTTTAACTTTTGATGGCTTATTACACAATATTTGGGTAAGAAATGTCTATCTTAGTGCTAACCTAACCCAGTATTTGGGCCATTACACGGCTTCAGCCAAGATATATGGTTTTAGCCAGGACATACGCTGTAATATCACACCTTATATAACCTATCCTTGTGTCAGATAATTATACATAGTGCACTAGTAACACATAAGATTCTATTAATATTGATAGTAAATGTTTTTCATCACATCTCATAATATCATTTGATGAATCTGTAAGTCAATAATGAGATTTTTACCACAACATAATATATCACATATATTAAAATTTAAACTTTGCACCTAAGGATTTACGAGTTGCATCTAGTTATACATTTCAAAGTCAACCCTAAGTAAATATACATGTATATTCACATAAGTCGAAAATATAGATGACATGATTTCATGTTCGTATGGAATGCAAGGAGAGAGAGTGGTGAGGCTCAGCCGGTGACATTTGTTCCATGTCTTCTATATGTCAACCAAAATGAGTTATCATTTTTCTTTACCTAAAAAATGATGTAAATTAATGAGTTGCGGCTCAATTAGATTAATCATCAAACACCTCATAATAACAAATCAGAAATCTAACGCATACCATATATTTCATTTCATTCACCATTATCATATAATTACAAGTATAGTTTAAACATATAATCATTATTCTTTACTTATGCTCATACTTTGCTCATTTCATTTTAATGTGACCAAGTTAAGCAGACATTGCTCCGGATTTTCATATGAACATTTGCATTTGCTAGCTAACTTGATCATTTACGTCATTTGCACATTTGTTGGGTCATAGGCCTCTTCTATTGCCTTAAAATACTTATTAACTAGTCACAAAGCCTTTTAAAGTCCTTATCAATATGCATTTGTAACTAATCATTCATCAACCATTATGTCCTTATTACATATACCACATATGCTACATATATATCTCATATATACTATACATATATCACTTACGCCACACATATACCTCATATATACCATACATATAACATATATATACCACATATGTCATAAATTATCTGTCATCTCATTATCAAGGTTAAATCACGACAATCATATGAATCACATAATAACAAGTCAATTGAACTTTCACATAGCAAGCAATGTCTATGTTCACTAAAGAAATTATTTGATAATTAGACTCACCTTTTTCATTTAATTCCGACCCTTCGCTTATTGTTTATCTCTTCTTTGTGGGTTTTCAATTTTTTGTAAGCCTAATATGGGAATATAATTGATTAATTCATGACTTGAAAAACTTAATATGGCTTAAAAAAATTAATGTGCATAGTCCATATAGATAGTTAGAATTTTTCCTATGAGGTAGTGTGACCCTATGGGACTGATTAGCCTATAAATTTTTCTATACTTATTCAATTTATATGATTCTAGTTTCTAATTAAATATAACATATAATTATATAACATATTTAAATTTCAAAGCAATTGGAGGTTGGTATAATTTTTAGTCGAATTTCCAATTGTGTTATGTTTTCTGCCCTTAGACAGTTTTATGGTACTAATTTTGGTCATTCATATCTTACATTATGTATGTTATATTATAGTGAAACTTTGTAAGAAATTAGATATGTTAAAATTGAACATTTTGAAAGTTTAAAACTTTTATCAATTATGTATCTAAAGTCCTCAAATTATAAGGAACATATCACTGGTCCACAATAGGGTCGACTTCTAGACCAATCGTAATTTTGGAGGTCATATATCACACTATACATAACATATTAAGGTGATATATTTACAAAACTTCAGATAAGACATAATAATATAAATTTTATATTTTGATAAATTATAGATTGTGTCTATAAGGAGCTCAAAATAATCAAATAAATTGCTAGACCTGCACAAGGTACTAAACAACAATATAATAGTCATGGTTCCTTTTATCATAACACAACATCCAAAAAATATCTCAATCTGAAATTTACTACCCAGATATCTAACATATGTAGCTACAACTTTCATGTTTTGATCTACTTCAAATATTGGCTCTATTATATTCAAAAGAAGTGAACATAGTAGGTAACTTAGCTAGGGTCCATATTCAAACCAGTTTTACTTTGATGCTGATATCTTTTTATATAGACCAAATCTTGAAAAATATTTACATATACATAAACCAAAGACATAAATCTATAACTATTATGTTTGTAACTTCTTTAAATTCAGTCTCTATAATTATAAAAAACATAGTTCAAAATGCTACTTGTTTACAGACCCTAAACACTATAATCAAGATTACCATAAAAGAATGTTTACTCATCTATAACCAAATTGCCAATGCTAAAATTACTTCTGAAACTCTTAAAGGAAAGGATAAAATGAGAATATGATGGCTGGTAGAAGTTTTAAGGAAAGTAAGGAAATAAAGAGTAGAAGAAGAGAAAGAGGTTACAGTGGATAGAAAAAGAAAAAAAACAAAGTTAAGGATATATATATATATATATATATTTACCCAGCTTTCCAGGCCATCCAATTCCCGTCATTCCAGTAAGATCGGAATATTGAATTCCTCCTCCCTTCACCAGTTTGAACCCGTCCCAGCAACGAACACCTTCCTACTGCAACCACAAGTCATCCCCGTATTTTGCCACATACATGGGTTCGGTCCTCCAAGGCCCGTTAGAGCTCTCTTCAACCTGCTCATGGCTAGATCGATCGGTTTCGGGTCAAATAGGAAGAACTCGGAGCAGGCTTCCCCAAAGCCTTACAATAAAGGTAGGTAATCCTCTTCTTTTAATTAGCCTCAAGGGCAGACCAGACGCCCCCTTACCATTCATCTTTCCCTTGGGATGATCAAATTCTGCTTTCTCTCGCTCCACCTCTGGACTTCGTCTAACCCAAACAAAGTATACTCTTGAATTCTTATCTTGTCCATCCTGCCCTGCGCTACGCCTATATATCCGGATGCCAAGCATAGGAAAAAAATCCCCCCGGGGAACTTACTTACTCTTCATGCTAATCCTATAGTTCTAGCTTGAAGTTTGCCCTTAGTTGTCTCGAAGTTAGCTGCTTGGCATGAGTAGCTATATATATATATATATATATATCCACCGCCCTTACTTTTCCTTTTGTTTCTTCCTTTTTTATTTATTTATTATTGTTATTACTGTTGTTGTTATTATTATTATTGTTATTATATATATATATTCCATTAATTAACACAAAATTCAATTTAATCTTTTAGTTCAATTTAACTAAATTAACAATGTAAAATATTTACTAATTTTAATCTAGTCATTCAATTTACTTAAATTTTAAATTTTATGTCATCTTGAACTAAATTATAAAATGGGTACGTGCAACTCAATACAATTGCAAAATACTTAGACACGTAACTAATGTGTGTCATAAACTTGTCCCTACAAAAATACATATATAATGCACGTGTTCAAGTGAAATATATACAAGATGCATATGTCCAAATGAAATACATATGGGAAAAGTCAATGATGTTACATACAGCTTTGGCTAGGACATTCAGTTTTTAGTTGGGATATATATAAGCGCCTTTTTTATATAACCACTGGGTCGGGATAATCCTTTGTGTTTTCCTAGGATCTAGTCTAGGCAAATTTAATTTATGGGCATAACGGGTAAAATTTTGCAATGATAAATTTCAATGTTAATGTATTTATTCCATATGATGGTATAAAATGATATAATATATGGATTATGTTCTTTCCTTTGAAAAGCATGCTAATATAACATGTATAATTTCTATTTATATGAAAAATTGATTGTTTATATAGAATGAGTTTAATTTTCTCTTCTGTAGGTATCAAGACAAGGACCATGAGTGGCGAGTTATCCGAGAGACTTGCTAGACTAGTGGATCCCATATATGGATCAAAGTACCAGCAATAGTCACCTATATAGGACTGGTTTCTTTTTATACTACTTGTATATACTTATAAATAATCGGAAAAAAATACTATTTGTATAAACTCCTATATATATTTATAACACATTTTGGTTGTGTTAAGTTCCAATAAATATATATACTCATTTCTAATCACAAATCCCATGTATAATACAATATATACAGGCCATATATGCATGAGTTAAATTTTTAATTTTTATATAACTTGTGCATATATGGTGTAACACCCCCTTACCCCACTTTAGTTCAATAAGGTAAATGAGCATTATCCGACTAAATGTCTTATAAGATTAGGTAAATGAATTAAATTTTTTTTTGCAAAAATATTACAAACACTAAAATGAAATTATTACCCAATATTCAAAATTTTTATTTATTTATAAAATATATTATTTTACGTCCAAACTATGTCAATTACCTTAGATGTACACATTCCCAATACATACTAGATGAGATAAAACTATAATTTAATTTATGAAGTTTTTAACAAAATATACTAAAATATGTCCAAAGCTTTAATCCGCTTTTCGTATAGATACTCTTCTTCTTCCAACAACTATACTATCTACATCTATTCTTTAGAACCTGCTCGAGAGGAAACCACCCGCGCTAAGCTACTAGCTTAGTGGTGCTTCAAGGATAAAAATCTTATATGCACATATCTTCTTTCATGTCATTTAATAATTTCAAAAATAAGGCATAAATTAAAAGAATTATATGAAATCAAATAAATGTCATCAAACATTTAATATTTAACAATTTTAATTTAACTCAACATTATCAAAATCACATGCTTTTATATTATTGTTATTTTTCATTTTTCTTGAGCTCATAACACGTATAACCGAACTAACTAATAAGAATAATGGAGTTGTCATTACTGGCTTTCATAATATTGTGTCAAGCACTTTTATAATAATGTCATTACCGACTATCATAATATTGCCACTACCAACTTAATCTATTTGCGCCGAGCATATTTGTAGAATTGTCATTACCAGCTTTTATATTTTGGCACCAAGTGACTTAATTCCTCTAATTAGCATACCAAACTATTTTCTATTATAGTTCTAGGTTATGTGTCTTAGGGCTTAACTATTTTTATATTTATTCACAATACTTTCAAAAATGATAATTGTGCCAAATTTTCACATATATGTTTATTTATTTTTGTTATTTGTTTCTATTCTTATTGCATTAAAACCTCACACATAAATAATTTATTAAATATTTATAACTACAATTAAATTAAAAATTCACATTAATTAACATATATATTCATCACCCCACATCCAAAAGCCCAATATATCACATTTTTGTTTATAACAGATTTCGGACTTAATTTTGGGCCTCATTTTTAACCAATTTATAGTTCTAATTTGAATTTATGGTCTTCTAATATTTTCTCTCTTAATTTCTCATATTTTAGATGCATCAAAAATCATACAAATCCAAGTTTTCTATCAAAAGTTATGGCCCTTTTACTGAAGGGCGTTCCATTAGTTTTACCTAGTATTTTCTAGGTACCTACAGGTTTGGGATTTTCTGTCCAATTTTTAGCCCATTTGAAATTAGAATTTGACTTAAATTCTAAATGAAAGTTTTAGCTTTATGAGTACACTTTAATTTCCAATTAATTTTATCTCAAACTCATTATCTTAACATTAGTTATGATAAAAAAATGTCAAGACTGTTCATAAAATTTTGTAGCAGGGTCATCAATTGGCACAAACCTATCTACTAATTACATCCATCATATGCATTCCTTTTTATGCCAAATTTTACATATCATAATTACATTGACATATCTTAATATTTTCATACCATTTACTCCCATTACCATAAAAAAAAAATTAAAAGTAACTACCAATCACATTCCATGGCAAACCACATTTATATCAAGCATTAACACATAATTTCACACATTTAGATAACATGTAAGATTTTATCAATGAAGCACATACCTAATTAGCCTTTGAGCTTTTCTTTTCCCTTATTTTCCTCTCCTCACTAATTAGCTTTCTCCTTGCTTTTGTCACCCTCTTGAAGGTCTCTCATTTGCTCACTTGGTTTTCCTACACAACCAAACCATATCTCATTTTTATCATCCATTTTCAAAATTTTTCATACCTCATAAAATCCTAATACTCCTAATATGTCTTAAACTTTAATTTAGCCAAATATTACTAAGGTTAAACTTCCTTCTTGATAGGCCATGGCTGCCTAAATATCTTATCATAGGTCCTAATTTATTTTATTCCAATCAACACTCTAATCACACTTTATTTATCACCAATTATGTTGCTCCTAGGTTAATTTTAATTTTCTCCAAATTACCTTAACCAAGGCAGTCTCTCCTTCCTCCATTAGAGTTATCTTTCTCTAGTTTTTAAGTTATAAAACAATTAACTAATATCCATTATCATTAATTAAAAGTTTAACTTCACTTTTCTTCAACTAGTTTCCAATTTCAAATTCCAGGTCCATTCTTGCCAAATAACCTCAATCTACCAATCCTAATTATATCTATAATCGTTATGGGTCTCAAATGGAAGGAAAAAAGTTGAATTTAAGAAGAATAAATTCACCTTTATGGCTCTCCAAAGTGGGCCGAATTTTTCCCAAAGTTTCTCCCTTTTCTTTTCTTCTTCCTTCCTTCCTTCTTGCTCCTTTACTCCCTTTATGGCAAGAACTCTTTAATTTCTAAATTTTTCTCTCTCAAAAATTGTTTTTCCTTTCTTGTTCAAGCATGAAATAAAGCAAAAATGGAGTCTTTTGGTGGCATAGGTGGATGGCACAAAGAGGAGAAAGAGAGGAAGAAGACAAGTTAGTTGTTTTTGATGGAAGATTGTATAATTTCTTCATCTTTTGACTTTTATACTAAAATTAAGGAATGGATTAATCCTAATTTCCATTGGTGCATTAACTTAATTAATTTTTATTAACTTTTAAATTTTGAGAAATTCCTTGTATTCTACCAATTTCCTCATCTTTACACTTTTTCCCCTAACAATTCTAATAATACCGATTTTGTCTGTAAGGTAATTTTATTTTTTTCCAGTTCTAGCACTAACATTTTTAATTCCAAAATAATAATATCCTTAATTATTTTTCCTTATTATTTGTCATTTTTTTATGGATCCAAATTTAGACTCCGATTGAACCAACACACCCCACTACGGTCACGCATAATCGGGGTCTAAATCACCTGATGTTATATATGGGTTGTATATATTGTATTATACATGGGATTTGAGATATATATATATATATATATATATATATATATACATTTAATAATATTATACATGTTTGACTAAATAGGTAAACAGTGACATAAACTTAGCTACTAGTACATAGGAAGGTAAGGGAGTGTTACATCCCTAACACTCCAAATTTGGCAAGAAAGGTCAATCGCATACTGAATTCTAAATCGTTTTATTACACACTCTAATTTAGTTAAAGTGATACCATTGTACCCTTATATGATAAAGTCTATATACCTAAGTGATATTCACGTGCTAGTACATTTTTGAAAGAAAAACACAAACATTTTCACCTTCATTGTTTTTTTAAGCAAAAACGTTAAATCCTAAATTGATTAAACCCAACTATCCTCTACTTTCACCACAAAACTCATGGTAGAATTAAATCTAAAAATAGCCATTTATATAAGTTCATTAATTGTTACCACTTATAATTTCATCAAATAATTGTGCGACTCAAAATTGATATCTTAGGAACTTCAAATAAAAACTTTGCAAAATTGAAATCTTGAACAATGGTATTTGGAAATAATTGATTAATATTCTAGAACTGAAATTTTCATACCACAATTGATTAATATTCTAGAATGGAAAAAATATAATAATCAACAAACTATCAACCAAACAACAAGAGATAAACAAAGGAATGGATAGATATCAATAAGACTAGTTATTTTTCATGTAAAATGGATGAGTTCTGCTTGATCAACTCTAATCTTCATTTTAAGATTAAAGAATGATTTATCCTAAATGTGCTCACCAAATTTTAGCCAAATCGGACCACAAATGACTTTCCAATAGTTAGAGACAGCCAAACTAGTCACTACTAAAAATTCTGGTATGACCATTAAATTTTGAACTTCAAATAGTAGAAATTTAGACCTTCAAACCCAATCTCCACTATTCAGAATGAATAATAATACATTCTCAAAATGTCCACAAGAAATTAGCCTGAATAAAGCATGGATGACTATAGAAGAATTCTTCTTTTCTCTCTTTTTGTTCCTTTTTTTTAACAAAAAAAAAGAACGGCATAGAAAGTAAAAGATGAGACCTATCCAAGTGAATAATAGGTGAAGAAGGAGATGATTTTTCTTTCACGCATCTAAAAATTTTTTCCTTCACTTGCATGTTAGGTGTCCAAAAAGGCGCTCAACTATGTCATTTATACCTAGTTTAGGGGCACATTTACACACATTATAAGTTAGGTTTATAATTGTCTTTTCTTGCTAAGTTTGGGGGATTATATATGTATTGAGCTTTTAAATATAAGTGTAAAGATTTTGACATATAATCTTCAATCTAATCCAAAAAACTTAATCCAAATTTGTTTGCAAAAAAGCATCTGAAACATATTGAAATTTCAAAGAAACCAAACTCAGTCAATCCAAAATAATATGAAAATTTTAGGGTTAAACATGATATAAATTCTAAATCCAAGAAATAGTCCAACCTGTAGATTAGGACATATAAGTTATGATGGTTTAGAGAGTGAAAGATGGGTAGTTGGTGTTTTAAAATGTTAAACTTTGGTATAAAAAGTGATTTCACATCCGTGACTATAGGTTCATGCTCGTGAAAGTTGTGCCAAGGTTAAATGTCGTAGGATCATTTTGGAGGAAAAAGGAAATTTATGCTCATGAATTATTTGATCATGGTCGTGAATGGCTATTCATGTAACACCCCCTCACCCCAGCAGCTCATGCCTAGATAAGGGTGTGCTACGCTAACTTCATCGGTTAAAATATCATTTTTAAATTTTGTATACATGAAAATCATTCCTATATTTTTTTCATTTACTATTTATTTACTTTTCATTATAAAAGAAATATAACATAAAAGTTAAACTACCTTTTTATATAGTGACATGTTCTTTACAAAACATACTATTTATTTTACAAATACTACAAAATAAAATTTATAAGATAATATACAAAAGTTGTGTAACCCACGATGTGTGCAACAAGCTGCTTTACTGGATTAGGTCACTGCTGTCTTTATCTACTATCTTCTATTTATTCTTTACTAAATCTGCGTGAGAAAACTCCCACGCTAAGCTCTTGGCTTAGTGGTGTATATAAATAAGGCAATAAACTAGTTTATGCAATCATGCATTATCATACATCAAATCATGGTATTCTAGCATGTATAGACATCAAATTATATTATATTATCTCATACTTATTTATTTTATTAACATATCATTACATAACCCATCATAATTAACCATGTTACAATTCCTAATTCCATTTTTATTTTCCATAACTTCTTTATTTACTATAACCTTTTTATTTATGCCCAAGACACTCAACCATCTATTAATGTATGTCACAAATCATACTCAATCATTTTTTTCCATGCAACTTACATTTCATAAATTTTATTCTTTTATATCTTATGTTTATTTTACTTTATCAAATCATATTATCCATAACTTGTTATTACCCATAACACTAAATCTTCTTTTTATCCATGTCAAAATTTGTAATTCCATTTTTATTTTCAATAATTCATTTATGTTCCATAACTTCTTTATTTATGTTTTCAATTATGCCCAAGACACCTATGAACCATTGACTAGGATAACGGAGTTGCCATCCAAGCACTTAAGAGTGCCACCCGAGCAATATGATATGCGCATATAAGTGCCATCATAGGCATAGATAACCGTGCCAAATTCGGTATAGATAATCGTGCCATTACCGACGTAGATAATAATATCATCCCGGCATAGATAACAATGCCAAACTCGGTGTAAATAATAATGTCATCCCAGCTTTATGTCATATATATCAAACCTAACAAACAACATTCAAAACTGAGTTTTATAAATTATGTTATAACAATTTAAGTGAACACTGCTCATCAACTTCCAGCAAGGGACATACAAGCTAATCACATTCAATTTTTACCAAATTAAATCCTAAGTCTAGCAAACATGCATCCCCAAGATTTTCAACACAAAATACTATTAATTCAGAATCATCAACATACCAAATAATTAAATAATGCAATTATAAAAAATAAAAAATAAAAGAGGCTATTGCCTTAGATTATGCACAAACCTCTCTTTTCTTCTCTTTACTTCTCTTTCTCCTTTCCTTTGCTCCTTTGATCTAGATCCTTGTCACTTTGATTTCCTAAAGTTCATAAACAGATCATTAAAATTTCATAAACCTAATCTCTCTCTTTTTCCTTACTCTCTTAAGCTTCCTTGAGCATGAAGATGGAATTTTCTCTTACTTTTTCTCTCTTTTCTCACTTCCTTTCACTAGAATCAAACTTTGGTTAAGGCTGATCAAGGGGAAAATGTGGGCTGGTGTAGAGAACAGAATTTTCCTCAATGAAAATGGATAAGGAAGAAGAAGAAACAATGAAGAAGAAGATGACAAAAGTCATTAAGATGGGGGGAAACACCTAAGCTCAATCTAGAAGTTTATATTAATGCTAAATGCATGTATGTTACTTGGCTTCTTAAAATTTTCCACTTGGTGTGGCTGGCTTCCATATGCAATTTATGTCTCAATTCATGCATTTAATTGATGATTATCCCAATTATTCCTCCAATTTTCGGTAAATTGGAAATTGACCCTTAAACTTTTCAAAAATTGTAATTTAGTCCTTTACCAAAATTTAACATCTTAAAATATTTTGAACACTTTATTGGATATTTTCCATACTTAATTGCCATTATTTTCATTATTTTTCAATAAAATTCCAAATTTAGACTTCGGTCAAACCGACGAGTCGATTTAACAACTCTAGTGACTTAGGTCTAAATTAGCGGATATGACAATTCATGCCCTTGAATGCAAAGTTGGTTTTACTTGTTGTAACCTCACTTTTATCTCTCCTATGTCCTATATCTCCACTTTACCTTCTTTCCACCGCCCATAATCTCTCTCTAACAAATGCTAGACTCTTACTTCATCCTCCTTACCTCCTTTTAAACCTAAAAACCATTGTTGTTAAGCTTGAAAAGCTTGGAAATCAAAGGGTTAGAGAAGAGTGCTTAAAATGTGGTGATGGAAACACAATCTTTAGGGTTGTTTGAAAGTGTTTTCTATTATTAGAGTCTTATGGGGATGTTTTCATGTTCTTACGACCTACTAAAGAGTTTGGAAATGCATCCCAAGGGGAGAGATAAGCTTGAAAAACTTAAAGAGTTAGTTAGGGCTCTATTATCGATAGAGGAATGTACATATTGGTATTTGAATTCATTCCTTATGCATTTTGGCATATGAAATGGTTGAAAAGGCATGATATATGTGAATTGACTTTATGGTTATATGATTTAAAGGTTATAATGAGTTAAAATGCTTGTTATGGCAGTAATGAGTTCAAAGTTAGTGTTTTGGCATGATTTGTGTTTTAATGTGTTTTAAAGTTGTTAAGACATGTTGTTGGTATTTATATAAGCTGAAATGGTGATAAGGGTGATTGACATTAGTCAATCTTAGAACCTTTGAGTATTTTATATGGGTTACTATATTTTTGGCTCAGTTTTGCCATTAAAATTCTCAAATTCATGTCCGTGACATAGTATTCATGGTCGTGAATGAATGAACAAAATGTGGTTTCATGCCCGTGATAAATGAGTGATGCCTGTGAAATGTGTGGCCAGAAAGAGTAGTAGCTTTCATGCCGTTTTTCATAGCTGAAAAAGTCATGAACTGCATGGATTCATGCCTGTGAACAATTAGTCACAACCGTGAATATTGATACCCAATTTTCAAGTTCAAATGTAGATTTTCATGGTTGGTTTCACAGTCAGAAAGCCATGAAACATAGGTTCATGCCTGTGAAAGATATGTCACGGCCATAAACAATGTGTGTTTTATATGCAGTAGTTTTTACATATTAGATCACAGGTAAGACACCTGTGAAATGCACCTTCATGGTCGTGAATGGGTATTCACACCTATTAAGCATAGTAAATATATAGTATGCAGTTTTTATTAATGATGTTACATGAAAGTTTTGTTAAACACATGTTATGAGACGTATGTACACATGGATAATAGCATGTGAATGATTTAATAAAACATATATGTATTGATAATGTGATGATACATAGATGGGGTTAAGTATTGGATAACATAAAGATTATGTTTTAAATGTTGACTTCTCTAATATACGATTTGACATAGGATAGATGACATGCCATTAGGATAGATGACTTCTCTAAGCTAGAGTTGTGAATGCCCTTGATCCTATATTCTAATAATTATTATTTTACTCAGTTAAGGTAGCTCAAACTCAAGTTGTTAGTGCTCTTAACTTGAAGGGATTCGGATGAGCATATACATTTAGTGAACAAGGTGGCATAAGTTGGCTTATGAGTACTCCTTTTCATAACCTGCATCCAGATAGTCAGGCTGAGAGTCTTGGATAGGAAAATAATAATGAAATGGTAAGTTTTGGACCAACAAATTAAAAAGGATATGGTAAACTGAAATATAGAAATGGTTGATATACTTGTATTAATACTAAAGGTATGTTGATTATGGACATGTAATGAATGAAAAGTTATATCTTTTATGATCTATACAAGTATGTATGCATATTGGCATTAAGGGATGTAACATTGAGAGTAAACGCTTTTATGGATGATCACATGGTAAATGGCCTAAGCATGATAAATTGAAGTATGTCATTATATGATAGTATGTAGAATTATTATGCACATATGTACCACTAAGTATTAGGTTTCTTAGTGTGTGGATATTTTTCTACACGCAAGTTTGGAGCTGATAGATCGGAGTTAACTGAAGAGTAGTAATCCCATATTGAAACCAGTTAGAGCAGACCCATCTTGGGTGGGTATTTCATACATGACATACCTCGATTCGTTTTGTACATGACATGGGATATGAGATAGTTTTGTACATATCTTTTATGTCAAGAATATGCAATCGATATTTTAATATACTTTTGTAACATTGGGTTAGTATAAGTCTAAATTGGTTTTGTTATATATTATCGATCGGTTGATATGGTTTTAAGATACATGGTTGTCATTTTATTTTAAATTGCATGTTTATGCTTAATTAGGTTTTAAATATAAAAAAAAGTTTTAATTTAACCATTTTTCTGTAAAAAGGTTTCATAACATCCTCCTATATAGTTGGGATCTTTTTAGCTATATTGATAGGTGTTACAAAAGGTCCAAAATTCAAACCCTAAGACAAATTTGACTCGAGATGCAATTTTTTTAAATGAATTCTATATCATAATTTCATTAAAAATAAATTCATTTTTATTCATAAAATTTTATTAATGTAAGCATAAAATCTTAACACACTTAATGATTACATAAATATAATTTATTAGAATCTTTTGGACAATATAATTTTTACAACAATCATTATTAACTAGAAACCTATTTGATTTCATGATGTTTTGTTATATGGATGTTATTTCAAACAAATTAATGAGAAAAACTCTAAAATAATAATAAAAAAATATAACAAGGACAAAAAGATAATAATAAGAGAGACATCATTTTTATATATCTTTTTCTTATTGTACTTGTAGTACTTCTTCACTCACTCGACTCATGCCTTTTAATAGTTATATTTATAGATTTTTTTAATCATAAATACATATATTTACAAAAATATAAATAGAAAAGTTAATCAATTGGGATTTATAGAATTTATGTCATTATATTGAAATACAACTTATGGAGGTTATGAATATTTATAAAACCATACTATATATAACATTCCTCTTGGATGTTTATAATAAACAATGTTTCTTGTTAAACTTTTACTAAGAAATACCTATGGGATAAAAACCTACTAAAGAAAAAACATAATACATTATTTGCAATGCACACATTTAGTTGGCCCATCAAAAACCTTTCTAGGAAAACTCAGTGGAATAAAATATTGGTCAAAGGAAAAAGAATGTAGTGTGTATTTTACTCCCCCCTTCCGATGACATCACTTTATATCTTTAAGCCTTTGCATTCCAATATTGTATCTTAGCTTTTCAAATGTTACAGTTGGTAGTGTAATATCTGCAAGTTAGGGCCTAGAATTAAAATGTTAATAAAGGTATATTAAGAGTATATGGAGGTATACAGTGGTTAAGGGTTTTGGTAATATGAAATTTATGAAAAGACAAGAAAAAGGGAAATTCCTAACATTCACACCCGTGATATAGGTAATCACGGCCATGAATGTCACGAATTTCAGTTTCTGAAGCTGAAGATCTTCATGGCCAGGATACTAGGGTTCACACCCATGAAGCCTTGCAATTTAAATAAAACAATTTCATGTTTTTGACAAAAACTCATGCATTCTCAATCAGAAACACTAGCCACCATATTTTGAAATCCTTGGAATCCATTCCTTTTCATTCCCATTGAGTTTTAGTTTTGATTATACGTAAGCAATCCTTAAAACAAAATTAAAAGTGATTAAAACTAAAGGATTTGCCAAAGTATTGAAGTCAGAAACAATAAGTGTAAAAATATGAATTTTAGCTCATGAATCAAACTATTTTCACAAAAGAGAGGTAAGAAATCATGTCCTCTTGATTCTTTCGATCCAGTTCAATTTGGGTTTGTATAGATTAAGGGATTGATAGGCTTAAATCAATAAAAAAAAAGTTAAGATTTTTATAGTTTATGGCATATATAGATAGGATGGCAATTTAAGACAATAATATGGTTTCTGTTTTCATTTTGGGGCTTGATATAGAGGGTGGAGATAACCCTCAAAGGCAGTAGACACGAGGGGAAATTGAGTGTTAGGCTCTAAATAATGAGGTTCATACATATATGCATTTTAATTCGATTATTTTGTGTTTGGGATCTATGATATGAATTTTGATATGTTATATGGCATGTAATGTGGTTATAGTAGTTGCTGAAATAGAGATAATTAGCTTATTGAATATTGAGATGCATAAAGGAATTTGTGTAATGACAATTGAGTATGAATGGATGTTATGGTATTGATGAATAAGGCATGAAGCCTAGTTAATTGATGAAGTATGAATATATGCATGTTTACAATTGTTTTATTGTTGAATATATTGGAAAGTGTTGAAAGGAGTGGCTAACATTGGTTAGCCTTAAAACCCAATGCATGTTGTATGTGATAGTGGTTGAAAATGGTGGTGAAATTATGTTATAGACTAATATATCATACCCGTGAAACTAATCTTCACGCCCGTCCTGGTATGTCACACCCGTGAATGATCACCAAACCAGTCATGGGTAGATAACCCATGGTGGAAGGCTTTATCCCATGAATGTCCTGTATCCGAAATTTGGTTAATTAAGTTATATGATTGATTTATATGAGTACGATACACACACACTTGACATGTTTAAATGAGATTATAAACAGTATGGTAACTTGATTGGAATAATGATTACACACTCGATGCTCTACATTATACAATGATATGTGATGATTAAATGGAACTACAAAATGTGAAGTAAACGATATCGATAACCAGAATATATTTAAATATAGTCATTTTCTATTTGAGGACTAGCTAGGATAGGTGGCATGCCATTAAGGGGTGTTAGAGGAGTGCTCTGAAAGAATCACCTTTAACACTTATTGTACAAATTCATTTGATTAATAAAAGGCTTTTTCATTAATTTGATGTTCATTTGATATATGAATTGATAATTGATCTTAAATCAATTAATGAAGTCCTTGATACGTAACATAGCATGAAGGAAATCATGATGAGATCATGATATTGAGATTTTTATCATGTGTAATTATGTTAGTATCAAAAGTAACCCTAGTCATAGGATTAATGAGATGGGACATTATTAATCCGGACAGACTAGCACATGTTACACTCCTTGATTGGATTGAGTAGTAGATCTCATAATCTATAAACATGAGATGTTTAGAGTTAACATGTGGATGCTTGTTAAGTGTAGTTGTAGGTAATCATATGGATAATCTATGAGACAATCATATGGATAATCTATTCAAATGTCAATGATAGTCTCATCATAGCAGAGCAAGTATCCTTAAACTTGAGGTACTCAATGATATCTTGAATATTGATTCTGTATTTTGACACTATTCCTTGTTACCTCAGGGAGGTTGCTCATAGGATAGTGATTGGATATAGCTTGAGGTATTTGTAGGTAATTGGTTAACCAACAAAGGATTCACCATTTTTTATAGAAGGAGTGTATACCTATGGCCTCTTGTCATGGTCATTACTTGAGAATCTTTGGCCGGAATGGAAATATCATTAAAATAGTCTTCAATGACATATCAAATAAAGTTATGAGCCTCAAGGACAAGAACTAACATTACTTGGACTAGATGTGACATAGTCAGTCTAGTGGGAGTTAACATATGTCCATACTCTGAACCAAGTGGGGTATAGAATGGTGAAAGGAATAATTGCATGGAAATTGTCTATGGAAGGTTTGTAGTCAAACCACTAACTTTTCAGTCAATTGGGAGTCATGATGTGTTGCTAGATACCGCTCATGACTTGCTTAAATTAATTGTTAATTTAAGTGGCCAATATAACCAGTAACCTAATGGGTCACACGTATTGAAGATATAGAGAATGAGTAAAATGGTCTTGGATATGATCCAAAATATGAGAGAATTATTTTGGGATAGATCGCGATGAGATCGCACGGGAAAAATCATTCATGAGGGTCACTGGCCCGTACAGGCCCACACAGGCTAGGCAGTCTGCTAGGCCACCTAGTTGGGCTGCCCAACGGTAGCTCGTAGCAGGCCCAGCACTGCTGCCTCCCTCCCGTTGACCAACAGGTGAATTTGGCCTTAATTAGGCCAATTATGGCCAATTACTATTCATTCATTTCCCTTTTCTCCATTTTTGACTTTTCATCTTTTCTTTGAATTTGATTCAAATAGAAAGACATCAAATGACATAAAATAGACATGAAAATATTTTTTTTTGTAAAAAAATATTTTTAAGACACAACAAAATTCTCTCAAAAATACTTTCAAAGCTAGCACTTTGAATTTGTTCAAACCAATTCTTTTGATAGTTTCTTCTTCATTCTTCACATGGATTATCATTAGGGACATTCTAGTGTGGATTGTTGTGGTTTATTGCAACCCAACAAAGTGATGATTTGAATAACAAATAAGAAATTACATGGTATAATTCTAATCTTTATGTTTATATAAAGTAGTTTTAATGGCACAAGTATGATTTTTTGTTTCGGATTTTGAAAATTTTATTTTTTTGCTACATTTATGAATATAATTCATTCTTCAAAACCCAACAGTGGTATCAGAAATCCCTTGTGGCCATTAAAATTAATTTTAATTGAAAGTGCAATGGGATTGCATATTATTGATGATTTTGGATCAATAGGTTTTGAAAATTTGAAATTAATTTGTAAAATATATTTTACACATTTTTCTTTCTCTAATCTGATTATGGGATGATTAAGGATGATTATTTTGATTGAAAAATGATTTGAATGTGATTCAATAATTAATTTCGGATTTATTTTAAAAACTGCCAAAAATTGCCTTATTTATGAACATGTGTTGTTGTTTAGCTTAATTGATGGGGCTTTTTATATTTTTCTTGTAATTTGATTATGAAAAACTTATTTAAACATATTGAGAATATTTTTATACCTCTAAAAGTATCAAATAATTAATTAAAAATTATTTTAATTAATGTTTTAAACAAATACTAAAATTGGACTGTTTTAGAATACCTGGTGGGGCTGTTTTGTTTGATTTTTTTATATGTGTTCATTTTATTTTCAGCACCTTTAAAAATTGTTTATGTGATTAAAAATATATTGTTTTGATGTTAGATATATGCCAAAATTATTTTACAAGCATTTGAAATTTTAAAAAAATTCTAGATGTCAAATGAGTCATTTGAGAGTCTAAGTGTGTTGGTTCGTATGTCTTAGTAATTTTGGCTTGTGCTAAAAATATTTTGATGAACTTGAGCTGCCCTAAAGGTGATTAGAATGATGATTTGAAGTTCTAGAAATTTTTAGAATTTTTGGAAATTAATTTTGAATTAATTTAACTTGTGCAATTATAATTCTAGTATGACTAAAAATTGGTATGTATATTAAAATTAAATTGTTTAATTTTAACATCATAATATTCTGATTTTGAGGAGAATTAATTTTGGAAATATAGAATTTAATTTAATTTGATTAAATATTAAATTTCACTTTAAAATGACATACAAAATTAAATTAACTGAAAGAACACAAATAGGCTATTTCAGTTCAAGCGTTGAATCGATTTACAAATTGAAATCCAAAATTGTCAATGTTATTTTATGCATTAGAGAATCCATGTTAGGGGTGTGTGAAAATACATGATGGATAATTATGGAATTAGGCCCATTGTGATTGAGCACGTATGGAATTGTTTTGTTTTATGGTAAATAGGGCATGCGTGTCCCTCTCTTTCTTTCTTATGTATTTCTCTTCTCATCTTACTCCCCTCAAATGTAAACTGAGAGTTTCTATAATTTGAAATATGTAATTAGAGTACATAGGATTAGGATAGAATGAAGATACAAAGGAGCAAGAAGTGAATGAGGTGGTACCATAAACAATAAGACTTAAAAATAGTAATTTGATTTCTATTTTGGGTTGTAAATTCATGCATATACCTAGATAAGACCTAGTCAATTTCTCTTTGGCTAAAGAGATTGACTTTAGTATGTCCATAATCATGCCATATAGTTAATATAACTATCTTTATATATCAATGTGATGAATGTATGATATATAAAAGCATGAAATAATAACTTGATGAGACTTAACAAAGAAATCCCTCACTAAATAAATAATTAAGTCTTATGCCTTCCATTAATATGGGGAGAACCAGAGTTCTTCTAGAGTTAGGGTTGTTGAGTTGCCTCAAGCTCACTTTATAAGAATATGTTCAATCCATTGAAACTAGATTTCACGATTAATGGGTTAGACTTAACCGATATTATTAACTTGTTGGATTTGCGCCAAGGTTAATGTGTATTGGAGTCGAAGTTGGGTTTGTATACATGAGATGTACACATATCAAGAGTTGATAGCCCAATGTACGTGTTCACATCAATAAGTTGATAGCACAAGATTCGATAGTTGCATGAATAATGCAATTGGTATGTATTAGATGCCTACCAACCAAACTAAGGATAGCTTGTTGAGTTGCCTCAAGGTTATTCTTAGCTAGTTGGATATCGACCCACTAGGAGAACTTTAATTCTCTTGGGTTCATAGTGAGGGTTATGGATTCGTAATAAAATAGTGGGAGTGATAATGCGATTTATTAAAGACTTAATAAACATGCATTTTATGTACATTCTAACATGTTTTATTTTACATCTAGGTTGCTAGAATCATCATCATGACAAATGTGAATTTGCGATCACTAATGGAATCAAATAAGTTGATTGGGCCTAATTTTTTGGATTGGCTAAGGAATCTGAGAATAGTTCTCAAATTTGAAAAGATTGGCTATGTCCTAAATGAGATACTCCCTAATCCCTCTGCAGCTAATGCTTCTGAAGATGTTCAGAATGCATATCAAAAGTAACTCAATGATAGTGAAATGGCAAACTGATGCTTGCTACTACATCAGCTGAGTTGTAAAAGCAGCATGAGGCTATGGATACTAATTCCATAGTATACCATATAAGAGAGCTTTTTGATGAGCAAGCACATTCTGAAAGGTTCGAAACTTTGAGGTTGCTCTTCCACACTAAGATAGTTGAGGGGACATATCTAGTGCAATATGCATTGAAGATGAATGGCTACATTGAGATGTTAGCCACCTTGGGATTTGTGATGGACCATGAATTAAGTATTGACTTAATTCTAACCAGTTTGTCTAATAGTTATTCACATTTTGTGCTTAACTATAGGATGAACCAAATCTCTACCACTATTCCTGAGCTAATTAACTTGTTCATAATAGCTGAGCCATCTGTCAAAAAGGATAGTAAGGCTGTGATGCTGGTGGACTCTTCAAGTTCTAAAAGGAAGAACCTTAAGATGAAGAAGAAGTCCATGAAACCTAAGGGAGGCATGGCCAAGAAGGAGGCCAAGAAGATTGCTCCAAAGGGGACATACTTCCATTGTGGCAAGGATGGCCATTAGAAGAGAGAAACTACAAGATTTACTTGGAGTCCTTGAAGAAGAAGGCATATGATGGCCCATCTACTTCAGTATTTTTGTCATTGAAATTAATACTATTTCCGATAATAATATATGGGTATTATATACCGGTTGTGGCTCACACATATGTACTGATATGCAGGGCCTAAGGAACAGTAGGCAACTCAATAAGGGAGAGTCAGACCTACATGTTGGAAATGGAGGAAGGGTTGTTGCATTAGCTGTAGGAACATATGTATTGACCCTCCCTAGTGGGCTTATATTAAATTTGGATAATTACTATTATGTACCTGTTTTGACTAAAAACATTATTTCTATTTCAAGTCTAAATAAAGATGGTTTCCTTTTAGCTTTTAGTAACAATTGTTGTTCTATTATGTTGAATGGAATTCTTTATGCTAGTGATACATTATGCAATGAAATATACATATTAGATATGTCAAAATCAATTTTAAACATCAATGATAATAAAAGGCAAAAACAAGATATGTTGAAGTCATCTTACTTATACCATTGTCGCTTTAGTCATATAAGTGAGAAACGCATGGCTAAGCTACACAACAGTGGTAGTTTGGGGTCATTTCATTATGAATCATATGACACATGTGAATCTTGCTTATTAGGCAAGATGACTAAATTACCTTTTAAGGGAAAGGGTGAACGTGTTAATGGACTTTTAGACTTAATACATTCAGATGTATGTGGTCCAATGTCTACACATGCCAGAGGTGGTTTCATCTACTTCATTACTTTTATCGATGACTTCTCACGATATGGGTACGTGTATCTTATGTGATAAAAATCTAAAGCTTTTGAAAAGTTCAAAGAATTCAGAAATGAAGTACATAAATAACTTGGTAAAACTATTAAAACACTTCAATCAGATCGAGGAGGTGAATACTTGAGCCAAGAGTTTCTAGATTATCTTAAGGATAATGGGAGTTTATCTCAATGGACTCCACACGCCACAACACAATGGTGTAGCTAAAATAAGAAACCGAACCTTGTTATACATGGTAAGATCTATAATGAGTTTTGTGGAACTGCCTAAATCCTTTAGGGTTATGCACTAGAGACCATCATTTATATATTAAATGGAGTTCCTTCAAAGTCAGTTGATATTACTCCATATGAGATATGGTATAACAAAAGGCCCATATTTTCTTACATAAGAATTAGGGGTTGTCCTGCTTATGTGAAGTAGACAATGTTAGATAAGCTAGAAGCTAAGTCTGACTGAAGTCTATTTGTGGATATCCAAAAGCATCATATGGATATCAATTTTACCACCCCTTGGAACAAAAGTTTTTGTTAATTAAATTAATCATGTCAAATTTTTATTAATTCAATCTAGTCTCTTTATTCACTTAAATATTAATTTCATATCATTTTCATCTATATTATAAAACAGACATGTGCATTTCTATACAATTGTAAAATACTTGAAAATAAACTAATTGTATGTCATGAATATATTTAAATAAAAATGCATATTATGCATGTGTTCAAGTGACATATATATATATATATATATATATGCAAAATGCATATGTGCAAATGAGATGTGGTAAAAATGCATATGGGAAAAGTCAAGAATGTTACAATTCTCCCCTCCTTTAAAAAATTTCGTCCTCGAAATTTAATACCTAAAAATAGGTGTGGATATTGCTTTTTTATATTTTCTTATGTTTTCCATGTTGCTTCTTCTTATGAATGGTTTCTCCATAATACCTTAACTAAAGGTATTTCTCGGTTTCTCAACTATTTAGTCTTGTATCCGATGATTTCCACTGGTTCTTCAACATAACTCATGTCATTTGCAATCTCAATGGCTTGATCTTTAAGTACATGTGTAGGATCTGACCTATATCTTCTAAGCATGCTCACATGAAATGCATTATGAATCTGAGTCATCTCTGGTGGTAAAGCCAATCTATATGCCATTGGACCAACCTTCTCAAGAATTTTGTAAGGTCCTATGTATCTTGGACTCAATTTACCTTTCTTCCCAAATCAGATTACCCCTTTTCATGGAGATACTCGTAGAAATACCTTCTCACCCAACTTATATTCCATCTCCCTTCTATGTTGATCAGCAGAACTTTTCTGTCTGTCCTGTGCTGCCTTTAGCTTAATCTTGACAACTTTGATTTTATCCACTGTATCTTGTACTATCTCTGGCCCTTCTAATGCACGTGCACCTTCTTCATACCAGATGATAGGGCTTCTGCACTTGCTACCATACAATGCCTCATATGGTGCCATCTGAATATTGCTATGATATTGGTTGTTGTATGCAAACTCCACCAATGCTATATATTCATCTCAAGGACCTCTGAATTCCATAGCACATGCTCTAAGCATATCTTCCAATGTCTATATAGTTCTTTCTAATTGTCCATCATTCTATGGTGAAATGCGGTACTGAAATTCAATTTTGTTCCCAATGCATTATGTAAACTCACCAAAAAATGTGAAGTAAACCGTGGATCTCTATCAGACACAATGGATACTGGAATGCCATGCAATCTGACTATCTCATTCACATATAATTTGGCTAAACTCTCAAGTGTACACCCTCATCTAATAGGTAGAAAATGTGTTGACTTAGTTAACCTATCAACAATTACCCATATTGCATCATTTTTCTGTGGAGTTATAGGCAATCCATAAACAAAATCCATCATTATCTTTTCCCATTTCCATTCTGGCACTGGTAAAGGATGTAGTTTACCAACTAGTGCCTGGTGTTCAATTTTAATCTGCTGACATGTCAATCATTTGGAAACATATTCTGCTATGTCTTTCTTCATTCTTGGCCACCAGTAATGAGGCCTTAAGATGTGATACATCTTTGTTATCCCTGGGTGCATTGCATAGGGTGCATTGTGTGCCTCTTCCATTATTTCCTAACGCAAGTTCTCAGTGTTAGGAACACATGTTCGTGACTTTAACATCAGTGTATCATTTTACAAATGAAACTCTATATTATTTCCCTGTCTTACCATATTAATTTTTTCACATAATTGAGAATCTTTGCCTTGTGCTTCTTTACTTCTCTCCTTCAGTATAGGTCTGACTTGAAAAATAGCAATCAGTGATCCTCTATCATGCATATTTAATTCAACATTCATAGATCGTAATTGAATCAAATATGGGAAAGAGGATAC
The DNA here is from genome assembly GCA_023653625.1 of Triadica sebifera. Lineage (NCBI taxonomy): Eukaryota > Viridiplantae > Streptophyta > Magnoliopsida > Malpighiales > Euphorbiaceae > Triadica > Triadica sebifera. The sequence continues at coordinate 16,188,257 of CM042898.1, read as the reverse complement.
TTGCAAGTGAGCTACACTGCTACTGGCCTTCCTACTCAATGCATCGCAACCACATTGGCTTTCCCTGGATGGTATTCAATTGTACAATCATAATCTTTCAATAGTTCTAACCATCATCTCTGCCTCATGTTTAATTCTTTCTGTATCAGTAAATAACCGAAGCTTTTATAGTCTGTGAAGATCTAAAATGTCTCACCATACAGATAATGCTTCCAAATTTTCAATGCAAATACAACTGCTGCCAACTCTAAATCATGCACTGGATAAGAGATCTCATGTGGTCTCAGTTGTCTGGATGCATAAACTATAACCTTACCATGTTGCATTAATACACATCCCAAGCCTTAATGAGAAGCATCACTATATATTGTAAACCCACATGTACCTGTAGGTATGGTTAACACTGATGCTGAGGTTAGCCTGTGTTTTAGTTCATCGAAACTCCTTTGACATTCTGGAGTCCACTTGAAAGGCACATTCTTTCTCAACAATTTGGTCAAAGGGTTAGCAATCAATGAGAACCCATCAATAAATCTACGTAGTATCCGGCTAAACCTAAAAAACTATGCAATTCTGACACATTCTTGGGTGATTCCCAACTCACTATGGCCTTAATTTTATTTGGGTCAACCTCTATACCTTTTCCCGATACTATATGCCCAATAAACACAATATGATCAAGCCATAATTCACACTTACTAAACTTTGCATACAATTGTTTCTCCTGCAGAGTCTGCAACACTGTTCTTAAATGCATCTCATATTCCTCTTTACTTTTAGAGTATACCAGAATGTCATTTATGAAAACAATAAAAAAATTATCTAGATAAGGCTGAAATACCTTATTCATCAAAGCCATAAAAGCAGCTGGTACATTGGTTAATCCAAATGGCATGACTAGAAATTCATAGTGGCCATATCTAGTATGAAATGCGGTTTTAGGAATATCTACCTCAGCTATCTTAAGCTGATAATAGCCCGATTTTAGATCAATCTTAGAAAATACTTGAGCTCCATGTAACTGATCAAACAAGTCATCAATTCTAGGTAAAGGATACTTATTCTTCACTGTCACTCTATTAAGTTGTCTATAGTCTATACACAATCTCATCGTTCCATCTTTCTTTTTTACAAACAATACTAGGGCTCTCTAAGGTGATACGCTAGGTCGAATGTATCCCTTATCAAGTAACTCTTGAAATTGAGTTTTAAGTTCCTTTAACTCAATCGGTGCCATCCTGTAAGGAGATATAGAAATAGGTTCAGCCCCAGGCATTAAATCTATAGTAAATTATATCTCTCTATATGGTGGCAACCCAGGCAAATCCTCTAAAAATACATCTGGGAACTCACACACTACTGGAATATTCTCTAATATAAAATCATGAGTTCTTGTTTCTGTCACATTGGCTAAGAAAGCCTCACACCCTCCTTTCACCATCTTAAAAGCTTTAACTGCTGAAATCAAACATGCAGGTACCAACTTCCTTTCTCCTTTAAACACAATTCTTTGTTTATCAGAGGACTTTAAAATTACCTCCTTAGAAAAACAATTCACTATGGCATGATGTTTAGTTAACCAGTCCATTCCCAATATTACATCAAATTCATGCAATGATAATAAGATCAAATCAGATTTCAATTCAACTTTATCAATGAATATCGAATAGTCATGACATATCTCATTCATAACTACTACTGCTCCCAGTGGAGTACTCACATTTATATCAAATCCCAATGACTCATGCTTTTGATGCTGTTTGGATGCCATATGTAATTATATAAATGAATGCATGGATCCTGGGTCAATCAATGCAAATGCCAGTATATCATAAATATAAATATTACCAGTAACCACTTCAGGAGCATCAACTGCCTCCTGCCTAGTCATAGCAAATACCCTGACCTGTGGAAGTGGTCTAGAACTCTGACCCTCAGATCTGGTCACTCCTCTGCTTATTGCACCAGTTTTGCCCCTGCCTCTGCCTCTGACATGTGTCCCACTGGTAGTGTTAACCCTTGGTATTTCAATTGTAGTCTCAGATACTCCTTTGCCTCTGCTGGTCTCTGCTAATCTAGCTCTTTCAGGGCAATCTCTATACATGTGATCTAAGGACCCACAGAAATAACAATCTCCTGTGAGCCTTTTGCAATCACCTGTGTGTTGTCTACTACAATGAATACAAGTAGGCCTCTGTTCTGTGCATTGTCTTTGTCCTCTGCCTGGATAAGAGAAAGTCATGCCTCAACCTCTAAAACTGGAGTACGCACTTCTGTTTCCAGACTGGCTCGGCATATATCTAGCTTTCTTTCCATATCCTCTACTAGACTCTTCAGCAAACTCTCGTGTCACCCTTTTTATTTGTTGATCTCCAACTTCTTTCATTAACTTTTCAGCTCTAATTACAGCAGCTCTGAGTATGGTATAACTATCAAGATCAGTAATTGTAATTCTATTTCTAATCTCATACTTGAGGCCCTCTTCAAACTTTCTACATTTGTCTTTCTTATTAGAGACCATAAAGGTGGCATAATGAGAAAGTTTGTTGAACTGCACCTCATACTCAGCAACTGACATGTTCCCTTATTTTAGATTTAGGAATTCCTTCCTCTTCTCATCTTTATATGCTTCAGGCATATAGTTATTTTGAAATTCTCTGAGAAAATCATTCCATGTTAGAACTGGAGGTTGTGCATCACTATTTGGGACTGTCTCCCACCATTCATAGGCATTACCTTGAAGCAAAGATACCGCATAATCAAATTTCTCCTCTGGAGTGCATCTCATCATATTCAATACCCTTTGTGTCCTTTTAAGCCATGTCACTGCTTCAACTGGATCAATCAAGCCATAGAAATCAACTGCACCCTATTTTCTTAGCTTATCGTAATGCATTTCTCTATGCATTTCAGGTCAGTGTACTTCTTGTTCTGGGTTTTCATATGGCATTTATGCATGTGATGATTGGGATGCATGCACGGGAGCTCTAGCTCCTGGTGCTGGTTGATCTCTATGAAAATGAGGTGATGCCTCATGAGGATGCATTTCGACCGACCTCTCTCTCCTTAGTGAATCATGTCTTATAATGCCCTAAAATAAATGAAATTATGTCACTACATGATGTTCAACACATATTATGCATATGCATATTCCCATGGAACCTATCCCTACTTTGATACCAAAAATGTAACTCCTAACACCTTATACATCTATATACTACATATACTGATTTTATATTATGTTATCACATATGGAACAGGATTAAATAAAATTCATATTTACAACGAGTAATAATTTTTTTTAACTCATCTCATATTATTAACAATAATTTCACAATTAATACGGAAGATTTAATTATAGCCTATAACATCACATATATTAATAACTTAAACACTACATTTAAAAGTTAGTAAATTTACAAGTTGAATCCATTTATATATATATATATATATATATATATATATATATATATATATATATATATATATATATATATATATATATATATATATATATATATATATATATATATATCTTAGTACATATTCATTGTAATTATACATATGCAACATATTTATTGTAATTATACATATGCAAGTATTCAACCCCCAAATATAAATGATATGTTCTTATGCTTATGTGGAATGCAAGGAGAGAAAGTGAGGAGGCTCGGCCGGTGACCTTTGATCCATGACTTTTATATGCACCTCAATATGAACTACTACTCTTCTCTACCTGAAAAATGATACAATTTGGTGAGTTGCGACTCAGTGAGAATAACCATCAAATGAGTTCAAAAGTACCAAGCATTTCATAATAATAAATAACAAGTATACTTAATACATGCTTTATATTCCATTTCATTAGTCAATAACATATAAATATAGATAAAATCAAGTATTCAATAATTGCTCTTTATTTATGTTTATGCTTATTCATTTTATTTTGTTGTGACCATGTTAAACAAAAATTGCCCCAGGTTTCCATGTGAACATTTGTCATGTGAACATTTGCATTTGCATTTGCGTTTGCTAGCTAGCTTGATCATTTGTTTCATTTGCACATTTGTTAGGCCCTAGGCCTCTTCTTTTGCTTTGCAATGTCGATTAACTAGTCACAACGCCTTTTAAATCATTATGCATATGCACTTGTACTTACATATTCATCAACCATTGTATCTTATCACATATATCATACATATACCACATATATACCTCATATGCCAACACATATACCTTGCATATACTATACATATATATATATATATATATATATATATATATATATATATTATATGTCAAACATATACCACAAGAATACAAACTTATATGTACCATGAATGTCACAAATTATTCATCATCATATTATCAAGGAAAAATCATCACAACCATATGAATCACATAGCAAGCAACATTCATATGCACTAAAGAATTCAATTGATAATTAGACTCACCTTTTTTCTTTGATTCCAACCTTTAACTTACTGTCTACCTGTTTATCTCCAATTTGTCTTAAGCCTAATATTGAAATATAATTGTTTAATTTATGACTAGAGAAACTTAATGTGGCTTAAACAAACTAATATGCATTATTCATATCAATAATTAAAATTTTTCCTATGAGGCAGTGTGACCTTATGGGACTGTTTTGCCTATAACTTTGTTTTACTTGCCCAATTAATCGGATTCTTGCTCCTAATAAACATTAACATATATTTATATAAAATATTAAAATTTCAGATCAATTGGATCATTTTACAAGTTTTGGTGAAATTTCTAAACGTATTCTGTTTTCTGCCCTTAGGCAGTTTCAGGGTACCAACTTTGATTCATCATAACTTATAATATATAAGTCATATTTTAATAAAACTTTACAGAAGCTTATATGGATTCAAATGGAACATTTTTCATGCTCACAAATTTGATCAATTACATATATAAGGTCCTCAAATTATAAGCAACATTTTACTGCTATAGAATAGAGTTGGTTTTCAAGACAGTATGACTTGTAACAGCCATAACTTACTCTATACATAACATATTGAGAGGAAATTAGTACCCAAATTTAGATAAGACATATTCCTATAACTCTTATGGTTTGATAATTTACATAATCTATCTATAAGAAGCTAAAAATAATTAAACAATTTTCTAGACTTGTACAAGGCACTTAGCAACTATGGAATAGTTATGGTTCTCTTCATCATAACTAAAAATCCACATGATATATGAAGCTAAAGTTTGGTATCAAGATACATAACACATATATCTACAACTTTTATGTTTTGAGATACTTCAAATAATGGCTTTATCATATTCAAAACCAATAAATATAATGGCTAATTCAGTTAGGGTTCTCATCTAGACCAGTTTCAATCAAGAGAGGGTTTCTCTTCCTATACAACACATCTTGCAAAATGGTTTATATATACATAAATATAAGACATAAAGGCACACTTTTTATATTTTACACTTCTTCATATTCGATCTCTAAGATCATCAAAACCATAGTATAAAATACTGCCTATTTATGAACCCTAGACAACATAATCAAGATTAATACAAAATAAATGTTTACTCACCTATAATCACCCTTGGCTAACCTTGTTGCTGTAATTTCCAGAGTGAAAGAGAGAAAAAAATGTGGCTGGATTTTTCAAAAAAATAGGCTGAAGGAATGAAGCAAGGAAGAAGAAGAAGAAGAAGCTAATAAGTTAAAAGCCCCCACATTTTGTCTTCCTTTCCTCCTTTTTTTTTCATCTGCCCCTTTTTCTTCTTTTTTTTTTTACTCCTTTTTTTTTTACTTTTCTTTTTCTCTTCTTTTGCTATATGCTTTATTATTATTATTATTATTATTATTATTATTATTATTATTATTATTATTATTATTATTATTATTATTATCATACATACATACAGATACATACATTCATGTATACATATAAACATTTACCCAATTTTACTAACCAATAATAAAAAATATATATAATTTAATCACTTATTTTAATTTAATTAAATTAATCATGTCAAATTTTTATTAATTCAATTTAGTCTCTTTATTCACTTAAATATTAATTTCATATCATTTTCATCTATATTATAAAACAGACATGTGCATTTTTATACAATTGTAAAATACTTGAAAATAAACTAATTGTATGTCATGAATATATTTAAATAAAAATGCATATTATACATGTGTTCAAGTGATATATATATATATATATATATATGCAAAATGCATATGTGCAAATGAGATGCTGTAGAAATGCATATGGGAAAAGTCAAGGATGTTACAAAAAGATTGCCTGGTTTTCACAATCTACATACATAGATAAGACATTAAAGAGGTTTAGCATGTAGTAGTCCAAAAGGGGATATATTCCCATGACCCATGGGATTACTCTCTCAAATTCTTTATGTCCAAAGACACAAGATGAGAGGACACACATGAGTTTGATTCCAAAAGGGGATATGTACAAGACCCAATGTATCATATGCTCTGAGTGTCACAAGCAGATACCAATCGGAACCTAGTGAGGGTCATTGGGTGGCTATCAAGAATATCCTTAAATACTTGAGAACGACTAAGGATGTATTATTGGTATATGGAGATTGAGATCTTATTGTGACCGGGTATACCGATGCCAGCTTCCAATCTGACAAGGATGACTCAAAATCTCAGTTAGGTTATATATTCACACTAAATGGTGGAGCAGTTAATTGGAAGAGTTCCAAACAGGAAATGATTGCTAATTCCACAACCGAAGTAGAGTACATTGTAGCTTCTGAAGCAGCATAGGAATTAGTTTGTATAAAGAAATTCATCATAGAACTTGGAGTGGTTCTCAGCATTATTGATCCAATACAATAGCATTGTGATAATAATGGAGCCCTTGCATAAGCAAATGAGCCACAGTCTCATCAGAGATCCAAACATGTACTCAGAAGATACCAATTGATTAGAGAAATCATTGGTATGAATGATGTAAAGAGAGAAAGAGTGCCCACTGATCAGAATATTGATGATCCTTTAACTAAGCCAATTCCCCAAAAGAAATATGATTCTCATGTACTCGCCTATGGAATTAAATACAAAGGAGATTGGCTTTACTGTAAGTGGGAGCTTGTTAGATGAGTGCTCTAAAGGCAATCACCTTTAGCACTTATTGTACAAATTTATTTGATTAATAAAAGGCTTTTTCATTAATTTGATATATGAATTGATAAGTGATCTTAAATCAATTAATGAAGTCCTTGATACATAACATAGCATGAAGGAAATCATGATGAGATCATGATATTAAGATTCTTATCATGTGTAATTATGTTAGTATCAAAATTATCCCTAGTCATAGGATTAATGAGACGGGACATTATTAATCTAGACAGACTAGCACATGTTACACTCTTTGATTGGATCAAGTAGTAGATCTCATAATCTATAAACATGAGATGTTTAGAGTTAACATGTGGATGCTTGCTAAGTGTAGCTAAGTACATTGGATGATCAGCTATGAGACAATCATATGGATAATCTATTCAAATGTCAATGATAGTCTCATCATAGCGATGGTGCAAGTGTCCTTAAACTTAAGGTACTGAAGGATATCTTGAATATTGATTCTGTATTTTGACACTATTCATGTTGCCTCAGGGAGATTGCTCATAGGGTGGTGATTGGATACAACTTAAGGTATTCGAAGGTAATTGGGTAACCAACAAAGGATTGACCACTCCTAATAAAAGGAGTGTATACCCATGGCCTCTTGTCGTGGTCATTACTCGGGAATCTATGGCCGTAGTGGAAATGTCATAAAGATAGTCTTCAATGACATATCTAATAGAGGAATGAGCCTCAGGGACAAGAACTAACATTACTTCGACTAGATGTGATGTAGTCAGTCTAGTGGGAGTTGACACATGTCCATACTCTGAATCAAGTGGGGTATAGAATGGTGAAAGGAATAATTGCACCGAAATTGTCTATGACCACTGACTTTCCGATCAATTGGGGGTCATGATGTGTTGCTAGATACTGCTCATGACTTGCTTAAATTAATTGTTAATTTAAGTGGCCAACATAACAGGGAATCTAATGGGTCACACACATTAAAGATATGGAGAATGAGTAAAATGTTCTTGCATATGATCCAAAATATGAGAGAATTATTTCGGGATGGATCATGATGAGATCACATGGAAAAAATTGTTCAGGAGGGTCACAGGCCCATATGGGCCCGTGCAGGCAAGGCAAGTTGCTAGGCTGCCTAGCGGTAGCCCACAGCAGGCCCAACACGCTGTTGCCTCTCCCGTTGGCCAACAGGTGAATTTGGCCTTAATTAGGCCAATTATGGTTAATTACTATTCATTCATTTCGCTTTTCTCCATTTTTGACTTTTCATCTTTTGTTTAAATTTGATTCAAATAGAAAAGACATCAAATGATAGAAAATAACCATGAAAATATTTATTTTTTGTGAAAAAAAATATTTTTGAGACACAACAAAATTCTCTCAAGAACACTTTCAAAGCCAGCACTTTGAATTTGTTCAAACCATTTCTTTTGATAGTTTCTTCTTCATTCTTCACGTGGATTATCATTAGAGACATCTAGTGTTGATTGTTGTGGTTTGCTAAAACCCAACAAAGTGAGGATTTGAATAACAAATAAGAAATTACAAGGTATAATTTCTAACCTTTATGTTTATATGAATTAGTTTTAATGGCACAAGTATGATCTTTTGTTTCGGGTTTTCAAAATTTTATTTTTCCGCTACGTTTATGAATATGATTCATTATTCAAAACCCACCAAGGGGGTTTTGTTACTGTAGTATATTTTTATCATTGTGTTAAACAGGGTGGCTTAAGCTCAGGTAAGAACACTTTTGATTATTTAAGAACAAAGTGGCTTAAGCTTAGATAACAATGCCCTTGTACCCATATGCATGCAGATATTATTACTCATCAAGGCGGCTTAAGCTCAGATAAGAGTGCTCCTGATTCGAGATGAAAAATTTGCAATATAAATAGACACAAATAGTGAGCATTGTTGTAGCGCTCACTTACCCTACTAATCGCTAATAGGATATGGAAGTGCTACTAAGCTCATTTAATCATTATAACTATAAGAAAAATTCAATCAATACATTTTCTAACACATAAATCCACAATCAACACATTTCTACCAGCTGTTCTATTCTGGACAGCATTTCTACCTTATGTTCCTCTGCCTTTTTTGTCTATTTTTAGACATAATTTGGACATGTTATCATCTAACAAAATATAGGTACATGTCTTATCTTTAATTTCCAACTGGAATCACATCAAAACAAATTTTGTAGCAAAAGTTATAAATTTTCTCCTAAGTTACGTTCGCTGGAATCTGCCCAGTATTTTACTGGACAGATTTCTGCCTTATTTTTCTATATCTTTTTCATCCATTTCTAGATGGCATTTGGACAAGTGATCAACTAGAAAAATACAGGTACATGTCTTATCTTTAATTTCCAACTGGAATCACATTAAAAATAATTTCTTAGCAAAAGTTATGAATTGTTTTCCAACCTATGTTCACTGCAATCTGCCCAGTATTTTTTTTTTCTGGACAGATTTTTAGTTCAAAGTTTGAGTCCATTTGTCACCTAATTCCAGGCATATTTAGGTCTAATGGTCTGAATGAAAGTTCAATCCCTATGTCTTAAATTTCCAATCCAGCAAGAATCACTCAGAAATGATTTCCAGAACTCAAGTTATGACCAAAACACTAGACACTGTTCATAAGACGAATTTTCCAGCACATCAAATAATTCATACATTTTCCATTTTCATGCATCAACCTCATTTTCTAGTCTTTATTTTCACATTCATGGAATCATTTAATCACTCAATCAAATGTTCAGAATTTCATACATAAATTCACTACATCACAAAATTAAAATCAATATTTTTCTATATTGAATTTTTGCCAAATGTACATACCTCAAAGTTCTATTTTTCTTCACTTTTCTCTTCCTCTTAGATAGCCTTTTCCTTGCCCTTACTTCCCCTTTGATTTTGGTTCAAAGGTTGTTCACTTCCTTGCCCTAACAATAAATTTTACACTAATCAAACACTAATCACACTAATGCACCCTTAATCACCATTAGCATACTAATAACCCTAATTTACTAGCTATAATGGCAACTAACCTCAAACTCAAAGAAAAGAGAAGAAGAAAGTAAGGAGATGGAAAATCTAAACTCACCTTTGATGATCTTCCAAATGGCTAAAAACTCTTTTTTTTTTTTCTTCCTTTCTTCCTTCCTCTTCCTTAGTTTTGCTCACTTTACTTCACTTTCTTCATGATCTTGCCTTAATCCCCTTTTTTCATCTAATCTTAGCTTGATTTGAAGAAAGAAAAACAAAAGTAAATGGGAGAGGAGAAGCTCACGGAAAAGAAGAAGAAAAGAGAGAGAAATGAGTTTGGTCAAGATGAAGAAGAAGAAGAATGGTCAAAAAAGTAAAAATTTGACTTTTTATAGTTGGATTAGGTGGGTGGTTAGGATTAGTTACTAATCTTGCTTCCTATTGGTCCATTAATTTAAATCACTCTTACTTTATTTTAATCAAAAGAATATTCCTTTCCTTAGATAAAGAATATTCCATTTTTATGCCTTCTTAGAATTTCTGTGTCAAAAACACTGCAATTCCAAATTTCGTTCAGCGAAAAATAATTTTTTTTTCCTAATTTTAATTCCAAACTTCAAAATTCTCAATTAATAATATTCAAAATATTTTTCTCCCATCTTATTATTATTTAAATTTATTTCTTTCATGTCCAAATTTAGACCCCGATCGGTTCAGCCCGCCGGATTTCGGTCAACCGCGACCGTGGCCTAAAATATCGGGCATTACAATTTTCCTCTCCTTAAAAAAAATTTCGTCCTCGAAATTTACCTTTTTAGCTGGAGTGGAATAATTGTGGATACTGAGCCTTCATCACCTCTTCATTTTCCCAAGTTGCCTCTTCTGACTTGTGATTTTTCCACAGGACCTTCACCAATGGTATCTTTTTATTTCGTAGCTCTTTCATTTCTCGAGCTAAAATTTCCACTGATTCCTCTTCATAAGTTAAATCTGGTCGTATCTCTATAGGTTCTGTTGATATGATATGAGATGGATCTGATCGATATCTTCTCAACATGGACACATGGAATACGTTGTGAATCTTGTCTAACTCTGGTGGTAGAGCTAATTTGTACGCCACTGGACCTATGCGTTCAAGTACCTCGTATGGTCCAATGAACCTAGGACTCAACTTTCTTTCTTTCCAAATCGGAAAATCCTTTTCCAAGGTGAGATTTTTAAGAACACTTTGTCACCAACTGTATATTCAATATCTCTCCTTTTCAAATCTGCATATGATTTCTATCTATCAGCAACAGCTTTTAGTCTATCTCTTATTACTTTCACTTTTTCCTCTGTCTGTTGAACTAGATCTGGACCCATTACTTTCTTTTCACTAAGCTCGGTCCAACCTAGAGGCGTTCTACATTTTCTCCCATATAAGGCTTCATATGGTGCCATACCGATACTGGCTTGGTGACTATTATTGTAGGCAAATTCTATCAATGGAAGATATTTATCCCAACTGCCTTCAAATTCTATCACACAACTCCTCAACATATCTTCCAATATCTATATGACCCTCTCTAATTGTCCATCTGTTTGTGGGTGGAACGCTGTGCTGAAATTGAGTCGAGTACCCATGCCTTGATGCAAACTTTTCCAGAATTGTGAAGTGAACCGCGGGTCTCGATCTGAAATGATTGAAACTGGCACACCATGTAAATGGATTATCTCATTAACATAGATCTCTGCCAACCGGTTAAGTGGATAATCCATCTTGATCGGTAGAAAGTGAGCTGATTTGGTGAGCCGGTCTACTACTACCCATACTGCATCATGCCTCTTTTGTGTCAAGGGCAAACCAGAAACAAAATCCATTGTGACTCTTTCCCATTTCCACTCCAGAATTGAAATAGACTGCAATAATCCACTTGGTACTTGATGCTCTGCCTTCACTTGCTGACAAGTTAAACATCTAGTAGTATACTCCGTGATATCTCTTTTCATTCCTGGCCACCAGTAATATGCCTTCAAGTCATGATACATTTTGTTGCTTCCTGGGTGCATTGCATAAATAACGTTGTGAGCCTCCTTCAAAATATCTTGTTTCAATTCTGGTATGTCTGGCACACACAACCTGCCCTTATGCCTTAAACTCCCATCTGCTTCAATAGTAAATTCTGGTTTTTCACCCTTTTTCACCATTTCAAAGATTTTCTTTAATTTCGTGTCTTGCTTCTGATTGTCCTTTACTTGTTGGATCAATGTGGGTTGAATCCGCAATTCTGCCAAAATAATATATAAAGAACTTATTATTCCATTTTTTTTTCACTTAATAAATTTAAGTTTTAACATTTACCTGCAAGAGTTTTTCTACTCAGCGCGTCAGCTACCACATTGGCCTTACCGGGCTGATAGTCAATGATACAATTGTAGTCTTTGATCAATTCTAGCCATCTCCTCTGTCTCAGATTGAGTTCCTTTTGTGAAGGCAAATATTTTAAACTTTTATGGTCTGTATAGATATAACATTGCTCACCATACAAGTAGTGTCGCCATATTTTCAATGCAAACACAATGGCTGCTAGTTCCAGATCATGTGTTGGATAATTTCTCTCGTGAGGCTTCAGTTGTCTAGAAGCATAAGCGATCACTTTGCCTTCTTGCATTAGTACACAGCCCAAACCATTAAAGGAAGCATCACTGTACACCACATAATCTTTTCCCGCAGTAGGTTGTGTCAACACTGGTGCCTCTGTCAACATTTTCTTCAACTTATCAAAACTAGTCTGGCATCATTCTGACCACTCAAATCTGGTCTCCTTTCTAAGCAATTTTGTCAGTGGTGAGGCTATCATTGAAAATCCTTTCACAAATCTCCGATAATAACCAGCCAAACCAAGAAAACTTCTCACCTCTGTCACATTCCGAGGCGGTTTCCAGTTGAGGATTGCCTCTACCTTACTAGTGTCGACTCTGATCCCATCGGCTGAGACAATATGCCCTAGAAAGGCCACCTCATCTAACCAAAATGCACATTTCCACAACTTCGCATATAATTGATTCTCTCTCAAGGTATGGAAGACAATACGAAGATGTTGATTATGCTCTTCTTTGCTTCTAGAGTACACCAAGATATCATCTATGAACACCACCACGAACTGGTCCAAATAAGGCCTAAAGATTCTATTCATTAGATCCATAAATGCTGCTGGGGCATTCGTCAAGCCAAAAGGCATTACTAAGAACTCGTAATGACCATACCGAGTCCTAAATGCTGTTTTTGAAATGTCTGATTCTTTAATTCTCAATTGGTGATAACCTGATCTGAGGTCAATCTTAGAAAATACCCCTGCTCCTTTCAACTGATCAAACAAGTCATCTATTCTCGGCAAGGGATATATGTTCTTAATTGTCATCTTGTTCAACTGACGATAATCAATGCACAACCGAAAGGTGTCATCTTACTTTTTCACAAATAGAACAGGAGCACTCCAAGGTGAGACACTAGGCCTGATAAACCCATCCTCAAATCTTCGGCATCTGTCTGCCTCATCAGCGATGATTCCAGTCGCATATTTACTTAGTCGGGTGAATTCCATCTCATACTCGGTGACTGACATGCTTCCCTGCTTCAAGTCTTGAAACTCCCTTTTCTTTTCATTCACATAAACTCTTGGCATATATTTCTTGCTAAATTCTGCCTTGAAGAAATTCCAGGAAGGTGGCTTCGGTGTCTGGGGCTTTGATAAAATTGATTTCCACCAATCATAGGCATGATCTTTTAAAAGGGACACTGCATATCTAACCTTCTGTTCCTCTAGACACTCCAATTCCTCAAACACCCTTTCTGTGGATTCCATCCAAAACTCTGAAGCTGTTGGGTCATCCTCTCTCCTTCCCATAAAATCTGTGGCCCCATATTTTCTCAGCTTATCAATCTGGGGTTTTGGCTGAGGTGGAGGAGGAGGTGGAGCTGGTTGTGGAACTGCTTGTACTATCCGTTGCAATAAATTAGCTATTTGCTCCATAAGAGGCTCCTGACCTAAATTATCATGTCTCTCTGCTCTCGGAGGAGCTACTACACTCGGCCCGGAATCTCTCACAGATTGAGGTTGTCTGGGATTGGCTGAGCGTGAAGGACTATTACTTAGTTCATCTTCTGAGAAATCTTGTTCCGATTCCGAATCCATATCTACCTATAAACCAAGAGAAGGGACCCAAATCAGATAATTGCAGCATTTTATGCATATAAATGAGACACATATTCTATTTTACACCCACTGATTAAGAATCATTAACCAGGCTCTGATACCACTAAATGTAGCGCTCACTTACCCTACTAATCGCTAATAGGATATGGAAGTGCTACTAAGCTCATTTAATCATTATAACTATAAGAAAAATTCAATCAATACATTTTCTAACATATAAATCCACAATCAACACATTTCTACCAGCTGTCCTATTCTGGACAGCATTTCTACCTTATGTTGCTCTGCATTTTTTGTCTATTTTTAGACAGAATTTGGACATGTGATCATCTAAAAACATATAGGTACATGTCTTATCTTTAATTTCCAACTGGAATCACATCAAAAAAAATTTTGTAGCCCAGTATTTTTTTTTTCTGGACAGATTTCTAGTTCAAAGTTTGAGTCCATTTGTCACCTAATTCCAGGCATATTTAGGTCTAATGGTCTGAATGAAAGTTCAATAACTATGTCTTAACTTTCCAATACTGCAAGAATCACTCAGAAATGATTTCCAGAACTCAAGTTATGACCAAAACACTAGACACTGTTCATAAGACGAATTTTCCAGCACATCAAATAATTCATACATTTTCCATTTTCATGCATCAACCTCATTTTCTAGTCTTTATTTTCACATTCATGGCATCATTTAATCACTCAATCAAATGTTCAGAATTTCATACATAAATTCACTACATCACAAAATCAAAATCAATATTTTTCTATATTGAATTTTTGCCAAATGTACATACCTCAAAGTTCTATTTTTCTTCACTTTTCTCTTCCTCTTAGATAGCCTTTTCCTTGCCCTTACTTCCCCTTTGATTTTGGTTCAAAGGTTGTTCACTTCCTTACCCTAACAATAAATTTTACACTAATCAAACACTAATCACACTAATCCACCCTTAATCACCATTAGCATACTAATAACCCTAATTTACTAGCTATAATGGCAACTAACCTCAAACTCAAAGAAAAGAGAAGAAGAAAGTAAGGAGATGGAAAATCTAAACTCACCTTTGATGATCTTCCAAATGGCTAAAAACTCTTTTTTTTTTCTTCCTTTCTTCCTTCCTCTTCCTTAGTTTTGCTCACTTTACTTCACTTTCTTCATGATCTTGCCTTAATCCCCTTTTTTCATCTAATCTTAGCTTGATTTGAAGAAAGAAAAACAAAAGTAAATGGGAGAGGAGAAGCTCACGGCAAAGAAGAAGAAAAGAGAGAGAAATGAGTTTGGTCAAGATGAAGAAGAAGAAGAATGGTCAAAAAAGTGAAAATTTGACTTTTTATAGTTGGATTAGGTGGGTGGTTAGGATTAGTTACTAATCTTGCTTCCTATTGGTCCATTAATTTAAATCACTCTTACTTTATTTTAATCAAAAGAATATTCCTTTCCTTAGATAAAGAATATTCCTTTCCTTAGATAAAGAATATTCCATTTTTATGCCTTCTTAGAATTTCTGTGCTAAAAACACTGCAATTCCAAATTTCGTTCAGCGAAAAATAATTTTTTTTTCCCAATTTTAATTCCAAACTTCAAAATTCTCAATTAATAATATTCAAAATATTTTTCTCCCATCTTATTATTATTTAAATTTATTTCTTTCATGTCCAAATTTAGACCCCGATCGGTTCAGCGCGCCGGATTTCGGTCAACCGCGACCGTGGCCTAAAATATCGGGCATTACAATTGTGGCTTAAGCTTGGTTAAGAGTGCTCTTGCTTCACAACCCGTATCCGGATAGTCCAAGTCTAGAGTATTGGTCTAAAAAAATAGTAATGATGCTAAGAAAATAGTAAATGGTAATTTAGAATACAATATTTGGCTAAGAAACCAGAAATTGGTAATACATTATAGAAAAATTGTAAGGAGATCATTTGTAACATAGTTATACAGAAATCAATGAATTAGTTGTATCCTAGAAAAAAATGTGGAAATCAGTAATCAGATGGATGAAACTAAAAGCTAGATTATTGCAGTTTATGATAAAATTCACTATGCCTATTATGATATAGAAATGTTATGAATGAAATGTATTATAATTATAATGATATGGATTTATCTGTGCAATATATGACATGAATGTATTGAAATCAATTCAATTCAGAATGATTGAGCTATTATGTGGATATTATTGTATGTGACGATGTGGTCAAGTAGAAAGGTATGTTTCAGATTATGAATGCTATGTTTATATGTGAATGCATGCTAGAATTTCAATGCTTATATGTACCACTAAGCTTTCAGTAGCTTAGAATGTAGGTTTCCCTACACGCAGGTTTGGAGTCGTTAGATTGCTGAGTTGATAAGAAGGAAAGACCAAGCCAATCAGAGTTGACCTGTGTTGAGGTCTGTTTTTATTATTTTATCCATTTCATTTAGTTATTTCTCTTGTCATGGGATAGAGATAGATAAATTGGGATTTGTTTAATAAGTTTGATTTTGTAATGAGGGAAGTAATTGCCTAAACCAGTTATTTGTTCTAGTTGATCATTATTACTAAAAATTCAAATTAGTTTTACGAAGTAAGTAAGATATGTTTAGTATAAGGATGCATGTTGTATAGATTATGTTAGATGTGATTTTAAGGTTTCATGTTAAACAGATATAATATTGTTGACACAGAAATAAGATAGAAAGCATTTTAATTCAAAACAGGTTCAGACAGCTTCTTTCATATGGCATCCATTTGTTCAATGAGGGTTGTCCTAGCTATATAAAGGGGTGCTACATTTATTGGTATCAGAGTTTAAGTTGAGGTGGTTCTAGACCTAAGTTGATTACAAGGTTATCATGCATACATACATGTGTCTCATCTGACTCTAGCTTGCGTTACTTCTCTATCAACTTGTAGGATTATAGTGAGATGACATCAAAATTGAACAATATGGTTGAGAGCCATAACTCTCCACATAATGGGGCACCGAACTAGCCAGTGCAACTAATGTTCAAGGTCCAGGTGCAGTACCAATCCCTGACCAACAAGCTCCTGAACAAGCTAATTAGAGCCAGACTCCATTAACGCAACAGATAATAGGATTACTGCAGTAGATAGCTAGAGTTATACCACTAGCACTAGCACCAACTCTTCCACCTCTACCACCGAGGCCAAAGGTATACCTAGACAAGCTTTATAAGTTTGGAAATACTGATTTTCTGGGAACAAATGATGATGGTCATGCTACTGTAGAATATCAGATTGATAAGATAGAAAGAGTTTGTGATGAATTTAAGATGGCCACTAATCAGAAGGTCAAGTATGCCATTTTTTTACTACAGGAAGATGCTTATGACTGGTGGAAGACATTTTTATTGAAACCAGATGTCCCTTAGCAAATGATATGGGATTTTTTATTATTGAGTTCAAGGAGCAATACGTCCCTTCGATTTACATCCATGAGAAAAAAAAAAAGGGAGTTTCTGAACCTCAAGTAAAGTAGGATGATAATGACTGAGTATCAAAGAGAGTTTACTTGATTAAGTAAATATGCTTCAGAGATGATGACTAGTGAGAGAGACAAGTGCAGAAGATTTGAGTATGGTCTCAATGCAGAGATAGGTGACTTTATGACTACACTCCAACATGTTAGCTTTACTCAGCTAATTGCATCCTCAATTAGTGTGGAGCAGAGACAGAGGAAGAGAGCAAAGGAAGCATCTAGATAGAAGTGACTTCAGTGACTCAGTCTTCAAGCAAGAGGTTCAGTTCTACCCAAGACAGTCTCATAACAGGAGTTAAGGACAGAGTAGGTGTTACACACAGGGTGGACAATATAGGAGGGGATAACTCTCTAAAGCTATATCTACAGTTGGTAGCACTCAGACACAGGTTACCCGAAAGAGTATTCCAGTTTTTTGCACTTGCCACAAAAGACACAGAAGAGAGTGTTGGAGAAATACGGGTGCTTGCTACATATGCAGATTTAAGGATCATATGAAGAGGGATTGTCTTCTAATGATAGGCAATGTACCTGCTTAGACTACTTGGTCATCTCCAACTTATACTAAATAGCAGACCAAAGGAGGTCATACAGAACCTACCTAGGAAGTCTCTGAAACTGTCAACAAGCCAGGATCAGGCTAAGCACCAGCTAGAGCTTATATTATAAAGCCTAGAGAGGACCAGGAAGCTAATGATGTGATAGTGGGTATATTTGTTTTACATGACTTTGACATATGTGCATTAATTGATTCAGGTTCAACACACTCTTATATATGCACAAGTACACCTAGACAATAAAACATGGTTAGTGAAAATCTTGAATATGAAATTGAGGTTATGAATCCCTTAAGGCACAGTGTGATAGTGAACAAAGTATATAGAGAATGTCCTTTGATTGTACATGGGAGAAAATTTTTGGCACACTTGATAGAGTTGCCATTTCATGAGTTTGATGCCATTCTGCAAGGAAAAATTTATGATGCTAAAAACACATGAACAAGTAGATGTAAAAGTGGAAAGTGAGTTGTTTCCACAGCTTCCATGAGTCACTTTAATGATGAAACTTGAACGAATGATGAGAAAAGGATGTGAAGCCTATTTGGCTCATGTGGTTGATACTTGAAAGGGAGGTCCAAAACTATAAGATATCCCTACAATGATTTTGAGGATATACATAGATTATCACCTAACAAAGAAGTTGCATTCTCTATAGAGCTTACTCCAAGCACAACACCCATATCAATAGTGCCATATAGAATGGCACCATCTGAATTGAAAGAGCTTAAGGCTTAGTTGCAGGAATTATTAGATAAGGGATATATCAGACCAAATGTATCTCTATAAGGTGCACTAGTGTTGTTTGTAAAAAAGAAGGATGAGTCTATGAGATTATGTATAGACTACAGACAGCTGAGTAAGGTGACAATCAAGAACAGATATCCATTACCATGGATTGATTACTTGTTTGATTAGTTGAAAAATGTTGGTGTATTTTTGAAGATTGATTTGAGATCAGAGCATCACCAGTTGAGAGTTAAGGTAGGAGATATAGCCAAAATGGAATTCAAAACCAGATACGTGCATTATGAATTTGTGGTTATGCCTTTTAGGGTAACCAATGCTCCAGTAGTCTTTATGGACTTAATGAACAGGGTTCTAGACCCTGCCTAGACCAATGTGTTATGGTATTCATTGATGATATTTTGGTGTATTCTAAGACACTTGAGGAGTATGATCGACACCTGAGAATAGTATTACAAACACTTAAGGAGTAGAGATTGTACGCCAAGTTCTCGAAATGTGAATTTTGGCTGAAGGAAGTAAATGTTTTTGGACACATTGTGTGTTTACATGGTATACAGGTTGATCCTAGTAACATAGAGGTTGTTATGAGTTGGAAGCCTCCTCACAATATGATAGAAGTTAGAAGTTTCCTTAGATTAGCTGGTTACTATAGGAGGTTTGTTAAGGAATTTTTGATGATTGCTTCTCCTTTAACTAGACTACTAAGAAAAGATGTGATATACGAGTGGACAACCAAATGTCAAGAGAGTTTTGGTAGTATGAAGAATATGTTAATAGAGGCTCCATTTTTTACTTAACCAGTTCCTAACAAAGAATATGTCATCTACAGGTATGCATCTCATAATGGACTGAGGTGTGTACTTATGCAAGAAGGAAAGGTAGTAGTGTGTGCTTCCAGACAGATAAAGCTGCATAAAAAGAATTACCCCACACATGATTTAAAATTGGTGGTCATTGTCTTTGCATTAAAAATTTGGGGTCACTATCTTTATGGGGAGAAATATTTCATCTATATAGACCATAAGAGTCTGAAGTATCTGCCTACACAGAGAGATCTTAATTTGAGATAGAGGCGGTGGTTAGAATTGATAAAAGATTATAGTTGTGTTATTGATTATCACCCAGGCAAGGCCAATGTAGTGGTTGGTGCTTTAAGTAGAAAGATGGTAGCAGAGTTACACATGTGGCCTACACTTGATCAGAAGATTATTAATGTGCAAAGGCAAGATAGTAGGCTTTTTGAGACAATCAAGTTGGTATCTAAGGGGGAGGACCGAAGTATACAATTGAGGCAAATGATGGGTTATACTACCAAGGTCGTTTATGTGTGCCCAATGTTGATGAACTGAGGTAGAGGATATTACAGGAAGCACAAAGATGTTTCATGACTTAAAGAATAAGTACTAGAGGATAGACATGACAAGAGATATCACAAAGTACACGACCAGATGTCTGACTTATCAGCAGGTCAAGGCAGAACATCAGGTACCATCAAGATTGTTGCAGCCTATCATTGTACCAGAATGGAAATGGGAGCAGATTACTATGGACTTTGTGATTGGGTTGTCAGTTACGCCTCAAAAATATGTTGTATGGGTTATAGTGGATAGACTTATGAAGTCAGCTCACTTCTTGCCTATCATGAGGGATTTTCCTTTGAACAGGCTAGCAGAACTTTATGTCAATGAGATAGTGCAACTATATGGAGTGTCAGTCTCTATTATTTTAGATAGGGACCCCAGGTTTACTTTTTAGTTTTTGGGTAGTCTACAAAGAGCTTTGGGTACCAGATAGTTTCAGCACAACTTCTTATCCTCAGACTAATGGACAATCAAAAAGGGTGATTTAGATATTGGAAGACAAGATGAGAAGTTGTATAATAAAGTTTGAGGGAAGTTGGGAAAATTACCTAACACTGATGGAGTTTGCTTACAATAATAGTTGTTAGTCTAGTATTAAGATGGCTCCTTATGAGGCATTATATGGTAGAAAGTGTTGAACACTCCTATGTTGGATAGAGCTCAGTGAGAAAATGCTAGTGAGATCAGACTTGGTTCAACAGATTGAAAGAAAGGTATAGGTTATCCAGGACAGATTGAAGGCAACTTCTGATAAACAAAAGTCATATGCAGACATTAAGAGAAGAGACATAGAGTACATAGTGGGAGATAAGATTTTCCTATGGAAAAAGGTCTTGAGATTTGGTAAGAAGGGCAAGTTGAGCCCGAGATTTATTGGCCCTTATGAGATTCTAGCAAGAGTAGGTCTAGTTTCTTACATGCTTGCTCTAACACCAGAGTTGAACAAGATTCACAATGTATTCCATGTCTCCATGTTGAGGAGATACAAATCAGATACTTCTCATATTGTCCTAGTTGAGAATATTGAGGTGAGACCGGATTTGACATATGAATAAAAACCAGTTCAGGTATTAGCTAGAGAAATCAAGGAATTTAGGAACAAACAATTACCATTAGTCAAGATCCTATGGAGAAATCATTCGACAAAAGAGGCTACTTGGAAAAGTGAAGAAGTGATGAAAGCACAATATCCACAACTGTTCAGAGATAGTACAATAGGTAATTTTGAGGATGAAATTCTCAAAAGCCTGGAATTAAAATGTTAATAAAGGTATATTAAAAGGATATTGGAGGTACATAGTGGTTAAGGATTTTGGTAATATGAAATTTATGAAAAAGATAAGAAAAAGTGAAGTTCCCAGCATTCAGGTTCGTGACATGGGTAATCATAATTGTGAATGTCGCGAATTTTAGTCTTTGAAGCTGAGGATCTTCACGGACATGACCTCATGCTCATGAAACCCTATAGTTTAATAAGAACAATTTCGTGTTTTTAACATAAACTCACTTATTCTCAATTAGAAACCTTAGCCATAAGACTCTGAAATCCCCGGAATCTATTCCCCTTCATTCCCATTGAGTTTTAGTTTTGATTATACATAACCAATCCTTAAAAAAAATTAAAAGTGAGTAAAACTAAGGAATTTGCCAAAGTATTGAAGTCAAAAATAATGAGCGTAAAAACATAAATTTTAGCTCGTGAATCAATCTATTTACACAAAACAGAGGTAAGAAATCATATTGTCTTGAGTCTTTTGATCTAGTTCAATTTGGGTTTGTATAGATTGAGGGATTGATAGGCTTAAATCAATTAAAAAAAAGTTAAGATTTTTATAGTTTATGGCATATATAGATAGGATGGTAGTTTAAGACAATAATATGGTATATGTTTTCGTGTTAGGGCTTGATATAGAGGGTGGAGGTAACCCTTAGAGGCAGTACACACAAGGGAAAATTGAGTGTTAGGCTTCAAGTAATGAGGTTCATACATATATGTATTTTAATTCAATTATTTTGTGTTTGTGATCGGTGATATGGATTTTCATATGTTATATGGCATGTAATGTGGTTATAGTAGTTGCTGAAATAGATATAATTAGCTTATCGAATACTGAGATGCATAAAGGAATTTGTGTAGTGAAAATTAAGTATGAATGGATGTTATGATGAAGTATGAATATATGCATGTTTATAATTGTTTTATTGTTGCATATATTGGAAAGTGTTGATAGGAGTGGCTAACATTGGTTAGCCTTAGAACCTAATGCATGTTGTGTGTGATATTGGTTGAAAATAGTGTTGGAATTATGTTACAGACTGATATATCATGCCCGTGAACTAATGTTCACGCCCGTGAATGATCACAAAGCCAGTCACGGGTACACAACCCATGATAGAAAGCTTCACACCCGTGAATATACCATTCATGCCCGTGATTATCCTATATCCAGAATTTGGTTAATTTAGTTATATGATTGATCTACATGGGTATGATACACACACACACTTGACATGTTTAAATGAGATTATAAAAAGTATGATAACTTGATTGGAATAATGATTACACACTCGATGCTTTACATTACAGAATGATATGTGATGATTAAGTGGAACTATGAAATGTGACATAAATGATATTGATAACCAGAATATATTTAAATATGCCTATTCTCTATTTAAGGACTAGCTAGGATAGGTGGCATACCATTGAGAGGGTTATGTTACCATAGCATATTAATATCATTGTGTTAATTAGGGTGGCTTAAGCTCGGGTAAGAGCGCTCTTGATTATTTAGGAACAAGGTGGCTTAAGCTCGTGTAAGAGCGCCCTTGTACTCATATGCATGCAAATATTATTATTTATTGGTGGCTTAAGCTCGGATAAGAGCGCTCCTATTTCACAACCCACATCTGAGTAGTCCGGATCTACAGTATTGGGCTAAAGAAAATAGTAATGATGCTAAGAAAAACAGTATATGGTAATCCAAAATACAATATTGGGCTAAGAAACTAGAAATTGGTAACATAATATATAGAAATTATAAAGAGATCATTGTAACATAGTTATACAGAAATCCGTGAATCAGAATACAGTTGTATCTTGGAAAAAAGAAATGTGGTAATTAGTAATCAGATGGATGAAACTAAGAGCTAGATAATTGCAGTTTATGATAAAATTCACTATGCCTAATATAGAAATGCTATGAATGAAATGTATTATGATTATCATGATATGGATTTATCTGTGAAATATATGCTATGAATGTATTGAAATCAATTCAATTCAGAATGATTGAACAATTATGTGGATATTATTGAATATGATGATGTGGTCAAGCATAAATGTATGTTTCAGATTATGAATGTTATGTTAATATGTGAATGTAAGCTAGAATTCCAATGCTTATATGTACCACTAAGCTTTCATTAGCTTAGCATGTGGGTTTTCCTGCACGCAGGTTTAGAGCCGTTAGATTGCTGAGTTGACAAGAAGGAAAGACCAAACTAGTTAGAGCAGTCAAAGTTGATCTCTGTTGGGGGGAACCTCAATTTTTCTTATCTTTTTTGTTATTTTCATATTACCATCCCATATACTCTTAATATACATTTATTAACATATTAATTCCAAGCCCTAACTTATGGCATTACAAGCTCTTCTCTAGCCCTCGTAGCATATGTCGTAGCCGACGCTACTCTGTTATTCCCCATCTAATTGACTATTTCAGAGATAACCTAACCTGGTCCTATATGACCTTCTCTAAACTGTCCTTGGCCTCTGCCTCTAGCTGACATTGGCCTCTATATCTATACTGATCCTGCACTAGCAGTGTCCATACCTTGATCCCGCAAAGGACAATCCCTCTTCAAATGACCTGTAGCTCCACACCCATAACATGTTACTGATAACCACCAACACTCGCCTAGATGGTATTTGCCACAATGCTGACATAAAGGGTATGTGGCAGATCTCACAACAGATGGAGCTGAGGTACTGGCGGATGATGGTACTAGTCTCGCAGACTGACCCTACCCAATGGATAAGGTCTAACCTCTAATCCTTGACTTAAAATGGCCCCCAATTGTTTTAGCTCTCTTACTGGAAATTGGGTTTGTACTCAGTTGAGGAAAATGCATCCTTATACTTCTCTCATCTACTGCTTGGCACTGGTCTATAAATGCCTCCTCTACACCTTTAGTTGTGGATATCAACCTGGAGAACTCCTCTATTTGAGAAGCAGGCCACTTTATCTCTAATAAGTGTTCCAAGCCCCCGTTCAAACCGTCTGCACTAGTCAATTTCATCAGTAAGGGCACCCTCTGCATATTTACTAAGACAAATGAACTCTTTCTCATACCCATTTACTGTCAGGGTATTTTATCGAAAGTCCAAAAACTCTTGTTTCTTCTTATCTCTATAGGCTCTTGGAATGTACTTTGATATGAACTATTTTAAGAAATAGTCCTAGGTAGAAGGATTTGGACTCTAGGGCCTCCATAAGATTTTTTTCCACTAATCGTATGTACTTTTTTGTAATAGAGATACTATATATCGATATTTCTACTCAGGGGTACACTCCATCTATTCAAAAACCCTTTCATTTCATTCTAACCAATATTCAGCCACTGCAGCATCGTCTTCATTACGGTCGTAAAATTCTATAGCCCTAAACTTGAATAGCTTATCAAACTTCAATTTTGGTGGTGCTAGCCTAGTTGCCCGTTTTATCAATTTAACCACATTTTGCAATAAGTCTCCCTCATCTTGTTCCACAATTAAGGCTTATTTACAGGAAGATGTGCTACCCCTGACTGTCCGTTGTCGTCATAAAGGGGGGAGTAATCAATTGGTTGATTACTCTAAACGGCCTCTGTTAGGGTATGCCACGAGCTTGTTTCCTCACTTCCCTATAAATTCAAAAATAGTGTGTCATATTAGAGAGCAACATCTTATATATAAATATAATATCTATTTAAATGCAAATGCATACACATGCATTTCAAACTTTACCCTATTCTAACCTAGAATCATCTAAATCCTACTATAATACCATAAAATGTAACACCCCTTACCTTCCAAAATACTAGTCAAGTAAATTGATGTCATTGTTTACCTGTTTAGTCAAACTTGTATAATATTATTAAGCATACCTATATATATATATATATATATATATATATATATATATCTGTGTGTGTGTGTGTACTCATTTCTGATCACAAATTCCCTATATAATATAATATATATAGCTCATATATGCATTAGTTGAATTTTTAATTATACATATTTATATATATATATATATTTTGGAACTTAACACGACCAAAATGTGACATAAATATTTACAGGAGTTTATACAAATGGTATAATTTTTTTTTAGATTATTTATAGGCATATACAAATAGTATAAAAAGAAACCAACCTATTTGGGTGACTATTGCTGCTGCTCTGATTCATATATGGGATCTACTGGTCTGGCAGACCTCTCAAATAACTCACCACTCACGGTCCTTATTTTGATACTTGCGTGAGAGAAAAATAAACTATATCGCTAAGTTTTAGCTCAGTAGTGCAAACTTTATAGAAACAGTCAATTTTTCATGCAAATAGAAATTATACATGTTATATTAGCATACTTTTCAAAAGAAAGAACATAATCCATATATCATGTCATTTTATACCATCATATGGAATAATGCATTAACATTAAAAATTATCATTGTAAGATTTTACTTGTTATGCCCATTAATTAAATTTGCCTAGATTAGATCCTAGGGAAACACGAAGGAGTATCCTGACCTAGTTGTCATATGAAAAAGATGTCTATATATATCCTAGCTAAAAACTGAATATCTCAACCGAAGTTATATGTCCCGGCCGAAGCTGTAAGACCTTGTTGGCATGGCAACAAGTTACCTTATACTAGTCTAGACTTATTTATGGGCTTAAATCATGATATTTGTATGTAGCTTAGCAACAAATCCGTTTGACATTCATTGTGACGCCCTTATAACAATCAATTTATATGTACATTACGTACTTATGCAATTATAGCCGATGTGTGCTAAATATTTTTTTCCTTAAATTAATTTAATGACCATAATATTATTAGCACTTAATTAATTTTTTTTATTTTTTAAAAATTTCGACAGTATAACGGCTACAAACTAACTACCCCACCTGCAAAGCAAATAATTCTCAGCTCATTTTTGGGCACAACAATACATATATAATACAATATATTTTCCATTCATCCATAAATCCATATTTACATATATAATAATAATTCATAAATATCTTTTTATCGTAATATGTACAATATTTCATTCATTCATATATATATATATATATATATATATATATATATATATATATATATATATATACACTAATCTACTATTATTTATTCTTCTGTCAGCTCCTAAAATTTGTATGCTTACTCCTGCCTTTCCCGCTATTAACTATGTAACACCCCCTCACCCCAACAGCTCATGCCGAATGAGGGTGTCCTACACTGACTTCATCGGTTAAAATATCATTGTAAAATTTTGCATAAATGAAAATGACTCGTATTTTTTTTCTTTATTTACTATTTATTTACTTTGCAGTATAAAAAGAAATCATAACATAAAAGATAAATTACATTTTTATATTAAAATATGTTCTTTACAAAACATACTGTTTGTTTTATAAATACTACAAAATAAAATTTAAAAGATAATATACAAATGTTGTATGACTCACGATGGTTGAAATATGTTGCTCTATGGATCAGGTCACCGTTAGCTTTATCTACTACTGTCTACTTAATCTTTGCTATACCTGCATGAGAGAAACTCCCATGCTAAGCCCTTGGCATAGTGGTGCATATAAATAAGGCAATAAACTATTTTTAATGTCACATGCATTGTCATATAGCAATTTATGGTCAAATCATGCAAACATACATTTCATAATATTCTAGTATGCATAACATTAATTTATTGTATCTCATTTTTGTTTAACATAATCAAATCATCATTCTTATTTATTTTACAATTCATGATTTATTTATTTTTTTATTTTCAATAATTCGTTTATGTTCCAACACTCAATCATCTATTAATGCATGTCACAAATCATACTCGATCATTTTTTTTCCATGCAACTTACATTTCATAATTTTTATTCTTTTATATCTTATATTTATTTTACTCTATCAACTCATTATTATCCATAGCTTTTCATTGCCCATAACACTAAATCTTCTTTTTATCCATGTCAAAATTCGTAATTCTATTTTTATTTTCAATAATTCATTTATGTTTCATAACTTTTTTATTTATGTTTTCATGCCCAAGACACCTATGAACCACTGACTAGGATAACGGAGTTGTCATTCAGGCACTTAGGAGTTTCACCCGGGCAATATGATGTGCACATATAAGTGCCAAATCCGGCATAAATAATAATGTCAAACTTAGCGTAGATAATCGTGTCATACCCGACGTAGATAATGATGTCATCCCGGTGTAGATAACAATGTCAAACTCGGCATAGATAACAGTGCCAAATCCGGCGTAGATAATCATACTAGTAATGGATTTAATCATTTTTATTTCATCATACCTATTTGGCATGTCAAACTATCCTAAGTTGGTTATAGTTAGATGTTCTAGGGCTTATACAATCTCATTAAAATTCATAGCAATTAATTTCACACTTTTCATGTATTTAATGTCTCAAAATAATCACATAATCACTCAATTAAAATAACAATTACATAATATAACAAGGTTCTCATCATTTTACTCATTTCATTTCTCAACTCATATGCTTCCCTGTTACTGGCAGATTCTATTCTCTATTTTGGACCTTAATTTTGGCCCTGTTACGTTATGAATTTAGTTATATGAGCTTCTTAAAAATTTTAGTCTGGATCTTATCTTTAATATGCAACTTGATTCACTTAATTCTGACTTTTGTGTCACAAGATATAATAAAATTAATACTGACTGGTCATTAACAATTCTGCCCAGAATTTTCTAGACAGATTCTAAGTCCGAATTTTATAAATTTTTCTAGATAATTACAGACATATTCAGATTTTATGGTCTAAATAAAAGTTATAGCTCTATGTCTTATATTTCAAACCCAATAAACAACATGCAAAACCGAATTCTATAAATTAAGTTATAATAGTTTAAGTGAACACTGCTCATGAATTTCCAACAAGGAACATACGAGCTAATCACATTCAATTTTTACCAAATTAAATCCTAAGTCTAGCAAACATGCATCCCCAAGATTTTCAACACAAAATACTATTAATTCATAATTATCAACATACCAAATAATTAAATCTTGCAAATAAAAAAATTAAAATGGGCTATTGCCTTAGGTTATGCACAAACCTCTCTTTTTCTCTTTTCCTTCTATTTACTTCTCTTTCTCTTTTCCTTTGCTCCTTTGAGCCAAATCCTTGTCACTTTGAGTTCTTAAATTTCATAAATAGATCATTAAAAATTTAAAAACCTAATCTCTCTCTTTCTCCTTACTCTATTAAGCTACCTTGAGCATAAAAATAGAATTTTTCCTTACTTTTTCACTCTTTTCTCACTCTCTTTCACTAAAACTAAGCTTTAGCTATGGAGGATTTGAGAGGGGAAGAACATGGTTGGTTTGAGTAGATTAGAAAAGTAGATGTTAGAGATAAGGATAGAAAAGTAGTTAATGGCATAGAGACAAAATTAATTAATAAGAGGGACACCTAAGCCTATAAATATCAAGATATTTCCTTGGGTAATTAATGTGTTCATCTTACTTTGATGTATGGTGATTCAAGAAGCAACGTGGAAGACAAGAATTTGATAGGTAATTCTAGATACAAAAGGAATAAGAGAGAATGAAGGAGCAATTAATGACAAAAATCAATTAAGAATGGGTACACCTAAGCCGTATTCTAAAAGCTCTCATTAATTTCCAATTCATGCATGTCAATTGGCTTCTTAAAATTTGCCACTTGGTGTGGCTGACCTCCACATGCATTTTATGTCCCAATTCATGTATTTAATTGATGATTATCCTAATTAATTCTCCAATTTTTGTCAAATTGCAAATTAACCTCTAAACTTTATTGAGTATTTTCCATTATTTTAATTATTTTTTGATAAAAATTCAAATTTAAACTTCGGTCAAACCGATAAGTCGATTTAACAACTCGCGTGACTTGAGATCTAAATTAGCGGATATGACAACCTGCACGCAGTCAAATAACTACGTGCTGAGCATTAATATGCTCAGTGGTGATTACTAATCTAAAAATTTTCATTGCCTTTTTTTTCATGCATTCAGACATGCAATAATATTTTTAATACATTATTCAAAATTTTTATATATATGTTGAACCTTGAGAGGTATTTCCGTTATTTTGATGCGAACAAATAAAATAGCAATAATGTATTTAACATTCTTGTTTTCTAAGTTTATTGAACAGGGTATGGAATATGATAGCAAGAATGGAGAATGGAATACTAACCTTAAAAAGACAAAAAATGAAGAAATAGCATGACCACGACCGTGACCTTTCATGTCACACCCGTAATGAAACTTAGCGCAAACTATCCAACATTTAAAGTTCACAGCCATGAAGAATGATAGCAACTGTGAATGATCATATCAGTCACGCCCGTGAAAGAAAGTCACGTCCGTAAGAAAACATGTCAAATTCCTCTAAAGAGCTTCACGGCTAGAGTCACCACTTGGACCACGGCTAGCAAGGATGTTTACGCTCGTGAAATTATAATGTCACGCCTGTGATCAAACAATTCAAATCCTTCCAAAGTGCTTCACAGTCAAAGTCACCACTCAAGTCACGACTTGGAAGAATAGTCATGACCGTGACACTCATACTCACGACCGTGAACGAGGAAAGCGAAACATGTCAGGCGCGAAATCAAGAATTGGTGCAATGGCTATTTTCACATTAAATGCAACCAAATGGCTATAATTCTCCATGGAAGTATAAATGCATGTCATTTATGAATCCAAAACAAGAGAATAGCTAATACTTCGAATCAAAATCTTGTTGTAGCCATTTGTGCATTTAATACTTTCAAAACAAACATTAATTCTCTGTAAAAATCTTTTTACTGATTATTTTCTGAGCATTATAGATTTGTGAGTATTTCTCTTTGTAATCTACTACTCAAGTGAGTTTGAGTATATTGGGTTAAGAGTAGAACAGTTGTAAGGGTTATTTGTGTGAGCCTTTAAAACACAAGGAATTTGTTTATTGTGTGAGCCATTAAAACACAAGGGATTTTTGGGTTAGGTGTGATCCATTGTTAGAAACACTATAGTTGGGAGTGAGCTTGTAAAACTCCATTGTAACACTTAGTGTGTTAGTGAAACTTCCAATTAAGATTGGGGAGAGGAGTAGGGTTTGTTAACACCTGAACCTTTATAAAAATTCATGTGTGATATACTCAACTTAACTTTTCTTTCCGCACTTAAAAGTTAAGAAATTTTAATATGCAATTCATCCCCCCTTCTTGGTACAATATCTGCGCAACAATTGGTATCAGAGCTTAGTCTAGAATCGAAGCCTAAACATCGCTAGCAAAGATCAAGATATGGCTAATGAAGGATTCCAAAGTCTCAAGCCTTACTTTAATGGAGGAAATTATGCTCATTGGAAGTTTCGAATGGAGACATATCTGGATAGTGAAGGAATTGAAGTCTGGGATAGTGTTCAAAAAGAATGGACACCACCAACTAGAAGAGGAGTTGATGGTGAAGAAGAAATCATGTCAAGAGATGATTGGATAAAGCCTCAAAGAAGAGAAAACTTCAAAAACAAGAAGGCAATGACAATTCTCTCAAGCTTAGTATCCATTGAAGAATATGGCAGAATACAACATTGCCCAACTGCTTTCAGCATGAGAAATTCATTGGAAAACTATCATGAACGAAAAAGCAAGTTAAATCCAAGAAGATTCAACTTCTTACTTCAGAGTATGAACTTTTCAAGATGAAATCCAATGAGTCAATTACTGACATGACCAACCATCTTCTAGCCATCAAAAATGGCATGAGAAAGCTTGGGAAATACCTGAGCTTGGAAGATGTACATAACAAAATTCTGAGAAGTCTTCCTCTCAAAGATTATGGTTCAAGAGTTGCCAGTATAGAAGAGGCAAATGAAGATATGAGCATCATGAATACAGATGTGCTTATTGGCAAACTTCTTACACATGAAATGGCAGTGAAAAGAGATAGAGAGCTTGAAGTAGAGCTAGAAAAAAGAAAGCCTCTAGCACTAAAAGCCTCCACTTCAAAATCTCAAGAGGAAGTTGAAGATGATGAAGAAAAGAGTGATGATGCAAATGAGGACATTGTTATGCTCTCAAGAAGGTTGAAAAGAATTATTGAGAAGAGAATGAGCAACTCTAGAAAATTCAGGCAAAGAAACCTCAAACAGACCTCTAATGACTCACAAATAAGTAAAGATGAGGTAAAATGCTATGAATGTGGGAAGAAAGGGCATATTAAACCTGAATGTCCAAGGCTCAAGAAGCACAAAAGCAAATACCAAAGAGACAATTGGGAGAAAGGTCACAAAGCCACATGGGATGACGAAAGCTCTTCAAGTGAAAAAGATGACAATGAAAGTGAAGAGGTCAACCTATGCTTCATGGCTATAGAGGATCACATCTCGGATAAGATAGGATCACTTCACTCATACTCTTTCAATAATGATAGTAGTGATAATGATAGTAATAGTGAAAATGATGATGAGCAAAGCCTAATAGAAGTATTGAATCTAAAACTTGAGAAATATAGAAGTAAATTCAATACTTATAAGAATAACATTTCTAATTTGAAAATCAAAATGGATGCTTTAGAAAAGAAGAACTTTAAGCTTAAATCATCTAATGAATCTTTTCAAAAGTCATTAGATGAGTACTCTTCAAGACCCTCAACTAAATCCTTGCTTAAAGAAAATAATATTTTGAAAAATGAAGTTGAGGAACTTAGAAACTCCATTTTAAAATTTCACAAGGGAAATGAGAGTTTAGATACTCTCATTATGTCTCAAAGACCACCCTTAATTAGACAAGGTCTAAGATTTAAGGGTACATCATCATTTTCTCACAAGACTACTTTTGTTAAGTCAAGTGAACCCCACATCTCCACATTTGCTATAACAGCCCCAAGGGCTAAGTGCACAAAATACACTAAATCTTTTATACATAAGAGGGATGATCAAGGGTTGGCAAGCCTAAGAAGGAAACCTCAAAAGGCTAATCATGCCTTTATGTATAAGAAGCATGTACCTAGAAAAGAACCAATTCATCATGCTTGTGCATGCCATTGCTCTCAAACTCAACCTAATAGAAATATGGCATTCAAAAGCATTGTAAGACCAAAAAGCATATTTAGAGCTAAACAATGTAATTATTGTATGAAATTTGGTCACATAAATAAACATTGTTGGAAAAGGAAGGCTCATTGGGAACCTTCATGTGCTAACCCCCTAGGACCCAAGCTCATTTGGGTACCTAAAAACCATACTTGAATTGTGATTCTATAGGTATGCCTCAAGTCGAAAATAAACAAAAATGTTTGGCTAGTAGATAATGGATGCTCAAGGCATATGACCAGAGACAAAGAACTTTTCAATGAAATCAAGAGTATTGATGGAGGTAAAGTTACCTTTGGAAATAATGTTAAGGGTAAGGTAATTGGCATTGGCTCTATTGGTATTAATGGTACTACTTTCATTAAAGATGTCTTACTTGTTGATGACTTGAAACATAAATTATTAAGTGTAAGTCAATTATGTGATAAAGGAAACAAAGTAATCTTTACTTCCAACGAATGTCTTGTAACCTCTATTAATGGCCAAGAGATATTTAAAGGAAATAGAGATGTCAATACCTATATAATAGACTTACACAAAATATCTAATTATTCCTCTAAGTGTCTTGTGACTACTAGTGATGAATCTTGATGTGGCATAGAAGGCTTGGTCATGCAAGCATGGATTTAATTCAAAGCCTCAGCATAGGAGAGTTGGTAAAAGGACTGCCAAAAGTCAAATTTGAAAAAGACAAGACATGTGAACCTTGCCAAAGAGGAAAACAACACAAGTCATCTTTCAAATCTAAAAACATTTGTTCTTGATGATGTTGTAGGTACCATGGAAAGATTTGATCTTTAAAATGAAAGAGAAAAAAATGATCAAGAAGATTCACATCAAGATGATACTCTACTTTTCAGATCAAGAGGAAAACAGGCAATAGCTCCCAAAGGAATGGAGATTGACAAAAGATCACCCCAAAGAGCAAATCATTGATGATCCTACAAAGGGAGTAAGTACTAGATCTCATTTCAAACATTTAGTTTCTAATCTTGCCTTTGTCTCTCAAATTAAGCCTAAAAATATTGATAAGGCTCTTAATGATGAAAGTTGGGTGATTGCTATGCAAGAGGAACTTAACTAATTTGAGAGAAGTAAGGTATGGACCTTAGTACCTAAACCCAAGCAGCATCAAATCATAGGAAGCAAATGGATATTTAGAAATAAACTAGATGAACAAGGTTCAATAACTAGAAATAAGGCTAGGTTGGTTGCAAAAGGATATAATCAGGAAGAAGGATAGATTATGATGAGACCTATGCTCCTATAGCTAGATTAGAAGCCATAAGAATACTTTTAGCATATGCATGCCATATGAATTTCAAACTCTTTCAAATGGATGTAAAAAGTGTCTTTTTAAATGGCTTTATAGAAGAAGAAGTTTATCTAGAACAACCACCAGGTTTTGAAAGCTATGATTTGCCCAACCATGCATTTAAACTTTCAAAAGCTTTATATGGTTTGAAACAAGCCCCAAGAGCTTAGTATGAAAGACTAAGTTCTTTTCTCTTAGAAAATAATTTTACAAATGGGAATGTTGACACTACATTATTCATTAAAAAGCATAAGCATGATACTCTAATTGTTCAAATTTATGTTGAATACATCATATTTGGGACTACTAATAAATTGCTTTGCCAAGAATTTGCTAAGTGTATGACTAGGGAATTCGAAATGAGCATGAAGGGTGAGCTAAAATTCTTCCTCGGTCTAGAAATAAATTAAGGCAATGAGGGCATATTCATCAACCAATCCAAATATGCCAAAGACTTACTTAAGAAATTTGGAATGGAATGATGCAAAAATGTCAAGACTCCAATGAGCACATCAACAAAATTGGACAAGGATGAAAAGGGTAAGAGCATTAATGAAAATCTCTATGAAAAGGGTAAATGCAGTAAAAACAATTTTAAAATATTTACATGGCTCAATGCATCTAGGTTTATAGTATCCTAGAAATTCATCCTTTCACATAATAGGATATTCAGATGCTGATTATATTGGAAGTCTTTTAGATAGAAAAAGTACTTTAGGTACTTGTCACTTTATTAGAGAATGCTTAGTTTCTTGGTTTAGCAAGAAACAAGTTTATGTTGCTCTTTCTACCGCTGAAGCAGAGTATGTGGCATCAGGATGTTGTTCTACATAAATGCTTTGGATGAAACAACAACTTAAGGATTATGGTCATAGTATGACCATATACCTATTAGATGTGACAATACAAGTGCTATAAATTTGTCTAAGAATCCCATTCAATACTCTAGAAGTAAGCATATTGACATAAGACATCATTTTATTAGAGATCATGTTCAATACAGAGATGTTGTATTGGAATTTATAAGCATAGACAATCAATTGGCAGATATCTTCACTAAATCTCTAAATGAGGAAAGATTTAATTTCATAAGAAGAGCGCTTGGTATGATTGATGGATTAACTTTATGATTGCCAAAATTGTCGAACCTTGATTGATAATCTTGTGTTTTTTTGTCTCATCTTTTTAGGTATGAAGTAGCTAACTTGATAGAAATATGTGTTATAGGGAATAGAAGCTCCTTAGAAATGCTTTAGTCTTGTTTCAGACTTAATTTTATTTAATGAGGATTTTAGGCCATTCACGCCCGTGACTAATATTCACGGTCGTGATCATAATCGCCAAAAGCTTCAGTAGCTTTCACGCCTTGCTTCACGACATGCTTCATGGTTGAAGGTAGTGAACACTATGTTTCACGCCCATAACCTTTTTCTATCACCCCCGTGAAACCCTTTGTTCACACCCATGACGCATATTCACGACCGTGAATATTTCCACAAAAAAACTTACAGAAGCATTCACACTCTATTTCACGGTCACAAGTAGTGAAGATTGTACTTCACGACCGTGACTCATTTGTCACCACCGTGATATTTCATCATTCATGCCCATGACCTTTAATTGTCATGACTGTGAACCGTTTCACATCCCTCATCATCGGTAGAACGTCTCTTCAGCAGACCGTGAACATGACATTTCATGCCCGTGACTTAGCTTTCATGCCCGTGAAGATGTCAGCTATAAAACGTTTTCTGCCGTTATTTCTCTCATTTCCAACTCTCCAACTTCTCTTATTTATCACCATTCAATACCATTTTGAAGATTCTGACCCCCTAGCAACTCATTCCATCTATAAATACCTTCAAAAACTATCTTCATCATCAGAAATCAAAACACCTTAGGTTCTATTCCAAAATTCCATCAAATTTTCTCTCTTCAAAAATATATTTCTCAATAAAAAATGGAACCCGACTCCTCTAAAGGTAATCGAAAGAAGTCTCATGCTCCAATAAGGTACATGGACTACCTTTTAAATATTATTTCAGAGCACTGTCATCCAAGATACTCGATTCTCAAGTAAAGACCACTCATTTCCTCTCGATCATTTGAGTGGCAAACTATCAGAACACTTGGTCTAGAGACAAGTATGACAGAACAACTCTAGGCTTGTCATCTGAAAGACTTCGTTGATATCCATCAACCGACGCAGAGGGAACCAACTCTTGAGTTCCTTAGCACCCTGCAATTCTCTCCCATCGGCACGGTAAAATTCTAACTTTGCAAGCATCCAAACACCCTCACTGCCATAGATTTTGGTGACATGTTCAACCTTCCCTCTAACGGTATTCTTAATGAGAGTGAGGTGGAGTTCTATGCTACTCAAGCATGGATTCATTTCGGGCTCGACTGCAGCTGGGACGTCAAGAAAATGAAAAGCACCCACCTTCGATCCCCAGTGCACAAGTACTTGCATCGGTTTCTAACCTATAGCATTTTTGCTAGAGGATATAGCAACGGATCAATTCAGAAATTCAAGCTCTTTCTATGGCCCGAAGAGGCTTAACAGTGGCTTTATCTCGATGGTTTGCAAACCATCTACTGTCTATTGCCACGAAGCCCTTCGGAGACATTTTGATTGGTGGGTATGTGACTCACCTTGCTATCAAACTTGGGTATTTGAAGCTAGAGGAGCACCACTTCAACCTTATACCAGCAAATCCTCGAGATCGACTAGACGTCGAGTCATTTATCAAAATGGGAGTGGCGGTTCGCATAGTTCATAAGAACAACATCTACTACCGCTTCACCAACACAGCTGGTGAGATTATTTGGGAGGACAACGATTCAGACGACTTCAAAGCTGGCCTCCAAGGAATCCAGCAGAGAAAGAGAGTTCTAGTTGAGACGGCGACCCCAAAGGTTGAACAGGAAATTGGACAATCCTCTGCCTCCACACCGAACTTGGCACCACGGTTTGACCAATTGAAGGCTTCGATGGATGAGAGGTTAGAGAACCTCAAGGATTTCATGGAGTCTTGCGTGGAGAGCCTCGAGGTGGAAGTAGCTCTCCTTAGAGAAGGGATGTCCGGCTCCAAATCTAGCTGGACTATATTTTAGCTATGTTAATTTCTAGCATGTTTGATGTAGGACTTTAAATCACTTTTCATATCTTTGTATTCTTCTTTTAATATTAATATAATTGCATTTGTTTTCCATTATGATTTATCTTTTTGTTATTCTTTTTGTTGATGACAAAAGGGAAAGAACCTAGCAATATATTATATTTAAAGTTAAATGCAATATATTTGAAATACTTATTTGAATCATTGAATCAAATGAATATGCAAGTATGCAAATGAGCTGATATACCTTGAATATACCTTAAGTATACTTTGAATATACCTTGATGCAAGTTACCTGAATGAATATGCACTTGATATACTTTGAATATACCTTAAATATACTTTGCACATACTTAACTAGTTTTAAGTAAAAATTTGGTATACATTGAATGTACCTTGCATATAACTTGCATATACCTAAACTAGGAAGCATACATCCATGCTATACTTCATCATTCTTTACAATTCTTGTACTTCAGTAGTTTTTTTATCTTAAGCATCTTTTGAGGGGGAGACTTCTCAAAAGCACATATTGCTAGATTATTTGTCACCATCAAAAAGGGGGAGATTGTTGAACCTTAAGGGGTATTTCCGTCATTTGGATGCTAACAAATAAAATAGCAATAATATATTTAACATACTTGTTTTTTAAGTTTATTGAACAGGGTATGGAACATGATAGCAAGAATGGAGAATGGAAGACTAACCTTAAAAAGACAAAAGAATGAAAAAATAGCATGTTCACGCCCGTGATGAAGCTTAACATCAACTATCCAACATTTTAAGTTCACGACCATGAAGAATGATAGCAACCGTGAATGATCATATTAGTCACACCCGTGAAAGAAAGTCACGCCCGTAAGAAAACATGTCAAATTCCTCCAGAGAGTTTCACGGCCAGAGTCACGACTTGGACCACGGCTAGGAAGGATGTTCATGCCCGTGAAATTATAATGTCACACCCATGATCAAACACTTCAAATCCTTCCAGAATGCTTCATGGCCAAAGTCACCACTCAAGTTACGGCTTGGAAGAACAGTCACAACCATGACACTCATACTCATGACCGTGAACAATGAAAGAGAAATATGTCAGGCGCGAAATTAAGAGTTGGTGCAACGACTATTTTCGTATTAAATGCAACCAAACAGCTATAATTCGTCATGGAAGTATAAATGCAAGTCATTTATGAATCAAGAACAAGAGAATAGCTAATACTTCAAATCAAAATCTTGTTGTAGCCATTTGTGCATTTAATACTTTCAAAACAAATATTAATTCTCTATAAAAATCTTTTTGCTCATTATTTTCTGAGTATTATAGATTTGTGAGTATTTTTCTTTATAATCTACTACTCAAGTGAGTTTGGGTATATTGGGTTAAGAGTAGAACACTTGTAAGGGTTATTTGTGTGAGCATTAAAAACACAAGGAATTAGTTTATTTTGTGAGCCATTAAAATACAAGGGATTTCTGGGTTAGGTGTGATCCATTGTTAGAAACACCATAGTTGGGAGTGAGCTTGTAAAACTCAATTGTAACACTTAGTGTGTTAGTGAAAACTCTCAATTGAGATTGGAGAGAGAAGTAGGGTTTGTTAACACCCGAACCTCTATAAAAATTCATGTGTGATATCTTCCTATCCCTACTCAACTTAACTTTTCTTTCTGCACTTAAAAGTTAAGAAATTTCAATATTCAATTCAACCTTCCTTCTTGGTACAATATCTGGGCAACAATATATATTTATTATTTTTTATCAATATTTTATTCTTAATTTATTATTTAATATCTTTATTCAATTAACAATATTTCTCATTTTATTTCATAGTCTTTTTTTTCAATTTTTCTTAATTTAATCATTTTTCATTTTACTTTTTTAATTAATCTTTCTTTTCAATTTTTCATTTAATTATCTTCAAATTTTACTTTAATTTTTA
Organism: Triadica sebifera; assembly: GCA_023653625.1. Taxonomy (NCBI): domain Eukaryota; kingdom Viridiplantae; phylum Streptophyta; class Magnoliopsida; order Malpighiales; family Euphorbiaceae; genus Triadica; species Triadica sebifera. Next base: position 16,149,005 of record CM042898.1, on the reverse strand, counting down.
AATTTTCATTTATTTACAGTTATGCCACTACTTTATATTTATTTACACCCAGAGCCTTACTACACTCATAGCATCAATTTTAACTAAAACTATCTCCCTCATGTCTTTAGTAAATATATTCTAATAGAATTACTAATACCTACATTTATAAAATTAAAAATCCTAAACTAGCTCTAGTATTTTACTTTTTTTTTTTCAAAAATAGCCTTTACAAAAAAAATTTTTAGTCGGTAATATCTACTTTCATAGACTTACTTTTTTTTTTTTATATATAATTCAATATTTTTAATTCCTTAAAATATTATTATTAGAGAAATATTTTACTAATTTATTTCATTTTTTAATTGTCGTATTAAATATGTAATTAGTTAATACTTAAATTAAAATATTTTTACTAAAAAAGAATGAACTTAAATAATTTTATGACGTAACTAAATTTAATATTAACACTAATTTTAATCTTTAAGCAATCTGTTAACCAAAGGAAGGTAATAAGTGTCTAATAAAATTTTGAAATTATGACCACTTGCACCAAGTTGAATAAAAATTAATAGATTTTTAGTACTAGGTAATTGGAGAAGGGAAAAAAAAAAAAAAGCGTCGGTATTCACAAGAGTCTTATGCAAGCGACTTTCAATTTCTTCTTACCAGAAACACTACGCTCTCTACGTTCCAGTTTTGACGAGCTACCTTCAAATTTCTGATCACTCGACAAAAACCCTGAAAATTTACTTCAGATATCAATCGTTCATTAATGGGTTTTCTCGATATACAGCGACAAACGAAGGTTTGATTGGATCTCCCTCTCTCTCCCACTTTTTTGTCTCTCATGGAGTTCGAATTCCTTTCCAGGTCGTCTTATTTTTTTTTCGAGTCGGTTTCAAGTGCTAATTGGATCTGGTGATAATATTTATTGCAGTAAATACCTTACTGGGTACTTGCTATTTCTAGGGTTTTCGCTTTAGAGTTGCTCGAAAATTGATGTTGAAGCTATACTCTGCTATAATAAACTGTTTCTGATCGAATATTAAGGGTTTGTATACGTATCCCTAGATAAATAGAAAGAGAGATAGATTGCAGAATTGATAAAATTAGTCGTCTTCTGGTGGAAATTAACAAAGATGCAATCTAGAAGGCATAAAGATTATGTGTCGATTTCTCCATCCTCTAAGCTACGTAATCAACATAGACATGAAGTAGGTCATGATTCATATCATGTATCTCATCGCGATGCTGTAGATCGATCTCCACGCCGTCAGCGGAGGAGTTTGAGTCCTCATAATAATATTGATGGGTCTAGAAGGATACTATTGAGAGAGGGAAGAAGCAGTTCAACTGAAAGAAGGGACTATAGTTGGCATTTGGGTGCAGGAAGGATGGAAAATGTCCGCTTTGGTTCACCCCCGTTCATTCAAGAGCATAGAAAGCTTCATTTTGATGAGGAAGTTGTGGATAGGAGATATGAGTATATTGATGACATAGTGTATGGAGATGGTAAAAGTAATCGGCTAAAGCATGTTTATGCTTATGATCATCATTCTGCATCTTCTAGAATGATTAAAGAGAAGGATTATAGTGAAAATAGAATTCCGGGTATTGATGGGCATGTGATGATGGGCCAGAAATCAATGCCTATGGAAGATGGGATTATGAAAGGGTCACATCAAGTTTCCCTCGATTTAATTCCCACCTCAAATTATGGGAAAACTGGCAAGGATCTACAATTGCTATCCCGACATATGGATATTCGACAGTTTGACCATGAGAAACTTAGGTATCGAGAGCCTTTATCCCCAGATAATATACCAGTAAGAGAATTTTACAAAGATGGGGAGAAACCCATGATTTTATCAAGGGATGATTCATACAATATGAGGCCAGCTTCTCATTTTAAAGGTTTTGGTGGCACTCATTTTAAAGATTTTGGTGGCACATCTTCAGGTGTTTCAAGGAGTGAGTTTCTGAGTTCCTATGGGGAAGGCATGCTTGTGTCTGCGGCTGATGATTATCCAAGGAACAGTATGAAACTCACAGAATCTATGGATAGTCAAAGGGCTGTTGTAGATAAGAGAGTTATGACAAGTTATCCACATGGTGCCTACAGCCCTAATAGGACTGATCGTGATGATTTCCTTTATCCTAAATCTCTGGGGCTAGTTAATGACAATAATGACTATCCATCTGATGAATTACACAGGATGATGCTACCACGTTCTCGGCTGGATCATGAGCAACCTCTGGCAGATTATGATTTTAGAGAATTGTCGAGAATGCATGTTATGCACCCCACTACTGACAAGATTGATCCTGCTAAAGATTCTTATAGAAACATGAGAAGTAGCACAACATGGGACCATACTGTAAACAAGCAAGCAGTGATAGAGAACCTTGACACTAGTAGAATATTATATGCACCAAAGCACAGTGGAGAATCTTTAGGTTCTGAATACACTCGCATTGAATTTGGAAGGAGAGGCTCACGAGATAATGGAACATCACATTTGGCTGTAACCCAGGATCACCAGGTTTCAAATTTGAGATCAAATTATGGGTTTGGAAGAGATGCAGGTCCACAGTTTCAAAAAGAAATATTACAAGATCCAGGCATGTCTGTGTATGACTTAGACATGCAGAAAATTCCTGTTAAAAGGCAAATAATGGAAGAGGAGCCTGCCATATATGAGCAGTCAGATAAAGTTCTCAAAAGAAAGTACAACATGGAGGAAAGTATGAATAGGTGTGATCCTAGAACTATTATTGTGCCAAGCAAGCAATACGCACCACAAGAATATGAGGCTGCATGTGAGAGTGGTGAGGAATGGATCAAGGAGGATCAAAATGCTTTACATCCATTAAGGATTCAGAGATTTGATCATACTGTGTACAGAAAGTCAGAGAGAACATATGATGACCAGGATCACCATGGAGATTTTGCATCTGAAGATTGGTTGTCTTCTCAAGATTCTTTGGCGCATGCACGAAAACATCCTATTAGATACTATAAAGCAGGTGTTAGATATATGAAGAGTCATCCAAGGTCTGGTTCAACAAACTGGTATAACTCGCATCAGAATGATAAAAGAAGTGGTATTTACAGAAAACATAAAACTTGGAAAAGAAATGATGAGTATGATGATGGTGCAGAGGTAAATGATGATTATCCATCAGAATATTCGGTGCATGTTGCAAATTCAGAACCATGTGAGGACTCTGAGGAATTTAAACAACTGGTTCACGAAGCCTTTTTGGAGTTTTCTAAGAAATTAAATTTGAGCTCTGCAGTCCGTAGGAGATACAATGAGCAAGGAAAAGCGGGTAGTTTGTTCTGCATCGTGTGTGGCAGAAGGTCTGTTTTCTATCTTGTGATATGTTTTTAAGAGGCACATTTTCATATTATGATTCAGAAGTTCCTAGTTATGCTCTTAGGGTGGCATACTGGTGAGCGATTATTAAATTGGCAAATTTTTTGAGTTCCCTTGGGATTCTGTTAATGGCTACTTAGGTTGCAGATTGGTGTAGGATTATCTTTTTTTGGTGGACTCTGTCATGCAAGGTGGAGGAAGAGTTTTTTGACAAACTCCCAACTTACAGATGAATGAAGCACTGATGAAAGTTTCAGGAGCCTTTGTGATGTCAAAATATGCTTTAAATGATTTATATGATTGCATTCATCCATCTTCTGTTAAACTATATGTTACACGAAAATAGCCATCTTGTTGCAGAGAGGTTATTGATCAGGATGGCTCTTCTGGCAAGTGTCACAATTTACACTTTTAGCAATTGACTATGGTTAAAGTAGTAATATGTGGTCATACTGTCGCTTGAGCTATGTTTTAGCATTAGAAATTATAGTGGTACTCATTGCTGAAACTTCTCTCTTTGGGCCTATTTGACTGTAATCAAGACATTTAGATTTGTGATTTTGGGTTTCAGTCATACTCATACTGCAAACGTAGATAATCATTTATAGCATGGAACTAATAATTCTTTTGTGATGGTGTTGTTTCAACCAATCTGCATTGAATTAAGGTTCTTTATTCTGCAAGAGTAGCTTGTATGATGCAGCTTAGACATTTTTGAATCGTCAGCCTTGTGTGTTAACTGGTGGAATTGATAAGTAGTTGTGGTAGATGAGACTTTAAATTCTATAACCTTGCACATGTAGAAGGAATTATAATGGGATTTAGTTTGAGCAAGCAGTTTTTTGATGCTAAGATATCAACATGCAGCTGAGAGGCTCAAAGGGAAAAGTTAGACTAGGCAGATACTAGGCCTAGTATAAAATAGTCATTAATTTGATGGATCAGGATAAGGATAGCAGGTCCATCAAATGTTTTGCAATACATACTGAAGTTATAACCAAAGTGTTTTTAATTTGATTTGTTGATTTCTCCTTCAACCTTTTTTTTTCTTGTTTTTTTTTGGTAAATAGTGTTGATCGTTTATTTTTGTTTACTTCATGAATTGGTTATAAATTTATGAGTGGAATACTGACGCCATAGATCTTGTATGTGGATGTGGTAGTTTTCTTAATCAAGTTCATTTTGGCAATGCTGTAAATATGCTTTTCATATTATATTTGATTGTTTATATGGTTGTTCGGTTTACAGCTCATCAAAGGATTTCATGGACACTCAACGGTTGGTGACGCATGCCTACATGTCCCACAAGGCTGGTTTAAGAGCTCAGCACTTGGGCCTTCACAAAGCAATATGTGTTTTAATGGGTTGGAACACTTATGTGCCTTGTGACACAACAACGTGGATTCCAGACGTCTTACCCGATTTGGAAGCCTGGGCTCAGAAGGAGGATTTGATGCTTTGGCCTCCACTCATCATCATCCACAATATATCTATGTCGAGCAACAATCCAGAACCAGAAGAGCAGAAAGTTATACCTATTGAAGGGGTTGAAGCTTTTCTTAGGGGTGAGTAATAAATTTTACGATCAATTATTTAAAACAATTTTGCAAAATGCATGCTAAAGAACATATTTTGAATCTGTTTTGGAATAGTGGGCAACATGAAAAGCATATGGCTTCTTTATATGGTAAAAAAATTCATTGCAGTGTTCAGGAGGCTTATTCTTGAAATTATGAATTTTTGAGATTTTATTGCTAGGCTTGTCAAAACTTATTTGACACTGTCACTTAATACATTACGTTTCCATGGATTTGTGCGTGATGATAGGTAAAGGTTTTATTGGGGGGAAAATCAAGGTCTGCCTAGGTAAGCCTGCTGACCAAAGTGTTATGTTGGTAAAGTTTTTGGGAACTTTTACTGGATTTGGAATTGCAGAGAGACTTAATAAATATTTTCGTGAGAATAAACGAGGGAGAGAAGAATTTGCGCGAAAGACATGCAACAGCAACACAAGCAGCGATGGTTTGGATGCAGGTGGTCAAGGAGAAAAGTTAGAAGAGCGCCTTCTTTATGGATACATGGGCATTGCAAATGACTTGGACAAAATTGATTTTAATACTAAGAAGTGGATTACAGTGAAGAGCAAGAAGGATATTCATGAACTGGCAGATGCTCCTGTTAAGACAGATGAGAGAGCAGTCTAAATGGTGGTTTCCGAGGAGAGTGTTACAGCTACTCCCAGCCATTAAAATTTACAAGGATTCCTCTCTTTCATCGGAGTCGGGTTCCTAGCTCTGCCAGCCGATGACTAGTGCAAACTTAGAAGTTGTGCATGCACTATATGTTTCTGTTATGAAAAAAAAAATAGTAAAGAAAAATCACTGCGGGAAGGAAAAGTTTGCAAAGATTTCTACTTTTAAGCTGTGTATACAGTTTTAGATACGAAAAATTTATGTTATATTGGAAAATTTTATAATTTTAAATGTAACGTATGCTGGTATTCCCTACGTCACATGTATTCTGTTTTGCATTGGTTGCTCGATTTCGTAGGAAGTCTCCTGTAGTGGATCATTTTGTTCACCTTACCTTTTATATCTAGTTTTTGGCATAGAATGTTTCCTCAAATCATGTTTTTGGTCCAAACTGTTTCTTAAAAATTTAGATTGATTTTGCCTTTTATTGTAAGAAGCACAATATAGTTCGTGATGCATGATTTAACATGGGCTCGAATAATTGAGTATTCCAAAAAGCATTTGACACATTGTGTAGTGAGAGCATTATATTATGTGTTGACAAATATGGAAATTTCTCATTAGGCTCGAGGAACGACGAAATGTTTTTTTCATAGCTAAACACTTGTCTGCTCAACTCATTTACATGCATTTATTTATTTTCCCTAAATCCATCATCAACCCAAGTAACTTACTCAAGAGGAGGTAAAAAAAAAAGACCAAGAATACTACGAACAACCCCATAGTTGGGCAATTCAATTCTAATTTCGAATTTTAACTTACCCCCTTGGATAACGTTTACTTGGCCGGATTGATCCTCCTATTACTTCTTGGTAGCTTTGGTTGACGATGATGAAGAAGAGAAAATGAGGAAGGAAGATTGTGGAAAGTAGCTTCGGTTGATGATGATAAAGAAAGGTGAAGAAGAATGTAGGTGTAGGGAGAGAAAAAAAAGTGTGCCCAACTTATGTTTTTATACCATGCTTAGCAATCTAATCAAAGGTGATTAAGACAATTTGGACACGCAAGGCCCCACGTGTCAAGTCAAGAGTTTAATTAGGTTAATCATGGAAATTTCCACATTCAGTCCTCACTTTGCCTTTTAATATGTGATCCCCAGACTTCTCCTCTTTGCAATTTAATATATATATATAAATTTTATATTTCCCAATTTAAGCTCTTAATAAAATAATCACCACCAATAACATACTCTATAAACTTTGTAATTAATTAATTATTTTAATTTTGGTAATTTTGCATCGGAATAAAATTCCATTTTGTTGATTTAGTCAAAATTTATGATCTCTCTTAATCAATTCAAAATTAACATTCATACTTTAATTTCTCATCCTTAGGTCTAATTTTAGACTCCAATCGATCTGATGCATTTCGATCGCGAATGCACCCAATTTTCGATTGGTCTGGTGCATCCGATTTTGAATGTGTGTGTTGGTTTGAGTCCAAACTAACAGACATGATAATTGTATCATTCTTGAGAAAATTTAGTCCTCAAAATTTTATTTGGTTGATCGGTATTGAGCGATTGGAAATATTGGCTCCATATCACTCCTTTGTTCTTCTTTGTTACCTCTTCAAACAAACAATCACCTCATGACTTTCACTAGAGGCAATCATTTGTATTTCTACTCTTTCACTTCTCATACTTATATAGCTTTTGGCTATTCTTCATCTATCTATCACTCACTATTTTATGTCTATCCTTATAAATTCACACTTTTCTTCCACTCGTGGTGTAGTATAGGTCTCAACGTTATAGATTAAGTGTGTGATCTCGCTACTATAAGGGTTAAAGTATGCACCAACTTATCTTATCTATATACAGAAGTTTAATTTATACTTCATAGTTAGATAATCGAAATTGTCCCGAAACTGTTTAGGCCTCAAAAGTGTTATCATATCTTGCATTGCTAATATGCAGTGATTATACTAACATTCTTCGTATCACTAGGTCCATTACTTTGAACTTCTTTTTCTAAATTACCCCAAGTCACACCTTCCATATTCACTTATGCAATCATAAGCAATGGTTTACATCAGAGACAACAACTTTTATAGGGATGTCGATGCTAATACAGATATATATAGATGCATATCATAATTTTTTTCCAAACAATCACTAAGAAGGGGGATGAATTGGTAGATAATAAAAATTTTACTAAAGCAAATAACAACAAATTAATATAGAGGGAAAGAAAGAGATGAGAGATATACGATTTATAGAGGTTCAGGTATTAATGAACCCTATGTCCGCTCTTCAATCAAAATTGGATATTTCATTAACATAGAGAGTTACAATGAAATTTTTACCTAGCTCACTCCCAACTATGATATTTTCATTCTTGCTTAACACCTAATCCAGAAACCCTTGTGTTTTTAACACAATAGCTAAATTCTTGTGTTTTGATGGCTCACACAAAAATCTTTACAAGTATTTCACTGACAACCCAACTACTCAATCTCACTATTGACTAATTGATTATCCTTACATTACATACATGTATATGGGTAAAGCCCCATAAAGGAAAATATATGTACAAAATGCAAAAGCGTGACATGAAATATCACCGACCCTCTTAAGGCCTGTTATGTTGTCTCTGATGTTGGGCTAGCTTCTCTTGATCAATCTCTACCTTTGTCTACTAGGTTCCAACCTCTGTGGGAAAAACACTCGCACACTAACCTTTTGAAAGCTTAGTGGTACATATAGGCATAGAAATTCCACATGCAATTAAACATTAATATATACATCGCATCTTGAGAAAATATCATGGTATCATACATTGAGTCATATGTAATCATGGTATCATATAGAAGTATCATGGGATCTTATAGTAGATTTTGGCATGGCATTGAATACATCAAATCACATGAAATACTTTGTGATATTAAGCAAAAATCATTATATATATAAAGGTAACCATTGCATATAGTTTTAACAATAAAAGATGTATACTTGTGTTATTGAACTTCCTTTTCATTTCCTTTATCTTTTAGTCACTTTAGATCCATTGCCCAACAACTCTCAACATATACAATTTGGATATAGTTGTGAACAGGGGCACTCTCTGAGCATATGCTACCCTGCCACTGTCTGTAATCATGTGTGCCAATTTAAGCTCATCAAGTCAATGGTGCTCTCTGAGCTTAAGCCACATTGACTGAGTAAATATATAATTTTTGCATAAAATACTTTCGATCATCATATATGCCAGTCTAGATTCCTCAAGTTAATGTTGCTCTCCGAGCTTAAGCCACATTGACTGAGTAATTATATATAACTACTGTACTGTATGCCCGCTTAATGGTGCACCATCTATTCTACTACTAATCTTAGTATCAAGTATGAGCTTTACTTATTCATATTGCCTTTATTAAATTTCAGTAAAACATTTATACTTTTTCATGTGGAGATTCATTATGTAACATCCTTATGCTGGAATTCATATAGGCATACTTTAATCATTTCATTATGAATCATGTACATAGCCATTGCATTGAAATCATTGAAATAGTGAGCATATTTCATCAACGACAAGCTTTACGGGCATGAACTAAGTGTTCACAGCTGTGAAGTATCATTCACGTTCACACCCTACTTGTGAACCAAATCGTGAAAGCCTTTATCCATTTTGTGCAACTTTTTCACAAGTGTGAATAACATAATCATAGGCATGACATTGTTCATGACATGAGATTTACAGTCATGAACACCTAGTCACAGATATGAATTTGGGTTTTCTAGCAGTTACAACATTAATAATATGCATTCATTACTAGTCACATGTAAAGTCTCTAAAGATTATTCTATGACAACCTTTTCCTATCAACATTCATCTCAAACATGCATTTCAAACATGTTAAAGCATCGTTTAAACACATAAAAGAATAATACAAGTTAACTTATCCTATCAATTCATTTAATACCATTTCATTGCATTTATGATTGAACAAGCTCTTCTTACCTTTTCATCCATCATAACTTGTGTTCATTAATGTCTCTTTCACCCATTATGGCATCATCATTCCATTTAATACATCTTAGGCACATTTATTGCATATACACAACATATATCAATGCTCATTTAACATACATTTACCACACACAACATGCTATATTTTGGAATTCAGATGCATATATATATACATGCCTTTAATGGAGCCTCAAAATCAAGCTTGCTTATCCTTTTGGTGGATTCCACCACCACATCTTTCAACCTTTATAAAATATAACATATCTTTTATCACAATCTATGTTGCCCAAAATAATAACTAAGAAGGGGGGAGTGGTTGAATTTGTTGGTAATTACAAATTTTACTTGAGGAAATTTTACCAAAGAATAATTTGTGTGATAGAGACAAATTTGGCATACAAGATTTATAGAGGTTCGGTATTAATAAACCCTACTCCTCTCCTCAATTTCAATTAGGTATTTCACTAACACATAAAGTGTACAAATGGAGTTTTGCCTAGCACACTCTCAACTATAGTGTTTTTCTCTTAGCTAACATCTAAACTAGCAAAACCCTTATGTTTTAATGGCTAACATGACAACCAAAATTTTGTGTTTTGATGGCCCAGACAAAAACCCTTACAAATGTGTCACTCACAACCCAACTCACTCAAACTAATTTTTTAAGTAATTGATTACAAGAATGAAACACTCTCCAACTAAAAAGCTCAACAATTCTAAGCAATTATGGTTCTTACAAGATAAAAGAGAAGAATGGTGAAAGGAATTAAATGCACAAGGCTATACAAGATTAGAAAATTGAATGTATGTTTTCACTTGTTTTACTAGCCCTTGGAAGTCATAAATATATTGTATTTATACTTTCCCTAACAAAAATATGCATTTGGAATGCATTTAATGCAAAAATGCTCGTTCAAAAATTTTCCCATTTGTGTCTGACATCCTTCTCTTCTAGGTTCACGGGCATGACTATTCTTTGTAGCCTTGACAGAAGTCATGAAGCTAGGCATGAATAGTTCTATCTTGAAATGAGAAATCTTTCACAGGCGTGACACATTTCTTCACGGGCATGACTTAGTCAAGCTTCATGGGTGGTCCAATGCTTCATTGCCATGAACGTTTGAAAGAATAGTCTTGGTGCTAATTCATTCATGGGCATGAAGTTCACATTTTTTTGTTGTGGCGATTCTTCACCACGGTCATTACAATATTCACTGGTGTGAATTTCTGTTCATAGGCATGAACCTTTACTGATTTTCATTCTTTTGATCTTCAAACAACTTCAATCAACTTGCTTCATTGTCTTAGGAATGTGTAACCTGAATACATACTTAGAACACAAAATGTGGTTAAATTTCTTATTGAAAAATTACCCTTTAAGGTTCAACAATCTCCCCCTTTTTGATGGTGACCTATAATTTTGCAATAGATGGCTTAAGGAGAAATGAATTTCTCTCCCTCAAAAGATGCTTAATAAATATGAACTTTAAAGAGCATAAGGATACCACATTTTCAAGCCATAAGCATATAAGAGGTGAAGCTTCAAAAGAAATTCAAATAAGGCATTTGATCATAACATTTATGTTAAGTGTATGAAAGGTATATTTCAAGTATATTTTTTGTTAAATGACATTTATGTTAAATATATGCAAAGTATATGTTATGTCAAATATATGCTTAACATATTGCATTCTTCTCCCCATTTGGCACAATAAAAAAGAGACAATGATCAAATATAAGGGAATAACATAAACAATATAAGGCAAATCTTATATTTCATCATAAAAAAATACATATATAAGATTAAGTACAAATAAGATTTACCTAATGAACCTAAAGATCCTAATGATCCTAAAACAAAAAAATAAAGCATGAAACTAAAGCTAAATAAAAGCTAAATCATGGCTTAAAGCCAAATATTTTCTTATGAAGATGAGTTATCCCGTCCTTAAGGCTAACGACTCTTGACTCTAAGAAATTGCTTCAAGCACTTTGAAGCGATGAGAGATAAGTGCCATAAGCCATTGAGCCATGTTCGATTGAGATGAAGATGCTTCACCAACTGCTGGGGCAATTGATATTTTTGTCGTAACTTCAAAATGATCGACTCTAGCACTCTTTCTCTGTTGTGGCCCTTGAAGGCCAACTTTAAAAGCTTCTGAATCCTCTAATTCTCATGAAATTTCACCTGCATGGGTGATAAACCTATAGCAGAAGTTATCCTAAAAGAGGATTCTCACTGCGGCTCCCATTTTGATGAAGGATTCAATGTATAGTTGATCTTTAAGGGATGTCGAGATGATGGTGAAGTTACATATGATTAATGGAGCCACCTACTAGAATGTCATCCGATGGCTTTGAGGCAATTGACTGAAGATAGGATGCAAACCATCTTGACAGGGCAATTGACTCATTTTTCTGAGCCATCTCGAATAGAAGCAGCTTTGATTTCCCGACTGCCCCATTGTTATTTCCTTGGGAAAATATTGAGTAAGTCAGGAACCAGTGAATCGGGTTCTTCAAATGAGTGCTCTTTGTCTTCTTGACATCTTAGCTACAATCACTACCAAAGTTGTGCCAATTTGTAGAAGGATTAAAATCTGTTGCCTCACTCTCATTGATCAAGCACTCATGTGGTAGCTTGAAGATTGTCTCAAATTTTGAGGTGATAAGTGAATTTTCTTAGTTGTAAAGTTGGAAAGAGACCTTGCCAATAGGAGATACTTACAAAGTGCTTAGAAATTCCAAGGTTGGCTCATTCAATGTGGGTTTGTAAATGTCTATATATTTTAGCAATCCATATTGCTGAAGCCAAACTTTCATATCTAATTCAAGGCCAAGAGCCTTGATGCAACCCTAATCGAATATCTGGGTGGACAAAATAGGCCGTTTCTTAAGAGAAGCATACTTCTGATGGAAGTGCTAGAGTAGAACATTGAAAAGATGATCTATATAGATCTTTAGGGTCGTGTTCTTTCTTTTCCTTTTGGAGGAACTGGCTTCGGAGGCCATAGTAGAGTTCATAATCTTTGAAGAAGAACAAAAAAGGAAAAAAAAATCTAGAGTTTTATGCCAGCGTGAAAATGCAAAAAAAATTAAAAAAAAGATGAAGTTGATGATTTTGATGTTTAAATGTTGAATCTGATGAAAATTTTGGGTGAAATGGTGGATGAAAGGTTGGATTGGCTGGAAAGGGGAAAAAAGTGCGACTGTTGCAATTTTGAAGAGAGAGAAACGAGTGAAATAGTGAAATTTCAGGCTATTTATCAATTGATTCATGGCCATAAATGAAAATTCATGGGCATGAATAATCGTGTTCACAGGAAGACCAAATGGTGACCCATCATGTGACAAAAGGCGTGAATGCTTTTGCCATTTGAGGCTTGTTAAGTTCACAATCGTGACATAAAATAGTCATGGGCGTGAAAAAGGATATTCATGGGATCAAACCATGACCCAAGGCGTAAGCCAAAATGTGAATGCTTCTACCATTTTTGGCTACAATTTTCACGACTGTGAATATTTACTCATGGGCATGAAGACTTAAAATATGGCAAAAAATAAAACATGATTTAAACAAGTGGATGTCAAACATGATTCCTTCCTAAGCAAATTAAGCATGTTTTTTCATGACAAATAAACATTTATCATACAATTTGAACATGCAAAACATCAAATATATGAAATATTACTCAAGGTTCACTATATCAACATCAAAGATACACAAGTGAGCAAAGTGAATGCAATTCTTGTTGAAAATAGTTTCAAGACAATGTGCTCCCATCAAGCATACTAAGCTCTCTTTTTACACAAAAAAAATTTTCATCATTGAGAGGCTTAGTGAAAATGTTAGTCAATTGATTGTTTGTGTCAATAAATTCTAACACAACATCACCATTTTGGACTTGATCTCTTATAAAATTATGCCTAATGTCTATGTGTTTGCTCCTAGAATGCTGAATGGGATTTTTTGAAAGATTTATAGCATTTGTATTATCACATTTGATAGGAATATGATCAATCTCTTGACCATAGTCCTTGAGTTGTTGTCTCATCCAAAGAACTTGAGTGCAACAACAACCCACTACTATATATTCTGCTTCAGCAGTGGATAAGGCAACTGAAACTTATTTCTTGCCAAACCAAGAAACTAAACGTTCACTAATGAAGTGACAAGTTCCAAATGTGCTTTTTCTATTTAGAAGACTTCCGACATAATCAACATCTGAAAAACCAATAATGTGAAATGAAGTATTTCTAGGATACCATAAGCCTAAGTGCATTATGCCTTGTATATATTTTAAATTTCTTTTCACTGTATGCAAATGAGATTCTTTAGGACATGATTGAAATCTAGCACATAAGCATACACTATACATTATATCAGGTCAAGAAGTGGTAAGGTATATAAAAGATATGATTATACCTCTATAAATCTTTTCATCTATAGCCTTACCCTTCTTATCTTTATCCAATTTGGTTGATGTGCTCATTGGAGTTTCAACACTTTTACATCATTCCATTCCAAATTTCTTTAATAGCTCTTTGGTGTACTTGGATTGGTTGATGAAGATGCCATCCTTACTTTGCTCGATTTGAAGATTAAGAAACAATTTGAGCTCTCCCATCATGCCCATTCCAAATTCTCTAGTCATACATTTAACAAATTCTTAACAAAGCAATTCATTAATAGATCCAAAGATAATATCATCAACATCAATTTGAACAAGTAATATGTCATGCTTATATTTTTTAATGAAAAAAGTAGTGTCTACATGTCATTTTGAAAAATTATTTTCTAAAAGAAATGCACTAAGTCTCTCATACCAAGCTCTTGGAGCTTGTTTTAGACCATATAAGGCCTTAGAGAGTTTAAATACATAATTTGGCAGTGTATGGATTTTAAAATCGGGAGGTTGTTCAATATAAACTTCCTCTTCTATAAAACCATTTAAAAAGGCACATTTGACATCCATTTGAAAAAGTTTAAAGTTCACGTGGCATGCAAAAGCTAAAAGAATTCTAATTGCTTCTAATCTAGCCACTAGAGGATAAGTCTCATTATAATCTATGCCTTCCTTTTGGTTATACCCTTTGGCAACCAGTCTAGCTTTATTTCTAGTTACATGACCTTGCTCATCTAATTTATTCCTAAAGACCCATTTACTGCCAATGATTGGATAGTCCTTAGGTCTTGGAACTAAGGTCCAAACCTTATTTCTCTCAAATTGGTTGAGTTCCTCTTGCATAGCAATCAACTAACTCTCATCACTAAGAGCCTCATCAATATTCCTTGGCTCAATTTGAGAGATGAAAGCTATATTAGAATCTAAAAATTTGAAGATTAGATCTAGTACTTACACCCTTGGTATGGGGTATCTAAAGAGGAAAAGATTTTACAACCTTTTTCGATTCTTAACTTAATAAGGATTTGTGGGATCACCAATGATTTGCTCCATGGGATGGTTTTGTATGAATTTCCATTCCATTTGAAGCTCTAGGGTGCCTTGCTCTTGTCCTTTAGGTAGTAGTTTATCTTGATGCTCTTTTGGTTGTTGCTCTTATTGATCATCATTATCATATATCTTTGAGGTCTCACCATCCTTTTCATGATCAAGACCAAGCTTATCCATTGTACATATAATATCATCAAGAGACCTTTCACAAGATCAAGTTTACTAGATTCATAAAAAATATGCATTGACTCTTTTACAACTAATGATATTTTATTAAAGACTCTATAGGCTTTACTAGTTGTGGAGTATCCTATGAAGATACCTTCATCGGATTTAAAATCAAAATTTCCAAGGTTATCCTTGGTATTTAATATAAAACACTTGCATCTAAATACTCTAAAATATGAGATAAAGGGTTTTCTTCCATTCCATAGCTCAAAAGAAGTTTTTATTTAAAATTGGCCTTTTGAAAACTCGGTTAGAAATATAACATGCAGTATTAGTGGCTTCGGCCCAAAAGTAGGTTGGTAAACCATACTCATTGAGCATTGTTCTAGCCATCTTAATTAGAGTTCAATTTTTCCTTTTAATAGTCCCATTTTGTTGAGGTGTTCTATAAGTTGAAAAATTATGAGAAATACCATATTCTAAACAAAAATTTTCAAAATTCTCATTTTCAAATTTTTTTGCCATGATCACTTCTTATTTTAGAAATAAAGTATCCTTTTTCATTTTGAATTGTTTTGGCAAAATTTTAAAAGGATTTAAAGGCATCACTCTTTTGAGTAAAGAAAATTACCCAAATAAATCTAGAGCAATCATCAACAATGATAAAAGCATAGTGTTTACCTCATAAACTACCAACTCTAGTAGGTCCAAAAAGATCTAGATGCAAAAGTTGTAAAAGTTTAGAGGTATTTACTACATTCTTTAACTTGAATGATGTTTTGTGTTGTTTTCCTCTTTGACATGGTTCACATGTCTTATCCTTTGCAAATTTGACTTTTACTAGTTCATCAACTAGCTTTCATTTGCTAAGGCTTTGAATTGAGTCCATGCTTGAATGACTAAGCCTTCTATGCCATAGCTATGATATATTGCTAATTATCATAAGACACTTAGAGGAAATGCTAAATGGCTTGTGTAAGTCTATTATGTAAAGTATTTCCTTCTCTATCTCCTTTGAACATCTTTTGGCCATTTGGGGTGGTCACAAGACATTCATTAGAGTTAAAGGTGACTTGGTTTCCCTTATGACGTAATTGACTTACACTTAATAAATTATGCTTTAAAACCATCAACAAGCAAAATATTTTTAGTGAAAGAAGCATTATTTAAACCAATTGATCTAATTCCAATTACGTTACCCTTAGCATTATTTCCAAAGGTTACCTTATCACCATTGATTCTTTTGATTTGAGCGAAAAGGCTTCTATTTTTGGTCATGTGCCATGAGCATCCACTATCCATTAGCCAAGCATTTTCCATTGATATGAAATTGAGGTACAACTACAAAATAACAATTTAGGTTTGATTTATAGGTACCCAAATGAACTTGGGTCCTTAAGGGTTAGCACTAGAAGGTTCCCAATGGGCCTTCCTTATAAAACAATACTTGTTTATATGCCCAAGCTTCACGCAATAGTGGCATTGTTTGGATTTAAATAAGCTTCTCCACTTTGCAATAGGTTTAGGCTTTACTACTATCCTAGGAAGAGTATATGCACAATGACATAAACATTCATGTGTTATGGATGCTTTCCTAAATGCATGCTTCTTGTATAAAAAAACATGATTGGCCTTTTGAGGTTTCCCTTTTGGACCATGTGGCCCTTGACTACTTTTTTTTTGAGTGAAAGGTTTTGTGTGTGCTTTTCCATTAGCCCTTGGGGTTATTACTTCAATAGTAGAAATTTATGGTTTGCTTGATTTAACAAAGACGATTTTAGAAAATGATGAAGCTTCATTGAAGCCTAGACCATGTCTCACCAAGTGAGTGTTTGAGATATGATTAGAGAGTCTAAACTCTCATTCCCTTCCCTTTGTGAAATCTAGAAATATAATTTCTAAACTCATCAACCTCATTTTTCAATGTATTATTTTCTAGTTTTACTTTATCAAATCATCATTATATAATCCATCATAATTAACCATATCACAAATCATGATTACTTTTACTTTTGATAATTTCTTTATGCCCATAACACCTATGAACCACTGACTAGGACAATAGAGTTGCTATCTAGGCACTTAGAAGTGCCATCCGGACATTATGATTTGCACATACAAGTACCATTACTGGCTTTAATAATATTGCCATTACTGACTTTAATAATTGTGCCATTACCGGCTTTAATAATAGTGGCATTACCGACTTCATTAATCGTGCCATTATTGGCATTAATCATACTTCCCCCTACTTGGCATGCCAAACTATTCTAAGTCAAGTTCTAAGTTAGGTGTTCGAGGGCTTACTTAATATCATTAAAATTCATAATTATTAACTTTGAACTTTTCATGCATTTAATGGCTCAGTTAATCACATAATTACTGAATAAAAATATCATTTGCATAATATAACAAGGTCCACATCATTTTTCAAATTAAATATCTCAATTGATATTATACTCTGTTACTGGTAGATTCAATGCTCTATATTGGACCTTAATTTTGAACCTATTAGAAGCCGAATTAAATTACAAGGTCTTCTTAAGAATTTTAGCCCTGAATCTTAGATTTAATATGCAACTTGAATCACTAAAATTTTGAGTTTTGTAGAAAAAGTTATGGTCAAATGAACACTGATTGGTCACTAACAATTTTTGCCTATAATTTTCTAAACAGATTAACCACATTCAATTTTTTCCAAAATTAATCATATGTCTAGCAAACATGCATCCCCAAGATTACATCACAAAATACTTTTAATTAACAATCATTTACATGAAAAATACTCAAATATGAAACTTTATAATAAATTATCGGTTATTGCCTTAAATTATGCATTTACCTAAAATTTTACTTTGCTTTATTTCTCTTCACTTCTCTTTCTGTTTTCCCTTTTCTTTTATCTCTTCTTGAGTACCTAAAACATACAAGAAACTCATTAAATACCTTCCTTTCATTATATTTCTCTAACCCCTAAAATATCTCTTTGCAAGACCAAGCTCCAAATGAGCTTAAAACATCATATTCCTTTAGAAACTTAAAGAAAAGATGAAGGACACTTTACCTTAAGCTTTTTTTTTCTATGGACAAAATTGTGGGGGTTTATCTCTCATATTTTATTGCTTATCTCTCTCTTTTTTCTCCCCTAAGCTTTCTCAGGCTTTTCTGTGCATGAAAGCTTACTTTTCCATGTCTTTCTTACTCTTTTCCTCATTTTCTTTCTCACTTTCTCATTCTAGAACTAAGCTTGGCTATGGAGGATTAGAGAAAATGTGGGCTGAATTAGAAGAATAGAAAATTCTAGATAGAAAGAGATAAGGAAGGAATAAGAAGCAGTTAAGGAGAAAATGACAAAAGTCATTAAGGATGGGGACACCTAAGCTTAAATGTCTAGATATTTATGTTTAATTAGCTTCTTAATGTGTGAAACTTGGTTTGGCTAGCCATCACATGTATTTAATGTCCAATTCATGCATTTAAATAATAAATATATCACTTCATCCCCCAATTTTCAAAAAATTACAAATTGACCCCATAACTTTTCAAATTTTGCATTTAGGTCAGTCACTGTAAAATAACATCTTTAAATAATTTAAACACTTTTTTTAAATATCTTCAAAGTAAAAACAATAGCAGCTAACTGCAAATCGTGTGTCGGATAACTAAGCTTGTGAGGCTTAAGTTGTCTTGAGGTGTAAGCAATCACCTTTTCTTCTTGCATAAGAACACAACCTAAACCATTATGACTAGCATCACTGTACACAACAAAGTCTTTTCTAGGTGTGGGATGAGTCAATACTAGTGCTTTAGTCAACATTGCCTTTAGTTGATCAAAGCTTGCTTGACACCTATCTGTCCATTCAAAACTCTTTTCATAGTAGTCGTGTCAAAGGAGTCGCTATGGATGAAAATCCCTTTATGAACCTCCTATAATATCCAACTAATCCAAGGAAACTCCTCACTTCTATCACATTTCAAGGTGGTTTCCAATTAAGAATAGCCTCGATCTTACTAAGGTCAACCCGAATACCTTCTACTGAAACTATGTGACCTAGAAAACTGACTGCTTCAAGCCAAAACTCGCACTTAAATAACTTTGCATATAACTTTTTCTCGCTCAATGTTTGTAGAACTATGTTGAGATGTTGATCATGTTCTTTTCAGTTTCTAGAGGACACAAAGAAGTCATCAATAAATACCACTATAATTTGATCAAGAAATGGCCTAAACACTCGGTTTATCAAGTCCATAAAAGTTGCTAGTGCATCCAAAAGGCATAACCAGAAACTCATAATGACCATAACGAGTCTTGAAGGTTGTCTTAGGTACATCTGACTCCTTGATTTTTAGCTGATGATACCCCGATCGAAGATCTATCTTTGAAAATATGGCTGCACCTTTCAACTGATCAAATAAATCATCGATTCTAGGTAGCGGGTACTTATTCTTGACAGTCACCCTATTAAGTTGCCTGTAATCGATGTAGAGATGTAAGGTGCCTTCTTTCTTCTTCACAAATAATACTGGAGCACCCTACGGTGATACACTAGGTCATATAAACCCTTATCTAACAATTCTTGCAACTTTATCTTCAGCTCTTTCAACTCCGCTGGTGCCATCCTATATGGTGTAATGGAAATAGGAGTGGTGCTAGGTACCAAATTGAAAGAAAACTCAATTTCTCTATCCGGTAGTAACCCTGGCAACTCCACTAGAAACACATAAGAAAACTCACTAATAGTGGAAATATCTACCAAATTTGGACTTTTTTTTTTCATATCAACCACATGCGCTAAGTATGCTTCACATCTTTTACTGATGAGGTTCTAAGCTTTCAACATTGATATCACATTGTCTGGATATCTTCTATTTTCACCTTCACCACTATCTCATCTTGCTCTAGAGTTCTAATGATCATCTGTCTCCTCCTATAATCCATTACCACTCTATAGCGAGCTAACCAATCCATTCCCAATATCACATCAAACTCGTGGAATGGTAACTCTATCAAGTCTATTGGGAATTGCCTACCTTGAATTTCAATTGGGCAACCCCTAATCACTTTGCTAACCCTCACACTGTGCTCTAATGGATTAGTCACGAAAATCTCAAACTTTAGAGCCTGTGGTTCTAAACCCTTTTGACCTGGTGGTGGTGTGCATATGTATGAATGAGTCGACCCTAGATCTATCAATGCATGTATATCAAAGCCAAAAAAGAAGGAATTTACCAATTATGACATCAAGTGCATCTTGCTCATCTCGGCCTCGCATGGCATATGCCTTGGCTGGGGCAGCTGTACTACCTTCCGGCCTCTCAACAATCTCTAATCTAAACTGACTAACCCCTAATCGGCTTCTTCTGCCTTCCTCTCGTCCTTGGCCTCTACCTTGTGTTAGAGGAGTGCTCTAAAGGCAATCACCTTTAACACTTATTGTACAAATTTATTTGATTAATAAAAGGCTTTTTCATTAATTTGATGTTCATTTGATATATGAATTGATAGTGATCTTAAATCAATTAACGGAATCCTTGATACATAACATACAGTGGCAACTAAACACAAGGGTTGCGCTCGTTGCGGGACTCAACCCAACACCATAGCATGAAGGAAATAATGATGAGATTATGATATTGAGATTCTTATCATGTGTAATTATGTTAGTATCAAAATTATCCCTAGTCATAGGATTAGTGAGACATGACATTGTTAAGAAGGACAAACTAGCTCATGCTACATTCCTTGATTGGATCCAGTAGTAGATCTTATAATCTGTAAACATGAGATGTTTAGAGTAAACATGTGGATGCTCATGGATTATGAGATCTACTACTCGATCCAATCAAGAAGTGTAACATGTGCTAGTCTATTCGGATTAACAATGTCCCGTCTCATTAATCCTATGACTAGGGATAATTTTGATACTAACATAATTACACACGATAAGAATCTCAATATCATGATCTCATCATGATTACCTTCATGCTATGTTATGTATCAAAGAGTTCATTAATTGATTTAAGATCACTATCAATTCATATATCAAATGAACATCAAATTAATGAAAAAGCCTTTTATTAATCAAATAAATTTGTACAATAAGTGCTAAAGGTGATGCCTTTAGAGCACTCTTCTAACAAGCTCCCACTTACACTAAAGCCAATCACCTTTTTATTTAATTCCATTGGCGAGTACATGCGAATCATATTTCTTTTTGGGAAGTGGCTTAGTTAAAGGATCAACAATATTCTGATCAGTGGGCACTCTGTCTATCTTTACATCATTCCTACCAATGATTTCTCTAATCAAATGGTATCTTATGAGTACAAGTTTGGATATCTGATGAGACTGTGGCTCCTTTGCTTGTGCAATGGTTCCATTATTATCACAATACAATTGTATTGGATCAACAATACTAGGAACCACTCCAAGTTCTGTGATGAATTTCTTTATTCAAATTGCTTCCTTTGCTACTTCAGAAGCTGCAATGTACTCTACTTCAGTTGTGGAATCAGCAGTCGTTTCCTATTTGGAACTCTTCCAACTAACTGCTCCACCATTTAGTGTGAATATATAACCTGACTGAGATTTTGAGTCAACCTAGTTAGATTAGAAGTTGGCATCAGTATACCCGCTCACAATAAGATCTCCATCTCCATATACCAAGAATACATCCTTAGTCCTTTTAAGTACTTAAGGATATTCTTGATAGCCACCCAATGACCCTCACCAGGGTCTGATTGGTATCTGCTCATGACACTCAGAGCATATGATACATCGAGTCTTGTACATATCATAGCTTACATGATTGATCCTATAGCTGAAGCATATGGAATCAAACTCATGTGTGTCCTCTCATCTTTTGTCTTTGGGCATGAAGACTTTGAGAGAGAAATCCCATGGGTCATGGGAATATATCCCTTCTTAGACTGCTCCATGCTAAACCTTTTTAGCATCTTATCTATGTAAGGTGGAGTCCATTGAGATAAAATCCCATTATCCCTAAGATAATCTAAAAACTCGTGATTCAAGTATTCATCTTTTCGATATAATTGAAGTGTTTTAATACTTTTGCCAAGTTGTTTCTCTACTTCATTTCTGAATTCTTTGAACTTTTCAAAAGCTTTAGATTTGTATCTCATAAGATACATGTACCCATATTGTGAGTAGTCATCGATCAAAGTAATGAAATAGATGAAACCACCTCTGGCATATGTAGACATTTGACCACATACATCAAAATGTATTAAGTCTAAAAGTCGATTAGCATGTTCACCCTTTCCATTAAAGCGTAATTTAGTCATCTTGCCTAATAAATAAGATTCACATGTGTCATATGATTCATAATCAAATGACCCCAAACTACCACTCTTGTGTAGCTTAGCCATGCGTTTCTCACTTATATGACCAAGGAGACAATGCCATAAGTAAGATGATTTCAACATAACTTGTTTTTGCCTTTCATTATCGTTGATGTTTAAAATTGGATTTGACATATTATGTATATTCCATTGCATAATGTACCTCTAGCATAAAAGATTCCATTCAACATAATAGAACTATAATTGTTACTAAAAGCTAAATGGAAACCATACTTATTTAGACTTGAAGCAAAAATAATATTTTTAGTCAAAACAGGTACATAATAGCAATTATCCAAATTTAACATAAGCCCACTAAGGAGGGTCAATACATAAGTTCCTACAGCTAATGCAGTAACCCTTTCTCCATTTCTAATGCGTAGGTCTGACTCTCCCTTATTGAGCTGCCTACTATTCCTTAGGCCCTACATATCAGTGCATATGTGTGAGCCACAACCGGTATCTAATAGCCATATATTATTATCGAAAACAATATTAATTTCAATGACAAAAATACCTAAAGTAGATGGGGGCATCAGATGCCTTTTTCTTCAAGGACTCCAAGTAAGCTTCGCAGTTTCTCTTCCAATGGCCATCCTTACTGCAATGGAAGCATGTCCCCTTGGGAGCAATCTCCTAGCCCTTCTTCTTGGCCACGCCTCTCTTAGGCTTCATGGACTTCTTCTTCTTCTTAAGGTTCTTCTTTTAGAACCTGAAAAGACCACCAGCATCACAACCTTACTATCCTTCTTGACATATGGCTTAGCTATTTTGTGCAAGTTAATCAGTTTAGGAATAGTGGTAGAGATTTGGTTCATCCTATCGTTAAGCACAAAATGTGAACAACTATTGGACAAATCGGTTAGAATTAAGTCTATATTTAATTCATGATCGATCACAAATCCTATGGTGGCCAACCTCTCAATATAGCCATTCATCTTCAATGCATATTGCATTGAAGATGTCCCTTCAATCATCTTAGTGCAAAAGAGCAACCTCAAAGTTTTGAACCTTTCGAAATGCACTTGCTCATTAAAAAGCTCTAGATGGTATAATATGGAATTAGCATTCATAGTCTCATGTTGCTTTTGCAACTCAACTGACATAGCAGCAAGCATAATGCAGCTTACCATCTCACTATCATCGAGATGCTTTTGATATGCCTTATGAACATCTTCAGAAGCATTAGCAGTAGGGGAATTAAGGAGTGTTTCATCTAGGACAGTCAATCTTTTTGGATTTGAGAACTATTCTCAAATTCCTTAGCCAATCCAAAAAATTAGGCCCAGTCAACTTACTTGATTCCATTAGTGATTGAAAATTCACACTTGTCATGATGATGATTCTAGCAACCTATGTAGCGCTCACTTATCCTACTAATCGCTAATAGGATATGGAAGTGCTACTAAGCTCATTTAATTTAAAACCAACGCTCAATTTTGTATAAATATTTTTTTTTCAATTTAAATATATATCTAGTGATGGGAATATTGTGATTCAAAATAACTTATTCATTAAACCATGATATTTAAAAATATAACTACAATAATTCTAGATATATATAATTACCAAATCCATTACTTATAAATATTACAAGCCACAAATTTACATCAACAAAATTCTTAAAACTTAATTTTTACAACATCATTATCAAAACATACAAAAAGAACTAGACTGCTGCAATCTGATCTTGGGGTTCCCTCTTCTTCGGTCGCCCTATCGGAACAGCTACTTCTATTTATCTGCGCGTGAAACACACGCGCTAAGCTACTAGCTTAGTGGTACGTTTGGCAACTATCCAATCATTACATAAATAATTCTAAAATAAAATTTTAGAAACTACAATTAACCTATTTAGCATGCCAAATATTCAATTAATAATAAATTATTTTCTTCATGCAAAAATATTTAATTCATGAATTATGATATTTTATTCATTAAGCATGCTTGAAATTTTAACAATACAAGATATAAAATTTACAATATGAATTTCATACTTGACATTTTTTTCTGTTATTTATTTAATAGCCCACGACATCTTAGACCGGAACTAAACACTGGATATAGGATTTCTGCTCTCCGGCAGTATACTCGGCGCCTACATAATTATTTTATAACTCGGCGTTTAACGCCTACATTTTCAATAACAACTCAGCACCTTTTTGGTGCCTACATAAATTTCGAACTCAGCACTAATTCTTAGTGCCTAAGTAAATTTCAACTCAGCACTATTATTTTTAGTGCCTACATAATTTTAACTCAGCACTATTATATTTAGTGCCTACATTTCTACCCTTTTATTGGCATGCCAACTTATCCTAATTTCTAGTTCTCGACTAGATGTTATAGGGCTTAAATTACATTTGTTACCTTTATTCATATTTGCATAAATTATGTAGGGAAACATTAATATAAATTCCATATAAATGCAATAATTCTCATTCAATATTTTACAACCTCATACTAGCTCATTTAATCATTATAACTATAAGAAAAATTCAATCAATACATTTTCTAACACATAAATCCACAATCAACACATTTCTACCAGCTGTCCTATTCTGGACAGCATTTCTACCTTATGTTGCTCTGCATTTTTTGTCTATTTTTAGACAGAATTTGGACATGTGATCATCTAAAAAAATATAGGTACATGTCTTATATTTAATTTCCAACTAGAATCACATCAAAAAAAATTTTGTAGAAAAAGTTATAAATTTTCTCCTAAGTTACGTTCGCTGCAATCTGCCCAGTATTTTACTGGACAGATTTCTGCCTTATCTTTCTATATCTTTTTCATCCATTTCTAGATGGAATTTGGACAAGTGATCAACTATAAAAATGCAGGTACATGTCTTATCTTTAATTTCCAACTTGAATCACATTAAAAATAATTTCTTAGCAAAAGTTATGAATTGTTTTCCAACCTATGTTCACTACAATCTGCCCAGTATTTTTTTTTTCTGGACAGATTTCTAGTTCAAAGTTTGAGTCCATTTGTCACCTAATTCCAGGCATATTTAGGTCTAATGGTCTGAATGAAAGTTCAATAACTATGTCTTAACTTTCCAATACTGCAAGAATCACTCAGAAATGATTTCCAGAACTCAAGTTATGACCAAAACACTAGACACTGTTCATAAGACGAATTTTCCAGCACATCAAATAATTCATACATTTTCCATTTTCATGCATCAACCTCATTTTCTAGTCTTTATTTTCACATTCATGGCATCATTTAATCACTCAATCAAATGTTCAGAATTTCATACATAAATTCACTACATCACAAAATCAAAATCAATATTTTTCTATATTGAATTTTTGCCAAATGTACATACCTCAAAGTTCTATTTTTCTTCACTTTTCTCTTCCTCTTAGATAGCCTTTTCCTTGCCCTTACTTCCCCTTTGATTTTGGTTCAAAGGTTGTTCACTTCCTTACCCTAACAATAAATTTTACACTAATCAAACACTAATCACACTAATTCACCCTTAATCACCATTAGCATACTAATAACCCTAATTTACTAGCTATAATGGCAACTAACCTCAAACTCAAAGTAAAGAGAAGAAGAAAGTAAGGAGATGGAAAATCTAAACTCACCTTTGATGATCTTCCAAATGGCTAAAAACTCTTTTTTTTTTTCTTCCTTTCTTCCTTCCTCTTCCTTAGTTTTGCTCACTTTACTTCACTTTCTTCATGATCTTGCCTTAATCCCCTTTTTTTTCATCTAATCTTAGCTTGATTTGAAGAAAGAAAAAAAAAGGTAAATGGGAGAGGAGAAGCTCACGGCAAAGAAGAAGAAAAGAGAGAGAAATGAGTTTGGTCAAGATGAAGAAGAAGAAGAATGGTAAAAAAAGTGAAAATTTGACTTTTTATAGTTGGATTAGGTGGGTGGTTAGGATTAGTTACTAATCTTGCTTTCTATTGGTCCATTAATTTAAATCACTCTTACTTTATTTTAATCAAAAGAATATTCCTTTCCTTAGATAAAGAATATTCCATTTTTATGCCTTCTTAGAATTTCTGTGGGTAATTTACCCGTGAACCAAGTCGCGATTCATCTTGTGAATTAGCACACGTTCACGGGTGTGAACCAAACTGTGAACCCAATTGTGAAGCTGCCTTTGAACGGGTTTGCCTTAGCAACAAAATCCATTTTCACGACATTCACACCCGTGAACCTTGTTCGTGACCGTGAATTTGGAAATTTTCTAGAAAATAAAGCATCACAACTTCATATCGTTCTCACATGCAATAATCTCTATGGTTGACTAATGTTAGCCACCATATCAACATTCCAACATGCATTTTAGCCATTTATCATAAACATAAACTTTCTAATCATGTTCCTTAACCAAATTAATTCATCAAACATCCTAATCTAACCATGTGCACCCAAATTTCTATCATGCATATCAACCCCACATTTTATCATCTAACAACTCATTGATCATATAAATCATGTATCTAAGGCAATTTAAATAGAAACATGAAAATAAAAGCCTTGCATGTTGTTATGTACAAACCTTACACCTAAGATGGAGATTAGCAAAAGCTTGATCTTTTCAAGCTTGTACTCTCCCTTGAGATGATTTTCAACTCTCTCTCCAGGTCCTAGCAAGATGAAGTACGTTTTCTTAGTCTTTGGAAATCGACCAAAACCCAAAAAGGTATAAACCAAGCTTTCCCTTTATAACCCACAACTTTCTCTTTCTCACTTTTTTCCTCACTTTACTTATAGAAACAAGCTCTCTCTAAACTTCAACAATGGAAGAAGAAGAGCTCTAGAGGAAAGAGAATATGCAAATGGCATGTTAGGTTGGTTAACAGGGAGTGGGGAGTGGATTTAAAGGAATGGAAGTCTTGAACCTTAAGGGGTATTTCCGTTATTTTGATGCTAACAAATAAAATAGCAATAATGTATTTAACATACTTGTTTTCTAAGTTTATTCAACA
Organism: Triadica sebifera; assembly: GCA_023653625.1. Lineage (NCBI taxonomy): Eukaryota > Viridiplantae > Streptophyta > Magnoliopsida > Malpighiales > Euphorbiaceae > Triadica > Triadica sebifera. Next base: position 16,121,472 of record CM042898.1, on the reverse strand, counting down.
GGGTATGAAATATGATAGCAAGAATGGAGAATGGAAGACTACTCTTAAAAAGACAAAAAATGAAAAAATAGCATGTTCACGCCCGTGACCTTATATGTCATGCCTATGATAAAGCTTAGCGCCAACTATCCAACATTTAAAGTTCACCACCATGAAGAATGATAGCAACTATAAATGATTATATCAGTCACGACCATGAAAGAAAGTCACGTCCGTGAGAAGACATGACAAATTCCTCCAAAGAGCTTCACGGCTAGAGTCATTACTTAGACCACAGCTAGAAAGGATGTTCATGCCCGTGAATATATAATGTCATGCTCGTGATCAAACACTTCAAATCCTTCCAGAGTGCTTCACGGCCAAAGTCACCACTCAAGTCATGGCTTGGAAGAACAGTCACGACCGTGACACTCATACTCACGACTGTGAAAGAGGAAGGAGAAACATGTCAGGCGCGAAAATAAGAGTTGGTGCAACGGCTATTTCTGCATTAAATGCAACCAAACGACTATAATTTTCCATGGAAGTATAAATGCAAGTCATTTATGAATCTAGAACGAGAGAATAGCTAAGACTTCTAATCAAAATCTTGTTGTAAGCCATTTGTGCATTTAATACTTTCAAAAAAAATATTTATTCTCTGTAAAAATATTTTTGCTCATTATTATCTGAGCATTATAGATTTGTAAGTGTTTCTCTTTGTAATCTACTACTCAAGTAAGTTTGGGTATTTTGGGTTAAGAGTAGAATACTTGTAAGGGTTATTTGTGTGAGCCTTTAAAACACAAGGAATTGGTTTATTGCATGAGCCATTAAAACACAAGGGATTTCTGGGTTAGGTGTGATCCATTGTTAGAAACACCATAGTTGGGAGTGAACTTATAAAACTCCATTGTAACACTTAATGTGTTAGTGAAACTCCCAATTGAGATTGGGAATAGGAGTAGGGTTTGTTAACACCCGAACCTCTATAACAATTCCTGTGTGATATCTTCCTATCCCTACTCAACTTAACTTTTCTTTCCGCACTTAAAAGTTAAGAAATTTCAATATCCAATTCAACCCCCCTTCTTGGTACAATATCTGGGCAACAATTGGTATCAGAGCTTAGTCTAGCATCGAAGCCTAAACAACGCTAGCAAAGATCAAGATATGGCCAATGAAGGATTCCAAAGTCTCAAGCCTTACTTTGATGGAGCAAATTATGCTCATTGGAAGTTTCAGATGGAGACATATTTGGATAGTGAAGGAATTGAAGTCTGGGATAGTGTTCGAAAAGAATGGACACCACCAACTAGAAGAGGAGTTTATAGTGAAGAATAAATCCTGTCAAGAGATGATTGGACAGAGTCTCAAAGAAGAGCAAACTTCAAAAACAGAAGGCAATGGAAATTCTCTCAAGCTCATTATCCATTGAAGAATGTCTTAGAATACAACACTGCCCAATTGCTTACAGCATGTGGAAAACATTGGAAAACTATCATGAAGGAATAAAGCAAGTTAAATCCAAGAAGATTCAACTTCTTACTTCAGAGTATAAACTTTTCAAGATGAAATCCAATGAGTCAATTACTGACATAACCAACCATCTTCTAGCCATCATAAATGGCATTAGAAAGCTTGGGAAACACTTAAGCTTGGAAGATGTTAATAACAAAATCCTAAGAAGTCTTCCTTTCAAAGATTACGATTCAAGAGTTGTCGGTATAAAAGAGGCAAATGAAGACATGAGTATCATGAATACCGATGTGCTTATTGGCAAACTTCTTACACATGAAATGGCAGTGAAAAGAGATAGAGAGCTTGAAGCAGAGCCAGAAAAAAGAAAACCTCTAGCACTAAAAGCCTTTACTTCAAAATCTCAAGAGGAAGTTGAAGATGATGAAGAAAAGAGTGATGATGCAAATGAGGACATTGTTATGCTTTCAAGAAGGTTGAAAAGAATTATTGAAAAGAGAATAAGCAATTCTAGAAAAGTCAGGCAAAGAAACCTCAAACATAATTCTTCCTCGGTTTACAAATAAAAGAAGGCAATGAGGGCATATTCATCAACCAATCCAAATATGCCAAAGACTTACTTATGAAATTTGGAATGGAATGATGCAAAAATGCCAAGACTCCAATTGTCACGACTGTGAATAGGTTCATATCCCTCTTCACGGGTAGAGCGTCTCTTCAGCGAACCGTGAACACAACATTTCATGCCCGTGACTTTGTTTTCATGCCTGTGAAGATGTCGGCTATAAAACGTTTCTGCCGTTATTTGTTCTAGCTTGTTTGATGTAGGACTTTCAATTTCTTTTCAAATCTTTGTATTTGTCTTTTTATATTAATATAATTGCTTTTGTTTTCCATTATGATTTATCTTTTCGTTATTCTTTTTATTCATGATAAAAGGGGGAGAACCTAGCAATATATTATATTTAAAGTTAAATGCAATGAAAGTATGCAAATGAGCTAATATACTTTGAATATACCTTAAGTATACTTTGATTATACCTTGATCCAAGTTACATGAATGAATATGCACTTGATATACTTTGAATATACCTTAAATATACTTTGCCTATACTTAACTTGTTTTAAGGAAAAATTTTGGTATACATTGGATATACCTTGCATATAACTTGCATATACCTAAAACTAGGAAGCATATTTTGATGCTACACTTCATCATTCTTTACAATTCTTGCACTTCAGTAATTTTTTATCTTAAGCATCTTTTGAGGGGGAGACTTCTCGAAAGCACATATTGCAAGATTATTTGTCACCATCAAAAAAGGGGGAGATTGTTGAACCTTGAGGGTTATTTCTGTCATTTTGATGCTAACAAATAAAATAGCAATAATGTATTTAACATACTTATTTTCTAAGTTTATTGAACAGGGTATGGAACATGATAGCAAGAATGGAGAATGGAAGACTAATCTTAAAAAGACAAAAAAATGAAGAAATAGTATGTTTACGCCTGTGACCTTATATGTGTTGCCCGTGATAAATCTTAGCACCAATTATCCAACATTTAAAGTTCACCGCCATTAAGAATGATAGCAACCATGAATGATCATATCAGTCACGATCGTGAAAGAAAGTCACGCCCGTGAGAAGACATGACAAATTCCTCCAGAGAGCTTCACGGCCAGAGTCACTACTTGGACCACAGCTAGGAAGGATGTTCATGCCCATGAATATATAATGTCACGCCCGTGATCAAACACTTCAAATCCTTCCAGAATGCTTCACGGCCAAAAGTCACCACTAAAGTATTGACTTGGAAAAACAGTAACGACCGTGACACTCATACTCACGACCGTGAAATAGGAAAGAGAAACATGTCAGGTGCCAAAATAAGAGTTGGTGCAATGGATATTTCTGCATTAAATGCAACCAAATGACTATAATTCGCCATGGATGTATAAATGCAAGTCATTTATGAATCCAGAACGAGAGAATAGCTAAGACTTCTAATCAAAATCTTGTTGTAAGCCATTTGTGCATTTAACACAAGGAATTGGTTTATTGTGTGAGCCATTAAAACACAAAGGATTTCTGGGTTAGGTGTGATCCATTGATAGAAACACCATAGTTGGGAGTGAGGTTGTAAAACTCTATTGTAACACTTAGTGTGTTAGTGAAACTTTCAATTGAGATTGGGGAGAGGAGTAGGGTTTGTTAACACCCGAACCTCTATAAAAATTCCTATGTGATATCTTCCTATCCCTACTCAACTTAACTTTTCTTTCCTCACTTAAAAGTTAAGAAATTTCAATATCCAATTCAACCCCCCTTCTTAGTACAATATTTGGGCAACAGGAAGGAAGGAAAATGTGACAGCTTCACCTGCTATACCTGCCCAGGCTTCACAACCGTGAGTCATATCTCACGGGTGTGAACCTCTCTTTCATAGCTGTGAAGAACCCTATCACGGCTGTTAACTAAAATCTGATATTCATGGTCATGACACCTATTGTCATGGGCATGAAACATCTGATTTCATCTATACTTAAACTTCCCAAAACTTCACTGAACCCCCATTTCTCACTAACCAACATCATAACTTATAGGCCTTAATTTCAAGCGTTACAATTCTCCCTCTTATGATATTTCATCCCTAAAATTACCTAGCATGATGTCTCAGAACAACTGAGGGTATTGTGCCCTCATCACTTCCTTGCTTTTCTGTGTTGCTTCTTCAATAGTATGGCTCTTCCATAAAACATTCACTAGCAGAACTCGCTTGTTTATGAGCTCCTTCACTTCACAAGATAAGATCTTGATTGGTTCCTCTTCATAAGTCAAGTCCGATATCAATTCTATGCTCTCAGTTGTGATGATGTGAGAAGGATCTGATCAATACCTTTTCAACATGGATACATGGAAGAAATTGTTTATCCTACTCAACTCTGTTTTTAAAACGAGTCTATATGCAGCTGGTCCTATGCTCTCTAGGATCTCATAGGGTCCAATGAACCTAGGGCTCAACTTGCCCTTTTCCTAAATTTGAGAACCTTCTTTCAGAAAGATACCTTGAGGAATGCCTTGTCTCTCACTAAGTACTCCACATCCTTTCTCTTGAGGTCCGTATAGGATTTATGTCTTTCGAAAGCTACTTTAGTCAATCTCTAATGATCTTCACTTTTTCTTCTGTCTCTTGTATCATATCTGGCCCCAATAACCTTCTCTCATTAAGCTTAACCCAACACAATGGTGTCTGATACTTTCTACAATAAAGTGCCTCATATGGAGCCATCTAGATAATGAACTGATAACTATTGTTATAGGCGAACTCCATCAACAGTAGATATCTATTCCAACTTCCCTTAAACTCAATCATACAACATCTCATTGTGTCTTCCAAGACCTAAATAACTCTTTCCAACTGACCATCTATCTGGGATGGAAAGTCACGCTGAAATTTAGCTTGGAACCCAAAGCTTGTTGTGGACTACCCCAAAACTGAGATGTGAAGTGGGAATCTCAATCCAAAATGATGGAGACTGGAACTCCATAAAGACGCACTATCTCATTCATGTATAACTCTACCAACCTATTCAAAGGATAGTATCTCCGAATAGGTAAGAAGTGAGCTAACTTTGTTAACTATCCACGATCACCCATACAACATCATACATTCTAGATGTCAATGACAATCCAATCACAAAATCCATAGTGATTCTCTCCCATTTCCATTTCAAAATTGTGATTGGCTGCAACAAACTTGAAGGTACCTGATGTTCAGCTTTTACCTGCTGACATGTATGATATCTAGTCGTAAACTTTATGATGTCTTTCTTCATCTCCGACCACCATTACACTCTTTTTCAAGTTCTAATACATCTTGTTACTCTCTAGGTGCATTGCAAAACTAGTTTCCTGAACCTCTCTCATAATCCTTCATCTTAACTCTAAGACATCAGACACACAAATCCTGCCTGGTAGTGTAAACTACCATCTGGCTCAACCAAGAAGCCAGTCCTCTCCCTTAGAGACCAAAATGACTAACTCCACTAACTTGTCACCATCTGTGCATCTTTAATCTCCTGACCTAAGGTTGGTCGGATGTGTAACTTTTCCAAAGTCTTCTTACTAAGCACATCGGCCACCACACTAGCCTTTTTTGGATGATAATTGATCACACAATCGTAATCCTTTATCAACTCTAAAATCTTCTTTGCCTCAAATTCAAGTCTCGCTATGTAGGAAGAGACTTCAAACTCTTATGATCTATAAAGATGTGGCACTTTTCCCCGTATAGATAATGACATCAAATTTTCAATGCGAAAATAATGGCTGGCAACTCTAAATCATGCGTTAGATAATTCTTCTTATGAGGCTTCAACTGCTAGGATGCATAAATGATAACTTTTCCTTTTTGCATCAGAATGCAACCCAATCCGTGGTGAGATGCGTCACTGTAAACCACATATTCCTAATCCGGAGTCGGTTGTGTCAACACAAGAGCTTCCGTCAACAAGCTTTTAAATTTATCAAAACTGTTATGGCACTTTTTTGTCCATTCAAACTTGATATCTTTTTGCAATAATGTATTCAATGGAGATGTTATCATAGAAAACCCCTTAAAAAAACTTTTGTAGTATCCTGTTAAGCCAAGAAAATTCCTGATTTTGGTTATATTTTGTCGGGGTTTCCAATCCAATATCGCCTCAACCTTGCCTAGATCCACTCTAATCCCATCGGCCAATATCACATGCCCAAAAAAGGCAACATCGTCTAGCAAAAATTCACACTTAGAGAGATTAGCATATAGCTTCTGCTCCCTAAGAGTCTGCAAGATTGTTCTCAAGTGTTGCTCATGTTCATTCTTACTTCTCAAATATACTAAGATATCATTTATGAAAACCACCACAAAATGGTCTAGAAAAGGTTTGGAGATCTAGTTCATTAGATCCATAAAAACTATCAAAGACTTAATCAACCCAAAGGGCATAACTAAAAACTCGTAGTGACCATATCTAGTTCAAAAAATGGTCTTTTCCATATCACCTACCTTGATTCTCAATTGTTAAAATCCTGATCTCAAATAGATCATAGAGAATGCCCTTGCACCTCTCAACTTATCGAAAAGATCGTTGATTTGTGGTAATAGATACATGTTCTTAACGGTTACCCTGTTCAATTACCTATAGTCTATGCACAATCTCATAGACTCGTCATTCATTTTGACAAACAACACTGGTGCACCCCATGGAGATACACTCAGTCTAATGAAGCTCTTATCTAATAGTTCCTATAACTGCACCTTTAACTCTTTCATCTCAAATGGAGCCATCCGATATGGTACCCCTTACCCGAGGTAAGCCCAATTGGGAACCCTATCTCTCTTTCTGGAGGTAGCCATGGTAACTCATTTGGAAACATATCTGGGAATTCCTCTACCATCGGAATATCCCTAAGATCTGGGATCTCCCTCCTGTTGTCAATCACGTGAGCCAAATAGACCTCACACCCTTTTTTTCTATCATCTTATGTGCTTTAATCATGGAGATAATCCTCATTTGCTGTGAGGATCTCTCCCTCTGGAAAACTAGTGTCTCATCTACTGATGTTCTCAATTCAAATATCTTCATTCTGTAGTCTACTACTGCACCCTGTTGAGAGAGCTAATCCATACACAGATAGCATCATACTCATGAAAGGGTAATTCAATCAAATCTGCCATGAACTCTTTCCTTTGAACAACAACAGGACAATTCTTATACACTTAATTCATCACTGTGCTATACCCCAAAGGGCTAGTCACCTTTATCTCATAATCTAATCTTTTGACTAATATGTTATATCGTTCAGCTATATTGGTACATATATAAGAATGTGTGGAACCCAGATCTATCAAAGCAATTAAAATTGAGTCAAAGAGAAGAAATGTACCAACAACCACATCTGATGCACTCGAGTCCACTCTAGCCCTCATAGCATAGGCCTTCACTGGTGCTCTTCTCGGTCTTGGCCTATTCACTATCTCTGATACGGCTGATCTAGATCCACCTCTATCTGAACTAACCTGTCCCCAACCTCTAGTTTGTGTTAGCACTGAACCCTGAGTCTGAGTGGAAGCCCCAACCATCTACAAAAGTTAATCTCTCTTATAGTGGTCTCGAGACCCACACCAGTAATAAGCTCTTGTGTTTCCCTAACACTCTCCTCTGTATCTCTGACCACATGATGCACAGTCTGGAACTGCCTCTTTCCGTGTCTAGGGTTGACTATTGGTAGTTGTCGAGACTATGCTTTATGATGGTGCCTGCGTGGTATACCCTATTTGACCCCAAATCTGTCCTTTTCCTCTATACTAAAAGGATCTGGAACTAGTGCGAGCCTTCTTGCTCAATGTCTATGCAAAATTGTAGCACGACCCCCTAAAGTCTCTCTTAAATGGCTCATCCAATCTCTTCAGATTCATCCTTTTCTCAATACTGATGGTAGCAGATACCAACTTTGAAAAGTCTTCTAGTAGCAGTGAAAGAATATGAACACTAATCTCATCTCTCAAGCCATCCTCAAATTGGAGGCATTTGTCTACCTCATCTCCTACAATGCCAGATGCATACCTGTTCAATCTATTGAACTCTTTCTAGTACACTGCCACAGTCATGTTCCCTTGCTGTAGGTTCAGGAACACTTTCTTATTCTCTTCAATGTACACTATTGGTATAACAAACTTCCACCAATCATAGGCATGCTTCTAAAGAAGTCAAATAGCATACCTAACCTTGTGCTCTTTGGCACACTCAAGCTCCTCAAAGACCCTCTTAGTCCTTTCCAACTAGTACTCTGTAGCCTCAGGGTCATCATACCTCTTGCATATAAAATCAATGGCCTTATACTTGCGAAGCCTGTCAATCTGTGATCTCTAACTTGGTGGTGAAGGAGGAAGTGGTGGTCGTGGTGGTGGAGGAGGAGGTGGCGGTGGCATACCCTATGCCAATTGCTATAACAAAGCAGCTAGGTTCCGCATCAAAGGATCCTAAGCCTAATCGTTCTGACTAGCCATCGACTGCTATAAAGGAGGTGCGCCAGCCGGCCTTTGAACAGTAGTTTGGCTTGACAGATTTTGAGCCTCTATATCTAGAAGATTGTTACTCTTAGCCACATCATGCCGCTCAATCTCCATACTTGCTTGTTAGCCTGCATATTGGCAAAGAATAGCCCACATCAGAGTCATACAAAATAGCACTTGCACAAGTTATACACCCATCTTACCAAGGTTCAGAACCACTTAAATCTAGACTTTGATACAACTAAATGTAAGGTCCTTCAATATAATTAGAAATAATCCTAATTAAACCAGAAGATGTTACAATGTCAATGAGTAAAAACAACATAAATTTATTATTTTGATGCACCATGACCATGATGACTTAAAACAAAATAAAAACATTCTTCATATAAAAAAACTTGATATAATAAAAGTTTAAATACAAACTCGTATGAGCATACACAAGTCCAAGGTTTTACAAAATGAGTAGTTATAAAACTACATGTCTCTGACATAAAAGTATGTAAATCTAAAACTACCCAACCCAACAAAATAACCAAAAACATCTACAATGATTGTATCACCCACCCCGAGTATATTACTTGGACTCTGATCACTGGCATCATTTTCTGTCTCTCCACACCTAAACTCCAACCCTGCACATGGAAAATCCATACACTAAGCAACTCATGCCTAATAGTACATAACAACGTGCAAGGCATTCAACAAAACTTATATAATATGCATGACATACTTACCGACCTACCATGGCGACTTATCTCAAAGCCTGCACATGCATCATATCATACTCTGTATGACATATCATCATACTTTCATGCATTCAACACATATCGTACATGGCATACCAAACACCCTATAGGATATATATAAGTATATATATCACACATAAACATAATCAGTTATCTTACCTTTTTTCTACTTTACTCATAACTAGACAAAAATGGATATGGGTAACTTAACCCACTGAGGAATTTCTACATACTAATCTATGTGCCTTCAAATATATAATCCACCAAGAAAGCTCTACCCACTAACCTATGGGCATTCAAATGTATAACCCATCGAAGAAGCTCTACCCGCTAACCTATGGGCATTCAAATGTATAACCCATCGAAGAAGCTCTACCCGCTAACCTTTGGGCCTTTAAATAATAAGCCATCGAAAAAGCTCTACCTGCTAACCTCTGGGCCTTCAAATATATAACCCATCGAGGAAGCTCTACCTGCTAACCTCTGGGCCTTCAAATATATGACCAACAAAGGTCCCTCGGTATCAAACTCCCCTCATTGGCATGCCATTTATCCTAACTCTAGCCCTAGTTAGAGTATTGGGCTTAACCATTATTTCATATACCACAAAGGTTTCAAATTAACCATGTTCCATATTTTATATACATATGCCATAAATCTCACCATCATTATCGCCACATGTGTTTCCATACCATACTTTAATCATATAACTGAGGTCTACCACCTCAAAATGAAATCACATTGATTCACATGAAATTTACAAGGTGTTTTTTCCAAATTAAGCAGCTTTATGTCTGTGAATAACCTTTCACGACTGTGAAACACTACTTCACTAGTAATTTATCTGTGAACCAAGTCGTTATTCATCCTATGAATCAATACACGTTCGTGACCATAATCACCTTTTCATGAGTGTGAACTAAACTGTGAACCTAACCGTGAAACTGCCTATGAACGGGTCTGCCTCAGTAACAAAATCCATTTTCACGACATTCACACCTATGAATAGTTCACGATCATGAATTTGGAAATTTTTCTAGAAAACAAATGTAACACCTAACACCTTATACATCTATATACCGCATATACTGATTTTATATTATGTTATCACATATGGAACAGGAACAAATAAAATTCATGTTTACAGCGAGTAATTTTTTTTTTAAAACTCATCTCATATTATTAACAATAATTTCACAATTAATACAGAAGCTTTAATCATAGCCTATAACATCACATATATTAATAACTTAAATATTACGTTTAAAAGTTAGTAATTTTACAAGATGAATCCATATATATATATATATATATATATATATATATATATATATATATATATATATATATATATATCCTAGTACATATTCATTGTAATTATACATATGCAAGTATTTAACCTCAAAATATAAATGATATGCTCTTAGGCTTATGGGGAATGCAAGGAGAGAGAGTGAGGAGGCTCGGCCGGTAACCTTTGATCCATGACTTTTATATGCACCTCAATATGAACTACTACTCTTCTCTGCTTGAAAAATGATGCAAACTAATGAGTTGCGGCTCAGTGAGAATAATCATCAAATGAGCTCTAAAGTACCAAGCAAGTCATAGTAATGAATCATAAATCCAATGCATACCATATATATTCCATTCCATTCACCTTTATCATATAATCACAAATAAAATTTAAAAATATAATCACTATTCTTTACTTATGCTTATGCTTTGCTCATTTGATTTTGTTGTGACCAAGTTAAACGGATATTGCCCCGGGTTTTTATGTGAACATTTACCATATGAACATTTGCATTTACAAGCTAGCTTGATCATTTGTTTCATTTGCACATTTGTTGGGCCATAAGTGTCTTCTTTTGCTTTGCAATACCAATTAACCAGTTACAACGCCTTTTAAGTCCATATGCATATGCACTTATACTTAAGCATTTATCAACCATCGTATCTTATCACATATACCATACATATACCACATATATCTTGCATATATTATACATATACCATGTATATATCACACATGTCAAACATATACCTCAAATATACCACAAATATACCACTTATATGTAACACAATTGTCACAAATTATCCATCATCATAATATCAATGATAAATCAAGACAATCATATGAATCATACAATCATAATTCACTTCACATATCACATAACAAGCAATGTTTATGTCTACTAAAGAAATCACTTGATAATTAGACTCACCTTTTATTTCCTTTGATTCCGACCCTTACCTTATTGTCTATCCCTGTTTTGTGGATCTCCAATATGTTGTGAGCCTATATGAAAATATAATTTGTTAATTCATGCTTAGAGAGACTTAATGTGGCTTAAACGAATTAATATGCATTGTTAATATCAATAATTAAGATTTTTCCTATGAGACAGTGTGACCTTATGGAACTTTTTAGCCTAAACTTTTTATATACTTGACCAATTAATCTGATTCTTGTTTGTAATTACAATTAACATATAATTATATAACATATTAAAATTTCAGATTAATTAGAGCATTTTATAATTTTTGGTGGAATTTCAAAACGTGTTCTGTTTTCTGGCCTGTTTTCTGCCTTCAGGCAGTTTCATATTTCAATGAAAATTTATAGAAACTTATATGGATTCAAAGGGAATATTTTTAGTGTTTACAACTTTTATCAATTATGTCTCTAAGTCCCTCAAATTATAAGCAACATTTTACTGTTATAGAACAGAGTTGGTTTTCAGGATAGTATGACTTGTAACGGCCATAACCTATTCTATACATAACATATTAAGATGAAATTAGTACCCAAATTTAGATAAGCCATATACCTATAAATAGTATGTTTTGATAATGTACAAAATCTATCTGTAAGAAGCTCAAAATAATTAAATAAGTTTCTGGACCTGTATAGGGCACTTAGCAACTATGGAATAGTCATGGTTATCTTCATCATAACTACCAATACACATTATACATGAAGCTGCAATTTGGTATACAGATACATAACACATATATCTACAACTTGTATGTTTTGAGATACTTCAAATAATGGCTTTATCATATTCAAAACCAATAAACACAGTGGCTAATTCAGTTAGGGTTTGCATCCGGACCAGTTTCAATCAAGAGAGCGTTTCTCTTCCTATACAACAGATCTTGCAACATTGTTTATATATAAATAAATATAAGACATAAAATCACACTTTTTATGTTTTACACTTCTCCATATTCGATCTCTAAGATCATCAAAATCATAGTACAAAATACTGCCTATTTATGAACCCTAAACACCATAATCAAGATTAATACAAAATAAATGTTTACTCACCTATAATCACCCTTGGCTAACCTTGTTGTTGTAATTTCCAGAGTGAAAGAGAGAAGAAAATATGGCTGGAACTTCAAAGAAATGAAATGAAAGAATGAAGCAAAGAAGAAGAAGAAGAAGAGGAAGAAGAAGAAAATAAGGACTTAGCCTAAGTCAAACAATTTGTCTTCCTTTTCATTTTTTTCTTCACCCGTCCCTTTTCCCTTTTTTTTTTACTTTTCTTTTTCTTTTTCTAAATTTTTATTTTTTTTATTTTTATTTAATTATTCTTATTATTATTATACAATTACATGTATCTAGACATACCAGTCAATACCAAAAATACAACTTAATCCTCTACTTCAATTTAATTAATTAACTATGTTAAATTTAATTAATTCAATCTAGTTTATTTGTTCACTTAAATATTAATTTCATATCATTTTCATCTATATTATAAAATAGACTTGTGCACTTCTATACAATTGTAAAATACCTGAAATGCATATTATGCATGTGTTCAAGTGAAATAGATATAAAATGCATATGTTCAAATGAAATGCATGTAGATATGTTGGTGGAAAAGTCGAGAATGTTACAACAAAGCATCATAACTTCATGTCATTCTCACATGCAATAATCTCTACAGTTGACTAATGTCAGTCACCCTATCAACATTCTATCATGCATTTTAGCCATTTATCATAAACATATACTTTCTAACCGTGTTCCTTAACCAAATTATTTGATCAAACATCCCAATCTAACCATGTTCACTCTAATTTCTATCATGCATATCAACCCCACATTTTATCATTTAGCAACTCATTGATCATATAAATCATGTATCTAAGGCAATTTAAATAGAAACATGAAAATAAAAGCCTTGGGTGTTGTTATGTACAAACCTTACACCTAGGATGGAGATTAGCTAAAGCTTGATCTCTTCAAGCTTGTCCTCTCCCTTGAGATGGATTTCTAGCTCTCTCTCTCCAGGTCTTAGCAAGATGAAGAAAATTTTCTTAGTCTCTGGAAATTGACCAAAACCTAGAAAGGTACAAACCAAGCTTTCCCTTTGTAACCCACAACTCTATCTTTCTCACTTTTTCCCTCACTTTACTTATAAAAACAAGCTCTCTCCAAGCTTCAACAATGGAAGAAGAAGAGCCCTAGAAGAAGGAGAAGATGCAAATGGTGTGATAGGTTAGTTAACAGGGAGTGGGGAGCATATTTAAAGGAATGTCAGGAAGAAAAATGTGACTGCCTTACTTGCTCTACTTGCCCAGGCTTCACAGTTGTGAAGAACCCTATCACGGTCGTTAAGAAACTCTTCATGGTTGTGAAGAACCCTATCACGACCATGTAACTGTCGTAAAACATCTGATTTCATCCACTCTTAAACTTTTCAAAACTTCATTTAATCCCGTATTTCTCACTAACCAACAATATAACTTATAGGCCCTAATTACGCGCATTACAGGTCTAGGTAAGGCCTGAGTACTATGTTCATTAAGTCCATAATGACTGATGGAGCATTGGTTAATCCAAAAGGCTTAACCATAAACTCATAATTTTTGTATATGGTTATGAGCATTGTCTTACCTATGTCTTCTACTCAAACTCTCACTTGTGATACCCTAATTTCAAGTCAAATTTTGAAAACCACATTCACCCTTCAATTGATCAAATAGGACATCAATTAGTGGTAAAAAATATAAGTTCTTTATTTTCACCTTATTCAGCTATCAGTAGCTTATGTACAGCCTCATAAATCCACCCTTCTTCTTTACAAATAACACTGATGTACCCCATAGAGATACACCTAGTCTAATGAAACCCTTATCTAATAATTCCTGCAGCTGAGCCTTAAACTCTTTCAACTCTAATGGAGCCATTTTGTATGGTGCTATTAATATAGGTATTATGCCAGGGGTAAGCTTAATAGAGAACTCAATCTCTCTATCGAGTAGTAACCCTTGTATATCATCTGGAAAAATATCTGGAAATTATTTAGCTATAGGAATATCCTTAAGATTTAGACCTCTCTTTCTAATATCAACAACATGAGCAAAATAGGCTTCACATCCCTTCCTCATCATTCTCTCAGCCTTCATCATAGAAATAACTATGGTGGTTGTGTGAACAACTCACCTTCCATTTTTACATCTCTCTATTCATATGTTTTAAGTACCACAAATTTTTCTTTGCAGTCTACAATTGCCACATGTTGTGAAAACCAATTCATGCCTAAAATGGCATCAAACTTGTAACACCCCCTTACCCCACTGTAGTTCAGCAAGACAACTGAGCATTACCTGTCTTACTGTTTTATAAAATTAATGAAGTGGAGTAAATTTTTTTTTTTACGAAAATATTGCAGACACTGAAATAAAAATTATTACAAACATAAATAGTCAAAATTTTATTTATTTATAAAATACATTAATTTCATCCAAACTATGTTCTTTTACATTGTAATTCACATCTTTAATACACATTATATGAAATAAAAACGATAATTTAATTTACAAAGTTTTTAACAAAATATACCAAAAAGAAAACCAAAGCTTCTAGCTGATTCCCTCCAGGTACCCTTTTTCTTCTGACAATTCTAATATTTACAGCTACCCATCTAAACCTACGCGAGAGAAAACCACCCGCGCTAAACTACTAGCTTAGTGATGCTTCAATGATAAAAATTTTACATACACATATTTTCTTTCATATTAATTAACCATTTAATAAATAAAGCATAAAATAAAGAATTATATAAAATCAAATAAATTTCATCAAGCATGTAATATTTAACAATTTAATTCATACAATATTAGTAAAATGACATACTTTAATATTATTATTATTTTTTATTTTTCTTTTATTGTGCCCATAACACCTATAACCGAACTAACTAATAGGAATAACGAGATTGTCATTTCCGGCTTTAATAATATTGCGCCGAACGCTTTTATAATAATATCATTATCGGCTTTTGTAATATTGTCATTACCAGTTTAAAAATTTGGCGCCGAGCGCATGTATAAATTGTCATTACCGGCTTTCATATTTTTGGCACCGAGTGCCTTAAATTCACTCATTGGCATGCCAAACTATTCTCTATTCTAGTTCTAGATTATGTGTCATAGGGCTTAACTATTTTTATATTAATTCACAATATTTTCAAAGATGACAATATTATTCAATTATCATAATTATGATTATTTATTTTTGTTCTTTATTTCCATTATTATTGCACTAAAATCTCACATATAAATAATTTTTTAAACATTTATTATTATCATCAAAGTAAATATTCACATGAATTATTACATATAATTATAACAACACATGCAAAAGCCCAATATTTTATGTTTTTACCTATGGCAGATTTCGAACTTATTTTTGGGCTTCATTTTTAACCCATTTATAATTCGAATTGGGAGTTCTGATCTTCTAATAATTTTAAGCCTATTGGCTTAGCTTTCAGACGCATCAAAAATCACTCAAATCCCAGTTTTTTTTTTATCAAAAGTTATGATCATTTGAATACTGCATCATTACAAAAATTTCTGCCTAGAATTTTCTGGACAGATTCTAGATTTGAACTTCATGCATTTTTGTGGGCAAATCTAAACATAATTAGATTTGATGGTCTAAATAACAATTAAATCCATGTGTCTTAGCTTTCATTTTCAATAAAGAACATACAAAATAGAGTTCCAGAACTCAAGTTATAATCAAAATAGTCAAGTCTGTTCCTGGAATTCTATATCCGAGTTATCAATGGACACAAGTTTATCTTTCAAATACATTCATCATAAGCATTCATTTTTATACCAAAATTTTCAAATCACATTTACATTCACATATCTCAACTATTTCACACCATTTGGTCTCATTACCATATAAAATATCAAAAGCAACAACTAATCACATTACATATCACAAACACAAACATATCAAACCTTAATGCATAATTCCATATATATTAATAACATGCAAGATTTTTATCAATGAAACACATACCTAATCAGCCTTAGTTATTCCCTTAATCCTCCTTTTTCTTCCCTTATTTGCTAGCTTTCTCCTTTCCTTTGTCACCTTCTTGAGGGCCTCTCATTTGTTCATTTATTTTACCTTAATATAGTTATAGGGCTGGTCGAATCTGCACCACTCTTCTCTTTTTTTTTTTTTTTCTTTCTTCCTTCCTTCTTGCTCCTTTGTTCCCTTTGTAGTAAGAATTCTTAAATTCTGATTTTTCCTCTTTCAAAACTAATTTCTTTCCTCACTTTTTCACGCTTGATTTGAAGAGAAATGGAGGCTTTTGGGATGGAGAGGTGGACGACACTAAGGAGAGAAAAGAAGATGAGGAATTAGACTCATGGAAGAATGTGAAATTTCCTTCATCTTTTTGACTTTTATACCCAAATTAAAGTGTGGTCCTAATTCTCATTGGTTCATTAAGTTAATTAATCTTGATTAACATTTAAATTTTGAAAATTTTCATATTTACCACATCTCCCTCTATATTCACACTTTTTCCCCAAACAATTGTCATAATACCGATTTTGTCCATAGGCAATTTTATTTTTTTCTAATTCTACCACTAATATTTTTAATTCCCAAATAATAATACCCTTATTATTAGTCATTTTTTTATGAGTTCAAATTTGAACTCCGATTGAATTTGCTCGCCTCACTATGGTCACGCGTAATCGGGGCTTAAATCACTGGATGTTACAAAACTTATGAAAAGGTGGCTCTATCAAGTCTACAGGAAATTCTCTCATACTTGAATTTTTGACCACTCATGCAATTATAATTTTATCATTGGAAACTGAGGATCTATACCAAATAACGTTAGAATAGATAACCTCATAAACATTAATAAAGTTTGGTTATTATCAAAATCTATAAAGACCTGGATTGTAGCCCAATGAGTTAACACAAAATACCTATTTTTGCTAAAGTATTTAGTACCCGTTGGGCCACAAATATTAATGTGCACTAACTCCAATTTGTGCTTTGCCCTTGTCAAGAGCTTGCTTACATGTGCTTCAAAGTTGCCTTTAAGAAAAATGAAGGGGAAAAAGCATACTTTGATCCCTAAATTTTATATATTTGTACAATCAAATCTTTCAGTGAATAATTTATTTGATTTGCTTCCTTAATTATTAATTTTAATAAAAGTGGACTCCTTGAATTAGAAATTTTGTTCATTTCACTCTATCATTAATTTTGAATTAATTTAATCTCTACTTATGAAGCACTCAACATCTAATAAGCAATAATTAAAGGAGGCAACGAAATAAAATTTCAATTAATTCCTTTTTATGAAATTTTTAGATTCTAGTTCTTTTTCTTTTTCAAAAAACATAAAAGTGAAGTTTGTCCAAATGAAGCCGATCTTAACACACTTTCATCATTCCTGAGAGTGTGTGCATGTGGACATGCACCAGCGCATTATATATATATATATATATATATTCTGTCTTTATTCCTGTGTCAACTTTCCTTCATTTTTTTCACCTTAAATTTTTCATCAATCCAATTCCCTTTTTACATTAGTTGGGGGTATGTCCTTATCAACATCGCTGGCTTTGTTATCTCAAGCTCAACAAGCGAGAATTTGCCAAATTACTTCCATAGTAAATTTTGAAACATATCTCATGCATTTCATACATTTTTTTTAAATAGCACGGTTTCTTTCTTATTTATTTCCTAGGAAAGGCTGACTGCGGTTTCTTAGAAGCAGAATGGTTAATTATATAATCCTATTTTGTTTCTGTATGTGTTTGTGCGTTTATAGGTACTTGCAGTTTTCAAATGATTGTGCTAAAAAAATATTTATTCGAACTCTTAATTTATGAAATGTTGCTTTAATAATAGAAAGGAAAAATTGAATATTATATTAACTTTCTTATCCTTTGCGACTTGAAAGGCCGTTTCACTTGCATCTTCCTCCTCAAACTCTTGTATTGATGAAATTAGCTTCCTAGACAACTTGATCTTGTTGACCAATTCCATCAACTTGGCAGCATACTCCTTTATAATTTCATCTCCTCTCATCCTTAGTAACTCGAACTCCCTTTTAAAAATAGAAGCTTGGTCATTTTTTGTATCAGAAATGTTACAAACACTTCATCATACACTTTTCATCATGCAAAGACATGTGTCTCTTCACATAAAAATAATAATTTGTTACCTACTATTCAAGTTTTTTTTATTTACTAGCATTTTAAAACTACAATTTTACCCCTTATTTTTTTATTTTTTATTTGATTTAATTTTAATTTTAAATTATAAATTTGTCATATCGAATTAAATTAACATAATAGAATAGCGACGAAATTTAGCAATGGATTGACATCCGTATTAGTTAGTTTCGGATCAGTGACGGATCAACGAGTAAAATTAATAAAACGATTTGAGAAAAATAGCTTAAAAAATAGCGACAGATTATCGAGGAAAATTTGCTACAGATTATGACCGTAGTTAAATGTTGTAGCTAATATGGCGGGAAAATATGGTGCTAGAAAATTGCGACGGTTTAAAGACGAATTTGCAAGAATCAATTAGTGACGGATAGAAACTTGTCGCAAAAGGTTGATATGGAAAATGCCGTCGCTAAATCACAAGGTGAGTTTACCTAAATATTTAGCAATGAAAAGTAGTCGTCGCTAATCCGTCGCTATTATAGCGACGGCTACTTTCTGTCGCTATAATGGCGACAGAAATGTTTCGTCGCTGTAGGTAAAAAAGAGGAAATCCACATTCAAAAACATTAGCGATGAAATTTTTTGCCATTGAGATTTAGCAATGGAAAGTAACCGTACTTTTGATGACAACTATCAGCGACGAAACTTTTCGTCGCTAAAAATGAAAGAAACAGCAACGTTTCTTTTCCATGAAACGACATCATTTTTACTGGGTTTGTTATAATCGTGCAACCCAAAATTTTTTCCTCATTCCCCCCCCAACAGACATTGTTCCCTCTCCCTAGTGCCCAAATTTCCAGCTACGGTATCTCCTTCCTCTGCTTCGGTCGTGCTCTTCCTCTGCTTTGGTCGTGTCCTTCCTTTGCTTCGGTCCTCTCTCTCTTTTGCTTCGGTCTTCTCCTTCCTCTGCTATGGTCCTCTACTGCTGTCTCCCACTGGATCAGGTCCTCTACTGTTGTCTCCGAGGTCCAGTCGCCTCCTAGCTAGCGTAGCCTCCCAGCCCCGATCGGTTCAAGCTCCGGTCCCTCCCTTCCAACCCCGGTCACCTCCCAGCAAAGAAGGTAGCTGATGTTTTTCTTTCTTTTTTTTTGCAGATTTTTTTATTTTACTTGTTTGTATTTTTTTATTAATTTAATTTTGATAATTTAGGCAAAAAATTATAAATTAGTTAAGTTTAATAAAATAGCTAAGTTTAGTTACTAAGTTTAATAAAATAGCTATTTAGCTATTAAGTTTGATTAAAATTATAAAATAGCTAAGTTTATTTACTAAGTTGAATAAAATAGTTTAATTACTAAGTTTAATATAAAGCTAGAACATAATATAGATAATTTAGGTAAAAAATTATAAAATAGTTAAGTTTAATAAAATAACTAAGTTTAGTTACTAAGTTTAATAAAATAGCTATTTAGCTATTAAGTTTGATTAAAATTATAAAATAACTAAGTTTATTTACTAAGTTAATTAAAATAAGTTTAATAAAATAGTTTATTTACTAAGTTTATTCTTTTTAAGTAGCAATTGATATTTGTGTTCATTGTTGCTTTTGATATTATTTACTGTTATCGAGTGACTAATATGCAGATTGGTTGCACATCATCTGAAAATATATACCATGGTAGAGGCAGAGGGCCTACAAAACGAGGAGAGAGATCGACAGAGAAGAGTAATTTCTCAAATCGACCACTAGTTCTACCACTTCGTGTACCACCATCACCACAATCATCTACACCATCACAACCATCGCCACATTCATCGACACCATCATAGTCATTGCTACAGTCATTGGCACAACCACAAGAATCAACACCACCACCACAACCATTATCATTAGCTCATCCATTAGCAACTATGTCAATCTTAGGAGGTTCAACATTAACATCTCCCATATCACAACCTACTACATCATCTCCTCTAGCTGCTTTTGCCTTACATTTACAATCTGAAGCATTAGTCGCTGAGTCAACCAATGGTAGATGACAACTCAATCTTGATCCTAGAAGGTAATATTACTATTATTATTTCTCTTAATCTTTTCATTCATGCATTTAGTTTGTTTTTTATGTATTGTTTGTTTGTGCTTTTTGCATAGTGGGAGTTTTCTTCAGTCTCATGTAGTTTCTGCGGCTATCACCCGTAGGTTTTTAATCCGTTTGAGTGATAGAGGACATGTATGGAAGACTGTGCCTAACGATGTCAGAGACTTCTATTGGCTTGAGTTTCAGGTGAAATACAATTATTTAAGTAAAAAATGTGATGAGATGAATGACTTTGTTAAAAATGTATTTGTTGTGATTGATTGGTTGTTAGAGACTTTGTACTTCAAGTCAAGTTACTTATGATATAGGCAAAACTCTGCCAAAATTTCAGTTTGAAATTGAATATTTAATCTCTCTTGTGCTTGATTCGTTGTTAGAGGCCACATAATTTAGGTCAGATTACTTGTGTTATAGATGAAACTCCGTCAAAATTTCAGTTTGAACTTGAATATTTAATGTCTTTTGTGTTTAATTGGTTGCTAGAAACATTGTACTTCAGGTCAGGTTACTTATATTATAAACGAAACTCTCACAAAATTTTATTTTGATATTAAATATTAAAGTTAATTGAATGTTGCAAGACAAAACTTTGTCTTATATGTTGTTTTTTTTATTTCTATTTTAGAAAGAATTTACTTAGGATTAAGAACTTGAGATGGTAGTCAAGCATAGATGGTTACAATAGGCTGCTACACGTTATAGTGACACTTTGAGCAAGTGGAGATCTTCTGTCAATAAACCACCATGTGTTCCAGAGCAAGTTTGGAATATTTGGCAGAAAGAATGGTCTACTCCTGAGTTCAAGCAAAAATCTACCATTGCCTCTAAAAACAGACTTACTGAGACGGGTGACTTAGGTTCAGATCCCTCACGACATACATGGAGTTTTATATCTATGGTTAAGCGTAGCATGCAGATGGTATATTGATAATGATAACTTAATTTGAATTTGTTATTCATTTATATATTTAGGTTGTAAAATATTTGTTAATGTCTTTGTTTTTATTTGCTTATGTATTATGCTTGTAATTTTGTAGTTAATGTGTTTTTATTTTTATTTTATTCTTATGATCAGACAAAAGAGTTAGGACGTGAACCAAATCCTATAGAACTCTTTAAGGCAACACACACTAGAAAGACTTTATCAGGAATTGAGTATGTAGACCAGCGGTCTAAAGTTGTTGCAGTATGTATTTACCAAACTCATTAATTGTGCATATTTAAAATTTTATTTGCTTATTTTTCTATTAATCTCATGGAATTTATATTTTTTCTTCTTAAAAGTTATATTGAATGATTAAGTACAAGCCATTAGAGAGACTACTTCTCAACCAATTGAGGGATCTAACGAGCCATGTGAACTAGATTTGAGGTAGTTAGTTTTAGAGACTACTGGTGGCCAAAAAAACGATGCGTATATGGAATGGGCACAAAGGCAGTACATTTCTATACTAGTACCTCATCTTTTCAATCCACTGTCACATCACGAGATATTAGTACAGAGCAGCTGCGTGCTAGTATTATGCAAAATATGTAGCAGGAGGTTCAGACTATGTTGGAGTCACAAAAGCAGCAAATACGAGAATAGATACGCGAATATGAGATGCGCGAAGATGAGATGCGTGCAGAGATGCGATAGCTGATAGCAGAGATGACTAATTCTACCCACATTTCATCAACTCCACATAGCGATCCATCACAATCTAACAGGATGTAGGACTATATATTAAAAATATTGTAGTATTTTCAATTATTGAATATTTTTCATGTTGGGCTAAAAAATTTTAATATTTATTTAATGAATCCTATTAAAAAAATATTTATTTTTCATTTAATTGAATTTTAAAATTAAAAAAATAATAAAATTAAAAAAATTTAATATATAAAAAATGGATTTGAAAATGCTTATCACAATTAGTGACGACTGAAAATTAGTCGCAAATTTTATGGAGTAAATGCCCTACAAACTTTAGTGACGGATAACGTTTATAGCTACATAGCGACGAAAAATGCCCGTAGCAACATAGCGATGGAAAACGTCCATAGCAACATAGCGACGGACAACTTCCATAGCGACGGACAACTTCCATAGCGACGGACAACGTTCGTAATAACATAGCGACGGATTTATATCCATCGTTATGTAGCTATGGATTTTTCGTCGCAAAATCCCTCATTGATTTTGTCGTCATTACAATTCCTGCAAATACACTTCAATAACATATATTTCGTCATTAATTCCGTCGCTAAATTTAGCAACAAAATAACAATTTGTCGCTAAATTTAGCAACAGAATAACAATATGTCGCTATTGGACTTGCGATTAGCTTTTCTGAGACGGATTAAATTCATCGCAATACTGTCGCTAAATTAGATTAACGACAGAATTCTTAAATTTAGTGACAGATTTGTTCATCGCTAAAATGCATTTTTCTTGTAGTGCTAAAGTTTGCTACTAAATTGATTTTTACATACTCTATTTATTACACCAGACAACCAAACGTTTCTCTAACCCAAAAACAAAACAATACTGAAACTCCAAAATAAGAAAAAAAAAAAGAGTATTCATTTTTAAAATGAAGATCAATAAAATTATAATTTTTCGTTTGATCTTGAGCTTCTACATCGACCTAGCAATATGTAAAATTAGTATTAATAATTGGAATATGTAAAAACCAGATTTATGAATTGTAATAATTGGAATATGTAAAAACCAGATTTATGAATTGAAGTAGATAATTTGAAATATGTAAAAAATTCAATGAATGGAGTAAAGAACTTGAAGTATAGAAAATAAATTTAGGATTGGAGAAGAGACTTTGGAGAAAATTACTAAAATTACTGATGAGAATAATTTATTAAGTATTTAAGGAGGGAAATCATGGTCAAGTAAGGGTAAGTTTAAGGCAAGTATATTATTAATATATATGCATTTTTTCCATTTGAAACAGGAGATGCAGTTTGATTCTGAATCAGGTTTGATATACTAAAATAGAATCTTATAATGAAGGTTTGGATTTCGGTTTAAAAATGTAAATCGTTAAAAAAGATTGTTTCTAATTTTGACTGCTTTGGTTTTGGTTTCGATTCGAAACAGAACCGTAATTAAGGTATTTGATACCGCTTGTTAGAAATAGAAATCTAGGGCATATGTAATAATAATAATAATAATAATAATAATAATAATAATAATAATAATAATAATAATAATAATAATAATAATAATAATAATAAGAAATAAAGCCCTTTAAAATAAGAAGATAGCCTAAGAGACAGAATAGGTAAGAAATCCTTATAAATCAGATGACGACCCCGTGAAATAAATGAGAACACTGCAGCCGAATAGAAAAATAAATAAATGAGAAAGCTTTCCATAATAGAACTTCAATCTAAAACCCAATTGTTCTTCTCTCGGATTTATAAGGAATCTTTCTTATAATGTGAATAAGGGAATTTATACAAAAATATCACAGCTATAAAGTATAAAATAAAAGTAATTAAACCTAAATGTCGGGTCAATAATATTTATTTATGGTTTAATCCCAATATCACAAGTTGTCATGTAAGCAAATATATTATTTTTGTTGGAAATTGATATAGATTTTTGAGAATTTATGCATGTGGAAAATTGAGGCAGACTTGTGGAAATTCTAAATTGACTTTTGTTTTTCCTAAAATGATAATTAATGTCTCTTAGTAAAATAGAAAGTCCTTTTATGTTATAAATATATCAAATATGTCATGTAATATATATAAGAAAGCAAATGGTGAATGGAATAAACTAATTTATGATGCTTTTCTCTCTCTTTTATTATTTGTTTGGTATTAATCTTTCCATTACCTCCACCATGAAGAAGAAGAAAATGAAATTAAGATTCTAATTTATGTGTTTTTCCTACTTTATTCAAATCTGATGAGTGTTTTCTGTTCTAGGTATTTATTTCATGAGGTATTTGTTCTATTTTAGTTATTTACTATCTATTCTAAACTTACCAATTTTGTATACATAAAAGTTTATGAATGGATTGCTTTTGAAAAATGGTCTATAAATTTATTGATAGAACTTGGTCTGGATCATAAAACAAGAAGTACACCCACTAACCAAAATCAGAAAATACAGCTAATTAGGAAAATTCTTAATACTCTTAACACCATTTTTTTTCTATCTTGGATTTTCAAGAACAATCTTATCTGAAATTATCTTCTCTGGAAGTTAAGGAATTTGATTCCATAAGCAAAAACAAACAAGAAAAGAAGGTTAAAACCAATATGGGCAGCAGCAACAGAGCCAAGAAAGTCATATTCAAATCCCAGTGCGTGCTTGAGAAAGTCCTTAACTTGCACTTCACCAGTCCCAGGTATCTCAAGATTATCAGAACTTTTGCCAACCTGTGAGGTAATGAGACCATAAATTGTCCAAGCTGTAGGAGAAGCCCAGTAGTACCATCTCCACCATATTGGTATTTGCTGTAAATCACACATGAAGGATTAGAATTTAGTTTTGTTTATGGCCCAACATATATGTAACGTTTTGCCACTTAGCCCCATGTAATCATTTTTCGGTACCATTTGCCGCCTTTACGTATTTTCTGTTACAATCAGTCCCACAGTTCTTTATTTTAAGGTGCAATTCAACTCATTAATCTAATGTGCTACTACATGGCAATGATGTGGATGTTCACCAAATTACATGTCACGAGATTAATTAAATCCTAAAATGAGAAACTAGAAGAACATTATAACAAAAAATAGGTATAGGTGGCAGTGTGTATCCAAAATAAGCGGAGGCAAAGTGATAAAACCTCACAAGCAGAGGGAGATAAGCCTTCATATTCGAACATAAGACTGCATGGAAACCTGACAAAATAGTGTCTTAAAAAGACACTTACCGTCCTAGGAATGAGGAAACCAGAGAAGAGGTTCCAAAAACTAAGGAAGAAAGACATAAGAATCATTGCAATTTGATGGCCTGGAGTGAGCGCGAGAAGCATCATTCCGTATAATGTGAAGTACATAAAACACATGAATATGAAGAAATAGAACCACAAGAAGTTGTCCACTTTCCAAGGGAAACCAATCATTGAGTAGAGCAACAGACTATAGATCAGTGTTTGGATTGCAACATAAATTGCTTCTATGGCAACCTGTAAATCATTAAATAGATTCTTTTACTTCTCTTCAAGTAAAATGTGAGATATCCTTAAAAGAAGAAAATTTTATCATTGTACAATCTATGTTATTTCTCATTTGTGTTTTTATTTGCTGCTCCTTTGATCTCTCTAATTTTTGTTTCTCCCTTCAGAATCTCCAATATGGTATCAGAGATTTATTGATTTTACAAAATCGAGTTTTTGAGGCTTTATATGATTTACCTGAGCAAACGCATAAGGCAATTCCGAGTACATTCCCGCAGCTCTTTCGCGGTAGAAGACTGTTCTTTCTATCGACACAATAGACATTACTGAAGATGTGTTGGTAGCTCCAAGGAACATAACAGCTGAATACATAGCTCCAAGCAAATTGAAAAGATCTTGTTGCTTTTGTCTGTTCATATATCAGAGTGATGGAATTACTTTCAAAATAATTCACTAATTTAGATGCATAAAATCAACCAACTACAATTGTCTATCATTACAAACTGCATATATACTTACGTTTTTTGGCCTTTGTCCCAAAAAATAAGTCCAAAAATGAAACCAACTGCAACTGTCATGAACAATCGAATCGCATTATATTGCGGATTTTTCCAGTAAGACCAATGTTGTTTTAAGAAGCAAGCTTTGCATTGAGTAAAGAAATCTTGAGAGTATTGTGTAGGGAAATAAAGGTCCTCAGATCCTGGTTCTGGAGTGCATAGTTCTTTAATAAGTTCCTGATTTCTCCTGCTTACCCAATAAGCGAAAAATTTTAAGCCATCATCATATTCAACACCTGATTTAGTAGACACCAAAAGAGGTAGATTCTTACTGGTAGAGATCAGAGTTGGCATAAATTTCTGCAAAGTCGACGTTGAGTTGAGTTTCGACTGCCATAGAACTAATTTCCAGCATCCATGTTGCTGGATTATAACCATCTTTAATCTTAAGCACCCCTGGTACTGCCTAAAAATTATTTCATAGATATTAGTTAACTGAGCCAAAAAAAAAAAAGATTTTATCTTTTTTATTAAAGTGCATCAAAAATTTGATCTTTGAATTAGTACTCACTTCAAAGTATTCAATAAGTTTGTGAGAGTGGCGACCGAGGGGTCCAGCATAAATGACTTGTCCTCCTCTCTTCATTAGTAGTAACTACACACAATATGACATCAAGTCATAAATAAGCATGATCGTATTACCAAATCAGGCAAATAATAGGATTTATGCAGAGAGTACAAAGAATAAGAGAATCCTAATTAAATACCTCATCGAAAGCTTCGAAAATGTCAATACTCGGTTGGTGAATTGTGCAGACAACCGTTCGGCCTGTGTCAACTGTGTTCCTTACCGTACGCATAACAATTGCAGCAGCTCTAGCATCAAGGCCAGATGTTGGTTCATCCATAAAAATGATGGATGGATTAGCAACCAATTCTACTGCTATAGTTAGTCGCTTTCTTTGTTCGGTCGATAAACCATCTATGCCTGGCAGGCCTACTATTGAATTCCTAACTGGGTTCAGCTCAACCAAATCCATGACCTCTTCAACAAACATCTAGCAGAATCAAAGTTTAAATCACTTTCAAGTTAGGGAAACCAAATTGCTAATTGTATAGGAGAAAAATAAGATATTATAAGATAATTACCTTTCGAGTTTCGGTCTTAATATCCTTAGCAAGACGCAACCAGGCAGAGTACACGAGGATTCATAGACAGTTACATGTGGAGAATGGATATCATTCTGTTCACAGTAACCACTAATCCGAGCAAATGTTTCTTGCCTCTTCGGATAACCAGAAATGCTGATACTTCCTTCAATGTAGCCTCCAGTTTTCCTTCCTGCTAAAACGTCCATTAGGGTAGTCTTTCCAGCACCACTTACTCCAACCAATGCAGTTAGAATACCAGGCCTGAAAGCACCACTAACATTTCGTAGCAGCTGCAAGCGGTCCTCTTCAATTCCTTGGCTTTTCATTTCCTAATAAACAAATTAAAGTTCCTTAAAGTGATCCTACAAGTTTCTTTAAGATGAACCGCCAAAGGGAGATAGATAAGAGCCACTTACAGCAGGCATATCAACATAGTAATTGACATGATCAAATGCTAGTGACAGTGCCTGAAAGGGCAGAACCATTCCTCGTTTCGTTGGTGAGTGCACCATGGTAGTAACAGATGATCTGTCCGGTGTGTTCCTCACTGCCATACCTGCTGAACATAAGCAGAAACTGAAAGTTAAAAAGTCTCCTTTGTGATGCTAATGCAAAAAGCATTTATTTGTTCAAGTTTATGTGCAGACTCCAACTATCAAGTCAAAAATTGCACAGTGATCGCTGAAATAATGAACATATTAACAGTATTCGATCAGTGCATTATTTTGGTTCTCAATTAGCGAGTAAAGGAAAATGTTCAGGCATAAACAGCAATAGAAGCTTTGTTTTCCGAGAAATCGCTACAAACAAGAAGCCTTCTAGTCGTATGTTAGTATAAACCTTGAAGCAGGATCATTAACAGGCATCATCAAAATATTTTCGTAATTAGATTAGATTGTAAGATGTGACCTTCATATAATGGTTCAGTCGACAACGAGATCATTTCAGTGGACTTCGTTTGCTGTCCAGTAGATGGTAACTTGTTCTTCTTACTTTGATGGTCATCATCAAGAATAATGGATTTAGAATCTCCCAAAGCTGCATTGATTTTGAAAATGTTAATAATAAGGTCAAATAATCTTCTTCCACAGCCCAAACAAAGACTAGTATTAGAAAACTGATGACTTACGATCCAAATATGTCAGTGCCCATATAAAAAGGATGTTGAAAAGCAGAGAAAACCCAACAAGTGCTCCAATAGAAATCCAATACCAATATTCTTTCAAGAACATGCCTCTCATTTTCAACAGGACCTTTCCAACTGTAGGTTGATTAATTGTTGTGTGGTTAATCGGCTGCATAAAGACACAAATACTGATGCGTAATTGGAGGATAAAAATACTTTTATACGGGCGCATCTGACAGGTGTGAGCATATTTACTAAATCACATGCCACTTCACTGCTATTTCAAATTAATAAAACTAAGTGAATACTAAAATAATAAATTGGAACAAAAAAAAAACAAGATATAACAATTCGTACCCAAAATGACAACAACATGCAGCAAAGTGATAAAACGTGACAAATACAAAGGGCTACACATGTATTAAACGAAAAGTAAATTATTAGTTGCATATATTGTTAATTTGGAGATCTTACAACACTCCATCTTTCATCAAGAAATTCATTGATGGCTATAGCATTCTGCCCATACATCATAGGAGAAACATAATAGCCCCAGATCATCCATGGTTCAATATCATCTACAAAAGGACATCAACATATTTACTTAGAAAAAAATTGGTTGAATATGAATTCCAGAAACTAATGCAAGAAATAGCATAGACAGAAAATTAAACCTTTGGCAACTATGAATCCACCAAGGACAAAAACCACAAGCAATGTAAAGGTACCAAGCGTGTTCGCTATAACTTCTGTTCTTCCAATGGCAGAAATGAATCGGAAGAGAGAAAGAGCCATCTGATGCACACTGAAGAATGCTAAGAATTGCTTGAAAAACCTGGATATTGTCAATGTGTTAATTTTTCAATTAAGCTGATTAATAACAGTATTGGTTAATCAAGAACTGAATTAGTTAAATGCACATATATACCTGGTAGCAGCAGGAGCAAATCCAATAGTATAATAAGTGAGGAGAATCCAAATTCCAGATTCCATTAACGAAATTGGAATCCGAAGTACCCAGATTGGTAATGCAAAAGCCCAAGCTGGATAGAACAAGAAATCCCTCTGCTTGAAAAAAACAGGAAGCCTGAACATAGTCATTGCCATCTCTGCCATGCCATTGAACATAACATTAATCAGACTAAAGAACAATGCACCATAGAATTTTCCGCCATCTTCTACTGTTCCAACTTTCATTTTGGTTCTTAAAAACACAGTCATGGCTATTATTGACATGATGGTGATCTGGGTAGTCTTGAATATATAAACGAAAGAGTTCCGCTTCATCAATAGCAACTCTCTTGCAAAGCATGCTTTGAAAAGTTCCCAACTGGAAAGTCCATACTTTTTTGTCTCCAATGCTGCCGGATGAGCATTTGCTTTGTCAAAAGGAACTCTTAGCTCCTCATTCAGCTTTTGACCAATATGGGAAGATTCGAATCGTTGCACTAATTCAGGCACAGAGATATATCTGTAAGGTTGATCCTTTCTGTACCAGTACTGCTCTTGATCCTTCTTTGAAGTTACTTCTTGTAGGAAATCTGCAATTCCTTTCCTTTCCGGGCATTTGAAGCCAACACTCTGAAAGAATTCAAGGACGTTTTCTCGTGGCCCTTGGTACACAATTTGTCCTTCTGAAAGTAAGATAATATCATCAAACAGTTCATATGTTTCAGGTGCAGGTTGTAGAAGGGAGATTATCATTGTCACATCCATTATATGAACCATTTGCCTCATAAATCTCACAATTTGGAAAGTTGTTGAACTGTCTAGACCAGTTGATATTTCATCCATGAAAAGTGCTTTCGCTGGTCCAACCAACATTTCTCCTGTTGAAAAATTCTTGTTAATTGATCCATATTTTTTCTTTTTTGGATAAATATTCGGAGCAGAAAGGCACCATTTTCATTAAATACCTGTAGTGACACGCTTCTTTTGTCCGCCTGAAATGCCTCTTCTCATCTCATCACCCACCATAATATCAGCACAGATGTCTAATCCAAGAATCTGTTTAAAGTACCTTAATGAGTAAAGCTACAGGAAGTTGAGCTATAAATTAGTTTTCTAAATTAAAATTCACAAACCTTGAGAACATAATCAGTAACAAGACTGCCTTCTTGGCCTGCAATTGCTGTGGCTTTCATGAATGCATCAATCTCAGGATCTGGTTTAATTCCAGCTTCTTTTTCTCTTCTTGACAACTCCGCCAACATCTCATATCTAGTTCCAACTCCCAAGCATCGGCCAGAAAAGTCCAAAGTCTCTCTCACCGTCATCTCGCCATGGTGAAGATCATGCTGGCTTATATATGCACATGTTCTTTGTGGCACAAACTCATACAGTTCATGACCGCAGTAAGTCACTCTGCCTGATACCTATCCGTCCATTTAACATCTATTTAGGTGATCACTAAATCTATGCAGAATTACGAGTGAGGGTAAACAAATTGGACAAAGAAATAGAACAAACCCTTAAATCCTTGGCCATTTTCCCAGCAAGTGATTGCAGCAATGTAGTTTTGCCTGATGCTGGAGGCCCAAGAAGCAGAGTCATTCTTAATGGCTTCACTATTCCACTCACATCATGCAGTATCTTCACAACCCTTTTCTTAGATGGGAAAATTCTAAGTAATCCCAGAATTCCCTATTTATTATGGATAAAATTATTATAAATAGTTGAATTTTTAAAATATTTATGGGCATAAAAATTAGCAGACAGAACAAAGTACCTCAACTGTGTTCAGAGCTGCATTCAATAAAGTTGGAAGTGCCCTGGTCCCAACATATGCATCTCCTTCTACCGATAAATGCTTGAATCGAACTTCAATCTTAGGAATCTCAATTCCCACCCTGTTTATTAGTTTCAGCAAAAATCAAGATTTTTCACAGGAAAAATTCTAATTTAGTTGAAAAAAAAATACATGAAGATTGAAAGGGTAACCTGTCAGTTCTTTCTCTGAGTCTAAGCAGAAACCTCTCATTGTCTTCCTCAACAACTCTAAGTATGTTTTCCAAGAGTTGCTTCTTATCCTGCATACCAAGATTGGTAACATCAATCTCTTCATAATCAACTCTTCCATTATCTAAAACCTGCTTCAATATCCCTTTCCTTAACCGATCGTAAGTTGGCAGCCTCTCTATTGCAGCCCATTTGAGCTCCTCTTCATCATTTTCTCGCTCACTCTGGCGGAAAACATCTCCTTGATTACTCCACACTTCTCGCAAGCTTGCTGAAGCCAAATTTCTTCTGCTTGCTGATGATAAACTCCTGCTCATCGACCTCGTGCTCCTTGACCTCATTGACCTTGCAAGCTCATCTCTTACAGACCTTGCTAGCTCATCTCCATGATGAAAAGCTGCAGCCATGGCTGATGGCTCTCTCTGTCTTACTTCAACTGAATAAACAACTTAACTTGTATGTTGCAAATTAAGTTTTAGAGGGCTAAATAGCATGAGAAGATAAGAGTGTTGAAGCACCATGAAAGTTGTTGATGGGTTGATTTGGATTGCATGATTATGGTTTATGTAGGTGGAGATAGTTTCAAGAGGGGCATGCTAGTGACAGAAATGAGTATATAGACATTTGCAAGAGAGTTGAAAGATGAACATGAAAGTAATTCTGAATTTTGTCCATTAACACAAATAATGTCCTCATCTAGGAATCTAAGACGGCCTCAACAAGACAATAGGATATCAAACATTCATATCAATATTATATATATAGGTGCTACAGTTTGGACTTTAATTATATAATATAACCAACAAATAAATTTTATTTTAGTGTTACTAAGTTGAAACTCTTAAATTTTTGAGTTTAAACTCAAATTGAACCATTTTAATTAGATTTGGTAAATTTTTATTCAATTTGAAAATTTGATTTGAGTCTTTCCGGAAAAAGCAATCTGAACCCAATTCTAGCTCTAATGGATTAATCTGAAATTTTTGAAGTCGGCCAGAGTCAATCTAAGAACAATCAAATGACCTGATTATTAAAAATATATATATTTATATATGTTTTACTATATTTTTATTAATTGAAGTTGCTAAATTAGATAGTAATTAGGTCAAAATTAATTTTAATAATTAATATTTTAATTTATTTGATAATAAGAATTAACTATCATTTATTAAGTACAAATAAATTTTAATAAAAAGTATATATTTCAAAATTAATTGACTTTAATTAATTTTAGTTATTATTTTAATTTTATGTTTTAAATATTAACTATTAATTTAATTTAAAATTAACTCCTAAGTTCTATGAACAATTAATAAAATGAAATTATGGTTTAAAAAAATTTATTAATAAATAATTAGCAATTTGAGTTCAATTAATTAAATTGAGCTTACATATAATTGATTAAATTAAATATTAATTTAATATAATTAAGTTCGATTAATCAATTTCAAATTTTCAACTAATCCCAATTGAATCAATTGAACTCCAACTTGATCTAATTAAAGTTCATTAATAAATTTTAATTTAATTGATTGAACATTTTAACTTCAATTTATGTTCAATTTAATCAATTATTATTTATATTAATCAATTAAATCTTAGTTTAATTAATTTAAGTTCATTTAATCAATTGAACTCTAAATTAATCCAATCCAATTCAATTAATTAATATTTTTTCAATTAATTGAAGTTTAATTTAATAAATTCAAGTTCAATTAATCAATTGAACTTCAATTTAATCAATTAAACTTCAATTTCATCCAATCAAATTCAATTAATCAATTTTAATTTACTAATTGAACATTTGAACTTCTATTAAGTTCAATTTGATCATTTATTAGTT
The DNA here is from genome assembly GCA_023653625.1 of Triadica sebifera. Classification (NCBI taxonomy): domain Eukaryota; kingdom Viridiplantae; phylum Streptophyta; class Magnoliopsida; order Malpighiales; family Euphorbiaceae; genus Triadica; species Triadica sebifera. The sequence continues at coordinate 16,087,924 of CM042898.1, read as the reverse complement.
CAATTGATCAATTAAATATCTATTTAATTAATTTAAGTTCCATTAATCAATTAATTCCTAAATTAATTAAATTAAATTTTATTTAATTAATTATTAGATTTTTTGGATAACGGAAACTTACTTGTTGAGCGTTCATGGTACGTTTTCAATGCTTCGGGTGGATGCAGTTATTAGAATCGGACTAAAAATTACAGTACAAACTTCTTTTATCCTCTTGAGATTGAAGGATTATGAAGATAATGAGACAAATTTTTTTCAGAGAATTTACAGAGAAGGAAGAGCAGTTTTTCTATTTTTCAGTTACTTATTGGAGCAATTTTTTATTGAATCAAAAACTGTCATATTTATTTTAAAGTAAATGGGTTTGGACTAGGTCAAGCCCACATGGGCAGCCCAGACCTATAAAACCTAACATCTTCCACTTGCCCATAGTAGACTTGACTCATCCCAAAAATGTCATCCTAAATCTCAAACTTGAACAAATAATTTTTTATACAGGCGAACGGATCGCACAACCTGAAGCACACAAAATAATGGGAGCTCCAATATACAAACTTTATTATAAGTCATATAGGAGATATCAACCCAAAAAATATTTACTCTTGAAAATGTGCATATTTACCTCAAGTATCTTTCCCAATACTCTTAATTGAGTATTATTCAATCTCTCAGGAATTCATACTCAATTCATTTTTACAATTGTTAGTATTTTAAATTACTTCAAGTTTCATCATGTGAAATAATTTTGGCCGATGAATACAAGCTGCTAGTGCATAAGCAAAAAAACTCTTTCTTTCGCCCTCACATCAATTAGATTTGAATTAACTCATTTTTCTAGGAGTGTTCAATTAAGTCTGTTGTCCAGATATTGAACTAAGAATGGGGGGTTGAATTGGATATTAAAAATTTAAATTTTAAGTGCGGAAAGAAAAGTTAAGTTTAGTAGGGATAGAAAATTGAGACACAAGAATTTTTATAGAGGTTCGGGTGTTAACAAACCCTACTCCTCTCCCCAATCTCAATTGGAAGTTTCACTAACACTATAAGTGTTACAATGAAGTTTTACAAGCTCACTCTCAACTATGGTGTTTCTAACAATGGATCACACATAACCCAAAAATTCCTTATGTTTTAATGGCTCACACAAATAACAAATTCCTTGTGTTTTAAAGGCTCACACAAATAACCCTTACAAGTGTTCTACTCTTAACCCCAAAATACCCAAACTCACTTGACTGGATGATTACAGAGAGAAACACTTACAAATTTTTAATGCTCAGAAAATAATGAGCAAAAAGATTTTCACAGAGAATAAATCTTTGTTTTGAAAGTATTAAATGCATAAATGACTTACAACAAGATTTTAATTCGAAGTATTAGCTATTCTCTTGTTTTGGATTCATAAATGACTTGCATTTATAATTCCATGGTGAATTATAATTCATAAATGACTTGCACCAACCCTTATAATCGTGCCTGACATGTTTCTCTTTCATCTTTCACGGTCGTGACTAAGTATGTCACGGTCGTGACTGTTCTTCCAAGTCGTGACTTGAGTGGTGACCTTGGTCATGAAGCATTCTGGAAGATTTTGTAAGTGTTGGTTCACGGGCGTGACATTTCATCTTCACGGGCGTGACATCCTTCCAAGCCGTGGTCCAAGTAGTGACTCTGGCCGTGAAACTCTCTGGAAGAATTTTTCATGTCTTTTCACTGGCGTGACTGATATGATCATTCACGGTTTCTATCATTCTTCATGGTCGTGAACTTTAAATGTTGGTTTGTTGGCGCTAAGCTTTATCACGGGCGTGACACATAAGATCGCGGACGTGAACATGTTATTTCTTTAATTTTATCTTTTTAAGATTAATCTTCCATTCTCCATTCTTGCTATCATATTCCATACCCTATTCAATAGACTTAGAAAACAAGTATGTTAAATACATTATTGCTATTTTATTTGTTAACATCAAAATGACAGAAATACCTCAAGGTTCAATAATTTCCCCCTTTTTGATGTTGACAAATAATCTAGCAATATGAGCCTTTGAGAAGTCTCCCCCTCAAAAGATGCTTAGGATAAAAAATACTGAAGTGCAAGAATTGTAAAGAATGATGAAGTGTAGCATCAAAATATGCTTCCTAGTTTTAAGTGTATGTAAGTTATATGCAAAGTATATCCAATATATACCAAGATTTTCTTTAAAACAAGTTATAGTTATGCCAAGTATATTTAAGGTATATGAAGAGTATATCAAGTGCATATTCATTCATGTAACTTGCATCAAAGTATACTTATGGTATATTTAAGGTATATGAAGCTCATTTGCATAACTCTTAACTTGCATACTTGCATAACTCTTAACTTTAAACAATATATTGCTAGGTTCTCCCCCTTTTGTCATCAACAAAAAGAATAACAAAAAGATAAATATAATGGAAAAACACAAGCAAATATATTAATTTAGGAAATCCAAATACAAAGGTAATTGAAATTCTGAAAGGAAATTAGAAATTCCTACACAAACAAGCTAGAAAATATAACATCTAACATAAAATCTAGCCAGACATCCTATCTCTAAGGTGAGAAACTTCGGCCTCGAGGCTCTCCATGCGAGTCTCCATGAAATCCTTAAGGTTCTCTAACCTCTCATCCATCGAAAACTACAATTGCTCAAACCGTGGTGCCAAGAGGTCAACCACTTATTGAGCCAAGTTCTGTGTGGAGGCAGAGGATTGTCCCATTTCCTGCTCAACCTCTGGAGGTGCCACCTTAACTCGAGCTCTCTTCCTCTATTGGATTCCTTGGAGGCCAGCTTTGAAGTCTTCAGAGTCATTGTCTTCCCAAATGATTTCACCAGCAGTGTTGGTGAAGCGGTAGTAGATGTTGTTCTCAAATACTATTCAAACAGCCGCTCCCATCTTGATAAAGGACTCGACGTCCAGTCGGTCTCGAGGATGCCCTGGGATTAGGTTGAAGTGATGTTCATCCAGATTTAAGTATCCGAGCTTCAAGGAAATGTGAGTCACATACCCACCAATCAGAATGTCTCCAGAGGGCTTGGTGGCAATTGACAATAGATGGTTCGCAAACCATTGAGATAAAGCCACTGTGAGGCCTCTTCGGCCCATCTCCAGGAGAAAAAGCTCTGACTTCCTGATTGTGCCATTGCTGTCTCCTCTGGCAAATATGCTATAGGTCAAAAACCTATGCAAATACTTGTGCACTTGGGATTGAAGGTGAGTTGCTCCATGCCTGAGTAGCATAGAACTCCACTTCACTGTCATTCAGGATGCCATCAGAGGGAAGGTTGAACAAGTCTCCAAACTCTGTGGCAGAGAGGGTGTTCGGATGCTTGCATATTTGGAACTTCACCGTGCCAGTAGGAGATACTTGCAAAGTGCTCAGAAACTCTAAGGTTGGCTCCCTCAGAGTTGGTTGATGAATATCAACAAATTCCTTCAGATGACAGGCCTGGAGTTGTTCTGTCATGGTTGTCTCGAGGCTGAGTGTACGAACGGTTTGCCACTCAAATGATCTAGAGGAAAAGAGTGACCTTTTTCTTGAGCATTGAGTATCTAGGATGGCAATGCTCTGGAATGATATTCAAAAGGTAATTTGTGTACCTTCTTGGAGCATGAGACTTCTTCCTAGTACCCTTGGAGGAACCAGTTTCCATTTTGATTGAAAGAAGAAACTTTTGAAGAGTGAAAAACTTTGACAGAAATTTTGAGTAAACCCTAAGGAGATATGATTTCTAATGATTAAAGTGGTTTTTGAAGATATTTATAGATGGAATTAGTGGCTAGGGGGTCAGAATCTTCAAAATGACATTCAATGATGATAATTGAGAGAAGTTGAGAGAAGTTGGAGAGTTGGAATGTGAGAAATAACGATAGAAACATTATATAGCTGACATCTTCAAGGACGTGAAAAACTTAGTCACGGTCGTGAAGTGTCATGTTCACGGTTTGCTGAAGAGATGCTCTACCCATGAAGAGAGGCGTGAAATTGATCATGGTCGTGATATTTAAAGGTCATGAGCGTGAATGATGAATTATCACGGTGGTGACAAATGAGTCACGGGCGTGAACTGTTGAACTTCACTACTTGTGATCATGAAACAAAGCATGACACAAAGCGTGAATGCTTCTGTAAGTTTTTGGTGGAAATGTTCATGGTCGTGAAAAAACGTCACGGGCGTGAACAAAGGATTTCACGGGGGTGAATGAAAAAGGTTGTAGGCATGAAACATAGGCTTCACTACTTTAAGTCATGAATCATGTCGTGAAGCAAGTCGTGAAAGCTACTGGCTGTTTTGGCGATTTAGTTCACGGTTGTAAATATATGTCACGGGCGTGAATGGCCTAAAATTCTCATTAAATAAAATTAAGTCTAAAACAAGACTAAAGCATTTCTAAAGAGCTTTTATCCCATATAACATATTTTTCCATCAAATTAGCTACCTTATTTCTAAAAAGATGAGATAAAAACAAGATTATCAATCAAGGTTTGACAATTTGGCAATTACAAAGTTGATCCATCAATCATACCAAGCTCTCTTCTTATGCAATTAAATCTTTCCTCATTTAGAGACTTAGTGAAGATATCTACCAATTGATTGTCTGTGCTTATAAATTCCAATACAACATCTCCATATTGAACATGATCTCTAATAAAATGATGTCTTATATCAATATGCTTACTTGTAGAATGTTGAATGGGATTCTTAGGTAGATTTATAGCACTTGTATTTCCACATCTAATAGGTATATGGTTCATGCTATGACCATAATCCTTAAGTTGTTGTGTCATCCAAAGAATTTGTGTACAATAACATCCTGCTGCTACATACTCTGCTTTAGCGGTAGAAAGAGCAACTGAAACTTGTTTCTTGCTAAACCAAGAAACTAAGCACTCTCCAATAAAGTGACAAGTACCTGAAGTACTTTTTCTATCTAAAAGACTACCAGCATAATCAACATTTGAATATCCTACAATGTAAAAGGATGAATTTCTAGGATACCACAAACCTAGATGCAATGAGCCATGTAAATATTTTAGAATTCTTTTTAATACATTTAAATGAGACTCTTTTGGACATGATTGAAAGCTTGCACATAAGCATACACTATACATTATGTCGGGTCTAGAAGCAGTAAGATATAAAAGTGATCCGATCATACCTCTATAGAGCTTTTCATTAATGCTCTTACCCTTTTCATCCTTGTCCAATTTTGTTGATGTGCTCATTGGAGTCTTGGCATTCTTGCATCCTTTCCATTCCAAATTTCTTAAGTAAGTCTTTGACATATTTGGATTGGTTGATGAATATGCCCTCATTGCCTTGTTTTATTTGTAGACCAAGGAAATATTTAAGCTCACCCATCATGCTCATTTCGAATTCCCTAGTCATACACTTAGCAAATTCTTGACAAAACAATTCATTAGTAGACCCAAATATGATATCATCAATATAAATTTGAACAATTAGAATATCATGCTTATGCTTTTTAATGTGTAATGTAGTGTCAACATTCGCCTTTGTAAAGTTATTTTCTAAGAGAAATGAACTTAGTCTTTCGTACCAAGCTTTTGGGGCTTGTTTTAAACCATATAAAGCTTTTGAAAGTTTAAATACATGATTAGGAAAATCATGGCTTTTTAAACCTGGTGGTTATTCTACATATACTGCTTCTTCTATAAAACCATTTAAAAAGGCACTTTTCACATCCATTTGAAAGAATTTGAAATTCATATGGCATGCATATGCTAAAAGTATTCTTATGGCTTCTAATCTAGCTACAAAAGCATAAGTCTCATCATAATCTATTCCTTCTTCCTGATTATACCCTTTTGCAACCAATCTAGCCTTATTCCTAGTTATGGAACCTTGTTCATACAGTTTGTTTCTAAACACCCATTTGCTACCTATAATTTGATGCTCCTTGGGTCTAGGTAGTGAGGTCCATACCTTACTTCTCTCAAATTGGTTGAGTTCCTCTTGCATGGAAATCACCCAACTTTCATCATTAAGAGCCTCATCAATATTTTTAAGCTCAATCTGAGAAACAAAAGCAAGGTTAGAAGCTAAATGTTTGAGATGAGATCTAGTACTTACTCCCCTTAAAGGATCACCAATGATTTGCTCTTTGGGGTGATCTTTTGTCAATCTCCATTCCTTTGGGAGCTCTTGCCTGTTTTCCTCTTGAGCTTGAGGTAGAGAATCATCTTGATGTGAATCTTCTCGATCATTTTCTTCTCTTTCATTTCCAAGATCAAGTCTTTCCATGGTACCTACAACATCATCAAGAACACTACCTTTCACAAGATCAAGTCTACTAGATTCATTAAAAACAACATGCATAGATTCTTCAACAGTTAATGATTTTTTATTAAAAACTCTATATGCTTTGCTAGTTTTAGAGTATCCTAAAAAGATACCCTCATCAGATTTAGAAGCAAAATTTCCAAGGTTGTTCTTGGTATTCAATATGAAGCACTTGCATCCAAATATTCTAAATTATGATATTAAGGGCTTTCTTCCATTCCATAGCTCAAATGAAGTTTTGTTTAGGAGAGGTCTTTTGAAAACTCGATTTGAAATATAACAAGCAGTATTTGTGGCTTCTGCCCAAAAGTAAGTTGGTAAACCATACTCATTGAGCATTGTTCTAGCCATTTCAATTAAAGTTCGATTTTTCCTTTCAACTACCCAATTTTGTTGAGGTGTCCTAGGAGATGAAAAATTCTGCGAAATGCCATGTTCAAGACAAAAACTTTCAAAGTTTTCATTTTCAAATTCTTTGCCATGGTCACTTCTTATTTTTGAAATGTAATATCCTTTTTCATTTTGAACTCTTTTAGCAAAAGTTTTGAAATTTTCAAAAGCATCACTCTTTTGAGATAAGAAAATTACCCAAGTGAATCTAGAGTAATCATCCACGATGACAAAGGCATAATGTTTACCTCCTAAGCTTGCAATTCTAGTAGGTCCAAATAAATCTAGATGCAGGAGTTGTAGAGGTTTTGAGGTACTTACTATGTTTTTGGCTTTGAAAGATGACTTGTGTTGCTTCCCTTTTTGGCAAGGCTCACATGCCTTGTCTTTTTCAAATTTGACTTTTGATAGTCCCTTTACTAGCTCTCATGTGCTGAGGCTTTGAATTAAGTCCATGTTCGTATGACCAAGCCTTCTATGCCATAACCAAGATTCATCACTAGTAGTCACAAGACACTTAGAGGAATGGTTAGATATTTCATGTAATTCTATTATGTAGGTGTTAACATATCTATTTCCTTTAAATATCTCTTGACCATTAATAGAGGTTACAAGTCATTCATTGGAAGTAAAGGTTACTTTGTTTCCTTTATCACATAATTGACTTACACTCAACAAGTTATGTTTCAAGCCATCAACAAGTAAGACATCTTTAATAAAAGTAGTACCATTAATACCAATAGAGTCAATGCCAATTACCTTACCCATAACATTGTTTCCAAAGGTAACTTTACCTCCATCAATACTTTTGATTTCATTGAAGAGTTCTTTGTCTCCTGTCATATGCCTTGAGCATCCACTGTCTACTAGCCAAGCATTTTTGTTTATTATGGACTTGAGGCATACCTATAGAATCACAATTTAAGTATGGTGTTTAGGTACCCAAATGAGCTTGGGTCCTTGGGGGTTATCACATGAAGGTTCCCAATGAGCCTTCCTTATCCAGTAATATTTATTTATGTGACCAAATTTCATACAATAATTACACTATTTAGGTCTAAAGATGTTTTTTGATCTTACAATGTTCTTGAATGCCATATTCCCATTAGACTGAGTTTGAGGACAATGGCATGCACAATCATGATTAATTGGTGTTTTTCTAGATGCATGCTTCTTATACATAAAGGCATGATTAGCCTTTTGAGGTTTCTTTCTTAGGCTTACCAATCCTTGATTATTCTTTTTATGTATAGAAGGTTTAGTGTACTTATTCCTTGGTGCTGTTCCAGCAAGTGTGGAGATATGAGTTTCACTTGACTTAACAAAAATAGTTTTGTGAGAAGATGATGATGTGCCCTTAAATCCTAGACCATGTCTAATTAAGGGAGGTCTTTGAGACATAATGAGAGTATCTAAGCTCTCCTTTCCTTTGTGGAATTTTGAAATGGAGTTTCTAAGTTCCTCAACTTCATTTTTCAAAGTATTGTTTTCTTTAAGCAAGGATTTAGTTGAGGGTTTTGAAGAGTATTCATCTAATGACTTTTGAAAAGATTCATTAGATGATTTAAGCTTAAAGTTCTCCTTTTTTAAAGCATTTATTTTGATTTTCAAATCAGAAATGTTATTCTTATAAGTATTGAATTTACTTCTGTATTTTTCTAGTTCTAGATTCAATACTTCTATTAAACTTTGCTCATCATCATCATCTTCACTATTACTATCATTATCACTACTATCATTATTGTAGGAATATGAGTGAAGTTATCTTACCTTATCTGAGACGTGATCCTCTATAGCCATGAATCATAGGTTGACCTCTTCGCTTTCATTGTCATCTTTTTCACTTGAAGAGCTTTCGTCATCCCATGTGGCTTTGTGACCTTTCTCCCCATTGTCTTTTTGGTATTTGCTTTTGTGCTTCTTAAGCCTTGGACATTCCAGTTTAATATGCCCTTTCTTTCCACATTCATAACACTTTACCTCTTCTTTATTTCTTTTTGTATCATTAGAGGTTTGTTTGAGGTTTCTTTGTCTGAATTTTCTGGAGTTGCTCATTCTTTTCTCGATCATTCTTTTCAGCCTTCTTGAGAGCATAGCAATGTCCTCATTTGCATCATCACTATTTTCTTCATCATCTTCAACTTCCTCTTGAGATTTTGAAGTAGTGGCTTTTAGTGTTAGAGGCTTTCTTTTTTCTGGCTTTGCTTCAAGCTCTTTATCTCTTTTTACTGCCATTTCATGAGTGAGAAGTTTGCCAACAAGCACATCAGTATTCATGGTGCTCATGTCTTCATTTGCCTCTTCTATACCCGCAACTCTTGAACCGTAATCTTTGAGTGGAAGACTTTTCAGGATTTTGTTATTTACATCTTCCAAGCTCAGGTGTTTCCCGAGATTTCTCATTCCATTTATGATGGCTAGAAGACAGTTGGTCATGTCAGTAATTGACTCATTGGATTTCATCTTGAAGAGCTCATACTCTGAAGTAAGAAGTTGAATCTTCTTAGATTTAACTTGCTTAGTTCCTTCATGATAGTTTTCCAATGTTTTCCATATACTGTAAGCTGTTGGGCAGTGTTGTATTCTACCACATTCTTCAATGGATAATGAGCTTGAGAAAATTATCATTGCCTTCTTGTTTTTGAAGTTTGCTCTTCTTTGAGGCTCTGTCCAATCATCTCTTGATAAGATTTTTTCTTCACCATCAACTCCTCTTCTAGTTGGTGGTGTCCATTCTTTTCGAACACTATCCCAAACTTCAACTCCTTCACTATCCAGATATGTCTCCATCCGGAACTTCCAATGAGCATAATTTGCTCCATCAAAGTAAGGCTTGAGACTTTGGAATCCTTCATTGGCCATATCTTGATCTTTACTAGCACTGATTAGGCTTCGATGCTAGACTTAGCTTTGATACCAATTGTTGTCCAGATATTGAACCAAGAAGGAGGGTTGAATTGGATATTAAAAATTTAACTTTTAAGTGCGGAAAGAAAAGTTAAGTTTCGTAGGGATAGAAAATTGAGACACAAGAATTTTTATAGAGGTTCGGGGGTTAACAAACCCTACTCCTCTCCCCAATCTCAATTGGGAGTTTCACTAACACTATAAGTGTTACAATGAATTTTTACAAGCTCACTCTCAACTATGGTGTTTCTAACAATGGATCACACATAACCCAAAAATTCCTTATGTTTTAATGGCTCACACAAATAACCAATTCCTTGTGTTTTAAAGGCTCACACAAATAACCCTTACAAGTGTTCTACTCTTAACTTCAAAATACCCAAACTCACTTGAGTGGATGATTACAGAGAGAAACACTTACAAATCTTTAATGCTCAGAAAATAATGAGCAAAAAGATTTTCACAGAAAATAAATGTTTGTTTTGAAAGTATTAAATGTACAAATGGCTTACAACAAGATTTTGATTTGAAGTATTATCTATTCTCTTGTTCTGGATTCATAAATGACTTGCATTTATAATTCCATGGCGAATTATAGCCGTTTGATTGCATTTAATGCTTAAATAGCCGTTGCACCAACCCTTATAATCGCGCCTGACATGTTTCTCTTTCATCTTTCACGGTCGTGACTGTTCTTCCAAGTCATGGCTTGAGTGGTGACCTTGGTCGTGGAGCATTCTGGAAGATTTTGTAAGTGTTTGTTCACGGGCAAGACATTTCATCTTCACGGGCATGACATCCTTCCAAGCCGTGGTCCAAGTGGTGACTCTGGTCGTGAAGCTCTCTGGAAGAATTTGTCATGTCTTTTCACGGGAGTGACTTTATTTCACGGGCATGACTGATATGATCATTCATGGTTGCTATCATTCTTCGTGGCCGTGAACTTTAAATGTTGGTTTGTTGGCGCTAAGCTTTATCACGGGCATGACACATAAGGTCACGGGCATGAACATGCTATTTCTTCAATTTATCTTTTTAAGATTAATCTTCCATTCTCCATTCTTGCTATCATATTCCATACCCTGTTCAATAGACTTAGAAAACAAGTATGTTAAATACATTATTGCTATTTTATTTGTTATCATCAAAATGACAGAAATACCCCTCAAGGTTCAACAAAGTCGAATCATCTCATAACTATAAGATACATTCTAAGATAGCCAACATTAATTAATCACAACATAATATAGTTAAAAGTTACAAAGGGTAAAAATGTTTGAAATCCATTTTTAGGATTTCTAGGGCTCACATAGTGAAGAAGCATAGATCCATTCTTTTGCTTCCTAATATGTCGTATAGCATATGCAGTATGAAATATATGTTATGGTGAAGCTACACTTTCCTTATCAAAAAGATAAAAGAGTGTATGTCTCTCTCTTAATTTAAAAACAAATAATATCATATTAGTCTTAGTCTTGTCGCGATGTAAGTGCCAAAGTTGAAACCTTTAATTAAACATTCAACAATGTTAAATAATAAATTTCACACTCAACTTCCTTTGAATAGACACATGAATGGAAAAAAGTTATTTATGTCGATTCTTATAAATATGAAGAATCTCATCTTGAACTTTAAATAGTGAGATTAAGACCGCTCCTACTACATTTTAGTCATTCACTTCTGCATTTATGATTTCATCTTTTCTCACTCCATAGCGCTAGAGGCGATTATTCATATGAGTAAGTCAATCCAAAATATCAGAACCACTTCCTTTTCTTCAATCATGTCTCTAATATAGTGATACCTAATCTGGATATGTTTGGTCTTTCAATGATATTTTGGATCCTTAGCATAAGCTAATGCAGTCATACTATCACAATGGATTGTCACAGGTTCAGATGTTGTCTTGACAATCTCTAAATTCTGCAAAAATCTATTCAACCAAACTGCCTCTTGTATTAGCTAAGAAACATGCTACATATTCTACTTCCATAGTTCATAAAGCTATATAAGATTGCTTTTTGCTACTCCATGAAATTGTGTAATCATTGAGTAAGAATGCATATCCAGAAGTCAATTTGTGTTGATCGATATCACCTCCCCAATCAGCATTTGTATAACCAATTAAGCATAAATCTTTCCCTATATAGCACATAACATAGTTTGAAGTTCCTTTCAGATATCTCAATATTTTCTTGATAGTCATATAGTGTTTCGGGCTTGGATCAAATTGAAATTTGCTTACTAGTCCAACAGCATAGCAAATGTCTAGACGTGTACATATCATTGCATACATTAGATTACCGACAACACCAGAGTATGGTACTTAGAACATTTGCTCTTTTTAATATGATGTCTCAGGATAAATATCAATACTAAAGCTCAGATTCCTTTCGATAGGGATATCCATGGCCTTGCAATCATACATATGGTAGCGATTTAATATTTTCTTGATATAAGTCTCCTGAATTAGACCCAGAAGCCTTTTAGAGCAATCCCTTAGGATCTTTATACCAAGTACATAGCTGGCCTCACTCATACTAAGTACATTCACTCTTTTGGCTTTTCCAAATGGTAATCTTGTTGCTTTTCTAGTTAGGCCATACTCACAAACAGACAAATATATTTTCTCAACAGATCCTAAAAGGCTAGCCTTTGCTAACCTTTTTAATCAATCTTGCCCATTGTGTCATAATCTAGCATGCCATTTAACATCATCATTTAATAAACTACTACTAGAATTGCCAACAACAAATATAGATTGATTAATATCCATAAAGATAATGTATAGAACTATAAAACCATTCAACATATAACTAGAACCATAAAAAAATATTGTCCACAAGTAAATTCACACAACCATCTTTAAATACAATTTTAAAACCAAGTCCTAGCAGAATAACAATAGAAACTAAATTTCATCGAACATCAAGAGCATAAATCACATCATGGAGATAAAGTGTACGACTTCTCCGCAACACTAGCTTGCAAGTACCAATCCCAAGCACGTCAGTGGAAGCATTTTTCCCATATAAATTTTTCTACTCCCCTTTGGAATCCGATAAAATTCCACAGAGGAATATCAGTCCCTTGTTATAAGGTTGATTGCTGCTGAATTACAGTCCAATAAGGAATAGTTTCAGCTAACATCAAGCAACTACTAACATATAAATTATAGGGTTGAATTTGGTCATACAATAACTTTGGCTCAGTGCAATCACAGGCAAAGTGATTGGGCATTCCACAATTGAAGCAATTCATGTTCTTGTCTTTTCTTGCTGTCGTGTTTCCCACACTTACGTTTATTTTCACAAAATTTGGCTTTGTTGTCTCCCTTACCTGGTCATTTGCCCTTACCCTTCCATTTTTTTTGTCCATAGCTCGAAGCCTTTTTGCCTTTGGACTTAGTCATATAAGCCTCTCCATCTGACTTATTAGCGAGAAGGCGATCCTCCTCTAGCTCAACATATCAGGAAACATCATTAAAAGTTTTGATGTTGTTGTTATGGATAAAGTTGACACGCATGTATTCCCAGGCTTTTGGAAGAGAGCATATTACAACTTGGATAGGTTTCTCGTCAGTCATCTCATGGCCAGCACCTTTCAGTTCACTTATCATGTCAGACATGACAGTAAAATGTTGCCTCATAGTATGATTAGAATTATTCTTATAGGCATCAAATTTCAAAGTTAACTAATGCAGCCTTGTTGTCGAGGTTCTACCAAATTGAACCTTAACAACATCCCAAACTACTTGGGCTGAGCGGGGCTTCTCAAAGCGTAACATTAAGTCATTTCTCATGAGCTCTGCATCAATATGCGAGCAACTTTGTCCTTGCGCTTATAGGCTTAATATGTCTCCATATCCCACCTATGTTGAGCAGTGCTTCCATGCTTAGGCTCAACCATTGGTTGTGCTGTAGTTTCTAGCATATCTTGCTCTTCCAGGAGATATTGAAATTTTTGATGCTAAATGTCATAGTTTTTATCATTCAACTTATCTCCTTAGTTCAAGTCAGCAATTATGCTTTTTGCTACAACCATTTAAACTATTTAGAAATAATGATCATAATTAGGATTGACACAATTCATTATCACAATAATCATTCCATGTCATAATATTTGAAATTAATCAATAATAACCTAACACAAGCAGCAGAAAAAAATTGTTGTATAGCCTAATCAATTCCCACTATTATAGTCCAATTATCGTTGATTAATTTAAACTTGCACCAATTAATTATATTAGATGAGATTCATTAATCTCCCAATCTAATATTCTCATAATATTACTTACATCCATAGTTTTATGTAATATAACAATAAAAGATATATATATATATATATATATATATATATGAACATTCATTACATGTTTAAAATTAAAAAAAATGCTAAATGAATTTAGAAATAACACATTGTCACATAAAAAAAAATATATCCTCTGGTTGAACCAATGATTCTGTCTCAACAATTTCTCTTTTTGCCATTGCACCAGACATCTTTCTCATTCATGGAAAATCATTATTTGACTTGCTAGATTGCCTAATACTATCTTGTGTCTGACGCTCTAGTTTCCGAGTCAATTCTTCCTTAAGATTTACATAAGCGAAGTCGCTTAGTCTTTGTTTAAGCGCATTCTTTTCCTCTTCCCATGAATTAAGAAAGGAATAAAGAACTATGAACATTTGTTGTTCTACAACTAAATCATATTCCTCACTAAACATTACATAGAAAGTCCATAATTTATAGAATATCTCATTAATGTGTTGAGCTAGAAAGTGTTCTAGATCTTTTCTATATGCACATAATCACTCCAAAGCGATAAACATCAGATTCCTCACTACATGTTTGAACAAATCAAAAGTAACATTAAACATTATTAAATATAATATATTTCATGTGACAAAAAAATTTTATACATGCTTATTGTATTCATATCTTAATAATTATATTCCAATTTGTATATTTTTATCTAGATTTTATATAAAAAAATCTGAAAAAATATCTATTAAATAGGGAATTTAATTTTGAGCATTTTAAAAGAAATGGTGACCAAAACGGACCTCTCACACACCTCCACGCACCGAGAGAAGTCCGGTCACACGCAATACGCACATCCACACGCCGTCTTGCTACCACACATGCCCTCACACACCTGCATACATGAACATATGCCATCTCACCTTCCATATAAGTGCCACGTCAACAACCAAATGGACCAATAAGGTGGTTTCATGCGGTAGACTGTAGCCATGTGTCAATGACACATGTACAACCACGTCATTGCATTTGTCCACATGTCGCACTTAAAAATTGACACATGTCCAATGATGCCATGTGTCATGCCAAATGTCATGTTCAGCACCATGCGTTGCCTTTAAGTGGCAGTTTTCTGATAGTTTTTCAATTTTCCACATTTTTTACAATTCTAAAGCTTTTTTAACCTTTTTTAATCTATTTTAGGTTCGTGTAAGATGTGTTTGGATAATACATACCATTTTTGAGAGTGATAATCATATTAAAGAGAGTTTTCATAAATTAAAAAATTCTAATTTATGTTAAAAACTTTTAAAATTCATATAAAATCAACCATGCATCAAAAAAATGCAAAATTACTCATTAAAAAGCTTGTGATGAGAGGTTTCCAACCATACGAAATTCGAACCATGAAACAGAAGAAACAATTTTACAAAAAATTAAAAAAATTTGGATTTTCATGGTTAATTACTTAAAAATTATCTTAATCCCAAATTTAAGCATAAAAATACACATTACAGGCTCTGATACCAATGTTATATTTTTGGGCAATAAAAATTTAATTGTTGAGCGTTCACGGTATATTTTCAATATTTTGGGTAGACCCGGTTATTGGAATCGGGCTTAAAATTACAATATGAAAGTCTTTGATCCTCTTGAGATTGAAGGATTATGAAGAAAATGAGACTGATTTTTTTCATACAATTTGCAGAGAAAGGAGAGCAGTTTTTCTATTTTTCAGTTACTTATGGGAGCAGTTTTTTATTGAATAAACAATTGTCATATTGAAATTAAAATAAATGAGCTTGGGCTGGATCAAACCCATATGGGTGGCCTAGACCCATAAAATCCAACATTAATAAAAGTTCAATTTTCAAATTTAATTAGTTAATTGACTCTAATTGAATCCAATAAAGTTCAATTAACCAATTTAATATTTGAACTTCAATTTAGATTAAATTTAACCAAGTATAACTTATATTAACCAATTGACTTTAATATAATTAATTTAAATTTAATTAATCAATTGAACCTTAAATTAGACATTTTGAACCTGAACTCACTAGATCTAACCTGACTATCAAGTCTACAGTCTACTTTTGACAAAGAAAGAGCTAACTATATATATATATATATATATATATATAAGCCAATTCAAATTTATTTTTCTCCAAAATAATTTTCACTTTCAAGACTTCCATTGAATTAAAATTTGCTAAAATTTTCTTTCTTGGGTCCAACTTTGAGATAACAAATAATAATATAATAATTTTCTAGGTAAATTATTCACAATTAAGTGCATCAAATATTTGAAAAAAAAATAACTGCAGTTAAATTGAACTTTAAATGAAATATCATTTTCTATAAATTCTATATTAGAAATTAACTTCATCATAAAATTAAATGTAGAGCAAATTAGATTTTGCTTATAAATTTAAGAAAATTAACCATTAATTCGTGCTTTAAAAAAAACCTATAATTCATATTTCTATAAAATGTGACGCACATGATATATATATACCCATATAGTGTCATTCAATAAATATCAAAATCAATATTAGGGCACCACAACATAATTTATCACATAAATTGAGTCTTACACTTTATATTTAACGGTTTACGAGTTGTAACTGTTTACACATCTTAGTAACAACTCCAAGTAACAATACATAAGCAAACATATATGCCTAAATTATAGATGATATTATTCCATACTTATGAAGGTTGCAAGGAGAAAAAGAGGTGAGGTGAGGTGAGGCTAGTAACATTTGTTCCATAACTTCTATATGAACTTCAAAATAAGCTATCTATTGTTCTCTATTTGAAAAATGATGCAAATTGATGAATTACGACTCAATGAGAATAATTTTCAAATAAGTTCTAAAGTACCAAGCAATTTTTAATAACGAATCATAATTGTATAGAACACATACTATGTATTCCATTTTATTCACCAATATCATTTAGATACAAGTAAAATTAAAGCATACAATTATTGCTCTTTACTTAAGCTTATGCTTATTTATTTTATTGTGATGAGGCTAAACAGACATTGTCTTGGTTTTCCATATGAATATTTATCATGTGAATATTTGTATTTGCTAGCTAGCTTATCATTTGTTTCATTTGTACATTTACATATTTATTGGATCATAGACCTCTTATTTTGCTATTTATTTGCATTTGATCTGTAATGACTCAAATATTGGGTTAGTCGTAAACTGTAGCTTCCGAAATTGATTAGCATACCAGGGGTTGAAAATTACACCTGCGGGTGAAAAATATTTTATTTGATCATCGAAAAATATAGATTATGAGTAGTCCAGGGGTAAAAACTTGGAGTAAAAATGAGGTAAAATAAGCCCTCAAAAATCAAAACTAAGAAAAAATGAAACTCAATTCAATTAATAAAGTAGTTGACCATACTTTAACAGGGCTATGAAAAATAGCAAACGATATCTAAAAATTTATTTTAAGACATGGATAGACTCTAAATAATATTTAGGATTATTTGACAGTAAAAAAATAAATTTTACAGTAACACTAAAAATTGATTTATCAATCCGGTTTTGAGTGAGTCAGACAGGAAACAAACTTTGATTGAGTTGAAAATTTTTGTGTAGACATAAACATATATTTTATGAATTATGGAATCAAATTTGGGTAAAATTTAGCTTGTAAAGTGAGAGAAATAATTTAAAGTGCTTAATTGGGCCTAAATGGATTGAGTTTTGTTTAGACCAAGCCCACCCATCTTAAGCCACTATATAAAGGCTTAAATATCATAATTCTCTAGAGAGAATTCTGCAACTCCTTCCCCAAAATCCCTTTCTTGGCCGAACCATCTTATTCTCCTTTTCGCCACCAAATTTCTTCCATTTTCTCCAATTTTTACACCAAAATCAAATACCTTAATATAATTTTAGCCTCTCTAGTAGCTAGTGGAAGTCTCTAATCTTCATTTGTAGGACTAGAGTGGAGAGAAAACAAAGGAGACAAGTTAAGATACAAAATTGAGGTAAGTGAAATTAATAGTTTTAAATTGGTTTAATGGTATAAATAGATAGTTTAAGGTATGTAGATGATAGTTATGAAGTTAGATTGAGTTAGAAAAGAAAAATAATGGTGAATTAATTGAGTGTGAATTTCGATCATGGTAGGTGCACAAGGAGGTGAAGGTGCTTCCAAGGAAAAAGCTAAGGAAAATGAAGCCTAGGAAGGCCAAAGGAAGAAAATAAGATTAGTGATTTCAAAATCTACTTATTTCCATGGTTAAAGATTGAATTATGGTTATGGAAATTAGGAAAATTGTGTGTTATCCATGTAATTGATGATTGAAGCTTAAAACATGATTAAGGAATTATAAAAAGTGGATTAGAATGGTTAAATTCAATTAAAAAAATTATTTAGTAGAACTTGGAAAATATGACCACATTATGTGACAAATGCATATTAAGGCATAATTACATTTTAGTGTAATATTATGATACATATGGAATAATGAATGTATAAATTAGTGAAATGAATATTTAGAAGGTGAAATAAAAATTTTAACGATGAAAGGCCAAAATATGAATAATAATAAATTATTATTTTTCTTGCTAATTAAATGAAAATTAACTCATAAAATGCAAGAAAATATAATATTGAGTGTGTAGAAATTTATTGTAAATTTTTAAAATATATATTGAATATTTTTCTAATTATTGATTATTTTATGTATGAAATGAAATAAAATGGATAAAGTGTGTTTAGTGAGTTTAATGACTTAATTGATTATTAATGATGAAATCTTGATATATTAGAATGTAAAGTGTGGAAAAGGACTATAGTTATGGTTGAATAAAATGTTAGGCAATTAATAATGTAAAAATAATAAATTTATGAATTTAATGGAAATTGAATTAAAAGAATAATTTATTGCCCTTAGTTATTTTTATGATGATTAAATCTAATCCATAATTAATTGGCTACACATAGGAACATCATTACCGCAGTGTGGGTTATGACGACTCGCTTATGTAGGCCAATGAGAGTCTACTTCAGTAATAGTAATTCAGTGATCAGTGTACAATGCAGTGCTTGGGTGGTCCTTCAAAGTCACTCTTCAGTGAAATGGACTTTTGGGTCTGTTGAACCTTGAGGGGTATTTCTGTCATTTTTATGCTAACAAATAAAATAGCAATATTGTATTTAACAATGCTTGTGTTCTAAGTATGTTGAACATGATATATCTTGATTAGAATATGATGCAAGAATGAAAGACAACTTTTGAATATCAAAATCAAAAGAAATAGCAAAGTCATGTCCGTGACTACTTATGTTATGCCCGTGAATATAACTTAACGCCAACTTTTTACCATTCAAAGTTCACGACAATGAAGGATCATATCAACCATGAATGATCAAATCAGTCACGACTGTGAAATATCGTCACGCCTGTGAGATAATATGTCAAAATCGTTCGGAGAGCTTCACGACCAGAGTTACCACTTGGACCATGGCTTGGAAGAATATTCACGCCCGTGAAAGTATAAAGTCACGCCCGTGAAAGTATAAAGTCACACCCGTGATCAAACAGTTCAAATTCTTCTAGAGAGCTTCATGGCCAGAGTCACCACTTGGATCACGACTTGGAAGAACATTCATGACCGTGACACATAAATTCACGCCCGTGAATGGGAACAGAGAAACATTTCAAGCGCAAAGTTAAGAGTTGGTTCAACAGCTATTTTCTCATTAAATGCACCCAAATGACTATAGTTCACAGAGGAAGTATAAATGCAAGTCATTTATGAATCCTAAAAAAGAAGAACAACAATTACTTTGAATTTTTAATCTTGTTGTAGCCTTGTGCATTAATTATTTTCAGCAAAACCTTTGTTCTTTCTAAAAACCTAATTGCTCATAATTTCTGAGCATTGTAGGTTGGTGAGTGTTTTCATTATAAACAATTACTCAAGTGAGTTTGGGTATATTGGGTTAAGATTGAAACACTTGTAATGGTTTATTGTGTGAGCCCTAAAACACAAGGAATTGGTTTATTGTGTGAGCCATTAAAACATAAGGAAATTTATGGGTTAGGTGTTAGCCATTGAGAGAAACACCATAATTGGGAGTGAGCTTGTAAAACTCCATTGTAACACTTAGTGTGTTAGTAAAACACCCAATTGAGATTGGAGAGAGGAGTAGGGTTTATTAATACCTGAACCTCTATAAATCTCTCCTTCCCTACTCTATTTAATTTTATTTCACACTTAAAGTTAAGAAATTTTTTATTTCATAACCAATTCAACCCCCTTCTTGGTTCATTGTTTGGGCAACAATTGGTATTAGAGCTTGTCTAGCAATAAAGCCTAAAAAGCGCTAGCAAAGATCAAGAAATGGCCAATGAAAAATTTCAAAGTCTCAACCTTTACTTTGATGGAGCAAACTACACTCATTGGAAGCTTCGAATGGAGACATATCTCGATAGTGAAGGAATTAAAGTTTGGGATAGTGTTTGGAAAGAATGGACAGCACTAACCAGGAGAGGAGTTGATGGTGAAGAAGAAGTTCTTTCAAGAGATGATTGGATAGAGCCTCAACGTAGAATAAACTTTAAAAATAAAAAGGCAATGACAATCCTCGCAAGCTCTCTGTCCATTAAAGAATGTGGCAGAAGTCAACACTGCCCTACCGCATATAATATGTGGAAGATATTGGTGAATTATCATGAAGGAACCAGGCAAGTTAAATCCAAGAAGATTCAACTTCTCACTTCAGAATAGGAACACTTCAAGATGAAATCCAATGAATCTATCACCGATATGACGAATCGTCTTCTAGCCATCATAAATGGCATGAGAAAGCTTGGAAAGCACTTGAGCTTGGAAGATGTGAACAATAAAATTTTGAGAAACCTTCCTCTGAAAGACTATGGTTCAAGAGTTGTCGGTATAGAAAAAGTCAATAAAGACATGAGCGTCATGCCTACCAATGTGCTTATTGGCAAACTTCTAAGACACGAAATGGAAATAAAGAGAGATAGAAAACTTGAAGCCGAACCAAAAAAAAAAAAGAAACCTCAAACACTCCTAAAATGGCTCTCAGAGAAATAAAGAAGAGGTAAAATGTTATGAGTGTGTGTAATATCCGCTAATTTAGACATTGAGTCGCACGTGTCGCAAAATTGACGTGTTTGACGGATCAGAGTTTAAATTCGGATTTTTGATCGGAATTAATCAAATAATGACTAAATTAAATGATATATTCCTAATTAAGTGATTACCAAGTTTAAAGAAGTTGATTTAAGGTAAAAGACTAAATTGCAAATTTTGATAAGTTTTGGAGTCAAATTGCAATTTACTAAAATTTGGAAAATTAATGAGATTAATTGCTAATTAACATATTCATATTGGGGACATTTTAAATAGGTTGGTCAGCTACTCAATGAGAAAGAATGAGATTAATGGGTTCTTTAATCCTAATGTCAAGAATGGTCAAGATGGTGGGCCCCACATAAAGACTTTTGGGTGCCCTTTTTAATTCTTCATTTTCTTCTTCTTCTCATTTTCTGCTATCTTTTTCCTCTTCTTCAAATCAGTCTCCACGCCAGCCATTTCTTTTACTCCATAGCCAATCTTGATTTCTAGAGAGAGAAAGGAAGAGAATAGGGGAAAAAGATCAAGAGCAAGTGATTTTTATGGTTTATAACTCTTAAGGAAGCTGGGAAGAGCAAGAAAGAGGAAGAAAAATAAAGTTTGGTGGAGAGAGAAAATCTCCAAAGTTGTGATCAAGTGAAGAAAAGAGTAAGGTAAGAAGTGATTCTTCTTCTTCTTCATCTTTTCTTAAAGAAATTTGAATTTTTGAACTCATCCAAGACTTATATGAAAAGAGAGAAAAATTAGGGTTTTGAGAGAGAATAAGAGAGTTTATGGTCTTGAGAAAATCATATGATAATAATGATCTATGATGTTATAGGAGTTCCTAGTGACAAGGAACAAACCCTAAGGAGGAAAGGAAAAGAGAAAGCTACCTAGAATAGTGAGGAGAAAGATTACGGTTTGTGCATAACTTAAGGCAATAGCCTATCTTTGTTTGAAATAATTCATGTTAGTATGATAATTGATGATTGAAATGCATTAAGGATGACTATGGCATGAAAACATATGTTAGGGATAAAGAATGAGTTTTCTTATGATTTGTTGAATTAAGTGATGCATGTTAGAGAATTTAATTATGATTAAGGCATTTATATGTATTAGTCATGATATGTTGAATAAAGGACTCTAGAAATGCATGAGTTGTGTTTTGATATGATTTGGTGTAATTAGAATGAATGAAATGTGAATATGCAGATTTCCTACCGAAAGTCATGGGCGTGACTATCGGGTCATGGGCATGAACCTGATGGTTCACGGTTGTGACTGATTTGTATCACGATTGTGACTTTGATGTGGAAATGTTACTATTCATTCTAGAAGTGTTCACGGTTGGACATCACGGGTGTGAACTCATTTACGGGCACGAATGAGTATTCATGACCGTGAATATAATGCTCGATAATTTAGGCCATGGTCGCGGTTGACCGAAATCTGGCATTGAACCGATCGGGGTCTAAATTTAGAAATGAAAGAAATAAATTTAAATAATAATAAGATGCGAGAAAAATATTTTGGATATTATTAATTGAGAATTTTGAAGTTTAGAATTAAAATTTGGAAAAAAATAATTTTTTGCTGAATGAAATTAGAAACTGCAATATTTTTGGCACATATATTTTAAGAAGGCATAAAAATGAAATATTCTTTATCTAAGGAAAGGAATATTCTTTTGATTAAAATAAAGTAAGAGTGATTTAAATTAATAGACCAATAGGAAGCAAGATTAATAATTAATCCTAACCACCCACCTAATCCAACTATAAAAAGTCAAATTTTCACTTTTTTTACCATTCTTCTTCTTCCTTACCTTAATCACACCCATTTTCTCCCTTTTTTCTCTCTTTTGCCGTGACTCTCCTCCTCCCTTAATGTTCTTCTTTTTGTTCTTCAATTAAAGCTAAGATTAGATGAAAACAAAAGTGGGATTAATGCAAAATCATCAAAGAAGTGAAGCAAAGTGAGCAAAACCAAAGAAGAGGAGGGAAGAATGGAAGAGAAAAAGAGAAAGAAGACTTGGGTCATTTTAAAGATCATCAAAGGTGAGTTTAGATTTTCCATCTTCTCACTTTTCTTCTTCTCTTTTATTTGATTTTGGGGTTAGTTGCCATTAAAGTTAGTAATTTAGGGTTATTAATATGTTAATGGTGATTAAGGGTGAATTAGGGTGATTAGTGTTTGATTAGTGTAAAATTTTTTGTTAGGACAAGGAAATGAACAAACTTTGAACCAAAATCAAAGAGGAAGTAAGGGAAAAGAGAAAGCTAGCTAGGAAGAATATAAAAGTGAAGAGAAGTGAAATTTTTGAGGTATGTACATTTGGCAAAAATTCAATGTATAAAAATGTTGATTTTGATTTTGTGATGTGTATGAAATTCTAGATATTTCATTGAGAAATTAATTGGTGATTAAATGATGCCATGAATGTGAAAATAAAAACTAAAATATGAGGTTGATGCATGAAAATGGAAATTGTATGATTTAATTGATGTGCTGGAAAACTCATCTTATGAACAGTATCTAGTTTTTTGATCATAACTTGAGTTCTGAAAATCATTTTTGAGTTGTTCTTGTTGAGTTGGAAATTTAATACATAGGAATTCAACTTTCATTCAGACAATTAGATATGAATATGCCTGGAATTAGGTGAAAAGTGGACTCAAACTTTGAACTAGAAATCTGTCCAAAAAACAAATACTGGGCAGATTGCAGTGAACATAGGTTAGAAGTAAATTCATAACTTTTGCAAAATACTTTTTTTTTTTAATGTGATTCAAGTTGGAAATTAAAGATAAGATATGTACCTACATATTTCTAGTTGATCACTTGTCCAAATTCAACCTAAACATGGATGAAAAAGACAGAGAAATATAAGGCCAAATTCTATCCAGTAGAATACTGGGCAGATTACAGTGAACGTAGTTTAGGAGAAAATTCATAACTTTTGATACAAACTTCTTTTTAATCTTATTCTAGTTGAAAATTACAGATAAGACATGAACCTACATTTGTTTATTTTATCACTTGTCCAATTTCCATCTAAAAATGGATGAACAATACAGAGCAACATAAGGAAAAAATGTTGTCCAGAATAGGACAGCTTGTAAAAAAACGTGTTGATTGTGAAATTTTGTGATAGAAAATATATTAATTGACTTTTCTTATAGTTATAATGATTAAATGAGCAAGTTTGAGGTTGTAAAATATTTAATGGGAATTATTGCATTTATGTGGAATTTATATTAATGTTACCTACATAATTTATGTAAATAATAATAAAGGTAACAAATATAATTAAGCCCTATAACATTTAGTCGAGAACTAGAAATTAGGATAAGTTGGCATGCCAATAAAAGGGTAGAAATGTAGGCACTAAAAATAATAGTGCTGAGATTTAATTTAAGTAGGCACTAAAAAATAGTGCTGAGTTGAAATTACATAGGCACTAAGAAATAGTGCTGAGTTCTTAATTATGTAGGCACAAAAAAGGTGCTGAGTTGTTATTGGAAATATAGGCGTTAAATGCCGAATTATAAAATAATTATGTTGGCGCCGAGTATACTGCCGGAGAGCAGAAATCCTGTGTCCAGTGTTTAATTCTGATCTAAGATGTCGTAGGCTATTAAATAAATAACAGAAAAAAATGTGAATTATGAAATTGATATTGTAAATTTTATTTCTTGTATGGTTAAAATTTCAAGCATGTTTAATGAATAAAATGTCATAATTGATGAATTAAATATTTTTTCATCAAGAAAATAGTTTTATTATTAATTGAATATTTGGCATGCTAAATAGATTAATTGTAGTTTCTAAAATTTTATTTTGTAATTATTTATCTAATTATTGGATAGTTGTCAAACGTACCACTAAGCTAGTAGTTTAGCGCGTGTGTTTCACGCACAGATAAATAGAAGTAGCTGTCCGATAGGGTGACCGAAGAAGAGGGAACCCCAAGATCAGATTGCAGCAATCTAGTTCTTTTTGTATGTTTTGAAAATTATGCTGTAAAAATTAAATTTTTAGAATTTCTCTTGGATGTAAATTTGTGGCTTATAATATTTATAAGGAATGAATTTGGTAATTATATATATCTAGTATCATTTGTAAATATATTTTTCAATATTATAGTTTAATTGAATGAGTTCTTTTAAATCAAATTATTCACATCAGTAGTTGCATATTTTAAGTAAAAATAAAATAAAATATGGTAATAAATATTCCGCTAATAATAAACTCAAAAATTGTAAAAAAAATTCAATAATTCCAATATTGGTTTTAAAACAAATGAGCTTAGTAGCACTTCCATATCCTATTAATGTTTAGTAGTGTAAGGGAGCGTTACATTTCGTGGTATCAGAGCTCAGGCTAATTAATTCTTAATCAGTGGCTGTAAAATAGAATATGTGTCTCATCCATATGCATAAAATGCTGTAATTATCTGGCTTGGGTCCCTTCTTCTGGTTTATAGGTAGATATGGATTCGGGATCGGAATAAGATTTGTCAGAAGACGAACTGAGTTACAGTATTTCAGACTCAGCCACTCTCAGAAAACCTCTATCAGTGAGAGATTCTGTGCTGAGCGTAGTAGTTCCACCGAGAGCAGAGGGACAAGCTAATTTAGGATAGGAACCTCTTATGGAACAGATAGCAAACTTGTTGCAATGGATAGTACAAGCAGTTCCACAACTAGCTCCACCTCTTCCTCCACCTCAGCCAAACCCCGGATTGATAAGCTGAGAAAATATGGGGCCACAGATTTTATGGGAAGGAGGGAGGATGACCCAACAGCTTCAGAGTTTTTGATGGAGTCCACCAAAAGGGTGTTTGAGGAATTTGAATGTCCAGAGGAACAGAAGGTAAAATATGCAGTGTCCCTTTTAAAAGATCATGCCTATGACTGGTGCAAATCAATTTTATCAAAGCCCCAGACACCGAAACCACCTTCTTGGAATTTCTTCAAGGCAGAATTTAGTAAGAAATATGTGTCTAGAGTTTATGTAAATGAAAAGAAAAGGGTGTTTCAAGACTTGAAGCAAGGAAGCATGTCAGTTGCTGAATATGAGATGGAATTCACCTGACTAAGTAAATATGCTATTGGAATCATTGTAGATGAGGCAGACAGATGTCATAGATTTGAGGATGGGCTTAATGATGATATTGGGAATATGGTGACCACCCTTCAGCTTGAGGATTTTTCTACACTAGTATCCTCAGCCATCAGTGTGGAAAAGAGGTCAAAGAGAAAGAGAATAGAAGAGCCACCACAGAGATTGACAATTAGCATGACCCAGATATCAGGTAAAAGGGGGCGGATAACGCCTAGGTTTTTCCAGTCATGGGGTTCTGGACCAACCTTTTCAGCTAGGCAAAACCAACAGTCGAGGCCAGAGGGGTCTACAGCTAGTGCACCAGCTTATGGTAACAGGAGATTCATATATGTCACATGTCAGCATTGTGGAAGATCATATGCAGGTGATTGTTGGTGGATTACTGGAGCATGCTTACGATGAAAGCTCGAAAACTCATCAATAAGAGATGTGAGACTTACCTAGCATATGTGATTGATACCCAAAAGAAAAGTCCGAAGTTGGATGACATGCTAACTGTTAGTGACTTTCCTGATGTGTTCCCTGAGGAGTTGCCAAGACTACCACCTGACCGAGAGATAGAGTTTGCTATCGAATTAGTACCTAGCATTGCTCCTATATCTATTACACCATATAGGATGGCACCCATAGAGTTGAAAGAGTTGAAGATAAAGTTATAAGAAATGTTAGATAAAGGATTTATACTATAACATCCTTGACCTTCCCCACATGCATTTCATACGTATTTTCGTAGGAACAAGTTTATGACACGCACTAGCTACGTGTCCTAGTATTTGACACTTGTATCGAGTCGCACTTGTATAATTATAACCTAAATAAGGATAAAAAAGTATTAGAAATGAATTGAATAAGGTGACTAAATTAAAGTAAGCAAAATGATTAGATTAAGATTAGTAAACATTTACATTGTTAATTTAGTTAAATCGGGCCAAATTATTAAGCTGTATTATTGTGTGCATTAGTGGAATTATAAATATATGTAAATAATAATAATAATAATAATATAGAAAAAATAAAATGAAAATGACACAAAAGAGAAATAAAAGAGAAGAGAAGAGAAAAGAGAAGAGAAAGGAGAAAAGAGATGAGAAAAAGATAAAAAGACAAAAACAAAAAGTTAGCTTTATCTTCCCATTTCTTCCTTCTTCTCCAGCCCGACTTCTTCTTCAATTTCCTCCATTTCAGACTTCAATTCATCCTTTTTTCACTTAGTGTTTGAAGCATATTGATCCTTTGCAAGGTCGTTCTTGGTAAGTAATCAATTCTTATTGCTATAGGGTTGATTTGAGTTGCTTAGGTTCATTAATAGGCACTGATTTGAAACCCAATTTTGATGCACATAGAAATTGATCCTAGAGAAGTTTAAAACACAAACATTGTTCCTTTATGTCTTATATTTATGGATATGTAAAATTTTTTGCATGATTTGGTGTATAGGAAGAGAAATCCTCTCTCTACTAAAACTGGTCAGGGTGTGAACCCTATCCAAGTTAGCTACTGTGTTCTTTGATTTCGAATATGTTAAAGCCATTATTTGAAGTATCTCAAAACTTAAAAGTTGTAGATATATGTGTGTTGTATCTTTATACCAAATTTTAGGTTCACAGGGTTTTTAAAGTTTGGGTTATGGGGAATGGAACCATGACTATTCCATGGTTCGGAATGCCTACTGAGTGCCTTGAGTAGATCCAGCAAATTTTTTGGCTAACTTGTGCTCATTAGAGCTAGATTATGTAAATCATCAAAACCAAAAAGTTATAGGTATATTGCGTAGTGAAATGTTGGTACCCATTTCAGCTTAATTGGTTATGTATAGACTAAGTTATGGCCTTTTGAAGGCATACTGGTCCGAAAGCCAATTCTATTCTGGACCAGTAAAATATTTGTTATAATTTGAAGACCTTAGAGACATAATTGATAAAAGTTGAAAACATGAGAAATGTTCCATATGAACCCATATAAGTTTTTGTAAAATATAACCTATAGATTATAAGTTATGATGAACCCAAATGAGTACCCTGAAATTGCCTAAAGGCAGACAATAAGGTAGAAAATAGAACACACTTAGCAATTCCAAAAAATATTTTACAATGAACCAATTGGTCTGAAATTTTACTATGTTCTATAAATATATGTTAGTTTTAATTAGGAATAAGAATCAGAGTAATTGGTCAAGTATAGAAAAGGTTATAAGCTAAACAGTCTCATAAGATCACACTGCCTCATAGGAAAAATCTTAACTATTGACATAAACAATGCATATTAATTTGTTTAAGCCACATTAAGTCTCTCTAATCATGAGTTAATCGATTATTT
This sequence comes from Triadica sebifera, assembly GCA_023653625.1. Classification (NCBI taxonomy): domain Eukaryota; kingdom Viridiplantae; phylum Streptophyta; class Magnoliopsida; order Malpighiales; family Euphorbiaceae; genus Triadica; species Triadica sebifera. Next base: position 16,059,465 of record CM042898.1, on the reverse strand, counting down.
TTTCATATTAGACTCGCAACATATTGGAGACCTTCAAGGAGCGGATATACAATAAGTTAGGGGTCGGAATCAAAGGAGAACGGTGAGTCTAATTATCAATTGAATTCTTTAGTGCAAATGAATGTTGCTTGCTATGTGATTCATATGATTGTCATGATTGGTCCTTGATAATGTAATGATGGATAATTTGTGACATTTTGGTACATATAAATGGTATACTTGTGGTATATTTGAAGTATATGTTTGACATATGTGATAAATATACATGGTATATGTATAGTATATGCAAGGTATATGTGTGGCATATGAGGTATATATGTGGTATATGTATGTTATATGTTATAAGATACAATGGTTGATGAATGCTTAAATACAAGTGCATATGCATATGGACTAAAAAGGCATTGTGACTAGTTAATTGATATTGTATAGCAAAAGAAGAATTTTTAGTAATGCCATTTGGGTTGACTAATGCTCCAGCTGCATTTATGGCATTAATGAATAAGGTGTTTCAACCATATCTAGATAGGTTTGTGATAGTATTTATTGATGACATATTGGTGTATTTAAAGAACAGGGGAGAACATGAACAATATTTAAAAATTGTGTTGCAAACTTTGAGGGAGAAACAATTATATGCCAAATTGAGTAAATGCGAATTCTAGTTAGATCATTTTGTATTTCTTGGACATGTGGTGTCATTTAAGGGCATAGAGGTTGACCCAAAGAAAATTGAGGCCATGGTAAATTGGGAAGCTCCTAAAAATATTTCAGAAATGCGTAGTTTTCTGGGTTTAGCCGGATACTACTGCAGATTTGTTGATGGATTCTCCTTAATTGCTAACCCTTTGACTAAATTGTTGAGAAAGAATGTGTCTTTCAAGTGGACTCTAGAATGTCAGAGGAGTTTCGATGAACTAAAACACAGACTAACCTCAGCACCAGTGTTAACTATCCCTATAGGTACAAGTGGGTTTACAGTATATAGTGATGCTTCTCACCAAGGCTTGGGATGTGTATTAATGCAACATGGTAAGGTGATAGCTTATGCATCTAGGCAACTGAGACCACATGAGATCTCATATCCAGTGCACGATTTAGAATTGGCTGCAGTTGTATTTGCATTGAAGATTTGGAGGCATTATCTGTATGGTGAGACATTCTAAATCTTCACAGACCATAAAAGTTGGGGTTATTTGCTGACACAAAAAGAGTTAAACATGAGGCAAAGGCGATGGTTAGAGCTATTGAAAGATTATGACTGTACAATTGAGTACCATCCAAGGAAAGCCAATGTGGTAGCAGATGCATTGAGTATAAGGCCAGTAGCAGTTTAACTCATTTACAAACATCCTCTTTTCCATATTTTATTCAATTATGATCCATGAATGTTGAATTAAATATGCATGATAGAGGATCATTGATTGCTACTCTTCAAGTCAGACCTATGCTAAAGGAGAGAATTAAAGAAGCACAAAGCAAAGATCCTGAATTATGTGAAAAAATGGATATGGTAAGGCAGGGAAATAATACAGAGTTTCATTTGCAAAATGATACACTGATTTTAAAGTCATGCATATGTGTTCCAGACACTGAGAACTTGCATCAGGAAATAATGGAAAAGGCACACAATGCACCATATGCAATGCACCCAGGGATGACAAAGATGTATCACAGTTTAAGGCCTCATTACTGGTGGCCAAGAATGAAGAAAGACATAGAAAAATATGTTTCCAAATGCTTGACATGTCAGTAGATTAAAATTGAACATTAGGCACCAGTTGGTAAACTACATCCATTGCCAGTGCCAGAATGGAAATGGGAAAGAATAACGATGGATTTTGTCTATGGATTGCCAAGAACTCCACGGAAAAATGATGCAGTATGGATAATTATTGACATATTAACCAAGTCAGCACATTTTTTACCTATCAGATGGGGTTGTACACTTGAGAGTTTGGCCAAATTATATGTGAATGAGATAGTCAGATTGCATGGCATTCCAATGTCCATTGTGTATGATAGAGATCCATGGTTTACTTCACATTTTTGGGTGAGTTTACAGAATGCATTGGGAACAAAATTGAACTTTAGCAATGCATTCCACCCACAGACTGATGGACAATCTGAAAGGACTATACAGACATTGGAAGAAATGCTTAGGGCATGTTCTATGGAATTCAGAGGTGCTTGGGATGAATATATAACATTGATTGAATTTGCTTGCAACAACCAGTATCATAGCAGTATCCAGATGGCACCATATGAGGCATTGTATGGCAGAAAGTTCCGAAGCCCCATCATTTGGGATGAAGAAGGAGCATGTGCATTAGAAGGGCCAGAGATAGTGCAAGACACAGTGGATAAGATCAAGGTTATCAAGAACAAGCTAAAGTTAGCCTAAGATAGACAGAAAAGTTACGCTGATCAGCATAGAAGGGAGATGGAATACGAGTTAGGTTAAAAGGTGTTTCTTCGTGTATCTCCATGGAAAAGGATAATCCGATTTGGCAAAAAGGGTAAATTGAGCCCAAGATACATAGGGCCTTATGAAATTCTTGAGAAGATTGGTCCATTGGCTTATAGGTTAGCTTTACCACTCGAGATGGCTCAGATACATAATGTGTTTCATGTGAGCATGCTTAGAAGATACAGATCAGATCCTACACATGTACTTAAAAATCAAGCCATTGAGATTGCAGAGGACATGAGTTATGTTGAGGAACCAGTGCAAATCATTGGATACAAGACTAAACAGCTAAGAAACCGAGAAATACCTTTGGTTAAGGTATTATGGTGTAACCATTTACAAGAAGAGGCAACACGGGAAACAGAAGAAAGTATGAAAAAGCAATATCCACACCTGTTTTTAGGTATTAATTTCGAGGATGAAATTTTTAAAAGGAGGGGAGAATTGTGACATCCTTGACCTTCTCCACATGCATTTCATGCGTATTTTCGTAGGAACAAGTTTATAACACGCACTAGCTACGTGTCCTATTATTTGGCACTTGTATCGAGTCGCACTTGTGTAATTATAACCTAAATGAGGATAACAAAGTATTAGAAATGAATTGAATAAGGTGACTAAATTAAATTAAGAAAAATTATTAGATTAAGATTAGTAAATATTTACATTGTTAATTTAGTTAAATCGGGCCAAATGATTAAGCTGTATTATTGTGTGAATTAGTGAAATTATAAATATATGTAAATAATAATAATAATATAGAAAAAATAAAATGAAAATGACACAAAAGAGAAATAAAAGAGAAGATAAGAGAAAAGAGAAGAGAAAGGAGAAAAGAGATGAGATAAGAGATGAGAAAAAGATAAAATGACAAAAACAAAAAGTTAGCTTTATCTTCCCATTTCTGCCTTCTTCTCCAGCCCGACATTGAAGAACTTCAATTTCCTCCATTTCAGACTTCAATTCATCCTTTTTTCACTTAGTTTTTGAAGCATATTGATCCCTTGCAAGGTCATTCTTGGTAAGTAATCAATTCTTATTGCTATAGGGTTGATTTGAGTTGCTTAGGTTCATTAATAGGCACTGATTTGCAACCCGATTTTGATGCACATAGAAATTGATTATGGAAAAGTTTAAAACCCAAACATTGTTTCTTTATGTCTTATATTTATAGATATGTAAACGGTTTTTCATTATTTTGTGTATAGGAAGAGAAATCCTCTCTCTATTGAAACTGGTCAGGGTGTGAACCCTAACCAAGTTAGCTACTGTGTTCTTTGATTTCGAATATGTTAAAGCCATTATTTGAAGTATCTCAAAACATAACAGTTGTAGATATATGTTTTTTGTATCTTTATACCAAATTTCAGGTTGATAGGTTTTGTAAATTGTGAGTTGTTGGGAATGGAACCATGACTGTTCCATGGTTCGGACTGCCTACTGAGTGCCCTGGGCAGATCCAGTAAATGTTTTGGCTAATTTGAGCTCGTTAGAGTTATATTCTGTAAATGATCAAAACTAAAACGTTATATGTATATTTGGTAGTGAAAGTTTGGTACCAATTTCAGCTTAATTGGTTATGCATAGACTAAGTTATGGTCTTTTGAAGTCATACTGGTCCGGAAGCCAATTCTATTTTGGACCAGTACAATGTTTGTTATACTTTGAAGACCATAGAGACATAATTGATAAAGGTTGTAAACATTAATAATGTTCCATATAAATGTCTAAAAAGTTTCATTAAAATATAACTTATATATTATAAGTTATGATGAACCCAAATGAGTACCTTGAAACTGCCTAAAGGCATAAAACAAGGCAGAAAACAGAACACACTTAGAAATTCCACAAAATATTGTACAATGATCCAATTGGTCTGAAATTTTACTATGTTTTATAATTATATGTTAGTTTGAATTAGGAATAAGAATCAGATTAATTAGTTAAGTATAGAAAACGTTATAGGCTAAACAATCCCATAAGGTCACACTGCCTCATAGGAAAAATCTTAACTATTGACATGAACAATGCATATTAATTTGTTTAAGCCACATTAAGTCTCCCTAATCATGAGTTAATCGATTATTTTTTCATATTAGGCTCGCAACATATTGGAAACCCACAAGGAGCGGATATACAATAATTTAGGGGTCGGAATCAAAGGAGAACGGTGAGTCTAATTATCGATTGAATTCTTTAGTGAAAATGAATGTTGCTTGCTATGTGATTCATATGATTGTCATGATTGGTCCTTGATAATGTAATGATGGATAATTTGTGACATTTTGGTACATATAAATGGTATACTTGTGGTATATTTGAAGTATATGTTTGACATATGTGATATATATACATGGTATATGTATAGTATATACAAGGTATATGTGTGGCATATGAGGTATATATGTGGTATATGTATATTATATGTTATAAGATACAATGGTTGATGAATGCTTAAATACAAGTGCATATGCATATGGACTAAAAAGGCATTGTGACTAGTTAATCAATATTGTAAAGCAAAAGAAGAGGCCTATGGCCCAACAAATGTGCAAATGAAACAAATGATCAAGCTAACTAGCAAATGCAAATGCAAATGTTCACATGACAAATGTTCACATGGAAACCCGAGGCAATGTCTGTTTAACTTGGTCATAACAAAATGAAATAAGCAAAGCATTTGCATACATAAAGAGTAATGATTATATCTTTCAACTTTATTGATACATATATGATACTGATGAATGGAATGGAATATATGGTATATATTTGATTTGTGATTTATTACTATGAGTTGTTTGTTACTTTAGAGCTCATTGGATGATTATTCTCACTGAGCCGCAACTCATCAATTTGCATCATTTTTCAGGTAAAGAAAAGTGATAGCTCATTTTGAGTAGTGTATAGAAGACATGGAGCACAGGTCATTAGCCTAGCCTCATCACTCTCTCTCTCCTTGCATTCCACACAAGCATGAAAATATGTCATTTGTATTTTGGACTTATATGTTTGAATATGTATTATCACTCTATATTAGTTTTGAAATGTATAAATGGAAACAACCCGTAATCCTTCTGATGTGAAGTTTATGTTTTAATATATGTGATATATCGTGTTGTGGTTTTTAATGTTGACTTGAAAAGTCATTGAGTGATATTACAGGATATGAGACTTGCAAATTCATTGAATGGAATTATAGGATATAAGACTTGTAAAGTCATTAGTTGATTTTACAGGATATGATAGGAAAAAAAATTTACTACCACTGTTATCAGGGTATTTTCTGTTTCCAACCTGCAGTATGTGATTATTTGATACAAAAATAAGTTATACTTAAATGCATATGATGTGGTGTTACATATACGACCTATTGTATCACCATAGGGTGCTCCAGTATTATTTGTGAAGAAAAAAGACGGTACTCTACGTCTTTGTATTGACTACAGATAGTTTAACAGGGTTACTATTAAGAATAAATACCCACTGCCTAGGATTGATGATTTGTTTAATCAGTTGAATGATGCAAGTATATTTTCAAAGATAGATCTTCGATTGGGGTATCATCAACTGAAGATCAAAGGGTCAGATGTATTTAAGACAACATTCATGACTCGTTATGGTCATTATGAGTTCTTGGTGATGCCATTTGGATTGACGAATGCACTGGCAGCTTTTATGGACCTGATGAACCGAGTGTTCAGGCCATATATTGATCGATTTGTAGTTGTATTCATTGATGACATTCTTGTCTATTCTAGAGATCGAGTAGAGCATGACCAACATCTCAGAAAAGTATTGCAGATCTTGAGGGAGAAACAATTGTATGCAAAGCTATCTAAGTGCGAGTTTTGGTTGGAAGCAGTTAGTTTTCTGCCTTGTAATTTCAGCGGAAGGTATTCGAGTTGATCCTAGTAAAATCGAGGTTATTCTTAATTGAAAACCACCTCGCAACGTGATAGAGATGAGGAGTTTCCTTGGATTAGCCGGATATTATAGGAGATTTGTAAAAGGATTTTCATCTATAGCGAATCCTTTGACACGAATACTACGAAAAGAGGTCTGTTTTGAATGGACAGATAGATGTCAAACAAGCTTTGATCGATTGAAGAAAATGTTGACTGAAGCACCAGTTTTGACTCAGCCTACTCTAGGAAAAGATTATGTTATGTATAGTGATGTAAGTCATAATTGCTAGGATGTGTTCTTATGCAAGAGGGAAAAGTGATTGCGTATGCCTCCAGATTACTTAAGCCTCACGAGCTTAACTATCCAACGCATGATTTAGAACTTGCAGCGATAGTTTTTGCTTTTAAGATTTGGAGACATTATCTATATGGAGAAAGATGCTACATTTATATAGACCACAAGAGTCTTATGTATCTTCCTTCATAGAAAGAGTGGAACCTGAGGCAGCGAAGATGGTTAGAATTGATTAAAGATTATGATTGTGTGATCGACTACCAGCTAGGCAAAGCTACTGTGGTAGCAGATGCACTAAGCCAAAAAATTTTAGCTGAGATACGAGTGGAATCCACATTGATGCAGAGAATTAAAGATGTCCAAAAACAAGATGAGAAGCTAATAAAGATGGTCGAAGCTGTGAAAATTGGAGGAAAATCATAATTTTCTTTAATAGAAGATGGTACTGTGTATTTCAATAGCCAAATTTATGTACCAAGTATAGAAGAGTTGAGGTCAGAGATTTTAAAAGAAGCTCATGAAACATTTTATACTATGCACCTAGGTGGGAATAAGATGTACCAAGATTTGAAAGCATAGTAATGGTGGTCAGGGATGAAGATGAATATCACTGAATATGTTGCTAAATGTCTAATCTGTCAACAAGTGAAAGCTGAACATCAATTGCCCACAGGATTACTACAACTGATTTCCATACCAGAATGGAAGCGGGAGAGAATCACGATGGATTTTATGTCCGGCTTACAAGTAACTCAAAGAAACCATGACATAGTGTGGGTGATAGTGGATCAATTGATGAAGTCAACACATTTCCTACCAGTGCGGATGGACTATACTTTGAACAAGCTGGCTGAGATTTATGTGAATGAGATAGTGAGACTTTATGGAATACCTGTGTCTATTATCTCTAACAGAGACCCCAGGTTTACGTCGCAATTCAAGAAAAGTTTACAACAGGCTTTGGGAACTCAACTTAGATTCAGTATGGCATTTCATCCGCAAACGGATGGACAATCAGAGTGAGTTATTTAGTTGCTAGAGGATATGATGAGAAGCTATGTGTTTGAATTTGACTGAAGTTAGGATCGACATCTACCTCTTATGGAGTTTGCCTATAACAACAGTCATTAAACGAGCATTGGCATCGCTCCTTATGAGGCTTTATATGGAAGAAAGTGTAGGACACCAGTCTGTTGGACCGAGTTAAATGATAAAAAGTTGATTGGGCCAGAGATAATTCAACAGAGCGAGGAAAAATTTAAAGTGATCAAAGAAAGGCTAAAGGCAGCACAAGATCGACAGAAATCATATGCTAATTTAAAGAGACGAAACATAGAATATGCAGTAGGAGACAAAGTATTCCTTAAATTTTTGCCTTAGAAAAAGGTATTGAGGTTCGGTAGAAAAGGAAAGTTAAGTCCAAGGTTTATTGGTCCTTATGAGATTCTGGAAAGGATAGGACCAGTGGCTTACAGATTAGCTCTTCCTCCGGAGCTAGATAGAATTCATAACGTGTTCCATGTTTCAATGTTAAGAAGATACAGTTCAAACCCAACCCACATTATACCGATTGAAGAAATAGAGGTATAGACCAATATGTCTTATAAGGAGGAGCCAATGGCTATAATAGCATATGAAGAGAAAGTTCTTCGGAACAAGAGAGTCCCTCTAGTTAAAGTTTAATGGCGGAATCATACAATTGAAGAAGCCACATGGGGAAGTGAAAAAGTGATGAAGAAGCAGTATCCCCAGTTGTTTAACCCAGAATGAACAGGTGAATTTCGAGGATGAAATTTATTTCAGGGGGGAGAGAATGTAATATCCACTAATTTAGACACCGAGTCGCACGTGTCGCGAAATTGACGCATGTAACCGATCGGAGTTTAAATTTAGATTTTTGATCAAAATTATTCAAGTAATGACTAAAATAAATGATATATGCCTAATTAAATGATTATCAAATTTAAAGAAGTTGATTTACGATAAAGGACTTAATTGCAAATTTTGATAAGTTTTGGGGTCAAATTGCAATTTACCAAATTTTGGAAAATTAATGATATTAATTGCTAATTAACATATTCATTTTAGGGACATTTTAAATAGGTAGGCTGGCTACTCAATGAGAAAGAATGAGATTAATGAGTTCTTTAAGCCTAATGTCAAGAATGGTCAAGATGGTGGGCCCCACATAAAGATTTTTGGGTACCCTATTTAATTCTTCATTTTCTTCTTCTTCTCATTTTCTGCTCTCTTTTTCCTCTTCTGCAAATCAGTCTCCACATCAGCCATTTCCTTTACTACATAGCCAATCTTGATTTCTAGAGAGAGAAAGGAAGAGAATAGGGGAAAAAGATCAAGAGCAAGTGATTTTCATGGTTTATAACTCTTAAGGAAGCTGGGAAGAGCAAGAAAGAGGAAGAAAAATCAAGTTTGGTGGAGAGAGAAAATCTCCAAAGTTGTGATCAAGTGAAGAAAAGAGTAAGGTAAGAAGTGATTCTTCTTCTTCTTCATCTTTTCTTAAAGAAATTTGAATTTTTGAACTCATCCAAGACTCATATGGAAAGAGATAGAAATTAGGATTTTGAGAGAGAATAAGAGAGTTTAGGGTCTTGCAAAAATCAGATGATAATAATGATCTATGATGTTGTAGAAGTTCCAAGTGACAAGGAACAAACCCTAAGGAGCAAAGGAAAAGAGAAAGCTACCTTGAAGAGTGAAGGAAAAAGATTAAGGTTTGTGCATTACTTAAGGTAATAACCTATCTTTGTTTGAAATAATGCATGTTAGTATGATAATTGATGATTGAAATGCATTAAGGATGACTATGGCATGAAACCATATGTTAGAGATAAAGAATGAGTTTTCTTGTGATTTCTTGAATTAAGTGATGCATGTTAAAGAATTTAATTATGATTAAGACATTTATATGTATTAGTCATGATATGTTGAATAAAGGAATCTAGAAATGCATGAGTTGTATTTTGATATGATTTGGTGTAATTAGAATGAATGAAATGTGAATATGCAGATTTCCTGCCGAAAGTCATGGGCGTGACTATCGGGTCACGGGCGTGAACCTGATGGTTCACGGTTGTGACTGATTTGTATCACGGTTGTGACTTTGGTGTGAAAATTGTACTATTCATTCCAGAAGTGTTCACGGTTAGGAATCACGGGCGTGAACTCATTCACGGGCAAGAATGATTATTCACGACCGTGAATGCTTTTCGCACGATTCATTCTAGTAGCGTTCACAACTTTGGATTACAGGCGTGAACTAATTCACGGGCATGAATTAGTAGTCATGGCCGTGAATGCTCTATTTTAAATAAATTAAGAATATGATTATCTACTGATGTATCTAGTTAAATAAATGAAAAGATGTTATCCAATATGTACGAGCATGATGAGATTTTGCAAAACAAGAAAATTGAGATGTTGATACATGAGAATATTGATGTGTTTAAAATTAAGAATGAAGATGATGTTATGTATAACATGAGGATGATGAAATGGATGTAAAATAAAAATTAAATAAAAATATATGATTGATGTGAAAATATGAAAATGCCCATTACTCTACCTGCGGACTAGAATCAGGATAGATGACATGTCATTAAGGGGGTGAACGGTACCGTACTATATGAGATATTCCTCAATCAATGTGGCTTATGCTCGGATAGCGCCATTGATCTGAGATGCTCGGTCAATGTGGGTTAAGCTCGGAGAGTGCCATTGACTTGAGAAGCTCTGTGGAGCACATATAAATTGAGGACAAGGTGGCTTAAGCTCGGAGAGCGCCCTTCATCCGGTTATTCATCTATGATGAAATAATACTCAATCAATATGGCTTAAGCTTGGAGAGCGCCATTGATTTGAGAAGCTCTATTGAGCTAGATAGTGGACAGGGTGGCTATAGCTCTGGAAGCGCTCATGATCCATAACCTGTATCCAGTCAGTCCAAATTTAGAGTGATGTGGGCAAGATAATGAAGCTAAGTCAGAAAATAGAAAAGAGAAAAAAAATGATGATGATGATATGAGATTGAGATATACTAATAAAGAGATTTACAGAGTAACTTACCATCAAAGTTAAATGAAAATAACATTGTAAATGTGAACATGATATTTGTACTTGTATGACGTAGGAACTTGTTGATAGGAATAGCATGCAAAGATTTTAATGCATAAAATGATACATGTTAATGCTTGTTGCATGATATAGTAAATTGCCTTATTTATATGCACCACTAAGCTTAGAGTTTAGCGTGAGAGTTTCTTTCCGCGCAGATATAGAAAGGTAGCTAAAGGTGGTAGATAAAGCAAGCGGTGATCCTATTCAAATTAAAGCAGCCGATCTCGAAATAGTGGGTCACAAACTTTTGAACTCTTGTATTTTGCTTTCCGTGTTATATATACTTATAAGTTGTAAATTAGTTTTCAAAGTTTGTTAAATAGTAAATTGGTATTTATAAATACTATCTTATGTAAAAAAAATGTACATTATTTATTATATTACAAAAAATGTCTATCTCTATAGGAAACATAAGAGAAAATAGCGATTTAAAGAAGTAAAGAAGACAGGTAGTAGCGCCCCCGCTTCCGGGCACGTGCGATTTGGGTGAGGGGGTGTTATAGTGTGGGAAGAAAGGACATATCAAACCAGAATGTCCAATACTCAAGAAACATAAGAAAAGATATCAAAAAGATCATGGGGAAAAAGGTCAAAAAGCCACATGGGATGATGAAAACTCTTCAAGTGAAAAAGATGACAATGAAGGTGAAGAGGTCAACCTATGCTTCATAGCTTTAGAGGATCACTTCATGAATGAGGTAGGTCCTTCTTACTCATACTCACTTAATAATGATAGTAGTGATAATAATAATAATGATAGTGAAGATGATGATGATTAGAGTTTAATAGAAGTATTGAACCAAGAATTAGAAAAATATAGATGTAAATTCAATACTTAAAAAAATAATATTTTAAATTTGATAAACAAAATGGAAGTTTTACAAAAGGAAAATATTGATCTTAAAACTTCTAATGAAACTCTTCAAAAATCATTAGATGAGTGCTCCTCTAGACCCTCAACTAAGTCCTTGCTTAAAGAAAACAATGTTTTGAAAAATGAAGTTGAGGAATTTAGAAACTCTATTTCAAGATTTCATAAAGGCAAGGAGAGTTTAGATACTCTCATAGTGTTCCAAAGACCACCTTTAATAAGACATGGTCTAGGATTTAATGGAACACCATTTTCATCTCACAAGACCACTTTTGTTAAGTCAAGTGCACCTCAAACCTCCATAATAGAAGTAATAGTCCCAAGGGCTAAGAGCACAACACACACTAAACCCCCTATTTATAAGAAAAATGGTCAAGGGTCGCATAGCTTAAGAGGGAGACATCAAAAGGCCAATCATGCCTTCATGTATAAGAGGCATGCACCTAGGAAAACACCTATTCATCATGCATGTGCATGTCACTACTCACAAACTCCATCTAAAAAGATAATGAGACCTAAAAGCATGGTAAAATCGAAAGACATGTTTAGAGCTAAACAATGTAATTATTGTATGAAATTTGGTCACATCAACAAATATTGTTGGATAAGAAAGGTTCATTGGGAACCTTCATGTGCTAACCCCCAAGGACCCAAGTTCATTTGGGTACCTAAAAACCACACCTAAATTGTGATTTTATAGGTATGCCAAAAGTCCGCTATAAAAGATAATGCTTGGCTTTGTGGATAGTGGATGCTTAAGGCATATGACCGAAAATAAAGAACTATTCAATGACATTAAAAGTATTGATGGTGGTAAGGTAACATTTGGGAACAATGCTAGGTAAGGTAATTGGCATTGGCTCTATTGGTATTAATAATACTACTTTCATTGAAGATGTTTTACTTCTTAATGGTTTGAAACATAATTTGTTAAGTGTGAGTCAATTATGTGATAAGGGAAACCAAGTAATCTTTACCTCAAATGAATGTCTTGTAACGTCCTTTAGTGGCCAAGAGATATTCAAAGGAAATAGAGATGTCAATACTTACATAATAGACTTACACAAAATATCTAACCTTTCCTCCTAGTGTCTTATGACTACTAGTGATGAATCTTGGTTATGGCATAGAAGGCTTGGTCATGCAAGCATGGATTTAATTCAAAGCCTTAGCAAACGAGAGCTACTAAGTGGACTTCCAAGAGTCAAATTTGAAAAGAATAAGACATGTGAACCTTGCCAAAGAGGAAAACAACACAAGTTTTCCTTCAAATCCAAAATATTGTAAGTACCTCAAAGCCTCTACAACTTTTTCATTTAGATCTTTTTAGACCTACTAGAGTTGCTAGCTTATGAGGTAAACACTATGCTTTTGTCATCATCGATGATTACTCTAGATTCACTTGGGTAATTTTCTTAGCTCAAAAGAGTGATGCTTTTGAAACCTTTATAAACTTTGCTAAGAGAGTTCAAAAAGAAAAAGGATATTTTATTTCAAAAATAAGAAGTGATCATGGCAAAGAGTTTGAAAATGAAACTTTGAAAACTTTTGTCTAGAATATGTTATTTCACAAAAAGTTTCAACTCCTACAACACCTCAACAAAATGGGGTAGTTGAAAGGAAAAATCGAATTTTAATTGAAATTGCTCAAATAATGCTCAATGAGTATGGGTTACCAACCTACTTTTGGGCCGAAGCCACAAATACTGCATGTTATATTTCAAATTGAGATTTCAAAAGACCACTCTTAAACAAAACTTCTTTTGAGTTATGAAATGGAATAAAACCTATGGTATCATACTTTAGAGTATTTGGATGCAAGTGTTTCATATTAAATACCAAAGACAACCTTGGAAAATTTGCATAGCCATTAAGAGAAACATCATAGCTGGGAGTGAGCTTGTAAAACTCCATTGTAACACTTAGTGTGTTAGTAAAACACCCAATTGAGATTGGAGAGAGGAGTAAGATTTATTAATACCTGAACCTCTATAAATCTTGTGTGTGATATCTCTCCTTCCCTACTTTATTTAATTTTATTCCGCACTTAAAGTTAAGAAATTTTTTATTTCATAACTAATTCAACCCCCTTCTTGGTTCATTGTCTGGGCAACAGAGTCCACATCCCATGTATCTGGTCCAAATATTTTCTATCGGATTGAAACTAAGGGCAAATGTAAATAAAAGTAGTAAGAATGAAAAATATGATAAAAATAAAATAAGTGAAAAATGTGAGAAAAATGATAAAAATAATAAATGTGAAAAAAATGACATATGTGATAAATATGATAAAAGTGATAAAATAATAAAAATGGTATAAGAATAATAATGATAAAAGTGATAAATATGACAAAAATAGTAAAATTAAAAAATGAAATATAAGTGGAAGAAAAATGTTAAATTATGTAGTTAAAAAGAAAATAAATGAAATATATATATATATATAGTTAGTGTCAAAAGTATAAATAAATATGAAGTAGTGGCATGATTGCAAATAAATGGAAATTTAGAAATTTAGAAACCAAAATGAAATTTTTAGCTAATTAAATAGAAAATTGAGAAAAAAAACTATAAGATTAATTGAAAAAAATTGTTAAATTTAATGAAGATATTAAATAGTGAATTAAGAGTAAAAAATATTAAAGTATTGATAAAAAGAATAATAAATATATTAAAGAGAAAATTTGAATAGTGTAGTAAATATAACATTGGATGCATGTATGAAAATATAGGTCAATAGAAATATTTAGATCAGTAATCACCACTGGTCATTTTAATATTTAGCACATAATTATTTGACTGCGTGCAGGTAGTAGCGGAAAAGGCACAGGAGCAAACATACAAATTTTAGAAGTAGACGGAACATCAAAATAATAGTAGATTATTATTAAGAATGACATGTATATATATATGTATAGATACAGATTTATAGGAATGAAATTATGTATATATTCTGATAAAGAATATTTATGAATTATTATATGTGTAAAGAATAGAATGTTGACTTGTAGTTGAATGGAGAATAGTTTGTATTGTATTTATATTGTTGTGCCCAAAAATGAGATGTGGATTGTTTGCAGTGCATGGGAGATAGTTAATTTATAGTCGTTATGCTGCCGAAATTTTTGGAAAAATAAAAAAGATTAATAAAGTGCTAATAAGATTATGGTCATTAAATTAAATTAAGAAATTTTTTTTTCACACATCGGCTATAGTCGCATAAGTTTACTTAACGTACGTATAGAATAAGTGTAACATCCTTGACCTTCCTCACATGCATTTCATTGAACATAAGCATCTTGCATACAATTCAATTGAACACGTGCATTTCATACGTATTTTCGTAGGAATAAGTTCATGGCACGCACTAGCTATGTGTCCTAGTATTTGGCAATTATATCGAGTCACACGTGTATCCTTATAACCTAAATAAGGATAACAAAGTATTAGAAATGAATTGAATAAGGTGACTAAATTAAAGTAAGAAAAATGATTAGATTAAGATTAGTGAATATTTACATTGCTAATTTTGTTAAATCGGGTCAAATGATTAAGCTCTATCATTGTGTGAATTAGTGGAATTATAAATCTATGTAAATAATAATAATAATATAGAAAAAATAAAATGAAAATGACATAAAAGAGAAATAGAAGAGAAGAGAAGAGAAAGGAGAAGAGAAAGGAGAAAAGAGATGAGAAAAGAGATGAGAAAAAGATAAAAAGACAAAAACTAAAAGTTAGCTTTATCTTCCCATTTCTGCCTTCTTCTCCAGCCCGACTTCTTCTTAAATTTCCTCCATTTCAGACTTCAATTCTTCCTTGTTTCACCTAGTTTTTGAAGCTAATTGATCCCTTTCAAGGTTGTTCTTGGTAAGTAATCAATTCTTATTGCTATAGGGTTGATTTGAGTTGCTTAGGTTCAATATTAAGCACTGAATTGCACCCTTATTTGAATGTTAATAGAAATTTATTATGGAAATGTGTAAAACACAACAGTTGTTCCTTTATGTCTTAGATTTGTGGATATGTAAACATATTTGTAAGATGTTATGTATAGGGAGAGATACGCTCTTCGTACTGAAACTGGTTAGGGTGTAAACCCTAACCAAGTTAGCTACTATGTGGTTTGATTTTGAATATGTTAAAGCCCTTCTTTGAAGTCTCTTAAAACATAAAAGTTGTAGATATATGTGTATTGTATTGGTCTACAATATTTTTGGTTCATAGGCCTTGTAAATTGTGAGTTATGGTGAATGGAACCATGACTGTTCCATAGTTTGAACTGCCTACTAAGTGCCCTGGGAAGATACAGTAAAGTGTTTGGCAAATTTGAGCATGTTAGAGCTAGATTCTGTAAATAATCAAAACATGAGAGTTATCGGTATATGTCTTATCTAAATATTGGTACTATGTTCAACTTCATTGGGTATGTATAGACTAAGGTATGGCCTTTGGAAGCCATACTGGTCCGTAAGTCAATTCTATTTTAGACTAGTAAAATGTTTTCAGTGTAATTGGTCAATTATAGAAAAAGTTATAGGCTAAAAAGTCACATAAGGTCACACTCCCTCATAGGAAAAATCTTAACTATTGACATGAACAATGCATATTAATTTGTTTAAGCCACATTAAGTCTCCCTAATCATGAGTTAACCGATTATGTTTTCATATTAGGCTCGCAACATATTGAAGATCCATAGAGAGCGGATAGACAATAAGTTAGGGGTCGGAATCAAAGGAGAACGGTGAGTCTAATTATCGATTGAATTCTTTAGTGCAAATGAATGTTGCTTGCTATGTGATTCATGTGATTGTCATGATTGGTCCTCGATAATGTAATGATGGATAATTTGTGACATTGTGGTACATATAAATGGTATACTTGTGGTATATTTGAGGTATATGTTTGACAAATGTGATATATATACATGGTATATGTATAGTATATGCAAGGTATATGCTTGACATATGAGGTATATATGGAATATATTTATGTTGTATATGATAAAGATGCAATGGTTGATGAATGCTTAAATACAAGTGCATATGCTTAAATTATCACTCTAGATTAGTTTTGAAATGCATAAATGGAAACAACCCGTAATCCTTCGGATGTGAAGTTTATGTTTTAATATATGTGATATATCGTATTGTGGTTTTTAATGTTGACTCGAAAATTCATTGAGTGATATTACAGGATATAAGACTTGTAAAGTCATTAGTTGATTTTATAGGATATGATATGAAAAAAAAAATTTACTACTATTGTTAATAGGGTATTTTACCTTTCCAGTATGCCATGCATGATTACTTGATACAAGGATAGGTTATACTCAAATGCATAAGGTGTGACATTACATTTTTGGTATCAGAGCAGGGATAGGTTCCATGGGAACATGCATATGCATAAGAGCATGATAACATATGCATCCTATGTGTTGAACATTATGTAGTGACATACTTTCATTTACTTTAGGGACATCATAAGACATGATACACCAAGGAGGGAGAGGCCGGCCGAAATGCATTCTCATGAGGCATCACCTCATTTACATAGAGAGCAACCAGCAATAGGAGCTAGAGCTCCAGTACATGGATCACAGTCATCTCATGCAGAAGTACCCCATGAAAACCTAGAACAAGAAGTATATGGTCCTGAAATGTACAAGGAAAGACGTTATGACAAGCTGAGGAAACATGGTTCAACTGATTTCAATGGCACAACAGGCCCAGCAAAAGCTGAGACATGGCTGAAAAGGACACAGAGGGTACTGAATATGAAGAGATGTACCCCAGATGAGAAATTCGATTATGCAGTATCCTTACTGCAAGGAAATGCTTATGAATGGTGGGAGACAGTCCCTGATAGTGATGCACAACCACCAGTGTTGACATGGAATGATTTTCTCCTAGAATTTCAGAACAATTACATTCCTGAAGCATATAAAAATGAGAAGAGGAAGGAATTCCTGAATCTGAAATAGGGGAATATGTCTATTGCGGAGTATGAAGTACAGTTTAATAAACTTTCCCATTATGCCACCTTCATGGTCTCTACTGAAAGAGACAAATGCAGGAAGTTTGAGAAGGGCCTCAAATATGAGATCAGAAACAGAATCACGACTATTGATCTTGATAATTATGCCAGACTCAGAGCTGCTGTAATCAGAGCTGAACGGTTAATGAAAGAAGCTGGGGAGCAACAAATAAAAAGGCCATCACGTGAGTTCTTTGGTGAGTCTAGCAGAAGGTCGAGAAAAAGAGGTAGATATATGTCTGCATAGTCTAGCAACAAAAGTGGGTACTCAAGTTTTAGAGGTCGAGGCATGACTTTCTCTTACCCAGGCAGGGGGCAGAGCCAATATGTTGAATAGAGGCCCACATGTAGTCATTGTGGCAGACAACATACGGGCGAATGTAGAAGGCTCACAGAAGCATGTTATTTCTGTGGATCGATGGAGCACATGTATAGAGACTGTCCAAATAGAGCCAAACTAGCAGAGACCAGCAGCGGTAGAGGAGTATCTGAGACTACAGTTGAGGCACCGAGGGTCTACCCTACTAGTGGGACACAAGGCAGAGGAAGAGGCACGGGCAGGACTGGTACAATGGGCAGAGGAGTGACCAGATCTGAAGGTCAGAGTTCTAGACCTCCTACTCAGGCCAGGGTGTTTGCTATGACTAGACAAGAGGCAGTGGATGCTCCCGAAGTAGTCAATGGTAATATTTATATTTCTGAAATATTAGCATATGCATTGATTGACCCAGGCTCCACTCATTCATTTATATCATTGCATATGGCATCTGAATTGCATCAAATGCATGAGCCTTTGGAGATTGACATAAATATGAGTACGCCATTGGGAACCGTGGTAGTTGTGAATAATGTCTGTCATGATTGCCTGATATGCATTGACAGAGCTGATTTAATAGCTGATATGATATTATTGCCAATATATGAATTTGATGTGATATTGGGAATGGACTGGTTAACTAGACATCATGCAATAGTGAATTGCTTTACTAAGAAAGTAATTTTGGAATCACCAAACCAACCAAGGGTAGTATTTCTAGGTGAAAGAAAACTTGTGCCTACATGTATAGTTTCATATGTAAAGGCATTTCGAATGATCAAAGGGGGATGTGAAGCATATTTGGCATATGTGACTGATACTAGAACCACTGATAGCTTGCTTGAAAATATACCAGTGGTAAGGAAATTTGCTGATGTATTCCCAGATGATCTACCTGGTTTACCACCAGATAGAGAGAGAGAATTTACCATTGAACTAGTACCAGGAACTGCACCAATATCAAGGTCACCCTACAGAATGGCCCCAGTTGAGTTGAAAGAACTAAAGACCCAATTGTAGGAGTTACTTGACAAAGGGTATATTAGACCTAGTGTATCACCATGGGGAGCTCCAGTATTATTTGTTAAAAAGAAAGATGGAACAATGAGATTGTGCATCGATTATAGGCAACTGAAAAAAATGACGGTGAAGAACAAATATCCATTGCCTAGAATAGATGATTTGTTTGACCAGTTGCAAGGAGCCAAAATATTCTCCAAGATTGATCTGAAATCAGGTTATTACCAGCTGAATGTAGCAGAAACGGATGTTCCAAAGACTGCCTTTCGAACCAGGTATGGGCATTATGAATTTTTAGTAATGCCATTTGGATTGACTAATGCTCCAGCTGCATTTATGGCTTTAATGAATAAGGTGTTTCAACCATATTTGGATAGGTTTGTGATAGTATTTATTGATGACATATTGGTGTACTCAAAGAATAGGAGAGAACATGAACAACATTTAAAAATTGTGTTGCAAACTTTGAGGGAGAAACAATTATATGCCAAATTGAGTAAATGTGAATTTTGGTTAGATCATTCGGTGTTTCTTGGACATGTGGTGTCGTGTAAGGGCATAGAGGTTGACCCAAAGAAAATTGAGGCTATGGTAAATTGGGAAGCTCCTAAAAATGTTTCTGAAATGCGTAGTTTTTTGGGTTTAGCCGGATACTACTGCAGATTTGTTGATGGATTCTCCTTAATTGCTAGCCCTTTGACTAAATTGTTGAGAAAGAATGTGCCTTTTAAGTGGACTTCTGAATGTCAAAGTTGTTTCAATGAACTAAAACACAGGCTAACCTCAGCACTAGTGTTAACCATCCCTACAAGTACAGGTGGGTTTATAGTATATAGTGATGCTTCTCACCAAGGCTTGGGATGTGTGTTGATGCAACATGGTAAGGTGATAGCTTATGCATCCAGACAACTTTGACCATTTGAGATCTCATATCCAGTGCATGATTTAGAACTGGCTGCAGTCGTATTTGCATTGAAGATTTGGAGGCATTATCTATATGGTGAGACATTCCAAATCTTCACAGACCATAAAAGCTTGGGTTATTTGCTGACACAGAAAAAATTAAACATGAGGTAGAGACGGTGGTTAGAGCTATTGAAAGATTATGACTGTACAATTGAATACCATCTAAGGAAAGCCAATGTTGTAACTGATGCATTGAGTAGGAAGGCTAGTAACAGTGTAGCTCACTTGCAAGTATCATCTTTTCCATATTTGATTCAATTATGATCTATGAATGTTGAATTAAATATACATGATGAAGGATCACTGATTGCTACTCTTCAAGTCAGACCTATACTAAAGGAGAGGATCAAAGAAGCACAAAGCAAAGATCCTAAATTGTGTGAGAAAATTGAATCAGTAAGGCAGGGAAACAATAAATATTTTCAATTGCAGGATGATGTACTAATGTTAAAATCATGCATATGTGTTCCAGACACTGAGAACTTGCATCAGGAAATAATGGAAGAGGAACACAATGCACCGTATGCAATGCATCCAGGGATGACAAAGATGTGTCACAGTTTAAGGCCTCATTACTGGTGGCCAAGAATGAAGAAAGATATAACAGAATATGTTTCCAATTGCTTGACATGTCAGCAGATTAAAATTTAACATCAGGCACCAGTTGGTAAACTACATCCATTGCCAGTGCCAGAATGGAAATGGGAAAGAATAACGATGGATTTTGTCTATGAAGTATGGGTAGTTATTGACAGATTAACCAAGTCAGCATATTTTCTACCTATCAGATGGGGTTGTACACTTGAGAGTTTGGCCAAATTATATGTGAATGAGATAGTCAGATTGCATGGCATTCCAGTGTCCATTGTGTCTAATAGAGATCCACGATTTACTTCACGTTTTTGGGTGAGTTTACAGAATGCATTGGGAACAAAATTGAACTTTAGCACTGCATTCCACCCACAGACTGATGGACAATCAGAAAGGACTATACAGACATTGGAAGAAATGCTTAGGGCATGTTCTATGGAATTCAGAGGTGCTTGGGATGAATATATAACATTGATTGAATTTGCTTACAATAACCAGTATCATAGCAGTATCCAGATGGCACCATATGAGGCATTGTATGGCAGAAAGTGTCGAAGCCCTATCATTTGGGATGAAGAAGGAGCACGTGCATTAGAAGGGCCAGAGATAGTGCAAGACACAGTGGATAAGATCAAGGTTGTCAAGAACAAGCTAAAGGCAGCACAGGATAGGCATAAAAGTTATGCTGATCAGTATAAAAGGGAAATGGAATACGAGTTGGGTGAAAAGGTATTTCTTCGTGTGTCTCCATGGAAAGGGATAATTCGATTTGGCAAAAAGGGTAAATTGAATTATTGAGAAGATTGGTCCACTGGCATATAGATTGGCGTTACCACCAGAGATGGCTCAGATACATAATGTGTTTCATGTGAGCATGATTAGAAGATACAGGTCAGATCCTACACATGTACTTAAAGATCAAGCCATTGAGATTGCAGAGGACATGAGTTATGTTTAGGAACTAGTGAAAATCGTTGGATACAAGACTAAATAGCTAAGAAACCGAGAAATACCTTTGGTTAAAGTATTATGGCGTAACCATTTACAAGAAGAGGCAACATGGGAAACAAGAGAAAATATGAAAAAGCAATATCCACACTTGTTTTCAGGTTTTAATTTCGAGGCAAAATTTTTTTAAAAGGAGGGGAGAATTATAACATCCTTGACCTTCACCACATGCATTTCATTGAACATAAGCATCTTGCATACAATTCAATTGAACATGTGCATTTCATACGTATTTTCGTAGGAATAAGTTCATGGCATGCACTAGCTATGTGTCCTAGTATTTGGCAATTATATCGAGTCACACGTGCATCCTTATAACCTAAATAAGGATAACAAAGTATTAGAAATGAATTGAATAAGGTGACTAAATTAAAGTAAGAAAAATGATTAGATTAAGATTAGTGAACATTTACATTGCTAATTTTGTTAAATCGGGTCAAATGATTAAGCTGTATCATTGTGTGAATTAGTGGAATTATAAATCTATGTAAATAATAATAATAATATAGAAAAAATAAAATGAAAATGACATAAAAGAGAAATAGAAGAGAAGAGAAGAGAAAGGAGAAGAGAAAGGAGAACAGAGATGAGAAAAAAGATAAAAAGACAAAAACCAAAAGTTAGCTTTATCTTCCCATTTCTGCCTTCTCCTCCAGCCCGACTTCCTCTTAAATTTCCTCCATTTCAAACTTCAATTCTTCCTTGTTTCACTTAGTTTTTGAAGCTAATTGATCCCTTTCAAGGTTATTCTTGGTAAGTAATCAATTCTTATTGCTATAGGGTTGATTTGAGTTGTTTAGGTTCAATATTAGCACTGAATTGCACCCCGATTTGGATGTTAATAGATATTGATTCTGGAAATGTGTAAAACACAAACATTGTTCCTTTATGTCTTAGATATGTGGATATGTAAACAAATTTCAAGAAGTTATGTATAGGGAGAGATATGCTCTTTGTACTAAAACTGGTCAGGGTGTAAACCCTAACCAAGTTAGCTACTGTGTGGTTTGATTTTGAATATGTTAAATCCCTTATTTAAAGTCTCTCAAAACATAAAAGTTGTAGATATATGTGTTTTTTATCGTTCTAAAATATTTCAGGTTCATAGGCCTTGTAAAATGTGAGTTATGGTGAATGGAACCATGACTGTTCCATGGTTTGAATTGCCTACTGAGTGCCCTGGGAAGATACAGTAACGTGTTTGGCAAAGCTGAGCATGTTAAAGCTAGATTCTATAAATAATCAAAACATGAGAGTTATAGGTATATGGCTTAGCTAAATATTGGTACTACTTGCAACTTCATTGGGTATGTATAGACTAAGTTATGGCCTTTGAACGCCATACTGGTCAGGAAGTCAATTCTATTCTGGACCAGTAAAATGTTTGGTATAATTAGAAGACCTTAGAGACATAATTGATAAAAGTTTTAAAACATGAAACATGTTCCATATGAACCCATATAAGTGTCTGTAAATTTTTAGTAAAATAGGACTTATAGATTATAAGTTATGATGAACCCACATGAGTACCCTAAAACTACCTAAAGGCAGAAAACAAGGCAGAAAATAGAACACTCTTAGAAATTCCACCACATATTGTACAATGATCCAATTGGTCTGAAATTTGAATATGTTCAATAATTATATGTTATTGTTAATTAGGAACAAGAATCAGAGTAATTGGTCAATTATAGAAAAAGGTATAGGCTAAACAGTCCCATAAGGTCACACTGCCTCATAGGAAAAATCTTAACTATTGACATGAACAATGCATATTAATTTGTTTAAACCACATTAAGTCTCCCTAATCATGAGTTAATCGATTATGTTTTCATATTAGGCTCACAACAGGGAGTGGATAGACAATAAGTTAGGGGTCAGAATCAAAGGAGAATGGTGAGTCTAATTATCGATTGAATTCTTTAGTGCAAATGAATGTTGCTTGCTATGTGATTCATGTGATTGTCATGATTGGTCCTCGATAATGTAATGATGGATAATTTGTGACATTGTGGTACATATAAATGGTATACTTGTGGTATATTTGAGGTATATGTTTGACAAATGTGATATATATACATGGTATATGTATAGTATGTGCAAGGTATATGCTTGACATATGAGGTATATATGGAATATATGTATGTTGTATATGATAAAGATGCAATGGTTGATGAATGCTTAAATACAAGTGCATATGCAGATAGGCTAAAAAGGCGTTGTGACTATTTAATCGATATTGTGAAGCAAAAGAAGAGGCCTATGGCCCAACAAATTTGCAAATGAAACAAATGATCAAGCTAGCTAGCAAATGCAAATGAAAATGTTCACATGGAAAATATTCACATGGAAACCCAGGGCAATGTCTGTTTAACTTGGTCACAACAAAATGAAATAAGCAAAGCATTTGCATACATAAAGAGTAATGATTATATGTTTCAACTTTATTGATACTTATATGATACTGATGAATGGAATGGAATACATGGTATATATTGGAATTGTGATTTATGACTATGAGTTGTTTGGTACTTTAGAGCTCATTGGATGGTTATTCTCACTGAGCCGCAACTCATCAATTTGCATCATTTTTCAGGTAAAGAAAAGTGATAGCTCATTTTGAGTAGCATATAAAAGACATGGAGTACAGGTCACTGGCCAAGCCTCATCACTCTTTCTCTCCTTGCATTCCACACAAGCATGAAAACATGTCATCTGTATTTTGGACTTATATGCTTGAATATGTATTATCACTCTAGATTAGTTTTGAAATGTATAAATGGAATGTATTATCAACCCGTAATCCTTCGGATGTGAAGTTTATGTTTTATTATATGTGATATATCGTATTGTGGTTTTTAATGTTGACTCGAAAAGTCATTGAGTGATATTACAGGATATAAGACTTGTAAAGTCATTAGTTGATTTTACAGGATATGATATGAAAAAAAATTTTACTACTATTGTTAATAGGGTATTTTACCTTTCCAGTATGCCATGTATGATTACTTGATACAGGGATAGGTTATACTCAAATGCATAAGGTGTGACATTACAATAAGTGTTATAAGGGTGTCACAGTTTTAATGGTATCATAACGTAATTTAGGTGGTTCTAAGATCGGAGTGGGAATTAAGTGAATGGATTATATGTATATACATGCTAATTGATGGATGAAATGTATTATAAATCTAACGTATGCTTGCTCATTTCCTTATTTTATAGTGAATGATGACATCCCAATAAGGTCAAGGTGTTAGGGATTGTGAGAGTGAAGCGTCGGTTAGTGCTGGGCAAGCTGAAGCCTCGCAATAGAATGTCACTCCACTAGTTGCACCACCTCCACCACCACAACTGGATTTTCTTAATCTTATGGCTGATTACATTTAACATAAATGCAAACTGAACAAGCTGAACATCCACAACTAGCCGCACAAGTACAACCTTCTGCTCCACCTAAAAAAAGCCGATTTTGGAGTAGTTAACGAAATTAGGAGCTGAAGATTTTTATGGGCATGATCCATTGACCCCTGTACAGGTTAAAGAATGGTTGTTCAAGATAAAGAGATTTTTTGAAATCACTCATAGCCTACTTGAAGAAACATTTGAAGGTACTGTGGCATTACTCCAAGGTCCTGCATTCATTTTGTGCGACTTAGTCCGCAAGCATACCCTAGGTGAACAGTTGAATTGGGATTTCTTCTTGGCCCAGCTTGCAAAGATATACATAGGGTCGGAGTATAAAGCAGAGTTGCAAGATGCCTTCTAGAGACTCAGACAGGGAAATAAGACAGTAGCAGAATATGAGCACGAGTTTGAGGACCTCAGTACCTATCTTGATGACTATCAATTGACAGAGGAGAAATTATGTTAGACATTTGAGAGGGGTCTCCATAACAAGATCAAACAGATAGTGGGTACACAACAACATCCAAATTTGCGTGCTTTGGTATAAGTGGCTATTAAGGGAAAAAATATCCAGACAGATGAGGCTAATAGACAAACTCGGTTTTAGCAGAAGAAAAAGCTAGGATAGTTCAATGGTTTGGGTACTCAGAGTAAGAAGTCTAAGGGACCAGCTCCATCACAGAGTCATACATCAGCTGCACTAGGGCATGGACAAGGAAATACATTTCATGGCAATGCCTCAGTTACTTCTGTGGGTAGTACACCTAGAGGCAGAGCGGAGGTAAAGTTTAGACCTATGGCCATTGTCTTAGATCTCACCCAGGAGAATGCAGATATTTGACTGGTGCCTGTTTCAAGTGTGGTTCAAAGGATCATCAGGTCAGGGATTGTCCAAAGGCTTAAGCTTCTACGGTTACATCACCAGCACTTGGTATTGGATCTTTACCATCAAGAGGCCGAGGTAGGGGAGTAGCCCTTAATCCATAAGCATCTAGACCTTTTTCATAACCACCCCAAGGTCAGGGATGAGCTATAGGTCATACATATGTTGTGAGAGCCAGAGAAGAAGAGGATGCTCCCAATATGATAGGAGGTAAATTCACACTTATGACTGATTCTATTTACACACTTATTGATCCTAGTTCCACACATTCATACATAAATACTGATGTTGCACTTGAGAAAGGGTTAAGAGATTCAGAATTAGACCATAACATCCTAGTGATCAATCCTTTAGGAAATAGTGTTGTGGTGAACATGGTGTATAGGAATTGTCCCATTAGTGCGCAAGGTTATAAATTTCTAGCTAACTTTATTGAACTCCCATTCCGCGAGTTTGATGTGATATTGGGATGGATTGGTTATCCGCCCACCAAGTGACAGTAGATTGTAAACGGAAGAGAGTGACATTTAAACTCTCCAATGACTAGGAAATCATTATTGTGGGTTATTGCCCAGACAATGAACCAAGAAGGAGTGTTGAATTGGTTAGCAAATAAAAAATTGCTTAATTTTCAAATGCATAATAAATAAAATAGAGTAAGGAAGGAGAGATATCACACACGAGATTTATAGAGGTTCAGGTATTAACAAACCCTACTCCTCTTCCCAATCTCGATTGGGTGTTTCACTAACACACTAAGTGTTACAATGGAGTTTTTCAAGCTCACTCCCAACAATGGTGTTTCTTTCAATTGCTAACACCTAACCCAAAAATTCCCTTGTGTTTTTCAATGGCTCACACAAAAACCAATTCCTTGTGTTTTATGGCTCACATAATAAACCCTCACAAGTATTTCACTCTTAACCCAATATACCTAAGCTCACTCTTGAGTAATTGATTACAACGAAAACACTCACCAACCTATAATGCTCAGAAGTTATGAGCAATTAGGTTTTCACAAAAAATAGAGGTTTGTTGAGAAAATAATTAATGCACAAGGCTACAACAAGATTAAAGATGTAAAATAATTGTATTCTTTTTGTTGGGATTCATAAATGACTTGCATTTATATTCACTCTATGAATTATAGTCATTTGGGTGCATTTAATGTGAGAATAACTGTTGAACCAATTATTCATTTCGCATATGACATGTTTCTCTATCCTTTTTCACGGGCATGAATATATGTGTCACAATTGTGAATATTTTTTCAAGCCGTGGTCCAAGTGGTGACTTTGGCCGTGAAGCTCTCTGGAAGAATTGGAAGTGTTTGATCACAGGTGTGACTAACACTTTCATGGGAGTGAATATTCTTTTAAGCCATGGTCCATGTAGTGACTCTAGTCGTGAAGCTCTTTGGAAGAATTTGACATGTTTGGTCATGGGCGTGACTGTCTTTCACGGGCGTGACTTGTTTGATCATTCACGGTTGGTTTGATCCTTTATGGCCATGAACTTTGAATGGTGGAGAGTTGGCATTAAGCTATATTCAAGAGCGTGACATTAGTAGTTACGGACGTGACTTTGTTATTTCTTTGATTTTAATTTTCAAAAGTTATCTTTCAATCTTGCATTATGTTCTGATCAAGGTATATCATGTTTAACACACTTAGAACACAAACATTGTCAAATACACTATTGCTATTTTATTTGTTATCATCAAAATGATGGAAATACCCCTCAAGGTTCAACAATCTCCTCCTTTTTTATTGTGAAAAATAATCTAGCAACATGTGTTTTTGAGAAGTCTCCACCACAAAAGGTGTTTAAGATAAAATAGTAAAGTGCAAGATTTGAAAGAAATATAGCAAAGGTATTTACAAACTAATAAGGTATATGCAAGATATTTCTTAAGTATATCTCATCAAATAAAACATGTATAACCAAGTGTATTCAAAGTATATGTGAGATACATGTTAAGTATATCTTATGCATTAAATAAAATGAGTTCAAATAAGTTCAAGTGCAAAGTATATGTGAGGTTGATGTGAGATATATCTTATACATTAAATAAAATGAGTTCAAATAAGTTCAAGTGCAAAGTATATGTGAGGTTGATGTGAGATATAGCTTATGCATATTTATCAATTAAAATAAATTTTATATGTTTCATACCACACATTGCATATTGCATAACCATGTTCATGTATAGATCACATATATGCTAGGTTCTCCCCCTTTTGTCATCAGAAAAAAGTTGAAATATCAATAAGATGATTATATTAAAATTGAAGGAGAAGGATTACATTGAAATTAGAATGCATAAAAATATAATCCTGTAACAGCAAAAGTAAAGCTACTACAAGAAAACTAGGACTCTAGGTAGGCTTCAAGCCTAACAATCATCCCTAAGGCGTGCTACCTCTGCCTTGAGGCTGTCCATACGAGACTCCATAAAGTCTTTGAGATTTTCCAACCTCTCATCGATGGAAGCATGCATCATGTCAAGGTGTGGTGCTATAAGATCAGCAACATGTTGTGCCAAAGTGGATGTGGTAGAGGCTGATGACTGACCAACATCCTTAGCTACCGCTGGTGTCAATGTATCGTCAAGAGCTCGCTTCCGTTGCTGGATAGACTAAAGGACAACTTTGAAAGTGTCAAAGTCATTGTCCTCCCAATCAATTTCACTAGCTGGAGTGGTGAAACGATAGTAGACATTCCTTTCATGGATAATATGGACAACTACTCCCATCTTTATAAAAGACTCGACATCGAGTTGATCTTGTGGATGAGCTAGAATGAGAGTGTAGATGTATTCGTCGAGTTTTAAATAACCTAGCTCAATGGCAAGGTGAGTCAACATCCACCAATCAAAATATCTCCTGATGGCTTCGTTGCTATGGAGAGGAGGTGATTTGATGTAACACCCCCTCACCCCAGCAACAAATGCCCGGATGAGGGAGTGCTACACTGAGTTCATCAGTTAAAATATCATTTTTAAATTATGTATAAATGAAAATCACTCGTATATTTTTTTTCTTTATTTATTATTTATTTACTTTGTAGAGTAGAAGAAATCATAACATGAAAGATGAAATATATTTTATATAATAACATGCTCTTTACAAAACGTGTTGTTTATTTTACAAATACTATAAAATAAAATCCAAAAGATAATGTACAAAAATGGTGTGACCCACGATGGTTGAAATACTCTGCTCTACTGGATTAGGTCACCGCTAGATTTGTCTACTATTGTCTACTTATTCTTTGCTATACCTATGCGAGAGGAACTCCCAAGCTAAGCTCTAGGCTTAGTGGTACATATAAAGAAGGCAATAAACTATTTTATGCAACATGCATTGCCATATATCAATTTATGCTCGCATTATCTTTTCATGCAAATATACATCTCCTAATATTCTAGCATGCATAAATATCAAATTACCCATATCATAATTCATGATTATTATCCATATCACAATTCATGGTTTCTTATTATTACTTTTTATCCATGTCATAATTCATAATTCCATTTTTATTTTCAATAATCCATTTATTTTTCATAACTTATTTATTTATGCCCAAAACACCTATGAACTACTAACTAGGATAACGAAGTTGTCATCTAGGCACTTAGGAGTGCCACTTGGGCAATATGATGTGTGCATATAAGTGTCATTACTGTCTTCAATAATAGTGTCATTATCGGCTTCAATAATAGTGTCATTATCGGCTTCAATAATAGTGTCATTACTGGCTTCAATAATCGTGCCATTACCGGCTTCAATAATCATACCATTAATGGTTTTCATTTTCATCATACTCCCTCCTGCTTGGCATGCCAAACTATCCTAAGTCTAGTTCTAGTTAGGTGTTTTAGGGCTTACACAATTTCATTAAAATTCATAGCAATTAAATTCACACTTTTCATGCATTTAAAGACTTGAAATAATCACATAATCACTTAATTAAAATAATATTTACATAATATAACAAGGTCAAATCATTTTACTCATTAAATTCCACAACTCATATGCTGCCCTGTCACTGGCAGATTTCATTCTCTATTTTGGACATTAATTTTGGTCTTATTACAATCTGAATTTAGGTACAAAGCCTTCTTAACAATTTTAGGTATGAATCTTAGCTTTAATATTCAACTTGAATCACTTAATTATGAGTTATGTATTAAAAGATATGATAAAATAAACACTGACTGGTCACTAACAATTCTGCCCAGAATTTTCAAGATAGATTCTAAGTCCAAACTTCATGAATTTTTCTGAACAATTACAGATATATTTAGGTTTTATGATATGAATTAAAGTTATATCCCTTTGTCTTATCTTTCAAACCCAACAAAGAACATACAAAACCGAATTTCATAAATTAAGTTATAACAGTTTAAGTACTCACTGCTCATATATTTTTAGCAAAGAACACATATATGAACTATCTTCAATTTTTACCAAAATTAATCCTAAATCTAGAAAACATGCATCCGAAGATTTTTATCACAAAATAATATTAATTCATAGTCATCAACATGCCAAATAATCAAATCATGCAAAAAAAAATGGCTATTGGCTTAGGTTATGCACAAAACTCTCTTTTCTTTCTCTTTTCCTTTGCTCCTTTGAGCTAAATCCTTGTCAATTTGAGTTCCTAAATTCATAAAAGAGATCATTAAAACTTCATAAACCCTAATCTCTCTCTTTCTCTTTGCTCTCTTAAGCTTCCTTGAGCATGAAAATGGAATTTCCCGTGCCTTTCTCTCTCTTTTCCACACTTTCTTTTACTAGAATCAAGCTTTGGCTATGGAGGAACTTGAGGAAATATGGGCTGATTTAGGAAGGCAGAAATTCTCAATGAAAGGGTAAGGAAGGAAGAATAACAATTAAGAGAATAAAGAGAAGCTACATAATTATGGGACACCTAAGCCATAATCTAGAAGTTCTCATTAATTGATCACTTAATGCACATCACTTGCCTAATTGTTGCATGCCACTTGGCGTAGCTGGCCTCCACATGAACAAAATGTCCCAATTCATGCATTTAATTGATGATTATCCCAATTAATCCCTCAATTTTTGGTAAATTATAAATTGACCCCTAAACTTTTTAAAATTTGCAGTTTAGTCCTTCATCGTAAAATAATATCTTTAAATATTTAAAACACTTTATTAGAAATTCTCCATAATTATTACTATTATTTTAATTATTTTTCAGTCAAAATCCAAATTTAGACTCCGGTCAAACTGTCGAGTCGATTTAACAACTCGCGCAACTACGGGTCGAAATTAGCGGATATGACATCCTCTCCCCCTTATAATAAATTTTGTCCTTGAAATTTTACCTATTCATTCTTTGAACAACTGAGGATATTGCCTCTTCATGACTTCTTCACTCTCCCATGTGGCTTCTTCTGTAGAATGATTCCACCATAGCACTTAAACTAGAGGAATTCTTTTATTCCGATGAATTTTCTCTTCACGTACTAATATTGCCACTGGTTCCTCTTCATAAGTCATATCTGTTTGTACTTCTATGTCCTCACTTGGTATGACATGAGTTGGATCAAACCTATATCTCCTTAGCATAGATACATGGAATACATTGTGAATCCAGTCTAACTCCGGTGGCAAGGCTAAATGGTAAGCCACGAGTCTGATTCTTTCTAGAATCTCATAAGGTCCAATGAACCTTGGACTTAGTTATCCCTTTTTACCGAACCTCAATATCTTTTTCCAAGGTAAAACTTTAAGGAATACTTTATCACCCATATCATATTCAATGTCTCGCCTCTTTAAATTGGCATATGATTTATGTCGATCCTATGCTTCTTTTAGCCTTTCTTTGATCACTTTAACTTTATCCTCAGTCTGTTGAACTATCTTAGGCCCAATCAACTTTTTCTCATTCAACTCGGTCGAACAAACTAGTGTCCTGCATTTTCTTCCATACAATGCCTCATATGGAGCCATGCCTATGCTCGTTTAATGACTGTTGTTGTAGGCAAACTCTATAAGAGGTAGATGTCGATCCCAACTTCCCTCAAATTCAAGCACATTGCTTCTCATCATGTCCTCTAATAATTGGATAATCCACTCTGACTGTCCATCTATTTGTGGATGGAAAGTCGTACTGAAATTGAGTCGAGTTCCCAAAGCCTGCTGTAGACTCTTCCAGAACTACGATGTAAACCTGGAATCTCTATCAGATATGATGGACATTGGAATTCCATGCAACCTCACTATCTCACTTACAGAAATTTCAGCTAGCTTGTTCAATGAGTAATCCATTCTGACTGGTAAGAAATGTGCCGACTTTGTAAATTGATCCACTATCACCTATGCTGCATCATGCTTTCTCTGAGTCACCGGTAAACCAGACACAAAATCCATTGTGATTCTTTCCCATTTCCACTCTGGAATCGGTATTGGTTGCAACAATCCTGTGGGTAACTAGTGTTCCGCTTTCACCGGTTGACAAGTTAGACACCTAGCAACATACTTGGTGATATCCTTCTTCATCCCTGACCACTAGTATTGAGTTTTCAAGTCTTGATACATCTTGTTCCCACCTGGATGCATTGTATACACCGTTTCAAGTGCTTCTTTTAATATCTCAGACTTCAGCTCTTCTATACTGGGCACACAAATCATATTCTTGAAGTATAATATGCCATCTTCCATTAATGAAAACTTAGGCTTTTCTCCCTTTTTCACTGCCTTGATTATCTCTACTAGTTTCTCATCTTGCTTCTGAGCATCTTTCATCCTCTACATCAAAGTAGATTGTATTCACATTTTAGCTAAAATCTTCCTACTTAGTGCATCTGCAACCACATTATCTTTGCCTGGCTGGTAGTCGATCACATGATCATAATCTTTAATCAACTCTAACCATCTTCGTTGTCTCAAATTCAATTCTTTCTGTGAGGGAAGGTATTTAAGACTTTTGTGATTTGTATAGATATAACATCTTTCCCCATACAAATTATGTCTCCATATCTTAAGAGCAAAGACTATCGCTGCAAGCTCTAAATCATGCATTGGATAGTTAAGCTCATGAGGCTTAAGCTATCTAGAGGCATATGCCACTACTTTTCCCTCTTGCATAAGAACACAGCCCAAACCATTATAACTAGCATCAATGTACACAATAAAGTCTTTTCCTGGAGTAGGCTGAGTCAAAACTGGTGCTTCAGTCAACATTGCTTTCAATCGATCAAAGCTTGCTTGACATATATCTGTCCACTCAAAATGAACCTCTTTTTGTAGCAGTCATGTCAATGGAGTTGCTAAGGATGAAAATCCCTTCACGAACCTCCTATAATATCCAGCTAATCTGAGGAAACTCCTCAATTCTGTTTCATTTCGTGGTGGTTTCCAATTAATAATAGCCTTAATTTTACTAGGGTTAACCCGAATACCTTTTCCTGAAACCATATGACCTAGAAGATTGACTAATTTAAGCCAAAACTCACACTTAGATAGCTTTCCATACAAATGCTTCTCCCTCAGTGTTTGCAACACTATTATGAGATGTTGATCATGTTCTACTCGGTCTCTAGAGTAAACAAGAATGTCATCAATAAACACCACTACAAATTGATCAAGATATGGTCTAAACACTCGATTCATCAGGTCCATAAAAGCTGCTGGTGGATTCATCAATCCAAAAGGCATAACTAGGAACTCATAATTACCATAACGAGTCCTGAATGCCATCTTAGGTACATCCGACTCTTTGATCTTTAGTTGATGATACCCAATCGAAGATCTATCTTTGAAAATATGGTTGCACCCTTCAACTGATCAAATAAAGCAACAATTCTAGGTAGCGGGTACTTATTCTTAATAGTAACCCTATTAAGCTGCCTGTAATCGATGCAAATACGGAGAGTGTAATATCCGCTAATTTAGATCCCGAGTCGCACATGTTGCGAAGTTGACGCGTGTGATCGATCGGAGTCTAAATTCGTATTTTTACAAAAAATGGAATAAGTAATGGCTAAATTAAATTATAAATGCCTAAATAAGTGATATTTAAGTTTAAAGAAGTTGATTTACGGTAAAGGACTAAATTGCAAAATTTGATAAGTTTTGGGGTCAAATTGCAAATTACCAAAAATTGGAGGATTAATGAGATTAATTGCTAATCAACATATTAATTTTGGGCACATTTTGATAGTGTTGGCCGGCCATGATACTAAAGGAAATGAATTAATATTGATTAAGTGTAAAATTGGGAGAAAATGGTCAAATGGTGGGTCCCACATGAAGACTTTTTGGGTACCCTATTTAAGGCTTTCTTTTCTTCTTCTTCTTCTTCTCTTCATTTTCTGCTCCTTCTCTCTTTTCTTTACCAGTCATGCAGCCATAACTTTTCCTCCATAGCTTACCTTGATTCTAGAGAGAGAAAGGAAGGGAAAGAGCAAGACAATGTGATTTTCATGTTCCATAACTCTTAAGGAATCTGGAAAGAACAAGAAAAAGGAAGAGAAACCAAGTTTGGTAGAGAGAGAAAATCTCCAAAGTGGTGATTTAGTGAAGAAAAGTGTAAGGTAAGAAGCATATCTTCTTCTTCTTCATATTTTCTTAAAGGAAGTTCGAATTTTGAGCTCATCTAAGACTTATATGGAATGAGAGAGAAACTAGGGTTTTGAAAGAGAAAAAAAAAGGTTAGGGTCGTGAGAAAATCAAATGATGATCATAATAATTTATGATGTTGTAGGAATTCCAAGTGACAAGGAACAAGCTCTAAGGAACAAAGGAAAAGAGAAAGCTACCTAAAAAAGTGAAGGATAAAGATTAAGGTTTGTGCATAACTTAAGGCAATAGCCTATTTTTGTTTGAAATAATACATGCTGAACATGATTGTAGATAAATGCAATTTCAAGAATGATGATGATTATGGCATGAAACCATAGGATTAGACATGTATGAATGAGATCCTTGTGTGACATTGAATTAATGATGCATGCTAGAGAATCTTATGTGATCAAAACATTTACATGTATTGGAAAGTAATAAGTTGAGTAAAGAGCCTTAGAAATGCATGAAATAGAATTTGGTATGATTTGGATGATGTTAGAATGAATGAAATATGAATATGCAGATTTCCTGCTGAAAGTCACGGGTGTGACTATTGAGTCACGGGCGTGAACTTGAGGGTTCACGGTTGTGACTGATTGTGTCACGGTTGTGAATTTCTGGGTGGAAATGGTACTATTCATTCCAGAAGCGTTCACGGGTTGGAATCACGGAAGTGAACTTATTCACAGGCATGAATGAGTAATCACGACCGTGAATGCTTTTGGGCGATTCATTCCAGTAGCGTTCACAGCTTGGGATTTACGGGCGTGAACTAATTCACGGGCATGAAAGTAGTAATCACGGCCGTGAATGCTCTGTATTTGAAATTATGAATGTGGTTATTAAATGAGGAATTCAGGTAATTAAAGGAAAGCTATTGTCTATCTTGCGAAATAAGAATGATATGGATATGGATATATGTATGTATATATTGATATGAGAATGTGATATGTTGTGATATAGAAAAATGAATTGATGTAGAAAAATGAATTGTCATAGATAATATATGAAATCTGATGCAGATGATAAACATGAGAATATTGATGAATCTAGTAAATGAATGAAAAGATGTATGAGTATGATTATATGTTTGTAAAACAAGAAAATTGAGATGTTGATAAATATGAGAATAATGATTGATATGAAAATATAAAGAAGCCCATTACTCTACTTGCGGACTAGAATCAAGATAGATGACATGTCATTAAGGGGGTGAACGGTACCGTACTATACCTCAACCAATGTGGCTTAAGCTTGGAGAGCGCCATTGGTCTGGGATGCTCGGTCAGTTTGGCTTAAGCTCGGAGAGCGCTACTGACTTGAGAAAGCTCCGATGAGAACATATAAATGAGGACAAGGTGGCATAAGCTTGTGTGAACGCCCTTGATCCGGATATTCATCTATGATGAAATTATACTCAATCAATGTGGCTTAAGCTCGTAGAGCGTCATTGATTTGAGAAGCTCTTTTGAGCCAGATAGTGGACAGGGTGGCTTAAGCTCGGAGAGTGCTCCTGATCCATAACCCGTGTCCAATCAGTCCAAAAATTTAGAATGATGTGGGCAAGATAATGAGGATATGTCGGAAAAAATAAGAAAAAGAAAGAATAAGAAAATGATGAAAATATGAGATTGAAATATAATGATAAAGAGATTTACAGAATACTTTGCCATTAAAGATAAATGGAAATAACATTGTCTATATGAGCATGACATTTATACTTTTATGAAATAGGAATATGTTGATAGTCATGCATGCAAACATTTTAATGCACAAAATGATATTTGTTAATGCTTGTTGCATGATATAGAATATTGCCTTATTTATATGCACCACTAAGCTTAGAGCTTAGCGTGGAGTTTAATTTCCACGCAGATATAGAAAGGTAGCTGAAGACGCTAGATAAAGCAAGCGGTGATCCCATTCAAGTAAAGCAGCCGAATCTTGAGAAAGTGGGTTACAAGTTTTGAAATTTTGTATTTGGCTTTTATATTAAAGAAATGGTTGAGTTTGTAAAACTTACTTTTAAAGTTTGTTAAGAATTACTCTGATGTTAAAAATTACTATTTTATGCAAATAAATTGTACTCTGATTTTTATTTATATCCATATTTAAAAAAAAAAAAAAAAGAAATTCAGCGCTTTCAAGAAGGAAGACGGACATTAGCGCTCCCTCATCCGGGCACGTGCGGTTTGGATGAGGAGGCCGTTACAGGTTTTTAGTATCAGAGCACGGTTTGGTGTTTCTAGATATTGATATTAAAGCCGGTTTTGGCAGTTTTGGATTTTTAAAGTGAATTTTGAAAATGTTTTTCTTGAAATGTACCCACAATTGCATTTTTGGAGTTGCTGCTTTATTGATTAGGGTCGTTGTCTTTATATTATAGGTAGGATATGGCCTCAGGATCAAGACGAATAGTAATAGAAGAAGTTGAGAGTAATGAGCCCTCAGAGGCAAGAGCTTCGTCGCAACCAAGTCATCGTCGAGCTGCGGCACCGAGATCTAGTGCCAGCTCACTTCGTGAACATTCAGCTATTAATATGGGTCAGACTGAGCTCATAAGAAATATGATAGATTTGCTACAGAGAGCATCACGATCAGATTCGTCTGGATTACAGTTTGAGAGACTGAGGAAATTAGGGACATCTGATTTCTATGGTAAACGGGAGGATGACCCCTCAGTGGCAGAATTTTGGTTGGAACGAGCAGAGCGAGTATTTAATCAATTACACTGCATAGATGAGCAAAAATATGAATATGCAGTATCTCTACGATAGGAGCATGCATATGATTGGTGGCGATCTGAATCACAGAGTACAGAGGCTCCTAACCCTATGACATGGGAATTATTTTTAGAAAAGTTTAAGGAGCAGTATATTCCTCCTATCTACACAGACGACAAAAATAGAGAGTTTCTGATGTTAAAACA
This sequence comes from Triadica sebifera, assembly GCA_023653625.1. Classification (NCBI taxonomy): domain Eukaryota; kingdom Viridiplantae; phylum Streptophyta; class Magnoliopsida; order Malpighiales; family Euphorbiaceae; genus Triadica; species Triadica sebifera. The sequence goes on along the minus strand of CM042898.1, from coordinate 16,022,026 downwards.
GAGGGATATGTTTGTAACAGAATATGAGAGAGAATTCACTCATCTTTGCAAGTATGCTATTGGTATTGTGTCCACTGATGCAGATAAATGCCGACGATTTGAAGATGGATTGAGGGATACAATCAAGTTACAAGTTTCAGCCCTACGACTGATGAGTTTCCCCAATTTACTAGCAACTGCTAGAACAGTTGAAAGAGTCTTGGCGACACAACAGCCAGTACAAATTAGTGGGGTTTGTAGACCAGCGCCACAACCAAGTGAAGTACAGTCTAGTGGTAAAAGAGTCAGATCTTTTGGTGGCTGATTCTAGGCTGGGAGTTCCAGCATATTTCATTCTTATAGACGGGGACAACCCGTAAGATCTACTTCATCGGCAGCCAGTGCACCGACACAGGTATCCCATAGATCTACCACTCTACCGGTGTGTCAGCATTGTGAATGTTCGCATCAAGGAGAGTGTTGGTTGATGACAGGAGCTCGCAAGAGATGCGGCTCCAAGAACCATATTAGAAGGGATTGTCAATTACTACAGTTTGGCAGAGGTTCAGGAAGTGTTGAGTCAGTGCCAATGCAAACTATGGGAGAAGGCAGAGGATGAGGCCAAGGACAAGAAAGAGGAGGTCGTGCAGGGCCAAGCTAGTTCAAATCAGATACAGTAGAGAGACCTGAAGGCAGTAGAGCTGCTCCAGCAAGAGCTTATGCCATGCGAGGCCAAGAGGAGCAGGATGCACCTGACATCATAGCGGGTAAATTCCTTCTCTTTGGCTCTTATATACATGCATTGATAGACCCTGGGTCAACACACTCATACATATGCACACCACCATCGGGTCGAGAGGGTCTAAAACCAAAGACTCTAGAATATGAGATACATGTGACTAACCCGTTAGGACACAGTGTGCGGGTTAGTAAAGTGTTTAGAGGTTGCCCAGTCAAAATTCAAGGCAGGCAATTTCCAACAGATCTAATAGAGCTACCATTCTGCGAGTTCGATGTGATCTTGGGAATGGATTGGCTAGCTTGCCATGGAGTGATAATAGATTGTGGAAAGAGGCAGATGAGAATTAAAGTTTCAGAACAAGTAGAGATAGTAGTGATGGGCGAGTATATAGGATATCCTGATAATGTGATATCAGCGTTGAAAGTTCGAAAACTAATCAATAAGGGATGTGAGACTTACCTAGCGTATGTGATAGATACCCAAAAGAAAAGTCCAAAGTTGGCTGACATCCCAACTGTTAGTGAGTTTTTTGATGTATTTCCTGAGGAGTTACCAGGACTACCACCTAATCGAGAGATAGAATTTGCTATTGAATTAGTACCTGGCACCGCTCCTATATCTATTACACCATATAGGATGGCACCCATAGAATTGAAAGAATTGAAGATACAGTTACAAAAAATGTTAGATAAAGGATTTATACGACCTAGTGTATCTCTATAGGGTGCTCCAGTACTATTTGTGAAGAAGAAAGACGCTACCTTACGTCTTTGCATTGACTACCGACAGCTTAATAGTGTTACTGTTAAGAATAGATACCCACTGCCTAGGATTGATGATTTATTTGATCAGCTGAAAGGTGCAAGTATATTTTCAAGGATTGATCTTCGATCAGGGTATCATCAACTGAAGATCAAAAAGTCAGATGTATCTAAGACGACATTCAGGACTCATTATGGTCATTATGAGTTCTTAGTGATGCCATTTGGATTGACGAATGTGCCGCAGTTTTTATGGACCTGATGAACCGAGTGTTCAAGCCATATATTGATCAATTTGTAGTTGTATTCATTGATGACATTCGTATCTATTCAAGAGATCGAGTAGAACATGACCAACATCTTAGAAAAGTATTGCAGACCTTGAGGGAGAAACAATTGTATGAAAAGCTATCTAAGTGTGAGTTTTGGTTAGAAACAGTTAGTTTTCTGGGTCATGTAATTTCAGCAGAAGGTATTCGAGTTGATCCTAGTAAAATCGAGGCTATTCTTAATTGGAAACCACCTCGAAATGTGACAAAAGTGAGAAGTTTTCTTGGATTAGCCGGATACTATAGGAGATTTGTGAAAGGATTTTCATCTCTAGCGAATCCTTTGACACGATTGCTGCGAAAAGAGGTCTGTTTTGAATGGATAGATAAGTGTCAAGCAAGCTTTGATCGATTGAAAGCAATGTTGACTGAAGCACTAGTTTTGACTCAGCCTACCCCAGGAAAAGATTATGTTGTGTACAGTGATGCAAGTCACAATGGGCTAGGATGTGTTCTTATGCAAGAGGGAAAAGTGATTGCATATGCCTCCAGACAACTTAAGCCTCACGAACTTAACTATCCGACGCATGATTTAGAGCTTGCAGCGATAGTTTTTGCTCTTAAGATTTGGAGACATTATTTGTATGGAGAAAGATGCTACATTTATACAGACCACAAGAGTCTTAAGTATCTTCTTTCATAGAAAGAGTTGAATCTGAGGCAACGAATATGGTTAGAATTGATTAAAGACTATGATTGTGTGATAGACTACCATCCAGGAAAAGCTAATGTGGTTGCAGATGCACTAACCAGGAAGATTTTAGCTGAGATGCGAGTGGAATCCATATTGATGCAAAGAATTAAGGATGTCCAAAAACAAGATGAGAAGTTAGTAAAGATGGTCGAAGCCTTGAAAAATGGAGAAAAGTCATAATTTTCCTTAACAGAAGATGGTATTGTGTATTTCAAGAACCAGATTTGTGTGCCAAGTATGAAATAGTTGAGGACAGAGATTTTAAAAGAAGCTCATGAAACGGTGTATGCTATGCACCCAGGTGGGAACAAGATGTACCAAGATTTGAAAGGACAATACTGGTGGTCGGGGATGAAAAAGGATATCACTGAATATGTTGCTAAATGTCTAATCTGTCAGCAAGTGAAAGCTGAGCATCAATTACCCACAGGATTACTACAACTGATTCCCATACCAGAATGGAAGTGGGAGAGGATCACGATGGATTTTGTGTCTGGTTTACCGGTAACTCTGAGAAAGCATAATGCAGTGTGGGTGATAGTGGATCGATTGACGAAGTCAGCACATTTTCTACCAGTCCGAATGGACTATACTTTGAACAAGCTGGCTGAGATTTATGTGAATAAGATAGTGAGACTTTATGGAGTACCTGTATCTATCATTTCTAACAAAGATCCCAGGTGTACGTCGCAGTTCTGGAAGAGTCTACAGCAGGCTTTGGGAACTCGACTAAATTTTAGCACGGCATTTCATCCGCAAATGGATGGACAATCAGAGCGAGTTATACAGTTGCTAGAGGATATGATGAGATGTTGTGTACTTGAATTTGAGGAAAGTTGGGATCGAAAATTACCTCTTATGGAGTTTGTCTATAACAATAGTCATCAAACGAGCATAAACATGGCTCCTTATGAAGCTTTATATGGAAGGAAGTGTAGGACACCAGTATGTTGGACCGAGTTGAATGAGAAAAAGTTGATTGGGCCAGAAATAATTCAACAAACTGAGGAGAAAGTTAAAGTGATCAAGGAAATGCTAAAGGCAACACAAGATCGACAGAAATCATATGCCGATTTAAAGAGGCGAGATATAGAATATGCAGTAGGAGACAAAGTATTTCTTAAAGTTTCATTGTGGAAAAATGTATTAAGGTTCGGTAAAAAGGGAAAGTTAAGCCCAAGATTTATTGGTCCTTATGAAATTCTGGAGAGAATAGGACCAGTGGCTTACCGATTAGCTCTTCCTCCGATGCTAGACAGAATTCATAACGTGTTCCATGTTTCAATGTTAAGAAGATATCGTTCAGACCCAACCCACATTATACCGATTGAGGAAATAGAGATACAGACAGACATGTCTTATGAGGAAGAACCAGTGGCTATAATAGCACATGAAGAGAAAGTTCTCCGGAACAAGAGAGTCCCTTTAGTTAAAGTTTGGTGGCGGAATCATACAATTGAAGAAGCCATGTGGGAAAGTGAAAAAGTGATGAAGAAGCAGTATCCCCAGTTGTTCAACCCCGAATGAACAGGTAAATTTCGAGGACGAAATTATTTTAAGGGGGAGAGAATGTAATATCCGCTAATTTAGGTCCCGAGTTGTACGTTTTGCGAAGTTAACGCGTGTGACCGATCAGAGTCTAAATTCGGATTTTTACAAAAAATTGATTAAGTAATGGCTAAATTAAATTATAAATGCCTAAATAAGTGATATTTAAGTTTAAAGAAGTTGATTTACGATAAAGGACTAAATTGCAAAATTTGATAAGTTTTGGGGTCAAATTGCAAATTACCAAAAATTGGAGGATTAATGAGATTAATTGCTAATCAACATATTAATTTTGGGCACATTTTGATAGTGTTGGCCGGCCATGATACTAAAGGAAGTGAATTAATATTGATTAAGTGTAAAATTGGGAGAAAATGGTCAAATAGTGGGTCCCACATGAAGACTTTTTGGGTACCCTATTTAAGGCTTTCTTTTCTTCTTCTTCTTCTCTTCATTTTCTGCTCCTTTTCTCTTTTCTTTACCAGTCACGCAGCCACAACTTTTCCTCCATAACTTACCTTGATTCTAGAGAGAGAAAGGAAGGGAAGAAAAGGGAAAGAGCAAGATAAGGTGATTTTCATGTTCCATATGTAACACCCCCTTACCCCACTATAGTTCAGCAAGGTAAGTGAGCATTACCCGTCTTACTGTTTTATAAAATTAATAAAGTGAAGTAAATATTTTTTTTTTCCGAAAATATTGCATAAACTAAAATAAAATTTCATACAAGCCCAAATATTAAAACTTTTATTTATTTATAAAGTACATTAATTTACATTCAAATCATGTTCTTTTACATGGTGACTCACATATTTAATACACATGATATGAAATAAAAACAATACTTTAATTTACAAAGTTTTTAACGACTTATACCGAAAATTAAACCCAAAGTTTTTTGCTGCTTTCCTCCGGGTACCCTTCTTCTTCTGACAGTCTATTTTCTATGGCTACACTTTTAAACCTGCGCGAGAGGAAATCACCCCCGCTAAGCTACTAGCTTAGTGGTGCTTCAATGATAAAAATTTTATATACATATATATTTTCTCACATATTAATTATCCATTTAATAAATAAGACATAAAATAAAGAATTATATAAAATCAATAAATTTCTGCAAACACTCAATATCTAATAACTTTAATTCGTATAACATTAATAAAAAAAATCACATACTTCGATATTATTATTATTATTATTATTATTATTATTATTTATTTGTGCTCATAACACTTATAACCGAACTAACTAATAGGAATAACGGGGTTGTCATTCCTGGCTTTCATAATATAGCGCCGAGCGCTTTTATAATAATGTCATTACGGCTTTTGTTATATTGTCATTACCGGCTTAATAATTTTGCGCTGAACGGATTTATAAATTGTCATTACCGGCTTTCATATTTGGCACCGAGTGCCTTAAATCCCCTGATTGGCAAGCCAAACTATTCCCTATTCTAGTTCTAAACTAGGTGTTTTTGGGTTTAACTATTTTTATATTAATTCACTATATTTCAAAAATGTCAACATTATTTAACTATCATAATTATGCTTATTTATTTTTGTTCTTTATTTCCATTATTATTGAAAGAAAATCTCATACATAAATAATTTGTTAAACATTTATAATTACCATCAAAGTAAATATTTGCATGGATTATTACATATAGTTATAACAACACATGCAAAAAGCCCAATATTGTATGTTTTTACCTATGGCAGATTTCGGACTTATTTTTGGGCTTCGTTTTTAGCCCATATATAATTCGAATTTGAAGTTATATCCTTCTAACCATTTTTAGCTTATTGTCTTAACTTTCAGATGCACCAAGAATCAAGTAAATCCCAATTTTATATCAAAATTTATAATTAATTCACTACTACATCATCACAGAATTTTCTGCCCAGAATTTTTCTGGACAGATTCTAGGTTTAAACTTCGTGCATTTAACTGGGAAAATATAGACATAATTAGATATTATAGTCTAAATAAATATTAAAGCCCTGTGTCTTAGCCTTCATTTACAACAAAGAACATATAAAACGGAGTTCTATAACTCAAGTTATCATCAAAATAGACAGAGCTGTTCCTGGAATTCTGTACCCGAGCCATCAATTGACATCAATCCATATTTCAACCACATTCATCATTTGCATTCATTTTAATAATAAAATTTCCAGAATTACAAATACATTCATATGTCTCAATTATTTCATACCATTGGGTCTCATTTCCATATATAATATCAAAAGTCACAACAAAACACATAACATCCCAACAACACAAACATAACAAACCTTAACATATAATTTCATACATATTAACAACATGCAAAATTTTTATCAATGAAGCACATACCTAATCAGCCTTGGTTCTTCCCTTAATCCTTCTTTTTCTTCTCTTATTAGCTAGCTTTCTCCTTGCCTTTGTCACCCTCTTGAGGGCCTCTCACTTGTTCACTTATTTTTCCTACACAACCATACCATAACTCAATTCCAACATTCAATTTCAATGCTTTTCATGTCTATATAATATTCTAATGCTCCTAATATGTTTTACACCTTAATTGAGCTAAAATGTACTAAGGTTAAACTTCTTTCTTCACATGTCATGGCTGCCCAAAAATCATATCCTAGTTCCCAATTTATTTTCTTCAATTAAACACTCAATTCACCCTTAATCTAACACCAATTGTGGTGTTTCTATGTTAATTTCAATTTTCCCCAAATTTATTTAACTATGGCAGCCCCTCATTCATCCTTCAACATTATATTTTCTTCAATTTTTAAGCCATAAAATAATTACCTAACATCAAATATCATTAATTCAAAGTTTAATTACACTTCCATCAACTAATCACAAAACTTAAATTTTCTACTTCCAATCTTGCAACATAAGCTTAATCTACCAAATCTAATCACATCTATCATCAATATAGATCTCAAATGGAAGGAAAAAAGTTGAATTTAAGAAGAATAAACTCACCTTAAGATCATTCCAAAGCTGGCCGAATTTCCCCTCAATTTTTCTCTTTTATTTCTCTTTTTTCTTCTTGCTTTCTTGTTTCTTTGGCACCTTTTTTTGGTAAGAACTCCTTAATTCAGAATTTTCATCTCTCAAAACTAAGTTTTTCTCACTATTAATATGCTGGAAAAAGGAAGAAAATAAAGCTTTTATTGGGGTGGAGATGGACGGCAACAAGGTAGGAGAAAAGAAGAAAAGAATGGCTTATGGAAGAATGTAGAATTTTGTTCTTCCTTTTTGACTTTTATACCTAAATTAAGAAGTAGGTCCCACTAATTAAAATTAATCTTAATTCTTATTGGTTCATTAAGTTAATTAATCTTAATTAACATTTAAACTTTGTGAAATTCCATATTTGCCACATCTTGCTCCATATTTACAATTTTTCCCCAAACAATCTCCATAATACCAATTTTGTCCATAGGAAATTTTATTGTTTTCTAATTCTACCCCAAATCTTTTTAATTCCCAAATAATAATACCCTTAATTATTTTCTCTTATTATTAGTCATTTTTTTATGGGTTTAAATTTAGACTCTGATTGAACCAGTGGACCCCACTACGGTCACGCACAATCGGGGCCTAAATAACTGAATGTTACAATTCTCTCCCCCTTAAGAGAATTTCGTCCTCGAAATTTACCTGATTAGGTGGAGCTGAATAACTGAGGATGTTGAGTTCTCATCATTTCTTCACTCTCCCAGGTGGCTTCTTCTACTGCATGATTGCGCCATAGGACCTTTACCAGTGGTACCTTCTTGTTCCGTAGTTCTTTGACTTCTCGAGCTATGATTTTCACTGGCTCTTCACCGTATGTCAAGTCTGATTGTACCTCTATTGATTCCACAGGTATTACATGTGTCGGATCCGATCTATATCTTCTTAACATTGAGACATGAAACACATTGTGGATCTTATCCAATTCAGGTGGTAAGGCCAACCTGTAAGCCACTGGACCCACACGTTCAAGTATTTCGTATGGTCCAATAAATCTAGGACTCAGTTTCCCCTTTTTACCAAAATGCAGTACTTTTTTCCAAGGTGAGACTTTCAAAAATACCTTTTCTCCGACAGCATACTCAATGTCCTTCCTCTTCAAATCGGCATAGGATTTTTATCTACATAAATACTCAATCAATGTGGCTTAAGCCCGGAGAGCGCCATTGATTTGAGAAGCTCTTTTGAGCCAGATAGTGGACAGGGTGGCTTAAGCTCGGAGAGCGCTACTGACTTGAGAAAGCTCCGATGAGAACATATAAATGAGGACAAGGTGGCATAAGCTTGTGTGAACGCCCTTGATCCGGATATTCATCTATGATGAAATTATACTCATTCAATGTGGCTTAAGCCCGGAGAGTGCCATTGATTTAAGAAGCTCTTTTGAGCCAGATAGTGGACAGGGTGGCTTAAGCTCGGAGAGCACTCCTGATCCATAACCCGTATCCAGTCAGTCCAAAAATTTATAGTGATGTGGGCAAGATAATGAGGATATGTCAGAAAAAATAAGAAAAAGAAAGAATAAGAAAATGATGATGATATGAGATTGAAATATAATGATAAAGAGATTTACATAATACTTTGCCATTAAAGATAAATGGAAATAACATTGTCTATATGAGCATGACAGTTATACTTGTATGAAATAGGAATATGTTGATAGTCATGCATGCAAACATTTTAATGCGCAAAATGATATTTGTTAATGCTTGTTGCATGATATTTGTTCAGCTCTTTCAACTTTGCTGGTGCCATCCTATATAGTGTAATGGAAATAGGAGTGGTGTTAGTTACCAAGTCGATAGCAAACTCGATTTCTCTATCTGGAGGTAGCGTGGCAACTCCTCTAGAAACACATCAAGAAACTCACTAACAGTAGGAATATCCACCAACTTTGGACTTTCTTTTTCTATATCCACCACATACTCTAAGTATGCCTCGCGCCCCTTACTAATGAGTTTTCGAGCTTTCAATAATGATATCACATTCTCTGGATATCTTCTATTCTGACCCAACACCACTATCTCGTTTTGTTCTGAAATTCTGAAGATCATCTACTTCCTTCCACAATCCACTACCACTCCATAACGAGTCAACCAATCCATTCCCAAGACCACAACGAACTTATGGAATAGTAACTCTATTAAGTCTGTTGGGAATTGCCTACCTTGAATTTCAATAGGGCAACCCCTAACACCTTGCTAACCCTCGCACTGTGCCCTAATGGGTTAGTCATAAGAATCTCAAATTCTAGAGCCTATGGTTCTAAACCCTCTTGACCCGGTGGTGGTGTGCATATGTATGAATGTCTTGACCTCGGATATGTCAATGCATGTATGTCATAGCCAAAGAGAAGGAATTTACCAATTATGACATCAGATGCATCCTGCTCCTCTCGGCCTGGCAAGTATACGCCCTGGCTAGGGCATCTCCATTACCTTCTGGCCGTTCAACTGTCTCTGATCTAAACTGAATGGGCCCTGATTGGCCTCCTCTGCCTTGTCCTCGACCTCAGCCTCTACCTTGCCCAAAAGCTTGCGTCTGTATCGGCTCAGTGCTTCCCAAACCTCTACCATACTGTAATAAAAGACAATCTCTTTTCATTTGATCTTTGGAGCCACACCTCAAGCACTCTCCAATCATCCACCAACACTCTCTTAGATGAGAATGACCATAATGCTGACATTCTGGTAGAGGTAGAGATCTACGTGGTGCCTATGTCGATACACTAGCTACTAAAGAAATAGATCTCGTGGGCTATCCCAACCTGTAAGAAGGAGGTCTTTCGGAACTCCCAGCCTGAAATTAGCCACTAAAAGATCTGATCCTCTTGCCACTTGATGGTCCCCCACTCAGCTGTGATATGGACATCTTGAACCCTCTATCTTGTGCTGGATGTTGTGTTGCTAGAACTCTCTCAACCGTTCTGGTAGATTTTAGCAAACTAGGGAAACTCATTAGGTGTAGGGCTGAGACTGTAGCTTGATTGGGTCTCTCAATCCATCTTCAAATTGTCATCATTTATCAGCCTCTGTAGACACAATGCCACCAGCATACTTGCAGAGATGAGTAAATTCTCTCTCATATTCTGACACCGGCATATTCCCCTATTTTAAAGTCAAAAATTCCCTTGTCATCTGTATAAATTGGGGGAATATATTGATCTTTGAACTTCTCTAAAAAGAATTCCCAAGTCATAGGGTCAGGTGCCTCTGTGCTCTGTGACTCAGATCGCCACCAATAATATGCATGGTCTTGTAATAAAGATACTGCATATTCATATGTATACTCATCTATGCAATGCAGCTGATCAAAAACTCTCTTTGCCCATTCTAACCAAAACTCTGCCATGGAGCGGTCATCTTTTCAGTTAACCATAGAAATTGGGTGCCTCTAACTTCCTCAGCCTTTCAAATTGTAACACAGATGGGGCTAGCTATGATGCTCTTTGTAGAAAATCTATCATGTTCCTCATAAGCTCTGTTTGTCCTATTCCAGCAATAGACTGCCCATGTGATGAGCTAGCACTGAATCTAGATGCAGTAGCTCGGTGGTGACTTGGTCGCGATGAAGCCTTTGTTTCAATAGGTTCATTACTTTCTCCTCCTTCAGCCATAATATGTCGTGACCCTGAAGCCATACTTTACCAATATCATAAAGTAACGACTCCAATTAGTAAGCAAGAACTTTAACACTTAATTATGGGTACACACAAGTCATAATTATTTTTGAAAACTTTTTTTTCCAAAATCGCCCAAACTGGGCTCTGATACCAAAAACTATAACACCCCTTCACCCCAGCAACAAATGCCCAGATGATGGAGTGCTATGTTAATTTCATCGGTTAAAATATCATTTTTAAATTATGTCTAAATGAAAATCACTCGTATATTTTTTTTCTTTATTTACTATTTCTTTACTTTGCAGTGTAAAAGAAATCATAACATGAAAGATAAAATACATTTTATATAATAACATGCTCCTTACAAAACGTGTTGTTTATTTTACAAATACTATAAAATAAAATCCAAAAGATAATGTACAAAAATGGTGTGACCCACAATGGTTGAAATACGCTGCTCTACTGGATCAGGTCACTGCTAGCTTTGTCTACTATTGTCTACTTATTCTTTGTCATACCTGCATGAGAGAGACTCCCACCTAAGCTCTAGGCTTAGTGGTGTATATAAACAAGACAATAAACTATTTTATGCAACGTGCATTGCCATATATCAATTTATGCTGGCATCATCTTTCCATGCAAATATACATCTCCTAATATTCTAGCATGCATAAATATCAAATTATCCATATCATACTTCATGATTATTATCCATGTCGCAATTCATGGTTCCTTATTATTATTTTTTTCTATTTTATTTTATTTTAATTTTGATCCTTCTTTATAGCCCACAATACTCAATCATCTTTTTATCTATGTCATAATTCCATTTTTATTTTCAATAATCTATTTATTTTTCATAACTTCTTTATTTATGCCTAAAACACCTATAAAATACTAAATAGCATAACAAAGTTGTCATCCAGGCATTTAGGAGTGCCACCCGGGCATTATGATGTGCGCATATAAGTGCCATTACCGGCTTCAATAACAGTGTCATTACTAGCTTCAGTAATAATGTCATTACCGGCCTCAATAATAGTGTAATTATCGGTTTCAATCACTGTGCCATTATCGGCTTCAATAATCATACCATTAATTGTTTTCATTTTTATCATACTCCCCCCTATTTGGCATGCCAAACTATCCTAAGTCTAGTTCTAGTTAGATATTCTAGGGCTTACACAATCTCATTAAAATTCATAGCAACTAAATTCATACTTTTCATGCATTTAAAGACTCAAAATAATTGCATAATCACTTAATTAAAATAATATTTACATAATATAACAAGTTTCACATCATTTGCCTATTTAAATTCCACAACTCATATGTTGCCCTATCACTAGCAGATTTCATCCTCTGTTTTGGACCTTAATTTTGGCCCTGTTACACTCTAAATTTAGTTACAAAGTTTGCTTAAAAATTTTAGGTCTGGATCTTAGCTTTAATATTCAACTTAAATCACTTAATTCTGAGTTTTGTATTAAAAGATATGATAAAATAAACACTGACTGATCACTAAATATTCTGTCCAGAATTTTCTGGACAGATTCTAAGTCCGAATTTTATGAATTTTTCTGGACAATTATAGACATATTCTGTAACACCCACTAATTAGAGTTTAATTTGAATAATTTAGACTATATAATTTAATTTTGTTTTTGATTAAATAAAATTAAAAATATTAGCTATAAACAATTATGTGAAGATGATGATAATAATAATAATAATAATAATAATAATAATAATAATAATAATAATAATAATAATAATAATAATAATAATAATAATAATAATAATAAGAAAATTAAAATTAAAAAAAATGAACAGTAAAATGGACAGAAAAAAAAAGGGCAGAATACAAAAACGGGAAAAAGGGGCTGAATCCCAAATTCTCTTTTCTCCTTCATCTCTTCTTCTTCATCATCCCTTTTTCTTCCTCCACATATCAGATCAAATTACTTATCATCTTCTTCAAGAATTGCATCAAAAATCAGTCCAATTAAACCTGATCTTGGTAAGAAATAGTTTCCCCATGATTATTGTATTATTAGAACTGTTTAGGTTATATTTTGATAGAATCTTGCACTCTGTTTTTGATTATCTTGTGACTCGAATTTGGGGATGTGTTAAACATAAAAGTTGTTCATCTATGTCTTATGTATCTCTCTGCCAAATTTTATTGAACGATTTGGAGTATATGAAGAGATATGGTTATTGGGGTGAAACTGATTCTGGAAGACGTATCAACCAAATAACCTACGGTTTTTGTAACAATTGACCATCTTATAGGATTATTCTGAGTTTATGTAAAACATGAAAGTTGTAAGTATATATGTTTTTGAGGTCTCTGCAAAATTTAGTATGAATTTCTCTTGTGTAGGTTGAGTTATTCTGAAATTAACCATAACTGTTCTTTGATTGAACTGATTTCATATACCTGTGCAGTTCCAGTAAATTCGTCCTTATATTTCACCTAATTTTAGATCGAATTGGCCAAAGTTAAAAACATAAAAGTTTTACTCATATGTCTTATCTAAATTTCTGTGAAATTTTCAACTTAAAATGTCATGTATTTTGTGAGTTATGAGCTGAACAAGTAAACTGGTCGGGTTGATATTCTATGTTGAACCAGTTATATATCCTCCCACATTTGAGACCCTTAGAGACTGAATAAGGAAATGAGTTAAACATGACAAATGTTCCCAATTAACGTATATAACTGTATAAAAAGTTTCAGAATAATTGAAACTACACATTGAAAGTTATGAATTTTTGAATTGGGTACATTGAAACTGCCTAAGGGCAGAAAACAGGTCAATATTTAAAATTATACCAAAAATTATGTAAAGGTTTAAAAATTTTAAAATTTTAGTATATTTTAGTTTTACATGTTATAGTTAATCAGAATCAAGAATTATACAAATTGGATAAGTGTAGGAAAAGTTATTAATCCAACAGTCCTTAGAGGTCTTATTCTAGCTTAATAGAAATTGAAATTATTTATTTAAGTTATGTTAAGAATAAATATTTTATCAAACTATTAATTAATTATATTTTTAAATTAGGATTTCAACAAGAAGAAGACCAACAAAAGTGAATAAGCTCTGAACTTATATTTTGGAAAAAGGAAAATACTATCGAGGTTTGTACATATGTATTTTGTTTTGTCTTTATGCATGATTGTGTGTATGACATAAATTACATGTCACAATGATGAAATTATATATTATGGCATGTTTTAAGGTTGTAAGAATGTTATTAACTATGAACTTAATATTGTGTTAACATTTGATAAAATATTATGCTATTACATGGTTTTGAAATAAATTGTGAATATATGATTGTGTTAATATGAAATGAGTATTGGTTATAGAAACAAGTAATTAATTGTGTTAATTGCCCATTTCTCTACCTGAGGACTAACATAGGATAGATGGTGCACCATTAAGGGGGAAATTACGGTACCGATATGAATATTATTTAGGGACAGGGTGGCTTAAGCTCTAGGAGCGCCCCTGATCCTGATTATACACAGATGACATAATTATATTCAGTCAATGTGGCTTAAGCTCCGCGAGCGCCCTTGACTTGAGATTATAGTGAGTAGGGTGGCTTAAGCTCCGCGAGCGCCCCTATTTCACACCCCATATCCGGACAGTCCGGGAATGAGATTTGGGCTGATATTAATTAAAGACTATGAAATGAAATGTGACAAAAATTTATTATTGACATAAGTGACAAAACATGAAATGTTTACAAGAGGTAATGAGAATTTAGTTATTGAATATGATTTTTATGTTTATACTGTTATGTGATGTATTTATTTCTTTTATATGAAATAAAAATTCAGTGTATCATGAATTATTTGAGACATGCATTTGTGTGACTGCTTGGAAAAAAACTTAATACCTATATGTACCACTAAGCTAGAGTTAGCTTAGCGTGAGTTCTTCTCACACAGGAATTGGAACTATAGACGGTAGGAGGTGAAGTGTTCAAGAAGGAAATCCAAGCCCATATCAGCAGAGACACAAGAGGCATAGTTAGAGGGTTGGTTATGTATTATTATGTTTTTTTAGTTTGACTATGTATTTGGTGTGGTAGACAAATCTCATATATTAATATTATGTATGTAAATAATTATGTAACATAATCGGGTGCCATATGTGTATACAATATAAGGATATATATATATATATATATATATATATATTAATTAGAATAATTTGCCTAAACCAAAATAAATAAATATATTAAGTTATTTAAAATGAAAAAAAAAAATCATTTTGAGCAGATTATCGAGTTAAGCTTGTGACATTCTTCTTATATATATGGGATTATTCTTAATATATAAGTGGGGCGCCACATTTAGTGGTATCAGAGCCAGGTTTAGGCGTTTCTAGGCCTAGGTGTGAAATGAGATATGAGGTTTAAATATACATGTGTCTTATATAATTCTGATATGGGCTTTCTTCTTGGCAACTTGTAGGATTGAAGGAAGATGTCTTCTGATGAACAAGATATGGCTGAGAGTACCGGCTCTCCTGATACTAGGACACCTCATCAGCCTAGTGCAGCAAGTGTGCAAAGGCAAGATGCTGCTCCAAATCCCCCACCGCATGCAGCAGAACAGATTGACCCTGGTCAAAATCCATTTATACAACAGATGACTGGATTATTCCAACAGATGGTACGAGCCATTCCTCAATCTATCCCAGTGCCACCACCTAGACCAAAAGTAACAATTGATAAGGTTCGTAAGTATGGGGCTTCAGCTTTTTATGGTAAGAGAGATGAAGATCCAGCTGCAGCTGAGTATTGGTTGGAAAAGACTGAAAGAATTTTTAAAGAGTTGCAAGTGGAAATAGATGACAAAGCTAGATTTGCTACTTCTCTACTCCAAGATGAGGCATATGATTGGTGGAAATCAGTTCTTACCAAGCCAGATATGCTGGAACCGGTCTCATGGGATTCCTTCCTTTCTGAATTTAAAGAGCAGTATATTCCGTTGATCTATATTGATGAGAAAAAGAAAGAGTTCATGAATCTCAAGCAAGGTAAAATGTTAGTGACTGAGTATCAGTGGGATTTTACCAGACTGAGCAAATATGCCCCTGAATTAATTGCAAATGAAAGAGATAAATGTAGAAGATTTGAAGATGGCCTTAATGAAGAGGTTGGAGATATTGTGACTGCTCTTCAGCATAATAATTTTTCTCAGTTAGTTTCTGCAGCACTCAGCCTTGAAAAAAGGAAAAAGAGGAAAATAGAAGAATCTTCCAAAAAGTCAGCTACTTCTGAGACTCAATTTACTGGAAAGAAGAGTCGTTTCTTTACTAGTCGTTCACTGAATAGAGGACATGGAAAAAGTTTTAGCTATTCACAGACAGGGTCTTTTAGGAGGGGGCCACCCTCTAAGGTACCTTCTGCTACAGCCAGTTCACAACCTCAGGTTAGCAAGGAAGTTATACCAGTATGTCCCATTTGCAATAGGAGCCATCAGGGGTAATGTTGGCGTGCCACAGGTGCTTGCTATATATGTGGGTCCAAAGAACATCTACGGAGGAATTGCCCACTCTTGACAGGTGGTACACCTACTCAGACTACTAGATTAGCTCCAACTCAGCCTGGAGTTCAGTTCAGAGGAGGACCAGGCCGACCGAGGCAGGCTGTTTCAGAGACAGTGAATAGACCTGGATCTAGCAGAGCTCCAGCCCGAGCCTATGCCATGAAAGCTAAAGAAGATCAGGCGGCAACAAATGTTATTGTTGGTATGTTTTCATTATATGATTTTGACATTTGTGCACTCATAGATCCGGGTTCCACACATTCCTATATTTGCACTAGTACACCTAGTCAACATAATATGATTAAAGAAAACCTAGAATATGGAATTGAAGTTAAGAATCCTTTGGGTCACAGTGTAATAGTGAATAAAGTATTTAGGAATTGTCCTTTGGTTTTGCATGGGAAGGAGTTTTCTACAGACTTGATTGAGTTGCCTTTCCATGAGTATGATGTCATATTAGGCATGGATTGGCTCTCACGTCACGAAGCAGTGGTGGATTGCAAGTCTAAATTTGTGGTACTTAAAAAAAGAAAATCAAGAGGCAATTATTGTAAAAGGGGAATTATTTTCACAACATCCTCAAGTCATATCCATAATGAAAGCCTATAGATTGATGAGAAAAGGGTGTGAAGCTTATTTGGCCCATGTGATTGACACCAGAAAAGGAGGTTCAAATCTTGAAGATATCCCGGTGGTAAATGAATTTCCAGATGTCTTTCCTGATGACTTACCTGGGTTACCTCCGGAGAGAGAGGTAGAATTTACTATTGATCTTGTTTCAGGAACTATGCCTATATCAAAGACACCATACAGAATGGCCCCATCAGAGATGAAAGAACTTAAGACACAATTGCAAGAACTCCTTGATAAGGGTTTCATTAGACCAAGTACATCCCCATGGGGTGCACCAGTATTGTTTGTGAAAAAGAAAGATGGATCTTTGAGGCTATGTATTGATTATAGACAGTTGAATAAGGTGACCATCAAGAACAAGTACCCATTACCGCGGATTGATGATCTCTTTGACCAACTGAAAGGTGCAGGAGTATTTTCCAAGATAGATTTGAGATCTGGTTATCATCAATTAAGGGTGAAGACGGAGGATATTGCTAAAACTGCATTCAGAACCAGATATGGTCATTATGAGTTTTTGGTTATGCCATTTGGGCTGACCAATGCTCCAGCAGCATTTATGGATCTTATGAATAGGATCTTCAGGCCACATCTTGATCAATTTGTTGTTGTTTTCATTGATGATATTTTGGTGTATTCTAAAGATTCAGAAGAACATGAAAAGCATTTGAGAATAGCATTGCAGACTCTCAGAGAATATAAGCTTTATGGCAAACTCTCTAAATGTGAGTTTTGGTTAAAGGAGGTGACATTTTTGGGACACATTATCTCTGCAGAAGGCATTAAAGTGGATTCTAGCAAAGTTGAGGCAATTATGAGTTGGAAACCTCCAAGGAATGTGACCGAGGTCAGAAGTTTCTTGGGTTTAGCAGGATATTATCGGAGATTTGTCAAGGGTTTTGCAATGATGGCTTCTCCTTTAACAAGACTATTAAGAAAGGATGTTAAATTTGAGTGGACAGATAAGTGTCAAGCTAGTTTTGATAAGCTCAAAAGTATGCTCACTAAGGCCCCTGTTTTGACACAGCCGATTCCTAATAAGGAGTATGTCATTTATAGTGATGCTTCTCATAATGGATTGGGTTGTGTATTGATGCAAGATGGAAAGGTGGTTGCTTATGCTTCTAGATAGTTAAAGCCACATGAGAAGAATTATCCTACCCATGATCTGGAGTTGGCAGCTATAGTTTTTGCATTGAAGATTTGGCGCCATTATTTATATGGGGAGAAGTGTTTTATTTACACAGATCACAAGAGTTTGAAATATCTTCCCTCACAGAAAGAATTGAATTTGAGGCAGAGAAGATGGCTAGAACTAATAAAGGATTATAATTGTGTGATTGACTATCATCCAGGCAAAACTAATGTAGTAGCAGATGCTTTGAGCAGAAAGATGGTGGCAGAGTTGCACCTTCAACCCACTCTTATGCAGGAAATCAAGGATGCACAAAGACAAGACAAAAAGTTAATTGAATTAGCTGAGTTGATCTCTAAGGGGGAGAGACCTGGATTCACTATGGACTTAGATGGTGGATTGTTTTATCAAGACAAATTATGTGTGCCCAGTTTGCCATCTTTGTTCACAGCCATGAATATATGTCACGGGCGTGAACCACCTCAAATCTTCAAAAAATAAAACTAAGTCTAAAACAAGACTAGATGATTTCTAAAAAAGTTCTATGCTTACAACACATATTTCTATCATGTTAACCGCTTCATATCATAAAATCAGTTAAGTAATATGGATCATATGAAGGAATTAACATTCAAGGTTCACACAAAATACAATTGGCATAAAAAAATAATTAAGATAAATTTGAACCATCAAGCATTCCAAGCTCTCTTCATATAAAAATATCTGCCAATTGATTATTTGTATCAATAAATTCTAAAACATGATCCCTAAGAAAATGATGTCTAATGTCTGTTAGAGGAGTGCTCTAAAGGTAATCACCTTTAACACTTATTGTACAAATTTATTTGATTAATAAAAGGCTTTTTCAATAATTTGATGTTCATTTGATATATGAATTGATAAGTGATTTTAAATCAATTAATGAAGTTCTTGATACTAACATAATTACACATAGTCATAAATTATCCCTAGTTATAGGATTAATGAGACGAGACATTATTAATCCAGACAGACGAGCACATGTTACACTCCTTAATTGGATTGAGTAGTAGATCTCATAATCTATAAACATGAGATGTTTAGAGTTAACATGTGGATGCTTGCTAAGTGTAGCTAAGTACATTGGATGACCAACTATGAGACAATCATATGGATAATCTATTCAAATGTTAATGATAGTCTCATCATAGCAATGGTGCAAGTATCCTTAGACTTGAGGTACTCAAGGATATCTTGAATATTGATTTTATATTTTGACACTATTCCTTGTTGCCTCAAAGAGGTAGCTCATAGGGTGGTGATTGGATACAGCTTGAGGTATTCGAAGGTAATTGGGTAACCAACAAAGGATTCACCACTCTTGATAGAAGAAGTGTATACCTATGGCCTCTTATCGTGGTCATTACTCAGGAATCTCTGGCCGGAGTGGAAATGTCATAAAGATAGTCTTCAACGACATATCTAATAGAGTAATGAGCCTCAAGGACAAGAACTAACATTACTTGGACTGGACGTGACATAGTCAGTCTAGTGGGAGTTGACACATATCCATACTCGGAACCAAGTGGAGTATAGAATGGTGAAAGGAATAATTGCACAGAAATTGTCTATGCAAAGGTTCGTAGTCAAACCACTGACTTTTCGATCAATTGGGTGTCATTATGTGTTGCTAGATACCGCTCATGACCTGCTTAAATTAATTGTTAATTTAAGTGGCCAACATAACCGGGAACCTAATGGGTCGCACGTATTGAAGATATGGAGAATGAGTAAAATGGTCTTGGATAGGGTCCAAAATATGAGAGAATTATTTTAGGATGGATCGAGATGAGATCGCACGAAAAAATCGTTCGGGAATGTTAAGGGCCCGTACGGGCCCCCGCAGGCCCGCACGGGCTACACAGGCTGTTGACCGGCCTTGCGGGCCAGTTGGGCTGCCCAGCAGCAGCCCGAAACAGGCCCAGCACACTTGCAGCAGCTCAAAATAGGCCCAGTGCACTTGCTGCCTCCCACCCATTGGCCAACGACAATTTTTTGCCTTAATTAGGCCAATTATGGCCAATTACTATTCATTTGTTTCCATTTTCTCCATCTTTGACTTTTCATCTTATTTTTGAATTTGATTCAATTAGAAAAGACATCAAATGATAGAAAATAGACATGAAATTTTTTTTTTGTGAAAAAAAATATTTTTAAGACAATAAAAATTCTCTCAAAAACACTTTCAAAGCTAGCACTTTGAATTTGTTCAAACCATTTCTCTTGATAGTTTCTTCTTCATTGTTCGCGTGGATTATCATTAGAGATATCCTAGTATAGATTGTTGTGGTTTGCTACAACCCAACAAAGTGAAGATTTGAAGAATAAATAAAAATTACAAGATATAATTTTTAACATTTACATTTATATAAATTAGTTTTAATGGTACAAGTATGATCTTTTGTTTTGGGTTTTAAAAAATTTTATTTTTCTCTACATTTATGAATATGATTCATTCTTCAAAACCCAACAATGTCAATATGCTTATTTCTAAAGTGTTGAATGATAATCTTAGATAGAATGATGGCACTAGTGTTGTGACATTTCATGGGTATATGGTCCAAACTATGATCATAATCATTAAGTTGTTATCTCATCTATAGGATTTGAGTGCAACAATACCTTGCTGCCACATATTCTACTTCAGCGGTAGATAAGGTAACCAAAACTTATTTCTTGCTAAATCAAGAAACTAGGCATTCACCAATAAAGTGATAAGTGCCTGAAGTACTCTTTCTATCCAAAAGACTACCAGCATAATCTGGATCCAAATATCTTATGATATGGAAAGATGAATTTCTAGGATACCATAAGCCTAAATGCAATGTGCCATGTAAATATTTTAAAATCCTTTTTACAACATTCAAATGTGATTCTTTAGGACAATATTGAAATCCAACATATAAGCATACACTATACATTATATTGGGCCTCGAGGCAGTAAGGTATAAAAGTGATCCGATAACACCTCTATATAGCTTTTCATTTATGCTCTTCCCTTTCTCATCTTTGTCCAATTTTGTTGATGTGCTCATAGTAGTCGTAGCATTTTTGCATCATTCCATTCCAAATTTCTTGATTAACTCTTTGGTATACTTGGATTGGTTGATGAATATGCCCTCATTGCTTAGCTTGATTTGTAGACCAAGGAAGAATTTAAGTTCACCCATCATGCTCATTTCAAATTTCCTAGTCATACACTTAGCAAATTCTTGGCAAAGCAATTCATTAGTAGACCCAAATATGATATCATGAACATAAATTTGAACAATTAAAATGTCATGCTTATGCTTTTTAATAAACAAGGTTGCATCAACATGTCCTTTTGAAAAATTATTGCTCTTGGAGCTTATTTTAATCCATACAAGGCTTTTGAAAGTTTAAAAACATGATTAAGCAAATTATGGCTTTCAAAACCCAGAAGTTGTTCTACATAAACTTCCTCTTCTATAAAACTATTTAAGGAAGCACTTTCGACATCAATTTGAAAAAGTTTAAAATTCGTATGGCATGCAAATGATAAAAGTATTCTTATAGCTTCTAATCTAGCTACCAGAGTATAGGTTTCATCATAATCTATACCTTCTTCTTGATTATAACCCTTGGCAACTAACCTAACTTTATTCCTAGTATTTGAGCCTTGTTCATCTAACTTATTTCTAAACACCCATTTACTATCAATGATTTGATGGTCTTTAGGTCTAGGAACAAGGTCCATACCTTAATTCTCTCAAATTGGTTGAGTTCCTCTTGCATAGCATTCACCCAACTTTCATCATTAAGGGCCTCATCAATATTCTTAGGCTCAATTTGAGAGACAAAAGCAAGGTTAGAATCTGATGAGATCTAGTACTTACACCCTTAGTAGAATCACCAATGATTTGTTCCTTAGGGTGATTCTTTATCATTTTCCATTCCTTTGAAAGCTCTTGATTGTCTTACTCTTGAGCTTGAGGTAAAGAGACATCTTGTTGTTGTTTCTCTTGATCATCATCATCTTTCTTATGATTAAGATCAAGTTTTTCCATTGTACCTACAATATCATAAAGAATACTACCTTTCACAAGATCAAGCTTACTAGATTCATCAAAAACAACATGCATAGACTCTTTAACAACTAAATACCTTTTATTAAAGACTCTATAAGCTTTTCTAGTTATAGAGTATCCTAATAAGATACTTTCATCAGACTTAGAGGCAAAGTTTCTAAGGTTGTCCTTGGTGTTTAATATAAAACACTTTCATCCAAATACTCTAAAGTAAGATATCATCGGTTTTCTTCCATTCCATAGCTCAAAAAAAGTTTTGTTTAAAAGTGGCCTTTTAAAAACTTGATTTGAAATATGAAACGCAGTATTAGTGGCTTCGGCCCAAAAGTAGGTTGATAAACCATACTCATTGAGCATTGTTCGAGCCATTTCAATTAAAGTACAATTTTTCCTTTCTACTACCCCATTTTGTTGAGGTGTCCTAGTAGTTGAAAAATTATGTGAAATACCATATTCCAAACAAAAGTTTTCAAAATTTTCATTTTCAAATTCTTTGTCATGATCGCTTCTTATTTTAGAAATAAAATAGCATTTTTCATTTTGAACTTTTTTAGCAAAATTTTTGAAACATTCAAAAACATCACTTTTTTTAGCTAAGAAAATTACCCAAGTGAATCTAGAGTAATTATCAACAATGATAAAAGTATAGTGTTTACCTCCTATACTAGAAACTCTATGTTAAACCTTGAGGGGCATTTACGTCATTTTGATGATAACAAATAATATAGCAATATTGTATTTAACATACATGTTTTTGTAAGTATATTATACAGGACATGGATTAAAATAGCAAGAATGGAGAATTGGAAGAATAATCCTTGAGAGACAAAATTCAAGTAGTAGCATGTTCACTGCCGTCACTCTAGGAGTCACTCCCGTGAAGGAAGCTAACCGTTACCAAAACCAACATTTGAAGTTCACGACCATGAAGGAAAAAGAAACCATGAAGTAAGCATTTCAGTCACCCCCGTGAATAAAGGTGTCACCCCCGTGAAGATTCATGAAATTTCATCCAGAGAGCTTCACGACCAGAGTCACCACTTGGATCACGGCTGGGAAGATTGTCACGCCCGTCAATGAGTATGTCATGCTCATGACTCAATATGTCAAAACATTCCAGAAAGCTTCACGACCAAGGTCACCACTTCAGTCACGGCTTGGGAAGAACTGTTACCCCCGTGACAAGCATAGTCACGCCCGTGAACAATGAAAGAGAAAAATGTCAGGCGCGATTTTTTGGTTGGTACAACAGCTAGTTTCTTATTTAATGCACCCCAACGGCTATATTCAGCCATGAGAGTATAAATGGAAGTCATTTATGCATTAAGAATAAGGGATAATGATAAGAAAAATAAAAGAATAGCATATACTTCGAATTTAATTCTTATTACAAGCTATTTGTACTTTCATACTTTGAGAACAAATCTATTCTCTGTAAAAATCTTTTTGCTCCTCATATTTGAGCAATTAAGATTTATAAGTGGTTCTCTCTGTAATCTTTACTCAAGTGAGCTTTGGGTATTTCTGGGTTAAGAGTAGAACACTTGTAAGGGTTAGTTGTGTGAACCTCCAAAACACATATTAAAAGGTTGTTTGTGTGAGCCTGTAAAACACAAAGTGAAGGTTGTTTGTGTGAGCCTGTAAAACACAAAGTGAAGGTTGTTTGTGTGAGCCTGTAAAACACAAAGTGAAGGTTGTTTGTGTGAGCCTGTAAAACACAAGGAATTGGTTATTGTGTGAGCCATTAAAACACAAGGGATTTCTGGGTTAGGTGTGAGCCATTGTGAGAAACACCGTAGTTGGGAGTGAGCTTGTAAAACTCCATTGTAACACTTAGTGTGTTAGTGAAACTCCCAATTGCGATTGGGGAGAGGAGTAGGGTTTGTTAACACCTGATCCTTTATAAATCTGTGTGTCAAATTTTCTCTATCCCTCCTAAAATTAATTGTTTATTTCCGCACCTTAAAGTTTAATTTTTAAAACTCCAATTCAACCCCCCTTCTTGGCTTAATATCTGGGCAACAATTGGTATCAGAGCCTTGTCTAGCATCGAAGCCTAAAAAGCGCTAGTAAAGAGTAAGATATGGCCAGTGAAGGATTCCAAAGTCTCAAACCTTACTTTGATTGAGCAAATTATGCCCATTGGAAGTTTAGGATGGAGACATACTTGGATAGTGAAGGAATTGAAGTCTGGGATATTGTACGAAAAGAATGGACACCACCAACCAGAAGAGGAGCTGATGGTGAAGAAGAAATCCTATCAAGAGATGATTGGACAGAGCCTCAAAGAAGAGCAAATTTCGAAAACAAGAAGGCAATGACAATCCTATCAAGCTCATTATCTATTGAAGAATGTGGGAGAATACAACACTGCTCAACAGCATATAGCATGTGGAAGACATTGGAGAACTATCATGAGGGAAGTAAGCAAGTCAAATCCAAGGAGATTCAACTTCTAACCTCAGAATATGAGCTCTTCAAGATGAAATCCAATGAGTCAATCACAGACATGACCAACCGGCTTCTATCCATTATAAATGGAATGAGGAAACTTGGGAAGCATCTGAGTTTGGAAGATGTAAACAATAAAATGCTGAGAAGTCTTCCTCTTAAAGACTATGGTTCAAGAGTTGCTGGCATAGAAGAAGCAAATGAAGATATGAGCATCATGAATACTGATGTGCTGATTGGCAAACTTCTCACACATGAAATGGCAGTAAAGAGAGATAGAGAGCTTGAAGCAGAGCCAGAGAAAAGAAAGCCCTTAGCACTCAAAGCCTCTACTTCAAAATCTCAAGAAGAAAGTGAAGATGATGAAGAAATGAGTGATGATGAAAATGAGGACATCGCTATGCTTTCAAGGAGATTAAAAAGAATCATTGAGAAGAAAATGAGCAATTCCAAAAAATTCAGGCAAAGAAACCTCAAACAAACTTCTAATGACACACATAGAAGTAAGGAAGAGGTAAAATGCTATGAGTGTGGAAAGAAAGGACATATCAAACCAGAATGTCCAAGGCTCAAGAAGCATAAGAGCAAATACCAAAGAGACAATGGGGAGAAAGGTCATAAAGCCACATGGGATGACGAAAGCTCTTCAAATGAAAAAGATGATAATGAAAGTGAAGAGGTCAACCTAAGCTTCATGGCTATTGAGGATCACGTCTCGAACAAAGTAAGATCACTACACTCAATAATGATAGTAGTGATAATGATAGTAATAGTGATAGTAGTGATGATGATGATGAGCAAAGCCTAATAGAAGAATTAATTATAGAATTAGAGAAATATAGAACTAAATTTAGTACCTATAGGAATAATATCTCTAATTTGAAAAATAAGATAGATGGTTTAGAAAAAGAAAACATAAAGCTTAAATCATCTAATGAATCTCTTCAAAAGTCATTAGATGAATATTCATCAAAACCCTCAACAGCTTCATTGATAAAAGAAAATAATACTTTGAAAAATGAAGTTGAGGAACTTAGAAATTCCATTTCTAAATTTCACAAAGGTAAAGAGAGCTTAGATACTCTCATTGTGTCTCAAAGATCACCCTTAATTAGACATGGTATAAAATTTAAGGACACATCATCATCTTCTCACAAAACTATATTTGTTAAATCTAAAGAATCTCACATCTCCACACCTGTTAAGAAAGCACCAAGACATAAGCATATTAATCCCTCTATACAGAAAAAGAAAAATCATGCCTTTATGTATAAGAAGCATGCATCTAGAAAAATGCAAATTAATCATGATTGTGCATGCCATTGTTCTCAAAATCAGTCTAATAGAATTATGACATTTAAATACATTGTAAGACCAAAAGACAAGTTTAGACCTAAATAATGTAATTATTGTATGAAAATGGGTCACATAAATAAACATTGTTGAATAAGGAAGGCTCATTGGGAACCTTCATGTGCTAACCCCCAAGGACCCAAACTCATTTGGGTACCTAAAAATCATACTTGATTTGTGATTCTATAGGTATGCCTCAAGTCCACAATAAACAAAAATGCATGGCTAGTAGACAGTGGATGCTCAAGGCATATGACAGGAGACTAAGAACTTTTCAATGAAATCAAAAGTATTGATGGAGGTAAAGTTACCTTTGGAAACAATGCAAAGGGTAAGGTAATTGGCATTGGTTCTATTGGTGTTAATGGTACTACTTTTATTAAGGATGTCTTACTTGTTGATGGCTTGAAACATAACTTGCTAAGTGTAAGTCAATTATGTGATAAAGGAAACAAAGTAATTTTTACTTCAAATAAATGTCTTGTAATCTCTATCGATGGTCAAGAAATATTTAAAGGAAATAGAGATATCAATACGTACATAATAAACTTACATGAACTATCTAACCATTCCTCTAAGTGTCTTGTGACTACTAGTGATGAATCTTGGTTGTGGCATAAAAGACTTGGTCATGCTAACATGGACTTAATACAAAGTCTCAGCACGGGAGAGCTAGTAAAAGGATTTCCAAAAGTTAAATATGAAAAAGGCAAGACATGTGATCCTTGTCAAAGAGGAAAGCAACACAAGTCATCTTTCAAAGCCAAAAACATAGTAAGTACTTCAAAACCTCTTCAACTCCTACATTTAGACTTGTTTGGACCTACTAGAATTGCTAGCTTAGGAGGAAAACATTAGGCATTTGTCATCATAGATGATTACTCTAGATTCACTTGGGTAATTTTCTTAGCTCAAAAGAGTGATGCTTTTGAAAACTTCAAAAACTTTGCTAAAAGAATTCAAAATGAAAAAGATTACTGTATTTCAAAAATAAGGAGTGATCATGGGAAAGAATTTGAAAATGAAAACTTTGAAAGCTTTTGTCTTGTACATGGCATTTCACATAATTTCTCATCTCTTAGGACACCTCAACAAAATGGGGTAGTTGAAAGGAAAAATCGATCTTTAATTGAAATGGCTAGAACAATGCTTAATGAATATGAATTACCAACTTATTTTTGGGCAGAAGCCATAAACACTGCATGTTATATTTCAAATCGAGTTTTCAAAAGACCTCTTTTAAACAAGACCTCATTTGAGCTATGGAATGGAAGAAAGCCCTTGATATCATACTTTAGAGTATTTGGATGCAAGTGTTTTATATTGAACACCAAGGAAAATCTTGGAAAATTTGCCTCTAAGTCTGATGAATGTATCTTTTTAGGGTACTCTACAACCAGCAAAGCATATAGAGTTTTTAATAAAAGATCATTAACGGTTGAAGAATCCATGCATGTTGTTTTTAATGAATCTAGTAGACTTGATCTTGTGAAAGGTAGTGCTCTTGATGATGTTGTAGGTAATATGGAAAAACTTGATATTGAAAATGGAAAAGAAGAAAATGATCAAGAAAATTTACTGCAAAATGACACTCTACCTCAAAATCAAGAACAAATGGAGGAAGAACTTCCAAAAGAATGGAGAATGACGAAAGATCATCCAAAAGAGCAAATAATTGGTGATCTATCAAGGGGAGTAAGTACTAGATCTCATTTCAAGCATTTAGTCACTGACATTGCTTTTATTTCACAAATTGAGCCTAAAAACATTGATGAGGCTCTTAATGATGAAAGTTGGGTAATTGCCATGCAAGAGGAACTCAACCAATTTGAGAGAAATAAGGTATGGAACCTAGTACCTAGACCCAAGGATCATCAAATCATAGGTAGCAAATGGGTATTTAGAAACAAATTAGATGAACAAGGGTTAATAACCAGGAATAAGGCAAGACTAGTCGCAAAAGGATATAATCAGGAAGAAGGTATAGATTATGATGAAACATATGCACCTGTAGCTAGATTAGAAGCTATAAGAATACTCTTAGCATATGCATGTCACATGAATTTCAAACTTTTTCAAATGGATGTGAAAAGTGCGTTTCTAAATGGTTATATAGATGAAGAAGTGTATGTAGAACAATCACTAGGTTTTCAAAGCTATGATTTGCCAAATCATGTTTTTAAACTTTCAAAACCTTTGTATGGTTTAAAACAGGCTCCAAGAGCTTGGTATGAGAGACTAAGTTCTTTTTTATTAGAAAATAGCTTCACAAAGGGAAATGTTGACACTACACTATTCATCAAAAAGCATAAGCATGATATACTAATTGTTCAAATTTATGTTGATGATATAATATTTGGTTCTACTAATGAGTTGCTTTGTCAAGAATTTGCTAAGTGCATGACTAGGGAATTTGAAATGAGCATGATGGGAGAACTTAAGTATTTCCTTGGTCTACAAATAAAGCAAAGCAATGAGGGCATATTCATCAACCAATCCAAATATGCCAAAGATCTAATCAAGAAATTTGGTATGGAAGGATGCAAAAATGCCAAGACTCCTATAAGCACATCAACAAAATTGGACAAAGATGAAAAGGGTAAGAGCATTAATGAAAAGCTTTATAGAGGTATGATCGGATCACTTTTATATCATACTGCTTCTAGACCTGATATTATGTATAGTTTTTGCTTATGTGCACGATTTCAATCATGTCCTAAAGAATCTCATTTAAATGCTGTAAAAAGAATTTTAAGATATTTACATGGATCATTGCATCTAGGTTTATGGTATCCTAGGAATTCACCTTTTTATATTATAGGATATTCAGATGCAGACTATGTTGGTAGTCTTTTGGATAGGAAAAGTACTTCAGGTACTTGTCACTTCATTGGAGAATGTTTGGTTTCTTGGTTTAGCAAGAAACAAGTTTCAGTTGCTCTCTCAACTGCTGAAGCTGAATATGTAGCAGTTGGATGCTGTTGTACACAAATTCTTTGGATGAAACAACAACTTAAGGACTATGGTCATGAGATGAACCATATACCTATAAAATGTGACAACACAAGTGCTATAAATCTTTCAAAGAATCCTATTCAACACTCTAGAAGCAAACATATTGACATTAGACATCACTTTATTAGAGATCATATTCAATATGGAGATGTTGCATTAGAATTTATAAGCACAGAAAATCAATTAGCAGATATTTTCACTAAGTCTCTAAATGAGGAAAGATTTAATTTCATTAGAAGAGAACTTGGTATGATTGATGGATTAACCTTGTGATTGCAAAAATGTGAAATTTTAAATTGTTGATCTTAAATAATATCACCAGTTATAAGATAGAAATTTTGATGAGAAATCATGTTTAAGAAGTAGAATATTTGTTGAAATGATTTAGTCTCGTTGTAGAACTTGATTTTAATTTGATGAAAATTTTAGGGGAGTCACGCCCGTGACACATATTCACACCCGTGACTTAAATGGCCCAAAGAGGCAGTGTCGTTCACGACTTGGTTCATGACATGGTTCACGGCTTCAAGTGGTGAAACTTATTTTCACGGCTTGAGTCACGCCCGTGAAAAGAGACATTCACACCAGTGACGAAGTTTCACTCCTATGAACAATTACACCCCCAAAACTCACAGAAGCTTTCACGCCTTGTGTCACGGCTTGCTTCACGGCCATAAGTAGTGAAATTCAATATTTCACGCCCGTGACAACTGGTTCACCCCCGTGACCGATGATCATTCACACCCGTGATATTCAAATATCACTCCCGTTAACTTATTCACGTCTTCATTCACGGGTGGGACACTCCTTCAGCAAACTGTGAACATGAGCATTCACGCCCGTGAAACCATAATTCACGCTCGTGAATGTATCGAATGTATAAGAGAACAGCTGGTTACAACCTTCATTTCAACTCTCCATCTCCCAAAACTGCTCTCATTTACTCTCATTCATTGAGACATTGAAGATTCTGACCCCAAAGACTTGAAATTTCACTATAAATACCACCAAAAGTTTGAATCTTCATCAAAAATCATACATTTCTAGGGTTTTACATCAAATTTTCTGTCAAAATTATTTTCAACTCTATCAATAACAAATTTTTTCAAATATGGAGTCTGCTTCATCCAATGGAAAGAGAAAGAAGTCCCATGCACCTAAGAGGTATGCAGATTACCTAAATAACCGCATTCCGGAAAATTGCCATCCTCGGTATGCAACTTTGAAAAAGAGAGTCATTAAGGTCCTTCGATTGGCAGATAGTCTGAAGTCTCGGGCTTCAGACGGCTATAACAGAGCAATTACAAGCCTGTCATCTCAAAGATTTTGTTGAAATTCATCAGCCGACTCTGAGGGAGACAACGCTGGAATTCCTCAACACCTTGCAGGTTTCACCTACTGGAGTGGTGAAATTCCAACTCTGCAACAATCCTAACACCCTCAGTGCCATTGAGTTTGGGGAATTATTCAGCCTACCATTGAGTTTGGGGAATTATTCAGCCTACCATACTGAGGTAGAATTCTTTGCTCCTCCAGCCTGGACACATTTTGGCACCAGTTGCAGCTGGGATGTCAAGAAAACCAAGAGCACACATCTCAGGGCCCTAGTGCATAGATATTTGCATAGGTTCCTAACCTATAGCATTTTTGCTAAGGGAGAAAGTAATGGGACAATCAGGAAGTCAGAACTCTTCCTCCTTGAGATGGCTCACAGGGGAGTCACAATGGCACTTTCTAGATGGTTTGCTAACCATCTTCTCTCCATTGCCACCAAGCCTATAGGAGATATTTTGATTCGGGCATATGTCACCCATATTGCAGTGAAGCTAAATTATTTGAAGCTGAATGACCATCACTTCAACATCATTCTTGCACATCCTCGAGACAACTTGGATGTCGAGTCATTCATCAAGATGGGAGCGGCTGTCAGAATCGTTTTTCAGAACGATATCTTCTACCGTTTCACCGACACTGCTGGAGAGATTATCTAGGAAGATAATTACACGAAGGATTTTAAAGCAGGCCTCCAGGGAGTCCAGTAGAAAAAGTGGGCTCGGGTTGAGGAAGCACCTCCAGTAGTCGAGCAGGACATTGGACAGTCCTCAGCTTCCACACCGTCCTTAGCGCAGCAAGTGGTTGACCTATTGGCACCACGTTTTGAGCAGCTGCAGACTTCGATGGATGAGAGGTTGGAGAACCTCAAAGACTTCATGGAGTCTAGGATGGACAACCTTGAGGCTGAAGTAGCTAGGCTTCGTGATAGGATGTCTGGCTAGGAGATAGGCTAGAGTGTAGCCTAAATTTGATTGTTTTTTAGCTTGTTTGTTATTTTTATGTTTGCTTGTGTAGGAAATTTTAAATTTCCTTTCTATCCTTTCCTTTATGACATATATATTTGCTTTTGTTTACTTCAATCTTGATATCCTTTTTGATTGATGACAAAAGGGGGAGAAAACTAGCAATATATGATAGGCAATATATGATAAGGGAGAATGGTATCAAACCAGCAATATAAGAATTTTGAATCAAAAAGTGAATGGACTTTGAAATGGATTAAAAATCTTGATTCAAAATTTCATATGCAAAGTATATAAATTGAGCATTATATACCTTAGATACAACTTAAGTATACTTTGCATATACCTTGCAGCAAGTTACAAATTTAAATATGCTATGATATACCTTAAATATTCCTTACATATACTTCATTTCTTAAAAAGGAATTATAGTATGTATTGGATATACTTCTCATATAACTTGCATATACTTAAAATCTAGTTAAATGCTACATCATTATTTACTATTCTTTCACATTATAATTTTTATCCTAAGTATATTTTGAGGAGGAGACTTCTCAAAATCACATATTGCTAGATTATTTGTCACCATCAAAAAGGGGGAGATTGTTAAACCTTGAGGGGCATTTCCATCATTTTGATGATAACAAATAATATTGCAATATTTTATTTAACATACTTGTTTTTGTAAGTATATTATACAGGACATGGATTAAAATAGCAAGAATGGAGAATTGGAAAATAATCCTTGAGAGACAAAATTCAAGTAGTAGCATGTTCACTGTCGTGACTCTAGGAGTCACTCCCGTGAAGGAAGCTAACCGTTACCAAAACCAACATTTGAAGTTCACAGCCATGAAGGAAAAACAAACTGTGAAGTAAGCATTTCAGTCACCCCCGTGAATAAAGGTGTCACCCCCATAAAGATTAATGAAATTTCATCCAGAGAGCTTCACGACCAGAGTCACCACTTGGATCATGGCTGGGACGATTGTCACGCCCGTGAATGAGTATGTCACGCTCATGACTCAATATGTCAAAACATTCCAGAGAGCTTCATGACCAAGGTCACCACTTCAGTCACGGCTTGGGAAGAACTATCACCCCCGTGACAAGCATAGTCACGCCTGTGAACAATGAAAGAGAAAAATGTCAGGCGCAATTTTTTGGTTGGTACAACAGCTAGTTTCTTATTTAATGCACCCCAACGGCTATATTCAGCCATGGGAGTATAAATGGAAGTCATTTATGCATTAAGAATAAGAGAGAATGATAAGAAAAACAAAAGAATAGCATATACTTCGAATTTAATTCTTATTACAAGCTATTTGTACTTTCATACTTTGAGAACAAATCTATTCTCTGTAAAAATATTTTTGCTCCTCATATTTGAGCAATTAAGATTTATAAGTGGTTCTCTCTGTAATCTTTACTCAAGTGAGCTTTGAGTATTTCTGGGTTAAGAGTAGAACACTTGTAAGGGTTAGTTGTGTGAACTTCCAAAACACAAATTAAAAGGTTGTTTGTGTGAGCCTGTAAAACACAAAGTGAAGGTTGTTTGTGTGAGCCTGTAAAACACAAAGTGAAGGTTGTTTGTGTGAGCCTATAAAACACAAGGAATTGGTTATTGTGTGAGCCATTAAAACACAAGGGATTTCTGGGTTAGGTGTGAGCCATTGTGAGAAACACCATAGTTGGGAGTGAGCTTGTAAAACTCCATTGTAACACTTAGTGTGTTAGTGAAACTCCCAATTGCGATTGGGGAGAGGAGTAGGGTTTGTTAACACCCGAACCTCTCTAAATATGTGTGTCAAATTTTCTCTATCCCTCCTAAAATTAATTGTTTATTTTTGCACCTTAAAGTTTAATTTTTAAAACTCCAATTCAACCCCACTTCTTGGCTTAATATCTGGGCAACACTTTAGTAGGTCTAAAACGATCTAAATGCAAAAGTTGTAGAGGTTTAAAGGTACTTACTACATTTTTGGATTTGAAGAATGACTTGTGTTGTTTTTCTCTTTGGCAAGGTTCACATGTCTTATCCTTTTCAAATTTGACTTTTGGAAGTCCAGTACTAGCTCTCCTTTGCTAAGACTTTAAATTGATTCCATTCTTGCATGACCAACCTTTTATTCCATAGCCAAGATTCATCACTAATAGTCATAAGACACTTAGAGAAAAGGTTAGATATCTTGTGTAAGTCTATTATGTAAGTATTGACATTTCTATCTCCCTTGAATATCTGTTGGCCACTTAAAGAGGTTACAAGACATTCATTTGAGGTAAAGATAACTTGGTTTCCCTTATCACATAATTGACTTACACTTAATAAATTATGCTTCAAACCATCAACAAGCAAAACATCTTCAATAAAAGTAGTATTATTAACACCAATAGAGCCCATGCCAATTACCTTACCCTTAGCATTGTTCCCAAAGGATACCTTACCAACATCAATTCTTTTGATGTGATTGAAGAGTTCTTTGTTTCTGGTCATATGCCTTAAACATCCACTATCCACAAGCTAAGCATTTTCCTTTATTGAGGCATACCTCATCCGTGAAGTGATCCTCTAAATCCATAAAGCATAGGTTGACCTCTTCACCTTCATTATCATCTTTTTCGCTTGAAGAGCTTTCATAATCCCATCTGGCTTTGTGACCTTTCTCCCCATCATCTTTTTGAAATCTTTTCTTGTGTTTCTTGACCTTTGGACATTCTAGTTTGATATGTCCTTTCTTTCTGCATTCATAACACTTTACCTCCTCTTTATTTCTTTGAGAGTCATTTGAGAAGTGTTTGAAGGTTCTTTGTTTGGAGTTTCGAGAATTGCCAAGTCTCGTTTCAATTATTCTTTTTATTCCTCTTGAGAGCATGGCAATGTCCTCATTTACATCACTACTCTTCTTTTCATCATCTTCAATTACCTATTGAGATTTTGAAGTAGAGGCTTTGAGTGTTATAGGTTTTCTTTTTTCTGGTTTAGCTTCAAGTTCTCTATCTCTTTTTACCACCATCTTGTGCCTTAAAAGTTTACCAATGAGCACATTGGTAGGCATGATGCTCATGTCTTCATTAGCCTCTTCTAGATCCGCAACTCTTGAACCATAGTCTTTGAGAGGAAGGCTTCTTAGAATTTTTTTGTTCACATCTTCCAAGCTTTCTCATGCCATTGATGATGGCTAGAAGACGATTCGTCATGTCGGTGATAGATTCATTGGATTTCATCTTGAAGAGTTCATATTTCGAAGTAAGAAGTTGAATCTTTTTGGATTTTACTCGATTGGTTCCTCCATGATAATTCTCCAATGTTTTCCATATGCTATATGTAGTAGGACAATGTTGGATTTTGCCATATTCTTTAATAGATAGAGAGCTTATGAGGATTGTCATTGCCTTTTTGTTTTTGAAATTAGTTATTCATTGAGGCTCTATCCAATCATCTCTTGAGAGAATTTCTTCTTCACCATCAACTCCTCTCTTAGTTGGTGGCATCCACTCCTTCCTAACACTATCCCAAACTTCAATTCCTTCACTATCGAGATATGTCTCCATCTGGAATTTCCAATCAGTGTAGTTCGCTCCATCAAAGTAAGGCTTGAGACTTTGAAATCCTTCACTGGCCATTTATTGATCTTTGCTAGCACTTATTAGGCTTTGTTGCTAGACAAGCTCTGATACCAATTGTTGCCCACACAATGAACCAAGAAAGGGAGTTGAATTGGTTAGCAAATAAAAAATTGCTTAATTTGAAAGTGTGGAATAAATGAAATAGAGTAAGAAAGGAGAGATATTCACACAAGATATATAGAGGTTCGGGTATTAACAAACTCTACTCCTCTCTCCAATCTCGATTGGGTGTTTCACTAACACACTAAGTGTTACAATAGAGTTTTTCAAGCTCACTCCCAAGTGTTACAATAGAATGCTTTCCAAGCTTTCTCATGCCATTGATGATGGCTAGAAGACGATTCGTCATGTCGGTGATAGATTCATTGGATTTCATCTTGAAGAGTTCATATTTCGAAGTAAGAAGTTAAATCTTTTTGGATTTTACTCACTTGGTTCCTCCATGATAATTCTCCAATGTTTTCCATATGCTATATGTAGTAGGAAAATGTTGGATTTTGCCATATTCTTTAATAGATAGAGAGCTTGTGAGGATTGTCATTGCCTTTTTGTTTTTGAAATTAGTTATTAATTGAGGCTCTATCCAATCATCTCTTGAGAGAATTTCTTCTTCACCATCAACTCCTCTCTTAGTTGGTGGAATCCACTCCTTCCTAACATTATCCCAAACTTCAATTCCTTCACTATCGAGATATGTCTCCATCTGGAATTTCCAATCAGTGTAGTTCGCTCCATCAAAGTAAGGCTTGAGACTTTGAAATCCTTCACTGGCCATTTATTGATCTTTGCTAGCACTTATTAGGCTTTGTTGCTAGACAAGCTCTGATACCAATTGTTGCCCACACAATGAACCAAGAAAGGGAGTTGAATTGGTTAGCAAATAAAAAATTGCTTAATTTGAAAGTGTGGAATAAATGAAATAGAGTAAGGAAGGAGAGATATTCACACAAGATTTATAGAGGTTCGGGTATTAACAAACTCTACTCCTCTCTCCAATCTCGATTGGGTATTTCACTAACACACTAAGTGTTACAATAGAGATTTTCAAGCTCACTCCCAACTATGGTGTTTCTCTCAATGGCTAACACCTAACCCATAAATTTCCATGTGTTTTTTAATGGCTCACATAAAAACCAATTCCTTGTGTTTTATGGCTCACCCAATAAACCTTTACAAGTGTTTCACTTTTAACCCAATATACCCAAGCTCACTCTTGAGTAATTGATTACAATGAAAACACTGACCAACCTATAATGCTCAGAAGTTATGAGAAATTAGGATTTCACAAAGAATAGAGGTTTGTTGAGAAACTAATTAATGCACAAGGATACAACAAGATTAAAGATGTAAAATAATTGTATTCTTCTTGTTGGGATTCATAAATGACTTGTATTTATATTCCCTCTGTGAATTATAGTCATGTGGCTGCATTTATTGCGAAAATAGCCGTTGAACCAACTCTTAATTTTTCGTTTGACATGTTTCTCTGTCCTCTTTCACGGGCATGAATATATGTGTCATGGTCGTGAATGTTCTTCCAAACGGTAGTCTAAGTGGTGATTCTGGCCGTGAAGCTCCTTGGAAAAATTGGAATTATTTGATCACGGATGTGATTAATACTTTCACAGGTGTGAATATTCTTCCAAGCCGTGGTCCAAGTGGTGACTCTAGCCATGAAGCTTTCTGGAAGAATTTGAGATGTTTGGTCACGGGTGTGACCATCTTTCACAAGCATGACTTGTTTGATCATTCACGGTTGGTTTCATCCTTCATGGTCGTGAACTTTGAATGGTGGAGAGTTGGTGCTAAGCTATATTCACGGGCATGACTTTGCTATTTTTTTTTATTTTAATCTTCAAAAGTTGTCTTTCAACCTTGTATTATGTTCTAATCAAGGTATATCCTATTTAACACACTTAGAACACAAACATTGTCAAATAAATTATTGCTATTTTATTTGTTATCATCAAAATAACAGAAATACCCCTCAAGGTTCAACATGGGTGAAAGAACAAACTTTCTATCAGATGTGATTTCATCTACAGCTGCCAAGAGACTTATAAGAAAGGGGTGCATTGCTTATTTGTGTTATGCAGTGGAAGCTAAAAAGGAATATCTTAAGATTTCATATGTGCCTATGGTGAGAGATTTGCTAGATTACTTTCCTAATGAACTACCAAGCTTGCCACTTAGCAGGGAAATCAAATTCATTATTAATGTAGCTCCAAGCACGACACCTATTTCGATTGCACCCTACAGGATGACGCTTATAGAACTCAAGGAATTAAAGATTTAGCTACAAAAATTACTTG
This sequence comes from Triadica sebifera, assembly GCA_023653625.1. NCBI lineage: Eukaryota > Viridiplantae > Streptophyta > Magnoliopsida > Malpighiales > Euphorbiaceae > Triadica > Triadica sebifera. The sequence goes on along the minus strand of CM042898.1, from coordinate 15,984,841 downwards.
ATAAAGGCTTTATCAGACCCAGTATTTCACCATGGGGAGCACTGGTACTCTTTGTAAAAAAGAAGGATGGGTCTCTTAGATTATGCATTGACTATAGACAACTGAATAAGGTGACAATCAAGAACAAGTATCCCCTTCCACATATTGAAGACTTATTGATCAATTGAAGGGAGTAAGTGTATTTTCAAAGATTGACCTACGACCGGGCTGCCATCAGTTGAAAGTAAAAGAAGCAGATGTGCCCAAGACTATTTTTCCCACGAGATATGGCCATTATGAGTTTTTAGTCATGCCATTTGGCCTTACGAATGCCCCAACAGCTTTCATGGATCTAATGAATAGGATCTATCATCCTTATCTAGACCAATTCATGATGGTATTTATTGATGACTTTCTAGTATATTTGAAGATGCTAGAAGAACATGACAAACACCTATTAATTGTCTTATAGATATTGAGAGAAAAGCAATTGTATGCAAAGTTCAACAAGTGTGATTTCTAGTTGAATGAAGTATCCTTCTTGGGTCATGTAGTTTCAGCTGAAGGGATAAAGGTGGACCTAAAGAAGATTGAAGCAATTTTATATTAGAAAATACCTAAGATTGTTATAGAAGTTAGAAGTTTCTTAAGTTTGGTAGGGTATTATAGGATATTTGTAAAAGTTTTTTCCACCATAGCGGTGATGCTCACTCGACTGTTATAGAAGCATATTAAGTTTGAATGGACGGATAAATGTTAAGGAAGTTTTGAAAAGCTTAAAAACATGTTGACAGAAGCCCTAGTGTTAACTCAACCAAAATCTGGCAAGGATTTTGTGGTTTACAGTGATGCCTCTAGGAATGAGTTAGGTTGTGTGTTGATGCAGGAAGGTAAAGTGATTGCATATGCTTCCCAACAACTCAATACTCATGAGAAGAACTATCCTACTCACAATATTGAGCTTGCAGCAATTGTACTCACCTTGAAGATTTGGAGACATTATCTTTATGGTGAGAGAGAGGCATTGGCTTGAATTGATAAAAGACTATGACTGCTTAATCGACTATCATCCAGGAAAGGCGAATGTAGTAGCTGTTGCACTTTGTAGAAAATTTATGGCAGCCCTTCGGGTGATGAATGTCAGATTGGATATGGTAGAAGATGGAGTGATAATAGTGAAAATGCAAGTAAAACCAAACTTTCTTCAGCAAGTGAAAAAGGCATAAAAGCTAGATTATCGCTTGATTGCCATAGTGAACAGAGTAAAAGAGGGCAATGAAAGTGATTACTCTTTGGGTGAAGATGACAACCTTTATTTCAACCAAAGGTTATGTGTACCTGATCAACATGAATTGAGAAAGAACATTCTCACAGAAGCTCATCATAGCAGCTACAGGATGCATCCTAGTGGTAACAAGATGTAAAAAGACTTGAAAGTACACTATTGGTTGCTAGGAATGAAACGTCATGTGACAGAATTCGTGAGCAAATGCTTGATATGCCAATAGGTGAAAGTTGAACACAAAGTTACATCGGGTTTACTTCAGCCTATCATGATACCGAAGTGGAAATGGGATTGAGTGACAATGGATTTTATGACGGGAATGCCTTTAACTGGAAGGAAGCATGATGCTATCTAGGTAGTCATTGATAAACTCACTAAATCAGCTCATTTCATACCAGTACGGATAGACTATCCATTAACCAAGTTGGCGAAAATCTACATTAATGAGACATTGAGGCTTCATGGAGTACCATACTCCATTATTTCAGACAGGGATCCCAGATTTACTTCCCAGTTCTGGAAGAAGCTGCAGAAAACATTGGGGAAAAAACTTCATTTTAGTACAGCTTTTCATTCCCAAACTGATGAGCAGTCAAAGCATGTGATTCACATACTAAGGATATGTTGTGAAGTTGTGTCCTCGAGTTTGAAAGAAGTTGGGAAAGGTATTTTCCATTGGCCGAGTTTGCTTACAACAACAGCTATCAATTCAGCATCAAAATGGCACCATATGAAGCACTTTATAGGAGGAAATGTAGGACTCCTTTATGTTGGACATAAATGAGTGAGAATAAGCTAATGAGGACATATTTGGCTCGAGAAACTGAAGATAAGGTACGGGTGATCAAGGATAGATTGAAAGAAGCTATGGATTGATAGAAATCATATGCAAATTTAAGAAGAAAAGATATAGAGTTCCAGGTTAGAGATCAAGTATTTTTCAAGGTATCACCCTAGAAAAAGGTTATGAGGTTTGGCAAAAAAAGGAAAACTAAGTTCGAGATTTTTAGGCCCTTATGAGATTATATAGGGAGTGAGACCCATAACCTATCGATTGAAGCTGCCTTAAGAGTTGGAAAAGATTCATGATGTGTTCCATGTGTCAATGCTATAGAGATATAGGTCAGACCCTAGCCAGGTGATCAAGCCAGAAGAAATTCGGATACTGGCTGATCTGACTTATGAAGAGAAACCATTAAAGATCCTAGCCAGATAAGTTAGATAGCTCAGGAACAAGCAAATCTCATTAGTGAAGGTGTTATGAAGTCACCACAATGTGAAAGAAGCCACGTGGGAGCCGGAAGTTGCAATGAGGCAACAATATCCACAATTGTTCAATACAGGTAAAATTTTGAGGATGAAATTTCTATTAGTAGGGGAGAATTGTAATGGCCTAAATACCAAGTTAGTCCTAAAATGTAGTTTCCGAAATTGATCAACATATCTAGGGGTCGAAAATTACACCCGTTAGTGAAAAATATTTTATTTGATCATTGGAAAATATAGATTATAACTAGCCCAGGGGTAAAATTTTGGAGTGAAAATGAGGTCAAATCTTCCCTCAAAAGTCAAACTAAGAAAAAAGGGGATTCGGTTTAATTAATAAAGTTGTTGACCATACTTTGACTGGGCTATAAAAAATAGCAAACGACATCTAAAAATTTATTTTAGGACATGAATAGACTCTAAATAATATTTAGAATTATTTGACAGTAAAAAAAGAATTTTACAGTAACACCGAAAATTAATTTATCAGTCCGATTTGAGTGAGCCGGAAAGGAAATAGACTCCGATTGAGTTGAAAATTTTATATATATATATATAAATATAATGAATTATGGAATCAAATTTGGGTGAAATTGAGCTTGGAAAGTGAGAGAAATAATTTAGAGTGCTTAATTGAGCCTAAATGGGTTAGGCTTTGTTTGGCCCAAGCCCACCCATCTTAAGCCATTATATAAAGGCTTAAAAATCAGAATTCTCTAGATATAATTCTACAACTCCTTCCCCAAACTCCATTGCTTGGCCGAACCATCTTCTTCTCCTTTTCTCTACTAAATTTCTTCCATTTTCTCCAATTTTTACACCAAAATCGAACACCTTAATATAACTTCAGCCTCTCTAGTAGCTAGTGGAAGTCTTTAATCTTCATTTGGAGGAATAGAGTGGAAGGAAAACAAAGGAGACAAGTTAAGACACAAATTTGAGGTAAGTGAAATTAATAGTTTTAAATTGGTTTAATGGTTCAAATAAATAGTTTAAGGTATGTAGATGATAGTTATGAAGTTAGATTTAGTTAGAAAAGAAAATTAATGGTGAATTAATTGAGTGTGAATTTCGGCCATGGTATGTGCACAAGGAGGTGAAGGTGTTTCCAAGGAAAAGGCTAAGAAAAAAGAAGCCTAGGAAAAGGCCATGGTAGGTGCACAAGGAGGTGAAGGTGCTTCCAAGGAAAAGGCTAAGAAAAAAGAAGCCTAGGAAGGCCAAAGGAAGAAAATAAGGTTAGTGATTTCAAAATCTACTTATTTCCATTGTTAAAGATGAATTAAGGTCATGGAAATTAGGAAAATTGTGTGTTATGCATGTAATTGATAATTGAAACTTAAAACATGATTAAGGAATTATAAAAAGTGGATTAGAATGGTTAAATTCAATTAAAAAAATTATTTAGTGGAAGTTTGAAAATATGACCATATTATGTGAAAAATGCATATTAAGGCATAATTACATTTTAGTATAATATTATGATACATATGGAATAATGAATGTATAAATTAATAAAATGAATATTTAGAAGGTGAAAGAAAATTTTTAATGATGAAAATTTAATGTGGGCCGAAATATGAAGAAGAAGAAGAATAATAAATTGTTATTTTCCTTGCTAATTAAATAAAAATTAAGTCATAAAATGCAAGAAAACATGATATTGACTGTGTAGAAATTTATTGCACATTTTTAAAATATATATTGAATATTTTTCTAATTATTGATTATTTTATGCATGAAATGAAATAAAATGGATAAAGTGTGTTTTGTGAGTTTAATGACTTAATTGATTATTAATGATGAAATATTGATATATTAGAATGGAAAGTGTGGAAAAAGACTATAGTTATGGTGGAATAAAATGTTAGGTAATTAATAATGTAAAAATAATAGAATTTATGAATTTAATGGAAATTGAATTAAAGGAATAATATATTGCCCTTAGTTATTTTTCCGATGGTTAAATCTAGCCTATGATATAATTGGTTAGCCATAGGAACACCATTACGACGGTGCAGATCATGGCAACTTGCTTATGTAGGCCAATGAGGGTCTACTTCAGTGATAGTGATTCAGTGCTCAGTGTATAGTGCAATGCTCAGGTTGTCCTTCAGGGTCACTTTCAGTGTAGTGGAATTTTGGGATTCACGTCCTATGTATTTGGTCTAAATATTTTCTATCATATTGAAAATAGGAGCAAATGTGAATAAAAATAGTAAGAATGAAAAATATGATAAAAATGAAAAATATGATAAATGTGAAAAATATGATAAAAATGATAAGTGAAAAAAAAATGATATAAGTGATAAATATGATAAATGTGATAAATATGATAAAAGTAATAAATATGATAAAATTTGTATAATAATAATAATAATGATAAAAGTGATAAATATGACAAAAATAGTAAAATTGAAAAATAAAATATAAGTGGAAAAAAATGTTAAATTATGTAGTTAAAAACAAAATAAATGAAATATATATATATATATATATATATATATATATATATATTGTTAGTGGCAAAAGTGTAAATAAATATAAAGTTAGAACCAAATAGTATGAGAACACCGTTTGAAATCCTAAAATCAATCCGTAATTGTCAATACAGAGGTAAAGAATTATGGTTTTTGTTATTCTTTCAATAAGAATTATGGTTTTCATTATTCTTTCAATGGTTTAGTTCGGTATTGAAGGGGTTGTGAGCTTTAAGGATTTAGGTTATGATTTATAATACAAAAAGAAAATTAAAATTCTAAAAGTAGAATATAGTAAACTTGTGGAGTAGAAACCAGTGAATTATTATAATGCAAAACACCGTACATTGTAATACATTATATAATTATGTCCTAGAAAGGGGTATGGAATCCAATAACTAGGCATATGAAACGTGTTGTTAGATAGTTGTCTTATATGATATAATTGTTATATACAATTGATGATGTGGAAATATTTATGCGATGTATGTCACGATTCTATTGTGATTTAATGAAATTAATCATGATATTACATGATGATATTATACATTGAGACATTATATATTTATGATATATAATGGTATGGCTAAGAATACAAGTACTCATTCGGTATAAATTATCTATGCAACATTATTATATGTACAACTAAGCTTTTAGTAGTCTAGCATGTAAGTTTTTCTGTACATAGGTTTGGAGCCGATCGATAGCTAAGTTGACATGAAGATACGTTCAAGCTAGTTAGAGTAGTTATAGTTGACCCATGTTGGGTCTATTTATTTATTTCATTCATTTCAGTTATCGATTCTCTCTCATGTCATGGGATAGAGACAATTAGTTATTCATGTTATTAATAAGGACATTTAATTGAATTAGTTCATTTTAAATAAGATTGATTTTTGTAATAAGGGTTGTTGATGTCCAAACTAGTTTATAATTTGGATTATGAATGTTTCATATTACAGGTTAATCAAATATGTTGATCTTGATACAAATATAAGTTATAAAGTTTTTTATTAGAATAGGTTTATACAGATATAGTCGTGTGACATTCATCTGTATAGTGGAGTTTTGCTCTATTGTATGGATGGGTGTTACATTTAGTGGCATAAGAGCTTAGGTTTTGGCAGTTTTAGACCTAAGTAGATTATGGGGTTATCATGCATGCATACATGTGTCTCGTCTGACTCTAATTTGGGCTACTTCTCTATCAACTTATAGGAATAGAGTGAGATGGTGTCTGAATCGAATGACATGGTTGAGAGCTATAGCTATCCACCTACTGGGGTAACGAACCAACCTAGTGCAACTTGTGTTTAGGGTCCAAATGCAGTTTCGGTCCCTAACTAGCAGGCTCCAGAGCAAGCCGATCAGGGCCAAACACCTTTGATGTAGTAGATGGCAGGTCTATTGCAGCAAATTGCTAGAGTTGTACCACAACCAGTACCCATTCCTCCACCTCCACCACAAAGCCAAAAGTATAACTAGACAAGCTCCATAAGTTTGAAGCTAATATTTTTTTGGGAATGAAGGATGATGATCTTGCTGCTGCCAAGTACTAGAAAGAGAAGATAGAGAGAGTTGTGATGAGTTTGAGGTGACCACAAATCAAAAGGCCAAATATGTCATATCTCTGCTACAATAAGACGGTTATAATGGGTGGAAGACAGTTTTGCTAAAACCAGATTAATGGCTAACATACAAGGTTAGTTGTAAACTGTAGTTTCCAAAATTGATCAGTGTACCCAGGGTTAAAAATATACCGCTGGTGAAAAATATTTTCTTTGATCATTGGAAAAATATAAGTTATGACTAGTTTGAGAGTAAAATTTAGAGTGAAAACGAGGTCAAATAGGTCCCCAAAAATTAAACATAAGATTAAAAAAGGTTATGGTTTAAATAGTAAATTTGGTTTGTCTGTACTTTGATCGGATTGTTAAAAATAGTAATAAATCTTTAAAATTTTATTTTAAAGCATGGATAGACTCTAAATAATATTTAGAATTATCTGACTATTAAAAAGAAATTTTACGGTAACACAAAAATTTGATTAATCAAACTGTTTTGAGTGAACTGGACCAGGAAAACGACTCTAATTGAGTTGAAAATTTTTATATAGGATAATTTATATATTTTATGAATTATGGAATTATATTTGGGAGAAATTGGGCTTGGAAAGTGAGAAATAATTTAAATTACCAAATGGATCTTAATTTCACAAATGTATCGAATTAGTTGGACCACTTAAATTTAACAACGCCCAACCCATTTCAGTCAGCTATATAAACCCCAAAATATCATAATACTCTAGATAACTCTTCACTTTTCTCCAACTTCCCCTTGTTCTTTTCTTGGCCAAAAGGGTTTACCATTCTTCTCCACCAAAATTTCACTTCTCCCCCTAATTTTTACACCAAATTCAAGCATTTTAATGTTATTTCAATCCCTCTATTAGCTAGTTGAGGTCTCCAATCTTCAATTGAAGGGTTAGAAGTGAAATAAATTAAGAGATTCAAGTTAGAGTATCAAAGGGAGGTAAGAGAAATTGGGGGTTTAAAATTTATTTAAGGATTCTAATAGGATGCTTAAGGTATGTAGGTTACATTTATGAAGTTATATTGAATTATGGAAGAAAAATAATGTTGGTTTTATTTATGCATATATTCTGCCTATGATAGAAAACAAAGGGGAAGGAACTTCAAAGGAAAAGGCTAAGGAAAAGGAAGTTTAGGAAGGCCAAAGTATAGAAAATAAGATTAGTGGTTAAAAAATCTAATTATTTCCATAGAATTTGTATGAATTTAAGTTATGGAATTAGAGTATATATGTGTATTTTGCATGATAAATTGAAAGTAAGCGTAGAAACATGGTTAAGGACATGAAAATGTGGATTAGGCTGCTTAAATTAAAATAAAATAATTTTAGATGGTGGAACTTTTATAGTGACCTAATGATGTATGTTTGTATATATGTGTGTAATTATGGTTTAGTTCAATATTATGGTATATACATGTTATTAAAGTTATGAATTAATGAAATTAATGGTTATTAGGTGAAAGAAAAATTTTAATGGTGAGAATGCATGTTAGGCTGAATTAAAGACAAAAAATTTAATGTATTGTTTTGTTAATTTAATGTGATTAATTGTTTCTTCTAATATTTTATATGGTAATGAGACCAAATGGTGTGAAATCATTAAGACATGTGAATGTAATTGTAATCTGGAAACTTTGACATAAAAATAAATGCATATGATAAAGGTAAGTAGTATATAGATTGATGCCAATTGATGACTTTGTTATAGAATTCCAGGACCAGTCTTGACATTTTTTATTATAACTTAGGTTCTCGAATTCCTTTTTGTATGTTCCTTATTGGAACTGAAAGCTAAGACATAGGGTTTTAACTTTTATTTATTCTTTAAAATTTAAATATATCTGAATTTGCCTAGAAAAATATATAAAGTTCAGACCTAAAATATGTCCAGAAAATTTTGGGCAAAGATTTTACTGATGATTCAGTGTTCATTTGCCATAACTTTTGATAAAAAACTGGGATTTAAGTGATTTTTGTTGCATCTGAAAGGTGAGACAATAAGCTTCAAAGTTTTAGAAGACCATAACTTCAAATTCGAATTATAAATGGGTTAAAAATGAATCCCAAAATCAGGACCGAAATCTGCCATAAATAAAAATTTGAAATTTTGGGTTTTTGCATATAGTGTGATGAGTATATGTAATAATTAATATGAATTTTTACTTTAACGGTAATTATAAATGTTTAATAAATTATTTATGTGTGGGATTCTAGTCTAATAATAATGGGAATAAAGAACAAAAATAAATATGCTTATTTATGACAATTTAGTAACATTATCATTTTTGAAAATATTGTGAATTAATAATCTAGAACTAGAATAGAGAATAGCTTGACATGCTATTAAGGGGATTTAAGGCACTCGGTGCGAAATATGAAAGCTAGTAATGACAATTTATAAATGCGCTTGACGCAAAATTATTAAGCTGATAATGACAATATTATAAAAGCCGGTAATGACATTATTATAAAAGCGTTGGACGTAATATTATGAAAGCTGAAAATGGTAACCCCATTATTTCTATTAGTTAGTTCGGTTATAGCTGTTATGGGCATAATAATAAAATCAAAGTATGTCATTGTGATAATGTTATATTAATTAAAATTATTAAATATGAAATGTTTGCTGAAATTTATTTGTTTTTATAAAATTTTCTTATTTTATGCCTTATTTATGAAATGACTAATTAATATCTAAGAAAATGTATGTATGTAAAATTTTTATCCTTGAAGCACCACTAAGCTAGTAGCTTAGCGCGGGCGGTTTTCTCTCATGTAGGTTTAAAGGGTAGTCGTAGATAGTATAGTTGTTAAAAGAAGAAGAGTACCCGGACGAAAGCAGCTAAAAGCTTGAATTTATTTTTGGTATATTTTATCAAAAACTTTATAAATTAAATTATAGTGTGTATTAAAGATGTGACTTATAATGTAAAAGACATAGTCGAATGTAAATTAAAGTATTTTATAAATAAATAAAAATTTCAATACTTATATTTGTAATCATTTTATTTTAGGTATCTGCAATATTTTCATAAAAGAAAAAAAAGTATACTTCATTTCATTAAGTTTATATGATAGTTAGTCGGGTAATGTTCACTTATCTTGTTGAACCAAAGTGGGGTAAGGGGGTGTTACAATTTTGGTATCAGAGCTATAGGTTTTGACGATTCTTACTTAGTAGGTATGGGAAGATAAGTGCATGTTTTCAGCATTTGCATTGTTTTAAGCTACTATATTATGATAAGGGACCCTTCTTCTAACAATATAAGTTTTAATTGATTCGGAATCAAGACAAAGTCATGAAGAACAAGAGGATGATAATATAGCTGACTCGGCTGCTCATAGACAGTCAACATCAATTAGAGCCTCGTAGCTCAGTGTGATAGCTCCACAGCATGTTGAAGAACAAATTGATCTAGGTTAGGTACCCTTGTGCAACAGATGGCTACTTTGTTATAGCAGATAGCACAAGTTGTGCCACCACCAACTCAACCACCTTCCCCACCTCAACCAAAACCCCAAATTGATAAATTAAGAAAATATGGGGCTACATATTTTATGGGCAAGAAAGAGGATGACCCAACAACAGTAGAATTTTGGTTGGAAAAGACAAAACGGGTTTTTGAGAAGCTTTAATGTCCAGAGGAGTACAAGGTTAGATATGCAGTGTCCCTCATTCAAGAGCATGCCTACGATTGGTAGAAATTGGTATTAGTGAGCCCCAGACTCTGAACCCTCAGACATAGGATTTCTTTATGAGAGTTTAAAAAGAAATATGTGCCAAGAATTTATGTTGATGAGAAAAAGCGAGAATTTCTAAATTTGAAGCAGAGGGTATGACAATAGCTGAGTATGAGATGGAGTTCACCAGGCTGAGCAAGTATGCAATGGGGATTATTGGAGATGAAGCTGATAAATGTCATAGATTTGAAGATGGTCTCGATGAGGAGATTGGATATTTAGTGGCTTCACACCAACATACAGATTTTGCTACACTAGTGTCCTCTGCCATTAGTGTTGAAAGAAGAAAAAAGCTGAAGACAAAAGAGCACTATAAGAAATCAATAGTTAGTGTGGCCCAGACATCTGGTAGGAAATGAAGGATAATACCCAGACCATTTCAGTCACGAGTTGCTGGGCAGACATTTTCTGCTAGGTGAGGTCAGCATTTTAGACACGCAGCATAATCTGCTAGTTCACCAGCATCATTTTCCAAAAGACCAACTCCTGTTATGTGTTAGCGTTGTGGCAGATCCCATACAGGAGAGTGTTGGTGGTTGATTAGAGCGTGTTTGAGATGTGGAGCTGCTGACCATATGAAGAGAGATTGTCCCAGACTTAGTACAAGCAGTATGGCACCAGCACAGACTATGGCACCGGTACAGAGTCATGGTAGAGTGCGAGGCCAGTTTAGAGGTGGTCGTACCAAACAGAGTTAGAGGGTATCTGAGATAGTTGACAGACCCAAAGGTAGTAGAACTCCAGCTCGGGCCTATGTGATGAGAGGTCGTGAGGACCAGGATGCACTAGATGTCATAGTTGGTAAACTATCTTTATTTGACTTTGATTTACATGCATTGATAGATATTGGTTCCACACATTCATACATAAGCACAACTGCACTTAAACATGGGAACATGATACCTGAGACCTTAGAATATTAGATAGTTGATACCAATCCGCTGGGACATAGTGTGAAAGTGAATTAGATCTATAGAAACAGTTCAATAATAATTTAGGTTAGAGAATTTCCAACAGACTTAATAGAATTACCTTTTTTGAATTTGATGCTATTATGAGTATGGATTGGTTGACAAAGCATAAAGTTATAGTCAACTGCCGATCTAGAAAGGTTGTACTTAAAATTCCCGAGAAGGATGACACTATCATTCAGGGTGAAGGTCAAACATGTTTGAGCAGTGTTATTTCTTCATTAAAAGCTCAGAAATACATTAGGAATGGATATGAGGCATATATTGGCCCATGTGATAGATACCAAGAAGGGGAGTTGAGAACTCAAGGACATCCCCACAGTGTGTGAGTTCCCATATGTGTTTCCTAAAGATTTTTCGGGGTTACCACTAAATAGGGAGATAGAGTTTGTTATTGATGTGATTCTTGGTACAACCCTAATATCAATTACTCCTTATAGAATGTCACCTGCAGAATTAAGAGAGTTGAAGGTTCAATTGCAGGAATTGCTAGACAGTGGGTTCATAAGACCCAGTATGTCACCATGGGGTGCTCCGGTGTTGTTTGGAAAAAGAGGGATGACACCCTTCGATTATGTATTGATTACCGACAGTTGAACAAGGTGACGATTAAAAATAAATACCCACTACCTAGAATTGATGATTTGTTTGGTCAATTGAAGGGAGCAAGAGTATTCTCTAAGATTGATCTTAGATCTGGGTATCATCAACTGAAAATCAAAGAGTCAGATGTGTCTAAAATAGCCTTCAGGACTCGATATGGCCACTATGAATTCCTGGTTATGCCTTTTGGCTTAACGAATGCACCAGCTACCTTTATGGATATGATGAATAGAATTTTTAGGCCTTACCTTGATCAGTTTGTGGTAGTTTTTATAAATGATATCCTGGTGTATTCAAGGGACAAAAAAGAACATGATAGACATCTCAGAGTAAACTTCAGACTTTGAGGGAAAATCAATTGTATGCAAAGCTATCAAAATGTGGGTTTTTGTTGGAAGAAGTAGGATTCCTAGGACATATTGTGTCAATTGATGGAATCAGTGTGGATCCTAGCAAAATAGAAACAATTCTAAGTTGGAAGCCACCCCGCAATGTGATAGAAGTCCAGAGTTTCCTTGGATTCGCTGGCTACTACAGAAGGTTTGTTAAGGGATTTTCAAGCATAGCCGCACCAATTACCAGGTTGCATAAAAAAGAAACTAAGTTTGAGTGGACAGATCGGTATCAAGCAAGATTTGAGAAACTAAAAGTCATGCTAATGGAAGCACCTGTTTTGACCCAACCTACTCTAGGGAAAGATTTTGTGATATACAATAATGCCTCTCATAATGGGCTAGGTTATGTATTAATACAAGAGGGTAAAGTAGTTGGTTATGCATCTAGGCAATTGAAGCCTCATGAGCTAAATTACCCTACTCATGATTTGGAGTTGGCAGCAATAGTGTTTGCTTTAAAAATATGGCAACATTATTTGTATGGTGAGCGGTGCTACATATATATAGATCCTAAGAGCCTCAAATATTTGTCCACCCAAAATGAGTTGAACATACGGCAACGACGCTGGTTGGAATTAATTAAGGATTATAATTATATTATTGATTATCAGCCAGACAAAGCCAATGTAGTAGCTGATGCCTTAAGTTGAAAAACACTGACAAATATAGTTAAAATTTCCTCATTACAATATAATATATAAAAATTAATAATAAATTAAAAGGAGACTCATATTATATTTTGGCAGAGTTACGGGTTCATCCTACTTTAAGGCAACAAGTGAGAGAAGCTCAGAGGCAAGATTAGAAATTGATGATAATTGCTGAGGCAATTAAAAAGGGGGAGAGACCTGAATTTGAGGTTGAAGATGATGGAAGCATAAGTTATAAGGGAAGATTGTGTGTGCCAAATGACAGTAGATTAAAGCAAATAATTCTAAAAGAGGCGCATAATACCACTTATACTATGCATCCAGGAAACAATAAAATGTATCAAGATATGTAGACTCATTATTGGTGGTCAAGAATTCAAGGATATTGTGGAATACACCACAAGATGCTTGACATGTCAACAAGTGAAAGCAGAGCTCCAAGTACCATCTGGATTATTGCAACCTATTTCTATCCTAAAATGGAAGTGAGAAAGGATTACAATGGATTTTGTATCTGGTTTGCCTTTGATGCAAAAGAAGCATGAAGCAGTATGGGTAATTGTTGAGAGGCTTAGCAAATCAGCTCATTTTTTGCCAGTTCAGATGGATTATTCATTAAACCGGTTAGCAAAAATATATATTAATGAGATAATTCGACTAGATGGGGTGCCAGTATCTATGATTTTTTATCGAGACCCACAGTTCACTTCAAAATTTTAGAAAAGTCTATAACAAGCATTGGGGACCCGACTTACTTTTAGTACAACATTTCACATATAAATAGATGGGCAATCCAAATGAGTTATTCAATTGCTGGAAGATATGCTCAGAAGCTTTGTAATTGACTTTGAGGGTAGTTGAGATAAGTACTTACCACTGATGGAATTTGCATATAACAATAGCTATCAAGCTAGTCTCGGTATGACTCCATATGAAGTTTTGTATGGAAGAAGATGTAGGACACCTTTATACTAGACAGAACTAGATGAAAAGAAGTTAATAGGGCCAGAATTAGTACAATAGATAGAGGAGAATGTGAAATTAATTCAAGATCAATTAAAAGCTGCAATGGATGGACAAAAATCCTATGCTGATTTAAAAAGGAAGGATATTGAATATGTGGTAGGAGACAAGGTATTTTTAAAAGTCTCACCCCAGAAGAAAGTACTTCATTTTGGAAAAAAGGAGAAACTGAGTCCTAGATTTATTAGACCATACAAAATATTTGAACGTGTGGATCCAGCGGCTTACAAGTTGGCCTTACCACCAGAATTGGATAAGATCCATAATGTGTTTCATGTCTCAATGTTAAGAAGATATAGATCGGATCCAGCAGATGTAATACCTGTGGAATCAATAGAGGTATGACTAGACTTAACCTATGTAGAAGAGATGGTGAAAATCATAGGTCGAGAAGTCAAGATGGAATAAGAAGGTACCATTAGTAAAGATCCTATGGTGCAATCACGCAGTATAAGAAGCCACATGGGAGAGTGAAGAGATGATGGGAGCTCAGTATCCTCAGCTATTCAGCTCCAGCTAATCAGGTAAATTTTTTGGACAAAATTTTTTAAAGGGGAGAGAATTGTAACATCCAGTGATTTAGGACTCGATTCCGCGTGACCGTAGTGGGATGCGCAGGTTCAATCGGAATCTAAATTTGAACCCATGAAAAAATGACTAATAACAAGAAAAAATAATTAAGGGTATTATTAATTGGGAATTAAAAAGATTAGTGCTAGAATTAGAAAAACATAAATTTTTTATGGATAAAATCGGTATTATGACAATTGTTGGGGGAAAAAGTATGAAGATGGGGAGGAATTGTGGCAAATAAGAAATTTCTCAAAGTTGAAAATTTAATCAAGATTAATTATATTAATGAACCAATGAGAATTAGGATTAATTTTAATTAGTGGGCCCCACTCCTTAATTTTGGTATAAAAGTCAAAAGATGACAAATTTTCCATTCTTCCATCAAAAAAATCTAACTCATCTTCTTCCTCTCTTTCACCCTTTGTAATATCCATTTTAGCCTTCCAAAGCCACCATTTTTGCTTTATTTCAAGCTTGAAAAGGAGAAAAAAAATAGTTTTGAGAGAGGAAAATTCGGAATTAGGAGTTCTTGCCATAAAGGGAGCAAGAAGGAAGGAGGAAGGAAGAATGAAGACAAGAAAAAGGAGAAATTTTAAGGGGAATTTTGGGCCACCTTGGAGAACCATTAAAGTGAGTTTATTCTTCTTAAATTCAACATTTTTCCTTCAATTTGAGACCCATAAGGATGATAGATAAGATTAGGTTTGATAGATTGAGGTTATGTTGCAAGATTTGAACTAAAAATTTCAAATTTGCAACTAGTTGAAGAAAGTGTAGTTAAACTTTGAATTAATGATAATTTCGTTAATTTGTTTTAGGAATGAGGGGCTGCCTTGGTTAAGTTAAATTGGAAAAAATTGAAATTAACATAGGAACAACACAATTGGTGATAAGTGAAATGTGATTAGAGTGTTGAATTGAAAAAAATAAATTGGGACTTACGATAATGTTTTTGGACAATCATGACATATGAAGAAGGAAGTTTAACTTGGGTACATATTAGCTAAATTAAAGTAATAAACATATTAGGAGCATTAGAATTTTATGTAGGCATGAAAGGCTTTGAAATGAATATTAGGGTTGAGATATGGTATGGTTGTGCAGGAAAACCAAATAAACCAATAAGAGGCCCTCAAGAGGGTGACAAAGGCAAAGAGAAAGCTAACTAGTAAGAGGAGGTAAAAAAGGATAAAGGGAAGATCCAAGGCTGATTAGGTATGTGTTTCATTGATAAAAATTTTACATGTTGTTCAATTGTGTGTAAATGTGTATGAAGGTTTGATATGAATGTGGCTTGGATATGGAATGTGATTAATTGTTGCTTCTAATATTTATATGGTAATGAGACCAAATGGTGTGAAATCATTAAGACATGTGAATGTTATTGTGATCTGGAAACTTTGGCTTAAAAATAAATGCATATGATAAAGGTAAGTAGTATATAGATTGATGCCAATTGATGACTTTGTTACAGAATTCCAGGAGCAGCCTTGAAATTTTTTATTATAACATAGGTTCTGGAATTCCATTTTGTATATTCTTTATTGGAACTGAAAGTTAAGATATAGGGCTTTAACTTTTATTTAGACCATAAAATTTAAATATGTCTGAATTTGTGCAGAAAAATACGTAAAATTCATACCTAAAATCTGTCTAGAAAATTCTGGGCAAAAATTTTAATGATAATTCATTGTTCATTTTTGCCATAACTTTTGATAGAAAACTGGGATTTGAGTTATTTATGATGCATCTGAAATTTGAGAAAATAAGCTTAAAATTTTTAGAAGACCATAACTTCAAATTCAAATTATAAATGGGCTAAAAATGAAGCCCAAAATCAGGGCCGAAATCTGTCATAAATAAAAACTTGAAATATTGAGTTTTTGCATGTGGTGTGATGAGTATATATAATAATTAATGTGAATTTTACTTTAATGGTAATTATAAATATTTAATAAATTATTTATGTGTGAGATTCTAGTGCAATAATAATGGGAACAAAGAACAAAAATAAATAAGCTTATTTGTGACAATTTAGTAATATTATCATTTTTGAAAATATTATGAATTAATATGTAAATAGTTAAGTACTAAGACACCTAATCTAGAACTAGAATAAAGAATAGTTTGGCATGTCAATCAGATGATTTAAGGCACTCGGAACTAAATATGAAAGCCAGTAATGACAATTTATAAATGCACTTGGCGCAAAATTATTAAGCCGATAATGACAATATTATGAAAGCCGGTAATAACATTATTATAAAAGCGCTCGGTGCAATATTATGACAGCTGAAAATGGCAACCCCGTTATTCCTATTAGTTAGTTCAGTTATAGGTGCTATGGGCACAAGAAAAATGAAAAATAATAATAAAATCAAAGTATGTCATTGTGATAATGTTATATTAATTAAAATTGTTAAATATGAAATGTTTGCTGAAATTTATTTGTTTTTATATAATTTTCTTATTTTATGCCTTATTTATGAAATGATGAATTAATATGTAAGAAAATATATGTATGTAAAATTTTTATCCTTGAAGCATTACTAAGCTAGTAGCTTAGCGCAGACGATTTTCTCTTGCGCAGATTTAAAGTGCAGCCATAGATAGTATAGTTGTTAGAAGAAGAAGGGTACCTAGACAAAAGTGGGGTTAAGTGAAATGATTAATTACATATACATGTCAATTGTTGAATGAAAAATGTTATAAGCCTAATGTATTGCTGCTCCTCCTTTTTATTTTATAGTGAAAGATGTCTTTCGATCAAGGTCGTAGTGTAGGGGACGATGAAAGTGAATCGTTAGTCGGTGTTGGGCAAGCTGATGGCCCACAACAGCATGTTACTCCACCAGTCGCACCACCTCAACCGCCACATCTGGATTTTCCCAATCTTATGGCTGATTATATTCAACATAGTATACAAGATAAACAAGCTCAGAAGCCACAACAACCGGCACAGGCACAAGCACATCCTCATGCTCAACCCAAAAAGAATTCAATTTTGGTGCAATTAAAGAGATTGAGAGCTAAAGATTTCTATAGGTGTGATCCCTTGATACCTGCACATGTTGAATAATGGTTGTTTAGGACCAAGAGATTGTTTGAAATCACTCACAGTCCACCTGAAGAGATGTTTAATGGTACAATGGCTTTACTCCAAGTTCCTACATTTATTTGGTGGGACTCAGTCCGTAAGCACACCCCAATTGAGCAGTTGAATTGAGATTTATTTTTGGCCCCGTCTAAGAAGAAATACATAGGGTCAGAGTATAAATCAGTGATGCAAGATGCATTTTGGAGACGTAGGCAGGGAAATAAATCAGTTACAAAATATGAGCACGAGTTTGAGCGCCTTAGTGCCTATCTTGATGACTCTCAGTTGACTGAAGAGAAATTATGCCAGAGGTTTGAGAGGGGTCTTTATAACAATATCAGACAGATAGTGCTCAAAAGTATCCAAATTTGCATTCATTGGTAGAAGCAGCTATTAAAGTGGAAGGTATCTAGGCAGATGAGGCTAATAGATAGATGCGGTTTCAACAAAAGAGAAAGCTAGGTCAATCCAGTGTTACAGGTACTCAAAGTAAGAAGCCTAGAAGACTAACTCCTTCACGATGTCGTGCATCAGCTGCACCAGGGCATGGACAAGGAAATACATCCCATAGCAATGCCCCACTTACTTATATTGGAAGTACACTTAAAGGCAGAGGGGGAGAAATTGTCCAGACCTGTGATCATTATGGTAGATCCCACCCAGAAGAGTGCAGATATTTGACTGGTGCCTGCTTTAAGTGTGGTTCAATAGATCATCAGGTTAGGGATTATCGAGTGGCTCAGACTTCTACAGCTACATCACCACAATGGGTACTGGACCTTTAGCACCCAGAATTTGAAGTAGGGGAGTAGCCTCTACCCCATCAGCATCCAGACCTTCTGCACAACCACCCCAAGGTCAGGGACAACCTACAGGCCGCGCTTATGCAATGAGAGCTAGAGAAGAGGAGGATGCACTCGATGTGATAATAGATAAATTTATGCTTATGTCTAATTCTATTTATGTACTTGTTGATTGGTTCCACACACTCCTACATAAATAATGATGTTGCACAGGGGGAAAGGGTTGAGAGATTCACAATTAAACCAAGATATTCTAGTGAGCAATCCTTTAAGGAATAGTATTGTGGTGAAAGAAGTGTACATAGAGTGTCCCATTAGTGCACAAGGCTATGTTTTTTTGGCTAATCTAATTGAACTCCTATTCCATGAGTTTGATGTGATATTGGGGAAAGATTGGTTATCTGTCCACTAAGCAATAATTGATTATAAATGGAAGAGAGTGACACTTAAACCTTCAGATGACCAGGAGATCACTATTGTGGATGAAAGAACAAATTTTCTATTTGATGTGATTTCAACTACAGCTGCTAAAAGGTTAATAAGAAAGGGATGCATTGCATACTTGTGTCATGCAGTGGAAACTAAAAAGGAAGATTCTAAGGTGTTAGATGTGCTTACAATGAGAGAATTTCCAGATATCTTCGGTGATGAATTACTAGGCTTGCCACTTGAAAGGGAAGTCAAATTCACTATTGATGTAGCTCCAGGCACTGCACCTATTTCTATTGCTCCCTATAGGATGGCACCCACAGAACTCAAAGAATTGAAGATTCAATTGCAGGAATTGCTTGATAAAGGCTTTATTAGACATAGTGTTTCACCATGGGGAGCACCAGTGCTCCTTGTAAAAATGAAGGATGAGTCACTTAGGTTATGCACTTACTACAGACAGCTGAATAAAGTGACAATCAAGAACAAATATCCCCTTCCACGTATTGAAGATTTATTTAATCAGTTCAGGGGAGCATATGTGTTTTTAAAGATTGATCTGAGATTGAGCTACCATCAGTTGAAAGTAAAGGAAGAAGATGTGCCCAATATTGCTTTTCACACCAAATATGGCCACTATGAGTTCTTGGTCATGCCATTTGGGCTTACAAATGCCCTAATAGCTTTAATCGATTTGATGAACATGATTTTCCATCCTTATCTAGACCAGTTCGTAGTGGTATTTATTGATGATATTTTAGTGTTTTCAAAGACTCTAGAAGAATATAACAAGCACCTATGAATTGTCTTACAGATATTGAGAAAGAAGTAGTTATATGCAAAGTTCAGCAAGTGTGATTTTTGGTTCAATGAAGCATCTTTCTTGGGCCATGTAGTTTCAACTAAAAGTATAAAAGTGGACCCAAAGAATATTGAAGAAATATTACAGTGGAGAACACCTAAGAATGTTATAGAAGTTAGAAGTTTCCTGGGTTTGCCTAGTTACTACAGGAAATTTATAAAAGGTTTATCCACCATAGTAGTGCCCTTCACTCAACTATTATAGAAGCAAGTTAGGTTTGAATGGACGGATAAATGTCAAGAAAGCTTTGAGAAGCTTAAAAACATGCCGACAGAAGCTCTATTATTAATTCAACCAGAACCTAGTAAAGACTTCGTGATTTACAGTAATGCCTCCAAGAATGGGTTAGGCTGTGTATTGATGCAGGAGGGCAAGGTGATTGCATATACTTCTCAATAGCTTAAGCCTCATTAGAAGAACTATCCTACTCACAATCTAGAGCTTGCAGCCATTGTATTCACTTTAAAGATTTGGATACACTACCTCTACGGTAGAAAAAGCTACATTTATACGGATCATAAGAGTTTAAAATATTTACTCACACAAAAAAAAACTTAATTTGAGACCAAGGTGCTGGCTTGAATTAATAAAAGACTATGATTACTTAATCGACTATCATCCAGGAAAGGAGAATATAGTGGCTGATGCGCTTAGTAGAAAATTTATGGTAGCCCTTCGGGCAATGAATGTAAGATTGAGTATGACACAAGATGGAGTGATTATAGTTGAAATGCAAGTTAAACCAGACTTTCTTCAATAAGTAAAAGTGGCACATAAGCTAGAAGATCGTTTAATTGCCATAATGAATCGAGCAAAGTAAGGCAGTGATGGGACTACTCTTTGGGTGCAGATGACAGCCTTTATTATAAATAGAGATTATGTGTACCATATCAAGATGAATTGAGGAAGAACATTCTCAGGAAAGCTCATCATAGCAGTTATGTAATGCATCCTGGTGGTAACAAGATGTACTAGGACTTGAAGGCACACTATTGATGGTTAAAATGAAACGTGATGTGACAGAATTCATGAGCAAATTTTCATATGCCAGCAGGTGAAAGTAGAACACCAGGTTCCATCGGGTTTGCTTTAACCTATTATAATACTAGAATGGAAATGGGACTGGGTAATTATGGATTTTGTGACTAGACTACCATTGACTACAAGGAAGCATGATGCTATTTGGGTAATCATTGACAGACTCCATAAATCAGCTCATCTCTTACCAATGCGAATGGATTATCCATTGACCAGATTGGCAAAAATCTACATTAATGAGATAGTTAGGCTTTATGAAGTACCATCCTCCATTATTTCAGATAGAGATCCAAGATTTACTTTCCAATTCTGGAAAAAGTTGAATGAAGCATTGGGGATAAAGCTCCATTTTAGTACAGGTTTTCATCCCCATATTGATAGACAATCAGAGCAGGTGATTCTGATACTTGAGGACATGTTGAGAAGTCGCGTCCTTGAGTTTGAAAGCATTTGGAAAAAAGTATTTGTCACTTGCCAAGTTCTCTTACAATAACAGTTATCAGTCCAATATTAAAACAGCGCCATATGAAGCACTTTATGAAAGAAAATGTAGAACTACCTTATGCTGGGCGGAGCTAAGTGAGAATAAACTAATGGGGTCCGATTTGGTTCGTGAAACTGAAAAAAAGTACAAGTGATCAAAGACAGATTGAAAGAAGCCATAGACTAACATAAGTCATATGCATATTTAAAAATAAAAGACATAGAGTTCCAGGTTAGCAACAAAGTGTTTATGAAAGTATTTCCCTAGAAGAAGGTTACAGATTTGGCAAGAAGGGCAAATTAAGTCCAAGATTCGTAGGCCCTTATCGATTGAAACTGCCTCAAGTGTATGGGATCCATAGCTTATCGATTGAAGTTGCCTCAAGAGTTAAAAAAGATTCATGATGCGTTTCATGTGTCAATATTGCATATATATAGGTTAGACCCTAGCCACATGATCAAGCCAGAAGAAATTCTAATACATCCTAATCTAACTTATGAAGAGAAACCAATGAAGATTTTAGCCAGAGTAGACAGCTAAAAAACAAGCAAATTCCATTAGTGAAAGTGTTATAGACCCATCATAATGTGAAATAAGCCACATGGGAACCCAAAGCGATAATGAAACAACAATTTCCACAACTATTCAATACAAGTAAAATTTTGAGGAAAAAATTTTTATTGGTAAGAGAGAATTGTAATGGCTAATATACCGAGTTAGTCAAAAACTATAGTTTCCGAAATTGATCAGTGTACCTAGGGTTAAAGATACATCGTTAGTGAAAAATATTTTCTTTGATTATCAGAAAAATATAGGTTATGACTAATTCAAGAGTAAAATTTGGAGTGAAAACGTGATCAAATAGGTCTCCAAAAATTAAACATAAGAAAAAAAAACTAGGTTACGGTATAAAAAGTAAATTTGGTTTGATTGTACTTTGACCAAATTGTTAAAAATATTAAAAAACCTTTAAAATTTTATTTTAAAGTATGGATAGACACTAAATAATATTTATAATTATTTGACAGTTAAAAAGAAATTTTATGGTAACACAAGAATTTGACTAATCAGACTATTTTTAGTGAACCGGACCGAAAAATGGACTCCGATTGAGTTGAAAATTTTTACGTAAGTTAATTTCTATATTTTATAAATTATGGAATTAAATTTGGGAGAAACTGAGCTTGAAAAGTGAGAGAAATAATTTAAATTGTCAAATGGGTCTTAATTTCCCAAATGAGCCTAATTAGTTCGAACACTTGACTTTACCAAGGTCCAACCCATTTCAGCAACCTATATAAACCCTAAAATATTATAATTCTCTAGATAACTCTTCACTTTTCTCCAATTTTCTTTTGTTCTTATCTTAGCCAAATGGGTTTTCCATTCTTCTCCACCTAATTTTTCACTTCTCTCTCTAATTCTTATACCAAATTAAAGCATTCTAATATTATTTCAGCCCCTCTATTAGCTACTTTAGGTCTCCAATCTTAAATTGAAGGATTAGAAGTGGAAGAAATTAAAAGATTCAAGTTAGAGCATCAAAGGGAGGTAAGAGAAATTGGGGGCTTAAAATTTATTTAAGGGTTATAATAGGAAGCTTAAGGTATATAGGTTATATTTATGAAGTTATATTGAATTATGAAAGCAAAATAATGGTGATTTAAATTATACATATATTCGGCCTATGGTAGAAAACAAAGGTGGAGGAGGAACTTCATAGGAAAAGGCTAAGGAAAAGGAAGTTTATGAAAGCCAAAGCAAAGAAATAAGGTTAGTGTTTACAAAATCTAATTATTTTCACATAATTCATATGAATTTAGGTTATGGAATTAGAGTATATATGTGTATTTTGCATGGTATTTTGAAAGTAAGTTTAGAAACATGATTAAGGACATTAAATGTGGATTAGGATGCTTAAATTAAAATAAAATAATTTTAGATGGTGGAACTTTTATACTGACCTAATGATGTAAGTTTGTATATAAATGTATAATTATGGTTTAGTGCAATATTATGGTATATACATGTTATTGAAGTTATGAATTAATGCAATTAATGGTTATTAGGTGAAAGTAAAATTTTAATGGTGAGAATGCATGTTAGGACTAATTGAAGACATGAAAAATTTAATGTATTTTTTTATTAATTTAATGAGAATTAAGTCATAAAATGCATATAGACATGAAATTTGATGTATGTGAATTAATTGAGAATTATTATTAGTTAGTGATTACATTATGTATGAAATGAAACATAATGAATGATATATGTTTAATTGAGATTTATGACTTAATTAATGATAATATTGAATATTTAGTGCATTGAATTAGAAATTTTAGAAAAATAATAATTTTATTGCCCTTAGTTGAAGTTCTGGTGATTAAATCTAGTTTAGGATATAATTGGCTAGCAATATGGTCATTATTATCGTAGCATGGGTCATGACGACTCACCTATGTAGGCCAATAGTGGTCCAATAGTGGTCCACTTTAGTGATAATGATTTAATTATCAGTGTGCAGTGCAGTTTTTAGGTGTTCCTTCGGGGTAACTCTTTAGTGTAGTGGACCTGTAGGGTCCACATCCCATGTATATAGACAGAAGATTTTCTACCGGATTGACACTAGGGGCATAATGAAAAAAATAAAATAAAATAAAAAAGACATAATAGTAAAAGGGCAAAAGGGTAAAATGACAAAATGGTAAAATGGAATAAAAGTGAGTAAAAATGAGTTAATTAAAGAAATAGAATGGAAATGGACTTAATTGAAAGAAAATAATAAATTCAAGGTTAAATTTATAATATAAGGGTTAAATGGTAATTTTATGTATTTAATAAAAGAATAAATGAAAAATAAAAATTAACTAGTGGTAAAAGTTTAAATAAGTGTAAATTAATGGCATAGTTATAATTAAATGGAACTCTAGAAGCCAAAACGAATTTGCCGCTAGAGAAAAATTAAATAGAAAATTAAAATGAATATTAAGTTATAAGATGAGTACTAAGAATAATTGTTAATTTAATAAAGGTTTTAAAGGTAAATTAATTGTAATTAATGATAACAATAATAACAACAACAACAATAATAATAATAATAAAAGAATAATTATAAATATAAAATAAATATAATGTTTAGAATATATTCTTGAATAATAAGTTAAAGTGTAAATTTGAGTTAAATTAGATTTGTTATATTAATATAAATAGTATATGAAAATTTGCATGAATGTGTATATAAAAATTTGGGCCAGTGAAAATTTTCAGATTTGTAACAACCACTGAGTATTTTACACATAGTTATTTTGACTGCGTGTAGGTACTAGCTAAGGAGTCACTGAAGCAAACTTTCCTTGTTTTGGGAGCAACCTGAAGAAAAAATTTATATGATAAATTTAATGACATGTATATGTATGACTCTTATTAATAGATTTGGAATATGTATTTTGGTATGTTATTGACATTATGACTAACAAAAGTTTTTTTTCACACATGTTATAATCATATTATTGACAATACTAAACAATCATGGTAATCGTTTAAGGCAACATAATGTGCATATAGATTGATTGTAATAAGGGTGTTACACTAGAGGTCCCTCAGCCAATGACATCAGACTTTTTCATAACTGAATTCAAAGTGCAATACATTCCTCTAATTTACATAGATTAGAAGAATAGAGTTTCTGAATCTTAAACAGGGCAAGATGACAGTGATAGAGTACTAGAAGGAGTTTACTTGACTGAGTAAATGTGCTTCAGAGATAATTACCAGTGAGAGAGACAAGTGCAGAAGGTTTGAGTATGGATTCAATACAGAGACTAAAGACTTTGTGATGACACTCCCGCATGTCATACAACACCCTTTATATAGCCAAGGCAAACCTTACTGTACAAACGAATGTCTCACAACTGTATCTATCTAAATTGTTCTGAATTAAAACTTTTCTAACGTATTCCTGCATCAACATATTCATATATTCACATAAAATTTCATTCATACTGAATTGGTTTCCATTCATCAATAGCATGCATTACCTAAGTGATTCATACAATCATAGTTATAATTCATTTTTTCATAGAATTTCTATGTTACCATAATCACAAAATCTTTCTTAATGTATTGCATACATACCATTACTAATTCCATATATACCTATTCCATTTTAAGGTTTTCACATCCCTTTTTTCTAGGATGTATCTGTATTCAAATTTCTTGTATCACAATTTCTGGTTCCTTAGCTCAATTCTGTCAACCTGGACTACTAGATGTGGGTTGTGAAATAATAGCGCTCTAACATGAATTTAAGTCACCCTGCTCATTATTGTATTTGTCTTTATTTCTACCACTGAGCTTCTCAAATTAGAGGCACTCTAACACGAGTTAAGCCACCCTGAAGAGCAATGACTGCATGCATATGGGTACTACGGTGCTCTAACCCGAGCTTAAGCCACTTTGTCCCTAATCCGGATATGCTATCATTGAGTTTCTCAAATAAGAAGTGCTCTAATACGAGCTTAAGCCACCCTAATGAGCAATATAATAATCACATGCATACATATTCTATAGTACCATAACCCCCTCAATGGCATGCCACATATCTTATCTAGTCCTTAAACGGAGAATGGGCGTATATATTTACTTTATGGATATTAACATCATTTATGTTAGATTCCATAGTTTCACAATATCATCATGTATCATTTTGATATTCATAACACCTAGTGCATTCATATGTTTCATAATCATGATATCATATTGTAATTAACCTCATTTGATCATACCAAGTGTATGTATATATCACACTCATATTGTCTCATCACATCAATCAATTTATATGTTTCTGGATATAGGGCGTTCACGGGCATGAAGCCTTCTGACATGGGTTGTCTACCCATAACTCAGCCGTGACTGGCTCATGATCATTCACGAGCATGAACATTTGTTCATGAGCATGAAATTCATACTTTTACAAGAGTGAAGCTTGGCTTCACAAGCGTGATACATCAAATAGAAACAATATTCTAGCACTATTGTCAACCAATTCCACACACAATCATTCAAAATACTAAAGCTAACCAATGTTAGCCACTCCTATCAACACTTTCCATATTCTAAAATATAAAATCAACCATAAACATGCATAATATCATATTCAATCACTTAAACTAGTCTCCATGCCTTATTTGTCAACATCCCAACATCAATTCATACTCAATTATCAACATATCAACCTTATTATGCATCACAGAATATTACAAGCCATTTAACTTAATTCCTGCATATACCATATCAATATTTCTTGTCACTAAATGCATTAGAATTCATAATTCATATCACAACCACATTATAATCGAATTAAAATGCGTATATATACAAATCTCGATAAATGGATCCCTATCACTTGATACTTTCGCATCTACTGCCTTTGGTGGGTGTCTCCACCTTCAACCTCTAATACGAAATCAGAGACTATATTATCATTCTAATACTGCAGTTAACCTATATATGCTATAAACTAATAAAACATTGAACTTTTTTTATATTTATTTTAGCCTATATATCCCTCAATCTATACAAACTTAAATTAAATTGGATCAAATGACTTAATGGAACATGATTTCTTACCTCTGTTTCATGTAACCAGATTGAAACATGAGTTAAAAATCATGTTTTTACACTCCTTGTTTCTGAATTCAATACTTTGGAAAATCCCTTAGTTTTAATCACTTTTACTTTCGTTTTAAAGGTTGGTTACATATAAACAAAGCCAAAACTCAATGGGAATGAAGGAGATTTGGTTATGGGGTTTTAGAGAATTGGCAGCTAGGGTTTTAGGTCGTGTTTTCATGAGTTTTCAGCCAAAACACGAAATTGCCTCATATAAACTGCAAAGTTGCATGGGTGTGAACTATAATGTCACGAGCGTGAACCATAGTGTCATAGTCGTGAAGCTCTTCAACTTTAGAATCTAAATTTTGCGACATTCACAGCTGTGATTACATCTATCACGAGCATGAATAATGGAAACTTCATTTTTTCCTATCTTTTTCATTATATTAAGGTTTCTAACACCCCCAACCACACATATACTTACCATATACCTATTATATATTATTTATAACTTTGATTATGATATTATTTATAGGCCCTAACTTGTGGATGTTGCATGTTAGCTTTACTCAGTTGATTGCATTCACTATTAATATGGAGCAGAGGAAGAAGAAGAGAGTATAGGAAGCTTTTAGATAGATAGTAACTCTAGTGGCCTAATCTTTGAGCAAGAAGGGTCAATTATACTCAAGATAGTCTTATGGTAGGAATCAAACACATAACAGAAATTATACACATGATGGATCACAAAGGAGGGGGCAATGCTCTAGAGCTACACTTGCAGCCGATAACACTCAGACACAGGCTATAAAAGAGAGTATTCCAGTTTGTGGCACCTACCACAAGAGTCACAGAGAAGAATGTTGGAGAAATACATGTGTTTGTTTCATATATGGATCAAATGAGCATATGAAGAGGGATTGTTCTCTAAATACTAGCAGTGCACCAATTCAGACAACACAGTTACCTCCAGCTTAAACCAAACAGCAGACCAGAGGAGGTTGTATAGGACTTACCTAGATAGTCTCTAAGACTATTAACAGGCTAGGACTAGGTTGAACACTAGCTAGAGCTTAGCTATTAAGGGCCAAAGAGGATCAGGAAGCTATAGATGTGATTGTTAGCATGTTCTCTCTCTATGACTCAGATATATGTGCATTGATTGACCTAGGTTCACCACATTCTTATATATGTACAAGTATACCTAGACAACATAACATGGTTAGTGAAAAACTTGACTATGAGATTGAGGCTACCAGCCCACTAGGGCACAGTATGATAGTGAACCAAGTTTAGAGGATGTCCTCTAATTGTACAAGGCAAAGAATTGTAACATCCTTCGATATAATTAAGAATAAACCAAATTATACCAAAAAATATTGCGATGCATATTATATCAAAAAGCCATAAATTAAAACGTTGAGGCACCATAGATATGCTGACTTAATAAAATCATAAAACATCATTAAAAGACTAAAATACAAATATAGATTTAATACAATAACAAACAGACAATGCACTAGCCCAACAGTTTTACAAAATGGATAGTTATAAAATTACAGTTCTCTGAAAATAAAAACATGTACATCTATGTTGCCCAGATATTAAGACAAGAAGGAATGTTGAATTGGAATTTAAAAATTAAACTTTAAAGTGCGGAAATAAAAATTAATTTTAGGAGGGATAGAGAAATTTGACACAAGGATTTTTATAGAGGTTCAGGTATTAACAAACCCTACTCCTCTCCCCAATCGCAATTGGGAGTTTCACTAACACACTAAGTGTTACAATGGAGTTTTACAAGCTCACTCTCAACTATGGTGTTTCTCACAATGGCTCACACCTAACCCAGAAATCCCTTGTGTTTTAATGGCTCACACAATAACCAATTCTTTGTGTTTTACAGGCTCACACAAACAACCTTTTATCTTGTGTTTTACAGGATCACACAAATAGCATTTACTTTGTGTTTTTACAAGATCACACAAACAACCTTTCTTTGTGTTTTAAAGGCTCACACAACTAACCCTTACAAGTGTTCTACTCTTAACCCAGAAATACCTAAAACTCACTTGAGTAATAAATGATTATAGAGAGAAACACTTACAAATATTTATTGCTCAATAAATGATGAGCAAAAAGATTTTTACAGAGAATAGATATTGGTTATGAAAGTATTAAATGTACAAATAGCTTGTAATAAGATTTTGATTCAAAGTATTTGCTATACTCTTGTACTGAAAGCATAAATGACTTGCATTTATACTCCCATGGCTAATTATACCCGTTAGAGTGCATTTAATACATAACTAGCCATTGTACCAACCCAAATAATCACGCCTGACATTTTTCTCTTTCATCCTTCACGGGCATGACTGTTCTTCCAAGCCGTGACTGAAGTGGTGACCTTGGTCGTGAAGCTCTCTGTAAGGTTTTGAAACATTGGCTCACGGGCGTGACATACATCTTCATGGGCGTGACAAACTTCCCAGCCATGATTCAAGTGGTGACTTTGGTCGTGAAGCTCTCTGGATGAAATTGTCATGAAGATTCACGGGCGTGACATTTAATTCACGGGTATGACTTAAATGTGCATTTCACAGTTTGTTGTCTTCCTTCATGGTCGTGAACTTCAAATGTTGGTTTTGGTGACGGTTAGCTTTTTCACGGGCGTGAACATGCTACTTCCTTAATTTTATCTTTCAAGGATTAATCTTCCATTCTCCATTCTTGCTATTTTATTCCATACCCTGTTTAATAGACTTAGAGAACAAGTATGTTAAATACAATATTACTACTTTATTTGTTATCATCAAAATGACAAAAATACCCCTCAAGGTTTAACAATCTCCCCCTTTTTGATGGTGACAAATAATCTAGCAATATGTGCTTTTGAGAAGTCTCCCCCTCAAAAGATACTTAGGATAAAAATTGATGAAATGCAAGAATTGTAAAGAATGATGTAGCATTGAAATAAACTTTCTAGTTTTTAAGTATATGCAAGTTATATGCAAAGTATATCCAATATATACCAAAATTCTTTTTAAGGCATGGAGTATATGTAAGGTATATTTAGAGTATATCGTGGCATATTCATTTATGTAACTTGCATTAAGGTATATGCAAAGTATACTTAAGATATATCTAATGTGTATAAAGCTCAATTTCATACTTGCATATTTATTTTGAATCAAGTTTTAAGAGTTGCTTTATTTTTGATTCAAAATTCATTTATCTTAATATATTGCTAGGTTCTCCCCCTTTTGTCATCAACAAAAAGAATATAAATATACCAAATGAAAAACAAAGCAAATATATTAATGTTAAAAAGAGAAGTACAAACCAAGGGAAATAAAAGTCAGAAAGGAAATACAATTTCCTGAAAAACAAACAAAAAAAACAAGTAAATAAACAAGAAACAAGCAAATTTAGGCTACCATCTAGCCTAACACCTAGCTGGACATCCTATCCCTAAGTCGAGCAACCTGTGCCTCAAGGTTGTCCATCCGAGACTCCATGAAGTCTTTGAGATTCTCCAACCTCTCGTCCATCGAAGCCTGTAGCTGCTCAAATCGTGGTGCCAAGAGGTCAACCACCTGCTGCGCCAAATTCGGTGCGGAAGCCGAGGATTGTCCGATGTCCTGCTCAGCTGCTGGAGGTGCTTCCTCAACCCGAGCCCTTTTCTTTTGTTGGATCCCTTGGAGGCCGGCTTTGAAGTCCTCCGTATCATTGTCTTCCTAAATTATCTCCCCAGCAGTGTCTATGAAGTGGTAGTAAATATTGTTCTCATGAACAATTCTGACAGCCGCTCCCATCTTGATGAAGGACTCGACATCCAATCGATCTCGAGTAGAGGCTTTAAGTGCTAAGGGCTTTCTTTTCTCTGGCTCTGCTTCAAGCTCTCTATCTCTTTTCACTACCATTTCATGTGTGAGAAGTTTGCCAATCAGCAAATCAGTATTCATGATGCTCATGTCTTCATTTGCTTCTTCTATGCCAGCAACTCTTGAGCCATAGTCTTTAAGAGGAAGACTTCTCAGGATTTTATTGTTCACATCTTCCAGACTTAGATGCTTCCCAAGTTTCCTTATTCCACTTATAATGGCTAGAAGGCGGTTGGTCATGTCAGTGATTGACTCATTGGATTTCATCTTGAAGAGCTCATATTCTGAGGTCAGAAGTTGAATCTTCTTGGATTTGACTTGCTTAGTTCCTTCATGATAATTTTCCAATGTCTTCCACATGTTGTATGCTATTAGGCAGTGTTGTATTCTTCCACATTCTTCAATAGATAATGAGCTTGATAGGATTGTCATAGCCTTCTTGTTTTTGAAATTTGCTCTTCTTTGAGGCTCTATCCAATCATCTCTTGATAGGATTTCTTCTTCACCATCAGCACCCTTCTGGTTGGTGGTGTCCATTCTTTTTGTACACTATCCCAGACTTCAATTCCTTCACTATTTATGTATGTCTCCATCTGAAACTTCCAATGGGCATAATTTGCTCCATCAAAGTAAGGTTTGAGACTTTGGAATCCTTCACTGGCCATATCTTAATCTTTACTAGTGCTTTTAGGCTCCGATGCTAGACTTAGCTCTGATGCCAATTGTTGCCCTGATATTAAGCCAGGAAGAGGGGTTGAATTGGAGTTTTAAAAATTAAACTTTAAAGTGCGAAAATAAATATTAATTTTAGGAGGAATAGAAAAATTTGACACAAGGATTTTTATAGAGGTTCGGGTGTTAACAAACCCTACTCCTCTCCCCAATCGCAATTGGGAGATTCACTAACGCACTAAGTGTTACAATGGAGTTTTACAAGCTCACTCCCAACTATGTTGTTTCTCACAATGGCTCACACCTAACCCAGAAATCCCTTGTGTTTTAATGGCTCACACAATAACCAATTCTTTGTGTTTTACAGGCTCACACAAACAACCTTTTATCTTGTGTTTTACAGGATCACACAAACAACCTTTACTTTGTGTTTTTACAGGATCACACAAACAACCTTTCTTTGTGTTTTAAAGGCTCACACAACTAACCCTTACAAGTGTTCTACTCTTAACCCAGAAATACCCAAAACTCACTTGAGTAATAAATGATTATAGAGAGAAACACTTACAAATCTTTATTGCTCAATAAATGATGAGCAAAAAGATTTTTACAGAGAATAGATATTAATTATGAAAGTATTAAATGTACAAATAGCTTGTAATAAGATTTTGATTCGAAGTATTTGTTATACTCTTGTACTTAATGCATAAATGACTTGCATTTATACTCCTATGGCTAATTATAGCCGTTAAAGTGCATTTAATACGTAACTAGACATTGTACCAACCCAAATAATCGTGCCTAACATTTTTCTCTTTCATCCTTCACGGGCGTGACTATGTTTCTCACGGGTGTGACTGTTCTTCCAAGCCGTGACTGAAGTGGTGACCTTGGTTGTGAAGCTCTCTGGAAGGTTTTGAAACATTGGGTCACGGGCATGACATACATCTTCATGGGCGTGAAAAACTTCCTAGCTGTGATTCATGTGGTGACTTTGGTCGTGAAGCTCTCTGGATGAAATTGTCATGAGGATTCACGGGCGTGACATTTAATTCACGGGCGTGACTTAAATGTGCATTTCACAGTTTTTTGTCTTCCTTCATAGCCGTGAACTTCAAATGTT
The DNA here is from genome assembly GCA_023653625.1 of Triadica sebifera. Lineage (NCBI taxonomy): Eukaryota > Viridiplantae > Streptophyta > Magnoliopsida > Malpighiales > Euphorbiaceae > Triadica > Triadica sebifera. The sequence goes on along the minus strand of CM042898.1, from coordinate 15,952,280 downwards.
GGTTTTGGTGACGGTTAGCTTTTTCACGGGCGTGACACATATGATCACGGGCGTGAACATGCTACTTCCTTAATTTTATCTTTCAAGGATTAATTTTCCATTCTCCATTCTTGCTATTTTATTCCATACCCTGTTTAATAGACTTAGAGAACAAGTATCTTAAATACAATATTACTACTTTTTTTGTTATAATCAAAATGACAGAAATACCCCTCAAGGTTTAACAATCTATAACTACCCAAACCTAAGAAAAATAATAAAATCCAATAGTTGCATCACCCACCCCAAATATGTATCCTTAACTCTGCTCTTAGGCATCCTTCTCTATTAATCAAGACGTAGGCTCCGATCCTACATATGAGAACACCCATACACTAAGCAACCTTATGCTTAGTGGTACATAATAACATGCAAAGCACACCATACATATACAAAATGTATGATACACTTACCATCATACCAATATGAGTTACCTCCTTGTTCGTACATGCAACATACCATGTATTTATAATGTCATGTCTTAATGTTCTCAACACAATATTCAATTATGCATAACATAATAAGATAAACAAGCATCAAATATACAAGTGTAGACCACTCATAGAAATTATGAATTACCTTTTTCCTTGTCCACTTTACTCTTAACTATACTAAATTGGATATGAGTAATCTACGACTCTCACCTGAGCCCTTCGGATACCTACCTGAGCTTTCTAGAACACCTGTTTGAGAAAAAGAGTGTGCACATATCAAGCACTAAGGTAAGCACATCTGGCTTAACCCTGGCCTCAAAGAATCTCGAACATAACCAACCTAGATCACCTGGTACCAATCTCCCTTTAATGGCATGCCATCTCTCCTAGCTCTAGTCTTAGTCAGAGTATTGGGTTTAACCATTTATCACATCACATACCATTCTCATAATGTACATCATCCATAATTCTCATTATCATAACCATAACATGCATTCTTATAATATGCTATAACCATACGACAAAGGTACTCTGCCTCAAACTGAATCAAACTCGGTTCACATGCAAACATACAACTTTTTAAGATTAAGTAGCTTTACGCCCGTGAATGCACTTTCACGGTCATGAAAAACCTTTTCACAAGTAGTTTACCCATGAATCAAACTGTGATTCACCTATAAAGCAGCAACATGTTCATGGCCGTGATCCACCCTTTACGGACATAGACCAAACCGTGAAGTTACCTGTGAGTGGGTCTACTTCAATAATAAAACTTATTTTCATAACATTCATGCCCGTGAACTACCAATTCATGGCTGTGAATTTGAAATTTTCCAAAAAAAATAAAATATCAACAAAGCATCCAACTTTCATATGCAATATCAATACGATTGACCAATGTCAATCCCCCTATGAACAATCCATCATGGTATCTCAACTGCTAGCATATCAAAAACCAAACAGCAATATTTTAAAAAGCATCTAACATATGATTTCCAACACAAAATCTCCATAAACACAACAATAACATATTTAACCTCAAATATGTCATTAACCCAAAATCATGTCATATAACCAACCATATACCATTTACAACATGTATTAACAACAAATAGCACATAAACATACAACTTGAGCCTTTGAATGGGGTTATATACAAACCTTTCACCTAGGATGGAGCTTAACCAAAGCTTTAGCTCTTTCGGCTTGTCCTCTCTCTCGAGATGGACTTCAAGCACCTATACCAGCCCCTAGCAATAAGAAAATGTCTCCTGAGCCTCTAAAATGTGAACTAAGCTCATAACACTCTAAAACAAACTTTTCCCTTACAACTCACAAACCTCCCTCTCTCACTCTTCTCTCTAACTTTTCTTAGGCAAAACTTGTTCTTTGAATCTCAAAAAATGTAGAAAAAAGGTTTTTGAGGACAAAAGGGAATTCAATAAGGTTAAACTAAAATGCATACATGCACAAACCTTAATGGAGCTTTTCCAAAATCTAAAATTTGGAGCCTGTCCACTTTGATTGCTCTTCCTCTTGCTGAGGGCCCAATTTAAAAATATAATTGATTAATACCTTATTAAAATACTTATTTTTGTTCTAGTATAAATAAATAACTAAAATTTCTCCTTAGTGGCAATATAACCTTTTAGGAATATTGGCTCTATAAATTTTTCTACACTTATCAAATTTATATGATTCTTACTTTTAATTAAATTTAACATATAAGAATATAATATATTAAAATTTTAGAATTTTTGAACTATTACACAAATTTTAATATAATTTCAAAATTTACCCTATCTTCTATCCTTAGACAGTTCTAAGATATTATATTTAAAAATTCATATATTTCAATATGTATGTAATATTATTGTGAAACTTGAGAGGCACTCAGAACAGATAATGTAAAACATTTTTCATGATCACTTTGCCTTGTTCTACCTCTAATGTGCTCACATACTAGAAAATATATAACTAGTACAGTATAAAGTGACAACCTAACCAGTTCATTTGTTAAGATCATAACTCAAAAAATACATAACATATTAAGGTAACACTTTCATAGAAGTTTATCTAAAACATAGACCTAAAACTTTTATGTTTTAAACTTGGGTTAATTCGTTCTATGAATAGCTCAAAATATGGGCAAAACTACTGGAGTTGGGCAGGTATAATGAAACAACTCAATCAAGGAACAACTATGGTTCATTTTACTATAACTCAACTTATACAAGAGATATTTATACAAAATTTGGTATAAAACTAGAACATACATAGGGCTACAACTTTTATGCTTTGAGTTTCCTTAAATTTGACACTTAAGATGATCAAAATAAGCAAAGATTTTGGGTATTCTATTGATACTCCTCTATGAACCAATCTCACTCAAAAAAGTTTCTCTTTATATACTTAAAATCATTCAATACTATTTGGAAAGAATGTAAATGAACAAATTTTATGTTTGACACTTCTCCAATTTCATTTCATAAGATTATCTAAATTAGAGAGCAAAATACTACTGCAACACTGTCCTATTAGCTCTAAATAATACAAGAACCATGGAAAGAGGATTACTTGCCAAGAACATATTAATTTGGATTGATTTTGATGCAAATCTTGAGTGGAAGAATGCATAAATGGAGGCTGATGATGGGAAAATAAGAGGAAAGAAGATGGAATTGAAAGAATAGTGTAGAACTTACTATTCATAGAGCCAAAATGGCCACCACCAACTTAAGCCATTTGTTCCTTTTTTTTTTACTTTTGCTTTTTTTTAAAACTTATTTATTATTATATTCACATATTTACTTATATTTAGTCCCCTTAATATTTACCAAAAGTATATTTTAATTATGTTAATCAATTTAATTTATTTTAATTTCTAATTTAGTCATTTATTCAATTTATTTTAATTTTTTATTTCTATCATGTGGTTCTATGTATATCGCACACTTATTCTAACTAGACATTAATTAGTAGGCATTACATAACAAAAATAACAAGATACAATAGTTGTATCATCAATCCCAAGTATGTATCCTTGACTCTACTTTTAGGCATCTTCCTCTGTCAATCAAGACCTAGGCTTCGAACTTGCGCATGGGAACACCCATATACTAAGCAGCCTAATGTTTAGTGGTACATAATAACATGCAAAGCACAACATACATATACAAAATGCATGATGCACTTATCATCATACCAATATGACTTACTTTGTCGTCCGCACATATAACATACCATATATTTATGATGTCATGCCTTAATGTTCTCAACACAATACTCAATTATGCATAGTATAACAACATAAACAACCATCAAATATACAAGTGTATACCACATATAAAAATTATTAATTACCTTCTTTCATGCCCACATTACTCTTAACTAGACTAAATTAGATACTAGTAATCTACGACTCGCACCCGAGCCCTCAATACACCTACATGAGCTTTCGAGAATACCTATCTAAGGAAAAAGAGTGTGCACATATCAAGCACTGAGGGAAGAACATTGGTTTAACCCTAGCCTTAAAGAATCTCAAATGTGATCAACCTAGGTCACCTAGTAATAATCTCCCTTCTATCGCATGTCATTTCTCCTAACTCTAGCCCTAGACAGAGTATTGGGTTTAACCGTTTATCACATCACATACCATTTTCATCACGTACATCATCCATGATTCTCATAATCATAACCATAACATGCATTCTCACAAGATGCTATAACCATAGGACAGAGCTATTCCACTTTAAATCGAATCAAACTCAATTCATATGCAAACATACAATTTTTCAAGATTAAGCAGCTTCATGCTCGTGATTACACTTTCATGGCCGTGAAAAACATCTTCACAAAGAGTTTACTAGTGAATCAAATCGTGATCCACCTGTAACTCATTCATAGGCATGATCCACCCTTCACAGACATGTACCAAACTGTGAAGCTGCCTATGAATGGGTTTGCTTCAGCAATAAAACTTATTTTCATGACAGTCACACCCATGAACTACCAGTTCATGGTCATGAATCTGGAAATTTTATAAAAAAACAAAGTATCCAATTTTCACATGCAATGTCAATCCCCCTATCAACAATCCAATATGGTATCTCAACTGCCAACATAACAAAAACCAAACAACAACATTTTAAAAGATATCTAACTTGTGATTTCTAATACAAAATCACCATAAACACAACAATAACATGTTTAACCTTAATATGCCATTAACCCGAAATCATGTCATATAACCAACCTTATACCATTTACAACATGCATCAACAACAAATCCACATAAACATGCGACTTGAGTCTTTGAATGGGGTTATGTACAAACCTTTCACCTAGGATGGAGCCTAACTAAAGCTTTAGCTCTTTAAGCTTATCCTCTCCCTTAAGATGGACTTCCAGCACCTCTACTAGCCCCTAGCAACAAGAAAATGCTCCTTAGCCTCTGGAACATGAACTGAGCTCACAATACTTTAAAACAAACTCTTCTCTTACAACTCACAAACCTCCCTCTCTCACTCTTCTCTCTAACTTTTCTTAGGTAGAACATGTTTTTTGAATCTCTAAGAATGGAGAAGAAGTATTTCTTAGCATAAAAGGGGATGGAGGTGGTGTGTTTGGTTGGTTAATAGAGAGTGAGGAGTGAATTTTTAAGAGGATGATAGTAGAGGAAATCACAGTTATCTCACCTACCCTGTCTGCCCAACTCATCCTTCACAAGCATGATCAACCCATTCACAATCATGATTAACCTTCACAGTTTGTTTACTAAAGACCCAATTTTACTACCATAGCACCACTTATCCCTAGCATAAAATAACAAAATCAACAACTTTAAAACCTTTTAATATTCTTCTTAACTCCTAATTCTCACCAACCATTAACACAACTTATAGACCCTATATACGGGCATTACAAGAATTCTCTACAAACTTGATAGAGTTATTGTTTCACAAATTTGATGCCATATTAGGCATGGATTGGCTTTCATAGCATGGGTCAGTAGTAGATTATAAAAAAAAATTTGTGATGCTTAAAACACCCTGAACAGGGAGATGTAAAAGTGGAAGGAGAGTTGTTCCCATAACTTCCATGGGTCATTTCAATGATGAAAGTTGAGAGACTAATGAAGAAAATATGTAAAGTATATTGTGCCCATGTTGTTAACACTAGAAAAGAAGGGCCATATTTTAAGGACATCCCTATAATGCATGAATTTTCAAATGTTTTTTCTAAAGATATACCGAGATTTCAACCTAATAGGGAGATTGAGTTCTCTATAGAGCTCACCCTAGGAACAACACCCATATCAATGATGGGTGTATAAGTGCTTTTGAAGATTGATTTGAGATTAAGGTATCACTAGCTGAGAGTTAGGGCAAAAGATATAGCCAAGATGACGTTCAGAACTATATACAGGCATTATAAATTTGTGGTTATCCCTTTTAGGTTGATCAATGTCCTAGTAGTCTTTATGGACTTGATGAACATGGTATTCAGACCTACCTATACCAGTGTATTGTGGTATTTATTGATGATATTTTTGTATATTCTAAGACACCTGAGGAGTGTTATCAACACTTGAGAATAGTATTACAAACACTTAACGAGCATAAGTTGTTTGTTAAGTTCTCAAAATGTGAATTATGGCTTGATGAGGTAGCTTTTCTAGGACACATTATGTCATCTGATGGTATAAGGATTGATACTAGTAAGGTAGAGGTTGTTATGAGTTGGAAGCCTCATCGCAATGTGACCGAAATCAAAAGTTTTTTTTTGGATTAACTAGTTATTATAGGAGATTTGTTAAAGGTTTCTCAATAATTGCTTCTCCTTTAACCAAACTATTAAGGAAAGATGTGAAGTTTAAGTGGACAATCAAATGCTAGAATAGTTTTGATAGTCTGAAGAAGATGTTAATAGAAGCTTCAGTTTTGACATAGTTAGTTCCTAATGAGTATGTCATCTACAATGATGCTTCTCACAATGGATTGGGATGTGTACTGATTAAAGAGGGTAAAGTAGTAGCACATGCATCCAGGCAGCTGAAAACACATGAAAAAAATTACCCCACACATGACTTAGACTTGACAGTCATTGCCTTTACATAGAAGATATGGCATCAGTATCTTTATAGGGAGAAATGTTTCATCTATACAGACCATCAGAGTTTGAAGTACCTTCCTATATAGAGAGATCTTAATCTAAGATAGAAGCGATGGTTAGAACTAATAAAATATTACAATTGTGTTATCGACTACTACCTAGGTAAGGACAATATAGTGGTTGATGCTCTGAGTAAGAAGATGGTGACAAAATTGCACAAGTAGCCTACACTTAACCAAGAGATCATAGATGCATAGAGACATAATGGTAAGCTTATTCAGACAGTCGAGTTGGTATCTAAGGAGGAGAGATCTAATTATTCAGTTGAGATAGATGGTGGGTTATACTACCAGGGTCATTTATGTGTGCCTAGTATTGATGAGCTAAGACAAAAAATATTACATAAAGCATATGAGACCAGGTATACAATGAACCTATGAAGTATTAAGATGTATCATGACTTGAAGAGAAAGTACTATTGGCCAAGTATGAAAAGAGATATCACAAAGTATACAGCCAGATGTCTGACTTGTCAGCAAGTCAAGGTAGAATATCAGGTACCATCAGGATTACTACAACCCATCATTATACAGGAATGGAAATGGGTATGAATTACTATGGACTTCGTGATTAGGTTGCTAGTGACTCCTCAAAAATATGATGTCTTATGGGTTATTGTGGATAGGCTTACGAAATCAGTGCACTTCTTGCCTATTAGGAGGGATTACTCTTGGAACAAACTAGCAGAGATATATGTTAATGAGATAATTCAACTTCATAGAATACCATTCTCCATTGTTTCAGATAGGAACCGCAGGTTTACTTCTCAGTTTTGGGGTAATCTACAGAGAGCTTTGGGTACTAAGCTCAACTTCAGTAAAACTTTTCATTCTCAGATAGACGGTCATTCTAAGAGGTTGATACAAATTCTAAATGATATGATGAGAGGTTATGTGATTGAATTCGAAGGTAGCTGGGGCAAATATCTTCCACTAATGGAATTCACTTACAACAACTATCAATCTAGTATCGAGATGACTCCATATCAGGCACTATGTGGTAGAAAGTGTTGAACACCCCTATGTTAGACAGAAATCAGTGAGAGAAAATGAGTAGGGCTAGACTTGGTATAAAAGACAGAAAAAATGTATGGGTGATTCAGGATAGATTAAAGGCAACCTCAAACATACATAAATCATATGCAAATCTCAAGAGAAGAGATATAGAGTATGTAGTGGGAGACAATGTCATCCTTAAAATTTCTCCATGGAAGAAGGTCTTGAGATTTAGGAAGAAAGGCAAGTTGAGCCTAAGATTCATTAGGCCTTACGAGATTCTAGCTAGAGTGGGAACAGTTGCTTACAGGCTCACTCTAGCACTAAAGTTGAGCAAGCTTCATGATGTGTTCCATATCTCCATATTGAGGAGATACATGTCAGATCCTTCTCATGTTGTTTCAATTGAGAACATTAAGGTAAGACTGGATTTGACATATAAGGAAGAACTAATTCAGATTCTAGCCAGAGAAGTCAAGGAACTCAGGAACAAACGAGAACCATTAGTCAAATTATTATGGAGAAATCATACAATAGAAGAGGCTACATGAAAAAGTAAAAAAATGATGAAAGCCCAACATCCACAACTATTTAGAGACAATACATCAGGTAATTTTAAGGACAAAATTCTTTAAGTGGGAGAGAAATGTAACAGCCACAACTTATGACCTAGGAATAATGTGTTAATAAAAGCATATGAAAGGTATATGGGAGGTATATTGTAACACCCCCTCACCCCAGCAGCTCGTGCCCGAATGAGGGTGGCTATACTGACTTCATCAGTTAAAATATCATTATATAAGTTATATATAAAGCAAAATCACTCGTACATTTTTTTTCCAATATATACTATTTATTTACATTGCATTTATAAAAGAAATATAACATAAAAGTTAAACCACCTTTTTATATAGTAATATGTTCTTTACAAAACATACTGTTTATTTCACAAATACTACAAAATAAAATTTATAAGATAATAGACAAAAGTTGTGTAACCCACGATGTGTGCAACAGGCTGCTTTACTAGATTAGGTCATCACTGGCTTTTTCTACTATCTTCTATTTATTCTTTACTAAATCTACGTGAGAAAAACTCTCATGCTAAGCTTTTGGCTTAATGGTGCATATAGATAAGGCAATAAACTATTTTATGCAATCATGCATTATCATATATCAACTCATGCTTAATCATAATCTCATGCAAATATACATATCATGGTATTCTAGCATGTATAGATATCAACTTATATTATTTTATCTCATACTTATTTATTTTATTACCATCTTATTGTATAACACTAAATCTTCTTTTTATCTATGTCACAATTCATAATTCCGGTTTTATTTTCAATAATTCTTTTATGTTCCATAACTTCTTTATTTATGTTTTCATTTATGCCCAGGACACCTATGAACCACTGAATAGGATAATGGAGTTGTCATCCAGGCACTTAGGAGTGCCACCCGGGCAATATGATGTGCACATATAAGTGCCAAACCCGACGTAGATAACCATGCCAAACTCGGCGTAGATAACCGTGCCAAACTCGGCATAGATAATAATGCCATACCAGGCATAGATAACAGTGTCAAACTCGGCATAGATAACATTGCCAAACCCAGCATAGATAATTATACCATTAATGGAATTAATCATTTTCATCATACTCCCCCCTATTTGGCATGCCAAACTATCCTAAGTTGGTTCTAGTTAGGTGTTTTAGGGTTTATACAATTTCATTAAAATTCATAACAAATAATTTCATACTTTTCATGCATGTAATATCTCAAAATAATCACATAATCACTCAATTAAAATAATATTTACATAATATAATAAAGTTCTCATCATTTTACTCATTTCATTCCTCAATTCACATGCTGCCCTGTCACTGGCAGATTTTGTTCTCTGTTTTGGACCTTAATTTTGGTCCTATTACGTTCTGACTTTAGTTACATGATCTTCATACAAATTTTAGATATGGATCTTAGATTTAATATGAAACTTGAATCACTTAATTTTGAGTTCTTTATCAAAAGATATGATAATATTAACACTAACTGGTCACTGATAATTCTACCCAGAATTTTCTGGACACATTCTAAGTTTGAACTTTATGAATTTTTCTAGAATATTACAGACATATTCAGATATTATGGTCTAAATAAAAATTGTATCCCTATGTCCTAGATTTCAAACTGAACAAAAAACACACAAATCCAAGTTCCAGAACTCAATTTATGACAGTTTAAGTACTTACTGCTCATTACTAACAATTCTGCCCAGAATTTCTGGATAGATTATATGTCCGAAGTTTATAAATTTTTCTGGACAATTACAGACATATTCAGATTTTATGGTCTAAATAAACGTTATATTCCTATGTCTTATCTTTCAAACCCAACAAACAACATGCAAAACCGAGCTCTAGAAATTAAGTTATAACAGTTTAAGTGAACACTGCTCATCAATTTCCAACAAGGAACATACAAGATAATCACATTCAATTTTTACCAAATTAAATCCTAAGTCTAGCAAACATGCATCCCCAAGATTTTCATCACAAAATAATGTAAATTCAGAATCATCAACATGCCAAATAATTAAATCATGCGAATAAAAAAAATAGGTTATTGCCTTAGGTTATGCACAAACCTCTTTTTTCCTCTCCTTTTCTTTCTCTTTACTTCTCTTTCTCCTTTCCTTTGCTCCTTTGAGCTAAATCCGTGTCACTTTCAGTTCCTAAAATTCATAAACAGATTATTAAAACTTTATAAACCTAATCTCTCTCTTTCTTCTTACTCTTTTAAGCTTTCTTAAGCATGAAAATGGGATTTTACCTTACTTTTTCTCTCTTTTCTCACTTTCTTTCACTAAAACTAAGCTTTGGCTATGGAGGAATAAGGGAAAACTGGGCTGGTTTGAGAGGCAGAATTTTCCTCAATGAAAAATGGATAAGGAAGAAGAAGAAACAATCAAGAAGAAGATGACAAAAGTTATTAATATAGGGGGACACCTAAGCTCAATCTAGAAACCTTTATTAAGGTTAAATGCATGTATCTTAATTAGCTTATTAAACTTTGCCATTTGGTGGGTTATGCTTCAAGAAACATGGGCTGGTTTGAGGGGAAGATAAAAGTCTTCTAGATGTTTAAATGATAAGGAAGAAGAGAGGCAATTAGGAGAAAATGACAAACTTAATCAATTATGGGACACCTAAGCTTATATACATTGAATATCTCATTCATGCATGTCAATTGCCTTCTTAAAATTTGCCACTTGGTGTGGCCAGCCTCCACATTCATTTTATGTCCCAATTCATGCATTTAATTTATGATTATCCCAATAAATCCTCAAATATTTGACAAATTGCAAATTGACCCCTAAAATTTTCAAAATTTGCAATTTAGTCCTTTATCGAAATTTAACATCTTAAAATATTTTGAACACTTTATTAAGTATTTTCCATACTTAATTGTCATTATTTTAATTATTTTTTTATAAAAATCTAAATTTAGACTTTGGTCAAACCGACGAGTCGATTTAACAACTCGCGTGACTTTAGTCTAAATTAGCGGATATGACATATATAATGGTTATAGATTTTGGAAACATGAAAATAATTAAAAAATATATGAAAAAGTGAAATTTCCATTGTTCACGCCAATGACAGATGTAATCACAACAATGAATGTCATGAAATTCAATTTCTAAAGCTGGGCATCTTCATGGCCGTGATGCGGGTGTTCACACCCATGAAGCCTTGTAGTTTAAATTGAGCAATTTAATATTTTGAAAGAAACTCATGAATTTTCAATCCAAAACCCTAGCCACCAGTTTCTCTGAACCCCAGGAATGATTTACACCTAATTCCTTTGATTCTAGCATTGATTATACGAAACCAACACTTTAAATGAGATTAAAATGGATTAAAAACAACAATATCATTCAGATAATTAAAGTCAGATCCAAGGAGCATAAGAACATAATTTTGAATCCTATAATCAAATTGTAATCATCTATACAGAGGTAAAAAATTATAGTTTTCGTTATTCCTTTAATGGTTTAGTTCGATTTTGAAAGGGTTGTGAGTTTTAAGGGTTTAGGTTAGGATTTTATATTGATAATGATATATATAGCTAGAATGGAAGAAATCGATTATAATGAGGTCTCTGTTATCGTGTTATGAACAAAGGCAGAAGGTGGAAAATCTCACCAAAGGCAGTAGACACAAGACTCCAACAATTGATACATATATGCATTTTAATTCAAAAAATGGTATGTTTACGTGATGAATTATATGAATGACATATTATATGGTTCATATGGTTATATAGTAATTGTTGGAATTGAAATAAATGGCATGATTGAATCAAAATTGGATATGGAAGATTGATATATGAAGTTTCATAATGGGTAACTTTGAAAAGGGTTGTATGAATTTAATTATATGATAGTAATTGATGAATTGCATGTTTTATAGTTTAGGTTTGATGAGAGATATTGGAAGTTGTTGCCCAGTTATTGAACTAAGAAGGGGATTTGAATTGGATAATAAAAATTCTTAACTTTTAAGTGCGGAAAGAAAAGTTAAGTAGAGTAGGGATAGGAAGATATCACACAAGAGATTTTATAGAGGTTCGGGTGTTAACAAACCATTCTCCTCTCCCCAATCTCAATTGGGAGTTTCACTAATACACTAAGTGTTACAATGGAGTTTTACAAGCTCACTCCTAACTATGGTGTTTCTACCAATGGATCGCACCTAACCCAGAAATACCTTGTGTTTTAATGGCTCACACAATAAATCAGTTCCTTGTGTTTTAATGGCTCACACAATAAATCAGTTCCTTGTGTTTTAATGGCTCACACAAATAACCCTTAAAAGTGTTCTACTTTTAACCCAATATACCCAAACTCATTTGAGTGGTAGATTACAAAGAGAAACACTCACAAATCTATAATGCTTAGAAAATAATGAGCAAAAATATTTTTTACAGAGAATTAATGTTTGTTTGAAAGTAATAAATGCCAAATGGCTACAACAAGATTTTGATTCGAAGTAATTGTTATTCTCTATTTTATGGATTCATAAATGACTTGCATTTATACTTCCATGGTGAATTATATCCATTTGGTTGCATTTAATGCGACAATAGTCGTTGCACCAACTCTTAATTTCGTGCCTAACATGTTTCTCTTTCCTCTTTCACGATCGTGAACATGTGTGCCACAATCGTGAATGTTCTTCCAAGCCGTGACTCGAGTGGTGACTCTGGCCGTGAAGCACTCTGGAAGGATTTGAAGTGTTTAATCATGGGCATGACATTATTCTTTCATGGGCATGAATTTCCTTCCAAGCCGTGGTCCAAGTGGTGACTCTAGCCGTGAAGCTCTCTAGAGGAATTTGATATGTTTTCTCACGGGCGTGACTTTATTTCACAGGCGTGACTAATATGATAATTCACGGTTGCTATGATCTTTCATGGCCAAGAACTTTAAATGTTGGGTAGTTGGCGCTAAGCTACATCACAAGCGTGACATAAACAGTCACGGGCATGAACATGCTATTTCTTCATTTTTTTTGTCTTTTTAAAGTTAGTCTTCCATTCTCCATTCTTGAATCATATTCCATACCCTGTTCAATAAACCTAGAAAACAAGTATGTTAAATACATTATTGCTATTTTATTTGTTAGCATTTAAATGACAAAAATACCCCTCAAGGTTCAACAATATCCTCCTTTTTGATGGTGATAAATAATCTAGCAATATGTGCTTTTGAGAAGTCTCCCCCTCAAAAGATGCTTAAGATAAAAAATTACTGAAGTGCAAGAATTTTTAAGAATGATGAAGTATAGCATGGATGTTTGCTTCCTAGTTTAGGTATATGAAAGGTATATGCAAAGTATATCCAATGTATACCAAATTTTTACTTATAACTAGTTAAGTATGTGCAAAGTATATTGAAGATATATTCAAAGTATAACTTGCATATTCATTTAATTCAATTATATTGCTAGGTTCTCCCCCTTTTGTCATCAACAAAAAGAACATAAAAGATAAATCATAAGGGAAAACTAATGCAATTATATTAATATTAAATGGAAAGATACAAAGCTTTGAAAAGTAACTTAAAGTCCTACATTAGTAATACTAGAGACTAACAAAGCGGAAAAAAAATAGTCTAGCTAGATTTGGAGCCATACATCCCATCTCTAAGGCGAGCTACTTCAGCCTCGAGGCTCTCCATGCGAGACTCCATGAAATCCTTGAGGTTCTCTAACCTCTCATCAATCGAAGCCTGCATTTGGTCAAAACATAGTGCTAATAGGTTAGCCACCTGCTGAGCCAAGTTCGGTGTGGAGGCCGAGGATTGTCCTATTTCCTGTTCAACCTCTGGGGTCACCGTCTCAACTCGAACTCTCTTCCTCTGCTGGATTCCTTGGAGGCCAGCTTTGAAGTCGTCCGAATCGTTGTCCTCCCAAATAATCTCACCAGCTGTGTTGGTGAAGCGGTAATAGATGTTATTCTCATGAACTATATGAACTGCCGCTCCCATTTTAATAAAAGACTCGACATCTAGCCAATCTCTAGGATGTGCTGGTATGAGGTTGAAGTGGTGCTCCTCTAGCTTCAAATAACCAAGCTTTATAGCAAGGTGATTCACGTACCCACCAATCAAAATGTCTCTGGAGGGCTTCGTGGCAATAGATAGTAGATGGTTTGCAAACCATCGAGATAAAGCCACTGTTAGGCCTCTTTGGGCTATCTCCAGGAGAAAGAGCTCGAATTTTTTAATTGAGCCGTTGCTGTCTCCTCTGGAAAAAATGCTATAGGTCATAAACCTATGCAAATACTTGTGCACTGGTGATCGAAGGTGGGTGCTCTTTGTCTTCTTGACGTCCCAGCTGCAGTCGAGTCTGAAATGAGTCCATGCCTGAGTGGCATAGAACTCCACCTCACTTTCATTAAGTATACCACAGATGGAAGGTTGAACATGTCACCAAATTTCATTGCAGTAAGGGTGTTCGGATGTTTACAGAGTTGAAACTTCACAGTGCCAGTGGGAGAGACTTGCATGGTGCTAAGAACTCGAGGGTAGGTTCCCTTAGCGATGGTTGATGTAAATCAATAGAATCTTTTAGATGACAATCCTATAGTAGTTCCGTTATGCTTGTCTCGAGACCAAGGATTCTGACAATATGCCATTCAAATGATTGAAAGGACAGGAGTGGTCTTTTCTTGAGAACCGAGTACCTCAGATGACAGTGCTCTAGAATGATATTGAGAAGGTAGTCTGTGTACCTTCTTGGAGCATGAGACTTCTTTTTGGTGCCTTTGGAGGAGCCGAATTCCATTTTTTATTATGAAATTGATTCTTGAAGAGATAAAAAATCTGATAGGATGTTTGAATAGAACCTAGTGAGTTTTGATTTCTGATGATGGAAATAGTTTTTGAAGGTATTTATAGATGGAGAATGTTGCTAGGGGGCCGGAATCTATGAAATGGTATTGAATGGTGATAAATGAGAGAAGTTGGAGAGTTAGAAATGAGACAAATAACAACAGAAAATATTTTATAGCCGACATCTTCACGGGCGTGAGAGCTAAGTCACAGGCGTGAAATGTCGTGTTCATGGTTTGCTGAAGAGGCACTCTACCCGTGATGAGGAATATGAAACGATTCACGGTCGTGACATTTAATGGTCACGGGCGTGAATGATGAAATTTCACGGTGGTGACAAATGAGTCACGGTTGTTAAGTATAATCTTCACTACTTGTGACCGTGAGACAAAGCGTGACACAAAGCATGAACGCTTCTGTAAGAATTTGGTGGAAATGTTCACGGTTGTGAATAAGTGTCATGGTCATGAACAAAAAGTTTCACGGGAGTGACAGAAAAAGGTTATGGGTGTGAAACATAGTCTTCACTACCTTCAACCGTGAAGCATATAGTGAAGCAAGGCGTGAAAGCTACTGGAGCTTTTGGCGATTATGATCACGGCCATGAATATATGTCACGGGTGTGAATTGCCTAAAATCCTCATTAAATAAAACTAAGTTTAAAACAAGACCAAAGGATTTCTAAGGTGCTTCTATCCCCTATAACATATATTTCTATCAAGTTAGCCACTTCATACCTTAAAAGATGAGACAATAACACAAGATTAATAATTAAGATTTGACAAATTTGGCAATCATAAAGTTAATCCATCAATCATACCAAGCTCTCTTCTTACGAAGTTAAATCTTTCTTCATTTAGAGACTTAGTGAAGATATCTGCCAATTGATTGTCTGTGTTTATAAATTCCAATACAACATCTCCATATTGAACATGATCTCTAATAAAATGATGTCTTATGTCAATATGCTTACTTCTAAAGTGTTGAATGGGATTCTTAGATAGATTTATAGCACTTGTATTGTCACATCTAATACGTATATGGTCCATACTATGACCATAATCCTTAAGTTGTTGTTTCATCTAAAGGATTTGTGTACAACGACATCCTGTAGCAACATACTCCGCTTCAACGGTGGAAAGAGCAACTGAAACTTGTTTCTTGCTAAACCAAGAAACTAAGCATTCACCAATAAAGTGACAAGTACCTGAAGTACTTTTTCTATCCAAGAGACTTCCAGCATAATCAGCATCTGAATATCCTATAATGTGAAAGGATGAATTTATAGGATACCATAAACCAATATGCAATGAGCCATGTAAATATTTTAAAATTCTTTTTACAACATTTAAATGTGACTCTTTAAAACATGATTGAAAGTGAGCACATAAGCATACACTATATATTATATCGGGTCTAGAGGCAGTAAGATATAAGAGTGATCCGATCATACCTCTATAGAGCTTTTCATTAATACTCTTACCCTTTTCGTCCTTGTCCAATTTTGTTGATGCGCTCATTGGAGTCTTGAAATTTTTGCATCCTTCCATTCCAAATTTCTTAATTAAGTCTTTGGCATATTTGGATTGGTTGATGAATATGCCCTTATTGCCTTGTTTTATTTGTAGACCGAGGAAGAACTTGAGCTCACCCATCATGCTCATTTCGAATTCCCTAGTCATACACTTAGAAAATTCTTGGCAAAGCAATTCATTAGTAGACCCAAATATGATGTCATCAACATAAATTTGAACAATTAGAATATCATGCTTATGTTTTTTAATAAATAAAGTAGTGTCAACATTCCTCTTTGTAAAATTATTTTTTAAAAGAAAAAAACTTAGTATTTCATACAAAGCTCTTGGGGCTTGTTTCAAACCATATAAAGCTTTTGAAAGTTTAAATACATGGTTGGGCATATTATAGCTTTCAAAACCTGGTGGTTGTTCTACATAAACTTTTTCTTCTATAAAAGCATTTAAAAAGACACTTTTGACATCCATTTGAAAGAGTTTAAAATTCATATGGCATGCATATGCTAAAAGTATTCTTATGGCTTCTAATATAACTACAGGAGCATAGGTCTCATCATAATCTATTCCTTCTTCCTGATTATATCTTTTTGCAACTAACCTAGCCTTATTCCTAGTTATTGAACCTTGTTCATCTAGTTTATTTCTAAATGCCCATTTGCTTCCAATGATTTGATGCTCCTTATGTCTAGGAACTAAGGTTCATACCTTACTTCTCTCATATTGGTTGAGTTCCTCTTGCATAGCAATCACCCAACTTTCATCATTAAGAGCCTCATCAATATTGTTTAGCCCCAATTTGAGAGACAAAGGTAAGATTATAATCTAAAGGTTTGAGATGAGATCTAGTACTTACTCCCTTTATAGGATCACCAATGATTTGCTCTTTGGGGTGATCTTTTGTCAATCTCCATTCCTTAGGGAGCTATTGTTTGTTTTCCTCTTGAGTTGGAAGTAGAGAGTCATCTTGATGTGAATTTTCTTGATCATTTTCTTCTCTTTCATTTTCAAGATCAAGTCTTTCCATTGTACCTACAACATCATCAAGAACACTACCTTTCACAAGATCAAACTTACTAGATTCATAAAAAATAACATGCATAGATTCTTCCACAACTAATGACTTTTTATTAAAGACTCTATAAGCTTTGCTTATGGTGGAGTATCCTAAAAATATACCCTCATCAGATTTGCAAGCAAATTTTCCAAAGTTGTCCTTGGTATTCATTATGAAACACTTGCATCCAAATACTCTAAAGTATGATATCATGGGCTTTCTTCCTTTCCATAGCTCAAATGAAGTTTTGTTTAAAAAAGGTCTTTTGAAAACTCGATTTGAAATATAACATGCAGTATTTGTGGCTTCGGCCCAAAAGTAAGTTGCTAAACCATACTCATTGAGCATTGTTCGAGCCATTTCAATTAAAGTTCAATTTTTCCTTTCGATCACCCCATTTTGTTGAGGTGTCCTAGGAGAGGAAAAATTTTGTGCAATGTCATGTTCTAGACAAAAATTTTCAAAGTTTTCATTTTTCAAATTCTTTGCCATGATCACTTCTTATCTTTGAAATTCAATATCATTTTTCATTTTAAACTCTTTTAGCAAAGTTTCTAAAGGTTTCAAAGGCATCACTTTTTTGAGCTAAGAAAATTACCCAAGTGAATCTAGAGTGGTCGTCGATGTTGATAAAGGCATAATGTTTACCTCCTAAGCTTGCAATCCTAGTAGGTCCAAAAAGATCTAGATGCAGGAGTTGTAGAGGTTTTGAGGTACTTACAATGTTTTTGGATTTGAAGGATGACTTGTGTTGTTTTCCTCTTTGGCAAGGTTCACATGTCTTGTTCTTTTCAAATTTGACTTTTGGTAGCCCGTTTACCAACTCTCCTTTGCTGAGGCTTGAATTAAATTCATGCTTGCATGACCAAGCCTTTTATTCCACAACCAAGATTCATCACTAGTAGTCACAAGACACTTAGAGGAAAGGTTAGATATTTTGTGTAAGTCTACTATGTAGGTATTGACATCTCTACTTCCTTTAAATATCTCTTGGTCATTAATAAAGGTTACAAGACATTCGTTGGAAGTAAAGATTACTTTGTTTCCCTTATCACATAATTGACTTACACTTAACAAGTTATGATTCAAGCCATCAACAAGTAAGACATCTTTAATGAAAGTAGTACCATTAATATCAATAGAGCCAATGCCAATTACCTTACCCTTATCATTGTTTCCAAAGGTTACTTTACCTCCATCAATAATTTTGATTTCATTGAAAAGTTTTTTGTCTTTGATCATATGCCTTGAGCATCCACTCTCTACTAGCCAAGCATTTTTATTTATTGTGGACTTAAGGCATACCTATAGAATCACAATTCAAGTATTGTTTTTAGGTACCTAAATGAGCTTGGGTCCTTGGGGGTTAGCACATAAAGGTTCCCAATGAGTCTTCCTTATCCAGCAATGTTTATTTATGTGACCAAATTTCATACAATAATTACATTGTTTAGCTCTAAATATGCTTTTTGGTCTTACAATGCTTTTGAATGCCATATTTCTATTAGGTAGAGTTTGAGAGCAATGGCATGCACAAGCATGATGACTTGGAACTTTTCTAGGAGCATGCTTCTTATACATAAAAGCATGATTATCCTTTTGAGGTTTCCTTCTTAGGCTTACCAACCCTTGATCATTCCTCTTATGTATAGAAGATTTAGTGTATGTTGTGCACTTAGCTCTTGGGGTTGTTACAACAAATGTGGAGATGTGGGGTTCAATTGACTTAACAAAAGTAGCCTTATGAGATGAAGATGATGTACCCTTAAATCCTAGACCATATCTAATTAAGGGTGGTCTCTGAGACACAATGAGAGTATCTAAATTCTCATTTCCCTTGTGAAATTTTGAAATGGAGTTTCTAAGTTCCTCAACTTCATTTTTCAAAATATTGTTTTCTTTAAGCAATGATTTAGTTGAAGGTCTTGAAGAGTACTCATCTAATGATTTTTGAAGAGATTCATTAGATGATTTAAGCTCAAAGTTCTCCTTTTCCAAAACATCCATTTTGATTTTCAAACTAGAAATGTTATTTTTATAAGTATTGAATTTACTTGTATATTTCTCTAGTTCTATATTCAATACTTCTATTAGGCTTTGCTCATCATCATCTTCACTATTACTATCATTATCACTACTATCATTATTGAACGAGTATGAGTGAAGTGATCCTACCTTATCCGAGACGTGATCCTCTATAGCTATGAAGCATAGGTTGACCTCTTCGCTTTCATCGTCACCTTTTTCGTTTGAAGAGCTTTCATCATCCCATGTAGCTTTGTGGCCTTTCTCCCCATTGTCTCTGTGGTATTTGCTCTTGTGGTTCTTGAGCCTTGGACATTCCAGTTTAATATGTCCTTTCTTTCCACATTCATAACACTTTACTTCCTCTTTACTCCTTTGAGAGTCATTTGAGACCTGTTTGAAATTTCTTTGCTTGAATTTTCTAGAGTTGCCCATTCTCTTCTCAATAATTCTTTTTGGCCTTCTTGAGAGCATAGCAATGTCCTCATTTGCATCATGACTCTTTTCTTCATCATCTTCAATTTCTTCTTGAGATTTTGAAGTAGAGGCTTTTAGTGCTAGAGGCTTTCTTTTTTCTGGCTTAGCTTCAAGCTTTCTATCTCTTTTCACTACCATTTAATGTGTTAGAAGTTTGCCAATAAGCACATCAATATTCATGACACCCATGTTTTCATTGGTCTCTTCTATACCAGCAACTCTTGAATAGTAATCTTTAAGAGGAAGACTTCTCAGAATTTTGTTATTTACATGTTCCAAGCTCAGGTGTTTCTCAAGCTTTCTCATGCCATTTATTATGGCTAGAAGACGATTCTTCATATCGATAATTGACTCATTGGATTTCATCTTGAAGAGTTCATACTCTGAAGTAAGAAGTTGAATCTTCTTGGATTTAACTTGCTTTGTTCCTTCATGATAATTTTCCAATGTTTTCCACATGCTATATGTAGTTGGGCGGTGTTGTATTCTGCTACATTCTTCAATGGATAATGAGCTTGAGAGAATTGTCATTGCCTTCTTATTTTTGAAATTTGCTCTTCTTTGAGGTTATATCCAATCATCTCTTGACAGGATTTCTTCTTCACCATCAACTCCTCTTCTAGTTGGTGCTGTCCATTATTTCCGAACATTATCCCAGACTTCAATTCCTTCACTATCCAGATATGTCTCCATTCAGAACTTCCAATTAGCATAATTTGCTCTATCAAAGTAAGGCTTGAGACTTTGGAATCCTTCATTGGCCATTTCTTGATCTTTGTTAGCACTGTTTAGGCTTCGATTATAGACTAAGCTCTGATACCAATTGTTGCCTAGATATTGAACCAAGAAGGGGGGTTGCATTGGATAATAAAAATTCTTAACTTCTAAGTGCGAAAAGAAAAGTTAAGTAGAGTAGGGATAGGAAGATATCACATAAGAGATTTTATAGAGGTTCGGGTGTTAACAAACCATTCTCCTCTCCCCAATCTCAATTGGGAGTTTCACTAACACACTAAGTGTTACAATGGAGTTTTACAAGCTCACTCCTAACTATGGTGTTTCTACCAATGGATCACACCTAACCCATAAATCCTTTGTGTTTTAATGGCTCACACAAATAACCCTTACAAGTGTTCTACTCTTAACCCAATATACCCAAACTCACTTGAGTAGTAGATTACAAAGAGAAACACTCACAAATCTATAATGCTCAGCAAATAATGAGCAAAAAGATTTTTTTACAGAGAATTAATGTTTGTTTGAAAGTAATAAATGCACAAATGGCTACAACAAGATTTTGATTCAAAGTAATTGTTGTTCTCTATTTTTTGGATTCATAAATGACTTGCATTTATACTTCCATAGCAAATTATAGTCGTTTGGTTGCATTTAATGCAAAAATAGTCGTTGCACCAACTCTTAATTTCACGCTTGACATGTTTCTCTTTCCTCTTTCACGGTCGTGAACATGTGTGCCGCGGTCGTGAATGTTCTTCCAAGCCGTGACTCGAGTGGTGACTCTTGCCGTGAAGCACTCTGGAAGGATTTGAAGTGTTTGATCATGGGCATGACATTATTCTTTCACGGGTGTAATTTCCTTCCAAGTCGTGGTCCAAGTGGTGACTCTAGCCGTGAAGCTCTCTGGAGGAATTTGACATGTTTTCTCACGGGCGTGACTTTATTTCACAAACATGACTTATATGATCATTCACTGTTGCTATGATCCTTCATGGCTGTGAACTTTAAATGTTGGGTAGTTAGCGCTAAGCTACATCACGGGCGTGACATAAATAGTCACGGGCGTGAACATGCTATTTCTTCTTTTTTGTCTTTTTAAAGTTGGTCTTCTATTCTCCATTCTTGCATCATATTCCATACCCTGTTCAATAAACTTAGACAACAAGTATGTTAAATACATTATTGCTATTTTATTTGTTAGCATCAAAATGATAGAAATACCCCTCAAAGCTCAATAGAAGTGTTGATCGAAGTGGCTAACATTGGTTAGCTTTAGTATCAATGAATGTTGTGTGTGAAATTGGCTTAAAACACTGTTGAAAATTTGTTACAGACTGATGTTTTATGGTCATAAAGATAGTCTTCACACTTATGAATGTATTTCACAATCATGAATGTATTGCATAGAATAGGTTCGCACCCGTGAATGTCCACACGGCTAAGTCAAGGGTAGACAACTAGTGATAGAAGTCTTCACACCTGTGAATGCCTTGTATCTAGAATTGGTAATTTGAATTTTATGATGGAATTACATGAGTAAGATTATCACACACACTTGGCAAGATTAATTGAGATGGTATACATTATGATAACATGATTATGAACAATGGTTATGCACAAGGTGCTCTAAATTACAAATTGTTATGTGATGATTATGTTAGACCATAAAATGAAACATAAACGATACATATAACCATAATTCGATGATAAAATGCTCATTCTCTATTAGATGACTAACTTAGGACAGGTGGTATGTCATTGAAGGGCTTATGATACTGTAGAATATTACTATGTATTAATCAATATGGCTTAAGCTCGGATAAGAGCACTCCTGATTATTTAGGGATAAAGTGACTTAAGCTCAAGTTTGGGTGCCCTTGTACCCATATGCATGCAAATTTTATATTTACTCATCAAGGTGCCTTAAGTTTGGGTTAAAACATCCTGATTTGAGAAGTTGGTTAGTAGTGATACAAACATATATAGTTAGTGAGAAGGATGACTTAAACTCGAGTTAAAGCATACCTATTTCACAATATGCATTCAGTAGTCGGGTTATAGAGTATTGGGCAGAACATAGTAAATTATAAAGAGAAAATAGTAAATTATTTGTAATGCAATAATACAGAAAGAAAATTAGAATTATGAAAGTAGAATACAGTAAACTTATGAAGCAAAAACAATGAATTATTGTGATATAGAAATCAGTGAATTATTATAATGCAAAACACAGTAAATTGTAATACATAATACAGTTATACCCTAGAAAGGGATATGGAATCCAATAATTAGGAATATGAAATGAGTTATTGGATAGTTATCTTACATGATATAGTTGTTATACACAATTGATGATGTGGAAATACTTATGTGATATATGTTATGATTGTACTGTAATTTAATGATATTAATCATGATGTTACATAATGATATTATAAATTGAGATATGATATATTTATTATATATCATTAAATTATCTATGTTATGTTATTGTATGAATACATGATAGAATTTTAATGCTTATATGTACTACTAAGCTTTCAATAGCCTAGCATATAGGTTTTTTTGCACATAGGTTTGGAGTCGATAGATAGCTAAGTTGACATGAATATGAGTTCAAGCTAATCAGAGTTGACACGTGTTGGGTCTGTTTATTTATTTCATTCATTTTATTTATCGATTATCTCTCATATCATGGGATAGAGACAGTTAGTTATTTATGTTATTAATAAAGACATGTAATTGAATTTGTTCATTTTAAATAAGATCGATTTTTGTAATAAAGGTGGTTGATGCCTAAACCAGTTTATAATTTGGATTATGAATGTTTCAGATTATATGTTAATCAAG
This sequence comes from Triadica sebifera, assembly GCA_023653625.1. NCBI lineage: Eukaryota > Viridiplantae > Streptophyta > Magnoliopsida > Malpighiales > Euphorbiaceae > Triadica > Triadica sebifera. The sequence continues at coordinate 15,928,545 of CM042898.1, read as the reverse complement.
TATGATGATCTTGATATAAATATAAGTTAGAAATTTTTTTTACCATAATATGTTTATACATATATAGTTGTGTGACATCCATTTGCATAGTGGAGTTTTGTTCTGCTGTATGGATAGGCATTACATTTTTTTATCAATTCCCTAATAATATAATTAAGAAAAAATATATTAGTGTTTACTAAGAAATCATATGATAAATTAGTTGTAGTTAAATTAATCAAATTAATATAATAACAATAATTAATCCAATTAAAAAATAAATTATAGTAGTTAGTAATAAATTAAATGATAAATTATTGTAATTGAATTAGACATATATAGAGCAAGTAATCTCATATTTTATAGTATACTTATAATTAACATTTAGATATTTGATTCAAAATTAGTGCATTTTCTTCTTTTCGTAAAAATTTACATATATCTAGCTGCATAGACTCATACTTTTATATATATTATAATATATATGTTATATAATACATTGAAAATTAAATTAATTAAATATAATTTTAAATTCTCTAATCATATATTGATCTATAAAAAATTAAATTTATTTTAAAAATAATATAATTATTTAAAAATTTACACATAGGTATATATAAATTTTTAATATAAATATCAAAATTTTATTCAAATATTTATTGAACAAAAATACAATTTTTAATTTTATTATTATATATTAAAATTTTAATTTTAAAATTAAAATAAGATTAAAATTTATTATAGACTATGTTTTAATATTTTATTCTTTATTCTTTTTACTTTTTTAGCTCATCCAAAAAATTATTTTATAATATAAGAGGAAGCCAAATATAAGTTTATAATATATATTAACTTTGATTAAGTTATTTGATTAATTCATTACAATCATTTATGTGAACTATTTTTTTATCAATTTTCTAATAATATAATTAAGAAAAAAGATATTTGTATTTGCTAAGAAATCATATGATAAATCGGTTGTAGTTAAATTAATCAAATTAATAGAATAACAATAACTAATGTGGTTAAAAAATAAATTTAAGTGGCTAGTAATAAATTAAAAGATAAATTGTATGTAGTTGAATTAGACACATATAGAGCAAGTAATTTTATATTTTATGGTAGACTTATAATTAACATCTAGATATTTGATTCAACATTAGTGTATTTTCATTTTCTTTTTTTAAACTTACACATAGCTAGTTATATAGACTTATATAGTCATAATTGAACACAATTTAAAATTATCTAATCATATGTCAATCTAAAAAAAAGTTAAATTTTTACATACAATATGTAATATCCCATATTTTTAATTTTGCTCAATTAAGATTTTTCTTAATTTATTCCATGGCTTAATAGTTTTATTTGAGTAAAATTTGCTTAAAAATCTGAAACTTTTAAAAAATTACAAAATTGCCACTATATATATATATATATATATATATATATATATATATATATATAGATAGATAGATAGATAAAGGTTGCAGGTATCATAATGGTAAAATTAATTTTATATCTTCTCTCTACTCTTTCTTTCTCTCATTCTCCCTACGCTACCACCATATCTGTTCATCATCCAAATTACCTTCGATCTTTGTCAAATTTGAATCACAAGTAGGTCTCCACGTCCTTATCACTCTGACAACATCTGATTTGTCAAAAATTGACTAGATTTATGGGATCAGAGAGAAAAAATTGAGCTTCAGGACTGTCTTCTCGTTTCTCACATTTTCCAACTTCTTTTCTCAAATCTAACATTGGAAAATGGACTTAGGTCGTCAAAAAATCTTAAACTGCACAATTTGAGCTTCAGGAACTATCATTTAAAGGTTGATTGGAGATGGTTTCTCTCACCATAGCTGCTACAAAATCTTATAGATCTAGATGTTTCTAGCCACATCAACGCAATGAAACTTATATATTTTGACTCCTCACACCACAAGTTTCTTCTCGTATCATCCAATTGTCAATTTGTCACCGTTGGGAATTTTTGGGTCACCGGAGTCCATCAACCACTGATCGAACTATTTTAGACAGAATATTCAACTCTTTAAACTGAATCATATGTTACCAACCACACTATATAATTATTTTTAGATAGTTAGATATTAATTTATTTGTGAAAGTTTAGATATATTATTTTTTTAATTAAGGTAATTAATTAATTTAATTGAGTTAAATCATCAATTGTATAATTATTGGAGTTTATTAGAGATTATTTATGAATAATTGGATTTTATATTAATAATTGAGAATATTATTAGTTAAGTTGGATTATTAATAAATTAAGTTATTTAATTATTAATTGAGAATTATTAATTATTGAGTTATTTTATATGTTGATCAGATGTATTGTATAATTGATGACCATAATAGTATTGGATTATATGAAGATGATGATAAAGTGGTTTATATCTAGTTTAAAAGAGGTTCTACAAAATATTTTTTGATAGGATTTATATTAAGAGTTTAGTTAAATTTTTCTTCAGATGATTTCTAAGTGAGTCTAAATATAAGATTTAATATTGAGATTATATTAATTTTTATTCTATTTTTCTAGATTCTCTAGAGGCCTCACCAGCTGCACCAGAGTTTTAAAAGCAGCAATTAAGGAATCTACATATATGTGAGTTAATATCATATGATTTTATAATATGCTACTCCTCTCCCTAATATCATATCTAACTTGTTATATAATGTTATTATTGTTGTTATAATATTATTTTATATATAAATATATTTATTTTTTATTATTGTTTGAGATGTAATTGGGTGATATTGTGATGTGTTGTGATGATATGATTATGGGTTGAGAACTATAGTGGAACGTGCCACCTGATGGGTCACATCAGGACCATGTGTACACTGGTGATGATCATATAATTATAAATGAATTGAGGTAATAACCCTGACGGAGCTTGCTCTTAAGGCACCGACTGTTATGGTATTTGGTTATTGAGGTGATAACCCTAGTGGAGCTTGCTCTCAAGGTACCGGCACCATTTGGTTCAGTGACCAACCGGATAGAGTACCCTGATTGATGCATTGCTCTCGAGGTTCCAGTCCATTGGAATTAAGAGAGTCACTGACTAGTATCATTGAGGTTTAGACTTCTACATAAGTTTCTCACCCATTTGCTGTGATTATTGATGATGTATGATGTGGACCCTTTGCATGTATAAATAGGTACCACTATATTATTGTGTGATTGTATGTTATAAAATTATATGATGTTAATTCACTCAACGTAAGTTGACCCCCCTCTCAACTATTTTTTCCAGGTAGTAGATTCCTTTTATACAACTTATTTGGAATGTACCGCATCTTCTTCACTCTGCAAGGGCTTTAATGTAAAATATCCATATTGTACTCAAATTGTAATTAATATTCTAGATTTTTGCAGTACTCTTTCTAGTAGTGTTAGAGCATTATTTTTTTACGGATATGAAAGGATAAGAATATTTTCCCATTATGCATATTATTCATATTCAATAAGGTATATATATGGTAATGGAGTTAAACCTCTATATTTAATATTTAGATAATGATAGTTATGGGATGATTTGATAATAAAATTTTATTATTAATGTATATGGTTGGGATATAAGTTATATGAACGAGTTTAGGCTTGCTATAGGTTTTGGTGGCCTTAAGCCTATCCATTCCTTAACGCCGGTCATGATCTTAGGATTGGATTGTGATAGAGTTGGTATCAGAGCTATAGGTTTATTCTTTCTATGGCCTAGGTTGTTGGCTTCTTGTGCTGTAGAAATTAGGATCAAGTCTGTCTTTGCATGTCCTCTTTGATTTTAGTTTCAACATATAGCATTAGAGAGTTTGTTATCCTTCTGATCTCTATATATTTATTTTTAGTATGCCAAAGACTAGAGTAACTGCTTCAGTAGCAGCTGAAGAGGCACAAGATGAGGTTTCCACTCATTATGCAGCTACAACACTTGTACAAAGCATAGATAGGCAAGGCAGATCTTGAGCTACAACCAAATGGGTACAGGGTGAGATGACTTTCATGCTTGTATGGTTAGTTTACAGACTGGTGTGGTAGGAGTTTAGAGAGCAATAGAGTAGCTCCTAATGCATCAACAGTCAGTTGCACAAGCTTTTCAACCTAGAGTAGATGGAGTAGGATCTAGTGTTAAGGATGATGTCCCAATGTATGAGTATACTAAAATTAGACCTGTTGATTTTTATGATATTAAAAGAGATCCTTTAGACTTTTTAGAAGAGGTTGAGAAGAGGGCATATGATTTGAGGTGTTCTGATAAGAGATCCATTAAGATGGTATTGCATCACAGTGGTACATGGACTATGTATGCCCTTTTCTAGATGATCTAACTTGAAAACAATTTAAGACACAATTTGAGGATTATTTTATTCCATTTAGTCATAGAGAGGAGTATAGGGAGAGATTTGAGACCTTAGTGAGGGGTGATATGACTGTGGCAGAGTATACTGGATAGTTTATATAGCTTAGTAGGTATGCTCCTCATGTAGTTGGTACAGAGGAATTGAAGACCAACATGTTTATTTCAGGTCTTGGTCCAAAATATGTTTCCTTAATTCAATCTAGGAAGAGTAGATTCCTAGAAGTGTGTGATTTGGCTAGACAAATAGAGGTGAACTTGTGTAAACATGGGATTATTACTAATGAAGGCAAGAAGAAGAAGAACAAGATAGAGGGACAATCTAGTGTCTAACCTTCATGATCTTTCTTTAGCAATAGAGGTTATTCTGAGAGCACAGATCAATAGTCTGGGCAGAAAGGATCTCGTATTCATAGAAAGTATAAACATTTTAAGGGTAATAGGGGATTCAGGCTAGGTCAAGGATACAGTGGTGGTGGACATAGTTCAAGGTATAATAGTGCCAATTCAGGCCCTAGTATGTATCATCAGTATGGCAGGTCACATTAGGGACCTTGTCTTTTTGCTAGTGGAGCATATTTTAGATGTGGTGAGATGGGTTATATAGCTAGATCATGTCCTCGTTTCTTAGGACAACAGACTTATTCTTATAGATCATTTGCAAGTGTAGCCCGACCTATGTATCTAGTTACTAAATTTTTTCTCATATGGGCACTCAGTTCGTAGGCCAATAGGGTCGTGGTTTTGGTGGTAGAGTTTTGGGAGGTAGAATAAGTGGCAGAGGACAAAATCAAGATGCTAGCTCTTTTCAAGCAAGTTGCGGACATGCTAAAGTGTTCACACTCACACATCAAGATGGCAGAGCCTCAAATGCAGTGGTGTTAGGTACTATTTCAATATGTTCTAGAGTTTTGTTAGATCCAGGTTCAACACATTCTTTTATCTCTCATGGCCTTGCTTTGACGTTAAATATACAACTAACTAGGTTAAAGGCTCTTTTATCTATGATGACCCCTTTGAGTGACGTTTTAGAAGTAGATGTTGTTTTTCCTCTTGTTCAATTTTTGTAGAGGATAAAGGTCCTCCAAATGATTTGATTTTATTGGATGTGATGAATTTTGATGTGATTTTGGGCATGGGTTGGTTGGCAATGCATTATGCCACTATTGATTGTAGAGATAAAAAGGTGATTTCTAGAATTCCTGCTGAGGATGAGTTTTGCTTCCAATGAGGTATGAATGTATCACCAACTAATCTTATTTGAGCCCTAATAGCTAGATGTATGTTGTGTCACATATGCCAAGGTTATTTGGCTTTTGTTAGAGACATCTCGATAGAGAAAGGTAGAGTTGAAGATGTACCTATTGTCTATGAGTTTTCCAATATTTTTCTAGAGGAGTTGCCAGGATTACCACTTAACAAAGAGATTGAATTTTGAATTGATGTGATACCTAGTACAACCCCCATTCCTATGTTGCCTTATAGGATAGCACTAGTTGAGTTGAAAGAGCTTAAAAAATAGTTACAAGAATTGTTAGATAAAGGTTTTATCAGGCCTATATTTCTCCTTAGGGTGCTCTTGTGTTATTTGTGAAAAAGAAAGATGGATCTTTATGCTTTTGCATTGATTATTATCAGTTGAATAAGGTGATTGTTCGCAATAAATACCCCTTCCTCGCATAGATGATTTATTTAATTAGCTATAGAGTGCCACATGTTTCTCTAAGATTGATTTACATTTTGGTTATCATCAATTGAGGATACGTGAAGAGGATATACCCAAGATAACGTTTAGGACCTATTATGGCCATTTTGAGTTCTTGGTGATGCCATTTGGACTCACTAATGCACCTACAGCTTTTATGGATTTGATGAACAAAGTCTTGGATCAATTTGTTATTGTGTTTATTGATGAAATTTTGGTATATTCTTGTAATGAGGAAGAACATGCATGACATTTAAGAATGGTGTTGTAGACTTTAAATAAATATCAGTTATATGTTAAATTCTCTAAGTGCAAGTTTTGGTTGGAGAGTTTTGCTTTCGACATATGGTTTCTAAAGATGGTATCCAAGTGGATCCTTAGAAGGTAGAGGCAATGACCAACTAGCAGTGACCGACTACAGTGACTCACATTCGTAGTTTTCTAGATTTGGCAGCCTATGATCACTGTTTTATGCAAGATTTCTCGAGGATAGCATCACTTTTGACTAGATTGACATAGAAGTATGTTAAGTTCTAGTGGACTGATGCTTGTAAAAAGAGTTTTCAAAAGCTAAAGGATTGTTTGACTTTAGCTCTAATGTTGACCTTACCTTCTGGAACATATGGTTTTACTATGTATTGTGACGCTTCTAGAGTTGGTTTAAGGTGTGTTTTGATGCAACATGGTAGGGTGGTAGTCTATGCTTTTAAGAAATTGAAGAAACATGAGCAAAATTATTCCACCCATGACTTAAAAATGGCAGCAGTGATATTTGCATTTAATATTTAGAGACATTATTTTTATGGTGAGACATGTGAGATCTATACAAAGCATAAGAGTTTGAAGTACATCTTCCAACATAAATAGTTGAACTTGAGGCAAAAGAGATGGTTGGAACTTTTTAAGGATTATGATTGCACTATTTTTTACAATCCTGGTAAAGTCAACATTGTAGCAGATTCTTTGAATAGAAAATCCTCTGGTAATCTTGCCCATATTAGTGTGGAGAAAAGACTGATGACTAAAGAGTTACATGAGTTATATGATCAAGAGTTATAATTTGAGGTGTTGGATTCTAAGTGCTTTTAGCTCATTTTAGAGTTTGATCTTTTCTTGTTGGTAGAATTAAGGTAGCATAAGGTCAAGATCCACAGTTGAAGAAAATTATAGATGAAGTACAACTTGGTCAGGTTAAAGATTTTGTAGTTGACAGTGATGGGATTCTTAGAATGGGGATTAGATTATATGTTCCTGATGTAAATAATCCTAGAAAGAAAATTATGGAAGAGGCTCATTATACATCATATAGTGGTCATCTAGGTTCCACCAAAATGTATCGTGATTTGAAAAGTATTTATTGGTGGAATGGTATGAAGAGAGATATGGTAGAGTTTGTGTCTAGGTGTTTGACTTGTCAACAAGTGAAGCATGAGCATCATAAGCCATCAAAATTATTACAACCTCTTTCTATTCTAGAGTGAAAATGAAGGAATTATTATAGATTTTGTGTCAAGATTGCCTATGACATCTACTAGTATGATTCTATTTGGGTAATTGTGGATCGGTTGACTAAGTTAGCCCACTTCTTACTTGTGAAGACAACATATTCTATATCCAAGTATGCAAGATTGTACATTGAGAGAATTGTATGTCTTTATGGAGTTTTAATTTCTATATATCAAATAGAGGACCACAATTTACTTTGAGATTTTGGAGGAAGTTATAGGAAGACTTGGTACTATACTAGATTTTAGTTCAACTTTAGAGGATATGTTAAGGATGTGTGTTATGGATTTTGGAGGATAGTGGGATTGTCACTTACCTTTGATTAAATTTGCTTATAATAATAGTTATCATGCTAGTATTGAGATGACACCATATGAAGCATTGTATGACAGGAAGTGTAGATCTCCAATATATTGGGAAAAAGTTGGTGAAAGGAAATTGGCAATTCAAAAATGGATAAGATTACGTTAGAGAAAATTTCTATCACTCGTGAATGCTTAAAGACGACTTTCAATAGGTAAAAGAGTTATGCAAATCCCAAAAGGAAACATGTGGAATTTGGAATTGACGAATATGTGTTTTTGAATGTGTCACCAATGATTACAAGTACAATAACTACTTTAAGTTAAAGGTTATATGTGTCTGTTGTGTAAATGACAGACACTTAAAATGGAGGCGGTGGCATTTTTGTAAATATGTTACTTGTTATATATGTCTGTTAATATAAATGTCAATCATATAAAGTTTAGACGTCTGTCTTTATTAAATGACAGACGCATATAAATTTTTTAAAAACCAAGCTTTTTCATTTGTCGTATCTAACAGTACTATATATATATATATATATATTCATCTAAAATAAATTAATTAATTTGGAGAGTAAGAGTGGTAATTAAAAAATTGAATTAAAAAAAGACAAAATGATATTTAACCAAATAATGTTTAAATTAATTAATTAAATATATGTCAGGTTTGGTTAACTAATTAAAATATACATATATGATGAATTAATTAATTAATTAATATTAATTTAATTTTTTATTAATTTTAGTTTTATATATATATATATATATATTAAAGGCAGCCTACTTAATTATATTATTATGCAGATAATTAAGTTTAATTTTATATATTAAATATTAAAAAAAGATATAATAGGCGTTTGTTTTTATCTAATGTCAGACGCATAAAAATTATAGGCGTCTGTCTTTATTAAATAACAGACGCATATGATATATAATAGGCAGTGGCTTTTTTATAAATATGTCAATAGTTATATGCATCTGTCATTATAAATGACAGATATATAAAGGTTTAAGCATCTGTCTTTATTTAATTATAGATGCATATTCTATCAAAATAGACGTCTGTTATTATTTAAGACAGACGCATATAAGTTTTTTAAAAACCTAAATTAACGAGCGTCTTACACAGTACTATGGCATTTCGTCTGCAACAAAGCGCGCGCAATACTTTGAAACTCTCTCATACATTTCGTCTCAACAAATTGAGCTCGACCATCATTTCTCCCACACTAGAGATGTGATCACCTACGGTATTAGGTTGAAGAGATTGATGGTTTTGTTTGTACTACTGCAAAGAAGATTGCGAGTACTATTGAGCCATTTTTAGGTAATTTCTGATTTTCTATCTTATTTTCTTATTTCCCTTTTACTTCTGTCTTATAAGTTCTCCATGTCACTTCAAATGAGACAGGGAGCGTGGCGTGAAGGTGTGGGATCTATTGAAGAAATTCAAGCCAAATTGCCAAGGAGGTAAGACTGCAAGAGGCTGTATCTAAGCGCGAGAGAGCTACGGCATACTCTTTGCCTCATTAGGTGAAATTATAATAACTCATTTGTTTTATGTGTAGGGAGCAACATTTTATGTTTTTCAATGTTATGGTCACAATCTTGTGCCAAAAATTGTTGGATATTTGTAAATAAAACTTTAGATTGAAACTTCATATTTATGAAAAAAAAAATATACAGTTAAGATCAGACTTTAGGATTTTGGGTTATAAAAGATTGAAACTTTAGATTGTTGGTTATTTTCTTCAAGTAATAGCTTTTACTATTATGTAAATAGTAGTCCCGTAAACTGTGCTTTTTGCTGATGAAGAGGGACAAGATGAGCCTCTATGATCGAGTGCTATTATTTTTATATCATTGTTTGTGGAAATGAACTAGGTTCTTGTACTGGATATCTAGTATCTCTGAGCTTTACATTTTGTAAATGGAGGTATCAATAGGAAATTTGACATTTTCCTGAATTAGCAATTATGCTGTCCAAAACATGATTGGTGTTGCATCATTCTGTACAAAAAATAAAATGTATGATCCAATCAGCAATAATGTAGAACTTGTTCTGTTGGATTGAAATTTTAGAGTTATTTGTTATCATTATAGCTTTATTGAATATAAAAAGCATCTTTGAACAAGAAAAGCAAAACCCAATTTTAGTTTAATTTCAAGAAAGTTGCATGGGGGCATCAGTATTTATTTAACAAGTTTTGCATGCAGTATATTGTGTCTGAATTTGGATCTAACCCTTTGGCAAATTATCTGCAATGCGCTAGCTCAAAGTTAAGATTAAGAGCTTGGGAATCTATAAATTGCACATTTTTGAATCCACTATTCAATATGTGCTGATACTATTTTTGAGTTACAAGTCCTGGGATTTGGCTGGATGAACTTTCCAGAAGATATCTAATTGAGCCAGGGGAATTGTGGTGGCCAAGCAATCTAATCCCAGTGTTATTGTTCAGGTACATATATATACAATTATTTACTTTCTATTTGAATTATAATAAATTTGAAGTTTGCTTATGGAATGTGTTATTGTAGTATTTTACAACTAGTGTTTTTTTTTTCAATTCTTGTTCTATTTCATGTTCTATTTTGTTCTATTCTGATTTGTAGCAGTTTACAGTCATTGTTCTACAATAATATTTTGTGAACTTTATGTTTTATTTTTTTAACAAACACTCAAGTGATTATATATATGGGAATAATGCTATTAAATAGTTTTTTAATAGTACTTCAAAAACATTTTATTCAACTGCTAATAGTTTGAATAATGAAACTCATTGGTTGTTATTTATCTAGAAGACTATTGTAACATGGAATGAAATATCAAAGATTCACTAAATTTATTAATGGGACATCCAGTATACTTTAACAGCCAGAAATAAAGAATAAATAGGCTACATATTAAAAAATTTAAAGCAAACTTTAAAATCTTGATACTAAGAGGTTATTAAGTTATAAATAGACTTTCAATCTATTAAGTAGGTAATATAGGATTAACAACAAAAAAGAGACAATATATATTAACAATTACATCAGTATGCAAACTATAGACAACTTAGCTAGTGCAGTTTTAGTCACAAAAGGATCATATTATAAGCTTAACAGAATTATAGAATTAAACTTGCACAAGATTGATACTACCATATAGAGAGCATCCATTGAAGTATCCATAAAAGAGAATCTTACTGCCCAGATAAAAGAATATTCAAATATTGATGTAGTTGAAACAGTGAATCCAATAGACAAAGTGAGAGGTTGTGAAATTTTGTACTTTACTTGAAATGCTTAAGAAATAAATAAAAGAGGTGGATCCATGTAATTAATTTGAAAAATCAATTTGGTTCTAGTAAGTTTGTAAAGTCTTCATTCTTCTTGTTTTAGGATGCATAAGAAAATAATAATCATAAATGGATATTAAAGTCATATATATTCCTCCTAGTTCTTTGATATATAGGATGTTGCTGATTTTAGTCTATTGAGCTTTTTTCTTTTATGAAGAAAAAATGAATCTCTGTGCACATGGTGAACTATGTATGTCTTTCTTTCTTTAAAATTGTGTTTCTCTCTAACCAAGACTAGAAGATGAATAAATTTTGCAATATATTATTGGTAGCAGTGAGATTCTCAGACAAACAATGCAAGACATAAACTACTAATGTTTTAATCAAAAATATGAAGTCATTCACTAATAATTCCTACTTTTTTGTACCCAAAAAAAAATCCTACTTTTAGCCTATTTCTATTTGAATTATATTGTATGTTTTCTCATTATATCTGTGCTTATATTTTTGCTTAGTACAATAAAATTACCCTCGATATAAATATTTGATTAATGTTATCCTTTTTTTTTTTTTGGAAAGCTAGATTAATGTTATCCTCAATGGTACTTTTCTTCAAGTTTTCCATATATGTGAATTTCACATGTATAAACCCTAGCAGCAGATAAGAGAATATTCAAATATTGTTGTAGTTGAAACAGTGAATGTGTTCATTAGGCTGTGAGCCAGTCAAATATGTGCTTTTTGTTATAGCAGAGAGGTAGGGAAATGTAACATTGAGGCAAAAACATAAAAAAAAAAATCATTTATTGCGATCAAATGATATTTGCCATCTTTATAAATGCAAAATTGATTTTTGTTAATAAATAAATAATAAAGCCATTCTTTAGCACATTATGTTTCCAGGTAGTTGCATTAATAGTTTAGCAATGATATGAAACCGATATTTTCAATCAACAATGGATTCAAAATCATCAATAACCATTCAAGATTTACTCATTAGATGTTTAAGGATATTATATATAATGTTTCTCCTGATTAAAAAGCAATAAGACTTATATATGTTGAACCTTTTTTTGTGTGGTTAGATATGGATCGAAGTTGGATGTATGGTAGACGCACTACCTTTGAATATTTTAAAGGAGTTGAGGAATTTATTAGAATTGCGGAGGAAAAGCAAAAAAGGAAAAGAGAAGAAATGATTGTATGTCCTTGTGTTGATTGTAAGAACATGAAAAAATTTCGAGATGTTCATATAATGAAATCTCACATAATAAGGTGTGGTTTTAAGGAAGGTTACACACGGTGGATATGGCATGGTGAGAGTGTTTTAACTGGGACACGTTCTAATAATAATGAATTTGATCAGCAAGGAGAAAATAACATTGATGATGAAGAGAATGATCGTGTAGACGAGATGATAGATGATATGAAACATTTTGTGGAAAGGCCAGAATACCTTCAGAGATTGTTAAACGATGCTGATAAACCTTTGTATCCCAGTCGCAGTAATTTCACAAAATTGTCAGCCGTTTTTAAACTTTGTAACATGAAAGCGAAAAATGGATGGAGTGATAAGAGTTTCACGGCACTATTAGAATTGTTGCAAGACATGCTTCCGGAGGGAAATGAGATTCCCACATCTACATATGAGGCTAAGAAAATGTTGTGTCCCATGGGTATGGAATATAAGAAGATACATGCATCTCCAAATGATTGTGTTTTATACCAAAATGAATATAAGGACTTGCATGAGTGTCCAAGGTGTGGAGTGTCATGCTACAAACATGGGAAAATTCTTTTGAGGATAAAAAAGGGCATCCAGCTAAAGTATTATGGTATTTACCTATAATACCAAGATTCAAACACCTGTTTGCAAATGCAAAAGATGCAAAAAACTTAAGGTGGCATGCAGAAGGCAGAAAACATGATGGAAAACTTAGACATCCTGTAGATTCTCCTCAATGGAGAACAATTGATAGAATGTTCCCAGAATTTGGTGGTGAAGTTAGGAATCTGAGGCTTGGACTTTGTACGGATGGAATCAACCCTCATGGCACACTTAGTAGTAAACATAGCACATGGTCAGTTCTTCTTGTAGTTTACAATCTGCCTCCTTGGCTGACTATGACGCGTAAGTATATTATGTTGTCATTGTTGATATCAGGGCCTAAACAACCAGGAAATGATATTGACGTTTACCTTGCACCACTTATTGATGATTTGAAACTGTTGTGGGATGAAGGTGTGCCATTGTATGATGCATACAATGAAAGCATGTTTACCTTACATGTCATGATATTTTGCACTATAAATGATTTTCCGGCTTATGGTAACTTATCTGGGTACACCGTGAAATGAGCAAAAGCGTGTCCGATTTGTGAGGACAACACAATGGACCAATGTTTAAATCATAGCCAGAAAAATATTTATATGAGTCATTGGACATTTCTCCCTCCTAATCACCCTTATCGTAAGAAGAAAAAGTCTTTCAATGGATATACCGAAATGCGACTAGCTTGTTTTCCATTAACAGGAAATGAGATTTTTGAACCAGATAGAGATATTGATAATACATTTGGTAAACCTTTTAAACCTGCTCAAAAGGGTCCTTGGAAAAAGAGATATATATTATGGGATCTTCCACATTGGGAATACTTACCGGTTCGTCATTGTATTGATGTTATGCACGTGGAGAAAATGTTTGTGATGCTATAATAGGGACATTGTTGAATATACCGGGAAAAACAAAAGATGGTATTAAAGTAAGAAAGGACATGTTAGAAATGGGCATACGGATGGAGTTAGTGCCTCAAGAAATAGGGAAATGAACATATCTTCCCCCAGCTTGTTATACGTTGTCTAAAAAAGAGAAAACAAGCTTTTGTGAGTGTCTTTGGTCGATTTTAGTCGATTGGATTATCAAGATGATCCATTCATTCTTGCTTCACAGGCTAAACAAGTATTTTATATTGTTGACCCTGACGATAGTAAGTGGTCTATTGTTCTTCAAGGTAAGAGGCGTATTGTTGGTATCGATGATGTGGTAGATGATGAAGAATATGATCAGTTTGATGAGACTCCCCCGTTTTCTATCGGGTTACCTATGCCAGTTGGGGAAAATATTTTAGATTCAAATTACATGCGTGATGATCATACTGAAGGCATATGGATTGAAAATCACCAATAATTGATGCATATATGTTTATTGTAAATTTATTTAGAAATGTGTAATATGATTAATGTGATTTATAATCATAATTACCAGTTTTGTTATTGTTTATCATATAAATCTATTGTTTTTATTTCCCTTTGAAATAAAGTGTTATTAATATGGATTATACTAACAAGTTTCTTTGTTATGCTTATGTTACAGGAAATCATATCGAATGAACAACCAGATTCTGAGCCATCAAGTATCATGACAAAAAGGAAAACTAGGGGAGCTATCATGTGCAAAAAATTGAAGAAGCAAGGGAATGAACAAAAGACAATAGATTTCGATGAGTTTGATCGCCCAATAGGAACATACGCCGATATATTTAGTTCCTACGTTGGCCTTGTAGCACGTTCCCATATGAACATCACGATAAAAAGCTGGGATCTGGTCGATAAGGGTCTTAAAAATACAATTTGGGAAGATATCAAGGTAAGTTTCCTTCAAATTTATCAACAAATTTGATTGTAAAGAACTAAAACTAATTAATCTAAAATATTATTTTGCAAAAAGAGTTCAACATTCCGGATGATAAGAAAAATATTGTACTAAAAACTGTTGGAATGCGATGGAAGGATTTTAAGTATCGATTGGTGGTTAAGCACATAAAGAATAAATCCATGCAAAAGTCACCATTGGAATTATATGACTTCATCACCGAGAAAGATTGGGAGGAGTTTAAACACATGAATCTGAAGAATATGAGGTACTAATTATGAAGTAGATTAATGCAATTTACATTTACATTTATGCAATATATGATAATGGGATCTTTAATATTTTTTTTTAACAACAAATCAGTGCCAAGGTGAAGGCAAAGCAAGCAAAGAATGTGCATCCACATTTCTTGAGTCATGTAGGCTATGCTGGGAAAATGACTCAATGGATTATTGAAGATCCCATCTCTTCTTTTTCATCATCACCATCTATGAGCTCTGATGTTACATCATCATATGATTGAAGCCTAGATTGGGTAAGAGCTGGAATAAAAAAGACAGAAGAAGGAAATTATATAATCCCAGTAGAAAAGACAAAAGAGGTGGCAACAAAAATTGTAAGTATAACTTGCTAAACAAACAATTATATCAAGGTATCTTTTTTTTATCTATGATTGCTTATAACATATTGTTTATCTGGTGAATAAGAGATATTACGGGGAGTAGTAGCCCAAGGTAGCTGGGTACCAGAGAGGCGTGATGACATATTGTCACGTGCACTTGAAAAGCCCGAACATTCTGGCTATGTGAGAGGTGTTGGAAGTGCTGTGACCATTAAAAAATTTTATGATAATCCTGGAAAAAGGAAACTAGCAACATCCGTCTCACCTGAAGTTATAGAAGAGCTTGAGAATAAAATAGAGGCCAGATTATTTGCTAAATTCTCGGCACATATTGCACATCTTGAGAGTATGATAGAGGAGAGAACTAGGAAGTCATCTCAAATTGGCCCTGATATGGAGGTGGAGATGGGTCTTTCATTTGCTACCCAACTCCTAGTAGTTGTCACTCTGTAGACCCACCATTTCCAATATCATAATTACAGGTAAAAATTTTGAATTTCATTACTTCCACTTCCACTTTAATCTAGCTAATATTGATTTTTTGTGTTTTTACAGACACCTACATCGTGCAGACTTGCTACCATTAATGAAGGTAAGCAGGTGATTGTGGCAAGGGGGATGGTTTATCCATCCCTTATTGATGCAATCGACCTATCATGCCCAATCACGTCAAGGTATCCGTAGATGAAGTATTATCTGGCTTTCATGAAGCTGAACTTCCTGTGCCTACTGAATACTTAACTACAGTTGGGAAAGCAGAAGGTAGCTTTGTTCAATGGCCACAACATCTCGTGGTTCTTGGAGAGGTAATAATTCCTAAAATTATAAAACAATAAAATATAAATTATCGCATTTCATATATCATAATATATCATAATTTATTATTAATTGATAGGAACTTAAATCCAAGCCATTAAAAAAGGCTTCAAAGAATAAACAAGGTAGAGGTTTATCGAAAGAATTAGCTACAAAGCAACATGGGCCTTTAGTTAATGAGAAAATTTTGGCAACTTTGAGTGGTGATATGAGGTTGATGCATGAGATGGTTGCTAAATTGCCTACTGGGTATATTTTTGAAGTTCCTGCAGACATTACAGTGTTTAGGTATCCAGTAGATAATCAAGTGATTTATGTTGGTATGGAAGACATCGCTCAACTCTTCTCCATAGAATGGCTTGATGTCTCAATCATTCATATATTTATGATGTAAGATTATAATATTTATCACTAATATTATAAGATTGATTTAAAAAATACAAAAATAATACTTATGTATGTATTGTGATTCATGCATGCAGGTACCTTCATAACTTGTGTGGTATATTCTTTATATCGTCGATCAGATTTCTTTGCCCAACAATGCTTCGTTTGATGTTCACAGAGACTAACTCAGCAGAAATATATATTATAGAAGCTTTGAAGGAACAAAGAGATAAACATTTCATTCTACTACCATATTTCCAGAAGTAAGAAATATTTACGTTCATGTTTCTATAATTTTTATTCTCAACATTTTTACTAACTTCAACATATTTGTATATCTCTAGTAACCATGGGATGTTGATTGTATTTTGCTGTGAACGGAGTGAGGCATTTTTCATGGATCCTCTAGCTCGTGGCAGCCGCAATATAAGTCTGAAACCTCATATTAACCTATAAGTTATAATACTACTAGCTAATAGTTTCTACAATGTTTGTAACATTTTCAATATTAATGCCGATTTTGATATACACTTATTTTTCAGAGCCTATAGAACTTATGCTATAGAAGGTGGAAAAAATAAAGGTGCCAGGTTAAAATGGAATGACATTTCGGTGAGAATTTTATATTCTGAATTACTAGTTAGATTAAAGTTTTTATGATTTTATAATCCTTTATTTGGCATGGGCCTTTGTTGTTTTTTCTATTTTAAGTGCCCTCAACAACAAGGAAGTGTTGAATACGGATATTACATCATGAGGTATATGTACGAAATTGTCGTATATCATAACAGTGATACAATATTGCTTAAGGTATGTTCTTTCAAATACTAGTTAGTTTATATTACAAGTATGATACATAACTAGTGATTAATTTATTCATTTCTAACATATTTTCTATTATTTGCTTGATTTGTCTTGTAGGCTTTTGAAAATGGATCATATAGTCAAGATCAAATAGATGAAATTCGACATATGTGGTCAAATTACTTTATGAGAGAGTGTATGTAATCTTTTTATTTACTTCTGTAAAATATTTCATATTAATGAGAAATACAATTTTAAATTAAAGAATTTTGAAGAACTTATGGATTAATTATTTTCATGTGAATTGTTTTAAGCATGATGAGGTATTGCTTTGATTTATTTAATTTTTTTAGTTTGTGTTGTCTTGTGAATTCTTGATTATTGAGTATTTGTGACTTGAATGTTGGATGTCTATTGTGGCTTATTGAAGCAGAATTATTATGAATTTTGAAGCGCGCAGGTTATATATGAATGGTAGCAGTATAATATGAGCTTTAATTTAAAAAAAAAAAAGAAAATAGACATCTATCGTTTAATAGTAGCATACGCATATAATCAGTTATACGCGTCTGTCGTTAATAATAGCAGACACATATAACCTGATTATATGCGTCTGCTATTATTAAACGACAAACGCGTATAACTGATTATATGCATCTGTCACAACAACAGACACAAAATTTATATCATATGCGTCTCCTATATATGTGTCTACTATTTAACAGACGCATAAAATGCAAAATAACAGACACATATAACTCTATTCTGTACTAGTGGATAGGAATAATGAGATTTGGTAAGAAGGGATCGTTGGCTCCTTGTTACATAGGACCTTTTGAGATCCTAGATAGAATTAGTGAAGTAGCCTATCAACTAGCATTACCTCCAGACTTCTCTCATGTCCATCCAATTTTTCATATTTCTATATTAAGGAAGTATGTTCCAGATTCTTCTCATGTGTTACAACTTCAAAGCGTAGAAGTGAATGAAGACTTGTCATACAAATAGCAACTAGTGGAAATCATAGATACTCATATTAAACAACTTCGATCTAAAAGTATACCTGTGGTGAAGGTTAGGTGGAAGAATCACTCATATGAGAAGTTAACTTAGGAGACAGAGTAAGAGATGCGAGATTTGTATCCATATCTTTTTCAATCTTAAGATATTATGTTTTCTAAAATTTAAGGATGAATTTTCTTGAGGGAGAATGTAACACCCCATATTTTTAATTTTGCTCAATTAAAATTTTTCTTAATTTATTTCATGGCTTAATAATTTTATTTGAGTAAAATTTGATTAAAAATCAGAAACTTGTGAAAAATTACAAAATTGCTCCTGGATATATATATAGAGAGGTTGCAGGGATCATAATGATAAAATTAATTTTATCTCTTCTCTCTACTCTCTCGTTCTCTCATTCTCCCTACACCACCACCATCTTTGTTCATTATCCAAACAACCTCCGATCTTCGTCAAATAGTTCTCCACATCCTTATCACTCCAGACAACATCTGATTTTCCAAAAATTAACCAGATTTTTGGGATTAGTGAGAAGAAAATCAGGCGTCGGGGTTGCCCTCCCATTTTCCATATTTTTTGACTTGCTTTCTCAAATATGACACTGGAAATGGAATCAAGACATCGAAAAATCTTGGATGCATAATTTGAGCTCCGAGCATCGTCATTTAAGGGTTGATCAGATACGATTTCTCTCACCGAAGTTGTTGCAGAATCTTATAAATCTAGGCATTTCTGGCCACTTTCAAGTCATGAAACGTATATATTTAGACTCCTCACACCTCAAGCTTTCTTTTGGTACCATCCGATTGTCAATTTGGTGGTGTCAGAAATTTTTCGGTTATCGGAGTCCAGCGACTATTGATCAGACGATTTTAGACAGAATCTTAAGGTTCTTAATCTGAGTCATTTGGTACCAACCACACCATCTAGTCGTTTTTAGATAGTTAGATATTAATTTATTAATGAAAGTTTAGATATATTATTTTTTTAATTAAGGTGATTAATTAATTTAATTATTAGAGTTTATTGGAGATTATTGGTGAATAATTAGATTTTGTTTTAATAATTGAGGATATTATTAGCTAATTTGGATTATTAATAAATTAAGTTATTTAATTAATAATTGAGCATTATTAATTATTGAGTTATTTTATATGTTGATATGATATATTGTATAATTAAAGACCCGAATAGTACTGAATTATATTAAGATGATGATAAAGTGGTTTATAGAATATTGACTATTTATATAGGAGGTTATATCCAGTTTAAGAGAGGTTCTACTGAATATTTTTCGATAGGATTCATGTTAAGAGTAGAGCTGACAATTCGTATCGTGTTGTGTCTAATTATATCATATTTCAATCGGATATGATACAATTATACTAAACTTGTACACGACACGATTAATTAATCATATTATATTGTATTAATATGGATTTTAACCGTATTATATCGTGTCATGCACGAATTAAACCGATTATATAATTAATCCATTTAAAAATCAATTTGGCCAGTTATTTACAAACAATCAATTTAATTGATCAATTTTAACCGGTCCAATTGAATTAGTTAAGCCTTACTGCTCACAATTATTTTTTATAGAGTTTCTTAGCATATCAGTTCATTATCTTTATTGATGTGGGATTGATTATTACAAAAGAAAATAAGAGTCATACACATTGTGAAATGTGAACCATATGATGATGTGGAATTTAATTTTGATGGTTCCAAAGCAAAATAATTTGTTTTATGTTATATTAATATTAATAAAATAAAAAGTTCAACTCAATGTGAAATTAATTAAAAATATTAAAAAAATTTATCTCATGAGGGATCAATACATAATAGTAGAAGACAAACTTTTCTACCGATTTAAAGTTTTGTATTGCTAAACTTTCATATTAATTAAAATTAATTCTAATTGTATGAAATAGTTATTTACAATTTTTTGTATTATAGAATACTTATACTAACTTTTGTTTAGGATCATAATGAATATAATATCATATATAACAGAAAAATAATTAACTAAAATTAAAATTATATATATATATATATTACTCCATAAAAGTAATTTATTAATATTTATTTATATATACAAAATACTAATATAATTAATTTTATCAAAATATATTATAAATTTATTCATATATAAATATATGTTATGGAGATTTATCACAATTATTTATATGTGAATACTTTATATATTTTAAATTTTGAATATCACTAAAATTATTAAATATTTTGTATATTTTTAAACGTGTCTAAAAGGTTACACAGATAAAATCTATTTATGATACAATTTTTTTCGTATTGTAAATGTATTGACACAATTATTACATATATCAATTTAGCTCAAAATCATATATAATTAAATATGTGTCATTTCATTTCGTGTCAAAAATTGATAGCTCTAATTAAGAGTTTAGATAAAGGTTTCCTTAATTGATTTCTAAGAGAGTTTAGACATAAGATTTATTCTTAAGATTATATTCATTTTTATTCTATTTTTCTAGATTCTCCAGATGCCCCACTAACTACACCAGAGTTTTAAATGTAGCAATTGAGGAATCTATATATACGCAAGTTAATATCATATAATTTTATAGCATGCTAGCCCTCTCCCGTATATCTTCTCTGGCATGCTATATAATGTTATTATTATTGTTATAATATTATTTTATATATAAATATATTTATTTTTTATTATTGCTGGAGATATGATTGGGTGAGATTGTGATGTGATGTGTTATAATGATGTGATTGTGGGTTGAAAACTCTAGCGGAATGTGCCACCTGATGGGTCATATCAAGACCGTGTGTACACCGACTGTTATGATATATAGGGATGGTAACCCTGGTGGAGCTTGCTCTCAAGGCACCGACTGTTATGATATATAGTTGTTGAGGTGATAACCATGATGAAGCTTGCTCTTAGGGCACCGACACCAATTGGATAAGTGATTGACCGGATATAGGACTCTAGTTGATGCATTGCTCTCAGGGTACCGGTCCATTGAAATTAAGAGAGCCACTAGCTAGTATTATTGAGGTTTAGGATTCTGTTAAGTATCTCACACATTTACTGTAATTATTGATGATGTATGATGTGAACTCTTTGCATGTATAAATATTGTACCACTATATTATTGTGTGATTGTATGTCATAAAATTATATAATGTTAATTCACTCAATGTAAGCTGAGCCCCCCTCTCAACTATTTTTTTCAAGTCGTAGATTCATCTTATATAGCTTGTTTGGACTGCCCCCCATCTTCTTCACTCTGCAAAGGTTTTGATGTAAAATATCCATATTGTACTCAAATTGTAATTATAATTCTAAATTTTCGAGTACTATTTCCAGTAGTGTTAAAGTAATTTTTTTACAAATATCAATGGATGAGGATATTTTCCTATTATGATATTATGCATATTCAGTAAGGTATATATATGGTAATGGAGTTAGACCCCTATATTTAATATTTAGATAATGATAGTTATGGAATGATTTGATAATAATTTTTTATTATTAAATTATATTGTTGGGATATTAGTTATATGAACAAGTTTAAGATTGTTACAAATTTCTGTGGCTTTAAGCTTACCTATTTCCTAACGCCGATCACGAACACATGATCGAGTCATGATACAATATAATTATATAAAATTTTGCACATAGCTATATAGACTCATATAAAATTTTAATATAAATATCAAGATTTTATTCAAATATTTGTTTAACAAAAATAAAAATAAAAATTTTATTATTATGTATTAAAATTTTAATTTTATAATTAAAAAAAAGATTAAAATTTGTTTTAGATTATATTTTGAATTTGATTCAACATTAGTGTATTTTTTTAAAAAACAAAAATTACACATAACTACATAGACTCACATATATATTTTAATATATATTTATATAATGCATTGATATTTAATTTAATTAAACACAATTTTAAATTCTCTAATCATGTATTGATCTAGAAAAATATTAAATTTAAGTACAATATAATTATTTAAAAATTTACACATAGCTACATAGATTCATATAAATTTTTAATATAAATGTCAAAATTTTATTCAAATATTTGTTGAAAAAAATTACAAAATTTGATGATATTATTATATATTAAAATTTTAATTTTAAAAGTAAAAATCAAATTATATGGATTATGTTTTGATATTTTATACCTTTTTCTAATTTTTTTAGCCCATCCCATAAGCTTTTTTATAATACAAGAAAAAACCAAATATAAGTTTGTAATATATATTAACTTTGATAAATCTTGAGGGATATTTCCATCATTTGATGTTAACAAATAAAATAGCAATAATTTATTTAACAATATTTGTGTTCTAAGTGTGTTAAACAGGATATATCTTGATTAGAACATAATGCAAAATTGAAAAACAACTTTTGAATATCAAAATCAAAAGAATTAGCAAAGTCACGTTCGTGACCACTTATGTCACGCCCATGAATAAAGCTTAGCGTCAACTCTCCAATATTTAAAGTTCAAACCAACAGTAAATGATCAAGCATTCACGCCCGTGAAAGATAGTCACACCCGTGACCAAATATATCAAATTCTTTCAAAGAGTTTTATTATCAGAGGCACTACTTGGACTACGGCTTTGAAGAATATTCATGCTTGTGAAATTATTAATCGCACCCGTGATCAAGTACTTCCAATTCTTCTAGAAAACTTCACGGCCAGAGTCATCACTTGGTCCACGGCTTGGAAGAAATTTCACGACCATGACACACATATTCACACCAGTGAATGAGGACAGAGAAACATGTCAAATGCAAAATTAAGAGTTGGTTCAATGACTATTTTCGCATTAAATGCACCCAAACGGCTATAATTCATAGAAAAAGTATAAATGCAAGTGATTTATAACTCCCAAAAAAATAGAACAAGAATAGAACAAGAAGAAGAACAACAATTATTTTTCTCATCTTTAATCTTTTCGTATCCTTGTGCATTAATTATTTTTCTCAACAAACCTCTATTCTTTATGAAAACTTAATTGCTCATTATTTCAGAGCATTATAGGTTGTTGAGTGTTTTCATTGTAACCAATTACTCAAAAGTGAGTTTAGGTATTTCGGGTTAAGAGTAAAAAACTTATAAGGGTTTATTGTGTGAGCCTTAAAACACAAGGATTTAGTTTTTATGTGAGTCATTGAAAAACACAAGGAAATTTATGGGTTTAGGTGTTAGCCATTAAAAGAAACACCATAGTTGGGAGTGAGCTTAAAAAACTCCATTGTAACACTTAGTGTGTTAGTAAAACACTCAATTGAGATTGGAGGAGAGGAGTATGGTTTGTTAATACCCGAACCTCTATAAATCTTATGTGTGATATATCTCATTCCTTACTCTATATAATTTTATTTTGTACCTTAAAGTTAAGAAATTTTTTATTTTCTAACAAATTCAACCCCCTTCTTGGTTCATTGTCTGGGCAACAAACTTTGATTATATTATTTGATTAATTCACTAAAATCATTTATGTGAACTAATTTTTTTTATCAATTCTCTAAAAATATAATTAAGAAAAAAGATATCAGTGTTGCTAAGAAATCATATGATAAATTGGTTTAGAATAACAATAATTAATATGGTTAAAAAAATTTCAATAGTTAGTAATAAATAAAAAGATAAATTGTATGTAATTGAATTAGATACATATAAATTAAGTAACTTCATATTTTATGGTAGACTTATAATTAACATTTAGATATTTTGATTCAACATTAGTGTATTTCAAAGTAATTTTTTTATAGTAATTATGAAATATGGAGAATTTAGTCTAGAAAATTCAATTTTTTTTTGGTTAATGATTTTTTCTTATAATAATATTAAATTGAAAAGACACTCAAATATTATAAAATTTTTTATATAATTTCTTTATAAATTATTCATTAATTATAAAGTCATATATTTTGAGTTACTAATAAAATTTCAACGTATCAATCAAAATATGATTTTCATTGATAAACATATATATATATATATATTCAAAATTATATTCAAAATATACCACGAACCCGTATATAACTATAAATATCAAATTCAAGAATATTAAAAAAAATGAATGAAAAACAAATAAATATGGATTGAAGAAATCAGAATAAGCAGTTAGTATGAAATTATTTAAGTTTAATATATTTTAATTATTTTGATAAAAAAATCATATTAATATATTAATCAGATTGATTTATTATATATTTATAATACACTTATTATAAATTTAGATTTATTTCATAATATAGTTAGAAAATTTATAAATACTAAAATAATATAATTAGTGGTAAAAAAGTTAGAGTAAAAATGAAAATTTGCAATAACTTATAATTATTTTTTATTCACTTAATAAAAAAGATGGTTAATTTTTCTTGATGGTTAATTTATTTTAAATTTATATGTAGTTCATGAGTTTAATTATCTACACTACCATCATAAAATTTTCAATATATAAAATTATTTTTAACGTATTAAAAATTTTAATTATTTAAATTCATTGTTATTATAAATGTGATATATATCTTATTAACTAATTAATAAATTTATAATTCTAATTTTATAGATTTATATTAAACTTAAGTAATTTCGTATATAACTATCAATATCAAATTCAAGACAATTAAAAAAAACAAATGAAATGGTATGAAATTATTTAAGTTTAATATATTTTAATTATTTTGATAAAAATTATATTAATATATTAATTATATTGATTTATAATATTATAATACACTTATTATAAATTTAGATTTATTGCATAATATAATTAGAAAAATTATAAATCCTAAAAAAATATAATTAGTGGTAAAAAGGTTAGAGTAAAAAATGAAAATTAACAATATTTTATAATTATTTTTTATTCACTAAATGAAAAAGATAGTTAATTTTTCTTAATGATTAGTTTATTTTAAATTTACAAGTTCAATTCTCTACACCACCATCATATAATTTTCAATATATAAAATTATTTTTAACATGTTAAAAATTTTAATTATTTAAATTCAATATTATTATAAATGTGATATTAATTTTATTAACTAATTAATAAATTTATAATTTTAATTTTATGGATTAAAGTGTACATAATTATCAGTTTAAGTTTGATTATATTTGTATAACAAAAGTATAAAAATTATAAAAATATTATATAATTTTAAATTATTATATTTTTAATTTTAAATATTTAAATATTAATTCTTTTAGTACAATTCAGTTTCATAACAGTTCGGCATAATTTAATACATTTATCGGTTCGAATATCACTATAAAATCTAGATCTGTCAAATTTAAAATCATCTACAATTTAGTTCAAAACTTGTCAAAAAAAGTTAACAATCCAGTTCGATTTTGAATATTTTTTCTCGGTAATTCGGTTTGGTTCAAAAAAATTCAGACTCTGTGTACAGTTTTAATACGTACCCTGAGGTCTTTATCATATATTTTTTTGATGAAGTTTTCGAACTTTTATTTAATTTTATGAATCCTTAACTTGTATTATTGATTAGGAAGTTCCATATGTTAAAGCTTTACATAATAGCCACTTTTGAGATTTTCTCTTAACCCTTTATACCCTCCGAAATTTTGTATCTTTACGATAATTCCTTTCATTTCCAGTTTATTAATAGTGCTTTTTTTTTTTTGTTCACTTTTATTTGATTCAAATTGAATTTCGGTGTGATATGTAAATTAATCGGATTTGCAGCAATGTAGTGGAGCTTTTGACATGTAAACTTCGAAATTTTTTTTGTTTCTGTGTATGTTGGTTGTTAATTTTTGTGCTTGTAATCAAACTTTTCATTATTTTTATCATTTTATGTGTATCATTCATTCAAGTTCCGTGTGAATGGTCTTCTCCTTCTTTTAGTTGGGATTTTTAATATTTGAAGATAGCTCCATGAAATGTTATTGTATGAAATTACGAAAATATGCTTCACATGCATTATTGTGTTTTTGTTAGAGAAAATTTGATCTCATGAAAAGCTAAAAGCAGAACGTAGTAGATTATACTCGACAAAAGTCTATTTCTTCCCGTATGAGAGGATGCAAGTTGCTTTTACTTGTATAATGATTCAAATTTTAATATTTGCTCCCCATTCTCCATTTATTCTAAAATTTACCCCAAATTATACTAGAATATGAATTTTGTACTGTGAATTTTTTTTTTAAAATTCTGTCGTACGATGTCAAATTTTTAAAGTTATGCAAAATAGCTGTTTAACTCTTCCATTGGAATTTTTTTCTTTTCTTCGTTTTCTTTTGGGTTAGTTTGAATTTAAGTATATCATTTTTTTTAAGGGAAATGGACACAAATGATTAATTTACTATCCAAATTTACGTTTTTACGCCATAAAAAATCCTCCCAAAACTAACTTTTTCAGTTTCAATTATACATTTTTTCCGAATAAAAAGTAAATTAGGTAAAAAAGAAAAAAGAAAAACAGTAAAATTGAAATTTAAAGTGAGTAAAAATATTAAAAAAAAAAGAGTAAAAAAGTTTTTTTTTAATAAAAAATAGATATAGGATGTAATTTTTTTTTTTTTTTTTTAGTTTCTAGCAAAAAGAAATGCTTTTGCAAAAAAATTCCGTCAGGATGAATGTAGAGAGTTCATCAAGAGCCCTTTAAATGATGGGCCTCCATAATAGTACACTGCCACGGATTTCATGAGCTGATATTCCTTTCCGAAAGTGCACATCAAAGCGATGCCAGTGTTTCATGAAAGTTTACTCTAGTTCAACCAAAACAAAAAACGAAATAATGTAAATGGGATAGCAAATTTCTTATTATAATGTTAGCGAACCAGCTCACTGAACAATTAGGGTTAATTTCACAGACAAAATAGGGTTTAATTTAATAGACAATCGCTGGTTTTTCACTAAACTTATAGTAAAATAAATATTAAAATTTTCGCCACAACACCATAAAAATAATTTCTGGCTAAAAAATTGAAAAAAAATTATTTTACGGCTGAAATATAATTAGAGTATCAATAACTGCATATAAAATTAATCAATCTTGGCTGAAATATAATTAAAATATAAGTTTAAGAAGATAAAATTAATTTTGACATGACAATCAAAATTAATTCTTCTTGCATTTTTCAAATGCGATAAAATTAATCTTGACATGATAATCGAAATTAATTCTTCTTGCATAGAACAATACGCATACGCTCAATGGTTGCTATTTTATATCGGGCCAAAATGGCTAGTTTTTTTTTTTCTTTTGCCTGTTTTGTTAACTTAGATTACCTTACTTCACTGTATTCCTGACATTGCTTTAGTCATTGTTTTACATAGTCACAGGAAATAATAAATTAGATCTTACCTGCAACTCATCCCTTATGAAAATGTACAATTTCTGGAGAAATTTCTGATTTTAACCTAATAATTTGTAATAGTTAGCATTTCCAGTTAATTTAATTTTTACTGGAAATAGACAGTATAAAGCACAGGGAAAAAAGTGAGCAAAAGTTTCTGTAAATTTCTATTTTTTTTCCACATTTTTCCCCCAAGGAAATCTACCAAATTTCCTTGTACAAACGTTTGATGTGAGGCTATCATATTACATAATGTACATTCAATCAAAAATCTATACAAAGTTACAATACTTTCGACAAAGGTTGTCATCCATGCCTCCAAAAAAATGCGCCATGAGGCTACAATACTTCCGGTAATAAGGCATAAAATATACCTACGCCTGTCAATCGAAGAAGCTTGTGACAGCGGCATCTGTTGAATTGCCAAGACGAGCAGCTTCAGCAATCCTAAGTGCTATTGTAGCTCTGTAAATTGCCAAATCTGCATTCTCCATTAGCCTCTGAGCATGCTGCCGCCTAAGAATAGCTACCTCCACAGATCTCTTTGCAGAAGTTTTTGCAGCTTCCACTTTATGCATAGCATTCTGCTCTTCCAAAGCGTCATGTTCAGCAGCCATTGCTGTATAGTTGTAAAAGATGAGATAACTTTTGACAAAAAGAATAAACAAATAAATAAACCATTAATAGACCAAATCAGCCAATGAGAATACCATCATTCAAGCAGGCAGTATAAAGAACTCGTAAAATATAAATTTTACAAGGGAAATGTGAAAGTTACCTTGCAATAGTCTAGGTTGCTTGCCCCTTCCAAATTGGCTGGCCTGCCGCTTGAAGGACCTCCTCTTCCTCAGAACAGGTTTAGCAATCAGTGCAGCTTTCTTTGCTTGATGCAACTGTTAGAAAGAAGGGAGAAGTGTAAAACTTTGACATTGAATTTCTCTAAAGTCTGCATGGCATATCAAACAATGATTCTACATCCCGGAAAACAGCTTCACAGAAATAATTATTGCACACTATATAAGCATATTAACAGCCTCGCCCACATCAGTAATACAGGCTCTATTCACATCAATGGTTGATAACACATTTTTGGGTCATCTATTCATATGTTGTTTCATAATTCCTTATAGAACATCATAGGGGTCATTTTCAAATTGCATAGAGCTTTCAAGACAACTTAAGTTGCACAATTGGCAAGATATCATATAGACAGAGGCATAGTTCTTCCCAATTTCAGTATTTGCACTATCCTGTTTCCCCACAATAATCAAATGGAATAACAACATATCACCAGATAAGGGCATTCTTTGATTTTAACTTGTGAAAGTTGGGCAACTAAACTGTTCAGTAAAAGAAACACCATAACATAAGACAATCCTAATGATGTTTCAAACATAAATCACGAAAGCGGGTGAGAAAATTGAAAAAGACAGGATAACAGGAGCATCTAGTATTTAAAAACAAAAATTTGCAGAACGGCTATAAGAATCAATCTATATCTAAATGTTATTGCTCAACTTAAAACAACTAAAAAACTACATATTATGGCTTTACACAACAATAGAATTGTATGTCATTGTACAACTTAACATTTTATATAAACATGGTTAATTGTAATTTACTCCCTAGAAACCACTTTAACCAAAAGGATGGAAAAAAGGTGTTGCCTATATGACATCAGATATCTGAGACATAGTGGAGCTTTTACCTGAAAAACCCTAAGCAGTGTTGATCGTCTCTGCTTCCGTTTTTTCATCCAGTAACTGTACACAGCTTCAACAACTTCTCTCCTACCTAACTCTATACAAAGATTTATGGCTGCTTTCTCATCAGTAAGTTCATCTGGACTGCAATAAAAAGCCTTTTCAAAAGCATCAATCGTTAACTCAAAATTATCATCTGATAGATGCTCTTGATGTTCAGTTTCACCAAAGAAGTCATCATTGAACTTCCTCAGCCATTCCTCATCTTCGGAATCCAAGTCATAGATTGCAGTCCTCTTGGCCAGAGCCCTAGCTACCTCATCATTACTTACAGATATGTATGCGTCTGGTCTAGAAAAGGGCCTATTGTTGCTATTCTCATATCCTAAAACTTCACGCACTCCAGGCACAGGGATGACCTTGGAGATAGGAGCTGGCACATTACGATCAGAGCATTCCTTATAAATATCCTTGAAAATGAGCCAATCCTGACGGTTGGTAAATTCTAGTTTCCAGCCCTCATCACCAGTCCATAAAATATCATGAGTAATGCGATTAAAAGAACAGGGCCGCATACCCTTCTGTGCTGTGTGTGTGTATCTGGTCAAACCATCTTTCTTAACTGCAACCACCCACTCTTTTGAATCAGAAATTTCTAACGTGATAGTGGCCCCTTCTATCCTGTAACATCTGTCCGATTCAATAACCAGTACATTGGCAGAGCAGCTTGATGTGTCCATGGACCGAGTCTCTTCAACTACAGTAGGACTTCCCACTTTGAGGTTTGAAGCAGGGCTGCTCCGCACTGAACTCCTTTGTTTGTTCTTAGACACTACAGAAGAGAATGGGATACCATTCTTTCTACTACTTACAAGATCAGAAACTAAAGCACCATTAGCTTTGTGCACGCCAACCAGGGTGAGATTTCTAGATTTCTTCCTCCTGAGTGAGCTCCTCCTCTTTTGAATACCACGGGAATTTAAGCCATTTCTGTATTGCCCATGCCGGAAAACTAACTTGGAAGCTCTCACAGATGGATGCATCACCATCTTATTAACAATTTCCGGTATTGCGTCTGCCTTTGTATCAACACCTGAGCGTTCTTCACTTTCACTCGATACTTCATCACATGAGTCCTCGTCCAATGAGGTATGTACAGGTACAGTAGACAGACAGTTAACTCTAAGAAACGACCTAAGATGCATATTCACAAAACATGAAGGAACTGCAGAAAAATCCAAGGAAAAGATCGGCACAGTGCACCTAACCGCAAAAAACTTGCAAACTCCAGTTCTACCATTGGTTGATTCCTGAAAAAGGGAAAAAAAAAAGCAACAGAATTAAACAAATAACCACATGCAAATTGTGAACAGTGAACACATTACTCATAAAGAGAGCATCTACTTATTATACTAGTAAACCAGAAATCATCTTTAAGGAGGAAAAAAAACAAAATTAAATACCAACTTCAAATGCACCAAACCAAAATTCAATTTAAAAAAAAAAAGAAATAACTAATACCTGCAAAAAACGAATTCCACTCGAAGCAAATGCATCTCTAACAGGCTCAGCAGACAAGAAGGAAGCAAGCGCAGAAAGCCTCACATTACCTTTTCTCATGTACCCAAAAACCAAAAGCAAGAAAGAAGCTAACCCAACAGTTGAAGAACTATCAACAGAAACCACAATAATGGGAAGCTCAACATCATCTTGCTTCCTTCGCTGCCTCCGAGAAAACTGAATTCCATACTTTTTATTGTCTAAAGTCCCCAGCTTTTCCCCATCCAATCTACT
Organism: Triadica sebifera; assembly: GCA_023653625.1. NCBI lineage: Eukaryota > Viridiplantae > Streptophyta > Magnoliopsida > Malpighiales > Euphorbiaceae > Triadica > Triadica sebifera. The sequence goes on along the minus strand of CM042898.1, from coordinate 15,897,215 downwards.
CCTTTTTCTAGTATAAACAACCCCAAACTTCCTGCTTTCAGCATCATCATGCAAATTCTCACTCTTCACTCTCTTGTGCACCACCGCAGCAACACCAGGTGATCCTTGCTTCAATTTTGAATGATGGGTCCACCCATTTTCCTTGCACTTGACGGAGCTATTGTTGTGGTGATTCTTGTTAGAAGTGTGGGTGGATTTGATCATGGTGTGTAACCACTGATCCCCATCGTTGGCTCTCCTAAATTTACCGTCACCAGATCCCGGAAACAGCCGACGACCGGACCGTAAAACCCGGGCCCCATCCACACCCTTCACCACCCCAAAAACCCTGGTGGTACGCCGCATACCCACCGAAGGCATTATTGCCTCTCGGTTCCTGATCTTCGACCCGATCTTCCTGCCCCGCGATTCACTGAGTCTCCAAGTTAATTTTTGAGTCAACTCACCCAGTTTTAAGACTAATAAACGAGTCAGGGAGTTTCTTAACACCGGATAAGACTTCTCGAACTCAAAGAAACTGACAATCACGAAAGAATCACTCAAAACGTGCCATTTCGTCAGATCTAAGAACACAACTCACGGAGTTAAAAAGAGGAAATCCTGACCCGACTCAGATTTAGACCAATATAACTAAAAATTAAATACTACAGTCTAAAACAGGGATACACTTAAATCAACAGAAACCCAGAAAAACATAGATAAGAAAAACATATAATTTCATTATTTAACACGAAACCGAGAAACGCAGGAAACAAATGAAGATCTCGAGGTACTCTTTACGAAGAGAGAAACAAGGATGATTTTGTTTTCTCCCTCTAGAGATAAGAGAGAGAAGATCGAAGGATTAAAGACGATTCACGTATATCTTGTTTGTTGCAGAGAGAGTGAGACTAGAGAGGGAAAAGAGGGAGAGAGTGAAAGCTAACTCTCTCTGTCGGAGGGGGCTAGGGTTTACGATCAAAACCACTGGAGGCAGAAATAGGGAAACCACTTCACCGACTGGTCTTGTCCATTGGATTAAGAATTTCAACGGTTGGGATTTATTTGTAGGATCCGAATGATGTGGGTCGATTCGGTTTGATAGCTTTAAAGACCAAGAAAAGTTTTGGCGCTCTCTCTAATTTTTTTCCTTTTTTATTTTTTTTCTCGAATTGTGTGTGGGAGAAAATTGGGAAAAAGAATTTATATGGGTGCTCAGATATTTTTTTAGGATTCGATAGCGGTAAATTACTAAAATAGGTTCTTGGTGCTTTGGGGAAAAGAGAGTGAGGATATATTTACGGGTTGAAGTGGGGGCCTTTTGGGCATTTTATGGCTAGTGGGTAAAAGCGGCGAGAATTTCTCCGGTGAAATTGGAATTCTGAGCTGGAATTTTCAGCGAAGGAAAATAAGTTTTTTTTTATGTTTGAATTGAGAGAAAATAAAATAGAAAATAATAAATAATAAAATTATTTTTTTATTTGAAAAATATATTAATAAATAAAAAAATTATAGTCTTGTAAATTTACTTTTTTAATTTTTAATTTATAAAATAAAAAATAATTACATTATGACAATATTATAATTACATAGTAAATAGTATTATTTTTCTTTCTGTTACCATATTTTCTCTCATTTTTGGGAGAAAATATAAGAGAAAAAATAAAGTTTATTTTTTATTTTTTTATATCCGAACAAAGTAAAATTATTTTCCTCTACTATTTTGTTCTTCTATTTTAATTCTTTCCTTATTTTCCACCAATCAAAATATAGTATGGAGAAAAAAAGTTTTTCTCGCCGTTCTAAATTATGGAGCAGTAAAAGCAAAGGCTAGGAGTAAAATAGTAAATGGATTAATATCACTAACACTTGGATGTGATCCCAAATAATATAATGGACACATATGTATGATATATTGTGTTTCATTTATTTATACAGTAGCATTTTTTACTTGATTATTAACATTTCATACATGTGTTTTAACTAGTTTATAACAGCTTTTATTATGTCTTCAAAATTGAAACTTTTAGTTGTTATTCTCAATCTTGCAATCTGTATTCGCTATTCTCCAAAATTTCAAATCATATTTGAGAAAATTTTGCATTGTTGTTCTTATTTTTCTTCATATTTGCTGAATAATTAGTTTGTTTATTATTTTTATTGTATTTCTTCTTTTTATATGTGACAACAATAACCAATGGATGAAAATTTTGAAAACACAATTGTGGTTCCTTCTTCAAATTCAAGTAAAATATTTTTTTTGATTCTCGGTCTTTTGATTCTCTTATGTTATGTGATTCTTAGTTTAAAGTTAGAAAATGTAGATATAATTTGATTATATGATTCAGATATCAATTCATTTTTATTTATATTCTTTGATTTTTTTATTCTTAGTTTTCCTGTGTTTGTTTTTATTATTTCGATATATCAAAGTTTAAAATTAGAAAATATAGCTATAATTTGTTCAGTTTTATAATATTTTCTTACATTTCTGTTTCAAAGTCGGGTAAGATGGCATCACCAACTAACTGATTGATATGCATGTACAAAACTTAAAGACATATAACACTAAATAACTAAAATTATATTATTACAGTCTATTATACATAACTTATTTACAAACATATGTTCTTACAATATACATGATACATGTAGTGGTTGTGTAATGCTCGCTAATTTGGGGCTCGAATTGCGAACGCTTCATTGGACGCAACTGCACTTTTAGAGTTTAAATTATGGCTAAAATTATTATTTATATATTTAAAGAAGTAGTTAAGTCATTAAAATGATTAATTAAAAAAAGTGAAAATTTAATTAAAGACAATTTTGGAATAAGCATATGGATAATGATATTATTGTAAATATTAAAGTACTTGAATTTTATAGTAATTGTTTGATTTGGACTAAGATGTGATTGATATATGAAATTTTTGGTGGAGAATTAGGGGTGACGTATTTTACTATGGGCCCTTGGATTATAAAGTCATAAAAAGGTAAATTATATATGGAGTAAAATGGTAATTTGCATGGAAAGTATAAAAAGGGTCATTTCTCTTCTTTTACTCATATTTCCTATACAAGGCTAGTGTTAGTCCAAAATAATTTCGATTATATATATTAAATTGATATTTTAAATCATGTTATATAATGCACTTGATTATATTTAAACATATGTTTGTTGAAAATGATTGTAATTATGATAATGATATTTAAATGGTAAAAGTTTTATTTTAACCCATTTTCCGTAAAAAGGTTTTGTAACATTTTCCTATATAGTTGGGATTGTTCTGGTTATATTAGTAGGTGTTACATTTTTTTTGTATCATAGCTTAGGTTTAATCATTTCTTGAACCTAAGTGAGCTAAGGGGTTTATCATGCATGCATGTGTGTCTCATTTGACTCTAACAGGACTACTTCTCTATCAAACTTGTGCAATTAGATGAGAGATATGGAGATAGAACCTCACAATGTTAATGAGAGCAACTGTAATACTCGCTGATACTGTCGGAAAATCCTAATCAACTGTACCGATGGATGCTATAGTGTTGTTTTGCATAAAAACTTATTAAATTAAAATTTTCACATTTAATACCTATTTAAAATATTATGATGCAGTTTAAGGTATAAAAATTCATCATAATATTAAAATCTCGATTCATCGATCGATATCATAGCATATAACATGTGTTTCTGGCTTCACTAGCCTCATATTACAAAAATTCATTATGAAAATACCATTACATGTTCTTAAACATTCAGACATGTAAAACATGTTTCAAAATCTCAATAAAATAAACAAAAATACATAAATACCATGTATGATAACACACTCCAATTAGGTGCACTCTAACTGATCTCTAGTGGCTCGCGACTCTTCCAGACAACTTCTATCTACTGACTTTAAATCTACATGTAGGTAAGCAAACTAATGCTTAGTAGTACATATGTGCATAAAAATTCTACATTTAAATAATGTCATACAATGTCATATCATTCAACTCATGATTATTCCTAGAATTATACATTCTAATTATTACATACTTCGATATCATATTACCATGTCTATCTTACTGTAGACATAACATATAAACCATGCATATTATACACATATACATATATTACATTTTCCATTACCATATCACTTACCTAATATATAACATTACATTAATTCTTTAAACTTTCATTATTACACATGTGTCTCCCACAAAACTCTAGATTTGACTATCCGGATGCATAATATGATAGGATTGCTCACAATCCGAGCTTAAACCACCTGGCTCATAACCTGTAATAGCTCATCCAAGCTCTTCAAGTCAGTAGGTCTCATCAATCCGAGCTTAAGCCATATTGACTGAGATAATATAACAAGCTAGCAAATCCAGGATTAAATGCACTCATATACTGAGGTTTAACCACTTATCCTTGTATCATATCAAAGTAACTCATACGGTATCGTTCACCTTCCTCAATGGTATACCAATTATCCTATGACAAGTCCAAGACTAGAGAATTGGACATTTAACTCATAACCCTTTTATCTTTCAATTCATTTCATCACATGTTATTACCATCATTATATCTCATTTATGCATTTTCATAACAATACATAAAATGTCAAACCATATATTCCACATGTTATTTTCCATGTATACATACATCCCATAACACGTATTTAACAAACCATCAATTAAGATTGTAAACCAAAATGTACATATAATACATTCATCCTACTTCACGGGTATGAACTACTTATTCACAGTCATGAAAGTATACTTTCACGGCTACCTTACTCGTGAATCATTACGTGAAAAAAATAGAGCATTCACTAGCATGAATTATTTATTCATAACCGTGACACCAAACCATAAAAATTTGGATTCATGCAAGTTCATCAGTCTCGACATTCACGACCATGACTATATGTTCATGGGCACGGTCGTGAATGCTTGAATTTCACAACTTCTTCTACCGTGAAACACTACTATCCAATTTGGACACTCCATTCATAGGTGTGACTGTAACATCTAGTAATTTAGGCTCCGATTGCATGTAGCCATAGTGAGGTGCGCAAGTTCAATCAGAGTCTAAATTTGAACCCATAAAAAAATGACTAATAATAAGAAAAAATAATTATTGGTATTATTATTTGGGAATTAAAAATATTAGTGCTAGAATTAGAAAAAAATAAAATTTTCTATGGAAAAATTTGGTATTATGGCAATTGTTGGAGGAAAAAGTGTGAAGATGGAGGAAAAAGTGTGAAGATGGAGGAAAAAATGTGAAGATGGAGGAAGATGCAGCAAATAAGGAATTTCTCAAAGTTTAAATGTTAATCAAGATTAATTAACTTAATAAACCAATGAGAATTAGGATTAATTTTAATTAGTGGGACTCATTCCTTAATTTGAGTATGAAAGTCAAAAAGAAGAACAAATTCTCCATTCTTCCACCTAAAATATCTAAGTCATCTTCATCTTCTTTTCTCCTCTCTTTGGATGTCCACTTTAGCCCTCCAAAGCCATCATTTTTGCTTCATTTCAAGCTTGAAAAAGAGAGAAAAAAAGTAGTTTTGAGAGAGAAAAATTCGTAATTAAGGAGTTCTTGCTATAAAAGGAGCAAGAAAGAAAGAAGAAGGAAGACAAGAAAAGGGAGAAATTTAAGAGGGAATTTCAGCCACCTTGGAGAACCCTTAAGGTGAGTTTATTCTTTTTAAATTCAACCTTTTTCTTTCCATTTTAGACCCATAAGGATGATAGATATGATTAGGATTGGTAGATTTAGATTATGTTGCAAGATTGGAACTAGAAAATTAAAGTTGCAACTAGTTTAAGAAAAGTATAGTTAAACTTTGAATTAATGATAATTGATGTCAATTAATTGTTTTATGACTTAAAAACTAAAGAAAGGTAACTTTAATGGAGGAATGAGGGGCTACCATAGTGAAGTAATTTGGGGGAAATTGAAATTAACATAGAAACAACACAATTAGTGAAATTATGTTTTAATGTGTGTGATATGAATGTGGTTTGTCATAATATGGCTAAGTGTTGGTTTTAAATGTTTTATATAGTAATGAGACCAAATGGTGTAAAATCATTAAGATATGTGAATGTAATTGTGATCTTGAAACTTTGACATAAAAATGAATGTATATGATAAATGTAAGTAGTATATAAAGTGATGCCAATTGATGACCCTGCTGCAGGCTCTGGAATTTCGTTTTATATGTTATTTTATTGAAAATGAAAGCTAAGACATAGGGTTTTAACTTTTATTTAGACTATAAAATCTAAATATGTCTGAATTTGCCCAAAAAAATACATAAAGTTCAGACCTAGAATCTATCCAGAAAATTTTGGGCAAAAATTTCAATGATGATTCAGTGTTCATTTGGCCATAAATTTTTATAGAAAACTTGGATTTGAGTGTTTTTTAATGTATCTGAAAGATAAGATAATAAGATACAAATTCTTAGAAGATTATAACCTCAAATTCGAATTATATATGGGATAAAAATGAAGCCCAAAATCAGGGCCGAAATCTGCTATAGATAAAAACTTGAAATATTAGATTTTTGTATGTGGTGTGTTAAGTATATGTAAAAATTAATGTGAATTTTTACTTTAACGGTTTTTATAAATATTCAGTAAATTATTTATGTGTGAGATTTTAATGCAATAACAATGAGAAAAAAAAAGCAAAAATAAATAAGCTTATTGGTGAAATTTAGTAAAATTATCAATTTTTGAAAATAATATGAATTAATATAAAAATAATTAAGCCCTATGACACCTAATATAGAACTAGAATAGATAATAGTTTGACATGTCAATCAGGAAATTTAAGGCACTTGGTGCCAAATATAAAAGTCAGAAATGATAAATTTATAAATACGTTCGGCGCAAAATTATTAACCTGATAATGACAATATTATGAAAGTCGGTGATAATATTATTATAAAAGCGTTCGGCACAATATTATGAAAGCAGGTAATGGTAAACTCCGTTATTCCTATTAGTTAGTTCGGTTATAGGTATTATAGGTACAAGAAAAATAAATAATAATAATAATAATAATAATAATAATAATAATAATAATAATAATAATAATAATAATAATAATAATAATAATAATAATAATATTAAAGTATGTCATTTTGATAATGTTAATTAAAATTGTTAAATATTACATGCTTGATGAAATTTGTTTGATTTCATATAATTCTTTATTTTATGTCTTATTTGTTAAATTTATAAGTGACATGTAAGAAAATATATGTATGTAAAATTTTTATCATTGAAGCACCACTAAGCTAGTAGTTTAGCACGAGTGATTTCTTCTCGCGCAGGTTTTAGAATTGTAGCCGTAGATAGTAGAATTGTCAGAAGAAGAAAGGTACTCAGAAGGAAGTAACTAAAAGCTTTGGATTTTTTTGGGTATATTTTATCAAAAACTTTGTAAATTAGATTATAGTTTTATTTCATATAGTGTGTATTATAAATGTGAATTATAATGTAAGAGACATAGTTTGAATGTAAATTAATGTATTTTATAAATAAATGAAATTTTGAATATTTGTGTTTGTAATAATTTGAATTTGGGTATCTACAATATTTTTGAAAAAAAAAAATTATACTTGATTTCATTAATTTTATAAAACAGTTAGACGGGTAATACTCACTTACCTTGCTGAACAGAAGTGAGGTAAGGGGGTGTTACAGTGACACCCTTATCATGGGTGTGAATCATGCATTTCCAACAAACACAAAATAAAGTCTTTTCATGCATTTCATGCAAAATCTCTATGATTAACCAATGTCAATAGCTCTTATCAACACTTTCATACATTTACCAAATCCATAATATGTTTAAACAACATTCAAATCATCAAATCCGTTTTGAGGTCAATTTAAAACATCACATATCTCATATGTCATTTAACACTTAAAACCCTATTTTCCATGTTATTTATCAACCATAATATGCCTTTATCATTTCACTCACATTTACAACATGCAAAACATATCAAGATGATAAATGAATTAATATGCCCATATATATATACCTTTCACCAAAATGGAGCCTTAATTAACTTTACAAGCTTTTCAAGCTTGTTTTTTCCCTTGTGATGTGTTCCTTTTCTCACTAGCTGAACTTATCATCACAAAATATTCCTATCAGAATCTTACAACCATAAAAAAAACTAAACAAAACCCTAAAAACCGAGTTCCATCTCTATATTTGCAAAACTCTATCAAACCTCTATGTTTTTCAAGCTTTCAAGCTTTAACAATGGTGTTTAGGGTTCCTTTTTATGGTGGAGAAGATGACTAAGATGTCTTGAGTGTGTCAAAGGTAATAAAGGGGTGGTGGAAATGGATTTAAAGTAAAATTTGGTGCAAAGAAAAGAGAATAGTGTGGCTGCACATGGCCAACCGACCTGCATTCACAGACGTAAAATGTTGTTCACGGATGTGAAATGCCATTCATGGTCATGACTAATCTATTCATAGGCGTGAATGTTCTCTCTTCTCTAAACACTCTCGCCATGTTTAAAACTTTGTCGTTTCAACCATAACATGACCTGCATAGCGTGAATATTTTCACAACACTTAAGCTTTAAAACACTTTAAATCCCATTTTTTCCCTTTGTAAATACATATAACTCACAAATCCTACTTTATATGAGTTATAACAACATTCCTCTCGATATTGAGGCTCAGATCAACCTAGTGTTTCTAGTATACATGGTTTAAGCGCTACTCCAGTTCCTTCATATCATGCTGCAGGTCAGGCTGATCAAGGCTAGATGTTGTTTATGCAACATGTAGCCAGGTTGCTACAATAATTTGCACAGGTTATGCCACAGGCAACGTCATTCAACTCCACCGCCTCCACCACTAAGGTCTAAGATGCAGATTGATAAGTTTTAGAAGTATAGAACTACATATTTTTGCGAGCAAAAGTGATAATCATCTAGTCGCTGCAAATTTTTGGTTAGAGAAGATTGAAAGAGTCTTCATGAAGCTAGAGTGTGTTGAGGAGAACAAAGCTGAATATGTTGTTTCTTTGCTATAGGAATGGTAGAAATTAATTATGCTAAAGTCGCAAACTCTACAACCGTTCACCTAAAATTTCTTTATGGTAGAGTTTAAGAAGAATATGTTGAACGAGTCTATATGGATGAGAGGAAGAGATAGTTCCTCAATTTGAGGCAAGAAAACCTTACAGTATTAAAGTACGAGAGAGAATTCATTAGGCTGAGCAACTATGCAGCCAAAATTCTTAAGAATGAGGCAGATCAATGCTGCAGGTTTGAGTAAGGTCTGAATGATGATATTGGCTATTGAGTTACTAATGAATTTATAAAGCTAGTATCTATAGCCATCAGTGTTGAGAGAAAAAAGAAAAATAAGGCATAATGAGTCCTTTAGGAAGCCATCAGCTAGTATGGCCAGACTTTGGGAAAAAATGGTTAGTTTTTCTCAAGGCAGTCATAATATGAGAATAGAAACCTTTAGGTTTTGAACTTAAAGGATAAGAGCGCAAAGTTTATAAGCTCAAAAGATCCATTTACAATATTAAACAAGCGTCATGACAATGGAACCTCAAAGTTCATCAAACCATGTTAAAGGATGGTTTTATAATGATGGAGGAAGATCATTGCATGTATATTAAATTTTCCAATAATGGTTTTATAATTCTATCCTTGTATGTTGATGACATTTTAATAGCTGAAAATGATAAGAAGTTGATTGATACTATTGAGAAATGGTTATCATCAAACTTCAAAATGAAAAATATAGGTGAGGCCAGCTATGTAGTTTGTGTTAAGATCTTAAAGAATCACTCTAAAAGACTTCTAGGTCTATCTGAGGAGACTTATATCAAGAAAATGTTGGAGCGTGACCATATGCATGAATGTAAGCCTAGGATACTCCTGTCGAAAGAAATCTGAGCCTTAGTCTTGATATGTGTCCCAAGACATCAGATGAAAAAGAACAAATATCCAAAGTACCCTACTCTAGTGCTGTTGGTAGTCTGATGTATGCAATGATATGCACATGTCTAGACATTTGCTATGCCATTGGGCTAGTAAGCAGATTTCAATCTAATATAGGTTCGAAACACTGGATGGCAGTCAAGAGAATATTGTGATATCTTAAAGGAACTTCAGACTATGTTTTATGCTATCAAGGGAAAAATTTACGCTTAATTGGTTATACAGATGTTGATTGGGGAGATGATATTTATCAATGCAAATCAACTTCTGGATATGCATTCTTGCTTAATGATTGCACAATTTCATGAAGTAGCAAAAAAACAATCTTGTATAGCTTTATCAACTATGGAAGTTGAGTATGTAGCATGTTCCTCAGCTATACAAGAGGTAGTTTGGTTGAAAAGGTTTTTGCAGCATTTAGAGATTGTCAAGACAACATATGAACTTATGATCATCAATTGTGATCGTATGGCTGCAATAGCTTATGCTAATGATCCAAAATATCATAGAAAGACCAAACACATCCAAATTAGATATCACTATGTTAGAGACATGATCGCGGAAAAGTAAGTGCTTCTAAAACACATTTCTACAAATAAAATGGTAGTAGATCCATTTACTAAACCAATAGCGAGGGATGCATTTGCAAGACATGTAAAATCTCTAGGCTTATGTAGAATGTAATCAATGTATATATTATGTCAGACCACTTGGTTTTTACAAATAATATCTCACTTTAGTTGATTAATTATTTTTCATTATATGAATACATTGTAAAAACCAATTAGCACAATTTGAAGTAGTATGTTGATAGACTTAGATTGACTCACTCATATAAGTAATCGCCTTTGGCACTATGGAGCGAGCAGAGATGAGACCATAAAGGCAGAGACATTAAGTGAATGACTAAGATGCAGTGGGAGCGGTCTTGGTCTCATTTATTTTATTTTATTTTATCTGGTCACCTAGATAAAGATCAAGATGAGATTCTTCATATATATATATATATATATAATAATCAACATGAATGACTTTCCCACCATTCATGTGTTTATTCAAAGGAAGCTGAGTGTGAAATTTGTTATTTAATATTATTGAATGTGTAAATAAAAGTTTTAAGTTTGGTGCTTACAGAGCAACAAGACTAAGACTCATATGGTGTTTCTTGAACCTTGAGGGGTATTTTCTGTCACTTTGCTGCTAACAAAAAAAATAGCAATAATGTATTTAACATACTTGTGTTCTAAGTTTATTGAACAGAGTATGAAATATGATACAAGAATGGAAGACTAACTTTGAAAGTCAAAAAAAATGAAGAAATAGCATGTTCACGCCTGTGACTGTTTATGTCACGTTTGTGATGTAGCTTAGCGCCAACTATCCAACATTTAAAGTTCATGATCATGAAGGATCATAGCAACCGTGAATGATCATATCAGTCACATCCATGAAAGATAGTCACGCCCTTGAGAAAACATGCCAAATTCCTCCAAAGAGCTTCACGACTAGAGTCACCACTTGGACCACAGCTTGAAAGAATAATGTCACGCCCGTGAAAGAATAATGTCACGCTCGTGATCAAACACTTCAATTCCTTCCAGAATTCTTCACGGCCAGAGTCACCACTTGGATCACGGATTGGAAGAACATTCACGATCGTGACACACATATTCACGACCGTGAAAGAGGAAAGAGAAACATGTCAGGCGTGAAATTAAGAGTTGGTGCAATGACTATTTTCGCATTAAATGCAACCAAACGACTATAATTCGCCAATGAAGTATAAATGAAAGTCATTTATGAATCCAGAACAAGAGAATAACAATTACATCAAATCAAAATCTTATAGTAGCCATTTGTGCATTAATTACTTTCAACTAAACTTTAATTCTCTGTAAAAATCTTTTTGCTTATAATTTCTGATCATTATAGATTTGTGAGTGTTTCTCTTTGTAATCTACTACTCAAGTGAGTTTGGGTATATTGGGTTAAGAGTATAACACTTGTAAGGGTTATTTGTGTGAGCCATTAAAACACAAGGAATTTCTGGGTTAGGTGTGATCCATTCATAGAAACACCATAGTTGGGAGTCAGTTTGTAAAAATCCATTATAACACTTAGTGTGTTAGTGAAACTCTCAATCGAGATTGGGGAGATGAGTAGGGTTTGTTAACACCCGAACCTCTATAAATTTCTTGTATAATATCTTCCTATCCCTATTCTACTTAACTTTTCATTCCGTACTTAAAAGTTAAGAATTTTTTAATATCCAATTCAACCCCCTTCTTGGTTCATTAATTGGGCAACAATTGATAACAGAGCTTAGGCTAGCATCGAAGCCTAAACAGCGCTAGCAAAGATCAAGAAATGGCCAATGAAGGATTCCAAAGTCTCAAGCTGTACTTTGATAGAGCAAATTATGCTCATTGGAAGTTTCGGATGGAGACATATCTGGATAGTGAGGGAATTGAAGTCTAGGATAACGTTCGGAAAGAATGGACACCACCAACTAGAAGAGGAGTTGATAGTGAAGAAGAAATCCTGTCAAGAGATGATTGGATAGAGCCTCAAAGAAGAGCAAATTTCAAAAACAAGAAGGCAATGACAAATCTCTCAAGCTCATTATCCATTGAAGAATGTGGCAGAATACAACACTGCCTAACTGCATATAGCATGTGGAAAACATTGGAAAACTATCATGAAGGAACAAAGCAAGTTAAATTCAAGAAGACTCAACTTCTCACTTTAGAGTATGAAGTCTTCAAGATGAAATCCAATGAGTCAATCACCGATATGACGAACTGTCTTCTAGCCATCATAAATGACATGAGAAAGCTTGGGAAACACCTGAGCTTGGAAGATGTAAATAACAAAATTTTGAGAAGTCTACCTTTCAAAGATTACTATTCAAGAGTTGCTGGTATATAAGAGGCCAATGAAGACATGAGCGTCATGAATACCGATGTGCTTATTGGCAAACTTCTAACACATGAAATGGCAGTGAAAAGAGATAGAGAGCTTGAAGCCGACCCTAAAAAAGAAAGCCTCTAGCACTAAAAGCCTCTACTTTAAAATCTCAAGAAGAAGTTGAAGATGATGAAGAAAAGAGTGATGATGCAAATGAGGACATTGCAATGCTCTCAAGAAGATTGAAAAGAATAATTGAGAAAAGAATGGGCAGCTCTCGAAAATTCAAGCAAAGAAATCTCAAACAGGTCTCAAATGACTCTTAAAGGAGTAAAGAGGAGGTAAAGTGCTATGAATGTGGAACGAAGGGACATATTAAACCGAAATGTCCAAGGCTCAAGAAGTACAAGAGCAAATACCAAAGACACAATGGGGAGAAAGGCCACAAAGCCATATAGGATGACGAAAGCTCTTCAAGTGAAAAAGATGACAATGAAAGTGAAGAGGTCAACCTATGCTTCATGGCTATAGAGGATCATGTCTCGGATAAGGTAGGATCACTTCACTCATACTCATTCAATAATGATAGTAGTGATAATGATAGTGATAATGAAGATGACGATGAGCAAAGCTTAATAGCAGTATTGAATCTAGAACTAGAAAAATATAGAAGTAAATTCAATACTTATAAAAATAATATTTTTAGTTTGAAAAACAAAATGGATGTTTTAGAAAAGGAGAACCTTGAGCTTAAATCATCTAATGAATCTCTTCAAAAATCATTAGATGAGTACTCCTCAAGACCCTCAACTAAATCCTTGCTTAAAGAAAATAATATTTTGAAAAATGAAGTTGAGGAACTTAGAAACTCAATTTCAAAATTTCACAAGGGAAAGGAGAGTTTAGATACTCTCATTGTGTCTCAAAGACCACCCTTAATTAGACATGGTCTAGGATTTAAGGGTACATCATCTTCATCTCACAAGACTACTTTTGTTAAGTCAAGTGAACCCAACATCTCCACATTAGCAGTAACAGCCCCAAGGGCTAAGTGCACAACATACACTAAACCTTCTATACATAAGAGGAATGATCAAGGGTTGGTAAGCCTAAGAAGGAAACCTCAAAAGGCTAATCATGCTTTTATGTATAAAAAGCATGCACCTAGGAAAACACCATGTCATCATGCATGTGCATGCCATTGCTCACAAACTCTACCTAATAGGAATATGGCTGTCAAAAGCTTAGTAAGACCGAAAAACATATTTAGAGCTAAATAATGTAATTATTGTATGAAATTTGGTCATATAAATAAACATTGTTGGATAAGGAAGACTCATTGGGAACCTTCATGTGCTAAACCCCAAGGACCCAACCTCATTTGGGTACCTAAAAACAATACTTGAATTGTGATTCTATAGGTATGCCTCAAGTCCACAATAAACAAAAATGCTTGGCTAGTAGATAGTGGATGCTCAAGGTATATGACCAGAGACAAAGAACTATTCAATGACATCAAAAGCATTGATGGAGGTGAAGTAAACTTTGGAAACAATGCTAAAGGTCAAGTAATTGGCATTGGCTCTATTGGTAATAATGGTACTACTTTCATTAAAGATGTCTTACTTGTTGATGGTTTGAAACATAACTTGTTAAGTGTAAGTCAATTATGTGATAAGGGGAACCAAGTAATCTTTACTTCTAACGAATGTCTTGTAACCTCTATTAATGGCCAAAAGATATTTAAAAGAAGTAGAGATGTTAATACCTACATAATAGACTTACCCAAAATATCTAACCTTTCCTCTAAGTGTGTTGTGACTACTAGTGATGAATCTTGGTTGTAGCATAGAAGGCTTGGTCATGCAAGCATGAATTTAATTCAAAGCCTCAGCAAATGAGAGCTGGTAAAGGGACTACCAAAAGTCAAATTTGAAAAAGACAAGACATGTGAACCTTGCCAAAGAGGAAAACAACACAAGTCATCCTTCAAATCCAAAAACATTATAAGTACCTCAAAACCTTTACAACTCTTGCATCTAGATATTTTTGGACCTACTAGAGTTGCAAGCTTAGAAGGTAAACACTATGCCTTTGTTATTGTCGATGATTACTCTAGATTCACTTGGATAATTTTCTTAGCTCAAAAGATTGATGCCTTTGAAACTTTCAAAAATTTTGCTAAGAGAGTTCAAAATGAAAAAGGATATTGTATTTCAAAAATAAGAAGTGATCATGGCAAAGAAATTGAAAATGAAAACTTTGAAAATTTTTGTCAATAACATGGCATTTCACATAATTTTGCATCTCCTAGGATGCCTTAACAAAATGGAGTGGTCGAAAGGAAAAATCGAACTCTAATTGAAATGGCTCGAACAATGCTCAATGAGTATGGTTTACCAATTTTCTTTTAGGCCGAAGCCACAAATACTGCATGTTATATTTCAAATCGAGTTTTCAAAAGACCTTTTTTAAACAAAACTTCTTTTGAGTTATGGAATGAAAGAAAGCCAATGATATCATATTTTAGAGTATTTGGATGCAAGTGTTTCATATTGAATACCAAGGATAATCTTGAAAATTTTGCCTTTAAATCTTATGAGGGTATATTTTTAGGATACTCCACCACAAGCAAAACTTATAGAGTATTTAATAAAAAGTCATTAGCTGTTGAAAAATCTATGCATGTTGTTTTTGATGAATCTAGTAAGCTTGATCTAGTGAAAGGTAGTGCTCTTGATGATGTTGTAGGTACAATGGAAAAACTTGATCTTGAAAATGAAAAATGAGAAAATAATCAAGAAAATTCACATCAAGATAACTCTCTACCTCAAACTCAAAAGGAAAATAAGCAAGAGCTCCCAAAGGAATGGAGATTGGCAAAAGATCACCCCAAGGAGCAAATCATTGGTGATCCTACAAAGGGAGTAAGTACTAGATCTCATCTCAAACCTTTAGATTCTAATCTTGCCTTTGTCTCTCAAATTGAGCCTAAAAATATTGATGAGGCTTTTAATGATGAAAATTGGGTGATTGCTATGCAAGAGGAACTCAACCAATTTGAGAAAAGTAAGGTATGGACCTTAGTTCCTAGACCCAAGGAGCATCGAATCATTGGAAGTAAATGGGTATTTAGAAATAAACTAGATGAACAAGGTTCAATAACTAGGAATAAGGCTAGGTTAGTAGCAAAGGGATATAATCAAGAAGAAGGAATAGATTATGATGAGACCTATGCTCTTGTAGCTAAATTAGAAGCCATAAGAATACTTTTAGCATATGCATGCCATATGAGTTTCAAACTCTTTCAAATGGATGTCAAAAGTGCTTTTTTTAAATGGTTTTATAGAAAAAAAAGTTTATGTAGAACAATCACCAGGTTTTGAAAGCCATAATTTGCCCAACAATGTATTTAAACTTTCAAAAGTTTTATATGGTTTGAAACAAGCCCCAAGAGCCTGGTATGAAAGACTAAGTTTTTTTCTTTTAGAAAATGATTTTAAAAATGGGAATGTTGACACTACTTTATTTATTAAAAAGCATAAGCATGATATTCTAATTGTTCAAATTTATGATGATGACATCATATTTGGGTCTACTAATGAATTGATTTGCCAAGAATTTGCTAAGTGTATAACTAGGGAATTCGAAATGAGCATGATGGGTGAGCTCAAGTTCTTCCTCGGTCTACAAATAAAACAAAGCAATGAGGGCATATTCATCAACCAATCCAAATATGCCAAAGACTTAATCAAGAAATTTGGAATGGAATGATGCAAAAATGCCAAGACTCCAATGAGCACATCAACAAAATTGGACAAGGATGAAAAGGGTAAGAGCATTAATGAAAAGCTCTATAGAGGTATGATCGGATCACTCTTATATCTTACTGCCTCTAGACCCGATATAATGTATAGTGTATGCTTATGTGCTCGCTTTTAATCATGTCCTAAAGGATCACATTTGAATGTTGTTAAAAGAATTTTAAAATATTTACATGGCTCATTGCATCTAGGTTTATGGTATCCTAGAAATTCATCCTTTCACATTATAGGATATTCAGATGCTGATTATGCTGGAAGTCTCTTGCATAGAAAGAGTACTTCAGGTACTTGTCACTTTATTGGTGAATGCTTAGTTTCTTGGTTTAGCAAGAAACAAGTTTCAATTGCTCTTTCTACCGCTGAAGCAGAGTATGTGGCTGCAGGATGTTGTTGTACTCAAATCCTTTGGATGAAACAACAACTTAAAGATTATGGTCATAGTTTGGACCATATACCTATCAGATATGACAATAAAGTGTTATAAACCTATTTGTTAAACCTTGAGGGGTATTTCCATCATTTTGATGATAACAAATAAAATAGCAATATTGTATTTAACATACTTGTCTTCTAAGTCTATTATACAGGACATGGATTAAAATAGCAAGAATGGAGATTAAAAGAATAATCCTTGAAAGACAAAATTCAAGAAGTATCATGTTCACTGCCGTGACTCTATGAGTCACTCCCGTGAAAGGAGCTAACCGTTACCAAAACCAACATTTGAAGTTCACGGCTATGAAGGAAGAACAAACCGTGAAGTGGGCATTTCAGTCACTCCCGTGAATAAAAATGTCACCCCCGTGAAGGTTCATGCATTTTCATCCAGAGAGCTTCACGACCAAAGTCACCACTTGGATCACGGCTGGGAAGCTTGTCACGCTCGTGAATGAGTATGTCACGCCTATGACTCTATATGTCAAAACATTTCAGAGAGCTTCACAACCAATGTCACCATATCAGTCACGGCTTGGGAAGAAATGTCACTCCCGTGACAAACATAGTCATGCCTGTGAACAATGAAAGAGAAAAATGTCAGGCGCGATTATTTGGTTGGTACAACGACTAGTTTCATATTTAATGCACCCTAACGACTATATTCAGCCATGAGAGTATAAATGGAAGTCATTTGTGCATTAAGAACAAGAGAACGAAGAGAATAACAATAGAATAGCATATACTTCGAATTTAATTCTTATTACAAGCTATTTGTACTTTCATACTTTGAGAACAAAATCTATTCTCCGTAAAAATCTTTTTGCTCTTCATTTATTGAGCAATTAAGATTTGTAAGTGGTTCTCTCTGTAATCTTTACTCAAGTGAGCTTTGGGTATTTCTGGGTTAAGAGTAGAACACTTGTAAGGGTTAGTTGTGTGAGCCTCCAAAACACAAATTAAAAGGTTGTTTGTGTGAGCCTATAAAAACACAAAGTGAAGGTTGTTTGTGTGATCCTGTAAAAACACAAAATGAAGGTTCTTTGTGTGAGCCTGTAAAACACAAGGAATTGTTTATTGTGTGAGCCATTAAAACACAAGGGATTTCTGGGTTAGGTGTGAGCCATTGTGAGAAACACCATAGTTGGGAGTGAGCTTGTAAAACTCCATTGCAACACTTAGTGTGTTAGTGAAACTCCCAATTACGATTGGGGAGAGGAGTAGGGTTTCTTAACACCCGAACCTCTATAAAAATCCTTGTGTCAAATTCTCTCTATCCCTCATAAAATTAATCTTTTATTTCCGCACCTTATAGTTTAATTTTTGAAACTCCAATTCAACCCCTCTTCTTGGTTTAATATCTGGGCAACAATTGGTATCAAAGCTTTGTCTAGCATCGAAGCCTAAAGCACTAGTAAAGATTAAGATATGGCCAGTGAAGGATTTCAAAGTCTCAAACCTTACTTTGATGGAGCAAATTATGCCCATTGGAAGTTTCGGATGGAGACATTCTTGGATAGTGAAGGAATTGAAGTCTGGGATAGTGTACGAAAAGAATGGACACCACCAACCAAAAGAGGAGCTGATGGTGAAGAAGAAATCCTATCAAAAGATGATTGGACAGAGCCTCAAAGAAGAGCAAATTTCAAAAATAAGAAGGCAATGACAATCCTATCAAGCTCATTATCTATTGAAGAATGTGGGAGAATACAACACTGCTCAACAGCATATAGCATGTGGAAGACATTGGAGAATTATCATGAAGGAACTAAGCAAGTCAAATCCAAGAAGATTCAACTTCTAACCTCAGAATATGAGCTCTTCAAGATGAAATCCAATGAGTCAATCATTGACATGACCAACCGTCTTCTAGCCATTATAAATGGAATGAGGAAACTTGGGAAGCATATGAGTTTGGAAGATGTAAACAATAAAATCCTGAGGAGTCTTCCTCTTAAAGACTATGGTTCAAAAGTTGCTGGCATAGAAGAAGCAAATGAAGATATGAGCATCATGAATACTGATGTGCTGATTGGCAAACTTCTCACACATGAGATGGCAGTGAAGAGAGATAGAGAGCTTGAAGCAGAGCCAGAGAAAAGAAAGCCCTTAGCACTCAAAGCCTCTACTTCAAAATCTCAAGAAGATAGTGAAGATGATGAAGAAATGAGTGATGATGAAAATGAGGACATTGTTATGCTTTCAAGGAGATTAAAAAGAATCATTGAGAAGAAAATGAGCAACTCCAGAAAATTCAGGCAAAGAAACCTCAAACAAACTTCTAATGACACACATAGAAGTAAGGAAGAGGTAAAGTGCTATGAGTGTGGAAAGAAAGGACATATCAAACCAGAATGTCCAAGGCTCAAGAAGCATAAGAGCAAATACCAAAGAGACAATGGGGAGAAAGGTCATAAAGCCACATGGGATGACAAAAGCTCTTCAAGTGAAAAAGATGATAATGAAAGTGAAGAGGTCAACCTATGTTTCATGGCTATTGAAGATCAAGTCTCAAATAAGGTAAAATCACTACACTCATACTCTTTGATTAATGATGATAGTAGTAATAATGATGATGATAGTGATGATGATGATGATGATGATGAGCAAAGCCTAATAAAAGAATTAAACCTAGAATTAGAGAAATATAGAACTAAATTTAGTACCTATAGAAATAATATCTCTAATTTAAAAAATAAGATAGATGTTTTAGAAAAGGAAAACATAGAGTTTAAATCATCTAATGATTCTCTCCAAAAGTCATTAGATGAATACTCATCAAGACCCTCAACAGCTTCATTGTTAAAAGAAAATAATACTTTGAAAAATGAAGTTGAGGAACTGAGAAATTCCATTTCTAAATTTCACAAAGGTAAAGAGAGCTTAGATACTCTCATTGTGTCTCAAAGATCACCCTTAATTAAACATGGTCTAGGATTTAAGGGCACATCATCATCTTCTCACAAAACTATATTTGTAAAATCTAAAAAATCTCACATCTCCACACCTGTTAGAACAGCACCAAGAAATAAGCATGTTAAACCTTTTATACAGAAAAAGAATAATCATGCCTTTATGTATAAGAAGCATGCATCTAGAAAAATGCAAATTAATCATGATTGTGCATGCCATTGTTCTCAAAATCAGTCTAATAGAATTATGACATTCAAATACATTGTAAGACCAAAAAGCAAGTTTAGATCGAAACAATGTAATTATTGTATGAAAATTGGTCACATAAATAAACATTGCTGGATAAGGAAGGCTCATTGGGAACCTTCATGTGCTAACCCCTAAGGACCCAAACTCATTTGGGTACCTAAAAATCATACTTGAATTGTGATTCTATAGGTATGCCTCAAGTCCATAATAAACAAAAATGCTTGGCTAGTAGACAGTGGATGCTCAAGGCATATGACAGGAGACAAAGAACTTTTCAATGAAATCAAAAGTATTGATGGAGGTAAAGTTACCTTTGGAAACAATGCAAAGGGTAAGGTAATTGACATTGGTTCTATTGGTATTAATGGTACTACTTTTATTAAGGATGTCTTACTTATTGATGGCTTGAAACATAACTTGTTAAGTGTAAGTCAATTATGTGATAGAGGAAACAAAGTAATCTTTACTTCAAATGAATGTCTTGTGATCTCTATCGATGGTTAAGAAATATTTAAAGGAAATAGAGATATCAATACATACATAATAAACTTACATGAACTATCTAACCATTCCTCTAAATGTCTTGTGACTACTAGTGATGAATCTTGGCTGTGGCATAGAAGACTTGGTCATGCTAACATGGACTGAATACAAAGTCTCAGCACAGGAGAACTAGTAAAAGGACTGCCAAGAGTTAAATATGAAAAAGGCAAGACATGTGATCCTTGCCAAAGAGGAAAGCAACACAAGTCATCTTTCAAAGCCAAAAACATAGTAAGTACTTCAAAACCTCTTCAACTCCTGCATTTAGACTTGTTTAGACCTACTAGAATTGCTAACTTAAGAGGAAAACATTACGCATTTGTCATCGTAGATGATTACTCTAGATTTACTTAGGTAATTTTCTTAGCTCAAAAGAGTGATGCTTTTGAAAATTTCAAAAACTTTGCTAAAAGAGTTCAAAATGAAAAAGGGTACTGCATTTCAAAAATAAGAAGTGATCATGGGAAATAATTTGAAAATGAAAACTTTGAAAGCTTTTGTCTTGAACATGACATTTCACATAATTTCTCATCTCCTAGGACACCTCAACAAAATGGGGTAGTTGAAAGGAAAAATTGAACTTTAATTGAAATGGCTAGAACAATGCTTAATGAATATGAATTACCAACTTATTTTTGGGTAGAAGCCATAAATACTGCATGTTATATTTCAAATCGAGTTTTCAAAAGACCTCTTTTAAACAAAACCTCATTTGAGCTATGGAATGGAAGAAAGCCCTTGATATCATACTTTAGAGTATTTGGATGCAAGTGTTTTATATTGAACACCAAGGATAATCTTGGAAAATTTTCCTCTAAGTTTGATGAAGGTATCTTTTTAGGATACTCTACAACCAGCAAAGCATATAGAGTATTTAATAAAAGATCATTAACGGTTGAAGAATCCATGCATGTTGTTTTTAATGAATCTAGTAGACTTGATCTTGTGAAAGGTAGTGTTCTTGATGATGTTGTAGGTAATATGGAAAGACTTGATATTGGAAATGGGAAAGAAGAAAATGATCAAGAAAATTTATTGCAAAATGACACTCTACCTCAAAATCAAGAACAAAATGATCAAGAACTTCCAAAAGAATGAAGAATGACGAAAGATCATCCAAAAGAGCAAATAATTGGTGATCTATCAAGGGGAGTAAGTACTAGATCTCATTTCAAACATTTAGTCATTGACATTGCTTTTATTTGACAAATTGAGCATAAAAATATTGATGAGGCTCTTAATGATGAAAGTTGGGTAATTGCCATGCAAGAGGAACTCAACCAATTTGAGAGAAATAAGGTATGAAACCTAGTACCTAGACCCAAGGATCATCAAATCATAGGTAGCAAATGGGTATTTAGAAACAAATTAGATGAACAAGGGTTAATAACAAGGAATAAGGCTGGACTAGTTGCAAAAGGATATAATCAGGAAGAAGGTATAGATTATGATGAAACATATGCACCTATAGCTAGATTAGAAGCCATAAGAATACTTTTAGCATATGCATATCACATGAATTTCAAACTTTTTCAAATGGATGTGAAAAGTGCATTTCTAAATGGTTATATAGATGAAGAAGTGTATGTAGAACAATCACCAGGTTTTGAAAGCTATGATTTGCCAAATCATGTTTTTAAACTTTCAAAAGCTTTGTATGATTTAAAATAGGCCCCAAGAGCTTGGTATGAGAGGCTAAGTTCTTTTTTATTAGAAATTAGCTTTGCAAAGGGAAATGTTGACACTACACTATTCATCAAAAAGCATAAGCATGATATACTAATTGTTCAAATTTATGTTGATGATATAATATTTGGTTCTACTAATGAGTTGCTTTGTTAAGAATTTGCTAAGCGTATGACTAGGGAATTTGAAATGAGCATGATGGGAGAACTTAAGTATTTCCTTGGTCTACAAATAAAGCAAAGCAATGAGGGCATATTCATCAACCAATCCAAATATGCCAAAGATTTAATTAGAAATTTGGTATGGAAGGATGCAAAAATGCCAAGACTCCTATGAGCACATCAACAAAATTGGACAAAGATGAAAAGGGTAAGAGCATTAATGAAAAGCTTTATAGAGGTATGATCGGATCACTTTTATATCTTACTGCTTCTAGACTCGATATTATGTATAGTGTTTGCTTGTGTGCACGATCAATCATGTCCAAAAGAATCTCACTTAAATGCAGTAAAAAGAATTTTAAAATATTTACATAGATCTTTGCATCTAGGTTTATGGTATCCTAGGAATTCATCTTTTTATATTATAGGATATTCTGATGCAGACTATGCTGATAGTCTTTTAGATAGGAAAAGTACTTCAGGTACTTGTCACTTCATTGGAGAATGTTTAGTTTCTTGGTTTAGCAAGAAACAAGTTTCAGTTGCTCTCTCAACTGCTGAAGCAGAATATGTAGCAGTTGGATGCTGTTGTACACAAATTCTTTGGATAAAACAACAACTTAAGGACTATTGTCATGAGATGAACCATATACCTATCAAATGTGACAACACAAGTGCTATAAATCTTTCAAAGAATCCTATTCAACACTCAAGAAGTAAGCATATTGACATTAGACACACTTTATTAGAGATCATGTTCAATATAGAGATGTTGCATTAGAATTTATAAGCACAGAAAATCAATTCACTAAGTCTCTAAATGAGGAAAGATTTAATTTCATTAGAAGAGAACTTGGTATGATTGATGGATTAACCTTGTGATTGCAAAAATATGAAATTTTAATTGTTGATCTTAAATCATATCACAACATATAAGATAGAAAATTTGATGAAATTTTGATGAAAATTCATGTTTTAAGGAATAAAATCTTTGTTGAAATGATTTAGTCTTGTTTTAGGACTTAATTTTATTTGATGAAAAATTTTAGGGGAGTCACACCCGTGACACATGTTCACGCCCGTGACTTAAATGGCCCAAAGAGGCAGTGTCGTTCACCACATGGTTCACGGCTTCAAGTGGTGAAGCTTATCTTCATAGCTTCATTCACTCCCGTGAAAAGAGCCTTTCACGCCCGTGAAGAATTTTCACTCCCGTGAACCTTAACACCCCAAAAACTCATAGAGGCTTTCACATCTTGAGTCACGGCTTTCTTCACGGGCATAAGTGGTGAAATTTAACATTTCACGCCCGTGACAATTTATTCACCCCCGTGACGAATGATCATTAACGCCCATGACATTCAAAGATGATGCCCGTGAATGTATTCACACCTTCATTCACGAGTGGAACACTCATTCAGCAAACCGTGAACAAGACCATTCACGCCCGTGAACACCCACTTCACGCCCGTGAATATATCGAATATATAAAAGAACAGCTGGTTATATTTTTCATTTCAACTCTCCAACTCCCAAAACCGCTCTCATTTACACACATTCATTGAGACATTGAAGATTCCGGCCCCCAAGACTTAAACTTTTCCTATAAATACCACCAAAAGTTCGAATCTTCATCAGAAATCTTACATTCTTAGGGTTTCATAAGGAGTTTCTGTCAAAAATTTTCCAACTCCATCACCATCACCAACCAATTTCTTCAAAACAAATGGAGACTGCTTCATCCAAGGGAAAAAGAAAGAAGTCTCATGCTCCCAGGAGGTATGCAGATTACCTCATGAACCGCATTCCAGAGCAATGCCATCCTCGGTATGCAACTTTGAAGAAGAGACCTCTACTGTCATCAAGGTCCTTTGAATGGCAGACAGTCCGTAGTCTCGGGCTTGAGAAGGCTATGACAGAGCAACTACATACCTGTCATCTGAAAGATTTTTTGGAAATTCACCAGCCGATCTTAAGGGAGCCAACACTAGAATTCCTCAGCACCTTGTAGGTTTCACCTACTAGAGTGGTGAAATTCCAACTCTGCAACAATCCTGACACCCTCAATGCCACTGAATTTGGAGAATTGTTCGACTTACCATCAGATGGCATACTAAATGACACTGAGGTAGAATTCTCTGCCCCTCGAGCCTGGACACACTTTGGCACTGATTGCAGTTGGGATGTCAAGAAGACAAAGAGCACACATCTCAGGTCCCTAGTGCACAAGTATCTGCATAGGTTCCTGACCTATAGCATATTTTCTAGGGGAGAAAGCAACGGGACTATCAGGAAGTCAGAACTCTTCCTCTTTGAGATGGCTCGCAGAGGACTCACAGTGGCACTTTCTAGATGGTTTGCAAACCATCTTCTCTCCATTGCCACCAAGCCTACTGGAGATATTTTGATTGGGGCATATGTCACCCACATAGCAGTGAAGCTTAATTATCTGAAGCCAGATGCGCATCACTTCAACCTCATCCCTGGACATCCTCAAGATCACTTGGATGTCGAATCCTTCATCAAGATGGGGAGCGGCTGTCAGAATCGTTTTCCAAAATGATATCTTCTACCACTTCACTGACACCGCTGGGGAGATCATATAGGAAGATGATGATATGGAGGACTTTCAAGTAGGCCTCCAGGGAGTCCAGCAGAAGAAGAGAGCTCGGATTGAGGAAGCATCTCCAGTAGCTGAGCAGGACATCGGACAGTCCTCGGCTTCCACACTGACCTTAGTGCAGCAGGTGGTTGACCTCTTGGCACCATGTTTTGAGCAGCTGCAGACTTCGATGGATGAGAGGTTGGAGAACCTCAAAGACTTCATGGAGTCTCGGATGGACAGCCTTGAAGCTGAAGTAGCTAGGCTTCGTGATAGGATGTCTGGCTAGGAGATAAGCTAGATTTGCTTGTTTTTTTGCTTATTTCTTTTGTTTATGTTTGTTGGTGTGTAGGAAATTTTCAAATTTCCTTTCTGAACATTATTTACCTTTGTTTGTATGTTTTCCTTTACTTAATGTATTTGCTTTTGCTTATCTCATTGTTATCTTCTTATCCTTTTTTGATTGATGAAAAAAGGGGGAGAAAACTAGCAATATATGATAGGAAAAATGTATCAAACTAGCAATATAAGAAGAAACTAGCAATATATATTACGGTAAATGAATTTTGAATCAAATATTAAAATTGAATTGACTTTGAAATAAATTAAAAGGGATTAGAAATCTTGATTCAAAATTTCATATGCAAAGTATATGATTGAAAAATTGAGTTTTATATACATAAGATATACCTTAAGAATACTTTGCATATACCTTCATGCAAGTTGCAAAAATAAATATGCCATGATATACCTTAAGTATACCTTATATATACTTCATGCCTTAAAAAGGAATTATGGTATATATTGGATATACTTCTCATATAACTTGCATATACTTAAAATCTAGTTAAGTTTATTTCAATGCTACATCATTATTTACTATTCTTGCACATTATAAATTTTTCTATCCTAAGTATATTTTGAGGGGGAGACTTCTCAAAATCACATATTGCTAGATTATTTGTCACTATCAAAAAGGGGGAGATTGTTAAACCTTGAGGGGTATTTCCGTCATTTTGATGATAACAAATAAAATAGCAATATTGTATTTAACATACTTGTCTTCTAAGTCTATTATACAGGACATGGATTAAAATAGCAAGAATGAAGATTGGAAGAATAATCCTTGAAAGACAAAATTCAAGAAGTATCATGTTCATTGTCGTGACTCTATGAGTCACTCCCGTGAAAGGAGCTAACTGTTACCAAAACCAACATTTGAAGTTCACGGCCATGAAGGAAGAACAAACTGTGAAGTGGGCATTTCAGTCACCCCCGTGAAGGTTCATGCATTTTCATCCAGAGAGCTTCACGACTAAAGTCACCATTTGGATCACGGCTGGAAAGCTTGTCATGCCCTTGAATGAGTATGTCACACCCGTGACTTTATATGTCAAAATATTCCAGAGAGTTTCATGACCAAGGTCACCACATCAGTCACGGCTTGGGAAGAAATGTCACTCCCGTGAACAATGAAAGAGAAAAATGTCAGGCGTGATTATTTGGTTGGTACAACGGCTAGTTTCGTATTTAATGCACCCCAACGGCTATATTCATCCATGAGAGTATAAATGGAAGTCATTTGTGCATTAAGAATAAGAGAACGAAGAGAATAACAATAGAATAACATATACTTCGAATTTAATTCTTATTACAAGCTATTTGTACTTTCATCCTTTGAGAACAAAATCTATTCTCTGTAAAAATCTTTTTGCTCTTCATTTATTGAGCAATTAAGATTTGTAAGTGGTTCTCTCTATAATCTTTACTCAAGTGAGCTTTGGGTATTTCTGAGTTAAGAGTAGAACACTTGTAAGGGTTAATTGTGTGAGCCTCCAAAACACAAATTAAAAGGTTGTTTGTGTGAGCCTGTAAAAACACAAAGTGAAGGTTGTTTGTGTGATCCTGTAAAAACACAAAGTGAAGGTTGTTTGTGTGAGCCTGTAAAACACAAGAAATTAGTTATTGTGTGAGCCATTAAAACACAAGGGATTTCTGGGTTAGGTATGAGCCATTGTGAGAAACTCCATGGTTGGGAGTGAGCTTGTAAAACTCCATTGCAACACTTAGAGTGTTAGTGAAACTCCCAATTGCGATTGGGGAGAGGAGTAGGGTTTGTTAACACCCGAACCTCTATAAAAATCCTTGTGTCAAATTCTCTCTATCCCTCCTAAAATTAATCTTTTATTTCCGCACCTTATAGTTTAATTTTTGAAACTCCAATTCAACCCCCCTTTCTTGGTTTAATATCTGGGCAACACTATCTAATAATCTCATTCAACACTCTAGAAGTAACCATATTGACATAAGACATCATTTTCTTAGAAATCATGTTCAATATGGAGATGTTGTATTGGAATTTATAAACACAGACAATCAATTGGCAGATAACTTCACTAAGTCTCTAAATGAAGAAATATTTAACTTTATAAGAAGAGAGCTTGGTATGATTGATGGATTAACTTTATGATTGCCAAATTTGTCGAACCTTGATTGTTAATCTTATGTTATTGTCTCATTTTTTAAGGTATGAAATGGCTAACTTGATAGAAATATATGTTATAGGGGATAGAAGCTCCTTAGAAATCCTTTAGTCTTGTTTTAGACTTAGTTTTATTTAATGAGAATTTTAGGCAATTCACGCCTGTGACACATATTCACGGCTGTGATCATAATTGCCAAAAGCTC
This sequence comes from Triadica sebifera, assembly GCA_023653625.1. NCBI lineage: Eukaryota > Viridiplantae > Streptophyta > Magnoliopsida > Malpighiales > Euphorbiaceae > Triadica > Triadica sebifera. Next base: position 15,869,224 of record CM042898.1, on the reverse strand, counting down.
CAGTAGCTTTCATGCCTTACTTCATGACATGCTTCACGGTTGAAGGTAGTGAAGACTATGTTTCACGCCCATAACCTTTTCTATCACTCTCGTGAAACTCTTTGTTCACGACCGTCAATATTTCCACCAAAAACTTATAGAAGCGTTCACGCTTTGTCTCACAGTCACAAGTAGTGAAGATTGTACTTCACAATCGTGACTCATTTGTCACCATCATGAAATTTCATCATTTACGTCCATGACCATTAAATGTCATGACCGTGAATCGTTTCATATTCTTCATCACGGGTAGAGCGCCTCTTCAGCAAACCGTGAACATGACATTTCACGCCCGTGACTGAGCATTCACGACCGTGAAGATGTCAACTATAAAACATTTTTTTCCATTATTTCTCTCATTTCTAACTCTCCAACTTCTCTCATTTATCACCATATTCAATACCTTTCATAGATTCCGACCCCCTAGTAGCATTTTCCATCTATAAATACCTTCAAAAACTCTTTCCTTCATCAGAAATCACAAAATCATAAGTTATTCTTCAAAAATCCTATCATATTTTTTCTTTTCAAGAATCAATATCAAACCCAAAAATGGAATCCGGATCCTCCAAAGGAACCAGAAAGAAGTCTCATGCTCCAAGAAGGTACACAGACTACCTTCTCAATATCATTCCGGACTACTGTCATCCGAGGTATTTGGTTCTCAAGAAAAGACCACTCATTTCTTCTCGATCATTTGAATGGCATGCTATCAGGACCCTTAGTCTCGAGACAAGCATGACGGAACAACTCCAGGCTTGTCATCTAAAAGATTTTGTTGATATCCATCAACTGATGCTAAGGGAACCTACCCTCAAGTTCCTTAGCACCCTGCAAGTCTCTCCCACCGACACAGTGAAATTTCAACTCTGCAAACATCCAAACACCCTCACTGCAACAGAGTTTGATGACATGTTCAACCTTCCCTCTAATGGTATCCTCAATAAAAGTAAGGTGGAGTTCTATGCCAATATGGCATGGACTCATTTAGGATAAAATTGCAGCTGAGATGTCAAGAAGATGAAGAGCACCCACCTTCGATCACCAATCCACAAGTACTTGTATAGGTTTCTGACCTATAGGATATTTTCAAGAGGAGATAGCAATGATGCAATTCAGAAATTCAAGCTCTTTCTCCTAGAGATGGCCCGAAGAGACCTAATAGTGGCTATATCTCGATGGTTTGCAAACCATCTATTATCAATTGCAATGAAGCCCTATGGAGACATCTTGATTGGTGGGTACGTGACTCATCTTGCTATCAAGCTTGGATATCTAAAGCTAGAAGATCACAACTTCAACCTCGTACCAGCACATCCTAGAGACCGGTTAGACGTCGAGTCTTTTATCAAGATGGGAGCAGCGGTTCGTATAATTCATGAAAATAATATCTACTACCACTTCACCATTCTGGTAGGTGAGATTATTTGGGAAGAAAATGATTCGGATGACTTCAAATCTGGCCTCCGAGGAATCTAGCAAAGAAAAAGAGTTCAAGTCAAGACGGTGACTCCAGAGGTTGAGCATGAAGTTGGAAAATCCTTAGCCTCCACAGCGAACTTGGCTCAGCAGGTGGCTGACCTTTTGACACCTCGTTCTGACCAACTGCAGGCTTCGATTAATGAGAGGTTGGAAAACCTAAAAGATTTCATAGAGTCTCGCATGGAGAGCCTCGAGGCGGAAGTAGGTCGCCTTAGAGATGGGATGTCCGGCTCCAAATCTAGCTAGAGCTTTAGTTTTTTAGTTTTTATTTCATTTTGTTTACTAGTTTCTAGTATTGCAAATGTAGGACTTTAATTTACTTTTCAAACCTTTGTACTTTTAGATTTGGTATTGATATAATTGCATTAGTTTTTCCCTTGTGTTCTTTTTATTGGTGACAAAATGGGGAGAACTTAGCAATATAATTGAATTAAATGAATATGCAAGTTACATGAATGCAAATGTGTTGATACTTTGAATATACCTTCAATATACTTTGCATATACTTAACTAGTTAAAAGCAAACAACTTGATATAATTTGGATATACCTTCAATATACTTTGTATATACCTAACTTGTTATAAGCAAAAATTTGGTATACATTGGAGATACTTTGCATATATCTTGCATATACCTAAACTAGGAAGCAAGCATCCATGCTACACTTCATCATTCTTAAAAATTCTTGCACTTTATTTTTTTTTTATCTTCAGCATCTTTTGAAGGGGAGACTTCTCAAAAGTACATATTGCTCGATTATTTGTCACCATTAAAAAGGGAAATTGTTGAACCTTGAGGGGTATTTTCGTCATTTTGATGCTGACAAATAAAATAGCAATAATGTATTTAACATACTTGTATTCTAAGTTTATTGAAAAGGGTATGGAATATGATGCAAGAATGGAAGACTAACTTTGAAAGTCAAAAAAATGAAGAAATAGCATGTTCATGCCCGTGACTATTTATGTCACGTCCGTGATGTAGCTTAGCGCCAACTATCTAACATTTAAAGTTCACGGATATGAAGGATCATAGCAATCGTGAATGATCATATTAGTCACACCCATGAAAGATAGTCACGCCCGTGAGAAAACATGCCAAATTCCTCAGAGAGCTTCACGGCTAGAGTCACCACTTGGACCACGGCTTGGAAGGATATTCACACTCGTGAAAGAATAATGTCATGCCCGTGATCAAACACTTCAATTCCTTCCAGAATGCTTCACGGCTAGAGTCACCACTTGGATCATGGCTTGGAAGAACATTTACGACCGTGACATACATATTCATGACTATGAAAGAGGAAAGAGAAACATGTCAGGCGCGAAATTAAGAGTTGATGCAACGACTATTTTTGCATTAAATGCAACCAAACGTCTATAATTCGCCAAGGAAGTATAAAATGGAAGTCATTTATGAATCCAGAACAAGAGAATAGCAATTAATTCAAATCAAAATCTTGTAGTAGCCATTTGTGCATTAATTACTTTCAACTAAACTTTAATTCTCTGTAAAAATCTTTTTGCTCATAATTTCTGAGCATTATAGATTTGTGAGTGTTTCTCTTTGTAATCTACTACTCAAGTGAGTTTAGGTATATTAGGTTAAGAGTATAACACTTGTAAGGGTTATTTGTGTGAGCCATTAAAACACAAGGAATTGGTTTATTGTGTGAGCCATTAAAACACAAGGGATTTCTAGGTTAGGTGTGATCCATTCATAGAAACACCATAGTTAGGAGTGAGCTTGTAAAACTCCATTGTAACACTTAGTGTGTTAGTGAAACTTCCAATCGAGATTGGAGAGATTGGGGAGAGGAGTAGGGTTTGTTAACACTCGAACCTCTATAAATTTCTTATGTGATATCTTTCTGTCCCTACTCTACTTAACTTTTCATTCCGCACTTAAAAGTTAAGAATTTTTTAATATCCAATTCAACCCCCCCCTTCTTGGTTCATTAATTGGGCAACAATGTTATTTGTTTTTAAACTAAGAGCAAGATGTATACTCTTTTATCTTTTGAAAAAAAAAGAGTAACTCCACCATAACATGCATTTCATACTGCATGTGTTATATGACCTATTAGGAAGCGAAAAAATAGATCTCCGCTTCTTCGTTATGTGAGTCCTAGAAATTCTAAAAATGGATTTAAAATATTTTTTACCCTTTGTGACTTTTAACTACATCATGATATGATGAATTAATATTGGCTATCTTAGGATGTATCCTATAGTCATAGATGATTTGACTTAGTAGAATACTTCTAGAAAAGCGAGTTAATTCAAATCTAACTGATGTGAGAGCGAAAGAAAGAGTATTTTTGCTTATGCACTCGATGCTCGTATTCACTGGTCGGAGTTACTACGCTTTATGAAGTTTGAAATAACTTAGAATACTGGTAATTATAAGAATGATATGAGTATAAATTCTTGAGGGATTGAATGATACTCATTCAAGTGTATTAAGAAAGATATTTGGGGTAAATGCGCACATTTTCAGGAGTAAATATTTATATATTTTTTGGTTGATGTCTCCTATATGGCCTATGGTTAGGTTTATATATTAGAGCTTCCATAATTTGTGTACTTCAGGTCACACGGTCCGTTCACCGATATGAAATATTTTTTGTTTAAGTTTGAGATTTACTATGAGCGAGTGAGAGATGTTGGATTTTATGGGTCTGGGCCACCCATGTGGGCTTGACCTAGTCCAAACCCATTATATTAGGCAATTTTTCTTAATTGCAGAGAAACTGCTCCTTGGAAGTTAAAAAGAAAAAAAAGGAGAAAAAGAAATTCTCTAAAAAACTTTTTCATCTCCACCCGATCTTAAGAGAATTAAGGTGTTTGTGCTATGAATTGAGTCCGGTTATAGTAATTAGACTCCACCCGAAGCATTGAAAACACATCATAAATGCTCAACAAGTAAGTTTTTGCTACCCTAAAATTCTAATAAAAAGTAATAAAATGTATTGGTTGTTGCTCAGAGTCTCGGGCTATAGGGAAATTTAAATGGATAATAAAAGGAAAAAATATGGTTATTGTAATATGTGGTAATATAATGCTAATATTAGGTGAAAAATATGGTATTAAGGTTGTGAAATTTGTATTTGTATATACATGGATTTTATGGTATGTCTATGGTAAGATAGGCATATTGATATGGCATCGAAGTATGTAACTAGAATGTATAATTCTAGGAATAATCATAAGGTGAATGATATGCATTATATAACATTATATAAATGTAAAAGTTTTATGCACATAAGTACCACTAACATTAGTTTGCTTAGCGTGTGGGTTTCCTGCATGTAGTTTCAGAGCCGATAGACAAAAGTTGACTGAAAGAGTAATGAGTACATCAAAGATTAGTCAGAATGTACCCATTTTTGGTGTTGGTTTTCATCATACATGGCATATTATGTATTTTGTTTATGTCGTGAGATTTTGGATTTTTGTTTTACATGTCTTTTTACATTAATAACATGTGATGATCTTTATTTTGATGTATTTGTAAAACAAGGCTAGTGAAGCTAGAAACATCTTTTATGTTATTATCGATTAGTTGGATCGAGGTTTTATTATTATGATGTTTAAATAAGTTTTAAATGTAAATTTTTTTTATTTAATCAGTTTTTCACAAAACAACTCGTAGCATCTGTTAGTATAGTTGGGAGGTTTTCTCAACTACATCGGAGGGTGTTACACAAAAGGTTGTTCATTGATTGTGCACAGGAAGGAGTTTCTTTCAAATTTGATCCAAATGCCTTTCCACGAGTATGATCCCATTTTGGGCATAGATTGGATTTCTCAACATGAGACAATAATTGATTGTCGATCTAAAAGGTTAATTCTTAAAACTCATGAACAAAAAGAGGTAGTAGTAGAAGGTGAGAGATTTCCATAACCAGCACAAGTGATCTCCATGATGAAAGCTCATAGGATGATTAGAAAGGGGTGTGAGATCTTTTTATCTCACATAATTGATATGAGGAGAAAAAGACTCAATCTAAAGGATTTCCCAATAGTGAGGGAATATCAATATGTGTTTCCAGATGATTTATGAGGGTTTCCTTCAAACATAGATATTGAGTTTTCCATAAAGCTTACACTATGTACAACACCAATATCAGATGCACCATACAAGGTGGTATCTACTGAGTTAAAGGAGTTGAAAGCATAGTTACAAAAGCTACTAGATAAGAGTTTCATTAGGCCGAATGTATCTCTTTGGGGTGCACCAATGTTGTTCGTTAAGAAAAAAAGATGGGTCGATGAGGTTGTGCATCGACTACATGCATTTAAATAAGGCGACCATTAAGAACAAGTATCTATTGCCACAGATAGATTATCTATTTGATCAATTGAAAGGTGCAGGAGTTTTCTCTAAGATTGACTTGAGGTTAGAGTACCATTAGTTAAAGATTAAGGAAAAGCATGTTGCAAAGAGAGCTTTTAGAACTAGATATGGCCACTACAAATTTTTAGTTATGCCTTTTGGGTTGATCAATGCCCTAGCAATATTCATGGATAGAATGAACCAGATCTTTAGGCCATATTTGGATAGGTTTGTGGTTGTCTTCATAAATGACATATTGATTTATTCTAAGAACAAGGAAGAACATGAACAACATTTGAGGATTGTCTTCTAGACTCTCAGAGAACATATGTTGTATGCCAAGCTCTCCAAATGAGTTTAAAGTATCTTCCTACTTAGAAGGAGTTGAACTTGAGATAGAGACGATGATTAGAGTTGATTAAGAATTATAACTATGTGATCGATTACCATCAGGGCAAGGCTAATATTGTGGCTGATGTATTGAGTAGAAAGATTATTGAACTAGGGGATCACAGATGCACAAAAGCAAGATGTCGAATTAGTCAAGTTAGTTGAATTGGTCTCTAAGGTGGAAAGACCTGAGTTTTCAGTTGAGTAAGTTGATGGTTTGTATTATCAGAGTCATTTCTATTTGTCTAATTATACAAATTTGAGACAGAGAATTTTAAAAGAGGCACATGAGATAAAGTATGCATGAGAATTTTAAAAAAGGCACATGAGATAAAGTATGCATGCATCTAGGAAGCAACAAGATGTATCAGGATTTGAAAGTGAAATATTGGTGGCCAAGAATGAAGAAAGACATCACAGAGTTTACGATGAGCCTAACATGTCAACAGGTCAAGGTAAAACATCAAGTACCATCACGATTGCTATAGCCGATCACTATTTTGGAATAGAAATGGGAAATGTTCATGATGAATTTTGTGATTGGGTTACCTTTAACACTAAGGAAGTATGACACCATATGGGTCATAGTAGATAGATTAACGAAGTCAACTCCCTTCTTGCCTATCATAAGAGACTACTATTTGAACAGACTAGCAGAGTTATATGTGAATGAGGTGGTAAGAATTCGTGGAATGCCAATCTCTAATATTTCAGACAGAGATCTGAGGTTTATATTACAGTTTTGGGGAAGTCTACAGTAATCATTAGGTACCAAAGTCAACTTTACTATAGTTTTTGATCCTCAGATGGACAGTCAGTTGGAAAGGGTGATACAGATTTTAGAAGACATGATGAGTTGTGTCACATAATTTGAAGGAAATAGGGAAAAGTATCCATCCTTGATGGAGTTTGCTGACAACAATAGTTACTAGTATAGTATTCAGATGACTCCCTATATGACAATTTATGGTAAAAAGTGTCAGACACATTTGTGTTAGATCGGACTTAGTGAACGGAAGCTGGTGGAGCTAGAGTTAGTGTAAGAGATGGAAGAGAAAGTGAAGATCATTCATGATCATTTGAAGATAGCTTCAAATAGGCAAAGGTGATATGCAGATCTCAAGAGGAGAAATATAGAATACATAGTAGGAGACAAAATGTTTCTTAAGGTTTCCCTATGAAAGAAGGTCATCAGGTTTGAAAAGAAGGGCAAGTTGAACATTAGGTTCAATGGACCTTATGAGATCCTAGAAAGGATCATACCAATTGTTAAAGAGGTTCCTTAAAAGCAATCACCTTAGGCACTTGATGTACTTATTTATTATTAATAAAAAGCATTTTTCATTATATGGTATTCATTACATATGAATTGATATATATCTTATATCGTTTAATGAAGTCTTTGGTATGTAACACAACATGAAGGAATTCATGATGAGATCATGATGATGAGATTCCTATCATGTGCAATTGTGTTTATACCCAAATTATCCCTCATCATAGGATCAACAAGACAGAACATTGTTAATTCGGATAAAGTAGAACATGTTATACTTCTTGACTAAGTCAAACAACTGATCTCATAAGCTAAAAGCATGAGATGTTTAGAGTTAACATGTGGATGCTTGCTAAAAATAGCAAGTACATTGGATAACCTACTATGAGATAATCACATGGATATATATTCAATGTTAGTGATAGTCTCATCATAGCAATGGTGCAAGTATCCTTAGACTTGAGATGCTCAAGGTTATCTTAGATACTAAGTCCTATACTTTGACTTCATTCCTTGTTGCCTCTTAAGAGGTCACTCATAGGGTGGTGATTGGGTATAGTATGAGGTATTCGAAGATAATTGAGTAGTCAATAAAGGATTCACCACTCTTGATAAATGGAGAGCATACCTATGTCCTTTTTGGCCAAGGTGGACATATCTTGAAGAAGGTCTTCAATGACATATCTGATCAGGATAATGAGTCTCATAGATAAAAACTAATACCATTTGAAATAGATGTGACATAGTCAGTCTAGAGGGAGTCGACACACAAACCATACTCTAAACCAAATGAGGAATAGTATAGTGAAAGGACGAATTGCATGGTAATTGTCTATGGAAGGGTTTATAGTTAGACCACTGGCTTTTCAGTCAATTAGGGATCATCATGTGTTGCAAGATACCACTCATGATTTGCTTTAAATCATGTGATGATTTAAGTTTCCAACATAATTGGTAACCTAATGAGTCATATGCATAGAAAGAATAAAGGAAATGTGAAATGAGTTTTAGATTGGTTCCAAAAATATGAGAGAGCAAGTTGTGTGAAAGAGTTTTGCATATGAGAGCAAAAGAGGTTATGTGTCATGTGCGACTGACATGTGCAAAGTGACATTCTATCGTGCGCGCGAGGATTCCTCCCGTGCATGCGACAGTACAAAGGCTATCTATCATGTGCACAATAACAAGCTCTTTTGCATAAGGCTGTCGCACACCTCTATTAATAAATCTCAGAAAGGAGCTTGCCTCATTAGAGAAATAAAAGTTATATCTCTTTCATATCTCTCAAAAGATGAATCATCATTGCTAGCACATTGGTGCTTTGAAAACCCATCTTTTTCAAGGTTGTTTCCTTCGCTCCTTTGTGTGGATTATTATTAGAAAAAATCTAGCCTTGGATTGTTGTGGTTTGCAAAAACCCAACTAAGAAGAAAGACTTACAACTTGGAAGATTGAAAAGCTACAAATAAAGGTAATCAACTTCTTCTATATTGATGGTAGGATCCAATTTTAATATACATATGGCATTCCATGGGTTTTGGTTTTAATAAATTTTCATATTTCCACTATGCCATGTATGAGATGCAAGTTCAAAACCCAATAGTGGTACCAAAGCAATCCTATGTAAATTAAATTCGAATTTAATTGAAGTATCAATGAGATTGATTGTTAAAGAATAATTTGAATTCCCTCTTTTTGTTAAGAATGATTTTGATTCTGTTTGTCCTAAAATTTTAATTATAATTCAATGACATGTTAATATGATGATATTATATATTTTTTATGATAATTAAAAGGTTTGAATTTGATTTAAACATGAAAATCATAATTGTTCATATTGCTAAAATTTTAGGGTTTGTGAAATCTAGTATTACCAATTGAGTTGTTTATGGGGCTGTTTGAATTTAATTTATTAATTGATTATTCAAACATGTTTATGACATATTTAGAATGTGTTTAACTTATGGACAACACCTATAATGATGCAAAAATCATTTTTAATCATAAAACAAACAAAATATGTAACCAGGTTGAGAACCTTACCATGTGATGAGACTGTTTTGTGTTGTTTAATTTAATGAATCAGAACCTTAATTCATGTTTATAAGATACTCATGAAGTTATTTTAATGCCAATTGCATGCTAGAGACAAATTAAATTAGCAGTTAAATTCCTAAAGAATCCTAATTCATATATGATTCAATTTAAGCAATTTTTGATTAATTGGTTTGCTAGTTGAATGATAATGATTTAGATTGTCTAATGAATGAATTTAATTAGTTTAAAATGATTAGAAGGTGCTTATAATGATAAGAATGAATTCTGAAAATTTTAGAAATTTTTAAATGGAATTTGATTTGAATTTGAAAAGATTTTTCAAAGTTCTGGTTTGAATTGTAACTAGGATTATTTAATCCTATTTGACATCAAACTAATAATTAACTAAGGTAATTTAATTATAAATTAACTACTGGTCATATTTGGATTTAATATTAAATGAGATTTAATTATTAAATTCGGATTTAATAATTGCATTCATTAAATTGGTAATAACCTAATTGGTAAAGTAAACAATTTTAGGAAACTTTTTGATATGATCAAATGTATGCTTAATTTGTATGATTTCCTTTTAGAAAGTGTTTTTAAATGTTCATATGATTATTTAATGAGATTAAATAATGCATATATGATAAATTTCACTGAAGGCCAAACAATCAAAATAATGTCTCAAGAGTTGAAACAAAAGGAACCCAAATTATTTGTTTAATAGATTATGGACTTGACCAATGTGATTGATCATGCATGGAAATTTGTTTTTGGTAAATAAGACATGTGAGTCCCTGCCTTCTCTATTCTCTCTATTGTATTTCTCTTCTCATCTTACTCCCCTCAAATGAAGCTTGAGGTTTTCTTATGAAGAATTTATATAATTAGATCATATAGGATTAGAATAGAGTTGAAGTACAAAAGAGCTAGAAGCCAAAGAGATGGTGCCAAAAGAAAATGAGCATTAGAACATGAAATTTTTTTTTTATTTTAGTGTTATAATTTCATGCATATACCTAGGTGAAACCTAATCAATCCTTTCACGGCTCAAAGGATTGATGTTAGATTATGCCTATAATCATAACCATATAATTAGTGTAATTATCTTATATATATATATATATATATATATATATATATATATATATATATATATATATATATATATTATGCATGCCAAATTGCCATGATGAGACCTAAATAAAGAAATCCCTCTTAAATTATATTAAGGCCAATGTCTTCCATTAATATGGCAAGAACCAGTGTTCTTTTAGAGTTTGGGTTGTTGGGCACACCCAAGCCCACTCTACACAAATATGTTCAAACCATCAAAATATGATTTCATGATTAATGGCCCGACTTTAAGTAGTTACATTATCTTGTTGGGCAAACCCAAGGTCAATGTGAATTAAAGGCAAAGTTAGGTAAGTGTACATGAGATGTGCACATATCAAGAGTTGATAGCTCAATGATTCAATAATTGCATAGAGGATGCAATTGGTATGAGATACCTACCAATTGACCTAAGACAGCTTGTTGGGCAAACCCAAGGTCATTCATAGTGATGTTGGATATTGACCCACTAGGAGAGCTTCCAATGAGTTCTCTCGGATTCATAGTGAGGACTATGGATTCACAATAAAATAGTGGGATTTATAATGCATGTTTATTAAAGACCTAATATTTATGCATTTAGTACATTCTCTAACATGATCTTTCTTTATATCTAGGTTGCTAGAATTATGCCATCAAACGTGAACTTACGCTCAATTCTCGATTCCAATAAAATGATTGGCCTAAAATTCCTTGATTGGCTAAGAAATTTGAAAATAGTTCTTAAAATAGAAAAAATAGCTTATGTCTTGGAACAACCACTTCCTTCCCTTTCTGCTAATGATGCATTTGTTGATGAACATTTGGTATATAAAAAACATATGGATGATAGTGAGTTGGCGGGTTGCATTATGCTCGCCTTTATATCTCCCAAGCTTCAAAAGTTGTATGAGACTATGGATGCAAATACCATTGTGTATAATCTAAGTTTTTTGATGAGCAAGCTCGAACTGAGTAATATGAGATATCTAAATTGCTCTTTAGTTATAAGTTGGTAGAGGGGACATCTCCAATGCAACATATATTGATGATGAGGAAGAAAGGCATAGAGACGACATCAAAAGGGACTTACTTCCATTATGGCAAGAGTTACCAATGGAAGATGAATTGCAAGGCCTATTTAAAGCCTTCAAGTATTTATGTTATTGAGGTTAATACTATTTTTGTTAATAACACATGGGTATTGGATACCGGATGTGGGTCTCACATATGCACAGATATGAAAGACTTAAAGAATGGTAGATAACTTAAGCAAGGAGAGTCAGATCTACGTGTTGGCAATGGAGCAAGAGTTCTTGCATTAGTTGTAGGAACTTAAGTATTGACACTCCTAAGTGGGCTTGTTTTAGAATTAGACAATTGTTATTATGTTCCAGTTTTAACAAAGAATATTATTTTTGTTTCTTGTTTAAATAGAATAAGTTTTCATTTAACTATTAATGGCAATGGTTACTCTATATGGTCGAATGATATTATTTATGGAACTGACACATTATGTAATGGGATTTACATTCTTGACATGTCTAATTCAATCCTCAATATCAATTATAAAAGACAAAAAATGGATAACCTAAAACCATCATATTTATGGCATTGTCTTCTTGGCCATATAAATGACAAGTGAATGACTAAGTTACACAGGAATGTTGACTTAAGATCATTTGATTATGAATCATATGACATATGTGAATCTTGTTTGTTAGGAAAGATGACAAAATCACTTTTTAGTGGAAAAGGTGAACGTGCCAATGGGCTATTGGACCTTGCACATACGGATGTATGTCGACCAATATCAGTGCATACCAGAAGTGGTTTTATCTACTTCATTACTTTCATTGTTGATTATTCATGATATAGGTTTTTGTATCTGATGAGATACAAATCTGAAGTTTTTGAAAAGTTCAAAGAATTCAGAAATGAAGTAGAGAAACAACTTGGCAAAAGTATGAAAGCACTTAGATCATATCGAGGTGGAGAATACTTAAGCCAAGAGTTTCAATGTTATCTAAGAGATAATGGGATTTTATATCAATGGACTCTACCTTACACACCACAATATAATGATGTAGCTGAAATGAGAAATCAAACCTTGTTAGACATGGTGATGTCAATGATGAGCTTTGTAGAACTATTTCTATCTCTTTGGGGTCATGCACTAAAGACTTCTATTTATATATTAAATAGAGTCCCTTCTAAGTCAGTTGAGGTTACTCCATATGAGATATGAACTAATGAGAGACCTATTCTTTCTTATTTGGAAGTATGGGGTTGTCCTCCTTATGTGAAGCGGATGATGTCAGATAAGCTAGAAGCTAAGTATGATAAATATCTATTTGTGGGATATCCAAAAGAGTCATTTGGATATTAATTTTACCACACTTTGGAACAAAAGGTGTTTGTTTGAAAGCATGATGTCTTCTTAGAGAAAGAGTTTCTTCTGAAAAAAGATAGTGGGAGCAAGATTAAACTTGATAAAGTTCAAGATACTCAAACAGATGCAGATCAATTAACAGAACTCGAATCTATTACTCATAGAAATGAAGTAGCAACTACACATTCTAAAACATAAGAACTTCATAGATCAAGTATGATACGCATTGTTCTTGAGAGATATGGAGTTCTCATATGCAAATAGAATGATGTATGACTCATAAAGGATGATGAGCCTACTACCTACGAAGAAGTTTTGAATTTTTCAAAATCTGATAGATGACTAAAAGTGATGCAGTCAGAGATGGATTCCATGTTTGAAAATCAAGTGTGGAGTTTGGTTGACCAACCTGAAGGGATTAAATCTATTAGGTGCAAATGGGTCTTCAAAAAGAAGACTGACATGGAAGGTAATATAGTTTATTTATAAAGCTAGGTTGGTAGCTAAAGGATGTTGTCAAAGACAAGGTGTTGACTATGACAAAACTTTTTCTCCAATTTCTGTGCTTAAATCTATCAGGATACTCTTAGCCATTATTGCTCAACGGTTCGATTGGAGTCTAAATTTGGATTTTGACTAAAAAATAATTAAAATAATAACAAATAATTATGAAAAATATCTAATAAATTTTTTAAAGAAATTAAAGATATTATTTTATGGTGAAGGACCTAAATGCAAAATTTGAAAAGTTTTGGGATCAAGTTGCAATTTACCAAAACTTTGAGGATTAATCGGGATAACCATCAATTAAATGCATGATTGGGACATTAAACACATGAAGTGGGCCGACCAAGTGGCAAATTTTAAGAAGCCAATTGACATGCATGAATACATGAATTAAACATTAAATGTATATGAGCTTAGATGTACCCATCCTTAATGACTTTTGTCATTTTTCCCTTAATTTTTTCTTCTTCCTTCCTTATCCCTTTCTATCTAGACTTTTCTATTCCCCTAATTCAGCCCACATTTTCTCTAATCCTCCACAACCAAGCTTAGTTCTAAAAAGAGAAAATGAGAAAGAAAGTGTGAAAAAGAGAGAGAAAGGCATGGAAAATTCTATTTTCATGCTCAAAAAAGCTTGATAGAGAAAAAAGAGAGAGAGAGAGAGAGGTTAGGGTTTATAAAATTTTAATGATCTCTTTTATGTATTTTAAGAACACAAATTGACAAGGATCTATCTCAAAGGAGCAAAGGAAAAGAGAAAGAGAAGCAAAGAGAAGGAAAAGAAAAAAAAAGGTTTGTGCATAACCTAAGGCAATAGCCTGTCTTATTTTTTTTAAGTTGCATGACTTGAGCATTTGGCATGTTAATGATTCTGAATTAGTAGTATTTTGTGATAAAAATCTTGAGGATGCATGTTTGCTGGACTTAAGATTAATTTTGATAAAAAAAATTGAAGATGGTAAATATATGTGTTCTTTGCTGGAATTGATGAGCAGTGCGTACATAAACTATTATAACTTAAGTTATTGAATTCTGATTTGTATGTTATTTATTGGGTTTAAAAGATAAGACATTGCTCTTGAACTTTTATTCAGACCATAAAATCCATATATGTCTATATTTTCCAAGAAAAATACATAAAGTTTAGACCTATAATCTGTCTAGAAAATTCTGGGCAAAACTGTTAGTGACTAGTCAGTGTTAATTTCATCATATCTTTGATAAAGAACTCACTGCTAAGATTCAGCATATTAAAGCTAAGTTTCAGCACTAAAATTGTTAAGAATACCTTGTAATTAAATTTGAATTGTAACAGGACAATATGAAGGTCCATAGGGGCACCCGATTTCTATGGTAAATGGGAAAATGACCCCTCCATAGCAGAGTTTTGGTTAGAATGGACAGAGAGAGTCTTTGATCAGTTGCATTGTACATATGAGTAGAGAATGAATATGCAGTATCTTTATTGTAAGACCATGCATATGACTAGTGGCGATCTGAGTCACAGAGCACAGAGGCACCTGATCCCATCACTTGGGAATTCTTTTTAGAAAAGTTCAAAGAGCAATACATTCCCCCTATTTATACAGATGACAAGAAAAGGGAATTTTTGACTTTAAAATAGGGGAACATGCTGGAGACAAAATATGAAAGAGAATTCACACATCTTTGCAAATATTCTGGTGGCATTGTATTCACGAAAGCTGATAAATGCCGATGATTTGAAGATGGATTGAGAGACCCAATCAAGCTACAGGTCTCAGCCCTACACCTAATGAATTTTCCTAGTTTGCTAGCATATGCCAAAACACTTGAGAGAGTTCTAGCAACACAACATCCAACACAAGATAGAAGGTTCAAAAAGCCTATATCACAGCCGAGTGGGGGACCATCAAGTGGCAAGAGGGTCAGATCTTTTAGTGGCCGATTTCAGGCTGGGGGTTCTAACACACCTCCTTCTTATAGGTAGTGACAACCCACGAGATTTGTTTCTTCAGTAGCCAGTACACTGACACAGGCACCACGTAAGTCTCTATCTCTACCAGAATGTCTCCATTATGGTCATCCTCATCTGGGAGAGTGTTGGTGGATGACAGGAGCATGCTTGAGGTGTGGCTCTAAAGATCATATGAAAAGAGATTGTCCTTTATTACAGTATAGCAAAGGTTTGGAAAGCACTGAGCTGATACAAATGCAAGCTTCTGGGTAAGGCAGAGGCCGAGGTCGAAGGCAAGGCAGAGGAGGCCGATTAGGGTCCAGTCAGTTTGTATTAGAGACAGTTGAAAGGCTAGAAGGTAGTGGAGCTGCCCCAGCCAGGGCGTATGCTATGTGAGGTCGAGAGGAGCAGGATGCACCTGATGTCATAATTGGTAAATTCCTTTTCTTTGGCTCTGACATACATGCATTGATAGATCTGGGGTCAATGCATTCATACATATGCACACCACCACCAGGTCGAGAGGGTTTAGAACCACAGGCTCTAGATTTTGAGATTCTAGTGACTAAACCATTGGGGCACAGTATGAGGGTTAGCAAAGTGTTTAGGGGTTGCCCAGTTGAAATTCAAGGTAGGCAATTCCCAGCAGACTTGATAAAGTTACCACTCCATGAGTTCGATGTGATCTTGGGAATGGATTGGTTAGCTTGTTATGGAGTGGTAGTTAATTATGGGAGGAGACAAATGATCATCAAAATTCCAAAGAAAAATGTGATAGTAGTGATGGGTGAGAATAGAGGATATCCAAACAATGTGATATCAGTATTGAAAGCTTGGAAACTCGTCAGTAAAGGATTTGAAGCATACTTAGCGTATGTGATTGATAAGGAAAAAGCAAGTCCAAATTTGATGGATATTCCTACTGTTAGTGAGTTTCCTGATGTGTTTCTAGAGGAGTTGCCAGGGTTACCGCCAGATAGGGAAATCGAGTTTGCTATCGATTTGGTACCCGACACCAGTCCTATTTTCATTACACCATATATGATGGCACCAGTAGAGTTGAAAGAGTTGAAGATACAGTTGCAAAAATTATTAGATAAGGGATTTATACAACCCATTGTATCACTGTGGGGTGCTCCAGTATTATTTGTAAAGAAGAGAGATGACACTCTTTTTTTTGGATCAACTACAGGCAGATTAATAGGGTGACTGTTAAGAATAAGTACCCGCTGCCCAGGATTGATGATTTAGTTATCAATTGAAAGGTGCAAGCATATTTTCAAAAATAAATCTTAGATTGGGGTATCATCAACTGAAGATGAAGGAGTTAGATGTACCTAAAATGACATTCAGGACTCGTTATGGTCATTATGAGTTCCTAGTTATGCCCTTTAAATTGACGAATGCACCAACAACTTTTATGGACTAGATGAATCGAGTGTTCAAGCCATATCTTGATCAATTTGTAGTGGTGTTTATTGATGACATCCTTGTGTACTCTAGAGACCGAGAAGAACATAATCAACATCTCAGAATAGTGCTGCAAACACTGAGGGATAATCAGTTGTATGCAAAGTTATCTAAGTGCGAGTTTTGGCTTGAACCAGTCAGTTTTTTGGGCCACATAGTTTCAGCAGAAGGTATTTGAGTTGACCCTAGTAAAATTAAGGCTATTCTTAATTGGAAACCACTACGAAATGTGACAGAAGTGAGGAGTTTCCTTGAATTAGCTGGATATTATAGGAGGTTCATGAAGGGATTTTCATCCTTACCGATTCATTTGACAAGACTGCTATGAAAAGAGGTCCATTTTGAGTGGACATATAGGTGTCAAGCAAACTTTGAACGACTGAAGTCAATGTTTATTGAAGCGCCAGTCTTGACTCAGCCTACTCCAAGGAAAGACTTTATTGTGTACAGTGATGCTAGTCGTAATGGTTTAGGCTGTGTTCTTATGCAAAAAGGAAAGGTGATTGCTTATTTATCGAGACAGCTTAAGCCTCACGAGCTTAATTATCCGACACACGATTTGGAGTTAGCTGCTATTGTTTTTGCTTTAAAGATTTGGAGACATTATCTATATGGGGAAAATGTAATATCTATACAGATCAAAAAGTCTTAAATACCTTCCCTCATAGAAAGAATTGAATTTGAGACAACGAAGATGGTTGGAGTTGATTAAAGATTATGATTGTGTGATCGATTACTAGCCAGGAAAAGCTAATGGGATTGCGAATGTACTAAGCAGAAAGATTTTAGCTGAGATATGAGTACAATCCACTTTAATGCAGATGATCAAAGATGTTCAGAAGTAAGATGAGAAATTAATAAAGATAGTCGAGGTAGTGAAAAAGGGAGAAAAGCCTGAGTTTTCATTGACAGAAGATGGCATAGTATACTTCCAAAATAGGATTTGTGTTCCTAATATAGAAGAGCTGAAGTTTGATATCTTAAAAGAAGCACATGAAACGGTATATGCCATGCATCCAGACGGGAGCAAGATGTATCAAGACTTGAAAACTCAATACTGGTGGCTAGGGATGAAGAAGGATATCACTGAGTATGTTGCTAAGTGTCTAACCAGTCAGCAAGTGAAAGCAGAACACCAGTTACCTATGGGATTGTTGCAACCATTACCGATTCCAATGTAAAAATGGGAAAGAATCACGATGGATTTTATGTTCGACTTACCGGTGACTCAGAGAAAGCATGATGCAGTGTGGGTGACAGTGGATCGACTGACAAAGTTGACACATTTCTCACCAGTCAAAATGGATTACTTATTGAACAAGCTAGCCAAATTTTATGTAAATGAGATAGTGAGACTTTATGGAGTGTTAGTATCTATCATCTCTGATAGAGATCCCAAATTTACATCGCAATTTTGGAGGAGCTTACAATAAGCTTTAGGAACTCGACTCAATTTTAGCACAACTTTTCATCCACAAACAGATGAACACTTTAAGCAGATTATCCAATTGTTAGAGGACATGATGAGAAGCTGTGTGCTTGAATTTGAGGGAAGTTGGGATCGATATCTACCTCTTATGGAGTTTGCCTACAACAACAGCCATCAGACAAGCATAAGCATGGCTCCTTATGAGGCATTGTATGGAAGAAAATGTAGAACACCAGTTTGTTGGACCAAGTTGAGTTAGAAGAAGTTGATAGGGCCAGAGTTAGTGCAACAAATAGAAGAAAAGGTTAGAATTATCCAAGAAAGATTGAAAGCTGCTCAAGATCGACAAAAATCATATGCTGACCTCAAGAGGCGAGATATAGAGCATGATGGGAGATAAAGTGTTCTCCAAGGTTTTGCCTTGGAATAAAGTATTGAGATTCGGTAAAAAGTGAAAGTTAAGTTCGAGGTTCATTGATCCTTATGAGATTTTGGAAAGAATCGGACCAATGGCATATCAATTAGCACTTCCACCAGAATTGGATAAAATCCATAATGTTTTTCATGTGTTGATGATAAGGAGATATAGATTGGATCCAACTCATATTATTCCAACTTATGAGATAGAAGTACAGACCGCCTTGATATACGAAGAGGAACCAGTGGCTATATTAGCACATGAAGAAAAAGTTTTACGAAACAAGAAAGTTCCATTAGTTAAAATATTATGGCGGAATCATGCTACTGAGGAAGCCATATGGGAAGCGAAGAGATGATGAGGAAGCAATATCCTCACTTGTTCAACAAAGAATGAATAGGTAAAATTTTGAGGACGAAATTTATTTTAAGGGGGAAAGGATGTCATATCCGCTAATTTAGGCCCATAGTTCCGCAAGTTGTTAAATCGACTCAACAGTTCGATTAGAGTCTAAATTTGGATTTTGACTGAAAAATAATTAAAATAATAGCAAATAATTATGGAAAATATCTAATAAAGTAATTAAAGATATTATTTTACGGTGAAGGACCTAAATGCAAAATTTGGAAAGTTTAGAGGTCAAGTTGCAATTTACCAAAATTTGGAGGATTAATTGGGATAACCATAAATTAAATGCATGATTGGAACATTAAACAT
Organism: Triadica sebifera; assembly: GCA_023653625.1. Lineage (NCBI taxonomy): Eukaryota > Viridiplantae > Streptophyta > Magnoliopsida > Malpighiales > Euphorbiaceae > Triadica > Triadica sebifera. The sequence continues at coordinate 15,849,691 of CM042898.1, read as the reverse complement.
ATGGAGTGGGCCAACTACACCAAGTGGAAAATTTTAAGAAGCCAATTGACATGCATGAATACATGAATTAAACATTAAATATCTATGAGCTTAGGTGTCCCCATCCTTAATGACTTTTGTCATTTTCCCCTTAATTGTTTCTTCTTCCTTCCTTATCCCTTTCTATCTCGAATTTTCTATTCCCCTAATTCAGCCCATGTTCTTTCTAATCCTCCATAGCCATGCTTAGTTCTAGAAATAGAAAATGAGAAACAAAATGTGAAAAAGACAGAGAAAGGCATGGGAAATTATATTTTCATGCTCAATAAAGCCTGAGAAAGCAAAAAGAGAGAGAGATGTTAGGGTTTATGAAGTTTTAATGATCTCTTTTATATAATTTATGAACTCAAATTGACAAAGATCTAGCTCAAATGATCAAAGAAAAAGAGAAAGAGTAGCGAAGGGAAGGAAAAGAAAAAAAAAAAAGAGGTTTGTGCATAACATAAGGCAATAGCCTATATCTTATTTTTTTTAAGTTGCATGATTTGAGCATTTGGCATGTTAATGATTCTAAATTAGTAGTATTTTGTGATAAAATATCTTGGGGATGCATGTTTTCTAGAATTGAGATTAATTTTGATAAAAAAAATTGAAGATAGCAAATATGTGTGTTCTTTGCTGGAATTGATGAGCAGTGAGTAAATAAACTGTTATAACTTAAGTCATTGAATTCAGATTTATATGTTCTTTGTTGGGTTCGAAAGATAAGACATAGGACTTGAACTTTTATTCAAACCATAAAATCCAGATATTTCTATATGTTTCCAAAAAAATACATAAAGTTCGGACCTAGAATCTATCCAGGAAATTCTGGGCAAAATTGTTAGTGACCATTCAGTATTAATTTCATCATATCTTTTGATACAGAACTCCAAATTAAGTGATTTAAGTTGCATATTAAAGCTAAGATTCAGAAATAAAATTGTTAAGAATATCTTATAATTAAATTCGGATCATAACAGGACAATATGAAGGTCCAAAGTAGAGCACAAAATATGCCAATGAGAGGGCAACATATGAGTTGAGGAATTTAATGAGTAAAATAATGTGAACCTTGTTATATTATGCAAATACTATTTTTATTGAGTAATTGTGTGATTAATTGACCCTTTACATGCATGAAATGGGTGAATTTAATAACTATAATGTTAATAGCATTGAGTAAGCCCTAGAACACATAACTTAAAACTAGACTCGAGATAGTTTGACATGCCAAGTAAGGGAGAGTATGATGAAAACCATTAATGGTATGATTAATGAAGCCAGTAATGACACAATTATTGAAACCGATAATGATGCTATTATTGAAGCCGGTAATGACTGTATTATTGAAGCCGGTAATGACACTTGTATGTGTGCATCATATTGCCCATGTGGCACTCCTAAGTGTCTAGATGACAACTTCATTATCCTAATCAGTGGTTCATAAGTGTTGTGGGCTTAAAAAAGTTATGAAAAATAAATGGAATCATAACTTGTGATATGATTAATTATGATGGATTATATAATGATGTTATAATTAACTAAAACAGGTATGAGATAAAAGAATATAATTTGATATTTATGCATGCTAAAATATTATGAGATGTATATTTGCATGAAAAAGATAATTGGGAAAAAATTGATATATGACAATGCATGTTGCATGAAATAGTTTATTATCTTATTTATATGCTCCACTAAGCCAAGAGCTTAGCATGGAAATTTCTCTCGCGCATATATAGTAAAGAATAAGCAGACGATAATAGGTAAAGGTAACGGTGGTCTGATCCAGTAGAGCAGCTTGTTTCAACCATTGTGGGTCACATAACTTTTATATTTATAGTTTGAATTTTATTTTATAGTATTTATAAAATAAATAGCACATTTTTTAAATAACAAGTTATTATATAAAATGTATTTCGTCTTTCTTGTTATGATTTCCTTTACATTATAAAGTAAATTAATAGTAAATAAAGAAAAAAAATATACGAGTGTCTTTTATTTATTCATATATATGAAATGATGTTTTTAATCGATGAAGTCAACATAGCACTCTCTTATCCGGGCATGTATTGCTAGGGTGAGGGGGTGTTGTAATTTTAATCCAAATAATATTTCTTTCCTTAGATAAAGAATATTCCATTTTTATACTTTCTTAAAATATCTGAGTCAAAAACAATGTAAATTCCAATTTTGTTCAACGAAAAATTATTTTTTCTAAATTTTAGTTCCAAACTTCAAAATTCTCAATTAATAATATCCAAAATATTTTTTTCATAATTTATTATCATTTTAATTTTTTTCATGGCCGAATTTAGACCTCGATCGGTTCGGCTCACTAGATTTCAATCCCTTGTGACCATGGCCTAAATTATCGAGCATTACATTGCTCATAGAGGATGTTGAGCCTACTACCTACGAAGAAGTTCTGAATTGTTTAGAATATGATATATGGCTAATAGCCATGCAGTCACAGATGGATTCCAAGTTTGAAAACCAAGTGTGGACTTTGGTTGACCCACTTGAAGGGATTAAACTACTAGTACAGAAAAGAATTATACGTGTCAGTTATTTTGTATTTTATGTGTCTGTTAACTAGTAGACACATATATAGGAGATGTATATGATATGAATTTTATGTGTTTGTCATTGGTATAGACGCATATAATTTAATTATATGCATTTGTTATTTAGTAATACCAGACGCATATAATCAGGTTATACACGTCAATCGTTTAGTAATAGCAGACGCATATAATCAGGTTATACGAGTCTATCGTTAAGTAATAGCGAGCACATTTAATCAGGTTATACGCGTCTGCTATTTTTAACGACAGACACATATAACCTGATTATATGCGTCTGCTATTTTTAACGATAAACACGTATAATTAAGTAATACATGTTTGTCACAACGAATTGACAAACACCTATTGTTTTTTTTTTAAATCAAGCTTATATTATACTGTTACCATTCATATATAACCTGGTTCAAAATTCATAATAAATTTGCTTCAATATTGCAAGCCACAATAGGCATCCTACATTCAAGTCACAAATACTCAATAATCAAAATATTCCCAAGACAACACAAACTACAAAAATTCAATAAATCAAAGCAACACAACATGCCTAAAACAATTCACATGAAAATAATTAATCCACAAGTTCTTCAAAATTCATTAATTTAAAATTGCATTTCTCATTAATATGAAATATTTTACAAAAGTAAATAAAAAGATTACATACACTCTCTTATAAACTAATTTGACCACATATGTCAAATTTTATCTATTTGATCTTGACTATTTGATTCATTTTCGAAAGTCTGCAAGACAAATCAAACAAAGAATAGAAAATATGTTAAAAATTAATAAATTAATAGCTAGTTATGTATCATACTTGTAATATAAATTGAGTAGTATTTGAAAGAACATACCTTAAGCAATGTTGTATCATTGTTATGATATACGACAATTTTGTACATATACCTCATGATGTAATATCCGCATTCAACACCTCCTTGTTATTGAAGGCACTTAAAAGAGAAAAACGACAAAGAAAAAGCTAAATAAAAGATTATAAAATCATAAAAACTTCAATCTAACTAGGAATTAGGAATATAAAATTCTCACCGAAATGTCATTCCATTTTAACCTTGCACCTTTATTTTTTCCACCTTTTATAGCATAAGTTCTATAGGCTCTGAAAAATAAGTGTATATCAAAATCGATATTAATATTGAAAACACTACAAACATTGTAGAAACTATTAGCTAGTAGTATTATAACTTACAGGTAAATATGAGGTTTTAGACTTATATCGCAGCTGCCACGGGCTAGAGGATCCATGAAAAATGCCTCACTTTGTTCACAGTAAAATACAATTAACATCCAATGGTTTAGAGATATACAAATATGTTGAAGTTAGTAAAAATGTGGAGAATAAAAATTATGCAAATACGAATGTAAATGTTTCTTACTCCTGGAAGTATGGTAGTAGAATGAAATATTTATCTCTTTGTTCCTTCAAAGCTTTTATAATATATCTTTCTACTGTGTTGGTCTCTGTGAACATCAAATAAGCATTACTAGACAAAGAAATCCGATCGACGATATAAAGAATGTATTGCACAAGTTATGAAGGTACCTGCATGCATGAATCACAATACATACATAAGTAATTATTTTCATATTTTTTAAATCGATCTTATGATATTAGTAATAAATAGTATAATCTTACATCATAAATATATGAATGTTCAAGACATCAAGCCATTCCATAAAGAAGAGTCGAACGATGTCTTCCACTGACATAAATCATTATATTATCTCCTGGATACTTAAATAATGTAATGTTTGCAAGAACTTAAAAAATGTACCCAGTAGGCAATATAGCAACCATCTCATGCATCAACCTTATGTCACCACTCAAAATTGCCAAAATTTTCTCATTAACTAAAGGCTCATGTCGCTTTATAGTTGATTCTTTCAATAAACCACTACCTTGTTTATTCTTTGGAGCCTTCTTTAATGAGTTGGATTTAAGTTCCTATCAATTAATAATAAATTATGACATATTATGATATATGAAATGCGATAATCTCAATTTTATTGTTTATAAGTTTAGGAATTACTACCTCTCTAAGAACCACGAGATGTTATGGCCATTGAACAAAGCTACCTTCTGCTTTCCCAACTGTAGTTAAGTATTCAGTAGGCACAGGAAGTTGGGCTTCATGACAACTAGATAATACTTCATCTACAGATACCTTGATGTGATTAGGCATGATAGGTCGATTGTCCACTATAGCATTAACAAGGGATGGATAAACCATCCCCCTTGCCACAATCACCTATTTACCTTCATTAATAGTAGCAAGTCTGCATGATGTAGGTGTCTGCAAAAACACAAAAAATCAATATTAGCTAGATTAAAGTGGAAGTAGAAGTAATGAAATTCAAAATTGTTACCTGTAATTCTTATATCGGAAATGGTGGGTCCACAGAGTGACAACTACTAGGAGTTGGGCGAGGAAATGAAGGACCCATCTCCACCTCCATATTAGGGCCAAATTGAGATGACTTCCTAGTCTTCTGCTCTATCATACTCTTAAGATGTGCAATATTTGCCGAGAATTTAACAAATAATTTGGCCTCTATTTTAGTCTCAAGCTCTTCTATAACTTCAAATGAGACGGATGTTGATAGTTTCCTTTTTCCAGGATTACCATAAAAAATTTTGATGGTTAAAGCACTTCCAACACCTCTCACATAGCCAGAATGTTCGGGTTTTTCAAATGCACGTGACAATATGTCATCATTCCTCTCTGGTAGCCAGCTACCTTGGGCGACTTCTTCCCGTAATATCTCCTATTCACCAGATAAACAATATGTTGTAAGCAATCACAAATAAAAAAGATAATTGCAATTAATGTTTGTTTATCAAGTTATACTTACTATTTTTGTTGCCACCTCTTTTGTCTTTTCTACTGGGATTATATCATTTCCTTCTTCTATTTTTTTTGGTTCTAGCTCTAACCCAATCGAGACTTCAATCATATGATGATAAGCAAGTGAATGGGGCCGGTGCGTGGCGAACGGAACGGATCATCAAGCCATTTTTTGCCTCAACCCCCTAAATAGGAATAGGGGTACTTTTGAAATAGGGGCTAATTGCTTCGCACGAGCAATCGTACTGTCCTTTGAAGAAATCCCGGCCCTAGTCCTTTCTTTACCTTTACATGTCGATTCAGCAAGCAAGGCTAATTTAGTCTTTGCATTCATGCATTCTCAGAGCTCATAGATGGTGATGATGAAAAGGAAGAGATGGGATCTTCAATAATCCACTGAGCTTTTTTCCTGGCATAACCTACACGACCCAAGAAATGTGGATGCACATTCTTTGCTTGTTTTGCCTTCGCCTTAGCACTAATTTGCTATTAACAAAAAATAATGAAGAATTCATTATCATGTCTTGCATAAATGTAAATGTAAATTGCATTAATCTACTTCATAATTAGTACCTCATATTCTTCATATTCATATGCTTGTTTAAACTCCTCCCAATCTTTCTCAGTGATGAAGTCATATAATTCCATTGGTGACTTTTGCATGGATTTATTCTTTATGTACTTACCCACCAATCAATACTTTAGTACAATATTTTTCTTATCATCTAGAATGTTGAACTCTTTCTGCAAAATAACATTTTAGATTAACTAGTTTTAATCCTTTTTAGCACATTTGTTAATAATTTTGAAGGAAAGTTACCTTGATATCTTTCCAAATTGTATTTTTAAGACCCTTATCGACCATATCCCAGCTTTTTATCATGATGTTCACATGGGAACGTGCTACAAGGCCAACGTAGGAACTAAAACTGTCGGCCTATGTTCCTATTGGGTGATCAAACTCATCGAAATCTATTGTCTTTTGTTCATCCCCTTTCTTCTTCATTTTTTTGCACGTGGTAGCTCCCTTGCCATCAGAATCTAGTTGTTCATTCGACATGATTTCCTGTAACATAAGCATAACAAAGAAACATGTTAGTATAATCCACAATAATAACACTTTATTTCAATGGGAAATAAAAACAATAGATTTATTTGAAAAATAATAACAAAAGTTGGTAATTATAAGTATAAACCACATTAATCATATTACATAGTTCTAAACAAACTTACGCCATAAACATATATGCATCAATTATTAGCAATTTTCAATCCATAAGCCATCAGTATGATCATCACGCATGTAATTTGAATCTAAAATATCTTCCCCAACTGGCATAGGTAACCTGATAGAAAATGGAGGAGTCTTATCAAACTGATCATATTCTTCCTCATCTACCACATCATCGATACCAACAATACGACTCTTACCTTGAAGAACAATAGACTTCTCACTATCATCAGGGTCAACAACGTAAAATAATTCCTGTAGAGCAAGAATGAATGGATCATCTTGATAACCCAACCAGCTAAAATTAACCAAAGTGGTTCCTAACTCATCCACTCGAACACCACGTCGATTTTCAATCCATTTACATCGGAAGAGAGGAATCCTAAATTCCCTGTAATCAAGCTCCCAAATGTCTTCAACTACATCATAATATGACATCGTAACATCTATTGGCATGGTGTCTTTAACACTAAATTTTTTTTGTGATGAAGCTATCAAAGTGACTTCACTATTTTGCATTGTGCTTTTGTCATCCTGATGTTTAGTGTAAAAGGTATATCTGTTGATGTCATATCCTTCATAAGATTGTATATTCAACTCAGGGCCATAGGCTAACCATTTTATGGTATCGGTTACATCTTCTGGCACTTCTGATAACTGACGCATTACTCGATCATTAAACCATCCAATAAAAGAACGATTAGGCTCATTTGTCAACCATATTTCACCTTTGGATGGATTCAGATGCCTTAAAATGGACATGTGCTCTTCTAAATATGGATGAACCTATGTAAAGTGGTGCAACACAAGGAGATGTGCTTTCTCACGCATCTGAGCACCGGGTAATACCATTTTAAATCCAATTGTTCCTTTACCTCTAAGTCTTCCCTCGTGATGAGAATTAGGAATGCCAATAGGTTCATCACTTGATAAGTAGTCTATGCAAAATTCAATACCCTCCTCAACCGAGTAACCTTCAATAATACTACCTTGAGGTCGATATCGGTTCCTCACATACCCTTTTAAAATACCCATGAATCTCTCAAAAGGATACATATACCTCAAATACATAGGACCGCACAATTTAATCTCTCTCACAAGATGAACAACCAAATGCTCCATTATGTCAAAAATGGAAGGTGGAAAATACATTTCAATTTGACATAGAGTAACAACAACATTGGCTTGCAACTCATCCAAATTCTCTGGATCAACAACCTTGGAACAAATTGCATTGAAGAAAAAACAAAGTCTTGTAATAACATTTCTCACATGATTTGGTAGTATGCCTCGAATTGCTATCAGTAAAAATTGCTGCATCAAAACATGACAATCATGAGACTGCATACCTATCAACTTCAATTCTTTCATTTACACAAGACTTTTTATATTTGATGAAAATCTATATGGAACTTTAACACCATAAAGACACTCACAAAAGTTTGTTTTCTCTTTTTTTAGATAATGAATAACAAGCTGGGGGAAGATATGTTCATTTTCCTGTATCTTAAGGCGCTAACTCCATCCATATGCCCATTTCTAAAATGTCCTTTCTTACTTTGATACCATCTTTTGTTTTTCCAGGTATATTCAACAATTTCCCTATTATAGAATCACAAACATTTTTCTCTATGTGCATAACTTCAATACAATGACGAACCAGTAAGTATTCCCAATATGGAAGATCCCATAATATAGACCTTTTGAGCAGGCTTAAAAGGTTTACCAAATGCATTATCAATATCTCTAACTCATTCAAAAATCTCATTTCCTATTAACAGCAAATGAGCTACTCGCATTTAGGTATGTCCATTGAAAGACTTTTCTTCCTACAATAAGGGTGATTAGAAGGGAGAAATGTCTGATGACTCATATAAATATTTTTTGGCTATGATTTAAATGTTGGTCCATTGTATTGTCCTCACAAATCGGACACACTTTTGCTCTTTTCACGGTATACCCAGATAAGTTACCATAAGCCGGTAAATCATTTATAGTGCAAAATATCATGACATGTAAGGTAAACATGCTTTCACTGTATGCATCATACACCGACACACCTTCATCCCACAACAATTTCAAATCATCAATAAGTGGTGCAAGGTAAACATCAATATCATTTCCCGGTTGTTTAGGCCCTAATATCAACAATGACAACATAATATACTTACATTTCATAGTCAGCCAAGGAGGCAGATTGCAAACCACAAGAAGAATTGGTCACGTGCTATGTTTACTACTGAGTGTGCCTTGGGGATTGATTCCATCCGTACAAAGTTCAAGCGTTAGATTCCTAACTTCACTACCAAATTCAAGGAATATTTTATCAATTGTTCTTCACTGAGGAGAATGTGCAGGATGTCTTAGTTTTCCATCATGTTTTCTGCCTTCTGCATGCCACCTTAAGTTTTTTGCATCTTTTCCATTTTCAAACAGGCATTTGAATCTTGGTATTATAGGTAAATACCATAATACTTTAGCTGGAGGCCCATTTTTATCCTCAGAAGAAACTTTCCCACCTTTGTAGCATGACGCTCCACACCTTGGACACTCATGCAAGTCCTTATATTCATTTCGGTATAATACACAATCATATGGACATGCATGTTTCTTCTTATATTCCATACCCATGGGACAACATTTTCTTAGCCTCATATACAGATGTAGGAAGCTCGTTTCCCTCCGGAAGCATGTCTTGCAACAGTTCTAATAGTGTCATGAAACTCTTATCACTCCATCCATTTTTTGCTTTCATGTTATAGAGTTTAAAAATAGCGGACAATTTTGTGAAATTACTGCAACTGGGATACAAAGGTTTATCAGCATCGTTTAATAATTTCTAAAGGTATTCTGGCCTTTCCACAAAATGTTTTGTATCATCTATCATCTCGTCTACATAGTCATTCTCTTCATTATCAATGTTATTTTCTCCTTGACTTTCAAATTCATTATTATTAAAATGTGTCCCAGTTAATGGTATTAATTGTTGCAACGTCTAAAAAATGACAGGTATAAACTTCTCTATACATTTAAAAAAAATAAATCCCTATATATTTTGGAACTAGAAGTATTGCTTTAATTTTGTTTTATTGTCTTTATCTTATGAAAATGGAAGTTATTTTTTGGTTTTAATCGTCTAGTATTTTACAACTCAGATGTTGCAAACTAGTCTGAATGAATTCAAACTTGAAAAATGAGTTATTTGTTATTCATTATAAAAGATATTTCTTTAAAAAATAAAACTATTTACTTTGAGTGTTTTAAAATAAGCAAACATTATTAATTGATTAATCTTTTCTCCTATTTTAATATATATTTTTAAACTAATTACTATTCTTTCTTTTCCTATCCTACTAAACTTTATAATATCTATAAAACACAATTCCTTTCATATATATCCTACTAAAATTGTCAAAGACCAAAAAAAATAAAAATAAAACACAACTCATTATTGGAGAATCTTTACTGGAAGCCAAGTATAAAGATTAGAGGTTGCTAGAGGTGCAGTTGTGGTTTTAAACTTCAACTTGATAAAAAAAAATAGAAAAAGAAAAAAGAAAAAAAATGCTCCAATCCAAATTAGGGTTTAAATCTATCATTAACATTGCATCCTACAATTTTAGCTTTTTTACTTTCAATAAAAAAGTTAGTATATGTAGGATTTATAAAGGAATGAATTTTGTAATTAATATATTTGGTATTATTTATAATACAAAATTTTGAGTATTGATTTTTACAATAATGAGTTTGGTAGCACTTCTATACACTATTAACAATATATATATATATATATATATGTGTGTGTGTGTGTGTGTGTGTGTGTGTGTGAAATGATAGTCAAGGGATAAGATGGTATCCTAGGAAATACAAATGAGTAGAAAATGTATACGACATATAAATTATGATAAATAAGATTTTAAATAATATATATATATATATATATATATATATATATATATGGTTATTGAGATATAAAGTTTGTAAACTTTGAACTATTGATAAAATATTGTGTAATTGTCATAACATGCGACTTAGGTTGATGATTAAATAAAATAAATTGAGTGCTTAATTAATGAAATTTAGTGTTAATGCATGTTTAGACATATAGATGAATAATTGATTGATAAAATATAGGAACATTTGTTTTAAGATTGTAAATGTGTGTTAAAGGGTGTGAATGTGGAATATGTAACATAATATATTTTTTAATATGGATTAGTATATGATTGATTAAAAATGTAATAATTATTAATACTTATTATTGAATAATTATGACAATAAAGAGTGAAATTAGAAACTCATATATGACATATGTATTTGGTATGAAAAGAGATGTCATATAGCATACTTGGACTCATAAAGGTATTATAAATTTTGGTTATGTATTAAAAGATTTGTTGGCTTTGATTGTATGGAAAACTAATTAAAGTATGTCAATATTACTTAAATAGTTATATATAGTGGAATATCATATGATTATATGATTTTAAAATTTTATAATCATATTTTCATTATAAATGTAAAGAGAACATTGATTCCAGCAAATTAATATATAAAAAAAATAAATAAGTAATAACCTTAATTGCCCAGTTCTCAACCTGTGGACTAATTAGGGATAGATGGTGCACCATTGCAAGGGCATTACGGTACCGATATTTAAATGGTTTAGAAACATGGTGGTGATAGCTCCGAGAGGCTTAAACTTCGCGAGCGCTGTTGACTTAAGACTATAGTAAGTGGGGTGTTTAAGCTCCAGGAGCGGCCCTACTACACACCCTATATCCGAACAATTCGGGAATGAGATTTGGGCTATTTATATTAAAATATTAAATATAAATTAATTAAAAGACATACATGTACACGTTGAGAGATAAATGTGTGAGATATCATGAATTATAAATATTTATTAAGGTAAGTTAAATTTATAATTGAGTTATATATATATTATCAATGAATTTGGTAATATTGTATAGTCATGTATTTGTTCCTGTATAATTTATGTTAGATTATTGTGAACTGTATTATAAATTATCTACCATGCAGTTTTGACAACTGTATGTCAAAATATTTAGGCTTATATAGATTGAGATTTGAGTTAACTAAACTAAAATAATTTTAGGGAAATCAATTAAATTAAAATGAATTTTGGAAACTAATTAAATTAAAATAATATGTAAACAATGTATTTAAATTAAGTATATATATGGAAATTTAATAAATGATTTAAAGGATATATGGTAAGAAAGGTGATAGAATATGGAAACATGAAAGGAGGTAGTATGTTTAATATTTTACACATTATATATGGTTGAATATATGCAATTCATGTTTTTATACAAATATAATGATAATATAATGGAACATAAATCTTATTTTATTATAATATTTTCTAAATTTTATGCAATAATTTATTTAAATTATGTCATAGTTTTATGTCACACGTTTGTGTGACTGCATGGAAAAACTTAAATGCTTATATGTACCACAAAGCTAGAAATGGCTTGGCATGGGTTTTTTCCTCGTAGGAACTAGAGCTTACAAACAGTAAAATGTGAAGTTGATAGAGGAAGTACAAGCCAATACTAGAGAAGACGTGTCAGAACTGGTTGAGAGTCGGATGCATGTTATTTTTGCATTTTGTTCATTATCATGCATATGGGTTTGATAGTCATGTCTTGTATATAGTTAAGAACATGTCTTATATTTTGGTATTATATCTATATAGTTAGTGTTAGAGAAGTGCTCTAAAGGCAATCTCCTTTAACATTTATTGTACAAATTTATTTGATTAATAAAAGACTTTTTCATTAATTTGATGTTCATTTGATATATGAATTGATAGTGATCTTAAATAAATTAATGAAGTACTTGATACATAACATAGCATGAAAAAAATCATGATGAGATCGTGATATTGAGATTCTTATCATGTGTAATTATGTTAGTATCAAAATTATCCCTAGTCATAGGATTAATGAGATGAGACATTGTTAATCCGGACAGACTAGTACATGTTACACTCCTTGATTTGATCAAGTAGCAGATCTCATAATCTATAAACATGAGATATTTAGAGTTAACATGTGGATACTTTCTAAGTGTAGCTAAGTATATTGGATAACCACCTATGAGACAATCATATGGATAATCTATTCAAATGTCAATGATAATCTCATCATAGTAATGAGCAAATATCCTTAGACTTGAGGTACTCAAGGATATCTTGGATATTGATTTTTTATTTTGACACTATTCTTTATTGTCTCAGGAAGGTTGCTCATAGGGTGGTGATTGGATACAACTTGAGGTATTCGAAGGCAATTGGGTAACCAACAAAGGATTCACCACTCCTGATAGAAATAGTGTAAACACATAGCCTCTTGTCGTGATCATTACTCAGGAATCTATGGCCGGAGTGGAAATGTCATAAAGATAGTCTTCAATGACATATCTAATAGAGTAATGAGACTCAGGGATAAGAACTAACATTACTTGGACTAGACGTGATGTAGTCAGTTTAGTGGAAGTTGACACATGTTCATACTCTGAACCAAGTGGGGTATAGAATGGTGAAAGGAATAATTGCATATAAATTATCTATGGAAAGATTCGTAGTCAAACCACTGACTTTTCGGTCAATTGGGGATTATGATGTGTTGCTAGATACCGCTCATGACTTACTTAAATTAATTGTTATTTAAGTGGCTAACAAAATTTGGAACCTAAGGGGCCACACACATTGACGATATGGAGAATGAGTAAAATGGTCTTGGATGGGATCCAAAATATGAGAGAATTATTTCGGGATGGATCGCGATGAGATCGCATAAAAAAATCATTTGGGAGGGTCACGCAGGCTAGTCAGGCTGCTAGCCTGCCTAGCGGGCTAGCTGGGCTACCTAATGACAGCCTACAGTACGTCCAACACGCGCTAGTGCATCCCGTTGGCCAACGGGTGAATTTTGGCTTTAATTAGGCCAATTATGGTCATTAAGCACATTTCACTATTCATTCAATTCACTATTCATTCAATTCCCTTTTCTCTATTTTTGATTTTTGATCTTTTATTTGAATTTGATTCAAATAAAAAGACATCAAATGGCAGAAAATAGATATGAAAAAAAAATTTTATGAAAAAATTTTTTTAAGACAGTAAAATTCTCTCAAGTATACTTTCAAAACTAGCACTTTGAATTTTTTTAAACCATTTCTTTTAATAGTTTCTTCTTCATTTTTCGTGTGGATTATCATTAGAGAAATCCTAGTATGGATTGTTGTGCTTTGCTACAACTCAATAAAGTAAAGATTTGAATAACAAATAAAAAATTACAAAATATAATTTCTAACCTCTATATTTATATAAATTAGTTTTAATGGCACGAGTATGATCTTTTGTTTCGGGTTTTGAAATTTTTTTTTCTGCTGCATTTATGAAAATATGGTTCATTCTTCAAAATACAACAATGGTATTAGAGCCCCTTTGTGTTCATTAAAATTAAATTTAATTGAAAGTGCAATGAGATTGCATGTTTTTGATGATTTTAGATGAATAGGTTTTAAAAAATTGAAATTAATTTGTAAAATATGTTTTACATATTTTTCTTTCTCTAATATGATCATGGGATGATTAAGGATGATTATTTTGATTGAAAAATAATTTGAATGTGATTTAAATAATTAATTTCTGATTTATTTAAAAAATACCTAAAATTGTCTTGTTTATGAACATGTAATGTTATTTGGCTCAATTGATGGGGCTGGTTATATTTTTTTATAATTTGATTATGAAAAATTTTTTTAGATATATTGAGAATATTTTTATACTTTTGAAATTTTCTAATAATTAATTAAAAATTATTTTAATTAATATTTCAAACAAACACAAAAATGGGACTGTTCTAGTATACCCTGTAGAACTGTTTTATTTGATTTTTTTGTATGTGTTTATTTTCTTTCAGTGACTTAAATTATTTTTTATGTGATTACGAATATATTATTTTGATGTTAGATGCATGCCAAAATTATTTTGCATACATTTGGAATTTTAAAAAAATTCTAGATGTCAAATTAGTCGTTCGGCGCGTCTAAGTGTATTGGTTCGTTTGTCTTAGTAATTTTGGCTTGTGCCAAAAATATTTTGATAAACTTGAACTGACCTAAAGATGATTAGAATGATGATTTAAAGTTCTAGAAATTTTTATAATTTTTAGAAATTAATTTTGAATTAATTTAAGTTGAGCAATTGTAATTATAGTATGACAAGAAATTGGTATGTATATTAAAATTAAATTGTTTAATTTTAACATCATAATATTCTAATTTTAAGGAGAATTAATTTTGAATTAATTCTGGAAATATAGAATTTAATTTAATGTGATTAAATATTAAATTCCACTTTAAAATGACATACAAAATTAAATTAACCAAAAGAATACAATTAGGCAATTTTGATTCAAATGTTGAATCGATTTACAAATTGAAATCCAAAATTGTCATTTTCTTATTTTATGCATTAGAGAATTCATGTTAGGGGTATATGAAAAGGCATAATGGATGATTATGGGCTTAGACCCAATGTGATTGAACATGCATAGAATTGTTTTGTTTATGGTAAATAGGGCATGCGTGTCCCTACCTCTTTTCCTTTCTTATATATTTTTCTTCTCATCTTACTCCCCTCAAATATAAATTGAGATTTTCTATACTTTGAAATATGTAATTAAATTATATAGGATTAGAATAGAATGAAGATACAAAGAAGCAAGAAGCAAAGGAGGTGGTACCATAAACAAGAAGACTTAGAAATAGGAATTTGATTTCTATTTTTGGTTGTAAATTCATGCATATACCTAGGTAAGACCTAGTCAATTTCTCTTTGGCTCAAGAGATTGACTTTAGTATGTCCATAATTATGTCATATAGTTAATGTAACTATCTTTATATATCCATGTGATGAATGTATGATATATAAAAAGCATAAAATAATAACTTGATGAGACTTAACAAAGAAATACCTCGCTAAATAAACAATTAAATCTTACGCATTCCATTAATGTGGGGAGAACTAGAGTTCTTCTACAGTTAGGGTTGTTGAGTTGCCTCAAGCTCACTCTATAAGAATATGTTTAAACTATTGAAATTAGATTTCACGATTAAAGGGTTAGACTTAATCGATATTATTAATTTGTTAGATTTGCACCAAGGTTAATGAGTATTGGAGGCGAAGTTGGGTTTGTATACATGAGATGTACACATATCAAGAGTTGATAGCCCAATATATGTGCACACATCAATAAGTTGATAGCACAAGATTTGATAGTTGCATGAATAATGCAATTGCTATGGATTAGATACCTACCAACCAAACTAAGGATAGCTTGTTGAGTTGCCTTAAGGTTATTCTTAGCTAGTTAGATATCGACCCACTAGGAGAACTTTCATATAAGTTCTTTCGGGTTCATAGTGAGGATTATGGATTCACAAGAAAATAGTGGGAGTCATAATACGATTTATTAATGTAACACCCCCTTACCCCACTTCCGTTCTGCAGGGCAAGTGAGTATTACCCGTCTAACTGTTTTGTAAATTTAATGAAATGAAGTAACATTTTTTTTTGAAAATATTGCAAACACCGAAATAAAAATTATTACAAGCATAGATATTTATATTTTATTTATTTATAAAATACATTAATTTACATCCAAACTATGTTCTATTACATTGCAATTTATATCTTTAATACACATTATATGAAATAAAACTATAAGTTAATTTACAAAATTTTTAACAAAATATACCAAAAAAGAAAACCCAAAGCTTTTTGCTGCTTCCCTCCGGGTACCCTTCTTCTTCTGATAGTCTATTTTCTATGGCTACCTTTCTAAACCTACGCGAGAGGAAAACAACCCGCGCTAAGCTACTAGCTTAGTGGTGCTTCAATGATAAAAATTTTACATACATATATATATATATATATATATATATATATATATATATATATATATATATATATATATATATATATATATATTTGCATATTAATTAGTCATTTAATAAATAAAGCATACAATAAAGAATTATAGAAATTTAACAAATTCTAGCAAATATTCAACATTTAACATCTTTAATTAATGTAACATTCATCAAAATCACATACTTCAATATTAGTATTATTATTATTTTCTTGATGCCCATAACACCTATAACCGAACTATTTAATAGGAATAACGGGGTTGTCATTCCCGGCTTTCATAATGTAGTGTCGAACGTTTTTATAATAATGTCATTACTAGCTTAATAAATTTGTGCCGAGCGCATTTAATAATTGTCATTACTGGCTTTCATATTTAGCACCGAGTGCCTTAAATTCCCTGATTGGCATGCCAAACTATTCCCTATTCTAGTTCAAGACTAGGTGTTTTTGGACTTAACTATTTTTATATTAATTCACTATATTTCAAAAATGACAATATTATTTGACTATCATAATTATGCTTATTTATTTTTGTTTTTTATTTCCATTATTATTGCAATAAAATCTCATATATAAATAATTTGTTAAATATTTATAATTACCATCAAAGTAAATATTTGCATGGATTATTACATATAATTATAACAACACATGCAAAAAGCCAAATATTATATGTTTTTACCTATGGCAGATTTTGGATCTATTTTGGGCTTTCTTTTTAGCCCATTTATAATTCGAATTGGGCGTTCGGGCCTTCTAATAATTTTTAGCTTATTATCTTAGCTTTCCGATGATTCAAATATCATACAAATCATAGTTTTCTATTAAAAGTTATGATCAATTTACTACTGCATCATCATAGACTTTTCTGCCCAGAATTTTCTGGACAGATTCTAGGTTTAAACTTCATGAATTTTTCTGGCCAAATCTAGACATAATTAGATATTAAAGTCTAAATAAAAATTAAGCCATGTGTCTTAGCTTTCATTGCCAATAAATAACATACAAAAATGAGTTCCAGAACTCAAGTTATTATCAAAAGAGTCAAGGTTGTTCCTGGAACTCTGTACCCGAACCATCAATTGCCATCAATCCATATTTTAACCACATTCATCATTTGCATTCATTTTAATACTAAAATTTCCAGAATTACAACTACATTCATATGTCTCAATTATTTCACACCATTTGGTCTCATTGCCATATATAATATCAAAAGTCACAACAAATCACATAACATCTCAAAAACACAAATATAACAAACCTTAACATATAATTCCATATATATTAATAACATGCAAAATTTTTATCAATGAAGCACATACCTGATCAGCCTTGGTTCTTCCCTTAAACCTTCTATTCCTTCCCTTATTAGCTAGCTTTCTCCTTGACTTTGTCACCCTCTTGAGGACCTCTCACTTGTTCACTTATTTTTCCTACACAACCATACCATATTTCAATTCCAATATTCATTTTCAATGCTTTTCATGTCTACATAATATTCTAATGCTCCTAATATATTTTACATCTTAATTGAGCTAAAATTTACTATGGTTAAACTTCCCTTTTAATATGTCATGGCTGCCCAAAAACCATATCCTAGTTCCCAATTCATTTTCTTCAATTCAACACTCAATTTACACTTAATCTATCAACAATTGTGGTGTTTTTATGTTAATTTCAATTTCCCCTAAATTTCTTTAACTATGGCAGCCCCTCATTCATCCCTTAACATCATTTTTCTCTAGTTTTTAAGTCATAAAACAATTAATTAATATCAAATATCATCAATTCAAAGTCTAACTACAACTTTCATCAACTAATCACAAACTTAAATTCCTAATTCCAATCTTGCAACATAACCTAAATCTACCAAACCTAATCACATCTATCATCAATATGGATCTCAAATGGAAGGAAAAATGTTGAATTTAAGAAGAATAAACTCACCTTAAGGATCTTCCAAGTGGGCCGAAATTCCCCTTAATTTTTCTCTCTTTCCTTTTCTTCTTTCTTCCTTCCTTCTTGCTCCTTTGGTACCTTTTATGGTAAGAACTTTTAAATTCTGATTTTTCCTCTCTCAAAACTAATTTATTTGCTTTTTTTTTCAAGCTTGGATTGAATGAAAATGGAGGCTTATGGAGGGACTAAGGTGGACGGCCAAAGAGGTGAAGAAAGAATAAGATGATGACTTAGATATTTTGGGTGGAAGAATGGAGAATTCCACCCATTTTTGACTTTTATACTTTGATTAGGAAGTGGGTCCCACTAATTAAAATTGATCCTAATTCTTATTCGTTCATTAAGTTAATTAATCTTGATTAACATTTAAACTTTGAGAAATTCCATTTTTACCACATCTTCCTCCATATTCACACTTTTTCCCCAAACAATTGCCATAATACCAATTTTGTCCATATAAAATTTTATTTTTTCCTAATTCTACCCCAAATCTTTTTAATTCCCAAATAATAATACCTTTAATTATTTTCTCTTATTATTAGTCAATTTTTTTATGGGTTTAAATTTATACTCCTATTGAACCAGTGGACCCCACTACGGTCACGCGCAATCGGGGCCTAAATCACTGAATGTTACAATTAAAGACATAATAAACATGCATTTTATATACATTCTAACATGTTCTATTTTACATCTAGGTTGCTAGAATCATCATCATGACAAATGTGAATTTGAGATCACTAATGGAATCAAATAAGTTGACTGGGCCTAATTTTTTGGATTGACTAAGGAATTTGAGAATATTTCTCAAATCCGAAAAGATTGGCTATGTCCTAGATGAGACACTCCTTAATCCCCCTGCTGCTAATGTTTTTGAAGATGCTTAGAAGGCATATCAAGAGCATCTCGATGATAGTGAGATGGCAAGTTGCATTATGCTTGCTACTATATCAGCTGAGTTGCAAAAGCAACATTAGGCTATGGATGCTAATTCCATAGTATACCATCTAAGAGAGATTTTTGATGAGCAAGCACATTCAAAAGGTTCAAAACTTTGATGTTGCTCTTCCGCACTAAGATGGTTGATGAGACATCTCCAGTGTAATATGCATTGAAGATGAATGACTATATTGAGAGGTTGGCCACCTTGGGATTTGTGATTGACCATGAATTAAGTATTGACTTAATTCTAACCGTTTTGTCTGATAGTTATTTAGATTTTGTGCTTAAATATAGGATGAACCAAATCTCTACCACTATTCCTGAGCTAATTAACTTGCTCAAAACAGTTGAGTCATTTGTCAAGAAGGACAGTAAGGTTGTAATGCTAGTGGACTCTTCAGGTTCTAAAAAGAAGAACCTTAAAAAGAAAAAGAAGTCCATGAAGCCTAAGGGAGGCGTGGCTAAGAAAAAGGCCAAGGAGATTGCTCCAAAGGGAACATGCTTCCATTGCGGCAAGGATGGCCATTGGAAGAGAAACTGCAAGGCTTACTTGGAGTCCTTGAAGAATAAGGCATTTGATGCCCCATCAACTTCAGGTATTTTTGTCATTGAAATTAATATTGTTTCCTATAATAATATATGGGTATTAGATACCAGTGGTGGTTCACACATATGCATTGATATGCAGGGCATAAGGAGCAGTAGGCAGTTCAATAAGGGAGAGTCAGACCTACGCGTTGGAAATGGAGCAAGGATTGTTGCATTAGCTGTAGGAACTTATGTATTGACCCTCCCTAGTGGACTTATGTTAAATTTGGATAATTGCTATTATGTACCTACTTTGACTAGAAACATTATTTCTATTTAAAGTCTAAATAAAGATGGTTTCCATTTAGCTTTTAGTAACAATTGTTGTTCTATTATGTTGAATGGAATTTTTTATGCTAGTGATACATTATGTAATAGAATATAAATATCAAATATATCAAATCCAATTTTAAACATCAATGATAATAAAAGGCAAGAACAAGATATGTTGAAATCATCTTACTTATGGCATTGTCACCTTGGTCATATAAGTGAGAAACACAAGGCTAAGCTACACAAGAGTGGTAGTTTAGGGTCATTTCATTA
The DNA here is from genome assembly GCA_023653625.1 of Triadica sebifera. Taxonomy (NCBI): domain Eukaryota; kingdom Viridiplantae; phylum Streptophyta; class Magnoliopsida; order Malpighiales; family Euphorbiaceae; genus Triadica; species Triadica sebifera. The sequence continues at coordinate 15,828,976 of CM042898.1, read as the reverse complement.
TGAATCATATGAACATGTGATTCTTGCTTATTAGGCAAGATGACTAAATTACCCTTTAAGGGAAAAGGTGAATATGCTAATGGACTTTTAGACTTAATACATTTAGATGTATGTAGTCCAATGTCTACACACACCAGAGGTGGTTTCATCTACTTCATTACTTTTATCGATAACTACTCACGATATGGATACGTGTATTTTATGAGATACAAATCTAAAGCTATTGAAAAGTTCAAAGAATTAAAAAATGAAGTAGAGAAATAACTTGGCAAAAGTATTAAAACACTTCAATCAGATCGAGGAGGTGAATACTTGAGCCAAGAGTTTCTAGATTATCTTAGGGATATATGGGATTTTATCTCAATGGACTCCACCTGACACGCCACAACACAATGGTGTGGATGAAAGGAGAAATCGAACCTTGTTAGACATGGTAAGGTCTATGATGAGTTTTGCAGAACTCCCTAAATCCTTTTGGGGTTGTGCACAAGAGACCGCTATTTATATATTAAATGGAGTTCCTTCGAAGTCAATTGATGTTACTCCATATGAGATATGGTATAACAAAAAGGCCACATTTTCTTACATGAGAATTTGGGGTTGTCCTGCTTATGTGAAGCAGACAATATCAAATAAGCTAGAAGCTAAGTCTGACCGATGTCTGTTTGTGGGATATCCAAAAGCATCATATGGATATCAATTTTACCACTATTGGAATAAAAGGTTTTTGTTTCAAGACATATTATCTTTTTAGAGAGAGAATTCCTTCTAAAAGGAGATAGTGGGAGAAAAATTGAACTAGAGGAAGTTCAAGATGCTCAAAGAGATACTGATCAACTACCTGAACCCAAGCTTGTTACTCATACAGATGATATAATAGCTCAACCTTCTAAAGCACAAGAGCTTCGTAGGTCAAGTAGGATACGTACTATTCTAGAGAGATATGGATTTCTCATTAATGAACAGAACGACGTATCACTCATAGAAAATGATGAGCCTACAACCTATGAAAAAGTTATGGATAGTTCAGAATCTGACAAATGGCTTCAAGCCATGAAGTCAGAAATGGATTCCATGTATGAAAACCAAGTATGGACTTTTGTTGACCCGTCCGAAGGGATAAAACCTATAGGGTGCAAGTGGGTTTTCAAAAAAAAAAACTAATATGGATGGTAATGTGATTACCTATAAAAGTTATACTTGTTGCTAAAGGTTATCATCAAAGACAAGGAATTGACTATGATGAAACTTTTAGCCCAGTAGCTATGCTTAAATCCATAAGGATACTCCTAGCCATTGCTACTCATTATGATTATGAAATATGGCAAATAGATGTGAAGACATTTTTCCTTAATGGAAATCTGACTAAGGATGTTTACATGACACAACTAGAAGGCTTCATATCCAAAGATGGCAAAAAGGTATGTAAGCTTCAAAAATTCATTTATGGATTAAAGCAAGCATCCAGGAGTTGGAATATTTGGTTTGATAAGACAATCAAACAGTTTGGTTTCTTACAAAATTTGGATGAACCTTGTGTTTACAAGAAGGTTAGTGGGAATGCAATCGTATTTCTTGTGTTGTATGTAGATGACATATTATTAATGGGAAATCAGTCAAAATCTGGTTATCCAAGAATTTCTCTATGAAAGACCTTGGAGAAGCAGTTTATATTTTGGGGATAAAGATCTATAGATATATATCTAAAAGATTGCTTGGTCTTTCACAGTCTGCATATATAGATAGGATGCTAAAGAGTTTTAGCATGGAGCAATCCAAGAGGGGATATATTCCTATGACCCATGAGATTACTCTCTCAAAGTCTTTGTGTCCAAAGAAAAAAGATGAGAGGACACACATGAGTTTGATTCCATATGCTTCTAACTATAGGATCAATCATATACGCTATGATATGTACAAAACCCGATGTATCATATGCTCTGAGTATCATGAGAAGATACCAATCGTACCCTGGTGAGGGTCATTGGGTGGCTGTTAAGAATATCCTTAAGTACTTAAGAAGGACTAAGGATGTATTCTTGGTATATGGAGATGGAGATCTTATTGTGAGTGGGTATACCGATGTCAGCTTCCAATCTGACAAGGATGACTCAAAATCTCAGTCAGGTTATATATTCACACTAAATGGGGGAGAAACTAGTTGGAAGAGCTCCATACAGGAAACGACTATTGATTCCACAACTAAAGCAAAGTACATTGCAGCTTCTAAAGTAACAAAGGAAGCAGTTTGCATAAAGAAATTCATCACAGAACTTTGAGTGGTTCCCACCATTATTGATCCAATACAATTGTATTATGATAATAATGAAGCCATTGTGCAAGAAAAGGAGCCACGGTCTCATTAGAGATCCAAACATGTACTTAGAAGATACCATTTGATTAGAGAAATCAATGGTAGGAATGATGTAAAGATAAAAAGAGTACCCACTAATCAGAATATTGTCGATCCTTTAACTAAGTCACTTCCCCAAAAGAAATATGATTCTCATGTACTCACCTATGGAATTAAATACAAAGGCAATTAGCTTTAGTACAAGTGGGAGCTTGTTAGAGGAGTGCTCTAAAGGCAATCACCTTTAACACTTATTGTACAAATTTATTTGATTAATAAAAGGATTTTTCATTAATTTGATGTTCATTTGATATATGAATTAATAAGTGATCTTAAATCAATTAATGAAGTCCTTCATACATAACATAGCATGAAGGAAATCATGATAAGATCATGATATTGAGATTCTTATCATGTGTAATTATATTAATATCAAAATTATCCCTAGTCATAGGATTAATGAGACGACACATTATTAATCTGGACAGACTAGCACATGTTACACTCCTTGATTAGATCGGGTAGTAGATCTCATAATCTATAAACATGAGATGTTTAGAGTTAACATGTGGATGCTTGCTAAGTGTAGCTAAGTAGATTAGATGACCAGCTATGAGAAAATCATATGGATAATCTATTCAAATGTCAATGATAGTCTCATCATAGCAATGGTGGAAGTATCCTTAGACTTGAGGTACTCAAGGATATCTTGAATATTGATTCTGTATTTTGACACTATTCCTTGTTACCTCAGGGAGGTTGCTCATAGGGTGGTGATTGGATACAACTTGAGGTATTCGAAGGTAATTGGATAACCAACAAAGGATTCACTACTCTTAATAGAAGGAGTGTATACCCATGGCCTCTTGTCATGGTCATTACTTGGGAATCTCTGGCCGGAGTGGAAATGTCATAAAAATAGTCTTCAATGACATATCTAATAAAGTAATGAGCCTCAGGGACAAGAACTAATATTATTTGGACTAGACATAATGTAGTCAGTCTAGTGGAAGTTGATACATGTCCATACTCTGAACCAAGTGGGGTATAGAATGGTGAAAGGAATAATTGCACGAAAATTTTCTATGAAAAGGTTGGTAGTCAAATCACTAACTTTCCAATCAATTGGGAGTTATGATGTGTTGCTAGATACCGCTCATGACTTGCTTAAATTAATTGTTAATTTAAGTGGCCAACATAACCGGGAACCTAATGGGTCACACGCATTGAAGATATGGAAAATGAGTAAAATGGTCTTGGATGGGATCCAAAATATGAGAGAATTATTTCGGGATGGATAGCGATGAGATCACATAGAAAAATCCTTCGAGAGAGTCACGGGCCCACGTGGGCTAACGGCCTGCCTAGCGGGCTAGCTGGGCTGCCCAGCGATAGCCTGCAACAAGCCCAACGTGCGCGTTGGTGCCTTCCGTTGGCCAACGGGTGAATTTTGGCCTTAATTAGGCCAATTATGGCCATTAAGCACATTTTACTATTTATTCAATTCCCTTTTTCTCCATTTTTGACTTTTGATCTTTTCTTTGAATTTGATTCAAATAGAAAAGATATTAAATGACAAAAAATAGACATTAAAATATTTTTTTGTGAAAAAAATATTTTTAAGACAATAAAATTCTCTCAAGAACACTTTCAAAACTATCATTTTGAATTTGTTCAAACCATTTCTTTTGATAGTTTTTTCTTCATTTTTCGTGTGGATTATCATTAGAGACATCCTAGTGTGGATTGTTATGGTTTGTTATAACCCAACAAAGTGAAGATTTGAATAACAAATAAGAAATTACAAGGTATAATTTCTAACCTCTATATTTATATAAATTAATTTTAATGACATAAGTATGATCTTTTGTTTCGGGTTTTGAAATTTTTTTTCCCGTTGCGTTATGAATGTGATTCATTCTTCAAAACATAACAGTTAGATGTGATAAAAAGCCATTAATTTTTATAGTTATAATGAAGAATAATATTTATGTAACAGGATAGTCTATTTTGATAATTGAATTCGTATGTATATTCGAATATAAAAAATATCAATTAAGTTATTAAATGAAAATTTTAAACAGGCTAGTTTCACTTAGCTTGTCTGTGTCATTTCGCTTATGTAATGAGATTATTTTTATTATATAGGCAGGATGCTATATAATTTAATTAAATTGAACCAAATGACTAAATTGCATTTTGTGTTGATTTGTGGAATATATGTATAGATATAATAATAATAATAATAATAATAATAATAATAATAATAATAATAATAATAAGTGGGAAATGACAGAAAAAAAAAAGGAATCGGTGGAGGTTATCTTTAGAAAGGAGTAAATCATTTTCCTTATCACATTAAAAAGAAGAAGACCAAAAAAAAGGGGGGGGGGAATCGATGGAGGTTATCTTTAGAAATGAGTAAATCCTTTTCTTTGTAACATTAAAAAGAAGAAGAAGAAAAAGGGGGGATGGGGGAATTGGTGGAGGTTATCTTTAGAAATTGGTAAATCCTTTTCTTTTTCACATTTGCATATTTCCATTACTTTTTCCCTTTCTCTCTTCTTCCTTCACCAAAATAATTATTTTGCTTCCTTATTTCACTCAAGTATTGTAGCAACATTAACCTTATCAAATTTTTTCATGGTAAGTTATTATCTTTGATTGTTTTTAACCTTGATTAGGGCAGTTTAGAGTCTTTAAATGACGGAAAGTTGCACCACAAATTTGAAGATTTTAGAGGTTGATTCTGGAAAAGTGCAAAACATTAAATTTGTAGATTTATGTCTTATTTATTTTTTTGTAAAATTTTTTTGAGAGGTTTAGTGTATATGAAGAGAATTCTTCTTCTGTTTGGAACAGGTTCTGGCTCATATCTCAATTGGATATACCACTGTGTTTTCTTATTTTGACCATTATAGATTTCCGAAATGGATGAAATACAAAACACAAAAGTTGTAGATACATATGTTATCTATCTTTATACCAAATTTCATATTCATAAATATTGTGAATGTTGAGTTATAGTGAATTTAACCATGACTATTCCATAGTTGTTTAATGTCCTATGTAGGTCCAGCAAATGTTTTGATTATTTTAAGCTCCTTTTAGATAGAATTTGCAATTTATCAAAATATGAAGTTATAAGGTTATGTCTTAGCTAATTGTTGAAAAAATATAACCTTAATATGTTATGTATATGGTGAGATATAGTCTTCATAAGTCAGACTAGTCCGGAAGTCAACTCTATTATGGATCGGTGATATATTTTTTATAATTTGAGGATCTTAGAGACCGAATTAATAAAAATTGTAAACATAAAAAATGTTTCATTTTAATCTATCTAAGTTATTATAAATTTTCACTATAATATGACTTATAATTATAAGATATGAATGATCAAAATTAATATCCTAAACCTGCTTAAAGGCATAAAATATAACACAATTAGAAATCTCATAAAAAAATTGTACAATGCTCCAATTGATCTAAAATCTTAATATATCATATATTTATATATTAATTTAATTATAAATAAGAATCAAACAAATTGGACAAGTTTAGTAAAATTTATAGGCTAATAATTCCCATAAGGTCATACTGCTACTGCCTTATAAGAAAAATACTAACTATTAATATGAACTATGCATATTTATTTGTTTAAGTCACATTAAGTTTCTCTATTCATAAATTAATCAATTATATTTCCAAATTAAACTCATAATAAATTGGAGACCCATAAAGAGGGGATAAACAATAAGTTAAGAGTCAGAATCAAAGAAAAAAATTGTGAGTTTAATTATCAAGTGATTTCTTTAGTATACATAAACATTGTCTGCTATGTGATATGTGAAATAATTTATGGTTATGTGATTCATATGAGTGCCTTGATTTGACCTTGATAATGAGATGATGGATAATTTGTGATATATAAGTGGTATATGTATGGTATATTTGACATACGTGATATATACATGATATATGTATAGTATATGTGAGGTATATGCGTAACATATGTGATAAATATATGATAGATATGTAATAAGGACATAATAGTTGATTAATGCTTAGTTATAAATGCATATATATAAGGACTTAAAAATGTGTTGTGACTAGTTAATCGATATTACAAGGCAAAAGAAGAGGCTTATGCCCCAACAAATATGCAAATGAAATAAATGATCAAGCTAGTTAGCAAATGCAAATGTTCATATGACAAATGTTCAAATGGAAATTCGGAATAATGTTTGTTTAACTTGGTCACAATAAAATAAAATGAGCAAAGCATGAGCATAAGCAAAAAATAGTGATTATATGTTTAAATTTCACTTGTAATTATATGATAACGGTGAATGAAATGGAATACATAGTGTTCATTGGGTTTGTAATTTTATTACTATGATTTGTTTGGTACTTTAGAGATTGTTTGATTATTACTCTCATTGAGCTGCAACTCATCAATTTGCGTAATTTTTCAGGTAAAGAAAAGTAATAGCTCATTTTGGTTAACATATAGAAGACATGGAATAAAAATGAGTTGTTTGGTACTTTAAAGCTTGTTTGATGATTACTCTTACTAAGTCGCACCTCATCAATTTGTATCATTTTTTACGTAAAGAAAATGATAGTTCATTTTGGTTAACATATAGAAGACATGGAACAAAAGTCATTGGTCGAGCCTCACGACTCTTTTTTTGTATTCCATACAAACATGAAATCATGTCATATATATTCAGGACTTATGTGAATATACATGCATATTTACTCAAGGTTGACTCTGAAATGTATAACTGGATGCAACTAATAAATCTTTAGGTATAAAGTTTAAGTTTTAATATATGTGATATATTGTATTGCGGTGAAAGTCTCAATATTGATTTGCAGATTCATTGAATGATATTATAGGAAATGATAAAAAAAAATTACTATCAATGTTAACAAGATCTTGTGTCATACTAGTATGTCATGTATAATTATTTAATATAGGGATATCTTGTACTTAAATGTATAAGGTATGATGTTACATATAGGTTTTGATACCAAATGTTAGGAAAGATGCCCACTATGAAGGGGGGATGAATTGGTGGTTTATTGAAATTTTTAGGCTAATGGAATTCTTTTGCAGCGGAATATATTTTGTAATTGCTAATATTTGAAAAGGCAAATATAAACAAAAGATAAAAAGATAGAAGAATAGAGAGAATAAGGCACAACAAATTTATAGTGGTTCAAACAAACTTTACCTATGTCCACTCAACTGCAATTGGGATTTTTCCACTAACTTATCGCAAAGTTACAATGGATGGAGTTTTCTCTAACTCATTCCCAACTAAGGTGATTTCCAAAGCTCACACCCAAAACTATCTAGAGTTTTCACTAGGCTTAACTCTCAACCTCAAGTGTTTTTATAAGGGTGAGCTATAACCCCAACAAGTATTTTCCTAAGCTTACACTTACACCCTTACAACTTGAGTTTTTTTCCAATAGCTCACTCAAAAATCCCTTACAGATATTTTGCTATAGGTTAACATACAACCTAAAAGTTTTACCCAGGCTCAAAACGCTTAAATTGTTCCTCTCTAAAAATACAAAGAAGAATTACAAAAATAAGATTTACATTGGCAAAGCTTGGGCACTAAAGAAGTTGTTCTTCTTTTTCATGTGGGTTTTGGTGAGGTTTTTCTAGCCTCATAATTCCAAAGAATCGTTACTCATATTTGCTCTTTCTCCTCTCTAACAACTAGTTTTGTTGCATTTAATTTTGCTATCAGACCAGAAATCACAGTCATGTAACTCAAAATATACTCACAAGTACATGAGCCAATTGTAATACCGGCAAGCACTCCCAATGCCGATCTCTCAAGAAACTTATTGGCTTAAACTTTTAATTAACTTTAAACTACTAATGAACAATAAAATAAAATAAAATCCTAAATACTATCAAGTTTAATTAATTGATTAAATTAAGAAAGGTGAACTAATAGTAACTAAGATTGCAGTAGAGATTAATAAAAGTAAATAATAAGAGAAAAATATGAACTTAGATCACAACTCATAGCTTGCATTCCCCTTAACAAGTGGAACTGATGAACTTAGACTTCATGGCTTTCGCCTTTAAGCACTAATTAGTCAAGTTAATGACTTAGCTAGTATTCAACCTAATTTTTAAGTCAAATTACATAAAGTTTGTCTAAAAATTTAGCCTTAAGATTTACATTTAAAGTTCAATAATTGATGATCAAGCAACTATCAAACTAAAAACTTATTAAGCACAATTGAAACTTAAGGAAATCATTCATTCATTAAAAAGATAAATAAGGTTCAAACAAAATGGAGTTGCTCATTAAGCACCCATAAAAAGATTTAGCCTAGCATCAAAATAATAATGGTCATGTCTATTTTAATTACTAAGTTAAACATAAGAAAATAAATATGATACAAAAAGCTCCTTAAAATTCAAACAAAGTCTGCTGTTAAAAAGAGAACATTTTTATCATGTATGTGTTCAGAACATTCTCAAAACGTAAAACAGGTTTGAATTTATAATCTAAAAATTCTTACTTAAAATTTAACTCTAAATATATAAAACTTTCTAATTAAGAGAAAATCTCTCACAAAATTGTTCATTAGATCAACATTTATCTCCAAAGTCTAGGCCCACTTGATTGAAATAAGAGTTTGAACATGACTGGACTTTGTGACAAAAAGATCATCACACATGAAATAGCTTGGTTCAGCATGACACTCATCACACTTGCATATATGTGAAAGAAAATAGTGATATGTCAACGATGCACCCACGTTGAATTTGCACGCCTACAATAGAAGGATGAGCTTCAAGATCTTTGCGCTAGCATCAAAGTCTTGTGCTAGTACTATAGTGGAAGGAATTCTTCATGCTTGTGATATTGTCTCACACCCCTGACATGGCTAGAAAGAGAAGCACCCCTCATGCACCTGACATCTTTCTCCACACTATACTTTTTCTTTCTTTCTTGAAAATACAAAATTAAAACCACTAAATATGTAAACTTGTCAAAAACTTATAAGTAAATACTAAAAATATAAATAAAAAAACTATATTAAATAAGAAAACATCACATGGTCGCATTTTTTCCTATCACAATCGCAATTTCACCAATTCTACAACGACTAGTGACACGTGGCAGCTCTAGAGTGGGTTTGGCTCCAACGATCGACTTTTTATAAATTTTGCAGTCGGCCTTCCCAATTGGCCATCGTAAGGTTGATGTCACAATTTGTTTCGCAGTTGCCCTTTCTCCCATTAACCAATATGTCCATTTTGGGTTTCTTTCTTTAATAATTTCATGATCACATTTCTCTAGGATACAGTTGCGATTTCTTCTTCTACTTAGAACCCTTGGACACATGGTATACTTTGCTGGTCTCTTCTTAGTGGACTTGACTATATAGATTTTATGGTTGTGATTGTCTTCCTCACCGTCGTGAACCCATTTTTGCATCCAATTTCGTGGTCGCAATCTCCACTGAAATTTTCAACATTTTCAACTTTGATGGGTTCACATTTGATAAAACTCTTGCACAGTCGCAAAATCTCCACTGTGGGCAATATTGCCTTTTCGTAGTCGTGAATTATGAGTCCACCAAATTTCTTACATTTTTCACTAACTATTTAACAATTTAATCTTTATTCCTACAAAACAAACACTCAATAAAAATAAATTATTAAATTCTCAATTTAATTATCAATATTAAAATATAGAGATGCGCCATTTATGCTAACAAAAACATATTTCCTTTCTTGATAACAAACTTATTTCTACAACTACGCTGCTCCATTCTTTAGCAATTGTTAATCTTAGTTCCTCAAAGTGTCCAATCTTTCTTTGATTCTCTTTGAAAAATGAGACGCTATTCAAGAGAGTTTATGTATTTAAGAATCTTTAACACAAAAGTATAAATTAGGGGTTTAAGGATTCAAAATTTTCTTTATAAATTAGGGGTTTAAGGATTCAAAATTTTCTTTACTCATAAATTAGAGCTTGAATTTTTTTTTAATAGAATGAGGCCTTTCGAAAATGGTGAGAGACAAAAAGAAGGCTTTCTTTCTCTCTCCTCTATGTAGCAATTTAGTTATTAATCAGACTTCAATATTTGTTGTCGTTAATAATATTTTATGCATATTTTAATATAGTGTGTCAATCACGTTTAATACAATTATTTAACAATAAATTAAAAATATAAATTAATTTCATAATCTGATCATTTAACTTATATTTTAATTACAATTTAAATAGATATTTTTTTTTAACAATTTCACCTAATCTTCCATATTTATAACATATCAAAATCGGTCAAATCGTGATTTTTAAATTAAATTTATGTATTTTTCATTACAAAAAATTACTTTTTAATTTAATTACAATTAGTCTATAAATTTAGTCACAACCTATGAAATTAATCCTAAAAATATAGGAGCACAAACCGGTAGTCTGTATAGGAAAATTTTGATTTTTTCACATTTTGCCAAATAGTAAAGAGAAAATAGTAATAATAACCCCCCCAAAAAAAAAACGGAAAGTGACAGAAACATATCTGGGAAAAAGTATAGACAGCATAATTTATTTATTTATTTATTTTCATTTCTCACCCTCGCCGGAGACGGTGGTGAAATATGAGAGGAGAAAGGAGCTCTGGCTGTGACACCATTGATTCTCCTCCTACAAGAAGGAATTTCAGGAAACCCAAATGTGATTTCTTTTTCTCTCTCTTTCCCACCATTTTTGTAATGTGTTTTATCTGCTCTTTTATATGTTAATGCTTTATATAAATTCTTATGGATGACTCTCCAATTTTGGTCTATTGCCCTCTTGAATATGAGATTGCGTTTTCTTCTCTAATGTGTTATTTTCATGTTTTGATTTTTAAGGATATTACTTTGTTGGTTTACCCATTGAATTATGGGTTCAGATTATAATTGTTCCTTTTCTGTTATATACTATTTTTTTGTTATTTTCTTAGAATTTCCTTTTGTTTTTTTTTTTTGTACAGTTATTTATTATTTTTTAGAACCATCTACTTGTATGTGTTGCTTGTTTGGTTGGGGATTTATGTTTTCCCATATTGAAATGTTGGTATTGTTAGGTTTAACATTGTTTTACAGGAATCAAAATAATAAGATTTTTTTCTGGTTGCATCTGATGATCATTTTTCTTTTTGGGTTCTTAATTCTTTATTATTATTATGATTATTATTATAGACATGGAGTTTTAAGAATGTATACTCTTCTTGGATGCAGATTCTAGGTTCACACAACAAGAACTTCCTGCATGCAAACCGATTCTTACTCCAGGATGGGTATCTAGTTTACATATAATGCTAATTATTGTTTGATTTATGTTGTGATAGCCATTTTGGTCATTTTTTATTTAATTATCTTTTTATTTTTAACGCTATAACCATCTGTTCCCTAATTATCTGTTTTTTTTTTAATTGGTTTCAGGTCATTACAACATTTGTTTCTGTTGCCATAATCTCCATCCCTATTGGTCTCATTTCCTTGTTTGCATCAGAACATGTAATTTTTGTTCTTTTCCAGTTGTCATGTTTGGTGGATATAATATAATAACAGGGATCGATATCCTTCTTTTAATCAATCTTTTTCTTTTTGGCAACAAGTAGGTTGTGGAAATTGTGGAACGTTATGACAACGATTGCATTCCTCCTAATTATAAAAATGACAGCCTTCTATACATCCAGAGCAGTAAAACTAACAAGACTTGTACCCAGATTTTAAATGTTAGTCCAATTCCTTTTGATTTGTTGGACTCGTCTTTTTTACTTTTAATGCTCATGAAACTTAACTTATTATCAACAAAAGTGCAATTACTGAAGATTCTTTTTCAGGTTCCAAAGCTGATGAAAAGTCCTATTTTCATCTATTATGAACTTGAAAACTTCTACCAGAACCATCGTAGGTGAGTAGGAGAAGCATCCACTAGTTGTAGGTTTTTTATTTATTTTCTTGTTATTCTTTAGTGTATGTGGAGGAAAATTGGCTTTTTTTTTTTTACTTGTTTGTGAGAGGGAATTGAATTATTTGGATTATGATAAGATGGACAAAGCCTTTGGAGATAAAGATGGAAAAAACCTTTGGAGAAAAGGAATGAAAATATAAGCGCGATGTAATTGATTGTTCAAAAGGGCAAAGATGTTTCATCTGGTGAAATCCGTATTCTTATTCTTCTTCCAATCTTTTTATGTGAATTCAAAATTTATGGTTGTAATTTTAAAAATTTTGCTTACACTTCCCTAAGTAATTACTCTTTTGCTGTTTATAGGGAAAATTATGTTGTTGCTGATTATATTTATTAGCATTAAATTTTAGTTACTAGTCCTTGATGCAATTTTTTAATTACACTTCTTGGTACCTCTATCCACAATGTTTTTCATTTCTCATTCTCTTTGAGATTAGTTAATTTTGTTGTGGTTTTTTCAAACTTGAATTCAAAGAAAATTGTCCTATGAGAAAAATCTGAAGACAAGATTCAAATTATGCTCAAATTTTCTTTATAGTCCCAATTTACTTTTGTGAATTCATCTTTAAGTGCACTTCAATTACAGATTAGTTTAGATTTTAAAAAGGAAACCTAATAACATTGGCGTGTATTGAACATTGTCAAAATATGGTACTTTGTTATTAAAGCATGGAAAGGTCCTCATAGTTGTTTATACTTTTTGGCTTTTGACGTCTATTTTATGAGTTCGGAAACTTGTCAAAATTTGGTACTTTGAATGTTCTCTGATTGACATATAATATATATCTTCCAGATATGTCAAAAGTCGTAGCGACAAACAGCTGCAAAGCAAGTCTGGTGAGGCTGACACAGATGACTGTAAACCTGAAGGAGTCACTTCAAGTAATGCTCCAATTGTTCCTTGTGGCCTTGTTGCATGGAGTTTGTTCAATGACACATATGGGTTTTCAGTTAAGAATAAGGCATTAGATGTCAGCAAAAAGAACATAGCATGGAAAAGTGACCAAAATTATAAATTTGGCTCTGATGTTTATCCCAAAAATTTCCAAAGTGGAGGCTTGATTGGAGGTGGAAAACTCAATTCAAGCATACCTGTAAGTGTCTCTATCTTCATTCCCTGCATGCTCATTTTCATTATTGAGCACATTTCCGGTTTAAAAGTTTTATTTCTTTTATATTATGTTGTTTCTCTTAATATAAGCTCCTGGCCATTTCTTCTTTTCTAATAAAATTCAAATACTGGTTTTGCATGAAAAAGTTGAGTGAACAAGTAGATCTTATCATTTGGATGCGCACTGCAGCATTGCCAATTTTCAGAAAACTTTATGGGAGGATAGAGGTAGACCTTCAAGCTGATGATGTAATTACAGTTACTATACAAAACAATTATAATACATATAGTTTCGGGGGCAAAAAAAAGCTGGTTCTTTCGACCACAAGTTGGATAGGTGGGAAAAATGATTTCTTGGGCAGAGCATATCTTACTGTTGGTGGATTCTGTTTGTTCCTTGCAATAAGCTTCATATTAATATATGTGATCAAGCCAAGGTACGTGGTAATTCAAAGTCTTAGTAATTATACTCCTTCTGTTTGGAGGAGATTGTCCATTTTTTGTGTTGTGCTCGAATTAAGGAAATAATTAATAATTTAATTAATTGACTATAATACTCTTCGAAATTAATAAAGTTTGAGAATATATGAAGTTTGAAAATTGCGAAGTAATTATTTTAGGTAAAGGGCAGAGTTGAAAAAAAAAATTGAAATGTTATATTGTTTTCATAAAATGGACAAACTGATTTAGACAAATTTTCTTTTAAATGGACAAACTCATTGAGATGAAGGGAATATTTCTATGTCAAACAAAGAATTACTTTTTTACTCCTCTTGATATAGATACGTACTGTCTTAAGGAAAGAAAAATGCTAGATGCACCGTATGGATTTTTTTGCCTTATAACTTGTTTGGTTACTAAATAGTGCAAGGGAAAAGAAAATGGTTCTGATTTCTTTCCTTGCTTTTCCACCATATTGGTGGGAAATAATTTTCTGTGGGGAAATTGAAAATTGTAGATTTCCCTTATTTTAAATGATTTCCCCCCAACGAGGTAAACTGAAAGAGATGGAATTTCTTTTCTTTTTCTTTTCCTTCAAAACAAACAAACTGTAAATGTTTTGCCTACTATCACCAACTTCATTTGCTTATCTTTGTTTAGATATTTCCTTGAAGTGATTATTGTGGAAATATTTATGTTATGCTTATGTTTGATATGATTAATGTTCGTTGCAGGCCTCTTGGTGACCCTTCCTATTTGTCTTGGAATAGGAATCCAGCAGGAATATGAATTTACAACTTCCGAATGATTTTCTGTTCCTTTCAAGTTGAGGATTCTAAATGCTTCCATCTAAAATAATGATCTCTGCAACATTCTCTATTTGGCATTAAACTTATTATAGCTATAGTTAGACTGAGTTCTATTTTTGATGTTCTATTTTGAGACACCATCCTAGTTAAATCTAAACACCTTTAATGGCAGAAAATTTTTAACTTTTTTTAATTTTACTGTAATCATGTGGTTGCAAAAGTAGTGAATTTGCCTTAATACATAGCTGAATTTATGTTTTTCCTTAGGGTAAATCAGTAGGGTTTTGTAAATCAAAACCAAAATTGAGAACCAAACCAAACTGATCATAGTTTGGTTTGGTTTACATTATTTATAGGGGTGAATGTATAAATTTTGGTTCGGTTCATTTAGCTAAAATCATTTATTATTTTCCTGAATCGAACTGAGTCATTAAAATTGAATTGAACCATTAATATTTTTGTTCCGATCAATTATGTTCCCTTAAAAGGTTCGGTTTAGGTAAATGTGTTGTTTGCGAAAGAGAGAATGTCAATTAGGTTGCCAATTGTTCGTTCTGCGAGCTGGTATAATAAATGTGCCTTCCATTAGGTAAATTATTGGATTTTTTTTTCTTTTTTTACAGTGATGAAATTCTAAAATATAAAATTTGAGAAGATACAAATTTTGTGTTACGAGAAGATTCTTCTTGTTTGTGTCGATAAAAATTTAAGAAGCTATTCCTATTAAGGCATAAAATTATTAATTTAAACAAATATATTTTTCTATAATGTATTATCAAATGAAAAATAAAAATATGATACAATATTTTATTAAAAAATTTATTTATTTCATATAAAGAATGATTAAATATTAAATAATAAATAATAAATTTTCACAAATGCATATATTATATATTGTTGTTGAAATTTTGAAACTTTATCATAATAAATGTGTATTACTTTTTTCATTTCAAGGATCACTTTGTTCTCGTTAACTTGAAAGTAATGTGATCCCTTAATATATTCATTCAAATTACTTTGTCATTTTTATGACCGAATTATTTGTATTTTATTATTAGTTTTGTTTATAATATATATAATAGCAAAGGTTAGACTTGATAATTGGAATAAGCGGATTTGGATTTGAATATTTTGGGTTTGAAATCATTTTGGATTCAAGTCATCTTCAAAGTAGTCTTTGTTGTTCCAAATCCATGAACAGGTTAGATCTAAACATGACAATCGAAGTGGATTAATTTTGAATAATAAAAATCAAATTATTTATCAATTACTTTTACTATTTAAAATATTAAATTAATAATAAATGTGCATCTACATGTAAGCTTAAACCGTGATATTACAAGAATATTAACAATAAATAAAGATTAATTGGGTAGCCAACTAAATGACGATTGTGAATAGATAACTAAACTGAATAATTATAATTGCTTATGATTAAAGTGTGTAAATGTAAACTACTAAATTTTATAATCATACTTTATAAATAGTTTATACTTTATAATTAAATATTTTTAAAACGAGGCGGAGATTTTTCAAGATTAGGTCACAGTTGAACCGTGTTTTAATTTAAGATGTGAATACACTCGTATATACATACATAATGGGAAGTTGTTTTAATAAGTCTCATCAAGTCATGAGTTTGAACCTAACTCTCAGCATTTCTTTTTTCTTTTTGCGCTAATATCACGGTTAAAATCAATCCGTTGTTGAACCAATTTGATCGGCTGGTCTAAATGGTTCAACCAGCCGGTAGGGCTGAATTTTAAAAAGATGGTTATAATTAAAGTGTATTCGGTTTTATTTCAAAATAAAAGAAAATTAAAGTGCGGTTCTTTCAAGAAGTTAAAGTGAAATTTAATTATTTAATTAGAATTCAATTGATTAATTGACTATAAATTGTGTGTAATTGATTAAATTGAAAATGATTAATTAAACTTAATTGGATCAAATAAGGATTCAATTGATTAAATTGTAGTTCAATTTATTAATTAAACTTAAATTGATTAAGTTATGATTCAATAAATTGTACTTAAATTGAGTTTAATTAATTAAATTGAAATTCACTGTATCAATTAAATTTAGATTGATTAAATATAAATTGATTAATTTAATTTAATTAGATTAAATTTTGGTTAAATTTATTAATTGAACTTAAGTTAAATGTCTTCAATTGATTAATTGAACTAAATTAGATTTAATTGGATTTCAATCGATTAAATTGGAGTTCATTTGATGAATTGATTTTAACTTAAATTGATTATTGAGCTTAAATTGTATTTAATTGATTAATTAAATATAAATTGATTAAAATTTAAATTTAATTAATTAAATATAAAGTGATTAATTGAATTTAATAAGATTAAATTGGTGCTCAACTATTGTAATGAATGGTATATTTAGGGCATAGTTGTAATTTTGCACATGCAGGATTTTTTATATATAGTTTGACCAAAAACTTAGTTTTGATTGGTTAATGCTATGTGTGGTTAATATTGCATGGAAGACACAACAAATTTTTAGACCATTGATTTAAAATGGAGGAAGATGGTGACTTGGAGAAATTTTAAACATTTTAAACACGAGTATAAAAAGAAAAAGGGGACATCTTTTTCCCCATTTTTCCCTCACTTTTCCAGCAGCCACCATTCCTCTTCTCCCTCTCTTACACGCCTTTTATAATTATTATGACTATATTCATATATTCAAGATGAATTATTTATACCCATATTGCATGCTTCATGTCACCTAAATATGGATTTCCTAGTCACAAGGTCATAATTGCATGTCATTTAACTCATCATATCATATCATATATAAATAGTCATCATCATCATTACTTTCTTATTTTACATACCATTCTCATACTCAAAGCCATTATATAATTATATGATATTCATATGACAAACTATGCTACACTATTAACCCATCTTGTATCAACATATATCATATATCATGTGACATTCCGCCTATATAATAGAAATAATCTCATTACGTAAGTGGAATGATACAGACAAGCTAAATGAAACTAGTCTGAGTTTAAAATTTTCATTTAATAACTTAATTGATATTTTTTTTAATATTCGAATATACATACGAATTCAATTATTAAAATATATCATCCTGTTATATAAATATTATACTTCATTATAACTATCAAAATTAACGGCTTTTACCTCACATCTAACTATATAAATATAATACCAAAATACAAAACATGTTCTTAACTATATACAAGACATGTCTATTAAACCTATATGTATAATAATGAACAAAATGCAAAAATAACATGCATCCGACCCTCAACCAGTTTTGATGCATCTCCTCTAGTATGAGCTTGTACTTTCTCTATCAACTTCACAGTTTACTATTTGCAAGTTCCAGTTCCTGCACGGAAAAAATCCACGCAAAGTCATTTCTAGCTTAGTGGTATATATAAACATTTAAGTTTTCCCATGTAGTCACACAAACATGAGTCAAAAAAATTATGACATAATTTAAATAAATTATTGCATAAAATTTAGAAAATATTATAATAAAATAAAATTTATATTTCATTATATTATCATTATATTTGCATCAAGGAATGAATTGCATATATTCAACCATATGTAATATATAAAATATTAAATATTCTACCTCCTCTCGTATTTCATATTTTATTACCTTTCTTACCATGTCTTTTAGATCATTTATTAAATTTTCACATATAGACTTAATTTAAATAATTTTTTTACATATTATTTTAATTTAATTAGTTTCTATAACTCATTTTAATTTAATTGATTTCTCTAAAATTATTTTATTTTAGTTAACTCAAATCTCAAATAATATAAACTTAAATGTTTTAACATACAATTGCCAAAATTGCATAGTAGATAATTCATAATACAGTTCACAATAATCCAACATACATTATACAAGAACAAACACATGACTATACAATATTACCAATTTCATTGATAATATATATATATATATATATATATATATATATATAACTCAATTATAAATTTAACTTACCTTAATAAATATTTATAATTCATGTTATCTCACACATTTATCTCTCAACGTGTACATATATGTCTTTTAATTAATTTATATATAATATTTTAATATAAATAGCCCAAATCTCATTCCCAGACTGTTCGGATATAAGGCGTATAGTAGGGCTGCTCGCGGAGCTTAAGCACCCTACTCACTATAGTCTTAAGTCAAGAGCGCTCGCGGAGCTTAAGCCTCATAATCGAATATAATCACATCATCTATGTACAATTAGGATAGGAGTGCTCTTGGAGATAACACCATCCTGTTCCTAAACTATATCAATATCGGTACCGTAATGCCCCCGCAATGATGCACTGTCTATCCCTAATTAGTCCACAGGTTGAGAACTGGGCAATTAAGGTTATTAATTATTTATTTTCTTTATATATTAATTTGCTGGAATCAATATTCCCTTTATATTTATAATAAAAATATGATTATAAAATTTTAAAATCATATTATCATATGATATTCTATTATATATAACAATTTAAATAATATTGACATATTTTAATTAGTTTTCTATACAATCAAAGCCAACAAATTTTTTAATACATAACCGAAATTTATAATATCTTTATGAGTCCAAGTATGCCATATAACCTCTCTTTTCATATCAAATACATATGTCATGCATGACTTTCTAACTTCACTTTTATTGTCATAATTATTCAATAATTACCATTAATAATTAACACATTTTTAATCAATTATATACTAATCTATATTGAAAAATATATTATGTTACATATTCTACATTCACACCCCTTAACAGACATTTACATGCTAAACCAAAATTTTCTACATTTTATCAATCAATTATTCATCCATATATCGATACATGCATTAATACTAAATTTTATTCATTAAGCACTCAATTCATTTTATTTAATCATCAACCTAAGTCACATGTTATGATAATCACATACCATTTTATCAATAATTTAAAGTTTACAAACATTCTATCTCAATAACTATATATATATATATATATATATATATATATATATATATATATATATATATATATTATTTAAAATCTTATTTATTATAATTTATTTGCCACATACATTTTCCACTCATTTATATTTCCTAACATTTCATCTTATCCTTTGATAATCATTTCACATTTTAATACATTATTCAAATATGCAAATTATTCAATTAACACACAAGCATACAATAAGATAAATGAAAATGCATATATGTATAAACCTCAATGAAGTTTTTCCAAAATCTAAAATTTGGAGCTTGTCTACTTTTGTTGCTCTTCCTCTTATTGAGGGCCTAATATAAAAATATAATTGATTAATATATTGTTAAAATACTTATTTTTATTATAGTTTAAATAAATAACAAAAATTTCACCTAAACGTTCATATGATCTTTGAAGACTATTAACTCTATTACTTTTTCTACACTTATCCAATTCATATGATTCCTGATCCTAACTAAATTATATTAAAATTTCAAAATTTTTGAATCATTACACAATTTTTAGTATAAATTTAAATATTACTCTGTTTTCTGCCTTTAGACAGTTTTAGGGTGCTATATTTAAAAATTTATATATTTCATCGTGTATATTCAATTATTATGAAAATTTTTATACAGTTAGATAAGTTAATTTGAAATATTTTTTATTTTACCATATGTCTAGATTCTACCTCTAAGGTTCTCAAATACTATAAGATTTATAATTGGTTCAAAATAGAATGATAACCTGACCAGTTCACTTATTAAGGTCCTAACTCACAAAATAAAAAATATTTTTAGGTAATTACTTCACATAAACTTAGATAAGATATAGAAATAACACTTTTATATTTTGAACTTTAGTTAATTCGATTTAAAAATGGGTCAAATATGAGGATGAAATTACTAGAGTTGTACTGGTATGTAGAACCAGCTCTATTAAGGAACAACCATAGTTAATTTCACTATAACTCAACCTACACAAGAGATATATCTACAAAATTTGGCAGAGCACTGTATCACACATAGATCCACAATTTTTATGTTTTAAGTTACCTTAGATTCAGCCTTTAAGATAATCAAATTAAGCAAAAATTATAAGTTATTCTGTTGACACGTCTCCCTGAACCAGTCTCACTTAAACAAACATTTCTCTTCATATACTCAAAATAATTCTATGAAATTTGACAAACATATAAAAAAACACATATATGAATAAGTTTTATATTTGATACTTCTCCAAATTCAATTCATAAATTAATTAAAAATAGATAAAAAATTAATGTTGTAACATACCACTAAAAGCTATAAGTAACACAATGTCAATGGAAAAGATATTACTTACCAAGAACAAATTTATTTGAAGTAATTTTGGTGCAAATATTAAGTGAAATCATGAAAAATTGGAGCTGTTATTGGGAGGAAAGAAATGGATAATGATGATAAAAAGAAAAATATAGAAGTTAGGGTAAAATGAGGCAAATGAAGTCTTAATTGACTTCAACCTCCTCTTCTCCTGATTTTTTTCTTTTTTTTTTTGCTGTGTTTTATTATTATTATTATTATTATTATTATTATTATTATTATTATTATTATTATTATTATTATTATTATTATTATTATTATTATTATTATTATTATTATTATACTACTTATATTTAATCCTTTTAATTTTTTTTACTAAAAGTACAATTTAATTATGTGGTCTAATTTAATTAAATTTATTATGTCAATTTATTTTAATTTCTAATTTAGTCATTTTTTCTATCTATTTAAATTTTGATGTGTATCATGTGTTTCCTATGTATAACACATACTTATTCTAACTTAGACTAATTAGTGGGTGTTACATATCACACATTATGTCTTAATATGTTTAATCGATTCTCTTGATTCTATACTTTAAAAGGCTCAAATATATATATTTTCAAATCTCATTTCAATGTTTAAACACACTTGCACATGCTTTAGAAATAATTTCATACGAGAAAAAGTTGTAAAAACATTGCGAAGGAGTAAGTTGTGACTGTCGCACGGGCAACAACACGCTAGCTCGAGTGCTAATTGCTTGGTGTCACATGAGTGACACCTTATTGAGCGTACGATAGAGGCCTCGCAGGTAGGCTATATTATGCGTCAATGCTACATCATGCACAATAAAGCCTTCTCGAGCTTGCAATGCGCATGCTATGATAATGTCAATCTTATGTCGTAGACTCCTCTTGCGTTTTTGAACACATTTTTATACCAAAATACTTAAAATATTGAATTTAACCATTTCAAATAATTTTCTATAGATTTTCAACCACAAACATTCAACTTGCATCAAAAACTTATTTTGAACTAATTTTACACTTCAATTTTGAAAACTCATATTTTGTTAATCCAAAGCATTCCTAATACAAATCTTTTCCATAAACAAGCTTGTCATAACATTAAATATCATTAATCATGTTTTTAAATCCATCTATCGCACTTCAAACCTCTTAATGCATCCTTAATAATCACCAACCATGCATACACACGTACATAATGTACAACCATACATAACCGAATCACCCTTTTTATCATACATTCTTAATAATCACCAAGTGTACATTTTTCAGTAGAAAAACACATAAATTAAAATACAAAACATGACAATAACAAGAAAAATATCATTATGTACTAATATTAACTTTGGAGCTTTCAAAATCACTACTTAGTTGACTCAAGTATCTCTTCCTTCTTAGAGATAGTTTATTTCCTCTCTAGGTGGTCATAACATATGAAAACACTACCTTTATTCACTATTTCACTCTTATAACATAAAAGACATACCTTTTTCAGTTTAAATCCCTTGATTCCAGTTCAAGGTTCAACTTGTTGTCTTAAACTCTTCAAGGTCTTCCTTTTATCAACTCAAGGGGTATATAAATTGGATTTTTCAACTCAAAACTTTAACATGAGGTTTAAAATTCTTAACTTGCATAAAAATCTCAACTTAACTAGCTGGATTTCTTCAAAAATAAAATTGAAGAAGAATGAGAAGAAAAATGAGACTTTAAGTTTACTATAACTCTTTTTCTTAGAGCTAGGTTTGACCTTCAAGCTTTAGCTTTTTCTCTCCTTTGTTTTCTCCTCAAAAACTCTTCTTTAGCTCTAAATCTTCTTCTTTTCTACTATTCCCTTCAAAATCCGACCATATGGGTATGTTTTTCTTTAATTTTGGCTAGGGTTTGTGTTAAGAAAGAGAAAAAAATGGGGGAAAAGTGATGTGATATCACTGTTATAATAGTATGATTGATGAAGATCTCATATCAATGAATGAGAAAATGTATGTTCTATGTTTTGATTATGATGCTTAGAATATGATGATTAAGTGAGTCAACATATGTTATCAAACTGATATGAATTTAATATGCCATGTAGAATTTATCATTAAGATTATTGTTCATTAAGATTCACATGCTAATTAGAATTAATTTATGCATGTAAAGATGTTATGACATTGCTTAATAAATACCTTAAGGGCATGTTTGGTATGCCCAATTTTGGAATAGGAATGGGATTCTCATTCCAATTTTAGGTTTGATACTTATTTTTTATAGGAATATGAATTTAATTGTTCAATATTCCAGAAATCCTATTACCTAGTTTTTTATTATATTTGGAATCAATTTCCTTATTTTAAAAGTTATTATTATAATTACAAGTATTTGCCTTTAAGTGTTTTTTTTAATTGTATTTTTTTACTTTTAAATTTTCTAAATTTATTTTATTAAGACTCTCGACTATTTTTTTTAAATTCTCAATTAAAATTTTATTTATTGATATTTTTTATTTCAAATTTTATTCATTTTATTTATAGAATCGCACCAAACATAAATTTATTACATGACATATACAAAACGTAAAAATATGAATAAGATTTTATATTTCAATAATTAATTTTTTTATTTTATTCTTCTTATTTATGAAATTACACTAAACATAAAAATAGGATTTCAATTCCTATTACATGACATACCAAAAATATAATTCTATTTTTATTCTTTTTTATGCCAAACATGACCTAAGTGAAAAATGTTGGCATATAGTAAATGTAAACAAGAGACAATTGTATGTTGTATAATAGGAATAAAGGGATATAACTATAGTAGTACTGAATTAATGACATGCAAATGTTATACTGTTTATGGGAGGATGAAATTAGGCTAATAGATTGGTAAATGTTTTGACTAACGAAACATCTTATATGATAAATGTTGGGTATAGGTTAAAACACTCTTACAGTTAAGATTTAAAAGAAGAAAAATAGTAATATAATGTATGTTATGAGGTAAAGATTATGCTATAAATAAAAATATAATGGCCCAAATACCGGGTCAGTCATAAACTATAGTTTCCAAAATTTATCAGCATATCCGAGATCAAAAATACACTCGTGGATGAAAAATATTTTATTTGATCATCGGAAAATATAGGTTATGACTAGTTTGAGAATAAAATTTAGAGTGAAAATGAGGTCAAATAAGCCCTCAAAAGTCAAAATTAAAAAAAAATGAGACTCGATTTAATTAAATAGTTGATTGATCGTAGTTTGATCGAGCTATGAAAAATAGCAAAGGACATCCAAATATTTATTTTAAGATATGGATAGACTCTAAATAATATTTAGAATTATTTGAAAGTGAAAAATGAATTTTACGGTAACACCAAAAATTGAATTATCAGTCCAGTTTAAGTAAGCTGGACAAAAAATGGACTCCGATTGAGTTACAAAATTTTGTAGATATATAAAAATATTTTAAGAATTATGGAATCAAATTTGGATGAAATTGAGCTTAGAAAGTGAGAGGCATAATTTAGAATTGCTAAATGGACCTTAATTTCACAAATGGGCCTAATAGGGTTGGATCTCTTGTTTTGGCCAAATCCTAGCCCATTCCAACCACCTATATATGCTCAAATATCAGAATTCTCTAGAGAATTCAACACCTTCTTCTTCCTCTCATATTTCCCCCTTGGCCAAATGGGTTTCTCATTCTTCTCCACCAAAAATTCTCTTATTTTCTCTAATTCTTACACCAAAATTAAGCATCCTAATATTATTTCAGCCCCTCTATTAGCTAGTTGAGATCTCCAATCTTCAATTGAAGGGTTAGAGGTAGAAGAAATTAAATGATTCAAGAAAGGGTATAAAATTGAGGTAAGAGAATTTGAGAGTTTTAAATTTATTTGGGGGTTCTAATAGGAAGTTTAAGGTATGTAGATTATATTTATGAAGTTAGATTGAATTATGGAAACAAAAATAATGGTGATTTTATTTTTGTATAATTTCCGTCTTGGTAGGGAATCAAGGAAAATGAGTAACTTCAAAGGAAAAAGGTAAGAAAAAAGAAGTCTAGGAAGACTAAAGAAAAGAAATAAGTTTAGTGATTTCAAAATCTACTTATTTTCATCAATTAAGCATGATTTAGGGTTATGAAAATTAGAAATTTTGTGTGTTTTGCATGTAATTGATAATTGATGCTTAAAATATGATTAAGGAATTATAAAAAGTGAATTAGAATGGTTAATTTCAATTAAAAAAATTAATTAGTAGAAATTGGAAAATACGAACTTATTATGTGAAAATTTTAAATAAAAGTTTAATTACATTTTATTGTAATATTAT
Organism: Triadica sebifera; assembly: GCA_023653625.1. Classification (NCBI taxonomy): domain Eukaryota; kingdom Viridiplantae; phylum Streptophyta; class Magnoliopsida; order Malpighiales; family Euphorbiaceae; genus Triadica; species Triadica sebifera. The sequence continues at coordinate 15,803,565 of CM042898.1, read as the reverse complement.
GATATATGTGGAATAATAAATGTATAAATTAGTGAAATGAATAATTAGAAATTGAAAGAAAAATTTTAATGATGAAAATTAATTATAGGCCGAAATATGAGGAAAGAAAAATTAATATTTTTCTTCCTAATTAAATAAAAATTTAGTCATAAAATACAAAAAAATATGATATTGAGTGTGTATAAATTTATTGAGAATTTTTAAAATATGTATTGAATATTTTTCTAATTATTGATTATATTATGCATGAAATGAAAACTAATGAATAAAGTATGTTTAGTGATGCTTAATGACTTAATTGAATGTTCATAATGAATTATTGATATATTAGAATGGAAAGTATGAAAAAATTATGGTAGTGATAAAATTGTTATGGATGAATAAAATGTTAAGTGATTAATAATGTAAAAATAATGGAATTTATTAATTTAATGAAAATTAAACTAAATGAATAAAATAATACCCTTAGTTATTTTTCTGATGGTTGAATCTAGTCTAGGATATAATTGGCTAGCCATAAGGACACAATTACCGCGGTGCGGGTCATGGCGACTCAGTTATGTATACCAATGATGGTCTACTTCAGTGATAGTGATTTAGTAATTCAGTGTACAGTGCAGGACTCAGGTGATCTTTCAGGATTACTCTTTAGTGTAGTGGATTCTTGGAGTCTACGTCTCATGTATCCGATCCGAAAATTTTATATTGGATTGAAACTAGAGGCAAATATGAATAAAAAAAGTACAAATGATTTAAGTAAAAAATATGATAAGAAAATATGCAAGTGAAAAATATTATCAAAGTAGCAAATGTGAATGAAATGATAAAAGTGTCAAATGTGAATAAAATGATAAAAGTAGCAAATGTGAATTAAATGATAAAAAAAATAAAAAAAATTATCAAAATGACAAATGTGAATAAAATGATAAAACTAGCAAATGTGAATTAAATGATAAAAAATTAAAAAAAAAATTATCAAAATGACAAATGTGAATAAAATGATAAAAGTAGCAAATGTGAATAAAAATAGTAAAAATGAATAATATGATAAAAATGATTTAAGTGAAAAAAATGATAAAAATAAAATAAGTGAAAAATACGAGAAAAATGATAAAAATAAAAAATATAATAAATGTGAAAAATGTGAGAAAAATGAGATAAGGGATAAATATAATAAAAATGGTATAATAATAATGAGAAATGTGATAAATGTGACAAAAATAGTAAAATTGAAAAATGAAATTTAAGTGGAAGAAAAATGTTAAATTATGTAGTTAAAAAGAAAATAAATAAAAATATTAGTGGCAAAAGTGTAAATAAATGTAAAACAATGATAAGATTGTAAATAAATGGAAATTTAAGAACTAAAGTAAAATTTGTAGCTAATTAAATAAAAGATTGAAAAAAAATAAAAAAGAAAGAAAGGAATGGTTAATTAAAGAAATAAAGTGAAAATGGACTAAATTGAAAGTTAAGGAGTAAATTGAAAAACATTAATTGAGAAAAATTGTTAAAATTAATTAAGATATTAAATAGTGAGTTAATGATCAATAAAAATAAAGTATTGATAAAAAGAATGATATTAAAGAGAAAATTTGAATAGTGTATTAAAAATATTATTTCATGTATATACGCATGAAAATATAGGTCAATAGAAATTTTTAGATTAGTAATCACCACTAAATATATTAATGCTCAACACATAGTTATTTGACTGCGTGCAGACAGTAGCGGAAAAGATAGGAGTAAACATACAAATTTTGAGAGCTGAAAAAAGAATAAATAATAATATGTTAGTATCAAGAATGACATGTGTGTATATATGTTTAGGTATGGAGTCGTAGAAATAAAATGTTGTACATATTATGATAAAAGAACATTTGTGAATTATTATGTGTAAAGAATGAAATGTCAAATTGTGGTTGAATGAATAATATTGTATTATATGTGTATTGTTGTGCTCAAAAATGGGTTGTAGATTGTTTAAATTGCAGGTGGGATAGTTAATTTTATACCAGTTATACTGCCGAAAATTTAAAAAAAATGAAAAAAATTAATAAGTACTAATAATATTATAGCTATTAAATTAAATTAAGAAAATTTTTTTTGGTATACATCGGCTATCATCGTATTAACTCACGTAACGTACGTATAAAATGATTGTTATAATGGTGCTTGTAACACCCCATATTTTTTTTATTTTTTCTCAATTAAGATATTTCTTGATTATTTTAGTGACTTAATAATTTTTTCTGATTAAAATTTTATTTAAAATTTGAGATTTATTAAAAATTACAAAATTACCCTTGAGTATATATATATATATATATATATATATATATTTCAAATATTAAAATCATAAAAATTCATTTACTCTCTCATTCTCCCTACACGATCACCAACTCCGTTCATCAACCAAACGACATCCGATCTTTGCCAAATTTGAACCCGAAGTAGTTCTCCACATTCTTATCACTCTGGCCACATCTGATTTCCAAAAACTAACCGGATTTTAGGGATTGGAGCAGCAAAAGTCGGATTTCAGGACTGCCCTTCCATTTCGCTTATTTTCTCGCTTATTTTCTCAAATATGATACAAAAAATGGACTCAAGACGTCGAAAAACCTTAGTCTGTATAATTTGAGCTCAGAAAACCGAGGTTTGAGAGCTGATTGGAGTCGAAAAGTTATCACCGGAGCTGTGCAAATTTTTGTAGATCTACACGTTTTCAGCCACTTCCAGGTCACGAAACATATATATTTATACTCCTCACATCTCAAGCTTTCTTTTGATACTATCCGATCGTCCATCTGTTGCCGTTGAAAATTTTTTGGTGACCGGAATCCGGCGACCACTAATCGGGTATTTTGGACAGAATCTTCAGCTCGTTAAACCGAGTCATCCGGTACAAACCACAACTTCTAGTCATTTTTAGATAATGAGATATGAATTGTTTTGTGAAGTTTATATATAATTTTTTTATTATTATTTAAGTGATTAATTAATTTAGTTGAATTGCATGATTAATTGCATATTTATTGGAGATTATTGGAGATTATTTGGTGAATAATTGGATTTTATATATTAGGTAATTAAATAATCAGCAAAGACACTTAATGAATAACAACAGCTAAAAAATAAAATAAAAAAGATAATGAAATAATACAAAATCTAAAAATCAAAGTACTTGAATACTATGTAATTTAAAAAAAATATTTGTTAACATTTTTTTATTTTTTTAATATTAATAATAAATAGTAAAAAAAATTACCGCTATTAATAAAAATAACATTAGTTAATAATTAATAAATACAAAAATAATTACATTAATAAATAAAGTTTAATAAAAAAGGCTTTCAAAACAAATGCAAACACATCAAAAGCATTATATACAACAAAGCCAAAGGGAAAAAAAAAACATAAATAGCAAGCAACCCAAAAATCTAAAAAAGAAAAGGTAAAATACACAAGCCTTAGTTTTAATCCAAGTCGGAATACCCCAAATACATAAACAACAAATACCTCACAAAAGGAAAAACATGAAAAAAATAAAAATAAAAATTTTATGAGAATAAAGCAACAAATCTAGGACATAAAACATAAGAAAAAAAAATCTCAAATAGTAATAAAAGGCAGACCAAAAAAAAAAAAAAAAATATATATATATATATATATATATAAAAGAAAATTATGCGCACCGTATAACATGCAATGAGCGACCATAGGGTGATTGTGAGGATGAGGTCATCTCCAACCAGCACCATTTTGGTGCACAAATAAGAAAAAGACAAAAATGATGTAGAAATTGTAAACTCCAATCGAATACTAAAATGATGTCAAAATTAGTGTTAGTTACAGTATTGTACCATATTTGAAGTTGCACTATAGCTATGTCATTTCAGATTAAAAAAAAAGTGAGTTGAAGGCAGGGAAAGAAGAAAAAGAAGGAAGAAGAAAAGAAAAGGAAAGGGAGAGAGAGAGGGCACGGGAAAAAAGGATTTAAGTTTTTTTTTTAAGTTAAATAATTTTATTTATATTTAAAAATAAAAATTTTAATTTATAATTACTAAAATTTTACCAATTTTATATTTTTTTATAAATAATTTTATTATATTTGAATAAATAAATTTTTAATTAGTAAATTGATGTTTAATTAATATTAAAAAATATTTAATTGAAAAATTAAATAAAAATAATATTAGTAAATTGAAAAATTAATTAATAGTAAATTGATGTTTAATTAATAGTAATATTTAAATTGATCTTTTTCTCTTCTTTTTCATAATTAAATTGCAATTTAATTAAGTTATATCATCCAATTAAATTGTATTCTAATATTTTTAATATTATGTAATTTTAAGTCAATGACAATTTAATTTCTTAATTGAATATAATTGAACAAAAATATTAAATAAAATGTAAAAAATATATAAATATAAAATGCATATATTATAATTTAAAACAATAATACATTTATTACTAACATATAATAAAATTATAAAATATTAAAACTAAACTAATAACGTAAATTTCAAATGTCTAACATAAAACAAACAAAATGAAATAATTAATTATTTAATAATCTGAAAAATCGGTTCTAGATCCGCCAATATGATTAAAATAATCTCTAAACTCATTACATGCAGAAGACGGTTGTGTTTGATGCTATTGAGATCGTTTTTCTAAAATTTGTATTTGTTCAGTTTCGATATATGCATGACTTCTTGGATAGCTAATATTATTTAAGTCTCACATCAAAAATTTATTTTCTTCTTTTAATTCTTTTAATGTCAAATTTCTGCTTTGAATTTCAAGGAGTTGTTGTCGGTCCGAACTAGTCTTCTTCAACATCTCTAAAAGTTGTCGATTTTTCTCTTTGAGACTGTTAATGACAGATGACATTTGTTCGTCATTTTTTCTCTTCAATTTGGTGTTTTTGACCCCAATTGGTCATTCTGATGACGAACCACCAATATCATCATCTAAGTTAAGAGAAAATGATGACAACCTGGGAGATGCCGATATTGGAGACTCAGGAGTGGGATTATCTGACTCTGATGAAATATAATTTAAATTTTGCTTTCGATTTGTTTTTCTTTGTGTACTGACATTATCTTTAAATTTTTCAAAATTTTTCACTATATTCCATACATGGTCAAATTTGAATCCCTTTTTATAACTGTCATCTTGCATCAATAATATTCTAGCTCTATTTATTTGCAAATAATTTGAACTATAAAATTTTAGTTTTTCACAGATATAATAATAAAAAATAAAAATATTTGCAAAAAAAAATAATACTCACAATATCTTTATCTGATGCACAACTAGGATGCATATTTTCAACTTGTCAAATACAAGAATTCAATTTTCAAACAACTTTCTCTATAGTTTGAATTCAAGATTGCATAGATCGTTTATTACGATACTCCCAACATTTAGTTCTTGCACTGTTATATGTATCTTCTACACGATACCAAAATTGATTTGAAGATTGGTTCACACCCGTAATAGGGTTTTGTGAAATGTCCATATAAACTTGACACAGTAGCACATTGTTGTATGTTTCAAACCATCAACAAGTAAGACATCTTCAATGAATGTAGCATTATTAATTCCAATAGAGCCAATGCCAATTACCTTACCCTTAGCATTATTTCCAAAGGTTACTTTACCTCCATTAATATTTTTAATGTCATTGAATAGTTCTTTGTCTCCGGTCATATGCCTTAAGCATCCACTATCTACTAGCCAAGCATTTTCTTTTATTGTGGACTTGAGGCATACCTATAGAATCACAATTCAAGTATTATTTTTAGATACCCAAATGAGCTTGGGTCCTTGGTGGTTAGCACATGAAGGTTCCCAATGAGCCTTCCTTATCCAGCAATATTTATTGATATGACCAAATTTCATACAATAATTATATTGTTTAGCTCTAAATATGCTTTTCGGTCTTACCATGCTTTTAACTACCATTTTCCTATTAGGTAGAGTTTGTGAGCAGTGACATACACATGCATGATGACTTGGTGTTTTCCTAGGTGCATGCTTCTTATACATAAAAGCATGATTGGCCTTTTGAGGTTTTCTTCTTAGGCTTACCGACCTTTGATCATTCCTTTTATGTATAGAATATTTAGTGTATGTTGTGCACTTAGCCCTTAAGGGTTTTACTTGTAGTGTAGAGATGTGGGGTGCACCTGACTTAATAAAAATGGTCTTGTGAGATGAAGATGATGTTCCCTTAAATCCTAGACCATGTCTTGTTAAAGGTGGTCTTTGAGACACAATGAGAGTATCTAAACTCTCATTGCCTTTATGAAATTTTGAAATGGAGTTTCTAAGTTCCTCAATTTCATTTTTCAAGACATTGTTCTTTTTACTCAAGGATTTAGTTGAGGGTCTTGAAGAATGATTTTTGAAGAGATTCATTAGAAGATTTAAGCTCAAGATTTTCCTTTTCTAAAACTTCCATTTTGTTTTTCAAACTCGAAATGTTATTTTTATAAGTGTTGAATTTACATCTATATTTTTCTAGTTCTAGGTTCAATACTTCTATTAAACTTTGCTCATCATCATCTTCACTATCACTGTTATTATCACTACTATCATTATTGAATGAGTATAAGTAAAGTGATCCTACCTTATCCGAGACGTGATCCTCTATAGCCATGAAGCATAGGTTGACCTCTTCACTTTCATTGTCATCTTTTTCACTTGAAGAGCTTTTGTCATCCCATGTGGCTTTGTGTCCTTTCTTCCCATTGTCTTTTTGGTATTTGTTCTTGTGTTTCTTGAGCCTTGGACATTCTGGTTTGATATGTCCCTTCTTCCCACACTCATAACATTTTACCTCTTCTTTATTCCTTTGAGAGTCATTTGAGGAGTGTTTGAGATTTCTTTGCTTTAAGTTTCGAGAGTTGCCCATTCTCTTTTCAATTATTATTTTCAGTCTTCTCAAAAGCATCGCAATGTCCTCATTTGCATCATCACTCTTTTCTTCATCATCTTCAACTTTTTCTTGAGATTTTGAAGTAGAGGCTCTTAGTGCTAGAGGTTTTCTTTTTTCTAGCTCGGCTTCAAGTTCTCTATCTCTTTTTACTACCATTTCATATGTTAGAAGTTTTCCAATAAGCACATCTGTATTCATGACGCTCATGTCTTCGTTGGCTTCTTCTATACCAGTAACTCTTGAACCATAATCTTTGAGAGGAAGACTTCTCATAATTTTGTTGTTTATATCTTCCAAGATCAAGTGTTTCCCAAGCTTTCTCATATCGTTTATGATGGCTAGAAGATGGTTCGTCATATCGGTGATTGACTCATTGGATTTCATCTTGAAGAGTTCGTACTCTGAAATAAGAAATTGAATCTTCTTGGATTTAACTTGCTTTTTCCTTCATGATAAATTTCCAATGTTTTCCACATAATATACGAGGTTAGGCAGTGTTGTATTCTGCCACATTCTTCAATGGATAGTGAGCTTAAGAGAATGATCATTGTCTTTTTGTTTTTGAAATTTCTCTATGTTAAGGCTCTATCCAATCATCTTTTGAAAGGATTTCTTCTTCACCATCAACTCCTCTTTTGGTTGGTGGTGTCCATTCTTTCTGAACGTTATTCTAGACTTCAATTCCCTCACTATCGAGATATGTCTCCATTCTGAACTTCCAATGAGCGTAGTTTGCTCCATCAAAGTAAGGCTTGAGACTTTGGAATCCTTCATTGGCCATTTCTTGATCTTTGCTAGCACTTTTTAGGCTTTGATGCTAGACTAAGCTCTGATACCAATTGTTGCCCAGATAATGAACCAAGAAGGGGGGTTGAATTGGATATTAAAATTTTTTTAACTTTTAAGTGCGGAATAAAAAGTTAAATAGAGTAGGGATAGAGAGATATCACACAAAAATTTATAGAGGTTCGGGTATTAACAAACCCTACTCCTCTCCCCAATCTCAATTGGGAGTTTCACTAACACACCAAGTGTTACAATGAAGTTTTACAAGCTCACTCCCAACTATGGTGTTTCTATCAATGACTCATACCTAACCCAGAAATTCCCTTGTATTTTAATGGCTCACACAATAAACCACTTCCTTGTATTTTATGGCTCACACAAACAACCCTTACAAGTGTTTCACTCTTAACCCAATATACCCAAACTCACTTGAGTAATAGATTACAAAGAAAAACACTTACCAACCTATAATGCTCAAAATTTATAAGCAAATAGATTTTTACAGAGAATAGGAGTTTTGTTGAAAGTAATTAATGCACAATGGCTACAACAAGATTTTGATTCAAAAGTAATTGTTATTCTCTTTCTTAGGATTCATAAATGACTTGCATTTATACTTCCTTAGTGAATTATAGTCGTTTGGATGCATTTAATGCGAAAATAGCCGTTGTACCAACTCTTAATTTCGCACCTGACATGTTTCTCTTTCCTCATTCATGGTCATGAATATGTGTATCACGGTCGTGAATGTTCTTCCAAGCTGTGACTCAAGTGGTGACTTTAGGCGTGAAGTGTTTGATCACGGGCATGACTTTATACTTTCACGGGCGTGAATATCCTTCCAAGCTGTGGTCCAAGTGGTGACTCTGGTCGTGAAGCTCTCTAGAAGAATTTGAAATGTTTTCTCACAGTTGCTCTGATCCTTCATGGTTGTGAACTTTAAATGTTGTAGAGTTGACACTAAGCTTTATCATGGGCATGACATAATCAGTCACGGGCGTGAACATGCTATTTCTTCATATTTTGACTTTGAAATGTAGTCTTCCATTCTTGCATCATATTCTATACCTTTTTCAACAAACTTAGAACACAAGTATTGTTAAATAAATTATTGCTATTTTATTTGTTAGCATCAAAATGACGGAAATACCCCTCAAGGTTCAACACACATCTTCATCAATACTGTAAGAAGAAGATCTAATAAACATATTTGCAAAAAGTGTTTGAAGTAGAGTTTGTAGTAGAGTAATGAAATACAAAATATAAGTTGGGCAAATGATATAAGATGTATACACATATATATAGCATGTGATACAGATAAAGTATAGATAATGAATATCTAGTTAATAATTATTATCCATATGATGGATTTTACGATAATCTTAGCCATCAGATGAATTTCATCTTTATCTACATCTAATTATTATTTCTGTCATTATTTCAACCGTTAGATTAATTTCATCATAATCTTAACCGTTCGATGGATTTCATCACAATCTAAGTCGTTGGATGGATTTCATCATAATCTTAGTTGTTGGATTAATTTATTCTTTATATATCTTATCATGATTGCTGTTATAATCTTAGTCGTTGGATGGATTTTATCATAATCTTAACCGTCAGATGGATTTTATCATAATCTTAGCCGTTGGACTAATTTATTTCTTATCTAAATCTTATCATGATTGTTGTCATAATCTTAGCCATCAAATGAATTTCATCATAATCTTAGCCATCAGATGAATTTCATCATAATCTTAGCCATCAGATGGATTTCATCTTAATCTTAGCCGTCAGACATTTCATCATAATCTTAGTCGTTGGATTAATTTATTCCTTATCTGAATCTTATCATGATTGCTGTCATAATCTTAGCCGTGGGATGGATTTCATCTTAATCTTAGCCGTCGGATATTTCATCATAATCTTAGCCGTTGGATTAATTTATTCCTTATCTAAATTTTATCATGATTGCTGTCATAAGCTTAGCCGTCGGATGGATTTCATCTTAATCGTCGAATAGATTTCATCATAATCTTAGTCGTTGGATTAATTTATTCCTTATCTAAATCTTATCAAGATTGCTGTCACAATCTTAACCGTCGGATGAATTTCATCTTAATCTTAGCCGTCAGATGGATTTCATCATAATCTTAGCCGTTGGATTAATTTATTTCTTATCTAAATCTTATCATGATTGTTGTTATAATATTAGCCGTCGGATGATTTTCATCTTAATCTTAGCCGTCGAATTATATTTTTTAACCTTAGAATTTCATCAAATTTTTTCTATAAATAAAACCATTATTTATGAAATTTATTCATACTGATTATCATTTACGTATCAAATATTTGTATTCATATTCTCCAAATTACTCAAACAATAATCTTTAAAGATGAACTTCAATATTGGAGGTCCATCAAATGTGCAATTCGAAAATTCATCTTCATCTTCAGATGACAACGAAGATATATCAGTAATGAGTAATGTTATTGCTGAACATGAAGTAATCTGTCGTGCAAATAACAACATGATTTTGGAGTCTTACATCAATCAACAAAGCAATCAGAGTACTCATGGTGGCTCTATTATAGGTCATATTGTAATCAATCTTGATCGTGAAGCTGCAAATCATAATTTATTTAATGATTATTTTTCTGATCGGCCAGAATACAATGAAGATATGTTTCGTTGCCGATATTGTATGTCTCGAAATTTATTCTTATGTATCATTGATGTAATTTAAGATCATGATAGCTACTTCCAGCAGTGAAGAGATGACTTGGGTAGAGTTGGATTATCAACTTTACAAAAAGTCACATCAGTGTTTCGAATGTTAGCATATGGTTTACCAGCAGATGCTACTGATGAATATGTTAAAATTGGTGAGTCAACTGCAATTGAAAGTTTAAAGAGATTTTGTCGTGCTATCGTAGAAATATTTGTAGAGAGATATCTTAGATCACCTAATGCTAATGACATTGCTAGGCTACTCTATGTTGGTCATCAATGTGGTTTTCCAGGAATGTTAAGAAGCCTTGATTGTATGCATTGGAAGTAGAAAAATTGTCCAATAGCATGGGCTGGACAATATGCAGGTCGAAGTGGATCACCAACAATTATTATTGAAATTGTAGCGGATTATGGTCTATGGATATGGAATGCATATTTTGGTATACCGGGCACAAATAATGATATGAATGTCTTAAAGTCATCACATTTAAATTGAATTTGTATTTTATAATATTATTAAATAATAATATTTTTAACATTGGATGAATATATTAAAAAAATATTTATTTTGTAAAATAATTATATAGTCTAAAATTAATAAAAAAGAATATAAAATAAAGTATAAAGAGAAATATATATAGAATATTCTTTTTGGTGTAAAAAATAGTGTAATGTGTTGAAAATAAATTTACTCTAGTTATACTATTTTAATGTAAAAATTACACCATTTTAACACAATGAATTGGAGATGTCCTGAGGTGCAGATTCAAAGGAAAACATGGCTTTTGGATTTTGCATGAGCTAAGGAGAAGATTGAAGAAGTAGCGAGGGGTTTTTGGGGAGGGATACTGACAGGGTACTAAAATTAAATTTACCTAAAGTCTAAAGACCAAAAAGTGGTCCTACATTGGAAAAGACAAAAATGGGCATTGCATGATTGATTTACATTTTTTTAATAAAAAAGTGGAGGCATGTTAGTAATTGCATGTTGTAGTACGGGGCACTAAGACAAAAATGATGTGAGAGCATATTAGTAATTACATATCTTTGTATGGGCACAGGGCTACTGTTAAAGCTTAAGGGGTATTTTCGTCATTTTGATGATAACAAATAAAATAGCAATATTGTATTTAACATACTTGTTTTCTAAGTCTATTAAACAGGGTATGGAATAAAATAGCAAGAATGAAGAATGAAAGATTAATCCTTGAAAGATAAAATCAAGGAAGTAGCATGTTCACGCTCGTGACCCTATGTGTCATGATCGTGACAAAGCTAACCATCACCAAAACCAACATTTGAAGTTCACGACCATGAAGGAAGACAATAAACCGTGAAATGCACATTTAAGTCACGCCCGTGAATTACATGTCATGCCTGTGAACCTTTATGACAATTTCATCCAGAGAGCTTCACGACCAAAGTCACCACATTGATCACGACTGGGAAGTTTGTCACACCCGTGATGATATATGTCACGCCCGTGACCCAATGTTTCAAAACCTTCCAGAGAGCTTCACGACCAAGGTCACCATTTCAGTCATGGCTTGGAAGAACAGTCACGCCCGTAAAAGATGAAAGAGAAAAATATCAGGCGCGATTATTTGGGTTGGTACAACGACTATTTTCGTATTAAATGCACTTAGTACAAGAGGATAGCAAATACTTTGAATCAAAATCTTATTACAAGCTATTTGTACATTTAATACTTTCATAACTAATATATATTCTTTGTGAAAATCTTTTTGCTCATCATTTATTGAGCAATAAAGATTTGTAAATGTTTCTCTCTATAATCATTTATTACTCAAGCGAGTTTTGGGTATTTCTGGGTTAAGAGTAGAACAGTTGTAAGGGTTAGTTGTGTGAGCCTTTAAAACACAAGATAAAAGTTGTTTGTGTGAGGCTGTAAAAACAAAAAGTAAAGGTTGTTTGTGTGAGCCTGTAAAACACAAGATAAAGGTTGTTTATGTGAGCCTGTAAAACATAAGGAATTGGTTATTGTGTGAGCCATTAAAATACAAGGGATTTCTGGGTTAGGTGTGAGCCATTGTGAGAAACACGATAGTTAAATTTTTAAAACTCCAATTCAACCCCCCTTCTTGACTTAATATCTGGGCAACAATTGCTATCAGAGCCTTGTCTAGCATCGAAGCCTAAAAAGCGCTAGTAAAGATTACGATATGGCCAGTGAAGGATTCCAAAGTCTCAAACCTTACTTTGATGGAGCAAATTATACCCATTAGAAGTTTCGGATGGAGACATACCTGGATAGTGAAGGAATTGAAGTTTGGGATAATGTACGAAAAGAATGGACACCTCCAACTAGAAGAGGAGCTGAGGGTGAAGAAGAAATCCTATCAAGAGATGATTGGACAGAGCCTCAAAGAATAGCAAATTTCAAAAATAAGAAGGCAATGATAATCCTATCAAGCTCATTATCTATTGAAGAATGTGGAAGAATACAACACTGCCCAACAGCCTACAACATGTGCAAGACATTGGAAAATTATCATGAAGGAACTAAGCAAGTCAAATCCAAAAAGATTCAACTTCTTACCTCAGAATATGAGCTCTTCAAGATGAAATCCAATGAGTCAATCACTGACATGACCAATCGTCTTCTAGTCATTATAAATGGAATGAGGAAACTTGGGAAGTATCTGAGTCTTGAAGATGTAAACAACAAAATCCTGAGAAGTCTTCCTCTTAAAGACTATGGCTCAAGAGTTGCTGGCATAGAAGAAGCAAATGAAGACATAAGCATTATGAATACTGATGTGCTGATTGGCAAACTTCTCACACATGAAATGGCAGTGAAAAGAGATAGAAAGCTTGAATCAGAGCCAGAGAAAAGAAAGCCCTTAGCACTCAAAGCCTCTACTTCAAAATCTCAAGAAGAAAATGAAGATGATGAAAAAATGAGTGATGATAAAAATGAGTGATGATAAAAATGAGGACATTGTTATGCTTTCAAGAAGACTAAAAAGAATCATTGAGAAGAAAATGAGCAACTCCAGAAAATTCGGGCAAAAAAACCTCAAACAAACTTCTAATGATGCACAAAGAAGTAAGGAAGAGGTAAAGTGTTATGAGTGTGGAAAGAAAGGACATATCAAACCAGAATGTCCAAGGCTCAAGAAGCATAAGAGCAAATACCAAAGAGACAATGGGGAGAAAAGTCACAAAACCACATGGGATGACGAAAGCTCTTCAAGTAAAAGAGATGATAATGAAAGCGAAGAGGTCAACCTATGCTTCATGGCTATTGAGGATCACGTCTCGAATAAGGTAAGATCACTACACTCGTACTCTTTAAATAATGATAGTAGTGATAATGATGATGATGATGAGCAAAGCCTTATAGAAGAATTAATTCTAGAATTAGAGAAATATATAAGTAAATTCAGTACTTATAGAAATAACATCTCTAATTTAAAAAATAAAATAGATGTTTTAGAAAAGGAGAACATAAAACTTAAATCATCTAATGAATCTCTCCAAAAGTCATTAGATGAATATTTATCAAGACCCTCAACTACTTCTTTGCTTAAAGAAAATAATACTTTGAAAAGTGAAGTTGAGGAACTTAGAAATTCCATTTTTAAATTTCACAAAGGTCAAGAGAGTTTAGATACTCTCATTGTGTCTCAAAGATCACCCTTAATTAGACATGGTTTAGGATTTAAGGACACATCATCATCTTCTCACAAAACCATCTTTGTTAAGTCTAGTGAACCTCACATCTCCATACTTGTTGGAACAACACTAAGGAATAAGCATATTAAACCTTCTATACATAAAAAGAATAATCATGCCTTTATGTATAAGAAGCATGCATCTAGAAAAGCATCAATTAATCATGACTGTGCATGCCATTATTCTCAAAATCAGTTTGATATAAATATGACATTCAAAAATATTGTAAGACCAAAAAGCAAGTTTAGATCGAAACAATGTAATTACTGTATGAAAATAGGTCACATAAATATATATTATTGGATAAGGAAGGCTCATTAGGGACCTTCATGTGCTAACCCCCAAGGACCCAAACTCATTTGGGTACCTAAAAATCATACTTGAACTATGATTCTATAAGTATGCCTCAAGTCCACAATAAACAAAAATGCTTGGCTAGTAGACAGTGAATGCTCAAGGCATATGACAGGAGATAAAGAACTCTTCAATGAAATCAAAAGTATTGATGGGGGTAAAGTTACCTTTGGAAACAATGCTAAAGGTAAGGTAATTGGCATTGTATTAATTGGTATTAATGGTACTACTTTTATTAAAGATGTCTTACTTGTTGATGGCTTGAAACATAACTTGTTGACTATTAGTCAATTATGTGATAAAGGAAACAAAGTAATCTTTACTTCCAATGAATGTCTTGTGATCTCTATCGATGGTCAAGAGATATTTAAAGGAAATAGAGATGTCAATACATACATAATAAACATACATGAATTATCTAACCATTCCTCTAAGTGTCTTGTGACCACTAGTGATGAATCTTGGCTGTAGCATAGAAGGCTTCCATGTTTAATACAAAGCCTCAGCACAAGAGAACTAGTCAAAGGACTGCCAAGAGTCAAATATGAAAAAGGCAAGACATGTGAACTTTGCCAAAGAGGAAAACAACACAAGTCATTCTTCAAAGCCAAAAACATAGTAAGTACCTCAAAACCTCTTCAACTCCTGCATTTGGACTTATTTGGACCTACTAAAATTGCTAGCTTAGGAGGTAAACATTATGCCTTTGTCATCGTAGATGATTACACTAGATTTACTTGGGTAATTTTCTTAGTTAAAAAAAGTGATGCTTTTGAAAATTTCAAAAACTTTGCTAAAAGAGTTCAAAATGAAAAAGGGTATTGTATTTCAAAGATAAGAAGTGATCATGGCAAAGAATTTGAAAATAAAAACTTTGAAAGCTTTTGTCTTGAACATGACATTTCATAGAATTTCTCATCTCCTAGGACACCTCAACAAAATGGAGTAGTTGAAAGGAAAAATCGAACTTTAATTGAAATGGCTAGAACAATGCTCAATGAATATGGTTTACCAACTTACTTTTGGGCAGAAGCCTCAAATACTGCATGTTATATTTCAAATCGAGTTTTCAAAAGACCTCTTTTAAAAAAAACCTTATTTGAGCTATGGAATGGAAGAAATCCCTTGATATCGTACTTTAGAGTATTTGGATTCAAGTGCTTCATATTGAATACCAAGGACAACCTTGGAAAATTTGCCTTTAAATCTGATGAAGGTATCTTTTTAGGATACTCTACAACTAGCAAAGCATATAGAGTATTTAATAAAAGATCTTTAACTATTGAAGAATCTATGCATATTGTCTTTCATGAATCTAGTAGACTTGGTCTTGTGAAAGGTAGTGTTCTTAATGATGTTGTAGGTAACATGGAAAAACTTGATCTTGAAAATGGAAAAGAAGAAAATGATCAAGAAGATTCACATCAAAATGATTCTCTACCTTAAACTCAAGAAAAGACGGACAAGAACTCCTAAAAGAATGGTGAATGACAAAAGATCATCCAAAAGAGCAAATCATTGGTGATCTCTCGAGGGGAGTAAGTACTAGATCTCATTTCAAACATTTAGCCACTGACCTTGCTTTTATTTCTCAAATTAAGCCTAAAAATGTTGATGAGGCTCTTAATGATGAAAGTTGGGTAATTGCCATGCAAGAGAAACTCAACCAATTTGAGAGAAGTAAGGTATGGACCTTAGTACCTAGACCCAAGGATCATCAAATTATAGGTAGCAAATAGGTATTTAGAAATAAACTAGATGAACAAGGTTCAATAACTAGGAATAAGGCTAGATTAGTTACAAAAGGATATAATCAGGAAGAAGGTATAGATTATGATGAAACCTATGCACCTGTAGCTAGATTAGAAGCCATAAGAATACTTTTAGCATATGCATGTCACATGAATTTCAAACTCTTTCAAATGGATGTGAAAAGTGCATTTCTAAATGGTTATATAGAAGAAGAAGTTTATGTAGAACAACCACCAGGATTTGAAAGTTTAAAAACATGATTTGCCAAATCATGTTTTTAAACTTTCAAAAGCTTTATATGGTTTGAAACAAGCCCCAAGAGCTTGGTATGAAAGACTAAGTTCTTTTCTATTAGAAAATAACTTTACAAAGGGAAATGTTGACACCACATTATTCATTAAAAAGCATAAGCATGATATACTAATTGTACAAATTTACGTTGATGATATAATATTTGGTTCTACTAATGAATTGTTTTGTCAAGAATTTGCTAAGTGTATGACTAGGGAATTTGAAATGAGCATGATAGGAGAGCTTAAGTATTTCCTTGGTCTACAAATAAAGCAAAGCAATGAGGGCATATTCATTAACCAATCCAAATATGCCAAAGATTTAATTAAAAAATTTGGAATGGAAGGATGCAAGAATGCCAAGACATTAACAAAATTGGACAAGAATGAAAAGGGTAAGAGCATTAATGAAAAGCTCTATAGAGGTATGATCGGATCACTTTTATATCTTACTGCTTCTAGACCCGACATAATGTATAGTGTTTCCTTGTGTGCATGATTTCAATTATGTCCAAAAGAATCTCATTTAAATGCAGTAAAAGAATTCTAAGATATTTACATGGATCATTGCATCTAGGTTTATGGTATCCTAGAAATTCATCCTTCTATATTATAGGATATTCAGTGCAGACTATCCTGGTAGTCTTTTAGATAGAAAAAATACTTCAGGTACTTGTCATTTTATTGGAGAGTGCTTAGTTTCTTGGTTTAGCAAGAAACAAGTTTCAATTGCTCTTTCAACTGCTGAAGCAGAGCATGTAGCAGCAGGATGTTGTTGTACTCAAATTCTTTGGATGAAACAACAACTTAAAGACTATGGTCATAATATGAACCATATACCTATTAAATGTGACGATACAAGTGCTATAAATCTTTCAAAGAATCCCATTCAACACTCTAGAAGTAAGCGTATTGACATTAGACACCACTTTATTAGAGATCATGTTCAATATGAAGATGTTGCATTAGAATTTATAAGCACAGAAAATCAATTGGCAGATATTTTTACTAAGTCTCTAAATGATGAAAGATTTAATTTCATTAGAAGAGAACTTGGTATGATTGATGGATTAACCTTGTGATTGCTAAATTATCAAATCTTATGTGATAATCTTGATTTTGTATCATATCACTAGATATAAGGCATTAAATTTGATGAAAATTTTATGTTATAAAGGATAGAATCTTCATAGAAATGATTTAGTCTTGTTTTAGGACTTAATTTTATTTGATGGAAATTTTAGGGAATTCACGCCCGTGACTTAAAAAGCCAAAAGAGGCAGTGTCGTTCACGACTTGATTCACGACATCGTTCATGGCTTCAAGTAGTGAAGCTTATGATTCACGACTTCATTCACTCCCATGAAAAGCCTTGTTCATGTTCGTGACGTATTTTCACGCCTGTGAACATTTTCACTTAAAACTCATAGAGACGTTCACACTTTGAGTCACGCTTTCTTTCACGGGCATAAGTAGTGAAATTCAACCTTTTACGCCCGTGACTATTCTTTCACCATCATGACAGTTCATCATTCATGCCCGTGACATTCAAAGGTCATGACCGTGAACATTTTCACGCCTTTATTCACGGGTAGAGCACCCCTTCAGCAAACTGTGAACACGACTCTTCACTCCCGTGAACACATATTTCACGCCTGTGAATGCATCGGGTATATAAGAAAACAGTCGATTACTTTTCATATTTCAACCTTTCAACTCCTTGAAACCGCTCTCATTTACACACATTCAATGAGATATTGAAGATTCCGGCCCCCAAGTCATAAAACTTTGCTATAAATACTATCAAAAGTCCATTCCTTCATCAAAAATCATACTTTTTTAGGGTTTCCTCAAATTTTCTGTCAAACTTTTCCAAACTCCACAAAGTTCATTTCTTCAATCCAAATGGAAACCGACTCATCAAAAGGAACTAGGAAGAAGTCTCATGCTCCCATGAGGTACTCAGATAACCTCATGAATAGAATCCCGGACCATTGTCATCCTCGGTACTCAACCTTGAAGCAAAGGCCTCTCATTTCATCGAGGTCCTTTGAATGGAAAACCGCCCTCACTCTCGGGCTTGAAACAGCAATGCCAGAGCAACTCTAGGCCTGTCATTTGAAGGAATTCGTGGATATTCATCAGCCCACATTGAGGGAGCCAACCCTGGAATTTTTAAGCACTTTGCAAGTGTCTCCTACTGGAGTGGTGAAATTCCAACTCTACAGCAATCCGAACACCCTCAGTGCCATTAAATTTGGGGAATTATTTAATCTACCCTCGGAAGGCATCCTCAATGACAGCGAAGTGAAATTCTTCGCAACTCGAGCATAGACTCATTTTGGCACAGATTGCAGCTGGGATGTCAAGAAGACTAATAGCATTCATCTTCGGTCCCCAGTGCACAAATATTTGCATAGGTTTCTAACCTATAGCATATTTGCTCAGAGAGACAGCAATGGGACCATTCGGAAATCTGAGCTCTTCCTTTTTGAGATGGCCAGAAGAGGTCTCACTGTGGCATTTTCTAGATGGTTTGCAAACCATCTTCTGTCCATTGCCACCAAACCTACAGGAGATATACTCATTGGTGGATATGTGACCCATATGGCCTTAAAGCTTGGCTATTTGAAGCTGGATAACCATCATTTCAATCTCATCCCAAGGCATCCTCGAGATCGATTGGATGTCGAGTCATTCATTAAGATGGGAGCGGCTGTCAGAATTGTTCATGAGAACAATATTTACTACCGCTTCACAGACACTGCTTGGGAGATAATTTGGGAAGATAATGATTCGAAGGACTTCAAATCCGGCCTCTAAGCAGAAAAAAAGGCTCGGGTTGAGGAAGCACCTTCAGCAGTTGAGCAGGACATCGGACAATCCTCAGCTTCTACACCGAATTTGGCGCAGTAGGTGCTTGACCTCTTGGCACCATGATTTGAGCAGCTGCAGGCTTCGATGGACGAGAGGTTGGATAACCTCAAAGACTTCATGGAGTCTCGGATGGACAGCCTTGAGGCAGAGATTGCTCAACTTAGGGATAAGATGTCCGGCTAGGTGTTAGGCTAGATGGTAGCCTTAATATGTTTGTTTGCTTGTTTATTTGCTTGTTTTTTGTTTGTTTTCAGGAAATTGTAAATTTCCTTTCTAACTTTTATTTACTTTTGTTTGTACTTCACTTTTAACATTAATATATTTGCTTTGTTTTTCTTTTGGTATTTTTATATTCTTTTTGTTGATGACAAAAGGGGGATAACCTAGCAATATATTAAGATAAATAAATTTTGAATCAAAAATAAGAACGTACAAATACATTGAGTTAAGTAGGGAGAAATTAGCAATACTTAAAATTTGATTCAAAATAAATATGCAAGTATGAAATTGAGCTTTATACACATTAGATATATCTTAAGTATACTTTGCATATACCTTAATGCAAATTACATAAATGAATATGCCTTGATATACTCTAAATATACCTTACATATACTTCATGCCTTAAAAAAAGAATTTTGGTATATATTGGATATACTTTGCATATAACTTGCATATACTTAAAAACTAGAAAGTTTATTTCAATGCTACATCATTTTTTACAATTCTTGCATTTCATCAATTTTTATCCTAAGTATCTTTTGAGGGGGAGACTTCTTAAAAGCAAATATTGTTAGATTCTTTGTCACCATAAAAAAGGGGGGAGATTGTTAAACCTTGAGGGCTATTTCTATCATTTTGATGATAACAAATAAAATAACAATATTGTATTTAACATACTTGTTTTCTAAGTCTATT
The DNA here is from genome assembly GCA_023653625.1 of Triadica sebifera. Lineage (NCBI taxonomy): Eukaryota > Viridiplantae > Streptophyta > Magnoliopsida > Malpighiales > Euphorbiaceae > Triadica > Triadica sebifera. The sequence continues at coordinate 15,783,200 of CM042898.1, read as the reverse complement.
AAACAGGGTATGAAATAAAATACAAGAATGAAGAATGGAAGATTAATCCTTGAAAGATAAAATCAAGGAAGTAGCATGTTCACGCCCGTGACCTTATGTGTCACGACTGTGACAAAGCTAACCATCACCAAAACCAACATTTGAAGTTCACGGCCATGAAGGAAGATAATAAACCGTGAAACGCACATTTAAGTCATGCCCATGAATTACATGTCATGCCCGTGAACCTTTATGACAATTTCATCCAGAGAGCTTCACGACCAAAGTCACCACATGGATCATGGCTGGGAAGTTTGTCACGCCCGTGAAGATATATGTCACGCTTGTGACCCAATGTTTCAAAACCTTTCAGAGAGCTTCACGACCAAGGTCACCACTTCAGTCACGGCTTGGAAGAATAGTCACGCCCGTGACAAACATAGTCACGTCCGTGAAAGATGAAAGAGAAAAATGTCAGACACGATTATTTGGGTTGGTGCAATGGCTAGTTTCGTATTAAATGCACTCTAACGGCTATAATTAGCCATGAGAGTATAAATGCAAGTCATTTATGCATTTAGTACAAGAGGATAACAAATACTTTGAATCAAAATCTTATTACAAGCTATTTGTACATTTAATACTTTCATAACCAATATTATTCTCTGTGAAAATCTTTTATCTCATCATTTATTGAGCAATAAAGATTTGTAAGTGTTTTTCTCTGTAATCATTTATTACTCAAGTGAGTTTTGGGTATTTCTGGGTTAAGAGTAGAACACTTGTAAGGGTTAATTATGTGAGCCTTTAAAACACAAGATAAAGGTTGTTTGTGTGAGCCTGTAAAAATACAAAGTAAAGGTTGTTTGTGTGAGCCTGTAAAACACAAGATAAAGGTTGTTTGTGTGAGCCTGTAAAACACAAAGAATTTGTTATTGTGTGAGCCATTAAAACACAAGGGATTTCTGGGTTGGGTGTGAGCCATTGTGAGAAACACCATAGTTGGGAGTGAGCTTGTAAAACTCCATTGTAACACTTAGTATGTTAGTAAAACTCTCAATTGCATTGGGGAAAGGAGTAGGGTTTGTTAAAACCCGAATCTCTATTAAAATCCTTGTGTCAAATTTCTCTATCCCTCCTAAAATTAATTTTTATTTCTGCACTTTAAAGTTAAATTTTTAAAACTCCAATTCAACCCCCCTTCTTGGTTTAATATCTGGGCAATAGCTACTACGATAAAAATGGGCACATTAGTACAAATAATATATGTTTTGCTAGAATCTACCCTGCTAAAATATATATTTTAGTCTTTTCTATTAATAATTAAAAATAATTAAATATTTTAAATAATTAAATATTTTTAGTTGTTAAGAGTATAAAGATTTTAGCCAATCAACTTCTTTATTGATGCTAATTACTTTTTATTTATTATGCACATTCTTCAATACAGTGATAATTGTGACTCAAATATTATTATTATAGATTAAAAAATATACAAAAAATAAAGATTTACGGAAAAACCATTAAGAGGCACTATAATGGACTACGAAAAATAAATGAATATCAATAATGATAATGCATATTTGGCCAATAAGACTATAATTATATTTTCATTCTTTTTTTATTTGAATACATAATATTATATCATAAATTTGGCAAAAAAAAATATAATTATAGATTGTGTTTAACCTTGAAAAGTATTTCCGTTATTTTGATGATCACAAATAATTAGGCAATAAGGAATTTAATCACAATTTGTGTTAAAAGTGTATTAGATAGATTACACATTTCCTAAGACCATGAAGCAAATTGATTGAAATTATTTAAAATTCAAAAGAATGAAAATCAGCAAAGATTCACGCCCACGGTGAAGAATCACCACAACCGTGAAAAGAGAATTTAATACACGTGACTCAAGGAGTAACGCCTGTGAAAAAAGTAGTGCAAGGACTGTTTGTTCAAACATTCACGACAATGAAGCATAGGACCACCCGTGAAACTTAACTAAGTCACGTCCGTGAAAAAATGTGTCACCCTTGTGAAATATTTCTTATTTCTAGATGAACCGTTTACGACCAATTTCACCATTTCAATCACGGCTAAGAAGAATAGTCACGTCCGTAATCTAGAAAGAAAAATTTGTCAAGTGTAAACGGGAAAGTTGTTGAACGAGAATTTTTGCATTAAATGCATCCTAAATAGCTATATTTGTTAGGAAAATTATAAATACAACATATTTCTGACTTTCAAATGTTAGAAAAATAAGTAAAAATATGCATTCAATTTTCTAATCTTGTATAGTCTTGTACATTTAATTACTTTCACCATTCTTATATTTTAAATTGTAAGAACTATAATTGCTCAGAATTGTTAAGCTTTTTGGTTGGTGGGTATTTCATTCTTATAATCAATTATTCAAAATTGAGTTTAAGTGAGTTGGATTGTGAGTGAAATATTTGTAAGAATTTTTGTATGAGTCATCAAAACATAAAGATTTGGTTGTTGTGTTAGCCATTAAAGCACAAAGATTTTTCTGGGTTAGGTGTTAGTCAAGAGAGAAATACTATAGTTGGAAGTGAGTTAGAAAAAACTTCATTTGTAACACTTTGAATATTAGTGAAATACCCAATTGGGATTGGAGATATGAATAGGATTTGTTAATACTCAAACCTCTATAAATCTTGTGTGTCAAAATTCTCTCTCTCACACACACAAATTATTATTTGAAAAAATTGTCTCAAGCAAAATTTTTAATTACCAACCAATTTAACCCCCCTTATTGGTTATTATTTTGGACAACAGATTGATTGAGTAATTGGGTTAAGAAAATTTTAATATAATTTTTTATTGTACGATAATTCATGGTAGATTTTATCCATAAACAAATAGATTATTTATATTTACAATAATTAACATCACAATAATATACTGCAAACACAAAATGAGATTTCAATATAATAAAGTCAATATAATAAAATTTTCATATGATACATTAAGTATTAAATATTTATTTTAAATTATATTTATAATTTTTTCTTTGTAATTAACTAAAGAAACATAAAGGCTAAAATCAACTTCCTCAGCCTAATTTGAGCTGGAGCAAATCGTGTAATCTGGGCTGGTGTACTGTCAGTCATCAGAGGACAATCCCTCTTCATATGATCCTTAGACCTACATCTGTAACAAGCACATGTGTTCTTCTAGCATTCTCCTTTGTGACTTTTGTGGCATATGCCACAAATTATAATATTATCTCTAGTAGTCTATATCTGATTGCTAACTGCTGCATATGTAAACCTAGAGGGTTGTCTCCTCTTGGATGAATCACCCTGAGTATAACATCTGCTCTGTCCCTGACTCCTTCCATTATACTGTGGGTGGAACTGACCCTCCTTGCCTAAAGGTTGGGTCACTATAGTCACTATCTGTATAGCAGCTTCCTCAGCTCTCTTCTCTGTTCTGCACTAACAGTGGCTGAAATTAGCTTGGTGAAGTTGTCATGTTGAAGTCAAGTGACAAATTGTCTATCTCTACATTGAAGCCATACTCAAACCTCCTGCACTTGTCTATCTCACTGGTGATCATCTTAGAGGCATATTTACTCAGTTGAGAAAACTCTTTCTAGTACTCTATCATTGTCATATTTTCTTGCTTGAGGCTTATGAATTCTCTCTTATTCTCATCCACATAAATTGAAGGAATGTATTGTTCTTTGAATTCAGCCACAAATAAGTCTTAAATCATAGGTTGTGGAACATCTGGTTTCAACAAGACTGTCTTCCACCAGTCATATGCATCTTCTTGTAACAAAGAGGCAACATACTTGGCCTTTTGATTAGTGGTCATATCAAATTCATCACAGACCCTCTTTATCTTTTCAATCCAATATTCAACAGTAACAGGATCATCATCCTTTGTTTTTAGAAAATCATTAGCTCCAAATTTGCAGAGCTTGTCCAGCTGTACCTTCGATCTCGATGGTGGTGATGGAGGAACTGATGCTAGTGCTGGTGGCATTGCTCTAACTATCTGTTGCAGTAGACCTGACATCTGCTACATTAATGGAATCGGGTCTAGGTTAGCTTGTTCAGCAGCCCGTGGGTCAAGGATTGGTACTGTACCTGGATCCTGAATAATAGTCATACTAGGTTGGTTCGGTGTCCCATTATGTGGAGATCTCCAGTTCTCAGTGTCATATCCGCTAATTTAGGCCTCGAGTCGTGCATGTCACTAAATTGACGTGTTGAACTGACCGAAGTCTAAATTCGGATTTTGATCGAAATTAATCAAGATAATGATTAATAATTATGATATATGCCTAATAAAGTGTTTATAAAGCTTAAAGAAGTTGATTTACAGTAAAGGACTAAATTGTAAAATTCGATAAGTTTTGGGCTCAATTTGCGATTTACTAAAAATTTGAGGATTTAATGAGATATTTGCTATTTAAAATATTAAATTGGACATCAAATATGCATGTTGTCTGGCCACTCCATGATTAATAAGATTAATATGATAATTAAGCTAAGTATCAAAGTATATGGTCAAAATTAGTGGGTCCCACATGAGGACTTTTGTTTTTTTCTTCTTCCTTCATTTTCTTCTTCTTCTTCTTTCTTTTCTACTCAAGAATAGCTCCACGCCACCCTCACCATCCTCCATAGCCAAGAGCTTATGCTAGAGATAGAAAGGAAGAGAAAAGGGAGAGAAAGACAAGGAAATTTGATTTTCATGCACAACAAGACCTAAGGAAGTTAAGGAGAGCAAGAAGGAAGAAAAATAAGCAACTTTTGAGGAGAGAGAAATATCCATAGTTGTGACCAAGTAGAAGAAAGAGTATAGGTAAGAAGCTCTCCTTCTCATCTTCAATTTTGATCAAAGGAAAACATGGTTTTGAGCTCATTTAGAGTTTGATTATGTAGAGAGAGTTTAGGGTTTCATGAGAGTTTTGATAAGGTAATATTTTTATGATAATTTTATGTGTTTTAGGAGCTCAAAATGACAAAGAATGAGCTCAAGGAAACGAAAAAAAAGAGAAAGTTACTTAGAGAAAGTGAAGGAGATTGAGAAGAGATTCGTGCATAAATTAAGGAAATAACCTATATTTTATTTTTAAGTTGCATGATTTGAGCATTTGACATGTAAATTAATATTATTTTGTGATAAAATTTTGGGTATGCATGTTTGCTAGATTTAGGAGTATATTTGGTAAAAATTAAATTAGATGATTGTATATGTGTAATGCTAGAATTTATGGAGCAGTAAGCACATATATTCTTATAACTTGAGATATATAATTCGGATTAATGTGTTCTTTATTGAGTTTAAAAGCTAAGACATATGATTTAATTTTTATTCAGACCATAAAATCTAAATATATCTTATTTGTGCAGAAAAATACATATATTTTAGATCTTGAATCCGTCCAGAAAATTATAGGCAAAATTATTAGTGACCAGTTAGTGTTCAATTAATCATATCTTTTTCTACATAACTCCAAATTTAGTGATTTAAGTTGCATATTAAATCTAAGGTTTAGGTCTAAAATTTATAAGAAGACTTTATAATTTAATTCAAACTGTAACAAACCAAAATTGAGATTAAAAAAAAATAGAATATGAATTCTGCCTGAAATAGGACTGATTGAAAAAAATGAAATTTAAATATTTAAGTTATATTAGGTTAATTGTTATAATGTAAATTTTACCCAAATGAGATATATGAAAAATTAAATGAGTTATTAAACTCATAAAAATGATATGTAAATAAAATTATAGTTAAGTATTTTATGATTGAGATAATAAAAGATAAAGGAATATATACTTTTATTTTCTTATAGTTATGAATTTTAAAGACATTAATTAAGCACTAGAACACCTAGCTTAGAACTATAATTTTGGATAGTTTAACATACCAATCAGGAAGATTATTAATTCTTATAATAGCACGATTAATAAAGCCGATGATGACATTATAATTAAAACCAGTAATGATATTATCATTAATGTCGGTGATGTCGCCTATATATATATATATATATATATATATATATATATATATATATATATATATATGCTGGTGATAATACTTGTATGCACATACCATAAATACCCGGGTGACACTCATAAATGTCTGGATGATAGCCCTGTTATTACCAGTAATGATATTATCATTAATGTCGGTGATGTCACCTATATATATATATATGCTGGTGATAATACTTGTATGCACATACCATAAATACCCGGGTGACACTCATAAATGTCTGGATGACAGCCCTGTTATTCTTGTTAGTGGTTGCTAAGTGTTATAGGCATAAATGAGTTAATGAAATTAAAATAGTTCCTAATAAAGAAAAATGAATATAAGAAAAATATTTGAATTGGTATATATATATATATGCTAGTGAATAGTGAGATAATAAATTGTATGAAAAATATTCACCATAAAAGCATGATAAAACTTATTGCATGAATTTTTATATGTTATGAACAACATGATATAGTATATTGCCTTTATTTTTATGTACCACTAAGCTTAGAGTTTAGGGTGAGAGTTTCCTTCCGTATAAATTTAAAAAAGTAGTTGAAAATTATAGATAAACCTAGTTGTGGCCTAATTTAGTAAAATAGTCAACAGTGAAAATTGTGAGTCACAATATTTTTGTATTTATATTTCTTTATTTTGGATGTATAAATTATCTTCTATAGTTTTTCAATGAACCTGAAGTTTTAAAATATTATTTTATGTAAATAAAATGTACATTATCTATTGTATATCTTTGAGCTTTAAGTAAAAAAAATGTATGACTTTTTAGCATTTATTATAATAATGATTTGAAAAAGTCAGTGTAGCGCTTTCTTATCCAAGCATTTGAGGCTGGGGTGAGAGGGTGTTACACTTAGCCATGTCATTTGATTTAGATGTCATCTCACTCTAATGTTACAAGTTGATAAATAAGTAGTTAAAGTCAGAGTCAGATGAGACATATGTATGCATGCATGATAACCCAATAATCCACTTACGTCTAGAACCGCCTAAACCAGGCTCTAATACCACTAAATATATCATTCTTTGCATAGACAAGGCAAAACTCTCATTGTATCGTCGGATGCTACATGACTATATCTATATATCTGAACTAAAACTTTTCTACATCTTTCAAAATGGAGATTTTTACATCATGAGCTTTGCAATTTAGACAAACCATATAACATAATAAATTATTTAATATAATTGGATGTCAATCATTCTCAAATTATAGCTATCTCGACATCACCAGCCCTTATTTCAGAATCCATTTTGATTTAAATTTCATAATTCCAAATACATGTCTTTTTATTAAAACATGAATTAACTATCTATATCCCATGATATGCAGAAAATAAATAAAATGGATGAACTAATGAATATACCCAACTCGGGTCAACTCTGACTGGCTTTGTCTTCTTTTTGTTGGTTTTTGAAGAATGAATTATATTCATAAACTCAGCGAAAAATAAAATTTTTCAAAACCCAAAACAAAAGATCATACTTGTACCATTAAAACTAATTTATATAAATGTAAATGTTAAAAATTATACCTTGTAATTTTTATTTGTTCTTCAAATCTTCACTTTGTTGGGTTGTAGCAAACCGCAACAATCCACACTAGGATGTCTCTAATGATAATCCACGCGAAGAATGAAGAAAAAACTATCAAGAGAAAATGGTTTGAATAAATTCAAAGTGATAGCTTTGAAAGTGTTCTTGAGAGAATTTTTGTTGTGTCTTAAAAATATTATTTTTCACAAAAAAATATTTCCATATCTATTTTCTGTCATTTGATATCTTTTCTATTTAAATCAAATTCAAAAATAAGATGAAAAGTCAAAATGGAGAAAATGGTAACTAATGAATAGTAATTGGCCATAATTGGCCTAATTATGGCCAATTACAGTCGTTGGCCAACGGATGGAAGCTGCAGGCGCGCTAGGTCTGCTGCGGGCTATGGGCCCGTGACACTCCCGAACGATTTTTTCATGCGATCTCATCGCGATCCATCCTAAAATAATTCTCTCATATTTTGGATCATATCCAAGACCATTTTACTGATTCTCCATATCTTTAATGAGTGTGACCCATTAGGTTCCCCGTTATGTTGGCCACTTAAATTATCAATTAATTTAAGTAGGTCATGAACAATATCTAACAACACATCATGACCCCCAATTGACCGGAAAAGTCAGTAGTTTGACTACGAACCTTTCCATAGACAATTTCTGTGCAATTATTTCTTTCACTAATCTATACCCTACTTGGTTCAGAGTATGGACATGTGTCAACTCCCACTAGACTGACTACGTCACGTCTAGTCCAAGTAATGTTAGTTCTTGTACTTGAGGCTCATTACTCTATTAGATATGTCATTGAAGACTATCTTTATGACATTTCCACTCCGACCAGAGATTCCTGAGTAATGACCACGACAAGAGGTCATGGGTATAAACTCCTTCTATCAAGAGTGGTGAATCCTTTGTTGGTTACCCAATTACCTTCGAATACCTCAAGTTGTATCCAATCACCACCCTATGAGCTACCTCTCTGAGGCAACAAGGAATAATGTCAAAATACATAATCAATATTCAAGATATCCTTGAGTACCTCAAGTCTAAGGATACTTGCACCATTGCTATGATGCGACTATCATTGACATTTGAATAGATTATCCATATGATTGTCTTATAGTTGCTCATCCAATGTACTTAGCTACACTTAGCAAACATCCACATATTAACTCTAAACATCTCATGTTTATAGATTATGAGATCTACTACTCGATCCAATCAAGGAGTGTAACATGTGCTAGTCTGTCTGGATTAATAATATATCATCTCATTAATCCTATGACTAGGGATAATTTTGATACTAACATAATTACACATGATAAGAATCTCAATATCATGATCTCATCATGATATTGATTCATGCTATGTTATGTATCAAGGACTTCATTAATTGATTTAAGATCACTTATCAATTCATATATCAAATGAACATCAAATTAATGAAAAAACCTTTTATTAATCAAATAAATTTGTACAATAAGTGCTAAAGGTGGTTGCCTTTAGAGCACTCCTTTAACACTTTTCACATCACTCTATAGTCTACGGCTCCAAACCTGCATGTAGGAAAACTCACATGCTAAGCTACTGAAAGATTAGCGGTACATATAAGCATTAAATTCTAACATGCATTCACGTATTAATATAATATTCATAATTTGAATATACCTGTGTGTCTGACCATATTATCACATATATATATATATATATATATATATATATATATATATATATATATATATATATATATATATATATATATATATATATATATATAGCTATTCACGAGGAACAAATTCTTACCGAATCGAATTTAATTTCAATATATACATTACATATATTGCACAAATGAAGTCATATAATCACATTCAATATACTTTCCATTCATAGCATTCCTATATCATTATAAACCTAGTAATCTTTATCAGGTATTGCACCTATTTAAATTATAAGTTTCTTATATAAATCTGATTTTTAGTTTTTCACATTCCTTGCCTAGGATGTATCTGTATTATGTTTCACTTCTTTTCTGTATACTGTAGAAACAATTAATGTATTACCAATTTCTTTGTATTGTATTGTCAATTTCTGATTTCTTAACACAATTTTCGTATACTGTATTACCAAATTCTAGTTTCTTAGCCGAATACTATAGATTCAGACCTAAATGCAAATTGTAAAATAGAAGCACTCTTACCCGAGCTGCTCACTATCTATGTATGTCTGAATTACAAATTCTGTATTTCAAATCAGGAGCGCTCTTACCTGAGCTTAAGCCACCCTGATGAGCAACATAATAACTGCATGCATATGCACAAATTCCACATCTTAAATTAGGAGTGCTCTTACCCAATTTCTTAACACAATTTTCGTATATCGTATTACCAAATTTCGATTTTTATCCCAATACTCTAGACCTGAACTACCCAAATATGGGTTGTGAAATAGAAGCACTCTTACCCAAACTGCTCACTATCTGTATTGCAAATTCAACATCTCAAATCAGGATTGCTTTTACCCGAGCTTAAGCCCCCTGATGAGCAACATAATAACTGCATGCATATGTGCAAATTTTACATCTCAAATAAGGAGCGCTCTTACCTGAGCTTAAGCCATTATGATGAGTAAGAAACTACATGCATAAATATTCTACAGTATGAAAATCTCCTCAATGATATACCACCTATCCTAGCTAGTTATCGAATAGAGAATTGACATATTTAATTACATTCCAAGTAATTCAATCTTATCATTCAATTATTCATTTATGGATACAGGATATTCACGGGCGTGAATGGTATACTCATGAGTGTGAAGCCTTCTATCACGGGTTGTCTACCCTTGACTGGCTCTTGAACATTTACAAGCATGAACAATTATTCACGGGCGTGAAATTCATACTTTCACAAGCGTGAAATTCATACTTTTCACAGGCATGAAATCCTTTCATGGGCGTGATACATCATGTAGAAACATAATTCTAGTACTATTTTCAACCAATATCACACACAATCATGCAAAATTCTAAAACTAACCAATGTTAGCCATACCTATTAACACTTCCCATATTCCAGAATGTAAAGTCAACTACCAACATGCATTTATTCGTACTTTAATTCATCAACAAGCTCAATACTTTATTCATCAATGTCACATTATCAAAACATATTCATTGGTCAATATATCAATTTCATACTTTAAACAATTTAATTAACATGTTTCCAGCAATACCAAATCATCAGTTCAAGTCATTTAACATGTCAGAAACTACAATTCATATCACAAGCATACCAAATCGAATAAAAATGTATATATGTACAAACTTTAATGTTGGAGCCCTAACACTTGATACTTTCACGTCTACTGCCTCTGGTGGACTTCTCCACCTTTTGTGTCAGCCCCTAACATGAAATTAGAAGCTATATTAATGTACCAATACATATATTAACCTAATTATACCATAAACTAAACAAAGCCTTAATTTTTCATTGATTTAAAGCTTATAAACTGTATTTCCCCTTAAACCAAATTAAACTAGATTAAAGAACAATGAAGAACATGGTTTCTTACCTCTGTTTTGTGGACACATATTTATTTCTAGGGTTCAGAACGTGTTCTAATCCTACTTATTTCTGTTTTCAAATCCACAATGGAAAACTTCATTTTTAATCCATTTTTACTCTGTTTATGGTGAGGATTTCGTGTTTAATCAACTAGAATTGAAAAGGTTTGATAGAGAATAGTTTCTAAGGTTTCAAAGAGTGGTGGCTAGGGTTTAAGATTGAAATTGCATGAGTTTTTGTCAAAACACAAAACTGCCATATTTAAACTTGCAGATCTTCATCGGCGTGAACACTAGTGTCATGGTCGTAAAGATTCTCAGCTTCTGAAACTAAAATTTACGACATTCACGGTCGTGATTAACTTTGTCACATTAACCTTTTCTTATCTTTTTCATTATTTTATGGTTTCTAATACTCTTAACCTCACATATACTTCTCATATACCCTTAATATACTTATTTAACTTATTAATTCCAAGCCCTAATTTGCAAATGTTACAATTTAAATTTGTCACGGATTTGGGAGGGTACAGATAGAGGCCCTCCCCTCGATTATATATATATATATATTATGCAATTTATTGAATGTAATGATATAATTAATTATTTTTGTGTATTTTTAGAGGTTGATGAATTACAAATACAATATGAGTTAGAGATATGAAATATAATTTTTCTATCATAATAAACAATATTTTATTTTATTTTTTTAATGTTATTTTTGACAAATTTGATAAATTATTTTAATTTGAATGTATTAAATTAGATTTTATATTTTATTTTATTTTGTAGTAATTTATGGTAGTATATTTTTAATTTTTTTTAAATTTATTTAATATGAATTTTATTTTATTTTAAATTTGTTAATGATAAATATGTAATTAAGCGAGTTCGGATATTAATTGGATAATATTAATCTAAATTATGACGGGTATGAGTATTAATATTATAGTTTTAAATAAATATAATCATATTTGGATTTGGGTAGGATATCTTTTCGCTGGTACCCTACGCGTTGCGATCCCTATCTAAGTTTAACCTATAGAAATATAATAAGTATATATATTAAGTTTAATGGATGCAAGTGTAATAAGTATAATGGATATGGTTCAAAAGAAACCTATAATAGGCATAATAAAATAATTATGCTCATCCAGAATGGCTTTAATCAGTTTTCCTTCTTCAACCCATTTGGTAGTAAAAAGAATTTGAAAGGACATATATGAAAATTTTATAAAAACTTAAGGATATATATGCACTTGTCTCTAAACTTAATGAATCAAAATATAATAAAAAATGTGGAAAAAACCCAAACAGAGGCAGAATTTTTAAATTCCTATGAGCCGAACAAATCTAGAATTAGTTAATCAGATTATTGTCTAATAAACCAATTTATGAATTTTTTTTATTATTCTACTTTTGATTTTTTAAGATTGATGAGCTCAAATTAATGGTAGTTCCATGTTACATTATTATCAAAATAATTATGTGGCTTAAAACCTTCAAATTATTATAATTATAATATCACAGTCTGCAAAGTGCAATATTATTATTATCATAATTATTCCATTATATATATATATATATGAGAAATAAAAGCTTCTTATACAATGACTAATGTACAATAAATTTTATGTTTGGAAATTGAGAAGGAATAAATACTTTAGACATTATAGAAATGTTAGAAATGCAATTTTATTTATTTTATTTTAATTAATTAAAAATATTAATGGTATTAAATTACATTCTAACTAGTTAGATTCTAACTAAATAGCAAAATCCGTAACGATAAAAGGCGGTTGTCTTTGTGTGGGGCATTGAGACACTGTTGGGGGATTTGAAGTAAATAGACATCGAGACACTGTTTTCCACAAGAATTAAAATTGAGAGGGCATTGCTGGAAATGTATAACAGTGATTTCCAAACCCGGTTTTAATGTGCAGTATGTAGGGGTGAGCATCGGTCACCGAATTTTAAAAAATTGAACCGATTATTATTTTAAAAAATTGAATAGGATAATAATAAAAATTGAATCTAATTGAATTGAAATATTTCGATTCGGTTTGGTTTAATCAATTTAATTAATTAATTAATATAAATTATAATAATTATTAATATATTTTATCAATTATAATAGATTAAAAAAACCAATTATCATAACTTTAGCAATTATAATATATAAGTTATAATCAATTAATATAATTTTATAAATTACTATAAATTAAATTCAATTATTAGTATAAATTAAAATCAATTATTATAACATTATTTATTACTCTAAATTTAAATTAGTTAACATAAATTAGAATAAATTTTCATAATTAATTACAATTTTCTACCATAAATTAAAATAAATTATCATAAACTATAATTTTTTAACTACAAATTTGAATAAATTACTATAAAATATATTTAATATATATATATAAATATAATTTCGATCGGTTTGGTTTAATCAGTTTTTAATATTCAAAAACAGAACCAAATCAAATAAACCAAAACTTTTAAAAAAATGAACCGAATAAATCGAAAATTAAACCGAATAGACCGAATTTAATTCGGTACAGTTTCGTCACCCGTAGTAGTATGAGTTGGGGATTTTAAGTGGGCGTTCAGAGACGATACAGTTTTGTTCAAGAATTTAAAGAGAGTATCCAACCTAGTTTTAATATATAATATAGATTGTACCTAATTTTTCATTTAACACATTAATTTTTAAATTATAAACAATATAATTTATAATAATAAATCACGTGCAATGTATATCCACAAGTCACTAGTATGCTGTAAAAAGCTTTATTAGTTTTGTTTTTTAAAAAAAACTCACTAATATAATGTGAAAAAGATTTTTTATTTATTTACAAAACTAAAATCTCACTCAATGATTTTTTCAAACAAATTTAGTGTGATTTCTTCTATACATATTCTGTCATTATTATTCTCAAATCATTTATAATTTTTTCAGTAAATTATTTTTTTATCTTTCAAAATCAATTTTTGTATTTATATTCACATTTCTATAATAACATCAACACTAAATAATAAATATACTATTGTTTACATATTTAAAAAAAAATCATTTGATAAATTATATATTAAAAGTTGAGTATATGTATGCCAAATATTGATAAAATGTACAAAATAAATTTGATATGATATATTATAGGTAAATAATAATTAAAAAATTTATTAAATATTTATCGAACGTTTATATAAAATTTATTTAATATTTATCCAAAGTTTATCTAACGTAATGTTTATTTATACTTACAAATATTAAATATATATCCAAAATTTATCCAATATTTACTCAATTTATATCCTACATTTATCCAAATTTTTTTTTATATGTAGTATACTTTTGTTTTTTTGATAAATAATATATTTATATAATATTTATCCAGTTTTTATATTATATCTCTAAAAAAAAGATAAAAAGTAATAAATCACAAAAAAATCCAGACAAATATTGAATGAATAGTATTTTATATTTTATTTAAATAATAAAAATACATATTATATATAAGAATGACTAAAAGTAATAAATTTCAAGTAAAATTCAGGTAAAAATAAAAAAAATACAAAAAAATTTCAGAAATGCAAGAAAGCAAAAAAAAACAAAAAATCAATTTGGAAACAAAATAACAAAATAAAAATATGAAAAAAACTAAAAAAAATGGAAATTTGAAAAGCGCAAAAATTAAATACAAAATTATACAAAACAAATTGCACTATAATTTTAAAGAATAAAATAAAATAAAATTCTTAAAATTCAAAATGATTAAAACCGTACAAATGAAAACGAATTTTAAAAATACAAAAATCATAAAAAAGTATAAATGGATACGAAAGCTGGTTAAAATGACAAAAAAAAAAGGCATATTTTTGAAATAAAATATTAAAAAACCGTAAAGCTTGAAATTTCCTCAAAAATAATTAGCGAAAAAGCCAACATGTAATTTGTCGCCCAACGAATTTTCCTTCCTGCAAATATTGACTCGCCGCAAGAAAAGAAAATGAATTTTCTTTAAAACCAAACACTCCTTTCAATTTTTGCCTACCCAGAAACAAAAATTCTGATTGTTGATATTTCCTCTCATTCACGGATGGAAAACTCAACCCAAGAATCTCACCACAGATCCGAAAATTCCATTACCTATGATTCCCCTTATCCTCTCTACGCCATGGCTTTCTCCTCTTCCTCCGCCCCTTCCCGCACCCACCACCACCGCGTCGCCGTCGGTAGCTTCATCGAAGACTACAGCAACCGTGTCGACATTCTCTCCTTCGACACTGAAACCCTCTCCTTCAAGACCCATCCTTCTCTTTCCCTTGACCACCCTTACCCGCCCACCAAGCTTATGTTCCACCCCGCCGCTTCCTCCTCCCTCCGTAAGTCGTCGGACCTCCTTGCTTCCTCCGGCGACTATCTCCGCCTCTGGGAAATCCGTGAAAGCTCCGTCGAACCTATTTCCGTGCTCAATAATAGTAAGACAAGTGAATTTTGTGCTCCGTTGACTTCTTTTGATTGGAATGAGGTGGAGCCTAAGAGGATTGGAACTTGCAGTATTGATACCACTTGTACGATTTGGGATATTGAAAAGGGTGCGGTTGAAACTCAGTTAATTGCCCATGATAAGGAGGTTTATGATATTGCTTGGGGTGAAGCAAGGGTTTTTGCTTCCGTTTCTGCAGATGGATCGGTGAGAATTTTCGATTTGAGGGATAAAGAGCACTCCACTATCATATACGAGAGCCCCCAACCTGATACGCCGTTGCTTCGGTTGGCTTGGAACAAGCAGGATTTGAGGTACATGGCTACTATATTAATGGATAGTAATAAGGTTGTAGTATTGGATATTCGTTCTCCTACTATGCCTGTTGCAGAATTGGAGAGACATAGGGCGAGTGTTAATGCCATTGCTTGGGCTCCTCAGAGCTGTAGACACATATGCTCTGCAGGGGATGATGCACAGGCCCTCATTTGGGATTTGCCTACTGTTGCTGGCCCCAATGGGATTGATCCCATGTCTGTGTACTCGGCCACTTCTGAAATCAACCAACTGCAATGGTCAGCTGCCCATCCTGATTGGATTGCAATTGCATTCGCAAATAAAATGCAGCTTTTAAAAGTTTGATGCTTTAATTTTCATAAATTCTGATGTATTAGCTTTGATGTTTGACTGTGTAATAGGAACTTGTGTATTCTTTTTATGTGTATTAAATCTTTGCTTGCTTTGGGTGAATTTTGTTCTTTCCTCTTAGCTTAATGTGGTGCTTGTTTGTTTCACTTATTCAAGCTTTTATGGGAATTGATTAAGAATAGTTTTATTGTTTACATTCCACAAATGGTATCATTTTGGATGTGAATGGAAGCTATGGTGAGACAAGTTTGTGCTACTTAGTGAACTATTCTATGCAACTTTGAAGAGAACAGTTAAGTGCTCCTTCAAAGTTATGCAATATGCACGGCACACTTGTTCTGTAATTTTGGTTCTGCAAGATGCTTAACTTGACTCTTATGCATCATCATATATCTGCCAGCTCCAATTATGCTAGGTCCTGTCCTGTCAACTGACCATAGAGGTGCATACTCAAGTTCTATCTTTCCAATTAGTTATTCTTGGAAGCAAATCAGTCGTTTTTAAGTAATTCAAGAAGTTAACTTCCCTTGGAGTTGGAAGATTTGCACATTTCATGAGTGAAATTGTTCTGAAGCAGAAAAATGGAGAAGTTTAGGACCTTGAAGTACCTTGCAGTTACATATCACAGCAATAATTGACAATCACAAAAATCTCTCGGAGATTATTCTCTAACTTTAGCATGTGAATTTTCTAAGGGAAATATATGATAATGCTGAATAACTCTCTGGTGCCTCTGGAACTGTTCATTGTGCTGACTGGCATGGTTTGGTAAGTGTTTCTTTTTTTTTTTATTTTATTTTGTTGGCATATTGATTTCATAATTAATTTGTCTTGATTTCAGTGTTATATCTTCTCTAATACTGAGCCTGTCGACGTTAGGATGTTGCTGTCCAAAATTCTCATGGAGCAAGTTCTCCTGTGCGGAGTGCTTCAATAATTTTTTGTGGTGAGGTACATGTTATTAATTCATTCTCTCTACAAATTGGTTTGACAGTGGAGAAGGGATAAACTCCATAACTTCATTTTAGTGCAAACATTGACAGTTTGTGGTTTTCTCTTTTGCATTATTCAGTTGAACATAATTGTATGAAAATTTCTTTGTCACGTTGCAGTGCTGGAACTTCTCTGATAGGTACCACCTATCTACACCTGCAAATAGCTCAGCCAAACACAGAACTAGCACAACAATCAAACACGGAATACACGGGAATGGAGGAATCAGTAATATGGATTCAATACGGAAGAAATGGAACAGCTGTTAATACAAGGTAAGGGAGAATTCGAGAGTTTCCCAACTCTCCTCAATCTTTCCTCATAAAAATTCCCTCCCTTAACTCACAATACTCTACCCCTTTTATTCTCAGAATTTCCCACTCCCAAGGCATAACAAACTCTGCCCACCTACAAGCCTAAATTCTCACCTCCTCAAGCTCAAAATAACTAGCTAATGCCACTTGGCACCTCTATACCCATCCTGCCCTTGGGTCGAGTATATGTAACCTGGATAGAGGGTCTAACGTTACACACCACCCAAAGAGCAACCTTGTGCTCAAGGTTGAAAGAAGGAAACTGAGTTGCAATAGTGTCCGAGGGCTATGGCATTTGTGCTTGGCTTCTGGCATTCCAACAAGATTCCTGGCCCCTCATGAATAATAGTTGTGCGTAGCATGAAGATAAATTTGGGCCTTACAGAAAGAAGGGTCTCCTTGCAGTTGAACTCGTTGTCCCTCTACCACAAACTCCATAGATAATTTTGGCTGTTTCATATGTGTGACGCCTAGTGAGAGCAGCCATTCATAACCGAGAATGAGGTTGCTACTGCTCAATGGTAGTGCGAAATAAATCAGCCGCAACATCTACTCTGGGTAAGTGAAGGCAAAGCTGTCTACATAATCCCGTGGTTCTAGTTTGTTCTCCCCTGCCCAAAGTTACCCCAAAATCCCTAGTAGGGGCCAAAGGCAAGTGCAATTCAGAAACTAGAGCAGAGGAAGTGAAATTGTGGGAGGCGCCACAATCTATGAGGCAGATAACAGCTTTTTGGTTAACATGCCCTCTAATTTTCATGGAGTAAGGAGCTGTTAGCCCAACAAGAGATGAAAGTGATAGTTCCAGAGTGTCGAAATCCCCTAATGTAGCTGAATCCTCAGTCACTGGTGGAGGATTTTCATCTTGCCCCTCGTGTATCACATCGTCGATCCACAAAACCTGCAATGTCTTGTTCTGGCACCAATGACCTGGCCCAAAATTTTCGTCAGACCTGAAACAGAGTTCCCTCTTTATTTTCATTTCAACTTCGGTCAATCTGCAAAAGTTAGTTGGGGTAGTATTACCAGAGGTAGATGACGTTGAGGAGAGAGTTTGTGATGAAGAAGTTAAGGGAAGAGGTGTTGGAGAAGTGGTTGAAGGAGTGCCAGATTTAGTTGAAGATGAACGAGGAAAAGTTTTAGGGAGTAGAGTTGTACCCGATATGGTGGAAGAGTACTGAAATCGACCAGTTGGAGGAGTACCAAAACGGCATCATGTGGCCATTGTATTTTTATCTTCAATCATTTAAGCTACCTTCATAATCTGGCTCAGGCCTTGTGGTTCCCAAAGCCTTAGCTCATACTTAATCTCATCTTGCAGCCCATTGACAAAGGTATTCTCCAATACAGCTTCTACAAGGTCAGGGATTGGTACAGATAAGAGCTCAAAGCTCCAGCAGTACTCATTCACTGTGGTGGTCTGTCGAAGAGAAAGGAGCTGCTCCAGCTTGTTTCCGGCCTGAGTTGAAGGAAAACGTTCTAGCAACATTTTTTTTGAACGCTTGCCGTCCTCTAAATGACCGGTGGCATTCTTCATAGTAATACCAAGCCAGGGCGTCACCTTCCAAACAAACTACGATTGCCTGTAATCTCTCAGCCGGAGAAAGACCATTGAGCTCAAATAGCGTTCTGCTCTGATGAGCCATCCATCTGGTTTGTGCCCATTGAACACTGGCAGTTCCAGTTTGCAGGGAAAATTGCCATGCTGAGTCCAAGAATAAGACAAGTCTGAAGTAACCCCATCACCCAGCAGTTTTTCGCCAAGCACTGATTTCCCCTTGTCATGTCCAGCTGTTGCAGAAGCATCATTGGCTACCTCCAAAACAGAATCCTGAGTTGGAGAAGCAGCTCATCTATTGTCGATGTTGAGATGGTGAACAATGGTCATGATTCATCTTCAATCAAAGGAAATCGCTCCATTGTGCTGTTCAATTTCTCAATATCCAAATGATCGAGCCTATCCAACTGAGCCACAACCTTTTGTAACTATGTTTGGGCCGCCCCCAATTTGTCCTCCAGTTCTTCTACTCGGGTTTCCATCCTCTTGCCTGCAACTTGGCTTCGAGTTTCTATTCAAATGGCGAGGTCGGCAAGGATTGCACGTGCTCTGATACCAATTGATAGGCACCACCTATCTACACCTGCAAATAGCACATCCTAACACAGAACTAGCACAACAATCAAACATGGAATACACAGGAATGGAGAAATCAGTATTATGGATTCAATATGGAAGAAATGGATCTGCTGTTAATACAAGGTAAGGGAGAATTCGAGAGTCTCCCAACTCTCCTCAATCTTTCCTCATAAAAATTCCCTCCCTTAACTCACAATACTCTACCCTTTTATTCTCAGAATTTCCCACTCCTAAGACATAACAAATTCTGCCCACCTAGAAGCCTAAATTCTCACCCCCTCATGCTCAAAATAACTAACTAATGCCACATGGCACCTCTATACCCATCCTGCCCTTGGGTCGAGTATATGTGACCTGGATAGAGGGTCTAATATTCTCATCCAAATATTGTTCTGTTTATGGGTGTTATCACTGAGCCTTTAAACTTGGCTATAGTTACAGAGAAGCTGTCATGGTATTAATTTTCATGTCCGGATGATGATTCTAGAGATTTTGTTGCCTTAACCTCATACTTCAGGAAAATGCTTCAAATTTATTGAGAAAAAGGGAATAATTTGCTTTTGGCTCAGGGGTAACTTGAACAAAGCTTTGCATATACTGGATTCTTGATTGTTTCTGGATGAGAATTGTCCCTTAAATAGCATATAGTATTCATCTAATTCATAATCTATATTCTGTTTAAAGAAAACGAAATCTCAGTTAAATAATTACTGGAAAGAAGTTGGAATGTTGTTGTCCTTGTTATATTTGAATGAATTTGTACATTTCTTGCCTTCTTGGGTTAAGTAACCATTTCCTTTGTACAGGCGCAGAGAATAAATTATCTTCATCAGCTAAGATCTACCATTGTTCATGGAAATTTGAGGTCTCCAAATATCTTAGTGGGCTGTACGTGTCGAATAAAGGCCAGTGTTAGTAACTCAATTTCTCTAATATTTGTAATTTAATTTATTAGATATTTGCAAAATGTAAAACTAATCTATTTGCACCATCTCATGAGCTTTCTTGGCAGTTCTAAAACGTTAAAATTGAAACCAAAATGTAATCTTAAAATAAAGCTTAAGAAGGGAGAATGCTAGATTTAATATTGTTTCTTTTGAACCATTAATCTTGAAGCAATTCTTCTAGATTTTTTTTTTTAAAATTGCAATCTGCAGTACCTGACATATCTTAACACTATTTTTGCTGCTTTAAAATGCAACTCACTTGGTGAATGCATGAACTGTGACAGTACGCTGATAGCAAACATATTCTTGTGGCAGTTGAGTATGTTGGACGACCAATTAATTTTCTGTAGACCCCATCATCTGTCTTCTTAGCTCCATTTTCTTTCTATGGCTTTTCAATGGAGTGCTTATTGTTTCTAATCATTATATATAATAAGGTTGGAGCAAGAAGAGGTTTTAGGTGCTGATGTGGCACTCTATTTTTTGAGTATTATCTTCCATTTTTTTCTTAATTTGTGGATTTTTGTATTGAAAATCACAGAATTTATAACTCCTTGTTGATTTTTTCTTTTTGTTTGTAATTCTCTTTTGCAATGTAACACGTACACAAATATAGATATAGATATGGATATGGACATTGTAAAACGGCATTTATAAAATGTCAAGATACTGACACGTAAGAAAAATGTGTATATATTAAAAATATATAAGTAAATTTATAAATAATTAAATTCATGTAAGTTATTATTTTTATATAAAATTAAACAAAAATGATATATAATTAAATATATTGAACAATAATTGGTGTCATACAAAATTTTTAGATTTTCTAGAAGAGAAAATACGTATTTAACTTAAATATTTAAATAAATGTATTTCTAATTTTTAGAAAATTATAAAACGTATCCAGAATTTTGTTTTGGGTGTCAAAAATCTGTCGGAATCGCAACGCGTTAAGCAGTTGGAGTGTCTGTTAATTACATTCTTTCTATCTAATCAAAATTATGAATTTTTATCTTTGCTATTGCTATTTATGTCATGAACCCAAATGACTGCCATTTGATTCCAATAAAATCTCCTACGCTGTTAATGATTTTCTTCTCTCTCTCTAATTTTGCAGCATTGCCGCCTTTCTATATTTCCAATTTTTTCATCATTGCTTCTTCTCTCCAGGCCCTGCAGCCACCACACTGACACCTCATCTTTAGACTGCTTCTTAGCATCCAACTGATATCCTCCTGCAACAGCCATCTAAAACAAGTAGGCATCCTTTCACATTCACCCAGCTTCCATCTAGCAGCTCTTCACAACACTCATCAGAAACCCAACCTCCCAGATTGTCACCACCAATACCTCTCAAATAATACCACGCAGCAGACTTCTGATCATCTTCATCTTAGCCTAGCTCGGACAAGATTGAAGGCCAAAATGGAAGAAATATATATATATATATATATATATATATATATATATATATAGATCTTAAAATCTTTTGAGTTTTCTTGCCTATGAAGGTTTGGGAGGTAATTTCTTGAGTGTAGACTGTAATATTCAGGAATTTTGTAGAGAATTATTATTTTCTTTATAAAAATCTTTATAATATGGATACTATTTTTTATATAAACATCTTCAAATTCTGCTTTCATTTCTAATAATTTTAAGAAGATACCAAAAAGTAAATAGAGATCAAACTTATAAAATCTTTAAATACCGGTTTTTCATCCCCAAACTGAACCATATCAAGAACCTAATAGTCCAATTTTTTCAGCTATTACGAAAAATTTAGCATATGAGTTAAATGTTGTTGAAAAAGAATTTCAGGTTGATAAAAAATTCATTCATTATGATTTTTATAAAAAATATAATCATGAAAAAAGAATGTAGTTTTTCAAAAAATTCCTAAATATGAGAAAAGAAATTTAAGAAAAGTTTTATTTGATTGGTTTGAAATATATGTTTCTCATAATTCTATAGAGTATCCTTTCAAATCTGTCAATCCAGTCACTATTAGAAATAAAACTCTTGAATAGAAAACCATAACAAACTCTAAAAAAATCTAGTTGACTCATCCACCTTTTCAAGGGATAAACATCCCTTTTCATGATCATGTTGTGAGTGCCACTCTCAAAAATCTTAGTACTGATGATAAGATTAATATAAAAAATATTATTACCCAAAATAATTTCTCAAATTCCCATTTCAATACTATTGATAAACAATTAGATCGTATAGAAAAACAAATAGGAAAACAACCTATAATTTCAAATTAGTTATGAAAATTCAAAAATAAAAAATTCCATTTTAAGACCTTTTCAGATATCTAAACTAGTACAAAAAATTTTCAATATAATAGAACTGAATTTATTAGAGTCATCTAAGAACAGTTAAGTCGTATTGGTCCAAATACTAGTCATTCTAGTCCGCCTATATATTCTAATCAAGTTGCCCCTAATACTCCAACTTTTAGAATAAATGCCATAAATAAGGATTCTGAGATTAGTGAACCTTTAGAACAATTCCAAAATTCCACGCCTAAAATCAACAGAATGACTTAAAGACAATCCTTACAAGTCCAACCTTTACAAATGATTCCATCACCAGACTTAGGTATGATTAAGCCAATAGAATAATCTAGTTTCAATGCCTCTTTTGTCTATGATAGGAACATAGATGGAATATCTGAGTATGATATTCTTAGTCTTCTAAAACAAATGACTATGACTGCCACTGTTTATAAAATACAAATAGGGACCTAGGATAAAACTATTGTTGAACTCCTCATAGTTGGATTTTCAGGTCAAGTTAAAGGATGGTCAGATTATTATCTCACTTCTCAATAATAGGGAGATATTCTCAATGCCATCAAAGTAGATGAAATAGGAACTCCAATTCTTGATGATGATGGAAATGCTCAGCAGGATGCAGTAGCAACCTTAATTCTTACAATTTCTTTACATTGTATAAGAGATCCTACTCATTTAAAAGATAAAAATGCAGATTTACTTTCAAATCTTAAATATAAGAAACTTGGCGATTTCCAATGGTACAAAAATACCTTTTTAACTAGAAATATGCTTAGGGAAGATTCTAATCAACCATTTTTGAAAAAAAAAATTCCTTGTTGGTTTACCAACTCTTTTAGGTGAAAAAGTTAGGAATAAAATTAGAGAATTATTAGGAAAACAAATCATACCCTATAGTGATTTTACGTATGGCGAATTAATTAGCTTTACATAACAAGAAGGTTTCAAAATCTATCAAGACCTAAAACTTCAGAAACACCTAAAATGAGAGTTAAAACAAACTAAACAAGAATTTGGTTCTTGTTGTCAACAATTTGATATCAATCCCAATAAACCATTCACTTCTTGCACAAAAAATTGCACAAATAAATCATACAAAAATACCCATTGAAAACCTCACAAAGATAAGAAATCTTTCAAACCCTATAATGAGTTTTACAAAAAACCCCACTACAATAAATCTAGGAAACATAATTCTAGAAAACAGGACTCCAGTGACAAGTAAAAAGATATTACTTGTTACAGATGCGGTAAAAAAGGTCATACTTCTAAATTTTGTAAAATTAATAAAAGATTATATAAACTTTAATTAGATGACGAAATCATGTCCAGAATTTCCAAAATGCTTTTAGATTCCTTTGATTCTGAATCCAAAAACTCATCTTCTAACTCCGAAGATAGAAAACCTTTACAAGTTGATGAAATAGTCACAACAAGTTTATCCAATTATTCATATGATGAATTAGAAAAACAAATTAATGTTATTTCAAAAGAACAATAATTCCTCTTAGATGTTTTGAAACACATAAATACATATCTTGGTATTAGAATTGCCCAAAGATCACAAGGGATAAAAACAACAAAGACATAAAAGATAGATGAAGTAGAAGAAGAAATAAATACTAGAAATACTAGAAAGGTAAATAAATATAGAAAATTAAATGCAGAAATTTAAAGTGCAAGAATTTAAAATTGTCCCTTTTATTACCAAATTACCCTGGGCATACTTTTGCAAGATGCCATTTGGAATTTAAACTTAAAAATTTTAATAGGCAGCTAAGTCAGTCATAAAGAAGTAGAACATTTAAAAATAAAATTTAATATGGAATTTTAAATTACAAAAGTATATAAATTTTACTAGGTATTTGTAATAAGATATACAGGAATTGGGCTATAATGTTTACAAAGGAAGGTGTTTACAAGGATAAAAGAGATACATGGATTTAAAGAGAGAGAGAGAGAATTCTTCTTGGTCCAAGGTTCTTTTTTTTTTTTTCTAAAAAATTTTGCCTCCTTTTTTCTTCCTCCTTATATAGGCATCTGAATGGCAAAATAGTAAATATGAATAGTAAATAGGGGTATTTTTAGAATTTTAAATAGTAATGCTACAATAGATACGTCTTGTAACAGTGTAGCACAATAACTCGTGGTCTATGGCTGATGTCATGCTGATGTCGGTGATGACTTCATTTTTCACTTTCTTCAGTTTTTGAATTTTTTTTTAATATCTGCTATTGCCAAAATAAGTATGAAAATCATCTAAATCTTCATGGACTAGAGGTAAAACTGGTCTGATGTTTGAAGAAGACTTGGAGGAGGAAGAACTTGGTGCAAACTTTTGGATAATGGCTTGCACTTTTTATGGGGTTTTTGCTGCTGCTAATTGGGCAACCATTTGGGATTTTTGAACAAGGAATTGAGTTTGTTCTTTCATTTGAATATGAATTGGTTGATTATTTTTATGAGCAATTTTATTTTGCTCATTAATCCAAATTTGGATTTCATTGGGATTTAGATTTTGTGGAATTTTAAATTTATCCTACCATTTTATTTTAAATCTCATTCTGCTTAAGATAATTGAATGGTCAGAATAATCTAAGGTCCAAGCAAAGATCCAAGGTAAATAGAACCCAAAATGGAAAAGACATAGAGCTGAAAGCCTTTTTTCTTCTAGACTTGGCTTGTAAAGGGATTTAAAAATGTTGAAGGATTTAAGAATATAAGGTTTGGATTTTAAAAAATCTATATTCGTGCCAAATGCTTCCCACCACATGGGCCACCATGAGGAAAAATTAGAGGGATTACAAGTGGTATCAAAATAGAATAACCATGTATGAGATTTTTTAGAATTTTGGATGAAAAAGGCATTGAATCAAGCTTACTGGTAATCCTAATAGTAATAAGGAGTATTAAAAAATGACATATTTTTTGAGGTATTTGAAAAGTGAAGAGGCTGATTAAGATCAATTTTTCACTCGCCTGGGGCAATAACTTTATTAATTTTACAAGTGAAATATGCGAGATCAATTTGCTGTTTGTTATAAAAGAAAATTTTTAAAAGTAGCAGATTCAGTTATTTCCAAAATCGATTGGTAAAAAATTGGAGTTTTCTTCAAATCAGTTGGTTTATAAAACCATATTTTTCTAAAGAATTTTTCTAAGGTGTCAAAGAGATTTGGATCATGAAATCATTTTTCAATAATAACTATATTTAAAAAATTATCTTTTAAAATAAAATCAGAAGGATTTTGGAATTTATGTGATAAAATTACTTGAGAATTTGAAAATTGCTTTTGAGAAAGAGTTTTTGAGGAATCACCTTTCTCGAATTTTGAAAGTGAGTTTGAGGAATTTACCTTAGAAGAAATCAATTGAGATGAACTTATTTTAACCTCTTCTTTATGCTCCTGTTTTGTAGGGATCATTTAAGTTTGAAGAGACTCATATAGTTGTATTTTAAATGATTCTGACATTTTCTGAAAATAATGATATACCTCAATATTCATGGAATTTAATTTAGAAAAGTGAACTGGAATATTCTGAGCGGTTGCAAGAGTTGAAATTTTTGATTGCGAGGTTGGTATTTTTGAAAAAGTAGTATCTTAAACGTTTTCATTAATAAGGGCATCAAAATAGGATTTGTATTCCGGAGAATTTTTGGGTATTTTTTTGCCTTTATTTTTGGTCTTTCTAGGCATTATTCCTGGAATGCAAAACTTTTTGGGTTAGGAAGTTTGTGATGAAATTTGTATCCCCTTTAATATATTCTATATAAAAATAAAAAATACTTAAAATAGCTTGTCATCGTGCAAAAATTTATTTTCATGCAAGGTTTTTAATATTCATTTATTAAAAATTTTTGTACTTTTACAATCAATTTTGAAAAAAAAATTAATTTAATAAGTAACTTTGAAGTTTTTGAATACATAAAACAATACTTAAAATTTCTTTTTTAATAATAGAATAATTTTTCTAGGTATCATTCTAGTGTGTACTGGTATTTTGTACTATACACTATTTTCTCCTCTGCTTTTGTTTAAAAATTCCTCCATAAACTAAATCAGAAGCATTAGTTTCTACAATTTTAGGGAGACTGGGATCAACGATTGTAAATAAGGGATTTCTAAAACTTGTTTTTTTAATTTCTTGAACAACAGTGGTATGTATTTCTGATCATAGAACAAGGTTTTTCTTAAGTCTATCATATAAGGGTTTAGCTATTTTATTTATGTTTGGACAAAAATCTAAAACATAATTAATACTCCCTAAAAACCTCTGTAATTGTGTTTTATCAAAAATTTTGTCAGAAAATTTATTTGCAAACTAGAGGATCTTTCAATTGGAGTTATTAATCCTTATGAGATGTAATGACCCAAAAACCGGATTTTCAATTGAAACAATGACATTTTTGATTTAAAAATCACTAAATCATTTTTTTTTGCAACATAGAAAAAAGTTTTGAGATGTTTAAAATATTCTTCTAAGGAATTTGAAAATGTTAAAACATCATCAATATAAACAATACCAAATTTGGAATATTTGTTGAAGATGTCATTCATAATTCTCTGAAATTTAGAAAGGGGCATTTTTTAACCAAAATACATTACATGTCATTCATATTGTCTAAAAGAGACAGTAAAAATAGTTTTGTAATGATGGTTTTTTGAAATCTGAATTTGCTAAAAACCTGACTCCATATCAAATTTAGAAAAAATGAAAGTATAATGAAGTTTTTGTAATAAATCTTTTTTATTTGGAATTAGGTACCTAATCCATTTTAAGGAAGTATTTTGGGATTTGTAATTAATTACAAGTCTTGGAGTACCTTGTTCAATTTGAGAATTTTTATTGACATAAAAAGCAGAACAACTCCAAGGAGATCTGGACTTAGAAATCAAACCTTTTTGTTCTAAATTATGGATTTCTTTCCTACAATGTTCTTCTAATTCAACATTCATTTGAATAGGTTGAGCTTTTATTGGAATATTTTTTTCATCACAATCGTTTTCATAAGGAAGATCAACAATATATTGTTTTCTTTGCCAAAAAATATTTGGAATTTCAGAACAAATATCTGTTTAAAAATATTTTGTAAAAATAAAATTTTTTGTTGAATTTTAGGAGTTTCTAATTGAGTTTCTAGTTATTTAATTAAAGTATTTTTTCTAAGATTTTGAAGTTGGAAAGATTTTCCTTTAATTAAAACATTAATAGTATTATCTTGTATAGAACATGCTTTTATTAAATTTAAACTTCTAGTTTTGGACTTTTCTATGAATTGAAAACTTAATTTTTTATGATTGTATTTAAAAAAAATGATCTTGAGAAACTTTAAAAAGAGTTATTAAATTCATGAAAGGTGTTTCAAGAATCACTGTATGGTGTATATCATCAACTAAAATAAATGAAGTTGTAATTGAAACATTATTATTAAGAATTGAAGTATCAATCATGAAATTTATCTTTAATTTAGAATTATTTATAGAATAAAATTTTGCATGAGTTTTTTTACGAAAACTTTTTGGTATTAAACCAGTTTGGATGCAATTTAAATCAACATTAGTATCAAATAATGCAATAGTATCAATTCAAAAAATTTTCTAAAAGAACAAGAGTAATTTTTATAAAATATTTTCTTGAAGTAATTTCTCAAAAAAAAAAAAAATATTTTGGAGCTGTTTCAAGAGATTCAAGATTTTGAGTATCATAATTTTCATCATCAAAAGAATTATAAGAAGTAAAATTTTCTTGAAAGGATTTGGATAAAAGAGAATTTATAATTTGAGAATCATGATCCCGTTTTTCTTTTAATTCTTTTATTTCTAATTTTACTTCTTTAATCTCTTTCTGAAGATCATGGATAGAAACATAATTGTTTTTAATTTTCTTTCCTTTATCTAGAATATTTGTAAGATTATAAGTATTTTTAGAAGTATTAGGAAGAATAGAAATTGATGTTTCTTTTGTTTCTTTTTTATCACTAAGGGAATTTAAGAGTTTATCTAGATATTCCTTTTGAATCTGAGGATCATTCATGTGTTTCAAAACATATAAGAGGAATTGTTATTCTTTTGAAATAACATTAATTTATTTTTCTAATTCATCATCTCAAGAATTGGATGAATTTGTTGTGACTATTTCATCAACTTGTAAAGGTTTCCTATCTTCGGTGTTAGAAGATGAGTTTTTGGATTTGGAATCAGAGTAATCTAAAAGAATATTAGAAATTATGAACATGAATTCTTCATCTAATTGAAGTTCATGTAATTTTTTTTATTAATTTTACAGAATTTAAAAGTATGATATTTTTTACCGCATCTATAACAAGTGATATCTTTGTACTTCTCACTGGAGTCCTATTTTCTAAAACTATGTTTCCTAGATTTATTGTAATGGGGATTTTTATAAAACTCATCATGGGATTTGAAAGATTTTCTATCTTTGCGAGATTTTCTATGGGTATTTTTGTATGATTTATCTGTACAATTTTCTGTGCAAGAAGTGGATGATTTATTGGGATTGATATCAAATTGTTGACAAAAAGAACCAAATTCTAGTTTAGTTCGTTTTAACTCTCATTTTAGGTGTTTCTAA
This sequence comes from Triadica sebifera, assembly GCA_023653625.1. Lineage (NCBI taxonomy): Eukaryota > Viridiplantae > Streptophyta > Magnoliopsida > Malpighiales > Euphorbiaceae > Triadica > Triadica sebifera. Next base: position 15,753,626 of record CM042898.1, on the reverse strand, counting down.
AGTTTTAGGTCTTGACAGATTTTGCGACCTTCTTGTTGTGTAAAGCTGATTAATTCGCCATAAGTGAAATCACTATAGGGTATGATTTATTTTCTTGAGGATTCTCTAATTTTATTTTTAACTTTTTCACCTAAATAGTTGGTAAACCGGCAAGGAATTTTTCTTTCCAAAAGGGTTTATTAGAATATTTCCTAACCATATCACCAAGTTTTTTACATTTAAGATTTGAAAGTAACTATGCATTTTTATCTTTTAAATGAGTAGGATATCCTATAAAATGTAAATAAATTGTGAGAATTAAGGTTGCTATTGCATCCTGCTGAGGATTTTCGTCCTCATCAAGAATTGGAGTTCCTATTTCATCTAATTTGATGACATTGAGGATATTTTTCTATTGTTGAGAAGTGAGATAATAATCCCACCATCCTTTAAGTTGACCTAAAAATTCAGCTATAAAGAGTTCAGCAATAGTTCTATCCTGGGTCCCTATTTTAGTTTTATAAGCAATGACAGTCATAGTCATTTGTTGTAGAAGACTGAGAATACCATACTCAGATATTCCATCTATGTTCCAATCATAGACAGAAGAGGCATTGAAACAAGATTATTCTATTGGCTTAACCATACATAAGTCTTGTGATGCAATCATTTGTAAATGTTGGACTTGTAAGGATTATCTCCAAGTCATTCTATTGATTTCTGGTGTGGAATTTTGGAATTGTTCTAAAGCTTCACTAATATTAGAATCCTGATTTATGACATTTATTCTAGAAGTTGGAGTATTAGGGGCAATTTGATTAGAATATATAGGCGAACTAGAACTACTAGTATTAGGATCAATACGACTTAACTGTTATTGGATGACTCTAATAAATTAAGTTTTGTTATCTTGAAAATTTTTGGTACTAGTTTTGGATATATGAAAAGGTTTAAAAATGAGATTTTTTTATTTTTAAATTTTCATGATTGGTTTGGGAATCTAAAGAAATTATAGGTTGTTTCCCTAATTGTTTTTCTATATGATCTAATTGTTTACTAATGGTATTGAGATGAGAATTTGAGAAATTATTTTGGGTAATAATATTTTTTATGTTGACCTTATCATCAGTACTGAGATTTTTGAGAGGAGTGATACTCACAATTTGATCATGAAAAAATATTTTTATCTCTTAAAAAGGTGGATGAGTGGACTTGATTTTTCTAGAGTCTGTTATGGTTTCCCATTTATGAGTTTTATTTTTAATAGTGACTGAATGGACATATTTGAAAGGATACTCTATGAAATTTTGAGAAGAATATATTTCAAACCAATCAAAAAATAGGATATGAAAGTTATTTTCACCAACAAATTAATATAACTTTTCTTGAATTTCTTTTCTCGTATTTGGGAATTTTTTGAAAAACCACATTCTTTTTTCAAGATTATTTTTTTCATAAAAATCATCATGAAGGAATGTTTTATCAACCTGAAATTCTTTTTCAACGACATTTAACTCATGTGCTAAATTTTCCGTAATAGCTGAAAAAGTTGGACTGTTAGGTTCTTGATATGGTTTAGTTTGGGGCTGAAAAGAAGAGGTAAAAAACTGGTATTTAGAGGTTTTATAAGTTTGATCTCTATTTACTTTTGGTATTTTCCAATTATCTAGTCATTTTTCAAAATCCTCATTATTATTTCTTCACTATTTACTACCTTATTGGAATCATTGGAAGAGGTGAAGACAGAGTTTGAAGATGTAGTTCGATAGAAAATAATATCCGTATTATAAAGATTTTTATAAAGAAAATAAAAACTCTCTACAGTCCTAAACAATTTCTATGTATTATGGCCTACACTTAAGGACTTACCTTCTAGACTTTTCTAGGCAAGAAAATTCAAGAGATCTTAAGATTTAGATTCAAAACTTTATAAAATAAATTATAATTTTCTATAACACTATCCCTCTAGGCTCTAATACCAAGAGACACCCAAAGATCACAAAGGATAAAAATACCAAAGAAATCGAAGATAGTAGAAGTAGAAGAAGAAATAAATAATAGAAATTCTAGAAAAGTAAATAAATACATAAAATTAAATGCATAAAATTAAGTGCATAAATTTAATGTATAGGAATTTAAAAGTAGGAATTTAAAAGTGTCCCTTATGTCACCAGATTATTCTAGACATAATTTTGCAAAACGCCAGTTGGAATTTAAATTTAAAAATTTTAATAGACGGCTAAGCCAGTCATATAGAAGTAGAATATTTAAAAATAAAATTTAACATGGAATTTTAAATTACAAAAATATATAAATTTTACTAGGTATTTGTAGTAATATATGAGATACAGTTACTGGGAATTGGGCTACAGTGTTACAAAACAAGGTGTTTACAATGATAGAGAGAGAGAGAGAGAGAGAATTCTTTTTGGTCCAAAGTTCTATTTTTCTAAAAAATTCTGCCTCCTTTTTTCTTATATAGGCATCCAAAGGGAAAAATAGTAAATATGAACAGTAACAAAAGGGTTTTTTTGGAATTTTAAATAGTACTGTTATAGTAGACGCATGTTGTAATAGTGCAGCACAATAACTCGTGGTTTAATGTTGTTGTCAATGATGACTTTATTCTTCATTTTTTCATTTTTTTTAATATCCGTTATTGCCAAAATAAGTATGAAAATCATCCAAATCTTCATGATCTAGAGGTAAAGCTGGATATATATATATATATATAGTGAATAAAATAATCACAATAATAAGATTTCTTATTTTTAAAAAAAGTACTCATTCATTAACTAAAATATTCAAAAATATATTTATAAAATAATATTAATTATAGTGATTACAAATTTACACCTTAATAAATCTTATATGTCATATATTTGCAACAAAAAGAAAATTTTAAAATTAATTGTCATGGCTATGAATATTGATATCCAAACTTTCATTATTCATCCATTAGAATTTCACCATAAAAAATGTATGGTTTCACACTTGTGAAGTATAATTCACTACCGTGAATAAAATATTTTTTAGAGAGAGTAGTATTCATGTGGACAATTACAGTTTGATTCATAGGTGGGGGTACCCGTGAATGGAATCTTCACGGCTATGAACATGTAGTTCACACTCGTGAATTCTGTTAATTTAACACATATAATTTTTAGTTTTTGATGTTATGTGATGGGTGAATAGATCACATATTATAAGTTGTATATAAGCATGATTAATCACATGTGAGTGATGATAATGAATTTATATATCAGCGTTGTTGCATAAGATAACATAAATGTAAAAAGGAATGTGATATAAGAATCAGAAATATCATTTTCTCTAATCTAGGACTTGATAGAGGATATATGACATGCCATTGAGGGAATTACAATATTGTAAGATATTTTCCTTTGAAAACAAAGTAGTTGAAGCTTAGGTTAGAACGCACTTGTGTTCTAGTTCCATACGATTGTTATATTATGAAGACAAGTTGGTTAGAGCTCTTGGAGCGCCCTTGATCCTATTTATTACTTAGTTAAGGTGGTTGAAGGTCTTGAAGTGTCATTGACTTGAGAAGCTCATATGAGCACATTTATAGTTAGTGGACATAGTGACTGAAACTTTTGGAGTGCATTTGTTTTTGGAGTACCTTTGTTCCATAACCTGCATCTGCATAGTCTGCTTAGAGTTTTGGGTGGGAATAAACTAAAAGGAAATAATAATATGATAAGTGGTAAGTTATGAGCAAAACAAAGTGAAGTACAGTAAGGTTAGATTACAATGAACCGATTATTTGAGAATACTTGATATGTATGACTATGACTTGTTGGTAAGATGCTAGTATTCCTATGTATTAGGATAGTTGATTATGATTATGAAAGCATAACATGAATATATATAGTAGTAACATGACTTTTGTACATTATATGAGTTTTTGGGTTTAATTCTTGTATAAGCCTATTTCATATCAAAGAACATGCATTTACTCTAAATGTTGTATTTTTATGAACAGTGGATCAATTAAAGCCAAATATATATAATTTTTAATAAAAGTGATAATATGGGATCAAGGTTTATGCATGTTTATATTTTATGCAAATGTTTAATATGGTAATACAATAATATGAGATAAGTTTTGTAAAGAAACAAAGTTTTAAATTGCACAGATTTTCTATATAAGGACTTGGTAGCATCCACCCATTTAGTTGCGATTTAATCCTAATTAACCGAATAGATATTATAGAACTGCTAAAAATTATACACTCAGTACATGCATGAAAAAATTGTCATGATAATTTGGGGAATGAGGACAGAAACATAATTTCGTTAGTTAAACATTTAAACCAATTGATTTTTTAGGCAGAAGGAGAATTTATTCATTTGTCAACAACCGAGACAGTGTGTTTGGTTGGTGTAGTGTTGCCAGTGCGTCAAAGAAGGAAACTTGAGTATCTAAAATATGAAAACGGTGTGAATTTTGGGAAGTGCTTTAAAATGCATAGTGTAAAGTAATGAAACAGTGACGTTTTTCGTAAAAGGGAGGACAAAACAATGACTAGTATTATATACAGTAATGAACAGCACCAAGAGAGGACTGCATTTTAATTTATTTATAGATATCAGCAAAAAGAAAAGAAGAAAAATATTCGAGTTCTACTTTTGGCTTAGAATTGTTTGTAAGTGCTCAATTTGAAAATCCAGAAGGTATTGTCAAGTTACCAACAGGTTATTTAAACATCATAACAATTTGTATAAAGGAATAATAAATTTTGAGAATTTCATTTTGAACAATAATAATTTTTGATAATTTAATTATAGTCCCTTAAATAGTCTAAATTATTAAATTGTTTTATTTTTATTTTGTTGAAAGACCAATACTAGGAGATAAATAAATTGGTTTGAGACTGAAACACCTTAGATCCTTGCCAAATATTAGCAAAAAAAAAAAATTATTTGCAAGACAGAAAAAAAAAATCAATGATTTAAAGAGAGAAGATCTATGTGAGAGTAATTTTTTCATGGTTGAGCGAGTGAGTTATTTCTTTCATGCCTTAGTTGAAGAAGAAATGGTGGAGATTGTGCGTAATTTCTTTCTTATTATTTTTTTTGTCATTTTTTCCAGTTTTGCCCTGGATGCAGTCCAAAAATCGAATTCTTTATCAATTTGATTGTTTCTAATTTTCATTCATATTTTATGATTAGCTCCATTTTTAGTCCACCAAAAGGAAAAAATATCGACATTGCATTAAAGCATTCGAAAAAGAAATTATCCATCAATTACAAATCACTTATTCCTAAACTATAGATGGTTTGGCTTTTGACATTCAAACAAACTAAAAGTTGAATTAAATTTATAGTTAATTAAATTTATAGTAGTTTGATAAACCAAAAGTTAAGTTGGATATTTGGACTTTTAGAATTTGTACTAAAAACTGTTTTTTTTTTTTCATTTTATGAAAAACTATAATTTTCAATTGAACTACTAAAATAGAATTTTTTATATATACTTATAGAACTTTGTATCAAAAGTTGACTTTTAAATATTTAAAATAACTTTTTTATTTATACTTATATCAATTTATAATTAAATTTTATTGACTAAAAATTAGATTTTTATATTATATATAATATACATTATGAATAAATAAAAATTTAAGATATATATTAATAACAAAATATTACTATTAATAGTTATAAATTATAATTAATTATTAATCGTTGAGTTACTATACACATTAAAATCAATTATGAATTATTGATCACCATAAATGGTCACTGACAGTTGAACGTTACAGTTGACTTTTGATAGCTGACTGTTACTATTAACTATTAACATTTAACTGCTACTATTGACTACTAGTAGTTGATTGCTATCATTGACTGCTGATATTTGACTGCCACCCTTGAACCAAACATATCCTAAAGTCTTGATTATAATATATTAATCCTTAAAAAGTAAACAAATAAGTCAAAGTCACTGTAAATAACTTTTGAATATTTACAGCTAGTAAAAAAATACTTTCAAAAATATGGAGAATAAAAATAATAAAACGACATAGTCCAACAAAAAATCAAATTCTTTATTAGTTTGAAGATTTCCAATTTTATATCGTGTTTTATGATTTACTTCATTTTTAATCCACCAGAAGATTAAAAATAGACACTGCATTAAGGCATTGAAAATATAAATTATCCCTTAACTAAAAATCATTTGTTTTTGAATTGGAAGAGCAAATGCTATGTTTTAATTGATTCTAAACCATTAATCCTCAAAGAGCAAACATGTAAGTTGAAGCAACAGGAAATGACGGCTAGGAAAAACATCAAACCCCTGACAGGGGCAAATAATTGCTAGTTGGAACATTAGGAGTTTACATGGCCCCATTAACCAATAAAAAATTAAAATGTTAATACTAAAAAATAAAACGGTTTTGATGCGAATTATCGAGACTAGAGTTAGAAAAATAAAAAGGAAGGAGTATGGAAAGGTTTAGGGCTAAGAAATTGAAATATTATCACAAATTATGATGAAGCTGCTTTGGGGAGGATTTGGATTCTCTATTATCCAAATAAAATTCAGGTTTAAGTTAGAAGTTGTGTAACACTCTTTTATATAATCAGAATAATTTAAACTATATAAGAAAACGCTACAGGATATTACTGAAAAATCAGTTAAATTAAAATTTTTTCCATCTTAAAATATTTTTTTTATTTAAAATCATTTTAATCAAAAACCTATTTAAGCATAAAACATCTAATTATAAAACATGGACATAATCTTGTAAAAAGGATCATATTCATATGACAAAAAAAATGTTTTGGCTTCCACTAGCCGGATGTTACAAAAATATAACCATAATTATCAAAATAATGCCAAATACATGTTCTAATATAAGAAGACATGTACAAACTTCTAAAATAGTTGATTACACCCATATCCATGACATATACAAAAAGAAATCAAAAGATATTATGAATAATCAATCCAAAATGGGTCTGCTCTGACTGATCTTTGTATAGGCTCGCTACTCTTCGTATCAACTCCTATTTATGACTCCAAACCTACATATGGGAAAATACTTACACATTAACTAACCTAATGCTTAGTAATACATATGCACATAAAAATTTACATACAGATATAAATATCATACCTTGATAATACCATGTTCATACCATCATAATATACATACTTATACCATAGATACAATTGATATAAACATTCTTCCATATTCATTTCCATATTCATTTCCATATTCAGTATGTCAAAACCACATAAAAGCAAACCATATGTAAAGTTTACTGTATTCTTTTTAGTTTATTCCACCTAAAACTCTAAGTTTAACTATCCAGATGTAGATTGTGAAACATGAGCACTCATAACTCGAGTTTAAGCCACATTGTTCACTAATTGTATATGCTCATCTGAGTTTCTCAAGTCAAGAATGCTTATAACTCGAGCTTGAGCCATATTTTCTAAGTAAAAATAATCAATGTTATCATCTAGAATCAAAAATGCTCTCGAGCTTAAGCCACCTTGCCTTTATAATGCATATCATAATATCCTACGGTATCGTAATCCCCTTAATGACATGACATCTATCCTATGTTAAGTTTTAGATTAGAGAAATGGGTGATTGCAATCATATAATTTACCTTTTTGATTCCGTTATCATATTCATGCTCATAACATTTAACATAGGCATATTACCTCATCCATATGTAAGAATTCATGTATACATACAACTCATATCACCTGATTAATTAAACCCATCATATAACATCATTAACAATTTTGCATATTGTGAAAAATATTGTGCTTCACAGGTGTGAATACCCATTCATGGCCGTGAAAGTGTTATTCATAGTTGTGAAGGTGTCTTTCTTGGGTGCCTTACCCATGAATCAAAATATGAATGCTACTAGTTGCAAATATATATAATTCACAGGCGTGAAGTATTTCTTCACAGGTATGAAACCATACTTCATAGCTTCTTACTGTGAAACTGAGCGTGAATTATGGGTGTCAACAATAAAAATCGTGGCATTGATATTCATGACCATGACATATTGTTTGTGGGCATGAATACTTGAATTCATGACTTCCGTAGCCTTAACGCCCATTGTGAAATAATTTGTCATGGACGTGAATCTGGGTTCTTAAGCAAAAGACATGCCAAAACATAACATAATTCATAACACATAAAAACTCTAAATCTTGACCAATGTTAATCACTTCTATCAATATTCCAGTGTGCTTTCATGCTAACAACATATCATCTCATCGAAGGAACATTTTTAGACAAATCATACCAATATCATCTTAAAACTCATAAATATCCATGGAAAAAGCATTGACATCAAATATCATAACCAGTTAAGGCACTTTCATAAACATCATCCCTTTATACCATTTACCATATATTTAAACCATTTCATCACAAAAACATGCCAAAATGCAATGAAACTTCAAATTAAAATGTCAATATGTTCATACTTCTAACAAAATGGAGCTTTAACTAGACTTCAAGCTTATTAAAGCTTGTCTTCACCCTTGGTATGCATTTCCAAGCTCTCTAGCAGCTCATAAGCATACAAAAACATCATCCTCAACCCAAAAAACTAGAAAATCTAACTTAAAACCAAACTTATACACAAGTATAGTTCAACTCTCCAAAACACTTTTTCTCTCCCTTTGATTCTTTAAATAAGATCTAATAGTATAGTTTATATGTTAATGGAGGAAAAGAAGGTGGAGAAGAAGTCATTACGTGTCAAAAAAGGTTATAACGGTGGTGTAGAGTAGTTGGTGTAGAGGTAAGGAGCAGAAGAAAGAGAAAAGTGTAGTTGCTCACATGTTCAATCAACTTGCATTTCACAGCTATGACACATAACTTGATGATCATAAAAGCCATTCACGATCGTGACTAAACCATTCACGGGCGTGAATGCACCCTTAACCCAATATTCTCTCAAAAAGAATCTGCCTCATTAAAAACTCTATCGTTTTGAAATTCTAACATGATTTTCACGGGCATAAAGCACTTTCATCATAACTTTTCACCATTTAAACCATAATCTACCCATCTTTTGTTTAAAGGAAAAACCTATCTTATTGGCTCCAATTAATGTGTGTTACAATTCTGTAACACTCCATAACCCTTCTACTTAATAGTCAGATTAGTTGATGTCAGTGTCTACCTGTTATATCAAACTTGTATAATATAATTTTATATACATAAAAATATATATTCTCAGCTCTAATCACAATCCTCTATTTAATATAATATATACATATCTTATGTATGCATAGGGTAATTTTTTTAATTTACATATTTATATTTTTGCTAAACTTTATATGACCAAAACAAGTCATAAATATTTCCAGGCTATTTATATATATATACATATATAAGTGGTACAAAAGGAAGCCAATTCCCTATCGGGATGGCTGTCACTGCTGCTCTATTCCATAAGTAGGGCCCATTGGTCTAGCGACTCTCTCAGCTTTCTTGTTGCTCTTAGCTATTGTCTTGATACTTGCATGAAAGAAATTGAACTCCCACATTGAGTTTTAGCTCAGTGGTGCAATAACTTATAATAGTGGTCATTTTGGAAGAACATATGAAAACTGAAAATCTATGAAGTATTTTTTCCATGAAACAAAATCATTAATAAACTTTTATGCTTATATACAAAAATAGGCATAAAACATTTTCAGTAAATGGATGTAACAACAATTTTTTTTGAAACTAATTCCATTAGTAAGCATAAAAAAACATATATTCAGAACATAAAAACTATATCCATTTACTAAATAAAAACTTCGTCCAACCCTTATATTAACATGCCATAGACCTACTCCTAGGGAAATAAAAGGTACCATCAAATGACAAAAATCTTAGGGTTAAAGATAACCATATGACCCAAAATAATATTATTTGATCTAAGATAACCATATGATCGGACTTAATCTAAGATAAACGCATGACTGATATATAAATAATATATATAGTCTAAGATAACCACATGATCCATACTATATCTCTCATGACCAAGATAACCACAGGCCATGAAGTTTCTACCCTATTGGCATGCCAACAATTCTCAAGATCACCATCTAGGATAAAATATGGGTTTAACATCATACATATGGTGTTAAAATATTTATTTCACCATCATAATTTCTATACCAAAATATTTTATTTCCAGCATGATCTATTTCTCATAAAACATTTCATGCCAAAAAACATATAAGATCAATTTAAATCACTACTGGCTTATATTATAAGTTAATACACAAACCTATTTTATACTTTTCTCATGTCTATCAGTTCTTTTTCTTTATCTGGTATGAGTGCTTATATCGAAGGTGTGCCAAATAAAATATACATAATTAAATAACTGACATCTAGAACCATAATAATTCTTTTAAGTAATTGAAAAATTGTTCTTTCTAAATAACTTGGTATCTCTCATGTCGATTTCAATGTGTCGGTGCCTTTTTTTAATTAGAATTCACATGTCTATCTTATTATTTAAAGTATAACTTTGTGGAACATTTAACGGGTATGCTAGTTGTTTGCAAATTATGATTTTGGTTAGCATGTTTTACTTGCTTAAGTTTAATATATCTGATTATTAACCAATATATTTGGTCATAAATCATATATATTTTTTTGATTTTCTAACAATTGATCAAAACCTCATTTAGCCTCCTAAGGTCTCGATTTAAGAATGATCGTATCCATATGGTCCCAAAATAACCTTGCAGCTTTAGGTTAGGCTTTCTGTCATCTTTTAGTTTATTTATCTATCCAAAATTCTCCAATTATTCCATTATCGCTACTGGCCTACCTCATTTCATGTCTAACTTAATTTTAATTCATTATTTAGTGTACAATTTCACATTTGGTAACATAAAGTCATGAGTTCTTTAGGATTTTTGTCCAATTGTCTAAAAAATGCACTTTAACACTTCCAACATCATCAATGTGATTTTGGGTCCATATAATTAACTTCCTCCAAAGGTTTAAAATTATTCAACCCAACATCTCCTCTAATATAGATTCGGGTTAGGCTCAAAATAAATTGGTTCTTCCATTTTCATGATATCTTCCTTCACAATTTCCCAAATCAATACAAAAACTACAAGGGAATAGTCTTAGATACAAATTATACCATTAATAAGGTAAAAGGAAATGAAAAATAAAAAGGGAAGAAAAGCTTAGATGTCTTGGCATACATAAGAAATATAGATTTTTGGCTCCCTCTTTGCATCAGTTCCCTTTTCATAATTAATAACTATACAACTCCATCACAAGGAACAATTTAAAACATGAATCAAGAGGAGCATAATGAAATTGATTAAGAGAAATGGGGTGTAGGTACTCTCAGTCAAAATGGAAACAAAATAAAGGTTAAGTAAAATTTTACCTTTATACAACCTTTTGAACTCATGGCCTCACTTGGTCCTTTTTGGCCTTCTCTTCACTACAAACTCATATGCAAAACTCTCAAACACTTTGCCTCACTTGATAAAACCAAAAGTTTCTTTTTCTTCAAAATTTTTGGTCGACTGGCTTGATTTTATCACCAAAAGACCTCATTTCTTGTATCTTGTGTTAACCTTGAGGGGTATTTCCGTCATTTTGATGATAATAAATAATATAACAATATTGTATTTAACATACTTGCTTTAAGTGTATTATACAGGACATAAATTAAAAATAGCAAGAATGGAGAATTGGAAGAATAATCCTTGAGAAACAAAAAGTAAAGAGTAGCATGTTCACTGCCGTGACTCTAGGAGTCACTCCCGTGAACAAAGCTAGCCGTTACCAAAATCAACATTTGAAGTTCACGGCCATGAAGGAAGAACAAATTGTGAAGTGGGCATTTCAGTCACCCCCGTGACTAAAGGTGTCACCCCCGTGAAGAGTCATGAAATTTCAACCAGAGAGCTTCACAATCAGAGTCACCACTAGGGTCACGGCTGGGAAGATGTTCACCCCCGTGAATGATGGTGTCACCCCCGTGAATGATTCTCTCAATTTCATCCAGAGAGCTTCACGACCAGAGTCACCACTTGGCTCACGGCTAGAAATTCTGTCACGCCCGTGAAGGATTAATATCACGCCCGTGACTCTATATGTCAAAACATACCAGAGAGCTTCACGACCAAGGTCACCACTTCAGTCACGGCTTGGGAAGAACTGTCACCCCCGTGACAAGCATATTCACGCCCGTGACCAATGAAAGAGAAAAATGACAGACGCGATTTTTTAGTTGGTACAACGACTAGTTTCTTATTTAATGCACCCCAACGGCTATATTCAGCCATGGGAGTATAAATGGAAGTCATTTATACATTAAGAAATAAGAGGATGATAAGGGAATGATAAGAAAAATAAAAGATTAGCATATACTTCAAATTACAAGCTATCTTGTACTTTCATACTTTGAGAACAAATCAATTCTCTGTAAAAATCTTTTTGCTCCTCATATTTGAGCAATAAAGATTTATAAGTGGTTCTCTCTGTAATCTTTACTCAAGTGAGCATTGGGTAGTTCTGGGTTAAGAGTAGAACACTTGTAAGGGTTAGTTGTGTGAGCCTGTAAAACACAAAGTGTAGGTTGTTTGTGTGAGCCTGTAAAACACAAAGTGTAGGTTGTTTGTGTGAGCCTGTAAAACACATAGGAATTGGTTATTGTGTGAGCCATTAAAACACAAGGGATTTCTGGGTTAGGTGTGAGCCATTGTGAGAAACACCATAGTTGGGAGTGAGCTTGTAAAACTCCATTTTAACACTTAGTGTGTTTGTAAAACTCCCAATTGCGATTGGGGAGAGGAGTAGGGTTTGTTAATACCCGAACCTCTATAAATCTTTGTGTCTTATTTTCTCTATCCCTTCTAAAATTAACTATTTATTTCCGCACTTTAAAGTTTAATTTTTTAAACTCCAATTCAACCCCCCTTCTTGGTCTAATATCTGGGCAACATCTTGCATACCCATGGCTTAACTAAGTATTGATTGTAAGAAATTTTCTAAAAGAATAGAGATAATGAGAAGAGATGTCTTAGTTTAGAGATGGAAAGCACGATCAGGCAAGGGGTGATGAGATAAAGGTTTTATGAGTTTAATTTGTAGAAAGAAGAATAAGTAAAAATGGGTCCAAACATAGGTTTATATAGATTGATTAAGGAAAAGGATTAACTTACATGGCCATCATGTGGTGTGCATGCAAGGTAAATCAAAACTTATTATTATTATTATTATTATTATTATTATTATTATTATTATTATTATTATTATTATTATTATTATTATTATTATTATTATTATTATTATCATCATCATCATCATCATCATCATCATCATCATCATCATCATCATCATCATCATCATCATCATCATCATCATCATGATAATAATAAAATTAACCCACACTAAAATTTTAATTCCTTCAATTTCAAGCTCTAAACAATATATTCTCCTTCAATTAAATATACCAAAGTTCACGAAATAATTTATTCTATATAATGATATTTTCGATTTCATGATTGGGGCACCAGAGTAAATTGCAGTCACTGAAATTTTCGTGGAACCACACCTCAAATTTTTTTTTTTTGGCTTCGTGCCTTAAACACTAGAGTTTTGATACAAAATTATACCATAAGTTCATCTCAATATTCTTTATGTCTTGGTGCCTTCCATTCACGTTTTGCTGATAGTGTAAAAATCACATATTTTATGGTCAGACTTATTTTCTCTATATTTGTAAAAAAATCAATTCAAAAATCAATTTTCTCAATTGAAATGGTCCGCATTTAGACTCTGATCGTAGAGATTTTGTTTCGATAGCGAATGCACTTGATTTTTTGTCAGTTTGGCTCATTCATTACGAAACAAACGTATCGACCGGGGCTTGAACTAACTAATGTGAAAAATTATCTCCCCTTAAAGAAATTTCGTCCTCAAAATTTACGTTTTACATTGTGTTGGAACCACTTGGGGTATTGTGCCATCTTCACTTTCTCACTTTCCCATGTCATCTCTTCTGTAGCATGATTCCTCCATAACATTATGACTCTTTCTTTGGGGCTCTTTAACCTCCTGAGCTAAAATTTCTTGGATTGTTCCATGCTAAGGCCCTGTTTGGCATTGCATTTGCCAAAAACGCTTTTGGAGAAAAAAAATTTTATTTTTAAATTTTTTGAATTTTGAAAACTGCTTTTGGAGAGAAACAGATAAATAGATGCTTTTCCCAAAAGCAGGTTTGAGAAAAGCAGTTTATAAAAAATTAAAAAAATCAGTTAATTAAATCAAAAAAATTCTAAACCTGCTTTTTGAATACCTAACAGCAATCCCAAACACCTCCTAAACCTCTTTAATATTTTAGCTATGTATGTAGATTGAGAAAGGTCAGTCAACCTTTTAGATCTTTCTCTATAGATCTTAATCTCCAATATGTAGGTTACTTCTTTAAGTTCGAGAAATTCTTAGAAAGCCAAAGTTTGATTGATTGAAGAACTGAGACATCATTTCCTATAAGAAGTATTTTATCTATAAACAACACTAGGAATATGACTGTACTCTTAGTAACCTTTTTATAAACACAAGGTTTATCCATATTTTGTAAGAAACCAAACTCTTTGATTGTCTTATCAAATCGAATGTTCCAATTCTTGGATGCTTACTTTAATCCATAAATAGATCTTTGTAATTTTCATACCTTTTTGCTATCACTAGATGTGAAGCCTATAGTTTGTGTCATGTAAACATCCTCAGCCAGATTTACATTAAGGAAAGTTATTTTCTCATCTATTTACCAAATCTCATAATCATAATGAGCAATAATGGCTAAGAGTACCCTGATGCATTTAAGCATAACAACAAGAGAAAAAAGTTTCATCATAGTCAATTCTTTGTCTTTAATTATATCATTTAGCTACCAGCCTAACTTTATAGGTAAGTATATTACCTTCCATGTTGGTCTTCTTTTTGGAGACCCATTAGCATCCAATAGCTTCAGATGGGTTGACTAAAGTCCATACCTAGTTTTCATATATGGAATCCATCTCTAACTGCATGGCTTTTAGCTATCTGTTAGATTTTAAATTATTTAGAACTTCTTCATAGGTAGTAGGCTCATCATCCTGTATGAGCAATATGTCATTCTGTTAACATATGAGAAATCCATATATCTTGGGAACAATGCGTATCCCACTTGATCTACGAAGTTCCTGTTATTCAGAAGGTATAGCTGTTACTTTATCTATATGAGTTACAGATTCAGGTTCAGTCAGTTGACTTTCATTTGTTTGACCATCTTAAACTTCATCAAGTTCTATCTTTCTCCCACTATTTTCTTTTAGAAAAAACTCTTTCTTTAAGATGACAACATGCTTTGAAACAAACACTTTTTTTTCGTCTAAAGGGTGGTAGTATTGATATCTAAATGATTATTTTGGATATCCCACAAATAAATATTTATCAGATTTAGCTTATAGCTTATCTAATATTTTATGCTTTACATAAGTAGGAGAACCCCATACTTTCATGTGTGAAAAAATAGGTCTCTTATTATTCCATATCTAATATGACATAACATCAATTGACTTAGAAGGAATTCTATTTAATATATACACAACAGTCTCTAGTGTATGACCCTAAAAGGATTGAGGTAGTTATGCAAATCTCATCATTGATCTTACCATGTATAACATGATTCGATTTCTCCTTTCAGCCACACTATTATATTGTGGCGTGTAAGGTGGTGTTGAACCTTGAGGGGTATTTTCATCATTTTGATGATAACAAATAAAATAGCAATAATGTATTTAACATACTTGTTTTCTAAGTCTATTGAACAGGGTATGGAAGAGATAGCAAGAATGGAGAATGGAAGATTAATCTTAAAAAGATAAAATTGAAGAAATAGCATGTTCACGCCCGTGACCTTATGTGTCATGCCCGTGATGAAGCTTAGCACCAACAATCCAACATTTAAAGTTCACGGCTATGAAGAATGATAGCAACCGTGAATGATCATAGCAGTCATACCCATGAAATAAAGTCATGCCCATGAAAAGACATGGCAAATTCTTCTAGAGAGCTTCACGACCTGAGTCACCACTTGGACCACGGGTTGGAAGAATGTCACACCCGTGAAGATAAAATGTCACGCCCGTGAACAGACACTTCAAATTCTTCTAGAATGCTTCACGGCCAAGGTCACCACTCAAGTCACGGCTTGGAAGAACAGTCACGACCGTGACACACTTAGTCATGACCGTGAAAGATAAAAGAGAAACATGTTAGGCGCGATTATAAGGGTTGGTGCAATGGCTATTTCCACATTAAATGCAATCAAACGGCTATAATTCGCCATGGAAGTATAAATGCAAGTCATTTATGAATCCAGAATAAGAGAATAGCTAATACTTCGAATCAAAATCTTGTTGTAAGCCATTTGTGCATTTAATACTTTCAAAACAAACATTTATTCTTTGTGAAAAATCTTTTTGCTCATTATTCTCTGAGCATTAAAGATTTGTAAGTGTTATCTCTCTGTAATCATCCACTCAAGTAAGTTTGGGTATTTTGGGGTTAAAAGTAGAACACTTATAAGAGTTATTTGTGTGAGCTTTTAAAACACAAAGAATTGGTTATTTGTGTGAGCCATTAAAACACAAGGGATTTTTGGGTTAGGTGTGATCCATTGTTAGAAACACCATAGTTGGGAGTGAGCTTGTAAAACTCCATTATAACACTTAAAGTGTTAGTGAAACTCCCAATTGAGATTGGGGAGAGGAGTAGGGTTTGTTAACACTCGAACCTCTATAAAATTTCTTGTGTCTCATTTTTCTATCCCTACTAAACTTAACTTCTTTTTTCGCATTTAAAAGTTAAATTTTTAATATCCAATTCAACCCCCCCTTCTTGGTTCAATATCTGGGCAACAATTGGTATCAGACCTAAGTCTAGCATCGAAGCCTAATCAGCGCTAGTAAAGATCAAGATATGGCCAATGAAGGATTCCAAAGTCTCAAGCCTTACTTTGATGGAGCAAATTATGCTCATTGGAAGTTTTGGATGGAGACATATCTGGATAGTAAAGGAATTGAAGTTTGGGATAATGTTTGAAAATAATGGACACCACTAACCAAAAGAGGAGTTGATGGTGAAGAAGAAATCTTATCAAAAGATGATTGGACAGAGCCTCAAAGAAGAGCAAACTTCAAAAACAAGAAGGCAATGACAATTCTCTCAAGCTCATTATCCATTGAAGAATGTGGTAGAATACAACACTGCCCAATAGCTTACAACATGTGGAAAACATTGGAAAACTATCATGAAGGAACTAAGCAAGTTAAATCTAAGAAGATTCAACTTCTTACTTCAAAGTATGAGCAATTCAAGATGAAATCTAATGAGTCAATTACTGACATGACCAACCGTCTTCTAGCCATCATAAATGGAATGAGAAAACTTGGGAAACACATGAGCTTGGAAGATATAAATAACAAAATCCTGAGAAGTCTTCCACTCAAACATGACCGTTCAAGAGTTGCTGGTATAGAAAAGGCAAATGAAGACATGAGCACTATGAATACTGATGTGCTTATTGGCAAACTTCTCACTCATGAAATGACAGTAAAAAGAGATAAAGAGCTTGAAGCACAACCAGAAAAAAGAAAGCCTCTAACACTAAAAGCCTCTACTTCAAAATCTCAAAAGGAAGTTGAAGATGATGAAGAAAAGAGTGATGATGCAAATGAGGACATTTCTATGCTCTCAAGAAGGCTAAAAAGAATCATTGAAAAAAGAATGAGCAACTCTAGAAAATTTAGGCAAAGAAACCTCAAAGAAACCTCTAATGATATAAAAAGAAGTAAAGAAGAGGTAAAGTGCTATGAATGTGAAAAGAAAAGGCATATTAAACCGGAATGTCCAAGGCTCAAAAAGCATAAGAGAATATACCAAAGAGACAATGGGGAGAAAGGTCACAAAGCCACATGAGATGACGAAAGCTCTTCAAGTGAAAAAGATGACAATGAAAGCGAAGAGGTCAACCTATGCTCCATGGCTATAGAGGATCACGTCTCGGATAAGGTAAGATCACTTCACTCATACTCTTTCAATAATGATAGTAGTGATAATGATAGTAATAGTGAAGAAGATGATGATGAGCAAAGCTTAATTGAAGTATTGAATTTAGAACTAGAAAAATATAGAAGTAAATTCAATACTTATAAGAATAACATTTCTGATTTGAAAATGAAAATAGATGCTTTAGAAAAGGAGAATTTTAAGCTTAAATCATCTAATGAATCTCTTCAAAAGTCATTAGATGAATACTCTTCAAAACCCTCAACTAAATCCTTGCTTAAAGAAAATAATACTTTGAAGAATGAAGTTGAGGAACATAGAAACTCCATTTCAAAATTCCACAAAGGAAAGGAGAGTTTAGATACTCTCATTGTGTCTCAAAGACCTCCCTTAATTAGACACGGTCTAGGATTTAAAGGCACACCATCATCTTCTCACAAAACTATTTTTGTTAAGTCAAATGAACCTGACATCTCCACACTTGTTGGAACAACACCAAGGAAAAAGGACACTAAACCTTCTATTCATAAAAGGAATAATCAAGGATTGGTAAGCCTAAGAAAGAAACCTCAAAAGGCTAATCATGCCTTTATGTATAAGAAGCATGCATCTAGAAAAACACCAATTAATCATAATTGTGCATGCCATTATTCTCAAACTCAGTCTAATGGGAATATGGAATTCAAGAACATTGTAAGACCAAAAAGCATCTTTAGACCTAAACAGTGTAATTATTGTATGAAATTTGGTCACATAAATAAATATTGCTGGATAAGGAAGGCTCATTAGGAACCTTCATGTGCTAACCCCCAAGGACCCAAGCTCATTTGGGTACCTAAACCCCATACTTAAATTGTGATTCTATAGGTATGCCTTAAGTCCACAAGACAGTGGATGCTCAAGGCATATGACAGGAGAGAAAGAACTCTTCAATGAAATCAAAAGTATTGATGAAGGTAAACTTACCTTTGGAAACAATGCTAAGCGTAAGGTAATTGGCATTGGCTCTATTGGTATTAATGGTACTACTTTTATTAAAAATGTCGTACTTGTACATGGCTTGAAACATAACTTGTAGAGTGTAAGTCAATTATGTAATAAAGGAAACAAAGTAACCTTTACTTCCAACGAATGTCTTGTAATCTCTATTGATGGTCAAGAGATATTTAAAGGAAATACAGATGTTAACACCTACATAATAGAATTACACGAATTATCTAACCATTCCTCTAAGTGTCTTGTGACTACTAGTGATGAATCTTGGCTGTGGCATAGAAGGCTTGGTCATGCGAACATGGACTTAATTCAAAGCCTCAGCATAGGAGAGCTAGTAAAGGGACTGCCAAAAGTCAAATTTGAAAAAGACAAGACATGTGAACCTTGCCAAAGAGGGAAGCAACACAAGTCATCTTTCAAAGCCAAAAATATAGTAAGTACCTCAAAACCTCTACAACTCCTGCATCTAGATTTATTTGGACCTACTAGAATTGCAAGCTTATGAGGTAAACATTATGCCTTTGTCATCGTAGATGATTACTCTAGATTCACTTGGGTAATTTTCTTAGCTCAAAAGAGTGATGCTTTTGAAAATTTCAAATATTTTGCTAAAAGAGTTCAAAATGGAAAAGGATATTGCATTTCAAAAATAAGAAGTGACCATGGCAAATAATTTGAAAATGAAAAATTTGAAAGTTTTTGTCTTGAACATGGCATTTCGCAGAATATTTCATCTCCTAGGACACCTCAACAAAATGGGGTAGTTGAAAGAAAAAATCGAACTTTAATTGAAATGGCTTAAACAATGCTCAATGAGTATGGTTTACCAACTTACTTTTGGGCAGAAGCCACAAATACTGCTTGTTATATTTCAAATCAAGTTTTCAAAAGACCTCTCCTAACAAAACTTCATTTGAGCTATGGAATGGAAAAAAGCCCTTGATATCATACTTTAGAGTATTTGGATGCAAGTGCTTCATATTGAATACCAAGGACAACCTTGGAAAATTTGCCTCTAAATCTGATGAAGGTATCTTTTTAGGATACTCTTCAACTAGTAAAGCATATAGAGTATTTAATAAAAGGTCATTAACTATTGAAGAATCTATGCATATTGTTTTTAATGAATCTAGTAGACTTGATCTTGTGAAAGGTAGTGCTCTTGATGATGTTGTAGGTACCATGGAAAGACTTGATCTTGAAAATGGAAAAGAAGAAAATGATCAAGAAGATCCACATCAAGATGATTCTCTACCTCAAGCTCAAGAGGAAAACAGGCAAGAGCTCCCAAAGGAATGGAAATTGACAAAAGATCACCTCAAAGAGCAAATCATTGGTGATCCTTCAAGGGAAGTAAGTACTAGATCTCATTTCAAACATTTAGCCTTTGACCTTGCTTTTATTTCTCAAATTGAGCCTAAAAATGTTGATAAGGCTCTTAATGATGAAAGTTGGGTGATTGCAATGCAAGAGGAACTTAACCAATTTGAGAGAAGTAAGGTATGGACCTTAGTACCTAGACCCAAGGATCATCAAATTATAGGTAACAAATGGGTGTTTAGAAATAAACTAGATGAACAAGGTTCAATAACTAGGAATAAGGCTAGATTGGATGCAAAAGGATATAATCAGGAAGAAGGAATAGATTATGATGAGACTTATGCTCCTGTATCTAGATTAGAAGCCATAAGAATACTTTTAGCATATGCATGCCATATGAATTTCAAACTCTTTCAAATGGATGTGAAAAGTTCCTTTTTAAATGGTTATATAGAAGAAGAAGTTTATGTAGAACAACCACCAGGTTTTGAAAGCTATGATTTTCCAAATCATATTTTTAAACTTTCAAAAGCTTTATATGGTTTGAAACAAGCCCCAAGAGCTTGGTATGAAAGACTAAGTTCTTTTCTCTTAGAAAATAACTTTACAAAGGGGAATGTTGACACTACATTATTCATTAAAAAGGATAAGCATGATATTCTAATTGTTCAAATTTATGTTGATGATATCATATTTGGGTCTACTAATGAATTGCTTTGTCAAGAATTTGCTAAGTGTATGACTAAGGAATTCGAAATGAGCATGATGGGTGAGCTTAAATATTTTCTTGGTCTACAAATAAAACAAGGCAATGAGGGCATATTCATCAACCAATCCAAATATGCAAAAGACTTACTTAAGAAATTTGGAATTGAAGGATGCAAGAATGCCAAGACTCTAATGAGCACATCAACAAAATTGGACAAGGATGAAAATGGTAAGAGCATTAATGAAAAGCTCTATAGAGGTATGATCGGATCTGTAACATTTGGTGATTGAGGCCCCGATTGCGCGTGACCGTAGTGGGGTCCACTGGTTCAATCGGAGTCTAAATTTAAGCCCATAAAAAAAAGACTAATAATAAGAGAAAATAATTAAGGGTATTATTATTTGGGAATTAAAAGATTTGGGGGTAGAGTGAGAAGAAAATAAAATTTTCTATGGACAAAATTGGTATTATGGAGATTGTTTGGGGAAAAAGTGTGAATATGGAGCAAGATGTGGCAAATATGGAATTTCTCAAAATTTAAATGTTAATTAAGATTAATTAAATTAATTAACCAATAATAATAAGGATTAATTTTAATTAATGGGATCCACTTCTTAATCAAGGTATCTAAAGTCAAAAAAGAAGAACAAATTCCCATTCTTCCATAAGCCATCTTCATCTTCTCTTTTTCTCCTCTCTTTGCTGTCCACCATAGGCTCCCTAAAGCTCCATTTTTCTCTGCAAATCCAGCTTGAAAAAGTGAGGAAATAAATTAGTTTTGAGAGAGGAAAAATCAGAATTAAAGAGTTCTTACTACAAAGGTACCAAAGGAGCAAGAAGGAAGGAAGAAATACAAAGGTACCAAAGGAGCAAGAAGGAAGGAAGAAAGAAGAAGAAGAAAGGGAGAAGAGTGGGACAGATTTCGGCTCACCTTGGAGACCACTTAAGGTTAGTTTATTCTTCTTAAATTCAACCTTTATCCTTCCATTTGAGATCCATATTGATGATAAATGTGATTCGGGTTGGTAGATATAGGTTATGTTGCAAGATTGAACATAGAAATTTAAGTTTGTGATTAGTTGATGGAAGCTGTAATTAGACTTTAAATTGATGATATTTGATGTTAATGAATTGTTTTATGGATTAAAAACTAAAGAAAATATGATGTTAATGGATGAATGAGGGGCTGCCATAGTTAAAAAAATTTGGGAAAAATTGAAATTAGCATTGAAGCACAACAATTGGTGATAAGTGAAACATGATTTGAGTGTTGAATTGAAGAAAATGAATTGGGAACTAGGATATAGTTTTTGGGCAGCCATGTCATATGAAGAAGGAAGTTTAACCTTAGTAAATTTTAGCTCAATTAAGGTGTAAAACATATTAGGAGCATTAGAATATTATGTAGACATGAAAAAGCATTGAAATTGATTTATAGTATGGTTGTGTAGGAAAAATAAGTGAACAAGTGAGAGGCCTTCAAGAGGGTGAAAAAGGCAAGGAGAAAGCTAGCTAATAAGGGAAGGAAGAGAAGGTTTAAGGGAAGAACCAAGGCTGATTAGGTATGTGCTTCATTGATAAAAATTTTGCATGTTGTTAATATGTATGGAATTATATGTTAAGGTTTGTTATGTTTGTGTTTTTGAGATGTTATGTGCTTCGTTGTGACTTTTGATATTATATATGGAAATGGGACCAAATGGTGTGAAATAATTGAGACATATGAATGTATTTGTAATTCTGGAAATTTTAGTATTAAAATGAATGCAAATGATGAATGTGGTTGAAATATGGATGGGTGCCATTTGATGGCTCGGGTACAGAGTTCCAGGAACAGTCCTGACTCTTTGATGATAACTTGAGTTCTGGAACTTGTTTTTATATGTTCTTTATTGGAAATGAAAGCTAAGACAAAGGGATTTAATTTGTATTTAGACTATAACATCCAGTTATGTCTATATTTGCGCAGAAAAAATGCATGAAGTTTAAACTTAGAATTTGTCCAGAAAATTCTGGGCAGAAAATTCTGTGATGATGCAGTGGTGAATTGATCATAACGTTTGATAGAAAAATGGTATTTAAGTGATTTTTGATGCATATGCAATATAAGACAATAATCTAAAAATTGTTAGAAGACCATAATTTGAAATTCGAATTATAAATGGGCTAAAAAGGAAGCCCAAAAATAGGTCCGAAATCTGCCATAGGTAAAAATATGAAATATTAGAGTTGTGCTTGTGTTGTGATAATTATATATAATAATTATTGTGAATAATTATTTTAATGGTAGTTATGAATGTTTAACAAATTATTTATGTGTGAGATTTTAGTACAATAATAATGAAAATAAAGAACAAAAATAAATAAGCATGATTATGATAGTTGAATAATATTGACAATTTTTGAAATATTGGGAATTAAAATAAAAATAGTTAAGCCCAAAGACACCTAGGCTAGAACTAGAATAGAGAATAGTTTGACATGCCAATCAGGGGATTTAGGCACTCGGTACCAAATATGAAAGCTGGTAATGACAATTTATAAATGTGCTCAGTGCAAAATTGTTAAGCCGGTAATGACAACCCCGTTATTCTTATTAGTTAGTTCGGTTATAGGTATTATGAGCACAAGAAAATAATAATAATAATAATAATAATAATAATAATAATAATAATAATAATAATAATAATAATAATAATAATAATTATTATTATTATTATTATTATTATTATTATTATTATTATTATAAAATTGAAGTACGTGATTTTTATAAATGTTATATGAATTCAAGTTGTTAAATATTGAGCATTTGCTGAAATTTATTGATTGTATATAATTCTTTATTTTATGTCTTACTTATTAAATGGTTAATTAATATGTGAAAAAATATATATGTATGTAAAATATTTATCATTGAAGCACCACTATGTTAGTAGCTTAGCGTGGGTGGTTTCCTTTCGCGCAGGTTTAGAAGGGTAGCCGTAGAAATTAGCATTGTTAGAAGAAGAAGGGTACCCGGAAGAAAGCAACAAAAAGCTTTGAGGTTTCTTTTTAGTATATTTTATAAAAAAATTCTATAAATTAAATTATGGTTTTATTTCTCATAGTATGTATTATAGACATGAATTATAATGTAAATTAATGTACTTTATAAATAAATAAAATTTTGAATATTTGTGCTTGTAATAATTTTTATTTCGGTGTTTGCAATATTTTCATAAAAAAAATGTTACTTCATTTCATTAAATTTACAAAACAGTTAGACGGGTAATACTCACTTACCCTGCTGAACGGAAGTGAGGTAAGGGGGTGTTACAGGATCACTTTTATATCTTATTGCTTCTAGACTCGACATAATGTATAGTGAATTCTAAAATATTTACATGACTCATTGCATCTAGGTTTGTGGTATCCTAGAAATTCATCCTTTTACATTGTAGGATATTCATATGTTGATTATGCTGGTAGTCTTTTAGATATAAAAAGTACTTCATGTACTTGTCACTTTATTGGAGAGTGCTTAGTTTCTTGGTTTAGCAAGAAACAAGTTTCAGTTGCTCTTTCTACCGTTGAAGTGGAGTATGTAGCAGCAGGATGTTGTTGTACACAAATCCTTTAGATGAAACAACAACTTAAGGATTATGGTCATAGTATGAACCATATACCTATTAGATGTGACAATACAAGTGCTATAAATTTATCTAAGAATCCCATTCAATATTCTAGAAGTAAGCATATTGACATAAGACATCATTTTATTAGAGATCATGTTCAATATGAAGATGTTGTATTGGAATTTATAAGCACAAACAATCAATTGGCAGATATCTTCACTAAGCCTCTAAATGAGGAAAGATTTAATTTCATAAGAAGAGAGCTTGGTATGATTGATGGATTAACTTTGTGATTGCCAAATTGTCAAACCTTAATTGATAATCTTGTTTTTGTCTCATCTTACTAAGGTAGCTAATTTGATGGAAATATGTGTTATAAGGGATATAATCTTCCTAGAAATGCTTTAGTCTTGTTTTAGACTTAATTTTATTTAATGAGAATTTTAGGCAATTCACGCCCGTGACATATGTTCACGACCGTGAACTAAATCGCCAAAAAGAACCAGTAGCTTTCACGACTTGCTTCACAACATGATTCACGGCTTACAGTAGTGAAGACTATGTTTCATGACTACAACCTTTTTCATTCACCCCCGTGAAACCCTTTGTTCACGCCCGTGATGCTTTTTCACGACCATGAATATTTCCACCAAAAAAACTTACAGACGCATTCACGCTTTGTGTCACGCTTTGTTTCACGATCACAAGTAGTGAAGTTTAACACTTCACGCCTGTGACTCATTTGTCTTTACCGTGATAGTTCATCATTCACGCCCGTGACATTTAAATATCACGACCGTGATCAATTTCATGCCTCTCTTCATGGGTAGAGCATCTCTTTATCAAACCTGAACACGACACTTCACGCCCGTGACTAAGTTTTTAACGCCTGTGAAGATATCGGTTATATAACGTTCTGCTGTTATTTCTCACATTCCAACTCTCCAACTTCTCTCAACTTCTCTAATTTATCACCATTGAATGTCTTTTTGAAGATTCTGGCCCCCTAGCCACTAATTTCATCTATAAATATCTTAAAAAACCACTTCCATCATCAGAAATCATATCTCCTTAGGGTTTACTCAAAATTTCTGTCAAACTTTTCTACTCTTCAAAAGTTTATTCTTCCAATCAAGATGAAAACCGATTCCTCCAAGGGTACTAGAAAGAAGTCTCATGCTCCAAGAAGGTACACGGATTACCTTATGAACATCATTCCAGAGCATTGCCATACTAGATACTATGTGCTTAAGAAAAGGCCACTACTTTCCTCAAAATCATTTGAGTGGCAAACCGTTTGTACCCTCGGCCTCGAGATAACTATGACAAAACAACTCCAGGCCTGTCATCTGAAGGAATTTGTTGATATTCATCAACCAACTCTGAGGGAGCCAACCTTAGAGTTTCTGAGCACTTTGCAAGTATCTCCTACTGGCACAGTGTAGTTCCAATTATGCAAGCATCCGAACACCCTCTCTACCATAGAGTTTGGAGATTTGTTCAACCTTCCCTCTGATGGCATCTTGAATGATAGTGAAGTGGAGTTCTATGCTACTCAGGCATGGACTGATTTTGGTCTTGATTGCAGCTGGGATGTCAAAACGATGAAGAGCACTCACCTCCGATCCCCAGTGCACAAGTATTTGCATAGGTTTTTGACCTATAACATCTTTGCCAGAGGAGACAGCAATGACACTATCAGAAAGTCAGAGCTCTTTCTCCTGGAGATGGCCCGAAGAGGCCTCACAATGGCTTTATCTCGATGGTTTGCGAACCATCTCTTGTCAATTGCCACCAAGCCCTCCAGAGATATTCTGATTGGTGGGTACGTGACTCACATTGCCTTGAAGCTCGGATACTTGAAGCTGGATGAACATCACTTTAACCTCATCTCAGGGCATCCTCGAGACCGACTGGACGTGGAGTCCTTCATCAAGATGGGAGCGGCTGTTCGTATTGTGTTTGAAAACAACATCTACTACCGCTTCACCAACACTGCTGGTGAAATCATTTGGGAGGACAATGACTTCGAGGACTTCAAAGCTAGCCTCTAAGGAATCTAGCAGAGAAAGAGGGCTCGAGTTGAGGTGGCACCTATAGAGGTTAACCAGGAAATCGGACAATCCTCGGCCTCCACACCAAACTTGGCTCAGCAAGTGGTTGACCTCTTGGCACCATGATTTGAGCAATTGCAGACTTCAATGGATGAGAGGTTAGAGAACCGCAAGGACTTCATGGAGTCTCGCATTGATAGCCTCGAGGCAGAAGTTGCTCTTCTTAGAGATAGGATGTCCGGCTAGATGTTAGGCAAGATGTTATGTTTGTTTCTAGCTTGTTTGTTGTAGGAAATTCTAATTTCCTTTCAGAATTTTATTTACTTTTGTATTTGGTTTTCTTAAATTAATATATTTGCTTTTTGTTGCCCAGATATTAGACTAAGAAGGGGGGTTGAATTGGAGTTTCAAAAAATTAAACTTTAAAGTGTGGAAATAAATAGTTAATCTTAGGAGGGATAGAGAAAATTAGACACAAAGATTTATAGAGGTTCGGGTGTTAACAAACCCTACTCCTCTCCCCAATCGCAATTGGGAGTTTCACTAACACACTAAGTGTTACAATGGAGTTTTACAAGCTCACTCCCAACTATGGTGTTTCTCACAATGGCTCATACCAAACCCAGAAATCCCTTGTGTTTTAATGGCTCACACAATAACCAATTCCTTGTGTTTTACAGGCTCACACAAACAACCTTCACTTTGTTTACTTTGTGTTTTACAGGCTCACACAAACAACCTTCACTTTGTGTTTTACAGGCTCACACAAACAACCTTTTAATTTGTGTTTTGGAGGTTCACACAACTAACCCTTACAAGTGTTCTACTCTTAACCCAAAAATACCCAAAGCTCACTTGAGTAAAGATTACAAAGAGAACCACTTATAAATCTTAGTTGCTCAAATATAAGGAGCAAAAAGATTTTTACAGAGAATAGATTTGTTCTCAAAATATGAAAGTACAAATAGCTTGTAATCAAAATTAAATTCGAAGTATATGCTATTCTTTTGTTATTCTCTTGTTCTTAATGCATAAATGACTTCCATTTATTCTCCCATGGCTGAATATAGCCGTTGGGGTGCATTAAATAAGAAACTAGCCGTTGTACTAACCAAAAAATCGCGCCTGACATTTTTCTCTTTCATTGTTCACGGGCGTGACTATGCTTGTCACGGGGGTGACATTTCTTCCCAAGCCGTGACTGAAGTGGTGACCTTGGTCGTGAAGCTCTCTGGAATGTTTTGACATATTGAGTCACAGGCGTGACATACTCATTCACGGGCGTGACAATCTTCCCAGCTATGATCCAAGTGGTGACTCTGGTCGTGAAGCTCTCTGGATGAAATTGCATTAATCTTCACGGGGGTGACACATTTATTCACGGGGGTGACTGAAATGCTTACTTCACGATTTGTTTTTCCTTCATGGCCGTGAACTTCAAATATTGGTTTTGATAACGGTTAGCTTCCTTCACGGGAGTGACTCATAGAGTCACGGCAGTGAACATGCTACTACTTGAATTTTGTCTTTCAAGATTATTCTTCCAATTCTCCATTCTTGCTATTTTAATCCATGTCCTGTATAATATACTTACAAAAACAAGTATGTTAAATACAATATTGATATATTATTTGTTATCATCAAAATGACAGAAATACCCCTCAAGGTTTAACAATCTCCCCCTTTTTGATGGTGACAAATAATCTAGCAATATGTGATTTTGAGAAGTCTCCCCCTCAAAATATACTAAGGATAAAAAATTTATCATGTGCAAGAATAGTAGATAATGATGTAGCATTTAAATAAATTTTAAGTATATGCAAGTTATATGAGAAGTATATCCAATACATACCATAATTCCTTTTTAAGACATAAAGTATATGTAAGGTATATTTAAGGTATATCATGGCATATTTATATTTGTAACTTGCTTTAAGGTATATTCAAGGTATGCTTAAGTTGTATCTAAGGTATATAAAGCTCAATTTATATACTTTGCATATGAAATTTTGAATCAAGATTTTTTTTAATCCATTTCAAAGTCAATTCACTTTTAATTATTTGATTCAAAATTCATTTACCTTAATATTATTGCTAGTTTGATCTTATGTTGCTAGTTTGATACCATTTTCCCTATCATATATTGCCTATCATATATTGCTAGTTTTCTCCCCCTTTTGTCATCAATCAAAAAGGATATGAAGATTGAAGTAAACAAAAGCAAATATATATATCATAAAGGAAAGGATACAAACTAAGTTAAAATATTCAGAAAGGAAATTTAAAAATTTCTTACACAAGCAAACATTAAAATAACAAACAAGCTAAAAACAATCAAATTTAGGCTACACTCTAGCCTATCTCCTAGCCAGACATCCTATCACGAAGCCTAGCTACTTCAGCCTCAAGGCTGTCCATCCGAGACTCCATGAAGTCCTTGAGGTTCTCCAATCTCTCATCCATCGAAGTCTGCAGCTACTCAAATCGTGGTGCCAAGAGGTCGACCACCTGCTGCGCTACGGATGGTGTGGAAGCTGAGGACTGTCCAATATCCTGCTCGACTGCTGGAGGTGCTTCCTCAACCCGAGCCCTCTTTTTCTGCTGGACTCCCTAGAGGCCTACTTTAAAATCCTCCGTGTCATTATCTTCCTAGATAATTTCCCCAGCAGTGTCAGTGAAGCGGTAGAAGATATCGTTCTGAAAAATGATTCTGACTGCCGCTTCCATCTTGATGAAGGACTCGACATCCAGGCTATCTCGAGGATGTGCAGGAATGATGTTGAAGTGATGGTCATCCAGCTTCAAATAATTGAGCTTCACTGCGATATGGGTGACATATGCCCCAATCAAAATGTCTCTTGTGGGCTTGGTGGCAATGGAGAGAAGATGGTTAGCAAACCATCTGAAAAGTGCCACTGTAAGTCCTCTCAGAGCCATCTCAAATAGGAAGAGTTCTGACTTCCTGATAGTTCCGTTGCTTTCTCCCCTAGTAAATATGCTATAGGTCAGAAACCTATACAGATACCTATGGACTGGAGTCCTGAGATGTGTGCTTATTGTTTTCTTAACATCCCAGCTGCAACCAGTGCCAAAATGTGTCCAGGCTGGAGGGGCAAAGAATTCTACCTCAGTATCATTTAGGATGCCCTCAGATGGTAGGCTGAACAATTCTCCAAACTCAATGGCACTCAAGGTGTTAGGATTGTTGCAGAGTTGGAATTTCACCACTCCAGTAGGTGAAATCTGCAAGGTGCTGAGGAATTCCAGTGTTGGCTCTCTCAGAGTCAGCTGATGAATTTGAACAAAATCTTTGAGATGACAGGATTGTAGTTGCTCTGTCATAGCCGATTCAAGCCTGAGACTTCGGACTGTCTGCCAATCGAAGGACCTTGATGACAAAAGAGGTCTCTTCTTCAAAGTTGCATACCGAGGATGACAATTCTCTGGAATGCGGTTCATGAGGTAATCTGCATACCTCTTAGGTGCATGAGACTTATTTCTCTTTCCTTTGGATGAAGCAGACTCCATATTTGAAGAAATTTGTTGTTGATGGAGTTGAAAATAATTTTGACAGAAAATTTGATGTAAAACCCTAGAAATGTATGATTTCTGATGAAGATTCGAACTTTTTGTGGTATTTATAGTGAAATTTCAAGTTTTTGGGGTCAGAATCTTCAATGTCTTAATGAATGAAAGTAAATGAGAGCGGTTTTGGGAGATGAGGAGTTGAAATGAAGGTTGTAACTGGCTGTTCTCTTATATATTCGATACATTCACGGGCGTGAATGCTCATGTTCACGGTTTGCTGAAGGAGTATCCCACCCATGAATGAAGGCATGAGTACCTTCACCGGCGTGATCTTTGAATATCACGGGCGTGAATGATCATTGGTCACAGGGGTGAATAAATAGTCACAGGTGTGAACTATTGAATTTCACCACTTATTCCCGTGAAGAAAGCCGTGAATCAGAGCGTAAAAGCTTCTGTGAGTTTTGGGGTGTAATTCTTCACGGGAGTGAAAATTCGTCATGGTCGTGAAAATCTCTTTTCACCGGTGTGACTCAAGCCGTGAATATAAGTTTCACCACTTGAAGCCGTGAACCATGTCGTGAACCAAGTCGTGAACGACACTGCCTCTTTGGGCCATTTAAGTCACGGGCGTGAACATTTGTCACGGGCGTGACTCCCCTAAATTTTTCATCAAATTAAAATTAAGTCCTACAACGAGACTAAATTATTTCAACAAGGATTCTACTTCTTAAAACATGAATTCTCATCAAAATTTCTATCTTATAACTTGTGATATGATTTAAGATCAACAATTAAAATCTCATATATTTGCAATCACAAGGTTAATCCATCAATCATACCAAGTTCTCTTCTAATGAAATTAAATCTTTCCTTATTTAGAGACTTAGTGAAAATATCTGCTAATTGATTTTCTATGCTTATAAATTCTAATGCAACATCTCCATATTGAACATGATCTCTAATAAAGTGGTGTCTAATGTCAATATATTTGCTTCTAGAGTGTTGAATAGGATTCTTTGAAAGATTTATAGCACTTGTGTTGTCACATTTGATAGGTATATGGTTCATCTCATGACCATAGTCCTTAAGTTGTTGTTTCATCTAAAGGATTTGAGTACAACAACATCCAGCTGCTACATATTCTGCTTCAGCAGTTGAGAGAGCAAATGAAACTTGTTTCTTGCTAAACCAAGAAACTGAGCATTCTCCAATGAAGTGACAAGTACCTGAAGTACTTTTTCTATCTAAAAGACTACCAGCATAGTCTGCATCTAAATATCCTATAATATAAAAGGATGAATTCCTAGGATACCATAAACCTAGATGCAAAGATCCATGTAAATATCTTAAAATTCTTTTTACTGCATTTAAATGAGATTCTTTAAGACATGATTGAAATCGTGCACACAAGCAAACGCTATACATTATATCGGGTCTAGAAACAGTGATATATAAAAGTGATCCGATCATACCTCTATAAAGCTTTTCATTAATGCTCTTACCCTTTTCATCTTTATCCAATTTTGTTGATGTGCTCATAGGAGTCTTGGCATTTTTGCATCATTCCATACCAAATTTTTTGATTAAGCCTTTGGCATATTTGGATTGGTTGATGAATATGCCCTCATTGATTTGCTTTATTTGTAGACTAAGGAAATACTTAAGTTCTCCCATCATGCTCATTTCAAATTCCCTAGTCATGCACTTAGCAAATTCTTGATAAAGAAACTCATTAGTAGAACCAAATATTATATCATCAACATAAATTTGAACAATTAGTATATTATGCTTATGCTTTTTGATGAATAGTGTAGTATCAACATTTCCCTTTGTGAAGCTATTTTCTAATAAAAAAGAACTTAGTCTTTCATACCAAGCTCTTGGAGCCTGTTCTAAACCATACAAAGATTTTGAAAGTTTAAAAACATGATTTGGCAAATCATAACTTTCAAAACCTGGTGGTTGTTCTACATACACTTCTTCATCTATAAAACCATTTAGAAATGCACTTTTCACATCCATTTGAAAAAGTTTGAAGTTCATGTGACATGCGTATGCTAAGAGTATTCTTATAGCTTCTAATCTAGCTACAGGTGCATACGTTTCATCAAAATCTATACCTTCTTCCTGATTATATCCTTTTGCGACTAGTCTTGCCTTATTCCTGGTTATTAACCCTTGTTCATCTAATTTGTTTCTAAATACCCATTTGCTACCTATGATTTGATGATCCTTGGGTTTAGGTACTAGATTCCATACCTTATTTCTCTCAAATTGATTGAGTTCTTCTTGCATGGCAATCACCCAACTTTCATCATTAAGAGCCTCATCAACATTTTTAGGCTCAATTTGTGAAATAAAAGCAATGTCAGTGACTAAATGCTTGAAATGAGATCTAGTACTTACTCCCCTTGATAGATCACCAATTATTTGCTCTTTTGGATGATCTTTCGTCATTCTCCATTCTTTTGGAAGTTCTTGTTCCATTTGTTCTTGATTTTGAGGAAGTGAATTTTCTTGATCATTTTCTTCTTTTCCAATTTCAATATCATGTTTTTCCATATTACCTTCAACATCATCAAGAGCACTACCTTTCATAAGATCAAGTCTACTAGATTCATTAAAAACAACATGCATGGATTCTTCAACCATTAATGATTTTTTATTAAAAACTTTATATGCTTTGCTGGTTGTAGAGTACCCTAAGAAGATACCTTCATCAGACTTAGAGGCAAATTTTCCAAGATTATCCTTGGTGTTCAATATAAAACATTTGCATCCAAATACTCTAAAGTATGATATCAAGGGCTTTCTTCCATTCCATAGCTCAAATGAGGTTTTGTTTAAAAGAGGTCTTTTGAAAACTCGATTTGAAATATAACATGCAGTGTTTGTGGCTTCTGCCCAAAAATAAGTTGGTAATTCATATTCTTTAAGCATTGTTCTAGCCATTTCAATTAAAGTTCGATTTTTCCGTTCAACTACCCTATTTTGTTGAGGTGTCCTAGGAGATGAGAAATTATGTGAAATGCCATGTTCAAGACAAAAGCTTTCAAAGTTTTCATTTTCAAATTCTTTCCCATGATCACTCCTTATTTTTGAAATGCAGTAACCTTTTTCATTTTGAATTCTTTTAGCAAAGTTTTTGAAGTTTTCAAAAGCATCACTCTTTTGAGCTAAGAAAATTACCCAAGTAAATCTAGAGTAATCATCTACGATGATAAATGCATAATGTTTTCCTCATAAGCTAGCAATTCTAGTAGGTCCAAACAAGTCTAAATGCAGGAGTTGAAGAGGTTTTGAAGTACTTACTATGTTTTTGGCTTTGAAAGATGACTTGTGTTGCTTTCCTCTTTGACAAGGATCACATGTCTTGCCTTTTTCATATTTAACTTTTGGTAATCCTTTTACTAGCTCTCCCGTGCTGAGACTTTGTATTAAGTCCATGTTAGCATGACCAAGTCTTCTATGCCACAACCAAGATTCATCACTAGTAGTCACAAGACACTTAAAGGAATGGTTAGATAGTTCATGTAAGTTTATTATGTACGTTTTGATATCTCTATTTCCTTTAAATATTTCTTGACCATCGATAGAGATGACAAGACATTTATTTGAAGTAAAAATTACTTTGTTTCCTTTATCATATAGTTGACTTACGCTTAGCAAGTTATGTTTCAAGCCATCAACAAGTAAGACATCCTTAAGGAAAGTAGTACCATTAACACCAATAGAACCAATGCCAATTAACTTACCCTTTGCATTGTTTCCAAAGGTAACTTTACCTCCATCAATACTTTTGATTTCATTGAAGAGTTCTTTGTCTCCTGTCATATGCCTTGAGCATCCACTGTCTACTAGCCACGCATTTTTGTTTATTATGGACTTGAGACATACCTATAGAATCACAAATCAAGTATGATTTTTAGGTACCCAAATGAGTTTGGGTCCTTGAGGGTTAGCACATGAAGGTTTCCAATGAGCCTTCCTTATCCAGCAGTGTTTACTTATGTGACCTATTTTCATACAATAATTACATTGTTTAGGTCTAAACATGCTTTTGGGTCTTACAATGTATTTAAATGCCTTAATTCTATTAGACTGATTTTGAGAACAATGGCATGCACAATCATGATTAATTTGCGTTTTTCTAGATGCATGTTTCTTATACATAAAAGCATGATTATTCTTTTTCTGTATAGAAGGATTAATATGCTTATTTCTTGGTGATTTCTTAACAGGTGTGGAGATGTTAGGTTCTTTAGATTTAACAAATATAGTTTTGTGAGAAGATGATGATGTGTCCTTAAATCCTAGACCATGTCTAATTAAGGGTGATCTTTGAGACACAATGAGAGTATCTAAGCTCTCTTTACCTTTGTGAAATTTTGAAATGGAATTTCTAAGTTCCTCAACTTCATTTTTCAAAGTATTATTTTCTTTTAACAATGAAGCTGTTGAGGGTCTTGATGAAAATTCATCTAATGACTTTTGAAGAGATTCATTTGATGATTTAAGCTTTATGTTCTCTTTTTCTAAACCATCTATCTTATTTTTCAAATTAGAGATATTATTTCTATAGGTACTAAATTTAGTTCTATATTTCTCTAATTCTATATTTAATTCTTCTATTAGGCTTTGCTCATCATCATCACCATCACTATTACTATTACTATCATTATCACTAATATCATTATTGAAAGAGTATGAGTGTAGTGATCTTACTTTGTCCGAGACGTGATCCTCAATAGCCATGAAGCATAGGTTGACCTCTTCACTTTCATTATCATCTTTTTCACATGAAGAGCTTTCGTCATCCCATGTGGCTTTATGACCTTTCTCCCCATTGTCTCTTTGGTATTTGCTCTTATGCTTCTTGAGCCTTGGACATTCTGGTTTGATATGTCCTTTCTTTCCACATTCATATCATTTTACCTGTTCCTTACTTCTATGTGTGTCATTAGAAGTTTGTTTGAGGTTTCTTTGCCTGAATTTTCTGGAATTGCTCATTTTCTTCTCAATGATTCTTTTCAATCTCCTTGAAAGCATAGCGATGTCCTCATTTTCATCATCACTCATTTCTTCATCATCTTCACTTTCTTCTTGAGATTTTGAAGTAGAGGCTTTGAGTGCTAAGGGCTTTCTTTTCTCTGGCTCTGCTTCAAGCTCTCTATCTCTCTTTACTGTCATCTCATGTGTGAGAAGTTTGCCAATCAGCACATCAGTATTCATGATGCTCATATCTTCATTTGCTTCTTCTATGGCAGTAACTCTTGAACCATAGTCTTTACGAGGAAGACTTCTTAGGATTTTATTGTTTACATCATCCAAACTCAGATGCTTCCCATGTTTCCTCATTCCATTTATAATGGATAGAAGACGGTTGGTCATGCCAGTGATTGACTCATTGGATTTCATCTTGAAGAGCTCATATTCTGAGGTTAGAAGTTGAATCTTCTTGGATTTGACTTGCTTAGTTCCCTCATGATAGTTCACCAATGTCTTCCATATGCTATATGCTGTTGGGCAGTGTTGTATTCTCCCACATTCTTCAATAGATAATGAGCTTGATAGGATTGTCATTGCCTTCTTGTTTTTGAAATTTGCTCTTCTTTGAGGCTCTGTCCAATCATCTCTTGATAGGATTTCTTCTTCACCATCAGCTCCTCTTCTGGTTGGTGGTGTCCATTCTTTTCGTACACTATCCCAGACTTCAATTCCTTCACTATCCAAGTATGTCTCCATCCTAAACTTCCAATGAGCATAATTTGCTCCATCAAAGTAAGGTTTGAGAATTTGGAATCCTTCACTGGCCATATCTTACTCTTTACTAGCGCTTTTTAGGCTTCGATGCTAGACAAGGCTCTGATACCAATTGTTGCCAAGATATTAGACCAAGAAAGGGGGTTGAAATGGAGTTTCAAAAAATTAAACTTTAAAGTTCGGAAATAAATAGTTAATCTTAGGAGGGATAGAGAAAATCAGACACAAAGATTTATAGAGGTTCGGGTGTTAACAAACCCTACTCCTCTCCCCAATTGCAATTGGGAGTTTCACTAACACACTAAGTGTTACAATGGAGTTTTACAAGCTCACTTCCAACTATGGTGTTTCTCATAATGGCTCACACCAAACCCAGAAATCCCTTGTGTTTTAATGGCTCACACAATAACCAATTCCTTATGTTTTACAGGCTCACACAAACAACCTTCACTTTGTTCACTTTGTGTTTTACAGGCTCACACAAACAACCTTCACTTTGTGTTTTACAGGCTCACACAAACAACCTTTACTTTGTGTTTTACAGGCTCACACAAACAACCTTCACTTTGTATTTTACAGGCTCACACAAACAACCTTTTAATTTGTGTTTTGGAGGTTCACACAACTAACCCTTACAAGTGTTCTACTCTTAACCCAGAAATACCTAAAGCTCACTTGAGTAAAGATTACAAAGAGAACCACTTATAAATCTTAGTTGCTCAAATATGAGGAGCAAAAATATTTTTACAGAGAATAGATTTGTTCTCAAAATATGAAAGTACAAATAGCTTGTAATCAAAATTAAATTCGAAGTATATGCTATTCTTTTGTTATTCTCTTTATTCTCTTGTTGTTAATGCATAAATGACTTCCATTTATACTCCCATGGCTGAATATAGCCGTTGGGGTGCATTAAATAAGAAACTAGCTATTGTACTAACCAAAAAATCGTGCTTGACATTTTTCTCTTTCATTGTTCACGGGCGTGACTATGCTTGTCACGGGGGTGATATTTCTTCCCAAGCCGTGACTGAAGTGGTGACCTTGGTCGTGAAGCTCTCTGGAATTTTTTGACATATTGAGTCACAGGCGTGACATACTCATTCACGGGCGTGACAATCTTCCCAGCCGTGATCCAAGTGGTGACTCTGGTCGTGAAGCTCTCTGGATGAAATTGCATGAATCTTCACGGGGGTGACACATTTATTCACGGGGGTGATTGAAATGCTTACTTCATGATTTGTTTTTCCTTCATGGCCGTGAACTTCAAATATTGGTTTTGATAACGGTTAGCTTCCTTCACGGGAGTGACTCATAGTGTCATGGTAGTGAACATGCTACTACTTGAATTTTGTTTTTCAAGATTATTCTTCCAATTCTCCATTCTTGCTATTTTAATCCATGTCCTGTATAATATACTTACAAAAACAAGTATGTTAAATACAATATCGCTATATTATTTGTTATCATCAAAATGACGGAAATACCCCTCAAGGTTTAACACTTCTGTTTTTCCATTATGTTTTATCTTTTTGATATTTTTTTGTTGATGACAAAAGGGGGAGAACCTAGCAACATATTGCTAAAAGTTAAGAGTTATGCAAGTATTCAAATGAGAGTTATGCAAATGAGCTTCATATACCTTAAATATACCATAAGTATACTTTGATGTAAATTACATGAATGTGATATACTTTTCATATACCTTATATATACATGGCATAACTATAACTAGTTTTAAAGAAAATTTTTGGTATACATTGGATATATTTTGCATATAACTTACATATACTTAAAACTAGGAAACATATTTTGATACTGCACTTCATCATTCTTTACAATTCTTGCACTTCAGTATTTTTTATCCTAAGCATCTTTTGAGGGGGAGACTTCTCGAAGCCACATATTGCTAGATTATTTGTCACCATCAAAAAGGGGGAGATTGTTGAACCTTGAGGGGTATTTCTATCATTTTGATGATAACAAATAAAATAGCAATAATGTATTTAACATACTTGTTTTCTAAGTCTATTGAATAGGGTATGGAATATGATAGCAAGAATGGAGAATGGAAGATTAATCTTAAAAAGATAAAATTGAAGAAATAGCATGTTCACGCTTGTGACCTTATGTGTCACGCTCGTAATGAAGCTTAGCGCCAACAATCCAATATTTAAAGTTCATGGCCATGAAGAATGATAGCAACCGTGAATGATCATATCAGTCACGCCCGTGAAAAGACATGGCAAATTCTTCTAGAGAGCTTCACGACCTGAGTCACCACTTGGACCACGGCTTCGAAGGATGTCACACCCGTGAAGATAAAATGTCACGCCCGTGAACATACACTTCAAATTCTTCTAGAATGCTTCACGGCCAAGGTCACCACTCAAGTCACGGCTTGGAAGAACAGTCACGACCGTGACACACTTAGTCACGACCATGAAAGATAAAAGAGAAATATGTTAGGCGCGATTATAAGGGTTGGTGCAATGGCTATTTCCGCATTAAATGCAATCAAACGGCTATAATTTGCCATGGAAGTATAAATGCAAGTCATTTATGAATCCAGAATAAGAGAATAGCTAATACTTTGAATCAAAATCTTTTTGTAAGCCATTTGCGCATTTAATACTTTCAAAACAAACATTCATTCTTTGTGAAAAATCTTTTTGCTCATTATTCTCTGAGCATTAAAGATTTGTATGTGTTATCTCTCTGTAATCATCCACTCAAGTAAGTTTGGGTATTTTGGGGTTAAGAGTAGAACACTTGTAAGAGTTATTTGTGTGAGCCTTTAAAACACAAGGAATTGGTTATTTGTGTGAGCCATTAAAACACAAGGGATTTTTGGGTTAGGTGTGATCCATTGTTAGAAACACCATAGTTGGGAGTGAGCTTGTAAAACTCCATTGTAACACTTAGAGTGTTAGTGAAACTCCCAATTGAGATTGGGGAGAGGAGTAGGGTTTGTTAACACCCGAACCTCTATAAAAATTCTTGTGTCTCATTTTTCTATCCCTACTAAACTTAACTTTTCTTTCTGCACTTAAAAGTTAATTTTTTAATATCCAATTCAACCCCCTTTCTTGGTTCAATATCTAGGCAACAATAGGTGGAATCCATTGAAATAAAATCTCATTATCTTTTAGATAACCTAAAAACCCTTGAGTATTTTCCACCTCGATATGATGTAAATGTTTTAATACTTTTACCAAGTTATTTCTCTACATTTTTGAATTCCTTGAACTTTTCAAAGGCTTTAGATTTGTATCTCATTAGATACAAGTGTCAAAATCATGAACAATTATCAATAAAGGAAATGAAATGGATAAAACCACCTTTAGCATGCACTGACATTGGGCCATATACATATGTATGTACAAAGTCCAATAGCTTATTGGCACGTTCTCCCTTTCCACTAAAATATGAGTTTTTGATCTTGCTTGACATACAAGTTTCACACGCGTCATATGATTGATCATCAAAGGACTTTACGTCACCATTCTTGTGTAACTTTATCATGCTACTCTTATTTATATGGCTAGGCGAGAATGCTAGAAATATAATGGTTTTAGGTTATCCAATTTTTATCTTTTATTATTAAAATTGAGAATTGAATTAGACAAATCAAGAATATAAATTCCATTGCATAATGCACTAGTTCCATAAAAAATATCATTCAACCATATAGTGTAATCATTGCTATTAATAGTTAAATGAAAACCTTTTCTATTTAAACAAGAAAGAGAAATAATATTCTTAGTTAAAACTAGAACATAATAGCAATTGTCTAATTATAAAACAAGTCCACTAAGGAGTGTCCATACGTAAGTTCCTACAGGTAATGCAATAACTCTTGCTCCATTACCAACACACACGTTTGACTCTCATTTCTTAAGTTATCTACTGTTCCTTAGGCCCTGCATATTAGTACATATGTGTGAGCCATTATCGATATCCAATACCTATGCATTATTACTAGAAACATTATTAACCTCAATAGCATAGATATCTTAAGTATAAGGTGCGCCCAATATCTTATCATTCTCTTTCTTCAAAGACTCCAAATAGGCCTTGCAGTTCCTCTTTCAATGGTCATTCTTGCCACAATAGAAGCACGTCCCTTTTGAATAAATCTCTTTGTCTTTCTTCTTTATGCCCCATTAGCTCTCTATGGACTTCTTTTTCTTTTTCTTAGAAGAACCAAAAATGTCCACTAGCATCACAACCTTTTGCTCTTTCTTAATGAAAGGCTTGGTTGTCTTGAGTATGTTGATCAACTAATGGATCGAAGTGGATGTCTTGTTCATTTGATAGTTTAGCATGAAGTGTGCATAACTATCATGCAAACTTTAGAGAATTAAGTCTATACTTAACTCATAATTCATAACAAAACCTAAAGATGCCAACCTTTCAATGTACCTATTTATCTTCTATAGATGTTGTACTAGAGAAGTCATCTTTACCATCTTAGAGAAGAAGAGCAACTTTGATATCTAATATCATTTAGTTCAAGCATGCTCATAAAAAATTTCCCTTAGATGATATAATATGGTATATGCATCTATATTCTCATATTGCTTTTGAAGCTCATGAGACATAGTGCAAACATAATGCAACCCACTAATTCACTATCATCCATCTACTTTTTGTATGCTAACTATTCATCAATAGATGCATCATTAGCAGAAAGGGAGGGAAGTAGCTCTTCTAAAACATATGCTATCTTTTTGTCTTTGAGAACAATTCTCAAATTTCTTAGCCAATCATGGAAGTTCAGACCAGCCCAATTGTAATATCCGCTAATTTAGACTCCGAGTCGCACGTTTTGCGAAATTGACGAGAATGACCGATCGAAGTTTAAATTCGGATTTTGGATGAAAATTAATCAAATAATGATTAAATTAAATGATATAAGACTAATTAAGTGTTTATAGAATTTAAAGAAGTTGATTTACGGTAAAGGAATAAATTGCAAAATTTGATAAGTTTTGGGGTCAAATTGCAATTTACCAAAAATTGGAGGATTAATGAGATTAATTACTAATTAACATAAGAAATTTGGACACTTAAAATTTGGGTTGGCCGGCCATAGCATTAAAGAAAGAGGATTAATGTTGATTAAGTATAAATGTCAAGAAATGGTCAAAATAATGGGTCTCATATGAAGACTTTTGGGTACCTTATTTGATGCTTTCTTTTCTTCTTCTTCTTCTTCTCTTCATTTTTTGCTTTCTTCTCTCTCTTTTCTACGGTCACGCCAGCCCCATTTCCTCCATAGCCAATCTTGATTTCTAGAGAGAGAAAGGAAGAGAAGAGAGAGGGAAAGAACAAGAACAAGTGATCTTCATGGTCCATAACTCCTAAGGAAGCTGGAAAGAGCAAGAAAGAGGAAGAAAAATCAAGTTTGGTGGAGAGAGAAAATCTCCAAAGTTGTGATTTATTGAAGAAAAGAGTAAGGTAAGAGTGATTCTTCTTCATCTTCATCTTTTCTTAAAGAAGTTCGAATTTTGAGCTCATCCAAGACTTATGTGGAAAGAGAGAGAAATTAGGGTTTGGAGAGAGAATAAGAGAGTTTAGGGTCTAGAGAAAATCAAATGATAATAATGATCTATGATTTTGTAGGAGTTCCAAGTGACAAGGAACAAACACTAAGGAGCAAAGGAAAAGAGAAAGCTACCTAGAAGAGTGAATCACCATTGGGTGCTCCAGTACTATTTGTGAAGAAGAAAGATGCTACTTTACATCTTTGCATTGACTACAGGCAGCTTCATAGGGTTACTTTAAGAATAAATACCCACTGCCTAGGATTGATGATTTATTTGATCAGTTGAAAAGTGCAAGTATATTTTCAAAGATAGATCTTCGATCGGGGTATCATCAACTGAAGATCAAAGGGTTAGATGTATCTAAGATGGCATTCAGGACTCGTTATGGTCATTATGAGTTCTTGGTGATGCCATTTGGATTAATGAATGCACTGGTAGTTTTCATGGACCTGATGAACCGAGTGCTTAGGCCATATATTGATCAATTTGTAGTTGTATTCATTGATGACATTCTTGTTTATTCTAGAGATCGAGTAGAGCATGACCAACATCTCAGAAAAGTATTGCAGAACTAGAGGGAGAAACAATTGTATGCAAACCTATCTAAGTGTGAGTTTTGGTTGGAAGCAGTTAGTTTTCTGGGTCATGTAATTTCAACGGAAGGTATTCGAGTTGATCCTAGTAAAATCGAGGCTATTCTTAATTGGAAACCACCTCGCAATGTGACTGAGATGAGGAGTTTCCTTAGATTAGCTGGATATTATAGGAGATTTGTGAAAGGATTTTCATATATAGTGAATCCTTTGACACAACTGCTGCGAAAAGAGGTCTGTTTTGAATGGACAGATAGATGTCAAACAAGTTTTGATCAATTGAAGGCAATGCTGACTGAAGCACCAGTTTTGACTCAGCCTACTCTAGAAAATATTATGTTATGTACAGTGATGCAAGTCACAATGGGCTAGGTTGTGTTCTTATGTAAGAGGGAAAAGTGATTGTATATGCCTCTAGACAGCTTAAGCCTCACGAGCATAACTATCCGACACATGATTTAGAGCTTGCAGCGATAGTTTTTGCTCTTAAGATATGGAGACATTATCTGTATGGAGAAAGATGCTACATTTATACGGACCACAAGAGTCTTAAGTATCTTCTTTTAAAGAAAGAGTTGAACCTAAGACAGCGAAGATGGTTGGAATTGATTAAAGATTATGACTGTGTGATCGACTACAAGCCAGGAAAAGCTAATATGGTAGCTGATGCGCTAAGCCGAAAAATTTTAGCTGAGATGCGAGTGGAATCCACATTAATGCAGAGAATTAAAGATGTCCAAAAACAAGATGAGAAGCTAGTAAAGATGGTCGAGGCCTTGAAAAATGGAGAAAATTCAGAATTTTCTTTAATAGAAGATGGTACTGTGTATTTCAAGAATCGGATTTGTGTACCAAGTATAGACGAGTTGAGGTCAGAGATTTTAAAAGAAGCTCATGAAATGGTTTATACTATGCACCCAGGTGGGAACAAGATGTACCAAGATTTGAAAGCACAGAACTGGTGGTCGGGGATGAAGAAGGATATCACTGAATATGTTGCGAAATGTCTAATTTGTCAACAAGTGAAAGCTGAGCATCAATTACCCTCAGGATTACTACAACCGATTTCCATACCAGAATGGAAGTGGGAGAGAATCACGATGGATTTTGTGTCCGGATTACCGGTAACTCAGAGAAAGCATGATGCAGTGTGGGTGATAGTGGATCGATTGATGAAGTCAACACATTTTCTACTAGTGCGGATGGACTATACTTTGAACAAGATGACTGAGATTTATGTGAATGAGATAGTGAGACTTCATGGAATACCTGTGTCTATTATCTCCGACAGAGATCCCAGGTTTACGTCGCAGTTCTAGAAAAGTTTACAAAAGGCTTTGGGAACTCGACTCAGATTCAATACGGCATTTCATCCGCAAATGGATGGACAATCAGAGCGAGTTATTCAGTTGCTAGAGGATATGATGAGATGTTGTGTGCTTGAATTTGAGGGAAGTTAGGATCGACATCTACCTCTTATAGAGTTTGCCTATAACAATAGCTATCAAATAAGCATAGGCATGGCTCCTTATGAGGCTTTATACAGAAGAAAATATAGGACACCAATATGTTGGACCGAGTTAAATGAGAAAATGTTAATTGGGCTAGAGCTAATTCAACATACCGAGGAAAAAGTTAAAGTGATCAAGGAAAGGCTAAAGGCAGCACAAGATCGACAGAAATCATATGCTAATTTAAAGAGATGAAACATAGAATATGCAATAGGAGACAAAGTATCCCTTAAAGTTTCGCCTTTGAAAAAAGTATTGAGGTTCGGTAGAAAAGGAAAGTTAAGTCCAAGGTTTATTGGTCCTTATGAGATTCTGGAAAGAATAGGACCAGTGGCTTACCGATTAGCTCTTCCTCCGGAGCTAGACAGAATTCATAACGTGTTCCACGTTTCAATGTTAAGAAGATATCGTTCAGACCCGACCCACATTATACCGATTGAAGAAATAGAGGTACAGACAGACATGTCTTATGAGGAAGAACCAATGGCTATAATAACATATGAAGAGAAAGTTCTCCAGAACAAGAGAGTCCCTGTAGTTAAAGTTTGGTGGCGGAACCATACAATTAAAGAAGCCACGTGAGAAAGTACCCAGAATGAACACTTGAATTTTGAGGACGAAATATATTTAAGGGGGAGAGAATGTAATATCTGCTAATTTAGACACCGAGTTGCACGTGTCGCGAAATTGACCCGTATGACCGATCAGAGTTTAAATTCGGATTTTGGATCAAAATTAATCAAATAATGACTAAATTAAATGATATAAGCCTAATTAAGTGTTTATAGAATTTAAAAAAGTTGATTTATGGTAAATGACTAAATTGCAAAATTTGATAAGTTTTGGGGTCAAATTGTAATTTACCAAAAATTGGAGGATTAATGAGATTAATTGCTAATTAACATAGGAAATTTGGACACTTAAAATTTGGGTTAGCCAACCATAGCATTAAAGAAAAAGGATTCATGTTGATTAAGTATAAATGTTAAGAAATGGTCAAAATGGTGGGTCGCACATGAAGACTTTTGGGACCCTATTTAATGCTTTCTTTTCTTCTTCTTCTTCTTCTTCTCTTCATTTTCTATT
This sequence comes from Triadica sebifera, assembly GCA_023653625.1. Lineage (NCBI taxonomy): Eukaryota > Viridiplantae > Streptophyta > Magnoliopsida > Malpighiales > Euphorbiaceae > Triadica > Triadica sebifera. The sequence goes on along the minus strand of CM042898.1, from coordinate 15,708,808 downwards.
TTCTTCTCTCTCTTTTCTACCAGTCACGCCAACCCCATTTCCTCCATAGCCAATCTTGATTTCTAGAGAGAGAGAAAGAGAAAAGAGGGGGAAAGAACAAGAATAAGTGATCTTTATGGTCCATAACTCCTAAGGAAGCTGGAAAGAGCAGGAAAGAGGAAGAAAAATCAAGTTTGGTGGAGAGATAAAATATCCAAAGTTGTGATTTAGTGAAGAAAAGAGTAAGGTAAGAAGTGATTCTTCTTCTACTTCATCTTTTCTTAAAGAAGTTCGAATTTTGAGCTCATCCAAGACTTATGTGGAAAGAAAGAGAAATTAGGGTTCGGAGAGAGAATAAGAGAGTTTAGGGTCTTGAGAAAATCAAATGATATTAATGATCTATGATGTTGTAGGAGTTCCAAGTGACAATGAACAAACACTAAGAAGCAAAGGAAAAGAGAAAGCTACCTAGAAGAGTGAAGGAGAAAGATTAAGGTTTGTGCATAACTTAAGGCAATAGCCTATCTTTGTTTGAAATAATGCATGTTGAACATGATTTTAGATAAATGAATTTCAAGAATGATGATTATGGCAAGAAACCATAGGTTTAGATATGTATGAATGAGATCCTTGTGAGACATTGAATTAATAATGAATGTTAGAAAATCTTGTATGATAAAGACATTTACATGTATTAGAAAGTAATAAGTTGAGTAAAAAACCTTAGAAATGCATGAAATAGAAATTTGGTATGATTTGGATGATATTAGAATGAATGAAAAGTGAATGTGCAGATTTCCTGCTGAAAGTCATGGGCATGACTATTAAGTCACAGACGTGAACTTGATGGTTCACAGTTGTGATTGATTGTGTCACGGTTGTGACTTCTGTGTGGAAATGGTACTATTCATTTCAGAAGCATTCACGGTTGGGAATCACGGGCGTGAACTCATTCACGGGCATGAATGAGTATTCACGACCGTGAATGCTTTTGGGCGATTCATTCCAGTAGCGTTCACGGCTTGGGATTACGGGCGTGAACTAATTCACGGATGTGAATTAGTAATCATGGCCGTGAATGCTCTGTATTAGTAATTATGAATGTGGTTATCAAATGAAAAATTCATGTAAATAAATGAAAGTCATTGTTTTTCCAGGGAAATAAGAATGATTATATATATATAAATATTGATGTGAGAATGGGTTATGTTGTGATATAGAAAAATGAATGTTGACACGAATGATATATGAAATTTGATATGGATGAAATACGTGAACTGATACGGATGATAAACTTGAGAATATTGATGTATCTAGTTAAATAAATGAAAAGATGTTATCTAGTATGTATGAGCATGATAAGATGTTTGCAAAATAAGAAAATTGAGATGTTGATACATGAGAATATTGATGTGTCGAAATTTAGAATGATGATGATGTGATGTATGAGGATGATGAAATGGATGTAAAATAAAAAAAATCAAATAAAGATATATGAAGATGCCCATTACTCTACCTGCGGACTAGAAACAAGATAGATGACATGTCATTAAGGGGGCGAATGGTACCGTACTATATGAGATGTTCCTCGATCAATGTGGCTTAAGCTCGGAGAGCGCAATTGGTCTGAGATGCTCGGTCAATGTGGCTTAAGCTCAGAGAGTACCATTGACTTGAGAAGCTCTGATGAGCACATATAAATTGAGGACAAGGTGGCTTAAGCTCGGAGAGTGCCCTTGGTCTGATTATTCATCTATGATGAAATTATACTCAATCAATATGGCTTAAGCTCGAAGAGCGCCATTGATTTGAGAATCTTTTTTGAGCCAGATAGTGGACAGGGTGGCTATAGCTCTGAGAGCGCACCTGATCCATAACCCGTATCCAGTTAGTCCAAATTTAGAGTGATGTGAGCAAGATAATGAAGATATGTCGGAAAATGAGAAAAGAAAAGAAAAAGAAAAGAAAAGAAAAAGAAAATGATAATGATATGAGATTGAGATATAATAATAAAGAAATTAACAGAGTAACTTACCATTAAAGATAAATGAAAATAACATTGTATATGTGAGCATGATATTTACACCTGTATAAAATAGGAACATGTTGATAGACATTGCATGCAAACATTTTAATGCATAAAATGATACATGTTAATGTTTGTTGCATGATATAGTATATTGCCTTATTTATATGCACCACTAAGCCTATAGCTTAGCGTAGGAGTTTCCTTCTGCACAGATATAGAAAGGTAGCTGAAGGTGGTCGATAAAACAAGCAATGATCCTATTCAAATTAAAGCAGCCGATCTCGAAATAGTGGGTAGCAAACTTTTGAACTCTTGTAAATTGTTTTCCGCATTATATATACTTATAAGTTGTAAATTAGTTTTCAAAGTTTGTTAAATAGTAAATTGGTATTTATAAATACTATGTTATGTAAATAAAATGTATATTATTTATTAAATAGAATATATATATATATATATATATATATATATATATATATATATATATATATATATATATATATATAGCGATTTAAAGAAGTAAAGAAGACAGGTAGTAGCGCCCCCGCATCCAGGCACATGCGGTTTGGGTGAGGGGTGTTACACCATTTGTTGGATTCGAGAATTGAGTGTAGGTTCATATTTGATGACATAATTCTAACAACCTAGATGTAAAGAAAGATCATGTTAGAGTACGTACAACATGCATGAATATTAGGTCTTTAACTATGAATCCGAGAGAACCTGTTGGAAGCTCTCCTAGTGGATTAGTATCCAATATCACTAAGAATGACCTTGGGTGTGCCCAACAAGCCACCTTAGGTCAATTAGTAGGTATCTCATATCAATTGCATTCATTTATAAAATAACTAAATCATTGGGGTATCAACTCTTGATGCATGCATATCTCATATACATTGGCCCAATATTGTCTCTAATTCACATTAACATTAGGTGTGCCCAACAAGCCAATGTAACTAGTTAAAACCGATCAATTAATCATGAAATCATATTTCAATGGTTTGAACAAATTTTTGTAAAGCGAGATTAGGTGTTCCCAGTAACTCAAACTCTAAAAAAACTCTAGTTCTTGCCATATTAATGGAAGCCAATGCCTTAATATAATTTGAGGAATTTTCTTTAATTAAGTCTTATGATATTGTTTGGCATGCATAATATATCTATTCATCACATCTAGATATACAATATAATTATACTAATTATATGGTCATGATTATAGACAAATCTAACATCAATCATTCGAGTCATGAAATGATTGACTGAGTCTCACCTAGGTAGATGCATAAATTACAATACCAAAATAAAAAAAATTTCCTATTCTAATGCTATTTGCTTTTGGCGCCACCTCTTTGGCTTCTTACTCCTTTGCATTTAAACTCTATTATAATCCTATGTAATCTAATTACATAAATTTTTCATAAGATAATATCAAGTTACATTTGAGGGGAGTAAAATGAGAAGAGAAATACAATAAAGAGAATAGAAGGCAAAAACTCGTAGGCCCTATTTAACAAAAACAAAATTTCTATGCATGATCAATCATATTGGTCAAGTCCATAATCATACCACCATGCCATTCCTAGCATGCATTATCTAATTTTTGGGTTCCTTTTATATCAAGTTTTGAAACATTATTTTGATTGTTTGGCCTTAAATGAAATTCATCTTATATTCAATATTTAATCTCATTAAATTATTATATGAAAATTTAGAAATAATTTCTAAAAGAAAATCATGAATATTAGACACATATTTGATCATATCAAAAGATTTTCTAAAATTGCCTACTTTTCCAACTAGGTTACTACCAATTCAATGTATGCAACTTATAAATCCAAATTTAAACTTTTAATCACATTAAAATTCAAATTTAAATATGACCAGGAGTTAATTCATAAACAAATTACCTTAATTAGTTATTAGTTTGATACCAAATAAGGTTAAACAATCCTAGTTATAATTGCATACTATAATCCTAGTCAAACTAGGATTTAGAAAAGCCTTTTCTAATTCAAATCAAATTCTATTTGAAAAATTTTCAAATTTTCTAGAATTCATTATCATCATTATAAGAAACTTATGATCAGTTTAAACCAATTAAATTCATTCATTAGATAATCTAAATCATTAAAAGTTCAACTAAAAAAACCAATTGCTCAAAAATTGCCTAAATTGAATTATACATGAACTAGGAATTTCTAGAAACTTAAGCATGATTTTTAATTTGATTTTAGCATTAAATTGATATCAAAATAATATCATGAATATATAATAAATATGAAATTAAGATTTTGGTCATGAATTTATATCACATTAAGTTAAATAATACAAAACAGTCTCATTGTATGGTAGAGTTTTTCCCTAGCTATTAATTTTGTTTGTTCTATGATAAAAAAAAATAATACTTTTTGCATCAATTAAGTGGTTGTATAGAATTTAAAATACATTCTAAATATGTCAAAATATGTTTTAATAATTATATTACAAACTAAATGCAAACAGCTGCTCAAACAACTCAATTGACTACACTAGGTTTCATAAATCCTAAAAATTTCAGCAACATGCACAATTGCAAATTTTATGTTCAAATCCAATTTAAATCATTCTATTATCATTAATAGCATCCAGTATCATCATATTAAATTATTATTGAATGAAAAATAAATTTTGATGTCAAACACTATCAAATTAGTTTTTAACGAAAGGAGGTAATCCAAGTTGTTCCTTTTCAATCAATTTCATTAATACTTGAATTAAATCCAAAATTAATTTACATAGGCTGGATTTGATACCATTGTTGGGTTTTTAAGATACACCTTATACATATGACAATAAAATTTAAAATTTAATTGAATCCAAAATCTATGGAATTGTCTTGTGAGAGAGATGGGAGAGAGAGAACTTTTATTTCTCTAAATTGGCAGCCACAAAATTTATAACACCATTTAATATAATTAAGAATAAATCCAATTATACCAAAAGATGCTACAATGCACAAGTTAAAATGAGATAATTTAAAACTTTCATACACCTTGGTCATGATGACTTAAATAAAAATAAAACATCATAAAAGACTTAATTGAAATAAAATATTTAAATAAAATATCAAATAGGTAGTCACATGTCCAAAGTTTATACAAAACAAGTAGTTATAAAACTACATATCTCTGAAATATAAGCATGTAAACTATAACTACCCAACCCAACAAAACTCAACAAAAACAAAAATTACAACAGTTGTATCTCACTGAGTTACTACATGACTTACCTCGAAGTCCACACATGCACTAGCTCATATGCTACATGACATACCATAAATATCTCATATATAATGCACACATTGAACATAGTATATCAAACAACCAACTAGTATCATACAAATGTATACCACATCTAGAAGTATTTACTTACCATTCCATTGCTTGCTTTAATCATAACTGGACTAAAATTGATATGAGTAATCTACAACTCTCACTAGAGCCCTCAGGACATCTACCTTAGCTTCCTATAACACCTGTTTGAGGCAAATGAGAGCATAGAACAGCTATTGAGGGAAGCCCACCTAACTTAACCCCGAGCCTTCAAAACATCTCATAGATAATGTTGGATTTTGAAGACGAATCTCATTCATAAAATGCAGCGAAAAAATAAAATTTTTAAAATCCAAAACAAGGGTCTTGCTTGTTCCTTTAAAGCTAATTCATAAAACAGAGATGTTAAAAATTATACCTTGTAATATCTTGATTTGTTAATAACATCTTCACCTTGTTGGGTTGTAGCAAACCACAACAATCCACACTAGGATATCTCTAATAATAATCCACGTGAAGTGTGAAGAAGAAACTAATAAAAGAAATAGTTTGAACAAATTTAAAGTGCTTTGAAAGTGTTCTTGAGAGATTTTTTCTTGTCTTGAAAATATTTTTTCACAAAAAAATATTTTCACGTCTCTTTTCTACCATTTGTTGTCTTTTCTATTTGAATCATATTTAAAGAAAAGATCAAAAGTCAAAAATGGAGAAAAGAAAACTTGATGAACAGTGAATGCCAATTATGGCCCAATTAAAGCCAAACAAAGCCAACGGCCACTATTGCACGTTGTGCTGTGCGCATGCTGGGCGTGCTGGGGTTAATGCTGGGTAGGCCAGCAGCCTACCTAGCCGGCGCAAGCCCGTTACCCTTCTGAATGAATTTTTTATGCGATCTCCTCGAGATCCATCTAGAAATAATTCTCTCATAGTTTTGGATCCTATCCAATACTATTTTACTCATTCTCCATATCTTTAATGTGTGTTTAACACCCTCTTACCCTGCTTTCGTTCAGCAAGGTAAGTGAGTATTACTTGTCTAACTGTTTTATAAAATTAATGAAATGAAGTATAATTTTTTTTTTACGAAAATATTACAAATACCGAAAATAAAATTATTACAAATGCAAATATTCAAAATTTTATTTATTTATAAAATATATTAATTTTTATTTAAACTATGTCTCTTACATTATAATTTACATCTATAATACACACTACATGAATATAAAAACTATAATCTAATTTAAAAGGTTTTTGATAAAATATACCAAAAAGAAATCCAAAGTTTTTAGTTGCTTCATTCGGGTACCCTTATTCTTCTGACAATTCGACTATCTACGGCTACCCTTCTAAAACCTACGCAAGAAGAAACCACTCACGCTAAGCTACTAGCTTAGTGGTGCTTCAATGATAAAAATTTTACATATATACATATATATATATATATATATATATATATATATTTTCTTGCATGTCATTTATATATTTAACAAATAAGGCATAAAATAAAGAATTATATAAAATCAAACAAATTTCATCAAACATGTGATATTTAATAATTTTAATTAATATAACATTATCAAAATGACACCTATAACCGAACTAACTAATAGGAATAACGAGATTGCCATTAAAGGTTTTCATAATATTGCACCGAGCGTTTCATAATAATTCCATTATCGGCTTTCATAATATTGTCATTACTGACTTAATAATTTTGTGCCGAGCGCATTTATAAATTTTTCATTTTCAACATTTATATTTGGCACCGAGTGTTGTAATGGTCCAAATACTGGGTTAGTCGTAAACTGTAGTTTCTGAGATTGATCAGTATACCTGGGGATCAAAAATACACCCGTGGCTGAAAAATATTTTATTTGATCATCAGAAAATATAGATTATGATTAGTCTGAGGGTAAAATTTGGAGTGAAAATGAAGTCAAATTAAGTCCTCAAAAGTCAAAATTAAAAACAAAGGGATTCGGTTTAAATTAAATAATGGGTTTACCATACTTTGACCGAGCTATAAAAAAAAACAAACAACATCTAAAAATTTATTTTAAGATATGGATAGATTCTAAATAATATTTAGAATTTTTTGACAGTAAAAAAGGAATTTTACGGTAACAATGAAAATTGAATTATCAGTCTGATTTAAGTGAGCTAGACAGAAAATGAACTCCAATTGAGTTAAAATTTTTTTGTGTAGACACATAAAAATATTTTATGAATTATGGAATCAAATTTGAGTAAAATTGAGTCTGGAAAGTGAGAAAAATAATTTATAGTGCATAATTGGGTCTAAATGGGTTGGGCTTTGTTTGGCCCAAGCCAACCCATTTAAGACCACTATAAATAGGCTCAACATCAGAATTCTCTAGAGCTAAATCTGGAACTTCTTCTTCCCCACATCCCTTGCATGGCCGAAGTCCCCTCCTCCCATTTTCCTTCCAATTTTCTTCCATTTTCTTCACTTTTTACACCAAAATCAACAACCCAAAAATAATTTCAGCCTCTTTAGTAGCTAATAGAATTTTTTAATCTTCATTTGGAAGACTAAAGTGGAAGAAAATCAAAGGAGAAAGTTCAGGATATTAATTTGAGGTAAGTGAAATTTATGGTTTTAAATTAATTTAATGGTTCAAATAGGTAGTTTAAGATATGTAGATAATAAATATGAAGTTTATTTGAGCTTAGGAAGTAAATTAATGGTGGATTAATGAAGGAAAAATTTTGGCCATGGTAGGTTCAAGAGAAGGTGAAGGTTCTTCGAAGAAAAAGGCAAAGGAAAAGGAAGATTAGAAAGACCAAAATAAGCAATTAAGGTTAGTGATTCCATAATCTAAATATTTCCATCAATTAAGTATGATTTAGGGTTATGAAAATTTAGAAAACTGTGTGTTTTGTACGTAATTGTTAATTAATACTTAAAACATGATTAATGGATTATGAAAAGTGAATTAGAATGATTAATTTCAATTAAAACAATTAATTAGTGGAAATTGTAAAATGTGACCTTATTATGTGAAAAATGAATATTAAGGAATAAATACATTTTATTGTAATATTATGATATATATGGAATAATGAATGTATTAATTAGTGAAATGAATAATTAGAAAGTGAGAAAAATTTTAATGATGAAAATTAAATATAGGAAAAAAAAAGGAGAAATTAATATTTTGTTTGCTAATTAAATGAAAATTTAGTCATGAAATGTAAGAAAATATGATTTTAAGTGTGTAGAAATTTATTGAAAATTTTTAAATTAAATATTGAATATTTTTCTATTTATTGATGATATTATTAATGAAATGAAAAATAATGAATAAAATGTATTTAGTGAGTTTATAACTTAACTGATTATCCATAATGAAATATTGATATATTAGAATGGAAAATGTGAAAAATTTTGGTAGTGATAAAATAGTTATGAAAGAATAAATTATTAAGTGATTAATAATGTAAAAGTAATGAAATTTATGACTTTAATAGAAATTGAATTGAAAAAAATAAAATAATGCCCTTAGTTATTTTTCTAATAGTTAAATCTAGCCCAGGATATAATTTGCTAGCCATAGAGACACTATTATTGCGGTGCGGGTCATGACGACTTGCTCATGTAGGTCAATGATGGTTTACTTCAGTGATTGTAACTCAGTGATTCAGTGTACAGTGTAATGCTTGAGTGATCTTTTGGGATTACTTTTCAGTGTAGTGGACTCTAAGGGTCCACGTCCCATGTATCTGGTCCGAAGATTTTCTATCGGATTGAATCTAGGAGCAAATAAAAAAAATGAAATGATAAAAGAGACATTTGTGAATGACAAATGAGAAAAATGATTTAAAATGAAATAAGTGAAAATATGAGAAAAATATGATTAGAAATGGAAATATGATAAAAATGACATAAGTGATAAATTTAGTAAATATGATAAAAGTTATGACTGTAACAAAAGAAAAAAAAATAGAAAATGGAAAAAAAAAGTGAAGATAAATATTAAATTGTGTAGTAGAAATAAATAAATAAATAAATAAATAATAAATGAAAAATAAAAATATTAGTGGCAAAAATAAAAATAATATGTTGTTAGTGACATAATTGTAAATAAATGAAAATTTAAGAATTAAAGTGAAATTTAAGCTAATTAAATAAATAATTGAAATAAATAAATAAATAAATAAGAAAAGAATGGATAATTAAAGTAAAAACGGACAAAATTGAAAGTTTAGAAAAAAAAATAAGAAATAAAAATATTAAATAGTGAATTTAGAGTAATTAAAAATAATGTATTGATAAAAAGAACTATATATTAAAGTGAAAAATTAAATAGTATATTAAAAATACTATTGTATGTATAGATGTATGAAAACATAGTTAGTGGAAATTTTTAGATTAGTAATCACCACTGAGCATATTAATGCTCAGCACGTAGTTATTTGACTGTATGCAGGTAGTAGCAGGAAAGACATGAGCAAACATATAACTTTTTAGAGCTGACGGAATATTGACATAATTATAGGTTATTATATAAAATGACATGTATATAGAAGTTTAGATATAGTGTTATATGGATAAATTTATGTATATATTATGATAAAGGAATATTTGTGAATTGTTATATGTGCGAAGAATTGTGATATAATGTAAAATATATTGCATTATATGTGGATTGTTGTGCCCAAAAATGGACTGTGGATTATTTGGTTTGCAGGTAGGTGAGTTAGTTTATAGCTGTTATGCTGCCGAAATTTTTGAAAAAGTAAAAATGATTAATTAAATGTTGACAATATTATGGTTATTAAATTAAGATAAAAATATTTGGTATATATCGGCTATAATCGTATTTACCCACGTAACGTACGTATATAATAAGTGTTATAAGGGTGTCACAAGTGCCTTAAACTTAATTCTTCTGATTGAAATGCCAAACTATTCTCTATTCTAGTTCTAGATTAAGGTCATAGGGCATAACTATTTTTATATTAATTCACATTATTTTCAAAAATTGATAAATTTATTAAATTGTCACAAATAAACTTATTTATTTTTGTTCTTTATTCCCTTTATTATTGCACTAGAATCTCACAAATACTTAATTTATTAAATATTTATAATTACCATTAAAGTAAAAATTCAAATTAATTATTATTTATACTTATCACACCACATGCAACAACCCAATATTTCAAATTTTTATCTATGACAAATTTCGGCCCTAATTTTGAGCTTTATTTTTAGTCCATTTATAATTCGACTTTGAAGTTATGGTATTCTAAAAATTTGAAGCTTATTGTCTCATATTTCAGATGCATTGCCAAATAAATACTGAATCATCACTACAATTTTTTCCCAGAATTTTCTAGACAGATTTTAGGTCTGAACTTTATGTATTTGTTTGGGCAAATTTAGAAATATTTAGATTTTATGATCTAAATAAAAATTAAATCCATATATGTCTTAACTTTTAGTTCCAATAAAGAACATATAAAACAAAATTCCAGAACTTAAGTTATAATCAAAATAGTCAATACTGTTCCAAAATCCCTACAACAGGGTCATCAATTGGCATCACTCTATATACTATTTACATTTATCATATGCATTCATTTTTATATCAAAATTTCAAATATCACAATTATATTCACATATCTTACTGATTTCACACCATTTGGTCTCATTACCATATAAAACATTTAAAACCAACACATAGCCACATTATGACAAACCACATCCATATCACACACATTAAAACATAATTTCATACCATTAAATCACATGTAAGATGTTTATCAATGAAGCACATAGCTAATCAGCATTGGATCTTCCCTTAATCCTTCTTCTCCTCCCCTTACCAGTTAGCTTTCTCCTTGCCTTTATCACCCTCTTGAGGGTCTCTAATTGATTTATTTGGTTATCCTACACAATCAATACCATATCTCAATCCTATTATCAATTTTCAAAGTTTTTCATGTCTACATAATATTCTAATGCTCCTAATATATTTTACACCTTAATTTAGTCAAAATATACTAAGGTTCAACTTCCTTCTTAATATGTCATGACTGCCCAAAAACATTATCATAGTTCCCAATTCATTTTCTTGAAATCAACACTCAATTCACACTTTATCTATCACCAATTGTACTGTTTCTATGTTAATTTCAATTTTTCCCAAATTACTTCAACTATGGTAGCCCCGCATTCCTCCATTAAAGTTACCTTTCTCTAGTTTTTGAGTCATAAAACAATTAATTAACATCAATTATTATTAATTCAAAGTTTAACTACACTTTTCTTTAACTAGTTGCAACTTTAATTTTCTAGTTTCAATCTTGCAACATAACCTAAATCTACCAATCCTCATCATATCTATCATCCTTATGAGTCTCAAATGAAAGGAAAAAGGTTGAATTTAATAAGAATAAACTCACCTTAAGGGTTCTCCAAGGTGGCCAAAACTTTCCCTAAAATTTCTCCCTTTTCTTGTCTTCGTTCTTCCTTCTTTCTTGCTCCATTGCTCCTTTTATAACAAGAACTCCTTAATTCCGAATTTTCCTCTCTCAAAACTAATTTTTTTTCTCTCTTTTTGAAGGTTGAAATGAAGCAAAAATGGTGGCTTTGGAAGGCTAAAGTGGACAACCAAAGAAACGGGAAAAGAAGATGAAGATGACTTGGATATTTGGGTGGAATAATGAAGAATTTGTTCTTTTTTTTGACTTTTATACTTAAATTAAGGAGTGAGTCCCAATAATTAAAATTAATCCTAATTCTCATTGGTTCATTAAGTTAATTAATCTTGATTAACATTTAAACTTTGAGAAATTCCTTATTTGCCACATCTTCCTCCATCTTCACACTTTTCCCCCAACAATTGCCATAATACCAATTTTGTCTATAGAAAATTTTATTTTATTTTTCTAATTCTAGCACTAATATTTTTAATTCCCAAATAATAATACCCTTAATTATTTTTCCTTATTATTAGTCATTTTTTTATGGGTTCAAATTTAGACTCCGATTGAACTTGCGCCCTCACTAAGGTCACGCGCAATCGGGGCCTAAATCACTGGATGTTACAGTGTGTGACCCATTAGGTTCCCGATTATATTGACCACTTAAATTAACAATTAATTTAAGCAAGTCAAGAGTAGTATCTTGTAACTATCATGAGCCCCAATTGATCGAAAAGTCAGTAGTTTGACTATGAACCTTTCCATAGACTATTTCCGTGCAATTATTCCTTTCACCATTTTATACCCCACTTGGTTTAGAGTATAGACATGTGTCAACTCTCAGTAGACTGACTACATCCTGTCTAGTCCAAGTAATGTTAGTTCTTGTCCTTGAGGCTCATTACTCTATTAGACATGTCATTGAAGACTATCTTCATGACATTTTCACTCCGGCCAGAGATTCCCAAGTAATGACCCTGACAAGAGGTCATGGGTATACTCTTCTTCTATCAGGAGTGGTGAATCCTTCGTTGGTTATCCAATTACCTTCAAATATCTCAAGTTGTACCCAATCACCACCCTATGAGCAACCTCCTTGAGACAATAAGGAATAGTATCAAAATACAGAATCAGTATCCAAGATATCTTTGAGTACCTCAAGTCTAAGGATACTTGCACCATTGCTATGATGAGACTATCATTGACATTTGAATAGATTATCCAAATGATTGTCTCATAGTTGGTCATCTAATGTACTTAGCTATGCTTAGCAAGTATCCATATGTTAACTCTAAATATCTCATGTTTACAGATTATGAGATCTACTGTTTGATCCAATCAAGTAGTATAACATGTGTTAGTCTATTTGGATTAACAATGTCTCGTCTCATTAATCTATGACTAGGGATAATTTAGATATTAACATAATTACACATGATAAGAATCTCAATATCATGATCTCATCATCATTTCCTTCATGCTATGTTATGTATCAAGGACTTCATTAATTGATTTAAGATCACTATCAATTCATATATCAAATGAATATCAAATTAATGAAAATTCCTTTTATTAATCAAATAAGTTTGTACAATAAGTGCTAAAAGTGATTGCTTTTAGAACACTTCTCTAACACATAACTCAATCGAGGAAGCTCCCATTGCTTACCCCTGGGCCTTCAAAATATCATAATATAACCTAACCGAGGAAGCTCTCATAGCTTACCCCTGGGCCTTGAAAGTATCTTAACATAACCCAACCGAGGAAGCTTTAATTGCTTACCTCTAGGCCTTCAGAATATCTCAAATGTGACCAATCTAGGTCACTTGGTATTGATCTCCCCCTCAATGGCATACCATATATCCTAGCTTTAATTCTAGTCAGAGTATTGGACTTATAATTTCATAACACATACCATATATGTTTCATATTATTCATAAACCATCATTTCTCATAAATCACAACCATAACATGTATTAGTTGAATAGAGTAAGCTCACTTTTTACCTATCAGGAGGGATTATTAGTTGAATAGACTAGCAAAATTGAATGTGAACTAAGTGGTAAGACTTCCTAGAGTTCCAATTTCCATCATATTAGATAGAGATCTGAGGTTCACATCACAATTTTGGAGAAGTCTATAGTAAACATTGGGTACAAAGCTCAACTTCAGTACAACTTTTCATCCTTAGATGGACGGTCAGTCGAAAAGGGTGATTCAAGTATTAGAACACATGATGAAAAGTTGTAATATAGAATTTGAGGGAAGTTGGGAAAAGTATCTTCCATTATTAGAGTTTTTCTATAACAATAGTTATCAATTAAACATTTAGATGGCTCCCTATGATGCACTTTATGGTAGAAGGTGTTAGACACCATTATGTTGGACCGAACTTAGTGAGAGAAAGTTAGTGAGGCTAGAATTAGTATAAGAGATAGAAAAGAAAGTAAAGATCATTTAGGATTGTTTGAAGGAAACTTTAGATAGGCAAAGGTCATACTCAGATCTCAAGAGGAGAGATATTGAGTACATAGTGGAAGACAAAGTGTTTCTTAAAGTCTCTTCATAGAAGAAAGTTCTTCAATTCGGAAAGAAGGGCAAGTTGAATTCTAGGTTTATTGGACCTTATGAGATCCTTGAAAAGATGGAACCAGTTGCTTACAGACTTGCATTACCACCAGAGTTGAATAGGATACATAATGTTGAACCTTGAGGGGTATTTTCACCATTTTGATGCTAACAAATAAAATGGAAATAATGTATTTAACATACTTGTTTTCTAAGTCTATTGAACAGGGTATGGAATATGATAGCAATAATGGAGAATGGAAGATAAATCTTAAAAAGATAAAATTGAAGAAATAGCATGTTCACGTCTGTGACCTTATGTGTCACGCCTGTGATGAAGCTTAGTGCCAACAAACCAACATTTAAAGTTCACGGCCATGAAGAATGATAGCAACAGTGAATGATCATATCAGTCACGCCAGTGAAATAAAGTCACGCCCGAGAAAATACATGACAAATTCTTCCAGAGAGCTTCACGGCCAGAGTCACCACTTGGACCACGGCTTGGAAGGATGTCATACCCGTGAAGATGAAATGTCACGCCCATGAACCAACACCTACAAAACCTTCCAGAATGCTTCACGGCCAAGGACACGACTCAAGTCACGACTTGGAAGAACAGTCACGACCGTGACACACTTAGTCGCGACCGTGAAAGATGAAAGAGAAACATGTTAGGCACGATTATAAGGGTTGGTGCAACGGCTATTTCCGCATCAAATGCAATCAAACGGCTATAATTCACCATGAAAGTATAAATGCAAGTCATTTATGAATCCAGAACAAGAGAATAACTAATACTTTGAATCAAAATCTTGTTGTAAGCCATTTATGCATTTAATACTTTCAAAACAAACATTTATTCTATATGAAAATCTTTTTGCTCATTATTTTCTGAGCATTAAAGATTTGTAAGTGTTTCTCTCTGTAATCATCCACTCAAGTGAGTTTGGATATTTTGGGGTGAAGAGTAGAACACTTGTAAGGGTTATTTGTGTAACACAAGGAATTGGTTATTTGTGTGAGCCATTAAAACACAAGGAATTTTTGGGTTAGGTGTGATCCATTGTTAGAAACACCATAGTTGGGAGTGAGCTTGTAAAACTCCATTGTAACACTTAGAGTGTTAGTGAAACTCCCAATTGAGATTGGGGAGAGGAGTAGGGTTTGTTAACACCCGAACCCCTATAAAACTTCTTGTGTCATATTCTTCTATTCCTACTAAACTTAATTTTTATTTCCGCACTTAAAAGTTAAATTTTTAATCTCCAATTCAACCCCCCTTCTTAGCTCAATATCTGAGCAACAATTGGTATTAGAGCTAAGTCTAGCATCGAAGCCTAATCAGCGCTAGTAAAGATTAAGATATGGCCAATGAAGGATTCCAAAGTCTTAAGTCTTACTTTGATGGAGAAAATTATGCTCATTGCAAGTTTCGAATGGAGACATATCTGGATAATGAAGGAATTGAAGTTTGGGATAGTGTTCGAAAAGAATGGACACCACAACCAGAAGAGGAGCTAATGGTGAAGAAGAAATCTTATCAAGAGATGATTAGACAGACCCTCAAAGAAGAGCCAACTTCAAAAACAAGAAGGCAATGACAATTCTCTCAAGCTCATTATCCATTGAAGAATGTGGAAGAATACAACACTGCCCAACACCCTACAACATGTGGAAAAAATTGGAAAACTATCATGAAGGAACTACTAAGCAAGTTAAATCCAAAAAGATTCAACTTCTTACTTTAGAGTATGAGCTTTTTAAGATGAAATCTAATGAGTCAATCACTGACATGACCAACCGTCTTCTAGCTATCATAAATGGAATGAGAAAACTTGGGAAGCATCTGAGCTTGGAAGATGTAAATAATAAAATCTTGAGAAGTCTTCCACTCAAAGATTACGGGTTAAGAGTTGCTGGAATAGAAGAGGCAAATGAAGACATGAGCACCATGAATACTGATGTGCTTATTGGCAAACTTCTCACTCATGAAATGGCAATAAAAAGAGATAGAGAGCTTGAAGCACAGCTAGAAAAAAGAAAGCCTCTAGCACTAAAAGCCTCTACTTCAAAATCTCAAGAGGAAGTTGAAGATGATGAAGAAAAGAGTGATGATGCAAATGAAGGCATTGCTATGCTCTCAAGAAGGCTGAAAAGAATCATGGAGAAAAAGAATGAGCAACTCTAGAAAATTCAGACAAAGAAACCTCAAAGAAACCTCTAATGATACACAAAGAAGTAAAGAAGAGGTAAAGTGCTATGAATGTGGAAAGAAGGGGCATATTAAACCGGAATGTCTAAGGCTTAAGAAGCATAAGAGCAACTACCAAAGAGACAATGGGGAGAAAGGTCACAAAGCCACAAGGGATCACGAAAGCTCTTCTAGTGAAAAGATGACAATGAAAGCGAAGAGGTCAACCTATGCTTCATGGCTATAGAGGATCACGTCTCGGATAAGGTAGGATCACTTCACTCATACTCTTTTAATAATGATAGTAGTGATAATGATAGTAATAGTGAAGATGATGATGATGAGAAAAGCTTAATAGATGTATTGAATTTAGAACTAGAAAAATATAGAAGTAAATTCAATACTTATAAGAATAACATTTTTGATTTGAAAATCAAAATAGATGCTTTAGAAAAGGAGAATTTTGAGCTTAAATCATCTAATGAATCTCTTCAAAAGTCATTAGATGAATACTCTTCAAAACCCTCAACTAAATCCTTGCTTAAAAAAACAATACTTTGAAGAATGAAATTCAGGAACTTAGAAACTCCATTTCAAAATTCCACAAAGGAAATGAGAGTTTAGATACTCTCATTGTGTCTCAAAGACCTCCCTTAATTAGACACGGTCTAGGATTTAAGGGCACATCATTATCTTCTCACAAAACTATTTTTGTTAAGTCAAGTGAACCTCACATCTCAACACTTGTTGGAACAGCACCAAGGAATAAGTACACGAAACCTTCTATACGTAAAAAGAATAATCAAGGATTGGTAAGCCTAAGAAAGAAACCTCAAAAGGCTAATCATGCCTTTATGTATAAGAAGCATGCGTCTAGAAAAACACCAATTAATCATGATTGTGCATGCCATTGTTCTCAAACTCAGTCTAATAGGAATATGACATTTAAGAGCACTGTAAGACCAAAAAGCATTTTTAGACCTAAACAGTGTAATTATTGTATGCAATTTGGTCACATAAATAAATGTTGTTGGATAAAGAAGGCTCATTGGGAACCTTCATGTGCTAACCCCCAAGGACCCAAGCTCATTTGGGTACCTAAACACCATACTTAAATTGTGATTCTATAGGTATGCCTAAACACCAAGATACTTAAAGAGTTTTGAACATGGCGCGATCATTTTGAGAAGAGAGAATGTTCATACCTACGAATGGTTAAGTAACGGTCGTGAATGGCATTTCACGCCCGTGAACCTAGGTTAGTTGGCCATGATCAGTCGCACTTTTCTCTTTTCTATGTATTATATCTTACTTTAAATCCACCTTCACTTGCCTAGATCACCCTCTGACACACTCAGAGACTTTATAGTCATCTTCTCCACCTTTGATAACCCTGAACATCATTGAAAAAGCTTGAAAGCTTGAGAGTTATGGAAGTTTGAGTGAGTTCTTACCAAGTAGAGGTAAAACTTAGTTTTTAAGTTATTTTTAATTCATTTTATGTTACATAGTTCTGATAAGAACATTTTTGTGATTCTAGGAGTTACTCAAGACAAGGAATCACATCACAAAAGGGAAAGCAAGCTTGAAAAGCTTGAAGAGTTAGTTAAGGCTCCATTTTGGTGAAAGGTTTGTACATATAGGCATTTAAATTCGCTTTCGATGCACATTGATGTGGTATGTCTATTGTAAATGTGAAAAAATGGTGAAATGACTTGTTATGGTTGATTAATAACATGGTTATATTGTTTGAGTGATTAAAATGGCATAAGTGGTAGGTTATGGCTTAAAATGACCTATAAATGGATGTAATGATCTAAATGTTGTTTAAATATGTTGTAAATATGATATGTGAATGAAAGTGTTGATAGGAGTGAATGACATTAATCAATCTTAGAGATTTTTGCATGAAATGTATGATTGCTCTGTTTTTGAGTCGTTGAAAATGCATGATTCATGCCCATGAACAAGGGTGTCATGGTCATGAATGTCGAGATAGTGAACTTGCATGAACCCAGATTTTTACAGTTTAGTGTCACAATTGGGAAGCCATAATGATGAGGTATCACGACCGTGAATAAGTATTTAGGTAAGAAAATCATAATTGACACCTTCACACTTGTGAATGTTATGTTTAGTTTCACGTCATGGTTCATGGGTAAAGTGATTGTGAAAGATACCTTCACAACCGTGAATAAGTATTTCATGTCTGTGAAGCATAAAGAATGTATAATATGAAGGATTTGATTTATGACCTTATACCTTCAGTGATAGGAGGGTTATATGCATGTTATGGGATGTATGTCTACATGGAATATAACATGTGAAATATATGATCTGGCATTTATGTGTTAGTATAAGAATGCATAAATGGGATATAGTTCTAGTACTAGCATATGATAAAATGAATTGAAAGATAAAGGTTATGAGTTAAATGGCCTGTAATGCTTGTAATTAGGGTATATAAGTTAGGTTGGTGGTTAGTGAGAGTTGAGGTTTTTAAAGGAGTTTTAAGAGTTTTTATGTCGTTAATATCTGATGTTCACGCCTGTGAATAAAGGCGTCACGTCTGTGAATATTGTGATTTCAGTTCACATGTCATGATGTCATGAAGATTGTTCATAACTGTGAATGAAGTTTCATGTCTGTGAAACAATAGGTCACAACCATGAATCCTAGACAGACATGGCAAGTGAGGTAGCTGTGTTTTTCTCCTTGCCATATCCTTTAAGTCCGCTTCCACTCTGTATTAACTAACCTAACACACCATATCCACCTTCGTTTACTTTTAGAAATCCTTTCTCCTTCATTGTTGAAGCTTGTAAACCTAGTTTGTGAGGGTAAATAGACAGAAAAAAGTGAGAGAGAAAGTTTGTGAGCTTGTGAGCAAAAAGTTGGTGTTGGATTTTTTTTTTTGGGTTTTTGGTTTAGGTTCTAGAGGCTAAGGAACATTTCTTATCTTGTTTGGATCGGGAGATAAAGCTGGAAGTCAATCTCGAGGAAGAGGACAAGCTTGGGGATCCAAAGTTTTGGCTGAGCTCCATCCTAGGTGTAAGGTTTGTACATAACAACCTCTCAAGCTTTAATCTTGCATTTGTATATTGATGTGACTTGAATGCATGTTAGTGAGAAAATCTATGATATTTGGTATTGATATGCATGATGGGAATTTCTATGTTAAATGATTGTTTTGAGATGTTAGAAGAATTATTTTGGTCAATGTAAATGATTAGAAAGCATACAATTGTAATAAATGGCTAAAATACATGATGGAGTGTTGATAGGATGACTAATATTGGTCAACTATAGAGAATAATGCATGTGAGAGAGGTATGAAATGTGATACTTTATTTTCTGGAAAAAATTTTGTTCATTGGTGTGAAGATCGTGAAAATAAATTTTATTGCTGAAATAGACCCATTCATAGGCAACTTCACAATTGGATTCACGCTGTGGTTTAGGCCCGTAAAGACGGATCACAGTCATGAAAGTGTGCTGATTCACAGGTTGAATCAAGGTTTGGTTCACGGGTAAACTATCTGTGAAGTAGTATTTCACGGCCATAAAATGTTGTTCATGGGTATGAAACTGCTTAACTTGAAAATCTTGTATGTTTACTTGTGAATCAAAGTTGATTTGTCGTGAGGTGGTATACCTCTATCAGAAGATTATAGTATACTATAAGAATGCATGTTATAGAATGATTAATGTGAATTATGGTAATTGATATAAATGATGAAGCCCAATACTTTAACTAAGACTAGAGTTAGGATAAATGGTATACCATTGAGGGGGGTTCAGTACCGAGTGACCTAGGTTGGTCATTTTCAAGATTCTTTGAAGGCCAAGAGGCAAGCAATGAGAGCTTCATTGATTGGTTTATATGTAGAGTCTTTTCCTCAGACAAGTGTTATAGGAAGCTTAAGCATATATCCTGAGGGCTCTAGTGAAAGTCGTAGAGTATCTGTATCCTTTTTAATCTAGTTTTGAGTATAAGCGGGCAGCGGAATGGTAAGTTATAGTAAGTAAATACTTATAAATATGGTATACACTTGTATGATTTCTGGTAATTGTTTGATATGCCTTGTTCGATGTATATATAGTGTATGAGATTATGATGGCATGTCACGTAGAATGTGGGCTAATGCATGTGCGACTTCAAAGTAAGTTGTTATGGTAGGGTTGGTAAGCATCTCATGCATATTTTTTTATTTGTCATATGGTGTGCTTGCATATTGTTATGTACCACTAGACAAGATTTGCTTAGCGTATGGGTTTCCCATGCACAGATTTGGAGCTTAGAGGAGGAGAGATAGAGGAGGACGTCCAGTTATTTAAGCTAAGGATATACAATAGGGGTGAGTGATACACTGTTGTATATTTGGTTGTTTTGTGGGTTGGGTAGTTATGAGAGTACATGTTTTATATGCTCTTAAAGGGTCATATAGTTTTATAACTATTCACTTTGTATAAACTTTGGGATAATAATTGTTCGTTTGTTATTATATTGAAATCTTTTCATAATGTTTTATTTTTTTTGTAAGTTTTCATAACATGATGCATTAAAAAATTTAAATTATAGTATTTTGAATCATGTGCATCGTAGCATCATTTGGTGTAATTGGGTTTAATCTTAATTATACCAGAGGGTGTTACATGCCTAGTTCTCTAGTCTTGGAATAAATGGTATACCACTGAGGGAGGTAAACAATACCATATGAGCTGCTTTGATATGATATAAGAATAAATGGTTAAAGCTCGGGATATGAACGCACTTGATCTTGGATTTGCTAGCATGTTATATTATTCTTAGTCAATGTGGCTCAAGCTGGGGTTGTTGAGCACCGTTAACTTGCAGAACTTAGATGAGCTACTACAGGTTGTGAGCCAGATGACTTGAGCTCAGATTGTGAGTGCCTCTGTCTCATGTCCTTCATCTGGATAGTCAAGCTAAGAGTTCTTAGGCAAGAGCATGTGTAATAATGAAAGCTTAGAGAGTTTTTGGGTTATATGGAAATTTAAATGCATAATGAAAGGAAAAGTATGGTTGCTGTAATATGTGGTAATGTATTGCTAATATCAGGTAACATGATATGGTATGGTAACATGGATATGTATATGTATACATTATACATAGATTTTATAGTATATCTACTGTAAGATAGACATGTTGATATGACATCAAAGTATGTAATAACTATAATATATGATTCTAGAAATAATCATAAGGTGAATGAATGTCATTGTATGACATTATATAAATGTAAAATTTTTATGCACATATGTATCACTAAGAATTAGTTTGTTTACTGTGTGGATTTTTTGATTGGAAAAGTAATGAACCCCAGAGACAAGTCAGTGTGCATCCAGTTTATGATATGTTTATGTATTTTGTTTGTGTCATGGGTTTTTGCTTTACATGTCATTTTACATTAAAAACATGTAATGATTTTTATTATGATGTATTTTGTATTAAAAGGCTAGTGAAACCGGAAAATGTATTTTATGTTTTATATATTATATTGATCGTTGGATTGAGATTTTATCTTTATGATGAATTTGATGTTTTGATTGAATAATTATATTTAAACAGATTTTAAATGTGAAATGTTTTAATTTAATAAATTTTCCGCAAATACAATCCATAGCATCTGTCGATATAGTTGGGGAGTTTTCTCAACTACATTAGAAGGTGTTACATGCAGTATCACATTCTAATAGATATATGCCATGACAGATATATCTTATGCTTTGTCGTTATGAGGTGCAAAAATTTTGTAGACTACATTTAGAATTTTTGTTGATTTGGGCTTCTTTAGTAGTCAACTAGAACTTAGATCATGTTGCGATGGGACTGGTGAAGGCAATCACTGTGCCTATTGGATAGCGGTTTACTTTACTAGCATGCATATTTCTAGAATCCTAGCATTGTATTGACTGTGATTTAGTTTGCAAGAAAGAGATTCATATGTTGAAGATTTATGGTATTCTGTGAGATTCTAAGTAATTTCCAAGTTGTAGTTCTTAGTTCTTATATTTTTCTTTTGAACTACTGCTTGAATGTTCTTCTCATTTGATTCGTTTGACAAGATTTTATTTTGTTACAAAATTTAAACTGAAGCATATGGCTTTCCATTTTGTGATGGACATATTTTTTTGGGTACTCATGCATAGGACATATAATCCATTTTGTGATGCACAACTTCATCTTGATGGAGGAATATTCAGATTTTTGTTTGGAGAAAGAAATATTCATTCAGTTTTTTGGAGGAAAGTGTTTGGTACTTGGTAACTATGTTGTAGTGACCTGTCTACCTTCAAAGTGTTAAACTTGTAATGGTTTTGTGCTTCTGAATCCATTTCATTTTAATACAAAAAATATTACTAATCAATTTGAAGGTAATATTTTCATATGATAGGAAAACCTCAAAGCTCAAATGCTTTGGTCTTGTGGTCTAATGATCTATTGTGAGCAAGAAAAGACAATGTGTATGTCAGGTAACAAATTTTCAATGAGGTCTTTCCTGAACTTTAGTTTTAAAAGTAGTTTAGCAAGTTAAGTATGTCGTTTTTCATATGGCGCCCACAATTTTCTCTATATGTACGGGAAAATAACTCAATTTTTCGTACACCCATTAAAGAGTTGATAGTGAAGGCTTCTCAAGCATAAATTAATTCGCGGCAATCATTGTTTTTGTGGCAGTGGTGGCGTTGTTTTCTGGGCATACTTAGTTGGACCTAAACATGTTTATGCAAATTTGAAGAAATAGTTTCAGTTATACGACAACTTCTTTAACCGCTAAGTTTCCTGGAAGAAAGGGCATTGAAGAGCATGCCGTTGGTAAGAGCCATATAATTTTAAGTTGTTGATCTTCTCTGAATTGAAAGTTAAGCACATAAAAGTCAAGCACATGAATTGAGACCCTTCCCACGTAAAAGACAAGCATATTTTTGAAAGATGAAACTAAACTATAAACAAAAAAATCAGTCCAGCCTCCCTAGAGAAAAGAATAAGAAAATAAGAAATGAACATTTCGTTTCATGAAAATTTATCAACTCTTTTGATTGATGATCACAATTTGCTATTTGCAGGTAGTAGAAATTCAAGAAGTTCAACAAAAATCATTATGATTAGTAGTATTTTTTAGTAAATATCAAATGATCTACATAGGGCTAAGTTTTTTTGTCTACCTTAGTGAAGATCAAGAAATTCTTGAATAATTTATGTAGATGGTACTCATATTTTTACTAAAATTATAAATATGTAGTTTGGTAGATTGAATATTGAATATTATGTTATGTATTAAATTTGTTTAATATTTTTAATTTTATTAGTGTTGAGAATGTCGCCTATTAAATAGAGCTTTTTATCAATTATATAGTTATAACAATTATAAATTTTATTATTACAAAAATCTATAATAAGGGGTGAATATTAATTATTGACCAAAAAAATTCAATTAAATCTACTATTTAATGAGGGGCAATTAAATATATAACGAGGAAAAAATTTATTCTTAAAAATACTTTTTAATGACGGTAAAAATTCATTCACTATATGTTTATTAATAAGGGGATCTATTTCTATCATTGTTTACTTTTACTCACGGAAGCAATAACGACTGCTCATTAGGGAATTTTTTCCGTCATTAAATGTTTTTTATGACAGTTTTTGAATTTTTAACTCCGGTTTTTCTCCTTATTATAAACCAATTTTCTTGTAGTGGACCTATCCTGGTTCAACCTTGTTTGAGGTAAGAAACACATCCAAGATAAAATTTTGTTGCGTGGTTAGCGCTCCATAATAGACTAGCTGTCAAAAACAGGTTATATAAGTGATGGATGATACCTGTGTTATGTAATTGTACTAAAAAGCTGTTGACCATTTCCTTTTTGGTTGTGGCTTTTCTAACCAATTTGGAAAGAAGTGTTGTCTAAATGCAATATTGGAAGGAAGGCTTACAAATGGCAACAAGAAATGAGCTGATTTTGCCGGCATGCAACTGGTACGAGTGAAAAAAGTTGTGCTAGAAGGGGCACAGTAATTGCTTCTTTTTTTTTTTTATTGGATATGGCTAGAAAGAAACGTTGTCATCTTTCAGATCTCGTGACAGAGCTTTGAGAAGGACTATTGAGCACATATATAGATTTGTTCCCTTGTAATTTTTTCATTTTTATATAGGACCTATGTTGTCTTGTTGTTTTCGCTTTGTTCTGCTAATTGTGTTTTTTTTTTAAATTATTTTATTCATTGGCAATAATAATCTTATTAACAAAAAAAAAAGGAAATAACTTATATATGAATGTTTGCAGCTAGTTTAGTCGAGTTACGACTTTGAAATGTTGTTTGAGCAACATATTAAGGAGTTAAAACTCCAGTAACAATTCAACTTAACCAATTTTGCATTGTTTTCAATTAAAATAACATGTCCCTGAAATGAGCAAATTTGGAAAATGAAACAAAAGGATGCACATTTCGCCATTTGTTGCTTGCTTAAATTCTAGCAAAAATCATCTATAATAGGTATATTCTCTCAAATTAATTAATCTTAGTTTTTTTTTTCTTCGAATATACGGTTGTGTTTGGGCAATTTTCTTGTGAATCATGTGTGCTTTCTTTCTATTTATTTCTTCTTCTTCTTTTTTTCTTTTGTTGGCTAAGATTATTATTTGTTTTTTTTTTCTGCCTATCTATAATGTATATAAAAATATACATGGGTGCAAAAACTTTTGAACTAAAGTATCTAGTATCTAGTACATGGCTAAAATTGTCTAAAGTATCTAGTACAAGAAAGTGAATGAAGGCAAGACCTTTAGAAAACAAAAATTTGATTAGTTTCCAGATTAAGAAGTTTATATCCTTTAGTTCCTATATGATAACTTGTAGATAACCCAAAAATATACATTTACCTACTTTAGGTTGAAAGTTATTTATGTTTTATAACAAATTACTCGAAAAAGATAAACAACCAAAAACCTTAAGGTCTTTTATATATGGAATTTTAGCATGAAGAATAAAGTAAAGTTGATGATTTCTCTCTTTCATTGGCAGTAAC
Organism: Triadica sebifera; assembly: GCA_023653625.1. Lineage (NCBI taxonomy): Eukaryota > Viridiplantae > Streptophyta > Magnoliopsida > Malpighiales > Euphorbiaceae > Triadica > Triadica sebifera. Next base: position 15,683,215 of record CM042898.1, on the reverse strand, counting down.
AAAACCAAGTAAGTTTCCTTAAAACAACAAATATCTAGTCACATTCAATATATGTTGATGATTTCTCTCTGTCATTGGCAGTAACAAAACCAATTTGATGTTGTATGCCCCTTTCATCATAAAAATTTGGGCAACTAAATTCTTCACCATTGTCTAATTTAATGCTTTTAAGATGTTCTCTAAATTATTTTTGCACAAACTTACGAAATTTCATCGTAAAACCCCATACTCCAACTTTTGATTTCAGCATGTAAATCCATATGTACCTTAAGAAGTATCTACAAGTAAGAAGATACTTGTAACTATATTATGATTACCCTCATTCTATATATGTCAAATCACAATCTGACATGAAAATAAGATATTAGTTCTTATTTTTAATTATTATTTTTTATTTCTTTGTGGAATTAGAAAATTGAAAATTGATTCTAACTAAAAAGCACTCCAATGTTTCAATATTTTAAATTTACAAGCATGATAAGAAATTAACTAGCTGAAGAAAATTTAATAAGAAACTGAAAATATGTAAACTACTAAGCTTGACTGATAACAGAAAATAGAAAAAGAAAAAGAAATGAAAGAAAAAGAAAAGAAAATCAGATATAAAAATTAATTTACAAACTTGATCTGGTGCTTCTTAATTATTAATTTTTTTATTGATATTACTTTGAAGTCTATTAATTATTTAATTAGTTAATTAACCACCACTAATTGATGTTGTGCTTCAATTCTTATTTCTTCAATCATAAACATGCACCACTCAAAATTAAACGGTGGTGAACTACTTTGTGATGAGTATGTTCATAGACAGCCTAATTATCTCTAAAAGGATAGATATTTTACCCAAAGGCCTTTTCAATATTAGATTCTCTAACATGTTATAAATACAGAATTTTCTAGTTCAAACAAGAGATATTTCAACACCACCAACACTAGTAAGTGTCACTATTTTAGAAGATTTATTATATCAATTATATCATGACAGGCCATAATTCACCATAGCACATGACTGTCTATATAAATACCAACCTAGGGGAGAGTACTTATCACTGTGATAGTCAAACTTAGTTAACTTCATCCAATTATCTTGTTGCTTACACAATGCAACAAGAATGCAACTCTAAATCAAATTTTGCTTCTTATTCATACATCAAACCAGTTTATAAGTTGAAGTGCAGGAAGTCATTTAAAATTGGAATACTCAATTCCTCAAAGCATCTAAGCAAGCAAGCTTTGACTGAACTTCTGAGTAAATGACTAGTCACTAGTACAGCTAAATGTATATTACTAACTCTAACAATAAAACAGATAAAGACACAATGTTTCATTAAGATAGAAAATTTAAAATCAAAAGTTTCAAAATTGAGTATTTAATTCAAGTTTTTTAATTAAGATTTGGACACCATTCCACTCAAGACAAATCATTCTTTCATAATAAATTCTCACTCTAATTCCTTATACTGAGCCCTTCACTTCAAATTCTCCAATAACTTTCTAAAGCTATTCCAAGAAAAGGATTCATTCATCAACATCAATCAGTTCTAAGAAATTACTACAATTTTGTTCAAAGAATTTCTGAGTTATAATCCATGTTTAAGGAAGGCACGGTAGAAAAACAAATTCCTCAAAAATCTTAACATGTGCATCAGAGCTCAGCACTCAGCATAATTTCTTGTATAAATAAGGAACACAAACAGAAGTGTAGGGGAGAAAAAAAACTCACAGCTTCCTTGGTAAAAATAGAAGATGGTGCTCCCTTCGACTTAGAATCAAAATCAGGGAATATCTGCCCAATATCAGGCAACCCTAGTGCACCCAATATTGGCACTTAATAACATCCATAAAAATAGAAGATGGTGCTCCCTTCCACTTAGAATCACAATCAGGGAATATCTGCCCAATATTAGGCAGCCCTAGTGCGCTCAATATTGGCAATTAATAACATCCATAGAAACAGAAGATGGTGTTCCCTTCCACTTAGAATTAGATATTTTCCTTGACTTGACATGTTAAAAAAGGCTACATATTATTTTTTTCATTTGTCTCATATTATAACCCAACTTATTTTTTATTTTGTTTGTTATCACCTTTATCTCATATTATTTTACATATGTCATTGTTTTGTCCCACTATGACCTAGAAAAAGGTATTGACTTGAAAACTTACCTAAAATACAAGGACTAATCTTACAATTTTTATCAATATTCAAACTATATAAATATAAGTAAGTTAAAAATGAGTTCAGACCGTCGATGGATGTATCATAGGTTAACAAATGGTCATTTGAACCAAAAATTTATGGATGGTTTGCAACAATTTATTGACTTTGCTATTAGTCAACCAACATGGATGGATGGGAATAAGATCAAGTGTCCATGTAATGGTCGTAAGTGCCAAAATCGTGTATATCATGATTTAGACACAGTAAAATTCCATGTGGCTAAAAATGGATTTGTACCAAACTATTATGTTTGGGATTGTCATGGAGAAACCAATGTGGATGTTGGCAATAGTCAAAATACAATTTGTAGCCAAGAATTTGATAATGTATATGATTTAACTGCATATCACTCTATGGTGTTTGATGTTGCTGGTCCTCAATTTACTTCTCAACAGTTTGAGGAACTTCTAAACCCTGAAGCAAAGCAATTCTATGACATGCTTAATGCTGCAAATAAGGAATTATGGCTTCGTTGTAAAAATCATACGTTGTTGTCATTTGTAGCTTGAGTTATGACCATGAAGTCTGAGAACCATATGACTGGAAAAAATTTTGATGAAATGGTTCAATAAATGAAGGAGATCCTTCCTGATGATAATGTTGTGACTAATAACTTCTATAGTACCAAAAAGTTGCTACGAGATTTGGGTCTACTAGTGGAAAAGATTGATTGTTGTACTAATCGTTGCATGATATATTGGGGTGAAGATAGTGAACTAAATATTTGCAAGTTCTATGAACATCCTCGTTATAAGAAAACATGTACAGAAAGTAGTAAAGGATATAAAACCAATATTTCATGCAAGAAAATGTACTACTTTCCTCTCACTGATAGACTAAAAAGATTGTATGCATCTAATGCCACAACCAAGGAAATGAGATGGCATGCAGATCATGAGGTTGAAGACAGTGTTATGATTCACTACTCAGATTTGCCTGCTTGGAAGCATTTTGATCAAACACATCCGAAATTTGCTATTGAAATTCAGAATGTGAGACTGGGACTTTGTACTGATGGGTTTCAACCGTTTGGACAAGCAGGCCGACAATTTCTTCATGGCCAATCATAGTAACACCGTACAACTTGCCGCCATGGCTGTGTATGAAAGAGCAATATATGTTCTTAACTATATTAGTTCCTGGGCTGGAAAATCCAAAACAAAAGTTAGATGTATTCTTGCAGCCTCTTATTGCGGAATTGAAACAATTGTGGAAGGCCGGTGTTCTGGCATATGACATTTCGAAGAAGCAAAACTTTCAGATGAGAGATGCTTTTATGCGGACAATTAGTAACTTTCCTGCATTTTCAATGTTGTCTGGATGGAGTACAGCTGGGAGGATGGCCTGTCCTTATTGCATGGATGATTCATATGCATTTTCCCTTTCAAAAAGTAGAAAACAGTATTGGTTTGACAATCATCGTAAGTTCTTACCAATATATCATCCTTTTCATAAAAACAAAACTTCATTCATAAAAAACAAAATGTTGGTCAAAGTTGCACCACCTGTAAAGTCTAGAATTAAAATATTGAGAGAGATTCAAAGTTTGGGGATAAAAAGAGTCAAGAATTGGGTGCTGAAGAGACTAATATAGCAAAATGCAAACATAGCAGTTGGAAGAAAAGAAGCATTTTTTGGGATTTGTCGTATTGGAGTACAAACTTGATTCGACACAATTTAGATGTTATGCACATTGAAAAGAATGCATTTGACAATGTATTCAACACAGTAATGGATGTTGAAGGAAAAACAAATGACACTTTCAAATCTAGGGAAGAGTTGAATGAATATTGTCGTCGTCCTGAGCTGGCACAAAATGTCACAACAGGAAAATACCCTAAAGCTTGTTACACTTTGGGTAAGTGTGGGAAACAAGCCTTGAGTGAGTGGGTCAAAAAACTTCAATTTCCTGATGGATATGCTTCGAATATGGCTAGATGTGTAGACATGAAGAAGCATAAGTTGTATGGGATGAAGAGCCACGATTGTCATGTGTTTATGCAAAGGTTAATACCTGTAGCATTTAGTGAACTACTCCCATACAATGTCTGGAAGGCACTTACAGAGTTGAGCCTTTTCTTCAAGGAGTTGACAACTACTGTCATAAGAAATGAAGACATGGTTCGATTGGAAAAAGAAATTCCAATAATATTGTGCAAGCTTGAGCGAATATTCCCTCCGAGCTTTTTGAACTCAATGGAGCATCTTCCTATCCACTTGGCTTATGAAGCAAAAATGACTGGCCATGTACAATACCAATGGATGTATCCATTTGAGAGGTACTTGGCATAAGCACTATCTCATTTCTTTCCATAAAATTTTGTTTCTGATGCTCTAAACATTAATTTATAATGTAGGTATCTCTGAAAGCTAAAAAACAATGTGAATAATAAAGCCAAGGTGGAAGGATCGATATGCAATGCATATTTGGTTGAAGAGGCTACATCATTTTGTTCCTACTATTTTGAGGACCATGTGAGCATGAGACATAGACAAGTGCCATGTAATGAAGACAATAGTATTCAAAGGGAGGAATGTGATGAACATAAAGGGAACTTGTCAATATTCAAAAATCCTTGTCGACCATTGGGGAAAGGTAAGTCAAGATTTTTGAGCGATGGAGAATATAAAGCAGGTCGAAGCTACATTTTGTTAAATTGCTCAGAAGTGAAACCGTTCACAAGGTTAGTATAAATAATTTTCTTTACTCATGATAGATATCTTATGATGTTTATAAGCATATCTAATATTCCAATTTGTCATATTCTAATGTATTCAAAGGATATACATCGATGTTTTAAAATGTGGTCAACCCAATATCACTGAGATTCAAGTTGACAACAAACTAGAAAATGAATTCCCATACTGGTTTGAAACATATGTGAGTATTATAACAACTAATTCTTTTGTATCAAGATAAATATATTAAGCACCATATATGTCATTTTTTTAAGGTTGTTTCAACTTATTTTATAGGCACATAATCCTTTAAACAATATTTCAAATAAGTTCATGAAAGATCTCGCAAAAGGTCCATTACCAACTGTTTTTTCGTATCACAACTACTTTGTGAATGGTAACAGATTTCACACTTTGCAACATGAGTATATGAGAAGAACAATGAATAGTGGGGTGTGCATTGAAGGCTCTAATTTATATGTTGATGAAGGTGATTGCTATGGTCAATTAGTAGAAGTCATAGAGTTGGAATACCCTGCCTTACTAGTCAAAAGAATTGTATTGTTCAAGTGCGATTGGTTTGACCCCACACCAAACTTAGGAACGAAAGTCCATAATGAGTATAAGCTTGTAGAGGTTAACAATAAACGAAGATTTTAATAAATATGAATCATTTGTTCTAGCAATGCAAGCAAACCGGGTGTATTTTTGTAGTTACCATAGTTTAAGGCGTGACAAATGCGATTGGTGAGCAGTATTCAAAATAAAAGCTCGGGCTATTGTGGATATTGTATTGCCTAGTGAAACAAATGATCAATCACCATTTCAAAAAGATGACATCGAGGTCCATAATCATAGTCAAAGTCAATTGGATGAAGAACCAATTTCCTTAAATGATCCAAATGGCATTTTTATAAACCTTGAGGGTACCATTGAACAAGAAGATGAGCCATTAATTGAATCAGATGAAGAAGAATCAAATGAATCAACTACTTGCTTGAATAGCGACTAAAGTTAATATCAGGTTACATTTTTAATTTATGTTGACTATTTAATCTGGCTCTAAATATACTAATTATGAAGTAAAAACCTATTGTGAGTGTTGTTTTTCAATTAATATAATGAATCTATATTTTTTAAATTTCTTAGATCAATCTTATTACATATGTATCATAGTGTTATGGCTAATGGGTCTTCTGGTAGAGGAGTTGGTTGTGGTAGAGGAAATGGACATGGAGGGCATTTAGTTGCAGGTGGTAGAGGAAATGAAAGTGGAAAGCGTACACCAGCTATATCACAACCTATGACACCTTCAAATGGAAGTGGTACAGGAGATGTAAGTGGAACAAATATATCGGTTACTGATACATCACCGCCTATTATACCTACAAGTGGAGGATGCACAGGTGCATCATCATCAGCACCACCACTTGTAGATGATTCACCACGATCACCTGCCACTCCAGCTTCTGGATCAAGTCCTGCAGATCATATACTGACTTTATCATCAATAAATGATATAACTTCAAGTAGTACTAAGCCACATCTTGATATATGCTTTGGATGGTTATGTTCAACACTAATTTTTCTTATTTGTCATCCAATTATTATGATACATATTATTTATTAGTTCTTTGTGAATTACTAATAATGTGCTAAATATATTTATGCTTTTTTGTGCAATCAGCTTTACTCCATCTCATAAAGCTTCGGCACAGATCACAAAATGCATGAAACAACGATTTCATGAAGATGGATATAATTGGTCAGCAGTGCCCCAGGATATAAAGGAGTATTACTGGAATGAATTTTAGGTTTTTTGTATTTTCCTCATACTTTTTTAAATAGAGTGCAAAGTGATAAAAAAAATCAAGTTATTCTTCAATATAACTAATACCAATGAAAATATCTTACAGAAACATTTTTCGTTTGATAGGTCTTTAGAATATGTGATTCAGACCATCTGAGAGCAGTAGAACAGTAAACGTTATTCTACCACACTCTCTGACTAGAGGAAATCGGGAAAGCGGCCCAATGTGTTTCAGAAGAGATATAGGACAACTGGCAGCATTATTGAAATTCTCCAGATTTCAAGAATAAGTGTAGTATTGCATCCAAAAATAGGTTGAGTGAGGTTAGAGGACTTGACATTCGATTGTCTAGGCACACTGGGGGTTCTAGATCTGCTGTAGATCACAATATTGAGTTGGTATAACAAATTATAAACTTATAGTTCAAATTGAGTTTAAAAAAATTGAAAAAAAAATTATTTTATTTTAAGCAACATAATAATGTGTTATGTTTTTTTAGGCTAAAGAGCATTCTGGACAACCCGTGACTGATTATGATATATTTGAAAGGATCCATAAAACTAAGAAAGATGGCAGTTTTGTTGATCAACGGTCAAAGATTATTAGGGTTAGTTTACTCAACATCATTAACTCAATAAAAATCATTTGGTTGTAGTATGTTTTTCTTTTCTGCATATTGATGGCCTAAACTTTATATAACCATAGGTAACAGATTGCTTGAAGGCAATTATTCTGTTTTGAAACATTTGGCATTATTAATATGAACGTTGGTCTCTATTCCATGAATTTCATTTTTTATGGCGTAAAGCCTAATCTAGCTACAGGAGCATAAGTCTCATCATAATCTATTCCTTCTTCCTGATTATACCCTTTTGCAACCAATCTAGCCTTATTCCTAGTTATTAAACCTTGTTCATCTAATTTATTTCTAAACACTCCTTTGCTACATATAATTTGATGATCCTTGGGTCTAGTTACTAAGGTCCATACCTTACTCTCTCAAATTGGTTGAGTTCCTCTTGCATTGCAATAACCCAACTTTCATCATTAAGAGCCTCATCAATATTTTTAGGCTCAATTTGAGAAATAAAAGCAAAGTCAGAGGCTAAATTTTTGAAATGAGATCTAGTACTTACTCCCCTTGAAGGATCACCAATGATTTGCTCCTTGGGGTGATCTTTTGTCAATCTCCATTCCTTTGGGAGCTCTTGCCTGTTTTCCTCTTGAGCTTGAGGTAGAGAATCATCTTGATGTGAATCTTCTTGACCATTTTCTTCTTTTCCATTTCCAAGATCAAGTATTTCCATAGTTCCTACAATATCATCAAGAACACTACCTTTCACAAGATCAAGTCTACTAGATTCATTAAAAACAACATGCATAGATTCTTCAACAGTTAATGACCTTTTATTAAATACTCTATATGCTTTGCTAGTTGTAAAGTATCCTAAAAAGATACCTTCATCAAATTTAGAGGCAAATTTTCCAAGGTTGTCCTTGGTATTTAATATGAAGCATTTGCATCCAAATACTCTAAAGTATGATATCAAGGGCTCTTTTCCATTCCATAGCTCAAATGAGGTTTTGTTTAAAAGAGGTCTTTTGAAAACTCGATTTGAAATATAACAAGCAGTATTTGTTGCTTCTGCCCAAAAGTAAGTTGGTAAACCATACTCATTGAGCATTGTTCTAGTCATTTCAATTAAAGTTTGATTTTTCCTTTCAACTACCCCATTTTGTTGAGGTGTCCTAGGAGATGAAAAATTTTGCGAAATGCCATGTTCAAGACAAAAACTTCCAAAGTTTTCATTTTCAAATTTTTTGCCATGGTCACTTCTTATTTTTGAAATACAATACCCTTTTTCATTTTGAACTCTTTTAGCAAAGTTCTTGAAATTTTCAAAAGCATCACTCTTTTGATCTAAGAAAATTACTCAAGTAAATTTAGAGTAATCATCTACGATGACAAAGGCATAATATTTACCTCCTAAGCTTGCAATTCTAGTATGTCCAAATAAATCTAAATGCAGGAGTTGTAGAGGTTTTAAGGTACATACTATGTTTTTGGCTTTGAAGGATGACTTGTGTTGCTTCCCTCTTTGGCAAGGTTCACATGTCTTGTCTTTTTTAAATTTAACTTTTGGCAGTCCCTTTACTAGTTCTCCTATGCTGAGGCTTTGAATTAAATCCATGTTCGCATGACCAAGCCTTCTATGCCACAGCCAAGATTCATCACTAGTAGACACAAGACACTTAGAGGAATGGTTAGATATTTCGTGTAAGTCTATTATGTATGTGTTGACATCTCTATTTCCTTTAAATATCTCTTGACCATCAACAGAGGTTACAAGACATTCATTGGAAGTAAAGGTTACTTTGTTTCCTTTATAACATAATTGACTAACACTCAACAAGTTATGTTTCAAGCCATCAACAAGTAAGACATTTTTAATAAAAGTAGTACCATTAATACCTATAGAGCCAATGCCAATTACCTTACCCTTAACATTGTTTCCAAAGGTAACTTTACCTCCATCAATACTTTTAATTTCATTGAAGAGTTCTTTGTCTCCTGTCATATGCCTTGAGCATCCATTGTCTACTAGCCAAGCATTTTTGTTTGTTGTGGACTTGAGGCATACCTATAGAATCGCAATTCAAGTATGATTTTTAGGTACCCAAATGAGCTTGGGTCCTTGGGGGTTAGCACATGAAGGTTCCCAATGAGCCTTCCTTATCCAATAATGTTTATTTATGTGACCAATTTTCATACAATAATTACATTGTTTAGGTTTAACATTGCTTTTTGGTCTTACAATATTTTTGAATGCCATATTTCTATTAGACTGATTTTGAAACAATGGCATGCACAATTATGATTAATTGGTGCTTTCCTAGATACATTCTTCTTATACATAAAGGCATGATTATTTTTTTATGTATAAAAGGATTAGTGTACTTATTCCTTAGTGCTATTCCAGCAAGTGTGGAGATGTGAGATTCACTTGACTTAACAAAAATAGTTTTGTGAGAGGATGATGATGTGTCCTTAAATCCTAGACCATGTCTAATTAAAGGTGGTCTTTGAGACACAATGAGAGTATCTAAACTCTCTTTTCCTTTGTGAAATTTAGAAATGGAATTTCTAAGTTCCTTAACTTCATTTTTTACAGTATTATTTTCTTTAAGCAAGGATTTTGTTGAGGGTCGTGATGAGTATTCATCTAATGACTTTCTCCTTTTCTAAAGCATCAATTTTGATTTTTAACTTGGAAATGTTATTCTTATAAGTACTGAATTTATTCTTATAAGTACTGAATTTACTCCTATATTTTTCTAATTCTAGATTCAATTCTTCTATTAGGTTTTATTCATCATCATCATCATCACTATCACTATTACTATCATTATCACTACTATCATTATTGAAAGAGTATGAGTGTAGTGATCTTACCTTATCCGAGATGTGATCCTCAATAGCCATGAAGCATAGGTTGACCTCTTCGTTTTCATTATCATCTCTTTCACTAGAAGAGCTTTCGTCATCCCATGTGGCTTTGTGACCTTCATAATAGTTTTCCAATGTTTTCCACATGCTATATGCAGTTGAACAATGTTATATCCTGCCACATTCTTCAATAGATAATGAACTTGAGAGAATTGTCATTGCCTTCTTATTTTTGAAATTTGCTCTTCTTTGAGGCTCTGTCCAATCATCTCTTGACAGGATTTCTTCTTCACCATTAACTCTTCTTCTAGTTGATGGTGTCCATTTTTTTGAATACTATCCCAGACTTCAATTCCTTCATTATCCAGATATGTCTCCATCTGAAACTTCCAATGAGCATAATTTGCTCCATCGAAGTAAGGCTTGAGACTTTGGAATCCTTCACTGGTCATATCTTGATTTTTACTAGCACTTTTTAGGCTTCGATGCTAGGCAAAGCTCTGATACCAATTGTAGCCCAGATATTGAGCCAAGAAGGGGGGTGAATTGGAGATTAAAAAAAATTTAACTTTTAAGTGCTAAAATAAAAATTAAGTTTAGTAGGGATAGAGAAATTTGACACTAGAATTTTATAGAGGTTCTGGTATTAACAAACCCCACTTCTCCTCCCAATCGCAATTGGGAGTTTCACTAACACACTAAATTGTACAATGGAGTTTTACAAGCTCACTCCCAACTATGGTGTTTCTAACAATGGCTCACACCTAACCCAAAAATCCCTTGTGTTTTGAAGGCTCGCATAATAATCAATTCCTTATGTTTTACAGGCTCACACAAACAACCTTTACCTTGTGTTTTATAGGCTCACACAAATAACCTTTACCTTATGTTTTATAGGCTCACACAAACAACCTTTACCTTGTGTTTTACAGGCTCACACAAACAACCTTTCTTTGTGTTTTAGAGGCTCACACAACTAACCCTTACAAGTGTTCTACTCTTAATCCCAAAATACCCAAAGCTCACTTGAGTAAATGATTATAAAGAGAAACACTTACAAATCTTTATTGTTCAATAAATGATGAGCAAAAAGATTTTTACAGAGAATAAATATCAAATGCACAAAATGGCTTACAACAAGGTTTTGATTCAAAATATTACCAATTCTCTTGTTCTTTTGTTCTCCTTGTTCACTCTCTTATTCTGGATGCATAAATGACTTGCATTTATATTTCCATAGTAAATTATAGCCGTTAGAATGCATTAAATATGAAACTAGCCATTGCACTAACCCTAATAATCGCGTCTGACATTTTTCTCTTTCATCGTTCACGGTCGTGACTCTGTGTGTCACGGTCGTGACTGTTCTTCCAAGTCGTGACTGAAGTAGTGACCTTGGCCATGAAGCATTCTGGAAGGTTTTGAAATACTTGTTCACGGGCATGACATTTTATCTTCACGGGCGTGATAACCTTCCAAGCCGTCGTCTAAGTGGTGACTTTGGTGGTGAAGCTCTCTAGAAGAATTTGTCATGTCTTTTCACGGGCGTGACTGAAATGCTCATTCATAATTGTTATCTTCCTTCATGACCGTGAACTTTAAATGTTGTTTATTGGCGCTAGGCTTCATCACGGGCATGACACATAGGGTCACGGGCGTAAACATGCTACTTCTTAAATTTTATTTTTTTAAAATTAATCTTCCATTCTCCATTCTTGCTACCATATTCCATACCTTGTTTAATAGACTTAGAAAATAAGTATGTTAAATATATTATTGTTATTTTATTTGTTATCATCAAAATCACAGAAATACCTCTCAAGGTTCAATAGTATGTCATGTAGAATTTGAGATAATGCATGTGTGGACTTGTGGTAAGTCGTACGGTAGGTTAGTAAAAATAGAATGCATGTTGTATATGTCATGTGTTGTACTTCGCATGTTTTTAAGTGACACTAAGCATTAGATTTCTTAGTACATGAGCTTCCTATGCACCGGTTTAGAGCTTAGGGGAGGAGCTACAAAGGAGAACGCCCAAAGATCAGAGTTAAGAAAACATATTTGGGGTGGGTGATACAACCATTGTATTTTTTGATTTTTTTTAGATTTGGGTAGTTATAGATTTACATGTTTTTATTTTTAGAGACATGTAGTTTTGTAACTACTAATTTTTTTTGTATAACCTTTTGGGCTTGTGAATGCCTGTTGATTATTGTATTTAAACTTTTATTGTATTAAGTCTTTTAGTGACATTTTATATTTTTAATAAGTCATCATGGATATGGTGTATCAAGGTTTTAAAGGTTTGGCATTTTAAATCATTTTCATCAAAATATTCTTTGGTATAATTGGGTTTATTGTTAATTATATCGAAGGGTGTTACATTTAGTGGTATTAGAGCTTAGATTTATACGGTTCTAAACCTATATGGGAAGGGTTGTATCATGTGTGCGAGTTGTATTCTATGTGACTATGATATGGGTTATTCTCTATCAATGTATAGGTTAGAAAGTAGGTATGGAGATCGAACCATATGACGTGGTTGAAAGTAACAGTCCAGCTGACATAGGGGCTCAGAATCAACAAAGCTAGACTAGTGTCCGCAACCTCGATGTTTGTCCTTCTCCACAGCAGCCGATGGCTAGTTAGGTGGATCAGACTTGGAATCCTCTAATGCAGAATCTAGTTGCTTTATTGCATCGTTTAGTACAAGCTATGCCATGACCTCCACCACCTCCACCTTATCTTTCTTCACCACCAAGGCCTATGGTTCATATTGATAGGTTGAGAAAGTATGGAGCCACAGACTTCACAGGAAAGATTAAGGATGACCCAATAGCTGCAGAGTTTTGGTTGGAGAAGATTGAAAGGGTATTTGAGGAGTCGGATTATGCTGAGGAGCATAAGGCTAGGTATGTTGTATCATTTATCCAAGAGCATGCCTGTGATTGGTAGAAGTCGGTTTTATAGAAGCCTCAAATTCTAGAGCTGCTTACCTGAAATTTTTTCACAGCAGAGTTCAAGAAACAACATATGCCAAGGGCATATGCAGTTGAGAAGAAATGAGAGTTCCTGAACTTATAGTAAGGGAACATGACCGTGACAATGTATGAGAGAGTTTATCTGGTTAAGCAAATATGCGACCAATAATATCGGGGATGAGATAGACAAATATTACCGATTTAAGGATGATTAAAGATATGAGATCGGGTTCCACTTGATTTCATAGTAGCTTGAGGACTTTAAAAAGTTGGTATCTACTATTATTACTATAGAAAATAGGATAAAAATGAAGAGATTAGAGGAGTCATCTATGAGGGACTTTAGGGGACCATCTTTTAGTGATGCTCAGACATCGAGAAAAAAGGCTCGCACCAGGTCCCGGTTACTTCCAGTTCAAAGGGATGGGTCAAAGCAAGAGTCAATCAGGGTATAGCAGACAGTCACCATCATCAAGTGCCATTTCTATAGTTGCCCGTAGTCAAACATAGACACGGAGAGAGGCGGCACCAGAGTATGCATCATGTGATTAAAACCATAAGGGAGAGTGCTTGGGACCCTCAAGAGCTTTATTATAGATATGGGTCTTGAGGCCACTGTCATAAATATTATCCATTATAGTCAGTTGAGACATTTGCTTAGACTCATAGTTCAATGCCGACTCAAACCAGAGGATAGGAAAAAACCCGTTATGGTAGAGGTGGATCTAGATAGGTTGTGTTAGAGATGGTGAATATGCCGAGATCTAGTAGAGCACCAATGAAAGCCTGTACTATAAAGGCTAGAGAGGATTTGAATGCTTCAGACGTGATTGTTGGTACATTTCTTCTATTTGACTCAATTTTGATTGCTTTGATAGATTTGCGTTTTATCCACTCCTGTATATGTATTCACATAGCTGAGCGATATAACATATTAGTTGAGAGACTAGACAATGAGATAAATATGACTTACCCTTTAGGGCATAATACAATGGTGAATCGAGTGTATAGAAATTGTCCTGCTGTAATCCAAGGGAAAGAGTTTCCAGTGGATTTAATTGAACTACCCTTCCATGAGTATGACGCTATCCTAGGTATGGATTGGCTCTCTCAATAGGGCGAAAACGGTTGAATTGAAAATGTTGAAGGGTGAGATAGTGGTTGTTCAGGGTGAGAGATCCTCACAATAGTCAGGGGTTATCTCTATGATGAAGGATTAGAAGATGATCAAGAAAGTGTGTGAGGCCTATTTGGCTCATGTGGCCGACACCAGGAGGGGAAGCCCATACTTGAGGGATATTTCAATATTGGAAGAATTCTCAGATGTGTTTCCAAATGATTTACCAGGGTTACCTCTATATAGAGAAATAAAGTTCTCGATCAAGCTTACTCTAGGTATAACTCCTATATCAGTATCATTGTATCTTATGGCTATGTCATAAATGTAACATCCTTGACCTTCCCCACATGCATACCCACATGCATTTCATTTGAACATGTGCATCTTCCATATAATCCAATTGAACACGTGCATTTCATACATATTTTCTTATAAACAAGTTCATGGCACGCACTAGCTACGTGTCCTAGTATTTGGAAATTGTGTCGAGTCGCACGTGTGTAATTATAACCTAAATGAGGATAACAAAGCATTAGAAATAAATTGAATAAGGTGACCAAATTAATGTAAGCAAAATGATTAGATTAAGATTAGTAAACATTTTACATTGTTAATTTAGTTAAATCGGGCCAAATGATTAAGTTGTACTATTGTGTCAATTAGTCGAATTATATATATATATATATATATATATATGTAAATAATAATAATAATAATATAAATAAAATAAAATGAAAATGAAACAAAAGAGAAATAAAAGAGAATAGGAGAAAAGAGAAGAGAAAGGAGAAAATAGATGAGAAAAAGATAAAAAAACAAAACAAAAAACAAAAAGTTAGCTTTATCTTCCCATTTCTGCCTTCTTCTCCAGCCCATCTTCTTTTTCAATTTCCTCCATTTTAGACTTTAATTAATCCTTTTTTCACTAAGTTTTTGAAGCATATTGATCCCTTTCAAGGTCGTTCCTGGTAAGTAATCAATTCTTATTGCTATAGGGTTGATTTGAGTTGCTTAGGTTCATTAATAGGCACTAATTTGCAACTCAATTTTGATGCACATAGAAATTTATTATGGAAACATTTAAAACACAAAAATTGTTCCTTTATGTATTAAATTTATAGATATGTAAACGGTTTTTCATGATTTGGTGTATAGGAAGAGAAATCCTCTCTCTACTGAAACTGGTCAGGGTGTGAACCCTAACCAAGTTAGCTACTGTGTTATTTGATTTCGAATATGTTAAAGCCATTATTTGAAGTATCTCAAAATATAAAAGTTGTAGATATATGAGTTATGTATTTATATACCAAATTGAAGGATCATTTGATTTTTATATTTTGAGTTATGGAGAAAGGAACCATGATTGTTCCATAGTTTAAATTGCCTGCTTAGTGCCCTGGGCAGATCTAGCACGTTGTTTGGCCAATTTAAGCTCAGTATAGCTAGATTCGGTATATTATCAAAGCATTAAAGTTATATTTATATGTCTTATGTTAGATTGGGTACTAATTTCAGGTTAATATGTTATGTATAAACTAAGTTATGGCCTTTTGAAGTCATACTGGTCCGGAAGCTAATTCTATTCTAGACCAGTGAAATGTTGCTTATGATTTGAAGACATTAGAGGAATAATTGATAAAATTTGTAAACATACAAAATGTTCCATTTTCAGCCATATAATTGGTTGTAAAGTTTCATTGAACTATGACTTATATATTATAAGTTATGATGAACCAAAGTGGGTACCCTGAAACTGCCTAAAGGCAGAAAACATAACACACTTAGATATTCCACCAAAACTTGTACAATGATCCAATTGTTCTGAAATTTTAATAAGTTCTATAATTATTTGTTTGTTTTAATTAGGAATAAGAATCAGATTAATTGGTCAAGTATAGAAAAATATATAGGCTAAACAGTCCCATAAGGTCACACTGCCTCATAGAAAAAATCTTAACTATTGATATGAACAATGCATATTAAATTGTTCAAGACTATGATTGTGTGATAGACTACCATCCAGGAAAGGCTAACGTGGTTGCAGATGCACTAAGCAGGAAGATTTTAGCTGAGATGCGAGTGGAATCTGCATTGATGCAAAGAATTAAAGATGCCCAAAAACAAGATGAGAAGTTAGTAAAGATGGTTGAAGCCTTGAAAAATGGAGAAAAGTCAGAATTTTCTTTAACAGAAGATGGTACTGTGTATTTGAAGAACCGGATTTGTGTACCAAGCATGAAAGAGTTGAGGACAAAGATTTTAAAAGAAGCTCATAAAACGGTCTATACTATGCACCCAGGTTGGAACAAGATGTACCAAGATTTGAAAGGACAATATTGGTGGTCGGGGATGAAAAAGGATATCACTGAATATGTTCTAAATGTCTAATATGTCAGCAAGTGAAAGCTGAGCATCAATTACCCACAGGATTACTACAACCGATTCCCATACCAGAATGGAAGTGGGAGAGGATCACGATGGATTTTGTGTTTGGTTTACCGATAACTCAGAGAAAGCATGATGCAGTGTGGGTGATAGTGGATCGATTGACAAAGTTAGCATATTTTCTACCAGTCTGAATGGACTATACTTTGAACAAGTTGGCTGAGATTTATATGAATGAGATAGTGAGACTTCATGGAGTGCCTGTATCTATCATCTCTGACAGAGATCCCAGGTTTACGTCGCAGTTCTGGAAGAGTCTACAGCAGGCTTTGGGAAATCGACTAAATTTTAGCACGACATTTCATCCGCAAATGGATGGACAATCAGAGCGAGTTATACAGTTGCTAGAGGATATGATGAGATGTTGTGTACTTGAATTTGAGGGAAGTTAGGATCGACATTTACCTCTTATGGAGTTTGCCTATAACAACAGTCATCAAACGAGCATAGGCATGGCTCCTTATGAAGCTTTATATGGGAGAAAGTGTAGGACACCGATATGTTGGACCGAGTTGAATGAGAAAAAGTTGATTGGGCCAGAAATAATTCAACAAACGGAGGAGAAAGTTAAAGTGATCAAGGAAAGGCTAAAAGTAGCACAAGATCGACAGAAATCATATGCCGATTTAAAGAGGCGAGATATAAAATATGCAGTAGGAGACAAAGTATTTCTTAAAGTTTCACCTTGGAAAAAGATATTGAGGTTCGGTAAAAAGGGAAAATTAAGCCCCAGATTTATTGGTCCCTATGAAATTCTAGAAAGAATAGGACCAATGGCTTACCGATTAGCTCTTCCTCCGGAGTTAGACAGAATTCATAACGTGTTCCACGTTTCAATGTTAAGAAGATATCGTTCAGACCCAACCCACATTATACCGATTGAGGAAATAGAGGTACAGACAGACATGTCTTATAAGGAAAAACCAGTGGCTATAATAGCATATGAAGAGAAAGTTCTCCGGAACAAGAGAGTTCCTCTAGTTAAAGTTTGGTGGCAGAATCATACAGTTGAAGAAGCCACGTGGGAAAGTGAAGAAGTGATGAAGAAGCAGTATCCCCAGTTGTTCAAGCTCGAATAAAACAAGTAAATTTCGAGGACGAAATTATTTTAAGGGGGAGAGAATGTAATATCCGCTAATTTAGGTTCCGAGTCGCACGTGTTGCGACATTGACACGTTTGACCGATCGGAGTCTAAATTCGGATTTTTACAAAAATTGATTAAGAAATGGCTAAATTAAATAATAAATGCCTAAATAAGTGATTATAGAGTTTAAAGAAGTTGATTTACGGTAAAGGACTAATTTGCAAAATTTGATAAGTTTTGGGGTCAAATTGCAAATTACAAAAAATTGGAGGATTAATGAGATTAATTGATAATCAACATATTAATTTTGAGCACATTTTGATAGTGTTGGCCGGCCATGATGTTAAAGGAAGATGATTAATATTGATTAAGTGTAAAATTGGAAGAAAATGGTCAAATGATGGGTCCCACATGAAGATTTTTTTTTGGGTACCCTATTTAAGGCTTTCTTTTCTTCTTCTTCTTCTCTTCATTTTCTGCTCCTTCTCTCTTTTCTTTACCAGTCATGCTAGCCACAACTTCTCCTCCATAGCTCACCTTGATTCTAGAGAGAGAAAGGAAGGGAAGAGAAGGGAAAGAGCAAGACAAGGTGATTTTCCTGTTCCATAACTCATAAGGAAGCTGGAAAGAACAAGAAAGAGGAAGAAAAATCAAGTTTGGTAGAGAGAGAAAATCTCCAAAGTGGTTATCAAGTGAAGAAAAGTGTAAGGTAAGAAGTATTTCTTCTTCTTCATCATCTTTTCTAAAGGAAGTTTGAATTTTGAACTCATCTAAGACTTATATGGAAAGAGAGAGAAACTAGGGTTTTGAGAGACAAAAAAAGAGATTTTAGGGTCTTGAGGAAATCAGATGATGATGATAATAATTTATGATGTTGTAGGAGTTCCAAATAACAAGGAACAAGCTCTAAAGAGCAAAGGAAAAGAGAAAGCTACCTAAAAGAGTGAAGGAGAAAGATTAAGGTTTGTACATAATTTAAGGCAATAGCCTATTTTTGTTATAAATAATGCATGCTGAACATGATTGTAGATAAATGCAATTTCAAGAATGATGATGATTATGGCATGAAACCATAGGATTAGACATGTATGAATGAGATCCTTGTGTGACTTTGAATTAATGATGCATGTTAGAAAATCTTGTATGATCAAGGCATGTACATGTATTGAAAAGTAATAAGTTGAGTAAAGAGCCTTAGAAATGCATGAAATAGAATTTGGTATGTTTTGGAGGATGTTAGAATGAATGAAAGGTGAATATGCAGATTTCCTGCTGAAAGTCACGGGCATGACTATTGAGTCACGGCTGTGAACTTGAGGGTTCACGGTTGTGATTGATTGTGTCACGGTTGTGAATTTCTGGGTGGAAATGGTACTATTCATTCCAGAAGCATTCACGGGTTGGAATCACGGAAGTGAACTTATTCACGGGCGTGAATGAGTAATCACGGAAGT
Organism: Triadica sebifera; assembly: GCA_023653625.1. Lineage (NCBI taxonomy): Eukaryota > Viridiplantae > Streptophyta > Magnoliopsida > Malpighiales > Euphorbiaceae > Triadica > Triadica sebifera. The sequence continues at coordinate 15,663,971 of CM042898.1, read as the reverse complement.
GAACTTATTCACGGGCGTGAATGAGTAATCACGACCGTGAATGCTTTTGGGCGATTCATTCCAGTAGCGTTCACGGCTTGAGATTACGGGCGTGAACTAATTCTCTGGCGTGAAAGTAGTAATCACGGCCATGAATGCTCTGTATTTGAAATTATGAATGAGGTTATTAAATGAGGAATTCAGGTCATTAAATGAAAGTTATTGTCTATCCAGAAAAATAAGAATGATATAGATATGGATATATGTATATATATATATATATATATATATATATATATATATATATATATATATATATATATATATATATATATATATATATATATATTGATGTGAGAATGTGATATATTGTGATATAGAAAAATGAATTGTCATGGATAATATATGAAATTTGAAGCAGATGATAAACATGAGAATATTGATGAATCTAGTAAATGAATGAAAAGATGTATGAGTATGACTATATGCTTGTAAAACAAAAAAATTGAGATGTTGATAAATATGAGAAAAAAAATGGATGTGTTGAAATTTGAGAATAATGATTGATGTGAAAATATAAAGAAGCCCATTACTCTACTTGCGGACTAGAATCAGGATAGATGACATGTCATTAAGGGGGCGAACGGTACCGTACTATACCTCAACCAATGTGGCTAAAGCTTGTGTGAGCGCCATTAGTCTGGGATGCTCAGTCAGTGTGGCTAAAGCTTGTGTGAGAGCTACTGACTTGAGAAAGCTCCGATGAGCACATATAAATGAGGACAAGGTGTCATAAGCTTGTGTGAGCGGCCTTGATCCGGTTATTCATCTATGTGGCATAAGCTTGTGTGAGCGCCATTGATTTGAGAAGCTCTTATGAGCCAGATAGTGGACAGGGTGGCATAAGCTTGTGTGAGCACTCCTGATCCATATCCCATATGCAATCAGTCCAAAAATTTAGAGTGATGTGGGCAAGATAATGAGGATATGTCAGAAAAATAAGAAAAAGAAAGAGATTTACAGAAAATGATGATGACATGAGATTGAAATGTAATGATAAAGAGATTTACAGAATACTTTGCTAGTAAAGATAATGAAAATAATAATGTCTATATGAGCATGACATTTATACTTTTATGAAATAGGAATATGTTGATAGTCATGCATGCAAACATTTTAATGCACGAAATGATAATTGTTAATGCTTGTTGCATGATATAGTATATTGCCTTCTTTATATGCACCACTAAGCTTAGAGCTTAGCATGGAGTTTAATTTCCACGCAGATATAGAAAGGTAGCTGAAGACGCTAGATAAAGCAAGCGGTGATCCCATTCAAGTAAAGCAGCCGAATCTTGAGAAAGTGGGTTACATGTTTTGAAACTTTTGTATTTGACTTTTATATTAAAAAAATGTTTGAGTTTGTAAAACTTACTTTTAAAGTTTGTTAAGAATTCCTCTGATGTTAAAAATTACTATTTTATGTAAATAAATTGTACTCTGATTTTTATTTATATCCATATATATTCAAAATATATATATATATATATATATAAAGTATGAGAAAGAAAGGACATTAGCGCTCCCTCATCCGGGCACGTGCAGTTCGGGTGAGGAGGCGGGTGCTACACGTAATATATTGGAGACCCACAAGGAGCGGATAGACAATAAGTTAGGGGTCAGAATCAAAGGAGAAAGGTGAGTCTAATTATCAATTGAATTCTTTAGTGCAAATGAATGTCGTTTGCTATGTGATCCATATGATTGTCATGATTGGTCCTTGATAATGTAATGATGGATAATTTGTGACATTGTGGTACATATAAATGGTATACTTGTGGTATATTTGAGGTATATGTTTGACATATGTGATATATATACATGGTATATGTATAATATATGCAAGGTATATACGTGACATATGAGGTATATATGGAATATATGTATGTTGTATATGATAAAGTTGCATTGGTCGATGAATGCTTAAATACAAGTACATATGCATATGGACTAAAAAGGTGTTGTGACTAGTTAATCAATATTGTAAAGCAAAAGAAGAGGCCTATGGCCCAATAAATGTGCAAATGAAACAAATGATCAAGCTAGCTAGCAAATACAAATGTTCACATGGAAACCCGGGGCAATGTCTGTTTAACTTGGTCACAACAAAATGAAATAAGCAAAGCATTTGCATACATAAAGAGTAATGATTATATGTTTCAACTTTATTGATATTTATATGATACTGATGAATAGAATGGAATACATGGTATGTATTGGATTTGTGACTTATTGTTATGAGTTATTCGGTACTTTAGAGCTCATTTGATGGTTACTCTCCTTGAGCCGCAACTCATCAATTTGCATCATTTTTTAGGTAAAGAAAAGTGATAGCTCATTTTAAGTAGCGTATAAAAGACATGGAGCACAGGTCACTGGCCGAGCCTCATCACTCTCTCTCCTTGCATTCCACACAAGCATGAAAATATGTCATATGTGTTTTGTATTTATGAGCTTGAATATGTATAGTCATTTTGGAATGAGTATAAAAATGTATAAATGAAAGCAACTCAAAAATACTTATGTGTAAAGTTTATGTTTTGATATATGTGATATATTATATTGTGGTGAAAACCTCAGTGTTAACTTTGCAAAGTCAATGAATAATATTACAGGATATGAGACTTGCAAGTCATTGAATAAAATTATAGGATATGAGACTTGCAAAATCATTGAATTATATTACAGGATATGAAAAAAAAATTTACTACTATTATTAACAGGGTATTTTACCTTTCCAGTATGCTATGTATGATTACTTGATACAGGGATAGGTTATGTAACATCCTTGACCTTTCCCACATGCATTTCATCGAACATAAGCATCTTGCATACAATTCAATTGAACACGTGCATTTCATACGTATTTTTGTAGGAACAAGTTCATGGCATGCACTAGCTACGTGTCCTAGTATTTGGCAATTATATCGAGTCACACGTGTATCCTTATAACCTAAATGAGGATAACAAAGTCTTAGAAATGAATTGAATAAGGTGTATAAATTAAAGTAAGCAAAGTGATTAGATTAAGATTAGTAAATAATTACATTGTTAATTTAGTTAAATCGGGTCAAATGATTAAGTTGTATTATTGTGTTAATTAATGAAATTATAAATATATGTAAATAATAATAATAATATAGACAAAATAAAATCAAAATGACACAAAAGAGAAATAGAAGAGAAGAGAAAAGAGAAATGAGAAGAGAAGAAGAGAAAATGACAAAATGACAAAAAACAAGTTGGCTTTATCTTCATCTTTCTTCCCCATTTCTGCCTCCTCACTTGAGCCCCGTTTTCTTCTTCATCTTCCTCCATTTCAGACTTCAATTCTTCCTTGTTTCACCTAGTTTTCGAAGCTAATTGATCCCTTTCAAGGTTGTTCTTGGTAAGTAATCAATTCTTATTGCTATAGGGTTGATTTGAGTTGCTTAGGTTCAATATTAGGCACTGAATTGCACCCTGATTTTGATGTTAATAGAAATTGATTCTGGAAATATGTAAAACACAAAAGTTGTTCCTTTATATCTTAGATTTATGTATATGTAAACATTTTTGTAAGATGTTATGTATAGGTAGAGATATGCTCTTCGTACTGAAACTGGTCAGGGTGCAAACCCTAACCAAGTTAGCTACTGTGTGGTTTGATTTCGAATATGTTAAAGCCCATATTTGAAGTCTCTTAAAACATAAAAGTTTTAGATATATGTGTTTTGTATCTGTATACCGCATTTCAGGTTCATATACCTTTTAAATTGTGAGTTATGGTGAATGGAACCATGACTGTTCCATGGTTTGAACTGCATACTGAGTGCCTTGGGAAGATATAGTAACTGGTTTGGCTAATTTGAGCTTATTAGAGCTAGATTCTGTACATGATAAAAACATTAAAGTTATAGGTATATGTCTTATCTAAATTTTGGTACTAATGGAAACTTCATAGGTTATGTATAGACTAAGTTATGGCCTTTGTAAGCCATACTGGTCCTGAAGTCAATTCTATTCTGGACCGGTAACATGTTTGGTATAATTAGAAGACCTTAGAGATATAATTGGTAAAATGTGTAAACATGAAACATGTTCCATATGAACCCTTATAAGTGTCTATAAAGTTTCATTAAAATAGAACATATAGATTATAAGTTATGATGAACCCAAATGAGTACCCTGAAACTGCCTAAAGGCAGAAAACAAGGCAGAAAACAGAACACTCTTAGAAATTCCACCAAATATTGTACAATGATCCAATTGGTCTGAAATTTGAATATGTTCTATAATTATATGTTATTTTTAATTAGGAATAATAATCAGATTAATTGGTCAATTATAGAAAAAGTTATAGGCTAAACAGTCCCATAAGGTCACACTGCCTTATAGGAAAAATCTTAACTATTGACATGAACAATGCATATTAATTTGTTTAAGTCACATTAAGTCTCTCTAATCATGAGTTAATCGATTATGTTTTCATATTAGGCTCGCAACATATTGAAAACCCACAAGGAGCAGATAGACAATAAGTTAGGGGTCGGAATCAAAGGAGAACGGTGAGTCTAATTATCGATTGAATTCTTTAGTGCAAATGAATGTTGCTTGCTATGTGATTCATGTGATTGTCATGATTGGTCCTTGATAATGTAATGATGGATAATTTGTGACATTGTAGTACATATAAATGGTATACTTGTGGTATATTTGAGGTATATGTTTGACAAATGTGATATATATACATAGTATATGTATATTATATGCAAGGTATATGCTTGACATATGAGGTATATATGGAATATATGTATGTTGTATATGATAAAGATGCAATGGTTGATGAATGCTTAAATACAAGTGCATATGCATATGGGCTAAAAAGGCATTGTGACTAGTTAATCGATATTGTAAAGCAAAAGAAGAGGCCTATGGCCCAACAAATGTGCAAATGAAACAAATGATCAAGCTAGCTAGTAAATGCAAATGTAAATGTTCACATGGCAAATGTTCACATGGAAACCTGGGGCAATGTCTGTTTAACTTAGTCACAACAAAATGAAATAAGCAAAGCATTTGCATACATAAAGAGTAATGATTATATGTTTCAACTTTATTGATACTTATATGATACTGATGAATGGAATGGAATACATGGTATATATTAGAATTGTGATTTATTACTATGAGTTGTTTGGTACTTTAGAGCTCATTGGATGGTTATTCTCATTGAGCCGCAACTCATCAATTTGCATCATTTTTCAGGTAAAGAAAAGTGATAGCTCATTTTGAGTAGCGTATAAAAGACATGGAGCACAGGTCACTGGCAGAGCCTCATCACTCTCTCTCCTTGCATTCCACACAAGCATGAAAATATGTCATATGTGTTTTGTATTTACGTGCTTGAATATGTATAGTCATTTTGGAATGAGTCTAAAAATGTATAAATGAAATCAACTCGAAAATACTTAGGTGTAAAGTTTATGTTTTGATATATGTGATATATTATATTGTGGCGAAAACCTCAGTGTTAACTTTGCAAAGTCAGTGAATAATATTACACGATATGAGACTTGCAAGTCATTGAATGAAATTATAGGATATGAGACTTGCAAAGTCATTGAATTATATTACAGGATATGAAAAAAAAAATCTACTACTATTGTTAACAGGGTATTCTACCTTTCCAGTATGCTATGTATGATTACTTGATACAGTGATAGGTTATACTCAAACGCATAAGATGTGGTGTTACAGGTTATACTCAAATGCATAAGATGTGGTGTTACAATAAATGAAAGAGTTAAAGGTGCAGTTATAGGAATTGTTAGATAAGGGCTTCATCAAACCGAATGTATATCTGTGCGGTGTACTGACATTATTTGTCAAGAAAAAAGATGAGTTTATGAGGTTGTGCATATACTACAAGAAATTGAATAGGGTAATCATTAAGAATAACTATTCGTTACTACGAATTGATGATCTCTTCGATCAATTGAAAGGTGTAGGGGTGTTCTCTAAAATTAGTTGAGATTGAGGTACTATCAATTGAGATTCATGGCGGGCGATGTAAAGAAGACAATTTTCAGAACCAGATATGGTCATTATGAGTTCTTGGTTATGCCCTTTGGGTTGACTAACGCTTCGTCAGCTTTTATAGATCTTATGAACCGAATCTTCAGGCTATTTCAGGACCATTTTTTTTAGTTTTTATAGGCAATATTTTGGTGTAATCGAGAAGCAAGGATGAGTACAGACAACATTTGAGAACAGTTTTACAGACTTTTAAGAACAGAAGTTGTATGCCAAGCTCTCCAAGTGTGAGTTTGTCTTGATGAGGTTGCTTTTTCCCAGGGCATGTGATATCAGCCAATGGGATTAGGGTGGATCTGAGCAAAATTGAGGGAATCTTAAATTGAAAACCCCGAATGTGATTGAAATCAGGAGTTTTTTTTGGCTTGGTAGGATACTACAGGAGGTTCGTCAAAGGGTTTTCTATATGTGCTTCTCCATTTATAAGGTTGTTGCAAAAAGATATTTAGTTTGAATGGATAGATAAATATCAATAAAATTTTATTCAATTTAAAAGTCTTTTGATAGAAGCTCTAGTTTTGACACAACCAATCCTGAACAAAGAATATATCATGTACAGTGACGCTTCCCACAATAAGTTGGGTTGCATGTTAATATAAGAAGGAAAAGTTTTTTATGCATCCAGACAGTTGAAATCTTATGAGAAGAATTACTTAACACATGATTTAGAGTTAACAACCATTGTTTGTATAGAGAGAAGTGTTATATTTACATTGATCACAAGAATTTAAAGCTTTCTACATAGCGGGATTTGAATTTGAAGCTAATAAGATGGCTAGAGTTGATAAACAATTACGATTATGTGATCGATTATCATCCAGAAAAGGTCAATGTTATGTCATGCACTAAGTTGAAGGACTTTTGGTAGAGTTGCACATCCGACCTACTTTAGATCAAGAGAAGCTTGATGGTAAGATAGTGTAGTGGGTGGATTTAATCTTTAAGGGGGGAGAGACTGGGTTTTACAGTTGAGCCTGATGGTAGTTTATACTACCAGCATAAGTTAATTATGTCATATGTTTCAGAGTTGAGACAAAAAGTTATGAAAGAAGCCCATTAGACAAGATTTACAATGCATCCTAGGAGCAACAAGATGTATTCGAATCTAAAAGGAATGTATTGGCTGTCGGGGATGAAGAAAGACATCATAGAGTTCACTATTAGATGTTTTACATGTCAGTAGGTAAAATCTGAATACTAGGTACCTTCAGGATTGTTACAACCAATCACAATTTTGAAATGGAAATAGAAGAAAATCACCATATACTTTATGGTTGGGATACCGTTGACGCCAAAGAGGTACAATGCTATATGGGTGATTGTGGATAGATTAACAAATCAGCTTTCTTCTTACCTATTCAAAGACACTATCCATTAAATCGGTTGACAGAGTTGTATGTGAATAAGATAGTATGACTTTGTAGAGTTCTAGTCTCCATCATTTCAAATCGAGATCCACAGTTTATATCTTAGTTTTGGGGTAATTGAGAATGAGCTTTAAGTACCAAGTTCAACTTCAATACGACTTTCTATCCTCAAACAGATAGTCAGTCAGAAAGAGTTATCAAAATCTTGGAAGACATGATGAGATGCTGCGTAATTGAGTTTGAAGGAAGTTGGGATAAGTATCTACTAATGATGAAGTTCGCTTATAACAATAGATGACTCTCTATAAGGCACTTTATGGTAGAAAGTGTTAGACACTATTGTATTGGACCAAACTTAGTGAGAGAAAGTGATGCCAAATTTGGTACAAGAGACAAAAGTGAAGGTGAAGATCATTTGAGATCGATTAAAAGATAGCTTCCAATAGACAAAAATCATATACGGATCTCAAGAGGAAAGATGTGGAATACCTAGTAGGAGACAAGGTGTTTCTCAAGGTATCTCTGTGGAAGAAAGTTCTCAGATTTGGAAAATAGAGCAAGTTGAACTCTAAGTTCATTAGACCTTATAAGATCTTAGAAATGATCAGACCAGTTATGTATAGTCTCACTTTACTGCTAGAATTGAGTAGAATACATAATGTCTTTTATGTATCCATATTGAGAAGGTATCAGTCAGATCCTTCTAACATTATTACAATAAAGAACGTAGAGTTGAGACCAGTTTGTCTTACGAAGAAGAGCAATTTGAGATATTAACTCGAAAGATTAAAGAGCTCAGGAACAAGTAAGTACTATTGGTGAAAGTCTTATGGAAGAGTCATACCATTGAGGAAGCAACTTAAGAAAGTGAGAAAATGATGAAGGCACAATACCCTCAGTTGTTTCGAAATGATATATTATATAATTTTGTGGACGAAATATCTTAAGGAGGAGAGAAATGTAATGTCTGTAAATCAGGTCTATAAATTGAGTTAATAGTTGGTGAGAGTTAGGAAAGTATTAAAATGTTTTAAAGTTTATAATTTTGCTATTTTACTCCCGTGACAAGTGGTGTCACGACCATGAATATCGGATTTTCAATGAACAAACCGTGAAGGTTAATCATGACCGTGAATGGGTGGTTCATGCCTATGAAGGATGAGTCATGGTCATGAATCCTGGGCAGACAAGGTAGGTGAGACAGTCGTAATTTTCTCTTTGTCATTTCCTTTAAATATGATCTTCACTCCCTGTTAACCAACCAAACACACCATTTTAACTTCATTTTACTTTTTAAAACTTTTTCTCCATTATTGGAGCTTCCAGAGTCAAGTTCTACGTAGGATAAGTGAAAGAGAAGAGTGATAAAGGAAGCTTACAAGTGGAGAGTTTGGTTATATATTTTTTGGGTTTTGTTCGAGTTCCAATAGTCCAAAAGGACATTTTGTTTTGTGTCCAAGACTTGGTAGAGGCGCTGATAGTCCTCAAGGGAGGGGACAAGTTTGAAGATCTAGGGTTTTTGCTAAGCTCCATCCTTGTAAGGTTTGTACATAACCACATTCAAAGACTTAAGTTGCATGAATATATTTTATTTGCCTTAAATACATGATGTTAGTGGTCAATAGGGTGTTAAATGATATGGTTTCGGGTTGATATGTATAATGGATGCTTTTATGTTATGGTATATTTGAAATGATAATTTGTTACCCATTAGTATAAATAAATATTATTGGCATGATATATGACTTGTATACTTGTTGGAGTGTTGATAGGGTAACTGACATTAGTTAACCGTAAAGATTATTGCATATTAAAATGGTATGAAATGACTTGCTTTGTTTTTTAGAAAAATTTTCATATTCACGGCTTTAAACTGGTGGTTTATAGGCATGAATGTCATAAATTATAGTTTTGTTATTGAAGCAGACCTTTTTTCGGGAAGTTTCACGGTTTGATTCATGCCTGTGAAAGAGTGGATCACGACTGTGAAACCGTTGGTGATTCAAAGGTTGAATCATGGTGTGATTTACGGATAAACTACACATGAAGGTTCTTCACGACCGTGAGAATGAGTTCATGGGCATAAAGCCGTGAAATTGTATTTTCTTGTATTTTTACACATGAATCAAGGTTAATTCATTTTGAGGTGGTATACCTTTGACATATGGTTATAACATGATATGAGAATGCATGTTATGGTTGTGAGTTATTAGAATAATGGAATGTGGATTAATTTGCGATACATAATAGTAAGTGTGTGATAAACGGTTAAACCCAATGCTTTGACTATGACTAGAGTTAGAATAAATGACATGTTATTGAAAGGAAATCGGTACCAGGTGACCTAGATTGGTCACGTTCGATATTTTTTAAAGACCTAGGATTCCTCGATGATTGATATGTGCACTCTTTTGTTTTTAGACAAATATTCTGGGAAGATTAGGTAAGTATCCTAAGAGCTCAGATGAGAGCCGTAGATTTTCTGTATCAAATTTAATCTAGTTATAAGTAAATCGGATAACAGATTGATTTAAATAATTTGCTAAATGTGGTATACACTTGTATTATTAATATGAGATATTTTGATATGTCATATTCAATGTGTGATATTATATATGGGATTATTAAGGTATGTTATGTACAATTCGAAATAATACATTGGCGGACTCGTGGTAAGTCGTACATTAAGTTGGTAAGAATATAATGCATATTGTATATGTCATGTGTTGTTCTTTTCATTTTGTTATTTACCACAACATTAATTTGCTTAACATATAAGGTTTCTCATGTACAAGTTTGGAGTTTAGATGAGAAGTTATAGAGGAGAACGTTCAAAAATCAGAGTTAATGAAATATGTTTGGGATGAATGATACAACCATTGTACTTTTTTATTTTTTTGGATTTAGGTAGTTATATATTTATATATTTTTATTTCTAGAGACATAATTTTGTAACCATAAGTTTGGGGTGAATGAAATATGTGCATTAATGTTTTAAATGATTAACGTTTTAAATTATTTATATTTTAATATGTTTTGGTAACATTAAATTTATTTTTAATTATATTTTTTAAAAAATTTAATATTTTAAATTATTTGCATGATAATATTTTTTTTTTTGATATAATTAGATTTATTGTTGATAATGTTACAAAATTAGTTTTAATTGATAGTTCTATTTGACTGGATATACACATGGTCTTACAAAAAAGAAAAAAGAAAAACCATAAAAATCATCAGACGGATTAGATAGCATCTCTTTTGCCCTCTGCAAACGTTTATGAGTTTTCAATCTTTTGAGAATGATTCATTTCTATGGCCCTTGACGTAACAGTCTTCGAATCCATAATTCCCTCCCGTTTTGTTTCCTTCACCATCCCTGATCCTGCTCTGCCCTCCGACCTTCTCCGAGTTGCCGTTCTCGATTCACCCACACAATCCAGTGACTCGCCTCTCGTTGCCGCTCTTTTTGTTCCTCAAAACCGCGAATCAGACTGGGTCTTTTGCACAGAGTTTGGTCACCTCCAGCTTCTCCTCTCCTCCCCCGGTATCTCACGCCTCATATTGATTGGCAAGAATCCCAGTGATTCCCCCGATTCACTGTTTATTTCTTATAACAAAGTTAGCGGTAACAATACGCGGTTAGTGAATAACATTTCAAATAGCTTAAAACTTCTTCTTGTTGCTTTATCTCCCAAGGTTTCTGTTAAGGATGATATCTTTGATGTTCCGATTTTGGATTACGAAGACAATTTGATTTCTAGCGTGGTTTTAGAGAGATGTGTGGGGATTCTTGTCGGCGAAATGCTTGTTGAGGATGTTGAGATAGAGTGCGACTATGAATCGGATGTTAACTGTAGGAAACGAGAGTTTAGGAGGAGACTTAGGTTTAAAAGAATGCCAAACTTGATTCAAACACAGATCAAAATTGTGCCTCAGACAGATTTTGTTTTAGATCATTTAAGAATTGCTGGTGAAGTGGAGTTTAAGCCTGATACTGGAGCTTTGGTGCATCCATACTTGATTCCAATGGTGGCTGGTCTGTCTCTGGTTGGTTGCCATATTGAAGATAAGATTCAAAATAGGTTTAAGCCTAAAGCTTTGTGTTTAGGTGTTGGAGGTGGTGCTTTGATCAGTTTTTTGAGAGCCGAACTGGATTTTGAGGTTTTTGGTGTAGAAATGGATAAAGAGGTTTTAAGGATTGCTAGCCAATACTTTGGATTGCAAGATTGTGAATTTCAGGTATTGGTTGGGGACGCAATTGAAATTTTAGAGAGACTGGCTAGTCGGAGCGGTTCCTCAAATATGCTCTCTATTAATGTGGAGAATTGGTTGAATAATGCAACCGGTTTTCACACTAAGTTTGATGTTATTATGGTTGATTTAGATTCCTGTGATGCCAGGACTGGCGTTAGTGCTCCACCGTTGGAGTTTATTCAGAGGCATGTTCTTTTGGCTGCGAGTTCTATTCTTTGCGATTTTGGAATTCTGATTTTGAATGTAATTCCTCCTAGTGAATCATTCTATGATATATTAAAACATAAATTCCGGGAGTTTTTTCCTGAGTTGTATGAAATTGACGTTGGAAATGGAGAGAATTTTATTCTTGTTGCAAAAAAGCTACCTGTTTTATCACCAGTCAGTGATACCCAAAATACTTTTTTGAAGAAACTAAAGGAGACCAATTCTGGAAAATACTTGGATTCAATAAGGAAACTTTGAAGGCTTGTGTTTGATGGAGGTTGTGGAATTGTACTTTGAAGATCTTATTCGAATACAAATCATGCACCAGAATTCACTCTGTTTTAAAGTAATTTCATTGTGGGATTTTCAGCTTTTAACTCATGCCAAACTTCAGAAGAAATGTGTACTTATCTCATGTAAGTCAGCTTTACAGGTTACAGTACAGTCTAGAAATAGCTTTTACAATTTCTTTCGCAGTATGAACATTGTATCTTAATGTGATTGAATAAAAATGAATGACCTGCTCTTGGAAGTTGAAAATGAATTATTGCCTTTCAGAAGTATTCTCATCGGTTTTTTGGTTTAGAAATGTATTTTGATTGGATAAAAACTATATTGTCAAAGGGTGTCTTTCATAATGAAAGCTTGTATAATTTTCTTTCATCATGTATGCAGGAATATCTTCCATTTGCTGTGGCCTTTGGAATGTTAAAGTCGATTGGTATTTCATGTGCTTCAGATGATGTTTTTAGAGTTTCAAAGGAATTTTGTTCTTCCAGAGCTGTGGTAAATGAAAGTTTTCTTATGTTTCTGTTGATCTTACATTAGCTATGTTACTCCCCTAACGTGGCTGCGTGCAATAAGAGCCAATTGATTTTAGTTTGGACTTTTTGTTTCTTTTTAGACTTTACATGTATTGGCTGAATATTGTTCTAATTGTCTTGCCTATCAAATTTTGGTGCTTTATTGGTTTCATTGTGATTTGTACAACCAAACTGTGTATATATCTATGATTGAAGTTATGGAATGAATGATTATTTTTACTAGGAATTCCACCATAAACAGCATAGATTGTTTTATTCTTCTTGACTTAGTCCACTTGAGACTTGCAGTCTTCTGCTAATACTTTGCATTGACCCTCTGTAACTTATCTTGTAAAGAGATTGGAAAAAAATTCAACCCTGCTTTGAACTTCATCACACTCAAAATTTTAAGATTAGTGCCCAAGGGACACCTTGGTGGTAATGGCCTCGAGCTTTAATCTAGTTGGGAGTGGGACGGTGCTGTTGTCTAGCTAAAAATGATAATAGAGTGATATACTTTTTTTCCATTTTTGTCATGTTTTAATGATTCCATTCTCGAGGAGCTAGAGGGGGAAAACAATGGATTAAGGTTATTAGAAAACACTGGACCTACATTATTGTTAGAAACGGAGTGTGGAAGGTTATTATTATTATTATTGTTTCCATTTTGAAGTATTGCTTCATTGTGTTTTACCTATTTTGAAGCCTTTTTGTATAAGCTTCACATTGATTCCATTCTTGAGGAAGCTAGTGGGGGAAAACAGAGCAAAGTCTGCCACTAATTGAACCGATTGCAATTCGGTCTAAATGGTTCGGGTATTTTGGTGTTCGGTTTGTTTGGTTTATTAAAGTGATATTACTTGGGTGAAATCGGTTCGTAGTAGAATTTCAAAAACTACAATATATAAATATAAGTGGAATTTCAAAAACCACAATATATAAATATAATACATACTGCGCGGTAAACAATCCATACATTTTTATATTTATTATATAAAAATAATACATACAACTTTTATTATATATAATATATATTATAGCAGCAACAACAATCCATTAACCCTAAAAACTAAAACATTTCTTAATCACATTCGCAATTCTCCAATGCCATCAGTCCATTAATTTCTTCTCCTTCTCTTCAACCGCTGGTCTCTTCTCTTCCACCATTGGTCTCTTCTCCTTCGCTGCCGCATTCTTTTCCTTTTCTTTCACTGCTAGTCCACTGCTGCCTCCTCCTCTTCCACTGCTGGTTTGCTGTTGTCTCCTTCTCCTTCTCCTCCATCTTCTGCAACGAAACAATGCCTCCACTCTCCGGCCGTAGAGTGAATAGTCTCTTTTGGCTTTTGCATTGCAAGAATTTTCAGTCTTCCTCCTTCTGTCTAAAAAGAAGTACTCTTGAAAGATAAAAATTTTAAAAAATATATTTTCGAAGAAAATTTCCAAAAACACATAGTTTACTCTATATTTTAGTCGAGTGATGGTTATTTTGTTTGGAATTCGATTATTAGAAGATTTGTTATGTATTTTGACATTTACAAAATCTACTTGTGGTTGGTTCATCTAACTTATTGATTTTGGTCAAATTTTTCACTTTCAACTTGATATTTATTTATTTTTTTTATTTTTGCATTACAAATAAATAGTTTTTTTTGCTTTTATTGCAAGCATTTTCAGTCTTTTTGTATAAGCTTATGCAAACATCATTTGACAGACGGTAGAAAATCGATAGGAGACCATAGAGTGAATAGAGTTTTTGGCTTTTGCATTGCAAACATTTTCATTCTTCCTCTTTCAGTCTAAAAATCAGCCAACTAGAAGTAACCGAATTAATTGATCCAAACCAAACCGTTATAAATTGGTTCGGTTCAGTTTGATTCTCATTGCTAAATAAATCTGTTTAGTGCTGCTAAGTTCAATTAATTCGGTTTGGGTGGTTTGGTTCAGTTTAAAACTGAATTGACATATTATTCACCCTTTATCTACCAAAATTTGTTAGCATATGAAGTTGTTTCTTATTAGACTTTTTGCTATATTTTTCACAAGTCACTTTTGTTATTGTTTCTTTACTTATTGTTTTTTTGTTCAATATTAGAATTCAAAGTTGCCACATCATCAACTACTTCTAACATTATTACTAATACAAATTATATCATTAATTTTCTAATCTTTATTCACATATATTAATACAAATAATTCATATTTGAACTTTACATATATTTAAAAATAATGATATGTAATTTAATATTTTAATAATTAGATATTAACATATATTTTAAAGTGTCTAATTGTATTATAACAAGTTAGATAGATCAAACCCGCATTGACATGTCTATAATACATATTCATTTAACTCAAACTCATATACGTTTAAGTTCATATCATGTTGTATCGTGCTGTTTAATTGTGTCACGTTCAAAATTGCAAGCTCTACTTATGACAAGTATAGTAATAGGTAAATTTCACGACCATCTATCAATTTATTAGTAAGCACAATAATGTATCTCAACTTCATTTGTAATATAAATATTCCTCCATTTCAATTAGTGTAACTGAATATCCCTTAATTCATTTAATATAAATATCATTTTAAATATTTTTATAGGTTTCATAGGTCACCTTTTATGACTAAAGGTCACATCACCCCCGACATGGAATATAAATAAATTTTCATTGATTTTTTTGAGAATTTTTCTTATATATATATATATATATATATATATATATATATATATATATATATATATATCTCAACTTCATTTGTAATATAAATATTCCTCCATTTCAATTATTGTAACTGAATATCCCTTAATTCATTTAATATAAATATCATTTTAAATATTTTTATAGGTTTCATAGGTCACCTTTTATGACTAAAGGTCACATCACCCCCGACATGGAATATAAATAAATTTTCATTGATTTTTTGAGAATATTTCTTATATATATATATATATATATATATATGCTTAAGGTATTGTTTATGCATGTACAATTTTTTTTAGAAAAAGAAAAAAATTTCAATTGAACACATTTCTATGATTCACACAAAAACAAATCGATTGGAGGTCACATGTATTCTATGTATAAAAGATGAAGTGGTGTATAGTCATACATATATATAAAGTTGGGTTATGAGTTATTGTTCTTTTAACTTTGAAATTCCTTTTATAACTCTTCCTTTAACAGTAAGTTTTCTATTGGGACATTACTTAAAAAAAATGTCATTTTCCATTGCACATGAGCAACAATATGATGTTGTTTCAAACGCGCCCTTTGCCACCCAACATAACTCCAAAAATGTCATCATCTTCTTTTGTATTCAACAATTGCACTCCTATTCCACAACCTTATATCTGTCAACCCTCTAACTCTCTAAATCGTTTAATAAATGTGTCTTTGACACAAATTGTTGGAGAGAGTTTATTCCCTCACATTGGCAAATAAAAAAAAATTGAAGATTAATGCTAGCTACCTTACTAATATGCCCTCATCTCTTTTATGCCTAATGTCTCACACGAAATATAATATGTCCCTTTATATTTTTGAAAAACACCAAATCCTTAACACAAAAAACCTTTGAACATTTAGCTATATTATCTGCCCACATTATAGTCCATCAGTTGTATTCTATCTAGATTTATTGGTCTCCTATCAATTTTCTACTGCCTGTCAATTGATGTTTGTGTCTCATGGTTCACGCATAGTTGTTCCCTTCCCCTTGTTGATTAGATTTACCTCTATGTAAATGTTGTACCCATCTCCTCTGTGCTTATGCAAGCCCAGCCATGATTTTTACCCATATTTGTAGGCCTCACAAATTTCTACTGCATTTGGAATGATGCTTGTGTCTCATGGTTCTCACATTGATGTTTCATTCTCTCAACTACTAAAATATTTCTCTACTTCCAAGTCAATTGCTAAGATCCTTCACTATACTCAACTAAACTATTTCATCTAGATCCAATTTTCTGATTTTTTTACTACGTTTTTAAAAAAAAAATCCCAAACCTAAATATGTTTTCACTTTTCTAACACAATTTATGTATTTTTTAAAAGGTATTTGTTGATTAAAATATCTTGTAGTAAATAAAAGAGATTGTTCTCTAATTACTATTCATGTATTGATAAGAGGAGTAAACAAAAACTTATTCTCAAAGATAAAACTGTTTTTCCTGAGAGGTTAGAGTATTTACATTGATTTACCAATATGCCCCATAATCATTAGGAAGGAGTAGCTCCTAATGTGTAATATGATGAGCTTAATGCTCATAGAACTTTATAATAAACCCCCTATTGTTGATGACATAAATACCTAAAAAAAGATCTATTTGAAAATTTTAACAAAAATACCAAAAACAAATTACAAATATATTTTTTTATTTAATCTTTTTCAAAAATATCTTCTTTCAAATTTGCAAGTTTAGAAAATGTATTTTTTTGTCAGTATATATTGAGTATATCAGCGTACATATAATATTTCATGTACATACATAAGTATATTTTTGGTATATGAATTGACTAAATCGAAAATATGTGTATAGCCAAATTAATGAGTTTCAAAAAGGATTTATCAAATTATTAGAATGTATATCTAACATAAAATAATGAATAAATTTGAAATTATAAATTTAAAAACAAGTATTCTTAAAAGATAAATATTTTAAAAAATATATTTTTGAAAGTTTTTGAAAACACATATTTTATTCTATATTTTAGTCAAGTGATGGTCATTTTACTTGGAATTTGATTATTAGAAGACTTGTTATAAATTTTGGTATTTACAAAATCTACTGGTTGGTTCATCTAACTTATTATCAACTAATTATATATATATTTTAATTTTTGCAATAAAAATGGATAGTCTTTTGGCCTTTTGCATTGTAAGCAATTTTAGTTTTTTGTATAAGCTCATTCAAACATCATTTAACATATGGTAGAAAATTGATAGAAGATCGTAAAGTGAATAGCCTTTTGGCTTTTCAATGTAAGCATTTTCAATCTTTCTCCTTCAGCCTAAAAAGAAGTATTTTTGAAAAATAAAAATTTTAAAAAATAACCATTTTTTAAAAAGAAGTATTCTTGAAAGATAAAAAATTTTAAAAAATATATTTTTGAAAGTTTCTAAAAACACATAGTTTACTCTATATTTTAGTCAAATGATGGTCATTTTGCTTGAAATTTTGCACTTTTAACTCAATATTTATTTTTTTCAATTTTTGCAATAAAAATAGATTGAATCAATATTTGATTCAAGATTTAACCTATCTGATCAACCAATACAATCCAATTTTAAAAACAAAATTCTTAAAAATAGACTTTATCATCTATATATATCTCACAAAACATTGATAACATATTTGTTAGATTTTTAGGTACTATGTGAATATTTTTTGAAAAGATAGAGTATGAAGAAAAAATATTATAAGAAAAAACTAATACCAATTCTTCATCTTCTTGTCGAAGATGTCGTGTCCATTTGACACAAAAATATTAACAAGGTGAGAGAATTGCAACAAAATGAAATGGGTAACTCGAACACTAGCTAAAAGCATAATAGGAATCACAAGTTCCAATCAGGTCTGGTCACGGGCCGACTGGACCCATATAACTGGTCCAGTCCAATCCGGATTAGACTAGACAAGACAGTTCTAGGCCTAGCCCGGATCATGGCTCGATAAGAGAAGGGTCCGATTTGGGCCCTTTCCATGGAAACCGAAAACCACCGGTTCCCAGTTCCAATCCGAAAAAATTCAAAATAAAAAAAGCCTACAATGGGTTCATTGTTCCCCCTAGGCCCTCCGTGTGTAGCACAAGTGTAATGTGTACATTTGTTTTAATAATTAAATATACTAAAATATAAATATAATAAAAAAACAAAAATACCTTTTATAACATAACAATAACAGCTATATTTTAGGGGTATTATTGAATTAAAAATTTTTATTTTTTTCTCCATAAATATTAAATTAATTTCAATTTTTTTCATTTACTACACAATCTCATTCTCAATTAATTCTCAACTTCTCTACATATATTCTCAATTTCTCTCTAATTACACTCTCAATTATTTTTTCTCTATTTTTTTTTTCTAATTATACTTCTACATAATCTCAATTTTTTTCTTCAATTCTTTAATTTTCTCTAATTCTCAATTTTTTCTGAACCCTACAATTATTTTTCATTATCTTTGTCGACACTATTTTTAATATTCTCTAATTTGTTTCATAAAATTTAATCATAAATAATGACATGTCATAGTCAAGTGGAAGTAGCAATTTGTTTGGTGAAAATATTAATGATTTAGAAAATTTTATTGAAATTTGGATGGTGAGAGGAGTTCAAAATTAACAACTGAAGAAAGCCAAATAAATAGGGAGATGAACAATCGGAACCAGGTTCGGGTTCGATGACAACAATATCATTTAAAGTAAAAATTCAAACATCAGACATTTTTCAAATTCATTTCAAGAAAATTCAAAAAATGAGGGGTCATTGATGTTGTGTGCAATTATTGTGCATAAATATATAAATTTAAAGCTAGATGTGGTTATGACACATTTTGAAGATACTTGCAAAATAAACATGCTGTCAAATTGGAATAGAGAAAAGATAAAGTTAAATTTCTGGGTACGCAATATCTTCTTCTACTTCTCAATTATTTCAATATAATGAAGAAAAAAATTGGCAAAAATAATAAGTACGAAATATTTATCATTTAGTTTTTATAAAAAAAATAGGTTTTGTTAATTATTGTTAAAATGTATTAAATTCATATGCTAAATGTGTACCCAGAAATACCCTTAAATATATTTTATATAAAGAAAATAAAAAAGAATTGCTCAAAATATTTTCTTTTTGGAATGGACGTATTTGTATTTGTAATGATATTTGGAGTGATGATTAAAAAATTCATTCTGACATGGATTTTACATGTCATTGGATTGATGGTGAATGATAATTATAAAAAAAATTACTTGCATTTAGAATTTTTAATGATTGACATACTATTGATAATATTTTTAAAATGATAAAAAATA
Organism: Triadica sebifera; assembly: GCA_023653625.1. Lineage (NCBI taxonomy): Eukaryota > Viridiplantae > Streptophyta > Magnoliopsida > Malpighiales > Euphorbiaceae > Triadica > Triadica sebifera. The sequence continues at coordinate 15,644,186 of CM042898.1, read as the reverse complement.
TTTTAGAAAAATATGGATTAGTTCATTTTTATTTCAATTTCTTTTGATTATGCATTGACAAATACTACTAGGAATGACAACGGGGCAGGGTTTCATGTCCCCATTCCCGACCCTGAACCACGCCCTATCTCTTCAACCCCGCCGGAAAAAATTTTAGGGTCCCCGCCTCTGCATCACACGGGGACGCCCCGTTGCCCTGATTTTTATTATTTTTTTTTTATTTTAATGTTAATAATATTTTTATTTTTTTATTTTAATTAATTAGTTAAATATATAATTATTTAACTAAAAAATATATATTTTTATTTTAAATGATTGTTATATTTTTATTTTATTATTTTTAAAAATATTAATTATATAAAATATAAATAATTATTTATTTTATTATTTTTAAAAATATTAATTATATTAAAATATTTTATTGTTTATATATACTGGGGTGAAGTATGTATATACCATGTCTGGCCCATCATCGATACAAAAATTTCGAAGTTGGGGCAGGAAAAAAATATAAAAAATCCGTCCGTTTGGGGTAGGACACCCTGGGTGGGGTCCAAATTGCCCTCCCTAAATATCACCTCAATTCAAGACCTTCAAGCATTATGTTAATATAATATTAAAGTTAGATTTTTTCATATTAGATGTGTAAATCATGTGTTAAATTTATGTGTTCAAAATGGTTTAAAATTTTTGAGTGATATAATTGCTCGAATTAAAGTAGTAATTTCATTTTTATAGTCACATCCACAAACAATGAAATTATGAGCTCGATTTTGTCGTAAAATGACAAAAAATCTAAAAGATTTATAAGAGATGTTCCTACTCCTTGGAATTCAACTTATGAATGACTCAATAAGTCATATTGATATAGAGAATTATTGTGCACATTTATTTCCAATAATGTGCTGCAAATTAATTTATATCAACAACATTGGAATGTTTGTCAACAACTTTTAGATATTTTAAAAGTTTTTAATGATACAACATATATTTGAAGTGATGTTTATTATCCAACATATCATTTTATTATTGCGTGAATATATTAATATTGTTGATGCATTTCAAGATTATATTAATGATCCAATTTTACATAATTCTATTTGTATAATGAAAAATAAATGGTTAAATTATTTTAAATTTATTCATTTAATTAATCTTGTATGTTGTGTTTTTTTTATCCTTAATGTAAAATAAATAGTTTATTTGATTATTTGAATCTTTATTATTCATTGTTAGATTTAAGTAATGATATTAGTGTTAATCCTATTATTAATGATGTAAAAAAATTAATTTGTGATTTATTTATAAAATTTGGTTTGATTTATAATATTCCTACTACTACTACTAGTTGTGGCACTATTAGTCAAATTTCGGGTGAAACAATAAAAATTAGAGGATGTGATTGTTTGATGATGTAAAAATATAAAAAACCAAGATCATCCTCTGGTTCATCTAAACTTGATATTTATCTAACAACTACATTTGAGTTTAGTGATAGCAGGATATATAAAGATTTTTCAATCCTTAATTGGTGGAGTCAACATCAAAATACTTATCCAGTACTTTCCCAAATTGCAAAATATATTTTTTTAAGTCCAGTCTCAATTGTTACGGTTGAACAAGTTTTTAGTGTGAGAAATAATATTTTAGATGAAATAGTTTAACTCCTGAATCGCAAAAAGCTCAAATATGTATTGATGATTACATCAAAACGACATTAAGATAATAATAAATAGAGAAAAATCAATTTGAGGACCAATATAATATCACAATCAGATAAATGACTAATATATCTGTCATCGACGGTTCTAATTAAAAAAAAGGTAAAAGTGGTTAATAATTAAAATTTAAAAGGTAAAAAAATTATATAACTTTTATTCCTTTAAATCCTAAGAGAATACGTAGGTAACTTAATTAATGATAAAAAAAATTAAGTTCAAGCCTAATTATTAAAATTATAAGTTTTTTTAAATATAAATTCAAACTTTTATAATTAAATTATTTTTTAAATTAAAAAAATTAAAATTAATTAGGTTTTTAGTCTAGTTATAATTTTCATTTTTTTTATAACATATTAGTTGTAAAAATTTATAATTTACATAAATTAATATTTCATAAGTTAAATTTTTTTTCAAAATTTTCATTGTTTCTAACTAATTTATTCCCTAATTTTTTCACTTATTTTGAACTTAATATTTTTTTCTTCATTTATAAACAAATTCATAAGTTAAATTAATTTTTTTTCCTTAAAATTCACCCAACAATTAAGTTTAATAGTTAAACTTTAATAATTTTAATTATATTTATTTATTGTGTTAATTATTTAATTGTAAACCGAACCACGGGTTTATGAACCAGAATCAACTTGGTTTCGGTCCGGTCCTATATTTCTAGGACTATAGAATTAGTCGGTTTTGAACCGTAGTCGGGTCTAGTTCCAATTGTCCCCTCAGCATTATCATAAGAGTAGCATAAAAAAGCTCAAAATGAAAAGAGTAGACAAACCGATAATTAACTTCGTAGGTAAGAACTTGAGAAAATCTTATTCTTCATAATGTGAAGTTAGCATTTCTAAAAACATTAGATGTCATATTCGCTAACTTAGGCACCGAGTTGCACATATCGCGAAGTTAACGAGTTTGACCGATTGGAGGCTAAATTTGAATTTTGACATGAATTAATCAAGTGATTTAATTATGTTGATATATGCTTAATAAAGTATATAAAAAGTTTAAAGAAGTTGATTTACGGTAAATGACTAAATTGTAAAATTTGATAAGTATATAAAGAGTTTAAAGAAGTTGATAAGTTGATTTTATGATATTTTAGGAGTTCTAAGTGACAATGAACAAGCTCAAGGGAGTAAAGGCAAAGAGAATGCTACCTAGAATAGTGAGGGAAAAAATAGAGATTTGTGCATAATTTAAGGCAATAACCTATCTTTATTTGAAATAATGCATGTTTAACATGATAATCAATGATTGAATTGCACTAATGATGATTATGGCATGAAAACATAGGTTTAGATATAAAGAATGAGATTTTGTGTTATGTTGAGTTAAGTAATGGATGTTAGAGAATTAAGTTATGATAAAGGCATTTATATGTATTAGAACATGGGATGTTGAGTAAAGGACTTTAGAAATGCATGAGTTTGTATTTGGTATGACTTGGTGCAACTAGAAATGAATAAGGAAAGTGCAAATGCAGGTTTCCTGCAGATAGTCACGGGCGTGAACTTGCTAAGTTCACGGGCGTGACTGAATTGTATCATGGTTGTGACTTTTGTGTGGTAATGACACTATTCATTCTAGAAGTGTTCATGGTTTTGAATCACGGACATGAACTAATTCATGGGCATGAATTAGTAATCACAGTCGTGAAGACTCTGTTTTTAGTAATTATGAATATTGTTAACTAATGAAGTATTCAAGTAAGTAAATGAAAAGATATTATTTATCTAGTAAAATAAGAATGTTGATATGTTTAGAAAGATAATCACGTAAAGATATATGAATAATGTGGAAATATGGGTATACCCATTACTCTAACTCCAGACTAGAGACATGATAGATGACATGTCATTATGGAGGCAATTGGTATCATACTATATGAAATATTTCTCAGTCAATATGGCTTTAGCTCTGGAAGCACCATTGACTTGAGATGCTTAATTGAGCATACATAAATGTGGCTTTAGCTCTGGGAGCGCCCTTGGTCAAGTAATTCATATATGATGATATATTACTCAATCAATGTGGCTTTAGCTCTGAAAGCGCCATTGATTTGAGAAGCTCAGATGAGCCAGATAGTGGACATAGTGGCTATAGCTCTAGGAGCGCCGCTGATCTATAATCCGTATCCAGTTAGTCTAGTTTAGAGTAATGTGAGCGAACTAATGAAGTAAAGTTGAAAGATAATGCAAAATAATATGAAATTAATTTTAGAATATTAAAGAGATGAAAAGAGTAGCTTATAATTAGAGATAAATGAAAATAACATTATATATGTATGCATGGTGCTCATAATTGTATGAAATAGGGACATGAGGGGAAGAATAACATGAAAAGATATTAATGAATAAAATGACATATGTTAATGCTTGTTGCATAACATATTATATTGCCTTATTTATATGTACCATTAAGCCTAGAGCTTAGCGTGAAAGTTTTCCTTCTGCGCAAATATAGGAAGGTAGCTGAAGGTTATTGATAAAGCAAGGGTGATCCTAGTCAATTAAAGCAGCTGATCTTGAAAATTGGGTCACAATCCTTTGAACTTTTATATTTTTCTTTTCATATTATATACTTTCAGATTTGTAAATTGACTTTCATAGTTTGTTAATAATTAACTTGATATTTATAATTACTATTTTAGGTAAATAAAATGTACATTATTTCTCGTATATCTATGAACTTTGAGTTTAAAAAAAAATTATATATGACTTTCTACCATTTATTAAAATAGTGATTTGAAGAAGTCAGTGTAGCGCTACCTTATTCAGGCATGTGCTATTTGGGTAAGGGGGTGTTACATTAGAACTAATGCTGAGGATGCAAAAAGAGAAATTGCGTATGATATTTTAAACATCATAAATGACTTCTGATGCAATATTATAGGAAAGTCTGTGTTTTGAACGTTTTCACCTTTAAAAGTATATAATAAACCAATAACTCAAAAGATAAAGATCAAACAAAATTTTTTTTATTTGATTTCCAATTGTTTTAGAGATGATTTTTTGGGTTTTTATTTTTATTTTTTTGCTCACCCTACCTTGAACTATAAATGTTGCTGTAAACATTATAGTAATTGTGACAACATCCATTATTATATAGGATATGTTGTCTCCTTCATCCATTTTTCTCCATCTGTAACCATTTGTTTATGGCTATTTGAAAAATATTTATCTCGCTTTTTAACCAAGCATATTGGAAAGCTCTTTGGTTAAAGGATTCATAATGCTTCCATTTAGTACATTAAAATAAGGTGAAATATATGTTGCAAAATGCTAAGGGAGTGAGTATGGTACAACTCACAACAGGTAGGATACCAACCACGTGTCCTTACTTTTCTATTCATTTTTTACTTATTTCTTGATTTCACATATAAATTACTCTTGTTCAAAAGCCTTGAAGTTTTATCATACTATCAATTTAACACCCCCCCCTTCTTGGTACATTTGGAATAACAGTTGTAATATGTAAGATGTTATATTTTTCATCATCAACTCTAGAAAGGATGTTAGAGTTTTGAAGACAAAAGCAATGATTTTGAAGAAAAGAAGACAACAAATACACTTTCTTTTAATTTCTTTCCTTAAGTTTAACATACTAAGGGATGTTCATATTAAAATGCAAAAAAATACATTACAAATAATCTACCCATCCATATCCTACAAAAGTACAAAAAACAATTCATGCAATACCTAACCATACCCTGCAAAACCATACTTGATAGCACCAAAGGGGATTCACAAGAATAAGTTTCAATTCAGCCTCCTCCAACTTTAGGCTTCTCTTCTCCTAGGAATCCTAACCTGGTATGCAAGCTCAAAAAAATGATTTATGTTACAATCTCGGACGACTAAAGCAAGCACCCTTCTTAGCTATTGGTGCATATTTTCAGAAATTTAGCTCCTTTCTCACTGCTTAATTTTTGAAAGAGGGTTCCATTGTAGCTGTGCAAATTCTTCCATGTTTGTTTGTTGATGTCATGGTCGTTGTGTCATTCTTCTTTTATATGTTGACAACAACATTCTCACTATGAATGATACTTGTATTTTATTTGATTTTGGAGCTTGGCAACCAATTTGTCTCTTTCATCCATTGTATTACTTTCTCGACATTAACACTCTTTGACATTTTTCTTAGATATTTATAATATAGTTTTCCATCTTTAAACATATAGCATTGGTTGAAATTGCACATTGATTCTCTAAGTTCCAGTAAAAATTCTTCTTTACAACTCTTGATTTGTTGAAACTTTTACCAAATCTTGTTACCACATTTTGACCTTCAAAGCTTCTCTATAATTTCTAGACTGATGTACAATAAAGTTACACCTTATTATAAGAAACTAGTTCTACGAACTTGAGGATGAAAATGATATTGAAGTTTTGCACCAAAGATAATATGTTGCTTTTTTAAACTTGCTCTTGAATTTTATTTTGAACTTGTATTTTCACAAATTAATTTGTATTTTCTCTTCACTTGGCTTATCTTCCCATCATTCTCATCCATTTTATCAACTTTTAAAACAACATTACTTTGAGTTCCACATCAATGCTCAAACAAAAACACTTATCAACCATCTTTGCACTAGTTATCTCACATCCATTGGGATAAAAAATAATGCAACAATTTTTCTTAAAGACCAAAGAATAACCTTTTTCTAACATTTGATATATACTTAACAAATTTTGACATAAATAAGGTATGAACAAGACATCAGAAATAATTTCATACCTTGCTTTGTTTGCACTGAACCTTTTCCTTCAATTTGAACCACATATCCATTATCCATCTTGACTGGAGTTTTAAAATTTTGGCCAAGTGATGAGAAAAGAGATACATCATTAGCCATTTGACTTGCACATCCACTATTTATAAACTAAACATGGTTTCCATTTTGCTATAAAACTTCAGATGCCATGAATAAGTGATATTCCACTTGTGATTTGATATTTGATGAAATTAGCTTATTCAGATACTGTCATCGGGAGCAATTATAGTGGTAATTGTAAGAGACTTTGATTGCATGATGGGAGGTGAGACATTTCAATCATGTTTATTTTACATTATATAAAGTTGAGTTGATTATAATAATTGTTTATTTATATAACTGATATGGTTATTTTAATATCTACAGGTTTTTTGAGTCCCACAACATGGCTACTTGAATATCACACATATTTTAGGAGCAGTTGCATTCAGAGGGACATAAATGGAAGTCGGTACCACGAGAGATGCATGATTTTTATTGGGGGGAATTCTAGGTAATATATATTTAAATTTTGATGTAAAGTATTGTAAATGAAAAAAATGAAAAATTTGATTGATTGTTTTACATAATTGTTATACTTATATTATGAAATGCTTGAAATGCTTGGAAATTTGCTTCGAATGCTTGAGAAAGTTTGATAATGCTTTGAATAATTAAAAATAGTTGAAAAGTATAGTTTGATTGGTCTTTGTCAAATAACTCATTGTGTGAAATGATTGGAATTGATAGATTTGCTTGAGAATTATAATTATTATTGAAAAAACTTACAAGTAATTTTTGGATTATGCCTATTATAGGGGAGACTCTGTCCCTTTTTTTTTTACAACTCTTGTATATGTTAACTAAATTTGTCTAAATGTATTTTTTTTCTCCAGAAATACTATATTTGGGAGGAGACAATGACTGTGATGATGAAGGTGGCATGAGAGCAGCTCGCGGGTAAGAGATACACAAATATGCTCTACCACTAGAGATAACATGGACGACCCCCATATGTGTCAGATGAGGTGTGGGAGAGTTAGCAGTAGAGGTGGGCTAATCCTGCATTGTAGGCGGTGAGGGAGTGCAAGGCAAAAAACTGTCAAAGTGAGATTGGTGGTCTAGGATCCGAGCCCTCACACCACACTTGCGAATCTATTTGTTTTGTTGAGCATGCCAGACGGATTGTAAGAAATTTGATTTTTTTTAACACTTCAATAAAATATCACCTCTACATATCTAATATATAATTTGTTTCTTTTAGGAAATGACAGAGGGTGCCCCTCCTAGCAAGGCATGTCTCTTAAATGAGATGCATATGCGTAGAGCCCCTGATGGACAAGTTGGGGTAGGTGCTTTAGTTGTCTTTACATGCTATAAAATTCTTAGTTGCACTTATTTGACAAGACATTTTGTTGCAGGAATGAATTGAGGAGCTTATTACTCAGGCATTCTGAGATGAATCCGGGAACTAAGTTGATATGACCTAAGAGGATCAGGACCGGATCTTCTTGCAGGTTGTTGACGCTTCTTCGCAAAGTTGATACTTGTATGGGATAGGTAGAACAAGGCCTATAGTTCTGAATCTATTGCATTGACCTACGCACCGTGGCTTGAGGCAGCTAATCAGCAAATTAGAGGGTTGCAGCAGTATGTGCATATGCTTCAGTCGAATGTGGAGCAAGTAGTGGAGGAGAGGATGAGCAAGATGATAAAGCGTATGGAGTGTTTTATGGCATAAAACATATGCCCTCACCACCATCCACACACAGACAATAGCCGCCAGCAATGTCCTGATGATCAGCTGTCTCTAGATGATCATTAGCCATGATCTTTACTTTCATTTTTTGTGACTATTTTTTTATATTTTACAAACAATACACTTTTTATGTTGCTAAAATTTTATATTAATATAAGTAATATTTATTTTATATTAAATAATTAAATAATAATTATTAATTAACAATATAACAAATTAATATAATATAATAAATAATAATAATAATTTACATATTAAATAAATCAATTAAATTTAATAATAATAGCATTAATATTAATAATAATTTTAATAATAATATAAAATATATATAGTTACCATTTTGTTGTGGTCTCTAATAAGTGGTCGCAATATGGAGACCACAAATCTTGTAATCTCTATTTAGATACCACATTTTGGTTACAATATGAAGACCACAAATTTTAAGGTCTCTATGTGATCGCTAAATTGCTACCACATATGTGGTCTCAATGTGGGTCTTTCACAACCAATCCATTAGAGACCACGTATATGGTCGCTAATTTGCTACCATTTTGTTGTGGTCTCTAAATTCTGACCACATTAATGACCACATTTACAGATCACCACAACGTTGTTGCTATATAGTCGCAATTTGGTCCACTTGGTTTTCAAAAAATAAGATCATATAGCGATCATTATTGTGGTCGCTAAAATGAGACCACTATTTTGTGGCCTCTAAATAGAGACCACTATTTTGTAGTCTCTATTTAGAGACCACTATTTTTTGGTTTATATTTAGGGGCCACAAACTCGTGGTCTCTAAGTAGAGACCACAAAAGTAGTGGTTGCTAAATAGAGACTACAAAGGCAGTGGTCTCTATCTCTAAATAGAGACCACAAGCAAAATATAGTCGCTAAATTTACTTAGCGACCGGATTTTTGTTGACCACCGCCGGTGGTCATTGTGCGGTTGCTAAATTTGTTTAGAGACCATTTAGAGACCACTTTTGATGGTTGCTATTTATTTATTTTTTTTGTAGTGTCCATTATCCATCTTGACTGAAGTTTTGAAATTTTAGTCCATTGATGAGAAAAGAGAGACATCATTAGCTATTTGACATACACATCCACTATCTATAAACTAAACATGGTTTCCATTCTGCTACAAAACTTTAGATGCCATGAATAAGTGATCTTCCACTTTTGATTTGATCTTTGATGAAATTAGCTTATTAAGTAAGAGGTTGTTTCCTTTGGTTTAATTTGAGTCTTCATAATTTTTCAGTGTGACCAATTTTATTGCAATGCCTACATTAAACTTTCTTCCAGTAATTTCTTTCCAAATGATGTCTTTTTGCAAACTCCACATGTAGGGAACTTGCCATCTATGTTGATGCCCCTTTCATTTTCTTTATTTTTGTTGTGAAAATGGTTTCTCCATAACTTGATTTTGCATTCCTCATATGCAAAAGCTTGAAATGCTCCTTTAATGGTGTCTTCTTCTATCAATTCTCTTATATGCTCAAATGATTGAATAGCATAAGTTAACTGAGAAAAATTGCTAAAGTCTTCAAAAGATGAAAATTTTGCCTCAAATCTTTCTAGTTGGTTGACTAATAATTTCTCAACAATTCTTTTTTAGGTATCTCTTTCATAACAATCTAATTCGATTAACCATTTTCATAACTGTATCAATGTACTATTTAATACTTTCTATATCTTTCATCTTTAAAACTTCAAATTCTCATCTCTAATTCAGTTTTTGCATTTGTTTTGTTCTATCACTTTCCCCAAACTCCTTAAGCTTATCCCAATCTTCTTTTGGAGATTCATAAGCCATAAAAGAAAAAATAGATTACCATTGCCTCTTGGTTAATCCTCTAATGAAGTCATGACTTTACTTCTTTAATCCCTTTTGGATTTTCTGAAAAGTTCTTAATATTGCCTTAGTACTTGTGACAAAAATTTGCCTAATGAGAAAGGAGGAAGAAAAGAGAGCTGCTATACTTGGCATGAGATAGGAAAGACAGTAATTTCTATAAGCTAAACTAGAAGTTTAAATTATTGGTTGTTTTTGGGTAGTTGACTAAAATAATGCATATGTATAGAACTATATTCATTGAGTTTAAAAGATATGCTTAGGGGTTTTATTGTTTGCTTTAATCAATTCTGCAAGTCAATACCTAGCTACAACTAGGATATTTTCTATCCTACAAATATAAGAAGTGAGGATAAACTTTGAAGTGCTACTTCATACGCTTTACTAATAAAGCATTAAAAAACAGGATTACGAGTTCTTAATTGTGTAAATTATGAAATATATTAGCATCAGTTTTAATAAGCGATTTATAAATTTTCTCTTTATTTGAGGTGAAAATGGTGAGAATCACAGAGAGTGGTCAATACTTATTTTGAAAGAATATTTTTAAGCAAGGTGATTTTATAGTTGTGAATTATTTGCCTTAACAATTAAAATAGCAAATATATGAAATTCTCATTTATGTTAAATGAAACTTTGCAATGTGCAGCCAGGGGAATTTGAACTTCTAAGTGTTGATGCTTGGCCTTCTGATGCCATTAATGTGGCAAACAGATAGCAGGTACTTTAATTGTCCAGCTTAGCTACTAGTTTAATTTATGTGTTCTTTTTATATTTTTGGGTCCATGAGAGACCTGTTGAACCTCAACCATATGATCGGGAATAGCCTTTTCCCTCTCAGGCTCACCTTACCCATATCAATAAGATAACAAACCTCCTCATCCATAAGGGGTTTGATGGTTCCATATTTCCAAATCTTTTCTGTTCTAAAGGATTTACTTTGAGGCACTTAAATTGCTAAACCAGTAAATATATTTCAGTCTTTTGCAACATAAATGATGATTTTATTCTTGTTTATGTTGCTTGTAAATAATTTAATTATATTCAGACTGGTTGTTAAAAAAATTGTCAAGGTCCTCATTTGATTGCTCCATAAAGCCAAATTAAACTATAAAATGGGTTCTTCTCTTTCCTTGGTCTCTTTACTACTATTTTATCTGTAAATGTGATTCTGATTTCTATCTTTTGGGAATTGACATGTTAATTTGTAATAAGATGTTTTCATGAATTGAAATTTTCCAATAATCACGACTTTCCTTTTTTGGCATACCATTAATAATTCGAGTAAATTTCAAAATATCGATTATTTGTCACTTTACATGGGCATATTAAAGTCTCATTTTGCTCCTGATTTTTTATTTTTTGGCAAATTCATTTTGTTTCATATTGTTTTTGTCAATAATTTTGGAATAATTAATATTTGTTTTTTGAAAATTTGATGCATGTGCTTTTTAAGAGTTTTTTGTTGCTGGACTTGTAATTGAAAATATGTTTACCTTGGGCAAATTAATAAAAGAGGAGAATCAGTGGATAAGAAAATCGAAAAGCTTGAGGCTGAGCTGACTAGATATAGGGAACAAATTAATAAAACACGAACTGGACCTGCTCAAGAGGCGATTAAAGCATTAGCTATGATAGTTATCAAGCAAAAGCCAAAATGAGTATTATCATTGTTCTTTTATGTACTTTTAGTACCAAAATTGTCATCTACTGAGAATTGGCTTGATCAGTAGAACACTTGTAAGGGTTAGTTGTGTGAGCCTTTAAAACACAAAGTAAAGGTTGTTTGTGTGAGCCTATAAAAACACAAAGTAAAGGTTGTTTGTGTGAGCCTGTAAAACACAAGATAAAGGTTGTTTGTGTGAGCCTGTAAAACACAAGGAATTGGTTATTGTGTGAGCCATTAAAACACAAGGGATTTCTGGGTTAGGTGTGAGCCATTGTGAGAAACACCATAGTTGGGAGTGAGCTTGTAAAACTCCATTGTAACACTTAGTGTGTTAGTGAAACTCCTAATTGCGATTGGGGAGAGGAGTAGGGTTTGTTAACACCTGAACCTCTATAAAAATTCTTGTGTCAAATTTCTCTATCCCTCCTAAAATTAATTTTTATTTCCGCACTTTAAAGTTAAATTTTTAAAACTCCAATTCAACCCCCTTCTTGGCTTAATATCTGGGCAACATTTGGTATCAGAGCCTTGTCTAGCATCTAAGCTTAAAAAACACTAGTAAAGATTAAGATATGGCCAGTGAAGGATTCCAAAGTCTCAAACCTTACTTTGATGGAGCAAATTATGCCCATTGGAAGTTTCGGATGGAGACATACCTGGATAGTGAAGGAATTGAAGTCTGGGATAGTGTACGAAAAGAATGGACACCACCAACCAGAAGAGGAGCTGATGGTGAGGAAGAAATCCTATCAAGAGATGATTGGACAGAGCCTCAAAGTAGAGCAAATTTCAAAAATAAGAAGGCAATGACAATCCTCTCAAGCTCATTTATCTATTGAAGAATGTGGAAGAATACAACACTGCCCAACAACCTACAACATGTGGAAGACATTGGAAAATTATTATGAAGGAACTAAGCATGTCAAATCCAAGAAGATTCAACTCTTACCTCAGAATATGAGCTCTTCAAGATGAAATCCATTGAGTCAATCACTGACATGACCAACCATCTTTTAGCCATTATAAATGGAATGAGGAAACTTGGGAAGCATATGAGCCTGGAAGATGTAAACAATAAAATCATGAGAAGTCTTCCTCTTAAAGACTATGGCTCAAGAGTTGCTAGTATAGAAGAAGCAAATGAAGACATGAGCATCATGAATACTGATGTGCTGATTGGCAAACTTCTCACACATGAAATGGCAGTGAAAAAAGATAGAGAGCTTGAAGCAGAGCCAGAGAAAAGAAAGCCTTTAGCACTCAAATCCTCTACTTCAAAATCTCAAGAAGAAAGTGAAGATGATGAAGAAATGAATGATGATGAAAATGAGGACATTGTTATGATTTCAAGAAGACTGAAAAGAATCATTGAGAAGAAAATGAGCAACTCCAGAAAATTCAAGCAAAGAAACCTCAAACAAACTTCTAATGATGCACAAAGTAGTAAGGAAGAGGTAAAATGCTATGAGTGTGGAAAGAAATGACATATCAAACTAGAATGTCCAAGGCTCAAGAAGCATAAGAGCAAATACCAAAGAGACAATGGGGAGAAAGGTCACAAAGCCACATGGGATGAAGAAAGCTCTTCAAGTGAAAGAGATGATAATGAAAGCGAAGAGGTCAACCTATGCTTCATGGCTATTGAGGATCACGTCTCGAATAAGGTAAGATCACTACACTCATACTCTTTAAATAATGATAGTAGTGATAATGATAATGATAGTAATAGTGATGATGATGATGATGATGAGCAAAGCCTTATAGAAGAATTAAATTTAGAACTAGAGAAATATAAGAGTAAATTCAGTACTTATAGGAATAACATCTCTAATTTAAAAAATAAAATAGATGTTTTAGAGAAGGAGAACATAAAGCTTAAATCATCTAATGAATCTCTCCAAAAGTCATTAGATGAATATTCATCAAAACCCTCAACTGCTTCCTTGCTTAAAGAAAATAACACTTTGAAAAATGAAGTTGAGGAACTTAGAAATTCCATTTCTAAATTTCACAAAGGTAAAAAGAGTTTGGATACTCTCATTGTGTCTCAAAGACCACCCTTAATTAGACATGGTATAGGATTTAAGGACACATCATCATCTTCTCACAAAACCATCTTTGTTAAGTCTAGTGAACCTCACATCTCCACACTTGTTGGGACAACACCAAGAAATAAACATATTAAATCTTCTATACATAAAAAGAATAATCATGCCTTTATGTATAAGAAGCATGCATCTAGAAAAACATCAATTAATCATGACTATGCATGTTATTGTTCTCAAAATCAGTTAAATAGAAATATGACATTCAAATATATTGTAAGAGCAAAAAGCAAGTTTAAACTGAAACAATGTAATTATTGTATGAAAATTGGTCACATAAATAAACATTGTTGGATAAGGAAGGCTCATTAGGAACATTCATGTACTAACCTCTAAGGACCCAAGCTCATTTGGGTACCTAAAAATCATACTTAAACTGTGATTCTATAGGTATGCCTCAAGTCCACAATAAACAAAAATGCTTGGCTAGTAGACAGTGGATGCTCAAGGCATATGACAGGAGATAAAAAACTCTTTAATGAAATCAAAAGTATTGATGGAGGTAAAGTTACCTTTGGAAACAATGCTAAGGGTAAGGTAATTGGCATTGGTTCTATTGGTATTAATGGTACTACTTTTATTAAAGATGTCTTACTTGTTGATGGCTTGAAACATAACTTGTTGAGTGTTAGTCAATTATGTGATAAAGGAAACAAAGTAATCTTTACTTCCAATGAATGTCTTGTGATCTCTATCGATGGTCAAGAGATATTTAAAGGAAAGAGAGATGTCAACACATACATAATAGACTTACATGAATTATCTAACCATTCCTCTAATTGTCTTGTGACCACTAGTGATGAATCTTGGTTGTGCCATATAAGGCTTGGTCATGCTAACATGGACTTAATACAAAGCCTCAGCACAGAAGAACTAGTAAAAGGACTGCCAAGAGTCAGATTTGAAAAAGACAAGACATGTGGACCTTGCTAAAGAGGAAAGCAACACAAGTCATCCTTCAAAGCCAAAAACATAGTAAGTACCTCAAAATCTCTTCAACTCCTGCACTTAGAGTTATTTGGACCTACTAAAATTGCTAGCTTAGGAGGAAAACATTATGCATTTGTCATCGTAGATGATTATTCTAGATTTACTTGGGTAATTTTCTTAGCTCAAAAGAGTGATGCTTTTGAAAATTTCAAAAACTTTGTTAAAAGAATTCAAAATGAAAAAAGGTATTGTATTTCAAAGATAAGAAGTGATCATGACAAAGAATTTGAAAATGAAAACTTTGAAAGTTTTTGTCTTGAACATGGCATTTCACAGAATTTCTCATCTCCTAGGACACCTCAACAAAATGGGGTAGTTGAAAGGAAAAATCGAACTTTAATTGAAATGGCTAGAACAATGCTTAATGAGTATGGTTTACCGACTTACTTTTGGGAAGAAGCTACAAACACTGCATGTTATATTTCAAATCTAGTTTTCAAAAGACCTCTTTTAAACAAAACCTCATTTGAGCTATGGAATGGAAGAAAGCCCTTGATATCATACTTTAGAGTATTTGGATGCAAGTGCTTCATATTGAATACTAAGGACAACTTTGGAAAATTTGCCTCTAAATCTAATGAAGGTATCTTTTTAGGATACTCTACAACTAGCAAAGCATATAGAGTATTTAATAACAGATCATTAACTGTTGAAGAATCTATGCATGTTGTCTTTAATGAATCTAGTAGACTTGATCTTGTGAAAGGTAGTGTTCTTGATGATGTTATAGGTAACATAGAAAGACTTGATCTTGAAAATGGAAAAGAAGAAAATGATCAAGAAGATTCACATCAAAATGATTCTCTACCTCAAGCTCAAGAAGAAAACGGGCAAGAACTCCCAAAAGAATGGAGAATGACAAAAGATCATCCAAAAGAGCAAATCATTGGTGATCTCTCAAGGGGAGTAAGTATTAGATCTCATTTCAAACATTTAGCCACTGACCTTGCTTTTATTTCTCAAATTGAACCTAAAAATGTTGATGAAGCTCTTAATGATGAAAGTTGGATAATTTCCATGCAAGAGGAACTCAACCAATTTGAGAGAAGTAAGGTATGGACCTTAGTACCTAGACCCAAGGATCATCAAATTATAGGCAGCAAATGGGTATTTAGAAATAAACTAGATGAACAAGATTCAATAATTAGGAATAAGGCTAGATTAGTTGCAAAAGGATATAATCCGGAAGAAGGTATAGATTATGATGAGACCTATGCACCTGTAGCTAGATTAGAAGCCATAAGAATACTTTTAGCATATGCATACCACATGAATTTCAAACTCTTTCAAATGGATGTGAAAAGTGCATTTCTTAATGGTTATATAGAAGAAGAAGTTTATGTAGAACAACTACCAGGCTTGGAAAGCTATGATTTGCCAAATCATGTTTTTAAACTTTCAAAAGCTTTATATGGTTTGAAACAAGCCCCAAGAGCTTGATTTGAAAGATAAAGTTATTTTCTCTTAGAAAATAACTTTACAAAAGGGAATGTTGACACCACATTATTCATTAAAAAGCATAAGCATGATATACTAATTGTTCAAATTTATGTTGATGATATAATATTTGGTTCTACTAATGAATTGCTTTGTCAAGAATTTGCTAAGTGTATGACTAGGGAATTTGAAATGAGCATGATGGGAGAGGCAATGAGGGCATATTCATCAATCAATCTAAATATAAAAAAGATTTAATTAAAAAATTTGGAATGGAAGGATGCATGAATGCCAAGACTCCTATGAGCACATTAACAAAATTGGACAAGGATAAAAAGGGTAAGAGCATTAATAAAAAGCTCTATTGAGGTATGATCGGATCACTTTTATATCTTACTGCTTCTAGACCCGACATAATGTATATTGTTTGCTTGTGTGCACGATTTCAATCATGTCCAAAAGAATCTCATTTACATGCAGTAAAAAGAATTCTAAGATATTTACATGGATCATTGCATCTAGGTTTATGGTATCCTAGAAATTCATCCTTTTATATTATAGGATATTCAGATGTAGACTATACCGGTAGTCTTTTAGATAGAAAAAGTACTTCAGGTACTTGTCACTTTATTGGAGAGTTGTTAGTTTCTTGGTTTAGCAAGAAACAAGTTTCAGTTTCTCTTTCAACTGCTGAAGCAGGGTATGTAGCAGCAGGATGTTGTTGTACACAAATTCTTTGGATGAAACAACAACTTAAGGACTGTGGTCATGAGATGAATCATATACCTATTAAATGTGACAATACAAGTACTATAAATCTTTCAAAGAATCTCATTCAACATTCTAGAAGTAAGCATATTGACATTAGACACCACTTTATTAGAGATCATGTTCAATATGGAGATGTATTAGAATTTATTAGCACATAAAATCAATTGGCAGATATTTTTACTATGTCTCTAAATGAAGAAAGATTTAATTTCATTAGAAGAGAACTTGGTATGATTGATGGATTAACCTTGTGATTGCTAAATTATCAAATCTTAAGTGATAATCTTGTTTTTGTATCATATCACTAGATATAAGGTAGTAAATTTGATGACAATTTTATGTTATAAGGGATAAAATCTTCATAGAAACGTTTTAGTCTTGTTTTAGGACTTAATTTTATTTGATGGAAATTTTAGGCAATTCACGCCCGTGACATATGTTCACGCTCGTGAATTAAATAGCCAAAAGAGGCAGTATCTTTCACGACATCATTCACGACTTCAAGTAGTGAAGCTTCTGTTCACGACTTCATTCACTCCTATGAAAAGCCTTGTTCAGGCCCGTGATGTATTTTCACACCCGTGAACATTTTCACCTAAAACTCACAGAGACGTTCACGCTTTGAGTCATGCTTTGGTTCATGGGCATAAGTAATGAAATTCAACCCTTCACCCCCGTGACTATTCTTTCACCACCATGACAGTTCATCATTCATGCCCGTGACATTCAAATGTCACGACTGTGAACCTTTTCACGCCTTTATTCATGGGTAGAACACCCTTTCAGCAAACCGTGAACATGACTCTTCACGACTGTGAACACATATTTCACGCCCGTGAATGCATCAGGTATATAAGAAATCAACTAGTTATTCTTCACATTTCAACCTTTCAACTCCTTAAAACCGCTCTCATTTACATACATTGAATAGTGCATTGAAGATTTCGGCCCCCAGGTCACAAAATTTTGCTATAAATACCATCAAAAGTCCCTTCATCAAAAATCATCATTCTTTAGGGTTTCCTCAAATTTTCTGTCAAATTTTTCCAAACTCTACAAAGTTCATTTCTTCAATCCAAATGGAAACCAGCTCATCAAAGGGTACTAGGAAGAAGTCTCATGCTCCCAGGAGGTACTCAGACTACCTCATGAACAGAATCCCGGAGCATTGCCATCCTCGGTATTCAACCTTAAAGCAAAAGCCTCTCATTTCATCAAGGTCCTTTGAATGGCAAACTGTACGCACTCTTGGGCTTGAGATGGCAATGACAGAGCAACTCCAGACCTGTCATTTGAAGGAATTCATTGATATTCATCAGCCCACTTTAAGGGAGCCAACCCTGGAATTTTTGAGCACTTTGCAAGTGTCTCCTACTGGAGTGGTGAAATTCCAACTCTACAGCAATCCAAACACCCTCAATGCCATAACATTCGGGGACTTATTCAATCTACCCTCGGAAGGCATCCTCAATGACAGCGAAGTGGAATTCTTCGCAACTCAAGCATGGACACATTTTGGCACAAATTGCAGCTGGGATGTCAAGAAGACCAAGAGCACTCATCTCTGGTCCCTAGTGCACAAATATTTGCATAGGTTTCTAAGCTATAGCATATTTGCTCGGGGAGACAGCAATGGCACCATTAGGAAGTCAGAGCTATTTCTCTTTGAGATGGCTCGACGAGGTCTCACTATGGCACTCTCTCGATGGTTTGCAAACCATCTTCTGTTCATTGCCAGCAAGCCCTTCGGAGATATACTCATTGGTGGATATGTCACCCATATGGACTTGAAGCTTGGCTATTTGAAACTGGATGACCATCATTTCAATCTCATCCCAGGGCATCCTCGAGATCAATTAGATGTCGAGTCCTTCATTAAGATGGGAGCGGCTGTCAGAATTGTTCATAAGAACAATATTTACTACCACTTCACAGACACTGCTGGTGAAATAATTTAGGAAGATAATGATTCGGAGGACTTCAAAGCCGGCCTCTAAGGGATCCAGCAGAAGAAAAAGGCTCGAGTTGAGGAAACACCTCCAGCGGCTGAGCAGGACATCGGACAATCCTCGGTTTCCATATTGAATTTGGCGCAGCAGGTGGTTGACCTCTTGGCACCATGATTTGAGCAGCTGTAGGCTTCGATGGACGAGAGGTTGGAGAACCTCAAAGACTTTATGGAGTCTCGGATGGACAGCCTTGAGGCAGAGGTTGCTTGACTTAGGGATAGGATGTCCAACTAGATGATAGGCTAGATGTTAGCCTTGCAATATTTGTTTGTTTTGTTTTTAGGAAATTTTAAATTTCCTTTTTGACTTTTATTTACTTTGGTTTGTACTACTCTTTAAATATTAATATATTTGCTTTGTTTTTCTATTGTGATTTTATCTCTATATTCTTTTTGTTGATGAAAAAACGGGGAGAAACTAGCAATATATTGAGATAATACTTAATTTTGAATCAAAATGAAGAACCTACAAATATATTGAGTTAAGTAGGAATATTTTGAGTTTAAATGCAATACTTAAAATTTGATTCAAAATGAATATGCAAGTATGAAATTGAACTTTATACACATTAGATATATCTTAAGTATACTTTGCATATGCCTAAATGCAAGTTACATAATGAATATGCCTTGATATACTCTAAATATACCTTACATATACTTCATGACTTAAAGAGAATTTTGGTATATATTGGATATACTTTGCATATAACTTGCATATACTTAAAACTAGAAAATTTATTTCAATGCTACATCATTCTTTAAAATTCTTGCATTTCATCAATTTTTATCCTAAGTATCTTTTGAGGGGGAGACTTCTCAAAAGCACATATTGCTAGATTATTTATTACTATCAAAAAGGGGGAGATTGTTAAACCTTGAGGGGTATTTTCCGTCATTTTGATGATAACAAATAAAATAACAATATTATATTTAACATACTTGTTTTCTAAGTCTATTAAACAGGTTATGGAATAAAATAGCAAGAATGGAGAATGGAAGATTAATCATTGAAAGATAAAATTAAAGAAGTAGCATGTTCATACCCGTGACCCTATGTGTCACGTCCGTGAAAAAGCTAACCGTCACCAAAACCAACATTTGAAGTTCATGGCCATGACGGAAGACAACAAACCGTGAAATGCACATTTAAGTCATGCCCGTGAATTAAATGTCACGCCCGTGAACCTTCATGATAATTTCATCCAGAGAGCTTCACGACCAAAGTCACAATTTGGATCACGGCTATGAAGTTTGTCACGTCCGTAAAGATATATGTCATGCCCGTGACCTAATGTTTCAAAACCTTCTAGAGAGCTTCATGACCAAGGTCACCACTTCAGTCATGACTTGGAAGAACAGTCACGCCCGTGACAAACATAGTCATGCCTGTGAAAGATGAACAAGAAAAATGTCAGACGCTATTATTTGGGTTGGTGCAACGACTATTTTCATATTAAATGCACTCTAACGACTATAATTAGTCATGGGAGTATAAATGCAAGTCATTTATGCATTCAGTACAAGAGAATAGCAAATACTTTGAATCAAAATCTTATTACAAGCTATTTGTACATTTAATACTTTCATAACCAATATCTATTCTCTGTGAAAATCTTTTTGCTCATCATTTATTGAGCAATAAAGATTTGTAAGTGTTTCTCTCTGTAATAATTTATTACTCAAGTGAGTTTTGGATATTTCTTGGTTAAGAGTAGAACACTTGTAAGGGTTAGTTGTGTGAGCCTTTAAAACATCAAGTAAAGATTGTTTGTGTGACCCTGTAAAAACACAAAGTAAAGGTTGTTTGTGTGAGCCTGTAAAACACAAGATAAAGGTTGTTTGTGTGAGCCTGTTAAACACAAAGAATTGATTATTGTGTGAGCCATTAAAATACAAGGGATTTCTGGGTTAGGTGTGTGCCATTGTGAGAAACACCATAGTTGGGAGCGAGCCTGTAACACTCCATTGTAACACTTAGTGTGTTAGTAAAACTCCCAATTGCGATTGGGGAGAGGAGTAGGGTTTGTTAACACCCGAACCTCTATAAAAATTCTTGTGTCAAATTTCTCTATCCCTCATAAAATTAATTTTTATTTATGTACTTTAAAGTTAAATTTTTAAAACTCTAATTCAACCCCTCTTCTTGGCTTAATATCTGGGCAACAGGTATAAAAGTCATCATCTCAGTTTATACAAATTTCTTCTTCCTCATCTGAGGCAAAATTCCCCTCCATTTCTCCCTCTATTGTTGTGACCTCTATAGCCTATTTTCATCATCAAATTTTCAATTCAAGTCAAAAAAGAAGAGTGAAAAAAGTATATCAAAGCAAGATCAACAAAAAAGTGATGAAAAGTGAGCCAAACAAAGAGAAGAGGAAGGAATAATAAAAAAAGAGAAGAGGAAAAGTGGTTCGACCAATTTATGAATCTTTAAAGGTCAGTTTAGATTCTTCATCCTCTTGATCTTCTCTTCCTTTTTTAGTTCTATTTTATAGTTAATTACCTTTAAAGTTAGATAATTAGGGTTATTAGTATGTTAAAGTTATTAGAGTTTGATTAGTGTACCAGATACTTGATTAGTGTGAGTTAAAGGTTGATCTTTGTGTATTTTGGGTTAGTAATGGATTAGAAGTGGAGTTTATGGACCTAAGATGGGGTAGAAGTGATTAAAAGCTTAAGCAAGCTTTTTGTTCATATATAGCATTAGTGTATAAGGCATGAGTTGAAGTATGTGTAATATTGTTGTTAGGCCAAGGAAGTGAGCAACCTTGGGTGAAAATAAAAGGTAGATTAGAGACAAGGAGAAAGCCAATTAGAGAGAAGAGAAAGAAGAAGAAAGGAGGAATTTTTGAGGTAAGTTCTTTTGGAAAAAATTCAATATAACAAATTAATGTTAAATATGAATGAATGTGATATTATTGTTGATTGTGTTGTTAAGCTTGAAGTATGATATTATATGTGATTATATAGATAATTATTGATATTTTAATTGAATGATGACATTGGTCATTTGATACATGAAATGAATTTAGGTTGATGATGCATGAAGGTATGATAAATTAAAGTTTGTTGGAAAATTTCCATATGAACTATGTTTAAGTTTTGGTTCATAACTTGAGTTCTAGATGATATTTTTGAGTAATTCTTATTGGAATGAAAATTTAACACATATGAATTTAACTTTTATTTAGATCATCAAACTTGAATATGTTTACATCTAGGTTAAAATGGGTCTAAACTTCAGACCTAAAATTTGCCTAGAAAAATAGTGGACATAATTTGTATAAGCAATGCGTCTTTTAATTGCCATAAGCTTTTTTTACAAATTGTGGATTCATATGATTCAAGTTGCTAATTAAAGGTAAGACTTAAGCTATAAATTCTTAGTTGATCATTAAACATGATTTCATCGAAAAAGGGATGAAAAATACAGTGCAATGTAATGCATTAATTCTGCATAGAACAAGGCAACTTCCTAAGATAATTGAAATGTTTAGTTTTAATGATACAAAAATACTTTACTTAGTTTTTCTTATTTTTGTGATGATTAAATGAATGAGTATGTTGTTAAATTATTTTCAATGGAGATTATTTCTACTTATATGAATTTATATTTGAATTTAATATAATGTTGATGTATTTAATATGTAATGGATTATAGAAATGGTTAAATCCTAGAATATCTTGTCAAGGACTAGAAATTAGGATAGACTAATATACCAATAAAACGGATAGAGATGTAGGCATTAGAAATTAGTTTTGAGTTTAAAATTACATAGACACCGAAAAAATATTTAGTTAAATAAATGGATTATAGAGGCACTATAATGTGTCGAGTTATTATTGCTTTTATATAGACATTTAGTGCCGTCTTATTGAATACTTATATTGGTGTTGATTAGAATACTGAATATCAGATGCCCTACATCCAATGTTTAGTTTTACTCTAGGATGTCGTGAGCTAATAAGTAAATAAAAAATAAAAAATTAATATGAAATTATAATTTGTATGTCTTGTTTTTTTTATTTGGTAAAATTTTATTATGCCTTAATGAATGAAATTTTTATAATTGATGAAATATTTATTTTGCATGATTTAAATGATGTTTGATCTAATGGGATATTTTGGCATTCTTAAAAATATACTTGTGAATAAAAATTATATTTTTGAGATAAATGGATAAATTTTGGCTAGTTGAGAAAAGTACTACTAAGCTAATAGCTTAGCTCGTGTATTTTTATGCACAAGTTAGTATAAGTAGTTGTATGTGATAGTGCTGACTAAAGGAAGGGAATCCAAAAATTAGGTTGTAGCATATTTTTGGATTTTGGGTATAATTTTGTAATAATGAAGTTTTAAGATTTTTGTTGTAAATATTTGGCATGTAGAATTTATTAAAATATAATTTTGTAATCAATATAATTAGTAATATTTCGTAAATGTATTTTCTGAAAAATTTAGTTTAGTGAATGGATACATTTTAAATTATGGAATTTTATGATCATGATTATTTTATTCATTATATATAAAAAAATATTTCAAAAATATCGTACTTGGAGTTTCAAAATAAAATAAATCGAGCAACATTTCAAACTTTAAGCTAGTAGCACTCTCTTGCACTATTTCCGACTGGTAGGGTAAGAGAGGCGCTATAGTTTTATTAGTATCAGAGCATAGGCTGAATGATTCTAAAACATTAGGTGTTAAATAGGAAGTGTATCTTGTTAGAGAGGTGTCCTAAAGGCAATCACTTTAGGCACTTGATGCACCTATTGATTATTAATAAAAGACATTTGCATTATATGGTATTCATTGCATGTAACATCATACCCTATAAACTTTATACATTTAAGTATAACTTACCCCTGTATCAAATAATCACAAATGACATATTAATAACACATAAGATCCGATTAACAGTGATAATTTTTTTTTCATCATATCCTGTAATATCATTCAATGACTTTGCAAGTTAACATTGAGGTTTTTACTACAATATAATATATCACATCTATTAAAACTTACACTTTATATCCGAAGGATTACGAGTTGCTTCCACTTATACATTTTAAAACTAATCCTGAGTGACTATACATGTTCAAACATATAAGTCCAAATATACAGATGATATGTTTTCATACTCGTGTGGAATGCAAGAAAAGAGATTAGTAAGGCTCGGCTAGTGACTTGTGCTCCATGTCTTTTATATGTCACTCAAAATAAGCTATCACTTTACTTTACCTAAAAAATAATGCAAATTAATGAGTTGTGGCTTAGTGAGAATAATTATCAAATAAGCTCTAAAGTCCTAAAAAACTCATAGTAACATATCACAAACCCAATGCATACTATGCATTCCATTTCATTCACTAATATCATATAGATACCATTAAAATTGAAGCATATAATCATTACTCTTTATGTATGCATATGCTATGTTTTTTTTATTTTGTTGTGACCAAGTTAAACAGATATTGCCCTGAGTTTCCATGTGAACATTTGTCATGTGAACATTTGCTAACTAGATTGATCATTTGTTTCATTTGCACATTTGTTGGGCCATAGGCCTTTTTTTTGCTTTAAAATATCGATTAACTAGTTACAACATCATATAAGTGCTTATGCATATGCATTTGTACTTAAGCATTCATCAACCATTGTATCTTTATCACATGTACCATACATATACCGCATATATAACTCATATGCCACATATATACCTCATATATACTATACATATACTATGTATATATCATGTATGCCAAACATATACCTCAAATATACCATACATTTATCACTTATATATACCACATATGTCACAAAATTATCCATCATCTAATTAACAAAGTCAAATCATGAAAATCATATGAATCACATAGCAAGCAATGTTCATATGCACTAAAGAATTCACTTAATAATTAAACTCACATCTTTCCTTTAATTCTGACCTTTAACTTATTGTTTATCCCCTCATTGTGGGTCTCCAATTTGTCTTGAGCCTAACATGAAAATATAATTGATTAACTCATGATTAGATAAGGTTCATATGGCTTAAGTATATTAATATGAGGCAGTGTGACCTTACAGAACTCTTTTTCCTATAACTTTTTCTAAAATTGTCCAATTTATGTTATTATTATTTTCAATTAAATTAACATATAATTATATAATATATTAAAATTTTGGAGCAATTGGAGTATTGTACAATATTTGGTGGAATTTTCAATTATGTTCTGTTTTCTGCCATGTTTTGTGCCCTTTGGCAGTTTTAGGGTACCAACTTTGTTCCTTTATAACTTACAATATATAAATCATATTACAATGAAAAATTACAGAAAAGTATATGGATTAAAATGGAACATTTTTCATGTTTAATTAATTCTGACCCTAAGGTCCTCAATTTATAAGAAAACTTTTACTGATCTAGAATAGAGTTGGCTTCCGGACTAGTATGACTTGTGAAGGCCATATCTTACTCTATACATAACATATTAAGTTTAAATTAGTACCAAATTTTATCCAAGACATATACCTATAAATTGCATGTTTTTATAATTTACAGAATCCATATCTATGGAGCTCAAAATTGCCGAACAAGTGTATGGATTTGCCCAGGGCACTAAGCAGACAGTGTAACTATGGAACAATCATGGTTACATTCACCATAACTAATTAAACACAAGACATATGAAAATTAAATTTGGTATAAATATATATAACACATGTGTCTACAACTTTCATATTTTGATCTTCCTAAAATACGGGCTCTATCATATTCAAAACCAATGAATATAGTAGATAACTTAGTTAGGGTTCACACCCAGACCAGTTTCAATCAAGAGAGGATTTCTATTCATATACACTAAATACTGAAAAACTATTTATATATCCATAAAACTAAGACATAAATTAACAACTTTCATGTTTTAAACTTTTCCATAATTAGTTT
Source organism: Triadica sebifera (assembly GCA_023653625.1). Taxonomy (NCBI): domain Eukaryota; kingdom Viridiplantae; phylum Streptophyta; class Magnoliopsida; order Malpighiales; family Euphorbiaceae; genus Triadica; species Triadica sebifera. The sequence continues at coordinate 15,618,156 of CM042898.1, read as the reverse complement.
CTATTGATATCAAAATTATGGTACAAAATACTGCTGCAACTCAACCCTAACAACTCAAACCAACACTAGAACAATAGAGAGAAGATTACTTACCAAGATTAAAATTGTAAGGGTTTAATTTGATGCCAAAATTAAGTGAAATAAGGAATAAATTAAGGCTAAAATAGGGGAATAAGAAGAAGAAACGAGCTGGAGAAAGGAAAGGAAGAATTTGGAGGAAGAAGGTAAAATTCTTTTGATATGTAGGTATCTAATCCATACCAATTGCATTATTCATGCAACTATCGAATCTTGTGCTATCAACTTATTGATGTGTGCACATACATTGGACTATCGACTCTTGATATGTGTACATGTCATGTATACAAACCTAACTTTGCCTCCAATACACATTAACCTTGGTGCAAATCCAACAAGTTAATAATATCGGTTAAGTCTAACCCATTAATTGTGAAATCTAATTTCAATGGATTGAACATATTATTATAGAGTGAGCTTGAGGCAACTCAATAACCCTAACTCTAGAAGAACTCTGGTTCTCCCTATATTAATGGAAGGCGTAAGACTTAATTGTTTATTTAGTGAGAGATTTCTTTGTTAAGTCTCATCAAGTTATTATTTCATGCTTTTATATATCATACATTCATCACATTGATATATAAAGATAGTTACATTAACTATATGACATGATTATGGACATACTAAAGTCAATCTCTTGAGCCAAAGAGAAATTGACTAGGTCTTACCTAGGTATATGCATGAATTTACAACCCAAAATAGAAATCAAATTCCTAATTCTAAGTCTTCTTGTTTATGGTACCACTTCCTTTGCTTCTTGCTCCTTTGTATCTTCATTCTATCGTAATCCTATGTAATCTAATTACATATTTCAAATTATAGAAAACCTCAATTTACATTTGAGGGGAGTAAGATGAGAAGAGGAATACATAAGAAAGAAAGAGAGGTAGGGACACACAGGTCCTATTTACCATAAAACAAATAATTTCATGCATGCTCAATCACACTGGGCCTAAGTCCATAATCATCCATCATGCTTTTTCATACACCCCTAACATGCATTCTCTAATGCACAAAATAAAAATTACAATTTTGGATTTCAATTGTAAATCAATTCGACGCTTGAACCGAAATTGCTTATATGTGTTCTTTCGGTTAATTTAATTTTGTATGCATTTTAAAGTGGAATTTAATATTTAATCAAATTAAATTAAATTCCATATTTCCACAAATAATTAAAATTAATTCTCCTTAAAATCAGAATATTATGATGTTAAAATTAAACAATTTAATTTTAATATACATACCAATTTCTTGTCATACTAGAATTAAAATTGCATAACTTACAATTTCTCGTCATCAAAATATTTTTGGCACAAGCCAAAATTACTAAGACAAACGAACCAATACACTTAGATGCTCAAAATGACTAATTCGATATCTATAATTTTTAAAATTTCAAATACTTGCAAAATAATTTTGGCATGCATATAACATCAAAATAACATATTTTTAATCACATAAAAATTATTTCAAGGTGCTGAAAATAAAATAAACACATACAAAAAAATCAAACAAAATAGCCCCACCGGGTATGTTTAAAGAGTCCCATTTTTGTGTTTGTTTTAAAAATTAATTAAAATAATTTTTAATTAATTATTGAACACTTCAAAAGACATAAAAATATTCTCAATATATCTAAATAAATTTTTCATAATTAAATTACAAGAAAAATATAACCAGCCCCATCAATTAAGCCAAACAACAACACATGTTCATAAATATGGCAATTTTAGGCATTTTTAAAATAAATCCGAAATTAATTATTTGAATCACATTCAAATAATTTTTCAATAAAAATAATCATTCTTAATCATCCCATAATAAGATTAAAGAAAAAAAAATGTGTAAAACATATTTTACAAATTAATTTCAATTTTTCAAAACCTATTGATCCAAAATCATCAAAAACATGCAATCCCATTGCACTTTCAATTAAAATTAATTTTAATGGATACAAGGAGGCTCTGATACCAATGTTGGATTTTGAAGAATGAATCATATTCATAAATGCAGTGGAAAAATAAAATTTTCAAAACCCAAAACAAAAGATCATACTTGTACCATTAAAACTAATTTATATAAATATAAATGTTAAAAATTATACATTGTAATTTCTTATTTGTTCTTTAAATCTTCACTTTGTTGGGTTGTAGCAAACCACAACAATCCACACTAGGATGTCTCTAATGATAATCCACACGAAGAATGAAGAAGAAACTATAAAGAAAAATTGTTTGAACAAATTTAAAGTGTTAGCTTTCAAAGTGTTCTTGAGAGAATTTTATTGTGTCTTAAAAATATTTTTTTCATGAAAAAATATTTTCATATCTATTTTCTGCCATTTGATATCTTTTCTATTTGAATCAAATTTAAAGAAAAGATGAAAAGTCAAAAATGGAGAAAAGGGAAATGAATGAGGTATTCGAAGATAATTTGGCAACCAACAAAGGATTCACCACTTTTGATAGAAGGAGTGTATACCCATAGCCTCTTGTCGGGGTCATTACTTAGAAATCTCTAGTTGGAGTGGAAATATCATGAAGATAGTCTTCAATGACATGTCTAATCGAGTAATAAGCCTCAAGGACAAGAACTAATATTACTTGGACTAGATGTGATGTAGTCAGTCTAGTGGGAGTTGACACATGTCCATACTTTGAACCAAGTTGGGTATAGAATGGTGAAGGGAATAATTGCACATAAATTGTCTATAGGAAGGTTTGTAGTCAAACCACAAACTTTCCACTCAATTGGGGGTCATGATGTGCTGCTAGATACCACTCATGACTTGCTTAAATTAATTGTTAATTTAAGTGGCCAACATAATCCAGAACCTAATGGGTCACATGCATTGAAAATATGGAGAATGAGTTAAATGGTATAGAATGGGATCCAAAATATAAGAGAATTATTTCGAGATGAATCGTGATGAGATCACAAAAAGTTCATTCCGGAGAGTAACGGGCCCGTACAGACTAGACAGGCTGCTCGCCTATCTAGCGGCAACTTGCAATAGGCCCAGCACGCGCGTAGCACAGTGTGTAGTAATGGTCGTTGCCTTTCTTTGGCCTTAATTAGGACATAATTGGCATTCACTATTCATCAAGTTTCCTTTTTTTTTTTTTCCATTTTTAAATTTTGATCTTTTCTTTGAATATGATTCAAATGGAATAGATATCAAATGGCAGAAAAGATGTAAGAAAAAAATATTTTTGAGACAAAAAACTTTTGTTAGTTTATTCTTCATTATTCGCATGGATTATCATTAGAGACATTCTACTAAGAATTGTTGTGATTTTCTATAACCTAACAAGGTGAAGATTTGAATAACAAATTAAGAAATTACAAGGTATAATTTCTAACCTCTATATTTGATAAATTAGTTTTAATGGAATAAGCAAGATCCTTATTTCAAATTTTGAAAATTTTGTTTTTCCACTGTGTTTTATAAATGAGATTCATTTTCAAAACTCAACACTGGTATCAGAGACCCCTTGTGTTTATTAAAATTAATTTTAATTGAAATTGCAATGGGATTCATGGTTTTGATGGTTTTGGATCAATATGTTTGAATAATTGAAATTAATTTATAAAATTTATTTTACACATTTTTCTTTCTTTAATCTGATCATGGGATGATTAAGGATGATTATTTTTATTGAAAAATGATTTGAATGTTATTCAAATAATTAATTTTGGAGTTATTTCAAAATGCTGAAAATTGCCTTATTTATGAACATGTGTTGTTGTTTGGCTTAATTGATGGAGTTGTTTAAAATTTTCTTGTAATTTAATTATGAAAAAATTATTTGTACATATTTAGAATTGTTTTATGCCTCTGGAAGTTTTCAAAAATTAATTAAAAATTATTTTAATTAATTTTTCAAACAAATACAAAAACAAGACTGTTTTGGAATACTTGACGGGATTGTTTTGTTTGATTTTTTTGTATGTGATTATTTTATTTCCACCACCTTGAAATAATTGTTTATGTGATTAAAATATATTATTTTGATGTTAGATGCATTCTAAAATTATTTTGTACGAATTTAAAATTTTAAAAAATTCTAGATGTCGAATGAGTCGTTTTAAGTGTTTAAGTGTGTTAGTTTGTTTGTCTTAGTAATTTTGGCTTGTACCAAAAATATTTTGATGAACTTGAGCTGACCTAAAGATTATGAGAATAATGATTTGAATTTCTGAAAATTTTTTAGAATTTTTGAAAATTAATTTTGAATTAATTTAAGTTGAGCAATAGTAATTCTAGTATGACTAGAAATTGGTATGTATATTAAAATTAAATTGTTTAATTTTGACATCATAATATTTTGATTTTAAGGTGAATTAATTTTGAATTAATTCTAAAAATATGAAATATAATTTAATTTGATTAAATATTAAATTCTACATTGAAATGACATACAAAATTAAATTAACCGAAACAACACAAGTAGGCAATTTCGTTGTAAGCGTTGAATTAATTTTCAAATTGAAATCCAAAATTGTCATTATTTTATTTTATGCATTAAATAATGTATGTCAGGTGTGTATATAAAGTCATGATGGATGATTATGAACTTAGGTCTAATGTGATTGAACTTGCATGGATTTATTTTGCTTTATGGTAAATAAGGCCTAGGTGTCCCTACCTTTTTTTATTTCTTGTGTATTTCTCTTTTCATCTTATTCCCCTCAAATGTAAATTGAGATTTTAAAACTTTGAAATATGTAATTAGATTACATAGGATTAGTATAGAATGGAGATACAAATGAGCAAGAAGCAAAATCTTCAACAAATAGTCCAGCCTTTAATGTGGGTCGAAGGAGGTGGTTCCATAAACAAGTAGACTTAGAAACAAGAATTTGATTTCTATTTTGGGTTGTAAACTTATGCATATACCTAGGAAAAACCTAGTTAATTTCTCTTTGGCTCAAGAGATTTAACTATCTTTATATTTTCATGTGATTAATGTATTATATATATAAATCATGCACTAATAATATGATGAGATTTAACAAAGAAATCCCTCGCTAAATAAACAATTAAATCTTATGTCTTCCATTAATATGAAGAGAACTAGAGTTTTTCTAGAGTTAGGGTTGTTGAGTTGCCTCAAACTCGCTCTATAAGAATATGATCAAACCATTGAAATTAGATTTCACGATTAATGGGTTAGATTTAATCGATATCATTAGCTTGTTGGATTTGCGCAAAAGTTATTGTGTATTGGAGGTGAAGTTGGGTTAGTGAACATGAGATGTACAAATATCAAGAGTTGATAGCCCAATGTATGTGCACATATCAATTAGTTGATAGCACAAGATTCGATAGTTGCATGAATGATGCAATTGGTATGGATTAGATACCTACCAACCAAGCTAATAATAGCTTATTGAGTTGCCTCAAGGTTATTCTTAGCTAGTTGGATATCGACCCACTAGGAGAACTTCCATATAGGCTCTCTCGGATTCATAGTGAGGGCTATGGATACGCAATAAAATAGTGGGAGTCATAATGCGATTTATTAAAGACCTAATAAACATGCAATTTTATGTACATTCTAACATGCTCTATTTTACATCTTGGTTGCTAAAATCATCATCATGTTGACAAGTATGAATTTACAATCACTAATGGAGTCAAATAAGTTGATTGGGCTTAATTTTTTGGATTGGCTAAGGAATTTGAGAATAGTTCTCAAATCCGAAAAGATTGGTTATGTCTTAGATGAGGCACTCCTCAATCCCCTAGCTGCTAATGCTTCTAAAGATGTTCATAAGGCATATAAAAAATATATTGATGATAGTGAGATGGCAAGTTGTATTATGCTTGGTACTATGTCAGATGAGATGCAATAGCAGCATGAGGCTATGGGTATCAATTCCATAGTCTACCATCTAAGAGAGCTTTTTGATGAGCCAACACATTTTGAAAGGTTTGAAACTTCAAGGTTGCTCTTCCACACTAAGATGGTTGAGGGGATATCTCTAGTGCAATATGCATTGAAAATGAATGACTATATTGATAGGTTGGCCACCATGGGATTTGTGATGGATTATGAATTAAGTATAACTTAATTCTAATTGGCTTGGTTAATAGTTTTTCACATTTTGTGCTTAACAATATGATGAACCAAATCTCCACCATTATTCCTGAGCTGATTAGCATGCTCAAGATAATTGAGCCATCTGTCAAGAATGACAGTAAAGTTGTGATATTGGTGGACTCTTCTGGTTTTAAGAAGAAGAACCTTAAAAATAAGAAGTCCATGAAGCCTAAGGGAGGCGTGGTGAAGAAGAAGATCAAGGAGACTGCTCTAAAGGGGACATATTTTCATTATGGCAAGGATGACCATTGGAAGAGAAACTGCAAGGCTTATTTGGAGTCTTTGAAGAAGAAGGCATTTGATGCCACATCCACTTCAGGTATTTTTATCCTTGAAATTTATATTGTTTCCAATAATGATATATGGGTATTAGATATCGGTTGTGGCTCACACATATACACTGATACGTAGGGCCTAAGGAACAGTAGACAGTGGAAATGGAGCAAAGGTTAATGCATTAGCTATAGAAACTTATGTTTTGACCCTCCCTAATGGGCTTTTGTTAAATTTGGATAATTGCTATTATGTACCTACTTTAACTAAAAATATTATTTATGTTTCAAGTTTAAATAAAGATGGTTTCCATTTAGGTTTTAGTAACAATTGTTGTTCTATTATTATGTTGAATGGAATTCTTTATGCTAGCAGTACATTATGCAATGGAATAGACATATTAGATATGTCAAATCCAATTTTAAACATCCATGATAATACAAAGAAAAAACAAGATATGTTGAAATCATCTTACTTATGGCATTGTCGCCTTGGTCATATAAGTGAGAAACACATGGCTAAGCTATACAAGAGTGGTAGTTTGGGGTTATTTGATTATGAATCATATGAAACATGTGAATCTTGCTTATTAGGCAAGATGACTAAATTACCCTTTAAAGGAAAGGGTGAAAATTGTAATGGGCTTTTAGACTTAATACATTCAAATGTATGTGGTCCAATGTCCATACAAGCCAGAGGTGGTTTCATCTACTTCATTTCTTTTATCGATGACTACTCATGATATGGGTATGTGTATCTTATGATATACAAATCTGAAGCTTTTAAAAAGTTCAAAGTGTTCAAAAATGAAGTAGAGAAACAACTTGGCAAAAGTATTAAAGCACTTCGATTAGATCAATGTGGAGAATACTTGAGCCAAGAGTTTTTAGATTATCTTATGGATAATGGGATATTATATCAATGGACTCCACCTTACATGCCACAACACAATGGTGTGGCTGAAAAAAGAAATTGGACCTTGTTAGACATGGTAAGGTCTATTATGAGCTTTGCGGAACTCCCTAAATCCTTTTAGGGTTTTGCACTAAAGACTATCATTTACATATTAAATGGAGTCCTTTCAAAGTCAGTTGATGTTACTCCATATGAGATATGGTATAACAAGAAGGCCATATTTTCTTTTATGAGAGGTTGTCATGCTTATGTGAAGTGAATAATGTCAGATAAGCTGGAAGCTAAGTCTGACCAATGTCTATTTGTGGTATATCCAAAAGCATCATATTGATATCAATTTTACCACCTCTTGGAACAAACGGTGTTTGTTTCAAGACATGCTATCTTTTTAGAAAAAGAATTTCTTCTAAAAGGAGATAGGGGGAGCAAAATTGAACTTGAGGACTTTCAAAATGCTAAAGCAGATGCTGATCAATTGCCTGAACCTTAGCCTATTATTCATATAGATGATATAGCATCTCAACCTTCAGAAACAAAAGAACTTTGTAGGTCAAGTAGGATACATATTATTCTAGAGAGATATATATGCTCAAATCCATAAGAATACTCTTAGCCATTACTGCTCATTATGATTGTGAGATATGGCAAATGGATGTGAAAACGACTTTCCTGAATGGAAATTTGACTAAGGATGTGTGCATGACACAACTAGAAAGCTTCATATCCAAAGATGGCAAAAAGGTATGCAAGCTTCAAAGATCCATTTATGGATTAAAGCAAACATCCAAAAGTTGGAATATTCGGTTTGACTAGACAATCAAATAGTTTGATTTCTTACAAAATCCGAATGAACCTTGTGTATACAAGAAGGTTAGTAGGAGTACAATTGTATTCTTTGTGTTGTATGTAGATGACATATTACCAATGGGAAATGATGTCTCAGCCTTATAATCAATCAAAATTTGGTTATCTAAGAATTTTCCTATGAAGACCTTGGAGAAGTAGTCTATATTTTGGGAATAAGGATCTATAGAGATAAATTTAAAAGATTGTCTGGTCTTTTATAGTCTACATACATAGATAAGATGCTAAAGAGTTTTAGCATGGAGCAGTCCAAGAGGGGATATATTCCCATCACCCATGGGATTACTCTTTCAAAGTCTATGTGTCCAACAATACAAGATGAGAGGACACACATGAGTTTGATTCCATATTCTTTAGCTATAGGATCAATCATGTATGCTATGATATGTACAAGACCTAATGTATCATATGCTCTGAGTGTCACGAGTAGATACCAATTGAACCCTAGTGAGAGTCATTGGGTGGCTGTCAAGAATATCCTTAAGTACTTGAGAAGGACTAATGATGTATTCTTAGTATATGGAGATGGAGATCTTGCTGTGAGTGGATATACCGATGCCAACTTCCAATCTATCAAGGATGACTCAAAATCTCAGTCGGGTTATATGTTCACACTAAATGGTGGAGCAATCAGTTGGAAGAGTTCCAAACAGGAAACGACTGTTGATTCCGCAACTGAAGCAAAGTACATTGTAGCTTCTGAAGCAGCAAAGGAAGTAGTTTAAATAAACAAATTCATCATGGAACTTGGAGTGGTTCCTAGCATTGTTGATCCAATACAATTGTATTGTGATAATAATGGAGCCATTGCACAAGCAAAAGAGCCATGATCTCATCAGAGATCCAAATATGTACTTAGAAGATACCATTTGATTAGATAAATCATTGGTAGGAGTGATGTAAAGATAGAAAGAGTGCCCACTAATAAGAATATTGTTGTTCCTTTAACTAAGCCACTTCCCCAAAAGATATATGATTCTCATGTACTCGCTTATGGAATTAAATACAAAAGCGATTGACTTTAGTGTAAGTGGGAGCTTGTTAGAGATGTGCTATAAAAGTAATCACCTTTAGCACTTATTATACAAATTTATTTGATTAATAAAAGACCTTTTTATTAATTTGATATTCATTTGATTAAATATGTAACTAGTGATGTAAATATTTTGATTTTAAAGAATTCATTCATTAAACCATAATATGTAGAAATATATTTACAATAATACCAAATATATATTAATTACAAATTTCAATCCTTATAAATCCTACATGCCACAAATTTATATGAAAAGAAATTCTTTAAATTTAATTTTTATAATACCATTTCCAAAATATACAAAAGAGAAAATATAATGCTATAATATGATATTGAAGTTACCCTTATCTTCAGTCTCCCTAACGCAACAGTTGCGTCTATTTATCTGCACGTGAAACACGCGCTAAGCTACTAGCTTAGTGGGACGTTTGGCAACTATCTAATAATTATATAAATATTTTCAAAATAAAACTTTAAAAACTACAATTAATTTATTAAGCATGTCAAATATTCAAATAATATTAAAATTATTTTTGTCAGGCAAAAATATATAATTCATCAATTATAATATTCCATTCATTAAGCATGCTTGAAATTGTTTAACAATACAAGATATACAATTTAAAATATAAATTTAATGATTTAAATTTTTTCTCTATTATTTATTTGATAGCCTACGACATCTTAGATCGAAACTAAACACTGGATATAAAGTTTCTGTTCTTTGATAATATACTCGTCTCATACATAATTATTTTATAACTTGGCGTTTAACGCCTATATTTTCAATAACAACTCAACACCTTTTTGGTGCTAAAGTAATTTCAAACTCAACACTATTTCTTAGTGTCTACATAATTTCAACTCAGCACTATTTCTTAGTGCTTATGTAAATTAAATCTCAATACTATTTTATAGTGCCTACATTTCTACCATTTTATTGGCATGCCAACTTATCCTAATTTCTAGTTTTCGACTAGATGTTATAGGGCTTAATTATATTTGTTACCTTTATTATTATTTACATAAATTATGTAGGTAACACTAATATAAATTCCACATAAATGCAATAATTTCCATTAAATATTTTACAACCTTATACTTATTCATTTAATCATTATAACTATAAAAAAAGTCAAATAATATATTTCTCTATCACAAACTTCCACAATCAACACAATATGCCCTTTATGGACAACATTTCTGCCTTATATTTCCCTGTATTTTTCATCCATTTTTAGAGGGAATTTAGACAAGTGATCATCTAAATGTTGGTTTTGAAATGTCTAATTCTCTAATTCTCAATTGGTGATAACCTGATATAAGGTCAAACAAGTAATGTATTCTTGGCAAGGGATATCTATTCTTAATTGTCATCTTGTCCAACTGACGATAATCAATACACAAACAAAAGGTGCCATCTTTCTTTTTCACAAATAAAACTGGAGCACCCCAAGGTGAGACACTGGGTCTGATAAAACCTTTCTCTAACAACTCTTGCAACTGCACTTTTAATTCCTTTAGCTTAGTAGGTGCCATTATGTAAGGAGTGATCGATATCGGGGTTGTGCCTAGCAAAACATCTATGTCAAACTCTATCTCCCTAACAGGTGGTAACCCTGACAAGTCCTCAGGGAAGATATCTGGATATTCACATACTGTAGGAATCTCCCTGAGATCTAGACTCCTTTTCTTGGTATCTACAATATGTGCCAAAAATGGTTCATGTCCCATTTTGATAAGCTTACTTGCCTTCGTCATAGAAATGACATTGGTCAAGTACGGTCGATTCTCGCTCAAGACAATCACATCATCCTGCCCTGAATTATTGAAAGTCACTCTCCTATACTGACTATCCACCACTCTCCTATGTTGAGTTAACCAATCCATTTCCAAGATTGCATCAAATTCACGAAATGGCAACTGCACAAGTCAATTGGGAATTCTACATTTTGAGCTTTGATTGGACTATTTTTATAGACTTGACTAACTTTTACTCCATCACCCAAAGGATTTTTCACTAATATATCATAATATAATTCCTCTGCTACCATATTACCCTGACTAGGTGGTGACATGCATAAATATGAATGTGTAGAACCCGAATCTATTAGTGCAAATAAATCAGTATCATAAAAAGAAAATTTACCAATAATGACATCTGAGTCATCCTGCTCCTCACGAGCTCCCATGGCATATGCTTGGGTTGGGGCTCAACTACCTTCTGCTCTTTTCACTGATTCTGATACACTCTACCCAATCTTGCCACTTTTAGATTGTCCATGTCCTCTACCTCTGCCTTGAGTGACATTCTGAACCTGAACTGATACTACACCACCTTCCTCTCCCTTTGGGGCAATCTTTCTGTTTGTGCTCAATAGATCTGCATCATAAGCATGCTCCAGTAATCCATCAACAATCACCTGTATGTGATCTTCCATAATGCTGACATGTGACATATATAAATCTCCTGTTACCCGAAGCTAGTGCTCTAGCTGTAGACCTCTCTGGCTTCGACTGTTAACTTTGCCTAGCTGAAAAGGTTGGTCCAGAACCCCGTGATTGGAAAAACCTAGGCACTATCTGCCCTTTTTTACTTGATGTCTGGGCCATGCTAATTGTCGATCTCCGTGGCAGCTCTTATATCCTCTTTCTCTTTGACCTCTTTTCCACACTGATGGCTAAGGATACTAGTGTAGCAAAATTCTCGTAGTAACCATATTTCCAATATCATCATTAAGTCTATCCTCAAATCTATGACATCTGTTTGCCTCATCAACAATGATTCTAGTTGCATATTTACTCAGTCCGGTGAATTCCATCTCGTATTCGGCCACTGACATGCTTCCTTGCTTCAAGTCTTAAAACTCCTTTTTCTTTTCATTCACATAAACTCTAGGCACATATTTGTTGCTAAAGTTTGCCTTGAAAAAATTCCATGAAGGTGATTTCAGTGTCTGGGGCTTCGATAAGACTGATTTCCACAGTCATAGGCATGATCTCTTAGAAGGGACACTGCAAACCTGACCTTCTGTTCCTCTAGACACTCAAGTTCCTCAAACACCCTTTCTGTCGATTCCATCCAAAACTCTGAAGCTGCTGGGTCACCCTTCCCTCAAAATCTGTGGCCTGATATTTTCTCAGCTTATCAATCCAGGGTTTTGGCTTAGGTGGAGGAGGAGGTGGAGCTTGTTGTGGAACTGCTTGTACTATCCGTTGCAACAAATTTGCTATATGCTCCATAAGAGGCTCCTGTCCTAAATTAGCCTATCTCTCTACTCTAGGTGGAGCTCCTACACTCGACCTGAAATCTCTCATTAATGGAGGTTGTCCAAGATTGGCTGAGTCTGAAAGACTGTTATTCAGTTCATCTTCAGAGAAATCTTGTTTTGATCTCAAATCCATATCTACCTATAAACCAGAAGAAGGGACCCAAATTAAATAATTGCAACATTTTATGTATATGCATGAGACACATATTATATTTTACACCCAGTGGTTAAGAATCAATTAACCTAGCTTTAATACCACTAAATGTAGCGCTCACTTACCCTACTAGTCGTTAATTATGTATGGAAGTTCTACTAAGCTCTTTTTTTTTTTGTAAAAATAACAAATTCTCAAATTATTTTCTTATTTATTTATTTTTATATCATTTAAATATGTAACTAGTAAAGTAAATATTTTGATTTAAAAGAATTTATTCATTAAACCATAATATTTAGAAATATATTTACAATAATACCAAATATATATTAATTACAAATATCAATCCTTATAAATCCTACATGTCACAAATTTACATCAAAAGAAATTCTTAAAATTTAATTTTTACAATACCATTTCCAAAATATACAAAAAGAAAATAAACTGCTACAATCTGATCTTGGGGTTACCCTTATCTTTTGTCTCCCTAACACAATAGCTACGTCTATTTATTTGCGTGTGAAACACACATGCTAAGCTACTAGCTTAGTGGTATGTTTGGCAACTATCCAATAATTATATAAACATTTCCAAAATAAAACTTTAGAAACTACAATTAATTTACTAAGCATGCCAAATATTCAAATAATATTAAAACTATTTTTGTCATGCAAAAATATATAATTCAACAATTATAACATTCCATTCATTAAGCATGCTTGAAATTGTTTAACAATACAAGATATACAATTTAAAATATCAATTTCATGATTTACATTTTTTTCTGTTATTTATTTGATAGCCCACGATATCTTAGACCAGAACTAATCACTGGATATAGGGTTTCTACTCTCCGGCAATATACTAAGCTCCTACATAATTATTTTATAACTCGGTGTTTAATGCCTACATTTTCAATAACAACTCAGCACCTTTTTGGTGCCTATGTAATTTCAAATTTAGCTCTATTTCTTAGTGCCTACGTAATTTTAACTCAGCACTATTTTTTAGTGCCTACGTAAATTAAATCTCAGCACTATTTTCTAGTGCCTACATTTCTTCCATTTTATTGGCATGCCAACTTATTCTAATTTCTAGTTCTCGACTAGATGTTATAGGGCTTAATTATATTTGTTACCTTTATTATTATTTACATAAATTACATAGGTAACACTAACATAAATTCCACATAAATGCAATAATTTTTATTAAATATTTTACAACCTCATACTTGTTCATTTAATCATTATAACTATAAAAAAAGTCAAATAATTTATTTCTCTATAACAAACTTCCACAATCAACACAATATGCCCTTTCTGGACAACATTTATGCCTTGTATTTCCCTGTATTTTTCATCCATTTTTAGAGGGAATTTAGACAAGTGATCATCTAAAAAAATGTAGATGCATGTATTATCTTTAATTTTCAACTAGAATTAAATTAAATTGAAGTTTTTAGCAAAAGTTATGAAATTTTCTTTAAGATACATTCATTCCAATCTGCCAAGTATTTTACTGTACAGATTTCTAGTTCATAGTTTGAGCCCATTTTTCACCTAATTTCAGACATATTAAGGTCTAATAGTTTAATGAAAGTTGAAGCCCTATGACTTAACTTTCCAATGTATTTCCAGAACTCAAGTTATGACCATAAAAATAGACACTGTTTATAAGACGAATTTTCCAGTATTTCACTTAATTCCTACAATTTCCATCTTCATACATCAACCTCATATTCAAATTTTTATTTTTACATTCATGGCATACACAAACATCACAAAATCAAAATCACAAAATCAAGAACAAGAATTACACAAACATCACAAAATCAAAATCAACATTTTACTATATTGAATTTTTGCCAAATGTACATACCACAAAAATCTATTTCACTTCACTTTTCTCTTCCTCCTAGTTAGCTTTCTCTTTGCCCTTACTTCCTCTTTAATTTTGGTTCAAAGATTGTTCACCTCCTTAGCCTAACAATAATTTTCACACTAATCAAACACTAATCACACTAATCAACCCTTAATCAGCATTAACATAATAATAACATGAAATTACCACTCTTAATGGTAACTAACCCCAAAATCAAAGAAAAGATAAGGAGAAAAGTAAGAAGATGGAAGATCTAAGCTCACCTTTGTAGATCTTCAAAATGACCAAAATTTTTCTTCTCTTTTTCTGTTCCTTTCTTCTTTCCTCTTCCTTAGTTTTGCTCACTTAGCTTCACATTTTTGGTGATCTTACTAATCCAACCCTTTTTCCATCTAACTTTAGCTTTGATTGAAGAACAAAAAGAAGAACAATGGGGAAGAGGAAGGTCACCGCTACAAGGGAGAAAAAGGGAGAGAATTTAGTTTCTTTAATATAAGGAAGAAGAAGAATAAAGATAAAAAGTGAAAGTTGACTTTTACAGTTGGATTAGCTGGATGGTTAGGATTAATTAGATAATCTTGTCCCTCATTAATCCATTAATTTAAATTACTCTTACTTTATTTTAATTCAAAGAATATTCCTTTCCTTAGATAAAGAATATTCCTTTTTTATGCCTTCTTAAAATATCTGTGCTAAAAACACTGCAATTTCCAATTTTGTTCAGCGAAAAATTATTTTTTTCCAAATTTTAATTCCAAACTTCAAAATTTTCAATTAATAATATCCAAAATATTTTTTTCATATTTTATTATCATTTTAATTTAATTTTCATGTTCGAATTTAAACCTTGATTGGTTTGAAGCACCAGATTTCGGTCAACAGCGACCGTGGCCTAAATTATCGGGCATTACACCTGCAACCTGCCTGGCTAGTGGGCCCACTGGGCAAATACCTCTCTCGAGTGATTTGTTCCCGCGATCTCATCGCAATCTGATTTGAAATAATTTTTGCATATTTTTAGATCCTATCCAATACCATTTTACTCATTCTCCACATCTCCAAGGCGTGTGATCCATTAGGTTCCTGGTTATATTGGCCACTTAAATAAATAATTAATTTAAGCAAGTCATAAGCGCTATCTAGCTATATATCATGACCCCCCAATCGACTAAAAAGTTAGTGGTTTGACTATGAACTATCCATAAACAATTTTTGTTCAAGTATTCCTTTCATCATTTTATACCACATTTGGTTCAGAAGATGGATATGTGTCAACTTTCGCTAGACAGACTATATCACATCTAGCCTAAGTAATGTTAGTTCTTATGCATGAGGCTCATTACTCTGTTAGATATGTCATTGAAGACTATTTTCATGACATTTCCACTCCGGCCAGAGATTCCTAAGTAATGACCCCGACAAGAGGCTATAGGTATACACTCCTACTATTAGGAGTGGGAAATCCTTTATTGGTTACCCATTTACCTTCTAATATCTCGAGCTGTATCCAATCACCACCCTATGAGCAACATCTTGAGGCAATAAGGAATAGTGTCAAAATATAGAATTAGTATCCAAGATATCCTCGAGTACCTCAAGTCTAAGGATACTTACACCATTACTATAATGAGACTATCATTGAAATAGCCTATCTTAATTGATTTAAGATCACTACCAATTCATATATCAAATGAACATCAAATTAATGAAAAAGCCTATTTTATTAATCAAATAAATTTGTAGAATAAGTGCTAAAGGTGATTGCCTTTAGAGCACTTCCCTAAAAAAAAGCCATATAGTTAGAGATGGATTCCATGTATAAAAATCAAGTATGGAATTTGGTTGATCCACCTGAAGGGATAAAATTTATTGGGTGCAAATGGGTTTTCAAGAAGAATACTAGCATGGAAGGTAATTTCGTTACTTATAAAGCTTGGATGGTTGCCAAAAGATATTATCAAAGACAAGATGTTGACTATGATGAAACCTTCTCCTTATTTGCTATACTTAAATCCATTACGATACTCTTAGCCATTGCTGCTCTTTATGATGATGAAATTTGGCAAATGGATGTGAAAATAGCTTTCCTTAATAAAAATGTAACTGAGAATTTCACATCCTATGATAGCAAAAAAGTATGCAAATTGTAAAGATCAATTTATGGATTGAAGCAAACATCCATAAGTTGGAACATCTGATTTGATGAGACAATCAAAGAGTTTGGTCTCTCACAAAATATGGATGAACCTTGTGTTTACAAAAAGGTTAGTGTGAGTGCAGTCATATTTCTTGTATTGTATGTAGATGACATACGTCTTATAGGAAATGACATCTCAATTCTTCAATCAGTAAAAATTTGGCTTTCTAAGAGTTTCTCCATGAAAGACCTTAGAAAAGCAACTTATATACTGTGGATTTAAGATCTATAGTGATAAATCTAAGAGGTTGCTTGGTCTTTCTCAGTCTACATACATAGATAAGATGTTAAAAAGGTTTAGCATGGAACAGTCTACGAGAGGATTAATTCTTATAACTTATGGAATTACCCTCTCTAAGTCCATATGTCGAAAGAGACAGGATAAATGAACACGCATGAGTAGGATTCCATATGCTTTTGGCTATTGGATCCATCATGTCTGCTATGTTATGTACTAGACCAGATGTATCATATGCTTTGAATGTCACAAGTAGATATCCGTTAGATCCCGGTGAGGGGCATTGGGTAGCTGTCATAAATATCCTTAAGTACTTGAAAAGGACTAAGGATGCATTCTTGGTTTAAGGAGATGGTGAGCTTAAAGTAAGCGGGTATGTAGATGCCAACTTCCAAACTAACAAGGATGACTCCAAATTCCAGTCAAGCTAAGTTTTCATGTTAAATAACAGTGTTGTCAATTGGAAAAGTTCCAAATAGGATATGACTACGAATTCCATAATCGAAGCAGTGTATATTGTAGATTCTAAGGTAGCTAAGGAAGAAGTGTGGATAAGGAAATTCATCACAGAATTGGAAGTGGGTCCTAGCATTGTTGACCTATACCCTTGTATTAGGATAACAATATAGCCATTGCATAAGCAAAGGAACCATGGTCTCATCAAATATCCAACCATGTACTCACAGGTTTCCATTTGATATTTGGAATCATTGGTAGACATCATGTAAAGATAGAGAGAGTTCCCACATATCAAAATATTATTGATCCTATCATTAAGTCCCTTCGCTAAAAGAAACAAGATTGTCATATATTTGCCTATCGTATTATGTACAAAGGCGATTGACTTTAGTGCATGTGGGAGATTGTTAAAGAGGTGTCCTAAAGGCAATCACCTTAGGCACTTGATGTACTCATTTATTATTAATAAAAGACATTTTCAATATATGGTATTTATTGCATAAAAATTGATATAGATTTTAAACCATTTAATAAATTCCTTGGTATATAACATAACATAGTAGAAATCATAATGAGATCATGATGATGAGATTCCTATCATGTGAAATTGTGTTTATACCTAAATGACCCCTAGTCATAGGATTAACAAGATGAGACAATGTTAATTCGGATAAACTAGCACATGTGATACTCCTTGACTAAATTAAGCAGCTGATCTAATAAGCTGTTGACTTGAGATATTTAGAGTTAGCATGTTGATGCTTCCTCAAGTAGCCAAGTACATTGGATAACCTGGTACAAGACAATCACATGGATGTCTAATCAATGTCAATGATCATCTCATCATATCAATGGTGCAAGTATCCTTAGGCTTGAGATGCTCAAGGTAATCTTGGATACTAAATCCTATACTTTGACACCATTCCTTGTTGCCTCTTAGAGGTTGCTCATAGGGTGGTGATTGTGTATAGCATGAGGTATTCAAAGGTGGTTGAGTAGTCAATAAAGAATTCACCACTCTTGATAGGAGAGTATACCTATGGCCTATTGTAGAGATCATTACTTAGAAATCTTTGGCCAGGGTGGACATGTTTTGAAGAAAGTCTTCAAGGACATATCTAATAGAGTAATGAGTCTTATAAACAAGAACTAATATCATTTGGACTAGGTGTGATGTAGTCAGTCTAGTGGGAGTTGATAGAGTCCATACTCTAAACCAAATGAGATAAAGCTTGGTGAAAGGATAAATAGCATGATAATTGTCTATGGAAAGGTTCATGATTAGACCACTGACTTTTTGGTCAATCGGTGGCTATGATGTGTTTGTAGATATCACTCATGATCTGCTTTAGATCATGTGATGATTTGGGTTGCCAACATAACTAGCGACCTAATGGGTCACACATAGAAGGAATAAAAGAAATGTAAAATGGGTCTTGGATTGGATCCAAAAACATGAGAGAGAAAGTTGTTTGAAAGATTTTCGCATATAAGAGTAAAAGGGGTTGCGTGTCACGTGCATGTAATGGTTCTCATGTGCAAATGACAAGTGCTGAGTGTCATTCTATTATGCATGAGAGGATATCTTTGAAACTAATTCTGCATTTTGATACTATTCGTTGTTGCCTTAAGGAAGTTGCTCATAGGGTAGTGATTGGGTGCAGCTTGAGGTATTCGAAGGTAATTTGGTAACCAACAAAGGATTCACCACTCCTGGTAGAAGGAGTTTATACCCATGCCCTCTTGTCGTGGTCATTACTCAGGAATCTCTAGCTAGAGTGGAAATGTCATGAAGATAGTCTTCAATGAGATATCTAACAGAGTAATGAGCCCCAGGGAGAAGAACTAACATTACTTAGGCTAGATCTGTAACAGCCCCTTACCCCACTTTAGTTCAATAAGGTAAGTGAGCATTACCCGACTAACTATCTTATAAGATTGGCTAAATGAAGTACAATTTTTTTTTGCAAAAATATTACAAACACCAAAAATAAAATTATTACAAACACCAATATTCAAAATTTTATTTATTTATAAAATATATTATTTTACATCCAAACTATGTCCATTACATTAGTTTTACACATCCCCGATACATACTAGATGAGATAAAATTATAATTTAATTTACAAAACTTTTAACAAAATATACCAAAAATAGTCAAAAGCTTTAAGCTGTTTTTCGTCCAGGTACCCTTTTTCTAACAACTATACTATCTGCGACTATTCTTTAGAACCTGCGCGAGAGAAAATCACCTGCGCTAAGCTACTAGCTTAGTGGTGCTTTAGGGATAAAAAAATCTTATATACATATATTTGTTTTCATATCATTTCACAATTTTCACAAAAAGGCATAAAACAAAAGAAATACATGAAATAAAAGAAATGTTATCAAACATTTAATATTTGGCAATTTTGATTTAACACAACATTTTCAAAATGGCACACTTTTACATTATTGTTATTGTCATTTTCTTTGCACCCATAATACCTATAACCAAACTAACTAATAAGAATAATGGGGTTGTCATTACTGACTTTCATAACATTGTGTCGAGCGCTTTTATAATAATGTTATTGCCGACTTTCGTAATATTGTCATTATCGACTTAAAAATTTTGGCCGAATGCATATATAGATTTGTCATTACTGTCTTTCATGTTTTGGCATCAAGTGCCTTAAATCCCCTGATTGGCATGCAAAACTATTCTCTATTATAGTTCTAGTTTAAGAGTCTTAGGGCTTAACTATTTTTATATTTACTCCTAACATTAAGATTATTATTCACAATATTTTAAAAAATGATAATTATACCAAATTTATATTTATATTTGTTTCCATTATTATTGAATTAGAACCTCACACATAAATAATTTATTAAATATTTATAACTACAATTAAATTCAAAATTCACATTAATTAATATATGTATTCACCACACCACATGCAAAACCCAATATGCTAATTCTTTGTTTATGGCAGATTTTGCCCTGATTTTGGGTCTCATTTTAGCCCATTCATAGTTCGAATTTGAATTTACGGTCTTTTATTATTTTGTAGATTAATGTCTTAATTTCAAATTCATTAAAAATCATCTAAATCCAAGTTTTTTAGCAAATGTTATAACCCTTTTACTGAAGGGAGTTCCATTAGTTTTTACCTAGTGTTTTTTGGGTACCTACAGGTCTGGGATTTTGTGTCCAATTTTTAACCTATATATAATTAAAATTTGAACTTAGGTTTTTAATAAAATTTTAGCCTTATTAGTCCACTTTCATTTTCAATTGATTTAATCTCAATCTCATTACTAGAACATTAGTTATGATAAAAAAAATGTCAAGATTGCTCCTAGAATTATGTAGCAAAGTCATCAATTGACACAAACCTATCTAATAAATAGACCCATCATATGCATTCATTTTTATATCAAAAATTCTAGATCACAATTACATTCACATATCTTAATATCTTCACACCTTTTAGTCCCATTAGAATAAAAAAAAATCAAAAGTAACTACCAATAACATTCTATAGCGAGCTACATTCATATCAAGTATTAACACATAATTTCACACATTTAGATAATATGTAAGATTTTTATCAATGAAGCACATACCTAATCAGTCTTGGAGCTTTCCTTTTCCCCTATTTTCCTTTCTTCACTAAATAGCTTTCTCCTTGCCTTTGTCACCCTCTTGAGGGACTCTGTTTTGCTCAATTGATTTTCCTACACAACCATACCATATCCCATTTCTACCATCCCTTTTCAAAACAATTTTAATGCCTACACAAAATCCTAATGCTCCTAATATGTTTTATACTTTATTTTAGCCAAAATGTACTAAGGTTAAACTCCTTTTTTGATAGGTCATGGCTGCCCAAAAATATTGTCATAGGTCCCAATTTATTTTATTCAAATTAACACTATAATCACACTCAGTCATTACCAATTGTCTTGCCCCTTGGTTAATTTCATTTTTTCCCAAATTACCTTAACCAAGGCAGCCCCTCTTTCCTCCATTAGAGTTATCTTTCTTTAGTTTTTAAGTCATAAAATGATTAACAAACATCAATTATCATTAATTCAAGGTTTAGCTTCACTTTTCTTCAACTAGTTACCAATTCCAAATCCTAGGTCAATTATTGCCAAATAACCCTAATCTGCCAATCCTAATCATATCTATCATCCTTATGGGTCTCAAATGGAAGGAAACATGTTGAATTTAAGAAGAATAAACTCACATTAATTGCTCTCCAAATTGGGCCGATTATGTCCCAAAGTTTTCTCCCTTTTCTTTTCTTTTTTCTTCCTTCCTTCCTGCTCCTTAGCTCTCTTTATGGAAAGAACTATTTAATTTCTAAAATTTTCTCTCTCAAAACTTATTTTTCTCTCTTTTCTAAGCTTGAAATGA
The DNA here is from genome assembly GCA_023653625.1 of Triadica sebifera. Taxonomy (NCBI): domain Eukaryota; kingdom Viridiplantae; phylum Streptophyta; class Magnoliopsida; order Malpighiales; family Euphorbiaceae; genus Triadica; species Triadica sebifera. Next base: position 15,596,268 of record CM042898.1, on the reverse strand, counting down.
AGCAAAAATGGTGGTTTTTGGTGGCATAAGTAGACGGAAAAAAGAGATGAAAAAAAGGAAGAAGATAAGTTAGATATTTAGGTGGAAGAATGTAGAATTTCTTCCTCTTTTTGACTTTTATACTAAAATTAACGTGTGGACCCCATTAATTAACTTAATCCTAATTTTTATTAGTTCATTAACAAATTTAATCTTGATTAACTTTAAAATTTTGAGAAATTCCTCATTTTCCACCAATTTCCTCATCTTTACAATTTTCCCCCAACAATTCCAATAATACCGATTTTGTCCATAGAGAAATTTTTTTTTTTCAATTCTAGCACTAATCTTTTTAATTTCCAAATAATAATACCCTTAATTATTTTTTCTTATTATTTGTTCATTTTTTATGGTTCCAAATTTAGACTCCGATTGAACTAGTGCACTCCACTACGGTCAAGCGCAATCGGGGCCTAAATCACCAGATGTTACAAGATGTGACTTAGTTAGTCTAGTGGGAGTTGACACATATCCATACTTTAAACCAAGTAGGGTATAGAATTGTTAAACCTTGAGAGGTATTTTCGTCATTTTGATGATAACAAATAAAATAGCAATATTGTATTTAACATACTTGTTTGCTAAGTCTACTAAACAAGACATGAAATAAAATAGCAAGAATGAAGATTGGAAGAATAATACTTCAAAGACAAAATTAAGGAAGTAGCATGTTCATGCTCGTGACTATATGTGTCCCTCCCGTGAAAGAGCTAACCGTTACCAAAACCAACATTTGAAGTTCACGACCATGAAGGAAGAAAAAACCGTGAAATGGACATTTCAGTCACGCCCGTGAATGTTCATGCATTTTCATCCAGAGAGCTTCATGACCAAAGTCACCACTTGGATCACGGCTGGGAAGTTCGTCACGCCCGTGAATATGTATGTCATGCCCGTGACCCAATGTGTCAAAATATTCCAGAGAGATTCAGGACCAAGGTCACCACTTCAGTCACGACTTGGGAAGAAATGTCACACCCGTGACAAACATAAGCATATTCTTTGAATCAAAATCTTATTACAAGCTATTTGTACATTCAATACTTTGAGAACAAAATTTATTCTCTGTAAAAATCTTTTTGCTCTTCATTTATTGAGCAATTAAGATTTGTGAGTGTTTCTCTCTGTAATCATTACTCAAGTGAGCTTTGGGTATTTATGGGTTAAGTGTAGAACACTTGTAAGGGTTAGTTGTGTGAGCCTCTAAAACACAAATTAAAAGGTTGTTTGTGTGAGCCTGTAAAAACACAAAGTGAAGGTTGTTTGTGTGAGCCTGTAAAACACAAGGAATTGGTTATTGTGTGAGCCATTAAAAGACAAGGGATTTCTGGGTTAGGTGTGAGCCATTGTGAGAAATACCATAGTTGGAAGTGAGCTTGTAAAACTCCATTGTAACACTTAGTGTGTTAGTGAAACTCCCAATTGCGATTGGAGAAAGGAGTAGGGTTTCTTAACACCCGAACCTCTATAAAAATCTTTGTGTCAAATTTCTCTATCCCTCCTAAAATTAATTGTTTATTTCCGCACTTTAAAGTTTAATTTCTTAAAACTCTAATTCAACCCCCTTCTTGGCTTAATATCTGGGCAACAAGAATGGTGAAAGGAATAGTTGCACGAAAATTGTATATGGAAAGGTTCATAGTCAAACCATTGAATTTTCAGTCAATTCGGGGTCATGATGTGTTGCTATATACTGCTCATGACTTTCTTAAATTAATTGTTAATTTAAGTGGCTAACATAAATGAGAACCTAATGGATCACACGCATTGGAGATATGGAGAATGAGTAAAATGGTCATGGATAGGATCCAAAAATGTGATATAATTATTTCGGGTCGGATTGCAATAAGATCGAGGAAAAAATCATTTGGGAGGAGTCATAGACCTGCTAGCCACTTGGGCATGTCTAGCAGTAGGTCCAACCCGCACAACACAATGCACTAATGCACCCCGTTGGCCAACAACCGTCTTTGGCCTTAATTAGGCCAATTACTATTCATTAAGTTTCTTTTCCTCCATTTTAGAATTTTAATTTTTTTTTTAATATGATTCAAACTAAAAAGACATTAAATGGCAGAAATGAGACATAAAAATTAATTTAGTGAAAAATATTTTTTGAGACAAAAATTCTCTTAAGAATAAATTCAAATCTAGCACATTGAAATTTGTTAAAACTATTCCTATTGTTAGTTTCTACTTCATTCTTCGTTTGAGTTTTCATTTAACACATTCTAGTATGGATTGTTATGGTTTGCTAGAACTCAACAAGGTAAAAATTTGAAGAACAAATCAAGAAATTACAAAGTATAATTTCTAATCTTTATGCTTGATAAGTTAGTTTTAATAGCACAAGATGATATTTTGTTTCAGGTTTTGAAAATTTTTATTTTTCTGCTGAGATTATGAATGAGATTCATTTTCAAAACTTAACAATGGTATTAAATTCCCCCTTATGTCCATTAAAATTAATTTTAATTGAAAGTGCAATGAGATTGCACGGTTTTGACGATTTTGGGTCAATTGGTTTGAAAAGTTAAAATTAATTTGTAAAATTTGTTTTATACATTTTTTTTCTTTATTTTGATCATGGGATGATTAAGGATGATTATTTTCATTTAAAAATAGTTTCAATGTGATTCAAATAATTAATTTTGGATTTATTTCAAAAATGCTGAAAATTACTTTATTTTTGAACATGTGTTGTTGTTTAGCTTAATTGATGGGCCTGTTTATATTTTTCATATAATTTGATTAAGGAAAAATTATTCATATATTTTGAGAATATTTTAAGCCTCTCGAAGTATTGACTAATTAATTAAAAATTATTTTAATTAAATTTTCAAACAGACTCAAAAACAAGACTGTTTTGGCATACCAAGCTGGACAGTTTTGTTTGACCTTTTTATTTTTAGTACCTTGAAATAATTTTTATGTAATTAAAAATATGCTATTTGATGTTAGATATATACCAAAATTATTTTTCTTGAATTTAAAATTTAAAAAAATTTTAGATGTCGAATGAGTCGTTTTGAGCATCTAGGTGTGTTGTTTCATTTATCTTAGTAAATTTGGCTTGTGCCAAAAATATTGTTGAACCTTGAAGGGTATTTCTATCATTTTGATGCTAACAAATAAAATAGCAATAATGTATTTAACAATACTTGTGTTCTAAGTTTGTTGAACAGGGTATGGAATATGATGCAAGAATGGAAGACTACCTTTGAAAGAAATAGCATGTTCACGCCCGTGATTGATTATGTCACGCACGTGAGATAGCTTAACGCCAACTATCCACATTTAAAGTTCACGGCCATAGAGGATCATACAAATCATGAATGATCAAATCAGTCACACCCGTAAGATAACATGTCAAATTCTTTCATAGAGCTTCACGGCCAGAGTCACCACTTGGACCATGGCTTGGAAGGATATTCATGCCCATGAAAGTATAAAGTCACGTCCGTGATCAAACACTTCAAATTCTTCCAGAATGCTTCACGCCCAGAGTACCACCTAAGCCGTGGCTTGGAAGAACATTCATGATCGTGACACACATATTCATGACCGTGAATGAGGAAAGAGAAACATGTTAGGCCTAAAAATAAGAGTTGGTGCAACAACTATTTTCACATTAAATGCATCCAAACGACTATAAGTAGCTAAGGAAGTATAAATGCAAGTCATTTATGAATCCTAAACAAAAAAAACAATTACTTTCGAATCAAAATCTTGTTGTAGCCATTGTGCATTAATTACTTTCAACAAAACTCTTATTCTCTGTAAAAATCTATTTACTCATAAATTCTGAGCATTATAGGTTGGTGAGTGTTTTTCTTTGTAATTTACTACTCAAATGAGTTTGGGTATATTGGGTTACGAGTAAAACACTTGTAAGGGTTATTTGTGTGAGCCATAAAACACAAGGAATTTGTTTATTGTGTGAGCCATTAAAACACAAGGGAATTTCTGGGTTAAGTGTTAACCATTGATAGAAACACCATAGTTGGGATTGAGCTTGTAAAACTTGATTGTAACACTTAGTGTGTTAGTGAAACTCCCAATTGAGATTGAGGAGAGAAGTAGTGTTTGTTAATACCCAAATCTCTATAAATTTCCGCATTTAAAAGTTAAGAAATTTTTTAATATCCAATTCAACCCCCATTCTTGGTTCATTATCTGGGCAACAATTGGTATCAGAGCTTAGTCTAGCATCAAAGCCTTAAAAGCACTAGCGAAGATCAAGAAATGGATAATGAAGGATTCCAAAGTCTCAAGCCTTACTTTGATAGAGCAAACTATGCTCATTAGAAGTTTCGGATGGTGACATATCTCGATAGTGAGAGAATTAAAGTCTGGGATAGCGTTCGGAAAGAATGGACACCACCAACCAGAAGAGGAGTTAAAGGTGAAGAAGAAATCCTTTCAAGAGATGATTGGACAGAGCCTCAACGTAGAGCAAATTTTAAAAACAAAAAGGCAATGACAATTCTCTCAAGCTCACTATCCATTGAAGAATGTGGCAGAATACAACACTGCCCAACCATGTATAGTATGTGGAAAATGTTGGAAAATTATCATGAAGGAACAAATCAAGTTAAATCCAAAAAGATTCAACTTCTCACTTCAGAGTACGAATTCTTCAAGATGAAATCCAATAAGTCAATCACCGATATGACGAACTGTCTTCTAGCCATCATAAACGGCATGAGAAAGCTTGGGAAACACTTGAGCTTGGAAGATGTAAACAAAACAATTCTGAGAAGCCTTGCTCTCAAAGATTATGGTTGAAGAGTTGTTGGTATAGAAGAAGCCAACAAAGATATGAGCATCATGAATATTGATGTGCTTATTGATAAACTTCTAACACATGAAATGGCAGTAAAGAGAGATAGAGAACTTGAAGCCGAGCCAGAAAAAAGAAAGACTTTAGCACTAAGAGCCTCTACTTTAAAATCTCAAGAAGAAGTTGAAGATAATGAAGAAAAAAGTGATGATGCAAATGAGGACATTGTGATGCTCTCAAGAAGATTGAAAAGAATAATTGAAAAGAGAATATGTAACTCTCAAAAATTCTAGCAAAGAAATCTCAAACACTCATCAAATGACTCTCAAAGGAATAAAGATGAGGTAAAATGTTATGAGTCTGGGAAGAAGGGACATATCAAACCAGAATGTCCAAGGCTCAAGAAACATAAGAACAAATACCAAAAAGACAATAGGGAGAAATTTCACAAAGCCACATGGGATGATGAAAGCTCTTCAAGTGAAAAAGATGACAATGAAAGTGAAGAGGTCAACCTATGCTTCATGGCTATAGAGGATCACATCTCGGATAAGGTAGGATCACTTTACTCATACTTATTCAATAATGATAGTAGTGATAATAATAGTGATAGTGAAGATGATGATGAGCAAAGTTTAATAGAAGTATTGAATCTAGAACTGGAAAAATATAGATGTAAATTCAATACTTATAAAAATAACATTTCTAGTTTGAAAAACAAAATGGAAGTTTTAGAAAAGGAAAATCTTGAGCTTAAATCTTCTAATGAATCTCTTCAAAAATCATTAGATGAATACTCTAAACCCTCAACTAAATCCTTGCTTAAAGAGAACAATGTTTTGAAAAATAAAGTTGAGGAACTTAGAAACTCCATTTCAAAATTTCATATGGGCAATGAGAGTTTAGATACTCTCATTGTGTCTCAAAGACCACCTTTAATAAGACATGGTCTAGGATTTAAGGGAGCATCATCCTCATCTAACAAGATCACTTTTGTTAAGTCAAGTGAACCCCACATCTCCACATTAGAAGTAAAAGCCCCAAGGGCTAAGTGAACAACATACACTAAATCTTTTATACATAAAAGGAATGATCAAGGGTCACTAAGCCTAAAAAGGAAACCTCAAAATGCCAATCATGCTTTTATGTATAAGAAGCATGCTCCTTGAAAAGCACCAAATCATTATGCATGTGTATGTCACTACTCACAAACTCTACCTGATAGGAAAATGGTAGTTAAAAGCATGGTAAGACCGAAAAACATATTTAGAGCTAAACAATATAATTATTGTATGAAATTTGGTCATATCAATAAACATTGCTGGATAATGAAGGCTCATTGGGAACCTTCATATGCTAACCCCCAAGGACCCAAGCTCATTTGGGTACCTAAAAACAATACTTGAATTGTGATTCTATAGGTATGCCTCAAGTCCACAATAAAAGAAAATGCTTGGCTAGTAGATAGTGGATGCTCAAGGCATATGACCGGAGACAAAGAACTATTCAATGACATTAAAGTATTGATGGAGGTAAAGTAACCTTTGGAAATAATGCTAAGGGTAAGGTAATTGGAATTGGCTCTATTGAAGATGTCTTACTTGTTAATGGTTTGAAACATAACTTGTTGAGTGTAAGTCAATTATGTGATAAGGGAAACCAAGTAATCTTTACTTCTAACAAATGTCTTACTTGTTAATGGTTAGAAACATAACTTGTTGAGTGTAAGTCAATTATGTGATAAGGGAAACCAAGTAATCTTTACTTCTAACAAATGTCTTGTAATCTCTATTAATGGCCAAGAGATATTTAAAGGAAGTAGAGATGTCAATACCTACATAATAGACTTACACAAAATATCTAACTTTTCCTCTAATTGTCTTGTGACTACTAGTGATGAATTTTGGTTGTGGCATAAAAGGCTTGGTCATGCAAGCATGGATTTAATTCAAAGCCTCAGCAAAGGAGAGCTGGTAAAGGGACTACCAAAAGTCAAATTTGAAAAAGACAAGACATGTGAACCTTGCCAAAGAGGAAAATAGCACAAGTCCTCCTTCAAATCCAAAAACATTGTAAGTACCTCGAAACCTCTGCAACTTTTGCATCTAGATCTTTTTGGACCTACTAGAGTTGCAAGCCTAGGAGCTAAACAATATGCTTTTGTCATCGTCGATGACTAGTCTAGATTCACTTGGGAAATTTTCTTAGCTCAAAAGAGTGATGCTTTTGAATCTTTTAAAAACTTTGCTAAGAGAGTTCAAAATGAAAAAGGATATTGTCTTTCAAAAATAAGAAGCGATCATGGCAAAGAATTTGAAAATGAAAACTTTGAAAATTTTTGTCAAGAACATGGCATTTCATAAAAATTTTCATCCCCTAGGATAACTCAACAAAATGGGGTGGTCAAAAGGAAAAATAGAACTTTAATTGAAATGGCTCGAACAATGCTCAATGAGTATGGGTTACCAACGTACTTTTGGGCCAAAGCTACCAATACTGCATGTTATATTTCAAATCGAGTTTTCAAAAGACCACTATTACACAAAACTTCTTTTGAGTTATAGAATGGAAGAAATCTCATGATATCATACTTTAGAGTATTTGGATGCAAGTCTTTCATGTTAAATACCAAGGACAACCTTGGAAAATTTGCCTCTAAATCTGATGAGGGTATATTTTTAGGATACTCCACCGTTAGCAAAGCTTATAGAGTCTTCCATAAAAGGTCATTAGTTGTTGAAGAAACTATGCATGTTGTTTTTTTATGAATCTAGCAAGTTTGATCTTGTGAAAGGTAGTGTTCTTGATGATGTTGTAGGCATAATGGAAAAACTTGATCTTGAAAATGAAAAAGGTAAAAATGATCAAGAAAATTCACATCAAGATGACTCTCTACCTCAAGCTCAAGAGGAAAACAAGCAAGAGCTCCCAAATGAATGGAAAATGACAAAAGATCACCCTAAAAAGCAAAATCATTAGTGATCCTACAAAGGGAGTAAGTACTAGATCTCATCTCAAACCTTTAGGTTCTAATCTTGCCTTTGTCTCTCAAATTGAGCCTAAAAATATTGATGAGGCTCTTAATGAGGAAAGTTGGGTGATTGCTATGCTAGAGAAACTCAACCAATTTGAAAGAAGTAAGGTATGGACCTTAGTTCCTAGACCCAAGGAGCATCAAATCATTGGAAGTAAATGGGTAATTAGAAATAAACTAGATAAACAAGGTTCAATAACTAGGAATAAGGCTAGGTTAGTTGCAAAGGGATATAATCAAGAAGAAGGAATAAATTATGATAAGACCTATACTCCGGTAGCTAGATTAGAAGCCATAAGAATACTTTTAGCATATGCGTGCCATATGAATTTCAAACTCTTTCAAATGGATGTCAAAAGTTATTTCTTAAATGGTTTTATAGAGGAAGAAGTTTATGTAGAACAACCACTAGGTTTTGAAAGCCATAATTTTTCTGACCATATATTTAAACTTTCAAAAGCTTTGTATGGTTTGAAACAAGCCCCAAGAGCTTGGTATGAAAGACTAAGTTCTTTTTTTTTTAGAAAATAATTTTTCAAAGGGAAATGCTGACACTATTTTGTTTATTAAAAAGCATACGCATGATATTCTAATTATTCAAATTTATATTGATGACATCATATTTGGGTCTACTAATGAATTGCTTTGCCAAGAATTTGCTAACTGTATGACTAGGGATTTTGAAATGAGCATGATGGGTGAGCTTAAGTTCTTCCTCGGTCTACAAATAAAACAAAACAATGAAGGCATATTCATCAACCAATCCAAATATGCCAAAGACTTAAACAAGAAATTTGGAATGGAAGGATGCAAAAATGCCAAGACTCCAATGAGCACATCAACAAAATTGGACAAAGACGAAAAGGGTAAGAGCATTAATGAAAAGCTCTATAGAGGTATGATCGGATCACTCTTATATCTTACTGCCTCCAGGCCCGATATAATGTATAGTGTATGCTTATGTGCTCGCTTTCAATCGTGTCCTAAAGAATCATATTTCAATGCTGTGAAAAGAATCCTAAAATATTTACATGGCTCATTGCATCTAGGCTTATGGTATCCTAGAAATTTATCCTTTCATATCATAGGATATTCAGATGCTGATTATACTGGAAGTCTTTTGGATAGAAAGAGTACTTCAAGCACTTGTCACTTTATTGGTGAATACTTAGTTTCTTGGTTTAGCAAGAAACAAGTTTTAGTTGCTCTTTCTACCACTGAAGCGGAGTATGTGGTAGCAGGATGTTGTTGTACTCAAATTCTATGGATGAAACAACAACTTAAGGATTATGGTCATAATTTGGACCATATACCTATCAGATGTGACAATACAAGTGCCATAAACCTATCTAAGAATCCCATTCAACACTCTAGAAGTAAGCATATTGAGATAAGACATCATTTTCTTAGAGATCCTGTTCAATATGGAAATGTTGTATTGGAATTTATCAATACAGACAATCAATTGGCAGATATATTCACTAAGTCTCTTAATGAAGAAAGATTTAACTTCATAAGAAGAGAGCTTGGTATGATTGATGGATTAACCTTATCTTAAGTATGATTGTCAAATTTGAATGTTAATTTCCTTCATATGTTGTCTTGTATTTTATAATTTTTAAAGTATGAAGTGGCTAACTTGATGAAAATATATGTTATAAGGGATAAAAGCACCTTAGAAATCTTTTAGTCTTGTTTTAGACTTACTTTTATTTATTGCAGATTTAAGGCAATTCACGCCCGTGACATATATTCACGGTCGTGATCATAATCGCCAAAAGCTCCAGTAGCTTTCACACCTTGCTTCACGACATGCTTCACGGCTGAAAGCAGTGAAGACTATGTTTCACGCCTACAACTTTTTTCTTTCACTCTCGTGAAACTCTTTGTTCACGACCATGACACTTCTTCACGACTGTGAACATTAACACCAAATAATTATAGAACCATTCATGTTTTGTTTCACGCTTTGTCTCACGGTCACAGGTAGTGAAGATTGTACTTTACGACCGTGACTCATTTTGTCACCACTGTGAAAATTCACTATTCATCCTGTGACTATTAAATGTCACGACCGTGAATCGTTTCATATCCTTCATCATGGGTAAAACACCTCTTCACAAACTGTGACCATGACATTTCACGCCCATGACTTACTATTCACGACCATAACTATATCGGCTATAAAACAGTTTTCTGCCATTTTCTCTCATTTCAAACTCTACAAATTCTCTCATTTAACACCCTCATTCATTACTTCTCACAGATTCCGGCCCCCTAATAGCCTTTTCCATCTATAAAAACCTTCAAAAACTCTTTCTTTCTTCAAAAATCAGAACATCACAAGGTTTTCTCAAAATCCCTATTAGAAAATCTCTCTCCAAAAACTCATTCTTAACTCAACAATGGAACCCAGCTCCTCAAAAGGCACAAGAAAGAAATCTCATGCTCGGAGATGCTACACGGACTACCTCCTCAATATCATTCTGGAGCATTGTCATCCGAGGTATGTCATTCTTAAGAAAAGGCCATTGCTTTCATCACGATCCTTCGAATGGAATTTGTCAGGACCTTTGATCTTGAGACAAGCATGACAAAACAACTACAAGCCTGTCATCTCAAAGAGTTTGTAGATCCATCAGCCAATGCTACGAGAACCAACTCTCGAGTTCCTTAGCACCTTACATGTCTCTCCCACCGGAACAATAAAATTTCAAGTTTGCAAGCATCCAAACACTCTCACAGCAGCAGAGTTTGGTGAAATCTTCAAACTTCCTTCAAATGGAATCCTCAATGAGATTGAGGTGGAATTCTATGCCAATTCGACATGGACTCATTTCATATTAGAATGTAGTTGGGACGTGAAGAGGACAAAAAGCACCCATCTTCGGTCTCTAGTGATTAAATATTTACATAGATTTCTGACCTATAGTATCTTTGTAAGAGAGGATAGCAATGGTGCAATTCATAAATCCGAGCTTTTTCGAATGGAGATGGCCTGAAGAGGTCTAACGGTGGCCTTGTCTCGATGGTTTGCAAACCATCTTCTCTCAGTTGCAACAAAACCATCGGGAGATATTTTGATTGGTGGGTACGTGACTCACCTTGCAATTGAGCTCGGGTATCTGAAGCTCGAAGAGCACAACTTCAACCTCATACCAGCACATCCTCGAGACCGGCTAGATGTCGAGTCTTTTATAAAAATGGGAGCAGTAGTTCGCATAATTCATAAGAGTAATATCTATTACTGCTTGACCGCTCTAGCTGGTGAAATTGTTTGGGAAGATGTGTATTCGGACGAATTCAAAGCTGGCCTTCAAGAAATTTAGCAAAAAAAAAGAGTCTGAGTCAAGACAGCAACCCCAGATGTTAAGCAGGAGGTCGGTCAATCCTTGGCCTCCACATCTAACTTGGCTTAGCAGGTGGCTGATCTTTTAGCACCTCACTTTAACCTACTGTAGGCTTCAATCGATGAGAGGTTGGAAAACCTCAAAGATTTCATAGAGTCTCGCATGGATAGCCTCGAGGCGGAAGTAGCATGCCTTAGAGATGGATTGTCCAGCTCCAAGTCTAGTTAGAGTTTTAGTTTTTCTTTCATTTTGTTTACTAATTTCTAGTATTGTGAATGTAGGATTTTAATTTACTTTTCCAAACTTTGTACTTCCTCTATTTGGTATTAATATAATTGCGTCGTTTTTCCTTTATGGTTTACTTTTATGTTCTTTTTGTTGATGACAAAAGGGGGAGAACCTAGCAATATATAAATATGCAAATACATGAATGCAAATGTGTTAATATACTTTGAATATACTTTGTATATTCTTAACTAGTTAAACCAAACAATTTGATATACTTTGAATATACTTTGCATATACTTAACTAGTTAAAAGCAAACAATTTGATATACTTTGAATATACTTTGCATAAACTTAACTAATTAAAAAGCAAAGGATTTGATATACTTTACATATATTTTGAATATACTTTGGATATACCTAAACTAGCAAGCAAAGATCCATGCTATACTTTCTCAATTCTTGCACTCTATTATTTTTTGTCTTAAGCATCTTTTGAGGGGAAGACTTCTCAGAAGCACATATTGCTAGATTGATGGGGGAGATTGTTAAACCTTGAGGGGTATTTTCATCATTTTGATGCTAACAAATAAAATAACAATAATGTATTTAACAATACTTGTGTTCTAAGTTCGTTGAACAGGGTATGGAATATGATGCAAGAATGGAAGACTACCTTTGAAAGTCAAAATATGAAGAAATAGCATGTTCACACCCGTGACTGATTATGTCATGCCCGTGATATAGCTTAGCGCCAACTCTCCAACATTTAAAGTTCACGGCCATGAAGCATCATACCAACCATGAATGATCAAATTAGTCACGCTCGTGAAAGATAGTCACGCTCATGAGATAACATGTCAAATTCTTCCAGAGAGCTTCACAGCCAGAGTCACCACCTGGACCACGGCTTGGAAGGATATTCATGCCCATGAAAGTATAAAGTCATGCCCGTGAAAGTATAAAATCACGCATGTGATCAAACACTTCAAATTCTTCCAGAATGCTTCACGACTAGAGTCAGCACCTGAGCAATGACTTGGAAGAACATTCACGACTATGAATGAGGAAAGAGAAACATGTCAGACGCGAAACTAAGAGTTGGTGCAACGGCTATTTTTGCATTAAATGCATCCAAACAGCTATAATTCACTAAGAAAGTATAAATGCAAGTCATTTATGAATCCTAAAAAAAACAATTATTTTCAAATCAAAATCTTGTTGTAGCCATTGTGCATTAATTACTTTCAACAAAACTCTTATTCTCTGTAAAAATCTATTTGCTCATAAATTCTAAGCATTATAGGTTGGTGATTGTTTTTCTTTGTAATCTACTACTCAAGTGAGTTTGGCTATATTGGGTTAAGAGTAAAACACTTGTAAGGGTTATTTGTCTGAGCCATAAAATACAAGGAATTGGTTTATTGTGTGAGCAATTAAAACAAAAGGCAATTTATGGGTTAGGTGTTAACTATTGATAAAAACACCATAGTTAGGAGTGAGTTTGTAAAACTCCATTGTAACACTTAGTGTGTTAGTGAAACTCCTAATTGAGATTGGGTAGAGGAGTAGGGTTTGTTAATACCTGAACCTCCATAAATTTCTTGTGTGATATCTCTCTATCCCTACTCTATCTATCTTTTTATTCCGCATTTAAAAGTTAAGAAATTTTTTAATATTCGATTCAACCCCCCTTCTTGGTTCATTATCTGGGCAACAAATATTTTAATAAACTTGAGCTAACATAATGATGATTTTAGATTCTGAAAATTTTTGAAATTTTTAAAAATTATTTTTGAATTAATTTAAGCTAACATAATGACATGATGGATGAGCTAACATAATGACATGATGGATGATTATAGACTTAGGTGCAATGTGATTGAGCATGCATGGATTTGTTTTGTTTTATAGTAAATAGGGTTTGTATGTTTCTGCCACTTTATCTTTATCATGAATTTCTTTTTTCATCTTACTCCCCTCAAATGTAAATTGAAATTTTCTATACTTTGAAATATGTAGTTAGATTACATATGATTATGATAGAATGGAGATACAAAGGAGCAAGAAGCAAAACATGTGGTGCCATAAAAAAAAAAAAGAGAACTTAGAAATAGGAATTTGATTTCTATTTTGGGTTTGTAAGTTCAAGCATATTGTAATATCCGCTAATGTAGACACCAAGTCGCACGTGTCGCGAAATTGACGCATTTGACGGATCGGAATTTAAATTTGAATTTTTGATCAGAATTAATCAAGTAATGACTAAATTAAATGATATATGCCTAATTAAGTAATTATAAAGTTTAAAGAAGTTGATTTACGATAAAGGACTAAATTGCAAATTTTGATAAGTTTTGGGGTCAAATTTCAACTTGCCAAAAAAGTGGAGGATTAATGAGATTATTTGCTAATTAACATAAGAGATGGGACATTTTAAATTGGTTTAGTCGGCCATAGCATGAGGAAGAACAAGAATTAAATGTGATTAAGCCTAATATCAAGAATTTGTCAAAGATTGTGGGTCCCACATGAGGACTTTTATGTTTTCCTTTCTTTTTTTCTTCTCCTTATTTTTTGGTCTCTTCTTTCTCTCTTTTCCATCCAGCTACGCCAGCCTCATTTCCTCCATAGCCAAACCAGAATTTTAGAGAGAGAAAGGAAGAGAAGAGGGGGAAAAGATCAAGAGCAAGTGATTTTCATGGTCTACAACTCTTAAGGAAGCTGGGAAGAGCAAGAAAGAGGAAGAAAAATCAAGTTTGGTGGAGAGAGAAAATCTCCAAAGTTGTGATCCAGTGAAGAAAAGAGTAAGGTAAGAAGTGATTCTTCTTATTCATCATCTTTTCTTAAAGAAATTTGAATTTTGAACTCATCCAAGACTTATATGGAAAGAGAGAGAAATTAGGGTTTTGAGAGAGAATAAGAGAGTTTAGGGTCTTGAGAAAATTTGTAACACCACACCTTATGCATTTGAGTATAACCTATCCAAATATCAAGTAATCATACATGGCATACTGGAAAGGTAAAATACCCTGTTAACAATAATAGTAAAATTTTTTTTTATATCCTATAATATAATTCAATGACTTTGCAAGTCTCATATCCTATAATTTCATTCAATGACTTGCAAGTCTCATATCCTGTAATATTATTCACTGACTTTGCAAAGTTAACACTGAGGTTTTCACCACAATATAATATATCACATATATCAAAACATAAACTTTACACATAAGTATTTTCGAGTTGATTTCATTTATACATTTTTAGACTCGTTCCAAAATAACTATACATATTCAAGCACGTAAATACAAAACACATATGACATATTTTCATGCTTGTGTGGAATGCAAGGAGAGAGAGTGATGAGGCTCGGCCAGTGACCTGTGCTCCATGTCTTTTATATGCTACTCAAAATGAGCTATCACTTTTCTTTACCTGAAAAATGATGCAAATTGATGAGTTGCGGCTCAGTGAGAATAATCATCCAATGAGCTCTGAAGTACCAAATAACTCATAGTAATAAATCACAAATCCAATATATATACCATGTATTCCATTCCATTCATCAGTATCATATAAGTATCAATAAAGTTGAAACATATAATCATTACGCTTTATGTATGCAAATGCTTTGCTTATTTTATTTGTTGTGACCAAGTTAAACAGACATTGCCCTAGGTTTCCATATGAATATTTTCCATGTGAACCTTTGCATTTGCATTTGCTAGCTAGCTTGATCATTTGTTTCATTTGCACATTTGTTGGGCCATAGGCCTCTTCTTTTGCTTTACAATATCGATTAACTAGTCACAATGCCTTTTTAGCCCATATGCATATGCACTTGTATTTAAGCATTCATCAACCATTGCATCTTTATCATATGCAACATACATATATTCCCTATATACCTCATATGTCAAGCATATACCTTGCATATACTATACATGTACCATGTATATATATCACATTTGTCAAACATATACCTCAAATATACCACAAGTATACCATTTATATGTACCACTATGTCACAAATTATCCATCATTACATTATCAAGGACCAATCATGATAATCACATGAATCACATAGCAAGCAACATTCATTTGCACTAAAGAATTCAATCGATAATTAGACTCACCGTTCTCCTTTGATTCCGACCCCTAACTTATTGTCTATCTGCTCTTTGTGGGTCTCCAATATATTGCGAGCCTAATATGAAAACATAATCGATTAGCTCATGATTAGAGAGACTTAATGTGGCTTAAACAAATTAATATGCATTGTTCATGTCAATAGTTAAGATTTTTCCTATAAGGCAGTGTGACCTTATGGGACTGTTTAGCCTATAACTTTTTCTATAATTGACCAATTAATCTGATTCCTGTTCCTAATTAAAAATAACATATAATTATAGAACATATTCAAATTTCAGACCAAGTGGATCATTGTACAATATTTGGTGGAATTTCTAACAGTGTTCTGTTTTCTGCCTTGTTTTCTGCCTTTAGGCAGTTTTAGGGTACTCATTTGGGTTCATCATAACTTATAATATATAAGTCCTATTTTAATGAAACTCTACAGAAAATTATATGGGTTCATATGGAACATGTTTCATGTTTACAACTTTTACCAATTATGTCTCTAAGGGCTTCTAATTATACCAAACATTTTACTGATCCAGAATAGAATTGACTTCCGGACCAGTATGGCTTCCAAAGGCCATAACTTCGTCTATACATAACCAATGAAGCGGAAATTAGTACCAACATTTAGCTAATAAATATATATATAACTTTAATGTTTTGATCATGTACATAATCTAGCTCTAACAGGCTCAAATTATCCAAACAAATTACTGTATCTGCCCAGGGCACTCAATAGGCATTTCAAACCATGGAACAGTCATGGTTCTATTCACCATAACGTAACATTTAAAAGACCTATGAATCTTAAATTTGGTATAAATATACAAAAAACATATATCTACAACTTTTATGTTTTGATAGACTTCAAATAATGGCTTTAACATATTCGAAATCAAACAACACAGTAGCTAACTTGGTTAGGGTTTACACCCTGACCAGTTTCAGTACGAAGAGCATATCTCTCCCTATACATAACATATTTCAACAATGTTTACATATACATAAATATAAGATATAAAGGAAAAACTTTTGTGTTTTACACATTTCCAGAATCAATTTATATTAACATCAAAATTGGGGTGCATTTCAGTGCCTAATATTGAACCTAAGCAACTCAATCAACCCTATAGCAATAAGAATTGATTACTTACCAAGAACAACCTTGAAAGGGATCAATTAGATTCAAAAACTAGGTGAAACAAGGAAGAATTGAAGTCTGAAATGGAGGAAATTGAAGAAGAAAACGGGGCTGAAGTGAAGAGGCAGAAATGGGGAAGAAAGATGAAGATAAAGCCAACTTGTTTTTTGTCATTTTGTCATTTTCTCTTCTTCTCTTCTCTTTTCTCTTCTCATTTCTCATTTCTCTTCTCTTCTATTTCTCTTTTGTGTCATTTTCATTTTATTTTGTTTATATTATTATTATTATTTACATATATTTATAATTCCATTAATTCACACAATAATACAACTTAATCATTTGATCCGATTTAACTAAATTAACAATGTAATTGTTTACTAATCTTAATCTAATCACTTTGCTTACTTTAATTTATACACCTTATTCAATTCATTTCTAATACTTTGTTATCCTTATTTAGGTTATAAGGATACACGTGTGACTCGATATAATTGCCAAATACTAGGACACGTAGCTAGTGTGTGCCATGAACTTGTTCCTACAAAAATTCATATGAAATGCATGTGTTCAATTGAATTGTATGCAAGATGCATGTGGGGAAGGTCAAGGATGTTACAATTCTCCCCTCCTTTTAAAAAATTTGTCCTCAAAATTAATACCTGAAAACAGGTGTGGATATTGCTTTTTCATATTTTCTTCTGTTTCCCATGTTGCCTTTTCTTGTAAATGGTTACGCCATAATACTTTAACCAAAGATATTTCTCGGTTTCTTAGCTGTTTAGTCTTGTATCCAATGATTTGCACTAGTTCCTCAACATAACTCATGTTCTCTGCAATCTCAATGGCTTGATCTTTAAGTACATGTGTAGGATCTGACCTGTATCTTCTAAGCATGCTCACATGAAACACATTATGAATCTGAGCCATCTCGGTTGGTAACTCCAATCTATATGCCAGTGGACCAATCTTCTCAAGAATTTCATAAGGCCCTATATACCTTGGGCTCAATTTACCCTTTTTGCCAAATCGGATTATCCCTTTCCATGGAGATACACGAAGAAACACCTTTTCACCTAACTCGTATTCCATCTCCCTTCTATGCTGATCAACATAACTTTTCTGCCTATCATGTGCTGCCTTTAGCTTGTTCTTGACAACCTTGATCTTATCCACTGTGTCTTGCACTATCTCTGGCCCTTCTAATGCACGTGCTCCTTCTTCATCCCAAATGATAGGGCTTCGGCACTTTCTGCCATACAACGCCTTATATGGTGCCATCTGGATACTGCTATGATACTGGTTGTTGTAAGAAAATTCAATCAATGCTATATATTCATCCCAAGTACCTCTGAATTCCATAGAACATGCCCTAAGCATTTCTTCCAATGTCTGTATAGTCCTTTCTGATTGTCCATCAGTCTGTGGATGGAATGCAGTGCTAAAGTTCAATTTTGTTCCCAATGCATTATGTAAACTCAACCAAAAATGTGAAGTAAACCGTGGATCTCTATCAGACACAATGGACACTGGAATGCCATGCAATCTGACTATCTCATTCACATATAATTTGGCCAAACTCTTAAGTGTACAGCCCCATCTGATAGGTAGAAAATGTGCTGACTTGGTTAATCTGTCAATAATTACCCATACTGCATCATTTTTCCATGGAGTTCTTGGCAATCCATATACAAAATCCATCGTTATTCTTTCTCATTTCCATTATGGCACTGGCAATGGATGTAACTTACCAATTGGTGCCTGATGTTCAATTTTAATCTGCTGACATGTCAAGCATTTGGAAACATATTCTGCTATGTCTTTCTTCATTCTTGGCCACCAGTAATGACGCATTAAACTGTGATACATCTTTGTCATCCCTGGGTGCATTGCATAGGGTGCATTGTGTGCCTCTTCCATTATTTTCTGATGCAAGTTCTCAGTGTCTGGAACACATATGCGTGACTTTAACATCAGTACATCATCCTGCAATTGAAAATCTTTACTGTTTCCCTGCCTTACTAATTCAATTTTCTCACACAATTTAGGATCTTTGCTTTGTGCTTCTTTGATCCTCTCCTTTAGTATAGGTCTGACTTGAAGAGTAGCAATCAGTGATCCTTCATCATGTATATTTAATTCAACATTCATAGATCGTAATTGAATCAAATATGGAAAAGATGATACTTGCAAGTGAGCTACACTGCTACTAGCCTTCCTACTCAATGCATCTGCTACCACATTGGCTTTCCCTGGATGGTATTCAATTGTACAGTCATAATCTTTCAATAGCTCTAACCACCGTCTCTGCCTTATGTTTAATTATTTTTGTGTCATCAAATAACCCAAGCTTTTATGGTCTGTGAAGATTTGGAATGTCTCACCATACAGATAATGCCTCTAAATCTTCAATGCAAATACGACTGCAGCCAGTTCTAAATCATGGACTGGATATGAGATCTCATGTGGTCTCAGTTGTCTGGATGCATAAGCTATCACCTTACCATGTTGCATCAACACACATCCCAAGCCTTGGTGAGAAGCATCACTATATACTGTAAACCCACCTGTACCTGTAGGGATGGTTAACACTGGTGCTAAGGTTAGCCTGTGTTTTAGTTCATCGAAACTCCTTTGACATTCAAAATTCCACTTAAAAGGCACATTCTTTCTCAAAAATTTAATCAAAGGGCTAGCAATTAAGGAGAATCCATCAACAAATCTGCGGTAGTATCCGGCTAAACCCAAAAAACTACGCATTTCAGAAACATTTTTAGGAGCTTCCCAATTTACCATAGCCTCAATTTTCTTTGGGTCAACCTCTATGCCCTTACATGACACCACATGTCCAAGAAATACCAAATGATCTAACCAGAATTCACATTTACTCAATTTGGCATATAATTGTTTCTCCCTCAAAGTTTGCAACACAATTTTTAAATGTTGTTCATGTTCTCCCCTATTCTTCGAGTACACCAATATGTCATCAATAGATACTATCACAAACCTATCCAAATATGGTTGAAACACCTTATTCATTAATGCCAAAAATGCAGCTGGAGCATTAGTCAATCCAAATGGCATCACTGAAAATTCATAATGTCCATACCTGGTTCGAAAGGCAGTCTTTGGAACATCCGTTTCTGCTACCTTCAGCTGGTAATATCCTGATTTCATATCAATCTTGGAAAATATTTGGGCTCCTTGCAACTGGTCAAACAAATCATCTATTCTAGGCAATGGATATTTGTTCTTCACCATCATTTTGTTCAGTTGCCTATAATCGATACACAATCTCATTGTTCCATCTTTCTTTCTAACAAATAACACTGGAGCTCCCCATGGTGATACACTAGGTCTAATATACCCTTTGTCAAGTAACTCCTGCAATTGGGCCTTTAGTTCTTTCAACTCAACTGGGGTCATTCTGTAGGGTGACCTTGATATTGGTGCAGTTCCTGGTACTAGTTCAATAGTAAATTCTATCTCTCTATCTGGTGGTAAACCAGGTAGATCATCTGGGAATACATCAGCAAATTCCCTTACCACTGGTATATTTTCAAGCAAGCTATCAGTGGTTCTAGTATCAGTCACATATGCCAAATATGCTTCACATCCCCCTTTGATCATTCGAAATGCCTTTACAGCTGAAACTAGACATGTAGGCACAAGTTTTCTTTCACCTAGAAATACTACCCTTGGCTGGTTTGGTGATTCCAAAATTACTTCATTAGTAAAGCAATTCACTATTGCATGATGTCTAGTTAACCAGTCCATTCCCAGTATCACATCAAATTCATATATTGGCAATAAAATCAGATCAGCTATTAACGCAGCTCTATCAATGCATATCAGGCAATCACGACAGACATTATTCACAACTACCACGGTTCCCAATGGCGTACTCACATTTATGTCAATCCCCAAAGTCTCATGCATTTGATGCAATTCAGATGCCATATGCAATGATATAAATGAATGAGTGGAGCCTAGGTCAATCAATGCATATGCTAATATTTCAGAAATATAAATATTACCAGTGACTACTTCGGGAGCATCCACTGCCTCTTGTCTAGTCATAGCAAACACCCTGGCCTGAGTAGGAGGTCTAGAACTCTGACCTTCAGATCTGGTCACTCCTCTGCCCAGTGTACCAGTCCTGCCCCTGCCTCTTCCTCTGCCTTGTGTCCCACTAGTAGTGTAGACCCTCGGTGCCTCAACAGTAGTCTCAGATACTCCTCTGCCTCTACTGGTCTCTGCTAGTTTTGCTCTATTTGGACAGTCTCTATACATGTGCTCCATCGATCCACAGAAATAACATGCTCCTGTGTGCCTTCTACATTCGCCCGTATGATGTCTGCCACAATGACTACATGTGGGCCTCTGTTCAACATATTGGCTCTGCCCTCTGCTTGGGTAAGAGAAAGTCATTCCTCGACCTCTAGAACTGGAGTACCCACTTCTGTTACCAGATTGTGCAGGCATATATCTACCTCTTTTTCCTAACCTTCTGCTAGACTCACCAAAGAATTCACGTGATGGCCTTTTTATTTGTTGTTCCCCAGCTTCTTTCATTAACCGTTCAACTCTGATTGCAGCAGCTTTGAGCCTAGCATAACTATCAAGATCAGTAGCTGTGATTCTATTTCTGATCTCATATTTGAGGCCCTCCTCAAACTTTCTGCATTTGTCTCTTTCAGTAGAGACCATGAAGGTGGCATAATGGGAAGGTTTGTTAAATTGTACTTCATACTCCGCAATAGACATATTCCTTTGTTTCAGATTCAGGAATTCCTTCCTCTTCTCATCTTTATATGCTTCAGGCATGTAACAGTTCTGAAATTCTAGGAGAAAATCATTCAATGTCAACACCGGTGGTTGTGCATCACTGTCAGGGACTGTCTCCCACCATTCATAAGCATTTCCTTGCAGTAAGGATACTGCATAATCGAATTTCTCATCCGAGGTACATCTCATCATATTCAGTACCCTCTGTGTCCTTTTCAGTCATGTCTCAGCTTCTGCTGGGTCTGTTGTGCCATTGAAATCAGTTGCACCATGTTTCCTCAGCTTGTCATAACGTCTTTCCTTGTACATTTCAGGACCATATACTTCCTAATCTGGGTGTTCATAGGGTGCCTCTACATGAGATGACTGTGATGCATGTGCTGGAGCTCTAGCTCCTATTGCTGGTTGCTCTCTATGTCAATGTGGTGATGCCTCATGAGAATGCATTTCGGTCGGCCTCTCCCTCCTTGGTGAATTATGTTTTATGATGTCCCTAAAATAAATGAAATTATGTCACTACATAATGTTCAACACATAGGATGCATATGTTATCATGCTCTTTTTCTTATGTATGTTCCCATGGAACCTATCCCTGCTCTAATACCAAAAATGTAACACCACACTTTATGCATTTGAGTATAACCTATCCAAATATCAAGTAATCATACATGGCATACTGGAAAGGTAAAATACCCTGTTAACAATAATAGTAAAATTTTTTTTTATATTCTATAATATAATTCAATGACTTTGCAAGTCTCATATCCTATAATTTCATTCAATGACTTGCAAGTCTCATATCCTGTAATATTATTCACTGACTTTGCAAAGTTAACACTGAGGTTTTTACCACAATATAATATATCACATATATCAAAACATAAACTTTACACATAAGTATTTTCGAGTTGATTTCATTTATACATTTTTAGACTCGTTCCAAAATGACTATACATATTCAAGCACGTAAATACAAAACACATATGACATATTTTCATGCTTGTGTGGAATGCAAGGAGAGAGAGTGATGAGGCTCGACCAGTGACCTGTGCTCCATGTCTTTTATACGCTACTCAAAATGAGCTATCACTTTTCTTTACCTGAAAAATGATGCAAATTGATGAGTTGCGGCTCAGTGAGAATAATCATCCAATGAGCTCTAAAGTACCAAACAACTCATAGTAATAAATCACAAATCCAATATATATACCATGTATTCCATTCCATTCATCAGTATCATATAAGTATCAATAAAGTTGAAACATATAATCATTACTCTTTATGTATGCAAATGCTTTGCTTATTTTATTTGTTGTGACCAAGTTAAACAGACATTGCCCCGGGTTTCCATGTGAATATTTTCCATGTGAACCTTTGCATTTGCATTTGCTAGCTAGCTTGATCATTTGTTTCATTTGCACATTTGTTGGGCCATAGGCCTCTTCTTTTGTTTTACAATATCGATTAACTAGTCACAACGTCTTTTTAGCCCATATGCATATGCACTTGTATTTAAGCATTCATCAACCATTGCATCTTTATCATATGCAACATACATATATTCCCTATATACCTCATATGTCAAGCATATACCTTGCATATACTATACATGTACCATGTATATATATCACATTTGTCAAACATATACCTCAAATATACCACAAGTATACCATTTATATGTACCACAATGTCACAAATTATCCATCATTACATTATCAATGACCAATCATGACAATCACATGAATCACATAGCAAGCAACATTCATTTGCACTAAAGAATTCAATCGATAATTAGACTCACCGTTCTCATTTGATTCCGACCCCTAACTTATTGTCTATCTGCTCTTTGTGGGTCTCCAATATATTGCGAGCCTAATATGAAAACAGAATCGATTAACTCATGATTAGAGAGACTTAATGTGGCTTAAACAAATTAATATGCATTGTTCATGTCAATAGTTAAGATTTTTCCTATGAGGCAGTGTGACCTTATGGGACTGTTTAGCCTATAACTTTTTCTATAATTGACCAATTAATCTGATTCCTATTCCTAATTAAAAATAACATATAATTATAGAACATATTCAAATTTCAGACCAAGTGGATCATTGTACAATATTTGGTGGAATTTCTAACAGTGTTCTATTTTCTGCCTTGTTTTCTGCCTTTAGGCAGTTTTAGGGTACTCATTTGGGTTCATCATAACTTATAATATATAAGTCCTATTTTAATGAAACTCTACAGAAAATTATATGGGTTCATATGGAACATGTTTCATGTTTACAACTTTTACCAATTATGTCTCTAAGGGCTTCTAATTATACCAAACATTTTACTGATCCAGAATATAATTGACTTCCGGACCAGTATGGCTTCCAAAGGCCATAACTTCGTCTATACATAACCAATGAAGCGGAAATTAGTACCAAACTTTAGATAAGACATATATATATAAAATTAATGTTTGATCATGTACAGAATCTAGCTCTAACAAGCTCAAATTAGCCAAAAAAATTACTGTATCTTCCCAGGGCACTCAATAGGCAGTTTAAACCATGGAACAGTCATGGTTCTATTCACCATAACTTAACATTTACAAGACCTATGAACCTAAAATTTGGTAGACAGATAAAACACACATATATCTACAACTTTATGTTTTGAGAGACGTCAAATAATGGCTTTAACATATTCGAAATCAAACAACACAGTAGCTAACTTGGTTAGGGTTTACACCTTGACCAGTTTCAGTACGAAGAGCATATCTCTCCCTATACATAACATATTTTAACAATGTTTACATATACATAAATCTAAGATATAAAGGACCAACTTTTGTGTTTTACACATTTCCAGAATCAATTTATATTAACATCAAAATCGGGGTGCAATTCAATGCCTAGTATTGAACCTAAGCAACTCAAATCAACCCTATAGCAATAAGAATTGATTACTTACCAAGAACAAACTTGAAAGGGATCAATTAGATTCAAAAACTAGGTGAAACAAGGAAGAATTGAAGTCTGAAATGGAAGAAATTGAAGAAGAAAACGGGGCTGAAGTGAGGAGGCAGAAATGGGGAAGAAAGATGAAGATAAAGCCAACTTGTTTTTTGTCATTTTGTCATTTTCTCTTCTTCTCTTCTCTTTTCTCTTCTCATTTCTCATTTCTCTTCTCTTCTATTTCTCTTTTGTGTCATTTGATTTTATTTTGTCTATATTATTATTATTATTTACATATATTTATAATTCCATTAATTCACACAATAATACAACTTAATCATTTGACCCGATTTAACTAAATTAACAATGTAATTGTTTACTAATCTTAATCTAATCACTTTGCTTACTTTAATTTATACACCTTATTCAATTCATTTCTAATACTTTGTTATCCTTATTTAGGTTATAAGGATACATGTGTGACTCAATATAATTGCCAAATACTAGGACACGTAGCTAGTGCGTGCCATGAACTTGTTCCTACAAAAATACGTATGAAATGCACGTGTTCAATTGAATTGTATGCAAGATGTTTATGTTCGATGAAATGCATGTGGGGAAGGTCAAGGATGTTACAAAATTAGATGATAATAATGATCTATGATGTTGTAGGAGTTCCAATGGACAAGGAACAAACCCTAAGGAGCAAAGGAAAAGAGAAAGCTACCTAGAAGAGTGAAGGAGAAAGATTAAGGTTTGTGCATAATTTAAGGCAATAGTCTATCTTTGTTTGAAATAACACATGTTTAGTATGGTAATTGATGATTGAAGTGCATTAAGGATGACCATGGTATGAAACCATATGTTAGACATAAAGAATGAGTTTTCTTGTGATTTGTTGAATTAAGTGATGCATGTTAGAAAATTTAATTATGATTAAGGCATTTAAGTGTATTAGTCATGATATGTTGAATAAAGGACTCAAAAAATACATGAGTTGTGTTTTGATATGATTTGGTGTAATTAGAATGAATGAAATGTGAATATGTAGATTTCCTGGCGAAAGTCATGGGCGTGACTATCGGGTCACGGGCGTGAACCTGATGGTTCATGGTTGTGACTGATTTGTATCACGGTTGTGACTTGGGTGTGGAAATGGTACTATTCATTCCAGAAGCGTTCACAGTTGGGAATCACGGACGTGAACTCATTCACGGGCACGAATGAGTATTCACGACCGTGAATGCTTTTGGCATGATTCATTCCAGTAGCGTTCACAGTTTTGGATTATGGGAGTGAACTAATTCACCGGCATGAATTAGTAGTCACGGCCATGAATGCTTTATTTTCAAATAAATTATGAATATGATTATCTACTGATGTATCTAGTTAAACAAATGAAAAGATGTTATCCAGTATGTATGAGCATGATAACATGTTTGCAAAAAAAGAAAATTGAGATGTTAATACATGATAATATTGAAGTGTTGAAATTTAAGAATGATGATGATGTTATGTATAATATGAGGATGATGAAATGGATGTAAATTAAAAATTAAATAAAGATATATGATTAATGTGAAAATACGAAAATGCCCATTACTCTACCTACGGACTAGAAACATGATAGATGACATGTCATTAAGGGGGTGAACGGTACCATACTATATGAGATATTCCTCGATCAATGTGGCTTGTTGTCCAGATATTAAGCCCAAAAGGGGGGTTAAATTGGAGTTTTAAAAATTTAACTTTAAAGTGCGGAAATAAAAATTAATTTTAGGAGGGATAGAGAAATTTGACACAAGGCTTTTTATAGAGGTTCGGGTGTTAACAGACCCTACTCCTCTCCCCAATCACAATTGGGAGTTCCACTAACACACTAAGTGTTACAATGGAGTTTTACAAGCTCACTCCCAACTATGGTGTTTCTCACAATGGCTCACACCTAACCCAGAAATCCCTTGTGTTTTAATGGCTAACACAATAACCAATTCCTTGTGTTTTACAGGCTCACACAAACAACTTTTATCTTGTGTTTTACAGGCTCACACAAACAACCTTTACTTTGTATTTTTACAGGCTCACAGAAACAACTTTTATCTTGTGTTTTAAAGGCTCACACAAACAACCCTTACAAGTGTTCTACTCCTAACCTAGAAATACCCAAAACTCACTTGAGTAATAAAATGATTACAGAGAGAAAGACTTACAAATCTTTATTGTTCAATAAATGATGAGCAAAAAGATTTTCACGGAGAATAGATATTGGTTATGAAAGTATTAAATGTACAAATAGCTTGTAATAAGATTTTGATTCAAAGTATTTGCTATCCTCTTGCACTAAATGCATAAATGACTTGCATTTATACTCTCATGGCTAATTATAGCCGTTAGAGTGCAATTAATACGAAACTAGCCGTTGCACCAACCCAAATAATCGCGTCTGACATTTTTTTCTTTCATCTTTCACGGGCGTGACTATTTTTGTCACGGGCGTGACTGTTCTTCCAAGCCATGATTGAAGTGGTGACCTTGGTCGTGAAGCTCTCTGGAAGGCTTTGAAACATTGGGTCACGGGCGTGACATATATCTTCACGGGCGTGACAAACTTTCCAGCCGTGATCCATGTGGTGACTTTGGTCGTGAAGCTCTCTGGATGAAATTGTCATGAAGGTTCACGGGCGTGACTTAAATGTGCATTTCATAGTTTGTTGTATTCCTTCATGGCCGTGAACTTCAAATGTTGGTTTTGGTGATAGTTAACTGTTTCACGGGTGTGACACATAGGGTCACGGGCGTGAACATGCTACTTCCTTAATTTTGTCTTTCAAGGATTATTCTTCCATTCTCCATTCTTGCTATTTTATTCCATACCCTGTTTAATAGACTTAGAAAACAAGTATGTTAAATATAATATTGCTATTTTATTTGTTATCATCAAAATGAGGGAAATACCCCTCAAGGTTTAACAATCTCCCCCTTTTTGATGGTGACAAATAGTCTAGCAATATGTGCTTTTGAGAAGTCTCCCCCTCAAAAGATACTTAGGATATAAAATTGATGAAATGCAAGAATTGTAAAGAATGATGTAGCATTGAAATAAACTTTCTAGTTTTTATGTATATGCAAGTTATATGCAAAGTATATCCAATATATACCAAAATTCTTTTTAAGTCATGAAGTATATGTAAGATATATTTAGAGTATATCAAGGCATATTCATTTATGTAACTTGCATTAGGGTATATGCAAAGTATACTTAAGATATATCTAATGTGTATAAAGCTCAATTTCATACTTGCATATGAATTTTGAATCAAATTTTTAGTATTGCTAATTTCTCTCTACTTAACTTATTTGTAGGTTCTTATTTTTTATTCAAAATTTATTTATCTTAATATATTGCTAGGTTCTCCCCCTTTTGTCA
Organism: Triadica sebifera; assembly: GCA_023653625.1. Classification (NCBI taxonomy): domain Eukaryota; kingdom Viridiplantae; phylum Streptophyta; class Magnoliopsida; order Malpighiales; family Euphorbiaceae; genus Triadica; species Triadica sebifera. Next base: position 15,568,396 of record CM042898.1, on the reverse strand, counting down.
TCAACAAAAAGAATATAAAGATTAAACCATAATGGAAAAAAAAAAGCAAATATATTAAATAAAGTGAAATACAATCAAAGATAATTAAAGTTCAGAAAGGAAATTTAAAATTTCCTACAAACAAACAAAAAAACAAGTAAATAAATAAGCAAACAAACATATTAAGGATACCACTAGCCTAACACCTAGCCGAACATCTTATCCCTAAGTCGAGCTACCTCTGCCTCAAGGTTGTCCATCCGAGTCTCCATGAAGTCTTTGAGGTTCTCCAACCTCTCGTCCATCAAAGCCTGCAGCTGCTCAAATCATGGTGCCAAGAGGTCAACCACATGCTGCGCCAAATTCGGTGTGGAAGTTGAGGATTGTCTGATGTCCTGCTCAGCCGCTGGAGGTGCTTCCTCAACCGAAGCCCTTTTCTTCTGTTGGATCCCTTGGAGGCCGGCTTTGAAGTCATCCATATCATTATCTTCCCAAATTATCTCCCCAGTAGTGTCTGTGAAGTGGTAGTAAATATTGTTCTCATGAACAATTCTGACAGCCGCTCTCATCTTAATGAAGGACTCGACATTCAAATGATCTCGAGGATGCCCTGGGATGAGATTGAAGTGATGCTCATCCAGCTTCAAATAGCCAAGCTTCAAGGCCATATGGGTGACATATCCACCAATGAGTATATCTCCTGTGGGTTTGGTGGCAATGGACAGAAGATGGTTTGCAAACCATCTAGAAAGTGCCACCGTGAGAACACTTCTGACCATCTCAAAAAGGAAAAGCTCAGATTTCTGAATGGTCCCATCGCTGTCTCCCCGAGAAAATATGCTATAGGTTAGAAACCTATGCAAATATTTGTGCACTGGGGATCGGAGATGAGTGCTCTTTGTCTTCTTGACATCCCAGCTGCAATCTATGCCAAAATGAGCTCATGCTCGAGTCACGAAGAATTCCACTTCGCTATCATTGAGGATGCCTTCCGAGGGTAGATTAAATAATTCCCCGAATTCAATGGCACTGAGGGTGTTCAGATTGCTACAAAGTTGGAATTTCACCACTTCAGTATGACACACTTGCAAAGTGCTCAAAAATTCCAGGGTTGGCTCCCTCAATGTGGGCTGATGAATGTCCACGAATTCCTTCAAATGATAGGCCTGGAGTTGCTCTGTCATTGTCATTTCCAGCCCGAGTGTGCAGACGGTTTGCCATTCAAAGGATCTCGATGAAAGGAGAGGCCTTTGCTTCAAGGTTGAGTACCGAGGATGGCAATGCTCCGGGATTCTGTTCATGAGGTAATCTGCGTACCTCCTGGGAGCATGAGACTTCTTTCTAGTTCCTTTTAATGAGTCGGTTTCCATTTGGATTGAAGAAATGAACTTTGTAGAGTTTGGAAATGTTTGACAGAAAATTTGAGACCCTAAAGAAGTATGATTTTTGATGAAGGAATGGACTTTTGATGGTATTTATAGCAAACTTTTCTGACTTGGGGCCGGAATCTTCAATATCTCATTGAATGTGTGTAAATGATAGCAGTTTCAAGTTGTTGAAAGGTTGAAATGTGAAAAATAATAGGTTTTTTTCTTATATACCCGATGCATTCATGGGCATGAAATATGTGTTCACAGGCGTGAATAGTCGTGTTCACGGTTTGCTGAAGGGGTGCTCTACCCGTGAATAAAGGCGTGAAAATGTTCACGGTCATGACCTTTGAATGTCACGGTCATGAAGGATGAACTGTCATGGGGGTGAACCAATAGTCACGGGCATGAAAGGTTGAATTTCACTACTTATGCCAGTGAAACAAAGCGTGACTCAAAGCGTGAACGTCTCTGTGAGTTTGGGGTGAATATGTTCACGGGCAAGAAAATATGTCACGGGAGTGAACAAGGCTTTTCACAGGAGTGAATGAAGTCGTGAACATAAGCTTCACTACTTGAAGCCGTGAACGATGTCATGAATCAAGTCGTGAATGACACTGCCTCTTTTGGCTATTTAAGTCACGGGCGTGAACATATGTCATAGCCGTGAATGCCCTAAAATTTCCATCAAATAAAATTAAGTCCTAAAACAAGACTAAATCATTTCTATGAAGATTCTATCCCTTATAACAAAAAATTTTCAACAAATTTACTACCTTATATCTAGTGATATGATAAAAATCAATATTATCACTTAAGATTTGATAATTTAGCAATCACAAGGTTAATCCGTCAATCATACCAAGTTCTCTTCTAATGAAATTAAATCTTTTCTCATATAGAGACTTACTAAAAATATCTGCCAATTGATTTTCTGTGCTTATAAATTCTAATGCAACATCTCCATATTGGACATGATCTCTAATAAAATGGTGTCTAATGTCAATATGCTTACTTCTACAGTGTTGAATGGGATTATTTGAAAGATTTATAGCACTTGTATTGTGACATTTAATAGGTATATGGTTCATATCATGACCACAGTCCTTAAGTTGTTGTTTCATCCAAAGAATTTGTGTACAGCAACATCCAGCTGCTACATACTCTGCTTCAGCAGTTGAAAAAGCAACTGAAACTTGTTTCTTGCTAAACCAAGAAACTAGGCATTCTCCAATAAAGTGACAAGTGCTTGAAGTACTTTTTCGATCTAAAAGAAAACTAGCATAGTCTCCATCTGAATATCCTATAATATAGAAGGATGAATTTCTAGAATACCATAAACCTAGATGCAATGATCCATGTAAATATCATAGAATTCTTTTTACTGCATTTAAATGAGATTCTTTTGGACATGATTGAAATCGTGCACACAAGCAAACACTATACATTATGTCGAATCTAGAGGCAATGAGATATAAAAGTGATTCGATCATACCTCTATAGAGCATTTCATTAATGCTCTTACCATTTTCATCCTTGTCCAATTTTGTTGATGTGCTCATAGGAGTCTTGGCATTCTTGCATCATTCCATTCCAAATTTTTAATTAAATCTTTGGCATATTTGGATTGGTTGATGAATATGCCCTCATTGCTTTGCTTTATTTGTAGGCCAAGGAAATACTTAAGCTCTCCCATCATGTTCATTTCAAATTCCTTAGTCATACACTTAGCAAATTCTTGACAAAGCAACTCATTAGTAGAACCAAATATTATATCATCAACATATATTTGAACAATTAGTATATCATGCTTTTGTTTTTTAATGAATAATTTGGTGTCAACTGTAACATCCTTGACTTTTCCCCACATGCATTTCATTGAACATAAGCATCTTGCATACAATTCAATTGAACAAATGCATTTCATACGTATTTTCGTAGGAACAAGTTTATGACACGCACTAGCTACGTGTCCTAGCATTTGGCACTTGTATCGAGTAGCACATGTGTACTTATAACCTATATGAGGATTATGAAGTATTAGAAATGAATTGAATAAGTGACCAAATTAAAGTAAGCAAAATGATTATATTAAGATTAGTGAACATTTACATTGCTAATTTAGTTAAATGAGATCAAATGATTAAGCTGTATTATTGTGTGAATTAGTGGAATTATAAATCTATGTAAATAATAATAATAATATAGACAAAATAAAATGAAAATGACACAAAAGGGAAATAGAAGAGAAGAGAAAATAGAAATGAGAAGAGAAAAGAGAAGAGAATAAGAGAAAATGAGAAATTGAGAAAATGACAAACAACAAGTTGGCTTTATCTTCATATATCTTTCCCCATTTCTGCCTCCTCACTCCAGCCCGACTTCTTCTTCAATTTCCTCCATTTCAGACTTCAATTCTTCCTTGTTTCATCTAGTTTTTGAAGCTAATTGATCCCTTTCAAGGTTTTTCTTGGTAAGTAATCAATTCTTATTGCTATAGGGTTGGTTTGAGTTGCTTAGGTTCAATATTAGGCACTGAATTGCACTCCAATTTTGATATTAATAGAAATTGATTCTGGAAATGTGTAAAACACAAAAGTTGTTACTTTATATCTTAGATTTGTGTATATGTAAACATTTTTGCAAGATGTTATGTATAGGGAGAGATATACTCTTCGTACTGAAACTGGTCAGGGTGTAAACCCTAACCAAGTTAGCTACTGTGTGGTCTGATTTAGAATGTGTTAAAGCCCTTATTTGAAGTATCTCAAAACATAAAAGTTGTAGATATATGTGTTTTGTATCTGTATACCAAATTTCAGGTTCATAGAGCTTGTAAATGGTGAGTTATGGTGAATGGAACCATGACTTTTCCATGAATTGAACTGCCTACTGAGTGCCCTGGGCAGCTCCAGTACATTGGTTGGATAATTTGAGCTTGTTAGAGCTAGATTATGTAATTTCTCAAAACATGAAAGTTATATGTATATGTATTATATAAATTATGGTACTAATTGGAGCTTAATTGGTTATCTATATACTAAGTTATGGCCTTTTGAAGTCATACTGGTCCGGAAGCCAATTCTATTCTGGAACAGTAATATGTTTGGTATAATTAGAAGACCTTAGAGACATAATTGGTACAAGTTGTAAACATGAAACATGTTCCATATGAACCCATATAAGTTTCTGTAAAGTTTCATTAAAATAGGACTTATAGAGTGTAAGTTATGATGAACCCAAATGAGTACCCTGAAACTGTCTAAAGGCAGAAAACAAGGCAGAAAACAGAACACTCTTATAAATTCCACCAAATATTGTAAAATGATCCAATTTGTCTGAAATTTTAATATGTTATCTAATTATATGTTATTTGTAATTAGGAACAATAATCATATTAATTGGTCAATTATAGAAAAAGTTATAGGCTAAACAGTCCCATAAGGTCACACTGCCTCATAGGAAAAATCTTAACTATTGACATGAACAATGCATATTAATTTGTTTAAGCCACATTAAGTATCTCTAATTATGAGTTAATCGATTATGTTTTCATATTAGGCTCGCAACATATTGGAGACGCACAAGGAGCAGATAGACAATAAGTTAGGCGTCGGAATCAAAGGAGAACGGTGAGTCTAATTATCGATTGAATTCTTTAGTGCAAATGAATGTTGCTTGCTATGTGATTCATGTGATTGTCATGATTGGTCCTTGATAATGTAATGATGGATAATTTGTGACATTGTGGTACATATAAATGGTATACTTGTGGTATATTTGAGGTATATGTTTGACAAATGTGATATATACACATGGTATATGTATAGTATATGCAAGGTATATGCTTGACATGTGAGGTATATATGGAATATATGTATGTTGTATATGATAAAGATGCAATGGTTGATGAATGCTTAAATACAAGTGCATATGCATATGAGCTAAAAAGGCGTTGTGACTAGTTAATCGATATTGTAAAGCAAAAGAAGAGGCCTATGGCCCAACAAATGTGCAAATGAAACAAATGATCAAGCTAGCTAGCAAATGCAAATGCAAATGTTCACATGGCAAATATTCACAAGGAAACCCGGGGCAATGTCTGTTTAACTTAGTCACAACAAAATGAAATAAGCAAAGCATTTGCATACATAAAGAGTAATGATTCTATGTTTCAACTTTATTGATACTTATATGATACTGATGAATGGAATAGAATACCTGGTATATATTGGATTTGTGATTTATTACTATGAGTTGTTTGGTACTTTAGAGCTCATTGGATGATTATTCTCACTGAGCCGCAACTCATCAATTTGCGTCATTTTTCAGGTAAAGAAAAGTGATAGCTCATTTTGAGTAGTGTATAGAAGACATGGAGCACAGGTCATTGGCCGAGCCTCATCACTCTCTCTCCTTGCATTCCACACAAGCATAAAAACATGTCATCTGTATTTTGGACTTATATGCTTGAATATGTATTATCACTCTAGATTAGTTTTGAGATGTACAAATGGAAACAACCCGTAATCTTTCGGATGGGAAGTTTATGTTTTAATATATGTGATATATCGTGTTGTGGTTTTAATGTTGATTTGCAAAGTCAGTGAATAATATTACAGGATATGAAACTTGCAAGTCATTGAATGAAATTATAGGATGTGAGACTTGCAAAGTCATTAGTTGATTTTACAGGATATGATATGAAAAAAAAATTTACTACTATTGTTATCAGGGTATTTTCTCTTTTCAACATGCAGTATGAGATTACTTGATGCAGGGACAGGTTATACTTAAATGCATAAGAGGTGTGACGTTACATCAACATTTCCCTTTGTAAAGTTATTTTCTAATAGAAAAGAACTTAGTCTTTCATACCAAGCTCTTGGGGCTTGTTTCAAACCATATAAATCTTTTAAAAGTTTAAAAACAAGATTTGGCAAATCATAGCTTTCAAAGCCTAGTGGTTGTTCTACATAAACTTCTTCTTCTATATAACCATTTAGAAATGCACTTTTTACATCCATTTGAAAGAGTTTGAAATTCATGTAACATCCTTGACCTTCCCCATATGCATTTCATTGAACATAAGCATCTTGCATACAATTCAATTGAACACATGCATTTCATACGTATTTTCGTAGGGACAAGTTTATGACACGCACTAGCTACGTGTCCTAGTATTTGGCACTTGTATCGAGTCGCACGTGTGTAATTTTAACCTAAATGAGGATAACAAAGTATTAGAAATGAATTGAATAAGGTGTATAAATTAAAGTAAGCAAAGTGATTAGATTAAGATTAGTAAACAATTACATTGTTAATTTAGTTAAATCAGGTTAATTGATTAAGTTGTATTATTGTGTGAATTAATGGAATTATAACTATATGTAAATAATAATAATAAAAATATAAAATAAAATGAAAATGAAACAAAAGAGAAATATAGGAGAAGAGAAATGAGAAATGAGAAGACAAAAGAGAAGAGAAAAAGAGAAAAAGAGAAAAGGACAAAAAACAAGTTGGCTTTATCTTTATCTTTCTTCCCCATTTCTGCCTCCTCACTTCAGCCCCATTTTCTTCTTCAATTTCCTCCATTTCAGAATTAAATTCTTCCTTGTTTCACCTAGTTTTTGAAGCTAATTGATCCCTTTCAAGTTTGTTCTTGGTAAGTAATCAATTCTTATTGCTATAGGGTTGATTTGAGTTGCTTAGGTTCAATATTAGGCACTGAATTGCACCCCGATTTTGATATTAATAGAAATTGATTCTGGAAATGTGTAAAACAAAAAAGTTGTTCCTTTTTATCTTAGATTTGTGGATATGTAAACATTTTTGCAATATGTTATGTATAGGGAGAGATATGCCCTTCGTACTGAAACTGGTCAGGGTATAAACCCTAACCAAGTTAGCTACTGTGTGGTTTGATTTAGAATAGGTTAAAGCCCTTATTTGAAGTCTCTAAAAACATAAAAATTGTATATATATGTGTTTTTTATTTTTATACCAAATTTTACGTTCATAGGTCTTGTAAATGGGGAGTTATGGTGAATGGAACCATGACTGTTCCATGGTTTGAACTGCCTACTGAGTGCCCTGGGCAGATCCAGTACATTGGTTGGCTAATTTGAGTAGCGTATAAAAGACATGGAGCACAGGTCACTGGCCGAGCCTCATCACTCTCTCTCTCCTTGCATTCCACACAAGCATGAAAATATGTCATATGTGTTTTTTTGTATTTACGTGCTTGAATAGGTATAGTCATTTTGGAATGAGTCTAAATATGTATAAATGAAATCAACTCGAAAATACTTATGTGAAAAGTTTATGTTTTGATATATGTGATATATTATATTGTGGTGAAAACCTCAGTGTTAACTTTGCAAAGTCAGTGAATAATATTACAGGATATGAGACTTGCAAGTCATTGAATGAAATTATAGGATATGAGACTTGCAAAGTCATGGAATTATATTACAGGATATGAAAAACAATTTTACTACTATTGTTAACAGGGTATTTTACCTTTCCAGTACGCCATGTATGATTACTTGATATTTGGATAGGTTATACTAAAATGCATAAGATGTGGTGTTACAATTCATGTGACATGCATATGCTAAAAGTATTCTTATGGCTTCTAATCTAGGTACAGGTGCATAGGTTTCATCATAATCTATACCTTATTCCTGATTATATCCTTTTGCAACTAATCTAGCCTTATTTCTAGTTATTGAACCTTTTTCATCTCATTTATTTCTAAATACCCATTTGCTACCTATAATTTGATGATCCTTGGGTCTAGGTACTAAGGTCCATACCTTACTTCTCTCAAATCGGTTGAGTTCCTCTTGCATGGAAATTACCCAACTTTCATCATTAAGAGCCTCATCAACATTTTTTGGCTAAATTTGAGAAATAAAAGCAAGATCAGTGGCTAAATATTTGAAATGAGATGTAGTACTTACTCCCCTTGAGAGATCACCAATGATTTGCTCTTTTGGATGATCTTTTGTCATTCTCCATTCTTTTGGGAGTTCTTGCCTGTTTTCTTCTTGAGATTGAGGTAGAGAATCATTTTGATGTGAATCTTCTTGATCATTTTCTTCTTTTTCATTTTCAAGATCAAGTCTTTCCATGTTACCTACAACATCATCAAGAACACTACCTTTCACAAGATCAAGTCTACTAGATTCATTAAAGACAACATGCATAGATTCTTCAACAGTTAATGATCTTTTGTTAAATACTCTATATGCTTTGCTAGTTGTAGAGTATCCTAAAAAGATACCTTCATCAGATTTAGATGCAAATTTTCCAAGGTTGTCCTTGGTATTCAATATGAAGCACTTCCATCCAAATACTCTAAAGTATGATATCAAGGGCTTTCTTCCATTCCATAGCTCAAATGAGGTTTTGTTTAAAAGAAGTCTTTTGAAAACTCGATTTGAAATATAACATGCAGTGTTTATGGCTTCTGCCCAAAAGTAAGTTGGTAAACCATACTCATTGAGCATTGTTCTAGCCATTTCAATTAAGGTTTGATTTTTTCTTTCAACTACCCCATTTTGTTGAGGTGTTCTAGGAGATGAGAAATTATGTGAAATGTCATGTTCAAGACAAAAGCTTTCAAAGTTTTCATTTTCAAATTCTTTGCCATGATCACTTTTTATCTTTGAAATACAATACCCTTTCTCATTTTGAACTCTTTTAGCAAAGTTTTTGAAATTTTTAAAAGCATCACTCTTTTGAGCTAAGAAAATTACCCAAGTAAATCTAGAGTAATCATCTACGATGACAAAAGCATAATATTTACCTCCTAAGCTAGCAATTTTAGTAGGTCCAAATAAGTCCAAATGCAGGAGTTGAAGAGGTTTTGAGGTACTTACTATGTTTTTGGCTTTGAAGGATGACTTGTGTTGCTTTCCTCTTTGGCAAGGTTCACATGTCTTGCCTTTTTCATATTTGACTCTTGATAGTCCTTTTACTAGTTCTCCTTTGCTGAGGCTTTGTATTAAGTCCATGTTAGCATGACCAAGCCCTCTATGCCACAGCCAAGATTCATCAGTAGTGGTCACAAGACACTTAGAGGAATGGTTAGATAATTCATGTAAGTTTATTATATATGTGTTGACATCTCTATTTCCTTTAAATATCTCTTGACCATCGATAGAGATCACAAGACATTCATTGGAAGTATAGAAGGTTTAATATGCTTATTCCTTAATGTTGTTCCAACAAGTGTGGAGAAGTGAGGTTCACTAGACTTAACAAAGATAGTTTCATGAGAAGATGATGATGTGTCCTTAAATCCTAGACCATGTCTGATTAAGGGTGATCTTTGAGACACAATGAGAGTATCTAAACTCTTTTTACCTTTGTGAATTTTAGAAATGGAATTTCTAAGTTCCTCAACTTCATTTTTCAAAGTGTTATTTTTTTTATGCAAAGAAGCAGTTGAGGGTCTTGATGAATATTCATCTAATGACTTTTGGAGAGATTCATTAGATGATTTAAGCTTTATGTTCTCCTTTTCTAAAACATCTATTTTATTTTTTAAATTAGAGATGTTATTTCTGTAAGTACAGAATTTACTTCTATATTTCTCTAATTCTAGATTTAATTCTCCTATAAGGCTTTGCTCATCATCATCATCATCACTATCATCATCATTATCGCTACTATCATTGTTTAAAGAGTATGAGTGTAGTGATCTTACCTTATTTGAGATGTGATCCTCAATAGCCACGAAGCATAGGTTGACCTCTTAGCTTTCATTATCATCTCTTTCAGTTGAAGAGCTTTCGTCATCCGATGTGGCTTTGTGACCTTTCTCCCCATTGTCTCTTTGGTATTTGCTCTTATGCTTCTTGAGCCTTGGACATTCTTGTTTGATATGTCCTTTCTTTCCACACTCATAGCACTTTACCTCCTTCTTACTTCTTTGTGCATCATTAGAAGTTTGTTTGAGGTTTCTTTGCTTGAATTTTCTGGAGTTGCTCATTTTCTTCTCAATGATTCTTTTTAGTCTTCTTGAAAGCATAACAATGTCCTCATTTCATCATCACTCATTTCTTCATCATCTTCACTTTTTTCTTGAGATTTTGAAGTAGAGGCTTTGAGTGCTAAGGGCTTTCTTTTCTCTGGCTCTACTTCAAGCTCTCTATCTCTTTTCACTGCCATTTCATGTGTGAGAAGTTTGCCAATCAGCACATCAGTATTCATGATGCTCATGTCTTCATTTGCTTCTTCTATGCCAGTAACTCTTGAGCCATAGTCATTAAGAGGAAGACTTCTCAGGATTTTGTTATTTACATCTTCCAGACTCAGATGCTTCCCAAGTTTCCTCATTCCATTTATAATGGCTAGAAGACGGTTGGTCATGTCAGTGATTGACTCATTGGATTTCATCTTGAAGAGCTCATATTTTGAGGTAAGAAGTTGAATCTTTTTGGATTTGACTTGCTTAGTTCCTTCATGATAATTTTCCAATGTCTTCCACATGCTATATGTTGTTGGGCAGTGTTGTATTCTTCGACATTCTTCAAAAGATAATGAGCTTGATAGGATTGTCATTGCCTTCTTGTTTTTGAAATTTGCTCTTCTTTGAGGCTCTATCCAATCATCTCTTGATAGGATTCCTTCTCACCATCAGCTCCTCTTCTGGTTGGTGGTGTCCATTCATTTCGTACACTATCCCAGACTTCAATTCCTTCACTATCCAGGTATGTCTCCATCCGAAACTTCCAATGGGCATAATTTGCTCCATCAAAGTAAGGATTGAGACTTTGGAATCCTTCACTGGCCAAATCTTAATCTTTACTAGCATTTTTTAGGCTTCGATGCTAGACAAGGTTGTGATACCAATTGTTGCTCAGATATTAAGCCAAGAAGGGGGGTTGAATTGGAGTTTTAAAAATTTAACTTTAAAGTGCGGAAATAAAAATTAATTTTAGGAGGGATAGAGAAATTTGACATAAGGAATTTTATAGAGGTTCGGGTGTTAACAAACCCTACTCCTCTCCCCAATCGCAATTGGGAGTTTCACTAACACACTAAGTGTTACAATGGAGTTTTACAGGATCACTTCCAACTATGGTGCTTCTCACAATGGCTCACACCTAACCCAGAAATCCCTTGTGTTTTAATGGCTCACACAATAACCAATTCCTTGTGTTTTACAGGCTCACACAAACAACCTTTATCTTGTGTTTTACAGGCTCACACAAACAACCTTTACTTTGTGTTTTTACAGGCTCACACAAACAACCTTTATCTTGTGTTTTAAAGGCTCACACAAACAACCCTTATAAGTGTTCTACTTTTAACCCAGAAATACCCAAAACTTACTTAAGTAATAAAATGATTATAGAAAGAAACACTTACAAATCTTTATTGCTCAATAAATGATGAGAAAAAAGATTTTCACAGAGAACAGATATTGGTTATGAAAGTATTAAATGTACAAATAGCTTGTAATAAGATTTTTATTCAAAGTATTTGCTATCCTCTTGCACTAAATGCATAAATGACTTGCATTTATACTCTCATGGCTAATTATAGCCGTTAGAGTGCATTTAATATGAAACTAGCCATTGCACCAACCCAAATAATCTCGCCTGACAATTTTCTCTTTCATCTTTCACGGGTATGACTGTTCTTCCAAGCCGTGACTGAAGTGGTGACCTTGGTCGTGAAGCTCTTTGGAAGGCTTTAAAATATTGGGTCACAGGCATGACATATATCTTCATGGGCATGACAAACTTCCCAGCTGTGATCCATGTGGTGAATTTGGTCGTGAAGCTCTCTAGATGAAATTGTCATGAAAGTTCACGGGCGTGACATGTAATTCACAGGCGTGACTTAAATGTGCATTTCATGGTTTGTTGTCTTCTTTCTTGGCCGTGAACTTCAAATGTTGGTTTTGGTGACGGTTAGCTGTTTCACGAGCGTGACACATAGGGTCACGGGCGTGAACATGCTACTTCCTTAATTTTGTCTTTCAAGGATTAATCTTCCATTCTCCATTCTTGCTATTTTATTCCATACCCTATTTAATAGACTTCGAAAACAAGTATGTTAAATACAATATTGCTATTTTATTTGTTATCATCAAAATGACGGAAATACCCCTCACGGTTTAACATGGCTTAAGCTCGGAGAGCGCCATTGATATGTGATGCTCGATCAATGTGGCTTAAGCCTGGAGAGTGCCATTGACTTTAGAAGCTCTGTGGAGAACATATAAATTGTGGACAAGGTGGCTTAAGCTTGAAAAGCGCCCTTGGTCTGGTTATTCATCTATGATGAAATAATACTCAATTAATGTGGCTTAAGCTCGAAGTGCGCCATTGATTTTAGATGCTCTATTGAGCCAGATAGTGGATAGGGTGGCTATAGCTCTGGGAACATTTCTTATCCATAACTCGTATCCAGTCAGTCCAAATTTAGAGTGATGTGGGTAAGATAATAAAGCTAAGTCGGAAAATAGAAGGAAAAAATGATGATGATATGAGATTCAAATATAATAATAAAGAGATTAATAGAGTAACTTACCATCAAAGATAAATGAAAAATACCATTGTATATGTGAGCATGATATTTATACTTGTATGAAATAGGAACTTGTTGATAGGAATAACATGTAAAAATTTTAATGCATAAAATAATACATGTTAATGTTTGTTGCATGATATAGTATATTGCCTTATTTATATACCCCACTAAACTTAGAGCTTAGCATAGGAGTTTCTTTCCGCGCAGATATAGAAGGTAGCTAAAGGTGGTAGATAAAGCAAGTGGTGATCCTATTCAAATTAAATCAGCGGATCTCAAAAGAGTAGGTCACAAACTTTTGAACTCTTATATTTTGTTTTTCGCATTATATATACTTATAAGTTGTAAATTAGTTTTTAAAGTTTGTTAATTAGTAAATTGATATTTATAAATACTATCTTATGTAAATAAAATGTACATTATTTATTATATAAAAAAAATAGCGATTAAAAGAAGTAAAGAAGACAAGCAGTAGCGCCTCCGCATCCGGGCACGTGCGGTTTGGGTGAGGGGGTGTTACACATATACCTTGGTAAGACCTAATCAATCTCTTTTTAGCTCATGAGATTGACTTTAGTATGTCCATAATCATATGATATAGTTAATGTAACTATCTTTATATATCTATGTGATGAATGTATGATATATAAAAGCATGCAATAATAAAATGATGAGACTTAACAATTGAAATTAGATTTAGGGTAATAATATTTGATGAATCCACACTATGAATGCCATCTATTAATATGGGGAGAACTAGAGTTCTTCTAGAGTTAGTGTTAAATCTTGAGGGGTATTTCTATCATTTTGATGATAACAAATAAAATAGCAATATTGTATTTAACATACTTGTTTTCTAAGTCTATTAAACAGGATATGGAATAAAATAGCAAGAATGGAGATTGGAAGAATAATCCTTGAAAGACAAAATTAAAGGAAGTAGCATGTTCACGCCCGTGACTCTATATGTCACGTCTGTGAAAGAACTAACCGTTACCAAAACCAACATTTGAAGTTCACGACCATGAAAGAAGACCAAACTGTGAAATGGACATTTAATTCACGGCCGTGAATTAAAATGTCACGCCCGTGAATGTTCATGGCATTTTCATCCAGAGAGCTTCATGACCACAGTCACCACTTGGATCACAGCTGGGAAGTTTGTCACGCCCGTGAATATGTATGTCACACCCGTGACCTAATGTTTCAAAACATTCCAGAGAGCTTCACGATCAAGGTCACCACTTCAGTCACGGCTTGAGAAGAAATGTCACGCCCGTGACAAACATAGTCACGCCCGTGAATGATGAAAGAGAAAAATGTCAAGCGCGATTATTTGGTTGGTACAATGGCTAGTTTCATATTAAATGCACCCTAACGGCTATAATCAGCCAAGGGAGTATAAATGGAAGTCATTTATGCATTCAGTATATGAGGATAGCAAATACTTTGAATCATAATATTATTACAAGCTATTTGTACATTCAATTCTTTGAGAACCAAAATCTATTCTCTGTAAAAATTTTTGTGCTCTTTATTTATTGAGCAATTAAGATTTGTGAGTGTTTCTCTCTGTAATCATTACTCAAGTGAGCTTTGGGTATTTCTAGGTTAAGAGTAGAACACTTGTAAGGGTTAGTTGTGTGAGCCTCTAAAACACAAAGTAAAGGTTGTTTGTGTGAGCCTGTAAAAACACAAAGTAAAGGTTGTTTGTGTGAGCCTGTAAAAGCACAAAGTAAAGGTTGTTTGTGTGAGCCTGTAAAATACAAGGAATTGGTTATTGTGTGAGCCATTAAAACACAAGGGATTTCTAGGTTAGGTGTGAGCCATTGTGAGAAACACCATAGTTGGGAGTGAGCTTGTAAAACTTCATTGTAACACTTAGTGTGTTAGTGAAACTCCCAATTGCGATTGGGGAGAGGAGTAGGGTTTGTTAACACTCGAACCTCTATAAAATCCTTGTGTCAAATTTCTATATCCCTCCTATAATTAACTTTTTATTTCCGCACCTTAAAGTTTAATTTTTGAAACTCTAATTCAACCCCCCGTTCTTGGCTTAATATCTGGGTAAAAATTGGTATCAGATCTTAGTCTAGCATCGAAGCCTAAAAAGCGCTAGTAAAGATTAAGATATGGCCAGTGAAGGATTCGAAAGTCAAAAAACCTTACTTTGATGGAGCAAATTATGCCCATTGGAAGTTTCGCTTGGAGACATATCTGGATAGTGAAGGAATTGAAGTCTAGGATAGTGTACGAAAAGAATGGACACCACCAACCAGAAAAGGAGCTGATGGTGAAGAAGAAATCCTATCAAGAGATGATTGGATAGAGCCTCAAAGAAGAGAAAATTTCAAAAACAAGAAGGCAATGACAATCCTATCAAGCTCATTATCTATTGAAGAATGTGGGAGAATACAACACTGCCCAACAGCATACAACATGTGGAAGACATTGGAAAATTATCATAAAAGAACTTGGGATGACCAACCATCTTCTAGCCATTATAAATGGAATGAGGAAACTTGGAAAGCATTTGAGTTTGGAGGATGTAAACAACAAAATCCTGAGAAGTCTTCCTCTTAAAGACTATGGCTCAAGAGTTGCTGGCATAGAAGAAGCAAATGAAGATATGAGCATCATGAATACTGATGTGCTGATTGGCAAACTTCTCACACATGAAATGGCAGTGAAAAGAGATAGAGAGCTTGAAGTAGAGCCAGAAAAAAGAAAGCCCCTAGCACTCAAAGCCTCTACTTCAAAATCTCAAGAAGAAAGTGAAGACGATGAAGAAATGAGTGATGATGAAAATGAGGACATTGTTATGCTTTCAAGGAGATTAAAAAGAATCATTGAGAAGAAAATGCAACTCTAGAAAATTCAGGCAAAGAAACCTCAAACAAACTTCTAATGATGCACAAAGAAGTAAGGAAGAGGTAAAGTGCTATGAGTGTGGAAAGAAAGGACATATGAAACCAGAATGTCCAAGGCTCAAGAAGCATAAGAGTAAATACCAAAGAGACAATGGGGAGAAAGTTCATAAAGCCACATGGGATGATGAAAGCTCTTCAAGTGAAAAAGATGAAAGCAAAGAGGTCAACCTATGCTTCATGGCTATTGAAGATCATGTCTCACATAAGGTAAGATCACTACACTCATACTCTTCGAACAATGATAGTAGTGATAATGATGATGATAGTGATGATGAGCAAAGCCTAATAGAAGAATTAAATCTAGAATTAGAGAAATATAGAAGTAAATTTAGTACTTATAGAAATAACGGAAACAAAGTAATCTTTACTTCAAATGAATGTCTTGTGATCTCTATCGATGGTCAGGAGATATTTAAAGGAAATAGAGATGTAAATACATACATAATAAACTTACATGAACTATCTAACCATTCCTCTAAGTCTTGTGACTACTAGTGATGAATCTTGGTTGTGACATAGAAGGCTTGGTCATGCTAACATGGACTTAATACAAAGTCTCAGCATAGGAGAACTAGTAAAAGGACTGCCAAGAGTTAAATATGAAAAAGGCAAAACATTTGAACCTTGCCAAAGAGGAAAGCAACACAAGTCATCCTTCAAAGCCAAAAATATAGTAAGTACCTCAAAACCTCTTCAACTCCTGCATTTAGACTTATTTGGACCTACTATAATTGTTAGCTTAGGAGGAAAACATTATGCATTTGTCATCGTAGATGATTACTCTAGATTTACTTGGGTAATTTTCTTAGCTCAAAAGAGTGATGCTTTTGAAAATTTCAAAAACTTTGCTAAAAGAGTTCAAAATGAAAAAGGGTACTGTATTTCAAAGATAAGAAGTGATCATAGGAAAGAATTTGAAAATGAAAACTTTGAAAGCTTTTGTCTTGAACATGGCATTTCACATAATTTCTCATCTCCTAGGACACCTCAACAAAATGGGGTAGTTGAAAGGAAAAATCGAACTTTAATTGAAATGGCTAGAACAATGCTCAATGAATATGATTTACCAACTTATTATTGGGCAGAAGCCACAAACACTGCATGTTATATTTCAAATCGAGTTTTCAAAAGACCTTTTTTAAACAAAACTTCATTTGAGCTATGGAATGGAAGAAAGCCCTTGATATCATACTTTAGAGTATTTGGATGCAAGTTTTTTATATTGAATACCAAGGACAATCTTGGAAATTTTGCCTCTAAATCCGATGAAGGTATCTTTTTAGGATACTCTACAACCAGCAAAGCATATAGAGTATTTAATAAAAGATCATTAACTGTTGAAGAATCCATGCATGTTGTCTTTAATGAATCTAGTAGACTTGATCTTGTGAAAGGTAGTGTTCTTGATGATGTAGGTAATATGGAAAGACTTAATCTTGGAAATGGGAAAGAAGAAAATGATCAAGAAAATTCACCACAAAATGATTCTCTACCTCAAACTCAAGAAGAAAACGAACAAGAACTCCCAAAAGAAAGGAGAATGACGAAAGATCATCCAAAAGAGCAAATCATTGGTGATCTCTCAAAAGGAGTAAGTACTATATCTCATTTCAAACATTTAGTCACTGATATTGCTTTTATTTCTCAAATTGAGCCTAAAAATGTTGATGAGGCTCTTAATGATGAAAGTTGGATAATAGCCATGCAAGAGGAACTTAACCAATTTGAGAGAAGTAAGGAATGGACCTTAGTACCTAGACCCAAGGATCATCAAAATATAGGTAGCAAATGGGTATTTAGAAACAAACTAGATGAACAAGGTTCAATAACTAGGAATAAGGCTAGATTAGTTGCAAAAGGATATCAACAGGAAGAAGGTATAGATTATGATGAAACATATGCACCTGTAGCAAGATTAGAAGCCATAAGAATACTTTTAGCATATGTATGTCACATGAATTTCAAAATTTTTCAAATTGATGTGAAAAATGCATTTCTAAATGGTTATATAGAAGAAGAAGTGTATGTAGAACAACCACATGCTTGACATGCCAACAAGTGAAAGCAGAACACCAGGTACCATCTGGATTGTTGCAGCCTATTGCAATTCCAGAATGGAAGTGGGAAAGAATTACAATGGATTTTGTATCTAGGTTGCCTTTGACACAAAAGAAGCATGATGCAGTATGGGTAATTGTTGACAGGCTTACCAAGTCGGCTCACTTTCTGCCAGTTCGGATGGATTATTCATTGAGCCGGTTAGCAGAATTATATGTCAATGAGATAATTCGACTACATGGGGTGCCAGTATCTATTATTTCTGATCGAGACCCACGGTTCACATCAAAATTTTGGAAAAGTCTACAGCAAGCATTGGGGAGCCGACTTGCTTTTAGTACAACATTTCATCCACAAACAGATGGGCAATCTGAATGAGTGATTCAATTGTTAGGAGATATGCTGAGAATCTGCGTAATTGATTTTGAGGGTAGCTGGGATAAACATTTACCATTGATGGAATTTGCATACAACAACGGCTATCAAACTAGTCTCGGCATGGCACCATACGAAGCTTTGTATGGAAGGAGATGTAGGACACCATTATGCTGGACAGAACTTTGTGAAAAGAAATTTATGGGGCAAGAATTAGTGCAACAGACAGAGGAGATGGTGAAATTAATTAAAGTTCGATTAAAAGTTGCAACTGATCGACAAAAATCCTATGCCGATTTGAAGAGGAAGGACATTGAGTATGCTGTCGGAGAAAAGGTATTTTTGAAAGTCTCACCTTGGAAAAAAGTACTACATTTTGGTAAAAAGGGGAAACTGAGTCCTAGATTTATTGGACCATACGAAATACTTGAACGTGTGGGTCCAGTGGCTCACAGGTTGGCCTTACCACCAGAATTGGATAAGATCCACAATGTGTTTCATGTCTCAATGTTAAGAAGATATAGATCGGATCCGACACATGTAATACCTGTGGAATCAATAGAGGTACAATCAGACTTGACATACGGTGAAGAGCCAGTGAAAATCATAGCTCGAGAAGTCAAAGAACTACGAAACAAGAATGTACCACTGGTAAAGGTCCTATGGCGCAATCATGCAGTAGAAGAAGCCACCTGGGAGAGTGAAGAAATGATGAGAACTCAACATCCTCAGTTATTCAGCTCCACCTAATCAGGTAAATTTCGAGGACGAAATTTTCTTAAGAGGGAGAGAATTGTAACATTCAGTGATTTAGGCCCCGATTGCGCGTGACCGTAGTGGGGTCCACTGGTTCAATCGGAGTCTAAATTTAAACCCATTAAAAAATGACTAATGATAAGAGAAAATAATTAAGGGTATTATTATTTGGGAATTAAAAAGATTTGGGGTAGAATTAGAAAACAATAAAATTTCCTATGGACAAAATTGGTATTATGAAGATTGTTTGGGGAAAATTGTAAATATGGAGCAAGATGTGGCAAATATGGAATTTCACAAAGTTTAAATGTTAATTAAGATTAATTAACTTAATGAACCAATAATAATTAAGATTAATTTTAATTGGTGGGACCCACTTCTTAATTTAGGTATAAAAGTCAAAAAGGAAGACAAATTCCACATTCTTCCATGACTTTCTCTTCTTCATCTTTTCTTCCATTTTGGCCGTCCACTTATCCATCCCAAAAGCCACCATTTTGCTGTAAATTAAGTTTGAAAAAGTGAGCAAATAAATTAGTTTTGAGAGAGGAAAAATTAGAATTTAAGAGTTCTTACTACAAAGGTACCAAAGGAGCAAGAAGGAAGGAGGAAAGAAGAAGAGAAAGGGAGAAGAATTTGGGGCAGATTCGACCAGCCCTATAACTCTATTAAGGTGAGTTTATTCTTCTTAAATTTAACCTTTTTCCTTCCATTTGGGATCCATATTGATGATAGATGTGATTAGGGTTCGTAGATATAGGTTATGTTGCAAGATTGAACTGAGAAAATTTAAGTTTGTGATTAGTTGATGGAAGTGTAATTAAACTTTGAATTAATGATATTTGATGTTAGGTAATTATTTTATGGCTTAAATATTGAAGAAAATATAATGTTGAAGGATGAATGAGGGGCTGCCATAGTTAAATAAATTTGGTGGAAATTGAAATTAACATAGAAACACCACAATTGGTGTTAGATTAAGGGTGAATTGAGTGTTTAATTGAAGAAAATAAATTGGGAAATAGGATATGATTTTTGGGCAGCCATGACATGTGAAGAAAGAAGTTTAACCTTAGTACATTTTAGCTCAATTAAGGTGTAAAACATATTAGGAGCATTAGAATATTATGTAGACATGAAAAACATTGAAATTGAATGTTGGAATTGAGTTATGGTATGGTTGTGTAGGAAAAATAAGTGAACAAGTGAGAGGCCCTCAAGAGGGTGACAAAGGCAAGGAGAAAGCTAGCTAATAAGAGAAGAAAAAGAAGGATTAAGGGAAGAACCAAGGCTGATTAGGTATGTGCTTCATTGACAAAAATTTTGCATGTTGTTAATATGTATGGAATTATATGTTAAGGTTTGTTATGTTTGTGTTGTTGGGATGTTATGTGTTTTGTTGTGACTTTTGATATTATATATGGAAATGAGACCCAATGGTATGAAATAATTGAAACATATGAATGTATTTGTAATTCTGGAAATTTTATTATTAAAATGAATGCAAATGATGAATGTGGTTGAAATATGGATTGATGTCAATTGATGGCTCGGGTACAGAATTCCAGGAACAGCTCTGTCTATTTTGATGATAACTTGAGTTATAGAACTCCATTTTATATGTTCTTTGTTGGAAATGAAAGCTAAGACACAGGGCTTTAATATTTATTCAGACTATAATATCTAATTATGTCTAGATTTTCCCAGTTAAATGCACGAAATTTAAACCTAGAATCTGTCCAGAAAAATTCTGGGCAGAAAATTCTGTGATGATGCAGTAGTGAATTAATCATAACTTTTGATAGAAATTTACGTGATTCTTAGTGCATCTGAAAGCTAAGACAATAAGCTAAAAATGGTTAGAAGGATAGAACTTCAAATTCGAATTATATATGGGCTAAAAACGAAGCCCAAAAATAAGTCTGAAATCTGTCATAGGTAAAAACATACAATATTGGGCTTTTTGCATGTGTTGTTATAACTATATGTAATAATTCATGCAAATATTTACTTTGATGGTAATTATAAATGTTTAACAAATTATTTATGTATGAGATATTATTTCAATAATAATGGAAATAAAGAACAAAAATAAATAAGCATAATTATGATAGTTAAATAATGTTGACATTTTTGAAATATAGTGAATTAATATAAAAATAGTTAAGCCCAAAAATACCTAGTCTATAACTAGAATAGGGAATAGTTTGGCATGCCAATCAGGGGATTTAAGGCACTCGGTGCCAAATATGAAAGCCGGTAATGGCAATTTATAAATGCGTTCGGAGCAAAATTATTAAGCCGGTAATGGCAATATAACAAAAGCCGTAATTGCATTATTATAAAAGCGCTCGGCGCTATATTATGAAAGCCGGGAATGGCAACCCCGTTATTCCTATTAGTTAGTTCGGTTATAGGTGTTATGGGCACAAATAAATAATAATAATATCGAAGTATGTGATTTTTTTTTATAAATGTTATATGAATTAAAGTTATTAGATATTGAGTGTTTGCAGAAATTTATTGATTTTATATAATTCTTTATTTTATGTCTTATTTATTAAATGGGTAATTAATATGTGAGAAAATATATATGTATGTAAAATTTTTATCATTGAAGCACCACTAAGCTAGTAGCTTAGCGCGAGTGATTTCCTCTCGCACAGGTTTAGAAGTGTAGCCATAGAAAATAGACTGTCAGAAGAAGAAGGGTACCCGGAGGAATGTAGCAAAAAGCTTTGGGTTTAATTTTCGGTATATATCGTTAAAAACTTTGTAAATTAAAGTATCGTTTTTATTTCATATCATGTGTATTAAATATGTGAGTCACTATGAAAAAGAACATAATTTGAATGTAAATTAATGTACTTTATAAATAAATAAAAGTTTTAATATTTGGGCTTGTATAAAATTTTATTTTAGTTTATGCAATATTTTCGGAAAAAAAA
The DNA here is from genome assembly GCA_023653625.1 of Triadica sebifera. Taxonomy (NCBI): domain Eukaryota; kingdom Viridiplantae; phylum Streptophyta; class Magnoliopsida; order Malpighiales; family Euphorbiaceae; genus Triadica; species Triadica sebifera. The sequence goes on along the minus strand of CM042898.1, from coordinate 15,546,424 downwards.
TATTTACTTCACTTCATTAATTTTATAAAACAGTAAGACAGGTAATGCTCACTTACCTTGCTGAACTATAGTGGGGTAAGGGGGTGTTACACTCTGTGACAATCCAAACACCCTCAATGCCACAGAATTCAGGGAATTTTTCAATCTACTATCAGATGGCATCCTAAATGACAGTGAAGTAGAATTCTCTGCCCCTCGAGGTTGGACCCATTTTGGCACCGATTGCAGCTGGGATGTCAAGAAGACCAAGAGCACACATCTCAGGTCCCCAGTGCACAAATATTTGCATAGGTTCCTGACCTATAGCATATTCGCTAGAGGAGAAAGTAATGGGACCATCAGGAAATCGGAACTCTTCCTATTTGAGATGGCTCGAAGAGGACTCACCGTGGCACTCTCCAGATGGTTTACAAACCATCTTATGTCCATCGCCACCAAACCTACAAGAGATATACTGATCGGTGGTTATGTCACTCACATAGCCTTGAAACTTGGCTATTTGAAGCTGGATGAGCATCATTTCAACCTCATCCCTGGGCATCCTCGAGATCGCTTGGAGATCGAGTCCTGCATAAAAATGGGAGCAGCTGTCAGAATTGTTTACGAGAACGATATTTTCTATCGCTTCACAGACACTGCTGGGGAGATCATTTGGGAAGACAATGACACAGAGGACTTTAAACCTGGCCTCCAAGGGATCCAGTAGAAGAAAAGGGCTTGGGTTGAGGAAGCACCTCCAGTGGCTGAGCAGGACATCGGACAGTCCTCGGCTTCCACACCAAATTTAGCGCAGCAGGTGGTTGACCTCTTGGCACCACGTTTTGAGCAGCCGCAGGCTTCGATGGACGAGAGGTTGGAGAACCTCAAAGACTTCATGGAGTCTCGGATGGACAGCCTTGAGGTAGAAGTTTCTAGGCTTCGAGATAGGATGTCTGGCTAGGTGTTAGGCTAGGTGTTAAGCTAAATTGTATCCTAAATTTGCTTGTTTGCTTCTTTATTTATTTTTTTTTTTGATGTGTGTAGGAAATTTTAAATTTCCTTTCTGAACTTTAATTAACTTTGTTTGTATTTTCCTTTATTATATATATTTGCTTTTGTTTATCTTTTTGATATCTTTATATCGTTTTTGATTGATGACAAAAGGGGGAGAAACTAGCAATATAGGAAAAACTAGCAATATATTAAGATAAATGAATTTTGAATCACAAATTAGAAATGAATTATGAATTGACATTGAAATAGGTTAAAAGGAATTAAAAACTTTGATTCAAAATTAATATGCAAAGTATAAAATTGAGAAATTGAGCTTTATACACATTAGATATACCTTAAGTATACTTTGCACATACCTTAATGCAAGTTACGAAAATGAATATGCCATGATATACTCAAAGTATTCTTTACATATATTTCATGCTTTAAAAGGAATTATGGTATATATTGGATATACTTCACATATAACTTGCATATACTTAAAAATTAGTAAGTTTATTTCAATGCTACATCATTCTTTACAATTATTTCAAAGTATTCTTTATAAATTTTTTTCGAGGGGGAGACTTCTCAAAAGCACATATTGCTAGATTATTTGTCACCATCAAAAAGGGGGAGATTGTTAAACCTTGAGGGGTATTTCTGTCATTTTGATGATAACAAATAAAATAACAATATTGTATTTCACATACTTGTTTTCTAAGTCTATTAAACAGGACATGGAATAAAATAGCAAGAATGGAGATTGGAAGAATAATCCTTGAAAGACAAAATTAAAGGAAGTAGCATGTTCACGCCCGTGACTCTATGTGTCACGCCCGTGAAAGAACTAACCGTTCCAAAACCAACATTTGAAGTTCACGACCATGAAGGAAGAACAAACCGTGAAATGGACATTTAAGTCACGGCCGTGAATTAAAATGTCACGCCCGTGAATGTTCATGGCATTTTCATCCAGAGAGCTTCACGACCAAAGTCACCACTTGGATCACGGCTGGGAAGTTTGTCACGCCCGTGAATATGTATGTCACACCCGTGACCTAATGTTTCAAAACATTCCAGAGAGCTTCATGACCAAGGTCACCACTTCAGTCACGGCTTGAGAAGAAATGTCACGCCCGTGAATGATGAAAGAGAAAAATGTCAGGCGCGATTATTTGGTTGGTACAATGGCTAGTTTCATATTAAATGCACCCTAACGGCTATAATCAGCCAAGGGAGTATAAATGGAAGTCATTTATGCATTCAATACATGAGGATAGCAAATACTTTGAATCATAATATTATTACAAGCTATTTGTACATTCAACTCTTTGAGAACCAAAATCTATTCTCTATAAAAATCTTTTTGCTCTTTATTTATTGAGCAATTAAGATTAGTGAGTGTTTCTCTCTGTAATCATTACTCAAGTGAGCTTTGGGTATTTCTGGGTTAAGAGTAGAACACTTGTAAGGGTTAGTTGTGTTAGCCTCTAAAACACAAAGTTAAGGTTGTTTGTGTGAGCCTGTAAAAACACAAAGTAAAGGTTGTTTGTGTGAGCCTGTAAAAACACAAAGTAAAGGTTGTTTGTGTGAGCCTGTAAAACACAAGGAATTGGTTATTGTGTGAGCCCTTAAAATGCAAGGGTTATTGTGTGAGCCATTATGAGAAACATCATAGTTGGGAGTGAGCTTGTAAAACTCCATTGTAACACATAGTGTGTTAGTGAAACTCCCAATTGCGATTGGGGAGAGGAGTAGGGTTTGTTAACACTCGAACCTCTATAAAATCCTTGTGTCAAATTTCTGTATCCCTCCTATAATTAACTTTTTATTTCCGCACCTTAAAGTTTAATTTTTGAAACTCCAATTCAACCCCCCTTTCTTGGCTTAATATCTGGGAAAAAGTTAGGGTTGTTGATTTGCCTTAAGTTTTCTCTATAAGAATATGTCCAAACCATTGAAATTAGATTTTATGATTAATGGGTTGGATTTGACTGATATCATTATCTTGTTGGATTTGCACCAAGGCTAATGTGTAATGGAGGTGAAGTTGGGTTTGTGTACATGATATGTACACATATCAAGGTTGATAGCCTAATGTATGTGCACACACCAATTAGTTGATAGCACAAGATTCGATAATTGCATGAATATTGCAATTGGTATGGACTGATACCTACCAACCAAACTAAGGATGGCTTGTTGAATTGCCTTAAGGTTATTCTTAGCTTGTTGGATATCGACCCACTAGGAGAACTTCCATATAGGTTATTTCGGATTCATAGTAAGGGTATGGATTCGCAATAAAATAGTGGGAGTCATAATGTGATTTATTAAATACCTAATAAATATGCATTTTATGCATATTCTAACATGCTTTATTTTACATCCTGGTTGCTAGAATCATCATTATATCGATGAGTGTGAATTTGCGATCACTAATGGAGTAAAATAAGATGAGGCACTTCACAATTCCCCTACTACTAATGCTTCTGAAGATGTTCAAAAGGCATATCAAAAACATCTCGGTGATAGTGAGATGGCAAGTTATATTATGCTTGCCATTATATTAGCTGAGTTGCAAACATATCATGAAGCTATGGATGTTAATTCCATATTCCACCATCTAAGAAAGCTTTTTGATTAGCAAACACATTTTCAAAGGTTAAAAACTTCAAGGCTATTTTTCTGCACCAAGATGGTTGAGAGGACATCTCCCATGCAATATGCACTAAATATGAACGGTTATATTGAGAGGTTGGCCACCTTGGGTTTTGTGGTGGATCAGGAATTAAGTATTGACTTAATTCTAACTAGTTTGTCCAATAATTTTTCATATTTTATGCTTAACTATAGGATGAACCAAATCTTCACCACTATTCTTGAGCTGGTCAACATGCTCAAGACATCTAAGCCATTTGTCAAAAAGGAGAGTAAGGTTGTGATGTTGGTGGACTCTTCCGGTTCTTAGAAGAAAAAGAAGTTCATAAAGCCTAAGGGAGGTGTGACCAAGTAGAAGGCTATGAGACTGCTCTAAACGGAACATGTTTTCATTGTGGCAAGGATGGCCATTGGAAAAGAAACTGTAAGGCCTACTTGGAGTCCTTGAAGAAGAAGGCATCTGATGCCCCATCTACTTCAGATATTTTTGTCATTGAAATTGATACTATTTTTGATAATAATATATGGGTATCAGATACCGATTGTGGCACACACATATGCACTGATATACAGGGCCCAAGGAATAGTAGGTAGCTCAATATGGGAGAGTCAGACCTGTGCGCTAAAAATAGCGCAAGAGTTACTGCAGTAGCTGTAGGAACTTATGTATAGACCCTCCCTGGTGGGCTTATATTAAATTTGGATAATTGTTATTACGTATCTACTTTCATTAAAAATATTATTTTTGTTTCTAGTTTAAATAAAGATGGTTTCCGTTTAGCTTTTAGTAACAATTGTTGTTCTATTATGTTGAATGATATTCTTTATGCTAGCGGTACATTATGTAATGGGATATACATATTAGATATGTCAAATCCAATTTTTAACATCAATGATAATAAAAGGCAAAAACAAGATATGTTGAAATCATCTTACTTATGGCATTGTTGCCTTGGTCATATAACTGATAAATGCATGGCTAAGTTACACAATAGTGTTAGTTTGGGGTTATTTGATTATGAATCATATGAAACATGTGAATCTTACTTATTAGGCAAGATGACTAAATCACCCTTTAAGGGCAAAGGTGAACATGTTAATGAGCTTTTAGACTTGATACATTTAGATGTATATGGTCCAATGTCCACACATGCCAGAGGTGGTTTCATCTACTTCATTACTTTTATCGGTGAATACTCACAATATGGATACGTGTATCTTATGAGATACAAATTTGAAGCCTTTGAAAAGTTCAAAGAATTCAGAAATGAAGTAGAGAAACAACTTGGCAAAAGTATTAAAATACTTCGATCAGATGAAGGAAGTGAATACTTGAGCCAAAAGTTTTTAAATTATCTTAGGGATAATGGGATATTATCTCAGTGGACTCCACCTTACACACCACAACATAATGGTGTGGCTGAAAGGAGAAACCAAACCTTGTTAAATATGGCAAGGTCTATGATGAGCTTTGTGAAACTCCCTAAATCCTTTTGGGGTTATAAACTAGAGAATATCATTTATATATTAAATGGAGTCCCTTCGAATTCAGTTGATGTTACTCCATATGAGATGTGGAATGACAAAAAGCTCACACTTACTTATATGAGAGTTTTGGTTTGTCCTCTTTATATGAAACGAACAATGTCAGATAAGCTCGAAGCTAAGTCTTACAGATGTTTGTTTATGGGATACCTAAAAGTATCATATGGATATCAATTCTACCACCCCTTGGAACAAAAGGTGTTTGTTTCAAGACATGTTATCTTTTTAGAAAGAGAATTTCTTCTAAAAGGAGATAGTGGGAGCAAATTTGAACTTGAGTAAATCAAAGATACTCAAGCAGACACTCACCAACTGCCTGAACACAAGCCTATTATTCATATAGATGATATAGTAGCTCAACCTTCTAAAGCACAAGAGCTTCATAGGTCGAGTAGGATACGTATTGTTCCAAAGAGATATGGATTTCTCATTAGTGAACAAAACAATGTATTGCTCATAGAAAATGATTAGCCTACGACCTATGAAGAAGTTCTGAATAGTTTAAAATCTGACAAATGGCTTCAAACCATAAAGTTAAAAATGGATTCCATGTATGAAAACTGAGTATGGACTTTCTTTGACCCACCTGAAGGGATAAAGCATATAGGGTGCAAATGGGTTTTCAAAAAGAAATCTGACATGGATGGTAATATGGTTACCCATAAAGCTAGACTTGTAGCTAAAGGTTATCATCAAAGACAAGGAATTGACTATGATGAAACTTTTAGCCCAATAGCTATGCTTAAATCCATAAGGATACTCATAATCATAATGAGCAACAATAGCTAAGACAACTTTTCTTAATGCAAATTTAATTGAGGATGTGCATATGACACAACTAGAAGGCTTCATATCCAAAGATGGCAAAAAGGTATGCAAGCTTTAAAGTTCCATTTATGTATTAAAGCAAGCACCCATGAGTTGGAATATTCAGTTTGATGAGACAACCAAATAGTTTAGTTTCTTACAAAATCCGAATGAAGCTTGTGTATATAAGAAGGTTAGTGAGAGTGAAATTGTGTTCCTTGTGTTCTATGTAGATGACATACTACTAATGGAAATGATGTATTAGCCTTACAATCAGTCAAAATTTGGTTATCCAATAATTTCTCTATGAAAGATCATGAAAAAGTAGTCTATATTTTGGGGATAAGGATATATAGAGATAGATCTAAAAGAATGGTTTGTCTTTCACAGTGTACATACATATACAAAATGCTAAAGAGGTTTAGCATGGAGTAGTCCAAGAGAGGATATATTCCCATGATCCATAGGATTACTCTATCAAAGTCTGTGTCCAAAGACACAAGATGAGAGGCATGCATGAGTTTGATTCCATATGCTTCTAATCTGACAAGGATGACTCAAAATCCCAGTTAGGTTATATTTTCACACTAAATGGAAACAGTTGGATAAAGAAATTCATCACGAAACTTAGAGTGGTTCCTAGTATTATTGATCCAATAGAATTGTCTTGCGATAAAAATGGAGCCACTACACAAGCAAATGAGCCTGAGTTTCATCATAGATCCAAACATATACTCAGAAGATGCCATTTGATTTGAGAAATCATTGTTAAGAATGACGTAAAGATAGAAAGAGTGCCCACTAATCAGAATATTGATGATCCTTTAACTAAGCCACTTCCTTAAAAGAAATATGATTCTCATGTACTCGCCTATGGAATTAAATACAAAGGCGATTGGCTTTAGTTCAAGTGGGAGGTTATTAGTGAACTTTTCTAAAGGCAATCACTTTTAGAACTTATTGTACAAATTTATTTGATTATGAAAAGAAATTTTCATTAATTTGATATTCATTTAATATATGAATTGATAGTGATATTAAATCTAATAATGAAGTCCTTGATACATAACACAGCATGAAAGAAATCATGATGAGATCATGTTATTGAGATTCTTATCATGTGTAATTAAGTTAGTATCTAAATTATCCTTAGTTATAGGATTAATAAGATGGGACATTGTTAATCTAGATGAACTAGCACATGTTATACTCCTTGATCTGATCAAGCAGTAGATCTCATAATCTGTAAACATTAGATTGTTAGAGTTAACATGTAGATTCTTACTAAGTGTAGCTAAGTACATTGGATGATCTACTATGAGACAATCATATGGATAATCTATTCAAATGTCAATCATAGTCTCATCTTAGCAATGGTGCAAGTATCCTTAGACTTGAGGTACTCAAGGATATCTTTGAAAATGATTGTGCATTTTGACACTATTCCTTGTTGCCTCAGGGAGGTTGCTCATAGGGTGGTGATTGGGTGCAGTTTGAGGTATTTGAAGGTAATTCAGTAACCAACAAAGGATTCACCACTCCTGATAGAAGGAGTATATACCTATGGCCTCTTGTCGGGGTCATTACTTGGGAATCTCTAACCAAAATGGAAATATCATGAAGATAGTCTTCAATGACATATCTAACAGAGTAATGAGCCTCAGGGATAAAAATTAACATTACTTGGGCTAGATGTGACTTAATTAGTCTAGTGAGAGTTGACACATATTCATACTCTAAACCAAGTAGGGTATAGAATGGTGAAAGAAATAATTGCACAAAAATTGTCTATGGAAAGGTTCATAGTCAAACCATTCATTTTCTGGTCAATTAGGGGTCATGAAGTGTTGCTAGATACCACTTATGACTTTCTTAAATTAATTATTAATTTAGGTGGCCAACATAACTGGAAACCTAATAGGCCACACTCATTAGAGATATGGAGAATGAGTAAAATGGTCTTCGATATGATCCAAAGTTATGAGAGAATTATTTTGGGTAGGATCACGATGAGATAGTCGAAAAAATCGCTCGCGAAGGGTCACAGGACCGTACGGGCCTACTGGTTAGTTAGGCCTGTCCAGCAACAGCCTCAGTGTGCATGACATAGTATGCTATTCAACCTCGTTGGCCAACTAATATTCATTAAGTTTTCTTTTCTCCTTTTTTGACTTTTAATCCTTTTTTTTTCAATATGATTCAAATTGAAAAGACATCAAATGGTATAAAAGAGACATGAAAATTATTTTTAGTGAAAAATAACTTTTGAGATACAAAAATTCTCCCAAGAACAAATTGAGAGATAGCATTTTGAAATTTGTTAAAATCATTCCTCTTGTTAGTTTCTTCTTCATTCTTCGCATAGATTATCATTAGAGACATCCCAGTGTGGATTATTATGGTTTGGTACTACCCAACAAGGTGAAAATTTGAAGAACAAATCAAGAAATTATAGGGTATAATTTCTAACCTCTAAGTTTGTTAAATTAGTTTTAATGGCACAAGATAATCTTTTGTTTTGGGTTTTGAAAATTTTTATTTTACCACTGCGATTATGAATGAGATTCACTTTCAAAATCCAACATTCCACAATTAAAACATAGTCCATTGCAGCTTCTGAGGCAACGAAGGAAGGCATTTGGATAAGGAAATTCATCACATCATTAGAAGTGGTTCCTAGCTGTGTTAATCCAATACCCTTGTATTGTGATAACAATTGAGCCATTGTACAAGTAAATGGGCCATGATCTAATTACAGATCAAAACATGTACTCAAACATTATCATTTGATTCGGGAAATTATAGGTTGACATGATGTAAAGATAGAGAGAGTTATCACTGATTAAAATATAACAAATTTTCTCACTAAGCCACTTCCTCAAATAATATATGATAGTCATGTACATGCCTATGATATAATGTATAAAGGCGATTGGCTTTAGTGCAAGTGGGAGATTGTTAAAGAGGTGCCCAAAAGGCAATCACTATAACACCCGTTGATACAACTGGAAAAACCCTCACTAACTGTACCGATGGATGTTATAATGTTGTTTTGCGGAAAACTCATTAAATTAAAACTTTCACATTTAAGACATGTTTAAAAAATTATGATGTAGTTTAAGGCATAAAATTCCATCATAATATTAAAATCTCGATCCATCGATCAATATCATAGCATATAACATATTTTTTCGGCTTCTCTAGCCTCATATTGCAAAAATCCATTATGAAATACCATTACATTTTCTTAAGTATCAAAGACATGTAAAATATGATTCAAAATCCCCATAAAATAAACAAAAAATACATTAAAAAACCCCAAACTGGGTGCACTATGACTGATCTCTGAAGGTTTGCGACTCTTTTAGTCAACTCCTGTCTACCGACTCCAAACCTGTGTGCAGGAAACCCATACGCTAAGCAAACTAATGCTTAGTGGTACATATGTGCATAAAAATTCTTCATTTAAAAATGTCATACAATGTCATGTCATTCATCTTATGATCATTCCTAGAATCACACATTCTAGTTGTTACATGTTTTGATGTCATATCACCATGTCTATCTTACCGTAGATATAACATATAAATCATGTATATTATACACATATACATATTTTAAATTTCCAATTGCAATATCACTTACCTAAGATAAACATTACATTATAAGAATCTATAAACAAACAACAAACAGTAGGTCATATAACAACCATAGAAAAGCATCCTTTTTATATTCATTTAACTTTCATTTTTATATCCATTTAACTTCTATTTTTATATTGCCCGAGACTCTCTAAGATTTCATTATTTCAACTGTTTCAGGCCTAGAACTCTAAACTTTAACTATCCATATGCAGGATATGAGACAGAGGAGCTCACAATCTAAGCTTAAATCACCCAGCTCATAACCTGTAATAGCTCATCCAAGCTCCTCAAGTCAATGGCACTCATCAACCCAAGCTTAAGTCTTATTGACTGAGATAATATAGTATGCTAGAAAATCCAGGATCAAGTGTGCTCATATACCGAGCTTTAACCACTTATCCTTATATCATATCAATGTAAAACGGTATTGTTCATCTCCCTCATTGGTATACCATTTATCCTATGACAAGTTCAAGACTAGAGAACCAGGCATTTAACTCATAACCTTTTATCTTTCAATTAATTTCATCACATGGTATTACCAGCATTATATCCCATTTATGCATTCTCATACCAACACATAAATGACAAATAATAAGATGAATGACATGACATTGCGTGTGACAATAGTGGGGTGCGCTGGTTCAATCGAAGTCTAAATTTGGATGCCTAAAAAATGACAAATATTAAGAAAAAATAATTAAGGGTATTATTATATGGGAATTAAAAAGATTAGTGATAGAACTGGAAAAAATAAAATTACCAAACAGAAAAAATCGGTATTATTGGAATTGCTAGGGTAAAAAGTGTGAAGATGAAGAAAGTGGTGGAAAATTAGGAATTTCTCAAAATTAAAAGTTAATCAAGATTAATTAAGTTAATGCTCCAATGAAAATTAGGATTAATTTCAATTAGTGAGACCCACTCCTTAATTTTAGTATAAAAGTAAAAAATATGAAGAAATTCTACAATCTTCCACATAACTATCTAACTCATCTTCTTCCTCTCTTTCTCTCTTTGTGCCACCCACTCTAGCCTTCCAAAGCCACCATTTTTGCTTTATTTCAAGCTTCAAAAAGAGAGGGAAAATAATTTTTGAGAGAAAAATTCAGAAATTAAAGAGTTCTTGCCATAAAGAGAGCTAAGGAGCAAGAAAAAAGGAAGAAAGAATTAAAAACAAAAGGGAGAAATTTTAGGGGAATTTCGGCCCACTTTAGAGAGCCATTAAGGTGAGTTTATTCTTCTTAAATTCAATATTTTTCCTTCCATTTGAGACCCATAAGGATTATAGATATGATTAGGATTGGTAGACAAGGCTTATTTGGCATACATGAACTAGGATTTTAAGTTAGTGTTGATCTTTGAGGAAAGTTGCAATTAAGCCTCTAATTAAATTAGATTGATATTTTTATGTATTTAAGCTTAATGTATCATGTCTAAAATTGAAGGAAAAGGGGCTTCCTTGATGGAGCCAATTGGGGGAAATTGGAATTAACTTAAGTAATTGGTAATTAGTGATGAATAAAAGGTGATTAGGGTGTTAATTTGAAGAAAATAAATTGGAACCTATGATGATAAGGTTTTTGGGCAGCCATAACCTATCAAGAAGGAAGTTTAACCTTTGTAAATTTGTCTAAAATAAAGTATAAAACATATTAGAGCATTAGGATTTTATGTAGGCATGAAAAGTTTTGAAAAGGGGTGATAGAAATGGGATATGGTATGGTTGTGTAGGAAACTCAAGTGAGCAAAAGAGAGGCCCTCAAAAGGGTGACAAAGGCAAAGAGAAAACTATTTTGTAGGGGAAGAAAAAGAAAGAAAAAGGAAATCTCGAAGGCTGAATAGGTATATGCTTCATTGATAAAAATCTTACATGTTATCTGATTGTGTGAAATTATGTATTAATGTTGGATATGAATGTGGCTTGCCATAGAATATGATTAGTAGTTACTTTTGATTTTTTTAATGGTAATGGGAATAAATGGTATTAAGATATTAAGATATTTGAATGTAATTGTGATCTAGAAACTTTGGTATAAAAATGAATGAATATGATAGATGTAATTATTAGATAGGTTTGTGCCAATTGATGACCCTACTATAGAATTCTAGGAGCAGTCTTAACATTTTTTTATCATAACTAATGTTATGGTAATGAGATTAAGATGAAATAAGTTGGAAATAAAAGTGGACTCATAAGGCTAAAAATTTCATTCAAAACCTAAAAATTGGACACAAAATTCCAAACTGGTAGGTATCCAAAAAATACTGGGTAAAACTAATGGAACGCCCTTCAGAAAAAGGGTCATAACTTTTGATAGAAAACTTGGATTTGTGTGATTTTTTATGCGTCTGAAAACTAAGACCTTAAGATACAAAATAATAGACCATAAATTCAAATTTGAAATATAAATGGGCTAAAAAGAAGGCAAAATCAAGGCTAACATCTGTCATAAATAAAGAATTGATATATTGGGCTTTTGCATGTGATGTTATGAATACATATGTTAATTAATGTGAATTTTGACTTTAATTGTAGTTATAAATGTTTAATAAATTATTTATATGTGAGGTTATAATTCAATAATTATGGAAACAAATAATAAAAATAAATAAATATATAAATGGAAATTTGGTATAATTATCGTTTTTGAAAATATTGTGGGTAATAATCTTATTGTTGGGAGTAAATATAAAAATAGTTAAGCCCTAAGAAACCTAACCTAGAACTAGAATAGAGAATAGTTTGGCATGTCAATCATGGGATTTAAGGTACTCGGTGCCAAAACATGAAAGTCGGTAATAACAATTCTATAAATGCGCTCAGTGCAAAATTATTAAGCTGGTAATGACAATATTACGAAAGTTGGTAATGACATTATTATAAAAGCGTTTGGTGCAATATTATGAAAGTCAGTAATGGCAACCTCGTTATTCCTATTAGTTAGTTCAGTTATAGGTGTTATGGGCATAAGAAAATAAATTAACAATAATATAAAAGTGTGTCATTTTGATAATGTTGTACTAAATCAAAAATTGCTAAATATTTTGTCAAAAACTTTGTAAATTAAATTATAGTTTTATATCATCTAGTATGTATTGGGGATGTGTACATCTAATATAATGAATATAGTTTGGATGTAAAATAATATATTTTATAAATAAATAAAATTTTGAATATTGGCGTTTGTAATAATTTTATTTTGGTGTTTGTACTATTTTTGTAAAATTAAAATTAAAAAAACATTATACTTCATTTAGCTAATCTTATAAGATAGTTAGTTGGGTAATGCTCACTTATCTTGCAGAACTAAAGTGGGGTAAGGGGGTGTTACACTGCATGTTATTTTTCGTGTATACATACATCCCATAACATGTATTTAACCAACCATTTATTTGAATCATAAACCACAATGTACATATAATACATTCATCCTACTTCACGGGTGTGAACTATTTATTCACGACAGTGAAGGTATACGTTTATGGTTATCTTACCCGTGAACCATGACGTGAAAGAAACAGAGATTCAGGGGCTTAAATTATCTATTTAAGGTCGTGACACCACATCATTCACGGCTTTCCAACCATGACACCAAATCGTGAAATTCTGGGTTCATACAAGTTAATCAGCCTTGACATTCACGACCGTGACTATATGTTCATGGGCGTGACACCTCATCATTCACAGCTTCCCAACCATGACACCAAACTGTGATTTTCTGGGTTCATACAAGTTCATTAGCCTCAAAACTCATGACCATAACTATAAGTTCACGGGCATGAATGCTTGAATTTTATGACTTCTCTACCCATGAAACAAAGTGTGAACTCTATTAATCGATTTAGACACCCCATTAATGGGCTTGACACCCTTGTTACAGGCATGAATCATGTATTTCCAACAAACTCAAAAGCGAGTATTTCATGCATGTCATACAAAATCACTATGATTAACTAGTGTTAATCACTCATATCAATACTTTCATACGTTTACCATATCCACAACATGATTAAACAACATTCAAGTCATTCCAACTTCATGTTAGGTCATTTGAAAACATATCATATATGTCTTTTAACTTATTTACCCATGTTATTAATCATCCATAACATGCCATTTTCATCATTTTATAGTTCACAACATGTAAAGTAGACCAAGATGCATGGAAAGTGAATTTAAATGCCAATATGTACAAACCTTTCACTAAAATGGAGCCTTAACTAACTTTACAAGCTTTTCAAGCTTCTTCTCCCATTTGTAATGTGTTACTGTTGCCCAGACAATGAACCAAGAAGGGGGTTGAATTGGTTATCAAATAAAATTTTAATTAATTGAAAGTGCGGAATAAATAAAATAGAGGAAGGAAGAAGATATATCACACACAAGATTTATAGAGGTTTGGGTATTAACAAACCCTACTCCTTTTCCCAATCTTGATTGGTTGTTTCACTAACACACTAAGTGTTACAATGGACTTTTTCAAGCTCACTCTCAACTATGGTGTTTCTCTCAATGGCTAACACCTAACCCAGAAATTTCCTTGTGTTTTTCAATGGCTTATACAAAAACCAATTCCTTGTGTTTTATGGCTCACATAATAAACCCTTACATGTGTTTCACTCTTAACCCAATATACCCAAACTCACTTTTGAGTAATTGATTACAATGAAAAAAATCACCAATCTACATTGCTCATAAATTATGAGCAATTAGGTTTTCACAAAGAATAGAGGTTTGTTGAGAAACAATTAATGCACAAGGCTATAACAAGATTAAAAACGTAAAATAATTGTGTTCTTCTTGTTTTTCTTGTTATTCTTTATGTTCTGCTTGTTGAGATTCATAAATGACTTGTACTTATACTCCATCTGTGAATTATAGTCGTTTGGGTGCATTTATTGCAAAAATAGCTGTTAAACCAACTCTTAATTCGTGTCTGACATGTTTCTCTGTCTTCACTCATGGGCATGACTATATGTGTCACGGGCATGAATGTTCTTCCAAGCCATGGTCCAAGTGGTAACTCTGGCCATGAAGCTCTCTGAAAAAATTAGAAATGTTTGATCATGGGTGTGACTAATACTTTCACAGTCATGAATATTCTTCCAAACCATGGTTCAAGTGGTGACTCAAGCCATAAAGCTCTTTGGAAGAATTGGACATGTTAGGTCATGGGCATGAATGTTATTTCACGAGCATGACTTGTTTGATCATTCACGGTTTGTTTGATCCTTTATGGCTATGAACTTTGAAAGGTGGAAAGTTGGTGTTCGGCTATCTTCACGAGCATGACAATAGTAGTCACGGGGGTGACTTTGCTATTTCTTTGATTTTTATCTTCAAATGATGTCGTTCAATCTTGCTTCATGTTCTAATCAAAGTATATCATGTTTAACACACTTAGAACACAAACATTGTGAATACATTATTTCTATTTTATTTGTTATCATCAAAATGATAGAAATACCCCTCAAGGTTCAACAATCCCCCCCTTTTTGATGGTGACAAATAATCTAGCAATATGTGCTTTTGAGAAGTCTCCCCTCAAAAGGTGCTTAAGATAAAATAATAAAGTGCAAGATTTGAAAGAAATATAGTAAAGGTATATGCAAACTAATAAGGTATATGTAAGGTATATCTTAAGTGTATCTTATCAAATAAACCATGTATAACCAAGTGTATTCAAAGTATATGTGAGATATATGCTAAGTATATCTTATGTATTAAATAAAATGATTTCAAGTTACAAGGTATATGTTAGGTTGATGTGAGGTGTAGCTTATGCATATCCTCAATTGAAATAAATTTTTCATAGAACACATATATAACCACACATTGCATATTGAAGACATTTTGAACACGTATATGTTTGTTTATATATTCAACACATATATGCTTATTTTTTCCCTTTTGTTACCAACAAAAAGATTGAAATATCAATAAGATGGTTGTATTAAAATTAAAGGAGAAGGATTATATTGAAATTAGAATGCATAAAGATAAAGTCCTATAACAGCAAAAGTAAAGCTACTACAAGAAAACTAGGACTCTAACAAATCATCCCTAAGGCGTGCTACCTCCGCCTCGAGGCTGTACATACGAGACTTCATAAAGTCTTTGAGGTTTTCCAACCTCTCATCGATGGAAGCCTGCATCATGTCGAGGCGAGGTGCTATAAGATTAGCAACCTACTATATGCCAAAGTGGATGTTGAAGAGGTCGATGTCTAACCAACATCCTCAGCTACCGCCGGTGTCGATGTCTCATCACATGCTCACTTCCTTTACTAGATAGCCTAGAGGCCAGCTTTGAAAGCTTCAGAGTCATTGTCCTCCCAATCAATTTCACTAGCTGAAGTGGTGAAATTGTAGTAGATATTTCCTTCATAAATAATACGGACAACCACTCCCATGTTTATAAAGGACTCTACATCGAGTCAGTCTCATGGATGTGCTGGAATGAGAGTGTAGATGTATTTGTTTAGTTTCAAGTAACCTAGCTCAATGGCCAGGTGTGTCACATATCTGCTAATCAAAATATCTCCTGATGGCTTCGTTCCGATTGATAGGATGTGATTTTCACATTCCAGCTGCATTCTAAGCCAAAATGTGTCCAAGTTGGATGAGCATAAAATTATATCTCAATTTTTTTAAGGATGCCATCGAAAGGGAGCTTGAAAATAATGCCAAATTATGTTGTTGTGAGAGTGCTAGCATACTTGCATAGCTAGAATTTGACGGTTCTAATGGTCAGACCTGCAACATGCTAAGGAACTCGAGAGTGGGTTCCCTTAGCGTTAGACGATATATGTCCATGAACTCTCTGAGGTGACATGCCTATAATTGTTCAATCATACTCATTTCAGGACCAAGTGTCTTGATACAACTCCACTCAAAGGATCGTGATGAGAATAGAGGTCATTTCGTGAGAACGACATAGCGCGAATGGCAATGGTCCAGAATGACATTGAGTAGGTAATCGGTGTAGCATTTTGAAGCATGTGATTTCTTCCTAATGCCCTTAAAAGAACTAGATTCCATGTTGATAGCTTTGAATCAAAGGAAGAGAAGAAATTTTCAAAACAAAAGGTTGAAATCCTTAAGAAACTTGTGATTCTTTAAAAAAAGGGTTTTGAGAGAGTTTTATAGAGGGAAAAGTAAGTAAGGAGGCAAAATTTTATGAGAAATATTGAATGGGAGTGTTAAATGCTAGAATTTGGAGAGATAGAAATGAGTAAAGATAGAAAATTTCATTTTATAATCGATAGATTCACGACCGTGAATAATCGAGGTCATGGTTTGTTGAAGGGGTGCTCTAGCCATGAAAAGGACAATAAAACGAGTCACGGTCGTGACATTAAATAGTCACGAGCATGAAGAAGGCTTTTCACGGGTGTGACAAATATTGTCATGGGTGTGAAGCTTAGTTTTCACTACTTCTATCTTTGAAGCAAGTCGCAAAACAAAGCATGAATGGTTTTGGAATTTTTTGTTGTATATGTTCACGACCGTGAATATATATCACGGATGTTAACCACCTCAAATATTCAAAAAATAAAACAAAGTCTAAACAAGACTAGAAGATTTCTAAAAAGTTTCTATGCATTAAAAACACATATTTCTATCTTGTTAACCACTTCATACTATAAAATCAATCATGTAAAAAATATCATATGAAGGAATTAACATTCAAGGTTCACGCAACATACAATTGGCATAAAAAATTAATTAAGACAATGTTGATCCATCAATCATACTAAGCTCTCTTCTTATAAAACAAAAACTTTCTTCATTAAGAGGTTTGGTAAAAATGTCTGCCAATTGATTATTTGTGTCAATAAATTCTAAGAAAATCATCTCTAAGAAAATGATGTCTAATGTTAATATGCTTACTTTTAGAAGGTTGAATGGGATTCTTAGATAGGTTGTAGTACTAGTGTTGTCACATTTGATGGGTATATGGTCCAAACTATGACTATAGTCCTTAAGTTGTTATTCATCCATAGGATTTGAGTGCAACACCCTGCTGCCACATATTCCGCTTCAGTGGTAGATAAGGTAACTGAAATTTGTTTCTTGCTAAACTAAGAAACTAGGCATTCATTAATAAAGTGACAAGTGCCTAAGGTACTCTTTCTATCCAAAAGACTACCGGCATAATCTGCATATGAATATCCTATTATATGGAAAGATGAATTTATAGGATACCATAAACCTAGATGCAATGTGCCATTTAAGTATTTTAAAATCCTTTTCACAACACTCAAATGAGATTCTTTAGGACAAGATTGAAATCTAGCACATAGGCATACACTATATAATATGTCGGGCCTAGAGGTAGTAAGGTATAAAAGTGATCCGATCATACCTATACAGAGCTTTTCATTTATGCTATTCCTCTTCTCATCTTTGTCCAATTTTGTTGATGTGCTCATAGGAGTCTTAGCATTTTTTCATCCATCCATTCCAAATTTCTTAATTAACTCTTTGGTGTACTTGGATTGGTTGATGAATATGCCTTCATTGCTTTGCTTGATTTGTAGACCAAGGAAGAACTTAAGTTCGCCCATCATGCTCATTTCAAATTCCCTAGTCATACACTTAGCAAATTTTTGGCAAAGCAATTCATTAGTAGACCCAAATATGATATCATCAACATAAATTTGAACAATTAGTATATGGCCTTATGCTTTTTAATAAACAACGTTGTATCAACATGTCCTTTTGAAAAATTATTTTCTAAAAGAAAAGAACTTAGTCTTTCATACCAAGCTCTGAGAGCTTGTTTTAATCCATACAAGGCTTTTGAAAGTTTAAAAACATGATTAGGCAAGATATGGCTTTTAAAACCCAGAGGATGTTCTACGTATGCTTCCTCTTCTATAAAACCATTTAAGAATGCACTTTTGACATCCATTTGAAATAGTTTAAAATTCATATGACATGCAAATGCTAAAAGTATTCTTATGGCTTCTAATCTAGCTACCGGAGCATAGGATTCATCATAGTCTATACCTTCTTCTTGATTATAACCTTTTGCAACTAACCTAGCTTTATTCCTAGTTATTGAACCTTGTTCATCTAACTTATTTCTAAACACCCATTTACTACCAATGACTTGATGGTCTTTGGGTCTAGGAACTAAGGTCCATACCTTACTTCTGTCAAATTGGTTGAGTTCCTCTTGCATAAATCAACCACTCAAAAATAAATTCAACACCTCTAGTAGCTAGTAGAAGTTTTTAATCTTGATTTGGAGGGCTAGAGTGGAAGGAAATCAAAGGAAAAAAGTTAAGATACAAATTGGAGGTAAGTGAAATTAATAATTTTAAATTAGTGTAATGGTTCAAATAGGTAGTTTAAGGTATGTAAATGATAAATATGAAGTTTATTTGAGTTAAGGAAGCAAAATATTGGTGGATTAATGGAGTGTAAATTTCGGTCATGATAGGTTCAAGAGAAGATGAAGGTGCTTCCAAGGAAAAGGAAGCCTAGGAAGGCCAAATGAAGAAAACAAGGTTAGTGATTTCAAAATCTATCTATTTTCATTGATTAAGCATGATTTAGGTTTATGGAAATCAGGAATTTTGTGTGTTTTGTATACAATTGATAATTAATGCTTAAAATATGATTAAAGAATTATAAAAAGTGAATTATAATGGTTAATTTCAATAAAAAAAATTATTTTCTAAGAGAAAAGAATTTAGTCTTTCATACCAAGCTCTTGGGGCTTGTTTCAAACCATATAAAGCTTTTGAAATTTTAAATACATGGTTGGGAAAATCATAGCTTTCAAAACCTGGTGGTTGTTCTAAATAAACTTATTCTTCTATAAAACCATTTAAAAAGGCACTTTTTACATCCATTTGAAAGAGTTTGAAATGCATATGACATGCATATGCTAAAAGTATTCTTATGGCTTCTAATCTCGCTACAGGAGCATAGGTCTCATCATAATCTATTTCTTCTTCCTGATTATATCCTTTTGAAACCAACCTAGCCTTATTCCTAGTTATTGAACCTTGTTCATCTAGTTTATTTCTAAATACCCATTTGCTTCCAATGATTTGATGCTCCTTGGGTCTAGGTACTAAGGTCCATACCTTACTTCTCTCAAATTGGTTGAGTTCCTCTTGCATAGCAATCACCCAACTTTCATCATTAAGAGCCTCGTCAATATTTTTAGGCTCAATTTGAGAAATAAAAGCAAGATCAGACACTAAATGTTTGAGATGAGATCTAGTACTTACTCCCCTTGTAGGATCACCAATGATTTGCTCTTTGGGGTGATCTTTTGTCAATCTCCATTCTTTTGGGAGCTCTTGCCTGTTTTCCTCTTAAGATAGAGGTAGAGAATCATCTTGATGTAAATCTTCTTGATCATTTTCTTCTCTTTCATTTTCAAGATCAAGTCTTTCCATGGTACCTACAATATCATCATGAACAAATGTTTTTGGATTTGAAGGATGACTTGTTTTGTTTTTCTCTTTTGCAAGGTTCACATGTCTTGTCTTTTTCAAATTTGACTTTTAGCAGTCCCTTTACCAGTTCTCCTATGTTGAGGCTTTAAATTAAATTCATGCTTGCATGACCAAGCCTTCTATGCCACAACCAAGATTCATCACTAGTAGTCATAAGACACTTAGAGGAATGGTTAGATATTTTGTGTAAGTCTATTATGTAGGTATTGACATCTCTATTTCCTTTAAATATCTCTTGGCCATTAATAGAGGTTACAAGATATTCGTTGGAAGTAAAGATTACTTTGTTTCCTTTATCACATAATTGACTTACACTTAACAAGTTATGTTTCAAGCCATCAACAAGCAAGACATCTTTAATGAAAGTAGTACCATTAATACCAATAGAGTCAATGCCAATTACCTTACCCTTAGCATTGTTTCCAAAGGTAACTTTACCTCCATCAATACTTTTGATTTCATTGAAAAGTTCTTTGTCTCCTGTCATATGCCTTGAGCATCCACTGTCTACTAGCCAAGCATTTTTGTTTATTGTGGACTTGAGGCATACCTATAGAATCACAATTCAAGTATGGTTTTTAGGTACCCAAATGAGCTTGGGTATTTGGGGGTTAGCACATGAAGGTTCCCAATGAGCCTTCCTTATCTAGCAATGTTTATTTATGTGACCAAATTTCATACAATAATTACATTGTTTAGGTCTAAATATGCCTTTTGGTCTTACAATGCTTTTGAATGCCATATTTCTATTAGACTGAGTTTGAGAGCAATGGCATGCACAATCATGATGAATTGGTGCTTTTCTAGGTGCATGCTTCTTATACATAAAGGCATGATTAGCCTTTTGAGGTTTCTTTCTTAGGCTTTCCAATCCTTGATCATCCCTCTTATGTATAGAAGATTTAGTGTATTTTGTGCACTTAGCCCTTGGGGCTGTTACAGCAAATGTAGAGATGTGAGGTTCACTTGACTTAACAAAAGTAGTCTTGTGAGAAGATGATGATGTACCCTTTCCTAAACCATATCTAATTAAGGGTGGTCTTTAAGACACAATGAGAGTATCTAAACTCTCCTTTCCCTTGTGAAATTTTGAAATGGAGTTTCTAAGTTCCTCAACTTCATTTTTCAAAATATTGTTTTCTTTAAGCAATGATTTGGTTGAGGGTCTTAAAGAGTATTCATCTAATGAATTTTGAAAAGATTCATTAGATGATTTAAGCTTAAAGATCTCCTTTTCTAAAGCATCCATTTTGATTTTCAAGTTAGAAACATTATTCTTATAAGTATTGAATTTACTTTTATATTTCTCTAATTCTAGATTCAATGCTTCTATTAGGCTTTGCTCATCATCATATTCACTATTACTATCATTGTCACTACTGTCATTATTGAAAGAGTATGAGTGAAGTGATCTAACTTTATCCGAGACATGATCCTCTATAGCCATGAAGCATAGGTTGACCTCTTCACTTTCATTGTCATCTTTTTCACTTGAAGAGCTTTTGTCATCCCATGAGGCTTTGTGACCTTTCTCCCCATTATCTCTTTGGTATTTGCTCTTATGCTTCTTGAGCCTTGGATATTCCGGTTTAATATGCCCTTTCTTCCCACATTCATAGCACTTTACCTCCTCTTTACTTATTTGTGCATCATTAAAAGTCTGTTTGAAGTTTCTTTGCCTGAATTTTCTAGAGTTGCTCGTTCTCTTCTCAATAATTCTTTTCAGCCTTCTTGAAAGCATAGCAATGTCCTCATTTGCATCATCACTCTTTTCTTCATCATCTTCAACTTCCTCTTAAGATTTTGAAGTAGAGGCTTTTAGTGCTAGAGGCTTTCTTTTTTCTGGCTCTGCTTCAAGCTCTCTATCTTTTTTCACTGTCATTTCATATGTAAGAAGTTTGCCAATAAGCACATCGGTATTCATGATGCTTATGTCTTCATTTGCCTCTTCTATACCAGCAACTCTTGAACCGTAATCTTTGAGAGGAAGACTTCTCATAATTTTTTATTTACATCTTCCAAGCTCAGGTGTTTCCCAAGTTTTCTCATGCCATTTATGATGGCCAGAAGACGGTTGTTCATGTCAGTAATTGACTCATTGGATTTCATCTTGAAAAGTTCATACTCTGAAGTAAGAAGTTGAATCTTCTTGGATTTAACTTGCTTTATTCCTTCATGATAGTTTTCCAATGTTTTCCACATGCTGTAAGCAGTTGGGCAGTGTTGTATTCTGCCACATTCTTCAATGGATAATGAGCTTGAGAGAATTGTCATTGCCTTCTTTTTTTTGAAGTTTGCTCTTCTTTGAGACTCTGTCCAATCATCTCTTAGTAGGATTTCTTCTTCACCATCAACTCCTCTTCTAGTTAGTGGTGTCCATTCTTTCTGAACACTATTCCATACTTCAATTCCTTCACTATCCAGATATGTCTCCATCCGAAACTTCCAATGAGCATAATTTGCTCCATCAAAGAAAGGCTTGAGACTTTGGAATCCTTCATTGGCTATATCTTGATCTTTGCTAGCGTTGTTTAGGCTTCAATGCTAGACTAAGCTCTGATACCAATTGATGCCCATATATTAAACCAAGAAGGGGGGTTGAATTGGATTTAAAATTTTTAACTTTGAGTGCGGAAAGAAAAAGTTAAGTTGAGTAGGGATAGGAAGATATCACACAGGAATTTTTATAGAGGTTCAGGTGTTAACAAACCCTACTCCTCTCCCCAATCTCAATTGGGAGTTTCACTAACACACTAAATATTACAATAGAGTTTTACAAGCTCACTCCCAACTATGGTGTTTCTAATAATGGATCACACCTAACTCAGAAATCTCTTGTGTTTTAATGGCTCACACAATAAACCAATTCCTTGTGTTTTAAAGGCTCACACAAATAACCCTTACAAGTGTTCTACTCTTAACCCAAAATATCCAAACTCACTTTAGTAGTAGATTACAAAGAGAAACACTTACAAATCTATAATGCTCAGAGAATAATGAGCAAAAATATTTTTACAGAGAATAAATGTTTATTTTGAAAGTATTAAATGTACAAATGGCTTACAACAAGATTTTGATTCGAAGTATTAGCTATTCTCTCTTGTTCTAGATTCATAAATGACTTGCATTTATACTTCCATGGCGAATTATAGTTGTTTGGTTGCATTTAATGCAAAAATATCCATTGCACCAACTCTTAACTTCGCACCTGACATGTTTCTCTTTCCTCTTTCACGGTCGTGAGTATGAATGTCACGGTCATGACTGTTCTTCCAAGCCGTGACTTGAGTGGTGACTTTGGCCGTAAAGCATTCTGAAAGGATTTGAAGTGTTTGATCACGGGCATGACATTATATATTCACAGGCGTGAACATCCTTCTTAGTCGTGGTCCAAGTAGTGACTCTGGCTGTGAAGCTCTCTAGAGGAATTTGTCATGTCTTCTCACGGGCGTGACTTTCTTTCACAGCCGTGACTGATATGATCATTCATGGTTGCTATCATTTTTCATGGCCGTGAACTTTAAATGTTGGATAATTGGCGCTAAACTTCATCACGGGCGTGACATATAAGATCACGAGCGTGAACATGCTTTTTCTTCATTTGTTTTTTGTCTTTTTAAGGTTAGTCTTCCATTCTCCATTCTTGCTATCATGTTCCATACCCTGTTCCATAAACTTAGAAAACAAGTATGTTAAATACATTATTGTTATTTTATTTGTTAACATCAAAATGATGGAAATACCCCTCAAGGTTCAACAAAAATTATGTACATATTTTGATAAAAGAATATTTATGAATTATTATATTGGTAAAGAATGAAATGTTTAATTGTGGTGGAATGGAGAATATATTGCATTATATGTGTATTGTTGTGCCCAAAATGGGCTGATAATTATTTGCATTTCTGGTGGGGTAGTTAGTTTATAGCCGTTCTGTTAGCGAAATTTTTAGAAAAATGAAAATGATTAATTAAGTGCTAATAATAGTATGGTCATTAAATTAAATTAAGAATAAATAAAAAAAATTTGGCACATATCGGCTATAATTGTATTAATCCACAAAACGTAGGTATAGAATGATTGTTATAAGGGTGTCACACGTGTCTATTTTATAATTTAGAAAATGGTATATGAAATTTAAATTTATGTGACTAAAATTATTAGATTTAATTAATAAAGTGAAAAAGAAAAGAAACAAAGGAAAAAAGAAAAAGAGAATAAAGGAAGAAACAAAAGAGGAAAAGGACAAAAGTGAGGAGGTGGGAGGTGAACCTTATCTTCCTCCTCACCAATCTACCTCCCTTACTCCAATTTAATTTCTTTTCCTTATTCCACCATGTCAACTTTATTTTCTTCCTTATTTCACTTAGCTTTTGCAGCAAATTGATCTCTTTCAAGTTCGTTCTTGGTAAGTAACATTTTATCCATTGTTCTAGTGTTGTTTGAGCTGTTAGGGTTAAGTTGTAGCAGTGTATTGCAACTCAATTTTGATACCAATAGAGACCGATTTTGAAAAAAGTTTAAAACATAAGAGTTGTTCCTTTATGTCTTAGGTTTATGGGTATATAAATATTTTTGCAAAATGTGATGTGTATGAAAAGATATTCCCATCTTATTTGAACTGGTTCGGGTGTGAACCCTAGCTAAGTTAGCTACTATTCTCTTTAGTTTTGAATATGATAGAGCCGGTATTGTAGGGGATCAAAACCTGAAAGTTGTATATATATGTGTTCTATATATTTATACCAAATTTCAGATTCATATATCTTGCATATGTTGAGTTATGGTGAATAAAACCATGACTATTCTATAGTTTGAACTGCCTACTTAGTGCCCTAGGAAGATCCAGCAAATGGTTTGACCATTTTAAGCTCCTTAGAGATAGATTATGTAAATTATAAAAGCATTAAATTTATAGGTTTATGTCTTAGCTAAATTTGGGTATAATTATCACCTTAATATGTTATGTATAGAGTGAGATAGTGCCTTCACAAGTCATACTGGTCTAGAAGCCAACTCTGTTCTGGACTAGTGAAATATTTCTTATAATTTGATAACCTTAAAGACATAACTGATAAAACTTGTAAACATATAAAGTGTTCCATTTTAACCTATCTAAGTTTCTACCAAGTTTAATTATAATATGAATTACATATTGTAAGATATGAAGGACCAAATTTGGTACCCTAAAACTGACAAAGGGCAAAAACAGGGCAGAAAACTGAACACAATTGGCAATTCCAATAAATATTGTACAATACATCAATTTCTCTAAGACTTTAGTATGGTATATAATTATATGTTAGCTTTAATTAGGAATAAGAATCACTTAAATTGGACAATTCTAGAAAAAATTATTTGCTAATCAGTCTCATAAGGTCACACTGCCCCATGGGAAAAATCCTAACTATATATATGAACTATGCATATTAATTTGTTTAAGCCACATTTAGTTCCTCTAGTTATAAATTAATCAATTATAATTCCATATTAGGCTCACACCATATTTAAGACCCACAAGGAGGGGATAGACAATAAGTTAATGGTCGGAATCAAAGGGGCAAAGGTGAGTATAGTTATCAAACGATTTCTGTAGTGCATATGAATATTGCTTACTATGTGATATGTGAGATGATTTATGGTTATGTGATTCATATGATTGTCACAATTTGATCTTGATAATGAGATGATGGATAATTTATGACATATGTGGTACATATAAATCGTATATGTGTAGTATATTTGAGATATATGTTTGGCATACGTGATATATACATAGTTTATGTATAGTATATGTGAAGTATATGTGTGGCATATGTGGCATATATTGTTGGGCTTTAAAGAATGAATCATATTCATAAACGCAGTGGAAAAATAAAATTTTTAAAACCCGAAACAAAATATCATACTTGTGCCATTAAAACTAATTTATATAAATATAAAGATTAGAAATTATACTTTGTAATTTCTTATTTGTTCTTCAAATCTTCACTTTGTTGGGTTGTAGCAAACCACAACAATCCACACTAGGATGTCTCTAATGATAATCAATGTGAAGAATGAAGAAGAAACTATCAAGAGAAATGGTTTAAACAAATTCAAATTGCTAGCTTTAAAAGTGTTCTTGAAATAATTTTGTTGTATCTTAAAAATATTTTTTTCACAAACAAATATTTTCATATCTATTTTCTACCATTTGATGTTTTTTCTATTTCAATCAAATTTAAAGAAAAGATCAAAAGTTAAAAATGGAGAAAAGGGAAACGAATGAATAGTAATTGGCCATAATTGGCCTAATTAAGGCCAAAATCTATCATTAGCCAACGGGTGGGAGGCAGCAACGCGTTGGGCCTGCTGTAGGCTGCTGTTGGGCAGCCCAACTGGCCCGTTAGGCAGGCCAACAGCCTGCCTAGCCCGTGCGGGCCCGTGACCCTCTTGAACAATTTTTCTGTGCAATCCCATTGGAACCATCCCGAAATAATTCTCTCATATTTTGGATCATATCCAAGACCATTTTACTCATTCTCCATATCTTCAATCCGTGTGACCCATTAGGTTCTCGTTTATGTTGGCCACTTAAATTAACAATTAGTTTAAGCAAGTCATGAGTGGTATCTAGCAACACATCATGACCCCTAATTGACCAAAAAGTCAGTGATTTGACTACGAACATTTCCATAGACAATTTTCGTGCAATTATTCTTTTCACCATTATATACCCCACTTGGTTTAGAGTATGGACATGTGTCAACTCCCACTAAACTGACTATGTCACTTCTAGTCTAAGTAATGTTAGTTCTTGTCCTTGAGGCTCATTACTTTATTAGATATGTCATTGAAGACTATCTTTATGACATTTCCACTCAGGCCAGAGATTCCTCAGTAATGACCATGACAAGAGGCCATAGGTATACACTTCTTCTATCAAGAGTGGTGAATCCTTTGTTGGCTACACAATTACCTTCGAATACCTCAAGTTGTATCCAATCACCACCCTATGAGTAACTTTCCTGAGGCAATAAGGAATAGTGTCAAAATACAGAATCAATATTCAAGATATCTTTGAGTACCTTTAGTCTAAGGATACCTACACCATTGCTATGATGAGACTATCATTGACATTTGAATAGATTATCCATGTGATTGTCTCATAGTTGGTCATCCAATGTACTTAGCTACACTTAGCAAGCATCCATATGTTAACTCTAAACATCTCATGTTTATAGATTATGAGATCTACTACTCGATCCAATCAAGGAGTGTAACATGTGCTAGTCTGTCTGGATTAATAATGCCCCATCTCATTAATCCTACGACTAGGCATAATTTTCATACTAACATAATTACACATGATAAGAATCTCAATATCATAATTTCCTTCATGCTATGTTATGTATCAAGGACTTCATTAATTGATTTAAGATCACTTATCAATTCATATATCAAATGAACATCAAATTAATGAAAAAGCCTTTTATTAATCAAATAAATTTGTACAATAAGTGCTAAAGGTGATTGCCTTTAGAGCCCTTCTCTAACATATATGTGTTATATGTATGGTATATGTGATAAAGATACAATGGTTGATGAATGCTTAGTTACACATGCATATGCATATGGACTAAAAGGGTGTTGTGACTAGTTAATCAATATTTTAAAGCAAAAGAAGAGGCCTATGGCCCAACAAATGTGCAAATGAAGCAAATGATCAAGCTAGCTAGCAAAATGCAAATGTTCACATGGATACTAAGAGCAATGTCTATTTAACTTGATCACAAGAAAATGAAATAAGCAAAGCAAGTGCATATGTAAAGACTAATGATAATATGCTTTAATTTTACTGGTAACTATATGATTTTGAAAAATGAAATGGAATATGTGGTTTGCGTTGGATTTGTGATTTGTTACCATGAGTTGCTTGGTACTTTAGAGCTTGTTTGATGATTACTCTCATTGAGCCACAACTCATTAAATTGCATCATTTTTCAGGTAAAGGAAAGTGATAGCTTATTTTGAGCAGCATATAGAAGACATGGAACACAAGTCACCGGCCGAGCCTCATCCCTCTCTCTCATTGCATTCCACACTAGCATGAAAACATGTCATCTGTATTTTGGACTTATATTTTTGAACATGTATAGTCACTCTAGATTAGTTTTGAAATGTATAAATGGAAGCAACCTGTAATCCTTCGGATGTAAAGTTAAGTTTTAATAGATGTGATATATTATATTATGGTCAAAACCTTAATGTTAACTTAAAAAGTCATTGAATGATATTACAGGATATGATGAAAAATAATTTACTATCACTGTTAACAGGACCTTATGTCTTGTTAGTATGTCATATGTGATTATTTGACATAGGGATAGGTTTTACTGAAATGCATAAGGTATGATGCTACAATATGTGATTTTCCTACGTGTATGCCTTTTATACATAAAAGCATGATTGGCTTTTTAAGGTTTCCCTCTTAAGCCAAGTGACCCTTGACTATTCTTCTTTTGAATAGAGCCTTTTGTGTGTGCTATGCACTTAGCCCTTGGGACTATTTTCTTAATTGTGGAGGTTTGTGGTGCACTAGACTTAACAAATATAGTCTTATGAGATGAAAATAATGTTTCATTAAATCCTAAATCATGTCTTATTAAAGGTGGTCTTTGAGAGACTATGAGAATATCTAGACTCTCTTTCCCTTTATGAAACATTGAAATAGAGTTTCTAAGTTCCTCAACTTCATTTTTCAAAATGTTGTTTTCTTTAAGCAAAGATTTAGTTGAGGTCCTAGAGGAATACTCATCTAAAGATTTTTGAAGAGTTTCATTAGAAGTCTTAAAATCATAATTCTCTTTTTGTAAAACTTCCATTTTATTTTTCAAATCTAAAATATTATTTCTATAATTTTTAAGTCTACTTTTATATTTTTCTAATTCTAGGTTTAACACTTCTATTAAACTCTGCTTATCATCATCAACTTCACTATCACTATTATTATCATTAAAAGAGTATGAGTAAGAAGGACCCACCTCATCCATAAAGCGATCCTCTAAAGCATGAATCATAGGTTGACATTTTCTCCTTCATTATCATCTTTTTCACTTGAAGAGCTTTCGTCATCCCATGTGGCTTTGTGACCTTTCTCTCCATCATCTTTTTGAAATCTTTTCTTATGTTTTTTGAGTTTTGGACATTCTGGTTTGATATGTCCTTTCTTCCCACATTCATAACACTTTACATCTTATTTATTTCTTTAAGAGTCATTTGAGGAGTGTTTGGGGGTTATTTGTTTGATGTTTTGAGAATTTCCTAGTCTCTTTTCAATTATTCTTTTTATTCTTGTTAAGAGCATGGCAATGTCCTCATTTTCATCATCACTCTTTTCTTCATCATCTTCAATTACTTCTTGAGATTTTAAAGTAGAGGCTTTCTCTTTTCCGGTTTGGCTTCAAGTTCTCTATCTCTTTTTACCACCATCACGTGCATTAGAAGTTTTCCAATAAGCACATTGGTAGGCATGATGCTCATGTCTTCATTGGCCTCTTTTATACCCATAACTCTTGAACCATAGTCTTTGAGAGGAAAGCTTCTTAGAATTTTTTTGTTCACATCTTCCAAGCTCAAGTACTTTCCAAGCTTTCTCATGCCATTGATGATGGCTAGAAGATAGTTTATCATGTCAGTGATGGATTCATTGGATTATATTTTGAAGAGTTCATATTCCAAAGTAAGAAGTTGAATATTCTTGGATTTTACTTGCTTGGTTCCTTCATGATGATTCTCTAATATTTTCCACATGCTATATGCGGTAGAACAATGTTGGATTCTGCCACATTCTTTAATAGGTAAAGAGCTTGTGAGGATTGTCATTGCCTTTTTTTTTAAAGTAGCTCTTCCTTGAGGCTCTGTCCAATCATCTCTTGAAAGAATTTCTTCTTCACCATTAACTCCTCTCTTGGTTGGTGGTATCCATTCTTTCCGAGCACTATCCCAAACTTCAATTCCTTCACTATCGAGATATGTCTCCATCCGGAATTTCCAATGAGCGTAGTTTGCTCCATCAAAGTAAGGCTTGAGACTTTGAAATCCTTCACAGGCCATTTCTTGATCTTTGCTAGCATTTATTAGGCTTTGCTGCTAGACAAGCTCTGATACCAATTGTTTCCCAAACAATGAACTAATAAGGAGGTTGAATTGGTTAGCAAATAAAAATTTGCTTAATTGAAAGTGCGGAATAAATAAAATAGAGGAAGGAAAGAGAGATATCACACTTAAGATTTATAGAGGTTCGGGTATTAACAAACCTTACTCCTCTCTCCAATCTCAATTGGGTGTTTCACTAACACATTAAGTGTTACAATGGAGTTTCTCAAGCTCACTCCCAACTATGGTATTTCTCTCAATGGCTCACACCTAACCCAGAAATTCCCTTGTATTTTTCAATGGCTCGCACAAAAACAAATTCCTTGTGTTTTATGTCACACACAATAAACCCTTATAAGTGTTTCACTCTTAACCCAATATACCCAAACTCACTTTTGAGTAATTGATTACAATGAAAACACTCACCAATATACAATGCTTAGAAATTATGAGCAATTAGGTTTTCACAAAGAATAGAGGTTTGTTGAGAAATAATTAATGCACAAGGCTATAATAAGATTAAAGATGTAAAATAATTGTGTTCTTCTTATTTTTCTTATTCTTCTTTCAATTCTGCTTGTTGGGATTCATAAATGACTTGCATTTATACTCCCTCTGTGAATTATAGCCATTTTGGTGCATTTATTGTGAAAATAGTCGATGAACCAACTATTAATTCGCGTCTGACATGTTTCTCTATCTTCATTCACGGGCGTGACTATATGTGTCACTGGCGTGAATGTTCTTCCAAGTCGTGGTCCATGTGGTGACTCTGGCTATGAAGCTCTTTGGAAGAATTGAAAGTGTTTGATCACGGGTGTGACTAATACTTTCACGAGCATTAATATTCTTCCAAGTCATGGTCCAAATGGTGACTCTGGCCGTGAAGCTCTCTGGATGAATTGGACACATTAGGTCACGGGCGTGAATGTTATTTCACGGGTGTGAATTGTTTGATCATTCACGATTTGTTTGATCCTTCATGGCCATGAACTTTGAATGGTGGAAAGTTAGCGCTCAACTATATTCACAGGCGTGACATTATTAGTCATGGACGTGACTTTGCTATTTCTTTGATTTTTATCTTCAAATGATGACTTTCAATCTTGCTTCATATTCTAATCAAAGTATATCTTATTTAAAATACTTAGAATACAAACATTGTTAAATAAATTATTGTTATTTTATTTGTTATCATCAAAGTGAAGAAAATACCCCTCAAGGTTCAACAGTTACTTTGCTCACTAGCTGAACCTATCATCACAAAATATTCCTATCAAAACCTTACAACCATAAACAACCTAAAAAAAACTCTAAAAACTGAGTTATACCTTTATCTTGGCAAAACTCTATCAAACCTCCATGTTTTTCAAGCTTTCAAGCTTCAACAATGGTGTTTAAGGTTCCTTTATGGTGGAGAAAATGACTAAGATGTCTTGAGTGTGTCAGAGGTGATAAGGGGGTGGTGGAAATGGTTTTAAAGAAAGATTTGGTGTATAGGAAAGAGAAAAGTGCAGATGTAGATGACTAACTGACCTACGTTCGTGGACCTCTTACCTTCATGGGCGTGAAATTCCATTCACGACCATCACTAATCTATTTTTGGGTGTGAACATTTTCTCTTCTCAAAACACTCCCACCATGTCCAAAACTCTATTGTTTGAACCAATCACATATGAAGAGAAATGTTCCCTTAATTGACCAATTAGGATATTCCAGTTGCACAACTTCTTTTAACTAATCGTACCAATCGTTCGCATTATGACTATAGTTTTGGCCCTTTATGCAAACTCCACTATTCATTAACATTGTGTTTTCACCATGTCCAACTGTGTTAAACTTATATCCATTGATAAAATAGCCATTGAATGTTATAATAGTTCCCCAAGGACCTTTTGCGAGAACTTTGATAAAGGTGTTCTTAATATCATAGTTTTGATCATATGTCTAAATCAATATGATATAGTGTTACACATGTTAAGAATAAGAAGTTCGATTGACATGTTAAGAAAGGAAGGCTCACGTAGGCTTTGAACCAAATGGCAAAGTCCACCTCAAGTTTAGCTATCATATCCACAAATTTAGGCCATAGTCGCACGAGTTCTTAAATCAACTCGACGGTTTGACCGTAGTCTAAATTTAGATTGACTGAAAAATAATTAAAATAATGGCAATTAAGTATGAAAAATATCTAATAAAGTGTTTAAAGTAATTTAAGATAATATTTTATGGTGAATGACTAAATGGCAAATTTTGGAAAGTTTAGGGGTCAATTTGCAATTTACCAAAAACTAGAGGATTAATTGGGATAACCATCAACTAAATGCATGATTGGGACATTAAACACATAGAGTGGGTTGGACACAATAAGTGGCATGCATTAAATGGGCAATTCACATGCATCAATTAGACATTAAATTCATATGGCTTAGGTGTCCCTCTTATTAATTTTGTCTCTATGCCATTAATTACTTTTTCATCCTTATCTCTATCATCTAGAATTTTCTAATCTCCTCAAACCAGCCCATGTTCTTCCCCTCCCAAATCCTCCATAGCTAAAGCTTGATTCTAGAAAGAGAAAGTGAGAAAAAGAGGGAGAAAGACATGGAAGAGTAGATTTCATACATAGTTGATCTAAAGGAAGCTAGAGAAAGTAAAGAAAGGTAGAGATTAAAACAAATTATGGAAAAAGAAAAATTTGATGAAAGGAAGTTTGAATGATCTTTTTTATGTGAACTCAATTTGACAAGGATCTAGCTCAAAGGAGTAAAGGAAAAGAGAAAGAAAAGAAAAGAGAGGTATGTGCATAAACTAAGCCAATAGCCTATGTCTTTCTTTTTTAGTTGCATGATTCGAGCATTTGGCATGTTAATGATTTTTAATTAATAATATTTTGTGATAAAAATCTTAGGGATGCATGTTTGCTAGATTTAGGATTAATTTTGGTAAAAATTGAAGATTGTAAATATGTGTGTTCTTTGCTGGAATTGATGAGTAATGAGTACATAAATTGTTATAACTTAATTTATGGAATTTGATTTGTATGTTATTTATTGGGTTTGAAAGCTAAGACATAAGGCTTAAAATTTTATTGAGACCATAAAATCTACATATGTCTATATATATCCAGAAAAATATATAAAGTTCGGACCTAGAATCTGTCTAGAAAATTATGGGCAAAATTGTTAGTGACCAGTCAGTGTTAATTTGACCATATCTATTGACACAAAACTCCAAATTAAGTGATGCAAGTTGCATATTAAAGCTAAGATTCAAAACTAAAATTGTTATGAAGACTCTGTAATTTAATTCGAATGTTAATAAGACCAAACATAAGGTACAAAACAGAGAAAAAAATCTACCTGTGACAGGACAACATGAGTTGAGGAATGTAATGAGTAAAATGATATGAACCTTGTTATATTATGCAAATACTATTTCTAATGAGTAATTGTATGATTAACTGAACATTTACATGCATGAAATGGGTGAATTTAATAACTATAAATTTTAATGACCTGGAGTAAGCCCTAGAACACCTAACTAGAACTAGACTTAGGATAGTTTGGCATGCCAAGCAGGAGGAGAGTATGATGAAAACCATTAATGGTATGATTATTGAAGCTGGTAATGACACAATTATTGAAGCCGATAATGGCACTATTATTGAAGCCAATAATGGCATTATTATTGAAGCCAATAATGGCACTATTATTGAAGTCGGTAATGGCACTTGTATGCACACATCATATTGCCCAAGTGGCACTCCTAAGTGTCTGGATAGAAACTTCATCCTAGTTAGTGGTTCATAGGTGTTGTGGGATATAAAGAAGTGATTTAAAATAAAAAGGGAATCATGAATTATGATATGGTTAATAACGATGAATTGATAAAGTAAAACAAATATGAGATATAACAATATAATTTGATGTTTATGTATGCTAGAATACTATGAAATATATGTTTGCATGAAAAGATGATTGGGTGTTGTGGGTATAAAGAGTTATGAAAATAAAAGGAATCATAACTTGTGACATGGTTAATTATGATGAATTATATAATGATGTGTTAATTAAGTAAAACATGTATGAGGTAAAAGAATATAATTTGATGTTTATGCATGCTAAAATATTATGAGTTATAGATTAGCATGAAAAGATGATTTGAGCATAAATTTATTTAGGGCAATGCATGTTGCCTGAAATAGGTTATTGCCTTATTTATATACACCACTAAGCCAAGAGCTTAGTGTGGGAGTTTCTCTCGCGCAGATATAGTAAAGAATAAGCAGACGATAGTGGATAAAAATAGCGGTGGTATGATCCAGTAGAGCAGCTTGTATCAAATACTGTGGGTCACACAACTGTTGTATTTATGTTTTGAAATTTATTTTATAGTACTTGTAAAATAAGCGCACATTTTGTAAATAATACTTTACTATATAAAATGTATTGTGTTTCTTTATTATGATTTCTTTTACACTATAAAGTAAATAAATAGTAAATAAAAAAATATACAAGGGTCTTTTATTTATACATATAAATGAAACGATGTTTTTAATAGATGAAGTCAGCATAGCACTCCCTTATCCGGGCACTTGTTGCTAAGGTGAGGGGGTGTTACAGTTTTTGGTATCAGAGCCCGGTTTAGGCGGTTTTGGGATATATATATATATATATATATATATATATATATATATATATATATATATATATATATATATATATATATATATATATATATATATATATATATATATGTATTTCAAAAATAGTTATGACACGTGTGTACCAACAATTAAATATTAAAGTTGCTGCTTACTGATTGGGGTTGTTACTTTATAATATAGGTAAAGAATGGCTTCAGGATCACGATGTATTGTGGTTGAAGGAAGCAAAAGTAATGAGCCTACCGAAACAGTGGTTTCATCGTGACTTGGTCGTCGCCGAGCTACTACATCTAGATTCGATGCTAGTCATGATTTAGAGCTTACAGCGATAGTCTTTGCTCTTAAGATCTGGAGACATCATTTGTATGGGGAAAGATGTTATATCTATACAGATCACAAAAGTCTTAAGTACCTTCCCTCATAAAAAGAGTTAAATCTGAGACAACGAAGATGGTTGGAGTTGATTAAAGATTATGACTGTGTGATCGACTACCAGCCAGGAAAAACTAATGTGGTTGCAGATGCACTAAGCTGGAAGATTTTAGCTGAGATGCAAGTACAATCTACTTTGATGCAGAGGATCAAAGATGCTCAGAAGCAAGATGAGAAACTAGTGGAGATAGTCGATGCAGTGAAAAAGGGAGAAAAGCCTGAGTTTTTATTGACAGAAAATGGCACAGTACACTTCAAAAATAGGATGTGTGTTCCTAATATAGAAGAGCTAAAGTTTGATATCTTAAAAGAAGCATATGAAATAGTGTATATAATGCATCCAGGAGGAAACAAGATGTATCAAGACTTGAAAACTCAATACTGGTGGCCAGGGATGAAGAATGATATCACCAAGTATGTTGTTAAATGTCTAACCTGTCATCAAGTGAGAGGAGAACATCAATTACCCACAGGATTGTTGCAACCAATACCAATTCCAGAGTGAAAGTGGGAGAGAATTGTGATTGATTTTGTGCTGGTTTACCAATGACTCAAAGGAAGCATGATGCAGTATGGGTGATAGTGGATCGACTGAAAAATTTGGCTCATTTATTATTGATCAGAATAGATTACTCATTGAACAAGTTAGCCAAAATTTATATAAGTGAGATAGTGAGGTTGCATGGGATTCCAATGTCCATCATATCTGATAGAGATCCTAGGTTTATGTCGTAGTTTTAGAAGAGTCTACAGCAGGCTTTAGGAACTCAACTCAGTTTCAGTACAACCTTTCATCCACAAATAGATGGACAGTCAGAGCAGATTATCTAGTTATTAAAAGACATGATAAGAAGTTGTGTGCTTGAATTTGAGGGAAGTTAGGATCAATATCTACCTCTTATGGAGTTTTCCTACAATAACAGTCATCAGACGAGTATAGGCATGGCTCCATATGAGGTATAGTATGGAAGAAAATGTAGGACACTTGCTTGTTGGACCGAGCTTGTTGCCCAGATATTAGACCAAGAAGGGGGGTTGAATTGGAGTTTCAAAAATTAAACTTTAAGGTGCGGAAATAAAATTGTTAATTTTAGAAGGGATAGAGAAAATCATACACAAAGATTTATAATGGTTCGGGTATTAACAAACCCTACTCCTCTCCCCAATCGCAATTGGGAGTTTCACTAACACACTAAGTGTTACAATGGAGTTTTACAAGCTCACTCCCAACTATGGTGTTTCTCACAATGGCTCACACCTAACCCAAAAATCCCTTGTGTTTTAATGGCTCACACAATAACCAATTCCTTTGTGTTTTACAGGCTCACACAAACAACCTACACTTTGTGTTTTACAGGTTCACACAAACAACCTACACTTTGTGTTTTACAGACTCACACAAACAACCTACACTTTGTGTTTTACAGGCTCACACAAACAACCTTTTAATTTGTGTTTTGGAGGTTCACACAACTAACCCTTACAAGTGTTATTCTATTAACCCAGAACTACCCAATGCTTACTTGAGTAAAGATTACAGAGATAACTACTTATAAATCTTTATTGCTCAAATATGAGGAGCAATAAGATTTTTATAGAGAATGAATTAGTTCTCAAAGTATAAAAGTACAAGATAGCTTGTGATTTGAAGTATATGCTAATCTTTTGTTTTTCTTGTCATTCTCTTGTTTCTTAATGCATAAATGACTTCCATTTATACTCCCATTGCTGAATATAGCCGTTGGGGTGCATTAAATAAGAAACTAGTCGTTATACCAACCAAAAAATCGCGCCTGACATTTTTCTCTTTCATTGTTCACGGGCGTGAATATGCTTGTCACTGGGGTGACTGTTTTTCCTAAGCCGTGACTGAAGTGGTGACCTTGGTCGTGAAGCTCTCTGGTATGTTTTGACATATAGAGTCACGGACGTGACTTTAATCAGTCACGGACGTGACACTCTTCCCAGCCGTGAACCAAGTGGTGACTCTGTTCATAAAGCTCTCTAGATGAAATTGAATGAAGCCTTCACGGGGGTGAACATCTTTCCAGCCATGACCCAAGTGGTGACTCTGGTCGTGAAGCTCTCTGGAATGAAATTTGCATGAAGCTTCACGGGGGTGACACCTTTCTTCACGGGGGTGACTGAAATGCTTACTTCACGATTTGGTTTTCCTTCATGGTCGTGAACTTCAAATGTTGGTTTCTTGGTAACGGCTAGTTGGCTTCACGGGAG
Organism: Triadica sebifera; assembly: GCA_023653625.1. Taxonomy (NCBI): domain Eukaryota; kingdom Viridiplantae; phylum Streptophyta; class Magnoliopsida; order Malpighiales; family Euphorbiaceae; genus Triadica; species Triadica sebifera. The sequence goes on along the minus strand of CM042898.1, from coordinate 15,508,832 downwards.
TGACTCCTAGAGTCACGGCAGTGAACGTGCTACTTCTTGCTTTTTGTTTCTCAAGGATTATTCTTCCAATTCTCCATTCTTGTTATTTTAATTCATGTCCTGTATAATATACTTACAAAAACAAGTATGTTAAATACAATATTGCTATATTATTTATTATCATCAAAATGACGGAAATACCCCTCAAGGTTAACAATCTCCCCCTTTTTGATGGTGATAAATAATCTAGCAATATATGATTTTGAGAAGTCTCCCCCTCAAAATATACTTAGAATAAAAAAATATAATATGCAAGAATAGTAAATAAAGATGTAGCATTTTAACTAGTTTTTAAGTATATGCAAGTTATATGAGAAGTATATCCAATATATACCATAATTCATTTTCAAGACATAAAGTATATGTAAGGTGTATCATGGCATGTTTTTATTTGTAACTTGCTCTTAAGGTGTATGCAAAGTATACTCAGGTTATATTTAAAGTGTATAAAAGCTCAGTTTTTCTACTTTGCATCTGAAAAGTTGAATCAAAATTTTTAAATCAATTCAAAGTTTGTTTCACTTTTTGATTCACTATTCTTATTATTGCTAGTTTGATACTACTTTCCCTTATCATATATTATCTATCATATATTGCTAGTTTTCTCCCCTTTTTGTCATCAATCAAAAAGAATATGTAGATTAAAGTATACAAAAGCAAATATATATTATGAAGGAAGGGATACAAACTATGAAAGGAAATTTAAGATTTCCTACATAAGCAAACATAACAAACAAAAAATGATCAAACATAACAAATTTAGGCTACACTCTAGCCTATATCTTAGCCAGACATCCTATCACGAAGCCTAGCTACTTCAGCCTCAAGACTGTCTATCCGAGACTCCATGAAGTCCTTGAGGTTTTCCAACCTCTCATCCATGGAAGTCTGCAGCTACTCGAAATGTGGTGCTAAGAGGTCGACCACCTGCTGCGCTAAAGATGGTGTAGAGGCTGAGGACTGTCCAATGTCCTGCCCGATGGCTGGAGTTGCTTCCTCAATCCTAGCCCTCTTTTTCTGCTGGACTCCCTGGAGGCCTACTTTAAAATCCTCCGTGTCATGATCTTCCCAGATAATCTCTCCAGCAGTATCAGTGAAGAGGTAGAAGATATCGTTCTGAAAAATGATTCTGACAGCTGCTCCCATCTTGATGAATGACTCTATATCCAGCCTATCTCATGGGTGTGCAGGAATGATGTTGAAGTGATGGTTATCCAGCTTCAAGTAATTGAGCTTTACTGCCATATGAGTGACATAAGCTCCAATCAGGATATCTCCTGTAGGCTTGGTGGCGATGGAGAAAAGATGGTTTGCAAACCATCTGGAAAGTGCCACTGTGATTCCCCTGTGAGCCATCTCGAATAGGAAGAGTTCTAACTTCCTAATAGTTCTATTGCTCTCTCCCCGAGCAAAAATGCTATAGGTTAGAAACCTATGCAAATACCTGTGTACTGGGGTCCTGAGATGTGTGCTCTTAGTTTTTTTGACATCCCAGCTGCAATCCGTGCCAAAATGTGTCCATGCTGCAGGGGCAAAGAATTCTACCTCAATCTCATTCAGAATGCCATCAGATGGTAGGTTGAATAATTCTCTAAAAGCGATGGCACTGAGGGTGTTTTCATTTTTGCAGAGTTGGAATTTCACCACTCCAGTTGGTGAAACCTGCAAGGTGCTGAGAAATTCCAGCGTTGGCTCCCGTAGGGTTGGCAGATGAATTTGAAAAAATTCTCTTAGATGACAGGCTTGAAGTTGCCCTGTCATAGCCATCTTGAGTCCGAGATTACGGACTGTCTGCCATTCGAAGGACCTTGATGATAAAATAGGTCTCTTCTTCAAAATTGCATACCGAGGATGGCAATTTTCGGGAATGATGTTCATGAGGTAATCTGAATACCTCTTTGGTGCATGAGACTTATTTCTCTTTCCCTTTGATGAAGCAGACTCCATATTTGAAGAAATTTAGTAGTTGATGGAGTTGAAGAAGATTTTGATAGAAATTTTGATAAAAGACCCTAGAAGTGTATGATTTCTGCTGAAGATTCGAACTTTTTGATGGTATTTATAGTGAAATATCAAGGCTTTGGAATTGGAATCTTCAATGTCTTAATGAATGAGAGTAAATGAGAGCGGTTTTGGAAGATGGAGAGTTGAAATGAAGATTGTAACTGGATGTTTTCTTATATATTCGATACATTCACGGGCGTGGCTTGGGGTGTCACGGGCGTGAATAGTCGTGTTCACGATTTGCTGAAGCAGTGTTCCACCCGTGAATGAAAGCGTGAATGCGTTCACGGGCGTGATCCATGAACATCACCGGCGTGCATGATCATAGGTCACGGGGGTGAATATATTATCACGGGCGTGAACTGTTGAATTTCACTACTTATACCCGTGAAGCAAGCCGTGACACAAGGCATGAAAGCGTCTGTGAGTTTTTGGATGTAATTAATCACGGGCGTGCCACTCTGTCACGGGCGTGACGGTTCTTTTCCATGGGCATGACGAAAGTCGTGAAACTATGTTTCACCACTTGAAGCCGTGAATCATGTCGTGACCCAAAGCATGAAAGCTTCTGTGAGTTTTTGAAGCATAATGGTTCACGTGAGTGAAAAAGCGTCACGGGCGTGAATATTCTTATCCATGGGCGTGACTCAAGCCGTGAAACAATGTTTCACTACTTGAAGCTGTGAAGCATGTCGTGAACCAAAGTCATGGACGACACTGCCTCTTTGAGCCACTTAAGTCACGGGCGTGAGTATAAGTCACGGGCGTGACTCCCCTATAATTTTCATCAGATTGAAATTAAGTTCTGCAACAAGACTAAATCATTTCAACAAAGATTTTACTTCATAAAGCATAAATTCTCATCAAAAAACTTTATCTTATAACTTGTGAGATGTTTTAAGATCAACAATTAAAAATTTGATATTTTTGTAATCACAAGGTTAATCCATCAATCATACCTAGTTCTCTTCTAATGAAATTAAATCTTTCCTCATTTAGAGACTTAGTGAAAATATCTGCTAATTGATTTTCTGTGCATACAAATTCTAATTCAACATCTCCATATTGAACATGATCTCTAATAAAGTGATGTCTAATGTCAATATGTTTACTTCTAGAGTGTTGAATAGGATTCTTTGAAAGATTTATAGCACTGGTGTTGTCACATTTTATAGGTATATGGTTCATCTCATGACCATAGTCCTTAAGTTGTTGTTTTATCCAAAGAATTTGTGTACAACAACATCCAACTGCTACATATTCAGCTTCAGCAGTTGATAAAGCAACTGAAACTTGTTTCTTGCTAAACCAAGAAACCAAACATTCTCCAATGAAGTGACAAGTACCTGAAGTGTTTTTCCTATCCAAAAGACTACCAGCATAGTCTGCATCTGAATATCCTATAATATCGAAAGATGAATTCCTAGGATACCATAAACCTAGATGCAATGTTCCATGTAAATATCTTAAAATCCTTTTTACAGCATTTAGATGAGATTCTTTGGGACATGATTGAAATTGCGCACATAAGCAAACACTATACATAATATCGGGTCTAGAAGCAGTGAGATATAAAAGTGATCTGATCATACCTCTATAAAGCTTTTCATTAATGCTCTTACCCTTTTCATCTTTGTCCAATTTTGTTGATGTACTTGTAGGAGTCTTGGCATTTTTGCATCCTTCCATACCAAATTTTTTGATTAAGTCTTTGGCATATTTGGATTGGTTGATGAATATACCCTCATTGCTTTGTTTGATTTGTAGACCAAGGAAATACTTAAGTTCTCCCATCATGCTCATTTCAAATTCCCTAGTCATGCACTTAGCAAATTCTTGACAAAGCAGCTCATTAGTAGAACCAAATATTATATCATTAACATAAATTTGAACAATTAGTATCTCATGCTTATGCTTTTTGATGAACAGTGTAGTGTCAGCATTTCCCTTTGTGAAGCTATTTTCTAGTAAAAAATAACTTAGTCTCTCATACCAAGCTCTTGGAGCTTGTTTTAAACCATACAAAGCTTTTGAAAGTTTAAAAACATGATTTGGCAAATTATAGCTTTCAAAACCTGGTGGTTGTTCTACATACACTTCTTCATCTATATAGCCATTTAGAAATGCACTTTTCACATCCATTTGAAAAAGTTTGAAATTCATGTGACATGCATATGCTAAGAGTATTCTTATAGCTTCTAATCTAGCTACCGGTGCATATGTTTCATCATAGTCTATACCTTCTTCCTGATTATATCCTTTTGCAACTAGTCTTGCTTTATTCCTGGTTATTAACCCTTGTTCATCTAACTTATTTCTAAATACCCATTTGCCTATGATTGGATGATTCTTAGGTCTTGGTACTAGGTTCCATACCTTATTTCTCTCAAATTGGTTGAGTTCCTCTTGCATGGCAATTACCCAACTTTCATCATTAAGAGCCTCATCAATGTTTTTAGGCTCAATTTGTGAAATAAAAGCAATGTCAGTGACTAAATGCTTGAAATGAGATCTAGTACTTACTCCCCTTGATAGATCACCAATTATTTGCTCTTTTGGATGATTTATGTTCATTCTCCATTCTTTTGGAAGTTCTTGCTCCATTTGTTCTTGATTTTGAGGTAGTAGATTTTCTTGATCGTTTTCTTCTTTTCCATTTTCAATGACAAGTTTTTCCATATCATCTACAACATCATCAAGAGCATTACCTTTCACAAGATCAAGTTTACTAGATTCATTAAAAACAACATGCATGGATTCTTCCACTGTTAATGATCTTTTATTAAATACTCTATATGCTTTACTTGTTGTAAAGTATCCTAAAAAGATACCATCATCAGACTTAGAGGAGAATTTTCCAAGATTGTCCTTGGTGTTCAATATAAAACACTTGCATCCAAATACTCTAAAGTATGATACCAAGGGCTTTCTTCCATTCCATAGCTCAAATGAGGTTTTGTTTAAAAGAGGTCTTTTGAAAACTCGATTTGAAATATAACATGCAGTGTTTGTGGCTTCTGCCCAAAAATAAGTTGGTAATTCATATTCATTAAGCATTGTTCTTGCCATTTCAATTAATGTTCGATTTTTCCTTTCAACTACTCCATTTTGTTGAGGTGTTCTAGGAGATGAGAAATTATGTGAAATGTCATGTTCAAGACAAAAACTTTCAAAGTTTTCATTTTCAAATTTTTTACCATGATCACTTCTTATTTTTGAAATGCAGTACCCTTTTTCATTTTGAACTCTTTTAGCAAAGTTTTTGAAATTTTCAAAAGCATCACTCTTTTGAGCTAAGAAAATTACCCAAGTAAATCTAGAGTAGTCATCTATGATGACAAATGCATAATGTTTTCCTCCTAAGCTAGCAACCCTAGTAGGTCCAAATAAGTCTAAATGTAGGAGTTGAAAGGGTTTTGAAGTACTTACTATGTTTTTGGCTTTGAAAGATGACTTGTGTTGCTTTCCTCATTGACAAGGATCACATGTCTTGCCTTTTTCATATTTAACTCTTGGTAATCCTTTTACTAGCTCTCCTGTGCTGAGACTTTGTATTAAATCCATGTTAGCATGACCAAGTCTTCTATGCCACAGCCAAGATTCATCACTAGTAGTCACAAGACACTTAGAGGAATGGTTGGATAGTTCATGTAAGTTTATTATGTACGTATTGATATCTCTATTTCCTTTAAATATTTCCCTTAAATATTTCTTGACCATCAATAGAGATTACAAGACATTCATTTGAAGTGAAGATTACTTTGTTTCCTTTATCACATAATTGACTTACACTTAACAAGTTATGTTTCAAGCCATCAACAAGTAAAACATCCTTAATAAAAGTAGTACCATTAACACCAATAGAACCAATGCCAATTACCTTACCTTTTGCATTGTTTCCAAAGGTAACTTTACCTCCATCAATATTTTTGATTTCATTGAAGAGTTCTTTGTCTCCTGTCATATGCCTTGAGCATCCACTGTCTACTAGCCATGCATTTTTGTTTATTGTGGACTTGAGGCATACCTACAGAGTTACAAATCAAGTATGATATTTAGGTACCTAAATGAGTTTGGGTCCTTGGGGGTTAGCACATGAAGGTTGCCAATGAGCCTTCCTTATCCAGCAATGTTTATTTACGTGACCAATTTTCATACAATAATTACATTGTTTCGGTCTAAACTTGCTTTTTGGTCTTACAATGTATTTGAATGCCATAATTCTATTAGATTGATTTTGAGAACAATGGCATGCACAATCATGATTAATTTTCATTTTTCTAGATGCATACTCCTTATACATAAAGGCATGATTATTCTTTTTCTGTATAGAAGGTTTAACATGCTTATTTCTTGGAGTTGTTCTAACAGGTATGGAGATGTGAGATTCTTTAGATTTTAAAAATATAGTTTTGTGAGAAGATGATGATGTGTCCTTAAACCCTAGACCATGTCTAACTAAAGGTGGTCTTTGAGACACAATGAGAGTATCTAAGCTCTCTTTACCCTTGTGAAATTTAGAAATGGAATTTCTAAGTTCTTCAACTTCATTTTTCAAAGTGTTATTTTCTTTTAACAGTGAAGCTGTTGAGGGTCTTGATGAGTATTCATCTAATGACTTTTGAAGAGATTCATTAGATGATTTAAGCTTTATGTTCTCCTTTTCTAAGCCATCTATCTTATTTTTCAAATTAGAGATATTATTTCTATAGATACTAAATTTAGTTCTATATTTCTCTAATTCTATATTTAATTCTTCTATTAGGCTTTGCTCATCATCATCATCACTATCACTATCATTATCACTACTATCATTATTGAAAGAGTATGAGTGTAGTGATCTTACTTTGTCCGAGACGTGATCCTCAATAGCCATGAAACATAGGTTGACCTCTTCACTTTCATTATCATCTTTTTCACTTGAAGTGTTTTCATCATCCCATGTGGCTTTGTGACCTTTCTCCCCATTGTCTCTTTGGTATTTGCTCTTATGCTTCTTGAGCCTTGGACATTCTGGTTTGATATGTCCTTTCTTTCCACATTCATAGCATTTTACCTCTTCCTTACTTATGTGTGTATCATTTGAAGTTTGTTTGAGGTTTCTTTGCTTGAATCTTCTGGAATTGCTCATCTTTTTTTCAATGATTCTTTTTAATCTTCTTGAAAGCATAGCGATGTCCTCATTTTCATCATCACTCATCTCTTCATCATCTTCACTTTCTTCTTTTGAAGTAGAGGCTTTGAGTGTTAAGGGTTTTCTTTTCTCTGGCTCTGCTTCAAGCTCTCTATCTCTCTTTACTGCCATCTCATGTGTGAGAAGCTTGCCAATCAGCACATCAGTGTTCATGATACTCATATCTTCATTTGCTTCTTTTATGCCAGCAACTCTTGAACCATAGTCTTTAAGAGGAAGACTTCTCAGGATTTTATTGTTTACATCTTCCAAACTCAGATGCTTCCCAAGTTTCCTCATTCCATTTATAATGGATAGAAGACGGTTGGTCATGTCAGTGATTAACTCATTTGATTTCATCTTGAAGAGCTCATATTCTGAGGTTAGAAGTTGAATCTTCTTGGATTTGACTTGCTTAGTTCCCTCATGATAGTTCTCCAATGTCTTCCACATACTATATGTTGTTGAGCAGTGCTGTATTCTCCCACATTCTTCAATAGATAATAAGCTTGATAGAATTGTCATTGCCTTCTTGTTTTTGAAATTTGTTCTTCTTTGGGGCTCTATCCAATCATCTCTTGATAGGATTTCCTCTTCACCATCAGCTCCTCTTCTGGTTGGTGGTGTCCATTCTTTTCGTACACTATCCCAGACTTCAATTCCTTCACTATCCAAGTATGTCTCCATCCTAAACTTCCAATGGGCATAATTTGCTCCATCAAAGTAAGGTTTGAGACTCTGGAATCCTTCACTGTCCATATCTTACTCTTTACTAGCGCTTTTTAGGCTTCAATGCTAGACAAGGCTCTGATACCAATTGTTGCCCAGATATTAGACCAAGAAGGGGGGTTGAATTGGAGTTTCAAAAATTAAAATTTAAGGTGCGGAAATAAAATTGTTAATTTTAGAAGGGATAGAGAAAATCAGACACAAAGATTTATAGAGGTTCGGGTATTAACAAACTCTACTCCTCTCCCCAATCGCAATTGGGAGTTTCACTAACACACTAAGTGTTACAATGGAGTTTTACAAGCTCACTCCCAACTATGGTGTTTCTCACAATGGCTCATACCTAACTCAGAAATCCCTTGTGTTTTAATGGCTCACACAATAACCAATTCCTTTGTGTTTTACAGGCTCACAGAAACAACCTACACTTTGTGTTTTACAGGTTCACACAAACAACCTACACTTTGTGTTTTACAGGCTCACACAAATAACCTACACTTTGTGTTTTACAGGCTCACACAAACAACCTTTTAATTTGTGTTTTGGAGGTTCACACAACTAACCCTTACAAGTGTTATTCTCTTAACCCAGAACTACCCAATGCTTACTTGAGTAAAGATTACAGAGATAACTACTTATAAATCTTTATTGCTCAAATATGAGGAGCAATAAGATTTTTATAGAGAATGAATTAGTTCTCAAAGTATAAAAGTACAAGATAGCTTGTGATTTGAAGTATATGCTAATCTTTTATTTTTCTTGTCATTCTCTTGTTTCTTAATGCATAAATGACTTCCATTTATACTCTCATTGCTGAATATAGCCGTTGGGGTGCATTAAATAAGAAACTAGCCGTTATACCAACCAAAAAATCGCGCCTGACATTTTTCTCTTTCATTGTTCACGGGCATGAATATGCTTGTCACGGGGGTGACAGTTCTTCCCAAGCCGTGACTGAAGTGGTGACATTGGTCGTGAAGCTCTCTGGTATGTTTTGACATATAGAGTCACGGGCGTGACTTTAATCAGTCACGGGCGTGACACTCTTCCCAGCCGTGAACCAAGTGGTGACTCTGGTCGTGAAGCTCTCTGGATGAAATTGAATGAAGCCTTCACGGGGGTGACACATTCATTCACGGGGGGTGAACATCTTTCCAGCCGTGACCCAAGTGGTGACTCTGGTCGTGAAGCTCTCTGGAATGAAATTTGCATGAAGCTTCACGGGGGTGACACCTTTCTTCACGGGGGTTTCACCTTTCTTCACGGGGGTTTCACCTTTCTTCACGGGGGTGACTGAAATGCTTACTTCACGGTTTGGTTTTCCTTCATGGTCGTGAACTTCAAATGTTGGTTTCTTGGTAACGGCTAGTTGGCTTCACGGGAGTGACTCCTAGAGTCACGGCAGTGAACGTGCTACTTCTTGCTTTTTGTTTCTCAATGATTATTCTTCCAATTCTCCAATCTTGCTATTTTAATTCATGTCCTGTATAATATACTTACAAAAACAAGTATGTTAAATACAATATTGCTATATTATTTATTATCATCAAAATGACGGAAATACCCCTCAAGGTTAACAGAGCTGAATGAGAAAAAGTTGATTGGGCATGAGATAGTTCAACAGACTAAGGAGAAAGTTAAAGTGATCAAGGAAAGGCTACAGGAATAACAAGATCGACAAAAATCATATGCCGACCTCAAGAGGCGAGATTTTGAATATGATGTGGGTGATAAAGTGTTCCTTAAAGTTTTGCCTTGGAAAAAGGTATTGAGGTTCAGTAGAAAAGGAAAGTTGAGTCTAAGGTTCATTGGTCCTTATGAGATTCTGGAAAGAATTGGACCCGTGGCATACCATTTAGCCCTTCCATCAAAGTTAGACCAGATTCACAATGTATTCCATGTATTTATGCTAAGGAGATATAGGTCTGATCTGACTCATGTCATACCAAGTAAAGAAATAGAAGTACAGACAGATATGACTCACGAAGAGGAACCAGTGGCGATATTAGTACGTGAAGAGAAGATTTTGCAGAATAAAAGAATTCCTCTAGTTAGTGCTATGGTGGAATCATTCTACAACAGAAGCCATATAGGAAAGCGAAGAAGTCATGAAGAGCCAATATCCTCAGTTGTTCATAGATTGAACAAGTAAAATTTCATGGACAAAATTTATTTTAAGGGGGAGAGAATGTCATATCTACAAATTTAGGCCCTAGTCGCGCAAGTTCTTAAATCGACTCGACAGTTCGACCGGAGTCTAAATTTATATTTTGACTGAAAATTAATTAAAATAATGGCAATTAAGTATGGAAATATCTAATAAATTATTTAAAGTAATTTAAGATATTATTTTACGATGAAGGACTAAATTGTAAATTTTGAAAATTTTAGGAGTCAATTTACAATTTACCTAACTCGGAGGATTAATTGGAATAATCATCAATTAAATGCATGAATGGGACATTAAACACATGGAGTGAGCTGGCCACACCAAGTGGCATGCATTAAGTGGGCAATTAACATGCATGAATTCATTAATTAGACATTAAACTCATATAGCTTAGGTGTCCCTCTTATTAATTAAGTTTGTCTCTATGCCATTAATTACTCTTCCATCCTTATCTCTATCATCTAGAATTTTCTAATCTCCTCAAACCAGCCCACGTTCTTCCCCTCCCAAACCCTCCATAGTTAAAGCTTGATTCTAGAAATAGAAAGTGAGAAAAAGAGCGAGAAATGCATGGAAAAATAGATTTCATGCATAGTTGATCTAAAGGAAGCTAGAGAAAGTAAAGAAATGAAGAGATTAAAACATATTATGGAAAAAGAGAGATTTGATGAAAGGAATTTTGAATGATCTTTTTTATGTATTTTAGGAATTCAAATTGACAAAGATCTAGCTCAAAGGAATAAAGGAAAAGAGAGAAAAGAGATGTTTGTGCATAACCTAAGGCAATAGCCTGTCTTTTTTTTTTAGTTGCATGATTCGAGCATTTGGCATGTTAATGATTTTTATTAATAGTATTTTGTGATAAAAATCCTGGGGATACATGTTTGCTAGATTTATGATTAATTTTGGTAAAAATTGAAGAAGGTAAATATGTGTGTTCTTTGCTGGAATGGATGAGCAATGAGTACATAAACTGTTATAACTTAAGTTATGGAATTCGGATTTGTATATTCTTTATTGGGTTTGAAAGCTAAGACATAGGGCTTAAACTTTTATTAAAACCATAAAATCCAGATATGTCTATATATATCCAGAAAAATATATAAAATTCGGACCTAGAATCTGTCCAAGAAATTTTGGACAAAATTGTTAGTGACCAGTTAGTGTTAATGTGACCATATCTATTGACACAGAACTCCAAATTAAGTGATTCAAGTTGCATATTAAAGCTAAGATTCAGAACTAAAATTGTTAAGAAGACCCTGTAATTTAATTCGAATGTTAATAGGACCAAAATTAAAGTCCAAAACAGATAACAGAATCTGCCAGTGACAAGGCAGCGTATGAGTTTAGGAATGTAATGAGTAAAATGATGTGAACCTTGTTATATTATGAAAATACTATTTCTATTGAATAATTGTGTGATTAACTGAACCTTTACATGCATGAAATGGGTGAATTTAATAACTATGAATTTTAATGATCTAGAGTAAGCCCTAAAACACCTAAATAGAACTAGACTTAAGATAGTTTGGCATGCCAAGCAGGGGGGAGTACAATGAAAACCATTAATGGTATGATTATTGAAGCTGATAATGACATAATTATTGAAGCCGGTAATGCCACTATTATTGAAGCCGGTAATTGCACTATTATTGAAGCCGGTAATAGCACTATTATTGAAAACGGTAATAATACTTGTATGCACACATCATATTGCCCGGGTGGCACTCTTAAGTGCCTGTATGGCAACTTCGTTATCCTAGTCAGTGGTTCATAGGTATTGTGGGCTATAAAGAAATGATTTAAAATAAAAAGGGAATCATGAATTGTGATATGGTTATTAATGATGAATTGATAAAGTAAAACAAATATGAGATATAATAATATAATTTGATGTTTATGTATGCTAGAATACTATGAAATATATATTTGCATGAAAAGATAATTGGGTATTGTGGGTATAAAGAGTTATGAAAATAAACGGAATCATAACTTGTGACATGGTTAATTATAATGAATTATTTAATGATGTGTTAATTAAGTAAAACAGGTATGAGATAAAAGAATATAATTTGATGTTTATGTATGCTAAAATATTATGAGATGTATATTAGCATGAAAAAATGATTTGAGCATAAATTGTTTTAGGGCAATGCTTGTTGTCTGAAATAGTTTTTTTTAAAATTTATATGCACTACTAAGCCAAGAGCTTAGCTTGGAAGTTTCTCTCTCGCAGATTTAGTAAAGAATAAGCAAACAATAGTCGATAAAGGTAGCGGTGACATGATCCAGTAAAGCAGTTTGTATCAAATACTGTGGGTCACACAACTGTTGTATTTATATTTTGAATTTTATTTTATAGTACTTATAAAGTAAGCGCACGTTTTGTAAATAGGTAGATTTAAATGGTCATCTAATGGAATATAATCGCCACCATCTTAATAATTTTGAGGCATGAATCTTGCTTTTGTTTGCACATTATCCTCAAAATAGTATTAACAAAACATTGATACTTCCTCAACTACATATGTATTGCATATCAAGCTTTTCACATGTGTTTTTTTCCTAACATTGAGCTTAAATGATACATGTAAAGTGATATGCTTCATAAGATATATGCAATGATTCTTTGTTATTATATCATTATGATTGAAAAGTTATGTTTTACTAACCTTTCAAATTAATACATCCATCAAAATTGCACAGGTCCGGTAATGTATACCTCATGGGGCAAGTGAACTAGAAGATGTTCCGTAGAATCGAAAATACTTGGAGGAAATATTCTTTCCAACTTGAATAATATAATTGGGATATTTGATTCAAGTCTTGTTATGTCTTCATTTGTAATTACTGTTATAGTTAGAGTTCTAAAAAATAAGCTAAGCTTAGTGACGATCTTCCACCCAAGGTCAATATTTTTTAAATTATAACCCAATAATAAAATACCACATCAACTTCTTGTTAAATTTGATGGAGAAATAGACGAAGCCAATTTAAAAAAAAAAAAAGAAGAAGAAAGAAAGAATAACTTTAGATATCCAATTGGCCTAAAAAATATTATATGTTCGAATAAAAAATAAATACAATATTGAGTTGTTTTTTTTTTTTTGAAGTTATCCCTATTTTTTAGACTAATAAATTTTCACTAGTAGATAATGATATTTATGGATTTTTTGAAAATGTTGAGTAGTTTTTTTTTTATTTGGAATTGTTTTTAGGAATACTTGGAATTTCTTATTTAATGAGTAACTTCTAAATTCTTTTTTGCATTCTTGCAAAATTATAAAAATAAATAAATAAATAACTGTTTGTGGCTCCTACACAATACAATAATTTCAAGCTAATTTTTCTTTTAGGCCATAATTTGGTAATATAAGCTGAAGAATTAAATTTGATTTCAGTAATTCTACTAGAATAAACAAATTATGTTGTTTTTCTATTTATCCCTCCTATGATATTCTTTGAAAAAATTAATCCAAAATTAATCCAACTCTAAAAAAAGTATGATATGATAATTCAATAAAAAAAAAAATCTGACTTGAGTAGAAAGTTAGCTTGAATTGAGAATCTACTCGACCGATCGGACTCCAAAAATAGTAATCCAAAAATTTATCCCATTACAAACACGCAATGAAACAATCTGACCTCTTTAATAGCTGAAAAACATTAATGCTAGTTCAGTAAGGATTGTATTTCCAGATATTTTAATTGATTCATTCTACCCTTTTTTAATTACTTGCTTTCTTCAATTTATTTTTTTAAATTTCTTTCTAACAAGTATATTTACTTCTTAGATAATTTTCACATTTTAGAGCCTGTATAGTTTAGTAGTGACAGTTATTGGTGGTAATTAACTGTTAAGATAACAGTAGTAGTAACCAATTGTAACAATCAATTATTCATAATTAATTTTAAAGTATTTAATAACTCGGTAATTAAAAATTAATTATAGTTTATAATGTGAATTTATAATGTGACAATTGATAATTGTATTATGTTATTAACATGATACATATATTAACTTTTTATTTATTCATAATGTATATTATATAAAATGTAAAAACATTATTAATTCAATAAAAATATATTTTTTTAATCAATATAAATATTGTAAATTGAACTAAATATAAATAGAAAATAGGAAATATTTTATATATTAAAAATCTAAAAGCTAATTTTTAATATAAAAAGCTGAAAATTACAATTTTTTATAAAAAAATTAACTTTTAATATAATTTTAAAAACTAGTGGTTTAAATTTTCAAGCATTAGCTTTTGTTTTTGTTTAACTAAACATCCAATTTAACTTTTGAATTATTTCACCGCTAAAAAACTTAATTTATGTGAGACTATAACAAGACTTGTATGCTCTATTATTTGAAACCATAATTTCACTTCCTAGGATTGATTATAACAGGTAAATCATTTATCTAACAGTTAACTTTATCTACAAACACCTTGTTCACATACTAGTATTGACTAGAAGACATCAAATAATTTATCAACAGCTCACTTTTGTCAATGTTGGCTTTGAAGTAACTCAAGTACGACATAGCATTCAACTATTCGAAATCTCTAACCAAATACCCACTCAGTGTAGTCAGTGTCATTACTATTAAAACTTTATAGTTTAGCAACCATAACTACAGTTAATTTAGGATTGTTTAAAACTCTATAGGCTTCATTTAGGATTGTTTAAAACTCTATAGGCCTCTGCTTTGCAATAAAACAAATTCTAAAGCATTTATGAACATATAAGATTTTATAGGAAAAAACTTCACTCTTTGTAGAAATCACGCAGTCCATTTCTTTCACCCACCAAAATGCAGAAATATAACTAGAAAACCTCATACCAAAAGAAATATAATCAGCTAATCCTATTTTCTTTTCTTTTCTTTTCTTTTTTTTTCTCTTTTTTTGATAGAAGCTAATCTTATTTTCACAGGTAGAGATTTCACTTAAAAAAAATTTCATTGATGTCGTGTAACGTTAAATACAGTAAACAAGTAATAAACCCTAACCCCCTAGAAGCTCAGCAAAACAGCAGGAAATGCGTTATGCATTAAATCATACAAAGCAGAGATGGACAGTAAAACCCTCATCACAAACTCAGTTCTTAGCAAGCCGGAAGGAGGGCTTGTGCGAGAATTGTTCGCATCTCAAAGCAAAGAAACTGATAGATGCTGACTATTATAATTACTTTCATAAATAATCCTCACGGATCTTAAATTTTTCCCCTTTGGGAATCCCGACACTGTAAGAATAAAGAATACTTTGTCAAAACCATGAACAGATTTTCATCGGTTTTGAAGACTCTCAATAGCCTTTTTCCACTGCCAAGCCCTTTGTTTCGCATCCTCAAATGACATTACCTTCTTCGGCTGAACCAGTACACAGCTATGAATCAGACACGAAAAGGGGGAAAAAGGACAATAAACTGGTGACAATCTAGACTGTTATCAATCAATATAATGAATAATAATACGATGCCATGCTAATCACACTCGTATTTAAGAAAAAAAAAAAGCAAGGAGTAAGATTATGAATAAATGAGAAGAACAATCATGTATGTCATGGGATAGTATTTTATTCATTTATAACACAAACTTTCCAGTCCAGGAGTTTCATGAGCTCGTCCCTCGAGATTGTAATTTCCATAATTCTAGAACAAAAAAAATGTAATGACCTTTGGTAAATGATAAGGCAAATAAAAGCTTACCGTACAGATCTTGAAATTTGATGGGCTTGAAACCTGAACACTGAGATCATTAGAATTGTCAGACCAAATTATATTTCCCTTTACCACTAACTTTGAGGGATCTACATAAATCAGTTTTGGCTTGTTGGTAAGAATGAGCTGAACTTTCTTGCTTGTCAATTTTTGTATTTTTTTTACCATTGAGATCATAAGAACAGATTCCCCTGGATCCAGAAATTGTTGCCTGATATCATTGGTAATAAAGGGGTTAGATACTGGAGGTAGCCCAAGAAAACTGCAAATGCAATCATTTTATGACTGAAATCAAATTTCTGTCAGTTTATATACTTTGGAAAGGAATCCCTTCACAACTCCATAAACATTGAAATAAAAAATAAGAAAACAAATGCAATGACATGTTCAAGTACCAAGGATCAAAAAAATGAGCTATAACTGCCTCTTCATCATATTTTAATATGATGAATTCAAAAAACCGACAATCTTACACCAAGTTTCAAGTCAAGATTTATTCTCCAAATTCAGAACTCAACAAATCTTTAATTCTACAAGAGTCAATCTTCATCCAATTGCTCTAAGTGCACAACATAATGAGAAGTGAGGAAATTAAATTGAACATTAAGCTTCAACTGACAAGGTGGATACTTATCAAGTCCAAGCATATTCTGCTACACATTTTTTTCTCCAAGACTTAAAAGACAACAGGAAAAGAATTAATAACCAATGCTTTTAACCAACAGAGAATCAGAAAGTTTTATCAAGGTAAGAATAAAAGACAATAGGACACTACTCAAAATCAACCATGGTGCTATCTAATCATCTTCAGTGCTATTGAGTGATGCCATTTCAAGTAATCCGAGCACTTCATAGAAGAGAGACAAAAACACTAAATGATGTCATTATTGTTATTGAAGTTGTTGCAGATGTTTAAAGAAAAGAAAGCAGATATCTTCAGATTGGATTTTGCATGACTTACAGTAGGGTGTCTGGTAATTTCTTGATAAGGTCAGAGAGGCAAAAGGATTTTTGAGCAAGGTGGAGGATGAAGGATGTTTGATATCTTCTGTTTTTTTGTCACTATTAATGTATAACCTAATGCTGGTTTTGGGCTTATGGAGGAGAAATAAATGTTTTGTTTTTTTACTTAGTTTGGTGCGGATGTTCCAAGCATAATGGTCTAGAGATGCTCAAAAAAGATTTCAGGTCAGAGGTCATTACTGTGTCTAATCTACACTTTGTGGATAATGCAATCTTTTTTCACTCAGAGAAGGGACTAAGTTCTCAAAATGTTTTTCATTTCGCTTGATATCATAGAAAGATGATGAAAATTTAGAGGCATTGAAACTTTGGCACATTAAAACATAGCCCTAGCAGGTATTAGCTGTGGCATTTTCCTTCAGATGTTGAAAACCCTTGACATAGCCATGGCTGGGATGTTATAATAAAAGTAAAGCTACCCATAAGACCAAAAAAAAAAAAATCTTCCAAGAATTGAATCTCACTTTAATTATTGTTCTTACTTCTTCCGACTTAGATTAATAAATTTCTTTTCCATAACATTTTGTTGAGAATTTCATCACCACAATTTACCAAGGTACTGGATATTACCGTATATGGGAAAAAAAATTTTGTCATCTCCACCATAATATAAGAGGGTAGATGTAACATAAAATGTCTTGGACTAGATAGTAGGGACAAGGGATAGTCTGCCCACTTCTCTAACTTCCACACCATTGTAAAATTTTCGCAAGAAATTAGCAAAGCACATTTTAAAAGGTAATTTGCCCATATAAACAGGTTCCTTGAAATCTTAACAAATGGCAAAGAAAATATCACCAAATCTAATATTTGATATGAATTTGGCAAAAGGCGTTCATAAATGATGATTTGGGATTACCAACAATTCTAAGGCCATATGCATTGGGCAAAGTACATTTAAAAATGGTGATCTTGGCATCCATTATATCCTTGGAGGTTTACATAAAATATCCAGAAAACACATTTTAGGTGCTATAAGGCTCCAAACAATTACACCCATCTTAGTAATTTATTTATATAAAAGATGTTACCAAAAGCATTGCTTTTTTATGTAGGTAAAGATGATGGAATTTATTTAGGGACCATTTCAGCTAGAACTGAAGAGTTCGCTCTGTGACTACAAATGATGAAGTCCAAATGAAAAAAAAAAACAGAATACACTGTGGTGCATTTATTTCTTGATATGTATTAAATAACAACGGTTGATACATGCTTCAACATAAGAAATGGTCAAATATAGTGAATTTGCAATAAAGCCTTCAACCAGCCGAAACTCTACAACAACTCATTAATTGATGTTACCTTAAGCATATGTCGATAGAATTTTATTTTCCTTTCAATTTTTTTATTTTATAATATATGAAGCATTATATATCCACTACAGATGGAACTTGTACTTATTTTGTCATTTTCTTAATGCAAGGCAACACTTAAGCATGCGAGATTTTATTTGATGAGTTAAATGTTCTTAAGAACAAATGAGGTGGGAATAGAAGGATTCGTAAAAGAGGACTTTCCAGAAAAATCCAAGGACCAAATCCTTTAATTTTCAATAGGAAACAATTAAATGGAATGAACAAAACATGCAACAAAGATAGTTTTTGTTATCTCAAATATTTCTGAGTCGAACAGGGTTATGGGCATTTTCCAAAGTAGAAACTATTTAAAGATGAAGGAAGTGGTGAAACAACAGCTCAGTCTAAATTTCTCTCAAAGTATTCATCTTATGCATCTTCAAAGAAAAGGAGGACTAATAAGACCTCAACTCCTGATTGGTTCATTATATGCTGCAACTGCAAGTATAATGAGTCACTTTCTTACATCTTTTTTCATTGTAACATGGCTTGGTCAATTTGTACTTGTTTCTGCACCTTAAGATGGTGTTTGGCATCTCCAAAAGCTTTAGAGACCTTTGTCGGTATAAATCTATAAGATTTTGGTGGCTGGAAATATGCCAAAAACAATCTATGCTTATGCTTTTAGTGTTTTTATTGGTTTTCAATGAGTTTAATCCAACTTAACTGGATATCATTTTTTGATCTTAGTCTTTTATGTTGTTTCTGGTAGTTGTCTGTCAAATCATGTGGGAGGATTATTTATCTTCTATTATCAATAAAATTACTTTTCTTATCAAAAAATAAAGAAGCATATAACAATAAGATTAGATAAACTGATCGACTAATGGAGAGTGTAATGAGTCAATACCATTTAGAATCGAAAGAGTCAATAGAGGCAAGTCTAGTTATAGAACCAGATGCCTCAGCAGATGATGAAGCTCCAGCATTCCCATCATTCTGTCTCAAAAATGCATCCCCAATATGTGTAGGATTCCATGAAGAGTCAGTGTCATTCTCAGAGTCACCAGATTGTGCCTTAAAAGGACAAAGCCAGGTATCATAAGATCTCACCTCATAATTATAAATGAGAGAAAGCAAGATGAAAATGAAAGATTTACCTTTGGCTCCAATGCAATTTTTGGAGGAGTTTCGTCTCTTAAATTCTTCCAGTCAACTCCCTTAAAGAATGGATGCATTTTGAGCACAGCATAACCATCAGATCCAGCACCTGGTCTTCTGCTAGGATCTATATCCTACACCATTATTGCATAGCAAATAAGAAACTATAATTATGAGCTTCATAATTTAAAAGGGACTATGCTAATCACTTGTAATTGATACTTGGTAGAAAAATAAAAATGGTTTCTCCTGAGCTTTCTTAAGATACTGAAAAAACAATACACAGAACTAGTTTCCAGTAAGAACAAAACTCTGTGATCAACATGAAACATTTTATCCCTGTCGAATACCTATGCAGCTCAAAATTTAATTGCATGTTAACACAAGCAAATAAGTATTCAAAACAGCATGACCAAAAGTAAAGTTCGCAATCATTTTCTCATAATAAAATTGACAGCCCATGCCCAGAAACATTTAGTTCCATTCAGACCACAAACCTGCCATATTATGAGTAAATTTAATTGTGTTTTTGCTCCACTTTTAATACTATTTTCATCATTATAAAAAAAATTCATTAACACACAATGTAGATAGAAGAACTTAACAATACAACATAACTCCTAAGAGTAGAATAGTGTAGACAAAATCTTTAGCAGAAAAATAAAATAAAAAATAAAAACTCAAAATAAAGTCGAATGTGTGAGTTGCCAGAAGCTTACCAATAATCTATCAATAATGTCTTTAGCTTCATCTGAAAAATAGCTAGGAAATCTTATATCCCGGGCTATAATTCTTTGAAAAATAAGCCATTCACTTGCATCTTTGAAAGGAGAAGTTCCTGAAAGCATCTGGTACAAGGTGCAGCCAAGAGCCCAGAGGTCATTTCTGTTGGAATTTGGTCAAAAAAAGCAAAAAGTTATCCTAGATAAGTAAGACATTATTAAGAGCAAAGCTAATTGAGAAACTTAACTATAATTACCATCTCTTAATTACCCCAGCACAAACATACCAAATGCCCTGAGAGGGAGCATAGTTTGGATATAGCAAAAAACTGAAACAAACTGTAATATACTTATTTTGGTAATAGTTTTCCCATATTCCATTCAACCCAGTTAGTATTCTGTAAAATTTTTGGTTTTCTATTATTTATTAGGTTAGTTGAAAAATAAAAACAACTAAAAAACCAAATTGTCATTAGTAAAATATAAATTTTTATTTTATTAAATAATTTTAAGATTATACAACAATAACAAATAAGCCTTAATCCCATACCAGATAGGGTCCACTACATGCATTTTCTGTCTCAAAATCCTTTTTCAATGCTAGATCTGCCTTGATTAAATTATTTTAAAATTATACATTTATTTTTTTTATTTGATAAATTATATGGATTAGTTACCTTGCATAAATACATAATATAGAATTTGCATATCATATTTTTTAACCAATAACTAAAATAACCGAATAAAAGAAACAAAATAAATTTGCTGATTTAGTAATTTGTTTATATATAAATAATATATCGGTTCAGCTTTCACTGTTTAGTCTGGTTTGGTTATTCATATAAGTAATTTGATAAGTTTAATTACCTAAAATTAACTGAATGCTCTGCCATACATGTCCCTACTACTCCTAGATTATTTTCCAGTTGAGATAATATGCAACTCCAATTAACATGCCGGTTAATTTATGGAAAGGAATCCCTCACCCAACTGTTGCAGGAGAAGAGTTGAGGACTTCTGGAGGTACATATGCCGCTGTGCCCACAAATGTGCAAGCCTTATCATCTAAGCAGAGAATCAACAAAAGAAAATTTATTCTAAGACTGAAAATCAGAGTCAAGCAGATTTAATCTTATGGCTCAAAAAATAAAAGTAAAAACGTTTATGGATGATAACATTCTACCATTACCTGAAGCTGCATTTGGAAGTACAGTGATGCGGCTATCCTGCATCGGCTTCACACTCCCAAAATCAGCTATTTTAATATGCCCATCTGCTGTCAGCAGCAAGTTCTCTGGCTGCAATTTAAGAACTTTTAGCATTCTTCAAATGCCAACCAACAAAGAGTGCAAAAATTACCTTGATGTCTCGATGTATTAATCCCATGCTGTGTATATATTCAAGAGCATCCACAACTTCTGCAGCATAGAAGCGGGCTTCATCCTCCCTTAAACAACCTTTCTGCACCCATGCAAATTATCCACATATTTTTTAGTTTATGAAACAAGGAGAGTGACTTAACACACCACATACTGGGAAAACAGTAACAGATGTTAAATATAACAACACAGACTAAATGTTGTGTATAATAGATATTTAGAGTAAAAAATTAAAAGCACATTATGCAATCACTTCAAGAATTTCAAACAAAAGGAAGTACAAACCATAGCATGAACCGTAAAATAGATGCATATAATATAAAGTGTGTAAATATTTAAGGACACAGTAAAATTTAACACATTATTCACAGTTTTGTATGATAAGTTTTCAAGTTCCATGATTCACAGAAAAGCTACTAACAGCAGGCAGGACAGAAAACACTAGAGGAACCTTTGATAAAGAGGAAAAAATTTTCCACTCTCATGCTATTGGTTTAACCCTTAAAACTTCATTATAGTGAACAAACTTTTGTTTACATGATATTGCTAATTCCCTTCTAGGTAGATAATGCTCCTTGTCAATCCTGTTGCACACAACTGCAAAGAAAAATATAATACATTTTCTCACAATGGAAAGGAAGGTGCAAAATATTTTCTTCTATTATCTTACTCTCGTTATTTGGTCAAAAAGTTCACCACCTTCACAGGATTCAAGAGCCATGTCTGCATAATGTTCAAAGAAACTTCATATTATAAACAAATCCAATAAAAACCAGCATTGGAGCTAAACAAAGGACTGGAAAATAAATCAAGTACATGGAATTCAGAAGATTGTTACCAAAAAATACCTACACAGTGAAAATGTATCTTGAAAAGTAAAAAATAGCTTCACAATTCCAGGATGATCTAATTGATCAAGAACAATGCGTTCCAACTTCACATAAGCTGTTTTATTTTCTTTGGTGATGAATTTTTTGTCCATGATCTTCAAGGCATATACCATTCCAGTATCCTTCTTCTTTGCCCTTACAACCTGTCAGATAATTAATATTATACCCAAATTAAGTCATCACCAATGAGAAGACCAGCAACCATAGGCATGTAAGTGTGGGAAATTTGAGCAAGCAAACATTTCACTGTTAAAACAATAAAAACAAGTGGGTTTAATAGAATTAAAGAGTGATAGATTCCAATTATATAGAAGCCAGAAATTGACTGCAGAATGTATTTGCTAAAAGAATTACAGAGGAAAATATAGTGCAAAATATCATAGAACTATTCGCCCTTCATGCATGATTTATTGGAATATTAAAGGAGATATTAAAAGGACATGTAAAAGAAGGAATTATTTTCTGAATGGTGCTACATCCCCTGCTGAAACAATCAATCAAGTCATTATAAAAAACTAACCGCGATAATTCTTTTAAAACTACAAACCTGCTAATGTTCCATTGTATGAATCCAGTCTGACTAACATTCACACACTTAAGATTGCTTAAATAATGTACTAACCACAAAACATCCACCCTTTTTTACTAACTCTGACATTTTCAAAACTGTAACAGCCTTTTATCTGTTCCTTTATTCAAAACACATAACCAAAACGTCCAAGACTTCCTCGATTTTCATGGGCTGCCGAGAAAAGACGAGCATATAGATAGATTTACAGATAGTACGGATAAATATTACTTATTCAGGGTCCAAGAGAACCAAAAGAAAAGACATGATTTTGCTTTCATTATCTTGAGAAAAATAAAATAAAATAACAAATCAGCATTTTGTTTTCAATCTTAAGAATGACATTTCATTGCCATTATATGCTTATAGCTAGAAGCTTCCATTATACATTAAGGAATAACCAATTAATTGATAGCAGAACTCATTTATCACCAACTAACGGTATCGCCTATTAAAATTTATAAAAAATAACTAATATTTATCTCCCCCAGAACAAAAGGAGTTATAAGCTAATATTTAAGTAAATGATATTGCATGTATAGGTTCATAAACCAAGCAAAACGAAAGGTAACGACAAATATCAGCAAAGCAGCACAACCCACAAATCTAAAACCATACAAGCGCAAAATCAGACGATAAACCGATAGAAATCAACCAGGGAAAAGAAATTCCACAATAAAAAATAAACAAAAGAAAAAATTAAGGGGAAAGATAACAGACCTTGGAATAAGAACCAACACCATAGATCTTGCCTAGCTCAAAATCCTGAATACTAAAATTCTCCTGAGGAGCCCTAAATGCAAAGCTCTTAGATCTCTGCGCATTCCCAATGTTGTTATTATTAGAGGAAGTGGAAGAGGTGGAAGAAGAAGAGGAATCATTGCTGCTTTGAATCCTGCTCTTGGAATCAAAATCCTTCTCCATTGTCAACATCTCTTTGTATCTCTATTAAATTATCCGAACATAAACAATCAATCAACAAAAATGAAAGATACCTACTTTCTCTCTCTACAAAGGAAAACCAAAAGAAACTTTATCTCTCTAGAAATCTTGGGGAGGGGAGTTTTCAAGTTAAAAGAGAAACTAATGGATCAGAATTAAAGTGAATAAGATACTCTCTCACAAATGTATATACATATCTATGATATGGATACATGTGTATAATCTAAATATGATCAGCTTTAGGTTTGGTGATGCAAATTTCGAAACCCCAGAAAGTGGATTTTGTGTTATAATTGAGGAGGAGAGGGAATCAGGAATTTGATGGAGGAGAGAGAGGTATGGGGATTGAAGAGAGAAATCACATGGGATTAGGACGATGGAAATCATTCATTAATTCCTCTATTTTTTTTAACAAACTCTCTCTACAATTTATTTTCTTTTTCCTTTTGAAAATGAAACTGCATCTAGATTAGAGATGTACTTAAATTTGATAAGCTTTTAAATATACAAAATTTTTAGATTAAATGAACATATTAAAAACAAAAATAATAAATAGACAACCATTTCATATTTTTATTTTTAATTTTTTAAAAATAAGAAAATTATTAAAACCGAAACAATAGTAAACACGCTGTTAAATTTTTATTTTTTGTTTTATCAACTTAAAAAATCATTTAAAAAATATAAAATAAAAAAAAAACATCAAAACATCAAAATCTAGCTTTCTTTAGTGTGTGTGTAAAAACTAAAAATAATTTTTAGAAGTTCCGTTTGATGAATATGAAATATAGAATAAGATTTTGGGTTGCATTTTGGAAGTAAAATGAAATTCAATATGTACGTTTGAATGTATATTTTAAATTAGAAAATTCTCTTTTAGATTTTAACAAATTATAGCTAAAAATAAATTTTTAGAAAACTAACAGTTTAACATTTATCGTTTAATATTTATTCATTTTGATATTGTATGAATTTCAAATATTATAATGCAATATATCATATAATTTTTTTATATTTAAGATATTTTTGTGTTAAATTTTTAAGATTTCACGTACAATCTAATAACTTTTTATAAGAGATTAGAATTTCTACATGTTACCAATTATTATAATTATAAATCAACCAATATATTTAAATTACAGTTTTTCTAATTGTTACAAATAACATTTCTATGAGAGTGTGTAAATTGTTAGTTATTCACAATTTTTTTATTTTAATTTATTAAATCTTAGAGGGTTTTTCTATAATTCGTTCTTTAAATTATTGTAGCATATAAATTATATGTTTGTTTGTGTGTTATGTGAAGGATTTAGAAAATGTATTTTGATCCTTAAATTTTATAATTTTGTATAAATAAGTCTTTTGATTGAATATTTTTTTAATTGACTATCTTAATGTTAATATTGTACTTTAGTTTATTAAGTAAAACTATATACAATTAAGGTACTATTTGGTAACATCAAATTATATTATAATGTAGTTCAGTTACAAAAACAATTTTGTTTAACCAATAAATTGTGTTTAGCAAAATAGAAAATCTATATTGTAATTTCCAAAAAAAACTAATAGAATTAGCATTCAAAAAATCTAGTAGTTTTTTCCTTTTATGCCCTTTTTTTTATCAAATGACTATATTTTTTAACCCTAATTTTAGATTTTTAATTTTTGATACTAATATATCATTTTTTTATTATTTTGGATTGAGATATCTCATATAATATATATATCATTTGTATTATATATTTAAATGTATTTTATTTTTTATTAATATAAACATGTCATTTTATGAGGGTATTTGGAATTGATGTTGGATGTTCAAAAAATAAGTTTAAATTTTTTTATTTAATTGACTAATTTTTTTATTTTTTTAGAAACTATTTTTTTCAAACCTGCTTCTGGAAAAAAATATTTATTTACCTGCTTCTCTCTAGAACAATTTTCAAAACTTAAAAAAATTAAAAATAAATTTTTTCTCTAAAAGTACTTTTTCCAAACTCAACGTCAAACTATCCTATATCATTTGACATTTTTCAGCTAGTTTTACCGATTTACTTTTAATTTAATTAACTACTAAATTTTTAGTTAATAGATTATCAGGTACAATTATATTATTATCTTGAACTAAATTATCAGCTAATTTTACTAAAAAACAATTATATGTATCATTAATTAGATATTGAGTTTTTCATAAATAGAGACTATGAAAATTTATTTGATTGAATTTATTAATTATTATAAATTAGATACTAAGTCAATTACAAATAGAGACTAAATTAGTTAAAATTTGCTTCTTTGGAAATCATTGAACAAATTTGATAGTTCAAAGTGTCAACTAGATAAATTTATCATTAAGATAGTCGATTGAATAAAATTGTAGTTGAGAAACTTAATTGTATAAAATTGTAATATATATATATATATATATATATATATATATATATATATATATATATATATATATATATATATATATATATATATATATATATATTACAAGAAAAGATACATATAAGCATAAATTTGATACTTTCAAAATATTGGCATAATGGTAATTCAATACCATAATGATATCCTAACTTAATATCGTTTTGGCGCATTCACATAAAAAATTAATAGGAGAACATTAAAAAAATATAATATACATCATTAAAAAGCATGTATAGGGCTAGTCATGGGTCAGTTTAGCTTGTAAACCGAACTAGAACTAGCCCAATCAAATCTGGACTGGAACCCTTCAACACCAGTTCTAAGCTTTAACCAGTCCATAACCATTGAAGAGTTGATTTTTGGTTGGTTCCTCATTTTTTGAAACTATAATCGTCGGTTTTTAGTTCTAAATTAACAAGCAGCCCGCACGCCTAGAAAAAGGTTGGATGACCCAAATGTCGATGCAGTAGACATCATCGAAGGTGTCCAGACTGGCTTATGCAGTGGCATACAGATCGGGTGTCAAGGCTGCTGCTTGCAGGGCCATGCAGCGGCAGGGTACCCCACGCACCAAGGCTGCTGCAAATGAGCGGCGGATACATACATCGCTTCTAATTTGGATTATGATTTAGAGGCATTTAGTTATAATCCAGCCTATGGTAGCTTAGCCACACTAGTTTTTCAACCAAGGAAAACCGGCAGCTAAAGATTTCGAGCCGATATTTTTTTTAAAATTATATATATATATTTGATGTCATTTTCTGTGATAAAATTTATTTATTATCAATCCATTTTTTTGAGTTTGTTTTTATTAGTGAAAGTTTTATTAATAAATTGATTATTTTTCAAAAAAATAAATATTTATATATTTATTGAACCAGTCAAACATAACGGCCAGTTTAGAACCAGCATAAACCATCCCTTGGGCGGTTTTGGGTTGATTCAATAAAAATTGAATCGTAGAACCGACGATTTCAACTCGTGGCCATCCCTAGGCATGCATATAGCGAACAAGAATAAAAAAGTATAGATTTTTTTCGCGAAATATATTACAATGCCCTCTTAAATATCAAGGTAATGGCATGCAAAACAATGATGTTTTTTCCCTTTGTTTTATTTTTTATATAACTAAAATTTTAAGGTGATGAAGACTTGAAGTTCTGGGAAGATTTTTATTTTGTTGTCGTCTTTTAAAACAATAAAAAATATATATATGTATATAATAAAATTAATTTTTTGGGCTGTCTCCCAGTATTTTCCATCAAT
Organism: Triadica sebifera; assembly: GCA_023653625.1. Taxonomy (NCBI): domain Eukaryota; kingdom Viridiplantae; phylum Streptophyta; class Magnoliopsida; order Malpighiales; family Euphorbiaceae; genus Triadica; species Triadica sebifera. Next base: position 15,481,311 of record CM042898.1, on the reverse strand, counting down.
ATTTGTATATAAAGTCTTTTATTTTTCCAATCATTTTTAGGAATTTAGAGTCATTGATCATCATTAAGAGAATAAATACATAAAAAAATAATTAGAATTGAGTTGATATTTCTATACAACCATTTAGATAATCAATTAAAGATTTGAGGAGATTGGGATGATTACTAATTGAAGAGCAATAGTTAACATACCATATAATATGAGTAACTTACCTTTATATATGTAACACCCCCTCACCCAAACCGCACGTGCCCAGATGCGGGGACGCTACTGCTTGTCTTCTTTACTTCTTTAAAATCGCTATTTTCTTTTATATTTGCTACAGAGCCATACATTATTTTTATTCAATAAATAATGTACATTTTACTTATATAAAATAGTATTGTAAATATCAATTTACTACTTAACACATTTTGAAAACTAATTTATAAACTTATAAGTATATATAATGCGAAAAGCAAAATACAAGAGTTCAAAAGTGTGTGACCCACTATTTCGAGATCGACTGCTTTAATTTGAATAGGATCACTGTTTGCTTTATATACCACCTTTAGCTACCTTTCTATATCTGCGCGGAAAGAAACTCTCACGCTAAGCTCTAAGCTTAGTGATGCATATAAATAAGGCAATATACTATATCATGCAACAAGCATTAATATGTATCATTTTATGCATTAAAATCTTTGCATGTTATTCCTATCAACATGTCCCTATTTCATACAAGTATAAATATCATGCTCACATATACAATGTCATTTTCATTTATCTTTGATGGTAAGTTACTCTTTTAATCTCTTTAGTATTATATCTCAATCTCATATCATCCTCATTTTTCTTTTCTTATTTTCCAACTTATCTTCATTATCTTGCCCAAATCACTCTAAATTTGGACTGACTAGATACGAGTTATGGATCAGGAGCGCTCCCAGAGCTATAGCCACCCTGTCCACTATCTGGCTCAATATAGCTTCTCAAATCAATGACGCTCATAGAGCTTAAGCCACATTGATTAAGTATTAGTTCATCATAGATGAATAACCGGACCAAGGGTGCTCTCCGAGCTTAAGCCACCTTGTCCTCAATTTATATGTGCTCAATAGAGCTTCTCAAGTCAATGGCGCTCCCAGAGCTTAAGCCACATTGACCGAGCATCTCCGATCAATGGCGCTTTCAGAGCTTAAGCACATTGATCGAGGAATATCTCACATAGTACGGTACCGTTCGCCCCCATAATGACATGTCATCTATCCTATTTCTAGTCCGTAGGTAGAGTAATGGGCATGTTCGTATTTTCACAGTAATCATATATCTTTATTTAATTTTTAATTTACAACCATTTCATCATTCTCATATTATACATATCATCATCATCATTCTTAAATTTCGACACATCAATATTCTCATGTATCAATATCTCAATTTTCTTGTTTTACAAACATATCATCATGCTCATACATTCTGGATAACATCTTTTCATTTGCATAACTAGATACATTAGTAGATAATCATATTCATAATTTATTTAAAAACAAAACATTCACGACCGTGATTACTAATTTATGCCCATGAATTAGTCCACGCCTATAATTCAAAGTCGTGAACGCTACTGGAATGAATCGTGCCAAAAGCATTCACGGTCATGATTACTCATTCATGCCCGTGATTCCAAACCGTGAACGCTTCTGGAATGAATAGTACCATTTCCACACCAAAGTCACAACCGCAATACAAATCAGTCACAACTGTGAACCATCAAGTTCACGCTCGTGACCCAATAGTCACGCCCGTGACTTTCTATAGGAAATCTGCATATTCATATTTTATTCATTCTAAATACACCAAACCATATTAAAACACAACTTATGCATTTTTGGAGTCCTTTATTAAACATACCATAGTCATCCTTAATGCATTTCAATCATCAATTATCATACTAACATGCATTATTTCAAACAAAGATAGAATATTGCCTTAAATTATGCACAAACCTTAATCTTTCTCCTTCACTCTTCTTGGTAGCTTTCTCTTTTCCTTTGCTCCTTAGTGTTTGTTCATTGTCACTTGGAACTCCTACAACATTATAGATCATTATTATCATCTGATTTTTCTCAAGACCCTAAACTCTCTTGTTCTCTCTCAAAACCCTAATTTCTCTCTCTTTCCATATGAGTCTTGGATGAGCTTAAAATTCAAACTTCTTTAAGAAAAGATGAAGAAGAAGAAGAATCACTTCTTACCTTACTCTTTTCTTCATTTGATCACAACTTTGGAGATTTTCTCTCTCCACCAAACTTGATTTTTTCTTCCTATTTCTTGTTCTTCCCAGCTTCCTTAGGAGTTATAGACCATGAAAATCACTTGCTCTTGATCTTTTCCCCCTCTTCTCTTTCTTTCTTTCTCTAAATTTCAAGATTTGGCTATGGAGGATTCTTGGGTGTGGTTGGTATAGTTGGGTAGAAATTAGAGAGAGAAGAGAGAAGAAAATAAGGAGAAGAAGGAAGTAAAACACAAAAGTCATCATATGGGACCCACAATCTTTGACCATTTCTTGACATTAGGCTTAATTAACCTTAATCCTCTTCCTTTAATGCTATGGCCGGCCAACCCAAAATTAAAATGTCCAATCTCTTATGTTAATTAGCAAATAATCTCATTAATCCTGTAAATTTTGGTAAATTACAATTTGACCCCAAAACTTATCAAATTTTGCAATTTAGTCCTTTACCGTAAATCAACTTCTTTAACCTTTATAATCACTTAATTAGACATATATCATATAATTTAGTCATTACTTGATTAATGCCGATCAACAATCCGAATTTAAACTCTGATCGGTCAAACGTGTCAATTTCGCGAGACGTGCGACTCGGTGTCTAAATTAGCGGATATTACAATATAAGTTCTTTATTATCCTAGCACTATTAAGACTATTATCTATCTTCATAATAAGTTAGCATTAGATTAGAAGAATTGAATTGAAACTTTATATGATGGCTTCAACATAAACTAACCTAAATTATCTCTTTGATACATGGTGAATATTATTAAGAACTTATAATCCTGATCATCTTAAATAAAATATATTTTCATAATTATCAGTTGTCATCCCAAAATTCAGTTGATCATTGCTCGATAAAAATTACATGTGCATTGCCAAAAGACAACACAAATTGAAATGATAATATAATTCACTCAAAGTTGCGTAAATCACTATTAGCGTGGCCAAATTGTTATTTCCAAAATGATGAGCTTACTGTTAGAGGAATGCTCTAAAGGCAATCAACTTTAGCACTTATTGTATAAATTTATTTGATTAATAAAAGTCTTTTTCCTTAATTTAATATTCATTTGATATATGAATTAATATTGATCTTAAATCAATTAATGAAATCCTTGATACATAACATAGCATGAAGAAAATCATGATGAGACCATGATATTGATATTCTTATCATGTGTAATTATGTTAGTATCAAAATTATCCCTAGTCATAGGATTAATGAGACGGGACATTGTTAATCCGGACAGACTAGCATATGTTACACTCTTTGATTGGATCGAGTAGTAGATCTCATAATCTGTAAACATGAGATGTTTAAAGTTAACATGTGGATGCTTGCTAAGTGTAGCTAAGTACATTGGATGACCAGCTATGAGACAATCATATGGATAATCTATTCATATGTCAATAATAGTCTCATCATAGCAATGGTGTAAGTATCATTTGACTTGAGGTACTCAAGGATATATTTGATGTTGATTCTGTATTTTGACACTATTCCTTGTTGTCTCAGAGAGGTTGCTCATAGGGTGGTGATTGGATATAACTTGAAGCATTCGAAGGTAATTGAATAACCAACAAAGGATTCACCACTCCTGATAAAAGGAATGTATACCCATGCCTCTTGTCGTGGTCATTACTTGAGAATCTGTGGCCGGAGTGGAAATGTCATAAAGATAGTCTTCAATGACATATCTAATAGAGTAATGAGCCTAAGGGACAAGAACTGTAACACCCCCTCACCCCAACAACAAATGCCCAGATAAATGAGTGTTATTTGAACTTCATCGGTTAAAATATCGTTTTTAAATTATGTATAAATGAAAATTATGTATATATGAAAATTATGTATATTTTTTTATTTACTATTTATTTATTTGTAGTGTAAAAGAAATCAAAATAAAAAAATACAATACATTTTATATAATAAAGTATTATTTACAAAACGTGCACTTATTTTACAAGTACTATAAAATAAAACTCAAACCATAAATATAACAGTTGTATGACCCGCAGTATTTGATTCAAGCAGCTCTACTAGATCAGGCTACAACTACCTTTATCTACTATCATCGGCTTATTCTTCACTAAATTTGTGCGAGAGAAACTTTAACGTTAAGCTCTAAGCTTAATGATACATATAAATAAGACAATAAACTATTTCATGCAACATGCATTATTATATATCAATTTTTGTTTAATCATCTTTTCATGCAAATATATGTCTCATAATATTTTAACATGCATAAACATCAAATTATATATATATTTTTTTTATCTCATACCTGTTTTACTTAATTAACACATAATTATATAATCCATCATAATTAATCATATCACAAGTTATAATTCCATTTATTTTCCATGATTTCTTTATGCCACAACACCCAATCATCTTTTCATGCAAACATATATTTCACAGTATTCTAGCATACATAAACATCAAATTATATTATTATATCTCATATTTGTTTTACTTTATCAAATCATCATTATTATTCATATCACAATTCATGGTTTCTTTTTTTTTTTTCAATCCTTCTTTATAGCCCACAACACTTATAAACTACTGACTAGGATAACAGAATTGTCATTCAGGCACTTAGGAGTGTCACCCGGGTAATATGATGTGCACATACAAGTGTCATTACCGGCTTTAATAATAGTGTCATTCTTGGCTTCAATAATAGTGTCATTACCGACTTCAATAATCATACCATTAATGGTTTTCATCATACTCCCCCCTACTTGGCATGCCAAACTATTCTAAGTCTAGTTCTAGTTAGGTGTTCTAGGGCTTACTCTAGGTCATTAAAATTCATAGTTATTAAATTCACCCATTTCATGCATGTAAAGGTTCAATTAATCACAAAATTACTCAATAAAAATAGTATTTGCATAATATAACAAGGTTCATATCATTTTACTCATTACATTCCTCAACTCATATGTTATCCTGTCTCTGGTAGATTCTGAGCTCTATTTTGAACCTTAATTTTGGTCCTATTGACATTTGAATTAAACTACAGGGTCATTTAACAATTTTAGTTTTGAATCTTACATTTAATATGCAACTCGAATCACTTAATTTAGAGTTTTGTGTCAAAAAATATGGTCAAATTAACACTGACTGGTCACTAACAATTTTACCCATAATTTCCTAAACAAATTCTAAGTCTGAATTTTATATATTGTTCTGGAAAAATATGGACATATCTGGATTTTATGGTCCAAACAAAAGTAAGTTCTATGTCTTAGCTTTCAAACCCAATAAAATACATACAAATCCAACTTCTATAACTTAAGTTATAACAGTTTATGTACTCACTGCTCATCAATTCGAGCAAAGAACACACATATTTACTATCTTCAATTTTTTACCAAAATTAATCCTAAGTCTAGCAAACATGCATCTCCAAAACTTTTATTACAAAATACTATTAATTCAGAATCATTAACATGCCAAATGCTCAAATCATGCAACTTAAAAAAAATAAGACTTAGGTTATTACCTTAGGTTATGCACAAACCTCTTATTTTACTTTTCTTTCTTTTTTCCTTTGCTTCTTTGGGCTAGATTCTTGTCAATTTGAGTTCCTAAAATACATAAAAGAGATAATTAACACTTTACTTTCTTAAAACTCCATAACCCTATCTCTCTCTCTCTTTTTAAACCATGCTATAATCTCTACCTTGCTTTAAAAAGAACATGGAAAAGAAGAAAAATCACCTTACCTTCACTTCCTTGCTTCCATATCCAAACCTTAAGGTTTTCTTTTTCTTTTATTTCCTAGTTTTTTTTCTTTTTACTATCTCTAGCTTCCTTTTGATTAACTATGCATGAAATCTACTCTTTCATGCCTTTGTCCCTCTCTTTCTCACTTTCTCTTCTTAGACTCAAGTTTTAGCTATGGAGGATTTGGGAGGGGAAGAACATAGGCTGGTTTGAGAACTTAGAAAATTCTAGATGATAGAGATAAGGATGGATAAAATGATAATGGAAAAAAGACAAACTTAATTAATAATGGAGATGCTTAAGCCATAATTTAGATGTTTTCATTAATTGATCATTTAATGCATGCTACTTGTTTAAGCCAATCACCACATATATATAATGTCCCAATTCATGCATTTAATTGATGATTATCCCAATTAATCCTCCAATTTTTGGTAAATTGTAACTTGACTCCTAAACTTTTCAAAATTTGCATTTTACATCCTCCACTGTTAAATAATATTTTTAATTACTTTAAACAATTTATTAGATATTTTTCATAATTATTTGCTATTATTTTAATTATTTTTCAGTCAAAATCTAAATTTAGTCGTTGGTCAAACCGTCGAGTCGATTTAACAACTCGCACGACTAGGGCCTAAAATAGCGGATATGACATCCTCTCCCCCTTAAAATAAATTTCATCCTTAAAATTTTACTTGTTCATTCTTTGTTGATGAATGGGAGGATAGCTTGTTTATAGTTGATTAAGCGTTGAAAATATTGAAAAGTGTTGATAGGAATAGCTAACATTGGTTAGTTGTAGTTCCAATGCATGTTGTGTGTGATTTTGGCTTAAACAGTGTATGAATATTGTTATAGACTAATGTTTCACGACCGTGAATGTAGTCTTCACACCTGTGAATGTATTGAATGACTGTGAATATATTACACACTTGTGAATTTTTGCAAAAAATAGATTCACGCTCATGAATGTCCACACAGAGCCAACTTGTGAATGCCCTATATCAAAAATCTACAATATGAATTTTATGATGGAATTACATGAGTTTATTGTACACACACATTTGGTATGATTAATTGATATATTATATAGTATAATAATATTATTATGAACAATGATTATGCACTATGTGCTCTATATTACAAAGAGTTATGTAATGGACATGTTGAACTATGAATGACTTGTAAATGATATAAATAATCAGAGAATGATTATATATGCCCAATCTCTACTTGAAGAATAGCTTAGGATATGTGGAATATCATTAAGGGGGTTACAGTACCATAGAATATTATTATGTTTAAATCAGGGTGGCTTAAACTCATATCAGAGCACTCCTGATTATTTAGGGACAATGTGGCTTAAGCTCATGTTAGAGCACTCTTGTTTCACAACCTGCATCCAGATAGTTTAGGTTTAAGTATTGGGCAAGCAAACAAATAGTGATTTATTGTAATACATAATACAATTTATATAGTAAATCGTGGTATCCTAAACTAGTAATACATAAAGTAAATCAAAATTGTGAAATCAGAATACATTTACATCCAGTAAAAGGAATGTGGAAACTAGTAATCATATATATGGAACATTAGATAATTACAATATATGATGAAATTCACTATGATTATGATGATATAGAAATTCTATAAATGAAATATATTATGACTATGCATATATATATATATGGTCAAAACCCAGGTATGATTATGAATATGAATGTTACGTTAATATATGAATGTATACTATAATTTTAATGCTTATATGTGCCACTAATCTTTCAATAGCTTAGCGTGTGAGTTTTCCTACACCCAGATTTGGAGCTGAGGGATAGTTAAATTTTCTTGAAGGAAAAAACGAGTCTATTAGAGTTGACCTGTGTTGGGTTTGTTCATTTGTTTCATTTATTTCATTCATTTTTTATTCATCATAATATGGGATAATGATAGATATTTAGAACATATTTTAATAAATACATGTAATTGGGTTTTTCTATTATTAATAATGATCAATTTTGTAATAAGGGCAGTATGTTACCCAACCTAGTATTGATTCTGTTTATGGTTAGTATTCATATACAAATGAGTATTTTATGCAGTAAATAAGATTTGGTTATTATAAAGATGTACATTATACAGATACAGTGAAAATTTTAATGCAAAACAAGATTATATAGATTCAGTCATGTTTGCTCTGTTGTATAGAGGGTGTTACATTTAATGGTATCACATTTAAGTTTAGGTGGTTCTAGACCTAAGTGGATTATAGGGTTATCGTGCATGCCTACATATGTCTCATATGATTCTGCCTTGGGCTACTTCTCTGTGAAGTAGGACTAAAGTGAGATAACATCTGAATCAAATGACATGGTTGAGAGCCATAACTCTCCACATACTAAGGCACTGATTCATCCACCTCCACTACCGAAGCCTAAGGTGCAGGTAGACAAGCTCTATAAGTTTAGAGCTATTGATTTTTAGAGAATGAAGGATGATAATCTTGCTACTTAGGAGTACTAGAAAAAGAAGATAGAGAGGGTTTGCGATGAGTTTGAGGTGACCACTGATCAAAAGGCCAAATATGTCATATCCTTACTGCAGAAAGACGCTTATGACTGGTGGAAGATAGTTTTGCTAAAACCAGAAGTCCCTCAACAATGACATAGGACTTCTTTATAACTGAGTTCAAAGAGCTATACGTTCCTTTGATTTACATAGATGAAAAGTAAAGGAAGTTTCTGAATCACAAGCAGCGCAAGATGATAGTGACAGAGTATTAAAAAGAGTTTACTCCACTGAGTAAATATGCTTTAGAGATGATCACGAGTTAGAGAGATAAGTGCAGAAGGTTTGAGTATGGCTTTAATGCAGAGATAGGTGACTTTGTGACTGCACTCCAGCATGTCAGTTTTACTCAATTGATTTCATCCGCTTTTAATGTGGAGTAGAGAAAAAGGAAGAGAGTAGAGGAAGCTTCTAGACAAACAGTGACTCTAGTGGCCCAACATTTAGGGAAGAAAGGTTGGTTATGCCCGGGACAATCTCATGGCAGAAGTCAAGGATAGAACAGAAATTATACACATGGTGGATCACAGGGAGCAACCCTCCAAAGCTACATTTGCTATCATTAGTACTCAGACATAGGCTATTAGAGAGAGTGTTCCAGTTTGTGGTAATTGCAACAAGAGTCATAGAGGAGAGTGTTGGAGAAATGCAGGTAAGAAGCATATGAAGATGGATTTTCCTCTGTTTACTAGTAATGCACCAACTCATACTACATGTTCAGCTCTAGCTCAGACTAAATAGTAGACCAGATGAGGTCATATAGGACCTATCCAAGCAGTCTCTGAGACTATTAATTAGCCAGGACTAGGCCGAACACCAGCTAGAGCTTATACTATAAGGGTCAATGAGGATCAAAAAGCTACATATGTGATTGTTGGTATGTTCTCTCTCTAAGACTCATATATATATATAATGTTATGTTGTTTAGGTGTACTTGTGCATATATAGGAATGTGTGGAACCTAGGTCTATTAATGCATATATATATATATATATATATATATATATATATATATATATATATATATGCATTAATAGACCTAGGTTCCACACATTCCTATATATGCACAAGTACACCTAAACAACATAACATGATTAGTGAAAATCTTGAGTATAAAATTGAGGTTACAAATCCCTTAGGGCACAGTATGATAGTGAACTGGATTTATAGAGGATGTCCTTTAATGGTACATGGGAGAGAATTCCTGGCAAACTTGATAGAGTTGTCGTTTCATGAATTTGATGTCATATTGGGCATGGATTGACTTTCACAACATGAAGCAGTAGTAGACTGCAAGGCAAATTTTGTGAGGCTTAAAACACCTAAACATAGAGATGTAAAAGTGGAAAGTGAGTTGTTTCCATAGCTTCCACGGGTTATTTCAATGATGAAAAGCATGAGAATGATGAGTAAAGGATGTGAAGCCTATCTGGCTCATGTTGTTGACACTAGAAAGGGAAGTCCATATCTTAAGGATATCCCTATAGTGAATGAATTTCCAAATATTTTTTCCAAAGATATATCGAGATTACCACTTAACAAAAAGGTTGAGTTCTCTCTAGAGCTTATCCCAGGCACAACACTCATATCAATAGCACCATATAAAGTGGCACCATCTGAATTGAAAGAGCTTAAGGCTCAGTTGCAGGATTTGTTAGATAATGGGTATATTAGGCCAAGTGTATCTCTATGGGGTCCACTGGTGTTATTTGTGAAAAAGAAAAATGGGTCTATAAGACTATGCATAGATTACAAATAATTGAATAAGGTGACAATCAAGAATGGATATCCATTGCTATGGATTGATGACATGTTTGATCAATTGAAGAGTACAAGTGTGTTTTTAAAGATTGATTTGAGATCAGGATATCACCAGTTGAGAGTTCGGGCAGAATATATAGCCAAGATGACATTCAGAACTAAATAGGGGCATTATGAGTTTATGGTTATGCCTTTTTGGTTGACAATGCTCCAATAGTCTTTATAGACATAATGAATAGGGTATTTAGACCCTACCTATACTAGTGTGTTATGGTTGTTATGAATGATATTTTGGAGTATTCTAAGACTGTAATGTCTACAAATTAGGGCCTGGAATTTATATGTAACATCCTTGACTTCCCACATATGCATTTCTACAGGCATCTCATTTGAACATATGCATTTAGCATGTATTTCACTTGATTATGGGCATTCTACGTGTATTGTTATAGGAACAAGTTCATGACACGCACTAATCCTAGTATTTGAGAATTGTGTTGAGTTGCATGTGTCCTTTTATAATTTAGTTAGGAATGACATGAAATTGATATTTAAGTAAGCAAAATGACTAGATTGAAATAATAGAAATATGGCATAATTAATTAGTTAAATTGGGCCAAAGGATTAATTTGTATTTTTGAGTTGATTAGTGGAATTACATATATGTATAATAATAATAATAATAATAATAATAATAATAATAATAATAATAATAATAATAATAATAATAATAATAATAATAATAATAATAATAATAATAATAATAATAACAATAAAATGACAAAAGTGAAGTGGGAGGTGAATTTTATCTTTTTCCTCCAAATTCTTCCTTTTTGTTTCTCTATCCCATTTCTTCTTCTTCTTTCCCCATTTCAGCCTCCATTTCTTCCTTATTTCACTTAAGTTTTGCATCAAATTGATTCCTTGCAATTTTATTCTTGGTAAGTAATCTTCTTTCTATTGTTCTAGTGTTGGTTTGAGCTGTTAAGGTTGAGTTGTAGCAGTGTTTTGCACTCGATTTTGATACCAATAAAAACTGATTCTGGAAATGTTTAAAACATAAAATTTGTTCATTTATGTCTTATTTTTATAGATATATAAATATGTTTTCAAGATTTCGTGTATATGAAGAGAAATCCTCTCTTGATTGAAACTGGTATGGGTGTGAACCCTAGCTGAGTTAGTTACTGTATTCATTAGTTTTGAATATGATAAAACCCGTATTTTAGGAAGCTTAAAATATACAAGTTATAGATACATATGTTATCTATATTTATACCAAATTTTAGATTCATATGTCTTGTGTACATTGAGTTATGGTGAATGAAACCATGATTGTTCCATAGTTTGAGCTACCTACTTAGTGTCATAGGCAAGTCTAGCAGCTTGTTTGGTCATGTTGAGCTCCTTATAGATAAAATTTTAATTTATCAAAGCATTAAAGTCATATAGTTATGTCTTATCTAAACTTTAGTAAAACTTTCACCTTAATATGTTATGTATAGAGTAAGATATGGCTTCCACAAATCATACTGGTATGGAAGCCAACTTTGTTCTGGACTAATGAAATCTTTCTTATAATTTGAGGACCTTATAGACATAATTGATACAAGTTGTAAAAATAAAAATATTCCATTTTAACCATCTAAGTTTTTACCAAGTTTCATTATAATCTGACTTACATATTGTAGGATATGAAGGACTAAAGTTGGTACCCTAAAACTGCCAAAGAGCAGAAAATATAACATAATTAAAAATTCCACACATATTGTACAATGCTCCAATTGCTCTGAAATTTTAATACGTTATAAAATTCTATGCTAAATTTAATTAAAAATAAGAATAACATAAATTGGACAATTTTAGAAAAAATTATAGGAAAAACAGTCCCATAAGGTTACACTGCCTCATAAGAAAAATCTTAACTATTGATATGAACTATGCATATTAATTTTCTTAAGCCACATTAATCTTCTCTAATCATGAGTTAATCAATTATATTTCCATATTTGGCTCAAGATAAGTTGTAGACCCATAAAGAGGGTATAGACAATAAATTAAGGGTCAGAATCAAATAAAAAATGTGAGTTTAATTATCAAGTGAATTCTTTAGTGCATATAAACATTGCTTCTTATGTGATTCATATGATTTTCATGATTTGACTTTGTTAATAAGATGATGGATAATTTGTGACATATGTGGTATATATAAGTGATAAATGTATGATATATTTGAGGTATATATTTGGCATATGTGGTATATACATAGTATATGTATAATATATGTGTGGCATATGAGGTATATATGTAGTATATGTATGGTATATGTGATAAAGATAAAATGGTTGATGAATGCTAAGTACAAATGCATATGCATAAGGACTTAAAAGGCGTTGTGACTAGTTAATCGATATTGTAAAGAAAAAGAAGAGGCATATGGCCAAACAAATATGCAAATAAAATAAATGATCAACCTAGCTAACAAATGCAAATGTTCACATGGAAACCTAAGGCAATGTTTGTTTAACTTGGTTACAACAAAATGAAATAAGCAAAGTATGTACATACGTAAAGAGTAACGATTATATGCTTCAATTTTACTGGTATCTATATAATATTAGTGAATGAAATGGAATACATAGTATCATTAGGTTTGTGATATGTTACTATTAGTTGTTTGGTACTTTAGAGATTGTTTGATAATTATTCTTACTGAGCCACAACTCATCAATTTGCATCATGTTTTAGGTAAAGGAAAGTGATAGCTTATTTTGAGTGGTATATAAAAGACATGGAGCAAAGATCACCAGATGAGCCTCACCACTCTCTCTCCTTGCATTTCACATGAACATGAGATCATGACATCTACATTTTGGACTTATATGAATGTACATGTATTTTTACTCAAGATTGGGTTTTAAAATGTATAAATGAGTGTAACTCGGAATCTTTCATGTGTAAAGTTTAAGTCTTAATATATTTGATATATTATGTTGCGGTGAAAACTTTAATGCTGATTTACAGATTCATCAAGTAATATTACAGGATATGATGAAAAAAAATTTACTATCAATGTTAACAAGATCTTATATTTTATTTGTATGTCACGTGTGATTATTTGACACATGATAGGTTTATAGGGTATGATGTTACTTTATACGTTAAATAAAGGTATATTGAGAGTATATGGGAAGTATATGTGTCGTTATGGGTATTAGAAACCAAAAAATAATGAAAAAGATAGGAAAAAATGAAGTTTCCAGCATTCACGCCTGTGATAGAGTTAATCATGATCGTGAATGTTGTGGAATTCAAATTCTGAAGCTGAGGAACTTTATGGATGTGAAACTATGGTTCATGCTCGTGACACTATAGTTCACGCCCATAAAACCTTGAAATTTATATATGGTAGTTTTGTGTTTTGACAGAAAACTCATATAATTGCATTCAAAACCCTAGCCACCAACACTCTAAAACCCCAAAAAGCTTTCTTCATCAATCCCTTTGGTTGTTAGTTGATTAAACACGAATTCCTCACTATAAAAGAGAGTAAAGGCATATTAAAAGCAATGTTTTCACCCTAGTTATTGAAATTGGAATTTAAGGAGTTATAGAACACATTATGGACTTTTGAATCAATTTGTTTACGCAAAACAAAGGTAATAAATCGTGTCTTTGTTGTCCTTTGATTTGATTTGATTCATTTCTAGGGGAGAGTAAGGTTTATAGGCTTAAAATCAATGAAAAGTTAAGGTTTTGGTTAGTTTATGACAAAAAAAGATATGGTGGCAGATATAGAATGTAATATGGTCTTCGTTTTTGTGTTAGGGACTAAAAAAGACGATGGAGAACCCCACCAAAGCCAGTAGATGTAAAAGAAATGAGTTTTAAGGCTCTAATATTAAAGTTTGTACATATACCCATTTTAATTCATTTTTAATGTGCTTGTGCTATGAATTTTGTATTATAATGGGTTTAGTAACAAGAAATATTAATATGGTATATGCTGGAATTGAGTTAAGTGGCTGGAAATATTCTGTGATGCATGAAAAATGTTTGATATTTCGAAAAATGATGTGGGATATTGATAAATTAGGCATAAAGCCCAGTTTGAATGCTCAAATATGATATTATGCATGTTCATGGTTGATTTTAGATTATGGGGTATGAAAAGTGCTATAGGCATGGCTAACATTGGTTAGCTTTAGCATTATGTATGATTGTGTGTGGAAATGGTTGAAAATAGTGTTGGAATATTGTTTCTATGTGATGTATCACATCCATGAAGCCAAGCTTCACCCCCATAAAGGTATTTCACGCCTATGAATCTAATCTTCACTCCTGTGAAAGCATGAATTTCACACTAATGAACAAATATTCATGCCTATGAATGATCATCAGCCAGTCACAGGTAGACAAGCCGTGACAAAAGACTTCATACCCATGAATATACCATTCACTCCCGTGAATATCTTGTACCCAGAAACTTGTAAAATGATTCATGTGATGAAACAACATAAGTATGATATATACAAACACTTGGTATGATCAAATGAGGTTAATTGCATTGTGATGTCATGATTATGAAACATGTGAGTGCAATAGGTGCTATGAATATCAGGATGATATGTGATGATATTGAGGAATTAGAATGTAACATAAATGATGTTACTATCCAAATAGTGAATAAATATGCTCATTCTCTATTCGAGGACTAGGTAGGATAGGTGGCATGCCATTGAGGGAGTTACGGTACCGTAGAATATATATGCATGTGATTATTATATTGCTCATCAGGGTGGCTTAATCTCGTGTCAGAGCACTCTTGATTTGAGAAGCTCAGTGATAGTATATCCAGATTAGGGACAAGGTGGCTTAAACTCATGTGAAAGCGCCTTGTAACCATATGCATGCAGTCATTATTATTAGGATGGCTTAAGCTCGTGTTAGAGTGCTCCTAATTTGAGAAGCTCAGTGGTAGCAATACACATAGTTACAGTAATGAGCAGGGTGGCTTAAGCTCATGTTAAAGTGCTCCTATTTCACAACCCAAATCCAGATGGTCCGAGTCTAGAGCATTAGGCTAAGAAACTGGAATTTGGTAATATAGTATACTGAAATTGTAAGGCAAAGAATTTCCATGAAGATAAATAAAATTCATAGAATCAAAATATAGTCACATCCTAGAAAAGGATTGTGGAAACCAATAATCATATGAATGAGGTTAAAATTTTGTTATTGCAAAATATGATGGGATTCAATGTGAATAGGATCGATATACAATATGACTATATGATATGAATTCACTTATGATAATTATGCCACGCATATAATTAGACCCATATATTTATTATGTATGTTTATCTTTGAAGGATATATGGCTTAGTATGCTGGTAATATGTATTTTGAATATTATGATAGTATTGAATAATATTGACAAGTCAGCATGATTAAAGTAAGTCATGATGTATTATCTATATGATGATATGGTCAAGCACATAGGTATATTTTGATTATGAACATTATGTTAATATTTGAATGCATGTTAGAATTTAAATGATTATATGTACAACTAAGCTTTCAGTAGCTTCATGTGGATTTTTCTGCATGCAGGTTTGGAGCCAGTAGATTGTTAAGTTTATAAGAATAGAAGATCAAGTCAATCAGAGGAGTCAAAGTTGACACGTGTTGGGTTTATTATTTTATCTCTTTCATTTCATTATTGATTATTCCGCATGACATGGGATAGAGACATATAGTTATTTCGATATTTAAATAAATACATGTAATAGATTTTCATAAGTACAAGAATTATGGATTATGTTATAAGGGATATTAAATCCCAAGATAGCTTTGAGATTGATTCGGATTTGGTATTGTTAATACAGATTATGTCAAATGTATGTTAAAATCGCATTTTATATAATATGATGAACTAGATATATAGATAAGTTAGAAATTTTTTAATTCAGACAGGTAGATATAGATCTAGTTGTGTTGCCTTCGCCTATACAACGAGGTTTGCCCTTGGTTGTATGGGTGGGTGCTACAAAGACACCTGAAGAGCATGATGAATACTTGAGAATAGTGTTACAGACACTTAGGGAGCATAAGTTGTATGTTGAGTTCTCAAAATGTGAATTTTGGCTTGATAAGGTAGCATTTCTGGGACACATTGTGTCAACTGATGGTATAAGTGTTGATCCTAGCAAGGTAGATGCTATTATGAGTTGGAAGCCTCCCCACAGTGTGACTAAAATCAAAAGTTTCCTTGGATTAGTTGGTTATTATAGGAGATTTGTTAAGGGTTTTTCAATAATTGTTTCTCCTTTAACCAGATTACTAAGGAAAGATGTGAAGTTTGAGTGGAAAGTTAAATGCTAGAATATTTTTGATAGTCTGAAGCAGATGTTAATAAAGGCTCCAATTTTGACACAACTAGTTCTTGATAAAGAGTATCTCATCTACAGCGATGCTTCTCAATAATGGATTGGGATGTGTACTGATGCAAAAAGGTATAGTGGTAGCATATGCATCTAGGCAGCTGAAAATACATGAAAAAAATTATCTCACACATGAGTTAGAGTTGGAAGTCATTGTCTTTGCATTTAAGATATGACATCACTATTTTATGGGGAGAAATATTTTATCTGCACAGACCATAAGAGTCTAAAGTACCTTTCTAGACAGAAAGATCTTAACTTGAGATAGAGGAGGTGGTTAGAACTGATAAAAGATTATAATTGTATTATCGATTACCATCCAAGCAAGGCCAATGTAGTGGCTGATACTTTTGAGCAGGAAGATGGTGGTAGAGTTGCACATCCGACCTACACTTAACCAGGAGATCATAGATGCATAGAGATAAGATGGTAAGCTAGTTGAGATGGCCAAATTGGTATCTAAGAGGGAAAGACCTAATTATGTAGTTGAGACAGATGGTGGGTTATACTACTAGGGATGTTTATCATGCCTAGTGTTGATGTGCTAAGACAGATGATATTACAAGAAACACATGAAACTAAGTATACGATGCACCCATGAAGTACTAAGATGTATAATGACTTAAAGAGTAAGTACTGGTGGATAGGCATGAAGAGAGATATCATAGATTATACAATCAGATGCCTGACTTGTCACCAAGTCAAGATCGAACATCAGGTACCATCAGGATTACTGCAGTCTATCACAATACCAAAATGGAAATGAGAGCAGATTACTATGGACTTTGTGATTAGGTTGCTAGTGACTCCTTAGAAATATGATGTCGTATGGGTTGTTGTAGATAGGCTTATGAAGTCAACTCACTTTTTGCCTATCAGGAAGGATTATCCTTTGAACAAGCTAGCAGAGATGTATGTTAACGAGATATTGCGACTTCATGGAGTACTAGTCTTCATTGTTTCAAATAGAGGTCCTAGGTTTACTTTCAATTTTGGATAGTTTACAGAGAGTTTTGGGTACCAAGCTCAACTTCAGTATAAATTTTCATCCTTAGATAGATGGTCAGTCGGAGAGGGTGAAATAGATTCTAAAAGATATGATGAAAGGTTGGGTGATTGAATTCGAAGGTAGTTAGAACAAATATCTTCCATTAATGGAATTTTCTTACAATAATAGTTATCAGTCTAGTATCAAGATGGCTCTATATGAGACAGTCTATGCTAGGAAGTGTCAAACACCTATGCGTTAGACATAACTCAGCGAAAGAAAGCTAGTGGGACCAGACTTCATACAAGAGACAAAAGAAAAGGTACGGGTGATCCAAAATGGATGAAAGATCACCTCATATAAGCAGAAATCATATGCATATCTCAAGATGAGAGATATAGAGTATGCAGTGGGAGATAAGGTTTTCCTTAAATTTTCTCTATGGAGGAAGGCCATGAGATTTGAGAAGAAAGGTAAATTGAGCCCGAGATTCATTGGGCCTTATGAGATTCTAGTGAAAGTGGGACCAGTTGCTTACAGGCTCGCTCTACCACTAGAGTTGATCAAGATTCATGATGTGTTTCACTTCTCCATGTTGATGAGATATAGGTTAGATCCATATCATGTTGTTCCAGTTGAGAACATTGAAGTGAGACCGGATTTAACATATGAAGAAGAACCAGTTTAGATTCTAGCTAAAGACATCAAGGAAATCAGAAAAAAAATGAGTACCATTAGTCAAAGTCTTATGGAGAAATCATGCAACAAAAGAGGCTATATGGGAAAATAAAGAAGTGATGAAAGCCCAGTATCCACAGCTATTCAGAGATAGTACACCAAGTAATTTTAGGCCCTAGGATTTACATGTAATAAAAGGTATATGAAGGGTATATAGGAGTATATAATGATCATTGGTTCTGGAAACATGAAATATAATGCAGAAGAATTAAAAAAAATGAAATTTCTAATGTTCACGCCCATGACATATGTAATCACAACCATGAATATCATGAAATTCAGATTCTGAAGCTCAGGATCTTCATGGTCGTGATACATGTGTTCATGCCCGTGAAGACCTACAGTTTAAATTAGGCCGTTTTGTATTTTTTATAGAAACTCACGAAACACAATAAAAAACCCTACCCACCAAATCTTCTGAAATCCTAGAAATAAATTTTCTCAATCCCGTTTTCAATTTTGATTGACTTAATACGAAATTCCTATCATTTATGAGATTAAGAACAAATTTGAGATTTAGGTTTCATCAATTATTTTGGAATCTGAAACAAATAGGCTTAAAACACTCTTTCTAAACTCTAGTATCATTTTGTTTTCATGAAATAGAGGTGAGAAATCATGTTCCCATTTATTCTTTGATCTAGTTCAATTTAGTTTAATAGGGGTTAAGGTTTATAGGCATTAAACCAATGAAAAAGTTAAGGTTTTGTTAGTTTATGGCATAAATAGCTTGAAAGATGAAATATATTTTAATATGGCCCTTGATTTCATGATTAGGGATCAAAACAGATGGTGGAGATAACCTTCAGAGGTAGTAGACGCGAGAGGAATCGAGTGTTAGGCTCCATTATTAAGGTTTGTGCCATTTAATTTGAATATATTATGCTTGTGGTATGAAATATAATTTTGGCATGTTAAATTGAATGACATGTTGATATATTAGTTGCTGGAATTGAAGTAATTGGCTTGTCCAATTCTAAGATGCATAATAAATAGTGATATATAACAATTGATTGTGTTATGACATTGTCAATGGTAGACAAGTTCTTAATTGATTGAGAATGAATGGAAGATAATGTGTTTATAGTTTATTAAGTGTTGAAAATATTGGAAAGTGTTGACAGGAGTGGCAAACATTGGTTAGCTATAGTTCCAAAGCATGTTATGTGTGATTTTGGCTTAAACAGTGCAAAAATATTGTTACAAACTTATGTTTCATGCCTGTGAAGGTATTCTTCATGCCTGTGAAGGTATTGCACGCTTGTGAATTGTTGCACAAAATAGGTTCATGCCAGCGAATGTATACACAGAACCAGTCACGATTGAGTCACTGGTAGACAACCCATGAAAGAAGGCTTTACGCCTATAAATGGCCTATATCTAGAATATGCAATTTGAATTATATGATGGAATTACATGAGTTTGTTATACACACACATTTGACATAATTAATTGAGATGGTATATAGTATGAAAATATGATTATGAACAATGATTATGCACTAGGTGCTCTATATTACAAAGGGTTATGTAATGAACATGTTAAACCATGAATGACTTGTAAATGATACAAATAATCAGAGTATGATTATATATACCCATTATCTACTTAAGGACTAGTTTAGGATATGTGGCATGCCACTGAAGGGGTTACGGTACCGTAGAATATTATTATATTTAAATCAGGGTGTGATACAAATAATCAAAGTATGATTATATATGCCCATTATCTACTTAAGGACTAGCTTAGGATATGTGGCATGTCATTGAGAAGGTTACAGTACCATAGAATATTATTATATTTAAATCAAGGTAGCTTAAGTTCGAGTTAGTGTGGTTCTGATTATTTAGAGATAAGGTAGCTTAAGCTCGGGTTAGAGCGCCCTTGTACCCATATGTATATATTTACTCATCAGGGTGGCTTAAGCTTGTATTAGAGCGCTCTTGATTTGAAAAGCTTTGTAGTAGCTATACAGACAAATACAGTTAGTGAGTAGGATGACCTAAGCTCGGATTAGAGTGCTCTTATTTCACAATCCACAATCAGGTAATCCAGGTTTAGAGTATTAGGCAAGCAAACAAACAATGAATTATTGTAATGAAAAATACAATAAATTGTAATGTAGTAAACAATGGTATCCTAAACTAGTAATACAGAGAGTAAATCAAAATTATAAAATCAAAATACAGTTACATCCTGGAAAAGGAATGTAGAAACCAGTAATCAAATATATGGAACAAAAAGTTAGCTAATTGCAATATATGATGAAATTCACTATGATTACAATGATATGGAAATTCTATAAATGAAATGTATTATGACTATGATGACATGTATTCATATATGTGATATATGCCATGAATGTGTTGAATAAAATCAAATTAGAATGAATGAGGTATTATGTGGATATGCATATATATTGTTAGAGAAATACTCTAAAGGTGATAACCTTTAGCACTTATTGTACAAATTTATTTGATTAATGAAAAATATTTTCATTAATTTGATATTCATCTGATATATGAGCTGATAGTGACCTTAAATCATAGTCATCAGGGTGGCTTAAGTTTAGATTAGAACGCTCTTGATTTAAAAAGCTTGATAGTAGCTATACAGACAAATACAGTTAGTGAGTAGGATGATTAAGCTTGAATTATAGTGTTTTTATTTCACAACTTGCAACCAGATAGTCCAGATTTAGAGTATTAGGCAAGCAAGCAAACAATGAATTATTGTAATGCAAAATACAGTAAATTGTAATGTAGTAAACAATGGTATCATAAACTAGTAATACAAAGAGTAAATCAAAATTATAAAATTAAAATACAGTTACATCCTGGAAAAGGAATGTGGAAACTAGTAATCAAATTTATGGAACAAAAAGTTAGATAATTGCAATATATGATGAAATTCACTATGATTATAATGACATAGAAATTCTATAAATGAAATGTATTATGACTATGATGACATGTATTCAATTATGCGACATATGCCATGAATGTGTTGAATCAAATCAATTTAGAATGAATGAGGTATTATGTGGATATGCATATTTATTGTTAAAGAAATGCTCTAAAGGCAATCACCTTTAGCACTTATTGTACAAATTTATTTAATTAATGAAAGACATTTTCATTAATTTGATATTAATTTGATATATGAGTTGATAGTGACCTTAAATGAAGTCCTAGATACATAACATAGTATGAAGGAAATCATGATGAGATTATGATATTGATATTCAATCATGTGTAATCAGGTTAGTATCTAAATTATCCCTAGTCATAAGATTAATGAGACAGAACATTGTTAATCTGGACAAACATTGTTAATCTGGACAGACTAGCACATGTTATACTCCTTGATTGAATCGAGCAGTAGATCTCATAATCTGTAAACATGAAATGTTTAGAGTTAACATGTGGATGCTTACTATGTGTAGCTAAGTACATTGGATGACCTGCTATAAGACAATCACATGGATAATCTATTCAAATATCAGTGATAGTCTCATCATAGCAATAGTTCAAATATCCTTAGACTTAAGGTACTCAAAGATATCTTGGATAATGATTTTTGTACTTTGACGCTATTCCTTGTTGCTTCAAGGAGGTTGCTCATAGGGTGGTGATTGGGTACAATTTGAGTTATTGGAAGCTAATTGGATAAATAACAAAGGATTTACCACTCATAATCGAAGGAGTGTATACCCATGGCCTCTTGTCGGGGTCGTTACTTTAGAATCTTTGGCCATAGTGGAAATATCATGAAGATAGTCTTCATTGACATATCTAACAGAGTAATTAGCCTTAAGAACAAGAAGTAACATTACTTGAGCTAGATGTAACGTAGTCAATCTAGTGGGAATTGACACATATCCATACTCTGAACCAAGTGGAGTATAGAATGGTGGAAGGATTAATTACATAAAAATTGTCTATGATTTGTTTTAAGTGGTCAACATAACTGAAAATCTAATGGGTCAAACGCATTGGAAATGTGAAAAATGAGTAAAATGGTATTGAATAAGATCCAAAAATATGATAGAATTATTCCAAATCGGATCTCGATGAGATTGTATGAAAAAATCGCTCTGGTGGGTCACAGGTCCACATGGGCTGCTGGCCTGCCCAGTAAGCTAGCTGGCCTAATTCTTTAATTAGCCAATTAAGGTAAAACTCTCAAATCTCTCCCCTTCTCTTGTGCACTTTTTTACCTAGACTAATTTTGGGGTAAAAAATATTTTCGAAGAATTCAAAAGTCAAAATATTGTTTTTAGAAATTAAAAAAAATGAAAATGAAAAATACTAGTTATTTTTCATATTCTCTTAAAATAGAGCATACACCATTGCTAGCACTTTGAGGCATGTTCAACCATTTCTATTGTAGTTTCTTCTCATATTTTCGCATGGATTAACATGAGAGACATCATTGTATGGATTGTTGTAGTTTGCTACAACCCAATAATGTAAAAATTTGAAGAACAAATCAAAACATTACAAGGTATAATTTTTAATCTTTATGTTTTGATGAATTAGTTTTAATGGCACAAACACAATCCTTATTTCGAGTTTATATATATATATATATATATATATATATATATATATATATATATATATATATATATATATATATATATATATATATATATATATATATATATATATGACGATATGGTCAAGCATCCAGATATGGTTATGAATATGAATGCTACGTTAATGTGTGAATGCACGCTAGAATTTTAATACTTATATATACCACTAAACTTTCAATAGCTTAACATGTGGCTTTTCATGCACACAAGTTTGGAACCAAGAGGAAAGATCAAGTTAGTCAGAATTGACCTGCATTGGGTTTGTTCGTTTGTTTCATTTATTTCATTCATTTGTTATTCATCATAATATGGGATAGTGACAGATATTTAGAACATATTTTAATAATAAAATGTAATTGAGTTTATTTATTATTAATAAGGATGAATTTTGTAATAAGAGCGAGATGTTGACCAACCCAGTATTAATTCTATTTATGATTAATATTCGGATATAGATAAGTATTTATGCAATAAATAAGATTATTATTATAAAAATACACATTATACAGATACAATGATATATGTTAAAAAAACGTTTTAATTTAAAATAGAATTATATAGATTCAGTCATGTAGCATCCATCTGTATAGTGGAGCTACTCTATTATATAGAGAGTATTACATAACCTCTTTCAGGATGAGATTTTCAGAAGCTCCTCTAATAATACAACAAATATCTTTTCCTTTCCAAATCTTCATAAGGTCTTTATTTATCTTTTACTATTCTTAATTCATTTTTGATGATCTTTGGCTTCTTTTCTACCTATCTATTACCCATTATTTTAGGTCTATTTTTTTTTGTAAGCTCACATTTTGTTTCCATTCAATGTTCTAATTATAGCTCTATAGGTTCCTTTTTCTTATTCATTAGAATACTTATTAACTGAGTATATAATACAACTATTGCAATAGTTACGATATGTATTTAACTTATTATCATTTATATGATTTGGCTATAAGTTTATTCATTTAACAAGATTTGATTAGTGTATTAGTTCGTTCACCTATTGTTTTGCTATGTAATTCAAATAGCTTTTGTTTTCCCTTTTTATGTCGAACAAGACTAGTTTCTCATATTTTTTATTTTTTTTCTATAAGATAAATCTCGCATATACCTTCACAACTTAGAGATTAAAATGCTTTTATATATTCTATCAAACTTCTACAATAAATATTCTCATATGTCATTAGTCATGCTCATTTTTACATTTTCACCACCGTATAGGTTTACACCTAACTCCCTTTCTTTCTTCTAATTGATGTTTCTTTTGGTCCTTGATGATTCCATCAATATCTCTCTTTATGATTGTTAACCTACTCTCATTAATCTTTTCCTTTACTTATATATGGCACACTAACTTAGACTCACAACCTTTCTTTAGTTGTTGAAATTTTGTGAATGAGATGCTTAAAATTAACATAATCAAGATATTTTCAGTTTCGATTCATATAAAGAGTAAGGAGTCTACATTCAATATTTTTATAATAAGCGTATGCACTTTAATGCATTGCATATATTTTATTCCAAACCTTACTAAGCATGGGGTAATAACATAAAGTGTTGCTACTATATCATTTTTCGAAGTGAGTCTATCATTCTTGGTATTCTTAAAAAGATTCAATTCTACTTTATCATTATAAATTTATTGGGTCACCCTAACTTTCAAAAATTTCTATTATCAACATATCTATAATGGAGAACTTCTTAATTTCTTCCACAATAGTTTATATAGGTCTCGAGGCCATTCTTAAGCCCATATCACTAATTTTCTTTTATTCGTGAAGTTTATCTAGTGTTTATAGTTGTTACCACATATCTCAAATACGCTAATCGTTTCTTTACTATTTTGTTCTCCATTAGTTATGCTCACTCATTCTTTATAGAAAGTGCAATCATGTTTTCCCCTTTTCATTTAAGGGATTTTCTAACTACCCACTTCTCAAGGGGATAACACCTTTGATTCTTCTTCATTACTCTAGCATATAATTGTTTCAAATATATTTTCATACACCTATACTCACCTTTTACTTGTCATACCAAGTCAGGTCCTATTATTCTTCATCCATATGAATATTAGGTTAGGTGTATAAATTTAAGGCTATAAAAGTTAGGGGGTACTCCACCTATCTTCATGTTTAAGCTCTATCTCTATATTATCCTGCCTTAAGGAGAAGGTAGGTATTCTTGACTTTCATAACTTTCAAGGCAACCTATACTCCTTATTACCCAAGTAACATTGTTTTATATTTACAGGACTTATTATTTGCATTTTTCTATCTTATAGTTGTTAACATTTATCTCCTATTTGTTATTCCTTCGGGGTTCATATTTTATTTTTTAATATTCTACCATCCCTTATAGCAACTCTTCTTAGGATAGGTGAGGATAGTCAACACCTCCTTTTTATTGGTCTATCAGAAATATTCACCGAAAATAAAGGTGTCTCTTACCGTCTTTCTTTAATAGTCTGATAAATATTAAGCTTCCTTTTTGTTTGTCATCTTCTTAAGTGTTTCCAGTTAGGAACTTATTTTCACTTGTTTATAGTCTATTCAATATTTTTGGGTATAGTGAATATAACTTAGAGTTTTAAGTTTCCCTCTTTAGAATATTTTCCTGAGCTAAGCAAGTTTTATACACCCTTTGCAAACATATCCCTAGACTTCCTTAGATATTGTTGCTTTGACTGGAAATTTCTATCTCTTACTTCAACACCATAAACAATATTTATCTAATACCTATGTACTATCCATTTAGTTTAGAAATTTTCTACCGTATTAGACTTTAATAATAATCCTATGTCTAAAATGATATTGTATATACATATTTTTAATGCTAACGAATAACACTTACCAATTTTCTAATGCACTTGGCCTTCTTTAGCTTGACTAGCTCGTGCCCTAACCTGTCTCATCCTACTGACATCTATTTTACTTATTGTCTCCAACCTTACCTATTTAGATTCTCCTTAGCTCTCTCAAGGTTGTCTCATTCAATTGTTAATTATTGTCTCTAAATTTATATCTAAAGTGGTATCATACTTAGAAAATGAAGTTTGAGTCAAATCTAATAGGAATCACATAGGCTAAACCCATTATCATGTTTCATGCTTTACTATTTGTTGGTTCACATACTAAATTTTCTTTAATTGATCAATATATATGTGTAAATTCAACACCACCATATTTTTGTTACTTGTTGCATCTGATTTTTCATAGTCTTACTACCACTATCTCAGCTATCCATTGAGCATGTTCAACCTAATCTTAGAAAACTAGAGTTCAATTCTATGTCGCTAATTCTAACCGTTATAATGAGAGGGTATCATGCTTAATTTTGCCGTATTTATCATTGATATTTAGGTATAGATGAGTATAAGGGCAAGATCATGTCCCTCTGTCTTTCTCTTTTAAGAATCTACCACAACTCTAGGTTTACCTCTCCCTCACTTTCTCATTTGCTAGAAATAGTGGTCCACATCAGAGAGCAACAACTTATAAGAAATCGTTAGTATGCTTATATTGACATGTATGCACGTGCATGCCTAGCTCTATCCTTTACTAACTTAGAATTGCCTAAATATGGCTATGATACCATAAAATGTACCACCCCTTACTTTTCTGCTTTACAGTTAGGTAAGGTGATGTCTCCAACTAACCAACTAATATGCGTATACAGGACTTATAGGCTCATGATAAAAATAAAAATAAATATACCCTATATACATATGTGAAATATACTTTTATAGACATTTTTTCTATTTAAAAATATACATGATGCATGTTGATTCGTTGTATGAGCATGACATGACTACTACTATTACTATTATTGTTGTGCTCCTCTGCTGGAATCACTGATTCTACGAACTCTTGTATACCCATATATTGATTTTGCAGCAACACTAAACCTACGTGAAAGAAACAAACTCTCATGTTGAATCATAAAGTCAATGGTGCAATAACTTATAATAGTAATCACATAATAGAAAACAAAACGTGAATTTGAATATAATCACTACGATTCAAATAAATTTCTATTTTCAAACTCATTTATAATATAATCCTCTCATGTTATAATAATAGTAATGAAAAGAAAATATACCACAGTAAATAGATGTGACATTAAATTTTCCATAACCAAAACTAAATAGATTATGAAAATCATCTCATTAATGATACCAAAATTTTTCATAACCCACCACATCCATTTACTAATTAAAATTCTTATCATGCACACATATTAAGGCACCATAGATCTGCGCCTAAAGAATCAAAGGGTACTGTATATTAAAGAGCTAATCACCAGGTCAAAGATAACCACATGATCCAAAAATATATCACACAGTCCAAAATAACTACATGACCGAAAATAATAAACACATGATCTAAGATAACTACAAGACCAATAATATATCATCTTTTATGACCATGATAACTACAGGTCATGAAGTCAATACCTTATTGGCAAGCACACAACTCCGTAGTCCAATGACTAGGCTAATACATAAGCTAAAACTTACCAATTTTTCATAGAATAAATTGTCATATTCTTTTTTTTTTAAATAAATTTCCAACTATTTAAAATTACCATAAATGTTGCATAAAATTATTTTCTAAAATACAATCTATTTCTTGTCTAAAAATACAATTCTCAAAATATATTTTACAAAATCATTTTTTAGTGCATATAAAAATTTAATCTACAAAATTTTCATACCAATTTATTTTGCATGCCCAATATTATATAAAAATAAAATTAATTAAATTAATGACCATTATTATAAATTATTGTACAAACCTGACAACGAAAACAATTCTGATCATTACTCTTGTCATTCTATTGTTGAGGCTTATGCCTTGCCTCCCTCGTCATCTATTGTCTCCCTGGTCGAGGATACGCCTATCTTATTTTAAATCATTACTTAACTAGTTATGGTTTTAAATAAAATTCTAGCTATTAGAATATTCCTTTTATTTACTTAGCTAAAATTCTAGCTATACCTTTTTGTTTACTTAAATTTGTCTACTTATGTTATTTACATACTTATAAAACATTAATTTACTTCTATTAAATTTTAAATTACTAGTGTCTCATAAAATTGTCGAGATTTTAATTCAGTTCAAGTTGTGTATATTACCTACCTCGGCTATAACACCTTCACAAAATAATTCAATATATATCTACCTCAATTATTTAAACTTTAACGATATCCATTAATTATTAAATTTTGTTATCCTAAAAATTTTAATTCTTTTCCACTTAATTTAGCTACGTTCTTATATATATATCAATCCCTCTTTTTATTCCTTAGTTTAATGGAAAAAAATTAATCACTACACTTCTTCTTGGTTCGGTTAAAATGCTACCCAGTAGCCCAAACATTTTTAGCTCATGGTTAGGACTAATTGTTCCATGAAAATTCAATTTGCTTCCATACATAGATATGGTTTCAAAATCAAAGCCTCATTCCATTTTGTATTCTTCCAAACTAATATCTATTTAAATAGATTATTCTATCATTTTGTTTTCACCAAGCACAAAAGTCTAAATCCACTGCATTCGAAATTCTTTCCAACCTAATAAAATTAAATTAAATAACCCAAATTTTCAAGGTCACGGGTGAACAATTGTTTAAGGATTCAAGGTAATTTTGACTCCCTTCAACCATGGTATTTGTACCAGTAGCCTCCTTGCCCAATTTCTCTCCAATTTTTCTCTTCAACAGCCCTTCGTTAATCTCCAAAATACTTTTCCCCTTTAATCCTCATTCCCTCAAATTTTCACTAATTGACCTCCTGAATTCTTCTTTTAAAAAAACATTCCTACACACCTAATATGCCTTCCCTCTCATCAATTTCAACTTACCCAAAATTATCCACCATAAGGCAGTGCCAATTCCTTCCAAACAGCTATGGTTTCATGAGTTTTAAATCATCAGAATTTTATTTCTTTTTAATTTTATCAATTTACACAATTAAAGTTTCCATTTTCCACCTAATTTCATCCAATTGAGGTTTTTGTTGAGTTAGCCTAAATCCTTCATATCAATTGGAACAAGGCAGCAAAAAGAACCATAAAGGCAAAAGAAATTCAAGAAAAGAAGGAGATTTAGCTTACCTTAGTTGAACAACCATGGTGGCCAAACCAGCATTAACATTTTCTCTCACTTCCTTTTTATTTTCTTCTTCTTTTTCCTTCTTCTTCTCTCCTAGTTATTGCCAGATTCTTCTTTTATTTCATTTTTGCCTCACAAATTCATCATTAACCATTGGTAACCGAAGCAAAATATAAGTGGTGGTGGATGGCTACGGTTATGAAGCAAACAAGATAAAGTGATGGAGAAGCTTATGGAACATGCTAGAGAAAGTGCAGAAATTTGTCCCATTCTTATTATTTATATTTGAATTCATATTTGATTAAAAGGGTGAGTGGAATATTATGGGTTCTATTGACTAAAAGGGGCGGCCATTATAATCGAGCTTAACTTGATAATTATTTAATTTAATCCTCCATTTCTCTAACTTTAATTAATTAGCCCCCTAAATTTTGGTTCTTTACAATTTAATCCATAAAATATTTTCTCTTTTCTTCATTTCAAGATCCAAATTAAATAATTTTTCCAATCACATACTCCATTAAATTTTCTATTGAATATTTTATCTGTTACTCAATTTAATTGCACTAATTTTCGCACTAAAATAAAATTTGTTTTACAAATTAAACCGAATCTACATTTTAATTTCTTTAATTTTAATTTCTTTAATTTCAAGCACCAAATTATTAGTTTTCAACGATTAAATAAATTGAAATTCTTGTTATAATTTATTCTATGTAATATTATTTTTGATTTTGCAATTTTTTACCAAAGTGGAAAATCATGTTTTCTGTTATTCCAATGAAATTGATCCCTAAATTTTATTTTTTCAATTTTAGACTATAAGTGGTAATGTTTTGACATATAATTATACTCATAGACTCATCTCAATATATCATATTTTCCGGTACTCTCAGTTTGCAAATCGGTAATGGAGTGAAAATCACAATATTTTCAGCTTAGTCTTTTTTTCTCAATTTTCATGCAAAACTAAAAGTCACATATTCATGACTAAATTTCTCAATTGTATACAGTCAGAGCTTAAATACTGAACATATCACCTCCGTTTTGGTCACAAACATGCTCAAATTTTTGTCTGTTTGGTGCATTTGGTTGCAAAATGCACTGATCGGAGTTTAATTATTGGGTGTGGCAACTTAAAAGTTTTCAATTAATCAAAATTTGAATGTGTTACATGCCATTTGAGTATTTATACTCTAAGGTAGTTGAATTCCCCAAAGTAGAGAATAACTAAATCCTATTATAACACAAATCCCACAAATTATGTCCTAATCCATTAAAAGTAGGGATATGATAACTAATATTTCCAAATCATTTTCTAATAGGGAAAACCAAATCAAAACCTAATTAAACATGCTTATGTGGCATTATGGGCTTGATTATAAGGCCCACACACCAATCATAAAGTAAAAGTCTAATAATTAATTTAAGGCAATGCACATTATATAATTAAGCCCAATTACATGTTAGTCCAATAACCCATAAATAAGCACATGCATGGCACATGATTGGTACATGTTGTCTTGCACATGATTGGCACCTGATTTGCACATGATTTGTACATGACTTGTAAATTGACTTCTAGTTCATGTAAGATTGGTCTTTACATGCCTCACAGTATGTAATGCGCCTTAGGTCTTCTAATAACTCATTTTCAACACTTATGCATCTCTTCCTTGATCTCCTTGGTTACTAAGCTTTAAACATAGTAATGCATTATTTTTCTCAACTTGTTGGCCCTTAATCTTGTAATTACACCACTTGGCATGACAAGTGCATCATCTTCCAACGTGAAAATTAGCTTACATGACCCTGATCTACATCAAGAAGATTGGATCATTTTTTATACAGTTTTTCAAGTTCACAAGTTCCAAGTTTTCATATAGTCGGTTAAAAACTTAGTTCATTTCAGTAACTTGGAAGGATTCTAGAAAAGTAATGCTCTTGTAAAATAACTGATTTGATGACCAAACTAAAGGGAAAGGGATTTCATGTATCAAGCGAAATTGTCGTGCAACCAAATGGGATAGTATGTCCGACACCACACTTGTTATGGATGGAAAAGCTAACCTTAGTACTAAAGGAGAGATCCTGAGCTACCAGACAACATGCCTTGTAACACCCATCAATATAGCTAGAAACTCCAACTATATAGGAAAATGCTACGAAACCTTTTTTTGTGGAAAATTGGTTAAATTAAAACTTTTTCATATGTAAAACCTTTTTATTTAAAATCATGTTAAAACATAAACATTCATTCAAACTATAAAACCACCATGCATTAAACTTGATCCAAAGGATCAATATCATAAATAGAACTAGCTTGGGCTTTCACTAGCTTGATGTTTACAAAATATATCATAAAATATAAGTACATGTTCTTAAACTAAAGACATGTACAAACAACCCCATATCCAATGACATATATAAAAAGATTCAAGAATTCCATATATGAAATATCCACCGCTTAGATGAGTGTTTACTCTGATTGATCTCTGTGTAAGCACTACTTCAAGACCTATCAACTTCCACTACTGACTCCAAACTAGCCTAATGCATAGTGGTATATATATGCCTAAAATTCTACTTACTATTATGTAATGTCATACCAACATCTTGTCATAACCATGTCGTGCCATATAAATTGTGATCATACCTGATAACATGCATTTTAGATGTTACATACCTTATTCACATCGTCACATGCATACTTGGATCGTAGATCATAATTAATATAGACAAGCACTCATATAACAAACCATAAGCAACAACACAAGTATCTAACCATTTCCACATTTTCAGTTTACCATATCATTATTACTTTCCTGATCCTGCCTAAGATTTACCATATTATTGTTATTTTCCTGCCCAAGACTCTAAACTGAACAATCTAGATGCGAGTTGTGAAACAGGAGTG
The DNA here is from genome assembly GCA_023653625.1 of Triadica sebifera. Taxonomy (NCBI): domain Eukaryota; kingdom Viridiplantae; phylum Streptophyta; class Magnoliopsida; order Malpighiales; family Euphorbiaceae; genus Triadica; species Triadica sebifera. The sequence goes on along the minus strand of CM042898.1, from coordinate 15,449,164 downwards.
CTCATAACCTAAGCTTAAGCCAACCTAGTCACTATCTGTATTAACTCATCTGACCCCTTAAGTTAAAAGTGCTCATAACCCAAGGTTAAGCCACTTTGACTAAGAAATATAAACAATGCTAGACATCTAGGATCAAGGGTATTCATGACTCGAGCTTAAGACACTTTAACTTTATATCAATATTGTTAAATTTTGAGGGGTATTTCTGTCATTTTGATAATAACAAATAAAATAGCAATAATGTATTTAATAATGTTTATGTTCTAAGTGTGTAAAACAGGAGATACTATGACTAGAACATGAAGCAAGATTGAAAGACACCATTTGAAGATTAAAATCAAAGAAATAGCAAAGTCACGCTCGTGACTACATATGTCACGACCGTGAATGAAGCTTAGCGCCAACTCTCCAACATTCAAATTTCACAGCCATGAAGAATCAAACCAACTATGAATAATCAAGCAGTCACGCCAGTGAAATATAGTCACACCCGTGACCAAATATGTCAAATTCTTTCAAATAGCTTCACGGTCAAAGTCACCACTTGGACCATGACTTGGAAGAATATTCATGCCCGTGAAAGTATTATTCACACTCGTGATCAAACACTTCAAATTCTTCCAGAGAGCTTCAAGGCTAGAGTCACCACTTGGATCACGGCCTGGAAGAACATTCACAACCGTGAGACATATATTCACGCTCGTGAATGAGGAAAGAGAAACATGTTAGACGTGAGATTAAAAGTTGGTTCAATGGCTATAATTCGCAGAGGAAGTATAAATGGAAGTCATTTATGAATCCTAAACAAAGAAAAAGAAGAACAACAATTACTTTCTATCAATTCATCTTGTTGTAGCCTTATGCATTAATTATTTCTCTCAACAAACCTCTATTCTATGTATAAACCTAATTGCTCATAATTTTTAAGCATTGTAGGTGAGTGTTTTTATTGTAATCAATTACTCAAGTGAGTTTGGGTATATTAGGTTAAGAGTGAAACACTTGTAAGGGTTTATTGTGTGAGCCATAAAACAAAAAGAATTAGTTTTTGTGTGAGCCATTGAAAAACACAAGAGAAATTCTGGGTTAGGTGTTAGCCATTAACAGAAACACTATAGTTGGAAGTGAGCTTGTAAAACTCCATTATAACACTTAGTGTGTTAATAAAACACTCAATCAAGATTGGGGAGAGAAGTAGGCTTTGTTAATACCCGAACCTCTATAAATCTTGTGTGTGAATTCTCTCATTCCCTACTTTATTTATTTTATTCTGCACCTTAAAGTTAAGAAAATTTTATTTACTAACCAATTCAACCCCTTTATTGGTTCATTGTCTGGGCAACAATTGGTATTAGATCTTGTCTAGCAACAAAGACTAAAAAACACTAGCAAAGATAAAGAAATGGCTAGTGAAGGATTTCAAAGTCTCAATCCTTACTTTGATGGAGCAAACTATGCTCATTGGAAATTTTGGATGGAGACATATCTTGATAGTGAGGGAATTGAAGTCTGGGATAGTGTTCAGAAAGAATGGACACCACCAACCAAGAGAGGGGTTGATGGTGAAGAAGAAGTTCTTTTAAGAGATGATTGGATAGAGCCTCAACGAAGAGCAAATTTCAAAAACAAAAAGGCTATGACAATCCTTGCAAGCTCCCTATCTATTGAAGAATGTGGTAGAATCCAACATTGTCCTATCACATATAGTATGTGGAAGACATTAGAAATTATCATGAAGGAACCAAAAAAGTTAAATCCAAGAAAATTCAACTTCTCACTTTAGAATATGAACTCTTCAAGATGAAATCTAATGAATCTATCACCAATATGACGAACCGTATTCTAGCCATCATCAATGTAAGAGAAAACTTGGAAAGCATTTGAGCTTGGAAGATGTGAATAACAAAATTATGAAAAGCCTTCCTCTAAAAGACTATGGTTCAAGAGTTGCGGGTATAGAAAAAGCCAATAAAGACATGAGTGTCATGCCTATCGATGTGCTTTTTGGCAAATTTCTAACGCATGAAATGGCAGTAAAAAGAGATAAAGAACTTGAAGCTGAACCATAAAAGAGAAAGCCTCTGGCACTCAAAGCCTCTACTTCAAAATCTCAAGAGGAAATTGAAGATGAAGAAGAAAAGAGTGATGATGCAAATGAAGACATTGCCATACTCTCAAGAAGATTAAAAGAATAATTGAAAAGAGATTTGGCAATTCTTGAACCCTCAAACACTCCTCAAATGACTTTCAAAGAAATAAAGAGGAGGTAAAGTGTTATGAATGTGGAAAGAAAGGACATATCAAACTAAAATGTCTAAAACTCAAGAAACACAAGAAAAAATTTAAAAAAGATAATGGGGAGAAAGGTCACAAAGCCACATGGGATGACGAAAGCTCTTCAAGCGAAAAAGATGATAATGAAGGAGAAGAGGTCAACCTATGCTTCATGGCTTTAGAGGATCACTTCACGGATGAGGTAGGTCTTTCTTACGCATATTCATTTAATAATGATAGTAGTAATAATAATAGTGATATTGAAGATGATGATTAGCAGAGCCTAATAGAAGTATTGAACCTAGAATTAGAAAAATATAGAAGTAGATTCAATACTTACAAAAAGAAAATCATATATGTGAAAAAAAATGGAAGTTTTACAAAAAAAAAATCTTGATTTTAAAACCTTTAATGAAACTCTTCAAAAATCATTAGATGAGTATTCCTCTAGACCCTCAACTAAATCCTTGCTTTAAAAAAAATAATATTTTAAAAAATGAAGTTGAGGAACTTAGAAACTCTATTTCAAGATTTCATAAAGGCAAAGAGAGTTTAGATACACTCATAGTTTCTCAAAGTCCACATTTAATAAGACATGGTCTAGGATTTAATAAAACATCATCTCATAAGACTACTTTTATTAAATCTAGTACACCTCAAACCTCCACAATTGAGGTAATAACCCCAAGGGCTAAAAGCACAACACACATAAAACCCCTTATTCAAAAAAAGAATGGTTAAGGGTCATTTGGCTTAAGAGGGAAACCTCAAAAGACTAATCATGCTTTTATGTATAAGAGACATGCACCTAGGAAAACACCTATTCATCATGCATGTGCATGTCATTGCTGACAATCTCAATCTAAAAAAATAATGAGACCTAAAAGCATGGTAAAATCAAAAAAACATGTTTAGAGCTAGATAATGTAATTATTGTATAAAATTTGGTCATATCAATAAACATTGTTGATAAGGAAGGCTTATTGGGAACTTCATGTGCTAACCCCTAAGGACCCAAGTTCATTTGGGTACTTAAAAACCAAACTTGAATTGTGATTTGATAGGTATGCCTCAAGTCCACTATAAAAGAAAATGCTTGGCTTGTGGATAATGGATGCTCAAGGCATATGACCGAAAACAAAGAACTATTCAATCATATTAAAAGTATTGATGGTGGTAAGGTAACCTCTGGGAACAATACTAAGGGTAAGATAATTGGCATTGGCTCTATTGGTATTAATAATACTACTTTCATTGAAGATGTTTTACTTGTTGATGGTTTGAAACATAACTTGTTAAGTGTAATTCAATTATGTGATAAGGGAAACCAAATAATCTTTACCTCAAATGAATGTCTGGTAACCTCTTTAAGTGGCCAAAAGATATTCAAGGGAGATAGAGATGTCAATACTTACATAATAGACTTACACAAAATATCTAACATTTCCTCTAAGTGTCTTATGACTATTAGTGATGAATCTTGGCTATGACATAAAAGGCTTGGCCATGCAAGCATGGAGTTAATTCAAAGTCTTAGCAAAGAAGAGCTAGTAAGTGGACTCCCAAAAGTCAAATTTGAAAAGGATAAGACATGTGAACCTTGCCAAAGAGAAAAACAACACAAGTCATCATTCAAATCCAAAAATATCATAAGTAACTCTAAGCCTCTACAACTTTTGCGTTTAGATCTTATTGGACCTACTAGAGTTGCTAGTTTATAAGGTAAATACTATGCTTTTATCATTGTTGATGATTACTCTACATTTACTTGGGTAATTTTTATAGCTCAAAAGAGTGATGCTTTTGAATCTTTCAAAAATTTTGCTAAGAGATTTCAAAATGAAAAAGGATACTTTATTTCAAAAATAAGAAGTGATCATGGCAAAAAATTTGAAAATGAAAACTTTGAAAACTTTTGTCTAGAGCATGGTGTATCACACAATTTTTCAACCTCTAGAACACCTCCACAAAATAGGGTAGTCGAAAGAAAAAACTGAACTTTAATTGAAATGGCTCAAACAATGCTCAATGAGTATAGATTACCAACCTACTTTTGCCCGAAGCCACAAATACTGCATGTTATATTTCAAATCGAGTTTTCAAAAGACCACTATTAAGTAAAACTTCTTTTGAGCTATGGAATGGAAGAAAACCCATGATATCATACTTTAGAGTATTTGGATGCAAGTGTTTTATATTAAACACCAAGGACAACCTTGGAAAATTTGCCTCTAAATCTGATGAAGGTATCTTCTTGGGATACTCTACAACTAGCAAAGCCTATAGTCTTTAATAAAAGATCTTTAGTTCTTGAAGAATCTATGCATGTTGTTTTTGATGAATCTAGTAAGCTTGATCTTGAGAAAAGTAGTGCTCTTGATGACATTGTAGGTACAATGGAAAAGCTTGATCTTGATCATGAGAAAGATGATGATGATTAAGAGTAATAATGAAAAAATGTATCTCTACCTCAAGCTCAAGAGCAAGAAAACCAAGAGCTTACAAAGGAATGGAAGATGACAAAGAATCACCCCAAAGAACAAATCATTGGCGATCCTACTAAAGGTGTAAGTACTAGATCTCATCTCAAACTTCTAGATTCTAACCTTGCTTTTGTCTCTCAAATTGAGCCTAAAAATATTGATGAGGCTCTTAATGATGAAAGTTAGGTGATTGCTATGCAAGAGGAACTTAACCAATTTAAGAGAAGCAAAGTATGGACCTTGGTTCTCCCATCAAGAATTTGCTAAGTGTATGACTAGGGAATTTGAAATGAACATGATGGGAGAACTTAAGTTGTTCCTTGGTCTACAAATCAAGCAAAGCAATGAGGGCATATTCATTAACCAATCCAAGTAATCCAAAAAGTTAATCAAGAAATTTGGAATGGAAGGATACAAAAATGCTAAGACTTCAGTGAGCACATCGATAAAATTAGACAAATATGAGAAGGGTAAGAGCATAAATGAAAAGCTCTATAGAGGTATGATAGGATCACTTTTTTATCTTACAGCCTTTAGACCGGATATAATGTATAGTGTATGCTTATGTGCTAGATTTCAATATTGTCCTAAGGAATCACATTTGAATGCTGTAAAACGAATTTCAAAATATTTACATGGCACATTGCATCTAGTCTTATGGTATCCTAGAAATTCATCTTTTAATATCATAGGATATTCGGATGCGGATTATGTTGGTAGTCTTTTGGATAGAAAGAGTACTTCAGGCACTTATCACTTTATAGGTGAATGCCTAATTTTTTAGTTTAGCAAGAAACAAGTTTCAGTTGCCTTATCTACCGCCGAAGCGGAATATGTGGCAGCAGGATGTTGTTGCACTCAAATCCTACGGATAAGACAACAACTAAAGGATTATGGTCATAGTTTGGATCATATACCCATCAAATGTGATAACACAAGTGCCATTAACCTATCTAAGAATCTCATTTAACACTCTAGAAGTAAACATATTGACATTAGACATCATTTTCTTAAAGATCATGTTCAATATGGAGATGTTGTGTTAGAATTCATCAATACAAAGAATCAATTGGCAGACATTCTTACCAAACCTCTTAATGAAGAAAGTTTTTATTTCATAAGAAGAGAACTTGGTATGTTTGATGGATCAACCTTGTCTTAATTATTATTTTGCAAATTGTATGATGAATCATTAACAATTGAATGATATTTCCCTCATATGATGCTCTTTACTTAACTAATTTTTTCAATAAGAAGTGGTTGACATGATGAAAATATATGTTTAAGAGCATAGAAACTATTTTAGAAATCTTGTAGTCTTGTTGTAGACTTAATTTTTGAAGATTTAAGGTAATTCATGCTCATGACATTTATTCATAGCCATGAAGTAAATAAGCAAATAGGTCTAGTAGCTTTCACATCTTGATTCACAAAATGCCTCACAGGCAGAAGTAGTGAAAACTAAGTTTCACGTCCGTGACAATATATGTCACTCCCGTGAAAATCCTGATTCACGCCCGTGATATTTAGTCACGACCGTCAATATTGATTGTGTAATGTGTTGGGTTTTGAAGAATGAATCATATTCATAAACGCAACGAAAAATAAAATTTTTAAAACCCGAAACAAAAGATCATACTTGTGCAATTAAAACTAATTTATATAAATATAAAGATTAGAAATTATACCTTGTAATTTTTTATTTGTTCTTCAAATCTTCACTTTGTTGGATTGTAGCAAACCACAACAATCCACACTTGGATGTCTCTAATGATAATCCACGCGAAGAATGAAGAAGAAAACTATCAAGAGAAATGGTTTGAACAAATTCAAAGTGCTAGCTTTGAAAGTGTTCTTAAGAGAATTTTATTGTCTTAAAAATATTTTTTTCACAAAACAATATTTTCATGTCTATTTTATGTCATTTGATGTCTTTTCTATTTGAATCAAATTCAAAGAAAAAATAAAAAGTCAAAAATGGAGAAAAAGGAAATGAATGAATAGTAATTGACCTAATTAAGGCCAAAATCTGTCGTTGGCCAACGAGTAGGAGGCAGCAGCACGCTAGGCCTGCTGTGGGCTGCTGCTGCCCCGCTAGGCAGGCCAGTAGCTGCGCAGGACCGTACGGGCCTGTGACCCTCCCGAACGATTTTTCTGTACGATCTCATCGCGATCTATCCCGAAATAATTCTCTCATATTTTGGATTCTATCCAAGGCCATTTTACTCATTCTCCATATCTTCAATGCGTATGACCCATTAGGTTTTCGGTTATGTTGGCCACTTAAATTAACAATTAATTTAAGCAAGTCATGAACGGTATCTAGAAACACATCATGACCCCCAATTGACCGAAAAGTCAGTGGTTTGACTACAAACCTTTCCATAGACAATTTTCGTGTAATTATTTCTTTTACCATTCTATACCCCACTTGGTTCAGAGTATGGACATGTGTCAACTTTCATTAGACTGACTACGTCACGTTTAGTCCAAGTAATGTTAGTTCTTGTCCTTGAGGCTCATTACTCTATTAGATATGTCATTGAGGACTATCTTTATGACATTTCCACTCCGGCCAGAGATTTTCGAATAATGACCACGACAATAGGCTATGGGTATACACTCATTCTATCAGGAGTAGCGAATCCTTTGTTGGTTACCCAATTACCTTCGAATATCTCAAGTTGTATCCGATCACCACCCTATGAGCAACCTCCCTGAGGTAACAAGGAATAGTGTCAAAATATAGAATCAATATTCAAGATATCCTTGAGTACCTCAAGTCTAAGAATACTTGCATCATTGCTATGATGAGACTATCATTGATATTTTAATAGATTATCCATATGATTGTCTCATAGTTGATCATCCAATGTACTTAGCTACACTTAGCAAGCATCCACATGTTAACTCTAAACATCTCATGTTTATAGATTATGAGATCTACTACTCGATCTAATCAAGGAGTGTAACATGTGCTAGTCTGTCCGGATTAATAATGTCTCATCTGATTAATCCTACTCGATCCAATGTACTTAGCTACACTTAGCAAGCATCCACATGTTAACTCTAAACATCTCATGTTTATAGATTATGAGATCTACTACTCGATCCAATCAAGGAGTGTAACATGTGCTAGTCTGTCCGGATTAATAATGTCTCATCTCATTAATCTTATAACTAGGGATAATTTTGATACTAACATAATTACACATGATAAGAATCTCAATATCATGATATTATCATGATTTTCTTCATACTATGTTATGTATCAAGGACTTCATTAATTGATTTAAGATCACTTATCAATTCATATATCAAATAAACATCAAATTAATGAAAAAACCTTTTATTAATCAAATAAATTTATACAATAAGCTCTAAAAGTGATTGCATTTAGAGTATTTCTCTAACATAATGGCCAAATACCAGGTTAGTCATAAATTATAGTTTCCGAGATTAATCAACATAGGTCAAAAATACACGTGTGGGTGAAAAAATATTTTATTTGATCATCGAAAAATATAGGTTATGACTAGTCTGATGATAAAATTTGGAATGAAAATGAGGTCAAATAAGTCTTCAAAAGTCAAAACTAAGAAAAAAAGACATGATTTAATTAAATAGTTGGTTGACCGTACTTTGACCGGCCTATGAAAAATAGCAAACGATATCCAAAAATTGATTTTAAGACATGGATAAACTCTAAATAATATTTAGAATTTTTTGACAGTGAAAAAAAGAATTTTATGGTAACACCGAAAATTGAATTATCAGTCCGATTTTAATGAGATGGACAAAATATGGATTCCGATTGAGTTGAAAATTTTTGTGTAAATATATAAAAATATTTTATGAATTATGGAATCAAATTTAGATGAAATTGAGCTTGAAAAATGAGAGAAATAAATTATAGTGCATAATTGGGCCTAATGGGTTGGGCTTTGTTTGGCCCAAGCCCACCCCACTTAGACCACTATAAATAAACCCAAATTACCATAATTCTCTAGAGAGAATTTTGCTTCATCTCCTTCCTCTCCTCCCTTATTTGGCCGAACCATGTTTCCTTTGTTCTTCTCCAAATTTTGTTCAATTTTCTTCAATTTTTACACTAAAATCAACCATCCAAAAATAATTTCAGCCTCTCTAGTAGCTAATAGAGTTTTTAATCTTCATTTGGAGGGTTAAAGTGGAAGGAAAGCAAAGGAGAAAAGTTAGGATTCAAAATTGAGGTAAGTGAAATTTATAGTTTTAAATTAGTTTAATGGTTCAAATAGGTATTTTAAGATATGTAGATGATAAATATGAAGTTTATTTGAGTAAAGGAAGTAAAATAATGGTGGATTAATGAAGGGTAATTTTTGTCCATGGTAGGTTCAAGAGAAGGAGAATGTGCTTCCAAAGAAAAGGCCAAGGAAAAGGAAGCTTAGGAAGACCAAAATAAGCAATTAAGGTTAGTGATTCCAAAATCTAATTATTTTCATTAATTAAGCATGATTTAGGGTTATGGAAATTTAGAAAATTGTGTGTTTTGCATGTAATTGCTAATTAATGCTTAAAACATGATTAATGGATTGTGAAAAATGAATTAGAATGATTAATTTCAATTAAAAAAATTAATTAGTGGAAATTGTAAAATATGACCTTATTATGTGAAAAATGAATATTAAGGAATAAATATATTTTAGTGTAATATTATGATACAAATGGAATAATGAATGTATTAATTAGTGAAATGAATAATTAAAAAGTGAAAGAAAACTTTTAATGATGGAAATTAAATATAGGCCGAAAAATGAAGAAGGAAAAATTAATATTTTCTTTGCTAATTAAATAAAAAATTAGTCATGAAATGCAATAAAATATGATTTGAAGTGTGTAGAAATTTATTGAAAATTTTTATTTTTCTATTTATTGATGATATTATGTATGAAATGAAAAATAATGAATAAAATGTATTTAGTGAGTTTTATAACTTAATTGATTATCTATAAGGAAATATTGATATATATATATATATATATATATATATATATATATATATATATATATATATATATATTATAATGGAAAATGTGAGAAATTATAGTAGTGATAAAATTGTTATGAATGAATAAAATGTTAAGTGATTAATAATATAAAAATAATAGAATTTATGATTTTAATAGAAATTGAATTAAAGAAATAAAATAATATATTTAGTTATTTTTCTGATTGTTAAATTTAGCCCAAGATATAATTGGCTAGCTATAGGGACACCATTACCGCAGTGCGGGTCATGACGACTCGCTTATATAGACCAATGATGGTCTATTTCAGTGATTGTGACTCTAATGTAGTGCAGTGCTCGGGTGATCCTTTGGGATTACTCTTCAATGGACTTTTGAGTCAACTTTCCATGTATCTGGTCCGAAGATTTTCTATCGGATTGAATCTAGGGGCAAATAAAGAAAAGAAATGAAATGATAAATGTGAATGAAATGATAAAAGTGACAATTGTGAATAAAATATGAGAAAAATTATTATAATGAAAAATATGATAAAAAAAAGAAATAAGTGAAAAATATGAGAAAAGTGATTAAAATGAAAAAAATATGATAAACATGAAATAAGTAAAAAATATGAGAAAAATAATAAAAGTGAGAAATACAAGATAAATGAAAAAAAATTGAAAAAAAATGGTATAATAGTAATAATGATAAATGTGATAAATGTGACAAAAATAATAAAGTTGAAAAATGAAAAATAAGTGGAAGTTAGATATTAAATTGTTTTGTAAAAATAAATAATTAAATAAGATAAATAAATAAATAAAAATAATAATATTAGTGGAAAAAGTGTAAATAATATATAGTTAATGACATAATTGTAAATAAATGAAAATTTAGGAATTTAAGTGAAATTTGTAACGAATTAAATAAAAAATAAATAAAATAAATAAATATTTGAATAGTATATTGAAAAAACTATTGTATGGATAATTGCATGAAAATATAAGTCAATGAAAATTTTTAGATTAGTAATTATCACTAAGTATATTAATGCTCAACACATAGTTATGAAAACTGTATACAAGTTTTGGAAACTGGCGAAAGAATAAATAATAGTAAGTTAGTACCAAGAATGACATGTATATATATGTATGAATATGGAGTTGTAAGATTAAAATTATGTATATATTTTGATAAAGAATATTTGTAAATTATAATATGTGTGTGAAGAATGGAATGATAATTTGTAGATGAATGTAAAATATTTTGTATTATATGTGTGTTGTTGTACCCAAAAATGGGTTGTGGATTGTTTGATTTGCAGGTGAGTTAGTTAGTTTATAGTCATTATGCTGTCAAAATTTTTGGAAAAATAAAAATGATTAATTAAGTGTTGATAATATTATGGTCATTAAATTAAAATAAGAAAAAAAATTGGCACACTTCGGCTATAATCGTATTTACTCACATAACATATGTATAGATTGATTGATACAAGGGTGTCACAGACAACAAATAACTCCAGAACCGTTCAAGTTTTGTTTCATGCCCTGCCTCACGGTTAAAAGTGGTGAAGCCAAACTCTTCACGACCGAGACTATTTATGTCACACCCGTTAAAGTTATAGGTCACGCCCGTGACTATTTAATGTCACAACCATGACTCAATTCATCTCCTTATTCATGGCTAGAGCGCCTCTTCAACAAACCGTGACCACGATAATTCACGCCCGTGATGGACCATTCATGGCCATGAATATATTGATTATAAAATAAAATTTCTACCGTTTTTTCATTTCCATCTCTACAAATTCTCTCATTTATCACCCTCATTCAATATTTCTCACAAATTCTGGCCTCTTCATATTCATTTCCTTCTATAAAACCCTGTCAAAACATCTTTCTTCTAGAAGAATCACAACTTCTCTAGGTTATTTTTAATCTTTTGGTCCGAAAATTTCTTCTCCAATCCTTCATTAAAGCTTCATCAAAATGGAACCTAGTTCTTCCAAAGGCATAAGGAAGAAATCACATGCTCCAAGATCTACATGGATTATCTTCTCAACATCATTCCAGAAAATTGTCATCCGTGATATGTCGTTCTCAAGAAGAGACCCTTACTATCATCTCGGTCCTTCGAATGGAATTTTGTCAAGACTCTTGGTCTTGAGACAAGCATGATTGAACAGTTGCAAACTTGTCATTTCAAAGAATTCGTAGACATTTATTGGACAACGCTAAGAGAACCAACTCTCGAGTTCCTTAACACATTGCAAGTCTTTTCCACCGACACTGTAAAATTCCAACTTTGTAAGCATCCTAGCACTCTCACTGTAGTAGAGTTTGGTAATATTTTCAAGCTCCCTTCCGATGACATTCACAACGAAAGTGAAGTCGAATTCTATGCCAATCTGGCTTAGACATATTTTGGCTTGGAATACAGTTGGGATGTGAAGAAGATTAAGGGCCTGTTTGGCAAAAGGACTTTTAGAGACAAATTTTATTTTTAAATTTTTTGAATTTTGAAAACTGCTTTTGGAGAGAAACAGGTAAATAGATACTTTTTCCAAAAGCAGGTTTGAGAAAAACAGTTTATAAAAAATTAAAAAAATCAGTCAATTAAATAAAAAAAATTCTAAACCTGCTTTTTGGACACTTAACAGCAATCTCAAACACATCCTAAAAGTACACACCTACGATCCCCTGTGTATAAGTATTTACATAGGTTTCTCACCTATAGTATATTTGCTAGAGGAGATGGCAATCAGAAAGTCGGAGCTCTTCTTATTGGAAATGGCATGAAGAGGACTAACCATAGCCTTGTCTTGATGGTTTGCGAATCATCTCCTTTCCATTGCAACAAAGCCATCGGGAGATATCTTGATTGGTGGGTATGTGACTCACATTGCCATTGAGCTAGGGTATCTAAATCTCGATGAGCACAATTACAATCTTATTCCAGCTCATCCACGAGATCGACTCGATATAGAATCCTTCATAAAAATAGGAGCAGCTGTCAGAATTATTTTGAAAATAATGTCTACTACCGTTTCACCACTCCAGCTGGTGAAATTGACTAGGAAGACAATGATACTAATGATTTCAAAGCTGGCCTCCAAGGTATTCAACAACAAAATCTAGCCTGTGATGAAACATCGACACCGGCAGTAGCGGAAAAGGTTGGTCAGTCGTCAGCTTCTACCACATCCAGCTTCGCACAACAGGTTGCTGATGTTGTAGCACCGTGCCTTGACATGATGCAGGCTTCTATCGATGAGGGATTGGAAAATCTCAAAGACTTTATGGAGTCTCATATGGACAACCTCGAGGCAGAGGTAGCATGCCTTAGGGATGGTTTCTCAGGCTTAAAGCCTAACTAGAGTCCTCGTTTTCATGTAGTAGATTTATTTTTAATGTTATATGACTTTATTTTATGTTCTTGAATCTTAATGTAATTCTTCTCCTTTTAATTTTAAATACAATCATCTTATTATAATTTCATTTTTGTTGATGACAAAAGGGGGAGAACATAGCAATATATGCAAATGTGTGGTTAGCAAATGTGTGGAATATGTAAAACTTTTCCTTAATTGATAATATGCATAAGATATACCTCACATCAACCTCACATATACTTTGCAAACTTGAACTTATTCTGAACTCATTTTGATGCATAAGATATACTTAACATATATCTCACACATACTTTGAATACACTTGTTATATATGTGTTAAAAGATGAGATATACTTAAGATATACCTTGCATATATTTTATTAGTTTGTAAATACCTTTGCTATACATCATTCAAATCTTGCAATCTATTATTTTATCTTAAGCACCTTTTGAGGGGGAGACTTCTCAAAAGCATATATTGCTAGATTATTTGTCACCATAAAAGGGGTAGATTGTTAAACCTTGAGGGGTATTTCTATCATTTTGATGATAACAAATGAAATAGCAATAATGTATTTAACAATGTTTATGTTATAAGTGTGTAAAACAGGAGATATTATGACTAGAACATGAAGCAAGATTGCAAAACACCATTTGAAGATTAAAATAAAAGAAATAGCAAAGTCACGCCCGTGACTACATATGTCATGACTGTAAATAAAGCTTAGCACCAACTCTCCAACATTCAAAGTTCACAGCCATGAAGGATCAAACCAACTGTGAATAATTAAGCAATCACGCTCGTGAAATATAGTTACACCCATGACCAAACATGTCAAATTCTTCTAGAGAGCTTCACAGTCAATGTCACCACTTGGACCATGACTTGAAAGAATGTTCATGCTTGTGAAAGTATTATTCATGCCTGTGATCAAACACTTCAAATTCTTTCAGATAACTTCACGGCTAGAGTCACGACTTGGATCAAAACTTGGAAGAACATTCACGACTGTGAGACATATATTCACGCCCATGAATGAGGAAAGAGAAACATGTCAGGCATGAGATTAAGTGTTGGTTCAACAATTATCTTCACATTAAATGCATCCAAACAGCTATAATTTGCAGAGAAATTATAAATGGAAGTCTTTATGAATCCTAAACAAAGAAAAAGAAGAACAACGATTATTTTTTATCAATTCATCTTGTTGTAGCCTTGTACATTAATTATTTCTCTCAACAAACCTCTATTCTTTGTATAAACCTAATTAACCTAGCAATATATGCAAATGTGTGGTTAGGAAATGTGTGGAATTTGTAAAACTTTTCCTTAATTGATAATATACATAAGATATACCTCACATCAACCTCACATATACTTTGCAAACTTGAACTTATTCTGAACTCATTTTGATGCATAAGATATACTTAACATATATCTCACATATACTTTGAATACACTTGTTATATATGCGTTAAAAGATGAGATATACTTAAGATATACCTTGCATATACTTTATTAGTTTGTAAATACCTTTGTTATACATCCTTCAAATCTTGTAATCTATTATTTTATCTTAAGCACCTTTTGAGGGGGAGACTTCTCAAAAGCACATATTGCTAGATTATTTTCCACCATTAAAAAGAGGGAGATTGTTGAACTTTGAGGGGTATTTCTATCATTTTGATGATAACAAATAAAATAGCAAAGTGTATTTAACAATGTTTGTGTTCTAAGTGTGTAAAATAGGAGATACTATGACTAGAACATGAAGCAAGATTGAAAGACATCATTTGAAGATTAAAATCAAAGAAATAGCAAAGTCACGCCCGTGACTACATATGTCATGACCATTAATGAAGCTTAGCGCCAACTCTCCAACATTCAAAGTTCACGGTCATGAAAGATCAAACCAACTGTGAATAATCAAGCAGTCACGCCCATGAAATATAGTCATGCCCGTGAAATATAGTCACGCCCGTGACCAAACATGTTAAATTCTTCCAGAGAGTTTCACGGCCAAAGTCACCACTTGGACCATAACTTGGAAGAATATTCACGCCCGTGAAAGTATTATTCACGCCCGTAATCAATCACTTCAAATTCTTCCAAAGAGTTTCATAGCCAGAGTTACCACTTAAATCACAGATTGGAAGAAGTTTCATGACCTTGAGACATATATTCACGCCTGTGAATGAGGAAAGAGAAACATATCAGGCGCGAGATTAAGAGTTGGTTCAACGACTATCTTCACATTAAATGTACCCAAACGGCTATAATTTGCAAAAGAAGTATAAATGGAAGTCATTTATGAATTCTAAACAAAGAAAAAGAAGAACAAAAATTACTTTCTATCAATTCATCTTATTGTAGTCTGGTGCATTAATTATTTCTCTCAACAAACCTCTATTCCTTGTATAAAGCTAATTGCTCATAATTTATGAGCATTGTAGGTTGGTGAGTATTTTTATTATAATCAATTACTCAAGTGAGTTTGGGTATATTGGATTAAAAGTGAAACACTTGTAAGAGTTTATTGTGTGAGCCATAAAATACAAGGAATTGGTTTTTATGTGAGCCATTAAAAAACACAAGGAAAATTCTGGGTTAGGTATTAGCTATTAAGAGAAATATCATTGTTGGGAGTGAGCTTGTAAAACTCCATTATAACATTTAATGTGTTAGTTAAATACCCAATCAAATTGGAGAGAGGAGTAGGATTTGTTAATACCCGAACCTCTATAAATTTTATGTTTGAATTTTCTCCTTCCATACTTTATTTATTTTATTCCGCACCTTAAAGTTAAGAAATTTTTATTTACTAACCAATTCAACCCCCTTCTTGGTTCATTGCCTGGACAACAAAAATCAATATATCCTACGATACCGTAACTCCCTCAATGACATACCATTTATCTTATGTCAAGTCGTAAATTAGAGAATTGGACATTTAAATCATAACTTTTATCTTTTAATTTCATTATCACAAACATGTTATCTAACATTTAGCCCCATTTATGCATCATCACATTACCAATACATAAATATCGTAATATATTACTCACATGCTATTATCTATGTATACATACATCTTATATCAATTGCTTAAACAAACCATCACATGGTATCATAATCAAAAACTGCACAATAATAATTTATTATGCTTCACAAGCATGAATATCGATTCATGACCATGAAGGTGTCTTTCACTATTGTCTTATCCGTGAATCCAAAGCATTAAAACTACTACATATAAAATACACATTGTTCACAGTCATGACAAATCCTTCACGGGTGTGAACTCATGTTTCACAGCTTATTGACCATGAAATTAATCGCAAAATTTTGGGTTCAAAAATGAATTACTGGGTCTTGATGTTCACCGCTATTACTAAATGTTCATGAGCATGAACTCCTTCATTCATGGCTTCCCAAGTCATGAAAAGTTACTGCCTTTTTTGAGCACATATTATACGGGTGTGACTCCCTGGTCATAGGTGTAAAACTTATTTTTATTCATGTATTCACAACTGTGAATCCTGTGTCAGGGGCTTGAATTTGGGAATTTTCATGGCAGAAACAAGCCAAAATAGAGTATTCACTTACCATATTCAAAGGCTCTAACGATTGACTAATGTCAACCGCTCCTATCAATATTTTAGCTCATATAACATACCAACAACATGTCTTAACAATATTTAAACATGTTTACCCCACAATCATGCTAAACATGTCAACTTTAACACATTAACTTCCATAGCTAAATAATCATGACATTTCAACACATAAACTTATAACAACCATGTCATTCTCATTCATAACATGCCTTTACCATTTCATAATGTATTTACCATATAAAACACAAACCAAAATGCATGACAAACAAATTAATATTCAAATATGTACATACCTCTGTAAAATGGAGTCTTATCTAACTCTTCAAACCTTTCAAGCTTGTCTCTTCTATTGGAATGCATTTTCTTACTCTCTAGCAAACTCTAAGTCACAAAACATCCTCATAAGATCCTTAAAATAGAAAACAAGCTCAAACTAATCATAGAGTTCCACCTCAACTTTTGCAAGAACTCTCCCAAAGTTCTTATCTTCCAAGATTTTGGAGAAAAAGTATTGGCATGTCAAAGGAGGATTTTGGGCGGTGGGGAGCTATTAAAACAAATATATGGAGCATATGAGAGATAAATGTGCAGCTGCAACTTGGCCCATCGACTTTTGTTCACGAGCGTAAACCAACCTTTATGAGCGTGAATCGTAATTCACACCTAGTCATGGGCATGAAAATTTTATTTTTAATAAAAACTTAACCTTTTTAAACACCCCATACTCATCCATTCTCTTTAAAACCGATATAACTTATTAGACTTAATCTATAAACGTTACATACCTAGGATTCAAACTATATAGTACTCAATTTCATTCGAATATTGCTATAAATATTGGAAATTGATCAACGATAGTTAAAATTCACAAGGTAAATGGTGGCATAAGGAATCATCCATCCACTTAGAAGTTTGGTAGAAGTATGAATTCAAGTCTAAAATCGAGAATAATGTACTAGTCCAATTTATCTTCCAATGGCTAAAACACATAATAGATTTTGATTGAGGTTTTGTTGTGGTTTGTCAAAACTCTATGGAAATATGCAAAAATAAAAAATAAAAATCAACATTCATTGAGGGCCCCCAGTATAGTTAAATTGATCAAGTTTGGAAAAAGAAATAATTTCATAGAGTGCTCTATATCTATGGGTTGCCTAGTAAGGCGCTAATACCATTTTTCTACTATCACCAAAAGCGATGGCGAGGTTAAAATATTCTCTTACAATCTTTACTGAGGCCAAGCATACACTAAAATTACACAACCAAAATAGGAGAAAGGTGACGTGAACTTGCTGACCAGGTGTTCTATTTACAACAAAATGAGTATTAAGGAATTCCTCAAATGATATATAAATTTTCTTGAAATTAAAGGACAAGTCATCATTGTTTTTGGCTAGGTGGACATTTATTTCCTCTCAATACAGGATAAGCCGAATGAAGCAACAAGATCTAGAGGTGTTATGGTTAGGCAAATGGAAGAGAAAAGAAATGCTCTCTTCTGGACTAGAAAAGAGATAAAGCACCAATCAAATCACCACCTAAGGAAATTTAGTATTTACTTAAATGGAGAAGGTAAGCTATTCCTACTGATTTCCATATTTTCACCATAAAATGGTTCTAGCCGATCTAGCCACCTCTTAAACATCGGTACTAGTTGAGGCCAAGTCCTATAGCGACTTCATTTCCAAAATCCTAGGTCATTCTTACATGAATATCTACCCGTAACTACCTTTGTCTTTTATTTGTAAATTTTTTTTTTACCTTTTTTATTTTTTATTTTTTTTTATCTTTGTTTACTTTATTATTTTAATAACATGTATCAAATTTTCATGCCACAAGACCTACATAAAAAATAAAATAAAAAAATATCGGTACATGACATCCAAATATTAAAAAGAAAAAGAAAAACCTAATGCTCTTAAAAATTATAAGGTTCATTGACAATCCATGAGAAAGATTGGTCTCTTCCTGCCTAAGTTCATATGATCAAGGCATTGAATAAAAAAATATATAACAAAAAGAACTATGAACTACAAGTAACAAATTCATAACAATAAACGAGAAAAGTAATGTAGAATATCATTGAAATCGCAAAAGCATAAAAGCATATGATTAGTCTGTATTGAGAACGTATTTTAGAACCAGCCGTATCAATCACTAACATAATGATTAAACCAATACCCATTTTTATCTATCATCCTCCATAAAAAGGCTTCGGGAGAAAAAAGGCAAAAGCATGACTAAAACCAATCTACATATCTTAATCTTATCAACTCTCAAAATGGGTAATAGAAGAATGTACATCTTGTCAAACAAAGATATCAAAATATTAAAATTCCCCCAACACAAAAATCTTCACAGCAGGGGATGCAAAGCTATAGTAAAAAGACCAATCTCCAAAACGATGCGAGGATACACACGATTGAAGAGAATGTGAATGACTTATACAATTTGTTTTCGTTTACTATAAATCCCAACCATCCTTACGCCGGTCAAATTCTAACTTCCGGCCAGCTAGATTCCCATACATGTTGGAGAACTTCTGGAGGCAATTACTTCTCGTCATGTAATGTGCTTGAGTATTTCCGCTGATTGCAGCACCAGAAAATTTTGATGTATCTATTGCCCATGTTGGCCTCACGTACTCAACAGCCTCAGATGAGCTTGCATTTGCATACAAGTAATTCAATAGAACATCCTCACAGTTAAAATATTTGTTGACTAATTCCCTTCCTGCCTCAGCTTCCTTACTCCAATACCTTTCAAAAGCCAATTTACTGTCTATAAAAGCTGCCCCAGTAAGAATCATGTTATAACCTTTGTGTGTTCGGGCATATTTCTCACCTCTATACTTCAATGGGCTTACATTAATGTATCGGGGATAGAACCCAACAATACGGTCTGGGTATTGGCGCCACACTTTGAATCCGCGTTCAATGTCATCACAAGTCATCATAATATCATCATCAAGCTCGAGAACAGCCCGGGTCTTTATCAATGGATCCTTTTTGAATCGATTGTTCAGTGAATTCTCCCTTTCCACTCTGATTCTTACAGGCACGGCTGAGTCCAGATCACTTAATTCAGGGGGTGTCCCTTTGTTCCAAACCACAACAATCTCCCTAACCGAAGAACATCTTGAGTAATGCTTAACATACAATTTCAAGTTCCAGAGACGAGCATCATATGTCATTGTCAATAAAGTAAACTGCGAGTAGTAACCATTTAATGGGTAAGGTTCTTCTGCACCATTGCCTCCATAGATATATTTAATGCTTGTACACATTAGTGCAACTCCAAAAACAAATATCACGGCTAAAAATAATCTTCCAGCCCAAGTATTAGGCCTTATCTTTATCCGAAGCGATGATGTTGCTCTGTTCAACCGTCCACAAAATCGTCTTACCTTTGAAGAAAACATATTTGGACGTTCCCAGACCAAAAGAGTATCACTTCTCTTCCCTGCATAGTATGCACACCAGTTAAGGGGAATAATACATTTCACCGCTCCAAGCAGCACACCAAGTATAACAATAATTGCAGTGACTGCTGCAATTGAAGCGCAACCAAGCATAAACCGGCGGACTGCGTCTCCTGAAGGTACACGGTCCCCATCCATAACCCCAATCCACTCACCAGGACTTAGCTGCTGCACATCAAGATGATGGTAACGAGCACCATTCCAAGCATTCCGTCCTTTACTGGACTCTTTAAACCCCAAGAAAACTTCAACTTCTTTGTAGTCATCCTTTGTAAGAACTTCCACCTTAAAAACCCGTATTCGTCGTCCATATGTTTCACCACAGTCCTGACCAACACGGTAAAGGTTTCCATCATACACAAACGGTCTGCCCCCGTTTCTAGCTCCCAAGCTCTTGTCAACATTATAAATTGGATTCTTCTTGTGTGGTTTCCAAGGACCAAGAGGTGAACTGCCGTACCAGATTTCCAGCTGTCCATTTTTCTCAGTTCCAAAGCCACTGTGATCTGAACCAAAAAGCCAATATTCTCCATTATGTCTAATGATAAAGGAATCAACAAGTGGCTTTTTTATAAGGACTTTCTCCAGTGTCCACTGCAATGGAAAACTGACAGCTCGATAAAGTCGAAGTTCGCCTTTTGCACTACCCTCAGGCATCATGTATATCTGCAAAACAGTAAGAGAACATGAAGCACTCAGTCAACAAATGCCATCCAATACGTGAATTAGTACCTTGAATTTAAGCAACAATTTTAGCCTTGCAATGCTCAAAACAAATAGAAAATTTGCTATCCAAATGTTAATATCACCATGTTATTCATGACAGCATTTTAAATTATTATATATTAATGTCATAGGTAGGACTTAATTATATATGGACACATAATGTTTAAACCAGCCAAAGTGTATTTGATGTGAGTAAATGAATGCAAAAGGAATTATGAACTTACTTCACCAAGATAGTCGAATACATAAGGATAAGAGAGATGCCAATCCTCATCCAAGGAAATGCCCAATTGCTGCCACGATGCTCCCTTATCGCTACTTTTTGCAACACCAATATCTCCTTGCATGGTAATTGAATTCTTTGTTTCATAAAATAGGTAAAGAGTATCTCCCTATATCAAGTGATTACAGGATTCATCATAAACTATGCCACTCAAAGGATTATTTCCAGAACAAACCTCAAAGTAATATCTCTGCCTGAACTTTAGTAAATTAAATGTGCATTCAGGGAAACCTCGACTTCTAATCAACCTTTCTACACTAATCAATCACAATAGGCCTTCAAACAAAATTGAATTAAAAATTCAAATATCATTTGACCTACCACACTTGTCTGTAACCTCATAGTTACACTTACCAAATGAAAACATTAAGCAGTGAATCAAGTACAGGTGCAATATCCATCATCATGTATGACATATCAGCTATAAATGGCAAACTACCAAGCATGCAACAAGTTACAACACAAAAGTTTATATGGTAGTGTCATCAAAATGGATAACTAGCCACCTAGAACGATACAAAATTTCCACATTAAAAGTAAATCAACTTATCTCATTTATGTATAACAACTACCAATCGATTGCAATGCCCTACGTAGAAACAGTAAGCAAAGAAGATGACAATGGAAATTTCTCAATACCTCTCGGGCACCTAAATTGAAAAGCCACACTCGTAATAAGAATCTGCAAATATATTATCCTTTCTAACCCAAAATTGAACCCATCAGACATAATGGAAAAATAGCAAAAGGGCCCCTACACCCAAAAGAAGACCTCATCATCCCTTTTAAAAAAAAAAGGGAGATATAGATGTCCTTATTGCGAGTGAATCAGCACAAAACTGTGGGGGAAGTCCTTTTATGCAAACCTATATACCAGTATATATACCTGGCATGTGAACCTATATATCAGTATATATTCAAGGTATTATTTGCCCTTCTAACATTACTTAAATCCATTAGAGAACCACCCACCCCGAACTGCCCTGCCTTCCACCCCCCCCCCCCCCCCCCCCAAAAAAAAAAAAAAAAAAATCCCTTGAGCACTCAGAGAAGAATTGACTCATAAGTCACAACCTTTCCAATAACTGTAGGAAAAGCATCAGGAATGCATCAAGGTCTGGTGCATAAATCTGGTGTAAACTAAAATTAAATTTTATATGTCCAACATGATTATGAAAGTTTTACACGTATATACACAGGAAAATCTATGGCCTATAAAACCAATCAAAAATTGCTTCTAAAATTTAAGAAGAAAGCCTCCCAGATGCACCTTAAACTTTTAGTTGCTTTCAATCAAAACTAAAAGAGAGACATCTTTTGATAAAGGAAAAAGAAAAAGAGAACAATTTGGTTAGTGTAGGGACCAAACTCTCTCTAATAAACAAATAAATAAGAAATAAATAAAAGAGAGAGAACCTCTTAATGAATCAATCAATAAAATAAAATTCACCACTGCAGAAAAAAAAATTTTCCTTCAAGAAAAACAAAAGAAAGGAAAGAAGTTAAAACAATGATAAGATGGGTTGGCATACTTTTAGATGAAAGTGTCCTTCCGAATGCTATAACGTAGAATTCCATGTGTTAATTTAATTCGGATGTTCATTACAGATCATGCCAATATATACCTAAACCAAAATGTTAGTTGCTCCCTTAAGCTCCCTGCTTGGCTGTTCCTCATTCCAAGGTTCCTTCCTTGGAATATCCCTCACATGACAATTGAACTAAAAGTACTGGACCTTATAAAATAGACATAAAAGCTTAAAAAGTGTCAATCTTGATGCCGCCATTTGTGAATAATGAGATTCTTACACATTAAGAATAGAAGAAGAAACTCATTATTCATCGCACCATGGCATATCTGCTTCCCTAAACTCACAGATTAGAGGAAACCGCCTTGCAGAAAAATACAAGCTGCAACTTGTTTCCTCTCAAGATCAGCCACCTGACTTGTTCCATCATTGACCACAAAGATGATATTATTAATAATAATAATAAAAAGGAACAGTAACAACTAGGAAATTTCTAGCAGAACTCTGCCATCTGACTTATTCTATAATACTAAAAGCACCGTGATTATGGAATATTTGAATTTATAAACACCTGGCATACAAAGATTATAATAGAATTAGATAAAACAAGGTTACAACAACTGAACATGTTAACAATATCAATATGCACGTAAAATATATTTATATAAAAAAAAAGTTAATGAATAAAATAATTACCTGAACATAAAGAAAAGGATCAGCAACGAAATTACTGGGGAAGCCAGCATCTGAGACAGAAGCACAGGTGACAACTGGATTAGCCACTGGCCAGGCTGCCTTCTCATCTTTCTCCACGGTCATCTGTTGGCAGTTTCAACCCAAATGTCAAAAATATCATAAACCCTTAATTCAATAATTGCCCACAAAAATATTCTCCCCCTGTTGAGAGCCAATTACCCACAAAGAAGAAAAAAATTTCCATTAAAAGGAAAAAAAAAAAAATCTCTTATACATATACAGAAGAAAGAAAAAAGGGCCATAAGATTTGGTAACTGATACCCACATCACAAAAAGCACATATTAAACCCAGAATCAATTAAAAAGCCCCGATAGAGAAATTAAACCCCATAAAAGCTTAGAGAAATTTCTCTAAAAACAAAATCAACCAAAACACAGGAGAAAGAGAGATACTCACAGTTTCAATTGGTTTCAAAGAGAAGGGAGAGTCTCCATAGAAAATACCAATAGACCATGAACCCTCATTGTCCTCTTGACACCCAATAGAGTTAAAACCCACAAGACCACTAACACCCATATGAGGTTTATTAAACATTAACCACCCAAACAAAATACCAATTGAACCATACAAAACCAAACAGCACAAAAAGAACGCTAAACCCGAGGAGAAAACTCTATGATGAAGAAAGTGTTGTTGGTATTCCCATCTCCACCTACACCACCACTTCATACTCATATCACAGCAGGAACTCCCCCCTGTTGTACCATCAGCACCTACACCTCCCGCTCCAACTGCTCCTCCTGATAAACCCATCATCAAAAATGATCACACCTTCCCCTTTTTAATCCAACGGTAATTCCTTTTCTATCCCTTTTGCTCAAATTCAAAAACCTGGGTTGCCTTCCTTTTTGAAAAAACTTTCGAGAACAGTGCAAATAAGGTCAGCGAGTTGCTTTTCTTTTGTACAGTTTGTCAGTGTTTCTCGCACTAGAATCTGGAGAGAGAAGGGAGGTGGACCTGGTGGAGGTAGTGACGGAGGTGGCGGTCGTGGAGGTGGTGGTTTTAAGCAGGAAAATGGCGTTACCTGGCATATAGAATAATTATAATAATACACACAAAGAGGCGAAAGGCAAAAACTTTCATAAGAGTTTATACAGGCGATGTGATGTGCACACTCTTGGATTGTGGAGCGTGAATTACACTCACTAAAAATTGACCAACAAGTATTGTTAAATTTCATGACGGCTTGCACGTGGGAAGTGGAAGAGGATAGAAATCAATAGGTAAAAGAAGCATGTGCGTTGGATAAATTCAATTCTGGCGTTCTCGGACATTATTTTGAAAGTTTCTGAGGGAATTCGATTTAAAAAAGAAAAAAAAAGGGATTCGATTTCTTCAAGGGGGTGGTTAGTTTAGGCTGTATTTCGATTGTTCCAAGGATTACGCGGAGATTACAAGGATAATTATTTCACAAATACAGGTGTATTTTAAAATTTTTATTTTACAAATTACAAATGAAACTTTTACGTCGTTCACGAATATCTTTCTTATTTTAATTTTTACCCTCAGCCAAATGTATCTTTTATTTTTATTTTCTTACTACTCTTTTTACTTATTTGTATTCTCTTTGCATATTCACTTCTTTCTTTTTTTTTTTATTTGATATCATCCGCTTCAAATTTTATATGAACTAAAACATTTTAACTAATAAAAAATTTAACAAAATTAGGAAGAGTCGTGAACAAATCAAAAACTAAATTAAAGATATTTTATATTAGAATTTGTAGGTTATAATAAGTCTCTCAAGATTATTAGTAATAATATCTTCTTATATTTATGGTGATTAACATAAAAAGTAAAAGCGACTTTTGTTTTAGAAAATTATATATTATAAAAACTTTATCATACAAAAACAAACTGATAATTTCCATAGGGAAGTTTCCTCCCTAGTTCTACCCAAAGTCCAAACGGGTGAAGGATTTATTCAGACTCTTAACTTTGAAGGAAACAGCAAATTTCTAGAATCTTATTTAATTGAGCAAATTGTCGGACTACTTTTGGATAAATATAAATTATAATAGTAATTCATAATTTTTCCTTGGCACATATTTAATTTTCTAGGTATTCAGCATCATATTTGGTTTGTTTTTCAAATATTTTACCGAAAAATGAATGCCATTGTTGATTCATTTCATGGGTAGGTCATCATTCATGATTGAGATACACATACATCATATGCCTATCTTGATTTTTTGCTGACAGTTGGAAAAATTTGTTCTTTTGTAAACTTTAATTATGTTTTTTTTAAGATATTATTATTATTATTATTATTAAAAACTAAATAAACAGAACAATAGAACTAAGTTAGGATCAGAACGGTTTTCAACAAAAAAAAAATGGTTAGGATCAGAACGAAACTCAAGTCGACAAGTCGGTTCCCTATACATCCGAATTTAGGATTTCAAGTTAAGAACCGAAGAATTAGCATCAGGAATTAAAATGGAAGAAATAGTGTCTATATATTGATTCCAAATAAAAGGACTTGAATAAAATCTAGTTAAGTTAGCAACGGAGCACCTAGATTAGCAAGCTTATCAATTTTAGAGCTGAAAATTTTGACAAAATATAATTATACCCGTATACAATACAAATTTAAATATATATAAATTTAGATTAAATATTTTGACATGTTTACATGTTATGATACATTTAAAAATATGTAAAACATCTAATAACTAAAACATTTAATTATTTAAATATATATAAATTCATATATGAATACATTTACAGTATATTTTATTAAAATTAATTATATTAATAAATATAAATAAAGATTAACAAATTAGTGATATAATTTGTATTAGTAATAATCCCATAAATAATTATATGCTTAAATTTTATTCTACTCATAAATTCTATTTTATGCACATATATGAATGTGTGTGTCTGTATATATATATATATATATATATATGTTATTAAATCATTAATATATTATAAAAATTAAAATATACCTATAAAATATTAACCGTAATTGTATATAATTATATATGTGTATATATTTATGAATATGTCAAACAATTAAATGACATGTTTATATTTGACACATATAGTGATGCAGCACATTTATAAACGACACATATATAACACAATACATTTATATACGACACAATATGATTTATTAACTCTAATCAATTTGATAAATTTCTAAATTCATCACTCAACTGTTGTCATATCCACAAATTTAGACCCGAGTCACACGTGTCATTAAACTGATGCATTGGATTAATCGGAGTCTAAATTATGATTTTGACCGAAAAAATTAAATAACAGCAAATAATTATGAAAAATACTCAATAAATTGTTTAAAAGTATTTAAAGAAGTTAAATTACGGTAAGAGACTAAATTGCAAATTTTAAAAAGTTTAGAGGTTAATTTGTAATTTATCAAATATTGAAGGATTAATTGGGATAACAACCAATTAAATGCATGAAGTGGGACATTATATACATGTGGTCGTTAGCCACACCAAGTGGCAAGTTTTGAGAAACTAATTAACATATATGAATTAAACATTAAATTCATATGGCTTAGGTGTTCCCATTATTGATTAAATTTGTCTCTATGTCATTAATCACTCATTTTTTCTTATCCCTCACATCTAGAATTTTCTAAGTTCTCAAACCAACCCACATGTTCCCTCCATCTTTCTCCATAGCCAAAGCTTCCTTCTAGTGAGAGAAAGTGAGAAAAGAGAGAAAGAGAATCATTTTATTGCACAACCAATCTTAAGAAAGCTTGAGAGAGCAAAAAGAGAGAGAGATGTTAGGATTTATGGAGTTTTAATGAAGTAAAGTTTTAATGATCTTTTTTATTTATTTTAGGAGCTCAAATTGATAAGGATTTAGCTTAAAGGAGCAAAGGAAAAGAGAAAGAAAAAAAATAAAGAGAGGTTTATACATAACCTAAGACAATAGCCTATGTCTTATTTTTTTTAAGTTGCATGATTTGAGCATTTGACATGTTAATGATTTTGAATTAATAATATTTTATGATAAAAATCTTGAAGATGCATGTTTGCTAGATTTATGATTAATTTTGGTAAAAATTTGAAGATGGTAAATATGTGTGTTCTTTGCCGGAATTGATGAGCAGTGAATACATAAACTGTTATAACTTAAGTTATAAAATTTGGATTTGTATGTTCTTTATTGGGTTTTAAAGCTAAGATATAGGTCTTGAACTTTTATTTAGACCATAAAATCCAGATATGTCTATATTTTTTTAGAAAAATACATAAAATTCGGACTTAAAATCTGTCCAATAAATTCTAGATAAAATTGTTAGTGATGAGTCAGTGTTAATTTGATCATATCTTTTGATACAAAACTTCAAATTAATTGATTCAAGTTATATTAAAGCTAAAATTCAGAACTAAATTTGTTAAGAAGGTCCTGTAATTTAATTCAAATTAAACAGAACCAAAATTAAGGTCCAAAATAGAGCACGAAATCTGCCAGTGATAGGGCATCATATGAGTTGAGGAATGTAATGAGTAAAATAATATGAACCTTGTTATATTATTCAAATATTATTTTTATTTACACACAATGTGATTAATTGAACCTTTACATGCATGAAATGGGTGAATTTAATAACTATGAATTTTAATGATATTGAGTAAGCCCTAGAACACCTAACTAGAACTAGACTTAAAATAGTTTGACATGCCAAACAGGGGGGAATATGATTAATTCCATTAATGGTACAATTAATGAAGCTAGTGATGACACTATTATTGAAGCTGGTGATGACACTATTATTGAAGCCATTGATGACAATATTATTAAAACCGGTGATGACATTATTATTAAAACTGGTGATGATACTTATATATGTGCAAATCATATTGCCCGGGTGACACTTCTAAGTGTCTGGATGGTAACTCCGTTATCCTAGTCAGGGGTTCATAGGTGATGTGGGCTATAAAGAAGTGATTGAAAACAAAAAAGGAATCATGAATTGTGATATGGATAATAATGATGATTTGATAAAGTAAAAAAAATATGAGATATAATAATATAATTTGATGTTTATGCATACTAGAATACTATGATATCTATATTTGCATAAAAAGATGATTGGGCATAAATTGATATATGACAATGCATGTTGCATGAAATAGTTTATTGCCTTATTTATATGCACCACTAAGTTTAGAGCTTAGCATAAGAGTTTCCTTCCAAGCAGATATAGTGAATAATAAGTAGACAATAGTAGGTAAAGGTAGCGGTGGCTTGATCCGGTAGAGCAATTTGTTTCAACCACTATGGATCACATAACTTTTGTATTTATAGTTTGAATTTTATTTTATAGTATTTATACAATAAACAACAAGTTTTGTAAATAACATGTTATTATATACAATGTATTTTATTTTTCTTGTTATGATTTCTTTTACACTACAAAGTAAATAAATAGTAAATAAAGAAAAGAAAAAATATATACGAGTGTCTTTTATTTATACATATATATGAAATGATGTTTTAATTTGTTGAAGTCAACATAGCATTCCCTTATCCAGGCACGTATTGCTGGGGTGAGGGGGTGTTACAATTTTTGGTATCAGAACCCGATTTCGGCAGTTTTGGAATTTTAAAATGGTTTTCAAAAATAATTATGACATTTGTGTACCCACAATTAAGTGTTAAAGTTGCTATTTACTGATTGGGGCTATTACTTTATGATATAGGTAGAGTATGGCTTTAGGGTCACGACACATTGTGGCCGAAGGAGGAGAAAGTAACGAGCCTACTGAAACAGAGGCTTCATCACGAGCAAGTCACTGTCAAGCTACTATATCTAGATCTGGTGCTAGCTCATCATAGGGGTAGTCTGTTGCTGGCACAGGAGAAACAGAGCTTATGAGGAACATGATAGATTTGCTACAAAGATCATCACAACCAGCCTTATTTGGGTTACAGTTTGAGAGACTAAGGAAGATAGGGGCCTCCAATTTCTACGGTAAATGGGAAGGTGACCCTTCCATGGCAGAGTTTCGGTTAGAATGGGCAGAGAAAGTCTTTGATCAGCAACATTACACAAACGAGTATAAAATATGAATATGCAATGTCTTTGTTACAAGATCATGCATATGACTGGTGGCGATTTGAGTCACAGAGCATAGAGGCACTTGATCCCATGACCTGAGAATTCTTTCTAGAGAAATTCAAATAGCAATATATTCCTCCTATCTACACACACGATAAGAAAAGAGAGTTTTTGACATTAAAATAAGGGAGCATGTCTTTGTTACAGGATCATGCATATGACTGGTGGTGATATGAGTCACAGAACACAGAGGCACCTGATCCCATGACCTGGGAATTCTTTCTAAAGAAATTAAAAGAGCAATATATTCCTCTTATTTACACAGATGACAAGAAAAGAGAGTTTTTAACATTAAAACAAGGAAGCATGTTGGTAACAGAATATGAGAGAGAATTCACACATCTCTACAAGTATGCTGGTGGCATTGTATTTATAGAGGTTGATAAATATCGACAATTTAAAGATGGATTGAGAGACCCAATTAAGCTGCAGGTTTCAGCTCTACACCTAATGAGTTTTCTAGTTTGCTAGCATCTGCCAAAACAGTTGAGAGAGTTCTAGCTACATAACATTCAGCACAAGATAGAAGGTTTAAGATACTCATGCCACAGTCGAGTGGAGTACAATCGAGTGGCAAAAGAGCCAGATATTTCAGTGGCCGATTTCAGGCTGGGGGTTCCAACATGCCTTTTTCTTTTAAACAGGGACAACCCATGAGATATGTCTCTTCAGCAGCCAGTGCACCAATACATAAATCACATAGATATCTACCTCTACCAGAATGTCAATATTATGGTCATTCTCATCCAGGATAGTGTTAATGGATGATAGGAGTGTGCTTAAGATGTGGCTCCAAAGATCATATGAGAAAGAATTGTCCTCTATTACAACATGGCAGAGGTTTGGGAAGCACTGAGCAGATACAGATCCAGGCTTCTAGGCAAGGCAGAGGTTGAGGTCGAGGGCAAGATAGAGGAGGCCGATCAGGGCCCAATCAGTTTAAATCAGAAACAGTTGAGAGGTCAAAAGGTAGTATAGCTGCCACAGCCAGGGCATATGCCATGTGAGGCCGAAAGGAGCAGGACGCATTTGATATCTTAATTGGTAAATTCCTTCTCTTTGGCTTTGATATACAAGCATTGATAGATCTGGGGTCGACACATTCATACATATGCACACCATCACCGGGTCGAGAGGGTTTAAAACCACATACTCTAGAATTTGAGATTCTTGTGACTAACCCGTTAGGGCACAGTGTGAGGGTCAACAAAGTGTTTAGGGGTTGCCCTATTAAAATTCAAGGTAGACAATTCCCAGCAGACTTGCTAGAGTTACCATTTCATGTGTTCGATATGATCTTGAGAATGGATTGGTTGGCTCATTATGGAGTGGTAGTGGATTATGGAAGGAAGCAGATGATCATCAGAATTCTATAACAAGATGTGATAGTGGTGATGGGTGAGAATAGAGGATATCCAGATAATCTGATATCAATGTTGAAAGCTCAGAAACTCATTAGTAAGGGGTGCGAAGCATACTTAGCATATGTGGTGAATATAGAAAAAGCAAGTCTGAAGTTGGTGGATATTCCTACTATTAGTGAGTTTCCTGATGTGTTTCCAAAAGAGTTGCCAGGGTTACCGCCAAATAGAAAAATCGAGTTTTCTATTGATTTGGTACTTGACACCACTCATATTTCCATTACACCATATAGGATGGCACCAATGGAGTTGAAAGAGTTGAAGATACAATTGCAAGATTTGTGAGATAAGGGATTTATACGACCCAGTCTATCACTGTGAGGTGCTCCAGTGTTATTTGTGAAGAAGAAAGATGACACCCTCCATCTTTGCATCGACTATAGGTAGCTTAATAGGGTTACTATTAAGAATAAATACTCGCTTCCTAGGATTGATGACTTATTTCATCAATTGAAAGGTGCAACCATATTTTCAAATATAGATCTTCAATTGGGGTATCATCAACTGAAGATCAAAGATTCAGATGTACATAAGACGACATTCAGGTCTCGTTATGGTCATTATGAGTTCCTGGTTATGCCCTTTGGATTGATGAATGCATCGGCAGCGTTTACGGACCTAATGAACCGAGTGTTCAGGCCATATCTTGATTAATTTGTAGTGGTGTTTATTGATGAAATTCTTGTCTACTATAGAGACCGAGTAGAACATGATCAACATCTCAGAATAGTGCTGCAAACATTGAGGGAGAAGTAGTTGTATAGAAAGTTATCAAAGTGCGAGTTTTGGCTTGAAGCAGTCAGTTTTCTAGGTCATGTAGTTTTAGCATAAGGTATTCGGGTTGACCTAGTAAAATTGAAGCTATTCTTAACTGGAAACCACCTCAAAATATGACAGAAGTGAGAAGTTTTCTTGGATTAGCCGGATATTATAGGAGGTTAGTGAAGGAATTTTCATCCTTAGCGACTCCATTGACACGACTACTATGAAAAGAGGTATGTTTTGAGTAGACAAATAGATGTCAAGCAAGCTTTGATTGACTGAAGGCAATATTGATAGAAGCACCAATTTTGACTTAGCCTGCTCCAGGAAAAGACTTTATTGTATACAATGATACTAGTCATAATGGTCTAGGCTGTGTTCTTATGCAAGAGGGAAAAGTAGTTGCATATGCCTCCAAACAACTTAAGCGTCATGAGTTTAGCTATCCAACACATGATTTAGAGCTTGTAGCGATAGTCTTTGCTCTCAAGATCTAGAGATATCATTTGTATGGAATTTATGTAAGTGAGATAATGAGGTTGCATGGAATTCCAATGTCCATTATATCCGATAGAGATTCCAGGTTTACATCGCAATTTTGAAAGAGTCTACAATAAGCTTTGGGAACTCAACTCAATTTCAATACGGATTTTCATCCACAAATGGATGGATAGTCATAACAAATTATCCAATTATTAGAAGATATGATAAGAAGCTATGTGCTTGAATTTGAGGGAAGTTAGGATCGATATCTACCTCTTATGGAGTTTTTCTACAACAACAGTCATCAGACGAGTATAGGCATGGCTCCATATGAGGCATTGTATGGAAGAAAATGTAGGACACCAGTTTGTTAGACCGAGCTGAATGAGAAAAAGTTGATTGGGCCTAAGATAGTTCAACAGGCCGAGGAGAAAGTTAAAGTGATCGAGGAAAGACTAAAGGTAGCATAAGACCAATAAAAATCATATGCCAGTTTAAAGAGGCGAGATATTGAGTATGAGGTAGGTGAAAAAGTGTTCCTTAAAGTTTTGCCTTGGAAAAAGGTATTGAGGTTTAGTAGAAAAGGAAAGTTGAGTCCAAGGTTCATTGGTTCTTATAAGATTTTGGAAAGAATTGGACCCTTGGCATACTGTTTAGCCCTTCCACTAGAGTTAGACTGGATTCACAATGTATTCCATGTATCTATGCTAAGGAGATATAGGTCTAATCCGACTCATGTCATACCAACTAAGGAGATAGAAGTGCAGATAGATTTGACTTACAAAGAGGAACTAGTGGCGATATTAGTACATGAATAGAAGATTCTTCAGAATAAAATAGTTCATCTAGTTAAAGTGATATGGCAGAATCATTTTACAGAAGAAGCCACATGGGAGAGCGAAGAAGTCATGAAGAGACATTATCCTCAGTTGTTCACAGATTGAACAGGTAAAATTTTGAGGACGAAATTTATTTTAAGGGGGAGAGAATGTCATATCAACAAATTTAAGCCCGAATCGCATGTGTCATTAAACTGATGCGTTGGATCAATCAGAGTCTAAATTAGAATTTTGACTGAAAAAATAAATAAATTAATTAAAATAATGTCAAACAATTATGGAAAATACTCAGTAAAGTGTTTAAAGATGTTAAATTATGGTAAGAGACTAAATTGCAAATTTTAAAAAGTTTAGGGGTCAATTTGCAATTTACCAAATATTTGAGGATTAATTGGGATAACCACCAATTAAATGCATAAAGTGGGACATTATATACATGTGGTGGTTGGCCACACCAAGTGGAAAGTTTTGAGAAACTAATTAATATACATGAATTAAACATTAAATTCATATGGCTTAGGTGTCCCCATTATTGATTAAGTTTGTCTCCATGTCATTAATCACTCATTCTTCCTTATCCCCTCACATCTAGAATTTTCTAAGTTCTCAAACTAGCCCACGTGTTCCCTCCATGTTCTCCATAGCCAAAGTTTCCTTCTAGTGAGAGAAAATGAGAAAAGAGAGAAAGAGAGTTATTTTCTTGCACATCCAAGCTTAAGAAAGCTTGAGAGAGCAAAAAGAGCGAGAGAGAGGTTAGGGTTTATGGAGTTTTAATGAAGTAAAGTTTTAATGATCTCTTTTATATATTTTAGAAACTCAAATTGACAAAGAACTAGCTCAAAGGAGCAAAAGAAAAAAGAAAGAAAAGTAAGGAGAAAGAAAAGAAAAGTAAGGAGAAAGAAAAGAAAAAAAAAGGTTTGTGTATAACCTAAGACGATAGCCTATATCTTTTTTTTTTTTTTAAGTTGCATGATTTGAGCATTTGACATGTTAATAATTCTGAATTAATAATATTTTGTGATAAAAAAATTGAGAATGCATGATTGCTAGACTTTAGAATTAATTTTGGTAAAAATTTGAAGATGATAAATATATGTGTTTTTTGTTGGAATTGATGAGCAGTGAGTACATAAACTGTTATAACTTAAGTTAGGAATTCGGATTTGTATGTTTTTTGTTGGGTTTTAAATCAAAGACATAGGCATTGAATTTTTATTTAGACCATAAAATCCAGATATGTCTATATTTTTCCAAACAAAAACATAAAGTTCGGACCTAAAATCTATCCAGAAAATTCTGGGCAAAATTGTTAGTAACGAGTCAGTGTTAATTTGATCATATATTTTGATACATAACTCCAAATTAAGTGATTCAAGTTTCATATTAAAGCTAAGATTCAGAACTAAAATTGTTAAGCAGACCCTGTAATTTAATTTGAATTTTAATATGACCAAAAGTAAGGTCCAAAACAGAGCACGAAATCTGCTAGTGACAGGGCAGTATATGAGTTGAGGAATGTAATGAGTAAAATACTGTGAATTTTGTGATATTATGCAAATACTATTTTTATTGAGTAATTGTGTGATTAATTGATCCTTTACATGCATGAAATGGGTGAATTTAATAACTATGAATTTTAATGACATTGAGTAAGCCCTAGAACACCTAACTAGAACTAGACTTAAGATAGTTTTGGCATGCCAAGTAGGGGGGAGTATGATTAATTCCATTAATGGTACAATTAATGAAGCAAGTGATGACATTATTATTGAAGCCGGTGATGATACTATTATTAAAACAGATGATGACACTTATATATGCGCAAATCATATTGTTCGGATGACACTCTTAAGTATTTGGATGAATACTTCATTATCCTAATCAAGGGTTCATAGGTGTTGTGGGATATAAATAAGTGATTGAAAAAAAAAAGGGAATCATGAATTGTTATATAGATAGTGATGATTTGATAAAGTAAAACAAATATGAGATATAATAATATAATTTGATGTTTATGCATGTTATAATTATGACACTCTTATAACAATTATTCTATACGTACGTTACGTGTGTTAGTTCAATGATAGCTGATGTGTGTCAAAAAAAATTTTCTTAACTTAATTATAACAATGACCATAATATTATTAGTACTTTATTAATTCTTTTATTATTCCAAAAATTTCGGCAGCATAACGACTATAAATTAATTACTCCACCTGCACTGCAAACAATTCACAGCTCATTTTTGGGCACAATAAACATAATATAAAATATTTTTCACTCACATAACTTAACATATCATTCCTTATATACATAATTTCACTCCAATTTACATATCCACACACACACACACATATATACATGTCATTTTTAGTAATATTCTACTACTATTTTATTTTTTCGTGTGTTTCCAAAATTTATATGTCTGCTCCTGCCTGCGATTGTCTTTTCCGCTACTATCTGTACACAGTCAAATAATTACGTGCTGAATATTAATATGCTCAGTGGTAATTACTAATTTAAAAATTTTCATTGATCTATATTTTCATGCATTTATACATTCAATAATATTTTTAATACACTATTCAAACTTCTCTTTAATAGATTAATTTTTTTTTATCAATACTTTACTTTTATTTACCCTTAATTTACTATTTAATATCTAAATAAATTTTAACAATTTTTCTCAATTAATTTAATTTTTTTCAGTTTACTCTAGAACTTTCAATTTCTTTCAATTTAGTTCATTTTCACTTTATTTCTTTAATTAACCATTCATTTCTTTCTTCTTTATTTTTTTTCAATTCTTTATTTAATTAGCTACAACTTTCACTTTAATTCCTAAATTTCTATTTATTTACAATTATACCACTACTTTATATTTATTTACACTTTTACCACTAACTAATTTTATTTTTCATTTATTTACCTTTTTAATTACATAATTTAACATTTTATTTCATTTTCTTCTACTTATTTTTTATTTTTCAATTTTACTATTTTGTCACATTTATCATTATTATTATTATTATTATTATACCATTTTTATCATTTTTATCATATTTATCCTATTTATCACTTATCTCATTTTTCTCACATTTTTCACATTTATCATTAAAATTGAATTTTTTTCAATTTTATGTATTTTTCACTTATTTCTTTTTTTTTTTTATATATTTTCATTTTAATCATTTTTCTCATATTTTTCACTTACATCTTTTCTTACCCATATTTTTCACTTAAATCATTTTTATCATATATTTTCATTTTCATCATTTTTACTACTTTTTATTCACATTTTCCATTTTTATCATATTTGTCACTTCTATCATTTTTATCATATTTGTTACTTATATCATTTATTATTATTATTATTATTATTATTATTATTATTATTATTATTCATTTTTCCTCATATGTTTCACATTTATTCACATTTATTCATTCTTATCATATTTTTCACTTCTATCATTATTACTACTTTTATTCACATTTATCATTTTTATCATATTTTTCACATTTATCTTTTTTACCATATTTTTCACTTAAATCATTTGTACTCATTTTATTCACATATGCCTATAGTTTCAATCCGATAGAAAATCTTTGGACCGGATACATGGAACGTGGACTCCAAGAGTCTACTACATTGAAGAGTAATCCCAAAAGATCACCTGAGAACTGCAATGTACACTGTTTACTGATTCACTATTATTGTAGTACACCATCATTAGCCTATATAAGTGAGTCGCCATGACCTGCACTGAGATAATGATATTCTTATGACTAGACAATTATATCCTGGACATGTATCTATACATTAATTTACATTTTTCACATAATAAGGTCATATTTTTCAATTTCCACTAATAAATTTTTTTTATTGAAATTATCCATTCGAATTCACTTTAATAATTCCTTAATCATATTTTAAGCATTAATTAACAATTACATGCAAACACACACAAAATTCTTAATTTTCTATAACCCTAAATGATGCTTAATAAATGGAAATAAATAGATTTTGAAATTACTAATCTTAATTTCTTGTTTGGGCCTTCCTAATTTTTCTTTTCCTTAGCCTTTTCTTTGGAAGCACCTTCACCTTCTCTTGAACCTACCATGGCCAAAAGTTTCCCTTCATTAATCCACCATTAATTTGCTTCCTTAACTCAAATAAACTTCATATTTATCATCTACAAATCTTAAACTACTTATTTGAACCATTTACCTAATTTAAAATCATAAATTTCACTTACCTCAATTTGGTATCCTAACTTTTCTCCTTTGATTTTCTCCCACTTTAGCCCTCCAAATGAAGATTAAAAACTTCTATTAACTACTAAAGATGTTGAAATTATTTTTGGATGGTTGGTTTTGGTGTAAAAAGTAAAATAAATGGAAGAAAATTGGAAGAAAAATGGGAAAGATGACTTCGGCCAAGCAAGGGGTTTTGGGGAAGAAGAAGTTTCAGAATTCTCTCTAGAGAATTCTGATATTTAAGGCTATTTATAGTGGCTTAAGTTGGGTAGGCATGAACAAAGCCCAACCCATTTATGCCCAAGTAAGCACTATAAATTATTTCTCTCACTTTTCAACTCAATTTCACCCAAATTTGATTCCATAATTCATAAAATATTTTTATATATCTACACAAAAGTTTTTAACTCAATCGAAGTCTATTTTCTGCCCAGCTCACTTAAACCGGACTGATAATTCAATTTTTGGTGTTATCGTAAAATTCTTTTTCATTGTTAAATAATCCTAAATATTATTTAGAGTCTATCCATGTCTTAAAATAAATTTGTAGATATTATTTGCTATTTTTCATAGCCCAGTCAAACTACGGTCTACCAACTATTTAATTAAACTGGATCATTTTTTTCTTAGTTTTGACTTTTGAGGACTTGTTTGACCTCATTTTCACTCCAAATTTTATCTTCGGATTAGTCATAACCCCTAGGTATGCAGATCAATTTCAAAAATTACAGTTTACAACTAACCCGGTATTTGGGTTATTACAAGAATACTACGAGATCTATATTTGCATAAAAAGATGATTGGGCATAAATTGATATATGACAATGCATGTTGCATAAAATAGTTTATTGTCTTATTTATATGTACCACTAAGCCTAAATCTTAGCATGGAAGTTTCCTTCCACACATATATAGTGAAGAATAAGCATACGATAGTTGGTGAAGGTAGCGGTAGTCTAATCCAGTAGAGCAACTTATTTCAACCACGGTGGATCACATAACTTTTATATTTATAGTTTAAATTTTATTTTATAGTATTTGTACAATAAACAACACATTTCGTAAATAACATGTTATTATATAAAATGTATTTTGTTTTTCTTGTTATGATTTCTTTTACACTACAAAGTAAATAAATAATAAATAAAGAAAAGAAAAAAAATATATGAGTGTCTTTTATTTATACATATATATGAAACAATGTTTTTAATTGATGAAGTCAGGATAGCACTCCTTTATCTGGGCATGTATTGCTGGGGTGAAGGGGTGTTACAACTGTTGGCTCAAGTGGTTACAATCCAAGTTGATTTTAATGATAACAAAACAATCAGATTTTATGGGCTAATGATTATATGTTGTAGAAATCTATTAGAAAGAAAATCATAAATAATCATTATAAAAGATTATTCATGAAGACACCTACGAAGAAGAAAAAAAGGAGCACATAATGAAGATTTTGTAGAAGATAAGAGAAGATAATTAAAGATAGAAAACTTTAGGATCTAATTATAAAATCAAGATTTGAGGAGTGCATTTCATGTATAATGTTTTTAAGATTAAATTTAAAATGATTTTCATAAATGAAGTTAGCACATACATCAAAAGGCTTTAACATAAAACAAATTTTGGAAAAAATATTTTTTTGTGGAGAAGTGATGTAGAAGTAGAACTTTGTTCTATCTTAAACAGATATCTAACAGACAACTTGAAGACACAGCCGCCACACTTAGGTATGCATTA
Organism: Triadica sebifera; assembly: GCA_023653625.1. Classification (NCBI taxonomy): domain Eukaryota; kingdom Viridiplantae; phylum Streptophyta; class Magnoliopsida; order Malpighiales; family Euphorbiaceae; genus Triadica; species Triadica sebifera. Next base: position 15,410,011 of record CM042898.1, on the reverse strand, counting down.
AATGTTTTTATCTAGCAGTTTTATTCAAATGATTGTACTGACTTGTTTTTGAAATTCTTAGTATAAATATGAGTTTTAAAGATCAAATTCAGTGTGAAAAATTGTGAGGAAAGTAGAGTTTTCAAAATTTTCAAAAGCGTTCCATCATTTTCACTTCTAATTTCATAAATGAGCTTTTCATTGCATACATTCTCCTCATTTCTTGATTATTGTTTCAATTGTAAATCATTTGGAAAGTAAGAAAATGTTAATCTATATTTGTGATTTAAGGTTGTCTTTTAGCATTTGAAAAGGGAAGAGTGGTCATTTTTTACCCATTGAAAAAGGAAGAGGTTATAGGTGAGTCTTGAAAACCTAAGGTTATCCTTGATTCTGTGAAAAAAAAAAAGAATTAGTTAAAGGTGAGTCATAAAACCTAGGTTATTCTTGAGCCTACAAAAAAGAAATGGTTTCAGGTGAGCCATTAAAACCTAGGTTATCCTTGCTCCTGTCAAAAAGAAAGTGGTTAAAGGTGAGCCATTAAAACTTAAGGTTATTCTTGACCCGAGAAAAAGGAAGAGGTTTATGGTTAACCTTATAAATCTAAAGATTACAGTGAGAGTATGTCTAGGTATTAGATCACAAAGATTGTAATTAGCTTGCCTCTTGCCCATTAAAAAGGGACACTAGTAGAAAAAAAGTCTCAAGCGGGAATAACTTGGGAAGAGGATTAGGAAAATAGGTCGAACCTCTATAAATTGATTGTGCATTATGTGGTTGTGTCACATCCATCAGTATAGGTGTAGCGCTCTATAACACCCTTACAACCATCATTATATATGTATGTTACGTTGCCTCAAGCAATTACCATAACTGTTTGATATATTTTAAATTCGATTATAGCAAATGTGGATAATTTTTTTTCTTTAACTTATTAACCATAATGTCGATAACACTTTATCACCTATTTAACTTGTTTATTTCTTTGCCGATTAACCTATAACTGTCCCATTTTACTATTCTCTTTAACAAAAAATCTCTACAATATAACAACTATTAATCTAACTATCTTACCTATACTACAAATAATTCGCAGTTGACGTTGGATACAAAAATTCAAATATAATAGCAAACATTCAGCATTTGAAACAAAATTCATCATTTCACTCATTAAATATAATAGTCTATAAAAGTTTTTTACAAACCAGTTACATAATCCAAATTCATATCTATATCAAACATCATATATATATATAACTATGTGTTCACAATTCAAGTATGCTGGCTTCAGCGTTTTCCTAACTAGTACGTACATACAGTTAAAATAACTATGTGTTGAGCATTAAAAATGCCCAGCGTTGGTTAGAAATCTAAAAATATACATGCAAAATTATATTCATTACACTATTCCAATTTAATCTCAATTTATACATCAACATATTAACTAAGAATTTACTTAAAACTTTATACTTATTTCATTTTTCCTAGACAATGAACTAAGAAGGGGGTTGAATTGGTTAGCAAATAAAATTTTTCTTAAATGAAAGTGCAAAATAAATAAAATAGAGGAAGGAATGAGAGATATCACAGACAATATTTATAGAGGTTCGGGTATTAACAAACCCTACTCCTCTCCCCAATCTTGATTAGGTGTTTCACTAACACACTAAGTATTACACTGGAGTTTTTTAAGCTCACTCTCAACTATAGTGTTTCTTTCAATGACTAATACCTAACCCAGAGATTCCCTTGTGTTTTACAATGGCTCACACAAAAACCAATTTCTTGTATTTTATGGCTCACACAATAAACCCTTAAAAGTATTTTACTCTTAATCCAATATACCCAAACTCACTTTTGAGTTATTGATTATAATGAAAACACTCACCAACCTACAATGCTCAGAAGTTATGAGCAATTAAGTTTTCACAAAAAGTAGAGGATTGTTGAAAAATAATTAATGCACAAGGCTACAACAAGATTAAAGATGAAAATAATTGTTGTTCTTCTTATGTGTAGTTTGGGATTCATAAATGACTTGCATTTATACTTCTCTGTGAATTATAGTTGTTTGGGTGCATTTAATGCGAAAGTAGTCATTGAACCAACTCTTAATTTGCGCCTGATATGGTTCTCTATCCTAGTACACAGACGTAACTATATGTGTTACGGGCGTGACTATATGTGTTGCAGGTGTGAATCTTCTTCCAAGCCGTGGTCCAAATGGTGATTTTGGCCGTGACACTTTCTGGAAGAATTAGAAATGTTTGGTCACGAACATGACTAATCTTTCACGGGAGTGACTTGTCTGATCTTTCATGGTTAGTTTGATATTTCATGGTCGTGAACTTTGAATGGTGGAGAATTGACGCTAAGTTATATTCACAGGCGTGACATTAGTAGTCACGGGTGTGACACTTTGCTATTTCTTTGATATTTATCTTCAAAAGTTGTCTTTCAATCTTGCTTCATATTCTAATCAAAGTATATACTGTTTAACACACTTATAACACAAATATTGTTAAATACATTATTGTTATTTTATTTGTTATCATCAAAATAACGGAAATACCCCTCAAGGTTCAACATTTCACAATTATAATTATCATTTAATACCTCCATTAAATTAACAATTACACTTATTTATGCTTTGGCCACTAGTTTTTTTTTTATATTTCTGAATGAACACATAAATTTCATTCAATCCTAAACCCTTTTATTTTCTTTCAATTAAATCTAATTCCATTTCATTTATTTATTTATTTTTTTTTTCATTTCTTAAGCTCAATTTCTCTCAAATTTGATTCCATAATTCATAAAATATATAAATAGCTACATAATTTTTTTTAACTCAATCGCAATTTGTTTTCAGTCCGGCTCACTCAAACAGGTTTGATTAGTCAATTTTTGAGGCTACCATAAAATTCTTTTTTCACTATCAAATAATTATAAATATTATTTAGAGTCTATCAATGTCTTAAAATAAAATTTTTAGATGTCATTTACTATTTCTAACAATCTGGTCAAACTACGATCAAATCAAATCTATTAGTTAAACTGTGTCCCGATTTTTTCTTATTTTTTACTTTTGAGGATCTATTTAACATTGTTTTCACTCTAAATTTTACCCTCAAACTAGTCATGACCTTTATTTTCCGATGATCAAATAAAATATATTTCACTCACTAGTATATTTTTTACCTTGGGTATACTAATCAATCTCGAAAATTACAGTTTACGACTGATCCAGTATTTGGGCCATTACAATTCTCCGTTATCAATAAAAAATTTCATCCTCAAAATTTTACTTGTATTGAACAGTAGTGGATATTGTTGTCTCATTGTTGCTTCAGGTTTCCACGTACCTTCTTCCACATTATGGTGATTCTAAAGCACCTTCACCAGTGGGATTTGCTTGTTTCTGAGTTGTCTAACCTCTCTATCTAGAATCTTCACTAGTTCTCTTCATAAGTCATATCAGACTGTATCAAAATTTTTTCATGAACCAAATTGTACCCCACTAGTTTCTTCTCACTTAGCTTTGTCTAGTATAAGGGAGCTCTACATTTTCTTCCATAAAGTGCTTCATATGACGCCATTTTGATGCTGGACTGATAGCTGTTATTGTAAGCAAACTCGGCCAATGACAAATACTTCTTCCAATTGCTTTCAAACTCAAGGACGCAACTTCTCAATATGTTCTCAAGTATCTGAATCACATGCTCTGACTGTCTATCAGTCTGGGGATGAAAAGCGGTACTAAAATGGAGCTTTATCCCCAATGCTTCCTGCAACTTCTTCCAGAACTGGGAAGTAAATCTTGGATCCATGTCTAAAATAATAGAGGATGGTACTCCATGGAGCCTCACTATCTCAGTAATATAGATTTCTGCGAACCTAGTTTATAGATAATTCATCCATACTGATAAGAAGTAGGTTGATTTAGTGAGTCTATCAATGACTACCCATATAGCATCTTGCTTCCTTCTAGTTAATGGCAGTCCAGTTACAAAATCCATGGTTATCTGGTTCCATTTCCACTCTGGTATTGCAATAGGTTGAAGCAAACCCGATGGAACTTGGTATTCTGCTTTCACCTGCTAACATATCAAGCATTTGCTCATAAATTCCATCACATCATATTTCATTCCTGGCCACCAATAGTATGCTTTTAAGTCCTGATACATCTTGTTACCATCAAGATGCATCACATAGCTGCTATGATGAGCTTCTGTGAGAATGTTATTCCTCAATTCATCTTGAACCAGTACACATAACCTATGTTTGTAATAGAGACTGCCATCTACATCCAAAGAGTAATCACCATCATTGCCCTCTTTTATTCAGTTTATTGTGGCATTCAAGCGATCATCTAACTTATGTACAACTTTCACTTGTTGAAAAAAGTTTGGTTTTACTTGCATTTCAGCTATAATCGCTCCATCTTATGCCATACTCAATTTGATATTCATTGCCCGAAGGGCTACACATACAACCATTAGTCACTTACACTTATTATACACTTGTAAGAAAAATTATTTATAGTAATTAATGTTACCTGCCATAAATTTTCTACTAAGTGCACCAACCACTACATTCGTCTTTCCTAGATTATACTTGATTAAGCAATCATAGTCTTTTATCAATTCAAACCAACGTCTCTGTCTCAAATTGAGTTCCTTCTGTGTAAGCAAATATTTCAAACTCTTATGATTTGTATAAATGTAGCATTTTTTACTATAGAGGTAGTGTCTCCAAATCTTTAAGGCTAGTACAATGGTTGTAAGCTTAAGATCGTAAGTAGGATAATTCTTCTTATAAGTCTTAAGTTTTTGGGAAGCATAAGCAATCACCTTACCTTCCTGTATCAATACACAATCTAATCCTTTCCTGAAGGCATCACTGTAAATCACAAAGTCTTTGCCAGGTTTTGGTTGAGTTAATACTAGAGCTTTTATCAACATGTTTTTAAGCTTCTCAAAGCTTTCTTGACATTTAGTCATCCACTCAAACTTAACGCGCTTTTTTAACAGTGGAGTGAGAGGCATTGCTATGGTGAAGAAACCTTTTACAAATCTCTTATAGTACCCAACCAAACCCATGAAACTTCTAACTTCTGTAACATTCCTAAGTATTCTTCATTGTAAGATTGCTTCAATCTTCTTTGGGTCTTCTTTCATACCTTCAACTGAAACCACATGACCCAAGAAAGATGCTTCATTCAACCAAAAGTCTCACTTGCTAAACTTTGCATATAATTGTTTCTCTCTCAATATTTGCAAGACAATCCATAAGTGCTTGTCATGTTCTTCTGGAGTTTTTGAATACACTAGAATATCATCAATAAATACCACAATGAACTGGTCCAGATAAGGATAAAAGATCCTGCTCATCATATCCATGAAAGCTACTGGAGCATTCGTAAACCCAAATGGTATGATCAAAAACTCATAGTGGCTATATCTAATGCGAAAAGCAGTTTTGGGCACATCTGCTTCCCTTAGTTTCAATTGATTGTAGCTCAATCTCAAATCAATCTTTGAAAATACACTTGCTCCCTTCAATTGATCTAATAAGTCTTCAATAGATGGAAGGAGATATTTGTTCTTGATTGTCACTTTATTTAGCTGTATGTAGTCAATGCATAATCTAAGTGACCCATCTTTCTTCTTTACAAAGAGCACTGGTGCTCCCTATGGTGAAACACTGGGTCTAATAAAGCCTTTATCAAGCAATTCCTGTAATTGAATCTTCAATTCTTTGAGTTCTGTGGGTGTCATCTTGTAGGGAGCAATAAAAATAGGTGCAGTGCCTAGAGCTACATCAATAGTGAACTTGACTTCATTGTCAGGTGGCAAGCCTGATAGTTCATCAAGGAAGACATTTGGAAAGTTTCTCACTGTAGGCACATCTGACACCTTATGATCTTCTCATTTAGCTTCCACTACATAACACAAGTAAACCTGTTGGTAGCTGTAGCTGAAATCACATTAGATAAAAAGTATATTCTTTCACCCACAATAGTGACCTCCCGGTCATCGGGAAGCTTGAGTGTCATTCTCTTCCATTTACAATCAATTGTCACTTGGTGGGCGAATAACCAGTCCATCCCTAATATTGCATCAAACTCGTGGAATGAGAGTTCAATTAGATTAGCCAGAAAAACATAGCCATGTGCACTAATGGGACACTACGACCTTGATCGATTGGCATCTTTCACTAGAAAACAATAAAAGCAAGCATAGATTAGACTTATAACACTTTTCATTTCAACAATTGACATGTATATATATATATATAATCCATTCACTTAATCCCCACTCTAATCTCAGAATCTCCTAAACTGCGCTTTGATACCACAAAATGTAACACCTTTATAACCATCATTCTATATGTACGTTGCATTGCCTTAAGTGATTCCTATGACCGTTTGATATATCCTAAATTCGATTATAGCAGATGTGGGTAATGTTTTTTTCTTTAACTTATTAACCATAATGTCGATAATTCTTTATCACCTATTTAACTTGTTTATTTCTTTGTCGGTTAACCTATAACTGTTCCATTTTACTATTCTCATTAACTAAAAATTTCTACAGTATAACAACTATAAATCTAACTATCTTACATGTACTACAAACAATCCGCTGCTCACAATGGGTACAACAATTCAAATATAATAACAAACATTCAGCACTCGAAATAAAATTCATCATTTAACTTGTTAAATATAATAGTCCATAAAAGTCTTTTTACAAACTAGTTACATAATCCAAATCCATATCTATATCAAACATCCTATATATATATATATATATATATATATATATATATATATATATATGCCATTATGATAATATGCTTTTTTTTTTTCTTCCAGTTGCTCCTAATTCAAGTATGCTGGCTCTAGCGTTTTCCTAGCTAGTACATGTACGTAGTTAAAATAACTACTTATTAAGCATTAAAATGCCTAATGACGATTACAAATCTAAAAAATTTCACTGGTCTGATTTAAACATGCATATACATGCAAAATTATATTCATTACAATATTCCAATTTAATCTCAATTTACACATCAACATATTAACTAAAAATTTACTTAAAACCTTATACTTATTTCATAATTATAATTATCCTTTAATACCTTCATTAAATTAACAATTACACTTATTTACGCTTTTGTCATTAGTTTTTTATATATTTCTTAATGAACACATAAAATCCATTCAATCCTAAACCCTTTTATTTTCTTTCAATTAAATCTAATTCCATTTCATTTCTTTATTTTACCTTTTTTTTTTCTATTTTATCATTTTTGCCATTTTACCTTTTTACCATTCTTGTCATTTTTTCCATATCTATCATTTTATCATTTTTGCCATATCTATCATTTTTTATCATTCTTGCCATTTTTTTAATCATATTTGCCCCTAGAGTCAATCCAGTAGAAAATCATCATACTGAATACATGGGACGTGAACCCCACAAGTCTACTACACTGAAGAATGATCCCAAAAGACCACCCAAATACTATATTGTACACTGAATCAATATCACTGAAGGAGACCGTCATTGATCTACCTAAGCGAGTCGCCATGACCTGCACCGTGGTTATGGTATTCCTATGACCATCTAATTATATCTTGAACTAGATTTAACCACCAGACTACTACTAAAGGAAATGAAATTATTCTTTTGGTTTAATTCCCATTAAATTTATAAATTTTATTTATTTTATATTATTAATTACCTAGAATATTATTCATCCATAACCAAATTTTACCTTTACAATATTATTTTTTTCCAAATTTTTCATTCCAATACACAAAATATAGGACTTGTTCTCAATTAAGGCACCAACCCAACTAAACACACTCTATTCATTATGTTCCATTTCATACATAAAGTAATCACTAGAAAAATATTCAATAAATCCTAATAATTCTCAATTAATTCATATACACTAAATTTCATGTCTTCTTGCATTTTATGACTTAATTTTTATTAAATTAGCAAAGAATACATTAAATTCTTCATATCTACAATTCAGACTACAAACTTTCCCATCATTAAAATTTTTCATTCACCTTCTAACCATTCATTTTACTAACTCATACTTTCATTAACATGTATATTCCATAATATTATACTAAATTATAATTATACCTATAAGTATAAACATACATCATATGACCATTTTTAAAGTTCAATTATCTATTTTTTAATTGAATTTAAACATTCTAATCCACTTTTTGTTTTTTATGTCCTTAATCATGTTTTAAGGTGTTTCAATTTAACATGAAAAACACATACACATACCCAAATTCTATAAATCTAGCTCAAAAAAAATCAATGAAAATAATTAGATTTTGAAACCACTAACCTTATTTCTTTGTTTTAGCCTTTATAAGCTTTATTTTCCTTACCTTTTTCCTTTGAAGTTCATTCTCCTCCTTGAGTTCCTACCATGATCGAAGTTATACAAAAATAAAATCACTATTATTTTGCTTCCATAATTCAATCTAAATTCATAAATATAATCTACATACCTTAAAATTCCTATTAGAACTCTTAAATAAATTTATAATCCCTAAATTCTCTTACCTTAGTTTAATACCCTCACTTGAATCCTTTAATTTCTTCCACTTCTAGCCCTTCAATAGAAGATTGGAGACTTCAACTAGCTAATAGAGCGGCTGAAATAACATTAGAATGCTTGATTTTGGTATAAAAATTAGAGAAAAGAAGAGAAATTTGGTGGAGAAGAATGGGAAACCCATTTGGCCAAGGGGGAAGAATGAGAGGTAGAAGAAGATCCATAATTCTCTCTAGATAATTCTGATATTTTGAGCTTAAATAGGTGGTTGGAATGGGCTGGGCTTGGTCAAGTCAAAGTCCAAACTAATTAGGCCCATTTAGCAATTCTAAATTATTTCTCTCATTTTCTAAGCTCAATTTCTCCCAAATATAATTCCATAATTCATAAAATATATAAATTAGCCAACATAAAAATTTTCAACTCAATCGGATATTTCTAGTCTGACTCACTCAAAACGCTCTGATTAGTGAAATTTTGGTATTACTGTAAAATTTCTTTTTCACTGCCAAATAATTTTAAATATTATTTAGAGTCTATCCATGTCCTACAATAAATTTTTAGATATCGTTTACTATTTCTAACAATCTGGTCAAAGTACAGTCAAATCAAATCTATTAGTTAGATTGTCTCGGTTTTTTCTTATTTTTGACTTTTGATGATCGATTTAACCTTATTTTCACTACAAATTTTACCCTCGAACTAGTCTTGACCTCTATTTTCCGATGATCAAATAAATTATTTTCACTTACGAATATATTTTTGACCTCGGGTATACTGATCAATCTCGGAAATTACAGTTTACGGCTAACTCGGTATTTGGGCCATTACATGTTCATCTTACAGCCATGAGACGGATCTCATTATACAGGTGGCACCAAATGAGTAAATCTATATTTACTTGTCTAGATTAAGTTTTTTCTAACTTTTCTCTATACCAAGATCATCTGTTGCCCATATATTAATCCAAGAAGGGAGGTTGAATTGAATATTAAAATTTTTAACTTTTAAGTATGGAAAGAAAAAGTTAAGTTGAGTAGGGATAGAAAGAAATCACACAGGAATTTTTATCGAGGTTCAGGTGTTAACAAATCCTACTCCTCTCTCCAATCTCAATTAGGAGTTTCACTAACACACTAAGTGTTACAATGGAGTTTTACAAGCTCACTCCCAACTATGGTGTTTCTAACAATGGATCACACCCAACCCAGAAATCCCTTGTGTTTTAATGGCTCACACAATAAACCAATTCCTTATGTTTTAAAGGCTCACACAATAAACCAATTCCTTGTATTTTAAAGGCTCACACAAATAACCCTTACTAGTATTCTACTTTTAACCCAAAATACCCAAACTCACTTGAGTAGTAGATTACAATACCCAAACCCAAAATAACCTCTTTACTTTTAACCCAAAACACCCAAACCCAAAATCTATAATGCTCAGAGAATTATGAGCAAAATTTTTTTTACAGAGAATAAATGTTTGTTTTGAAAGTATTAAATGCACAAATGGCTTACAACAAGATTTTGATTCGAAGTATTAGTTATTCTCTTGTTCTGAATTCATAAATGACTTGCATTTATACTTCCATGGCAAATTATAGCAGTTTGGTTGCATGTAATACAGAAATAGCCATTCCATTTATACTTCCGTTGCGCCTGACATGTTTCTCTTTCCTCTTTCATGGTCTTGAGTATGAGTGTTACGGTCGTGACTGTTCTTCCAAGCAATGACTTGAGTGGTGACTTTGGTCATGAAGCATTCTGGAAGGATTTGAGGTGTTTGATCATAGGCGTGACATTATATATTCACGGGCATGAACATTCTTTCTAGCCGTGGTCCAAGTAGTGACTCTGGCCGTGAAGCTCTCTGGAGGAATTTGTCATGTCTTCTCACGGGCGTGACTTTTTTTCACGGTCGTGACTAATATGATCATTAACGGTTGCTATTATTCTTTATGGCCGTAAACTTTAAATGTTGAATAGTTGGCGCTAAGCTTCATCATGGGCGTGACATATAAGGTCACAGGCGTGAACATGCTATTTCTTCATTTTTTTTGTCTTTTTAAGGTTAGTCTTCCATTCTCCATTCTTGCTATCATGTTCCACACCCTGTTTAAAAAACTTAGAAAATAAGTATGTTAAATACATTATTGCTATTTTATTTGTTAGTATCAAAATAACGGAAATACCCCTCAAGGTTCAACAATCTCCCCCTTTTTGATGGTGACAAATAATCTAGCAATATGTGCTTTTGAGAAGTCTCCCCCTCAAAAGATGGTTAAGATAAAAAATTACTGAAGTGCAAGAATTGTAAAGAATGATGAAGTGTAGCATCAAAATATGCTTCCTAGAATTAGGTATATGCAAGTTATATGCAAGGTATATCCAATGTATACCAAATTTTTACTTAAAACAAGTTAAGTATATGAAAAGTATATTTAAGGTATATTTAAAGTATATCAAATGCATATTCATTCATGTAACTTGCATCAAGGTATATGCAAAGTATACTTAGGGTATATTCAAGGTATATAAACTCATTTGCATACTTCCATATTCATTTGATTCATATAAGTATTTCAAATATATTGCATTTAACTTTAAATAGAATATATTGCTAGGTTCTCTCCCTTTTGTCATCAACAAAAAGAATAACAAAAAGATAAATCATAATGGAAAACAAAAGCAATTATATTAATATGAAAAGAAAAATACAAGGATTTGACAAAGTGATTGAAAGTCCTACATCAAACAAGCTAGAAAATAACATAGCTAACATATAGTCTAACTAGATTTGGAGCCAGACATCCCGTCTCTAAGGTGAGTTACTTCTTCCTCGAGGCTATCCATGCAAGACTCTATGAAATCCTTGAGGTTCTCTAACCTCTCATCCATCAAAGCCTGCAATTGCTCAAACCGTGGTGCCATGAGATCAACCACTTGCTGAGCTAAGTTTGGTGTAGAGGCAGAGGATTGTCCAATTTTCTGCTCAACCTCTGGAGGTGCCATCTCAACTCGAACTCTCTTCCTCTACTGGATTCCTAAGAGGCCATCTTTGAAGTCATTCGAGTCATTGTCCTCCCAAATAATATCACCAGCAGTGTTGGTGAAGCAGTAGTAGATGTTGATCTCATGAACTATACGAACAGCCACTCCCATTTTGATAAAGGACTCGACGTCTAGTCGGTCTCGAGGATGTGCTGGTATAAGGTTGAAATGGTGCTCCTTTAGCTTCAAATACCCTAGTTTGATAGCAAGGTGAGTCACATACCCACCAATCAGAATGTCTCTGTAAGGCTTGGTGGCAATTGACATAAGATGGTTTGCAAACCATCGAGATAAAGCCACTGTTAGAACTTTTCGGGCCATCTCCAGGAGAAAGAGCTCTAACTTCCTAATCGATCTGTTGCTGTCTCTTCTGGCAAAAATGCTATAGGTTAGAAACCTATGCAAATATTTGTGCACTGGGGATTGAAGGTGGGTGTTTTTCATCTTCTTGACGTCCCAGGTGCAGTCAAGCCCTAAGTGAGTCCATGCCTGAGTAGTATAGAACTCCACCTCTCTCTCATTCAGGATAACGTCAGAGGGAAGGTTAAACATGTCACCAAACTCTATGGCAGAGAGGGTGTTCGAATGCTTGTAAAGTTGGAATTTTACTGTGCCGATTGGAGAGACTTACAGAGTGCTCAGGAACTCTAGAGTTGGTTCCCTTAGCATCGGTTGATGGATATCAACGAATTCTTTCAGATAACAAGCCTGAAGTTGTTCTGTCATACTTGTCTCGAGACCAAGTGTTTTGATAGTTTGCCACTCAAATGATCGAGAGGAAAGAAGTGGTCTTTGCTTGAGAACCGAGTATCTTGGATGACAGTGCTCTAGAATAATATTTAGAAGGAAGTCTGTGTACCTTATTGGAGTATGAGACTTCTTTCTTGTACCTTTGCAGGAGACGGTTTCCATTTTTTGATTGAGAAATGTAACCTAAGGTGTTTTGATTTTTGATTATGGAGATAGTTTTTGAAAGTATTTATAGATGGAATGAGTTGCTAGGGGGCCAGAATCTTCAAAATGGTATTCAATGGTGATAAATGAGAGAAGTTGAGAGAAGTTGGAGAGTTGGAAATGAGAGACGGCAGAAACATTTTATAGCTGACATCTTCACGGGCGTGAAAACTAGGTCACGAGCATGAAATGTCGTGTTCACGGTTTGCTGAAGAGACGCTCTGTAACATTCAGTGATTTAGGCCCCGATTGCGCGTGACCGTAGTAGGGTCCACTGGTCCAATCAGAGTCTAAATTTAAACCCATAAAAAAATAACTAATAATAAGAAAAAATAATTAGGGTATTATTATTTGGAAATTAAAAAGATTTGGGGTAGAATTAGAAAAAAAAATAAAATTTTCTATGGACAAAATCGGTATTATGGCAATTGTTTGGAGAAAAAGTATGAATATGGAGGAATATGTGGTAAAAATGGAATTTCTCAAAGTTTAAATGTTAATCAAGATTAATTAGCTTAATGAACCAATAAGAATTAAGATTAATTTTAATTAGTGGGACCCACACTTTAATCAAGGTATAAAAAGTCAAAAAGGAAGAAGAATTTCTACATTCTTCCATAAGACTAATTTCTCTTCTTGCTTCTCCCACCTTGGTGCCGTCCACTTCTCCATCCCAAAAGCCACCATTTTGCTATAAATTAAGCCTGAAAAAGTGAGGAAATAAATTAGGTTTCAGAGAGGAAAAAATCAGAATTTAAGAGTTCTTACTACAAAGGTACCAAAGGAGCAAGAAGGAAGGAGGAAAGAAAAAGAGAAAGGGAGAAGAATTTGGGGCAGATTCAACCAGCCCTATAACTCCATTAAGGTGAGTTTATTCTTTTTAAATTTAACCTTTTTCCTTCCATTTGGGATCCATATTGATGATAGATGTGATTAGGGTTGGTAGATATAGGTTATGTTGCAAGATTGAACTTAGAAAATTTAGTTTGTTATTAGTTGATGGAATCTGTAATTAGACTTTGAATTGATGATATTTGATGTTAATGAATTGTTTTATGACTTAAAAACTAAAGAAAAATGATGTTAAGGAATGAATGAGGGGCTGCCATAGTTAAAGAAATTAGGAGAAATTGAAATTAGCATAGAAATACCACAATTAGTGATTGATTAATTGTGAATTCAGTGTTGAATTGAAGAAAATAAATTGGGAACTAGGATATGGTTTTTGGGTAGCCATGACATATGAAGAAAGAAGTTTAACCTTAGTACAGTTTAGCTCAATTAAGGTGTAAAATATATTAGGAGCATTAGAATATTATGTAGACATGAAAAGCATTGAAATTGGATGTTGGAATTGAGTTATGGTATGGTTGTGTAGGAAAAATCAATGAGCATGTGAGAGGCCCTCAAGAGGGTGACAAAGGCAAGGAGAAAGCTAGCTAATAAGGGAAGGAAAAGAAGGTTTAAGGGAAGAACCAAGGCTAATTAGGTATGTGCTTCATTGATAAAAATTTTGCATGTTGTTAATATGTATAGAATTATATGTTAAGGTTTGTTATGTTTGTGTTTTTGAGATGTTATGTGATTTGTTGTGACTTTTGATATTATATATGGAAATGAGACCAAATGGTGTGAAATAATTGAGACATATGAATGTAGTTATAATTCTAGAAATTTTAGTATTAAAATGAATGCAAATGATGAATGTGGTTGAAATATGGATTGATGCCAATTGATGGCTCGGGTACATAATTTCAGGAACAAGTTTGTCTATTTTGATAATAACTTGAGTTATGGAACTTCTTTTTGTATGTTCTTCATTGGAAACGAAAGCTAAGACACAGGGCTTTAATTTGTATTTAGACTATAATATCTAATTATGTCTAGATTTGCCCAGAAAAATGTATGAAGTTTAAACCTAGAATTTGTCCAGAAAATTCTGGGCAGAAAATTCTGTGATAATGCAGTAGTGAATTGATCATAACTTTTGATATAAAACTGTGATTTAAGTGATTTTTGATGCATCTTAAAGCTAAGATAATCTTAAAGCTAAGACAATAAGCTAAAAAGTTTTAGAGTCCATAACTCCAAATTCAAATTATAAATGGGCTAAAAATGAAGCCCAAAAATAAGTCCGAAATCTGGCATCGGTAAAAACATACAATATTGGGCTTTCTGCATGTGTTGTTATAATTATATGTAATAATCCATGCAAATATTTACTTTGATGGTAATTATATATGTTTAACAAATTATTTATGTATGAGATTTTATTGCAATAATAATGAAAATAAAGAACAAAAATAAATAAGCATAATTATGATAGTTAAATAATATTGTCATTTTTGAAATATAGTGAATTAATATAAAAATAGTTAAGCCCAAAAATACCTAGTCTAGAACTAGAATAGAGAATAGTTTGGTATGTCAATCAGGGGATTTAAGGCACTTGGTGCCAAATATGAAAGCCGGTAATGACAATTTATAAATGCGCTCGGCGAAAATTTATTAAGCCGGTAATGACATTATTATAAAAGCGCTCGACGCTACATTATGAAAGCTGAAAATGACAACCCCGTTATTCCTATTAGATAGTTCGGTTATAGGTGTTATGGGCAACAAGAAAATAATAATAATACTAATATTGATGTATGTGATTTTGATGAATGTTACATGAATTAAATATGTTAAATGTTGAATATTTGCTGGAATTTATTAAATTTTTATAATTCTTTATTATATGCTTTATTTATTAAATGACTAATTAATATGTGAATATATATATATATATATATATATATATATATATATATATATATATATATATATATATATATGTATGTAATATTTTTATCATTGAAGCACCACTAAGCTAGTAGCTTAGCGCGGGTGATTTCCTCTCGCGCATGTTTAGAAGGGTAGCTATAGAAAATAGACTGTCAGAAGAAGAAGGGTACCCGGAGGGAAGCAGCAAAAAGCTTTGGGTTTTCTTTTTTGGTATATTTTGTTAAAAATTTTGTAAATTAACTTATAGTTTTATTTCATATAATGTGTATTAAAGATATAAATTGCAATGTAATAGAACATAGTTTTGATGTAAATTAATGTATTTTATAAATAAATAAAACTTTAAATATCTATGCTTGTAATAATTTTTATTTCGGTGTTTGCAATATTTTCATAAAAAAAATGTTACTTCATTTTATTAAATTTACAAAACAGTTAGACGAGTTATACTCACTTACCCTGCTGAACGGAAGTGGGGTAAGGGGGTGTTACAATTTTTGGTATCAGAGCTATAGGTTTAGACAGATCTTACTTAGTGGGTATGGGAAGATAAATGCATGTTTTTAGCATTTGCATTGTTCTTAAGCTGCTATATTTTAATAAGGGACCCTTCTTCTGACAATATAGGTTTTAATGGATTCGAAATCAAGACAAAGTCATGAAGAACAGGAGGGTGATAGTATAGTTAACTCGACTGCTCATAGACAGTCAACATCAATTAGATCCTCGGAGCCTAGCGTTATAGCTCCACAACTTGCTGAAGAACAGGTTAACCCGGGTTAGGTACCCCTTATGCAACAAATGGCTACCTTGTTACAGCAGATAGCATAAGTTGTGCCACCACCAGCTCAACCAGCTCCCCCACCTCAACCAAAACCCCAGATTGATAAATTAAGAAAATATAGGGCTTCGGATTTTATGGGCAAGAAAGAGGATGACCCTGCTACAGCAGAATTTTGGTTGGAAAAGACAGCGGGTTTTTGAGGAGCTGCAATGTCCGAAGGAGTATAAGGTTAGATATGCAGTATCCCTTCTTTAAGAGCATGCCTATGACTGGTGGAAGTTAGTGTTAGCAAAACCTCAGACTCTGAACCCTCAGACATGGGATTTCTTTGTGGTAGAGTTTAAAAAGAAATATGTGCCAAGAATTTATGTGGATGAGAAAAATCTAGAATTTTTAAATATGAAGCAGAGGGGTCTGACAGTAGCTGAGTACGAGATGGAGTTCACCAGGCTAAGCAAGTATGCTACTGGGATTATTGGAGATGAAGCTGATAAATGTCATAGATTTGAAGACGGCCTTGATGAGGAGATTGGATATTTAGTGGCTTCCCACCAGCATACATATTTTGCTACATTAGTGTCCTCTACTATTAGTGTTGAAAGGAAGAAAAAGCTGAAGAAAGAAGAGTTCTCTGAGAAATCAATAGCTAGTGTGGCCCAGACATCGAGTAGGAAAGGACAGATAGTACCCAGAGCCTTTCAGTCACAGGCTGTTGGGCAGACATTTTTTGGTAGGCGGGGTCAGCATTTTAGACCTGCAGCATCATTTGCTAGTTCACCAGCATCTTTTCCCAAGAGACCAGCTCCGCTTATGTGTCAGCATTATGGTAGAGCTCATACAGGAGAGTGTTGGTGGTTAACTGGGGCATGTTTGAGATGTGGAGCTACTGACCATATGAAGAGAGATTGTCCTAGACTTAGTACAGGCAGTATGACACCAGCATAGACTATGACACCGGTACAGAGCCGTGGTAGAGGTCGAGGCCAGTTTAGAGGTGGTCGTACTGGACAGAGTCAGGGGGTATCAGAGACAGTTGATAGACCGGGAGGTAGTAGAGCTCCAGCTCGGGCATATATGATGCAAGCCCGTAAGGACCAGGATGTACCAGACGTCATAGTTGGTAAATTATCTTTATTTGGTTTTGATTTACATGCTTTGATAGATCCTGGTTCCACGCATTCATACATAAGCACAGCTACACTTAGACAAGGGAACATGATACATGAGACCTTAGAATATGAGATAGTTGTGACCAATCCGCTCGAACATAGTGTGAAAGTGAATCAGATTTATAGAAATAGTTCAATAATTATTCAGGGTAGAAAATTTTCAGCAGACGTAATGGAACTACCTTTTCATGAATTCGATGCTATTCTGGGTATGGATTGGTTGACAAAGCATGGAGCTATAGTCAACTGCCGATTTAGAAAAGTTGTACTTAAAATTCCCGAGCAAGATGACACCATCATTCAAGGTGTAGGTCAAACATGTTTGACAATGTTATTTCTGCATTAAAAGCTCAAAAATATATTAGGAAGGGATATGAGGCATATTTGTCCCATGTGATAGATACCAGGAAGGGGAGCCCGGAACTTAAGGACATCCCCACAGTGTGTGAGTTCCCATATGTGTTTCCTAAAGATTTGCCGGGGTTACCACCAGATAGGGAGATAGAGTTTGCTATTAATGTGATTCCTGGTACAACCCCGATATCAATTACTCCTTATAGAATGGCACCTGCAGAATTAAGAGAGTTGAAGGTTCAATTGTAGGAATTGCTCGACAAAGGGTTCATAAGACCCAGTGTGTCACCATGGAGTGCTCCAGTGTTGTTTGTGAAAAAGAAGGATGGCACCCTATGATTATGTATTGATTACAGACAATTGAACAAGGTGACGATTAAAAATAAATATCCACTACCTAGAATTGATGATTTGTTTGATCAATTGAAGGGAGCAGGAGTATTCTCTAAGATTGATCTCATATATGGGTATCACCAACTGAAAATCAAAGAATCAGATGTGTCTAAAATAGCCTTCAGAACTCGATATGGCCACTATAAGTTTCTGGTTATGCCATTTGGCTTAACGAATGCACGAGCTGCCTTTATGGATATGATGAACAAGATTTTTAGGCCATATCTTGATCAGTTTGTGGTAGTTTTTATAGATGATATCCTGGTGTATTCGAGGGACAAGGGAGAACATGATAGACATCTCAGAGTAGTACTGCAGACTTTGAGGGAAAATCAATTGTATGCAAAGCTGTGAAAATATGAGTTTTGGTTGGAAGAAGTAGGATTCTTAGGGCATGTTATTTCAGTTGATCCTAACAAAATAGAAGCCATTCTAAGTTAGAAGCCGCCCCGTAATGTAACAGAAGTCTGGAGTTTCCTTGGATTAGCTGGCTACTACAGAAGGTTTATGAAGAGATTTTCAAGCATAGTTGCACCAATTACTAAGTTGCTCGGAAAAGAAACTAAGTTCGAGTGGATAGATCGGTGTCAGGCAAGCTTTGAGAAGCTAAAAGTCATGCTAACCGAAGCACCTGTTTTGACCCAACCTACTCCAGGGAAAGACTTTATGATATACAGTGATGCCTCTCATAATGGGCTAGGGTGTGTATTAATGCAAGAGGGTAAAGTAGTTGTTTATGCATCTAGGCAATTGAAGCCTCATGAGCTAAATTACCCTACTCATGATTTGGAGTTGGCAGCAATAGTGTTTACTTTGAAAATTTGGCAACATTATTTGTATGGCGAGCGGTGCTACATATATACAGATCATAAGAGCCTCAAATATCTGGCCACACAAAAGGAGTTGAACTTAAGGAAAAGACGCTAGTTGGAGTTAATCAAGGATTATAATTGCATTATTGATTATCAGCCAAGCAAAGCCAATGTAGTAGCGGATGCCTTAAGTAGAAAAACACTGGCAGGTATAGTTTAAATTTTCCTCAATTATAATATAATATATAGAAAGTAATAGTAAAATTAAAAAATTAGACTCGCAATTTATTTTGGCAGAGTTACGGGTCCAACCTACTTTATGGCAACAAGTGAGAGAAGCTCAGAAGCAAGATCAGAAATCAATGATAATTGTTGAGGCAGTTAAAAGGGGGGAGAGACCTGAATTTAAGATTGATGATGATGGAAGCATAAGTTACAAAGGAAGATTGTGCGTGCCAAATGACAACGGATTAAAGCAAATAATTCTAAAAGAGGCACATAATACAACTTATTCCATGCATCCAGGGAGCAATAAAATGTATCAAGACTTGAAGACTCATTATTGGTGGCCAGGAATGAAGAAAGATATCGTGGAATACACTATAAGATGCTTGACATGCCAACAAGTGAAAACAGAGCACCAGGTACCTTCTGGATTGTTGCAACCTATTGCTATCCCAGAATGGAAGTGGGAAAGGATTACAATGGATTTTGTATCTCGTTTACCTTTGACCCAAAAGAAGCATGATGCAGTATGGGTGATTGTTGACAGACTCACCAAATCGGCTTACTTTTTACCAATTCGAATGGATTATTCATTGAGTTGGTTAGCAGAAATATATGTTAATGAGATAATTCGACTACATGGGGTGGCAGTATCTATTATTTCTGATCAAGACCCACGGTTCATATCAAAATTTTGGAAAAGTCTACAGCAAACATTGGGAACCCGACTCACTTTTAGTACAACATTTCACCCACAAACAGATGGGAAATCCGAACGAGTTATTCAATTGCTAGAAGATATGCTTAGAAGTTGTGTAATTGATTTTGAGGGCAGCTGGGATAAACATTTACCACTGATGGAATTTGCATACAACAATAGTTATCAAGCTAGTCTCTGCATGGCACCATATGAAGCTTTGTATGGAATGAGATGTAGGATACCATTATGCTGGACAGAACTTGCTGAAAAGAAATTTATGGGGCCAGAATTAGTGCAACAGACAGAGGAGAAGGTGAAATTAATCCAAGATCGATTAAAAGTTGCAACTGATCGACAAAATTCCTACGCAGATTTGAAAAGGAAAGACATTAAATATGCCGTTGGAGACAAGGTATTTTTGAAAGTTTCACCTTGGAAGAAAGTACTTCATTTTGGTAGAAAGGGGAAACTGAGTCCTAGATTTATTAGACCATACAAAATACTTGAACGTGTGGGTCCAGTGGCTTACCGGTTGGCCTTACCCCCAGAATTGGATAAGATCCACAATGTGTTTCATGTCTCAACGTTAAGGAGATATAGATCGGATCCAGCACATGTAATACCTGTGAATCCATTGAGGTACAACTAGACTTGACATATGCAGAAGAGCCAATGAAAATCATAGCTCGAGAAGTCAAGGAACTACAGAACAAGAAAGTACCACTAGTAAAGGTCCGATGGTGCAATCATGCAGTAGAAGAAGCCACCAGGGAGAGTGAAGAAATGATGAGAACTCAGTATCCTCAGTTATTCGGCTCCACCTAATCAGGTAAATTTCAAGGACGAAATTTTCTTAAGGGGAGAGAATTGTAACATTCAGTGATTTAGGCCCCGATTGCGCTGACCGTAGTGGGGTCTACTAGTTCAATCGGAGTCTAAATTTAAACCCATAAAAAAAATAACTAATAATAAGAGAAAATAATTAAGGGTATTATTATTTGGGAATTAAAAAGATTTAGGGTAGAATTAGAAAAAAATAAAATTTTCTATGGACAAAATCGGTATTATGGCAATTGTTTGGGGAAAAGTGTGAATATGGAGGAAGATGTAGTAAAAATGGAATTTCTCAAAGTTTAAATGTTAATCAAGATTAATTAACTTAATGAACCAATAAGAATTAAGGTTAATTTTAATTAGTGGGACTCATACCTTAATAAAGGTATAAAAAGTCAAAAAGGAAGAAGAATTTCTACATTCTTCCATAAGACTAATTTCTCTTCTTGCTTTTCCCACCTTGGCGCCGTCCACTTCTCCATCCCAAAAGCCACCATTTTTCTGTAAATTAAGCTTGAAAAAGTGAGGAAATAAATTAGTTTTGAGAGAGGAAAAAAATCAGAATTTAAGAGTTCTTACTACAAAGGTACCAAAGGAGCAAGAAGGAAGG
Source organism: Triadica sebifera (assembly GCA_023653625.1). NCBI lineage: Eukaryota > Viridiplantae > Streptophyta > Magnoliopsida > Malpighiales > Euphorbiaceae > Triadica > Triadica sebifera. The sequence goes on along the minus strand of CM042898.1, from coordinate 15,388,759 downwards.
AGGAAAGAAAAAGAGAAAGGGAGAAGAATTTGGGGCAGATTCGACCAGCCCTATAACTCCATTAAGGTGAGTTTATTCTTCTTAAATTTAACCTTTTCCCTTCCATTTGGGATCCATATTGATGATAGATGTGATTAGGGTTGGTAGATATAGGTTATGTGGCAAGATTGAACTTAGAAAATTTAGTTTGTGATTAGTTGATGGAAGCTGTAATTAGACTTTGAATTGATGTATTTGATGTTAATGAATTATTTTATGACTTAAAAACTAAAGAAAAATGATGTTAAGGGATGAATGAGGGGCTGCCATAGTTAAAGAAATTAGGAGAAATTGAAATTAGCATAGAAATACCATAATTAGTGATTGATTAATTGTGAATTGAGTGTTGAATTGAAGAAAATAAATTGGGAACTAGGATATGGTTTTTGGGTAGGCATGACATATGAAGAAGGAAGTTTAACCTTAGTACATTTTAGCTCAATTAAGGTGTAAAACATATTAGGAGCATTAGAATATTATGTAGACATGAAAAACATTGAAATTGGATATTGGAATTGAGTTATGGTATGGTTGTGTAGGAAAAATCAATGAGCAAGTGAGAGGCCCTCAAGAAGGTGACAAAGGCAAGGAGAAAGCTAGCTAATAAGGGAAGGAAAAGAAGGTTTAAGGGAAGAACCAAGGCTGATTAGGTATGTGCTTCATTGATAAAAAATTTGCATGTTGTTAATATGTATATAATTATATGTTAAGGTTTGTTATGTTTGTGATTTTGAGATGTTATGTGATTTGTTGTGACTTTTGATATTATATATGGCAATAGGACCAAATGGTGTGAAATAATTGAGACATATAAATGTAGTTGTAATTTTGGAAATTTTAGTATTAAAATGAATGCAAATGATGAATGTGGTTGAAATATGGATTGATGCCAATTGATGGCACGGGTACAGAATTTCAGGAACAGCTCTATCTATTTTGATGATAACTTGAGTTATGTAATTTATTTTTGTATGTTCTTCATTGGAAATGAAAGCTAAGACACAGACAATTCTGTGATGATGCAGTAGTGAATTGATCATAACTTTTGATATAAAACTGTGATTTAAGTGATTTTTGATACAACTTAAAGCTAAGACAATAAGCTAAGAATGTTTAGAGGCCAGAACTCCAAATTCGAATTATAAATGGGCTAAAAATGAAGCCTAAAAATAGGTCTGAAATCTGTAATAGGTAAAAACATACAATATTGGGCTTTCTGCATGTGTTGTTGTAATTATATGTAATAATCCATGCAAATATTTACTTTGATGGTAATTATAAATGTTTAACAAATTATTTATGTATGAGATTTTATTGCAATAATAATGGAAATAAAGAACAAAAATAAATAAGCATAATTAGGATAGTTAAATAATATTGTCATTTTTGAAATATAGTGAATTAATATAAAAATAGTTAATCCCAAAAACACCTAGTCTAGAACTAGAATAGGGAATATTGGCATGCCAATCAGGGGATTTCAGGCACTCGGTGCCAAATATGAAAGCTGATAATGGCTGTAATACCCCCTCACCCCAGCAGCTCGTGCCCGAATGAGGGTGTGCTACACTGACTTCATCAATTAAAATATCATTATATAAGTTATATATAAAGCAAAATCACTCGTACATTTTTTTTTCATTTCCAATATTCACTATTTATTTACTTTGCATTTATAAAAGAATATAACATAAAAGTTAAACTACCTTTTTATATAGTAACATGTTCTTCACATAACATACTATTTATTTTACAAATACTACAAAATAAAGTTTACAAGATAATACACAAAAGTTGTGTAACCCACGATGTGTGCAACAGGCTGCTTTACTGGAGTAGGTCACCGTTGGCTTTATCTACTACCTTCTATTTATTCTTTACAAAATCTGCGTGAGAAAAATTCTCACGTTAAGCTCTTGACTTAGTGGTGCATATAGATAAGGCAATAAACTATTTTTAATATCACATGCATTGTCATATAACAATTTATGATCAAATCATGTAAACATACATTTCATAATATTCTAGTATGCATAACATCAATTTATTATATCTCATTTTGTTTAACATAATCAAATCATCATTCTCATGCAAATCATGGTATTCTAGCCTGTATAGACATCAAATTATATTATTTTATCTCATATTTATTTATTTTATTACCACCTTATTGTATAACACTAAATCTTCTTTTTATCCATGCTACAATTCATAATTCAATTTTTATTTTCAATAATTCTTTTATGTTTCATAACTTCTTTATTTATATTTTCATTTATGCCCAAGACACCTATGAACCACTGAATAGGATAACGGAGTTGCCATCCAGGCACTTAGGAGTGCCACCCGGGCAATATGATGTGCGCATATAAATGTCAAACTCGGCGTAGATAACCGTGCCAAACTCGGTGTAGATAATAATGCCATACCCGGCATAAATAACAGTGCCAAACCCAGTGTAGATAACATTGCCAAACCCGACATAGTTAATCATACAATTAATGGATTTAATCATTTTCATCATACTCTCCCCTATTTGGCATGTCAAACTATCCTAAGTTGGTTCTAGTTAGGTGTTCTAGGGCTTATATAATTTCATTAAAATTCATAACAATTAATTTAATACTTTTCATGCATGTAATATCTCCAAATAATCACATAATCACTCAATTAAAATAATATTTACATAATATAACAAATATCTCATCATTTTACTCATTTCATTTCTCAATTCAAATGGTGCTCTGTCACTGGCAGATTTTATTCTCTGTTTTGGACCTTAATTTTGGTCCTGTTCCGTTCTGAATTTAGTTATATTATCTTCATACATATTTTAGATATGGATCGTAGCTTTAATAGTCAACTTGAATCACTTAATTCTGAGTTCTGTATCAAAAGCTATGATAATATTAACACTAACTGGTCACTGATAATTCTGTCCAGAATTTTCTGGACAGATTCTAAGTCTAAACATTATGAATTTTTCTGGACAATTACAGACATATTCAGATATTATGGTCTGAATAAAAATTGTATCCCTATGGCTTAGCTTTCATAAGAACAAAGAACACACAAATCCAAGCTCCAGAACTCAAGTTATAATAGTTTAAGTACTTACTGCTCATTATTAACAATTCTGGCCATAATTTCTGGACATATTCTATATCCGAGCTTTATGAATTTTTCTGGATAATTCCAGACATATTCAAGTTTTATGGTCTACATGAAAGTTATATTCCTATATCTTATCGTTCTAACCCAATAAAGAACATACAAAACCGAGTTCTAGAAATTAAGTTAGAACAGTTTAAATGAACACTGCTCATTAATTTCCAGCAAGGAACATACAAGATAATCACATTCAATTTTTACCAAATTAAATCCTAAGTCTAGCAAACATGCATCTCCAAGATTTTCATCACAAAATAATATCAATTCAGAATCATCAACATGCAAAATAATTAAATCATGCAAATAAAAAAAATAAAATAGGCTATTGCCTTAGGTTATGCACAAACCTCTCTTTTTCTCTTTATTTCTCTTTCTCCTTTCCTTTGCTCCTTTGAGCTAGATCCTTGTCACTTTGAGTTCCTAAAGTTCATAAACAGATTATTAAAACTTTATAAACCAAATCTCTCTCTTTCTTCTTACTCTTTTAAGCTTTCTTAAGCATGAAAATGAAATTTCCCATGCATTTCTCTCTCTTTTTCTCACTTTCTCTTCTTAGAACAAGGTTTGGTTATGGCTGTCCAAGGGAAGAATGTGGGCTGGTTTGGAGAACATAATTTTCCTCAATGAAAAATAGATAAGTAAGAGGAAGAAACAATCAATAAAAAAATGGCAAAAGTCATTAAAATGAGGGACACCTAAACTTCATCTAGAAGCTTTCATTATTGTTCAATTAATGTGTTCATCTTACTTTGATGTATGGTGACTCAAGAAACAACGTGGAAGACAAATAATTGATAGGAATTTCTAGATTCAAAGGAATAAGAGAGGATGAATGGGCAATTGATGAGAAAATGACAAAAACCAATTAAGGATGGGACACCTAAGCTCACATTCTAGAAACTTTAATTAATGCTAAATGCATGTATGTTAATTAGCTTCTTAAACTTTGCCACTTGGTGTGTTATGCTTCAAGAAACGTGGAAGACACTTAATGATGGAAAAATTCTAGATCAAGGGTGATAATTAAGAAAGGATAAGCACTTAAGAACAAAGTGACAAAATTACATAATTAATGGAGACACCTAAGCATTTTCTAGAAACTTTTCATTAATTTCTAATTCATGTATGTCAATTGACTTCTTAAAATGTGCCACTTGGTGTGGCTGGCCTCAATAAGCATTTTATGTCCCAATTCATGCATTTAATTGATGATTATCCCAATAAATCCTCAAATTTTTGGTAAATTGCAAATTGACCCCTAAACTTTTCAAAATTTGCAATTTAGTCCTTTACTGAAATTTAACATCTTTAAATATTTTGAACACTTTATTAGATATTTTCCATACTTAATTACCATTATTTTCATTATTTTTCGATAAAAGTCCAAATTTAGATTTCGGTCAAACCGACGAGTCGATTTAACAACTCGCGTGACTTTAGTCTAAATTAGCGGATATGACATTCTCTCCCCCTTAAAATAAATTTCGTCCTCGAAATTTTTACCTGTTCATTCTTTTTTGAACATATAAGGATATTGCTTCTTCATGACTTCTTCGCTCTTCCATGTGTCTTCTTCAGTAGCATGATTTCGCCATAACACTTTAACTAATGGAACTTTCTTATTTTGTAAAACTTTTTCTTCCCATGCTAATATAGCCACTGGTTCCTCTTCATACGTCAAGTCGGTTTGCACTTCTATCTCCTCAGTTGGAATAACATGAGTCGGATCAGACCTATATCTCCTTAGCATCGACACATGGAAAACATTATGGATTTTATCCAACTCTGGTGGAAGTGCTAACCGATATGCCACTGGTCCGATTCTTTCCAAAATCTCATAAGGACCAATGAACCTCGGACTTAACTTTCCCTTTTTACCGAATCTTAATACTTTCTTCCAAGGTGAAACTTTAAGAAACACCTTATCTCCCACAACATACTCTATATCTCGCCTCTTAAGGTCAACATATGATTTCTGTCGATCTTCAGCTGCTTTCAATCTTTCTAGGATAATTCTAACCTTTTCTTCTGTTTGTTGCACTAACTCTGGCCCTATCAACTTCTTTTCACTCAATTCAGTCCAACAGATTGGTGTTCTGCATTTTCTTCCATACAATGCCTCATACGGAGCCATGCCTATGCTTGTCTGATAACTATTGTTGTAGGCAAATTCCATAAGAGGTAAATATCTATCCCAACTTCCCTCAAATTCAAGCACACAACTTCTCATCATATCCTCTAGCAACTGAATAACTCTCTCCGATTGTCCATCCGTTTGCGGATGAAAGGCCGTGCTGAAATTGAGTTGACTCCCCAAAGCTTGCTGTAGACTCTTCCATAATTGTGAAGTAAATCTGGGATCTCTATCAAATATGATGGACATTGGCACTCCATGCAATCTCACTATCTCACTTACATAAATTTCAGCTAGCTTGTTCAATGAGTAGTCCATTCTGACAGGTAAGAAGTGTGCCGACTTCGTCAATCGATCCACTATCACCCACATTGTATCATGCTTTCTCTGAGTCATCGGTAAACCGGACACAAAATCCATCGTGATTCTTTCCCATTTCCACTTTGGAATCGGTATTGGTTGCAACAATCCTGTGGGCAACTGGTGTTCTGCTTTCACTTGTTGACAAGTTAGACATTTAGCAACATATTTAGTGATATCCTTCTTCATCCCTGGCCACCAATATGGAGTTTTCAAATCTTGATACATCTTGTTCCCGCCTGGATGCATGGTATATACTGTTTCATGTGCTTCTTTTAAAATATCGGACTTTAGCTCTTCTACACCAGGCATACAAATCCTATTCTTGAAGTACACTGTGCCATCCTCTGTCAATGAAAAATCAGGCTTTTCTCCCTTTTTCACTGCCTCGACTATCTCTACTAACTTTTCATCTTGGTTCTGAGCATCTTTGATCCTCTGCATCAAAGTAGATTGTATTCGCATCTCAGCTAAAATCTTCCTACTTAGTGCATTTGCAACCACATTAGCTTTTCCTGGCTGGTAGTCGATCACACAGTCATAATCTTTAATCAACTCTAACCATCTTCGTTGTCTCAGATTCAACTCTTTCTGTGAGGGAAGGTACTTAAGACTTTTATGATCTGTATAGATATAACATCTTTCCCCATACAGATAATGTCTCCAGATCTTAAGAGCAAAAACTATCGCAGCTAACTCCAAATCATATGTCAGATAGTTAAGCTCGTGAGGCTTAAGTTGTCTTGAGGCGTAAGCAATCACCTTTCCTTCTTGTATAAGAACACAGCCTAAACCATTATGACTAGCATCACTGTACACAACAAAGTCTTTTCCTGGAATAGGCTGAGTCAAAACTGGTGCTTCAGTCAACATTTCCTTCAGCCGATCAAAACTTGTTTGACAATTGTCTGTCCACTCGAAACGGACCTCTTTTCATAGCAGTCGTGTCAAAGGAGTCGCTAATGATGAAAATCTCTTCACGAACCTCCTATAATATCTGGCTAATCCGAGGAAACTTCTCACTTCTGTCACATTTCGTGGTGGTTTCCAATTAAGAATAACCTCAATTTTACTAGGATCAACCCGAATACCTTCTACTGAAATTACATGACCTAGAAAACTGACTGCTTCAAGCCAAAACTCGCACTTAGATAGCTTTGCATACAACTGCTTCTCCCTCAATGTTTGCAGCACTATTCTGAAATGTTAATCATGTTCTACTCGGTCTCTAGAGTAGACAAGAATGTCATCAATAAACACTACTACAAATTGATCAAGGTATGGCCTGAACACTCTGTTCATCAGGTCCATAAAAGCTGCTGGTGCATTCGTCAATCCAAAGGACATAACCAGGAACTCATAATGACCATAACGTGTCCTAAATGCCGTCTTAGGTACATCTGACTCTTTTATCTTCAGTTGATGATACCCTGATCGAATCTATCTTTGAAAATATGGCTGCACCCTTCAATTGGTCAAATAAGTCGTCAATCCTAGGCAACGGGTATTTATTCTTAATAGTCACCTTATTAAGCTGCCTGTAATCGATGCAAAGACGAAGAGTGCCATCTTTCCTCTTGACAAATAATATTGGAGCACCCCATGGTGATACACTGGGTCGTATAAAACCCTTATCTAACAACTCCTGCAACTGTACCTTCAACTCTTTCAACTCTGCTGGTGCCATCCTATATGGTGTAATGGAAATAGGGGTGGTGTCGGGTACCAAATCGATAGCAAATTCAATTTCTCTATCCGGCGGTAACCCTGGAAACTCCTCTAGAAATACGTCGGGGAACTCACTAAAAGCAGGAATATCCACCAACTTCGTACTTGCTTTTTCCATATCAACCACATACGCTAAGTATGCTTCACATCCCTTATTGATGAGTCTCTGGGCTTTCAACACTAATATCACATTGTCTGGGTATCTTCTATCCTCACCCATCACCACTATCTCATCTTGTTCTGGAATTCTGATGATCATTTGTCTTCTTCCAAAATCCACTACCACTCCATAAGGAGCCAACCAATCCATTCCCAAGATCACATCGAACTCATGGAATGGTAATTCTATCAAGTCTGCTGGGAATTTCCTTCCTTGAATTTCAACTGGGCAACCCCTAAACACCTTGCTAACCCTCACACTGTGCCCTAACGGGTTAGTCACAATAATCTCAAATTCTAGAGTTTGTGGTTCTAAACCCTCTCAACCTGATGGTGGTGTGCATATGTATGAATGCGTCGACCCCAGATCTATCAATGCATGTATGTCAGAGCCAAAGAGAAGGAATTTACAAATTAAGACATCCGGTGCATCCAGCTCCTCTCGGCTTCGCATGGCATATGCCCTGGCTAGGGCAGCTCTACTACCTTCTGGCCTTTCAACTGTCTCTGATCTGAACTGACTGGACCCTGATCGGCCCCCTCTGCCTTGCCCTCGACCTCGGCCTCTGCCTTGCCCAGAAGCCTGTGTCTGCATTAGCTCAGTGCTCCCTGAACCTCTGCCATACTGTAACAAGGGACAATCTCTCCTCATATGGTCTTTAGAGCCACATCTAAAACACGCTCCTGTCATCCACCAACACTCTCCGGGATGAGAACGACCATAATGTTGGCATTCTGGTAGGGGTAGAGATCTATATGGTGTCTGTGTCGGTGCACTGGCTGCCAAAGAAACAGATCTCGTGGGTTGTCCCTGCCTAAAAGAAGAAGGCCTGTTGGAACCCTCAGCCTGAAATCGGCCACTGAAAGATCTAGCTCTTTTTCCACTTGACTGTACTCTACTCGGTTGTGATATGGGCCTCTTGAACCCTATATCTTGTGTTGACTGTTGTGTGGCTAGAACTCTCTCAACTGTTTTGGCAGATGCTAGCAAACTAGAAAAACTCATCAGACGTAGAGCTGAGACTTGTAGCTTGATTGGGTCTCTCAATCCATCTTCCAATCGTCGACACTTATCTGCCTCAGTGGATACAATGCCTCCAGCATACTTACAAAGATGTGTGAATTCTCTTTCATATTCTGTTACCGATAAGTTTCCTTGTTTCAGCATCAAAAACTCTCTTTTCTTATCGTCTGTGTAGATAGGAGGAATATACTGCTCCTTAAATTTCTCTAGAAAGAACTCCCATGTCATAGGGTCAGGAGCCTCTGTGCTTTGTGATTCAGATCGCCACCAGTCATATGCATGCTCCTGTAGTAAAGATACTGCATACTCATATTTATGCTCGTTTGTGCAATGCAGCTGATCAAAAACTCTCTTTGCCCATTCTAGCCAAAACTCTGCCACTGAGGGGTCATCTTCCCGTTTACCATAGAAATCAGGTGCCCCTAACTTCCTCAGTCTCTCAAATTGTAATCCTGATGAGGCTGGTTATGATGCTCTTTGTAGCAAATCTATCATGTTCCTCATAAGCTCTGTTTGTCCTGTGCCAGCAATAGATTGCCCTCTTGATAGGCTAGCACTGGATCTAGATACATTAGCTTGGCGATGACTGGGTCGCGATGAAGCCTGTGTTTCAGTAGGCTCATTATTTTTGCCTCCTTCGGCCACAATATGTCCTGAACCTGAAGCCATACTATACCTATATCATAAAATAACAACCCCAATCAGTAAGCAGTAACTTTAACACATAATTGTGGGTACACACATATTATAATTATTTTTGAAAACCATTTTAAAATCCCGAACTGCCCAAACCAGGCTTTAATACTAAAATCCAGAAACACCAACCTGGTGCTCTGATACCAAAAAATGTAACACCCCCTCACCCCAGTAGCTCATGCCCGAATGAGGGTATGCTACACTGACTTCATCAATTAAAATATCATTATATAAGTTATATATAAAGCAAAATCACTCGTACATTTTTTTTTCATTTCCAATATTCACTATTTATTTACTTTGAATTTATAAAAGAATATAACATAAAAGTTAAACTACCTTTTTATATAGTAACATGTTCTTTACAAAACATACTGTTTATTTTACAAATACTACAAAATAAAGTTTACAAGCTAATACACAAAAGTTGTGTAACCCACGATGTGTGCAACAGGCTGCTTTACTGGAGTAGGTCACCGTTGGCTTTGTCTACTATCTTCTATTTATTCTTTACTAAATCTGTTCTTGGCTTAGTGGTGCATATAGATAAGGCAATAAACTATTTTTAATGTCACATGCATTGTCATACAACAATTTATGATCAAATCATGCAAACATACATTTCATAATATTCTAGTATGCATAACATCAATTTATTATATCTCATTTTGTTTAACATAATCAAATCATCATTCTCATGCAAATCATGGTATTCTAGCATGTATAGACATCAAATTATATTATTTTATCTCATATTTATTTATTTTATTACCACCTTATTGTATAACACTAAATCTTCTTTTTATCCATGCTACAATTCATAATTCAATTTTTATTTTCAATAATTCTTTTATGTTTCATAACTTCTTTATTTATATTTTCATTTATACCCAATACACCTATGAACTACTGAATAGGATAACGGAGTTGCCATCCAGGCACTTAGGAGTGCCACCCGGATAATATGATGTGCGCATATAAATGCCAAACCCGGCGTAGATAACTGTGCCAAACTCGGCGTAGATAATAATGTCATACCCGACATAAATAACAGTGCCAAACTCAGCGTAAATAATATTGCCAAACCCGTCGTAGATAATCATACCATTAATGGATTTAATCATTTTCATCATACTCCCCCCCTATTTGGCATGCCAAACTATCCTAAGTTGGTTCTAGTTAGGTGTTCTATGGCTTATACAATTTCATTAAAATTCATAATAATTAATTTAATAATTTCCATGCATGTAATATCTCAAAATAATCACATAATCACTTAATTAAAATAATATTTACATAATATAACAAATTTCTCATCATTTTACACATTTCATTTCTCAATTCACATGGTGCCCTGTCACTGGCAGATTATATTCTCTGTTTTGGACCTTAATTTTGGTCCTGTTCCGTTTTGCATTTAGTTACATGATCTTCATACATATTTTAGATATGGATCGTAGCTTTAATATTCAACTTGAATCACTTACTTCTGAGTTCTGTATCAAAAGATATGATAATATTAACACTAACTGGTCACTGATAATTCTGCCCAGAATTTTCTAGACAGATTCTAAGTCTAAATTTATGATTTTTTTTGGACAATTACAGACATATTCAGATATTATGGTCTAAATAAAAATTTTATCCCTATGTCTTAGCTTTCATAAAGAACAAAGAACACATAAATCCAAGCTCCAAAACACAAGTTATAACAGTTTAAGTACTTACTGCTCATTATTAACAATTCTGCCCAGAATTTTTGGACAGATTCTATATCCGAGCTTTATGAAATGTTCTGGATAATTACAGACATATTCAAGTTTTATGGTCTACATGAAAGTTATAGCCCTATATCCTATCTTTCAAATCCAATAAAGAACATATAAAACAGAGTTCCAGAAATTAAGTTAGAACAGTTTAAGTGAACACTTCTCATCAATTTCCAGCAAGGAACATACAAGATAATCACATTCAATTTTTAACAAATTAAACCCTAAGTCTAGAAAACATGCATCCCCAAGATTTTTATCACAAAATAATATCAATTTAGAATCATCAACATACCAAATAATTAAATCATGAAAATAAAAAAAATAAAATAGGCTATTGCCTTAGGTTATGCACAAACCTCTCTTTTTCTCTTTTCTTTCTCTTTACTTCTCTTTCTCCTTTCCTTTGCTCCTTTGAGCTAGATCCTTGTCACTTTGAGTTCCTAAAGTTCATAAACAGATTATTAAAACTTTATAAACCTAATCTCTCTTTTTCTTCTTACTCTTTAAGCTTTCTTAAGCATGAAAATGAAATTTCCCATGCCTTTCTCTCTCTTTTTCTCACTTTTCTTCTTAGAACAGGGTTTGGTTATGGCTGTCCAAGGGAAAAACGTGGGCTTGTTTGGAGAACATAATTTTCCTCAATGAAAAATGGATAAGGAAGAGGAAGAAACAATCAATAACAAAATGACAAAAGTCATTAAAATGAGGGACACCTAAGCTTCATCTAGAAGCTTTCATTATTGTTCAATTAATGTGTTCATCTTACTTTGATATATGATGACTCAAGAAGCAACGTGGAAGATAAATAATTGATAGGAATTTCTAGATTCAAAGGAATAATAGAGGATGAATGAGCAATTGATAAGAAAATGACAAAAACCAATTAAGGATGGGACACCTAAGCTCACATTCTAGAAACTTTAACTAATGCTAAATGCATGTATGTTAATTAGCTTCTTAAACTTTGCCACTTGGTGTGTTATGCTTCAAGAAACGTGGAAGACACTTAATGATGGAAAAATTCTAGATCAAGGGTGATAATTAAGAAAGTATAAGCACTTAAGAACAAAGTGACAAAATTACATAATTAATGGAGACACCTAAGCATTTTCTAGAAACTTTTCATTAATTTCTAATTCATGTATGTCAATTGACTTCTTAAAATGTGCCACTTGGTGTGGCTGGCCTCCATATGCATTTTATGTCCCAATTCATGCATTTAATTGATGATTATCCCAATAAATCCTCAAATTTTTGGTAAATTGCAAATTAACCCCTAAACTTTTCAAAATTTGCAATTTAGTCCTTTACTAAAATTTAACATCTTTAAATATTTTGAACACTTTATTAGATATTTTCCATACTTAATTACCATTATTTTTCGATAAAAGTCCAAATTTAGATTTCGGTCAAACCGACGAGTCGATTTAACAACTCGCGTGACTTTAATCTAAATTAGCGGATATGACAATGGCAATTTATAAATGCGTTCGGCAAAAATTTATTAAGTCGGAAATAACATTATTATAAAAGCGTTCGGCGCTACATTATGAAAGTCGGGAATGACAACTCCGTTATTCCTATTAGATAGTTCGGTTATAGGTGTTATGGGCAACAAGAAAATAATAATAATACTAATATTGATGTATGTGATTTTGATGAATGTTACATGAATTAAAGATGTTAAATGTTGAATATTTGTTGGAATTTATTAAATTTTTATAATTCTTTATTATATGCTTTAAATGACTAATTAATATGCAAATATATATATATATATATATATATATATATATATATATATATATATATATATATATATATATATATATTTAATATTTTTATCATTGAAGCACCACTAAGCTAGTAGCTTAGCGCGGGTGGTTTTCTCTCGCGCAAGTTTAGAAGGGTAGCCATAGAAAATAGACTGTCAGAAGAAGAAAGGTACCCGGAGGGAAGCAGCAAAAAGTTTTGGGTTTTCTTTTTTGGTATATTTTGTTAAAAATTTTGTAAATTAACTTATAGTTTTATTTCATATAATGTGTATTAAAGATATAAATTGCAATGTAATAGAACATAGTTTGGATGTAAATTAATGTATTTTATAATAAATAAAACTTTAAATATCTATGCTTGTAATAATTTTTATTTTGGTGTTTGCAATATTTTCATAAAAAAAATGTTACTTCATTTCATTAAATTTACAAAACAGTTAGATAGGTAATACGTGATTACCCTGCTGAACGGAAGTGGAGTAAGGGGGTGTTACACGCTCTACCCATGAAGAGAGATGTGAAACGATTCACGATTGTGACAATTAAAGGTAACAGGTGTGAATGATGAACTATCACGGTTGTGAAAAACGAGTCACAGGCATGAAGTACAATCTTCACTACTTGTGATCATGAAACAGAGCGTGACACAAAGTGTGAATTCTTCTGTAAGTTTTTGGTGGAAATGTTCACGGTCGTAAGTAAGTGCCACGGGCGTGAACAAAGGGTTTCACGGGGGTGATAGAAAAAGGTTATGGGCGTGAAACATAGTCTTCACTACCTTCAACCGTGAAACATGTCGTGAAGTAAGGCATGAAAGCTAATGGAGCTTTTGGCGATTATGATCACGACCATGAATATATGTCACAGGCGTGAATTGCCTAAAATCCTCATTAAATAAAATTAAGTCTAAAACAAGACTAAAACATTTCTAAGGAGCTTTTATCCCCTATAACACATATTTCTATCAAATTAGCTACCTCATATCTAAAAAGATGAGACAAAAAACACAAGATTATCAATCACGGTTTGACAATTTTTGCAATGATAAAGTTAATCCAACAATCATATCAAGCTCTCTTCTTATGAAATTAAATCTTTCCTCATTTAGAGACTTAGTGAAGATATCTGCCAATTGATTGTCTGTGCTTATAAATTCCAATACAACATCTCCATATTGAACATGATCTCTAATAAAACGATGTCCTATGTCAATATGCTTACTTCTAGAGTGTTGAATGAGATTCTTAGATAGATTTATAGCACTTGTATTGTCACATCTAATAGGTATATGGTCCATACTATGACCATAATCCTTAAGTTATTATTTCATCCAAAGGATTTGTGTACAACAACATCCTGCTCCCACATACTCCGCTTCAGCGGTAGAAAGAGCAACTGAAACTTGTTTCTTACTAATCCAAGAAGCTAAGCATTCTCCAATAAAGTGACAAGCACATAAAGTACTTTTTCTATCTAACAGACTTCCAACGTAATCCACATCTAAATATCCTATAATGTGAAAGGATGAATTTCTAGGATACCATAAACCTAGATGCAATGAGCCATGTAAATATTTTAAAATTCTTTTTACTGCATTTAAATGAGACTCTCTAGGACGTGATTGAAAGAGAGCACATAAGCATACACTATACATTATATCGGTTCTAGAGGCAGTAAGATTTAAAAGTGATCCGATCATACCTCTATAGAGCTTTTCATTAATGCTCTTACCTTTTTCATCATTGTCCAATTTTGTTGATGTGCTCATTGGAGTCTTGGCATTTTTGCATCATTCCATTCCAAATTTCTTAAGTAAGTCTTTGGCATATTTGGATTGGTTAATGAATATGCCATCATTTCCTTATTTTATTTGTAGACCGAGGAAGAACTTTAGCTCACCCATCATGCTCATTTCGAATTCCCTAGTCATACACTTAGCAAATTCTTGGCAAAACAATTTATTAGTAGACCCAAATATAATGTCATTAACATAAATTTGAAAAATTAGAGTATCATGCTTATATTTCTTAATGAAAAATGTAGTGTCAACATTCCCCTTTGTAAAATTATTTTCTAAGAGAAAAGAACTTAGTCTTTCATACCAAGCTCTTGGGGCTTGTTTCAAACCATATAAAGCTTTTGAAAGTTTAAATACATGGTTGGGCAAATCATAGCTTTCAAAACCTGGTGATTGTTCTACATAAACTTATTCTTCTATAAAGCCATTTTAAAAAGCACTTTTTACATCCATTTGAAAGAGTTTGAAATTCATATGGCATGCATATGCTAAAACTATTCTTATGGCTTCTAATCTAGCTACTGGAGCATAGGTCTCATCAGAATCTATTCCTTTTTCCTGATTATATCCTTTTGCAACCAACCTAGCCTTATTCCTAGTTATTGAACCTTGTTCATCTAGTTTATTTCTAAATATCCATTTGATTCCTATGATTTGACGCTTCTTGGGTATAGGTACTAAGGTCCATACCTTACTTCTCTCAAATTGGTTGAGTTCTTCTTGCATAGCAATCACCCAACTTTCATCATTAAGAGCCTCATCAATATTTTTAGGCTCAATTTGAGAAACAAAAGCAAGATTATAAACTAAATGTTTGAGATGAGATCTAGTACTTACTCCCCTTGTAGGATCACCAATGATTTGCTCTTTGGGGTGATCTTTTGTCAATCTCCATTCCTTTGGGAGCTCTTGCCTATTTTCCTCTTGAGCTAGAGGTAGAGAATCATCTTGATGTGAATCTTCTTAATCATTTTCTTCTCTTTTATTTTCAAGATCAAGTCTTTCCATGATACTTACAACATCATCAAGAACACTACCTTTCACAAGATCAAGCCTACTAGATTCATAAAAAACAACATGCATAGATTCTTCAACAATTAATGACTTTTAATTAAATACCCTATATGCTTTGATAGTTGTAGAGTATCCTAAAAAGATACCCTCATCAGATTTAGAGGCAAATTTTCCAAGGCTGTCCTTGGTATTCAATATGAAACACTTGCATCCAAATACTCTAAAGTATGATATCAAGGGTTTTCTTCCATTTCATAGCTTAAATGAAGTTTTGTTTAAGAGAGGTCTTTTGAAAACTTGATTTGAAATATAACATGCAGTATTTGTGGCTTTGGCCCAAAAGTAAGTTGGTAAACCATACTCATTGAGCATTGTTTGAGCCATTTCAATTAAAGTTCGATTTTTCCTTTCGACTACCTCATTTTGTTAAGGTGTCCTATGAGATGAAAAATTCTACAAAATGTCATGTTCAAGACAAAAATTTTCAAAGTTTTCATTTTCAAATTCTTTGCCATGGTCACTTCTTATTTTTGAAATACAATATCCTTTTTCATTTTGAACTCTTTTAGCAAAATTTCTAAAAGTTTCAAAGGCATCAGTCTCTTGAGCTAAGAAATTATCCAAGTAAATCTAGAGTAGTCATCGACGATGACAAAGGCATAGTGTTTACCTCATAAGCTTGCAATTCTAGTAGGTCCAAATAAATCTAGATGCAGGAGTTGTAGAGGTTTTGAGGTACTTACAATGTTTTTGGATTTGAAAGATGACTTGTGTTGTTTTCCTCTTTGGCAAAGTTCACATGTCTTGTCTTTTTCAAATTTAACTTTTGGCAGTCCCATTACCAGCTCTCTTATGTTGAGGCTTTGAATTAAATTCATGCTTGCATGACCAAACCTTCTATGCCATAGCCAAGATTCATCACTAGTAGTCACAAGGCACTTAGAGGAATGATTAGATATTTTGTGTAAGTCTATTATGTAGTTATTGACATCTCTATTTCCTTTAAATATCTTTTGGCCATTAATAGAGGTTAAAAGACATTCGTTGGAAGTAAAGATTACTTTCTTTCCTTTATCACATAATTGACTTACACTTAACAAGTTATGTTTCAAGCCATCAACAAGCAAGACATCTTTAATGAAATTAGTTCCATCAATACCAATAGAGCCAATGCTAATTACCTTACCCTTAGCATTGTTTCCAAAGGTAACTTTACCTCCATCAATACTTTTGATTTCATTGAAAAGTTCTTTGTCTCTTATCATATGCCTTGAGCATCCACTGTCTACTAGCCAAGCATTTTTGTTTATTGTGGCTTGAGGCATACCTTATTCGAGACGCGATCCTCTATAGCTATGAAGCTTAGGTTGATCTCTTCACTTTCATTGTCATATTTTTCACTTGAAGAGCTTTTGTCATCTCATGTGGCTTTGTGACCTTTCTCCCCATTGTCTCTTTGGTATTTGCTCTTGTGCTTCTTGAGCCTTGGACATTCAGGTTTAATATGCCCTTTCTTCCCACATTCATAGCAATTTACCTCCTCTTTACTTCTTTGTGCATCATTAGAAGTCTGTTTGAGGTTTCTTTACTTGAATTTTCTAGAGTTGCTCATTCTCTTCTCAATAATTCTGTTCAGCCTTCTTGAGAGCATAACAATGTCCTCATTTGCATCATCACTCTTTTCTTCATCATCTTCAACTTCCTCTTGAGGTTTTAAAGTAGAGGCTTTTAGTGCTAGAGGCTTCCTTTTTTCTGGCTCTGCTTCAAGCTCTCTATCTCTTTTCATTGCAATTTCATGTGTAAGAAGTTTGCCAATAAGCACATCGGCATTCATGATGCTCATGTCTTCATTTTCCTATTCTATACAGGCAACTCTTGAATTTTGTTATTAACATCATCCAAGCTCAGGTGTTTCCCAAGTTTTCTCATGTCATTTATGATGGCTAGAAGATGGTTGGTCATGTCAGTAATTGACTCATTGGATTTCGTCTTGAAGAGCTCATACTCTGAAGTAAGAAGTTGAATCTTCTTGGATTTAACTTGCTTTGTTCCTTCATGATAGTTTTCCAATGTTTTCCACATGCTGTAAGCAGTTGGGCAGTGTTGTATTATGCCACATTCTTCAATGGATAATGAGCTTGAGAGAATTGTCATTGCCTTCTTGTTTTTGAAGTTTGCTCTTCTTTGAGGCTTTGTCCAATCATCTCTTGGTAGGATTTCTTCTTCACCATCAACTCCTCTTCTAGTTGGTGGTGTCCATTCTTTCCAAACACTATCCCAGACTTCAATTCCTTCACTATCCAAATATGTCTCCATCTGAAACTTCTAATGAGTATAATTTGCTCCATTAAAGTAAGGCTTGAGACTTTGGAATCCTTCATTGGCCATATCTTGATCTTTGCTAGCGCTGTTTAGGCTTCGATGCTAGACTAAGCTGTAATACCAATTGTTGTCCAGATATTAAACCAAGAAGGGGGGTTGAATTGGATATTAAAATTTTTAACTTTTAAGTGCGGAAAAAAAAGTTAAGTTGAGTAGGGATAGGAAGAAATCACACAGGAATTTTTATAGAGGTTCGGGTGTTAACAAACCCTACTCCTCTCCCCAATCTCAATTAGGAGTTTTATTAACACACTAAGGGTTACAATGGAGTTTTACAAGCTCACTCCCAACTATGGTGTTTCTAACAATGGATCACACCTAACCTAGAAATCCCTTGTGTTTTAATGGCTCACACAATAAACCAATTTCTTATGTTTTAAAGGCTCACACAAATAATCCTTACAAGTATTCTACTCTTAACCCAAAATACCCAAACTCACTTGAGAAGTAGATTACAAAGAGAAACACTTACAAATATATAATGCTCAGAGAATTATGAGCAAAAAGATTTTTACAGAGAATAAATGTTTGTTTTGAAAGTATTAAATGCATAAATGGCTTACAACAAGATTTTGATTCAAAGTATTAACTATTCTCTTATTCTGGATTCATAAATGATTTGCATTTATACCTCAATGGAGAATTATAGTCGTTCGGTTGCATTTAATGCGGAAATAGCCGTTGCACCAACTTTTAACTTTGCACCTGACATGTTTCTCTTTCCTCTTTCACGGTCGTGAGTATGAGTGTCACGGTCGTGACTGTTCTTCCAAGCCGTGACTTGAGTGGTGACTTTGGTCGTGAAGTATTATGGAAGGATATGAAATATTTGATCACGGGCGTGAACATCCTTCCTAGCCATGGTCCAAGTAGTGATTCTGGCCGTGAAGCTCTCTAGAGGAATTTGTCATGTCTTCTCATGGGTGTGACTTTTTTTCACGGTCATGACTAATATGATCATTCACAGTTGCTATCATTCTTCATGGCCGTGAACTTTAAATGTTGGATAGTTGGTGGTAAGCTTCATCAGGGGCGTGACATATAAGGTCACGAGTGTGAACATGCTATTTCTTCATTTTTTTGTCTTTTTAAGGTTAGAAAACAAGTATGTTAAATACATTATTGCTATTTTATTTGTTAGCATCAAAATGACGGAAATACCCCTTAAGGTTCAATATCATCATATTATACTATGCGATTTTAAGCATACATCTACATTAACAATACCAAATCTGATTCAATCTCAAAACTATCTTGGGATTTAACATCCATTATTACATAATCCATAATACTTGTACTTGTGAAAATCTATTACATGTCTTTATTTAAACATTGAAATAACTATGTCTCTATCCCATTCATGCGGAATAATCAATATTGAAATGAATCAAATAAAGTACAGACCCCGCACAGGTCAACTCTGACTAGCTTGATCTTCTCTTGTCAACTTAACAGTCTACTGGCTCCAAACCTGCGTGCAAATAAATCCACACACTAAGCTACTAAAAGTTTATTAGTACATATAATCATTTAAATTCTACCATGCGAACGCATATTAACATAACATTCATAATGAAAACATACATGTGTCCTTAACCATATCATCATTTACATATGACATATTAACTTACTTTACGCATATTGAATTGTTTATATTATTCAATTCCATCATAATATTCAAAATATGTACTTACCAGTATACTCAGTCATGCCATATATACATCGAAGAGAAACATACATATTAAATATCTGGGTCTAATTACATGTGTGACATAAATATCATAGGTGAATCTATATGATATAATCATATAGTATATTGATCATAATCATACTGAATTTCATCATATAGTGAAATAACAAGCTTTTAATCTCATACATATGATTACTGGTTTGCACAATCCTTTTCCAAGATGTGACTTCACTGAATTCCCAGTTTCCATATTACTGTATTACCAAATTCTAGTTTTCTTAGCCAAAACTCTAGACCTAGACCACTCGAATGCGGGTTGTGAAGCAAGAGTGCTCTAACATGAGCTTAAGTCACCCTGCTCATTAATGTATCTATCTGTATTACTACCACTGAGTTTCTCAAATCAGGAGCGCTCTAATACAAGCTTAAGCCATCCTAATGAGCAATGACTGCATGTATATAGGTACAAGGGCTTTCTGACACGAGCTTAAGTCATCTTGTCCCTAATCTGGATATGCTAATACTGAGATTTTCAAATCAAGAGTGCTCTGACATGAGCTTAAGCCACCTTGATGAGCAATATAATAATCGCATGCATATATATTCTACGATACCGTAACCCCCTTAATAGCATATCACCTATCTTAGCTAGTCATCGAATAGAGAATGGGCATATGTATTCATTTTCTGGATAATTAACATCATTTATGTTATATTCTATAATTCCACAATGTCATTCTGATATTCATAGCACCTAACGCATTCACAAATTTCATAATCATGGCATCATATTGCAATTAATCTCATTTGTTCATGCCAAATGTGTGTTTATATCATACTCAATTTGTTTCATCACATAAATCAATTTAACAATTTCAGGAAAACAAGACATTCTGGGCGTGAATACATATTCATGAGTGTGAAGTCTTATGTCACGGGTTGTCTACCAGTGACTCAACCGTAACTGGCTCATGATCATTTATGGGCATGAACATTTGTTCACGGACATGAAATTCATACTTTCATAGGAGTGGAGCTTAGCTCACGGGCATGAAATACCTTTATAGGCATGAAGTTTGGCTTCATGGGCATGATACATTAAACAGAAACATAATTTTTAGTATCGTTTGCAACCATTTCCACACAGAAATCATCATAATGCTAAAACTAACCAATGTTAGCCATGTCTATCTACACTTCTCATATTCCAAAATCTAACATCAATCATAAACATGCATAATATCATATCTAATCATTCAAACTAGGCTTCATGCCTTATTTATCATTATCCCACATCATTTTTCCAAATATCAATATCACATAATATTACCAACCACTAAACTCAATTCTAGCATTTATCATATCAACATTTCTTATTACAAAACACATAAGAATACAAAATTTATAGCTCAAACACATTATAAATGAATTAAAATGAGTATATGTACAAACATTAATATCAGAGCCCTAAAACTTGTTTCTCTTGCATCTACTATCTCTAGTGGGGTTCTCCATTGTCAGTCTCAATCCCTAACATAAAACAGAGACCATAATTACATTTTATATATGCCATTGAACCTATTTATGCCATAAATTGTTAAAAACTTACTTTCATTAATTTTAAGCCTATAAATCTAACTCTCCCATTAAACCAAAATGAAACTATAAAAGATTAACGAAAACCTCCCTTTCCTCTGTTTTGATGATTATAGATTGGCAATAGTGTTCAAAACATTTTCAAACCCTCCTTAGGTTCTGACTTCAATTCTTATATCAAAATCTTTGTTTTTCAATCTGTTTCAACCTCGTTTTTGTTGGTTATTTCGTGTTTAATCAATCAGAATCAAAAAAGGAATGAGAGAAATCTGTTTTTGAGGTTTCAGAGTGTTGTGGCTAGGGTTAGGAGTGATTTTACATGAGTCTTTTTGTTAAAACATGAAACTGCCATATATAAACTATGAATTTTCACAGGCATGAACCATAGTGTCGCCATAAAGCTCTTCAACTTCAGAATTTGAATTTTCCAACATTCACAGTTGTGATTAACTATGTCATAAGAGTCAGTGTTGGAAACTTCATTTTTCTATTATTTTCATTATATTAAAGTTCCTAACACCTATAACCACACATATACTTCCTATAAACTCTCAATATACCTTTAATTAATATATTAATTCCAGGTCCTAACTTCCAAGCGTTACATTTCTCTTCCGCTTAAAGAATTTCATCCAAGAAATTAATTGATGCATTGTCTCTGAATAGTTATGGATACTGGGCTTTCAATATGTAACACCTACTGACACAATTGGTGACACATCGATTATGCGGGCGAGTGCAATGCGCTTTTTGCCTTTTTAAAATCCGATTAAAACTTTAAACTTTCTTTGACACACATTATTAAATTTTTACATTTAAATTCATTGCATAAAACCTAATACTTTGATCCCTCCAGATCAAAATTCATATATATATATATATATATATATATATATATGGCCTCCACTAGCCACTGTTTACTCAAATAAATCTTTTGTACAATAAGGTTTACAAATAATTATACAAAGTATAAAGCCCAAAAAAATCAAGTCATGTACAACAAAAAATAAATATGACATGTATCACTGACTCTTTAAAATGAACGCTTCTTCTTCTCGAGTCAACTTCAGCTATCCCTTAGGTTCTAACCTTTGTGTAGGAAACTTACATACTAAACTACTGAAAGCTTAATGGTACATGTAGGCATAAAAATTCAAGCATACAACCATACAAGTTAAATCATGGCATTTTATGCATGTTTATGTTTTACCATCATATCATCAATACTATTCTAATTCATGGTTATACCATCATCATAACTCACATCAACATTACACATAGCAACCATAGTTTTTCTTTACCTAAAACCTACCATAAATTTCATTTTTTACTTATTATTAATTTTCTTTTCTTTATCCTTTTATCTTACTTTTGTTTCCTTCAACCAAAACTCTAAGTCGGATTATCCAGATGTGGGTTGCAGAATAGAGGCATCGTGAAGTTTCAGCCACTCTACCCACTATCTATAATAGCTCAAATGAGCTCCTCAAGTCAAGGACGCTCTCAGAGCTTTAACTAGCTTGACTAAGTATAAACCGAATCAAGGGCACTCTCAGAGCTTTAGCCACCTTGTCCTTATAATCATATAGAACTTAAGGACCAAGGGCGCTCTCGAAACTTTAGCTACCAAGGCCTCATATAAAAATATTCTATAGTACCATAAGCCCCTCAATGGTATACCATCTACCCATTAATAAACGTAGATTAGAGAAAAAGGCTTTTTAAATTATTAACATTATTTTCATTTCCTTTTAAACACATGCTAATTACCAACATCATCTACCATTTATGCGTTCTCATACCAACGCATAAATGTCATATCACCTATTAGTCATTTTCATTTATACTCGCTATCAAGAATTTACCATTGATACATTGCATCATAAACATCATCCACATGTGATTTACCATACTCATATACCCTTTTATATAGTATGCTTAAATAAGTCGTCACATAGCGTCATTATTTAAAAACTATATACAGACCATTCAGGAATGAAACCTGTTTGTGTTCATCATTCACGGGCGTGAATTTTAGGTTTTACAGACCCAAAACAGAACATATCAACACAATCATGCAAGAGTCTCTAAGATTGACCAATGTCAATCATTCTTATCATCATTCAACAATATTTCATGCTAGTAATATGCCTTAATCATAAAACAGAGCATTCATAATATGTTTCATGCCAAAATACCTTTTGAACATCATAATCCCCCTAACTAATTTCATGCCATTATAACATATTTTTCTCATGACCAACATGTATATACATAATCAAAGGCACTATCATGTTCTTTGTCACGTTTCTCATTCATTTCATGGCTTTAAACATAGCAACAACATAAGATTTGGAATTAATATGCATATAGGTATTAACCTTTGAAAATGGAGTCTAAACCCTCTAAAGCTCTTCAAGCTTGCCTAGGTCTTAGAGGATTCTCACATCTGCCTCTAGCTTCTAACAATAAGAAAAATGTTTCTTTAAGCTCTAAAACCGAATAAAAACTCAAAAAAATATTAAAAGCAAGCTCTCACCCATAAGCTCACAGTTTATCCTCCCACTCCTCTCTCTCATTTACCCCTCATAAAACTTGATCTTTAAAGCTTCCACAATGGAGGAAAAAGGTCTATGATGGTGAAAGATATGGAAAAGTGGCATGTTAGGTCGGTAAAAAAAGCATGGAAGCAGATTTAAAGGGACATGGTAGGGTGAAAATCGTGACTGTATCACCTGCCCATACTGTCCAAGCTTCACTGCCATGACCCATATTTCATGGGCATGAACAACTCATTCATGATCATGAAGAAACTCTTCACGTGTAACATCCTCTCACCCTAGCAACACATGCCCGGATAAGGGAGAGTTATTCTGACTTCATCGATTAAAATATCGTTTCATATATATATAAATGGTAGTAGCTCGTATATTTTTTTTATTATCTATTAGTTTTCTTTATAGTGGAAAAGAAATCATAATAAGGAAACAAAATGCATTTTATGCAATAAATTATTATTTACAAGATGTGCAGTTATTTTATAAATATTGTAAAAGAAATTTCAAAACAAAAGTACAAAAAGTTGTGTAACCCACGATGTCAGGAATGAGCTAGTTTACTTGGTTGGGTCATCGTTAACTTTATCTACTATCTTCAAATTATTCTTCTGTATATCTGCATGACAGAAACTCCCATGCTAAGCTCTAGGCTTAGTGGTGCATATAAATAAGGCAATAAACTGTACTCATGCAATATGCCATAAATGTGTCATCATACATATATGTTTGATTAAATAATCTATTTTTTATTTTTATTTTTTGCATATTCTTTATACATATATAAATGTAAATTTTTTGCGTATAAGCATTACATAATCATCTTATGCAAATAAATTATTCTTTAAATTCATATTTATGAACAACTAATTCATATATAAAATTTTTTATACCAGATTAGCGTATTTCTGTCCATAACACCTAGGAACCAATAATCAGGATAACGGGGTTGGTCATTCAGGCATAATAAAGTTACCACTCGGACATAGTGGAATGCATATACAAGTGTCATGACTGACATAATATATATATATGTGTCATCACCGGCTCCAATGTATATGTGTCATCACCGGTATTAATAAGAGTGTCATCACCGACATTAATAGATCATTGATTGACATGCCAAACTATCCAAAATTCTAGTTCTGGGCTAGGTGTTCTAGGGCTTAATTATTGTTAATGAAATTTATAATTCTTAAATTCACACATTTCATGCCTTTAATAGCTCAGTTAATCACATAATTACTCAATAAAAATATTATTTGCATAATATAACAAGATCTACATTATTTTTCACTTCAAATTCCCTCAATACATATTCTTCCCTATTACTAGTGATTCCATACCCTATTTTGGATCTGTTAACAACAAAATTAAATTATAAGGTCTTCTTAAGAATTTTAGCCCTGAATCTTAGCTTTAAAATTAAATTTGAATCACTAAATTTGGATTTTGTAACAGAACATATGATCAAATGAACACTGACTGGTCATTAAAATCATTGTTAGAATTTCGTAGATAATTTTCTAGTTATACTTTTGTGCCAAAATTAAGTATAGTTCCGTTCAAAATAAGGTTTTGTGTTCTTCCTAAAATTTTTAGCCCTATATCTTAAATTTTAAACACAATAAATAAATCATTAATCATAAATCCCAGAGCTTAAGTTATAGTAAAATATGTACTAACTGCTCCATAGAATCTAGCAAAGAACAAATAATTACCTAGTTCAATTTTTACCAAATATAATCCTAAGTCTAGCAAACATGCCTCCTAGAATTTTTATCATAAAATACTACTACTTAACAATCATTTATAAGCCAAATATTCAAATCATACAACTTTATGATAAAATATAGGCGATTGCCTTAAGTTATGCACTTACCTCTTATTTTACTTTTATTTTTCTTCACTTCTCTTTTTGTTTTCCTTTGCTCCTTTGAGTTAGTTCCTTGTCAATTTGAGTTACTAAAATACACTAAAAAATATCATTAAAACCTTTCTTTTTCCTTCCTCTTGCTTCTTCTTGATCAACTATGCATGAAACTTACTTTTCCATGTCTTTCTCACTCTTTTCCTCACTTTCTCTCTTTAGAATAAGGTTTGGCTATGGTGGAAAGATGGAGGAACATGGGAGACACTTTAAGTGCAGAAAATTCTAGATTAAAAGTGATAAGGAAGAAAGAAGAAAAAGACAAAAAATAAAAAATGGGTCCCATTTTCATATAAAATATCTAGATATTTATGTTAATTAGGTTCTTAATGTATGACACTTGATTTGGCCAGCCATAACATGTATTTAATGTCCATAATCATTCATTTAATTAATACACATCTCACTTGATCCTCCAATTTTTGGTAATTGCAAATTAATCCCAAAACGTTTTAAATTTTGCGTTTAGGTCCTTCATCATAAACTAATATTTTTAAATAAATTAAATACTTTATTAAGTAATTTTCATAATTATTTGCTATTATTTTAATTATTTTTCAGTGAAAATTCGAATTTAGACTCTGATCGAACCAACAAGTCGATTGAACAACTCACGCGACTCGGGGCCTAAATTAGCGAATATGACATCTTCTTCGCCTTAAAATAAATTTTGTCCTCAAAATTTTACTTGTTTATTCTGTGTTAAATTACTGAGAATATTGCTTCCTCTTTATCTTTTCGCTTTCCCATGTGGCTTATTCAGTAGCATGATTCCGCCATAACACTTTAACTAATGTAACTTTCTTATTTCGTGAAACTTTCTCTTCACGTGCTAATATGGCCACCGGTTCCTCTTCATACGTCAAATCAGTATGTACTTCTATCTCTTCATCTGGAATAATATGAGTTGGGTCCGATCTATATCTCCTTAATACAACATATGAAAAATATTATGGATTTTGTCCAACTCTAGTGGAAGGGCTAATCAATATGTCACTGGTCCGATTTTTTTCCAAAATCTCATAGGGACAAATGAACTTCAGACCTAACTTTCCTTTTCTATCTAATATCAATACTTTCTTCCTAGGTAAAACATTGAGAAACACTTTATCTCCCACAACATGCTTTATGTCTCACCTCTTGAGGTAAACATATGATTTCTATCAATCTTGAGTTGCCTTCAATATTTTCTTCATAATTCTAACCTTTGCTTCTATTTGTTGCACTAACTATGGCCCTATCAACTTTTTTTCACTCAACTCAGTCAAACAAACTGGTGTCCTACGCTTTCTTCTATACAATGCCTCATAAATAGCCATACCTATACTCTTCTGATGACTGTTATTATAGGCAAACTCCATAAGAGAAAGATATTGATCCCAATTTCCTTCAAACTCAAGCACACAATTTGTCATCATGTCTTCTAATAACTGTATTACTTGCTCAAATTGTCCACCCATTTGTGGATGAAAAATTGTATTTAAATTGAGTCAAGTTCTCAAAGCTTGTTGCAGGCTCTTCAAGAATTGCGATGTAAAGTGAGGATCTCTATTGTGGATGATAGACATTGGTACTCCATGAAGTCTTACTATCTCATTCCATAAATCTCAACCAATTTTTTTAAAGTATAGTCCTTTCGAATTGGTAGAAAATGTGTCGACTTTGTTAGTCGATCCACTATCACCCAAATTGCATCAGGCTTCCTATGAGTCATCGATAAACCGGACACGAAATCCATCGTGATTCTTTTCCACATCCATTCTAATTTTGGTATTGGTTGTAGTAATCTTGTGGGCAACTGATATTCTACTTTCACTTGTTGCCAGGTTAGACACTTAGCAACAACTCTTTGATATATTTCTTCATTCTTAACCACCGGTATTGAGTTTTCAAGTCTTGATACATCTTGTTCCCGCCTAGATGCATTGTATATACTATTTCATGTATTGCTTTTAAAATATCATACTTTAGCTCTTCAATACTGACACATAAATCCTATTCCTAAAGTATACTATGTCATTTTCTATTAATAAAAACTCAGGCTTTTCTCTCTTTTTCATTGCCTCAACTATCTCTACACGTTTTTCATCTTACCTCTGAGCATCTTTAACCCTATGCATCAAGATGGATTGTACTCGCATCTCAGCTAAAATCTTTTCTAGTTAGTGCATCTGCAACCACATTTGTTTTTCCTGGCTGATAGTCAATCACACAGTTATAATCTTTAATCAACTCCAACTATCTTCATTGTCTCAAATTCAACTCTTTTTTACTTAAGACTTTTGTGATCTGTATAGATATAACATCTTTCCCTATACATATAATGTCTTTAAATTTTTAAAGCAAAAAATAACAGCTAACTCCAAATCGTGTGTCGGATAATTAAGCTCATGAGTTTTAAGTTGTCTGGAAGCATAAGTAATCACTTTTCCTTCCTGCATAAGGGCACAACCCAACCCATTATGACTAGCATTGTTGTACACAACAAAGTCTTTCCTTGGAATAGGCTGAGTCAAAACTAGTGCTTCATTCAACATCATCTTAAGTCGACCAAAACTTGTTTGACACCTATCTATCCACTCAAAACAGACCTCTTTTCTCAACAATATAGTCATAGTCGCTATGGATGAAAATCCCTTCATGAACCTTCTATAATATCCTTCTAATTTGAGGAAACTTTTCACTTTTGTCACATTATGAGGTAGTTTCCAATTAAGAATAGCCTCGATTTTTCTAGGATTAACCTAAATAGCTTATGCTAAAACTACGTGACCCAGAAAACTGTATGCTTGAAGCCAAAACTCACACTTTGATAACTTTGCATACAACTGCTTCTCCCTCAATGTCTGCAGTACTATTCTAAGATGTTGATCATGTTCTTCTCAGTCTCTAGAGTACACAAGGATTCATCAATAAATACCACTATAAAGTGATCAAGATATGGCCTAAACACTCGGTTCATTAGGTACATAAAAGCTATTTGTGCATTCGTCAATCCAAAGGCATAACCAGGAACTCATAATGACTATATTGAGTCCTGAATGTCGTCTTAGGTACATCTGACTCTTTGATCTTCAGCTGATGATACCTCAATCGAAGATCTATCTTTGAAAATATGGCTGCACCTTTTAACTGATCAAGTAAATCATCAATCTTGGGCAGTGGGTATTTATTCTTAACAATCACTCTATTAAGCTGTCTGTAATCAATGCAGAGACGTAAGGTGTAACATCCTTGACTTCCCACATATGCATTATTACATGTATTTTATTTTCACATATGCATTTGCATATATTTCACTTGAACATGTGCATTTAATATGTATTTGGATAGGAACAAGTTCATGACATGCACTAGCTACGTGTCCTAGTACATTGCAATTGTATCGAGTCGCACGTGTGTTCTTATAACCTAAATGAGGGTAACAAGATATTAAGAATAAATTGAATAAAGTGACTAAATAAAAGTAAGTAAAATGAGGGTAATAAGATATTAAGAATAAATTGAATAAAGTGACTAAATAAAAGTAAGTAAAATGACTAGATTAAGATTAGTAAATATTTTACATTGTTAATTTAATTAAATTGAATCAAAAGATTAAATTGTATATTGTGTTGATTTATGTAATAATAATAAGAATAAAAAAAATAAAAAGAAAAACAAAAAAAAACAAAAGTCAGAAAAAAATTAAAAAAAAAGAAAGGGGCAGATGAAAAAAAAAAGAAAGAAAGGAAGACAATTGTGTTGACTTTTAACTTATTAGGCTGCCATCATCTTCATTTCCTTTCCTTATCTTCTTCTTCTTCTTCTTTGCTTCATTCCTTCAATCCATTTTTTTGAAGTTCCAGCCACCTTTTCTTCTCTCTTTCACTCCAAAAAATTACAGCAACAAGGTTAGCCAAGGGTGATTATAGGTGAGTAAACATTTATTTTATGTTAAGCTTGATTATGGTGTTTAGAGTTTATAAATAGGCAGGATTTTGTACCTTGGTTTCGATGATCATAGAGATCGAATCTGGAAAATTGTTTCCTTTATGTCTTATATTTATGGATATGTAAACAGTTTTGCAAGATTTTGTGTATAGGAAGAGATATTTTCTCTCTACTGAAACTGGTCCAGATGTGAACCCTAAGTGAATTAGCCACTGTTTTTGTTACTTTTGAATATGATAAAACCATTATTTTAAGTATCTAAAAACATAAAAGTTTTAGATATGTGTTATGTATCTGTATACCAAAGTTTAGGTTCATATGTCTTGTATATTGTGAGTTATGGTGAATGGAACCATGACTGTTCCATAGTTTGAACTGCTTGCTTAGTGCCCTACGTAGATCCAGCAAACTTGTTTGGCCAATTTAAGCTCCATAGAGATCGATTATATAAATTATCAAAACATGCAAGTTATAGTTTATGTCTTAGCTAAATTTGGGTATATATATATATCCTTAATATGTTATGTATAGAGTTAGATAGAGCCTTCACAAGTCATACTGGTCCAGAAGCCAACTCTGTTCCGGATCAGTGAAATGTTTCTTATAATTTGATGACCTTAGAGGCATAATTG
Organism: Triadica sebifera; assembly: GCA_023653625.1. Classification (NCBI taxonomy): domain Eukaryota; kingdom Viridiplantae; phylum Streptophyta; class Magnoliopsida; order Malpighiales; family Euphorbiaceae; genus Triadica; species Triadica sebifera. The sequence continues at coordinate 15,358,371 of CM042898.1, read as the reverse complement.
ATAAAAGTTATAAACATATAAAATGTTCCATTTTAATCCATCTAAGTTTCTACCAATTTCATTATAATATTACTTACATATTGTAAGATATGAAGGGCCAAATTTGGTACCTTAAAACTGCCAAAGGGCAGAAACAGGGCAGAAAATATAATACAATTGGAAATTGCACCAAATATTGTACAATGCTCCAATTTCTCTGAAATTTGAGTATTTATATAATTATATGTTAGTTTTAGTTAGGACTAAGAATAATATTAATTGGTCAAGTATAGAAAAATTTATAGGCTAATCAATCTCATAAGGTCACACTGCCCCATAGGAAAAAGTCTAACTATGTATTTGCACTATGCATATTAATTTGTTAAGCCACATTAAGTTTCTTTAGTCATAAATTAATTGATTATATGTCCATATTAGGCCCACGACATATTAGAGACCCACAAAGAGGGGATAGACGATAAGTAAGGGTCGGAATCAAAGGAGAACGATGAGTTTAATTATCAATTGAATTCTTTAGTGCATATGAATATTGCTTGCTATATGATTCATATGATTGTCATGATTTTTCCTTGATAGTATGATGATGGATAATTTGTGATTTTTGTGGTACATATAAGTGGTATACTTGTGGTATGTTTGAAGTATATGTTTGACATATGTGATATATATACATGGTATATGTATAGTATATGCAAGGTATATGCGTGACATATGAGGTATATATGTGATATATGTATAGTATATATGATAAAGATGCAATGGTTAATGAATGCTTAGTTACAAATGCATATGCATATGGACTTAAAAGGCATTATGACTACAAATGATCAAGCTAGCTAGCAAATGCAAACGTTCACATGGAAACCTAGGGAAATGTCTGTTTAACTTAGTCACAACAAAATGAAATAAGCATAGCATTTGCATACGTAAAGAGTAATGATTATATGTTCCAACTTTATTGATATTTATATGATACTGATGAATGGAATGGAATACATGGTATGTATTGGATTTATGATTTATTACTATGAATTTTTTAGTACTTTAGAGCTCATTTGATAATTATTCTCACTGAGCCGCAACTCATCAATTTGCATCATTTTTCAGGTAAAGAAAAGTGATAGCTCATTTTGAGTAGCGTATAGAAGACATGGAGCACAGGTCACTGGCCGAGCCTCATCACTCTCTCTCCTTGCATTGCACACAAGCATGAAAACATGTCATCTGTATTTTGGACTTATATGTTTGAATATGTATTGTCACTTTGGATTAGTTTTAAAAATGTATAAATGAAAGCAACTCGTAAATACTTATGTGCAAAGTTTATGTTTTAATATATGTGATATATCATATTGTGGTGAAAGCCTCAATGTTGACTTGAAAAGTTATTGAATGATATTATAGGATATGATGAAAAAAAATTTACTATCAGTGTTAACAGGATCTTATGTCTTGTTAGCATGTCATATGTGATTATTTGACACAGGGATAGGTTGTACTCAAATGTATAAGATGTGGTGTTACATAAGGTGTCATCTATCTTTTTCACAAATAATACTAGAGCGCCCCACGATGATACATTGGGTTGTATAAATCCCCTATCTAATAATTCTTCCAATTATATCTTCAACTCTTTGAACTCCACTTATGCCATATGGTGTACTAGAAATAGTAGTGTCGGGTACCAAATTGATGGAAAATTTCATTTCTCAATCTGGTGGTAACCCTAGCAACTCCTCTAAAAACACATTAGAAAACTCACTAAAGTAGGAATGTCAACCAAATTTGGACTTCTTTTTTCATATCAATCACATACGCTAAAGTATGCTTCACATCCTTTACTGATGAGTTTCTGAGCTTTCAACACTGATATCACATTGCCTGGAACTCTATTCTCACACATCACCATTATCTCATGTTGTTCCGAAATTCTGATGATCATTTGTCTCCTCCCACGATCCACTACCACTCCATAATGAGCTAACCAATCCATTCCTAATATCACATCGAACTCATAGAATGGTAACTCTATCAAGTCTGTTGAGAATTGCCTACCTTGAATTTCAACTAGGCAACCCTTAAACACCTTGCTAACCCTCACACTATGCCCTAATGGGTTAGTTACAAAAATCTAAAATTCTAGAGGCTAAGGTTCTAAACCCTCTCGACAGTGGAGGTGTGCATATGTATGAATACGTCAACCCCAGATCTATCAATGCATGCATGTTAAGGCCAAAGAGAAGTGTTGTCCAGATATTGAACCAAGAAGGGGGGTTGAATTGGATATTAAAAATTTAAGTTTCAAGTGCAGAAAGAAAAGTTAAGTTTAGTAGGGATAGAAAGATATGACACAAGGATTTTTATAGAGGTTCGAGTCTTAACAAACCCTACTCCTCTCCCCAATCTCAATTGGGAGTTTCACTAACACTCTAAGTGTTACAATGGAGTTTTATAAGCTCACTCCTAACTATGGTGTTTCTAACAATGGATCACACCTAACCTAGAAATCCCTTATATTTTAATGGCTCACACAATAAACCAATTCCTTGTGTTTTAAAGGCTCACACAAATAACCTTTACCTTGTGTTTTAAAGGCTCACACAAATAACCCTTACCTTGTGTTTTAAAGGCTTACACAAATAACCCTTACAAGTGTTATACTCTTAACCCCAAAATACCCAAAAATCACTTGAGTAAATGATTACAGAGAGAAACACTTGCAAATCTATAATGCTCAGAAAATGATGAGCAAAAAGATTTTCACAGAGAATAAATGTTTGTTTTGAAAATATCAAATGCATAAATGGCTTACAACAAGATTTTGATTCAAAATATTAGCTATCCTCTTATTCCCTTATTCTGGATGCATAAATGACTTGTATTTAAACTTCCATGGTGAATTATAGCCGTTAGATTGCATTTAATATCTATTGCACCAACTCTTATTGTCGCGTCTGACATGTTTCTCTTTCATCTTTCACAGTCGTGAATATGTGTGTCACGGTCATGACTATTCTTTTAAGCTGTGACTTGAGTGGTGACCTTGGCTGTGAAGCATTATGGAAGGATTTGAAGTGTTTGATCATGGGCGTGACATTATATCTTCACGAGAGTGACATCCTTCCAAGCTGTGGTCCAAGTGGTGACTCTGGCCGTGAAGCTCTCTAGAAGAATTTGTCATGTCTTCTCACGGGCGTGACTTTAATTCACAGGCGTGACTGAAATGTTCATTCATGGTTGCTATCATTTTTCATGGCCGTGAACTTTAAATGTTGGATGGTTGGCACTAAGCTTCATCACGGGCGTGACATATAAGGTCACTGGCGTAAACATGTTATTTCTTCAATTTTATCTTTTTATGATTAATCTTCCATTCTCCATTCTTGCTATCATGTTCCATACCTATTCAATAAACTTAAAAAACAAGTATGTTAAATACATTATTGCTATTTTATTTGCTAGCATCAAAATGACATAAATACCCCTCAAGGTTCCACAATCTCCCCCTTTTTTATGGTGACAAATAATCTAACAATATGTGCTTTTGAGAAGTCTCTCCCTCAAAATATGCTTAGGATAAAAAATGATGAAGTGAAAGTATTGTAAAGAATGATGAAGTGTAGCATCGAAATATGCTTCCTAGTTTTAAGTATATGCAAGTTATATGCAAAGTATATCAAATGTATACCACAATTTTTCCTTAAAGCAAGTTACGTTTATGCTAAGTATATATAAGGTATATTCAGAGTATATCAAGTGCGTATTCATTCATGTACTTTGCATTAAGGGCTATGCAAAGTATACTTATGGTATATTAAGCTCATTTGCATACTTGCATATTCATTTTGATTCAAAATGAGTATTGCTTTTAACTTTAAACAATATATTGCTAGGTTCTCCCCCTTTTGTCATCAATAAAAAGAATAACAAAAAGATAAAATATAATGGAAAACAAAAACAAATATATTAATGTAGAAAAACCAAATACAAAAGTAATTGAAATTTTGAAAGGAAATTTGAAATTCCTACAGCAAACAAGCTTGAAAATAACACAGCTAACATATAATCTAGCCAGACATCCTATCTCTAAGGTGAGCTACTTCTGCCTCAAGGCTTTCCATGCGAGACACCATGAAATCCTTGAGGTTCTCTAACCTCTCATCCATCGAAGCCTGCAATTGCTCAAACCGTGGCGCCAAGAGTTCAGCCACTTGTTGACTTAAGTTTGGTGTGGAGGCAGAGGATTGTCCAATTTCCTGCTCAACCTCTGGAGGTGCCACTTCAACTCGAACTCTCTTCCTCTGCTGGATTCCTTGGAGGCCAGCTTTGAAGTCATTCGAGTCATTGTCCTCCCAAATGATCTCACCAGCAGTGTTGGTGAAACGGTAGTAGATGTTGTTCTCAAACACTATACGAACAACCACTCCTATTTTAATGAAGGACTCGATGTCTAGTCGGTCTTGAGGATGTGATGGTATGAGGTTGAAGTGGTGTCCATCTAGCTTCAAGTATTCGAGCTTCATGGCGATGTAAGTCACGTACCCACCAATCAGAATGTCTCTGGAAGGCTTGGTGGCAATTGACAAAAGATGGTTTGCAAACCATTGAGATAAAGCCACTGTTGGGCCTCTTCGGGCCATCTCCAAGAGAAAGAGCTCTGACTTCCTAATCGATCCATTGTTGTCTCCTCTGGCAAAAATGCTATAGGTTAGAAACCTATGCAAGTACTTGTGCATTGGGGATCGAAGGTGCGTGCTATTAGTCTTCTTGACGTCCCAGCTGCAATCAAGCCCGAAGTGAGTCCATGCCTGAGTAACATAGAACTCCACTTCACTCTCATTTAGGATGCCATCAGAAGGAAGGTTGAACAAGTCTCCAAACTCTGTGGCAGAGAGGGTGTTCGGATGCTTGCAAATTTGGAATTTCACTGTGCTGGTAGGAGGGACTTGCAGGGCACTCAAAAATTCTAGAGTTGGTTGTTGGATATTAACGAAGTCTTTCAAATGACAAGCCTGGAGTTGTTCCATCATGCTTGTCTCGAGGCCAAGTGTCCAGATGGTTTTCCACTTAAATGATCTAAAGGAAAGGAGTGGTCATTTCTTGAGCACTGAGTATCTAGGATGACAATGCTCCGGAAAAATGTTTAGAAGGTAATCCGTGTACATTTTTTATTGTTGTAAATTTTTGGAGCATGACAATAACGGTGGTGACAGACGAGTCATGGGCGTGAAGTATAAACTTCACTACTTGTGATCGTGAAACAGAGCGTGACACAAAGCGTGAATGATTCTGTAAGTTTTCGGTGGAAATGTTCACGGTCATGAAAAGGCATCACGGGCGGGAACAAAGGGTTTCACGGGGGTGAATGGAAAAGGTTATGGTCATGAAACATAGTCTTCACTACCTTCAGCCGTGAAGCATGTCGTGAAGCAAGTCATGAAAGCTACTCGTTCTTTTGGCAATTTAGTTCACGGTCGTGAATTGCCTAAAATTCTCATTAAATAAAATTAAGTCTTAAACAAGACTAAAACATATTTCAAAGGAGTTTTTATCCCCTATAACTTATATTTCTATCAAATTAGCTACCTTGTTTCTGGTAAGATGAGAAAAAAACAAGATTATTAATCAAGGTTTGACAATTTTGGCAATCATAAAGTTAATCCATCAATCATACCAAGCTCTCTTCTTATGAAATTAAATCTTTCCTCATTTAGAGACTTAGTGAAGATATCTGCCAATTGATTGTCTATGCTTATAAATTCCAATACAATATCTCCATATTGAACATGATCTCTAATAAAACGATGTCTTATGTCAATATGCTTACTTCTAGAGTGTTGAATGGGATTCTTAGATAGATTTATAGCACTTGTATTGTCACATCTAATAGGTATATGGTCCATACTATGACCATAATCCTTAAGTTGTTGTTTTATCCAAAGGATTTGTGTACAACAACATCCTGCTCCCACATACTCCGCTTCAGCGGTAGAAAGAGCAACTGAAACTTGTTTCTTGCTAAACCAAGAAACTAAGCATTCTCCAATAAAGTGACAAGTACCTGAAGTACTTTTTCTATCTAAAAGACTTCCAGCATAAACAACATCTGAATATCCTATAATGTAAAATGATGAATTTCTAGGATACCACAAACCTAGATGCAATGAGCTATGTAAATATTTAAAAATTCTTTTTACTGCATTTAAATGAGACTCTTTTGTACACGATTGAAAGCATGCACATAAGCATACACTATACATTATGTCGGGTCTAGAAGTAGTAAGATATAAAAGTGATCCGATCATACCAATTTCGTTAATGTGCTCATTGGAATCTTGACATTCTTGCATCCTTCCATTCCAAATTTCTTAAGTAAGTCTTTGCCATATTTGGATTGGTTGATGAATATGCCCTCATTGCCTTGTTTTATTTGTAGACCGAGGAAATATTTTAGCTCACCCATCATGCTCATTTCGAATTCCTTAGTCATACACTTAGCAAATTTTTGACAAAGCAATTCATTAGTAGACCCAAATATGATATCATCAACATAAATTTGAACAATTAGAATATCATGCTTATGTTTTTTAATGAATAATGTAGTGTCAACATTCCCCTTTGTAAAGTTATTTTCTAAAAGAAAAGAACTTAGTCTATCATACCAAGCTCTTGGGGCTTATTTTAATCCATATAGAGCTTTTAAAAGTTTAAACACATGATTGGGCAAATCATAGCTTTCAAAACCTAGTGGTTGTTTTACATAAACTTTTTCTTCTATAAAACCATTTAAAAATGCACTTTTTATATCCATTTGAAAGAGTTTGAAATTCATGTGGCATGCATATGCTAAAAGTATTCTTATGTCTTCTAATCTAGCTACAGGAGCATAGGTCTCATCATAATCTATTCCTTATTCCTGATTATACCCTTTTGCAACCAACCTAGCTTTATTCCTAGTTATTGATCCTTGTTCATCTAGTTTATTTCTAAATACCCATTTGCTTCCTATAATTTGATGATCCTTGGGTCTAGGTACTAAGGTCCATACCTTACTTCTCTCAAATTGGTTAAGTTCCTCTTGCATGGCAATCACCCAACTTTCATCATTAAGAGACTCATCAATATTTTTAGGCTCAATTTGAGAAATAAAAGCAAGGTCAGAAACTAAATGTTTGAGATGAGATCTAGTACTTACTCCCCTTGTAGGATCACCAATGATTTGCTCTTTCAGGTGATCTTTTGTTAATCTCCATTCCTTTGGGAGCTCTTGCCTGTTTTCCTCTTGAGCTTGAGGTAGAGAATCATCTTGATGTGAATCTTCTTGATCATCTTCTTCTTTTCCATTTTCAAGATCAAGTCTTTCTGTGGTACCTATAACATCATCAACAACACTACCTTTCACAAGATCAAGTCTACTAGATTCATCAAAAACAACATGCATATATTCTTCAACAGTTAATGACTTTTTTATTAAATATTCTATATGCTTTCTAGTTGTAGAGTATCCTAAAAAGATACCTTCATCAGATTTATAAGCAAATTTTCCAAGTTTGTACTTGGTATTCAATATGAACCACTTGCATCTAAATACTCTAAAGTATGATATCAAGGGCTATCTTCCATTCCATAGCTCAAATGAAGTTTTGTTTAGGAGAGGTCTTTTGAAAACTCGATTTGAAATATAACAAGCAGTATTTGTGGCTTTGGCCCAAAAGTAAGTTGGTAAACCATACTCATTGAGCATTGTTCTAGCCATTTCAATTAAAGTTCGATTTTTTCTTTCAACTACCCTATTTTGTTGAGGTATCCTAGGGGATGAAAAATTCTGCGAAATGTCATGTTCAAGAAAAAAGCTTTCAAAGTTTTCATTTTCAAATTCTTTGCTATAGTCACTTCTTATTCTTGAAATGCAATATCCTTTTTCATTTTGAACTCCTTTAGCAAAATTTTTGAAAGTTTCAAAAGTATCACTCTTTTGAACTAAGAAAATTACCCAAGTAAATCTAGAGTAATCATCTACGATGACAAAGGCATAATGTTTACCTCCTAAGCTTGCAATTCTTGTAGGTCCAAATAAATCTAGATGCAGGAGTTGTAGAGGTTTTGAGGTACTTACTATGTTTTTGGATTTGAAGGATGACTTGTGTTGCTTCCCTCTTTGGCAAGGTTCACATGTCTTGTCTTTTTCAAATTTGACTTTTGGCAGTCCCTTTACCAGTTCTCCTGTGTTGAGGCTTTGAATTAAGTCCATATTTGTATGACCAAGCCTTCTATGCCACAACCAAGATTCATCACTAGTAGTCACAAGACACTTAGAGGAATGGTTAGATATTTTGAGTAAGTCTATTATGTAGGTATTAACCTCTCTATTTCCTTTAAATATCTCTTGAGCATCAATAGAGGTTACAAGACATTCGTTGGAAGTAAAGGTTACTTTATTTCCTTTATCACAAAATTGACTTACACTCAATAAGTTATGTTTCAAACCATCAACAAGTAAGACATCTTTAATAAAAGTAGCACCATTAATACCAATAGAACCAATGCCAATTACCTTACCCTTAGCATTGTTTCCAAATGTAACTTTACCTCTATCAATACTTTCGATTTCATTGAAAAGTTTTGTCTCCTGTCATATGCCTTGAGCATCCACTATCTACTAGCCAAGCATTTTTGTTTATTGTGGACTTGAGGCATACCTATAGAATCACAATTCAAGAATGGTTTTTAGGTACCCAAATGAGCTTGGGTCCTTGGGGGTTAGCATGTGAAGGTTCCCAATGAGCCTTCCTTATCCAGCAATGTTTATTTATGTGACCAATTTTCATACAATAATTACATTGTTTAGGTCTAAAAATGCTTTTTGGTCTTACAATGCTTTTGAATGCCATATTTCTATTAGACTGAGTTTGAGAACAATGGCATGCACAATCATGATTAATTGGTGCTTTTCTAGATGCATGTTTCTTATACATAAAGGCATGATTAGCCTTTTGAGGTTTCTTTCTTAGGCTTACCAATCCTTGATTATTCCTTTTATGTATAAAAGATTTAGTGTATTTAGTGCACTTATCCCTTGGTGTTGTTCCAGCAAATGTGGAGATGTGAGGTTCACTCGACTTAACAAAAGTAGTCTTATGAGAAGATGATGATGTGCCCTTAAATCCTAGACCATATCTAATTAAGGGTGGTCTTTGAGACACAATGAAAGTATCTAAGCTCTCATTTCCTTTGTGGAATTTTGAAATGGAGTTTCTAAGTTTCTCAACTTCATTTTTCAAAGTATTGTTTTGTTTAAGAAAGGATTTAGTTGAGGGTATTGAAGAGTATTCATCTAACGAATTTTGAAGAGATTCATTAGATGATTTAAGCTTAAAGTTCTCCTTTTCTAAAGCATCCATTTTGATTTTTAAATTAGAAATGTTATTCTTATAAGTATTGAATTTACTCCTATATTTCTCTAGTTCTAGATTCAATTCTTATGTTAGGCTTTATTCATCATCATCATCATCTTCACTATTACTATCATTATCACTACTATCATTATTGAAAGAGTATGAGTGAAGTGATCTTACCTTATCCGGGACATGATCCTCTATAGCCATGAAGCATATATCTTTTTTACTTGAAGAGCTTTCGTCATCCTATGTGGCTTTGTGACCTTTCTCCCCATTGTCTCTTTGGTATTTGCTTTTATGCTTCTTGAGCCTTGGACATTCTGGTTTAATATGCCCTTTGTTTCCACATTCATAGCATTTTACCTCTTCTTTACTTCTTTGTGCATCATTAGAAGTCTGTTTGAGGTTTTTTTGCCTGAATTTTCTAGAATTGCTCATTCTCTTCTCAATAATTCTTTTTAGCCTTCTTGAGAGCATAGCAATGTCCTCATTTGCATCATCACTCATTTCTTCATCATCTTCAACTTCTTATTGAGATTTTGAAGTAGATGCTTTTAGTGCTAGAGGCTTTCTTTTTTCTGGCTCTGCTTCAAGCTCTCTATCTCTTTTCACTGTCATTTCATGTGTGAGAAGTTTGCTAATAAGCACATCAGTATTCATGATGCACATGTCATCATTTGCCTCTTCTATACTGGCAACTCTTGAACCGTAATCTTTGAGAGGAAGACTTCTCAGGATTTTGTTATTTACATATTCTAAGCTCAGGTGCTTCTCAAGTTTTCTCATGCCATTTATGATAGCTAGAAGATGGTTGGTCATGTCAGTGATTGACTCATTGGATTTCATCTTGAAGAGCTCATACTCTGAAGTAAGAAGTTGAATCTTCTTTGATTTAACTGGCTTATTCCTTCATGATAGTTTTCCAATGTTTTCCAGATGCTGTAAACTGTTGGGTAGTGTTGTATTCTACCATATTCTTCAATGGATAATGAGCTTGAGAGAATTGTCATTGTCTTCTTATTTTTTAGGTTTGCTCTTTTTTTAGGCTCTGTCCAATCATCTCTTGATAAGATTTCTTCTTCACTATTAACTCCTCTTCTAGTTGGTGGTGTCCATTCTTTTCGAACACTATCCCAGACTTCAATTCCTTCCCTATCCAGATATGTCTCCATCCGAAACTTCCAATGAGCATAATTTGCTCCATCAAAGTAAGGCTTGAGAATTTGGAATCCTTCATTGGACATATCTTGATCTTTACTAGCGTTGTTTAGGCTTCGATGCTAGACTTAGCTCTGATACCAATTGTTGTCCAGATATTGAACCAAGAAGGGGGGTTGAATTGGATATTAAAAATTGAAGTTTTAAGTGCGGAAAAAAAAGTTAAGTTTAGTAGGGATAGAAAGATATGACACAAGGATTTTTATGGAGTTTCGGGTGTTAACAAACCCTACTCCTCTCCCCAATCTCAATTGGGAGTTTCACTAACACTCTAAGTGTTACAATGGAGTTTTACAAGCTCACTCCCAACTATGGTGTTTCTAACAATGGATCACATCTAACCCAGAAATCCCTTGTGTTTTAATGGCTCACACAATAAACCAATTCCTTGTGTTTGAAAGGCTCACACAAATAACCTTTACCTTGTGTTTTAAAGGCTCACACAAATAACCCTTACCTTGTGTTTTGAAGGCTCTCACAAATAACCCTTACAAGTGTTCTACTTTTAACCCCAAAACTCACTTGAGTAAATGATTACAGAGAGAAACACTTACAAATCTATAATGCTCAAAGAATAATAAGCAAAAATGTTTTCATAGAAAATAAATGTTTGTTTTGAAAATATCAAATGCACAAATGGCTTACAACAAGATTTTGATTCAAAATATTAGCTATCCTCTTATTCCCTTGTTATGGATGCATAAATAACCTGCATTTATACTTTCATGGCGAATTATAGCCATTAGATTGCATTTAATATGGAACTAGCCGCTGCACCAACTCTTATTGTCATGCCTGACATGTTTCTCTTTCATCTTTCACTGTCGTGAATATGTGTGTCACAGTCGTGACTATTCTTCCAAGCTGTGACTTGAGTGGTGACCTTGGCCATGAAGCATTTTGGAAGGATTTGAAGTGTTTGATCACGGCATGACATTATATCTTCATGGGCATGACATCCTTTCAAGCTATGGTCCAAGTGGTGACTCTGGCCGTAAAACTCTCTGGAAGAATTTGTCATATCTTCTCACGGGCATGACTTTAATTCACAGGCATGAATGAAATGTTCATTCACGGTTTCTATCATTCTTCATGGCCGTGAACTTTAAATGTTGGATGGTTGACGCTAAGCTTCATCACGGGCGTGACATATAAGGTCATGGGCATGAACATGCTATTTCTTCAATTTTATCTTTTTAAGATTAATCTTCCATTCTCCATTCTTGCTATCATGTTCCATACCTTGTTCAGTAAACTTAGAAAACAAGTATGTTAAATACATTATTGCTATTTTATTTGTTAGCATCAAAATGACAGAAATACCCCTCAAGGTTCAACAAGAAAGAATTTACCAATTATGACATCAGGTGCATCTTACTCCTCTCGGCCTCGCATAGCATATGCCCTGACTAGGGCAACTCTACTACCTTCTAGTCTCTCAGTTGTCTTTGATCTAAACTGATTGGGCCCTGATCGGCCTTCTCTGCCTTACCCTCGACCTCGGCTTCTGCCTTGCCTAAAAGCCTCCACTGTATTGACTCAGTGCTCCCCGAACCTCTGCCATACTATAATAGAGGACAATTTCTTCTCATATGATCTTTGGAGACATACCTTAAGCATGCTTCTGTCATCCACCAACACTCTCCTAAATGAAGGTGACCACAATGTTGACATTCTAGTAGAGGTAGAGATCTACGTAGTGTCTGTGTCGGTGCACTGGCTACTGAAGAAACAGATCTCGCGTGCTATCCCCACCTGAAAGAAGAAGGCCTGCTGAAACCCCCAACTTGAATTTGGCCATTGAAAGATCTGGCTCTCTTACCACTTGATGGTCCTCCACTCGACTTTGACATGGGTCTCCTTAACCCTCTATTTTGTGTTGGCTGTTGTGCTGCTAAAACTCTTTCAACTATTCTGGTATATGCTAGCAAACTAGAAAAACTCATCAAGAGTAGGGATGAAACCTGTAGCTTGATATGGTCTCTCAATCCATCTTCAAATCATCGACATTTATCAGCTTCCGTGGATACAATGCCGCTAGCATATTTGCAGAAATGTGTGAACTCTCTTTCATATTCTGTTATTGACATGTCACCCTATTTCAATGTCAAAAACTCTATTTTCTTGTTATCTGTGTAAATAGGGGGAATATATAGGTCTTTGAACTTTTCTACAAAAAACTCCCAAGTCATGGGATCAGGTACCTCTGAACTCTATGACTCAGACAGCCACGCCACCAGTCATATGCATGATCTTTCAATAAGGATACTTCATATTCATATTTCTGCTTGTCCATGCAATGCAGCTGATCAAATACTCTCGCTGCCCGTTCTAACCAAAAATCTACCATGAAGGGGTCATCTTTCTGTTTACCATAGAAATCTAGTGCTCCTAACTTTCTCAGTCTCTTAAATTGTAACACAGACAAGATTGGTTGTGATGCTCTTCATAGCAAATCTATCATGTTCCTCATAAGCTCTATTTGTCTTGTGCCAACAACAAACTACCCTTGTGATGAGCTAGCACTAGATCTCGATGTAGTAGATTGGCGATGACTTGATCATGATGAAGCCTTTGTTTCGGTAGGCTCATTACTTTCATCTCCTTCGACCATAATCTATCATAACCTGAAGCCATACTCTACCTATATCATAAAATAATAACCCCAATCAGTAAGTAGCAACTTTTATACTCAATTTTGGGTACACACATGTCATAATTATTTTGAAAACTATTTTTAAAATTCCAAAACCGTTTGAATCGTACTTTGATACCAAAAACTATAACACGTGCCCGGAACCCCAGCAACACGTGCTCGGATAAGAGAGTGTTATTCTGACTTCATCGATTAAAATATCGTTTCATAAATATAAAAGGTAGTAGCTCGTATATTTTTTTATTTATTATCTATTAGTTATTATTATTTTTTGGTAGTGGAAAAGAAATTATAATAAGGAAACAAAATACATTTTATGTAATAAAGTATTATTTACAAGATGTACAATTATTTTACAAACATATTAAAAAAAATTTCAAAACAAAAGTACAAAAAGTTGTATAACCCATGGTGTCAGGAATGAGTTGTTTTACTTAGTCAGGTCACCGTTAACTTTATCTATTATCTTTGAATTATTTTTCTCTATATCTGTGCGATAAAAACTTCCACGCTAAGCTCTAGGCTTAATGGTGTATATAAGGCAATAAACTATACTCATACAATATGCCATAAATGTGTTATCATACATATATGTCTGATTAAATAATCTTCTTTTTTGCATATTCTTTATGCATATACAAATATAAAGTGTTCATGTATAAGCATTACATAATCTTTTTATGCAAATAAATTATTCTTTATTTTCATATTTATGAACAACTAATTCATATATATAATTCTTTATACCATATTGATGTATTTATGCCTATAACACCTAGGAACCAATAATCAGGATAACGGGGTTGACCATTAAGGCATAACAAAGTTGCCACCTGGGCATAATAGTATGCGCATACAAGTGTCATCACCGACTTCAATGTATATGTTCTATCACTAGCATTAAGATATGCGTCATCACCGGCATTAATATGAATGTCATCACCAACATTAATATACTCCTAATTGGCATGCCAAACTATCCAAAACTCTAGTTCTAGGCTAGGTATTCTAGGGCTTAATTATTGTCAATAAAATTCATAATTCTTAAATTCACACATTTCATGCCTTTAATGGCTCAGTTAATCATATAATTACTCAATAGAAATATTATTTACATAATATAACAAGATCCACATTATTTTTCATATTAAATTCCTCAAATCATATTGTGCCCTGTTACTGCAAATTCCATGCTCTGTTTTGAACCTTAATTTTGGACCTTTTAAAAGCGAAATTAAATTATAAGGTCTGCTTAAAAAATTTAGTCCTGAATATTAGCTTTAATATTCAACTTGAATCACTAAATTTGGAGTTTTGTATCAAAAGATATGATCAAGTGAACACTGACTGGTAATTAAAATCATTGCCAAAATCTCATGGACAGTTTTTTAATCCTACTTTGTGTCAAAATTAAGCATAGTTACATTCAAAATAAGATTTTCTGTTCTTCATAAAATTTTTATCCCTATGTATTAACTAACTTTAAAACCCAACAAATAAAACATTAATCATAATCCTAGAGCTTAAGTTATAGTAAAATATGTACTAACTACTCCATAGAATCCAGCAAAGAACACACAATCACCTAGTTTAATTTTTACCAAATATAATCCTAAGACTAGCAAACATGCCTCCCAGAATTTGTATTACAAAATACTACTACTTAACAATCATTTACATGCCAAATATTCAAATGATGTAACTTTATGATAAAATATAGGCTATTGCTTTAAGTTATGCACTTACCTCTTATTTTACTTTTCTTTCTCTTTTCCTTTGCTTCTTTGAGCTAGTTCCTTGTAAATTTGAGTTTCTAAAATACATAAAAAAAATATCATTAAAACCTTTCTTTTTACTCCCTCTAGCTTCCTCTTAATCAACTATGCAATAAACCTACTTTTCCATGCATTTCTCACTCTTTTCCTCACTTTCTCTCTTTAGAACAAGGTTTGGCTATGGTGGAAAGATGGAGGAACATGGGAGACACTTAAAGTGCAGAAAATTCTAGATTAAAAGTGATAAGGAAGAAAGAATAAGAAGAAAGAAATAATAAAAAGACAAAAATTAAAAAATGGGTCCTATTTTCATATAAATATCTAGATATTTATGTTAATTAGCTTCTTAATGTGTGAAACTTGGTTTGGCCATCCATCACATGTATTTAATGTTCATAATCATTCATTCAATTAATCTTATTAGATCCTCCAATTTTCGGCAAATTACAAATTAATCCTAAAACTTTTCAAATTTTGCGTTTAGGTCCTTCATCATAAACTAATATTTTTAAATACTTTAAACACTTTATTAAGTATTTTCTATAATTATTTGCCATTATTTTAATTATTTTTCGATCAAAATCCAAATTTAGACTTCGATTGAATTTACAAGTCAATTTAACAACTCATGCGACTTGGGGTCTAAATTAGCGAATATGACATCACGGTTGTGAAAAATCTCATAGCAACTGCTAACTAGAATCCAATATTCACGGTTGTGACACCCATTTTCACGGGTGTGAAACAACTATTTTCAACAATATGAAAACTCTTAAAGCTCTCTTTAAAACCTCAACCCTCACTAAACACCAACCTAACTTATAGAGCCAAAAATGGGCGTTACACACCACCTCTTGACTTTGCTCTGTAGCCTCTTATATTGCATGATTTCTCTATAATACTTTGACTAATAGTACCCATTTTTTCCTGAGTTCCTTGATTGCTCTATCGAGAATCTGCACTATTCTTCCACATAGGTCAAATCCGGTCTCACCTAAATATCCGAAATTGAAACAATATGAGAAGGATCATATCTATATCTCCTCAACATAGAGATGTGGAACACATCATAGATCTTGCACAACTTTGGTGGTAAAGTAAGCTTATAAGCAACTGGTCCCACTCTTGCTAGTATCTCATAAGGTCTAATGAATCTCGGGCTCAATTTACATTTCTTTCCAAATCTCATAACCTTCTTCCATGGAGAGACTTTAAGGAAAATATTGTCTCCCATTGCATACTCAACATCTTTTCTCTTGAGATCTGCATATGACTTCTGTCTATCAGAAGATGCCTTCAATATTTCCTGAATAACCCGTACCTTTTTCTCGATTTTCTGTACTAAGTTTGGCCTTACTAGCTTTCTCTCACTGAGTTTTATCTAACACAAGGGTGTTTGACACTTCCTGCCATATAGTGCCTCATAAGGAGCCATCTTGATACTCGATTGATATTTGTTGTTATAAGAAAATTCCATCAATACCATATGAGTTACTTTGATATGATATAAGGATAAGTGGTTAAAGCTCAGTATATGAGTGCACTTGATTTTGGATTTGCTGGCATGCTATATTATTCTCAATCAATGTGGCTTAAGCTCGGATTGTTGAGTGCCATTGACTCAAGAGGCTCATATAAGTTGATATTTTATGAGAAGAGTGGCTTAAGCTCAGGTTGTTGTTGAGTGCCCTTCCATATGTCCCACATCCGCATAGTCAAACTTAGAGTTTTGGGGCAGTAACATGTGTAATAATGAAAGCTTAGTGTTATGAGATAGAAACATGTGTAATAATGAAATATTTGAGAGTCTTGGGCCAGTTAAAACTAATAAAATGTAAGGGTTATTGCTTGGAGTCTTGGGCTATGTGAAAACTTAAATGGATAACAAAAGAAAACTTATGGTTGTTGCAATATGTGGTAATGTAATGCTAATATCAGGTAATTGACATGGTATTTAGAAATGTGTTATATGTATATGTGTATAGTATACATGGATTTATTATAATGTGTTTATGGTAAGATAGCCATGTTGATATGATATTAAAGCATGAAATGGCTAGAATGTATGATTATAGGAACGATCATGAGGTGAATGACATAACATTGTATGATATTATTTACATATAAAATTTTTATACATATATGGACCACTAAGCATTAGTTTTCTTAACATGTGTGTTTTCTACATATAGGTTCGAAGCTAGTAGATAAGAGTTGACTAGAAGAGTTGCAAGCTCCTAGAGATCAGTCAGAGTGCACCCAGTTTGGGGTGTGTTTACATTCATGTATATTATGTATTTTTATTATGTCATGGGATTTTAGGTTTGTTTTACAAGTCTTTAGTCTTCTAGTTCTAGTATCAAGTCTGAGCATAACTTATTCATATACTCTTTGTTATAACACTTTTATTTTATTATATATATACTTTGATTGTTGACATTTATAGAGTAATGCATTTTATATTTTAAACATATCATTATGAAAATATATGCATAGCCATTACAATATATCATAGAAGAGAACAACATGTTTCATGTTAAACAAGCTTCATGGGCGTGAACTATAAGTTCACGACCGTGAAGGTTCATTTACGGGTACCCCTACCTATGAATCAAACTGAGAACTTGGTTGTGAAAACTTCTATCCATTTTTGTGCACATTCTTCATGGGTGTGACTGTGGTGATTCACAATTGTGAGTCAAGTAGTGACTCAAATTGTGAAATATCTTGCCTAAACTAAACAGTTATGGGTTGATGATTCACGACTGTAAACCCTATATCATGGGCTTGAATATGGGTTTTCAAGCCATATAATCATAAAACAAGGCATTTAATACATGTTACATGCAAAAGATCTAATAGTTGCCTAATGACAACTTTTTCCTATCAATATTCTCATTAATTTGTGCATTTATTATGCTATAACATCAATTAAACACATAATTACTCAAATTTACCTTTTCATGCTCATTAATTGCTCTTAACAAATATTTTATGATTCCATATGCATTTGTGCATCCTTACTTACCTTTTTCAACTACTAAAAGCTTCATCATTCAATATACTTATAAATGCACCTTTGACATATTTATTATATGGTTTTCTTCCATACCTTCGTATCAAAACATTTCATACTTAACTTAGCATTTATATATACATCATTGAATTCTCATGTTCTCATGGTATTAATTTCATCTATCAATTTCATTATATTCAACGCTAGCATTTAAAACATACAAAACATTAATCACATATAACATGCCAACTTTTGAATTTAAATGTATATATGTACATACCTCTGTAAAGCCTCAAAACCAAGCTTTGCTCAAGCTTGCTTATCTTTTGGGTGGGTTTCACCACCTCCTCTTCTAACTCCTATCACATATAACACATCTATGTTAATATGTATAAACCATACTCTTAAAATTAAAAGCCATAAAGATAAATTCTAACTTTAACCCTCTTTACAACCTTAAATTCACTTAACCCCCCTATCTAACACATGCCATAACTTTAATCAAATATAAAGGAGAGTCCTTAAGCATAAAAACTCAAGCTTGAACTAAAACCTAACTCACTCAGAAATGAGTCTCTACCAAAAACGAGTTCAATATGAAAAATGGTATGAAAACTTGCAAAGAGAAAGGGAAAATGTGATTATTTATGCAAAATGACGGAAATACAACTTAGATGATAGATTCCGAACTCCACTCCCTTCCGTTTGGTTTGCCTCTCGAAGAACAAAGCTTCCTTTCATCTCTCTCCCTTAAAAACTAGAGAAACCTTGATCTTTACTTTGGATTTTGGTGTTTTTAAGTCTAGAAATCAAAGAGAAACAAAGAATATTTTCTCTTAAGTGAAGGAAAATCAAAAACTAAAGTTTTCTTTTGGATATAAGACATGTGTGAGAGAGAATGATGACATATCGCATTTTATACCTGACGATATTCACGGACATGAATCATCTCAAAACATCATTCACAGCTGCAATTTTCAAGTCATGAGCATGAACACATAACTCTTCACTTTATCATTTTTTCTTAACTCTTTCCTTAAACCAATCCAAATACAATTATAGCTTCCCTAAATCATTTTATTAACTACACCCCGTTACAAGTAATAATTTTGAAAATTGTGACTTTATGCACCTTAGAATAACTCTATTTTGATTGTATGTCATTGATTTTGAAACTATTTTGAAATTATTGTTGCAATTTTCCATCGTAGACTGGTAATTTTCTGTAATTAATTTTCTTCATTTTTCCTTTTCAATGGTTTAGGTGGGTTCTTACAGTTTATCAAAATTAGGAATAATTTTGAAAATTTTGACTTTATGCACTTTAAAATAATTCAATTTTGATTGTATATCGTTGATTTTGAAACTAATTTGAAATTATTGTTGCAATTTTTGGTCTGAAGTTTGTGATTTTTTGTAATTCTTTTGAATGATTTGGGAATTTTATATGTAAAGTTATTTTAACATCTTTATATTCAATAATGACTTCTCTGTCTTGTTTTGTAATTTGTTCTAATATGTTTTGTAAATTTATCTATCTTCCTACAAAGTGTAAAAATGGAAGATGAATTTGATGGTTACATAGAATGCTTCTTGGAGGAAAGACTTTCTAATACTGACAAGAATGATATCGTCGATGAACCTGCAACAAATATGGATTATTCAACAATTAAAGCTGAGAAGTCAACTTGTAAAGATTCTCCTTCAATCACAATTTTCATATTATGGCATGCAATTGATTAGTTGATGCAGTAAACTAAAGGTTTTTGAGATATTATGGATGTTTATGATATATTATTATTATTAATAAATAAAAGTAAAAAATATATAAAATTAAACTGCAAACCGATCAAATTTAATATGCAATTCCAATCCGCAATTGTTATTTAGATTGCATTGATTTTTTTTTATATTCGTAGGTTGGATTAAATTGATAAATTTTTAATTCACAAAATGTGAATTAGATTGAATGTTATTTTTAATTTGCACCAAACTGACCCACGAATACCCTAAACCCAACTCCCTATGAAGTAGATGTGTGATCTATTCACTCACTGGCATCTCAAATGCATAGATTTGCACATAAGAGACAAATATATCTATACACAGAAATACATCTATAATAGTATGATTTTCTAGTCAAATCTTTCAAATCTAAAATATGCGAAGTAATATTTGCAGGTTTTACGACTCAAAACATGAGAGGAAAAAAAAAAGAGACACTGAAAGAAAAATCGAAGTTGAAAGGAAACTTATTGTTCTTGGCATTTGCCTTCGATTTACCTCCATTCATGGCGAATGCTACATAATCGACAATAGATCAGTCAAGAAAACAATGCAAATTGATGAAAACAACAAAAAAAATCACAGAAAAATTGGCAAAAACCAATAAAAAACTAATATATAGATTGATTGAAAATAATTATAAAGGGTTCAACTTAAAAAATAGAATTTTAATTGAATATATATATATATATAATAACATTGAGCAATAGGCTAATTTAATATTACAAATTTACAATGGTTGATTGTGAGTAAAATCATATTCAGAGTAAAGGGCCGAAAAATAGATTTAAAAACTGAAGAAAAATAAAGGGAGGAGAGGACTAAGGGAATCTTATGGCGGCATTTGACTGACGCATTATTTTGATTTTTGAACTTTCCTAGGTTTTGACATTAGGCCCCACTCTAAACTTCACAAAATAAATTTTGGTGAAAAGACTACACGAAGTAACAATAAAATAAGGTATGGCGCAAATGCATATTCTATAAGGTTTAAACAAACTTCTAGTTATTTATTTTTGTAATTTGGATTTATGAAGTTTTCAAATGTTGAGATGAAATAGGAAATGAAAATGCAGGTCAAGAATTTACAATAAACAATAATAAAAAAGAAGCATGAGCCAGAATTTTTTGTCCAAAACTTTTGATGGAACAATGAATAAATTATTAGGTATCGCTGACGAAAATGTGTTTTGACTTTTATCATATATATTCGGCTAAACCTAATTTATTGTTAAAAAAAGCATTTGTTATATTAATTAGGATAGCTAATTTTAAATAAATTAACAAGAATCTTGAAACCTTCTCACCGCTTCTTCTTTTTTTTTTCCCCTTTATTTTTGCAAATAATTAGTACGTAAAACTTTTTTACTATCATCAACTTTCTAAAATAATATGATTTTGATATAATTGATATTATTATTATTATTATTAAAATAATATGATTTTGATATTATTATTATTATTATTATTATTATTATTATTATTATTATTATTATTATTAAAATAATATGATTTTGATATTATTATTATTATTATTATTATTATTATTATTAAGTTGAGAGATTTCAAAATAGAGTTTATTAATCCATACTTTGATTACATGACTTATCATTATTCTGTCCTTTGGCTTTCTGATTAAAAAAAAAAAAAACCAAAATTATTACGATAACATTAATTTTTGTTAAAAAAATAAGTTATTCCATATTAAATAGCAATTAGAGTTGGTAATTTTTTATTCAATATATCTAAAAAATTAACATGAACTTGCCTCAAACTATTGGAAGGATTGACCTGAAAATGAACCCAAATATTCTAGATTAAATAAGGTCAACCCTTGGATCTATCAGAATGACCTAGACCGGAGGTTGTCTCAATATCTTCCAATAACTTCATGATTTTATAATGCAATATACTCTTTTGGTAAGAAAAAAAAAAAAAAAAAGAAAAATAAAACTTGTAGTAAAAAATCTAATATTGTAAATAATTACAAAAATATCAAATTTTAACGTAAAAAGTACAATCTTTTTTTCACATAGAATACTTTTAAAGGAATAAGTTAATCATCACTTTCTCTCTATATTAATTTTTCTTCACAAAAACAAATAAAATTTTAAAATTTTGATCCCTGATCTATTTATGTACACCGGTGACATTTTGACATCATATGTTAGGAAAAATCATAAATAACATAATAATGAAAAACTAGTTAAGGAACCGAACCATACAATGTCATGAATGAAACTAAAAAAAAAAGCACTAACATATATAAATTAATGCACATGAACCAAAATTATTTAATAGCTTTTTTTCCCTGTTTGCGCATGTAAATGAACCACCAAATTTAATAAACTTTCAAAAATTCATTATTTCATGCATAATAGAGTTAATGAACCTTATAATTCTCATTCATTTGTCTTATTAGAAATAAATTAAATATAAAAGTTCTCACCGAGGAACCTTGGATTGTTCTTGGCTATTATTTGACAGTTCAGCCATGGAAAGAGTGCATTGATTCGTCAATCCCATATCCCTTTTTTTAATTTTATTGTGTGTGTCAGTTTGGGTTCGTATGCATGGCCTCTCTGCGGAGTATTATTACAAGTAGGGATGAGCAAACTGAACATCGAATCAAATCAAATTAAATTCGGTTTAATTTATTTAATTTTCAATTTATTCGGTTCGATTTTTTAATATTTTAGTTTATTCAGTTCATTTTGATTTTTAAACATTAAAAATCGATTAAACCAAATCGACCAAAATTTTATTTATATACATATATTAAATATATTTTATAGTGATTTATTCTAATTTGTAGTTAAAAAAATTATAGTTTATTTTAATTTATGGTAGAAAATTGTAATTAATTATGAAAATTTATTCTAATTTATGTTAACTAATTTAAATTTAGAGTAATAAATAAAGTTATAATAATTGATTTTAATTTATACTAATTTATAAACTTGTGATAATTGAATTTAATTGATAATAATTTATAAAATTATATTAATTGATTATAACTTATATATTATAATTGTTAAAGTTATGATAATTGATTTTTTTAATCTATTATAATTGATAAAATATATTACTAATTATTAATAATTATATAAATTAATTATTTAATTAAACCGAACCGAATTAAAATATTTTATTTCGATTAGATTCGATTTTTATTATTGTTTGTTTCGGTTTGATTTTTCAAAACAATAATCAGTTTGGTTTTTTAAATTTCGGTTCGGTTCGGTTTTGAATCGAACCAACCGATGCTCACACCAAATTATAAAAGTCTTGTCCGAGCCATCGATGATGCGTTGGGTAAAGTGGTCAAAATAGATTAATTATAACATTCACGATAATGTCAGAGGTCACTTTACTAAATTGACAGTAATAGTAGATTTGACAAAACCTGTCTTCTTCAAAATAAGTATTGGTGATAGGATTAAGCCAAATGTTGAATATGATAAACTTCCCCAAATTTGTTTCAAATGTGGCAGGTATGGACATGTAGAGAGACCTATTGTCGTTCCATTGGATCTAATGGGATGGTAATGAACCAGCAACCTGATGAAAAGTTGGGTTAAAAATGGTAGAGGTGAATCAGCGGAGGAAGCCATGTACGGACCATGGTTGCAAGTACAACGAGGAGTTAAGAGAACAGCATAAATTGGAGAGAATAATACTGTCCCAAATCAAAGCAATCATAAATGATTGTGGTGGCAATACTAGATTTGATGTTTTATCAAATATGGAAATGGAAGACAATGAGAAATCAACGTAGGTTAATTAAATTAGACTACATCTTAGTGGTCAATTCTCCATCAAAAAATAATCAAATGGATCAGAGTTAGGAAGGCCATACTAGATTTGACGTAAATCGGTTGGTAATTTTTAATTCCTAATCCATTCCTAAATTTTTACACAATTTTCTTATATGTAGATAATTACCAAAATCCATGGAAAAAATCTATTGGTATATTGATGTTTTCTTATACTTATATTTTAGAAGTACAATCGACATCATTGCCATAGAAGAGCTCAAGAAATTTATCCCTATCCCAAAAATACCATTCCTTATCTAAAAAGCTCACAAACTCTTAAATCATCATACCCCTAAATCAAGGGAGACTCAATGAAAAAATTATGATCAATAGTGGCCTAAGCATCACTTCATACATTAATAAAAGTTTTATCTTCTAGCCACTACAAGAAAAATGTGGAATAATAAGGGAAATTAGCGACTGATGTTATCCATGGCTAATTAGCGATATATCAGTTACAAAATAAAGTGAGAATTAAATTCTAAAATTTAAAACTTTAGCAACAAAATACCTATAGATTAGCGACAAATGCAATTCATTGCTCTAAAGTCGATTGCTCTATTTGGAGGCAAAATTGGGCACTCAATATAGCGACAAAATTTTGAGAGTTTAGAGATAGAACATTAGTGATGGAACATAAGTTGTTGCTAAAATTAGTAGCAAATGTTGGCACAATATTTGGCGATGATTTAGTGGCATACTGATATTCATCATTAAAGGAAGTTTAGCGACGGAACTATTCATCTCTAACAATGTATTGTAATATTTGTAATAATGTTTAGCGACAAACAATCATCCGTTTCCATTTTCAAAAGTTCCATCTCAATGAATTTTGCGACGAATATAGTCCATTGTAAATTTTGGCTTTCGTAAGTGAGATTCATGTTAGCAATGTTTTTGTTGTTGCTAAAAGCTTTATAGTTAGCGGCATAATTGTATCTATCATTAAAAGTGATTCCAAAACATATTTTTTGGGTTTAAAAATAATTTAGAAGTAGTTTTAAAGGAGTGAAATGACATTGTTTAGCTTAGTGACATATTTGGAGATCCGCCATTAAAATGATATTCATTACTATTTTTTAAATCAAAATGACACCGTTTATAGAAACAATAACAGAAAAATTAAATCCCTAACTTCTAAACCCAAATGCATACAGTTAGCCTTATGAGATTGATCTTTATTTTCATATTGACAATCAAATTAAATGTTATAAATATTTTTATCTAATGTTGTTTTGATAGAGAATAAAGTTTTAAACCCATTGGAAGTCAAATACGTGGTGAAATTTTTGATAAATTATATATGTCATGTAACTCGTGATTGCGATGTGCAGATACCAAGAACTCATGAACACAACTTCAGAATTGCAACCTCTCATGTTAGCAAAAACTTCCAAAGAGGTTCGCAGTATCATATGCACCCACGAGACTAACTGTGAGAAGTTATTCACAACCGCAACAATCATACTATGACTGCGAAGTTCAAAAGAAAGTTATCATTGCTTTTTGGTCCAATGAGACACTATGTCCTCAGTTGAGCTAGAAATTTGGAGGGATTTTATACAATCAAAACTCGCAACCACAACACATATTTCGCAATTGCAATATGATCACCACTTAAATACTATTCATTTTAGAGAGGTTTGCGACTCATACATGACCACAAATCTCATCACAAAAGGAGTCCCGCAATCGCAAGATTCAAATTGTTATTACCATTACACAAACAGCCAACCAGAATCTATCATGTATCATAAGAGCATAAATTATTCAAAACTCGCAATCGCGAATTGTGAACTCGCGACTACAAATTTATCACAGAAAGAAATTTTCAATTCAAATAATTTAGAGCATTAGGATTAATAATTGTCATTATTTGTAACAGCTAATTAGTGAGAAAATTCTATATATACCTCACCATATGGCCATTGGAGAACAAAACAACTCTCTTTAAGTGGCAATACTCTTTTAGTTTCATTTTCTAACAATTTTTGTATTCAATTGTAATTAAGATTGTTGTGTGAGCCATAAAAATATAAAGAATTCGTTTTTGTATTATTCAGTTAAAACACAAGGAAAATTGAGTTCGGTGTGAGCTAAAAGTGAAAAACCTAGTTTTGAATAAGCTACCAAAACTCCATTGTTTTTCATCAAGTAAATAGTGAAAAATACCCAATTGCGATTGGGGAGAGGACGTAGGATTTGTTAACACTCGAACCTCTACAAATCATGTGTTCTTTCTTTCTTCCTTTTACTTCATTTTTATATTGGTTATTTGCCTTTAATAGAAAAAATTTAATTAGCCACCAATTCATCCCCATATCTTTATTGATTGTATGGATAACAATTTGTACAGAGCTAAGTCTAATATCAAAGCCTAACAAGTGCCAGCAAAGATCAAGAATGTTGGCCAACGTGTGGCAGCAATAGTCATGTGGCAGAGACCCAAGTGTGGGGTTAAGTCACAGTCAAATGTCGTGGGCACTTGAGCAGTATAGAATAAGGCTAATAGTAGCGCCTTCCCTATCATCAATTAGTTTTATGTGAAATGTATTCGATTGTTATCAAAGCCGATGTCATGTATTCGATTCCTGATGGGATCAATTGCTAAGGGGGATGTTAACCTTGAGGGGTATTTCCGTCATTTTGATGATAATAAATATTATAGCAATATTGTATTTAACATACTTGCTTTAAGTGTATTATACAGGACATAAATTAAAAATAGCAAGAATGGAGAATTGGAAGAATAATCCTTGAGAAACAAAAAGTAAAGAGTAGCATGTTCACTGTCGTGACTCTAGGAGTCACTCCCGTGAACAAAGCTAGCCGTTACCAAAACCAACATTTGAAGTTCACGGCCATGAAGGAAGAACAAATCGTGAAGTGGGCATTTCAGTCACCCCCGTGACTAAAGGTGTCACCCCCGTGAAGAGTCATGAAATTTCAACCAGAGAGCTTCACAATCAGAGTCACCACTAGGGTCACGACTGGAAAGATGTTCACCCCCGTGAATGATGGTGTCACCCCCGTGAACGATTCTCTCAATTTCATCCAGAGAGCTTCACGATCAGAGTCACCACTTGGCTCACGGCTGGAAATTCTGTCACGCCCGTGAAGGATTAATGTCACGCCCGTGACTCTATATGTCAAAACATACCAGAGAGCTTCACGACCAAGGTCACCACTTCAGTCACGGCTTGGGAAGAATTGTCACCCCTGTGACAAGCATATTCACGCCCGTGACCAATGAAAGAGAAAAATGACAGGCGCAATTTTTTAGTTGGTACAAGGGCTAGTTTCTTATTTAATGCACCCCAATGGCTATATTCAGCCATGGGAGTATAAATGGAAGTCATTTATACATTAAGAAACAAGAGGATGATAAGGGAATGATAAGAAAAATAAAAGATTAGCATATACTTCAAATTACAAGCTATCTTGTACTTTCATACTTTGAGAACAAATCAATTCTCTGTAAAAATATTTTTGCTCCTCATATTTGAGCAATAAAGATTTATAAGTGGTTCTCTCTGTAATCTTTACTCAAGTGAGCATTGGGTAGTTCTGAGTTAAGAGTAGAACATTTGTAAGGGTTAGTTGTGTGAACCTGTAAAACACAAAGTGTAGGTTGTTTGTGTGAGCCTGTAAAACACAAAGTGTAGGTTGTTTGTGTGAGCCTGTAAAACACAAAGGAATTGGTTATTGTGTGAGCCATTAAAACACAAGGGATTTATGGGTTAGGTGTGAGCCATTGTGAGAAACACCATAGTTGGGAATGAGCTTGTAAAACTCCATTGTAACACTTAGTGTGTTAGTAAAACTCCCAATTGCGATTGGGGAGAGGAGTAGGGTTTGTTAATACCCGAACCTCTATAAATCTTTGTGTCTTATTTTCTCTATCCCTTCTAAAATTAACTATTTATTTTCGCACTTTAAAGTTTAATTTTTTAAACTCCAATTCAACCTCCCTTCTTGGTCTAATATCTGGGCAACAATTGGTATCAGAGCCTTGTCTAGCATTGAAACCTAAAAAGCGCTAGTAAAGAGTAAGATATGGCCAGTGAAGGATTCCAGAGTCTCAAACCTTACTTTGATGGAGCAAATTATGCCCATTGGAAGTTTCAGATGGAGACATATCTGGATAATGAAGGAATTGAAGCTTGGGATAGTATTCGAAAAGAATGGACACCACCAATTAGAAGAGGAGTTAATGGTAAAGAAGAAATCCTGTCAAGAGATGATTGGACAGAGCATCAAAGAAGAGCAAATTTCAAAAATAAGAAGGCAATGACAATTCTCTCAAGTTCATTATCTATTGAAGAATGTGGCAGGATACAACACTGTTCAACTGCATATAGCATGTGGAAAACATTAGAAAACTATCATGAAGGCCACAAAGCCACATGGGATGACGAAAGCACTTCAAGTGAAAAAGATGATAATGAAAGTGAAGAGGTTAACCTATGTTTCATGGCTATTGAGGATCACGTCTCGAACAAAGTAAGATCACTACACTCATACTCTTTCAATAATGATAGTAGTGATAATGATAGTGATAATGATGATGATGATGATGATGATGATGATGATGATGATGAGCAAAGCCTAATAGAAGAATTAAATATAGAATTAGAGAAATATAGAACTAAATTTAGTATCTATAAAAATAATATCTCTAATTTGAAAAATAAGATAGATGGCTTAGAAAAGGAGAACATAAAGCTTAAATCATCTAATGAATCTCTTCAAAAGTCATTAGATGAATACTCATCAAGACCCTCAACAGCTTCACTGTTAAAAGAAAATAACACTTTGAAAAATGAAGTTGAAGAACTTAGAAATTCCATTTCTAAATTTCACAAGGGTAAAGAGAGCTTAGATACTCTCATTGTGTCTCAAAGACCACCTTTAGTTAGACATGGTCTAGGGTTTAAGGACACATCATCATATTCTCACAAAATTATATTTGTAAAATCTAAAGAATCTCACATCTCCACACCTGTTAGAACAACTCCAAGAAATAAACATGTTAAACCTTCTATACAGAAAAAGAATAATCATGCCTTTATGAATAGGAAGCATGCATCAAGAAAAACGCAAATTATTCATGAATGTGCATGCCATTGTTCTCAAAATCAGTCTAATAGAAATATGGCATTTAAATACAGTGTAAGACCAAAAAACAAGTTTACACCTAAACAATGTAATTACTGTATGAAAATGGGTCATATAAATAGAAATTGCTGGATAAGGAAGGCTCATTCGCAACCTTCATGTGCTAACCCCCAAGGACCCAAACTCATTTGGGTACCTAAACATCATACTTGATTTGTAACCCTGTAGGTATGCCTCAAGTCCACAATAAACAAAAATGCATGGCTAGTAGACAGTGGATGCTCAAGGCATATGACAGGAGACAAAAAACTCTTCAATGAAATCAAAAGTATTGATGGAGGTAAAGTTACCTTTGGAAACAATGCAAAGGGTAAGGTAATTGGCATTGGTTCTATTGGTATTAATGGTACTACTTTTATTAAGGATGTTTTACTTGTTGATGGCTTAAAACATAACTTGCTAAGTGTAAGTCAATTATGTGATAAAGGAAACAAAGTAATTTTCACCTCAAATGAATGTCTTGTAATCTCTATTGATGGTCAAGAAATATTTAAAGGAAATAGAGATATCAATACATACATAATAAACTTACATGAACTCTCTAACCATTCCTCTAAGTGTCTTGTGACTACTAGTGATGAATCTTGGTTGTGGCATAGAATACTTGGTCATGCTAACATGGACTTAATACAAAGTCTCAGCACAGGAGAGCTAGTAAAAGGATTACCAAGAGTTAAATATGAAAAAGGCAAGACATGTGAACCTTGTCAAAGAGGAAACCAGCACAAGTCATCTTTCAAAGCCAAAAACATAGTAAGTACTTCAAAACCTCTTCAACTCATACATTTAGACTTATTTGGACCTACTAGGGTTGCTAGCTTAGGAGGAAAACATTATGCATTTGTCATCGTAGATGATTACTCTAGATTTACTTGGGTAATTTTCTTAGCTCAAAAGAGTGATGCTTTTGAAAATTTCAAAAACTTTGCTAAAAGAGTTCAAAATGAAAAAGGATACTGCATTTCAAAAATAAGAAGTGATCATGGGAAAGAATTTGAAAATGAAAACTTTGAAAGTTTTTGTCTTGAATATGGCATTTCACATAATTTCTCATCTCCTAGAACACCTCAACAAAATGGTGTAGTTGAAAGGAAAAATCGAACATTAATTGAAATGGCAAGAACAATGCTTAATGAATATGCATTACCAACTTATTTTTGGGCAGAAGCCACAAACACTGCATGCTATATTTCAAATCGAGTTTTCAAAAGATCTCTTTTAAACAAAACCTCATTTGAGCTATGGAATGGAAGAAAGCCCTTGGTATCATACTTTAGAGTATTTGGATGCAAGTGTTTTATATTGAACACCAAGGACAATCTTGGAAAATTTGCCTCTAAGTCTGATGATGGTATCTTTCTAGGATACTATACAACCAGCAAAGCATATAGAGTATTTAATAAGAGATCATTAACTGTGGAAGAATCCATGCATGTTGTTTTTAATGAATCTAGTAGACTTGATCTTGTGAAAGGTAGTGCTCTTGATGATGTTGTAGATAATATGGAAAAACCTGTCATTGAAAATGGAAAAGAAGAAAACGATCAAGAAAAACTACTACCTCAAAATCAAGAACAAATGGAGCAAGACCTTCCAAAAGAATGGAGAATGAACATAAATCATCCAAAAGAGCAAATAATTGGTGATCTATCAAGGGGAGTAAGTACTAGATTGCATTTCAAGCATTTAATCACTGACATTGCATTTATTTCACAAATTGAGCCTAAAAACATTGATGAGGCTCTTAATGATGAAAGTTGGATAATTGTCATGCAAGAGGAACTTAACCAATTTGAGAGAAATAAAGTATGGAACCTAGTACCAAGACCTAAGAATCATCCAATCATAGGCAGCAAATGGGTATTTAGAAATAAGTTAGATGAACAAGGGTTAATAACCAGGAATAAAGCAAGACTAGTTGCAAAAGGATATAATCAGGAAGAAGGTATTGACTATGATGAAACATATGCATCGGTAGCTAGATTAGAAGCTATAAGAATTCTCTTAGCATATGCATGTCACATGAATTTCAAACTTTTTCAAATGGATGTGAAAAGTGCATTTCTAAATGGCTATATAGATGAAGAAGTGTATGTAGAACAACCACCAGGTTTTGAAAGCTATAATTTACCAAATTGTGTTTTTAAACTTTCAAAAGCTTTGTATGGTTTAAAACAAGCTCCAAGAGCTTGGTATGAAAGACTAAGTTCTTTTTTACTAGAAAATAGCTTCACAAAGGGAAATGTAGACACTACACTGTTCATCAAATAGCATAAGCATGAAATACTAGTTGTTCAAATTTATGTTGATGATATAATATTTGGTTCTACTAATGAGCTGCTTTGTCAAGATTTTGCTAAGTGCATGACTAGAGAATTTGAAATGAGCATGATGGGAGAACTTAAGTATTTCCTTGGTCTACAAATCAAACAAAGCAATGAGGGCATATTCATCAACCAATCCAAATATGCCAAAGATTTAATCAAAAAATTTGGTATGGAAGGATGCAAAAATGCTAAGACTCCTATAAGTACATCAACAAAATTGGACAAAGATGAAAAGGGTAAGAGCATTAATGAAAAGCTTTATAGAGGTATGATCGGATCACTTTTATATCTCACTGCTTCTAGACCCGATATTATGTATAGTGTTTGCTTATGTGCACGATTTCAATCATGTCCCAAAGAATCTCATCTAAATGCTGTAAAAAGGATTTTAAGATATTTACATGGAACATTGCATCTAGGTTTATGGTATCCTAGGAATTCATCTTTCTATATAATAGGATATTCAAATGTAGACTATGCTGGTAGTCTTTTGGATAGAAAAAGTACTTTAGGTACTTGTCACTTCATTGGAGAATGTTTGGTTTCTTGGTTTAGCAAGAAACAAGTTTCAGTTGGTCTTTCAACTGCTGAAGCTGAATATGTAGCAGTTGGATGTTGTTGTACACAAATTCTTTGGATGAAACAGCAACTTAAGGACTATGGTCATGAAATGAACCATATACCTATAAAATGTGACAACACCAGTGCTATAAATCTTTCAAAGAATCCTATTCAACACTCTAGAAGTAAACATATTGACATTAGACATCACTTTATTAGAGATCATGTTCAATATGGAGATGTTGAATTAGAATTTGTATGCACAGAAAAGCAATTAGCAGATATTTTTACTAAGTCTCTAAATGAGGAAAGATTTAATTTCATTAGAAGAGAACTAGGCATGATTGATGGATTAACCTTGTGATTACAAGAAAATGAAATTTTAATTGTTGATCTTAAAACATATCACAAGTTAGAAGATAAATATTTTGATGAAAATTCATGTTTTATGAAGCAAAATCTTTGTTGAAATGATTTAGTCTTGTTGCAGAACTTAATTTCAAATTAATGAAAATTATAGGGGAGTCACGCCCGTGACTTATACTCACGCCCGTGACTTAAGTGGCTCAAAGAGGCAGTATTGTTCACGACTTCGGTTCACGACATGCTTCATAGCTTCAAGTAGTGAAACATTGTTTCATGGCTTGAGTCACGCCCGTGGATAAGACTATTCACGCCCGTGGATAAGACTATTCACGCCCGTGGATAAGACTATTCACGCCCGTGACGTATTTTCACTCCCATGAACCATTACGCCTCAAAAACTCACAGAAGCTTTCACGCTTTGCGTCACGGCATGAGTCACGGCTTCAAGTGGTGAAACATAGTTTCACGGTTTGAGTCATGACCGTGGCAAAGAAGTTTCAAGCCCGTGACAGAGTTTCATGCCCGTGAATAATTACACCCAAAACTCACAGACGCTTTCACGCCTTGTGTCACGACTTGCTTCACGGGTATAAGTAGTGAAATTCAACACTTCACGCCCGTGACATAATATTCACCCCCGTGACCTATGATCATTCACGCCCGTGATGTTCATCGAGCACACCCGTGAAAGCATTCACGCTTTCATTCACGGGTGGAATTCTGCTTCAGCAAACCGTGAACATGACTATTCACGCCCGTGAAACTTGAAGTCACGCCCGTGAATGTATCGAATATATAAGAAAATAGCCGGTTACAAACTTCATTTCAACTCTCCATCTCCCAAAACCGCTCTCATTTACTCTCATTCATTGAGACATTGAAGATTCCGACCCCAAAGCCTTGATATTTCACTATAAATTCCTTCAAAAGTTCGAATCTTCAGCAGAAAATAGATATTCCTAGGGTATTTCATCATATTTTATTTTTCATTCCTATCAAAATCAAAATCAAAATGGAGTATGCTTCGTCAAAAGGGAAGAGAAAGAAGTCCCATGCACCAAAGAGATATTCAGATTACCTCATGAACATCATACCCAAAAGTTGCCATCCTCGGTATGCAACTTTAAAGAAGCGACCAATTTTATCATCAAGGTCCTTCGAATGGCAGACAGTCCGTAATCTAGGACTCGAGATGGCTATGACAGAGCAACTTCAAGCCTGTCATCTAAAAGACTTTGTTGACATTCATCTGCCAACTCTACGGGAGCCAACGCTGGAACTCCTCAGCACCTTGCAGATTTCACCAACCGAAGTGGTGAAATTCCAACTCTGCAAAAATGAAAACACCCTTAGCGCCATTGCTTTTGGAGAATTGCTCAACCTACCATCAGATGGCATTCTGAATGAGACTGAGGTAGAATTCTCTGCCCTTGCAGCCTGGACTCATTTCGGATACAATTGTAGCTGGGACGTAAAGAAGACGAAAAGCACTCATCTCGTGGCCCTAGTACACATGTATTTGCATAGGTTTCTAACCTATAACATTTTTGCTCGGGGAGAGAGCAATGGAACTATTAGGAAGTCAGAACTCTTCCTATTTGAGTTGGCTCGCCGGGGAATCAAAGTGGCGCTTTCCAGATGGTTTGCAAACCATCTTCTCTCCATTGCAACCAAGCCCACAGGAGATATCTTGATTGGGGCTTATGTCACTCATATGGCAGTGAAGCTAAATTACTTGAAGCTGGATGACCATCATTTCAACATTATTCCTGCCCACCCACGAGATAGGCTGGATATCGAGTCTTTCATAAAGATGGGAGCAGCAGTGAGAATCGTTTACCAGAACGATATCTTTTATCGCTTCACTGATACTGCTGGAGAAATTATCTGGGAAGATCATGCCATGGAGGATTTTAAAGCAGGCCTCCAGGGAGTCCAGCAGAAAAAGAGGGCTAGGATTGAGGAAGCCACTCCAGCCATCGCTCAGGACATTGGACAGTCCTCAGCCTCCACACCGTCTTTAGCGCAGCAGGTGGTCGACCTCTTGGCACCACGTTTCGAGCAGCTGCAGACTTCCATGGATGAGAGGATGGAAAACCTCAAGGACTTCATGGAGTCTCGGATCGACAGTCTTGAGACTGAAGTAGCTAGGCTTCGTGATAGGATGTCTAGCTAGGATATAGGCTAGAGTGTAGCCTAAACTTGTTATGTTTGATCATTTTTCTTTATTTTGTTACTTATTATGTTTCTGTATCCTTTCCTTCATATAATATATATTTGCTTTTGTTTACTTCAATCTACATATTCTTTTTGATTGATGACAAAAGGGGGAGAAAACTAGCAATATATGAAAGAATTTATATGATAAGGGAAAGTAGGATCAAACTAGCAATAATAAGAATTGTGAATCAAATTTGAAATTAATTGCAAAGTAGAATTATAACCTAAGTATACATTGCATATACCTTAAAAAGCAAGTTACAAATAAAAACATGCCATGATATACCTTAAACATACTTTACATATACTTTATGTCTTGAAAAGGATTTGTGGTATGTATTGGATATACTTTTCTTATGACTTGCTTCTAGCTTAAATGCCACATCCTTATTCACTATTCTTGCACATTATAATTTTTATCCTAAGTATATTTTGAGGGGGAGACTTCTCAAAATCACATATTGCTAGATTATTTGTCACCATCAAAAAGGGGGAGATTGTTAACCTTGAGGGGTATTTCCGTCATTTTGATGATAATAAATATTATAGCAATATTGTATTTAACATACTTGCTTTAAGTGTATTATACAGGACATAAATTAAAAATAGGAAGAATGGAGAATTGGAAGAATAATCCTTGAGAAACAAAAAGTAAAGAGTAGCATGTTCACTGCCGTGACTCTAGGAGTCACTCCCGTGAACAAAGCTAGCCGTTACCAAAACCAACATTTGAAGTTCACGGCCATGAAGGAAGAAAAAATCGTGAAGTGGGCATTTCAGTCACCCCCGTGACTAAAGGTGTCACCCCCGTGAAGAGTCATGAAATTTCAACCAGAGAGCTTCACAATCAGAGTCACCACTAGGGTCACGGCTGGGAAGATGTTCACCCCCGTGAATGATGGTGTCATCCCCATGAACGATTCTCTCAATTTCATCCAGAGAGCTTCACGATCAGAGTCACCACTTGGCTCACGGCTGGAAATTCTGTCATGCCCGTGAAGGATTAATGTCACGCCCGTGACTCTATATGTCAAAACATACCAGAGAGCTTCACGACCAAGTTCACCACTTCAGTCACGGCTTGGGAAGAACTGTCACCCTTGTGACAAGCATATTCACGCCCGTGACCAATGAAAGAGAAAAATGACAGGCGCAATTTTTTAGTTGGTACAACGGCTAGTTTCTTATTTAATGCACCCCAACGGCTATATTCAGCCATGGGAGTATAAATGGAAGTCATTTATACATTAAGAAACAAGAGGATGATAAGGGAATGATAAGAAAAATAAAAGATTAGCATATACTTCAAATTACAAGCTATCTTGTACTTTCATACTTTGAGAACAAATCAATTCTCTGTAAAAATATTTTTGCTCCTCATATTTGAGCAATAAAGATTTATAAGTGGTTCTCTCTGTAATCTTTACTCAAGTGAGCATTGGGTAGTTCTGGGTTAAGAGTAGAACACTTGTAAGGGTTAGTTGTGTGAGCCTGTAAAACACAAAGTGTAGGTTGTTTGTGTGAGCCTGTAAAACACAAAGGAATTGGTTATTGTGTGAGCCATTAAAACACAAGGGATTTCTGGGTTAGGTGTGAGCCATTGTGAGAAACACCATAGTTGGGAGTGAGCTTGTAAAACTCCATTGTAACACTTAGTGTGTTAGTAAAACTCCCAATTGCGATTGGGGAGAGGAGTAGGGTTTGTTAATACCCGAACCTCTATAAATCTTTGTGTCTTATTTTCTCTATCCCTTCTAAAATTAACTATTTATTTCCGCACTTTAAAGTTTAATTTTTTAAACTCCAATTCAACCCCCCTTCTTGGTCTAATATTTGGGCAACAGGGGAGATTGTTGGCCAATGTGTTGCAATAATTTTTCTTACGACAGATACCCTAGTGATGGGTCAAGTCACAGTCAAATATCGTAGACACTTGGGCTGTACAAAATAAGTCTAATGCTAGTGTCTTCCCTATCACCAATTGGTTTTAGGTGAAATGGTAAGTGTCTGAGGTCCACAACAAAATGAAAACCTGGGGTGACAATGGTGCAAAGTGTTGGAAAAATTGTCTTATGAAAGAAAAAAAATGGAGAAAAAAATAACTTTTATTTTTCATTAGAGGGAAATTATGAAATTGACTTATTCAAATGAGTATTTTTACTCTTTCTAATCACTTTTAAAGTTGGAAAAATAAAATTCCTAATGGGCCCATTTTCTTAAGGTATATAGCCCAATGTTGACTAAGCCAACAATCCTAAACCAAATTTGATTTGCCCCATTTTTATAACTCTTGTAAAAGGCCCAATTCTCTTTCTATTTCAATTAAATCTTATCCAAAGCCCATTTTATATTTTCTTTATACCCTTTATGTGTGTGACCTAATAGTTTTCTGGTCATATTGGCAGCTCAAGTCTCGGAAGGAATCCTAATCCAATTAGGATTATATTTGTTGATACATATTTGATTTCATTTTCTAACAATTTTTGTATTCAATTGTAATTAAGATTGTTGTGTGAGCCATAAAAATATAAAGAATTAGATTTTGTATTAGTCAGTTAAAACACAAGGAAAATTGAGTTTGGTATGAGCTAAAAGTGAAAAACCTAGTTTTGAATAAGCTACCAAAACTCCATTGTTTTTCATCAAGTAAATAGTGAAAAATACCCAATTACGATTGGGGAGAGGACGTAGGATTTGTTAACACTCGAACCTCTATAAATCATGTGTTCTTTCTTTCTTCCTTTTACTTCATTTTTATATTGGTTATTTGCCTTTAATAGAAAAAATTTAATTAGCCACCAATTCATCCCCATATCTTTATTGATTGTATGGATAACAATTTGTACAGAGCTAAGTCTAATATCAAAGCCTAACAAGTGCCAGCAAAGATCAAGAATGTTGGCCAACGTGTGGCAGCAATAGTCATGTGGCAGAGACCCAAGTGTGGGGTTAAGTCACAGTCAAATATCGTGGGCACTTGAGCTGTATAGAATAAGGCTAATAGTAGTTCCTTCCCTATCATCAATTAGTTTTATGTGAAATGTATTCGATTGTTATCAAAGTCGATGTCATGTATTCAATTCCTGATGGGATCAATTGCTAAGGGGGAGATTGTTGGCCAATGTGTTGCAATAATTTTTCTTACGACAGATACCCTAGTGATGGGTCAAGTCACAGTCAAATATCGTAGACACTTGGGCTGTACAAAATAAGTCTAATGCTAGTGCCTTCCCTATCACCAATTGATTTTAGGTGAAATGGTAAGTGTCTGAGGTTCACAAAAAAATGAAAACCTCAAAAGTGATGGGGTGACAATGGTGCAAAGTGCTGGACAAATTGTCTTATGAAAGAAAAAAAAATGGAGAAAAAAATAACTTTTATTTTTCATTAGAGGGAAATTATGAAATTGACTTATTCAAATGAGTATTTATACTCTTTCTAATCACTTTTAAAGTTGGAGAAATAAAATTCCTAATGGGCCCATTTTCTTATGGTATATAGCCCAATGTTGACTAAGCCAACAATCCTAAACCAAATTTGATTTGCCCCATTTTTATAACTCTTATAAAAGGCCCAATTCTCTTTCTATTTCAATTAAATCTTATCTAAAGCCCATTTTATATTTTCTTTATACCCTTTATGTGTGTGACCTAATAGTTTTCTGGTCATATTGACAGCTCAAGTCTCGGAAGGAATCCTAATCCAATTAGGATTATATCTGTTGATACATATTTGATTTCTAATCAATTTTATTTAACATAGCATATCATGAGTGGTATCTAGCTACACATCATAATCACCCAATTAAATAGAAATTTATTGGTTTGACTTTTAACCTTTTTATAGACAATTATTGTGCAATTCGTCCTTTCACCAAATTATACCTTATTTGGTTCAGAGTATAGACTGTGTGTCAATTTTCACTAGACTGATTACATCACATCTAGTCCAAATGATATTAGTTATTATTTATGAGACTCATTACTCTATTTGACATATCCTTGAAGATCTTTTTCAAGAATTATCCACCTCAACTAAGGATTTCTGAGTAATGATATCTACAGAAGGCGATAGGTATACTCTTCTTCTATCAGGAGTGATGAATCCCTTATTTACTACTCAACTACCATCAAATACCCCATGTTATATCCAATCACTGCCCTATGAGCAACTTCTAAAAGGCAACAAGGAATGGAGTCAAATTATATGATTTAATATCTAAGATAACCTTAAGCATCTCAAGTCTAAGGATACTTGCATCATTACTATGATTAGACTATCATGGATATTGAATAGATCTCCATGTGATTTTCTCATAGCAGGTCATCAAATATATTTGGTTACTTTAGAAAGCATCCATATGTTAACTCTAAACATCTCATATCTTCGGCTTATGAGATTAGCTGTTTGGCCTAGTTAAAAAGTATAACATGTGCTAATCTAACCGAATTAACAATGTCTCATCTTGTTAATCTTATGGCTAAGGATAATTTAGGTATAAACATAATTGCATATGATAGGAATCTCATCATAATAATTTCATCATGATTTCTTTCATACCATGTTACATACCCAGGACTTCATTAAATGATCTAAGATCTATATCAATTCATATGAAATGAATACCATATAATGAAAATGCCTTTTTATTAATAAAAAGGTGATTGTTTTTAGAGTACCTCTCTAATTATAGCCATTGTCATGTGGGTGTAGCGGCTACCGCCCGTGACATACTTCATATTATTCATGCTCATGAAACCCTTATCACACTTGTGAATGTGCCTAGACAAACTATCCCTCTCTTATGTCTTGGATCCAATCCAAGGCCCATTTCACTTAACATTTCTTGCTTTTATGCGTGTAACCTATTAGGTTCTCAAATATGTTGGCAGGTCAAATCATCACATGATTTTAAACAGATCTTGAACAGTATTTAACAATACATCTTGACCACCCAAACAACCAGAAAGTCAGTGATCTGACCATAAAACATTCCATAGAAAATTACTGTTCAATTAATCTTTTCACCATACAGTACCTCATTTTGTTCTAAACATGGACTGTGTGTCAACTCCTACTAAATTGACGACATCGCATCTAGTTTAAATGATATTAGTTCTTATTTATGAGACTCATAACTCTATTAGACATGTCCTTAGAGACATTCTTCAAGACTTGTCTACTTTGGCCAAGGATTTTTGAGTAATGATTTTTAATAAAGGCCATAAGTATCAAGAGTAGTAAATCCTTTATTGACTACTTAACTAGCTTCAAACACCTCATACTACACCAAATCCCCACTCTATGAACAACTTCTGAGAGGCAATAATGAATGGAGTTTAAGTATAAGATTTAGTATATAAGATAACCTTGAGCATCTCAGTTTGAGAATACTTGAATCATTGCAATGATGAGACTACCACTAACTTGAATAGTTATCCATGTGATTGTCTTATAATAGGTCATCTAATGTACTTGGTTATTCTAGTATGTATTCACATATTAACTCTAAACATCTCATGTCTTTAGCTTATGAGATTAACTGTTTAACCTAGTCAAGGAGTATATTATGTGCTATGGATTATTTAGGTATAAATACAATTGAACAAGATAGGAATCTCACCTTCACGATCTTATCAAGATTTTCTTCATGTTGTGCTACATACCAATGACTTCATTAAATGGTCTAAGATCTAAATTTTCATATATGAATGAACACTAATATAATGAAAATTCCTTTTATTAGTATTAAATGAGTACATCAAGTGACTAAGGTAGTTGCCTTTAGGGCACATATCTAACAATCTCCCATTTACACTAAAGCCAACCACCTTTATACATTATACAATAGACGAGTATATGACCATGTTATTTCTTTTGAGAAAGTAGCTTAGTCAGAGGATCAACTATATTCTAATCAGTAGAACTCATTATATCTTTACATCATACCTCCCTATGATTTCCCAAACCAAATGGTAACGTCCGAGTATATGCATGGATCTTTGATGAGATTGTTGCTCATTTACTTATGGAACGTCTCCATTATTATCCCAATGTAAGCAAATTGGATTAACAATGCTAGGAACCACTTATAACTCTATTACAAATTTCTTTATTCAAATTGCTTCTTTAGCAATCTCAAAAGCTGCAATGTACTCTACTTCAGTTGTGGAATTTGCAGTCGTCTGCTATTTGGAATTCTTCCAACTGATTGCACCACCATTTAATATGTCAATATAACCTAATTGGGATTTGGAGTTATTCTTGTCAGATTAGAAGCTGGCATCTGCATACCCGCTTACTTTAAGCTCACCATCTCCATAAACCAAGAATGCATAGTAGACAATAATAACATGATGAGTCTTAACCAAGAAATTTGTTGCTAAATAAACAATTAAGTATAACGTCTTCCATTAATGTGGGGAGAACTAGAGTTCTTCTAGAGTTAAGGTTGTTGAGTTGCCTCAAGCTCGCTCTATAAGAATATGTTTGAACCATTGAAATTAGATTTCACAATCAATGGGTTGGACTTAACCCAAATCATTAGCTTATTGCACTTGTGCCACCATTAATGTATATTGGAGGTGAACTTGGATTTGTGTACATGAGATGTACACATATCAAGAGTTGATAGCCCAATGTATGTGACACATCAATTAGTTGATAGCACAAGATTCGATAGTTGCATGAATAATGCAATTGGCATGGATTATATACCTACCAACTAAACTAAGGATGACTTGTTGAGTTGCCTTAAGTTTATTCTTAGCTAGTTGGATATCGACCCATTAGGGGAACTTCCATATAGGTTCTCTCGGGTTCATAGTGAGGGCTATGAGTTCATAATAAAATAGTTAGAGACATAATACGATTTATTAAAGACCTAATAAATATTTATTTTCATGTACATTCTAACATACTTTATTTTACATTTAGGTCACTAGAATCATCATCAAAAGGACAAGTATGAATTTGAGATCACTAATGGAATCAAATCAGTTGACTGGGCCTAACTTTTTGGATTGGCTAAGGTATTTGAGAATAGTTCTCAAATTCGAAAAAATTGGCTATGTCCTAAATGAGGCACTCCCTAATCCCCTTACTGCTGATGCTATTAAAGATGTTCAAAAGGCATATAAAAAGCATTTCGATGTTAGTGAGATGGCAAGCTACATTATGCTTACTACTATGTCAATTGAGTTGCAAAAGCAACATGAGGCTTTGGATGCTAATTCCATAATCTACCATCTAAGGGGGATTTTTGATGAGCAAGCATTTTCCAAAAGTTTTGGAACTTCAAGGTTGTTCTTCCACACTAAGATGTTTGAAGGGACATCTCTAGTGCAATATGAACTGAAGATGAATTGCTATATTGAGTGGTTAGCCACTTTAGGATTTGTGATGGACCATGAACTAAGTATTGACTTA
This sequence comes from Triadica sebifera, assembly GCA_023653625.1. Taxonomy (NCBI): domain Eukaryota; kingdom Viridiplantae; phylum Streptophyta; class Magnoliopsida; order Malpighiales; family Euphorbiaceae; genus Triadica; species Triadica sebifera. The sequence goes on along the minus strand of CM042898.1, from coordinate 15,316,625 downwards.
ATTATGACCAATTTGTTAATAGTTATTCATATTTTGTGCTTAACTATAAGATGAAACAAATGTCCACCATTATTTCTGAATTGATCAACATGCTCAAAATAGCTTCACCATCTGTCAAGAAGGATGGTAAAGTTATGATGCTTGTGGACTCTTCTAGCTCTAAAAAGAAGAACCTTAAGAAGAAGAAGAACTTCATGAAGCCTAAGGGAAGTGTGGCCAAGAAGAAGGCTAAGGAGACTGCCCCAAATGGGACATGCTTCTATTGTAAAAATGATGGCCATTGGAAGAGAAATTGCAAGCCCTACTTGGAGTCATTGAAGAAAAAGGCATCTTATACCCCATCTACTTCAAGTATTTTTTTCATTGAGATTATTACTATTTCCAATGATAATATATAGATATTAGATATTGGTTGTGGCTCACACATATGCACTAATATGCAGGGCCTAAGGAACAGTAGATAGCTCAATAAGGGAGAGTCGGACATGCGCTTTGAAAATGGAGCAATGATTGTTGCATTATCTATAGGAACTTATGTATTGACCCTCCCTTATGGGCTTATGTTAAATTTGGAAATTGTTATTATGTACCTGTTTTAACTAAAAACATTATTTATGTTTCTAGTTTAAATAAAGATGGTTTCCATTTAACTTTTAGTAACAATTGTTGTTTTATTATGTTGAATGGTATTATTTATGCTAGTGAAACATTATGCAATGGAATATACATATTGGACATGTCAAATCCAATTTTAAACATTAATGATAATAAAAGGCAAAAACAAGATATGTTAAAATCATCTTACTTATGGCATTATTGTCTTGATCATATAAGTGAGAAGCATATGGCTAAGCTATACAAGAGTGGTAGTTTGGGGTCATTTGATTATTAATCATATGACACATGTGAATCATGCTTATTAGGCAAGATGACTAAATTACCCTTTTATTTGAAAGAGTGAACATACTATGGGATTTTAGACTTAATACATTCGGATATATGTCGTCTAATGTCCACACATGCTAGAGATGGTTTCATCCACTTCATTACTTTTATCGATGACCACACACAATATGGTTACATGTATCTCATGAGATACAAAACTAAAGCCTTTGAAAAGTTCAAAGAATTCATAAATGAAATAACTGGGCAAAAGTATTAAAACACTTCGATTAGATCGATGAGGTGAATACTTGAGCCAAGAGTTTCTAGATTATCTTAGGGATAATGGGATATTAGCTCAATGGACTCCACCTTACACGCCATAACACAATGGTGTGGCTAAAAGGAAAAATAGTACCTTATTAGACATGGTAAGGTCTATGATGATCTTTACAAAACTTTCTAAATCATTTTAGGGTTACACACTAGAGACTGATGTTTATATATTAAATGGAGTCCTTACGAAGTCAATTGGTGTTACTCCATATGAGATATGGAATAACAAGAAGCCCACACTTTCTTACAAGAGAGTTTTGGGTTGTCTTGCTTATGTGAAGCGAACAAAGTCAGATAAGCTGGAAGCTAAGTCTGATTGATGTATGTTTGTGGGATATCCAAAAGAATCATATGGATATCAATTCTACCATCCCTTGGAATAAAAGGTATTTGTTTCAAGACATATTATCTTTTTAGAGAGAGAATTTCTTCTAAAAGGAGATAGTGGGAGCAAAATTGAACTTGAAGAAGTTCAAGATACTCAAGCAGACACTGATCAACTACATAAACCCGAGCCTGTTATTCATATAGATAATATAGCAGCACAAGACTTTCGATGGTCAAGTAGGATACGTACTATTCTAGAGAGATATGAATTTCTCATTAGTGAATAGAACGACGTATTGCTCAAAGAAATTGATGAGCCTATTGTTAGAGAGGTTCCCTAAAGGCAATCACTTTAGGCACATGATGTACTCATTTATTATTTTTAAAAGGCATTTTCATTATATAGTATTCATTGTATATGAATTGATATAGACCTTAAACCATTTAATAAAGTCATTGGTATATAACACAACATGAAGGAATTCATAATGAGATCATGATAATGAGATTCCTATCATGTGTAATTATATTTATACCTAAATAATCCCTAGTCATTGGATTAACAAGATAGGACATTGTTAATCCGAACAGACTAGTACTTGTTATACTCCTTAACTAGGTCAAGCATTTTATCTCATAAGCTGAAGACTTTAGATGTTTAGATTCAACATGTGGATGTTTGGTCAAGTAGCCAAGTACATTGGATGACCTGCTATGAAGCAATCACATGGGTATCAATTCAATGTCAGTGATAGTCTCATCATAGCAATAGTGCAAGTATCCTTAGACTTGAGATACTCAAGGTTATCTTGGATATTGAATCTTTACTTTGACTCCATTTCTTGTTGCCTCTTAGAGATTGCTCATAGGGTGGTAATTGGGTATAGCATAAGGTATTTGAAGGTAGTTGAGTAGTCAATAAAGTATTCACCACTCCTAATAAAAAGAGAGTATACTTATGGCCTCTTGTATAAATCATTACTTAGAAATCCTAGGCCGAGGTGGACATGTCTTGAAGAAGGTCTTCAAGGGAGTATATGATCAGAGTAGACAAGAACTAATATCATTTGGACTAGATGTGACGTAGTTGTTCTAATGGGACCTAACATACATACCATACTTTAAACCAAATGAGGTGTAGTTCAGTGAAAGGATGAATTGCATAGTAATTATCTATGGGAGGGTTTATAGTCAAACCAATGACTTTTGGGTCAATTGGGAGTCATGATGTGTTGCTAGATACAACTCATGATCTACTCGAAATCATGTTATGATTTGAGTTGCCAACATAATCAGGAACCTAATGAGTCACACACATAGAATGAATGAAGGAAATATGAAATGGGCCTTGGATTGGATCCAAGGCATAAGAGAGAAATGATTTGGCCATGCACCAGGTGTCACTACCATCATAAAGGTTGTCACGCCCGTGACAAAGGGGACTCACGGTCGTGACACTACTATTCAGAGCAGTGAAAGCCTTGATATCATCTTTTACGATTTTAGGTTTTCTATTTCAAATGGAATTCCTATGAATGGGAAACTTATGTCCAACCCTGATATGATTAGAGGATATATAAATAACCCCTTTAAGGGCCAAATTCGTAGCTGCCACCTTGAGGAATAAAAGTTATTCTCTCTTCTTTTTTTCTTTCAATTGAAACAAAAACCTTAGTGCTTTGACACCCTATCACCTTTGTGGTTGTTTTTGTAACACCCACTAGTTAGAGTTTAATTTGAATAATTTAGACCACATAATTAAATTGTATTTTGGGTTAAATAAAATTAAAGATATTAGATATAAAGAAATATGTGAAGATAATAATAATAATAATAATAATAATAATAATAATAATAATAATAATAATAATAATAATAATAATAATAATAATAATAATAATTAAAAAAAAGTAAACTGAACAGTAAAATGGTCAGCAAAAAAAAAAGTAAACTGAACAGTAAAATGGTCAGCAAAAAAAAAGAGCAAAAATAGGAAAAATGGCTGAAGACTTTTTTTTTTCTTCTCTTTTCTCCTTCTTCTTATTCATCATCCCTTTTTCTTACTCCATATCACAGCTCAAATTACTCATCATCTTCTTCAAGATTTTCATTAAAAATCAGTCTAAATAAATCTGATCTTGGTAAGAAATATTTTTCCCATGATTATTGTGTTATTAGAACTCTTTAGGTTATATTTTTATAGGATATTGCACTCTATTTTTTATTATCTTGTAAATCAAATTTGGGGATATGTTAAACATTAAAGTTGTTCATCTATCTTTTATATATCTCTCTGCCAAATTTTATTGAATTAATTTGAGTATATGAAGAGATATGGTTATTGGAGTAAAACTGGTTCAGGGAGACGTATCAACCAAATAACCTACGGTTTTGGAAAATATTGATCATCTTAGTGGCTTAATCTGAGGTTTTCTAAAACATGAAAGTTGTAGGTATATATGTTATTGAGATCTCTGCAAAATTTCATATGAATTTCTCTTGTGTAGGTTGAGTTATTCTGAGATGAACTATGAATGTTCCTTAATTGAGCTCGTTTCATATACCTGTGCAGTTCCAGTAACTTCGTCCTTATATTTCACCTATTTTTAGATCAAATTAGTCAAACTGCAAAACATATAGGTTTTACTTCTATCTCTTATCTAAATTTCTGTGAACGTTTCACCTTAAAATGTCATATAGTTTGTGAGTTCTGAGCTGAAAACTTAACCTGGTCGGGTTGATACAATATGTTGAACCAGTTATATATCCTCTAATATTTGAGAACATTCAAGACCGAATCTGGAAATGAGTTAAACATGAAACATATTCCAAATTAACTTATATAACGGTATAAATATTTTCAGAATAATTCAAGCTACACATTGAAAGCTATGAAGTTTTGAATTGGGTACCTTGAAACTGCCTAAGGGCAGAAAATAGAGTAATATTTAAAATTATACCAACAATAAATTATACCAATAATTATGTAAAGGTTCAAAAATTCTGAAATTTTAGTATATTTTAGTTTTACATGTTATATTTAATCAGGATCAAGATCATATAAATTGGATAAGTGTAGAAAAAGTTATTGATCCAACAGTCCTTAGAGGTCTTATTCTAGCTTAATAGGAATTGTAGTTATTTATTTAAATTATATTAAGAATAAATATTTTGTCAAGCTATTAATTAATTATATTTTTAAATTAGGATTTCAACAAGAAGAAAACCAACAAAAGTGAACAAGCTCTGAACTTATATTTTGGAAAAGGAAAATACTATCGAGGTTTGTACATATATATATTTTATTTTACCCTTATGCATGATTGTGTGTGCATGGCATAAATTACATGTCACAATGATGAAATTATATGTTATGGCATATTTTAAAGTTATAGGAATGTTATTAACTATGAACTTAACATTGTGTTAATATTTGATAAAATATCATGCTATTACATGGTTTTGAAATAAATTATGAGTATATGATTGTGTTAATATGAAATGAGTATTGGTTATAGAAACAAGTAATTAATGGTGTTAATTGCTCATTTCTCTACCTGAGGACTAACATAAGATAGATGGTGCACCATTAAGGGGGGAATTACGGTACCGATATGGATATGATTTAAGGACAGGGTGGCTTAAGCTCTGGGAGCGCCCCTGATCCTGATTACACACAGATGACATAATTATATTTAGTCAAGGTGGTTTAAGCTCCACAAGCGCCTTTAACTTGAGATTATGGTGAGTAGGGTGGCTTAAGCTCCGTGAGCGCCCCTATTTCATACCCCATATCCTGAGAGTCCGGGAATGAGATTTAGGCTTATACTAATTAAAGACTTTGGAATGAAATGTGGAAATTATACTATTGACATAAGTGATTAAGAAATGAAATGCTTACATGAGGTAGTGAGAATTTAATTATTGAATATGATTATTATGCTTATACTGTTATGTGATGTGGTTATTTCTTTTATATGACAAATATGCAATAAAAATTCAGTGTGTCATGAATTATTTGAGACATGTACTTGTGTGACTGCTTGGGAAAAATTAATACCTATATGTACCACTAAGCTAGAGATAGTTTAGCATGGGTTCTTCTCACGCAAGAATTGGAACTATAGACGGTATGAGGTGAAGTGGTCAGGAAGGAAATCCAAGCCCATATCAGCATAGACACAAGAAGCATAGTTAAAGGGTTGGTTATTTATTATTATTTTTAGTTTGACTATGTATATGGTGTGGTAGACATGTGTCATATATTAATATTGTGTATGTAAATAATTATGTAACATAATCGGGTGCCATATATGTATACAATATAAGGATATATATATTGTTAATTAGAACAACTTGCCTAAACCAATATAAATAAATAGATTAAGTTATTTAAAATGGAAAAAAAATTCAATTCGAGCAGATTATCGAGTTAAGCTTGTGGCATCCTTCTTATATATGTGGGATTATTCCTAATATATAATTGGGGCGTCACATTTAATGGTATCAAAGCAGGTTTAGGCGTTTCTAGGCCTAGGTGTGAAATGAGATATTAGGTTTAAATATACATGTGTCTCATATAATTCTGATATGGGTTTTCCTCTTAGCAACTTGTAGGATTGTAGAAAGATGTCTTCGGATGAACGGGATATGGCTGAGAGTACCGGCTCTTCTGATACTAGGACTCCTCATCCACCTAGTGCAGCAAGTGTGCAAAGGCAAAATGCTGCTCCAAATCCCCCACCGCATGCGGCAGAACAGATTGACCCTGGTCAAAATCCATTTATACAATAGATGACTGGATTATTCCAACAGATAGTATGAGCCATTCCTCAGCATACCCCAGTGCCACCACCTAGACTAAAAGTAATAATTGATAAGCTTTGTAAGTATGGGGCTTCGGATTTCTATGGTAAGAGAGATGAAGATCCAGCTGCAACTGAGTATTGGTTGGAAAAGACTGAAAGAATTTTTAAAGAGTTGCAAGTGGAAGCAGATGACAAAGCTAGATTTGCTACTTCTCTACTCCAAGATGAGGCATATGATTGGTGGAAATCAGTTCTTACCAAGCCAGATATGGTGGAACCGGTCTCATGGGATTCCTTCCTCTCTGAATTTAAAGAGCAATATATTCCGTTGATCTATATTGATGAGAAAAAGAAAGAGTTCATGAATCTCAAGCAAGGTAAAATGTCAGTGACTGAGTATCAGCGGGATTTTACCTGATTGAGCAAGTATGCCCCTGAATTAGTTGCAAATGAAAGAGATAAATGTAGAAGATTTGAAGATGGCCTTAATGAAGAGGTTGGAGATATTGTGACTGCTCTTCAGCATAACAATTTTTCTCAGTTAGTTTCTGCATCACTCAGCCTTGAAAAAAGGAAAAAAAGGAAAAATAGAAGAATCTTCTAAAAAGTCAGCTACTTCTGAGACTCAATTCACTGGGAAGAAGATTCACTTTTTTACTAGCCGTTCACTGAATAGAGGACAGGGAAAAAGTTTTAGTTATTCATAGACAGGGTCTTTTAAGAGGGGGCCGCCCTCTAAGGCACCTTCTGCTATAGCCAGTTCACAACCTCAGGTTAGCAAGGAAGCTATACCAGTATGTACCATTTGCAATAGGAGCCATCAAGGGGAATGTTGGCGTGTCACAGGTGCTTGCTTTAGATGTGGGTCTACGGAATATATACGAAGGGATTGCCCACTCTTGACAGGTGGTACTCCTACTCAGACTACTAGGTTAGCTCCGACTTAGCCTGAAGTTCAGTTCAGAGGAGGACCAGATCGACCAAGGCAGGTTGTTTCAGAGACAGTGAATAGACCTGGATCTAACAGAGCTCCAGCCCGAGCCTATGCCATGAAAGCTAAAGAAGATTAGGCGGCCACGTATGTTATTGTTGGTATGTTTTCATTATATGATTTTGACATTTGTGCACTCATAGATCCGGGCTCCACACATTCCTATATTTGCACTAGTACACCTAGTCAGCATAATATGATTAAATAAAACCTAGAATATGGAATTGAAGTTAAGAATCCTTTGGTCACAGTGTAATAGTGAATAAAGTATTTAGGAATTGTCCTTTGGTTGTGCATGGGAAAGAGTTTTCTGCATACTTGATTAAGTTGTCTTTCCATGAGTATGATGTCATATTAGGCATGGATTGGCTCTCACATCACGAAGCAGTGGTGGATTGCAAGTCTAAATTTGTGGTACTTAAAAAAGAAAATCAGGTGGAAATTATTGTAAAAGGGGAATTATTTTCACAACATCCTCAAGTCATATCCATAATGAAAGCTCAGAGATTGATGAGAAAAGGGTGTGAAGCTTATTTGGCCCATGTGATTGACACCAGAAAAGGAGGTTCAAATCTTGAAGATATCCCGGTGGTAAATGAATTTCCAGATGTCTTTCCTGATGACTTACCTGGGTTACCTCCAGAGAGAGAGGTAGAATTTACTATTGATCTTATTCCAGGAAATATGCCTATATCAAAGACGCCATACAGAATGGCCCCATCAGAGATGAAAGAACTTAAGACACAATTGCAAGAACTCCTTGATAAGGGTTTCATTAGACCAAGTACATCCCCATAGGGTGCACCAGTATTGTTTGTGAAAAAGAAGGATGGATCTTTGAGGCTATGTATTGATTATCGACAGTTGAATAAGGTGACCATCAAGAACAAGTACCCATTACCACGGATTGATGATCTTTTTGACCAACTGAAAGGTGCGAGAGTATTTTCCAAAATAGACTTGAGATTTGGTTATCATCAATTAAGGGTGAAGACGGAGGATATTGCTAAAACTGCATTCAGAACCAGATATGGTCATTATGAGTTTTTGATTATGCCATTTGGGCTGACCAATGCTCCAGCAGCATTTATGGATCTTATGAATAGGATCTTCAGGCCATATCTTGATCAATTTGTTGTCGTTTTCATTAATGATATTTTGGTGTAATCTAAAGATTCAGAAGAACATGAAAAGCATTTGAGAATAGCATTACAGACTCTCAGAGAATATAAGCTTTATGCCAAACTCTCAAAATGTGAGTTTTGGTTAAAGGAGGTGACATTTTGGAACATATTATCTCTGCAGAAGGCATTAAAGTGGATTCTAGCAAAGTTAAGGCAATTGTGAGTTGGAAACCTCCACAGAATGTGACCGAGGTCAGAAGTTTCTTGGGTTTAGCTGAATATTATTGGAGATTTGTCAAGGGTTTTGAAATGATGGCTTCTCCTTTAACAAGACTATTGAGAAAGGATATTAAATTTGAGTGGACAGATAAGTGTCAAGCTAGTTTTGATAAGCTCAAAAGTATGCTCACTAAGGCCCCTGTTTTGACACAGCCAATTCCTAATAAGGAGTATGTCATTTATAGTGATACTTCTCATAATGGATTGGGTTGTGTATTGATGCAAGATGGAAAGGTGGTTGCTTATGCTTCTAGACAGTTAAAGTCGTATGAAAAGAATTATCCTACCCATGATCTGGAGTTAGCAGCTATAGTTTTTACATTGAAGATTTGGCGCCATTATTTATATGGGGAGAAGTGTTTTATTTACACAGACCACAAGAGTTTAAAATATCTTCCCTCACAAAAAGAATTGAATTTGAGGCAGAGAAGATGGCTAGAACTAATAAAATATTATAATTGTGTGATTGACTATCATCCAGGCAAAGCTAATGTAGTAGCAGATGCTTTAAGCAGAAAGATGGTGGCAGAGTTGCACCTTCAACCCACTCTTATGTAGGAAATCAAGGATGCACAAAGACAAGATAGGAAGCTAATTGAATTACCTGAGTCGATCTCTAAGGGGGAGAGACCTGGATTCACTATGGACTTAGATGGTGGATTGTTCTATCAAGACAGATTATGTGTGCCTAGTGTAGAAGATCTTAGACAGAGGATTCTTAGAGAGGCCCATGAAAGCAAATATGCTATGCACCTAGGGAGTAACAAGATGTACCAAGAGTTGAAGAGCAGATACTGGTGGGCAGGTATGAAAAAGGACATCACAGAGTACACTTCAAAATGTTTGACTTGTCAGCTGATCAAGACGGAACATCAAGTACCTTCAAGATTACTACATCCAATTTCTATTCTAGAATGGAAGTGGGAACGGATGACTATGGATTTTGTGACTAGATTGCCTTTGACTCCAAAGAAATATGATACTGTATGGGTCATAGTGGACAGATTTACAAAGTCAGCACATTTCTTACCTATCAGAAAGGACTATTCACTGAATAAATTGGCAGAAATTTATATGAATGAAGTTGTACGACTTCATTGAGTGCCTGTTTCTATTGTGTCTGACAGAGATCCCCATTTCACATCTCAATTTTGGGGTAGTCTACAACGAGCTCTAGGTACTAAGCTCAATTTCAGCACGGCTTTTCATCCGCAGACAAATGGACAATCAGAAAGAGTCATTCAGATTCTAGAAGATATGATGAGAAGTTGTGTCATCGAATTTAAAGGTAGCTGGGACAAATATCTTCCTTTAATGGAATTCGCCTATAATAATAGTTATCAGTCTAGTATCCAGATGGCTCCATATGAGGCATCTTATGGTAGGAAGTGTCGAACACCTATATGTTGGATAGAGCTCAGCGAGAGGAAACTTATGGGACCAAACTTAGTGCAAGAGACAGGAGAAAAAGTGAAAGTCATTCACGAAAGACTTTAAACAGCTATAGATAGACAAAAATCATACGCTGATCTCAAGAGACGAGACATTGAATATGCAGTGGGTGATAAAGTTTTTTTTAAAGTATCTCCCTGGAAGAAAGTTTTGCGATTTGGAAAGAAAGGCAAGTTAAGTCCAAGGTTCATCGGACCTTATGAAATATTAGAAAGAGTTGGACATGTTGCTTATAGACTCGCTCTACCACCGGAGATGAGTCAAATACATGATGTCTTCCATGTCTCAATGTTAAGACGATATAGATCAGATCCTAATCACATCATACCTGCTGAAAGCATTCAGGTCAGACAAGATTTGACATATGAAGAAGAACTAGTGCAAATTTTAGCTAGAGAAATTAAGGAGTTGAGGAACAAGCGAGTACCATTAGTGAAAGTACTATGGATAAATCATGCAATCGAAGAAACAAAATGGGAAAGCGAAGAGGTGATGAAAGATCAATACCCTCACTTGTTCAGTGACGATGCATAGGTATGTTTCGAGGACGAAATATCTTAAGGGGGAGAGAATTGTAACACCCACTAATTAGAGTTTAATTTGAATAATTTAGACTACATAATTAAATTGTATTTTTGGTTAAATAAAATTAAAGATATTAAATATAAAGAAATATGTGAAGATGATGATCATAATAATAATAATAATAATAATAATAATAATAATAATAATAATAATAATAATAATAATAATAATAATAATAATAATAATAATAATAACAATAATAATAATAATAATAAAATTAAAAAAAAAAAGTAAAGTGAACATTAAAATAGTCAGCAAAAAAAAAGAGAAAAAATGGAAAAAAAGGCTGAAGACTTTTTTTTTTTGCCATTTCTTCTATTTTCTCCTTCTTCTTCTTCATCATCCATTTTTCTTCCTCCATATCACAGCTCAAATTACTCATCATCTTCTTCCAGATTTGTATTAAAAATCAGTCCAAATAAATCTGATCTTGGTAAGAAATATTTTCCCCATGATTATTGTGTTATTAGAACTCTTTAGGTTATATTTTTACAGAATATTGCACTCCATTTTTTATTATCATGTAAATCGCATTTGGGGATATGTTAAACATAAAAGTTTTTCATCTATCGCTTGTGTATCTCTCTGCCAAATTTTATTGAATGATTTTGAGTATATGAATAGATATGGTTATTGGGGTGAAATTGGTTCAGGGAGACATATCAACCAAATAACCTACAGTTTTTGTAAACATTGATCATCTTAGTGGCTTAATCTGAGGTTTTGTAAAATATGAAAGTTGTAGGTATATATGTTATTGAGGTCTCTACAAAATTTCGTATGAATTTCTCTTGTGTAGGTTGAGTTATTCTGAAATGAACTATGACTGTTACTTGATTGAGCACGTTTCATATACTTGTGCAGTTCCAGTATATTCGTCCTTATATTTCACCTATTTTTAGATCGAATTAGCCAAACTGCAAAATATAAATGTTTTACTTCTATGTCTTATCTAAATTTCTTTGAAATATTTACCTTAAAATGTCATGTATTTTATGAGTTATAAGCTGAACAATTAAACTGGTTCGGTTGATACTCTATGTTGAACCAGTTATATATCCTCCAATATTTGAAGACCTTAGAGATCGGATCTGGAAATACATTAAACATGAAACATGTTCCAAATTAACCTATATAATGGTATAAAATGTTTCAGAATAATTGAAGATACACATTGAAAGCTATGAAGTTTTGAATTGGGTACCTTGAAACTGCCTAAGGGCAGAAAACAGAGCAATATTTAAAATTATACCAACAATTATGTAAAGGTTCAAAAATTCTGAAATTTTAGTATATTTTAGTTTTACATGTTATATTTAATCAGGATCAAGATCATATAAATTGGATAAGTGTAGAAAAAGTTATTGATCCAACAGTCCTTAGAGGTCTTATTCTAGCTTAATAGGAATTGTAGTTATTTATTTAAATTATATTAAGAATAAATATTTTATCAAGCTATTAATTAATTATATTTTTAAATTAGGATTTCAACAAGAAGAAGACCAACAAAAGTGAACAAGCTCTGAACTTATATTTTGGAAAAGGAAAATACTATCGAGGTTTGTACATATATGTATTTTGTTTTACCCTTTTGCATGATTGTGTGTGCATGACATAAATTACATGTCACAATGATGAAATTATATGTTATGGCATATTTTAAAGTTGTAGGAATGTTATTAACTATGAACTTAACATTGTGTTAATATTTGATAAAATATCATGCTATTACATGGTTTTGAAATAAATTATGAGTATATGATTGTGTTAATATGAAATGAGTGTTGGTTATAGAAACAAGTAATTAATTGTGTTAATTGCCCATTTCTCTACCTGACGACTAACATAGGATAGATGGCGTACCATTAAGGGGGGAATTACGGTACCGATATGGATATGATTTAGGGACAGGATGGCTTAAGCTCTGGGAGTGCCCCTGATCCTAATTACACACAGATGACATAATTATAGTCAATGTGGCTTAAGCTCAGCGAGCGCCCTTGACTTGAGATTATGGTGAGTAGGGTGGCTTAAGCTCCGCGAGCGCCCCTATTTCACACCCCATATCCTGAGAGTCCGGGAATGAGATTTGGGCTTATACTAATTAAAGACTTTTGAATGAAATGTGGAAATTATATTATTGACATAAGTGATTAAGAAATGAAATGCTTACATGAGGTAGTGAGAACTTAATTATTGAATATGATTATTATGCTTATATTGTGATGTGATGTGGTTATTTCTTTTATATGACAAATATGCAATAAAAATTTAGTGTGTCATGAATTATTTGAGACATGCACTTGTGTGACTGCTTGGGAAAAACTTAATACCTATATGTACCACTAAGCTAGAGATAGCTTAGCGTGGGTTCTTCTCACGCAGGAATTGGAACTATAGACGGTAGAAGGTGAAGTGGTCAGGAAGGAAATCTAAGCCCATATCAGCAGAGATACAAGAAGCATAGTTATAGGGTTGGTTATTTATTTATTTTTTAGTTTGACTATGTATATGGTGTGGTAGACATGTGTCATATATTAATATTGTGTATGTAAATAATTATGTAACATAATCGGGTGCCATATGTGTATACAATATAAGGATATATATATATATATATATATATATATATATATATATATATATATATATATATATATATATATATTGTTAATTAGAACAACTTGCCTAAACCAATATAAATAAATAGATTAAGTTATTTAAAATGGAAAAAAATTTTCAATTCGAGCAAATTATTGAGTTAAGCTTGTGGCATCCTTCTTATATATGTGGGATTATTCCTAATATATAATTGGAGCGTCACAGTTTTGTTCATTCATTCATATGGATTACTATTAGAGACAATCTATTCTTAGATTATTGTGGTTTGCAATAACCCAACTTGAAGGAAAGGGTTACAAACTTGGAAGATCAAAAGAAACAAATAAGGTAATCAGCTTTTGTCATATGAATGGTTCAATCCAATTTTAATGTTCATATTGCATTCCATGGTTTTTAGGTTCAAAAAATTTTAATTTTCCATTGTGTATGTGATGCATGTTAAGAACCCAACACCTACAACATAAGAAGAACTTCTAAATATATCAAAATCTGACAAATGGCTTCAAGCCATGAAACTAGAAATGGATTTCATGTATGAAAAACAAGTGTGGACTTTGGTTAACCCATCTAAAAGGATAAAGCCTATAGGGTGTAAATGGGTTTTCAAGAAGAAAACTGATATGGATGGTAATATGGTTACCTATAAAGCTAGACTTTTAGCTAAAAGTTATCATCAAAGACAAGGAATTGACTATGATGAAACTTTTAGCCCAATAGATATAATTAAATCCACAAGAATACTCCTAGCCATTGTTGCACATTATGATTATGAGATATGGCAAATGGATATGAAGACAACTTTCCTTAATAAAAATGTAATCGATGATGTGTACATGACACAACCAGAAGGCTTCATATCCAAAGATGGCAAAAAGGTATGCAAGCTTCAAAGATTCATTTATAGATTAAAGCAAGTATTTTGGAGTTGGAATATTCGGTTTGATGAGACAATCAAACAATTTAGTTTCTTACAAAATCCTGATGAACTTTGTGTATACAAGAAGGTTAGTGGGAGTACAATCATATTATTTGTGTTGTATGTAGATGACATACTGCTAATGGGAAATGATGTCTCAGCCTTACAGTCAGTCAAAATTTGGTTATCCAAGAATTTTTCTATGAAAGAACTTAGAGAAGCAGTCTATATTTTAGGGATAAGGATTTGTAGAGATAGATCTAAAAAATTATTTGGTATTTCACAGTCTACATACATAGACAAGAGGCTAAAGAGGTTTAGCATGGATCAGTCTAAGAGAGTATATATTCCCATGACCCATGGGATTACTCTTTCAAAGTCTATGTATCCAAAGACATAAGATGAGAGGACAAGTAAAAGTTTGATTCCATATGTTGATGTGATATGATCGATCAGGTACTCTATATATGTACATGACTTTATGTATCATATGCTCTGAGTGTCAAAAAGATACTAATCAGACCCTGGTGAGGGACATTAGGTATCTGTCAAGAATATCCTTAAGTACTTTAGATGGACTAAAGATGTATTCTTGATATATGGAGATGAAGACCTTTTTGTGAGTGGGTATACTGATGCCAACTTCCAATCTGACAAGGATGACTCAAAATCTCAGTCAGGATATATATTCGCATTAAATGGTGCAGCAGTTAGTTAAAAGAATTCCAAACAGAAAATGACTGTTAATTCCACAACCGAAATAGAGTACATTACTGCTTCCGAAACAGCAAAGGAAGCAGTTTGGATAAAAATATTCATCATGGAACTTGGAGTAGTTCCTAGCATTGTTGATCTAATACAACTGTGTTATGACTATAATGAAGCCATTGCACAAGCAAATGAGCTACGGTCTCATCAGAGATCCAAACATGTACTCAGAAGAAACCATTTGATTAGAGAAATCATTGGCAGGAATGATGTAAAGATAGAAAGAGTGTCCACTGATCATAATATTGTTGATCCTTTTACTAAGCCACTTCTCTAAAAGAAATATGATTCTCAGGTACTTGCCTTTGGAATTAAATACAAAGGCGATTGGCCTTAGTTCATGTGGGAGGCTGTTAGAGAAGTGATATAAAGGCAATCATCTTTAGCACTTATTGTACAAATTTATTTGATTAATAAAAGGCATTTTCATTATTTTGATATTCATTTTATATATGAATTGATACTAATCTTAAATTAATTAATGAAGTGCTTAATACATAACATAGTATGAAGGAAATTTTGATGAGATCATGATATAGAGATTCTTATCATGAGTAATTAAATAAGTATCTAAATTATCCCTAATCATAGGATTAATGAGACAGAATATTGTTAATCCAAACAAACTAGCACATCTTATGTGGATGCTTGCTAGGTGTAGCTAAGTACATTGGATGACCTACTGATGTATGCACGGGAACCATACATGAAGGAAATGAATTACAATCTTTTGTCAATAGGGAGGAGCAATATTATAACATTGAAATGGGCCTAAAAGGAGTTTAAAAGCTTTTTCATATAATCCAATTCAATGTGGGGTGTGTTCCAAGTCATAGAAGGTAGCATTGGAGCATTGGTTGCTATATTGGTCCAAAAATCCATAATCAAGCTTATGGGTTAATACTACAGAAAAGGAAGCCTAAAGTGAAAATCAATGGAGTCTTTCATGAAGATTGAATTCAAATAGGATAAATAAGACAAAGTCCATAAACCTTGAAGATTACAAGTCATGTGCAACTCATGTGCAAGTCATGTGCTAGGAGTCATGTGCAAATCATGTGCTAGGAGTCATGTGCCAAACATGTGCAAGACATATGCCATCCATGTGGAAGACATCATGTGCCAACCATGTGCTCAAGAACATGTGCCTAGTTATGGGATTTAGGCTTAACTTATAATTGGGCTTAATTATGTATGTGGGATGTTTATTTTAATTACCTTAGGTTTTAATTAGTGATAGACATGTGGACCAAAGAAATAAATCACAACCCACCACTTGTATTATTTTAGAAGGATTTAATTAGTATCTTAATTCAAGTAAGACTCTACCTTTTTTAGAATATGGGTTAGAATATGACTGTACTTTTAGGAGTTGAGTTATAATAGGATTTAGTTATCCTTTACCATAAAGGATTCAAAGACTTAGGGCTATAAATACTCATTTAGGCTTCTTTTACAAGGGATCAATAAATAAAAATGAATTTTAGTGTTTTTCTTTAAAGTGAGGCAGATTTGCATCTCTTTATTACCTTTAGGAATTAGTTACTTATCAAGTAATATTGCTTGTGGTGTGGCTATTCTTAATAATACTTATAATCTTGGTTCTTTGCTACATTGGTTAGCTCTGAGTTGGATTTAATTTATGATCACCATAGCTTAAAGTTTGTTTACCTTGTCTTGTTGAGGGGTTTCAAGGCACAGTATTTGGGGTTCCGCATCAGTTTGGTATCAGAGCTTTTGGTTTAATAATCATTATCTATCCTTTAAAATTGCTTTCTAGTTGTTAACTTAGTTAGATTTAAATTCTACCATTATAGACACCTTAGGAAAACAAATTTCTTCCATAAAGAGTAAATTTGCAAGTTTGGGTTTTTTATCAATTCTTTGATATGTTTGAGGTTTATTAAGCATTAGTTTAGTGTTATTTGCTATAAAAAAAACAAAAAGAAAAAAGAAAAAAATCAAAATTTCGAATTTAGCACCAAAATTGTGAAATTGAGCTATTTTGAGCTTCAAGTTGAAATCTTGTGATTATTGATTGCTGGAATTCTTTGGTATCATCATAAACTATTGTAATCCAACATAAAATAGTTGGTTTTGAGGTTGAAAAAATCAACTTTTGAATTCAGCTACTTTAGTGATCATATTGAGTATTGATTTGATCTTGAGGAATTTAGCTTATCTATTAAATATACCTTGAGTTCTTGATATTTAGTGATAAATTAAAGTTGAATACAGGTTTAATTAAGGGACAATCGGCTACTCACTAGGAGGAAACCGATTCTGAATTTTATTCAATATTGTCTAATTCTTTGTGCTCTTGAGTTTCATTCTTTTAATTTTGTTCTTTTTGCATCTATTTACATTGGTTAAGTCTAATTTGCATCCTTAGACTTAAAATTAACAAAAATCAGTAGCATACACATCTCTACATCCGTGTATAGCTTTATATGTATTCATTTTTTTCACATCAGTTTGCTTCTAAACTTTGTTCCATTCATTCTTGTTAGGATTCATTGTTAATTCTTAGCATAGATCACTTTCATATTGTTTGATTTTGTTTCTGGTTCTTACTTGTAATTTTGAGATTCAAATTTTGAGTGGTAAAAGGCAAGAGTAGTGAACTTAAAAGAGGGTAAAAGCCATTATTTATGTGAAACACGAGAGGTTAAATTCTATTTTGAGATAAACACATGAGGAAGTGATTGTGAGGTCATTTTAATTCATTGTTGCTTTCTTCAATTACTAACCATGTCAAAGGAAAGTACAAGAGGAAGTAGTGGACATGAGGAACATGGTGATTATGTGCCAACGGATGTTGTTCAATCTTACATTCAAATATTGGAGGTAAAGATTGGAAAAATTATAGACAAGATGGAGAGACAAAATTAGCAAATTGAAGATTGGAGGCAGCAAAGTATCTTTGACATGAGAAAATCAAGAGAGGGGTCTCGACCTCAATGCATTAGGAGGTTTCAATCTCATAAAGAAAAGTAGTGTTTTCAACATTATGATAATGATAGACAAAGAAAAGAAAGAAAGAAAGACAAAGCATCTTCGATGAGTGCCTTTCAAAAAGAAATGGACAAGATGCGTGCTAAGATTGATAGGTGGGGGAATGAAGAGAAATATAATGAAATGAAGAATTCTTACCCAAGAAGGTGAGAAATTCAAAAATCAAATTTTCATAATGAATTTGATTTTGTTCTTAATTTTAAAATGGTGAATGATGACAAGAGTCAAAATCATAAGGATATTAATGATGCTCATACTAGTGAAGTTGAAATTATAGGTGATAGTATTGATTCTATTTCATTAGAAGAAGATAATTGTGTTAGTGTTATTGAGAGCATTGCAATTGAAAGTGAAAACATCATTCAAGATGAATTTGTAGCTAATGATAGTGAATCCATAGAGGTGAATGATGAACACGAATTTGATGAGCTTGAGAGAGTAAAGGTGAGTGAGATTGGGATTAAAGAAGGGGCTGTTTACGGAGAAGCTAAAGAGAGAATTGAGAGAGATGAGATTTTGAGGGATAAAAGTGATAGTAGTGATGAAAAAGGAGAGAAAATAGTGAATGTGTGTGAAAAAGAGAAAGAGGTGAAAAGTGAAATTTTTACTAACAATTTTAATTATCCTTTGCTTCGTTTTGTGCATTTTTCTTTTGATATAGGCAAAGATTCGAGGACGAATCTTCTTGAGGAAAGGGGGAATGATGTATGCACAGGAACCATACATGAAGGAAATGAATTACAATCTTCTGTCAATGGGGAGGAGCAATCTTATATCATTGAAATGGGCCTAAAAGGAGTTCAAAATCCTTTTCATATAATCTAATTCAATGTGGGGCATGTCCCAAGTCATTGAAGGTAGCATTGGAGCATCGATTGCTATATTGGGCCAAAAATCCACAATCAAGGTTATGAGTTAATAGTACAGAAAGGGAAACCTAAAGTGAAGATCAAGGGAGTCTTTCATAAAGATTGAATTCAAATAGGCTAAACAAGATAATGTCCATAAACCTTGAAGATTACAAGTCATGTGCAACTCATGTGCAAGTCATATGTCATCCATGTGGAAGACATCATATGCCAACCATGTGCTTAAGAACATGTGTCATGCATATGCCTAGTTATGGGATTTGAGCTTAACTTATAATTGGGCTTAATTATGTATGTGGGCTCTCTATTTTAATTACCTTAGGTTTTAATTAGTGATAGACATGTGGGCCAAAGAAATAAAGCCTAACCCACCACTTGTATTACTTTAAAAGGATTTAATTAGTATCACAATTTCAAGTAGGACTCTACATTTTTTAGAATATGGGTTAGATTATGACTGTACTTTTAGAAGTTGAGTTAGAATATGATTTAGTTATACTTTACCATAAAGGATTCAAAGACTTAGGGCTTTAAATACTCATCTAGGCTTCTTTTACAAGAATTAATGAATAAAAATAAATTTGAGTATTTTTCTTTAATTAGGAATTACTTACTTATCAAGTAATATTGCTTGTAGTGTGGCTATTCTTAATAATATTTATAATCTTGGTTCTTTGCTACATTGGTTAGTTTTGGGTCGGATTCAATTTATGATCACTATAGCTTAAGGTTTGTTTACCTTGTCTTGTTGAGGGGTTTCAACCCATAACCTTGATTATGGAGTTTTGGCCCAATATAGCAACCAATGCTCCAATGTTGCCTTCAATGACTTGGGACACACCCCACATTGAATTGGATTATATGAAAAGGCTTTTGAACTCCTTTTAGGCCCATTTCAATGATATAAGATTGTTTCTCCCCATGGAAAAAGATTGTAATTCGTTTACTTCATGTATGGTTCCTGTGCATACATCATTCCCCCTTTCCTCAAGAAGATTCGTCCTCGAATCTTTGCCTATATCAAAAGAAAAATGCACAACACGAAGCAAAGGATAATTAAAATTGTTAGTAAAAAATTCACTTTTCACCTCTTTCTCTTTTTCACACACATTCACTATTTTCTCTCTTTTCTCATCACTACTATCACTTTTATCCCTCAAAACCTCATCTCTCTCAATTATCTCTTTAGCTTCTCCATAAACAGCCCCTTCTTAATCCCAATCTCACTCACCTTTACTCCCTCAAGCTCATCGAATTCGTGTTCATCACTCACCTCTATGGATTCACTATCATTAGCTACAAATTCATCTTGAATGATGTTTTCACTTTCAATTGCAATGCTCTCAATAACACTAACACAATTATCTTCTTCTAATGAAATAGAATCAATACTATCACCTACAATTTTGACTTTAATAGTATAAGCATCATTAATATCCTCATGACTCTTATCATCATTCACCATTTTAAAATTAGGAACAAAATCAAATTCATTATGAAAATTTGATTTTTGAATTTCACACCTTCTTGGATAATGATTCTTCATTTCATTATATTTCTCTTCATTCCCCCACCTATTAATCCTGGCACGCATCTTGTCCATTTCTTTTTGAAAGGCATTTATCGAAGATGCTTTGTCTTTCTTTCTTTCTTTTCTTTGTCTATCATTATCATAATGTTGAAAATACTACTTTTCTTTATGAGATTGAAACCTCCTAATGCTTTGAGGTCGAGACCCCTCTCTTGATCTTCTCGTGTCAAAGATACTTTGCTGCCTCCAATCTTCAATTTGCTAATTTTGTCTCTCCATCTTGTCTATAATTTTTCCAATCTTTACCTCCAATATTTGAATGTAAGATTGAACAACATCCATTGGCACATAATCACCATGTTCCTCATGTCCACTACTTCCTCTTGTACTTTCCTTTGACATGGTTAGTAATTCAAGAAAGTAACATTGAATTAAAATGACCTCACAATCACTTCCTCATGTGTTTATCTCAAAATAGAATTAAACCTCTCGTGTTTCACACAAATAATCGTTTTTACCCTCTTTTAAGCTCACTACTCTTGCCTTTTACCACTCAAATTTTGAATCTCAAAATTACAAGTAAGAACTAGAAACAAAATCAAACAATATGAAAGTGATCTATGCTAAGAATTAACGATGAATCCTAACAAGAATGAATGGAACAAAGTTTAGAAGCAAATTGATGTGAAAAAAATGAATACATATAAATCTATACACGGATGCAGAGATGTGTATGCTACTGATTTTTGTTAATTTTAAGTCTAAGGATGCAAATTAGACTTAACCAATGTAAATAGATGCAAAAAGGACAAAATTAAAAGAATGAAACTCAAAAGCACAAAGAATTAGACAATATTGAATAAAATTCAAAATCGGTTTCCTCCTAGTGAGTAGCCCATTATCCCTTAATTAAACCCGTATTCAACCTTAATTTATCACCAACTATCAAGAACTCAAGGTATATTTAATAGATAAGCTCAATTCCTCAAGATCAAATCAATGCTCAATATGATCACTAAAGTACCTTAATTCAAAAGTTGACTTTTTCAACCTCAAAACTAATTATTTTATGTTGGATTATAGAAGTTTATGATGATACCAAAGAATTCTAGGAATCAATAATCACAAGATTTCAACTTGAAGCTCAAAATAACATAATTTCACAATTTTGGTACTAAATTCAAAATTCTGATTTTTTTTCTTTTTCCTTTTTTTTGTTTTGTTTTTTTATAACAAATAACACTAAACTAATGCTTAATAAACCTCAAACATATCAAGAATTGAAAAGAAACCCAAACTTGCAATTTTACTCTTTATGGAAGAAAATTTTTTCCGAAGGTACCTCAAATGGTAGAATTTAAATCTAACTAAGTTAACAACTAGAAAGCAATTTTAAAGGATAAATAATGATTACCAAACCAAAAGCTCTGATACCAAACTGATGCGGAACCCCAAATACCGTGCCTTGAAACCCCTTAACAAGACAAGGTAAACAAACCATAAGCTATGGTGATCATAAATTGAATCCGACCCAAAGCTAACGAATGTAGCAAAGAACCAAGATTATAAGTATTATTAAGAATATCCACACCACAAGCAATATTACTTGATAAGTAAATAATTCCTAAAGGTAATAAAGAGATGCAAATCTGCCTCACTTTAAAGAAAAACACTCAAATTCATTTTTATTCATTGATGTCTTGTAAAATAAGCCCATATGAGTATTTATAGCCCTAAGTTTTTGAATCCTTTATGGTAAAGGATAACTAAATCCTATTCTAACTCAACTCCTAAAAGTACAGTCATAATCTAACCCATATTCTAAAAAAGGTAGAGTCCTACTTGAATTAGGATACTAATTAAATCCTTCTAAAATAATACAAGTGGTGGGTTGGGCTTTATTTCTTTGGCCCATATGTCTATCACTAATTAAAACCTAAGGTAATTAAAATAGACATCCCACATACATAGTTAAGCCCAATTATAAGTTAAGCCCAAATCCCATAACTAGGCACATGCATGGCACATGTTCTTGAGTACATGGTTGGCACATGATGTCTTCCACATGGATGGCACATGTCTTGCACATATTTGGCACATGACATTTGCACATAAATCCTAACACATGACTTGCACATGACTTGCACATGACTTGTAATCTTCAAGGTTTATGGACTTTGTCTTGTTTAGCCCATTTGAATTCAATCTTCATGAAAGACTCCATTTATCTTCACTTTAGGCTTCCCTTTCTGTAGTATTAACCCATAAGCTTGATTGTGAATTTTTGGCCTAATATACCAACCAATGCTCCAATGCTGCCTTCTATGACTTGGAACACACCCCACATTGAATTGGATTATATGAAAAAGCTTTTAAACTCCTTTTAGGCCCATTTCAATGATATAATATTGCTCCTCCCCATTGACAAAATATTGTAATTTATTTTCTTCATGTATGGTTCCCGTGCATACATCACCTGCTATGAGACAATCATATGGAAATCTATTGAAATGTTAATGACAGTCTCATCATAGCAATAGTGCAAGTATCCTTAGACTTGAGGTAGTCAATGATATTTTGGATACTGATTTTGTACTTTGACACTATTCTTTATTGCCTCAGAGAGATTGCTCATAGGGTGGTGATTGGGTATAGCTTGAGGTATTAAAGGTAAATGGGTAACCAACAAAGAATTCACTATTCCCGATAGAAAAAGTGTATACTCATGGCCTTTTATCGGGTTTATTACTAAGAGAATCTCTAGCTACAGTGGAAATGTCATGAAGATAGTCTTTAATGATATATCTAACAGAGTAATGAGTCTCAGAGACAAGAACTAACATTACTTGGGTTAGATGTGATGTAGTCAGTCTAGTGGGAGTTGATATGTCCATACTCTGAACTAAATGGGGGTATAGAATGGTGAAAGACTTAATTGCACAGAAATTATCTATAGAAAGGTTTATAGTTAAATCACTGACTTTCCGGTCAATTGGGGGTCATGATATGTTGCTAGATACCGCTCATGACTTGCTTAAATTAATTGTTAATTTAAGTGAACAACATAACTAGAAACCTAATGGGTCATATGCATTATAGATGTAAAGAATGAGTAAAATGGTCTTTGATAGGATCTAAAAATATGAGTAAAATATTTTGAGTTGGATCACGATGAGATCTTACAAAAAAATCACTTGGGAGGCCACGGGCCTGCGTGGGCAGCTATCTAGTGGCCAGGAGCTGGCCTAATTGGCCTTAATTAGCCAATTAAGACTAATTAAGGAAAAACTCCCAAATCCCTCCTCTTGTCTTGTGCACCTTGTACTTAGACTAATTTTGGGGTAAAAACATTTTTAAAGAATGAAAAAGTCTAAAAATTCATTTTGGAAGTTAAGAAATTCAAAAAAAAAAAGAAAAATAATAGTTATTTTCCATATTCTCTCAAATTGAGCATACACCATTGCTAGCACTTTGAGCTATGTTCAACCATTCCTCTTGTAGTTTCTTCTCACATTTTTGCATGGATTAATATTAGAGATGTCCTAGTATAGATTAATGTGGTTTACTACAACCTAACAAAGAAAAAATTTGAAGAAAAAATTAAGAAATTACAAGGAATAATTTCTAATCTTTATGATTTAATGAATTAGTTTTAATGGCTCAAGCAAGATCTTTGTTCCGGATTTTGAAAATTTTAATTTTCTACTACTTTTATGAATGAGATTCATTTTCAAAACCTTTCATAAAGGACTAGTCACGACCCCGAATTGAGGTATATAAAAGGGAAACCTTCATTTTCTCCTTTTTTGATAGAAACAAACCCTAAATTTTATCACCCTCTCAATGGATTATAGACTTTTCTGCTCAATCCTTCATTCAAACTCATTTAGACCAAGTGGAAAACAGAAGATCTTATGGGTTTTCATGGTCTTGAACTACCTATAAGTTAAAATTTGAATTTTTTGTTAATTAATGAATCCTGGAATATTTTAATTAGAATAATATGCATTTGAGTTATTATTGCACGAAAATGCATATTGAGATGCTAAACATATATGGTTCAAATATGGGGTTGAGAAATTTGATATTTAAATGAGAATTTTTAAGCCCAATACTCTGAATAAGACTAGAGCTAAGAGATATGGAATGCCATTGAGGGTTTTAGGGTATCAAAAGGCCTAGGTTAGCCAATGCAAAAACGAAATTATACAATTAAGGGTATGGTTTAGGTGAGCTCCTTTAGAGATGAAATGGTTTAATCTTTGTATCTCAGGCTGATGTCCTAAGTGGCTCTAGAGTGAGTCATAGATTGCTTGTATCCATTTTAGTCATGTCTAGAGTTTGTGGGAAATGATGGAAAAAAGGTAAACGTCTATGAAACTTGTTGATTGAATGAGAAATGTTTTGTAAGTTGTAACATGCTATGTACAATGAGATATATTTTAATGTTTGTGATAAAACTAACATGTTATGGCATGGGCAACTAAATGATCATGCATACTCTTGTTATTATATTTAGTATATTTTTATATACCACTGAGTGAGGTAAACTTAACATATGGGTATTTTGTCTCACACATGTAGTTTAGAACTGTGCATAGCTTGGATAGAGAAGATGTCTGAAAGAAGAGCAAAGGACAAACACTTCGGGAGTTGGTGATATAACATTTTTTATTGTTTTGTTGGGAAACAAGATTAGTTACTGATGTGTTAGAGGGGTGCTCTAAAGACAATTACCTTAGGAACTTGATGTACTCATTTATTATTAATAAAAGGCATTTTCATTATGTAACGCCCACTAATAAGAGTTTAATTAGAATAAGTATGTGATATAAATAGGAAAAACCTAACAGATAATAGAGATTAAAATAGATGAAATAGTTGATTAAATTAGAAATTAAAATAAATTAAATTGATAAACAATATAAATTTGATTAAATTAGACCACATAATTAAACTGTATTTTTGGTAAAAAAAAATTAAAAGGACTAGATATAAGTAAATATGTGAAGATGATGATGATGATGAAGATGATAATAATAATAATAATAATAATAATAATAATAATAATAATAATAATAATAATAATAATAATAATAACAACAATAATAATAATAATAATAATAATAATAATAATAATAATAATAAGAAAATTTAAAAAAAAAAAAAAAGAAAAGTGAACAGTAGAAAAGGGACGGCAAAAAAAAGGAAGGAAGACTAAAAATGGGAGAAGGGTGGGGGAGGGGAAAGTCAATTGACTTTGCCCCATTTTATCCTAACTCTACACAATTCTATCAAACTTATCTCAATTCTTCTTCTTTCTCAAACCACCAGCCCCAATTCTTCATCCACTCCTTCATGATTTTCAAAAAAATTCACTCCAAACAAATCTGATTTTGGTAAGTAATATTTTTCCCCTTATTATTGTGTTATTAGAGTTTTTAAAATTATATTTTTGCAGTATATTTAATTCTATTTTTTGAGTACCTTATATACCGAATTTGAAGATGTGTAAAACATGAAAGTTGTTCATATATGTGTTATTTATATTTCTATCAAATTGTATGAAATTATATTGGGTATATAAAGAGATAAATTAGTTTGAGTAAAACTAATTCAGGGAGACATGTCAACAGAATAATCTACGGTTGTTGTTTAAATTGATCATCTTAATGGCTGAATCTGAGATTTTGTAAAACATAAATGTTGTAGATATATATGTTATTTATGTTTCTGCAAAATTTCATATAAATATCTCTTGTGTAGGCTGAGTTATAGTGATATGAACTATGATTATTCCTTGATTTAGCGGGTTTTATATACCTGTACAGATCCAGTAATTTTGTCCTCATATTTGACCTATTTTTAGATCCAATTATCCAAAGTTTAAAATATAACATTTTTATGTTAGCTAAATTCCTGTGAAAGTATCACCTTAAAATGTCATATATTTATGAGTTATGAGCTGAACAATTGAACTGGTCGGATTGATATTCTATGTTGAATCAATTATAGATCCTCCAGTATTTGAGAATCTTATAGACCGAATCTGGAAATGGGATAAACATAAAAAATGTTCCAAATTAACTTATATAACTGTATAAAATTTTCATAATAATTGAAACTACACATTGAAAGATATGAAATTTTAAATATGGTACCCCGAAACTGCTTAAGGGTAGAAAACAGAGCTACATTTAACAATTATACCAAATATTGTGTATTGGTTCAAAACTTCTGCAATTTTAATATATTTTACCCTTACATGTTAAATTTAATTAGGATCAATAATCATATAAATTGAATAAGTATTAAAAAAGTTATTGATCCAACAGTCCTAAGAGGTCATGTTCAAGCTTAAAAGAAATTGTAGTTATTTATTTAAATTATATTAAGAGTAAATATTTTATCAAGGTATTAATTAATTATATTTTTAAATTAGGATTTCAACAAGAAGAAGAACAACAAAAGTGAACAAGCTCTGAGCTTATATTTTGGAAAAGAAAAATACTATCGAGATTTGTACATATATGTATTCTTGTTTGCCTTTGTGCATGATTGTGTGTACATAACATAAATTATATGTCACAATGATGAAATTATATATTATGGCATGTTTTAACATTACAGAAATGTTATTAATTATGAACTTAATATTATACTAATATTTGATAAAATATCATGCTATTACATGGTATTGAAATAAATTATGAGTATATGATTATGTTAATATGAAATGAGTATTGGTTATAGAAACAAGTAATTAATGTTGTTAATTGCCCATTTCTTTACCTGAGAACTGACATAGGATAGATGGCGCACTATTATGGGGAAGTTACGGTACCGATATGGATATGATTTAGGGACAGGATGACTTAAGCTCTAGGAGCGCCCCTAATCCTGATTACACACAGATGACATGATTATATTTGATCAAGGTGGCTTAAGCTCTGGGAGCGCCCTTGACTTGAGATTATCGTGAGAATGGTGGCTTAAGCTCCACAAGCACCCCTATTTCTCACCTCATATCCGGACAGTCCGGAAATGAGATTTTGGGCTAATAAATCATAGAATAAAATATAAAACTTTATTAATTGATGTAAGTAACAAAGTGTAAAATGCTTACATGAGGTGGTGCAAATTTAATTATTGAATAAGGTTATTATGTTTATTTTTTTATGTTATGTATTTATTTATTTTATATGACAAATATGTAATAAAATATGATGTGTCATAATTTTATTTGAGACATGCATTTGTTTGACTGCTTAGGGAAAACTTTAATACTTATATGTATCACTAAGCTAGAGATAGCTTAGTGTGGATTCTTCTCACGCATAAATTGAAGTTGTAGCTAGTAAATAGTGAAGTTGATCAAGAAGAAATTCAAGCTCATATTAGCAGAGACACAAGAGACGTAGTTAGAGGGTTGGTTATCGAATATTTTTTTTAGTTTAACTATGTATATGGTTTGTGGTAGACATGTCTCATATTTTAATATTGTGTATGTAAATAATTATGTAACATAATCGGGTGTCATATGTGTATACAATATAATGATAAATATATATTGTTAATTAGAACGACTTGCCTAAACTAATATAAATAAATAAATTAAATTATTTAAAATGAAAAAATTTTAATTCAAACAGATTTATCGAGTTAAGCTTGTGGCATCCTTCTTATATATGTGGGATTATTTCTAATATATAAGTAGAGCGTCACACATTATATTGGTGTTCATTCATATGTGAATTTTATTTAAATATTAAACCATTTAATAAAGTCTTTAGTATGTTAACACATCATGAAGGAAATCATGATGAGATCATGATAATGAAATTCCTATCATGTATAAATGTATTTATACCTAAATTATTTCTAGTCATAGGATTAATAAAATGACATTGTTAATTTGGATAGGCTCGTACATATTATACTCATTGACTAGGTCAAGCAACTAATCTTATAAGTTGAAAATATAAGATATTTAGAGTTAACATATGGATGCATGCTAGAGTAGCGAAGTACATTAAATGATTTGCTATGAGACAATCACATGGATACCTATTCAATGTTCAATTACTACATACTTTTCATTCTTTTCCATTTTTTAGGATCATAATTGTTAGAGGAGTGCTCTAAAGGCAATCACCTTTAGCACTTATTGTACAAATTTATTTGATTAATAAAAGGTTTTTTCATTAATTTGATGTTCATTTGATATATGAATTGATAAGTGATCTTAAATCAATTAATAAAGTCTTTGATACATAACATAGCATGAAGAAAATCATGATGAGATCATGATATTGAGATTCTTATCATATGTAATTATGTTAGTATCAAAATTACCTCTAGTCGTAGAATTTATGAGATGGGACATTATTAATCCAAACAGACTATCACATGTTACACTTCTTGATTAGATCGAGTAGTAGATCTCATAATCTATAAACATGAGATGTTTAGAGTTAACATGTGGATGCTTGCTAAGTGTAGCTAAGTACATTGGATGACCAACTATGAGACAATCATATGGATAATCTATTCAAATGTCAATGATAGTCTCATCATAGCAATTGTGCAGGTATCCTTAGACTTGAGGTACTCAAGGATATCTTGAATATTGATTCTGTATTTTGATACTATTCCTTGTTGCCTCAGAGAGGTAGCTCATAGGGTGGTGATTGGATACATCTTGAGGTATTCGAAGGTAATTGGGTAACCAACAAAGGATTCACCACTCTTGAAAGAATGAGTGTACACCCATGGCCTCTTGTCGTGGTCATTACTCAGGAATCTCTGGCTGAAGTGGAATTTTCATAAAGATAGTCTTCAATGGCATATCTAATAGAGTAATGAGCCTCAAGAATAAGAACTAACATTACTTGGACTAGACGTGACGTAGTCAGTCTAGTGGGAGTTAACACATGTCCATACTCTGAACCAAGTGGGGTGTAGAATGGTGAAAGGAATAATTGCACGAAAATTGTCTATGGAAAGGTTCGTAGTTAAACCACTGACTTTCTGGCCAATTGGAGGTCATAACGTGTTGCTAGATACCGCTCATGACCTGTTTAAATTAATTGTTAATTTAAGTGGCCAATATAACCGGGAAACTATTGGGTCACACACATTGAAGATATGGAGAATGAGTAAAATGGTCTTGGATATGATCCAAAATATTAGAGAATTATTTTGGGATGGATCGTGATGAGATTGCACGGAAAAATCATTCGGGAGGGTCACGGGCTCGCGCGCGCTAGGCAGGGTGCTGGCCAGCTGAGCTGCCCAGCAACAGCCCGCAGCAGGCCCAGCACGCTGCTGCCTCCCACCCGTTGGCCAACGACAGTTTTTGGACTTAATTAGGCCAATTATGGCCAATTACTATTCATTCATTTCCCTTTTCTCCATTTTTGACTTTTCATCCTTTCTTTGAATTTGATTCAAATAGAAAATACATCAAATGGCAGAAAATAGACATGAAAATATTTTTTTGCGAAAAAAATATTTTTATGACATAACAAAATTCTCTCAAGAACACTTTCGAAACTAACACTTTCGAAGCTAACACTTTGAATTTGTTCAAACCATTTCTCTTGATAGTTTCTTCTTCATTTTTTGCGTGGATTATCATTAGAGATATCCTAGTATGAATTGTTGTGGTTTGCTACAACCCAATAAAGTGAAGATTTGAAGAACAAATAAGAAATTACAAGGTATAATTTTTAATATTTATATTTATATAAATTAGTTTTAATGGTACAAGTATGATTTTTTGTTTTGGATTTTGAAAATTTTATTTTTTTCCGCTGCGTTTATGAATATGATTCATTCTTTAAAACTCAAAAATAATATTTTTCAAACACTTTTAAATGAGATGGAAACTTACAACCACAAAAGTTCATAAAACTTCATAGAAGATTTAACCCCTCTATGCAACATCATTATTTAAGTGAAATCCTGTAGTTTCTATCTCCTGCTATGAAATGTCCTTGTGGGACCTGCAAATTTCTTTTCTCATAAATTATTATTATTATTATTATTATTATTATTATTATTATTATTATTATTATTATTATTATTATTATTATTATTATTATTATTATTATTATTATTATTATTATTATTATTATTATTATTATTATTATTATTATAAACTATTTCATGTATATATGAATAGATTGGTATACAATGAATATTTACATACTTTCAGTTATTTATTTGAAATGTTAGGAGAGTGCAATCCCAAAAAATAAAATCTCTTTCCTTTCGCTAACACTGACATGAACTTTCTCTCTATTGCAATGTTCAAGTACATCTCTGCAAGTTATCAAATTTTTATTTTTCTCTTGTTTTTTTATGAATATTTGTGCTAAGAAAAACATCTATCACTATAACAACCCACATTCTTGTGGGAACTTCAACACATCTATAAGGTCTTTGGCATAAACATCCTTGCCCCAAGGCCAACCCATACCACAAAAGTTTGTCAAAACCGATTCTTTCTAGATTTTTATTTTCTTATCTTTTTTGATAATATAAAGCATTAACTGATACTTTCATTTCCCCTATTTTGACTAGTTGATCTCTAGATTTTAATTTTTTTTATCTTTCTTTCATTCTTTTTGTACATTGATCTTTTCATGGCTACGAGTTCCTCTTTGTGTGTACATGTTTAGTAATTTTTGCGAAATTTTGGATTTTTTGCTTTGTCAGATTGATTATTTGATTTTTCTCTTCTCTCAAAAGAGTTCCCCTTTGGAATCCTGGGAAAGGTGGGCTTGATTTCTGATATCTTTAAGGGGATGATCTTTGGGATCGCAGTGGTGATGGGATCGAAGCATATGATGAAGTATTGAAGCACCAAGCAAGTTGCTAATGTGCATTTATTTGGTATTTGTGGTGGAATTCCTTTGTCATTTCATAATTTTGGCTCAATTTGATTTGTGTTTAGGCAGATTTCTTTGAATTTTTAAGCTCTTAATGTTTTTCAATTGCATAGGCCAATCTCAAGCATCTACAAAGTGAGCTCGTTGTTTGGAATGCATTGAATTTGATTTTAGACAAGTGAATAACCTTAACTTCGTGTTGTGGAGAATATTAATTATATTTTGTGCATAATTAAATGGAAGATAATCTTAAGGAATTTTTGTATATGAAGTTAGATTGAATTATGGAAGCAAAATAATGGCGATTTTATTTTATATAATTTCGGTCATGGTATAAATTCAAGTATAAAAATGAACTTCAAAGGAAAAAGGCAAGGAAAAGCAAATGTAGACAGGCTTAGGCAAAGAAATAAGGTTAGTGGTTACAAAATCTAACTATTTTCATTGATTTTGTTGAGTTGGGGTTATGGAATTTGGGTATGTGTGTGTTATGCATGTTAAATTGAAAGTAAACCTTAAAACATGATTAAGGAAAAAAAATGGATTATAATGTTTAAATTCAATTAAAAAAATGAATAGTAGAACTTCAAAAAAAAAAGTCATATGATATATGTTTGTACTTATAGGTATAATTATGATTTAGTGTAATATTATGGAATATACATGTTAATTGATATATGAGTTAGTGAAATGAATTATTAGAAGGTGAAAGAAAAATTTTAATGATGGAAAATTTTGAAGTCTAAATTGTAAATATGAAGAATTTAGTGTATTCTTTGCTAATTTAATGAAAATTAAGTCATAAAATGCAAGAAGACATAAAATTTAGTGTATATCAATTAATTGAGAATTATTAGAATTTATTGAATATTTTTCTAGTTAGTGGTTACTTTATGCATGAAATGGAATATAATGAATAAAGTGTGTTCAGTTGAGTTTGATGGCTCAATTGAGAATAATGTCGAATATTTGGTGTATTGAAATGAAAAGCGTGGATAAAAATAATATTGTAAAGGTGAAATTTGGTTATGCATGAATAAAATTCTTGATAATTAATAATGTAAAATAAATTGAATTTATGAATTTAATGGAAATTAAATCAAAAGAATAATTTCATTGCCCTTAGTGGTAGTCTGGTGATTTTCTACTAGATTGACTTTATGGGCAAATATGAAAAAAAAACGGCAAGAATGATGAAAATGATAGATATGGCAAAAATGGCAAGAAAGGTAAAAGCAAAATGGCAAGTGGCAAATATAGCAAAACTGATAAAATTGATAAAAATGGAAAAAATGGCAAGAATAGTAAAAAGGTAAAACGACAAGTGGCAATTTGGCAAAAAAAATGAAAAAAAAATGTTAAATAAAGAAATGGAATGGAATTAGATTTAATTAAAAATAAAAAAAGGATTTAGAATTCAATGGAATGGAATTTATGTATTCATTAGGAAATATAAAAAAATTAGTGGCAAAAGCATAAATAAGTGTAATTGTTAATTAATGAAGGTATTAAAGTATAATTATAATTATAAAATAAGTATAAGGTTTTAAGTAAATTCGTAATTAATATGTTAATGTATAAATTGAGATTAAATTGGAATAGCTTGGTGAATATAATTTTATATATTTATGTATGCTTAATTTTAAATTAGTGAAAGTTTTAAGATTTGTAACCACCACTGGATTTTTTAATGCTCAGCATGTAGTTATTTTAACTGCGTGCAGGTACTAGCTAAGAAAACATTGGAACCAGCATACTTGGATTGGGAGCAGCCGGAAGAAAAAAAATATTATCATAATGGCATATATATATATATATATATATATATATGATGTAAGATACAAATTTGGATTTGGATTATGTAACTGGTTTGTAAAAAGATTTTTATCGACTATTATATTTATGAATGAAATGATGAATTTTATTTTGAATATTGAATGTTTGTTATTATATTTGAATTGTTGTACCCAACGTGGGCTGCGGATTATTTGTAGTACAAATAGGATAATTAGATTTATAGCAGTTATACTGCCGAAAATTTTGACCATAGAGAATAGTAAAATTAGACAGTTATAGGTCAACCAGTAAAAAAAATAAACAAGTTAAATAGGTGATAAAGTGTTATCGATATTATAAAATATTTAAGGCGAGTACAACTGCTGCGAGCAAGATCGTGAGTAGGATAGTTCTTCTCATGAGTCCTGAGTTGTCGGGAAGCATAAGTAATTACCTTGTCTTTCTGCATCAATACACAGTCTAATCCATTCTTGGAGGAATCACTGTAAATCATAAAGTCTTTGCCAGATTCTGGTTGAGTTAATACTGGAGCTTCTGTCAATATGTTCTTAAGCTTCTCAAAGTTTTCTTGACATTTATTCGTTCACTCAAACCTAACATACTTATGTAACAATCGAGTGAGGGGCATTGCTATGGTGGAGAAACCTTTTACAAATCTCTTGTAGTAACTAGCCAAACCCAGAAAACTCCTAACTTCTATAACATCCTAGGTATTCTCCACTGTAAGATTACTTCAATCTTCTTTGGGTCCACTTTTATATCTTCAACTGAAACTACATAAGCTAAAAAAGATATTTCATTCAACCAGAAGTCACACTTGTTGAATATTGCATATAGCCGCTTCTCTCTCAATAGCTGCAAGACTATTTGTAGGTGCATGTCATGTTCTTCTGGAGTCTTTGAATACATTAGAATATCATCAATAAATACCACAATAAACTGGTCCAGATAAGGATGAAAGATCATATTCATCAGATCCATGAAAACTGTTGGAGCATTTGTAAGCCTAAATGACATAACCAAGAACTCATAGTGGTCATATCTAGTGTGAAAATCAGTCTTGGGCACATCTGTTTCCCTTAATTTCTATTGATGGTAGCCCAATCTAATATCAATCTTTTAAAACACATCTGCTCCCTTCAACTGATCAAATAAGTCTTCAATACATGGAAGTGGATACTTGTTCTTGATTGTCACTTTATTCAGTTGTCTGTAGTCAATGCATAACCTAAGTGACCCATCCTTCTTCTTTACAAAGAGCACTAGTGCTCCCCATGGTGAAACACTGGGTCTAATAAAGCTTTTAACAAGCAATTTCTGTAACTGAATCTTCAATTCTTTGAGTTATGTGGTTGTCATCCTATAGGGAGCAGTAGAAATAGGTGCAGTACCTGGAGCTCCATCAATAGTGAACTCGACTTCCCTGTCAAGTGGCAAGCCTGGTAGTTCATCAGGGAAGACATCTAGAAAGTTTCTCACTTTAGGCACATATGACACCTTAAGATCTTCTCATTTAGCTTCCACTACATAACACAAGTAAACAAGGCACCCATTCCTTATTAACCTCTTAGTAGTTGTAGCTGAAATCATGTCAGAAAAAAAGTTTATTCTTTCACCACAAGTCTGGACTGCACCTTAATGACCGCAGGTCTGGACTGCACCTCCCCCTCTGCCTCTAGGTGTATTGCCCACTGAAGTAACTAGGGCATTGCCATGGAATGTATTTTCTTGTCCACGCCCTAGTGAAACAGATGCATGACTCTGTGATGGATCTAGTCCCCTAGACTTATAACTCTAGGTACTCGTACTAATGAACTGTCTTGGTGTCATATCCGCTAATTTAGACTAAAGTCACGCGAGTTGTTAAATCGACTCGTCGGTTTGACCGAAGTCTAAATTTGGATTTTTATCGAAAAATAATAAAAATAATAGTAATTAAGTATGGAAAATATCTAATAAAGTGTTCAAAATATTTAAAGATGTTAAATTTCGGTAAAGGACTAAATTGTAAATTTTAAAAAGTTTAGGGGTCAATTTGCAATTGACCGAAAATTGGAGGATTTAAATGGGATAATCATAAATTAAATACATAATTGGGACATTAAACACATGGGAAGGGGCTGGCCACACCAAGTGGCATACATTAAGTGGACAATTAACATACACCAAGGGAGATGAATGCATTAATGAATACTTCTAGAATTTGGCTTAGGTGTCCCATAATTATGTAGCTTGTCTTTATTCTCTTAATTGTTCTTTCATCTCTTCATATCTAGAATTTTCTATCTTTCAATTGCCTCCCACATTTCTTGAAGCCCAATACACCAAATGGCAAAGTTTAATAAGCTAATGAAGATACATGCATATGACATTAATGAAGGTTTCAAGAATGTGGCTTATGTGTCCTCCATCTTAATGACTTTTGTCATTTTGTTCTTGATTGTTTCTTCTTCTTCCTTATCCATTTTCATTGGGGAAAATTCTTCCTCTCAAACCAGCCCACGTTTTTCCCTTGGACAGCCATAACCAAACCTTGTTCTGAGAAGAGAAAGTGAGAAAAAGAGAGAGAAAGGCATGAAAAATTCCATTTTCATGCCTAAGGAAGCTTAAGAGAGTAAGGAAAAAGAGAAAAATTAGGGTTTATGAGGTTTTAATAATCTGATTTTAAATTTTAGGAACTCAAGTTAACAAGGAACTAGATCAAGGGAACAAAGGAAAGGAGAAAGAAAAGAGAAAAAAAGAGGTTTGTGCATAACCTAAGACAATAGCCTATTTTATTTTTTTTAGTTGTATGATTTAATTATTTGACATGTTAATGATTCTGAATTGATATTATTTTGTGATAAAAATCTTGGGGAAGCATGTTTGCTAGACTTAGGATTTAATTTAGTAAAAATTGAATGTGATTATCTTGTATGTTCCTTGCTGGAAATTGATGAGCAGTGTTCACTTAAACTATTATAACTTAATATCTGGAACTCGGTTTTGTATGTTCTTTATTGGGTTTGAAATATAAGCCATAGGGCTATAACATTTATTTAGACCATAAAATCTGAATATGTCTGTAATTGGCCAGATAAATCATAAGGCTCGGACATAGAATCTGTCCAAAAAATTCTGGGCAGAATTATCAGTGACCAGTTAGTGTTAATATTATCATATCTTTTGCTAGAGAACTCAGAATTAAGTGATTAAAATTGAATATTAAAGCTAAGATCCATATCTAAAATTTGTATTAAGATTATGGAACTAAATTCAGAACGGAACAGAACCAAAATTAAGGTCCACAACAAAGGACAGAATCTGCCAGTGGCAGGGCAACATATGAATTGAGGAATGAAATGAGTAAAATGATGAGAAATTTGTTATATTATATAAATATTATTTTAATTGAGTGATTATGTGATTATTTTGAGATATTACATGCATAAAAAGTATTAAATTAATTGTTATGAATTTTAATGAAATTGTATAAGCCCTAGAACACCTAACTAGAACCAACTTAGGATAGTTTGGCATGCCAAATAGGGGGGGAGTATGATGAAAATGATTAAATCCATTAATGGTATGATTATCTACGCCGGGTTTGGAAATGTTATCTATGCCGGGTTTGGCAATGTTATCTACGCCGGGTTTGGCAATATTATCTACGCCGGGTTTGGCACTGTTATTTATGCCGGGTATGGCATTATTATCTACGCTGAGTTTGGCACGGTTATCTACACCGAGTTTGACACGGTTATCTACGCCGGGTTTGACACTTATATGCGCATATCATATTGCCCGGGTGGCACTCCTAAGTGCCTGGATGGCAACTCCGTTATCCTATTCAGTGGTTCATTGGTTTCCTGGGCATAAATGAAAACATAAATAAAGAAGTTATGGGACATAAAAGAATTATTGAAAGTAAAACGGGAATTATGATTTGTGACATGGATAATAAAAATGGAATTATGAATTGTGGCATGGATAAAAAGAAGGTTTAGTGTTATACAATAATGTGGTAATAAAATAAATAAGTATGAGATAATATAATATAATTTGATGTCTATACATGTTAGAATACCATGATTTGCATGAGAATGATGATTTGATTATGTTAAACAAAATGAGATACAATAAATTGATTTTATGCATACTAGAATATTATGAAATGTATGTTTGCATGATTTGATCATAAATTTTTATATGAAAATGCATGTGACATTAAAAATAGTTTATTGTCTTATCTATATGCACCACTAAGCCAAGAGCTTAGCGTGAGAGTTTTCTCATGCAGATTTAGTAAAGAATAAAAAGAAAATAGTAGACAAAGTCAGCGGTGACCTAATCCAGTAAAGCAGCATGTTACACACATCGTGGGTTACACAACTTTTGTATATTATCATGTAAATTTTATTTTATAGTATTTGTAAAATAAACAGTATGTTTTGTAAAGAACATGTTACTATATAAAAAGATAGTTTATCTTTTATGTTATAATTTCTTTTATATTACAAAGTAAACAAATAGCAAATAATATATATATATGAGAAATTTTCAGTTAAACACAATTTAATAAAATAAAATTTTAACCGATAAAGTCAGCGTAGCACACCCTCATTCGGGCATGAACTGCTAGGGTGAAGGGGTGTTACACCTGGCTTCCTCTTCTGCTGTAATCGAGTCTGCCATCAGCCTCATCCGTCTGGATACTTTCCACCTTAATAGTTGTTTCTACCAATGCATGCAAATTTGGATGCTTTTCAGTACCCACTATCTATCTGATTTTTTTTATGGAATCCCCTCTCAAACCTCTGGCATAACTTTTCCTCAGTCAACTAATAGTCATCAAGAAGGTACTAAGGTGCTTAAACTCGCGCTTGTATTTTGCAACTGTCTTATTTTTCTGCCTGAGACTCCGAAAAGCATCTTGTATCTTTGATTTATACTCTAACCCTGTGTATTTATTTTCGAACTTGGTCAAAAAGAATTCCCAATTCAACTACTCATTAGGGGTATGCTTGCAGAGTAAGTCCCGCGAAATAAATACGGGACCCTAGAGTAAAGCTACTGTACCTTCAAACTTCTCTTCAGACAAACTATGACTGATTTCAAATAATCTCTTGGTCTTAAACAACCATTTTTCAACCTATGCAGGTGTCATGGGATCACGCCCATAGAAATCTTCATCTCTTAATCTCTTTAATTGCTCCAAAATCGGCTTCTTTTTGGGTGGAGCAGGAGGTTATACCTGCACCTGTGGCTATTGAGCTTGTTCAGCCTACATTCTATGTTGAATATAATCAGCCATAAGATGGAGAAAGTCCGACTATGGAGGTGGAGGTGGTGTGACTAATGGAGTAACATGTTGTTGTGGGGCCTCGGCTTACCCAACACTGATTGACACTTTACTTTCACCATCCCCTCCACTACGATCTTGATCGACTGACATCTTTACTAGAAAACAATAAGGAGCAAGCATACGTTAGACTTATAACATTTTTAATTCAACAATTGGCATGTATATACATATAATCCATTCACTTAATCCCTACTTCAATCTCAAAATCGCCTAAACCGCGCTCTGATACCACAAAATATAATACCCTTATAACCATCATTTTATACTTGTGTTATGTTGCCTTAAGTGATTACCATAACCGTTTAGTATATCTTCAATTCGATAATAGCATATGTGGGTAATTTTTTTCTTTAACTTATTAACCATAATGTTGATATCACTTTATCACATATTTAACTTGTTTATTTCTTTACCAGTTGACCTATAACTATCCCATTTTACTATTCTCTTTCACCAAATATTTCGGCAGTATAACGACTATAAATTTAACTATCATACATGTACTACAAATAATCTGCAGCCCACGTTAGGCATAACAATTCAAATATAATGGCAAACATTCAGCATTCAAAACAAAACTCATCCTTTTCCTCATTAAATATAATAGTCCATAAAAATCTTTTTACAAACCAGTTACATAATCTAAATCCAAATCTATATCAAATATCTCATACATATATACATGTCATTATGATAATATACATTTTTTTTTCTTCCAACTGCTTCCAATTCAAGTATGTTGGCTCCAACATTTTCCTAGCAAGTACCTGCATACAGTTAAAATAACTATATATTGAGCATTAAAAATGTTCAGTGGTAGTTACAAATCTAAAAAATTTCACTTGTCTAAAAATTAAGCATACATATATATTCAAAATTATATTTACTAAATTTTTTCAGTTTAATCTCAATTTACACATCAACATATTATTTACGAATTTACTTACAATATTATACTTATTTCATAATAATAATTATCCTTTAATACCTTCAATAAATTAACAATTACACTTATTTATACTTTTGCCACTAGTTTTTTTTCCTTAATGAACACATAAATTATATTCAATCCTAAACCCTTTTATTTTCCTTCACTTAAATCTAATTCCATTACATTTCTTTATTTAACTTTTTTTTCTTTTGTTTTTCATTTTATCATTTTTGCCAATTTTCCACTTGCTATTTTGCCATTCTTGTCATTTTTTTTCATATTTGCCCCTAAAGTAAATCCAGTAGAAAATCACCAAACTAGATACATGAGACGTGAACTCTACAGATCCACTACACTAAAGAGTGACCCCGAAATACCATCCAAACAATACACTATACACTGAATCAATATCACTGAAGTAGACCGTTATTGGTCTCCTAAGCAAGTCACTATGACCCGCACTGTGGGTATAGTGTCCCTATAGCTAGTAAATTATATCATAAACTAGATTTAACCATTAAACTATCTTTAAGGGCAATGAAATTATTATTTTGATTTAATTCTCATTAAATTCATTAATTCCATTTATTTTATATTATTAATTACCTATAATTTTATTCATCCATAACCAAATTTTACCTTTACAATATTATTTTATTTACACACTTTCCATTCCAATACACCAAATATTCGACATTATTCTCAATTAAGCCATCAAACTCAACTAAACACACTATATTCATTATGTTTCATTTCATACATAAAGTAATCACTAATTAGAAAAAATATTCAATAAATTCTAATAATTCTCGATTAATTCATATACACTAAATTTCATTTCTTTTTTGCATTTTATGAATTAATTTTCATTAAATTAGCAAAGAATATACTAAATTCTTCATATATACAAGTCGGACTGCAAACTTTTAAATCATTAAAATTTTTCCTTCACCTTCTAACCATTCATTTCACTAACTCATATTTTCATTAATATATATATATTCCTTAATATTACACTAAATCAACTATACCT
Source organism: Triadica sebifera (assembly GCA_023653625.1). Classification (NCBI taxonomy): domain Eukaryota; kingdom Viridiplantae; phylum Streptophyta; class Magnoliopsida; order Malpighiales; family Euphorbiaceae; genus Triadica; species Triadica sebifera. The sequence goes on along the minus strand of CM042898.1, from coordinate 15,276,120 downwards.
ATAAGTACAAACATACATCATATGACCTTTTTTAAAGTTCCACTATCTATTTTTTTTAATTGAATTTAACCATTCTAATCCATTTTGTTATCCTTAATCATGTTTTAAGGTTTACTTTCAATTAATATGCAAAACACATACACATACCCAAATTCTATAATCCCAACTCAAACAAAATCAATGAAAATAATTAGATTTGGTAACTACTAACCTTATTTCTTTGATTTAGTCTTTCTAGACTTCATTTTCCTTAACTTTTTCCTTTCAAGTTCTATCTCCTCCTTGAGTTCCTACCATGACCAAAATTATACAAATATAAAACCATCATTATTTTGCTTCCATAATTCAATCTAACTTCATAAATAAAATCTACAGACCTTAAACTTTCTATTAGAATCCTTAAATAAATTTAAAACTCCTAAATTCTCTTACCTCAATTTAATACCCTCACTTGAATCCTTTAATTTCTTTTACCTTTAGCCCTTCAATGAAAGATTGAAGACCTCAACTAGCTAATAGAGGGGCTGAAATAACATTATAATGTTTGATTTTAGTGTAAGAATTAGAGAGAAGAAGAGAAATTTGGTGGAGAAGAATAGGAAACTCATTTGGCCAAGGGAGAAGCATGAGAGGAAGAAGAAGATGCATAATTCTCTTTAGAGAATTCTGATATTTTGAGCTTCAATAGGTGGTTAGAATGGGCTGGGCTTGGTCAAGTCAAAGTCCAACCCAATTAGGTCCGCTTGTAAAATTAAGGCTCATTTAGCAATTCTAAATTCTTTCTCTTACTTACTAAGCTCAATTTCTTCCAAAATTAATTTCATAATTCATAACATATATAAATTAGCCTATATAAAAAATTTTAACTCAATCGAAGCCTGTTCCAGTCCGACTAACTCAAACTGGTCTGATTAGTCAAATTTTGGTGCTATTATAAAATTTTCTTTTCACTGTCAAATCATTCTAAATATTATTTAAATTCTATATATGTCTTAAAATAAATTTTTAAATATCATTTACTATTTCTAACAATCCGATCAAAGTACAGTCAAACCAAATTTATTAAACTATATCCCGATTTTTTCTTATTTTTGACTTTTGAGGATTTATTTGAACTTATTTTTACTCCAAATTTTACCCTTGAACTAGTCATGACCTATATTTTTTGATGATCAAATAAAATATTTTTCACCCACATGTGTATTTTTGACATCAGGTACACTGATCAATATTGAAAATTATAGTTTATGACTAACTCGGTATTTGGGTCATTACAATTCTCCCCTACCAATAAAAAATTTTGTCCTCAAAATTTTGCCTATATTGAATAGTTATAGATATTGTGTCTCATTGTTGCTTCAGGTTCCCACATGGCTTTTTCCACATTATGGTAATTCCAAAACACCTTCACTAGTGGGATTTGCTTGTTTATGGGCTTGTCTAATCTCTCTAGCTAGAATCTTCAATGTTTCTCTTGATAAGTCAAATTATCTTGTATCATAATTTCTTCTGTCTTGATCATATAGCTAGGGTTTGACCTATACCTCTGTAACATTGACATATGAAACACATCGTGGATCTTTTTCTAACTTTTGAGGTAGTTTCAATCGATCAGTTACGGATCCCACTCATTGAATAATCTCATAAGGGCCAATGAATATTATACTTAATTTGCCCTTATTGTCAAACCTTATAATCTTCTTCTAGGGAGATACCTTCAAAAATACTTTGTCTTCAATCTGAAACTCCATGTCTTTTCTTTTAAATCTATATATAATTTTTATTGATTAATGGCTTCTTTCAATCTGTCTTTGATCACAAGTATTTTTTTTCTTTAGTTTTACGAACAAAATCAGACCCCACTAGTTTCTTCTCACTTAGCTCTATCCAGCATAAGGGAATTCTACATTTTCTTCCATAAAATGCTTCATATGGTGCCATTTTTATGCTAGACTGATAGCTATTGTTTTAAGCGAACTCGACCAGTGACGAATATTTTTTCCAACTGCTTCCAAACTCAAGGACGCAACTTCTCAATATGTGCTCAAGTATCTAAATCACACGCTCTGACTGCCCATCAGTCTTGGGATGAAAATCAGTACTAAAATGGAGCTTTGTCCCTAATACTTCCTACAACTTCTTACAGAACTGGGAAGTAAATCTTAGATCCCTATCTAAAATAATGGAGGATGGTACTCCATGGAGCCTCACTATCTCAGTAGTATAGATTTCTGCCAACCTGGTCAATGAATAATTCATCCGTATTGGTAAGAAGTGGGTTGATTTAGTGAGTCTATCAATGACTATCCATATAGCATCATACTTCCTTCTAGTCAAAGGTAGTCCAGTCACAAAATTCATGGTTATCCGGTCCCATTTTCACTCTAGAATTGTAATAGGCTGAAGCAAATCCGATGGAACTTGGTGTTCTGCTTTCACCTGCTGGCATATCAAGCATTTGCTCATGAATTCCATCACATCATGTTTCATTCTTGGCTATCAATAGTGTGTTTTCAAGTCCTCGTACATCTTGTTACGAGATGCATCGCATAGCTGTTATGATGAGCTTATGTGATAATGTTTTTCCTCAATTCATCTTGCTCTAGTACACATAACCTCTATTTGTAATAAATGATGTCATCTACATCCAAAGAATAGTCACCATCATTGCCCTCCTTTACTCAGCTTACTATGAAAAATAAACGATCATTTAGCTTTTATGCTACTTTCACTTGCTAAAAAAAATCTGATTTTACTTGCATTTCAACTATAATCATTTCATCTTGTGTTATACTGTATTTAACATTTATTGCCCGAAAGGCTGCACATACAACCATTAGTCACTTATACCCATTATACACTTGTAAGAAAAATTATTTACAGTAATTAAGGTTATCTGTCATAAATTTTCTATTAAATGCATCATCCACAACATTCTTCTTTATAGATGTGATTTAAATTTTTTATATTTTTTTTATTTATATTTTTTTCCTTTTTTATTTTTTAAAATGGAAAAAGTGCGTTGATGGTGTTGGTGGATTACCAATACGTGTCGCTGTTTTGTGTATGTTGTTGAAAATTATGAGAGATTCATTGAATCGGCTATAAACGGGATTAATTGGGCTTCTACTATTGCTTGGCGGGCTGGATGTACAGGTATACTATTTTAAGACTTGGAAAATTTTGTTTTATCTTTTATAATGATGTGGTCTAGGATATAGATTATTGGGCTCTAGATTGTTAATTTAATCTAACCATAGTTTAATATATACATCAGTTCTTTTACTTATGTGTTTAAATCTCCAATGTGCACCGTATATTATTTTTTGAAGTGGCGTGGTTAGATTGATTGTCAACTGTTCAATGTATATCCAAAGTTTAATTATAATCTGAAAATAAATCTTTTATGATTGAAATCCAGATTCCTCTTTTTAGATTTTGGTTCGATTCTTTTGCATGCTTATTTCATTAAAAGGTTCATTTTAAACTATAAAAAATACATTTAGTCCAATCCGTACAATCCAGTTACTTTTAGTGAACGAAGTCCCTTATAACCAGCTTAGTTACCGCCTCCCATGCCCTATTTTGCACTATCACAGTGTTATGTTTTTGCTTACTTACAATCTAAAGGGTAGATAGTGTTTATTAATTTAAGATATTATCTCCATCAACAAAAAAAATTATAAGGAAGCAATAATAAGAATAGTGATTTCCCATTTCCATTGTATGCACCTGTAGTTTTATTTTCATCTTACTATTTTTGGTTATGTGATAATAGATGTTTTAAATAAAGTTTTGACTTCTTTGTTTTTTTATTTGCTTCGGCAATTTATGTTTTCTATTTGATATCATCTGTATTGCGTATATGCACACATATTTTTCTGTTTATACTATTGATGTAGTAATTTTACAACACTTTCCTAATCGTTTTTTTCTCTCATTTGATGTCTATTCAGATTCCACTAATACTGATTTTGGAAGCTGTTTTGGAGTATATAGGTATGTCTTCTGCCACATATGAAATATTCCAGTCTGATAGAGCATATACTTGCAATATCTATTATGGTTATGAAGATGTTAAAGACAATCGTTATATCCCTTTTGCAGTAGGTGTTAAGACATCTTAGATTCCGTTGATGAAGCAAAAAATATTGGAATATTAGGTGTTATAGACTTTTTGAAGTCGTACTATATTTTAGACATCTTAGATTATAATTATAGAGACATTATTATTTACAAGTTAAATTGTGAGTATTCAATGAATAATGAAGTAAATGCATTAAAATCTGCATATGATAACTTCGTAGGGATGACAATTTTCCACCGCCCCACGGTGTTCCGTCCCGAATGAAACGGTTTTTGAAAGTTTTTTTTTCTCGCCCCGATCCCGAATTTTTTTCGGGAACGGGGCGGGAACAAAAAATATATATCCCCCATCCCGATCTCGTCCTGAAAATATATTTATATTATTTTATATATATAATAATTATTTATATTTTAATATAATTAATATTTTAAAAATAATAATAAAATAAAAATATAACACTTATTTTAAGTAAAAAATATTTTTTTATTAAAAAATTATATAATTAACTAATTAATTAAAATAAAAAAATAAATTTAATATTAAAAAATTAATAAAATTCGGGAATCGGGACGGGATTGGAAATCTCAATTCCTGTGTGGTGCGGGGACGGAGATTCAAAAAGTTTCTCCATCGGGATTCGAGGCGGGGTCGGGGTACGGGGGCGGGGATCGGAGTTGGAATCGGGGACGGGAAACTCCACCCCGAACCCGCCACATTGTCATCTCTATAAATTGGTTGGTTAGTATGTATCATTAGGTAAAAAATACGCGAAAGTTATGAGAGAATTAAAGGTTGTATTTCGAAAATTTGTGCATCTAATTTAGACTTTTGTTGTACTGTGTTTTAAATGGTTGTTTTTTGGTCATTCCACTTGCAATCATGTTGCTTTTTATTTTTTGTTCCCCCTGATGTATTGCAGCGTGCCAAGTCAACCTCAAAGTTTTATGTTCTGTTGTGTAGGTATTCCTTGGCTTGGTTTAGTGTTCCTCTTCTATGTAACGTTTTTTTTCCTGCAAGATGTGATGACCAGTATAAAGAATAGTATTTTTGTCCATATAAAATAAAAAGTTGTATGTGTAGTATAGGTTTAGTTGTAGATTATGGTGGTGTAATACTGAAAATTTATTTTATTTGTTTGATGTTGTATTATATATTAAAAAGTATTTTTATTAATGTATTTTTATATGTTCGCAGCTACTTGATTCTTAAAAATATATATATATAATTCTAGAAAAATTTGTATGAAATATGTATTTAAAAGTATAAATATACTGCATATATACTCATCAGACTCATGAAGACTGATTTGTACCTTATAAGAATTCATTAAAAAAATAAGGCTTATATCTTGGGAAAAAAAAAAAAAGAAGAAAATGTGAGCATATTAGACTACGCCAATCAGTGAGATGAATCAGACTTATGAAGATTGATTTGTACCTTATAAGAATTCATTAAAAGCCATTAGTTTTATATCTTAAAAAAAAAAAGGGAAATGTGAGCATATTAAAACATGCTAGCTAGATGAATTAGCACTTTATAATTTATTAAAACCTTATAATTTATTTGAACCTTATAATTTATAATATCATTACGATGTTAATATTTAACTACATAAAATCCAATGATCATTTTTAAGAGGTAAAATTGAATTAGTTGGAAAAAATAATAGAAAAGTACAATCAAAGCTCAAAAATGGGAATTATCTATAAATAATAAATTGACTCTAACAAGCCCAATATAAAATCCATTATTACAATGTCGAAGATAAAATTAATTTTCAATTGTTAGTAACAATTTATTAGAATTATTGTGTGTGTGTGTATATATATATATATATATATATATATATACTTTATTATAAAAGATTTAAAAACAAAGTGTACAAGTTTCATTGTTCATGATATCCAAGTTTTACTATATACTCCTTTGAAAAACTTTTGCATTATTTATCTATTATAAAAACTTATTTGTATTCTCTACAATTTCATTTGTAATGTATAATGTTGTTAAGTAATTTATATGTTATAAATTCATTCAGTACAAGCTCTTTACAATTATTACATCCAGCAACATAACTCTACACATCAATTTTTTAAATATGCATGTTTTTTTTACTTATTAGCATATTAAAAATATATAATTAACATAATTTCTTAGTTTATAATTATAAATAAAAATAACAAATTTCAATTAATTATGCATTCACATTCTTTCGATATTATTGTTGTCCATGTAATTTTATATTGATTTTATATGTTTATTACTCTTAATTTTATTTATTTAATTATATATATATATATATATATATATATATATATATATATTGTTGTGGAAGGGTTAGTTTCACCAAAATGAATAATTATACCAAAAATTAAAAAAAAATTTCAGGTCGTTGGTGAAGTCACAAATTGTCGCGGCGCAACACCCCCTCACCTGACCAACACGTGCCCGGATAAGGGAGCGCTATTGCCTGTCTTCTTTACTTCTTCAAATTGCTATTTTTTTTTTCTTTTTTTTTTTACCTTTATTTTCTTAAATATTTATATCACTAGTTACATATTTAAATGATATAAAAATAAATAATGCAATAATTTGAAAAGTTATTATTTTTACAAAAAAATGAGCTTAGTAACACTTTTATACACTATTAATGACTAGTAGGGTAAGGGAGTGTTACATTTAGTGGTATCAGAGCCCAGGTTAATTGATTCTTAATCATTGGGTGTAAAATAGAATATGTGTCTCATGCATATGCATAAAATGCCGCAATTATCTGATTTGGGTTCCTTCTTCTAGTTTATAGGTAGATATGGATTCAGGATCGGAATAAGATTTTTCAGCAAATGAACTGAGTAATAGTCTTTCAGATTTAACCAATCTCAAACAACCTCCATCAGTGAGAGATTCCGGGCCGAGTGTAGTAGCTCCACCAAAAGCAAAAGGACAGGCTAATTTAGGACAAGAGCCTCTTATGGAGCAGATAGAAAAATTATTGCAATGGATAGTACAAATAATTCCACAACCAGCTCCACCTCCTCCTCTACCTCAGCCAAAACCTTGGATTGATAAACTGAGAAAATATGCGACCATAGATTTTATAGGAAGGAGAGAGGATGACCCAGCAACTTCAGAATTTTGGATGGAATCGACAGAAAGGGTGTTTCAAGAACTCGAATGTCTAGAGGAACAGAAGGTCAGGTATGCAGTGTCCCTTCTAAAAGATCATGCCTATGATTGGTGGAAATCAATCTTATCAAAGCCTTAGACACTAAAACCACCTTCATGGAATTTCTTCAAGGAAGAATTTAGCAAGAAATATGTGCCTAGAGTTTATATGAATGAAAAGAAAAGGGAGTTTCAAGACTTGAAGCAAAGAAGCATGTCAATGGCTGAATACGAGATGGAATTCACTAGACTGAGTAAATACACAACTGGAATCATTGCTGATGAGGTAGACAGATCTCGTAGATTTATCCTTGGCTGTCAATGTGGAAAATAGGTCAAAGTGAAAGAGGATAGAAGAGCCGCCACGGAGATCGACAATTAGCATGGCCCAGACATCAAGTAAAAGGTGGTGGACAGCGCATAGGTTTTTCCAGTCACGGGATTCTAGACCAACCTTTTCAGTTAGGCAAAGCCAATATTCAAGGCTAGAGGGGTCTACAGTTAGTGCACCAACTTCGGGTAATAGGAGATTCATATTTGTCACATGTCAGCATTATGGAAGATCACATGTAGGTGATTGCTAGTGGATTACTAGAGCATGCTTATGATGCAGATCTATTGAGCACAAATAGAAAGATTACCCTAAAGGGAGAGGTACATGTGGTGTAGTATCAATTTAGGTTCAGAATGTCACTCAAGATAGACGTAGAAGACATGGACAGTCTAGAAGCAGCAGGATTGGGCAGAGTGTATTAGAATCAGTGAATAGAGCAGAAGGTAGTCGAGCCCTAGCTCGAGCATATGCCATGAGAGTTCGTGAGGAGCAGGATGCCTTGGATGTCATTATCTATAAATTTTCTCTTTATGATACTGATTTATTTACACTGATAGATCTGGGTTCTACACATTCATATTTATGCATGTCACCACCTAGTCATGGTAACATGGTAGCAGAGGAATTAGATTATGATATATTAGTGAAAAATCCTTTAAAAACAGTGAAAATTAGTCGAGTCTATAAAAACAGTCCAATCAAAGCTCATAATGTAGAATTCCCAGCTGACCTGATAGAGTTACCATTCCATAAGTTTGATGCAATCTTGGGAATTGATTGGTTAACTCAACATAGGACTGTGGTGGACTGTCAGTATAGGAGAGTGACTTTCAAAAATTCAGGGCAGGATGACGTGATTGCCTTAGGCAAGAACTGACCATACTCGACTAATGTCATTTCTATCACGAAGGCATGCAAGCTTATCAAAAAGGGATCTGAAGCATTTTTATCACATATTGTAGATACTAAGAAAGGGAGTCTAGATCTCAGGGAGATTCCTACAGTATGTGAATATCCATATATCTTCCCTGAGGACTTGTCAGGGTTACCACCTATCAGGGAGATAGAGATTGTTATAGATGTTTTGCTGGGCAAAATTCTGATATCAATCACTCCCTACAAAATGGCACCGGCTGAGCTAAATGAATTAAAAGTGCAATGAAAGAGTTGTTAGAGAAAGGGTTTATCAGACCCAATGTCTCACCTTGGGGTGCTCTAGTTCTATTTGTGAAAAATAAGGATGACACTTTTTGTTTGTGCATTGATTATCGTCAATTGAATAAGATGAAAATTAAGAACCGATATCCATTACCGAGAATAGATGACTTATTTGATTAGTTGAAAGGAGTAGGAGTATTTTCTAAAATTGAACTCATATCAGGTTATCACCAATTGAGAATCAGAGAATCAGATATTTCAAAAACAACATTTAGGACTCGGTATGGTCATTATGAGTTCTTAGTAATGCCTTTTGGCCTAACAAATGCCCCAGTAGCATTTATGGATCTAATGAATAACATCTTTAGGCCTTATTTGGACTAGTTCGTGGTGGTGTTCATAGATGATGCCCTAGTGTACTCTAGAAGCAAAGAAGAGCATGATCAACATCTTCGTATTGTCTTCCATACCTTGAGTGAGAATCAATTATATGTGAAGTTGTCAAAATGTGCATTCTGGTTAGAGGAAGTGGTCTTTCTAGAGCATATTATCTCAGCCAATGGGATTAGAGTCGACTCTAGCAAGGTAGAGGCAATCCTCAACTGGAAACTACCTCAGAATGTGATAGAGGTGAGAAGTTTTCTGGGTTTGGCTGGTTATTATCGAAGGTTGGTGAAAGGATTTTCAATGATAGCTTCACCACTAACAAAATTGCTTAGAAATGAGACTAGATTTAAGTGGACAGACTGATGCCAGACTAGCTTTGATAAGTTGAAGAAAATATTGACATAGGCCTTAGTGTTGACATAACCTATCATAGGAAAATATTATGTGGTGTACACTGATGCTTCCCTTAATGGTTTGGGCTATATACTAATGCAATAAGACAAAGTGATCACTTATACTTCCAAACAACTGAAGCCTCATGAGAGAAATTATCCGACACATGATATGGAACCAACAGCCATTGTGTTTGCATTGAAAATATGGCGACACTGCCTATATGGTGAGCAATATTTTATCTATATAGACAATAAAAGTTTGAACTAGAATTAATCAAAGACTACAATTGTATCATTGATTATCAATCAGATAAGGCCAATGTGGTAGCTGAAACTCTGGTAGGTAAACGTTAAAACTTGAATTTATTAAGTGAACAAGATTAAATAACAAAAAAATGAAATAATAAATAATTTATATATATATATTATTTTGGCAAAATTGTGAATTCAACTCACATTGATTCAACAAGTAAAGGACAATCAGAAGCAGTACACGAAATTAAAGGAAATCTTTGAAATGTTAAAAAAGGGTGAAAAAACAGAATTTACTATTGAAGCAAATGGGAGTTTAAAGCAAAAGGGCAGGTTATGTATACCAGACATACCAAAATTGAAACAAGATACTTTGAATGAGGCTCACAATGTTATTTATGCAATGCACCTGAGAAGCAACAAAATGTATCATGACTTGAAGGCATATTACTGGTGGCCGGAAATGAAAAGAGATATCACAGAGTATACTACCAGATGTTTAACTTGTTAGCAAGTGAAGGCTGAGTATCAAGTACCAGGTGGATTATTGCAGTCAATTTCAATTCCAGAGTGGAAATGGAAAAGAGTTACAATAGATTTTGTTTCTGGGTTGCCTTTGACACAAAAGAGGCATGATGCAGTATGGGTAGTGGTGGACCGGCTCACGAAATCAGCTCACTTTCTACCTATCAAGATAGATTGTCCACTTAATCATTTGGCAGAGATCTATATTAATGAGATAATATGTTTACATGGTGTGCTAGTTTCAATCATTTCAGATCGAGACTCGAGGTTCACTTTACAATTATGGAAATGTTTGCATCAAGCTCGACTCAATTTTAGCACAGCTTTCCACCCACAAACAGATGGACAATCAGAGAGGGTCATACAGATATTAGAAGATATGTTGAGGAGTTGTGTGATGAAATTTGAAGGCAATTGGGATAAACATCTTCCATTAATAGAGTTTGCCTACAATTATAATCACCAAGTCAGTATCGATATGGCACCATATGAAGCCTTGTATGGGAGAAAATGCATAACACCTCTATGTTGGACTGAGCTTAGTGAAAAAAAAGTAATGGGTCCAGATTTAGTGCAATAGACAGAGAAAAAAGTGAGAGTAATAAGAGATAGGCTGAAAGCCGCTGCTGATAGACAGAAATCATACGCAGATTTGAAGAGGAGAGATATTGAGTATACAGTTGGTGTAAAAGTATTCTTAAAATTCACACCTTGGAAAAGGATTTTCCAATTTGGAAAGAAGTGAAAGTTGAGTCCTAGGTTCATTGGGTCATACGAGGTACTTGAACGCATAGGTCCCGTGGTGTACAAATTAGCTCTACCACCAAAGTTAGACAAGATTCACAACGTATTCCATGTGTCCATGTTAAGAAGATATCGATCGGATCCATCTCATATCATATCAGCAAAACCTATAGAAATCAGACCAGATCTAACTTATGAAGAGGTGATGAAGGCTCAGTATCCACAATTTTTTCACTCCAGTTAAAAAGGTAAATTTTGTTTTAAGGAAGGGAATATTATAATCCCCGATAATTTAGGCTACAGTCGTGGTTAATCGAAATCCAGCGCTCCGAACCAATTGAAGTCTAAATTCGGACATGAAAGAAAAAAATTAAAATGATAATAAAATATGAAAAACTATTTTGGATATTATTAATTGAGAATTTTGAAGTTCGGAATTAAAATTTGAAAAAAAAATAATTTTTCACTCAACGAAATTGGAAATTGCAGTGTTTTTAGCACATATATTTTAAGAAGGCATAAAAATAAAATATTCTTTATCTAAGAAAAGGAATATTCATTTGATTAAAATAAAGTAATAGTAATTTAAATTAATAGACTAATGATGGACAAAATTATCTAAATAATTCTAACCACCCACCTAATCCAACTATAAAAAGTCAAACTCTACTTTTTGGTCATTATTCTTCTTCTTTCTCATCTAACCAAATAAAATTCTCCCTTTCTTCTCCTTGTAGTCATGACCTCCCTTTCCCCCCTAGTTCTTCTTTTTCTTTCTTCAATTAAAGCCAAAGTTAGATGGTAAAAGTCGGATTAAAGCAAGATCATCAAGAAAGTGAGCAAAACCAAGAAAGATGAATGAAGAAAAGAAGAGAAAAAGAGAAGAAAAATTTTAGTCATTTTGAAGATCTTCAAAGGTGAGGTAAGATTTTCCATCTTCTCACTTTTCTCCTTCTATTTTCTTTGATTTTGGGATTACTTACCATTAAGGGTGGTAATTTAGGTTATTATTATGTTAATGATGATTAAGGGTGGATTAATGTGATTAGTGCTTGATTAGTGTGAAAATTGTTGTTAGGCCAAGAAGGTGAAAAATCTTTGAACTAAAATCAAAGAGGAAGTAAGGGCAATGAGAAAACTAGCTAGGAAGAAGAGAAAAGTTAAGAGAAGTGAATTTTTGAGGTATGTACATTTGACAAAAATTCAATATAGAAAAATGTTGATTTTGATTTTGTGATGTTTGTGAAATTGTGTATGAAATTCTGGATATTTGATTGAGTGATGAATTAATGATTAAATGATACCATGAATATGAAAATAAAATTTAGAATATGAGGTTGACGCATGAAAATGAAAATTTTAGAAATTAATTGAAGTGCTGAAAAATTGGTCTTATAAACAATGTCTATTTTTCTAGTCATAACTTGAGTTCTGTAAATTAATTTTGAGTGATTCTTGTTGGATTGGAAAAGATAGGGCTTCAATTTTTATTTAGACCATTAGACCTGAATATGTCTGCAATTAGGTAAAAAATGGACTCAAAGTTCGAAATAGAAATATGTCCAGTAAAATACTAGGCAGATTGAAATGAACATATCTTAGAGAACAATTCATAACTTTTGCTAAAAATTTTGGTTTAATTTGATTCCAGTTAGAAATTAAAGATAAGACATATACCTACATTGTTTTAGATGATCACTTGTCCAAATTCTACCTAAAAATGGATAAACAATACAGAAAGATATAAGGAAAAAATGATATCCAAAATAGCGCAGCTTGCATATATGTATTGATTATGAAATTTCGTGATAGAAAAATATATTATTTGATTTTTTTATACTTATAATGATTAAAAAAATTTTTGAATTTCTATTACATCATAGAGAACTATCAGTTGAAAAATTAATCATACATTTACAATATATGAATACAGTTGAACCTTCTCGAGATCTAGAATATATTGTCAATAATTTCTATTTTAGTCGAACCATGTTCACTAAATGGATATATACTAATACTCATTATTAAGATGCTCGTTTTCTTACACATGTTGAATTTTCCACAAAATGGGCATAGAAAAATAGAGATAAAATGTGGTCAAGACGCAAGCAAGGACATTGTATTGGAAGAATAGCTTATGTCCACTTTAACTTATGCAAATTATACTATTGAAGGTTATTATTAAATATTATGAAAGGTCCAAGGAATTTTGAAGAAATCAGAACAACAAACAATGTCATAAACAATACTTTTCAATTTGCATGTAGCGCATGTGGACTAATTGGAAATGATCAAGAGTGGATTAATGCAATGAAAGAATCTATTATATACGCATCATCTTTCCAACTCCCGATATTTATTCACAATTCTTATATTATTTTGCAAAGTTAGTCTACTAACAAAATTATTTTTAAACTTCTGGAAATACTTTTACGATGACATTAAATGAGAATTACAAAGAACACTCTAAATTCCACTTAACAATGTCCCAGAAAGTTACCTTAAAAATCTTGTTTTACTTGAAATTGAAAGAAAAAATTCATCATAATTCATGCTCATTATCTGATTGTCATCTACCTTTACCAGATAGAATTTTCATAGGTGATAATACTAATAGATTATTAGTTGAAGAATTAAGTTACGTTATTACCCATTTACAAAATGAATATAATCGTATGATCAAAATTTTAAATACTGAACAATAATTGATTTACAATAATGTTATTTTTGCCATAGAAAATAATACATGAGAGTTATTTTTTGTATATGGTCATGAAGGGACTGGTAAAACTTATTTATATGAAGTAATAATATCCTATCTTAGATCAAATAGGAAGATCATTTTGGTTGTAGCTTCATCTAGTATATTAGCAGTTTTTATTATCTGGTGGTGGGTATATCAGTGCTTTTTATTATCTAGTGGTAGAACAATACATTCTAGATTTAAAATACTAATCAATTTAACTGAATATTCAACATGTGAAATTAAAAAAGGCACTCAATTAGCAAAGTTAGTAAAACAAACTTCTTTAATTATTTGGAATGAAGCTCCAATGAGCCATCAATATTAATTTGAAGCATTAGATAGAACACTTAGAGATATATTACATGATGAAAATAATACAAATAATGATAAATCTTTCGGAGGTAAAATAATATTATTAAGTGGTAATTTTAGACAAATTTTACATATTATTATTAATGGCAGCAAATACGATATTATCAATATATCATTAACTAAATCACCTTTATGGAAATTTTTCAAAATTTTTAAACTAAAAAATAACATGTGTTTATCAACTCTATCTAATAATACAAATTATGCCACTAATTTATCTACATTTGCATAATGAATATTATCAGTCGAAGATGGAATAGTACCAATTAAACAAATTACTGAGATAGACGATGAAACTAATTGGATTCAAATCCCAAATAATATTCTTATAAAAAACTACATTGATCAAATGGATCAAATAATCAAAGAGACATACCCTTCATTTCTAAGTAAATATATCGACCATTCTTACATAAAAGAACAAGCTATAATAACATCTACTAATGAAATTGTTAATGTAATTAATGAAAAAATAATTGAATTGTTGTCAGATGAAACAAAAATATATTATAGTTTTGACGCTATATGCAAAACTTCTAATAATCTAAATGAATTAGAAATACTGTATCCTATTGAATTTTTAAATTCTTTAAATTTCAATGGATTTCCTCAACACAAATTATTATTGAAAAAAAATTTCAATTATGTTACTCCGTAATATCAATCCAAACATAGGTTTATGTAACAGCATACAATTATTAATAACTGATTTAGGAACAAAAGTAATTGAATCTCAAATACTTACAGGTTTACATTTTAGTGAAAAAGTATATATTTCTCGAATTATTCTATCAATTAATGAAGGTAAATGACCATTTATTTTAAAAAGAAAACAATTTCTAATAAAAATATATTATTGCATGACTATAAATAAAAGTCAAGATCAAACACTTAAACAAGTAGAACTTTACTTATATAATCATGCATTTTCTCATGGCCAACTATACGTTGAACTTTCAAAAGTTACATCATGTGAAAGTTTACGTGTAATTATAAATAACAAACTTTGTCTTAATAAAGATAATATTTTCAGCCACATTAAAAATATTGTTTACCCATAAAAAAATTTTGACCTTTCTAATTCTTTACAATGTATTATATAATTATTTAATATATTTTTTGATGCATACTTATATTATTTGTAAATATAATAATGTAATGCTTTTATTTATTGCATGTTATAATAACCCATTTGTTATTAACCATTATCGATTGTTCATAATAGCAATAAAAAATAAATAAATTTATTTACCAATATTTGAGCTTATCGGTCACAACAAAAATATTTGAATTAAAGTTTGCATCACAAGAGTTTGGAATTTTACAAATATTTACAACCCTCATGAACTATTCAGTATTGAATTTCTCATACTTGATGAAAAAGTATTATTCTTATATCAATATATCTAATATATTATGTATTATTACATATATTTCACACTTTGTTAAAAAATATATTTTTCATTTTTCCTTAATTATAACTATTTGAATTTATAATGCAAAGGTGATATGATGCAAGATACAATTTTGAAAAAATGTACAGATTATTTTAGACCATTGTTAATATAATGAAAGATTTTTATCATATTTTTGGATTTATTTTCATCCTTGCACAAGCAAATATAGAATTAGTGCCCATCCATTTTGCATCAAGTTACCAAGAAATGAACTTATCAAAATTTTGGACGAAAATGATTTGTCTATTTCATTTGATAGATTTGATTTTATTGAATTTGAAGACGTAAAAAATAAAGCAGGAGCCAAATCATATTTGCTAGGTATGCATTAATCGACTTTATCAAAATTACATTCACAAATAAAGCTTAAATAATTCAGAATTAAAATATTCTTTATAGATGCCATCAGTCAAGTTGTTCTAGTAGGAGAAATTGAAAAAGTCAATGTACTTGGCAAAATTGGGAGCAAACGACGTCTCCAAATTAAAAATTAATTGTTTGCAAATTAATCTTTATTCATATATACATATTTCATTGTGTCACATTTTCATTATTATAAATTTAATTTAATATCAATGTAGTTCAGAAAAGTTAGATGTCACTTTATAGGACAAAATCGTAAAAGATTTCCTAACAGACATAAATGATGAAGCAAATGGTCAAGTTATCATTGTGTTCATCACAATGATCATGCAAAAATATTCTGGTACCTATATAATTTTCAAACAACATAACATTAAAAACAAATAACAAATACATTTCTTGTTTTTATTTTTTAAATTACTCCCATTATTAAATTATTTATTATACTTTTATTATAGATACTCTCTCCATAAATAGCATAGTTGGTATAAAAATCTTTATAAATCTTGCAATACCAGAAGTTGTGAACAACGGTATGATATTTTTTATTTACACATTTTTTTCCAATTTCCTCTTTTTATTTTTTTACCTTAAAATCCTAACTACTTACAATGTTAGATTGTTCGTGCTAATGGAAAAGATTGTTCAATTGCAAATAGAAAAAGCCACATATTCAAGATATTGAATTAGAAAGAAATATAAACAGAAAAACTATTTTTGAATTAATGTCTCTTGATATCCATATTGACAAGATAATTATTCAATCTAATACAATAATAAATCGTTTGATTACAACTACATTTAAATAATATCCATCAACTTCTTGTATATAAATTTATATTACATTCAAGATATAAAATTCACTTGTCAAGCTATTATTTGTTGAAATTGACTCATCTACAGGATGGTAGTACAAAGCATGCCCAAAATGCAAAAGCAGTCTCCAAAGTTACAATGAGCAAACATGGTACAATAATTGTGGTGTTCTTGAAGATCTACCGACATACTGGTATACTAACACTTATATCTTTATAAATTACAATTACATTATTCCAAATTTTGTGTTTATTTTTTAGATATAAACTCAATGCAATAATTGAAGATTCAACTGACATTGCAACATTTATTATATTTGATTGACAAGCAGTCGAATTAGTTGGTTTACCAGCTAATAATTTGATCCAAGGTTTTAGAGATAGATATACCCTCCCACCACTAATAACCAAAATTTACGGAACTGAACGAATATTTCAAATTATTATAAGCAATCGTGTTGAAGATCCTTACAATTTAACCTTCAAAAGCACACACATTTTTAATGATCAAAGTCTATTAGATAGTTGAGTTCTCAAATTTTCAATTGAAGGGTTAGAAGTAGAAGAAATCAAAAGATTTCAGTGAGGGTATAAAATTGAGGTAAGAAAATTTGGGGGTTTTAAATTTATTTAAGGGTTCTAATAGAAATTTTAAAGTATGTAAATTATATTTATAAAGGTAGATTGAATTATAAAAGCAAAATAATGGTGGTTTTATTTTTGTATAATTTCGGTCATGGTAGGAACTCAAGGAGGAGAAGGAACTTTAAAAGAAAAAAGTAAGGAAAATGAATCGTAAAAAGGCTAAAGCAAAGAAATAAGGTTAGCGGTTACAAAATATAACTATTTTCATTGATTTTGTTGAGTAGGAGTTATGAAATTCGAGTATATGTGGGTATTATGCATGTTAAATTGAAAGTAAACCTCAAAACATGATTAATGAAAAAAAAGTGAATTAGAATGTTTAAATTCAATTAAAAGAATAGATAGTGGAACATTAAAAAAAGGTCATATGATATATGTTTGTACTTATAGGTATAATTATTATTTAGTGTAATATTATGGAATATACATGTTAATGGAAGTATAAGTTAGTGAAATGAATGGTAAGGAGGTGAAAGGAAAATTTTAATGATGGAAAAATTTGTAGTCCAAATTGTAAATATGAAGAATTTAGTGTATCTTTTGCTAATTTAATAAAATTAAGCCATAAAATGCAGGAAGACATAAAATTTAGTATATATGAATTAATTGAGAATTATTAGAATTTACTGAATATTTTTCTAGTTAGTAATTATTTTTATGTATAAAATAGAGCATAATGAATAAAGTGTTATCGATATTATGGTTAATAAGTTAAAGGAAAAAAATTACTCATATCTGCTATAATCGAATTTAGGATATAGTAAACGGTCATGATAATTGTTTAAGGCAACGTAACATATGCATAGAATGATGATTATAAGGGTGTTACATTTTGTGGTAACCAATAACAAAACATGCAAACTGAAAATGAAGCTATATCTGAAAATCCAAAAATACTCATATAAAGACACAACATACAAAGCTATACAAAATTTCAATGACAACCCATATTATAGGTATAATTATCTTAAATCAAACCATCTGTGAGTAAGCTGCTATAAAAACAAAAAGTACCTTAAATTTATATACCTATAAAGATCGAAGAAGCGCTTGTAAAAATAAATTAAAAAAACAAAAAAAATAAAACAAAAAGTTAAAATTATAGGTATAATTAATTCTTGACTAAACTGAAAAAAGTTTTTGAAAAAAAGAGAGAAAAAACACAATGAAAAAAAAAACAGATCCAGAGAAAAAGATAGGACCTTAAAAAAACTTAGAAATTAAACTAAAAAAAGAGGTTAGAAGATCATAAATAGAAAAAAAAAAAGATAAATAAAATCAAACCTGAGAGTTGCTATCGGAAGGACCCATCATCTAAAGATTGAAGAAGCGTTTGTAAAAAGAAAATTAAAAAAAATAGAAATCAAACTAAAAGATGAAATTATAAGGTATAATTAACTCGTGAGTAAAATAAAAAAAAAAAATTAAAACCACACAGTGAGTATACTATTATCTAAAAAGATGCAAAAAAAATTAAAACCATAACCTAATGAACCCATAAGGAAATGTAATGGAAAAGCATAGGTCATTGTCAATTTATGGTTAATAGCTTATACCATCATAGGGCATCAAAATTTCAAGGAAATATCATTTCTGATCGATCATGATGAAAGCAAAGAAATATCATATCCTTTTTACTTATTATGTTCTGCCTGTAAATTTTTTCTTAAAATTTTTTTATTAATTTCAAATTTTTCCATTTAATTATTAAAATTAATTAATCTGAGAAAAGGTTTCCATTTGAGATCTTGTAGATGATAATGAATCATCTGATTTATTATCTAGAATATATGTAGGTTTTGGAATAGTCTCATTAAAATCTACTTCTTTTAATCTTAAGTCTTTTATAGGTATATTTCTAGGTATTGAACTAATAGAAGACCTATTGTTTGAATAAATGGACACTTTGGATGAGAATGATTGATCTGATAAAAATGTTATTTTAGCAGATCCATCATCCCTCTCTATAATACTTGAAGTCTGATTATTTATATCTATCTTTTTAGGTTCTGTAATTTCTGATAATTCTCATGTACCTAATCTGGTTACTTCGTTCCACTTTAATCTCTTAGGAATTTGAATATTAGAATACATTATGTTACCCTAAAAAGTTAAAATTTCATTTTTCAATAAACTATGTTTAGCCTTTGGATTTAAAGTTGTTGACATAACCTTATAATATATTCTATATATTATAACTATTGCTTTAGTATTCTGTTTAAAATATAAATTTTTCGTCTTAACAGTTAAACTTAAAGTTTCAAATATATTTGGGTAAAATAAACTTAAAGAAAAATTTAGATAACAGTTAAAATACACTAGTTCATTAGCTAAGTTAATCTCTGCCATAACTAATAACGAATTTGAAAAGCTTATATGTCTAGCATCCTTTAAGCACATTAATACAGGTATATTTAAACCTAATCTAAATAAAGGTTTAATCGCTATTTGAACTAATCCTAACTGTAAAAATTTATATTTCTTTATGTATTCCTTAATCGTAGGTTCTGATAATAGCTGAATAGTTTCTAAATCCTCATTTAATGTTATAGTTTATTCAGTTGTTGATCAGAAACAGAAAAAACAAAAAAAAAATAAAATCATACCTGAGAGTTGCTATCGAAAGATCCATCATCTAAAGATTGAAGAAGCATTTGTAAACAGAAAATTAAAAAAATAGAAATCAAACTAAAAGATGAAATTATAGGTATAATTAACTTGTGAGTAAAATGAAAAAAATTAAAACCACACAGTGAGTATACTATTATCTAAAAAGATGCAAAAAAATTAAAACCATAACCTAATGAACCCATAAGGAAATGTAATGGAAAAGTAGAGGCCATTGTCAATTTATGGTTAATAGCTCATAACCTCATAGGGCATCAAAATTTCAAGGAAATAGTATTTTCTGATCGATCATGATGAAAGCAAAGAAATTCCATCAATATTTAACACATAATTGTCTTAATTACCAATTAGGATATATATATATATATATATATATATATATATATATATATATATATATATATAGTTATTTCTTAACATACACTGATAAGATACATTAAATTAGCTCATGAAGACCTTGGATATATAAAGGAAAGTCAATTAAGAGATGACGTCAACTAAGATTGGAATTACGAAAATAGAAAATGACTACAAAAGTTGTTGATCAAATGCACATCCAAAAATAGAAAATGACTACAAAAGTCACGTTCTAATTATTTAGTAGCAACCTGTTATACACAACTTTAAATATACACACCCAAGATTTAAAAATTTTCATTACAATAGTTATGTCAAGAAAAAGATTTTAAAGAATTATGATATATATATATATATATATATATATATATATATATAATCAAGTACCTAGCCCATTTTTATGAACTTAAAATATGTACCTAGAAAACAACAAATTAAGTTATAGAAAACAATTTCACAGTTTAATTCACCATAACAGAAGAAGAATTCAAATTAATGGAAAACGTAAACAATTAATTTAAGTATTAACTAAAAAGTATCATCCATATCTGAAAAACCAAGAAGTAGAAGCAATATTTGGTATATTTTAGTTAGATACGCATGTAAAATTGCTTGTGAAAATAGCTAGCTTACTTACCAAAAAACAAACACTTATATTTGAGTCCATTGGTCCTCCTTTTAGTGTCTATCTTCAAATAGGCACCTAAAAATATATGAAACATTTCATTTTTAAAGAACATTAACTGTAATTCAACCACAAAGAAAGAAAAAAAGAAGAAAACGATTATATAAAAAGATGCAAAAAAATTAAAACCACAACCTAATGAACCCATAAGGAAATGTAATGGAAAAGCAAAGGCCAATTTACTTAGATTTGTCAATTTATGATTAATAGCTCAAACCCTCATAGGGCATCAAAATTTCAAGAAAATAGCACAGATTAAACTCACAAATTAAACTAAAAGAAGAGATAAAAAAAAGTTAAAAAAACTCAGATGAGTTATGATGCTTGGTCTTTCAGTCGTAATTAAAGAACATGTCACATTACAAAGAAAATGTTTAAAAAAATCAGAAATCCAAATAAAAGAACATATGACATTCAATATTAGCATTCTGGAATTTCATGGTTTAAACATTTTTTATTTTGTAACCATTAAAATCCAAAATCACAAATCTTGTTGGTTCATAATACATCCATAAATTTACAACATTAAGACTTCCTAGAGATTAAAGCATGCAAATCATTCAACAAAAAATAATTAGTGCTTCATATTTATTCAGGTTTTTACATACATAATGTAAGTAAAAACATAAACAAACAGTAGATATGAGGTCAAAACATAAAAAAAAAAAAAGCATTATTAAAAAATGCAATAGAATAATATCCCGAGTAAAAAAGAAAGTTTTTGTAAAAAAAAAAAAACTAACAGATTAACCTAAAAGAAGAGATCAATTTTTTTTTTTTAAAAAAAAGACAAAAACTCAAAGATTAAGAAATTTTAATACTAGCATAACAATCAAAGAAGGATTTTTCAATGACAAATCCGAAAATAACATAACACCTAGAGAAGAAAATTTAAATATAAATTATAAAGAAAATTGTTATACTTATGAGCATGATTAAGGTTTTCTGGCTGATCGATGGAGAAAGCGGGATATGGGTTTTGATGCTTTGGGTTGGTTGGAGCCGCGAATGAACAAATCGAGCAAAAAATAAAATTTTTATTATGAATGAACAGATCGAGCAAAAAATAAAGTTTTTAAGGAATAAATTGCAAATTTTGAAAAGTTTAGGGGTTAATTTGTAATTTACCTAAAATTGGAGGATTAATTGGGATAAACATCAATTAAATATATGAATTGGGACATAAAATGCATGTGAAGGCCAGCCATACCAAGTGGAAAATTTTAAGAAGCCAATTGACATGCATGAATTGGAAATTAATGAGGGCTTCTAGAATATGGCTTAGGTGTCCCCATCCTTAATTGATTTTTGTCATTTTCTCATTAATTGCTCCTTCATCCTCTCTTATCCCTTTGTATCTAGAATTAGCTATCAAATTCTTATCTTCCATATTGCTTCTTGAATCACCATATATCAAAGTAAGATGAACACATTAATTACCCAAGGAAATATCTAGATATTTATGGGTTTAGGTGTCCCTCTTATTAATTAATTTTGTCTCTATGTCGTTAACTACTCTTCTATCCTTATCTCTAACATCTAGACTTTTCTAATCTACTTAAACCATCCACGTTCTTCCCCTCTCAAATCCTCTATAGCTAAAGCTTAGTTTTAGTGAAAGAAAGTGAGAAAAGAGAGAAAAAGTAAGGAAAAATTCCATTTTTATGCTCAAGGTAGCTTAATAGAGTAAGGAAAAAGAGAGAGATTAGGTTTATGAATTATTAATGATCTGTTTATAAACTTTAGGAACTCAAAGTGACAAGGATTTGGCTCAAAGAAGCAAAGAAAAAAGAGAAAGAGAAGTAAAGAGAAAGAAAAGAGAAAAATAGAGGTTTGTGCATAACCTAAGACAATAATCTATTTTATTTTTTTAATTGCATAATTTAATTATTTGGCATGCTGATAGTTTTGAATTAATATTATTTTGTGTTGAAAATCTTGGGGATGCATGTTTGCTAGACTTAGGATTTAATTTGGTAAAAATTGAATTTGATTAGCTTGTATGTTACTTGCTGGAAATTGATGAGTAGTGTGCATTTAAACTATTATAATTTATTTTCTAGAACTCGGTTTTGTATGTTGTTTATTGAGTTTGAAATCTAAGACATAGGGCTATAACTTTTATTTAGACTATAAAACCTGAATATGTCTGTAATTATCCAAAAATATTTATAAAACTCGGACTTAGAATCTATCTAGAAAATTTTGGGTAGAATTGTTAGTGACCAGTGAATGTTCATTTTATCATATCTTTTGATAAAGAGTTCAGAATTAAGTGATTCAAGTTTCTTATTAAATCTGAGATCTAGATATAAAATTTTTAAGAAGATCATGTAACTAAATTCATAATGTAATAAGACCAAAATTAAGGTCAAAAATAGAGAATAGAATCTGCCAATGACAGGACAACATATGAGTTGAGGAATGAAATAAGTAAAATGATGAGAAATTTATTATATTATGTAAATATTATTTTAATTGAGTGATTATGTAATTGTTTTGAGACATTACATTAATGAAAAGTGTGAATCTAATTATTATGAATTTTTATGAAATTGTATAAGCCCTAGAACACTTAATTAGAATCAACTTAGGATAGTTTGACATGCCAAATAGGGGGAGAGTATGATGAAAATGAAAACCATTAATGGTATGATTATTGAAGCTAGTAATGACATTATTATCTATGCTGGTAATGATACTATTATCTACGCCAGGAATGACACTGTTATCTACGCCTGTAATGACACTGTTATCTACACCGGTAATGACATGATCATCTACGCCGGTAATGACACTGTTATCTACGCCAGTAATGACACTTATATGCGTATATCATATTACCCGGGTGATACTCCTAAGTACCTGGATGGAAATTCCATTATCCTAGTCAGTGGATCATAGGTGTTATGGGCAGTAAAATGCTATAATAATAATAATAATAATAATTTGATAAAGTAAAATAAATATAAAATATAAAAGAATAAAATTTATGAAATGTAAGTTGCATGAAAAAAAATGTTTGAGTGTCTTGGACATAAATAAAAAGGTTATAATAAATAAAGAAGTTATGGAAAATAAATGGATTATTGCAAATAAAAAAAAATTATTATGATATGTGTGTACCCACAATTAAGTATACACCAGTTTGTTGGACTGAATTGAGTGAAAAAAAGTTGATAGGGCCAGAGTTAGTGCAACAAACAGAAGAAAACGTTAGAATTATCTAAGAAAGATTGAAAGCAGCTCAAGATCGACAGAAATCATATACTGACCTCAAGAGGCGAGATATAGAGTATGCTGTGGGAGATAATGTGTTTCTTAAGGTTTCGCCTTGGAAGAAAGTATTAAGATTCGATAAAAAGGGAAAGTTAAGTCCGAGATTCATTGGTCCTTATGAGATTTTGGAAAGAATCGGACCAGTGGCATATCGTTGAGCCTTTCCACTAGAGTTGGATAAAATCCATAATGTTTTTCATGTGTCGATGCTAAGGAGATATAGGTCTGATCCGACTCATATTATTCTAACTGAGGAGATAGAAGTGTAGACTGATTTGACATATGAAGAGGAATCGGTAGCTATATTAGCACGTGAAGAAAAAGTTTTACGAAACAAGAAAGTTCTATTAGTTAAAATGCTATGGCTTAATCATGCTACTGAAGAAGCCATATGGGAAAGCGAAGAAGTCATGAAGAGGCAATATTCCCAGTTGTTCAAAGAATGGAAAGGTAAAAGTTCGGGGACGAAATTTATTTTAAGGGGGAGAGGATGTCATATCCGTTAATTTAAACCTAAGTCACGCGAGTTGTTAACTCGACTCGTCAGTTTGACCGAAGTCTAAATTTGGATTTTTATCGAAAAATAATTAAAATAATGACAATTAATTATGAAAAATACTCAATAAAGTGTTTAAAGTAAGTAAAGATGTTAAATTTCGGTAAAGAACTAAATTGCAAATTTTGAAAAGTTTAGGGATTAATTTGCAATTTACCGAAAATTAGAGGATTTATTAGGATAATCATAAATTAAATGTATAAATTGGGACATAAACTACATGTGGAGGCTTGCCACACCATGTGACAACTTTTAAGAAGCCAATTGACATGCATGAATACATGAATTAGACATTAAAATCGCATGTGAGCTTAGGTGTCCCCATCTTAATGACTTTTGTCATTTTGTTCTTGATTATTTCTTCTTCTTTCTTATCCTTTTGTATCTAGAATTTTCCCATCATTGTCTTCCACGTTCCTCTTATCATACATCAAAATAAAATGAACACATTAATTACCTAAGGAAATATCTAGATTGTTATAGCTTATATGTCAAAGTATTGATCAATTTTGTCTTATTCCTTTTAATTGTCTCTTTTCTTCCTTATCACTTAAATATCTAGAAGACTTTTATCTTTTCTACACCAGCCCCACGTTTTCCCCTTGATCAGCCATGACCAAATCTTTTTATAAGAAGAGAAAGTGAGATAGTGAGAAAGAGAGGGAAAAAGCTATGAAAGAGTAAAGTTCATGCAAAATTGATCAAAAGTAAGCTAGAGAAAATAAAAAGAAAGAAAAATTTTATAAACTAGGAAATAAAAGAAAACCTTAAGGTCAGGTTATAGAAGCAAGGAAGTGAAGGTAAGGAACTCAAATTGACCAAGAGCTAGCTCAAAAGAGCAAAGTAAAGAGAAATAAAAGAGAAAAATAGAGGTTTATGCATAACCTAAAGAAATAGTCTATTTTATTTTTTTATTTGCATGATTTAATTATTTGGTACGTTGATGATTCTGAATTAATAGTATTTTGTGATGAAAATCTTGGAGATGTATGTTTACTAGACTTAGGATTTAATTTGGTAAAAATTGAATGTGATTAGTTTGTATATCTTTTGCTGGAAATGGATGAGCAGTGAGCACTTAAATTATTATAACTTAATTTATGGAATTCTTTTTTGCATGTTCTTTATTGGGTTTGAAAGCTGCGACATAAGGCTATAATTTTTATTCAGATCATAAAATCTGAATATATCTGTAATTGTCCAGAAAAATTTATAAAGTTCGGACTTAGAATCTGTCCAGAAAATTTTGGGCAGAATTATTAGTGACCAGTCAGTGTTTATTTTATCATATCTTTTGATACATAACTCATAATTAAGTGATTCAAGTTGTATATTAAAGATAAGATCTAAATCTAAAATTGTTAAGAAGACCTTGTAACTAAATTCAGATTTTAACATGACCAAAATGAAGGTTCAAAACAGAGAATGGAATCTACCAGTGACAGGACAACATATGAGTTATAAAATTTAAAGAGTAAAATAATGAGAACATTTGTTATATTATATAAACATTTTTTAATTGAGTGATTATGTGATTATTTTGAGACATTAAATACATAAAAAGTGTGAATATAATTGCTATGAATTTTAATGAGATGGTATAAACCCTAGAACACCTAATTATATAACCAACTTAGGATAGTTTGGCATGCCAAGCAAGGAGGGAGTATGATGAAAATGATTAAATCCATTAATGATATGTTATCTACGCCGAGATGACATTATTATCTACGCTGGGTATGACACTGTTATCTACGCGCGGGATGACATTATTATCTACGCCGGGTATGATACTGTTATCTACATCGGGTTTGATATTGTTATCTATGCCAGTAATAGCACTGTTATTTACGCCGATAATGACACTTATATGCACACATCATATTACCCGGGTGACACTCCTAAGTGCTTGGATGACAACTCCGTTATCCTAGTCAATGGTTCATAAGTGTTATGGGCAATGAAAAACTATGAATAATAATGATTTGATAAAGTAAAATAAAAATAAAATATAAAAGAATAAAATTTATGAAATATAAGTTGCATGAAAAAAATGATTGAGTATGATTTGTGATATGAATAAAAAGATGATTGAGTATTTTGGGCATAAATGAAAACATAAATAAAGAAGTTATGGAACATCAACAAATTATTGAAAATAAAAAAGGAATCATGAATTGTAAAATGAATAAGAATGATAATTTGATTATGTTAAACAAAAATGATGTGCAATTAAATAAATTGATGTTATGCATACTAGAATATTATGAAATGTATGTTTGCTTGATTTGATCATAAATTATTATATGACAATGCATGTGGTATTAAAATAGTTTATTGCCTTATTTATATGCACCACTAAGCCAAGAGCTTAGCGTGAGAGTTTCTCTCGCACAGATATAGTAAAGAATAAGTAGACAATAGTAGATAAAACTAACGGTAACTTGATCCGTAGAGCAACATATTTCAACCACTGTGGGTCACACAACTTTTGTATATTATCTTTGAAATTTTATTTTATAGTATTTGTAAAATAAATATTATTTTTGTAAAAAATATGTTATTATATAAAAATATAGTTTATCTTTTATATTATGATTTCTTTTATACTGCAGAGTAAATAAATAGTAAATAAAGAAAGAGAAAAAATATATGAATGATTTTCATGTATACAAAATTTTAAAAAAATGATATTTTAACCGATGAAGTCAACGTAGCATACCCTCATCCGGACACGAGCTGTTGGGATGAGGGGGATAAAAAATATAAAAAAATTCAGATGCGATTGAGCAAAAAAACTTACAAATTAAACTAAAAGAAGAGATCAAAATTTTTTTAGAAAAAAAACTCAAGCACTATAATCTGAACACTTCAGCAAATAGAAAAATGAGTTAACGATACCTGTGAGCATATAATAGATTTGGAGCGATCCATAGAGAAAGCGTGCCATGAGTTGTTGGGGGTCGCTATTAAAGAAGCGTTTATAAAAAAAGGTCAAAAATAAAACTAAAAGAAGAAAGGAGAGCGACATTAAAGAAAATGGTAGGATTAGAAATGGGTAATCGAGAGAAAGAAGAAAAGAAAATGAGGGAGACGACGACTGGAGAGTGATAAGGATGTTGAAAAAAGAAAAGATTGTTGGGTGATAGCTCTAAAAATAGAGGGCAAAATGATAATTTGATAAGTACTGTGCATTTGAACAGTGACATAGAGACGGATTATAATGTATTTAATAGATAGATGTTTGTGTGCATTTATGGTAGGATTGGAAATGGGTAATCGAGAGAAAGAAGTAAAGAAAATGAGGGAGACAACGACTGGAGAGTGATAAAGATGTTGAAAAAAGAAAAGATTGTTGCGGTGACAGCTCTAAAAATAGAGGACAAAATGATAATTTGATAAGTATTGTGCATTTGAACAGTGACAAAGAGGCATATTATAATATATTTAATAGATAAATATTTGTGTGCATTTAAACAGTGACAAAGAGATGAATTATAATGTATTTAATAGATAAATGTATGTATTTCTGTATTGAACTAAAGAAAAAAGGTAGAAGTGGGTGGAAGGAAAAAAAAAACCGGAAAAAATATTTTTGTCAAAAATAAGAAGTGAAGGCATTATTGAAATTAAAAAAAAAGGTCATATACCGTATTTTTTTCTAATAATAATCTTGCGTTGGTCCAATGAATCCGAATTGCTTTCCTTCGCCAACAGGCTAATGGACTCCGATTCGGAATTCACGTGAGAAATTTCAATCTCCCGTTCTGTGGAGGGCCCCCACTTATAGCACCTGTAAAGTAACAAAAACTCAATCTCTTTCCATCACTCATCAAGAATATGAAAATGGCATTTTGGAGAATCTCTCAAAAGGAGGTCCTCTTTCTATCCTAATCCAACCACTCTGTTTAAGCCCTCAAAAGCTGGATCAAAAATATCAAACAATAATTTACGCACCGCATACATACACACTCTCTCTCTGCCAGATTTTTTCTTCCTTCGCTTGCTCTTCTTCTTCCTTCTCAGATGAATTGCCTTCACTATCTTCCTAGGTATTATTTTATCATCATAATCCATTCCATTCCATTCCATTCTATTTTTTTTAATTTCGAAAATTTTGCTTCTTTAATTGTGTTTGGATTTGTAGATCCTCTGCTTTTCCTTTGCAAGGGTTCCAATGCCATCGGAGAAGGCCTTCTTCTTCTTCTTCTTCTTCTTGCTTTTCTTCTCCTTCATCGTCTATGTCTATTAATGCGGTGGTAATTTATTCTCACATGCTTTTTTTTTTAATTTTTAATTTGGCTTCATCATAAGTTGTTGGGTTCTGTCATTTGACGCAGGGAATGATTAATTCTACTAAACAGTATCCGAGTATGGTTGTAAAGGTATGTTATTATGAATCTATTGATTCCATATTCATTTTATTGGATCTTACACTTCACTAGCTTATTAATTTATTACTTTATTTTTTTCTATTCGTCTCTGTCAGTGATATAGGTGTTATTTGATGGTAAAAACATATTCTCTCTTTTTGGGAAATATCAGCTTTTTGGAATATCTTTGCTTTATTTGCTTGTCTTGTCCTGTGTTTATTCTTGTCTAGAAAATTTTCTACTTCGGGCTGTTTGCTTCATCTTTGCGTACATGAGCATACAAGATTGTTTTCATCAACTGTTGGGCTAATAATAGTGATAATTTGGCTGTTTGTTCTTATTTAATGAAATTTTGTTTCAAGCTATTGAATTTTTCTTATTTAGTTCCTACTTTTTCTCAGTGTCACTGTCTGATTATTTAATGTTGTGACCTGTAGGCAATTTCTGGTTCTGCATCTAGTGCTGATACAAGTGGTGCGGATGTGAAGGAGGAGGAGGAAAAATCTGAGACATACAGTCATAACATGACAGCAGCAATGGGTGCTGGTAAGTCTGGCAATGCTGCAGTATCATTTTGAACATGAGCATTTTGTATATAACATGTGTTATATTATAGATGCATGGACTTGAAGTCATAAAATGTTAATGGTATTCTGAATGTCCATTCTCATCAAATAAATGCAATTTTCTGATGGGGAGGGGATTATTTCCACCCATCATGGTTTCTTGAGGTCAATGGATGGATTAACTTGATATTCATATGATCTAACTTCATTACATGATAGGCATTTTTTTAATACTTTCACATTTGGAACATATATATTTTCTTGTATCTGTAATAAATGCTAATCATTCGCTCTAATGTATTTAGTACAGTTTTGACCTATAGGCATGAACTAGGGATGAACTACAACTTCATTTGTCCAGATTTGATTGTTGGATCATGTTTACAGGTGATCTCATTATGAAACACATGGAGAAATATTTTTACTCTTTGTAAATATTTTCTAACTTCTGCTATTTAAATTTCCTTCCTTTTGTTTTCAAACGGCTAGACTCCTAAAGATGTGGACAAGCTTCGAAATATTGGAGTAAAAACCATATTTTGCTTGCAACAGGATCCAGACTTGGAGTATCCTATATAAGTGCTTTAAATTCCATTTGATTTTATGATTTGGAAAACATCCAAGCACTTTTGGTTTCCATTGCTTGCATCTTTTTATATGGGTCTTCATTTGGTTGATATGTAACTGCTTTAGAACTCGAGGTCTCAAGAAGTTTTAGCATGTGAAAAACACTATAATTCCTTCACTACTATTTCCAGATATTTTGCAGTAGATATCAGTGCCATTGAAGAGTATGCTAAGAAATGTGGTGATATCCGACATTTGCGTGCGGAGATAAGGTGGGCCATGAGAAAAATGATTTTTCTTTTCTTTTTGTTGCAGCCATGTCTAACAAACTAAAAGAAATAAATAAAATGTTGGTAAATAGTTAGCTACTTTGTGTAGTTTCACTTGTTACTACTGAAAAATTTGTAGATGATACACACTGCTTTTTATTGTTTTTCCTTTCTGAATTATATTAGCATTCAATCCCTTCTCATTTTGAGAAACTTTAGCTGTTGCATTCAATCATTTTCTACTTTTTGAGACTTTGGTGGTAGCGTTCATTGAATTTCCATTTAACCAGGGTTTTGTTCTGGTGTGAATTTGCTATGTTAAATAATTCTGTTTCAGTTGAATTTGTATTCAGTTCATTTCAGTTTCTTTGCTAACAAGCAAAAGCAATAGTAATAGTATATATTTAATGCACATATATCTCACTATTTCTGTGCACTTCAATTCTTCACATGATACAGTGTTTAATATTTGACATAGCAGAGACTTCGATGCATTTGATTTACGGATAAGACTTCCAGCAGTAGTTAGTAAATTAAGCAAGGCAATAAACTGGAATGGAGGTGTGACATATATACATTGCACTGCTGGACTAGGAAGGGCTCCTGCTGTTGCGGTAGGCATTTGAATACATCTTATGATTTTTTGCTGTTTATTTTTCTTATTATTTATTTTTCCATTCAGTATCATGCATTAAAGAAGTCAAGAAGCATCTAACATCTTGCCTCAAATTTTACTTATTCATATATTTACCCCTGAAGATTTAGTCCTGGTTTTCTTATTTTTGGAAGTAATAGAGCCCAAATGGCAATGCACAACCCTTCCAAGCTTTATATGCACTTAAATTTAGAAGGAAATCTGTGTGCATAACACTTGACGTGTATCTATTTCGGGGTCCATGACAAGGTTTTCCATGATGTTTTTGCTTTTCTAAAAACTGTGCTAAAAATTGATGTGAGCATAAAAAAGGAATTCGAACTGGTTACAAATTCACTATCTACATTGAAGTGATAGAGGATGACTACTTTTTGGAGATTTCTGCAATGGATTAGTGTGTGAATGTTCCACTTGACAATCAATATCCCTCACTTAATATTAGATTATGAAGCTGCATTACCACTCTGATGAAACTTGCAATTGAAATAAACAAGAGACCATGGAATAAGTTCATAACAAAAATAGAAACAAAAAATTGGATGTGATCTCTTATATGCCTTTGCTTTTATTACGAGGATGAATTTTCACATGCTTTGGCATTTTCATAATAATGATTGATTGATCTGCCCTTTATTGTAAACTGATTGTCTGTTATGAATCGCAGATGGCCTACATGTTCTGGGTTCAGGGCTACAAACTTAGTGATGCTCACGATTTGCTTCTGGTAACCTTATATTTCTCTCCTTTAAATTAGTTTTTAATGAAAATAGGGGTTCATTTATCAACTATGGCCTGAAAAATAATTAAAAAAGATCCATACTTTTTTAAAATTTGAAGTTATATTGCATCAAATCAAATGATTTCTTTGATTAAATTTGTTGTAATGGCTTTAAGAAGTATTTGTAAGTCCAATTGATGAATTAGTAAAATCAGTATGTAATTAGTGTTGGCTGGATACTTGAATTTGCAATATGTGGTAATTTCTGCAAAATATTTTCAAATATTTTTCATGTCAAATTAGAAGAACAGCTAGTAAGCGTAGTAGTTGAACCAGTTGTCTAGCTCCAGTAATGGCTAGCTTATGTAGTTCTTCAACATATCATTACTTATACTTTCCTTGCTTAATAATTTTAGGCTTTGAGATCAGTTTACTGTTTACATGTGGTTCCAATTGTGGATTTGTAGTGATATCATAGTCTCGCTATATTGCCATTGCGTACGTAATTAGGTTTTTATGAGTTTAATGGAAATGAGAATGCAGAGTAGCTGATAAGCATCATCAATCTAGCTGATCATTTCTATCAATGTCTTTTTTCTTTGCAGAGCAAGCGTTCGTGCTTCCCTAAGATTGATGCTATAAAAAGTGCAACTGCTGATATAGTGAGTAGTTTATCCTTTTCATATTACCATTGGAAAAAAAAGCCTTGAATTTGATTTTTCTTTCCCTTATATTAATTAATTTTTTTCACTTTATTCTTTTGAAAGACAATTAAATTTTTTTAAAAAAGGAAAAAAAGAAAATATATTAATATGCTGAATGTTACATGATGAATTTTCACCATGTAATTTCTATACATGTTACTCTTAAATCATTTGGCATACAATGTGCTCAAATGAGCGAATTTTTCCATTTGCAGCCATAATCCATCAATCATGCTATAATAGAATATTATTGGCAAAACTCATTCTCAGGTCCCGATCATTTAACGAAATATTTGATTATATCCTTAACCTTTTATTGCATTTAAATGAGTCCCTAATCTATTATTTTTATTTGATTATATCCTTTTGACTTATTTTCACCAATCTGAAATCTAGAGTTAACATAATGAATAAAATAATACTGCTTGTCATTAACGGCATGAAAAAAATAACTTTTAATTCAAAAAATTAATTTGTAAAATTGAAAAAATTAAAATGGAGAAAGACAACAATCGAAAGTCAAAATCTAATACCACAAATCTTGAAAAAATCTTGAACCATAGGTCTCTAAAGTGTTTTCTTATTAAAACACTGTCTACTGTCTTTCACTTCTACTAGGTAGAACACATATTTTTTATCTGTAAGATGTGACAGGTTTCTGCTATTGACTTCTGCTTGTAACTTTTAGTTTAAAAAATGAAACATTTACACCAGATTTATACTAAGCAATTAAAAATGCACTTGAAACAATGATATTGAGTCAGATTTATATTCCTTTTAAATGAAATACTTTTTGTTTATCTGTTTGATTTATCAAAGATAATAGTTCGGTTTTATTAAACTCACAACTTTATACTTTGATTTTAATTGATAAACCAGAACTGAAACTTGTAGAAATAAAATAAATAAAGAGCAAGCAAGCAGTCACAAAGCAACACAATGATTTATAGTGGTTCGGTTTCTGTTTGCCTACTCCATTCCTCAAAATAACTTTCTTGAGAATTTCTCTCACTAGTGTCCCTTTTAATGGTTAAGGGAACAAACCAATTACAGTCCTAGTGTTCTATATCCCCTAGACATACCCTCACTGTAGCCGGTACAGTCATTTGAGTGCAACTGCCATACAATGCATTAATTGTCCAACTACCTGTAGTTGCTTGTCTATAAGCTGTTTGTTGGTAGTTTTACTAGGTAGAACAGTCTTCTACTTCTACTCGGTAGAAACATTACTTCTCCATAGAAAGTATTATTGCTTGAAAACACTTTGAATTAAAACTTTTTGTCAAACGTGATATTTTGTTTCCACCGACAATGGAGAAATGAGCCGCTCTTGCGTTTCATTTTGAATCAAAACCCATAAAGCATTGCCCATTAAACCCAAAAAATTTGAAATTAATTTGTAAAATGAAATGAAATCAAAATCTCTTCCTTCTTTCTTCCCAAATCAATTTGTCGTCTCCACCGACAATGGAAAAATGAGCCGACTTCGTTTGAGGGGAAGGTTGATCTGCAAATCAATCTTCCATCTTCGCAACAATAGAAAAATGGGTTGACTCCATATGAGGGATGAGCTAGTGATGATGACTACGATGCTAATAATGGAACTGGTTTATGGTAATGAAATAATAATGAAAAGAAAAGAGGAAGAAGAGATGAGGATCTGAGTTCCTCTGATTGGAGTTTCACTAATTTGTTTTCTTTTTTTGGTGGGTATGGTTTCTCTAATTAGGAAAATGATTGGAAGATGAGGAGGGAAAATGAGTGTCACCGCCGTTCAAGATGGAACCAGTTTGGCAACTTTTTATTTAATAATTCTTAATATATTTAAAAAACTATAAATTTACTTTTAAATAAAGTGATAGATGTGCAAGTTAACGGCACGTGAAAGCTACTGCCGTTTGATCTATCAATTTTGGATTTAAAGTTAATGAAAATAAATCTATAAGGATTTAATCAAATAAAAATAATAAATTAGGGACTCAATTAAATGTAATAAAAGGTTTAGATATATTCAAATATTTCATTAAACGATAGGGACTTGAAAATGGGTTTTGCCTATATTATTTATCATGACATTGGCTTCAAAAGTTAAGTACCAGATTTGATAATTTTAAAGTCAATAGAATGCCATCAATTGGTCACTTTGCTTGATGGCCTAGCTCCCCTTGACTCCCTGGTGACCAAGATCTTTTACATGATAGAATATTCAAGCAGTCTTCTCATTTTGCTTGCTTTAATCTTCAATTGGGAACTAATAGCTACTCAGAAAGACTTAAGGAATTTCATGAGGCAACATATAATTGAGTTATTGGGGTTTGAAGTGTGAGAAATAAAAATCAATAAAATGTTAAATGACGCTAGAATTTTTGAGGCTTATGTTTTTATTGCTACCTCTATTTTAGTGATTGAATAATTATGGAATCATTCTATATATAATGTTAATAATGATTATGAGAAATAAATGTCTTGATTTAGATAATGCTATGACACAAATTGAGCTGAATAATAATATGTTGTATTGAAACATATGATAATACATGGTTAAATATACATAAGAGAAGCTAGAAAAGGAAATTGTATAATTCTAGGAAAGTTGTTTCAATCTAATCCCTAAAATCAAGGAAAACATTGACTAACAAATCTCCTAGCTGAATACAATAATATACACGGTTTTCCTTATTTAGAAAACCATATTTTCTCACACTCCCCCTTAAGTTGGTGAGTGAATATCATCCATTCCGAGATTGCTTACTAGTATGTTTCTTAGATAGTCATTTGGTGAGTATATCTGCTAGTTGATTATTAGTAGAAACAAATGGAGTGCAAATCAAGCCACTTTCAAGTTTCTCCTTTATAAAGTGCTTAACTTCAATGTGCTTCGTACGATCATGTTGAACAGGGTTATTTGTAAATTGATGGTTGATTTATTGTCACAGTAAAGCTTCATTGGACCTTCCCACTTGACTTTCAAATCTTCCAAGACAATTTTCAGCCTTAATAACTCACAAATTCCTATAGTTATTGCTCTAAACTTGGCTTTTGCTTTGGTTCTTGGCACAACATTATGTTTTTTACTCCTCCAAGTCACAAGATTGCCTCCTAGAAATGTGCAATGACCTGAGGTTGATCTATCAACCAATGACCCAAGTATTGTAGTATTTGGTACACAACTCTTTAGATGTGATTCTTTAGGATTGTGCATAAACTGGCTTACAATACTGACTGCATAAGTTATGCTTGATTTAGTATGTGACAGATAGATAAGTCGCCCTACAAGCCTCTGATAAGTTCCTTTTTCTACTATTGTGTTATCTAGAGCCTCTCTAAGCATGTGGTTGAACTCTGTAGGCGTTTTTGCTGGTTTACACCTTAGTTTGCTTGTTTCCATTAACAAGTCTATTATGTATTTCTGTTGAGATATGAAGATCCCATCCCGAGAGTGTGCTACCTCAATGCGAGGAAATATTTTAGCTTCCCAAGATCTTTGATTTCAAATTCTTTCACTAAGTACTTATTCAAATTCTCCATTCCTTTCACATAATCAATTGTCACTATAATGTTGTCTACATAGACTAGTAGTGCAGTTACTTCCCCTGAAGTTGAGTGCTTTACAAATAGGGTATGATCACCTTGACTTTGTTTGTATCCCAAATTGAGCATCACCTTGGCAAATCTCCCAA
Source organism: Triadica sebifera (assembly GCA_023653625.1). NCBI lineage: Eukaryota > Viridiplantae > Streptophyta > Magnoliopsida > Malpighiales > Euphorbiaceae > Triadica > Triadica sebifera. The sequence continues at coordinate 15,239,638 of CM042898.1, read as the reverse complement.
ACCAGGCACTTGAAGACTGTTTTAATCCACACAATGCCTTCTTTAATCTGCACACTACCTGTCCTGTACTTGGTCCAAATTCCGGTGGCACATCCATATAGACCTCCTCAAGATCTCCATGTAGAAAGACATTCTGATAGTTATGGCAGCAACTTCCCAAGTATTTCTAAACAATGAACAATCAATAAATCACAAACAATGAAGGAGAAAATGGTTTCATTCACTTCTATTCACAATATCACTATTGCTGTCCATGGAAATGGAGAACAAAACAAGAAGGAAATAACAAAAAGAAGAAAAAGATAAGGTAACGTATCTGTGCAGTACACATTCACAGACCTAGGGAAAATAGTCCCCTTCTCCAGTGACAACCAAAGATCCAGAAAACTTTTACAATAAATGATAGCATGCCTCTCCCCTTTGCTCTCCCTAATTCTTATAACTATTTTTATCCACGTGTCCTCTTTTTCTTGTGGAATAAACATGCCAAATGGAAGATTGCTGTGCAGGTAAGTCCACCATACTCTCCCTGTTACTCTATTGCTTCTGCTTATCTCTTTTATTGCCTCCTTCAATAGTAGTCTTGTCCTCAAAACTGAATAAAGGAAATTGAGTTCGAACTGTGAGTTCGTCCTCTCAAGTGGACTCTTTAACATATTTGCCTTGCCACTGAATTAAAAATTGCGGGACAGATTCGCCAAGTTGCTTGATTGTGCACTTGGCCAAAAACTTAGAAGGAAACAAGGATTTATCTACTTCCTCGGCTAACTCTTCTGGCAACACAACATCAACATTAGTAGTGACAATAGCCTGTTTTAGCAAGGACACATGGAAAATTGGATGAATTTTGGATGAAGCCAGCAATTTCAGCTTATAGGCTACTGATCCAAATTTGCCTTCAATTTGAAAGGGACCATAATATCTTGGAGATAGCTTTTGATTTATACATTGGACCACCGAGTGTTGCCGATGAGGCCTTAGCTTAAGATAAACCCAATCTCCCACGTCAAACACCACATCTCGCCTATGGTTATCCGCGATTCTCTTAATTTGCTCTTGAGCTTTTGCAAGATGAACTTTCAATTGTCGTATGGCCTCATCCCTATCCTTGAGTTCCTTGGCTACTAGTTCCACCTTAATGTCCCCGAAAATTTACTGCACCAAAGAAGGTGGCTTTCGACCATAGACTACCTCAAAAGGGGTGGTACCCATAGATACATGGAAGCTCGTATTGTACCAAAATTCAGCCCAAGGAACCTAAAGAGACCAGTGTCGAGGTTGTTCTATGGAAAAACACCTCAAATAAGTCTCCAAATATTGATTCACCACTTCCGTCTGGCCATCAGTTTCAGGATGATAAGGAGAACTCATGTGTAAAGTTGTTCCTTGCATCCGAAATAATTCTTGCCAAAATTTACTCATGAATAGTGGGTCTTAGTTACTGAGAATGGATTTAGGAAACCCATAGAGGCGAACCACCTCTCTCACAAATAGTTCAGCAACTGTGCGGGCCATGTAGGGGTGTTTCAATGTTAGAAAATGACTGTATTTGGACAATCTGTCAACCACTACTAAAATGGTGTCATAGCCTTTAGATCTCAGTAGTCCTATGATGAAATCCATTGATATCTCTTCCCAAATGACTTCAGGAATCTTCAAAGGTTGCAATAACCCTCATGGAGCTAAAGTACTAGACTTACTTCTTTGATAGATATCATACTCTTGTACAAACTTCTGAATTGAAGAGCTCATGCCTACCCAATACAAATTAGCTGCTAATTGCCTATAAGTACGATAGTACCTAGAATGACCTCCAATTCATGTACTATGAAATTCCTGTAGCAAATCTGGGATGAGCTTAGAGGTGGAAGGGATCACTAGCTGTCCTTTGCGATACAATATACCTTCCTTCAACATAAAAGCAAGCCTTGATTGTGAGTTTTCTAGTAAATCAGCCTTGATTCTTTGCAAAAGGGGGTTTTGCTCGACTTCTTCTAACATTTTATGACTAGTAACCCATGTTGGTGAAGAAACCATATAGCTGAATTCACCCTCGCCACACCTAGACAAGGCATCTGCAGCTCCATTTTCATTGCATGGCTTGTAACAAATATCAAAACTGTATCCAAGCAACTTAGCCACCCAATTTTGTTGGTCAGAAGTAGTAACTCTTTGTTGCAAGAGGAACTTGAGACTTTTCTGGTCTGAATAAACCTTGAAGTGATTACCTAGTAGATAAGGTCGCCAAATATCATCTCCCTTTCATAAGTTGAATGCGCCAAATTTTTGTCCAAAAAAGCCTTGCTAAAGTAGGCTATGGGGTGGTGTGCTTGCATCAAAATAGCCCCAATTCCTTTGCCTAACGTGTCTCATTCAACTTCGAATGGGCGCGAAGAGCCGTTTTCTCAATATTTGGCAATCTCATCCGAACCTGATGATAACCAAATTTCCTATCCAATTTGGTGAAGAAACCAGCCCCATGTGGCTCGTTAATCAACTCATCAATCACCGGAATTGGAAATTTGTCTGGAATAGTAACCTTGTTAAGTGCCCTGTAATCGATACACATATGCCAAGTCTGATCTTTCTTGTTGACCAAAATCACAGGGCTAGAAAAAGGGCTTTTTCTGGTGTGGATGATACCCTTGACTAATAACTCATTCACTTGACGCTGGATTTCCTCCTTTTGAGCATGGGGATACCTGTACAGTAGAACACTCATTGGCCCCTAGGACGACAACATATTAATAGCATGGTCATGGCTACGTATTGGTGGCAACCCTTGTGGTTCATCAAAGAGCTCAGCAAATCTGCCCAAAACCTCTTCCAATTACTGTTGTTGAGATAAAGTCAAGTGTTGCTCATTAACCTCAGTTTCTTGAAGCTCAGTTATTGCCCTCATTTGTGTCTTATGGTCCCCACTGAACCCAACTAATAAACCATGAAGAGAAAGTGGCTTTGTTTCATAAGAAGTGCCTTCCCATAGTTCATATTGCTCTCCCTGAACCCATATCTTCATATACTGATCTTCCCAATTATGTACCACCTTTCCCAATGTCTTGAGCCACTCAATTCCCAGGGCTAAGTCCAAATCTCCCAAGTGAAAGATGAGAGTTGTAATCGTACAAGAATAAGCCCTAAGAATAATTTCCATGCCTTCACATCTATCTTGGACCCACACTTTATGACCTTCCCCCAATTTCATGTGTAGTCTTGAAAATTTATATGGAATAAGCCCTAATGCAATAGCCAATTTGCTAGAAATAAAATTGTGGGTAGCCCCACTATCCACCAAGACCAAAATCGGAATTCCCAGTAATTTCCCTACGAGTTTTAAAGTTTTAGGGTCAGACTTAAGTAAGGACGACATACTAGAAAACTCTACAACCTGAAATTCGCCTTATTTCAGTGGCTGCTTGTCACTTCTCTCTTCTTCCAATTGCACGATCTCACCCCCTTCGTTCGGCTCCTCATCGTTGCTGGGAATTAGCGCTTGAAGTTTCCTTGCTGGACATCGGTGATATACAGCTGCGCACATTTAAAGCAGAGACCCCTTTTTTGTCGATCTTCAATTTCTAACTTCGAGAGGTGGTTTGTTCCTTTGTTTTTGGAATTTGTAGAAGGCTATGGGGCTGTTTGATTTGGGTTAGGCCCTGTAATGTCTACTTTTGAAGGATTGGGCCGTGAGCCCAGCCCAATATTTGTAATAGGAGTTGTGCCTTGCACGTGACTCCAATTGGCCCCGCTCTTTGCATCAGTTCGAAGTCATGCCCCAGACCCTACTATTCCTCCTTTTCCCAGTGCAACTTCAGATAGGATCCGACAGGTCGGACCAATGATAGGAATGACAGCAACTTCCCAGGTATTTCTAAACAATGAACAATCAATAAATCACAAACAATGAAGGAGAAAATGATTTCATTCACTTCTATTCACAATATCACTATTGCTGTCCATGGAAATGGAAAATAAGAAGGAAATAACAAAAAGAAGAAAAGGATAAGGTAACGTATCTGTGCAGTACACACTCATACCCAGGGAAAATATTCCCCCTTCTCCAGTGACAACCAGAGACCCATAAAACTTTTACAAAAAATGACGGTGTGCCTCTCCCCTCTACTCTTCCTAATTCTTATAAGTATTTTTATGCACGTGTCTTTTTTTTTTCTTTTGGAATAAACATGCCAAATGAAAGGTTGCTGTGCAGGTAAGTCACCATACTCTCCTTGTTACTTTCTTGCTTCTGCCTATCTCTATCACATTCTTAATGTCAAATTGCTGTAATTTCCAGCCCCAGATTAGCTGCCAATGATAACAATACTCTCACAGTCTCCATCTTTGCAATTGTAGCAAATGTCTCAAGATAGTCTATCCCATATATTTGAGTGTGACCTTTGACAACTAATCTCGCCTTGTACCTCTCTAATGACCCATCAGAATTGTATTTCACCATGAATACCCATCTATATCCCACTAGCTTTTTTCCTTTCGGTAATTTCACCAAGTCCCATGTTTTATTGTTTTCAAGTGCTTCCATTTCAACTTTCATGGCATTCTTCCAATTCTCATCACCTAATGCCTCATATATGGTTTTGGGAATGGAGATTGTGTTTAGGCTAGTGAGGAAGGCTTTGTGATTATGGGATATATTCTTATATGAAATGAACAAGTATAGAGGGTGCTTTATCCCTGCTTTTGAAATTCACAATGAGAGGGATAAAGCACCACACTGCAGTTAGAATCTTTAGCGAGCTTTTGTACTAACAAAAGATTTGTAAACAGTTTCGGTATGGGAAGAACATTTTTTAATGTGAGGGTTTTGCTAATAAAAACATCTCCCTAGCTAGCCACTGTTGTTACAAATCCATCAACTATTGTTATTTTTCTAATACTAGGGCAAGCTTATATGAGAAATCTTTGTGAAGAATGGATCATGTGGTTTGTAGCTCTAGAGTCGATGACCTAGGAACTTGTGGTGGATAAATCTGAGACTTTAGAAACATGATAAGAGGAAGAAGATATACTTGAGAATGCCAAAGTGCGAGTATCTGTTGAAGATGGTTTTTCCAATGAACCTAGCAAACTCTTCAGTTACTCAATTTTTTTCTGTCTTGAACTCAATAGGTGATTCTGGAGATCTACCTTCTCCAGCATATTGTATGCTTGCTGTACATGCCTGCCCTTGTCCATTTGGCTGTTCACCTTTTGTTGTCCAATTTTTGTTTCTTATCTATGGTTTTATGTGGAGTTTTCAGCATTTGTTCCTAGTGTGACAGGACTTTTTGCGGTAAGTGCACCAGATGGAATCTTTATTTATTGGCTTGTGCTTCTTGTCCTCACTAGATGATTTCTCTGAACCAAATTTCATATTTATTGTTTTTGCCACTAAGGCTGAACTGTCCATTTGTTACGACCCTGAACTCCCATAAGTCCAAAGTTGTATCCACACACTTAGTAGATTTGCCCATATAAGCCTAGAGGGTACATCAGACTCATAAGTGAGAAGACCCCATTTTCTACCAAAAGGAATTCCCAATGGTGGCGGGTACCTCCCACACTTATAAACTACCAACTCTTCATAGAGTTGGGCGATGTGGGATTGTAACATACCTTCTCCCATTGACAGCCGACGTCCACGGTGGCTCATCACCTACTGGTGGCTTTTCCCACCTCTTGGATTCCTTTTTTGGGTCGCCCACCGCTGAGTCGGACCGGCTCTGACACCATTTGTTACATTCCTCAAGCCAAATAGCTCAGCAGAACGTAATAAAGGAAAAAAAAACGATGCAAAGATATCTGTTTCACAGCTTCTAGTATTTCGAACTTGAAAGTATATCTGTTTCACAGCTTCTCATATTTCCTTGGTTGTATTAAGGAACATACATGTATCACTGATTTTTGGCGACATTGAGTTCCATAATTAGGACATCACCATTGTTAGCATATGAGACTATTTCCTGCACAAAGAACAATAGCTTTCAAACAGAGCTCAAATATCAACAACGAAGGAAAATGATCTTTATTGACTATCTATGGATATCAGAACATCAATTCCATTCCACAGATATGGAAATCAGCAAATGACAATGGAAATAACTAAAAAATAAAAAGGAAAAACTATATGTGAAGAACCACAGCCCATGGCCAAAAGTTACCCCTTTTCCAAGCACAATTCAGAGAGCAAAATACAACCCACAAAATGACAAGCTGAATATTCTCTCCTCTCCCCTTTATTCATAACGAATTCTGCCACTCATGTACCTTTCCCCTCACCTCACTTTTCCACATGTCCCCCTCTTTCTTTTGGAATGCAGCCATATAAGTCTAATTCCTATCATGGTGACTAGTTGCTTACCAATATAAAATGAGAAAAAAATTGCTTTCCAATTTTGTAACCACGTTTAAGAGGGAAAGAGCAGATGAAATGATTGGTCCTCAACTAATAGGTTGCCTAATCGACCTGAACCAGATCTTCTCCTCTTCCTTCTCCGCCTCTGTCGGTATTGCCAAATACTCCAGAATAGTAAAAATGCCGATCAAATAGCCAGCAAGTCTGCCAAATACAAATGGAAATATATATATATAATGTTTACTTCAAAATTGTGAATTAAAAGAAAATTTCCCTAACCAGTAACAGCTAACGTAGCAGGTGCAAGCCAAAGATTAGCAACAAACACAGGAACATCAAGCTGCAGATGAGAAAAGTAAAGAAGCATATATTATAAGCATTTCACGAAATATAATTATCAATGAGGACAAAACTTATAGTAATGAAATAAACAAAATAGCTATACAGAAAACTAAGACTTTGCTATAGGTGGAATATTACATACCTCATCCCTGTAAACCATACCCCAACATATAACTATTTTCGCCCTTATTTTTCTCAGTAACTTTTGGACGCCTCGAGGTGTCAACAGTCGAATTCAAATCTTTAGCCAAATCTATGAAAGGATAGCCTGGAAGTCCTCTATTCCTTTCCCCTAACATGCAGATTGTACCCCTTTGTTCTCCATGCATCAAATCTGGAGTCACTTCTGCATAACAATCTTCTCACAACAGCAGAATATATGTGAAGAGAAATTCACCAGTCCTTTGGGAAGGTAATTGGTTGTCATCCATGTAAAGGGCTGCATCTTGCTTAACAGGGTCAGAAAAGCAATGGATCTCTGGTCTTCCCACTGGCGAAATCCAATATTTTCATGAAATAATGGATGCACTTTCGAAGTAGAGGGAAGTTTGAGTTTATAAGCCATGGGACCAATTTTCTCCTCAATTTGAAAGGGCCCATAATAATGAGGGGACAATTTTTGATTAATTTGCTGCACTACATATTGCTGTTTGTGGGGCCTCAATTTTAAGTATACCCAATCTCCAATTTCAAAGCAAACATTTCTTCTATGTATATCTGTAGAACGCTTCATTTGCTCTTGAGCTTTAGTAAGTTGAAACTTGAGTTGCCTGAGAGCTTCATCCGTATCTCGCAATTCTTGAGCCACTGCTTCCACCTTCACTTCTCTTGGGATGTACTGAATTACAATTGGCGGTTTCCTTCCATATACAATTTTGAAGTGGATAGTGCCAATAGAATTATGAAAATTGGTATTGTACCAAAATTCAGCCCACGGGAGCCACAAAGACCAATGCTGGGACTGCTCAATGGCAAAACATCGTAAGTAAGTCTCCAAACACCGATTTACTATTTTTGTTTGTCCATCAAACTCGGGATGGTAGGAGCTCATGTGCCATTTAGTGCCTTGCATTTTAAAGATCTCTTGCCAAAACTTACTCATAAAGAGAGGATCCCTGTCACTAAGGATGGATTTCGGAATGCCATGAAGCCACACCACTTCCTTCACAAAGATTTCAGCGATATTTCGAGCAATGTAGGGATGTTTCATCAAAATAAAGCAATTGTACTTGGATAGCTGGTCCACCACTACTAAAACAGTGTCATAGTCTCTGGACCTTGGCAAGCCTGAAATAAAATCCATAGAAATTTGTTTCCAAATAATTTTCGAAATATCTAAGGGCTGTGTAATAACAAAGAATTTAGAGAATTCGATACTTCCATTGATAGGCAAATGACACTTTATATACGTCCCTAAGGATTACAATTTTGGAAACAAATCAACCTAATTAAACTAATTATATAACCTTTGCTAATTAGGAATATTTAAAAGTTTTACAGCTAGCTAATTAGGAATAATATCTTATTGTAATTTCTGGAGAAAAGAATGTTTCTTTTCATATTTACAAGATTGTACAATGCTAGGTATTTTATATTTACACTAAGCTAAAAATTAGAGTATTGCATGGTTTGACTCCCAGTTTCCTTTAACAAATCCAAAACATATTTCCTCCGAGACATGAAAATGCCTCTTTTACTTCTTGACACCTCAATCCCCAAGAAGTATTTTAGGTGCCCCAAATCTTTAGTATTGAACTAGCTTTGCAAGAAGGATTACAAGGATGAGATTCCCTACATGTCACCTCCAGTGATAACAATATCATCTACATTTATAATGAATAAAATGATGCCAAATGTGGACTGCTTATAGTAGACAGTATGATCAAATTTGCTTTTCCTCATCTCAAACTTCTTTACCACCTAATTGAATTTTCCAAACCAAGCTTGAGGACTTTGTTTTAATCCATACAATGACTTTCGAAGACGACAAACTTTTCGGACTCCCCCTGAGCAACAAATCCAAGAGGTTGCTCCATATAAACTTCCTCCTCAAGGTCTCCATGCAGAAAAACATTTTTAACATCAAGATGGTGAAGTGACCAATCATAAGTAGCCGCCAACGAAATAAACAAACGAATTGAAGTCAATTTGACCACAGGGGAAAAAGTATCAAAATAGTCCACTCCATAAGTCTGGGCATAGCCTTTAGCTACCAAGCGAGCCTTGAGACGAGCTACTGTTCCATCAGAATTAAATTTGATTGCAAAGACCCACTTGCATCCGACTGCTTTCTTGCCAATAGGTAAAGCAACTAGATCCCAAGTACCAACACCCATTTCCTCAAGCATCGCATCATGCCACCTAGAATGAGATAAGGTCTGGTGAACAGACTTGAGAATCCCTACAGAATCAAGAAAAGCCACAAAGGAACAAGAAGTAGAAGACAAACGATCATATGTGACATAAGAAGAAATGGGTTATGTGCATTGGCATTTACTTTTTCAAAAGTAATAGGCAAATTAGTGTCATTGGACATTGGATCTGGTGATGAAGTTGTCACAGAAGGGTTGAGTCTGCGAGAATAGACTTGGGTAATAAGTGGTTTTGGTGGAGGTGGCGGCGGTGTTATGGGAAGTACACTGGAGTCTGGATAGGTGACATGATATACTAATAGATTATTATCCTCTTGTGAACAAACAAGTGTAGATAGAGCGGTAAAGAAAAGAAGATATTCATGAAATGTAACATCAGCTGACACAAGATACCTATTTAGGAGAAGAGAAAAACACCTATATCCTTTTTGAAGATGAGAATATCCCTAGACACATTTTAATGATTTTGGCTCCAATTTGGAAACCTGCAAACGAACATCACGAACAAAACAAGAATATCCAAAGATTCGAGGTTCAACAGGAAACACAAATTGATTAGGAAACAAAATTTTATAAGGAATTTGACCATTTAGTACAGTAGATGACATTTGATTAATCAAAAAACAAGTTGTAGACACAACATCAGCCCAAAACTGTTTAGGAGTATTGGTTTGAAATAAAAGAGCCCTAGTAGTTTCAAGAAGGTGTTTGTTTTTTCTCTCAGTTACTCCATTTTGTGATAGTGTATCAACACAAGATGAGTGATGGAGAATTCCATTATGAGCCATATAAGTTTGAAAAGAATCAGAAAAATATTCTTTGGCATTATCACTTAATAGTTGTACAGGCCGACCAAACTGAGTTTGTATTTCAGCACAAAAATTCTTGAAATGTGAAAGCAACTCAAATGAGATTTCATGAAATAAAGTCATGCTATACAAGAAAAATCATCCACAAAAGTAAAAAATATTTGAAACCAGTTTTATACATAACGGGACATGATCCCCAAACATCTGAATGTATTAACTCAAAAATATGACTAACTCTCTTATTAACTCAAGAAACATAAAATAAACGGTGATGTTTTGCAAATTGACAAGACTCACAATCTAAAGAAGACACACTAGTAAACTGAGGACATAACTTCTTCAACAAAGATAAAGATGGATGCCCCAACCGATAATGAGCTTCAAAAGGAGATAAAGTGCTGGAACAGACAATGGCCTGGGGTATTTGGGTATCCAAAATGTACAGACCTCCTGATTCTTGTCCTTTACCAATAATCTGCTTTGTCGAAAGATTTTGAAATAGACAATGATCAGGAAAAAATGAGATACAACAATTAAGAGGACGAGTGAGTTTACTAACGAATGCCAGATTAAAAGAAAACTTTAGTAAACTTAGTACAGATAATAAAGACACTGTGGGTGTGAGATTGACAGTGCTAGAGCCAAGGACAAAATAAGTAGAACCATCTGCTAAAGTGACTGAAGAAGAAAAGGTGTGGGAATGAAAAGTGGAAAAGAGACTAGACTTACCTGTTATATGATCTATTGCACCAGAATTAATGACCCACTGAAAGGAAGAAGAAGAAAGAAGACATGTATTGGTTTTACCTTTCTCAACCAGGGCAGTGATGGATGAAGAGTTCTTTAATACTTTTTGATGCTGGGTAAATTTTGCATACTCATCTGAAGAAATTGTAATGGTTTGATTTGCGGATGGGTGAAGAACATCATTCGTAGTGACAACATGAGTTGACTGAAACCTAGAAGACTTCTGATTTTTCTTAAACAATTTCTAACAAGTCCTTTTAGTGTGACCTGTGACTGATAAGTGCACCAGATTGTTGTACAAATGAGATATGAGAGCTGGTATCTGTACGCAAGACTCTAGTAAAGACCTCTTTTAGAGAGGTAATCTTAGGATTAATAACCATTTGTTCAGGTTGAGTCTGTTGAACTCTGATATCAGCACTAAAAGGCAACAGGGCATTTAATTTTTCATAAGTACGTTTGAAGTTCATGAAGTAAGTTTGAAGGGACTGGTCATGTTGTTCAGCCTGATAAAATGCCTTGCAAACATCAAAGATACGAGAAATATTTCCTTTACCAGAGAATAGGAAAGGCAAATGGTCCATTAGTTCTTTTACAAACTCACAGTGAGAGACACGACCAACGTTCTCATTTTCAATATAGTTACGGATTTGTAGATATAACTGAGTATCTACTCTTAGCCATTCACTATGTGTCTCATCAATAGGAGGATCTTCAGTTAAATGATTGTCCATAGATATACTCCGTAAATACAAACAGACAGTCTTGCTCCAGTCTAAATAGTTAGTTTCATCTAATTTTTGTTCTGTGATTTTAGACAGGATGAGAATAATGCTAGACATAACCATATTTTTTTGTTCACTCGTTATCATAAACACAAGGAACTAATTTTTTTTTTCACAACTAGCAAAGCCAAACTCACTTAAAATAGAATCAACAACACCCGTTTACAACAAATAATAAAAGGTAGCACTGAAAATCAATGGGACAGAGAGGACAGAACGGGAAAAACTTCCTTGATGAGCAAACCAACATGACAGAAGCAATACTTTGGTCAAGGCGACTGTTGGAGAAGAAACTTGCGAAAGTGGGTATCGCGCATTCACCCTCATTTGCCAGCGCGTGAATAACTGGGCAGAACTTTGTGTTGCGTGTGACCCTCATGCGTTGATTGTCCGGTGACCGGATTCTAGAGAGACTCCGATCGGAAGGTGGTGCTCCTCCTGGGACAGGCTGTGATAAGAAAATTGATCACTCACAAGGGTGATCTTAACAGGTTGGTAGTTCTGCTCTCTAGGGCAGAAAGGAAACATGCAACCTAAAAAAAATCAGACGCTAAAAAATAAATTTCCCACCTATCTCTGATACCATGTAATCACAAAGAATTTAGAGAATTTAATTTTTCCATTGATAGGCAAAGGACACTCTACATACAACCCTAAGGATTACAATTTAGGAAACAAATCAACTTAATTAAGCTAATTACATAACCTTTGCTAGTTAGGAATATTTACAGAAGTTTTACAGCTAGCTAATTAGGAATAATATCTTATTACAACAGGCTGTAATAACCCCCCTGGAGCAAGAGTACTATCCTTGCTTCTTTGACAAAATTCACATTCTTGCACGAACCTTTGCACTGCGGGACTCATTCCCACCCAATACAAGTTTGTTGCCAATTTCTGATAAGTCCAATAATATCCTGAATGGCCCCCAGTTTTTGTGCAATGAAATTATTGCAACAATTTAGGAATTAGTGTTGAGGTTGAAGAAATCACCAAGCACCCCTTATAGTATAACACCCCATTCCGAATTTGATACTCGGGTCGTGACTATGGATCATTTAGCAATTCAGCCTTGATATTTTGCAATAATGGGTCTTGTTCCGCCTCCTTCACAAGCTGGTACCCTTCTGCCCATTTTGGAAATGAAACTATAGAGCTCTAGCCCTCTTCCCTCCTGGATAAAGCATTTGCAGCTCGGTTTTCCTTGCCCGGTTTGTAAAAATTCTCAAAATTGTACCCCAACAATTTAGCTGCCCAATTCTGCTGGTTAGGAGTTGCTATCCTTTGTTGTAGGAGTTGTCCGAGGCTCTTTTGATCATAAAAGACCTTAAACTAACTAGCCAAGAGATAAAGTCGTCAATGCTGCACCACCAAAACTAAAGCCATGATTTCCTGGTCATAGGCTGATTTAGCTAAATTTCTCTCCAAGAGGTTTGCTGAAATACGCAATAGGATGATGGTTTTGCATTAGAACAGCTCCAATTCCTCTGCCTGAAGCATCACACCCTATCTCAAATGGTTGGGAGAAATCCAACAAACTAAGGATGAATGCATTTACCATTGCCCTTTTAAGTTCAAAAGCAGCTTGAGCTTCTTTTTCCCATTTGAAATTGTCTTTCTTGGTCAATTCAGTGAGAGGTTTTGCAATACTGCCATACTCTTTGATGAACTTGTGGTAATAACCCGTTAATCCCAAAAACCCTCCAACACCTTTTACAGTTTGTGGAATTGGCCAGTTCATAACTGCTTTGATCTTGCTTTCTTCCATGGCCACTCCTTGATGATTGATTCGATGCCCCAAATAGTCAATTTCTGTTTTCCCAAAAGAACATCTTGTTTGCAAAAAACTTGTTAGTGTCTAACAGTGCCAAAACTGATAATTCTATACACAAAAGAACATGAAAATGAACAATAAAAAAAATTCTAGATTCCTGTCAGCAACCTTTTTAAGAAATTAGTGCATAATATAATACTATATAATTAAAATAAAACTTTATGATAGATGAAAATTATAAATAAAATAAATAAAAATTGAGAATTAAATTAATGGAAATAAATAGACAACAAATTTAAAATTGCATAATACTTAAGTTTAATTTTTTTTTTAAACAAAACCATCATTGAAAATTTTAATTATGGCTCATGATAAGAAAATGCTCTCTTTTTATTAGAACTTTAACATATATGACATAAATCGGCAAAAAGAGATTAATATATAAAAAAAAGGCACAACATTGTTTAATAAAATGCTCAATTATTTATTCACTAAACAAAATTTAAAAAGTGTCCATTAGTTAAAACAATGCTAAGTGACTTTAACATGCTCTCTTTTTCACATGCATGCCTACAATTCCACATCCAATTTACTTTACTTTAATCAGTATCACGTGTCCACTCCACTTTTTATCAAACAATGCTCACTTTAACACATCCAATCCTATCATTACAAATTTACAATTTACATTTTGTTATTTATTTATTTTTTTGAGAAAATACAGAGATAACCAAAATAACTACAAAAAAAAATGCAGAATCATCTTCTTCTTTAAGAAAATAGCGGGCAGCGGGCTAACCAGAAAAATAATAAAAAAAATTACAGAATCACCTTTCTTCAAGTTCCAGAAGTTGTCATTGGACTCCCGATTTCTTCAAACCTTCAACTCCCAAGCACGAGGCATGAGCTACTTCTGTTCTGATTCCTCACTTCAATTCCCAGAAGAGGGAGATCGAGATTGCCTATTTATTCAACTCTCCGGTGCTTCAACTCCCATAAGAAAAGCTTCCTATTTCTTCACGATTCTCCTAAAAAGGTTTTTATTTCTTTAGGCAATTTCAGTCCCAAAAAAATTGTGTTTCCTTCTTTTTTTTCTGTTTTTCTACGATTCAATGATTCCATCGATTCATCCGATTCTTTCACGATTCTATGTGTGCACCGAGTCTCTCTAAGAGTCGACTCGTTTTCTATGTAGCTCGATCTGACTCGAATGATTCGAATCGTGAATCGAACGATTCTAACAACAGTGATCACAACAATATACACAGTTTTCCTTATTTAGAAAAACCATATTTTCTCTCATGCTATATTGTCTAATGATAAGAACCACAGGTGATATGATGTAATATCTTCTGCTTAGGACTTACATACATAACAAACTAATCTATTGCTTCTCTCTTATTTTAAAGCTTACAGGTCTCAGAAAGAGGCTTATTACTCTGACATGGAAAAATGACAAATGTTCTACAGTCGAAATTTCTGGACTTGATATTGGATGGGGTCAGGTAATGATTGCTGTATGGGCTTGCTGTGTATGCTTTAGTGTAGCATTTACAATAGCTAGTCTGGTTGTTACTGACGAGCAATGGACTCATTTCGATTACAAAGTTGCCAGTGGCACTTCATGGACACAAAAATGTGTGCAAGTGCTTGCTTGTATGTATGAGTACATTTAAGTTTTTGATTATGTAATAAATTAAATGATATACATGATAAGGTTAATAGAACTCCAGTATAAATCCTACATGTTTTACGTATGCTCCTTGTAGGAAAATAGTTAAGTTACTCCTATCTAGGGAATTAACAGGATTTTGGAAAGATGTTTGTGAATGGGAAAGTTGGAGCGGGTTAATTTCAACCATTGTCCTTGACCTTATCACTACCTAATAATGATGTTTGTAAATGCCTGTGATGCAACGCTTTTATGGGACACATACTTTTCACATAATCAATACATTTTTTTGTAAGATCCAAAACAGATTCCCCAAGCCCTCATAGATTACGAACAATATATTTTGTGCATGGAACTTGAAAATCTTTTTTAAACCTCAGCTTATCAAGTCTGTCATGAATAAATAATGTAACTCTTTATCCTTTTGTTTTGAAACTCTTTGCTGCTTAGGATTAAACAGTTTATAATGTTACCAGCACTTTCAGCATCCAAGATTCAGTTTTAACTCCGTGATATATTTGAGGATGACTGAGAATAAGTTGAAAGCCAAACACAGTGCCTACATAATTTTCACTTCATAAAGCATTTGAAAGCTTCAGCTTAGTGTTCACTCATGCTTGTGATG
Source organism: Triadica sebifera (assembly GCA_023653625.1). Taxonomy (NCBI): domain Eukaryota; kingdom Viridiplantae; phylum Streptophyta; class Magnoliopsida; order Malpighiales; family Euphorbiaceae; genus Triadica; species Triadica sebifera. The sequence goes on along the minus strand of CM042898.1, from coordinate 15,224,163 downwards.
CTTAATAACCAGGAGTTCAAAGAAATTGTTGTGGGCAGATTCTTAGTTTAATGATATTGTTTCCTAATTGTGATTCTGCAAATCTCGATCTAAATAGGTGGAAAGTAATATACCTTGGTTTAATTCATTCAACTTAACATGGTGGATAAGGTTGGCCCATTTTGGTTAGGCAAGAATCAAATTGCTTATTGAAAGCTGCTTTTCCAAATCTATAGGAATATGGGTATAAATGAAGTTTTATTAAATAAAGAAAAAAATTTCAGCAAAGGCAATTTAGATTTTTTCCATAATAATGAAAATGACTCGGGATAAACAAAGAAAATGTAACTTCTCTGAGTAGGTTACAGAAATTATGATATTCCTTTTATTACTGTATACCTGGTCAGATTATGCTTCTATTCTTTGTCTAGCAAATGTGTTTACTTTATAGATTCTCTTATTTATTTTTATAGTTGTAAGTAATTTCTTTTTTCAGAGAATACCTTTAAAATTGGACAAGCAACGGTGCCTGTGGATTCTTGAGAGGGAATTATTTGTAAGTCTTTTGTTCTACGTGTTTCCTCTCTGTTTTTTTAAAAAGGTGTATTGCATTTGCAAACTGTAAATCTTGAGGGATCTACAGTTTTTTTCTTATAATTTTGTACTGCATTTTGCCTTGATGTTTCAAATCCTCTACTGTAACAGTAGTTTTGATTTTCTTTTCTATTTAAAGTTTTCCTTGTTTACGGGTGGTTTTAGAGTTTATCTTCTAATATTAAAAGTGCTAACAAGTTTGGTGGTTTTAGAGTTTATCTTCTAATATTAAAAGTGCTAAAAAGTTCACTGAAGGACTAAATCTTTGATTGGACATTTAATACAATGCAGCTCCAAAAGCTTTTGGCCCCTTTCTTTAATGTACGAGATTCTTAATTGCTTAATATGCCGAGTTTTTGTTTTTATTATGTTACTTGGTTGTAGATATTGTGGTTTATATATCTTTTACATATGCAGGAACTGTATCTTGTATTCCAGGGGAAATTCTTAGTTTATGGTTGTTAAAAAAATAATTTATAATTTTAGGGTAGAATTTGGGGTTTTTATCGAAAGTATTTATAATTTTGGGGTAGAATTACTGATGTTGAGTGAAAAAGTGGTGCACAGCCTTCAATTTTTTTTTTTTTTAATAATTAATTAATTGTTATATATTTTATGTAAAACTAAAGTCCACGTTGACGTTGATGAAAAACTAGAGTCGGTTCTTAACTAATACCAACATACAAATCTAATATAAGAAGTTATAGAATAAAAAAAATCCATTTTTATGTCCACATAAATTGAAAAGTATTCTAAAAAAAAAAAATGAAAAGTGGGTATGCAAAATGTTTGACGCAAGAGTTGGCAAGGGCCACATACCTTTATAAGTTGATCTAACGTAGTGTCACCGTCAAAACCATTTCATTAATCACATCCTTTTAATTAATAATTTCAAAGAAAAAAAAATTAAAAATTGTACAGGTCCATTTCTTTCCCACTCAACGACAATAAAACTATTTCTATTAATTGTCCATGTGGCTGTGCCCCGCTTGAACTGTCTATGTGCCAGTTCGAATTGTGCACAGCCGTTCTAATGGTCAATTTGACCAAAAAAATAACCCTAAATCTAAAAATTTTTAACAAATGAGCCTAAAGTTGTAAATTTTTTTTTTCAATTACAATAAACTGAGATTTTCCATTGTATTTACTTGATTGAAAATAAAAGGATTTAAAACAGGAAATTTTGCCCTGGTCAGTTTTATGTGTTCTACAGAAAGTCAAACTTTTTGAAAAAGCAAAATGCAAAGCTTATATATATATATATATATATATATATATATATATATATATATATATATATATTCACTCATATATGGATTGGTTATGAACTCCTAAGATGGCCATAACCTTTCCAACTTCAACGGAGAAAAATATCTGTTGTATACTGAAACAGTTTCAGAAATGGATGTTCATAGGAAATATGAATATGCTAATTCTTGCTTCAACAGGAAGGACGCTATGAGTACAAATACATTGTTGATGGTGAATGGTTATACAACAAACATGAGCTGGTTACGTCTCCCAACAAAGATGGGCATGTCAACAATTACATTCAAGTAAAACTCCTCGTTCTCAAACTTGTTTCAGATATTACTATGGTTATTATTTGCTTTAGTAGTTTGAGGGAGAAACAGGGGAGTCTGTGTTCTTACAATCAGGAAATTCCCAAATTGGAGCGTCAATCTCTCTCTTACTATATATTCGGATTTCTTCTTTGTCCTTTCTTTTAGTCTGTAGTATCATTTATTTATCAATTTGGTCCTACAAAAGCAATTTGTCAAAGTTTGGGCAGCTTGTCAATTTTGAACAGCCACTGCACATTGTTTAATGTCCCTCTTTTGGCTATATGTGATTTGCTAGTTTTCCTGAAAACCTATATTGGAACTATAACAATCAATAGGCTGAATACATGTCGAACTCCCTATACTTGTAACGATTGATCACTTTGCCCCCTGTAGTATTTTTTAAAAAAATTTTACAGTAGTCTCCTAATTATTTAATGGGTTCAATTAGCCACAATATGCTGATGTAGTGCTGATATGGAAGAAGCATGGATTTTTACTAAATCAATGCTACATTAGCATCGCATTAAATTAATGAGGCTAATTGAACCTTAAATTCAATAATTAGGGGGCTGATTGTAATTTAAAAATAAAAAAAGAGACTACAGGGAACGGAGCAATGTACACAAAAAATAAGTATAGCAGCAAAGTGACAAATCATAGGAAGCATATGGGGCTACACATGTATTAAACCTATCTTGGTTTTCCACTTGTTCTATATTTTCCTTTTCTTTATAGCGTTTTTTTCGTCTTTATTTTAGTAAAATTCAAAAAGAAAAACCAATATTCTACTTGAACTTAAGTTATATTATCATGTAAAACCGTAAACATAATTTTTATACATACTGTATATTAATTTCTAGTTTGTATTGAGAAAATTAGAATATAAATATGGATAAAATATCCACTATTCCGGTTTCTGTCAGGAGAAAACTGGGCTGTCGTGGATCATTGTGAGGAAAAAGGAAATTCTTGCTCCATTGTCATTTTTATCCAGAGAGGACTTAGTAGTGAAACGTTAATGATTTACTTAGAAGTCAATATTGAGCTCCTTTTATTTTTGATTTTGTTTCTAAAGTCTTGATTGTCATATAAGCTAATCTATCATTCGTTCTCTCTTTTACACTTCAACCAGGTTCTTGCTGATGGTACAGACGGTATAAGTACAGCAATTCAAAAGAGGTTGATTGGTGATGACCCCGATCTAACTACGGATGAGCGGCTAAAAATAAGACAGTTTCTTGAAACTTATCCCGATGAGTGAAGTGGGAAGAGAAGGTATGAGAGTTTGTAAAGGTGTAATGAAATGTTTAAATTAATAGTTAGCACATGTATCATTTATTATGAAATTATTTTTAGTAATAAGGATAATAAATATCAATAAAGTTGTACTTTGATAATTTCCTAGGAGTTGAATGTATAACTTAGTTCTGCAGTGTTCAGTTCATTCTTAGACAAAAATAATTTAATGAGCTAAAATTGTCAACTCAGGTTGGAGTAATTAGATCATTTGGCTATGGATCAACGTCTTGCAACTAATGTGGAGTTGTAAAAGAGGGCAGGGTTTAAGGCTACTCTGGGGACTCTGCGGTATGAAGCTGCTTTACATGAAAGAGCAGACGGAATTGGCAGTGCAAGCTTTTGCACTGAAAATGGGCTAAATAAAACTTTTGACCTTAATAATCTTTTCAGCCTATTTGTTGTTGGTTCGTTAGCAATTGTAATGAATTGTTGATTAGCTTTTGTAAGTATTAACATTCTAATTATATGAACAAATGTGATATTACATGAGATTAATAACTTTCACCCTATTGCGCCAATCTCCTCCTATCCTCGTTGATTGGGCATCATCGTCATCAAAGGGATCAAAGTCATCATCTTCATTTTGAGGTTGAAACCTCTCAATTCCAGAATTCGGTATTCCATCTACCATAATGTTAGCATCTCTCATCTTTCTGAAATTTGAAATGCTTTGTTGTTTCACTTTTTCAATCTTTCGATCTTTTCTTTCCATCTTATTAAAAAACTCAATCATGGAAAATGACTTTTGAAATTCAGATTGAACAACTTCTAATGGTATAAATTTGGCTGCCTCATCATGATCACTACCTATTTCATTAAGTTAAGATTCAGAAAGCAAGGATATAATTCAATTGAAGCCTTTGAAACTAGTCTTCATGCCTCAAGCAGAATCTAGCTGCCTTGTCTCAAGCAATAGTTCCGAATCATTGATGTGACATCTCTAAATGAAACAATGCTCTTATTGAATTGAAGTGTCGCTTCACTACAGGCGGAGTCAATTTTGAGAAAGTGAACAGTCAGTATCGTATTTCAAAGTTCTAACTGCACATTCATTCGTGAAATTTGGATTGATCACTAAATAGGTACAAATAGGTGCAAATTCTGACATCACCACTGCTTGGCTTAATCCCTTATCTTCTGGTCCAGAGTACGTAGAAACTAAGTCAGCCCTACAAAGAATGGAAGTGTGGATGAATCAACATCAAATAGAGGAATTCGGTTTTTCTTTTCAGCTATACCTTTTGCTTGAGTTGTAGGCTATTAGGTATGTGTATTTGGAATTTAGAGTTTTTGCCCAGGCTAGTCGCTTATCTCGCGATACCTTCTATGTTTGTAGAGTGGAGCTTAAACGACCTCATTTATAGTGTCTGGCAGAGCTAAGGGGCTTTAATCCTTATTCCTTATCCCCATCTTCGTCCCTTTCATCATGATGGCCTAAGATGCATCTCATGGAGTTTTTCGTGATCGAGGTTGTTTGCCTTTTGAATCAAACAAAGTATAAGACTTTATGTATAAAGTTTTGTTTAATAATACGTTTTTTTAGATTTTAGAGTCTTAAACGCTTTTGTTTGACTTGATTAATGATTACTAGAACATAATGAAGAAAATGATCCTACACTTATTCCTTCACGTGTTTCACTTAAAACGGATTATAATCTACTTGTGTTTTACACAATAAATGACTTTTATCTATTTTGAGTCTACTGATTTTGTTTTTTACCACTCAAAGATTGAATATTTGTGACACTCCATTTATATATTAGGAATAATCTTATATATATAAGATGGATGCCACAAGCTTAACTCGATAATCTGCTCGAATTGAATTTTTTTTTTCATTTTAAATAACTTATCTATTTATTTATATTGGTTTAGACAAGTTGTTCTAATTAACAATATATATTTATCCTTATATTGTATACACATATGACACTCGATTATGTTACATAATTATTTACATACACAATATTAATATATGAGACATATTTACCACACCATATACATAGTCAAACTAAAAAAAAAATATAATAGATAACCAACCTTCTAACTATGCTTCTTGTGTCTCTGCTGATATGAGCTTGGACTTCTTCCGGATCAACTCCACTATCTACTATCTACTATCTACAACTTCAATTCCTGCGTGAGAAAAATCCACGCTAAGCTATCTTTAGCTTAGTGGTACATATAAGTATTAAAGTTTTTTCCAAGCAGTCACACAAATGCATATCTCAAATAAAATCATGACATATCAAATTTTATTGCATATTTATCATATATAATAAATAAATACATAATATAAAAAAAATAAAAAAAATAACATTATTCAATAATTAAATTTGCACCACCTCTTGTAAGCATTTTACACTTTGTTATTTACATCAATTAATTAAATTTCATATTTTATTTTATGAATTATTAGCCCAAAATCTCGTTCCTGGACTGTCCGGATACGGGGTGTGAAATAGGGGCGCTCATGGAGTTTAAACCACCATACTCACTATAATCTCAAGTCAAGGGCGCTCGCAGAGCTTCAACCACCTTGACCCAGTAAAATCATTTATCTGTGTGTAAATAGGAGCAGGAGCGCTCTTGGAGCTATAGCCACCCTGTCCTTAAATCATATCAATATTGGTACGAACTTCCCCCTAATGGTGCACCATCTGTCCTATGTCAGTCATCAGGTAGAGAAATGAGCAATTAACTCCACTAATTACTTGTTTCTATAACTAATACTCATTTCATATTAACATAATAATATAAGCACAATTTATTTCAAACCCATATAATAGCATGATATTTTATCAAATATTAGCATAATGTTAAGTTCTTAGTTAATAGCATTTCTATAATGTTAAAACATGACATAATATATCATTTCATCATAGTGACAAATAATTCATTTCATGCACATACAATCATGCATAAAGGGCAAACTAGAATAATTATACGTACAAACCTCAACACGGTTTTTTTTTTCTCCAAAATATAAGCTCAAAGCTTGTTCACTTTTGTTGGCCTTCTTCTTGTTGAAATCCTAATTTAAAAATATAATTAATTAATACCTTGATAAAAATATTTATTCTTAATATAATTTAAATAAATAACTACAATTTCTTTTAAGCTAGAACAAGACCTCTAAGGACTGTTGGATCAATACATTTTTCTACACTTATCCAATTTATATGATTCTTGATCCTGATTAAATATAACATGTAAAACTAAAATATATTAAAATTTCAGAATTTTTGAACCTTTACATAATATTTGGTATAATTTTAAATATTGCCCTATTTTCTGCCATTAGGCAGTTTCAAGGTACCCAATTCAAAAATTCATAGCTTTCATTGTGTAGCTTTAATTATTCTGAAGATTTTTATACAGTTATATAAGTTAATTTGGAACATTTTTCATGTTTAACTCATTTCCAGATTCGGTTTTTAAGGTTCCCAAATATTGGAGGATATATAACTGGTTCAACATAGAGTATTAACCCGACCAGTTTAATTGTTCAGCTTATAACTCACAAAATACATGACATTTTAAGGTGAGACTTTCATAGAAATTTATATAAGACATATAATTAAAATTGTTATGTTTTAACTTTGGTTAATTCCATCTAAAAATAGGTAAAATATAAAGACGAATATACTGGAGCTGCACATGTATATGAAACCAGCTCAATCAAGGAACAATCATAGTTCATTTCAGAATAACTCAACCTACACAAGAGCAAGTTATATGAAATTTTGTAGAGACCTCAATAACATATATACCTACAACTTTCATGTTTTAACAAACCTTAGATTAAACTACTAAGATGATCAATATTTATAAAAATCTTAGGTTATTTAGGTAATATGTCTCCCTGAACCAATTTCACCCTAATAACCATATCTCTTCATATACTCAAAATCATTCAATGAAATTTGGCTAAAAGATACAGAAGACATAGATGAACAACTTTTATGTTTAACATATCCCCAAATTGGATTAACAAGATAATCAAAAATAGATTGCAATATCCTGTAAAAACATAACCTAAAGATTTCTAATAACACAATAATCATGGGAAAAATATTTCTTACCAAGATCATATTTATTTGCACTGATTTTTTATGCAAATCTTGAAGAAGATGATGAATAATTAGAGCTGTGATATGGAGGAAGGAAAAGGGACGATGAAGAAGAAGGAGAAGAGAGATGAAGTTGGAAGAAATGGCCAAAAGAAAGACTTCAGCCCCCATTTCCCGTTTTTGGTCTTTTTTTTTTTGTTTTTTTTTGCTGACCATTGTACTGTTCACTTTTCTTTTATCTGTTTTTTTTTTTAAAATTTTCTTCTTCTTCTTCTTCTTCTTCTTTTTCTTATTATTATTATTATTATTATTATTATTATTATTATTATTATTATTATTATTATTATTATTATTATTATTATTATTATTATTATTATTATTATTATTATTAGTGTTGTTGTTGTTGCCCAGATATTAAGCTAAGAAGGGGTTGAATTGGAGTTTCAAAAAATTAAACTTTAAGGTGCGGAAATAAATAATTAATTTTAGGAGGGATAGAGAGAAATTGACACAAAGATTTTTATAGAGGTGTTTTACAAGCTCATTCCCAACTATGGTGTTTCTCACAATGGCTCACACCTAACCCAAAAATCCCTTGTGTTTTAATGGCTCACACAATAACCAATTCCTTGTGTTTTACAGGCTCACACAAACAACCTTTACTTTGTATTTTTACAGGCTCACACAAACAACCTTTTAATTTATGTTTTAGAGGCTCACACAACTAACCGTTATAAATGTTCTACTCTTAACCCAGAAATACCCAAAGCTCACTTGAGCAATGATTACAGAGAGAAACACTCACAAATCTTAATTGCACAATAAATCAAGAGCAAAAAGATTTTTATAGAGAATAGATTTTGTTTTCAAAGTATTGAATGTACAAATAGCTTGTAATAAGATTTTGATTCAAAGTAATTGTTATTCTATTGTTATTCTCGTTGTTCTGAATGCATAAATGACTTCCATTTATACTCCAATGGCTGATTATAGCCGTTGGGGTGCATTAAATATGAAACTAGCCGTTGTACCAACCAAATAATCGCGCCTAACATATTTCTCTTTCATTGTTCACGGGCGTGACTATGTTTGTCACGGGCGTGACATTTCTTCCCAAGCCGTGACTGAAGTGGTGACCTTGGTCGTGAAGCTCTCTGGAATGTTTTGACACATTGAGTCACGGGCGTGACATACTCATTCATGGGCGTGACAAACTTCTCAGCCGTGATCCAAATGGTGACTTTGGTCGTGAAGCTCTCTGGATGAAAATGACATGAGCATTCATGAGTGTGACAATTTGATTCACGGGCGTGACTAAAATGTCCACTTCACAGTTTGTTCTTCCTTCATGGCTGTGAACTTCAAATGTTGGTTTTGGTAACGGTTAGCTCCTTCACGGGCGTGACACATAGAGTCACGGTAGTGAACATGCTACTTCCTTAGTTTTGTTTTTCAAGGATTATTCTTCCAATCTCCATTCTTGCTATTTTATTCCATGTCCTGTTTAATAGACTTAGAAAACAAGTATGTTAAATACAATATTGCTATTTTATTTGTTATCATCAAAATGACGAAAATACCCCTCAAGGTTTAACAATCTCCTTATTTTTGATGGTGACAAATAATTTAGCAATATGTGCTTTTGAGAAGTCTCCCCCTTAAAATATGCTTAAGATAAAAAATTTATAAAGTGCAAGAATTGTAAAGAATGATGTAGCATTGAAATAAACTTAACTAGATTTTAAGTATATGCAAGTTATATGAGAAGTATATCCAAAATATACCATAATTCCTTTTTAAGGAATGAAGTATATGTAAGGTATACTTAAGGTATATCATGGCATATTTATTTTTGTAACTTGCATCAAGGTATAAGCAAAGTATACTTAAGGTATATCTAATGTGTACAAAGCTTATTTTCTCAATTTTATACTTTGCATATGAATTTTTTGAATCAAAGTTTCTAATCCTTTTAATCTATTTCAATGTCAATTCATAATTCAATTTTAATTTTTGATTCAAAATTCATTTACCTTAATATATATTGCATAGTTGCTAGTTTGATACCATTATTCTCCCCTATAATATATTGCTAGTTTTCTCCTATATTGCTAGTTCATTCTTCTCCCCCTTTTGTCATCAATCAAAAAAGGATATTAAAAAGATAAACAAAGAAAATATATTATATAAAGAGAAATACAAACAAAGTTAAATAAAGTTCAGAAAGGAAATTGAAAATTTCCTACACAACAACAAACATAAAAGAAATAAACAAGCAAAAACAAGCAACTTTAGGCTACAATCTAACCTAACTCCTAGCTAGACATCCTATCACGAAGCCTAGCTACTTCAGCCTCAAGGCTGTCCATCCGAGACTCCATGAAGTCTTTGAGGTTCTCCAACCTCTCATCCATTGAAGTCTGCAGCTACTCAAAATGTGGTGCCAAGAGGTCAACCACCTGCTGCGCTAATGTCGGTGTGGAAGCCGAGGACTGTCCGATGTCCTGCTCAGCTACTGGAGGTGCTTCCTCAACCCGAGCCCTCTTCTTCTGCTGGACTTATTGGAGGTCTGTTTTAACGTCCTCCGTGTCATTGTCTTCCCAGATGATCTCCCTAGCAGTGTCGGTGAAGCGGTAGAAAAGATCATTCTCGAAAACGATTCTGACAGCCGCTCCCATCTTTACGAAGGACCCGACATCCAAGCGATCTCAAGGATGTCTAGGGATGAGGTTGAAATGATGCTCATCCAGCTTTAGATACTCAAGCTTCACTGCTATGTGGGTGACATATGCACCAATCAAGATATCTCCTGTAGGCTTGGTGGCGATGGACAGAAGATGGTTTACAAACCATCTAGAAAGTGCCACGGTGAGTCCTCTGCAAGCCATCTCAAAAAGGAAGAGCTCCTACTTCCTAATAGTCCCGTTGCTTTCTCCTCTAGCGAATATGCTATAGGTCAGGAACCTATGCAAATACTTGTGCACAGGGGACCTGAGATGAGTGCTTTTTGTCTTTTTGACATCCCAGCTGCAATCGGTGCCAAAATGAGTCCAAGCTCGAGGGGCAGAGAATTCTACCTCACTGTCATTTAGGATGCCATCAGATGGTAGATTAAATAATTCTCCAAATTCAATGGCATTGAGGGAATTGGGATTGTTGCAGAGTTGAAATTTCACCACTCCAGTAGGTGAAACCTACAGAGTGCTGAGGAATTCCAGTGTTGGCTCCCTCAAAGTTGGCTGGTGAATCTCCACGAATTCTTTCAGATGACAGGCTTGGAGTTGCTCTGTCATAGCCGTTTCAAGCCCTAAGGTTCGGACTGTCTGCCATTCGAAGTACCTTGATGACAATAGAGGTCTCTTCTTCAAAGTGGAGTACTGAGGATGGCATTGCTTCGGAATGCGGTTCATGAGGTAATCTGCATACCTCCTAGGAGCATGGGACTTCTTTCTCTTTCCCTTGGATGAAGCAGTCTCCATTTGATAGGTTGTGATGGATTGGAAAAAAAAATTTTTGACAGAAAATTTTTATGGAAACCCTAAGAATGTATGATTTTTGATGAAGATTTGAACTTTTGGTGGTATTTATAGGAAAAGTTTGAAACTTGGGGGCCAGAATCTTCAATGTCTCAATGAATGTGTGTAAATGAGAGCGGTTTTGGGAGTTGGAGAGTTGAAATGAGAAATATAACCGGTTGCTCTTTTATATACTCGATACATTCACAGGCGTGAAGTGTGTTTTCACGGGCGTGAATGGTCGTGTTCACGGTTTGCTGAAGGAGTGTTCCATCCGTGAATGAAGGCGTGAATAAGTTCATAGGTGTGACCTTTGAATATCACAGGCATGAATGATGAATTGTCAAGGGGGTGAACAAATAGTCACGGGCGTGAAATGTTGAATTTCACTACTTATGCCCGTGAAACAAGTAGTGACTCAAAGCGTGAACGCTTTTGTGAGTTTTGGGGTGTAATAGTTCACGGAAGTGAAAATTCGTCATGGGCGTGAAAGGCTCTTTTCACGGGAGTGAATGAAGCCGTGAAAATAAGCTTCACCACTTGAAGCCATGAACCATGTCGTGAACCAAGTCGTGAACGACACTGCCTCTTTTGGCCATTTGAGTCACGGGCGTGACTCCCCTAAAATTTTTATCAAATAAAATTAAGTCCTAAAAACAAGACTAAATTATTTCAATAAAGATTCTATCCCTTAAAACATAAATTTTCATCAAAATTTCTATCTTATATCTAGTGATATGATACAAAAATAACATCATCAATCATAATTTGGTAATCACAAGGTTAATCCATCAATCATACCAAGTTCTCTTCTAATGAAATTAAATCTTTCCTCATTTAGAGACTTAGTAAAAATGTCTGCTAATTGTTTTTCTGTGCTTATAAATTCTAATGCAACATCTCCATATTGAACATGATCTCTAATAAAATGGTGTCTAATGTCAATATGCTTACTTCTTGAGTGTTGAATAGGATTATTTGAAAGATTTATAGTACTTGTATTGTCACATTTAATAGGTATATGGTTGATCTCATGACCATAGTCCTTAAGTTGTTGTTTTATCTAAAGGATTTGAGTACAACAACATCCAGCTGCTACATATTCTGCTTCAGCAGTTGAGAGAGCAAATGAAACTTGTTTCTTGCTAAACCAAGAAACTGAGCATTCTCCAATGAAGTGACAAGTACCTGAAGTACTTTTTCTATCTAAAAGACTACCAGCATAGTCTGCATCTAAATATCCTATAATATAAAAGGATGAATTCCTAGGATACCATAAACCTAGATGCAAAGATCCATGTAAATATCTTAAAATTCTTTTTACTGCATTTAAATGAGATTCTTTAAGACATGATTGAAATCGTGCACACAAGCAAACGCTATACATTATATCGGGTCTAGAAGCAGTGATATATAAAAGTGATCAGATCATACCTCTATAAAGCTTTTCATTAATGCTCTTACCCTTTTCATCCTTGTCCAGTTTTGTTGATGTGCTCATAGGAGTCTTGACATTCTTGCATCCTTCCATACCAAATTTCTTAATTAAATCTTTGGCATATTTGGATTGGTTGATGAATATGCCCTCATTGCTTTGCTTTATTTGTAGACCAAGGAAATACTTAAGCTCTCCCATCATGCTCATTTCAAATTCCCTAGTCATACACTTAGCAAATTCTTGACAAAGCAACTCATTAGTAGAACCAAATATTATATCATCAACATAAATTTGAACAATTAGTATATCATGCTTATGCTTTTTGATGAATAATGTAGTGTCAACATTTCCATTTGTAAAGCTATTTTCTAATAGAAAAGAACTTAGTCTCTCATACCAAGCTCTTGGGGCTGTTTTAAACCATACAAAGCTTTTGAAAGTTTAAAAACATGATTTGGAAAATCATAGCTTTCAAAACCTGGTGGTTGTTCTACATACACTTCTTCATCTATATAACCATTTAGAAATGCACTTTTCACATCCATTTGGAAAAGTTTGAAATTCATGTGACATGCATATGCTAAAAGTATTCTTATAGCTTCTAATCTAGCTACAGGTGCATATGTTTCATCATAATCTATACCTTCTTCCTGATTATATCCTTTTACAACTAATTTAGCCTTATTCCTGGTTATTAAACCTTGTTCATCTAATTTGTTTCTAAATACCCATTTGCTCCCTATAATTTGATGATTCTTGGTTCTAGGTACTAGAGTCCATACCTTATTTCTTTCAAATTGGTTGAGTTCCTTTTGCATGGAAATTACCCAACTTTCATCATTAAGAGCCTCATCAATATTTTTAGGCTCAATTTGTGAAATAAAAGCAATGTCAGTGATTAGATGTTTGAAATGAGATCTAGTACTTACTCCCCTTGATAGATCACCAATGATTTGCTCTTTTGGATGATCTTTTGTCATTCTCCATTCTTTTGGAAGTTCTTGTTCATTTGCTTCTTGATTTTGAGGTATAGAATCATTTTGATGTAAATCTTCTCGATCATTTTCTTTTTTCCCATTTCCAATATTAAGTCTTTCCATATTACCTACAACATCATCAAGAACACTACCTTTCACAAGATCAAGTTTACTAGATTCATTAAAAACAACATGCATGGATTCTTCAACCGTTAATGATCTTTTATTAAATACTCTATATGTTTTGCTGTTTGTGGAGTATCCTAAAAAGATACCTTCATCAGACTTAGAGGCAAATTTTCCAAGATTGTCCTTGGTGTTCAATATAAAACATTTGCATCCAAATGCTCTAAAGTATGATATCAAGGGCTTTCTTCAATTCCATAGCTCAAATGAGGTTTTGTTTAAGAAAGGTCTTTTGAAAACTCAATTTGAAATATAACAAATAGTGTTTGTGGCTTCGGCCCAAAAATAAGTTGGTAATTCATATTCATTGAGCATTGTTCTAGCCATTTCAATTAAAGTTCGATTTTTCCTTTCAACTACCCCATTTTGTTGAGGTGTCCTAGGAGATGAGAAATTATGTGAAATGCCATGTTCAAGACAAAAGCTTTCAAAGTTTTCATTTTCAAATTCTTTCCCATGATCACTTCTTATTTTTGAAATACAGTACCCTTTTTCATTTTGAACTCTTTTAGCAAAGTTTTTGAAGTTTTCAAAAGCATTACTCTTTTGAGCTAAGAAAATTACCCAAGTAAATCTAGAGTAATCATCTACGATGATAAATGCATAATGTTTTCCTCCTAAGCTAGCAATTCTAGTAGGTCCAAACAAGTCTAAATGCAGGAGTTGAAGAGGTTTTGAAGTACTTACTATGTTTTTGGCTTTGAAGGATGACTTGTGTTGCTTTCCTCTTTGGCAAGGTTCACATGTCTTGCCTTTTTCATATTTAACTCTTGGCAGTCCTTTTACTAGTTCTCCTGTGCTGAGACTTTGTATTAAGTCCATGTTAGCATGACCAAGTCTTCTATGCCACAACCAAGATTGATCACTAATAGTCACAAGACACTTAGAGGAATGGTTAGATAGTTCATGTAAGTTTATTATGTATGTATTGATATCTCTATTTCCTTTAACCATCTCTTGACCATCGATAGAGATCACAAGACATTCATTTGAAGTAAAGATTACTTTGTTTTCTTTATCACATAATTGACTTACACTTAACAAGTTATGTTTTAAGCCATCAACAAGTAAGACATCTTTAATAAAAGTAGTACCATTAACACCAATAGAACCAATGCCAATTACCTTACCCTTTGCATTGTTTCCAAAGGTAACTTTACCTCCATCAATACGTTTGATTTCATTGAAAAGTTCTTTGTCTCCTGTCATATGCCTTGAACATCCATTGTCTACTAGCCAAGCATTTTTGTTTATTTTGGACTTGAGGCATACCTATAGAATCACAATTCAAGTATGATTTTTAGGTACCCAAATGAGTTTGGGTCCTTGGGGGTTAGCACATGAAGGTTCCCAATGAGCCTTCCTTATCCAGCAATATTTATTTATGTGACCCATTTTCATACAATAATTACATTGTTTTGGTCTAAATTTATTTTCTGGTCCTACAATATTTTTGAATCCCATTTTTCCATGAAATTTATTTTGAGAATGATGACATGAACAATTATGATTAATTTTAGATTTTCTAGATGCATGTTTCCTATATATAAAGGCATGATTATTCTGTTTATCTATAGAAGATTTAATATGTTTATTTTTTGGTGCTGTTCTAACAGGTGTGGAAATTTGAGGTTTTTTAGACTTAACAAATATGGTTTTGTGAGAAGATGATGATGTGTCCTTAAATTCTAGACCATGTCTAATTAAGGGTGATCTTTGAGACACAATGAGAGTATCTAAGCTATCTTTACCTTTGTGAAATTTAGAAATGGAATTTCTAAGTTCCTCAACTTCATTTTTCAAAGTATTATTTTCTTTTAGCAAGGAAGCTATTGAGGTTCTTGAGGAGTATTCATCTAATGACTTTTGGAGAGATTCATTAGATGATTTAAGCTTTATGTTTTCCTTTTCTAAACCATCTATCTTATTTTTTAAATTAGAGATATTATTTTTATAGGTACTAAATTTAGTTCTATATTTCTCTAAATCTAGATTTAATTCTTCTATTAGGCTTTGCTCATCATCATCATCATCATCATCACTATCATTATCATTATCATCACTATCATCATCATTATCACTACTATCATTGTTCAAAGAGTATGCGTGTAGTGATCTTACCTTATTTGAGACATGATCTTCGATAGCCATGAAACATAGGTTGACCTTTTCACTTTCATTATCATCTTTTTCACTTGAAGAGCTTTCGTCATCCCATGTGGCTTTATGACCTTTCTCCCCATTGTCTCTTTGGTATTTGCTCTTATGCTTCTTGAGCCTTGGACATTCTGGTTTGATATGTCCTTTCTTTCCACACTCATAGCACTTTACCTCTTCCTTACTTCTATGTGTGTCATTAGAAGTTTGTTTGAGGTTTATTTGTCTGAATTTTCTGGAGTTGCTCATTTTCTTCTCAATGATTCTTTTTAATCTCCTTGAAAGCATAACAATGTCCTCATTTTCATCATCACTCATTTCTTCATCATCTTCACTTTCTTCTTGAGATTTTGAAGTAGAGGTTTTGAGTGCTAAAGGCTTTCTTTTCTCTGGCTCTGCTTCAAGTTCTCTATCTCTCTTCACTGTCATCTCATGTGTGAGAAGTTTGCCAATCAGCACATCAATATTCATGATGCTCATATCTTCATTTGCTTCTTCTATGCCAGCAACTCTTGAGCCATAGTCTTTAAGAGGAAGACTTCTCAGGATTTTATTGTTTACATCCTCCAAACTCAGATGCTTCCCAAGTTTCCTCATTCCATTTATAATGGCTAGAAGACGGTTGGTCATGTCAGTGATTGACTCATTAGATTTCATCTTGAAGAGCTCATATTCTGAGGTCAGAAGTTGAATCTTATTGGATTTGACTTGCTTAGTTCCTTCATGATAATTCTCCAATGTCTTCCACATGCTGTATGCTGTTGGGTAGTGTTGTATTCTCCCACATTCTTCAATAGATAATGAGCTTGATAGGATTTTCATTGTCTTCTTGTTTTTCAAATTTGCTCTTTTTTAAGGCTCTGTCCAATCATCTCTTGATAGAATTTCTTCTTCACCATCAGCTCCTCTTTTGGTTGGTGGTGTCCATTCATTTCGTACACTATACCAGACTTCAATTCCTTCACTATCCAAGTATGTCTCCATCCGAAACTTCCAATGGGCATAATTTTCTCCATCAAAGTAAAGTTTGAGACTTTGGAATCCTTCACTGGCCATATCTTAATCCTTACTAGCGCTTTTTGGCTTCGATGCTAGATTAGGCTCTGATACCAATTGTTGCCCATATATTAAGCCAATAAGGGGGGTTGAATTGGAGTTTCAAAAAATTAAACTTTAAGGTGTGGAAATAAATAATTAATTTTAGGAGGGATAGAGAGAAATTGACACAAAGATTTTTATAGAGGTTCGGGTGTTAACAAACCCTACTCCTCTCCCCAATCACAATTGGGAGTTTCACTAACACACTAAATGTTACAATGGAGTTTTACAAGCTCACTCCCAACTATGGTGTTTCTCACAATGGCTCACACCTAACCCAGAAAATCCCTTGTGTTTTAATGGCTCACACAATAACCAATTCCTTGTGTTTAACAGGCTCACACAAATAACCTTTACTTTGTGTTTTTACAGGCTCACACAAACAACCTTTTAATTTGTGTTTTAGAGGCTCACACAACTAACCCTTACAAGTGTTCTACTCTTAACCCAGAAATACCCAAAGCTCACTTGAGTAATGATTACAGAGAGAAACACTCACAAATCTTAATTGCACAATAAATGAAGAGCAAAAAGATTTTTACAGAGAATAGATTTTGTTCTCAAAGTATTGAATGTACAAATAGCTTGTAATAAAATTTTGATTCAAAGTAATTTCTATTCTATTGTTATTCTCGTTGTTCTGAATGCATAAATGACTTCCATTTATACTCCTATGACTGATTATAGCCGTTGGGGTGCATTAAATATTAAACTAGTCGCTGTACCAACCAAATAATCGCGTCTGACATTTTTTCTTTCATTATTCACGGGTGTGACTATGTTTGTCACGGGTGTGACATTTCTTCCCAAGCCGTGACTGAAGTGGTGACCTTGGTCGTGAAGCTCTCTGGAATGTTTTGACGTATTGAGTCACGGGCGTGACATATTCATTCACGGGCGTGACAAACTTCTCAGCCGTGATCCAAGTGGTGACTTTGGTGGTGAAGCTCTCTGGATGAAAATGACATGAACATTCACGGGTGTGACAATTTGATTCACGGGAGTGACTAAAATGTCCACTTCACAGTTTGTTCTTCCTTCATGGCCGTGAACTTCAAATATTGGTTTTGGTAACGGTTAGCTCCTTCACGGGTGTGACACATAGAGTCACAGCAGTGAACATGCTACTTCCTTAATTTTGTCTTTCAAGGATTATTCTTCCAATTTTCATTATTCCATGTCCTGTTTAATAGACTTAGAAAATAAGTATGTTAAATACAATATTGCTATTTTATTTGTTATCATTAAAATGACGGAAATACCCCTCAAGGTTTAATTATTATTATTATTATTATTATTATTATTATTATTATTATTAATATTAATATTATTATTATTATTATTATTATTATTATTATTATTATCATCTTCACATATTTCCTTATATCTAATATCTTTAATTTTATTTTACCAAAAAATACAATTTAATTATGTGGTCTAATTTATTCAAATTCATCATGGCTATCAATTTAATTTATTTTAATTTCCAATTTAATCATTTATTCAATATATTTAATCTCTATTATCTATCATGTTTTTCCTATTTATAGCACATACTTATTCAAATTAAACTCTAATTAGTGGGTGTTACAATTCTCTCTCCCTTAAGATGTTTCGTCCTCGAAACATAATTAATGCATCGTCACTGAATAAGTGAGGGTATTGAGCTTTCATTACCTCCTCACTTTCCCATATTGCTTCTTCGATTGCATTATTCCTCCACAGTACTTTAACTAATGGTACTCGCTTGTTCCTTAATTTCTTTTGCTAAAATTTGGACTGGTTCTTCTTCATCTGTCAAATCTTGTCTCACCTGAGGAGAGCGAGTCTATAAGCAACAAGTCCAACTCTTTCTAATATTTCATAAGGTCCGATAAACCTTGGACTTAACTTGCCTTTCTTTCCAAATCGCATAACTTTCTTCCAGGGAGATACTTTAAGAAAAACTTTATCACCCACTGCATATTCAAAGTCCCGTCTCTTGAGGTCAGCGTATGATTTTTGTCTATCTGTAGCTGTTTTAAGTCTTTCGTGAATGACTCTCACTTTTTCTTCTGTCTCTTGCACTAGGTCTGGTCCCATAAGCTTTCTCTCACTGAGCTCTGTTCAACATATAGGTGTTCGACACTTCCTACCATAAAGTGCCTCATATGGAGCCATCTGGATACTAGACTGATAACGTTTATTATAGGTGAATTCCATTAAAGGAAGATATTTGTCCCAGGTACCTTTAAATTCGATGACACAACTTCTCATCATATTTTCTAGAATCTGAATGACTCTTTCTGACTGTCCATCTGTATGCGGATGAAAAGCCGTGCTGAAATTGAGCTTAGTACCTAGAGCTCATTGTAGACTACCCCAAAATTGAGATGTGAAATGGGGATCTCTGTCAGACACAATAGAAACAGGCACTCCATGAAGTCGTACAACTTCATTCATATAAATTTCTGCCAATTTATTCGGTGGATAGTCCTTTCTGATAGGTAAAAAATGTGCTGACTTTGTAAATCTGTCCATTATAACCCATACAATATCATGTTTCTTTGGAGTCAAAGGCAATCCAGTCACAAAATCCATAGTGATCCGTTCCCACTTCCATTCTGGAATAGAAATTGGATGTAGCAACCCTGAAGGTACTTGATGTTCCGCCTTGACCCGTTGACAAGTCAAACATTTTGAAGTGTACTCTGTGATGTCCTTTTTCATACCTGCCCACCAGTATCTGCTCTTCAACTCTTGGTACATCTTGTTACTCCCTAGGTGCATAACATATTTACTTTCATGGGCCTCTCTAAGAATCCTCTGTCTAAGATCTTCTACATCAGGCACACATAATCTGTCTTGATAGAATAATCCACCATCTAAGTCCATAGTGAATCCAGGTCTCTCCCCCTTAGAGATCAACTCAGCTAATTCAATTAGCTTTCTATCTAGTCTTTGTGCATACTCGATTTCCTGCATAAGAGTGGGTTGAAGGTGCAACTCTGCCACCATCTTTCTGCTTAAAGCATATGCTACTACATTAGCTTTGCCTGGATGATAGTCAATCACACAATTATAATCTTTTATTAGTTCTAGCCATCTTTTCTGCCTCAAATTCAATTCTTTTTGTGAGGAAAGATATTTTAAACTCTTGTGATCTGTGTAAATAAAACACTTCTCCCCATATAAATAATGGCGCCAAATCTTCAATGCAAAAACTATAGCTGCCAACTCCAGATCATGGGTAGGATAATTCTTCTCATGCGGCTTTAACTGTCTAGAAGCATAAACAACCACCTTTCCATCTTGCATCAATACACAACCCAATCCATTATGAGAAACATCACTATAAATGACATACTCCTTATTAGGAATCGGCTGTGTCAAAACAGAGGCCTTAGTGAGCATACTTTGAGCTTATCAAAACTAGCTTGACACTTATCTATCCACTCAAATTTAATATCCTTTCTCAATAGTCTTGTTAAATGAGAAGCCATCATTTCAAAACCCTTGACAAATCTCCGATAATATCCAGCTAAACCCAAGAAACTTCTGACCTCGATCACATTCCGTGGAGGTTTTCAACTCACAATTGCCTCAACTTTGCTAGAATCCACTTTAATGCCTTCTGTAGAGATAATGTGTCCCAAAATGTCACCTCCTTTAACCAAAACTCACATTTTGAGAGTTTGGCATAAAGCTTATATTCTCTGAGAGTCTGCAATGCTATTCTCAAATGCTTTCCATGTTCTTCTGAATCTTTAGAATACACCAAAATATCATTAATGAAAACGACTACAAATTGATCAAGATGTGGCATGAAGATCCTATTCATAAGATCCATAAATGCTGCTAGAGCATTGGTCAGCCCAAATGGCATAACCAAAAACTCATAATGACCATATCTGGTTCTGAATGCAGTTTTAGCAATATCCTCCGTCTTCACCCTTAATTGATAATAACCAGATCTCAAGTCTATCTTGAAAAATACTCTCGCACCTTTCAATTGGTCAAAAAGATCATCAATCCACGGTAATGGGTACTTGTTCTTGATGGTCACCTTATTCAACTGTCGATAATCAATACATAGCCTCAAAGATCCATCCTTCTTTTTCACAAACAATACTGGTGCACCCCATAGGGATGTACTTGGTCTAATGAAACCCATATCAAGGAGTTCTTGCAATTGTGTCTTAAGTTCTTTCATCTCTGATGGCGCCATTCTGTATGGCGTCTTTGATATAGGCATAGTTCCTGGAACAAGATCAATAGTAAACTCTACCTCTCTCTCCGGAGGTAACCCAGGTAAGTCATCAGGAAAGACATCTGGAAATTCATTTACCACTGGGATATCCTCAAGATTTGAACCTTCTTTTCTGGTGTCAATCACATGGGCCAAATAAGCTTCACACCCTTTTCTCATCAATCTCCGACCTTTCATTATGGATATGACTCGAGGATGTTGTGAAAATAATTCACCTTTTACAATAATTTCCTCTTGATTTTCTATTTTAAGTACCAAAAATTTAGACTTGCAATCCACCACTGCTTCATGACGTGAGAGCCAATCCATGCCTAATATGACATCATACTCATGGAAAGGCAACTCAATCAAGTCTGCATAAAACTCCTTCCCATGCACAACCAAAGGACAATTCCTAAATACTTTATTCACTATTACACTGTGACCCAAAGGATTCTTAACTTCAATTCCATATTCTAGGTTTTCTTTAATCATATTATGCTGATTAGGTGTACTAGTGCAAATATAGGAATGTGTGGAACCCGGATCTATGAGTGCACAAACGTCAAAATCATATAATGAAAACATACCAACAATAACATTCGTTGCTGCCTGATCTTCCTTAGCTTTCATGGCATAGGCTTAGGCTGAAGCTCTGCTAGATCCAGGTCTATTCACTGTCTCTGAAACAGTCTGCCTCGAACGGCCTAGACCTCATCTGAACTGAACTCCAGGCTGAGTCGGAGCTGACCTAGTAGTCTGAGTAAGAGTACCACCTGTCAAGAGTGGGCAATCCCTCCGTATATGTTCCTTGGACCCACATCTAAAGCAAGCACTTATGACACACCAACATTCCCCCCGATGGCTCCTATTGCAAATGGTACATACCGGTATAGCTTCCTTGCCAACCTGAGGTTGTGAAATGGCTGTAGCAGAAGGTGCCTTAGAGGGCAACCCCCTCTTAAAAGACCCTGTTTGTGAATAGCTAAAACTCTTTCCTTGTCCTATATTCAGTGAGCTGCTAGTAAAGAAACGACTCTTCTTCCAAGTGAATTGAGTCTCAGGAGTAGCTAACTTTTTAGAAGATTCTTCTATTTTCCTCTTTTTCCTTTTTTCAAGGTTGAGTGCTGCAGAAACTAACTGAGAAAAATTGTTATGCTGAAGAGCAGTCACAATATCTCCAACCTCTTCATTAAGGCCATCTTCAAATCTTCTGCATTTATCTCTTTCATTTGCAATTAATTCAAATCCCGCTGATACTCAATCACTGACATTTTACCTTGCATGAGATTTATGAACTCTTTCTTTTTCTCATCAATATAGATCAACGAAATTTATTGCTCTTTAAATTCAGAGAGAAAGGAATCCCATGAGATTCCACCATATCTGGCTTGGTAAGAACTGATTTCCACCAATCATATGCCTCATCTTGGAGTAGAGAAGTAGCAAATCTAGCTTTGTCATCTGCTTCCACTTGCAACTCTTTAAAAATTCTTTCAGTCTTTTCCAACCAATACTCAGCTGCAGTTGCATCTTTATCTCTCTTACCATAGAAATCCGAAGCCCCATACTTACGAAGCTTATCAATTGTTACTTTTGGTCTAGGTGGTGGCACTAGGGTAGGCTGAGGAATGACTCGTACCATCTGTTGGAATAATCCAGTCATTTGTTGTATAAATGGATTTTGACTAGGGTCAATCTGTTCTGCTGCATTCGGTGGGGATTTAGAGCAGCATTTTTCCATTGCAGGCTCGTTGCACTAGGCTGATGAGGAGTCCTAGTATCAGGAGAGCCGATACTCTCAGCCATATCCCGTTCTTCCGAAGGCATCTTCCTACAATCCTACAAGTTTCCAAGAAGAAAACCCATATCAGAATTATATGAGACACATGTATATTTAAACCTAATATCTCATTTCACACATAGGCCTAGAAACGCCTAAACCTGCTCTGATACCACTAAATGTGACACCCCACTTATATATTAGGAATAATCCCACATATATAAGATGGATGCCAAAAACTTAACTCGATAATCTGCTCGAATTAAATTTTTTTTCATTTTAAATAACTTAATCTATTTATTTATATTGGTTTAAACAAGTTGTTCTAATTAATAATATATATTTATCTTTATATTGTATACACATATGACACCTGATTATGTTATATAATTATTTACATACAAAATATTAATATATGAGACATGTCTACCACACCATATACATAGTCAAACTAAAAAAATATAATAGATAACCAACCTTCTAACTATGCTTCTTGTGTCTCTGCTGATATGGGCTTGGACTTCTTCCGGATCAACTCCACTATCTACTATCTACAACTTCAATTCCTGCATGAGAAGAACCCATGCTAAGCTATCTCTAGTTTAGTGGTACATATAAGTATTAAAGTTTTTCCCAAGCAGTCACACAAATGCATATCTCAAATAAAATCATGGTATATCAAATTTTATTGCAAATTTTTCATATATAATAAATAAATACATAATATAAAAAAAATAAACAAAATAACATTATTCAATAATTAAATTTGCACCATCTTATGTAAGCATTTTACACTTTGTTACTTACATCAATTAATTAAATTTCATATTTTATTTTATGAATTATTAGCCCAAAATCTCATTCCCGGACTGTCCGGATATGGGGTGTGAAATAGGGGCGCTCGCAAAGCTTAAGCCACCCTACTCACTATAATCTCAAGTCAAGGGCGCTCGCAGAGCTTTAGTCACCTTGACCCAGTAAAATCATTTATTTGTGTGTAAATAGGAGCAGGGGCGCTTTCGGAGCTATAGCTACCTTGTCCTTAAACCATATCAATATCGGCACCGAACTTCCCCCTAATGGTGCACCATCTATCCTATGTCAGTCCTTAGGTAGAGAAATGGGCAATTAACACCACTAATTACTTGTTTCTATAACCAATACTCATTTCATATTAACATAATAATATAAGCACAATTTATTTCAAACCCATATAATAGCATGATATTTTATCAAATATTAGCATAATGTTAAGTTCTTAGTTAATAGCATTTCTATAATGTTAAAACATGACATAATATATTATTTCATCATAGTGACAAATAATTCATGTCATGCACATACAATCATGCATAAGAGGCAAACTAGAATAATTATATGTACAAACCTCGATACGAGTTTTTTTTCCAAAATATAAGCTCAGAGCTTGTTCACTCTTGTTGGTCTTCTTCTTGTTCAAATCCTAATTTAAAAATATAATTAATTAATACCTTGATAAAAATATTTATTCTTAATATAATTTAAATAAATAACTACAATTTCTTTTAAGCTAGAACAAGAACTCTAAGGACTATTGGATCAATAACTTTTTCTACACTTATCTAATTTATATGATTCTTGATCCTGATTAAATATAACATGTAAAACTAAAATATACTAAAATTTCAGAATTTTTGAACCTTTACATAATATTTGGTATAATTTTAAATATTTCTCTATTTTCTGCCCTTAGACAGTTTCAAGGTACCCAATTCAAAAATTCATAACTTTCAATGTGTAGATTTAATTATTCTGAAGATTTTTATACAGTTATATAAGTTAATTTGGATCATTGGTCATGTTTAACTCATTTCCAGATTCGGTCTCTAAAGTTCTCAAATATTGGAGGATATATAACTGGTTCAACATTGAGTATCAACTCGATCAGTTTAATTGTTCAACTTATAACTCACAAAATACATGACATTTTAAGGTGAGACTTTCACAGATATTTATATAAACATAGGATTAAAACTTTTATGTTTTGAACTTTGGCTAATTCGATCAAAAAATAGGTGAACTATAAGGACGAATATACTAGAGCTGCATAGGTTTATGAAACCAGCTCAATCAAGGAACAATCATAGTTCATTTTAGAATAACTCAACCTACACAAGAGCAAGTTATACGAAATTTTCAGAGAACTCAATAACATATATACCTACAACTTTCATGTTTTAAAAAATCTCAGATTAAGCCACTAAGATGATCAATATTTACAAAAACTGTAGATTATTTAGGTGATATGTCTCCCTGAACCAGTTTCACCCCAATAACCATATCTCTTGATATACTCAAAATCATTCAATACAATTTGGCCAGAAGATACAGAAGACATAGATGAACAACTTTTATGTTTAACACATCCCAAAATTTGATTCACAGGATAATAAAAAATAGATTGCAATATCTTGTAAAAACATAACCTGAAGAGTTCTAATAACACAATAATCATGGGATGATTATTTCTTACCAATATCAGATTTATTTGCACTAATTTTTGATGCAAATATTGAAGAAGATGATGAATAATTTGAGCTGTGATTTGGAGGAAGGAAAAGGAATAATGAAGAAGGAGAAGAGAGATGAAGTTGGAAAAAATGACCAAGAGAAAGACTTCAGCCCCTATTTCCCGTTTTTGGTCTTTTTTTTTGTTTTTTTTTGCTGACTATTGTACTGTTCACTTTTTTTTTTTTTTAAATTTATTATTATTATTATTATTATTATTATTATTATTATTATTATTATTATTATTATTATTATTATTATTATTATTATTATCTTCACATATTTCCTTATATCTAATATCTTTAATTTTATTTTACCAAAAATACAATTTAATTATGTGGTCTAATTTATTCAAATTCATTATGGCTATCAATTTAATTTATTTTAATTTCTAATTTAATCATTTATTCAATCTATTTTAATCTCTATTATCTATCATATTTTTCCTATTTATACCACATACTTATCCAAATTAAACTCTAATTAGTGGGTGTTACAATCTTATATTTACAATCAAGAACTAGAAACAAAATCAAGTAATATGAATGTGATTTATGCTAAGAATTAATGATGAAATCTCTCAAGAATGAATGGAACAAAGTCTAAAAGCAAATTAATGTGAAAGAAAATATATGGATGCAAATTTGCATGCTATTGATTTTTGTTCAATTTAAGCGTAAGAATGAAAATTAAATTTAACTAATGTAAATGGAGGCAAATAGGACATAATTGAAAGAAAGAAAACTAAAGAGCACAAAGAAATTGACAATATGAAAATCAAACAACAATCGGTTTCCTCTTATTGAGTAGCCGATTTTTCCACTATTTAACATTTATGCAACCTTAATTTATCACCAAATATTCAATAGTTAAGCTCAATCAATCAAGATCAAATTAATGCTCAATATGATCACTAAGGTACATGAATTCAAACCTCAAAGTGAATAATTTAAGATTGATTGCAATAGATAATGATGATATCAAATAGTTCCAGTAACCAATACCCACAAGATCTCAATTTGAAGCAAAAATAGCATAATATTTCATAACTTTAGTGCTAATTCAAATTTTCTGATTTTTTTAATCAAATAATACTAAACAAAAACTTTTGATGCAATTTAGAAGTCGAAGGAACCAAAGAGGTGGTGGGTTGGGCTTCAAACAATTGTCCCACATGCCCAAAGCTAAATAAACACTATGATAACTATGGTAGGGAACCCACATATTGCATAATTAAGCCCAATTACAGGTTAAGCCCAAATCCCATAACTAGTCACATGCGTGGTACATGATTTTGAGCAAATAGCTGACACATGATGTCTTGCATATGGATGACACATTACTTGTATATTATTGGCATATGACTTGTAATGGGCCCAATTTTACTGATTTTGCCTTGTTTAGTCCATAAGGCTAGTCCATGCAAGTTGTATCTTCATATGTTGCAAAGTATGTAATGGGCCTTGGGTCGTCAATTAGCTCCATTTCCTCTTTAATGCACACCTTTTTCATAATCTCATTGGTTATCAAGTTTTGAACATAATCTTGCATTACTTGCCTTAGCTTGTTGGCATTTGCTCTTGTGATTGCTCTACTTGGAGTGACAAGCGCATCATCCTCCTTGAGTGAGGATTGATTTACATGTCATTGATCTACATCAAGGTTGATCAAAGAAAATGAGTTAATCACAAATTTGTCAACCCTGTGGCTAACTGGCCATAGGACAGTAGGCATCGTAATTTGCTCTTGTGACTTGGCATGACAAGTGCATCATCCTCCTTAAGTGAAGATTGACTTACATGTCATTGATCTACATCAAGGTTGATAAAAGAAAATGAAGAAAGGAGGTTAATCATAGATCTGTCAACCTGTAGCTGACTGGCCATAGGACAGTAGGCATTGTAGCAGGTCGACCACCATTGGAAATAAGTTATAGCCCATCAACCACACCTACATAATCAAATTTATTTTCACTTGTGGTTCAAAGCATGTTTTGAATATATTTTGGTCCATAGAAAAAGTTTGAGAATACTTAAAACTAGAATAGGTTCAGTTAATGTTGGGAACAACTAAGAAAAGATAAAAGCAAAGACAAATTTTGTTGCATGATGTAAAAGTTTTGTGTTTGACTATATTCACAACTAGGAATCATAAGAATGATATTTCTTTCAAAAAAAAAGAAAGGAAAATAGAAAAAAATTAAATCTTGCTAGACCGATCACATAAGACAATGAGTCAAGGTAAAAGTAAGGACAAGAAGATCCTGCTAGACCAATCAATCAAGAGAATGAGCTTAGGAAAAAATCAAGGAAGAAGAAAAATATTTTGTTGGAAAATTCAAAAGGACCAACTTATAACAAAAATGGAAGTAGAAATTAATGATTGTTGTGGCATTTTTTAATGGATATAGATTCATAAAATTATTGAGAATTTACTTTGCATTGTATTGAAGAAGGAGATGTCACATGAAAATAAAAGAAAAGAGTCCGTTAGATTTAAAACCTGAAAAGGTAGTCTAGGCAAAAGTTAGGGGAAAAGAAAAGAAAAGGAAAAAAAATAAGAAGCCCATTAGATTGAAAACCTAAAATGGCGGTTTAGGCAAAATTTGGAAATATAAAAGAGGTAAAATAAAAAAAAAAAGAAAGGAAAGAAAAAAAATGAGAAAGAATGAAAGAAACGACGTTGTCTCTTCAGGAATCAGTTATCTAGGTATTGAACTTAAAAGGTTAGTAAAAAATTTCATTCTAGCAAGTCCATGCAATTCTAGTTGTAAAGCTTCATGTGTGGAAAAGAAGAAAAGCAAGAGGAATCAAGCAAGAAAGGATCAAACATGTGTCTCTTAGTTAATCAAACATGTGTCTCTTGGTTATCCCTATCATTTTTCTCATTGTTTTTTTGCTTCTTAGGATGCTCTATCTTCTTTCTTCAAGTCCTCACATACATTTTTTTGGCATTCATCAATCCATTTTAGAAGATAGTTTTATAAAGATTGAAAGACAAGTGAAGATTAAGGGACATTCAAGTTGAGCTCATAACATATTCATACATTAATGCATTTATAGGACATGCATTTACATGACATAAGCATTAGAGTTTGAAGCATTCTACATGCATAATGTTAGACTTAGATCATCATTTAGGATTGCATGCATGCATACATACATACATGTAGGAAAAATGTACTTTGACATAATATCAAGTTTATGAAATATTAAGATGGCAAGAAGATGTAAAGTTTACAAAAATAAAAGAAAACAATCAAAATAGTCAAGAAGCAACTATAAAGACCGCAACTTACAAAAGTTGTATACTATGGGTAATGCCAAGGGGCAAGAGCATTTTGCCAAAGAACAAAGCTGAGGAAAAGGAGAAACTGTCAAACAATGCAAGAGGAAGTAATCAAAGTCATCAAGAAAATGAACAATTAGAAAATTAGAACCAACATTTGCATTGACCTGAGGGTCAACATGAGGAAAATTTCATCACATATGGGCTTGTTAGTTTACCACAAAAAATGATTTGGGTTTTCCTAACTTACCTAAAAAATAGGATGAGTTTGTCTATATACCTAAAAATTTGATATGGATTTACCTAATTTACCTAAAAAATAGGATGAGTTTGTCTATTAATGGATATGAATTTATTGATATAACTCAAAGTATACTCACAAGTGTACGAGTCAATTATAATATAGGCAAGCTCACTTTAAGGTCAATCTCTCAATGGCTACTTTAACAAACATCCACATATTAACTCCAAATATCTCATATCCTCAGCTTGTTAGATCAACTGCTTGACATAGTCAAGGAGTATAACATGTGCTATTCTACCCAGATTAACAATGTCTCATCTTGTTAATCCTTTGACTAGAGATAATTTAAGTATAAACACAATTGCACATTGTAACATCTAGTAATTTAGGCCCCGATTGCACGTGACCGTAGTGAGGCACGCAGATTCAATCAGAGTCTAAATTTGAACCCATAAAAAATGACTAATAATAAGGGAAAATAATTAAGGGTATTATTATTTGGGAATTAAAAAGATTAGGGGTAAAATTAGAAGAAAATAAAATTTTCTACAGACAAAATCGGTATTATGGAAATTGTTGGGGAAAAAGTGTGAATATGGAGGAATATGTGGCAAATATGGAATTTCTCAAAGTTTAAATGATAATCAAGATTATTAACTTAATGAACCAATAATAATTAGGATTAATTTTAATTAGTGGGACCCACACCTTAATCAAAGTATAAAAGTAAAAAATGGGAGGAATTCTCCATTCTTCCACCAAAATATCTAACTCTTCTTCATCTTCTTTTCTCCTCTCTTTGCTGTCCACTCTAGCCTTCCATAAGCCACCATTTTCTTTCAAATCAAGCTTGACAAATTGAGGAAAGAAAGTAGTTTTGAGAGAGTAAAATTCGGAATTAAGGTGTTCTTGCCATAAAAGGAGCAAAGGAGCAAGAAAGAAGGAAGACAAGAAAAGGGAGATTGGTTAGGAGCGATTTCGGCCCACCTTGGAGAACACTTAAGGTTAGTTTATTCTTCTTAAATTCAACATTTTTCCTTCCATTTGAGATCCATATTGATGATAGATGTGATTAGGGTTGATAGATATAGGTTAGGTTGCAAGATTGAATATAGAAATTTAAGTTTGTGATTAGTTGATGGAAGTGTAATTAAACTTTGAATTAATGATAATTGAAGTTAGTTAATTATTTTATGGCTTAAAAAATAAAGAAAATATGATGTTAATGGATGAATGAGGGGCTGCCACAGTTAAAAAAATTTAGAAAAAATTGAAATTAGCATAGAAGCACAACAATTGGTGATAAGTGAAGCATGATTTGAGTGTTGAATTGAAGAAAATGAATTGGGAACTAGGATATAGTTTTTGGGCAGCCATGACAT
Source organism: Triadica sebifera (assembly GCA_023653625.1). Lineage (NCBI taxonomy): Eukaryota > Viridiplantae > Streptophyta > Magnoliopsida > Malpighiales > Euphorbiaceae > Triadica > Triadica sebifera. The sequence goes on along the minus strand of CM042898.1, from coordinate 15,193,810 downwards.
AGTAAGAGAAAAGTTTAACCTTAGTACATTTTAGCTCAATTAAGGTGTAAAACATATTAGGAACATTAGAATACTATGTAGATATGAAAAGCATTGAAAATGGATATTGGAATTGAGATGTGGTATGGTTGTGTAGGAAAAATAAGTGAACAAGTGAGAGGCCCTCAAGAGGGTGACAAAGGCAAAGAGGAAGCTAACTAATAAGGGAATAAAAAGAAGAATTAAGGGAAGAGCCAAGGCTGATTAGGTATGTGCTTCATTGATAAAATTTTACATGATGTTCATATATGTGTAATTAGGTGTTAAAGTTTAATATGATTGTGTGTTTGATGTGTGATGTAATTAGTTATTGTTTTTGATATTTTATATGGCAATGGGATCAAATGGTGTGAAATAATTGAGACATATGAATGTAGTTGTAATTCTGGAAATTTTAGTATTAAAATGAATGCAAATGATAAATGTGGTTGAAATATGGATGGATGCCAATTGATGGCTCGGGTACAGAATTCCAAGAACAATCCTGACTCTTTTAATGATAACTTGAGTTCTGGAACTCCTTTTTGTATGTTCTTTGTTGGAAATGAAATTAAGACATAGGGCTTTAATTTGTTTTCAGACCATAACATCTAATTATGCCTAGATTTGCCCAAAAAAATGCATGAAGTTCAAACCTAGAATCTATCTAGAAAATTCTGGGCAAAAATATTTGTGATGATTCAGTATTAAATTAACCATAACTTTTGATAGAAAAATGAGATTTAAGTGATTTTTGATGAATCTGAAAGCTAAGACAATAAGCTACAAATTGTTAGAAGGGTAGCCGTAGAAAATAGATTTTTAGAAGAATCTGAAAATTCTGTAAAAAAAGCTTTGGATTTTCTTTTTGGTATATTTTATAAAAAAATTCTGTAAATGAAATTATGGTTTTATTTCCCATAGTATGTATTATGGACATGAATTATAATGTAAGTTAATGTATTTTATAAATAAATAAAATTTTGAATATTTGTGCTTCTATTAATTTTTATTTCAGTGTCTGCAATATTTTCGTAAAAAAAAAAAAATTTACTTCACTTCATTTATTTTATAAAACAGTAAGATGGATAATGCTCACTTACCTTGCAGAACTACAGTAGGGTAAGGGGGTATTACAATTTTTGGTATCAGAGCTATAGGTTTTAACGATTCTAAATTAGTGGGAATGGGAAGATAAGTGCATGTTTTCAGTATTTGCATTGTTTTAAGCTGCTATATTTTTATAAGGGACTCTTCTTCTGACAATATAGGTTTTAATTGACATAGAATCAAGATAAAGTCACGAAAAACAAGAGGGTGATAATATAGCTAATTCGGCTACTCATAGGCAGTCAACATCAATTAGAGCTTCAGAGCCCAGTGTGATAGCTCCACAACATGCTGAAGAACAGGTTAACCCGAGTCAGGTACCCCTTATGCAACAGATGGCTACCTTGTTACAGCAGATAACACAAGTTGTGCCACCACCTCCCCCACCAAATTGATAAATTAAGAAAATATAGGGCTATGAATTTTATGGACAGGAAAGAGGATGACCCAGCAGCAGCAGAATTTTGGTTGGAAAAGACAGAGCGGGTTTTTGAGGAGCTGCAGTGTCCTGAGGAGTACAAGGTTAGATATGCAGTATCCCTCCTTCAGGAGCATGCCTATGACTGGTGGAAGTTGGTGTTAGCAAAACCTCAGACTCCGATCCCTCAGACATGGGATTTCCTTATGGCAGAGTTTAAAAAGAAATATGTTCCAAGAATTTATATGGATGAGAAAAAGCGAGAATTTTTAAATTTGAAGTAGAGGGGTATGACAGTAGCTGAGTACGAGATGGAGTTCACCAAGCTAAGCAAGTATGCTATTAGGATTATTGGAGATGAAGCTGATAAATGTCATAGATTTGAAGATGGTCTCGATGAGGAGATTGGGTATTTAGTGGCTTCACACTAGCATACAGATTTTGCTACACTAGTGTCCTCTGCCATTAGTGTAGAAAGAAGGAAGAAGCTGAAGATAGAAGAGTTCTCTAAGAAATCAACAACTAGTGTTGCCCAGACATCGGGTAGGAAAGGACAAATAGTACCCAAACCAATTCAGTCAAGGGCGGTTGGGTAGACATTTTTTGGTAGGCGGGGTCAGTATTTTAGACCCGCAACATCATCTGCTAGTTCACCAGCATCATTTCCCAAGAGACTAGCTCCGACTTTGTGTCAGCATTGTGGTAGAGCTCATACAGGAGAGTGTTAGTGGTTGGCTGGGGCATGTTTGAGATGTGGAGCTACTGACCATATGAAGAGAGATTATCCCAGACTTAGTATAGGCAATATGGCACCAGCACAAACTATGACACCGGTACAGAGCCGTGGTAGAGGTCGAGGCTAGTTTAGAGGTGGTCGTACAGGACAAAGTCAAGGAGTATCAAAGACAATTGACAGACCCGGAGGTAGTAGGGCTCCAGCTCGGGCCTATGTGATGAGAGCCCGTGAGGACCATAATGCACCAGACGTCATAGTTGGTAAATTATCTTTATTTGATTTTGATTTACATGCATTGATAGATACTGCACTTAGACAAGGGAACATGAAACCTGATACCTTAGAATATGAGATAGTTGTGACCAATCCGTTGGGACATAGTGTGAAAGTGAATCAGATTTATAGAAACAATTCAAAAATAATTCAGGGTAGAGAATTTCCAACAGACTTAATAGAAGTACCTTTTCATGAATTCGATGTTATTCTGGGTATGGATTGGTTGACAAAGCATGGAGCTATAGTCGACTGCCGATCTAGAAAAGTTGTCCTTAAAATTCCCGAGCAGGATGACACCATCATTCAAGGTGAAGGTCAAACATGTTTGACCAGTGTTATTTTTGCATTAAAAGCTCGAAAATACATTAGGAAAGGATGTGAGGCATATTTGGCCCATGTGATAGATACCAGGAAGGGGAGCCGGAACTCAAGGACATCCCCACAATATGTGAATTCCCAGATGTGTTTCCTGAGGATTTGCCGGGGTTACCACCAGATAGGGAGATAGAGTTTGCTATTGATGTGATTCCTGGTACAGCCCCGATATCAATTACTCCTTATAGAATGACACTTGCAGAATTGAGAGAGTTAAAGGTTCAATTGCAGGAATTGCTAGACAAGGGGTTCATAAGACCCAGAGTGTCACCATGGGGTGCTCCAGTGTTGTTTATGAAGAAGAAGGATGGCACCATACGATTATGTATTGATTACTGACAATTGAATAAGGTGACGATTAAAAATAAATACCCACTACCTAGAATTGATGATTTGTTTGATCAATTGAAGGGAGTAGGAGTATTTTCTAAGATTGATCTCAGATCTGGGTATCACCAACTGAAAATCAAAGAATCAGATGTGTCCAAAATAACCTTCAGGACTCGCTATGGCCACTATGAATTCTTGGTTATGCCGTTTGGCTTAACCAATGCACCAGCTGCCTTTATGGATATGATGAACTTAATTTTTAGGCCTTACCTTGATCAGTTTGTGGTAGTTTTTATAGATGATATCCTAGTGTATTCGAGGGACAAGGGAGAACATGGCAGACATCTCAGAATAGTACTGTAGAGTTTAAGGGAAAATCAATGGTATGCAAAGCTGTCAAAATGTGAGTTATGGTTGGAAGAAGTGGGATTCTTAGGGCATGTTATTTTAGTTGAAGGAATCCGGGTTGATCCTAACAAAATAGAAGCCATTCTAAGTTAGAAGCCGCCTCGTAATGTAACAGAAGTCCGGAGTTTCCTTGGATTAGTTGGCTACCACAGAAGGTTTGTGAAGGGATTTTCAAGCATAGCTGCACCAATTACTAAGTTGCTCAGAAAAGAAATTAAGTTTGAGTGGATAGATCGGTGTCAGGAAAGCTTTGAGAAACTAAAAGCCATGTTAACTGTAGCACCTGTTTTGACCCAACCTATGCCAAGGAAAGATTTTGTGATATACAGTGATGCCTCTCATAATGGGTTAGGTTGCGTATTAATGCAAGAGGGTAAAGTAGTTGCTTATGCATATAGGCAATTGAAGCCTCATGAGCTAAATTACCCTACTCATGATTTGGTGTTGGCAACAATAGTGTTTGCTTTAAAAATATGGTGACATTATTTGTATGGTGAGCGGTGCTACATATAAGCAGATCATAAGCGCCTCAAATATCTGCCTACACAAAAGAAGTTGAACTTAAGGCAAAGACGTTGGTTGGAGTTAATCAAAGATTATAATTGTATTATTGATTATCAGCCAGGCAAAACCAATGTAGTAGCGGATGCCTTAAGTAGAAAAACACTGGTAGGTATAGTTTAAAAATTTCCTCAATTATAATATAATATATACAAATTAACAATAAATTAAAAATTAGACTCACAATTTATTTTAGCAGAGTTACAGGTCCAACCTACTTTAAGGCAACAAGTGAGAGAAGCTCAGAAGCAAAATCCAAAATTAATGATAGTTGTCGAGGCAGTGAAAAAGGGGGAGAGACATGAATTTAAGGTTGAAGATGATGGAAGCATAAGTTATAGAGGAAGATTGTGCGTGCCAAATGATATCGGATTAAAGCAAGTAATTCTAAAAGAGGAACATAATACAACTTATTCTATGCATCCAAGGAGTAATAAAATGTATCATAACTTGAAGACTCATTATTGGTGGCCAAGAATGAAGAAGGATATAGTGGAATATACTACAAGATGCTTGACATGCCAATAAGTGAAAGCAGAGTACCAGGTACCATCTAGATTGTTGCAGCCTATTGCAATTCTAGAATGGAAGTGGGTAAGAATTACAATGGATTTTGTATCTGGGTTGCCTTGGACACAAAAGAAGCATGATGCAGTATGGGTAATTGTTGACAAGTGCACCAAATCGACTCACTTTCTGCCAATTCGGATGGGTTACTCGTTGAGCCGGTTAGCAGAATTATATGTTAATGAGATAATTCGACTGTTTGGGGTGCCAATATCTATTATTTCTGATTGAGATCCACGATTCACATCAAAATTTTAGAAAAGTCTATAGCAAGCATTGGGGACCCAACTTACTTTTAGTACAATATTTCACCCACAAACAGATGGGCAATCTGAACGAGTTATTCAATTGCTGGAAAATATGCTTAGAAGTTGTGTAATTGACTTTGAGGGTAGCTGGGATAAGTACCTATCATTGATGGAATTTGCATATAATAATAGCTATCAAACTAGTCTCGGCATGACACCATACGAAGTTTTGTATGGAAGGAGATGAAGGACACCATTATGCTGGACAGAACTTGGTGAAAAGAAATTAATGGGCCAAAATTAGTGTAGCAGTTAGAGTAGAAGGTGAAAGTAATTCAAGATCGGTTAAAAGCTGCAACTGATCGACAAAAATCCTATGCCGATTTGAAGAGGAAAGACATTGAATATGTTGTCGGAGACAAGGTATTTTTGAAAATTTCACCTTGGAAGAAAGTAATTCATTTTGGTAAAAAGGGGAAACTGAGTCCTAGATTTATTGGACCATACGAAATACTTGAACATGTGGGTCCTAGATTTACATGATGTTCATATGTGTGTAATTAGGTGTTAAAGTTTAATATGATTGTGTGTTTGATGTGTGATGTAATTAGTTGTTGTTTTTGATATTTTATATGGCAATGGGACCAAATGGTGTGAAATAATTGAGACACATGAGTGTAGTTGTAATTCTGGAAATTTTAGTATTAAAATGAATGCAAATGATAAATGTGGTTGAAATATGGATTGATGCCAATTGATGGCTCGGGTACAGAATTCCAGGAACAATCCTAACTCTTTTAATGATAACTTGAGTTATGGAACTCCTTTTTGTATGTTCTTTGTTGGAAATGAAAGACACATGGCTTTATTTGTATTCAGACTATAACTTCTAATTATGTCTAGATTTTCCCAGAAAAATGCATAAAGTTCAAACCTAGAATATGTCTAGAAAATTCTGGGCAGAAATATATATGATGATTCAGTATTAAATTAACCATAGCTTTTGATAGCAAAATGTGATTTAATTGATTTTTGATGCATCTGAAAGCTAAGACAATAAGCTACAAATTGTTATAAGGGTAGCCGTATAAAATAGCTTGTCAGAAGAAAAAGGGTACCCGGAAGGAAGTAGCAAAAAACTTTGGATATTCTTTTTGGTATATTTTATAAAAAAATTCTGTAAATTAAATTATGGTTTTATTTCCCATAGTTTGTATTATAGACATGAATTATCACGACCAAGGTCACCACTTCAGTCACGGCTTGGAAGAACAGTCATGCCTGTGACAAACATAGTCATGCCAGTGAAGGATGAAAGAGAAAAATATTAGGCGCGATTATTTGGGTTGGTACAACGGCTAGTTGTGTATTAAATGCACTCTAACGGCTATAATTAGCCATGAGAGTATAAATGCAAGTTATTTATGTATTCAGTACAAGAGGATAGCAAATACTTTGAATCAAAATCTTATTACAAGCTATTTGTACATTTAATACTTTCATAACTAATATCTATTCTATGTGAAAATCTTTTTGCTCATCATTTATTGAGTAATAAAGATTTGTAAGTGTTTCTCTCTGTAATCATTTATTGCTCAAGTGAGTTTTAGGTATTTCTGGGTTAAGAGTAGAACACTTGTAAGGGTTAGTTGTGTGAGCCTTTAAAACACAAAGTAAAGGTTGTTTGTGTGATCCTGCAAAAAATACAAAGTAAAGGTTGTTTGTTTGAGCCTGTAAAACACAAGATAAAAGGTTGTTTGTGTGAGCCTATAAAACACAAGGAATTGGTTATTGTGTGAGCCATTAAAACACAAAGGATTTCTGGGTTAGGTGTGAGCCATTGTGAGAAAGACCATAGTTGGGAGTGAGCTTGTAAAACTCCATTGTAACACTTTGTGTGTTAGTGAAACTCCCAATTGTGATTGGGGAGAGGAGTGGGGTTTGTTAACAGCCGAACCTCTATAAAAATCTTTGTGTCAAATTTCTCTATCCCTCATAAAATTAATTTTTATTTTCGCACTTTAAAGTTTAATTTTTAAAACTCCAATTCAACCCCCCTTCTTGGCTTAATATCTGGGCAACACATTATACCAAATATATGTGCATACCAAATAGAAACAATTAATGAAATTCTTGAAACAGGGCATTCATGGGAGTGAAGCCTTCTGTCATGAGTTGTCTACCTCTAAGATAGCTATAACTGGCCTTGTAATCATTCACGGGCATGACCATTGGTTAATGGGCATGATAAAACTCTCACAAGCATGAACCTTTGCTTCACGGGCGTGACACATCATGCAGTAACAAAATTCTAGCATTATTTTCAACCCATCTAGCACGCATCATGCATTCAACTAAGACTAACCAATGTTAGCCACATCCTATCAACACTCTTCAATTTCCAGCAACTAAATAATATTAAAAAAACATGCATTTTTATCATACTTCATCAATCAAATTTGGCTTAATGCCTTGAATATCATTGCAATATCATATTTCATACTTAATTGACATTACATCAATCTCATCATGCAAATCCAAAATATTCCCATTCTTTTTATACAATTGTCAACAACTATAATATCTATATTTATCATCAAACATCATAACAACAATGTCATTCACATCATAAACACAAAGAAAATGAATAAAGATGCATATATGTACAAACCTTATAAATGGAGCCCTAACACACGACACTCTCACATCTACTATCTCTGGTGGACTTCTCCACACTCTGTTTTAGCCCCTAACATGAGATCAGAAGCTATAGTACTATACTAATACAACAATTATCTCATTGGTGACATAAACTAACAAAACCTTAACTTCTCATTTATGCACTAGTACAAAAATGACTTATACGCGTCTGTTATTTTGAACTTTATGTGTCTGTTAAATGATAGACGCTTATGAAACAGACGTATATGAGTTGGATTTTAGCCGTCTGTCAAAATGATAGACGCATATAATTATTTTATGTATATGTTAAAATATAATGATAGACGCATAAAGTATATTTTAAAAAAATGACTATAGGCGTCTGTTGTTACAAAACAGTAGACACCTAAAGTCAATTTTTTTGAAAAAAAAATTCATTATAGGTGTCTGTTGTTATAAAACAATCGACACCTATAGTCATTGTTTTAAAAAAAATTCACTATAGGTGTCTGTTATTACAAAATAGTAGATACCTATAGTTAATTTTTTTTAAATATTATAAATTGACAAATATACAACAAATCGTAAAAATTACTTAAACTCATAAAAAAACTAATTGTATAACAAAAAAACAACTACTAAGTGAAAAAAACTACAACATAAAATTAACAAAAATACAATACACAAAAAATAAAAAAAGATAAATAAATATTTTTGCATAAAAAAGTAGAAAATCAAATACCAATAGTAATAAGGTGGAGAACATACAACTCCTTGGCTAATTGATGGTGAAAATTAGCTTTAACATGTGCAGAACCAACTTATTTTCTCCTTACCAAATGCCTTAGACAACCTCTCAATGCATGAAACTCACTTTCATTTTATAAATCAACAGAAAAATATTTTCTTGTCATCGTCGTGGCTACGACATGAAGGCTCAAATTTGAACATGGTAGCCAAAAAATGTAAAAAAAAAGCTAAAGAGAAAAAAATACCTTTTCCATGCGTATCTGTGGCCACCAACGAACAATATAGCTCTTGTCATTATCGTCGCCACTAAGACAGGTCCAAAATGTGGTGAAGGTATAAAAAGCCAACTTTATGTTGAGAGCTGAAGAAGTAGATGGTTGGCGCATACAACTAGGTTTCAAGCTCTAAAGTAAAAGAAATAGATATATATAGTTGGGTTTCAAATAAAAGAGCATAGAGAGAAACCGTGTTTTTTGGTTTTAAAAAATGAACTATAAGTGTCTGTCATTAATCGTGATAGACACCTATTGTATACTAATATGTGTCTGCTTTTATTAATGCCAGACGCATATGAGTGCAGAGATATTACGCTTCTGTCTTTTTTAACGACAGACACCTAAAGTAAAAGGTACATGTGTCTGCTGTTATTAATGCCAGACGCATATGAGTGCAGAGATATTACGCTTCTGTCATTTTTAACGACAAACACCTAAAGTAAAAGATATATGTGTATGCTTTTATTAATGCCAGACACCTAAAGTACAAGTTAAATTTTACATGTCTGTCATTTATATTAACAGACGTATATACCAATAAAAATATTTTTCAATAATTAATTCAAAAAAATTATTGTTTATTAATAAACAATAGGTGTCTGTTGTTTGTTAAGACAGACACTAAAAGTATATCATATGTGTCTGTTGTTTATTAAGACAGACGCCTAAAATACAAGTTGAATTTTATATGTCTGTCGTTTATATTAACAGACACATATGTTTTGTAATTTTATCATATATTTACAAAAATGTCACCGCCTCTATTTTATGTGTCTAGTATTTTTACAACAGACACATATAATCTTCGTTTAAAGATATTTTTGTACTAGTGATGTTAAGCCTATATTTATTATTCTCCCATCAAACCGAATTAAAACCAATCCTAAAACAAAAGAGAATGTGATATCTTACCTCTGTCGCATGAAAACAAATTGATATTAAGGTTAAGAATGTGTTCTAACTCTTCTCTATTCCAATATTGATAACTATAGTGAAAACTCTCTCTTTCAATCCATTCTTAATCTCTTTATGGTGGGGATTTTGTGATTAAACAACTGGAATTGAAAGGGAATGAGGGAAAACTCATTTATGGGTTGTAGATGGTCAACGACTAGGTTTTGGGATTGTGTTTTGTGAGTTTTCTGCCCAAAACATGAAACTGCCATATCATATCAAAATTTTCACAAATAAGGCATAAAACCAAAAAACATACATGAAATCAAATAAATTTTATCAAACATTTAATATTTAGCATTTTTGATTTAACACAATATTATGAAAATGACACACTTTTACATTATTGTTATTTACATTTTCTTTGGTCTTATAACACTTATAATCAAACTAACTAATAGGAATAATAGGATTTCCATTACTGTCATTCATAATATTGCGCCAAGTGCTTTTATAATAATACTATTACTGACTTTCGTAATATTATTATTATTGGCTTAATAATTTTGTACCGAGTGCATTTATAGAATTGTCATTACTGACTTTCATATTTTGGCACCGAGTGCCTTAAATACCCTGATTGACATGCCAAACTATTCTCTATTCTAGTTCTAGGTTAGGTGTCTTAGGGCTTAACTATTTTTTATATTTACTCCCAACATTAAGATTATTATTCACAATATTTTCAAAAATGATAATTATACCAAATTTCCACTTATATGTTTATTTATTTTTGATTATTTGTTTCCATTATTATTGAATTAGAACTTCACACATAAATAATTTATTAAACATTTATAACTAGAATTAAAGCAAAAATTCACATTAATTAACATATGTATTCATCACACCACATGCAAAAGCCCAATATGCCAATTCTTTGTTTATGATATAATTTGTCCTTGATTTTGTCCTCATTTTTAGCCCATTTATAGATCGAATTTCAATTTATGGCATGCTATTATTTTTTGTCTTAAGGTCTTAGCTTTTAGATACATAAAAAATTATACAAATCCAGGTTTTCTATTAAAAGTTATAGCCATTTTTCTGAAGGGCATTCCATTAGTTTTACCCAGTATTTTTTGAGTACCTACAAGTCCGAGATTTTGTGTCCAATTTTTAGCCCATTTGCAATTAAAATTTGAACTTAGGTTCTCAATGAATTTTTTAGTCTTATGAGTCCAATTTCATTTCCAACTGATTTAATCTCAATCGCATTACTAGAACATTAGTTATGATAAAAATGTCAAGACTGCTCCTAGAATTCTGTAGCAGGGTCATCAATTGGCACAAACCTATCTAATAATTACATCCATCAAATGCATTAATTTTTATACCAAAGTTTCCGGATCAAAATTACATTCACATATCTTAATATTTTCATACCATTTAGTCCCATTACTATAAAAAAAAAATCAAAAGTAACTTAATCACATTCCATGGCAAGCCAAATTCATATCCAACATTGATACATAATTTCACACAATGAGATACCATATAAGATTTTTATCAATGAAGCACATACCTAATCAGCGTTGGAACTTTCTTTTTCATTCTTTTTCTTCCCTCACTAAATAGCTTTCTCCTTGCCTTTGTCACCCTCTTGAGGGCCTCTCTTTTGCTCACTTAGTTTTCCTATACAACCATACCATATCCCATTTCTATCATCCCTTTTCAAAACTTGTCATGCCTACATAAAATCCTAATGCTCCTCACATATTTTATACATTATTTTAACCAAAATGTACTACGGTTAAACTCATTTATTGATAAGTCATGGCTGCCCAAAAATATTATTATAGGTCCCAATTTATTTTCTTCAAATTAACACTATAATTACACTTGACTCATTACCAATTGTCTTGCCCCTAGGTTAATTTCATTTTTTCCCACATTACCTTAACCAAGGTAGCCCCTCCTTCCTCCATTAGAGTTATCTTTCTTTAGTTTTTAAGTCAGAAAATAATTAACTAACATCAATTATTATTAATTAAAGATTTAGCTTCACTTTTATTCAACTAGTTACCAATTCCAAATCCTAGGTCAATTCTTGCCAAATAACCCTAATCTACCAATTCTAATCATATCTATCATCCTTATGGGTCTCAAATGGAAGGAAACATGTTGAATTTAAGAAGAATAAACTCACCTTAATGGCTTTCCAAAGTGGGCCAAATCTTTCCCAAAGTTTTCTCCCTTTTCTTTCTTCTATCTTCCTTTGTTCTCGCTTCTTAGCTCTCTTTATGGCAATAATTCTTTAATTTCTGAAATTTTCTCTCTCAAAACTTATTTTTTCTCTCTTTTTCAAGCTTGAAATGAAGCAAAAATGGTGGCTTTGAAAGGCTAGAGTGGACAACAAAAAGAGAAGAAAAAGAGGAAGAAGATAAGTTAGATATTTAGGTGGAAGAATATAGAATTTCTTCCTCTTTTTGATTTTTATACTAAACTTAAGGAGTGAGTCCCACTAATTAAAATTAATCCTAATTTCCATTAGTGCATTATCTTAATTAATCTGGATTAACCTTTAAATTTTGAGAAATTCCTCATTTTCCACCAATTTCCTCATCTTCACAATTTTCTCCCCACAATTCCAATAATACCGATTTTGTCCATAGGGTAATTTTATTTTTTTTCCTGTTCTAGCACTAATATTTTTAATTCCCAAATAATAATACCCTTAATTATTTTTTCTTATTATTTGTTATTTTTATGTGTCCAAATTTAGTCTCTGATTGAACCAGCGCACTCCATTACGATCACGCGCAGTCGGGCCTAAATTACTAGATATTATAGTTAGACCCCAGTAGGTAAAATGGATAACTTGTTTAGGTTAAAATATAAATCAAATCCAAAAACCAAATCTTTATCTGGAAGATTTGATCGTAAGACATGAGTCCATATTGTAAGCTCTGGAAAAATTTGTATCTTAATGGGGTTTCTAGTTCTGAGAGTAGTGGTGAAAATCTTTCCATCAGCTGCTTGAAAAATACTGATCATAATTCATCCAATACCTTTTAGGAAGAAATCTGTATTCATCATTGATCTATGAGCTCCCATAGCAATGTGTGCAATTATCTTAATAGGCTTGGCATATTTGTGTGGAAAGACAGTGATTGGAATTAATGGTATTGGGTGTATAGTTTGGGAAGTACAAACTGTTGGTAATGTGGATAAGGTTAAGGTTGTTGAAGGTGGTGATTCTGGCATGAGTGGAAAAGGTTCAATGGTTAGAACTGGTGGAATGAAATGATCTGGAAAAATGGAATACTGAGAAGGTATTTCTTCAAAATACTCTTCATCCATTTCTGACTCTGAATCTGTGATTCTGCTGCTAACAGCGCTCTAGAATCTACTTCATCATCTAATGAGAATAAAGATTCAACATCTGCATTATCTAAATCTACCTGTGTAACTTGATGGATTTTCTGTATAATCTTTGCAGCTTTCTTTGGCTTATTTGGACAATTTTTTGCAAAATGTCCTTTCTTGCCATATATGTAGCATATATCACCTTTCTTGAATATGCCTTTTTTGCATTTGAAGAATTTGTATTTCATTCGCCTATGTCTTCTTGATTTAAATTCATCAAGAGGTCTCCATTTATGAAACTTTTTGGATTTCCTGGGAGGACAAGTGCATTTCTTGTCTTTGCACTTAATTTGAAGATATGATCTTTTGCATGCTTTCTTCCATGAAGAATCTTGGTCAAACATCATCAATTCCTTGACCATTTTTTGCTGTGCACAAATCTTGTCTATAGCAAGTAAGATCCTTTGATAGATTTCTCCAAGGGTAAGAGAATTCAGATCAACATTTTTCTCTCTGAGTTGAAATTGAATGTGGTTGGAGATACTATCTGAAAGTGACATTAAAAATGCCTGCTTTAGATTAGCATCATTTGCTCCTCCAAGAAGATAAAATCTTTTCATCATTCGTTGATAATGCTTATCAAGGTATTTTCTTTGAAGAGAACAACATTTCATTTTAAAATACTCATCCCTTGCCATATCATCATATTCAGTGGTGCTGCCAATTGATGAAGTGTTGTCAAGATTTCTGCTATTGTCTAAGCATGATAAAATCTTAACATTGCAGCTTGTGGTAATCTGACAAAGCTCTTAGAGTTCCTGTGATTCTGGAAGTAAACTCTAAGATGATAGCTGGGAATCTGGCATTGGGACGTCTTCGTTGAAGTTCTATCCATGCATAGAACTCTTGTATTTGATCTCTCCATTTGTGTGGAGGGATATCATCGAATGTAAACCAAGGACCATTTGAAGACATTGGTGGAGCCCTAAGGGGTTTGTAACCTTGATATAATACTCAAGATTCTCACTAGCCATACTGTGTTGCCTAGGAGTGCTTGTGCATATATAAGAATATGTTGAACCTGGATCAATTAATGCATAAATATCAGAGTCGTGCCTTCATGGAATAAGCTCTAGTTGGTGCTCGGTCTGGCTCTGGCCTATCGACAGTCTCAGATATTGTCTAGGTAGGTCTTATACGACCTCTAGTCTACTGCCTAGTTTAGGCTGAAGTTGACCATGTAGTCTGTGTAGGTGCCCTGTCTGTCATCAGAAAACAATCTCTCCTCATATGATCCTTCAACCAACACTACTAATAAGCACCTGTACACCTTCATCACTCTCCCCTATGACTCTTATGGCAGGTGCCACAAATTGGAACGGTCTGGTTGGTAGCCTGTGTCTGAGTACTACCCACTACCGATGTAGCTCTGGAGGGCTACCCCTCCTGTACGAACTACCCTGGGCATAATCCCTATTCTGCCCCTGACTCCTGCCATAAGATTGTTCTGGGTGGAATGACCCTTCTTGCCTGAACACTGGCCCACCGGAGTCACTATCTGTCTAGCTTCTTCTTCAACTCTCTTTCTCTTTCTCTACTCCACATTAGCAGCGGCTGCAATCAGCTTGGTGAAACTATCATCCTGAAGTGCAGTCACAAAATCTCCTATCTCTGTAGTGAAGCTATACTCAAACCTTATGCACTTGTCTCTTTCACCAGTGATTATCTCTAAAACATATTTATTCAGTTGAGTAAACTCTCTCTAGTACTCTGTCACTGTCATCTTTCCCTGCTTAAGGCTCAGAAACTCCCTCTTCTTCTCATCCACATAAATCAGAGGAACATATTATTCCTTGAACTCAGTTACAAAGAAATCCCATGTCATAGGCTGTGGGTGTAATGCCCGATAATTTAGGCCACGATCGCAGTTGATCGAAATTCGGCGTGTCGAATCGATTGGGGTCTAAATTCGGATATGAAAGAAAAAAAATTAAAATGATAATAAAATATGAGAAAAATATTTTGGATATTATTAATTGAGAATTTTGAAGTTCAGAAGTAAAATTGGGAAAAAAATAATTTTTCGCTAAACGAAATTGGAAATTGCAGTGTTGTTGGCACATATATTTTAACAAAGCATAAAAGTGAAATATTCTTTATCTAAGAAAAGGAATATTCTTTTGATTAAAATAAAGTAAGAGTGATTTAAATTAATGGACTAATGGAAAACAAGATTAGCAATTAATCCTAACCACCCACCTAATCCAACTATAAAAAGTCAAATTTCTACTTTTTGGTCATTCTTCTTCTCCTTCCTCATCTTAACTAAAGAAAATTCTCTTCCTTTTCTCTCTTTTGCCGAAACCTCTTCTCCTCCATTTATTCTTTTTTTGTTTCTTCAATTAATGCTAAGATTAGATGGAAAAAAGGTGGAATTAAGGCAAGATCATTAAAGAAGTGAAGCTAAGTGAGCAAAACCAAGGAAGAGGAAGGAAGAAAGGAAGAGAAAAAGAGGAAGAAGACTTTGGTCATTTTAAAGATCATCAAAGGTGATTTTAGATTTTCCATCTTCTCACTTTTCTTCTTCTCTTTTCTTTGAGTTTGGGGTTAGTTGCCATTAAAACTAGTAATTTAGGGTAATTATTATGTTAATGGTGATTAAGGGTGGATTATTGTGTTTAGTGCTTGATTAGTATAAAATTTGATTGAATGATGAATTGGTTATTAAATGATGCTATAAATGTGAAAATAAAAATTAGAATATGAGGTTGATGCATGAAAATGGAAATTGTAGGAATTAATTGAAATGCTGGAAAATTTGTCTTATGAACGGTGCCTATTTTTCTAGTCATAACTTAAGTTCTGGAAATGATTTTTGAGTGATTCTTGTTGGGTTTGAAATTTACGACATAGGGCTCAAACTTTCATTAAGATCATTAGGCCTGAATATTTCTAAAATTAGGTGCAAAATGGACTCAAATTTTGAACTAGAAATCTGTCCAGTAAAATACTGGGCAGAATGGACTGAACGTAGCTTAAAGAAAAATTCATAACTTTTGCTACCAAATTTGTTATAATGAGATTCTAGTTGAAAATTAAAGATAATACATATACCTACATTTTTTTAGTTGATCACTTGTCCGAATTCCTCTAAACATGGATGAAAAGTATAGAGCAACATAAGACAAAAATCAATCCAGTAAAATACTGGGCAGATTGGAATGAACGTAGGTTAGAAGAAAATTCATCACTTTTGCTAAAAAATTTAGCTTAATGTGATTCTAGTTAGAAATTAAAGATAAGACATGTACTACATTTTATTAGATGATCACTTGTCCAAATTCTCTCTAACAATAGATGAAAAATACAGGGCAAAATAAGGCAGAAATACTGTCTAGAATTTTGTTGATTGTGGAAATTTATGATAGAAAAATATATTATTTGAATTTTCTTATAGTTATAATGATTAAATGAGCAAGTATAAGGTTATAAAATATTTAATGAAAATTATTGCATTTATATGGAATTTATGCTAGTGTTACCTACATAATTTATATAAATAATAATAAAGGTAACAAATATAATTAAGCCCTATAACATCTAGTGGAGAATTAGAAATTAGGATAAGTTGTCATGCCAATAAGATGGTAGAAATGTAGGTACTAGAAAATAGTGCTGAGATTTAATTTCCTTAGACATTAAGAAATAGTGCTGAGTTGAAATTACTTAGACACTAAGAAATAGTGCTGAGTTTGAAATTACGTATGCACCAAAAAGGTACTGAGTTGTTATTGAAAATGTAGGCGTTATGTGACGGCACACCCGCAACCTCCTCACCCGAACCGCACGTGCTCGGATAAGGAAGAGTTGTCACGTGTCTTTCTCCTACGGGATGCTTGTGTCGGTGCACTGGCTGTCGATGAAGTAGATCTTACTAGTTGTCCCCGTCTATAAGAATGAAATCTGTTGGAATTCCCAGCCTGGAATCGGCCACCAAAAGATCTAGCTCTTTTGCCACTAGACTGTACTCCACTTGGTTGTGGTGTTGGTCTACTAACCCCACTAACCTGTACTGGATGTTGTGTCGCTAGGACTCTTTCAACTGTTCTAGCAGATGCTAGTAAATTGGGGAAACTCATCAGTCGTAGGGCTGAAACTTGTAACTTGATCATATCACTCAATCCATCTTCAAATCGTCGGCACTTATCTGCCTTAGTGGATACTATACCACCAGCATACTTGCAAAGATGAGTGAATTCTCTCTCATATTCTGTTACAGACATATCCCTCTATTTTAACATCAGAAACTCCCTCTTCTTATCGTGTGTATAGATAGGAGGAATATACTGCTCCTTAAACTTCTATAAAAAGAATTCCCATGTCATAGGGTTAGGAGCCTCTGTATTCTGTGATTTAGATCGCCACCAATCATATGCATGCCCCTGCAGCAGAGATACTGCATATTCATATTTATGATCATCTATGCAGTGTAGTTGATTAAATACTCGCTCTGCTTGTTCCAACCAAAATTCTGCCACTGAGGGGTCATCTTCCCGTTTACCATAGAAATCAGATGCCCCTAAAATCCTTAGTCTCTCGAATTGTAATCCAGATGAATCTGATCGTGATGCTTCTATAGAAAATCTATCATATTTCTCATAAGCTCAGTCTGACCCGTATTAATAGTTGAATGTTCACGAAGTGAGCTGGCACTGGATCTCGGTGCCGCAGCTCGATGATGACTTGGTTGCGACGAAGCTCTTGCCTCGGAAGGCTCATTACAATTAGCTTCTTCGATTACTATTCGTCTTGATCCTGAAGCCATATCCTACCTATAACATAAAGGCAACGACCCTAATCAATAAAGCAGCAACTCCAAAAATGCAATTGTGTGTACATTTCAAGAAAAATATTTTCAAAATTCACTTTAAAATCCGAAACCGTCCAAACCGGCTTTAATATCAAAATCCAGAAACACCAAACCTGGTGCTCTGATACCAAAAACTGTGACGGCACACCCGCAACCTCCTCACCCGAACCGCACGTGCTCGGATAAGGAAGCGCTGCCGCCTGTCTTTCTCATACTTCTTCTAATCGCTATAATATTTTTCTTTCTTCAATACTCATGTATATATATGGATATAAATAAAAATCAGAGTGCAATTTATTTACAGAAAATAGTAATTTTTAACATCAGAGTAATTCTTAACAAACTTTAAAAGTAGGTTTTACAAACTCAAACATTTCTTTAATATAAAAGCCAAATACAAAAGTTTCAAAACTTGTAACCCACTTTTTCAAGATTCGGCTGCTTTACTTGAATGGAATCACCACTTGCTTTATCTAGCGTCTTCAGCTACCTTTCTATATCTGCATGGAAATTAAACTCCACGCTAAGCTCTAAGCTTAGTGGTGCATATAAATAAGGCAATATACTATATCATGCAACAAACATTAACAATTATCATTTTGTGCATTAAAATGTTTGCATTTATGACTATCAACATATTCCTATTTCATACAAGTATAAATGTCATGCTGATATAAACAATGTTATTTTCATTTATCTTTAATGGAAAATTATTCTGTAATTCTCTTTATCCTTACATTTCAATCTCAAATCATCATCATTTTCTTATTCTTTCCTTTTCTTATTTGTCCGACATATCCTCATTATCTTGCCCACATCACTCTAAATTTTTGGACTGACTGGATACGGGTTATGGATCAGGAGCTCTCACACAAGCTTATGCCACCCTGTCCACTATCTGGCTCATAAGAGCTTCTCAAATCAATGGCGTTCACACAAGCTTATGCCACATTGATTGAGTATAATTTCATCATAGATGAATAACCGGATTAAGGCCGCTCACACAAGCTTATGTCACCTTGTCCTCATTTATATGTGCTCATCGGAGCTTTCTCAAGTCAGTAGCGCTCACACAAGCTTTTGCCACACTGATTGAGCATCCCAGACCAATGGCGCTCACACAAGCTTTAGAGTAATGGGCTTCTTTATATTTTCACATCAATCATTATTCTCAAATTTCAACCCATCAATATTCTCATATTTATCAACATCTCAATTTTCTTGTTTTGCAAACATATAGTCATACTCATACATCTTTCCATTCATTTACTAGATTCATCAATATTCTCATGTTTATCATCTGCATCAGATTTCATATATCATCCATGACAATTTATTTTTCTACATTAATTCATTTTTCTATATCACAACATATCACATTCTCACATCAATATATATATATATATATATATACATATATCTATATTCATATCATTCTTATTTCACTGGATAGACAATGACTTTCATTTACTTGAATTTTTCATTTGATAACCACATTCATAATTACAAATACAGAGCTTTCACGGCCGTGATTACTAATTTCACACCCGTGAATTATTTCACACCCGTAATCCCAAGCTGTGAACGCTATTGGAATGGATCACCCAAAAGCATTCACGGTCATGATTACTCATTCATGCCCGTGAATAATTTCACTTCCGTGATTCCAACCCGTGAACACTTCTGGAATGAATAGTACCATTTCCACCCAGAAATTCACAACCGTGGCACAATCAGTCACAACCATGAACCCTTAAGTTCACTCCCGTGACTCAATAATCACACCCGTGACTTTCAGCAGGAAATCTGCATATTCACCTTTCATTCATTCTAACATCATCCAAAACGTACCAAATTCTATTTCATGCATTTCTAAGGTTCTTTACTCCACTTATTACTTTCCAATACATGTACATGCCTTGATCATACAAGATTTTCTAACATGCATCATTAATTCAAAGTCACACAAGAATCTCATTCACACATGTCTAATCCTATAGTTTCATGCCATGATCATCATCTGTAACATCCTTGACCTTCCCCACATGCATGTCATCGAACATAAGCATCTTGCATAAAATTCAATTGAACACGTGCATTTTATACGTATTTTTGTAGGAACAAGTTTATGACACGCACTAGCTACGTGTCCTAGTATTTAGCACTTGTATCGAATCGCACATGTGTAATTATAACCTAAATGAGGATAACAAAGTATTAGAAATGAATTGAATAAGATGTCTAAATTAAAGTAAGCAAAATGATTAGATTAAGATTAGTAAACAATTACATTGTTAATTTAGTTAAATCGGTTCAAATGATTAAGCTGTATCATTGTGTGAATTAGTGGAATTATAAATATATGTAAATAATAATAACAACAATATAAAATGAAATGAAAATGAAACAAAAGAGAAATAGAAGAGAAGAGAAATGAGAAATGAGAAGAGAAAAGAGAAGAGAAAAAGAGAAAAATAGAAAAAGAGAAAAGGACAAAAAACAAGTTGGCTGTATCTTCATCTTTCTTCCCCATTTCTGCCTCCTCACTTCAGCCCCATTTTCTTCTTCATCTTCCTCCATTTCAGACTTCAATTCTTCCTTGTTTCACCTATTTTTTGAATCTAATTGATCCCTTTCAAGGTTGTTCTTTGTAAGTAATCAGTTCTTATTGCTATAGGGTTGATTTGAGTTGCTTAGGTTCAATATTAGGCACTGAGTTGTACCCCAATTTTGATGTTAATATAAATTGATTCTGGAACTGTGTAAAACACAAACGTTGTTCCTTTATATCTTAGATTTATGTATATGTAAACATTATTTCAAGATTTTATGTATAGGGAGAGATATGCTCTTTGTACTGAAACTGGTTAGGGTGTAAACCCTAACCAAGTTAGCTACTGTGTGGTTTGATTTCGAATATGTTTAAGCCATTATTTGAAGTCTATCAAAACATAAAAGTTGTAGATAAATATGTGTTGTATCGGTCTACCAAAGCTCAGGTTCATACATCTTGTCAATGTTGAGTTATGGTGAATGGAACCATGACTGTTCCATGGTTTGAATTGCCTATTGAGTGCCCTGGGCAGATACAGTAACTTGTTTGGCTATTTGAGCTTGTTAGAGCTAGATTCTGTACATGATCAAAGCCTTAAAGTTATAGGTATATATGTTATCTAAATTTTGGTACTAATTTCAGCTTCATTGGTTATGTATAGACTAAGTTATGGCCTTTGGAAGTCATACTGGTCCGGAAGTCAATTCTATTATGGACCAGTAAAATGTTTGGTATAAGTAGAAGACCTTAGAGACATAATTCGTAAAAGTTGTAAACATGAAACATGTTCCATATGAACCCATATAATTTTCTGTAAATTTGCATTAAAATAGGACTTATATATTATAAGTTATGATGAATCCAAATGAGTACCCTGAAACTGCCTAAAGACAGAAAACAAGGCAGAAAATAGAACACTCTTAGAAATTCCACCAAATATTGTACAATGATCCAATTGGTCTGATATTTGAATATGTTATATAATTCTATGTTATTTTTAATTAGGAACAAGAATTAGATTAATTGGTCAATTATAGAAAACGTTACAGGCTAAACAGTCCCATAAGGTCACACTGCCTCATAGGAAAAATCTTAACTATTGACATGAACAATGCATATTAATTTGTTTAAGCCACATTAAGTCTCTCTAATCATGAGTTAATCGATTATTTTTTCATATTAGGATTGCAACATATTCGAGACCCATAAGGAGCAGATAGACAATAAGTTAGGGGTCAGAATCAAAGGAGAACGGTGAGTCTAATTATCGATTGAATTCTTTAGTGCAAATGAATGTTGCTTGCTATGTGATTCATGTGGTTGTCATGATTGGTCCTTGATAATGTAATGATGGATAATTTGTGACATTGTGGTACATATAAATGGTATACTTGTGGTATATTTGAGGTATATGTTTGACAAATGTGATATATATATACATGGTATATGTATAGTATATGCAAGGTATATGCTTGACATATGAGGTATATATGGAATATATGTATGTTGTATATGATAAAGATGCAATGGTTGATGAATGCTTAAATACAAGTGCATATGCATATGGGCTAAAAAGGTGTTGTGACTAGTTAATCGATATTGTAAAGCAAAAGAAGAGGCCTATAGCCCAACAAATGTGCAAATGAAACAAATGATCAAGCTAGCTAGCAAATGCAAATGCAAATGTTCACATGGAAATATTCACATGGAAACCCAGGGCAATGTCTGTTTAACTTAGTCACAACAAAATGAAATAAACAAAGCATTTGCATACATAAAGAGTAATGATTATATGTTTCAACTTTATTGATACTTATATGATACTGATGAATGGAATGGAATACATGGTATATATTGGAATTGTGATTTATTACTATGAGTTGTTTGGTACTTTAGAGCTCATTGGATGGTTATTCTCACTGAGCCGTAACTCATCAATTTGCATCATTTTTCAGGTAAAGAAAAGTGATAGCTCATTTTGAATAGCGTATAAAAGACATGGAGCACAGGTCACTGGCCGAGCCTCATCACTCTCTCTCCTTGCATTCCACACAAGCATGAAAATATGACATATGTGTTTTGTATTTACGTGCTTGAATATGTATAGTCATTTTGGAATGAGTCTAAAAATGTATAAATGAAATCAACTCGAAAATGCTTATGTGTAAAGTTTATGTTTTGATATATGTGATATATTATATTGTGGTGAAAACCTCAGTGATAACTTTGCAAAGTCAGTGAATTATATTATAGGATATGAAAAAGAATTTTACTACTATTGTTAACAGGATATTCTACCATTCCAGTATGCTACGTATGATTACTTGATACAGGGATAGGTTATTCTCAAATGCATAAGATGTGGTGTTACATCATCATTCTTGAAATGCATTTATTTAAAGTCATGTTCAACATGCATTATTTCAAACATGCATTATCTCTTTTCCTTTGCTCCTTAGAGCTTATTCCTTGTCATTTGGAACTCCTACAACATCATAAATCATTATTTCCATATGATTTTCTCAAGACCCTAAGCTCTCTTTTTCTCTCTCAAAACCCTAGTTTCTCTCTCTTTCCATATAAGTCTTGGATGAGTTCAAAATTCAAACTTCCTTTAAGAAAAGATGATGAAGAAGAAGAGATGCTTCTTACCTTACACTTTTCTTCACTAGATCACCACTTTGGAGATTTTCTCTCTCTACCAAATTTGATTTTTCTTCCTCTTTCTTGTTCTTTCCAGCTTCCTTAAGAGTTATGGACCATGAAGATCACTTTTTCTTGCTCTTTCCCTTCTCTTCCCTTCCTTTCTCTCTCTAGAATCAAGGTGAGCTATGGAGGAAAATTTGTCGCTGGGGTGACTGGTAGAGAAAATAGAGAATGAAGCAGAAAATGAAGAGAAGAAGAAGAAGAAAAGAAAGCCTTAAATAGGGTACCCAAAAAGTCTTAATGTGGGACTCACCATTTCACCATTTTCTCCCAATTTTACACTTAATCAATATTAATTCACTTCTTTTAGTATCATGGCCGGCCAACACTATCAAAATGTGCCCAAAATTAATATGTTGATTAGCAATTAATCTCATTAATCCTCCAATTTTTGGTAATTTGCAATTTGACCCCAAAACTTATCAAATTTTGTAATTTAGTCCTTTACGGTAAATCAACTTCTTTAAACTTTAATATCACTTATTTAGGCATTTATCATTTAATTTAGCCATTTCTTAATTAACTTTTTGTAAAAATCCGAATTTAGACTCCGATCGGTCAAACGTGTCAACTTCGCAACATGTGCGACTCGGGACCTAAATTAGCGGATATTACATGTTAAACATCGAGTTATAAACTAATTATGTAGGCGCCGTGTATACTGCCAGAGAGTAGAAACCTTGCATTTAGTATTTAGTTCCGGTCTAAGATGTCGTGGGCTATTAAATAAATAATAGAAAAAAAATGTGTGAATTATGAAATTGATATTGTAAATTTCATATTTTTAATTGTTAAGCCATTTTAAGCATACTTAATGAAATGAATGTTAAAATTGATGAATTGTATATTTTTGCATGAAAAAAATAGTTTTAATATTATTTGAATATTTGGCATGCTTAGTGATACGTCTCGGGTCTGGGGGGTGTGGAATGGGTTTGGCCAGGTGGCACACAAAATCGAAAGAGACTGGTGGCCCTTGTTTGATCCTGGATAAAGGAATAGAGTTTCGCCTTTGCTATCAGCTGAAGCTTTTGGTAGAATGGTAAGCGCTCTTTCTGGTTAAGCGTGCTTGAGTAGGAGGAGTACCATGATGGGTGACATCCTAGGAAGTGCTTAGCTCAAGGTAGTTAAGCGACTGATTAAGCATTCTTGAGTTTGATTAGTACCAGGATGGGTGACTTTCTGGGAATACCTTGGCCTAGTCGCATCATTTGGTATCAGAGCCTGAAGTCGGGTCCGGATCCCACTGCAGTGTGCCAGGTTCGAGGATGAACCTCCTCAAAGAGGGAGGGAATGATATGTCTCGGATCTATGGGGAGTGGAACGGGTTTGGCCAGGTGGCACACAAAGTCGAAAGAGACTGGTGGCCTTTGTTTGATCCTGGATAAAGGAATAAAGTTGCGCCTCTGCTATCAGCTTAAGCTTTTGGCCGCACGGTAAGCGCTCTTTCTGGTTAAATGTGCTTGAGTTGGGGGAGTACCATGAAGGGTGACCTCCTGGGAAGTGCTTGGCTCAAGGCGGTTAAGCGGCCGATTAAGCATTCTTGAGCAGGGTTAGTACCATGATGGGTGACTTTCTGGGAATACCATGGCCCAGTCGCATCAGTTAGTAAGTTAATTGTAGTTTTTAAATTTTTATTTTGGAAATATTTATATAATTATTGGATAGTTGTCAAACGTACCACTAAGCTAGTAGCTTAGTGCGTGTGTTTCACGCATAGATAAATAGAAGTAGTTGTTCTGATAGGGCGACTGAAGAAGAGGGAATCCCAAGATCAGATTGCAGTAGTCTAGTTTCTTTTTGTATGTTTTGGAAATTATATTGTAAAAATTAAATTTTAAGAATTTCTTTTAAAAAAATTGTGGCATGTAGGATTTATAAGGATTAAATTTTGTAATTAATATATTTGGTATTATGGTAAATATATTTCTAAATATTACGATTTAATGAATGAGTTATTTTAAATCAAAATATTTATATCACTAGTTACATATTTAAATGAAAAAAAGAAAAAGAATTATAGTAATAAATATTCCGCTAATAATAAACTCGAAAATTGAAAAAAAATATACAATAAATTTGATATTGGTTTTTATGAAAACAAATGAGTTTAGTAGCTCTTCCATACACTATTAACAACTAGTAGAGTAAGGGAGCACTACAGTGGGACTTCTGGTTTTAGCAAGACTGCTTTCCACCAGTCATAGGCATCTTCCTGTAGCAAGGAAACAACATACTTGGCCATCTGATCATTGGCCACATCAAATTCATCACATGCTCACTCTATCTTCTCAATCGAATACTCTGCAGTAGTATGATCATCATCCTTTATTCAATTGTACCCTCGGCCTCGGTGGTGGAGGTGGAGGAACTGGTGCTGGTGCCGGTGCTATTGGTCTCACGATCTGTTGTAGTAAACTTGCCTTCTATTGCATAAAAGGAGACTGGCCCTGATCGGCTTGCTCCTGAGCTTGCTTGTCTAGCATTGGTATTGCACTTGGACCCTGAACACTAGCAGCGTTGGGCTAGTTTAGTGCAACAACATGTGAAGAGCTATGCTCTCAGCCTCATTATTCGATCTAGATGCCATCTCACTCTATTTCTACTACTGGAAAGAGAAGTAGCCAATAGTCAGAGTCAGACAAGACACATGTATGTATGCATGATAACCCCACATCCCACTCAGGTCTAGAACTGCCTAAACCGGAGCTCTGATACCACTAAATGTCACACCCATCCATACAGTAGGATAAACCCTGCTCATATACCTATCTAGAATTAAAAACTTTACATCTACCTGTCTGAATTAAAAACTTTACTAACATATACAGACAAGATCACAATATCATAAACAATCTTATATTAAAAGATAAATCTTTCTAGTCGTATATGAAACAAATCCACAAGCATATAAAGATCTGTTTTAGGCACAATCGCCCTTATTACAAAATCCATTCTTATTAAATAATAAAAGATACAATTACATAACCTTATTAAAAACATCTCTCAATTACTCTGCCTCTATCCTATGATATGTGAAAAACAAAACTGAGTGAAATAAATGAAATAATGAAACAAACCAATATAAGTCAACATTGATTGCTCTAATTGGCTTGGTCTTCTCTTCTGGTCAACTCAACAGTCTACTAGCTCCAAACCTTTGTGTAGAGAAATCTACACGCTAAGCTACTAAGAGCTTATTGGTACATATAAGCATTTAAATTCTAACATGCATTCACACAGTTATACAACATCTCCTACTCATAAACGTACCTAGGTTTTTTACCATCTTCACATACATAGATTATCATATAATTGTTCATTCATACTAAATTGAATTGCATTGATTATTTTTATGGCATACATAGCACAAACTAAACATGTCATCATAGTCAAACTCCATTTGTTCATAACATTCATACATTATTATAATCATAGTATTTTTCATCATATGTTACCATTATACAATCTCTGACTTTTCTTAGCCAATATTCTAACACCCCCTTACCCCAGCAACTCATGCCCGGATAAGGGAGTGCTATGCAGACTTCATTGGTTAACATATCCCTTTTTAAATTTTGTATACATGAAAATCATTCATATATATATTTTTTCTTTATTTACTATTTATTGTTTATTATTTATTTACTAGTAGTGTAAAATAAATCATAATAAAGAAACACAATACATGTTATATAATAAAGTATTATTTACAAAACGTGCGCTTACTTTACAACTTCGGACTTATTTGTTTCATATTTACCACATATGCTAAGTATGCTTCACATCCCTTACTGATGAGTTTCTGAGCTTTCAACACTGATATCACATTGTCAGGATGTCCTCTATTTTCACCCATCACCACTATCTCATCTCGTTCTAGAATTCTGATGATCATTTGTCTCCTCCCACAATCCACTATCACTCCATAACGAGCTAGGCCGATCCATTCCCAAGATCACATTGAACTCGTGGAATGGTAGCTTTATCAAGTCTACTAGGAATTTCCTACCTTGAATTTCAACTGGGCAACCCCTAAATACCTTGCTAACCCTCATATTGTGCCCTAACGGGTTAGTCACAATAATCTCAAATTCTAGAGACTGTGGTTCTAAACCCTTTTGACCCGGTGGTGCTGTGCATATGTATGAATGCATCTATCCGAATCTATCAATGCATGTATTGAAATGTCACACCTTATGCATTTCAGTAGAACATATCCCTGTATCAAATAATCACACATAACATGCTGGAAAGACAAAACATCCTGCTAACAGTGATAGTAAATTTTTTTTATATCCTATAATATCATTAGATGATTTTGCAAGTCAACACTGAGATTTCCACCACAATATAATATATCACATCTATTAAAACTTAAACTTTACATCTAAAGGATTACAAGTTACTTCTATTCATACATTTTAAAACTAATCTAGAGTGACTATACATATTCAAACATATAAATCCAAAATACAGATGATATGTTTTCATGCTCGTGTAGAATGCAAGGACAGAGAGTGATGAGGCTCGGCCAGTGACCTGTGCTCCATGTCTTCTATACACTACTCAAAATGAGCTATCACTTTTCTTTACCTGAAAAATGATGCAAATTGATGAGTTGCGGCTTAGTGAGATTAATCATCAAATGAGCTCTAAAGTACCAAGAAACTCATAGTAATAAATCACAAATCTAATACATACTATGTGTTCCATTCCATTCAACAGTATCATTTAAGTATCAATAAAGTTGAAACATATGATCACTACTGTGGTGCCTGCAAACTCCTCACCCGAACCGCACGTGCCTGGATAAGGAAGCGCTACCACCTGTCTTTCTCATACTTCTTTTAATCACTATATTATATATATATATATATATATTTATGCAATACTCACGTGTATATGGATATAAAAAAAATCAGAGTACAATTTATTTACATAAAATAGTAATTTTTAACATCAGAATAATTCTTAACAAACTTTAAAAGTATGTTTTACAAACTCAAACATTTCTTTAATATAAAAGCCAAATACAAAAGTTTCAAAACTTGTAACCCACTTTCTCAAGATTCGGCTGCTTTACTTGAATGGGATCACCGCTTGCTTTATCTAGCGTCTTCAGCTACCTTTCTATATCTGCGTCGAAATTAAACTCCACGCTAAGCTCTAAGCTTAGTGGTGCATATAAATAAGACAATATACTATATCATGCAACAATCATTAACAATTATCATTTTGTGCATTAAAATGTTTGCATGCATGACTATCAGCATATTCCTATTTCATACAAGTATAAATGTCATGCTGATATAGACAATGTTATTTTCATTTGTCTTTAATGGAAAATTATTTTGTAAATCTCTTTATCATTACATTTCAATCTCAAATCATCATCATTTTCTTATTCTTTCCTTTTCTTATTTTTCCAACATATCCTCATTATCTTGCCCACATCACTCTAAATTTTTGGACTGACTGGATACGGGTTATGGATCAGGAGTGCTCACACAAGCTTATGCCACCCTGTCCACTATCTGGCTCATAAGAGCTTCTCAAATCAATGGCGTTCACACAAGCTTATGCCACATTGATTGAGTATAATTTCATCAGAGATGAATAACCGGATCAAGGCCGCTCACACAAGCTTATGTCACCTTGTCCTCATTTATATGTGCTCATCGGAGCTTTCTCAAGTCAGTAGCGCTCACACAAGCTTTACCTTTTCTAACTGAGCATCCCAGACCAATGGCGCTCACACAAGCTTTAGCCACATTGGTTGAGGTATAGTACCGTACCATTCGCACCCTTAATAACATGTCATCTATCCTGATTCTAGTCCGAAAGTAGAGTAATGGGCTTCTTTATATTTCCACATCAATCATAATCTCTCAAATTTCAACAAATCAATATTCTCATATTTATCAACATCTCCATTTTCTTATTTTGCAAACATATAGTCATACTCGTACATCTTTTCATTCATTTGCTAGATTCATCAATATTCTCATGTTTATCATCTGCATAAGATTTCATATATTATCCATGACAATCCATTTTTCTACATCAATTCCTTTTTCTATATCACAACATATCACATTCTCACACACACACACACACATATATATATATATATATATATATATATACTTATATCTATATCCATATCATTCTTATTTCACTGGATAGACAATGACTTTCATTTACTTACCTAAATTCTTCATTTGATAACCACATTCATAATTTCAAATACAGAGCATTCACGGCCGTGATTACTAATTTCATGCCTGTGAATTAGTTCACGCCCGTAATCCCAAGCCGTGAACGCTACTGGAATGAATCACCCAAAAGCATTCATGATCGTGATTACTCATTCACGCCCGTGAATAAGTTCACTTCCGTGATTCCAACCCGTGAATGCTTCTGGAATGAATAGTACCATTTCCACCCAGAAATTCACAATCGTGACACAATTAGTCACAACAGTGAACCCTCAAGTTCACGCCCGTGACTCCATAGTCACACCCGTGACTTTCAACAGGAAATCTGCATATTCATATTTCATTCATTCTAACATCAATCATAATTCTCATGTTTCAACACATCCATATTCTCATATTTATCAACATTTCAATTTTCTTGTTTTGCAACATATAGTCATACTCATACATCTTTTCATTCATTTACTAGATTCATCAATATTCTCATGTTTATCATCTGCATCATATTTCATATATCATCCATGACAATTCATTTTTCTACATTAATTCATTTTTCCATATCACAACATGTCACATTCTCACATCAATATATATATATACATATATCTATATTCATATCATTCCTATTTCACTGGATAGACAATGACTTTCATTTACTTACCTGAATTCTTCATTTGATAACCACATTCGTAATTAAAAATACAGAGCATTCACGGCCGTGATTACTAATTTCATGCCCATGAATTAGTTCACACCCGTAATCCCAATCAGTGAACGCTACTGGAATGAATTGCCCAAAAGCATTCACGGTCGTGATTACTCATTCACGCCCGTGAATAAGTTCACTTCCATGATTCCAACCCGTGAACGCTTCTGGAATGAATAGTACCATTTCCACCCAGAAATTCACAACCGTGACACAATCAGTCACAACCGTGAACCCTTAAGTTCACTCCCGTGACTCAATAATCACACCCGTGACTTTCAGCAGGAAATCTGCATATTCACCTTTCATTCATTCTAACATCATCCAAAACGTACCAAATTCTATTTCATGCATTTCTAAGGTTCTTTACTCCACTTATTACTTTCCAATACATGTACATGCCTTGATCATACAAGATTTTCTAACATGCATCATTAATTCAAAGTCACACAAGAATCTCATTCACACATGTCTAATCCTATAGTTTCATGCCATGATCATCATCATTCTTGAAATGCATTTATCTAAAGTCATGTTCAGCATGCATTATTTCAAACAAAAATAGGCTATTGCCTTAAGTTATGCACAAACCTTAATCTTTCTCCTTCACTCTTTTAGGTAGTTTTCTCTTTTCCTTTGCTCCTTAGAGCTTGTTCCTTATCACTTGGAACTCCTACAATATCATAAATCATTATTTCCATATGATTTTCTCAAGACCCTAAGCTCTCTTTTTCTCTCTCAAAATCCTAGTTTCTCTCTCTTTCCATATAAGTCTTGGATGAGCTTAAAATTTGAACTTCCTTTAAGAAAAGATGAAGAAGAAGAAATACTTCTTACCTTACACTTTTCTTCACATGATCACAACTTTGGAGATTTTCTCTCTCTACCAAACTTTATTTTTCTTCCTCTTTCTTGTTCTTTCCAGCTTCCTTATGAGTTATGGAACATGAAGATCACCTTATCTTGCTCTTTCCCTTCTCTTCCCTTCCTTTCTCTCTCTAGAATTCAAGATGAGCTATAGAGGAATGGATGAAGCTGGCATGACTGGTAAAGAAAACAGAGAAGGAAGCAGAAAATGAAGAGAAGAAGAAGAAGAAAAGAAAGCCTTAAATAGGGTACCCAAAAAGTCTTCATGTGGGACCCACCATTTGACCATTTTCTCCCAATTTTACACTTAATCAATATTAATTCACTTCCTTTAAATATCATGGCCGGCCAAACCTATCAAAATGTGCCAAAAATTAATATGTTGATTAGCAATTAATCTCATTAATCCTCCAATTTTTGGTAAATTGCAATTTGACCCCAAAACTTATCAAATTTGGAATTTAGTCCTTTACCGTAAATCAACTTCTTTAAACTCTATAATCACTTATTTAGGTATTTATTATTTAATTTATCCATTACTTAATCATTGTTTTGTAAAAATCCGAATTTAGACTCCAATCGGTCAAACGCGTCAACTTCGCAACATGTGCGACTCGGGACCTAAATTAGCGGATATTACATTCTCTCCCCCTTAAAATAATTTCGTCCTCAAAATTTACCTATTCATTCGGGGTTGAACAACTGGGGATACTGCTTCTTCATCACTTTTTCACTTTCCCACGTGGCTTCTTCAACTGTATGATTCCGTCACCAAACTTTAACTAGAGGAACTCTCTTATTCCGGAAAACTTTCTCTTCATATGCTATTATAGCCACCGATTCTTCCTCATAATACATGTCTGTCTGGAACACGTTATGGATTCGATCTAGCTCCAGAGGAAGAGCTAATCGATAAGCCACTAGTCCTTGAGCTTAACTTTCCCTTTTTGCCATACCTCAATACCTTTTTCCAGGGCGAAACTTTAAGAAATACTTTGTCACCTACAGCATATTCTATATCTCGCCTCTTTAAATCGGCATATGATTTCTATCGATCTTGTGCTACCTTTAGCCTTTCCTTGATCACATTAACTTTCTCTTCAGTCTGTTGAACTATTTCCGGCCCAATCAACTTTTTCTCATTCAACTCGGTCCAACATACTGGTGTCCTACACTTTCTTCCATATAAAGCTTCATAAGGAGCCATGTTTATGCTCGTTTGATGACTGTTGTTATAGGCAAATTCCATAAGAGATAGATGTCTATCCCAGCTTCCCTCAAATTCAAGCACACAACATCTCATCATATCCTCTAGCAACTATATAACTCGCTCTGATTGTCCATCCATTTGCAGATGAAATGTCGTGCTAAAATTTAGTCGAGTTTCCAAAGCCTACTGTAGACTCTTCCAGAACTGCGATGTAAACCTGGGATCTCTATCAGAAATGATAGATACAGGTACTCCATGAAGTCTCACTATCTCATTCACATAAATCTTAGCCATCTTGTTCAAAGTATAGTCCACTCGGACTGGTAAAAAATGTGTTGACTTCGTCAATTGATCAATTATCACCCACACTGCATCATGCTTTCTCTGAGTTACCGGTAAACCAGACACAAAATCCATCGTGATCCTCTCCCACTTCCATTCTGGTATGGGAATCGGTTGTAATAATCCTGTGGGTAATTGATGCTCAGCTTTCACTTGTTGACATATTAGACATTTAGCAACAGATTCCGTGATATCCTTTTTCATCCCCGACCACCAGTATTGTGCTTTCAAATCTTGGTACATCTTATTCCCACCTGGGTGCATAGTATAAACCGTTTCATGAGCTTCTTTTAAAATCTCTGTCCTCAACTCTTCTATACTTGGCACACAAATCTGGTTCTTGAAATACACAGTACCATCTTTTGTTAAAGAAAATTCTGACTTTTCTCCATTTTTCAAGGCTTCGACCATCTTTACTAACTTCTCATCTTGTTTTTGGACATCTTTAATTCTTTGCATCAATGTGGATTCCACTCGCATCTCAGCTAAAATCTTATTGCTTAGTGCATCTGCAACCACATTAGCCTTTCCTGGATGGTAGTCTATCACACAATCATAGTCTTTAATCAATTCCAACCATCTTCGTTGCCTCAGATTCAACTCTTTATGTGAAGGAAGATACTTAAGACTCTTGTGATCTGTATAAATGTAGCATCTTTCTCCATACAAATAATGTCTCCAAATCTTAAGAGCAAAAACTATCGCTGCAAGCTCTAAATCATGCGTCAGATAGTTAAGTTCGTGAGGCTTAAGTTGTTTGGAGGCATATGCAATCACTTTTCCCTCTTGCATAAGAACACATCCTAGCCCATTATGACTTGCATCACTATACACAACATAATCATTTCCTGGAGTAGGCTGAGTCAAAACTGATGCTTCAGTCAACATTGTTTTCAATCGATCAAAGCTTGCTTGACACTTATCTGTCCATTCAAAACGGACCTCTTTTCGCAGCAGTCGTGTCAATGGATTCGCTATAGATGAAAATCCTTTCACAAATCTCCTATAGTATCCCGCTAATCCAAGAAAACTTCTCACTTATGTCACATTTCGAGGTGGTTTCCAATTAAAAATAGCCTCGATTTTACTAGGATAAACTTGAATACCTTCTGCTGAAATTACATGACCCAGAAAACTAACTGCTTCTAACCAAAACTCACACTTAGACAGCTTTGCATACAATTGTTTCTCCCTCAAAGTCTGCAATACTTTTCTGAGATATTGGTCATGTTCTACTCGATCTCTTGAATAAACAAGAATGTCATCAATGAATACAACTACAAATTGATCAATATATGGCCTGAACACTCGGTTCATTAGGTCCATAAAAACTGCCGACGCATTCGTCAATCCAAATGGCATCACCAAGAACTCATAATGACCATAACAAGTCCTGAATGTCGTCTTAGATACATCTGACTCCTTGATCTTCAGTTGATGATACCTTGATCGAATATCTATCTTTGAAAATACACTTACACCTTTCAACTGATCAAATAAATCATCAATCCTAGGCAGTGGGTATTTATTCTTAACAATAACCCTATTAAGCTGCCTGTAGTTAATGCTAAGACGTAAAGTACCGTCTTTCTTCTTCACAAATAGTACTGGAGCATACACTAGGTCGTATAAATCCTTTATCTAACATTTCTTATAACTGTATCTTTAACTCTTTCAATTCTATGGGTGCCATCCTATATGGTGTAATAGATATAGGAGCGGTGCCAAGTACTAATTCAATAGCAAACTCTATCTCTCGATTAGGTGGTAGTCCTGGTAACTCCTTAGGAAACACATCTGGAAATTCACTAACAGTAGAGATATCAGTTAGCTTTGAACTTTTCTTTCGGGTATCAATCACATATGCTAGGTAAGTCTCACATCCCATATTGATGAGTTTTTGAGCTTTCAACGCTGATATCACATTATCTGGATATCCTCTATTCTCGCCCCTCACTACTATCTCTTCTTGTTTTGAAACTTTAATTCTCATTTGCCTCTTTCCACAATCAATTATCACCCCATGGCAAGCTAGCCAATCCCTTCCCAAGATCACATCGAACTCGCGGAATGGTAGCTCTATTAGATCTGCTGGAAATTGCCTGCCTTGAATTTCGACTGGGCAACCTCTAAACACTTTACTAACCTGCACACTGTGTCCTAATGGGTTAGTCACATGAATCTCATATTCTAGAGTCTCTGGTTTTAGACCCTCTCGACCCGATGGTGGTGTGCATATGTATGAGTGTGTTAACCCAGGGTCTATCAATGCATGTATACAAGAGCCAAAGACAAGGAATTTACCCGCTATGACATCAGGTGCATCCTGCTCCTCTCGGCCTCGCATGGCATAAGCTCTTGTTGGAGCAGCTCTACTGCCTTCAGGTCTCTCTACTGTATCTGATCTGAATTGGCTTAGCCCTGCACGACCTCCTCTTCCTTGTCCTCGGCCTCGTCCTCTGCCTTATCCCATAGTATGCATTGGTACTGACTCAACACTCTCCTTGATGCGAACGACCATAATGCTGACACACCGGTAAAGTGGTAAACCTACGGGATACTTGTGTCGGTGCACTGGCTGCCGATGAAGTAGATCTTACGGGTTGTCCCCGTCTATAAGAATGAAATCTGTTGGAACTCCTAGCCTGGAAACGACCACCAAAAGATTTGGCTCTTTTGCCACTAGACTGTACTCCACTTAGTTGTGGCGTTGGTCTATTAACCCCATTAATCTGTACTGGCTGTTGTGTCGCCAGGACTCTTTCAACTGCTCTAGCAGATGCTAGTAAATTAGGGAAACTCATCAGTGGTAGGGATGAAACTTGTAACTTGATCGTATCTCTCAATCCATCTTCAAATCGTCGGCACTTATCTGCCTCAGTGGATACAATACCACCAGCATACTTGCAAAGATGAGTGAATTCTCTCTCATATTCTGTTACAGACATATCCCTCTGTTTCAGCATCAGAAACTCTCTCTTTTTGTCGTCTGTGTAGATAAGAGGAATATACTGCTCATTAAACTTCTCTAGAAAGAATTCCCATGTCATAGGGTTAGGAGCCTCTGTACTCTATGATTCAGATCGCCACCAATCATATGCATGCTCCTGTAGTAGAGATACTGCATATTCATATTTCTGTTCATCTATGCAGTGTAGTTGATTAAATACTCGTTATGCTCGTTCCAACCAAAATTCTGCCACTAAGGGGTCATCTTCTCGTTTACCATAGAAATTAGATGCCCTTAATTTCCTTAGTCTCTCGAATTGTAATCCAGATGAATCTGATCGTGATGCTCTATGTAGCAAATCTATCATATTTCTCATGAGTTCCGTCTGACCCATATTAATAGCTGAATGCTCACGAAGTGAGCTGGCACTAGATCTCGGTGCCGCAGCTCGACGACGACTTGGTTGCGACGAAGCTCTTGCCTCTGAGGGCTCATTACTCTCAGCTTCTTCTATTACTATTTGTCTTGATCCTGAGGCCATATCCTACCTATAACATAAAGGCAACGACCCTAATCAATAAAGCAGCAACTCCAAAAATGCAATTTTGGGTACATTTAAGAAAAACATTTTCAAAATTCACTTGAAAAATCCAAACAGGCTATAATATTAATATCCAGAAATACCAAACCTAGTGCTCTGATACCAAAACCTTGTGGTGCCCATAACCTCCTCACCCGAACCGCACGTGCCTGGATAAGAAAGCGTTACCGCCTATCTTTCTCATACTTCTTTTAATCACTATATTATATTATATTTTTTTTTTACGCAATACTCAAGTGTATATGGATATAAACAAAAATCAGAGTACAATTTATTAACATAAAATAGTAATTTTTAACATCAGAATAATTCTTAACAAACTTTAAAAGTAGGTTTTACAAACTCAAACATTTCTTTAATATAAAAGCTAAATACAAAAGTTTCAAAATTTGTAACCCACTTTCTCAAGATTCGGCTGCTTTACTTGAATGGGATCACCGTTTGATTTATCTAGCGTCTTCAGCTACCTTTCTATATCTGCGTGAAAATTAAACTCCACGCTAAGCTCTAAGCTTAGTGGTGCATATAAATAAGGCAATATACTATATCATGCAACAAGTATTAACAATTATCATTTTGTGCATTAAAATGTTTGCATGCATGACTAAACATATTCCTATATCATACATGTGTAAATGTCATGATGATATAGACAATGTTATTTTCATTTATCTTTAATGGCAAATTATTCTGTAAATCTCTTTATCATTACATTTCAATCTCAAATCATCATCATTTTCTTATTCTTTCCTTTTCTTATTTTTTCGACATATCCTCATTATCTTGCCCACATCACTCTAAATTTTGGACTGACTGGATACGGGTTATGGATCTGGAGCGCTCACACAAGCTTATGCCACCCTTTCCACTATCTGGCTCATAAGAGCTTCTCAAATCAATGGCGCTCACACAAGCTTATGCCACATTGATTGAGTATAATTTCATCATAGATGAATAACCGGATCAAGGCCGCTCACACAAGCTTATGTCACCATGTCCTCATTTATATGTGCTCATCGGAGCTTTCTGAAGTCAGTAGCGCTGACACAAGCTTTAGCCACACTGATTGAGCATCCCAGACTAATGGCGCTGACACAAGCTTTAGCCACATTGGTTGAGGTATAGTACGGTACCGTTCGCCCCCTTAATGACTTCTAAAGGCCATAAATTAGTATTGATATCAAATTAGTCATTTTGAGCGTCTAAGTGTGTTGGTTCATTTGTCTTAGTAATTTTGGCTTGTGCCAAAACTTTTTTGATGAACTTGAGCTGACCGAAAGATAATTAGAATGGTGATTTGATGTTATGGAAATCTTTAGAGTTTTTGGAAATTAATTTTGAATTAATTTAAGTTGTGCAATTGTAATGCTAGTATGACTAGAAATTGGTATGTATATTAAAATTAAATTGTTTAATTTTAACATCATAATATTCTGATTTTAAGGAGAATTATTTTTGAATTATTTCTGGAAATATGGAATTTAATTTAATTTGATTAAATATTAAATTCCACTTTAAAATGACATACAAAATTAAATTAACCGAAAGAACACATATAGGCAATTTCGATTCAAGTGTTGAATCGATTTACAAATTGAAATCCAAAATTGTCATTTTTATTTTGTGCATTAGAGAATGCATATTAGGGGTGTATGAAAAGGCATGATGGATGATTATGGACTTAGGCCCAGTGTGATTGAGCATGCATGAAATTATTTTGTTTTATGGTAAATAGGGCATACGTGTCCCTACCTCTTTTTCTTTCTTATGTATTTCTCTTCTCATCTTACTCGCCTCAAATGTAAATTGAGGTTTTCTATAATTTGAAATATGTAATTAGATTACATAGGATTAGAAGAGAATGAAGATACAAAGGAGCAAGAAGCAAAGGAGATGGTACCATAAACAAGAAGACTTAGAAATAGGAATTTGATTTCTATTTTGGGTTGTAAATTCATTCATATACCTAGTCAATCTCTCTGTGGCTCAAGAGATTGACTTTAGTATGTCCATAATCATTCCA
Organism: Triadica sebifera; assembly: GCA_023653625.1. Lineage (NCBI taxonomy): Eukaryota > Viridiplantae > Streptophyta > Magnoliopsida > Malpighiales > Euphorbiaceae > Triadica > Triadica sebifera. The sequence continues at coordinate 15,155,764 of CM042898.1, read as the reverse complement.
TATATTTAATGTAACTATCTTTTTATATCAATGTGATGAATGTATGATATATAAAAGCATGAAATAATAACATGATGAGACTTAACAAAGAAATCCCTCACTAAATAAACAATTAAGTCTTATGCCTTCCATTAATATGGGGAGAACCAGAGTTCTTCTAGAGTTAGGGTTGTTAAGTTGCCTCAAGCTCACTCTATAAGAATATGTTCAATCCATTGAAATTAGATTTCACGATTAATGGGTTAGACTTAACCGATATTATTAACTTGTTAGATTTGCGCCAAGGTTAATGTGTATTGTAGGTGAAGTTGGGTTTGTATACATGAGATGTACACATATCAAGAGTCAATAGCCCAATGTATGTGCACACATCAATAAGTTGATAGCACAAGATTCGATAGTTACATGAATAATGCAATTGGAATGGATTAGATACCTACCAACCAAACTAAGGATAGCATGTTGAGTTGCCTCAAGGTTATTCTTAGCTAGTTGGATATTGACCCACCAGGAGAACTTCCATATAAGTTCTCTCGGGTTCATAGCGAGGGCTATGGATTCGCTATAAAATAGTGGGAGCCATAATGCGATTTATTAAAGACCTAATAAACATGCATTTTATGTACATTCTAACATGTTCTATTTTACATCTAGGTTGCTAGAATCATCATCATTACAAGTGTGAATTTGCGATCGCTAATGGAATCAAATAAGTTGATTGGGCCCAATTTTTTGGATTGGCTAAGGAATCTGAGAATAGTTCTCAAATCCGAAAAGATTGGCTATGACCTAGATGAGGCACTCCCTAATCCTCGTACTGCTAATGCTTCTGAAGATGTTCAGAAGGCATAACAAAAGCATCTCAATGATAGTGAGATGGCATGTTGCATTATACTTGCTACTATGTCAGCTGAGTTGCAAAAGCAGCATGAGGCTATGGATGCTAATTCCATAGTATACCATCTAAGAGAGCTTTTTGATGAGCAAGCACATTCTGAAAGGTTCGAAACTTCAAGGTTGCTCTTCCGTACTAAGATGGTTGAGGGGACATCTCCAATGCAATATGCATTGAAGATGAATGGCTATATTGAGAGGTTGGCCACCTTGGGTTTTGTGATGGACTATGAATTAAGTGTTGACTTAATTCTAACCGGTTTGTCTGATAGTTATTCACATTTTATGCTTAACTATAGGATGAACCAAATCTCTACCACTATTCCTGAGCTGATTAACTTGCTTAAAACAGCTGAGCCATCTGTCAAGAAGGACAGTAAGGCTGTGATGCTATTGGACTCTTCAAGTTCTAAATGGAAGAACCTTAAAAAGAATAAGAAGTCCATGAAGCCTAAGGGAGGCGTAGCCAAGAAAAAGGCCAAGGAGATTGCTCCAAAAGGGACATGCTTCCATTGTTGCAAGGATGGCCATTGGAAGAGAAACTGCAAGGCTTACTTGGAGTCCTTGAAGAAGAAGGCATCTGATGCCCCATCTACTTCAGGTATTTTTTTCATTGAAATTAATATTATTTCCAATAATAATATATGGGTATTGGATACCGGTTGTGGCTCACACATATGCACTGATATGCAGGGCCTAAGTAACAGTAGACAACACAATAAGGGAGAGTCAAACCTACACGTTTGAAATGGAGCAAGGGTTGCTGCATTAGCTATAGGAACATAAAGATGGTTTCCTTTTAGCTTTTAGTAACAATTGTTGTTCTATTATGTTGAATGGAATTCTTTATGCTAATGGTACATTATGCAATGGAATATACATATTAGATATGTCAAATCCAATTTTAAACATCAATGATAATAAAAGGCAAAAACAAGATATGTTGAAATCATTTTATTTATGGCATTGTCGTCTTGGTCATATAAGTGAGAAATGCATGGCTAAGCTACACAAAAGTGGTAGTTTGGGGTCATTTGATTATGAATCATATGACACATGTGAATCATGTTTACTAGGCAAGATGACTAAATTTGTAATATCCGCTAATTTAGGTTCTGAGTCGCACGTGTTGCGAAATTGACAATTTTGACGGATCGGAGTCTAAATTCGGATTTTTACAAAACTTGATTAAGAAATGGCTAAATTAAATGATAAATGCCTAAATAAGTGATATTAAAGTTTAAAGAAGTTGATTTACGGTAAAGGACTAATTTGCAAAATTTGATAAGTTTTGGGGTCATATTGCAAATTACCAAAAATTGGAGGATTAATGAGATTAATGGCTAATTAACTTAAGAAATTTGGACATTTAAAATTGGGTTGGCCGGCCATGATATTAAAGGAAGATGATTAATATTGATTAAGTGTAAAATTGGGAGAAAATGGTCAAATGATGGGTCCCACATGAAGACTTTTTGGGTACCCTATTTAAGGCTTTCTTTTCTTCTTCTTCTTCTCTTCATTTTCTACTCCTTCTCTCTTTTCTTTACCAGTCATGCTAGCCACAATTTTCCTCCATAGCTCACCTTGATTCTAGAGAGAGAAAGGAAGGGAAGAGAAGGGAAAGAGCAAGACAAGGTGATTTTCATGTTCCATAACTCATAAGGAATCTGGAAAGAACAAGAAAGAGGAAGAAAAATCAAGTTTGGTAGAGAGAGAAAATCTCCAAAGTGGTGATCAAGTGAAGAAAAGTGTAAATTAAGAAGTATTTCTTCTTCTTCTTCATCTTTTCTAAAGGAAGTTTGAATTTTGAGCTCATCAAAGACTTATATGGAAAGAGAGAGAAACTAGGGTTTTGAGAGAGAAAAAGAGAGTTTAGGGTCTTGAGAAAATCATATGGAAATAATGATTTATGATGTTGTAGGAGTTCCAAGTGACAAGGAACAAGCTCTAAGGAGCAAAGGAAAAGAGAAAGCTACCTAAAAGAGTGAAGGAGAAAGATTAAGGTTTGTGCATAACTTAAGGAAATAGCCTATTTTTGCTTGATATAATGCATGCTGAACATGATTTTAGATAAATACATTTCAAGAATGATGATGATTATGGCATGAAATCATAGGATTAGACATGTATGAATGAGATAATTGTGTGACATTGAATTAATGATGCATGCTAGAGAATCTTATATGATCATAACATTTATCTGTAATAGAGAGTAATAAGTTGAGTAAAGAGCCTTAGAAATGCATGAAATAGAATTTGGTATGATTTGGATGATGTTAGAATGAATGAAATATGAATATGCAGATTTCCTGTTGAAAGTCACGGATGTGACTATGGAGTCACGGGCGTGAACTTGAGGGTTCACTGTTGTGACTAATTGTGTCACGATTGTGAATTTCTGGGTGGAAATGGTACAATTCATTGCAGAAGCATTCACGGGTTGGAATCACGGAAGTGAACTTATTCACGGGCGTGAATGAGTAATCACGACCGTGAATGCTTTTGGGTGATTCATTCCAGTAGCGTTCACGGCTTGGGATTACGGGCGTGAACTAATTCATAGGCGTGAAATTAGTAATCACTGCCGTGAATGCTCTGTATTTGAAATTATGAATGTGGTTATCAAATGAAGAATTTAGGTAAGTAAATGAAAGTCATTGTCTATCCAGTGAAATAAGAATGATATGGATATAGATATAAGTATATATATATATATGTGAGAATGTGATATGTTGTGATATAGAAAAAGTAATTGATGTAGAAAAATGGATTGTCATGGATAATATATGAAATCTGATGCAGATGATAAACATGAGAATATTGATGAATCTAGTAAATGAATGAAAAGATGTATGAGTATGACTATATGTTTGCAAAATAAGAAAATGGAGATGTTGATAAATATGAGAATATTGATTTGTTGAAATTTGAGAGATTATGATTGATGTGGAAATATAAAGAAGCCCATTACTCTACTTGCGGACTAGAATCAGGATAGATGACATGTCATTAAGGGGGTGAACGGTACCGTACTATACCTCAACCAATGTGGCTAAAGCTTGTGTGAGCGCCATTGGTCTGGGATGCTCAGTCAGTGTGGCTAAAGCTTGTGTGAGCGCTACTGACTTGAGAAAGCTCCGATGAGCACATATAAATGAGGACAAGGTGTCATAAGCTTGTGTGAGCGGCTTTGATCCGGTTATTCATCTATGATGAAATTATACTCAATCAATGTGGCATAAGCTTGTGTGAGCGCCATTGATTTGAGATGCTTTATGAGCCAGATAGTGGACAGGGTGGCATAAGCTTGTGTGAGCGCTCCTGATCCATAACTCCTATCCAGCCAGTCCAAAATTTAGAGTGATGTGAGCAAGATAATAAGGATATGTCAGAAAAATAAGAAAAAGAAAGAATAAGAAAATGATGATGATATAAGATTGAAATGTAATGATAAAGAGATTTACAGAATAATTTGTCCTTAAGGATAAATGAAAATAACATTGTCTATATGAGCATGACATTTATACTTGTATGAAATAGGAATATGTTGATAGTCATGCATGCAAACATTTTAATGCACAAAATGATAATTGTTAATGCTTGTTGCATGATATAGTATATTGCCTTATTTATATGCACCACTAAGCTTAGAGCTTAGCATGGAGTTTAATTTCCACGCAGATATAGAAAGGTAGCTGAAGACGCTAAATAAAGCAAGCGATGATCCCATTCAAGTAAAGCAGCCGAATCTTGAGAAAGTGGGTTACAAGTTTTGAAACTTTTGTATTTGACTTTTAGATTAAAGAAATGTTTGAGTTTGTAAAACCTACTTTTAAAGTTTGTTAAGAATTACTCTGATGTTAAAAATTTCTATTTTATGTAAATAAATTGCTCTCTGATTTTTGTTTATATCCATATATACATGCGAAAAAAAATAATAATATAGCGATTAGTAGAAGTATGAGAAAGTTAGTGCGGCAGCGCTCCCTCATCCGGGCACGTGGTATTCGGGTGAGGAGGTGCTACAATTTTTGGTATCAGAGCACCAGGTTTGGTGTTTCTGGATTTTGATATTAAAGCCGGTTTGGGCTGTTTTGGATTTTTTTAAAGTGAATTTTGAAAATGTTTTACTTGAAATGTACCCAAAATTGCATATTTGGAGTTGCTGCTTTATTGATTAGGGTCGTTGTCTTTATGTTATAGGTAGGATATGGCCTCAGGATCAAGACGAATAGTAATAGAAGAAGCTGAGAGTAATGAGCCTTCCGAGGCAAGAGCTTCGTCGTAACCAAGTCGTCATCGAGCTGCGGCACCGAGATCTGGTGCCAGCTCACTTCGTGAACATTCGGCTATTAATATGGGTCAGACTGAGCTCATGAGAAATATGATAGATCTACTACAGAGAGCATCATGATCAAATTCGTCTGGATTACAGTTTGAGAGACTGAGGAAATTAGGGGCATCTGATTTCTATGGTAAACGGGAAGATGACCCCTCAGTGGCAGAATTTTGGTTGGAACGAGCAGAGCGAGTATTTAATCAACTACACTGCATAGATGAACAAAAATATGAATATGCAGTATCATTGCTACAGGAGCATGCATATGATTGGTGGCGATCTGAATCATAGAGTACAGAGGCTCCTAACCCTATGACATGGGAATTATTTCTAGTGAAGTTTAAGGAGTAGTATATTCCTCCTATTTACACAGTCAACAAAAAGAGAGAGTTTCTGATGTTAAAACAGAGGGATATGTCTGTAACAGAATATGAGAGAGAATTCACTCATCTTTGCAAGTATGCTGGTGGTATTGTATCCACTGAGGCAGATAAGTGCCGACGATTTGAAGATGGATTGAGGGATACTATCAAGTTACAAATTTCAGCCCTACGACTGATAAGTTTTCCTACTTTACTAGCATCTGTTAGAACAATTGAAAGAGTCCTAGTGACACAACAGCCAGTACAGGTTAGTGGGGTTAGTAGACCAGCACCACAACCAAGTGGAGTACAGTCTAGTGGCAAAAGAGCCAGATCTTTTGGTGGCCGATTCCAGGCTGGGAGTTCAACAGATTTCATTCTTATAGACCGACAACCCGTAAGAACTACTTCATCGGCAGCCAGTGCATCGACACAGGCATCCCGTAGGTTTACCACTCTACCGGTGTGTCAGCATTGTGGTCGTTCGCATCTAGGAGAGTGTTGGTTGATGACAGAAGCGTGCATGAGATGCTGCTCCAAGAACCATATTAAAAGAGATTGTCCGTTGCTACAGTTTGGCAGAGGATCAGGGAGTGTTGAGTCAGTACCGATACAAATGATGGGACAAGGCAGAGGACGAGGCCGAGGACAAGGAAGAGGAGGCCATACAGGGCCAAGCCAGTTCAGATCAGATACAGTAGAGAGACTTGAAGGTAGTAGAGCTGCTCCAGCAAGAGCTTGTGCCATGCGAGGCCGAGAGGAGCAGGATGCACCTGACGTCATAGCGGGTAAATTCCTTCTCTTTGGCTCTTGTATACATGCATTGATAGACCCTGGGTCAACACACTCATACATATGCACACCACCATCGGGTCAAGAGGGTCTAAAACCAAAGACTCTAGAATATGAGATTTGTGTGACTAACCCGTTAGGACAAAATGTGCGGGTTAGTAAAGTGTTTAAGGGTTGCCCAGTCAAAATTCAAGGCAGGCAATTTCCAGCAGACCTAATAGAGCTACCATTCCGCGAGTTCATTGTGATCTTGGGAATGGATTGGCTAGCTTGCCATGGGGTGGTAATAGATTGTGGAAAGAGGCAGATGAGAATTAAAGTTTCAGAACAAGAAGAGATAGTAGTGATGGACGAGTATAGAGGATATCCAGATAATGTGATATCAGCGTTGAAAGCTCAAAAACTCATCAATAAGGGATGTGAGACTTACCTAGCGTATGTGATTGATACCCGAAAGAAAAGTCCAAAGTTGGCTGACATCCCAACTGTTAGTGAGTTTTTTGATATATTTCCTGAGTTACCAGGACTACCATCTGATCGAGAGATAGAGTTTGCTATTGAATTAGTACCTGACACCGCTCCTATATCTATTACACCATATAAGATGACACCCATAGAATTGAAAGAATTGAAGATACAGTTACAAGAAATGTTAGATAAAGGATTTATACGACCTAGTGTATCACCATGGGGTGCTTCAGTACTATTTGTGAAGAAGAAAGACGGTACTTTATATCTTCGCATTGACTACAGGCAGCTTAATAGGGTTACTGTTAAGAATAAATACCCACTGCCTAGGATTGATGATTTATTTGATCAGTTGAAAGGTGCAAGTGTATTTTCAAAGATTGATCTTCGATCAGGGTATTATCAACTGAAGATCAAAGAGTCAGATGTATCTAAGAAGACATTCAGGACTCGTTATGGTCATTATGAGTTCTTGGTGATGGCATTTGGATTAACGAATGCACCAGCAGTTTTTATGGACCTGATGAACCGAGTGTTTAGGCCATATATTGATCAATTTGTAGTTGTATTCATTGATGACATTCTTGTCTATTCAAGAGATCGAGTAGAACATGACCAACATCTTAGAAAAGTATTGCAGACCTTGAGGGAGGAACAATTGTATGCAAAGCTATCTAAGTGTGAATTTTGGCTAGAAGCAGTTAGTTTTCTGGGTCATGTAATTTCAGCCGAAGGTATTCGAGTTGATCCTAGTAAAATCGAGGCTATTCTTAATTGGAAACCACCTCGAAATGTGACAGAAGTGAGAAGTTTTCTTGGATTAGCTGGATACTATAGGAGATTTGTGAAAGGATTTTCATCTATAGCGAATCCTTTGACACGACTGCTGCGAAAAGAGGTCCGTTTTGAATGGACAGATAAGTGTCAAGCAAGCTTTGATCGATTGAAAGCAATGTTGACTGATGCACCAATTTTGACTCAGCCTACTCCAGGAAAAGATTATGTTGTGTACAGTGATGCAAGTCACAATGGGCTAGGATGTGTTTTTATGCAAGAGGGAAAAGTGATTGCATATGCTTCCAGACAACTTAAGCCTCATGAACTTAACTATCTGACGCATGATTTAGAGCTTGCAGCGATAGTTTTTGCTCTTAAGATTTGGAGACATTATTTGTATGGAGAAAGATGCTACATTTATATAGATCACAAGAGTCTTAAGTATCTTCCTTCACAGAAAGAGTTGAATCTGAGGCAACAAAGATGGTTGAAATTGATTAAAGACTATGATTGTGTGATAGACTACCATCCAGGAAAGGCTAATGTGGTTGCAGATGCACTAAGCAGGAAGATTTTAGTTGAGATGCGAGTGGAATCCACATTGATGCAAAGAATTAAAGATGTCCAAAAACAAGATGAGAAGTTAGTAAAGATGGTTGAAGCCTTGAAAAATAGAGAAAAGTTAGAATTTTCTTTAACAGAAGATGGTACTGTGTATTTCAAGAACCGGATTTGTGTGCCAAGTATGAAAGAGTTGAGGACAAATATTTTAAAAGAAACTCATAAAATGGTCTATACTATGCACCCAGGTGGGAACAAGATGTACCAAGATTTGAAAGGACAATATTGGTGGTCGGGGATGAAAAAGGATATCACTGAATATGTTGCTAAATGTCTAATCTTTCAGCAAGTGAAAACTAAGCATCAATTACCCACAGGATTACTACAACCGATTCCCATACCAGAATGGAAGTGGGAGAGGATCACGATGGATTTTTTGTCTGGTTTACCGGTAACTTAGAGAAAGCATGATGCAGTGTGGGTGATAGTGGATCGATTGACGAAGTCAGCACATTTTCTACCAGTCCGAATGGACTATACTTTGAACAAGCTGGCTGAGATTTATATGAATGAGATAGTGAGACTTCATGGAGTGCCTGTATCTATCATCTCTGACAGAGATCCCAGGTTTACGTCACAGTTCTGGAAGAGTGTACAGCAGGCTTTGGGAACTCGACTAAATTTTAGCACGACATTTCATCCGCAAACGGATGGACAATCAGAGCGAGTTATACAGTTGCTAGAGGATATGATGAGATGTTGTGTACTTGAATTTGAGGGAAGTTGGGATCGACATTTTTCCTCTTATGGAGTTTGCCTATAACAACAGTCATCAAACGAGCATAGGCATGGCTCCTTATGAAGCTTTATATGGACGAAAGTGTAGGACACCAATATGTTGGACCGAGTTGAATGAGAAAAAGTTGATTGGGCCAGAAATAATTCAACAAACTGAGGAGAAAGTTAAAGTGATCAAGGAAAGGCTAAGAGCAGCACAAGATCGACAGAAATCATATGTCGATTTAAAGATGCGAGATATAGAATATGCAGTAGGAGACAAAAGTATTTCTTAAAGTTTTTCCATGGAAAAAGGTATTGAGGTTCGGTAAAAAGGGAAAGTTAAGCCCAAGATTTATTGGTCCTTATGAAATTTTGGAAAGAATAGGACCAGTGGCTTACCGATTAGCTCTTCCTCCGGAGCTAGACAGATTTCATAACGTGTTCCACGTTTCAATGTTAAGAAGATATCGTTCCACAAGATTTATTGGATACCGGTTGTGGCTCACACATATGCACTGATATGCAGGGCCTAAGTAACAGTAGACAACTCAATAAGGGAGAGTCAGACCTACACGTTTGAAATGGAGCAAGGGTTGCTGCATTAGCTATAGGAACATAAAGATGGTTTCCTTTTAGCTTTTAGTAACATTTGTTGTTCTATTATGTTGAATGGAATTCTTTATGCTAATGGTACATTATGCAATGGAATATACATATTAGATATGTCAAATCCAATTTTAAACATCAATGATAATAAAAGGCAAAAACAAGATATGTTGAAATCCTTTTATTTATGGCATTGTCGTCTTGGTCATATAAGTGAGAAATGCATGGCTAAGCTACACATTTGATTATGAATCATATGACACATGTGAATCTTGTTTAGTAGGCAAGATGACTAAATTTGTAATATCCGCTAATTTAGGTTCCGAGTCGCACGTGTTGCGAAATTGACGCGTTTGACGGATCAGAGTCTAAATTCGGATTTTTACAAAAATTGATTAAGAAATGGCTAAATTAAATGATAAATGCCTAAATAAGTGATATTAAAGTTTAAAGAAGTTGATTTACGATAAAGGACTAATTTGCAAAATTTGATAAGTTTTGGGGTCAAATTGCAAATTATCAAAAATTGGAGGATTAATGAGATTAATGGCTAATTAACTTAAGAAATTTGGACATTTAAAATTGGGTTGGCCAGCCATGATATTAAAGGAAGATGATTAATATTGATTAAGTGTAAAATTGGGAGAAAATGGTCAAATGATGGGTCCCACATGAAGACTTTTTGGGTACCCTATTTAAGGCTTTCTTTTCTTCTTCTTCTTCTTCTCTTCATTTTATGCTCCTTCTCTCTTTTCTTTACCAGTCACGCTAGCCACAATTTTCCTCTATAGCTCACCTTGATTCTAGAGAGAGAAAGGAAGGGAAGAGAAGGGAAGAGAAGAGAAGGGAAAGAGCAAGACAAGGTGATTTTCATGTTCCATAACTCATAAGGACGCTGGAAAGAACAAGAAAGAGGAAGAAAAATCAAGTTTGGTAGGGAGAGAAAATCTCCAAAGTGGTGATCAAGTGAAGAAAAGTGTAAGGTAAGAAGTATTTCTTCTTCTTCTTCATCTTTTCTAAAGGAAGTTTGAATTTTGAACTCATCCAAGACTTATATGGAAAGAGAGAGAAACTAGGGTTTTGAGAGAGAAAAAGAGAGCTTAGGGTCTTGAGAAAATCATATGGAAATAATGATTTATGATGTTGTAGGAGTTCCAAGTGACAAGGAACAAGCTCTAAGGAGCAAAGGAAAAGAGAAAGCTACCTAAAAGAGTGAAGGAGAAAGATTAAGGTTTGTGCATAACTTAAGGGAATAGCCTATTTTTGCTTGAAATAATGCATGCTGAACATGATTTTAGATAAATACATTTCAAGAATGATGATGATCATGGCATGAAACCATAGGATTAGACATGTATGAATGAGATAATTGTGTGAAATTGAATTAATGATGCATGCTTGAGAATCTTATATGATCATAACATTTATCTGTATTAGAGAGTAATAAGTTGAGTAAAGAGCCTTAGAAATGCATGAAATAGAATTTGGTATGATTTGGATGATGTTAGAATGAATGAAATGTGAATATGCAGATTTCCTGCTGAAAGTCACGGGTGTGACTATGGAGTCATGGGCGTGAACTTGAGGGTTCACGGTTGTGGCTGATTGTGTCACGATTGTGAATTTCTAGGTGGAAATTGTACTATTCATTCCAGAAGCGTTCACGGGTTGGAATCATGGAAGTGAACTTATTCACGGGCGTGAATGAGTAATCACGACCGTGAATGCTTTTGGGCGATTCATTCCAGTAGCGTTCACGGCTTGAGATTACGGGCGTGAACTAATTCACGAGCGTTAAATTAGTAATCTCAGCCGTGAATGCTCTGTATTTGAAATTATGAATGTGGTTATCAAATGAAGAATTTAGGTAAGTAAATGAAAGTCATTGTCTATCTAGTGAAATAAGAATGATATCGATATAGATATATGTATATATATATTGATGTGAGAATGTGATATGTTGTGATACAGAAAAATGAATTGATGAAGAAAAATGAATTGTCATGGATGATATATGAAATCTTATGCAGATGATAAACATAAGAATATTGATGAATCTAGTAAATGAATGAAAAGATGTATGAGTATGACTATATGTTTGCAAAATAAGAAAATTGAGATGTTGATAAATATTAGAATATTGATGTGTTGAACATTCATGGACGTTGATAAGATCCTTCCATTTAGCAGCACCTTAGGATGGCATAGCCTTAAAGTTAAGGGCGAGGTTCAAACGAGGAAAGGCTTAGAGAAATTATGATTGGTGTGAAAATATAAAGAAGCCCATTACTCTACTTGCGGACTATAATCAGGATAGATGACATGTCATTAAGGGGGCGAACGGTACCGTACTATACCTCAACCAATGTGGCTAAAGCTTGTGTGAGCGCCATTGGTCTAGGATGCTCAGTCAGTGTGGCTAAAGCTTGTGTGAGCGCTACTGACTTGAGAAAGCTCCGATGAGCACATATAAATGAGGACAAGGTGTCCTAAGCTTGTGTGAGCGGCCTTGATCCGGTTATTCATCTATGATGAAATTATACTCAATCAATGTGGCATACGCTTGTGTGAGCGCCATTGATTTGAGAAGCTCTTATGAGCCAGATAGTGGACAGGGTGGCATAAGCTTGTGTGAGCGCTCCTGATCCATAACTCGTATCCAGTCAGTCCAAAATTTAGAGTGATGTGGGCAAGATAAAAAGGATATGTCGGAAAAATAAGAAAAAGAAAGAATAAGAAAATGATAATGATATAAGATTGAAATGTAATGATAAAGAGATTTACAGAATAATTTGCCATTAAGGATAAATGAAAATAACATTGTCTATATGAGCATGACATTTATACTTGTATGAAATAGGAATATGTTGATAGTCATGCATGCAAACATTTTAATGCACAAAATGATAATTGTTAATGCTTGTTGCATGATATAGTATATTGCCTTATTTATATGCACCACTAAGCTTAGAGCTTAGCGTGAAGTTTAATTTCCACGCAGATATAGAAAGGTAGCTGAAGACGCTAAATAAAGCAAGCGGTGATCCCATTCAAGTAAAGCAGCCGAATCTTGAGAAAGTGGGTTACAAGTTTTGAAACTTTTGTATTTGGATTTTATGTTAAAGAAATGTTTGAGTTTGTAAAACCTACTTTTAAAGTTTGTTAAGAATTACTCAGATGTTAAAAATTACTATTTTATGTAAATAAGTTGCACTCTGATTTTTGTTTATATCCATATATACATGCAAAAAAATAAAATAATATAGCGGTTAGTAGAAGTATGAGAAAGTCAGGGCGGCAGCGCTCCCTCATCCGGGCACGTGGTATTTGGGTGAGGAGGTGCTACAAAATTACCCATTAAGGGAAAGTGTGAACGTGCTAATGGACTTTTAGACTTAATACATTCAGATGTATGTGGTCCAATGTCTACACACGCTAGAAGTGGTTTCATCTACTTTATTACTTTTATCGATGACTACTCACGATATGGATACATGTATCTTATGAGATACAAATCTGAAGCTTTTGAAAGGTTCAAAGAATTCATAAATGAAGTAGAGAAACAACTTGGCAAAAGTATTAAAACAATTCAATCAGATCGATGAGGTGAATACTTGAGCCAAGAGTTTCTAGATTATCTTAGGGATAATGGGATTTTATCTCAATGGACTCCACCTTACACTCCACAACACAATGGTGTGATTGAAAGAAGAAACTGAACCTTGTTAGACATGGTAAGGTCTATATATGAGACATACTCCATATGAGATATGGTATAATAAGAGGCCCACATTTTCTTACATGAGAATTTGGGGTTGTCCTGCATATGTGAAGCGGACAATGTCAGATAAGCTAGAAACTAAGTCTGATCGATGTCTGTTTTTGGGATATCCAAAAGCATCATATGGATATCAATTTTACCACCCCTTGGAACAAAAGGTTTTTGTTTCAATACATGCTGTCTTTTTAGAGAGAGAATTCCTTATAAAAGGAGATAGTGGTAGCAAAATTGAACTTGAGGAAGTTTAAGATGCCTAAATAGATGCTGATCAACTGCCTTAACCTGAGCTTGTTACTCATACAGATGATATAACAGCTCAACCTTCTGAAGCACAAGAGCTTCATAGGTCAAGTAGGATATGTACTGTTCCAGAGAGATATGGATTTCTCATTGGTGAAAAAAATGACGTATTGCTCATAGAAAATGATGAGCCTACAACATATGAAGAGGTTCTGAATAGTTCAGAATCTGACAAATGGATTCAAGCCATGAAGTCAGAAATGGATTCCATGTATGAAAACCAAGTATGGACTTTGGTTGACCCACCCAAAGGAATAAAGCCTATAGGGTGCAAGTGGGTTTTCAAAAAGAAAACTGATATGGATGGTAATGTGATTACCTATAAAGCTAGACTTGTTGCTAAAGGTTATCGTCAAAGACAAGGAATTGACTACGATGAAACTTTTAGCCCAGTAGCTATGCTTAAATCCATAAGGATATTCCTAGCCATTGCTACTCATTATGATTATGAGATATGGAAAATGGATGTGAAACCAGCTTTCCTTAATGAAAATTTGACTGAGGATATGTACATGACACAACCAGAAGGTTTCATATCCAAAGATGGCAAAAAGGTATGTAAGCTTCAAAGATCCATTTATGGATTAAAGCAAGCATCCAGGAGTTGGAATATTCGATTTGATGAGACAATCAAACAGTTTGGTTTCTTACAAAATTCGGATGAACCTTGTGGCTACGAGAAGGTAAGTGGGAGTGAAATCGTATTTTTTGTGTTATATATAGATGACATATTGTTAATGGGAAATGATGTCTCAGCCTTACAATCAGTCAAAATTTGGTTATCCAAGAATTTCTCTATGAAAGACCTTGGAGAAGCAGTCTATATTTTAGGGGTAAAGATCTATAGAGATAGATCTAAAAGATTGTTTGGTCTTTCATAGTCTACATACATAGATAAAATGCTAAGGAGGTTTAGCATGGAGCACACCAAGAGGGGATATATTCCCATGACCCATGGGATTACTCTCTCAAAGTCTTTGTGTCTAAAGACACAAGATGAGAGGACACATATGAGTTTGATTCCATATGCTTCAGCTATAGGATCAATCATGTATGCTATGATATGTACAACACCCGATGTATCATATGCTCTGAGTGTCACGAGTAGATACCAATCAGACCCTGGTGAGGGTCATTGGGTGGCTGTCAAGAATATCCTTAAGTACTTAAGAAGAACTAAGGATGTATTCTTGGTATATGGAGATGGAGATATTGCAATGAGCGGGTATATCGATGCCAACTTCCAATCTGACAAGGATGACTCAAAATCTCAGTCAGGTTATATATTCACACTAAATGGTGGAGCAGTTAGTTGGAAGAGTTCCAAACTGGAAACGACTGCTGATTCCACAACCGAAGCAGAGTACATTACAGCTTCTGAAGCAACAAAGGAAGCAGCTTGGATAAACAAATTCATCACAGAACTTAGAGTGGTTCCCAGCATTATTGATCCAATACAATTGTATTGTGATAATAATGGAGCCATTGCACAAGCAAAGGAGCCACGGTCTCATCAGATATCCCAACATGTACTCAGAAGATACCATTTGATTAGAGAAATCATTGGTAGGAATGATGTAAAGATAGAAAGAGTGCCCACTGATCAGAATATTGCTGATCCTTTAACTAAGCCACTTCCCCAAAAGAAATATAATTCTCATGTACTCGCCTATGGAATTAAATACAAAGGCAATTGGCTTTAGTGCAAGTGGGATCTTGTTAGAGGAGTGCTATAAAGGCAATCACCTTTAGCACTTATTGTATAAATTTATTTGATGTTCATTTGATATATGAATTGATAAGTGATCTTAAATCAATTAATGAAGTCCTTGTTACATAACATAGCACGAAGGAAATCATGATGAGATCATGATATTGAGATTCTTATCATGTGTAATTATGTTAGTATCAAAATTATCCCTAGTCATAGGATTAATGAGACGAGACATTATTAATCCAAACAGACTAGCACATGTTACACTCCTTGATTGGATTGAGTAGTAGATCTCATAATCTATAAACATGAGATGTTTAGAGTTAACATGTGATGCTTGCTAAGTTTAGGTAAGTACATTGGATGACCAACTATGAGACAATCATATGGATAATCTATTCAAATGTCAATGATAGTCGCATCATAGCAATGGTGCAAGTATCCTTAGACTTGAGGTACTCAAGGATATCTTGAATATTGATTCTGTATTTTGACACTATTCCTTGTTGCCTCAGAGAGGCAGCTCATAGGGTGGTGATTGGATACAACTTGAGGTATTCGAAGGTAATTGGGTAACCAGTAAAGGATTCACTACTCTTGATAGAAGGAGTGTATACCCATGGCCTCTTGTCGTGGTCATTACTCAGGAATCTCTGGCCGGAGTGGAAATGGCATAAAGATAGTCTTTAATGACATATCTAATATAGTCTTTAATGACAAGAACTAACATTACTTGGACTAGATGTGACGTAGTTAGTCTAGTGGGAGTTGACACATGTCCATACTCTGAACCAAGTGGGGTATAGATTGGTGAAAAGAGTAATTGCATATAAATTGTATATGGAAAAGTTTGTAGTCAAACTACTGACTTTCCGGCCAATTGGGGGTCATAATGTGTTGCTAGATACCGTTCACGACTTGCTTAAAATAATTGTTAATTTAAGTGGCCAACATAACCGGGAACCTAATGGGTCACACGCATTGAAGATATAGAGAATGAGTAAAATGGTATTGGATAGGATCCAAAATATCAGAAAATTATTTTAGGATGGATCGCGATGAGATCGCACGAAAATATCATTCGGGAGTGTCATGAGCCTGCACGGGCTAGTCAGGCTGCTGGCCAACCTTGCGGGCCATAATTAGGCCAATTACGACCAATTACTATTCATTAGTTGCCATTTTCTCCATTTTTGACTTTTCATCTTATTTTTGAATTTGATTCAAATACAAAAGACATCAAATGGCAGAAAATAGACATAAAATTTTTTTTTGTGAAAAAAAATATTTTTAAGACATCAAAAATTCTCTCAAAAACACTTTCAATGCTAGCACTTTGAATTTGTTCAAACCATTTTCTCTTGCTAGTTTCTTCTTCAGTCTTCGTGTGGATTATCATTAGAGACATCTTATTGTGGATTGTGATCATTTGCTACAACCCAACAAAGTGAAGATTTGAAGAACAAATAAAAATTACAAGGTATAATTTTTAACATTTACATTTATATAAATTAGTTTTAATGGTACAAGTATGATCTTTTGTTTTGGGTTTTGTAAAATTTTATTTTTTGCTGTATTTATGAATATGATTCATTCTTCAAAACCCAACATGTACTCCATTGGGAACAGTAGTAGTTGTGAATAATGTCTGTCATGATTGTTTGATATGCATTGATAAAGCTAAGTTAATAGCTGATCTGATTTTATTGCCAATATATGAATTTGATGTGATACTAAGAATGGAATGTTTAATTAGACATCATGCAATAATGAATTGCTTTACTAAGGAAGTAATTTTGGAATCACTAAACCAGCCAAGGGTAGTATTTCTAGGTGAAAGAAAACTTGTGCCTACATGTCTAGTCTCAGCTGTAAAGGCATTTCGAATGATCTAAGGGGGATGTGAAGCATATTTGGGAAATGTGACTGATACTAAAACCACTGATAGCTTGCTTGAAAATATACCAGTGGTAAGGGAATTTGCTGATATATTCCTAGATGATCTACTTGGTTTACCACCAGATAGAGAGATAGAATTCACTATTGAACTAGTACCAGGAATAACACCAATATCAAGGTCACCCTACAGAATGGCCCCAGTTGAGTTGAAAGAACTGAAGGCCCAATTGCAGGAGTTACTTGAGAAAGGTTATATTAGACCTAGTGTATCGCCATGGGGAGCTCCAGTATTATTTGTTAAAAAGAAAGATGGAGCAATGAGATTGTGCATCGATTATAGGCAACTAAACAAAATGACGGTGAAGAACAAATATCTATTGCCTAGAATAGATGATTTGTTTGACTTGTTGCATGGAGCCCAAATATTCTCCAAGATTGATTTGAAATCGGGCTATTACCAGCTGAAGGTAGCAGAAGCGGATGTTCCAAAGATTGCCTTCTGAACCAGGTATGGACATTATGAATTTTTAGTAATGCCATTTGGGTTGACTAATGCTCCAGCTGCATTTATGGCATTAATGAATAAGGTGTTTCAAGCATATTTGGATAGATTTGTGATAGTATTTATTGATGACATATTGGTGTACTCAAAGAATAGGGGAGAACATGAACAACATTTAAAAATTGTGTTGCAAACTTTGAGGGATAAACAATTATATGCCAAATTGAGTAAATGTGAATTTTGGTTAGATCATTTATTGTTTCTTGGACATGTGGTGTCGGGCAAAGGCATAGAGGTTGACCTAAAGAAAATTAAGGCTATGGTAAATTGGGAAGCTCCTAAAAATATTTCTGAAATGCGTAGTTTTCTAGGTTTAGCCTGATACTACCGCAGATTTGTTGATGGATTTTCATTAATTGCTAGCCCTTTGACTAAATTACTTAGAAAGAACGTGTCATTCAAATGGACTTCAGAATGTCAAAGGAGTTTGGATGAACTAAAACATAGGCTAGGAAGTAAGGGCAAGGAGAAAGCTAACTAGGAAGAAGAGAAAAGTGAAGAGAAGTAGATTTTACGAGGTATGTATATTTGGCAAAAATTCAATATGGAAAATATGATTTTTTATTTTGTGATATTATGTGTAATTGTGTATGTAATTCTTGATATTTTGATTAAATGATTCCATGAATGTGGAAATCAAAATTTGAATATGAGGTTGATGCATGAAGATGGAAATTGTAGGAATTAATTGAAGTGCTAGAAAATTCATCTTATGAACAGTGTCTACTTTTCTAGTCATAACTTGCGTTCTGGAAATTATTTTTAAGTGTTTCTTATTGGGTTGGAAATTTAAGGCATAGGGCTTCAACTTTCATTCAGACCATTAGACCTGAATATGCCTGGAATTAGGTGAACAAGAGACTCAAAATCTAAACTAGAAATCTGTCCAGTAAAATACTAGGTAGAATGGAATGAACGTATTTTAGAAACAAAATTCATAACTTTTGCTACAAAATTTAGTGTAATGTGATTCTAGTAGGAAATTAAAGATACGACAAGTACCTACATTTTGTTAGTTGATCACTTGTCCAAATTCCATCTATAAATAGATGAAAAATGTAGGAAAATATAAGGTAGAAATGCTGTCCAGAATAAGACAGTTTGCATGTATGTGTTGATTGTGTAATTTTGTGATAGAAAAATATATTTTTTGACTTTTCTTGTAGTTATTATGATTAAATGAGCAAGTATGATGTTATAAAATATTTAATGGAGATAAATGCATTTATGTGAAATTATATTAGTTTTACATACATAATTTATGTAAATAATAATAAAGGTAACAAATATAATTAAGCACTATAACATCTAGCCGAGAACTAGAAATTAGGATAAGTTGGCATGCCAATAAAAGGATAGAAATGTAGGTACTAAAAAATATTACTGGGATTTAATTTACATAGGCACTAAGAAATAGTGCTAAGTTGAAATTATGTAGGCATTAAAAAATAGTATTGAGTTCAACATTATGTAGGCACCAAAAAGGTGCTGAGTTATTGTTGAAAATATAGGCGTTAAATACCGAGTTATAAAATAATTAAGTAGACACCGAGTATATTATCGGAGAGCAGAAACCCTGTATCTAGAGTTTATCTAGAGTATACTAAGCTCATTTATTTGCATGACTTAAATAGTTTTAATACTATTTGACTATTTTTGGCATGCTTAGTAAATTAGTTGTAGTTTCTGAAATTTTATTTTAGAAATATTTATATAATTATTAGATAGTTGTCAAACGTACCATTAAGCTAGTAGCTTAGTGTGTGTGTTTCACACGCAAATAAATAGACGTAGCTGTTGCGTTAGGGCGACAGAAGATAAAGGGAACTCCAAGATCAAATTGCAATAGTTTATTTTCTTTTTGTATGTTTTGTAGTAAAAATTAAATTTTAAGAATTTCTTTTGATGTAAATTGTGGCATGTAGGATTTATATGGAGTGAATTTTGTAATAAATATATTTGGTATTATTGTAAATGTATTTCTAAATATTATGGTTTAATGAATGAATTCTTTTAAATTAAAATATTTACATCACTAGTTCCATATTTAAATGATATGAAAAAAAATATAGTAATAAATATTCTACTAATAATAAACTCGAAGATTGGAAAAAAAATTATATAATAATTTGAGCATTGGTTTTTACAAAAAAATGAGTTTAGTAGCACTTCCATACACTATTAACGACTAGTAGGGTAAGTGAGCACTACAGTTTTCACGTTGAATGGCAGAGCAGTCAGTTAGAAGTGTTCCAAATAGGAAACGAGTGTGGATTCCACAACCAAAGCAGAGTACATTGCTGCTTCTGAGGTAGCTAAGGAAGCAGTTTGGACAAGGAAATTCATCAAAGAGTTAGAAGTGATTCCTAGCATTGTTGATCCAATACCCTTGTATTGTGATAACAATGGACCCTTTGCATAAGTAAAGGAGCCACGGTGTCATCAAAGATCCAAACATGTATTCACATGTTACCATTTGATTCAAAAAATCATAGGTAGACATGATCTAAAGATAGAGAGAGTTCCTACTAATCAACATATAGTTGATCTTCTTACTAAGCCACTTCCCCAAAAGAAACATGATAGTCATGTACTCACCTATGGTATAATATATAAAGGCTATTGGCTTTAGACCTATTGGGAGATTGTTAGAAAGGTGCCCTAAAGGCAATCACCTTAGGCACATGATGTACTTATTGATTACTAATAAAAGGCATTTTCATTATATGGTATTCATTGCATATGAATTTATATAGATCTTAAATTGTTTAATGAAGTCCTTGGTATGTAATGCAGCATGAAGGAATTCATGATGAGATCATGATGATAAGATTCTTATCATGTGTAATTGTGTTTATACCTAAATGATCCCTAGTCATAGGATTAACAAGATGGGACATTGTTAATCCAGATAGACTAGCACATATTATACTCCTTGACTAGGTCAACCAGTTTGTCATATCCGCTAATTTAGACCTAAGTCACGTGAGTTGGTAAATCTACTCATCGGTTTGACCGAAGTCTAAATTTGGATTTTTATTGAAAAATAATTAAAATAATGGCAATTAAGTATGAAAAATATCTAATAAAGTGTTTAAAATATTTAAAGATGTTAAATTTTGGTAAAGGACTAAATTGCAATTTTGAAAAGTTTAGGGGTCAATTTGCAATTTACTAAAAATTGGAGGGTTAATTGGGATAACCATCAATTAAATACATGGATTGGGACATAAAATTCATGTGGAGGCCGGCCACACCAAGTGGAAAATTTTAAAAAGCTAATTGACATGCATGAATTTGAAATTAATGAAGACATCTAGAATATGGCTTAGGTGTCCCCATCCTTAATTGATTTTTGTCATTTTTTTCATTAATTGCTCATTCTTCTTCCCTTATCCCTTTGTATGTAGAATTTTCTATCAATTACTTGTCTTCCATGTTGCTTCTTGGATCATCATACATCATAGTGAGATGAACACATTAATTACCCAAGGAAATATCTAGATTTTTATAGCTTATGTGTCCCATTATTGATTAATTTTGTCACCTTGCTCTTAATTACTCATCCTTCTTCCTTATCCTTCCATCTATAATATTCTTTGTTCTCTACACCAGCCCCATGTTTCCGCTTGTTCTTCCATATCCAAACCTTGTTCTAAGAAGAGAAACTGAGAAAGAGAGGGAGAAAGGCATGGAAGAGTAGATTTCATGCAAAAAAATTGATCATACGAAAGGTAGAGATTAAACAAATATTATGGAAAAAGAGAGATTTGATGAAAGGAAGTTTTAATTATCTCTTTTATGTTTTATGAACTGAAATTGACCAAGATTCAACTCAAAGGAGCAAAGGAAATGAGAAAGATAAGTAAAAAGAAAAAAAAAAGAAAAGAGAGATTTCTGCATAACCTAAGGTAATAGCCTATTTTATTTTTTTTATTTATATGATTTGATTATTTGGCATGTTGATGATTCTAAATTAATAGTATTTTGTGATGAAAATCTTGGGGATGCATGTTTGCTAGATTTAGGATTTAATTTGGTAAACATTGAATGTGATTGTATGTTCCTTGCTGGAAATGGATGAACAGTGAGCACTTAAATAGTTATAACTTATTTTCTAGAATTCGGTTTTGTATGTTCTTTATTGGGTTTAAAAGCTAAGACATAGGAATATAATTTTTATTCATACCACAAAATCCAGATATGTCTGTAATTGTCCATAAAAATTTATAAAACTCGGACTTAGAATCTGTCAAGAAAATTCTGGGCATAATTGTTAGTGACCATCAATGTTCATTTTATCATATCTTTTGATACAGAACTCAGAATTAAGGATTCTAGTTGAATATTAAATCTAATATCTAGATATAAAATTGTTAAGCAGACTTGTAACTAAATTCAAATTGTAACGGAACCAAAATTAAGGTCTAAAATAGAGAACGAAATCTGCTAGTGACAGGGTAGCATATGAGTTATGGAATTAAAAGAGTAAAATAATGAGAATCTTGTTATATTATGTAAATATTATTTTAATTGAGTGATTATGTGATTATTTTGAGACTTTAAATACATGAAAAGTGTGAATCTAATTGTTATGAATTTTAATGAGATTGTATAAGCCTTAGAACACCTAACTAGAACCAACTTAGGATAGTTTGGCATGCCAAGCAGGGGGGAGTATAATGAAAATTATTAATGGTAAAATTAATGAAGCCGATGATGACACTATTATTAAAGCCAGTGATGACACTATTATTGAAGCCAGTGATGGCACCATTATTAAAGCCGACGATGACACTATTATTAAAGCCTGTGATGGCACTATTATTAAAGTCTGTGATGACACTTATATGCGCACATTATATTGCCCGGGTGGAACTCCTAAGTGTCTGGATAGCAACTCCATTATCCTGGTCAGTGGTTCCTAGGTGTTATGGGCAATGAAAAGCTATGGATAATAATGATTTGACAAAGTAAAATAAATATAAGATATAAAAGAATAAAATTTATGAAATGTAAGTTGCATGAAAAGATGATTGGGTGTTTGGGCATAAATAAAGAAGTTATGGAAAATAAAAATGGAATTATGAATTTTAACATGGTTAATTATAATGTGTTATATAATGATGTGTTAATAAAATAAAAAAAGTATGAGATAGAAGAATATAATTTGATGTATATACATGCTAGAATACCATGATATGTATATTTGCATGAGAATATGATTAAGTATAAGTGGATATATGATAATGCATGATTGTATAAAATAGTTTATTGCCTTATTTATATGCACCACTAAGCCAAGAGCTTAGCATGAGAGTTTCTCTCTTGCAGGTATAGCAAAGAATAAATAGATAATAATAGATAAAGCTAACGGTAACCTGATCCGTAGAATAGAATATTTCAACCACTGTGGGTCATACAAATTTTTATATTGTCTTTTACATTTTATTTTGTAGTATTTGTAAAATAAACAGTATGTTTTGTTATCTTTCATGCTATGATTTCTTTTATAATGCAAAGTAAATAAATAGTAAACAATAAATAATAAAATTGAATATGTATATATATATATATATATATATGTGAATAATTTTCATGTATAAAAAATTTAAAAAAATGATATTTTAACGAATGAAGTCAATGTAGCACTCCCTCATCTAGGTACGAGCTGCTAGGGTGAGGGGTGTTACACAACTAATCTCATAAAGTTAAAGACATGAAATGTTTAGAGTTAACATGTGGATCCTTGCTAAGAGTAGCAAGTATATTGGATGAACTGCTATGAGACAATCACATGGATATCTATTTAATGTTAGTGATAGTCTCATTATAGCAATGGTGCAAGTATCCTTAGACTTGAGATGCTCAAGGTTATCTTGGATACGAAATCCTATACTTTGACTCCATTCCTTGTTGCCTCTGAAGAGGTCGCTCATAGGATCGTGATTGGATATAGCATGAGGTATTCAAAAGTATAGGACTTTGACCTGCCTAGTGGGCTAGCTGGGCTACCCAGCAGCAGCCCGCAGCAGGCCCAAATCGCTGCTACCTCCCTCCCGTTGGTCAACAGCAGAATTTGACCTTAATTAGGCCAATTACTATTCATTTATTCCCCTTTTCACCTTTTTTGATTTTTCACCTTTTCTTTGAATTTGATTCAAATAGAAAAGAAATCAAATATTAGAAAATAGACATGAAAATATTTTTTTGTAAAAACAATAAAAAAATATTTTCAAGATAACAAATTTCTCTCAAGAATACTTTCAAAGCTAGCACTTTGAATTTGTTCAAACCATTTCTTTTCATAGTTTTTCTTCATTTTTCGTGTGGATTATCATTAGAGACATCCTAGTATGGATTTTTGGGGTTTGCTACAACCCAATAAAGTGAGGATTTGAATAACAAATAACAAATTATAAGGTATAATTTCTAACCTCTATGTTTGTATAAATTAGTTTTAATGGCACAAGTATGATATTTTGTTTTGGATTTTGAAAATTTTATTTTTTTCCTATGTTTATGAATCTTATTCATTTTTCAAAACCCAACAGTGGTATTAGAGCCTCTTTGTGTCTATTAAAATTAATTTTAATTGAAAGTGCAATGGGATTACATGGTTTTAATGATTTTGGACCAATAGGTTTTGAAAAATTGAAATTAATTTGTAAAATATATTTTTCACATTTTTCTTTCTCTAATCTGATTATGCGATGATTAAGGATGATTATTGGGATTGAAAAATGATTTGAAGGTGATTCAAATAATTAATTTCGGATTTATTTCAAAATTGCCTAAAATTGTCTAGTTTATGAATATATGTTGTTTGTATTCATTTATGGGGTTGTTTATATTTTTCTTGTAATTTGATTATGAAAAAAATTATTTAGACATATTGAGAATATTTTTATACCTCTAGAAGTGTCCAATAATTAATTAAAAAGTATTTTAATTAATTTTTCAAATAAATACAAAAACGGGACTATTTTAGAATACCCGGTGGGGCTATTTTGTTTGATTTTTTTATGTGCTTATTTTGTTTCCAGAACCTTGAAATATTTTTTTATTTGATTAAAAATATGTTATTTTGATGTTATATGTATGCTAAAATTATTTTGCATGCATTTGAAATTTTAAAAAATTCTAGATGTCGAATGAGTCATTTTGAGCATCTAAGTGTGTTGGTTCGTTTGTCTTAGTAATTTTTTCTTGTGACAAAAATATTTTGATGAACTTGAGCTGACCTAAAGATTATTAGAATGATAATTTGAAGTTTTGGAAAATTTTAGAATTTTTGAAAATTATTTTTGAATTAATTTAAGTTGTGCAATTGTAATTCTAGTATGACTAGAAATGTTAAAATTAAATTGTTTAATTTTAATATCATAATATTCTGATTTTAAGGAGAATTAATTTTCAATTAATTCTGGAAATATGGAATTTAATTTAATTTAATTAAATATTACATTCCACTTTAAAATGACATACAAAATTAAATTAACCGAAATAACACAAATAGGCAATTTTCGGTTCAAGCATTGAATAGATTTACAAATTGAAATTCAAAATTATCATTTTTATTTTGTGCATTAGAGAATGCATGTTAGGGGTGTATGAAAAGGCATGATGAATGATTATGGACTTAGGCCCAATGTGATTAAGCATGCATTGAATTGTTTTGTTTTATGGTAAATAGGGTCTGTATGTCCCTACCTCTTTCTTTCTTCTGTATTTCTCTTCTCATCTTACTCCCCTCAAATGTAAATTGAGGTTTTCTATAATTTGAAATATGTAATTAGATTACATAGGATTAGGATAGAATGAAGATACAAAGGAGCAAGAAGCAAAGGAGGTGGTACCATAAACAAGAATACTTAGAAATAGGAATTTGATTTATATTTTGGGTTGTAAATTCATGCATATACCTAGGTAAGACCTAGCCAATTTCTCTTTGGCTCAAGAGATTGACTTTAGTATATCCATAATCATGTCATATAGTTAATATAACTATCTTTATATATCCATATGATGAATGTATGATATATAAAAGCATGAAATAATAACTTGATGAGACTTAACAAAGAAATCCCTCGCTAAATAAACAATTAAGTCATATGCTTTCCATTAATATGGGGAGAACCAGAGTTCTTATAGAGTTAGGGTTGCTAAGTTTCCTCAAGCTCACTTTATAAGAATATGTTCAATCCACTGAAATTAGATTTCACGATTAATGGGTTAGACTTAACCGATATTATTAACTTGTTGGATTTGCGCTAAGGTTAATGTGTATTGGAGGCAAAGTTGGGTTTGTATACATGAGATGTACACATATCAAGAGTTGATAGCCCAATGTATGTGCACACATCAATAAGTTGATAGCACAAGATTCAATAGTTGCATGAATAATGCAATTGGTATGGATTAGATACCTACCAACCAAACTAAGGATAGCTTGTTGAGTTGCCTTAAGGTTATTCTTAGCTAGTTGGATATCGACCCACTAGGAGAACTTCCATATAAGTTCTCTTGGGTTCATATGAGGGTTATGGATTCGTAATAAAATAGTGGGAGTCGTAATGCGATTTATTAAAGATGATATTTTATGTACATTCTAACATGTTCTATTTTACATCTAGGTTGCTAGAATCATCATCTTCACAAGTGTGAATTTGCGATCACTAATGGAATCAAATAAGTTGACTGGGCCTAATTTTTTGGATTGGCTAAGGAATCTCAGAATAGTTCTCAAATCTGAAAAGATTGGATATGTCCTAGATAAGGCACTCCTTAATCCCCCTGATGCTAATGCTTCTAAAGATGTTCAGAAGGCATATCAAAAGCATCTCGATAATAGTGAGATGGCAAGCTGTATTATGCTTGCTACTATGTGAGTTGAGTTGTAAAAGTAGCATGAGGTTATGGATGCTAATTCCATAGTATACCATCTATGAGAGCTTTTTGATGAGCAAGCACATTCCGAAAAGTTTGAAACTTCGAGGTTGCTCTTCTGCACTAAGATGGTTGAGGGGACATCTCTCGTGTGATATGCATTGAAGATGAATGGCTATATTGAGTGGTTGGCCACCTTGGTATTTGTGATAGACCATGAATTAAGTATTAACTTAATTCTAATCGGTTTTTCTGAAAGTTATTCATATTTTGTGCTTAACTATAGGATGTACCACATCTCTACCACTATTCCTGAGCTGGTTAACTTGCTCAAAATAGTTGAGCCATCTGTCAAAAAGGACAGTAAGGCTGTGATGCTGGTGGACTCTTCAAGTTCTAAAAGGAAGAACCTTAAGAAGAAGAAAAAGTCCATGAAACCTAACGGAGTGTGGCCAAGAAGAAGGCCAACGAGATTGCTTTAAAGGGGACATGCTTCCATTGTGGCAAGGATGGCCATTGGAAGAGAAACTACAAGGCTTACTTGGAGTCCTTGAATAAGAAGGCATCTGATGCCCCATCTACTTCAGTTATTTTTGTCATTGAAATTAATATTGTTTTCGATAATAATATATGGGTATTAGATACCGGTTGTGGCTTACACATATGCTGAGCCTAAGGAACAATATGTAGCTCAATAAGGGAGAATTAGACCTGCGCATTGGAAATGGAACAAGGGTTGCTGCATTAGCTATAGGAACATATGTATTGACCTTCCCTAGTGGGCTTATATTAAATTTGGATAATTGCTATTATGTACCTGCTTTGACTAAAAACATTATTTCTGTTTCAAGTCAAAATAAAGATGGTTTCCTTTTAGCTTTTTGTAACAATTGTTGTTCTATTATGTTGAATGGAATTCTTTATGCTAGCGGTACATTATGCAATGGAATATACATATTAGATATGTCAAATCCAATTTTAAACACCAATGATAATAAAAGGCAAAAACAAGATATGTTGAAATCATCTTACTTATGGCATTGTCGCCTTAGTCATATAAGTGAGAAACGCATGGCTAAGCTACACAAAAGTGGTAGTTTGGGGTCATTTGATTATGAATCATATGGCACATGTGAATCTTGCTTATTAGGCAAGATGACTAAATTACCCTTTAAGGGAAAGGGTGAACGTGCTAATGGACTTTTAGACTTAATGCATTCAGATGTATGTGGTCCAATGTCTACACACGTCAGAGGTGGTTTCATCTAGTTGATTACTTTTGTCGGTGACTACTCACAATACGGGTATGTGTATCTTATGAGAAATAAATCTAAAGCTTTTAAAAGTTCAAAGAATTCAGAAATGAAGTAGAGAAACAACTTCGCAAAAGTATTAAAACACTTCGATCAAATTGAGGAGGTGAATACTTGAGCCAAGAGTTTCTAGATTATCTTAGTGATAATGGGATTTTATCTCAATAGACTCCACCTTTCAGGCCCAACACAATGGTGTGGCTGAAAAAAGAAACTGAACCTTGTTAGACATGGTAAGGTATATAATGAGTTTTGCAGAACTACCTAAATTTTTTTGGGATTATACACTAGAGACCACCATTTATATATTAAATGGAGTTGTCCTACTTAATATGGTATAACAAAAGGCCCACATTTTCTAACATGAGAATCTGGGGTTGTCCTACTTATGTTGTAATGCCCGATAATTTAGGCCACAGTCGCGGTTGAGCAAAATTCGGCACGCCGAACCGATCGGGTCTAAATTCAGACATGAAATAAATAAATTAAAATAATAATAATATGGGAGAAAATATTTTGGATATTATTAAATGAGAATTTTGAAGTTTGGAATTAAAATTGGGAAAAAAATAATTTTTCGCTGAACGAAATTAGAAATCGCAGGTTTTTAGCACAGAAATTATAAGAAGGTATAAAAATGGAATATTCTTTATCTAATGAAAGGAATATTCTTTCAATTAAGATAAATTAAGAGTGATTAAAATTAATGGACCAATGGGAAGCAAGATTAACAATTAATCCTAACCACCCACCTAATCCAACTATAAAAAGTCAAATTTCTATTTTTTTTATCATTCTTCTTTTTCATCTTGACCAAACCCATTTTCTCTCCCTTTTCTTCTTCTTTGGCCGTGACTCTCCTCCCCCAATTACTCTTCTTTTTCTTTCTTCAATTCAAGCTAAGATTAGATGAAAAAAAAAGGAATTAAGGCAAAATCATCAAAGAGAAGTAGAATTTTGAGGTATGTATATTTGGCAAAAATTCAATATATAAAAATATTGATTTTAATTTTGTGATGTGTATGAAATTATGAATAATTGATTGAGAAATTAAGTGGTGATTAAATGATGCAATGAACATGAAAATAAAAACTAGAATATGAGGTTGATGCAAAAATGGAAATTGTATGATTTAATTGATGTGTTGAAAAATTCGTGTTATGAACAGTGTATAGTGTTTTGATCATAACTTGAGTTCTGGAAATCATTTCTGAGTGATTCTTCTTGGGTTGGAAATTTAAGACATAGGTCTTAAACTTTTCTTCAGACCATTAGACATGAATATGCCTGAAAGTAGGTGAAAACGTGACTCAAAATTGACCTAAAAATCTGTTCAAAAAACAAAACTGGACAGATTTGAAATGAACATAGCTTAGGGGAAAATTCATAACTTTTACTACAAAATTATTTTTAATGCAATTCTAGTTGGAAATGAAAGATAAGACATGTACCTATATTTGGTTAGTTTATCGCTTGTCCAATTTCCATCAAAAAAGGGATAAAATATATAGACCAAAATAAGGCATAATTCTGTCCAGTAAAATATTGGGTAGATTGTAGTGAATGTAGTTTAGGAGAAAATTTGTAACTTTTGCTAAAAAATTCCTTTTAATATGATTCCAATTTTATATTAAAGATACGACATGTATCTAAATATTTCTAGTTTATCACTTGTTCCAGTTCCATATAAAAATAGATTAAAATGACAGAGTAAAATGAGGCATAATTCTGTGCAGTAAAATACTGGGCAGATTGCAGAGAACGTAGCTTAGGAGAAAAATTTATACCTTTTACTACAAAATGCCTTTTAATGTGATTCTAATTGGAAATTAAAGATACGACATGTGCCTATATTTTGTTAGTTGATCATATGTTCAGAATCTATCTAACAATAGACGAAAAATACAGAGCATCATAAGGAAGAAATATTGTCCAGAATAGGACAGCTGGAAGAAATGTGTTCATTGTGAATTTATGTGACATAAAATGTATTAATTGAATTTTTCTTATAATTATAATGATTGAATGAGCTAGTATGCAACTTATCCTAATTATTGCATTTATATGGAGTTTATATTAATTTTCCCTACATAATTTATATAAATATTAATAAAGGTAACAAATGTAATTTAAGCCCTATAACATCTAGTCGAGAACTAGAAATTAGGATAAGTTGGTATGCCAATAAAAGGGTAGAAATATAGGCACTAAAAATAATAGTGCTGAGATTTAATTTAAGTAGGCACTAAAAAATAGTGCTGAGTTGAAATTACATAGACACTAAGAAATAGTGCTGAGTTCAAAAATTACGTAGGTACCAAAAAGGTGCTGAGTTGTTATTGTAAATGTAGGCGTTAAACGTCGAGTTATAAAATAATTATGTAGGTGTCGAGTATACTGCTGGAGAGCAGAAACCCTGTATCCAGTGTTTGGTTCCGGTCTAAGATGTCGTGGGCTATTAAATAAATAACAGAAAAAAATTGTGAATTATGAAATTGATATTGTGAATTTTATATCTTGAATTGTTAAGAAATTTCAAGCATGCTTAATGAATGAAATGTCATAATTGGTGAATTAAATATTTTTGCATGAAGAAAATGGTTTTATTATTAATTGAATATTTGGCATGCTTAATAAATTAATTGTAGTTTCAAAAATTTTATTTTAGAATTATTTATGTAATTATTGGATAGTTGTCAAACGTACCAATAAGCTAGAAGCTTAGCGCGTGTGTTTCACGCGCAGATAAATAGAAGTAGCTGTTCCGATAGGGCGACCGAAGAAAAGGGAACCCCCAAGATCAGATTGCAGCAGTCTAGTTCTTTTTGTATGTTTTGAAAATTATGTTGTAAAAATTAAATTCTAAGAATCTTTTTTTTTATGTGAGTTTGTGGCATGTAGGATTTATAAGGAATGAATTTTGTAATTTTATAAATCTAGTATTGTTTCTAAATATTATGGTTTAATTGCATGAGTTCAATTAAATCAAACTTTTTCCATCACTAGTTATATATTTAAATGAAAAAAAATAGTAATAAATATTTCGCTAATAATAAACTCGAAAAAAAAAATTATTACAATGATTTGTACATTGGTTGTAAAAAAACAAAAAAGCTTATTAGCACTTCCATATCCTATTAACGTTTAGTAGGGTAAGGGATCGCTACATTTAGTGGTATCAGAGCCCAGGCTAATTGATTCTTAATCAGTGGGTGTAAAATAGAATATGTGTCTCATGCATATGTATAAAATGCTGCAATTATCTGACTTGGGTCCCTTCTTCTGGTTTTATAGGTAGATATGGATTCGAGATCGGAACAAGATTTCTCAGAAGATGAACTGAGTAATAGCCTTTCAGACTTAGCCAATCTCAGACAACCTCAATCAGTAAGAGATTCCGGGCCGAGTGTAGTAGCTCCTCCGAGAGCAGAGGGACAGGCTAGTTTGGGACAGGAGCCTCTTATGGAACAAATAGCAAACTTGTTGCAACAGATAGTACAAGCAGTTCCACAACCAGCTCCACCTCCTCCTCCACCTCAGCCAAAACCCCGGATTGATAAGGTGAGAAAATATGGGGCCACAAATTTTATGGGAAGGAAGGAGGATGACCCAGCAGCTTCAGAGTTTTAGATGGAGTCCACAGGAAGGGTGTTTGAGGAACTTGAGTGTCCAGAGGAATAAAAGGTCAGATATGCAGTGTCCCTTTTAAAAGATAATGCCTATGACTGGTGGAAATCAATTTTATCAAAGCCCCAGACACCGAAACCACCTTCTTGGAATTTCTTCAAGGCAGAATTTATAAGAAGTATGTGCCTAGAGTTTATGTGAATGAAAAGAAAAGGGAATTTAATAAGAAGTATGTGCCTAGACTTGTTTGATCAGTTGAAAGGAGCAGGGGTATTTTCTGAAATTGACCTCAGATCAGGTTATCACCAATTGAGAATTAAAGAATCAGACATTTCAAAAACAGCATTTAGAACTCGGTATGGTCATTATGAATTCTTAGTAATACCTTTTGGCCTGACAAATGCCCCAACAGCATTTATGGATCTAATGAATAGAATCTTTAGGCCTTATTTGGACCAGTTTGTGGTGGTGTTCATAGATGATATCTTGGTGTACTCCAGAAGCAGAGAAGAGCATAATCAACATCTTCGTATTGTCTTTCATACCTTAAGAGAGAATCAATTGTATGCAAAGTTGTCGAAATGTGCATTCTGGTTAGATGAAGTGGCCTTTCTAGGGCATATTGTCTCAGCCGATGGGATCAGAGTTGACACCAGTAAGGTAGAGGCAATCCTCAACTGGAAACTGCCTCGGAATGTGACAGAGGTGAGAAGTTTTCTTGGTTTGGCTGGTTATTATCGGAGATTTGTGAAAGGATTCTCAATGATAGCCTCACCACTGACAAAATTACTTAGAAAGGAGACCAAATTTGAGTGGACAGACCGATGTCAGACTAGCTTTGATAAGTTGAAGAAAATGTTGACAGAGGCACCAGTGTTGACACAACCTACTGTAGAAAAAGATTTTGTGGTGTACAGTGATGCTTCCCTTAATGGTTTGGGTTGTGTATTAATGCAAGAAGGTAAAGTGATTGCTTATGCTTCTAGACAATTGAAGCCTCATGAGAGAAATTATCCAACACATGATCTGGAACTAGCAGCCATTGTGTTTGCATTGAAAATATGGCGACACTACCTGTATGGTGAGCAATGTTATATCTATACAGACCATAAAAGTCTGAAATATTTGCCTTCACAAAAGAAACTCAAATTGAGACAGAGGCGATGGCTAGAATTAATCAAAGACTACAATTGTATCATTGATTATCAGCCAGGTAAGGCCAATGTGGTAGCAGACGCTCTAAGTAGAAAAACTCTTGCAGGTAAATGTTAAAACTTAAATTTATTAAGTGAACATGAAAAAAAAATAATAATTTATTTATATATTATTTGGCCAGAATTGCGGATTCAACCCACATTGATCCAACAAGTAAAGAACAATCAGAAGCAAGACACGAAATTAAAGGAAATCTTTGAAATGGTGAAAAAGGGTGAAAAACCAGAATTTACTATTGATTCAGATGGGAGTTTAAGGCAAAAGGGCAGGTTATGTGTGCCAGACATACCAGAATTGAAACAAGATATTTTGAAGGAAGCTCACAATGTTATTTATGCAATGCACCCAGGAAGCAACAAAATGTATCATGACTTGAAGGCATATTACTGGTGGCCAGGAATGAAAAGAGATATCACCGAGTATACTACTAGATGTTTAACTTGTCAGCAAGTGAAGGCTGAGCATCAAGTACCAAGTGGATTATTGCAGTCAATTTCAATTCCGAAGTGGAAATGGGAAAGAGTTACAATGGATTTTGTTTCTGGTTTGCCTTTGACACAAAAGAGGCATGATTCAATATGGGTAGTGGTGGACCGGCTCACTAAATCAGCTCATTTTCTACCGATCAAGATGGATTATCCACTTAACCATTTGGCAGAGATCTATGTTAATGAGATAATCCATTTACATGGTGTGCCAATTTCAATCATTTCATATCGAGACCCGAGGTTCACTTCAAAATTCTGGAAAAGTTTGCATCAAGCCATGGGTACTCGACTCAATTTTAGCACAGCTTTCCTCCCACAAACAGATGGACAATCAGAAAGGGTCATATAGCTATTGAAAGATATGTTGAGGAGTTGTGTGATAGAATTTGAAGGCAGTTGGGACAAACATCTTCCATTGATAGAATTTGCCTACAATAATAGTCACCAAGCCAGTATCGGCATGGCACCATATGAAGCCTTGTATGGGAGGAAATGTAGAACACCTTTATGTTGGACTGAGCTTAGTGAAATGAAAGTAGTGGGTCCAAATCTAGTACAGCAGACAGAGGAAAAAGTGAGAGTAATAAGAGATAGGCTGAAAGCTGCTGCTGATAGACAGAAATCATATGCAGATTTGAAAAGGAGGGATATTGAGTATACAGTTGGTGATAAGGTATTATTAAAAGTCTAACCTTGGAAAAGGATTTTCCGATTTGGAAAGAAGGGAAAGTTGAGTCCTAGGTTCATTGGACCTTATGAGGTACTTGAACGCATAGGTCCTGTGGCGTGCAAATTAGCTTTACCACCAGAGTTAGACAAGATTCATAATTGTTAATAGGAAATGATGTCTCACCCTTACAATCAGTCAAAATTTGGTTATCCAAGAATTTCTCTATGAAAGACCTTGGAGAAGCAGTCCATATCTTGGGGATAAAGATCTATAGAGATAGATCTAGAAGATTGCTTGGTCTTTCACAGTCTACATGCATAAATAAGATACTAAAAAAGTTTAGCATGGAGCAGTCCAAGAGGGAATATATTCCCATGACCCATGGGATTACTCTCACAAAGTCTTTGTGTCCAAAGACACAAGATGAGAGGACACACATGAGTTTGATTCCATATGCTTCAGCTATAGGATCAATCATATACGCTATGATATGTACAAGACTCGATGTATCATATGCTCTGAGTGTCACGAGCAGATACCAATCAAACCCTAGAGAGGGTCATTGGGTGGCTGTCAAGAATATCCTTAAGTAGTTAAGAAGGACTAAGGATGTATTCTTGGTATATGGAGATGGAGATCTTATTGTGAGCGGGTATACCGATGCCAGCTTCCAATCTGACAAGGATGACTCAAAATCTCAGTCAGGTTATATATTCACACTAAATGGTGGAGCAGTTAGTTGGAAGAGTTCCAAACAGGAAACGACTACTGATTCTACAACCGAAGTAGAGTACATTGCAGCTTCTGAAGCAGCAAAGAAAGCAGTTTGGATAAAGAAATTCATCATAGAACTTAGAGTTGTTCCCAGCATTATTGATCCAATACAATTGTATTGTGATAATAATGGACCCATTGCACAAGCAAAGAAGCCACAGTCTCATCAGAGATCCAAACATTTACTCAGAAGTTACCATTTGATTAGAGAAATCATTGGTAGGAATGATGTAAAGATAGTAAGAGTGCCCACTGATTAGAATATTGTTGATCCTTTAACTAAGCCAATTCCCCAAAAGAAATATGATTCTCATGTACTCACCTATGGAACTAAATACAAAGGCGATTGGCTTTAGTGTAAGTGAAAGCTTGTTAGAGTAGTGCTCTAAAGGCAATCACCTTTAGCACTTATTGTACAAATTTATTTGATTAATAAAAGGCTTTTTCACTAATTTATTATTCATTTGATATATGAATTGATAAGTAATCTTAAATCAATTAATGAAGTCCTTGATACATAACATAACATGAAAGAAATCATGATGAGATCATGATATTGAGATTCTTATCATGTGTAATTATGTTAGTATCAAAATTATCCCTAGTCATAGGATTAATGAGACTGGACATTATTAATTCGGACAGACTAGCACATGTTACACCCCTTCATTGGATCGAGTAGTGGATCTCATAATCTATAAACATGAGATGTTTAGAGTTAACATGTGGATGCTTGCTAAGTGTAGCTAAGTACATTGGATGACCAGCTATGAGACAATCATATAGATAATCTATTCAAATGTGAATGATAGTCTCATCATAGGAATGGTGTAAGTATCCTTAGACTTGAGGTACTCAAGGATATCTTGAATATTGATTCTATATTTTGGCACAATTCCTTGTTGCCTCATGGAGGTTGTTCATAGGGTGGTGATTGGATACAGCTTGAGGTATTCGAAAGTAATTGGGTAACCAATAAAGGATTCACCACTCCTGATAGAAGTAGTGTATACCCATGGCCTCTTTTCATGGTCATTACTCGGGAATCTATGGTCGGAGTGGAAATTTCATAAAGATAGTCTTCAATGACATATCTAATAGAGTAATGAGCCTCAGGGACAAGAACTAACATTACTTGGACTAGATGTGATGTAGTCAGTCTAGTGGGAGTTAACATATGTCCATACTCTAAAGTAAGTGGAGTATAGAATGGTGAAAGCAATAATTGCACAGAAATTATCTATGGAAAGGATTGTAGTCAAACCACTGACTTTTCGGTCAATTGGGGGTCATGATGTGTTGCTAGATACTGCTTATGACTTGCTTAAATTAATTGTTAATTTAAGTGGCCAACATAACCAGGAACCCAATGGGTCACATGCATTGAATATATAAAGTGTAACATCCTTGACCTTCCCTATATGCATTTCATCGAACATAAGCATCTTGCATACAATTCAATTGAACACGTGCATTTCATACGTATTTTCGTAAGAACAAGTTCATGGCACGCACTAGCTATGTGTCCTAGTATTTGGTAATTATATCGAGTCACATGTGTATCCTTATAACCTAAATAAGGATAACAAAGTATTAGAAATGAATTGAATAAGGTGACTAAATTAAAGTAAGAAAAATGATTAGATTAAGATTAGTGAACATTTACATTGCTAATTTAGTTAAATCGGGTCAAATGATTAAGTTGTATCATTGTGTGAATTAGTGGAATTATAAATCTATGTAAATAATAATAATAATAATATAGACAAAATAAAATGAAAATGACATAAAAGAGAAATAGAAGAGAAGAGAAGAGAAAGGAGAAGAGAGAAAAGAGATGAGAAAAAGATAAAAAGACAAAAACCAAAAGTTAGCTTTATCTTCCTATTTCTGCCTTCTTCTCCAGCCCAACTTCTTCTTCAATTTCTTCCATTTCAGACTTCAATTCTTCCTTGTTTCACCTAGTTTTTGAAGCTAATTAATCCCTTTCAAGGTCGTTCTTGGTAAGTAATCAA
Source organism: Triadica sebifera (assembly GCA_023653625.1). Taxonomy (NCBI): domain Eukaryota; kingdom Viridiplantae; phylum Streptophyta; class Magnoliopsida; order Malpighiales; family Euphorbiaceae; genus Triadica; species Triadica sebifera. Next base: position 15,118,935 of record CM042898.1, on the reverse strand, counting down.
TTCTTATTGCTATAGGGTTGATTTGAGTTGCTTAGGTTCAATATTAGGCACTGAATTGCACCCCAATTTTGATGTTAATAGAAATTGATTCTAGAACTGTGTAAAATGCAAAGGTTGTTCCTTTATGTCTTAGATTTGTGGATATGTAAACATATTTGCAGGATGTTATGTATAGGGAGAGATATTCTCTTTGTACTGAAACTGGTCAGGGTGTAAACCCTAACCAAGTTAGCTACTGTGTGGTTTGATTTTGAATATGTTAGAGCCCTTATTTGAAGTCTTTCAAAACATAAAAGTTGTATATATGTGTGTGTTGTATCTTTCTACCATATTTTAGGTTCATAGGCCTTGTAAATTATGAGTTATGGTGAATGGAACCATGACTGTTCCATGGTTTGAACTACCTACTAAGTGCCCTGGGAAGATATAGTAACTTGTTTGGCTAATTGGAGCTTGTTAGAGATAGATTATATATTGATCAAAACATGAGAGTTATATGTATATGTCTTAGCTAAATATTAGTACTAATTTCCACTTCATTGGTTATGTATAGACTAAGTTATGGCCTTTGGAAGCCATACTTGTCCGGAAGCCAATTCTATTTTGGACTAGTAAAATGATTGGTATAATTAGAAGACCTTAGAGACATAATTGGTAACGTTTGTAAACCTAAAACATGTTCCATATGAACCCATATAAGTGTCTGTAAATTTTCATTAAAATAGGACTTATAGATTATAAGTTATGATGAACCCAAATGAGTACCCTGAAACTGCCTAAAGGCAAAAAACAGAACACTCTTAGAAATTCCAGAAAATATTGTACAATGATCCAATTGGTCTAAAATTTGAATATGTTCTATAATTATATGTTATTTTTCATTAGGAACAAGAATCATATTATTTGGTCAAGTGTAGAAAACATTATAGGCTAAATTGTCCGATAAGGTCACACTGCCTTATAGGAAAAATCTTAACTAGTGACATGAACAATGCATATTAATTTGTTTAAGCCACATTAAGTCTCCCTAATCTTGAGTTAATCGATTGTGTTTTCATAATAGGCTTGCAACACATTAGAGACCCACAAGGAGCGGATAGACAATAAGTTAGGGGTCGGAATCAAAGGAGAACAGTGAGTCTAATTATCGATTGAATTCTTTAGTGCAAATGATTGTTGCTTGCTATGTGATTCATATGATTGTCATGATTGGTCCTTGATAATGTAATGATGGATAATTGTGACATTTTGATACATATAAATGGTATACTTGTGGTATATTTAAAGTCTATGTTTGACATATGTGATATATATACATGGTATATGTATAGTATATGCAAGGTATATGTGTGGCATTTGAGGTATATATATGGTATATGTATATTATATGTTATAAGATACAATGGTTGATGGATGCTTAAATACAAGTGCATATGCATATGGACTAAAAAGGCATTGTGACTAATTAATCGATATTGTAAAGCAAAAGAAGAGGCCTATGGCCCAACAAATGTGCAAATGAAACAAATGATCAAGGTAGCTAGCAAATGCAAATGCAAATGTTCACATGGCAAATGTTCACATGGAAACTCGGGGCAATGTCTGTTTAACTTAGTCACAACAAAATGAAATAAGCAAAGCATTTGCATACATAAAGAGTAGTGATTATATGTTTCAACTTTATTGATACATATATGATACTGATGAATGGAATGGAATATATGGTATATAGTGGATTTGTGATTTATTACTATGAGCTGTTTGGTACTTTAGAGCTCATTGGATGATTATTCTCACTGAGCCGCAACTCATCAATTTGCATCATTTTTCAGGTAAAGAAAAGTGATAGCTCATTTTGAGTAGTGTATAGAAGACATGGAGCACAGGTCATTGGCCGAGCCTCATCACTCTCTCTCTCCTTACATTCCACACAAGCATAAAAATATGTCATCTGCATTTTGTATTTATATGGTTGAATATGTACAGTAAGTTTGGAATGGGTTTTAAAAATGTATAAATGAAATCAACTCATAAATACTTATGTGTAAAGTTTATGTTTTAATATATGTGATATATCGTATTGTGGGTTTTAATGTTGACTTGAAAAGTCATTAGTTGATTTTACAGGATATGATATAAAAAAAAATTTACTACCAATGTTAACAGGGTATTTTGTCTTTCTAGCATGCTATGTGTGATTAATTGATATAGGGATAGGTTGAACACAAATGTATAAGATGTGGTGTTACATTTTTTATATCAAAGCAGGGATAGGTTCCATGGGAACATGCATATGCATAAGAGCATGATAACATATGCATCCTATGTGTTGAACATTATGTAGTGACATAATTTCATTTATTTTAAGGACATCATAAGACATAATTCACCAAGGAGGGAGAGGCCGACCGAAATGCATTCTCATGAGGCATCACCTCATTTACATAGAGAGCAACCAGCAATAGGAGCTAGAGCTCAAGTACATGGATCAAAATCATCTCATGCAGAAGTACCCCATAAAAACCTAGAACAAAAAGTATATGGTCCTGAAATGTACAAGAAAAGATGTTATGACAAGCTGAGGAAACATGGTGCAACTGATTTCAATGGCACAACAGACCCAGCAGAAGCTGAGACATGGCTGAAAAGGACACAGAGGGTACTGAATATGATGAGATGTACCCCGGATGAGAAATTCAATTATGCAGTATCCTTACTGCAAGGAAATGCTTATGAATGGTGGGAGACAGTCCCTGACAGTGATGTACAACCATCGGTGTTGACATGGAATGATTTTCTCCTGGAATTTCAAAACAATTACATGCCTGAAGCATATAAAGATGAGAAGAGGAAGGAATTCCTGAATCTGAAACAGGGGAATATGTCTATTGCGGAGTATGAAGTATAATTTAACAAACTTTCCCATTATGCCACCTTCATGGTCTCTACTGAAAGAGACAAATGCAGGAAGTTTGAGGAGGGCCTCAAATATAAGATCAGAAACAGAATCACGACTACTGATCTTGATAATTATGCCAGACTCAGAGCTGCTGCAATCAGAGCTGAACGGTTAATGAAAGAAGCTGGGGAGCAACAAATAAAAAGGCCATCACGTGAGTTCTTTGGTGAGTCTAGTAGAAGGTCAGGAAAAAGAGGTAGATATATGCCTACACAGTCTAGCAACAGAAGTTGGTACTCAAGTTTTAGAGGTCGAGGCATGACTTTCTCTTACCCAGGCAGGGGGCAGAGCCAATATGTTGAACAGAGGCCCACATGTAGTCATTGTGGCAGACAACATACGGGCAAATGTAGAAGGCTCACAGGAGCATGTTATTTCTGTGGATCGATGGAGCACATGTATAGAGACTGTCCAAATAGAGCCAAACTAGCAGAGACCAGCAGAGGTAGAGGAGTATCTGAGACTACAGTTGAGGCACCGAGGGCCTACCCTACTAGTGGGACACAGAGCAGAGGAAGAGGCAGGGGCAGGACTGTTACAATGGGCAGATGAGTGACCAGATCTGAAGGTCAGAGTTCTAGACCTCCTACTCAGGCCAGGGTGTTTGCTATGACTAGAAAAGAGGCAGTGGATGCTCCCGAAGTAGTCACTGGTAATATTTATATTTCTAAAATATTAGCATATGCATTGATTGACCCAGGCTCCACTCATTCATTTATATCATTGCATATGGCATCTGAATTGCATCAAATGCATGAGCCTTTGGGGATTGACATAAATGTGAGTACGCCATTGGGAACCGTGGTAGTTGTGAATAATGTATGTCATGATTGCCTGATATGCATTGATAAAGCTGAGTTAATAGCTGATCTGATTTTATTGCCAATATATGAATTTGATGTGATACTGGGAATGGACTGGTTAACTAGACATCATGCGATAGTGAATTGCTTTACTAAGGAAGTAATTTTGGAATCACCAAACCAGCCAAGGGTAGTATTTCTAGGTGAAAGAAAACTTGTGCCTACATGTCTAGTTTCAGTTGTAAAGTCATTTCGAATGATCAAAGGGGGATGTGAAACATATTTGGCATATGTGACTGATACTAGAACCACTGATAGCTTGCTTGAAAATATACCAGTGGTAAGGGAATTTGCTGATGTATTCCCAGATGATCTACCTGGTTTACCACCAGATAGAGAGATAGAATTTACTATTGAACTAGTACCAGGAACTGCACCAATATCAAAGTCACCCTACAGAATGGCCCAGTTGAGTTGAAAGAACTAAAGGCCCAATTGCAGGAGTTACTTGACAAAGGGTATATTAGACCTAGTGTATCACCTTGGGGAGCTCCAGTATTATTTGTCAAAAAGAAAGATGGAACAATGAGATTGTGCATCGATTATAGGCAACTGAACAAAATGACGGTGAAGAACAAATATCCATTGCTTAGAATAGATTATTTGTTTGACCAGTTGCAAGGAGCCCAAATATTCTCCAAGATTGATCTGAAATCAGACTATTACCAGCTAAAGGTAGCAGAAGCGGATGTTCCAAAGACTGCCTTTCGAACCAGGTATGGACATTATGAATTTTTAGTAATGCCATTTGGGTTGACTAATGCTCCAGCTGCATTTATGGCATTAATGAATAAGGTGTTTCAACCATATCTAGATAGGTTTGTGATAGTATTTATTGATGACATATTGGTATACTTAAAGAATAGGGGAGAACATGAACAACATTTAAAAAGTTTGTTGCAAACTTTGAGGGAGAAAGAATTATATGCCAAATTGAGTAAATGTGAATTCTGGTTAGATCATTTGGTGTTTCTTGGACATATGGTGTTGTGTAAGGGCATAGAGGTTGACCCAAAGAAAATTGAGGCTATGGTAAATTCGGAAGCTCCTAAAAATATTTCTGAAATGCGTAGTTTTTTTGGTTTAGCCGGATACTGCCGCAGATTTGTTGATGGATTCTCCTTAATTGCTAGCCCTTTGACTAAATTGTTAAGAAAGAATGTGCCTTTCAAGTGGACTCCAGAATGTCAGAGGAGTTTCGATGAACTAAAACACAGGCTAACCTCAGCACCAGTGTTAACCATCCCTACAGGTACATGTGGGTTTACAGTATATATTGATGCTTTCTCACCAAGGCTTGGGATGTGTGTTGATGCAACATGGTAAGGTGATAGCTTATGCATCCAGACAACTGAGACCACATGAGATCTCATATCCAGTGCATGATTTAGAACTGGCTGTAGTCGTATTTGCATTGAAGATTTGGAGGCATTATCTGTATGGTGAGACATTCCAAATCTTCACAGACCATAAAAGCTTGGGTTATTTGCTGACACAGAAATAATTAAACATGAGGCAGAGACGGTGGTTAGAGCTATTGAACTTTAGAGCTCAATAATTAAACATGGTATATATTGGATTTGTGATTTATTACTATGAGTTGTTTGGTACTTTAGAGCTCATTGGATGATTACTCTCACTGAGCCGCAACTCATCAATTTGCATCATTTTTCAGGTAAAGAAAAGTGATAGCTCATTTTGAGTAGTGTATAGAAGACATGGAGCACAGGTCATTGGACGAGCCTCATCACTCTCTCTCTCTCCTTGCATTCCACACAAGCATAAAAATATGTCATCTGCATTTTGTATTTATATGGTTGAATATGTACAGTCAGTTTGGAATGGGTTTTAAAAATGTATAAATGAAATCAACTCGTAAATACTTATGTGTAAAGTTTATGTTTTAATATATGTGATATATCGTATTGTGGGTTTTAATGTTGACTTGAAAAGTCATTAGTTGATTTTATACGATATGATATAAAAAAAAAAAATTTACTACCAATGTTAACAGGGTATTTTGTCTTTCTAGCATGCTATGTGTGATTAATTGATACAGGGATAGGTTGAACACAAATGTATAAGATGTGGTGTTACATAAAGAATGAGTAAAATGGTTTTGGATAGGATCCAAAATATGAGAGAATTATTTCGGGATGGATCACAATGAGATCGCACGGGAAAAATCATTCGGCAGGGTCACGAGCCCGTGCGGAGGGCCAGTTGGGCTGCCCAGCAGCAGCCCGCAATAGTCCCAATGCACTGCTGCCTCCTTCCCATTGGCCAACGACATAATTTGACCTTAATTAGGCCAATTATAGCTAATTACTCTTCATTCATTTCCCTTTTCTCCATTTTTGACTTTTCATCTTTTCTTTGAATTTGATTCAAATAGACAAGACATCAAAATGGCATAAAATAGACATGAAAATATTTTTTTGTAAAAAAATTATTTTTAAAATGCAACGAAATTCTCTCAAGAACACTTTCAATGCTAGCACTTTGAATTTGTTCAAACCATTTCTTTTGATAGTTTCTTCTTCATTCTTCGTGTGGATTATCATTAGAGACATTTTAGTGTGGATTGTTGTGGTTTGCTACAACCCAACAAAGTGAGGATTTGAATAACAAATAAGAAATTACAAGGTATAATTTCTAACCTCTATGTTTATATAAATTAGTTTTAATAGCAAAAGTGTGATATTTTGTTTTGGGTTTTGAAAGTTTTATTTTTCTGCTGTGTTTATGAATCTGATTCATTCTTCAAAACCCAACATACATGGTGTCCCAGTTTCAATCATTTCAGATCGAGACCCAAGGTTCACTTCACAATTATAGAAAAGTTTTCATTAACCCATGGGTACTCGGTCAATTTCAGCATAGCTTTCCACCTACAAACCAATGGACAATCAAAGTGGGTCATACAGATATTGGGAAATATGTTGAGTAGTTGTGTAATGGAATTTGAAGACAATTGGGATAAACATCTTCCATTGATAGAATTTGCCTACAATAATAGTCACCAAGCTAGTATCAGTATAGCTCCATATGAAGCCTTGTATGGGAGAAAATGTAGAATGCCTCTATGTTGGACCAAGCTTAGTGAAAAGAAAGTAGTGGGTCCAAAGTTAGTGCAGCTGACAGAGGAAAAAATGAGAGTAATAAGAGATAGGCTGAAAGCCACTACTGATAGATAGAAATCATATACAGATTTGAAAAGGAGAGATATTGAGTATAAAGTTGGTGACAAGGTATTTATAAAAGTATAACCTTGGAAAAGGATATTTCGATTTGAAGATTTACAAAGGTGAGGTTAGATTCTTCATCTTCTTACTTTTCTTCTCCTTTTTACTCGCTCTTTTAGGTTAATTACCATTAAGGTTGGTAATTTGGAGTTGTTAGTATGTTCATGGTGATTAATGCTTGATTAGTGTAATTAATGCTTGAATAGTGTGATTTAAGGGTTAATGATAGATTAAAAGAGTAGTTTATAGACCTAAGATGGGGTATAGGTGAATAGTGATTTAAGTGAGCTTTTATAGGCATATGTAACATAAAAGTATAAGATTGTTGTTAGGCCAAGGAGGTAACCAACCTTGGGGCCATAATCAAAGAGTAAATAATGGCAAGGACAAAGCCAATTGGGAGGTAGAGAAGATTGAAGAAAAGTAAACTTTTTGAGGTATGTATATTTGCAAAAATTCAATATTATAAAAATGTTAATTGTTGAAATTATGTTGAGTATGATATTATGTATAATTGTGTAAGAAATAATTGATATTTTTATTGAGTAATGAAATGGTGATTTAATGATTCCATGAATGTGAAAATAAAATTTAGAATATGTTGTTGATCCATGAAGATAGGAAATTGTATGATTTAATGAAGTGCTGAAAATTCGTCTTATAAACAGTGTCTACATTTTTTGCCATAACTTGAGTTATGGATGTGATTTTTGGGTGTTTCTTATTGGGTTAGAAATTTAAAACATAGATCTTCAACTTTCATTGAGACTATTAGATCTGTATATGCTTGCCTTTAGGCTTAAAATTGACTCAAAATTCGGACTGAAAATCTGTCTAGTAAAATACTAGGCAGAATGAACATGAATGTAGTTGATTGTAAAATCCATAACTTTTTCTGTAAAATTCTGTTTGATGTGATTCCAATTGATAATTAAATATAAGACATGTTCTATATTTGTTTAGTTGATCATTTGTCTTATTTCTATTTAAAAATGGCCAAAAAATACAGGGAAATATGAGACATAAATTCTGCTCAGATTAGGGCAGTTTGTGTATATGAGTATATTATTAAATTTTATGATAGAAAATATATTATTTGAATTTTTTTATATTTATAATGATTTAATGAATGAGTATGATTTTTTAATATATTTAGTAGAGATTATTTTTGTTGCCCAATTAATGAACCAAGAAGGGGGGTGAATTGGATATTAAAAATTCTTAACTTTTAAGTGCGGAATGAAAAGTTAAGTAGAGTAGGGATGGGAAGATATCACACAAGAAATTTATAGAGGTTCGGGTGTTCCGCTCTCCAATCTCAATTGGGAGTTTCACTAAGACACTAAGTGTTACAATATATTTTTACAAGCTCACTCCCAACTATGGTGTTTCTATCAATGGATCACACGTAACCCTTGTGTTTTAATGGCTCACACAATAAACCAATTTCTTGTGTTTTAATGACTCATATAAATAACCCTTACAATTGTTATACTCCTAACCCAATATACCCAAACTCACTTGAGTAGTAGATTACAAAGAGTGTTGAACCTTGACGGGTATTTCCGTCATTTTGATGCTAACAAATAAAATAGTAATAATGTATTTAACATACTTGTTTTCTAAGTCTATTGAAAAGACTATGGAATATGATAGCAAGAATGGAGAATGGAAGATTAATCTTTAAAAGAAAAAATTGAAGAAATAGCATGATTCACGTCCGTGACCTTATGTGTCACGCCCGTGATGAAGCCTAGTGTGGCAACCGCACCTCCTCACCCGAACCACACGTGCCCGGATAAGGAAGTGCTGCCACCTGTCTTTCTCATACTTCATTTTGTTTTTTATTCATGTATAGATGGATATAAATAAAAATCAGAGTACAATTTATTTACATAAAATAGTAATTTTTAACATCAGAGTAATTCTTAACAAACTTTAAAAGTAAGTTTTACAAACTCAAACATTTCTTTAATATAAAAGTCAAATACAAAAGTTTCAAAACTTGTAACCCACTTACTCAAGATTTGGCAGCTTTACTTGAATGGGATCACCGCTTGCTTTATCTAGCGTCTTCAGCTTCCTTTCTATATCTACATGGAAATTAAACTCCACGCTAAGCTCTAAGTTTAGTGGTGCATATAAATAAGGCAATATACTATATCATGCAACAAGCATTAACAATTATCATTTTGTGCATTAAATGTTTGCGTGCATGACTATCAACATATTTCTATTTTATACAAGTATAAATGTCATGCTCATATAGACAATGTTATTTTCATTTATCTTTAATGGCAAATTATTCTATAAATCTCTTTATCATTACATTTCAATCTCATAACATCATCATTTTCTTATTCCTTCCTTTTCTTATTTTTCCGCCATATCCTCCTTATCTTGCCCACATCACTCTAAATTTTGGACTGACTGGATACGGGTTATGGATCAAGAGCGCTCACACAAGCTTATGCCATCCTGTCCACTATCTGGCTCATAAGAGCTTCTCAAATCAATGGCGCTCACACAAGCTTAGGCCACATTGATTGAGTATAATTTCATCATTGATGAATAACCGGATCAAGGGCGCTCACACAATCTTTAGCCACCTTGTCCTCATTTATATGTGCTCATCGGAGCTTTCTCAAGTCAGTAGCGCTCACACAAGCTTTAGCCACACTGACTGAGCATCCCAGACCAATGGCGCTCACACAAGCTTTAGCCACATTGGTTGAGGTATAGTACGGTACCGTTCGCCCCCTTAATGACATGTCATCTATCCTAATTCTAGTCCGCAAGTAGAGTAATGGGCTTCTTTATATTTTCACATCAATCATAATTCTCATGTTTCAACACATCCATATTTTCATATTTATGAACATTTCAATTTTCTTGTTTTGCAACATATAGTCTTACTCATACATCTTTTCATTCATTTACTAGATTCATCAATATTCTCATGTTTATCATCTGCATCAGATTTCATATATTATCCATGACAATCCATTTTTCTACATCAATTCCTTTTTCTATATCACAACATATCACATTCTCACATATATATATATATATATATATATATATATATATATATATATATATATATACCTATATCTCTATATTCATATCATTCTTATTTCACTGGATAAACAATGACTTTCATTTACTTACCTGAATTCTTTATTTGATAACAACTTTCATAATTTCAAATACAGAGCATTCACGGCCGTGATTACTAATTTCATGCCTATGAATTAGTTCACGCTCGTAATCCCAAACCGTGAATGCTACTGGAATGAATCAGCCAAAAGCATTCACAGTCGTTATTACTCATTCATGCCCGTGAATAAGTTCACTTCCGTGATTCCAACCCGTGAACGCTTCTGGAATGAATAGTACCATTTCCACCCAGAAATTCACAACCGTGACACTATCAGTCATAACCGTGAATCCTCAAGTTCACGCCCGTGACTCAATAGTCACACCCGTGACTTTCAACAGGAAATCTGCATATTCACATTTCATTCATTCTAACATCATCCAAATCATACCAAATTCTATTTCATGCATTTCTAAGGTTCTTTACCCAACTTATTACTCTCTAATACATGTAAACATTTTGATCATACAAGATTCTCTAGCATGCATCATTAATTCAATGTCACACAAGGATCTCATTCATACATCTCTAATCCTATGGTTTCATGCCATAATCATCATCATTCTTGAAATTGTATTTATCTAAAATCATATTCAGCATGCATTATTTCAAACAAAAATAGGCTATTGCCTTAAGTTATGCACAAACCTTAATTTTTCTCCTTCACTCTTTTATGTAGCTTTCTTTTTTCCTTTGCTCCTTAGAGCTTGTTCCTTGTCACTTGGAACTCCTACAACATCATAATTCATTATTTCCATATGAGTTTCTCAAGACCCTAAGCTCTCTTTTTCTCTCTCAAAACCCTAGTTTCTCCCTCTTTCCATATAAGTCTTAAATGAGCTCAAAATTCAAACTTCCTTTAGAACATATGAAGAAGAAGAAGAAATGCTTCTTACCTTACACTTTTCTTCATCAAATCACAACTTTGGAGATTTTCTCTCTCTACGAAACTTGATTTTTCTTCCTCTTTCTTGTTCTTTCCAGCTTCCTTAAGAGTTATGGACCATGAAGATCACCTTGTCTTGCTCATTCCCTTCTCTTCTTTTCCTTTCTCTCTCTGGAATTCAAGATTGACTATGGAGGAATGGGTGAAGCTGGCGTGACTGGTAAAGAAAACATAGAAGGAAGCAGAAAATGAAAAGAAGAAGAAGAAGAAAAGTCTTAAATAGGGTACCCAAAAAGTCTTCATGTGGGACCCACCATTTGACCATTTTCTCCCAAATTTACACTTAATCAATATTAATCATCTTCATTTAATATCATGGCCGGCCAACACTATCAAAATGTGCCCAAAATTAATAAGTTGATTAGCAATTAATCTCATTAATCCTCCAATTTTTGGTAATTTGCAATTTGACCTCAAAACTTATCAAATTTTGTAATTTAGTCCATTACAGTAAATCAACTTCTTTAAACTCTATAATCACTTAATTAAGCATTTATCATTTAATTTAACCATTTCTTAATCAATTTTTGTAAAAATCCGAATTTAGACTCCGATCGGTCAAACGCGTCAACTTCGCAACACGTGCGACTCGGGACCTAAATTAGCGGATATTACACCTAGTGCCAACAAACCAACATTTAAAGTTCATGGCCATGAAGAAAGACAGCAACCGTGAATGAATATTTCAGTCACGCCCGTGAAGAAATGTCACGGTCGTGAGAAGACATGACAAATTCTTCCAGAGATCTTCATGACCAAAGTCACCACTTGGACCACGGCTTGGAAGGATGTCACGCCCGTGAAGATAAAATGTCAAGCCCATGAACAAACACTTTAAAACCTTCCAAAATGCTTCACGGCCAAGGTCACCACTCAAGTCACGGCTTGGAAGAACAGTCACGACCGTGACACACATTGTCACGACCGTGAAATATGAAAGAGAAACATGTCAGACGCGATTATAAGGGTTGGTGCAATGGCTAGTTTCATATTAAATGCATTCTAACGACTATAATTTACAATGGAAGTATAAATGCAAGTCATTTATGCATCCAGAACAAGCAAGAGAACAAAGAGAACAAAAGAACAAGAGAATAGAAAATATTTTGAATCAAAATCTTGTTGTAAGCCATTTTATGCATTTGATATTTATTCTCTGTGAAAATCTTTTTGCTCATCATTTATTGAGCAATAAAGATTTGTAAGTGTTTCTCTTTGTAATCATCTACTCCAGTGAGTTTTGGGTATTTTTGGGTTAAGAGTAGAACACTTGTAAGGGTTAGTTGTGTGAGCCTCTAAAACACAAGGTAAAGGTTATTTGTGTGAGCCTTTAAAACACAAAGTAAAGGTTATTTGTGTGAGCCCCTGTAAAACACAAAGTAAAGGTTATTTATGTGAGCCTGTAAAACACAAGGAATTGGTTATTGTGTGAGCCATCAAAACACAAGGGATTTCTGAGTTAGGTGTGATCCATTGTTAGAAACACCATAGTTGGGAGTGAGCTTGTAAAACTCCATTGTAACACTTAGTGTGTTAGTGAAACTCCTAATTGAGATTGGGGAGAGGAGTAGGGTTTGTTAACACCCGAACCTCTATAAAAATCTTGTGTCATAATCTTCTATCCCTAATAAATTTAATTTTTATTTCCGCACTTAAAAGTTAAATTTTTAATCTCCAATTCAACCCCCCTTCTTGGATCAATATCTGGACAACAATTGGTTTCAGAGCTAAGTCTAGCAATGAAGGCTAAACAGCGATAGTAAAGATCAAGATATGGCCAATGAAAGATTCCAAAGTCTCAAGCCTTACTTTGATGGAGGAAATTATGCTCATTGGAAGTTTCGAATGGAGACATATCTAGATAGTGAAGGAATTGAAGTCTTGGGATAGTGTTTGAAAAGAATGGACACTACCAACCAGAAGAGGAGCTGATGGTGAAGAAGAAATCTTATCAAGAGATGATTGGACAGAGCCTCAAAGAAGAGCAATCTTCGAAAACAATAAGGAAATGAAAATTCTCTCAAGCTCATTATCCATTGAAGAATGTGGCAGAATACAACTCTGCCCAACAGCTTACATCATGTTGAAAATGTTGGAAAACTATCATGAAGGAACGAAGCAAGTTATATCCAAGAAGATTCAACTTCTCACTTCAGAATATGAGCTTTTCAAGATGAAATCCAATGAGTCAATCACTGACATGACCAACTGTCTTCTAGCTATCATAAATGGAATAAGAAAACTTGGGAAGCACCTGAGCTTGGAAGATGTAAATAACAAAATCATGAGAAGTCTTCCTCTCAAAGATTACGGTTCAAGAGTTGTCGGTATAGAAGAAGCAAATGAAGACATAAGCATCATGAATACTGATGTGCTTATTGGCAAACTTCTCACATATGAAATGGCAGTGAAAAGAGATAAAGAGCTTGAAGCAGAGCCAGAAAAAAGAAAGCCTCTAGCACTAAAAGCCTATACTTCAAAATCTCAAGAAGAAGTTGAAGATGATGAAGAAATGAGTGATGATGAGAATGAGGACATTGTTATGCTCTCAAGAAGGTTGAAAAGAATCATTGAGAAGAAAATGTGCAACTCTAGCAAATTCAAGCAAAGAAACCTCAAACAAATTTCTAATGATGCACAAAGAAGTAAAAAAAAGGTAAAGTGCTATGAATGTGGAAAGAAAGGGCATATTAAACCAGAATGTCCAAGGCTCAAAAAGCATAAGAGAAAATACCAAATAGACAATGGGAAGAAAGGTCACAAAGCCACATGGGATGATGAAAGCTCTTCAAGTGAAAAAGATGACAATGAAAGCGAAGAGGTCAACCTATGCTTTATGGCTATAGAGGATCACGTCTCGGATACGGTAAGATCACTACACTCATATTCTTTCAATAATGATAGTAGTGACAATGATAGTAATATGATGATGAGCAAAGCCTAATAGAAGAACTGAATATAGAATTAGAGAAATATATGAGTAAATTCAATACTTATAAGAATAACATTTCTAATTTGAAAATCAAAATAGATGCTTTAGAAAAGGAGAACTTTAAGCTTAATTCATCTAATGAATCTCTTCAAAAGTCATTAGATGAATACTCATCAAGACCCTCAACTAAATCCTTGCTTAAAGAGAATAATACTTTAAAAATATAGTTGAGGAATTTAGAAATTCCATTTCAAAATTTCACAAAGGAAAAGAGAGTTTAGATACTCTCATTGTGTCTCAAAGACCACCTTTAATTAGACACGGTCTAGGATTTAAGGACACATCATCATCTTCTCACAAAACTTTTTTGTTAAGTCAAATGAACCACACATCTCCACACTTGCTGGAACAGCACCAAAGAATAAGTATACTAAATCCTCTATACATAAAAGGAATAATCAAGGAGTAGTAAGCCTAAGAAAGAAACCTCAAAAGGCTAATCATGCCTTTATGTATAAGAAGCATGCATCTAGAAAAGCACCAATTAATCATGATTGTACATGCCATTGTTCTCAAACTCAGTCTAATAGAATTATGGCATTCAAATACATTGTAAGACCAAAAAGCAATTTTACACCTAAACAGTGTAATTATTGTATGAAAATTGGTCACATAAATAAACATTGCTGGATAAGGAAGGCTCATTGGGAACCTTCATGTGCTAACCCCCAAGGACCCAAACTCATTTGGGTACCTAAAAATCATACTTGAATTGTGATTCTATAAGTATGCCTCAAGTCCACAATAAACAAAAATGCTTGGCTAGTAGACAGTGGATGCTTAAGGTATATGATAGGAGATAAAGAACTCTTCAATGAAATCAAAAGTATTGATGAAGGTAAAGTTACCTTTGGAAACAATGCTAAGGGTAAGGTAATTGGCATTGGCTCTATTGGTATTAATGGTACTACTTTTATTAAAGATGTCTTACTTGTTGATGGCTTAAAACATAACTTGTTGAGTGTTAGGCAATTATGTGATAAAGGAAACAAAGTAACCTTTACTTCCAACGAATGTCTTGTAACCTCTATTGATGGTCAAGAGATATTTAAAGGAAATAGAGATGTCAACACCTACATAATAGACTTACATGAAATATCTAACCATTCCTCTAAGTGTCTTGTAACTACTAGTGATGAATCTTGGCTGTGGCATAAAAGGCTTGGTCATGCGAACATAGACTTAATTCAAAGCCTCAGTACAGGAGAATTAGTAAAGGGACTGCCAAAAGTCAAATTTGAAAAAGACAAGACATGTGAACCTTGCCAAAGAGGGAAACAACACAAGTCATCCTTCAAAGCCAAAAACATAGTACGTACCTCAAAACCTCTACAACTCCTGCATCTAGATTTATTTGGACCTACTAGAACTGCTAGCTTAGGAGGTAAACATTATGCCTTTGTCATCATAGACGATTACTCTAGATTTACTTGGGTAATTTTCTTAGCTCAAAAGAGTGATGCTTTTGAAAATTTCAAAAACTTTGCTAAAAGAGTTCAAAATGAAAAAGAATATTGCATTTCAAAAATATGAAGTGACCATGGCAAAGAATTTGAAAATGAAAACTTTGAAAGTTTTTGTCTTGAACATGGTATTTCACATAATTTTTCATCTCTTAGGACACCTCAACAAAATGGGGTAGTTGAAAGGAAAAATCGAACTTTAATTGAAATAGCTAGAACAATGCTTTATGAGTATGGTTTACCAATTTACTTTTGGGTAGAAGCCACAAATACTGCTTGTTATATTTCAAATCGAGTTTTCAAAAGACCATTTTTAAACAAAACCTCATTTGAGCTATGGAATGGAAGAAAACCCTTGATATCATACTTTAGAGTATTTGGATGCAAGTGCTTCATATTGAATACCAAGGACAACCTTGGAAAATTTGCCTCTAAATCTGATGAAGGTATCTTTTTAGGATACTCTACAACTAGCAAAGCATATAGAGTGTTTAATAAAAGGTTATTAACTGTTAAAGAATCTATGCATGTTGTTTTTAATGAATCTAGTAAACTTGATCTTGTGAAAGGTAGTGTTCTTGATGATGTTGTAGGTACCATGGAAAGACTTGATCTTGATAATGAAAAAGAAGAAAATGATCAAGAAGATTCACATCAAGATGATTCTCTACCTCAAGCTCGAGAAGAAAACAGGCAAGAGCTCCCAAAGGAATGGAGATTGACAAAAGATCACCCCAAAGAGCAAATCATTAGTGATCCTTCAAGGGGAGTAAGTACTAGATCTCATTTCAAACATTTAGCCTCTGACCGTGCTTTTATTTTTCAAATTGAGCCTAAAAATATTGATGAGGCTCTTAATGATGAAATTTGGGTGTTTGCGATGCAAGAGGAACTCAACCAATTTGAGAGAAGTAAGGTATGGACCTTAGTACCTAGACCCAAGGATCATCAAATTATAGGTAGCAAATGGGTGTTTAGAAATAAACTAGATGAACAAGGTTTAATAACTAGGAATAAGGCTAGATTGGTTACAAAAGGTATAATCAGGAAGAAGGAATAGATTATGATGAGACATGTGCTCCTGTAGCTAGATTAGAAGCCATAAGAATACTTTTAGCATATGCATGCCACATGAATTTCAAACTCTTTCAAACGGATGTAAAAAGTGCCTTCTTAAATGGTTATATAGAAGAAGAAGTTTATGTAGAACAACCACCAGGTTTTGAAAGCTATGATTTGCCTAATCATGTTTTTAAACTTTCAAAAGCTTTATATGGTTTGAAACAAGCCCCAAGAGCTTGATATGAAAGACTAAGTTCTTTTCTTTTAGAAAATAACTTTACAGAGGGGAATGTTGACACTACATTATTCACTAAAAAGTATAAGCATGATATTCTAATTGTTCAAATTTATGTTGAATTGCTTTGGGTCTACTAATGAATTGCTTTGTCAAGAATTTGCTAAGTGTATGAGTAGGGAATTCGAAATGAGCATGATGGGTGAACTTAAATGTTTCCTTGGTCTACAAATAAAACAAAGCAATGAGGGCATATTCATCAACCAATCAAAATATGCCAAAGACTTACTTAAGAAATTTGGAATGAAAGGATGCAAGAATGCCAAGACTCCAATGAACACATCAACAAAATTGGACAAGGATGAAAAGGGTAAGAGCATTAATGAAAAGCTCTATAGGTATGATCGGATCACTTTTATATCTTACTACTTCTAGACCAAACATAATGTATAGTGTATGCTTATGTGCACGATTTCAATCATGTCCAAAAGAGTCTCATTTAAATGCAGTAAAAAGAATTCTAAAATATTTACATGGCTCATTGCATCTAGGTTTGTGGTATCCTAGAAATTCATCCTTTTACATTATAGGATATTCAGATGTTGATTATGCTAGTAGTCTTTTAGATAGAAAAAGTACTTCAGGCACTTCTCACTTTATTGGAGAGTACTTAGTTTCTTGGTTTAGCAAGAAACAAGTTTCAGTTGCTCTTTCTATCGCTGAAGTGGAGTATGTAGAAGCAGGATGTTGTTGTACACAAATCCTTTGGATGAAACAACAACTTAAGGATTATGGTCATAGTATGAACCGTATACCTATTAGATGTGACAATACAAGTTCAATAAATCTCTCTAAGAATCCCATTCAACATTCTAGAAGTAAGTATATTGACATTAGACACCATTTGATTAGAGACCATGTTCAATATGGAGATGTTGTATTGGAATATATAAGCACAGACAATCAATTAGTAGACATTTTCACTAAGTCTCTAAATTAGGAAAGATTTAATTTCATAAGAAGAGAGCTTGGTATGATTCATGGATTAACTTTGTGATTGCAAATTGCCAAACCTTAATTAATAATCTTGTTTTTTTGTCTCATCTTACTAGATATAAGGTAGTTAATTTAATGGAAATATGTGTTATAAAGGATAGAATCTTCCTAGAAATGCTTTAGTCTTGTTTTTAGACTTAATTTTATTTAGTGAGAATTTTAGGCAATTCACGCCCGTGACATATATTCACGACCGTAAACTAAATTGCCAAAAGAACCAGTAGCTTTCACGACATGATTCACGGCTTAAAGTAGTGAAGACTATGTTTCATGACTACAACCTTTTTCATTCACCCCTGTGAAACCCTTTGTTCACGCCCGTGATGTTTTTTCACGACCGTGAACATTTCCACCAAAAACTTACAGAAGCATTCACGCTTTGTGTCATGCTTTGGTTCACGATCACAAGTAGTGAAGTTTAACACTTCACGCCTTTGACTCATTTTCACCACCGTGATAGTTCATCATTCACACCCGTGACCTTTAAATGTCATGACCATGATTAATTTCACACCTTGCTTCACGGGTATAGCATCTCTTTAGCAAACCGTGAACATGACACTTCACGCCCGTGACTAAGTTTTTCACGCCCATGAAGATGTCGGCTATATAACATTTCTGCCGTTATTTCTTACATTCCAACTCTCCAACTTCTCTCATTTATCACCATTGAATGTCATTTTGAAGATTTCGGCCCCCTAGCCACTAATTTCATCTATAAATATCTTTAAAAACTACTTCTAGCATCAGAAATCATATCTCCTTAGGGTTTACTCAAAATTTTTGTCAAACTTTTCCACTCTTTAAAAGTTTATTTCTTTCAATGAAGATGGAAATCGGTTCCTCCAAGGGTACTAGGAAGAAGTCTCATGCTCTAAGAAGGTACACGGATTACCTTATGAACATCATTCCATAGCATTGCCATCCTATATACTCAGTTTTCAAGAAAAGGCCACTCTTGTCCTCAAGATCATTTGAGTGGCAAACCATTCGTACCCTCGGCCTCGAGACAACCATGACAGAGCAACTTCAGGCCTGTCATCTGAAGGAATTTGTTGTTATCCATCAACCAACTATGAGGGAGCCAACCTTAGAGTTTCTAAGAACTTTGCAAGTATCTCCTACTGGCACGGTGACGTTCCAATTATGCAAGCATCCGAACACCCTCTCTACCATAGAGTTTGGAGATTTGTTCAACCTTCCCTCTGATGGCATCCTCAATGACAGTGAAGTGGAGTTCTATGTTACTCGTGCATGGACTCACTTTGGTCTTGATTGCAGCTAGGACGTCAAAAAGATGAAGAGCACTCACCTCCGATCCCCAGTGCACAAGTATTTGAATAGGTTCCTGACCTATAGCATCTTTGCCAGAGGAGATAACAATGGCACAATCAGGAAATCAGAGCTATTTCTCCTAGAGATGGCCCAAAGAGGCCTCACAGTGGCTCTATCTCGATGGTTTACGAACCATCTCTTGTCAATTGTAACCAAGCCCTCTGGAGACATTCTGATTGGTGGGTACATGAATCACATTGCCTTGAAGCTCGGATACTTGAAGCTGGATGAACATCACTTTAACCTCATTCTAGGGCATCCTTGAGACTGACTGGACGTCAAGTCCTTCATCCAGATGGGAGCGGTTGTTCGAATTGTGTTTGAGAACAACATCTATTACTGCTTCACCAACACTGCTGGTGAAATCATTTAGGAAGACAATGACTCAGAGGACTTCAAAGTTGGCCTCCAAGGAATCCAGCAGAGGAAGAGAACTCGAGTTGAGGTGGCACCTCTAGAGGTTGAGCAGGAAATCGAAGAATCCTCTGCCTCCACACCAAACATGGCTCAGCAAGTGGTTGACCTCTTGGCACCACAGTTGGAGCAGTTGCAGGCTTCGATGGATGTTAGGTTAGAAAACCTCAAGGACTTCATGGAGTCTCGGATGGACAGCCTCGAGGTGAAAGTTGCTCATCTTAGAGATAGGATGTCCGGTTTCTATTCTTTTTGATAATGACAAAAGGGGGAGAACCTAGCAATATATTGAGTTAAGTGTTAAGTGCAATACTTAATCAAAATGAATATGCAAGTATGCAAATGAGCTTTATACACCTTAAATATATCTCAAGTATACTTTTCATATACCTTGATGCAAGATACATGAATGAATATGCACTTGATATACTCTGAATATACCTTAAATATACTTCATGCTTTAAAGAAAATTTTGGTATACATTGGATATACTTTGCATATTACTTACATATACTTAAAACTAGAAAGTATATTTTGATGCTACACTTCATTATTCTTTACAATTCTTGCACTTCAGCATTCTTTATCCTAAGCATCTTTTGAGGGGGAGACTTCTCAAAAGCACATAGTGCTAGATTATTTGTCACCATCAAAAAGGGGGAGATTGTTGAACCTTGAGGGGTATTTCCGTCATTTTGATTCTAAGAAATAAAATAGCAATAATGTATATAACATACTTGTTTTCTAAGTCTATTGAACAGGGTATGAAATATGATAGCAAGAACGGAGAATGGAAGATTAATCTTTAAAAGAAAAATTGAAGAAATAGCATGATTCACGCCCGTGACCTTATGTGTCACGCCCGTGATGAAGCCTAGCGCCAACAAACCAACATTTAAAGTTCACGGCCATGAAGAAAGATAGCAACCATGAATGAACATTTCAGTCATGCCCGTGAAGAAATGTCACGCCCGTGAGAAGATATAACAAATTCTTCTAGAGAGCTTCACGACCAAAGTCACCACTTGGACCACGGCTTGGAAGGATGTCATGCCCGTGAAGATAAAATGTCACGCCCATGAACAAACACTACAAAACCTTCCAGAATGCTTCACGGCCAAGGTCACGGCTTGGAAGAACAGTCACGACCGTGAAAATGAAAAAGAAACATGTCAGGCGCGATTATAAGGGTTGGTGCAATGACTAGTTTCATATTAAATGCATTTTAACGGCTATAATTTACTATGGAAGTATAAATGCAAGTCATTTATGCATCCAGAACAAGCAAGAGAACAAGGAGAGCAAAAGAACAAGAGAATAGAAAATATTTTGAATCAAAATCTTGTTGTAAGCCATTTTGTGCATTTGATATTTATTCTCTGTGAAAAATTTTTTGCTCATCATTTATTGAGCAATAAAGATTTGTAAGTGTTTCTCTCTGTAATCGTCTACTCAAGTGAGTTTTGGGTATTTCTAGGTTAAGAGTAGAACACCTGTAAGGGTTAGTTGTGTGAGCCTCTAAAATACAAGATAAAGGTTATTTGTGTGAGCCTTTAAAACAAAAGGTAAAGGTTATTTGTGTGAGCCTATAAAACACAAGGTAAAGGTTATTTGTGTGAGCCTGTAAAACATAAGGAATTGGTTATTGGGTGAGCCATCAAATCACAAGGGATTTCTGGGTTAGGTGTGATCCATTATTAAAAATACCATAGTTGGGAGTGAGCTTGTAAAACCCCATTGTAACACTTGTGTTAGTGAAACTCCCAATTGAGATTGGGGAGAAGAGTAGGGTTTGTTAACACCCGAACCTCTATAAAAATTCTCGTGTCATATTCTTCTATCCCTACTAAACTTAATTTTTATTTCTGCACTTAAAAGTTAAATTTTTAATATCCAATTCAACCCCCCTTTTTGGCTCAATATCTGGGCAACAAAGAGAAAAACTCACAAATCGATAATGCTTAGAAATTATGAGCAAAAAGATTTTTACAGAGAATTTAAGTTTAGTTGAAAGTAATTAATGCACAAATGACTACAACAAGATTTTGATTCGAAGTAATTGCTATTCCCTTGTTCTGGATTCATAAATGACTTGCATTTATACTTCCTTGGTGAATTATAGTCGTTTGATTGCATTTAATGCAAAAATAGTCATTGCACCAACTCTTAATTTCGCGCCTGACATGTTTCTCTTTCCTCATTCACGATCGTGAATATGTATGTCATGGTCGTGAATGTTCTTCCAAGCTGTGGTTCAAGTGGTGTCTCTGACCGTGAAGCATTCTGGAAGAAATTGAAGTGTTTGATTATAGGCTTGAATTTATTCTTTAACGGGTGTGAATATCCTTCCAAGCTGTGGTCTAAGTGGTGACTCTGGCCGTGAAGCTCTTTGGAGGAATTTGACATGTTTTCTCATGGGCATGACTTTTTTTCACAGGCATGACTGATATGATCATTCACGGTTGTTATGTTCCTTCATGGCCGTGAACTTTAAATGTTGGATAGTTGGCGCTAAGCTACATCACGGACATGACATAAACAGTCACGGGAGTGAACATGCTATTTCTTCATTTTTTCACTTTCAAAGTTAGTCTTCCATTCTTGCATCATATTCCATACCCTATTCAATAAACTTAGAACACAAGTATGTTAAATATATTATTGCTATTTTATTTATTAGCATCAAAATGACAGAAATACCCCTCAAGGTTTAACAATCTCCCCCTTTTTGATCGTGACAAATAATCTAGCAATATGTACTTTTGAGAAGTCTCCCCTTCAAAAGATGCTTAAGATAAAAAATAATAAAGTGCAAGAATTTTTAAGAATGATGAAGTGTAGCATGGATGCTTGCTTCCTAGTTTAGGTATATGCAAAGTATATCCAATATATACCAAATTTTTTGCTTATAACTAGTTAAGTATATGCAAAGTATATTGAAGGTATATTCAAAGTATATGAAGTTGTTTGCTTTAACTAGTGAAGTATATGCAAAGTATATTGAAGGTATATTCAAAGTATATCAAGTTGTTTGCTTTTAACTAGTTAAGTATATGCAATGTATATTGAAGGTATATTCAAAGTATCAACACATTTGCAATCATGTAACTTGCATATTCATTTAATTCAATTATATTGCTAGGTTCTCCCCCTTTTATCATCAACAAAAAGAACATAAAAGATAAATCATAAGGGAAAAACTAATGCAATTATATTAATACCAAATGTAAAAGTACAAAGGTTTGAAAAGTAAATTAAAGTCCTACATTTGCAATACTAGAAACTAGTAAACAAAAAGAAATAATAACTAAAAAACTAAAGCTCTAGCTAGATTTGGAGCCGAGCATCCCATCTCTAAGGAAAGCTACTTCCGCCTCGAGGCTCTCCATGCAAGACTCCATGAAATCTTTAAGGTTCTCCAACCTCTCATCTATCGAAGCCTGCAGTTAGTCAAAACGAGGTGCCAAAAATTCAGCCACCTGCTGAGCTAAGTTCGGTGTGGAAGCCGAGGATTGTCCAACTTCCTGCTCCACCTCTAGGGTCGCCGTCTCAACTCGAACTCCTTTTCTTTACTGGATTCCTTGGAGGCCAGCTTTGAAGTTGTCCAAATCATTGTCTTCCCAAATAATCTCACCAGCCGGAGTGGTGAAATGGTAGTCGATGTTATTTTCATGAACTATGCGAACCACTGCTCCCATCTTGATAAAAGACTCGACGTCTAGCCGGTCTCTAGGATGTGCTGGTATGAGGTTGAAGTTGTGCTCTTCTAGCTTTAGATATCCAAGCTTGATAGCAAGGTGAGTCACGTACCCAATGATCAAGATGTCTCCGGAGGGCTTCGTTATAATTGATAGTAGATGGTTTGCAAACCATCGAGATAAAGCCATTGTTAGGCCTATTCGGGCCATCTCCAAGAGAAAGAGCTTGGATTTCCAAATTGCACCATTGCTATCCCCTCTTGCAAAGATGCTATAGGTAAGAAACCTATGCAAGTACTTATGCACTGGTGATCGAAGGTGGGTGCTCTTCGTCTTCTTGATGTCCTAGCTGCAATCTTTTCCGAAATGAGTCTATGCCGGATTGGCATAGAACTCCACCTCACTTTCATTGAGGATACCATCAGAGGGAAAGTTGAACATGTTACCTACTCCGTTGCAGTGAGGGTGTTCGGATGCTTGCAGAGTTGAAATTTTACCGTGCCGGTGGGAGAGACTTGCAGGGTCCTAAGGAACTCGAGGGTAGGTTCCCTTAGCGTTGGTTGATGGATATTAACAAAATATTTTAGATGACAAGCCTAGATTTGTTCCGTCATGCTTGTCTCGAGACCAAGGGTCCTGACAGTGTGCCATTCAAATGATCAAGAAGAAAGGAGTGGTCTTTTCTTAAGAACTGAATACCTCAGATGACAATGCTCCGGAATGATATTGAGAATGTAGTCCATGTACCTTCTTGGAGCATGAGACTTTTTTTTTGTGCCTTTGAAAGAGCCGGATTCCATTTTGAGTTGAGATTGATTTTTGAGAAGAAACTTTCTAAAAGGATTTTTGAAGAGTACCTAGTGATTTTTTGATTTCTGATGAAAAAAATAGTTTTTCAAGGTATTTATAGATGGAAAATGCTGCTAGGGGCCGGAATCTATGAAAGGTATTGAATGTGGAGAGAATATGTAGAGTTAGAATGAGAGAAATAACGGCAGAAAATGTTCTATAGTCAACATCTTCACGGTTGTGAATGCTAAGTCATGGGTGTGAAATGTTGTGTTCACTGTTTGCCAAAGAGGCATTCTACCCGTGATGAAGAATATGAAATGATTCATGGTCGTCACATTTAATGGTCACGGGCGTGAATGTTGATTTTTCACGGTGGTGACAAAATGAGTCACGGTCGTGATGTACAATCTTCACTATTTGTGACCGTGACACAAAACGTGAATGCTTCTATAAGAATTTGGTGGAAATGTTCACGGTTGTGAATAAGTGTCACGGTTATGAACAAAGAGTTTTACGGGAGTGACAGAAAAGGTTTTTTAGGTTTTGAAAATTTTATTTTTCCGCTACGCTTATGAATATGATTCATTCTTCAAAATCCCAAATTGGTATCAGAGCCTCTTTGTATCCATTAAAATTAATTTTAATTGAAAGTGCAATGGGATTGCATGTTTTTGATAATTTTGGATCAATAGGTTTTGAAAAAATTAAAATTAATTTGTAAAATATGTTTTACACATTTTTCTTTCTCTAATCTGATCATTGGATGATTAAGAATGATTGTTTTGATTGAAAATTTATTTGAATGTGATTCAAATAATTAATTTCGGATTTATTTCAAAAATGCCTAAAATTGCCTTGTTTATGACATGTGTTGTTGTTTGGCTTAATTGATGGGGCTGGTTATATTTATCTTATAATTTAATTATGAAAAAATTATTTAGACATATTGAGAATATGTTTATATCTCTGGAAGTGTCCAATAATTAATTAAAAATTATTTTAATTAATGTTTCAAATAAACACAAAAATGGGACTATTTAAGCATACCGGGTGGGGTTGTTTTGTTTGATTTTTTTGTATGTGTTTATTTTATTTTCAGCACCTTAAAATAATTTTTATGTAATTAAAAATATGTTATTTTGATATTAGGTGCATACCAAAATTATTTTACAAGCATTTGAGCTTGTGCTTAGTAATTTTGAGCGTCTAAGTGTGTTAGTTCATTTGTTTTAGTAATTTTGGCTTGTCTTAAAAATATTTTGATGAACTTGAGCTAACCTAAAGATGATTAGAATGATGATTTGATGTTCTGGAAATTTTTAGAATTTTTGGAAATTAATTTTGAATTAATTTAAGTTGTGCAATTGTAATTGTTTAATTTTAACATCATAATATTCTGATTTTAAGGAGAATTAATTTTGAATTAATTCTGGAAATATGGAATTTAATTTAATTTTATTAAATATTAAATTCCACTTTAAAATGACATACAAAATTAAATTAACCGAAAGAATACATATAGGCAATTTTGGTTCAAGCGTTGAATCGATTTACAAATTGAAATCCAAAATTGTCATTTTAATTTTGTGCATTCGAGAATGCATGTTAGGGGTGTATGAAAAGGCATGATGGATGATTATGGACTTAGGCCCAATGTGATTGAGCATGCATGGAATTATTTTGTTTTGTGGTAAATAGGGTATGTGTGTCCCTACCTCTTTTTCTTTCTTATGTATTTCTCTTCTCATCTTACTCCCCTCAAATGTAAATTGAGGTTTTCTATAATTTGAAATATGTAATTAGATTACATAGGATTAGGATAGAATGACGATACAAAGGATCAAGAAGCAAAAGAGGTGGCACCATAAAAAAGAAGACTTAGAAATAGGAATTTGATTTCTATTTTGGGTAAGTGGAAGCGCAATCATATTTCTTGTGTTATATGTACATGACATATTATTAATGGGAAATGATGTCTTAGCCTTACAATCAGTCAAACTTTGGTTATCCAATAATTTCTCTATGAAAGACCTACAGAGATAGATCTAAAAGATTGCTTGGTCTTTCACAGTCTACATACATAAATAAGATGCTAAAGAGGTTTAGCATAGAGCAGTCCAAGAGGAGATATATTCCCATGACCCATGGGATTACTCTCTCAAAGTCTTTGTGTCCAAAGACACAAGATGAGAGGACACACTTGAGTTTGATTCCATATGCTTCAGCTATAGGATCAATCACGTACGCTATGATATGTACAAGACCATATGTATCATATGCTCTGAGTGTCATGAGAAGATACCAATCAGACCCTGGTGAGGGTGATTGGGTGGCTGTCAAGAATATCCTTAAGTACTTAAAAAGGACTAAGGATGTATTCTTAGTATGTGGAGATGGAGATCTTATTGTAAGCAGGTATACCAATGACAGCTTCCAATCTGACAAGGATGACTCAAAATCTCAGTCAGGTTATATATTCACACTAAATGGTGGAGTAGTTAGTTGGAAGAGTTCCAAACAAGAAATGACTACTGATTCCACAACCGAAGCAGAGTACATTGCAGCTTCTAAAGCAGCAAAGGAAACAGTTTGGATAAAGAAATTCATCACAGAGCTTGGAGTGCTTCCCAACATTATTGATCCAATACAATTGTATTGTGATAATAATGGAGCCATTGCACAAGCAAATGAGCCACGGTCTCATTAGAGATCCAAACATGTACTCAAAAGATATCATTTGATTAGAGAAATCATTGGTCGGAATGATGTAAAGATAGAAAGAGTGCCCACTTATCAGAATATTCTTGATCCTAACTAAGCCACTTCCCCAAAAGAAATATGATTCTTATGTACTCGCCTATGGAATTAAATACAAAGGCGATTGGATTTAGTGCAAATGGGAGTTTGTTAGAGAAGTGCTCTAAAGGCAATCACCTTTAGCACTTATTGTACAAATGTATTTGATTAATAAAAGGCTTTTTCATTAATTTGATGTTCATTTGATATATGAATTGATAAGTGATCTTAAATCAATTAATGAAGTCCTTGGTACATAACATAGCATGAAGGAAATCATGATGAGATCATGATATTGAGATTCTTATCATGTGTAATTATGTTAGTATGAAAATTATCCCTGGTTATAGGATTAATGAGATAGGACATTATTAATCCGGACAGACTAGCACATGTTACACTCCTTGGTTGGATCGAGTAGTAGATCTCATAATCTATAAACATGTGATGTTTAGAGTTAACATGTGGATGCTTGCTAAGTTTAGCTAAGTACATTGGATGACCAAATATGAGAAAATCATATGGATAATCTATTCAAATGTCAATGATAGTCTCATCATAGCAATGGTGCAAGTATCCTTAGACTTGAGGTACTCAAGGATATCTTGAATATTGATTTAGTATTTTGACATTATTCCTTGTTGCCTCAGGGAGGTTGCTCATAGGGTGGTGATTGGATAGAGCTTGAGATATTCGAATGTAATTGGGTAACCAACAAAGGATTCACCACTCTTGATAGAATGAGTGTATACCTATGGCCTTTTGTCGTGGTCATTACTCAGGAATCTCTGGCCAGAGTGGAAATGTCATAAAGATAGTCTTCAATAAGATATCTAATAGAGTAATGAGCCTCAAGGACAAGAACTAACATTACTTGGACTAGACGTGATGTAGTCAGTCTAGTGTGAGTTGACACATGTCCATACTCTGAATCAAGTGGGGTATAGAATGGTGAAAGGAATAATTGCACGAAAATTGTCTATGAAAAAATTAATAGTCAAACCACTGACTTTCTGGTCAATTGGGGGTCATGATGTGTTGCTAGATATCGCTCATGACTTGCTTAAATTAATTGTTAATTTAAATGGCCAACATAACCGAGAACTTAATATGTCAAACGCATTGAAGAAATAGATAATGAGTAAAATGGTCTTGGATATGATCCAAAATATGAGAGAATTATTTCTGGATGGATCGCGATGAGATCGCACGGAAAAATTGTTCGGGATGGTCACAGGCCCGCATAAGCTAGGCAGGCTGCTGGCCACCTAGCGGGCCAGCTAGGCTGCCCAGCGTGCTGTACCTCCCACCCGTTGGCCAACGGTAGATTTTGGCCTTAAAGGCCAATTATAGCCAATTACTATTCATTCATTTCCCTTTTCTCCATTTTTGACTTTCCATCCTTTGTTTGAATTTCATTCAAATAGCAAAGACATCAAATGGTAGAAAATATACATGAAAATATTTTTTTGTGAAAAAAATATTTTTTAAGACAACAAAATTCTCTCAATAACACTTTCAAAGCTAGCACTTTGAATTTGTTGAAACCATTTCTCTTGATAGTTTCTTCTTCATTCTTCGCATGGATTATCATTAGAGACATCCTAGTGTGGATTATTTTGGTTTGCTACAACCCAACAAAGTGAAGATTTGAAGAACAAATAAGAAATTACAAGGTATAAATTTCTTATCTTTATATTTATCTAAATTATTTTTAATGGCACAAGTATGATATTTTGTTTCGGGTTTTGAAAATTTTATTTTTCCGCTGCGTTTATGAATATGATTCATTCTTCAAAGCCCAACTAAATTTTATACAATAATTACATTGTTTAGCTATAAATATGCTTTTTGGTCTTACTAAGCTTTTGACAGCCATATTCCTATTAGGTAGAGTTTGTGAGTAATGGCATGCACATGCATGATGACTTAGTGCTTTCCTAGGAGCATGCTTCTTATACATAAAAGCATGATTAGCCTTTTGAGGTTACCTTCTTAGGCTTACCAACCCTTGATCATTCCTCTTATGTATAGAAGGTTTACTGTATGTTGTGCACTTAGCCCTTGGGGCTGTTACTGCTAATGTGGAGATGTGGGGTTCACTTGACTTAACAAAAGTAGTCTTGTGAGATGAAGATGATGTGCCCTTAAATCCTAGACCATGTCTAATTAAGGATGGTCTTTGAGACACAATGAGAGTATCTAAACTCTTCTTTCCCTTGTGAAATTTTGAAATGGAGTTTCTAAGTTCCTCAACTTCATTTTTTAAAATATTGTTTTCTTTAAGCAAGGATTTAGTTGCGGGTCTTGAGGAGTACTCATCTAATGATTTTTGAAGAGATTCATTAGATGATTTATGCTTAAGGTTCTCCTTTTCTAAAACATCCATTTTGTTTTTCAAACTAGAAATGTTATTTTTATAAGTATTGAATTTACTTCTATATTTTTCTAGTTCTAGATTCAATACTTCTATTAAGCTTTGCTCATCATCATCTTCACTATCACTATCATTATCACTACTATCATTATTGAATGAGTATGAGTGAAGTGATCCTACCTTATCCGAGACGGATCCTCTATAGCCATTAAGCATAGGTTGACTTCTTCACTTTCATTGTCATCTTTTTCGCTTGAAGAGCTTTTGTCATCCCACGTGGCTTTGTGACCTTTCTCCCCA
Organism: Triadica sebifera; assembly: GCA_023653625.1. Classification (NCBI taxonomy): domain Eukaryota; kingdom Viridiplantae; phylum Streptophyta; class Magnoliopsida; order Malpighiales; family Euphorbiaceae; genus Triadica; species Triadica sebifera. The sequence continues at coordinate 15,089,242 of CM042898.1, read as the reverse complement.
TTGTCTTTTTGGTATTTGCTCTTGTGTTTCTTGAGCCTTGGACATTCTGGTTTAATATGTCCCTTCTTTCCATAGTCATAGCACTTTACCTCCTCTTTACTCCTTTGAGAGTCATTAGAGAAGTGTTTGAGATTTCCTTGCTTGAAGTTTCTAGAGTTTCCCATTCTCTTCTCAATTATTCTTTTCAACCTTCTTGAGAGCATAACAATGTCCTCATTTGCATCATCACTCTTTTCTTCATCATCTTCAACTTCTTTTTGAGATTTTGAAGTAGAGGCTTTTAGTGCTAGAGGCTTTTTTTTTCTGGCTCGACTTCAAGCTCTCTATCTCTTTTCACTACCATTTTATGTGTTAGCAGTTTTCCAATAAGCATATCGGTATTCATGACGCTCATGTCTTTATTGGCCTCTTCTATACCAGCAACTCTTGAACCGTAATCTTTGAGAGGAAGATTTCTCAGAATTTTGTTATTTACATCTTCCAAGCTCAGGTGTTTCCCAAGATTTCTCATGCCATTTTTGATGGCTAGAAGATGGTTCGTCATATCGGTGATTGACTCATTGGATTTCATCTTGAATAGTTCATACTCGGAAGTGAGAAGTTGAATCTTCTTGGATTTAACTTGCTTTGTTCCTTCATAATAGTTTTCCAATGTTTTCCACATGCTATATGCAGTTGGGCAATGTTGTATTCTGCCACATTCTTCAATGGATAATGAGCTTGAGAGAATTTTCATTGCCTTCTTGTTTTTGAAATTTGTTCTTCTTTGAAGCTCTGTCCAATCATCTCTTGACAGGATTTTCTTCTTCACCATCAACTCCTCTTCTAGTTGGTGGTGTCCATTCTTTACAAACACTATCCCAGACTTCAATTCCCTCACTATCAAGATATGTCTCCATCCGAACTTCCAATGAGCATAATTTGCTCCATTAAAGTACGACTTGAGACTTTGGAATCCTTCATTGGCCATTTCTTGATCTTTGCTAACATTGTTTAGGTTTCGATGCTAGACTAAGCTCTAATACCAATTATTTCCCAATTAATGAACCAAGAAAGGGGTTGAATTGGATATTTAAAATTCTTAACTTTTAAGTGCGGAATGAAAAGTTAAGTAGGTAGGGATAGGAAGATATCACACAAGAAATTTATAGATGTTCGGGTGTTAACAAACCCTACTCCTCTCCCCAATCTCAATTGGGAGTTTCACTAACACACTAAGTGTTACAATGGAGTTTACAAGCTCACTCCCAACTATAGTGTTTCTATCAATGGATCACACCTAACCTAGAAATCCCTTGTGTTTTAATGGCTCACACAATCAATTCCTCGTGTTTTAATGGCTCACACAAATAACCCTTACAAGTGTTATACTCTTAACCCGATATATCCAAATTCACTTGAGTAGTAGATTACAAAAAGAAACACTCACAAATCTATAATGCTCAGATATTATGAGCAAAAAGAATTTTACAGAGAATTAAAGTTTAGTTGAAAGTAATTAATGCACAAATGACTACAATAAGATTTTGATTCGAAGTAATTGTTATTCTCTTGTTATGGATTCATAAATGACTTGCATTTATACTTCCTTGGCAAATTATAACCGTTTAATTGCATTTAATGCAAAAATAACCGTTGCACTAACTCTTAATTTCGCGCATGACATGTTTCTCTTTCCTCATTCACGGTCATGAATATGTATGTCACGGTCGTGAATGTTCTTCCAAGCCATGGTCTAAGTGGTGACTCTAACCGTAAAGTATTCTAGAAGGAATTGAAGTGTTTGATCACGGGCATGACTTTATTCTTTCACGGACGTGAATATCCTTCCAAGCCGTGGTCCAAGTGGTGACTCTGGCCATGAAGCTCTCTAGAGGAATTTGACATGTTTTCTCATGCGCGAGACTGATATGATCTTTCATGGTTGCTATGATCCTTCATGGCTGTAAATTTTAAATGTTGGATAATTGGCACTAAGCTACATCACGGGCATGACATAAATAGTCATGGGCGTGAACATGCTATTTCTTCATTTTTTTGACTTTCAAAGTTAGTCTTCCATTCTTGCATCATATTCCATACCCTGTTCAATAAACTTAGAACACAAGTATGTTAAATACGTTATTGCTATTTTATTTGTTAGCATCAAAATGACGGAAATACCCCTCAAGGTTCAACAATTTTATTTATGTGAAATTATATTAGAATTACATAGATAATTAGTATAAATAATAATAACAGTAACAAATATGATTAAGCCCTATAACATCTAGTCGAGGACTAGAAATTATGATAAGTTGGCATGTCAATAAAAAGGTACAAATGTAGACACTAGAAAATAGTACTGAGATTTAATTTATGTAGGCACTAAAAAATACTGTTGAGTTTGAAATTACTTAGGCACCGAAAATATGTTGAGTTATTATTGAAAATGTAGGCGTTAAACGCTGATTTATCAAATAAATAATTAGGTGCTGAGTATACTACTAAAAAGTAGAAACTCTGTATCTAGTGTTTAGTTCCGGTCTAATATGTCATGGGCTATCAAATAAATAAGGAGGAAAAAATGTAAATTATTAAAATGATTGTCTTATGTTATTATTAGTGAATTTCAAGCATGCTTAATAAATGAAATGTTATAATTGATCAATTTTATATTTTTGCATGATGTAAATAGTTTAATTTTATTTGAATATTTTAGCATACTTAGTAAATTAATTGTATTTGATAAAAAATTTATTTTAGAGATATTTATATAATTATTGGATAGTTACCAAAAGTACCACTAAACTAGTAGCTTAGCGCGTGTGTTTCATGCACAGGTAAGTAGAAGTAGCCGTTGTGTTAGGACCGACTGAAGAAAGGAGAACTCCAAGATCAAATTACAGCAGTTTATTTTCTTTTTGTATATTTTGGGTATTATATTGTATAATTAAATTTTAAGATTTTTTTTTTGTAAGAAAATGTGGTATGTAGGATTTATAAAAGTGTAAATTTGTAATTAATATAATTTGTATTATTTGTAAATGTGTTTCTGAATGTCATAACTCAATGTATGAGTACTTTTAAATCAAGAAATTTTACGATGAAGATATTTGCATCACTATATACATATTTAAATGATATATATATATATATGTACATGACATAATTCCAAGTATTGTATGTAGATAACATAATTCTTATAGGAAACGACGTCTCAGTTCTTCAATTAGTCAAAATTTGGCTTTCTAAGAATTCTTCCATGAAAGACCATAGAGAAGCAACCTATATACTAGGGATTAAGATCTATAAAGATAGATCTAAGAGGTTTAGCATGGAACAGTCTAAGAGAGGATTGATTCCTGTGACTCATAGGATAACCCTCTCAAAGTCTATGTCTCCAAAGACACATGATGAATGGACACACATGAGAAGGATCCTATATGCTTTGGCTATTAGATCTATCATGTATTGTATGTTATGTATTAGACCTAATGTATCATATGCTTTGAGTGTCACGAGTAGATATCAGTTAGATCCCGGTGAGGGGCATTAGGTGGTTGTCAAGTATATCCTTAGGTACTTGAGAAGAACTAAGGATGCATTCTTTGTTTATGGAGAGGGTGAGCTTAAAGTAAATGGGTATACGGATGCCAGCTTTCAAACTGATAAGGATAACTCCAAATCCCAGTCAGGTTATGTTTTCATGTTAAATGACAGGACAATTAGTTGGAAGAGTTCCAATGGGAGATGACTGCAGATTCCACAACCGAAATATAGTACATTGCATCTTATAAGGCATCTAAAGAAGTGGTTTGGATAAGAAAAGCTCATCACATAATTGGATATGGTTCCTAGCATTGTTGATATAATACCTTGGAATTGAGATAACAATGGAGCCATTGCATAACCAAAGGAACCACAGTCTCATCAAAGGTCCAAACATGTACTCACACATTACCATTTGATTTTGGAAATCATTGTTAGACATGATGTAATGATTGAGAGAGTTCTCACTAATCAGAATATAGCTAATCCTCTCACTAAGCCACCTGCCCAAAAGAAACATGATAGTCATTTACTCGCCTCTGGTATAATGTATAAAGGCGATTGGCTTTAGTGCATCTGAGAGAGTGTTACAGAGGTGCACTAAAGGCAATCACTTTAGGCACTTGATATATTCATTTATTATTAATAAAATGAATTTTTATTATATGGTATTCATTGCATATGAATTGATATAGATCTTAAACTATGAATTCCTTGGTATGTAACATAACCTGAAGGAATTCATGATGAAATTCCTATCATGTGTAATTGTGTTTATACCCAAATTATCCCTAGTCATAGGATTAACAAGATTGGACATTGTTAATCCGGATAGACTAGCACAAGTTATACTCTTTGACTAGGTCAAGCAGCTGATTTCATAAGCTAAAAGCATGAGATGTTTTTCATGTGGATGCTTGCTAAGAGTAGCAAGTACATTGGATGACTTACTATGAGACAATCACATGGATATCTATTCAATGTCAGTGATAATCTCATCATAGCAATGGTGCAAGTATCCTTAGACTTGAGATACTCAAGGTTAAAATGGATATTGAATCCTATATTTTGACTCCATTCCTTATTGCCTTGAAAAGGTGGCTTAGAGGGTGGTGATTGGGTATAGCATAAGGTATTCAAAGGTAGTTGAGTAGTCAACAAAGGATTCACCACTTCTGATAGAAGAATAGTATACCTATGGCCTCTTGTAGAGATCATTACTCAAAAATCCTTAGCCAAGGTGGACACATCTTGAAAAAGGTCTTCAAGGACATATATGATCTAGGTAATGAGTCTTATAGACAAGAACTAACATAATTTAGATTAGATCTGATATAGTTAGTCTAGTGAGAGTTGACACACAATCCATGCTCTGAACCAAATGAGATATAGTTTGGTGAAAGGACGAATTGCAAGGTAATTGTGTATATAAGGGTTAAAAGTCAAACCACTGACTTTGTAGTTAATTGGGTGGTTATGATGTGTTACTAAATACCGCTCATGATTTGCTAAGTCAAGGGAAATTGATTAGAAATTCATTATGGGTAAAAAATGTTTGACTTGTAAAATCATAATTTGATTAGGATTCCTTCCGAGACTTAAGCTACCAACATGACTAGAAAACTTATTAGATCGCATGCATAGAGGGAATGAATAAAATGTAAAATGGGTTTTGGATAAGATCCAAATGAAAAACAAAGAGAATTAGGCCTTTTATAAGAGTTATAAAAATGGGTCTAATCCAATTTGGATTAGGATTGTTGACTTGGTCAACATTGGGCCTTATACCTTAAGGAAATGGGCCCATTAGGGCTTTTTCTTTTCCAACCCTAAAAATAATTAGAAAGTGTATAAATACTTCTTTTAAGGAGTATAAGAAGTCAATTTCGTGGCCGCCCCATTAAAAAAAATAAGAGTTATTTTTCTCCTCTCCTTTTTCTCTTTCAGAAGACAATTTTCCATAACTAGCACTTTGGACTTTTGTCACCCCATCTCCTTAGAGGTTTTCTTCTTCTTCCTTCAAGTTGATACTCTTAGTAGAAATGCTAGCTTTGGATTCTTATGGTTTGCTATAACCCAACAAAGAAGGAAAAGCTCATAACTTGGAAGATCAAGAGTTGCAAACAAAGGTAATCAACTTTCTCCCATTACATAGGGCATTCTTTGGATTTTGGTTTTGATTAAATTTTTATATTTTCATTGTGCCATGTATGAGATGCATGTTCAAAGCCCATCAATAATTACCTATAGAGATAAATCTAAAAGATTGTTTGCTCTTTCATAGTCTACATACATAGGCAAGATGCTAAAGAGGTTTAGCATGGAGCAGTCCAAGAAAGGATATATTCCTATGACCCATGAGATTACTCTATCAAAGCTACATGTCCAAAGACACAAAATGAGAGGATGCACATAAGTTTGATTCCATATGCTTCAACTATAGATCAATCATATACTTATGTTATGTACAAGACCCGATGTTTGATATGCTCTGAATGTCATGAGCATATACCAATCGGACCCTAGTGAAGGTCATTGGGTAGTTGTCAAGATTACTCTTAAGTACTTGAAAAGGACTAAGGATGTATTCTTGATCTATGGAGATGGAGATCTTGTTGTGAGCAGGTATACCGATGTCTGCTTCTAATCTGACAATGATGACTCAAAATACTAGTTAGGTTACATATTCACACTAAATGGTAGAGAAGTTAGTTGAAAGAGTTCCAAATAGGAAACGATTGTTGATTCCACAACTGAAGAAGTGTACATTGCAACTTTCAAAGCAGCAAAGGAAGTCGTTTTGATAATATATATATATATATATATATATATATATATATATATATGTGGAACTTGGAGTGGTTCCTAGAATTGTTGATCCAATACAACTGTATTGTGACAATAATGAAGCCATTGCACAAGTAAATGAGACATAGTTGTAACATTCAGTAATTTAAGCCCCGATTTCGAGTGACCGTAGTAGGGTACGCTAGTTCAATCGGAGTCTAAATTTGAACCCATAAAAAAATAACTAATAATAAGAAAAAATAATTAAGGGTATTATTATTTGGGAATTAAAAAGATTAGAGCTAGAATTAGAAAAAAAATAAAATTTCCTGTGGACAAAATTGGTATTATGGCAATTGTTGGGGGAAAAAGTGTGAATATGGAAGAAGATGTGGCAAATAAGGAATTTCTCAAATTTTAAATGTTAATCAAGATTAATTAACTTAATGAACCAATGAGAATTAGGATTAATTTTAATTAGTGGGACCCACACCTTAATTTAGGTATAAAAGTCAAAAAGGAAGAAGAATTTCTACATTTTTCCATAAGTCTAATTCTTCTTCTTCCTTCTCCCACCTTGGCCGCCCAACTCTTCCTTCCATAAGCCACCATTTTTATTCAAATCAAGCTTGAAAAAGTGAGGAAAGAAATTAGTTTTGAGAGAGAAAAAATAAAATTTAAGAGTTCTTACTACAAAGGGAAGAAATGAGCAAGAAGGAAGGAAGAAATAAGAAAGGAAAGGGAGATTTGTTAGGGGGAATTTTGGCCCACTTTGGGATCTTTTAAGGTGAGTTTATTCTTCTTAAATTCAACATTTTTCCTTCTAATGTTGATAAATGTGATTAGCTTTGGTAGATTGAGCTTATGTTGCAAGAGTGGAATTAGAAATTTAAGTTTGTAATTAGTTGAAAAAAATTGTAGTTGAACTTTGAATTAATGATAATTAATGTTAGTTAATTGTTTTATCACTTAAAAACTAAAGAAAGATGATGCTAATGGATGAAGAAGGGGTTGCCATAGTTAAAGTAATTTAAGGGAAATTGAAATTAACATAGAAACACCACAATTAGTGATAAGTGAAATGTGAATTGAGTGTTGATTTGAAGAAAATGAATTGGGAACTATGGTAAGGTTTTTGGGCAGCCATGACATATTAAGAGGGAAGTTTAACCTTAGTAAATTTTGGCTAAATTAAGGTGTCAAATATATTAGGAGCATTAGAATATTATGTAGACATGAAAAAACTTTGAAAATGGATGATAGGATTGAGATACAGTATTGGTTGTGTAGGAAACTCAAATGAACAAATGAGAGGCCCTTAAGAGGGTGACAAAGGCAAGGAGAAAGCTAACTAATAAGGGGAGGAAAAGAAGGATCAAAGGAAGATCCAAGGCTGATTAGGCATGTGCTTCATTGATAAAAATCTTACATGTGATTAATGGTATGAAATTATGTTTTAATGTGTGTGATATGAATGTGGTTTGTCATAATGTGGCTAAGTGTTGGTTTGAAATGTTTTATATGGTAATGAGACTAAATGGTGTGAAATCATTAAGATATGTGAATGTAATTGTGATCTGGAAACTTTGACATGAAAATGAATGCATATGATAAATGTAAGTAGTATATAGAGTGATGCTAATTGATGACCCTGCTGTAGGGATTCTGGAACAATCTTGACTATTTTGATTATAACTTGAGGTTTGGAATTCCATTTTATGTGTTTTTATTGGAATTGAAAGCTAAGACATAGGGCTTTAACTTTTATTTAGACCATAAAATCTAAATATGTCTGAATTTGCCTAGAAAAAATACATAAAGTTCAGACCCTGAATATGTCCAGAAAAATTCTAGGCAGAAATTTCAATAACAATTCAGTGTTCAATTGGTTATGACTTTTGATAGAAAACTGATATTTGAGTGATTTTTAATGAATCTGAAAGCTAAGACAAAAAGCTACAAATTTCTAGTAGACTAGAATCCAAATTCGAATTATAAATGGGTTAAAAATGAAGCCCAAAATCAGGGCCGAAATCTGCCTTAGATTCAAACTTGAATTATTGGGTTTTTACATATGGTGTGATGAGTATATTTAATAACTAATGTGAATTTTGATTTTAATAGTAATTATAAATGTTTAATAAATTATTTATGAGTGAGATTCTAAAGTAATAATAATGGGAACAAAGCACAAAAATTAAATAAGCTTATTGGTGAAAAATTAGTAAAGTTATCAATTTTTGAAAATAATGTGAATTAAAATAAAAATAGTTAAGCCCTATAATACCTAATCTAGAACTAGAATAGAGAATAGTTTGGAATGTCAATCAGGGAATTTAAGGCACTCGGTGCCAAATATAAAAGCCGGAAATAGCAAATTTATAAATGCGTTTGACGCAAAATTATTAAGTCAGTAATGACAATATTATGAAAGCCGGTAATGACATTATTATGAAGTGCTCAACACAATATTATAAAAGCCGGTAATGATAACCCTGTTATTCCTATTAGTTAGTTCGGTTATAGGTGTTATGGGCACAAGAAAGAAATGAAAAATAATAATAATATTAAAGTATGTCATTTTGATAATGTTATATTAATTAAAATTGTTAAATATTACATGCTTGATGAAATTTGTTTGATTTCATATAATTCTTTATTTTATGCCTTATTTATTAAATTTATAAGTGATATGTAAGAAAATATATGTATGTAAAATTTTTTTCATTGAAGCACCACTAAGCTAGTAGTGTCATATCTGCTAATTTAGACCTAAGACACGCGAGTTGTTTAATCGACTCGTCGGTTTAACCAAAGTCTAAAATTGAATTTTTATCGAAAAATAATGAAAATTAAGTATGGAAAATATCTAATAAAGTGTTAAAATATTTTAGGATGTTAAATTTTCGTAAAAGACTAAATTGCAAATTTTGAAAAGTTTAGGGGTCAATTTGCAATTTACCGAAAATTTGGGAATTTATTGGGATAATCATCAATTAAATGCATGATTAGGACATTAAACACATGGGAAAGGGCTGGCCACACCAAGTGGCATACATTAAGTGGACAATTGACATGCATGAATTGAAAATTAATTAAAACATCTAGAATATGCTTAGGTGTCCCATAATTATGAAGTTGCCTTTATTCTCTTAATTATTCTTCTTCCTTATCTCTTCATATCCATAATTTTCTATCAATTAAGTGTCTCCCACATTCATTGAAGCACCACACACCACATGGCATACAACAATTAGCCAAGTGAGGTGCATGAATTAAACATTAATGAGAGTTTCTAGATGAAGCTTAGGTGTCCCCCATCATAATGAATTTTGCCATTTTGTTCTTGATTGTTTCTTCTTCTTCCTTATCCATTTTCATTGAGGAAAATTCTGCCTCTCAAACCAGCCCACGTTTTCCCTTATTCCTCCATAGCCAAAGCTTAGTTTTAGTGAAAGAAAGTGAGAAAAGAGAGAAAAGTAAGGTAAAATCCCATTTTTCATGCTTAAGAAAGCTTAAAAGAGTAAGAAAAAAAAGAGAGATTAGGTTTATAAAGTTTTAACAATCTGTTTATGAACTTTAGAAACTCAAAGTGACAAGGATTTAGCTCAAAGGAGCAAAGGAAAGGAGAAAGAGAAGTAAAGAGAAAGAAAATGAGAGAAAAAAAAAGGTTTGTGCATAACCTAAGGCAATAGCCTATTTTAATTTTTATTTATTTGCATGGTTTAATTATTTGGCATGTTGATGATTCTGAATTAATATTATTTTGTGATGAAAATCTTGGGGAAGCATGTTTGCTAGACTTAGGATTTAATTTGGTAAAAATTGAATGTGATTATATTGTATGTTCCTTGCTGGAAATTGTTGAGTAGTATTCACTTAAATTGTTATAACTTAATTTTTGGAACTCAGTTTTGCATGTTGTTTGTTGCATTTGAAAGATAAGACATAGGGATATAACTTTTATTTAGACCAAAAAACCTGAATATGTCTGTAATTGTACACAAAAATTCATAAAATGCGGACGTAGAATCTGTCCAGGAATTCTGGGCAGAATTATTAGTAATGAGCAGTAAGTACATAAACTATTATAAATTGAGTTCTGGAGCTTAGATTTGTGTTTCTTTGTTGGGTTTGAAAGATAAGACATAGGGCTATAACTTTTATTTAGACTATAAAACCTGAATATGTCTGTAATTATCCAGAAAAATTCATAAAATTTGGACATAGAATCTATCCAGGAATTCTGGGCAGAATTGTTAGTAATGAGCAATAAGTACTTAAACTGTTATAAATTGAGTTCTGAAACTTGGATTTGTGTGTTCTTTGTTCAGTTTGAAAGCTAAGACATAGGGCTAAAATTTTATTTGGACCATAATATCTGAATATGTCTGTAATTATCCAGAAAACTTTATTAAATTCAGACTTAGAATCTGTCCAGAAAATTCCGGGCAGAATTATCAGTGACCAGTTAGTGTTAATATTATCATATCTTTTGATACAGAACTCCGAATTAAGTGATTCAAGTTGCATATTAAATCTTAGATCCATATATAAAATTTGTATAAGATCAGGTAACTAAATTCATAATCGAATAGGACCAAAATTAAGTTCCAAAACAGAGAACAGAATCTGCCAGTGATAGGGCAGCATGTGAATTGAGGAATGAAATGAGTAAAATGATGAGAACTTTATTATATTATGTAAATATTATTTTAATTGAGTGATTATATTATTATTTTGAGATATTACATGCATGAAAAGTATGAAATTAATTGTTATGAATTTTAATAAAATTGTATAAGCCCTAGAACACCTAACTAGAACCAACTTAGGATAGTTTGGCATGCCAAATAGGGGGGAGTATGATGAAAATGATTAATTCCATTAAAGGTATGATTATCTACACTGGATTTGGCACTGTTATTTATGTCGGGTATGGTAATATTATTTATGTTGAGTTTGGCACGGTTATCTATGCCGAGTTTGGCATGGTTATCTACGCCGGGTTTGACACTTATATGCGCACATCATATTACCCGGGTGGCACTCCTAAGTGCCTGGATGACAACTCTGTTATCCTATTCAGTGGTTCATAGGTGTCCTAGGCATAAATGAAAATATAAATAAAGAAGTTATGGAACATAAAAGAATTATTGAAAATAAAACTAGAATTATGAATTGTGACATGGATAGTAAAAATGGAATTATGAACTGTTGCATGGATAAAAAGAAGATTTAGTGTTATACAATAAGATGGTAATAAAATAAATAAGTATGAGATAAAATAATATAATTTGATGTCTATACATGCTAGAATACCATGATATGTATATTTCCATGAGAACATGATTAAGCATGAGTTGATATATGATAATGCATGATTGCGTAATATGCACCACTAAGCCAAGAGCTTAGCGTGGGAGTTTTCTCACGCAGATTTAGTAAAGAATAAAAAGAAGATAGTAGACAAATCCAACGGTGACTTAATCCAGTAAAGCAATCTGTTGCACACATCGTGAGTTACACAACTTTTGTATATTATCTTATAAATTTTATTTTATAGTATTTGTAAAATAAACAATATATTTTGTAAAGAACATTTTACTATATAAAAAGGTAGTTTAACTTTTATATTATATGTCTTTTATAAATGCAAAGTAAATAAATAGTAAATATTAGAAAAAAATGTACGAATGATTTTGTTTTATATATAACTTATATAATGATATTTTAACCGATGAAGTCAGTGTAGAACACCCTCATTTGGGCACGAGCTGCTGGGGTGAGGGGGGTGTTACAAGTAGCTTAGCGCAGGTGGTTTTCTCTCGAGCAGGTTTAGAAGGGTAGTCGTAAATACTAGAATTGTTAGAAGAAAAGGGCACCTGGACGAAAGCAGCTAAAAGATTTGGATTTATTTTGGTATATTTTTATCAAAAGTTTTGTAAATTAAATTATAGTTTTATTTCATCTAATGTGAATTAGAAATGTGAACTTGTAATGTACTGAACATAGTTTGAATGTAAATTAATATATTTTATAAATAAATAAAATTTTGAATATTTGTGCTTGTAAAATTTTTTATTTCTGTGTCTGTAATATTTTTGCAAAAAAAAAATTCATACTTCATTTCATTAATTTTATAAACTAGTTAGACGGGTAATGCTCACTTACCTTGCTGAACAGAAGTGGGGTAAGGGGGTGTTACAACAGTCTCATCAAAGATCCAAACATGTACTCAGAAGATACCATTTTATTAGAGAAATCATTGGTAGGAATGATGTAAAGATAGAAAAGAGTGTCCACCGATCATAATATTGTTGATCCTTTAATAAAGCCATTTCCCCAAAAAAAATTGATTCTTATGTACTCGCCTATGGAATTAAATACAAAGGCGATTGACTTTAGTGCAAATGGGAGGTTGTTATAGAAGTGCTCTAAAGGTAATCCACCTTTAGCACTTATTGATTAATAAAAGGCTTTTTTGTTAATTTGATATTCATTTGACATATGAGTTGATAGTAATCTTAAATCAATTAATGAAATCCTTAATACATAACATAGCATGAGGAAATCATGATGAGATCATGATATTGAAATTCTTATCATGTGTAATTATGTTAGTAATATTCCTAGGATTAATAAGACATGACATTGTTAATCTGTATAGACTGGTACATGTTATACTTCTTAACTGGATCAAGTAGTAGATCTCATAATTTGTAAACATGATATGTTTAAAGTTAACATGTGGATACTTGCTAAGTGTAGCTAAGTACATTAGATGACCTTCTACGAGACAATCATATAGATAATCTATTCAAATGTTATTGATAGTCTCATCATAGTGATGGTGCAAGTATCCTTAGACTTGAGATACTCAAGGGTATCTTGGATACTGTTTATGTACTTTAATACTATTCCTTGTTGGATCAGAGAGGTTGCTCATAGGGTGATGATTGGGTACAACTTGAGGTATTTGAAGGTAATTGGGTAACCAACAAAGGATTTACTACTCATGATAAAGGAGTGTATACCTATGGCCTTTTATCGGGGTCATTACTCGGGAATATCTGGCCAAAGTGGAAATGTCATAAAGATAGTCTTCATTGACATATCTAACAAAGTAATGAATCTTAAGGACAAGAACTAATATTACTTAGGCTAGATTTGACATAGTCTGACATGTGTCTATACTATGAACCAAGTGGGGTATAGAATGGTGAAAAAATTAATTGCACGGAAATTGTCTATGGAAAGATTCGTAGTCAAACCACTAACTTTTCAGTCAATTGGGGGTTATGATGTATTGCTAGATACTGCTCACGACTTGCTTTAATTAATTATTATTTTAAGTGGCTAATATAACGGAGAACCTAATGGGTCACATGCATTAGAGATGTGAAGAATGAGTAAAATGGTCTTGGATGGGATCCAAAAATATGAGAGAATTATTTTGGGTCGGATCGCTATAAGATCATACAAAACAATCGCCTATGGTATAATATATAAAGGCAATCAACTTTAGTGCATACGGGAGAATGTTCGAAAGGTGCCCTAACAGCAATCACCTTAGGCATTTGATGTACTCGTCTATTATTAATAAAAGGTATTTTCATTGTATTGGTGTTCATTCATATGTGAATTTGATTTAGATCTTAGACCTTTTAATGAAGTCCTTAGTATGTAACACAACATGAAGCAAATCATGATGAGATCATGATAGTGAGATTCATATCATGTGTGTAACACCCCCTTACTCCACTGTAGTTCAGCAAGGTAAGTGAGCATTACCCGTCTTACTGTTTTATAAAATTAATGAAGTGAAGTAAATATTTTTTTTTTACAAAAATATTGTAGACACTGAAATAAAAATTAATATAAGCATAAATATTCAAAATTTTATTTATTTATAAAGTACATTAATTGAGGGTAGATTAAATAAATCCCTGAATTCAATGGCACTGAGGGTGTTTGGATTGTTGTAGAGTTGGAATTTCACCACTCTAGTAGGAGACACTTGCAAAGTGCTCAGAAATTCTAGTGTTGGCTCCCGCAATGTGGGCTGATGAATGTCCACGAATTCCTTCAAGTGACAGGCCTGGAGTTGCTCTGTCATTTTCATTTCAAGCTCGAGAGTGCAGACAGTTTTCCATTCAAAGAACCTCAATGAAAAGAGAGGCCTTTGCTTCAAGGTGGAGTACCGGGGATGGCAATGCTCCGGAATTCTGTTCATGAGGTAATTTGCGTACCTCCTGGGAGCATGAGACTTCTTTCTAGTTCCTTTTGATGAGCTGGTTTCCATTTGGATTGAAGAAATGAACTTTGTGGAGTTTGGGAAAAGTATGACAGAAAATTTGAGGAAACCCTAAAGAAGTGTGATTTTTATGAAACAATGGACTTTTGAGGGTTTTTATAGCAAAATTTTGTGACTTGGGAGCCGGAATCTTCAATATCTCATTGAATGTGTGTAAATGAGAGCGGTTTCTAGGAGTTGAAAGGTTGAAATGTGAAAAATAACCAGTTGTTTTCTTATATACCCGATGCATTCACGGGCGTGAAATATGTGTTCACGGGCGTGAATGGTCGTGTACATAGTTTGCTGAAGGGGTGCTCTACCCGTGAATAAAGGCGTGAAAATGTTCATGGTCATGACCTTTGAATATCATGGTCATGAATGATGAACTGTCACGGGGGTGAAACAATCGTCACGGGTGTGAAAGGTTAAATTTCACTACTTATGCCCGTGATGCAAAGCGTTACTCAAAGCGTGAATGTCTTTGTGAGTTTGGGGTGAATATGTTCACGGGCATGAAACTACGTTATAGGCGTGAACAAGGCTTTTCAGGGGAGTGAATGAAGTCGTGAACATTAGCTTCACTACTTGAAGCCGTGAATTATGTCGTGAATCAGGTCATGAACGACACTGCCTCTTTTGGCTATTTAAGTCACGGGCGTGAACATATGTCACGGGCGTGACTTCCCTAAAATTTTCATCAAATAAAATTAAGTCCTAAAAACAAGACTGAATCATTTCTATGAAGATTTTATCCCTTATAACATAAAATTTTCATCAAATTTACTACCTTATATCTAGTGATATGATATAAAATCAAGATTATCACATAGGATTTGATAATTTAGCAATCACAAGGTTAATACATCAATCATACCAAGTTCTCTTCTAATGAAATTAAATCTTTCCTCATTTAGAGACTTAGTGAATATATCTGCCAATTGATTTTCTGTGCTTATAAATTCCAATGCAACATCTCCATATTGAACATGATCTCTAATAAAGTGGTGTCTAATGTCAATATGCTTACTTATTGAGTGTTGAATAGGATTCTTGGAAAGATTTATAGCACTTGTATTGTCACATTTAATAGGTATATGGTTCATATCATGACCATAGTCCTTAAGTTGTTGTTTCATCCAAAGAATTTGAGTACAACAACATCCAGCTGCTACATACTCTGATTCAGCAGTTAAAAGAGCAACTGAAACTTGTTTCTTGCTAAACCAAGAAACTAAGCACTCTCCAATAAAGTGACAAGTACCTGAAGTACTTTTTCTATCTAAAAGACTACCAGCATAGTCTGCATCTGGATATCCTATAATATAGAAGGATGAATTTCTAGGATACCATAAACCTAGATGCAATGATCCATGTAAATATCTTAGAATCCTTTTTACTGCATTTAAATGACATTCTTTAGGACATGATTGAAATTGTGCACACAAGCAAACACTATACATTATGTCGGGTCTAGAAGCAGTAAGATATAAAAGTGATCTGATCATACCTCTATAGTGCTTTTCATTAATGCTCTTACCCTTTTCATCATTGTCCAATTTTTTTGATGTGCTCATAGAAGTCTTGACATTCTTGCATCCTTCCATTCCAAATGTTTTAATTAAATCTTTGGCATATTTGTATTGGTTGATGAATATGCCCTCATTGCTTTGCTTTATTTGTAGACTAAGGAAATACTTAAGCTCTCCCATCATGCTCATTTCAAATTCCCTAGTCATACACTTAGCAAATTCTTGACAAAGCAACTCATTAGTAGAACCAAATATTATATCATCAACATAAATTTGAACAATTAGTATATCATGCTTATGCTTTTTAATGAATAATGTGGTGTCAACATTTCCCTTAGTAAAGTTATTTTATAATAGAAAAGAACTTAGTCTTTCTTTTTCTTGGGGCTTGTTTCAAACCATATAAATCTTTTGAAAGTTTAAAAACATGATTTGGAAAATCATAGCTTTCAAAGCCTGGTGGTTGTTCTACATAAACTTCTTCTTCTATATAACCATTTAGAAATGCACTTTTCACATACATTTGAAAGAGTTTGAAATTCATGTGACATGCATATGCTAAAAGTATTCTTATGGCTTCTAATCTAGCTACAGGTGCATAGGTTTCAACATAATCTATACCTTCTTCCTGATTATATCCTTTTACAACTAATCTAGCCTTATTCCTAGTTATTGAACCTTGTTCATCTAGTTTATTTCTAAATACCCATTTGCTACCTATAATTTGATGATTCTTGGGTCTAGGTACTAATGTCCATACCTTACTTCTCTCAAATTGATTGAGTTCCTCTTGCATGGCAATTACCCAACTTTCATCATTAAGAGTCTCATAAACAATTTTAGGCTCAATTTGAGAAATAAAAGCAAAATCAGTGGCTAAATGTTTGAAATGAGATCTAGTACTTACTCCCCTTGAGAGATCACTAATGATTTGCTCTTTTGGATGATCTTTCGTCATTGTCTATTCTTTTGGGAGTTCTTGTTCGTTTTCTTCTTGAGTTTGAGGTAGAGAATCATTTTGATGTGAATCTTCTTGATCATTTTCTTCTTTTCCATTTTCAAGATCAAGTTTTTCCATGTTACCTACAACATTATCAAGACCACTACCTTTCATAAGATCAAGTCTACTAGATTCATTAAAGACAACATGCATAGATTCTTCAACAGTTAATGATCTTTTGTTAAATACTCTATATGCTTTGCTAGTTGTAAAGTATCCTAAAAAGATACCTTCATCAAATTTAGAGGAAAATTTTCCAAGGTTGTCCTTGGTATTCAATATGAAGCACTTGCATCCAAATACTCTAAAGTATGATATCAAGGGCTTTCTTCCATTCCATAGCTCAAATGAGGTTTTGTTTAGAAGAGGTCTTTCAAAAATTCGATTTGAAATATAACATGCAGTGTTTGTGGCTTCTGCCCAAAACTAAGTTGGTAAACCATATTTATTGAGCATTGTTCTAGCCATTTCAATCAAAGTTCGATTTTTCCTTTCAAGTACCCCATTTTGTTGAGGTGTTCTAGGAGATGAGAAATTCTGTGAGATTCCATGTTCAAGACAAAAGCTTTCAAAGTTTTCATTTTCAAATTATTTGCCATGATCACTTCTTATCTTTGAAATACAGTACCTTTTTCATTTTGAACTCTTTTAGCAAAGTTTTTGAAATTTTCAAAAGCATCACTCTTTTGAGCTAAAAAAATTACCTAAGTAAATCTAGAGTAATCATCTACGATGACAAAGGAATAATGTTTTCCTCCTAAACTAGCAATTTTAATAGGTCCAAATAAATCCAAATGTAGGAGTTGAAGAGGTTTTGAGGTACTTACTATGTTTTTGGCTTTGAAGGATGACTTGTGTGGCTTTCCTCTTTGGCAAGGTTCACATGTCTTGCCTTTTTCATATTTGACTCTTGGTAGTCCTTTTACTAGTTCTCCTGTGCTGAGGCTTTGTATTAAATCCATGTTAGCATGACCAAGCCTTCTATGCCACAACCAAGATTCATCACTAGTGGTCACAAGACACTTAGAGGAATGGTTAGACAGTTCATGTAAGTTTATTATGTATGTATTGACATCTCTATTTCCTTTAAATATCTCTTGACCATCGATAAAGATCACAAGACATTCATTGGAAGTAAAGATTACTTTGTTTCCTTTATCACATAATTGACTAACACTTAACAAGTTATGTTTCAAGCCATGAACAAGTAAGACATCTTTAATAAAAGTAGTACCATTAATACCAATAGATCCAATGCCAATTACCTTGCCCTTAGCATTGTTTCCAAAGGTAACTTTACCTCCATCAATACTTTTGATTTTTTTGAGGAGTTCTTTATCTCCTGTCATATGTCTTGAGCATCCACTATCTACTAGCCAAGCATTTTTGTCTATTGTGGACATGAGGCATACCTATAGAATCACAGTTCAAGTATGATTTTTAGGTACCCAAATGAGCTTGGGTCCTTGGGGGTTAGCACATGAAGGTTCCCAATGAGCCTTCCTTATCCAAAAATGTTTATTTATGTGACCCATTTTCATACCATAATTACATTGTTTTGGTCTAAACTTGCTTTTTGGTCTTACAATATTTTTGAATGCCATATTTTTATCAAACTGATTATGAGAATAATGACATGCGCATTCATGATTAATTGATGCTTTTCTAGATGCATGCTTCTTATATATAAAGACATGATTATTCATTTTATGTATAGAAGGTTTAATATGCTTATTCCTTGGTGTTGTTCCAACAAGAGTGGAGATGTGAGGTTCATTTGACTTAACAAAGATGGTTTTGTGAGAAGATGCTGATGTGTCCTTAAATCCTAGACCATGTCTAATTAAGGGTGACTTTGAGGCACAATGAGAGTATCTAAACTCTCTTTACCTTTGTCAAATTTAGAAATGGAATTTCTAAGTTTCTTAACTTCATTTTTCAAAGTATTATTTTCTTTAAGTAAAGAAGTGGTTGAGGGTCTTGATGAATATTCATCAAATGACTTTTGGAGAGATTCATTAGATGATTTAAGCTTTATGTTCTCCTTTTCTAAAACATCTATTTTATTTTTTAAATTTGAGATGTTATTTCTATAAGTACTGAATTTACTTCTATATTTTTCTAATTCTAGATTTAATTCTTCTATAAGGCTTTGCTCATAATCATCATCATCACTATCATCATCATTATCACTATTATCATTGTTTAAAGAGTATGAGTGTAGTGATCTTACCTTATTCGAGATGTGATCCTCAAAAGCCATGAAGCATAGGTTGACCTCTTCACTTTCATTATCATCTCTTTCACTTGAAGAGCTTTCGTCATCCCATATGGCTTTGTGACCTTTCTCCCCATTATCTTTTTGGTATTTGCTCTTATGTTTCTTGAACCTTCGACATTCTGGTTTGATATGTCCTTTCTTTCCACACTCATAGCACTTTACCTCTTCCTTACTTCTTTGTGCATCATTTGAAGTTTGTTTGAGGTCTCTTTGCCTGAATTTTCTGGAGTTGCTCATTTTCTTCTCAATGATTCTTTTTAGTCTTCTTGAAAGCATAGCAATG
This sequence comes from Triadica sebifera, assembly GCA_023653625.1. Classification (NCBI taxonomy): domain Eukaryota; kingdom Viridiplantae; phylum Streptophyta; class Magnoliopsida; order Malpighiales; family Euphorbiaceae; genus Triadica; species Triadica sebifera. Next base: position 15,069,532 of record CM042898.1, on the reverse strand, counting down.
TCCTCATTTTCATCATCACTCATTTCTTCATCATCTTCACTTTCTTCTTGAGATTTTGAAGTAGAGGCTTTGAGTGCTAAGGGCTTTCTTTTCTCTAGCTCTACTTCAAGCTCTCTATCTCTTTTCACTGCCATTTCATGTGTGAGAAGTTTACCAATCAGCAAATCAGTATTCATGATGCTCATGTCTTCATTTGCTTCTTCTATGCCAGCAACTCTTGAGCCATAGTCTTTAAGAGGAAGACTTCTCAGGATTTTGTTGTTTACATCTTCCAGACTCAGATGCTTCCTGAGTTTCCTCATTCCATTTATAATGGCTAGAAGGCAGTTGGTCATGTCAGTGATTGACTCATTGGATTTCATCTTGAAGAGCTCATATTCTAAGGTAAGAAGTTGAATCTTCTTGGATTTGACTCTTAGTTCCTTCATGATAATTTTCCAATGTCTTCCACATGCTGTATGTTGTTGGGCAGTGTTGTATCCTTCCACATTCTTCAATAGATATTGAGCTTGATAGGATTGTCATTGCCTTCTTATTTTTGAAATTTGCTCTTTTTTTAGGCTCTTTCCAATCATCTTTTGATAGGATTTCTTCTTCACCATAAGCTCCTCTTCTGGTTGGTGGTGTCCATTCTTTTCGTACACTATCCCAGACTTCAATTCCTTCACTATCCAAGTATGTCTCCATCCAAAACTTCCAATGGGCATAATTTACTCCATCAAAGTAAGGTTTGAGACTTTGGAATCCTTCACTGGCCATATCTTAATCTTTACTAGCACTTTTTAGGCTTCAATGCTAGACTTAGCTCTGATACCAATTGTTGCCCAGATATTAAGCCAAGAAGAAGGGTTGAATTGGGGTTTTAAAAATTAAACTTTAAAGTGCGGAAATAAAAATTAATTTTAGGAGCGATAGAGAAATTTGACACAAATATTTTTATAGAAGTTCGGGTGTTAACAAACCCCACTCCTCTCCCCAATCGCAATTGGGAGTTTCACTAACACACTAAGTGTTACAATGGAGTTTTACAAGCTCACTCCCAACTATGGTCTTTCTCACAATGGCTCACACCTAACCTAGAAATCCTTTGTGTTTTAATGGCTCACACAATAACCAATTCCTTGTGTTTTACAGGCTCACACAAATAACCTTTTATCTTGTATTTTACAGGCTCACACAAACAACCTTTACTTTGTGTTTTTTGCAGGATCACACAAACAACCATTACTTTGTGTTTTTTGCAGGATCACACAAACAACCTTTACTTTGTGTTTTAAAGGCTCAAACAACTAACCCTTACAAGTGTTCTACTCTTAACCCAGAAATATCCAAAACTCACTTAAGCAATAAATGATTGCAGAGAGAAACACTTACAATCTTTATTGCTCAATAAATGATGAGCAAAATGATTTTCACATAGAATAGATATTGGTTATTAAAGTATTAAATGTACAAATAGCTTGTAATAAGATTTTGATTCAAAGTATTTGCTATCCTCTTGTACTAAATGCATAAATGACTTGCATTTATACTCTCATGGCTAATTATAGCCGTTAGAGTGCATTTAATACGCAACTAGCCGTTGTACCAACCCAAATAATTGCACCTGACATTTTTCTCTTTCATCCTTCACGGGCGTGACTATGTTTATCACTAGCGTGACTGTTCTTCCAAGTCATGAATGAAGTGGTGACCTTGGTCGTGAAGCTCTCTGGAAGGTTTTGAAACATTGGGTCACGGACGTGACATACATCTTCACGGGCGTGGCAAACTTCCCAGCCGTGATCCAAGTGGTGACTTTGGTCGTGAAGCTCTCTAGATGAAATTGTCATGAAGGTTTACGAGCGTGACATTTAATTCACGGGTATGACTTAAATGTGTATTTCACGGTTTGTTGTCTTCCTTTATGGCCGTGAACTTCAAATGTTGGTTTTGGTGACAGTTAGCTATTTCACGGGCATGACACATAGGATCATGGGCGTAAACATGCTACTTCCTTAATTTTATCTTTCAAGGATTAATCTTCCATTCTCCATTCTTGCTATTTTATTCCATACCCTATTTAATAGACTTAGAAAACAAGTATGTTAAATACAATATTGCTATTTTATTTGTTATCATCAAAATGACAGAAATACCCCTCAAGGTATAACATAATGTAATGAGATTATAAACAGTATGATAACATTATTATGGATCTTGAATATGTACTCGGTGCGCTACATCACAGAGTGTTATGTAATGACATTATGGAATTATGGAACATGAGAATGGACTAAGTGCTTTATACTACAAAGTGTTTTTGTGATGATTGTGTGAAGCTATGAAAGAACCTAAATTAATAACTGATTTTTGGAATATGATTAATAAGCCCATTCTCTATTTGAGGACTAGCTAGGATAGGTGGCATGCTATTGAAGGGGTTATGGTACCGTAGTATATTATTATATTGTAGTTAGGGTTGCTTTAACTTGGGTAAGAGCACTCCTGATTACTCAGGAATAAGGTGGCTTAAGCTCGAGTAAGAACGCCTTTGTACCTATATGCATGTGGATATTATATATTCGTTAGGGTGGCTTAAGCTCAAGTAAGAGCGCTCCTGCTTTGGGAAGCTCCACAGAGCAATACAGATTGAGATAGTGAGTGAGCAGGGTGGCTTAAGCTTGGATAAGAGCACTCCTATTTCACAACCCACATCTGGGTAGCCCGAGTCCAGTGTATTAGGCAAAGAAAAATGATAAATGATGTTGGCTAAGAAAAGTCAGAGATTGTATAATGGTAACATATGATGAAAAATACTGTGATTATAATAATGTATGAATGTTATAAAAAAATGGAGTTTGATTATGGTGACATGTTTAGTTTGTGCTATGTATGCCATGAAAATAATTGATGCAATTCAATTTAGTATGAATAAACTGTTATATGATAATCTATGTATAGGAAGATGGTTAAGACACCAGGTACATTTATGAATAGGAGATGTTGTATAACTGTATGAATAGGAGATGTTGTATAACTGTGTGAATTCATGTTAGAATTTAAATGCTTATATGTACCACTAAGCTTTTAATAGCTTAGCGTGTGGGTCTCCCTACGCGTAGATTTGGAGCTAGTAGACTATTGAATTGACTAGAAGAAAAGACCGAGCTAGTCAAAGTTGACCTGTGTTGGTCTGTTTCATTATTTCATTTATTTCATTCAATTTTGTTTTCTATATATCATGGGATAGAGACAAAGTAGTTAAGAGATGTTTTTAATAAGGTTATGTAATTGTATCTTTTATTATTTAATAAGTATGGATTTTGTAATAAGGGCGATTATGCCCAAGACAGATTTTAATATGCTTGTGGATTTGTTTCAGATACAGCTAAAAAGATTTATGTTTTAATATAAGACTGTTCATGATATTGTGGTTTTATCAATATATGTTAGTAAAGTTTTTAATTTAGACGGTTAGAAGTAATTATAGTCATTTGGCATTCTTCCGTATGTGTGGGGTTTATCCTATTGTATGGATGGGTGTGACACCTTTTGTCACTAGCTTGTTTCTTTATGTTGGACTTCGACTAGTGTTTCCAACCATTACTACATATTCAAATCATACTACTTTCCTTCTTCACTACTTTTCTCTCTAGCTAGTTATGTTTTGTACTTGTAGGAATGAAACCTCTCTATTTCCTAAAAAATTTTCTCAGCTCTTCTACTTCTTAAAGTGATAACACCTATAACTCTTCTATGTCCATCTACAATTTGGTCTATCTTAATAATATCATACTTGCCTTCTACTTACAATAATCCATCAAGATCCATATGTTCCTCATTTGCAATGATATTATGAGATGTATCTATAACATCAATGTAACACTCATTACCCTTTTGTACCTCAATCAAGTAAGAGGTCTATGACTGATTGGCTCATGTCTCTGTGCAGGACTTATAGATATACAACATATGTAAATCAACTCATTATGACATTAAATGGACATTACATATATATATATATATATATATATATATATATATATATATATATATATATATATATATATATATATGAACTCCATTTTATAGACTATAAAATAAAGACATGCTTAATTTACAGCTATATATTTATTTTTAAAATATATATGATAGTAGTGCATGTAAAAAATTCTTTAAAATGATGACATATCTATCGATGTTCAGTCACAACTGCACTCTTTTAATGGAATCACTGAATCTGCAACTCTCATCTAACAGTACTTTACTTTCATTGTGGGAACTGAATTTGCATGAGAGAAAAACAACTATTACACTGAGTTTTAACTCAATAGTGCAAGCTTTATAGTAATAGTCAATTATTTCTCAATTATAATTTCAAACCACATATTAATATATATATCACATGTCGTCATCAAGTCTTTAAACCTCATATAATACTAGTAAGAGAAAATGGTATTCAAATCAAACACATATTTACTTGTCTTACCATCTGTTCCCATAAATTAAGCCACCTAAACTAAATCCTAGGAAACACAAGAGGTATTCTTATGAAAAAGGCACATGTATTTATATATATATATATATATATATATATATACATACATACATATTATTCAACTCGACTGGAATATACGGTTATTTTTTACTTAGTTAAAACATAAGGATACTAGAGATATTTGACATTCACACACACACACACACATATGTGTGTGTGTGTGTGTGTGAATGTCAAACATCTCTAGTATCCTTATGTTTTGACCGATTTGGAAATAACCTATGTTCCAGCTGAGTTGGTTAATCTGTATATAGTCATGTGACCTTATTGGCATGCCAATAAATCCTAGAGTTCTGGTCTAGGCTAATCTATAGGCCTATGTCACACTTGCCCATATAAAGTCTGTCTATTCAAATCATATTATGTATAATATTATTATGAATTTCTACTGCATTTCACTAGTATAAATCACTTGTACCTTGTCTCACATATTGCATGATATTCATACAACATTTTTTTTTATAGCATCAAATATATGAGGTCGATAGGAGCATTTGAGTATTATACTCTAGTCTCTAAGAGAGAAGCAGTTGTACACCAAGCTATTGAAATGTGAATTCTAGCTAGAAGTAGGTTTTTTGGGTCATATTTTATCAGTTGAAGGAATTAGAGATGGCCCTAGCAAGGTAGAAGCTATTCTCAGTTAGAAGCTACCTCAAAATATGGTTAGAAGTTTCCTTGGGTTAGCAAGCCATTACAGACGATTTATGAAGGGATTTCATCGAGTGCCTTTGCCATGATACGGTTACTCCAAAGGATGTTAAATTTGAGTGGACAGATAGGTGCTAAGCTAGTTTTAACCAGTTGAGGGCTATGTTGATTGAGGCACCGACTTTGACCCAACTCAATCTAAGGAAGGATTTTGTGGTATACATTGATGCCCCAATGAATGGTTTAGGTTATGTATCGATGCAAGAAGGTAAGGTAATATCATATGCCTCTAGATAGTCAAAGCCACATGAGTGCAAATATCTGACATATGATCTGGAGTTGGAAGCTATTGTATTCATTTTAAATATTTGGCGGTAACATCTGTATGGAGAAAAATGCTACATTTATATAGATCATGAGAGTTTAAAGTATTTACCTTCGCATAAGGAACTTAACTTCAGACAAAGATAGTGGTTGGAATTAATCAAATACTATAATTGTGTGATAGACGGCTAGGGAAAGTAAATACAGTGGCCAATGCTTTGAGCTGGAAGACCCTAGTAGGTAAACCTTAAACCTTCAGAAGTTAGATACCTTAACATGTAATAATTATAAGTTATGTTATGAATTAACTCCCTCCTTGATTGCAGAATTACAGGTCCAACCTATTTTGCTTCAAAGAATCAAAGAAGCTCAAAGACAAGACCCTAAGCTATGTGAAGTAATTGAAGTTGTGCATAAGGGGGAGAGACCTAAGTATACATTGGAATCTAATGGTGGTGTGCATTTTAAAGGCAAATTATGTATACCTAATAAGGCAGAGTTGAAGTCAGAGGCACATGACTCAGTTTGTTTCATGCATATATGCAGTAACAAAATGTACCAAGATCTAAAAATGTGTGAATGGTGGCCTAGTATGAAGAAAGACCTCACAAAATGTACTACCATATGTAAAAACGGAACACCAATTATATTTAGGGTTGTTATAACCTATCTCCAAGCTAGAGTGGAAGTGAGAAAAGTCATAATATCCATGCCTCGACCCAAATCACTCCTCAATTTCTTCTCTCTCTAGCTTATGGTTTTTATCAAATTTTACCCACAACTCCCACTAGTACAAAAATACCTTTAAGCGAAGATTATTTGTCTGTTGTAAAAATACCAGACACATAAAATAGAGGCGGTGACATTTTTGTAAATATATGATAAAATGACAAAGCATATGTGTCTGTTAATATAAACGACAGACATATAAATGTCAACTTGTATTTTAGGCATCTGTCTTAATAAAAAATAAACACATATGATATACTTTTAGTGTCTGTCATAACAAACAATAGACACCTATTGTTTATTAATAAACAATAATTTCTTGAATTAATTATTAAAAAATATTTTTATTGGTATATACGTCTGTTAATATAAATGACAGACATGTAAAATTCAACTTGTACTTTATGTGTCTGTCTTAATAAAAAACAGACACATATACCTTTTACTTTAGGTGTCTATCGTTAAAAATGACAGAAGCGTAATATCTCTGCACTCATATGCGTCTAGCTTTAATAAAAGCAGACACATATTAGTGTACAATAGGTGTCTGTCATAAATAAAGACAGACACCTATAGTTCATTTTTTAAAATAAAAAAACACTGTTTCTCTCTATGCTCTTTTATTTGAAACCCAACTGTATATATCTATTTCTTTTACTTTAGAGCTTGAAACCTAGTTGTATGCGCCAATCATCTCCATCTTCAGCTTTCAACATAAAGTTGGCTTGTAATACCTTCATCACATCGATTTTGGATCTGTCTTAGTGGCGACAATAATGACAAGAGCTACGTTATTCGTTGGTGGCCAAAGATACGCATGGAAAAGGTATTCTTTTTTTTTTCTCTTTAGCTTTTTTTCTACATTTTTTGGCTACCATGTTGAAATTTGAGCCTCCATGTTGTAGTCACAATGATGACAAGAAAATATTTTTTTATTGATTTATAAAATGAAAGTGGGTTTCATGCATTGGGAGGTTGTCTAAGGCATTTGGTAAGGAGAAAACAAGTTGATTCTGCACATGTTAAAGTTAATTTTCACCATCAATTAGCCAAGAAATTGTATGTTCTCCACCTTATTACTATTGGTACTTGATTTTTCTACTTTTTTATGCAAAAAAGTTTATTTATCTTTTTTATTTTTTGTGTATTTTATTTTTGTTAATTTTATGTTTTAGTTTTTTTCACTTATTAGTTGTTTTTTTGTTATACAATTAGTTTTTTTATGGATTTAAGTAATTTTTACGATTTGCTGTATATTTATCAATTTATAATATTTAAAAAAATTAACTATAGGTGTCTGCTATTTTGTAATAACAGACACCTATAGTGAATTTGTTTTTAAAAAATGACTATAAGTGTCTGTTGTTTTATAACAACAGACACCTATAATGAATTTTTTTTAAAAACAATTGACTTTAGGTGTCTGCTGTTTTGTAACAACAGACACCTATAGTCATTTTTTTAAAATATACTTTATGCGTCTATCATTATATTTTAACAGATGCATAAAATAATTATATGTGTCTATCATTTTGACAGGCATCTAAAATCCAACTCATATACGTCTCCTTCATAGGCGTCTGTCATTTAACAGACACATAAAGTTCAAAATAACATATGCGTATACGTAATTTTTGTACTAGTGTCCACTTGTTTCTTCTATACCTCACAGCCTATAGCTTGGTTTTTGCCTTCACCACATCATAATCACACATGAAATAACATAAGTAAGAGTTTACAAATAGCTTATATGGTAATCAAAATATGATATAAAATAAAGGAAAAAATAAGAAGGAATTTAAGGGGATAGAGGTCATAACTTTCAAGTAAAAGGAAATAAGGAACAAAATCTCACCTTTCAAGCTTATTATCGGTTTTAATAAACATTTGGACCCAAAATCACCACCATCATCATATTTCTTTTCATCAACACTTAGCACAACCAACACCTAAAACAAAAGAAGGAAGAGGAAGAAATATTAAAATTATCGTTTCAATTTAGAAAGGAAATTTACTCTAGATTGGAAAGTATCTTTACTCATTTTGAGAATTGTCTTCACTACTATGACCAAGACATCTCTCTTTCTCTTTTTCCTTGTTTAAACAAGAGATGCAACAGCTCTTTTTGTCACTTGAAGTCTTAGGCCTCACATGCAAGTAGAAACTCCTTCACTCCAAGCCATAACTGAAGCTTTACATGAATTTTTTCTCCTTTAATGGTCTCGGGTTCACTAAATTTTAAGACACAAATTTCCCTTTTCTTCAAGGAATGAGACTACTTAGTTGTGAAGTGTTTGGGTAAAGAGAAAATTGAAAGCAACATGGAAGAAGATGAGAATTTGTAAATATATATTTTTCATTGTTTTGTTATCATCAAGTAAAATGTTCATCATGGAGAATTTTTCTAGTTCATCGTATTAGCTTGACCGAAATAAATATCTTCAAAATTTAAGTCCTTAATTGTATTTTTAATCTATCCATAATAATAGGAATGATACTTCAATGGCTATATTCATATATAAGCAAGTGTACTAATATTCCTTGAATATCTAACATTGAAGATTAATTTCTTATTTTTTTTATTCAATCAACATCTTGTATTTCATAAATATTGGGAGCAATATAATCCTTATACATAAAGGCCACCCTATCCAACTTTTTGGCATTAAGATATATTAATTAAATGTAGTTTTTTGAGCCATTTATAGGTGAGTTCAATTACTTTCAATTATATTGTAACACCCTTAAAAAGGGTATATAAGGTATTTTAATGGTTGGGGAGTGTTACAAGTTAAGTAGAGTTTTAAAAGTTTTAAAGTTGCTGATATCTGTTGTTTCACGCCCGTGTTAAATGGTGTCACGACTGTAAATGTCGAGGTTTCAATTCACAAACCATTAAGCTTAATCACGACCATGAATGAGTGGTTCATACTCGTGAAGGATGAGTCACAACCATGAATCCTTGGCAAAAAGGATAGGTGAGACATCCACAATTTTCTCTTTGCCATTCCCTCTAAATCGGCCCCCCACTCTCTGAAACCCAACCAAACATGCCACCTCCATCTTCTTCCTTCATCAAAAACCCTTCTTTTCCAATTTTTGAGTTTTCAAGCTCAAGTTTTATCAGAGAAAATTTAGAGAGAAAAGTGAGAAAGAGAGGGTTGTGAGTTGTTGAACCTTGAGGAGTATTTCCGTCATTTTGATGCTAAAAAATAAAATAGCAATAATGTATTTAACATACTTGTTTTCTAAGTCCATTGAACAGGGAATGGAATAAGATAGCAAGAATGGATAATGGAAGATTAATCTTTAAAAGATAAAATTGAAGAAATAGCATGTTCACGCCCATGACTCTATGTGTCACGCCCGTGATGAAACCTACGCCAACAAACCAACATTTAAAGTTCACGGCCATGAAGGAAGATAGCAACCGTGAATGAGCATTTCAGTCACGCCGGTGAAAAGACATGACAAATTTTTCCAGAAAGCTTCGCAACTAAAGTCACCACTTGGACCACGACTTTGAAGGTTGTCACGATCGTGAAGATAAATGTCACACCCGTGAACAAACTCTTCAAAACCTCCAGAATGCTTCACGGCCAAGGTCACCACTTAAGTCATGACTTGGAAGAAACAGTCATGACCATGACACATAGAGTCATGCCCGTGAAAGATGAAAGAGAAAAATATCAAGCGTAATTATTAGGGTTGGTGCAACGGCTAGTTTCACATTAAATGCATTCTAACGACTATAATTTGCTATGGAAGTATAAATGCAAGTCATTTATGCATCCAGAACAAGAGAGTGAACAAAGAGAACAAAAGAACAAGAGAATTGAAAATATTTTGAATCAAAACCTTGTTGTAAGCCATTTTGTGCATTTGATATTTATTCTCTGTAAAAATGACATTGAAAGCTTTTCAAGTGAAAAAGATGAGGTCAACCTATGCTTCATGGTTATTCAGGATCATGTCTCGGATAAGGTAAGATCACTACACTCATACTCTTTCAATAATGATAGTAGTGATAATGATAGTAATAGTGATAGTGATGATGATGATGATGAACAAAGCCTTATAGAAGAATTAAATCTAGAACTAGAGAAAATAGGAGTAAATTCAGTACTTATAAGAATAACATCTCTAATTTAAAAAACAAAATGGATGTCTTAGAAAAAGAGAACATTAAGCTTAAATCATCTAATGAATCTCTTCAAAAATCATTAGATGAATAGTCATCAAGACCCTCAACTAAATCCTTGCTTAAAGAAAATAATACTTTAAAAAATGAAGTTGAGGAACTTAGAAATTCAATTTCAAAATTCCACAAAGGAAAAGAGATACTCTCATTGTGTCTCAAAGACCACCTTTAATTAGATATGGTCTAGGATTTAAGGACACATTATCATCTTCTCACAAAACCATTTTTGTTAAGTCTAGTGAACCTCACATCTCCACACTAGCTGGAACAGCACCAAGGAATAAGTACACTAAACCTTCTAGACAATAAAAGAATAATCATGCATTTATGTATAAGAAGCATGTATCTAGGAAAGCACCAATTAATCATGAGTGCGCATACCATTGTTCTCAAAATCAGTTTAATAAAAATATGGCATTCAAAAATATTGTAAGACCAAAAAGCAATGTTAGACCTAAACAGTGTAATTATTATATGAAAATTGGTCATATAAATAAACATTGTCGAATAAGGAAGGCTCATTGGGAACCTTCATGTGCTAACCCCTAAGGACCCATGCTCATTTGGGTACCTAAAAATCATACTTGTATTGTGATTCTATAGGTATGCCTCAAGTCCATAATAAATACAAATGCTTGGCTAGTAGACAGTGGATGCTCAAGGCATATGACAGGAGACAAAGAACTCTTCAATGAAATTAAAAGTATTGATGGAGGTAAAGTTACATTTGGAAACAATGCTAAGGGTAAGGTAATTGGCATTGGTTCTATTGGTATTAATGGTACTTCTTTTATTAAAGATGTCTTACTTGTTGATGGCTTGAAACATAACTTGTTGAGTGTTAGTGTAACGCTCCCTTACCCTACTAAACGTTAATAGAATATGAAAGTGCTAATAAGCTCATTTGTTTTACAACCCATGTTCAAATCATTGTAATTTTTTTTTCGAGTTTATTATTAGCGAAATATTTATTACTGTTTTTTTTTCCATTTAAATATATAATAGTGATGGAAATAGTTTGATTTAAAAGAACTCATGCAATTAAACCATAATATTTAGAAATAATACTAGAATTATAAATTACAAAATTCATTCCTTATAAATCCTACATGCCACAAATTTACATCAAAAAAATATTCTTAGAATTTAAATTTTTACAACATAATTTTCAAAACATACAAAAAGAACTAGACTGCTGCAATCTGATCTTGGGGGTTTCCTCTTCTTCGGTCGCCCTATTGGAACAACTACTTCTATTCATCTGCGCGTGAAATACACGCGCTAAACTTCTAGCTTAGTGGTACATTTGACAACTATCCAATAATTACATGAATAATTCTAAAATAAAATATTTGAAACTACAATTAATTTATTAAGCATGCCAAATATTCAATTAATAATAAAACCATTTTCTTCATCAATTATGATATTTCATTCATTAAGCATGCTTGAAATTTCTTAACAATTCAAGATATAAAATTTACAATATCAATTTCATAATTCATATATATATATATATATATATATATATATATATATATATATATATATATATATATTATTTAATAGCCCATGATATTTTAGACCGGAACTAAACAGTGGATATATGGTTTCTGCTCTCTAGCAGTATGCTTGGCGCCTACATAATTATTTTATAACTCAAGGCTCAACGCCTACATTTCCAATAACAACTCAGCACATTTTTGGTGCCTATGTAATTTCGAACTCAGCACTATTTCTTAGTGCCTATGTAATTTCAACTCAGCACTATTTCTTAGCGCATACTTAAATTAAATCTCAGCACTATTATTTTTAGTACCTACATTTCTACCCTTTTATTGGCATGCCAACTTATCCTAATTTCTAGTTCTCGACTAGATGTTATAGGTCTTAATTATATTTGTTACCTTTATTATTATTTACATATTTTATGTAGGTAACATTAATATAAATTCCACATAAATGCAATAATTCCCATTAAATATTTTACAACCTCAAACTTGCTCATTTAATTATTATAACTATAAGAAAAGTCAATTAATATATTTTCTATCACAAAATTTCACAATCAATACATTTTTTTTTAACAAGCTGTCCTATTCTGGACAACATTTCTGCCTTATGTTGCTATGTATTTTTCGTCTATTTTTAGATGGAAATTGGACAGGTGATAAACTAACATAATATAGGTACATGTCTTATATTTAACTTTCAACTTGAATCACATTAAAAAGTATTTTTTAGCAAAAGTTATGAAGTTTCTCCTAAGCTACGTTCACTGCAATCTTCCCAGTATTTTACTAGACAGAATTATGCCTTATATTTCTCTGTCTTTTTCATCCATTTTTAGATGGAATTTGGACAAGTGATCAAGTAGAAAAATATAGGTACACATCTTATATTTAATTTCTAACTGGAATCACATTGAAACGAATTATTTTACAAAAGTTATGAATTTTCTTCTAACCTATGCTCACTACAATCTGCCCAGTATTTTTTTTTGGACAGATTTATAGTTTAAAGTTTGAGTCCATTTGTCACCTAATTATAAGCATATTCAGGTCTAATGGTCTGAATTAAAGTTTAATCCCTATGTCTTAACTTTCCACCCAATAAGAATCACTCAAAAATGATTTCCAAAACTCAAGTTATGATCAAAACACTAGACACTGTTCATAAGACGAATTTTCCAGCACATTAATTAAGTCATACAATTTCCATTTTCATGCATCAACCTCATATTCTAGTTTTTAATTTCACATTCATGGCATCATTTAATCACCACTTAATTTCTCAATCAAATATCTAGAATTTCATACACATCACAAAATCAAAATCAATATTTTTATACATTGAATTTTTGTCAAATGTACATACCTCAAAATTTTCACTTCTCTTCACTTTTATCTTCTTGATTTTGGTTCAAAGTTTGTTCATTTCCTTGTCCTAACAACAAATTTTACACTAATCAAACACTAATCACCCTAATCCACCCTTAATCACCATTAACATATTAATAACCCTAAATTACTAACTTTAATAGCAATTAAGCCCAAAATCAAAGAAAATAAAAGAAGAGAAGTGAGAAGATGGAAAATCTAAACTCACCTTTGATGATCTTTAAAATGACATAAGTCTTCTTTCTCTTTTTCTCTTCCTTTCTTCCTTCCTCTTCCTTGGTTTAGCTCACTTTGCTTCACTTCCTTGATTATTTTGCCTTAATCCTTTTTTTTTTTCATCTAGTCTTAGATTGAATTGAAGAAAGAAAAAGAAGAGTAAATGGGGGAGGAGAAGCTCACGACAAAAGAGAGAAAAAGGGAGAGAAATGGGTGTGATTAAGGTGAGGAAAAAGCAGAATGGCCAAAAGTGCAAGTTTGACTTTTTATAGATGGATTAGGTGGGTGGTTAGAATTAATTACTAATCTTGCTTCCTATTGGTCCGTTAATTTAAATCACTCTTACTTTATTTTAATCAAAAGAATATTCCTTTTCTTAGATAAAGAATATTCCATTTTTATGATTTCTTAAAATATCTGTGCCAAAAACACTGCAATTTCCAATTTCGTTTAGCGAAATTTTTTTTTTCAATTTTACTTCCAAACTTCAAAATTCTAAATTAATAATATCCAAAATATTTTTCTCATAACTTATTATTATTTTAATTTATTTATTTTTTTATGTCCGAATTGAGACTCCGATCAGTTCGATGTGCCGAATTTCGGTCAACCGCGACCATGGCCTAAATTATCAGGCATTACAATTTTCCCCTCCTTAAAAAAAATTTCGTCCTCGAAATTTTCTTTTTTAACTGGAGTGGAATAATTGTGGATACTGAGCCTTCACCACCTCTTCATTTTCCCAAGTCGCCTCTTCTGAATTATGATTTTTCCACAGAACCTTTACCAATGATACCTTCTTGTTCTGTAGCTCCTTCATTTCTCGAGCTAGAATTTCCACTAGCTCCTCTTCATAAGTTAGATATGGTCGTATCTCTATAGGTTCTGCTTATATGATATGAGATGGATATGATTGATATCTTCTTAACATGGACACATGGAATACATTATGAATCTTGTCTAACTCTGAAGCTAATTTGTACGCCACAGGACTTATGCGTTCAAGTACCTCATAAGGTCCAACGAACCTAGGACTCAACTTTCCCTTCTTTCCAAATCGGAAAATCCTTTTCCAAGATGAGACTTTTAAGAATACCTTGTCACCAACTGTATACTCAATATTCCTCCTTTTCAAATCTGCATATGATTTCTGTCTATCAACAGCAGCTTTCAGCCTATCTCTTATTACTCTCACTTTTTCCTCTGTCTGTTGTACTAGATCTGAACCCACTACTTTCGTTTCACTAAGCTCAGTCCAACATAGAGGCGTTCTACATTTCCTCCCGTACAAGACTTCATATGGTGCCATGCCGATACTGGCTTGGTGACTATTATTGTAGGAAAATTCTATCAATGGAAGATGTTTTGTCCCAACTGCCTTCAAATTCTATCACACAACTCCTCAACATATCTTCCAATATCTGTATGACCCTTTCTGATTGTCCATCTTTTTGTGGGTGGAAAGCTGTGTTGAAATTGAGTTGAGTACCCATGGCTTGATGGAAACTTTTCCAGAATTTTGAAGTGAACCTCGGGTCTCGATCTGAAATGATTGAAATTGGTACACCATGTAAACGGATTATCTCATTAACATAGATCTCTGCCAAATGGTTAAGTGGATAATCCATCTTGATCGGTAGAAAATGAGCTGATTTAGTGAGCCGGTCCACCACTACCCATATTGAATCATGCCTCTTTTGTGTCAAAGGCAAACCAGAAATAAAATCCATTGTAACTCTTTCCCATTTCCATTTTGGAATTGAAATTGACTGCAATAATCCACTTGGTACTTGATGCTCAGCCTTCACTTGCTAACATGTTATACATCTGGTAGTATACTCGGTGATATCTCTTTTCATTCCTGGCCACCAGTAATATGCCTTCAAGTCATGATACATTTTGTTACTTCCTGGGTCCATTGCATAAATAACATTGTGAGCTTCCTTCAAAATATCTTGTTTCAATTCTGGTATGTCTAGCACACATAACCTGCCCTTTTGCCTTAAACTCCCATATGATTCAATAGTAAATTCTGGTTTTTCACCCTTTTTCACCATTTCAAAGATTTCCTTTAATTTCATGTCCTGCTTCTGATTGTCCTTTACTTGTTGGATCAATGTGGGTTGAATCCGCAATTCTACCCAAATAATATATAAATAAATTATTATTTCATTTTTTTTTATGTTGTTCACTTAATAAATTTAAGTTTATGCTATTCAATGATATTAGAAAAATGGCAGCGTAACGCAACAACTAGAAAGCTGGTCGCCTTTTGAGGGAGGGAAAACGTTTCAATAGGATTCAGACCCTGAATTCCATACCTTACTGAAGGCGATTCACGAGAGAATCGCGCATAGTGCCATTATGGACTATGTTAAAGCAACATTTGTCAAATCCACAGAGACTCTATGCCAAACCCCTTGCGTCCTACCTGCCAGAGTTTTTCTACTCAGAGCGTCAGCTACCACATTGGCCTTACCGGACTGATAATCAATGATACAATTGTAGTCTTTGATTAATTCTAGTCATCGCCTCTATCTCAAATTGAGTTCCTTTTGTGAAGGCAAATATTTCAAACTTTTATTAGATATAACATTACTCACCATACAGGTAGTGTCGCCATATTTTAAATGCAAACATAATGGTTGCTAGTTCCAGATCTTATATCGGATAATTTCTCTCATGAGGCTTCAGTTGTCTTGAAGCATAAGCGGTCACTTTGCCTTCTTACATTAATACACAGCCCAAACCATTAAGGGAAGCATCACTGTACACCACAAAATCTTTTCCTGCAGTAGGTTGTGTCAACACTAATGCCTCTGTCAACATTTTCTTCAACTTATCAAAGCTAGTCTGGCACCAGTTTTTCCACTCAAATTTGGTCTCCTTTCTAAGCAATTTTGTCAATGGTGAGGCTATTATTCATCCGGGGCATCCTGCTCCTCACGAGCTCTCATGGCATATGCTCAGGATGGGCCTCGACTACCTTCTGCTCTATTCACTGATTCTAATATACTCTGCCCAATCATGTCGCTTCTAGACTGTCTATGCCCCTACCTCTACCTCGAGTGACATTATGAACCTGCACTGATACTACACCACCTATACCTCTTCCTCTGGGGCAATCTTTTTGTTTGTGCTTAGTAGATCCGCAACGTAAGCATGCTCCAGTAATCCACAAGCAATCACCTGCATGTGATCTCCCACAATGTTGACATGTGACAAATATGAATCTCTTGTTACCCGAAGCTGGTGCACTAGCTGTAGACCCCTCCAGTCTCGACTGTTGGCTTTGCCTAGCTGAAAAGGTTGATCTAGCACCCCGTGACTGGAAAAACCTAGGCACTGTCCGCTCCTTTTTACCTAATGTCTGGGCCATGCTAATTGTCGACCTCTGTGGTGGCTCTTTTATCCTATTTCTCTTTGACCTCTTTTCCACACTGATGGCTGAGGATACTAGTGTAGCAAAATCCTCAAGCTGAAGGGCAGTCACCATATTCCCAATATCATCATTAAGCCCATCATCAAATCTACGACATCTGTCTGTCTCATCTGCAATGATTCTAGTTGCATATTTACTTAGTCGGGTGAACTCCATCTGATATTCAGCAACTGACATGCTCCCTTGCTTCATGTCTTGAAACTCCCTTTTCTTTTCATTCACATAAACTCTAGGCACATACTTTTTACTAAATTCTGCCTTGAAGAAATTCCAGGAAGTTGGTTTCGGTGTCTGGGGCTTTGATAAAATTGATTTCCACCAGTCATAGGCTTGATCTTTTAAAAGGGACTGCATATCTGACCTTCTGTTCCTCTGCACACTCAAGTTCCTCAAACACCCTTTCTGTGGACTCCATCCAAAATTCTGAAGCTGCTGAGTCATCCTCCCTCCTTCCCATAAAATCTGTGGCCCCATATTTTCTCAGCTTATCAATCCGGGGTTTTGGCTGAGGTGGAGGAGGAGGTGGAGCTAGTTGTGGAACTGCTTGTACTATCCGTTGCAACAAGTTTGTTATCTATTCCATAAGAGGTTCATGTCCTAAAGTAGCCTGTCCCTCTGCTCTTTGTGGAGCTACTACACTCGGCCCGGAATCTCTCACTGATGGAGGTTGTCTCAGATTGGCTGAGTTTGAAAGACTGTTACTCAATTCGTCTTCCGAAAAATCTTGTTCCGATCCTTAATCCATATCTACCTATAAACCAGAAGAAAGGACCCAAGTCAGATAATTGCAGTATTTTATGCATATGCATGAGACACATATTCAATTTTACACCCACTGATTAAGAATCAATTAGCCTAAGCTCTGATACCACTAAATGTAACGCTCCCTTACCCTACTAAACGTTAATAGGATATGGAAGTGCTAATAAGCTCATTTGTTTTACAACCAAAGTTCAAATCTTTGTAATTTTTTTTCGAGTTTATTATTAGCAAAATATTTATTACTATTTTTTTCCATTTAAATATATAACTAGTGATGAAAATAGTTTGATTTAAAAGAACTCATGCAATTAAACCATAATATTTAGAAATAATACTAGATTTATAAAATTACAAAATTCATTTCTAATAAATCCTACATGCCACAAATTTACATCAAAAAAATATTCTTAGAATTTAAATTTTTACAACATAATTTTCAAAACATACAAAAAGAACTAGACTACTGCAATCTGATCTTAGGGATTCCCTCTTCTTCGGTCGCCCTATCAGAACAGCTACTTCTATTTATCTGCGAGTGAAACACACGTGCTAAGCTTCTAGCTTAGTGGTACGTTTGGCAACTATCCAATAATTACATAAATAATTCTAAAATAAAATTATTGAAACTACAATTAATTTATTAAGCATGCCAAATATTCAATTAATAATAAAACCATTTTCTTCATTCAAAAATATTTAATTCATCAATTATGACATTTCATTCATTAAGCATGCTTGAAATTTCATAACAATTCAAGATATAAAATTTACAATATCAATTTCATAATTCATATATATATATATATATATATATATATATTATTTATTTAATAGCCCACGACATCTTAGACCGGAACTAAACACTGGATACAGGATTTCTGCTCTCTATCAATATACTCGGCGCCTACATAATTATTTTATAACTCGGTGTTTAACGCCTACATTACCAATAACAACTCAGCACATTTTTGGTGCCTGCGTAATTTCGAACTCAACACTATTTCTTAGTACCTACGTAATTTCAATTCAGCAATATTTCTTAGCACCTACTTAAATTAAATCTCAGCACTATTATTTTTAGTGCCTACATTTATAGCCTTTTATTGGCATCCCAACTTATCCTAATTTCTAGTTCTCGACTAGATGTTATAGGTCTTAATATATTTGTTACCTTTATTATTATTTACATAATTTATGTACGTAACATTAATATAAATTCCACATAAATGCAATAATTCCCATTAAATATTTTACAACCTCAAACTTGTTCATTTAATCATTATAACTATAACAAAAGTCAACTAATATATTTTCTATCACAAAATTTCACAATCAATACATTTTTTTTACAAGCTGTCCTATTCTGGACAGCATTTCTGCCTTATGTTGCTCTGTATTTTTTTTTCTATTTTTAGATGGAAATTGAACAGGTGATAAACTAACATAATGTAGGTACATGTCTTATATTTAACTTTCAACTTGAATCACATTAAAAAAAAATTTGTAGCAAAAGTTAGGAAGTTTCTCCTAAGCTACGTTCACTGCAATCTTCCCAGTATTTTACTGGACAGAATTATATCTTTTATTTCTCTGTCTTTTTTATCCATTTTTAGATGGAATTTGGACAAGTGATCAACTAGAAAAATATAGGTACACATCTTATATTTAATTTCCAACTAGAATCACATTAAAACGAACTGGTTTACAAAAGTTATGAATTTTCTTCTAACCTATGCTCAATACAATCAGCCCAGTATTGTTTTTTGGACAGATTTCTATTTTAAAGTTTGAGTCCATTTGTCACCTAAATATAGCAATATTCAAGTCTAATGGTCTGAATTAAGTTTAATCTCTGTCTTAACTTTCCAACCCAATAAGAATCACTCAAAAATGATTTCCAAAACTCAAGTTATGATCAAAACACTAGACACTGTTCAAAAGACTATTTTTCCAGCACATCAATTAAGTCATACAATTTCCATTTTCATGCATCAATCTCATATTCTAGTTTTTAATTTCACATTCATGGAATCATTTAATAACCACTTAATTTCTCAATCAAATATCCAGAATTTCATACACATCATAAAATCAAAATCAATATTTGTATACATTGAATTTTTGCCAAATATACATACCTCAAAAATTTCACTTCTCTTCACTTTTATCTTCTTCCTAGCTAGCTTTCTCTTTGCTCTTACTTCCTTTTTTATTTTGGTTCAAAGTTTGTTCATTTCCTTGTCCTAACAATAAATTTTACACTAATCAAATACTAATCAAACACTAATCACCCTAATCCACCCTTAATCACCATTAACATATTAATAACCCTAAATTACTAACTTTAATGGCAACTAACCCCAAAATCAAAGAAAAGAGAAGAAGAGAAGTGAGAAAATGGAAAATATAAACTCACCTTTGATGATCTTTAAAATGACATAAGTCTTCTTTCTCTTTTTCTCTTCCTTTCTTCCTTCCTCTTCCTTGGTTTAGCTCACTTTGCTTCACTTCCTTGATTATTTTGCCTTAATCCCCTTTTTTTCTTCTAATCTTAGCTTGAATTGAAGAAAGAAAAAAAAGAGTAAATGGGGGAGGAGAAGCTCACTGCAAAAGAGAGAAAAAAGGAGAGAAATGGGTGTGATTAAGGTGAGGAAAGAGAAGAATGGCCAAAAGTGCAAGTTTGACTTCTTATAGATGGATTAGGTGGGTGGTTAGAATTAATTACTAATCTTGCTTCCTATTGGTCCATTAATTTAAATCACTCTTACTTTATTTTAATCAAAATAATATTCCTTTTCTTAGATAAAAAATATTCTATTTTTATGTTTTCTTAAAATATCTGTGCCAAAAACACTGCAATTTCCAATTTCGTTTAGCGAAATTTTTTTTTTTCAATTTTACTTCCAAACTTCAAAATTCTAAATTAATAATATCCAAAATATTTTTCTCACATCTTATTATTATTTTAATTAATTTATTTTTTATGTCCAAATTTAGACTCTGATCGGTTCGGTGTGCCGGATTTCAGTCGACCGCGACCGTGACCTAAATTATCGTGCATTACAGTTAGTCAATTATGTGATAAAGGAAACCAAGTAACTTTTACTTCCAACGAATGTCTTGTAACCTCTATTGATGGTCAAGAGATGTTTAAAGGAAATAGAGATGTCAACACATACATAATAGACTTACACGAAATATCTAACCATTCCTCTAAGTGTTTTGTGACTATTAGTAATGAATCATGGTTGTGGCATAGAAGGCTTGGGCATGCGAACATGGACTTAATTCAAAGCCTTAGCACAGGAGAATTAGTAAAGGAACTGCCGAAAGTCAAATTTTAAAAAGACAAAACATGTGCACCTTGCCAAAGAGAGAAGCAACACAAGTCATCCATCAAAGCAAAAAACATAGTAAGTACCTCAAAACCTCTACAACTCCTGCATCTAGATTTATTTGGACCTACTAGAATTGCTAGCTTAGGAGGTAAACATTATGTCTTTGTCATCGTAGATGATTACTCTAGATTTACTTGGGTAATTTTCTTAGCTCAAAAGAGTGATGCTTTTGAAATATTCAAAAACTTTGCTAAAAGAGTTCAAAATGAAAAAAAGATATTGTATTTCAAAAATAAGAAGTGACCATGGCAAAGAATTTGAAAATAAAAATTTTGAAAGTTTTTGTCTTGAACATGGCATTTCGCAGAATTTTTCATCTCCTAGGACACCTCAAAAAAAAGGGGTAGTTGAAAGGAAAAATCGAACCTTAATTGAAATGGCTAGAATAATGTTGATTGAGTATGGTCTACCGACTTACTTTTTCGCAGAAGTCACAAATACTGCTTGTTATATTTCGAATCAAGTTTTCAAAAGACCTCTTTTAAACAAAACCTCATTTGAGCTATGGAATGGAAGAAAGCCCTTGATATCATACTTTAGAGTATTTGGATGCAAGTGCTTTATATTGAATACTAAGGACAACCTTGGAAAATTTGCCTCTAAATCTGATGAAGGTATCTTTTTAGGATACTCTACAACTAGCAAAGCATATAGAGTATTTAATAAAAGATCATTAACTGTTGAAGAATCTATGCATGTTGTTTTTAATGAATCTAGCAGACTTGATCTTGTGAAAGGTAGTGTTCTTGATGATGTTGTAGGAACTATGGAAATAATTGATCTTGGAAATGGAAAAGAAGAAAATGATCAAGATGATTCTCTACCTCAAGCTCAAGAAGAAAACATGCAAGAGCTCTCAAAGGAATGGAGATTGACAAAAGATCGCCCCAATGAGCAAATCATTGGTGATCCTTCAAGGGGAGTAAGTACTAGATCTCATTTCAAACGTTTAGCCTCTGACCTTGCTTTTATTACTCAAATTGATCCTAAAAATGTTGATGAGTCTCTTAATGATGAAAGTTGGGTGATTGCAATGCAAAAGGAACTCAACCAATTTGAGAGAAGTAAGGTATGGACCTTAGTACCTAAACCTAAGGATCATGAAATTATAGGTAGCAAATGGGTATTTAGAAATAAATTAGATGAACAAGGTTCAATAACTAGGAATAAGGCTAGACTGGTTGCAAAAGGATATAATCAGGAAGAATGAATAGATTATGATGAAACTTATGCTCCTGTAACTAGATTAGAAGCCATAAGAATACTTTTAGCATATGCATGCCACATGTATTTCAAACTCTTTCAAATGGATGTGAAAAGTGCCTTCTTAAATGGTTATATAGAAGAAGAAGTGTATGTAGAACAACCATCAGGTTTTGAAAGCTATGATTTGCCCAGTCATGTTTTTAAACTTTCAAAAGCCTTATATGGTTTGAAACAAGCCCCAAGAGCTTGGTATGAAAGACTAAGTTCTTTTCTCTTAAAAAATAACTTTACAAAGGGGAATGTTGACACTACATTATGTATTAAAAAGCATAAGCATGATATTCTAATTGTTCAAATTTATGTTGATGATATCATATTTGGGTCTACTAATGAATTGCTTTGTCAAGAGTTTGCTAAGTGTATGACTAGGGAATTCGAAATGAGCATGATGGGTGAGCTTAAATATTTCCTTGGTCTACAAATAAAACAAGGCAATGAGGGCATATTCATCAACCAATCCAAATATGCCAAAGACTTACTTAAGAAATTTGGAATGGAAGGATGCAGGAATGCCAAGACTCCAATGAGAACATCAACAAAATTGGACAAGGATGAAAAGGGTAAGAGCATAAATGAAAAGCTCTATAGAGGTATGATCGGATCACTTTTATATCTTACTGCTTCTAAACCCGACATAATGTATAGTGTATGCTTATGTGCACGATTTCAATCATGTCCAAAAGAGTCTCATTTACATGCAGTAAAAAGAATTCTAAGATATTTACATGGCTCATTGCATCTAGGTTTATCGTATCCTAGAAATTCATCCTTTTATATTGTATGATATTCAGATGCTAATTATGCTGGTAGTCTTTTAGATAGAAAAAAGTACTTCAGGTACTTGTTACTTTATTGGAGAGTGCTTAGTTTCTTGGTTTAGCAAGAAACAAGTTTCAGTTGCTCTTTCTACCGCTGAAGCGGAGTATGTAGCAGCAGGATGTTGTTGTACACAAATCCTTTGGATGAGACAACAACTTAAAGATTATGGTCATAATATGAACCATATACATATTAGATGTGACAATACAAGTGCTATAAATTTATCAAAGAATCCCATTTAACATTATAGAAGTAAGCATATTGACATTAGACACCATTTTATTAGAGATCATGTTCAATATGGAGATGTTGTATTGGAATTTATAAGTACAGAAAATCAATTGGCAGATATATTCACCAAGTCTCTAAATGAGTAAAGATTTAATTTCATAAGAAAAGATCTTGGTATGATTGATGGATTAACTTTATGATCCAAAGTGCCAAACCTTAATTGATAATCTTGTTTTTGTCTCATCTTACTAGATATAAGGTAGTTAATTTGATAGAAATTTACGTTATAAGGGATAGAATCTTCATAGAAATGCTTTAGTCTTGTTTTAGGACTTAATTTTATTTAATGAGAATTTTAGGAAATTCACGCCCGTGACATATGTTCATTCCCGTGAACTAAATAGCCAAAAGAACCAGTAGCTTTCATGACTTGATTCATGACATGGTTCGTGGCTTAAAGTAATGAAGCCTATGTTCACAACTTCATTCACCCCCGTGAAACGCCTTGTTCACACCCATGACGGATTTTCACGACCTTGAACATTTTCACCAAAAACTTACAGAAGCGTTCACGCTTTGTGTCAAGCTTTGTTTCATGGTCATAAGTAGTGAAATTCAACACTTCACACCCGTGACTTATTTTTCACCACCGTGATAGTTCATCATTCACGCCCGTGACATTCAAATGTCACGATTGTGAGCAATTTTACGCCTTTATTCACGGGTAGAGCACCCTTTCAGCAAACTGTGAACACGACACTTCACGCCCGTGAAGAGGTCAGCTATATAACGTTTTTGCCGGTTATTTTTCACATTTCAACTCTACAACTGCCAACTGCTCTCATTTATCAACATTCATTGTCACATTGAAGATTTCGGCCCCCTAGTCACAAATTGCATCTATAAATATCATCAAAAACTTCTTCCATCATCACAAATCATCTTTCCTTAGGGTTTCCTCACAAATTCTGTCAAACTTTTCTCCACTCTTCAAAATTTATTCTTCAAATCAAGATGGAAACTGGTTCATCAAAGGGTACTAGGAAGAAATCTCATGCTCCTAGAAGGTACACCGATTACCTTATGAACATAATTCCAGAGCATTATCATCCTAGGTACTCTGTGCTTAAGAAAAGGCCTCTCATTTCCTCAAGGTCATTTGAGTGGCAAACAATACGTACTTTTGGCCTCAAGACAGCCATGACAGAGCAACTTCAGGCCTGTCATTTGAAGGATTTTGTTGACATTCATAAACCAACATTGAGGGAGCCAACTTTAGAGTTCTTGAGCACTCTGCAAGTATCACCTACTGGCATGGTAAAGTTTTAATTGTGCAAGAATCCTAACACCCTCTCTGCCACAGAATTCGGAGATTTATTCAATCTTCCCTCGGATGGCATCCTAAACAACAGTGAAGTGGAGTTCTATGCAACTCAGGCATGGACTAACTTCGGGTTGGATTGCAGCTGGAATGTTAAAAAGACAAAGAGCACTCATCTTCAGTCCCTAGTGCACAAGTATCTGTAGAGGTTTCTAACCTATAGCATCTTTGCTCGAGGAGACAGCAATGGCACCATTAGAAAGTCTGAGCTTTTTCTCCTAGAGATGGCCCGAAGAGGCCTCGTAGTGGCATTATCTCGATGGTTTGAAAACCATATCTTGTCCATTGCCACCAAGCCCTCTGGAGACATACTGATTGGTGGGTATGTGACCCATATTGCCTTGAATCTTGGATATTTGAAGCTGGATGCACATCATTACAACCTCATCCTAGGGCATCCTTGAGACCGAATGGACGTTGAGTCCTTCACCAAGATGGGAGCGGTTGTTTGAATTGTCTATGAGAACAACATCTACTACCGCTTCATCGACACTGCTAGCGAGATCATTTGGGAAGATAATGACTCGGAGGACTTTAAAGCTGGCCTCCAAGGAATTCAGCAGAAAAAGAGGGCTCGAGTTGAGATGGCAACTCCTGAGGTTGAGCAGGACATCGGACAATCCTCTGCCTCTACACCAAATTTGGCTCAGCAAGTGGTTGACCTCCTAGCACCACGATTTAAGCAACTGCAGGCTTCCATGGATGAAAGATTGGAGAACCTCGAGGCAGAAGTTGCTCGTCTTAGGGATAGGATGTCCGGATAGATGTTAGGCTTTATGTTAGCCTTGCTATATTTGTGTCTTGCTTGTTTGTTTGTAGGAAATTTTAATTTCCTTTCTGAATTTTATTTACTTTTGTTTGTACTTCTCTTTCATAATTAATATATTTTCTTTGTTTTCCAATATGGTTTATCTTTATTGATATTCTTTTTGTTGATGACAAAAAGGGGAGAAACTAGCAATATATTAAAATAAGTGCAAGCAATACTTAATTTTGAATCAAAATGGAGAACCTACCAATATATTGTTTTAAAGTTAAATGCAAAATTAAGTAGGGAGAACCTAGAAATATATTGTTTAAAGTTAAGATTAAAGTTAAGTGCAATACTTAAATTCTGATTCAAAATGAATATGCAAGTATGCAAATGAGCTTTATACACTTTACATATATCTTAAGTATACTCTGCATATACCTTGATGCAAGTTACATAAATGAATATGCACTTGATATACTCTAAATATACCTTACATATACTTCATGCTTTAAAGAGAATTTTGGTATACATTGGATATACTTTGCATATAACTTGCATATACTTAAAACGAGAAAGTATATTTTGATGCTACACTTCATCATTCTCTACAATTCTTGCACTTCAACATTTTTTATCCTAAGCATCTTTTGAGGGGGAGACTTCTCAAAAGCACACATTGCTAGATTTGTCACCATCAAAAAGGGGGAGATTGTTGAACCTTGAGGGGTATTTATGCTAACAAATAAAATAGCAATAATGTATTTAACATATTTGTTTTCTAAGTCCATTGAACATGGTATGGAATAAGATAGCAAGAATAGAGAATGGAAGATTAATCTTTAAAAGATAAAATTGAAGAAATAGCATGTTCACGCCCGTGACTCTATGTGTCACGCCCGTGATGAAGCCTAACACCAAAAAACCAACATTTAAAGTTCATGGCCATGACGGAAGATAACAACCGTGAATGAGCATTTCACTCACGCCCGTGAAGAAATGTCACGCCCATGAAAAGACATGACAAATTCTTCCAGAAAGCTTCACGACCAAAGTCACCACTTGGATCATGGCTTGGAAGGTTGTCACGCCCATGAACAAACTCTTCAAAACCTTCCAGAATGTTTCACGCCCAATGTCATCACTTAAGTCACGGCTTGGAAGAAACAGTCACAACCGTGACACACAGAGTCATGCCCGTGAAAGATGAAAGAGAAAAATGTCAGGCATTTCATATTAGGGTTGGTGCAACGGCTAGTTTCATATTAAATGCATTCTAACGGCTATAATTTGCTATGGAAATATAAATACAAGTCATTTATGCATCCAGAACAAGAGAGGTAACAAGGAGAACAAAAGAACAAGAGAATTGAAAATATTTTGAATCAAAACCTTGTTGTAAGCCATTTTGTTCATTTGATATTTATTCTCTGTAAAAATCTTTTTGCTTATCATTTATTGAGCAAATTAGATTTGTAAGTGTTTCTCTCTGTAATCATTTACTCAAGTGAGTTTTGGGTATTTCTGGGTTAAGAGTAGAACACTTGTAAGGGTTAGTTGTGTAAGCCTCTAAAACACTAAGAAAGATTGTTTGTGTGAGCCTGTAAAACACAAGATAAAGGTTGTTTGTGTGAGCCTAAAAAACACAAGGAATTGGTTTTTGTGTGAGCCGTCAAAACACAAGGGATTTTCTGAGTTAGGTGTGAGCCATTGTTAGAAACACCATAGTTATGAGTGAGCTTGTAAAACTCCATTGTAACACTTAGTGTGTTAGTGAAACTCCCAATCGAGATTGGGGAGAGGAGTAGGGTTTGTTAACACCCGAACCTCTATAAAAATCTTTGTGTCCAATTTCTCTATCCCTCCTAAACTTAACTTTTCATTCCACACTTAAAAGTTAAATCTTTAATATCCAATTCAACCCCCTTCTTGGCTCAATATCTGGACAACATGAGTTTCAAGGAAAGAGTTGGTTTAGTGTTCTTGTTTTTGGTTCAAGTTCCAGAGGCTAAAGGAGACATTTTGATTCTTGATAGGAGCTAGGAGTCCATCTCAAAGGAAAGAACTAGCTTGAAGAGCTCAAGTGTTGCTTAGGCTCCATCCTAGGTGTAAGGATTGTACATAACCACTTTCAAGTCTTAAGTTGTATGTTCTTGTGTTATTTGCCTTTAATGCATGTTATGAGTGGTCATTAGGGTGATAAATAACATGTTTTGGGGTTATATTGCATTTAGGGTGAATATGCTAAAATGTTATATTTGATATTTAAAATGAGTTACATTGATTAATGTTGATGGTTAGAGATGTTATGGATATGATATGTGGCTTATACATATGATGAAGTGTTGATAGAGTGGCTGATATTGATCAACCATTGAGATTTATTGCATGTGGTAATGGTATGAAATGACATGTTTTGTTTTCTCGAAAGTTTTCTAGATTCACTACAGTGAACTGGTGATTCACAAGCATGAATGTTCTATTTCTAGATTTTGAATGGAACATGCCCGTTAATGGGCTATTTCACGGTTTGGTTCACATCTTGGTTCATGCCTATGAAAGGGTGATCACGACCATGAAACATGATATGAGGTGCCCATATCACGGTTTAGCTCACGGTTTAGTTTACAATTTAGTTCATGGTTTAGTTCACGGTTAAACTACCCATAATGAGGTGCTTCACGATCGTGAAAGGCAGTTCATGGGTGTGAAATTTCTTAACTTGGAAATTTTGTATATTTGTATGTGAATCTTGGTTGTGTTTTGACGTGGTTGACCTCTGTTTTTCTGGTTATAACATGATATGTGAACGCATGTTACGGTTATGATTTATGAGAATTAGGGTTTATATATGAACGATATATGGTAAGTGAGATAAATGATTAAGCCCAATACTCTAACTAGGCATATAGCTAAGATAAATGGCATGTCATTGAAGGGAGATCGGTACTAGGTAACCTAGGTTAGTCAAATTCGAGATTTTTGAAGGCCTAGATTTAATCTAGGTGAGCTTCCCTCGGTATATATTATGTGCACACTCTTTTCCTTAGACATGTGTTCGAAGAAGCTCAAGCAAATGTCCTGAGGGCTCAGGTGAGAGTTGTTCGCTATTCCCGTATCCAATTTAGTTTAGTTATGAGTAAAGTGGGCAACAAAATGATTTAATTAACTTTTCTAAGTGTGGTATACGCTTGTATGATTGATTATGTTTATATGCAATGTTCATTTTGGTATAAATGTAGGAGATCATTTTGGTGTGTCATGTAGTATATGGGATAATGCATGTGCAGACTTCGAGGTAAGTCATTATGGTATGTTGGTAGGAATATCATGTATATTGCATTTGTTTGTGGTGCTTGCATATTGTTATGTACCACTAAGTATTAGTTTTCTTAGCGTATGGGCTTCCTATGTGTAGTTTTAACTACTATATTGCAACGGTTGGTACAGGTTATGTCACCACCACCTCCTCTTTAACCACTGAGGCATAGGATGCAAATTGACAAGCTTTGTAAGTATGGGGCTACGAACTTCACATGCAAGAAGGACAATGACCCCAAGGCCATAGAGTACTAGTTAGAGAAAACCAAAAGGGTCTTCAAGGAGCTTAAGTGTGTCAAGCAGCATAAAGATAGGTATGTTGTTTCACTTTTCCCAGAGCATGCCTACAATTGGTGGAAGTATGTTCTTCAGAAGGCTCAGACTCTAGAGCCACTTGGAATTTCTTAGTAGCTAAGTTCAAGAAGCAGTATGTACCTAAAGTGTACATTGATGAGAAGAAAAAAGGAGTTCCTGAATCTATGGCAAGGGAACATGACAGTAATGGTGTGCGAGAAAAAGTTCACTAGATTAAATAGGTATACATTTGGCATTATCAGGGATAATGTGGATAAATGCCGCCAGTTTGAGGATGATTTGAGAGATGAGATCGAGGTTCATGTGCTTTCACTCCAATTTGAGGACTTTTCAAAGTTAGTGTCAGCTGCCGTCAGTATTGAGAAGAGAATAACGCTAAAGAGATTAAAGGAGTCATCCAAGAGAGACTTCTATGGGTCAACTTACAGTGTTGCACAAACATCAAACAAGAAGGCTCGCCCCAGTTCTAGACCCTTCCAGTCTAGAGGACAGGATTAGTTGAGAATCATTATATATATGTCCTCTTCTAAATCAAACAATTGATCGACCATATGTTGTTGAGAGAAGTGAAATAAAAAAAAAAATCAAAACAAAGAATGAGAAAGATTATTATTATTTTGAACAAAATTGCCTCTACAATGCTGAACGAATGTACAATAATGAAAGAATACACATTTTACGCCTGCACTGAAAATATTTTGAAAGGTCGAGAAATTCTACGAATGACGAGCAGTATTCTTCTTGAGGATTGAAATTCTTTTCCAAAAAGCCTGTCTCTGTTGAGCTGCTATCCGGAAGTTACTTTTCTTTTCCCCTCCACTCCATTAGTTGTATGTATTCAACCAAAATAAGAAAAATATGAATATGTTGAAGCTATTATATCACTTCTTCATCTGCAAGATTGGCCTCCATTTCCGAAGTCGGGCCAATATAGGTTCGGTATCTGTGTTAGGCGTCAAAGCATTTAAAAAATGTAGGGGTTCAGTTCGCATTTCAGATTATGAAGCTTCCTATCTTCCGAGTGGTTTCTGTTTGTATCCAGATTTAATCCTTTCGTTATGTTTCTCTTTTATTTTCCTCTTTTTATACATTTTTGCCCTATATCTTTCTTCCCTCTCCCTTTCATATATCCCTTGCCAATGCACTTCACCCGTTAATGGCCACAACCAGCTTTCTCTCGGATGGACATTATCATCTGCAGCCTCTGCAAGATCTTCATCCATACTCTTTAACAATGTTAGATTAAAGTATTTGGCCCATATAATTTCTCTTCTTTGTTCAATTGGGTGCTGCTCTTGTACAAAACCCGTTTGTGGATCCATGTAAACCATTGTCCGTGCACTGTGGTAAGCCCATACATTAACGAGGACTTCTAATATTCGACAATAACAGTGTTTTTCCTGCAGATCATTAAATAACAAATATAAGAATAACAGTATTATAATATCAGAATATCAAAAGCAGGCAATATGG
Source organism: Triadica sebifera (assembly GCA_023653625.1). Classification (NCBI taxonomy): domain Eukaryota; kingdom Viridiplantae; phylum Streptophyta; class Magnoliopsida; order Malpighiales; family Euphorbiaceae; genus Triadica; species Triadica sebifera. The sequence continues at coordinate 15,038,812 of CM042898.1, read as the reverse complement.
GATTTAAGCACCATACCTCAATCTCTGAGGAACTCAATGAACAAAAGTTCACTTGGCTAGAATTAGTTTGTAAGGCATCAAGAGAATCCACAAACATCCTGCAGTTCATCTGAAAGTTAATTTCAATTGCAGTTCGTATGACTCCCTAAGTCTTAATCATCGCATTTGGCGTAAAGTGAAATTATGTTAGATGAAAAAAAAAAAAACAAAAAATGCCTCCTCTTTATAACTTACCTAGTAAACATAATGAACTCTAGAAATGAAGAGGTTGGCATCACCCAACTATGCAAGCCAGACCAGTAACCTCCATCTTCAGGCATTGGAGGAAGAACTTCAAGATGAGATGGTAAGGCATACATCTGGCGGAAGGCAGCTTCAAAAGCAGTTCTGTATGCATTCATAAAGCAAAGGCAGTTAAGTCTGAAGCAAAATCCTTCAAGTGACAATATTAACTTTGGAACAAATGCTGATAGTGAGGGGAAAAGAGCCCAGACAGGGTAAGGTATTATAATATTCATGCCACTAACAGCTACAAGCTCAATTTTAACAGATTTACAAAAAGTTTTACTCAATGATCTGTGATTTTATATTAACAAATTCAAATAAAGAGTCAATGATCTGTGATTTTATAATAACAAATTCAAATAAAGAGCATTCACAGGCTGTGATATCAGTAATAAAGTGGTAACAACACCCGTTCAGACATGTATCCAACTGAAGTTTAATAAATATACCTGCAATGTCCTCCATTTAGGATGTCACACATAGACCAAAAAGTAAGCTCGTTATTATTCCCCATAAATCCATTATCTGCATCCAAGCGTGCCCAAAAGTACATTACTTCTTTAGTTTCTTTTTGTATCTTTTCTTCAAGAACCTTTTCAGCCTTGGGGGATAATGAGACCTGCTTCAGGAAAAGGGGCCAAGAGAAAATTGGAATTTAGAATGTCAAACTCAATCAATTTATTGCATTCTAAAAAATTATCTAACTAGTGATATTAACTTTATTGATCCATAGAAAGCTCATTGCAACATGACATAAGTAAATAGTATTGGATTTGATGTTTAAAGGAAAAAATGGACTTAATTTCAGCCATAGTCATTGAAATACAAATTTTTATCAATAAAATTACTCAACATCGCCATAGCTAGAATTTGACAAAGTTTCAGTGAGATTTTAAAAAGGCAAAAACCATAATTTAGTCCTTATACTTTACAACTTCCTTTAGTTTCAGAGACCTATACTTTTATTTTCATGATTTGAACTCTTGTACTATTATTTTATAAATAATTGAGTCCTTGTTTAACAGTTTTTTTGAAAATTAGATCAACATCCTCGATCTATTAATATAGAATTTTATTCCATTAAACTTGGATTATATAATGAGTTGAAGTGTGTAACTTACATATTGTTATTAGTTGGATTGCAGACACATTTTAATTACAAACTTAAATTCATATTACATTCAATTCAGACTGGACAAAAAAGACAATTTTATATTAGTAGGTTAAAGAAGTTAATCTAATCTTCAAAAATCTTTTCAAAAAGGACTCAATTATCAATAAAATTATAGTATATGGGCTCAAATCATCAAAATAAAAGTACAGGTGCCAAATTGAGAAAAAAAAAGTACAGGGGTTAAATTATAGGTTTTACCATTTTGAAAATGATAATTTGATAACCACGTAAACTTTTTTTTAATATATAGCTACAATTAACAGAGGTTACAACATACTTCAAGTTTGAAGTTTATAAAAGGTTTAATGACCATTTATAAGAAGAAGCTCCCATAATCAATAACTAAGAAAGAAAAAAAAAAAAAAAAAAAGGAATCCATGAACACAAAAAATACCTTCCTACCAGCAGCACGCCATGATTGAAACCCAATCCAGGGTCTCTTGTGAATATTATCCACCTTGTTTGCAACAGAAAACATTCCTCCAATCTCACACAGTATATTCTGATAGTAAGTGTCATTCAAGATGGGAAGGCGGGCGACTGCATCCACATCATCTGATCTTGATCTCCGTCCTTTTCTTGACTGACAGATACAGATGTAACATGACTGATAAAAGAAGTTTTACTAGTACAGTTTCCTAGCTAAAAAAGTTAGGAAATTACCAAAAGAAAAAGGTTCCTTGCACGTTCAATAAACTGCACTTAAATTATCACATGTACCTCATAGTGATAAATTATACAATCTAAACTACAAATAATTATCATAATACTGAATTATAAAAAAGAAATCACATATCAAGTGCACAAGCCAAGTGCACAAGCAAGTACATTTTTCTTTCCTTTTTCTTTTGGATCCCCTAACAAAAAGCACAAGGCAATCTAATTGTCAAGATGTTATAATGCATTAACTACTAATCTTGAAGAATGCTCCCGCTTCCTATGCTTACTATTAGAATACAAGCCATACAAGCCATGGAACTCAACCCAACAGCACAAGCACCCCATACTAGTATTTTTGGGCCTTCATACTTTGCTTCTGCATTCAAAGGTAAACAGTATAAAAAAGGTTATGACAAGGGAAAAATGGAAGCAAGGGAATACAACAGCTCTTCAAGCGTATAGAGAATGACACAATCATCTATCCTTGGTCCTCCCATCATATGATTTCCAAGCCTTGAAGAGCCAACAAAGTGGGCAGCATTCTCCTTCTATCTCGGTCTCAGTTTAGCACCACATATATTGACTTGGAGAAATTTACATTCATAGTAGTGTAGATGTAACACAGGGTTTTTAGTGTCTATAAGTTATATGGGTTTTTGTGAGAGAGTGATGGTAGAGTAAGAGCTTAGAAATAGATAGAGCGCTCGTGAAAAGTTGTTCACGCCCATGGAAGTATTGTGTTTCAAAACGACATTGTTTTGAAGTTGTTCATGCCCATGAATGGAATTTCACGGCCGTGAGTATCGTGGTTGTGTTCACGCCCATGAACAATGGTCAACAGAGTAGGTGAGCAGAGCCATGATTTCCTTTCTCCCCCATGCTTTTTCAGCTATCCTAGCAACTCCACCGCCCCTATAAACTAGACCTACCTGCCACATTCATCTTCTTCACCACTTTTCACTTCCATAAACACCTAAACCCCATTGTTAAACCTTGTTGAAGCTTGAACCTAAGTGAAAAGGGTGAGTTGTGAGGTTAAACCTAAGCTCAGGTTGGAGTGGTTTGCGTCCGTTTTTCTGGTATTAAAAGGGAGATGTTTTTCATGTTGATAGAAGCTAGAAGCAGAGGGGAGAATTATCAAAGGGTTAGGCAAGCTTGAATAGCTTGAAGGTTTTGGACTCTATTATTAAAGGTTAGTTTATATATGCACATTAATTCTCATAATTTTATATGTTGATATATTTTTATGCCATGAAATATAATAAATGTTATAAATGTGCTTCTGGAATGTATATACATAATGGTGGTATGATATAATTGTTAGAAATGTGATGCGAGCCAAGGCATGGATCATGGTTCGTCACGCCAAGGAGATGGGAGATTGGTCATGGCACTTGGACCAATTACAAGACCAAGAGCAAATAAGCTTAGGGCAGCCTTGCAAACATATTTTCAAAGCTTGGTGACAAGAGACATCAAAGAAATGGAATGGATCAAACTTGAGGAGACATCATCATGGGGCAGCCCAAAGCTTATAACATCTATTTGGGTGTGTGAAGACCAAGATAACTAGCCCAATGGGCTAGCCAACAAGTCCATATTTAAGCTTCAAAGTCATGTGCAAGAAATGTGCAAGGGGTCATGTGGTGGTCATGCGCAAGTCATGTACAAGAGACATGTGCAAGGCATGTGCATATCATGAGGATTCAAGCAATATGGGCTTATTTAACTATTTAGGGCCTAAATCAAGATTGGGCCATTAGGCTTTGATGTAATGGGTGTGTGGGCCATTTAAAATAAAGTTCATGCAACCACCTCATTAATTAAATTAAGTTTTTATTTAGTTTTCCTTATTAGAAAAGGATTCATATTACTTAGTTGTCAAATCCCTAACTTTAGGGATTTAGATAGGATGAGTTGTAAATCCCTATCTATAAGGGATTCGGGTTAGATATCTTTAGGATTCCTTTTCCTTATGGGACTTTAGGTCATTTAGAGGTATAAATAACTCCCAAAAATGTGAATGACATCAAATTTTATGATTAATAAAGATTTGAGAGGTTTTCTTCAAGAAAGGCGTGTTCAACACCTTAGTATGCTAAGGATTATTTCACTTATCAAGTTATTATTGACTTGTGGCATGTTCTAATTCTTTCTTATACTTTTTGTTACCAATTTCTTGAAGATTTGAGGGTTCAATTAACAATTGATTAGAATTTATTAAAATTGAAAATTAGGCTTAGATTCTAGGGGTTGACGCATCAAAATGTTTGGATGTTAATAAGAGTGATTGACATTGGTCAATCTTAGAGACCCTTGCATGTGGTTTCGTGATGCTCTGTTTTCTATTTTGGAATCCCAGAAATTCACGCCCATAATACAGTAGTCATGACCGTGAATGATACACAAACACGCTTCACAAACATGACAACTGTGAAAAAGGATGTCACGCATGTGAAACTTCAACCTAGAAAATGCCCAGAATGGGAAGAAACTTTCACACCTTGCATCATAGCTAACGAAGTGGTGAATGTCTGGGTTCACATCCATGAACATATAGTCAAGACCGTGAAAATTTATATCTAGTTTTTACCCTCAGTTTTCACGGTTTGATCAACAGTCATGAATGTTTGGTTTCACACTCGTGAAGTATATTTTACAGATGTGAATAAGGTGTCATGTGGACAATAGCTTTCACGTGAATGGTCAGTTTGGTTCACGGGTGAAAATACCAGTGAATCATGATGATATGACATACGCATTTTTGTACTTTGATGCTATATGATGGGTGATGATAATGAGGTAATATACCTATGTTATTGTTTATGAACATGTATAAATGTGATAACGGAATTAAAAGGAAATAGATTAAAGGATAAGGAATACATTTTAATGTCATTTTCTCTAATCTAGGATTTGACATAGGATAGACGACATATCATTGAGAGGGGTTACAGTACCGTAAAATATATGATTTTGAGAACAATGAAGTTAAAGCTCAGGTTAGAGTGCCCTTGATTCTGTTTTATATTCAATTAAGGTGGCTGAAGCTCAGGTAAGAGCACCATTGACATGAGGAGCTCGGACGAGCACTTTTACAGTTAATGGACATGGTGGCCAAAGCTCAAGTAAGAGCGCACATGTTCCATAACCCGCATCCGAATGATCCGACTTAAAGTTTTGGGCAAAACAGATTAAAAAGGAAACAATAATCGGATAATAATGAGTAATAAGCAGAACAAAATGAATCAAAGGAAGAGGTAAGGGTTTTATGAATTGGTATTATATATGAATGTATGATTTGTTGATATGATGTATGCATAAGAGATAGGATACTTATAGTGTCATGCATTAGGTTAGTTGTTTATGACTATGATAGCATAACACGAATATGTAATTTATATCATGAATTGTAAGAATGAAAACTTGAATTTTTATGCCTATATATATCATTAAGTTTTCTGTAGCTTAGCGTGTGAGTTTCTTGCATGCAAGTTTGGAGCCTAAGGAATAAATGAAATTGACACGAAGAGAAGAAGCACCTATACCAAAAGTTAGTTTCAACCCTTAAAGGTTTGGTTTCATGTCATTTTGTTTACTTTTGTACATGACATGGGTATTTGGGTTTATGATTTGTATAAGACTTTTCATATTAAAGAACAAGTATTTACTTTTAAATATTATATTTCGTAAATAGTGGGCTAGGTTGGGCCAAGTATGGTTTTTATATAAAAGTGATCCTTAGGGATCAAGGTTTATGCATCTTATATGTTTCAATGCAAAGGTTTATTTCGGCAATATGATTTGAAATAAGCTTTAACCAGTTAAAGGAAAATATTCAAAATTTCATAGGTTTTCTATAACAATAACCAGTAGCATCCACCAGTTTAATTGGAATTTAATCATGATTAGTTGGGTGAGTATTACAGTAGATTGTTGAAAGGGAGAGGAAGAAAATAAACTCTTATATTTATTGATGTTACATCCTAGGTTATATATACAAGACTTCTAAAATAGGAAATAATTAAAAATGAACAAAAGCCATAAAGCGCGCTACAACATAGAAACTAATAATGCAAACCTAATAATATAATACACAACTAATAAATACCTAAATCTTGCTATAGTACAACCACCATAGAGTTATCAACACTCTCCCTCAAGATGGTGCACAAATATTTGATATATCCATATAGTAAATATAAATATGAAAAGGCTTATTGCTTAGCAAGAAAATCAGTTAGCTAATTTTTAGAAGACATAAGAAATATAAGAACTTCACTGCTTGGTTTTTGTTTGATGAAATCCTGATCAATTTCAATATGCTTTGTTTTATTATGGTGAATTTTGGACTATGAGCAATACTAACAACAGTATTGTTCTCACCGTATAAGAGATATTTTTCCTTCCACAATCTTAAATCATGAAGGGCTATAAATGTTTTGACTCGATATTGACTTTTTTTTTTCACAATAGGTCACTTTTAAAAAAAAAACAAACTTTTTTAAGGATATTCATCTGCAAGGGAAAAATTGTAAGGAAGATTCATTTTCTACCTTTAGAGATAGCGACTATATCTTTTTTTCAGATGTTCTTTCACAAGATTCTAAGTCTACTGCATTTACAACAAATGGCCAAAATTTGTTCTTTGAAACTCCTCTCACTATAAGTGATGTTTCTACTGAGTTTAGGCCTACATTTGAAAATCTAAATTCTGACCAACAATCTTTGAAAACCAATAATAAGGGGCAGCCTACTATAATGCCACAACATGATAGTTCTACTAATACAATAGGCAATAGATTTATAGAAGGTGGCCGAATTTGGAAAGGAATTGTTTAATTGAAGAAGAATCATAAGAAAATAAAAGACAAATTGACTCTACAGCACGACCAAGATTTCAAACCAAGGACAAACCAACGGACTGAATCTGGTACAAGTAATTCTCTTTCTCTTCCTAACAGTCAGCCTGGGACTTCTGATTTTGACATTCCTTTAACCCTTTGCAAAAGGGCACCTGTACTAAATATCCAATATCTAAATTTGTGTCATACTCGAAATTATTTCCATCTCTTGTTGCATTTACTCCTCAATTGTCCAGTACAAAAATTCCTATACACTGCTCTAAAAATTCCAAAGAGGAAGGAAACAATACTTGAAGAGATGAGAGCATTTAAGAAGAACAATACTTGGAGTGTTGAAACATTGCCAGCTAAGAAGACCACTATAGGCGGTAAATGGGTCTTCACTGTGAAGTACAACTTTGATAGTTCAATGGAGAGATACAAGCTCTGATTCGTGGCTCAGGGATTCACCCAAACATATGGCATTGATTACTCTGAGACTTTTGCTCATTTGCAAAATTGAACACGGTAAGAGTTTTTATTTATTGTTACTAATTTGGATTGGCCTTGTAGCAACTAAATGTGAAGAATGTCTTTCACAATAGTGACTTAGAGGAAGAGGTTACATGGACAGTCCACCAGCTTTGAAGAGAAATTTGGCTCAAGGGTGTGCAACCTAAAAACGTCCTTGTATTGCCTCAAATACTCTCCAAGGGTTTGGTTTGATATGTTCACACAATCTTTCAAAAAACAAGGATATTATCAAGGACAAGCAAACCATACCTTGTTTTTCAAGTTCTCTCATGAAAGAAAGGTTGTACTAATAGTTTATGTTGATATTATTCACACAAGTGATAATGTGTTTGAGATGGAGAGATTAAAGAAGAGTCTTGCATTAGAATTTAAAATCAAGGATTTGGCAGCATTATGATATTTCCTAGGGATGGAAATTGCGTGTTCAAGAACAATAATTGTTGTATCTCACCGTAAATATATGTTTGATCTTTTGAAGGAGACTGTGATGAGTGATTGTAAACCAGCTGAGACTCTAATGGATCCCAATGTGAAACTTTGAGAAGAGGGAAGTGTTCCTATTGATACTGTAGGTTCTAGAAATTGGTTGGGAAACTAATTTATATTTCCTATACTCGACTGGATATTACCTTCTTAGTCAATGTTGACATTTGATTCATGCACATACCTTATGATGAACACTTTGAGGCGGTCAACCAAATTTTGAAATATTTGAAGTCTACTTCTAGAAAAGGTTTGTTTTTCAAAAAGATTAATCAAATGAGTGTTGATACATTTACTAATGTAGACTGGGCAAGCTCAGTGACTGGCGAGATCTACTTCAGGGTATTGTACCTTTGTGTGAGGGAATTTGGTTACTCGACAAAGCAAAAAACAAGTGTTGTTGCCAAAAGTAGCATAGAGATTGAGCTTCAAGCAATGACTCAAGGAATTTGTGAGGTATCGTGGATATATAGAATCCTAAACGAGCTGAAGAAAAAGGTGAAATTCCTTTAAAACTATACTGTGACAGCAAGGCAACAATAAGTATTGCTTACAATCTTGTCCAACATGATAGAACAAAGTAAATTTAGATTGATCACACTTCATTCAGAAAAAACTTAAAGCTAGTCTTATTTGCTTGTCGTTTGAACTTTCTAGTCAGCAAACAACCAACATCTTGACCAATGGGCCTACAAAATCTAACTTTGAACATCTAATAAGCAAGTTCAGCATGATTGATATTTATACACCAACTTGAGGTGAAATGTAGGAAACTTATGAGATCTGATCCCATAAAATCAGGAAATTCCCTTTTTATCTTTTTTCCTTTTCTACTACTTAATTCTAGGACAAAACAGCGTACTCTTATTTAAGACGTGTAATTCATTTTATTCAATAAGAAAAAGAGAGTCCAACATCTCTCTTTTCCATCAATATAAAATATAACTAGCTTCAAGAAGGAATGAATATGTGCAAATGAAATAGTTGTACCCAGAAGAAACTTACAAGACTTAACCCACGGTACAGAGAACCATGGTGCAAAAATGGCCAAGCCCCAGCTCCATTATATATCTCATAAATGCATACTGGCTGGCCCGTTCTTTCAAGCTCTCCCTCATCCCTTTCATTTGCTTCAAACTTAAGTTTCTCAGATTTTCGAGCATTTTTATACAAGTCATCAAAGCTCTCAAGATTTCTTTCCTCTCTTTCTTCAAGCTACAAATCAATAAAATAACTCTATTTCAGCCAAAATTTCGGCTGACAAGGAAATAGGAAGTTACGAAGAAGACCTAGAAATTACTGTAACAAAAAAGGAAATTGCATACCTCCTCCTTTTCAAGCCTCTCATCTTCTTCAAAGCTATCTATTTCCCTTAAAACATTAAACTCTGATTCAGTAAGAACATCTGTAACTAGAACTTGTGTTCCAGTCTCAGAAATGTTAGTAGAATCATTAAGACTAGCCAGCTCTTCCTCAAGGATATGAACAATGCTAGATCCTCCAAAAGAAGAATCCCTCCCATCTGTGTTTAACAAGTCATTCCCAAACAACTCCCATTCCCATGCCTTCAGTTGCAGCTGGGACGGAGGATCAGGCAATAAGGCATCCGATGGAAAACTGAGCAAATTCTCCAAAAGCCTTGCATAACCTGTTATACATTCTGATGCAAATATGTTCTTAGCGAGCAATCTTCCATAGGAGGCTACAGTTTTACCAAATCTAGAAAGTTTCCCATCTGATATCAAAAGAGAGAAAGCCTTCATCAAAGCTTCAGAGTTATATTTTTCGAAAAGTAATCCATGAACCCCATCAGTAACCTGTAACTAAGCAATGGCTTCATCAGTGTTCAAACAAAATTATAAATGAAAGTTGAAAAAAATAAAGACCATTGTAGTTTAATAAGAAACAAATTAATACCAGAAAACTCAAAAGAACTTACATATCTCTTCATCACAGGAATATCAGGAGCAATGACAGGAATTTCAAATGTCATGGCTCGGATAACTAGAGGAGCAAAACCTTGTTCATCTTGAGAAGAAGCATAAAGAACAATATCTACCATTAACAGCACACTGTTGACATCACTATTCAAGCCAAAATGCCTTATAGAATCACGAACAATCCCTAGGCGAGAAGCAACTTCCTACACAAAAGTAAAGTCCCGTGAATTGACCAAATTATAACAGTGAATATAGACTAGAATGAGATTTCCCGAAATGAAAATCTCAATTTCTTTAGTCTCATCTCTGACGTCTCTTTCAACATTTTCTTTAATTTGTCATTACATCTTTTCCAGCTCTATCCAAAAATAAACTTCTCCCTGAATTATAACTTCTATTCTATCATATTGAAAGTGGTTCAAGAATTGTAAGTACAAAAAATAATATTTGTGAAAAATCCCAAATAGTAAGAAGTATGATCGACATAGTTTGATAATCACAAGTGAAACTCGAGCAAGTTTGCAATCCGCAAATATTTAACTCAAAAAGTTAACACATTATGGATGTGGAACATTAGTTAACAGTTTAGTACTTCTCCAATTCATAGTGTTTTTTCCCTTTCTTTCTTAAGTTCAAAATAGATTTTCTTGTGGAACCAGAAGTCTGGAGATATACCTACTCCTACTGAGGCTTTTCATCATGGAAGAAAAAATGAGTTCAAATCTTGATATTAAACAATGATGATATGATTATGATGGTGATACTATCAAGTTGCAAAGAAGACATCAAAATATGCCTCAAATTCCATGGAAGCACATCCATACATTACGCATAAAAATGGAAACCAATAAGATATTAAGATTCATCCTTGAAATATTGCTTGTCCTGTCCCCCAAATATGGCCTGATCAATGAAACATTTAAAACTAGCCAGGGAAATGGTAACAACATTAAAATTTCACTACTTCATTTGATAAAACAATTTAGGATCAAAACAAGAATCTTGAAGAAATAATGTTATAAGAAAGAGCAATATAGCATCAAAGCAATTGAATACCTGCAGGGCATCCCCAGCCGTAGAATTACCACATAAGAAAACAAATTTAAATGAACCAGCTTGTCCCCTTGCATATTTGATCAATAGAGGTCCTAGAGACTGCATGGCCATAGCATAGTCCCAGGACAGCTCATTATAAAAGAAAGAACTCCCAACAACTAGAACCACAATATCATTGGCATCGAACCCATTTTTTGTCCTTAACTGAAGCTTTGCATGAGTCTTACCATAGCTTTCAGCAGCCCACACATCAACTGGTGATCCAGGAATGACAAAGAAGTTTCCAGTGTCAAGCACACTATATATCATCTGACACAGGGAATATATACGGTACAGCATAAGAATATCTGTTACAAAGCAGACTAAAAATAGACTGCAACATCATAATAAGAAGGTATAATCACCGGCATAGCAAAATCGGGAAATACAACAGCATTAGCCCTTTTAAGTGCTTTTCTCCAACTAGACATGAGATTTTTCCAGCCCATTTCCTCATAAACTGGAAGACGATGTGCAAGAGTGTCTTCTTGGATTATCCATATGAGGGGCACTGAACAAAAAGGCTCCTGCATAAGGCTGCATAAATATAATACTCACTGATCATAGTATCTCAAACTAAAGCAACAAATGTACAGATCATATTTCCACATAAATCTAGAGGGACAGAGAACAATGGATATGGGAATACTTCAAGTAGCAGTACCATAAACCTTTATGAAATTAATTCATTATATTTTATGACTATCACCAAATTTTGAACAAACCAAATCAATTATATTTGCTTAGGATATGCAATGTGTTTTAATAGTCACAATCTCACAAATTATCAAGAAGACTCTTCAAGAGACCCTTGTACTTCTATACAATGAAATTACTTGATCCACGTCCTTTAAAGGGCAGATTCTAACAGTATACCACAAAAGTGCACAATCATGCTAGGACTTCAATTCAAGTCCTCATAATGAAGTTCCGCAAATCTTGGATGATGCTTGGTTTTGAAATTTTTATCACAATTGAGGAACTAAAAATTGCAAACATATAAAACAAAGGCATCAATATATACAATGAATAGAAAACGACATGAATTATCTTTTTCCCCAACAGATGTTCCTGAAGGAGGATCAGGTGTGGCATGATGCAAATGACATATGAGCAGAAGAACAGAATCCACAGTATAGAGAACCAAATCCACCCACCTTGAAATGGTCTCTCTAGCTTCAAGTGAATCAGCAATAACACCTTCAAAACTGTTTTTAAAAAAAAAGTGCATGTCCAAATTAATTAAACCTAGTAACTTGCTAGATAAATAAATATTTTTTTAATATTAAAAAAATTCTAGTCATAAATTGATCTAACTCAAAAAAGTAAAAACCAAAACGAGAAAAAGTTAAGAAATACCGTAACATATAAAGGAGAAAACATACATTGACCAATCAATACGGCCATATTGCTCTTGCTGTAAAATTGATATCTGACCACCTATTTGCTCCCATACTGATCGTGCTTCCCCATTCCTTACAGCATAGATCTATCAAAGGCATAAGGTGCATAAACTTTCCAAACTAGCATATGAAGATAGTGAAATAACTTTTTTGGTACTCGCACCATCCATCCATATTCATGCCATTTTTTTTTTGGAAAAAAAAAGTCCTATTAACCATTTAAATAAGCAATAGGAGGAATCAAATCATACAATAAAGCTGCATTTCCAACCCCCAAGTGAAACATATCAAAATTTATACAAAAATGAAGAGTCATATACAAAATAGCTGGAGCTATTCACCTTAAGAGCATAACCAAGTTTCTGTAGATTCTTTATCACTGTAACCAACATCAATGATTGTGAATCTTTCTTCATGTTTCCTAAGATCTGCCAACCATCCAAACAAGCATCATTAAAATAAAACCATGTTCAAATCACTTTAAAACCAAAAAATATAGATGAAATACTTGTTTCACTAAGTGTAATGTGAATGATCACAATGAATTCCAATCTCCAATGTTGTTATCTGAAATCAGTATGATCATAGCTTCTCACACTAAAATCATTTAAACTTGTGATCAATTCTCAGTTCATCATAAAACTGCATGGGAGATTTAAATGCTGCATTCTTGAATAATTTAATAAGAAAGTAAAACAGAACTGACAAAATTCTTACGATTTCATATATCATAAATGAGGCAGCAACACAACATTACAAAAGCAAAAACAATGTATTTGACTGATTCTGAAGTTCATGGTCCTGCAGGGTAACTGAAGAACAAAGACATGCACTGTTCTCCTACATTTAATTATAAAAGAAAATATCTACGCCACCTTTAACTTTATAGAGTACCAAGTCTTTATGAAGCAACATTAGATTCCATCAACCTCAAATTAAGCATGAAAACTAAGCAACTACAGGATTATATTAACACCATGTTCACAATATGAATATATATAGGCTTAATACATAAATGCACCCTTAAAGTTGTCAAAAAAAAGCCAGTTGTATACCCAAACATTTGAAGTGGTCTATTGCACACCTAAAATTGTATCAACTGGCATATTCGTACCTCTCATTTGCCATAATCAAATCTCCTCCAGAAATGTAATTTATGTGCATCACACAACACAACATAATAATAAAAAATAAAAAATAAAAGAAGAAAAAGAAGAAGAAGAAGAAAGAAAGAAAGAAAAAACACTCTTAAAAACCAATCAAACACTGACATAACCATGGCACACTAAGCGCATCACATAATTTTACCTTGCAAAGTCACAAGCTTTTCAATTTCACTTAATATCACCGAGTCTCATATCAACAAATTTCAACAACCTTAGAAATTCAGCTATGAATCAAAATGGATAACAGTTCAAAAATTTTAAAAATTTAATATATGTGTGAGCTTGTGTGTGTTTTGGGAGATGAAGTTGCATATGTTAAGCTGTGTTTCATTTAGAGGAAAGAGGAAGAAGACATATATTAGCTGTATGTCTAAATTGAAATGGGTTAAAAATCAATCAAATCAAATCAAACAAGTGTTAATCAGTGAATCAAAGAAAAATTTATAAAAAAAAGTAAGGTAACAAATGATGCAGAAAAATTTTACAAAAGTGATTTTTGGAAGCAATTAAAATAAGATGTTGGCCATGAGATATAAAATGGAAAAAAAAAAGACATGGAGAAGACAAGGACAAGTAGAAAGAGGAGAATAGATAGACAGACATGTGGAGAAGAAACAAAGAGAAGGGAAGGGATGAGATGGATAAATTTAATTGGCAAATTTAAACCCAAAAAAAAGAAAGAGTTCTTTGTCAGTCTACTAAGTATTCACGCCCCTCTTAATTTATTTCTTCACTCGCTTGACACCTAGCAGAATAAGGGTGTGAATGTCACTTATTACAACTTTGAGTGTGAAATAGATAACTTTTAAAGCTGGGGTGTACAAATGGCTTTTTGTTAAATTAGAATTTTAGTTTTTTTACCCCTTCTTTATTTATGATTTCTATTTAGTGAAGCATTTTACTTAACTAATTAAAAAAAAGTTTTCAGTTCTATTGTTCCTACCGCAAGCACCCTATTCTAGACCTAATTGTTGAGATCTAATCATCCCAAACTCTTCACTATGTCAATTGGTATTTGAGCAAAAAAAAACTTTAGGACCTTTTTGTTTAATCCTAAAAAATGACTAGAAAAGACAGGTTGAGATAGAGGCAATCAGCCCCAACAAACAGAGTTGACTGAGGTGCAAGACTTTGCCCCTGCTGCACAAGGCCTGTAGCATCAAGAACCTATGGAACCCTAAATGGAGATTCTGGAAGGCAACCATGAACAACTTGAGATTTAATAAGATCTAGAGGTTGAAGAGGAAGTTGAGAAGTTGAACCCTTACAATGAAGCTAGACCCACTAATTAAGAGGCACAAAGTAGATTAGAAAGAGAGATTACTAAACACTCTTGATCTGAATGGTGGAGGACTGAAGATTGAAGTGGCTGAGTTTAAGGAAGAATTAGATCCAATTTCTTATGAATATGATGAGAAAATAAAGAAAATTGATGTTCATTAGCTCAAAAGTGAGTCTTTGATGTTAGGAAGGGTGATGATGACGATGATCAAAGATGAAGAGGAATGCTATATGGATCTCTCAAGGAAAAATCAATGGCACCCTTTAGCAAAGAGACTTTCAGAAGAAGAACTCGGTTATGTTGAAATATCAACTTGGGTAACTGGTTCCAGTATTTCTACAGAAGAGTTTGCTACCTCACTATGAATGCATAATACCTTTGTACAAAGTATATTGCAGGAAAAGGGAATACATGTGGTATAAGGGGTATTGTTGCCTTAAACAAGGAGGGTGAATGCATAATCCCCCATATACCACATGTAGTATACCATTTTCAGTAACCTCTTTCATGTCAAATTCAGCTAAATTCACCTGTGTCCACATAACATTTTCACTAAAATATGTGAGAGAATACAGGTGGAACATCTCTCACATCAAATTCAGCTAAATTCACCCTCCTCTCTGGACAAGGAAACAAAATGTCCCTTCTATCCACAGGTAAAACATTAAACTTGAGAATTGTTACCTCCTTTAGCTACAAATGAACCACAATTATTTTGGCCAGCTTATGGTCCTATGCCTTTCCCTTTAGCAATCCTTTCAACATTGGTTGCACTCATTAATTTTATTAGTTGCAGCAACCTCTTTCTCATACCATTGGCCTGTTTTGCCAACTGGTTTTGCATATGGCCTTTCTGGCACCGTAAAATGAAACTCACTTTTCAGCTGCTAAAGCATATTGACAAGCATCCTCAAAATTGTGTAAACAAACAACATGATAAAATTTTGCCTTCTAAAAATTGTTAACTTAAAGTTTATGAGACACATGCCACTACTAACAACTATCTTCAAGCTGAAGAAAGGGGAAAAAAAAAGGGCTATCATAGCTTTACCAAACATCAAAAAGTTAAAATCAAAAGTGTAGCAAATGCAGCCTTTAAACTCATATTAGATAAGCATGAAAAAATTATGAGAAATATCATTTAGAATGAATCGTGGGAGGAATACAACCTTTTGGACGGATCTAAAAGTAAAAATCTTGACCCAAGCATTGGAAGATTACAGTTTCAAACTGACAGAAACACTAAAACAAAAGTACAGGACAGTGATTTTTCTGCCAACTCCTTGAACAGATATGAAATCAAAATTTTTTCCATGTTGAAGGACTGATACTTTCATCAAAATTTTCTGAGGTTTGACAACTTACTAATGCTTAAAACCTAGAAAAGCATTAACAGCTACTTTCAATGTATCCCTCCTCTCACATAAATGATTGGCAATTGGCCACCTTCAATTATGTTCTCCAGACTCGCTACTTTGAAGGCAGAAGGAGGCAGATACCGAGTACCTAAACTTTCTGCATTCACAAAGATCGACACAACTAATGCAAAACAATTTTCAAATATAAGCTATTATGCTCTAGAGTCTAGGAACACGTTACTAATTTCTGGAGTCCATCAGTTCCTCATGAATTTATTCAAAGCTATCAAGTGAAGATTGTAGGAAGAACAAGGTTGGTATATGAAAGAGAATAAGTTTATCTTGCAGCAAATCTAAAAGAGGATTATTCTTGAGGTCCACCACAAGGTAGGACACCTAATATGCATTGCTTATAGACCTAAATTCAATCATACTACTCCCATTGTCTCATGCTGATTTTCAAATGTCATGACCACTAGAAGTAGAATCCCTGTAAAAAATCCTCCATACACTGCTCCAACATTCATAGAAGACAAAGAATAAGTGGGATATCTTAGAGAAACTTCTCTAGATAAAATATGCATCAGCACTATAATATCCAATGAGACCAAAAGAAAAAAAATGAAATACTAAGAAAAAATATATATTGCTAAGTGTCATACACAAGGAGAATCCTAGGGAAAAGGGAGAAAGTAATCAACACCATTACCAACAACAATCACTTCTCAATTGACATATATAAACATTGTATTTAATTGAATAATGTGTAAAGTACCAAGTAATATAAATTAATGTATATTTTTCTAAAAAATGTGCAACTTTTGCTCATCAATGGCTATACTTCACAAGCATAGTTCTTTTGTTTTCCAACTAAACGCATTTTTTTGCTTAGAATGTGTTCACTTTATTTAATTTGAGTGTTTTACATTATCAAGAGATTTATGAAATTTAGTTTTCTTTACACAAATCGCATTAAGATATAATATTGATTTGTTTTTAGAATGTTTAATCTTTTCCCAATTACTCATTTACTCTTTTATAAGATGAAATCTATACCAAAATAGTGATATTAAAAAAATAAAATTTCTAAATCTTTTTTATTATGGATTTCATTGAAGTAATTTTTTTATTAAAATATTTATTAACAATAATTTTTTTTATTTATTCATGGCCTCGCAATAAAATTGATAATATAAACTATGGCTCCCACTCAGGAAAATTTTATTTCTGACTTCTCATGTTTTCTCAAATCTATAATTATCTAATTGCCATTTCCATGAATGCCCAAGATATGGACCCTAGTAGCTGTTTATTACAGAATTCAGCGACTAATAACAATGTGAAAATTGGTGCCGCAAACATTGATTCATTAACGTAAAGGAATTTGATAATCATATGGGACTCAAAAAAAACGAAAGCTTCAAGGACGTTCCTCAAATAGAAGTGAGGAACATAGATGACGGTAGGTTCTCATAGATGCTAAAACGTTATGGAACATATAATATTTAGTCTTATTTTCTTAATCTTTTGTTTTCTCAGCAGCAAACAGAAGCCTAATCTCGCAATTCAATTTATTAGCTAAAATGAACACACTAAACCAATAATAAGATTTTTATGTTACTTCTCAAATTATATTAGAGCACTAACAATATCAGCGTCACCACAAGTCTCCTCAACCAACAAGATAAAGCCAAATGAAAATTTAAAAATCTAAAGTGGAGAGTAGCCATTTATTTCCAATTTTGAAACCCATAAACAAACATTACTATTAACTAAAGCATGAAACCATAATTAACATTCAGCAACCTAATTGTAGACCGTTTAGGCAGCAATGTGAAAAATTCACAACAGGCAATTCAAAAATCGGAAAAATAAATCAGTGAGCACTTACGATAGCAAGCCTTGGTGGGCGAAGCCCCACTCTATCGCCTTTCAATCTCACTTGATCAAGCCCATGCCCCAGAGCAAACCGCAGTGATCTTCTCCCTGGGAAGAATTTAAAGGTACTGCCAAACCTGAAACCCTCCCTAATTGACCTCCGATGTTCACTCCAACCCTTGCTCGATACTATCCTGGTGATCGAGCTCTGTAACACCATAGACGCCATTGCAAAAGCAAAAACAGCAAAGAAAACCACAAAGTAGTATAAATACGCTCCTCTAAATGGAAACCATGAGTAAAAACTCTTTCGATAGCCTCGGTTACTATTAAAAAGCCCCCCTCGGAAGCGGCGATCAAGAGAAGATTTTACAGCTCTATTTTGACAATTAGCAGTAGAAGTGGCAGCGTTGCAGTTTGAATTTCGCTTAAAACGAATACGGTCACGGATCGAGTGAAAACCTAGGCCATTGTGATTGCTCTTTCCATTGCCGCCATTAGCGCCGGCATCAGCGGCAGAGGTAGCAGCATTAGCAGTGATATTATTGCCGGATTCGTCGATGTCGGCAGGAGTAGAATTTCGGCCCATAAAGATAATGTCAAAAACAAGGATTTTCTAGGGACAGTGAGGGAAATTTGAAAAGAGCTGAATCGAAGAAAGAAAATTGGCATAAGGAGAAAGGATGAGTTTC
The DNA here is from genome assembly GCA_023653625.1 of Triadica sebifera. Classification (NCBI taxonomy): domain Eukaryota; kingdom Viridiplantae; phylum Streptophyta; class Magnoliopsida; order Malpighiales; family Euphorbiaceae; genus Triadica; species Triadica sebifera. The sequence continues at coordinate 15,020,018 of CM042898.1, read as the reverse complement.
GTTATGACTTGTTCTTTGTCAACTTGATTGCCAGTAAGGCGAAAAAGAAACGAAGATTATTATTATTATTATTATTATTATTATTATTATTATTATTATTATTATTTATAGCGTTTTACCTTTTTGTTCTCTTTATTTGGGGATGAGTTGTTGGGCGACCAACGTTCACGCTCCAAATGGATTTGAGAGGATAATATATTTAATATTTTTTTTAGGAGGGTTAAAAAAAGAATACGATATTTTTCAATTTAGATTTTGAACCCTAATTTCTCTATCAGTCCTAAATATAATACTTTTAATTAATTTTATTTTGAACCAATATCTATTTCATATCTAATTTATAGACAAAAATTCATGCTAATATTGGGATTTGGAATTCGAAATAATGAATGTTAGGATTCAAATTAATTAAATTAATTAGGATTTAATAATAAAAAAATTCATATATTAGCATTTTCTTTGTTATTAAAAAATTCAAAATAGATGAAATTTTACAATCGAGTGAAATTGAAAGCTCTAAAGGATATTAAAATTAGAATTAGTAAGAATATATTATAGTTTGAATTGAAAATACATTATATATTAGACAGATTTTTTTTGTACTTCTTTTTTTCTAATTGAAAATAAATAAATGATAGTTTTTTTTAATGAAGTCCAAAAAATATATAATTTTTTCCTATATTATTTTTTATTCTTTTAATATAATGTAGTTTTTTATGTTGTGAAATTCATATAAAATAAATATATTTTTGTGTGATAAAAACAATTGTAATCAATGTTAATTTAATGCATAATTTTGTTTCAATTAATGTTTAAAGAGGGACATGTATGTCATATCATATATGATAAAATTAATTACTTCATTCTTCTTACTAATAAACGACGAGTGTTGACATTGAATTTTTTTTTTTATTACATAATTGATATAGGAACTTAATATATGGTGTTATGGAAAGTACGTTGTCATCATGACGACTTATTTGAAATGAGTCCACTTTGTAAAACTATTAATGACGACTTATTTTAATTTCAAATTTTATAATTCGAGGATTGGTTGGTTGGCTATTTCTTCTGTTTCTAAAAGGGTTTTTTTTTTCTCTCTTTTTCTCTGACTGAATTTATTCATCTAACAACGTGGAGATAATTATTAAAATAATGTCATTTTTTAAACAAATTATAATTTTGAACTTGAATAAAAAATTTTCATATAAATGAGGGTCTCTCTCCTAAAACCAACTCATTGTAAATAAATAATTAATTTTTTTTAAAAATAGTTAACTTATTAATTAAGTAATTGTTATTTATGTAATTATGTTAAAATTATATTATATGTTATTTTATAATTTGTTATAAAATAAAGAAGAAGAAGTTAGAATAAAGACAACAATAAGTAGAATGAGAGAATTTTATTTATCTTTCTCTTGCGATAATTTTTCTCACATGTATGTATTCATAGAGTTTTATTTATAGACTTTAAATTATAATTATCGTTGGTTTTTTTGGGTCTGGATTGTTCATGTAGGTTTGACCCAAACCCTAATTAATTAAAATAATAAAAAAGGGAGGCAACTATTTAAAAAAATAAACAACTCCCTCATAAAAAAACAAAAGTTACAGAACATGAAGGTTAGTTTTTCTCTCCTCTACCAAAATTTTATGCAGTTTTTCTTCTCTTTCAGTCCATCCAAGAGGATCAATAGATGTTCATATAGTGGAATTGAGTCTGATTTTAATAATATAATTGCTAAAACATTGAAAATACACTAGAACTCAGTTAACAAATAAGTATTTGCTGCCCAAATATACATCTATTAGTATCAGAACCTGATTAGTCTGATTCAAGCAATATGACTCTACTAAAACATTGAAAATACACTAGAACTCGACTAACAAGTAAGTATTTTCTATCCAAATATACTTCCATTGGTATCAAAACTTGATTAGTATATTTTTGTACTATAATTGGTGATTGGAATGTATTTTGAGCAATTAACCATGAAAATTCTATGAAAATCCAAATTTTATTTTATTTTTCGAAAAAAAATTGTTTTTATTTTTGGTTCGAAATTGGTATATTGGAAAACTCTTTTCACAAGATTTTTAACGAGTATTTTTGCAAATTTTTCTGATGATTGGTTGATTTTCTATGAATTGTTAAAATTTATGATCGAAAATTAATTTTTTATAATTTTTGATAATTGGCTCTCAATTCAATCTCACTCTCACCCGTAATGTGTGTTGTACAAACACAATGTAAACAAATATAAAACAAACTAAACACATTCAAACTAGTTGAAAATCCTTTAAAAAGTGGCAATATTGAAAATAGGGTATTAAACCACCTTGGGAAGACGAAGCATTCTATGTCTAGAATGGCACATGTCATGTTCATGTGGCATAGAATACCATGTGGCACTCACCCATTGGTTTAACATGGAATGCCTATTGAGGTGGCAGTCTACGTGTCATGACAACGTATTAATGACACATGGCAAAGTCTGTCACATGACGCCTTTTAGTTGCGTCGCATGAATAGTTTTGATGACGTGTCATGCCATGTGTCTCCAACACATGGCACAAGATTACCACATGGATCTCTTTAGTTGGTCTACTTGGATACTGATGTGTCATTTATGTGGCAGCAAAGGTGGTGCATATGCATACATAAAGGTGCATGGCAGCACGTGGCAATACGTGAGGTGCGTGATCAATCTCTTTTTGGCGTGTGGAGATGTAAGAAAGATCCGTTTGTGTCCAAAAAATTTTTAAATGCTCAAAATTTAAATTTTATTTAATGGATATTTTTTTTTCAAAATTTGTAGAGAATGATTTGATGTATTATTTGGTAAAAACATGTAAATTAGTACATAATTATTGAGAAATAAATGTATTTTCATGTGATTAGTTGTAGCACTAGAATTATCTCCTAATCTATGTTTGCTTGTGTCAATTTAATGAAACATGTATGTGTAAAATCTTTAAATGTATAACACATTGGAGAGATTATATGCATATAAAAGAATCTTAATCACTCACTAGTATAGTGCATCTATAAGATGTTTTATGAATTGTGGATTTTTTTGTGATGTTTAGTAAGCACTTTGATTTGACTATAGAACAACAGATATTCATTGTTCTTGATTCTGTATCTGATTCACGAGAAGAGAAAAGGGTGATGCTTAAAGAAACATTAAGCGACTTAATTTATGACAATATTGAAATAGAGTTGACTCGGGAGCTGAAGCACTAGATACAAGATGGTATTAGATGATCTAGCAAGTCAATGTATGGTTATCTATGGACGAACATGTAATGCCCAATAATTTAGGCTACGGTCGCGGGTGACCGAAATCTAGTGCACCAAACCGATCGGGGTGTAAATTCGAACATAGAAAAAAAAAATGAAATGATAATAAAATATGAAAAATTTAGAAGTTAAAATTTAGATAATAATAATTTTTCGTTGAACAGAATTTGAATTTACGGTATTTTTGACATAGATATTTTAAAAACAAATAAAAATATAATATTCTTTATCTAAAGAAATGAATATTTATTGGATTCAAATAAAAGTAAGATTGATTTAAATTAATAGACCAATAAGAGATAAAATTATCTAATTAATCATAACCATCCACTTAATCCAACTATAAAAGTTAAAATTTTACTTTTTTATCTTAATTTCTTCTTCTTCCTCATCTAAACAAAAAAATTCTCTCTCATTTTCTTCTCCGTGTCGTGGCCATCATCTCCCCCTTTTGTTTCTTCTTTTTCTTCAATTAAAGTTAAGATTTAGATTAAAAAAAAAGATGGATTAAGGCAAGATTAACAAGAAAGTGAAGTAAAGTGAGCCAAACACAGAAAGAGAAAGGAAGAAAATAAGAGAAAAAGAAGGAAAGATTTTGGTCATCTTGAAGATCTACAAAGGTGAGGTTATATTCTTCATCTTCTTACTTTTCTTCTCATTTTTACTCCCATTTTGAGGTTAGTTACCATTAAGATTGGTAAATTGGGGTTATTAGTATGTTAATAGTAATTAATCATTGATTAGTATAATTAATAATTGATTATTGTGAGATAAGGGTTAATAATGGATTAGAAGAGTATTTTATGAACCTAACATAAGGTAGAGGTGATTAGTGGTTTAAGTGAACTTTATGTGCATATGTAACATTAAAGTACAAGATATAAATTGAAGTGCATGTGTAAATTTGTTGTTAGGCCAAGGAGGTGAGCAACCTATATACCATAATCAAAGAGAAAATAAGGGCAAAGAGAAAGCCAATTAGGAATTAGAGAAGAGTGAAGAAATGTGGATTTTTTGAGGTACATATGACAAAAATTCAATATGGTAAAATAATGTTAATTGTTGATTGTATTGTTATGTTGAGTATGACATTATGTATAATTGTGAAAGTAATCATTGATATTTTGATTAAGTGATGAAATGGTAATTAAATGATGCCATGAATATGAAAATAAAATTTAGATTATGTTAATGATACATGAAAGATAGGAAATTGTGTGATTTACTGAAGTTCCTGAAAATTTATCTTATGAACAACATTTACATTTTATGTCATAACTTGAGTTCTGAAAATAATTTTTAAGTATTTCTTATTGAGTTGGAAAGTTAATACATAGTCTTACACTTTTATTTAGACCATTAGATTTGAATATGCATGCATTTATGTTTAAAATTGACTCAAATTTCGGACTGAAAATATGTTTAGTAAAATACTAGGAAGAATGAACATGAATATAGCTAATTATAAAATCCATAACTTTTGCTGTAAAATTCGGTTTGATGTAATTTCAATTGGTAATTAAAGATAAGACTTTTATCTATATTTTGTTAGTTGATTACTTATCTGAATTACATTTAAAAATGTATGAAAAATATAGGAAAATATGAAACATCAATTTTTCCCAGAATAGGGCAACTTGTGTATATGAGTATATTGTTGAGTTTTATGATAGAAAAATATTTTATTTGGCTTTTCTTATATTTATAATAATTTAATAAGTGAGTATGATATTGTAATATATTTAATGAAGATTTTTTTCATTTATGTGAAATTATATTAGCATTACATATATAATTGATATAAATAATAATAAAGGTAACAAATATGATTAAGTTCTATAACATCTAGTTTAGAACTAGAAATTAGGATCAGTTGACATGATAATAAAATGGTAGAAATGTAGGTATTAGAAAATAATACTGAGATTTAATTTATGTAGGCACTAAAATATAGTGTTGAGTTTAAAATTATGTAAGTACCGAAAATGTGCTAAGTTATTATTGAAAATGTAGACATTAAATGCCGAGTTATCCAATAATTAAATAGGCGCCGAGTATACTGCTGAAAAACAGAAACTCTATACTCAGTGTTTAGTTCTGGTCTAAGATGTCATGAGTTATCTAATAAATAAAGAGAAAATATAATGTAAATTATTAAAATGATATTATAAATTGTATATCTTGTATTATTATTAACGAATTTCAATATGCTTAATGAATAAACTGTTATAAGTGATCAATTATATATTTTGCATGATTTAAATAGTTTTTTATTTAATTTGAATGTTTTGGCATATTTAGAAAATTAATTGTAATTGATAAAAATTTTATTTTAGAGATAATTGTATAATTATTGGATAGTTGCCAAAAATACCACTAAGCTAGTGATTAACACGTGTGTTTCATGCACATATTAGTAGAAATAGTTATTGCGTTAGTATCGACCAAAGAAATGAGAGCCCCAAGATCAAATTACTGCAGTTGTTCTTTTTGTATATTTTGGGTATTATATTGTATAAATAAATTTTAAGATTTTTTTATTGTAAATATGTGGCATGTAGGATTTATAAAAGTGTAAATTTTTAATTAATATAATTTGTATTAATTGTAATTGTATTTCTGAATGTTATAACTCAATGTATGGATATTTTTAAATCAAAAAAATTTTACGATCAAAATATTTACATCACTAGAGACATATTTGAATGAAATAATATATATATATATATATATATATATATAAATATATATATAATATATAATAATAGATATGCCGCAAATATCAAACTCAAATTAAAAAAATAAATAAATAAAAATGAGCATTGGTTTTCAAATAATGAGTTAGGTAGCACTTTCCTGCACTATTAACAGCTAGTAGGGTAAGGGAGCGCTACATTTAGTGATATCAGAGCCCAGAATAATTGATTCTTAATCAGTGGGTGTAAAACAAAAAATGTCTCATGCATATGCATAAAATACTGCAATGATATGATTTGGGTCTCTTCTTCTTCTGGTTTATAGGTAGTTATGGATTCGGGATTAAAACCAGATTTCTTAGAAGATGAAGTGAGTAATAGTCTTTCAGACTCAGCCAATCATGGACAACCCCCATCAGTGAGAGATTTCGGACCGAGTGTAGCAGTTTCGCTGAGAGCAGAGGGATATGCTGATCTAGTACAAAAACCTATTATGCAGTAGATAGCTAATGTGTTGCCACTGATAGCACAAGTAGTGCCACAACCAACTCCACCACCTCCTCCACCTCAGCCAAAACCCCGGATTGATAAGCTGAGAAAATATGAGGCCACAGATTTTATAGGAATGAAAGAGGATGACACAACATCATATGAGTTTTGGATGGAAGTGATAGGGCGGGTATTTGAGGAGCTTGAGTGTCCAGAGGAACAAAAAGTCAGATATGTAGTGTCTCTTCTAAAGGATCATGCCTATGACTGATGGAAATCAATTTTATCAAAGCCCTAGAAACCAAAACTACCTTCATGGAATTTCTTCAAGGTAGAATTTAGCAAAAAATATGTGCCTAGAGTCTATGTTAATGAAAAAAAGAGGGAATTTCAAGACCTAAAGCAAGGAAGCATGTCAGTGGTAGAATATGAGATGAAATTCACCAGACTGAGTAAGTACGCAATGGAAATCATTGTTGATGAGGCAGATAGGTGCCGCAGATTTGAGGATGGGCTCAATGATGACATTGAAAATATGGTTGCCTCCCTTCAGCTTAAGGATTTTGCTACATTAGTGTCATCGACCATCAGTGTGGAAAAAAGGTCAAAGAGAAAAAGGATAGAAGAGCCACCCCGGAGATCGATAACTAGCATGGCCCAAACATCAGTAAAAATGGGCAAACAGTGCCGAGGTTTTTCCAGTCACGGAGTTCTGGACCAACTTTTTCAGCTAGGCAAAGCCAACAGTTAAGGCTAAAAGGGTATACAGCTAGTACACCAGCTTTGGGTAACAAGAGATTTATATTAGTCACATATTAGCATTGTGGAAGATCACATGCAGGTGATTATTGATGGATTACTGGAGCATGTTTACAATGCGGATCTATTAAGCACAAACAAAAAGATTGCCCTAGAAGAAGAGGTACAAGTGGTGTGGCATCAGTTCAGGTTGAGAATTTCACTTGAGGCAGAGGCAGGGGATGTGGACAGACTAGAAACGACAAGGTTGGTCAGAGTGTATTAGAATCAGTGAATAGAGCAGAAGGTAATCGAACCCCAACCCGAGCATATGCCATGAGAGCTCATGAGGAGTAAGATGCCCTAGATGTCATTATCGGTAAATTTCTCTTTATAATACTAATTTATTTGCACTGATAGATCCGAGTTATACACATTCATATTTATGCATGTTACCACCTAGTCAGAGTAACATGGTAGCAGAGGAATTAGATTAAGATATATTAGTGATAGATCCTTTGGGTCATGGAGTGAAAATTAATTGAGTCTATAAAAATAGTCCAGTCAAAGCTCATAATGTATAATTCCCAGCTAATCTGATAGAGTTGTCATTCCATGAGTTTGATGCAATCTTGGGGATGAATTAGTTAACTAAGCATAGGGCAATGGTGGATTGTCAGTATAGGAGAGTAACTTTCAAGAATTCAGGGCAAGATGACGTGATTGTCTTGGGCTAAAATCGACCATACCTGACTAATGTTATTTTTGTTACAAAGGCATGTAAGCTTATCAAAAAGAGATATGAAGCATTTTTGGCACATATTGTATATACTAAAAAAGAGAGTTTAGATTTTAGGGAGATTCCTACAGTATGTGAATATCCAGATATCTTTCTTGACGACTTGCTAAGGTTACCACCTGTCACAAAGATAGAGTTTGCCATAGATGTTTTACTAGACACAACCCCAATATCGATCACCCCCTATAGAATGGCACCTATTGAACTAAATGAATTAAAAGTGCAGTTGCAAGAGTTGTTAGAAAAATGGTTTATCAGACCCAGTGTCTCACTTTGGGATGCTTCAGTTCTATTTGTGAAAAAGAAGAATGACACCTTAAGGTTGTGCATTGATTATTATCAGTTGAACAAGATGACAATTAAGAACAAATATTCATTGCCAATAATTGATAACTTGTTTGATCAATTGAAAGGAGCAGGGGTATTTTCTAAAATTGACCTCAAATCAGGTTATCACCAATTGATGATTAGAGATTTATACATTTCAAAAATAGCATTTAGGACTCGATATGGTCATTACGAGTTCTTAGTAATGCCTTTTGGCCTGCTGAATGCCCCAACAATATTTATGGATCTAATGAATATAATCTTTAGGTCTTATTTGGACCAGTTTATGGTGGTATTCATAGATGATATCTTGATATACTCCAGAAGCAGAGAAGAGCATGATCAACATCTTCGTATGGTCTTTCATATCTTGAAAGAGAATCAATTAAATGTGAGTTGTCAAATGTGCATTATGGTTGTGTTGCCCAGATATTAAGCCAAGAAGGGGGGTTGAATTGGAGTTTTAAAAAATTAAACTTTAAAGTACGGAAATAAACAATTAATTTTAGGAGAGATAGAGAAATTTGACACAAGGATTTTTATAGAGGTTGCGGTATTAACAAACCCTACTCATCTCCCCAATCGCAATTGGGAGTTTTACTAACACACTAAATGTTACAATGGAGTTTTACAAGCTCACTCCCAACTATGGTGTTTCTCACAATGACTCACACCTAACCTAGAAATCCCTTGTATTTTAATGGCTCACACAATAACCAATTCCTTGTATTTTACAGGCTCACACAAATAACCTTCATTTTGTGTTTTTACAAGCTCACACAAACAACCTTTTAATTTGTGTTTTAGAGGCTCACACAACTAACCCTTACAAGTGTTCTACTCTTAACCCAGAAATACCCAAAGCTCACTTGAGTAATGATTACAGAGAGAAACACTCACAAATCTTAATTGCTCAATAAATGAAGAGCAAAAAGATTTTTACAGAGAATAGATTTTGTTCTCAAAGTATTGAATGTACAAATAGCTTGTAATAAGATTTTGATTCAAAGAATATGTTATCCTCTCTTACTGAATGCATAAATGACTTCCATTTATACTCTCTAGGCTGATTATAGCCGTAATATGAAACTAGCCGTTGTACCAACCAAATAATCGCGCCTGATATTTTTCTCTTTCATCATTCACGGGCGTGACTATGTTTGTCACAAACGTGACATTTCTTCCCAAGTCGTGACTGAAGTGGTGACCTTGGTCGTGAAGCTCTCTGGAATGTTTTGACATATTGGGTCACGGGCGTGACATACATATTCACGAGTGTGACACACTTCCCAGCCGTGATCCAAGTGGTGACTTTGGTCGTGAAGCTATCTGGATGAAAATGCATGGACATTCACGGGCGTGACATTTTGATTCACGGGCGTGACTAAAATGTCCATTTCACAGTTTGTTCTTCCTTCATAGTCATGAACTTCAAATATTGGTTTTGATAACAGTTAGCTCTTTCACGGGCGTGACACATATAGTCACGGGTGTGAACATGCTACTTCCTTAATTTTGTCTTTCAAGGATTATTCTTCTAATCTCCGTTCTTGCTATTTTATTCCATGTCCTGTTTAATAGACTTAGAAAACAAGTATGTTAAATACAATATTGCTATTTTATTTGTTATCATCAAAATGACAGAAATACCCCTCAAGGTTTAACAATCTCCCCCTTTTTGATGGTGACAAATAATTTAGCAATATGTGCTTTTGAGAAGTCTCCCCCTCAAAATATACTTAGGATAAAAAATTTATAAAATGCAAGAATTGTAAAGAATGATGTAGCATTGAAATAAACTTACTAGATTTTAAGTATATGCAAGTTATATGAGAAGTGTAGCCAATATATATACCATAATTCCTTTTAAAGCATAAAGTATATGTAAAGTATACTTAAGGTATATCATGGCATATTTATTTTTGAAAACTTGCATGAAGGTATATGCAAAGTATACTTAAGGTATATCTAAAGTGTATAAAGCACAATTTCTCAATTTTATACTTTGCATATGAATTTTGAATCAAAGTTTGAATATTTCTAATTTCTCCTAGCCTCACTCGATATCAATGTTTTTGTAGGTTCTTTTTTTTTATTCAAAAATTCCTCATTTAATTAATTTATATTTCTTAATATTGCTAGTTTTATACCATTATTTTCTCCCCTTTTTGTCATCAATCAAAAAGGATATAGAAATATCAATAAGATAAACAAAAGCAAATATATTAATTTGTTTGAAAACAAATACACAGCAAAGGAAATAAAAGTCAGAAAGGAAATTTAAAATTTCCTACACACAACAACAAACAAAAAGAAATAAACAAGCAAAACAAGCAAATTTAGGCTATAGTCTAGCCTAATTCCTAGCAAGACATCCTATCTCGAAGCCTAGCAACTTCATCCTCAAGGCTGTCCATCCGAGACTCCATGAAGTCTTTGAGGTTCTCCAACCTCTCATCCATTGAAGTCTACAGCTGCTCAAAATGTGGTGCCAAAAGGTCAACCACCTACTGCGCTAAAGTCGGTGTGGAAGCCGAGGACTATTTGATGTCTTGCTCAGCTACTGGAGGTGCTTCCTCAACCTGAGCCCTCTTCTTCTGCTGGACTCCTTGGAGGCCTGCTTTAAAATCCTCTGTGTCATTGTCTTCCCAAATAATCTCTCCAACAGTGTCGGTGAAGCGGTAGAAAATATCATTCTCGAAAATGATTCTGACAGCCGCTCCCATCTTTATAAATGACTCGACATCCAAGCGATCTCGAGGATGCCCAGGGATGAGGTTGAAGTGATGCTCATCCAGCTTCAAGTAGCCAAGCTTCACGGCTATATGGGTGACATATCCACCGATCAATATATCTCCTATAGGTTTGGTGGCAATGGACATAAGATGGGTTGCAAACCATCTAGAGAGTGCCACTGTGAGTCCTCTATGAGCCATCTCAAATAGGAAGAGCTCCGATTTCCTGATAGTCCCATTGCTTTCTCCCCTAGCGAATATGCTATAGGTCAGGAACCTATGCAAATACTTGTGCACTGGGGACAGGAGATGAGTGCTCTTTGTCTTCTTAACATCCCAGCTACAATCATAGCCAAAATGTGTCCAAGCTCGAGGGGCGGAGAATTCTACCTCACTGTCATTTAGGATCCCATCTGATGGTAGATTAAACAATTCTCCAAATTCAATGGCACTGAGGGTGTTGGGATTGTCACATAGTTGGAATTTCAACACTCCAGTAGGTGATACTTGCAGAGTGCTGAGGAATTCCAGTGTTGGCTCCCACAAAGTTGGCTGGTGAATCTCCACAAATTCTTTCAAATGACAGGCTTGGAGTTGCTCTGTCATAGCCATTTCAAGCCCGAGACTTTGGATTGTTTGCCATTCGAAGGACCTTGATGACAGTAGAGGCCTCTTCTTTAAAGTGGAGTACCGAGGATGGCATTGCTCCGGAATTCGATTCATGAGGTAATCTGCATACCTCTTAGGAGCATGGGACTTCTTTCTCTTTCCCTTTGATGATGCAGTCTCCATTTGATTTGAAGAAATAAACTTATGATGGATTGGGAAAATTTTGACAGAAAAGTTTAATGAAACCCTAAGAATGTATGATTTCTGATGAAGAAATGAACTTTTGGTGGTATTTATAGGAAAAGTTTGTGACTTGGGGGCCGAAATCTTCAATGTATCTTTGAATGTGTGTAAATGAGAGCGGTTTTGGGAGTTGAAGAGTTGAAATGAGAAATATAACTGGCTGTTCTTTTATATACTCGATACATTCACGGGCGAGAAGTGTGTTTTCACGGGCATGAATGGTCGTGTTCACGGTTTGCTGAAGAAGTGTTCCACCCGTGAATGAAGGCGTGAATATGTTCACGGTCGTGACCTTTGAATTTCACGGGTATGAACGATGAACTGTCACGGGGGTGAAATAATAGTCACGGGCGTGAAATGTTGAATTTCACTACTTATGCCCGTGAAGCAAGTCGTGACTCAAGGAGTGAACGCCTCTGTGAGTTTTGGGGTGTTAAGATTCACGGGAGTGAAAATTCGTCACGGGCGTGAAAAGCTCTTTTCACGGGAGTGAATGAAGCTGTGAAAATAATATTCACCACTTGAAGTCGTGAACCATGTCGTGAATCAAGTCGTGAATGACACTGCTTCTTTTGGCTATTTAAGTCACGGGCATGAACATGTGTCACGGGCGTGACCCCCCTAAAATTTTCATCAAATAAAATTAAGTCCTAAAAACAAGACTAAATCATTTCAATAAAGATTCTATCCCTTAAAACATAAATTTTCATCAAAATTTCTACCTTAAATTTAGTGATATGATAGAAAATTAAGTTCCTCAATTAAAATTTCATAATTTATCAATCACAAGGTTAATCCATCAATCATACCAAGTTCTCTTCTAATGAAATTAAATCTTTCCTCATTTAGAGACTTAGTGAAAATATCTGCTAATTGATTTTCTATGCTTATAAATTCTAATGCAATATTTCCACATTGAACATGATCTCTAATAAAATGGTGTCTAATGTCAATATGCTTACTTCTTGAGTGTTGTATAGGATTCTTTGAAAGATTTATAGCACTTGTATTATCACATTTAATAGGTATATGGTTCATCTCATGACCGTAGTCCTTAAGTTGTTGTTTTATCCAAAGAATTTGAGTACAACAACATCCAGCTGCTACATACTATGCTTCAGCAGTTGAAAGAGCAACTGAAACTTGTTTCTTGCTAAACGAAGAAACTAAGCATTCTCTAATGAAGTGACAAGTACCTGAAGTACTTTTTCTATCTAAAAGACTACCAGCATAGTCTGCATCTGAATATCCTATAATATAAAAGGATGAATTCCTAGGATACCATAAACCTAGATGCAAAGATCCGTGTAAATATCTTAAAATTCTTTTTACTGCATTTAAATGAGATTTTTTAGGACATGATTGAAATCGTGCACACAAGCAAACACTATACATTATATAAGGTCTAGAAGTTGTAAGATATAAAAGTGATCCGATCATACCTCTATAAAGCTTTTCATTTATGCTCTTACCCTTTTCATCCTTGTCCAATTTTGTTGATGTGCTCATAGGAGTCTTGGCATTCTTGCATCATTCCATACCAAATTTCTTAATTAAATCTTTGGCATATTTGGATTGGTTGATGAATATGCCCTCATTGCTTTGCTTTATTTGTAGACCAAGGAAATACTTAAGCTCTCCCATCATGCTCATTTCAAATTCCCTAGTCATACACTTAGCAAATTCTTGACAAAGCAACTCATTAGTAGAACCAAATATTATATCATCAACATAAACTTGAACAATTAGTATATCATGCTTATGCTTTTTAATAAATAATGTGGTGTCAACATTTCCCTTTGTAAAGCTATTTTCAAATAGAAAAGAAATTAGCCTCTCATGCCATGCTCTTGGGGCTTGTTTCAAACCATACAAAGCTTTTGAAAGTTTAAAAACATGATTTGGCAAATCATAGCTTTCAAAGCCTGGTGGTTGTTCTACATACACTTCTTCTTCTATATAACCATTTAGAAATGCACTTTTCACATCCATTTGGAAAAGTTTGAAATTCATGTGACATGCATATGCTAAAAGTATTCTTATGGCTTCTAATCTAGCTACAGGTGCATATGTTTCATTATAATCTAAACCTTCTTCCTGATTATATCCTTTTGCAACTAATCTAGCATAAATACCCATTTGCTACCTATAATTTGATGATTCTTGGGTCTAGGTACTAGGGTCCATACCTTACTTCTCTCAAATTGGTTGAGTTCCTCTTGCATGGAAATTACCTAACTTTCATCATTAAGAGCCTCATCAATATTTTTAGGCTCAATTTGAGAAATAAAAGCAATGTCAGTAATTAGATGTTTGAAATGAGATCTAGTACTTACTCCCCTTGAGAGATCACTAATGATTTGCTCTTTTAGATGATCTTTCGTCATTCTCCATTCTTTTGGAAGCTCTTGTTCATTTTCTTCTTGATTTTGAGGTAGAGAATCATTTTGATCTAAATCTTCTTGATCATTTTCTTCTTTCCCATTTCCAAGATGAAGTCTTTCCATATTACCTACAACATCATCAAGAACACTACCTTTCACAAGATCAAATCTACTAGATTCATTAAAGAAAACATGCATGGATTCTTCAACCGTTAATGATCTTTTATTAAATACTCTGTATGCTTTCCTGGTTGTAGAGTATCCCAAAAAGATACGTTCATCGGATTTAGAGGCAATTTTTCCAAGATTGTCCTTAGTATTCAATATAAAACACTTGCATCCAAATACTCTAAAGTATGATATCAAGGGCTTTCTTCCATTCCATAGCTCAAATGAGGTCTTGTTTAAAAGTGGTATTTTGAAAACTCGATTTGAAATGTAACATGCAGTGTTTGTGGCTTCTGCCTAAAAATAAGTTGGTAAATTATATTCATTGAGCATTGTTCTAGCCATTTCAATTAAAGTTCGATTTTTCCTTTCAACTACCCCATTTTGTTGAGGTGTCCTAGGAGATAAAAACTTATGTGAAATGCCATGTTCAAGACAAAAACTTTCAAAGTTTTCATTTTCAAATTCTTTCCCATGATCACTTCTTATTTTTGAAATACAGTACCCTTTTTCATTTTGAACTCTTTTAGTAAAGTTTTTGAAATTTTCAAAAGCATCACTCTTTTGAGCTAAGAAAAATACCCAAGTAAATCTAGAGTAATCATCTACGATGACAAATGCATAATGTTTTCTTCCTAAGCTAGCAATTATAGTAGGTCCAAATAAGTCTAAATGCAGGAGTTGAAGAGGTTTTGAAGTACTTACTATGTTTTTGGCTTTGAAGGATGACTTGTGTTGCTATCCTTTTTGGCAAGGTTCACATGTCTTGCCTTTTTCATATTTAACTCTTGGCAGTCCTTTTACTAGTTCTCCTGTGCTGAGACTTTGTGTTAAGTCCATGTTAGCATGACCAAGTCTTCTATGCCACAGCCAAGATTCATCACTAGTAGTCACAAGACACTTAGAGGAATGGTTAGATAGTTCATGTAAGTTTATTATGTTTGTATTGATATCTCTATTTCCTTTAAATATCTCTTGACCATCGATAGAGATCACAAGACATTCATTTGAAGTAAAGATTACTTTGTTTCCTTTATCACATAATTGACTTACACTTAACAAGTTATGTTTCAAGCCATCAACAAGTAAGACATCTTTAATAAAACTGGTATCATTAATACCAATAGAACCAATACCAATTACTTTACCCTTTGCATTGTTTCCAAAGGTAACTTTACCTCCATCAATACTTTTGATTTCATTGAAAAGTTCTTTGTCTCCTGTCATATGCCTTGAGCATCCACTGTCTACTAGCCAAGCATTTTTGTTTATTGTGGACTTGAGGCATACCTATAAAATCACAATTCAAATATGATTTTTAGGTACCCAAATGAGTTTGGGTCCTTGGGGGTTAGCATATGAAGGTTCCCAATGAGCCTTCCTTATCCAACAATATTTATTTATGTGACCCATTTTCATACAATAATTACATTGTTTTGGTCTAAATTTGTTTTATGGTCTTTCAATGTTTTTGAATACCATTTTTCTATCAAATTTATTTTGAGAATGATGACATGCATAGTTATGATTAATTGTAGATTTTCTAGATGCATGCTTTCTATATATCAAGGCATGATTATTTTGTTTATGTATAGAAGGTTTAATATACTTATTTCTTGGTGTTGTTCTAACAGGTGTGGAGATGTGAGGTTCTTTAGACTTAACAAATATGGTTTTGTGAGAAGATGATGATGTGTCCTTAAATCCTAGACCATGTCTAATTAAGGGTGATCTTTGAGACACAATGAGAGTATCTAAGCTCTCTTTACCTTTGTGAAATTTAGAAATGGAATTTCTAAGTTCCTCAACTTTATTTTTCAAAATATTATTTTCTTTTAGCAAGGAAGCTGTTGAGGGTCTTGATGAGTATTCATCTAATGACTTTTGGAGAGATTCATTAGATGATTTAAGTTTTATGTTTTCCTTTTCTAAACCATCTATCTTATTTTTTAAATTAGAGATGTTATTTCTATAAGTACTAAATTTACTTCTATATTTCTCTAATTCTATATTTAATTCTTCTATTAGGCTTTGCTCATCATCATCATCATCATCATCATCATTACTATCATCATCATTATCACTACTATCATTGTTCAAAGAGTATGAATGTAGTGATCTTACCTTATTCGAGACATGATCTTCAATAGCCATGAAATATAGGTTGACCTCTTCACTTTCATTATCATCTTTTTCACTTGAAGAGCTTTCGTCATCCCATGTGGCTTTGTGACCTTTCTCCCCATTGTCTCTTTGGTATTTGCTCTTATGCTTCTTGAGCCTTGGACATTCTGGTTTGATATGTCCTTTCTTTCCACACTCATAGCACTTTACCTCTTCCTTACTTCTATGTGTGTCATTAGAAGGTTGTTTGAGGTTTCTTTGCCTGAATTTTATGGAGTTGCTCATTTTCTTCTCAATGATTCTTTTTAATATTCTTGAAAGCATAACAATGTCCTCATTTTCATCATCACTCATTTCTTCATCATCTTCACTTTCTTGTTGAGATTTTGAAGTAGAGGCTTTGAGTGCTAAGGGCTTTCTTTTCTCTGGCTCTGCTTCAAGCTCTCTATCTCTCTTCACTGCCATCTCATGTGTAAGAAGTTTGCCAATCAGCACATCAGTATTCATGATGCTCATATCTTCATTTGCTTCTTATATGCCAGCAACTCTTAAGCTATAGTCTTTAAGAGGAAGACTTCTCAGGATTTTGTTGTTTACATCCTCCAAACTCAGATGTTTCCCAAGTTTCCTCATTCCATTTATAGTGGCTAGAAGATGGTTGGTCATGTTAGTGATTGACTCATTGGATTTCATCTTGAAGAGCTCATATTCTGAGGTCAGAAGTTGAATCTTCTTGGATTTGACTTGCTTAGTTCCTTCATGATAATTCTCCAATGTCTTCCACATGCTGTACGCTGTTGGGCAGTGTTGTATTCTCCTATATTTTTCAATAGATAATGAGCTTGGTAGGATTGTCATTGCCTTCTTGTTTTTGAAATTTGCTCTTCTTTGAGGCTATGTCCAATCATCTCTTGATAGGATTTCTTCTTCACCATCAGCTCCTCTTCTGGTTGGTGGTGTCCATTCTTTTCGTACACTATCCCAGACTTCAATTCCTTCACTATCCAAGTATGTCGCCATCCGAAACTTCCAATGGGCATAATTTGCTCTATCAAAGTAAGGTTTGAGACTTTGGAATCCTTCACTGGCCATATCTTAATCTTTATTAGCACTTTTTAGGCTTCGATGCTAGACTAAGTTCTGATACCAATTGTTGCCCAAATATTAAGCCAAGAAGGGGGGTTGAATTGGAGTTTCAAAAAATTAAACTTTTAAGTGCGGAAATAAATAATTAATTTTAGAAGGGATAGAGAAATTTAACACAAGGAGTTTTATAGAGGTTCGGGTGTTAACAAACCCTACTTCTCTCCCCAATCGCAATTGGGAGTTTCACTAACACCCTAAGTGTTACAATAGAGTTTTACAAGCTCACTCCCAACTATGGTGTTTCTCACAATGACTCACACCTAACCCAGAAATCCCTTGTATTTTAATGGCTCACACAATAACCAATTCCTTGTGTTTTACAAGCTCACACAAACAACCTTCACTTTGTGTTTTTACAGGCTCACACAAACAACCTTTTAATTTGTGTTTTAGAGGCTCACACAACTAACCCTTACAAGTGTTCTACTCTTAACCCAGAAATACCCAAAGCTCACTTAAGTAATGATTACAGAGAGAAACACTCACAAATCTTAATTGCTCAATAAATGAAGAGTAGAAAGATTTTTACAGAGAATAGATTTTGTTCTCAAAGTATTGAATGTACAAATAGCTTGTAATAAGATTTTGATTCAAAGAATATGTTATCCTTTATTACTGAATGCATAAATGACTTCCATTTATACTCCCTGGGCTGATTATAGCCGTTAGGGTGCATTTAATATGAAACTAGTCGTTACCAACCAAATAATCGCGCCTGACATTTTTCTCTTTCATCATTCACGGGCGTGACTATGTTTGTCACGGGTGTAATATTTCTTCCCAAGCTGTGACTGAAGTGGTGACCTTGGTCGTGAAGCTCTCTGGAATGTTTTGACACATTGGGTCACGGGCATGACACACTTCCCAGCCGTGATCCAAGTGGTGACTTTGGTCGTGAAGCTCTCTGGATGAAAATGCATGAACATTCACAGGCGTGACATTTTGATTCACGGGCGTGACTGAAATGTCCATTTCACGATTTGTTCTTCTTTCATGGTCGTGAACTTCAAATATTGGTTTTGGTAACGGTTAGCTCTTTCACAGGCGTGACACATATAGTCACGGGCGTGAAATGTTACTTCCTTAATTTTGTCTTTCAAGGATTATTCTTCCAATCTCTATTCTTGCTATTTTATTCCATATCCTATTTAATAGACTTAGAAAACAAGTATGTTAAATACAATATTGCTATTTTATTTGTTATCATCAAAATGACAGAAATACCCCTCAAGGTTTAACAGGTTGGATAAAGTGGCCTTTCTAGGGCATATTGTCTCAGCCGAAGGAATCAGAGTTGACTCCAACAATGTAAAGGCGATCCTCAACTAGAAATTGCCTTGAAATGTGACAGAGGTGATAAGTTTTCTTGGTTTGGCTGGTTATTATCAGCGGTTCGTAAAAAAATTTTCAATGATAGTCTCACCACTGAAAAAATTGCTTCCAAAGGAAACTACATTTGAGTGGATAGACTGGTGTCAGACTAGTTTTGATAAGTTGAAAAAAATGTTGACAAAGGCAACAGTGTTGACATAGCCTACAGCGGGAAGAGATTATGTGGTGTACAATGATGTTTCCCTTAATGGTTTAGGTTGCGTGTTAATGCAATAAGGCAAAGTGATCACATATACTTCCAGACAACTGAAGCCTTATGAGAGAAATTATCCGACACATGATTTGGAACTAGCAACCATTGTGTTTGCATTGAAAATATGGTGACACTACTTGTATGGTGAGAAATGTTATGTCTATATAGATTATAAAAGTTTGAAATATTTTCCTTAATAAAAGAAACTCAATTTGAGACAGAGGTGCCGACTAGAATTGATCAAATACTACAATTGTATCATTGATTATCAGCTGGGTAAGGGCAATGTGGTAGCTGACACTGAGTAGAAAAACTCTAACAAGTAAAAGTTAAAACTTAAATTTATTAAGTGAACAAGATTAAATAACTAATATTGAGATAATAAGTAATTTATGTAACACATCTTATACATTTGATTTTAACCTATCCCTATATCAAATAATCACACATAGCATACTGGAAATGCAAAATACCATGTTAACAATGGTAGTAAATTTTTTTTCATATCTTGTAGTATCATTCAATGACTTTACAAGTCAACTTTGAGGCTTTCGCCACAATATGATATATCACATATATTAAAACATAAACTTTGCATATAAGTATTTACGAGTTGCTTTCATTTATACATTTTTAAAACCCATTCCAAAATGACTATACATATTCAAACACGTAAAGACAAAATACAGATGACATATTTTCATGCTTGTGTGGAATGCAAGGAGAAAGAGTGATGAGGCTCGGCCAGTGACCTGTGCTCCATGTCTTCTATACGCTGCTTAAAATGAGCTATCACTTTTCTTTACCTGAAAAATGATGCAAATTGATGAGGTGCGACTCAGTGAAAATAATCATCAAATGAGCTCTAAAGTACCAAACAACTGATAGTAATTGTTGCCCAGATATTGTACCAAGAAGGGGGGTTGAATTGGATATTAAAATTTCTTAACTTTTAAGTGCAGAAAGAAAAGTTAAGTTGAGTAGGAATAAGAAGATATCACACATGAATTTTTATAGAGGTTCGGGTGTTAACAAACCCTACTCCTCTCCCCAATCTCAATTAGGAGTTTCATTAACACACTATATGTTATAATGGCGTTTTACAAGCTCACTCTCAACTATGGTGTTTCTAACAATGGATCACACCTAACCCAGAAATCCTTTGTGTTTTAATGGTTCACACAATAAACCAATTTCTTGTGTTTTGAAGGCTCACACAAATAACCCTTACAAGTGTTCTACTCTTAACCCAATAAAACGCACTTGAGTAGTATATTACAAAGAGAAACACTCACAAATCTATAATGCTCAGAAAATAATGAGCAAAAAGATTTTGATAGAGAATTAATGTTTGTTTTAAAGTGGTAAATGCACAAATGGCTACAACAAAATTGAGATTTGAAGTATTTGCTATTTTCTTGTTATGGATTCATAAATGACTTGCATTTATACTTCCATGGAGAATTATAGCCTTTGGTTGCATTTAATGCGAAAATAGCCGTTGCACCAACTCTTAATTTCTCGTCTGACATGTTTCTCTTTCCTCTCTCACGGTCATGACTGTTCTTCTAAGCGGTGACTTGAATGGCGACTTTGGTTGTGAAGCATTCTGGAAGGATTTGAAATGATTTATCACGGGCGAGACATTATTATTTCACGGGCGTGAACATCCTTCCTAGCCGTGGTCCAAGTAGTGACTCTGGCCGTGAAGCTCTCTAGAGGAATTGACATGTTTTTTCACGGGCGTGACTGATATGATCATTCACGGTTGCTATCATTCTTCATGGCCGTGAACTTTAAATATTTGGTAGTTGGCGCTAAGCTTCATCACGGGTGTGACATAAAATGTCACGGGCGTGAATAATGCTATTTCTTCAATTTTTGTCTTTTTAAGGTTAGTCTTCCATTCTCCATTCTTGCTTTCATGTTCCATACCCTATTCAATAAACTTAGAAAAAAAGTATGTTAAATACATTATTGCTATTTTATTTTGTTAGCATCAAAATGATGGAAATACCCCTCAAGGTTCAACAATCTCCCCCTTTTTGATGGTGACAAATAATATAGTAATATGTGCTTTTGAGAAGTCTCCCCCTTAAAAGATGCTTAAGATAAACAATTACTGAAGTGTAAGAATTGTAAAGAATGATGAAGTATAACATCAAAATATGTTTCCTAGTTTAGGTATATGTAAGTTATATGCAAGGTATATCCAATGTATACCAAATTTTTACTTAAAACTAGTTAAGTATGTGCAAAAGTATATTTAAGGTATATTCAGAGTATATCAAGTGCATATTCATTCATGTAAATTGCATCAAGGTATATACAAAGTATACTTAAGGTATATTCAAGGTATATCAGCTCATTTGCATACATGCATATTCATTTGATATGCAAAAGTATACTTAAGGTATATTCAAGGTATATGAGCACATTTGCATACTTGCATATTCTTTTGATTCAATGATTCAAATAAGTATTTCCAATATATTGCTAGATTATTCCCCTTTTGTCATCAACAAAAAGAATAACAAAAAGATAAATCATAATGCAAAACAAATACAATTATATTAATATTAAAAGAAGAATACAAGGATTTGAAAAGATATTTAAAGTCCTACATCAAACATGCTAGAAATTAACATAGCTAAAATATAATCTAGCTAGATTTAGAGTCATACATCCCATCTCTAAGGCGAGCTACTTCCGCCTTAAGGCTCTCCATACGAGACTCTATGAAATCCTTGAGATTCTCTAACCTCTCATCCATCGAAGCCTACAATTGGTCAAACAGTGGTGCCAGGAGATCAGCCACTTACTGAGCCAAGTTCGGTGTGAAGGCAGAGGATTGTCCAATTTCCTACTCAACTTATGAGGTCGCTGTCTCAACTCGAACTCTTTTTCTCTGCTGGATTCCTTGGAGGCCAGCTTTGAAGTCATCTAAATCGTTATCCTCCTAAATAATCTCACTAGCTGTGTTGATGAAGCGGTAGTAGATGTTGTTCTCATGAACTATGCGAATCGCTGCTCCCATTTTGATAAATGACTCGATGTCTAGTCGGTCTCGAGGATGTGTTGGTACAAGATTGAAGTGGTGCTCCGCTAGCTTCAAATACCCAAGCTTTACAGCAAGGTGAGTCACATACCCACCAATCAAAATGTGTCCGGAGGGCTTCGTGGCAATAGACAGTAGATGGTTTGCAAACCATCGAGATAAAGCCACTGTTAGGCCTCTTCAGGCCATCTCTAGGAGAAAGAGCTCGGATTTCCTAATCGATTTGTTGTGTTCTCCTCTAGCAAAAATGCTGTTGGTTAGAAACCTATGCAAGTATTTGTGCACTGGGGATCGAAGGTGGGTGTTTTTCATCTTCTTGATGTCGCAGTTGCAGTCAAGCCCGAAATGAGTCCATGCATGAGTAGCATAGAACTCCACCTCACTCTCATTAAGGATACCGTCAGAGGGAAGGTTGAACATGTCACCAAACTTTGTGGCAGTGAGGGTGTTCGGAAGCTTGCAAAGTTGAAATTTTATCGTGTCAGTAGGAGATACTTGCAGGGTGCTAATGAACTCGAGAGTTAGTTCCTTCAGCATCGGTTGATGGATATCAATGAAATCTTTCAGATGACAAGCTTGGAGTTGTTCCGTCATGCTTGTCTCGAGACCAAGTGTTCTGATAGTTTGCCACTCAAATGATTGAGAAGAAAGAAGTGGTATTTTCTTAAGAGTCGTGTACCTTGGATGACAGTACTCCGGGATGATATTAAGAAGGTAGTTCGTGTACCTTCTTGGAGCATGAGACTTCTTTCTGGTGCCTTTGGAGGAGCCGGGTTCCATTTTTGATTGAGAAATATATTTTTGAAGAGAGAAAATCTTATGGAATTTTGGAATAGAACCTAGAGTGTTTTGATTTCTGATGATGGAAATGGTTTTTGAAGTTATTTATAGATGGAATGAGTTTCCAGGGGGTCAGAATCTATGAAATGGTATTGAATGGTGATAAATGAGAGAAGTTGGAGAGTTGGAAATGAGAGAAATAATGGTAGAAAATGTTTTATAGCCAACATATTCACGGACGTGAAATGTCGTCTTCATGGTTTACTGAAGAGACGCTCTACCGATGATGAGGGATGTGAAATGATTCACGGTCGTTACAATTAAAGGTCACGGGCATGAATGATGAAATATCATAGTGCTGACAAATGAGTCATGGTCGTAAAGTACAATCTTCACTACTTGTGACCGTAAGACAGAGCATGACACAAAGCGTGAACGCTTTTGTAAGTTTTTAGTGGAAATGTTCATGGATGTGAATAATCGTCACGGGCGTGAACAAAGGGTTTCATGGTGGTGATTGAAAAAGGTTATGAGCGTGAAACATAGTCTTCACTATCATGAAGCATGTCGTGAAGCAAGGCGTGAAAGCTACTGGAGCTTTTGGCGATTATGATCACGACCATGAATATATGTCACGGGCGTGAATTGCCTAAAATCCTCATTAAATAAAATTAAGTCTAAAACAAGACAAAAACATTTCTAAGGAGCTTTTATCCCCTATAGCATATATTTCTATCAAGTTAGCTACTTCATATCTAAAAAGATAAGACAAAAAAAAAAACACAAGATTATTAATCAAGGTTCGACAATTTTGGCAATCATAAAGTTAATCCATCAATCATACCAAGCTTTCTTCTTATGAAATTAAATATTTCCTCATTTAGAGACTTAGTGAAGATATCTACCAATTGATTGTCTGTGCTTATAAATTCCAATACAACATCTCCATATTGAACATGATCTCTAATAAAATGATATCTTATGTCAATATGCTTACTTCTAGAATGTTGAATGGGATTCTTAGATATATTTATAGCATTTGTATTGTCACATCTAATAGGTATATGGTCTATACTATGACCATAATCCTTAAGTTGTTGTTTCATCCAAAGGATTTGTGTACAACAACATCCTGCTACCACGTACTCTGCTTCAGTGGTAGAAAGAGCAACTGAAACTTGTTTCTTGTTAAACCAAGAAACTAACCATTCTCCAATAAAGTGACACGTACCTGAAGTACTTTTTCTATCTAAAAGACTTCCAGCATAATTAGCATCTGAATATCCTATTATGTGAAAGGATGAATTTCTAGGATACCATAAACCTAGATGCAATAAGCCATGTAAATATTTTAAAATTCTTTTTACTGCATTTAAATGTGACTTTTTAGGACATGATTAAAAGCGAGCACATAAGCATACACTATACATTATATCGGGTTTAGAGGTAGTAAGATATAAAAGTGATACGATCATACCTCTATAGAGCTTTTCATTAATGCTCTTACCCTTTTCATCCTTATCTAATTTTGTTGATGTGCTCATTGGAGTCTTGACATTTTTGCATCCTTCCATTCCAAATTTCTTAAGTAAGTCTTTTGCCATATTTGGATTGGTTGATGAATATGCCCTCATTGCCTTGTTTTATTTGTAGATCGAGGAAGAATTTTAGCTCACCCATCATGCTCATTTCGAATTCCCTAGTCATACACTTAGCAAATTCTTGGCAAAGCAGTTCATTAGTAGACCCAAATATGATGTCATCAACATAAATTTGAACAATTAGAGTATCATACTTATGCTTTTTAATGAATAATGTAGTGTCAACATTCCCCTTTGTAAAATTATTTTCTAAGAGAAAAGAACTTAGTCTTTCATACCAAACTCTTGGGGCTTGTTTCAAACCATATAAAGCTTTTGAAAGTTTAAATATATGGTTGGGAAAATCATAGCTTTCAAAACCTGGTGGTTGTTCTACATAAACTTCTTCTTCTATAAAGCCATTTAAAAAGACACTTTTTACATCCATTTGAAAGAGTTTGAAATTCATATGGCATGCATATGCTAAAAGTATTCTTATGGCTTCTAATCTAGCTACAGGAGCATAGGTCTCATCATAATCTATGCCTTCTTCCTGATTATATCCTTTTGCAACCAACCTAGCTTATTTCTAGTTATTGAACCTTGTTCATCTAGTTTATTTCTAAATACCCATTTGCTTCCAATGATTTGATGCTCCTTGGGTCTACGTACTAAGGTCCATACCTTACTTCTCTTAAATTGGTTGAGTTCCTCTTGCATAGCAATCACCCAACTTTCATCATTAAGAGCCTTATCAATACTTTTAGGCTCAATTTGAGGGACAAAAGCAAGATTAGAAACTAAATGTTTGAGATGAGATCTATGATTTGCTCTTTGGGGGTGATCTTTTGTCAATCTCCATTCCTTTGGGAGCTCTTGCCTGTTTTTTCTCTCGATCTAGAAGTAGAGTATTATCTTGATGTGAATCTTCTTGATCATTTTCTTTTCTTTCATTTTCAAGATCAAGTCTTTCCATGGTACCTACAACATCATCAAGAACACTACCTTTCACAAGATTAAGCTTATTAAATTCATCAAAAACAACATGCATAGATTCTTCAACAGTTAATGACTTTTTATTAAATATTTTATATGCTTTGCTAGTTGTAGAGTATCCTAAAAAGATACCCTCATCATATTTAGAGGTAAATTTTCCAAGGTTGTCCTTGGTATTCAATATGAAACACTTGTATCCAAATACTCTAAAGTATGATATCATGGGCTTTCTTACATTCCATAGCTCAAATGAAGTTTTGTTTAAAAAATGTCTTTTGAAAACTTGATTTGAAATTTAACATGCAGTACTCGTGGCTTCGGCTCAAAAGTAAGTTGGTAAACCATACTCATTGAGCATTGTTCGAGCCATTTCAATTAAAGTTCGATTTTTCCTTTCGATGACCCCGTTTTGTTGAGGTGTCCTAGGAGATGAAAAATTCTGCAAAATGCCATGTTCAAGACAAAAATTTTCGAAGTTTTCATTTTCAAATTCTTTGCCATGGTCACTTCTTAATTTTGAAATACAATATCCTTTTTCATTTTGAACTCTTTTAGTAAAATTTTTGAAAGTTTCAAAGGCATCACTCTTTTAAGCTAAGAAAATTACCCAAGTAAATCTAGAGTAGTCATCGACGATGACAAAGGCATAGTGTTTACCTCCTAAGCTTGCAATTCTAGTAGGTCTAAAAAAATCTAGATGCAGGAGTTGTAGAGGTTTTGAGGTACTTACAATGTTTTTGGATTTGAAGGAGGACTTGTGTTGTTTTCCTCTTTGGCAAGGTTCACATGTCTTGTCTTTTTCAAATTTGACTTTTGGCAGTCCCTTTACCAGCTCTCCTATGCTGAGGCTTTGAATTAAATCCATGCTTGCATGACCAAGCCTTCTATGCTACAACCAAGATTCATCACTAGTAGTCACAAGACACTTAGAGGAATGGTTAGATATTTTGTGTAAGTCTATTATGTAGGTATTGACATCTCTATTTCCTTTAAATATCTCTTGGCCATTAATAGAGGTTACAAGACATTCGTTGGAAGTAAAGATTACTTTGTTTCCCTTATCACATAGTTGACTTACACTTAATAAGTTATGTATCAAGCCATCAACAAGTAAGATATCTTTAATGAAAGTAGTACCATTAATACCAATAGAGCCAATGCCAATTACCTTACCCTTAGCATTGTTTCCAAAGGTAACTTTACCTCCATCAATACTTTTGATTTCATTGAAAAGTTCTTTGTCTCCGGTCATATGCCTTGAGCATCCACTATCTACTAGCCAAGCATTTTTGTTTATTATGGACTTAAGGCATACCTATAGAATCACAATTCAAGTATGGTTTTTAGGTACCCAAATGAGCTTGGATCCTTAGGGGTTAGCACATGAAGGTTCCCAATGAGCCTTCCTTATCCAGCAATGTTTATTTATGTGACCAAATTTCATGCAATAATTACATTGTTTAGCTCTAAATATGCTTTTTGGTCTTACAATGCTTTTGAATGCCATATTTCTATTAGGTTGAGTTTGAGAACAATGGCATGTACAAGCATGATGAATTGGTGCTTTTTTAGGTGCATGCTTCTTATACATAAAAGCATGATTAGCCTTTTGAGGTTTCCTTCTTAGGTTTACCAACCTTTGATCATCCTTCTTATGTATAAAAGATTTAGTGTATTATATGCACTTTGCCCTTGGGGCTGTTACAGCAAATGTGGAGAAGTGAAGTTCACTTGATTTAACAAAGGTAGTCTTGTGAGAAGATGATGATGTGCCTTTAAATCCTAGACCATGTCTAATTAAGGGTGGTCTTTGAGACACAATGAGAGTATCTAAACTTTCCTTTCCTTTGTGAAATTTTGAAATGGAGTTTCAAAGTTCCTCAACTTCATTTTTCAAAATATTATTTTCTTTAAGCAAGGATTTAGTTGAGGGTCTTGAAGAGTACTCATCTAATGACTTTTGAAGATATTCATTAGATGATTTAAGCTTAAATTTCTCCTTTTCTAAAACATCCATTTTGAATTTCAAATTTGAAATGTTTTTCTTATAAGTATTGAATTTACTTATATATTTCTCAAGTTCTAGATTCAATACTTTTATTAGGCTTTGCTCATCATCATCTTCACTATTACTATCATTATCACTACTATCATTATTGAAAGAGTATGAGTGAAGTGATCCTACCTTATCCAAGACGTGATCCTCTATAGCCATGAAGCATAGGTTGACCTCTTCACTTTCATTGTCATCTTCTTCACTTGAAGAGCTTCGTCATCCTATGTGGCTTTGTGACCTTTCTCCCCATTGTCTCTTTAGTATTTGCTCTTGTGCTTTTTGAGCCTTGGACATTCCGGTTTAATATGCCCTTTCTTCCCACATTCATAGTATTTTACCTCCTCTTTACTTCTTTATGAGTCATTAGAGGTCTGTTTGAGGTTTTTTTGCCTGAATTTTCTAGAGTTGCTCATTCTCTTCTCAATAATTCTTTTCAACCTTCTTGAGAGCATTGCAATGTCCTCATTTACATCATCACTCTTTTCTTCATCATCTTCATCTTCCTCTTGAGATTTTGAAGTGGAGGCTTTTAGTGCTATAGACTTTCTTTTTTCTGGCGCTACTTCAAGCTCTCTATCTCTTTTTATTGTCATTTCATGTGTAAGAAGTTTGCCAATAAATACATCGGTATTCATGATGCTCATGTCTTCATTTGCCTCTTCTATACCAGCAACTCTTGAACCATAATCTTTGAGAGGAAGACTTCTCAGAATTTTGTTATTTACATCTACTAAGCTCAGGCAAGCTTTCTCATGCCATTTATGATGGCTAGAAGACGGTTTGTCATGTCACTAATTGACTTCTCATTGGATTTCATCTTGAAGAGTTCATACTCTGAAGTAAAAAGTTGAATCTTCTTAGATTTAACTTGCTTTGTTCCTTCATGATAGTTTTTCAAGTTTTCCACATGCTGTAAGCAGTTGGGCAGTGTTGTATTCTGCCATATTCTTCAATGGATAATGAGCTTGAGAGAATTGTCATTGCCTTCTTGTTTTTGAAGTTTGCTCTTCTTTGAGGCTCTGTCCAATCATCTTTTGACAGAATTTCTTCTTGAGCCTTGGACATTCCGGTTTAATATGCCATTTCTTCCCAAATTCATAGCACTTTACCTCCTATTTACTTCTTTATGAGTCATTAGAGGTATGTTTGACATTTATTTGCCTGAATTTTCTAAAGTTGCTCATTCTTTTCTCAATAATTCTTTTCAGCCTTCTTGAGAGCATAACAATGTCCTCATTTGCATCATCACTCTTTTCTTCATCATCTTCATCTTCCTCTTGAGATTTTGAAGTGGAGGCTTTTAGTCCTAGAGGCTTTCTTTTTTCTGGCGCTACTTCAAGCTCTCTATCTCTTTTTACTGTCATTTCATGTGTAAGAAGTTTGCCAATAAACACATCGGTATTCATGATGCTCATGTCTTCATTTGCCTCTTCTATACCGGTAACTCTTGAACCATAATCTTTGAGAGGAAGACTTCTCAGAATTTTGTTATTTACATCTTTTAAGCTCAGGTGTTTCCCAAGCTTTCTCATGCCATTTATGATGGCTAGAAGACGGTTGGTCATGTCAGTAATTGACTCATTGGATTTCATTTTGAAGAGTTCATACTCTGAAGTAAGAAATTGAATCTTCTTGGATTTAACTTGCTTTGTTCCTTCATGATAGCTTTCCAATGTTTTCCATATGCTGTAAGCAGTTGGGCAGTGTTGTATTTTGCCACATTCTTCAATGGATAATGAGCTTAAGAGAATTGTCATTGCCTTTTTGTTTTTGAAATTTGCTCTTCTTTGAGGCTCTATCCAATCATTTTTTGATAGGATTTCTTCTTTATCATCAACTCCTCTTCTAGTTGGTGGTGTCCACTCTTTCCGAACACTATCCCAAACTTTAATTCCTTCACTATCCAGATCTGTCTCCATCTGAAACTTCTAATGAGCATAATTTGCTCTATCAAAGTAAGGCTTGAGACTTTGGAATCCTTCATTGGCCATATCTTGATCTTTGCTAGCGTTGTTTATGCTTTGATGCTAGACTAAGCTCTAATACCAATTGTTGCCCAGATATTGTACCAAGAAGGGGGTTAAATTGGATATTCAAATTTAACTTTTAAGTGCGGAAAGAAAAGTTAAGTTGAGTAGGGATAAGAAGTTGAATTGGATCACACAGGAATTTTTATAGAGGTTCGGGTGTTAACAAACCCTACTCCTCTCCCCAATCTCAATTGGGAGTTTCACTAACACATTATGTGTTACAATGGAGTTTTACAAGCTCACTCCCATCTATGGTGTTTCTAACAATGGATCACACCTAACCCAAAAATCCCTTGTGTTTTAATGGCTCACACAATAAACCAATTCCTTGTGTTTTAAAGACTCACATAAATAACCCTTACAAGTGTTCTACTCTTAACCCAATATACCCAAACTCACTTGAGTTGTAGATTACAAAGATAAATACTCACAAATCTATAATGCTCAAAAAACAATAAGCAAAAAGCTTTTTACAGAGAATTAATGTTTATTTTAAAGTGGTAAATGCACAAATGGCTACAACAAGATTGAAATTTGAAGTATTTGCTATTTTATTGTTATGGATTCATAAATGACTTGCATTTATACTTCCATGGCGAATTATAGCCGGTTGGTTACATTTAATACGAAAATAGCCGTTGCACCAACTCTTAATTTTGCGTCTGATATGTTTCTCTTTCCTCTTTCACGGTCGTGAATAAGTGTGTGACGGTCATGACTGTTCTTCTAAGCCGTGACTTGAGTGGTGACTTCGGTCGTGAAGCATTCTGGAAGGATTTAAAATGATTTATCACGGGCGTGACATTATTATTTCACGGGCGTGAACATCCTTCCTAGCCGTGGTCCAAGTAGTGACTCTGGTCGCGAAGCTCTCTGGAGGAATTTGACATGTTTTCTCACGGGCATGACTGATATGATCATTCACGGTTGCTATCATTCTTTATGGCTGTAAACTTTAAATATTTGGTAGTTGGCGCTAAGTTTCATCACGGGCGTGACATAAAATGTCACGGGCGTGAACAATGCTATTTCTTCAATTTTTGTCTTTTTAAGGTTAGTCTTCCATTCTCCACTCTTGCTATCATGTTCCATACCTTGTTCAATAAACTTAGAAAAAAAGTATGTTAAATACATTATTGCTATTTTATCTGTTAGCATCAAAATGACGAAAATACCCCTCAAGGTTCAACAGTAATAAATCACAAATCCAATACATACCATGTATTCCATTCCATTCATCAGTATCATATAAGTATCAATAAAGTTGAAACATATAATCATTATTCATTACGTATGCAAATGCTTTGCTTATTTTATTTTGTTGTAACCAAATTAAACAAACATTGCCTCGGGTTTCCATGTGAACATTTGCATTTGCTAGCTTGCTTAATCATTTGTTTCATTTGCACATTTGTTGGGCCATAGGCCTCTTCTTTTGTTTTACAATATCGATTAACTAGTCACAACGCCTTTTAAGTCCATATGCATATGCATTTGTAACTAAGCATTCATCAACCATTGCATCTTTATCATATATACCATACATATATCAGATATATACCTCATATGCCACGCATATACCTTGCATATACTATACATATACCATGTATATATATCACATATGTAAAACATATACCTCAAATGTCACAAATTATCCATCATCATATTATCAGGAGCAAATCATGACAATCATATAATAACATAGCAAGCAACATTCATATGCACTAAAGAATTTAATTGATAATTAGACTCACTGTTCTCCTTTGATTTCGACCCTTACTTATTGTCTATCCCCTCCTTGTGGCTTTCCAATATGTTGTGAGCCTAATAAGGACATATAATCAATTAATTTATGACTAAAGAAACTTAATGTGGCTTAACAAATTAATATGCATAGTGCATATACATAGTTAGACTTTTTCCTATGGGGCAGTGTGACCTTATGAGACTGATTAGCCCATAACTTTTTCTATAATTGCCCAATTAATATGATTATTGTTCCTAAAAAACTAACATATAATTATATAACATACTCAAATTTTAGAGAAATTGGAGCATTGTACAATATTTGGTGCAATTTCCAATTGTGTTATACTGCACTTTGGCAGTTTTAAGGTACCAAATTTGGTCATTCATATCTTATAATCTGTAAGTCAGATTATAATGAACCTTGGTAAAAACTTATATGGATTAAAATGGAACATTTTATATATTAACAAATTTTATCAATAATGTCTCTAAGTCCTCAAATTATAAGAAACATTTCACTAGTCCAGAGCAGTGTTGGCTTCCAGAATAGTATGACTTCTGAAGGCTCTATCTCACTCTATACATAACATATTAAGGTGATATTTATACCAAGATTTAGCTAAGACATAAAAATATAACTTTAATTTTTTTAATAATTTATGGAATCAATCTCTAAAGAGCTCAAATTGGCCAAACGCATTGCTGGATCTTCCTAGGGCACTAAGCAGGTAGTTCAAATCATGGAACGGTCATGGTTCCATTCACCATAACTCAAACTATACAAGCCATATGAACCTCAAATTTGGTATAAAGATACAAAATATATATATCTACAACTTTCATGTTTGGAGATACTTCGATTAATGGCTTTAGCATATTGAAAACTGATAAACACAGTGACTAACTCACTTAGGGTTCACATCAGGACAAGTTTCAGTAGAGAGAGGATATCTTGTTCTATAAACCACATCTTGCAACAATGTTTAATATCCATAAAAATAAGACATAAAGGAACAACTTTTGTGTTTTAAGCTTTTCCAGAATCAATTTCTATTGATATCAAAATTGGGGTGAAAGTTAGTGCCTATTAATAAACCTTAGCAACTCAAATCAACCTTATAGCAATGAGCTTTCAACACTGATATCACATTGTCTTGATATCTTCTATTCTCACCCATCACCATTATCTTATCTTGTTCTGGAATTCTGATGATCATCTGTCTTCTTCCACAATCCACTACCACTTCATAATGAGCCAACTAATCAATTCCCAAGATCACATCGAGCTCATGGAATGGTAACTCTATCAAGTCTGCTGGGAATTTCCTACGTTGAATTTCAATAGGGAAACCCCTAAATACCTTGCTAACCCTCACACTATTCCCTAATAGGTTAGTCACAAGAATATCCAATTCTAGAGACTGTGGTTCTAAACCTTCTCGACCCAGTGGTGGTGTGCATATGTATGAATGCGTTGACCCCGGATCTATTAATGCATGTATGTTAGAGCCAAAGAGAAGGAATTTACCAATTAAGACATCAGGTGCATCCTACTCCTCTCGGCCTCGCATGGCATATGCGTTGGTTGGGGCAGCTCTACTACCTTCTGGCCTCTCAAATGTCTCTAATCTGAACTGACTGGACCTTGATCGGCCTCCTCTGCCTTGCCCTCGACTTCGGCCTCTGCTTTGCCCAGAAGCCTATGTCTGTATCAACTCAGTACTTTCTGAACCTCTGCCATACTATAACAAGGGACAATCTCTCCTCATATGGTCTTTAGAACTACATCTAAAACATGCTCCTGTCATCCACCAACACCTCTCCTAGATGAGAATGACCACAATGTTGACATTCTGGTAGGGGTAAAGATCTATATAGTGTCTGTGTTAGTGTACTAGCTATTGAAGAAACATATCTCATAGGTTGTGTCTGTCTAAAAGAAGAAGGCCTGTTGGAACCCCCAGCCTAAAATCGGCCACTAAAAGATTTGGCTCTCTTGTCACTCGACTGTACTCCACTTGGCTATGGCATGGGTCTCCTGGACCCTTTATCTTGTGCTGGTTGTTATGCCATTAGAACCCTTTCAACTGTTTTGGCAGATGCTAGCAAACTAGGAAAACTCATTAGGCGTAGGGCTGAGACCTGTAGCTTGATTTGGTCTCTCAATCCATCTTCATATCATCGACGCTTATCTACCTCAGTGGATACAATGCCTCCAACATACTTGCAGAGATGTGTGAATTCTCTTTCATATTCGGTTACCGATAAGTTTCCTTGTTTTAGTATCAAAAACTCTCTTTTCTTGTCGTCGATGTAGATAGGAGGAATATATTGCTCCTTAAACTTTTCTAGAAAGAACTCCCACGTCATAGGGTCAGGAGCCTCTGTGCTTTGTGACTCAGATCGCCACCAGTCATATGCATTCTCATGTAGTAAAGATACTGCATACTCATATTTATGCTCGTTTATGCAATGCAGCTGATCAAAAATTCTCTCTGCCCATTCTAGCCAAAACTCTACCATTGAGGGGTCATCTTCCCGTTTATCGTAGAAATTGGGTGCCCCTAGCTTCCTTAGCCTCTCAAATTGTAACCCAGACGAGGCTGGTTGTGATGCTCTTTATAGCAAATCGATCATGTTCCTCCTAAACTCTGTTTGTCCTGTGCCAGCAATAGACTGCTCTCTTGATAGGCTAGCACTGGATCTAGATACAGTAGCTCGGCGATGACTGGGTCGTGATGAGGCCTCTATTTCAGTATACTCATTACTTTCACCTCCTTTGGCCACAATATGTCGTGCCCCTGAAGCCATACCTTACCTATATCATAAAATAACAGCCCTAATCAGTAAGCAATAACTTTAATACTTAATTGTGGGAACACATATGTCATAATTATTTTTGAAAACCATTTTAAAATCTCAAAACTGCCAAAATCGGGCCTTAATACCAAAATCCAGAAATACCAACCTGGTGCTCTGATACTAAAAAATATAACACCTCCTTACCCTAGCAGCTCGTGCCCGGATGAGGGTGTGCTACGCTAACTTCATTAGTTAAAATATCATTTTTTAATTTTGTATACATGAAAATCATTCATATATTTTTATTTTTTTCCTTTCTTTATTTACTATTTATTTATTTGTAGTATAAAGAAATCATAACATAAAAGATAAACTACATTTTTATATAATAACATGTTCTTTACAAAACATACTGTTTATTTTACAAATATTACAAAATAAAATTCAAAAGATAATATACAAAAGTTGTGTGACCCACAATGTGTGAAACATGATGCTTTACTGGATTAGGTCACCACTGGCTTTATCTAATATCTTCTATTTATTCTTTACTAAATTTGTGTGAGATAAACTTCTATGCTAAGCTCTAAGCTTAGTGGTGCATATAAATAAGGCAATAAACTATTTTAATGCGACATGTATTGTCATATATCAATTTATGATCAAATCATGCAAACATACATTTCATAATATTCTAGTATGCATAACATCAATTTATTTTATTATATCTCATTTTTGTTTAACATAATCAAATCATCATTCTTATTCATTTTGCAATTCATGATTTTTTTTTCAATAATTTGTTTATGTCCACAACACTCAATCATCTATTAATGCATGTCACAATCATACTCAATCATTTTTTTTTTCATGCAACTTACATTTCATAAATTTTATTCTTTTATATCTTATATTTATTTTACTTTTATCAAATCATTATTATCCATAGCTTTTCATTGCCCATAACACTAAATATTCTTTTTATCTATATCACAATTCACAATTCCATTTTTATTTTCAGAAATTTATTTATGTTCCATAACTTTTTTATTTATGTTTTCATTTATGCCTAAGACACCTATAAACCACTGACTAGGATAATGGAGTTGCCATCCAGGCACTTAGGAGTGCCACCCGGGCAGTATGATATGCGCATATAAGTGCCATTACCGGTGTAGATAAGAATGCTAAACTCGACATAGATAAGAATGCCAAACCCGGTGTAAATAACAGTGTCAAACCTGACTTAGATAACGATGCCAAACTCGACATAGATAACAATGTCAAACCTGGCATAGATAATCATACCATTAATGGGTTTAATCATTTTCATAATACTCCCCCCTATTTGGCATGCCAAACTACCCTAAGTTGGTTTTAATTAGGTGTTCTAGGGCTTATACAATTTCATGAAAATTCATAACAATTAGATTCACACTTTTCATGCATGTAATGTCTCAAAACAATTAATAATCACTCAATTAAAATAATATCTACATAATATAACAAATTTCTCATCATTTTACTCATTTCGTTCCTCAACTCATATGCTGCTCTGTCACTGGCAGATTCTGTTCTCTATTTTTAACCTTAATTTTGGTCCTATTACGTTCTGAATTTAGTTATATGATCTTCTTAACAATTTTAGATCTGGATCTTAGATTTAATATGCAACTTGAATAATTTAATTTTGAGTTCTGTATCAGAAGATATGATAAAATGAACACTGACTGGTCACTAATAATTCTGCCCAGAATTTTCTGGACAAATTCTACGTCCGAGCTTTATGAATTGTTCTAGACAATTACAGACATATTCAGGTTTTATGGTCTAAATAAAAGTTATAGCCCTATGTCTTAGTTTGAAACCCAACAAAGAACATGCAAAACTGAGTTCCAGAAATTAAGATATAACAGTTTAAGTGCTGACTGCTCATCCATTTCCAGCAAAGGAACATACAAACTAATCACATTCAATTTTTACCAAATTAAATCCTAAGTCTAGCAAACATGCATCTCCAAGATTTTCATCACAAAATATTATTAATTCAGAATCATCAACATGTCAAATAATCAAATCATGCCAATAAAAAAAATAAAATAGGCTATTGCCTTAGGTTATGCACAAACCTCTCTTTTTCTCTTTTCTTTCTCCTTTCCTTTGCTCCTTTGATCTAGCTCCTTGTCAACTTGAGTTCCTAAAATTTATAATCAGATTATTAAAACCTCATAACCCTAATCTCTTTCTTTTTCCTTACTCTCTTAAGCTTCCTTGAGCATGAAAATGAAATTTTCCCTTACTTTTTCTCATTTTCTTTCACTAGAACTAGGCTTTAGTTATGGATGATCAAGGGGGGAAACATGGACTAGTGTAGAGAACAAAATTTTACTCAATGAAAATGGATAAGGAATAAGAAGAAACAATTAAGAACAAAATGACAAAAGTCATTATGATGGGGACACCTAAGCTCACATTCTAGAAGTCTTCATTAATGCTAAATGCATGTATGTTAATTAGCTTCTTAAACTTTGCCACTTGGTGTGTTGTGCTTTAAGAAACATGGAAGACACTTAATGATGGGAAAATTCTAGATCAAAAGTGATAATGAAGAAGGAAATACAATTAAGAGAAAGATGACAAACTTAATTAATTATAGGACACTTAAGCTTATATACATTAAATATCTCATTTATGCATGTTATATGGACAATTAAGGGTTGGCACTTGGTGTGGCCGACCTCCATATTCATTTTATGTCCCAACTCATGCACTTAATTTATTATTATCCCATTTAATCCTCCAATTTTTGGTAAATTGCAAATTGACCCCTGAACTTTTCAAAATTTGCAATTTAGTCCTTTACCAAAATTTAACATCTTAAAATATTTTAAACACTTTATTAGCTATTTTCCATACTTAATTGCCATTATTTTAATTATTTTTTGACAAAAACCTAAAATTTAGACTTCGGTCAAATTGATGAGTCGATTTAACAACTCGCATGACTTAGGTCTAAATTAGTGGATATAACACACCAAACCAGTATTGGCATGACACCATATGAAGCCTTGTATGGAAGGAAATGTTGAACGCCTTTATGTTGGACCGAACTTAGTAAAAAGAAAGTAGTGGGTCTAGAGTTAGGGTGGCAGATAGAGGAAAAATTGAGAGTGATAAGAGATAAAAGTCGCTGCTGATACACAACAATCATACGCAGATTTGAAATGGAGAGATATTGAGTAAGCAGTTGGTGATAAAGTATTCCTAATAGTCTAACAGTTGGTGATAAAGTATTCCTAATAAGATTTATTTGGAGTGAATTTTCTTGAAAATCATGAAAGAGATGATGAAGATTTTGGGCTGTGATATGGAGGAAGGAAAGGGATGAAGAAGAGAAAGAAGAAGACAGGTGAAGTTGGAAGGAATGGGGTAAAGTCTTAATTGACTTCCCCTCCCCTCCCTCTTTCCCGATTTTAGTCTTCCCTTTTTTTTTCCTTTGTACTATTCACTTTTCTATTTTTTTCTTATTATTATTGTTATTATTATATTCGTATATTTACTTATATGTAGTCCTTTTAAATTTTTACCAAAAATACAATTTAATTATATGGTCTAATTTAATCAAATTTATCATGTCTATCAATTTAATTTATTTTAATTTCTTATTTAATCATTTATTCCATCTATTTTAATCTCTATTATCTATCATGTTTTTCTATTTACACCACATACTTATTCTAATTAAACTCTAATTAGTGGGCGTTACAATTCTCTCCCCCTTAAGATGTTTCGTCCTTGAAACATACCTAATGCATCGTCACTGAACAAGTGAGGGTATTGAGCTTTCATCACCTCCTCGCTTTCCCATGTTGCTTTTTCGATTGCATGATTCCTCCATAGTACTTTCACTAATGGTACTCGCTTGTTCCTCACCTCTTTAATTTCTCTTGCTAAAATTTGAACTGGTTCTTCTTCATATGTCAAATCTTATCTCACTTAAATGGTTTTAGCAGGTATGATCTGATTAGGATCTAATCTATATCGTCTTAACATTGAGACATGGAAAACCTCATGTATTTGACTCAACTTCGGTGGTAGAGTGAGTCTATAAGCAACAGGTCCAACTCTTTGTAATATTTCATAAGGTCCGACGAACCTTGGACTTTGCTTGCCTTTCTTCCCAAATCGCAGAACTTTCTTCCAGGGAGATACTTTAAGAAAAACTTTGTCACCCTCTGCATATTTAATGTCCCGTCTCTTGAGGTCAGTGTATGATTTCTGTCTATCTATAGCTGTTTTAAGTCTTTCGCGAATGACTCTCACTTTTTCTTCTGTCTCTTGCATTAGGTCTGGTCCCATAAGCTTCCTCTCACTGAGCTCTATCCAACATAGAGGTGTTCGACATTTCCTACCATAAAGTGCTTCATATGGAGCCATCTGGATACTAGACTGATAACTGTTATTATAGGTGAATTCCATTAAAGGAAGATATTTGTCCCAGCTACCTTCAAATTCGATGATACAACTTCTCATCATATTTTCTAGAATCTGAATGACTCTTTCTGACTGTCCTTCTGTCTGCAGATGAAAAGCTGTGCTGAAATTGAGCTAGTACCTAGAGCTCATTATAGACTACCCCAAAATTGAGATGTGAAGTGGGGATCTCTGTCAGACACAATAGAAACAGGTACTCCATGAAGTCAAACTATTTCATTCATATAAATTTTTGCCAATTTATTCAGTGGGTAGTCCTTTCTAATAGGTAAGAAATGTGCTGATTTTGTAAATCTGTCCACTATAACCCATACAGTATCATATTTCTTTGGAGTCAAAGGCAATCCAGTCACAAAATCCATAGTGATCCATTCCCACTTCCATTCTAGAATAGAAATTGGATGTAGCAACCCTAAAGGTACTTGATGTTCAGCCTTGACCTGCTGACAAGTCAAACATTTTGAAGTGTATTATGTGATGTCCTTTTTCATACCTGCCCACTAGTATCTCCTCTTCAACTCTTGGTACATCTTGTCACTCCCTGGGTGCATAGCATATTTGCTTTCATGGGCCTTTCTAAGAATCCTCTATCTAAGATCTTCTACATCAGGCACACATAATCTGTCTTTATAGAACAGTCCACCATCTAAGTCCATAGTGAATCCATGTCTCTCCCCCTTAGAGATCAACTCAGCTAATTCAATTAGATTTCTATCTTGTCTTTGTTCATCCTTGATTTCTGGCATAATAGTGGGTTGAAGGTGCAACTCTGCCACTATCTTTCTGCTTAAAGCATCTGCTACTACATTAGCTTTGCCTGGGTGGTAGTCAATCCTTTATTAGCTCTAGCCATCTTTTCTGCCTTAAATTCAGTTCTTTCTGTGAGGGAAGATATTTCAAACTCTTGTGATCCATGTAAATGAAACACTTCTTCCCATATAAATAATGGCACCAAATCTTTAGTGCAAAAACTATAGCTGCCAACTCCAGATCATGGGTAGGATAATTCTTCTCATGCAGCTTTAACTGCCTAGAAGCATAAGCAACCACCTTTCCATCTTGCATTAATACACAACCCATTCCATTATGAGAAGCATCACTATAAATGACATACTCCTTATTAGGAATCGATTGTGTTAAAATAGGGGCCTTAGTGAGCATACTTTTGAGCTTATCCAAACTAGCTTGACACTTATCTGTCCACTCAAATTTAACATCCTTTCTTAATAGTGTTGTTAAAGGAGAAACAATCATTGAAAAACCCTTAACAAACCTCCGATAATATCCAGCTAAACCCAAAAAACTTCTAACCTTGGTCACATTCCGTGGGGGTTTCCAACTCACAATTGCCTCAACCTTGCTAGAATCCACTTTAATGCCTTCTGCAGAGATAATGTGTCCCAAAAATATCACCTCCTTTAACCAAAACTCACATTTTAAGAGTTTGGCATAAAGCTTATATTCTTTGAGAGTCTGCAATGCTATTCTCAAATGTTTTTCATGTTCTTTTGAATCTTTATAATACACCAAAATATCATCAATGAAAACGACAATAAATTGATCAAGATGCGGCCTAAAGATCCTATTCATAAGATCCATAAATGCTGCTGGAGCATTGGTCAGCCCAAACGGCATAACCAAAAACTCATAATGACCATATCTAGTTTTGAATGCGGTTTTAGCTATACACTCTATATTTACCCTTAATTAATGATAACCAGATCTCAAGTCTATCTTGGAAAATACTCCTGCACCTTTCAGTTGGTCAAAGAGATCAT
Organism: Triadica sebifera; assembly: GCA_023653625.1. Classification (NCBI taxonomy): domain Eukaryota; kingdom Viridiplantae; phylum Streptophyta; class Magnoliopsida; order Malpighiales; family Euphorbiaceae; genus Triadica; species Triadica sebifera. The sequence goes on along the minus strand of CM042898.1, from coordinate 14,979,345 downwards.
TAATCCATGGTAATGGGTACTTGTTCTTGATAGTCACCTTATTCAATATTCGATAATCAATATATAGTCTCAAAGATCCATCCTTCTTTTTCACAAACAATACCGGTGCACCCCATGGGATGTACTTAGTCTAATGAAACTCTTATCAAGGAGTTCTTGCAATTGTGTCTTAAGTTCTTTCATCTCTGATGGGGCTATTCTGTATGGAGTCTTTGATATAGGCATAGTTCCTGGAATAAGATCAATAACAAACTCTACTTCTCTCTCTGGAGGCAACCCAAGTAAGTCATCAGGAAAATTTTCTAGAAATTCATTTACCACTGGAATATCTTCAAGATTTGAACCTCCCTTTCTGGTGTCAATCACATGGGCCAAATAAGCTTCACACCCTTTTCTCATCAATCTCATAGCTTTCATTATGGATATGACTCGAGGATGTTGTGAAAATAATTCACCTTTCACAATAATTTCCTCCTGATTTTCTATCTTAAATATCACAAATTTAGACTTGCAATCCATCACTGCTCCATGACATGAGAGGCAATCCATGCCTAATATGACATCATACTCATGAAAAGGCAACTCAATCAAGTCTGCAGAAAACACATTCCTATGCACAACCAAAGGACAATTCCTAAATACTTTATTCACTATTGCATTGTGACCCAAAGGATTCCTAACTTCAATTCGATATTCTAGGTTTTCTTTAATCATATTATGCTAACTAGGTGTACTAGTGCAAATATAGGAATGTGTGGAACCCGGATTTATGAGTGCACAAATGTCAAAATCATATAATGAAAACATACCAACAATAACATCCGTTGTCGCCTGATCTTCCTTAGCTTTCATGGCATAGGCTCGGGCTGGAGCTCTGCTGGATCCAGGTCTATTCACTGTCTCCGAAACAACTTGCCTTGGTCGGTATGGTCCTCATCTGAACTGAACTCCAGACTGAGTCAGACCTGACCTAGTAGTCTGAGTAGGAGTACCACTTGTCAAAACCTCTGTATATGTTCCTTGGACCCACATCTAAAGTGTTTCCCAGATATTAAACCAAGAAGGGGGGTTGAATTGGAGTTTCAAAAAATTAAATTATAAGGTGCGGAAATAAAAGATTAATTTTAAGAGGGATAGAGAGAATTTGACACAAGGATTTTTATAGAGGTTTGGGTGTTAACAAACCCTACTCCTCTCCCCAATCGCAATTGGGAGTTTCACTAACACACTAAGTGTTACAATGGAGTTTTACAAGCTCACTCCCAACTATGGTGTTTCTCACAATGGCTCACACCTAACCCAGAAATCCCTTGTGTTTTAATGGCTCACACAATAACCAATTCCTTGTGTTTTACAGGCTCACACAAACAACCTTCACTTTGTGTTTTTACAGGCTCACACAAATAACCTTTTAATTTGTGTTATGAAGGCTCACACAACTAACCCTTACAAGTGTTCTACTCTTAACCCAGAAATACCCAAAGCTCACTTGAGTAAAGATTACAGAGAGAACCATTTACAAATCTTAATTGCTCAATAAATGATGAGTAAAAAGATTTTTACAGAGAATAGATTTTTGTTCTCAAAGTATGAATGTACAAATAGCTTGAAATAAGAATTAATTTCAAAGTATATGCTATTCTATTGTTGTTCTCTTCATTCTCTTGTTCTGAATGCATAAATGACTTCCATTTATACTCCCATGGCTGAATATAACCATTGGGTTGCATTAAATATGAAACTAGCTATTGTACCAACCAAATAATCGCGTCTGACATTTTTCTCCTTCATTATTCACGGGCGTGACTATGTTTGTCACGGGAGTGACATTTCTTCCCAAGCCGTGATTGATGTGGTGACCTTGGTCGTGAAGCTCTCTGAAATGTTTTGACACAATGAGTCACGGGCGTGACATACTCATTCATGGGCATGACAAACTTCCCAGCCGTGATCCAAGTGGTGACTTTGGTCGTGAAGCTCTCTGGATGAAAATGCATGAACATTCACGAGGGTGACATATTGATTCACGGGGGTGACTGAAATGCCCACTTCACGGTTTGTTTTTTCTTCATGGCCGTGAACTTCAAATGTTGGTTTTGGTAACGGTTAGCTCCTTTCATGGGAGTGACTCATAGAGTCATGGCAGTGAACATGCTACTTCTTGAATTTTTTCTTTCAAGGATTATTCTTCCAATATGCATTCTTGCTATTTTAATCCATGTCCTGTATAATAGACTTATAAAATAAGTATGTTAAATACAATAATGCTATTTTATTTGTTATCATCAAAATGACGAAAATACCCCTCAAGGTTTAACAATCTCCCCCTTTTTGATGGTGACAAATAATCTAGCAATATGTGATTTTGAGAAGTCTCCCCCTCAAAATATACTTAGGATAAAAAATTTATAATGTGCAAGAATAGTAAATAATGATGTAGTATTGAAATAAACTTAACTAGTTTTAAGTATATGTAAGTTATATGAGAAGTATATCCAATATATACCATAATTCCTTTTTAAGGCATGAAGTATATGTAATGTATACTTAAGGTATATCATGGCATATTTATTTTTGCAACTTGCATGAAGGTATATGCAAAGTATACTTAAGGTATATCTTATGTATATATAAAGCTCAATTTCTCAATATTATACTTTGCATATGAATTCTTGAATCAAAGTTTCTAATCCCTTTTAATCTATATCAATGTCAATTCATAATTCAATTTTAATTTTTGATTCAAAATTCATTTACTTTAATATATATTACTAGTTTCTTCTTATGTTGCTAGTTTGATACCATTTTCCCTATAATATATTGCTAGTTTTCAATCAAAAAGGATATAAAGATATATCAATGAGGTAATCAAAAATATATTGCATAAAGAAAAAGATACAAACAAAGTTAAATAATGTTCAGAAAGGAAATTTGAAAATTTCCTACACACCAACAAACATAAACAAAATAAACAAGCAAAAGACAATCAAATTTAGGCTACAATCTAGCCCAACTCCTAGCCGGACATCGTATCACGAAGCCTAGCCACTTCAGCCTCAAGGCTGTCCATCCGAGACTCCATGAAGTCTTTGAGGTTCTCCAACCTCTCATCCATTGAAGTCTGCAGCTGCTCAAAACGTGGTGCCAAGAGGTCAACCACCTGTTGTGCTAAGGTCGGTGTGGAAGCCGAGGACTGTCCGATGTCCTGCTCAGCTGCTGGAGATGCTTCCTCAACCCGAGCCCTCTTCTTCTGCTGGACTCCCTGGAGGCCTGCTTTAAAGTCCTCCGTGTCATTATCTTCCCAGATGATCTCCCCAGTAGTGTCAGTGAAGCGGTAGAAGATATCATTCTGAAAAACGATTATGACAGCCGCTCCTATCTTGATGAAGGACTCGACATCCAAGTGATCTCGAGGATGTCCAGGGATGAGATTGAAGTGATGCGCGTCCAGCTTCAAATACTCAAGCTTCACTGCTATATGGGTGACATATGCCCCAATCAAAATATCTCCAGTAGGCTTGGTGGCAATGGAGAGAAGATGGTTAGCAAACCATCTAGAAAGTGCCATTGTGAGTCCTTTGTGAGCCATCTCAAAGAGGAAGAGCTCCGACTTCCTGATAGTCCCGTTGCTTTCTCCCCTAGCAAATATGCTATAGGTTAGGAACCTATGCAAATACCTATGCACTGGGGCCACGAGATGAGTGCTCGTTGTCTTCTTAACGTCCCAGCTACAATCATGGCCAAAATGTGTCCAGGCTCGAGGGGTAGAAAATTCTACCTCAGTATCATTCAGGATGCCATCAGATGGTAGGCTGAACAATTTCCCAAATTCGATGGCACTAAGGGTGTTGGGATTGTTGCAGAGTTGGATTTTCACCACTCAAGTAGGTAAAACCTGTAAGGTGCTGAGGAATTCCAGTGTTGGCTCCCTCAAGGTTGGCTAGTGAATTTCCACAAAATCTTTCAGATGACAGGCTTGTAGTTGCTTTGTCATAGTCGTCTCAAGGCATGAAAGCCTCTGTGAGTTTTAGGGTGTAATAGTTAACGAGAGTGAAAATTCGTCACGGGCGTGAAAGTCTCTTTTCACGGTAGTGACTCAAGCCGTGAAAATAAGTTTCACCACTTGAAGCCGTGAACCATGTCGTGAACCAAGTCATGAACGACACTGCCTCTTTGGGCCATTTAAGTCACGGGCGTGAACATGTGTCACGGGCGTGAACATGTGTCACGGGCATGACTCCCCTAAAATTTTCATCAAATAAAATTAAGTCCTAAAACAAGACTAAATCATTTCAACAAAGATTCTATTTCTTAAAACATGAATTTTGATCAAAATGTCTATCTTATAACTTGTGATATGATTTAAGATCAACAATTTAAAATTTCATATTTTTGCAATCACAAGGTTAATCCATCAATCATACAAAGTTCTCTTCTAATGAAATTGAATCTTTCCTCATTTAGAGACTTAGTGAAGATATCTGCTAATTGATTTTATATGCTTATAAATTCTAATGCAACATCGCCATATTGAACATGATCTCTAATAAAGTGGTGTCTAATGTCAATATGCTTACTTCTTGAATGTTGAATAGGATTCTTTGAAAGATTTATAGCACTTGTGTTGTCACATTTGATAGTTATATGGTTCATCTCATGACCATAGTCCTTAAGTTGTTGTTTCATCCAAAGAATTTGTGTACAACAACATCCAGCTGCTACATATTCTGCTTCAGCAGTTGAGAGAGCAACTGAAACTTGTTTCTTGCTAAACCAAGAAACGAAACATTCTCTAATGAAGTGACAAGTACCTAAAGTACTTTTCCTATCTAAAAGACTACCAGCATAGTCTGCATCTGAATATCCTATAATATAAAAAGATGAATTTCTAGGATACCATAAACCTAGATGCAATGATCCATGTAAATATCTTAAAATTCTTTTTACTGCAGTTAAATGAGATTCTTTAGGACATGATTGAAATCGTGTACACAAGAAAACACTATACATAATATCGGGTCTAGAAATAGTATGATATAAAAGTGATTTGATCATACCTCTATACAGCTTTTCATTAATGCTCTTACCCTTTTCATCTTTGTCCAATTTTGTTGATGTGCTCATAGGAGTCTTGGCATTTTTGCATCCTTCCATACCAAATTTCTTAATTAAATCTTTGGCATATTTGGATTGGTTGATGAATATGCCCTCATTGCTTTGCTTTATTTGTAAAACAAGGAAATACTTAAGTTCTCCCATCATGCTCATTTCAAATTCCCTAGTCATACACTTAGCAAATTATTGACAAAGCAATTAATTAGTAGAACCAAATATTATATCATCAACATAAATTTGAACAATTAGTATATCATGCTTATGCTTTTTGATGAATAGTGTAGTGTCAATATTTCCCTTTGTAAAACTATTTTCTAATAAAAAAGAACTTAGCCTCTCATACCAAGCTCTTGGAGCCTGTTTTAAACCATACAAAGCTTTTGAAAGTTTAAAAACATGATTTGGCAAACCATAGCTTTCAAAACCTGGTGGTTGTTCTACATACACTTCTTCATCTATATAACCATTTAGAAATGCACTTTTCACATCCATTTGAAAAAGTTTGAAATTCATTTGACATGCATATGCTAAAAATATTCCTATGGCTTCTAATCTAGCTACAGGTGCATATGTTTCATCATAATCTATACCTTCTTCCTGATTGTATCCTTTTGCAACTTGTCTAGCCTTATTCCTGGTTATTAACCCTTGTTCATCTAATTTGTTTCTAAATACCCATTTGCTACCTATGATTTGATGATCCTTGGGTCTAAGTACTAGGGTCCATACTTTATTTCTCTTAAATTGGTTGAGTTCCTCTTGCATGGCAATTACCCAACTTTCATCATTAAGAGCCTCATCAATATTTTTAGGCTCAATTTGTGAAATAAAGGCAATGTCAGTGACTAGATGTTTGAAATGAGATCTAGTACTTACTCCCCTTGATAGATCACCAATTATTTGCTCTTTTGGATGATCTTTCGTCATTCTCCATTCTTTTGGAAGTTCTTGATCATTTTGTTCTTGATGTTGAGGTAGAGAATGATTTTGCAGTAAATTTTCTTGATCATTTTCTTCTTTCCCATTTCCAATATCAAGTCTTTCCATATTACCTACAACATCATCAAAAACACTACCTTTCACAAGATCAAGTCTACTAGATTCATTAAAAACAACATGCATGGATTCTTCAACCGTTAGTGATCTTTTATTAAATACTCTATATGCTTTGCTGGTTGTAGAGTACCCTAAAAAGATACCTTCATCAGACTTAGAGGTAAATTTTCCAAGGTTGTTCTTGGTGTTCAATATAAAACACTTGCATCCAAATACTCTAAAGTATGATATCAAGGACTTTCTTCCATTCCATAGCTCAAATGAGGTTTTGTTTAAAAGAGGTCTTTTGAAAACTCGATTTGAAATATAACATGCAGTGTTTATGGCTTCTGCCCAAAAATAAATTGGTAATTCATATTCATTAAGCATTTTTCTAGCCATTTCAATTAAAGTTCGATTTTTCCTTTTAACTACCCCATTTTGTTGAGGTGTCCTAGGAGATGAGAAATTATGTGAAATGCCATGTTCAAGAGAAAAGCTTTCAAAGTTTTCATTTTCAAATTCTTTCCCATGATCACTTCTTATTTTTGAAATACAGTACCCTTTTTCATTTTGAACTCTTTTAGCAAAGTTTTTGAAATTTGCAAAAGCATCACTCTTTTGAGCTAAGAAAATTACCCAAGTAAATCTAGAGTAATCATCTACGATGACAAATGCATAATGTTTTCCTCCTAAGCTAGCAATTCTAGTAGGTCCAAACAAGTCTAAATGCAGGAGTTGAAGAGGTTTTGAAGTACTTACTATGTTTTTAGCTTTGAAGGATGACTTGTGTTGCTTTCCTCTTTAGCAAGGATCACATGTCTTGCCTTTTTCATATTTAACTCTTGGCAGTCCTTTTACTAGTTCTCCTGTGCTGAGACTTTGTATTAAGTCCATGTTAGCATGACCAAGTCTTCTATGCCACAACCAAGATTCATCACTAGTAGTCACAAGACACTTAGAGGAATGGTTAGATAGTTCATGTAAGTTTATTATGTATGTATTGATATCTCTATTTCCTTTAAATATTTCTTGACCATCGATAGAGATCACAAGACATTCATTTGAAGTAAAGATTACTTTGTTTCCTCTATCACATAATTGACTTACACTTAACAAGTTATGTTTCAAGCCATCAACAAGTAAGACATCCTTAATAAAAGTAGTACCGTTAATACCAATAGAACCAATGCCAATTTTCTTACCCTTTGCATTGTTTCCAAAGGTAACTTACCTCCATCAATATTTTTGATTTCATTGAAGAGTTCTTTGTCTCCTGTCATATGCCTTGAGCATCCACTGTCTACTAGCCAAGCATTTTTGTTTATTGTGGACTTGAGGCATACCTATAGAATCACAATTCAAGTATGATTTTTAGGTACCCAAATGAGTTTGGGTCCTTGGGGGTTAGCACATGAAGGTTCCCAATGAGCCTTCCTTATCCAGCAATATTTATTTATGTGACCCTTTTTCATACAATAATTACATTGTTTTGGTCTCAATTTATTTTTTGGTTCTACAATATATTTGAATGTCATAATTCTATTAGATTGATTTTGAGAACAATGGCATGCACTATCATGATTAATTTGTATTTTTCTAGATGCATGCTTCTTATACATAAAGGCCTGATTATTCTTTTTATGTATAGAAGGTTTAACATGCTTATTTCTTAGTGCTGTTCTAGCAGGTGTGGAGATGTGAGTTTCTTTAGACTTAACAAATATGGTTTTGTGAGAAGATGATGACGTGTCCTTAAATCCTAGACCATGTCTAATTAAGGGTGATCTTTGAGACACAATGAGAGTATCTAAGCTCTCTTTACCTTTGTGAAATGTAGAAATGGAATTTCTAAGTTCCTCAACTTCATTTTTCAAAGTATTATTTTTTTTAACAATGAATCTGTTGAGGGTCTTGATGAGTATTCATCTAATGACTTTTGAAGAGATTCATTAGATAATTTAAGCTTTATGTTTTCCTTTTCTAAAACATCTATCTTATTTTTTAAATTAGAGATATTATTTTTATAAGTACTAAATTTACCTCTATATGTCTCTAATTCTAGATTTAACTCTTCTATTAGGCTTTGCTCATCATCATCATCACTATCATCATCATTATCACTACTATCATTATTCAAGGAGTATGAGTGTAGTGATCTTACCTTATTCGAGACATGATCTTCGATAGCCATGAAACATAGGTTGACCTCTCCCCATTGTCTCTTTGGTATTTGCTCTTATGCTTCTTGAGCCTTGGACATTCTGGTTTGATATGTCCTTTCTTTCCACACTCATAACACTTTACCTCTTCCTTACTTCTATGTGTGTCATTAGAAGTTTGTTTGAGGTTTATTTGCCTGAATTTTCTGGAGTTGCTCATTTTCTTCTCAATGATTCTTTTTAATCTCCTTGAAATCATAGCAATGTCCTCATTTTCATCATCACTAATTTCTTCATCATCTTCACTATCTTCTTGAGATTTTGAAGTAGAGGCTTTGAGTGTTAAGGGCTTTCTTTTCTCTGGCTCAGCTTCAAGCTCTTTATCTCTTTTTACTGCCATCTCATGTGTGAAAAGTTTGTCAGTCAGCACATCAGTATTCATGATGCTCATATCTTCATTTGCTTTTTCTATATCAGCAACTCTTGAACCATAGTCTTTAAGAGGAAGACTTCTCAGGATTTTATTATTTACATCTTCCAAACTCAGATGCTTCCCAAGTTTCCTCATTCCATTTATAATGGCTAGAAGACGGTTGGTCATGTCAGTGATTGACTCATTGGATTTCATCTTGAAGAGCTCATATTCTAAGGTTAGAAGTTGAATCTTCTTGGATTTGAGTTGCTTAGTTCCTTCATGATAATTCCCCAATGTCTTCCACATGCTGTATGCTGTTGAGCAGTGTTGTATTCTCCCACATTCCTCAATAGATAATGAGCTTGATAGGATTGTCATTGCCTTCTTATTTTTGAAATTTGCTTTTCTTTGAGGCTCTGTCGAATCATCTCTTGATAGGATTTCTTCTTCACCATCAGCTCCTCTTCTAGTTGGTGGTGTCCATTCTTTTCGTACACTATCCCAAATTTCAATTCCTTCACTATCCAAGTATGTCTCCATCCGAAACTTCCAATGGGCATACTTTGCTCAATCAAAGTAAAGTTTGAGACTTTGAAATCCTTCATTGGCCATATCTTAATCTTTACTAGTGTTTTTTAGGCTTCGATGCTAGACAAAGCTCTAATACCAATTGTTGCCCAGATATTAAACCAAGAAGGGGGGTTGAATTGGATTTTCAAAAAATTAAATTATAAGGTGCCGAAATAAAAGATTAATTTTAAAAGGGATAAAAAGAATTTGACACAAGGATTTTTATAGAGGTTCGGGTGTTAACAAACCCTACTCCTCTCCCCAATCGCAATTGGGAGTTTCACTAACACATTAAGTGTTATAATGGAGTTTTACAAGCTCACTCCCAACTATGGTGTTTCTCACAATGGCTCACACCTAACCTAGAAATCCCTTGTGTTTTAATGGCTCACACAATAACCAATTCGTTGTGTTTTACAAGCTCACACAAACAACCTTCACTTTGTGTTTTTACAGGCTCACACAAACAACCTTTTAATTTGTGTTTTGAAGGCTCACACAACTAACCCTTATAAGTGTTCTACTTTTAATCCAGAAATACCCAAAGCTCACTTGAGTAAAGATTACAGAGAGAACCACTTACAAATCTTAATTGCTCAATAAATGATGAGCAAAAAGATTTTTACAGAGAATAGATTTTTGTTCTCAAAGTATGAATGTACAAATAGCTTGAAATAAGAATTAATTTCAAAGTATATGCTATTCTATTGTTATTCTCTTCATTCTCTTGTTCTGAATGCATAAATGACTTCCATTTATACTCCCATGGCTGAATATAGCCGTTGGGTTGCATTTAATACGAAACTAGCCGTTGTACCAACCAAATAATCGCGCCTGACATTTTTCTCTTTAATTGTTCACGGGTGTGACTATGTTTGTCACGGGAGTGACATTTCTTCCCAAGCTGTGACTGATGTGGTGACCTTGGTTGTGAAGCTCTTCTCTGGAATGTTTTGACACAATGAGTCACGGGCGTGACATACTCATTCACGGGCGTGACAAACTTCCTAGTCGTGATCCAAGTGGTGACTTTGGTCGTAAAGCTCTCTGGATGAAAATGCATGAACATTCACGGGGGTGACTGAAATGTCCACTTCACGGTTTGTTTTTCCTTCATGGCCGTGAACTTCAAATGTTGGTTTTGGTAACGGTTAGTTCCTTTCACGGGAGTGACTCATAGAGTCACGACATTGAATATGCTACTTCTTGAATTTTTTCTTTCAAGGATTATTCTTCCAATCTCCATTCTTGTTATTTTAATCTATATCCTGTATAATAGACTTAGAAAACAAGTAAGTTAAATACAATATTGCTATTTTATTTGTTATCATCAAAATGATGAAAATACCCCTCAAGGTTTAACATAAAGCAAACACCTATGACATGCCAACATTCCCCTCGATGGCTCATTTTGCAAATGGTACATGCCGTTATAGCTTCCTTGCCAACCTGAGGTTATGAACTGGCTATAGCAGAAGGTGCCTTAGAGGGCAGTCCCCTCCTAAAAGACCCTATTTGTGAATAGCTAGAACCCTTTCCCTGTCCTCTATTTTGTGAACGGCTAGTAAAGAAATGACTCTTCTTCCCAGTGAATTGAGTCCTAGGAGTAGCTGAATTTTTAAAAGATTCTTCTATTTATATTTTTTTCCTTTTTTCAAGGCTGAGTGCTGCAGAAACTAACTGAGAAAAATTGTTATGCTGAAGAGCAGTCACAATATCTCCAACTTCTTTATTAAGGCCATCTTCAAATCTTCTGCATTTATCTCTTTCATTTGTAACTAATTCAGAGGCGTACTTGCTCAGTCAAGTAAAATTCCACTGATACTCAGTCACTGACATTTTGCCTTACTTGAGATTCATGAACTCTTTCTTTTTCTCATCAATATAGATCAACGAAATATGTTGCTCTTTAAATTCAGAGAGAAAGGAATCCAATGAGACTGTTCCACCATATTTGGCTTGGTAAGAACTGATTTCCACCAATCATATGCCTCATCTTGGAGTAGAGAAGTAGCAAATCTAGCTTTGTCATCTGCTTCCACTTGCAACTCTTTAAAAATTCTTTCAGTCTTTTCCAACCAATACTCAGCTGTAGCTGGATCTTCATCTCTCTTACCATAGAAATCCGAAGCCCCACACTTACGAAGCTTATCAATTGTTACTTTTGGTTTAAGTGGTGGCACTGGGGTAGGCTGGGGAATGGCTCATACCATATATTGGAATAATCCAGTCATCTGTTGTATAAATGGATTTTGACCAGGGTCAATCTGTTCTGCTGCATGTGGTGGGGGATTTGGTGCAGCATTTTGCCCTTGCACACTCACTGCACTAAGTTAATGAGGAGTCTCAGTATCAGGAGAGCCAGTACTCTCAGCCATATCCCTTTCATTCGAAAACATCTTCCGACAATCCTACAAGTTGCGAAGAAGAAAGCCCATATCAGAATTATATGAGACACATGTATATTTAAGCCTAATATCCTTTTTTCAACCTAGGCCTAGAAACGCCTAAACCTGCTCTGATACCACTAAATGCGGCGCCCCACTTATATATTAGGAATAATCGCACATATATAAGAAGGATGTCACAAGCTTAACTCGATAAATCTGTTCAAATTAAAACCTTTTTTTCATTTTAAATAACTTAATCTATTTATTTATATTGGTTTAGGCAAGTCTTCTAATTAACAATATATATATATATATATATATATATATATATATATATATATATATATATATATATATATATATATATATATATATATATATATATTCCTCAAGTAGAGAAATGGGCAATTAACACCATTAATTACTTGTTTATATAATAAATACCCATTTCAAAACATTTTTATATACTCACAATTTATTTCAAAACCATGTAATAACATGATATTTTATCAAATATTAGCATAATGTTAAGTTCATAGTCAATAACATTTCTATAATTTTAAAACATTTCATAATATATTATTTCATCATTGTGACAAATAATTCATGTCATGCACACATAATCATGCATAAGGGCAAAACAGAATACATATATGTACAAACCTCGATAGTATTTTTCTTTTCCAAAATTCATATCTTTCAATGTATACTTTAAATTATCATGCAAATTTTTATGTGGTTATATAAGTTAATTTGGAACATTTTTCATGTTTAACACATTTCCAGATTCGGTCTCTAAGGTTCTCAAATACTGGAGGATCTCTAACTGGTTCAACATAGAGTATCAATCCAACTAGTTCAATTGTTTAGCTCATAACTCACAAAATACATGACCTTTTAAGGGTGGACTTTCACAAAAATTTAGATAAGACATAGAATTAAAACTTTCATGTTTTGAACTTTGGTTAATTCGATCTAAAAATAGGTCAAAGATAAGGACAAATTTGCATAGGTACCAGAACACAACTCAATTAAGGAACAACTATAATTCATTTCACTATAACTCAAACTACACAAAATATATTTATACAAAATTTGGTAGAGACCTAAATAACATATATATGTATATCTAAAACTTTTATGTTTTATAAAACCTCAGATTCAGCCATTAAAATGGTCAATTTATACAAAAACTGTAGGTTATTCAGTTGATACCCCTCCCTGAACCAGTTTCACTCAAACAACTTTATCTCTTTATATACCCAATATAATTTTAATGAAATTTGACAGATATATAAATAACACATATATGAACAAATTTGATGTTTTACACCTCCTCAAATTCAATTCATAGGATACTCAAAAAAATGAACGAAGTACACTGCAGAACATAATCTTAAAAGCTCTAACAAACAATAATAAGGGAAAAGATATTACTTACCAAGATCAGATTTATTTGGAGTGAATTTTCTTGAAAATCATGAAGGAGAGGATGAAGATTTTGGGCTGTGATATGGAGGAAGGAAAGGGATGAAGAAGAGGAAGAAGAAGAGAGGTGAAGTTGGAAGGAATGGGGTAAAGTCTTAATTGACTTCCCCTCCCCTCCCTCTTTCCTGATTTTAGTCTTCCCTTTTTTTTCCCGGGTACTGTTCACTTTTCTGTTTTTTTTCTTATTATTATTGTTATTACTATCTTCGTATATTTACTTATATGTAGTCCTTTTAAATTTTTACCAAAAATACAATTTAATTATGTGGTCTAATTTAATCAAATTTATCATGTCTATCAATTTAATTTATTTTAATTTTTTATTTAATCATTTATTCCATCTATTTTAATCTCTATTATCTATCATATTTTTTCTATTTATACCACATACTTATTCTAATTAAGCTCTAATTAGTGGGTGTTACATATGGAATATCATGCTCTTCCTGAAGCTAGTGGGAGTGAAAAGATACCATATTTTATTCCAATAGAGTAAGATCATGATCAATCTTAACCTAGATGTAGTAATCATGAAAACAAAATCCCTATCGTCTAATTTGACATTGAGGGGGAAGCTTTTGTGATTGCTCTAGATGAAGAAGAGCCTAAAACATTACAATAAGCTTTCTCTAGTCCTAAAGCTAAGGAATGGATTAAATCTACGGAAGAGGAAATGGATTCGATAAAATTTAATCAAGTCTAGGATTTTGTTGATTTACCACCAAGTTGTAAGACCACTTGGAACAAGTGGGTTCTTAAAATTAAACATAAGGCGAATGTGAAAATTGAAAGATATAAAGCTCGATTAGTAGCCAAGGCTACACACAACAAGAAGGAATTGACTATGAAGAGACATTCTCATTTATGGTTAGGTTTGCATCAGTTCACCTTATTATGGCTATTGTAGCACATATGGACTTAGAATTATACCAAATGTATATTCAGACAACTTTTCTCAATGGAGACCTAGATGAAGAGATCTATATGGATCAACCATAAGGTTTCGAGCTTAGAGGTTAAGAGTGCAAAGTTTGCTAGCTCAAAATATCCATTTACTGTCTTAAGCAAGCGTTGAGGCAATGGAACCTCAAATTTCATTAAGCCATGTTAAATGATATCTTTACAATGATGGAGGAAGACCATTATGTGTATATTAAACATTCTAACAATGGTTTCATAATTCTATCATTATATGTCAACAAAAATTTAATAGTTAGAAATGATAAAACGTTGATTGATACTACCAAGAAATGGTTATCATCAAACTTCGAATTGAAAGACATGGGTGAGGCTAGCTAAGTGCTTGGTGTTGGGATCCTAAAGGATCACTCTAAAAGGCTTCTAGGTCTATCTTAGGAGACTTACTTTAAGAAAATATTGGAGCATTACCACATGCATAAATGTAAGCCCATAGATACTACTGTTGAAAGGAATATGAGACTTAGTCTTTATATATGTCACAAAACATCAAATTAAAAAGAAAAAATGTCTAAAGTACCTTACTCTAGTGTTATTGGTAGTCTGGTGTATGCAATGATGTACACACATCCAGACATTTGTTATGCCGTTGGGGCTAGTGAAACGATTTCAATCTAATCTAGGTTTGAAATACTGGATGGTAGTTAATAGAATATTGAGATGTCTGAAAGGAACTTCAAACTATGTTCTGTGCTATTAAAGGAAGGATTTGTGCTTAATTGGTTATACAAATATTGATTGGGGAGGTGATATTGATAAACTCAAATCGACTTTTGAATATGTATTCTTGTTTAATGATTGCACAATTTCATGGAGTAGTAAGAAGTAATCTTGTATAGGTTTATAAATGATGGAAGCTAAATATATAGTAGGATCCTCAGTTATACAAGAGGTAATTTGGTTGAAATTACAACACTTACAAATTATCAAGACAACATATGAATTTGTGACAATCTATTATGGTAGTATGACTGCATTAACCTATGCTAAGGATTCAAAGTATCATAGAAAGGCCAAATGTCACACTACCATGTCCATCTATATCTCAGTCAGGTAAAATAGTATGGCTGACTGAATAAAACTGATATCCTTGAGCAGGACTTATAGACATACAACATAACATAAATATATTCATAACTCTAAATGAGACTAAATAGTTATTATATATATATATATATATATATATATATATATATATATTAAAATATTCATGATGGTAATATATGTAAAAATTACTTTAAAAGTATAATATGACTATTACTATTACGATTTCTGTTGCATTCTTCTAGTGGAATCACTAGATCTGTGAACTTTTGCCTACTCATACTCTACTTTCATTGTGGGAACTAAACCTGCATGAGAGGAAAACAACACCCACACCGAGTTTCAACTCAAAAGTGCAAGCTTTATAGTAATAGGCTTGTGGCATTCATATTAGGACAAAATAAATCCATATGCAAGAGTTGTAAAGTTTTAGAAGTATTTACAATATTCTTTGAATTGAAAGATGTATTGTGTTGTTTTCCTTTTTGACATGGTTCACATGTTCAGTCTTTGATGAATTTTATTTTTGATAAACTATCTACTAGCTCATTTTTGCTAAGACTTTAAATTAATTCAATGTTTGCATGTCCAAACCTTCTATGCCATAACCAATATTCATTGCTAATAGATATAAGACAATTAGAGGAAATGTTAGATAATTTGTGTAAATCAATTATGTAAGTATTGCCATCTCTTTTTCTTTTGAATATCTCTTCACCATTTATGGTGGTTATTAGACATCCATTAGAATTGAAGGTGACTTGGTTTCCCTTATCACATAATTGACTAATACTTAAAAGATTATGCTTTAAACCATCAATAAGCAATACATCCTTAATTAAAGAAACACCACTTAGTCTAATGGAACCAATGCAAGTTACCTTACCCTTAGCATTGTTTCCAAAGGTAACCTTACCACCATCAGTTTGTTTAATTTTGGTGAATTGGTTTTTATTACCAGTCATATGTGTAGAACATCCACTATCCACAAGCCAAATATTTTCATTTATTGTGGATTTTAGACATACCTACAAGAAAATAAATTACGTTTTGTTTTTAGGTACCCAAACATACTTAGGTCCTTAGGGGTTAGCTTTGGAAGGTTTCTAGTGTTCCTTCCTTTATTGGATAAGATAAATTAATATGACCATATTCCATGCAATAATGACAAACTTTAGTTTTAAGAAGTTTCTTCCATATCACAATAGGTTTAGGCCTTACTATTTTTAAGGGTTCATGATGTGAACAAGAATATGCATGTGTAGTTTGTGAATTCCTAAGAACATGTTGTTTATATTTAAAAGCATGATTGAATTTTTGAGGTCTGCCTCTTGAGTCATATGACCTTCTGATATTCTTTCTCTGAATAAGAGGTTTAGTGTGTGTCTTGTGTTTAGCTTTTGGAGCTATCACTTCAATATAAGAGGTTTGTGGTGCATTAGATTTAACAAATACAGTACTAGTGCAGATGATATTGATGCTCCATTAAAACCTAGTCCATGTCTCACTAAGGGAGGCCTTTGTGATATAATAAGAGTATCCAAATTTTATTTCCCTTTGTGAAATTTTGAAATAGAATTTCTAAATTTGTCAACTTCATTTTTCAAATATTATTTCTTTAAGTAAGGTCTTAGTTGAGGGTTTTGAAGAAATATCATCTAATGACTTTTTAAGATCATCATAGGATGTTTTTTTGTAGAATTTCTAATTCCATTTTTAACTTTGAATTATCTTTTTTTTTTTCTTGAAGTATAATTTTCTTTTTGTATTTTTCTAATTCTAGGTGCATAACTTATATTATATCACTATCATCATCATCATGATCACTATCATCAATATTATCACAAGAGTAAATGCAAGAAGGACTTACCTGATCCGTGAAATGATCCTCTAAAGCCATGATGCACATGTTGGCCACCTCTTATTTGTTGTCTTCATTTTCACTTGAGGAGTTATCATCATACCATGTAGGTTTATGGCATTTGTCCTCATCTTCCTTTCGGGACTTCTTCTTGTGCTTTTTGAGCTTTGGACACTTTGGTTTGATGTGCCATTTCTTTCCATATTCATAGCATTTTACCTCATCTTTGCTCTTTTGTGATGAGTAATTTGAAGATTTTCTTGGACCTTTTCGCCATATTTCTTATTGATCATTCTTTTTATTTTCCTTAAGAATATGGAAATTTACTTATCAACAGCTTCATTATTTTCTTCATCACTCACAGTTTCCTTTTAAGGTTTGGAAGTTGAGGCCTTGAGTGCGAGAGCTCTTTTATTTTCTGGTTTGGATTCAAGTTCTCTATCTCTTATCATAGCCATTTTATGTGTTAGAAGCTTGCCAATGATCACATCAGTAGGAATGAAGCTCATATACTCATTGGATTCTTTTATACCAGCTACTCTTGAACCGAAGTCTTTGAAAGGAAGGATTCTTAAAATTTTTTTGTTGACGTCAGCCAAGCTCATGTGCCTTTTGAGCTTCCTTATACCATTGATGATGGCTAAAAGATGGTTTGTCATGTCAGTGATAGACTCATTGGGCTTCATCTTGATGAGTTCATATTCTAACGTAAAAAGTTGGATCTTCTTAGATTTTACTTGCTTAGTTCCTTTGTGGTAATTCTCCAAAGTTTTCCATATGTTATATGTAGTAATACAATGTTAAATTCTATCGCACTCTTCAATGGATAGAGAGCTTGCTAGAATTGTCATTGCCTTTTTATTTTTGCCATTTGCTCTTTTATGAGGTTCCATCCAATCGTATCATGGAATGAGTTCTTCATCACCATCCACTCTTTTTCTTGACCAGTGGTGTCCATTATTTTCTTATGTTATCCCATACATCAATTCCCTTGCTACCAAGGTATGCCTCCATCCTAAAATTCCAATGGGCATAGTTAGACCCATCAAAGTAAGGCTTGAGACTTTGAAATCTTTTGTTGGCCATTTGTTGATCTTTGTTGGTGTTGATTAGGCTTTGAAGCTAGACTTAGCTCTGATACCAATTATTGCCTAGACAATCACCAAGAAGAGGGGATGAATTGGTGGAAAATTAAAAATTTTCCAACAATTGTAAATAACCAAAATATAAAAGAACTAGAAGAAGAGAATTTAGACACACAATTTATAGAGGTTCGGGTGTTAATGAACCCGAACCCTCTCCCTAATCTTAATTGGGTATTTTTACTATCTCACTCAACGAGATACACATAAGTTTTGCTAGCTCACTTCATTCTAGGTGTTTCACTTTCGAATCACACCAAATCAAAATTCCCTTATGTTTTACTGGTTAACACAAAAACCAATTCCTTGTATTTTTACAAGTGCTTTAATCCCAACCCAACTCACTCAAAACACACTTTTGATTAATTGCTTGACAGAATAAAACACTCAAACTCAAGATCACTTGAGCTTTACAAAATCAAAATGAGAATAAGATGAAGTATTACAAAGAATTAACACATAAACTCTCAATTATAATTTCTGAAGGAATTCTCAATGTAATGAAGCTCTTGTTGTTTTAATTAATGATCTTCCATGAGTAGAATGAGCTATTTATAGTGTTTCTTGAAAATCTAGCCGTTAGGGATGCATTAATTCAAGATCTAGCCATTGAACAACCGTGGAGTGTGCTAAAACGATCATATTTCTAAGTCTTCATAAGCGTGACATGTTTCTTCATGTGTATGAATTGCTTGATCTTCAAAATTCAAAATTCTGAATCGCGACATTTATGAGTGTGAATGGTATGTTCACGAGCATTAATAGTTTCTTTCAAACTGTGAATGAGGTCGTGACCATCGGAGCTTTTTGTCTTTGACCTTTATGGGCATGACATATTAATCACGGGTGTGAACAACTTGAACTTTTGAATTTTTGCAGCTTCAAGTTCTATCACGGGCGTGAATTTAAGCTTCCTAGGCGTGAACAACTTCCTTTTGCAAATATTGACTTGATTTATTTTAGTTTTGATGATTCAATAAATATTTAACCTATTTAATTACTCAAAAATGAAATATGGTTAAATTCCTTATTTCTCAATTATTTGTTATCTTCAAAATTATGGGAATAATCCTCAAGGTTCAACAAGTAAGTTTTACAAAAATATATAATGTACAAGACATAAAGTTAGTCTACAAAACTATAAAAGAATGCTCAAAATAAATATGCTAAAATCTGTGTGACCATGTTGTCTGAAATAAAGTTGTTTTATTGGATCGGGTTTGCTAGCTTTATATACTATCTCTTTGTTACATCTACGTGATATAAACTCATATGCTAAGTTTGAAGCTTAGCGGTGCATATAATTAAGCCAGTAAACTATATCATGCATCATGCAACTTTATGCTTTTACGATGTGTACCAACCTTTTCATGCATCTCCATATTTCCACATCTTATCTCATTATTTCATACTTACATTTGGTTATACTAATTTGGTTAGCATGTATATATATAATTATCAATTATAACCTGCACGATAATTTTGTACCATCATTCTCTTATTTATGCCTATATCATATAGGAACCAATAATCAGAACAACGGAGTTAGCCATCCAGACATTATAAGATACAAGTGTTATCACTGGCATTAATATATGTGCCATCACCAGCGTTGATATAGACCCCCTGATTGGCATGCCAAACTATCCAAAATTCGAGTTTTAAGCTAGGTGTTCTCATGCTTAATTCATCTCATTACTTATTTATTCCTACTTTTTATTTATTAATCTCATACTTCTTTTGTTTCATTCATCACATACTTTTTCTCTTTATCAGCCTTATTTTTGTTTTTATATCATCATTTCATGTTCTTTTCATATCATATAGTGCACAACATATCTCATTCTTACTTATTCACACATACAAATATTCCCACTTCATTAAACGCAATATTACATTTAATTTCATTTGATATTCCTTACTAATTATTAAATATAATAATTATTGGAAGCAGGGCATTCATGAGCGTGACTCCTTATTCATGCCCATGAACTATGCCAGACACATTGCCTCATAGCCATGGTCAAAACGTTAACCCATGTGAATAAGATCACGCCAATAATTAAAACCGTGTTTCAAGTCGTGAATGCTTTAGGAATGAATCTTGTCATTTCTAAGCAAAAGTCATGCTCATGACATAATTTAGTAATGCTCGTGAATTTAACAATTCATACCCGTTATCGGATTGTCATGCTCATGAATGATTACTGGAGATTTTCACTTTCACTTCCCATATTTGTTTCAAGCTTTTTAAATCTATTTAGACACTACTAAGATTCATTCTCAAGTTTTTAACATAACATGCAAGGTTTTTATCAACATTATCAAGCTCAAATCCTAACATGCGACAACCAAAACAATAATGCACACAATATCACCTTATGTAAATTTGTAGTTTTCATGCTATAATTCATAGTTAAATGTACTTCAATTATTAATTAACATATCAAAGATGCATCCATGTAATTTATAACAAAGTATAGGTTATTGCCTTAATTATGCACAAACCTCTTTCTCTTGGTTTCCTTTTCTCTCTATGCTTCTTTTTCTTTTTCTTTGCTCTCTTGAACTTGTTCATTGTCACTTACTTTGAGCTCTTAAGATATCATAAAAACATCATAAGAACCTTTCTTTCATCATAGCTCTTTAAACCCTATCTTCTCTCTTCTAATTTAAAACTCTCTTTAAACTTCAACTCTAAAAGAGCTCTAATCTAAGTTATGCTTAAAAAATATGAAAGAAAAGGGAAGAAACATCTTACCTTCACTCTTTTCTTTTCTTTATCAATTCTTTAGAGATTTCTCTCTCCTCTTCTCTTGCTCTTCTTCCTTCTTTCTTCCCTTCCTTTATTTTCTCTTATAACATCCTCGACTTCCCACATATGCATTATTACATGCATTTTATTTGGACATATGCATTTGCATATATTTCACTTGAACATGTGCATTTTATATGTATTTTGATAGGAACAAGTTCATGACACGCACTAGCTACGTGTCTTAGTACATTGCAATTGTATCAAGTTACACGTGTGTTCTTATAACCTAAATGAGAGTAACAAAATATTAAGAATAAATTGAATAAAGTAACTAAATAAAAGTAAGTAAAATGACTAGATTAAGATTAGTAAATATTTTACATTGTTAATTTAATTAAATTGAATCAAAAAATTAAATTGCATATTGTATTGATTTGTGTAATAATAATTAGAATTAAAAAAAAAGAAAAAGAAAAAGAAAAAAAAGGAAAATTAAAAAAAAAAAAGTGGAACAGATGAAAAAGGTGGTGGTGGACTTTAACTTATTAGGCTGTCATTATCTTCATTCATTTTCTTCTTCTTCTTTGCTTCATTCCTTCAATCCATTTTCTTTGAAGTTCCAACAACCTTTTCTTCTCTCTTTCACTTCAAAAATTATAGCAACAAGGTTAGCCAAGGGTGATTATAGGTGAGTAAACATTTATTTTATGTTAAGCTTGATTATGGTGTTTAGAGTTCATAAATAGGTAGTGTTTTCTGCCATGGTTTTGATGCTCTTAGAGATCGAATCTAGAAAAGTTTAAAACATTAACGTTGTTCCTTTATGTCTTCAATTTATGGATATGTAAACATGTTTGCAATATTTATTGTATAGGAAGAGAAATATTCTCTCTACTAAAATTGGTCCGAATGTGATTCCTAAGTGAGTTAGCCACTGTATTGGTTAGTTTTGAATATGATAAATCCATTATTGGAAGTATCTCAAAACATAAAAGTTATATATATATGTGTTATTTATCTTTATACCAAAGTTAAGATTCATATGTCTTGTATAGTTTGATTTATGATGAATGGAGCCATGACTGTTCCATGGTTTGAACTGCTTGCTTTGTGCCTTGGGCAGATCTAGAAACTTGTTTGGATAATTTGAGCTCTTTAGAGATCGATTATATATATTATCAAAACATGAAAGCTATAGGCTTATGCCTTATCTAAAGTTTGGTATATATAGGATTATGTATAGAGTGAGATAGAGCCTTCAAAAGTCATACTGGTATGGAAACCAACTCTGTTCTAGACCAGTGAAATGTTTTTTATAATTTGAGGACCTTAGAGACCTAATTGATAAAAGTTATAAACATATAAATGTTCCATTTGAATCCGTATAAGTTTCTACTAAGTTTCATTATAATCTGACTTACATATTGTAAGATATGAAGGACCAAATTTGGTACCTTAAAACTGCCAAAAGGTAGAAACAGGATAGAAAATAGAACACAATTGGAAATTGCACAAAATATTGTAAAATTCTCCAATTTCTCTGAAATTTGAGTATGTTATATAATTATATGTTAGTTTTAGTTAGGAATATGAATCATATTAATTGGTCAAGTATAGAAAAAGTTATGGGCTAATCAGTCTCATAAGGTCACACTGCCACTTAGGAAAAAGTCTAACTATGTATGTGCACTATGCATATTAATTTGTTAAGCCACATTAATTTTCTTTAGTCATAAATTAATTGATTATATGTCCATATTAGGTTCACAACATATTAGAGACCCACAAGGAGGGGATAGATGATAAGTAAGGGTTGGAATCAAATGAGAACGGTGAGTCTAATTATCAGTTGAATTCTTTAGTGCATATGAATGTTGCTTGCTATGTGATTCATATGATTTTCATGATTTTTCCTTGATAATATGATGATGGATAATTTGTGACATTTATGGTACATATAAGTGGTATACTTGTGGTATGTTTGAGGTATATGTTTGACATATGTGATATATATGCATGGTATATGTATAGTATATGCAAGGTATATGCTTGACATATGGGGTATATATGTGATATATGTATGGTATATATGATAAAGATGCAATGGTTGATGAATGCTTAGTTACAAATGCATATGCATATGAACTTAAAAGGCGTTGTGACTAGTTAATTGATATTGTAAAGCAAAAGAAGAGGCCTATGGCCCAACAAATGTGCAAATGAAATAATGATCAAGCTAGCTAGCAAATGCAAATGTTCACATGGAAACCTGGGGCAATGTCTGTTTAACTTGGTCACAACAAAATGAAATAAGCAAAGCATTTGCATACGTAAAGAGTAATGATTATATGTTTTAACTTTACTGATATTTATATGATACTGATGAATGGATTGGAATACGTGGTATGTACTGGATTTATGATTTATTATTATGAGTTATTTGGTACTTTCGAGCTCATTTGATAATTATTCTCACTGAGCCGCAACTCATCAATTTGCATCATTTTTCAAGTAAAGAAAAGTGATAGCTCATTTTGAGTAGTGCATAGAAGACATGGAGCACAGGTCACTGGCTGAGCCTCATCACTCTCTCTCATTGCATTCCACACAAGCATGAAAACATGTCATCTGTATTTTGGACTTATATGTTTGAATATGTATTGTCACTCTGGATTAGTTTTAAAAATATATAAATGAAAGCAATTCATAAATACTTATGTACAAAGTTTATGTTTTAATATATGTGATATATCATATTGTGGCGAAAGCCTCAATGTTGACTTGAAAAGTCATTAAATGATATTATAGGATATTATGAAAAAAAAATTACTATCATTGTTAGCAGGATCCTATGTGTAACACCCCCTTACCCCACTGTAGTTCAGCAAGGTAAGTGAGCATTACCCGTCTTACTGTTTTATAAAATTAATGAAGTGAAGTAATTTTTTTTTAAACGAAAATATTGTAGATATTGAAATAAAAATTATTACAAGCATAAATACTCAAAATTTTATTTATTTATAAAGTACATTTATTTATATTCAAACTATATTCTTTTACATAGTGACTCATATATTTAGTACATATTATATGAAATAAAAAGATATTTTAATTTACAAAGTTTTTAACAAAATATACCAAAAAGAAAACCAAGCTGCTAGCTGTTTTCCTCCGGGTACCCTTTTTCTTCTGACAATTCTAATTCCTACGGCTACCCTTCTAACCTGCGCGAGAGGAAACCACCCGCGCTAAGCTATTAGCTTAGTGGTGCTTCAATGATAAAAATTTTACATACATATATATTTTTTTCACATATTAATTAACCATTTAATAAATAAAGCATAAATAAAAAATTATATAAAATCAATAAATTTCAGCAAATACTTAATATTTAACAACTTTAATTCATATAACATTTATAAAATTACATATTTCGATATTGTTGTTGTTATTATTATTATTATTATTATTATTATTATTATTATTATTATTATTATTATTATTATTATTATTATTATCTTGTGTCCATAACACATATAACCGAACTAACTAATAGGAATAACAGAGTTGCCATTTTCGGCTTTCGTAATGTTGCGACGAACACTTTTATAAAAATGTCATTACCGGCTTAATAATTTTGCTTCAAGCGCATTTATAAATTGTCATTACCGGCTTTCATATTTGGCACCGAGTGCCTAAATCCCCTAATTGTCATGCCAACGTATTCTCTATTCTAGTTCTAGCCTAGGTGTCTTTGGGCTTAACTATTTTTATTTTAATTCCCAATATTTTCAAAAATGCCAATATTATTCAATTATCATACTTATGCTTATTTATTTTTGTTCTTTATTCCCATTATTATTGCACTAAAATCTCACACATAAATAATTTGTTAAACATTTATAATTATCAATAAAGTAAATATTCACATTAATTATTACATATAATAATCACAACACATGCAAAAGCCAAAGATTTCATAGTTTTACCTATGGCAGATTTCAGACCTATTTTTGGGCTTCATTGTTAGCCCATTTATAATTCGAATTTGGAGTTATGGTATTCTAACCATTTTTGTCTTATTGTCTTAGCTTTAAGATGCATCAGAAATCACTCAAATCTCAGTTTCTATAAAAAGTTATGATCAATTGAATACTACATCATCACAGAAATTTCTGCCTAGAATTTTCTGGATAGATTTTAGGTTTGAACTTCATGCATTTTTCTAGGAAAATATAGACATAATTAGATTTTATGATTTAAATAACAATTAAATCTCTGTGTCTTAGCATTCATTTCCAATAAAAGAACATATAAAACAGAATTCCATAATGCAAACTATCATCAAAATAGTTATGGTTGTTCCTGGAATTTTGTATCTGAGCCATCAATTGGCATCAAACCATATTTCAACCACATTCATCATTTGCATTCATTTTGATACTAAAATTTCTAGAATTACACCTACATTCATGTGTCTCAATTATTTCACACCAATTGGTTCCATTGCCATATAAAATATCAAAAGTCACAACAAATCACACAACATATTACAAACACAACATATCAAACCTTAATATATAATTTCATATATATTAACAACATGTAAGATTTTTATCAATGAAGCACATACCTAATCAACCTTGGTTCTTCCCTTAAACCTTCTTTTCCTTCCCTTATTAGCTAGCTTTCTCCTTGCCTTTGTCACCCTCTTGAGGGCCTCTCACTTGTTCATTGATTTTTCCTACACAAGCATACCATATTTGAATTCCAACATCCATTTCCAACACTTTTCATGTATATATAATATTCTAATGCTTCTAATATGTTTTATACCTTAATTGAGCTAAAATGTACTAAGGTTAAACTTCCCTCTTAATATGTCATGACTGTTCAAAAACCATATCCTAGTTCCCAATTCATTTTCTTCAATTCAACACTCAATTCACCCTTAATCTATCACCAATTGCGGTGTTT
Organism: Triadica sebifera; assembly: GCA_023653625.1. Lineage (NCBI taxonomy): Eukaryota > Viridiplantae > Streptophyta > Magnoliopsida > Malpighiales > Euphorbiaceae > Triadica > Triadica sebifera. The sequence continues at coordinate 14,953,410 of CM042898.1, read as the reverse complement.
CTATGTTAATTTCAATTTCCCCTAATTTCTTTAACTATGGCAGCCTCTCATTCATCCTTCAACATTATATTTTCTTCAGTTTTAAGCTATAAAATAATTAACTAACATCATATATCATTAATTCGAAGTTTAGCTACAACTTTTATCAACTAATCACAAACTTAAATTTCTACTTCCAATCTTGCAACATAAGCTCAATCTACCAAACCTAATCATATCTATCATCATTATGGGTCTCAAATAGAAGAAAAAAGGTTGCATTTAAGAAGAATAAACTCACCTTAAGATCATTCCAAAGCTGGCCGAATTTCCTCTCAATATTTCTCTTTTATTTCTCTTATTTCTTCTTCCTTTCTTGTTTCTTTACTCTACTTTGGAGTAAAAACTCTTTAATTCTGATTTTTCTTCTCTCAAAACTTATTTCTTTCTTCACTTTTTCAAGCTTGATTTGAAGAGGAATGGAGGTTTTTGGGAGAGCTATGGTGGATGACAAAGAGAGGAGAGAAGATGAGGGAAATGGGTTTTTAATTGGTGGAGAAAATGAAATATTTATCGTTTTTTTAAAGGTGAGTATTTGGTGGTTCCATGACTACATTAAGCTTTTCATCCATTGGTCCAAAATACAAATTAATTTTAATTAAATTTTAAACTTTAAGAAATTTCTTATTTTCCACATCTTCCTCCATATTTACACTTTTTTTCCAAACAATCTCTATAATACCGATTTTGTCCATAGAATTTTTTTTTCTAATTCTACCACTAATCTTTTAATTCCCAATAATAATACCCTTAATTATTTTCCCTTATTATTAGTCATTTTTTTATGGGTTCAAATTTAGACTTCGATTGAACTTGCGCGCCTTACTACGGTCACGTGCAATCGGGGCCTAAATTACTAAATGTTACACTATGTCTTGTTAGCATGTCATATGTGATTATTTGACACAGGGATAGGTTGTTCTCAAATATATAAGATGTGGTGTTACATCTCTTAGTCTTGTTATGTATGAAAAAAAGCCTTTATCTTCTCTCTATCCTTTCTCTCACTAGAATCAAGGTTTAGCTATGGAAGATTTGGGGTGGAGTGGAACTAGTTTGATAATAAAAAAAAAAATTTAAAATCAGATAAGGAAGAGGAAGAAAAGAAAAATAAGATGAAGAGCAAATTTTCAAGCTATAGGTCCCACCATTTTGACCTTAAACTTGATATTTAGACCAATTAACATGTTAATTCTCTTCCTTTCTGTGGTGGCTAGCCAACACTATGGTTTATGTCCAAAATTATTCTTTTAATTGGTAAACATCTCATTTCATCCTCCAATTTTTTATAAATTACAAATTAACCCTCAAAACTTTCCAAATTTGTTTAGGTCCTGTATTGTATTTTAACCACTTTACACTTTTAATATGCTTTATTTAACATCTTTCATAATTATAAATCCCCATTTTGATTAATTACAGTCAAAATCCAAATTTAGACTCTGGTTAGTCTGACATATCAACTTAACGATACTTGAGACCTGGGGCCTAAATTAGCAGATATGACATTCTCTCCCTATTAAAATAAATTTTGTTCTCAAATTTTAGCTGCCCATTCTATGTTAAACAACTATGGATATTGTTTCTTTGTTATCTCTTCGCTTTCCCATATGACTTCTTTAATCAAATGATTGCACCATAAGACTTTAACTAGAGGAACTCTCTTATTCTGAAGAACTTTCTCTTCACATGCTAAGATAGGCACTAGTTCCTCTTCATGCATCAGATCTATATATACTTCAATTTCCTCGGTTGGGATAACATGAGTTAGATCCGAGTGATATTTTCCCAGTATAGATACATGAAATACATTGTAAATTTTGTCCAGATCTAGTGGGAGAATGAGACGATATGCCACTGGTTTGGTTCTTTCCAGAATCTCATAAGGACCAATAAACATCAAACTCAACTTTCCTTTCTTACCATTTCTCAATACCTTCTTCCAAGGCAAAACCTTGAGAAACACTTTATCTCTAATGACATATGCTATGTTTTGCCTCTTTGCAAAATAATTTTTGCATGGATATAACATTAAAATAATGTATTTTTAATCACATAAAAAATATTTCAAGGTGCTGAAAATAAAATAAACATATACAAAAAAAAATCAAACAAAATAGCATTGGTATGCTAAAACAGTCCCATTTTTGTGTTTATTTGAACAATTAATTAAAATAATTTTTAATAAATTATTGGACACTTCCAAAGGCATAAACATATTCTCAAAATGTCTAAATAATATTTTCATGATCAAATTACAAGAAAAATATAACCAGCCCCATCAATTAAGCCAAACAACAACACGTGTTCATAAACAAGGCAATTTTAGGAATTTTGAAATAAATCCAAAATTAATTATTTGAATCACATTCAAATTAATTTTCAATCAAAATAATCATCCTTAATAATCCCATGATCATATTAGAGAAAGAAAAATGTGTAAAACAAATTTTACAAATTAATTTCAATTTTTCAAAACCTATTGATCCAAAATCATCAAAACAATGCAATCCCATTGCACTTTCAATTAAAATTAATTTTAATGGACACAAGGGGGCACTGATACCAATGTTGGGTTTTGAAGAATGAATCATATTCATAAACACAGTGGAAAAATAAAATTTTCAAAACCCGAAACAAAATATCATACTTGTGCCATTAAAACTAATTTATATAAATATAGAGGTTAGAAATTATACCTTGTAATTTCTTATTTGTTCTTCAAATCTTCACTTTGTTGGGTTATAGCAAACCACAAAAATCCACATTAGGATGTGTCTAACGATAATCCATATGAAGAATGAAGAAGAAACTATCAAAAGAAATGGTTTGAACAAATTCAAAGTGCTAGCTTTGAAAGTGTTCTTGAGAGAATTTTTGTTGTCTTAAAAATATTTTTTTCACAAAAAAATATTTTCATGTCTATTTTCTGCCATTTGATGTTTTTTCTATTTGAATTAAATTCAAAGAAAAGATGAAAAGTCAAAAATGGAGAAAAGGGAAATAAATGAATAGTAATTGGTCATAATTGGCCTAATTAAGGCCAAAATATGTCGTTGGCCAACATGAGGGAGGCAGCAACGCGCTGTGCCTGCTGTGGGCTGCTGCTGGGCAGCCAGTTGACCCGCTAGGTAGGCCAGTAGCCCAAGTGGGCATGTGCATGACCGTACGCACCCATCACCCTTCCGAATGATTTTTTTTGTGCGTTCTCATCGCAATCCATCCCGAAATAATTCTCCCATATTTTGGAACATATCCAAGACAATTTTACTCATTCTCCATATCTTCAATGCGTGTGACCCATTAGGTTCTTGATTATGTTGGCCACTTAACTTAAGAATTAATTTAAACAAGTCATGAGCGGTATCTAATAATACATCATGACTCCCAATTGACCGGAAAGTCAGTAGTTTGACTACGAACCATTCCATAGACAATTTTTGTGCAATTATTCATTTCACCATTCTATGCCCCACTGGGTTCAGAGTATGGACATGTGTCAACTCCCACTAGACTGACTATGTCACGTCTAGTCCAAGTAATATTAGTTCTTGTCCTTGAGGCTCATTACTCTATTAGATATGTCATTGAAGACTATCTTTATGACATTTCCACTCCGACTAGAGATTCCCGAGTAATGACCACGACAAGAGGTCATGGGTATACACTCCTTCTATTAGGAGTGATGAATCATTTATTGGTTACCCAATTACTTTTGAATACCCCAAGCTGTATCCAATCACCATCCTATGAGCAACCTCCTTGAGGCAACAAGGAATAGTGTCAAAATACGGAATCAATATTCAAGATATCCTTGAGTACCTCAAGTCTAAGGATGCTTGCACCGCTGCTATGATGAGAATATGATTGAAATTTGAATAGATTATCCATATGATTGTCTCATAGTAGGTCATCCAATGTACTTAGCTACACATAGCAAGCATCCAAATGTTAACTCTAAACATCTCATGTTTATTGATTATGAGATCTACTACTCGATCCAATCAAGGAGTGTAGCAAGTGCTAGTCTGTCTGGATTAATAATGTCCCATCTCATTAATCCTATGACTAGGGATAATTTTGATACTAACATAATTACACATGATAAGAATCTGAATATCATGATCTCATCATGATTTCCTTCATGTTATGTTATGTATCAAGGACTTCATTAATTGATTTAAGATCACTTATCAATTCATATATCAAATGAACATCAAATTAATGAAAAAGCCTTTTGTTAATCAAATAAAATTGTACAATAAGTGCTAAAGGTGATTGCCTTTAGAGCACTCCTCTAACAGCAGCTAACACGCAAACCATGTTTTGAACCAAATGGAGTATAGTTTGGTGAAAGGATGAACTGCATGATAATTGTCTATGGAGGGGTTTATAGTCAGACCACTAACTTTTTGGTCAATTAGGGGTCATGACATGTTGCTAGATACTGCTCATAATTTGATCAAAATCATGTGATGGTTAGAGCAACCATACTAATTGGAAACTTAATGGGTTACATGCATAGAAGGAATGAAGGAAATGTGAATTGGGCCTTTGATTGGATCTAAGACATGAGAGAGAAATGATTTGTCTATGCACCAGGTGTCACATCCATGACAAAGTTTGTGATGCCCCTAACAACAGGGGGGTCACGACCGAGACACTACTATTGACATATGTGAAAGCCCCAATATTAGCTTTTGCGATTTTAGGTTTTCCATTTTGAATGGAATTCCTATGCATGGAAAACTTATGTCCAACCCTAATATGATTAGAGGATATATAAATAAGCCTTTTAAGGGCTAAATTTGTAGTTGCCACCTTGAGGAATAAAAATTATTCTCTCTTCTCCTCTTTCAAGTTGAAACATCATAGATAACACCTTAGTGCTTTGACACCCCATCACCCTTGTGGTTGTTCTGTCGTTCATTCATGTTCTTTTCATATCATATAGTACACAGCATATCTCATTCTTACTTGTTCACACATACAAATATTCCTATTTCATTGAATGCAATGTTACATTTAATTTCATCTGATATGTCCTACTAATTATTAAATATAATAATTAGTGGATTCTTGGCATTCATGTTCGAGACTCCTTATTCATGCACTGAACTATGCCACAAACACTACCTTATGGTCATGGTCGAAACGTCCATGCTTGTAAATAAGATCACATTTTTAATCAAAACCCCGTTGCAAGTCATGAACATTTCTGAAATGAATAGTGTCATTTCCAAACAAAAGTCATGCTTGTGACATAATTTAGTAATGCCCAAATTTGACAATTCACGTCCATGATCGGATTGTCATGCTCGTGATTGACTGTTGAAGACTTGCACTTCAACTTCCCTTATTCATTTCAAGCTTATTCAAGCCACAACTAACATTCATTCTCAAGTTTTTAACATAACATACAAGGTTTTTATCAACATTTTCATTCTTTTATCAAGCTCAAATCCTAACATGTGACAACCAAAGCAATAATGCAAACAATATCACATTTCTCATGCAAATTTGTAAGTTTTATACAATAATTCATAGTTAAATGTACTTCAATTATTAATTAACATATCAAAGATGCATACCATGCAATTTATAACAAAGTATTGGCTATTGCCTTAAATTATGCACAAACCTCTTCTTCTTGCTCTTATTCTCTCTCTATGTTTCTTTTTCTTTTCCTTTTTTCCCTTGAGCTTGTTGCTTATCACTTTGAGCTTTTAAGACATCATAAAAACATCTTAAGAACCTTTGTTTTCATCATAGCTCTTGAAACCGCATCTTCTCTCTCCTAAACCCTAAACTTTCTCTTGAAACTTAATATCTAAAGGAGCTCTAATCTATGATATGCTTAGAAAAGATGAAAGAAAAGGGAAGGAACATTTTGCCTTTACTCTTTTCTCTTCTTTATTAACTCTTTGGATATTTCTCTCTTCTACTTTGTTTTTCTTCTTCCTTCTTTCTTCCATTCCCTTACCTTATCCTAGTCTTGTTATGAATGAAAAAAAACCTTTATCTTACTTTTCTCTCTCCTTCATGTCACTAGTATCAAGGTTGGTTTAACTAAGGAGGATTTAGGTGGCATGGGATTGGTTAGATAATCAGAAAAAATGAAGTTAAAATCAGATAAGGAAGAAGAAGAAAAGAAAAAGAAGATGAAGAACAAATTTTCAACCTATGGGTCCCATCATTTTGACCTTAAACTTGATATTTAGACCACCAATTAACATGTTAATTCTCTTCCTCTATAGTGGCTGGACAACACTATGGTTTATGTCCAAAATTATTCTTTTAATTAACAAACATCACATTTGATACTCTAATTTTTGATAAGTTACAAATTGACCCTCAAAAATTTTGATATTTTCTTTTTAGGTCCTTCACATTATTTTAACATCTTTACACTTTTAATATCTTTCATAATTATAAATCATCATTTTGATTAATTCCAATCAATATCCGAATTTAGACTCTAGTTGGTTTGATGCATTGTTGGGTTCTTAACATGCATCACATACATGGTAAAACAGAAAATTAAAATTAATTGAACCCAAAACCATAGAACGCCCTATGAACATTGTAATTGGATCATACCATCAATATTGGAGTACTTGATTGCCTTTGTTTGCAGCTCTTGATCTTCCAAGTTGTGAGCTTATTTCCTTAAGGTATAAGGCCTAATGTTGACCAAGTCAACAATCCTAATCCCATTTGGATTTGACCCATTTTTATAACTCTTATAAAAGACCCAATTCTCTTTCTTTCTCATTTGGAGCTTATCCAAAACCCATTTTATATTTTCTTCATTCCCTCTATGCATGTGACCTAATGGGTTTTTTTGGACATGTTGGTAGCTCAAGTCTCAAGAAGAATCTTGATCCAATTAGGATTCTATGAGTCAAACACTTTTGACCCATAATGAATTTCTAATCAATTTCTTTTGACTTAGCAGATCAGAAGAGGTATTTAGCAATACATCATGACCACCCAATTAACTAGAAAGTTAGTGGTCTAGCTATAAACCTTTCCGTAGACAATTACTATGCAATTCATCATTTCACCAAACTATATCTCATTTGGTTCAGAGCATGGACTGTGTGTCATCTCCCACTAGATTGACTACATCACATCTAGTCCAAATGATATTATTTCTTATCTATGAGACTCATTACTTTTTTAGATATATCCTAAATATATCCTTGATGGTCTTCTTTAAGACATGTCCACCTTGGCTAAGGATTTCTGAGCAATGATCTCTACAAGAGGCCATATGTATACTCTCCTTCCATCAAGAGTGGTGAATCCTTTATTGACTACTCAACTACCTTCGAATACTAATTACTATACCCAATCACCACCCTATGAGCGACCTCTGAGAGGCAACAAGGAATGGAGTCAAGTATAGCATTCAATATCGAAGATAACCTTGAGCATCTTACGTCTAAGAATACTTGCACCATTGCTATGATGAGACTATTACTAATAGTGAATAAATATCCATGTGATTGTCTCATAGTAGGTCATCCAATGTACTTTCTACTCTTAGGAAACATCCACATGTTAACTTTAAACATCTCATGTTTTCAGCTTTAAGCTGCTTGACCTAGTTAAGGAGTATAACATGTTCTAGTTTATCCGGATTAACAATGTCCCGTCTTTTAATCCTATAGCTAGGGATCATTTAGGTATAAACATAGTTACACATGATAAGAATGTAATGTCCGATAATTTAGGCCACGGTCGCGGTTGACCGAAATCCGGTATGCTGAACCGATCAGGGTCTAAATTCGGACATGAAAGAAATAAATTTAAATAATAATAAGATGCGAGAAAAATATTTTGGATATTATTAATTGAGAATTTTGATGTTTGGAATTAAAATTTGGAAAAAAATAATTTTTCGCTGAACGAAATTAAAAATAGCAGTATTTTTGGCACATATATTTTAAAAAGGCATAAAAAATGGAATATTCTTTATCTAAGGAAAGGAATATTCTTTTGATTAAAATAAAGTAAGAGTGATTTAAATTAATGGATTAATAGGAAGAAAGATTAATAATTAATCCTAACCACCCAGCTAATCCAACTATAAAAAGTCAAATTTCCACTTTTTTGACCATCTTCTTATTCCTCACCTTAATCACACCCATTTCTCTTCCTTTTTCTCTCTTTTGTTGTGACTCTCCTCCTCCCTTAATGTTCTTCTTTTTGTTCTTCAATTAAAGCTAAGATTAGATGAAAAAAAGTGGGATTAAGGCAAGATCATCAAAGAAGTCAAGCAAAGTGAGCGAAACCAAGGAAGAGGAAAGAAGAAAGGAAGAGAAAAGAAGAAAGAAGACTTGGGTCATTTTATAGATCATCAAAGGTGAGTTTAGATTTTCCATCTTCTCATTTTTCTTCTTCTCTTTTCTTTGATTTTGGGGTCAGTTGCCACTAAAGTTAGTAATTTAGGGTTATTAATATGTTAATGGAGATTAAGGGTGGATTAGGGTGATTAGTGTTTGATTAGTATAAAATTTGTTGTTAGGATAAGGAAATGAACAAACTTTGAACCAAAATCAAAGAGGAAGTAAGGGCAAAGAGAAAGCTAGCTAGGAAGAAGATAAAAGTGAAGAGAAGTGAAATTTTTGAGGCATGTACATTTGGCAAAAATTCAATGTATAAAAATGTTGATTTTGATTTTGTGATGTGTATGAAATTCTGGATATTTGATTGAGAAATTAAGTGGTGATTAAATGATGCCATGAATGTGAAAATAAAAACTAGAATATGAGGTTGATGCATGAAAATGAAAATTGTATGATTTAATTGATGTGCTGAAAAATTCGTCTTATGAACAGTGTCTGGTTTTTTAATTATAACTTGAGTTCTGGAAATCATTTTTGAGTTATTCTTGTTGGGTTGGAAAGTAAGACACAAGAATTCAGTTTTATTCAGACCATTAGACCTGAATATTCCTGGAATTAGATAAAAAAAATGGACTCAAACTTTGACCTAGAAATCTGTCCAGAAAAAAATACTTGGCAAATTGTAGTGAACATAGGTTAGAAGAAAATTCATAACGTTTGCAAACCAATTTTTTTTAATGTGATTATAGTTGGAAATTAAATATAAGATGGTTACCTACATTTTTATAGTTGATCACTTGTCCAAATTCCATCTAAAAATGGATCAAAAAGACAGAATATAAGGAAGAATTATGTCCAGTAAAATACTGGGTAGATTGCAGTGAACGTAGCTTAGGAAAAAATTCATAACTTTTGCTATAAACTTATTTTTAATGTGATTCTAGTTGGAACTTAACGATAAGACATGTACCTATATTTTCTTAGTTTATAACTTTTACAATTTCCATCTAAACATGGACGAAAAATACAAAGCAACATAAGGCAGAAATGCTGTCCAGAATAGGACAGCTTGTAAAAAAAATGTGTTGATTGTGAAATTTTGTGATAGAAAATATATTAATTGACTTTTCTTATAGTTATAATGATTAAATGAGCAAGTTTGAGGTTGTAAAATATTTAATGGGAACTATTGCATTTATATGTGTTGTCTAGATATTGAACCAAAAAGGGGGGTTGAATTGGATATTAAAAATTTAACTTTTAAGTGCATAAAGAAAAGTTAAGTTTAGTAGGGATAGAAAGATATGACACAAGGATTTTTATAGAGGTTCGAGTGTTAACAAACCCTACTCCTCTCCCCAATCTCAATTGGGAGTTTCACTAACACACTAAGTGTTACAATGGAGATTTACAAGCTCACTCCCAACTATGGTGTTTCTCATAATGGATCACACCTAACCCATAAATGTCTTATGTTTTAATGGCTAAAGGCTCACACAAATAACCTTTACCTTATGTTTTGAAGGCTCACACAAATAACCCTTACAAGTGTTCTACTTTTAACCCCAAAATACCCAAAACTCACTTGGGTAGATGATTACAGAGAGAAACACTTACAAATCTATAATGCTCAAAGAATGATGAGCAAAAAGATTTTCACAGAGAACAAATGTTTGTTTTTAAAATATCAAATGCACAAAATGGCTTACAACAAGATTTTGATTCAAAATATTAGCTATTCTCTTATTCTCTTGTACTCCTCTTGTTCTGGATGCATAAATGACTTGCATTTATAGTTCCATGGTGAATTATAGCTGTTAAAGAGTGCATTTAATATGGAACTAGCCATTACACCAACTCTTATTGTCACGCCTGACATGTTTCTCTTTCATCTTTTACGGTCGTGACTATGTGTGTCACGGTCGTGCACTGATCCCTTGGTGCTGTTCAAACAAATGTGGAGATGTGAGGTTTACTTGACTTAACAAAAGTAGTTTTTTGAGAAGATGATGATGTGCCCTTAAATCTAAGACCATGTCTAATTAATGGAGGTCTTTGAGACACAATAAGAGTGTCTAAGCTCTCCTTTCCTTTGTAGAATTTTGAAATGAAGTTTCTAAGTTCCGCAACTTCATTTTTCAAAGTATTGTTTGATTTAATCAAGGATTTAGTTGAGGGTTTTGAAGAGTATTCATCCAATGACTTCTAAAGAGATTCATTAGATGATTTTAGCTCAAAGTTCTTTTTTCTAAAACATCCATTTTGATTTTCAAATTAGAAATGTTATTTTTATAAGTATTGAATTTACTCTTATATTTCTCTAGTTCTAGATTCAATTCTTCTATTAGGCTTTGCTCATCATCGTAATCTTCACTATTACTATCATTATCACTACTATCATTATTGAAAGAGTATGAGTGAAGTGATCTTACCTTATCTGAGACGTGATCCACTATAGCCATGAAGCATAGGTTGACCTCTTTGCTTTCATCGTCATCTTTTTCACTTGAAGAGCTTTCATCATCCCATATGGCTTTGTGACCTTTCTCCCCATTGTCTCTTTGGTATTTGCTCTTATGCTTCTTGAGCCTTGGACATTACGGTTTAATATGCCATTTCTTTCCACATTCATAGCACTTTACCTCTTCTTTACTTCTTTGTGCATCATTAGAAGTCTGTTTGAGGTTTCTTTGCCTGAATTTTCTAGAGTTGCTCATTTTCTTCTCAATAATTCTTTTCAGCCTTCTTTAGAGAATAGCAATGTCCTCATTTGCATCATCACTCATTTCTTCATCATCTTCAACTTCTTCTTGAGATTTTGAAGTAGAGGCTTCTAGTGCTAGAGGCTTTGTTTTTCTGGCTCTGCTTCTAGCTCTCTATCTCTTTTCACTGCCATTTCATGTGTGAGAAGTTTGCCAATGAGCACATCAGTATTCATGATGCTCGTGTCTTCATTTGCTTCTTCTATACTGGCAACTCTTGAACTGTAATCTTTAAGAGGAAGACTTTTCAGGATTTTGTTATTTACATCTTCCAAGCTCATATGCTTCCCCAGTTTTCTCATGCCATTTATGATAGCTAGGAGATGGTTGGTCATGTCAGTGATTGACTCATTGGATTTCATCTTGAAAAGCTCATATTCTGAAGTAAGAAGTTGAATCTTCTTGATTTTACTTGCTTAGTTCCTTCATGATAGTTTTCCAATGTTTTCCACATGTTGTAAATTGTTGGGCAGTGTTGTATTCTACCACATTCTTCAATGGATAATGAGCTTGTGAGAATTGTCATTGCCTTTTTGTTTTTAAAGTTTGCTCTTCTTGGAGGCTCTGTCCAATAATCTCTTGATAATATTTCTTCTTCACCATTAAATCCTCTTCTAGTTGGTGGCGTCCATTCTTTTCGAACACTATCCCAGACTTCAGTTCCTTCACTATCCAGATATGTCTCCATCTGAACCTTCCAATAAGCATAATTTGCACCATCAAAGTAAGGCTTGAGACTTTGGAATCTTTCATTGGCCATATCTTGATCTTTACTAGCGCTGTTTAGGCTTTGATGCTAGACTTAGCTCTGATACCAATTGTAGTCTAGATATTGCACCAAGAAGGGGGGTTGAATTGAATATTAAAAATTTAACTTTTAAGTGCGGAAAGAAAAGTTAAGTTTAGTAGGGATAGAAAGATATGACACAAGGATTTTTATAGAGGTTCAGGTGTTAACAAACCCTACTTCTCTCCCCAATCTCAATTAGGAGTTTCACTAACACACTAAGTGTTACAATGGAGTTTTACAAGCTCACTCCCAACTATGGTGTTTCTAACAATGGATCACATCTAACCCAGAAATCACTTGTGTTTTAATGGCTCACATAATAAGCCAATTCCTTGTGTTTTAAAGGCTCACACAAATAACCCTTACAAGTGTTCTACTCTTAACCCCAAAATACCCAAAACTCACTTGAGTAGATGATTACAGAGAGAAACACTTACAAATCTATAATGCTCAAAGAATGATGAGCAAAAAGATTTTCACAGAGAATAAATGTTTGTTTTTAAAATATCAAATGTACAAAATGACTTACAACAAGATTTTGATTCAAAATATTAGCTATTCTCTTATTCTCTTGTACTTCTCTTGTTCTCGATGCATAAATGACTTGCATTTATAGTTCCATGGCGAATTATAGTCATTTGAGTGCATTTAATATGGAACTAGCCATTGCACCAACTCTTATTGTCGCGCCTGACATGTTTCTCTTTCATCCTTCACGGTCGTGACTATGTGTGTCACGGTCTTGACTATTCTTCCAAGTCGTGACTTGAGTGGTGACCTTGGCTGTGAAGCATTTTGAAAGGTTTTGAAGTGTTTGATCACGGGCGTGACATTATATCTTCATAGCCGTGACATCCTTCCAAGCCGTGGTCCAAGTGGTGAATCTGGTCGTGAAGCTTTCTGGAAGAATTTGTCATGTCTTCTCACGGGCGTGACTGAAATGTTCATTCACGATTGCTATCATTCTTCATGGTCGTGAACTTTAAATGTTGGATTATTGGCACTAAGCTTCATCACAGGCATGACATATAATGTCATGAGCATGAACATGTTATTTCTTCTATTTTATATTTTTAAGATTAATCTTCCATTCTCCATTCTTGCTATCATATTCCATACCTTATTTAATAGGCTTATAAAACAAGTATGTTAAATACATTATTGCTATTTTATTTGTTAGCATCAAAATGACGGAAATACCCCTCAAGGTTCAACAATGTAGAATTTATATTAATGTTACCTACATAATTTATGTACATAATAATAAAGGTAACAAATATAATTAAGCCCTATAACATTTAGTCGAGAACTAGAAATTAGGATGAGTTGACATGCCAATAAAAAGAGTAGAAAAGTAGGCACTAAAAATAATAGTGCTGAGATTTAATTTAAGTAGGGAGTAAGAAATAGTGCTGAGTTGAAATTATGTAGGCACTAAGAAATAGTGCCAACTTCAAATTTACGTAGGCACCAAAAAAGTGCTGAGTTGTTATTGAAAATGTATGCGTTAAACGCCGAGTAAAAATAAAATTATATAGGCGCCAAGTATACTGCCAGAGAGCAGAAACCTTGTATCTAGTGTTTAGTTCCAGTCTAAGATGTCATGGGCTATTAAATAAATAACAAAAAAATGGGAATTATGAAATTGATATTGTAAATTTTATATCTTGTATTGTTAAAATTTCAAGCATGCTTAGTGAATAAAATTTCATAATTGATGAATTAAATATTTTTGCATGAAGAAAATAGTTTTATTATTAATTGAATATTTGGCATGCTAAATAGATTAATTGTAGTTTCTAAAATTTTATTTTAGAATTATTTATGTAATTATTACATAGTTACCAAATGTACCACTAAGCTTGTAGCTTAGCGCGTGTGTTTCACGCGTAGATAAATAGTAGTTGTTCCAATAGGGCGACTGAAAAAGAGGGAACCCCAAGATCATATTGCAGCAGTCTAGTTTTTTTTTGTATGTTTTGGAAATTATGTTGAAAAAATTAAATTTTAAGAATTTCTTTTGATGTAAATTTGTGGCATGTAGGATTTATAAGGAATGAATGTTGTAATTTTATATATCTAGTATTATTTGTAAATATATGTCTAAATATTATGGTTTAATTGAATGAGTTCTTTTAAATAAATAAAAAATTTCCATCACTAGTTATATATGTAAATGGAAAGAAAAAAAAATATGGCAATAAATATTTTGCTAATAATAAACTCGAAAAAAAAAATTCAATAATTTGAACATTAGTTTTAAGACAGATGTGCTTAGTAGCACTTTCATATCCTATTAACGACTAGTAGGGTAAGAGAGCGTTACATTTAGTGGTATTAGAGCTCAGGCTAATTGATTCTTAATCAGTGGGTGTAAAATAGAATATGTGTCTTATGCATATGCATAAAATGCTACAATTATCTGATTTGGGTCCCTTCTTCTGGTTTGTAGGGTAAGTGAGCGTTACATTTAGTGGGGTAAGGGAGCGTTACATTTAGTGGTATCAGAGCTCAGGCTAATTGATTCTTAATCAGTGGGTGTAAAATAGAATATGTGTCTTATGCATAAAATGCTGCAATTATCTTATTTGGGTCCCTTCTTCTGGTTTACAGGTAGATATGGCTATTGGGTTTTGAAGAATGAATCATATTCATAAATGCAGCGAAAAATAAAATTTTTCAAAACCCAAAAACAAAAGATCATACTTGTACCATTAAAAGTAATTTATATAAATGTAAATGTTAAAAATTATACCTTATAATTTTTATTTGTTCTTCAAATCTTCACTTTGTTGGGTTGTAGCAAACTACAACAATCCACACTAGGATGTCTCCAATGATAATCCATGTGAAGAATGAAGAAGAAACTATCAAGAGAAAATGAATTGAACAAATTCAAAGTGCTAGCTTTGAAAGTGTTATTGAGAAAATTTTTGTTGTCTTAAAAATATTTTTTTTCACAAAAAATATTTTCATGTCTATTTTTTTTCCATTTGATGTCTTTTCTATTTGAATCAAATTCAAAAATAAGATAAAAAGTCAAAAATGGAGAAAATGGTAACTAATGAATAGTAATTGGCCATAATTGGCCTAACTATGGCCAAAAACAGCCGTTGACCAACGGATGGGAAGCTACAGGCGCGCTGGGCCTGCTGCGGGCTACTGCCTGGTAGCCCAGTCGGCCCACAAGGCAGGCCAGCAGCGCGCGGGCCCGTGACACTTCCAATGATTTTTTTCGTTCAATCTCATCGCGTTCCATCCTAAAATAATTCTCTCATATTTTGGATATTATCCAAGACCATTTTACTCATTCTTCATATTTTCAATGTGTGTGACCCATTAGGTTCCCGGTTATGTTGGCTACTTAAATTAACAATTAATTTAAGCAGGTCATGAGCAGTATCTAGCAACACATCATGAACCCCAATTGATATGTAGACTGTGAAAGACCAAGCAATCTTTTAGATCTATCTCAATAGATCTTTATCCCTAAAATATAAACTGCTTCTCCAAGGTCTTTCATAAAGAAATTATTGGATAACCAAAATTTGACTGATTGTAAAGCTGACACATCATTTCCCATTAACAATATGTCATTTACATATAACACAAGAAAAATGATTGCACTCCCACTAACCTTCTTGTAGACACAAGTTTCATCCGAAATTTGTAAGAAACCAAACTGTTTGATTGTCTTATCAAATTGAATATTCCAACGTCTGGATACTTGCTTTAATCCATAAATGGATCTTTGAATCTTACATACCTTTTTTCCATCTTTGGATATGAAACCTTCTGGTTGTGTCATGTACACATCCTCAGTCAGATTTCCATTAAGGAAAGTTGTTTTCACATCCATTTGCCATATCTCATAATCATAATGAATAGCAATGGCTAGAAGTATCTTTATGGATTTAAGCATAGCTACTGGGCTAAAAGTTTCATCATAGTTAATTCTTTGTCTTTGACGATAACCTTTAGCAACAAGTCTAGCTTTATAGGTAATCACATTACCATCCATGTCAGTTTTCTTTTTGAAAACCCACTTTCACCCTATAGGCTTTATTCCTTCGGGTGGGTCAACTAAAGTCCATACTCGGTTTTCATACATAGAATCTACTTCTAACTTCATGGCTTGAAGCCATTTGTCAGATTCTGAACTATTCAAAACCTCTTCATAGGTTGTAGGCTCATCATTTTCTATGAGCAATACGTCGTTCTATTCACTAATGAGAAATCCATATCTCTCTGGAATAGTACGTATCCTACTTGACCTACGAAGCTCTTGTGCTTCAGAAGGTTGAGCTATTATATCATCTGTATGAGTAACAAACTCGGGTTCAGGCAGTTGATCAACATCTATTTGAGCATCTTGAACTTCCTCAAGTTCAATTTTGTTCCCACTATCTCCTTTTAGAAGGAATTCTCTCTCTAAAAAGATAGCATGTCTTGAAACAAAAACCTTTTGTTCCAAAGGGTGGTAAAATTGATATCCATATGATGCTTTTGGATATCCCACAAATAGACATCGGTCAGACTTAACTTCTAGCTTATCTGACATTGTCCGCTTCACATAAGCAGGACAACCCCAAATTCTCATGTAAGAAAATGTGGGCCTCATGTTATACCATACCTCATATGGAGTAACATCAACTGACTTTGAAGCAAATCCATTTAATATATAAATGGCGGTCTCTAGTGCATAACCACAAAAGGATTTATGCAATTCTGCAAAACTCATCACAGACCTTACCATGTCTAACAAGGTTCGGTTTCTTCTTTCAGCCACACTATTGTGTTGTGGAGTGTAAGGTGGAGTCCATTGAGACAAAATCCCATTATCCCTAAGATAATCTAGAACCTCTTGGCTCAAGTATTCACCTCCTCGATCTGATCAAAGTGTTTTAATACTTTTGCCAAGTTGTTTCTCTACTTCATTTCTGAATTCTTTGAACTTTTCAAAAGCTTCAGATTTGTATCTCATAAAGATACACGTATCCATATCGTGAGTAGTCATCGATAAAAGTAATGAAGTAGATGAAACCACCTCTAGCGTGTGTAGACATTGGACCACATACATATGAATGTATTAAGTCTAAAAGTCCATTAGCAAGTTCACCCTTTCCCTTAAAGGGTAATATAGTCATCTTGCCTAGTAAACAAGATTCACATGTGCCATATGATTCATAATCAAATGACCCCAAACTACCACTTTTGTGTAGCTTAGTCATGCGTTTCTCACTTATATGACCAAGACGACAATGTCATAAATAAGATGATTTCAACATATCTTGTTTTTGGCTTTTATTATCATTGATGTTTAAAATTGGATTTGACATATCTAATATGTATATTCCATTGCATAATGTACCATTAGCATAAAAAATTCCAATCAACATAATAAAACAACAATTGTTACTAAAAGCTAAAAGGAAACCATCTTTATTTAGACTTGAAACAGAAATAATGTTTTTAGTCAAAACAGGTACATAATAGCAATTCTCCAAATTTAATATAAGCTCACTAGGGAGGGTCAATACATATGTTCCTATAGCTAATGCAACAACCCTTGCTCCATTTCCAACGCGTAGGTCTGACTCTCCCTAATTGAGCTGTCTACTGTTCCTTAGGCCCTGCATATCAGTGCATATGTATGAGCCACAACCGGTATCTAATACCCATATATTATTATTGAAAACTGTATTAATTTCAATGACAAAAATACTTAAAGTAGATGGGGCATTAGATGCCTTTTTCTTCAAGGACTCCAAGTAAGCCTTGCAGTTTCTCTTCCAATGGCCATCCTTGCCACAATGGAAGCATGTCCCTTTTTCTTGGCCACGCCTCCCTTAGGCTTCATGGACTTCTTCTTCTTCTTCTTAAGGTTCTTCCTTTTAGAACTTGAAGAGTCCACCAGCATCACAGCCTTACTGTCCTTCTTGACAGATGGCTCAGCTATTTTAAGCAAGTTAATCAGCTTAGGAATAGTGGTAGAGATTTGGTTCATCCTATAGTTAAGCACAAAATATGACTAACTATCAGACAAACCGGTTAGAATTAAGTCAATACTTAATTCATGATCCATCAAAAATCCCAAGGTGGCCAACCTCTCAATATAGCCATTCATTTTCAAAGCATATTGCACTGAAGATGCCCCCTCAACCATCTTAGTGCAGAAGAGCAACCTTGAAGTTTCAAACCTTTCAGAAGGTGCTTGCTCATCAAAAAGCTCTCTTAGATGGTATACTATATACTATGGAATTAGCATCCATAGCCTCATGCTGCTTTTGCAACTCAGCTGACATAGTTGCAAGCATAATGCAGCTTGCCATCTCACTATCATCGAGATGCTTTTGATATGCCTTCTGAACATCTTTAAAAACATTAGCAGTAGGGGGATTAGAGAGTGCCTCATCTAGGACATAGCCAATCTTTTCGGATTTGAGAACTATTCTTAGATTCCTAAGCCAATCCAAAAAATTGGGCCCAGTCAACTTATTTGATTCCATTAGAGATCGCAAATTCACACTTGTCATGATGATAATTCTAGCAACCTAGATGTAAAATAGAACATGTTAGAATGTACATAAAATGCATGTTTATTAGGTCTTTAATAAATCACATTATGGCTCCCACTATTTTATTGCGAATCCATAGCCCTCACTATAAACTCGAGAGAACTTATATGGAAGTTCTCCTAGTGGGTCGATATCAAACTAGCTAAGAATAACCTTGAGGCAACTCAACAAGCTATCCTTAGTTTGGTTGGTAGGTATCTCATCCATACCAATTGCATTATTCATGCAACTATCGAATCTTGTGCTCTCAACATATTGATGTGTGCACATACATTGGGCTATCGACTCTTGATATATGTACATCTCATGTATACAAACCCAACTTCACCTCCAATACACATTAACCTTGGCGCAAATCCAACAAGTTAATAATATTGGTTAAGTCTAATCCATTAATCGTGAAATCTAATTTCAATGGATTGAACATATTCTTATAGAGTGAGTTTGAGGCAACTCAACAACCCTAACTCTAGAAGAACTCTGGTTTTCCCCATATTAACGGAAAACGTAAGACTTAATTGTTTATTTAGTGAGGGATTTTTTTGTTAAGTCTCATCAAGTTATTATTTCATGCTTTTATATATAATACATTCATGACATTGATATATAAAGATAGTTACATTAACTATATGGCATGATTATGGACATACTAAAGTCAATCTCTTGAGCCAAAGAGAAATTGACTAGGTCTTACCTAGGTATATGCATGAATTTACAACCCAAAATAGAAATTAAATTCCTATTTCTAAGCCATTTTGTTTATGGTACCATCTCATTTGCTTCTTGCTCCTTTGTATCTTCATTCTATCCTAATCCTATGTAATCTAATTACATTTTTCAAATTATAGAAAACCTCAATTTACATTTGAGGGGAGTAAGATGAGAAGAGAAATATATAAGAAAGAAAAAGAGATAGGGACACGTAGACCCTATTTACCATAAAACGAAATAAATCCATGCATGCTCAATCACATTGGGCATAAGTCCATAATCATCCATCATGCCTTTTCATACACCCCTAACATGCATTCTCTAATGCACAAAATAAAAATGACAATTTTGGATTTCAATTTGTAAATCGATTCAACACTTGAATCGAAATTGCCTATATGTGTTATTTCGGTTAATTTAATTTTGTATGTCATTTTAAAGTGGAATTTAATATTTGATCAAATTAAATTAAATTCCATATTTTCAAAAATAATTCAAAATTAATTCTCCTTAAAATTAGAATATTATGATATTAAAATTAAACAATTTAATTTTAATATACATACCAATTTCTAGTCATACTTGAATTACAATTGCACAACTTAAATTAATTTCCAAAAATTATAAAACTTTCCAGAACATCAAATCAACATTCTAATTATCTTTAGGTCAGCTCAAGTTCATCAAAATAGTTTTGGCACAAGCCAAAATTACTAAGACAAACGAACCAACATACTTAGATGCTCATAATGACTAATTCGATATCTATAATTTTTTAAAATTTCAAATGCTTGCACAATAATTTTGGCATGAATATAACATCAAAATAACATATTTTCAATCACATAAAAATTATTTTATGGTGCAGGAAATAAAATAAATACATAAAAAAAAATCAAACAAAACTGCCCAACCGGGTATGCGAAAACAGTCCCATTTTTTAGTTTGTTTGAAAAATTAATTAAAATAATTTTTAATTAATTATTGGTCACTTCTAGAGGCATAAAAATATTCTCAATATGTCTAAATAAGGTTTTTATAATTAAATTACAAAAAAATGCAACCAGCCTCATCAATTAAGCCAAACAACAACACATGTTCATAAACAATGCAATTTTAGGCATTTTTGAAATAAATCCGAAATTAATTATTTGAATCACATTCAAATCCTTTTTCAATCAAAATAATCATTCTTAATCATCAAATGATCAGATTAAAGAAAGAAAAATGTATAAATTATATTTTACAAATTAATTTCAATTTTTCAAAACCTATTGATCCAAAATCATCAAAAACATTCAATCTCATTGCACTTTCAATTAAAATTAATTTTAATGGATACAAGGAGGCTCTGATACCAATGTTGGGTATTGGAGAATGTATCATATTCATAAATGCAGTGAAAAATAAAATTTTTCAAAATCCAAAACAAAAGATCATACTTGTACCATTAAAACTAATTTATATAAATGTAAATGTTAAAAATTATACCTTGTAATTTTTATTTGTTCTTCAAATCTTCACTTTGTTGGGTTGTAGCAAACCACAATAATCCACACTAGGATGTCTCTAATGATAATCCACGTGAAGAATGAAGAAGAAACTATCAAGAGAAAATGGTTTGAACAAATTCAAAGTGTTAGCATTGAAAGTGTTCTTGAGATAATTTTTGTTGTCTTAAAAATATTTTTTTTCACAAAAAATATTTTCATATCTATTTTCTGCCATTTGATGTCTTTTCTACTTGAATCAAATTCACAAATAAGATAAAAAGTCAAAAATGGAGAAAATGGTAACTAATGAATAGTAATTGGCCAGTCATTGGCCAATGGATGGGAAGCTATAGGCGCGCTGAGCCTGCTGCGGGCTGCTGTTGGGCAGCCTAGTTGGCGCGCAAGACTGGCCAGCAGCCTGTCTAGCCTGTGTGGGCCTATACGGGCCCTTGACGCTCCCGAACAATTTTTTCCGTGTGATCTCATCGCAATCCATCCTAAAATAATTCTCTCATATTTTGGATCCTATCCAAGACCATTTTACTCATTCTCCATATCTTCAATGCGTGTGACCTATTAGGTTCCCGATTATGTTGGCCACTTATATTAACAATTAATTTAAGCAGGTCATGAGCATTATCTAGCAACACATCATGACCCCCAATTGACCGAAAAATCAGTGGTTTAACTACGAACCTTTCCATAGAAAATTTTTGTGCAATTATTTTTTCACCATTCTATACCCCACTTGGTTCAGAGTATGGACATGTGCCAACTCCCACTAGACTGACTATGTCACGTCTAGTCCAAGTAATGTTAGTTCTTGTCCTTGAGGCTCATTACTCTATTAGATATGTCATTGAAGACTATCTTTATGACATTTCCACTCCGACCAGAGATTTCTGAGTAATGAGCATGACAAGAGGCCATGGGTATACACTCATTCTATCAAGAGTGGTGAATCCTTTGTTGGTTACCCAATTACCTTCGAATACCTCAAGTTGTACCAATCACCACCCTATGAGCTACCTCTCTGAGGCAACAAGGAATAGTGTCAAAGTACAAAATGAATATTCAAGATATCCTTGAGTACCTCAAGTTTAAGGATACTTGCACCATTGCTATGATGCGACTATCATTGACATTTGAATAGATTATCCATATGATTGTCTCATAGTTGGTCATCGAATGTACTTAGCTACACTTAGACAACATCCACATGTTAACTCTAAACATCTTATGTTTATAGATTATGAGATCTACTACTCGATCCAATCTAAGAGTGTAACATATGCTAGTCTGTCTGGATTAATCATGTGCTGTCTCATTAATCCTATGACTAGGGATAATTTTGATACTAACATAATTCCACAACCAGCCCCACCTCAGCCAAAACCTCTGATTGATAAGTTGAGAAAATATGAGGTCACAGATTTTATGGGAAGAAGGGAGGATGACCCAACATCTTAAGAGTTTTGGATGGATTCAATAGAAAGGGTGTTTGAGGAGCTTGAGTGTCCAGAGGAATAAAAGGTCAGATATGCAGTGTCCCTTCTAAAAGATCATGCATAGACTGGTGGAAATCAATCTTGTCGAAGCCCCAGACACTGAAATCACCTTCATGGAACTTCTTTAAGGCAGAATTTAGCAAGAAATATGTGCCTAGAGTTTATGTGAATGAAAAGAAAAGGGAATTTCAAGACTTGAAGAAAGGAAGCATGTTAGTGGCTGAATATGAAATGGAATTCACTAGACTGAGTAAATATGCAGCTAGAATCTTTGCTGATGAGGCAGACAGATGTCGTAGATTTGAGGATGAGCTTAATGATGATATTGGTAATATGGTTACCACCCTTCAGTTGGACGATTTTGCTACACTAGTATCCTCAGCCATCAGTGTGGAAAAGAGGTCAAAGAGAAAGAGGATATAAGAGCCACCACGGAGATCGACAATTGGCATGCCCTAGACATCAGGTAAAAGGGGGTGGATAGAGCCTAGGTTTTTCCAGTCACAGGGTTCTGGACCAACCTTTTCAACTAGGTAAAGCCAACAGTCGAGGCCAGAGGGGTCTACAGTTAGTGCACCAGCTTCGGGTAATAGGAGATTCATATCTGTCACATGTCATCATTGTGGAAGATCACATGCAGGTGATTGTTGGTGGATTACTGAAGTATGCTTATGATGTGGATCTACTGAGCACAAACAGAAATATTGCCCCAGAGGAAGAGGTACAGGTGGTGTAGTATCAGTACAGGTTCAGAATGACACTCGAGGCAGAGGTAGGGGACATAGACAGTCTAGAAGTGGCAGGATTGGGCAGAGTGTATCAGAATCAGTAAATAGAGCAGAAGGTAGCTGAGCCCCAGCCCGAGCATATGCCATGAGAGCTCGTGAGGAGCAGGATGCCCCATATGTCATTATCGGTAAATTCTCTTTATGACACTAATTTATTTGCACTGATAGATCCAGGTTCTACACATTCATATTTATGTATGTCACCACCTAGTCAGGGGAATATGGTAGTAGAGGAATTAGATTGTGATATATTAGTGACAAATCCTTTGGGTCATGGAGTGAAAGTTAGTCGAGTCTATAAAAACAGTCCAATCAAAGCTCAGAATGTAGAATTCCCAGATGACCTAATATAGTTGCCATTTCATGAGTTTGATGCAATATTGGGGAAGGATTGGTTAAGTTAGCATAAGGCAGTGGTGGATTATCAGTATAGGAGAGTGACTTTCAAGAATTCAGGGCAGGATGACGTGATTGTCCTGGGCAAGAACCGACCATACTTGACTAATGTCATTTCTATGATGAAGGCAATTAAGCTTATCAAAAAGGGATGTGAAGCATTTTTGGCACATATCATAGATACCAAGAAAAAGAGTCTAGATCTCAGGGAGATTCCTACAGTATGTGAATATCCAAATATCTTCCCTGAAGACTTGCTAGGGTTACCACCTGTCGAAGAGATAGAGTTTTCCATAGATGTTTTGCCAGGCACAGCCCCCATATCGATCACTCCTTACAGAATGGCACCTGCTAAACTAAAAGAATTAAAAGTGCAGTTGCAAGAGTTGTTAGAGAAAGGGTTTATTAGGCCTAGTGTCTCACCTTGGGGTGCTCCGGTTCTATTTGTGAAAAAGAAGGATGGCACCTTTCGTTTGTGCATTGATTATCATCAATTGAACAAGATGACAATTAAGAACAAATATCCCTTGTCGAGAATAGATGACTTGTTTGATCAGTTGAAAGGAGCAGGGGTATTTTCTAAAATTGACCTCAGATCAGGTTATCACCAATTGAGAATTAAAGAATCAGACATTTCAAAAACAACATTTAGGACTCGATATGGTCATTACGAGTTCTTAGTAATGCCTTTTGGCTTGACAAATGCTCCAGCAACATTTATGGATCTAATGAATAGAATCTTTAGGCCTTATTTGGACCAGTTCATGGTGCTGTTCATAAATGATATCTTGGTGTACTCCAGAAGCAGAGAAGAGCATAATCAACATCTTCGTATTGTCTTCCATACCTTGAGAGAGAATCAATTGTATGCGAAGTTGTTGAAATGTGCATTCTGGTTAGATGAAGTGGCCTTTCTAGGGCATATTGTCTTAGCCAATGGGATCAGAGTAGACACCAGTAAGGTAGAGGCAATCCTCAACTAGAAACCGCCTCGGAATGTGACAGAGGTGAGAAGTTTTCTTGGTTTGGATGGTTATTATCGGAGATTTGTGAAAGGATTTTCAATGACAGCCTTACCACTGACAAAATTGCTTAGAAAGGAGACCAGATTTGAGTGGACAGACCGGTGCCAAACTAGTTTTGATAAGTTGGAGAAAATGTTGACAGAGGCACCAGTGTTGACACAACCTACTGCGGGAAAAGATTATATGGTGTATAGTGATGCTTTCCTTAATGGTTTGGGTTGTGTATTAATGCAAGAAGGCAAAGTGATTGCTTATGCTTCCAGACAACTGAAGCCTCATAAGAGAAATTATCTGACACATGATCTAGAATTAGTAGCCATTGTGTTTGCATTGAAAATATGGCGACACTGCCTGTATGGTGAGCAATGTTATATCTATACAGACCATAAGAGTCTGAAATATTTGCCTCCACAAAAGGAACTCAATTTGAGACAGAAGCGATGTCTAAAATTAATCAAAGACTACAATTGTATCATTGATTATCAGTCGGGTAAGGCCAATGTGGTAGCAGACTCTCTGAGTAGAAAAACTCTGGTAGGTAAACGTTAAAACTTAAATTTATTAAGTGAACAAGAAAAAAAATGAAATAATAATTTATTTATATATTATTTGGGTAGAATTGAGGATTCAACCCACATTGATCCAACAAGTAAAGGGCAATAAGAAGCAAGACACGAAATTAAAGGAAATCTTTGAAATGGTGAAAAAGGGTGAAAAACCAAAATTTACTATTGAATCAAATGGGAGTTTAAGGAAAAAGGGCAGGTTATGTGTACCAGACATACCAGAATTGAAACAAGAGATTTTGAAGGAGGCTCACAATGTTATTTATGCAATGCACCCAGGAAGCAACAAAATGTATCTTGACTTGAAGGCATATTACTGGTGGCCAGGGATGAAAAGAGATATCACAAAGTATAAGGCATATATCACAGAGTACCAGACATATCACATTTTTTTAGTTGATCACTAGTCCAAATTCCATCTAAATATGGATGAAAAAGACAGAAAAATATAAGGCAGAATTCTGTCCAGTAAAATACTGGGCAGATTGCAGTGAACGTAGTTTAAGAGAAAATGCATAACTTTTGAAAACAATTTCTTTTTAATGTGATTCTAGTTGGAACTTAACGATAAGACATGTACCTATATTTTGTTAGTTTATCACTTGGCCAATTTCCATCTAAAAATGGACGAACAATACAGAGCAACATAAGGCAGAAATGTTTTCCAGAATAGGATAGCTTGTAAAAAAAATATGTTGATTGTGAAATTTTACGATATAAAATATATTAATTGAATTTTCTTATAGTTATAATGATTACATAAGCAAGTTTGAGGTTGTAAAATATTTAATGGGAATTATTGCATTTATGTGGAATTTATATTAATATTACCTACGTAATTTACGTAAATAATAATAAAGGTAACAAATATAATTAAGCCCTATAATATCTAGTCGAGAACTAGAAATTAGGATAAGTTGACATGCCAATAAAAAGGGTAGAAAAGTGGGCACTAAAAATAATGTTGAGTTGAAATTATGTAGGCACTAAGAAATAATGCTGAGTTCAAATTTACGTAGGCACAAAAAAAGTGCTAGTTGTTATTGAAAATGTAGGCGTTCAACGCCGAGTAAAAATAAAATTATGTAGGTACCGAGTATACTGCCGGACAGCAGAAACCCTGTATCCAGTATTTAGTTTCTGTCTAAGAGGTCGTGGGCTATTAAATAAATAACAGAAAAAAATGTGAATTATGGATATTGTAAATTTTATATCTTGTATTGTTAAAATTTCAAGCATGCTTAATGAATAAAATGTTATAATTGATGAATTAAATATTTTTGCATGAAGAAAATAGTTTTATTTTTAATTGAATATTTGGCATGCTAAATAGATTAATTATAGTTTCTAAAATTTTATTTTAGAATTATTTATGTAATTATTGGATAGTTGTCAAACGTACCACTAAGCTTGTAGCTTAGCGCATGTGTTTCACAAGCAGATAAATAGAAGTAGTTGTTCTGATAGGGCAACCGAAGAAGAGGAAATTCCAAGATCATATTGCAGCAGTCTAGTTATTTTTGTATGTTTTGGAAATTATGTTGAAAAAATTAAATTTTGAAAATTTCTTTTGATGTAAATTTGTGGCATGTATGATTTCTAAGGAATGAATGTTGTAATTTTATATATCTAATATTATTTGTAAATATATGTCTAAATATTATGGTTTAATTGAATGAGTTCTTTTAAATAAAAAAAATTCCGTCACTAGTTATATATTTAAATGGAAAGAAAACAAATATAGCAATAAATATTTTGCTAATAATAAACTCGAAAAAGAAATTCAATAATTTGAACATTGGTTTTAAAATAGATGAGCTTAGTAGCACTTTCATATCCTATTAACGACTAGTAGGGTAAGAGAGTGTTACAAAGAATCTCAGCATCATGATCTCATCATGAATTCCTTCATGTTGTGTTACATACCAAGGACTTCATTAAATAGTTTAAGATCTATATCAATTGATGTGCAATGAATACCATATAATGAAAATGCCTTTTATTAACAATAAATAAGTACATTAGGTGCTTATGGTGATTGACTTTAGGGAAACTCTCTAACAATCTCCCACTTGCTCTAATGCCAATCGCCTTTATACATTATACCATAGGCAAGTACATGACTATCATGTTTCTTATGGGGAAGTGGCTTAGTAAGAGGATCAGCTATATTCTGATTAGTGGGAACTATCTCTATCTTTACATCATGTTTTCCTATGATTTCCCGAATCAAATGGTAACATCTGAGTACATATTTGGATCTTTGATGAGATTATGACTCCTTTACTTGTGCAATGGCTCCATTGTTATCACAATACAAGGGTATTGGATCAACAATCCGATGAACCACTTCTAACTCTGTGATGAATTTCCTTATCCAAATCGCTTCCTTAAACTGCATCAGAAGTTGCAATGTATTCTGCTTTAGTTGTGGAATCCGCAATCGTCTCTTGTTTGGAACTCTTCCAACTGACTGCTCCACCATTCAATGTGAAAACATAGCTTGACTGGGATTGGAGTCATCCTTGTCAGTTTGAAAGCTGGCATCTGTATGCCCGCTTACTTTAAGCTCATTATCTCCATAAACTAAGAATGCATTCTTAGTTCTTCTCAAGTACTTAAATATGTTCTTAACAGCCACCCAATGCCCCTGTCATATCTGCTAATTTAGACTAAAGTCACGCGAGTTGTTAAATCGACTCGTCGGTTTGACCGAAGTCTAAATTTAGATTTTTATCGAAAAATAATGAAAATAATGGTAATTAAGTATGGAAAATATCTAATAAAGTGTTCAAAATATTTAAAGATGTTAAATTTCAGTAAAGGACTAAATTGTAAATTTTGAAAAGTTTAGGGGTCAATTTGCAATTTACCGAAAATTGGAGGATTTAAATGGGATAATCATAAATTAAATATATGATTGGGACATTAAACACATGGGAAGGGGCTGCCCACACCAAGTGGCATACATTAAGTGGACAATTAACATACACCAAGGGAGATGAATGCATTAATGAAGACTTCTAGAATTTGGCTTAGGTGTCCCATAATTATGTAGCTTGTCTTTATTCTCTTAATTGTTCTTCCATATCTTCATATCTAGAATTTTTTATCTTTCAATTGCCTCCCACATTTCTTGAAGCCCAATACACCAAGTGGCAAAGTTTAATAAGCTAATGAAGATACATGCATATAACATTAATGAATGTTTCTAGAATGTGGCTTATGTGTCCTCCATCTTAATGACTTTTGTCATTTTGTTCTTGATTGTTTCTTCTTCTTCCTTATCCATTTTCATTGGGGAAAATTCTTCCTCTCAAACCAGCCCACGTTTTTCCCTTGGACAGCCATAACCAAACCTTGTTCTAAGAAGAGAAAGTGAGAAAAAAAGAGAGAAAGACATGGGAAATTCCATTTTCATGCCTAAGGAAGCTTAGGAGAGTAAGAAAAAAGAGAAAAATTAGGGTTTATGAGGTTTTAATAATCTGATTTTAAATTTTAGGAACTCAAGTTAACAAGGAACTAGATCAAGGGAGCAAAGGAAAGGAGAAAGAAAAGTAAAGAGAAAGAAAAGAGAAAAAAAAAAGGTTTGTGCATAACCTAAGGCAATAGCCTATTTTATTTTTTTTATTTGTATGATTTAATTATTTGGCATGTTTATGATTCTGAATTGATATTATTTTGTGATGAAAATCTTGGGGATGCATGTTTGCTAGACTTAGGATTTAATTTGGTAAAAATTGAATGTGATTATCTTGTATGTTCCTTGCTGGAAATTGATGAGCAGTGTTCACTTAAACTATTATAACTTAATATCTGGAACTAGGTTTTGTATGTTATTTATTGGGTTTGAAAGATAGGACATAGGGCTATAACGTTCATTTAGACCATAGAACCTGAATATGCCTGTAAGTATCAAGAAAAATTCATAAAGCTCGGACATAGAATCTATCCAGAAATTCTGGGCAGAATTGTTAATAATGTGCAGTACATACGTAAACTGTGATAACTTGAGTTCTGGAGCTTGGATTTGTGTGTTATTTGTTCTGTATTAAAGCTAAGACATAGGGATATAATTTTTATTTAGAACATAATATCTGAATATGTTTTTAATTGGCCAGAAAAATTCATAAAGTTTAGATTTAGAATCTGTCCAGAAAATTCTGGGCAGAATTATCAGTGACCAGTTAGTGTTAATATTATCATATATTTTGCTACAGAACTCATAATTAAGTGATCCAAGTTGCATATTAAAGCTAAGATCCGTATCTAAATTTTATATGATGATCATATAACTAAATTCATAATTTAAGAGGACCTAAATGAAGGTCCGAAATAGAGGACAGGATCTGCCAGTGGCAGGGCAGCATGTGAATTGAGGAATGAAATGAGTAAAATGATGAGAAATTTGTTATATTATGTAAATATTATTTTAATTGAGTGATTATGTGATTATTTTGAGATATTACATGGATGAAAAGTATTAAATTAATTGTTATGAATTTTAATGAAATTGTCTAAGCCCTAGAACACCTAACTAGAACCAACTTAGGATAGTTTGGCATGCCAAATAGGGGGGAGTATGATGAAAATGATTAAATTCATTAATGGTATGATTATCTACGTTGGGTTTGGCAATGTTATCTACGCCGGGTTTGCTAATATTATCTACGCCGGGTTTGACACTGTTATTTATGCCGGGTATGACATTATTATCTACGCCGAGTTTGGCACGGTTATCTACGCCAGGTTTGGCACTTATATGCGCACATCATATTGCCCGGGTGGCACTCCTAAGTGCCTGGATGACAACTCCGTTATCCTATTCAGTGGTTCATAGGTGTCCTGGGCATAAATGAAAACATAAATAAAGAAGTTATGGGACATAAAAGAATTATTGAAAGTAAAACGGGAATTATGATTTGTGACATGGATAATAAAAATGGAATTATGAATTGTGGCATGGATAAAAAGAAGGTTTAGTGATATACAATAAGGTTGTTATAAAATAAATAAGTATGAGATAACATAATATAATTTGATGTCTATACATGCTAGAATACCATGATTTGCATGAGAATGATGATTTGATTATGTTAAACAAAATGAGATACAATAAATTGATGTTATGCACACTAGAATATTATGAAATGTATGTTTGCATGATTTGATCATAAATTTTATATGACAATGCATGTGACATTAAAAATAGTTTATTGCCTTATCTATATGCACCACTAAGCCAAGAGCTTAGCGTGAGAGTTTTCTCATGCAGATTTAGTAAAGAATAAAATGAAAATAGTAGACAAAGCCAGCGGTTACCTAATCCAGTAAAGCAGCCTGTTGCACATATTGTGGGTTACACAACTTTTGTATATTATCATGTAAATTTTATTTTATAGTATTTGTAAAATAAACAGTATGTTTTGTAAAGAACATGTTACTATATAAAAAGGTCGTTTATCTTTTATGTTATAATTTCTTTTATATTACAAAGTAAACAAATAGCAAATAATATATATATATATATATGAGAAATTTTCAGTTAAACACAATTTAATAAAATGAAATTTTAACCGATAAAGTCAGCGTAGCACACCCTCATTCGGGCATGAACTGCTAGGGTGAGGGGGTGTTACAATTTTTGGTATCAGAGCACCAGGTTGGTGTTTCTGGATTTTGGTATTATAGTCGGTTTGGGCAGTTTTGGGATTTTAAAATGATTTTCAAAAAAATAATTTTGACATGTGTGTACCCACAATTAAGTATTAAAGTTGTTGCTTACTGATTAGGGCCGTTAATTTACAAGATAGGTAGAGTATGGCTTCAGGGTCACAACATATTGTGGCCGAAGGAAGCGAAAGTAATGAGCTTATAAGGACAGAGGCTTCATCGTGACACAATAATTGTCGAGCTACTCCATCGAGATCTGGTGCTAGCTCAACACAAGAGTAGTTTATTGCGGGCACAGGACAAATAGAACTTTATGAAAAACATGATAGATTTGCTACAAAAAGCACCACCACCAAGTAAAGAAGGTTTAGAACCACAGTCTATAGAATGTGAAATTCTTGTGACTAACCCATTAGGGGATAGTGTGAGGGTTAGCAAGGTATTTAGGGGTTGCCCTATTGAAATTCAAGGTAGGCAATTCCCAGCAAACTTGATAGAATTACTATTCCATGAGTTCAATGTGATCTTGGGAATGGATTGGTTGGCTCGTTATGGAGTAGTAGTGGATTGTGGAAGAAGACAGATGATCATTAGAATTCCAGAACAAGATGAGATAATGGTGATGGGTGAGGATAGAAGATACCCAGACAATGTGATATCAGTGTTGAAAGCCCAGAAACTCATCAATAAGGGATGTGAAGCATACTTAGCGTATGTGGTTGATATGGAAAAAGCAAGTCCGAAGTTGGTGGATATTCCTGCTGTTAATGAGTTCCCCGACGTATTTCCAGAGGAGTTTCCAGGGTTACCGCCAGATAGAGAAATTGAATTTGCTATCGATTTGGTACCAGGCACCACCCTTATTTCCATTACACCATATAGGATGGCACCAGCAGAGTTGAAGGAGTTGAAGGTACAGTTGCAAGAGTTGTTAGATAAGGGTTTTATACGACCTAGTGTATCACCATAGGGTGCTCCAGTATTATTTGTCAAGAAGAAATATGGCCCTCTTCGTCTTTGCATCGATTACAGACAACTTAATAAAGTGACTATTAAGAATAAATACCCGCTGCCTAGGATTGATAACTTATTTGACCAATTGAAAGGTGTAGCCATATTTTCAAAGATAGATCTTCAATCAGGGTATCATCAACTGAAGATAAAAGAGTCAGATGTACCTAAGGCGGCATTCAGGATTCGTTATGGTCATTATGAGTTCCGAGTTATGCCCTTTGGATTGACGAATGCACCAGCAGCTTTTATGGACCTGATGAACCGAGTGTTCAGGCCATACCTTGATCAATTTGTAGTGATGTTTATTGATGACATTCTTGTCTACTCTAGAGATCAAGTAGAACATGATCAACATCTCAGAATAGTGCTGCAAACATTGAGGGAGAAGCAGTTGTATGTAAAGATATCTAAGTGCGAGTTTTGGCTTGAAGTAGTCAGTTTTCTAGGTCATGTAATTTCAGCATAAGGTATCCGGGTTGATCCTAGTAAAATTGAGGTTATTCTTAACTGGAAACCACCACGAAATGTGATAGAAGTTAGAAGTTTTCTCAGATTAGCCGGATATTGTAGGAGATTCGTGAAGGGATTTTCATCCTTAGTGACTCCTTTGACACGACTACTATGAAAAGAGGTCCTTTTCGAGTGGATAGACAAGTGTCAAGCAAGTTTTGATCGACTGAAGGCAATGCTGACTGAAGCACCAGTTTTGACTCAGCCTACTATAAGAAAAGACTTTGTTGTGTATAGTGATGCTAGTCATAATGGTTTAGGTTGTGTTCTTATGCAAGAAGGAAAGATGATTGCTTATGCTTCAAGACAACTTAAGCCTCATGAGCTTAACTAACTGACACATGATTTAGAGTTAGCTATGATAGTTTTTGCTCTTAAGATCTGGAGACATTATCTGTATGGGGAAAGATGTTATATCTATACAGATCACAAAAGTCTTAAGTACTTTCCCTCATAAAAAGAGTTGAATCTGAGACAACGAAGATGGTTAGAGTTGATTAAAGATTATGACTGTGTGATCGACTACCAGCCAGGAAAAGCTAATATGGTTGCAGATGCACTAAGTAGGAAGATTTTAGCTGAGATGCGAATACAATCTACTTTGATGCAGAGGATCAAAGATGCTCAGAAGCAAGATGAAAAGTTAGTAGAGATAGTCGAGGCAGTGAAAAAGGGAGAAAAGCCTGATTTTTCATTGACAGAGGATGGCACAGTGTACTTTAAGAATAGGATTTGTGTGCCTGGTGTAGAGGAGCTGAAGTCCGATATTTTAAAAGAAGCACATAAAACGGTATATACCATGCATCCAGACGGGAACAAGATGTATCAAGATTTGAAAACTCAATATTGGTGGCCAGGGATGAAAAAGGATATCACTAAATATGTTGCTAAATGTCTAACTTGTCAACAAGTGAAAGCAGAACACCAGTTACCCACAGGATTGCTGCAACCAATACCGATTCCAGAGTGGAAATGGGAAAGAATCACGATGGATTTTATGTCCGGTTTACCGATGACTCAGAGAAAGCATAATGCAGTGTGGGTAATAGTGGATCGATTGACGAAGTCGGCACACTTCTTACCTGTCAGAAGGAACTACTCATTGAACAAGCTAGCTGAAATTTATGTAAGTGAGATAGTGAGATTGCATGGAGTGCCAATGTCCATCATATCTGATAGAGATCCCATATTTACTTCACAATTCTGGAAGAGTCTACAGCAAGCTTTGGGGACTCAACTCAATTTCAGCACGGCCTTTCATCCGCAAACGGATGGACAATCGGAGAGAGTTATTCAGTTGCTAGAG
Source organism: Triadica sebifera (assembly GCA_023653625.1). Classification (NCBI taxonomy): domain Eukaryota; kingdom Viridiplantae; phylum Streptophyta; class Magnoliopsida; order Malpighiales; family Euphorbiaceae; genus Triadica; species Triadica sebifera. Next base: position 14,919,897 of record CM042898.1, on the reverse strand, counting down.
GATATGATGAGAAGTGTGCTTGAATTTGAGGGAAGTTGGGATAGATATTTACCTCTTATGGAGTTTGCCTACAACAACGGGAATTATGATTTGTGACATGGATAATAAAAATGGAATTATGAATTGTGGCATGGATAAAAAGAAGGTTTAGTGATATACAATAAGGTGGTAATAAAATAAATAAGTATGAGATAACATAATATAATTTGATGTTTATACATGCTAGAATACCATGATTTGCTTGAGAATGATGATTTGATTATGTTAAACAAAATGAGATACAATAAATTGATGTTATGCACACTAGAATATTATGAAATGTATGTTTTCATGATTTGATCATAAATTTTTATATGACAATGGATGTGACATTAAAAATAGTTTATTGCCTTATCTATATGCACCACTAAGCCAAGAGCTTAGTGTGGGAGTTTTCTCACGCAGATTTAGTAAAGAATAAAAAGAAAATAGTAGACAAAGCCAGCGGTTACCTAATCCAGTAAAGCAGCCTGTTGCACACATCGTGGATTACACAACTTTTGTATATTATCATGTAAATTTTATTTTATAGTATTTGTAAAATAAACAGTATGTTTTGTAAATAACATGTTACTATATAAAAAGGTCGTTTATCTTTTATGGTATAATTTCTTTTATATTACAAAGTAAACAAATAGCAAATAATATATATATATATATATATATATATATGAGAAATTTTCAGTTAAACACAATTTAATAAAATGAAATTTTAACCGATAAAGTCAGCGTAGCACACCTTCATTCGGGCATGAACTGCTAGGGTGAGGGGGTGTTACAGCCCCTCTCCGAGATCTTTCTGATATTTGCTCATGTCACTCAGAGCATATGCTACATCGGGTCTAGTACATAATATAGTGTACATGATGGATCCAATAGTCGAAGCTTATGGAATTCTACTCATGCTTATCCATTCATCATGTGTCTTTGGACACATGGACTTAGAGAGGGTAATCCCATAAGTCCTTGGAATTAATCCTCTCTTGGACTATTCCATGCTAAACCTCTTTAGCATCTTATTTATGTATGTAGACTGAGAAAGATCAAGCAACTTCTTAGATCTATCTCTATAGATCTTAATCCCCAGTATATAGGTTGCTTCTCCAAGGTCTTTCATGGAGAAATTCTTAGAAAGCCAAATTTTTATTGATTGAAGAACTGAGATGTCGTTTCATATAAGTAGTATGTCATCTACATAAAATACTAGGAATATGATTGCACGCCCACTAACCTTATTGTAAACATAAGGTTTGTCCATATTTTGTGGGAAACCAAACTCTTTGATTGTATTATCAAATCGGATGTTCCAACTCCTAGATGTTTGCTTCAATATATAAATGGATCTTTGCAATTGCCATATCTTTTCACCATCACTTGATGTGAAACCCTCAAGTTGTGTCATATACACATCCTTAGTCAGATTTTCATTAAGCAAAGTTGTTTTAACATCCATTTACCAAATCTCATAATTGTAATGAGTTGCAATGACTAGGAGTATCCTGATGGATTTAAGCATAGTAACTAGAGAAAAAGTTTTATCATAGTGAACACCTTATCTTTGATGATATCCTTTAGCTACTAGCCTAGCCTTATAGGTAACTATATTACCTTCCATATCGGTCTTCTTATTGAAGACCCATTTGTACCCAATGGGCTTAATCCCTTCAGGTGGCTCAATCGAACTTCATACTTGGTTTTTATACATGGAATCCATCTCTAACTGCATGGCTTTTAGCCATCTATTAGATTTTGAATAATTCAGAACTTCTTCATAGGTAATATGCTCATCATCCTCTTTGATTAATACGTCATTCTATTTGCTTATGAGAAATCCATATCTCTCAAGAATAATGCGTATCCTACTATCTATAAAGTCTTATGTTTCAAAAGGTGTAGTTGCTACTTCATCTCTATGAGTAACATATTTGGGTTTTGTTAATTGATCTGCATCTATTTGAGCATCTTGAACTTCATCAAGTTCAATCTTGTTCCCACTATCTTCTTTTAGAAGAAACACTTTTTCTAAGAAGACAACATGATTTGAAACAAACACCTTTTGTTCCAAAGTGTGGTAGAATTGATATGCAAATGACTCTTTTGGATATCCAACAAATAGACACTTATTAAACTTAACTTCTAGTTTATCCGACATTGTCCATTTCATATAAGCAGTACAACCCCATACTTTCAAGTGAGAAATAATAGGTCTCTTGTTAGTCCATATCTCATATAGAGTAACCTCAACTGACTTAGAAGGGACTTTATTTAATATATAAACAAAATTTTCAAATGCATGACCCCAAAGGACTTAGACAATTCTGCAATGCTCATCATCGATCTCACCATGTCTAACAAGGTTTGGCTTCTCCTTTAAGCCAAACCATTATGTTGTGGTGTGTAAGGTGGAGTCCATTGAGATAAAATCCCATTATCTCTTAGCTAACCTTGAAACTCTTGGCTTAAGTATTCACCACCTCGATCTGATCTAAGTGTTTTAATACTTTTACCAAGTTGTTTCTTTACTTCATTTCTGAATTCTTAGAACTTTTCAAAAACTTCAGATTTGTATCTCATCAGATACAAATACCTATATCGTTAATAATCATCAATGAAAGTAACGAAGTAGATAAAACCACCTCTGGCATGCACTGACATTGGTCCATATACATATGTATGTACAAGATCTAATAGCCCATTGGCGCATTCACCTTTTCCATTAAAAGGTGATTTTGTCATCTTTCCTAACAAACAAGATTCACATGTATCATATGATTCATAATCAAATGACCCAAAATCACCATTCTTGTGTAACTTAGTCATGCGCTTCTCATTTATAAGGCCAAGATGACAATGCCATAAATATGATGGTTTTATGTTATATGTCTTTTGTCTTTTATTATTGATATTGTGGATTGAATTAGACATGTCAAGAATGTAAATCCCATTACATAATGTGCCAGTTCCATAAAGAATATCATTCAACCATATAGAGCAACCATTGCCATTATTAGTCAAATGAAAACCTTTTCTATTTAAATAAGAGACAAAAATAATATTCTTTGTCAAAACTAGAACATAATAACAATTTTCTAATTATAAAATAAGCCCACTTGGGAGGGCTAATACATAAGTTCCTACAACTAATGCAATAACTCTAATTGCCAACACATAGGTCTGACTCTCGTTTCTTGAGCTATTTACTGTTCCTTGGCCCTGCATATCAGTACATATATGTGAGCCACATCAAGTATCAAATACCCACGCATTATTAATAGAAAAACTATTACCCTCAATAACATAAATACTTGAAGTAGAAGGTGTTGGGTTTTGAAGAATGAATCATATTCATAAACGCAGCGAAAAATAAAATTTTTCAAAACCCAAAACAAAAGATCATACTTGTACCATTAAAATTAATTTATATAAATGTAAATGTTAAAAATTATTCCTTGTAATTTTTATTTGTTCTTCAAATCTTCACTTTGTTAGGTTGTAGCAAACCACAACAATCCACACTAGGATGTCTCTAATGATAATCCACGCAAAGAATGAAGAAGAAATTATCAAGAGAAATGGTTTGAACAAATTCAAAGTGCTAGCTTTGAAAGTGTTCTTGAGAGAATTTTTGTTGTCTTAAAAATATTTTTTTCACAAAAAATATTTTCATGTCTATTTTCTGCCATTTGATGTTTTTTCTATTTGAATCAAATTCAAAAATAAGATGAAAAGTCTAAAATGGAGAAAATGGAAACAAAAAAATAGTAATTGGCCATAATTGGCCTAATTATGGCCAAAAACTATCGTTGGCCAACGGATGGGAGAAAGCAGGCGCGCAAGGCCCGCTGCTGGCTGCTGGGTAGGCCAGCCGCCTGCCTATCCCGTGCATGCCTACGTGGGCCCGTACGGGCCCGTGACACTCCCGAACGATTTTTCCGTGCGATCGCATCGTGATCCATCAAGAAATAATTCTCTCATATTTTGGATCCTATCCAAGACCATTTTACTCATTCTCCATATCTTCAATGCGTGTGACCCATTAGGTTCCCGGTTATGTTGGCCATTTAAATTAACAATTCATTTAAGCAGGTCATGAGCATTATCTGGCAACACATCATGACCCCCAATTGATCGGAAAGTCAGTGTTTTGACTACAAACCTTTCCATAGACAATTTCTACGCTATTATTCCTTTCAGCATTTTATACCCCACTTGGTTCAGAGTATGGACATGTGTCAACTCCCACTAGATTGACTACATCACGTCTAGTCCAAGTAATGCTAGTTATTGTCCTTGAGGCTCCTTACTCTATTAGATATGTCATTGAAGACTATCTTTATGACATTTCCACTCTGGCCAGAGATTCTTAAGTAATGACCACGACAAGAAGCCATGGGTATACACTTCTTCTAGCAAGAGTGGTGAATCCTTTGTTGGTTACCCAATTACCTTCAAATACCTCAAGCTGTATCCAATCACCACCCTATGAGCTATCTCTTTGAGGCAACAAGGAATAATGTCAAAATATAGAATCAATATTCAAGATATCCTCGAGTACCTCAAGTATAAGGATACTTGCACCATTGTTATGAGGAGACTATCATTGACATTTGAATAGATTATCCATACGATCGTCGCATAGTAGGTCATCCAATGTACTTAGATACACTTAGCAAGCATCCACATGTTAACTCTAAACATCTCATATTTATATATTATGAGATCTACTACTCGATCCAGTCAAGGAGTGTAACATATGCTAGTCTAACTGGATTAATAATGTCCCATCTCATTAATCGTATGACTAGGGATCATTTTGATACTAACATAATTAAACATGATAAGAATCTCAATATCATGATCTCATCATGATTTCCTTCATGCTATGTTATGTATCAAGGACTTCATTAATTGATTTAAGATCACTTATCAATTCATATATCAAATGAACATCAAATTAATGAAAAAGCCTTTTATTAATAAAATAAATTTGTACAATAAGTGCTAAAGGTGATTGCCTTTAGAGCACTCCTCTAACAGAAGGTGCATCTAATGTCTTATCCTTCTACTTCTTGAAAGACTCCAGGTAGGTCTTCCTGTTTCTCTTCTAATGGCCAGTCTTGCCACAATGGAAGCAAATCCCTTTTTAATCAGTCTCTTTGCCCTTCTTCGTCATGCCTCCATAGGCCTTTGTGAACTTCTTCTTTTTCTTGTTCTTCTATTCTTCTTCTTAGAAGAAGTAGAAGTGTCCAGCAGCATCACAACCTTTTTCTCTTTCTTGACAAAAGGCTCAGCTGCCTTGAGCATATTGATTAACTCGGAGATAGAAGTGGATATTTTGTTCATTTGATATTTTAGGACGAAGTGTGCATAACTATCCGACAAACTTTGGATAATTAAGTCTATACTTAACTCATGATCCATAACGAACCCCAAACTAGCCAATCTCTCAATGTACCCATTCAGCTGCAATGCATGTTGCACTAGAGAAGTCCCCTTTATCATCTTAGAGTGGAAGAGAAATTTAAATATCTCATATTGCTCAATACGAGCTTGCTCATCAAAAAGCTCCCTTGGATGATACATAATGGTATTAGCATCCATGTTCTCATGCTGCTTTTGAAGCTCGGGAGACATAGAGGAGAGTATAATGCAACCTACCAACTCACTATCATCCATTTGCTTCTTGTATGCCAACTGTTCATCAATTGGTGCAACATTAGAAAGAGGGGAGGGAAGGAGCTCTTCCAAGACATAGGCTATATTTTTGGTTTTGAGAACCATTCTCAAATTCCTTAGCTAATCAAGGAAGTTCGGGCTAGTCAGTTTATTGGAATCGAGAATCGAGCGTAAGTTCATGTTTGATTACATGATTCTATCAACCTAGATGTAAAGAAAGATCATGTTAGAGAATGTACTAAATGCATGAATATTAGGTCTTTAATAAATGCACATTATAACTCCCACTATTTTATTATGAACCCATAACCCTTACTGTGATGACCCACTTATATATTAGGAATAATCCCACATATATAAGAAGGATGCCATAAGCTTAACTCGATAAATCTGTTCGAATTAAAACTTTTTTCATTTTAAGTAACTTAATCTATTTATTTATATTGGTTTAGGTAGGTCATTCTAATTAACTATATATATATATATATATATATATATCATTATATTGTGTACACATATGACACCCGATTTTGTTACATAATTATTTACATACACAATATTAACATATGAGATATGTCTACTACAAACCATATACAGAGTCAAACTAAAAAAAATAGATATCCAACCCTCTAACTACGTCTCTTATGTCTCTGCTGATATGGGCTTGGATTTCTTCTTGATCAACTTCACTATCTACTAGCTACAACTTCAATTCATGCATGAGAAGAACCCACGCTAAGCTATCTCTAGCTTAGTGATACATATAAGTATTAAAGTTTTCACCAAGCAGTCACACAAATGCATGTCTCAAATAAAATCATGGCACATCAAATTTTATTACATATTTGTTAGGTAAAGTAAAGAAATACATAACATAAAAAAATAAACATAATAACCTTATTCAATAATTAAATTCTTACTACCTCATGTAAGCATTTCCTGTTTTGTTACTTATGCCAATTATAAATTTTTCCACATTTCATTTCATAGTCTTTAATTAATATTAGCCCAAATCTCATTCCCGGACTCTCCGGATATGGGGTGTGAAATAAGGGCGCTCGCGGAATTAAAACCGGTTCAATATAGTGTATCAACCTAACCAGTTCAATTGTTCAACTCATAACTCACAAAATACATGACATTTTAAGGTGGGACTTTCATAGGAATTTAGATAAGACATAGAATTAAAACGTTCATGTTTTGAACTTTGCCTAATAAAAATTTTAAAATAGGTCAAATATAAGGATGAAGTTACTGGAGTTGTACAGGTATATAAAACTAGCTCAATCAAGGAACAGTCATAGTTCATTTCACTATAACTCAACCTACACAAGAGATATTTATACACAATTTGGCAAATACCTAAATAATACATATATCTACAAATTTTAGGTTTTGAAAAACCTCAAATTCAGCCATTAAGATGATCAAATTGAATAAAAACTATGGACTATCCTGTTGATACTCTTCCAGGAACCAGTCTCACTCAAATGACCATTTCTCTTCATATACTCAAAATCATTCAATAAAATTTGAAAAACAGATACAAAAGACATATATGAACAACTTTGATGTTTTATACCTCTTCAAATGTGGTTCACAAGATAATCAAAAATAGGGTGGAATATTCTGCAGTAACATAACCCAAAAACAATTCTAATAACACAATAATAATAGGAAAGATATTACTTACCAAGATCATATTTATTTGGAGTGAATTTGCTTGCAAATCATGAAGGATAGGATGAAGATTTTGGGCTGTAATATGGAGGAAGGAAAGGGATGATGATGAAGAAGAAGAAGAAAGTTGAAGTTGGAAGAAATAGGGCAAAGTCTTAATTGACTTCCCCCTCCCCTCCCTTTTTCCCGTTTTCATCTTTTTTTTTGTTAATTATTTTGCTACTCACTGTTCACTTTTTTTGTATTTATTTATATTTATTTATTTATTTATTTTCACATATTTACTTATATCTAGTCCCTTTAATTTTTACCAAAAATACAATTTAATTATGTGGTCTAATTTAATCAAATTTATCATGTCTATCAATTTAATTTATTTTAATTTCTAATTTAATCATTTATTTCATCTATTTTAATCTCTATTATCTATCATATTTTTCCTATTTATACCACATACTTATTCTAATTAAACTCTAATTAGTGAACGTTACACTCACTATGAATCCGAGAGAACCCGTTGGAAGCTCGTTTAGTGGGTCAGTATCCAACATCATTAAAAATGACCTTGGGTTTGCCCAACATGCCATGTTAGGTCAATTGGTATGTATCTCATACCAATTGCATCATATCATGCAACTACTGAATTATTGGGCTATCAACTCTTGATATGTGTACATCTCATGTACACTTACCCAATACTGCCTCTAATTAACATTGACCTTGGGTTTACCCAGAAAACCAATATAATTAGTTAAAGCAAGCCCATTAATCATGAAATCATATTTTGATGGTTTGAACATATTCGTATAGGGCAGGCTTGGGTTTGCCCAGAACCTTGATGCTAAAAGAACTCTAGTTCTTGCAATATTAATGGAAGGCATTGACTTTAATATGATTGAAGAGGGATTTCTTTATTTAGGTCTCATCATGGCAATTTTCCATGCATAATATATCCATTCATCACATATAGATATATAAAATAATTACACTAACTATATGGTTATGATTATGGACATAATCTAACATCAATCTTTTGAGTCATGAAAGGATTGACTAGGTCTCACCTAGGTAGATGCATGAAATTACAACACTAAAATATAAAACAATTTCTTATTCTAATACTCATTTGTTTTTGGCACCATCTTTTTGGCTTTTTGATCATTTGCATTTCAATTCTATTCTAGTCCTATCTAATCTAATTACATAAATTCTTCATACGAAAACCTCAAGTTACATTTGAAGGGAGTAAGATGAGAAGAGAAATACAATAGAGAGAAAACAGAAGGGAGGGACTCGCAGGCCCTAATTACCAAAAAAATAAAATTCCATGCATTGGTCAAGTCCATAATCATACCAGCATGCCATTCCTTGCACCCCTAGCATGCATTCTCTAATGCATTATTAAAGGTAATCATTAAAGTAACAATTTGGGTTCCCTTTGTTTCAACTCTTGAAACTTAATTTTGATTGCTTGGCCTTTAATGAAATTCATCATAAATTCATTATTTAATCTCATTAAATAATTATATAATCATTTAGAAACACTTTCTAAAAGGAAATCATGCAAATTAGGCATACATTTGATCATATCAATTAGTTTCCTAAAATTTCCTAATATGCCAACTAGGTTACTACCAATTTAATGCATGCAATAATTAAATCCGAATTTAATAATTAAATCTCATTTAATATTAAATCCAAATATGACCAGTAGTTAATTTGTAATTAAATTACCTTAATTAATTATTATTTTGATGCAAAATAGGATTAAACAATTCTAGTTACAATTGCATACTAGAATCCTTGTCAAACTAGGACTTTGAAAACCATTGTCTAATTCAAATCAAATTCCAAAACTTTTAGAATTCATTTTCATCATTATAAGTAACTTATAATCAGTTTAAACTAATTAAATTCATTCAATAGATAATCTAAATCATTCATCATTCAATTAGCTAACCAATTACACAAAAATTGCATAAATTGAATTCTACCTGAATTAGGAATCTTTAGGAATTTAATTACGAATTTAATTTGAATTCACCATGAAATTGACATCAAAATAACATAATGAATATCTCATAAACATGAATTAAGGTTCGGATCATCAATTTACATGCCATTAAATTAAACAACATAAAACAGTCTCATCACATGGTAAGGTTCTCAACCTAGTTATATGTTTTGTTTGTTCCTTGATCAAAAACGATTTTTGTACCATTATAGTTACTGTCCAGAAGTTAAAAAAAATTATAAATATGTCATAAATATATTTTACTAATGAAATTAATAAACCAAATTCGAACAACCCTTCAAACAACTCAATTGGCACAATTAGGTTTCATAAACCCTAGAAATTCAACAACTATGCATAACTTCAATTTCATGTTCAAATCAAATTCAAACCTTTTCATTATCATCAAAAATATCTAATATGATCATATTAACATTTCATTAAATTAAAATTAAAATTTGAGGTCAAACAAAATCAAATTCGTTTTTAACAAAAAGAGAGAATCCAAGTTAATCTTTAACAATAAAACTTATTGATGCTTCAATTAAATCCGAATTTAATTTACATAGGGTGCCTTTGATACCACTGTTGGGTTTTTAAAATGCATCACACACATGACACAATGAAAAATTAAAATTAATTGAATCCAAAACTATGGAACACCCTATGAACATTATAATTGGATCATACCATCAATATGGGAGAACTTGATTACTTTTGTTTGCAACTCTTGATCTTCCAAGTTGTGAGCTTTTTCTTCATTGTTGGATTGTAGCAAACCATAAAAATTCAAGGCTATGATTTTCTCTAAGAGTATCCACATGAAGGAAGAAGAGGAAAACCTCTTAGGAGATGCGGTGACAAAAGTCCAAAATGCTAAGGAGAGAAGAAAAATAACTCTTATTTTTTTTAATGGGAAGCCACGAAATTGGCTCCTTAAGAGGAGTATTTATACACTTTCTAATCTCTTTTAGGGTTGGAAAAGGAAAATCCCTAATGGGCCCATTTCCATAAGGTATAAGGTCCAATATTGACCATGTCAACAATCCTAATCCAATTAGGATTTGGCCCATTTTTACAACTTTTATAAAAGACTCAATTCTCTTTCTTTCTCATTTGGATTTTATCCAAAACCCAATCTACATTTTCTTCATTCCCTCTATGCATGTGACCTAATAGGTTTTCTAGTCATATTGGTAGCTCAATCTCGAGAGGAATCCTAATCCAATTAGGATTCTACGAGTCAAACACTTTTGACCCATAATGAATCTCTAATCAATTTCCCTTGACTTAGCAGATCATGAGCGGTATTTAGCAACACATCATAACCATCCAATTAACTAGAAAGTCAATGGTCTGACTATAAACTCTTCCATAGATAATTACCATGCAATTTATCATTTCACCAAACTTTACCTCATTTTGTTCAGAGCATGGACTGTTTATCAACTCCCACTAGACTGACTACATTACATCTAGTCCAAATGATATTAGTTCTTGTCTATGAGACTCATTACTCTTTTAGATTTCTTTAAAGACCTTCTTCAGGACATGTCCACCTTGGCCAAGGACTTATGAGCAATGATCTCTACAAGAGGCCATATGTATACCTTCCTTCCATCAGGATGTGAGAGGAGTGCTCTAAAGGCAATCACCTTTAACACATATTGTACAAATTTATTTGATTAATAAAAGGCTTTTTCATTAATTTGATGTTCATTTGATATATGAATTGATAAGTGATCTTAAATCAATTAATGAAGTCCTTGATACATAACATAAACATGAAGGAAATCATGATGAGATCATGATATTGACATTCTTATCATGTGTAATTATGTTAGTATCAAAATTATCCCTAGTCATAGGATTAATGAGATGGGACATTATTAATCCAAACAGACTAGCACAGTTACACTCCTTGAGTGGATCAAGTAGTAGATCTCATAACATATAAACATGAGATATTTAGAGTTAACATGTGGATGCTTGCTAAGTGTAGCTAAGTACGTTGGATGACCAACTATGAGACAATCATATGGATAATCTATTCAAATGTCAATGATAATCTCATCATAGCAATGGTGCAAGCATCCTTAGACTTGAGGTACTCAAGGATATCTTGAATATTAATTCAGTATTTTGACACTATTCCTTGTTGCCTTAGAGAGGTAGCTAATTGGGTGGTATTGGATATAGCTTGAGGTATTTGAAGATAATTGGGTAATCAACAAAGGATTCACCACTCTTGATAGAAGGAGTGTATACCCATGGCCTCTTGTCATGGTCATTACTTAGGAATCTCTAGCCGGAGTGGAAATGTCATAAAGATAGTCTTCAATGACATATCTGATAGAGTAATGAGCCTCATGCACAAGAACTAACAATACTTGGACTAGACGTGACATAGTTAGTCTAGTGGGAGTGGACACATGTCCATACTCTGAAACAAGTGGGGTATAGAATGGTGAAAGGAATAATTGCACACAAATTGTCTATGGAAAGGTATGTAGTCAAACCACTGATTTTCCGGTCAATTGGAGGTCATGATGTGTTGCTAGATACCGCTCATGACCTACTTAAATTAATTGTTAATTTAAGTGGCCAACATACCGGGAACCTAATAGGCCACATGTTGGGTTTTGAAGAATGAATCATATTCATAAACACAGCGAAAAATAAAATTTTTCAAAACCCAAAACAAAAGATCATACTTGTACCATTAAAACTAATTTATATAAATGTAAATGTTAAAAATTATACCTTGTAATTTTTATTTGTTCTTCAAATCTTCACTTTGTTGTGTTGTAGCAAACTACAACAATCCATGCTAGGATGTCTCTAATGATAATCCACGCGAAGAATGAAGAAGAAACTATCAAGAGAAAATGGTTTGAACAAATTCAAAGTGCTAGCTTTGAAAGTGTTCTTAAGAGAATTTTTGTTGTCTTAAAAAAAAATTTTCACAAAAAATATTTTCATGTCTATTTTCTGCCATTTGACGTCTTTTCTATTTGAATCAAATTCAAAAATAAGATGAACAGTCAAAATGGAGAAATGGTAACTAATGAATAGTAATTGGCCATAATTGGCCTAATTATGCCCAATTACAGCTGTTGGCCAACGGATGGAAACTGCAGGCATGCTGGGCCTGCTGCGGGCTGCTGCTGGGCAGCCTAGCTAGCCTGCAAGGTCGGCCAGCAGCCTGCCTAGCCCTCACGGGCTCGCACGGGCTCGCACGGGCCCGAACGATTTTTTTGTGCGATCTCATCGCGATTCATCCTAAAATAATTCTCTCATATTTTAGATCATATCCAAGACCATTTTACTCATTCTCCATATCTTCAATGCATGTGATCCATTTAGTTCCCAGTTATTTTGGCCATTTAAATGAACAATTAATTTAACCAGGTCATGAGCGGTATCCAGCAACACATCATGACCCCCAATTTGTCGGAAAGTCAGTGGTTTGATTGCGAACCTTTCCATAGACAATTTCTATGCAATTATTCCTTTCACTATTCTATACCCCACTTGGTTCAGAGTATGGAAATGTGTCAACTCCCACTAGACTGACTACGTCACGTCTAGTCCAAGCAATGTTAGTTCTTATTCTTGAGGCTCATTACTCCATTAGAATTGTGTCAACTCCCACTAGACTGACTACGTCACGTCTAGTCCAAGTAATGTTACTTCTTGTTCTTGAGGATCATTACTCTCTTAGATATGTCATTGATTCCTGAGTAATGACCATGACAAGAGGCCATGGGTATACACTCCTTCTATCAAGAGTGGTGAATCCTTTGTTGGTTACCCAATTACCTTCTAATACCACAAACTGTATCAAATCACCACCCTATGAGCTACCTCTCTGAGGCAACAAGGAATAGTGTCAAAATACAGAATCAATATTCAAGATATCCTTTAGTACCTCAAGTATAAGGATACTTGCACTATTGCTATGAAGAGACTATCATTGACATTTGAATAGATTATCCATACGATTGTCTCATAGTTGGTCATCCAATGTACTTAGCTACACTTAGCAAGCATCCACATGTTAACTCTAAACATCTCATGTTTATAGATTATGAGATCTACTACTCGATCCAGTCAAGGAGTGTAACATGTGCTAGTCTAACTGGATATAATGTCCCATCTTATTTATCGTATGACTAGGGATAATTTTGATACTAACATAATTAAACATGATAAGAATCTCAATATCATGATCTCATCATAATTTCCTTCATGCTATGTTATTTATCAAGGACATGATTAATTGATTTAAGATCACTTATCAATTCATATATCAAATGAACATCAAATTAATGAAAAAGCCTTTTATTAATCAAATAAATTTGTATAATAAGTGCTAAAGGTGATTGCCTTTAGAGCACTCCACTAACATCACACACATTGAAGATATGGAGAATGAGTAAAATGGTCTTGGATAGGATCCAAAATATGAGAGAATTATTTCGGGATGGATCGTGATGAGATCGCACAAAAAAATCGTTCGGAAGGGTCACGGGCCCGTGTTAGCCAGCCTAGCGGGCCAGCTGGGCTGCTGCAGGCCCAGCGCGCTGCTGCCTCCCATCCGTTGGCCAACGACAGTTTTTTGGCTTTAATTAGGCCAATTACTATTCATTCATTTCCCTTTTCTCCATTTTTGACTTTTCATATTTTTTTTGAATTTGATTAAAATAGAAAAGACATTAAATGGCAGAAAATAGACATGAAAATATTTTTTTGTGAAAAAAATATTTTTAAGACAACAAAATTCTTACAAGAACACTTGCAAAGCTAGCACTTTGAATTTGTTCAAACCATTTCTCTTGGTAGTTTCTTTTTCATTCTTCTCATGGATTATCATTAGAGACATCATAGTGTGGATTGTTGTGGTTTGCTATAACCCAACATAGTGAAGATTTGAATAACAAATAAAAATTACAAGATATAATTTTTTAACATTTATATTTATATAAATTAGTTTTAATGGTACAAGTATGATATTTTGTTTTGGATTTTGAAAATAATATTTTTTCCACTGCATTTATGAATATGATTGATTCTTCAAACCCAACATTGGTATCAGAGCCTCCTTGTATCCATTAAAATTAATTTTAATTGAAAGTGCAATGGGATTGCATGTTTTTGATGATTTTGGATCAATAGGTTTTGAAAAATTGAAATTAATTTGTAAAATATGTTTCATACATTTTTCTTCATAATTAAATTACAAAAAAAATATAACCAGTCCCATCAATTAAGCCAAACAACAACACATGTTCATAAACAAGGAAATTTTAGGCATTTTTGAAATAAATCCAAAATTAATTATTTGAATCACATTCAAATCATTTTTCGATCAAAGTATTCATTCTTAATCATCCCATGATCAGATTAAAGAAAGAAAAATGAGTAAAACATATTATACAAATTAATTCCAATTTTTCAAAACCTATGATCCAAAATCATCAAAAACATGCAATCCCATTGCACTTTCAATTAAAATAATTTTAATGGATACAAGGAGGCTTTAATACCAATGTTGGGTTTTGAAGAATGAATCATATTCATAAACGCAGCGAAAAAAATAAAATTTTCCAAACCCAAAACAAAAGATCATACTTGTACCATTAAAATTAATTTATATAAATATAGATGTTAAAAATTATACCTTGTAATTTCTTATTTATTCTTTAAATATTCATTTTGTTGGGTTGTAGAAAACCACAACAAATCCACACTAGGATGACTCTAATGATAATCCACGCAAAGAATGAAGAAGAAACTATCAAGAGAAATGGTTTGAACAAATTCAAAGTGCTAGCTTTAAAAGTGTTCTTGAGTTCTGCCATTTGATGTCTTTTCTATTTTAATCAAATTCAAAGAAAAGATGAAAAGTCAAAAATGGAGAAAAGGGAAATGAATGAATAGTAATTGGCCATAATTGAACTAATTAAGTCCAAAAAACTACCGTTGGCCAACGGGTGGGAGGTAGCAGAGCGTGCAGGCCTGCTACGGTC
Source organism: Triadica sebifera (assembly GCA_023653625.1). NCBI lineage: Eukaryota > Viridiplantae > Streptophyta > Magnoliopsida > Malpighiales > Euphorbiaceae > Triadica > Triadica sebifera. The sequence continues at coordinate 14,904,456 of CM042898.1, read as the reverse complement.
TGTTGCTGGGCAACTCGGCTGGCCCGCCTGCCTAGCCCAAACTGGCCTGTGACCCTCCCGAACGATTTTTCTGTGCGATCTCATTGCGATCCATCCTGAAATAATTCTCTCATATTTTGGATCCTATCCAAGACCATTTTACTCATTGTCCATATCTTCAATGCGTGTGACCCATTAGGTTCCTGGTTATGTTGGCCACTTAAATTGACAATTAATTTAAGTAGGTCATGAGCGGTATGTAGCAACACATCATGACTCCCAATTGACCAGAAAGACACTGGTTTGACTACGAACCTTTCCATAGACAATTTCTATGCAATTATTCCTTTCACCATTTTATAACCCACTTGGTTCAGAGTATGGACATGTGTCAACTCCCACTAGACTAACTACATCATGTCTAGTCCAAGTAATGTTAGTTCTTGTCATTGAGGCTCATTACTCTATTAGATATGTCATTGAAGACTATCTTTATGACATTTTCAGCCCGACCAAAGATTCCTAAGTAATGACCACGACAAAAGGTCATGGGTATACACTCCTTCTATCAAAAGTGGTGAATCCTTTGTTGGTTACCCAATTACCTTCGAATACCTGAAGCTGTAATCAATCACCACCGTATTAACTACCTCTCTGAGGCAATAAGGAATAGTGTGAAAATACAGAATCAATATTCAAGATATCCTTGAGTACCTCAAGTCTAAGGATACTTGCACCATTGCTATGATGAGACTATCATTGTCATTTGAAGAAATTATCCATATGACTGTCTCATAGTTGGTCATCCAATGTACTTAGCTACACTTTGCAAGCATCCACATATTAACTCTAGACATCTCATGTTTATAGATTATGAGATTTACTACTCGATCCAATCAAGGAGTGTAACATGTGCTAGTCTGTCTGGATTAATTATGTCATATCTCATTAATCCTATGACTAGGGATAATTTTGATACTAACATAATTACACATGATAAGAATATCGATATCTTTATCTCATCATGATTTCCTTCATGCTATGTTATGCATCAAGGATTTTATTAATTGATTTAAGATCACTTAACAATTCATATATCAAATGAACATCAAATTAATGAAAAAGCCTTTTATTAATCAAATAAATTTGTACAATAAGTGTTAAAGGTCATTGCCTTTATAGCACTCCTCTAATAAGCTCCCACTTGCACTAATTCCAATCGGCTTTGTATTTAATTCCATAGGCGAGTACATGAGAATCATATTTCTTTTGGGGAAGTGGCTTAGTTAAAGGATCAACAATATTCTGATTAGTGGGCACTCTTTCTATCTATACATCATTCCTACCAATGATTTCTCTAATCAAATGGTATCTTTTGAGTACATGTTTTGATCTCTGATGAGACTGTGGCTCATTTGCTTGCGCAATGGTTCCATTATTATCACAATACAATTGTATTGGATCAATAATGCTGGGAACCATTCCAAGTTCTGTGATGAATTTCTTTATCCAAAATGCTTCTTTTGCTGCTTCAAAAGCTGCAAGGTACTCTTCTTCGGTTGTGGAATCAGTAATCGTTTCCTGTTTGCAACTCTTCCAACTAACTGCTCCTCCATTTAGTGTGAATATATAACCTGACTGTGATTTTGAGTCATCCTTGTCAGATTGGAAGCTGGTATCGGTATACCTGCTCATAATAAGATCTCCATCTCCATATACCAAGAATACATCCTTAGTTCTTCTTAAGTACTTAAGGATATTCTTGACAGCCACCCAATGACCCTCACCAGGGTCCGATTGGTATCTACTCATGACACTCAGAACATATGATACATTGGGTCTTGTACATATCATAGCGTACATGATTGATCCTATAGCTGAAGCATATGGAATCAAACTCATGTGTGTCTTCTCATCTTGTGTCTTTGGACACAAAGACTTTGAGAGAGCAATCCCATGGGTCATGGGAATATATCCCCTCTTGGACTGCTCCATGCTAAACCTCTTTAGCATCTTATCTATGTATGTAGACTATGAAAGACCGAGCAATATTTTAGATCTATCTCTATAGATCTTTATCCCTAAAATATAGACTGCTTATCCAAGATCTTTCATAGAGAAATTCTTGGATAACCAAATTTTGACTGATTGTAAGGCTGAGACATCATTTCCATTAACAATATGTCATCTACATAAAATATAAGAAATTCGGATTTTGTAAGAAACCAAACTGTTTGATTGTCTCATCAAATCAAATATTCCAACTCTTGGATGCTTGCTTTAATCCATAAATGGATCTTTGAAGCTTACATACCTTTTTGCCATCTTTGGATATGAAACCTTCTAGTTGTGTCGTGTACACATCCTCAGTCAGATTTCCATTAAGGAAAGTTGTCTTCACATCCATTTGCCATATCTCATAATCATAATGAGTAGCAATGGCTAGGAGTATCCTTATGGATTTAAGCATAGCTACTGGGCTAAAAGTTTCATTGTAGTCAATTCCTTGTTTTTGACGATAACCTTTAGCAACAAGTCTAGCTTTATAGGTAATCACATTACCATCCATGTCAATTTTCTTTTTGAAAACCCACTTGCACCCTATAGGCTTTATTCCTTCGGGTGGGTCAACCCAAGTCCATACTTGGTTTTCATACATGGAATCCATTTCTGACTTTATGGCTTGAAGCCATTTGTCAGATTTTGAATTATTCAGAACTTTTTCATAGGTTGTAGGCTCATCATTTTCTATGAGCAATACGTCGTTCTGTTCACTAATGAGAAATCCATATCTCTATCCTACTTGACCTATGAAGCTCTTGTGCTTCAGAAGGTTGAGCTATTATATCATCTGTATGAGTAACAAGCTCGGGTTCAGCTAGTTGATCAACATCTGTTTGAGCATTTTGAATTTCCTCATTTCAATTTTGCTCCCACTATCTCATTTTAGTAGGAATTCTCTCTCTAAAAATATAGCATGTCTTGAAACAAAAACCTTTTGTTCCAAGGGGTGGTAAAATTGATATCCATATGATGCTTTTGGATATCCCACAAACAAACATCGGTCTAACTTAGCTTCTAGCGTATCCGACATTGTCTGCTTCACATAAGGAGGACAACCCCAAATTCTCATGTAAGAAAATGTGGGCCTCTTGTTATACCATATATCATATGGAGTAACATCAACAGAATTTGAAGGAACTCATTTAATATATAAATGGTGGTCTATAGTGCATAACCCCAAAAGGATTTAGGCAATTTCGCAAAACTCATCATAGACCTTACCATGTCTAACAAGGTTCGGTTTCTTCTTTCAGCCACCCCATTGTGATATAGACATTAGACACCACTTTATAGAGATCATGTTCAATATGGAGATGGTGCATTAGAATTTATAAGCACAGAAAATCAATTGGTAGATATATTCACTAAGTCTCAAAATGAGGAAAGATTTAATTTCATTAGAAGAGAACTTGGTATGATTGATGGATTAACCTTGTGATTGCTAAATTATCAAATCCCATGTGATAATCTTAATTTTATATCATATCACTAGATATAAGGTAGTAAATTTGATGAAAAATTTATGTTATAAGGGATAGAATCTTCATAGAAATGATTCAGTCTTGTTATTAGGACTTAATTTTATTTGATGGAAATTTTAGGGAAGTCACGCCCGTGACATATGTTCACGCCCGTGACTTAAATACCCAAAAAAGGCAGTGTCGTTCACGACATCGTTCATGGCTTCAAGTAGTGAAGCTTCTGGTCACGACTTCATTTACTCCCATGAAAAGCCTTGTTCATGCCCGTGATGTATTTTCACGCCCGTTAACATTTTCAACCCAAACTCATAGAGACATTCACGCTTTAAGTCACGCTTTGGATCACGGGCATAAGTAATGAAATTCAACCTTTCACTCCCGTGATGATTTTTTTACCCCCGTGATAGTTCATCATTCATGACCGTGACCATTTTCACGCCTTTATTCATGGGTAGAGCACCCCTTCAGTAAACCGTGAACACGACCATTCACGCCCGTGAACACATATTTTCACGCCCGTGAATACATCGGGTATATAAGAAAATAGCCGGTTATTTTTCACATTTCAAGCTTTCAACTCCTAGAAATCGCTCTCATTTACACACATTCAATGAGATATTGAAGATTCCAGCCCCCAAGTCACAAAATTTTGCTATAAATACCTTTAAAAGTTCATTCCTTCAACAAAAATCATACTCCTTTAGGGTTTCCTCAAATTTTCTGTCAAACGTTTCCCAAAACTCCACAAAGTTCATTTCTTCAATCCAAATGGAAACTGGATCATCAAAAGGAAAGAGAAAGAAGTCTCATGCTCTCAGGAGGTATGTAGATTACCTCATGAACATAATTCTAGAGCATTGCCATCCCTGGTACTCCACCTTGAAGCAAAGGCCTCTCCTTTCATCGAGGTCCTTTGAATGGCAAACCGTACTATCGGGCTTGAAACAGCAATGACAGAGCAACTCTAGGCCTATCACTTGAAGGAATTCGTGGACATTCATCAGCCCACATTGAGGGAGCCAACATTGGAATTTTTGAGCACTTCGTACGTGTCTCCTACCGGAGTGGTGAAGTTCCAACTCTGCAATAATCCAAACACCCTCATTGCCACAGAATTCGAGGACTTATTCCATTTACCCTCGGAAGGCATCTTCAATGATAGCGAAGTGGAATTCTTTGCAACTCGAGCTTGGACCCATTTTGGCACAGATTGCAGCTGGGATGTCAAGAAGAACAAGAGCACTCATCTTCGGTCCCCAGTGCACAAATATTTGCATAGGTTTCTAACCTATAACATATTCGCTCGGGGAGATAGCAATGGGACCATTCGGAAATCTGAGCTCTTCCTTTTTGAGATGGCCAGAAGAGGTCTCACGGTGGCACTTTCTAGATGGTTTGCAAACCATCTTCTGTCCATTGTCACCAAACCCACAGGAGATATACTCATTGGTGGATATGTCACCCATATAGCCTTGAAGCTTGGCTATTTGAAGCTGGATGAACATCATTTCAATCTCATCCCAGGGCATCCTCGAGATCGATTGGATGTCGAGTCTTTTATTAAGATGGGAGCGACTATCAGAATTATTCATGAGAACAATATTTACTACTACTTCATAGAAACTACTGGGGAGATAATTTGGGAAGACAATGATACGGAAGACTTCAAAGCCAGCCTCCAAGGAATCCAGCAGAAGAAAAGGGCTCGGGTTGAGGAAGCACCTCCAGCAGCTGAGTAGGACATCAGACAATCCTCAGCTTCCACACCAAATTTGGTGCAGCGGGTGGTTGACTTATTGGCACCACATTTTGAGCAGTTGCAGGCTTCGATGGACGAGAGGTTAGAGAACCTCAAAGACTTCATGGAGTCTCAGATAGACAGCCTAGAGGTAGAGGTTCTTCGACTTAGGGATAGAATGTTCGGCTAGGTGTTAGGCTAGATGGTAGCCTTAATATGTTATTTGCTTGTTTATTTACTTGTTTTTTGTTTGTTTTCAGGAAATTGTAAATTTCCTTTCTGACCTTTATTTACCTTGGTTTGTACTTCTCCTTTTAACATTAATATAGTTGCTTTGTTTATGGTTTAATCTTTATATTCTTTTTATTGATGACAAAAGGGGGAGAACCTAGCAATATATTAAGATAAATGAATTTTGAATAAAAAATAAGTACCTTCAAATACATTGACATTGAGTTCAGTAGGGAGAAATTAGAAATTAGAAATACTTCAAATTTGATTCAAAATTAATATGCAAGTATGAAATTGAGCTTTATACACATTAGATATATCTTAAGTATACTTTGCATATACCTTAATGCAAGTTACATAAATGAATATACCATGATATACTCTAAATATACCTTACATATACTTCATGCCTTAAAACAAATTTTGGTATATATTGGATATACTTTACATATAATTTGCATATACTTAAAAACTAGAAAGTTTTTTTCAATGCTACATCATTCTTTACAATTCTTGCATTTCATTAATTTTTATCCTAAGTATCTTTTGAGGGGGAGACTTCTCAAAAGCACATATTGCTAGATTATTTGTCACCATCAAAAAGGGGAAGACTGTTAAACCTTGAGGGGTATTTCCATCATTTTGATGATAACAAATAAAATAACAATATTATATTTAACATACTTGTTTTCTAAGTCTATTAAACAGGGTATGGAATAAAATAGCAAGAATGGAGAATGGAAGATTAATCCTTGAAAGATAAAATTAAGGAAGTAGCATGTTCACGCCCATGATCCTATGTGTCACACCCGTGAAACAGCTAACCATCACCAAAACCAACATTTGAAGTTCACGGCCATTAAGAAAGACAACAAACTGTGAAATGCACATTTAAGTCACGCCCGTGAATTAAATGTCATGCCCATGAACCTTCATGATAATTTCATCCAAAGAGCTTCACAACCAAAGTCACCACTTGAATCATGACTGGGAAATTTGTCACACCCGTGAAGATGTATGTCACGCCCGTGACCCAATGTTTCAAAACCTTTTAGAGAGCTTCACGACCAAGGTCACCACTTCAGTCATGGGTTGGAAGAACAGTCATGCCCATGAAGGATGAAAGAGAAAAATGTCAGGCGCGATTATTTGGGTTGGTACAATGGCTAGTTGCGTATTAAATGCCCTCTAACGGCTATAATTAGCCATGGGAGTATAAATGCAAATCATTTATGCATTTAGTACAAGAGGATAGCAAATACTTTGAATCAAAATCTTATTACAAGCTATTTGTACATTTAATACTTTCATAACCAATATCTATTCTCTGTGAAAATATTTTTGCTCATCATTTATTGAGCAATAAAGATTTGTAAGTGTTTCTCTCTGTAATCATTTATTACTCAAGTGAGTTTTGGGTATTTCTGGGTTAAAAGTAGAACACTTGTAAGGGTTAGTTGTGTGAGACTTTAAAACACAAAGTAAAAGTTGTTTGTGTGAGCCTGTAAAACACAAGATAAAAAGTTATTTGTGTGAGCCTGTAAAACACAAGGAATTGGTTATTGTGTGAGCCATTAAAACACAAGGGATTTCTGGGTTAGGTGTGAGCCATTGTGAGAAACACCATAGTTGGGAGTGAGCTTGTAAAACTCCATTGTAACACTTAGTGTGTTAGTGAAACTCCCAATTGCGATTGGGGAGAGGAGTAGGGTTTGTTAACACCCGAACCTCTATAAAAATCCTTGTGTCAAATTTCTCTATCCCTCCTAAAATTAATTTTTATTTCCACACTATAAAGTTTAATTTTTAAAACTCCAATTCAACCTCCATTCTTAGCTTAATATCTGGGCAACAATGTGGAAGTAACATGTGCTGAGTGCCATTCTACTACATGTGCAAGGATGCCCTCTCATGTGCGACATCAACCTCTTTGCACAAGGCTATCGCGCACGCACGTAACAATTTGCGATTATACATAATTTCTTTATAAATGGAAGCAAACATGGGGTTTAAGTGTCCAAACCCAATTATGATTATTGGGCATATAAATACCCTAAAAAATGGCTCAGAAAGGAGCCTATCCATTAGAATAAAGAAGCCATCTCTCTTCCATCTCTCTCAAAAGTTGAATCACCATTGCTAGCACCTTGGTGTTTTGAAAACCCATCTCTTTCAAGAGTGTTTCCTTTGCTCCATTGCATTGATTACAATTAGAGAAAATCTAGCCTTGGATTGTTATGGTTTGTAATAACCCAATTAAGAAGCAAGGCTCACAACTTGGAAGATTGAAAAGCTACAAACAAAAGTAATCATATTGATGGTATGATCCTATTTTAATGTACATAGGGCATTCCGTTATATTTAGGTCAATTAATTTTAAATTTCTACTGTGCTATTTATGAGATGCATGTATCAGAACCCAACAATGATATCAGAGCCACCCTATGCAAATTAAAATTGGATTTAGTTGAAGTATCAATGAGATTGATTGAAAATGAACAATTTGGATTCCCTCCTTTTGTTAAAAGTGAATTTGATTCTCTTTGGCCTCAAATTTTAATTTGAATTCAATGAGATGTTAATATGATGATATTAGATGTTGTTGATGATAATTAAAAGGTTTTAATTCGATTTAAACATGAAATTCAAAGTTATGCATAGTTGTTGAATTTCTAGGGTTTATGAAACCTAGTTGTGCCAATTAAGTTGTTTGAGGGGTTGTTCTAATTTAGTTTATTAATTTGATTAATAAAATATGTTTATGACATATTTATAATGTGTTTTAACTTCTGTACAACACCTATAATAATGGAAAAATCATTTTTAATCATGGAACAAACAAAACAAGTAACTAGGTCAAAAACCTTACCTTATGATGGGACTGTTCTACTTTTAACCCAGAAATACCCAAAACTCACTTGAGTAATAAATGATTACAGAGAGAAACACTTACAAATCTTTATTGCTCAATAAACGATGAGCAAAAATATTTTCACAGAGAATAGATATTGGTTATGAAATATTAAATGTACAAATAACTTGTAATAAGATTTTGATTCAAAGTATTTGCTATCCTCTTGTACTGAATGCATAAATGATTTGCATTTATACTTCCATGGCTAATTATAGCCATTAGAGTGCATTTAATACGCAACTAGCCATTGTACCAACCCAAATAATTGCGCCTGACATTTTTCTCTTTCATCCTTCATGGGCGTGACTGTTCTTCCATGTCGTGACTGAAGTGGTGACCTTGGTCGTGAAGCTCTCTAAAAGGTTTTGAAACATTGGGTCACGGGCGTGACATACATCTTCACGGGTGTGACAAACTTCCAGCCGTGATCCAAGTGGTGACTTTGGTCGTGAAGCTCTCTGGATGAAATCGTCATGAAGGTTCACGGCCGTGACTTAAATGTGCATTTCATAGTTTGTTGTCTTCCTTCATGGCTGTGAACTTCAAATATTGGTTTTAGTGACACATAGATTGTAACATCCTTGACCTTCCCCATATGCATTTCATCGAACATAAGCATCTTGCATACAATTCAATTGAACACATGCATTTCATACGTATTTCTATAGGAACAAGTTTATGACACGCACTAGCTACGTGTCCTAGTATTTGGCACTTGTATTGAGTCGCACTTGTGTAATTATAACCTAAATGAAGATAACAAAGCATTAGAAATAAATTGAATAAGGTGATTAAATTAAACTAAGAAAAATGATTAGATTAAGATTAGTAAACAATTACATTGTTAATTTAGTTAAATCGGATCAAATGATTAAGTTGTATTATTGTGTGAATTAATGGAATTATAAATATATGTAAATAATAATAATAACAATATAAAATAAAATGAAAATGAAACAAAAGAGAAATATAAGAGAAGAGAAATGAGAAATGAGAAGAGAAAAGAGAAGAGAAAAAGAGAAAAAGAGAAAAGGACAAAAAACAAGTTGGCTTTATCTTCATCTTTCTTCCCCATTTCTGCCTCCTCACTCCAGCCCGACTTCTTCTTCAATTTCCTCCATTTCAGACTTAAATTCTTCCTTTTTTCACCTAGTTTTTGAAGCTAATTGATCCCTTTCAAGTTTGTTCTTGGTAAGTAATCAATTCTTATTGCTATAGGGTTGATTTGAGTTGCTTAGGTTCAATATTAGGCACTGAATTTCACCCCGATTTTGATATTAATAGCAATTGATTCTGGAAATGTGTAAAACACAAAAGTTATTTCTTTATATCTTATATTTGTGGGTATGTAAACATTTTTGCAAGAGTTATGTATAGGGAGAGATATGCCCTTTGTACTGAAACTGGTCAGGGTATAAACCCTAGCCAAGTTAGCTACTGTGTGGTTTGATTTCGAATATGTTAAAGCCCTTATTTGAAGTCTCTCAAAACATAAAAGTTGTAGATATATGTGTTTTCTATCTGTATACCAAATTTCAGGTTCATACGTCTTGTAAATGGGGAGTTATGGTGAATGGAACCATGACTGTTCCATGGTTTGAACTGCCTACTGAGTGCCCTAGGCAGAACCAGTACATTGGTTGGCAATTTTGAGATTGTTAGAGCTACATTCTGTACTTTATCAAAACATGAAAGTTATAGGTATATGTCTTAGCTAAATATTGGTACTAATTTTAGCTTAATTTGTTATCTATATACTAAGTTATGGCCTTTTGAAGTCATACTGGTCCGGAAGCCAATTCTATTCTGGAACAGTAATATGTTTGGTATAATTAGAAGATCTTAGAGACATAATTGGTAAACGTTTTAAACATGAAACTTGTTAAATATGAACCCATATAAGTTTCTGTAAATTTTAATTAAAATAGGACTTATAGAGTGTAAGTTATGATGAACCCAAATGAGTACCCTGAAACTGCCTAAAGGAAGAAAACAAGGCAGAAAACAGAACACTCTTAGAAATTCCACCAAATATTATACAATGATCCAATTGGTCTGAAATTTGAATATGTACTATATATATGTGTTATTGTTAATTAGGAACAAGAATCAGAGTAATTGGTCAATTATAGAAAAATTTATAGGCTAAACAGTCCCATAAGGTCACACTGCCTCATAGGAAAAATCTTAACTATTGACATGAACAATGCATATTAATTTGTTTAAGCCACATTAAGTCTCTCCAATCATGAGTTAATCGATTATGTTTTCATATTAGGCTCGCAACATATTGGAGAACCACAAGGAGTGGATAGACAATAAGTTAGGGGTCAGAATCAAAGGAGAACGGTGAGTCTAATTATCGATTGAATTCTTTAGTGCAAATAAATGTTGTTTGTTATGTGATTCATGTGATTGTCATGATTGGTCCTTGATAATGTAATGATGGATAATTTGTGATATTGTGGTACATATAAATGGGATACTTGTGGTATATTTGAGGTATATTTTTGACAAATGTGATATATATACATGGTACATGTATTGTATATACAAGATATATGCTTGACATATGAGGTATATAGGGAATATATGTATGTTGTATATGATAAAGATGCAATGGTTGATGAATGCTTAAATACAAGTGCATATGCATATGGGCTAAAAAGGCGTTGTGACTAGTTAATCGACATTGCAAAGCAAAAGAAGAGGCCTATGGCCCAACAAATGTGCAAAGCAAAAGAAGAGGCCTATGGCCCAACAAATGTGCAAATGAAACAAATGATCAAGCTAGCTAGCAAATGCAAATGCAAATGTTCACATGGAAACCCGGGGCAATGTTCGTTTAATTTGGTCACAACAAAATAAAATGTACAAGCAAAGCATAAGTAAATAACAATTATAGAATACTTGATTTTATCTATATTTATATGTTATTGACTGATGAATGGAATGGAATACATGGTATATATTGGAATTGTGATTTATGACTATGAGTTTTTTGGTACTTTAGAGCTCATTGGATGGTTATTCTCACTGAGCCGCAACTCATCAATTTGCATCATTTTTCAGGTAAAGAAAAGTGATAACTCATTTTGAGTAGCGTATAAAAGACATGGAGCACAGGTCACTGGCCGAGACTCATCACTCTCTCTCTCCTTGCATTCCACACAAGCATGAAAATATGTCATATGTGTTTTTTTTGTATTTACGTGCTTGAATAGGTATAGTCATTTTGGAATGAGTCTAAATATGTATAAATGAAATCAAATCGAAAATACTTATGTGAAAAGTTTATGTTTTGATATATGTGATATATTATATTGTGGTGAAAACCTCAGTGTTAACTTTGCAAAGTCAGTGAATAATATTACAGGATATGAGACTTGCAAGTCATTGAATGAAATTATAGGATATGAGACTTGCAAAGTCATGGAATTATATTACAGGATATGAAAAACAATTTTACTACTATTGTTAACAGGGTATTTTACCTTTCCAGTACGCCATGTATGATTACTTGATATTTGGATAGATTATACTAAAATGCATAAGATGTGGTGTTACATAGAATCACGGGTGTGAACATGCTACTTCCTTAATTTTATCTTTCAAGGATTAATCTTCCATTCTCTAATCTTGTTATTTTATTCCATACCCTGTTTAAGAGACTTAGAAAACAAGTATGTTAAATAAAAAATTGCTATTTTATTTGTAATCATCAAAATGATGGAAATACACACAAGGTTTAACAATCTCCCCATTTTTAATAGTGACAAATAATCTAGCAATATGTGCTTTTAAGAAGTCTCCCCCTCAAAAGATACTTAGGATAAAAATTGATGAAATGCAAGAATTGTAAAGAATGATGTAGCATTGAAATTAACTTTCTAGTTTTTAAGTATATGCAAGTTATATGCAAAGTATATCCAATATATACCAAAATTCTTTTTAAGGTATGAAGTATATGTAAGGTATATTTAGAGTATATCATGGCATATTCATTTCTGTAACTTGCATTAAGGTATATGCAAAGTATACTTAAGATATATCTAAAGCTCAATTTCATACTTGCATATTAATTTTGAATCAAATTTGAAGTATTTCTAATTTCTCCCTACTTAACTCAATGTCAATGTATTTGTAGGTACTTATTTTTGATTCAAAATTCATTTATCTTAATATATTGCTAGGTTCTCCCCCTTTTGTCATCAACAAAAAGAATATAAAGATTAAACCATAAACAAAGCAAATATATTAATAAGAGAAGTACAAACCAAAGGAACTAAAAGTCAGAAAGGAAATTTACAATTTCCTGAAAATAAACAAAAAAACAAGTAAATAAACAAGCAAACAAATATATTTAGGCTATTATCTAGCCTAATACCTAGCCGAACATCTTATCCCTAAGTCGAGCAATCTCTGCCTTAAGGCTATCCATCCGAGACTCCAGGAAGTCTTTGAGGTTCTCCAACCTCTCGTCCATCGAAGCCTGCAATTGCTCAAATCGTGGTGCCAACAGGTCAACCACCTGCTGCGCCAAATTCGGTGTGGAAGCTGAGGATTGTCCGATGTCCTGTTCAGCCGCTAGAGGTGCTTCCTCAACCCGTGCCCTTTTCTTTTGCTGGATCCCTTGGAGGCCGGCTTTGAAGTCCTCCATATCATTGTCTTCCCAAATTATCTCCCCAGCAGTGTCTGTGAAGCGGTAGTAAATATTGTTCTCATGAACAATTCTGACAGCTGCTCCCATCTTGATAAAGGACTGGACATCCAATCGATCTCGAGGATGCCCTGGGATGAGATTGAAGTCATGCTCATCCAGCTTCAAATAGCCAAGCTTTAAGGCCATATGGGTGACATATCCCCCAATGAGTATATCTCCTGTGGGTTTGGTGGCAATGGAAAGAATATGGTTTGCAAACCATCTAGAAAGTGCCACCGTGAGTCCTCTTCTGGCCATCTCAAAAAGGAGAGCTCAGATTTTCGAATGGTCCCATTGCTATCTCCCCGAGAAAATATTCTATAGGTTAGAAACCTATGCAAATATTTGTGCACTAGGGACCGGAGATGAGTGCTCTTAGTGTTCTTGACATCCCAGCTGCAATCTAAGCCAAAATGGGTCCATGCTCGAGTTGCGAAGAATTCCACTTCGCTGTCATTGAGGATGCCTTCCAAGGGTAGATTAAATAAATCCCCGAATTCAATGGCATTGAGGGTGTTTGGATTGTTGTAGAGTTGGAATTTCACCACTCCAGTAGGAGACACTTGCAAAGTGCTCAAAAATTCCAGTGTTGGCTTCTGCAATACGGGCTGATGAATGTCCACGACTTCCTTCAAGTGACAGGCCTGGATTTGCTCTGTCATTGCCATTTCAAGCCTGAGAGTGCGGACGGTTTGCCATTGAAATGACCTTGATGAAAGGAGAGGCTTTGCTTCAAGGTGGAGTACCGGGTATGGCAATGCTCCGGAATTCTGTTCGTGAGGTAATCTGCATACCTCCTGGGAGCATGAGACTTCTTTCTAGTTCCTTTTGATGAGCCGGTTTCCATTTGGATTGAAGAAATGAACTTTGTGGAGTTTGGGAAATGTTTGACAGAAAATTTGAGGAAACCCTAAAGAAGTGTGATTTTTGATGAAGGAATGGACTTTTGATGGTATTTATAGCAAAATTTTATGACTTGGGGGCCGAAATCTTCAATATCTCATTGAATGTGTGTAAATGAGAGCAGTTTCTTATAATCGGTTGTTTTCTTATATACCCGATGCATTCACGGGCGTGAATGGTTGTGTTCACGGTATGCTGAAGGGGTGCTCTACCCGTGAATAAAGGCGTGAAAATGTTCATGTTCGTGACCTTTGAATGTCATAATCATGAATGATGAACTATCACGGGGGTGAAACAATTGTCACAGGTGTGAAAAGTTGACATACATCTTCACGAACGTGACAAACTTCCCAGCCGTGATCCAAGTGGTGACTTTGGTCGTGAAGCTCTCTGGATGAAATCGTCATGAAGGTTCACGGGCGTGACATTGAATTCACGGGCGTGACTTAAATGTTCATTTCATGGTTTGTTGTCTTCCTTCATGGCCGTGAACTTCAAATGTTGGTTTTGGTGACGGTTAGGTGTTTCACGGGCGTGAACATGCTACTTCCTTAATTTTATCTTTCAAGGATTAATCTTCCATTCTCCATTCTTGCTATTTTATTCCATACCCTGTTTCATAGACTTAGAAAACAAGTATGTTATATACAATATTGTTATTTTATTTGTTATCATCAAAATGACAAAAATATCCCTCAAGGTTTAACAAAAACCATAACAACCCAAAGCTAGGATTGCCTCTAAGAGTATCCACATGAAGAAAAAAGAAAAAAACCTCTGAGGAGATGGGGTGACAAAAGTCCAAAGTTCTAGGTATGGAAAATTGTCTTATGAAAGAGAAAAGGGAGAGGAGAAAAATAACTCTTATTTTTCTTAATGGGATAGCCATGAAATTGACTTCTTAAAAGGAGTATTTATACACCTTCTAATCCTTTTTAGTGTTAGAAAAGAAAAAGCCTTGATGGGGCCATTTTCCTAAGGTAGAAGGCCCAATGCTGACCAAGTCAACAATACTAATCCAATTTGGATTTGGGCCATTTTTATGACACTCATAAAAGGCCCAATTCTTTTGCTTTCACATTTGAATCTTATCCAAAACCTATTTTAAATTTTCTTCATTCCTTTTATATGTGTGACCAAATAGATTTTCTGGGCATGTTGGTAGCTCAAGTCTCGAGAGGAATCCTAATCCAATTAGGATTCTACAAGTCAAACATTTTTCACCCATAATTGATTTCTAATCAATTTCCCTTGACTTGGTAGATTATGAGCAGTATCTAGCAACACATTGTTGCCCAGATATTAAGCCAAGAAGGGGGGTTGAATTGGAGTTTTAAAAATTTAACTTTAAAGTACGGAAATAAAGAGTTAAGTTTAGGAGGGATAGAGAAATTTGACACAAGGAGTTTTATAGAGGTTCTTGTGTTAACAAACCCTACTCCTCTCCCCAATCGCAATTGGGAGTTTCACTAACACACTAAGAGTTACAATGGAGTTTTACAAGCTCACTCCCAACTATGGTGTTTCTCACAATGGCTCACACCTAACCTTGAAATCCCTTGTGTTTTAATGGTTCACACAATAACCAATTCCTTGTGTTTTATAGGCTCACACAAACAACCTTTACCTTGTGTTTTACAGGCTTACAAAAACAAACTTTCTTTGTGTTTTAAAGGCTCACACAACTAACCCTTACAAGTGTTCTACTCTTAAGCCAGAAATACCCAAAACTCACTTGAGTAATAAATGATTACAGAGACACACACTTACAAATATTTGTTGCTCAATAAATGATGAGCTAAAAAGATTTTTATAGAGATTAGATATTTGTTATGAAAGTATTAAATGTACAAATAGCTTATAATAAGATTTTGATTCAAAGTATTAGCTATCCTCTTGTACTGAATGCATAAATGACTTGCATTTATACTCACATGGTGAATTATAGCTGTTAGAATGCATTTAATATGAAACTAGCCGTTGCACCAACCCAAATAATCGCGCTTGACATTTTTCTCTTTCATCTTTCACGGGCGTGACTGTTCTTCCAAGCCGTGACTGAAGTGGTGACCTTGGTCGTGAAGCATTCTGGAAAGTTTTGAAATATTGGGTCATGGGCGTGACAAACTTCCAAGCTGTGATCCAAGTGGTGACTTTGGTTGTGAAGCTCTTTGGATGAATTTTTCATGAAGATTCACGGGCATGACATTTATTTCATAGGCGTGACTTAAATGTGCATTTCATGGTTTGTTGTCTTCCTTCATGGTCATGAACTTCAAATGTTGGTTTTGTTGAAGGTTAGCTTTTTTACGGGCGTGACACATAGGGTCATGGGCGTGGTACATAGGGTCACGGGCGTGAACATGCTACTTCTTTAATTTTATCTTTCAAGGATTAATCTTCCATTCTCCATTCTTGCCATTTTATTCCATAACCTGTTCAATAGACTTAGAAAACAAGTATGTTAAATTACATTATAGCTATTTTATTTGTTATTATCAAAATGACAGAAATACCCCTCAAGGTTTAACAATCTCCCTTTTTTTTTTATGGTGACAAATAATCTAGCAATATGTGCCTTTGAGAAGTCTCCCCCTCTAAAGATGCTTAGGATAAAAATTGATGAAATGCAAGAATTGTAAATAATGATGAAGTGTAGCATTGAAATAAACTTTCTAGTTTTAAGTATATGCAAGTTATATGCAAGGTATATCCAATATATACCAAAATTCTCTTTAAGTCATGAAGTATATGTAAGGTATATTTAGAGTATATCAAATGCATATTCATTGATGTAACTTGCATCAAGATATATGCAAAGTATACTTAAGATATATTTAATGTGTATAAAGCTCAATTTGCATACTTGCATATTCATTTTGAATCAAATTTTAAGTATTGCACTCAAAATATTGCTATTCTCTCCCTACTTAACTCAATATATTTGTAGGTTCTTCATTTTGATTCAAAATTAAGTATTGCTTGCATTTATCTTAATATATTGCTAGTTTCTCCCCCTTTTGTCATCAACAAAAAGAATATAAAGATAAACCATAATGGAAAAACAAAGCAAATATATTAAATTATAAAAAGTGAAATACAATCAAAGGTAATGAAAATTAAGAAAGGAAATTTAAGATTTCCTACACAAACAAAACAAGCAAACTAAACAAACAAACAAGCATAGCAAGGCTACCATCTAGCCTAACATCTATCTGGACATCCTGTCTCTAAGACGAGCAACTTCAGCCTCAAGGCTGTCCATCCTAGACTCCATGAAGTCCTTGAGGTTCTCCAACCTCTCATCCATGGAAGCTTGCAGTTGCTCAAATCGTGGTGCTAGGAGGTCAACCACCTGCTGCGCCAAATTCGGTGTGGAAATCGAGGATTGTCCGATGTCTTGCTTAACTGCTGTAGGTGCCTCCTCAACCCGAACCTTTTTCCTCTGTTGGATTCCTTGGAGGCCGGCTTTGAAGTCCTCTGAGTCATTGTCTTCCCATATGATTTCACCACCAGTGTCAGTGAAGCAGTAGTAATTATTGTTCTCATGGACAATTTGAACAGCCGCTCCCATCTTAATGAAGGAATCTACATCCAATCGATCTCGAGGATGCCCTGGATGAGATTAAAGTGATGGTCATCCAGCTTCAGATATCCAAGCTTCAAGGCCATGTGGGTTACATACCCACCAATAAGTATGTCTTCGGAGGGCTTGGTGGTAATGGACAGGAGATGGTTCGCAAACCATCGAGAAAGTGCCACTGTGAGGCCTCTTCGGACCATCTCAAAGAGAAAGAGCTCAGACTTTCGAATGGTGTCGTTGCTGTTTCCTCGGGAAAATATGCTATAGGTTAAAAACCTATGCAGATATTTATGCACTGGAGACCGGAAATGAGTGCTCTTGGTCTTCTTTACATCCCAGCTGTAATCCATACCAAAGTGAGTCCATGCTCTAGTTGCAAAGAACTCCACTTCGCTATCGTTGAGGATGCCTTCAGAGGGTAGGTTGAATAAGTCCCCGAATTTTGTGGGAGAGAGAGTGTTCGGATTGCTGCACAGTTGAAATTTCACAACTCCAGTGGGAGACATTTGAAAAGTGCTCAAGAATTCCAAGGTTGGCTCCCTCAAGGTGGGCAGATGAATATCTGCAAACTCCTTCAAATGATAAGCCTGGCATTGCTCTGTCATTGCTGTCTCAAGCCCGAGAGTGCGCACCATTTGCCACTCAAAAGATCTTGATGAAATGAGAGGCCTTTTCTTCAGGGTTGAGTACCTAGGATGGCAATGCTCCGAGATTCTGTTCATAAGGTAGTCTGAGTACCTCATGGGAGCATGAGATTTCTTCCTAGTACCCCTTTGATGAGCCGGTTTCCATGTTGATTGAAGAAATGAACTTTGAAGAGTTTGGAAAAATTTGACATAAATTGTGAGGAAACCCTAAGGAAAGATGATTTTTGATGATGGAGGGATTTTTTATGGTATTTATAGCATAAATTTGTGACTTGGGGGCCGGAATCTTCAATGTAACATTCAATGTGTGTAAATGAGAGCAATTTCAAGGAGTTGGAAGGTTTAAATGTGAAAAATAACCGGCAGAATTGTTATGTAGCCGATGCATTCATGGGCGTGACATATGTAGTCACGGGCATAAAGGGTCATGTTCATGGTTTGCTGAAGGGGTGCTTTACCCATAAATAAAGGCATGAAAAGGTTCAGGGTCGTGACATTTGAATGTCACGGGCGTGAATGATGAACTATCACGATGGTGAAAGATGAGTCACGAGCATGAATGGTTCAATTTCACTACTTATGCCCGTGAAACAAAGTGTGACTCAAAGCGTGAACGTCTCTGTGAGTTTTAGGTGAAAATGTTGACGAGCATGAAAATGCATCACAGGCATGAACAAGGCTTTTCACGGGAGTGAATTAAGTCGTGAACATAAGCTTCATTACTTGAAGCCGTGAACGATGTCGTGAATCAAGTCGTGAAAGACACTGGTTCTTTTGGCCCGTGAACATATGTCAAGGGCGTGAATTGCCTAAAATTTCCATCAAATAAAATTACGTCCTAAAACAAGACTAAATCATTTATATGAAGAGTCTATCCCTTATCACATAAAAGTTTCACATTTAATAGGTATATGGTTCATATCATGACCATAGTCCTTAAGTTGTTGTTTCATCCAAAGAATTTGAGTACAACAACATTCAGCTGCTACATACTCTGCTTCAGCAGTTGAAAAAACAAATGAAACTTGTTTCTTCCTATACCAAGAAACTAAGCACTCTCCAAAAAGGTTACAAGTACTTGAAGTATTTTTTCTATCTAAAAGACTACCAGCATAATCTGCATCTGAATATCCTACAATATAAAAGGATGCATTTCTAGGATACCACAAACCTAGATGAAATGATCCATGTAAATATCTTAGAATTCTTTTTACTGCATGTAAATGAGATTCGTTTGGACATGATTGAAATCATGCACACAAGCAAACACTATACATTATGTCAGGTATAGAAGCTGTAAGATATAAAAGTGATCCGATCATACCTCTATAGAGCTTTTCATTAATGCTCTTACCCTTTTCATCCTTGTCCAATTTTGTTGATGTGCTCATTGGAGTCTTGGCATTCTTGCATCCTTCCATTCCAAATTTTTTAATTAAATCTTTGGCATATTTGGATTAGTTGATGAATATGCCCTCATTGTCTTGTTTTATTTGTAGACCAAGGAAATAATTAAGCTCTCCCATCATGCTCATTTCAAATTCTCTAGTCATACACTTGGCAAATTCTTGACAAAGTAATTCATTAGTAGAACCAAAGATGATATCATCAACATAAATTTGAACAATTAGCATATCATGCTTATGCTTTTTAATGAATAATGTGGTGTCAACATTCCCCTTTGTAAAGTTATTTTCTAAGAGAAAAGAACTTAGTCTTTCATACCAAGCTCTTGGGGCTTGTTTCAAACCATATAAAGCTTTTGAAAGTTTAAAGACATGATTTGGCCAATCATAGCTTTCAAAGTCTGGTGGTTGTTCTACATAAACTTCTTCTTCTATATAACCATTTAGAAATACACTTTTCACATCCATTTGAAAGAGTTTGAAATTCATGTGACATGCATATGCTAAAAGTATTCTTATGGCTTTTAATCTAGCTACAGGTGTATAGGTCTCATCATAATCTATTCCTTATTCCTGATTATATCCTTTTGCAACTAATCTAACCTTATTCCTAGTTATTGAACCTTGTTCATCTAGTTTATTTCTAAATACCCATTTGCTACCTATAATTTGATGATTCTTGGGTCTAGGTACTAAGGTCCATACCTTACTTCTCTCAAATTGGTTGAGTTCCTCTTGCATTGCAATCACCCAACTTTCATCATTAATAGCCTCATCTACATTCTTAGGCTCAATTTGAGAAATAAAAGCAAGGTCAGTGGCTAAATGTTTGAAATGGGATCTAGTACTTACTCCCCATGAGGGATCACCAATGATTTGCTCCTTTGGATGATCTTTTGTCATTCTCCATTCTTTTGGGAGTTTTTGCCCGTTTTTTTATTGAGCTTGAGGTAGAGAATCATCTTGATGTGAATCTTCTTCATCATTTTCTTCTTTTCCATTTCTAAGATGAAGTCTTTCCATAGTTCCTGCAACATCATCAAGAACACTACCTTTCACAAGATCAAGTTTGCTAGATTCATTAAAAACAACATGCATAGATTCTTCAACAGTTAATGACCTTTTATTAAATACTCTATATGCTTTGCTAATTGTAGAGTATTCTAAAAAGATACCTTCATCAGATTTAGAGGCAAATTTTCCAAGGTTTTCCTTGGTATTCAATATGAAGCACTTGCATCCAAATACTCTAAAGTATGATATCAAGGGCTTTCTTCCATTCCATAGCAAAGTTTTTGAAATTTTCAAAATCATCACTCTTTTGAGCTAAGTAAATTACCCAAGTAAATCTAGAGTAATCATCTACGATGACAAAGGCATAATGTTTACCTCCTAAGCTAGCAATTCTAGTAGGTCCAAATAAGTCTAAATGCAGGAGTTGAAGAGGTTTTGAGGTACTTACTATGTTTTTGGCTTTGAAGGATGACTTGTGTTGCTTCCTTCTTTAGCAAGGTTCACATGTCTTGTCTTTTTCAAAATTGACTCTTGGCAGTCCTTTTACTATTTCTCCTGTGCTGAGGCTTTGGATTAAGTCCATGTTAGCATGACCAAGCCTTCTATTCCACAGCCAAGATTCACCACTAGTAGTCACAAGACACTTAGAGGAATGGTTAGATAATTCATGTAAGTCTATTATGTATGTGTTGACATCTCTATTTCTTTTAAATATTTCTTGACCATCGATAGAGGTTACAAGACATTCATTTGAAGTAAAGATTACTTTGTTTCCTTTATCACATAGTTTACTAACACTTAACAAGTTATGTTTCAAGCCATCAACAAGTAAGACATCTTTAATAAAAGTAGTACCATCAATACCAATAGAACCAATGCCAATTACCTTACCCTTAGCATTATTTCCAAAGGTAACTTTACTTCCATCAATACTTTTGATTTCATAGAAGAGTTCTTTGTCTCCTGTCATTTGCCTTGAGCATCCAGTCTACTAGCCAAGCATTTTTGTTTATTGTGGACTTGAGGCATACCTATAGAATCACAGTACAAGTATGATTTTTAGGTACCCAAATGAGCTTGGGTCCTTGAGGGTTAGCACATGAAGATTACCAATGAGCCTTCCTTATCCAACAATGTTTATTTATGTGACCAATCTTCATACAATAATTACACTGTTTAGGTCTAACATTGTTTTTTGGTCTTACAATATATTTGAATGCCATATTTCTATTTAACTAATTTTGAGAACAATGACATGCACGATCATGATTAATTGATGCTTTTCTAGATGCATGCTTCTTGTACATAAAGGCATGATTATTCTTTTTATGTATATAATGTTTAATATACTTATTCGTTGGTGTTGTTCCAATAATTGTGGAGATGTGAGGTTCATTATACTTAAATCCTAGACCATGTCTAATTAAAGGTGGTCTTTGAGACACAATGAGAGTATCTAAACTCTCTTTACCTTTGTGAAATTTAGAAATGGAATTTCTAAGTTCCTCAACTTCATTTTTCAAAGTATTATTTTCTTTGAGCAAGGAAGCAGTTGAGGGTCTTGATGAATATTCATCTAATGACTTTTGAAGATATTCATTAGATGATTTAAGCTTAAGATTCTCCTTTTCTAAAGCATCAATTTTGTTTTTCAAATTGGAAATGTTATTCCTATAAGTACTGAATTTACTCCTATATTTCTCTAGTTCTAAATTTAATTCTTCTATAAGGTTTTGCTCATCATCATCATCATCACTATCACTATCATTATCATTATCACTACTATCATTATTGAAAGAGTATGAGTGTAGTGATCTTACCTTATCCGAGACGTGATCCTCAATAGCTAAGAAGCATAGGTTGACCTCTTCACTTTCATTATCATCTCTTTCACTCGAAGAGCTTTCGTCATCCCATGTGGCTTTGTGACCTTTCTCCCCATTGTCTCTTTGGTATTTGCTCTTATGCTTCTTAAGCCTTGGGTATTCTGGTTTGATATGTCCTTTCTTTCCATACTCATAGCACTTTACCTCTTCCTTACTTCTTTGTGCATCATTAGAAATTTGTTTGAGGTTTCTTTGCCTGAATTTTTTGGAGTTGCTCATTTTCTTCTCAATGATTCTTTTCAGTCTTCTTGAAAGCATAGCAACATCCTTATTTTCATCATCACTCATTTCTTCATCATTTTCACTTTCCTCTTGAGATTTTGAGTAGAGGCTTTGAGTGCTAAAGGCTTTCTTTTCTCTGGCTCTGCTTTAAGCTCTCTATCTCTTTTCACTGCCATATCATGTGTGAAAAGTTTGCCAATAAGCACATCAATATTCATGATGCTCATGTCTTCATTTGCTTCTTCTATGCCAACAACTCTTGAGCCATAGTCTTTAAAAGGAAGACTTCTCAGGATTTTGTTGTTTACATCTTCTAAGATCAGATTCTTCCCAAGTTTCCTCATTCCATTTATAATGGTTAGAAGATGGTTGGTCATGTTAGTGATTGACACATTGGATTTCATCTTGAAAAGCTCATATTCTGAGGTAAGAAGTTGAATCTTCTTGAATTTTCCTTGCTTAGTTCTTTCAAGATAATTTTCCAATATCTTCCACATGCTGTAGGCTGTTGGGCAGTGTTGTATTCTTCCACATTCTTCAATAGATAATGAACTTGAGAGGATTGTCATTGCCTTCTTGTTTTTAAAATTTGCTCTTCTTTGAGGCTCGGTCCAATCATCTCTTGATAAGATTTCTTCTTCACCATCAGCTCCTCTTCTGGTTGTTGGTGTCCATTCTTTTCGTACACTATCCCAGACTTCAATTCCTACACTATCCAGGTATGTCTCTATCTGAAACATCCAATGGGCATAATTTGCTCCATCACAGTAAGGTTTGAGACTTTGGAATCGTTCACTAGCCATATCTTAATCTTTACAAGTGCTTTTTAGGCTTAGATGCTAGACAAAGCTCTGATAACAATTGTTGCCCAGATATTAAGCCAAGAAGGGGGGTTGAATTGGAGTTTTAAAAATTTAACTTTAAAGTGTGGAAATAAAGAGTTAAGTTTAGGAGGGATAGAGAAATTTGACACAAGGAGTTTTATAGAGGTTTGGGTGTTAACAAACCCTACTCCTCTCCCCAATCGCAATTAGAAGTTTCACTAACACACTAAGTGTTACAATGGAGTTTTACAAGCTCACTCCCAACTATGGTGTTTCTCACAATGGCTCACACCTAACCCAGAAATCCCTTGTGTTTTAATGGCTCACACAATAACCAATTCCTTGTGTTTTAGAGGCTCACACAAACAACCTTTACCTTGTGTTTTACAGGCTCACACAAACAACCTTTACCTTGTGTTTTACAGGCTTACACAAAAAAATTTTCTTTGTATTTTAAAGGCTCACAGAACTAACCCTTACAAGTGTTCTACTCTTTTAAACCTTGAGGGGTATTTCATCATTTTGATGATAACAAATAATATAGCAATATTGTATTTAATATACTTGTTTTTGTAAGTATATTATACATGACATAAATTAAAATAGCAAAATGGAGAATTGGAAGAGTAATCCTTGAGAAACAAAATTCAAGTAGAAGCATGTTCACTGCCGTGACTCTAGGAGTCACTCCCGTGAAGGAAGCTAACCGTTACCAAAACCAACATTTGAAGTTCATGGCCATGAAGGAAAAACAAACCTTGAAGTAATCATTTCAGTCACCCCCGTGAATAAAGGAGTCACCTCCATGAAGATTCATGTTATTTCATCCAGAGAGCTTCACGACCAGAGTCACCACTTGGATCACGGCTGGGAAGATTGTCACGCCTGTGAATGATTATGTCACGCCCGTGACTCAATATTTCAAAACATTCCAGAGAGCTTCACGACCAAGATCACCACTTCAGTCAGGCATGGGAAGAACTATCACCCCCGTGACAAGCATAGTCACGCCCGTGAACAATGAAAGAGAAAAATGTCAGGCACGATTTGTTGTTGGTACAATGGCTAGTTTCTTATTTAATGCACCCCAACGGCTATATTCAGCCATGGGAGTATAATGGAAGTCATTTATGCTTTAAGAACATGAGAGAATAATAAGAAAAACAAAAGATTAGCATATACTTCAAATCACAAGCTATCTTGTACTTTCATACTTTGAGAACAAATCTATTCTCTGTAAAAATCTTTTTGCTCCTCATATTTGAGCAATAAAGATTTATAAGTGGTTCTCTCTGTAATCTTTACTCAAGTGAGCTTTGGGTAGTTCTGGGTTAAGAGTAAAACACTTGTAAGGGTTAGTTGTGTGAACCTCCAAAACACAAGTTAAAAGGTTGTTTGTGTGAGCCTGTAAAACATAAAGTGTAGGTTGTTTGTGTGAGCCTGTAAAAACACAAGGAATTGGTTATTTTGTGAGCCATTAAAACACAAGGGATTTCTGGGTTAGGTGTGAGCCATTGTGAGAAACACCATAGTTGGGAGTGAGCTTGTAAAACTCCATTGTAACACTTAGTGTGTTAGTGAAACTCCCAATTGCGATTGGGGAGAGGAGTAGGGTTTGTTAACACCCGAACCTCTATAAATCTGTGTGTCAAATTTTCTCTATCCTTCCTAAAATTAATTGTTTATTTCCGCACTTTAAAGTTTAATTTTTAAAACTCCAATTCAACCCCCCTTCTTGGCTTAATATCTGGGCAACATACTCTTAACCCATAAATACCTAAAACTCACTTGAGTAATAAATGATTACAGAGAGAAACACTTACAAATATTTATTGCTCAATAAAAGATGAGATAAAAAGATTTTCACAGAGAATAGATATTTGTTATGAAATTATTAAATGTACAAATAGCTTATAATCAGATTTTGATTCAAAGTATTAGCAATCCTCTTGTACTGAATGCATAAATGACTTGCATTTATACTACCATGGTGAATTATATAAAATTCTTGACCTTCCCCACATTCATTTCGTTGAACATAAGCATCTTGCATACAATTCAATTGAACACGTGCATTTCACATATATTTTCTTAGAAACAAGTTCATAGCACACACTAGCTACGTGTCCTAGTATTTGGCAATTATATCGAGTCACACGTGTATCCTTATAACCTAAATGATGATAACAATGCATTAGAAATAAATTAAATAAGGTGACTAAATGAAAATAAGAAAAATGATTAAATTAAGACTAGTAAACATTTACATTGTTAATTTAGTTAAATCGGGCCAAATGATTAAGCTGTATTATTGTGTGAATTAGTGGAATTATAAATATATGTAAATAATAATAATAATATAGACAAAATAAAATGAAAATGACACAAAAGAGAAATAGAAGAGAACAAAAAAGAGAAATGAGAAGAGAAAAGAGAAGAGAAGAAGAGAAAAAGAGAAAAGTACAAAAAACAAGTTGGCTTTATGTTCATCTTTCTTCCCCATTTCTGCCTTCTTCTCCAGCCCGACTTCTTCTTCAATTTCCTCCATTTTAGAATTCAATTCTTCCTTGTTTCACTTAGTTTTTGAAGCTAATTGATCCCTTGTAAGTTCGTTCTTGGTAAGTAATCAATTCTTATTGCTATAAGGTTGATTTGAGTTGCTTAGGTTCATTAATAGTCACTGAATTGCAACCCGATTTTGATGCACATAGAAATTGATTCTAGAAAAGTTTAAAACACAACAATTGTTCCTTTATGTCTTATATTTATGTATATGTAAAACGTTTTGCAAGATGTTTTGTATAGAATGAGATATATTCTTCGTACTAAAACTGGTCAAGGTGTGAACCCTAACCAAATTAGCTACTGTGTTCTTTGAATTCGAATATTTTAAAGCCATTATTTGAAGTATCTCAAAACATAAAAGTTGTAGATATATATGTTTTTTATCTTTATACCAAATATCAGGTTCATAGGTTTTTAAATGTTGAGTTATGGGGAATGGAACCTTGACTGTTTAATGGTTTGAACTGCCTACTGAGTGCCCTGGGCAGATCCAGTAACTTGTTTAGCTAATTTGAGCTTGTTAGAGCTAGATTATATAAATGATCAAAATAGAAAAGTTATATTTTATGTCTTATATAAATTTTTGTACTAATTTATGGCCTTTGAAAGTCATACTAGTCCGGAAGCCAATTCTATTCTGGACCAGTAAAATGTTTGTTATAATTTGAAGACCTTAGAGACATAATTGATAAAGTTGTAAAAATTAAACATTTTCCATATGAACCCATATAAGCGTCTGTAAATTGTCATTAAAATTGGACTTATAGATTATAATTTATGATGAAACCAAATGAGTACCCTGAAACTGCCTAAATGTAGAAAACAAAACACACTTAGAAATTCCACAAAATATTGTACAATGATCCAATTGGTCTAAAATTTTAATATGTTCTATAATTATATGTTATTTTTAATTAGCAACAAGAATCCAATTAATTGGTCAAGTATAGAAAAAGTTATAGGCTAAACAGTCCCATATAAGGTCACACTGCCTCATAGGAAAAATCTTAACTATTGACATGAACAATGCATATTAATTTGTTTAAGCCACATTAAGTCTCCCTAATCATGAGTTAATCGATTATGTTTTCATATTAGGCTCGCAACATATTGGAGACCCACAAGGAGCAGATAGACAATAAGTTAGGGGTTGGAATCATAGGAGAACGGTGAGTCTAATTATCGATTGAATTCTTTAGTGCAAATGAATGTTGATTGCTATGTGATTCATATGATTGTCATGATTGGTCCTTGATAATGTAATGATGGATAATTTGTGACATTGTGGTACATATAAATGGTATACTTGTGGTATATTTGAAGTATATGTTTGACAGATGTGATATATATACATGGTATATGTATAGTCTATGCAAGGTATATGTGTGGCCTATGAGGTATATATGTGGTATATGTATATTATATGTTATAAGATACAATGGTTGATGAATGCTTAAATACAAGTGCATATGCATATGGACTAAAAAGGCATTGTGACTAGTTAATCGATATTGTAAAGTAAAAGAAGAGGCCTATGGCCCCACAAATGTGCAAATGAAACAAATGATCAAGCTAGCTAGCAAATGCAAATGCAAATGTTCACATGGAAAATGTTCACATGGAAACCCAGGGCAATGTCTGTCTAACTTGGTCACAACAAAATGAAATAAGCAAAGCATTTGCATATATAAAGAGTAATGATTATATGTTCCAACTTTATTGATACATATATGATACTGATGAATTGAATGGAATATATGGTATATATTGGATTTGTGATTTATTACTATGAGTTGTTTGGTACTTTAGAGCTCATTGGATTATTATTCTCACTGAGCCGCAACTCATCAATTTGCATCATTTTTCAGGTAAAGAAAAGTGATAGCTCATTTTGAGTAGTGTATAGAAGACATGGAGCACAGCTCATTGGTCGAGCCTCATCACTCTCTCTCCTTGCATTCCACACAAGCATGAAAACATGTCATCTGTATTTTGGACTTATATGTTTGAATATATATTATCACTCTAGATTAGTTTTGAAATGTATAAATGGAAGCAACCCGTAATCCTTTGGATGTGAGGTTTATGTTTTAATATATGTGATATATTGTATTGTGGTTTTTAATGTTGACTTGAAAAGTCATTGAGTGATATTACAGGATATGAGACTTGCAAAGTCATTAAATAGAATTACAGGATATAAGACTTGAAAAGTCATTAGTTGATTTTACAGGATATGATATGGAAAAAACTTTACTATCACTGTTATAAGGGCATTTTCTCTTTCCAACATGCAGTATGTGATTATTTTATATAGAAATAGGTTATACTTAAATGCATATGATGTGATGTTACAAATTATAGCCATTAGAATGCATTTAATACGAAACTAGCCGTTGCACCAACCCAAATAATCACGCCTGACATTTTTCTCTTTCAACTTTCATGGGCGTGACTATGTTTGTCACTGGTGTGACTGTTCTTCCAAGCTGTGATTGCAGTGGTGACCTTGTTCGTGAAGCATTCTGGAAAGTTTTGAAATATTGGGTCACGGGCGTGACATATCTCTTCACAGGCGTGACAAACTTCCAAGCCGTGATCCAAGTGGTGACTTTGGTCGTGAAGCTCTCTGGATGAATTTGTCATGAAGATTCAGGGCGTGACATTTAATTCACGGGCGTGACTTAAATGTGCATTTCACGGTTTGTTGTCTTCCTTCATGGTCGTGAACTTCAAATGTTGGTTTTGTTGACGGTTAGCTTCTTCACGGGCGTGACACATAGGGTCACGAGCGTGAACATGCTACTTCTTTAATTTTATCTTTCAAAGATTAATCTTCCATTCTCTATTCTTGCTATTTTATTCCACACCCTGTTCAATAGACTTAGAAAACAAGTATGTTAAATTACATTATTGCTATTTTATTTGTTATCATCAAAATGATGAAAATACCCCTCAAGGTTTAACACACATCATGACCACCCAAATGTGTCAAAAAGTTAGTGGTTCACTTTTAACCCTTCCATAGATAATTATCGTGCAATTTGTCCTTTCACCAAACTATACCTCATTTGGTTCAGAGCATGGAATATATGTCAACTTCCACTAGATTGACTACATCACATCTAGTCCAAATGATATTAGTTCTTGTCTATGAGACTCATTACTCTAATTAGATATGTCTTTAAAGAACTTCTTTAAGACATGTCCACCTTGGCCAAGGATTTCCGAGTAATAATCTCTAAAAAAAACCAAAGGTATACTCTCCTTCTATCAGGAGTGGTGATTCCTTTGTTGACTACTTAACTACCTTCGAATACCTCATGCTACACCCAATCACAACCCTATGAGGGACCTCTTCAAAGGCAACAAGGAATGGAGACAAAGTATAGGATTCAGTATCCAAGATAACCTTGAGTATCTTAAGTCTAAGGATATTTGCACCATTGCTATGATGAGACTATCACTAACATTGAATATATATTCATGTGATTGTCACATAGAAGGTCATCCAATGTACTTGCTACTCTTATCAAGCATTCACATGTTAACTTTAAACATCTCATGTTATTAGCTTATGAGATCAACTACTTGATCTAGTCGAGTATAACATGTGCTAGTGTATCCAGATTAACAATGTCCTATCTTGTTAATCCTATGACTAAGGACTATCTAGGTATAAACACAACTACATATGATAGGAATCTCATCATCATGATCTCATGATGAATTTATTCATATTGTGTTACATACCAAGGATTTCATTAAACGATTTAAGATCTATATCAATTCATATGCAATGAATACCATATATTGAAAATGCCTTTTATTAATAGTAAATGAGTACATCAAGTGCCTAAGGCGATTGCCTTTAGGGAACCTTATTGGATCATGCATCACAGACATGGCACAATTGAAAATTAAAATTAATTGAACCTAAAACCATGGAACGTCCAATGAACATTAAAATCTGATCATACCGTTAATATGGAAGAAATTACCTTTGTTTGTAGCTTTTCAATCTTCCAAATTGTGAGCCTTCCTTCTTAGTTGGGTTGTTGAAAACCACAACAATCCTAGGCTAGATTGTCTCTAATAGTAATCGATATGAAGGAGTGAAGGAAACATCCTCGAAGGAGATGGGTTATCAAAGCACTAAGGTGCTAACAGTGGTGATTCAAATTTTGAGAGAGATGGAAGAGAGAAAACTTTTATTTCTCTAATAAGGCTTCTTACTTTTTGAGCTCTTTAGAGGGTATTTATATGTCTACTAATCAAAATTAGGGTTTAACACTTAAAACCCCATGTTTGGCTTCCATTCAAAAAGAAATTTTACACAATCGCAGATCATCACGCGTGTGACAGCTTTATGAAAAAGACATTGCTATCTCGCACGTGAGGGTATCCTCATGCACATGATAGAATTGTACTATGCAAATGCCACTTGTACACGACAACCATTATGTGCATGTGACACACAACCCTTTTTGCTCTAATACTCAAAACACTTTCACCCAACTTTCTCTCTCAAGTTTTGGATCCAATCCAAAACCCATTTCATATTTCTTTTATTCCTTTGATGCATATGACCCATTAGTTTTTTGGTTATATTGGCAACTCAAATCAACACATGATTTAAGCAAATCATGAGCGATATCTAGCAACACATCATAATCGCCAATTGATCGGAAAGTTAATGGCCGGACTATAAACCCTTCTATAGATAATTACTGTGCAATTTGTCCTTTCACCATACTATACCTCATTTGGTTTAAAGCATGGTCTATGTGTCAACTCCCACTAGACTGACTATGTCACATCTAGTCTAAATGATATTTGTTCTTGTCTATGAAATTCATTACCTTGATTAGATATGTCCCTGAAAACCTTATTTAAGACATGTCCACCTCGACCAAAGATTTCTGAGTAATGATCTCCATAAGAGGCCATAAGTATACTCTCCTTCTATCAGGAGTGGTGAATTCTTTATTGACTACTCAACTACCTTCAAATACCTCATGTTATACCTAATCACCACCCTATGAGCGCGACCTCTTTAGAGGCAACAAGGAATGAAGTCAAAGTATAGGATTCAGAATCTAAGATAACCTTAAGCATCTCAAGTCTAAAGATATTTGCACCATTGCTATGATGAGACTATCACTGACTGTCTCATAGCAAGTCATCTAATGTACTTCCTACTCTTACTTAAGTTATGTTAACTCTAAATATCTTATGCTTTTAGCTTATGAGATCAACTGTTTGACCTAGTCAAGAAGTATAACATGTGCTAGTCTATTTGGATTAATAATATCTCACCTTGTTAATCCTATAACTAGGGATAATTTGGGAATAAACACAATTGTCCATGATAGGAATCTTATCATCATGATCTCATCATGAATTCCTTCATGTTGTGTTACGTACCATGGACTTCATTAAACGGTTTAGAATCTATATCAATTCATATATAATGAATACCATATAATAAAAAATGGCTTTTATTAATAATAAATGAGTACATTAAGTGTCTAAGGTGATTGCCTTTAGGGAACCTCTTTAACAATCTCCCACTTGCACTAAAGCCAATCGCCTTTATACATTATACCATAAGTGAGTACATGACTATCATGTTTCTTTTATGGAAGTGGCTTAGTGAGAGGATTAGCTATATTCTAATCAGTGGGAATGCTCTCTATCTTTACATCATGTTTAATACCGTGGTTCCTTTGCTTATGTAATGGCTCCATTATATACCATAAGTGAGTACATGACTATCATGATTTTCTAAATCAAATGGTAACGTCTGAGTACATGCTTGGATCTTTGATAAGACTGTAGTTCCTTTGCTTATGTAATGGCTCCATTATTATCTCGATACCAGGGTATTAGATCAACAATGCTAGGAGCGACATCCAATTATGAGATGAATTTTTCTTATCCTTTGGTTGTGGAATTTGTATTCATCCCTTGTTGGAACTCTTTTAACTGAATGTCCTATCATTTAACGTGAAAACATAGACTGACTGGGATTTGGAATCATCCTTATTAGTTTGGAAGCTAGCATATATATACCCAGATACTTTAAGCTCACCATCTTTATAAAGTAAGAATGAATCCTTAGTTCTTCTCAAGTACTTAAGGATATTCTTGACAGCCACCCAATGCCCCTCATCGGTATCTTACTGATATCTATCCTGACACTCATAGCATATGATACATCAGGTCTAGTACATAACATAGCATACATGATGGATCCAATAGTTGAAGCATAAGGAATCCTACTTATGCGTGTCCGTTCATTCTGTGTCTTTGGACACATAGGCTTTGAGAGGGTTATCCCATGAGTCATAGGAATTAATCCTCTCTTGGACTGTTCCATGCTACACCTCTTTAGCATTTTATCTATGTATTTAGACTAAGAAAGACCAAATATCCTTTTAGATCTATTTCTTTAGATCTTTATCCACATGTTAACTCTAAACATATCAAGTTTACATATTATGAGATCTACCGTTCAATCTAATTAAGGAGTGTAACATATGCTAGTCTATCTGGATTAACAATGTTCCATCCCCTTAATCCTATGACTAGGGATAATTTAGATACTAACATAATTACACACGATAAGAATCTCAATATCATGAGCTCATCATGATTTCCTTCATATTATGTTATATATCATGGACTTCATTAATTGATTTAAAATCACTATCAATTCATATATCAAATGAACATTAAATTAATGAAAAAACCTTTTATTAATCAAATAAATTTGTATAATAAGTGCTAAAGGTGATTGCCTTTAGAGCACTTCTCTAACAAGCTCCCACTTATACTAAAGCCAATTGCCTTTGTATTTAATTCCATAGGCGAGTACATAAGAATCATATTTCTTTTGGGGAAGTGGCTTGGTTAAAGGATCAGCAATATTCTTATCAGTGGCACTCTTTCTATCTTTACATCATTCCTACCAATGATTTCTCTAATCAAATGAACATTAAATTAATGAAAAAACCTTTTATTAATCAAATAAATTTGTATAATAAGTGCTAAAGGTGATTGCCTTTAGAGCACTTCTCTAACAAGCTCGCACTTATACTAAAGCCAATTGCCTTTGTATTTAATTCCATAGGCGAGTACATAAGAATCATATTTCTTTTGGGGAAGTGGCTTGGTTAAAGGATCAGCAATATTCTTATCAGTGGCACTCTTTCTATCTTTACATCATTCCTACCAATGATTTCTCTAATCAAATGATATCTTCTGAGTATATGTTTAGATCTCTGATGAGATCGTGGCTCATTTGCAAGAAACAAAGCTATTTGATTGTCTCATCAAACCAAATTTTCCAACTCCTAGATGTTTGCTTTACTCCATCAATGAATCTTTGAAGCTGGAATACCTTTTTTCCATCTTTGGATATGAAGCCTTCTGGTTATGTCATGTACACATCCTTAGTTAGATTTCCATTAAGGAAAGTTGTCTTCACATCCATTTTCCATATCTCATAATCATAAGGACAAACAATGGCTAAGAGTATTCTTATGGATTTGAGTATAGCTACTAGGCTAAAAGTTTCATCATAGTCAAATCCTTGTCTTTAATGATAACCTTTAGCTAGAAGTCTAGTTTTATAGGTAAGCACATTACCATCCATGTTAGTTTTCTTTTTGAAAACCCATTTGCACCCTACAGGCTTTATCCCTTCAAGTGGGTCAACCAAAGTCCATACATGGAATACATTTTTTACTTCATGGCTTGAAGCCATTTGTCAGATTCTGAACTATTCAAAACTTCTTCATAGGTCATAGTCTCATCATTTTCTATGAGCAATACGTCGTTCTGTTCACTAATGAGAAATCCATATCTTTCTAGAACAATACGTATCCTATTTGACCTATAAAGCTCTTATGCTTCAGAAGGTTGAGCTACTATACCATTTGTATAAAAAATAGGCTCTAGTTCAGGCAGTTGATCAGTGCCTGCTTGAACATCTTGAACTTTCTCAAGTTCAATTTTGCTCCCCCTATCTCTTTTTAGAATAAATTCTCTCTCTAAAAACATAACTTTTCTTGAAAGAAACATCTTTTATTCCAATGGGTGGTAAAATTGATATCCCATAAACAGACATTGGTCAGACTGAGCTTCCAGCTTATTTGACATTGTCCATTTCATATAAGCAGGACAACTCCAAACTCTCATGTAAGAAAGTGTGGACTTCTTGTTATTCCATATCTCATATGTAGTAACATCAACTGATTTCATAACTCCAAAAGCATTTAGGGAGTTTCACAAAAGTCATCATAGACCTTACCATTTCTAACAGGGTTCAGTTTCTTCTTTTAGCCACACCATTGTGTTGTGTGGCATATAAGGTTGAGTCCATTGAGATAATATCCCATTATCCCTAAGATAATCTAGAAACTTTTGACTCAAGTATTCGCCTCCTCGATCTAATCAAAGTGTTTTAATATTTTTGCCAAGTTGTTTCTCTACTTCTTTTATGAATTCTTTAAACTTTTCAAAAGTATCAGATTTGTATTTCATAAGGTACACGTACCCATATCATGATTAGTTATTGATAAAAGTAATTAAGTAGATGAAACCATCTCAAGTGTATGTGGACATTGGACCACATACATCCGAATATATTAAGTCTAAAAGTCCATTAACACATTCACCCTTTCCCTTAAAGGTTACTTTATTCATCTTGCCTAATAAGCAAGATTCACATGTGTCATATGATTCATAATTAAATGACCCCAAACTACCACTCTTGTATAGCTTAGCCATGCGTTTCTCACTTGTATGACCAAGACGACAAAGCCATAACTAAGATGATTTCAACATATATTGGTTTTTTCTTTTATTATCATTGATGTTTAAAATTAGATTTGACATATCTAATATGTATATTCCATTGCATAATGTACCACTAACGTAAATAATACCATTCAACATAATAGACTAACAATTGTTGCTAAAAGCTAAATGGAAACCATTTTTATTTAAATTAGAAACATAAATAATGTTTTTAGTTAAAGCAGGTACATAAAAACAATTAACCAAATTCAATATAATTCCACTAGGAAGGGTCAATACATAAGTTTCTATAGCTGATGCAGTGACCCTTACTCCATTTCCAATGTGCAGGTCCGACTCTCCCTTATTGAGCTATTTATTGTTCCTTAGGGCTTGTATATCAGTGCATATGTTTGAGTCACAACTGGTATCTAATACCCATACATTATTATTGGAAATAGTATTAATCTCAATTACAAAAATACCTGAAGTAGATGCGACATCAAATGCCTTCTTCTTCAAAGACTCAAAGTAGGCCTTGTAGTTTCTCTTCCAATGGTCATCCTCGCAATAATGGAAGCATGTTCCCTTTGGGGAAGTCTCCTTGGTCATGCCTCCCTTAGGCTTCATAGAATTATTCTTCTTTTTTAAAGTTCTTCTTCTTAGAACCAGAAGAGTCCACCAGCATCACAGCTTTACTGTCCTTCTTGACAGATGGCTCAGCTGTCTTGAGCATGTTGATCAGCCCAAGAATAGTGGTGGAGATTTGGTTCATCTTATAGTCAAGCACAAAATGTGAAAAACTATCAGAAAAACTATTTAAAATTAAGTCAATACTCAATTAATATAGATATTCATCTTCATATAATCCTAGGTTTATACATGAATTTACAACCCAAAATAGAAATCAAATTCGTATTTCTAAGTCTACTTATTTATGGCACCACATCATTTCCTTTGTGCTCCTTTCTATGTCCATTGTATCATAATCCTATGTAATCTAATTACATATTTCAAAATATAGAAAACCTCAATTTATATTTGTGGGGTGTAAGATGAAAAGAGAAATACATGAGAAAGATAAAGAGGCAGGGACATGCATGCCCTATTTACCATAAAACAAAACAAATTTGTGCATGCTCAATTACATTGGGCCTAAGTCCATAATCATCCATCATGTCTTTCCATACACCCCTAACATGTATTCTCTAAAGCAAAAAAATAAAATAAAATTGACAATTTTGGATTTCAATTTGAAAATCGATTAAATGCTTGAACTGAAATTGCTTACGTGTGTTATTTTGGTTAATTAAACTTTTTATGTCATTTCAATATGAAATTTAATATTCAATAAAAATAAATTTAATTCCATATTTCTAGAATTAATTCAAAATTAATTCACCTTAAAATCAAAATATTATAATGTCAAAATTAAACAATTTAATTTTAATATGCATACCAAATTCTTGTCATACTAGAATTATCATTGCTCAACTTGAATTAATTCAAAATTAGTTTACAAAAATTTCAAAAAAATTTTAGAACCTCAAATAATCATTCTAAGCATTTTTAGATTAGCTCAAGTTCAACAAAATATTTTTGGCACAAGGTAAAATTACTAAGACAAACGAACCAACACACTTAGATGCTCAAAATGACTCATTCGACATCTAGAATTTTTTTAAAATTTTAAATTCTAAAAAAATAATTTTGGCACGCATCTAAAATAAAAATAACATATTTTAATCACATAAAAATAACATATTTTAATCACATAAAAATTATTTTAACACCTTAAAAACGACATAATCATATACAAAAAAAAATCAAACAAAACAGTTCCACCAGGTATGTCAAAAATAGTCATGTTTTGTATTTTTTTGAAAATTTAATTAAAATAATTTTTAATTAATTATTGGAAACTTACAAATTCTTAAACACATTCGTAATATGTATGAATAATTTTTTTATAATTAAATTAAAAAAATGAACAGCCCCAACAATTAAGTGAAACAACAATACATGTTAAAAAACAAACCAATTTTCAATATTTTTGAAATAAAACCGAAATTAATTATTTGAATCACATTCAATCCATTGTTTTAATCAAAATAACCATCATCATCCCATGATCAGATTAAAGATAGAAAATGTGTAAAACAAATTTTACAAATAAATTTCAATTATTCAAACCTATTGATCCAAAACCATCAATAACATGCAATCCCATTGTATTTTCAATTAAACTTAATTTTAATCGACACAAGGGGGCTCTGATACCACTGTTGGGTTTTGAAGATGAATCTTATTCATAAAATGCAGCGAAAAAATAAAATTTTCAAAACTAAAAACAAGAATCTTGCTTGTGCCATTAAAACTAATTTATCAAAATATAGAGGTAAAAAATTATACCTTAGAATTTCTTGATATATTCTTCAAATTTTTATCTTGCTGGCTTCTTGTAAACTGCAACAATCCTCTTTAGGATGTTTCTAATATTAATCCATATGAAATATGAGAAGAAACTATAAGAGAAATGGTTAAACACACCTCAAAGTTCTAGCAATGGCGTAAACTTTGAGGGATTATGAAAAATAACTATTATTTTTTTTTGAATTTCTTAATTTCCAAAAACAATTTCCATACTTTTAAACTTTTCAAAAAAAAATTTACCCTAAAAATAGTCTAGGTACAAAGTGCACAAGAAAATTGGAGGGATTTTGGGGTCTTTTCCTTTATTCGCCATAATTAGCCTTAATTGACCAATTAAGGCCAATTAGGCTAGCTGCTGGCCAGCAACGTGCTAGTCAGGCAAGCAACCCGCACAGGCGTATGACAATTCCAAATGATTTTTCCATACGATCTCATCATTATTCGTCCCAAAATAATTCTCTCATATTTTTGGATCCTATCCAATACTATTTTACTCATTTTTCACATCTCCAATGTCTGTGACCCATTAAGTTCCTGGTTATGTTGGCCACAAAAATTAACAATTAATTTAAGCAAGTCATGTGTGGTATATAGCAACACATCATGACACCTAAATGACCAGAAAGTCAATGGTTTGACTATCAACCTTTCCATAGACAATTTACATGCAATTATTACTTTCACCACTCTATACCCCACTTGGTTCAGAGTATGGCCATGTGTCAACTCCCACTAGACTGACTATGTTACGTCTAGTCTAAGTAATGTTAGTTCTTGTCCTTGAGGCTTATTACTTTATTAGACATGTCATTGAAGACTATCATCATGACATTTCTACTTCGGACAGAGATTCTTGAGTAATGACCCTGACAAGAGACCATGGGTAACACTCCTTCTATCAAGAGTGGTAAATCCTTTGTTGGTTGCCCAATTACCTTCTAATACCTCAAGTTATATCCAATCAACACCCTATAAGAAACCTCTCTCAAGCAACAAGGAATAGTGTCAAAATACAAAATTAGTATCTAAGATATCTTTAAGTACCTCAAGTCTAAGGATACTTGCACCATTGCTATTTTTAAACTATCATTAACATTTGAATAGATATTATCCATATGACTATCTCATAGCAGGTCATCTAATGTACTTAGCTACACTTAGCAAGCATCCACATGTTAACTCTAAACATCTCATGTTTACAAATTATGAGATATATTGCTCGATCCAATCAGGGAGTGTAACATGTGCTATTTTGTTTCATTAATCCTATGACTCAGGATAATTTAGATACTAACATAATTACCAATGATAAGAATCTTAATACCATGATCTCATCATGATTTCCTTCATGTGATGTTATGTATCAAGGGCTTTATTAACTGATTTAAGCTCACTATCAATTCATATATCAAATGAACATCAAATTAATGAAAAATCCTTTTATTAATCAAATAAATTTGTACAATAAGTGCTAAAGGTGATTGCATTTAGAACACTTTTCTAACAAATTGTTCATCAACAGATGCATAATTAGTAGGAGAAGAGGGAAACGACTCTTCCAAGACATAGGCTATGCTTTCGATTTTGATAACTATTCTCAAATTCCTTAGCCAATCATAGAAGTTCAGGCTATTAAATTTATTGGATTCGAGAATTGAGCACAAGTTCACATTTGATTATGTTAGAGAATCTACTAAGTGCATGAATATTAGGTTGTTAATAAATGTTCATTATACCTTCCACTATTCTATTACGAACCCATAACACTCATTATGAATCTGAGAGAACTCATAGGAAGCTCTCGTAATGGGTCAGTATCCAAGATCACTAAAAATGACCTTGGGTTTGCCCAACAAGCCAGTTTAGGTCAATTGGTTCGTATCTCATACTAATTGCATCAAAACATGCAACTACTGAATCATTAGGCTATCAACTCGTGCTATGTGCACATCTCATGTACACTTACCTAGTACTGCCTCTAATTCACATTGACCTTGGGCCTACCCAACATGCCAATATAACTAGTTAAAGTCGGCTTGTTAATCATGAAATCATATTTTGATAGTTTGAACATATTCATGTAGAGTGGGCTTGGGTTTGCCTAACAACATAGACTCTAAAAGAACTCTGGTTCTTGCCATATTAATAGAAGGCATTGGCTTTAATATAATTTAAGAGGGATTTCTTTTTTTAGGTCTCATCATGGAAATTTGGCATGCATAATATGTATATTCATCACATATAGATATATAAGACAATTACACTAACTATATGGTCATGATTTTGGACGTAATCTAACATCAATCCTTCGAGCCATGAAAGGATTGACTAGGTCTCACCTAGGTAGATGCATGAAATTACAACACCAAAATAGAAAACAATTTCTTATTATAATGCTCCTTTTTTTTTAGCACCATCTATTTGGCTTCTTGCTCCTTTGCATTTCAATTCTATTTTAATCCTTTGTAATCTAATTACATAAATATTTCTTAAGAAAACCTCAAGTTACATTTGAGGGGAGTGAGATTAGAATAGAAATACAATAGAGAGAAGAGAAAGTACAGACTCAGATACCCTATTTACTAAAAAGAAAATTCCATGCATGATCAATCTCATTAGTCAAGTCCATAATCATACCATCATGTCATTCCATACACCCTTAGCATTCATTCTCTAATGCATAACTAAAGGTCATCTATTAAAGCAACAATTTCAATTCCCTTTGTTTCAACTCTTGAAACATTATTTTGATTGTTTGGCCTTTAGTGAAATTCATCATATATCTATTATTTAATCTCATTAAATAATCATTTGAACATTTAGAAACACTTTCTAAAATAAAATTATGCTAATTAGGAATGCATTTGATGATATCAAAAGTTTTCTAAAATTGTCTACTTTGCCAACTAGGTTATTACCAATTTAATGTATGCAATAATTAAATCCGAATTTAATAATTAAATCTCATTTAATATTAAATCCAAATGTTATTAGTATTTAATTAACAATTTAATTTCCTTAATTAGTTATTAGTTTGATGCCAAATAGGATTAAATAATCCTAGTTACAATTGCATACAAGAATCCTAGTCAAACTAGGACTTTGAAAATCCTTTCCAAATTCAAATAAAATTCCATTTAAAAAATTCCAGAATTTTCAGATTTCATTATAATCATTATAAACAACTTATAATCAGTTTAAACTATTAAATTTGTTTATTAGACATTCTAAAAGATTCATCATTCAACTAGCAAACCAATTATACAAAAATTGCTTAAATTGAATCGTACATGAATTAGGATTCTTTAGAAATTTAACGACGAATTTAATTTGACTCCAGTGTGCAATTCACATCAAAATAAAATCATGTATATCTCATAAAAATGAATTGAGGTTTTGATCATCAAGTTAAATGCCATTAAATTAAAGAACACAACACAGTCTCATCACATGGTAAGATTCTCAACCTAGTGACATATTTTGCTTGTTCCTTGATAAAAAAAATGACTTTTGCATCATTATAGGAGTTTTCCAGAAGTTAAAAAAATTATAAATTTGTCATAAACATGTTTTATTAATCAAATAATAAATCAAATTCGAATAGCCCTTCAAACAACTCAATTAGCACAACTAGGTTTCATAAACCCTAAAAATTCTGCAACTATGCATAACTTCAAATTTCATGTTTAAATCAAATTCAAGCCTTTAAATTATCATAACAAAACATCTAATATCATCATATTAATATTTCATTGAATTAAAATTAAAATTTGAGGCCAAATAGAATCAAATTCGTTTTTAACAACAGGAAGGAATCCAAGTTGTTCATTTTCAATCAATCTCATTGATACTTCAATTAAATTTGAATTTAATTTACCTAGGGTGGCTCTGATACTGGTTGGGTTTTTAACATGCATCACATAAATAGCACAGTTGAAAATTAAAATTAATTGAACCCAAAACCACGGAATGCCCTATGAACATTAAAATCAGATCATACCATCAATATGGAAGAAGTTGATTAGCTTTGTTTGCAACTCTTGATCTTCCAAGTTGTAAGCTTTTCCTTCTTTCTTGGGTTGTAGCAAACCACAACCATCCAAAGCAAGGATTGCCTCTAAGAGTATCCACGTGAAGGAAAAAGAAGAAAACCTCTAAGGAGACAGGGTGATAAATGTCCAAAGTATATGGGAAACTGTCTTATGAAAGAGAAAAAAGAGAGAAGAAAAATAACTCTTATTTTTCATAATGGGGCATCCACAAAATTGACTCCTTAAAAGGAGTATTTATACACATTCTAATCTCTTTTAGGGTTGGAAAAGGGAAGGCCCTAATGAGGCCATTTTCCTAGGCTATAAGGCCCAATGTTGTCCAGGTCAACAATCCTAATCCAGTTTGGATTTGGCCAATTTTTATAACTCTTATAAAAGGCCCAATTCTCTTTCTTTCTCATTTAGATTTTATCCAAAATCCATTTTACATTTTCTTCATTTCCTCTATGCGTGTGACCTAATAGGTTTTCATTTCCTCTAGTAGCTTAAGTCTGGGAAGGAATCCTAATCCAATTAGGAATACACAAGTCAAACGCTTTTAACCTATAATTGATTTCGAATCAATTTCCCTTGACTTAGCAAATCATGAGCAGTATCTAGCAACACATCATGACCACCCAATTAACCAGAAAGTCAGTGGTTTGACTTTTAACCCTTGCATAGATAATTACTGTGCAATTCATCCTTTCACCAAACTATACCTCATTTGGATCATAGCATGGACTGTATGTCAACTCCCACTAGTCTAACTACATCACATCTAGTCCAAATGATATTAGTTCTTGTCTATGAGGCTCATTACTCTGATAAAATATGTCCTTGAAGACTTTCTTCAAGACATGTTCACCTTAGTCAAGGATTTCCATGTAATGATCTTTACAAGAGGCCATAGCTATACTCTCCTTTTATCAGGAGTGATGAATCATTTGTTGACTACTCAACTACCTTCGAATACCTAGAATTCTTCAAAAATGGAGCTCATAACTGATTTTTGTTGCATTTGTTTATGTTTTAATTAGGACATCAAAATCGAATTTTTACTTTAGCAAGTGGCAGCATTTTTGACATCAATAGTGGTCTATCCATTCATTTTTCAAAACTCCAAAGGTATGTTCTCTATTTCACATCCAAAATTACAGCTCAAATAATTTTTTGTTCTAACATTTAAGATTGTGGATTTGCAATGTGGTTTGATTTGTAAGGGTTTTAGTTTAAACAAAATCATTATTTTTCCATAGTGGAAATAATTAAGAATTAAGAATTTAATTTAGTTCAAAAATTTATTGAAAATTATGAATTTAGCATTCAAATAATGATTTTTTTATAGAAAAAGGAAATATATGTAAGAAAAATAGAAGTGCAAAATGCAGATTTTATTTGATAATATATTATGAATTTTATATTTTATATTTATGTATCGTAATGTTTAAAAATATAAAAATGTTCTCGAAAACTAAATATTAAATGTAACACCCCCTTACTGCACTGTAGTTCAGCAAGGTAAGTGAGCCTTACCCGTCTTACAGTTTTATAAAATTAATGAAGTGAAGTAACATTTTTTTATGAAAATATTGCAAACACCGAAATAAAAATTATTACAAGCATAAATACTCAAAATTTTATTTATTTATAAAGTACATAAATTTACATTCAAATCATGTTCTTTTACATAGTGACTCACATATTTAATACACATGATATGAAATAAAAACGATACTTTAATTTACAAAGTTTTTAATAAAATATACCAAAAATAAAACCAAACCTGCTAGCTGCTTTCCTCCGGGTACTCTTCTTCTTCTTCTGACAGTCTATTTTCTACGGCTACCATTCTAAACTTGCGCGAGAGGGCTAACTTAGTGGTGCTTCAATGATAAAAATTTTACATACATATATATTTTCTCACATATTAGTTACCCATTTAATAAATAAGGCATAAAATAAAGAATTATATAAAATCAATAAATTTCAGCAAATACTCAATATTTAACAACTTTAATTCATATAACATTTATAAAAATCACATACTTCGATATTATTATTATTATTATTACTATTATTATTATTATTATTATTTACTTGTGCCCATAACACCTATAACTGAACTAACTAATAGGAATAACAGAGTTGTGATTCCCGGTTTTCATAATATAGCGCCGAACACTTTTATAATAATGTCATTACCAGCTTTTGTTATATTGTCATTACCAGCTTTTGTTAT
Source organism: Triadica sebifera (assembly GCA_023653625.1). NCBI lineage: Eukaryota > Viridiplantae > Streptophyta > Magnoliopsida > Malpighiales > Euphorbiaceae > Triadica > Triadica sebifera. The sequence continues at coordinate 14,860,786 of CM042898.1, read as the reverse complement.
ATTGCCATTACCGGCTTAATAATTTTGCGCCGAGTGCATTTATAAATTGTCATTATCGGCTTTCATATTTGGCACCGAGTGCCTTAAATCCCCTGATTGGCATGTCAAACTATTCCCTATTCTAGTTCTAGACTAGGTGTTTTTGGGCTTAACTATTGTTATATTAATTCACTATATTTCAAAAATGACAACATTATTTAACTATCATAATTATGCTTATTTATTTTTGTTCTTTATTTCCATTATTATTGCAATAAAATCTCATACTTAAATAATTTGTTAAACATTTATAATTACCATCAAAATAAATATTTGCATGGATTATTACATATAATTATAACAACACATGTAAAAAGCCTAATATTGTATGTTTTTACCTATAGAAGATTTCAGACCTATTTTTGGGCTTCATTTTTAGCCCATATAAAGTTCGAATTTGGAGTTTTGGCCTTCTAACAATTTTTATCTTATTGTCTTAGCTTTCAGATGCATCAAGAATCACGTAAATCACAGTTTTGCTATCAAAAGTTATGATCAATTCACTACTGCATCATCACATAATTTATTGCCCAAAATTTTCTGGACAGATTCTAGGTTTAAACTTCGTGCATTTAACTGGGCAAATCTAGACATAATTAGATATTATGGTCTAAATACAAATTAAAGCCCTGTGTCTTACTTTCATTTCCAACAAAAGAACTTACAAAAAGGAGTTCCATAACTCAAGTTATCATCAAAATAGACAGAGTTGTTTATGGAATTCTGTACCCGAGCCATCAATTGGCATCAATCCATATTTCAATCACATTCATCATTTGCATTTATTTTAATACTAAAATTTCCAGAATTACAAACACATTCATATGTCTCAATTATTTCACACCATTTGGTCCCATTTCCATATATAATATCAAAAGTCACAACAAAACACATAACATCTCAAAAACACAAACATAACAAACCTTAACATATAATTCCATACATATTAACAACATGCAAAATTTTTATCAATGAAGCACATACCTAATCAACGTTGGTTATTCCCTTAAACCTTCTCTTCCTTCCCTTATTAGGTAGTTTTCTCCTTGCCTTTGTCACCCTCTTGAGGGTCTCTCACTTGTTCACTTATATTTCCTACACAACCATACCCTAACTCAATTCCAACATTCAATTTCAATGCTTTTCATGTCTACATAATATTCAAATGCTCCTAATATGTTTTACACCTTAATTGAGCTAAAATGTACTAAGGTTAAACTTCCTTCTTCACATGTCATGGCTACCCAAAAACCATATCCTAGTTCCCAATTTATTTTCTTCAATTCAACACTCAATTCACCCTTAATCTATCACCAATTGTGGTGTTTCTATGTTAATTTCAATTTCCCCCAAATTTATTTAACTATGGCAGCCCCTCATTCATCCTTCAACATTATATTTTCTTCAGTTTTTAAGCCATAAAATAATTACCTAACATCAAATATCATTAATTCAAAGTTTAATTACACTTCCATCAACTAATCACAAACTTAAATTTCTACTTCCAATCTTGCAACATAAGCTCAATCTACCAAACCTAATCACATCTATCATTATTATGGGTCTCAAATAGAAGGAAAAAGTTTGAATTTAATAAAAATAAACTCACCTTAAGTGTTCTTCAAAGTGGGCCGAAATTCCCCTTAATTTTTCTCTCTTTCTTTTTTTTTTCTTTCTTCCTTCTTGCTCATTTGGTACCTTTTATGGTAAGAACTCTTAAATTCTGATTTTTCCTCTCTCAAAACTTATTTCTTTCCTCACTTTTTCAAGCTTGATTTAAAGAGAAATGGAGATTTTTGGGAGAGCTATGGTGGACGACAAAGAGAGGAGAGAAGATGAGGAAAATGGGTTTTTAATTGGTGGAGAAAATGAGGTATTTATCTTTTTTTTTAAGGTGAGTATTTGGTGGTTTCATGACTACATTAAGCTCTTCATCCATTGGTCCAAAATACAAATTAATTTTAATGAAATTTTAAACTTTATGAAATTTCTTATTTGCCACATCTTCCTCCATATTTACACTTTTTTCCTAAACAATTACCATAATACCGATTTTGTCCATAGGAAATTTTATTTTTTTCTAATTCTACCCCAAATCTTTTTAATTCCCAAATAATAATACCCTTAATTATTTTCTCTTAATATTAGTCATTCATTTTTTATGGGTTTAAATTTAGACTCCGATTGAACCAGTGGACCCCACTACGGTCACACGCAATCGGGGCCTAAATCACTGAATGTTACAATTCTCTCCCCCTTAAGAAAATTTCGTCCTCGAAATTTATCTGATTAGGTGGAGCTGAATAACTGAGGATGTTGAGTTCTCATCATTTCTTCACTCTCCCAGGTGGCTTCTTCTACTGCAGGATTGCTCCATAAGACCTTTACCAGTGGTACCTTCTTGTTCCGTAGTTCTTTGACTTCTCAAGCTATGATTTTCACTGGCTCTTCACCATATGTCAAGTTTGGTTGTACCTCTATTGATTCCACAGGTATGACATGTGTCGGATCCGATCTATATCTTCTTAACATTGAGACATGAAACACATTGTGGATCTTATCCAATTCTGGTGATAAGGCCAACCTGTAAGCCATTGGACCCACACGCTCAAGTATTTCGTATGGTCCAATAAATCCAGGACTCAGTTTTCCCTTTTTATCAAAATGAAGTACTTTTTTCCAAGGTGAGACTTTCAAAAATACCTTGTCTCCGACAGCATACTCAATGTCCTTCCACTTCAAATCGACATAGGATTTTTGTCGATCAGTTGCAGCTTTTAACCGATCGTGAATTAATTTCACCTTCTCCTCTGTATGCTGCACTAATTCTGGCCCCATTAATTTATTTTCACCAAGTTTTGTCCAACATAGCGGTGTTCTACATCTCCTTCCATACAAAGCTTCGTATGGTGCCATGCCGAGACTAGTTTGATAGCTGTTGTTGTATGCAAATTCCATCAATGGTAAATGTTTATCTAGGTACCCTCAAAATCAATTACGCAGATTCTCAGCATATCTTCCAACAATTGAATCACTCGTTCGGATTGCCCATCTGTTTGTGGGTGAAATGTTGTACTAAAAGCAAGTCGGGTCCCCAATGCTTATTGTAGACTTTTCCAAAATTTTGATGTGAACTGTGGGTCTCCATCAGAACTAATAGATACTGGAACCCCATGCAGTCGAATTATCTCATTGACATATAATTCTGCTAACCGACTCAATGAGTAATCCATTCGAACTAGCAGAAAGTGAGCCGACTTGGTAAGCCTGTCAACAATTGCCCATACTGCATCTTGCTTCTTTTGTGCAAAGGCAACCCAGATACAAAATCCATTGTAATCCTTTCCCACTTCCATTCTAGAATTGCAATAGGTTGCAATAATCCAGATGGTACCTGGTGCTCTGCTTTCACTTGTTGACATGTCAAGCATCTTATAGTGTATTCGACGATATCCTTCTTCATTCCTGGCCACCAATAATAAGTTGTATTATGTGCCTCTTTTAGAATTATTTGCTTTAATCTGTTGTCATTTGGCACGCACAATCTTCCTCTGTAACTTATGCTTCCATCATCTTCAATCTTAAATTCAGGTCTCTCCCCCTTTTTAACTGTCTCAGCAATTGTCATCAATTTCTGATCTTGCTTCTGAGCTTTTCTCACTTGTTGCCTTAAAGTAGGTTGGACCCGTAACTCTGCCAAAATAAATTATGAGTCTAATTTTTTTAATTTTACTATTACTTTCTATATATTATATTATAATTGAGGAAAATTTAAACTATACCTGCCAGTATTTTTCTACTTAAGGCATCCACTACTACATTGGCTTTGCCTGGCTGATAGTCAATAATGCAATTATAATCCTTGATTAACTCCAACCAGCGTCTTTGCCTTAAGTTCAACTCCTTTTGTGTGGGCAGATATTTGAGACTCTTATGGTCTGTATATATGTAGCACCGCTCGCCATACAAATAATGTTGCCAAATTTTCAAAGCAAACACTATTGTTGCCAACTCCAAATCATGAGTAGGGTAATTTAGCTCATGAGGCTTCAATTGCCTAGATGCATAAGCAACTACTTTACCGTCTTGCATTAATACACAACCTAGCCCATTATGAGAGGCATCACTGTATATCACAAAATCTTTCCCTAGCATAGGTGGAGTCAAAATAGGTGCTTCTGTTAACATGGCTTTTAGTTTCTCAAAGCTTGCCTGACACCGATCTGTCCACTCGAACTTAGTTTCTTTTCTGAGCAACTTAGTAATTTGTGCTTCTATGCTTGAAAATCCCTTCACAAACCTTTTATAGTAGCCAGCTAATCCAAGGAAACTTTGGACTTCTGTTACATTGTGAGGTGGCTTCTAACTTAGAATGGCTTATATTTTGTTAGGATCAACTCGGATTCCTTCAACTGAAATAATATGCCCTAAGAATCCCACTTCTTCCAACCAGAACTCACATTTTGATAGCTTTTCATACAATTTATTTTCCCTCAAAGTCTGCAGTACTATTCTCAGATGCCTGTCATGTTCTCTCTTGTCCCTCGAATACACCAGAATATCATCTATAAAAACTATCACAAACTGATCAAGGTAAGGCCTAAAAATTATGTTCATCATATCCATAAAGGCAGCTGGTGCATTCGTTAAGCCAAATGGAATAACCAGAAACTCATAGTGGCCATATCGAGTTCTGAAGGCTGTTTTATATACATCTGATTCTTTGATTTTCAGTTGGTGGTACCCGGATCTGAGATCAATCTTAGAGAATACTTCTGCTCCCTTCAATTGATCAAACAAATCATCAATTCTAGGTAGTGGATATTTATTTTTAATCATCACCTTATTCAATTGTCGGTAATCAATACATAACCGCAAGGTGTCATCCTTCTTTTTCACAAACAACACCGGAGTGCCCCATGGTGAGACACTGGGCCTTATGAACCCTTTGTCGAGCAATTCTTGCAATTGAACCTTTAACTCTCTTCATTCTGCAGGTGCCATTCTATAAGGAGTAATTGATATCGGCGTTGTATCAGGAATCACATCAATAGCAAACTCTATCTCCTAATCTGGTGGTAACCCCGGCAAATCTTCAGGAAATACATCTGGGAACTCACACACTATAGGGATGTCCTTGAGTTCCGAGCTCCCCTTCTTGGTATCTATCACATGGGCCAAATATGCCTCACATCCCTTCATAATATATTTCCGAGCTTTTAATGCAGAAATAACACTAGTCAAACATGTTTGACCTATACCTTGAATGATGGTGTCATGTTGCCCGGGAATTTTAAGTACAACTTTTCTAGATCGACAGTCGACTATAGCTCCATGCTTTGTCAACTAATCCATACCCAGAATAGCATGGAATTCATGAAAAGGTAGTTCTATTAAGTCTCCTGGAAATTCTCTACCCTGAATAATTATTGAACTGTTTATATAAATCTGATTCACTTTCACACTATGTCCTAGTGGATTGGTCACAAATATTTCATATTCTAAAGTCTCAGGTATCATGTTCCCCTGTCTAAGTGCAGTTGTGCTTATGTATGAATGCGTGGAACCAGGATCTATCAAAGCATGTAAATCAAAATCAAATAAAGATAATTTACCAACTATGATGTCTGGTGCATCCTGGTCCTCACGAGCTCTCATCACATATGCCCGAGCTAGGGCCCTACTACCTCCGGGTCTATCAACTGTCTCAGATACCCCCTGACTCTGTCCGGTATGACCACTTCTAAACTGGCTTCGACCTCTACCATGGCTCTGTACCGGTGCCATAGTCTGTGCTGGTGCCATACTGCCTGTACCGAGTCTGGGACAATCTTTCTTCATATGGTCAATAGCTCCACATCTTAAACATGCCCTAGTCAAACACCAACACTCTCCTGTATGAGCTCTACCACAATGCTGACACAAAGCCGGAGCTGGTCTCTTGGGAAATGATGTTGGTGAACTAGCAGATGATGCTGCAGGTCTAAATTGCTGACCCCGCCTATTAGAAAATGTCTGCCTAGCCACCCTTGACTGAAATGGTCTGGGTACTATTCATCCTTTCCTACCTGATGTCTGGGCCACACTAGCTGTTGACTTCTTATAATGCTTTTTTCTCTTCAGCTTTTTCCTTCTTTCAACACTAATAGTAGAGGACACTAGCGTAGCAAAATTTGTATGCTAGTCGGAAGCCACTAAATACCCAATCTCCTCATTGAGACCGTCTTTAAATCTACGACATTTATTAGCTTCATCTCCAATAATCCCAGTAGCATACTTGCTCAACCTGGTGAGCTCCAACTTGTTCTCAGCTACTGTCATACCCCTCTGCCTCAAATTCAGGAATTCTCGCTTTTTCTCATCAACATAGATTCTTGGCACATATTTCTTTTTAAACTCTGTCACAAAAAAATCCCATGTCTGAGGGGTCGGAGTCTGGAGTTTTGCTAATAATAATTTCCACTAGTCATAGGCATGCTCCTGAAGGAGAGATACTGCATATCTAACCTTATACTCTTCTGGACATTGCAGCTCTTCAAAAACCCTTTCTGTCTTTTCCAACCAAAATTCTATTGCTGCTGGGTCATCCTCTTTCTTACCCATAAAGACCGTAGCCCCGTATTTTCTTAATTTATCAATCTAGGGTTTCGGTTGAGGTGGGGGAGGTGGTGGAGGTGGTGGCGGCACAACTTATGCTATCTGCTGTAACAAAGGTAGCCATCTGTTGCATAAGGGGTACCTGACCTAGGTTAACCTGTTCTTCAGCATATTGTGGAGCTATAATGCTAGGCTCCGAGGATCTAATTGATGCTGTCTATCTATGAGCAGCCGAGTTAGCTATACTATCACCCTCATGTTCTTCATGACTTTGTCTTGATTCCGAATCCATTAAAACCTATAAACATGACTTTGTCAGAAGAATGGTCCCTTATTAAAATATAGCAGCTTAAAAACAATGCAAATGCTAAAAACATGCATTTATCTTCCCATACCCACTAAGTAAGAACCGTCTAAACCTGGCTCTGATACCAAAAATTGTCACACCCCGTTACCCCACTGTAGTTCAACAAGGTAAGTGAGCATTACCCGTCTTACTCTTTTATAAAATTAATGAAGTGAAGTAACATTTTTTTTATGAAAATATTGCAAACACCGAAATAAAAATTATTACAAGCATAAATACTCAAATTTTTATTTATTTATAAAGTACATAAATTTACATTCAAATCATGTTCTTTTACATAGTGACTCACATATTTAATACACATGATATGAAATAAAAATGATACTTTAATTTACAAAGTTTTTAATAAAATATACCAAAAATAAAACCAAAGCTGCTAGCTGGTTTCCTCCGGGTACCCTTCTTCTTCTGATAGTCTATTTTCTATGGCTAACCTTCTAAACCAGCGTGAGAAGAAACCACCCGTGCTAAGCTACTAACTTAGTGGTGCTTCAATGATAAAAATTTTACATACATATATATTTTCTCACATATTAATTACCCATTTAATAAATAAGGCATAAAATAAAGAATTATATATGTTGCACAGATATTAGACCAAGAAGGGGGGTTGAATTGGAGTTTCAAAAAATTAAACTTTAAAGTGAAGAAATAAGTAATTAATTTTAGGAGGGATAGAGAAAATCAAACACAAAGATTTATAGAGGTTCGGGTGTTAACAAACCCTACTCCTCTCCCCAATCGCAATTGGGAGTTTCACTAACACACTAAGTGTTACAATGGAGTTTTACAAGCTCACTCCCAACTATGGTGTTTCTCATAATGGCTCACACCTAACCCAAAAATCCCTTGTGTTTTAATGGCTCACACAATAACCAATTCCTTGTGTTTTACAGGCTCACACAAACAACCTTCTCTTTGTGCTTTACAGGATCACACAAACAACCTTCTCTTTGTGTTTTTACCGGCTCACACAAACAACCGCTTAATTTGTGTTTTGAAGGCTCACACAACTAACCCTTACAAGTGTTCTAATCTTAACCCAGAAATACCCAAAGCTTACTTGAGTAAAGATTACAGAGAGAACCCCTTATTAATCTTAATTGCTCAAATATGAAGAGCAAAAAGATTTTTACAGAGAATAGATTTTGTTCTCAAAGTATGAAAGTACAAATATGTTATTCTATTGTTATTCTCTTCATTCTCTTGTTCTTAATGCATAAAATGACTTCCATTAATACTCCCATGGCTGAATATAGCCGTTGGGGCGCATTAAAAACGAAACTAGCCATTGTACCAACCAAAAAATCGCGTCTAACATTTTTCTCTTTCTTTGTTCACGGGCGTGACTATGCTTGTCACGGGAGTGACATTTCTTCCCAAGCCGTGACTGAAGTGGTGACCTTTGTCGTGAAGCTCTCTGGAATGTTTTGACATATAGAGTTATGGGCGTGACATACTCATGTGACTCGGGGGTTCAAAAGTTGGTTTTGGTGATGGTTAGCTTCATTCACGGGAGTGACTCATAGTGTCACGGCAGTGAATGTAACGTCACACCTTATGCATTTGAGTATAACCTATCCCTGTATCAAGTAATCACACATAGCATGCTAGAAAGACAAAATACCCTGTTAACAGTGGTAGTAAATTTTTTTCATATCATATCCTGTAAAATCAACTAATGACTTTACAAGTCTCATATCCTGTAATATTACTCAATGACTTTTCAAGTCAACATTAAAAACCACAATACGATATATCACATATATTAAAACATAAACTTCACATCCGAAGGATTACGGGTTGTTTCCATTTATACATTTCAAAACTAATCTAGAGTGATAATACATATTCAAGCATATAAGTCCAAAATACAGATGACATGTTTTCATGCTTATGTGGAATGCAAGGAGAGACAGAGTGATGAGGCTCGGCCAATGACCTGTGCTCTATGTCTTCTATACACTACTCAAAATGAGCTATCACTTTTCTTTACCTGAAAAATGGTGCAAATTGATGAGTTGCGGCTCAGTGAGAATAATCATCCAATGAGCTCTAAAGTACCAAATAACTCATAGTAATAAATCACAAATCCAATATATACCATATATTCCATTCCATTCATCAGTATCATATATGTATCAACAAAGTTTAAACATATAATCATTACTCTTTATGTATGCAAATGCTTTGCTTATTTCATTTTGTTGTGACTAAGTTAAACAGACATTGCCCCGGGTTTCCATGTGAACATTTGCATTTGCTAGCTAGCTTGATCATTTATTTCATTTGCACATTTGTTGGGCCATAGGCCTCTTCTTTTGCTTTACAATATCGATTAACTAGTCACAATGCCTTTTAAGTCCATATGCATATGCACTTGTACTTAATCATTGATCAACCATTGCATCTTATCACATATAACATACATATATTCCATATATACCTCATATGTCAAGCATATACCTTGCATATATTGTACATATACCATGTATATATATCACATTTGTCAAACATATACCTCAAATATACCACAAGTATACCATTTATATGTACCACAATGTCACAAATTATCCATCATTACATTATCAAGGGCCAATCATGACAATCACATGAATCACATAGCAAGCAACATTCATTTGCACTAAAGAATTCAATCGAGAATTAGACTCACCGTTCTCCTTTGATTCCGACCCCTAACTTATTATCTATCTGCTCCTTGTGGGTCTCCAATATGTTGTGAGCCTAATATGAAAACATAATCGATTAACTCATGATTAGAGAGACTTAATGTGGCTTAAACAAATTAATATGCATTGTTCATGTCAATAGTTAAGATTTTTCCTATGAGGCAGTGTGACCTTATGGGACTGTTTAGCCTATAACTTTATTTATAATTGACCAATTAATCTGATTCTTATTCCTAATTAAAAATAACATATAATTATAGAAAATATTCAAATTTTAGATGAATTGGTTCATTGTACAATAATTGGTGGAATTGCTAAGAGTGTTCTATTTTCTGCCTTGTTTTCTGCCTTTAGGCAGTTTCAGGGTACTCATTTGGGTTCATCATAACTTATAATCTATAAGTCCTATTTTAATGAACCTTTACAGAAACGTATATGGGTTCATATGGAACATGTTTCATGTTTACAACTTTTACAAATATGTCTCTAAGGTCTTCTAATTATACCAAACATTTTACTGGTCCAGAATAGAATTGACTTCCAGACCAGTATGGCTTCCAAAGGCCATACCTTACTATATACATAACCAATGAAGTTGAAATTAGTACCAAACTTTAGCTAAGACATATACCTATAACTCATGTTTTTCTCATTTACAGAATCTAGCTCTAACAAGCTCAAAGTAGCCAAACAATTTACTATATCTTCCCAGGGCACTCAGTAGGCAGTTCAAACTATGGAACAGTCATGGTTCCATTCACCATAACGCACCATTTACAAGGCCTATGAACCCAAAATTTGGTAGAAAGATACTAAACACATATATGTACAACCTTTATGTTTTGAGAGACTTAAAATAAGGGCTTTAACATATTTGAAATCAAACCACACAGTAGCTAACTTGCTTCGGGTTTACAACCTGACCAGTTTCAGTACGAAGAGTATATCTCTCCTTATACATAACCGCTTGCAACCATGTTTACATATCAAAAAATATAAGACATAAAGGAACAACTTTTGTGTTTTACACATTTCCAGAATCAATTTCGATTAACATCCAAATCGGGGTGCAATTCAGTGCCTAATATTGAACCTAAGCAACTCAAATTAACCCTATAGCAATAAGAATTGATTACTCACCAAAAACAACCTTGAAAAGGATCAATTAGGTTCAAAAACTAGGTGAAAAAAGGAAGAATTGAAGTCTAAAATGGGGGAAATTGAAGAAGAATTCGGGCTGGAGAAGAAGGCAGAAATGGGGAAAGAAAGATGAAGATAAAGCCAACTCGTTTTTTGTCATTTTGTCATTTTCTCTTCTTCTCTTCTCTTTTCTCTTCTCATTTCTCTTTTCTCTTCTCTTATATTTTTATTTTGTGTCATTTTCATTTTATTTTATATTGTTATTATTATTATTTACATATATTTATAATTCCACTAATTAACACAATGATACAGCTAAATCATTTGACCCGATTTAACTAAATTAGCAATGTAAATGTTTACTAATCTTAATCTAATCATTTTTCTTAGTTTAATTTAGTCACCTTATTCAATTCATTTCTAATACTTTGTTATCCTTATTTAGGATATAAGGATACACATGTGACTCGATATAATTGCCAAATACTAGGACACGTACCTAGTGCGTGCCATGAACTTGTTCCTACGAAAATACATATGAAATGCACGTGTTCAATTGAATTGTATGCAAGATGCTTATGTTTGATGAAATGCATGTGGGGAAGGTCAAGGATGTTACAGTGAACATGCTACTACTTGAATTTTGTCTTTCAAGGATTATTCTTCCAATTCTCCATTCTTGCAATTTTAATCCATATCCTGTATAATATACGTAGAAGACAAGTATGTTAAATACAATATTGTTATTTTATTTGTTATCATCAAAATGATGGAAATACCCCTCAAGGCTTAACAATCTCCCCCTTTTTGATGGTGACAAATAATCTAGCAATATGTGATTTTGAGAAGTCTCCCCCTCAAAATATACTTAGGATAAAAAATTTATAATGTGCAAGAATAGTAAATAATGATGTAGCATTAAAATAAACTTACTAGATTTTAAGTATATGGAAGTTATATGAGAAGTATATCCAATGTATACCATAATTCTTTTGTAAGACATGAAGTATATGTAAAGTATATTTAAGGTATATCATGGCATATTTATATTTGTAACTTGCTTTAAGGTATATGCAAAGTATACTTAAGGTATATCTAAAGTATATAAAGCTCAATTTTCCAATTATATACTTTGCATATGAAATTTTGAATTAAGATTTCTAATCCCTTTTAATCCATTTCAAAGTCAATTCAATTTTAATTATTTGATTCAAAATTCATTTACCTTAATATATATTGCTAGTTTATTCTTATGTTGCTAGTTTGATACCATTTTCCCTAACATATATTGCTAGTTTTTCTCCTCCTTTTGTCATCAATCAAAAAGGATATGAAGATTGAAGTAAACAAAAGCAAATATATATAGCATAAAGGAAAGGATACAAACAAAGTTAAAATATTCAGAAAGGAAATTGAAAAATTTCCTACACACAAGCAAACATAAAAATAACAAACAAGCAAAAAACAAACAAATTTAAGCTACACTCTAGCCTATCTCCTAACCAGACATCCTATCACGAAGCCTAGCCACTTCAGCCTCAAGGTTGTCCATCCGAGACTCCATGAAGTCTTTGAAGTTCTCCAACCTCTCATCCATCGAAGTCTGCAGCTGCTCAAAATGTGGTTCCAAGAGGTCAACCACTTGCTGCGCTAAGGACGGTGTGGAAGCTGAGGACTGTCCGATGTCCTACTTGGCCGCTGGAGGTGCTTCCTCAACCCGAGATCTCTTCTTCTGCTGGACTCCCTGGAGGCCTGCTTTAAAACCCTCTGTGTCATTATCTTCCCAAATGATCTCCCCAGCAGTGTCAGTGAAGTGGTAAAAGATATCGTTCTGGAAAACGATTCTGACAGCCGCTCCCATCTTGATGAACGACTCGACATCTAAGCGATCTCGAGGATGTGCAGGGATGATGTTGAAGTGATGTGCATCCAGCTTCAGATAATTAAGCTTCACTGGGATATGGGTGACATATGCCCCAATCAAAATATCTCCAGTGGGCTTGGTGGCAATGGAGAGAAGATGGTTAGCAAACCATCTGGAAAGTGCCACTGTGAGTCCTCTGCGAGCCATCTCAAGGAGAAAGAGCTCCAACTTCCTGATAGTCTCGTTGCTTTCTCCCCTAGGAAATATGTTATAGGTTAGTAACCTATGCAAATACCTGTGCACTTGAGCCCTGGGATGGTTGCAGAGTTGGAATTTCACCACTCCAGTAGGTGAAACCTGCAATGTGCTGAGGAATTCCAGTGTCAGTTCCCTCAGGGTCGGCTAATAAATCTCCATAAAATCTTTTAGATGACAGGCTTGTAGTTGTTCTATCCTAGCCGTCTCAAGCCCGAGACTTCGGACTGTCTGCCATTCGAAGGACCTTGATGATAGAAGAGGTTTCTTCTTCAAAGTTGCATACCGAGGATGACAATTCTCTGGAATGCAGTCCATGAGGTAATCTGCATACCTCTTAGGAGCATGAGACTTCTTTCTCTTTCCCTTGGATGAAGCAGACTCCATTTTTGAAGAAATTTGTTGAAGATGGAGTTGGAAAGATTTTTGACAGAAAACTCAAGGAAACCCTAGAAATGTATGATTTCTGATGAAGATTCGAACTTTTGGTGGTTTTTATAAGAAAAGTTTGAGTCTTTGGGGCCGGAATCTTCAATGTCTTAATGAATGAGAGTAAATGAGAGTGGTTTTGGGAGATGGAGAGTTGAAATGAAGGTTGTAACCGGCTGTTCTCTTATATATTCGATACATTCACGGGCGTGAAGTAAGTATTCATGGGCATGAATGGTCGTGTTCACGGTTTGCTGAAGGAGTGTTCCACCCTTGAATGAAGACATGAATACATTCGCGGGCGTGATCTTTGAATATCACGGGCGTGAATGATCATCGGTCACGGGGGTGAATAAATGGTCACGGGCGTGAACTGTTGAATTTCACTACTTATGCCCGTGAAGCAAGCCGTGACATAAGGCGTGAAAGCTTCTGTGAGTTTTGGGGTGTAATTGTTCACGGGAGTGAATATTCATCACGGGCGTGAAAGTCTCATTTCACGGGCATGACTCAAGCCGTGAAAATATATTTCACCACTTGAAGTTGTGAACCATGTCGTGAACCAAGTCGTGAACGACACTGCCACTTTGGGCCATTTAAGTCACGGGCGTGAACATATGTCATGGGCATGAACATATGTCACGGGCGTGACTCCATTAAATTTTCATCAAATAAAAATTAAATCCTAAAACAAGACTAAATCATTTCAACAAAGATTCTACTCCTTAAAACATGAATTTTCATCAAAATTTCTATCTTATAACTTGTGATATGATTTAAGATCACAATTAAAATTTCATATTTTTGCAATCACAAGGTTAATCCATCAATCATACCAAGTTCTCTTCTAATGAAATTAAATCTTTCCTCATTTAGAGACTTAGTGAAAATATCTGCTAATTGATTTTCTGTGCTTATGAATTCTAATGCAACATCTCCATATTGAACATGATCTCTAATAAAGTGGTGTCTAATGTCAATATGCTTGCTTCTTGAGTGTTGAATAGGATTCTTTGAAAGATTTATAGCACTAGTGTTATCACATTTGATAGGTATATGGTTCATCTCATGACCATAGTCCTTAAGTTGTTGTTTCATCCAAAGAATTTGTGTACAACAACATCCAGCTGCTACATATTCTGCTTCAGCAGTTGAGAGAGCAACTGAAACTTGTTTCTTGCAAAACCAAGAAACTAAGCATTCTCCAATGAAGTGAGATGTACCTGAAGTACTTTTCCTGTCTAAAAGACTACCAGCATAGTCTGCATCTGAATATCCTATAATATAACAAGATGAATTTCTAGGATACCATAAACCTAGATGCAATGATCCATGTAAATATCTTAAATTCTTTTTACAGCATTTAAATGAGATTCTTTAGGACATGATTGAAATTGTGCACATAAGCAAACACATTACATAATATCGGGTCTAGAAGCAGTAAGATATAAAAGTGATCCGATCATACCTCTATAAAGCTTTTCATTAATGCTCTTACGCTTTTCATCTTTGTCCAATTTTGTTGATGTGCTCATAGGAGTCATGGCATTTTTGCATCCTTCCATACCAAATTTCTTGATTAAATCTTTGGCATATTTGGATTGGTTGATGAATATGCCCTCATTGCTTTGCTTTATTTGTAGACCAAGGAAATACTTAAGTTCTCCCATCATGCTCATTTCAAATTCCCTAGTCATACAAGCAAATTCTTGACAAAGCAATTCATTAGTAGAACCAAATATTATATCATCAACATAAATTTGAACAATTAGTATATCATGCTTATGATTTTTGATGAATAGTGTAGTGTCAACATTTCCCTTTGTAAAGCTATTTTCTAATAAAAAAGAACTTAGCCTCTCATACCAAGCTCTTGGAGCATGTTTTAAACCATACAAAGCTTTTGAAAGTTTAAAAACATGATTTGGAAAATCATAGCTTTCAAAACCTAGTGGTTGTTCTACATACACTTCTTCATCTATATAACCATTTAGAAATGCACTTTTCACATCCATTTGAAAAAGTTTGAAATTCATGTGACATGCATATGCTAAGAGTATTCTTATAGCTTCTAATCTAGCTACAGGTGCATATGTTTCATCATAATCTATACCTTATTCCTGATTATATCTTTTTGCGACTAGTCTTGCCTTATTCCTGGTTATTAACACTTATTCATCTAATTTGTTTCTAAATACCCATTTGCTACCTATGATTTGATGATCCTTGGGTCTAGGAACTACGTTCCATACCTTATTTCTCTCAAATTGGTTGAGTTCCTCTTGCATGACTATTACCCAACTTTCATCATTAAGAGCCTCATCAATATTTTTAGGCTCAACTTGAGAAATTAAAGCAATGTCAGTGACTAAATGTTTGAAATGAGATCTAGTACTTACTACCCTTGATAGATCACCAATTATTTGCTCTTTTGGATGATCTTTCGTCATTCTCCATTCTTTTGAAAGTTCTTGATCAATTTGTTCTTGATTTTGAGGAAGAGTGTCATTTTGCAGTAAATTTTCTTGATCATTTTCTTCTTTTCCATTTCCAATATCGATTTTTTCCATATTACCTACAACATCATCAAGAACACTACCTTTCACAAGATCAAGTCTACTAGATTCATTAAAAACAACATGCATGGATTTTTCAACCGTCAATGATCTTTTATTAAATACTTTATATGCTTTGCTGGTTGTAGAGTATTCTAAAAAAATACCTTCATCAGATTTAGAGACAAAATTTCCAAGATTGTCCTTGGTGTTCAATATAAAACACTTGCATCCAAATACTCTAAAGTATGATATCAAGGGCTTTCTTCCATTCCATAGCTCAAATGAGGTTTTTTTTTAAAAGAGGCCTTGTGAAAACTCGATTTGAAATATAACATGCAATGTTTGTGGCTTCTGCCCAAAAATAAGTTGGTAATTCATATTCATTAAGCATTGTTCTAGCCATTTCAATTAAAGTTCGATTTTTGCTTTCAACTACCCCATTTTGTTGAGGTGTCCTAGGAGATGAGAAATTATGTGAAATGCCATGTTCAAGAAAAAAACATTCAAAGTTTTCATTTTCAAATTCTTTCCCATGTTCACTCCTTATTTTTGAAATACAGTACCCTTTTTCATTTTGAACTCTTTTAGCAAAGTTTTTGAAATTTTCAAAAGCATAACTCTTTTGAGCTAAGAAAATTACCCAAGTAAATCTAGAGTAATCATCCACGATGACAAATGCATAATGTTTTCCACCTAAGCTAGCAATTCTAGTAGGTCCAAACAAGTCTAAATGCAGGAGTTGAAGAGGTTTTGAAGTACTTACTATATTTTTGGCTTTGAAAGATGACT
Source organism: Triadica sebifera (assembly GCA_023653625.1). Taxonomy (NCBI): domain Eukaryota; kingdom Viridiplantae; phylum Streptophyta; class Magnoliopsida; order Malpighiales; family Euphorbiaceae; genus Triadica; species Triadica sebifera. The sequence continues at coordinate 14,844,058 of CM042898.1, read as the reverse complement.
TTGTGTTGCTTTCCTCTCTGACAAGGATCACATGTCTTGCCTTTTTCATATTTAACTCTTGGCAGTCCTTTTACTAGTTCTCCTATGCTAAGACTTTGTATTAAGTCCATGTTAGCATGACCAAGTCTTCTATGCCACAGCCAAGATTCATCACTAGTGGTCACAAGACACTTAGAGGAATGGTTAGATAGTTCATGTAAGTTTATTATGTATGTATTGATATCTCTATTTCCTTTGAATATTTCTTGACCATTGATAGAGATCACAAGACATTCATTTGAAGTAAAGATTACTTTGTTTCCTTTATCACATAATTGACTTACACTTAACAAGTTATGTTTTAAGCCATCAACAAGTAAGACATCCTTAATAAAAGTAGTACCATTAACACCAATAGAACCAATGCCAATAACCTTACCCTTTGCATTGTTTCCAAAGGTAACTTTACCTCCATCAATACTTTTGATTTCATTGAAAAGTTATTTGTCTCCTGTCATATGCCTTGAGCATCCACTGTCTACTAGCCAAGCATTTTGGTTTATTGTAGACTTGAGGCATACCTATAGAATCACAAATCAAGTATGATTTTTAGGTACCCAAATAAGTTTGGGTCCTTGGGGGTTAGCACATGAAGGTTCCCAATGAGCCTTTCTTATCCAGCAATGTTTATTTATGTGACCCATTTTCATACAATAATTACATTGTTTCGGTCTAAACTTGCTTTTTGGTCATACAATGTAATTGAATGCCATAATTCTATTAGACTGAATTTGAGAACAATGGCATGCACAATCATGATTAATTTGCATTTTTCTAGATGCATGCTTCTTATACATAAAGGCGTGATTATTCTTTTTCTGCATAGAAGGTTTAACATTCTTATTTCTTGGTGCAGTTCTAACAGGTGTGGAGATGTGAGATTCTTTAGATTTAACAAATATAGTTTTGTGAGAAGATGATGATGTGTCCTTAAATCTTAGACCATGTCTAATTAAGGGTGATCTTTGAGACACAATGAGAGTATCTAAGCTCTCTTTACCTTTGTGAAATTTAGAAATGGAATTTCTAAGTTCCTCAACTTCATTTTTCAAAGTATTATTTTCTTTTAACAATGAAGCTGTTGAGGGTCTTGATGAATATTCATCTAATGACTTTTGAAGAGATTCATTAGATGATTTAAGCTTTATGTTCTCTTTTTCTAAACCATCTATCTTATTTTTCAAATTAGAGATATTATTTCTATATGTACTAAATTTAGTTCTATATTTCTCTAATTCTATATTTAATTCTTCTATTAGGCTTTGCTCATCATCATCATCATCACTATCACTATTACTATCATCATCACTACTATCATTATTGAAAGAGTATGAGTGTAGTGATCTTACTTTGTCCGAGACGTGATCCTTAATCGCCATGAAGCATAGGTTGACCTCTTCACTTTCATTATCATCTTTTTCATTTGAAGAGCTTTCGTCATCCCATGTGGCTTTATGACCTTTCTCCCCATTGTCTCTTTGGTATTTATTCTTATGCTTCTTTAGTCTTGGACATTCTGGTTTGATATGTCATTTCTTTCCACATTCATAGCATTTTACCTCTTCCTTACTTCTATGTGTGTCATTAGAAGTTTGTTTAAGGTTTATTTGTCTGAATTTTCTGGAATTGCTCATTTTCTTCTCAATGATTCTTTTTAATCTCCTTGAAAGCATAGCAATGTCCTCATTTTCATCATCACTCATTTCTTCACCATCTTCACTTTCTTCTTGAGATTTTAAAGTAGAGGCTTTGAGTGCTAAGGGTTTTCTTTTCTCTAGCTCTGCTTCAAGCTCTTTATCTCTCTTCACTGCCATCTCATGTGTGAGAAGCTTGCCAATCAGCACATCAGTATTCATAATGCTCATATCTTCATTTGCTTCTTCTATGCTAGCAACTCTTAAACCATAGTCTTTAAGAGGAAGACTTCTCAGGATTTTATTATATACATCTTCCAAACTCAGATGCTTCCCAAGTTTCCTCATTCCATTTATAATGGATAGAAGACGGTTGGTCATGTCAGTGATTGACTCATTGGATTTCATCTTGAAGAGCTCATATTCTGAGGTTAGAAGTTGAATCTTCTTGGATTTGACTTGCTTAGTTCCCTCATGATAGTTCTCCAATGTCTTCCACATGCTATATGCTGTTGGGCAGTGTTGTATTCTTCCACATTTTTCAATAGATAACGAACTTGAGAAGATTGTTATTGCCTTCTTGTTTTTGAAATTTGCTCTTCTTTGAGGCTCTGTCCAATCATCTCTTGATAGGATTTCTTCACCATCAGCACCTCTTCTTGTTGGTGGTGTCCATTCTTTTCGTACACTATCCCAGAGTTCAATTCCTTCACTATCCAAGTATGTCTCCATCCTAAACTTCCAATGGGCATAATTTGCTCCATCAAAGTAAGGTTTGAGACTTTGGAATCCTTCACTAGCCATAACTTACTCTTTACTAGCGCTTTTTAGGCTTCGATGCTAGACAAAGCTCTGATACCAATTGTTGCCCAGATATTAGACCAAGAAGGGGGGTTGAATTAGAGTTTCAAAAAATTAAACTTTAAAGTGCGGAAATAAGTAATTAATTTTAGGAGGGATAGAGAAAATCAGGCACAAAGATTGATAGAGGTTCGGGTGTTAATAAACCCTACTCCTCTCCCCAATCGCAATTGGGAGTTTCACTAACACACTAAGTGTTACAATGGAGTTTTACAAGCTCACTCCCAACTATGGTGTTTCTAACAATGGCTCACACCTAACCCAAAAATCCCTTGTGTTTTAATGGCTCACACAATAACCAATTCCTTGTGTTTTACGGGTTCACACAAACAACCTTCTCTTTCTGTTTTTACAGGATCACACAAATAACCTTCTCTTTGTGTTTTTACAGGCTCACACAAATAACATCTTAATTTGTGTTTTGAAGGCTCACACAACTAACCCTTACAAGTGTTCTACTCTTAACCCAGAAATACCCAAAGCTTACATGAGTAAAGATTACAGAGAGAACCACTTATTAATCTTAATTGCTTAAATATGAAGAGAAAATAGATTTTTACAGAGAATAGATTTTGTTCTCAAAGTATGAAAGTATAAATAGCTTAAATTCGAAGTATATGCTATTCTATTGTTATTCTCTTCATTCTCTTGTTTTTAATGCATAAAATGACTTCCATTTATACTTCCATGGCTGAATATAGCCATTGGGGCGCATTAAAAACGAAACTAGCCATTGTACCAACCAAAAAATCGCTCCTGACATTTTTCTCTTTCTTTGTTCACGAGCGTGACTATGCTTGTCACAGGAGTGACATTTCTTCCCAAGCTGTGACTGAAGTGGTGACCTTGGTCGTGAAGCTCTCTGGAATGTTTTGACATATAGAGTCACGGGCGTGACATACTCATTCACGGGCGTGACAAGCTTCCCAGCTGTGATCCAAGTGGTGACTCTGGTCGTGAAGCTCTCTGGATGGAATTGTATGAATCTTCACGGGGGTGACACCTTTATTCATGGGGGTGACTGAAATGCCCACTTCACGATTTGTTTTTCCTTCATGGCCGTGAACTTCAAAAGTTGGTTTTGGTGACGGTTAGCTTCATTCACGGGAGTGACTCATAGAGTCACGGCAGTGAACATGCTACTACTTGAATTTTGTCTTTCAAGGATTATTCTTCCAATTCTCCATTCTTGCAATTTTAATCCATGTCCTGTGTAATATACTTAGAAGACAAGTATGTTAAATACAATATTGCTATTTTATTTGTTATCATCAAAATGACGAAAATACCTCTCAAGGTTTAACAATATAAAATCAATAAATTTCAGCAAATACTCAATATTTAACAACTTTAATTCATATAACATTTATAAAAATCACATACTTCGATATTATTATTATTATTATTATTATTATTATTATTATTATTATTATTATTTACTTGTGCCCATAACACCTATAACAGAACTAACTAATATGAATAACGGGATTGTCATTCCCGGCTTTCATAATATAGCGCCGAGCACTTTTACAATAATGTCATTACCGGCTTAATAATTTTGCGCCGAGCGCATTTATAAATTGTCATTACCGGCTTTCATATTTGGCACCGAGTGCCTTAAATCCCCTGATTGGTGTGCCAAACTATTCACTATTCTAGTTCTAGACTGGGTGTTTTTGGGCTTAACTATTTTTATATTAATTCACTATATTTCAAAAATGTCAACATTATTTAACTATCATAATTATGCTTATTTATTTTTGTTCTTTATTTCCATTATTATTGTAACAAAATATCATACATAAATAATTTTTTAAACATTAATAATTACCATCAAAGTAAATATTTGCATGGATTATTACATATAATTATAACAACACATGCAAAAAGCCCAATATTGTATGTTTTTACCTATGGAAGATTTCGGACCTATTTTTGGGCTTCATTTTTAGCCCATATAAAATTCGAATTTGGAGTTTTGGCCTTCTAACACTTTTTATTGTATTGTCTTAGCTTTCAGATGCATCAAGAATCAAGTAAATCACAGTTTTGAATCAAAAGTTATGATCAATTCACTACTGCATCATCACAGAATTTTCTACCCAGAATTTTCTGGCTAGGTTTAAACTTCGTGCATTTAATTGGTAACATCTAGACATAATTAGATATTATAGTCTAAGTAAAAATTAAATCCCTGTGTCTTAGCTTTCATTTCCAATAAATAACATACAAAAAGGAGTTCCATAACTCAAGTTATCATCAAAATAGACAGAGCTGTTTCTGGAATTCTGTACCCGAGCCATCAATTGGCATCAATCCATATTTCAACCACATTCATCATTTGCATTCATTTTAATACTAAAATTTCCAGAATTACAAACACATTCATATGTCTCAATTATTTCACACCATTTGGTCCCATTTCCATATATAATATCAAAAGTCACAACAAAACACATAACATCTCAAAAACACAAACATAACAAACCTTAACATATAATTCCATACATATTAACAACATGCAAAATTTTTATCAATGAAGCACATACCTAATCAACGTTGGTTCTTCCCTTAAACCTTCTCTTCCTTCCCTTATTAGGTAGCTTTCTCCTTGCCTTTGTCACCCTCTTGAGGGTCTCTCACTTGTTCACTTATTTTTCCTACACAACCATACCATAACTCAATTCCAACATTCAATTTCAATGTTTTTCATGTCTACATAATATTCTAATGCTCCTAATATGTTTTACACCTTAATTGAGCTAAAATGTACTAAGGTTAAACTTCCTTCTTCACATGTCATGGCTGCCCAAAAACCATATCCTAGTTCCCAATTTATTTTCTTCAATTCAACACTCAATTCACCCTTAATCTATCACCAATTGTGGTGTTTCTATGTTAATTTCAATTTCCCCCAAATTTATTTAACTATGACAGCCCCTCATTCATCCTTCAACATTATATTTTCTTCAGTTTTTAAGCCATAAAATAATTACCTAACATCAAATATCATTAATTCAAACCACAAACTTAAATTTCTACTTCCAATCTTGAAACATAAGCTCAATCTACCAAACCTAATCCCATCTATCATTATTATGGGTCTCAAATAGAAGGAAAAAGGTTGAATTTAAGAAGAATAAACTCACCTTAAGTGTTCTTCAAAGTGAGCCGAAATTCCCCTTAATTTTTCTCTCTTTCTTTTTTTTTTCTTTCTTCCTTCTTGCTCCTTTGCTACCTTTTATGGTAAGAACTCTTAAATTCTGATTTTTCCTCTCTCAAAACTTATTTCTTTCCTCACTTTTTCAATCTTGATTTGAAGAGAAATGGAGATTTTTGCGAGAGCTATGGTGGATGGCAATGAGAGGAGAGAAGATGAGGAAAATGGGTTTTTAATAGGTGGAGAAAATGAGGTATTTATCTTTTTTTTTTTAGGTGAGTATTTGGTGGTTCCATGACTACATTAAGCTCTTCATCCATTGGTCCAAAATACAAATTAATTTTAATGAAATTTTAAACTTTAAGAAATTTCTTATTTGTCACATTTTCCTCCATATTTACACTTTTTCCCAAACAATTGCCATAATACCGATTTTTTCCATAGGAATTTTATTTTTTTCTAATTATACACCAAATCTTTTTAATTCCCAAATAATAATACCCTTAATTATTTTCTCTTATTATTATTCATTCATTTTTTATGGGTTTAAATTTAGACTCCGATTGAACCAGTGGACCCCACTATGGTCACGCACAATCGGGGCCTAAATCACTGAATGTTACAATTCTCTCCCCCTTAAGAAAATTTCGTCCTCGAAATTTACCTGATTAGGTGGAGCTGAATAACTGAGGATGTTGAGTTCTCATCATTTCTTCACTCTCCCAAGTGGCTTCTTCTACTGCAGGATTGCTCCATAAGACCTTTAGGGGATGCCCAATGGGCTAACAAACCACAAAGATTTGGATTTTGATATAGAAATTTTAATTTTAATTTAGTCCATAACATAACATGATAATTAATAATACAAACAACCAAAACTATAGTTAGGTTGGTTCACTGAATATGAACCATAATATGATTTTAGCACCATCCAATTAAACTTGTTAAGTCATTCAATATGTACACTTTGATCTTTTTCTTTATGCAAATTAAAATATTGCTTTCAAGAAATAAATGAAATAGAGTTAGGTTGAGTCCAATGTCTAAAAAATAATAATAATTATGTTATTTATGTTTAATTGTAAATACATATGAATAGGCAATGAATTTGGCTAAAAATGGGATAAACTTTGGTTGTTACATTGCAAGTTCTACGAACAAAAACATAAATTAATTATGACTATAAAAATTGAATAATATGAAAAGTAATTTGAATTTTTAAAATTTTATCTACTACATATTAGCATATATATGGTTCTACCAAACTATGTAAGCATATGTAATGGATGGATAATTACTATAATTGTAATATATAAAATAATTAGTATCTTATATCACATTATAAAATTGCAATAAATGAATTAGTAAGAAAATGAAATTAGATGTCTTAATTAATATACTCAACAATTGGAGGGACAAGTGTTGTCAGCCAATGCTTTAATCTAATACTTATGAGTTGCAGTTGTATAATGGGTCAATTATTATAGCTATTATTACAATTATTTTTGGAACACAATTATTACCGTATTTTCTCTCCTGTTGTATTAAATGTCAACCCTAATTTCAAATTCAATATTACATGCATAAAATTCAGGTTGAACTTATTCATAAATCAATATCAATCTTATTAATGATAGTATTTCTTTCCTATTTGTATGCAACTTCATTTGTTATTTGTGATAAACCTTATTTAACCTTTATTATTAATGAGTCTATATACTTGTTCAAGATTTACTCATTCGAAGTCTTGAATAATCCCTGATTTGGAACAATTTTTAAAGATCAAATCTCACTTAGGATGTGAATGTATATATAGTTTTTGGTTCTAAGAAAAACCAGTGTCATTTCCATAATCTTCTATTGGTACATGTATGTAAATGGATCATTCTATTTATATTGTGTACTTGGAGAACTGATGGGAAATGTTGCTGAATTTTTTTTGGATCAAAAACTAGATATGAATTCACTAGTGAGATTGAATGTTTAAGGATGAGTTAGGTTCGAGCAATAAGGACTCTATATCTAATGTTTTTCATGATTAGAAGCAATAAAATTTGTGTTGAACTTTTTTGTGTGGTTAGATATGGATTGAAGTTGGATGTATGGTATATGCATAAACCTTGAATTTTTAAATGGAGTAGAGGAATTTGTTGGAATTGTTGAAGAAAAGCAAATGAGGGACAAAGAATAAATGATTGTATGTCTTTCTATTGATTGCAAAAACATGAGAAAAGTTTGTAATGTTTAGATAGTGAAATCTCATATAGTAAGGCATGGTTTTAAGGAAGGTTACATAAAATGAATATGGCATGGTGAGAGTGTATTTCTTGGCCAAGTTCTAATAATAATGAATTTGAAAGTCAAGGAGAAAATAACATTCACGATGAAGAGAATGATAGTGTAGATGAGATGATACATGATATATAATATTTAGTGGAAAGACCAAAAAACCTTAAGAGATTGTTAAGCAATACTGAGAAGCTTTTGTATTCCAGTTGTGCTAATTACACAACCTTTTTAGCCTATTTTTGATGTTATAATTGTTATAGAGGTGCCTAAAGAGGATTAGGCACTTGATGTACTCATTTATTATTAATGAAAAGACATTTTCATTATATGGTATTCATTGCATATGAATTGATATAGATTTTAGGCCATTTAATGAAGTCTTTAGTGTGTAACACTACATGAAGTAAATTATTATGAGATCATGATAGTAAGATTCCTATAATGTGTAATTGTATTTATACCTAAATTATCCCTAGTCACAGGTTTAATGTAATGGTCAATAATTAGAGTCTAGTTAGAATAAGTGTGTGATATACATAAAAACTACATGATTGACATTAGAGATTAAAACAAATTGAGTAAATAACAAATAAAAATGAATTAAATAGATTGATAAAGTTAATTTGGTTAGACATATCACATAATGAAATTACAATTTAAAATAAATCTAGTGGAATTTGGTACATGTAAAAAAAAAAAGATAAGGGGCCGAATGTGGTTATTATAGGAGGGGCGGAATGTATTTGCATTAATTACATTTATTTTAATTTTTATACAATTCTATCAACCTTATCTCCATTCTTCTTTTTTCCCAAACCACCAGCCTCTATTTCTTCATCCTATCCTTCATGATTTGCAATGAATTCACTCCAAATAGATTTTTTCTTGGTAAGTAATCCTTTCTTAATTGTTCTTGTGTTTTTAGAGTTATTTGGGATTGTGTAGTATCAGGCTTTTGCACTCTAGATTTGATGGAGTTATAAACAGAATTTGAAGAAATGTAAAACATAAAAGTTGTTTATATATGTATTTTTTATATGTCTGTCAAAGTTCAAGAAATTATTTAGGGTATATAAAGAGATAAACTTGTTTGAGTGAGACTGATTTAGGGAGACATGTCAACAGAATAACTTATGGTTTTTACTTAATTTGATCATCTTAACGGTTGAATATAAGGTTTTGTAAAACATAAAAGTTGTATATATATGTGTTATTTAGGTTTTTATAAAATTTCGTATAAATATCTCTTGTTTAAGCTGAGTTATAGAAAAATTAATTATGGTTTCCTTGATTGAGCTATTTCCTTGTACCTGTGCAGCTCTGGTAAATTTGTGTTCCTTTTTAAGCTTCTTAAAGGTCGAATTTTATAAAGTATAAAATATAAAAGTTTTATTTCTATGTCTTATCTAAGATTATGTGGAAGTCTCACCATAAAATGTCATTTATTTTGTGAGTGATGACCTAAACAATTAAACTGATCGGATTGGTACTCTATGCTGAACCAGTTATAGATTATCTAGTGTTTGAGAATCTAAGAAATATAATTTGAAAAAGTGGTAAACATGAAAAATGTTCAAAATTACCTTTTAAATGTGTAGAAAGTTTAGTAATAAACAAAGCTACATGTTGAAGGATATGAATTTTTAAATATGGTACTCTGAAACTGTTTAAGGGGCTACAAACAGAGCAATATTTAAAATTGCACTCAAAATTATGTAATGGTTCAAAAATTCTGAAATTTTAGTATGTTTTAAGTTATATTTAATTAGGAATAGGAATCATATAAATTGGATAAGTGTATAAAAAATTATAGAGCCAATAGTCCTAAGAGGTCATGTTCCAACTTAAAAGAAATTATAGTAATTTATTTAAACTATATAAAAAATGAGTATTTTAACAAATTATTAACTGTCATATTTTCAAAATAGGCTCTCAACAAGAGGAACAACAACAAAAGTGAACAAGCTCTAAGTTTATATTTTGGAAAAGAAAAACACTATCGAGGTTTGTACATAAATGTATTTTGGTTTGCCCTTATGCACAATTGTGTGTGCAAGACATAAATTATATGTCACAATGATGAAATTATATATTATGACATGTTTTAAAATTATAGAAATGTTATTAACTATGAACTTAACATTATGGTAATATTTGATAAAGTATCATGCTATTACATGGTTTTGAAATAAATTGTTAGTATATGATTATGTTAATATGAAATGAGTATTGGTTATAGAAACAAGTAATTAATGGTGTTAATTGCCTATATCTCTGCCTGAGGACTGACATAGGATAGATGGTGCACCATTATGGGGAAGTTACGGTACTGATATCGATATGATTTAAGGACAAGGTAGCTTAAGTTCTGGAGAGCACCCCTGATCCTGATTATACACAGATGACATAAATTATATTCGATCAATGTGGCTTAATACTAATTAAAGACTATGGAATGAAATGAGGAAAATTTATTATTCACATAAGTAACAAAACATGAAATGCTTACATGAGGTAGTGAGAATTTAATTATTGATTAAGGTTATTATGTTTATACTGTTATTTGATGTGCTTATTTATTTTATATGACAAATATGTAATAAAATTAAGTGTGCCATGATTTATTTGAGTCATGCATTTGTGTGATTTCTTAGGAAAAACTTAATGCCTATATGTACCACTAAGCTAAAGATAGCTTAGCATGGGTTCTTGTCACGCAGAAATTAGAGCTATAGATAGCATATAAATTGAAGTTGGTCAGGAAGAAATCCAAGCTTATATCAGAAGAGGAACAAGAGACTTAGTTAGAGGGTTGATTACTAATCATTTTTCTTTTTGAGTTTGACTAGACATATGGGTTTTGGGTAGACATGTCATGTATTTGGTTCAGGAGCATGTCTTATATTTTGATATTATATTACAAGCAGTCATGTGTGAGGCTAGTATGACACAAATGAGGCATTATATGGCAGGAAGTGTTGAACACCTCTATGTTGGATAGAGCTTAGTGAGAGGAAGCTAGTGGGACCAGATTAGTGTAAGAGATATAAGTAAAAGTGAGAATTATTGGAGAAAGACTTAAGGTAGCTACAGATAGACAAAAATCATATGCTGACCTCAAGAGATGAGACATTGAATATGCAGAGGGTGATAAAGTTTTTCTTAAAGTATCTCCCAGGAAGAAAGTTCTGCGATTTGGAAAGAAAGGCAAATTGAGATTAAAATAAATTTAGTAAATGACTAAATAATAAATAAAAATGAAATAAATAGATTGATAAAGTTAATTTAGTTAAACATATCACATAATGAAATTACAGTTTAAAAAAAAGTTAGAAAAAAAGAGATAAGGGGGCTGAATGTGGTTATTATGGGATGTGGGGAATGTATTTGGATTAATTACTTTTATTTCAACTTTTACACAATTCTATTAACCTTATCTCCATTCTTCTTTTTCCTCAAACTACCAACCTCTATTTCTTCATCCTCTCCTTCATGATTTGCAAGGAATTCACTCCAAATAGATTTGTTCTTGGTAAGTAATCATCTCTCAATTGTTATTGTGTTTTTCCAGTTATTAGGACTGTGTAGTATCAGTCTTTTACACTCTAGTTTTGAGGGAGTTATCAACCAAATTTGAAGAAGTGTAAAAATGAAAGTTGTTCAAATATGTGTTTTTTCTATGTCTATCAAATTGCATGAAATTATTTTGGGCATACAAAGAGATAAACTTGTTGGACTGAGACTGGTTTAGGGAGACGTGTCAACAGAATAACTTACGGTTTTTGCTTAATTTGATAATCTTAATAGCTGAATCTATGTGTTATTTAGGTTTTTATAAAATCTCGTATAAATATATTTTGTTTAATCTGAGTTATGGAAAAATTAATTATGGTTGTTCCTTGATTGAGATGTTTTCTTGTACCTGTGCAGTTCCGGTAAATTCGTGTTCCTTTTTTAGCTTCTTAAAGGTCAAATTTTCCAAAGTATAAAACATAAAAATTTTTATTTCTATGTCTTATCTAAGTTCATATGGAAGTCTCACCTTAAAATTTCATTTATTTTGCGGGTTATGACCTGCACAATTGAACTGGTCGGGTTGGTACTCTATGGTAAACCAATTATAGATTATTTAGTGTTTGAGGACCACTAGAATTTTAAACATTCCAAAGTGGTAAACAGGAAAAATGTTCAAAATTACCTTTTATAAATTTGTAGAAAGTTTAGTAATAAACAAAGCTACACATTGAAGGATATGAATTTTTAAATATGGTACCCTGAAACTTCCTAAGGGGCAGCCAACAGAGCAATATTTAAAATTGCACTAAAAAGTATGTAATGATTCTAAAATTCTGAAATTTTAGTGTGTTTTATTCTTACATGTTAAATTTAATTAGGAATAGGAATCATATAAATTGAATAAGTGTATAAAAAGTTATAGAGCCAATAGTCCTAAGAGGTCATGTTCCAACTTAAAAGAAATTATAGTAATTTATTTAAACTATATCAAGAATGAGTATTTTAACAAATTATTAACTATCATATTTTCAAATTAGGCTATCAACAAAAGGAAGAACAATAAAAGTGAACAAGCTCTGAGTTTATATTTTTGAAAAGAAAAACAATATCGAGGTTTGTACATATATGTATTCTGGTTTGCCCTTATGCATGATTGTGTGTGCATGACATAAATTATATGTCACAATGATGAAATTATATATTATGGCATGTTTTAAAATTATAAAAATGTTATATGAACGTAACACTATGCTAATATTTGATAAAATATCATGCTATTTCATGGTTTTGAAATAAATTGTGAGTATATGATTATGTTAATATGAAATGAGTATTGGTTATAGAAATAAGTAATTAATGGTGTTAATTGTCATTTTTCTACCTAAGGACTGACATAGGATAGATGGTGCACCATTATGGGGAAGTTACTGTACTGATATGGATATAATTTAGGGACAGGGTGCATTAAGCTCTAGAGCTGATATTGATTACATACAGATGACATGAATTACATTCGGTCAACGAGGTTTAAGCTCTAGGAACACCCTTGATTCGTGATTATGGTGAGTAGGGTGGCTTAACCTCCAAGAGTGCCCCTATTTCACACCTCATATTCGGAGAGTCTGGGAATGTGATTTGGGCTAATACTAATTAATGACTATGGAATGAAATGTGGAAAATTTATTATTGACATAAGTAACAAAACATGAAATGCTTACATGAGGTAGTGAGAATTTAATTATTGAATAAGGTTATTATGTTTATACTGTTATCTGATGTACTTATTTCTTTTATATGATAAATATGCAATCAAATTAAGCATGCCATGATTTATTTGAGCCATGCATTTGTGTGTCTGCTTGGGAAAAACTTAATGCCTATATGTACAACTAAGCTAGAGATAGTTTAGCGTGGGTTCTTCTCACACAGTAATTGGAGCTGTAGATAGTAGAAAGTGAAGTTATTCAGAAAGAAATCTATGCTCATATTAGAAGAGGCATAAGAGACTTAGTTAGAGGGTTGATTACTAATCACTTTTCTTTTTGAGTGTGACCAGACATATGGGTTTTGGGGTAGACATGTCATGTATTTGGTTCAGGAGCATGTATTGGGTAGACATATGGGTTTTGATATTATATTGTAAGCAGTCATGCGTGAGGCTGGTATTCCACAAATGATTAATTAGGAAACTTAATCAACTACCATAAATACACATGACATGGCGATATATATATATATATATGTATATATATTGATAATTAGAACTATAAGCCAAATCCAAAATAAATAAATGTATTATTTTAATTTAAACGATAGAAACACTTAGTCAAACAGATTTATCAAGTTAAACTTGTGGCATCCTTTTTATATATGTGGGATTATCCCTAATATATTAGTGAGGTGCTACAATTAATAAGATGAGACATTATTGATTCGAATAGACTAGCATATGTTATACTCCTTGACTAGGTTAAACAACTAATCTCATAAACTGAAGACAAGAGATGTTTAGAGTTAACATGTGGATGCTTCCTAAAGTAGCAAAGCACATTAGATGACCTACTGTGGGACAATCACATGGATATCTATTCAATATCAGTGATAGTCTCATTATAGCAATGGCACAAGTATCCTTATACTTGAGAAGCTCAACGTTTTTTGTGGATACTAAATCCTATACTTTGACTCCATTTGTTGTTGCCTTTCAGAGGTTGATCATAAGGTGGTGATTGGATATAGCATGAGGTATTCGAAGGTAGTTGAGTAGTCAATAGAGGATTCACCACTCATGATAGAAGAAAAGTATAGCTATGAACTCTTATAAAGATAATTACTCAAAAATTATTGGCCGAGGTGGACATGCCTTGTAAAAGGTATTCAAGGACATCTAATAGATTAATGAGTCTCATAGACAAAAACTAATATCATTTTGACTAGATGTGATGTAGTCAGTCTAGTGGAAGTTGACACACAATCTATGCTCTGAACCAAATGAGGTATAGCTTGGTGAAAGGAAAACTTGCATGGTAATTGTCTTTAGAAGGGTTTAAAGTCAGACTACTACATTTTTGGTCAATTGGGCATCATGATGCCTTGTTAGATACCGCTCATCATCTATTCGATATCATGTAATGATTTGAGCTACCAATATAGCTAGGAACTTAATGGGTCACACACATAGAAGAAATGAAGAAAATGTGAAATTGGCCTTGGATTGGATACAAGAAATGAGAAAAAAAATAATTTGGCCAAGCATCATGTGTCATGGTCATGAAAAAGGTTGTCACAAGCGTGACAACATGATTCGCGGTTGTGACACAATTTGTCACGGTGTGAAAGCACTGATAGCAGCAATTGCGACTTTAGGTTTTCTATTTTGAATAGAATTCCTATGCTTAGAAAATTTATGTCCAACCCTAATTATGATTAGAGAACATATAAATAACCCTTTTAAGAGCCAAATTCATGGCTCCCATTAGATGCTTCAATATGATTTTAATATACATAGGGCATTCCTTGGATTTTGGTTTTGATAAAATTTTATATTTCCACTGCCTTATGTATGACATGCAATCAAAAAAAAATAGTGGTATCAGAGCCACCCTATATAAATTAAATTTGGATTTAATTGAAGTATCAATGAGATTGATTGAAAAGAAATAACTTGGATTCCCTTCCTCTGTTAAAAATAAATTTGAATATGTTTGGACTAAAATTTTAATTCAATGAAATATTAAGATGATGATAATAGATTCTTTTTATGATAATTAAAAGGTTTGAATTTTATTTAAACATGAAATTCGAAATTGTACATGTTGCTGAATTTTAAGGTTTATGAAACCTAGTTTTGCAAATTGAGTTCATTTTAGGGTTGTTCGAGTTTGATTTGTTAATTTAATTATTCAAATATGTTTATGAAACATTTAGAAAGTGTTTTAAATTTTTGAAAATAGCTATTATGATGCAAAAAATCATTTTTGATCATGGAACAAGCAAAACTAGTAATTAGGTTAAAAGCCTTACCATGTGATTGGAGGACTATTTTGTGTTGTTTGATTTAATGGGATGTAACTTCATGACCAGAATCTTAATTTCATGTTTATGGGATATTCATAATATTATTTGGATGTCAATTGCATACTTAAGTGAAATTAAATTTGTAGTTAAGTTCCGAAAGAATCCTAATTCATGTATGATTCAATTTAGGCAATTTTTTAGTAATTGGTTTGGTAGTTGAATAATTAATGATTTAGATTGCCTAATGAATGAATTTAATTGGTATAAACTGATTATAAATTTCTTATAATGATGAGAATGAATTGAGAAAATTTTGAAAATTTTTAAATGGATTTTGTCTGAATTAGAAAAAAGTTTTCTAAATCCTAGTTTGACTAGAATTTTAGTATGCAATTGTAACTAAGATTATTTAACCGTGTATGATATCAAACTAATAATTCATTAAAGTAATTTAATTATGAATTAAAAACTGATCATATTTGGGTTTAATATTTAATGTGATTTAATTATTAATTTCAGATTTAAATATTTCATGCATTAATTTGGTAATAACTTAGTTGACAAAGTAGACAATTTTTGGAAACTTTTTGATGTGATCAAATGTATATCTAATTTGCATGATTTTATTTTTGAAAGATTTTCTAAATGTACATATCATTATTTAATGAGATTAAGTAATGAATTTATGATGAATTTCATTAAAGGCCAAACAATCAAAATAAAGTTTTAAGAGTTGAAAAGAAGGGAAGCCAAATTGTTACTTTAATAGATTACCTTTATATTATGCATTAGAGAATGCATGCTATGGATGTATGCAATGACAAGATGGCATGATTATAGACTAGATCAATGTGATTGATCATGCATGGAATTTTATTTTTGGTAAATATGGCATGTGTGTGTCTACCTTCTCTATTCTCACTATTGTATTTCTCTTCTCATCGTACTCCCCTCAAATGTAACATGAGGTTTTCTTATGAAGAATTTATGTAATTAGATTACATAGGATTATAAGAGAATTGAAATTCTTTTCTATTTTGGTGTTGTAATTTCATGCTTGGTGAGATCTAGTCAATCCTTTCATGGCTCTAAGGATTGATGTTAGATATGCATTCATGACCATATAATTAGTGTAATTATCTTGTATATCTATATGTGATGAATAAATATATTATGCAAGCCAAATTTCTATGATGAGACCTAAATTAAAGAAAATCCCTCATAATAATATTAGGGTATTATTAAGGCCAATGTCTTCCATTAATATGACAATTCTTTTAGAGTTTGGGTTGTTGGGCACACCTAAGCCCACTCTACAAGAATATGTTCAAACCATTGAAATATGATTTCATGATTAATGGGTTGGCTTTAATTAGTTACATTGGCTTATTGGGTACACCCAAGGTCAATGTGAATTAAAAACAGTATTGGGTAAGTGTATATGAGATGTACACATATCAAGAGTTGATAGTCCAATGATTTAGTGGTGGCATGATATGATGCAATTGGAATGAGATACCTACCAATTGACCTAAGATGACTTGTTGGAAACACCTAAGGTCATTCTTAGTGATGTTGGATATTGACCCACTAGGAGATCTTCCAATAGTTTCTCTCAGATCCATAGTGAGGACTATGGGTTCGCAATAAGATAATGGGAGCAATTATGTGCATTTATTAAAGACCTAATAATCATGCATTTAGTACATTCTTTAAACATGATTTTTCTTTACATCTAGGTTGCTAGAATCATGTCATCAAACGTGAACCTACACTCAATTCTCGAATCCAACAAATTGACTAGCCCAAACTTCCTTGATTGGCTAAGGAATTTGAGAATAGTTCTCAAAGTAAAAAAGATGGCCTATATCTTGGAAGAGTCATTTCCCTACCATCCTACTGATGATGCATCTGTTGATGAATAGTTGGCATATAAGAAACTTGTGGATGATAGTGAGTTGGCGAGTTGTATTATGATTACCTCTATATCACCTAAGCTTTAAAAGCAACATGATACTATGCATGCAAATACCATTATGTATCATCTAAAGGAGCTAATAAATGAATAAGCTCTCACTGAGCAATATGAGATATATAAATTGCTCTTCAGCTCCAAGATGGTAGAAGGGACATCTCCAATGCAATATGCATTAAAAATGAGGAAGAAAGCAAAGAGACAACATCAAAAGGGACTTTCCTTCATTGTGGCAAGAGTTGCGAATTGAAGATGAACTATGAAGCCTATCGAGAGTCTTTAAAGAAGAAGAATGATAAGATACTGGATGCACCTTATACTTCAAGTATTTATGTTATTATGGTTATACTATTTCTAATAATAATACATAGGTATTAGATACCGGATATGGGTCTCACATATGCATAGATATGAAAGGCCTGAGGAACAGTAAATAGCTAAAAAAAGGAAAGTCAGACCTACATATTGGCAATGGAGAATGAGTTGCATTAGTTGTAGCCTAGTAGGCTTGTTTTCGAATTAAATAATTTCTATTATGTTATAGTTTTAACTAAGGATATTATTTTTGTTTCTTGTTTAAATAGAAAAGGTTTTCATTTAACTATTAATGGCAATGGTTGCTCTATATTGTTAAATGATATTCTTTATGGAACTAGCACTTTATGCAATGGAATTTACATTCTTGACATGTCTAAATCCTCAATATCAATAACAAAATACAAAAGTTGGATAACCTAAAACTATCATATTTATGGCATTGTCACCTTGGCCATATGAATGAGAGATGCATGATTAAGTTACACAAGCATGGTGACTTAAGGTCATTTGATTATGAATCATATGACACATGTGAATCTTGTTTATTAGAAAAGATGACAAAATCACCTTTTAGTGGAAATGGTGAACGTGCTAATGGGCTATTGGAACTTGTACATACAGATGCATGTGGACCAATGTCAATGCTGCCAAAGGTGGTTTTATCTACTTCATTACCTTTATTGATGATTATTCATGATATGCTATTTGTATCTAATAAGATACAAATTTGAAGCTTTTAAAAATTTTGAAGAATTCAAAGATGAAATAGAGAAACTACTTGACAAAAGTATTAAAACTCTTAAATTAGATCGTGGTAATGAATATTTCAACCAAAAGTTTCAAGGTTATCTAAGCGATAATGTGATTTTATCTCAATGGACCTTAAATGCCACAACACAATGGTGCAACTGAAAGGAGAAACCAAACCTTGTTAGACATGGTAAGGTCCATAATGAGTTTTACAGAACTACCCTTGTCCTTTTGGGGTCATGCACTAGAGACTGTTGTTTATATATTAAACAGAGTCTCTTCTAAGTTAGTTGATATTACTCCATATAAGATATAGAAGAATAAGAGACTTATTCTTTCACAGATTAAAGTATGGGTGTAATGCCCACAAGTTAGAGCTTGGAATTAATATGCTAAATAAAGGTATATTAAGGGTATATGGGAAGTATATGTGTGGCTATAGGTGTTAAGAACCTTAATATAATGAAAATAATAGGTAAAAGTGAAGTTTCCAGCATTCACACCCATGACATAGTTAATCACGATCGTGATGTCGTGAAATTCATATTCTAACATTATGGTTCCTGCTCATGACACTATGGTTCATGCCTGTGAAAGTTCACAGTTTATATATGGCAGTTTTGTGTTTTGACAGAAAACTCATGTAATTACACTCAAAACCCTGGCCACTAACACTATGAAACCCTAGAAACTCTTTTCCGTCAATCCCTTTCATTGTTAGTTGATTAAACATAGAATCCTCACCATAAAAGAGAATAAAAAGGATTAAAAGCAAGGTTTTTACCATAGTTATCAAAATTGGAATTTAAGGAGTTATAGAACATGTTTTGGACTCTTGAATCAATTTGTGTTCACAAATCTAGAGGTAAGAAATCATGTCACCATCGTCCTTTGTTTTGGTTTAATTCGATTTTAGGGAAAGTAAGGTTTGTAGGCTTAAAAATCAATGAGAAGTTAAGGTTTTGATAATTTATAGCATAAATAGACATAATGGCAGATATAGAGTGTAATTATGGTCTCTGTTTTTTGTTAGGGACTGAGACCAATGGTTGAGAACCCCACTAAAGGCAGTAGACGTGAGAGAAATGAGTTTTAGGGCTTCAATATTAAGGTTTGTACATATACTAATTCTAATTCGATTATAATATGTTTGTGATGTGAATTAAGAATTATGTTATATTAAGTGACAAGAAATATTGATATGGTGTATGCTATAATTGAGGCAAATGGATTGTAATGTTCTGTGATGCACAATAATGTTGATATGTTGATAATTGATGTTGGAATGTTGATAAATAAGGTATAGAGCCTAGTTTGAATGATCGAACATGACCATATGCATGTTAATGGTTGATTTTATATTCTAGAATACGAGAAGTGTGTTGTGGTTTGCTACAACCCAACAAAGTGAAGATTTGAAAAACAAATAAGAAATTACAAGGTATAATTTTTTAACATTTATATTTATATAAATTAGTTTTAATGGTACAAGTATGATCTTTTGTTTTGGGTTTTAAAAATTTTATTTTTTTCGCTATGTTTATGAATATGTTTCATTCCTCAAAATCCAACATTGGTATCAGAGCCTCCTTGTATCCATTAAAATTAATTTTAATTGAAAGTGCAATGGGATTGCATGTTTTTGATGATTTTGGATCAATAGGTTTTGAAAAATTGAAATTAATTTGTAAAATATGTTTTACACATTTTTCTTTCTTTAATTTGATCATGGGATGATTAAGAATGATTATTTTGATTGATAAATGATTTGAATGTGATTCAAATAATTAATTTCGGATTTATTTCAAAAATGCCTAAAATTGCCTTGTTTATGAACATGTGTTGTTGTTTGGCTTAATTGATGGGGCTGGTTATATTTTTCTTGTAATTTAATTATTAAAATATTATTTAGATATATTGAGAATATGTTTATGCCTCTGGAAGTATCCAATAATTAATTAAAATTTATTTCAATTATTGTTTCAAACAAGCATAAAAATGAGACTATTTAAGCATACCCGGTGGGGCTGTTTTATTTGATTTTTTTGTATGTGTTTATTTTATTTCCATCACCTTCAAATAATTTTTATATGTTAGATGCTTGCCAAAATTATTTTTCAAGCATTTGAAAATTTAAAAAATCTAGATATCGAATTAGTCATTTTGAGCATGTATGTGTGTTGGTTCATTTGTCTTAGTAATTTTGGCTTATGCCAAAAATATTTTGATAAACTTGAGCTGACCTATAGATGATTAGAATGATGATTTGGTGTTCTAGAAATTTTTAGAATTTTTGGAAGTTAATTTTGAATTAATTTAGGTTGTGCAATTGTAATTCTATTAATTCAATGTCTCACAAGAATCTCATTTATACGTGTCTAAACCTATGGTTTTATGCCATAATCATCATTCTTGAAATTCATTTATCTAAACTCATGTTCAGCATGCATTATTTCAAACAAAAATAGGCTTTTTAGTGTTTGTTCCTTGTCACTTAGAACTCCTACAACATCATAGATCATTATTATCATTTGATTTCCTCAAGACTCTAAACTCTCTTTTTCTCTATCAAAACCCTAATTTCTCTCTCTTTCCACATGGGTCTTGGATGAGCTTAAAATTCAAACTTCTTTAAGAAAAGATGAAGAAGAAGAAGAAATGCTTCTTACCTTACACTTTTCTTCACTTGATTACAACTTTGAAGATTTTCTCTCTCCATCAAACTTGATTTTTCTTCCTTTTTCTTGCTCTTTCCAGCTTCCTTAGGAATTATGGACCATGAAGATCACTTGTTCTTGCTCTTTCCCTTCTCTTATCTTCCTTTCTCTCTCTAGAAATCAAGATTGGCTATAGAGGAAAAGCAATGGCTAGCATGACTGGTAGAGAAGAGAGAGAGAAGAAGGCAGAAAATGATGAGAAGAAGAAGAAGAAAAGAAGGCATTAAATAGGGTACCCATAAGTCTTCATGTGGGACCCACCATTTTGAACATTTCTTGACATTAGGCTTAATAAACCCATTAATCTCATTCTTTCTCATTGAGTGGCCAGCGAAACCTATTAAAATGTCCCCAAAATTAATATGTTGATTAGCAATTAATCTCATAAATCCTTCAATTTTTTTGGTAAATTGCAATTTGACCCCAAAACTTATCAAATTTTGCAATTTAGTCCTTTACTGTAAATCAACTTCTTTAAACTTTATAATCACTTAATTAGGCATTTATCATTTGATTTAGCCATTACTTGATTAATTTTTTTGTAAAAATCCGAATTTAGACTCCGATCAGTCAAACGTGTCAACTACGCGACACGTGCGAATCGGGGTCTAAATTAGTAGATATGAGATTCTCTCCTCCTTAAAATAATTTTATCCTCAAAATTTACCTGTTCATTCGGGGTTGAACAACTGGGGGTACTGCTTTTTCATCACTTCTTCACTTTCCCATGTGGCTTCTTCAACTGCATGATTCTGCCACCATACTTTAACTAGAGGGACTCTCTTGTTTCGGAGAACTTTCTCTTCATATGCTATTATAGCCACTGGTTCCTCCTCATAAGACATGTCTGTCTGTACCTCTATTTCTTCAATCGGTATAATGTGGGTCAGGTCTAAACGGTATCTTCTTAACATTGAAACGTGAAACACGTTATGAATTCTATCTAGCTCTAGAGGAAGAGCTAATCGGTAAGCCACTAGTCCTATTCTATCCAGAATCTCATAAGGGCCAATAAACCTTGGACTTAACTTTCCTTTTCTACCGAATCTCAATACTTTTTTCCGAGGAAAAACTTTAAGGAATACTTTGTCTCCTTTTGCATATTTTATATCTTGCCTCTTTAAATCGACATATGATTTCTGTCGATCTTGTGCTGCCTTTAGCCTTTCCTTGATCACTTTAACTTTCTCCTCAGTTTGTTGAACTATTTCCAGCCCAATTAACTTTTTCTCATTAAACTTGGTCCAACAAACTGGTGTCCTACACTTTCTTCCATATAAAGCCTCATAAAGAGCCATGCCTATGCTTGTTTGATAGCTATTGTTGTAGGCAAACTCTATAAGAGGTAGATATCGATCCCAACTTCCTTCAAATTCAAGCACACAGCTTCTCATCATGTCTTCTAGTAATTGAATGACCCGTTCTGATTGTCCATCCGTTTGTGGCTGAAAAGTCATGGTAAAATTAAGTCGAGTTCCCAAAGGCTGCTGTAGACTCTTCTAGAACTGTGACGTAAATCAAGGATCCCTGTCAGAGATAATAGATACAGGCACTCCGTGAAGTCTCACTATCTCATTGACATAAATCTTGGCCAGCTTGTTCAAAGTATAGTCCTTCCGCACTGGTAGGAAATGTGCTGACTTCGTTAATCGATCCACTATCACCCACACTGCATCATGCTTTTTCTGAGTTACCGGTAAGCCGGACACAAAATCCATCGTGATTCTTTTCCACTTCCATTCTGGTATGGAAATCGGTTGTAGTAATCCTGTGGGTAATTGATGCTCAGCTTTCACTTGTTGACAGATTAGACATTTAGCAACATATTCAGTGATATCCTTCTTCATCCCCGACCACCAGTATTGTGCTTTCAATCTTGGTACATCTTGTTCCCACCTGGGTTCATAGTATAAACCGTTTCATGAGCTTCTTTTAAAATCTCTGGCCTCAACTCTTCTATACTTGGTACACAAATCCGGTTCTTAAAATACACAGTACCATCTGCTGTTAAAGAAAAATCCGAATTTTCTCCATTTTTCAAGTCTTCGACCATCTTTACTAGCTTCTCATCTTGTTTTTGGACATCTTTAATTCTCTGCATCAATGTGGATTCAACTCGCATCTCAGCTAAAATTTTTTGGCTTAGTGCATCAGTTACCACATTAGCTTTGCCTGGCTGGTAGTCGATCACACAGTCATAATCTTTAATCAATTCCAACCATCTTCGCTACCTCAGGTTCAACTCTTTCTGTGAAGGAAGATACTTAAGACTCTTGTGGTCCGTATAAATGTTGCATCTATCTCGATACAGATAATGTTAAAGGAGTGCTCTAAAGGAAATCACCTTTAGCACTTATTGTATAAATTTATTTGATTAATAAAAGCTTTTTCATTAATTTGATGTTCATTTGATATATGAATTGATAAGTGATCTTAAATCAATTAATGAAGTCCTTGATATATAACATAGCATAAAGGAAATCATGATGAGATCATGATATTGAGATTCTTATAATGTGTAATTATGTTAGTATCAAAATTATCCCTAGTCATAGGATTAATGAGACGGGACATTATTAATCCAGACAGACTAGCACATGTTACAATCCTTGATTGGATCGAGTAGTAGATCTCATAATCTATAAACATGAGATGTTTAGAGTTAACATGTGGATGCTTGCTAAGTGTAGTAAGTACATTGGATGACCAACTATGAGACAATCATATGGATAATCTATTCAAATGTGAATGATAGTCTCATCATAGCAATGGTGTAAGTATCCTTAGACTTGAGGTACTCAAGGATATCTTGAATATTGATTCTGTATTTTGACACTATTCCTTGTTGCCTCAGAGAGGTAGCTCATAGGGTGGTGATTGGATACAGCTTGAGGTATTTGAAGGTAATTGGGTAACCAATAAAGGATTCACCACTCTTGATAGAAGAAGTGTATACCTATGGCCAATTGTCGTGGTCATTACTCAGGAATCTCTGGCCGGAGTGGAAATGTCATAAAGATAGTCTTCAATGACATATCTAATAGAGTAATGAGCCTCAAGGACAAGAACTAACATTACTTGGACTAGACGTTACATAGTCAGTCTAGTGGGAGTTTACACATGTCCATACTCTGAACCAAGTGGGGTATAGAATGGTGAAAGGAATAATTGCACATAAATTGTTTATGGAAAGGTTTGTAGTCAAACCACTGACTTTTCGATCAATTGGGGGTCATGATGTGTTGCTAGATACCGTTCATGACCTGCTTAAATTAATTGTTAATTTAAGTGCCCAACATAACTGGAAACCTAATAGATCACACGCATTGAAGATATGGAGAATGAGTAAAATAGTCTTGGATAGGATCAAAAATATGAGAGAATTATTTTAGGATGGATCGCGATGAGATCGCACGAAAAAATCGTTTGGGAGTGTCACGGGCCCATGCGGGCCCGTGTAGGCTAGGCAGTGGGCCAGCTGGGCTACCCAGCAACAGCCTGCAGCAGGCCCATCGCACCTACAGCTTCCATCCGTTGGCCAACGGCTGTAATTGGCCATAATTAGGCCAATTATGGCCAATTACCAGTCATTAGTTGCCATTTTCTCCATTTTTTGACTTTCCATCTTATTTTTTTATTTGATTCAAATAGAAAAGACATCAAATGGTAGAAAATAGACATGAAAATATTTTTTGTGAAAAAAATATTTTTAAGACAACAACAATTTTCTCAAGAACAATTTCGAAGCTAGGACTTTAAATTTGTTCAAACCATTTTCTCTTGATAGTTTCTTCTTCATTCTTCGTGTGGATTATCATTAGAGACATCCTAGTGTGGATTTTTGTGGTTTGCTACAACCCAACAAAGTGAAGATTTGAAGAACAAATAAAAATTACAACGTATAATTTTTAACATTTACATTTATATAAATTAGTTTTAATGGTACAACTATGATCTTTTGTTTTGGGTTTTGAAAAATTTTATTTTTCACTGCGTTTATGAATATGATTCATTTTTCAAAATCCAACATTGGT
This sequence comes from Triadica sebifera, assembly GCA_023653625.1. Taxonomy (NCBI): domain Eukaryota; kingdom Viridiplantae; phylum Streptophyta; class Magnoliopsida; order Malpighiales; family Euphorbiaceae; genus Triadica; species Triadica sebifera. The sequence goes on along the minus strand of CM042898.1, from coordinate 14,818,748 downwards.
ATCAGAGCCTCCATGTATCCATTAAAATTAATTTTGATTGAAAGTGCAATGGAATTTAATGTTTTTGATGATTTTGGATCAATAGGTTTTGAAAAATTGAAATTAATTTGCAAAATATAATTTATTCTTTCTTTAATCTGATCATGGGATGATTAAGAATGATTATTTTGATTGAAAAATGATTTGAATGCGATTCAAATAATTAATTTCGGATTTATTTCAAAAATGCATAAAATTGCCTTGTTTATGAACATGTGTTGTTGTTTGGCTTAATTGATGGGGCTGGTTTCTTTTTTCTTGTAATTTAATTATGAAAACTTTATTTAGTCATATTGAGAATATCTTTATGCCTCTGGAATTTTCCAATAATTAATTAAAAATTATTTTAATTAATTTTTCAAACAAACACAAAATGGGACTGTTTTAGCATACCCGGTGGGGCTGTTTTGTTTGATTTTTTTTTTATGCATTTATTTTATTTTCAGCACCTTGAAATAATTTTTATGTGATTAAAAATATGTTATTTTGATGTTATTTTCATGCCAAAATTATTTTTCAAACATTTGAAAGTTTAAAAAATTCTAGATATCGAATAGGTCATTTTGAGCGTCTAAGCGTGTTGGTTCGTTTGTCTTAGTAATTTTTACTTATGCCAAAAATATTTTGATGAACTTGATCTGACCTAAAGATAATTAGAATAGTGATTTGATGTTTTGAAAATTTTTAGAATTTATAGAAATTAATTTTGAATTAATTTAAGTTGTGCAATTGTAATTCTAGTGTGACTAGAAATTGGTATGTATATCAAAATTAAATTGTTTAATTTTAACATCATAATATTCTGATTTTAAGGAGAATTAATTTTGAATTATTTCTGAAAGTATGGAATTTAATGTAATTTGATTAAATATTAAATTCCACTTTAAAATTACATACAAAATTAAATTAACCAAAAGAACATATATAGGCAGTTTCGATTCAAGTGTTGAATCGATTTACAAATTGAAATCCAAAATTGTCTTTTTTATTTTGTGCATTAGAGAATGCATGTTAGGGGTGTATGAAAAGGCATGATGGATGATTATGGACTTAGGCCCAATGTGATTGAGCATGCATGAAATTATTTTGTTTTATGGTAAATAGGGCCTACGTGTCCCTACCTCTTTTTCTTTCTTATGTATTTCTCGTCTCATCTTACTCCCCTCAAATGTAAATTGAGGTTTTCTATAATTTGAAATATGTAATTAGATTATATAGGATTAGGATAGAATGAAGATACAAAGGAGCAAGAAGCAGAAGAGATGGTACCATAAACAAGAAGACTTAGAAATAGGAATTTGATTTCTATTTTGGGTTGTAAATTCATGCATATACCTAGGTAAGACCTAGTCAATCTCGCTTTGGCTCAAAAGATTGACTTTAGTATGTCCATAATCATGCCATATAGTTAATGTAACTATCTTTATATATCAATGTGATGAATATATGATATATAAAAGCATGAAATAATAACTTGATGAGACTTAACAAAGAAATCCCTCACTAAATAAACAATTAAGTCTTACGCCTTCCATTAATATGGGGATAACCAGAGTTCTTCTAGAGTTAGGGTTGCTGAGTTGCCTCAAGCTCACTCTATAAGAATATGTTCAATCCATTGAAATTAGATTTCACGATTAATGGGTTAGACTTAACCAATATTATTAACTTGTTGGATTTGTGCCAAGGTTAATGTGTATTGGAGGTGAAGTTGGGTTTGTATACATGAGATGTACACATATCAAGAGTCGATAGCCCAATGTATGTCCACACATCAATAAATTGATAGCACAAGATTCGATAGTTGCATGAATAATGCAATTGGTATGGATTAGATACCTACCAACAAAACTAAGGATAACTTGTTGAGTTGCCTCAAGGTTATTCTTAGCTAGTTGGATATCGACCCACTAGGAGAACTTCCATATAAGTTCTCTCGGGTTCATAGTGAGGGCTATGGATTCACTATAAAATAGTGGGAGCCATATTGCGATTTATTATAGACCTAATAAACATGCATTTTATGTACATTCTAACATGTTCTATTTTGCATCTAGGTTGCTAGAATCATCATCATGACAAGTGTGAATTTGTGATCGCTAATGGAATCAAATAACTTGACTTGGCCCAATTTTTTGGATTGGCTAAGGAATCTTAGAATAGTTCTCAAATCCGAAAAGATTGGCTATGTCTTAGATGAGGCACTCCCTAATGCTTCTGAAGATGTTTAGAAGGCATATCAAAAGCATCTCGTGAGATGACAAGCTGCATTATGCTTGCTACTATGTCAGCTGAGTTGTAAAAGTAGTATGAGGCTATGGATGTCCCATAGTATACGATCTAAGAGAGCTTTTTGATGAGCAAGCACGTTTCAAAAAGTTCAAAACTTCAAGGTTGCTCTTCTGCACTAAGATGGTTGAGGGGACATCTCCAGTGCAATATGCATTGAAGATGAATGGCTATATTGAGAGGTTGGCCACCTTGGGATTTGTGATGGACTATGAATTAAGGCTATGATGCTGGTGGACTCTTCATGTTCTGAAAGGAAGAACCTTAAGAAGAAGAAGAAGTCCATGAAGCCTAAGAAAGGTGCGGCCAAGGAGATTGCTCCAAAAGGGACATGCTTCCATTGTGGCAAGGATGGCCATTGGAAGAGAAACTGCAAGGTTTACTTGGAGTCCTTGAAGAAGAAGGCATTTGATGCCCCATCTACTTTAGGTATTTTTGTCATTGAAATTAATACTGTTTCCAATAAAAATATATGGGTATTAGATACCTGTTGTGGCTCACACATACGCACTAATATGCAGGGCCTAAGGAACAGTAGACAGCTCAATAAGGGAGAGTCAGACCTATGCGTTGGAAATGAAGCAAGGGTTACTGCATTAGCTATAGGAACATATGTATTGACCCTCCCTAGTGGGCTTATATTAAATTTGGAGAATTGCTATTAAATTTGACTAAAAACATTATTTCTGTTTCAAGTCTAAATAAATATGGTTTCCTTTTAGCTTTTAGTAACAATTGTTGTTCTATTATGTTGAATGGAATTCTTTATGCTAATGGTACATTATGCAATGGAATATACATATTAGATATGTCAAATCCAATTTTAAACATCAATGATAATAAAAGGCAAAAACAAGATATGTTGAAATCATCTTATTTATGGCATTGTCGTCTTGGTCATATGAGTGAGAAACACATGGCTAAGCTACACAAAAGTGGTATTTTGGGTTCATTTGATTATGAATCATATGACACATGTGAATCTTGTTTACTAGGCAAGATGACTAAATTACCCTTTACAGGAAAGGGTGCTAATGGACTTTTAAACATAATACATTCAGATGGATGTGGTCCAATGTCTACACACGCTAGAGGTGGTTTCATCTACTTCATTACTTTTATTGATGACTACTCACGATATGGATACGTGTATCTTATGAGATGCAAATCTGAAGTTTTGAAAAGTTCAAAGAATTCAGAAATGAAGTAGAGAAACAACTTGGCAAAAGTATTAAAACACTTTGATCAGATCGATGAGGTGAATACTTGAGCCAAGAGTTCTTAGATTATCTTAGGGAAATTGGGATTTTATCTCAATGGACTCCACCTTACACGCCACAACACAATGGTGTGGTTGAAAGAAGAAACCAAACCTTGTTAGACATGGTAAGGTCTATGATGAGTTTTCAGAATTGCTTAAATCCTTTTGGGGTTATGCACTAGACCGCCATTTATATATTAAATGGAGTTCCTTTAAAGTCAGTTGATGTTGCTCCATATGAGATATGGTACAAGAGGCCCACATTTTCTTACATGAGAATTTGGGGTTGTCCTGCTTATGTGAAGTGGACAATGTCAGATAAGCTAGAAGCTAAGTCTGACCGATGTCTGTTTGTGGGATATCCAAAAGCATCATATGGATATTAATTTTACCACCCCTTGGAACAAAAGGTTTTTGTTTCAAGAGATGCTATCTTTTTAGAGAGAGATTCCTTCTAAAAGGAGATAGTGGGAGCAAAATTAAACTTGAGGAAGTTCAAGATGCTCAAACAGATGCTGATCAACTGCCTGAACCCGAGCTTGTTACTTTTACAGATGATATAACAGCTCAACCTTCTGAAGCACAAGAGCTTTGTAGGTCAAGTAGGATACGTACTGTTCCATAGAGATATGGATTTCTCATTAGTGAACAGAACAACGTATTGCTTATAGAAAATGATGAGCCTACAACCTATGAAGAGGTTCTGAATAGATCAGAATCTGACAAATGACTCCAAGCCATGAAGTCAGAAATGGATTCCATGTATGAAAACCAAGTATGGACTTTGGTTGACCCACCCAAAGGAATAAAGCCTATAGGGTGCAAGTGGGTTTTCAAAAAGAAAACTGACATGGATGGTAATGTGATTACCTATAAAGCTAGACTTGTTGCTAAAGGTTATCGTCAAAGACAAGGAATTGACTATGATGAAACTTTTAGCCCAGTAGCTACACTTAAATCCGTATCTAATAGAGTAATAAGCCTCAAGGAAAAGAATTAATATTAGTTGGACTAGACATGACGTAGTCAATCTAGTGGGAGTTGACACATGTCCATACTCAGAACCTAGTGGGGTATAGAATGGTGAAGGGAATAATTGCACATAAATTGTCTATGGAAAGGTTCGTAGTTAAACCACTGATTTTCCGGTCAATTGGGGGTCATGATGTGTTGCTAGATACCATTCATGACCTGCTTAAATTAATTGCTAATTTAAGTAGCCAACATAACCGGGAACCTAATGGGTCACACGCATTGAAGATATGGAGAATGAGTAAAATGGTCTTGGATAGAATCCAAAATATGAGAGAATTATTTTAGGATGGATTGCGATGAGATCGTGCGAAAAAATCGTTCGGGAGTGTCAAGGGCCCACGCGGGAGCCCACGTTGCGGGCCAGCTGGGCTGCCCAGCTGCAGGCCGCAATAGGCCCAGTGTGCTTGCAACTTCCCATCCGTTGGCCAACGGTTGTAATTGGCCATAATTAGGCCAATTATGGCCAATTACTATTCATGAGTTACCATTTTCTCCATTTTTGACTTTCCATGTTAATTGTGAATTTGATTCAAATAGAAAAGACATCAAATAGAAGAGACATGAAATTATTTTTTGTGAAAAAAAATATTTTTAAGACATAACAAAAATTCTCTCAAGAACACTTTCAAAGCTAGCACTTTGAATTTGTTCAAACCATTTTCTCTTGATAGTTTCTTCTTCATTTTTCATGTGGATTATCATTAGAGACATCCGAGCGTGGATTGTTGTGATTTGCTACAACCCAACAAACTGAAGATTTGAAGAACAAATAAAAATTACAAGGTATAATTTTAACATTTATATTTATATAAATTAGTTTTAATGGTACAAGTATGATTTTTTTTTTGGGTTTTGAAAAAATTTATTTTTCACTGCGTTTATGAATATGATTCATTCTTCAAAACCCAATAGATAATGTCTCCAAATCCTAAGAGCAAAATCTCTCGCTGCAAGCTCTAAATCATACGTCGGATAGTTAAGCTCGTGAGGCTTAAGCTGTCTGGAGGCATATGCAATCACTTTTCCCTCTTGCATAATAACTCATCCTAGCCCATTGTGACTTGCATCACTATACACGACATAATCTTTTCATGGAATAGGTTGAGTCAAAACTGGTGCTTCAATCAGCATTGCCTTCAATCGATCAAAGCTTGTTTGACATCTATCTGTCCATTCAAAAGGGACTTCTTTTCGTAGCAATCGTGTTAAAGGATTTGCTATAGATGAAAATCCTTTCACAAATCTCCTATAATATCCGGCTAATCCAAGGAAACTCCTCATCTCAGTCACGTTGCGAGGTGGTCTCCAATTAAGAATAGCCTCGATTTTACTAGGATCAACTCGAATACCTTCCGCTGAAATTACATGACCCAGAAAACTAACTGCTTCCAACCAAAATTTACACTTAAACAGCTTTGCATACGATTGTTTCTCCCTCAAGGTCTGCAATACTTTTCTGAGATGTTGGTCATGTTCTACTCGATCTCTTGAATAGATAAGAATGTCATCAATGAATACAGCTACAAATTGATCAATATATGGCCTGAATACTCGGTTCATCTAGTCAATAAAAACTGCCAGCGCATTCATCAACCCAAATGGCATCACCAAAAACTTATAATGACCATAACGAGTCCTGAATACCGTCTTAGATACATCCAACCCTTTGATCTTCAATTGATGATACCCCGATCGAAGATCTATCTTTGAAAATATACTTGCACCTTCCAACTGATCAAATAAATCATCAATCCTAGGCAATGGGTATTTATTCTTAATAGTTACCCCGTTGAGCTGCCTGTAGTCAATGCAAAGATGTATAGTACCGTCTTTCTTCTTCACAAATAACACTGGAGCACCCCATGGTGATACATCATATAAATCCTTTATCTAACATTTCTTGTAACTGTATCTTCAACTCTTTCAGTTATATGGGTGCCATCCTATAAGGTGTAATAGATATAGAAGTGGTGCTAGGTACTAATTCAATAGCAAACTCTATCTCTCGGTCAGGTGGTAGTCCTGGAAACTCCTCAGGGAACACATCAGAAAACTTAAGTTATGCACAAACCTTAATCTTTCTTCTTCACTCTTCTAGGTAGCTTTCTCTTTTCCTTTGCTCTTTAGTGTTTGTTCCTTGTCACTTGGAACTCCTACGACATCATAGATCATTATTATCATCTTATTTCCTCAAGACCCTAAACTCTCTTTTTCTCTATCAAAACCCTAATTTCTCTCTCCTTCCACATGGATCTTGGATGAGCTTAAAATTCAAACTTCTTTAAGAAAAGATGAAGAAGAAGAAATGCTTCTTACCTTACACTTTTCTTCACTTGATTACAACTTTGAAGATTTTCTCTCTCCACCAAACTTGATTTTTCTTCCTCTTTTTTGCTCTTTACAGCTTCCTTAGGAGTTATGGACCATAAAGATCACTTGTTCTTGCTTTTTCCCTTCTCTTCTCTTCCTTTCTCTCTCTAGAAATCAAGATTGGCTATGGAGAAAAAGAAATGGCTGGTGTGACTGGTAGAGAAAAGAGAGAGAAGAAGGCAGAAAATGAAGAGAAGAAAAAGAATAAAAGAATGCATTAAATAGGGTACCCATAAGTCTTCATGTGGGATCCACCATTTTGACCATTTCTTGGCATTAGGCTTAATGAACCCATTAATCTCATTCTTTCTCATTGAGTGGCCGGCCAAACCTATTAAAATGTCCCCAAAATTAATATGTTGATTAGCAATTAATCTCATAAATCCTCCAATTTGTTTGGTAAATTGCAATTTGACCCTAAAACTTATCAAATTTTGCAATTTAGTCCTTTACTATAAATCAACTTATTTAAACTTTATAATCACTTAATTAGGCATTTATCATTTAATTTAGCCATTACTTGATTAATTTTTTTGTAAAAATCTGAATTTAGACTTCGATCGGTCAAACGCGTCAACTTTGCGACACGTGCGACTCGGGGCCTGAATTAGCGGATATTATAGAAGGCAGCTCAAGATGGACATAAATCATATGCTGATCTCAAGAAGTGAGATATAGATTATGATATGGATGATAAAGTGTTCCTTAAAGTTTTGCCTTGGAGAAAGGTATTGAGGTTTGGTAGAAAAGGAAAGCTAAGTCTAAAGTTCATTGGTCCTTATGATATTCTAGAAAGAATCGGACTAGTGGCATATTGTTTAGCCCTTCCACCGTAGTTAGGCCAAATTCACAATGTGTTCCATGTATCTATGCTAAGAAGATATAGGTCTGATCCGACCCACATTAGGGGATAAAAGTGCAGACAAATATGACTTGTGAAAAGGAACTTGTGGCTATATTAGCCCATGAACAGAAGATTCGTTGAAATGAAAGAGTTCCTTTAGTTAAGGTTTTATGGCATAATTATTCTACAAAAGAAGCCATGTGGAAAAGTGAGAAAACATAAAGAGGCAATATCCCCAATTGTTCACATAATGAACAACTAAAATTTTGAGGATGAGAAAAACATAAAGAGGATGTCATATCTGCTAATTTCGGCACCTAGTCGCGTGAGTTGTTAAATCGACTCAATTGTTCGACCGATGTCTAAATTTGGATTTTGATTGAAAAATAATTAAAATAATGGCAAATAGTAATGGAAAATATTTAATAAAGTATTTAAAATATTTAAAGATGTTAGATTACGATAAGGGATTAAAATAAAAAATTTGAAAAGTTTATGGGTCAAGTTGCAATTTACCAAATATTGGAGGATTAATTGGGATAATCACAAATTAAATACATGAATTGGGACATTATATGCATGTGGAGGCTGGCCACACCAAGTAGCAAGTATTCAGTAGTCAATTGACATAAGTATCTATATATTTTTGGGCTTAGGTGTCCCCATCCTTGATTAATGTTGTCATTTTCTTCTTAATTGCTCCTTCATCATTCCTTATCTCTTCACATCTAGAATTTTCTATCATTAATTTGTCTTCCACACTCCTCTTGAAGCACCATACACCAAGTGAGATGAATACATTAATTAGCCAAAAGAATATCTATATATTTAAGATAAAAATGGGACCCCACATTAATTAACTTTGGTCTGTCTTCTTAATTTCTTCCTCTTCCATCCTTATCTCTGTCATCTAGAATTTTCTATTCTCTAAACCATCCCATGTTCTCCACCATTTCCTCCATGTTCGAAGCTTGATTCTTGGAAGAGAAAGTGAGAAAGAGAGAGAGAAAGGCATGAAAGAGTAAATTGCATGCATAGTTAATCAAAAGGAAGCTAAAGAAAGAAAAAAAGAAAGAAAAAATAAACTAGGAAATAAAAGAAAAATAAAACCTTAAGGTTTGGCTATAGAAGCAAGGAAGTGAAGGTAAGGTGATTTTGCTTCTCTTCCATGTTCTCTTTAAAGAAAGGTAGAGATTAGAGCATGGTTTAAAGAGAGAGAGAGAGGCAGGTTGGAGTTATGGAGTTTTAAGGAACTAAAGTTTTAATGATCTCTTTTATGTATTTTAGTAACTCAAATTGACGAGGAGCTAGCTCAAAGGAGCAAAGAAAAAGAGAAAGAAAAGTAAAATAAGAGGTTTGTGTATAACTTAAGGCAATAGCCTATGTTTTGTCTTTAAGTTGCATGATTTGAGCATTTGGCATACTTATGCTTGTAAACTAATAATATTTTGTGATAAAATCTTGGGGGATGCATGTTTGCTAGACTTAGGATTGATTTTGGTAAAAATTGAATGTGATTAATATGTATGTTCTTTGCTGAAAATTTAGGAGTAGTGAGTACTTAAAATGTTATAACTTAAGTTCTGGAATTCAGTTTTCTATGTTGTTTGTTGGGTCTAGAAGCTAAGACATAAGGCTATAACTTTTATTTAGACCATTAAATATGAATATATCTGTATATTTCTAAAAAAAGACATAAAGGTTGGAGATATAATCTGTCTAAAAAATTCTAGGCAAAATTGGTAATGACCAGTCAGTGTTCTTTTGGTAATATCTTTTGATACAGAAATCCAAATTAAGTGATTCAACTTTCATATTAAATTTAAGATCCAGATCTATAATTTTTAACAAGGCTTTATAATTAAATATGGATCTTAATAGGTCCAAAATAGAGCACATGATCTGCCAATTACATGGCAACATATAAGTTGAGGAATTAAAGAGTAAAATAATGTGAACCTTGTTATGTTATGCAAACACTATTTTTATTGAGTGATTATGTAATTAATTAAGCATTTCAATGTATGAAAAGTGTGAATTTTGTATTATGAATTTTAATGACATTAACTAAGCCTTAGAACACCTAACTTGAAACTAGACTCAGGATAGTTTGGCATGCCAAGCAGGGGGGAGTATGATGAAATCCATTAATGGTATGATTAATGAAGCTGGTAATGACAATATTATTGAAGCTGAATGACATTATTATTAAGGTCTGTAATGACACTATTATTGAAGCCGGTAATGACACTATTATTAAGGTCAGTAATGACACTATTATTGAAACCGGTAATGACACTATTATTAAAGCTGGTAATGACACTTGTATGCTCACATCATATTGCCCGGGTGGCACTCCTCAGTGGCAACTCCGTTATCCTAGTTAGTGGTTCATAGGTGTTATGGGCATAAATAAGTTATGGAAAATAAATGGAATCATAACCTGTGATATGATTAATTAAGATGGATTATTTAATGATGTTTTAATTAAGTAAAACAAGTATGAGATAAAAGAATATAATTCGATATTTATGCATTCTAGAATATTATGAGATGTATATTTGCATGAAAGATGATTGGGCATAAATTGATATATCACAATGCATGTTGCATGAAATAGTTTATTGCCTTATTTATATGCACCACTAAGCATAGGGCTTAGCGTGAGAGTTTCTCTTGCGCAGATATATTAAAGAACAAATAGAAGATAGTAGAAAAAGCTAGCGGTGACCTGATCTAATAAAACAGTCTATTTCACACACTGTGGGTCACACAACTTTTGTATATTTTGGCTTAAACTTTATTTTATAATGGTTGTATAATAACAACACGTTTGTAAATAATACTTTACTATATAAGATGTGTTTTGTTTCCTTATTATAATTTCTTTTACACCATAATGTAAATAAATAGTAAATAATGAATAATAATAATAAAAAATATTTGAGTGTCTCATATTCATATATTTGTATGAAATGATATTTTAACCAATGAAGTCAGCATAACACTTTTTTATCTGAGCACATGTTGCTGGGATGAGGGGGTGTTACATATGTTATGTACTAGACCTAATGTATCATATGCTATGAGTGTCACAAACAAATATCAGTGAGATCCTAGAGAGGGGCATTAGGTGGTTTTCATGAACGTCCTTAATTACTTGAGGACTAAGGATGCATTATTGGTTTATGGAGATGGTGAGCTTAAAGTGAGTGGGTATATGGATGTCAACTTTCAATCTAATATGGATGACTCCAAATACCAATCAGGTTATGTATTCGCATTAAATGGTGGTGCAGTTAGTTGGAAAAGTTCCAAATAAGAGATGACTATAGATTCCACAACCGAAGTAGAGTATATTTTAGCTTCTAATGTGGCTAAAAAAGCAGTTTAGATAAGAAAATTCATCATAGAGTTAGACGTGATTCCTAGCATTGTTGGTCCAATACACTTGTAATGTGATAACAATGGAGCCATTACATAAGCAAAGGAGCCAAGCTCTCATCAAATATCCAAGCATGTACTTAGAAGTTACCATTTGATTTAAGAAATAATGGAAAAGACATGATGTAAAGATAAAAAGTTCCCATTGATCAGAATATAGCTGATCTTTTCACTAAGCCACTTTCCCAATAGAAATATGATAGTCATGTAGTCGCTTATGGTATAATGTATAAAGGTGATTGACTTTAGTGCAAGTAGGAAATTGTTAGAGAAGTGCCTAAATTAAATCACCTTAGGCCCTTTATGTTGTAACATTCAGTGATTTAGGCCCCGATTGCACGTGACCGTAGTGGGGTCCACTGGTTCAATCGGAGTCTAAATTTAAACCCAAAAAAACAATGATTAATAATAAAAGAAAATAATTAAGGGTATTATTATTTTGGAATTAAAAAGATTTGGGGTAGAATTAGAAAAAAATAAAACTTCCTATGGACAAAATCGGTATTATGGCAATTGTTTGGGGAAAAAGTGTGAATATGGAGAAAGATGTGGCAAATAAGAAATTTCTTAAAGTTTAAAATTTCATTAAAATTAATTTATATTTTGGACCAATGGATGAAGAGCTTAATGTAGTCATGGAACCACCAAATACTCACCTAAAAAAAAAAAAAGATAAATACCTCATTTTCTCCACCAATTAAAACCCATTTCTCTCATCTTCTCTCATCTCTTTGTCGTCCACCATAGCTCTCCCAAAAATCTCCATTTCTCTTCAAATCAAGCTTGAAAAAGTGTGGAAAGAAATAAGTTTTGAGAGAGGAAAAATCAGAATTAAAAAGTTCTTACTACAAAGTAGAGTAAAGAAACAAGAAAGGAATAAGAAAAAAGAGAAATAAAAGAGAAAAATTGAAGGGAAATTCAGCCAGCTTTGGAATGATCTTAAGGTGAGTTTATTCTTCATAAATTCAATATTTTTTCTTCTATTTGAGACCCATAATGATGATAGATGTGATTAGATTTGTTAGATTGAGCTTATGTTGCAAGATTGTAAGTAGAAATTTAAGTTTGTGATTAGTTGATGGAAGTGTAATTAAACTTTGAATTAATGATATTTGATGTTAGGTAATTATTTTATGGCTTAAAAATTGAAGAAAATATAATGTTGAAGGATGAATAAGGGGCTGCCATAGTTAAATAAATTTGAGAGAAATTGAAATTAACATAGAAACACCACAATTGGTGATAGATTAAGGGTGAATTGAGTGTTGAATTGAAGAAAATAAATTGGGAACTAGGATATGATTTTTGGGCAGCCATGACATGTGAAGAAGGAAGTTTAACCTTAGTACATTTTAGCTCAATTAAGGTGTAAAACATGTTAGGAGCATTAGAATATTATGTAAACATGAAAAGCATTGAAATTGAATGTTGGAATTGAGTTATGGTATGGTTGTGTAGGAAAAATAAGTAAACAAGTGAGAGACCCTCAATAGGGTGACAAAGGCAAGGAGAAAGCTAGCTAATAAGAGAAGAAAAAGAAGGATTAAGGGAAGAACCAAGGCTGATTAGGTATGTGCTTCATTGATAAAATTTTTGCATGTTGTTAATATGTATGGAATTATATGTTAATGTTTGTTATGTTTGTGTTTTTGAGATGTTATGTGTTTTGTTGTGACTTTTGATATTATATATGGAAATGAGACCAAATGATGTGAAATAATTGAGACCTATGAATGTATTTGTAATTCTGGAAATTTTATTATTAAAATAAATGCAAATGATGAATGTGGTTGAAATATGGATTGATGCTAATTGATGGCTCGGGTAAAAAATTCCAGGAACAGCTCTGTCTATTTTTATGATAACTTGAGTTATGGAACTCTGTTTTGTATGTTCTTTATTGGCAATGAAAGCTAAGACACAGGGCTTTACTTTTTATTGAGACTATAATATTTAATTATGTCTAGATCTGCCCAGTTAAATGCACAAAGTTTAAACCTAGAATCTGTCCAGAAAATTCTGGGCAGAAAATACTGTGATGATGCAGTAGTGAATTAATCATAACTTTTGATAGAAAATTGGGATTTACGTGATTCTTGATGCATCTGAAAGCTAAGACAATAATATAAAAATGGTTATAAGGCTAGAACTTTAAATTGGAAAATATAGGCTAAAAATAAAGCCCAAAAATAAGTCTGAAATCTACCATAGGTAAAAAAATACAATATTGGGCTTTTTGCATGTGTTGTTATAACTATATGTAATAATTCATGCAAATATTTACTTTGATGATAATTATAAATGTTTAACAAATTATTTATGTATGAGATTTTATTTCAATAATAATGGAAATAAAGAACAAAAATAAATAAGCATAATTATGATAGTTAAATAATGTTGACATTTTTGAAATATAGTGAATTAATATAAAAATAGTTACGCCCAAAAACACCTAGTCTAGAACTAGAATAGGGAATAGTTTGGCATGCCAATCAGGAGATTTAAAGCACTCGGTGCCAAATATGAAAGCTGGTAATGACAATTTATAAATGCGTTCGGCGCAAAATTATTAAGCCGGTAATGGCAATATAACAAAAGCCGGTAATGACATTATTATAAAAACGCTCGGCGCTATATTTTGAAAGCCGGGAATGACAACCCAGTTATTCCTATTAGTTAGTTCGGTAATAGGTGTTATGGGCACAAATAAATAATAATAATAATAATAATAATAATAATAATAATAATAATAATAATAATAATAATAATAATAATAATAATAATAATAATAATAATAATAATATCGAAGTATGTGATTTTTTTTATAAATGTTATATGAATTAAAGTTATTAGATATTGAGTGTTTGCAGAAATTTATTGATTTTATATAATTCTTTATTTTATGTCTTATTTATTAAATGGATAATTAATATGTGAGAAAATATATATGTATATAAAATTTTTATCATTGAAGCATTACTAAGCTAGTAGCTTAGTGCATGTGGTTTCCTCTCGCGCAGGTTTAGAAGTGTAGCCATATAAAATAGACTGTCAGAAGAAGAAGGGTACCCGGAGGAAAGCAGCAAAAAGCTTTGGATTTTATTTTCGGTATATGTCGTTAAAAACTTTGTAAATTAAAGTATCGTTTTTATTTCATATCATGTGTATTAAATATGTGAGTCACCATGTAAAAGAACATGATTTGAATGTAAATTAATGTACTTTATAAATAAATAATTTTTTTAATATTTGGGCTTGTATGAAATTTTATTTTAGTTTATGCAATATTTTTGAAAAGAAAAAAAAATTTACTTCACTTCATTAATTTTATAAAACAGTAAGACGGGTAATGCTCACTTACCTTGCTGAACTATAGTGGGGTAAGGGGGTGTTACATATGTACTCATTTCTTATTAATAAAAATTCATGTTCATTATATGGTATTCATTGCATATGAATTGACATAGATCTTAGACCGTTTAATGAAATCCTTAGTATGTAACATAATATGAAGGAAATTATGATGAGATCATGGTAATGAGATTTCTATAACGTGTAATTGCACTTATACCAAAATTATCCCTAGTCATAAGATTAACAAGATGGGACATTGTTAATCTGAATAGATAAGTACATGTTATACTCTTTGACTAGGTCAATCAACTAATCTCATAAGCTGAAGACATGAGATGTTTAAAGTTAACATATGGATGCTTGCTAAAATATCCAACTACATTAGATGACCTACTATGAGACAATCACATGGATATATATTCAATGTCAGTGATAGTATCAACATAGTAATGGTGCAAGTATCCTAAGACTTGAAATGCTCAAGGTTATCTTGGATACTGAATCCTATACTTTGATTCTATTTTTGGTTGCCTCTTAGAGGTTGCTTATAGGGTGATGATTGGGTATAGCATGATGTATGCAAATGTAGTTGAGTAATCAATAGAGGATTCATCACTTTTTATAGAAGGAGAGTATACCAATGGCCTTATGTAGAGATCATTACTCAGAAATCCTTGGCGGAGGTGGACATGTCTTGAAGAAGGTCTTCAAGGAGATCTAATAGATTAATGACTCTCATAGACAAGAACATATATTATTGGGACTAGATGTGACATAATCAGTCTAGTGGAAGTTGACCATAGTCCATGCTCTGACCCAATTGAGGTATAGCTTGGTGAAAGGACAAACTACACTGTAATTGTCTATGAAAAGGTTTAAAGTCATACTACTGCCTTTTCGGCCAATTGGAGGTCATGATGTGCTGTTAGAAACCGCTGAAGATCTGCTCAAAATCATGTGATGAATTAAGCTACCAATATTGTTGGGAACCTAATGGGTCACACGCATAGAAGGAATGAAGGAAATATGAAATGGGCCTTTGATTGAACCTAAGAAATGAGAGAAAAACAATTTGGCCATAAATATATGTCATGGCAATGATAAAGGTTGTCACGGGCATGAAAGCATGAGTCACAGTTGTCACAATTAGTCATGAGCGTGAAAGCCCCAATAACAACAATTGTGATTTTAGGTTTTCTATTTCAAACATAACTCTTATTCATGGAAAACTTATGTCTAACCCTAATTATGATTAAAGGACATATAAATAACTCTTTTAAAGGCCAAATTCATGGCTGCCAACATAGAGAATTAAAAATTATCTCTCTTCCATCTCTCTCAAAAGATTGACCTCCATTGTTGATACTTTGTTGGTTGATCACCCCATCATCATTGTGGTTGTTTTGTTCATTCCCTCACATGAATTGTTTTGGTTTACAACAACCCAACTTGATGGAAAGGCTCACAAGTTTAGAAGAAGAAGAAATAATCAAAAGGTAATCAACTTCTCCTATTAGATTGTTCAATCCAATTTTAATATACATAAGAATTCCCTTGGGTTTTGGTTTTGGTAAAATTTTCTATTTTTATTGCCATATGTATGAAATGCATATTCAAAATCGAACAATAATAGGGACATTGTTGAACATATCGGGAAAAAATTGCTCTCAAAGTTAGAAAGGACATGTTAGAAATGGGCATACGGCAAGAGTTAGCACTGTAACATACGGAGAAGTGGACATATCTTCCCCCAATTTGTCATATGTTGTCTAAAAAGAGAAAAAAAGTTTTGTGAGTATCTTTATGGTGTTAACATTGCACATGGACTTTCATCAAATATAAAAGTCTTGTGTCAATTAAAAAATTGAAGTTGGTAGGTATGAAGTCTCAAGATTGTCATGTTTTGATGCAACTATTCTTACCAGTTGCAATTTGAGGCATACTACCAAATTATATGAGGAATGTTATTACAAGACTTTATTTTTTATTTAACACAAACCATTCAACATTCCAAATGTTAAAAAGAAGATTGTACTAAAAAGTGTTGCGATGTTGTGGAAAGATATTAAGTACTGCTTAATGGCTAAGTACATGAAGAATAATTATGAGTAGAAGTCACCATTGGAATTTTATGACTTCATCACTAGGAAAGATTGGGAAGAGTTTAAATAACCACATGAATATGAATAATATAAGGTACTATTTATTAAGTAGAATACAATTTGCATCTACATTTATTCAATCTCATGATAATGACTTCTTTATTATTTATGTTTTTCTAAATAACAAATCAGTGTTAAGGAAAAGGCGAAGCAATCAAAAAATGTGCATACACGTTTCTTAGGCCGTTCAGCTTGTTAGAGATATGCCCTAAAGGCAATCACCTTAGGCACTTGATGTACTCATTTATAATTAATAAAAGACATTTTTATTATATTGGTGTTCATTCACATATGAATTTGATTTAGATCTTAGATTGTTTAATAAAGTCCTTAGTATATAACATAGTATGAAAAAATCATAATGAGATTATGATGGGGAGATTCCTATCTTGTGCGATTGTGTTTATACCTAAATTATCCCTAGTCATAGGATTAACAAAATGGGACATTGTTAATCCTAGAAACTAGCACATGTTATACTTTTTGACTAAGTCAAGCAGCTGATCTCATAAGCAAAAGAAATGAGATGTTTAGAGTTAACATATGGATGCTTACTAGAGTAGTAAAGTACATTGGATGACCTGCTATGAGACAATCACATAGATGTCAATTCAATATCAATGATAGTCTTATCATAGCAATGGTGCAAGTATTCTCCATTCTTTGTTGCCTCTCAGAGGTTGCTCATAGGGTAGTGATTGGGTATAGCATGAGGTATTTGCAGGTAGTTGAGTAGTCAATAAAGGATTCACCACTCCAGATAGAAGAAGAGTATACCTATGGCCTATTGCAGAGATCATTTCTTAGAAATCCTTGGCCGAGTGAAGAAGATCTTCGAAGACATATCTTATAGAGTGATGAGTCTATTAGACAAGAACTAATAACAATTGGACAAGATGTTACATAGTCAGACTAGGAGGAGTTGACACATTATTCATACTCTGAACTAGGTGAGGTATAGCATGGTGAAATGATAAATTGCATGAAACTTATCTATGGAAGGGTTCCTAGTCAGACCACTGAATTTTTGGTTATTTGGGTGGTCATAATGTGTTTTTAGTTACCACTCATGATCTATTCAAAATCAAGTGATAATTTGAGCTATCAACATTGTTAGAAAAGTTCTCTAAAGTCAATCATCTATGACTAGAGATAATTTAGGTATAAACACAATTACACATGATAGGAATCTCATCATCATGATCTCATCATGAATTCCCTCATGTTGTGGTACATACCAAGGACTTCATTAAACGGTTTAAGATCTATATTAATTCATATGCAATGAATACCATATAATAAAATGTATTTTATTAATAATAAATCAGTACATCAAATGCCTAAGGTGATTGCCTTTAAGGCACATCTCTAACAATCTCTCACTTGCACTAAAGCCAATCACCTTTGTATGCTATAGGCAAGTACATGACTATTATGTTTCTTTTAGGGAAGCAGCTTAGTGAGAGCATCAACTATATTCTGATAAGTGGGAACTCTCTCAATCATTACATCATGTAGACCAATGATTTCCAAAATCAAATGGTAACGTGTGAGTACATGCTTGGACCTTTGATGAGACCATGGTTCCTTTGCTTATGCAATGACTACATTGTTATCTCAATACCAAGGTATTATATCAACAATTCTAGAAACCACATCCAATTGTGTGATGAATTTTTTTTATTCAAATTGCTTCTTTAGCTGTAATTGCTACGTTTCCGTTGTGGAATCTGCAGTCATCTCATGTTGGAACGCTTCCAACTGACTGCCCTGTCATTTAATGTGGAAACTTAACCTGACTGGAATTTGGAGTCATCCTTGTCAGTTTAAAAGTTGGTATCCGTATACCCACTTACTTTAACCTCACCCTCTCTATAAACCAAGAATGCATCCTTAGTTTTTCTCAAATACTTAACGATATTCTTGATAGCCACCTAGTACCCCTAATCAGGATCTAACTGACATTTGCTCATGACACTTAGAGCATATGATACATCGGGTCTAGTATGTAACATAGCATATATGATAGATTGGATAGCCGAAACATATGGAATCCTACTCATGTGTGTCCATTCAACCTGTGTCTTTGGACACATGACTTAGAGAGGGTAATCCCATGAATCATTGGAATTAATCCTCTCTTGGACTATTCCATTCTAAATCTTTTTAGCATCTTATCTATGTATGTAGACTGAAAAAGACCAAGCAACCTTTTAGATCTATCTCTATAGATCTTTATCCCCACTAAGTAGGTTCCTTCACTAAGGTATTTCATGGAGAAATTCTTAGAAAGCCAAATTTTGACTGATTGAAGAACTAAGACGTCATTTCCTATAAGAAGTATGTCATATACATACAATACTAGGAATACAATTGCACTCCCACTAACCTTCTTGTAAACATAAGGTTCATCCACATTTTGTGAGAAACCAAACTCTTTGATTGTCTCATCAAATCAAATGTTCCAACTCCTGGATGTTTGCTTCAATCCATAAATGCATCTTTGCAATTTGCATAAATTTTTTCCATCACTTGATGTGAAACCCTCAGGTTGTGTCAAGTACACATTCTCAGTTAAATTTCAATTAAGGAAAGTCATTTTCACATCCATTTGCCAAATCTCATGATCATAATGAGTAGCAATGGCTAGGAGTATCCTCATAGATTTAAGCATAGCAACTGTAGAGAAAGTTTTGTCATAGTCAACACCTTGTCTTTGACTATATCTTTTAGCTACCAACCTAGCTTTATAGGTAACTACTTTGCTTTCTATGTCGGTCTTTTTCTTGAAGACCCAATTGCATCCAATGGGTTTAATCCATTCATGTGTATCAACCAAAGTCCATACTTGGTTTTCATACATGGAATCCATCTCCGAATGCATGGCTTTTAGCCATCTATTAGATTTTGAACAATTCAGAACTTCTTCATAGGTAGTAGGCTCATCATCCTCTATGAGCAATATGTCATTTTGTTCACGTATGAGAAATCCATATCTCTCAGGAACAATGTGTATCCTACTTGATCTATGAAGTTCTTGTGTTTTAGAAGGTGTAGTTGTTACTCCATCTCTATGAGTAATAGATTAAGGTTCTGTCAGTTGATCTGCATTTACTTGAGCGTCTTGAACTTCATCAAGTTAAATTTTTCTCCCACTATCTTCTTTTAGAAGACACTCTTTTTCTAGAAGAAAACACGCTTTGAAACAAACATCTTTTGTTCCAAATGATAGTAAAATTGATATCCAAATGACTTTTTTGGATATCCCACAAATAGACACTTATCAAACTTAGCTTCTAGCTTGTCTGACATTGTTCTCTTCACATAAGTATAACAACCCCATACTTTCATATGTTAAAGAATAGGTCTCTTATCATTCCATATCTCATATGCAATAACATCAACTGACTTAGAAGGGACTCTATTTAGTGTTGAGTTTTGAAGGCAAATCACATTTATAAACGTAGTAAAAAACAAATTTCAAAACCCAAAACAAGAGATTATACTTGTGCCATTAAAACTAATTTATCAAACATTGAGATTAGAAATTATACCTTGTAATTTCTTGATTTGTTATTCAAATTTTTACTTTATTGGATTGTACTAAACCACAATAATTCACATTAAGATGTCTCTAATGATAATTCATGCGAAGAATGAGAAGAAACTTACAAAAGAAATGGTTTAAAAAATATTCAAAATACTACCTTTGAATATGTTTTTCAGAGAATTATTGTGTCTCAAAAATTATTTTTCACCAAAAATAATTTTCATATCTCTTTTCTGCCATTTAATGTCTTTTCAATTTGAATCATATTCAGAAAGAAGATTAAAAGTCAAAAGATAAAAAAACAAAATGAATGAACAGTAATAACCATAATTGGCCTAATTAAGGCCAATTATGGCCTAATGCCAATAGCACACTATAGCGTGCAGTGCCGCATGCACTGGACCTACTGCTGGGCAGGCCAGTGAGCCCGTGACTACTCATGAGCAATTTTTTCCTATGATCTCATTGCAATCTGATCCAAAATAATTCTCTCATGTTTTTGAATCCTACCTAAGACCATTTTACTCATTCTCCGTATCTCCAATGCGTGTGACCCATTAGGTTCTCGGTTATATAGGCCACTTAAATTAGCAATTAATTTAAACAAGTTATCTGTATTTAGCAATACATCATGACCCCTAATTGACTGGAAAGTCAATGGTTTGACTACAAACCTTTCCATAGATAATTTATGTGCAATTATTCTTTTCACCATTTTATAAACCCACCAGACTAACTACATCACATCTAGTCTAAGTAATGTTCATTCTTATTCCTGAGGCTCGTTACTCTATTAGACATGTCATTAAAGTCTATCTTCATGACATTTCCACTCTAGCTAGAGATTCCTGAGTAATAACCTCAACATGAGGCCATGGGTATGCACTCCTTCTATCAGGAGTGCTAAATCTTTTGTTGGTCACCCAATTACCTTCGAATACCTCAAGTTGCACCCAATCACCACCCTATGAATAACCTTCCTGAGGCAACAAGGAATAGTGTCAAAGTGCAGAATCAATATCCAAGATATCCTTAAGTACCTCAAGTATAAGGATACTTGCACCATTGCTATGACGAGACTATCATTGCAGGTCATCCAATGTACTTAGCTACACTTAGAAAGCATCCGCATGTTAACTCTATACATCTCATATTTACGGATTATAAGATCTACTACTTGATCCAATTAAGGAGTATAACATGTGCTAGTCTATCAGGATTAACAATTTCCCATCTCATTAATCCCATGACTAGGGATAATTTAGATACTAACATAATTACACATGATAAGAATCTTAATATCAAGATCTCATCATGATTTCCTTTATGCTATGTTATCAAAGACTTCATTAATTGATTTAAGATCACTATCAACTCATATATCAAATTAATATCAAATTAATGAAAATACCTTTTATTAATCAAATAAATTTGTACAGTAAGTGCTAAAGGTGATTACCTTTTGAGCACTTCTCTAACAACTTCCAACTTGAACTAAATCTAATCGCCTTTGTATTTAATTCCGTAGGTGAGTACAAGAGAATCATATTTCTTTTGGAGAAGTGAATTAGTTAAAAGATCAATAATATTATGATCGATGGGTACTCTTTCTATATTTACATCATTCCTATCAATGATTTCTTTAATCAAATGGTATCTTCTGAGTACATGTTTGGATCTCTGATGAGACCGTGGCTTATTTTCTTATGCAATGGCTCCATTACTGTCACAATACAATTGTATTGGATCGAAAATGCTAGGAACCACTGCAAGTTCCGTGATGAATTTTTTTTATCCAAACTATGTAAGACCACATCTTATGTAATTAAGTATAACCTATCCCTGTATCAAGTAATCACACATAGCAGACTGCAAAGGCAAAATACCCTGTTAACATTGGTAGTAATTTTTTTTTCAAATCCTGTAATATCATTCAATGACTTTGCAAGTCAACTTTGAGGCTTTCGGCACAATACGATATATCACATATATTAAAACATAAACTTTGCACATCAGTATTTACGAGTTGCTTTCATTTATACATTTTTAAAACCCATTCCAAAATGACTATACATATACCAACACGTAAATATAGAATGTAAATGACATATATTCATGCTCGTGTGGAATGCAAGGAGAGAGAATGACCTATGCTTCATGTCTTCTATACGCTACTCAAAATGAGCTATCACTTTTCTTTACCTGAAAAATGATGCAAATTGATGAGTTGTGGCTCAGTGAGAATAATCATCCAATGAGCTCTAAAGTACCAAACAACTCATAGTAATAAATCACAAATCCAACACATAACATGTATTCCATTCCATTCATCCGTATCATATAAATATCAATAAAGTTGAAACATATAATCATTACTCTTTACGTATGCAAATGCTTTGCTTATTTCATTTTATTGTGACCAAATTAAACAGACATTGCCCTGGGTTTCCATGTGAACATTTGCATTTGCTAGCTAGCTTGATCATTTGTTTCATTTGCACATTTGTTGGGCCATAGGCCTCTTCTTTTGCTTTACAATATCAATTAAGTAGTCACAACGCCTTTTAAGTCCATATGCGTATGCACTTATACTTAAGCATTCATCAACCATTGCATCTTATCACATATAACCTACATATACCGCATATATGCCTCATATGCCATGCATATACCTCGCATATACTATACATATACCATGTATATATATCACATATGTCAAACATATACCTCAAATATATCACAAGTATACCACTTATGTGTACCACAAATGTCACAAATTATCCATCATCATATTATCATGGACATATCATGACAATCATATGAATCACATAGCAAGCAACATTCATATGCACTAAAGAATTCAATTGATAATTAGACTCACCTTTCTCCTTTGATTCTGACCCCTAACTTATTGTCTATCCGCTCCTTATGGGTCTCCAATATGTTGTGAGCTTAATATGAAAATATAATCGATTAAATCATGATTAGGGAGACTTAATGTGACATAAACAAATTAATATGCATTGCTCATATCAATAGCTAAGATTTTTTCTATGAGGCAGTGTGACCTTATGGGACTGTTTAGCCTATAAATTTCTCTATACTTGACCAATTAATGTGATTCTTGTTCCTAATAACATATAATTAGGTAACATATTAAAATTTCAGACCAATTGGATCCTTGTACAATATTTGGTGGAATTTCTAAATGTGTTCTATTTTCGGCCCTGTTTTCTGCCCTTAGGCAGTTTCAGGGTGCCAACTTTGGTTCATCTTAACTTATAATATATAAGTCATATTTCAATGAAACTTTACAGTCCCTTATATGGTTCAAATGGAATATTTTTCATGTTTACAACTTTTATCAATTATGTCTCTAAGGTCTTCAAATTATAAGAAACATTTTTCATGTTTACAACTTTTATCAATTATGTTTACAACTTTGCTGGATCTGCCCAGGGCACTAAGCAGGTAGTTCAAAACATGGAACAGTCATGGTTCTATTCACCATAACTCAAAATTTACAAGACATATGAACCAGAAATTTGGTATACAGATATATAACACATATATATCTACAACTTTTATACTTTGAGATTCTTCAAATAATGACTTTATCATATTCAAAACTAACAAACACAGTGGCTAACTCACTTAGGGTTCACATCCAAACTAGTTTTAGTAGAGAGAAAATTCTCTTCCTATACACCAAATCTTGAAAAAATGTTTACATATCTATAAATCTAAGATATAAAGGAACAACTTTTATGTTTTAAACTTTCCTAGATTCAATCTCTAAGATCATCAAAACCATGGCACAAAACACTGCCTATTTATGAACCCTAAACACCATAATCAAGCTTACACAAAAATAAATGTTTACTCACCTATAATCACTCTTGGCTAATCTTGTTGCTACAATTTTTGGAGTGAAAGAGAGAAGAAAAGTTGGCTGGAACTTCAAAGAAAATGGGCTGAAGGAATGAAGCAAAAAAGATGAAGAAGAAAAGGAAAGGAATGAAGATAATAGCAGCCTAATAAGTTAAAAGCCACCACCATTTTGTCTTCCCTTTTTTCCATCCATCCCTTTTCCTTTTTTTTTCTGACTTTTTTTTTTATTTTTTTATTTTTTTAATTATTCTTATAATTATTATTATACAAATCAACATAATATGCAATTTAATAATCTAATCATTTTGCTTACTTTAATTTAGTCACCTCATTATTTTTGTATCTAATACTTTGTTATCCTTAATTAGGTTATAAGTACACACGTGCGACTCGATACAATTGCCAAATACTAGGACACGTAGCTAGTGCGTTTCATAAACTTGTTCCTACGAAAATACATATGAAATGCACATGTTCAATTGAATTATATGCAAGATGTGTTAGAGGAGTGCACTAAAGGCAATCACTTTAGCACTTATTGTACAAATTTATTTGATTAATAAAAGGCTTTTTCATTAATTTGATGTTCATTTGATATATGAATTGATGAGTGATCTTAAATCAATTAATGAAGTCCTTGATTCCTTAAATTAATTAATGAAGTCCTTGATACATAACATAGCATGAAGGAAATCATGATGAGATCTTGATATTGAGATTCTTATCATATGTAATTATGTTAGTATCAAAATTATCCCTAGTCATAGGATTAATGAGACGAGACATTATTAATCCAGACAGACTAGCACATGTTGCACTCCTTGATTAGATCGAGTAGTAGATCTCATAATCTATAAACATGAGATGTTTAGAGTTAACATGTGGATACTTGCTAAGTGTAACTAAACACATTGGATGACCAACTATGAGACAATCATATGGATAATCTATTCAAATGTCAATGATAGTCGCATCATAGCAATGGTGCAAGTATCCTTAGACTTGAGGTACTCAAGGATATCTTGAATATTGATTATGTATTTTGACACTATTCCTTGTTACCTCAGAGAGGTAGCTTATAGGGTGGTGATTGGATACAGCTTGAGCTATTCGAAGGTAATTAGGTAACCAACAAAGGATTCGCCGCTCTTGATAGAAGGAGTGTATACCCATGGCCTCTTGTCGTGGTCATTACTCAGGAATCTCTGGCTGGAGTGAAAATGTCCTGAAGATATTCTTCAATGACATATCTAATAGAGTAATGAGCCTCAAGGACAAGAACTAACGTTACTTAGACTAGACGTGACTTAGTCAGTCTAGTGGGAGTTGACACATGTCCATACTCTGAACCAAGTGGGGTATAGAATGGTGAAAGGAATAATTGCACAGAAGTTGTCTATGGAAAGGTTCGTAGTCAAACCACTGACTTTCCGGTCAATTGGGGGTCATGATGTGTTGCTAGATACCGCTCATGACCTGCTTAAATTAATTGTTAATTTGAGTGGCCAACATAACCGGGAACCTAATGGGTCACACGCAATGAAGATATGGAGAATGAGTAAAATTGTCTTGGATAGGATCCAAAATATGAGAGAATTATTTTAGGATGGATCGCAATGAGATCGCATGAAAAAATTGTTTGGGAGTGTCACTGGCCTCGCGGGCTAGGCAGGCTACTGGCCCGCCTTGCGGGCCAACTGGGCTACCCAGCGGCAGCCCGCAGCAGGCCCAGCGCGCCTGCAGCTTCCAATTATGGCCAATTACTATTCATTAGTTGTTATTTTCTCTATTTTTGACTTTTCATCTTATTTTTGAATTTGATTCAAATTGAAAAGACATCAAATGGCAGAAAATAGACATGAAAATATTTTTTGTGAAAAAAATATTTTTAAGGCACAACAAAATTCTCTCAAGAACACTTTCAAAGCTAGGACTTTGAATTTGTTCAAACCATTTTCTCTTGATAGTTTCTTCTTCATTCTTCGCTTGAATTATCATTAGAGACATCCTAGTGTAGATTGTTATGGTTTGCTACAACCCAACAAAGTGAAGATTTGAAGAACAAATAAAAATTACAAGGTATAATTTTAACATTTATATTTATATAAATTAGTTTTAAGGGTACAAGTATGATCTTTAGTTTTGGGTTTTGAAAAATTTTATTTTTTGCTATGTTTATGAATATGATTCATTCTTCAAAACCCAACATTTGTATCATAGCCTCCCTGTATCCATTAAAATTAATTTTAATTGAAAGTGCAATGGGATTGCATGTTTTTGATGATTTTGGATCAATAGGATTTGAAAAATTGAAATTAATTTGTAAAATATAATTTTCACATTTTGCTTTCTTTAATCTGATCATGGGATGATTAAGAATGATTATTTTGATTGAAAAATGATTTGAATGTGATTCAAATAATTAATTTCGGATTTATTTCAAAAATGCCTAAAATTTCCTTGTTTATGAACATGTGTTGTTTGGCTTAATTTATGGGACTGGTTGCATTTTTCTTGTAATTTAATTATGAAAAACTTATTTATACAAATTGGAAATATTTTTTACCTCTAGAAGTGTCCAATAATTAATTAAAAATTAATTTAATTAATTTTTCAAACAAACACAAAAAGGGGACTGTTTTAGCTTACCCGGTGGGGCTGTTTTGTTTGATTTTTTTTTGTATGTGTTTATTTTATTTCCAGCACCTTGAAATAATTTTTATGTGATTAAAAATATGTTATTTTGATGTTATATGCATGCCAAAATTATTTTTCAAGTATTTGAAATTTTAAAAAATTCTAGATATCGAATTAGTCATTTTGAGCGTCTAAGTATGTTGGTTCGTTTGTCTTAGTAATTTTGGCTTGTGCCAAAAGTATTTTGATGAACTTAAGCTGACCTAAAGATAATAGAATGGTGATTTGATTTTTTGGAGATTTTTAGAATTTTTGAAAATTAATTTTGAATTAATTTAAGTTGTGCAATTGTAATTCTAGTATGACTAGAAATTGGTATGTATATTAAAATTAAATTGTTTAATTTTAACATCATAATATTTTGATTTTAAGTAGAATTAATTTTGAATTATTTCTGGAAATATGGAATTTATTTGATTAAATATTAAATTCCACTTTAAAATGACATACAAAATTAAATTAACCGAAAGAACACATATATGCAATTTCGATTCAAGTGTTGAATTGATTTACAAATTGAAATCCAAAATTGTCATTTTTATTTTGTACATTAGAGAATGCATGTTAAGGGTGTATGAAAAGGCATGATGGATGATTATGGACTTAGGCCCAATGTGATTGAGCATGCATGGAATTATTTTGTGTTATGGTAAATAGGGCCTGTGTGTCCCTACCTCTTTTTCTTTCTTGTGTATTTCTCTTCTCATCTTACTCCCCTCAAATGTAAATTGAGGTTTTCTATAATTTGAAATATGAAATTAGATTACATAGGATTAGGATAGAATGAAGATACAAAGGAGCAAGAAGCAAAGGAGTTGGTACCATAAACAAGAAGACTTAGAAATAGGAATTTGATTTCAATTTGGGTTGTAAATTCATGCATATACCTAGGTAAGACCTAGTCAATCTCTCTTTGGCTCAAGATATTGACTTTAGTATGTCCATAATCATGCCATATAGTTAATGTAACTATTTTTATATATCAATGTGATGAATGTATGATATATAAAAAGCATGAAATAATAACTTGATGAGACTTAACAAAGAAATCCCTCACTAAATAAACAATTAAGTCTTACATCTTCCGTTAATATGGGGAGAACCAGAGTTCTTCTAGAGTTAGGATTGTTGAGTTGCATAAAGCTCACTCTATAAGAATATGTTCAATCCATTGAAATTAGATTTCATGATTAATGGGTTAGATTTAACTAATATTATTAACTTGTTGGATTTGCGCCAAGGTTAATGTGTATTGGAGGTGAAGTTGGGTTTGTATACATGAGATGTACACATATCAAGAGTCGATAGCCCAATGTATGTGCACACATCAATAAGTTGATAGCACAAGATTCGATAGTTGCATGAATAATGCAATTGGTATGGATTAGATACCTACCAACCAAACTAAGGATAGCTTGTTGAGTTGCCTCAAGGTTATTCTTAGCTAGTTGGATATCGACCCAGTAGGAGAACTTCCACATAAGTTCTCTCGGGTTCATAGTGAGGGCTATGGATTCGCAATAAAATAGTGGGAGCCATAGTGCGATTTATTAAAGACCTAATAAACATGCATTTTATGTACATTCTAACATGTTCTATATTACATCTAGGTTGCTAGAATCATCATCATGACAAGTGTGAATTTTCGATCGCTAATAGAATCAAATAAGTTGATTGGGCCCAATTTTTTAGATTGGCTAAGGAATTCGAGAATAGTTCTCAAATCCGAAAAGATTGGCTATGTCCTATATGAGGCACTCCCTAATTCCCCTGCTGCTAATGCTTCTGAAGATGTTCAGAAGGCATATCAAAAGCATCTCGACAATAGTGAGATGGCAAGCTGCATTATGCTTGCTACTATGTCAGCTGAGTTGCAAAAGCAGCATGAGGCTATGGATGCTAATTCCATAGTATACCATCTAAGAAAGCTTTTTGATGAGCAAGCATGTTCCGAAAGGTTCGAAACTTCAAGGTTGCTCTTCCGCACTAAGATGGTTGAGGGGACATCTCCAGTGCAATATGCATTAAAGATGAATGACTATATTGAGAGGTTGGCCACATTGGGATTTGTGATGGACCATGAATTAAGTATTGACTTAATTCTAACTGGTTTGTCTAATAGTTATTCACATTTTGTGTTTAACTATAGGATGAACCAAATATCTACCACTATTCCTGAGCTGATTAACTTGCTTAAAACAGCTGAGCCATCTGTCAAGAAGGACAGTAAGGCTGTGATTCTGGTGGACTCTTCAAGTTCTAAAAGGAAGAACCTTAAGAAGAAGAAGAAGTCCATGAAGCCTAAGGGAGGCGTGGCCAAGAAAAAGGCCAAAGAGATTGCTCCAAAAGGGACATGCTTCCATTGTGGCAAGGATGGCCATTGGAAGAGAAACTGCAAGGCTTACTTGGAGTCCTTGAAGAAGAAGGCATCTGATGCCCCATCTACTTTAGGTATTTTTGTCATTGAAATTAATATTGTTTCCAATAATAATATATGGGTATTAGATACCGATTATGGCTCACACATATGCACTTATATGCAGGGCCTAAGGAATAGTAAACAGCTCCATAAGGGAGAGTCAGACCTATGCCTTGGAAATGGAGCAAGGGTTACTGCATTAGCTATAGGAACATATCTATTGACCCTCCCTAGTGGGCTTATATTAAATTTGGAGAATTGCTATTATGTACCTGCTTTGACTAAAAACATTATTTTTGTTTCAAGTCTAAATAAAGATAGTTTCCTTTTAGCTTTTAGTAACAATTGTTGTTCTATTATGTTGAATGGAATTCTTTATGTTAATGGTACATTATGCAATGGAATATACATATTAGATATGTGAAATCCAATTTTAAACATCAATGATAATAAAAGGCAAAAACAAGATATGTTGAAATCATCTTATTTATGGCATTGTCGTCTTGGTCATATAAGTGAGAAACACATAAGCTACACAAAAGTGGTAGTTTGGGGTCATTTGATTATGAATCATATGACACATGTGAATCTTGTTTACTAGGCAAGATGACTAAATTACCCTTTAAGGGAAAGGGTGCTAATAGACTTTTAGACTTAATACATTCAGATGTATGTGGTCCAATGTCTACACACGCTAGAGGTGGTTTCTTCTACTTCATTACTTTTATCGATGACTACTCACGATATGTATACGTGTATCTTATGAGATACAAATCTGAAGCTTTTGAAAAGTTCAAAGAATTCAGAAATGAAGTAGAGAAACAACTTGGCAAAAGTATTAAAACACTTCGATCAGATTGAGGAGGTGAATACTTGAGCCAAGAGTTTCTAGATTATCTTAGGGATAATGGGATTTTATCTCAATGGACTCCACCTTACACTCCACAACACAATGGTGTGGCTGAAAGAAGAAACTGAACCTTGTTAGACATGGTAAGGTCTATGATGAGTTTTGCAGAATTGCCTAAATCCTTTTGCGGTTATGCACTAGAGACCGCCATTTATATATTAAATGGAGTTCTTTCAAACTCAGTTGATGTTACTCCATATGAGATATGGTATAACAAGAGGCCCACATTTTTTTACATGAGAATTTGGGGTTGTCCTGCTTATGTGAAACAGACAATGTCAGATAAGCTAAAAGCTAAGTCTGACCGATGTCTGTTTGTGGGATATCCAAAAGCATCATATGGATATCAATTTTACCACCCCTTGGAACAAAAGGTTTTTGTTTCAAGGCATGCTATCTTTTAGAGAGAGAATTCCTTCTAAAAGGAGATAATGGGATAAAAATTGAACTTGAGGAAGTTCAAGATGCTCAAAGAGATGCTGATCAACTGCCTGAACCCGAGCTTGTTACTCATACAGATGATATAACAGCTCAACCTTCTAAAGCATAAGAGCTTCATAGGTCAAGTAGGATACGTACTATTCCAGAGAGAAATGGATTTCTCATTAGTGAACAGAACGATGTATTGCTTATAGAAAATGATGAGCCTACAACCTATGAAGAGGTTCTGAATAGTTCAGAATCTGACAAATGGCTTCAAGCCATGAAGTCAGAAATGGATTCTATGAATGAAAACCAAGTATGGACTTTGGTTGACCCACTCGAAGGAATAAAGCCTATAGGGTGCAAGTGGGTTTGCAAAAGGAAAACTGACATGGATGGTAATGGATGGGTTTTCAAATGGATGTGAAAACAGCTTTCCTTAATGGAAATCTGACTGAGGATGTGTACATGACACAACCAGAAGGTTTCATATCCAAAGATGGCAAAAAGGTATGTAAGCTTCAAAGATCCATTTATGGATTAAAGCAAGCATCCAGGAGTTGGAATATTCGGTTTGATGAGACAATCAAACAGTTTGGTTTCTTACAAAATCCGAATGAACCTTGTGTCTGCAAGAAGGTTAGTGGGAGTGCAATCGTATTTCTTGTGTTATATGTAGATGACATATTGTTAATGGGAAATGATGTCTCAACCTTACAATCACTCAAAATTTGGTTATCCAAGAATTTCTCTATGAAAGACCTTGGAGAAGCAGTCTATATTTTAGGGATAAAGATCTATAGAGATAGATCTAAAAGATTGCTTGCTCTTTCACAGTCTACATACATATATAAAATGCTAAAGAGGTTTAGCATGGAGCAGTCCAAGAGGGGATATATTCCCATGACCCATGGGATTACTCTCTCAAAGTCTTTGTGTCCAAAGACACAAGATGAGAGGACACACGTGAGTTTGATTCCATATGCTTCAGCTATAGGATCAATCATGTATGTTATGATATGTACAAGACCCGATGTATCATATGCTCTGAGTGTCATGAGTAGATACCAATCGGACCCTGGTGAGGGTCATTAGGTGGCTGTCAAGAATATCCTTAAGTACTTAAGAAGAACTAAAGATGTATTCTTGGTATATAGAGATAGAGATATTACTGTGAGCGGGTATACCGATGCCAGATTCCAATCTAACGAGGATGACTCAAAATCTCAGTCAGGTTATATATTCACACTAAATGGTGGAGCAGTTAGTTGGAAGAGTTCCAAACAGGAAATGACTGTTGATTCCACAACGGAAGCAGAGTACATTGCAGCTTCTGAAGTAGCAAAGGAAGCAATTGGGATAAGGAAATTCATCACAGAACTTGGAGTGGTTCCTAGCATTATTGATCCAATACAATTGTATTGTGATAATAATGGAGCCATTACGGAAGCATTGGAGCCACGGTCTCATCAGAGATCCAAACATGTACTCAAAAGATACCATTTGATTAGAGAAATCATTGGTAGAAATGATGTAAAGATAGAAAGAGTGCCCACTAATCAGAATATTGTTGATCCTTTAACTAAGCCACTTCCCCAAAAGAAATATGATTCTCATGTACTCACCTATGGAATTAAATACAAAGGCGATTGGCTTTAGTGCAAGTGGGAGCTTGTTAGAGGAGTGTTCTAAAGGCAATCACCTTTAGCACTTATTGTACAAATTTATTTGATTAATAAAAGGATTTTTCATTAATTTGATGTTCATTTGATATATGAATTGATAAGTGATCTTAAATCAATTAATGAAGTCCTTGATACATAACATAGCATGAAGGAAATCATGATGAGATCATGATATTGAGATTCTTATCATGTGTAATTATGTTAGTATCAAAATTATCCCTAGTCATAGGATTAATGAGATGAGACATTATTAATCCAGACAGACTAACACATGTTGCACTCCTTGATTGGATCGAGTAGTAGATCTCATAATCTATAAACATGAGATGTTTAGAGTTAACATATGGATGCTTGCTAAATGTAGCTAAGCACATTGGATGACCAACAATGATACAATCATATGGATAATCTATTCAAATGTCAATGATAGTCGCATCATAGCAATGGTGCAAGTATCCTTAGACTTGAGGTACTCAAGGATATCTTGAATATTGATTCTGTATTTTGATACTATTCCTTGTTGCCTCAGAGAGGTAGCTCATAGGGTGGTGATTGGATACAGCTTGAGGTATTCAAAGGTAATTGGGTAACCAACAAAGGATTCACCACTCTTGATAGAAGGAGTGTATACCCATGGCCTCTTGTCGTGGTCATTACTCAGGAATCTCTGGCCGGAGTGGAAATGTCATAAAGATATTCTTCAATGACATATCTAATAGAGTAATGAGCCTTAAGGACAAGAACTAACATTACTTGGACTAGACGTGACGTAGTCAGTCTAGTGGGAGTTGACACATGTCCATACTCTGAACTAAGTGGGTATAGAATGGTGAAAGGAATAATTGCACAGAAATTGTCTATGGAAAGGTTCGTAGTCATACCACTGATTTTTCGGTCAATTGGGGGTCATGATGTGTTGCTAGATACCGCTCATGACCTGCTTAAATTAATTGTTAATTTGAGTGGCCAACATAACTGGGAACCTAATGGGTCACAAGCATTGAAGATATCGAGAATGAGTAAAATGGTCTTGGGTAGGATCCAAAATATGAGAGAATTATTTTAGGATGGATCGCGATGAGATCGCACAAAAAAATTGTTCGGGAGTATCACTAGCCCGTACGGGCCCGCGCGGGCTAAGAAGGCGGGCCAGCTGGGCTGCCCAGCGCGCCTGCAGCTTCCATCCGTTGGCCAACAGCTGTAATTGGCCATAATTAGGCCAATTATGGCCAATTACTATTCATTAGTTGTAATTTTCTCCATTTTTTATTTTCATCTTATTTTTGAATTTGATTCATATTGAAAAAACATCAAATGGCAGAAAATAGATATGAAAATATTTTTTGTAAAAAAAATATTTTTAAGACAACAAAATTCTCTCAAGAATACTTTCAAAGCTAGCACTTTGAATTTGTTCAAACCATTTTCTCTTGATAGTTTCTTCTTCATTCTTCGCATGGATTATCATTAGAGACATCCTAGTGTGGATTGTTGTGGTTTGCTACAACCCAACGAAGTGAAGATTTGAAGAACAAATAAAAATTACAAGGTATAACATTTACATTTAT
Source organism: Triadica sebifera (assembly GCA_023653625.1). Lineage (NCBI taxonomy): Eukaryota > Viridiplantae > Streptophyta > Magnoliopsida > Malpighiales > Euphorbiaceae > Triadica > Triadica sebifera. The sequence goes on along the minus strand of CM042898.1, from coordinate 14,784,807 downwards.
ATAAATTAGTTTTAATGGTACAAGTGTGATCTTTAGTTTTGGGTTTTGAAAAATTTTATTTTTCGCTACGTTTATGAATATGATTCATTCTTCAAAACCCAACAAGATGCATATGTCAAAATAAAATGCATGTAGTAATGCATATGTGGGATGTCGAGGATGTTACAAACTACTTCCTTTGCTGCTTTAGAAGTTGCAATGTACTCTACTTAGGTTATGGAATCAGCAGTCGTTTCCTATTTGAAACTCTTCCTACTGACTGCTCCACAATTTAATGCAAATATATAACCTAAATGGGATTTTGAGTCATCCTTGTCAGATTGGAAGCTAGCATTGATATGCTCGCTCATAACAAGATCTGCATCTCCATATATAAAGAATATATCCTTAGTCCTTTTTAAGTACTTAAGGATATTCTTGACAACCACCCAATGACCCTAACTAGCATCCAATTGGCATATGCTCATGACACTTAGAGCATATAATACATCAGGTCTTGTACATAACATAGCATACATGAGTGATCCTATAGCTGAAGCATATGGAATCAAACTCTTGCACATCCTCTCATCTTGTTTCTTTGGACACATAGATTTTGAGAGAGTAATCCCATGATCATGGGAATATATTCTCTTGGACTACTTCATGCTAAACCTCTTTAGCACCTTGTGCATGTATGTAAATTGTGAAAGACCAAGCAATCTTTTAGATATATCTCTCAAAACCTTTATCCCCAAAATATAGACTGCTTCTCCAAGGTCTTTCATAGAGATATTCTTGGATAACCCAATTTTGACTCATTGTAAGGCTGAGACATTGTTCCTATTAGCAGTATGTCATCTACATATAACACAAGGTTCATCCACTAACCTTCTTATATATACAAGGTTCATCCAAATTTTATAAGAAACCAAACTATTTAATTGTCTCATCAAACCGAATATTCCAACTCCTGGATGCTTGCTTTAATCCATAAATAGATCTTTGAAGGTTGCATACCTTTCTACCATCTTTGGATATGAAGCCTTTTGGTTGGGTCATGTACACATCATCGATTAGATTTCCATTAAGGAAATTTGTCTTCACATCCACTTATCGTATCTCATAATCATAATAAGTAGCAATGGCTAGGAGTATCCTTATGGATTTAAGAATAGCTACTGGGCTAAAAGTTTCATCATAGTCAATTCCTTATCTTTGATGATAACCTTTAGCTACAAGTCTAGCTTTATAGGTAACCACATTACCATCCATGTTAGTTTTCTTTTTGGAAACCCATTTGCACCCTATAGGCTTTAGCTCTTCGGGAGGTTCAACCAAAGTCCATACTTGGTTTTCATACATGGAATCCATTTTTGACTTTATGTCTTAAAGCCATTTGTCAGATTCTGAACTATTTAGATCTTCTTCATAGGTCGTAGACTAATCATATACCATATGTTGGTCTATTCATTAATGAGAAATCCATATCTTTCTGGAACTGTACGTATCCTGCTTGACCTGTGAAGCTCTTGTGTTCCAGAAGGTTGAGTTGTTATATCATCTATATGAATAATAGGCTCGGGTTCAAGCAGTTGATTAGCATCTACTTGAGCATCTTTAACTTCCTCAAGTTCAATTTTGCTCCCACTATCTCCTTTTAGAAGAAATTCTCTCTCTAAAAAGATAACATGTCTTGAAACAAACACCTTTTGTTCCAAAAGGGTGGTAGAATTGATATCCATATGATGCTTTAGGATATCTCACAAACAGACATTGGTCAAATTTATCTTCCAACATATCTGACATTATTCACTTCATATAAGTAGGATAACCCCAAACTCTTATGTAAGAAAGTGTGGGCTTTTTGTTATTCCACATCTCATATGGAGTAATATCAACTGACTTTGAAGGGACTCCATTTAATATATAAATGGAAGTCTCCAGTGCATAACCCCAAAAGAATTTAGGGAGTTTGACAAAGCTCACCATGTCTAATAAGGTTCAGTTTCTCCTTTCAGCCACACCATTGTGTTAAGGCATATAAAGTGGAGTCCATTGAGATAATATCCCATTATCCTGAAGATAACCTAGAAATTCTTGGCTCAAGTATTCACCTCCTCGATCTGATCAAAGTGTTTTAATACTTTTGCTATGTTTTTTCTCTACTTCATTTCTGAATTCTTTGAACTTTTCAAAAGCTTTAGATTTGTATCTCATAAGATACACAACCCAAATCATGAGTAGTCATCGATAAAAGTAATGAAGTAGATGAAGCCACCTCTAGTGTGTGTGGACATTGGACCATATACATAATAACAATTATCCAAATTTAACATAAGCCCACTAGAGATGGTCAATACATAAGTTCCTACAACAATTGCAACAACTCTTGCTCAATTTCCAACGCGCAGATCTGACTCTCCCTTAATAAGTTGTCTACTGTTCCTTAGGCCCTGCATATCAGTACATATGTATGAGCCACAAACTATATCTAATACCCATATATTATTATTGGAAACAACATTAATTTCAGTGAAAAAAAATACCTGAAGTAAATGGGACATCAAATGCCTTATTCTTGGACTCCAAGTAAGCCTTGCAGTTTCTCTTCTAATAGCCATCCTTGCCACAATGGAAGCATGTCCTCTTTGGAGCAGTATCTTTGGCCTTCTTTTTGGCCACACCTCCTTTAGGCTTCATGTACTTCTTCTTTTTAAGGTACTTCTTAGAACTAGAAGAATCCACCAGCATCACAACCTTAATATCCTTCTTGACAGATGGCTCAGTTGTTTTGAGTATGTTAATAAGCTCAGGAATAGTGTTGGAGATTTGGTAAAAGCTATAGTTAAGTGCAAAATGTGAAAAACTATCGGACACACTAATTAGAATTAAGTAAATACTTAATTCATGGTCTATCACAAATCCCAATGTAGCCAACCTGTAACACCACATCATATGCATTTAAGTATAACCTATTTCTGTATCAAATAATCACATACTGTATGTTGGAAAGAGAAAATACCATGATAACAGTGGTAGTAATTTTTTTTTTCATATCATATCCTGTAAAATCAACTAATGAATTTACAAGTCTTATATCCTGTAATTCCATTCAATGACTTTGCAAGTCTCATATCCTGTAATATCACTCAATGACTTTTCAAGTCAACATTAAAAACCACAATACGATATATCACATATATTAAAACATAAACTTCACATCCAAAGGATTATGGGTTGCTTCCATTTATACATTTCAAAACTAATCTAGAGTGATAATACATATTCAAACATATAAGTCCAAAATACAGATGACATGTTTTCATGCTTGTGTGGAATGCAAGGAGAGAGAGTGATGAGGCTCGACCAATGACCTGTGCTCCATGTCTTCTATACGCTACTCAAAATGAGCTATCACTTTTCTTTACCTGAAAAATGATGCAAATTGATGAGTTGCGGCTCAGTGAGAATAATCATCCAATGAGCTCTAAAGTACCAAACAATTCATAGTAATAAATCACAAATCCAATATATACCATATATTCCATTCCATTCATTAGTATCATATATGTATCAATAAAGTTGAAACATATAATCATTACTCTTTATGTATGCAAATGCTTTGCTTATTTCATTTTGTTGTAAACAAGTTAAATAGACATTGCCCCGGGTTTCCATGTGAACATTTTCCATGTAAACATTTTCATTTGCATTTGCTAGCTAGCTTGATCATTTGATTCATTTGCACATTTGTTGGGCCATAGGCCTCTTCTTTTGCTTTACAATATCGATTAACTAGTCACAATGCCTTTTTAGTCCATATGCATATGCACTTGTACTTAAGCATTCATCAACCATTGTATCTTATCACATATAATATACATATACCACATATATACCTCATATGCCACACATATACCTTGCATATACTATACATATACCATGTATATATATCATATATGTCAAAGATATACTTCAAATATACCATAAGTATACCATTTATATGTACCACAATATCACAAATTATCCATCATCATATCATCAAGGACAAATCATGACAATCATATGAATCACATAGCAAGCAACAGTCATTTGCACTAAAGAATTCAATTGATAATTAGACTCACCATTCTCCTTTGATTCCAGCCCCTATCCACACTTTGTGGGTCTACAATATGTTGCGAGCCTAATATGAAAATATAATCGATTAACTCATGATTAGGGAGACTTAATGTGGCTTAAACAAATTAATATGCATTATTCATGTCAATAGTTAAGATTTTTCCTATGAGGCAGTGTGACCTTATAAGACTGTTTAGCCTATACATTTTTCTCTACTTACCCAATTAATCTGATTCTTATTCATACATAAAAATCACATATAGTTATAGAACATATTAAAATTTCAGACCAATTGGATCATTATACAATATTTTGTGGAATTTCTAAGTGTGTTATATTTTCTGCCTTGTTTTCTGCCTTTAGGCAGTTTCAGGGTACTCATTTGGGTTCATCATAACTTATAATCTATAAGTCCTATTTTAATGAAACTTTACAAAAACCTTATATGGGTTCATATGGAAAATTTTTCATGTTTACAACTTTTATCAATTATGTCTCTAAGGTCTTCAAATTATAACAAACATTTTACTGGTTCAGAATAGAACTGGCTTACGGACCAGTATGACTTTCAAAGGTCATAACTTAGTCTATACATAACCACTTAAGCTGAAATTAGTACCAACATTTATCTAAGACGTATACCTATAACTTTTCTGTTTTGAGAATTTACTGAATCTAGCTCTAACGTGCTCAAAATAGCCAAACACGTTGCTAGATCTGCCCAGGGCACTCAGTAGGCAATTCAAACCATGGAACAGTCATGGTTCCATTCCCCATAACTCACAAGTTATAAGACCTATGAATTTGAACTATGGTATACAGATACAAAACAAATATATCTACAACTTTTATGTTTTGAGATACTTCAAAGAATGGCTTTAACCTACTCGAAATCAAAGAACACAGTTGCTAACTTGGTTAGGGTTCACACCCTGACCAGTTTCAGTAGAGAGAGGATTGCTCTTCCTATACACCAAATCATGCAAACATGTTTACATATCCATAGATATAAGACATAAAGGAACATATTTTTGTTTTAAACTTTTACAGAATCCATTTCTATGTGCATCAAAATTGGGTTGGAAATCAGTACCTATTAATGAACCTAAGCAACTCAAATCAACACTATAGCAATAAGAATTGATTACTTACGAAGAACGACCTTGCAAGGGATCAATTAGCTTCAAAAACTAAGTGAAACTAGGAAGAATTGAAATCTGAAATGGAGGAAAATGAAGAAGAAGTCGGGCTGGAGAAGAAGGCAGAAATGGGAAGATAAAGCTAACTTTTTGTTTTTTGTCTTTTTATCTTTTTCTCATCTCTTTTCTCCTTTCTCTTCTCTTTTCTCTTCTCTTCTCTTTTATTTCTCTTTTATGTCAGTTTCATTTTATTTTGTCTATATTATTATTATTATTTACATATATTTATAATTCCACTAATTCACACAATAATACAACTTAATCATTTGGCCCGATTTAACTAAATTAACAATGTAAATGTTTACTAATCTTAATCTAATCATTTTGATTACTTTAATTTTGTCACCTAATTCAATTTATTTCTAATGCTTTGTTATCATTATTTAGGTTATAAGGATACACGTGTGACTCGATAGAAATGCCAAATACTAGGACACGTAGCTAGTGCGTGCCATGAACTTGTACCTACGAAAATACATATGAAACGCACGTGTTCAATTGAATTGTATGCAAGATGATTATGTTCAATGAAATGCATGTGGAGAAGGTCAAGGATGTTACAATTCTCTCCTCCTTTTAAAAATTTCATCCTCGAAATTAATACCTGAAAATAGGTGTGGATATTGCTTTTTCATACTTGAAAATACATGTGTAGGATCTGACCTGTATCTTCTAAGCATGCTCACATGAAACGCATTATGTATCTCAGCCATCTCGGGTGATAAAGCCAACCTATAAGCCAATGGACCAATCTTCTCAAGAATTTTATAAGGCCCTATGTATCTTGGGCTCAATTTACCCTTCTTGCCAAATCGGATTATCCCTTTCCATGGAGACACACGAAGAAACACCTGTTCACCTAACTCATATTCCATTTCCCTTCTATGCTGATCAGCGTAATTTTTCTGTCTATCTTAGGCTGCCTTTAGCTTGTTCTTGACAACCTTGATCTTATCCACTATGTCTTGCACTATCTTTGGCCCTTCTAATGCATGTGCTCCTTCTTCATCCCAAATGATGGGGCTTCGGCACTTTCTACCATACAATGCCTCATATGGTGCCATCTGGATATTGCTATGATATTGGTTGTTGTAAGTAAATTCAATCAATGTTATATATTCATCCCAAGCACCTCTGAATTCCATAGAACATGCCCTAATCATTTCTTCCAATGTCTATATAGTCTTTTCAGATTGTCCATCAGTCTATGGGTGGAATGTAGTGCTAAAGTTCAATTTTGTTCCCAATGCATTCTATAAACTCCCCCAAAAATGTGAAGTAAACCGTGGATCTCTATCAGACACAATGGACACTGGAATGCCATGCAATCTAACTATCTAATTCACATATAATTTGGCCAAACTCTCAAGTGTACAGCCCCATCTGATAGGTAGAAAATGTGCTGACTTAGTTAATCTGTCAATAATTACCCATACTGCATCATTTTTCCGTGGAGTTCTTGGCAATCCATAGACAAAATCCATTGTTATTCTTTCTCATTTCCATTCTAGCACTGGCAATGGATGTAGTTTACCAATTGGTGCCTGATGTTCAATTTTAATCTGCTGACATATCAAGCATTTGGAAACATATTCTGCTATGTCTTTCTTCATTCTTGGCCACCAGTAATGAGGCCTTAAACTGTGATACAACTTTGTCATCCCTGGGTGCATTGCATAAGGTGCATTGTGTGCCTCTTCCATTATTTCCTGATGCAAGTTCTCAGTGTCTGGAACATATATGCGTGATTTTAACATCAGTGTATCATCCTGGAAATGAAACTCTATACTCTTTCCTTGCCTTATCATATCAACTTTCTCACATAATTGAGGATCTTTGTTTTGTGCTTTTCTGATCCTCTCCTTTAGTATAGGTCTGACTTGAAGAGTAATCAGTGATCTTTCATCATGTATATTTAATTCAACATTCATAGATCGTAATTGAATCAAATATGGAAAAGAGGATACTTGCAAGTGAGCTACACTGCTACTAGCCTTCCTACTCAACGCATCTGCTAACAAATAACCCAAGCTTTTATGGTATGTGAAGATCTGGAATGTCTCACCATATAGATAATGCCTCCAAATCTTTAATGCAAATACAACAGCAGCCAATTCTAAATCATGCACTGGATATGAGATCTCATGTGGTCTCAGTTGCCTAGATGCATAAGTTATCACCTTACCATGTTGCATTAATACACATCCCAAGCCTTGGTGAGAAGCATCACTATATACTGTAAACCCACCTGTACCTATAGGGATAGTTAACACTGGTGCTGAGGTTAGTCTGTATTTTAGTTCATCAAAACTCCTTAAACATTTTGGAGTCCACTTGAAAGGCACATTCTTTCTTAACAATTTAGTCAAAGGGCTAGCAATTAAGGAGAATCCATCAACAAATCTACGATAGTATCCGACTAAACCCAGAAAAGTACGCATTTGTGAAATATTTTTAGGAGCTTCCCAATTTACCATAGCCTCAATTTTCTTTAGGTCAACCTCTATGCCCTTACACGAGACCACATATCCAAGAAATACCAAATGATCTAACCAGAATTCACATTTACTCAATTTGGCATATAATTGTTTCTCCCCCAAAGTTTGCAATACAACTTTTAAATGTTGTTCATGTTCTCCCCTATTCTTTGAGTACACCAATATGTCATCAATAACTACTATCACAAACCTATCTAGATATAATTGAAACACCTTATTCATTAATGCCATAAATGCAGCTGGAGCATTAGTCAACCCAAATGGCATTACTAAAAATTCATAATGTCCATACCTGGTTCGAAAGGCGGTCTTTGGAACATATGTTTCTACTACCTTCAGCTGGTAATAGCCTGATTTCAAATCAATCTTGGAGAATATTTGGGCTCCTTGCAACTGGTCAAACAAATCATCTATTCTAGGCAATGGATATATGTTCTTCACCGTCATTTTGTTCAGTTGCCTATAATCGATGCACAATCTAATAGTTCCATCTTTCTTTTTAACAAATAATACTAGAGCTCCCCATGGTGATACACTAGATCTAATATACCCTTTGTCAAGTAACTCCTGCAATTGGGCCTTTAGTTCTTTCAACTCAACTGGGGCCATTCTATAGGGTGACCTTGATATTGGTGTTGTTCCTGGTACTTGTTCAATAGTGAATTATATCTCTCTATCTAGTGGTAAACCAGGTAGATCATCTGGGAATACATCAGCAAATTCCCTTACCACTGGTATATTTTCAAGCAAGCTATCAGTGGTTCCAGTATTAGTCACATATGCCAAATATGCTTCACATCCCCCTTTGATCATTCGAAATTCCTTTACAGCTGAGACTAGACATGTAGGCACAAGTTTTCTTTCACCTATAAATACTACCCTTGGCTGGTTTGGTGATTCCAAAATTACTTCTTTAGTAAAGCAATTCATTATTGCATGATGCCTAGTTAACCAGTCCATTCCCAATATCACATCAAATTCATATATTGGCAATAAAATCATATCAGCTATTAACTCAGCTCTATCAATGCATATTAGGCAATCACAACAGACATTATTCACAACTACCACTGTTCCCAATGGAGTACTCACATTTTTGTCAATCCCCAAAGGCTCATACATTTGATGCAGTTTAGATTCCATATGCAATGATATAAATGAATGAGTGGAGCCTGGGTCAATCAATGCATATGCTAACATATCAAAAATGTAAAAATTACCGATAACTACTTCGGGAGTATCCACCGCCTCCTGTGTAGTCAAAGCAAACACTCTGGCCTGAGTAGGGGGTCTAGAACTCTAACCTTCAGATTTGGTCACTCCTCTGCCCATTGTACTAGTCCTGCCCCTGCCTCTTCCTCTGCCCTGTGTCCCACTAGTAGGGTAGACCCTCGGTGCCTCAACTATAGTCTCAGATACTCCTCTACCTCTGCTGGTCTCTGCTAGTTTGGATTTATTTGGACAGTCTCTATACATGTGCTCCATTGATCCACATAAATAACATGCTTCTGTGAGCCTTCTACATTCGTCCATATGTTGTCTACCACAATGACTACATGTGGGCCTCTATTCAACATATTGGCTCTGCCCTCTGCCTGGGTAAGAGAAAGTCATTCCTCGACCTCTAGAACTAGAGTACCCACTTCTGTTGCCAAACTGTGCAGGCATATATCTGCCTCTTTTTCCCGACCTTCTGCTAGACTCACCGAAGAACTCACGTGCTGCCCTTTTAATTTGTTGCTCCCCAGCTTCTTTCATTAACCGTTCAGCTCTAATTGCAGCAGCTCTGAGTCTGGCATAATTATCAAGATCAATATTCGTGATTATGTTTCTGATCTCATATTTGAGGCCCTCCTCAAACTTCCTGCATTTGTCTCTTTCAGTAGAGACCATGAAGGTGGCATAATGGGAAAGTTTATTAAACTGTACTTCATACTCCGCAACAGACATATTCCCCTGTTTCAGATTCAGGAATTCCTTCCTCTTCTCATTTTTATATGCTTCAGGCATGTAATTGTTCTGAAATTCCAGGAGGAAATCATTCCATGTCAACATCGGTGGTTGTGCATCACTGTCGGGGACTGTCTCCCACCATTCATAAGCATTTCCTTACAGTAAGGATTCTGCATAATCGAATTTCTCATCCGGGGTACATTTCATCATATTCAGTACCCTCTGTGTCCTTTTTAGCCATGTCTCAGCTTCTGCTGGGTCTGTTGTGCCACTAAAATTAGTTGCACCATGTTTCCTCAGCTTGTCATAACGTCTTTCCTTGTACATTTCAGGACAATATACTTCTTGTTCTAGGTTTTCATGGGGTACTTCTGCATGAGATGACTGTGATGCATATACTGGAGCTCTAGCTCCTAGTGCTGGTTGATCTCTATGTAAATGAGGTGATGCCTCATTAGAATGCATTTCAGTCGGCCTCTCCCTCCTTAGTGAATCATGTCTTATGATGTCCCTAAAATAAATGAAATTATGTCACTACATAATGTTCAACACATAGGATACATATGTTATCATGCTCTTATGCATATGCATGTTCCCATGGAACCTATCCCTGCTCTGATACCAAAAATGTAACACCACATCATATGCATTTAAGTATAACCTATTTCTGTATCAAATAATCACATACTGCATGTTGGAAAGAGAAAATACCCTAATAACAGTGGTAGTAAATTTTTTTTTTCATATCATATCCTGTAAAATCAACTAATGACTTTACAAGTCTTATATCCTGTAATTCCATTCAATGACTTTGCAAGTCTCATATCCTGTAATATCACTCAATGCCTTTTCAAGTTAGCATTAAAAACCACAATACGATATATCACATATATTAAAACATAAACTTCACATCCAAAGGATTACGGGTTGCTTCCATTTATACATTTCAAAACTAATCTAGAGTGATAATACATATTCAAACATATAAGTCCAAAATACAGATGATAGGTTTTCATGCTTGTGTGGAATGCAAGAAGAGAGAGTGATGAGGCTCAGCCAATGACCTGTGCTCCATGTCTTCGATACACCACTCAAAATGAGCTATCACTTTTCTTTACCTGAAAAATGATGCAAATTGATGAGTTGCGGCTCAGTGAGAATAATCATCCAATGAGCTTTAAAGTACCAAACAACTTATAGTAATAAATCACAAATCCAATATATACCATATATTCCATTCCATTCATTAGTATCATATATGTATCAATAAAGTTGAATCATATAATCATTACTCTTTATGTATGCAAATGCTTTGCTTATTTCATTTTGTTGTGACCAAGTTAAATAGACATTGCCCCGGGTTTCCATGTGAACATTTTCCATGTAAACATTTGCCTTTGCATTTGCTAGCTAGCTTGATCATTTGTTTCATTTGCACATTTGTTGGGCCATAGGTCTCTTCTTTTGCTTTACAATATCGATTAACTAGTCACAATGCCTTTTTAGTCCATAGGCATATGCACTTATATTTAAGCATTCATCAACCATTGTATCTTATCACATATAATATACATATACCACATATATACCTCATATGCCACACATATACCTTGCATATACTATACATATACCATATATATATATATCACATATGTCAAAGATATACTTCAAATATACCACAAGTATACCATTTATATGTACCACAATATCACAAATTATCCATCATCATATCATCAAGGACAAATCATGACAATCATATGAATCACATAGCAAGCAACAGTCATTTGCACTAAAGAATTCAATTGATAATTAGACTCACCATTCTCCTTTGATTCCGGCCCCTAACTTATTGTCTATCCACACTTTGTGGGTCTCCAATATGTTGCGAGCCTAATATGAAAACATAATCGATTAACTCATGATTAGGGAGACTTAATGTGGCTTAAACAAATTAATATGCATTATTCATGTCAATAGTTAAGATTTTTCCTATGAGGCAGTGTGACCTTATGGGACTGTTTAGCCTATAACATTTTCTATACTTGACCAATTAATCTGATTCTTATTCGTAAATTAAAACTAACATATAATTATAGAACATATTAAAATTTCAGATCAATTGGATTATTGTACAATATTTTGTGGAATTGCTAAGTGTGTACTGTTTTCTGCCTTGTTTTCTGCCTTTAGGCAGTTTCAAGGTACTCATTTGGGTTCATCATAACTTATAATCGATAAGTCCTATTTTAATGAAAATTTACAGAAACCTTATATGGGTTCATATGGAAAATTTTTCATGTTTACAACTTTTATCAATTATGTCTCTAAGGTCTTCAAATTATAACAAACATTTTACTGGTCCAGAATAGAATTGGCTTCCGGACCAGTATAACTTACAAAGGCCATAACTTAGTCTATACATAACCAATTAATCTAAAATTAGTACCAAAATTTATCTAAACCATATACCTATAATTTTTCTATTTTGATCTTTTAAGAATCTAGCTCTAACGAGCTCAAAATAGCCAGACAAGTTGTTGGATCTGCCTAGGGCACTCAGTAGGCAGTTCAAACCATGGAATAGTCATGGTTCCATTCCCCATAACTCCCCAGTTACAAGACCTATGAGCCAGAAATTTGTTATACAGATAAAAAACACATATGTCTACAACTTTTATCTTTTGAGATACTTCAAATAATGGCTTGAACCTGCTTGAAATCAAATAACACATTAGCTAACTTGGTTAGGGTTTACACCCTAACCAGTTTCAGTAGAGAGAGAATTTCTCTTCCTATACACCACATCATGCAAAAATATTTATATATCCATAGATATAAGACATAAAGGAACAACATTTGTGTTTTAAAATTTTCCAGAATCAATTTCTATGTGCATCAAAATTGGGTTGGAAATTAGTACCTATTAATGAACCTAAGCAACTCAAATCAACCCTATAGTAATAAGAATTGATTACTTACCAAGAACGACCTTACAAGGGATCAATTAGCTTCAAACACTAAGTGAAAAAAGGGAGAATTGAATTCTGAAATGGAGGAAAATGAAGAAGAATTCAGGCTGAGAAGAAGGCAGAAATGGGAAGATAAAAGCTAACTTTTTGTTTTTTGTCTTTTTATCTTTTTCTCATCTCTTTTCTCTTCTCTTCTCTTTTGTGTCATTTTCATTTTATTTTGTCTATATTATTGTTATTATTTACATATATTTATAATTCCACTAATTTACATAATAATACAGCTTAATCATTTGACCCGATTTAACTAAATTAACAATGTAAATGTTCACTAATCTTAATCTAATCATTTTGCTTACTTTAATTTTTTCACCTTATTCAATTTATTTCTAATGCTTTGTTATCATTATTTAGGTTATAAGGATACACGTGTGACTCGATACAATTGCCAAATACTAGGACATGTAGCTAGTGTGTGCCATGAACTTGTTCCTACGAAAATACGTATGAAATGCATGTGTTCAATTGAATTGTATGCAAGATGTTTATGTTCAATGAAATGCATATGGAGAAGGTTAAGGATGTTACACAACCTCTCAATATAGTCATTCATCTTCAGTTCATATTGAATTGGAGATGTCCCCTCAACCATTTTAGTGAGGAAGATCATCCTTGAAGTTTCGAACCTTTCGAAACATGCTTGCTCATCAAAAAGCTCCCTTAGATGGTAGACTATAGAATTAGCATCCATAGCCTCCTGTTGCTTTTGCAACTCAGCTGACATAATGGCAAGCATAATGCAGCTAGCCACCTCATTATCATCGAGTTGTTTTTGATATGCCTTCTGAACATCTTCAAAAGCATTAGAAACAAGGGGATTGGGGAGTTCCTCATCTAGGACATAGCCAATCTTTTCGGCTTTGAGAACTATTTTCAAATTCCTTAGCCAATCTAAAAAGTTATGCCCATTCAACTTATTTGACTCCATTAATGATCGCAAATTCACACTCATCGACATGATGATGATTCTAGTAACCTACATGTAAAATATAGCATGTTAGAATATACATGAAAATGCATGTTTATTAGGTCTTAAATTGCATTATGGCTCCCATTATTTTATTGCGAATCCATAGCCCTCACTATGAACTCGCAATAACCTATATGGAAGTTTTCCTAGTGGCTCAATATCCAACTAACTAAGAATAACCTTGAGGCAACTTAACAAGCCATCATTAGTTTGGTTGGTATGTAAGTATCTAATCCATACCAATTGCATTATTCATGCAATTATCGAATCTTGTGCTATCAACTAATTGATGTGTGCACATACATTAGGTTATCAACTCTTGATCTATGTACATCTTATGTACACTAACCCAACTTTGCCTCCAATACACATTAACCTTGATGCAAATCCAATAAGCTAATGATATCAGTTAAGACCAATCCATTAATTGTGAAATCTAATTTCAATGGTTTGAATATATTCTTATAGCGTGAACTTGAGGCAACTCAACAACCCTAACTCTAGAAGAACTCTAGTTCTCTCCATATTAATGGAAGATGTAAGACTTAATTGTTTATTTAGCAAGAGATTTCTTTGTTAAGTCTCATCATGTTTTTCTTGCATGTTGTTATATATCATACATTCATCACATGGATATGTAAAGATAGTTACATTAACTATATGACATGATTATGAACATGCTAAAGTCAATATCTTGAGCCAAAAAGAGATTGATTAGGTCTTATCTTGGTATATACATGAATTTACAAGCCCAAAATACAAAATCAAATTGTTATTTCTAAGTCTTCTTGCTTATGGCACCACCTCATTCGCTTATTGCTCTTTTTTTCACCATTTTATCCTAATCCTATGTAATCTAATTGCATATTTCAAAATATAGAAAACCTCAATTTACATTTGAGGGGAGTAAGATGAGAAGAGAAATACATGTAAAAGATAGAGAGTTAGGGACACACATACCCTATTTACCATAAAACAAAACAAATTCATGCATGCTCAATCACATTGGGCCTAATTCCATAATCATCCATCATGTCTTTTCATACACCCCTAAAATGCATTCTCTAATATATAAAATAAAATAAAATTGATAATTTTGGATTTCAATTTGAAAATCGATTCAACGTTTGAACCGAAATTGCTTACTTGTGTTGTTTCGGTTAATTTAATTTTGTATGTCATTTCAAAGTTGAATTTAATCTTTAATCAAATTCAATTCAAGATTTTCAGAATTGATTCGAAATTAATTCACCTTAAAATCAAATTATTATGATGTCATAATTAAACAATTTAATTTTAATATACATACCAATTTCTAGTCATAGAAAAATTACCATTGCTCAACTTAAATTAATTTAAAATTAATTCCAAAAAATTCCAAAAATTTTCAGAACTTCAAACCAACATCTTTATGCCAGCTCAAGTTCATCAAAATATTTTTGGCATAAGCCAAAATTACCAACACAAATGAAGAAATACACTTAGATGCTCAAAACGACTCATTCGACATCTAAATTTTTTTAAAATTTTAAATTTGAGCAAAATAATTTTGGCATGCTCTAACATCAAAATAATATATTTTTAATTATATAAAAATTAATTTAAGGTGATGAAACAAACTAAATACATACAAGAAAATCAAACAAAACAGTCCCTTTGGGTATGCCAAAACAGTCTCATTTTTATATTTGCTTGAAAAATTAATTAAATCATTTTTAATTAATTATTGGACACTTCAAGAGGCTTAAATACATTCTAAATATGTATAAATAATTTTTCAATAATCAAATTACAAGAAAAATATAAATAGTCTCATCAATTAATCCAAACAACAACACATGTTCATAAACAATGCAATTTTTAGCATTTTTGAAATAAATCCGAAATTAATTATTTGAATCACATTCAAACCATTTTTCAATCAAAATAATCATCTTTTATTATCTCATGATTAGATCAAAGAAAAAAATATGTAAACCAAATTTTACAAATTAATTTCAAATTTTCAATACTATTGATCCAAAACCATCAAAATTGTGCAATCACATGGCACTTTCAACTAAAATTAATTTTAATGGACACAAGGGGGCTCTAATACCACTATTGGGTTTTGAAGGCGAATCATATTCATAAGCACAGTGGAAAAAAAATTTCAAAATCTGAAATAAAAGATCATACTTGTGCCATTAAAACTAATTTATCAAACATTGAGATTAGAAATTATACCATATGGTTGTCTCATAACAGGTCATCCAATGTACTTAGCTACACTTAGCAAGCATTTACATGTTAACTTTAAACATCTTATGTTTATAGATTATGATATCTACTGCTTGATCCAATCAAGGAGTATAACTTGTGCTAATCTATCAGGATTAACAATGTCTTGTCTCTTTAATCCTATGACTATAAATAATTTAGATACAAATACAATTACACATGATAAGAATCTCAATATCGTGATCTCATCATGATTTTCTTCATTCTGTGTTATATATCAAAGACTTTATTAATTGATTTAAGATCACTATCAATTCATATCAAATTAACGAAAATGTCTTTTATTAATCAAAAAAATTTGTACAATAAGTGCTAAAGGTGATTGCCTTTAGAGCACTTCTCTAACATTTAGTATATGAACAGAAGTCTAGTGCATGACCCTAAAAGCACTTAGGTAAATCTGCAAAGCTCATCATTGACCTCACCATGTCTAACAAGGTTTGATGCGTGTAAGGTGGAGTCCATTGAGATAAAATCCCATTATCTCTTAGATAACATTGAAATTCTTAGCTTAAGTATTCTCCACCTCGATCTGATCTAAGTGTTTTAATATTTTTACCAAGTTGTTTCTCTACTTCATTTTTGAATTCTTTTAACTTTTCAAAAGCTTCAGATTTATATCTCATCATATGTAAGTACCCAAATCATGAATAATTATCGATAAAGATAATAAAGTAGATAAAACCACCTCTAGCATGCACTGACATTGGTCCACATACATCTGTATGTATAAGGTCCAATAGCCCACTGACACATTCACCCTTTCTACTCAAAGGTGATTTTATCATCTTGCCTAAGAAACATGATTCACATGTGTCATATGATTCATAATCAAATGACCTTAAGTCACCATTCTTGTGTAACTTAGTCATGCACTCTCATTTATATGGCCAAGACGACAATGCTATAAATGTGATGATTTTAGGTTATCCATCTTTTTTCTTTTATTATTAATATTGAGGATTGAATTAGACATGTCAATAATGTAAATCCCATTACATAACGCGCAAGTTCCATAAAAAATATCATTCAACCACATAAAGCAACCATTGCCATTAATAGTTAAATGAAAAGATTTTCTATTTAAACAAGAATCAGAAATAATATTCTTTGTTAAAACTGGAACATAATAAAAATTGTCTAATTCTAAAACAATCTCATATGGGTGTGTCAATACATAAGTTCCTACAACTAATGCAACAATTGTAGGCAGGGACTTGCAAACCCTATTTACCAAAAACAAAATTCCATGCAAGATCAATCTTATTGGTCAAGTCCATAATCATACCTTCATGTCATTCCATACACCCTTAGCATGCATTCTCTAATGCATAATTAAAGGTAATTTATTAAAGTAACAATTTGGGTTCCTTTTGTTTCAACTCTTGAAACATTATTTTGATTATTTGGCCTTTAGTGAAAATCATCATATATCCATTATTTAATCTCATTAAATAATCATATGAACATTTAGAAACACTTTCTAAAATGAAATTATGCAAATTAGGCATACGTTTGATCATATCAAAAAGTTTCCTAAAATTGCCTACTTTACCAACTAGGTTATTACCAATTTAATGCTTGCAATCATTAAATCTAAATTTAATAATTAAATCTCATTTAATATTAAATCCCAATATTACCATTAGTTAATTCATAATTAAATTACCTTAATTAATTATTAATTTGATGCCAAATAGGATTAAATAATCCTAGTTGCAATTGCATACTAGAATCCTAGTCAAGCTAGGACTTTGAAAACCCTTTTCAAGTTCAAATCAAATTCCATTTAAAAATTTCCAAAATTTCTAGAATTCATTTTCATCATTATAAGAAACTTATAATCATTTTAAACTAATTAAATTCGTTCATTAGATAATCTAAATAATTCATCATTCAATTAGCAAACAAATTACACAAAAATTGCTTAAATTGAATCATACATGAATTAGGATTCTTTAGGAATTAAACCATGAATTTAATTTAACTCTAGCATACAATTGACATCAAAATAACATCATGAATATCTCATAAAACATGAAGTAAGGTTGTGATCATCAAGTCACATGCCATTAAATTAAACAACACAAAACAGTCCCATCACATAATAGGGTTCTCAACCTAATTACATATTTTATTTGTTCCATCATCAAAAATGATTTTTTTATCATTATAAGTCTTGTCCCAAAGTTAAAATGCATTCAAAATATGTAATAAAAATATTTGATTAATCAAATTAACAAACTAAATTCGAGCAACCCTTCAAACAACTCAATTGGCACAACCAGGTTTCATAAACCCTAGAAATTCAACAACTATGCATAACATCGTATTTCATGTTTAAATCAAATTAAAATTTTTAATTATCATCAACAACATCTAATATCATCATATTAACATTTCATTGAATTAAAATTAAAATTTGAGGCCAAACAGAATAAAATTCGTTTTTAACAAAAGGAGGGAATCCAAGTTGTTCCTTTTAAATCAATCTTATTGATACTTCAATTAAATCCGAATTTAATTTACATAGGATAGCTCTGATACCACTGTTGGTTTTCCAACATGCATCTCATAAATATAATAGTAGAAATATAAAAATTTATAAAAACCAAAATCCCTGGAATGCCCTATGAACACTAAAATCAGATTGAACCATTTAATGGGAAAAGTTGATTACCTTTGTTTACAACTCTTGATCTTCCAAGTTGTGAGCTTTTCCTTCTTTGTTGGGTTGTAGCAAACTACAAAAATCCTAAACTAGGATTGCCTCTATGAGTATCCACACGAAGGAAAGAAAAAAAAAACCTCCAAGGAGATGGGGTGACAAAAGTCAAAAGTGCTAACTATGAAAAATTGTCTTATGAAAGAGAAAAGGGAGATCAGAAAAATTACTCTTATTTTTCTTAATGGGGTAGCCACGAAATTGACTATTTAAAATGAGTATTTATACACTTTCTAATCTCTTTTAGGGTTGAAAAAGGAAAAGCCCTAATGGGCCCATTTCTATAAGGTATATGGCCCAATGTTGACCAAGTCAACAATCCTAATCCAAATCGGATTTGGCCCATTTTTATAACTCTTATAAAAGGCGTAATTCTCTTTTTCTATCACTTGGATCTTATCCAAAACCCATATTACATTTTCTTCGTTCCCTCTATGCATGTGACCTAATAGGTTTTTCGGTCATCTTGGCAACTCAAGTCTCAGGAGGAATCCTAATCCAATTAGGATTCTACGAGTCAAATGCTTTTGACCCATTATAAATTTCTAATCAATTTCTCTTGACTTAGCATATCATAAGCGGTATTTAGCAATACATCATGACCACCCAATTAACCAAAAAAGTCAGTGGTTTGAGTTTTAACCTTTCCATAGACAATTATCATGCAATTCGTCGTTTCACCATTGTTAAACCTTGAGGGGTATTTCCGTCATTTTGATGATAACAAATAATATAGCAATATTGTATTTAACATACTTGTTTTTAAGTGTATTATACAGGACATGAATTAAAATAGCAAGAATGGAGAATTGGAAGAATAATCCTTGAGAAACAAAAATCAAGTAGCATGTTCATTGTCGTGACTCTAGGAGTCACCCCTGTGAAGGAAGCTAACCGTTACCAATACCAACATTTGAAGTTCACAACCATGAAGGAAAAACAAACCGTGAAGTAAGCATTTCAGTCACCCCTGTGAAGAAAGGTGTCACCCCGTGAAGCTTCATGCAAATTCATCCAGAGAGCTTCACGACCAGAGTCACCACTTGGCTCACGGCTGGGAAGAGTGTCACGCCTGTGAAGGATTAATGTCATGCCCGTGACCCCATATGTCAATACATTCCAAAGAGCTTCATGACCAGGGTCACCACTTCAGTCACGGCTTGGGAAGAACTGTCACCCCCGTGACAAGTATATTCACGCCTGTGACCAATGAAAGAGAAAAATGTCAGGCGCGATTTTTTGGTTGGTACAACGGCTAGTTTCTTATTTAATGCACCCCAATGGCTATATTCAGCCATAGGAGTATAAATGGAAGTCATTTATGCATTAAGGAATGAGAGAATGATAAGAAAAATAAAAGATTAGCATATACTTCAAATCACAAGCTATCTTGTACTTTCATACTTTGAGAACAAATCAATTCTCTGTAAAAATCTTTTTGCTCCTCATATTTGAGCAATAAAGATTTATAAGTGGTTCTCTCTGAAATCTTTACTCAAGAGAGCTTTGGGTAGTTCTGGGTTAAGAGTAGAACACTTGTAAGGGTTATTTGTGTAAACCTCCAAAACACAAAGTGTAGGTTGTTTGTGTGAGCCTGTAAAACACAAAGTGTAGGTTGTTTGTCTGAGCCTGTAAAACATAAGGAATTGGTTATTGTGTGAGCCATTAAAACACAAGGGATTTCTGGGTTAGGTGTGAGCCATTGTGAGAAACACCATAGTTGGGAGTGAGCTTGTAAAACTCCATTGTAACACTTAGTGTGTTAGTGAAACTCCCAATTGCGATTGGGGAGAGGAGTAGGGTTTGTTAACACCCGAACCTCTATAAATCTTTGTGTCTGATTTTCTCTATCCCCCATAAAATTAACTATTTATTTCCGCACTTTAAAGTTTAATTTTTTGAAACTCCAATTCAACCCCCCTTCTTGGTCTAATATCTGGGCAACAACCATACTATACCTCATTTGGTTCAGAGCATGGACTGTGTGTCAACTCCCATTAGACTAACTATGTCACATATAGTCCAAATGATATTAGTTCTTATTTAGAAGACTTATTAGTATGATAAGATATGTCCTTGAACACCTTCTTCAAGACATGTCCATCTTGGCCAAGGATTTTCAAGTAATGATCTCTATAAGAGGCTATAGGTATACTCTTCTTTAATCAGAAGTGGTGAATCTTTTGTTGAATACTCAACTACTTTTGAATACCTCATGCTATATCCAATCACCACCCTATGAGCGACCTATTCAGAGGCAACAAGGAATGGAGTCAAAGTATAGGATTTAGTATCTAAGATAACCTTGAGTATCTCAAGCCTAAGGATACTTTACCATTGCTATGATGAGACTATCACTAACATTGAATAGATATCCATGTGATTGTCTCATAGTAAGTCATCCAATGTACTTGCTACTCTTAGCAAGCATCCACATGTTAACTCTAAACATCTTATGTGTTAAACCATGAGGGGTATTTCTATCATTTTGATGATAACAAATAAAATAGCAATATTGTATTTAACAAAAGGATAGTGGAAGATTAATCTTTGAAAGATAAAATTAAGGAAGTAGCATGTTCACGCCCGTGACCCTATGTGTCACGCCCTGAAAAAGCTAACCGTCACCAAAATCAACATTTGAAGTTCACGGCCATGAAGGAAGATATCAAACCGTGAAATGCACATTTAAGTCACGCCCGTGAATTAAATGTCATGCCCATGAACCTTCATGACAATTTCATCCAGAGAGCTTCATGACCAAAGTCACCACTTGAATCACAACTGGGAAGTTTGTCACGCCCGTGAAGATGTATGTCACGCCCATGCTCTAATGTTTCAAAACCTTCTAGAGAGCTTCATGACCAAGGTCACCACTTCAGTCATGGCTTGGAAGAAAAGTCACGCCCGTGAAGGATGAAAGAGAAAAATGTCAGGCGCGATTATTTGGGTTGGTACAACAGCTAGTTTCGTATTAAATGCACTCTAACGGCTATAATTAGCCATGGGAGTATAAATGCAAGTCATTTATGCATTCAGTACAAGAGAATAGCAAATACTTTGAATCAAAATCGTATTACAAGCTATTTATACATTTAATACTTTCATAACCAATATCTATTCACTGTGAAAATCTTTTTGCTCATCATTTATCGAGCAATAAAGATTTGTAAGTGTTTCTCTCTGTAATCATTTATTACTCAAGTGAGTTTTGGGTATTTCTGGGTTAAGAGTAGAACACTTGTAAGGGTTAGTTGTGTGAGCCTTTAAAATACAAGTAAAGGTTGTTTGTGTGAGCTTATAAAACACAAGTAAAGGTTGTTTGTGTGAGCCTGTAAAACACAAGATAAATGTTGTTTGTATGAGCCTGTAAAACACAAGATAAAGGTTGTTTGTGTGAGCCTGTAAAACACAAGGAATTGGTTATTGTGTGAGCCATTAAAACACAAGGGATTTCTGGGTTAGGTGTGAGCCATTGTGAGAAACACCATAGTTGGGAGTGAGCTTGTAAAACTCCATTGTAACACTTAGTGTGTTAGTGAAACTCCCAATTACGATTGGGGAGAGGAGTAGGGTTTGTTAACAGCCGAACCTCTATAAAAATCCTTGTGTCAAATTTCTCTATCCCTCCTAAAATTAATTTTTATTTCCGCACTTTAAAGTTAAATTTTTTAAAACTCCAATTCAACCCCCCTTCTTGGCTTAATATCTGGGCAACAATTGGTATCAGAGCTTTGTCTAGCATCGAAGCTTAAAAAGCGCTAGTAAAGATTAAGATATGGCCAGTGAACGATTCCAAAGTCTCAAACCTTACTTTCATTGAGCAAATTATGCCCATTGGAAGTTTCGGATGGAGACATACCTGGATAATAAAGGAATTGAAGTCTGGGATAGTGTACGAAAAGAATGGACACCACCAACCAGAAGAGGAGCTGATGGTGAAGAAGAAATCCTATCAAGAGATGATTGGATAGAGCCTCAAAGAAGAGCAAATTTCAAAAATAAGAAGGCAATAACAATCTTCTCAAGTTCGTTATCTATTGAAAAATGTGGAAGAATACAACACTGCCCAACAGCCTATAGCATGTGGAAGACATTGGAAAATTATCATGAAGGAACTAAGCAAATCAAATCCAAGAGGATTCAACTTCTTACCTCAGAATATGAGCTCTTCAAGATGAAATCCAATGAATCAATCACTGACATGACCAACCGTCTTCTAGCCATTATAAATGGAATGAGAAAACTTAGGAAGCATATGAGCTTGGAAGATATAAGCAACAAAATCCTGAGAAGTCTTCCTTTTAAAGACTATGGCTCAAGAGTTGTTGGCATAGAAGAAGCAAATGAAGACATGAGCATCATGAATACTGATGTGCTTATTGGCAAACTTCTCACACATGAAATGGCAATGAAAAGAGATAGAGAGCTTGAAGCAAAGCCAGAGAAAAGAAAGTCTTTAGCACTCAAAGCCTCTACTTCAAAATCTTAAGAAGAAATGAGTGATGATGAGAATGAGGATGTTGTTATGCTATCAAGAAGACTGAAAAGAATCATTGAGAAGAAAATGAGCAACTCTAGAAAATTCAGGCAAAGAAACCTCAAACAAACTTCTAATGATGCACAAAGAAGTAAGGAAGAGGTAAAATGCTATGAGTGTGGCAAGAAAGGACATATCAAACCAGAATGTCCAAGGCTTAAGAAGGATAAGGGCAAATACCAAAGAGACAATGGGGAGAAAGGTCACAAAGCCACATGGAATGACAAAAGCTCTTCAAGTGAAAGAGATGATAATGAAAGCGAAGAGGTCAATCTATGCTTCATGGCTATTGAGGATCACGTTTCGAATAAGGTAAGATCACTACATTCATACTCTTTAAATAATGATAGTAGTGATAGTGATGATGATGATAGTAATAGTGATGATGATGATGATGAGCAAAGAAGTAAATTCAGTACTTATAGAAATAACATCTCTAATTTAAAAAATAAAATAGATGTCATAGAAAAGGAGAACATAAAGCTTAAATCATCTAATGAATCTCTCCAAAAGTCATTAGATGAATATTCATCAAGACCCTCAACTGCTTCCTTGCTTAAAAAAACAATTCTTTGAAAAATGAAGTTGAGGAACTTAGAAATTCCATTTCTAAATTTCACAAAGGTAAAGAGAGTTTAGATACTCTCATTGTGTCTCAAAGACCACCCTTAATTAGACATGGTCTAGGATTTAAGGACACATCATCATCTTCTCACATCTCCACACTTGTTGGAACAGTACCAAGGAATAATCATTTTAAACCTTCTATACATAAAAGGAACAATCATGCCTTTATGTATAAGAAGCATGCATCTTGAAAAGCATCAATTAATCATGATTGTGCATGCCATTGTTCTCAAAATCAGTTTCATAGAAATATGGCATTCAAAAATATTGTAAGACTAAAAAGCAAGTTTAGACCGAAATAATGTAATTATTGTATGAAAATTGGTCACATAAATAAACATTGTTAGATAAGGAAGGCTCATTGGGAACCTTCATGTGCTAACCCCCAAGGACCTAAGCTCATTTGGGTACCTAAAAATCATACTTGAACTGTGATTCTATAGGTATGCCTCAAGTCCACAATAAACAAAAATGCTTGGCTAGTAGACAGTGGATGCTCAAGGCATATGACAGGAGATAAAGAACTCTTCAATAAAATCAAAAGTATTGATGGAGGTAAAGTTACCTTTGGAAACAATGTTAAGGGTAAGGTAATTGGCATTGGTTCTATTGGTATTAATGATACTACTTTTATTAAAGATGTCTTACTTGTTGATGGCTTGAAACATAACTTGTTGAGTGTTAGTCAATTATGTGATAAAGG
This sequence comes from Triadica sebifera, assembly GCA_023653625.1. Classification (NCBI taxonomy): domain Eukaryota; kingdom Viridiplantae; phylum Streptophyta; class Magnoliopsida; order Malpighiales; family Euphorbiaceae; genus Triadica; species Triadica sebifera. The sequence continues at coordinate 14,760,179 of CM042898.1, read as the reverse complement.
AAACAAAGTAATCTTTACTTCCAATGAATGTCTTATGATCTCTATCGATGGTCAAGAGATATTTAAAGGAAATAGAGATGTCAACACATAGATAATAGACTTACATGAATTATCTAACCATTCCTCTAAGTGTCTTGTGACCACTAGTGATGAATCTTGGCTGTGGCATAGAAGGCTTGGTCATGCTAACATGGACTTAATACAAAGCCTCAGCACAGGAGAACAAGTAAAAAGACTGCCAAGAGTCAAATTTGAAAAAGACAAGACATGTGAACCTTGCCAAAGAGGAAAGCAACACAAGTCATCCTTCAAAGCCAAAAATTAGTAAGTACCTCAAAACCTCTTCAACTCCTGCACTTAGACTTATTTGGACCTACTAAAATTTCTAACTTAGGAGGTAAACATTATGCCTTTGTCATCGTAGATGATTACTCTAGATTTACTTGAGAAATTTTCTTAACTCAAAAGAGTGATGCTTTTGAAAATTTCAAAAACTTTGCTAAAAGAGTTCAAAATGAAAAAGGGTATTGTATTTCAAAGATAAGAAGTGATCATGGCAAAGAATTTGAAAATGAAAACTTTGAAAGTTTTTGTCTTGAACATGGCATTTCACAGAATTTCTCATCTCCTAGGACACCTCAACAAAATGGGGTAGTTGAAAGGAAAAAATGAATTTTAATTGAAATGGCTAGAACAATGCTCAATGAGTATGGTTTACCAACTTGCTTTTGGGCAGAAGCCACAAACACTGCATGTTATATTTCAAATCGAGTTTTCAAAAGACCTCTTTTAAACAAAACCTCATTTGAGCTATGGAATGGAAGAAAGCCCTTGATATCATACTTTAGAGTATTTGGATGCAAGTGCTTCATATTGAATACCAAGGACAACCTTGGAAAATTTGCCTCTAAATCTGATGAAGGTATCTTTTTAGGATACTTTACAACTAGCAAACCATATAGAGTATTTAATAAAAGAACATTAACTGTTGAAGAATCTATGCATGTTGTCTTTAATGAATCTAGTAGACTTGATCTTGTGAAAGGTAGTGTTCTTGATGATGCTGTAGGTAACATGGAAAAACTTGATCTTGAAAATGTAAAAGAAGAAAATGATCAAGAAGATTCACATCAAAATGATTCTCTACCTCAAACTCAAGAAGAAAACGGGCAACAACTCCAAAAAGAATAGAGAATGACAAAAGATCATCCAAAAGAGCAAATCATTGGTGATCTCTCGATGGGAGTAAGTACTAGATCTCATTTCAAACATTTAGCCACTGACCTTGCTTTTATTTCTCAAATTGAGCCTAAAAATGTTGATGAGGCTCTTAATGATGAAAGTTGGGTAATTTCCATGCAAGAGGAGCTCAACCAATTTAAGAGAAGTAAGGTATGGACCTTAGTACCTAGACCCAAGAATCATCAAATTTAGGTAGCAAATGGGTATTCAAAAATAAACTAGATGAACAAGGTTCAATAATTTGGAATAAGGCTAGATTAGTTGCAAAAGGATATAATCAGGAAGAAGGAATAGATTATGATGAGACCTATGCACCTGTAGCTAAAGTAGAAGCCATAAGAAACTTTTAGCATATGCATGTCACTTGAATTTCAAACTCTTTCAAATGGATGTGAAAAGTGAATTTCTAAATGGTTATATAGAAGAAGAAATTTATGTAGAACAACCACCAGGCTTTGAAAGCTATGATTTGCCAAATCATGTTTTTAAACTTTCAAAAGCTTTATATGGTTTGAAACAAGCCTCAAGAGCTTGGTATGAAAGACTAAGTTATTTTCTCTTAGAAAATAACTTTACAAAGGGGAATGTTGACACCACATTATTCATTAAAAAGCATAAGCATGATATACTAATTGTTCAAATTTATGTTGATGATATAATATTTGGTTATACTAATGAATTGTTTTGTCAAGAATTTACTAAGTGTATGACTAGAGAATTTGAAATGAGCATGATGGGAGAGCTTAAGTATTTTCTTGGTCTACAAATAAAACAAAGCAATGAGGGCATATTCATCAACCAATCCAAATATGCCAAAGATTTAATTAAAAATTTTGGAATGGAAGGATGCAAGAACGCCAAGATTCCTATGAGCACATCAACAAAATTGGACAAGGATGAAAATGGTAAGAGCATTAATGAAAAGCTCTATAGAGGTATGATCGGATCACTTTTATATCTTACTGCTTCTAGACCCGACATAATGTATAGTGCTTGCTTGTGTGCACGATTTCAATCATGTCCAAAAGAATCTCATTTAAATGCAGTAAAACGAATTCTAAGATATTTACATGGAACATTGCATCTAGGTTTGTGGTATCCTAGAAATTCATCCTTTTATATTATAGGATATTCAGATGCAGACTATGCTAGTAGTCTTTTAGATAGAAAAAGTACTTCAGGTACTTGTCACTTTATTGGAGAGTGCTTAGTTTCTTAGTTTAGCAAGAAACAAGTTTCAGTTGCCCTTTCAACTACTGAAGCAGAGTATGTAGTAGCAGGATGTTGTTGTACTCAAATTCTTTGGATGAAACAACAACTTTATTTGATGGAAATTTTAGGCAATTAACACCCGTGAATTAAATAGTCAAAAGAGGCAGTGTCTTTCATGACTTGATTCACGACATCGTTCACGGCTTGAAGTAGTGAACCTTCTATTCACGACTTCATTCACTCCCGTGAAAAGCCTCGTTCACACCCGTGACGCATTTTCACGCCCGTGAAGATTTTCACCTAAAACTCACAGAGACATTCACTCTTTGAGTCACGCTTTGGTTCATGGGCATAAGTAGTGAAATTCAACCCTTCACACTCGTGACTATTCTTTCACCACCGTTACAGTTCATCATTCATGCCCGTGACATTCAAATGTCACGACCGTGAATATTTTCACGCTTTTATTCACGGGTAGAGCACCCCTTCAGCTAACCGTGAACACAACTCTTCACGACTACGGCTACATAATTCACGCCCGTGAATGCATAGGGTATGTAAGAAATCAGTCGGTTATTTTTCACATTTCAACCTTTCAACTCCTTAAAACCATTCTCATTTACACACATTCAATGAGATATTGAAGATTCCGGCCCCCAAGTCATAAAATTTTTCTATAAATACCATTAAAAGTCCCTTCATTCGTCAAAAATCATACTTCTTTAGGGTTTCCTCAAATTTTCTGTCAAACTTTTCCAAACTCTACAAAGTTCGTTTCATCAATGCAAATGGAAACCGGCTCATCAAAGGGTACTAGGAAGAAGTCTCATGCTCCCAGGAGGTACTCAGACTACCTCATGCACAAAATCCCGGAGCATTGCCATCCTCGGTACTCAACCTTGAAGAAAAGGCCTCTCATTTCATCAAGGTCCTTTGAGTGGCAAACCGTACGCACTCTCAGGCTTGAGACGGCAATGACAGAGCAACTTCAAGCCTGTCATTTCAAAGAGTTCGTGGACATTCATCAGCCCACTTTAAGGGAGCCAACCCTGGATTTTTTTAGCACTTTGCAAGTGTCTCCCACTTGAGTGGTGAAATTCCAACTCTACAGCAATCCAAACACCCTCAATGCCACAGAATTCAAGGACTTATTCAATCTACCCTCAGAAGGCATCCTAAATGACAGCGAAGTGGAATTCTTCGCAGCTCGAGCATGGACTCATTTTGACATGGATTGCAGCTGGGATGTCAAGAAGACCAAGAGCACTCATCTCCGGTCCCTAGTGCATAAATATTTTCATAGGTTTCTAACCTATAGCATATTTGCTTGGGGAGAAAGCAATGGCACCATTAGGAAGTCAGAGCTATTTCTCTTTGAGATGGTCTGATGAGGTCTCACAGTGGCGCTCTCTCGATGGTTTGCAAACCATCTTCTGTCCATTGCCACCAAGCCCTCCGGAGGTATACTCATTGGTGGATATGTCACCCATATTGCCTTGAAGTTAGGATATTTGAAGCTGGATGACCATCACTTCAATCTCATCCCAAGGCATCCTCGAGATCGATTGGATGTCGAGTCCTTCATTAAGATGAGAGCGGCTGTCAGAATTATTCATGAGAACAATATTTACTACCATTTCACAGACACTGCTAGTGAAATAATTTAGGAAGATAATGATTTGAAGGACTTCAAAGCCGGCCTCCAAGGGATCTAGTAGAAGAAAAGGGCTCGAGTTGAGGAAGCACCTCTAGCGGCTAAGCAGGGCATCAGACAATCCTCGGCTTCCACACCGAATTTGGTGCAGCAGGTGGTTGACCTCTTGGCACCACGATTTGAGCAGCTACAGGCTTCGATGGATGAGAGGTTGGAGAACCTCAAAGACTTCATGGAGTCTCTGATGGACAGCCTTGAGGCAGAGGTTGCTCGACTTAGGGATAGGATGTCCGGTTAATTGTTAGGCTAGATGGTAGCCTTAATATGATTGTTTCTTTTGTTTGTTTGCTTGTTTTGCTTGTTTTTAGGAAATTTTAAATTTCCTTTCTGATTTTTATTTACTTTGGTTTGTACTTCTTTTTAAATATTAATATATTTGATTTGTTTTTCCATTATGGTTTAATCTTTATATTCTTTTTGTTGATGACAAAAGGGGGAGAACCTAGCAATATATTAAGATAAATGAATTTTGAATCAAAAATAAGAACCTGCAAATAAGTTAAGTAGGGAGAAATTAGAAATACTTAAAATTTAATTCAAAATGAATATGCAAGTATGAAATTGAGCTTTATAGACATTAGATATATCTTAAGTATACTTTGCATATACCTTAATGCAAGTTACATAAATGAATATGCCTTGATATACTCTAAATATACCTTACATATACTTCATGACTTAAAGAGATTTTTGGTATATATTGGATATACTTTGCATATAACTTGCATATACTTAAAAAGTAGAAAGTTTATTTCAATGCTACATCATTCTTTACAATTCTTGCATTTCATCAATTTTTTATCCTAAGTATCTTTTGAGGGGGAGACTTCTCAAAAGCACATATTGCTAGATTATTTGTCACCATCATAAAAGGGGAGATTGTTAAACCATGAGGGGTATTTCTGTCATTTTGATGATAACAAATAAAATAGTAATATTGTATTTAACATATTTCTATTCAAAGTCTATTAAACAGGGTATGTAATAAAATAGCAAGAATGGAGAATGGAATATTAATCTCCCAAAGCTTAAGCCACCCTGTCCCTAAATCATATCCATATCGGTACCGTAACTTCCCCATAATGGTGCATCATCTATCCTATGTTAGTCCTCAGGTAGAGAAATGGGCAATTAACACCATTAATTACTTGTTTCTATAACCAATACTCATTTCATATTAACACAATCATATACTCACAATTTATTTCAAAATCATGTAATAGCATGATATTTTATCAAATATTAGCATAATGTTAAATTCATAGTCAATGAAATTTCTATAATTTTAAAACATGCCATAATATATAATTTCATCATTGTGACATAGAATTAATGTCATGCACACACAATCATGCATAAGGGCAAAACATAATACATATATGTATAAACCTCGATAGTATTTTTCTTTTCCAAATATAAGCTCAGAGCTTGTTCACTTTTATTGTTCTTCTTCTTGTTGAGATCCTAATTTTAAAAATATAATTAATTAATACCTTGATAAAATATTTATTCTTAATATAATTTAAATAAATAACTACAATTTCTTTTTAAGCTAGAACATGATCTTTTAAGACTGTTGGATCAATAACTTTTCTTACACTTATCCAATTTATATGATTCTTCATCCTAATTAAATATAACATATAAAGCTAAAACATACTAAAATTGCAGAATTTTTGAACTGGTACACAGTTTTTGGTATAATTTTAAAAGTTGCTCTGTTCTATAAGTCTCATATCATATAATTTCATTCAATGACTTGCAAGTCTCATATCCTGTAATATTATTCACTGACTATGTAAAGTTAACACTGAGGTTTTCACCAAAATATAATATATCACATATATCAAAACATAAACTTTACACCTAAGTATTTTCGAGTTGATTTCATTTATACATTTTTAGACTCATTCCAAAATGACTATACATATTTAAACACGTAAATACAAAACACATATGACATATTTTTATGCTTGTGTGGAATGCAAGGAGAGAGAGTGATGAGGCTCAGCCAGTGACATGTGCTCCATGTCTTTTATACGCTATTCAAAATGAGCTATCACTTTTCTTTACCTGAAAAATGATGCAAATTGATGAGTTGCAGCTCAGTGAGAATAACCATCCAATGAGCTCTAAAGTACCAAACAACTCATAGTAATAAATCAAAATTCCAATATACACCATGTATTCCATTCCATTCATCAGTATCATATAAGTATCAATAAAGTTGAAACATATAATCATTACTCTTTATGTATGCAAATGCTTTGCTTATTTCATTTTGTTGTGACCAAGTTAAACAGACATTGCCCTGGGTTTCCATGTGAATATTTGCCATGTGAACATTTGCATTTGCATTTGCTAGCTAGCTTGATCATTTGTTTAATTTGCACATTTGTTGGGCCATAGGCCTCTTCTTTTGCTTTACAATATCGATTAACTAGTCACAACGCCTTTTTAGCCCATATGCATATGCACTTGTATTTAAGCATTCGTCAACCATTGCATCTTTATCATATACAACATACATATATTCCATATATACCTCATATGTCAAGCATATACCTTGCATATACTATACATATACCATGTATATATATCACATTTGTCAAACATATACCTCAAATATACCGCAAGTATACAATTTATGTGTACCACAATGTCACAAATTATCCATCATTACATTATCAAGGACCAATCATGACAATCACATGAATCACATAGCAAGCAACATTCATTTGCACTAAAGAATTCAATCGATAATTAGACTCACCGTTCTCCTTTGATTCCGACCCCTAACTTATTGTCTATCTGCTCCTTGTGGGTCTCCAATATGTTGCGAGCCTAATATGAAAATATAATCGATTAACTCATGATTAGAGAGACTTAATGTGACTTAAACAAATTAATATGCATTGTTCATGTCAATAGTTAAGATTTTTCCTATGAGGCAGTGTGACCTTATGGGACTGTTTAGCCTATAACTTTTTCTATAATTGACCAATTAATCTGATTCTTGTTACTAATTAAAACTAACATATAATTATAGAACATATTAAAATTTCAGACAAATTGGATCATTGTAAAATATTTGGTGGAGTTTCTAAGAGTGTTCAGTTTTCTGCCTTGTTTTTTGCCTTTAGGCAGTTTCAGGGTACTCATTTGGGTTCATCTTAACTTATAATCTATAATTCCTATTTTAATGAAACTTTATAGAAACTTATATAGGTTCATATGAAACATGTTTCATGTTTACAACTTTTACCAATTATGTCTCTATGGTCTTCTAATTATACCAAACATTTTACTGGTCCAGAATAGAATTGACTTCCAGACCAGTATGGCTTCCAAATGCCATATATTAGTCTATACATAACCAATGAAGTTGAAATTAGTACCACAATTTAGCTGAGATATATACCTACAACACTCATGTTTTGATCATTTACAAAATCTAGTTCTAACAAGCTTAAATTAGCCAAACAATTTACTGTATCTTCCTAGGGCACTCAGTATGCAGTTCAAACCATGGAAAAGTCATGGTTCCATTCACCATAACTCACACTTTACAAGGTCTATGAACCGGAATTTGGTAGACAGATACAACACACATATATCTATAACTTTTATGTTTTGAGAGACTTCAAATAAGGGCTTTAACATATTCAAAACCAAACCACACAGTAGCTAACTTGGTTAGGGTTTACACCCTGACCAGTTTTAGTACGAAGAGCATATCGCTCCCTATACATAACATCTTGCAAAAATGTTTACATATCCATAAACCTAAGATATAAAGGAACAACCTTTGTGTTTTACACATTTCCAGAATCAATTTCTATTAACATCCAAATAGGGGTGTAATTCAGTGCCTAATATTGAACCTAAGCAACTCAAATCAACCCTATAGCAATAAGAATTGATTACTTACCAAGAAAAACCTTGAAAGGGATCAATTAGATTTAAAAACTAGGTGAAACAAGGAAGAATTGAAGTCTGAAATGGAGCAAATTGAAGAAGAAGTTGGGCTGGAGAAGAAGGCAGAAATGGGGAAGAAAGATGAAGATAAAGCCAACTTGTTTTTTGTCATTTTTTCATTTTCTCTTCTTCTCTTCTCTTTTCTCTTCTCTTCTATTTCTCTTTTGTGTCATTTTCATTTTATTTTGTCTATATTATTATTATTATTTACATATATTTATAATTCCATTAATTCACACAATAATACAACTTAATCATTTGACCCGATTTAACTAAATTAACAATGTAATTGTTTACTAATCTTAATCTAATCACTTTGCTTACTTTAATTTATACACTTTATTCAATTCATTTCTAATACTTTGTTATCCTCATTTAGGTTATAAGGATACACGTGTGACTCGATATAATTTCTAAATACTAGGACATGTAGCTAGTGCATGCCATGAACTTGTTCCTACAAAAATACGTATGAAATGCACGTGTTCAATTGAATTGTATGCAAGATGCTTATGTTCGATGAAATGCTTGTGGGGAAGGTCAAGGATGTTACAATTCTCCCCTCCTTTTAAAAATTTCGTCATCGAAATTAATACCTTAAAACAAGTGTGGATATTGCTTTTTCATATTTTCTTCTGTTTCCCATGTTGCCTCTTCTTGTAAATGGTTACGCCATAATACTTTAACCAAAGGTATTTCTCGATTCCTTAGCTGTTTAGTCTTGTATCCAATGATTTACACTGGTTCCTCAGCATAACTCATGTCCTCTGCAATCTCAATGGCTTGATCTTTAAGTACATGTGTAGGATCTTACCTGTATCTTCTAAGCATGCTCACATGAAACACATTATGTATCTGAGCCATCTCTGGTGGTAACGCCAATCTATATGCCAGTGGACCAATCTTCTCAAGAATTTCATAAGGCCCTATATACCTTGGGCTCCATTTACCCTTTTTGCCAAATCGAATTATCTCTTTCCATGGAGACACATGAAGAAATACCTTTTCACCCAACTCGTATTCCATTTCCCTTTTATGCTGATCAACATAACTTTTCTGCCTATCCTGTGCTGCCTTTAGCTTGTTCTTGACAACCTTGATCTTATCCACTGTGTCTTGCACTATCTCTAGCCCTTCTAATGCACGTGCTCCTTCTTCATCCCAAATGATAGGGCTTCGGCACTTTCTGCCATACAATGCCTCATATGGTGCCATCTGGATACTGCTATGATACTGGTTATTGTAAGCAAATTCAATCAATGCTATATATTCATCCCAAGCACCTCTGAATTCCATAGAACATGCCCTAAGCATTTCTTCCAATGTCTGTATAGTCCTTTCTGATTGTCCATCAGTCTGTGGGTGGAATGCAGTGCTAAAGTTCAATTTTGTTCCCAATGCATTCTGTAAACTCACCCAAAAATGTGAGGTAAACCGTGGATCTCTATCAGACACAATGGACACCGGAATGCCATGCAATCTGACTATCTCATTCACATATAATTTGGCCAAACTCTCAAGTGTACAGCCCCATCTGATGGGTAGAAAATGTGCTGACTTGGTTAATCTGTCAATAATTACCCATACTGCATCATTTTTCCGTGGAGTTCTTGGCAATCCATAGACAAAATCCATTGTTATTCTTTCCCATTTCCATTCTGGCACTGGCAATGGATGTAGTTTATCAACTGGTGCCTGATGTTCAATTTTAATCTGCTGACATGTCAAGCATTTGGAAACATATTCTTCTATATCTTTCTTCATTCTTGGCCACCAGTAATGAGGCCTTAAACTGTGATACATCTTTGTCATCCCTGGGTGCATTACATACGGTGCATTGTGTGCCTCTTCCATTATTTCCTGGCGCAAGTTCTCAGTATCTTGAACACATATGCGTGATTTTAACATCAGTACATCATCCTGCAATTGAAAATCTTTAATGTTTCCCTGCCTTACTGATTCAATTTTCTCACACAATTTAGGATCTTTGCTTTGTGCTTCTTTGATCCTCTCCTTTAGTATAGGTCTGACTTGAAGAGTAGCAATCAGTGATCCTTCATCATGTATATTTAATTCAACATTCATAGATCATAATTGAATCAAATATGGAAAAGAGGATACTTGCAAGTGAGCTACAGTGCTACTAGCCTTCCTACTCAATGCATCTGCTACCACATTGGCTTTCCCTGGATGGTATTCAATTGTACAGTCATAATCTTTCAATAGCTCTAACCATCGTCTCTGCCTCATGTTTAATTCTTTCTGTGTCAGCAAATAACCCAAGCTTTTATGGTCTGTGAAGATTTGGAATGTCTCACCATACAGATAATGCCTCTAAATCTTCAATGTAAATACGACTGCAGCCAGTTCTAAATCATGCACTGGATATGAGATCTCATGTGGTCTCAGTTGTCTGGATGCATAAGTTATCACCTTACCATGTTGCATCAACACACATCCCAAGCCTTGGTGAGAAGCATCACTCTATACTGTAAACCCACCTGTACCTGTAGGGATGGTAGTGTGTTGAGGTTAGCCTGTGTTTTAGTTCATCGAAACTCCTCTGACATTCTGGAGTCCACTTGAAAGGCACATTCTTTCTCAACAATTTAGTCAAATGGCTATAATATAAAAATATTAATAAAAAATATATTAATAATAAAATAATAAATATAAATAAATTAATAATTAATAATTAATAAATATAAAATTAATAAATATAAATAATAATATAATAATAAATAAAATTTAACTTAAAACTTAACATTAATAAATAATATATTAGATAATCCGGCTAAACCTAGAAAACTACGCATTTCTGAAATATTTTTAGGAGCTTCCCAATTTACCATAGCCTCAATTTTCTTTGGGTCAACCTCTATGCCCTTGCTCGACACCACATGTCCGAGAAACACCAAATGATCTAACCAGAATTCACATTTACTCAATCTGGTATATAATTGTTTCTCCCTCAAAGTTTGCAACACAATTTTTAAATGTTGTTCATGTTCTCCCCTATTCTTTGAGTACACCAATATGTCATCAATAAATACTATCACAAACCTATCCAAACATGGTTGAAACACCTTATTCATTAAAGCCATAAATGCAGCTGGAGCATTAGTCAATCCAAATGGCATTACTAAAAATTCATAATGTCCATACCTAGTTCGAAAGGCAGTCTTTGGAACATCTGTTTCTGCTACCTTCAGCTGGTAATAGCCTGATTTCAGATCAATCTTGGAGAATATTTGGGCTCATTGCAACTGGTCAAACAAATCATCTATTCTAGGCAATGGATATTTGTTCTTCACCGTCATTTTGTTCAGTTGCCTATAATCGATGCACAATCTCATTGTTCCATCTTTCTTTTTAACAAATAACACTGGAGCTCCCCATGGTGATACACTAGGTCTAATATACCCATTGTCAAGTAACTCCTGCAATTGGGCCTTTAGTTCTTTCAACTCAACTGGGGCCATTCTGTAGGGTGACCTTGATATTGGTGCAGTTCTTGGTACTAGTTCAATAGTAAATTATATCTCTCTATCTAGTGGTAAACCAGGTAAATCATCTGGGAATACATCAGCAAATTCCCTTACCACTGGTATATTTTCAAGCAAGCTATCAGTGGTTCTAGTATCAGTCACATATGCCAAATATGCTTCACATCCCCCTTTGATCATTCGAAATGCCTTTACAACTGAAACTAGACATGTAGGCACAAGTTTTCTTTCACCTAGAAATACTACCCTTGGCTGGTTTGGTGATTCCAAAATTACTTCCTTAGTAAAGCAATTCATTATTGCATGATGCCTAGTTAACCAGTCCATTCCCAATATCACATTAAATTCATATATTGGCAATAAAATCAGATCAGCTATTAACTCAGCTCTGTCAATGCATATCAGGCAATCACGACAGACATCATTCACAACTACCACTGTTCCCAATGGCGTACTCACATTTATGTCAATCCCCAAAGGCTCATGCATTTGATGCAATTCAGATGCCATATGCAATGATATAAATGAATGAGTGGAGCCTGGGTCAATCAATGCATATGCTAATATTTCAGAAATATAAATATTACCAGTGACTACTTCAGGAGCATCCACTGCCTCTTGTCTAGTCATAGCAAACACCCTGGCCTGAGTAGGAGGTCTAGAACTCTGACCTTCAGATCTGGTCACTCCTCTGCCCATTGTACCAGTCCTGCCCCTGCCTCTTCCTCTTCCTTGTGTCCCACTAGTAGGGTAGACCCTCGGTGCCTCAACAGTAGTCTCAAATACTCCTCTGCCTCTGCTGGTTTCTACTAGTTTGGCTCTATTTGGACAGTCTCTATACATGTGTTCCATCGATCCATAGAAATAACATGCTCTTGTGAGCCTTATACATTCTCCCGTATGCTGTCTGCCACAATGACTACATGTGGGCCTCTATTCAACATATTGGCTCTACCCTCTGCCTGGGTAAGAGAAAGTCATTCCTCGACCTCTAGAACTGGAGTACCCATTTCTGTTACCAGATTGTGCAGGCATATATCTACCTCTTTTCCCCAACCTTCTGCTAGACTCACCAAAGAACTCACGTGATGGCCTTTTTATTTGTTGTTCCCCAGCTTCTTTCATTAACCGTTCAGCTTTGATTGCAGTAGCTCTTAGCCTAGCATAACTATCAAGATCAGTAATTGTAATTCTGTTTCTGATCTCATATTTGAGGCCCTCCTCAAACTTCCTGCATTTGTCTCTTTCAGTAGAGACCATGAAGGTGGCATAATGGGAAAGTTTGTTAAATTGTACTTCATACTCCGCAATAGACATATTTCCCTGTCTCGGATTCAGAAATTCCTTCCTCTTCTCATCTTTATAAGCTTCAGGCATGTAATTGTTCTGAAATTCCAGGACAAAATTATTCCATGTCAACACCGGTGGTTGTGCATCACTGTCAGGGACTCTCACCCACCATTCATAAGCATTTCCTTGCAGTAAGGATACTGCATAATCGAATTTCTCATCCGGGGTACATCTCATCATATTCAGTACTCTCTGTGCCCTTTTCAGCCATGTCTCAGGTTCTGCTGGGTCTATTGTGCCATTGAAATTAGTTGCACCATGTTTCCTCAGCTTGTCATAATGTCTTTCCTTGTACATTTCAGGACCATATACTTCTTGTTCTAGGTTTTCATGGGGTACTTCTGCATGAGATGATTGTGATCCATGTACTGGAGCTCTAGCTCCTATTGCTGGTTGCTCTCTATGTAAATGAGGTGATGCCTCATGAGAATGCATTTCGTCCGGCCTCTCCCTCCTTGGTGAATTATGTCTTATGATGTCCCTAAAATAAATGAAATTATGTCACTACATAAAGTTCAACACATATGATGCATATGTTATCATGCTCTTATGCTTACGCATGTTCCCATGGAACCTATCCCTGCTCTGATACAAAAAATGTAACACCACATCTTACGCATTTGAGTATAACTTATCCCTGTATCAAGTAATCATACATAGCATACTGGAAAGGTACAATACCCTGTTAACAATAGAAGTAGATTTTTTTTCATATCCTGTAATATAATTCAATGACTTTGCAAGTCTCATATCCTATAATTTCATTCAATGACTTGCAAGTCTCATATCCTGTAATATTATTCACTGACTTTGCAAAGTTAACACTGAGGTTTTCACCACAATATAATATATCACATATATCAAAACATAAACTTTACACCTAAGTATTTTCGAGTTGATTTCATTTATACATTTTTCGACTCATTCCAAAATGACTATACATATTCAAGCACGTAAATACAAAACACATATGACATATTTTCATGCTTGTGTGGAATGCAAGGAGAGAGAGTGATGAGGCTCGGCCAGTGACCTGTGCTCCATGTCTTTTATACGCTACTCAAAATGAGCTATCACTTTTCTTTACCTGAAAAATGATGCAAATTGATGAGTTGCGGCTCAGTGAGAATAACCATCCAATTAGCTCTAAAGTACCAAACAACTCATAGTAATAAATCACAATTCCAATATATACCAGGTATTCCATTCCATTCATCAGTATCATATAAGTATCAATAAAGTTGAAACATATAATCATTACTCTTTATGTATGCAAATGCTTTGCTTATTTCATTTTGTTGTGACCAAGTTAAACAGACATTGCCCTGGGTTTCCATGTGAATATTTGCCATGTGAACATTTGCATTTGCATTTGCTAGCTAGCTTGATCATTTGTTTAATTTGCACATTTGTTGGGCCATAGGCCTCTTCTTTTGCTTTACAATATCGATTAACTAATCACAACGCCTTTTTAGCCCATATGCATATGCACTTGTATTTAAGCATTCGTCAACCATTGCATCTTTATCATATACAACATACATATATTCCATATATACCTCATATGTCAAGCATATACCTTGCATATACTATACATATACCATGTATATATATCACATTTGTCAAACATATACCTCAAATATACCGCAAGTATACAATTTATGTGTACCACAATGTCACAAATTATCCATCATTACATTATCAAGGACCAATCATGACAATCACATGAATCACATAGCAAGCAACATTCATTTGCACTAAAGAATTCAATCGATAATTAGACTCACCGTTCTCCTTTGATTCCGACCCCTAACTTATTGTCTATCTGCTCCTTGTGGGTCTCCAACATATTGCGAGCTTAATATGAAAACGTAATTGATTAACTGATGATTAGAGAGACTTAATGTGGCTTAAATAAATTAATATGCATTGTTCATGTCAATAGTTAAGATTTTTCCTATGAGGCAGTGTGACCTTATGGGACAGTTTAGCCTCTAACGTTTTCTATAATTGACCAATTAATCTGATTCTTGTTCCTCATTAAAAATAACATATAATTATAGAACATATTCAAATTTTAGACCAATTGGATCATTGTACAATATTTGGTGGAGTTTCTAAGAGTGTTCAGTTTTCTGCCTTGTTTTCTGCCTTTAGGCAGTTTCAAGGTACTCATTTGGGTTCATCATAACTTATAATATATAAATCCTATTTTAATGAAACTTTACAGAAACTTATATGGGTTCATATAAAACATGTTTCATGTTTACAACTTTTATCAATTATGTCTCTATGGTCTTCTAATTATACCAAACATTTTACTGGTCGAGAATAGAATTGACTTCCAGACCAGTATGGCTTCCAAGGGCCATATATTAGTCTATACATAACCAATGAAGTTGAAATTAGTACCAAAATTTAGCTAAGACATATACCTATAACACTCATGTTTTGATCATTTACAGAATCGAGTTATAACAAGCTCAAATTAGCCAAACATGTTACTATATCTTTCTAGGGCACTCAGTATGCAGTTCAAACCATGGAACAGTCATGGTTCCATTCACCATAACTCACAATTTACAAGGTCTATGAACCAGAATTTGGTAGACAGATACAACACACATATATCTACAACTTTTATGTTTTGAGAGACTTCAAATAAGGGCTTTAACATATTCGAAAGCAAACCACACAGTAGCTAACTTGGTTAGGGTTTACACCATGACCAGTTTCAGTACGAGGAGCATATCGCTCCCTATACATAACATCTTGCAAACATGTTTACATATCCATAAATCTAAGATATAAAGGAACAACCTTTATGTTTTACACATTTATAGAATCAATTTCTATTAACATCAAAATCAGGGTGCCATTCAGTGCCTAATATTGAACCTAAGCAACTCAAATCAACCCTATAGCAATAAGAATTGATTACTTACCAAGAACAGCCTTGAAAGGGATCAATTAGCTTCAAATATTAGGTGAAACAAGGAAGAATTGAAGTCTGAAATAGAGGAAATTGAAGAAGAAGTCGGGCTGGAGAAGAAGGCAGAAATGGGGAAGAAAGATGAAGATAAAGCCAACTTGTTTTTTGTCATTTTTTCACTTTCTTTTCTTCTCTTCTCTTTTCTCTTCTCATTTCTCTTTTCTCTTCTCTTCTATTTCTCTTTTGTGTCATTTTCATTTTATTTTGTCTATATTATTATTATTATTTACATATATTTATAATTCCATTAATTCACACAATAATACAACTTAATCATTTGACCCGATTTAACTAAATTAACAATGTAATTGTTTACTAATCTTAATCTAATCATTTTGCTTACTTTAATTTATACACCTTATTCAATTCATTTCTAATACTTTGTTATCATCATTTAGATTATAAGGATACACGTGTGACTCGATATAATTGCCAAATACTAGAACACGTAGCTAGTGCATGCCATGAACTTGTTCCTACAAAAATACGTATGAAATGCACGTGTTCAATTGAATTGTATGCAAGATGCTTATGTTCGATGAAATGTATGTGGGGAAGGTCAAGGATGTTACATTTTTCATCTCTCAAAACTAATTTATTTTCTTACATTTTCAAGCTTAATTTACAGCAAAATGGTGGCTTTTGGGATGGAGAAGTGGACGACACCAAGGTGGGAGAAGCGAGAAGAGAAATTAGTCTTTATGGAAGAATGTAGAAATTCTTCTTCCTTTTTGACTTTTTATATCTTGATTAAGGTGTGGGTCCCACTAATTAAAATTAATCATAATTTTTATTGGTTCATTAAGTTAATTAATCTTGATTAACATTTAAACTTTGAAAAATTCCATTTTTACCACATCTTCCTCCATATTCACACTTTTTCCCCAAACAATTGCCATAATACCGATTTTGTCCATATAAAATTTTATTTTTATTCTAATTCTACCCCAAATCATTTTAATTCCCAAATAATAATACCCTTAATTATTTTCTCTTATTATTAGTCATTTTTTTATGGGTTTAAATTTAGACTCCGATTGAACTAGTGGACCCCACTACGGTCATGCTCAAGCGGGGCCTATATCACCGAATGTTACAGATTCGGTCTCTAATGTTCTCAAATATTGGAGGATATATAACTGGTTCAACATAGAGTATCAACCCGATCAGTTCTATTATTCAGCTCATAACTCACAAAATAAATGACATTATATAGTGAGACTTTCACAGAAATTTAGACAAGACATAGAAATAAAAATTTCATATTTTTAACTTTGGCTAATGCAATCTAAAAATATGTCAAATATAAGGACGAAGTTACTAGAGCTGTACAAGTACATGAAACCAGCTCAATCAAAGAACAATCATAGTTCATTTTACTATAACTCAACCTACACAAGAGATATTCTTATGAAATTTGGTAGAGACCTAAATAACACACATATATATACAACTTTTATGTTTTACAAAATCTCAGATTTAGCCATTAAGATGATAAAATTGAGCAAAAACTGTGGAGTACTCTGTTGATACTATTTTAGGAATCAGTCTCACTCAAATGACCATTTCTCTTCATATACTCAAACTCATCCAATAAACTTTGACAGACAGATACACAAGACATATATAAATAACTTTTATGTTTTACGCTTCTTCAAATTTGGTTGATAACTCCTTCGAACATCGAGTGTAAAAGACTGATACTATACAGTTCTAATACTCTAAAAACACAAGAATAATTGAGAGAGGATTACTTACCAAAAACAAATCTATTTGGAGTGAAATTCTTGCAAACCATGAAGGAGATGATAAAGAAATTGAGGATGGTAGTTTGAGTAAGAAGGAGAGTGGAGATAAGGTTGGTGTTAATATGGTATTAAATGCAACTAACTCAAATACATTCCCCCTCCCACAAAACCACATTTGGCCCCCCTATTTTTTTTTAACTTGTTCTATTTTTTTAACTTGTTCTATTTTAACTTGTTCTATTTTAATCTATATCGTCTTAACATAGAGACATGGAAGACATTATGTATCAGACTCAACTCCGGTGGTAGAGCAAGTCTATATGCAACAGGTCCAACTCTTTCTAATATTTCATAAGGTCCGATGAATCTTGGACTTAACTTGCCTTTCTTTCCAAATCTCAGAACTTTCTTCCAGGGAGATACTTTAAGAAAAACTTTATCACCCACTGCATAATCAATGTCTCATCTCGTAAGATTAGCATACAATTTCTACCTATTTGTAGCTGCCTTAAGTCTTTCGCGAATGACTTTCACTTTTTCTTCCGTCTCTTGCACTAGGTCTAGTCCCATAAGCTTCCTGTCACTGAGCTCTATCCAACATAGAGGTGTTTGACACTTCCTGCCATAAAGTGTCTCATATGGAGCCATTTGGATACTAGACTGATAACTATTATTATAGGCAAATTCCATTAAAGGAATATATTTTCCCCACTACCTTCAAATTCGATGACACAACTTCTTATCATATCTTCTAGAATCTGAATGACTCTTTCTGATTGTCCATCTGTCTGTGGATGAAAAGTCGTGCTGAAATTGAGCTTAGTACCTATAGCTCATTGTAGACTACCCCAAAATTGAGATGTGAAGTGGGGATCTCTGTCAGACACAATAGAAACAGGCACTCCATGAATTCGTACTACATTCATATAAATTTCTGCCAATTTATTCAGTGGGCAATCCTTCTTGATAGGTAAGAAATGTGCTGTCTTTGTAAATCTGTCCACTATGACCCATACAGTACCATGTTTCTTTGGAGTCAAAGGTAATCTAGTCATAAAATCCATAGTGATTCGTTCACACTTCCATTCTGGCATAGAAATTGGATGTAGCAAGCCCAAAGCTACTTGATCTTCAGCCTTGACCTGCTGATAGGTCAAACATTGTGAAGTGTATTTCGAGATGTCCTTTTTCATACTTGCCCACCAGTATCTGCTCTTCGACTCTTAATACATCTTGTTACTCCCTAGGTGCATAGCATATTCGCTTTCATAGGCCTCTCTAAGAATCCTCTGTCTAAGATCTTCTACATTAAGCACACATAATCTGTCTTGATAAAATCGTCCACCATCGAAGTCCATAGTGAATCCAGCTCTCTCCCCCTTAGAGATCAACTTAGCTAATTCAATTAGCTTTCTATCTTGTCTTTGTGCATCCTTGATTTCCTGAGTAAGAGTGGGTTGAAGGTGCAACTCTGCGACAATCTTTCTGCTTAAAGCATCTGCTACTACATTAGCTTTGCTTGGATGGTAGTCAATCACACAATTATATTCCTTTATTAGCTCTAGCCATTTCTCTCCCTCAAATTCAATTATTTCAGTGAGGGAAGATATTTTAAACTCTTGTGATCCATGTAAATGAAACACTTCTCCCCATATAAATAATGGCGCAAAATCTTCAATGCAAAAACTATAGCTGCCAACTCCAGATCATGGGTAGGATAATTCTTCTCATGTTGCTTTAATTGCCTAGAAGCATAAGCAACCACCTTTCCATCTTGCATCAATACATAACCCAATCCATTATGAGAAGCATCACTATAAATGACACACTCTTTATTAGGAATCGGTTGTGTCAAGACAGGGGCCTTAATGAGCATATTTTTGAGCTTATCAAAACTAGCTTAACACTTATCTGTCCACTCAAATTTAACATCCTTTCTCAATAGTCTTGTTAAAGGATAAGCAATCATTGAAAAAATTGACAAATCACTGATAATATCCAGCCAAACCCAAGAAACTTCTAACCTCGGTCACATTCTGTGAAGGCTTCCAACTCACAAATGCCTTAACCTTCCTAGAATCCACTTTAATGCCTTCTGCAGAGACAATGTGTCCAAGAAATGTCACCTTCTTTAACCAAAACTCACATTTTGAGAGTTTGGCATAAAGCTTATATTCTCTGAGAGTCTACAACACTATTCTCATATGCTTTTCAAGTACTTTTGAATCTTTAGAATATACCAAACCATCATCAATGAAATGACCACAAATTGATCAAGATGCTGCCTGAAGATCCTATTCATAAGATCCATAAATGCTGTTGGAGCATTGGTCAACTCGAATGGCATAACCAAAAACTCATAATGGCCATATATGGTTCTGAATGCAGTTTTAGCTATATCCTTCATCTTCACCCTTAATTGATGATAACTAGATCTCAAGTCTATCTTGGAAAATACTTTTGCACCTTTCAGTTGGTCAAAGAGATCATAAATTCGTAGAAATGGGTACTTGTTCTTGATGGTTGCCTTATTCAACTGTCGATAATCAATATATAACCTCAAAGATCCATCCTTTGTTTTTCACAAACAATATCGTTGCACCCCATGGGGATGTACTTGGTCTAATGAAACCCTTATCAAGGAGTTCTTGCAATTGTGTCTTAAGTTCTTTCATCTCTGATGAGGCCATTTTGTAGGGCGTCTTTGATATATGCATAGTTCCGGGAACAAGATCAATAGCAAACTCTACCTCTCTCTCTAGAGGCAACCCAGGTAAGTCATCAGGAAACACATCTGGAAATTCATTTACCACTGGAATATCTTCAAGATTTGAACATCCCTTTCTGGTGTCAATCACATGGGCCAAATAAGCTTCACATCCTTTTCTCATCAATCTCCTAGCTTTCATTATGGATATGACTCGAGAATGTTGTGAAAATAATTCACCTTTCACAATAATTTCCTCCTGATTTTCTATCTTAAGTACCACAAATTTAGACTTGCAATCCACCACTGCTTCGTGACGTAAGAGCCAATCCATGCCTTATATGACATCATACTCATGGAAAGTCAACTCAATCAAGTCTGCAAAAAAAACCTTCCTATGCACAACCAAAGGACAATTCCTAAATACTTTATTCACTATTGTACTATGACCCAAAGGATTCTTAACTTCAATTCCATATTTTAGGTTTTCTTTAATCATATTATGTTGACTAGGTGTACTAGTGCAAATATAGAAATGTGTGGAACTCGGATCTATGAGTGCACAAATGTCAAAATCATATAATAAAAACATACCAAGAATAACATCCATTGCCGCTAGATCTTCCTTAGCTTTCATATCATAGGCTCGGGCTGGAGCTCTACTGGATCCAAGTCTATTCACTGTCTCTAAAATAGCCTACCTCGGTCAGCCTGTTCCTCCTCTAAACTGAACTCCAGGCTGAGTCAGAGCTGACCTATTAGTCTGAGTAGTAGTACCACTTGTCAAGAGTGGGAAATCCATCCGTATATGCTCCTTTGACCCACATCTAAAGCAAGCACCTGTGGCACGCCAACATTCCCCTCGATGGCTCCTACTGCAAATGGTACAAGTCGGTATAGCTTCTTTGCCAACTTGAGGTTGTGAACTGGCTGTAGCAAATGGTGCCTTAGAGGGCGGTCCCCTCATAAAGGACCCTGTTTGTGAATAGCTAGGACCCTTTCCCTGTTCTCTATTCTATGAATGGCTAGTAAAGAAATGACTCTTCTTCCCAGTGAATTGAGTCTCAAGAGTAGTTGACTTTTTAAAAGATTCTTCTATTTTTCTCTTTTTCCTTCTCTCAAGGCTGAGTGCTGTAGAAACTAACTTAGAAAAATTGTTATGCTGAAGAGCAATCACAATATCTCCAACCTCTTCATTAAGGCCATCTTCAAATCTTCTGCATTTATCTCTTTCATTTACAACTAATTCAGGGGCATACTTGCTCAATCTGGTAAAATCCTGCAGATATTCAGTCACTGACATTTTACCTTGCTTGAGATTCATAAACTCTTTCTTTTTCTCATCAATATAGATCAACGGAATATATTGCTCTTTAAATTCAGAGAGGAAGAAATCCCATGAGACCGATTCCACCATATCTGGCTTGGTAAGAACTGATTTCCACCAATCATATGCCTCATCTTAGAGTGGAGAAGTAGCAAATCTAACTTTGTCATCTGCTTCCACTTGCAACTCTTTAAAAAAAATTTCAGTCTTTTCCAACCAACACTCAGCTGCAAATGGATCTTTATCTCCCTTACCATGTATATATAACATTATATTGTATATACATATGGCACTCGATTATGTTACTTAATTATTTACATACACAATATGAACATATGAGTCGAGTCTACCACAAACCATATACATAGTCAAACTAGAAAAAATATTACATAACCAACTCTCTAACTATGTCGTTTGTGTCTCTACTGATATGGGCTTGGATTTCCTTCCTTACCAACTTCACTTCCTACCATCTATAGTTCCAATTCCTGCATGAGAAGAACCCACGCTAAGCTATCTCTAGCTTAGTCGTACATATAGGCATTAAGTTTTTCCCAAGTAGTCACACAAATGCATGTCTCAAATAAATTATGACACACTGAATTTTTATTGCATATTTGTCATATAAAAGAAATAACCACATCACATAACAGTATAAACATAATAACCATATTCAATAATTAAGTTCTCACTACCTCATGTAAGCATTTCATTTTTTGTCACTTATGTCAATAATAAATTTTCCACATTTCATTCCATAGTTTTTAATTAGTATCAGCCCAATTCTCATTCCCGAACTATCCGGATATAGGGTGTGAAATAGGGGTGCTCGCGGAGCTTAAGCCACCTTGACGGAATATAATAATGTCATCTGTGTGTAATCAGGATCAGGGGCGCTCCCAAAGCTTAAGCCACCCTGTCCCTAAATCATATCCATATCAGTACCGTAACTTCCCCATAATGGTGCACCATCTATCCTATGTTAGTCCTCATGTAGAGAAATGGGCAATTAATATCATTAGCTACTTGTTTCTATAACCAATACTCATTTCATATTAACACAATCATATACTCACAATTTATTTCAAAACCATGTAATAGCATGATATTTTATCAAATATTAGCATAATGTTAAGTTCATAGTCAATAACATTTCTATAATTTTAAAACATGCCATAATATATAATTTCATCATTGTGACATATAATTCATATCATGCACACACAATCATGCATAAGGGCAAAACAGAATACATAAATGTACAAACCTCAATAGTATTTTTCTTTTCCAAATATAAGCTCATAGCTTGTTCACTTTTGTTGTTATTTTTCTTGTTGAGATCCTAATTTTAAAAATATAATTAATTAATACCTTGATAAAATATTTATTCTTAATATAATTTAAATAAATAACTACAATTTCTTTTTAAGCTAGAACAGGATCTTTTAAGACTGTTAGATTAATAATATTTTCTACACTTATCCAATTTATATGATTCTTGATCCTAATTAAATATAACTTATAAAACTAAAATATACTAAAATTTCAGAATTTTTGAACCAGTACACAATTTGTGGTATAATTTTAAAGGTTGCTCTATTCTCTACCCTTAGGCAGTTTCGAGGTACTATATTTAAAAATTCATATCTTTCAATGTATAACTTCAGTTATTATAAGAATTATTATACGGTTATTTATTTATTTATTTATTTACATGTACTAAATTCACTAGCTTTATTAAACTTTAATTTTATTACGATATATCTAACCAAATTAAATTTTATCAATCTGTTTAGTTCATTTTTATTTTTTATTTAATAATTTACTCAATTTATTTTAATATCTAATATCAATCATATGGTTTCTATGCATATCATACACTTATTCTAACTAGACTCTAATTAGTGACCATTACAATGTCCTTGCTTGCATGAGATAGTCCAAAGGATTTTATTTTCGTGTGAGGGTCCACATGTATGCATGCAATAATACACAAGGTCGTCGAACGCACAACGACCTCATTGCGTACACGTGATGATTTGTGATTAGGCATATTTTCAATGCAAATGCAAGGTTTTAAATGTCTAACCCTAATTATGATTACAAAACATATAAATATCCTTAAAAGGGCTCAAAAATAGTGCTACCACCTTGACAAAATAAAATTTATTCTTTCTTCTTCTTCTCTCTTAAGTTGAATCACCATTGCTCACTTTGGTGCTTTAACAACCATCTCCTTTGAGGTCATTTCCTTCGCTATTTCACATGGAATCTGCTAGAGTAATCCATGACCTTTGGATTATTTTGGTTTTCTACAACCTAACAAGCATGAAAGCTCACAACTTAAAGATTGAAGTTAAAATCAAAAGGTAATCTACTTCTCCCATTACATGGTTAATGATACAATTTAAATTACATATAGCGTTCAATAGGTTTTGGATTTAATTAATTTTTAAATTTTTGTATCCATATGTATGAGATACATATTAATAATCCAAAAGTGGTATCAAAGTCACCCTATGTAAATTAAATTTGGATTTAATTGAAGAATCAATGAGATTGATTGAAAAGGAACAACTTGGATTCCCTCCTTTTGTTAAAAATGAATTTGATTGTGCTTGTCTTCAAATTTTTTTTCATTCAATTACATGTTAATATGATGATATAATATATTTTTTTATGATAATTGAATGATTTAAATTTGATTTAAACATGAAATTTGAAATTGTGCACAATTGTTGAAAAACATTGGTTTTGTGAAACCTAGTGTAGTCAATTGAGTTCTTTCGTGGGGATTTTCAATTGGGTTTGTTAATTTGATTTTTCAAACATATTTAAGACATATTTAGAATATGTTTTAAGGTCTGGATAGTGACTTCATTAAATTAAAAACAATTATGAACAAAACTGAAACTAGGACAAAAATCCTACCATGCAAAGGGACTGTTTTGCTCTGTATGATTAATGTTATGTAATTTTATGACCAGCACTTTAATTACTTGTTTATGACATATTCATGATATTATTTTAATGTCAATTTCATAACAAAGTCAAATTAAATTCGTGCCTAAATTCCTAAAGGGTCCTATTTCATGTATGATTCAATTTAGGCAATTTTTAAGCAATTGTTTTGCTAATTAAGTTTTTAATGATTTAGATTATCTAATGAAAGAATTAATTAGTTTAAAAAGATTATAAGTTGTTTATTTTGCTGAAAATGAATTCTGTAAATTTTGAAAATTTTTCAAAAGAGTTTGATTAGAATTAGAAAAGGGTTTTCTAAGTCTTGATTTGACTAAGATTCAAGTATACAACTGTAACTAGGATTGTTGATCCTATTTGATATCAAACTAATAACTAATTAAGGTAATATGTATATATGAATTAACTTCAGGTCATATTTAAATTTGAATTTTAATACAATTAATCTATTAAATTCGAATTTAAATATTACATGCATTAAATTTGTAATAACCTAGTAGGCTAAGCAGGTAATTTTAGGAAACTTTTTGGATGTGATCAAATGTATGCCTAATTTACATAATTTTCTTTTAGAAAGTATTTCCAATTATTCATATGTTTATTTAATGAGATTAATTAATGAATGTATGATGAATTTCATTAAAGGTCAACCAATCAAAATATTTTTTTAAGATTTGAAACAAAGGGGACCCAAATTATTACTTTAATAGATTACCTTTATTCCTGCATTAGATAATGCATGCTGGGTGTGTATGAAATGGCATGATGGCTTGATTATGTACTAGACGAATGTGATTGATCATGCATAGAATTTTATTTTTGATAAATAGGGCATGTGAGTCTCTGCCTTTTCTATTCCCTCTATTGTATTTCTCTTCTTTTCTTACCCTCATCAAATGTAACTTGACGTTTTCTTATGAAGAATTTATGTAATTAGATTACATGGGATTATAATAGAATTGAAGTACAAAGTAGCAAGAAGCAATGGAGTTGGCAACAATTACAAAAGACATAGAATAGGAAATTGTTTTCTATTTCAAAGTTGCAATTTCATGCATCTACCTAGGTGAGACCTAGTCAATCCTTTCATGGCTCAAAGGATTGATGTTAGATATGTCCATTATCATGACCATATAATTAGTATAATTATCTTATATATATATATATATATATATATATATATATATATATATATATATATATATATATATATATATATATATATATATATATATATATATATAATTAATGGATACATTATGCATGCCAAACAACCACAATGAGACATAATTAAGAAAATCCCTCATAAGCTATATTAAGGCCAATGTCTTTCATTAATATAGCAAGAACTATAGTTCTTTTAGAGTTTGGGTTGTTGGAAACACCCAAGCCCACTTTACAATAACATGTTCAAATTATTGAAATATCATTTCATAATTAATGGGTAAGCCTTAACTAGTTACATTGATTTGTTAGCCACACCCAAGGTCAATGTGAATTAGAGGCAATATTGGGTAAATATACATGAGATGTGCACATATCAAGAGTTGATAGCACAATTAGTTGCATTATATGATGCAATTGGTGTCAAATACATACCAATTGACCTATGGTGGCTTGTTGGTGTTGGGTTTTGAAGAATGAATCATATTCATAAACCCAGCGAAAAATAAAATTTTTCAAAACCCAAAACAAAAGATCATACTTCTACCATTAAAATTAATTTATATAAATGTAAATGTTAAAAATTATACCTTGTAATTTTTATTTGTTCTTCAAATCTTCACTTTGTTGGCTTGTAGCAAACCACAACAATCCACACTATGATGTCTCTAATGATAATCCACGCGAAGAATGAAGAAGAAACTATCAAGAGAAAATGGTTTGAACAAATTCAAAGTGTTAGCTTTGAAAGTGTTCTTGAGAGAATTTTTGTTGTCTTAAAAATATTTTTTTCACCAAAATTATTTTCATGTCTATTTTCTGCCATTTTATGTCTTTTCTATTTGAATCAAATTCAAAAATAAGATCAAAAGTCAAAAATGGAGAAAATGGTAACTAATGAATAGTAATTGGCCATAATTGGCCTAATTATGGCCAAAACCAGCCGTTGGCCAATGGATGGGAAGCTACAAGCATGCTGGACCTGCTGCGGGCTGCTGCTGGGCAGCCCAGCTAGCCCACAGCCTGCTTAGCCCACACAGGCCCGTACTGGCCCGTGACACTTCCGAACGATTTTTTCGTGCGATCTCGTCACGATCCATCCTAAAATAATTCTCTCATATTTTGGATCCTATCCAAGACCATTTTACTCATTCTTCATATCTTCAATGCGTCTGACCCATTAGGTTCCCAGTTATGTTGGCCACTTAAATTAACAATTAATTTAAGCAGTTCATGAGCGGTATCTAGCAACACATCATGACCCCCAATTGACCGGAAAGTCAGTGGTTTGACTGCGAACCTTTCCATAGACAATTTTTATGCAATTATTCCTTTCACCATTCTATACCCCACTTGATTTAGAGTATGGACATGTGTCAACTCCCACTAGACTGACTACGCCACGTCTAGTCCAAGTAATGTCAGTTCTTGTCCTTGAGGCTCACTACTCTATTTGATATGTCATTGAAGACTATCTTTATGACATTTCGACTCCGGCTAGAGATTCTTGAGTAATGACAATGACAAGAGGCCATGGGTATACCCTCCTTCTATCAAGAGTGGTGAATCCTTTGTTGGTTACCCAATTACCTTCGAATACCTCAAGCTGTATCCCATCACCACCCTATGAGCTACCTCTCTGAGGCAACAAGGAATAGTGTCAAAATACACAATCAATATTCAAGCTATCCTTGAGTACCTCAAGTCTAAGGATACTTGCACCATTGCTATGATGCGACTATCATTGACATTTGAATAGATTATCCATATATGTCATGTTTATGGATTATGATATCTACTACTCGATCCAATTAAGGAGTGTAACATGTGCTAGTCTGTCTGGATTAATAATGTCCCGTCTCAATAATCCTATGACTAGGGATAATTTTGATACTAACATAATTACACATGATAAGAATCTCAATATCATTATCTCATCATGATTTCCTTCATGTTATGTTATGTATCAAGGACTTCATTAATTAATTTAAGATCACTTATCAATTCATATATCAAATGAACGTCAAATTAATGAAAAAACCTTTTCTTAATCAAATAAATTTGTACAATAAGTGCTAAAGGTGATTGCCTTTAGAGCACTCCTCTAACAAGCTCCCACTTGCACTAAAGCCAATCGCCTTTGTATTTAATTCCATAGGCAAGTACATGAGAATCATATTTCTTTTGGGGAAGTGACTTAGTTAAAGGATTAGGAATATTCTGATCAGTGGGCACTCTTTCTATCTTTACATCATTCCTACCAATGATTTCTCTAATCAAATGGTATCTTCTGAGTACATGTTTGGATCTCTTATTAGATCGTGGCTCCTTTGCTTGCGCAATGGCTCCATTATTATCACAATACAATAGTATTGGATCAATAATGCTGGGAACCACTCCAAGTTCTATGATGAATTTCTTTATCCAAACTGCTTCTTTTGCTGTTTTTGAAGCTGCAATGTACTCTGCTTCGGTTGTGGAATTAGTAGTCGTTTCCTAGTTGGAACTCTTCCAACTAACTGCTCCACCATTTAGTGTGAATATATAACCTGACTGAGATTTTGAGTGATCCTTGTCAGATTGGAAGCTGGCATCGGTATACCCGCTCACAGTAATATCTTCATCTCCATATACCAAGAATACATCCTTAGTTCTTCTTAAGTACTTAAGGATATTCTTGATAGCCACCCAATGACCCTCACTAGGGTCCGATTGGTATCTACTCATGACACTTAGAGCATATGATACATTGGGTCTTGTACATATCATAGCATACATGATTGATCATATAGCTGAAGCATATGGAATCAAACTCATGTGTGTCCTCTCATCTTGTGTCTTTGGACACAAAGACTTTGAGAGAGTAATCCCATAGGTCATGGGAATATATCCCCTATTGAACTGCTCTATGCTAAACCTCTTTAGCATTTTATCTATGTATGTAGACTATGAAAGACCAAACAATCTTTTAGATCTATCTCTGTAGATCTTTATCCCTAAAATATAGATTGCTTCTCCAAGGTCTTTCATAGAGAAATTCTTGGATAACCAAATTTTGACTGATTGTAAGGCTGAGATATCATTTCCCATTAACAATATTTCATCTACATATAACACAAGAAATACGATTGTACTCCCACTAACCTTCGTGTAGACACAAGGTTCATCCGGATTTTGTAAGAAACCAAATTGTTTGATTGTCTGATCAAACCGAATATTCCAACTCCTGGATGTTTCCTTTAATCCATAAATGGATCTTTGAAGCTTACATACCTTTTTGCCATCTTTGGATATGAAACCGTCTAGTTGTGTCATGTACACATCCTCAGTCGGATTTCCATTAAGGAAAGTTGTCTTCACATCCATTTTCCATATCTCATAATCATAATGAGTAGCAATGGCTAGGAGTATCCTTACGGATTTAAGCGTAGCTACTGGGCTAAAAGTTTCATCATAGTCAATTCCTTGTCTTTGACGATAACCTTTAGCAACAAGTCTAACTTTATAGGTAATCACATTACCATCCATGTCAGTTTTCTTTTTGAAAACCCACTTGCACCCTATAGGCTTTATTCCTTCGGGTGGTTCAACCAAAGTCCATACTTGGTTTTCATACATGGAATCCATTTCTGACTTCATAGCTTGAAGCCATTTGTCAGATTCTAAACTATTTAGAACCTCTTCATAGGTTGTAGGCTCATCATTTTCTATGAGCAATACGTCGTTCTGTTCACTAATGAGAAATCCATATCTCTCTTGAACAGTACGTATCCTACTTAACCTATGAAGCTCTTGTGCTTTAGAAGGTTGAGCTGTTATATCATCTATATGAGTAACAAGCTCGGGTTCAGGCAGTTGATCAGCATCTGTTTGAGCATCTTGAACTTCCTCAAGTTCAATTTTGCTCCCACTATCTCCTTTTAGAAGGAATTCTCTCTCAAAAAAGATAGCATGTCTTGAAACAAAAACCTTTTGTTCCAAGGGGTGGTAAAATTGATATCCATATGATGCTTTTGGATATCCCACAAACAGACATCGGTTAGACTTAGCTTCTAGCTTATGTGACATTGTCCGATTCACATAAGCAGGACAACCCCAAATTCTCATGTAAGAAAATATGGGCCTTTTGTTATACCATATCTCATATGGAGTAACATCAACTGAATTTGAAGGAACTCCATTTAATATATAAATGGTGGTCTCTAGTGCATAACCCCAAAAGGATTTAGGCAATTTCGCAAAACTCATCATAGACCTTACCATGTCATATATAAATGGGGTAATTTAGTCATCTTGCCTAGTAAACAAGATTCACATGTGTCATAATCAAATGACCCCAAACTACCACTTTTGTGTAGCTTAGCCATGCATTTCTCACTTATATCACCAAGACGACAATGCCATAAATAAGATGATTTCAACGTATCTTGTTTTTGCCTTTTATTATCATTGATGTTTAAAATTGGATTTGACATATCTAATATGTATATTCCATTGCATAATGTACCATTAGCATAAAGAATTCCATTTAAGATAATAGAACAACAATTGTTACTAAAAGCTAAAAGGAAACCATCTTTATTTAGACTTGAAACAGAAATAATGTTTTTAGTCAAAGTAGGTACATAATAGCAATTCTCCAAATTTAATATAAACCCACTAGGGAGGGTCAATACATATGTTCCTTTAGCTAATGCAACAACCCTTGCTCCATTTCCAATGCATAGGTCTGACTCTCCTTTATTGAGCTGTCTACTGTTCCTTAGGCCCTGCATATCAGTGCATATGTGTGAGCCAAAATTGGTATCTAATACCCATATATTATTATTGGAAACAGTATTAATTTCAATGACAAAAATACGTGAAGTAGATGGGGCATCAGATGCCTTCTTCTTCAAAGACTCCAAGTAAGTCTTGCAATTTCTCTTCTAATGGCCATCCTTGCCACAATGGAAGCATGTCCCTTTTGGAGCAATCTCCTTGGCCTTTTTCTTGGCCACGCCTCCCTTAGGCTTCATGGACTTCTTCTTCTTCTTAAGGTTCTCCCTAAACCCTAAAAGATAAAAGATAGATAATCTAAAACCATCATATTTATGGCATTGTTGCCTTGGCCATATAAATGAGAGACACATAATTAAGTTACATAAGAATGGTGACCTAGGGTCATTTGATTATGAATCATATGACATATGTGAATCTTGTTTATTAGGCAAGATGACAAAATCACAAAATCACATTTTAGTATAAATGAGAAACACATAACTAAGTTACATAAGACTTGCATTAGTGTCCAAGGTGTAGAGCATCACATTACAAACATGGGAAGTTTCTTTTGAGGATAAAAAAGGGCCTCCAGCTAAAGTATTATGGTATTTACCTATAATACCAAGATTCAAATGCTTGTGTTGCAAATGGAAAAGATGCAAAAAAACTTAAGGAGACATGTAGAAGGTAGAAAACATGATGGAAAACTTAGACATCCTGTAGATTCTCTACAGTGGAGAACAATTGATAGAACATTCCCTGAATTTGGTGGTGAAGTTAGGAATCTGAGGCTTGGACTTTGTACGGATGGAATCAACCCCCATGGCACACCTAGCTAGTTCTTCTTGCAGTTTACAATCTACCTCCTTTGTTGACTATGAAGCATAAGTATATTATGTTGTTGTTGCTGATATCAGGGCCTAAACAGCCGAGAAATGATATTGATGTTTACCTTGCACCACTTATTGATGATTTGAAACTATTGTGGAATGAAGGTGTGTCAGTGTATGATGCATACAGTGAAAGCATGTTTAGCTTACATGTCATGATGTTTTGCACTATAAATGATTTTTTGGCTTATGGTAACTTATCTAAGTACACCGTGAAAGAAGCAAAAACATGTCTGATTTGTGTAGACAACACAATGGACCAACGTTTAAATCATAGCCAGAAAAATGTTTATATGAGTCATCAGACATTTCTCCCTCCTAATCACCCTTATCGTAAGAAGAAAAAGTATTTCAACGGACATTC
This sequence comes from Triadica sebifera, assembly GCA_023653625.1. Lineage (NCBI taxonomy): Eukaryota > Viridiplantae > Streptophyta > Magnoliopsida > Malpighiales > Euphorbiaceae > Triadica > Triadica sebifera. The sequence continues at coordinate 14,728,239 of CM042898.1, read as the reverse complement.
TGAAATGTGAGTAGCTTGATTGTTGATCCTGACGATAGTAAGTGGTCTATTGTTCTTTAAGGTAAAAGGAGTATTGTTGGTATCGATGATGTGGTAGATGAGGAAGAATATGATCAATTTCACGAGACTCCTCCATTTTCTATTGGGTTACCTATGCCAGTTGGGGAAGATATTTTAGATTCAAATTACATGTGTGATGATCATACTGAAGGCTTATGGATTGAAAATCGCCAATCATTGATGGACATATGTTTATGGTAAGTTTGTTTAGAAATATTTAATATGATTAATGTGGTTTATACCCATAATTACTAACTTTTGTTATTGTTTATCAAATAAATCTATTGTTTTTATTTCCCATTGAAATAAAGTATTATTATTATGGATTATACTAGTAATGTTTCTTTGTTACGCTTATGTTACAGGAAATCATGTCAAATAAAAAACTAGATTATGAGTCATCAAGTAGCATGATAAAAAGAAAAACTAGGGGAGCTACCATGTGAAAAAAAATGAAGAAAGGGGATGAACAAAAGACAATAGATTTCGATGAGTTTGATCGCCCAATAGGAACATATGCCGACATTTTTAGTTCCTACGTTGGCCTTGTAGCACGTTCCTATGTGAACATCATGATAAAAAGCTAGGATATGGTCGATAAGGGTCTTAAGAATACAATTTGGGAAGATATCAAGGTAACTTTCCTTTAAAATTATTAACAAATTTGATAAAAAGGATTAAACTAATTAATCTAAAATATTATTTTTCAAAAAGAGTTTAAATGTTGGAATGCGGTGGAAGGATTTTAAGTATCAATTGGTGGTTAAGATTTTAAGTATCGATTGGTGGTTAAGTACATAAAGAATAAATCCATGCAAAAGTCACCATTGGAATTATATGACTTCATCATTGAGAAAGATTAGGAGGAGTTTAAACAAGCACATGAATCTGAAGAATATAAGGTACTAATTGTGAAGTAGAATGCAATTTACATTTACATTTATGCAAGACATGATAATGACTTCTTCATTATTTTTTTGGTTAACAGCAAATCAGTACCAAGATGAAGGCAAAGCAAGCAAAGAATGTGCATCCACATTTTTTGGGTCGTGTAGGCTATGCCGGGAAAAGGGCTCAGTGGATTATTGAAGATCCCATCTCTTCTTTTTCATCATCACCATCTATGAGCTCTGATGATCATGTTCCACTTCATCATATGATCAAAGTCTAGATTGGGTAAGACCTAGAACAAAAAAGACAGAAAAAGGAAATTATATAATCCCAGTAGAAAAGACAAAAGAGATGGCAACAAAATAGTAAGTATAACTTGTTAAACAAACATTAATTGCAATTATCTTTTTTTATCTGTAATTGCTTATAACATATTATTTATCTGGTGAATAGGAGATATTACAGGAAGAAGTCGCCCAAGGTAGTTGGGTACTAGAAAGGCATGATGACATATTGTCACACGCACTTGAAAAATCTGAACATTCTGGCTTTGTGAGAGGTGTTGGAAGTGTTGTGACCATCAAGAAATTTTATAGTAATCTTGGAAAAAGGAAACTATCAACATCCATCTCACCTAAAGCTATAGAAGAGACTAAAATAGAGGCCAAATTAGTTGCTAGATTCTTGGCACATATTGCACATCTTGAGAGTATGATAAAGTAGAGGACTAGGAAGGTATCTCAATTTGGCCATGATATGGAGGTGGAGATGGGTCCTTCATATACTCTCCCAACTCCTAATAGTTGTCACTCTATGGACCCACCATTTCCAATATCAGAATTACAAGTAAAAATTTTGAATTTCATTACTTCCACTTCCATTTTAATCTAGCTAAATTGATTTTTTCTGTTTTTGCAGACACCTACATCATGCAAATTTGCTACTATTAATGAAGGTAAATAGGTGATTGTGGGAAGGGGATGGTTTATCCATTTCATATTGATGCTATAGTGCACAATCGACCTATCATGCCCAATCACGTCAAGGTATCTGTAGATGAAGAATTATCTAGCTGTCATGAAGCCCAACTTCCTGTGCCTACTAAATACTTAACTACAGTTGGGAAAGCATATAGTATATTTGTTCAATGGCCACAACATCTCGTGGTTCTTGGAGAGGTAATAATTTCTAAACTTATAAAACAATAAAATTTAGATTATCACATTTCATATATCATAATATGTCATAATTTATTATTGATTGATAGGAACTCAAATCCAACCCATTAAAAAAGGCTCCAAAGAATAAACAAGGTAGTGGTTTATCGAAAGAATCAGCTACAAAGCAACATGGGCTTTTAGTTAATGAGAAAATTTTTTGACAATTTTGAGTGGTGATATGTGGTTGATGCATGAGATGGTTGCTAAATTGCCTACTGGGTACATTTTTTAAGTTCCTGCAGACATTACAGTGTTTAAGTATCTAGTAAAAGATCTAATGATTGATGTCGGTATGGAAGACATCGTTCAACTCTTCTCCATGGAATGGCTTGATGTCTCGATTATGTAAGATTATACTATTTATTATTAATATTATGATATTGATTTAAAAAATATGAAAATAATTACTTATGTATGTTTTGTCATTCATGTATGCAAGTACCTTCATAATTTGTGCAATACATTCCTTGTATCGTCGATTGGATTTCTTTGTCCAGCAATGCTTCATTTGATGTTCATAGAGACCAACGCAGCAGAAAGATATATTATAGAAGCTTTGAAGGAACAAAGAGACAAACATTTCAGTTTACTACCATACTTCCAGGAGTAAGAAACATTTACATTCATATTTGCATAATTTTTATTCTCAACATTTTTACTAACTTCAACATATTTGTTTATCTCTAGTAAAAATTGGATGTTGATTGTATTTTGCTATGAATGGAGTGAGGCATTTTTCATGGATCCTCTAGCCCATGGCAGTCACAATATAAGTCTGAAACCTCATATTAACCTGTGAATTATAATACTCCTAGCTAATAGTTTCTACAATGTTTGTAGCATTTTGAATATTAATGCCGATTTTGATATACACTTATTTTTCAAAGCCTATAGAACTTATGCTATAAAAGGTGGAAAAAATAAAGGTGCAAGGTTAAAATGGAATAATATTTCGGTCAGAATTTTATATTCCTAATTACTAGTTAGATTGAAGTTTTTATAATTTTATAATCCTTTATTTGGCTTTTTCTTTGTCGTTTCTTCTATGTTAAGTGTCCTCAACAACAAGGAGGTGTTGACTGCGAATATTACGTCATGAGATATATGTACAAAATTATCGTATGTCATAACAGTGATACAACATTGCTTAAGGTATGTTCTTTCAAATACTAATCAATTTATATTACAATTATGATACAAAACTAGCTATTAATTTATTAATTTTTAACATTTTTTCTATTTTTTGTTTGATTTGTCATGTAGGCCTTTGAAAATGGACCATATAGTCAAGATCAAATAGATGAAATTTGACATATGTGGTCAAATTACTTTATAAGAGAGTGTATGTAATCTTTTCATTTACTTTTGTAAAATATTTCATATTAATGAGAAATGCAATTTTAAATTATTGAATTTTGAAGAACTTGTGGATTAATTATTTTTATATGAATTGTTTTAGGCATGTTGTGTTGCTTTGATTTATTGAATTTTCGTAGCTTGTATTGTCTTGTGAATATTTTTTGAATTCTTGATTATTAAGTATTTGTGACTTGAATGTTGGATGTCTATTGTGGCTTGCAATATTGAAGCAGATTTATTATGAATTTGAAGCAGGTTATATGAATGGTAGCAGCATAATATGAGCTATAATTTAAAAAAAATATATAATAGGTGTCTGTCAATTCGTTGTTGTATAATTTGATTATACGTGTCTGTCGTTAAAAATAGCAAATGCGTATAACTTAATTATATGTGTCTGTCATTAAAAATAGCAAACACGTATAACTTGATTATACGTGTCTGTCGTTAAAAATAGCAGACACGTATAACCTAATTATATGCGTCTGCTATTACTAAATGACATACACGTATAATTAAATTATATCCATCTGTCCCACTGACAGACACATAAAATTCATATTATACTCGTCTCCTATATATGTGTCTACTATTTAACAAACGCATAAAATACAAAATAACAGACATATATAACTCTTTTCTGTACTAGTGTACTTACTTACCTTTATTGATGATTATTTATGATCTAGGTACTTGTATCTAATGAGATACAAATTTGAAGCCTTTAAAAATTTCAAATAATTCAGAATTGAAGTAGAGAAACAACTTGGAAAAAACATTAAACTACTTAGATCAGATCGAGGTGGGGAATGCTTAAGCCAAGAGTTTTAAGATTATCGCAAAGTTAATGGAATTTTATCTTAATGAACTCAACCTTACACGGCACAAAAAAATGGTGCAGCTAAAAGGAGAAATTGAACCTTGTTAGACATGGTGAGATCAATGATGAGTTTTGCAGAACTACCTAAATTGTTTTGGGGTCACGCACTAAAGACTACTGTTTATATATTAAATAGAGTCCATTTTAAGTCAGTTGATGTTATGAGATATGAAATAAAAAGAAGCCTATTCTTTCACACATAAAAGTATTGAGTTGTCCTGCTTATGAGAAGTGGACAATGTCAGATAAGTTAGAAGCTAAGTCTAATAAATATATGTTTGTGGGATTTCCAAAAAAGTGATTTGGATACCAATTCTTCCACCCTTTGGAACAAAAGGTATTTATTTCAAAACATGTTGCCTTCTTAGAGAAAGAGTTTCTTCTATAAGAAGATAGTGGGAGCATGATTGATCTTGATGAAGTTCAAGATGCTTAAATAGATGCAAATCAACTGACACAACCCGAATCTGTTACTCATGTAGATGAAGTAATAGTAACACCTTTTGAAACATAAGATCTTCATTGGTCGAGTATAATACACATTGTTCCTGAGAGATATGGATTTCTCATAAGTAAACATAATATCTTATTGCTCATAGAGGATGATGAGTCTACTACTTATAAAGAAGTTCTGAATAGTTTAAAATCTAACAAATGGCTAAACGTCATGCAGTTAGAGAAGTATTTCATGTATGAAAACTAAGTATGGACTTTGGTTGACCCATTTAAAGGGATAAACCCATTGGGTGTAAATGGGTCTTCAAGAAAAGACTGACATGGAAGGTAATGTTGTTACCTATAAAGCTAGGATAAAAGCTAAAGTATATAATCAAAGACAAAGAGTTGACTATGATGAAACATTTTCTCCAACTGTTATTCTTAAATCCATCAGAATAATCCTAGCCATTGCAGCTCATTATGATTATGAGATTTGGCAAATGGATATAAAAATAGCTTTCCTTAATGGAAATCTAACCAAGGATGTCTACATGACACAAACTCAAGGTTTCACATCTAGTGATGGCAAAAAGATATGCAACTTACAAAGATACATTTATGAATTGAAACAAGCATTCAGGAGTTAGAACATCCGATTTGATGATACAATCAAAGAATTTGGTTTCTCACAAAATATGGATGAACCATGGTTTTACAAAAATGTTAGTGGGAGTGCAGTCATATTCATAGTATTATATGTAGATAACATACTTCTTACAAATACCGACATCTCAATTCTTCAATCAGTTAAAATTCGGCTTTCCAAGAATTTCTCCATATTAGGGATTAAGATTAATAAAGATAGATCTAAAAGGTTGCTTAATCTTTCTCAGTCTACATAGTAGATAAGATGCTGAAGAGGTTTAGCATGGAATATTCTAAGAGAGGATTTAGTCCAATGATTCATGTGATTACCCTTTCTAAATCCATGTGTCCAAAGACATAGGATGAACGAGTTTACATGAGTAGGATTTCATATGTTGTTGCTATTGGATCTATCATGTATGTTATATTATGTACTAGACCCAATGTATCATATGCTCTAAATGTCACAAGCAGAATCAATCAGATCCCAGCGAGGGGCATTAGGTGGGGTGTTAAGAACATTCTTAAGTACATAAAAAAAACTAAGGATGTATTCTTGGTTTAAGGAGATGGTGAGCTTAAGGTAAGCAGGTATACAAATCATTTGACAAGAATGACTCCAAATCCTAGTCAGACTATGTTTTTAGATTAAATGGTGATGCAGTCAGTTGGAAGAGTTCCAAACAGGAAATGACTACAGATTCCACAACCGAAGTAGAGTATATTACAACTTTTGAGACAACTAAAGAAGCAATTTGGATAAGAAAATTCATCATAGTACTAGAATTGGTTCCTAGCATTGTTGATCCAATACCCTCGTATTGCGATAACAATGGAGCCATTGCACAAGCAAAAGAGCCACAGTCTCATCAAAGATCCAAGCATGTACTCAAACGTTACCATCTGAATCAAAAGATCAGAAGTAGACATGATGTAAAGATAGAGAGAGTTCCCACTAATCAGAATATAGTTGATCTTTTGACTAAGCCACTTCCTTGAAAGAAATATGATAGTCATATACTCGCTTATGGTATAATGAACAAAGGCGATTGGCTTTAGTGCAAGTGGTAGATTGTTAGAGATATGCCCTAAAGGCAATCACCTTAAACACTTAATGTGCTCATTTATAATTAATAAAAGACATTTTTAATATATTGGTGTTCATTCACATATGAATTTGATTTAGATCTTAGACCTTTTAATGAAGTCCTTGCTAAGTAACACAGCATAAAGGAAATCATGATGAGATCATGATGGGGAGATTTCTATTATGTGCTATTGTGTTTATACCTAAATTATCCCTAGTCATATGATTAACAAGATGGGACATTGTTAATCCAAATAAACTAGCACATATTATACTCCTTGATATGTTTAGAGTTAATATGTGGATATTTGCTAGAGTAGCCAAGTACATTAGATGATCTGCTATGAGACAATCACATGGGTATCTATTCAATGTCAATGATAGTCTCATCATAGCAATGGTGCAAGTATCCTTAGACTTGAAATACTCAAGGTTATATTAGATACTAAATCCTATACTCTGACTCCATTCCTTATTGCCTTTTAGAATCTACTCATAGTGTGGTGAGTGGGTATAGCATGAGTTATACAAAGGTAGTTAAGTTATCAATAAAGGATTCACTGCTTTTGATAGAAGAATAGTATACCTATGACCTCTTATAGAGATCATTGCTGAGAAATACTTGGCTAAGGTGGATATGTCTTAAGGAAGGCCTTTGAAGACTTATCTTATAGAGTGATGAGTCTCATAGACAAAAACTAATAACACTTGGACTAGATGCAATGTAATCCATCAAATGGGAGTTGACACATTGTCCAATTCGAGTGAGGTATGACATGATGAAAGGACAAATTGCATGGAAATTATCTATGGAAGGGTTTATAGTCAAACCACTGATTTTCTGGTTATTTGAGTGGTCATGATTTGTTGCTAGATACCACTCATGATCTGCTCAAAATCATGTGATGATTTGAGCAACCAACATAACTGGAAACATAAAAGGTCACACGCAAAGAATGAATAAAAGAAATGTGAAATAGGCCTTGGATTGGATCCAAAAACATGAGAGAGCATGTTTCGCATATTTGAACAAATAGGGTTACATGTCACATGCATGTAATGGTTGTCGCGTGTAAATGATTGTGGCAAGGGGGATGGTTTATCCATCTCTAATCGATGTTATGGTGCACAATCGACCTATCATGCCCAATCATGTCAAGGTGTCCGTAGATGAAGTATTTTCTAGCTGCTGCGGATAGTTGGGGAAGCGGAGGGTAGTTTGTTCAGTTTCCACTACATCTTGTTATGCTTGGAAAGGTAACAATTCCTAAACTTAAAGAACAATAAAGTTCATATTATCATTTTCCATATATCGTAATATGTCATAATTTATTATTAATTGATAGGAACCCAAATCTACCCATTAAAAAGGCTTTAAAGAATAAATAAGGCAGTGATTTATTGAATGAATCAGCTACAAAGCAACATCGGCCTATAGTTAATGAAAACATTTTGGCAAGTTTGAGTGGTGACATGAGGTTTATGCATGACATAGTTGCTAAATTGCCTACTATGTACATTCTTGAAGTTCCTACAAAAATTACACTATTTAGATATCCAATAAATGATCTTATGATTCATGTCGGTATGGAAGACATCACTCAACTTCTCTCCATAGAATGGTTCAATGTTTAGTCATTCATATATTTATGATGTAATATTATAACGTTTATTATAAATATTATAAGATCGATCTTCCATATTGGAAAATAATAACTTATGTATGTTTTGTGATTCATGCATGCAGGTATCTTCATAACTTATGCAATAAATTCTCTATATCATCGATTGGATTTCTTTGTCCAACAATGCTTCATTTGATGTTCACAGAGACCAACAAGATGGAAATATATATTATAGAAGCTATAAAGGAACAGAGAGACAAACAATTCATTCTACTAACATACTTCCAAGAGTAATAGAACATTTACATTCATGCATGTTTGCTTAATTTTTATTCTCAATATTTTTACTAACTTCAACCTATTTATATATTTGTAGTTTCCATTGGATATTGATTGTATTTCACTATAAATGGAGTGAGATATTTTTCATGGATCTTCTAACCCGTGGTAGCCGCGATATAAGTCTGAAACCTCACCTTAACTTGTAAGTTATAATACTACTAGATAATAGTTTCTATAGTGTTTGTAGAGTTTTCAATATTAATGTCCATTTTGATATACACTTATTTTCCAAAGCCTACAGAACTTATGTTATATAAGGTGGGGAAATAAAGGTGTTAGGATAAAATGGAGTGACATTTTGGTAAGAATTTTATATTCCTAATTACTAGTTAGATTGAAGTTTTTATGAGTTTATAATCCTTTATTTCGCTTTTTCTTTGTCATTTTTTCTATTTTAAATGCCTCAATAATAAGGCAATGTAAAATGTGGATATTACGTCATGAGATATACATATAAAATTGTTATATATCATAACAGTGAGAGAGCATTGCTTAATGTATGTTATTTCAAATATTAGCTTGTCAATTTATATTACAAGTATGATACCTAGCTTGTTATGAGTTTATTAATTTTTAACATTTTTTCTATTCTTTGTTTGATTTGTTTTGTAGGATTTTGAATATAGATCATATACTCAAGATTAAATAGATGAAATTCGATATTTGTCATATAATTACTTTGTAAGAGATTGTATGTAATCTTTTTAATTTACTTTTATAAAATATTGCATATTAATGATAAATGCAATTTGAAATTAATCAATTTTGAAGAACATGTGGATTAATTATTGTCACTGATTTGATTTATGCTTGTTGTGTTGCTTTCATTCTTGAATTTTTATGACTTGTGTTTGCTTGTGTTGTCTTGTGAACATTTTATGAATTGTTGATTGTTGAGTATTTGTGACTAATGTGTTGGATGCCTATTATGGGTTGCATTATTGAAGCAAGTTATGAATATTGAAGCATGATTAATGGTTGTTGCAAAATATCAACTAAATTTTAAAAAAATAGGATATGTCATTTAGTTTTAGCAGACATGTATTACTTGAGTATATGTGTCTATTGTTTGATAATAATATATGTATATAATCAAGTTATATGTGTCTGCTGTAACTAAAAGATAGACTCATATAACTTGATTATACACGTCTGCTATTAACAAATATCATATGTGTATACTCAAGTTATACACATCTATCAAAATGATAGACACATAAAATTCAAATCATATGTGTCTTTTTCATATGTGTCTACCATTTAACAGATGCATAAAGTCTAAAATGACAAATGTGTATAACCTTTTTATGTACTAGTGATATGTATGCCTTTCATTTCATGGAATGTACATTTGTCATTAGTGTTATGTGCTAGTAAGTATTGTGCAAGCATACCAATTGGTCAGTTGAAGATACCACCCTACCTGACTAAGATACAATGGTTGTTTTATGGATAACTTAGTGACTAACCATATGCAGTATAATATGAACATGTGAAATATGCTAAGCTAAAGTAAAACTGATCAATTATTTTCTCTAGACTACTAGGTTAACATTTATATTAACTTGATACAATGATGTGCTATGATGATGCAAAGGTGTTAAGAATGTATAAATCTGGAAGAAAATTTTATAATTCTATTAAATGCATATGAACTTAAGATTTTGTTGCTTTTGAAAAAAGTGCACCACTAAGTGAAATGCTTCATGAGTGAGTTTTCTTGTCTCATGCATAGATACGGAGAAGTGTAGATAAAGCGAAGCCAATAGTCTTTTTTTTAGTGAAGAAAAGTGGGACCTACTTTAGAGTCATTAGAAGATAGTCCTTGTAACATCCGATGATTTAGGCCTTGATTGTACGTGATCGTAGTGGGATACGATGGTTCAATCGAAATCTAAATTTGGACCTATAAAAAAATGACAAATAATAAGAAAAAATAATTAAGGGTATTATTATTTGAGAATTAAAAAGATTAGTGCTAGAACTGGAAAAAAAAATAAAATAAAATTACCCTAAAGACAAAATCAGTATTATTGGAATTGTTGAGAAAACATTTGTGAAGATAAGAAAATTTGTGGAAAATGATGAATTTCTAATAATTAAAAGTTAAAAAAATCATTTATATTTTGGACCAATCGATAAAGGGCTTAATGTAGTCATGGAACCACCAAATACTCACCTTATAAAAAAAAAAGGAGATAAACATCTTCATTTTCAACCAATTAGAAAACAACTACCACCATCTCCTTACCCAAAAACCTCCATTTTTCTTCCTTTTTCCAACATGCTAAGAATGGGGGAAATGAGTTATGAGAGAGAAGATTCAAGAAATTAAAGAGTTTTTGCCAGAAAGAGAGCTAATGAGGAAGAAAGAACGAAGAAAGAAGAAGAAAAAGGGAGAAGAGTTGGGGCAGATTCGACCAGCCCTATAATCCATTAAGGTGAGTTTATTCTTCTTAAATTCAATATTTTTCCTTCTATTTGAGACCTATAAGGATGATAAATATGATTAGGATTGGTAGATTAAGGTTATTTGGCAAGAATGAACCTAGAATTTGAAATTGGTAATTAGTTAAAGAAAAGTGAAGCTAAACCTTTAATCAATGATAATTGATGTTAGTTAATTATTTTATAACTTAAAAACTAGAGAAAGATAACTCTAATGGAGAAAGGAGGGGCTACCATAGATAAGCTAATTTGGAGAAAATTGAAATTAACTAAAGGGAAACACAATTGGTGATGAGTGATGTGTGATTAGAGTATTGATTTGAAGAAAATAAATTGAGACCTATGATAAGGTTTTTAGGCAACCATGACCTATCAAGAAGGAAGTTTAACCTTATTAATTTTTGGCTAAATTAAAGTATAAAACATATTAGGAGCATTAGGATTTTGTGTAGGCATGAAAAGTTTTGAAAATAGATGATAGAAATGAAATATGATATGGTTGTATAGGAAAATCAAGTGAACAAATGATATGCCCTCAAGAGGGTGACGAGGGCAAGGAGAAAGCTAATTAGTGAGGGGAGGAAAAGAAGGGAAAATGAAAGCTCCACGGCTGATTAGATATGTGTTTCATTGATAACAATCTTACATGTTATCTAAATGTGTGAAATTATGTGTTAATACTTGATATGAACGTGGTTTGCCATGGAATGTGATTGGTAGTTACTTTTGATTTTTTTTTTGGTAATGGGACTAAATGGTGTGAAAATATTAAGATATGTGAATGAAAGTGTGATATGGAAACTTTGGCATAAAAATGAATGTATATAATGAATGTATATGATGAATATAATTAGTAGATAGGTTTGCGTTAATTGATGACCCTGCTTCAGAATTTTATGAGCAATCTTGACATTTTTTATCATAACTAATATTCTGGTAATGAGAATGAGATGAAATTAGTTGTCAGAAGCTAAGTTCAAATTTTAATTTCAAATGGGCTAAAAATTGGACACAAAAACTGTCACCTGTAGGTACCCAGAAAATACTGAGTAAAACTAATAGAACGCCCTTCAATAAAAGGGTCATAACTTTTGATAGAAAACTTGGATTTGTATGATTTTTAATAAATCTGAAAGATGAGACATTAAGCCACAAAATATTAGAATACCATAAATTCAAATTCGAACTATAAATGGGCTAAAAATGAGGCCCGAAATAAAGCCCGAAATCTGTTATAGACAAATAATTGATATATTAGGCTTTTGCATGTAGTGTGATGAATACATATACTAATTAATGAAAATTTTGACTTTAATTATAGTTATAAATGTTTAATAAATTATTTATATGTGAGGTTTTAATTCAATAATAATAAAAATAAATAACAAAAATAAATAAACATATAAGTGAAAATTTGGTATAATTACCATTTTTGAAAATATTATGAATAATAATCCTAATGTTGGGAATAAATATAAAAATAGTAAGCCCTAAGACACCTAATCTAGAAATAGAATAGAGAATAGTTTAGCATGTCAATCAAGGGATTTAAGGCACTCGGTGCCAAAACATAAAAGCCGGTAATAACAATTTTATAAATGTGCTCGGCCAAAATTATTAAACCGGTAATGACAATATTACGAAAGCCGATAATGACACTATTATAAAAGCATTCGATGCAATATTATGAAAGCCGGTAATGATAACCTCGTTATTCTTATTAGTTAGTTCGGTTATAGGTTTTATGAGCACAAAGAAAATGAAAATAACAATAACAATAATATAAAAGTGTATCATTTTGATAAGGTTGTGCTAAATCAAAATTGTTAAATATTAAATATTTGATAACATTTATTTGATTTCATGTATTTCTTATGTTTTATGCCTTATTTGTAAAATTATAAAATGACATGTAAGAAAAAAATATATATGTAAGATTTTTATTCCTGAAACATCACTAAGCTAGTAGCTTAGCGTGGGTGGTTTCCTCTTGCGTGGGTTCTAAAGAATATATGTAGATAGTATAGTCGTCGTAAGAAGAAGGGTACCGCACAAAAAGCGGCTTAAAGCTTTGGACATATTTTGGTATATTTTGTTAAAAACTTTGTAAATTAAATTATAATTTTATCTCATCTATTATGTATTGGAAATGTGTACATCTGATGTAATAGACATAATTTGGATGTCAAATAATACATTTTATAAATAAATAAAAATTTTGAATATTGCTATTTGTAATAATTTCATTTTAGTGTTTGTAATATTTTTGCAAAAAACAATTTACTTAATTTAGCTAATCTTATAAGACAGTTAGTCGGGTAATATTCACTTACCTTACTAAACTAAAGTGAGATAAAGGGGTCTTACAGTCCTTTTTGGGCTGGTTTTGTTTCTTTTAAGTTAATTTGTGTCTCATTTAGGGTTGTGTATTATATAGTTAAGTGATGTATTATAATGGTTAATTATGAGCGATGTATGAGTAAGAGTAAGGAACACATAATAGTTAGCTTTCATTTTGCAACTTGTGACTTTATAAAGTTTTGACATAAATGGTGAATGAACACTCGTTTTAGGTGTGAATATGGAAGTTTGATTTCAAACAAGTGCAAAGATTTTGATGTGTGGACATTAACTTGGAAATAAGTTTTTGAAATTATATGAGCTATGTGTTACAATTATTGAAATCATTGTTATAGGTCATATTCATTTTTGGGACAATTATAAAAATAGAGGATAAATTTTCTAAAAAATGACACAGTTTCATGTCATCAAAAGAAAAAGAGGAAAAAATATATATATTTAAGTTAACTTAATCTTGGTAATCTTATATCAAAAAGTTATAAACCCACATTTAATGCCCACTACTACAAGTAAATGTGGTAACTTTGTCATATGTCAGATAAGCTAGAAGCTAAGTCTGACCGATGTCTATTTGTGGAATATCCAAAATCATCATATGGATATCAATTTTACCACCCCTTGGAACAAAAGATTTTTGTTTCAAGACATTCTATCTTTTTAGAGAGAGAATTCTTTCTAAAAGGAGATAGTGGGAGCCAAATTGAACTTGAGGAAGTTCAAGATGCTCAAACAGATGCTGATCAACTGCCTAAACCCGAGCTTGTTACTCATACAGATGATATAACAACTCAACCTTCTGAAGCACAATAGCTTTATAGGTCACATAGGATACGTATTGTTCTAGAGAGTATGGATTTCTCATTAGTGAACAGAACGACGTATTGCTCATAGAAAATGATGAGCCTACAACCTATGAAGAAGTTCTGAATAGTTCAGAATCTGACAAATGGCTTCAAGCCATGAAGTCAGAAATGGATTTCATGTATGAAAACCAAGTCTGGACTTTGGTTGACCCACCCGAAGGAATAAAGCCTATAGGGTGCAAGTGGGTTTTCAAAAAGAAAACTAACATGGATGGTAATGTGATTACCTATAAAGCTAGACTTGTTGCTAAAGGTTATCGTCAAAGACAAGGAATTGACTACGATGAAATTTTTAGCCCAATAGCTATGCTTAAATCCATAAGGATACTCCTAGCCATTGCTACTCATTATGATTATGAGATATGGCAAATGGATGTGAAGACAGCTTTCCTTAATGGAAATCTGACTGAGGATGAGTACATGACACAACCAGAAGGTTTCATATCCAAAGATGGCAAAAAGGTATGTAAGCTTCAAAAATCCATTTATGGATTAAAGCAAGCATCCAGGAGTTGGAATATTCGGTTTGATGAGACAATCAAACAGTTTGGTTTCCTACAAAATCCGGATTAACCTTGTGTTTACAAGAAGATTAGTGGGAGTGCAATCGTATTTCTTATGTTATATGTAGATGACATATTGTTAATGGAAAATGATGTCACAACCCTACAATTAGTCAAAATTTGGTTATCCAAGAATTTCTCTATGAAAGACCTTGGAGAAGCAGTCTATATTTTGGGGATAAAGATCTATAGAGATAGATCTAAAAGATTGCTTGGTCTTTCACAGTCTACATACATAGATAAGATGCTAAAGAGGTTTAGCATGGAGTAGTCCAAGAAGGGATATATTCCCATGACCCATGGGATTACTCTCTCAAAGTTTTTGTGTCCAAAGACACAAGATGAGAGAACACACATGAGTTTGATTCCATATTCTTCAGCTATAGGATCAATCATGTATGCTATGATATGCACAAGACCCGATGTATCATATACTCTGAGTGTCACAAGTAGATACCAATCGGATCCCTGGTGAGGGTCATTAGGTGGCTGTCAAGAATATCCTTAAGTACTTAAGAAGAACTAAGGATGTATTATCAGTATATGGAGATGGAGATCTTATTGTGAGCGGGTATACCGATGCCAGCTTCCAATCTGACAAGGATCACTCAAAATCTCAGTCAGGTTATATATTTACACTAATTGGTGGAGCAGTTAGTTGGAAGAGTTCCAAACAGGAAACGACTGCTGATTCCACAACCGAAGCAGAGTACATTGCAGCTTCTAAAGCAGCAAAGCAAGCAGTTTGGATAAAGAAATTCATCACAGAACTTGGAGTGCTTCCCAACATTATTGATCCAATACAATTGTATTCTGATAATAATGGAGCCATTGCGCAACCAAAAGAGCCACGGTCTCATCAGAGATCCAAACATGTACTTAGAAGATACATTTTGATTAGAAAAATCATTGGTAGGAATGATGTAAAGACAGAAAGAGTGCCCACTGATCATAATATTGCTGATCCTTTAACTAAGCCACTTCCCTAAAAGAAATATGATTCTCATGTACTCGCCAATGGATTTAAATACAAAGGCAATTGGCTTTAGTGCAAGTGGGAGCTTGTTAGAGGAGTGCTCTAAAGGCAATCACCTTTAGCACTTATTGTACAAATTTATTTGATTAATTAAAGGCTTTTTCATGAATTTGATGTTCATTTGATATATGAATTGATAAGTGATCTTAAATCAATTAATGAAGTCCTTGATACATAACATAACATGAAGGAAATCCTGATGAGATCATGATATTGAGTTCTTATCATGTGTAATTATGTTAGTATCAAAATTATCCCTAGTCATAGGATTAATGAGACGGGACATTATTAATCCAGACAGACTAGCACATGTTACACTCCTTGATTGGATCGAGTAGTAGATCTCATAATCTATAAATATGAGATGTTTAGAGTTAACATGTGGATGTTTGCTAAGTGTAGTTAAGTACATTGGATGACAAACTATGAGACAATCATATAGATAATCTATTCAAATGTCAATGATAGTCTCATCATAGCAATGGTGCAAGTATCCTTAGACTTGAGGTACTCAATGATATCTTGAATATTGATTGTGTGTTTTGACACTATTCCTTATTGCCTCAGAGAGGTAGCTCATAGGGTGGTGATTGGATACAACTTGAGGTATTCGAAGGTAATTGGGTAACCAACAAAGGATTCACCACTCTTGATAGAAGGAGTGTATACCCATGGCCTCTTGTCATGATCATTACTCGGGAATCTCTAGCCGAAGTAAAAATGTCATAAAGATAGTCTTCAATGACATATCTAATAGAGTAATGAGCGTTAAGGATAAGAACTAACATTACTTGGACTAGACGTGACGTAGTCAGTCTAGTGGGAGTTGACACATGTTCATACTCTGAACCAAGTGGGGTATAAAATGGTGAAAGGTATAATAGCACAGAAATTGTCTATGGAAAGGTTCGTAGTCAAACCACTAACTTTCCAGTCAATTGGGGGCCATGATGTGTTGCTAGATACCGCTCATGACCTGTTTAAATTAATTGTTAATTTAAGTGGCCAACATAACTAGAAACCTAATGGGTCACACACATTGAAGATATGAAGAATGGGTAAAATGGTCTTGGATATGATCCAAAATATGAGAGAATTATTTCGGGATGGATCGCAATGAGATCGCACAGAGGTCATGGGCCCGCGCGGGCTAGGCAGGCTGCTGGTCCGCCTAACGGGCTAGCTGGGCTGCCCTACAGCAACCCGCAGCAGGCCCAGCGCGCTGCTAGCTCCCACCCATTGGCCAACGACAGATTTTGGCCTTAATTAGGCCAATTATGGCCAATTACTATTCATTCATTTCCCTTTTCTCCATTTTTGATTTTTCATTTTTTCTTTGAATTTGATTCAAATAGAAAAGACATCAAATGGCAGAAAATAGACATGAAAATATTTTTTTGTGAAAAAAATATTTTTAAGACAACAAAATTCTCTCAAGAACACTTTCAAAGCTAGCAATTTGAATTTGTTCAAACCATTTCTTTTGATAGTTTCTTCTTTATTCTTCGCGTGGATTATCATTAGAGACATCATAGTATGGATTATTGTAGTTTGCTACAACCCAACAAAGTGAAGATTTGAAGAACAAATAAGAAATTACAAGGTATAATTTTTAACATATATATTTATATAAATTAGTTTTAATGGTACAAGTATGATCTTTTGTTTTGGGTTTTGAAAATTTTATTTTTCCGCTGCGTTTATGAATATGATTCATTCTTCAAAACCCAACATAAGCAGATTCACGACTATGACAATAGTTGTCATGCCTATGAACATCGTCATCATTTGTTCTTTCTTTTTTCTCACATCCTAAAAATTAAGAGGAACCCTAGAATTCGAAGTTTTCTCATACCAGAGGCTAATGTTTTATGTTTTCCTTTAATTCTCATACCTAAACACCCAATTTAAAGCAAAAGATCAAAGTTTAAGCAAGTTATTATGTAAGAGGAACATAAAGAGGAGGTGCTCTTGAGGAGGCCAAACCATTGGAGGAAGAGAGGAGATGAATCTTCCATCCCAGCCATGTTTCCTTCAATTAAGGTAAGAAATCATGTTTCCCTTTCGTTTTTACAAGTTTCCATAGCTTTGATCATGTCTAGTTCATTTATGGTAAAGAATCATTTCCAAATGAGTTAGGTTATGGTTCGATCTTGAGAGTTTATGGTTAAATACCTCTATTTAAGTTGTTTAAAGGTCAAAGAAAATGGTTGTAAGAAGTTATATGAGATTGAGGTTATAAGAAGGGTTAAAGTTAGGGTTTTCATTTTATGGCTTTAAAAGCTAAGTTTAAAGGTTATAGATTTTGATATAGATATGTTATATGTGATAGCAGTTGAAAGAGGAGGTGATGAAACCCACCAAATGGATAAACAAGCTTAAGATAAACATTGGTTTTTAAGGCTCCATTATAGATATGTACATATATGCATTCAAATTCCCAAAATATGGCATGTTGTGTGTTAATTAAGTGATAATTGAATTGAATACTTTATATGCTAAATGCATAGTTCAATGATGAAATTAATGCCATGAGATAGGAGTAATTGTATGAGAAGTGTATGTATACCTTAAATGAGTATTGATGATGGTTGTTGTGTATATGTAATAAATGTGCCTAAGAGGTAATAAATAGAGTAATGAATGATGATGCCCTCATGGGTGAAATAGGTAAGTAAGAAATGATTAAATGTATATGGAATATAAATGCTTGATAAGATGGCTTATTTAAATGTTATAATGCAATGGCTATATACATGCCTTCAATGATGATATGTTTAAAGTATGCTTTTATGATTTTTAGTACAAGAATGTTGCATGATGAATTTCTACATGAACAAAATATATATGCTACATGATATGAATGTTATAATAAATATAATATAAACAAGTAAACCCAAACTTGAAACTAGGACTAGAAATAGGATAGGTGGCATGCCATTAAGGGGGTTTACGGTACTTTAGTTATATGTTTACTCAGTCAATGTGGCTTAAGCTTAGAAAGCGTCATTGACTTGAGAAGCCTTGAATGGCACACATGATGATCGATAATATTGCATGCAAAAGTTAAATATTTACTTAATCAATGTGGCTTACGCTCGGAAAGCACCATTGACTGAGGAGCCTGGACTGGCGTATGATTATAAAGAGTGACAAAGTGGCTTAGCTTGGACGAACGCCCTTGCTCATAACCCGTATCTGAATAGTCCATGTTGAGAGTTATCGGGCAATAAATTTATAATTGATTAAGGAATGAAATGAAATGGAAAAAGATGTTCAAAGATACAACTCTTCAAAAATACACTATTAATATGTTATATGCTTTTAAAAGAAGTTAAATGCATGTTTATGTTGTCAAAGCTTAGTAAACTATCGTGCCTATGAGGTAAGGTATTTTATATGATAGTATAATTATCACTCATGCCATGACTATATATATGATACCATGTTTATATATGATGCATGATCGCATGTAAGAATTTCTATGCCTATATGTACCACTAAGCTTTCAGTAGCTTAGTATGCAGGTGTTTTTCCCATGCAGGTCGAAGCCTAGTGATAAAGATAGAAGTTGATCAAGGGAAGCTAGCCCAATATCAGAGACAACAGCTCAGACCCTACGAGGGTCGGTGATATCTCATGTCATTGTAAGGGGGTTGTTTACTTGTATATATGTCTGTAAATGCAAGTTTTATGTAATATATGCCAAATGCATATATTTTTGTAAACCCTAGGCAAGGGCTAGTCTTATTTTATTGAAATTGTGATTTTAAATGTTAAGTCAAATATTTTATTTTTACATTATGTTTTATACAAGTCATCATAGCCATGGTGCAAAGAAAAAGTTTTAAATTTTCACAGGTTTTCTGCATACAAGTTGTGTGACACTCCCTCGTTTAGTCGGGCTAACGTTAATTAGATGAGAGGGTGCTACAGAGCAACATAATGGGAGTTACTTTTTCTTAAATAATCAATAAGAAAAAGTTATTTTTAAATTAAGTAACTCCTCACTTCATAATGACTAACTTCCCATTGAATAGGTAACTCCCCATTTCATAATGAGTAACTTCCCATTGCAGAACTCTTCACTTTGTATCCCATCATGGGTGTAACCAACATCTCCCACTCACACATGATGGGATCGACTCTCTTATCAATAAATGAGGTTTATAATTGTCAAATAAGTCGTGTGACCACGCATACTTTGATAGCACATTTGCTATATATCCATTAGGAGTATATAGCTTCTCAATTAATATATCTTGGGGTATGATTAGTATGACGTATCCTATACCATTTATCACATATTCTTTCATAAGATATCATTTCTTATTCAAATTTATTTGTATTCATAATAATGTTTCGTCATTGAGATGAACATAACTGATCGACCATTAAATACATATCAATGTCATAATTTAAATATGATCTTCCTCTTTCTCGATTCCTATAATTTTTATTTAATACGCTTTTCCAGAAATATTTCAGTAGACCAAATCATTTATGATCTTTTGGTAACATTTTAAGATAACAAACATTATGTACCAATTACGAAACCAAAATTGAGTCATAAGGATACTAGGCGAGATTACATATAAACTCGAGGATCTCACACTAAATAAAGTTATGATATAAACTTTATTACCCTATTTGGTCGAATTATGGACATATGGTATGAATCACATGTTATGGCATTAACTCATTTTCCATTGGAACGTATGTCTTTATGCTATATAATACCATATAGATCGCAGTTACATACACTCAGTGCAAACTCTGAGTTCACATACATACTCGATTCATCAATTCTTTCATAAATTTGATATGACATCTAGACAGATAAAATGATATATTATATATTATAATATCCACTTAATGTTAAAATATTTTATCAATCATCTCTTTCGTTTCATGTATAATGGAGACATTTGCATTTATACTTTGGCTCTCAATTATCACTTAGATAATAAAAGCTTAAATTTTATCTTATCTTTATTCGCACAAAGTAACAAAAATGATTGCATGTGTGAGGAGGCCAATCTTATATATGTCCAACATAATTTTGTACTCAAATATGTACTCAACATATATTTTCATGTATATTTTATAACAAATATATCAAGGAATTGAACCATAATGGAAATTCATTATTTATGGAGAATATATATATATATATATATATGAACATTCTTGGAAAAAAATATTTATAAATACATTTAACATCTACGCAAGCCTGATGATTTAACATGGCTAAAGTATGCATCTTTAGGCATAGACTTTATAAAGGGATCTACAACCATCTCTTGTGATGTTATGTACCTCATATTCACTTCTTTTCGTGTAACCATGTCTTTCATAAAATTATACTTAATGTTAACGTGTTTAGGTTTGGCATTGAACTTAGGGTCTTTTGGGTATGCTATTGCAACCTAACTATCATAATTTATAAGTACTGACTCTATAGCATTACCCCTCATTGTTAAACGTTCCAAAAATATTCTCAGCCAAACAGCTTCTTGCACAACAGTTGAGAAAACTACAAATTCGGCTTCCATTATTGATAGAGCTATACAAGGTTGCTTCTTACTACTCCATGATATGGAACCATTATTGAGTAAGAATGCAAATTATGAGGTAGATTTTCTCTCATCTAAATCTTCTTCCCAATCAGCATCAGTATAGCCTTTCAAATGCATATCTCTCCTTTGATAACACAATGAGTAATCAGTTGTGCCTTTCAGATACCTAAGTATCCTTTTTACTGCTTTCCAATGTGCTTGTCCTGGGTTGGATTGATATATGCTTGTTATTCCAACATGAAAGCAAGTATCAGGCATAGCACACATCATAGCATACATTAGGCTTCTAACCACACTAAAATAAGGAACCTTGCTCATTGTTCCTTTTCTTTAGAGGTTATAGGACACATCTTTTAACTTAGGATTTCACCTTTTGTAATTGGAGTATCAATGGGTTTACAATCTTGCATATGAAATCGCTCAAGAATTTTCTTAATGTATGACTCTTGTAAAAAAGACAATAAATTCCTTGATCGATCCTTTGAAATCTTAATTCCAAGGATAAATGCAACTTCACCCATATCTTTCATTTCAAAGTTGGATGACAACCATTCTTTAATTTGTATTGCATATTCCACATTATTTTCGGCTATTAGTATGTCATCAACATATAAAGATAAGATCACAAAATTATCTTTAGACCTCTTAATATAAACACAATGGTCTTCTTCAATTATTTCAAAATCATAAGACATAATTGCATTATGAATCGAATGTAACATTGTCTTGAAGACTATTTAAGGCCATAGATTGACTTTGAAAGTATACATACTTTATGTTATTGGCCTTTTACAATGAAACTTTCTAGTTGTTCCATATAAATTTCTTCATCCAATTCTTCATTGAGAAAAGCAGTTTTCACATCCATTCGATGTAATTATAGGTCCATACTTGCTACAATAGCTAGAATTAAGCATATTGACATGAACTTTACAAGTGAAAAAGTTTCTTCATAATCTATTCCTTCATGTTGTGTATACCCCTTCGCAACTAGGCTGGCTTTATATCTTTCAATAGTGTCATCTGTCTTATACTTAATTTTAAGAATCCATTTATTTCCAATAGGTTTGCGTCCCTTGGGTGGGTCAACTAATTTCCACATGATTTGTTTTCATGGACTCCATTTTTTCATCCATTGCTTTCATTTATTTTTCCTTGGTAGGGCATTTAAAAGCCTCATTTACATTCCTTGGCTTTTCCTCATCTTGTGGAGTAACAATGAAGGTTTCCCTTTCAATCTTAAAACGATAACAAGGATTTAGTTTAAGATTTTTCCATCGGATTTGAGATTATTCAATTTCAATGTTACTCCCACTTGGACTCGCAATCATAGTTAGATCTATCTAAGGTTGTAATTGAGTTTCTATAAAAACTAATTCATCGTTTCTCAAATCACTCTCACTCGAATAAAATGGATTCAACTCTTGTGTAGCAAAAATACTCTATCATAGGTTTTATATAATGATATGTGTTCACATATTTGACCTTGTTTAGGAAAATTATTTTCTAGAAACTTGACATCTCGTGATTCAAAGTCAATAATGTTACCACCATCTTGTTTGCCTATGAAAATATACCATTTTGATTGTTCTAACTATCTTATAAAAATACTCTTCCTTCCTCTCGGACCCAATTTTTCATATTTATGAGATGAACTGAGAACATAGGTTGCACATCTCTAAGGTTTTAAAAAACTTAGATAAGGTTTTCTACCAATCCATAACTCTGTGCCATCATTGACTTAACCATTTCAAGAGGGCTCCTATTTCATCTCTCCACAACACCATTTTGTTCTGAGGTATATGGGATAGTCAATTAATGCTCTATTTCATTTTCATTACATAAACATTTGAAATTATTAGAAAGATATTTTCGACCTCGATTAGTTCTCAACATTTTAGTTTTCTTATCTAATTGATTCACCTAAATTCTCGTATTTTATAAAGCAATCTAATGCTTGAGATTTGTGAGAAATCAAATAGACATAACCATATTGAGTGTAATCATCAAACACTTTTACCTTTTGTTATATGGTCTATTACTCCTGAGTCTATAGTCCACAAAGGATTAGATTCAATTAGAAAAACAAAACTTGAAACATTAGTTTTATTCACAAGTGCACAAAGGTCAAATACCTTTTTGGGCTCTTTGCAATCACGTGCAAAATGCCCCTTCTTGCAACAATTATTGCACTTGAGCTTAGATACATGTTTCTTCTTCTTAAAGAAACATTTTCCATTTCCAATTGAAATTTTGCTTCTTCCTAGCCTGAGCATTGCACTTACTTTTCTTATGTTGGTTCCCATCATAAAACTTTTGTTTGCCCCCCCTCTTTCCATTTTGAGAGCTAGAGCCAACCAAGTACACATCAGTACTAGACATGCTAGCCATAAGGCGATCCTCCTCGAGCTCTAAGTAAGTGGTGCATAGCATCCTCCAAAGTTTTGATATTTTTCATTGTGGGCCAGATGCATTTTCATATGTTCCTAGTTATAAAAGCAATGAATGGATCACATCTTGAACTTGTTATCTGTCAGTAAGGATGTGACCTGCACCTTTGATCTCATTTATCATGTTTAATATGACTTAAATGTTTTTTCATTGTATACTCAGGATGTTTCTTATAAGTGTCAAACTTGATAGTAAGTGACCTCAGTTTGGTTACGAATGTACTACAAAATCTTTCAGAGAGAGCGGACAACATGTCCTTTTTTATCTCATACTTTCGGAACTCCTTCATGATGACATCATCCATACTGCTCAGCAACATGATGCGAGCAATGGAGTTCTTCTTCTTCCAGACCTCATAAGCATCACAATCCCTCCTATGTTGGGGCTGTTTTGCCTTGCTCAAGTATCCAGAGCCTCAAAAGCCTCTTTCTCTTCTAGCACATATTGGATTTTCATACTCTAAATCTCATAATTGTTGTTCAATTTTTCACCCTTATTGAGTTTGGCTACAATATTTTTAGCAGTAGATGTCATTCTTAATACTACTGAAAGATATATATACACGATAATCAATTTCTAGAACATACATGAACTTCAACTAACTATAAAGTGTTAATCTTATACATGCTTTGATTCGAAAATTCACTATGTTCCTAATCATCTTCTAAAATTCCTATGTTCAACTAATTACCTTTTCATTAATTATTCGCTGTTTAAAGTTACTAAAAATTTTATTAATTTGTATAAAAAAATAATTAATTATTCGCAGTTTAAAATTACTAAAACTTTAATAAATTTGAACTAAACAAATTATTAATTAACAACTTTCATAATTCAACAAAAATAATTTCATGCTAAACAAATTATGCAATAATTAATAGCATAAATTTCATTGAATTAATAAACACAAATATATATAATCACAATCCATATAGTAACATTATATTTAAGTTCGAGCTAATTATATAAAAATAAAATTTAAGATAGTCTCATCCTATGGATAGGGATAGACTCATACAACTTTCCTTTGAGTTTTAAAGGCAATACATAATTGACTTTGGGTACCATAGGATTTTCAGATTTTTTTTACTGTCTTTGCGAATGGACATACCATATGAAGTGTTAAATGTCTTCGCAATCCAATTCACATATGCATTGACAAACTCATTGACGAGTTTTCCATTTGACCCTCTATGGTTATAACTTTTCCATAATGAATTGAGAATCCCTTGTTCATTAATTGACTTAATGTCAGATCTCAGCGCCTCATATTTCTCATAATGAGACAACAAACCATTTTCTCATTCCTTTATTCTTTCTTTTATTCCAAAATAAAAAGAACCATGATAAAGAAAAATTATATATTAACAAAAAAGATATTTAAGTCACATAAATAGGTAATGATTAAAAAAAATTAATCAATAATGTGACCTAAAAAAAATGACTATAGAAAATATAATTAAAATAAAATTAATTATATTTTATGACCAAACAAATAATTAAACCCAATTTTTAATTTTAATTATTTGAAAAAAAAATGTCTTTTTTTTGTCTTTGGCTAATACACGAGCTTGTTTTGTTTCTTTAAATTGTACATGGCGTGTGTGGCTGAATCCAATGATCGGGTTTCGCTCGGTGGGGGTTTTCAGGCATCCTAAGGCAGTATGTGGGGTCATTTACATCAATCCACACATACAACTATGTGAAACGATCAGTGGCACGAATGATAATTTTCATCATCTTCTTCATTTAAATTTCTGGAAAAACGAATTTTTTAGAGATAATGGACAATTTTTGAGAGTCAATGTCTCACTCAATTATTAACCAAATTTCACGATCTATATACCAAATTAAAGCTTGACATTTCAACTTTAAAATTGAATTAGAAATATCTACAGATTCGTAGTGTAGAGAGAGAGAGAAAATCTCAAACATGATATCTTGAACATATTTTACAAATTCCAAAATTCATAAGTAATTCAATAGTCAACCAAGTCGAACATATAATATACCAAATTAAATCTTACATAAATTACTTTTAAGAGAAATTAAAATTGTGTCCAGAAACAAACTACACAAGAAGTAATAATTAGACAAAATAGGTATAAAAAATATATTCCTGAAACTTATGAACTAAAAAATGAAAATTAATTTGAAGCATGTTTCAAACCATGGGTCTAATACCATTTATTAGTTTTTAACAATGGATTTAACATGAAATTAAATCCAATTTCTATATATAATCTCCAATATCATAAATATGCATAATCAATATTTCAATCATATTAATATATAATAAATTGAAATTAGAGTTTCACAATTTAAATAACTTACTTCTTCAAGCAATCCACAAAGGAAGAATAGAGAATCCAATGCTCTAATTTTTTAGAGAGAGTTGGGAGAGATCCAATTGTTTAATGAGAGAATTCAAAGGTAAAAAGAAAGAACAATATAATGAGAGTTACTTTTTCTTAAATAATCATTAAGTTATTTTTCACACAGAAGTAACTCTTCACTTCATAATGAGTAACTTTTCATTGCATAGGTAACTCTCTACTTCATAATGAGTAACTTCTCATTGCAAAAATTTTCACTTTGTTTCCTATCATGGGTGTAACCAACAGTTTCATTTGATGGAACTACAACCTTCCCATTTGGATATGTGGGGATGAAGTATTGGGCTATGTCCTTATCGATCCCAAGCATGTCCTCATATATCTATACAAATGCCTTCTTATGCCTTTTTAACACTTCTATTTTTCTTATTTTTTTTATATCTATACAAAATGCCTTCTTATGCCTTTTTAACAATTCTATTTTTTATTTTTCTTTTGTGGTGAGTTTTGTGCAAGTAATAATTTCTTAGGATTTTGTTCATTCCCTATGTTAAAATTTGCTAGTTTTAATGTTATTGATGTCATTATACAATTAACTATAATAAAATAATCTAAATTATTCACTTTAAAAATTTAAATATGAAAATATTATCATATTAAACATCTTTTCTATATATTATTATTTTTAGTTTTATTATATTAAATATAATTATCATTTGAAAATTTTTAAATTAACATTCTGAATTACATAAAATATTATTATTTAATATAATTTTATAATTTTTAAGTTTTTCTGGGTTAAAAATTCAGCCTGGTTCCATCTGACTACCTCAACATGTGACTGCCTTTACCAGTTAAAGTCCGAAAACATTGTACAGAGAGTTAAGAGTTATATGTTGAATGATTAAGAGAAGGCAGGAAGAAAGCCTTATTTTCTATAGACTATTTCTACGGAAAGAGCAAGTCAACAGTAATTCCAAAGGTCATTGTTTACATTATAAGTTATCATCTATTTTCAGCATTCATTACTGAACTTTGATTATCTATGAATTTTGATTTGAAACCAAAAATGTCTAAACATTAAATTTTTTTAATAGTAAAACCCTTGTAAATTTTTTTAAACAGTAAAACCCTTCTAGCCTTAATTATTCATATAATTCTAAGCACTACTTGGTAGAGAAAAAAGAAAAAAGAAAAAAAAAAAAAAAAGTTTTAAGTTGGTATGGTACGTCATCAACCTGACGACGCCTGAATGAAAAATCAACAGCAAAAGAATATTTGTGTTATAACAATTAAGTTTATGATTTTTTTTAATAATTACAAATTAAGTTTCAGGGATAATCCCGTTACTCGGTGTATAAAACTGAAAGAAGCGGATAAAAATTACCTCCCATTGTGACAACGGCTAAGGACTAGAAAACTCGAGAGTGAATTCCAACAAAGAAATGCCAAAATTGAAACAACACTCACTGCTCATGTTATGAAGCCATCAGCAGGCAGCAATACCCTTCTATAATCCTCTAAAATAATGACCTTACTTTCATTCCTATTTCATATACACCACCATAGGGTAGCAATTCGATGTAAAATACAAACTATAATCAAAGCCAGACCAAAACTTCAAACTAACCGAATCACATAACATCTCTTCCCATGTAAAAAAAAAAAAAAAAAAAGAATAATTCAGAACACCGTGGAAAGAAACAATCTACCAAATTGGTATATTTATTGAATTTATAGCTGTAAAAGTAAATCCTGGAAAACTACAAAAATTTAGCAGGCCTATAGCTTGAATTCAGCTCGCTTTGCAGCAAATCTCATAAAGCTGATAAACATACGGCAGGGAAGAAAAACTCCCTGTAGCATTATTTTGACTGATAGGATGCAAGTATTTTATGAACCACACACGAATTCTACACCTCTTTCTGGTAATTCTGTCCCAAGGTCTCCAATATATCGTAATGACCATATCCATGAAATAGAACATTAATGGGATTGACTTCATCTTTCTGATACTCTTCACCATAATTTGCTATGTTTACCAGATTACTGGATGTCCTATCTATCATGAAGACCGATATCATAGTCCTGAGCCATCAAATGAAAATAAATAACAATCTTAAAGATCCTAAGCATGACAAAAAGAATACTTGGAATCCAATGTCCAATTATGATGATTCTATTTTTAAGAGTTGTTAGGATTGACAATTCTATTCACTTTGTTGTTATTCCTTTCAATTTACAAAAGATTTTGGTTTTAAATGAAATCTTTTATACGAATTGAAACACAAAAGCTATAAGGGTGTTAAAAGTTGTTCCCTTACAACAATAAATTGCAGCATAAATGGGACAAGTTCACACACATTTAATTTGAATTGCATATTCTAAAAAACTAGAAGACAATAGAATAATATTATGTAATTCGTAAACAATGAACTGCTGTAAATACATACTATAGTAATAAAAGCATATAAAGATTTTGTATGAAGATTATAAGACACTTTTAAACTTACTTCAAAACATGAGATGCCATCAATAACTCAGGTTCTCCACCCCACACGTACGGATGTTGAATTCTCTTAACATATGCATCAAAATCTCCTTCAATAAACCTAAATCGATTCCATAAACCAAAAAAATATACAAAATAAGAATCATTCTAACGCATTTATGCATTGACAAAGAACAGAGAGTTCGCAAATTAACAAGCACACAGTCTACCATTCAGTTTCTTCACGCCTCTTTAAAAGCTCATCCACCACCTATAAAAAAAAAAATTCAATTAACAATCGTACAAGTCGCTGAAGCAAATAAATAGATATGCGACATAATTTGATAACAACATAAAAATGAAGACGAAAAAAAAAGCATGTTTATGGTCCATGGATTCTATGATTTTGTGCAATTAAGTATCTCAACTGAATATTTATTCAATTGACTTCATTGATTATTAATTTTCCTCTTCATTAATTATTAACTATCATAGTTGTCCAATAGGCTTGTTTTATTAAATATGAACTAATTTAGTCCTCATTTACGAAAGACTTAGCATCTAATCAATGATAGTCATCAAATCTTGAACAAATTTTAATTGAGAGATTTATTTGCACAAATTTGTAAGTTTCATACATCAATATATATATATATATATATATATATATATATATATATATATATATATTACTCACTTGAGCCCTTAATTCATCAGCAAGTTCCCTCTGGCGATTTTCATCAGGAGGTTCTTCCCCACTTCTTAAACAAGTGCCATGAGCTATTGCTCTAAACAGGCATCTCCCGTCGGCTAGCACTCCTGCACCATTCTTCTTTTTTAGATTCTATATTTCAATAAAATCTGCTTGTACCCATAATAATAATAATTACTGAAAATAAAAAATTATGAAATTATCAATCTGCGAGTGGGGAAAAACAGCTAAAATTATTTGGAATTATATATTCAGGGTAAGTAATATCATCTAAATCCACAAATTGGCACTGAATTGGCTTTATGTTAATAAAAAAGAAAATGAAACAATTTCATTTTATGGTTAAATTAAACCACGAAGTCCAACAAATTTAAAAAGTAAACTAAAATCTGTAAGATGCAGAGTCGAGAGTAAAACTGACCCGTGACCTTGAAATCAGCAGAAGTGTCATCTTTCATATCAGAGGTTATAACACCATTAGAATCGCAGGCATCAGTCTTATCATCAGCTACGACGCTCTCGGAATTGACGTTGGCCCAAAAATCAATAGTTGCGAGACAAGCGCATACTCCGAACAGCAGCCAAGCAGAATCTGGCCAGTGAAGCCACCGCGCAGGCCTCGCATCCCACGCCACGTTCCACGATCCTTCTCCTCTCGGCTCAGCCAACACCTGCGGTGCATGACTCCTCCTCCTCCTCTTAAACCCCGACGGCTGGATAACGTGCCATATGGAGGCTGCGCCGCCACTCGAGCCGTCATAGCGACAGAAGCTGGAGTGGTGGCGCCGCCGATTGGAGATGGAGAAATCGGAAAAGTGTGACGGAGCTTCCAATAAGCGGTTGTGAAGCGCCGGCGAGAAGCCATGGAAGTGAGTGATAGAGTTGAGGATCCAAGGCTTGTGGCGAGAGCAGAGTACACCAAGCATATCAGAAGTGATTGATGCTAATTTGCGCCTTCCAGGTAATCGGCCTTTCTTAATCTACGCACCCATAGCTCTAGTGGTTGAAGCTTTATATCATATGTATGTGCACTCGCAAAAGGTCGAGAGAGGCGAAAAGTTATTGGTGACGATCTTTTTTCTCTTTTTCTTTTGCCTTTTACTACGGCGAACCAATTTAGGGAAGAGAGTTTATGAAGAGAAGAGTGGGTCCATGAAAAAAAATTCAGTACCATATTTGAATAAGTCGAGAATATTCTATTTTTTCTTCTTAACGTTATTATTTTATAATATTTATTTTGAGTTTTTATTAAATTTTAGAATTATAAAATTATATTACTATTCCTATCCTACTACATAAAGCAATTGTGAAAAATATTAGCGTAGTTTCATCTAAAATATTAGAGAAATTTTATAAATTTATTTTAAAAATTCAACTGTAAAATAACTAATATTTTTAATATAATATAAATATAATATTTTTTACTTAATTTTGAATCTTAATTTTTAATTTAATTTTTAATATTAATATAATATAATATTTAATATATTTTATTAATATATTTTAATATAATATAATATATTTTATAATACAACCCCTTCTTCTTGCGCCAAAGATCTTACCATTTCCGAAGGAACTGAAATTCCATCTCTTTTCCATTTCCATTCAAGAGTTCTTATGTGTTTCCACACCCCTTTGAGACCTCGAAAAATGAAATAGTAGTTTTTATTATTTCATTTAGGAACTAAAAAAACTCAAATAAGTCAAATGAGAAAATACGTTTCAGTTTTATCATGATTAATTTAGAATTAATAAAAAATAAAATTTGAAAGTTATTTTAATGTCAAATGTATGAAAATCTTATTCGTATTCTGTCCAAATAAAAATTGTGGATCAGAGATACTAAAAAAATATTACAATACACATAATTTAAAATTTTTTGATGTACTATAGTAATGATGACTTATTAAAATTAAAAATATCAAATAAATTAAAGCGATTTTATAATATTACATAGCCCAAAAATTTTATAAAATGGATAGTTTTAAAAATACATGTCTTTTAAATATAAATATGTACATTTATAATTACCCAATCCCAAAAGAACAATCAAAACCAAGTATCCTCGACTTTGAACTTGGGTATCATTTTTTGTCGATCAACGTCTAGGCACCAGATCTATGTATAAGAAACATTTTCAAGCTAAACAATCTAATGTTTAGTTGTACATAACATGTATACCAACCCATATAGTATGACATAATCTCATTATATAAACAGATGACACATGATTAGATACCTTGTAAACCTTAATTCTATTTAAAATTTTTTCTATCTTACTAGTTATGACAACATAATATTCAAAACATGTATCACATGCATAATCAAAACATTCATGTTTTTCATATTATATAAAACAAAATTTTAAATCATATTTAAACTAGTTCGACACATTTGCCCCTTTATTTTATAAATCAATCTTATTTAAGTATACCAATTCAATTACAAGTTCTTATAAACAAAACTTGAAATAAATATTTGTTTTTATCACATATCATGATAAAATAACCAATGAATGAAATAAATAAAATAAAGAAATTTCACCCAAACACGAGTCTCAACTTTGACTGGCTTGAACTCCCTTTCACGTCAACTCAACTATCTAACAGCTTCAAATATGTGTACAAAAAAAATTCACACTTTAAGCAATTGAAAGTTTAGTAGTACTTATAAGCATAAAAAATTATAATATGCAATCATACATTATCATAACATTCATATTTGTATACATACCTATGTGCTTTACAAAATTCATGCGAATTTGATTGGATTACAATACATTAATGACATATATCACATAAGTGTATCTACATCATCATATTTATTTAGAAATTCCATCATATAAGCCAATTATCTAAATTATATTTCTATATATCTGATTACTGACTTTCTATATTCCTTTTCCCATGACGTAACTGTATTTGGATACCATATTTCTGATTTCCTATTTGTATCACTAGTTTTACAATTTCAATATGTACTGGTTTATAATTTAATATGTTCTTCTTTACAATTACTATGTACTGCTCAATACTTTAAACTAGAATTACTTGGATGCGGGTTATAAAATATGAATGTTCTAACCCGAGCTTAGGTCACCCTGCTTACTAACTATATATATGTCTATATAGTGTTTGTAACACCCCCTCATCCCAGTAGCTCGTGCTCGAATGAGGGTGTGCTACATTAACTTCATCGATTAAAATATCATTATATAAGTTATATATAAAGCAAAATCACTCATACTTTTTTTTCATTTCCAATATTCACTATTTATTTACTTTGCATTTATAAAAAAAATATAACATAAAAGTTAAACTACCTTTTATATAGTAACATGTTCTTTACAAAATATACTGTTTATTTTATAAATACTACATAATAAAATTTACAGGATAATATACAAAAGTTGTGTAACCCGTGATTTATGCAACAAACTGCTTTACTGGATTAGGTCACCGTTGGTTTTGTCTACTATCTTTTATTTATTTTTTACTAAATCTGCATGAAAAAAACTCTCACGCTAAACTTTTGGCTTAGTAGTGCATATAGATAAGGCAATAAACTATTTTATGCAATCATGCATTATCATATATCAACTCATGCTTAATCATATTCTCATGCAAATGTACATATCATGGTATTCTAACATGTATAGACATCAAATTATATTATTTTATCTCATGCTTATTTATTTTATTACCATCTTATTGTATAACATTAAATCTTCTTTTTATCTATGCAACAATTCATAATTCCAGTTTTATTTTCAATAATTCTTTTATGTTCCATAACTTCTTTATTTATGTTTTCATTTATGCCCAGGACACCTATGAACCACTGAATAGGATAACGGAGTTGTCATCCAGGTACTTAGGAGTGTCACCCGGGCAATATGATGTGCGCATATAAGTGTCAAATTCGGCGTAGATAACCGTGTCAAACTCGGTGTAGATAATAATATCATACCCGGCATAAATAACAGTATCAAACCCCGACATAGATAACATTACAAAACCCAACGTAGATAATCATACCATTAATGGAATTAATCATTTTCATCATACTCCCCCCTATTTGACATGCCAAACTATCCTAAGTTGGTTCTATTTAAGTGTTCTAGGGCTTATACAATTTCATTAAAATTTATAACAATTAATTTCGTACTTTTTCATGCATGTAATATCTCAAAATAATCACATAATCACTCAATTAAAATAATATTTACATAATATAATAAAGTTCTCATCATTTTACTAATTTCATTCCTCAATTCACATGCTGCACTGTCACTGATAAATTCTATTCTCTATTTTGGACCTTACTTTTGGTCATGTTCCGTTCTGAATTTAGTTACATGATCTTCATACAAATTTTAGATATGGAACGTAGCTTTAATATAAAACTTGAATCACTGCATTCTGAGTTTTGTAGAAAAAGATATGATAATATTAACACTAACTGGTCACTGATAATTTTGCCTAGAATTTTCTGGACAGATTCTAAATCTGAACTTTATATTTTTTTCTGAACAATTACAAACATATTCAGATATTATGATCTAAATAAAAATTGTAGTCCTATATCTTAGCTTTCAAACCAAATAAAGAACACACAAATACAAGCTTCATAACTCATTATAACAGTTTAAGTACATACTGCTCATTACTAACAATTCTGCCCAGAATTTCTGGACAGATTCTATATCCGAATTTTATAAATTTTTCTGGACCATTACAGATATATTCAGGTTTTATGGTCTAAATGAAAGTTATATTCCTATGTCTTAGATTTCAAACCCAATAAACAACATGCAAAACTGAGTTCCAGAAAGTAAGTTATAACAGTTTAAGTGAACACTGCTCATCAATTTCCAGCAAGGAATATACAAGATAACCACATTCAATTTTTACCAAACTAAATTCTAAGTCTAGTAAACATGCATCCCCAAGATTTTCATCACAAAATAATATCAATTCAGAATTATCAACATGTCAAATAATTAAATTATGCAAATAAAAAAAATAAAATAGGCTATTACCTTAGGTTATGCACAAACCTCTTTTTTCCTCTCATTTTCTTTCTCTTTACTTCTCTTTCTCCTTTCCTTTGCTCATTGGAGCTAAATCCTTGTCACTTTGAGTTCCTAAAGTTCATAAATAGATTATTAAAACTTTATAAACCTAATCTCTCTCTTTTTTCTTACTCTTTTAAGCTTTCTTAAGCATGAAAATGGAATTTCCCATGCCTTTCTCTCTCTTTTCTCACTTTCTTTCACTAGAATCAAGCTTTGGTTATGGCTGTCCAAGGAAAAAACGTGGGTTGGTTTGAGAGGCAGAATTTTCCTCAATAAAAATGGATAAGGAAGAAGAAGAAACAATCAAGAAAAAAATGACAGAAGTCATTATGATGGGGGGACACCTAAGCTTCATCTAGAAACTATCATTAATGTTTAATTCATGCACCTCACTTGGCTAATTGTTGTATGCCATTTGGGGTGTGGTGCTTCAAGAAACGTGGGAGACACTTAATGATGGAGGATTCCAGATCAAAAGTGATAATGAAGAAGGAAAAACAATTAAGAAAAAGATGACAAACTTAATTAATTATGGGACACCTATGCTTATATACATTAAATGTCTCATTCATGCATGTTATATGACCAATTAAGGGTTGCCACTTGGTGTGGATAGCCTCCGTATTTATTTTATGTCCCAATTCATGCATTTAATTTATGATTATCCCCTTTAATCCTTCAATTTCCGGTAAATTGCAAACTGACCCCTAAACTTTTTCAAAATTTACAATTTAGTCCTTTACCGAAATTTAACATCTTAAAATATTTTGAACACTTTATTAGATATTTTCTATACTCAATTACCATTATTTTCATTATTTTTCGATAAAAGTCCAAATTTAGACTTCGGTCAAACCGACGAGTCGATTTAACAACTCGCGTGACTTAGGTTTAAATTAACGGATATGACAGTGTTCAACCAAACTTCTCAAATTAGAAGACTTCTAATCCCAGCTCAAGCCACCTTAATGAGTAAATGTAATTACTGCATACATATGAGATCAAGGACACTATAGTTTGAGCTTAAGCCACTCTGATTTGAAGACATAATCATATCCTACAGTACCATAAGCCCCTTCATAGCATGTCATCTATCCTAGTTAGTCCTCAAATAGAGAATGGATATTTATAATCATAATTTGGTTATTCGTATAATTTATAACTCATTCCATAATTTCACATATTCATCGTAAGATATTATGTAATTTAGAGTACATAATGTATATCCATGTAATTCCTTGTTATTTGAAGCATAATAACATAACTAAGTTCAGTATTAAGTTAATGTACTGTATATCATCTCACTTAATTATGCAAAATGTGTGTAAATATCAATCGCATGTAATTTATTCATAGAATTCACATAACCAAATTCTAGATACAGGGCACTCACGGGCGTGAAGCCTTCTTTCACGAGTTGTCTACCTATGACTCAGTCGTGTGGACGTTCATTGGTATGAACATCTTTTGTCTATCAATTCACGGGCATGAAACCTACCTTAATAGCCATGAAACATCAGTCGGTGCCAAATTTCTAGCACTATTTTAAAGGCAATTTTCACACACAATCATGCAAGGCTATATAGCTAGCCAATGTTAGCTACTCCTAGCAATATTTTTCAACATATTTCAGCATTAAACAAGCTATAATTGTGCACATTATATCTTTTAGCCAAACATATAATAATTCATACCTCAATTATCAACCACAACATCCATAACCATTAATTAATAATACTTCTTATGAATTCAAAGTATAAGACAATATATCAACTCAATTCCAGTATTGAATATACCAAACTATACCGATATCAAAATTAACACACAACGAGCCATAAAAAGTGAATAATTATGCATATATGTACAATCTTAATTAGAGCCTGAAATCTCAACATCTCTTTCGCGTCTATTGCGTATGGTGGGATTCTCTACCCTCAACCTTAGTTCATAATGCCACGATAGAAATCTTATTATTATCTATTTCTGCCATACTATATATTTATTCCATAAACAATATAAAATCCTATCTTACACTCTTAAATCTCAAAACCCCATCAAAACTAAATTGATTCTTTGAAAGAATATTAAAAAAACATGGTCCTTTACCTATGTTTTGCAGATTCAATATTAGGTTTAGGGTTGAAAACATGTTCAACCTTCTCCTTGATTTTGACTTCAATGGTATGGAAAAAACCATATTTCTAATCATTTTAAATCTCATTAATGAGATTAGTTTCGTATTATATTAACCAAAAAACCAAGGGGGTTGAAGAGAAATTTTTTTTAAGGTTTCAAAGATCTGGTGGTTAGGGTTCTAAGGTGAAATTTTGCGAGTTTATATCAAAAATTCCAAGGCTCAAGAAGCATAAGAGCAAATACCAAAGAGACAATGGGGAGAAAGGTCACAAATCACATGGGATGACGAAAGCTCTTTAAGCGAAAAAGATGACAATGAAAGCGAAGAGGTCAACCTATGCTTCATGGCTATTGAGGATCACGTCTCAGATAAGGTAGGATCACGTAACATTCAGTGATTTAGGCCCCGATTACGCGTGACCGTAGTGGGATCCACTAGTTCAATCATAGTCTAAATTTAAACCCATAAAAAATGACTAATAATAAGAGAAAATAATTAAGGGTATTATTATTTGGGAATTAAAAAGATTTGGGGTAGAATTAGAAAAAAATAAAATTTTCTATGGACAAAATCGGTATTATGGCAATTGTTTGGGAAAAAAATGTAAATATGGAGAAAGATGTGGCAAATAAGAAATTTTTTAAATTTTAAAATTTCATTAAAATTAATTTGTATTTTGGACCAATGGATGAAGAGCTTAATATAGTCATGGAACCACCAAATACTCACCTAAAAAAAAAAAGATAAATACCTCATTTTCTCCACTAATTAAAACTCATTTCCCTCATCTCTTTGTCGTCCACCTTAGTCCCTTCCTAAGCCTCCATTTTAATTCAATCCAAGCTTGAAAAAAAAAAGCAAATAAATTAGTTTTGAGAGGGAAAAAAATCAGAATATAAGAGTTCTTACCATAAAAGGTACCAAAGGAGCAAGAAGGAAGGAAGAAAAAAAAAGGAAAGAGAGAAATATTAAGGGGAATTTTGGCCCACTTTGAAGAACACTTAAGGTGAGTTTATTCTTCTTAAATTCAACCTTTTTCCTTCTATTTGAGACCCATAATGATGATAGATGTGATTAGGTTTGGATAGCTTATGTTGCAAGATTGGAAGTAGAAATTTAAGTTTGTGATTAGTTGATGGAAGTGTAATTAAACTTTGAATTAATGATATTTGATGTTAGGTAATTATTTTATGGCTTAAAAAATGAAGAAAATATAATGTTGAAGGATGAATGAGGGGCTACCATAGTTAAATAAATTTGGGGAAAATTGAAATTAACATAGGAACACCACAATTAGTGATAGATTAAGGGTGAATTGAGTGTTGAATTGAAGAAAATAAATTAGGAACTAGGATATGATTTTTGGGCAGCCATGACATGTGAAGAAGGAAGTTTAACCTTAGTACATTTTAGCTCAATTAAGGTGTAAAACATATTAGGAGGATTAGAATATTATGTAGACATGAAAAACATTGAAATTGAATGTTGGAATTGAGTTATGGTATGGTTGTGTAGGAAAAATAAGTAAACAAGTGAGAGGCCCTCAAGAGGGTGACAAAGGCAAGGAGAAAGCTAGCTAATAAGGGAAGAAAAAGAAGAATTAAGGGAAGAACCAAGACTAATTAGGTATGTGCTTCATTGATAAAAAATTTTCATGTTGTTAATATGTATGGAATTATATGTTAAGATTTGTTATGTTTGTGTTTTTGAGATGTTATGTGTTTTGTTGTGACTTTTGATATTATATATGGAAATGAGACCAAATGGTGTAAAATAATTGAGACATATAAATGTATTTGAAATTCTGGACATTTTTGTATTAAAATGAATGCAAATGATGAATGTAGTTGAAATATGGATTGATGTCAATTGATGGCTCGGGTACAGAATTCCAGGAACAACTCTGTCTATTTTGATGATAACTTGAGTTATGGAACCCCTTTTTATGTGTTCTTTATTGAAAATGAAAGCTAAGACACAAGGATTTAATTTGTATTTAGACTATAATATCTAATTATGTCTATATTTTCCCAGTTAAATGCACGAAGTTTAAACCTAGAATCTGTCTAGAAAATTCTGGACAGAAAATGCTGTGATGATACAGCAGTAAATTGATCATAACTTTTGATAGAAAACTGTGATTTATGTGATTATTGATGCATCTGAAAGCTAAGACAATAAGCTAAAAACGGTTAGAAGGCTAGAACTCCAAATTCGAATTATATATGGGCTAACAATGAAGCCCAAAAATAAGTCCGAAATCTGCCATAGGTAAAAATATACAATATTGAGCTTTTTGCATGTGTTGTTATAATTATATATAATAATCCATGCAAATATTTACTTTGATGGTAATTATAAATATTTAACAAATTATTTATGTATGAAATTTTATTGCAATAATAATGGAAATAAAGAACAAAAATGAATAAGCATAATTATGATAGTTAAATAATGTTGACATTTTTGAAATATAGTGAATTAATATAAAAATAGTTAAGCCCAAAAACACCTAGTCTATAACTAGAATAAGGAGTAGTTTGGCATGCCAATCAGGGGATTTCAGGCACTCGGTGCTAAATATGAAAGCCGGTAATGACAATTTATAAATGCGCTAGGCGCAAAATTATTAAGTCGGTAATGACAATATAACAAAAGCCGGTAATGACATTATTATAAAAGCGCTCGGCGCTATATTATGAAAGCCGAGAAATGTCAACCCCGTTATTCCTATTAGTTAGTTCGGTTCTAGGTGTTATGAGCACAAATAAATAATAATAATAATAATAATAATAATAATAATAATAATAATAATAATAATAATAATAATAATAATAATATCGAAGTATGTGATTTTTATAAATGTTATATGAATTAAAGTTGTTAGATATTGAGTGTTTGCAGAAATTTATTGATTTTATATAATTCTTTATTTTATGTCGTATTTATTAAATGAGTAATTAATATGTGAGAAAATATATATGTACATAAAATTTTTATCATTGAAGCACCACTAAGCTAGTAGCTTAGAATGAGTGGTTTCCTCTTGTGCAGGTTTAGAAGGGTAGCCATAGAAAATAGACTGTCACAAGAAAAAGGGTACCCGGAGGAAAGCAGCAAAAAGCTTTGGGTTTTATTTTTGGTATATTTTGTTAAAAGCTTTGTAAATTAAAGTATCGTTTTTATTTCATATCATGTGTATTAAATATGTGAGTCACCATGTAAAAGAACATGATTTGAATGTAAATTAATGTACTTTATAAATAAATAAAATTTTTAATATTTGGGCTTGAATGAAATTTTATTTTAGTTTATGCAATATTTTCGAAAAAAAAAATTACTTCACTTCATTAATTTTATAAAACAGTAAGACGGGTAATGCTCACTTACCTTGCTGAACTATAGTGGGGTAAAGGGGGTGTTACAACTACACTCATACTCTTTCAATTATGATAGTAGTGATAATGATAGTAATAGTATAGTGATGATGATGATGATGATGAACAAAGCCTAATAAAAGAATTGAATCTAGAACTAGAAAAATATAGAAGTAAATTCAGTACTTATAAAAATAACATTTCTAATTTTAAAATAAAAATAGATGCTTTAGAAAAGGAGAACATTAAGCTTAAATTGTCTAATGAATCTCTTAAAAAATCATTAGATGAATACGCATCAAAACCCTCAACTAAATCCTTGCTTAAAGAAAATAATACTTTAAAAAATGAAGTTGAGGAACTTAGAAATTCAATTTCAAAATTCCACAAAGGAAAAGAGAGTTTAGATACTCTCATTGTGTCTCAAATACAACCTTTAATTAGACATGGTTTAGGATTTAAGGACACATCATCATCTTCTCACAAAACCATTTTTGTTAAGTCTAGTGAACCTCACATCTCCACACTTGCTGGAACAACACCTAGAAATAAGTATACTAAGTCTTCTATACATAAAAAGAATAATCATGCATTTATGTATAAGAAGCATGCATCTAGAAAAGCACCAATTAATCATGACTGTGCATGCCATTGTTCTCAAAATCAGTTAAATAGAAATATGACATTTAAATACATTGTAAGACCAAAAAGCAAATTTAGACCTAAACAGTGTAATTATTGTATAAAAATTGGTCACATAAATAAACACTGCTGGATAAGGAAGGCTCATTGGGAACCTTCATGTGCTAACCCCCAAGGACCTAAGCTCATTTGGGTACCTAAAAATCATACTTGAATTGTGATTCTATAGGTATGCCTCAAGTCCACAATAAACAAAAAATGCTTGGCTAGTAGACAGTGGATGCTCAAGGCATATGATAGGAGACAAAGAACTCTTCAATGAAATCAAAAGTATTGATGGAGGTAAAGTTACCTTTGGAAACAATGCTAAGAGTAAGGTAATTGGCATTGGCTCTATTGGTACAAATAGTACTACTTTTATTAAAGATGTCTTACTTGTTGATGACTTGAAACATAACTTGTTGAGTGTTAGTCAATTATGTGATAAAGGAAACAAAGTAACCTTTACTTCTAATGAATGTCTTGTAACCTCAATTGATGGTCAAGAGATATTTAAAGGAAATAGAGATGTCAACACATACATAATAGACTTACACAAAATATCTAACCATTCCTCAAAGTGTCTTGTGTCCATTA
This sequence comes from Triadica sebifera, assembly GCA_023653625.1. Lineage (NCBI taxonomy): Eukaryota > Viridiplantae > Streptophyta > Magnoliopsida > Malpighiales > Euphorbiaceae > Triadica > Triadica sebifera. The sequence continues at coordinate 14,686,983 of CM042898.1, read as the reverse complement.
GTGATGAATCTTGGCTATGACATAGAAGGCTTGGTCATGCTAACATGGAATTAATTCAAAGCCTCAGCACATGAGAACTAGTAAAGGGACTACCAAGAGTCAAATTTGAAAAAGACAAGACCTGTGAACCTTGTTAAAGAGAGAAGCAACACAAGTCATCCTTCAAAGCTAAAACCATAGTAAGTACCTCAAAACCTCTACAACTCCTGCATTTAGATTTATTTGGACCTACTAGAATTGCTAGCTTAGGAGGTAAACATTATGCCTTTGTCATTGTCGATGATTACTCTAGATTTATTTGGGTAATTTCTTAGCTCAAAAGAGTGACGCTTTTGAAAATTTCAAAAACTTTGCTAAAAGATTTCAAAATGAAAAAGGATATTGTATTTCAAAGATAAGAAGTGATCATGGCAAAGAATTTGAAAATGAAAACTTTGAAAATTTTTGTCTTGAACATGTCATTTCACAGAATTTTTCATCTCCTAGGACACCTCAACAAAATGGGGTAGTTGAAAGGAAAAATCGAACTTTAATGGAAATGACTAGAACAATGCTCAATGAGTATGGTTTACCAACTTACTTTTGGGTATAAGCCACAAATACTGCTTGTTATATTTCAAATCGAGTTTTCAAAAGATCTCTTTTAAACAAAACCTCATTTGAGCTATGGAATGGAAGAAAGCCCTTGATATCATACTTTCGAGTATTTGGATGCAAGTGCTTCATATTGAATACCAATGACAACCTTGGAAAATTTACCTCAAAATCTAACGAAGGTATCTTTTTAGGATACTCTACAACTAGCAAAGCATATAGAGTATTTAATAAAAGGTCATTAACTATTGAAGAATCTATGCATGTTGTTTTTAATGAATCTAGTAGACTTGATCTTGTGAAAGGTAGTGTTCTTGATGATGTTGTAGGAACTATGGAAAAATTTGATCTTGGAAATGGAAAAGAAGAAAATGATCAAGAAGATTCACATCAAGATGATTCTCTACCTCAAGCTCAAGAGGAAAACAGGCAAGAATTCCCAAAGGTATGGAGATTGACAAAAGATCACCCCAAGGAGCAAATCATTGGTGATTCTTCAAGGGGAGTAAGTACTAGATCTCATTTCAAACATTTAGCCACTGACCTTGCTTTTATTTCTCAAATTGAGCCTAAAAATGTTGATGAGGCTCTTAATGATGAAAGTTGGGTGATTGCAATGCAAGAGGAACTCAACCAATTTGAGAGAAGTAAGGTATGGACCTTTGTACCTAGACCTAAGGATCATCAAATTATAGGTAGTAAATGGGTATTTAGAAATAAACTAGATGAACAAGGTTTAATAACTAATAATAAGGCTAGATTAGTTGCAAAAGGATATAATCAGGAAGAAGGAATAGATTATGATGAGACTGATGCTCCTGTAGCTAGATTAGAAGCCATAAGAATACTTCTAGCATATGCATGTCACATGAATTTCAAACTCTTTCAAATGGATGTGAAAAGTGCCTTTCTAAATGGTTATATAGAAGAAGAAGTTTATGTAGAACAACCACCAGGTTTTGAAAGCTATGACTTGCCAAATCATGTTTTTAAACTTTCAAAAGCTTTATATTGTTTGAAACAAGCCCCAAGAGCTTGGTATGAAAGACTAAGTTCTTTTCTCTTAGAAAATAACTTTACAAAGGGGAATGTTGACACCACATTATTCATTAAAAAGCATAAGCATGATATTCTAATTGTTCAAATTTGTGTTGATGATATCATATTTGGTTCTACTAATGAATTGCTTTGTCAAGAATTTGCTAAGTGTATGACTAGGGAATTCGAAATGTGCATGATGGGAGAGCTTAAATATTTCCTTGGTCTACAAATAAAATAAGGGAATGAGGGCATAATCATCAACCAATCCAAATATGCCAAAGATTTACTTAAGAAATTTAGAATGGAAGGATGCAAGAATGCCAAGACTCCAATGAGCACATCAACAAAATTGGACAAGGATGAAAAAGGTAAAAGATTTAATGAAAATCTCTATAAAGGTATGATCATATCACTTTTATATCTTACTGCTTCTAGACCCGACATAATGTATAGTCTATGCTTGTGTGCACGATTTCAATCATGTCCAAAAGAGTCTCATTTACTTGCAGTAAAAAGAATTATAAGATATTTACATGGCTCATTGCATCTAGGTTTGTGGTATCCTAGAAATTCATCCTTTTATATTGTAGGATATTCATATGCTGATTATGCTGGTAGTCTTTTAGATAGAAAAAGTACTTCAGGTACTTGTCACTTTATTGGAGAATGCTTAGTTTCTTGGTTTAGCAAGAAACAAGTTTCAGTTGCTCTTTCTATTGCTGAAGCAGAGTATGTAGCAGCAGGATGTTGTTGTACACAAATCCTTTGGATGAAACAACAACTTAAGGATTATGGTCATGATATGAACCATATACCTATTAGATGTGACAATACAAGTGCTATAAATCTATCAAGAATCCCATTCAACATTCTAAAAGTAAGCATATTGACATTAGACACCACTTTATTAGAGATCATGTTCAATATGGAGATGTTGCATTGGAATTTATAAGAACAGAAAATCAATTGGCAGATATATTCACTAAGTCTCTAAATGAGGAAAGATTTAATTTCATAAGAAGAGAACTTGGTATGATTGATGGATTAACCTTGTGATTGCCAAATTGTCAAACCTTAAGTGATAATCTTGTTTTTGTATCATCTTACTAGATATAAGGTAGTAAATTTGATGGAAATTTATGTTATAAGGGATAGAATTTTTATAGAAATGATTTAGTCTTGTTTTAGGACTTAATTTTATTTAATGAGAATTTTAGGTAGTTCACGCCTGTGACATATGCTCACGCCCGTGAACTAAATAGCCAAAAGAACCAGTAGCTTTCATGACTTGATTCACGACATGGTTCACAGCCTAAAGTAGTGAAGTCTATGTTCACGACTTCATTCACTCCCGTGAAAAGCCTTGTACAAGCCCGTGACATATTTTCATGCCCGTGAATATTTCCACATAAAAACTTACAGAAGCGTTCACGCTTTGTGTCACGCTTTCTTTCACAATCATAAGTAGTGAAATTCAACACTTCACGCCCGTGACTTATTTTTCACCACCGTGATAGTTTATCATTCACGCCTGTGACATTCAAATGTCACGACCGTGAGCAATTTCACGCCCTTTTTCATGGGTAGAGCACCCTTTCAGCAAACTGTGAACATGACACTTCATGCCCGTGACTACGTGTTTCATGCCCGTGAAGAGGTCAGCTATATAACATTTCTGCCGGTTATTTTTCACATTTCAACTCTACAACTTCTTGTAACTGCTCTCATTTATCAACATTCATTGTCACATTGAAGATTCCGGCCCCCTAGTCACAAATTTCTTCTATAAATACCATCAAAAACTTCTTCCATCATTACAAATTATCTTTCCTTAGGGTTTCCTCCTTTTCTTCTCTTCGAAAGTTCATTCTTTCAATCCAGATGGAAAACGGTTCATCAAAGGGTACTAAGAAGAAATCTCATGCTCCCAAAAGGCATTCAGATTACCTAATGAACATAATTCTAGAGCATTGCCATCCTAGGTACTCTATGCTCAAGAAAAGGCCTCTCATTTCCTCAAGGTCATTTGAGTGGCAGATAGTACGTACTCTTGGGATCGAGATAGCGATGACAGAGCAACTCCAGGCCTGTCACTTGAAGTAATTTGTTGACATTCATCAGCCCACCTTGAGGGAGCCCACCTTGAAATTTTTGAGCACTCTGCAAGTGTCTCCCACTGGCACAGTAAAGTTTCAATTGTGCAGGAATCTGAACACCCTCTCTGCCACAGAGTTCAGAGATTTATTCAACCTACCTCGGATGGCATCCTGAACGACAGTGAAGTTGAGTTTTATGCTGCTCAGGCATGGACTCACTTCGGGTTGGATTGCAGTTGAGATGTTAAAAAGACGAAGAGCACTCATCTTCGATCCCCAGTGCACAAGTATCTGCATAGGTTTCTGACCTATAGCATATTTTCTCGAGGAGACAGCAATGGCACCATTCGGAAGTCTGATCTTTTTCTCCTAGAGATGGCCCGAAGAGGCCTCACAGTGGCACTATCTCGATGGTTTGCGAACCATCTCCTGTCCATTGCCACCAAGCCCTCCGGAGACATACTTATTGGTGGGTATGTGACCCATATTGCATTGAAGCTTGGATATTTGAAGCTGGATGAACATCATTACAACCTCATCCCAGGGCATCCTCAAGACCTACTGGATGTCGAGTCTTTCAACAAGATGGGAGCGTCTATTCGAATTGTCTTTGAGAACAACATCTACTACTGCTTCATCGGCACTGCTGGCGAGATCATTTGGGAAGATAATGACTTAAAGGACTTTAAAGCTGGCCTCCAAGGTATCCAGCAGAAGAAAAAGGATCGAGTTGAGATGGCACCTCCTGAGGTTTAGCAAGACATCGGACAATCCTCTGCCCCCACACCCAATTTGGCTCAGCAGGTGGTTGACCTCCTAGCACCACGATTTGAGCAGCTGCAGGCTTCCATAGATGAGAGGTTGGAGAACCTCAAGGACTTCATGGAGTCTAGGATAGACAGCCTCAAGGCAGAAGTTGCTCGTCTTAGGGATAGGATGTCTGGATAGATGTTAGGCTAGATGCTAGCCTTGATATGTTTGTTTGTTTGTTTGTAGGAAATTCTAAATTTCCTTTCTGAATTTTATTTACTCTTGTTTGTACTTCTCTTTTATAATTAATATATTTGCTTTGTTTTTCCATTATGGTTTATCTTTATTGCTATTCTTTTTGTTGATGACAAAAGGGGGAGAAACCAACAATATATTAAGATAAGTGCAAGCAATACTTAATTTTGAATCAAAATGGAGAACTTAGCAATATATTGTTTTAAAGTTAAATGCAAAATTAAGTAGGGAGAAACTAGCAATATATTGAGTTAAGTGTAATATTGAAATTTTGATTCAAAATGAATATGCAAGTATGCAAATGAGCTTTATACATCTTAAATATATCTTAAGTATACTTTGCATATACCTTGATGCAAGTTACATAAATGAATATGCACTTGATATACTCTAAATATACCTTACATATACTTAATACTTTAAAGAGAATTTTGGTATACATTGGATATACTTTGCATATACCTTCCGTATACTTTAAACTAGAAAGTTTATTTTGATGCTACACTTCATCATTCTCTACAATTCTTGCATTTCATCATTTTTTTTATCCTAAGCTTCTTTTGAGGGGGAGATCTCTCAAAAGCACATATTGCTAGATTATTTGTCACCATCAAAAAAGGGGAGATTGTTGAACCTTGAGGGGTATTTTTGTCATTTTGATGATAACAAATAAAATAGCAATAATGTATTTAACATACTTGTTTTCTAAGTTTATTAAACAGGATATGGAATAAGATAACAAGAATGGAGAATGAAAGATTAATCTTTGAAAGATAAAATTGAAGAAGCAACATGATTCATGTTCGTGACCCTATGTGTCACGCCCGTGATTAAGCCAGCGTTAACAAACCAACATTTGAAGTTCACAGCCATGAAGGAAGATAACAAACCGTGCATGAGTATTTAAGTCACGCCCGTGAAATCAATGTCACGCCCGTGAAATCAATGTCACGCCCGTGAAAAGACATGACAAATTCTTCCAGAGAGCTTCACTACCAAAGTCACCACTTGAACTACGGCTTGGAAGGTTGTCACGCCCATGAAGATATATGTCACGCAAGTGAGCAAATATTTCAAAACCTTCTAGAATGCTTTACGGCCAAGGTCACCACTTCAGTCACGGCTTGGAAGAACAGTCACGACTGTGACACACAGAGTCACACCCGTGAAAGATGAAAGAGAAAATTGTCAGGCGCGATTATTAGGGTTGGTGCAACGACTAGTTTCATATTAAATGCATTCTAATGGCTATAATTTGCTATGGAAGTATAAATGCAAGTCATTTATGCATCCAGAAAAAGAGAGTGAACAAGGAGAACAAAAGAACAAGTGAATTGAAAATATTTTGAATCAAAACCTTATTGTAAGTCATTTTGTGCATTTGATATTTATTCTCTGTAAAAGTTTTTTTTTGCTCATCATTTATTGAGCAATAAAGATTTGTAAGTGTTACTCTTTGTAATCATTTACTCAAGTGAGCTTTGGGTATTTTGGGGTTAAGAGTAAAACACTTGTAAGGGTTAGTTGTGTGAGCCTCTAAAACACAAAGAAGGGTTGTTTGTGTGAGCCTGTAAAACACAAGGTAAAGGTTGTTTATGTGAGCTTGTAAAACACAAGTAATTGGTTTTTGTGTGAGCCATCAAAACATAAGGGATTTCTGGGTTAGGTGTCAGCCATTATGAGAAACACCATAGTTGGGAGTGAGCTTGTAAAAATCCATTGTAACACTTAGTGTGTCAGTGAAACTCCCAATTGCGATTGGGGAGAGGAGTAGGGTTTGTTAACACCCGAACCTCTATAAAAATCCTTGTGTCAAATTTCTCTATCCCTCATAAACTTAATTTTTATTTTCGCACTTTAAGGTTAATTTTTTTTAAAACTCCAATTCAACCCCCCTTCTTGGCTCAATATCTGGGCAACAAATATTAAGGAAAACCTTTGTCTCCTACTGCATACTCTATATCTCTTCTCTTGAGATCTGCATATGACTTATGCCTATCTGAAGTCACCTTCAACTTATCCTAGATAACTTGTACCTTTTCATATATATTTTATACCAAGTCTAGTTGTAATAGCTTTCTCTCGTTGAGCTTTATCCAATATAAGGGTGTTCAACGCTTGCTACCATATAGTGCCTCATATGGAGCCATGTCGATGCTAGACTAATAGTTGTTATTGTAGGCAAACTCCATCAAAGAAATATACATGTCCCAGCTACCCTGAAATTCAATCACATAAACTCCTCATCATATCCTCTAGGATTTGTATAACTCTCTCTAATTGCCCATCAGTCTATAGATGAAAAGTCATGCTAAAATTGAGCTTGGTACCCAATGCTGTAGATTACCTTAAAATTGAGAAATAAACCTAAGGTCTTTGTCTAAATTAATAGAGATTGGAATTCCATGAAGTTGTACCATTTCATTAACATACATCTTTGCTAGCTTATTCAAAGGGCAATTCTTTATGATAAACAAGAAGTGAGCTGACTTCGTAAACCTATCCATAAAAATCCATACATAATCATTTTTCTTAGGTGTTACTAGCAACCTAATCACGAAGTCTATAATAATCTGCTCCTATTTCCATTCTAGTACTATGATAGGCTGCAGTAACCCTGATGGTACCCGAGATTCTGCTTTAACTTGCTGACAAGTCAGGCATTTGGTGGTGTACTCTAGATATCTCTCTTCATGCCTTTCCCACCAGTACTTACTTTTCATATCATGATATAACAGTAGTTTCCAAATGCATCGCATATCTAGTCTTATGTGTTTCCCATATGATTCTCTATCTCAGCTCATTAACACTATACACAAATAAATGACTATGGTAATATAGCCCACCATCTAGTTCAATTGTATACCCTAGACTCTCCCCTTTAGAGACCAACCTGATTGTCTCAACTAGCTTACTGTCTTGTCTTTGTGTAACTATAATCTCCTTATTATGTGTAGGCCCGATGTGCAACTCTACCTCCATCCTCAAAGTATTTTAGACTCTTACGATTTGTGTAGATAAAACATTTTTCCCCATAAAGGATAGTGGCGCCATATTTTCAATGCAAAGATAATGGCAGCCAACTTCAAGTTATGTGTGGGGTAATTCTTTTTACGTGTCTTCAGCTACCTGGATGCTTATGCTACCACCTTATCCTCTTGCATCAGTACACACCCCAGTCCATTATGAGAAATATCACTATAAATGGCATACTTCTTATCAGGAACTGACTGTGTGAAAACTGAAGCCTCTATTAACATCTTCTTCAAACTATCAAAACTATCGTGGCAATTGACTATCAACTCAAATTTCACATCTTTCCTCAGTAGTCTGCTTATATGAGAAACAATTATTAAAAAACCCTTAACAAACCTCATGTAATAACCAACTAACCTAAGGAAACTCCTTATTTCAATCACATAATGGGGAGTCTTCCAACTCATAATAGCCTCTATTTTCTACGATTAATCCTTATACCATCTTATGACACAATGTGTCCAAGAAAATTTACCTCATCAAGCCAAAATTCAAAATTTGAAAACTTGACATACAATTTTTGCTCCCTAAATGTTTGTAACACTATTTTCAAGTGTTGATCATACTCTTCAGATGTCTTAGAATACACTAGAATGTTATCAATAAAGACCACAATATATTGTTCTTGGCAGGGTCTGAATACCCTATTCATCAATCTATAAAGATTGTTGAAGTATTGGTCAACCTAAAAGGCATAACCAGAAACTTATAATGCCCGTATCTGGTTCTAAACACTGTCTTAGCTATGTCTTCTTCCTTAACTCTCAACTGCTGATATTCTGATCTCAATTCAATATCTGAAAACACACCTGCACCCTTTACCTAATTAGGTAGGTCATGAATCCGTGGCAACGAATACCTATTCTTAATTGTTACCTTAGTCAACTGTCTATAGTTTATGCATACCCTTATAGACCCATCTTTCTTTTTCATAAACAACAGTGGTGCACCCCCTAGAGATATTCTCAGCATGATATAATCCTTATCCAACAATTCTTGCAATTAGGCTTTTAGTTCTTTTTATTCAGATGGTGCCACTCTATATGGCGCTATTGATATAGGTGTTACATCTACAGTGAGGTATATAGAGAACTCAACCTATCTGTTAGGTGGTAACCTCAGTATATCTTCATGAAAAAATCTAGAAATTCTCTAATTGTAGGGATATCCTTAAGATTTAGACCTCCTTTTTTGGTGTCCACAACATGAGCCAAATAGGCTTCTCATCCCTTCCTCATCATTCTCTCTACCTTCATCATTGAAATAACTCATGGAGGCTATGGAAACAACTCAACTTTTAGTTTCATATCTTTCTATTCGAGGTTTATAAGTACCACAAATTTTATCTGGCAATCTACAACTGCCCTGTGTTGTGAAAGCCAATCCATGCCTAAAATGGTATCAAACTCATAAAAGGTAGCTCTATCAAGTCTGTAGGGAATTCTTTCCCTTGAACAACAAATGGACATCCTCTGTAAATTTGGTTCACTATCATATTATGCCCTAGAGGGTTGGTAACCTCAATTTCAAATTCTAGTTTTTCATTAACCATATTATATTGTCTAGGAGTGCTTATGCATACATAAGAGTGTGTGGAACTCAGATCAATTAATGCACAAATATTTGAGTAAAAAAGAGAAAACATACCAACAATCACTTCAGTAGCTTCCTGATCCTCTTTAGCCCTTATAGCATAAGTTCTGGCTAGAACTCGACCTAGTCCTAGCTTGTTAATAGTCTCAAAGACTGCCTAGGTAGGTCCTGTATGATCTCTTATGGTCTGCTGCTTGGTTAGAGTTGGAGCTAATCATGTTATCTGAGTAGGTTCACTACCAAGAATCAGAGGACAATCTCTATTCATGTGCTCTTTAGATCTACATTTGAAATAAGCACATGTATTTGTCCAACACTCTCCTCTTTAACTTTTATGGTGGGCACCATAAACTAGAATATTCTTATTAGTGATATGAGTTTGAGTACTACCGGCTATAGATCTCTAGAGGAGGCTTCCTATCTATCTAGAGTAATATAGCCTGGGCCACTGGAATTACTATCTATCTAGAGGTTTCCTCTACTCTTTTTCTCTTCCTTCTTTCCACACCAACAACGGATGAAATTAGCTGAGTAAAGCTGACATGCTAGAGTGCAGTGACAAAATCACTAATTTCTGCATTGAGGCCATCTTCAAATCTCCTGTACTTGTCTTTCTCATCTATGATCAACTCTGAAGCATACTTTTTCAGTTGAGTAAACTCCTTCTAGTATTTTGTCATAGACATCTTACCCTACTTGAGTTTAAGAAATCTCTCTTCTTCTCATAAATGTAGATATGAGGGACATACTACTTCTTAAACTCAGTAACAAAAAAGTTCCATATCATTGGTTTTGGAACCTTGGTTTTAGCAAGACTGATTTCCACCGATCATAAACATCTTTGTGTAGTAGCATACTTGGCCTTTTGTGTAGGGTTTTGAAGAATGAATCATATTCATAAACGCAACAAAAAATAAAATTTTTCAAAACCCAAAACAAAAGATCATACTTATACCATTAAAACTAATTTATATAAATGTAAATGTTAAAAATTATACCTTGTAATTTTTATTTGTTCTTCAAATCTTCACTTTGTTGGGTTGTAGCAAATCGCAACAATCCACAATAGGATGTCTCTAATGATAATCCTCGCGAAGAATGAAGAAAAAACTATCAAAAGAAATGGTTTGAACAAATTCAAAGTGCTAGATTTGAAAGTGTTCTTGAGAGAATTTTTGTTGTGTCTTAAAAATATTTTTTTCACAAAAAAATATTATCATGTCTATTTTCTGCCATTTTATGTCTTTTCTATTTGAATCAAATTCAAAAATAAGATGAAAAGTCAAAAATGGAGAAAATGGAAACAAATGAATAGTAATTGGCCATAATTGGCCTAATTAAGGCCAAAAACTGCCGTTGGCCAACGGATGGGAGGCAGCAGGCGTGCTGGGCCTGCTACTGTGCAGCCCAGCTGGCACGCTAAGATGGCCAGCAGCCTGCCTAGCCCGCGCAGGCCCGTGACACTCCCGAACGATTTTTCCGTGCTATCTCATCACGATCCATCCTAAAATAATTCTCTCATATTTTGGATCCTATCCAAGACCATTTAACTCATTCTCCATATCTTCATTGCGTGTGACCCATTAGGTTTCCGATTATATTAGCCACTTAAATTAACAATTAATTTCAGCAGGTCATGAGCGGTATCTAACAACACATCATGACCCCAATTGACCGGAAAGTCATTGTTTTGACTACGAACCATTCCATAGACAATTTCTGTGCAATTATTCCTTTCACCATTCTATACCCCACTTGGTTTAGAGTATGGACATGTGTCAACTCCCACTAGACTGACTACGTCACGTCTAGTCCAAGTAATATTAGTTCTTGTCCTTGAGGCTCATTACTCTATTAGATATGTCATTGAATACTATCTTTATGACATTTCCACTCCGGCCAGAGATTCCTAAGTAATGACCACGACAAGAGGCCATGGGTATACACTTCTTCTATCAAGAGTGGTGAATCCTTTATTGGTTACCCAATTACCTTCGAATACCTCAAGCTGTATCCAATCACCACCCTATGAGCTACCTCTCTGAGGCAACAAGGAATAGTGTCAAAATACAGAATCAATATTCAAGATATCCTTGAGTACCTCAAGTTTAAGGATACTTGCACCATTGCTATGATGAGACTATCATTGACATTTGAATAGATTATCCATATGATTGTCTCATAGTTGGTCATCCAATGTACTTAGCTACACTTAGCAAACATCCACATGTTAACTCTAAACATCTTTTGTTTATAGATTATGAGATCTACTACTCGATCCAATCGAGGAGTGTAACATGTGCTAGTCTATCTGGATTAATAATGTCCCATCTCATTAATCATATGACTAGGGATAATTTTGAAACTAACATAATTACACATGATAAGAATCTCAATATCATGATTTCATCATGATTTCCTTCATGCTATGTTATGTATCAAAGACTTCATTAATTGATTTAAGATCACTTATCAATTCATATATCAAATGAACATCAAATTAATGAAAAAACCTTTTATTTATCCAATAAATTTGTACAATAAGTGTTTAAGGTGATTGCCTTTAGAGCACTCCTTTAACAAGCTCCCACTTGCACTAAAGTCAATCGCCTTTGTATTCAATTCCATAGGCGAGTACATGAGAATCATATTTCTTTTGGGGAAGTGGCTTAGTTAAAGGATCAACAATATTCTGATTAGTGGGCACTCTTTCTATCTTTACATCATTCCTACCAATGATTTCTCTAATCAAATGGTATCTTCTGAGTACATGTTTGGATCTCTGATGAGGCCTTGGCTCATTTGCTTGTGCAATGACTCTATTATTATCACAATACAATTGTATTGGATCAATAATACTGGGAACCACTCCAAGTTCTATGATGAATTTCTTTATCCAAACTACTTCCTTTGCTGCTTCAGAAGCTGTAATGTACTCTGATTCGGTTGTGGAATCAGCAGTCGTTTCCTGTTTGGAACTCTTCCAACTAACTACTCCACTATTTAGTGTGAATATATAACTTGACTGAGATTTTGAGTCATCCTTGTCAGATTGGAAGTTGGCATCGGTATACCCGCTCACAGTAAGATCTCTTCTCCATATACCAAGAATACATCTTTAGTTCTTCTTAAGTACTTAAGGATATTCTTGACAGTCACCCAATGACCCTCACCAGGGTCTGATTGGTATATACTCGTGACACTCAGAGCATATGATACATCGGGTCTTGTACATATCATAACATACATGATTGATCCTATAGCTTAAGCATATGGAATCAAACTCACGTGTGTCCTCTTATCTTATGTCTTTGGACAAAAAGACTTTGAGAGAGTAATCTTATGGGTCATGAGAATATTCCCTCTTGGACTGCTCCATGCTAAACCTCTTTAGCATCTTATCTATGTATGTAGACTGTGAAAGAACAAGCAATCTTTTAGATCTATCTCTATAGATCTTTATCCTTAAAATATAGACTGCTTCTCCAAGGTCTTTCATAGAGAAATTCTTGGATAACCAAAATTTGACTGATTGTAAGGCTGAGACATCATTTCCCATTAACAATATGTCATCTACATATAACACAAGAAATACGATTGCACTCCCACTAACCTTCTTGTAAACACAAGGTTAATCCGGATTTTGTAAGAAACCAAACTGTTTGATTGTCTCATCCAACCGAATATTCCAACTCCTGGATGCTTGCTTTAGTCCATAAATGGATTTTTAAAGCTTACATACCTTTTTGCCATCTTTGGATATGAAACCTTCTGGTTGTGTCATGTACACATCCTCAATCAGATTTCCATTAAGGAAAGCTGTTTTCACATCCATTTGCCATATCTCATAGTCATAATGAGTAGCAATGGCTAGAAGTATCCTTATGGATTTAAGCATAGCTACTGGGCTAAAAGTTTCATCGTAGTCAATTCCTTGTCTTTGACGATAACCTTTAGCAACAAGTCTAGCTTTATAGGTAATCACATTACCATCCATGTCAGTTTTCTTTTTGAAAACCCACTTGCACCCTATAGGCTTTATTCCTTCGGGTGGGTAAACCGAAGTCCATACTTGGTTTTCATACATGGAATCCATTTCTAACTTCATGGCTTGAAGCCATTTGTCAGATTCTGAACTATTCAGAACCTCTTCATAGGTTATAGGCTCATCATTTTCTATGAACAATACGTCGTTCTGTTCACTAATGAGAAATCCATATCTCTCTGGAACAATACATATCCTATTTGACCTACGAAGCTCTTGTGCTTTAGAAGGTTGAGCTGTTATATCATCTATATGAGTAACAAGCTCGGGTTCAGGCAGTTGATCAGCATCTGTTTGAGCATCTTGAACTTCCTCAAGTTCAATTTTGCTCCCACTATCTCCTTTTAGAAGGAATTCTCTCTCTAAAAAGATAGCATGTCTTGAAACAAAAACCTTTTGTTCTAAGGGGTGGTAAAATTGATATCCATATGATATAACAGCTCCACATAAGCATAACAACCCCAAATTCTCATGTAAGAAAATGTGGGCCTCTTGTTATACCATATATCATATGGAGTAACATCAACTGACTTTGAAGGAACTCCATTTATTATATAAATGGTTGTCTTTAGTGCATAACCCTAAAAGGATTTAGGCAATTCCGCAAACCTCATCTTAGACCTTACCATGTCTAACAAGGTTCAGTTTCTTCTTTCAGCCACACCATTGTGTTGTGGCGTGTAAGGTGGAGTCCATTGAGATAAAATCCCATTATCCCTAAGATAATCTAGAATCTCTTCTCTCAAGTATTAACAGCCTTACTGTCCTTCTTGACAGATGGCTCAGCTGTTTTAAGCAAGTTAATCAGCTCAAGAATAGTGGTAGAGATTTGGTTCATCCTATAGTTAAGCACAAAATGTGAATAATTATCAGACAAACCGGTTAGAATTAAGTCAATACTTAATTCATGTTCCATCACAAATCCCAAGGTGGCCAACCTCTCAATATAACCATTCATCTTCAATGCATATTGCACTGGAGATGTCCCCTCAACCATCTTAGTGTGGAAGAGCAACCATGAAGTTTCGAACCTTTCGGAACATGCTTGCTCATCTAAAAGCTCTCTTAGATGGTATACTATGGAATTAGCATCCATAGCCTCATGCTGCTTTTGCAACTTAACTGACATTGTAGCAAGCATAATGCAGCTTGCCATCTCACTATCATCGAGATGCTTTTGATATGCCTTCTGAACATCTTCAGAAGCATTAGCAGTAGGGGGATTAGGGAGTGCCTCATCTAGGACATAACCAATCTTTTCGGAATTGAGAACTATTCTCAGATTCCTTAGCCAATCCAAAAAATTGGGCCCAGTCAACTTATTTGATTCCATTAGCGATCGCAAATTCACACTTGTCATGATGATGATTCTAGCAACCTAGATGTAAAATAGAACATGTTAGAATGTACATAAAATGCATGTTTATTAGGTCTTTAATAAATCGCATTATGGCTCCCACAATTTTATTGTGAATCCATAGCCCTCACTATGAACCCGATATAACTTATATGGAAGTTCTCCTAGGGGGTTGTATCCAATTAGCTAAGAATAACCTTGAGGCAACTCAACAAGCTATCCTTAGTTTGGTTGGTAGGTATCTAATCCATACCAATTGCATAATTCATGCAACTATTGAATCTTGTGCTCTCAACTTATTGATGTGTGCACATACATTGGGCTATCGACTCTTAATACGTGTACATCTCATGTATACAAAACCCAACTTCACCTCCAGTACACATTAACCTTGGCGCAAATCCAAGAAGTTAATAATATCAGTTAAGTCTAACCCATTAATTGTGAAATCTAATTGCAATGGATTGAACATATTCTTATAGACTGAGCTTGAGGCAACTCAACTGTTGCCCAGATATTAAGCCAAGAAGGGGGGTTGAATTGGAGTTTTAAAAAATTTAACTTTAAAGTGCGAAAATAAAAAGTTAAGTTTAGGAAGGATAGAGAAATTTGACACAAGGATTTTTATAGAGGTTCGGGTGTTAACAAACCCTACTCCTCTCCCCAATCGCAATTGGGAGTTTCACTAACACACTAAGTGTTACCACGGAGTTTTACAAGCTCACTTCCAACTATGGGATTTCTCACAATGGTTCACACCTAACCCAGAAATCCCTTGTGTTTTAATGGCTCACACAATAACCAATTCCTTGTGTTTTATAGGCTCACACAAACAACCTTTACCTTGTGTTTTACAGGCTCACACAAACAACCTTTACGTTGTGTTTTACAGGCTCACACAAACAACCTTTACCTTGTGTTTTACAGGCTCACACAAATAACCTTTACAAATGTTCTACTCTTAACCCATAAATACCCAAAACTCACTTGAGTAATAAATAATTAAAGAGAGAAACACTTAAAAATCTTTATTGCTCGATAAATGATGAGCAAAAAGATTTTTACAGAGAATAGATATTTGTTTTGAAAGTATTAAATGTACAAATAGCTTACAGTAAGATTTTGATTCAAAGTATTAGCTATCCTTTTGTACTGAATGCATAAATGACTTGCATTTAGCCGTTAGAATGCATTTAATACGAAACTAGCCATTGCACCAACCCAAATAATTGCGCCTGACATTTTTCTCTTTCATCTTTCACGGGCGTGACTATGTTTGTCATGGGCATGACTGTTCTTCCAAGCCGTGACTGAAGTGGTGACCTTGGTCGTGAAGCATTCTGGAAGGTTTTAAAATATTGGGTCACGGGCGTGACATATATCTTCACTAGCGTGACAAACTTCCAAGCCGTGATCCAAGTGGTGACTTTGGTCGTGAAGCTCTCTGGATGAATTTGTCATGAAAGTTCACGGGAGTGACATTTAATTCACGGGCTTTACTTAAATGTGCATTTCAAGGTTTGTTGTCTTCCTTCATGGCCGTGAACTTAAAATGTTGGTTTTGTTGATGGCTAGCTTCTTCACGGGTGTGACACAGAGGGTCATAGGCGTGAATATGCTGCTTCCTTGATTTTATCATTCAAGGATTAATCTTCCATTCTCCATTCTTGCTATTTTATTCCATACCCTGTTTAATAGACTTAGAAAACAAGTATGTTAAATACATTATTGCTATTTTATTTGTTATCATCAAAATGATGGAAATACCTCTCAAGGTTCAACAATCTCTCCCTTTTTGATGGTGGCAAATAATCTAGCAATATGTGCTTTTGAGAAGTCTCCCCCCCAAAAGATACTTAGGATAAAAATTGATGAAATGCAAGAATTGTAAAGAATGATGAAGTGTAGCATTGAAATAAACTTTCTAGTTTTAAGTATATGCAAGTTATATGCAAAGTATATCCAATATATACCAAAATTATCTTTAAGTCATGAAGTTTATGTAAGGTATATTTAGAGTATATCAAGTGCATATTCATTTATGTAACTTGCATCAAGGTATATGCAAAGTATACTTAAGATTTATTTAATGTGTATAAAGCTCAATTTGCATACTTGCATATTCATTTTGAATCAAATTTTAAGTATTGCACTTAAACTCAAAATATTGTTGTTTTCTCCCTACTTAACTCAATATATTAGGTTCTTCATTTTGATTCAAAATTAAGTATTGCTTGCATTTATCTTAATATATTGCTAGTTTTGGTTCTCCTCCTTTCGTCATCAACAAAAAGAATATAAAGATAAACCATAACAAAGCAAATATATTAAATTATAAAAAGTGAAATACTAAAGTCAATAGAGGTTACAAGACATTCATTTGAAGTAAAGATTACTTTGTTTCCTTTACCACATAATTGACTAACACTTAACAAGTTATGTTTCAAGCCATCAACAAGTAAGATATCTTTAATAAAAGTAGTACCATCAATACCAATAAAACCAATGTCAATTACCTTACCCTTAGCATTATTTCCAAAGGTAACTTTACCTCCATCAATACTTTTGATTTCATAGAAGAGTTCTTTGTCTCCTGTCATATGCCTTGAGCATCCACTGTCTACTAGCCAAGAATTTTTGTTTATTATGGACTTGAGGCATACCTATAGAATCACATATCAAGTATGATTTTTAGGTACCCAAATGAGCTTGGGTCCTTAGGGGTTAGCACATGAAGGTTCCCAATGAGCCTTCCTTATCCAACAATATTTATTTATATGACCAATCTTCATACAATAATTACACTCTTTAGGTCTAACATTGTTTTTTGGTCTTACAATATATTTGAATGCCACATCTCTATTTAACTAATTTTGAGAACAATGGCATGCACAGTCATGGTTAATTGATGCTTTTCTAGATGCATGCTCCTTATACATAAAGGCATGATTATTCTTTTTATGTATAAAAGGTTTAATATACTTATTCCTTGGTGTTGTTCTAATAATTGTGGAGATGTGAGGTTCACTAGACTTAACAAAAATGGTTTTGTGAGAAGATGATGATGTGTCCTTAAATCCTAGATCATGTCTAATTAAAGGTGGTCTTTGAGACATAATGAGAGTATCTAAACTCTCTTTAGCTTTGTGAAATTTAGAAATGGAATTTCTAAGTTCCTCAACTTCATTTTTCAAAGTATTATTTTCTTTAAGCAAGGAAGCAGTTAAGGGTCTTGATGTATATTCATCTAATGACTTTTGAAGAGATTCATTAGATGATTTAAGCTTAAGATTCTCCTTTTCTAAAGTATCCATTTTGTTTTTCAAATTGGAAATGTTATTCCTATAAGTGCTAAATTTACTTCTATATTTCTCTAGTTCTAAATTTAATTCTTCTATAAGGCTTTGCTCATCGTTATCTTCATCACTATCACTATCATTATCATTATTACTATTATCATTATTGAAGGAGTATGAGTGTAGTGATCTTACCTTTTCTGAGACGTGATCCTCAATAGCCATGAAACATAGGTTGACCTCTTCACTTTCATTATCATCTCTTTCACTTGAAGAGCTTTCGTCATCCCATGTGGCTTTGTGACCTTTCTCCCCATTGTCTCTTTGGTATTTGCTCTTATGCTTCTTGAGCCTTAGACATTCTGGTATGATATGTCATTTCTTTCCACACTCATAGCACTTTACCTATTCCTTACTTCTTTGTGCATCATTAGAAGTTTGTTTGAGGTTTCTCTGCCTGAATTTTCTGGAGTTGCTCATTTTCTTCTCAATGATTCTTTTCAGTCTTCTTGAAAGCATAGCAATGCCCTCATTTTCATCATCACTCATTTCTTCATCATCTTCACTTTCTTCTTGAGATTTTAAAGTATAGGCTTTGAGTGCTAAAGGCTTTCTTTTCTCTGGCTCTGCTTCAAGCTCTCTATCTCTTTTCACTGCCATTTCATGTGTGAAAATTTTGCCAATAAGCACATCAGTATTCATGATGCTCATGTCTTCATTTGCTTCTTCTATGCCAGCAACTCTTGAGCCATACTTTTTAAGAGGAAGACTTCTCAGGATTTTGTTGTTTACATCTTCCAAGCTTAGATGCTTTCCAAGTTTCCTCATTCCATTTATAATGGCTAAAAGATGGTTGGTCATGTCAGTGATTGACTCATTGGATTTCATCTTGAAAAGCTCATATTCTGAGGTAAGAAGCTGAAATTTCTTGGATTTGACTTGCTTAGTTCCTTCATGATAATTTTCCAATGTCTTCCACATGCTGTAGGCTGTTGGGCAGTGTTGTATTCTTCCACATTCTTCAATAGATAATGAGCTTGAGAGGATTGTCATTGCCTTCTTGTTTTTGAAATTTGCTCTTCTTTGAGGCTCTGTCCAATCATCACTTGACAAGATTTCTTCTTCACCATCAGCTCCTCTTCTGGTTGGTGGTGTCCATTCTTTTTGTACATTATCCCATACTTCAATTCTTTCACTATCCAGGTATGTCTCCATCCGAAACTTCCAATGGGCATAATTTGCTCTATCAAAGTAAGGTTTGAGACTTTGGAATCCTTCACTAGCCATATCTTAATCTTTACTAGCACTTTTTAGGCTTAGATGCTAGAAAAGCTCTAATACCAATTGTTGCCTAGATATTAAGCAGGAGTTTTAAAAAATTTAACTTTAAAGCGCAGAAATAAAAAGTTAAGTTTAAGAGGGATAGAAAAATTTGACACAAGGATTTTTATAGAGGTCCTCTCCCCAATCGCAATTGGGAGTTTCACTAACACACTAAGTGTTACAATGGAGTTTTATAAGCTGACTCCCAACTATGATCTTTCTCACAATGGTTCACACCTAACCCAGAAATCCTTTGTGTTTTAATGGCTCACACAATAACCAATTCCTTGTGTTTTATAGGCTCACACAAACAACCTTTACCTTGTATTTTATAGGCTCACACAAACAACCTTTACCTTGTGTTTTATAGGCTCACACAAACAACCTTTACAAGTGTTCTACTCTTAACCCAGAAATACCCAAAACTCACTTGAGTAATAAATGATTACAGAGAGAAACACTTACAAATCTTTATTGCTCAATAAATGATGAGCAAAAATATTTTCACAGAGAATAGATATTTGTTTTGAAAGTATTAAATGTACAAACAGCTTACAATAAGATTTTGATTCAAAGTATTTGCTATCCTTTTGTACTGAATGCATAAATGACTTGCATTTATACTCCCATGGTGAATTATAGCTGTTAGAATGCATTTAATAGGAAACTAGCCGTTGCACTAACCCAAATAATTGCACCTGACATTTTTCTCTTTCATCTTTCACGGGCGTGACTATGTTTGTCAGGGGCATGACTGTTCTTCCAAGCCGTGACTGAAGTGGTGACCTTGGTCATGAAGCATTCTGGAAGGATTTGAAATATTGGGTCACGGGCGTGACATATATCTTCATGGGAGTGACAAACTTCCAAGCTGTGATCCAAATGGTGACTTTGGTCGCGAAGCTCACTGGATGAATTTGTCATGAAGGTTCACTGGCATGACATTTAATTCACAGGCGTGACTTAATTGTGCATTTCACGGTTTGTTGACTTCCTTCATGGCCGTGAACTTCAAAATGTTGGTTTTGTTGACGGTTAGCTTCTTCACGGGTGTGACACATAGGGTCACGGGCGTGAACATGCTACTTCCTTGATTTTATCATTCAAGGATTAATCTTTCATTCTCCATTCTTGCTATTTTATTCCATACCCTGTTTAATAGACTTAGAAAACAAGTATGCTAAATACATTATTTCTATTTTATTTGTTAAAATCAAAATGATGGAAATACCCCTCAAGGTTCAACATAAACAACCCTAACTCTAGAAGAACTCTAGTTCTCTGCATATTAATGGAAGGTGTAAGACTTAATTGTTTATTTAGTGAGGGATTTCTTTGTTAAGTCTCATCAAGTTATTATTTCATACTTTTATATATCATACATTCAACACAATGATATATAAAGATAGTTTCATTAACTATATGGCATGATTACTGATATACTAAAGTCAATCTCTTGAGCCAAAGAGAAATTGACTAGGTCTTACCTAGGTATATGCATGAATTTACAACGCAAAATAGAAATCAAATTCTTATTTCTAAGTCTTCTTGTGTATGGTACTATCTCCTTTGCTTCTTGCTCCTTTGTATCTTCATTCTATCCTAATCCTATGTAATTTAATTACATATTTCAAATTATAGAAAACTTCAATTTACATTTGAGGGGAGTAAAATGAGAAGAGAAATACATAAGAAAGAAAAAGAGGTAGGAACATGCAGACCCTATTTACCATTAAACAAAATAATTTCATGCATGCTCAATCACATTGGTCCTAAGTCTATAATCATCCATCATGCCTTTTCATACACCCCTAACATGCATTCTCTAATGCACAAAATAAAAATGACAATTTTGAATTTCAATTTGTAAATCGATTCAACACTTGAATCGAAATTGCCTATATATGTTCTTTCGGTTTCGGTTAATTTAATTTTGTATGTCATTTTAAAGTGGATAGGCAATTTCTAGTCATACTAGAATTACAATTGCACAACTTAAATTAATTCAAAATTAATTTCCAAAAATTCTAAAAATTTCCAGAACATCAAATCACCATTCTAATTATCTTTAGGTCAGCTCAAGTTTATCAAAATATTTTTGGCACAAGCCAAAATTACTAAGTCAAAATGACTAATTCGACATCTAGAATTTTTTAAAATTTCAAATGCTTGCAAAATAATTTTGGCATGCATCTAACATCAAAATAACATATTTTTAATCACATAAAAATTATTTCAATGTGCTAGAAATAAAATAAACACATACAAAAAAAATCAAAGAACACAGCCCCACAGGGTATACTAAAACAGTCCCATTTTTGTGTTTGTTTGAAATTAATTAAAATATTTTTAATTAATTATTGGACACTTCTAGAGGTATAAAAATATTCTCAATATGTCTAAATAATGTTTTCATAATGAAATTACAAGAAAAATATAATCAGCCCCATCAATTAAGCCAAACAACAACACATGTTCATAAACAAGGCAATTTTATGCATTTTTGAAATAAATCCGAAATTAATTATTTGAATCATATTCAAATCATTTTTCAATCAAAATAATCATTTTTAATCATCTCATTATCAGATTAAAGAAAAAAATGTGTAAATTATATTTTACAAATTAATTTCAATTTTTCAAAACCTATTGATCCAAAATCATCCAAAACATGCGATCCCATTGCACTTTCAATTAAAATTAATTTTAATAGATTCAAGGAGGCTCTGATACCAATGTGGGGTTTTGAAGAATAAATCATATTCATAAATGTAGTGAAAAATAAAAATTTTTCAAAACCCAAAACAAAAGATCATACCTGTACCATTTAAACTAATTTATATAAATGTAAATGTTAAAAATTATACCTTGTAATTTTTAATTATTCTTCAAATCATCACTTTGTTGGGTTATAGCAAACCACAACAATCCACATTAGAATGTCTCTAATGATAATCCATGCGAAGAATGAAGAAGAAACTATCAAGAGAAATGGTTTGAACAAATTCAAATTGATAGCTTTGAAAGTGTTCTTGAGATAATTTTTGTTGTGTCTTAAAAATATTTAATTTCACAAAAAAATATTTTCATGTCTATTTTCTACCATTTTATGTCTTTTCTATTTGAATCAAATTTAAAAATAAGATGAAAAGTCAAAAATGGAGAAAATGGGAAAAAATGAATAGTAATTGGCCATAATTGGCCTAATTAAGGCCAAAAACTGTCGTTGGCCAACGGATGGGAGGCAGCAGGTGCGCTGGGCCTGCTGCGGGCTGCTCCCAGCAGCCCGGCGGGCCTTTACGGGCCTGTGACACTCTTGAACGATTTTTCCGTGCGATATCATCGTGATCCATCCTAAAATAATTCTCTCATATTTTGGATCCTTTCCAAGACAATTTTACTCATTCTCCATATCTTCAATGCGTGTGACCCATTAAGTTCCCGGTTATGTTGGCCCCTTAAATTAACAATTAATTTAAGTAGGTCATGAGCGGTATCTAGCAATACATCATAACCCCCAATTGATCGGAAAGTCAGTGTTTTGACTACGAACCTTTCCATAGACAATTTCTATGCAATTATTCCTTTCACCATTCTATACCCCACTTGGTTCAGAGTATGGACAAGTGTCAACTCTCACTAGACTGACTATGTCAAGTCTAGTCCAAGTAATGTTAGTTCTTATCCTTGAGGCTCATTACTCTATTAGATATGTCATTGAAGACTATCTTTATGATATTTCCACTTTGGCCAGAGATTCCTGAGTAATGACCACAACAAGAGGCCATGGGTATACACTCCTTCTATCAATAGTGGTGAATCCTTTATTGGTTACCCAATTACCTTCGAATACCTCAAGTTGTATCCAATTACCACCCTATGAGCTACCTCTCTGAGGCAACAAGGAATAATGTCAAAATACAGAATCAATATTCAAGGTATCCTTGAGTACCTCAAGTCTAAGGATACTTGCACCATTGCTATGATGAGACTATCATTGACATTTGAATAGATTATCCATATGATTGTCTCATAGTTGGTAATCCAATGTACTTAGCTACACTTAGCAAGCATCCACATGTTAACTCTAAACATCTCATCCAATGTACTCGATCCAATCAAGGAACGTAGCATGTGCTAGTCTATCTGGATTAATAATATCCCATCTCATTAATCCTATGACTAGGGATAATTTTGATACTAACATAATTACACATGATAAGAATCTCAATATCATGATCTCATCATGATTTCCTTCATGCTATGTTATGTATCAAGGACTTCATTAATTGATTTAAGATCACTTATCAATTCATATATATCAAATGAACATCAAATTAATGAAAAAACCTTTTATTAATCAAATAAATTTGTACAATAAATGCTAAAGGTGATTGCCTTTAGAGCACTCCTCTAATATTTTGATCAATAGTCACCTCAAACTCATCACAAACTCTCTCAATCTTTTCTATCTAGTATCTGCAGCCTCAGGATCATCATCTTTGGGTACTAAAAAATCAGTAGCTCTAAACTTACGAAGCTTGTCTGGTTGTACTCCTAGATTTGGTAGTGATGTGGAGGAACGAGTACTAGCTATGGTACGACTCTAACAATCTACTGTAGTAAGCCTCCCATTTGTTGCAACAAAGGAGTTTAGCCATGTTTAGCCAATTCTAGAGCCTCTTGGTTAGGGATTAGTATTGCACCTGGACCCTGAACATTAGCTGCACTAGGCTAGTTCCGTGCTCTAATATGTGGAGAGCAATGGCTCTCGGCCATGTCATTTGATTTAGATGTCATCTCACTCTAGTCCTACAAGTTGATAGAGAAGTAATACAAGCCAAAGGTTGTTGAGATACATGTATGCATGTATGATAATCCCATTATCTACTTAGGCCAAGAACTGCCTAAACCTAAGCTCTGATACCACTAAATGTAACACCCATCCATTCAGTAGGACATAATCCCACTATACAAGTAGATGTCATATGATTAGATGCCTTGTAAACCTATTCTTTTTAAAACTTTTTTTTATCTTACTCATTATAACAGCATAATGTTCAAAACCTGCATCACATGCATAATCAAAAAATCCATGTTCTGCATATTGTATAAAAACAAAGTCATAAATCATATTTAAACAATTTGGCATATTTACCCCTTTATTTCATAAATCAACCTTATATAATGTAGACCAATTCAGTTACAAGTCCTTATAAATAAAACATGAAATAAATATATATTTCTATCCCATTTCATGAAAAATAACTAATAAATGAAATAAAGAAATCCTATCCAAACACGGGACTCAACTTTGACTACTCTGAACTCCTCTTCACATCAACTCAACTATTTATGGCTCCAAATTTGTGTGTAGAAAAACCTACACGCTAAGCTACTAAAAGCTTAGTGGTACATATAAGCATAAAAATTCTAACATGCAATCATACATCATCATAATATTCATATTTTTACACATACACATGTGTGTTTTACAATGCTATCATATAACATTATACTTAATTCATGCGGATTTGATTGGATTAAAGTAAATTAATAACATGCATCACATAAGCATATCCAAATCATCATATTTATTTAGAATTCCATCATATAAGACAAGTATCTAACTTTCAGTTCCATATATCTGATTACTAGTTTTTCACATTCCTTTTTCCTATGATGTAACTGTATTCGAAAACCATATTTTTGATGTCCTGTCTGTATTACTAGTTTTACAATTTTATTGTGTACTGGTTTACAGTTTAACATGTTTTGATTTACAATTATTGTGTATTGCCTAATACTCTAGTCTCGGATTAGTCGGATGCAGATTATAAAAAAAGAGAGCTCTAATATGAGTTTAAGCCACCCTACTCACTAACTGTATATTTCTGTATAGTGCTCAACCGAGCTTTTCAAATTAGGGGTGCTCTAACTCGAGCTTAAATCATCATGATGAGTAAATGTAATAACTAAATGCATATGGGATCAATGGTGCTCTAATATGAACTTAAGCCACCTTGTCCGTAAATAATCACGAGCGCTCTAACCTGAGCTTAACCCACCCTGATTTAAAACATAATCATATCCTACAGTACCATATCCTTTTTAATGGCATTCCACCTATCATAGCTAGTCCTAAAATAGAGAATAAGAATTTATAATCATAATTTGGTTATTAGTATCATTTATAACTCATTTCATAATTTCACATGTTCATCATAAGATACTATGTAATTTAGAGTACATAATGTATATTTATCTAATTCATTGTTCTTTGAAGCATAATAACATAACTAGGTTTAGTATCAAGTTAACGTACTGTATACCATCTCATTTAATCATGCAAAGTGTGTGTGTGTATATCAATCTCATTTAATCATTTAATCATTCATGAGCATAAAGTCTTCTTTCACCAGTTGTCTACCCATGACTGGTTTTGTGTGGATGTTCATGGACTTGAACTTAGTTCATGGGCGTGAGCATCTTTTATGTACCAATTCACAAGCATGAAAATTACTTTCATGGTCATGAAAGATCAGTTTATGCCAAATTTCCAACATTGTTTTAGAACAGTTTCACACACAATCATACAAGGATCTATAGCTAATCAATATTAGCCACTTCTAGCAATACTTTCCAGCATATTTTAGTATTAAACAAGCTATAAGCATGCACATTATATCTTTTACCCAATCATATGAGAATTCATGTCTCAATTATCAACCACAACATCCATAACCATTAATTAATATTATTTCTTATGACTTCAAAGTATGACATGATATATCAACTCAATTCCAACATTGAATATACCAAACTATACCAATATTAGAATTAACACACAATAGGCCATAAAGCGAATAATTATGTGTATATGTACAAACCGTAATTGGAGTCTTAAATCTCAACCTCTTTTTTGCATCTACTACCTCTGGTGGGATTCTCCACCCTCAACCTCAGTTCTAATGCCATAACAAAAACCTTATTATTATCCCTTTCAGCCATACTAAATATTTATTCCCTTACACCCTTAAATCTCAAGACCCCATTAAAACCAATTTGAGTCATTCAAAGAATAATGAAAAACATGGTCATTTACCTCTGTTTTACGGGTTCTAAATTAGGTTTAGGGTTCAAAACGTGTTCAATCTTCTTTTTGATTCTGACTTCGTTGGTATGGTGAAAACCTTTTTTTTAATCATTTTAAACTGCATTAATGGGATTAGTTTCGTATTATATTAACCAAAATAAATGGAGATTGAAGAGAAATCATTTCTGGGGTTTTAGAGGATATGGTGGCTAGGGTTCTAAGTTGAAATTTTGCTAGTTTCTATTTAAAACAAAAAACTGCTCTATTTAAGCTGCAGGTCTTCACAGGTGTGAATAGGTGTGTCATGGCCATGAAGATCCTCAGTTTTAAAATCCAAATTTCATGAAATTCACAACCATGATTCTATCTTTCACGAGTGTGAATGGTGTTAAACTTCACTTTTTCATATCTTTTTTATTATTTTCATGTTTCCAATACCTATAGCCACTACATACCTCTCATATACCTTTCATATACTTTTATTACATGTTATTATTAGGCCCTAACTTGCGAGCATTAAAACATATAAAGTGCACAAGCATACATATATAACATGCATGATATTTTTACCATCATACCAATATGTCTTACCTCAATTTTTTGCATATACAATGAACTAGTTTCCAATGATGTCATACTTTAAGATTCTCATACATGATATACGAGTTTGCACATGGCATAATAATAAAGTCAACTATCAATCACACAAGTGTATACCACACTTAGAATTTATAAAATTATTTTATTGCTCACTGCATTATTAACTAGACTAAATTAGATATAGGAATAAGCAAGGTTCTCACCCAAGACCCTTAGGACACCTACCTAAACCTCTCAAAACACCTGTCTGATGTAAGAAAAGTGTGTGCATATAATAACTAAGGGAAAGTTCATATGAGCTTAAAACCCTTATCCTTTAAAAAATTTCCAAAGTGACCAACTTAGGTCATCCAGTACCGATCTCCCCTCAATGACATGTTATTTATCCTAGCTTTAGTCTTAGTTAGAGTATTGGATATATTTGTGTTCACGTATTTACCACAATCATATTATACATAAACATAATTTCCATACTGTAATCATACCATAACATGTCCATTTCCATACCATTTATTCTATTTTATGCCAAGTTATAATCATAACAACAAGGGTTTACCACCTCAAATAGAATCAACCTTGATTCATGTGCCAAAGTATAAAAAACTCAAGTTAAAGCACTTCACGCCCTTAAACTACCTTTCATAATTGTGAAACCCCTTTTCATAGGTAGTTTACCCATAAATCAAACCATGATTCAACCTGTGAATCAACTATAGGTTCATGGCCATGATTACCCCTCCATAAAGGAGAACTTGGCCATAAACCCAACATTAAAACTATTCATTCATGAGTCTATTTTAGCCAAAAATCCATTTCATAACATTTACACCCGTGAACTAGTGAATTTGGAAAACTTTTAGATTTACAATTAAAAATTAGAGTATATCAATCCATGTGCAATATCTCTTTAAGATTGACTAATGTTAATCTCCCTCTCAACATTCCATCATACTTTTCATATGAACCAAGATGTCATTTACCATTTTAATCATTAATATTGAACAATTTATCACATTTGTCAAATCAAATCTACCATTACCATATTATAGCATATTAAACCCCTATATGCATTTCATCCCGAAAATTATGCATTTTTACCATACCACAACCTACTCAAAACATTCATTTAAGGCAAACCAATACACAAATGCAACTAAAAACTTTAAATGTGATCATGTACATACCTTATACCTAAGATGGAGTCACTTCTAGACTAACTTCCATATTGGTATGGTCTTTAAAGCTCCATTTCAGCTCCTAACAATGTCAATAACCATTTCTTAGATCACTGTTAACCTTGAGGGGTATTTCTGTCATTTTGATGATAATAAATAATATAGCAATATTGTATTTAACATACTTGCTTTAAGTGTATTATACAGGACATAAATTAAAAATAGCAAGAATGGAGAATTGGAAGAATAATCCTTGAGAAACAAAAAGTAAAGAAAAGCATGTTCACTGCCGTGACTCTAGGAGTCACTCCCGTGAACAAAGCTAGCCGTTACCAAAACCAACATTTGAAGTTCACGGCCATGAAGGAAGAACAAATCGTGAAGTGGGCATTTCAGTCACCCCCGTGACTAAAGGTGTCACCCCCGTGAAGAGTCATGAAATTTCAACCAGAGAGCTTCACAATCAGAGTCACCACTAGGGTCACGGCTGGGAAGATGTTCACCCCCGTGAATGATGATGTCACCCCCGTGAATGATTCTCTCAATTTCATCCAGAGAGCTTCACGACCAGAGTCACCCCTTGGCTCACGGCTGGAAATTCTATCACGCCCGTGAAGGATTAATGTCACGCCCGTGACTCTATATGTCAAAACATACCAGAGAGTTCTGGGTAGTTCTGGGTTAAGAGTAGAACACTTGTAAGGGTTAGTTCTGGGTTAAGAGTAGAACACTTGTAAGGGTTAGTTCTGTGAGCCTGTAAAACACAAAGTGTAGGTTGTTTGTGTGAGCCTGTAAAACACAAAGTGTAGGTTATTTGTGTGAGCCTGTAAAACACAAAGGAATTGGTTATTGTGTGAGCCATTAAAACACAAGGGATTTCTGGGTTAGGTGTGAGCCATTAAAACACAAGGGATTTCTGGGTTAGGTGTGAGCTATTGTGAGAAACACCATAGTTGGGAGTGAGCTTGTAAAACTCCATTGTAACACTTAGTGTGTTAGTAAAACTCCCAATTGCGATTGGGGAGAGGAGTAGGGTTTGTTAATACCCGAACCTCTATAAATCTTTGTGTCTTATTTTCTCTATCCCTTCTAAAATTAACTATTTATTTCCGCACTTTAAAGTTTAATTTTTTAAACTCCAATTCAACCCCCCTTCTTGGTCTAATATCTGGGCAACAATTGGTATCAGAGCCTTGTCTAGCATCAAAGCCTAAAAAGCGCTAGTAAAGAGTTAGATATTGCCAGTGAAGGATTCCAAAGTCTCAAACCTTACTTTGATGGAGCAAACTATGCCCATTGGAAGTTTAGGATGGAGACATACTTGGATAGTGAAGGAATTGAAGTCTGGGATAGTGTATGAAAAGAATGGACACCACCAACCAGAAGAGGAGCTGATGGTGAAGAGGAAATCCTATCAAGAGATGATTGGACTGAGCCCCAAAGAAGAGCAAATTTCAAAAACAAGAGGGCAATGACAATTCTATCAAGCTCATTATCTATTGAAGAATGTGGGAGAATACAACATTGCTCAACAGCATTTAGTGTGTGGAAGACATTGGAGAACTATCATGAGGGAACTAAGCAAGTCAAATCCAAGAAGATTCAACTTCTAACCTCAGAATATGAGCTCTTCAAGATGAAATCAAATGAGTCAATCACTGACATGACTAACCGTCTTCTATCCATTATAAATGGAATGAGGAAACTTGGGAAGCATCTGAGCTTGGAAGATATAAACAATAAAATCCTGAGAAGTCTTCCTCTTAAAGACTATGGTTCAAGAGTTGCTGGCATAGAAGAAGCAAATGAAGATATGAGCATCATGAATACTGATGTGCTGATTGGCAAGCTTCTCACACATGAGATGGCAGTAAAGAGAGATAGAGAGCTTGAAGCAGAGCCAGAGAAAAGAAAACCCTTAGCACTTAAAGCCTCTACTTCAAAATCTCAAGAAGAAAGTGAAGATGATGAAGAAGTGAGTGATGATGAAAATGAGGACATCGCTATGCTTTCAAGGAGATTAAAAAGAATCATTGAAAAGAAAATGAGCAATTCCAGAAAATTCAGGCAGAGAAACCTCAAACAAACTTCTAATGAAACACATAGAAGTAAGGAAGAGGTGAAATGTTATGAATGTGGAAAGAAAGGACATATCAAACCAGAATGTCCAAGACTCAAGAAGCATAAGAGCAAATATCAAAGAGACAATGGGGAGAAAGGTCACAAAGCCACATGGGATGACGAAAGCTCTTCAAGTGAAAAAGATGATAATGAAAGTGAAGAGGTCAACCTATGTTTCATGGCTATTGAGGATCACATCTAGGACAAAGTAAGATCACTACACTCATACTCTTTCAATAATGATAGTAGTGATAATGATAGTAATAATGATAGTGATGATGATGATGATGAGCAAAGCCTAATAGAAGAATTAAATATAGAATTAAAAAAATATAGAACTAAATTTAGTACCTATAGAAGTAATGTCTCTAATTTAAAAAATAAGATAGATTGCTTAGAAAAGGAGAACATAAAGCTTAAATCTTCAAATGAATCTCTTCAAAAGTCTTTAGATGAATACTCATCAAAACCTTCAACAACTTCACTGTTAAAAGAAAATAATACTTTGAAAAATGAAGTTGAAGAACTTAGAAATTCCATTTCTAAATTTCACAAGGTAAAGAGAGCTTAGATACTCTCATTGTATCTCAAAGACCACCTTTAGTTAGACATGGTTTAGGGTTTAAGGACACATCATCATCTTCTAACAAAACAGTATTTGTTAAGTCTAAAGAACATAATATCTCCACATCTATTAGAACTATGCCGAGAAATAAGAATGTTAAACCTTCTATACAGAAAAAGAATAATCATGCCTTTATGTATAGGAAGCATGCATCAAGAAAAACGCAAATTATTCATGAATGTGCATGCCATTGTTCTCAAAATTAGTCTAATAGAATTATGGCATTTAAATACAGTGTAAGACAAAAAAACAAGTTTACACCTAAACAATGTAATTACTGTATGAAAATGGGTCATATAAATAGAAATTGCTGGATAAGGAAGGCTCATTGGCAACCTTCATGTGCTAACCCCCAAGGACCCAAACTCATTTGGGTACCTAAACATCATACTTGATTTGTAACTCTGTAGGTATGCCTCAAGTCCACAATAAACAAAAATGCATGGCTAGTAGACAGTGGATGCTCAAGGCATATGACAGGAGACAAAAAACTCTTCAATGAAATCAAAAGTATTGATGGAGGTAAAGTTACCTTTGGAAACAATGCAAAGGGTAAGGTAATTGGCATTGGTTCTATTGGTATTAATGGTACTACTTTTATTAAGGATGTTTTACTTGTTGATGGCTTAAAACATAACTTGCTAAGTGTAAGTCAATTATGTGATAAAGGAAACAAAGTAATTTTCACCTCAAATGAATGTCTTGTAATCTCTATTGGTGGTCAAGAAATATTTAAAGGAAATAGAGATATCAATACATACATAATAAACTTACATGAACTCTCTAACCATTCCTCTAAGTGTCTTGTGACTACTAGTGATGAATCTTGGCTGTGGCATAGAAGACTTGGTCATGCTAACATGGACTTAATACAAAGTCTCAGCACAGGAGAGCTAGTAAAAGGATTACCAAGAGTTAAATATGAAAAAGGCAAAACATGTGAACCTTGTCAAAGAGGAAAGCAGCACAAGTCATCTTTCAAAGCCAAAAACATAGTAAGTACTTCAAAACCTCCTCAACTCATACATTTAGACTTATTTGGACCTACTAGGGTTGCTAGCTTAGGAGGAAAATATTATGCATTTGTCATCGTAGATGATTACTCTAGATTTACTTGGGTAATTTTCTTAGCTCAAAAGAGTGATGCTTTTGAAAATTTCAAAAACTTTGCTAAAAGAGTTCAAAATGAAAAAGGATACTGCATTTCAAAAATAAGAAGTGATCATGGGAAAGAATTTGAAAATGAAAACTTTGAAAGTTTTTGTCTTGAATATGGCATTTCACATAATTTCTCATCTCCTAGAACACCTCAACAAAATGGTGTAGTTGAAAGGAAAAATCGAACATTAATTGAAATGACAAGAATAATGCTTAATGAATATGCATTACCAACTTATTTTTGGGCAGAAGCCACAAACACTGCATGCTATATTTCAAATCGAGTTTTCAAAAGACCTCTTTTAAACAAAACCTCATTTGAGCTATGGAATGGAAGAAAGCCCTTGGTATCATACTTTAGAGTATTTGGATGCAAGTGTTTTATATTGAACACCAAGGACAATCTTGGAAAATTTGCCTCTAAGTTTGATGATGGTATCTTTCTAGGATACTCTACAACCAGCAAAGCATATAGAGTATTTAATAAGAGATCATTAACTGTGGAAGAATCCATGCATGTTGTTTTTAATGAATCTAGTAGACTTGATCTTGTGAAAGGTAGTGCTCTTGATGATGTTGTAGATAATATGGAAAAACCTGTCATTGAAAATGGAAAAGAAGAAAACGATCAAGAAAAACTACTACCTCAAAATCAAGAACAAATGGAGCAAGACCTTCCAAAAGAATGG
Organism: Triadica sebifera; assembly: GCA_023653625.1. Taxonomy (NCBI): domain Eukaryota; kingdom Viridiplantae; phylum Streptophyta; class Magnoliopsida; order Malpighiales; family Euphorbiaceae; genus Triadica; species Triadica sebifera. Next base: position 14,654,133 of record CM042898.1, on the reverse strand, counting down.
AGAATGAACAGAAATCATCCAAAAGAGCAAATAATTGGTGATCTATTAAGGGGAGTAAGTACTAGATCGCATTTCAAGCATTTAATCACTGACATTTCATTTATTTCACAAATTGAGCCTAAAAACATTGATGAGGCTCTTAATGATGAAAGTTGGATAATTGCCATGCAAGAGGAACTTAACCAATTTGAGAGAAATAAAGTATGGAACCTAGTACCAAGACCTAAGAATCATCCAATCATAGGCAGCAAATGGGTATTTAGAAATAAGTTAGATGAACAAGGGTATTTCTGTCATTTTGATGATAATAAATAATATTGCAATATTGTATTTAACATACTTGCTTTAAGTGTATTATACAGGACATAAATTAAAAATAGCAAGAATGGAGAATTGGAAGAATAATCCTTGAGAAACAAAAAGTAAAGAGTAGCATGTTCACTGCCGTGACTCTAGGAGTCACTCCTGTGAACAAAGCTAGCCGTTACCAAAACCAACATTTGAAGTTCACGGCCATGAAGGAAGAACAAATCGTGAAGTGGGCATTTCAGTCACCCCCGTGACTAAAGGTGTCACCCCCGTGAAGAGTCATGAAATTTCAACCAGAGAGCTTCACAATCAGAGTCACCACTAGGGTCACGGCTGGGAAGATGTTCACCCCCGTGAATGATGATGTCACCCCCATGAATGATTCTCTCAATTTCATCCAGAGAGCTTCACGACCAGAGTCACCCCTTGGCTCACGGCTGGAAATTCTGTCACGCCCGTGAAGGATTAATTTCACGCTCGTGACTCTATATGTCAAAACATACCAGAGAGCTTCACGACCAAGGTCACTACTTCAGTCACGGCTTGGGAAGAACTGTCACCCCCGTGACAAGCATATTCACGCCCGTGACCAATGAAAGAGAAAAATGACAGGCGCGATTTTTTAGTTGGTACAATGGCTAGTTTCTTACTTAATGCACCCCAACGGCTATATTCAGCCATGGAAGTATAAATGGAAGTCATTTATACATTAAGAAATAAGAGGATGATAAGGGAATGATAAGAAAAATAAAAGATTAGCATATACTTCAAATTACAAGCTATCTTGTACTTTCATACTTTGAGAACAAATCAATTCTCTGTAAAAATCTTTTTGCTCCTCATATTTGAGCAATAAAGATTTATAAATGGTTCTCTCTGTAATCTTTACTCAAGTGAGCATTGGGTAGTTCTGGGTTAAGAGTAGAACACTTGTAAGGGTTGTTTGTGTGAGCCTGTAAAACACAAAGTGTAGGTTGTTTGTGTGAGCCTGTAAAACACAAAGGAATTGGTTATTGTGTGAGCCATTAAAACACAAGGGATTTTTGGGTTAGGTGTGAGCCATTGTGAGAAACACCATAGTTGGGAGTGAGCTTGTAAAACTCCATTGTAACACTTAGTGTGTTAGTAAAACTCCCAATTGCGATTGGAGAGAGGAGTAGGGTTTGTTAATATCGGAACCTCTATAAATCTTTGTGTCTTATTTTCTCTATCCCTTCTAAAATTAACTATTTATTTCCGCACTTTAAAGTTTAATTTTTTAAACTCCAATTCAACCCCCCTTCTTAGTCTAATATCTGGGCAACAATCACCAACCAAAAAAATGAACATAAACATCCCTAAACTGAACCTTCTTTGCTCACTCTCTCAAGAACTATTTCTTTCTCTCTTATCTCAAGATCCTAGCTTTTTTCTTAAAAATTTTTGTGAAAATGAGGGAGAAGAAAGATTTTTGGTGATGGGGAATATGAAGGGTGGTGTGTTAGATTAGGTTTCAAGGAGTGGGAAACAGATTTTGAGGGATGGCAGAGAGAGAAAATTATGTTTGTCTCACCTACTCCAAGTTGACCAGCTTTCACAGGTGTGAATCCTCCTTCATGGGCATGAAAGTCTTCTATCCCACATTTCATAGCCTTGACAACCAATTCACAATTGTGAACTATAACCCATAACATTTATGACTATGACACCCTATATCACGAGCGTGAAAATACTAACTTTTCTACACTTAATCTTTATCCCAAGCTTTGCTCATCTTTTAACTCTCTTAAACCACCAACATAACTTATAGACTCTATTTTATGGGTGTTACATTTCTCTCTCCCTTAAAAAACATTTATCCCTAAAATTTACCAAGTATGTCAACTTTTTACATCTAAGTGTACTGTGTGTTGGGTTTTGAAGAATGAATCATATTTATAAACGCAACGAAAAATAAAATTTTTCAAAACCCAAAACAAAAGATCATATTGTACCATTAAAACTAATTTATATAAATGTAAATGTTAAACATTATACCTTGTAATTTTTATTTGTTCTTCAAATCTTCACTATGTTGGGTTGTGGCAAACCACAACAATCCACACTAGGATGTCTGTAATGATAATCCATGAGAAGAATGAAGAAGAAGCTATCAAGAGAAAATGTTTTGAACAAATTCAAAGTGCTAGTTTTGAAAGTGTTCTTGAGAGAATTTTTATTATCTTAAAAAATATTTTTTCACAAAAATTATTTTCATATCTATTTTCTGCCATTTTATGTCTTTTTCTATTTGAATCAAATTCAAAATAAGATGAAAAGTCAAAAATGGAGAAAATGGTAACTAATGAATAATAATTGGCTATAATTGGCCTAATTGCCATCTAACTATCATCGAGTTGCTTTTGATATGCCTTCTGAACATCTTCAGAAGCATTAGCAGTAGGGGGATTAGGGAGTGCCTCATCTAGGACATAGCCAATCTATTCGGATTTGAGAACTATTCTTAGATTCCTTAGCCAATCCAAAAAATTTGGACCTAGTCAACTTATTTGATTCCATTAGCGATCACAAATTCTCACTTGTCATAATGATGATTCTAGCAACCTAGATGTAAAATAGAACATGTTAGAATGTACATAAAATACATGTTTATTAGATCTTTAATAAATCGTATTATGGCACCCACTATTTTATAGTGAATCCATAGCCCTCACTATGAACCCGAGAGAACTTATATGGAAGTTCTCCTAGTGGATCGATATCCAACTAGCTAAGATTAACCTTGAGGCAACTCAATAAGCTATCCTTAGTTTGGTTGGTAGGTATCTAATCCATACCAATTGCATTATTCATGCAACTATCGAATCTTGTGCTATCAACTTATTGATGTGTGCACATACATTGGGCTTTCGACTCTTGATATGTGTACATCTCATGTATACAAACCCAACTTCACCTCTAATACACATTAACCTTGGCACAAATCCAACAAGTTAATAATATCGGTTAAGTCTAACCCATTAATTGTGAAATCTAATTTCAATGGATTGAACATATTCTTATAGAGTGAGCTTGAGGCAACTCAACAACCTTAACTCTAGAAGAACTCTGATTCTCCCCATATTAATGGAAGGCGTAAGACTTAATTGTTTATTTAGTGAGGGATTTCTTTGTTAAGTCTCATCAAGTTGTTATTTCATGCTTTTATATATCATACATTCATCACATTGATATATAAGGATAGTTACATTAACTATATGGCATAATTATGGACATACTGAAGTCAATCTCTTGAGCCAAAGAGAGATTGACTAGGTCTTACCTAGGTATATGGATGAATTTACAACCCAAGATAGAAATCAAATTCCTATTTCTAAGTCTTCTTATTTATGGTACCATCTCCTTTGCTTCTTGCTCATTTGTATCTTCATTCTATCCTAATCCTATGTAATCTAATTACATATTTCAAATTATAGAAAACCTCAATTTACATTTGAGGGGAGTAAGATGAGAAGAGAAATACATAAGAAAGAAATACTTGAGGCAACTCAACAACCTTAACTCTAGAAGAACTCTGATTCTCCCCATATTAATGGAAGGCGTAAGACTTAATTTTTTATTTAGTGAGGGATTTCTTTGTTAAGTCTCATCAAGTTATTATTTCATGCTTTTATATATCATACATTCATCACATTGATATATAAGGATAGTTACATTAACTATATGGCATAATTATGGACATACTGAAGTCAATCTCTTGAGCCAAAGAGAGATTGACTAGGTCTTACCTAGGTATATGGATGAATTTACAACCCAAGATAGAAATCAAATTCCTATTTCTAAGTCTTCTTATTTATGGTACCATCTCCTTTGCTTCTTGCTCATTTGTATCTTCATTCTATCCTAATCCTATGTAATCTAATTACATATTTCAAATTATAGAAAACCTCAATTTACATTTGAGGGGAGTAAGATGAGAAGAGAAATACATAAGAAAGAAAAAGAGGTAGGGACACGCAGACCCTATTTACCATAAAACAAAATAATTCCATGCATGCTCAATCACATTGGGCCTAAGTCTATAATCATCCATCATGCCTTTTTATACACCCCTAACATGCATTCTCTAATGTAAAAAAAATAAAAATGACAATTTTAGATTTCAATTTGTAAATCGATTCAACACTTGAATCAAAATTGCCTATATATGTTCTTTCGGTTAATTTAATTTTGTATGTCATTTTAAAGTGGAATTTAATATTTAATTAAATTAAATTAAATTCCATATTTCCAGAAATAATTCAAAATTAATTCTTCTTAAAATCAGAATATTATGATATTAAAATTAAACAATTTAATTTTAATATACATACCAATTTCTAGTCATACTAGAATTACAATTGCACAACTTAAATTAATTCAAAATTAATTTCTAAAAATTCTAAAAATTTTCAAAATATCAAATCACCATTCTAATTATCTTTAGGTCAGCTCAAGTTCATCAAAATAGTTTTGGCACAAGCCAAAATTACTAAGACAAACGAACCAACACACTTAGACGCTTAAAATGACTAATTCGATATCTAGAATTTTTAAAATTTCAAATGCTTGCAAAATAATTTTGGCATGAATCTAATATCAAAATAACATATTTTTAATCACATAAAAATTATTTCAAGGTTCTGGAAATAAAATAAACACATACAAAAAAATCAAACAAAATAGGCTCACCGGATAAGGTAAACAGTCTCATTTTTGTGTTTGTTTGAAAAATTAATTAAAATAATTTGTAATTAATTATTGGACACTTCTAGAGGTATAAAAATATTCTCCATATGTCTAAATAATATTTTCATAATTAAATTACAAGAAAAATACAACCAGCCCCATCAATTCAGCCAAACAACAACACATGTCATAAACAAGGTAATTTTAGGCATTTTTGAAATAAATCCGAAATTAATTATTTGAATCACATTCAAATCATTTTTTAATCACAATAATCATTCTTAATCATCCCATGATCATATTAAAGAAAGAAAAATATGTAAATTATATTTTACAAATTAATTTCAAATTTTCAAAATCTATTGATTCAAAATCATCAAAAACATGCAATCCCATTGCACTTTCAATTAAAATTAATTTTAATGGATACAAGGAGGCTCTGATACCAATGTTAATTTCAAAATAATCATTCTTAATAATCAAAATAATCATTCTTAATCATCCCATGATCAGATTAAAGAAAGAAAAATATGTAAATTATATTTTACAAATTAATTTCAAATTTTCAAAACCTATTGATCCAAAATCATCAAAAACATGCAATCCCATTGCACTTTCAATTAAAATTAATTTTAATAGATACAAGGAGGCTCTGATACCAATATTGGGTTTTGAAGAAGGAATCATAATCATAAACACATCGAAAAATAAAATTTTTTAAAACCCAAAACAAAAGATCATATTGTACCATTAAAACTAATTTATATAAATATAAATGTTAAAAATTATACCTTGTAATTTTTATTTGTTCTTCAAATCTTCACTTTGTTGGGTTGTAGCAAACCACAACAATCCACACTAGCATGTCTCTAATGATAATCCATGCAAAGAATGAAGAAGAAACTATCAAGAGAAAATGGTTTAAACAAATTCAAAGTGCTAGCTTTGAAAGTGTTCTTGAGAAAATGTTTGTTGTCTTAAAAATATTTTTTTTCAGAAAAAATATTTTCATATCTATTTTCTGTCATTTTATGCCTTTTCTATTTGAATCAAATTCAAAAATAAGATGAAAAGCCAAAAATGGAGAAAATGGTAACTAATGAATAGTAATTGGCCATAATTGGCCGAATTATGGCCAATTACAGCCGTTGGCCAACGGATGGAAGCTGTAGGCGTGCTGGGCCTCCTGCTGGCTGCTGCTGGGCATCCCAGCCCGCGCGGGCCCGTGACACTCCCGAACGATTTTTTCGTGCAATCTCATCGCGATCCATCCTAAAATAATTTTCTCATATTTTGGATCCTATCCAAGACCATTTTACTCATTCTCCATATCTTCAATGCGTGTGACCCATTAGGTTCCCAGTTATATTGGCCACTTAAATTAACAATTAATTTAAGCAGGTCATGAGCGGTATCTAGCAACACATCATGACCCCCAATTGACCGGAAAGTCAATGGTTTGACTACGAACCTTTCCATAGACAATTTCTGTGCAATTATTCCTTTCACCAATCTATACCCCACTTGGTTCAGAGTATGGACATGTGTCAACTCCCACTAGACTGACTACATCATGTCTAGTCTAAGTAATATTAATTCTTATCCTTGAGGCTCATTACTCTATTAGATATGTCATTGAAGACTATCTTTATGATATTTCCACTCCGACCAGAGATTCCTAAGTAATGACCACGACAAGAGGCCATGGGTATACACTTCTTCTATCAAGAGTGGTGAATCCTTTGTTGGTTACCCAATTACCTTTGAATACCTCAACCTGTATCCAATCACCACCCAATGAGCTACCTCTCTGAGGCAACAAGGAATAGTGTCAAAATACAGAATCAGTATTCAAGATATCCTTGAGTGCCTCTAGTCTAAGGATACTTGCACCATTGCTATGATGCAACTATCATTGACATTTGAATAGATTATCCATATGATTGTCTCATAGTTGGTCATCCAATGTACTTAGCTACACTTAGCAAGCATCCACATGTTAACTTTAAACATCTCATGTTTATAGATTATTAGATCTACTGTAACATCCTTGACCTTCCCCACATGCATTTCGTCGAACATAAGCATCTTGCATACAATTCAATTGAACACGGGCATTTCATATGTATTTTCGTAGGAACAAGTTCATGGCACGCACTAGCTATGTGTCCTAGTATTTGGCAATTATATAAAGTCACATGTGTATCCTTATAACCTAAATAAGGATAACAAAGTATTAGAAATGAATTGAATAAGGTGACTAAATTAAAGTAAGAAAAATGATTAGATTAAGATTAGTGAACATTTACATTGCTAATTTAGTTAAATCGGGTCAAATGATTAAGCTGTATCATTGTGTGAATTAGTGGAATTATAAATCTATGTAAATAATAATAATAATATAGACAAAATAAAATGAAAATGATATAAAAGAGAAATAGGAGAGAAGAGAAGAGAAAGGAGAAGAGAAATGAGAAAAGAGATGAGAAAAGAGATGAGAAAAAGATAAAAAGACAAAAACCAAAAGTTAGCTTTATCTTCCCATTTCTGCCTTCTTCTCCAGCCCAACTTCTTCTTCAATTTCCTCCATTTCAAACTTCAATTCTTCCTTGTTTCACCTAGGTTTTGAAGCTAATTGATACCTTTCAAGGTTGTTCTTGGTAAGTAATCAATTCTTATTGCTATAGGGTTGATTTGAGTTGCTTAGGTTCAATATTAGGCACTGCATTACACCCCAATTTTGATGTTAATAGCAATTGATTCTGGAAATGTGTAAAACACAAAAGTTGTTCCTTTATGTCTTAGATTTGTGGCTATGTAAACATATTTTCAAGATGTTATGTATAGGGAGAGATATGCTATTCGTACTGAAACTGGTCAGGGTGTAAACCGTAACCAAGTTAGCTACTGTGTGGTTTGATTTTGAATATGTTAAAGCCCTTATTTGAAGTCTCTCAAAACATACAAGTTGTATATTTATATGTTTTGTATCGGGCTACCACATTTCAGGTTCATAGGCCTTAGAAATGGTGAGTTATGGTGAATGGAACCATGACTGTTCCATGGTTTGAACTGCCTACTGAGTGCCCTGGGAAGATACAGTAATTTGTTTGGCTAATTTGAGCTTGTTCGAGCAAGATTCTATAAATGATAAAAATAGGAGAGTTATAGGTATATGTCTTAGATAAATATGGGTACTAATTTCAACTTCATTGGTTATGTATAGACAATGTTATGGCATTTGGAAGCCATACTGGTCCGGAAGTCAATTCTATTATGGACCAGTAAAATGTTTGGTATAATTAGAAGACCTTAGAGAGATAATTGATAAACCTTGTAAACATGAAACATGTTCCATATGAACCCATATAAGTTTCTGTAAAGTGTCATTAAAAAATGACTTATAGATTATAAGTTATGATGAACCTAAATGAGTATCCTGAAACTGCCTAAAGGCAGAAAACAAAACACTCTTAGAAATTCCACCAAATACTGTACAATGAACCAATTGGTCTGAAATTTGACTATGTTCTATAATTATATGTTATTTTTAATTAGGAACAAGAATTAGATTAATTGGTCAATTATAAAAAAAAGTTATAGGCTAAACAGTCCCATAAGGTCACACTGCCTCATAGGAAAAATCTTAACTATTGACATGAACAATGCATATTAATTTGTTTAAGCCACATTAAGTATCTGTAATCATGAGTTAATCAATTATATTTTCATATTAGGCTCGCAACATATTGGAGACCCACAAGGAGCAGATAGACAATAAGTTAGGGGTCGGAATCAAAGGAGAACGGTGAGTCTAATTATTGATTGAATTCTTTAGTGCAAATGAATGTTGCTTGCTATGTGATTCATGTGATTGTCATGATTGGTCCTCGATAATGTAATGATGGATAATTTGTGACATTGTGGTACATATAAATGGTATACTTGTGGTATATTTGAGGTATATGTTTGACAAATGTGATATATATACATGGTATATGTGTAGTATATGCAAGGTATATGCTTGACATATGAGGTAATATGGAATATATGTATGTTGTATATGATAAAGATGCAATGGTTGTTGAATGCTTAAACACAAGTGCATATGCATATGGGCTAAAAAGGCGTTGTGACTAGTTAATCGATATTACAAAGCAAAAGAAGTGGCCTATGGCCCAACAAATGTGCAAATGAAATAAATGATCAAGCTAGCTAGCAAATGCAAATGCAAATGCAAATGTTCACATGGAAAATATTCATGTGGAAACCCGGAGCAATGTCTGTTTAATTTGGTCATAACAAAATGAAATAAGCAAAGCATTTGCATACATAAAGAGTAATGATTATATGTTTCAACTTTATTGATACTTATATGATACTGATGAATGGAATGGAATACATGGTATATATTGGAATTGTGATTTATGACTATGAGTTGTTTGGTACTTTAGAGCTCAATGGATGGTTATTCACACTGAGCCGCAACTCATCAATTTGCATCATTTTTCAGGTAAAGAAAAGTGATAGCTCATTTTGAGTAGCGTATAAAAGACATGGAGCACAGGTCACTGGCCGAGCCTCATCACTCTCTCTCCTTGCATTCCACACAAGCATGAAAATATGTCATATGTGTTTTTTATTTACGTGCTTGAATATGTATAGTCATTTTGGAATGAGTCTAAAAATGTATAAATGAAATCAACTCGAAAATACTTATGTGTAAAGTTTATGTTTTGATATATGTGATATATTATATTGTGGTGAAAACCTCAGTGTTAACTTTGCAAAGTCAGTGAAAAATATTATAGGATATGAGACTTGCAAAGTCATTGAATTTTATTACAGGATATGAAAAAAAAAATTTACTACTATTGTTAACAGGGTATTTTACCTTTCTAGTATGCCATGTATGATTACTTGATACAGGGATAGGTTATACTCAAATGCATAAGGTGTGACGTTACATTTTTGGTATCAGAGCAGAGATAGGTTCCATGGGAACATGCATAGGCATAAGAGCATGGTAACATATGCATCCTATGTGTTGAACATTATGTAGTGACATACTTTCATTTATTTTAGGGACATCATAAGACATGACACACCAAGGAGGGAGAGGCCGACCGAAATGCATTCTCATGAGGCATCACCTCATTTACATAGAGAACAACCAGCAATAGGAGCTAGAGCTCCAATACATGGATCACAGTCATCTCATGCAGAAGTACCCCATGAAAACCTAGAACAAGAAGTATATGGTCCTGAAATGTACAAGGAAAGACGTTATGACAAGCTGAGGAAACATGGTGCAACTGATTTCAATGGCACAACAGACCCTGCAGAAGCTGAGACATGGCTGAAAAGGACACAGAGGCTATTGAATATGATGAGATGTACCCCGGATGAGAAATTCGATTATGCAGTATCCTTACTGCAAGGAAATGCTTATGAATGGTGGGAGACAGTGCCTGACAGTGATGCACAACCACCGGTGTTGACATAGAATGATTTTCTCCTGGAATTTCAGAACAATTACATCCTGAAGCCTATAAAGATGAGAAGAGGAAGGAATTCATGAATCTGAAACAGGGGAATAAGTCTATTACGGAGTATGAAGTACAATTTAACAAACTTTCCCATTATGCCACCTTCATGGTCTCTACTGAAAGAGACAAATGCAGGAAGTTTGAGAAGGGCCTCAAATTTGAGATCAGAAACATAATCACAGCTACTGATCTTGATAGTTATACTAGGCTCAGAGCTGCTGCAATCAGAGCTGAACGGTTAATGAAAGAAGCTGGGGAACAATAAATAAAATGGCCATCACGTGAATTCTTTGGTGAGTCTAGCAGAAGGTTGGGGAAAAGAGGTAGATATATGCCTGCACAATCTGGTAACAGAAGTGGGTACTCCAGTTCTAGAGGTTGAGGAATGACTTTCTCTTACCCAGGCAAAGGGCAGAGCCAATATGTTAAACAGAGGCCCACATGTAGTCATTGTGGCAGACAACATACGAGCGAATGTAGAAGGCTCACAGGAGCATGTTATTTCTGGGGATCGATGGAGAACATGTATAGAGACTGTCCAAATAGAGCCAAACTAGCAGAGACCAGCAGAGGTAGAGGAGTATCTGAGACTACTGCTGAGGCACCGAGGGTCTACCCTACTAGTGGGACACAAGGCAGAGGAAGAGGCAGGGGCAGGACTGGTACATTGGGCAGAGGAGTGACCAGATCTGAAGGTCAGAGTTCTAGACCTCCTACTCAGGCCAGGGTGTTTGCTATGACTAGACAAGAGACAGTGGATGCTCCCGAAGTAGTCACTGGTAATATTTATATTTCTAAAATATTAGCATATGCATTGATTGACCCAGGATCCACTCATTCATTTATATCATTGCATATGGCATCTGAATTGCATCAAATGCATGAGCCTTTGGGGATTGACATAAATGTGAGTACGCCATTGGGAACCGTGGTAGTTGTGAATAATGTCTGTCCTGATTGCCTGATATGCATTGACAGAGCTGAGTTAATAGCTGACCTGATTTTATTGCCAATATATGAATTTGATGTGATACTGGGAATGGACTAGTTAACTAGACATCATGCAATAGTGAATTGCTTTACTAAGGAAGTAATTTTGGAATCACCAAACCAGCCAAGGGTAATATTTCTAGGTGAAAGAAAACTTGTGCCTACATGTCTAGTTTCAGTTATAAAGGCATTTCGAATGATCAAAGGGGGATGTGAAGCATATTTGACATATGTGACTGATACTAGAACCACTGATAGCTTGCTTGAAAATATACCAGTGGTAAGGGAATTTGCTGATGTATTCCCAGATGATCTACCTGGTTTACCACCAGATAGAGAGATAGAATTTACTATTGAACTAGTACCAGGAACTGCACCAATATCAAGGTCACCCTACAGAATGGCCCCAGTTGAGTTGAAAGAACTAAAGGCCCAATTGCAGGAGTTACTTGACAAAGGGTATATTAGACCTAGTGTATCACCATGGGGAGCTTCAGTGTTATTTGTTAAAAAGAAAGATGGAACAATGAGATTGTGCATCGATTATAGGCAACTGAACAAAATGACGGTGAAGAACAAATATCCATTGCCTAGAATAGATGATTTGTTTAACCAGTTGCAAGGAGCCCAAATATTCTCCAAGATTGATATGAAATCAGGTTATTACCAGCATAAGGTAGCAGAAACGGATGTTCCAAAGACTGCCTTTCGAACCAGATATGGGCATTATGAATTTTTAGTAATGCCATTTGGATTGACTAATGCTCCAGTTGCATTTATGGCTTTAATGAATAAGCTGTTTCAACCATATTTGGATAGGTTTGTGATAGTATTTATTGATGACATATTGGTGTACTCAAAGAATAGGGGAGAACATGAACAACATTTAAAAATTGTGTTGCAAACTTTGAGGGAGAAACAATTATATGCCAAATTGAGTAAATGTGAATTCTGGTTAGATCATTTGGTGTTTCTTGGACATGTGGTGTCATGTAAGAGCATAGAGGTTGACCCAAAGAAAATTGAGGCTATGGTAAATTGGGAAGCTCCTAAAAATGTTTCTGAAATGCGTAGTTTTATTGGTTTAGCCGGATACTACCGCAGATTTGTTGATGGATTCTCCTTAATTGCTAGCCCTTTGACTAAATTGTTGAGAAAGAATGTGCCTTTTAAGTGGACTTCTGAATGTCAAAGGAGTTTCGATGAACTAAAACACAGGCTAACCTCAGCACTAGTGTTAACCATCCCTACAGGTACAGGTGGGTTTACAGTATATAGTGATGCTTCTCACCAAGGCTTGGGATGTGTGTTGATGCAACATGGTAAGGTGATAGCTTATACATCCAGACAACTGAGACCACATGAGATCTCATATCCAGTGCATGATTTAGAACTGACTGCAGTCGTATTTGCATTGAAGATTTGGAGGCATTATCTGTATGGTGAGACATTCCAAACCTTCACAGACCATAAAAGCTTGGGTTATTTGCTGACACAGAAAGAATTAAACATGAGGCAGAGACAGTGGTTAGAGCTATTGAAAGATTATGACTGTACAATTGAATATCATCCAGGGAAAGACAATGTGGTAGCAGATGTATTGAGTAGGGAGGCTAGTAGCAGTGTAGCTCACTTGCAAGTATCCTCTTTTCCATATTTGATTCAATTACGATCTATGAATGTTGAATTAAATATACATGATGAAGGATCGCTGATTGCTACTCTTCAAGTCAGACCTATACTAAAGGAGAGGATCAAAGAAGCACAAAGCAAAGATCCTAAATTGTGTGAGAAAATTGAATCAGTAAGGCAGGGAAACATTAGAGATTTTCAATTGCAGGATGATGTACTGATGTTAAAATCATGCATATGTGTTCCAGACACTGAGAACTTGCGTCAGGAAATAATGGAAGAGGCACACAATGCACCGTATGCAATGCACCCAGGGATGACAAAGATGTATCACAGTTTAAGGCCTCATATGTTTCCAAATGCTTGACATGTCAGCAGATTAAAATTGAACATCAGGCACCAGTTGGTAAACTACATCCATTGCCAGTGCCAGAATGGAAATGGGAAAGAATAACAATGGATTTTGTCTATGGATTGCCAAGAACTCCATGGAAAAATGATATAGTATGGGTAATTATTGACAGATTAACCAAGTCAGCATATTTTCTACCTATCAGATAGGGCTGTACACTTGAGAGTTTGGCCAAATTATATGTGAATGAGATAGTCAGATTGCATGGCATTCCAGTGTCCATTGTGTCTGATAGAGATCCACGGTTTACTTCAAATTTGTTGGGTGAGTTTACAGAATGCATTGGGAACAAAATTGAACTTTAGCACTGCATTCCACCCTCAGACTGATGGACAATCATAAAGGACTATACAGACATTGGAAGAAATGCTTAGGGCATGTTCTATGGAATTCAGAGGTGCTTGGGATGAATATATAGCATTGATTGAATTTGCTTACAATAACCAGTATCATAGCAGTATCTAGATGGCACCATATGAGGCATTGTATGGCAGAAAGTGCCGAAGCCCCATCATTTGGGATGAAGAAGGAGCACGTGCATTAGAAGGGCCAGAGATAGTGCAAGACACAGTGGATAAGATCAAGGTTGTCAAGAACAAGATAAAAGCAGCACAGGATAGGCAGAAAAGTTATGTTGATCAGCATAGAAGGGAAATGGAAAACGAGTTGGGTGAAAAGGTATTTCTTCGTGTGTCTCCATGGAAAGGGATAATTCGATTTGGCAAAAAGGGTAAATTGAGCCCAAGGTATATAGGGCCTTATGAAATTCTTGAGAAGATTGGTCCACTGACATATAGATTGGCGTTACCACCAGAGATGGCTCAGATACATAATGTGTTTCAAGTGAGCATGCTTAGAAGATACAGGTCAGATCCTACACATGTACTTAAAGATCAAGCCATTGAGATTACAGAGAACATGAGTTATGTTGAGGAACCAGTGCAAATCATTGGATACAAGACTAAACAGCTAAGAAACCGAGAAATACCTTTGGTTAAAGTATTATGGCGTAACCATTTACAAGAAGAGGCAACATGGGAAACAAAAGAAAATATGAAAAAGCAATATCCACACCTGTTTTCAGGTATTAATTTCGAGGACGAAATTTTTAAAAGGAGAGGAGAATTGTAACATCCTTAACCTTCCCCACATGCATTTCATCGAACATAAGCGTCTTGCATACAATTCAATTGAACACGTGCATTTCATACGTATTTTCGTAGGAACAGGTTCATGGCACGCACTAGCTATGTGTCCTAGTATTTGGCAATTATATCGAGTCACATGTGTATCCTTATAACCTAAATAAGGATAACAAAGTATTAGAAATGAATTGAATAAGGTGACTAAATTAAAGTAAGAAAAATGATTAGATTAAGATTTACATTGCTAATTTAGTTAAATCGGGTCAAATGATTAAGCTATATCATTGTGTGAATTAGTGGAATTATAAATCTATGTAAATAATAATAATAATATAGACAAAATAAAATGAAA
Organism: Triadica sebifera; assembly: GCA_023653625.1. Taxonomy (NCBI): domain Eukaryota; kingdom Viridiplantae; phylum Streptophyta; class Magnoliopsida; order Malpighiales; family Euphorbiaceae; genus Triadica; species Triadica sebifera. The sequence continues at coordinate 14,639,037 of CM042898.1, read as the reverse complement.
ATGACATAAAAGAGAAATAGAAGAGAAGAGAAGAGAAAGGAGAAGAGAGATGAGAAAAGAGATGAGAAAAAGATAAAACGACAAAAACCAAAAGTTAGCTTTATCTTCCCATTTCTGCCTTTTTCTCCAGCCCGACTTCTTCTTCAATTTCCTCCATTTCAGACTTCAATTCTTCCTTTTTCACCTAGTTTTTGAAGCTAATTGATCCCTTTCAAGGTTGTTCTTGGTAATTAATCAATTCTTATTGCTCTAGGGTTGATTTGAGTTGTTTAGGTTCAATATTAGGCACTAAATTGCACCCCGATTTTGATGTTAATAGAAATTGATTCTGGAAATATGTAAAACACAAATGTTGTTCCTCTATGTCTTAGATTTGTGGATATGTAAACATTTGTCCAATATGTTATGTATAAGGAGAGATATTCTCTTCATACTAAAACCGGTTAGGGTGTAAACCCTAACCAAGTTAGCTACTATGTGGTTTGATTTCGAATATGTTAAAGCCCTTATTTGAAGTCTCTCAAAACATAAAAGTTGTAGATATATGTGTGTTGTATCATTCTACCAAATTCAGGTTCATAGGCCTTGTAAATTATGAGTTATGGTGAATGGAACCATGACTGTTCCATGGTTTGAACTGCCTACTGAGTGCCCTGGGAAGATACAGTAATTTGTTTGGCTAATTTGAGCTTGTTAGAGCTATATTCCGTACATGATCAAAACATGAGCGTTATAGGTATATGTCGTAGATAAAGTTGGGTACTAATTTCAGCTTCATTGGTTATGTATAGACTAAGTTATGGCCTTTGGAAGCCATACTGGTCCGGAAGTCAATTCTATTTTGGACCAGTAAAATGTTTGGTATAATTAGAAGACTTTAGAGACATAATTGGTAAAATTTGTAAACATGAAACATGTTCCATATGAACCCATATATGTGTCTGTAAAGTGTCATGAAAATAGGACTTATAGATTATAAGTTATGATGAACCCAAATTAGTACCCTGAAACTGCCTAAAGGAAGAAAACAAAACACTCTTAGAAATTCCACCAAATATTGTACAATGAACCAATTGGTCTGAAATTTGAATATGTTCTATAATTATATGTTATTTTTAATTAGGAACAAGAATCAGATTAATTGGTCAATTATAGAAAAAAGTTAAAGGCTAAACAGTCCCATAAGGTCACACTGCCTCATAGGAAAAATCTTAACTATTGACATGAACAATGCATATTAATTTGTTTAAGCCACATTAAGTCTCTCTAATCATGAGTTAATTGATTATGTTTTCATATTAGGCTCGCAACATATTGGAGACCCACAAGGAGTAGATAGACAATAAGTTAGGGGTCGGAATCAAAGGAGAACGGTGAGTCTAATTATCGATTGAATTCTTTAGTGCAAATGAATGTTGCTTGCTATGTGATTCATGTGATTGTCATGATTGGTCCTCGATAATGTAATGATGGATAATTTGTGACATTGTGGTCCATATAAATGGTATACTTGTGGTATATTTGAGGTATATGTTTGACAAATGTGATATATATACATGATATATGTATAGTATATGCAAGGTATATGCTTGACATATGAGGTATATATGGAATATATGTATGTTGTATATGATAAAGATGCAATGGTTGATGAATGCTTAAATTTATGTGCATATGCATATGGGCTAAAAAGGCGTTGTGACTAGTTAATCGATATTGCAAAGCAAAAGAAGAGGCCTATGACCCAATAAATGTGCAAATGAAACAAATGATCAAGCTAGCTAGCAAATGCAAATGCAAATGCAAATATTCACATGGAAAATATTCACATGGAAACCCGGGGCAATGTCTATTTAACTTGGTCACAACAAAATGAAATAAGCAAAGCATTTGCATACATAAAGAGTAATGATTATATGTTTCAACTTTATTGATACTTATATGATACTGATAAATGGAATGGAATACATGGTATATATTGGAATTGTGATTTATGACTATGAGTTGTTTGGTACTTTAGAGCTCATTGGATGGTTATTCTCACTGAGCCATAACTCATCAATTTGCATCATTTTTCAGGTAAAGAAAAGTGATAGCTCATTTTGAGTAGCGTATAAAAGACATGGAGAACAGGTCACTAGCCGAGTCTCATCACTCTCTCTCCTTGCATTCCACACAAGCATGAAAATATGTCATATGTGTTTTGTATTTACGTGCTTGAATATGTATAGTCATTTTGGAATGAGTCTAAAAATGTATAAATGAAATCAACTCAAAAATACTTATGTGTAAAGTTTATGTTTTGATATATGTAATATATTATATTGTGGTGAAAACCTCAGTGTTAACTTTGCAAAGTCAGTGAATAATATTATAGGATATGAGACTTTCAAAGTCATTGAATTTTATTACAGGATATGAAAATTTTTTTTTACTACTATTGTTAACAGGGTATTTTACCTTTCCAGTATGCCATGTATGATTACTTGATATAGGGATAGGTTATACTCAAATGCATAAGGTGTGACATTACATCTACTACTCGATCTAATCAAGGAATGTAACATGTGCTAGTCTGTCTGTATTAATAATGTCCCGTCTCATTAATCCTATGACTAGGGATAATTTTGATACTAACATAATTACACATGAGAAGAATCTCAATATCATAATCTCATCATGATTTTGTTCATATTATGTTATGTATCAAGGACTTCATTAATTGATTTAAGATCACTTATCAATTCATATATCAAAAGAACATCAAATTTATGAAAAAGCCTTTTATTAATCAAATAAATTTGTACAATAAGTGCTAAAGGTGATTGCCTTTAGAGCACTCCTCTAACACTGTGCCATTATCATTTCCTCGCTTTCCTATGGCACTTCCTCTATAGTATGATTCCTCTATAAGAACGTTTTCTAGTAGTACTCATTTGTTCCTGAGTCCTTAACCTCCTAAGCTATGATCTCAAATGGTTCAGCTTCATAAGACAAGTTCGGTTTTAACATGATTGTGGGGAAGGATTTGACCTGTACCTTCTCAACATGATTGTGGGGAAGACATTATGTATCTTACTCAACTCTAGTGGCAAGGCAAGTCTATAAGCAACTAGTCCTATCCTTTCCAATATCTCATAGGGTTCGATGGACCTAGGGCTCAACTTGCCTTTCTTCCTATTCTGAGAACTTTCTTCCTAAGAGAAACTTTGAAAAACACCTTGTCTCCCACTAGGTATTTAATATCCTTCTCTTAAGATCTGCATAGAACTTTTGTCAAGATCCATTAAAGGCAACTTTTGTCTGTCAAAAGTTGCCTTTAATGGATCTTGAATTATCTTCACTTTCTCTTCTGTCTCTTGTACCAATTCTAGCCCTACTAACTTTCTCTCACTAAGCTTGGTCCAACATAAAGGTATTTGATACTTCTTACTATAAAAGTGCCTTATAGGGACCCATCTCGATATTGGTTTGATAACTGTTATTATAGGTAAACTTTATCAACGATTAGATACTTATCCAGCTTATTTCAAACTCAATCACGTAACATCTTATCATGTCCTCTATGATCTATATTACCCTATCTAACTGACCGTCTATTTAAGGATGGAAAGCTTTGTTGAATGGAGATTGGTACCAAAACCTCGTTGCAGACTATTCTAGAACTAAGATGTAAATCGTGGATCTTGATCTGAAATGATGGAGACTGGAACTCCATGTGGTTATACTATCTCATTCACATACAACTCTACTAATCTACTCAATGGATAGTCTCTCCTGATAGGAAATAAGTGAGTCAACTTTGTTAACCTATCCATAATCACCCATATAGTGTCGAATTTCCTCGGCGTCAAAGGCAACCCAATTACGAAATCTATAGCGATCCTCTACCATTTATATTCCAGAGTAGTGATTGGCTGCGACGACCCTAAAGGTACCTAGTGTTCTTCCTTAAACCTTTAATAAGTAAAGCATCTTATAGTGAACTTCGTGATATCTTTCTTAATTCTTGACCACCAATACTTCCTTTCTAAGTCCTAGTACATCTTGTTACTTCCTAAATGCATCAGATATCTCGTCTCATTTACCTTTTTCAATATCCTTTGTCTCAAATCTGTAACATTGGGCACACATAATTTGCTCTGATAGTATAAACCACCATTTGGCTCAACTGCATACCCAGGTCTCTCCCTCTTGAAGACAAACTCAGCTAACTCAACTAGCTTGGCATCCTACTTTTATGCATCCCTGATCTCCTGATTTAAGGTAGGTCGAATATGTAACTCTACTAAAGTCTTTCTACTTAGTGCATCAACCACAACATTGGTCTTTCTTATATGATAATTTATCACACAATAATCATTTTTCCAACCATCTTATTTGCCCCAAATTCAACTCTATTTATGTAAGAAGATATTTCAAAATCTTGTGGTCAATGTAAATAAATCACTTTTCTCTATACAAATGATGGTGTCAAATCTTTAGAGTGAAAACAATGGACACCAACTATAGGTCATATGTCGGGTAGCCTCCTAATGAGTTTTCAACTGTCAGGATGTATAGGCGACAAATTTCTCCTTTTGCATCAAAACGAACCCAACCCATGATGAGAAGTGTCACTGTAAATGACATACTTCTTGTCAAGGACTGGCTATAACACCCACTCATACAATAGAACATAATCCCACTATACGCATGAATGCCAAATAACTGTATCCATATATTTGTTCCAAATAAAAATCTCACATCATATATCTGTAAAATATGCATAATAGAAAATATCCATAATATATCTATATTGTATAAAACCAATTATCTGTATCTAAATTAAATATTTAAAACCAAATATGAAAATAACCTATTTTGGGCAACAACAACCCTTTATTCCAAAATGCTCATTATTTAAAAATAACAACTTTAAATACATGTCCTTATTTTAAATAAAACATAAATCAAATGTTTTTCTCCATCCCATGTCATGAGAATATCACAAATGAATGAAATAAAAAGAAATCGACCCCAACACGAGTCTATTCTGACTGCTCTAATGGACTTGGACTCCTCTTCTAATCAATTTAGCTATCTATCAGGTCTAAACCTGTGTTCAGGAAAACCCACAATCTAAGCTACTGAAAGCTTAGTAGTACATATAAGCATAAAAATTCAAACATGTATTCATTCATCATCATACCATATATATATATACTTAACTATGTGCTCGACCACACCATCATAACAAAATACTTTGCACATACTTAGTTTACTAATTTACAGTATATTTATATCATATAACACATAAGTGAATCAACAACAACAATTTTGTTTAGCATTTATACCATATAATACAAAATTCTAGCTACTAGTTTCATACACTCGGTTACTGTTTTTTCTTATTCCTTTTTAAATATAACTATATTTGATTTCCTTGTTTCTATCTTATTTTCTTTATTATTGGTTTTACATTTCACAGCCCCATACTTTAGACCCGGACTACCTGGATACAGGTTATGAAATAGAAGTGTTATAACCTGATCTTAAGCCACCATACTCACTAACTATATCTATCTCCTCAATTAAGTTTCTCAGTCAAGAGCACTCTAATCCGAGCTTATGCCTATTTGATTAAGTAATATATAATAACTGCATCCATATGGAATCAAAGGCACTTGCACCTGAGCTTAAGTCACCTTGTCCCTAAAATAAATAATCCATGTGCTAGATATTTTATGGTAATGTAACCCCCTTAGTAGCATGTCATCTATCTTATGCTAGTCCTTGTATAGAGAATGTGCATTAATAATTAAAATCTGGTTATTAGTATTATTTATAACTCATTTCTTGATTTAACATATTCATCATATGATACCATGTAAATTAAAGCATATTACTTATATTCATGTTCAATTTCCAATTATCATACTGTATGTCATTATATCATGCAAAATGTGTGTACATACCAAAATTATGTAATTACATCATCGAAATAAAAATACAAATTTCTTGTTATAGGGCATTCACAGAAATGAATGGGGATTCATGACCGTGAACCTTCTTTCATAGATTGTCTACCGTGATTGATTCTATGTGGACATTCACAGGCATGAACATCTTCTGTATACCCATTCATGGGCGTGAAACGTTCCTTCATAACTGTGAAACAACAATTTGTGTCAAATTGTAGCATTGTTTTAAGGCTATTACACACATCTCATGCAAAAACTTTAAGGCTAACCAATGTTAGCCACTTCTATCAACATTCTAAGCATATAGCCATATTTAAAAAGCTATAAACAAGAAATTTACCACTTATAATCATTCAACTAGATTTATACTACCTTTATCAATGTCATACATAACCAAGTCTCATACACCCATTTTCCTTATGCAAATTCAGAATTTAACATGCCATTATTTTCATTCCAGATATTGCCATATAACACAGTACATGCCAAATAACATGCCATTGCACAATTTATCATGTAAATAATTTATTAATTGAATTTAGATATGTATATGTACAAACCTTAATTAGAGCCTTAATCCAATCTTTCTAGCATCTTTAACCTTACTAGTGGGTTTCTCCACCTTCTTTCTTGATTTCTAACATCATATTAGAATCTAAATTACTACCTACATAATCAAAATACCATCTATATGCCCTATTTTTACAAAACCTTAACTTATTCATTGATTTAAAGTCTATAAACTCTAATTCCCATCTCATTCTAGATTGAATCAATTAAAGATTGAAGGAAACATGATTCCTTACATTTGTTTTGTAGATTTTAGATTGGTTTTTAGGTTCAAAATCGAGTTCTACCTTTTCCCAAATGTTGCCCTCTTTGAATGATAAAAATACTTAATTCTAATCAATTTTAATCTCATTTATGTTGGAAATTTTGTGTAATCAAAGCTAGAAATCAAATGAATTGAATGAAAATCATTCCTGGGGTTCAAAGAATCTGGTGGCTAGGATTTTGGGTGGAAAAATTGTGAGTTTTTTTAAAAAACTTGAAATTGCCCAATTTAAACTGTAGGTCTTTACAGGTGTGACTACGTGTGTCATGACCATGAACCTTCTCAGCTTTAGAATTCCGATTTCGCAACATTCATGGTCGTGATGCTATATTCACGGGCATGAACACTGGAAAATTTCACTTTTTAAGTACTTTTTAACCATTTTAATGTTACTAATACCTATAACCACTTATATACAACCTATATACACCTCAAATACTTTTGTTACATGTTATTTTTAGGCTCTAACTTGCGGGCATTATATTTCTCTCCTTCTTAAAGAATTTTGTCCTCAAAATTACCTAATGTATTGTTTCTAAATAGTTGTGGATGCTGGGCTTTCATTACTTCTTCACTTTTCCATGTAGCCTCTTCTATTGTATGATTTCTCCATAAGACCTTGACTACTGGTACTCATTTATTCCTCAGTTCCTTGATCTCTCTGGTTAGAACTTGAATTGGCTATTCTTCATAAGTAAAATTTGGTCTCACCTTAATGCTTTCAATTGGAATAATATGAGAGTCATCTAGCCTATGTCTCCTCAACATGGAGACATGGTACACATTATGAACTTTGCTCATCTCTAGTGGTAGAGCGAGCCTATAAACAACTGGTCTTAGAAAACTGCTATAAAGACAATCACCTTTAGCAATTATTGTACAAATTTTTTTGATTAATAAAAGAATTTTTCATTAATTTGATTTTCATTTGATATATGAATTGATAGTGATCTTAAATCAATTAATGAAGTCCTTGATACATAACATAACATGAAGAAAATTATGATGAGGTCATGATATTGAGATTCTTATCATGTGTAATTATTTTAGTATCTAAATTATCCATAGTCATAGGATTAATGAGATGAGACATTGTTAATCTGGACAGACTAGCACATGTTATGTAGCGCTCCCATACCCTACTAAACGTTAATAAGATATGGAAGTGCTAATAAGCTCATTTGTTTTACAACCAATGTTCAAATCTTGTAATAATTTTTTTTTTCAAGTTTATTATTAGGGAAATATTTATTACTATTTTTTTTCCATTTAAATATATAACTAGTGATGAAAATAGTTTGATTTAAAAAACTCATGCAATTAAACCATAATATTAAGAAATAATACTAGATTTATAAAATTACAAAATTCATTCCTTATAAATCCTACATACCACAAATTTAAATAAAAAAAAAGATTCTTAGAATTTAAATTTTGCAACATAATTTTCAAAATATACAAAAAGAACTAGACAGCTGCAATCTGATCTTGGAGGTTCCCTCTTCTTCGGTCGCCCTATCGGAATAACTACTTCTATTTATCTGCACATGAAACACACGCGCTAAGCATCTAGCTTAGTGGTACGTTTAACAACTATCCAATAATTACATAAATAATTCTAAAATAAAATTTTTTGAAACTACAATTAATTTATTAAGCATGCCAAATATTCAATTAATAATAAAACCATTTTCTTTATGCAAAAATATTTAATTAATCAATTATGAAATTTCATTCATTAAACATGCTTGAAATTTATTAACAATTCAAGATATAAAATTCACAATATCAATTTCATAATTCACATTTTTTTTCTGTTATTTATTTTATAGCCCACAACATCTTAGACCGGAACTAAATACTGGATACAGGGTTTCTGCTCTCTGGCAGTATACTCAGTGCCTACATAATTATTTTATAACTCAGCGTTTAACGCCTACATTTCCAATAACAACTCAGCACCTTTTTGGTGCCTACATAATTTTTGAACTCAACACTATTTCTTAGTGTCTACGTAATTTCAACTCAGCACTATTTCTTAGTGCCTACTTAAATTAAATCTCAACACTATTATTTTTAGTGTCTACATTTCTACCCTTTTATTGGCATGCCAACTTATCCTAATTTCTAGTTCTCGACTAGATATTATAGGGCTTAATTATACTTGTTACCTTTATTATTATTTACACAAATTATGTAGGTAACATTAATATAAATTCTACATAAATGCAATAATTCCCATTAAATATTTTACAACCTCAAACTTGCTCATTTAATCATTATAACTACAAGAAAAGTCAATTAATATATTTTCTATCACAAAATTTTACAATCAATACATTTTATTACAAGTTGTCCTATTCTGGACAACATTTCTGCCTTATATTGGTCTGTCTTTTTCGTCCCTTTTTAGATGGAAATTGGATAAGTGATAAACTAACAAAATATAGGTACATGTCTTATCTTTAATTTCATACTGGAATTACATTAAAAAGAAGTTTTTAGCAAAAGTTATGAATTTTCTCCTAAGCCACATTCACTGCAATCTGCCCAGTATTTTATTGGACAGAATTCTACCTTATATTGGTCTGTATTGTTCGTCCCTTTTTAGATGGAAATTGGACAAGTGATAAGCTAAAAATATATAGGTACATGTCTTATATTTAATTTCCAACTGGAATTACATTAAAAAGAATTTGGTAGCAAAAGGTATGAATTTTCACCTAAGCTACGTTCACTGCAATCTGCCCAGTATTTTACTGGACAAAATTATGCCTTATATTGGTCTGTATTTTTCGTCCATTTTTAGATGGAAATTGGACAAGTGATAAACTAAAAAAATATAGGTACATGTCTTATATTTAATTTCTAACTGGAATTACATTAAAAATAATTTGGTAGAAACAGTTATGAATTTTCTCCTAAGCTACACTCACTGCAATCTGCCTAGTTTTTTTTTGAACAGATTTCTAGGTCAACTTTGAGTCCATTGTTCACCTAATGCCAGACATATTCAGGTCTAATGGTCTGAATGAAAGTTCAAGACCTATGTCTTAGCTTTCCAATCCAATAATAATTACTCAGAAATGATTTCCAGAACACAAGTTATGATCAAAACACTATATATTATTCATAAGACGAATTTTTCAGCACATCAATTAAATCATACAATTTCCATTTTCATGCATCAACCTCATATTCTAGTTTTTATTTTCATATTCATGGCATCATTTAATCACCATTTAATTTCTCAATAAAATATCCAGAATTTCATACACATCACAAAATTAAAATCAACATTTTTATATATTGAATTTTTGCCAAATGTACATACCTTAAAATTCTACTTCTCTTCACTTTTCTCTTCCTCTTAGATAGCCTTTTCCTTGCCCTTACTTCCCCTTTGATTTTGGTTCAAAGGTTGTTCACTTCCTTGACCTAACAATAAATTTTACACTAATCAAACACTAATCACACTAATCCACCCTTAATCACCCTAAATTACTAACTTTAATGGCAACTAACCCCAAAATCAAAGAAAAGAGAAGAAGAAAAGTGAGAAGATGAAAAATCTAAACTCACCTTTGATGATCTTCCAAATGGCTAAAATTTTCTTTCTCTCTTTTTCTTTTCCTTTCTTCCTTCCTCTTCATTGGTTTTGCTCACTTTACTTCACTTTCTTCATGATCTTGCCTTAATCCTTTTTTTTTTCATCTAATCTTAGCTTTAATTGAAGAACAAAAAGAAGAAAATTAAGGGAGGAGGAGAGTCATGGCCAAAGAAGAAGAAAAGGGAGAGAAATGGGTTTGGTCAAGATGAAAAAGAAGAAGAATGATAAAAAAAAATGGAAATTTGACTTTTTATAGTTGGATTAGGTGGGTGGTTAGGATTAGTTGTTGATTAGTTGTTAATCTTGCTTCCCATTGGTCCATTAATTTAAATCACTCTGAATTTATCTTAATTAAAAGAATATTCCTTTCCTTAGATAAAGAATATTCCATTTTTATTCCTTCTTATAATTTTTATGCCAAAAACACTGCAATTTCTAATTTCGTTCAGCGAAAAATTATTTTTTTTCCAATTTTAATTTCAAACTTCAAAATTCTCAATTAATAATATCCAAAATATTTTTCTCCCATCTTATTATTATTTTAATTTATTTCTTTCATGTCTGAATTTAGACCCGATCGGTTCGGCGTGCCGGATTTCGCTCAAACGTGACAATGGCCTAAATTATCGGGCATTACATGTTACACTCCTTAATTGGATCGAACAGTTAATCTCATAATCTGTAAACATGCGATGCTTAGAGTCAACATGTGGATGCCTGCTAAGTGTAGCTAAGCACATTGTATGACCTGCTATGAGACAATCATATGGATAATCTATTCAAATGTCAATGATAGTCTCAACACAGCAATGGTACAAGTATCCTTAGACTTGAAATACTAAAGGATATCTTGGATACCGATTCTATATTTTGACACTATTCATTGTTGCCTCAAAAAGGTTGCTCATAGGTTGGTGATTGGATACTGCTTGAGATATTCGAAGGTAATTGGGTAACCAACAAAGGATTTACCACTCCTGATAGAAGGAGTGTATACATATGGCCTCTTATCGAGGTCATTACTTAGGAATCTCTGGCCATAGTGGAAATGTCATGAAGATAGTCTTCAATGACATGTCTAACAGAGTAATGAGCCTCAGGGACAATAACTAACATTACTTGGACTAGACATGATGTAGTTACTTTAGTGGGAGTTGACACATGTCCATACTCTGAACCAAGTGAGATATAGAATGGTGAAAGGAATAATTACACCGAAATTGTCTATGAAAACGTTCGTAGTCAAACCATTAACTTTTTAGTCAATTGGGGGTCATGATGTGTTGTTAGATACCGCTCATGACTTGCTTAAATTAATTGTTAATTTAAGTGGCCAACATAACTAGGAACCTAATAGGTCACACACATTGAAGATATGAAGAATGAATAAAATGGTATTGGATAGAATCCAAAAATATGACAGATGTAATCATGGCCATGAATGTTGTAAAATTTAGATTCTAAAGCTAAGGATCTTCACAGTCGTTACACAAGGGTTCACGCCCGTGAAGCCCCATAGTTTAAATTGAGCAGTTTCATGTTTTTGATAGAAACTCATGAATTTTCAATCCAAAACCCTAACCACCAGTTTCTCTAAACCCCAGGAATGATTTGCATCCAATTCCTTTGATTTTAGTTTTGATTATACAAAACCAACCCTTTAAACAAGATTAAAATGGATTAGAAACAAGGATTTTTTTTAAGATAATTGAAGTCAGATCCAAAGAGCATAAGAACATGGTTTTGAATCCTAGAATCAATATGTAATCGTAGATACAAAGATATGGAATTATGGTTTTCATTATTCTTTCAATGGTTTAGTTCAGTTTTAAAGGGTTATGAATTTTAAGGGTTTAGGTTAGGATTTTATATTGATAATGGCACATAAAGCTAGAATGGCATAAATTAATTTTAATGAGTTCTCTGATATCGTGTTAGGAATCAAGATAGAGGGTGGAGAATCCCACCAAAGTCAGTAGATGTAAGAGAGTTAAGTTTAGGGCTCCAAAAATTAAGGTTTATGCATATACACATTTTAATTCGAATATATTTTGTCTGTGGTATGAAATATAATTCTGGTATGTTAATTGGCATGAAATGTTGATATATTAGCTACTAGATTTGAGATCATTGGCTTGTCTAATTCTGAGATTGATATATAACAATTAATGGTGCTGAGACATTGTTAATGGTAAATGGACTCTTAATTGTTTTAGATTGAATGGAAGGTTGATTGTTTATAGTTGATTTAAATGCTTCAATATTTGAAAGTGTTGATAGGAGCGACTAACATTAGTTAGTCTTAGTACCAATACATGATTACGTGTGATTTGGCTTTAAACAGTGTTGAAAAAATGTTTCACAGCCATGAAGATAGGCTTCATGCTCGTGAATGTATGAATGGAAAAGGTTCAATGCCATAAATGCCCACATAGAGTCATGGCCGAGTCACAAGTAGCCAACCCATAATAGAAGGTTTCACACCCATAAATATATCGTTCACTCCCGTGAATGCCCTGTATCCAGAATTTGTAGTTTGAATTATATGATGGAATTACATGAGTAAGATTTGCACACACACTTGGCATGATTAATTGAGATAGTATATATAGTATGATAACATGATTATGAACAATTGTTATGCATGAGATGCTCTAAATTGTAAAGTATTATGTGTTGAACATATCGAATCATGAAATAGATTATAAAAGGTATGGATAACCATAATATGTTTATAAATGGCCATTCTCTATTGAAGGACTAACCTAGGATAGGTGGTATGTCATTAAGGGGGTTACGATACTGTCGAATATTATTATGTGTTAATCGAGGTGACTTAAGCTTGGGTCAAAATACTCCTGATTATTTAGGGATAAGGTGGCTTAAGCTCGGGTTAGAGTGCTCTTATACCCATATGCATGCAAATTTTATATTTACTCATTAATGTGGCTTAAGCTTGGGTTAGAGTGCCCTTGTACCCATATGCATGCAAATTTTATATTTACTCATTAGTGTGGATTAAGCTCGGGTTAGAGCACTCCTGATTTGAGAAGCCCGGTAGTAGTAATGCAGACAGATACAGTTAGTAGGTAGGGTGGCTTAAGCTCCTATTTCATAACCCACATCAAGGTAGAATAGGCTTAGAGTATTGGATTGAATTCAATAAACTTATTGGGCATAACATAGTAAATTATGAAGAGAACACAGTGAATTATTCAAAATTTAGTAATACATAAAGGAAATCAGAATTTTTAAAGTAGAATATAGTAAATTTGTGAAGTGGAAACTAGTGAATTATTGTGATACAAAAATTAGTGAATTATTATAATGTAAAACTGTAACATCCTCGACTTCTTACATATGCATTTCTATATGCATTTCATTTAGACATATGCATTTGCATATATTTTACTTGAACATATGCATTTCCTATGTATATTTATAGGAGCAAGTTCACAATACACACTAGCTATGTGTCTGAGTATTTTGCAATTGTGTTGAATTGCGTGTGTCCATTTTATAATTTAGTTGAGAATGGTATGAAATTGAAATTTATGTGAATAAAATTATTAGATCAAATTAATAAATAAAAATGAAAAAAAAAAGAAAAACAAAAAAAAGGAAAAGAAAAAGAAAAGAAAGGAAGAAACAAAAAGGGGAAAATGACAAAAGTGAGGAGGTGGGAGGTGAACCTTATTTTCCTCCTCACTATTTTACCCACTCACTTCAGCTTCATTTCTTCTTCTTATTCCACCATTTCAGCCTTCGTTTCTTCTGTTGCTCAGGCAATGAACTAAGAAATGGGTTGAATTGGTTAGTAAATAAAAATTTGCTTAATTGAAAGTGTGGAATAAATAAAATAGAGGAAGGAATGAGAGATATCGCACACAAGACTTAAAGAGGTTCAGGTATTAACAAACTCTACTATTCTCCCTAATCTCAATTAGGTGTTTCACTAACACACTCAGTGTTGCAATGGAGTTTTTCAAGCTCACTCTCAACTATGGTGTTTCTCTCAATGGCTAACACCTAACCCAGAGATTCTCTTGTGTTTTTCAATGGTTCACACAAAAACCAATTCCTTGTGTTTTATGGCTCACTCAATAAACTCTTAAAAGTGTTTCACTCATAACCCAATATACTTAAGCTCACTTTTGAGTAATTGATTACAATGAAAAGCACTCACCAACCTACAATGATCAGAAGTTATGAGCAATTAGGTTTTCACAAAGAAAGTAGAGGATTATTGAAAAATAATTAATGCATAAGGCTACAACAAGATTAAAGATGAAAAATAATTGTTCTTCTTCTTTTGGATTCATAAATGACTTGCATTTATACTCCATTTGTAAATTATAGTCGTTTGGTTGCATTTAATATGAAAGTAGGTATTGAACCAACTTTAAATTCATGCCTGACATGTTTCTCTGTCCTAGTTCACAGGCGTGACTATATGTGTCATGGGCATGAATGTTCTTCCAAGCCGTGGTCCAAATGGTGACTTTGGTCGTGACACTCTCTAGAAGAATTGGAAATGTTTGGTCACAGGCATGACTAATCTTTCACGGGAGTGACTTGTCTGATCTTTCACGGTTGGTTTGATCCTTCATGGCCATGAACTTTGAATGCTGGAGAATTGGCGCTAAGCTATATTCATAGGCATGACATTAGTAGTCATGGGCGTGACACTTTGCTATCTCTTTGATTTTTATCTTCAAAAGTTGTCTTTCAATCTTGCTTCATGTTCTAATCAAAGTATATCTTGTTTAACACACTTAAAACACAAACATTGTTAAATACATTATTGTTATTTTATTTGTTATCATCAAAATGATAGAAATACTCCTCAAGGTTCAACAATCTCTCTTTTTTTTATAGTGACAAATAATATAGCAATATGTGCTTTTGAGAAGTCTCCCCGTCAAAAGGTGCTTAAGATAAAATAATAAAGTGCAAGATTTGAAAGAAATATAGTAAAGGTATTTGCAAACTAATAAGGTATATATTAAGTAAATCTCATCAAATAAAACATTATAACCAAGTGTATTCAAAGTATTTATGAGATATATGTTAAGTTTATCTTATGCATTAAATAAAATGTGTTCAAATCAGTTCAAGTTACATGGCATATGTAAGGTTGATGTGAGGTATAGCTTATGCATATCTTTAATTGAAATAAAATTTTCATATTTCATTATATAACCACACATTGCATATTGCATATTCATGCCATCATATATTGAATACATATATGCTTGTTTCTCCCCATTTGTCACCAGCAAAAAGATTGAAATGTAAATAAGATAGTTGTATTAAAAATTGAAGGACAAATATTACATGAAAATTAAAATGTGTAAAGATAAAATCCTATTACAACATAGGTAAAG
The DNA here is from genome assembly GCA_023653625.1 of Triadica sebifera. Taxonomy (NCBI): domain Eukaryota; kingdom Viridiplantae; phylum Streptophyta; class Magnoliopsida; order Malpighiales; family Euphorbiaceae; genus Triadica; species Triadica sebifera. The sequence goes on along the minus strand of CM042898.1, from coordinate 14,623,242 downwards.
CTACTACATGATAACTAGGACTCTAAGTAGGATTAAATCTTGACAAATCATCCCTAAGGCATGCTACCTCCTTCTCGAGGCTTTCTATATGAGACTCCATAAAGTCTTTGAGGTTCTCCAATCTCTCATAGATGAAAGCTTGTATCATGTCAAGGTGAGGTACTAGAAGATTAGCAACCTGTTGTGCCAAAGTGGATGTGAAAGAGGCCGATGTCTGACCAACATCCTCAGCTGTTGCCGGTGTCGATGTCTCGACATGGGCTTGCTTCCATTGCTGGACACCCTGGAAGCTAGCTATGAATGCTTCAGAATCATACCTTACTGCTCTCAAATTGGATGCGGAAGAGTTCCATACCTTACTTCTCTCAAATTGGTTGAGTTCCTCTTGCATAGCAATCACCCAACTTACATCATTAAAAGCCTCACCAATGATTTGTTCCTTAGGATGATTCTTTATCATTTTCCATTAATTTAGGAGCTCTTGGTTGTCTTGCACTTGAGTTTGAGTTAGAGAGACATCTTGTTGTTGTTTCTCTTGATCATCATCATATTTCTCACAATCAAGATCAAGCTTCTCCATTGTACTACATTTTTGGATTTGAAGGATGACTTTAGTTGTTTTCCTCTTTGGCAAGGTTCACATGTCTTATCTTTCTCAAATTTGACTTTTGGAAGTCCACTCACTAGCTCTCCTTTGCTAAGGCTTTGAATTAATTATATGCTTGCATGACCAAGCCTTCTATGCCATAGTCAAGATTCATCACTAATAGACATAAGACATTTATAGGAAAGGTTAAATATTTTGTGTAAGTCTATTATGTAAGTATTGACATCTCTATCTCCTTTGAATATCTCTTCGCCACTTAAAGAGGTTACAAGATATTCATTTGAGGTAAAGATAACTTGGTTTCCCTTATCACATAATTGACTTACACTTAATAAATTATGTTTCAAACCATTAACAAGCAAAACATCTTCAACAAAATTTGTATTATTAATACCAATAGAGCCAAAGCTAATTACCTTACCCTTAGCATTGTTCCCAAAGGTTGTCTTACCACCATCAATTCATTTGATGTGATTGAAGAGTTCTTTGTTTCTGGTCATATGCCTTGAGCATCCACTATCCACAAGCCAAGCATTATCCTTTATTGTGGACTTAAGGCATACCTATAAAATCACAATTCCAGTTTGGTTAGGTAGCCAAATGAACTTGGGTCCTTGGGGGTTAGCACTTGAAGGTCCCCAATGAGCATTCCTTATCCAACAATTCTTGTTGATATGACCAAATTTCATGCAATAATTGCATTGTTTAGCTCTATATATGTTTTTTTGGTTTTGACAAGCTTTTATTTCTTAACATCTTTTTAGAATAAGTGTGTGTGAAATGACATACACATGTATAATGAATAGGTGTGTGCCTTTTATACATAAAAGCATGATTGACCTTTTGAAGTTTCCCTCTTAAGCCAAGTTACCCTTGACTATTCTTCTTTTGAATAGAGGGTTTTGTGTGTGCTATGCTCTTAGCCCTTGGGACTATTACCTCAGTTATGGAGGTTTGTGGTGCACTAGACTTAACAAATATAGTCTTGTGAGATGAAGATGATGTTTCATTAAAACCTAGACTATGTCTTATTAAAGGTGGTCTTTGAGAGACTATGAGAGTATCTAAACTTTCTTCCCCTTTATGAAACTTTAAATTGAGTTTCTAAGTTCCTCAACTTCATTTTTCAAAATATTGTTTTCTTTAAGCAAAGATTTAGTTGAGGGTCTAAATGAATACTCATCTAAAGATTTTTGAAGAGTTCATTAGAAGTCTTAAAATCAGAATTCTCTTTTTGTAAAACTTTCATTTTATTTTTCAAATCTAAAATATTATTTTTATAAGTTTTAAGTATACTTTTATATTTTTCTAGTTCTAGGTTCAACACTTCTATTAAACTTTGCTCAACATCATCATCTTCACTATCAATATTATTATCACTACTACTATCATTAAAAGAGTATGAGTAAGAAGGACCTACCTCATTCGTGAAGTGATCCTCTAAAGCCATGAAGCTTAGGTTGACTTTTTCTCCTTCATTATCATCTTTTTTTCTTGAAGAGCTTTCATCATCCCATGTGGCTTTGTGACCTTTCTCCCTATCATCTTTTTGAAATCTTTTCTTGTGTTTCTTGAGCTTTGGACATTCTGGTTTGATATGTCATTTCTTCCCGCATTCATAACACTTTACCTCTTCTTTATTTCTTTGAGAGTCATTTGAGGAGTGTTTGAAGGTTCTTTGTTTGAAGTTTTGAGAATTGCCAAGTCTCTTTTCAATCATTCTTTGTATTCTTCTGGAGAGCATGGCAATGTCCTCATTCTCATCATCACTCTTCTCTTCATTATCTTCAATTACCTCTTGAGATTTTGAAGTAGAAGCTTTAAGTGCTAGAGGATTTCTCTTTTCTGGTTCGGCTTCAAGTTCTCTATCTCTTTTCATCGCCATCTCGTGCGTTAGAAGTTTGCTAATAAGCACATCGGTAGGCATGTTGCTCATGCCTTCATTGGCCTCTTCTATACCCGAAACTCATGAACCATAGTCTTTGAGTGGAAGGCTTCTTAGAATTTTATTGTTCACATCTTCCAAGCTCAAGTGCTTTCCAAGATTTCTCATGCCATTGATGATGGCTAGAAGGTGGTTCATCATGTCAGTGATGGATTCATTGTATTTCATTTTGAAGAGTTCATATTTCGAAGTAAGAAGCTGAATCTTTTTAGATTTTACTTGGTTGGTTCCTTCATGATAATTCTCCAATGTTTTCCACATGCTATATGCAATAGGACAATGTTGGATTCAACCACATTCTTCAATAGATAAAAACCTTGCAAGGATTGTCATTTCCTTTTTAGTTTTTTAAATTAGCTCTTTGTTGAGGCTTCGTCCAATAATCTCTTGAAAAAATTTCTTCTTCACCATTAACTCCTTTCTTGGTTGGTGGTGTCTATTCTTTTCGAACACTATCCCAAACTTCAATTCCTTCACTATCGAGATATGTCTCCATCTGAAATTTCCAATGAGCATAGTTCGCTCCATCAAAGTAAGGCTTGAGACTTTGAAATCCTTCATTGGTTATTTCTTGATCTTTGCTAGCGCTTATTAGGCTTTGTTGTTAAACAAGCTCTGATACCAATTATTGCCCAGACAATAAACCAAGAAGGGGGTTGAATTGGTTAACAAATAAAAAATTGCTTAATTGAAAATGCGGAATAAATAAAATAGAGGAAGGAATGAGAGATATCACACATAAGACTTATAGAGGTTCAAGTATTAACAAACCCTACTTCTCTCCCCAATCTCAATTGGGTGTTTCAGTAACACACTAAGTGTTACAATGGAGTTTTTCAAGCTCACTCCCAACTATGGTGTTTCTCTCAATGGCTAACACATAACCCAGAGATTCCCTTGTATTTTTCAATAGCTCACATAAAAACCAATTCCTTGTGTTTTATGGCTCACTCAATAAACCTTTAAAAGTGTTTCACTCTTAACCCAATATACTCAAGCTCACTTTTGAGTAATTGATTACAATGAAAAACATTCACCAACCTACAATGCTCAGAAGTTATGAGCAATTATGTTTCACAAAAAAGTAGAGGATTGTTGAAAAATAATTAATGCACAAGGCTACAACAACATTAAAGATGAAAAATAATTATTTTTCTTCTTCTTTGGGATTCATAAATGACTTGCATTTATACTCCCTCTGTGAATTATAGTCATTTGGGTGCATTTAATGTGAAAGTAACTGTTGAACCAACTCTTAATTCGCGCCTGACATGTTTCTCTATCCTAGTTCACGGGTGTGACTATATGTGTCACGGGAGTGATTGTTCTTCCAAGCTATGGTCCAAGTGGTGACTCTGGCTGTGACACTCTTTGGAAGAATTGGAAATGTCTGGTCACGGGCATGACTAATTTTTCACGAGAGTGTCTTATCTGATCTTTCACAGTTGGTTTGATCCATCATGGTCGTGAACTTTGAATGGTGGAGAATTGGCGCTAAGCTATATTCATAGGCATGACATTAGTAGTCACGGGCATGACACTTTGCTATTTCTTTGATTTTTATCTTCAAAAGTTGTCTTTCAATCTAGCTTCATGTTCTAATAAAAGTATATCATGTTTAACACACTTAAAACACAAACATTGTTCAATACATTATTGTTATTTTATTTGTTTTCATCAAAATGGCAGAATACCCCTCAAGGTCCAACATCTTCCTTATTTCACTTAATTTTTGTAGTAAATTCATCCCTTTCAAGTTCGTTCTTGGTAAATAATTTTCTCTCCATTATTCTAGTGTTGGTTTGAATTGTTAGGGTTATGTTGCATCAGTGTCTTGCACTTTGATTTGGTTGACCTAATGAACCGAATTTAGATATGTTTAAAACATAAAAGTTTTTTATTTATATCTTAGGTTTATGTATATGTAAATAATTTTGCAAGATTTGGTGTATGAAAAGATATTGGCATCTAATTTGAACTAGTCTGGGTGTGAATTCTAGCTGAATTAGCTACTATTTCCATTTGTTTTGAATATGATAGAACCATTATTTTAAGTATCTCAAAACATGAAAGTTGTAGATACATATATTTTCTATCATGATACCAAATTTTAGGTTCATATATTTTGTGAATATTGCATTATGGTGAATGTAACCATGATTGTTCTATAGTTTGAGTTGCCTGCTTAATGCCCTGGGCAGGTCCATCAGCACTTTTGGTCATTTTGGACTTCTTATAGATAGAATCTGTATTTTATCAAAACATGAAAGTTATCTTTTTATGTCTTATCTAAATTTTGGTATAAAGTTCACCTTAAAATATTAAATATATTGTAAGATATGGCCTTCACAATTCATAATGGTCCAAAAGCCAATTCTATTCTAGACTAGTGAAATATTTCTTAGAGACATAATTGATAAAAGATGTAAACAAAAAACATTTTCCATTTTAACCTACCTAAGTTTCTACCAATTTATATTAGAATCTAACTTATAGATTGTAACATATGAAGGACCAAAATTGGTACCCTAAAACTGCCAAATGGTAGAAACAGGACAGAAAATAGAACATAATTGAAAATTCCACCAAAATTGTACAATGCTCCAATTTCTCTGAAATTTGAGTATGTTATATTTAATTGGAAATAAGAATCACATAAATTGGATAATTTTAGAAAAAGTTATGGGCTAATTAGTCCCATAAGTTCACACTACCCCATAGGAAAAACCCTAACTATGTATATGAACTATGCACATTAATTTATTTAAGTCACATTAAGTTTCTTTAGTCATAAATTAATCAATTATATTTCCATATTAGGCTAGCAACAAATTGGAGACCCATAAGGAGGGGATAGACAATAATTTAAGGGTCTGAATCAAAGGAGAATGGTGATTTTAATTATCAAATGATTTTTTTAGTACATATTGATATCGTTTGCTAAGTGACATGTGAATTGACTTATGATTATGTGATTCATATGATTGTCGTGATGTACCTTCAAAATGAGATGATGGATAATTGTAACGTATATGGTATATGAATGGTATATGTGATAAGGATATAATGGTCGATGAATGCTTAGTTACAAATGCATATGCATAAGGACTTAAAAAGGTGTTATGACTAGTTAATTGACATTACTAGGAAAAAGAAAAGGCCTATGGCCCAACAAATATGGAAATGAAACAAATGATCAAGTTAGCTAGCTAGCAAATACAAATGTTCACATGGAAACCTGGGACAATGTCTACATAACTTGGTCACAACATAATCAAATGAGCAAAGGATAAGCATAATCAAAGAATAGCGATCATATGCTTCAATTTTGCTGGTAACTATATGATACTGATGAATGAAATGGAATACATGGTATGCGTTGGATTTGTGATTTGTTACAATGAGTTGCTTGGTACTTTAGAGCTTGTTTGATGATTACTCTCACTGAGCCGCAACTCATCAATTTGTATCATTTTTCAGGTACAGGAAAGTGATAGCTTATTTTGAGTGGCATATAATAGACATGGAAGACAGGTCATCGGCCGAGCCTCACCACTCTCTCGCCTTGCACTCCACACAAATATGAAATCATGTCATCTACATTTTGGATTTATGTGAATATACATGTATATTTACTCGAAGTTGTACAATGATATGTAAATGGATGCAACTAGTAAACCTTAGATGTAAAGTTTAAGTTTTAATATATGTGAGATATATGGATGTGATGATAAAAAAAAATTTACTATTAATGTTAACAGGTTCGTTTAACTTACCTGTATGCCATATGTGATTACTAGACATAGGGATAGGTTTTATTAAAATGCTTAAGGTATGATGTTACAAAAACATAGTAAATTATGATGAAGTATATAGTTACATCTTGGAAAAGGAATTTGTAAAATCAGTAACTAGACATATAAAACCAAAAGTTTGTTACTGGTATTATATGATGAAAATTCATTATGATTAGGATGATATGGATACACTTATGTAATTTGTGCCATGAATGTACTTATATCACGTGATTCAATATGTATGTTTTCATTATTATATATGATGGCATGGTCAAACACTCAGGTATGTTCATGATTTGAATACTATGATAATGTTTGAATGAATGCTAGAATTTTAATGCTTATATGTTCCACTAAGCTTTTAGTATATTAGTTAGTGGGTTTCCTTGCATGTAGGTTTGGAGCCGATAGATAACTGAGTTTATGTGAAGAGGAGTTCAAGCCAGTAAGAGCAATCAAAGTTAACCTGTATTGGGTCTATTTATTTATTTCATTCATTTCATTTTATCAATTATCTCTCAAGATATGGGATAGAGATAGTTGTTTGTGTTTTAGTAAGGACATGTAATTGAATTTATTTATGTTTAAATAAGGTTGATTTGGTAGTAAGAGCTGATGTTGCCCAAACCAGTTTATAATTTTGATTATGGATGTAATCCAAATATAGGAAGGATTTGATACTTTATATAACATATGAATGTTTTAGATTACTTGTTAATCAAATATGATGATCTTGATATCGATATAAGTTATAAAAGTTTTAAAATTAGAACGGGTTTATACAGATACAGTCGTGTGACATCCAATTGTATAGTAGGGTTTACTCTACTGTATGAATGGGTGTTACACTTCCTACCATATAGTACCTTATAAGGAGTCATCTTGATACTGTATTAATAACTATTATTGTAGGCAAATTCCATCAAAGGAAGTTATATATCCCAACTACCCTCGAACTCAATCACATAACTCCTCATCATATCCTCTAGGATTTGTATAACTCTCTCTAATTGCCCATTTGTTAAGGGATGGAAGGTTGTGCTAAAGTTGAGCTTGGTTCCAAAGCTATCTATAGACTACCCAAAACTAATAAGTGAACCCAGGGTCCTTATATAACACAATGGAGACTAGTACTCTATGAAGTTGTACTATCTTATTAACGCAAAGTTCTACTAGTCTGGTTAGAGAATAATCTCTCCTGAAAGGTAAGAAATAAGCTGACTTTGTAAGCTTATTCATAATGACCATACAACATCATATTTCCTAGTTGTCACTTGCAACCTAGTCATGAAGTCCATAATAATTTGTTCCCATTTCCATTTTGGTAAAGTGATAGGTTGCAGTAACCCTGATGGTACCAGATGTTATGCCTTAACCTATTGACAAGTCAAGCATCTAATTGTATACTTTATTATATCTCTCTTTATACTTGTCCACAATACTAACTATGTCAAAACTGGAGCCTTTGTTAACATATTCTTCAAAGTGTCAAAACTTTCCTAACAATTCTCTATTCACTCGAATTTCACATCTTTCCTCAGTAGTCTAGTCAAAGGAGAAGCAATTATTGAAAAGCTCTTAACAAATCTTTTGTAGTAACAAGCTAATCCAAGGAAACTCACGATCTGTATTACATTGTGATGAGACTTCCAACTCATAACTGCTTTTACCTTGCTAGGGTCAACCTTTTATACCATATGCTAACACAATGTGCCCAAGAAAAGTTACCTCATCAAGCTAAACTCTTATTTTGAGAGTTTGGCATGAAATTTATTCTCTCTAATTATCTGTAACATTATCCTTAAATGCTGATCATACTTCTTAGGTGTCTTAGAATACACTAGAATATCATCAAATGAAGATCATAATACACTAGTCTAGATAAGGCCTAAATACCATGTTTATCAAGTCTATAAAGGATGTTGGAGCATTGGTTAACCTGAAAGGCATAACGACAAACTCATAATGCCTGTATATGGTTTTAAACATTGTCTTTGCTATGTCCTTTGCTCTAACTCTCAGCTAGTGATATCCCGATCTTAAGTCGATTTTCGAAAGTAGATATCCTACCTTCAACTAACCAAATACGTCATCAATCTATGGTAACATATATCTATTTTTGATAGTCACCTTATTTAGCTATCTATCGTATATGCATTGCCTCATATACTCATACTTATTTTTCATAAATAACATTGATGCATCCATAAAGATACACTTGGTCAAATAAAGTCTTTATATACTAGTACATGCAAATGAGCATTAAGCTTTTTTAACTAGATGGTGCCATTTTGTATGGTGTTATTGTAACACCACATCTTATGCATTTAGTATAACCTATCCCTGTATCAAGTAATCATACATAGCATACTGGAAAGGTAAAATACCCTGCTAACAATAGTAGTAAAATTTTTTTTTCATATCCTGTAATATAATTCAATGACTTTGCAAGTCTCATATCCTATAATTTCATTCAATGACTTGCAAGTCTCATATCCTGTAATATTATTCACTGACTTTGCAAAGTTAACATTGAGGTTTTCACCACAATATAATATATTACATATATCAAAACATAAACTTTACACATAAGTATTTTCGAGTTGCTTTCATTTATACATTTTTAGACTCATTCCAAAATGACTATACATATTCAAGCACCTAAATACAAAATACATATGACATATTTTCATGCTTGTGTGGAATGCAAGGAGAGAGAGAGTGATGAGGCTCGGCCAATGACATGTGCTCCATGTCTTCTATACACTACTCAAAACGATCTATCACTTTTCTTTACCTGAAAAATGATGCAAATTGATGAGTTGCGGCTCAGTGAGAATAATCATCTAATGAGCTCTAAAGTACCAAACAACTCATAATAATAAGTCACAAATTCAATACATACCATGTATTCCATTTTATTCATCAGTATCATATAAATATCAACAAAGTTGAAACATATAATCATTACTCATTATGTATGCAAATGTTTTGCTTATTTAATTTTGTTGTGACCAAGTTAAATAGACATTGCCCCGGGTTTCCATGTGAACATTTGCATTTTGCATTTGCTAGCTAGCTTGATCATTTATTTCATTTGCACATTTGTTGGGCCATAGGCCTCTTCTTTTGGTTTACAATATCGATTAACTAGTCACAATGCCTTTTTAGTCCATATGCATATGCACTTGTATTTAAGCATTCATCAACCATTGTATCTTATCACATATAATATACATATACCACATATATACCTCATATGCCACACATATACCTTGCATATACTATACATATACCATGTATATATATCACATATGTCAAACATATACTTCAAATATACCAAAATTATACCATTTATATGTACCACAATGTCACACATTATCCATCATTACATTATTAAGGACCAATCAAGACAATCATATGAATCACATAGCAAGCAACATTCATTTGCACTAAAGAATTCAATCGATAATTAGACTCACCGTTCTCCTTTGATTCCGACCCCTAACTTATTGTCTATCCACTCCTTGTGGGTCTCCAATATGTTGCGAGCCTAATATAAAATCATAATCGATTAACTCATAATTAGGGAGACTTAATGTGGCTTAAACAAATTAATATGCATTGTTCATGTCAATAGTTAAGATTTTTCCTACAAGGCAGTGTGACCTTATGGGACTGTTTAGCCTATAAAGTTTTCTATACTTGACCAATTAATCTGATTCTTGTTACTAATTAAAAATAACATATAATTGTAGAAAATATTAAAATTTCAGACCCATTGGATCATTGTACAATAGTTTGTGAAATTTCTAAGTGTGTTTTGTTTTCTGCCTTGTTTTCTGCGTTTAGTCTGTTTCAGGGTACTCATTTGGGTTCCTCATAACTTATAATATATAAGTCCTATTTTAATGAATATATACAGAAATTTATATGGGTTCATATGGAACATTTTTCATGCTTACAACTTTTATCAATTATGTCTCTCAGGTCTTCAAATAATAAACATTTCACTGGTCCAGAATAGAATTGACTTCCGGACCAGTATGATTTCCAAAGGCCATAACTTAGTGTATATATAACCGAATAAGCTTAAATTGGTACCAAAATTTAGTTAAGACATATAAATATAACTTTTCAATTTTGAGCATTTGCAGGATCTAGCTCTAACGAGCTCAAAGTAGCCAAACAAGTTGTTGGATCTGCCCAGGTCACTCAGTAGGCAGTTTAAACTATGGAACAGTCATGGTTCCATTCCCTATAACTCAACATTTACTCCCCCTATGTACCTAAAATTTGGTATACAGATAGAAAACACATATATCTACAACTTTTATGTTTTGAGATACTTCACATAATGGCTTTAACATATTCGAAATCAAAGAACACCGTAGCTAACTTGGTTAGGGTTCACACCCTGACCAGTTTCAGTAGAGAGAGGATTTATCTTCCTATACACCAAATAATGCAAACCAGTTTACATATTCATAAATATAAGACATAAAGGAACACCCTTTGTGTTTTAAACTTTTCCAGAATCAATTTCTATGTCCATCAAAATAGGGTTGCAAATTAGTGCCTATTAATGAACCTAAGCAACTCAAATCAACCCTATAGCAATAAGAATTGATTACTTACCAAGAACGAACTTGAAAGGGATCAATTAGCTTCAAAAAATAAGTGAGAAAATGATGAATTGAAGTCTGAAATGGAGGAAATTGAAGAAGAAGTCGGGCTGGAGAAGAAGGCAGAAATGGGAAGATAAAGCTAACTTTTTGTTTTTTGTCTTTTTATCTTTTTCTCATCTCTTTTCTCTTTTCTCTTCTCTTCTCTTTTATTTCTTTTTTTTTTTGTCATTTTCATTTTATTTTGTCTATATTATTATTATTATTTATATATATTTATAATTCCACTAATTCACACAATAATACAACTTAATCATTTGGCCCGATTTAACTAAATTAACAATGTAAATGTTTACTAATCTTAATCTAATCATTTTGCTTACTTTAATTTAGTCACCTTATTCAATTCATTTCTAATACTTTGTTATCCTCATTTAGGTTATAATTACACAAGTGCGACTCGATACAAGTGCCAAATACTAGGACACGTAGGTAGTGAGTGTCATAAACTTGTTCCTACGAAAATACGTATGAAATGCACGTGTTCAATTGAATTGTATGCAAGATGTTTATGTTCAATGAAATGTATGTGGGGAAGGTCAATGATGTTAAAATTCTCCCTTCCTTTTTAAAATTTCTTCCTTGAAATTAATACCTGAAAACAGGTGCGGATATTGCTTTTTCATATTTTCTTCTGTTTCCCATGTTGCCTCTTCTTGTAAATGGTTATGCCATAATACCTTAACCAAATGTATTTCTCAGTTTCTTAGCTGTTTAGTCTTGTATCCAATGATTTGCACTGGTTCCTCAACATAACTCATGTTCTCTGCAATCTCAATGGCTTGATCTTTAAGTACATGTGTAGGATCTGACCTGCATCTTCTAAGCATGCTCACATGAAACACATTATGTATCTGAGCCATCTCGGGTGGTAAAGCCAACCTATAAGCCAATGGACCAATCTTCTCAAGAATTTCATAAGGCCCTATGTATCTTGGGCTCAATTTACCCTTCTTGCCAAATCGGATTATCCCTTTCCATGGAGATACACGAAGAAACACCTTTTCACCTAACTCGTATTCCATCTCCCTTCTATGCTAATCAGCGTAACTTTTCTGTCTATCTTGGGCTGCCTTTAGCTTGTTCTTGACAACCTTGATCTTATCCACTATGTCTTGCACTATTTCTGGCCCTTCTAATGCACGTGCTCCTTCTTCATCCCAAATGATAGGGCTTCGACACTTTCTGCCATACAATGCCTCATATGGTGCCATCTGGATACTGCTATGATACTGGTTATTGTAAGCAAATTCAATCAATGCTATATATTCATCCCAAGCACCTCTAAATTCCATAGAACATACCCTAAACATTTCTTCCAATGTCTGTATAGTCCTTTCTGATTGTCCATCAGTCTGTGGGTGGAATGCAGTGCTAAAGTTCAATTTTGTTCCCAATGCATTCTGTAAACTCACCCAAAAATGTGAGGTAAACCATGGATCTCTATCAGACACAATAAACACTGGAATGCCATGCAATCTGACTATCTCATTCACATATAATTTGGCCAAACTCTCAATTGTACAGCCCCATCTGATAGGTAGAAAATGTGCTGACTTGGTTAATCTGTCAATAATTACCCATACTGCATCATTTTTCCGTGGAGTTCTTGGCAATCCATAGACAAAATCCATCGTTATTCTTTCCCATTTCCATTCTGGCACTAGCAATGGATGTAGTTTACCAACTGGTGCCTGACATTCAATTTTAATCTGCTGACATGTCAAGCATTTGGAAACATATTCTGCTATGTCTTTCTTCATTCTTGGCCACCAGTAATGAGGCCTTAAACTGTGATACATCTTTGTCATCCCTGGGTGCATTGCATACGGTGCATTGTGTGCCTCTTCCATTATTTCCTGACGCAAGTTCTCAGTGTCTGGAACACATATGCGTGACTTTAACATCAGTGTATCATTCTACAAATGAAACTCTGTATTATCTCCCTGCCTTACCACATCAATTTTCTCACATAATTCAGGATCTTTGCTTTGTGCTTCTTTAATTCTCTCATTTAGCATAGGTCTGACTTGAAGAGTAGCAATCAGTGATCCTTTATCATGCATATTTAATTCAACATTCATAGATCGTAATTGAATCAAATATGGAAAAGAGGATACTTGCAAGTGAGCTACACTGCTACTAGCCTTCCTACTCAATGCATCTGATACCACATTGGCTTTCCCTGGATGGTATTCAATTGTACAGTCATAATCATTTAACAACTCTAACCATTGTCTTTGCCTCATGTTTAACTCTTTTTGTGTCAGCAAATAACCTAAGCTTTTATGGTCTGTGAAGATTTGGAATGTCTCACCATACAGATAATGCCTCCAAATCTTCCATGCAAATACAACTGCAGCCAATTCTAAATCGTGCACTGGATATGAGATCTCATGTGGTCTCAATTTCCTAGATGCATAAGCTATCACCTTACCATGTTGCATTAATACACATCCCAAGCCTTGGTGAGAAGCATCACTATATACTGTAAACCCACCCATATAGGGATAGTTAACACTGGTGCTGAGGTTAGTCTGTGTTTTAGTTCATCGAAACTCCTCTGACATTCTGGAGTCCACTTGAAAGGCAAATTCTTTCTCAACAATTTAGTCAAAGGGCTAGCAATTAAGGAGAATCCATCAACAAATCTACGATAGTATCCGGCTAAACCCAGAAAACTACACATTTCTGAAATATTTTTAGGAGCTTCCCAATTTACCATAGCCTCAATTTTCTTTGGGTCAACCTCTATGCCCTTACACGACACCACATGTCCAAGAAATACCAAATGATCTAACCAGAATTCACATTTACTCAATTTGGCATATAATTGTTTCTCCCTCAAAGTTTGCAACACAACTTTTAAATGTTGTTCATGTTCTCCCCTATTCTTTGAGTACACCAATATGTCATCAATAAATACTATCACAAACCTATCCAGATATGGTTGAAACACCTTATTCATTAATGCCATAAATGCAGCTGGAGCATTAGTCAACCCAAATGGCATTACTAAAAATTCATAATGTCCATACCTGATTCGAAATGCAGTCTTTGGAACATCCGCTTCTGCTACTTTCAGCTGGTAATAGCCTAATTTCAAATCAATCTTGGAGAATATTTGGGCTCCTTGCAATTGATCAAACAAATCATCTATTCTAGGCAACGAATATTTGTTCTTCACTGTTATTTTATTCAGTTGCCTGTAATCGATGCACAATCTCATTGTCCCATCTTTCTTTTTAACAAATAATACTAGAGCTCCCCAAGGTGATACACTAGGTCTAATATATCCTTTGTCAAGTAACTCCTGCACTTGGGCCTTCAGTTCTTTCAACTCAACTGGGGCCATTCTGTAGGGTGACCTTGATATTGGTGTTGTTCCTGGTACTAGTTCAATAGTGAATTCTATCTCTTTATCTGGTGGTAAACCAGGTAGATCATTTGGGAATATATCAGCAAATTCCCTTACCACTGGTATATTTGCAAGCAAGCTATCAGTGGTTCTAGTATCAGTCACATATGCCAAATATGCTTCTCATCCCCCTTTGATCATTCGAAATGCCTTTACAGCTGAAACTAGACATGTAGGCACAAGTTTTCTTTCACCTAGAAATACTACCCTTGGCTGGTTTGGTGATTCCAAAATTACTTCCTTAGTAAAGCAATTCACTATTGCATGATGTCTAGTTAACCAGTCCATTCCCAGTATCACATCAAATTCATATATTGGTAATAAAATCAGATCAGCTATTAACTCAGCTCTGTCAATGCATATCAGGCAATCACAACAGACATTATTCATAACTACCACTGTTCCCAATGGTGTACTCACATTTATGTCAATCCCCAAAGGCTCATGCGTTTGATGCAGTTTAGATGCCATATGCAATGATATAAATGAATGAGTGGAGCCTGGGTCAATCAATGCATATTCTAACATATCATAAATGTAAATATTACCGGTAACTACTTCGGGAGTATCCACCGCCTCTTGTCTAGTCATCGCAAACACCCTGACCTGAGTAGGGGGTCTAGAACTCTGACCTTCAGATCTGGTTACTCCTCTACCCATTGTATCAGTCCTGCCTTTGCCTCTTCCTCTGCCCTGTGTTCCACTAGTAGGGTAGACCCTCAAAGCCTCAACCGTAGTCTCAGATACTCCTCTGCCTCTGCTGGTCTCTGCTAGTTTGGCCCTATTTGGACAGTCTCTATACATGTGCTCCATCGATCCACAAAAATAACATGCTCCTGTGAGCCTTCTACATTCGCCCGTATGCTGTCTACCATAATGACTACATGTGGGCCTCTGTTCAACATATTGGCTCTGCCCTCTGCCTGGGTAAGAGAAAGTCATGCCTCGACCTCTAGAACTGGAGTACCCACTTCTGTTGTTAGACTGTGCAGACATATATCTGCCTCTTTTTCCTAATCTTCTGCTAGACTCACCGAAGAACTCACGTGCTGCCCTTTTAATTTGTTGCTCCCCAGCTTCTTTCATTAACCATTCAGCTCTGATTGCAGCATCTCTGAGTCTGGCATAATTATCAAGATCAGTAGTCGTGATTCTGTTTCTAATCTCATATTTGAGGTCGTCCTCAAACTTCCTGCATTTGTCTCTTTCAGTAGAGACTATGAAGGTGGCATAATGGGAAAGTTTATTAAACTGTACTTCATACTCCGCAATAGACATATTCCCCTGTTTTAAATTCAGGAATTCCATCCTCTTCTCATCTTTATATGCTTCAGGCATGTAATTATTCTAAAATTCCAGGAGGAAATCATTCCATGTCAACACCGGTGGTTGTGCATCACTGTCGGGGACTGTCTCCCACCATTCATAAGCATTTCCTTGCAGCAAAGATACTGCATAATCGAATTTCTCATCCGGGGTACATCTCATCATATTCAGTACCCTCTGTGTCCTTTTCAGCCATGTCTCAGCTTCTGCTGGGTCTGTTGTGCCATTGAAATCAGTTGCACCATGTTTCCTCAGCTTGTCATAACATTTTTCCTTGTACATTTCAGGACCATATACTTCCTGTTCTAGGTTTTCATGGGGTACTTCTGCATGAGATGACTGTGATGCATGTACTGGAGCTCTAGCTCCTAGTGCTGGTTGATCTCTATGTAAATGAGGTGATGCCTCATGAGAATGCATTTCAGTCGGCCTTTCCCTCCGTGGTGAATTATGTCTTATGATGTCCCTAAAATAAATGAAATTATGTCACTACATAATGTTCAACACATATTATGCATATGTTATCATGCTTATACATATGCATGTTCCCTTGGAACCTATCCCTGCTCTGATACCAAAAATGTAACACCACATCATATGCATTTGAGTATAACCTATCCCTGTATCAAGTAATCATACATAGCATACTGGAAAGGTAAAATACCCTGCTAACAATAGTAGTAAAATTTTTTTTTTCATATCCTGTAATATAATTCAATGACTATGCAAGTCTCATATCCTATAATTTCATTCATTGACTTGCAAGTCTCATATCCTGTAATATTGTTTTCACCACAATATAATATATTACATATATCAAAACATAAACTTTACATATAAGTATTTTCGACTTGCTTTCATTTATACATTTTTAGACTCATTCCAAAATGACTATACATATTCAAGCATGTAAATACAAAACACATATGACATATTTTCATGCTTGTGTGGAATGCAAGGAGAGAGAGAGTGATGAGGCTCGGCCAATGACCTGTGCTCCATGTCTTCTATACACTACTCAAAATGAGCTATCACTTTTCTTTAACTGAAAAATGATGCAAATTGATGAGTTGCAGCTCAGTTAGAATAATCATCCAATGAGATCTAAAGTACCAAACAACTCATAATAATAAGTCACAAATCCAATACATACCATGTATTCCATTCTATTCATCAGTATCATATAAATATCAACAAAGTTGAAATATATAATCATTACTCCTTATGTATGCAAATGCTTTGCTTATTTCATTTTGTTGTGACCAAGTTAAACAGACATTGTCCCGGGTTTCCATGTGAACATTTGCCATGTAAACATTTGCATTTTGCATTTGCTAGCTAGTTTGATCATTTGTTTCATTTGCACATTTGTTGGGCCACAGGCCTCTTCTTTTGCTTTACAATATCGATTAACTAGTCACAACGCCTTTTTAGTCCATATGCATATGCACTTGTATTTAAGCATTCATCAACCATTGTATATTATCACATATAATATACATATGCCACACATATACCTCATATGCCACACATATACCTTGCGTATACTATACATATACCATGTATATATATCATATATGTCAAACATATACTTCAAATATACCAAAAGTATACCATTTATATGTACCACAATGTCACAAATTATCCATCATTACATTATCAAGGACCAATCATGACAATCATATGAATCACATAGCAAGCAACATTCATTTGCACTAAAGAATTCAATCGATAATTAGACTCACCATTCTCCTTTGATTCCGACCCCTAACTTATTGTCTATCCACTCCTTGTGGGTCTCCAATATGTTGCGAGCCTAATATGAAAACATAATCGATTAACTCATGATTAGGGAGACTTAATGTGGCTTAAACAAATTAATATGCATTGTTCATGTCAATAGTTAAGATTTTTCCTACGAGGCTGTGTGACCTTATGGGACTGTTTAGCCTATAAAGTTTTCTATACTTGACCAATTAATCTGATTCTTGTTACTAATTGAAAATAACATATAATTGTAGAAAATATTAAAATTTCAGACCCATTGGATCATTGTACAATAGTTTATAGAAAATAACTCATTTGGATTCATCATAACTTATAATCTATAAGTCCTATTTTAATGACAACTTACAGACACTTATATGGGTGCATAGGGAACATTTGTCATGTTTACAAAGTTTATCAATTATGTCTCTAAGGACTTCAAATTATAACAAAAATATCACTAGTCTAGAATAGAATTGGCTTCTGGACCAGTATGACTTCCAAAGGCCATAACGTAGTCTATATATAACCAATTATGCTGAAATGCATACCAAACTTTAGCTAAGACATATACCTATAGCATATATGTTTTGACCATTTACAGAATCTAGCTCTAATGAGCTCAAATTAGCTAAACAATATGCTGGATCGGCCCAGGTCACTCAGTAGGCAGTTTAAACAATGGAACAGTCATGGTTCCATTCCCCATAACTAAACATTTACAAGATCTATGAACCTAAAATTTGGTATACAGATACAACACACCTATAGATACAACTTTTAGGTTTTGAGATACTTCAAATAATGGCTTTAACATATTCAAAATCAAAGAACACCGTAGCTAACTTGGTTAGGGTTCACACCCTGACCAGTTTCAGTAGAGAGAGGATTTCTCTTCCTATACACCCAATCATGAAAAACCGTTTACATATCCATAAATAAAAGTCATAAAGGAACAAATTTTGTGTTTTAAAATTTTCCAGAATCAATTCTTATGTGCATCACAATTGGGTTGCAAATCAGTGCCTATTAATGAACCTAAGCAACTCAAATCAACCCTATAGCAATAAGAATTGATTACTTACCAAGAACGAACTTGCAAGGGATCAATTAGCTTTAAAAACTAAGTGAAACAAGGATGAATTTAAGTCTAAAATGGAGGAAATTGAAGAACAAGTCAGGTTGGAGAAGAAGGCAGAAATGGGAAGATAAAGCTAACTTTTTGTTTTTTGTCTTTTTATCTTTTACTCATCTCTTTTCTCCTTTCTCTTCTCTTTTCTCTGCTCTTCTATTTTATTTCTTTTTTGTGTCATTTTCATTTTATTTTGTCTATATTATTATTATTATTTACATATATTTATAATTCCACTAATTCACACAATAATACAACTTAATCATTTGGCCTGATTTAACTAAATTAACAATGTAAATAATCTAATCATTTTGCTTACTTTAATTTAGTCACCTTATTCAATTCATTTCTAATACTTTGTTATCCTTATTTAGGTTATAATTACACAAGTGCAACTTGATACAAGTGCCAAATACTAGGACACGTAGCTAGTGCGTGTCATAAACTTGTTCCTACGAAAATACGTATGAAATGCACATGTTCAATTGAATGCATGTGGGGAAGGTCAAGGATGTTACAGTTATTGATATGGGTGTTGTGCCTGGAGTGAGCTCAATAGAGAACTCAACCTCTCTATCATGCAGTAACCCTGGTAGAGCATTTGAGAAAACATCTAGGAATTCTATCATGCAGTAACCCTGGTAGATCATTTAAGATATGGACCTCCCTTTCTAGTATTAACTAAATGAGCCAAATAGGTTTCATATCCCTTTCTCATCATTCTCTCAGCCTTTATCTTGGAAATAACTTATGGAGGTTATAGGAACAACTCACCTTCCTCTTTCACAGCGCCATAAATTTTTTCCTGTAGTCTACTATTACCCATGTTGTGAAAGTCAATCCATGCCTAGAATGACCTCAAACTCATAGAAGGGCAACTCTATCAAATCTTCAAGGAATTCTCTCCCATGAATGACTAATGAACACCCTCTATATACCTGATTCATTACCATACTATGCCCTAAGGGGTTTTTAACCTCAATCTCATATTCAAGTTTCTCGTTAACCATATTACGTTGTTTTGGGGTGCTTGTGCATATATAAGAGTGTGTGGAATCTAAATCAACTAATACACAAATATCTAAGTTATAAAGAGGAAACATAGTAACAATCATGTCAATAGTTTTTTTTATCCTCTCTAGCCCTCATAGCATAAGCTCTGGGTAAAACTCTACCTAGTTCTAGTTGGTTAATAGTATCTAAAGCTACCTAGGTAGATCTTGTACAACCTTATCTAGTCTATTGTCTGGTCTGAGTTAGAGCTGACCGTGTAATCTGAGTAGGAGCACTGCCAGTAATCAAAGGATAATCACTCTCTTCTATAACTCTTTTGGCAGGTGTCACAAACTAGTACAGTCTCTCTGGTAGCCTAGGTCTGAGTTATACCGACTGCAGATATAGTTCTAGAGAGCTACCCCCTCCTATGTCACTCTGTGTATAACTCTTACTATGTTCCTGATTCATTCCCTGAAAGTGTCCTGGGTAGTACCGACCCTTTTTGCTTGTAGACTAGGCCACTGGAGCTACTATTTGTTTGGAGGTTTCCTTTGCACTTTTTCTCTTTCTCTTTTCCATACTGACAAAGAAGAAACTACCTTAATGAAACTAACATGTTGGAGTGCTAAAATTTCTAATCTCTGCATTGAGGCCATCCTCAAATCTCCTACACTTGTCGATCTCATATGTGATCAATTCTAAAGCATATTTACTTAGTCGACTAAACTCTCTCTAATACTCTATCACAGTAATATTGCCCTACTTGAGACTCAGGAACTCTTTCTTTTTCAAATCTATATAGATCTTAGGGACATATTGCTCCTTAAACTCAGTAATAAAGAAGTCTCATGTCACTGGCTGAAGAGCCTTTGGTTTCAGCAAAACTGACTTCCACCAGTCATAAGCATTCTCATGCATAAGAGATATGGAATACTTCACCTTTTGATCAATAGTGACCTTAAATTTATCACAAAACTCCTCAATTTTCCCTAACTAGTACTATGCTATAGCAGGAATATCATCCTTGGTTCCTAGAAAGTCCGTAAGCTCCATACTTATAGAGCTTGTCTAGCTGTACTTTTGGCTTTGGTGGTGGAGGTGGAAGAACTAGTGATGGTTGTGGTACAACCCTAACAATTTGCTATAACAAATATGCCATTTGCGGCATCAAAGGAATCTGGCCTTGATCAACCTATTCAGGAGCCTACTGGTTCGGGATAGGTACTGCACCTAGACCCTAAATACTAGGTGCATTGGGCTAGTTCGATGCCCTTCTATGTGGAGAATCATTCTATTCAGATGTCATCTCACTCTAGTCCTACCAGTTGATAGCGAAGTAGCCCAATTCAAAGTCAAACGAGACACATGTATACTTGCATGATAACCTCATTGTCCACTTAGGTCTACAAACACCTAAACTAGGCTCTGATACCACTAAATATAATACCCATCCATACAGTAGGATATAATCCCACTATACATGTGGATGCCTCATGAATGTATCCATATACCTATTCCAATTAAAAACCTTTTTTTTCGATCTCACATTTGTAAAAACATGCATGGTAGAAAATATCAATAATCTATCTATATTGTATAAAACTAATTATCTATATCTTAATTAAATATCTGAAACCATATCTAAGAATAATATGTTTTAGGCAATAATAACCCTTTATTCTAAAATACTCATTATTCAAAAACAACTTTAAATACACGTTCTTATTTTAAATAAAATATAAATCAAATATCTGTCTCTATCCCATGTCATGAGTGTATCACAAATTAATGAAATAAAAAGAAATTGATCCAACATGAGTCTACTCTAACGAGCTTGGACTACTCTTCTGATGAACTCAACTATCTATCAGCTCCAAAATTGTGTATAGGGAAATTCACACGTTAAGCTAATGAAAGCTTAGTGGTACATATAAGCATAAATTTTCTAACATTCATTCATTCATCACCCTAAACATATATACAAATACGTACCTATGTGACACTCTACCTATATAATAGGAATAATCCCATTACATAAGCAAAATAATACAAAATAGCTAAATAAAACTAGACCGAGTTAAAACTTTTCATTTACTAACTTAATTGACTTTTTCATATCCAAATATACATATGAGTTCAATTATCAAAACATACTATTATATTATATAAACATATTATACTTGATATAACAATCCAAAATTAATTGGCTTATGACTTACGAAACCTCACATCCAACTATTTATATATGCAATATCAAATATAAAACATATTTTTAAGTATATACAAAACAAATCCATTAAACCCATATGCATGATCGTAGATAAAAATGCAAAAGTGACTTGTATCTAACCTTCAAACTGAGTCAAACGCATCTCCTCTAGTATGGCTTGTACTTCCTCTATGAACTTTATAGTCTACTATCTGCAAGCTCCAGTTCTTGGGAGGAAAAAATCAACATTAAGTCATTTCTAGCTTAGTGGTACATATATACATTTAAGTTTTCTCATGCAGTCATAAAAACATGTGGTATAAATATCATGGCATAATTTAAATAAATCATTGCACAAAATTTAAAAAAATGTTATAAAAAATAAATTTCATGTTCCATTATATTATCAATATATTGGTGTCAAGACATGAACTGCATATATTCAACCATACATAATACATAAAATATTAAACATACTACCTCATCTCATATTACCATATTATATCACCTTTCTTACTTTGTTCTTTAGATCATTTATTACATTTTCACATATAGTCTTAATTTAAATAAATTTTTACCTATTATTTTAACTTAATTAGTTTCCATATCTCATTTTAATTTAATTAATTTCCCTAAAATTATTTTAATTTAGTTAACTCAAATCTCGTTCCACATAAGCATTAAAGTTTTAACATACAGTTGCAATGATGTATGACAAATATTTCACAATTTAATTTTTATAATAATCCAACATATATTATATAAGAATAAATACATGACTATGCAATATTACCAAATTCAATGATAATCTATATAACTCGATTATCAAATATATATATAACTTGATTATCAATTTTTAACTTACCTTACTAAATATTTATAATTCATCTCATGTCAAAACTCATATAAACAAGTTATGTTACCTTTTTAGAATGTACTTTTATGTCTTTTATTTAATTTCTATATAATATTTTAATATAAGTAGCTCAAATCTCATTCCCAAACTGTCCGAATATAAGGTCTGTAGTAGGGCCGCTCATGACACTTTAACACCTTACTCATCATAGTCTCAAGTCAAGAGCACTCACGGAGCTTTAGCCTTTTGACTGAGTATAATCACATCATCTGTGTGTATAATTAGGATCATGGACGCTCTTAGAGCTATCGTCACCCTGTTCCTAAATTATATCAATATCGGTATGGTATTGCCCCCGCAATGGTACACCATCTATCCCAATTTAGTCACAGGTTGAGAATTGGGCAATTAAGGTTATTTCTTATTTATTTCCTTTATATGTTAATTTGCAAAATCAATGTTCACTTTACATTTATATTGAAAATATAATTACAAAATTTAAAATCATAAAATCATATGATATTTCATTATATATAACCATTTAAATAATGTTGGCATTGTTTAATTTATTTCCTATACAATCAAGCCAACATATCTTTAATATATAATCATGATTAATAATACTTTCATGACTCCAAGTATGCCATATAACTCCCCTTTTTCATACCAAATGCATATGTTACACATAAGTTTCAAACTTCACTCTTTATTATTATAATTATTCAATAACCGACCATTAACAATTATCACTTTTTAATCAATCATGTGCTAATCCATATCAATAAATATACTATTATGATACATATTTTATATTCACACACCTTACAACCTTAAAAAAAATTTATATATTTCATCAATCAATTATTAATCTATATTTCTAAATACACTATTATACGTAATTTTATTATTTAAAAAATCAATGCATTCTGTTTAATCATCAACCTAAGTCGCATGTTATGATAATTATACAATATTTAAACAATAATTCAAGGTTCACAACATATATGTATTCTTAACATCTTATTTATCATATTTTATATGTCACGTACATTTTTCACTCATTTATATTTTCTAGCATGTCATCTTTTCCCTTGAAAACTATTTCATATTTATACATTTTAATACCTCATTCAAATACGCAATTTATTCAATTAACACACAAAGTATAAAATAAGGGTAAACTAAAATACATATATGTACAAATCTCAATGGAGCATTTTCAAAATCTAAAATTTGGAACTTGTCTACTTTTGTTGCTATTCCTCTTACTGAGAACCTAATTTAAAAATATAATTGTGAAAATACTTATTCGAAATATAGTTTAAATAAATAACTAAAATTTCTCCTAAGTGGCACTATGGCCTATTAGGACTTTTGGATCTATAAATATTTCTACACTTATTCAATCTATGTAGTTCTTACTTATAATTAAATTTAACATAAAAGACTATAATATCTTAAAATTTTAGAATTTTTGGAATATTACACAAGTTTTAATGGAATTTTAACTATTGCTTTATTTTCTACCTTTAGGAAGTTTTGGGGTACAATATTTAAAAATTCATATCTTTCAACATGTACATTTAATTATTATTAAATTTTTTATACACTGAGATGAGGAAATTTAGAACATTTTTCATGTTTCCCACTTTTTCAAATTCTATCTCTAAAGTCCTCAAATATTAGAGAATTTATAACTAGTTTTAACATAAAGTGATAACTGGATCTGTATCTATTATTATGATCATAACTCACAAAATAAGTAACATTTTAAGGTAAGACTTTCACAGGTACTTAGATAAGACAAACCTAAATTTTTTATTTTTTTAACTTTAGTTAATTTGGTCTATAAATAGCTCAAAAATTACTAAATCACCGAATCTACACAGATACGAGGAAGTAGCTCAATTAAGAAACAATCATCGTTCATTTCACTATAACTCAACCTAAAAAATGATATTTAAATGAAATTTGGTAGAAAACTAGAAAAAATATAGGTCTGCAACTTTTATATTTTGAGTTCCTTATATTTGATACTTAAGATAATCAAAACAAGCAAAGTCTATAGGGTACTCTGTTGATACTCCTCCACAAACCAGTTTCACTCAAAAGAGTTTATCTCTTTATGTACTCAAAATCATTCAATATCATTTGCAAGAATGTAAACAAGAAATAAATGAACAACTATTATGTTTGACACTTCTCCAAAATCGGTACATAAGGTCATCAAAATCAGAGTACAAAATACTACTGCAATACAATCCTATTAGCTCTAAATAATACAAGAACCATGGAGAGAGGATTACTTACCAAGAACATATTTATTTGTACTAAGTTTAATGTAAATCCTGAGTGAAAGAATGAAGGAAAGGGGCTATAAGATGGAAGGAAGAAGAAGAATAAGAAGGAAGTTAAAAGAAGAGTGTAGAACCTAATTTTTATATGGACAAATGGCCTCTACCGACTTTAACCATTTTTTTTAATACTTTTTATTTCTATTATTTATTCTTCTTCTTTTTTTTTATCTTTTATTTTATTTTTTTACATACACCTAATTCCACTAGTCTTTATTAAATTGTAAAGTAATTATGTGATCTATCTAACTGAATTACTCCATCAATCAATTTTATTCATTTTAATTTTTAATTTAGTCATTTATTCAATTTATTTTAATTTCTAATGTCTATCACGTGGTTTCTGTATATATCACACACTTATTCTAACTAGACTTTAATTAGTGGGTCTTACAACCTATGTGCTCGACCATGTCATCATAACAAAATACTTTGTACATATTTAGTTTACTGATTTACAATACATTTATATCATATAGCATATAAGTGAATCCACAATATCTATTCTGTTTAGCATTTATACCATATAATACAAAACTCCATTTCCTAGTTTCATATACTCGGTTACTATTTTTCCTTATTCCTTTTAGAATATAAATGCACTTGATTTTCATGTTTTTGACATATTTTCTTTATTACTAATTTAACATTTTACTGCCCAATACTATAGATTAGGACTACTCGGATGCATGTTGTAAAATATAAGTGCTCTAATCCGAGCTTAAGCTACCCTGCTCACTAACTGTATCTATCTGTATAGTGCTCAACTGAGCTTTTCAAGTCAAGAGTGTTTTAACCCGAGATTAAGCCATCTTAACTAAGTATGATATAATAACTATAAGCATATGGGATTAAAGGTGCCCTTACCCTAGATTAAGGTACCTTGTCCCTAAAATAAATAATCCATGTGCTAGATATTCTATAGTATCGTAACCCTGTTAATGATACATCATCTATCCTATGCTAAGTCTTGTATAGAGAATGGGCATTAATAATTAAAATATGGTTATCCATATAATTTATAACTCATTTCTTGATTTAATTTGTTCTCCATATGATACCATGTAAATTAAAGCATATTACTTATATTCATGTTCAAATTCCAATTATCATATTGTATACCATGTCATTAAATCATGCAAGATGTGTGTGCATATCAAAATTATGTAATTCCATCATTGAAAAAAATACAAGTTTTTGGTTACAAGGCATTCACAGGTATGAATTGAGATTTACACTCGTGAAGCCTTCTTTCAAAGGTTGTTATTTGTGATTGGTTATATGTGATTATGAACATCTTCTGTGCAGTCAATCACGGGTGTGAAGCCTTCCTTCATGACCATTAAAAAGTCGTTTGTGTCAAATTTTACCACTATTTTAAGGCAATTACACACTTTTCATACAAATTCTCTAAGGCTAACTAATGTTAACCACTCCTATTAACATTCTTAGTATATAACCACATTTAAGAAGCTATAAACAAGATATTTACCACTTATAATCATTCAACTGGATTTATACTACTTTTATCAATGTCCATACATAACCAAGTCTCATACACCCATTTTCCTTATGCAAATTCAGAATTTAACATGCTAATATTTTCATTCAAAATATTTCCATATAATATTGTATGCCAAATATCATGCCACTATACAATTAATCACACAAATGATTTATTAATTGAATTTAGATGCATATATGTACAAACTTTAATTGGAGCCTTAATTTGATCTCTCTAGCATCTCTAACCTCATTGGTATGTTTCTTCACCTTCTTTATCCATTCCTAACATCATATTGGAATCTAAATTACTACATACCCAATTAAAATGCCATCTATGTTCCCTATTTAAATAAAACCTTAACTTATTCATTGACTTAAAGTCTATAAACTCTAATTGCCATATAATATCATATTGAATCAATTAAAGAATGAAGGAAACATGATTCCTAATCTCTGTTTTAAAGATTTCATATTGGTTCTTAGGTTCAAAATTGAGTTCTACCTTCTCCCAAAATATGGCATCTTTAAATGATAAAACCACTTGATTCTAATCAATTTTAATCTTGTTTATGGTGAGAATTTCATGTAATCAAAGCTAAAAATCAAGGGAATTGATTGAAAATCATTCATGAGGTTCAAAGAATCTGGTGGCTAAGATTTTGGGTGAAAAAATAATAAATTTCTATCAATAACACGAAACTGTCCAATTTAAATTGTAGGTCTTCACATGCATGGCTATGTGTGTCATGGTTGTAAAGCTCCTCAACTTCAAAATTCTAATTTCGTGACATTCACGATTATGATGTTATATCCACAGGTGTGAACATTGGGAAATTTCATTTTTAAGTTATTTTTAACCATTTTCATGTTTCTAAGACCCATAAGTACTTATATACCAACTATATACACCTAATATATTCTTGTTACATGTTATTTCTAGGCCTTAACTTGCGGTGACACTGGTTATGTCAAAATTGGAGCTTGTATCAATAAATTCTTAACTTGATCGAAGCTATGCTGACATTTATCTGTCCATTCAAACTTGATATCTTTCCACATCAACCTAGTTAATGGAGAAGCAAACATGTAGAACCCTTTGAAAAAGCTCTTATTGTACCCTGCCAAACCAAGAAAACTCTTAATTTCAATTACATTCCATAAAGGCTTCCATTTCAAAATTACCTCAACTTTGCCTATATCCACTCTAATCCTATCAGCTAATACCACATATCCAAGAAAAACAACCTCATTTAGCCAAAACTCACATTTTGAGAGTTTGGCATAAAGCTTTAGTTGCCTGAAGATCTAAAACACAATCCCTAAATTGTAACGCCCATAAATTATAGTATGATTAGAATAAATGTGTGATATATATAGAAACCACAGGATAAACATCTGAAATAAAAATAAATTGAATAACTAACTAAATTATAAATAAAAATGAATTAAAATGATTGATGGAGTAATTTTGTCAGATAGATCCCATAATTAAATTACAATTTAATAAAGACTAATGGAATTAGGTATATGTAAAAAATATAATAAAATAAAAGACAAAAATAGGAAAAAAAACAAGAAAGAAGAAGAAATAATAGAAAATAAAATAGAAAATAAAAAGAAAATAAAAAAATGTTGAATAAAAAAAAAGTTGGCACAAAAAAAAAAGGGAGAAGAGGGGCTGAAAGTCAGTTAAGACTTTCTTTGCCCCATTTTAGTCTAGTTTCTACACACTTCTACCTATAATCTTCATTTTCTTCAGTTCTCCCAACAACATCATCCATTTCTTCATCTTTCCACTCAAGATTTGCATCAAAATCACTCCAAATAAATATGTTCTTGGTAAGTAGTTCTCTCTCCATTATTCTTGTGTTATTTATAGCTAATTGAACTGTATTGCAGTAGTATTTTGCACTCTAATTTTGATGTCCTTATAAGCTGAATTTGGAGAAGTGTCAAACATTAAGTTGTTCATTTGTCTTTTTTACATTCCTATTAAATGGTATTGAATTCTTTTAAGTATAAAAATAGATAAACTCTTTTTAGTGACACTAGTTTGTAGAGGAGTATAAATAGAGTAACCTATAGTCTTTTCTTGTTTTGATCATCTTAAGTGTTGAATTTAAAAAAACTCAAAACATAAAAGTTTTAGCCCTATATATTTTCTAGTTTTCTACTAAATTTCATATAAATATCATTTTTTTATGTTTAGTTATAGTGAAATGAACTATGGTTGTTTCTTGATTGAGCTACTCCCTTATGCCTGTACAGATCCAGTGAATTCATCCTTATTTTTTATCTATTTATAAACTAAATTAACCAAAGTGAACATTAAAGATTGAGGTATATGTCTTATCTAAGTTTCTATAAAGTCTTACCTTAAAATATTATGTATTTTATGAGTTATGATCATAACAATAGACACGGGTCCGGTTGTCATTCTATGTCAAAGTAGTTATAAACTCTCTAGTATTTGAGGACCTTAGAGATAGAATTTGGAAAAGAAGTAAACATGTAAAATGTTCTAAATTACCTTATATAAGTGCATAAAAATTTTAATAATAATTAAATATACACGTTGAAACATATGAATTTTAAATTATGTACCCAAAACTGCCTAAGAGCGGAAAATAAAGCAACAGTTAAAATTCCACTAAAATTTATGTAATAGTCTAAAACTTCTAAAATTTTAATATGTTATAGTTTATATGTTAAATTTAATTAGAAGTAAGAATCACATAAATTGGATAAGAGTAGAAAAAGTTATAGATCCAACAATCCTAAAAGGTCATAGTGCCACTTAGGAGAAATTTTAGTTATTTATTTAAACTATATTTAGAATAAGTATTTTAACAATGTATTGATTAATTATATTTTTAAATTAGGCCCTCAAAAAGAGGAAGAGCAACAAAAGTACATAATCTCCAAATTTTAGATTTTAGAAAAGCTCCATTGAGGTTTGTACATATATGCATTTTAGTTTACCCTTATTGCATATTTGTGTATTAATTAAATAAATTGCATATTTGAATGAGGTATTAAAATATGTCAATGTGAAATGGTTACAAGGGTTAATATGGCATGCTAAGAAATATAAATGAGTGATAAATGTAAGTGGCATATTATATATGATAAAAAAGATGTGTGAATGTGATAAAAGGTATAATGGTTGTTGTGATCAAAGGTTTGTGAAGTGTGTATGTGAACCTTGAATTATTGCTTAAATGTTGTGTGATTATCATAATATGCGACCTAGGTTGAGAATTAAATGGAATGCATTGAGTGTTTAAATCATGAAATTATGTATTATACATTGTCTAGAAATATAGATTAATAATTGATCAATAAAATCTATTTAAAAAATTGTTTTAAGATTGTAAGGTGTGTGAATGTGAAATACGTATCCTAGTATATTTATCAATGTTGCCCAGATATTAAGCCAAGAAGGGAGGTTGAATTGGAGTTTTAAAAATTTAACTTTAAAGTGCGAAAATAAAAAGTTAAGTTTAGGAGGGATAGAGAAATTTGACACAAGGATTTTTATAGAGGTTCGGGTGTTAACAAACCCTACTCCTCTCCCCAATCGCAATTGAGAGTTTCACTAACACACTAAGTGTTACAATGGAGTTTTACAAGCTCACTCCCAACTATGGTGTTTCTCACAATGGTTCACACCTAACCCAGAAATCCCTTGTGTTTTAATGGCTCACACAATAACCAATTCCTTGTGTTTTACAGGCTCACACAAACAACTTTTACCTTGTGTTTTATAGGCTCACACAAACAACTTTTACCTTGTGTTTTACAGGCTCACACAAACAACTTTTACCTTGTGTTTTACAGGCTCACACAAACAACCTTTACAAGTGTTCTACTTTTAACCCAGAAATACCCAAAACTCACTTGAGTAATAAATGATTATAGAGAGAAACACTTACAAATCTTTATTGCTTAATAAATGATGAGCAAAACGATTTTCACAGAGAATAGATATTTGTTTTGAAAGTATTAAATGTACAAATAACTTACAATAAGATTTTTATTGAAAGTATTAGCTATCCTCTTGTACTGAATGCATAAATGACTTGCATTTATATTCCCATGGCAAATTATAGCCGTTAGAATGCATTTAATACGAAACTAGCCATTGCACCAACCCAAATAATCACGCCTGACATTTTTCTCTTTCATCTTTCATGGACATGACTGTTCTTGCAAGTCGTGACTGAAGTGATGACCTTGGTCATGAAGCATTCTGGAAGGTTTTGAAATATTGGGTCACTGGCGTGACAAACTTCCAAGCCGCGATTCAAGTAGTGACTTTGGTCGTGAAGCTCTCTGGATGAATTTATCATGAAGGTTCACGAGCGCGACTTAAATGTGCATTTCACGGTTTGTTGTCTTCCTTCATGGCTGTGAACTTCAAATGTTGGTTTTGTTGATGATTAGCTTCTTCACGGGCATGACACAAAGGGTCACGGGCGTGAACACGCTACTTCCTTAATTTTATCATTCAAGGATTTAATTTTATCATTCAAGGATTAATTTTCCATTCTCCATTCTTGCTATTTTATTCCATACAATTTTTAATAGACTTAGAAAACAAGTATGTTAAATGCATTATTGTTATTTTATTTGTTATCATCAAAATGACAGAAATACCCTTCAAGGTTCAACAATCTCCCCCTTTTTGATGGTGACAAATAATCTAGCAATCTGTGCTTTTGAGAAGTCTCCCCCTCAAAAGATACTTAGAATAAAAATTGATGAAATGCAAGAATTGTAGAGAATGGTGAAGTGTAGCATTGAAATAAACTTTCTAGTTTTAAGTATATGCAAGTTATATGCAAAGTATATCCAATATATACCAAAATGCTCTTTAAGTCATGAAGTTTATGTAAGGTATATTTAGAGTATATCAAGTGCATATTCTTTTATGTAACTTGCATCAAGGTATATGCAAAGTATACTTAAGATATATTTAATGTGTATAAAGCTCAATTTGCATACTTGCATATTCATTTTGAATCAAAATTTAAGTATTGCACTTAAACTAAAAAAATTGTTGTTTTCTCCATACTTAACTCAATATATTGTAGGCTCTTAATTTTGATTCAAAATTAAGTATTTCTTGCATTTATCTTAATATATTGCTAGTTTCTCCCCCTTTTGTCATCAACAAAAAGAATATAAAGATAAACCATAACAAAGCAAATATATTAAATTATAAAAAGTGAAATACAATCAAAGGTAATGAAAATTCAGAAAGGAAATTTAAAATTTCCTACACACAAACAAAACAAGCAAAAAAAATAAAGAAACAAGCATATCAAGGCTACCATCTAGCCTAACATCTATCCGGACATCCTTTCCCTAAGACGAGCAACTTCAGCCTCAAGGCTATCCATCCTAGACTCCATGAAGTCCTTGAGGTTCTCCAACCTCTCATCCATGAAAGCCTGCAGCTACTCAAATCGTGGTGCTAGGAGGTCAACCACCTACTGCGCCAAATTCGGTGTGGAAGCCGAGGATTGTCCGATGTCCTGCTCAACCGCTGGAGGTGCCTTCTCAACCCGAGCCCTTTTCCTCTGCTGGATTCCTTAGAGGCCAGCTTTGAAGTCCTCCAAATCATTGTCTTCCCATATGATTTTGCCAGCAGTGTCAGTGAAGCGGTAGTAAATATTGTTCTCATGGACAATACGAACAACTGCTCCCATCTTAATGAAGGACTCTACATCCAATCGATCTCGAGGATGCCCTGGGATGAGATTAAAGTGATGGTCATCCAGCTTCAGATATCCAAGCTTCAAGGCCATGTGGGTTACATATCCACCAATAAGTATGTCTCCGGAGGGCTTGGTGGCAATGGACAGGAGATGGTTCGCAAACCATCGAGAAAGGGCCACTATGAGGCCTCTTCGGGCCATATCAAAGAGAAAGAGCTCAGACTTCCGAATGGTGCCATTGCTGTCTCCTCGGGCAAATATGCTATAGGTTAGAAAACTATGCAGATATTTGTGCACTGGGGACCGAAGATGAGTGCTCTTGGTCTTCTTTACATCCCAGCTGCAATCTGTACCAAAGTGAGTCCATGCTCGAGTTGCAAAGAACTCCACTTTGCTATCATTGAGGATGCCTTCCGAGGGTAGGTTGAATAAGTCCCTGAATTCTATGGAAGAGAGAGTGTTCGGATTGCTGCACAGTTGAAATTTCACTACTCCAATGGGAGACACTTGTAAAGTGCTCAAAAATTCCAAGGTTGGCTCTCTAAAGGTGGGCTAATGAATGTCCACAAACTCCTTCAAGTGACAGGCCTGGAGTTTCTCTATCATCGTTGTCTCAAGCCCGAGAGTGTGCACCATTTGCCACTCAAAAGATCTTGAAGAAATGATGGTAATGCTCAGGGATTCTGTTCATTAGGTAGTCTGAGTACCTCCTGGGAGCATGAGATTTCTTCCTAGTACCCTTGGATGAGCCGGTTTCCATGTTGATTAAAGAAATGAACTTTGAAGAGGTTGGAAAAATTTGACATAATTTGTGAGGAAACCCTAAGGAAAGATGATTTTTGATGATGAAAGGGATTTTGATGGTATATATAGCAGAAATTTGTGACTAGGGGGCCGGAATCTTCAATGTACCATTCAATGTGTGTAAATGAGAGCAGTTTCAAGGAGTTGGAAGGTTGAAATGTGAAAAATAACCGGCAGAATTGTTATATAGCCGATGCATTCACAGGCGTGACACATATAGTCACGGGCATGAAGGGTCGTGTTTACGGTTTGCTGAATGGGTGCTCTACCCGTGAATAAAGGCATGAAAAGCTTCACTGTCGTGACATTTGAATGTCACGGGCGTGAATGATGAACTATCACGGTGGTGAAAGACAAGTCACGGGCGTGAAGGGTTGAATTTCACTACTTATGCTCGTGAAACAAAGTGTGACTCAAAGCGTGAACGTCTCTGTGAGTTTTTTGGTGAAAATGTTCACGGGCGTGAAAATGCGTCATGGCCATGAACAAGGCTTTTCACGGGAGTGAATGAAGTCATGAACATAAGCTTCATTACTTGAAGCCGTGAATCATATTGTTAATCAAGTCATGAAAGCTACTAGATCTATTAGCTATTTAATTCACGGGCGTGAATTGCCTAAAATTTTCATCAAATAAAATTAAGTCCTAAAACAAGACTAAACCATTTCTATGAAGATTCTATCCCTTATAACATAAAATTTTCATCAAATTTACTACCTTATATCTAGTGATATGATACAAAAACAAGATTATCACTTAAGATTTGACAATTTGGCAATCACAAGGTTAATCCATCAATCATACCAAGTTCTCTTCTAATGAAATTAAATCTTTCCTCATTTAGAGACTTAGTGAATATATCTGCCAATTGATTTTATATGCTTATAAATTCCAATGCAACATCTTCATATTGAACATGATCTCTAATAAAGTGGTGTCTAATGTCAATATGCTAACTTCTAGAATGTTGAATGGGATTCTTTGAAAGATTTATAGCACTTGTATTGTCACATTTAATAGGTATATGGTTCATATCATGACCATAGTCCTTAAGTTGTTGTTTCATCCAAAGAATTTGAGTACAACAACATCCTGCTGCTACATGCTCTGCTTCAGCAATTGAAAGAGCAACTGAAACTTGTTTCTTGCTAAACTAAGAAACTAAGCACTCTCCAATAAAGTGACAAGTACCTGAAGTACTTTTCCTATCTAAATGACTACCAGCATAATATGCATCTAAATATCCTATAATATAAAAGGATGAATTTCTAGGATACCACAAACCTAGATGCAATTATCCATATAAATATCTTAGAATTCTTTTTACTGCATGTAAATGAGATTCTTTTGGACATGATTGAAATCGTGCACACAAGAAAACATTATACATTATGTTGGGTCTAGAAGTAGTAAGATATAAAAGTGATCCGATCAAACCTCTATAGAGCTTTTCATTAATGCTCTTACCCTTTTCATCCTTGTCCAATTTTGTTGATGGGCTCATTGAGTCTTGCCATTCTTGCATCCTTCCATTCCAAATTTTTTAATTAATTCTTTGGCATATTTGGATTGGTTGATGAATATGCCCTCATTGCCTTGTTTTATTTGTAGACCAAGTAAATATTTAAGCTCTCTCATCATGCTCATTTTAAATTCCCTAGTCATACACTTGGCAAATTCTTGACAAAGCAATTGATTAGTAGAACCGAAGATGATATCATCAACATAAATTTGAACAATCAGTATATCATGCTTATGCTTTTTAATGAATAATGTGGTGTCAACATTCCCCTTTGTAAAGTTATTTTCTAAGAGAAAAGAATTTAGTCTTTCATACCAAGCTCTTGGGGCTTGTTTCAAACCATATAAAGCTTTTGAAAGTTTAAAAACATGATTTGGCAAATCATAGCTTTCAAAGCCTAGTGGTTGTTCTACATAAACTTCTTCTTCTATATAACGATTTAGAAATGCACTTTTCACATCCATTTGAAAGAGTTTGAAATTCATGTGACATGCATATGCTAAAAGTATTCTTATGGCTTCTAATCTAGCTACAGGTGCATAGGTCTCATCATAATATATTCCTTCATTCTGATTATATCCTTTTGCAACTAATCTAGCCTTATTCCAAGTTATTGAACCTTGTTCATCTAGTTTATTTCTAAATACCCATTTGCTACCTATAATTTGATGATTATTGGGTCTAGGTACTAAGGTCCATAACTTACTTTTCTGAAATTGGTTGAGTTCCTCTTGCATTGCAATCACCTAACTTTCATCATTAAGAGCCTCATCAACATTCTTAGGCTCAATTTGAGAAATTAAAGCAAGGTCAGTGGCTAAATGTTTGAAATGGGATCTAGTACTTACTCCCCTTAAGAGATCACCAATGATTTGCTCTTTTGGCTAATCTTTTGTCATTCTCCATTCTTTTAGGAGTTCTTACCCATTTTCTTCTTGAGCTTGAGGTAGAGAATCATCTTGATGTGAATCTTCTTTTCTATTTCTAAGATCAAGTCTTTCCATAGTTCCGGCAACATCATCAAGAACACTACCTTTCAAAAGATCAAGTCTGCTAGATTCATTAAAAAAAACATGCATAGATTCTTCAACAATTAATGATCTTTTATTAAATACTCTATATGCTTTGCTGGTTGTAGAGTATCCTAAAAAGATACCTTCATCAGATTTAGAGACAAATTTTCCAAGGTTGTCCTTGGTATTCAATATGAAGCACTTGCATCCAAATAATCTCAAGTATGATATCAAGGGTTTTCTTCCATTCCATAGCTCGAATGAGGTTTTGTTTAAAAGAGGTCTTTTGAAAACTCTATTTGAAATATAACAAGCAGTGTTTATGGCTTCTGTCCAAAAGTAAGTTGGTAGACCATACTCATTAAGCATTGTTCTAGCCATTTCAATTAAAGTTCGATTTTTCCTTTCAACTACCCCATTTTGTTGAGGTGTTCTAGGAGATAAAAAATTCTATGTAATGCCATGTTCAAGATAAAAACTTTCAAAGTTTTCATTTTCAAATTCTTTGCCATGGTCACTTCTTATCTTTGAAATACAATATCATTTTTCATTTTGAACTCTTTTAGCAAAGTTTTTAAAATTTTCAAAAGCATCACTCTTTTGAGCTAAGAAAATTACCCTAGTAAATCTAGAGTAATCATCTACGATGACAAAGGCATAATGTTTACCTCATAAGCTAGCAATTCTAGTAGGTCCAAATAAGTCTAAATGCAAGAGTTGAAGAGGTTTTGAGGTACTTACTATGTTTTTTGCTTTGAAGGATGACTTGTGCTGCCTCCCTCTTTGGTAAGGTTCACATGTCTTGTCTTTTTCAAATTTGACTTTTGACAGTCCTTTTACTAGTTCTCCTGTGCTGAGGCTTTGTATTAAGTCCATGTTAGTATGACCAAGCCATCTATCCCACAGCCAAGATTCATCACTAGTAGTCACAAGACACTTAGAGGAATGGTTAGATAATTCATGTAAGTCTATTATGTATGTGTTGACATCTCTATTTCCTTTAAATATTTCTTGACCATCGATAAAGGTTACAAGAAATTCATTTGAAGTAAAGATTACTTTGTTTCCTTTATCACGTAATTGACTAACACTTAACAAGTTATGTTTCAAGCCATCAATAAGTAAGACATCTTTAATAAAAGTAGTACCATCAATACCAATAGAACCAATGTCAATTACCTTACCCTTAGCATTGTTTCCAAAGGTAACTTTACCTCCATCAATACTTTTGATTTCATAGAAGAGTTCTTTGTCTCCTGTCATATGCCTTGAGCATCCACTGTCTACTAGCCAAGAATTTTTGTTTATTATGGACTTGAGGCATACCTATAGAATCACATATCAAGTATGATTTTTAGGTACCCAAATGAGCTTGGGTCCTTGGGGGTTAGCACATGAAGATTCCCAATGAGCCTTCCTTATCCAACAATGTTTATTTATATAACCAATATTCATACAATAATTACACTCTTTAGGTCTAACATTGTTTTTTGGTCTTACAATATATTTGAATGCCACATCTCTATTTAACTAATTTTGAGAACAATGGCATGCACAGTCATGGTTAATTGATGTTTTTCTAGATGTATGCTCCTTATACATAAAGGCATGATTATTCTTTTTATGTATAGAAGGTTTAATATACTTATTCCTTAGTGCTGTTCCAATAATTGTGGAGATGTGAGGTTCACTAGACTTAACAAAAATGGTTTTGTGAGGAGATGATGATGTGTCCTTAAATCCTAGACCATGTTTAATTAAAGATGGTCTTTGAGACACAATGAGAGTATCTAAATCTCTTTACCTTTGTGAAATTTAGAAATGGAATTTCTAAGTTTCTCAACTTCATTTTTCAAAGTATTATTTTCTTTAAGCAAGGAAGCAGTTAAGGGTCTTGATGAATAGTCATCTAATGACTTTTGAAGAGATTCATTAGATGATTTAAGCTTAAGATTCTCCTTTTCTAAAGTATCCATTTTGTTTTTCAAATTGGAAATGTTATTCCTATAAGTACTAAATTTACTCCTATATTTCTCTAGTTCTAAATTTAATTCTTCTATAATGCTTTGCTCATCATCATCATCATCACTATCACTATCATTATCACTATTACTACTATCATTATTGAAGGAGTATGAGTGTAGTGATCTTACCTTATCCGAGATGTGATCCTCAATAGCCATGAAACATACGTTGACCTCTTCGCTTTCATTATCATCTATTTCACTTGAAGAGCTTTCGTCATCCCATGTGGCTTTGTGACCTTTCTCCCCATTGTCGTATTGATATTTGCTTTTATGCTTCTTGAGCCTTGGACATTCTGGTTTGATATGTCATTTCTTTCCACACTCATAGCACTTTACCTCTTCCTTACTTCTTTGTGCATCATTAGAAGTTCGTTTGAGGTTTTTCTGCTTGAATTTTCTAGAGTTGCTCATTTTCTTCTCAATGATTCTTTTCAGTCTGCTTGAAAGCATAGCAACGTCCTCATTTTCATCATCACTCATTTCTTCATCATCTTCACTTTCTTCTTGAGATTTTGAGGTAGAGGCTTTGAGTGCTAAAGGTTTTCTTTTCTCTGGCACTGCTTCAAGCTCTCTATCTCTTTTCACTGCCATTTCATGTGTGAGAAGTTTTCCAATAAGCACATCAGTATTCATGATGCTCATGTCTTCATTTGATTCTTCTATGCCAACAACTCTTGAGCCATAGTCTTTAAGAAGAAGACTTCTCAGGATTTTGTTGTTTACATCTTCCAAGCTCAGATGCTTCCCAAGTTTCCTCATTCCTTTTATAATGGCCAAAAGACGGTTGGTCATGTTAGTGATTGACTCATTGGATTTCATCTTGAAGAGCTCATATTCTGAGGTAAGAAGTTGAATCTTCTTAGATATGACTTGCTTAGTTCCTTCATGATAATTTTCCAATGTCTTCCACATGCTGTAGGTTGTTGGGCAGTGTTGTATTCTTTCACATTCTTCGATAGATAATGAGCTTGAGAGGATTGTCATTGCCTTCTTGTTTTTGAAATTTGCTTTTCTGTGAGGCTCTGTCCAATCATCACTTGATAAGATTTCTTCTTCACCATCAGCTCCTCTTCTGGTTGGTGGTGTCCATTCTTTTCGTACACTATCCCAGACTTCAATTCCTTCACTATCCAGGTATGTCTCCATCCGAAACTTCTAATGGGCATAATTTGCTCCATCAAAGTAAGGTTTGAGACTTTGGAATCTTTCACTGGCCATATCTTAATCTTTACTAGCGCTTTTTAGGCTTTAGATGCTAGACAAAGCTATGATACCAGTTGTTGCCTAGATATTAAGCCAAAAAGGGGGGTTGAATTGGAGTTTTAAAAATTTAACTTTAAAGTGCGGAAATAAAAAGTTAAGTTTAGGAGTGATAGAGAAATTTGACACAAGGAGTTTTATAAAGGTTCGGGTCTTAACAAACCCTACTCCTCTCCCCAATCAAAATTAGGAGTTTCACTAACACACTAAGTGTTACAATGGAGTTTTACAAGCTCACTCCCAACTATGGTGTTTCTCAAAATGGTTCACACCTAACCCAGAAATCCCTTGTGTTTTAATGGCTCACACAATAACCAATTCCTTGTGTTTTACAAGCTCACACAATAACCAATTCCTTTTGTTTTACAGGCTCACACAAACAACCTTTACCTTGTGTTTTACAAGCTCACACAAACAACCTTTACCTTGTATTTTACAGGCTCACACAAACAACCTTTACCTTGTATTTTATAGGCTCACACAAACAACCTTTACAAGTGTTCTACTCTTAACCCATAAATACCCAAAACTCACTTGAGTAATAAATGATTACAGAGAGAAACACTTACAAATCTTTATTGCTCAATAAATGATGAGCAAAAAGATTTTCACAGAGAATAGATATTTTTTTTGGAAGTATTAAATGTACAAATAGCTTACAATAAGATTTTGATTCAAAGTATTAGCAATCCTCTTGTACTGAATGCGTAAATGACTTGCATTTATAGTCCCATGGTGAATTATAATCGTTAGAATGCATCTAATACGAAACTAGCCATTGCACCAACACAAATATTCGCGCCTGACATTTTTCTCTTTCATCTTTCACGGGCATGACTATGTTTGTCACGGGCGTGACTGTTCTTCCAAGCCATGACTGAAGTGGTGACCTTTGTCGTGAAACATTCTGGAAGGTTTTGAAATACTGGGTCACGGGCATGACATATATCTTCACGGGCGTGACATATATCTTCACGGGCGTGACAAACTTCCAAGCCGTGATCTAAGTAGTGACTTTGGTCGTGAAGCTCTCTAGATAAATTTGTCATAAAGGTTCATGGGCATGAAATTTCATTCACGAGCGTGACTTAAATGTGCATTTCACGGTTTGTTGTCTTCCTTCATGTCCATGAACTTCAAATGTTAGTTTTGTTGATGGTTAGCTTATTCACGGGCGTGACAAAGGGTCACGAGCATGAACATGCTACTTCCTTAATTTTATCATTCAAGGATTAATCTTCCATTCTCCATTCTTGCTATTTTATTCCATACCCTGTTTAATAGACTTAGAAAACAAGTGTGTTAAATACATTATTGCTATTTTATTTGTTATCATCAAAATGATGAAAATACCCTTCAAGGTTCAACAATCAATATGAGTTAGCGCATGATTGATTAAAGAGTGATAATAGTTAATGATTGGTTATTAAATAATTATAATAATAAAGAGTGAAGTTGAAACTTATGTGCAATCTATATATTTGGTATGAAAAGAGGAGTTATATAGCGCATATAGAGTCATAAAAATATTATTAATCATGATTATGTATTAAAGATTTGTTGGCTTGATTGTATGAAAGATTAATTAAAATATGCCAACATTAGTTTAAATAGTTAGATATAATGAAATATTGTCTGATTTCATGATTTTAAATTTTATAATCATATTTTCATTATAAATGTAAAGTGAACATTGATTCCAGCAAATTAATAATTAAAGAAAATATATAAGTAATAACATTAATTGCTCAATTTTAAACTTGTAGTCTAATTAGGGACATATGGTGCACCATTGCGGGGGTAATACGATACTGATATCGATATGATTTAGAAACAAGGTGGCGATAGCTCCAAGAGTGCCCCTAATCCTAATACACACATAAATGATGTGATTATACTCAGTCAAAGGGCTAAAGTTCTGCAAGCGCTCTTGACTTTATACTATGGTTAGTAGGGTGCTAAAGCTCCATGAGTGACCCTACTACATGCCCTATATCCGGACAGTCCGGGAATGATATTTGGGCAACTTATATTAAAATATTATCTAGAAATTAATTAAAAGACATAAGGTACACTTTAAGAGGTAACATGACTTGTTTATATAAGTTTTGACATGATATGAATTGTAAGTATTTAATAAGGTAAGTTAAAAATTTATAATCGAGTTATATAGATTATCATTGAATTTGGTAATATTGAATAGTCATTTGTTTATTCTTGTATAATATATGTTGGATTATTGTGAATATTATTGTAAAATATCTATCATGTATCATTGCAAGTGTATGTCAAAACTTTAATACTTATATGAAATGTGATTTGAGTTAACTAAATTAAAATAATAGGTAAAAATTTATTTATATTAAGACTATATGTGAAAATTCAATAAATGATCTAAAGAACAAGGTAAGAAAGGTGATAAAATATGGTAGCATGAGATGAGGTAGTATGATTAATATTTTATATATTATGTATGGTTGAATATATGCAATTCATGTCTTGACACCAATATAATAATAATATATTGGAACATGAATTTTATTTTTTATAACATTTTCTAAATTTTGTGCAATGGTTTATTTAAATTATTCCATGATATTTATGTCACATATTTGTGTGATTGCATGGGAAAACTTAAATGCACATATGTACCACTAAGCTAGAAATGGCTTAGCATGGATTTTTCCCGCACAGGAACTGGAACTTGTAGATAGTAGACTATAAAGTTGATAGAGGAAGTACAAATCCATACTAGAGGAGACGTGTCAGATCCGATTTCAGGGTCAAATACAAGTCCCTTTTGCATTTTTTTCTACGATCAAACATATGGGTTTGATATACATGTTTTGTATACAGTTAAGAATAGGATGTAAAAAAACCGAACCAAGCCAAATATTGGTGAGGCTGAGCTCAATTCATTTAAATTTATTACAGGCTTGAGCTCGATTCGAGCTTTTTATACTTGAGCTCAAGCTCGACTCGTTTGAAAATTATCAAGTTTGTGAGCCGCTCGAGCTTGGCATGAAAGAAGCTCATTTATTATGCTTAATGTGTTTAGCTCGAGTTCGGCTCATTAACTAATAATGAAAAAAGCTTGAGTTCGACTCGTTAATTAATAATGACAAAAGCTCGAGTTCGGCTTGTTAATTAATAATGAAAAAAGCTCATGTTCATCTCGTTAACTAATAATGACAAAAGCTCGAATTCGGCTTGTTAACTTATAATGACAAAAGCTCGAGTTTAGCTCGTTAACTAATAATGACAAAAGCTTGAGCTCGATAACAAAATATAATATAAACAAGCCCTAAATGAGCATGTTCGTGAGCTTTTAAATGAACACATTTGCAAACTTTTAAATGAACACATTTGCAAAATTTTAAATGAACACATTCGTGAGCTTTTAAATGAACAAGTTTGTGAGCTTTTAAATGAATATATTCATAAGTATATTCGTGAACATATTTTCAAGTTCGTAAATGAACGCATTCACGAACTTTTAAATGAACATATTTGCAGACATGTTCGCAAACTCATAAATGAACATGTTCACAAGCTAATGAACCAAATAGTATTAAGCTTGAGCTTGAGCTCGATAAGGATTTCAAGCTCAAATTTGAGCTTGAGCTCTTTTTTTTAACTATAATAAACGATTTCGAATAAGCTTTTTTCGAACCAAGATCCAAATAGCTCGCTAGCAGCTTGCTTCATTTATAGCCCTAGTTAAAAACATGTTTTTTATTTGATATTGTATATATAAATAGTTGGATGTGAGGTTTGGTAAGTCAAAAGCCAATTAATTTTGGATTGTTATATCAGGTATAACATGATAGTATATTTTGATAATTGAACTAATATGTATATTTGGATATGAAACAGTCAATTAAATTAGTAAATGAAAAGTTTTAACTCGGACTAATTTTATTTAGTTCATTCATATCATTCTGCTTATGTAATGGGATTAGTCCTATTATATAGGCAGGGTGTCACACAAATGATGATCATGATCCTCTTTGCTCCTAAAGTACACCAAAATATTATTTATGAAGATCACCACAAACTGGTCAAGAAATGGCCTAAAGATCTGATTCATGAAATCCATAAAAGTTGTTGGAGTATTGGCCAATCTGAATGGCATAACCAAAAACTTATAGTGACCATATCTGGTTCTAAAAATTGTTTTCA
Source organism: Triadica sebifera (assembly GCA_023653625.1). Classification (NCBI taxonomy): domain Eukaryota; kingdom Viridiplantae; phylum Streptophyta; class Magnoliopsida; order Malpighiales; family Euphorbiaceae; genus Triadica; species Triadica sebifera. The sequence goes on along the minus strand of CM042898.1, from coordinate 14,580,113 downwards.
CTACATCATTTGCCTTGATTCTCAATTGATGGTACCCTAATCTCAAATCAGTTTTGGAGAATACTCTTGGCCCCTTCAATTAATCGAAAGATCATCAATTCATGGTAACAGATACTTATTCTTAATGGTCACCTTGTTCAACTCTTAGTAGTCTATACATAACCTCATAGACCTAACTTTTTTCTAGACAAACAACACTAGTGCACCCAATGGAGATATACTTGATTTGACAAACCCAATAGTTCATGTAACTATGCCTTTAACTCTTTTAACTCTGATGGTGTCATTTGATACAATGCTACTGAGATAGGAGTTGTACCCAGAGTAAGCTCAATTGAGAACTATATCTCTTAATCTGGAGGTAGCCCTAACAAATCATCCAGAAACATATTTGGAAACTCTTCCAACGTCAGAATATCCCAAAGATCAGGACTTCTCTTTCTAGTGTAAACCATATGAACCAAATAGGTCTCACACCCTTTCCTAATCATCTTCTAAGCTTTCATCATGGAGATGACCCTCGACTAATATGAGGATCTCTCACTCTGAACAAAAACTTTCTCTTCCTTCAAAGTTTTTTAGTTCAACTATTTTCACTCTTTAGTTCACCATTGTACCATGCTGAGAGAGCCAATCCATACCTAGGATAGCTTCATACTCATTAAAGGGCAATTCAATCAAGTCTGCTAGAAACTATTTCTCTTGGACTATAGTTGGACAATTTTTGTACACCCGGTTCACCACTACGTTATGCCTTAAAGGGCTTATAACCTCTATCTCATAATCTAGCTTCTCGACTAACATGTTATACCACTTGACTATGCTGGTACATATATAAGAATACATAGATTTCGAATCTATCAAAATAATCAAAATTGAGTCAAAAAGAAGAAACGTACAAACAAAAATGTCAGAAACACTTTGATCCTCTTGAGCTTTCATTGCATAAGCCGTCATTGGTGCTCTACTAGGCCCTATTCATAGTCTCTGAAATTACCTATCTAGATCCACCCCTGCTAGTCCTAGTCTGTCCCTATCCCTTGGTCTCAATCAACACGGAACCTTGAGTCTAAGTGGGTGCCACAACAGTTTGTAAAGGGCATTCTATCTTATAGTGATCCTAGACTTGCACATAAAGCAAGCCTCTTATGGTCCCTAACACTCCCCTATGCGAGTCTTACTATAAGATGTACACTCTACTGTTCTCTCTTTTCGAGTCTATGTCTAACTGCTAACAATAGTGGAGACAAATTTAGATGATGGTGCCTGCCTGGTTAACACTGGTTGACTCTAACTCTGAAATATCCTCTAAATTGGAAGTGCTCAAAACTAGAACGAGCCTTTTTGCTTGAAGTCTCTGCAGTGCTGAAAGACGGATGTTTGAAATCTCTCCTAAATGACTTCTCTGATCTCTTCAACTTCATCCTCTTCTTGATACTGATCACAACATGTACCAACTTAGAATAATCCTCATACTATAGAGAAATCACTAGGAATTTGATCTCATCACTCATACCATCTTCAAACCAACAACATTTGTCTCCTTTATCTCCAATAATACTTGTTGAATACCTGCTCAACCTGGTAAACTCCCTCTCATACTCTAACACAATCATATTTTCATGCCTTAAGCTCAGAAACTCCATTTTTTTTCATCAATGTGTACTTTCGACACATACTACTTCTTGAACTCTACTATAAAGAATTCCAAGATAAATGGCTCTAGAGTTTGAGACTTCTGAAGAATAGACTTCCATCAATAGTAAGCATGCTCTTAGAGAAGTGAAAGGACATTCCTAGCCTTATGCTTCTCAGCATAATTAAGCTCTTCAAAGACCCTCTCAGTCTTCTACATATAATAATTTGTGGCTACATGGTCATCATCCTTCTTGTTAGTAAAATCCATAACCTCATACTTCTTCAGCCTATCAATCTGCACCCTAGGCTTCAGTGGAGGAGGAGGTGGTGGTGGCACATCATGTACTGACCAATGTAAAAAAGTTGCCAAATTCTTCATCACGAGATGTAACACCCATAAAGTAGGCCCATAAGTTATATATTTAGAGGGAAAAGGATTGGGGTTAAGGTACATTAAAATTTAAGTTAAATTTTTGAAATGCAAAGATTTCATGCTCGTGAAGGTCGTTCTATGGTTCAAATGACACAATTTTGAACATGGCAGGACCGTTTAGAAAAAAGAGGACATTCAAGCCCATGAAGTATTATCACAACCATGAATGGCATTACATGCCTATGAGGTTAAGTGTTATGGGCATGAAATGCAAGTCAGTTGGCCATGAGCAACCACACTTTTCTCTATCTTATCTTATTTTCAAACCATTTTCCACCACCCCTTATCACCTCTGACACACTCAAGAAATCTTAGTCATCTTCTCCACCTTAAAGAAACCCTAACCACCATTGTTAAGCTTGAAAGCTTGAGAGATATGGAGGTTTGATAGAGTTTTGCCACAGATAGAGGTAGAACTCAGTTCTTAGTGTTTTATTTAGCTCTTTTATGGTTATAAGATTCTGATAGGAATATTTTGTGGTGATAGTTTTGGGTAGTGAGCAGAGAAATCCATCACAAAAAGGAAAGCAAGCTTGTAAAGTTAGTTAAGTCTCCATTTTGGTAAAAAGTATATATATATGGGCATATTAATTCATTTTACATGCATGTTGATGTGTGTTATGTTTCTGTAAATTAAAATGAATGAATAAAAGGCCTGATATGGTTGATAAATAATATGTATTTATGGTTTATGTGTTAAAATGACATATGTATTATGTCATGGCATGATTTGACCTAGAAACTGATTCAATGAACTAAATATCGTTTAAATATGTTGTAAACATGGTATAAGTATGAAAGTGTTGATAGAAGTGATTAACACTACTTAATCTTAGAGATTTTGCATGAAATGCATAAAATGCTCTATTTTGAATTTGATGGAAATGCATGATTCACCCTCGTGAACAAGGATGTCACGACGGTAAATGTCATGCTTGTATGAACTGTATGAACCCAGAATTTCACAGTTTTGTGTCACGATTAGGAAGCCATGAATGATGTGGTGTCATGGTCGTGAATAGGTAATTCATGCCTGTGAAAGCTCTATTTCTTTCATGTGATGGTTAACAGGTTTAGTAACTGTAAAAGTATATATTCACGATCATGAATATGTAGTTCACACCCGTGAAGTTGAGGGAGTGTATTATATGTATATTTTGTTTTATGACTTTATGTGATAGGTTGGTTATATAAATTGTAACATCTTTGGCCTTCCCCACATGCATATCCACATGCATTTCATTTGAACATATGCATCTTCCATATAATCCAATTGAACACATGCATTTCATATATATTTTCTTAGAAACAAGTACATGGCACGCACTAGCTACGTGTCCTAGTATTTGGCAATTGTATTGAGTCGGACGTGTGTACTTATAACCTAAATGAGCATAACAAAGCATTAGAAATAAATTGAATAAGGTGACTAAATTAAAGTAAGAAAAATGACTAGATTAAGATTAGTAAACATTTACATTGTTCATTTAGTTAAATCGGGCCAAATGATTAAGTTGTATTATTGTGTGAATTAGTGGAATTATAAATATATGTAAATAATGTTAGAGGAGTGCTCTAAAGGCAATCGCCTTTAGCACTTATTGTACAAATTTATTTGATTAATAAAAGGCTTTTTCATTAATTTGATGTTCATTTGATATACGAATTGTTAAGTGATCTTAAATCAATTAATGAAGTCCTTGATACATAACATAGCATGAAGGAAATCATGATGAGATCATGATATTGAGATTCTTATCATGTGTAATTATGTTAGTATCAACATTATCCCTAGTCATAAGATTAATGAGACATGACATTATTAATCCAGACAGACTAGCACATGTTACACTCCTTGATTGGATCAAGTAGTAGATCTCATAATCTATAAACATGAGATGTTTAGAGTTAACATGTGGATGCTTACTAAGTGTAGCTAAGTACATTCGATGACCAACTATGAGACAATCATATGGATAATCTATTCAAATGTCAATGATAGTTGCATCATAGCAATGGTGCAAGTATCCTTAGACTTGAGGAACTCAAGGATATCTTGAATACTGATTCTGTATTTTGACACTATTCCTTGTTGCCTCAGAGAGGTAGCTCATAGGGTGGTGATTGGATACAGCTTGAGGTATTCGAAGGTAATTGGGTAACCAACAAAGGATTCACCACTCTTGATAGAAGGAGTGTATACCTATGGCCTCTTGTCCTGGTCATTACTCAGGAATCTCTGGCCAGAGTGGAAATGTCATAAAGATAGTCTTCAATGACATATCTAATAGAGTAATGAGCCTCAAGGACAAGAACTAATATTACTTGGACTAGACGTGACGTAGTCAGTCTAATGGGAGTTGACACATGTCCATACTTTGAACCAAGTGGGGTATAGATTGGTGAAAGGAATAATTGCACAGAAATTGTCTATGGAAAGGTTCGTAGTCAAACCACTGACTTCCGGTCAATTGGGGGTCATGATGTGTTGCTAGATACCGCTCATAATCGGGAACCTAATGGGTCACACGCATTGAAGATATGAAGAATGAGTAAAATGGTTTTGGATAGGATCCAAAATATGAGAGAATTATTTTAGGATGGATCGCGATGAGATTGCACGAAAAAATTGTTCGGGAGTGTCACGGGCCCATGCGGGCTAGGCAGGCTACTGGCCCGCCTTGCGGGCCAACTGGGCTGCCCAGCAGCAACCCACAGCCCAGCGCGCCTGCAGCTTCCATCCGTTGGCCAACGGCTGTAATTGACCATAATTAGGCCAATTATGCCAATTACTATTCATTAGTTGCCATTTTCTCCATTTTTGAATTTTCATCTTATTTTTGAATTTGATTCAAATAGAAAAGACATCAAATAGCATAAAATAGACATGAAAATATTTTTATGAAAAAAAAATATTTTTAAGACACAACAAAAATTCTCTCAAGAACACTTTCAAAGCTAGCACTTTGAATTTGTTCAAACCATTTTCTCTTGATAGTTTCTTCTTCATTCTTCGCATGGATTATCATTAGAGACATCCTAGTGTGGATTGTTGTGGTTCGCTACAACCCAACACAGTGAAGATTTGAATAACAAATAAAAATTACAAGGTATAATTTTTAGCAAATAATAATAATAATAATATAGACAAAATAAAATGAAAATGAAAATGAAACAAAAGGAAAATAAAAGAAAAGAGAAGAGAAAAGAGAAGAGATCAAGAGAAAAAGATAAAAAGACAAAAACAAAAAGGTTAGCTTTATCTTCCTCCCCCATTTCTGACTCCTCACTCCAACCCGTTTTCTTCTTCATCTTCCTCCATTCCTGAACTCAATTCTTCCTTGTTTCAGTTAGTTTTTGAAGGAAAATTTATCCCTTGCAAGTTTGTTCTTGGTAAGTAATCAATTCTTATTGCTATAAGGTTGATTTGAGTTGCTAAGGTTCATTAATAGACACTGGCTTGCACCTCAATTTTGATATCAATAGAAATTGATTTTGGAAACTATTAAAACATAAAGGTTGTTCCTTTATGTCTTAGATTTATGAATACGTAAACCGGTTTGCAATTTTTTGTGTATAGGAAGAGATATCTTCTCTCTACTAAAACTGGTCAGGGTGTGAACCCTAGCCAAGATAGCTACTGTATTCTTTGATTTTGAATATGTTAAAGCCATTATTTGAAGTATCTCAAATATGTGTTATAGATCTTTATACCAAATTTTAGGTTCATATGCCTTTCGTATTTTGAGTTATTGTAAATGGCACCATGATTATGCTATAGTTGAGCTGATTGCTTAGTGCCCTGGGTAGTTCTAGCCACTTATATAGCCATTTTGAGCTCCTTAGATATATATTATCTAAATTATCAAAACATGAAAGTTTTAGGTATATGTCTTCGCTAAATATTGGTACTAATTTCAGCTTAATAAGTTTTGTATAGACTAAGTTATGGCCTTTGGAAATCATACTGGTCTGGAAGCCAATTCTATTCAGGACCAGTGAAATATTTCTTATAATTTGAAGCCCTTAGAGACAAAATTAATAAAAGTTGTAAACATGAAAAATGTTCTATTTGAACCCATATAAGTGTCTGTAAAGTTTCCTTTAAATTGGACTTATATATTATAAGTAATGATGAACCACAGTTGGTACCCTGAAACTGCCTAAATGCAGAAAACAAGACAGAACATAGAACACACTTAGAAATTCCACCAAAACTTTTACAATGATCCAATTTGTCTAAAATTTTAAAATGATACATAATTATATGTTATTTTAGTTAGGAACAAGAATCAGATTAATTGGTCAAGTATAGAAAAAGTTATAGGCTAAACAGTCCCATAAGGTCACACTGCCTCATAGGAAAAATCTTAACTATTGATATGAACAATGCATGTTAATTTGTTTAAGCCACATTAAGTCTCCCTAATCATGTGTTAATTGATTATATTTTCATATTAGGCTCACAACTTATTGGAGACCCACAAGGAGCGAATAGACAATAAGTTAGGGGTCAGAATCAAAAGAAAAAAGTGAGACTAATTATCAATTGAATGCTTTAGCACAAATGAATGTTGCTTGCTATGTGATTCACATGATTGTCATGATTGGTCCTTGATAATATAATGATGGATAATTTGTGACATTGTGGTATATTTGAGGTATAGGTTTGATATATGTGATTTATATACGTGGTATATGTATAGTATATACAAGGTATATGCGTGGCATATGTGGCATAAATGCAGTATATGTATGTTATATGTGATAAGATACAATGGTTGATGAATGCTTAAGTACAAGTGCATATTATATGGACTTAAAAGGCGTTATGACTAGTTAATCGATATTGTAAAGCAAAAGAAGAGGCATATGGCCCAACAAGTATGCAAATGAAACAAATGATCAAGTTAGCTAGCAAATGCAAATGTTCACATGGCAAATGTTCACATGGTAACCCGGGGCAATGTCTGTTTAACTTGATCACAACAAAAAAAAATAAGCAAATCATTTGCATACGTAAAGAGTAATGATTATATATTTCAACTTTATTGATATTTATATGATACTGATGAATGGAATGGAATACATGGTATATATTGGATTTATGATTTATTACTATGAGTTGTTTGGTACTTTAGAGCTCATTGGATGATTATTCTCATTAAGCCACAACTCATCAATTTGCATCATTTTTTAGGTAAAGAAAAGTGATAGCTCATTTTGAGTAGCGTATAGAAGACATTGAGCACAGGTCACCGACCGAACCTCATCACTCTCTCTCCTTGCATTCCACACGAGCATGAAAATATGTCATATGCATTTTGTATTTACGTGTTTGAATATGTATAGTCATTTTGGAATGGGTTTTAAAAATGTATAAATGAAAGCAACTCGTAAATACTTATGTGCAAAGTTTATGTTTTAATATATGTGATATATCATATTGTGGCGAAAGCCTCAAAGTTGACTTGCAAAGTCATTGAATGATGTTTCAGGATATGAAAAAAAACTTTACTACTAATGTTAACAGGGTATTTTGCCTTTCCACTCTACTATGTGTGATTAGTTGATACAAGGATAGGTTATACTTAATTGCATAAGATGTGGTCTTACATACATGTTATGGGATGTATGTATATATGGAAAATAACATGTGGAATATATGATTTGACATTTATGTGTTGGCATGAGAATGCATAAATGAGATATAATGCTGGTAATAGCATGTGATCAAATGAATTGAAAGATAAATGGTTATAAGAGATAAGCCCAATTCTCTAGTCTTGGACATGACATAGGATAGATGGTATACCATTGAGGAAGGTGAACAGTACCGTATAAGTTACATGATATGATATAAGGATAAGTGGTTAAATCTTGGTAACTAAGCGCACTTGATCCTTGATTTGCTAGCCTGCTATATTATCTTAGTCAATGTAGCTTAAGCTCAGGTTGATGAGCGCCATTGACTCGATCAGCTCGGAGGAGCTGTTACAGGTTATGAGCTGGGTGATTTAAGCTTGGATTATGAGTGCCCCTATCTCATGTCCCGCATCTGGATAGTCAAGCTTAAAGAGTCTCGGGTGATATAAAAATGAAAGTTAAATGAAAATAAAAAGGAAATTATGATATTGTAAAGATGTGTAATGAAACATTAATGCAAGTAAAATGACATGATACTAGAAATGTGATATATATATATATATATATATATATATATGTATAATATACATGGTACACATGGTTTATATGTATGTCTATAATAAGATAGACATGATGATATGGCATCAAAGCATGTAACAACTAGAATGTATGATTCTACATATGATCATGAAACAAGTAAGCAATTTCGATTCAAGCATTGAATCAATTTTCAAATTGAAATCCAAAGTTGTCATTATTTTATTTTATGCATTAGAGATGATTATGGAATTTTTCCCAAGTAAAAATATCCTTGAAATCAATTTTAAGGGTATTTGGAAAGGCATGATAGATGATTATAGACTTTTGCCTAATGTGATTGAGCATGCATGAATTTATTTTATTTTATGGTAAATAGGATCTATCTGTCCCTACCTCTCTTTTTTTCTTGTGTATTTTTCTTCTCATCTTACTCCTCTCAAATATAAATTGAGATTTTTTATACTTTGAAATATGTACTTAGATTACATAGGATTAAGATAGAATGGAGATACAAAGGAGCAAAAAGCAAATGAGGTGGTGCCATAAAGAAGAAGACTTAGAAATAGAAATTTGATTTCTATTTTGGGTTGTAAATTCATGCATATACCTATGTAAGACCTAGTCAATTTCTCTTTGGCTCAAGAGATTGACTTTAGTATGTCCATAATCACGCCATATAGTTAATGTAACTATCTTTATATTTTCATGTAATGAATGTATGATATATAAAAGCATGCAATAATAACATGATAAGACTTAACAAAGAACTTGCTAAATAAATAATTAAGTCTTACTCCTTTCATTAATATGAGGAGACTAAAGTTCTTTTATAGGTAAGACCTAGTCAATTTCTCTTTGGCTCAAGAGATTGACTCTAATATGTCCATAATCACGCCATATAGTTAATGTAACTATCTTTATATTTTCATGTAATGAATGTATGATATATAAAAGCATGCAATAATAACATGATAAGACTTAACAAAGAACTTGCTAAATAAATAATTAAGTCTTACTCCTGTCATTAATATGAGGAAAACTAAAGTTCTTTTAGAGTTAGGGTTGTTGAGTTGCCTCAAACTCACTCTATAAGAATATGTTCGAACCATTAAAATTAGATTTCACGATTAATGGGTTAGACTTAAGCGATATCATTAGCTTGTTGGATTTGCACCAAGGTTAATGTGTATTGCAGGCGAAGTTGGGTTAATGTTCATGAGATGTAAACATATCAAGAGTTAATAGCCCAATGTATGTGCACACATCAATTAGTTGATAGCATAAGATTAGATAATTGCATGAATAAAGCAATTGATATGGATTAGATACCTACCAACCAAACTAAGGATAACTTGTTGAGTTGCCTCAAAGTTATTCTTAGCTAGTTGGATATCGACCCACTAGCAGAACTTCCATATAAGTTATCTTGGGTTCATAGTGAAGGCTATGGATTTGCAATAAAATAGTGAAAGTTATAATGCGATTTATTAAAGAACTAATAAAGATGCATTTTTATGTACATTCTAACATGCTCTATTTTACATCTAGGTTGCTAGAATCATCATCATGACAAGCGTGAATTTGTGATCATTAATGGAGTCAAATAAGTTGAATGGGCCTCATTTTTTGGATTGGCTAAAGAATTTGAGAATAGTTCTCAAATCCGAAAAATTGGTTGTCCTAGATGAGGCACTCCCTAATTCCATTGCTTCTAATGCTTCTAAATATATTCAAAAGGCATAATCAAAAGTATCTCAATGATAGTGAGATGGCAAGTTGCATTATGTTTGCTACTATGTCAACTGAGTTGCAAAAGCAACATAAGGCTATGGATGCTAATTCCATAGTCTACCATTTAAGAGAGCTTTTTGATGAGCAAGCGTGTTCCAAAAGGTTCAAAACTTCGAGGTTGCTCTTCCACACTAAGATGGTTGAGGGGATATCTCTAGTGCAATATGCATTGAAGATGAACAACTATATTAAGAGGTTGACCACCTTGGGATTTGTGATGGACCATGAATTAAGTATTGACTTAATTCTAACCGGTTTATCATATAGTTATTCACTTTTTGTGCTTAACTATATGATGAACCAAATCTCCACCACTATTCCTGAACTAATCAATTTGCTCATGATAGCTGAGCCATCTATCAAGAAGGACAGTTGTAGTGCTCCATTACCCTACTAGTCGTTAATAATGTATGGAAGTGCTACAAAGCTCATTTTTTTTGTAAAAACCAATTATCAAATTAATAATTGTTTTTTAATTTTTTGAGTTTATTATTAGCGGAATATTTATTTCTATATTTCTTTTCTTTTTTCTTAATTTAAATATGTAACTAGTGATGAAAATATTTTGAGTTAAAAGAACTCATTCATTAAACCATAATATTTAGAAATATATTTACAAATAATACCAAATATATCAATTACAATATTTACTCTTTATAAATCCTACATGCCGCAAATTTACATCAAAGAAATTCTTAAAATTTAATTTTTATGATACAATTTCCAAAATATACAAAAAGAAAATAAACTGCTGCAATTTGATCTTGGGGTTCCCCTTTTTTTCAGTAGCCCTAATGCAACAGTTACGTCTATTTATCTGCGTGTGAAATACACACGCTCAGCTACTAGCTTAGTGGTACATTTGACAACTATCCAATAATTATATAAATATTTCTAAAATAAAATTTTAGAAACTACAATTAATTTACTAAGCATGCCAAAACATTCAAATAATATTAATACTATTTACGTCAAGCAAAAATAAACAATTTATCAAATAACATTTCATTCATTTAGCATGCTTGAAATTCTTTAAAATATCAATTTAATAATTTTCAATTTATTTTTCTATTTATTTGATAGCCCACGGTATTTTAGACCGAAACTAAATACTGGATATAGGATTTCTGCTCTCTGGTAGTGTACTCACGCCTACTTAATTATTTTATAACTCGGCGTTTAACGCCTATATTTTTAATAATAACTCAGCACCTTTTTGGTGCCTACGTAAATTTAAACTCAACACTATTTTTTAATGTCTTCATAAATTCAAAGTCAGCACTATTTCTTAGTGCATGTGTAATTTAAATCTCAGCACTATTTTCTAGTGCCTACATTTCTACCCTTTTTATTGGCATGTCAACTTATCTTAATTTCTAGTTCTCGACTAGATGTTATAGAGCTTAATCATATTTGTTACATTTATTATTATTTACATAAATTATGTATGTAACACTAATATAATTTCACATAAATACAATAATCCTCATTAAATAATTTACAACATCATAATTACTCATTTAATCATTATAACTATAAGAAAAGTCATAAAATATATTTTTTTATCACAAAATTCCACAATCAACACATACATACAAGCTGCCCTATTCTGGACAGCATTTCTGCCTTATATTTCCCTGCATTTTTCATCCATTATATTTCCCTGAATTTGGACAAGTGATCAACTAACAAAATGTAGGTACATGTCTTGTCTTATCTTTAATTTCCAACTGGAATATCATTAAACCAAATTTTTTAGCAAAAGCTATAAATTGTTCTTTAAGCTATGTTCATTCCATTCTGTCAAGTATTTTACTAGACAGATTTCTAATTTGATATTTGAGTTCATTTTACACCTAATTCCAGGCATATTCTAGTTTAATGGTCTAACTTAAAGTTGAAGCCCTATATTTAAAGAAACACTCAAAAATCCTTTCCATAACTCAAGTTATGACCAGAAAAGTAGATACTGTTCATAAAACGAGTTTTCCAGCATTTCAATTAATTCATACAATTTCCATCTTCATGCATCAACATCAATTTCAAATTTTTATTTTCACATTCATGACATCATTAAATTACAATTCATCACTCAATCAAAATATCCAGAATTACATACACAATTATACATAATATCACAAAAATCCAAAATCAACATTTTCCATATTGAATTTTTACCAAATGTACATACCTCAAAAAGTCTACTTCACTTCACGATTCTCTTCCTTCTAATTAGCTTTTTCCTTACCCTTACTTGCTCTTTGATTATGGCCGAAAGATTTTTCTCCTCCTTGGCCAAACAACAATTTTCACACTAATCAAGCACTAAATACTCTAATCAACCCTTAATCACCATTAACATAATAATAATCATAAATTACCAATCTTAATGGTAGCTAACCCCAAAATCAAAGAGAAGAGAAGAAGAAAAGTGAGAAGATGAAAAATCTAACCTCACCTTTGTGGATCTTCAAAATGACCAAAATCTTCCTTCTCTTTTTCTCTTCTTTTATTCTTTCCTCTTCCTTTATTTTTCTCTTTTGCTTCACTTTCTTGTTGATCTTGCTTTAATCCAACTTTTTTTCAATCTAACCTTAGCTTTGATTGAAGAAAAAAAAAGAAGAACAAATAGGGGAAAGAGGTCACGGCAAAAGGGAAGAAAAAAAGAGAATTTGGTTTGTTTAAGATGAGGAAGAAGAAGAATAAAGGCAAAAAATGAAATTTGACTTTTTATAGTTGGATTAGGTGGGTGGTTAGGATTAATTAGATAATATTGTCCCTCATTGGTCCATTAATTTAAATCACTTTTACTTTATTTTAATCAAAAGAATATTCATTTCCTTAGGTAAAGAATATTCCATTTTTGTACCTTCTTAAAATATCTATGTCAAAAACATTGTAAATTTCAATTTCTTTTAGCGAAAATTTATTTTTTTCTAAATTTTAATTCTGAACTTAAAAATTCTTAATTAATAATATTCAAAATAATTTTCTCATATTTTATTATTATTTATTTTTTTATATCTAAATTTAGACCCCAATCGATTCGACATGCCAGATTTCAGTAGAGTGGAACAATTGTAGATACTGAGCCTTTATCACCTTTTCATTAAGTCGCCTCTTTCGAATTATGATTTTTCCATATAACCTTTACCAATGGTACCTTCTTGTTCTGTAGCTCCTTCATTTCTCAAGCTAGAATTTCTTCTAGCTCCTCTTCATAAGTTAGATCTAGTCATATGTAATGCCCGATAATTTAGGCCACGGTCGCGGTTGACCAAAATCCGGCACACCAAACCGATCGGAGTCTAAATTCAGACATAAAAAAATAAATAAATTAAAATAATAATAAGATGTGAGAAAAATATTTTGGATATTGTTAATTTAGAATTTTGAAGTTCGGAAGTAAAATTGAAAAAAAAAATAATTTTTCGCTGAACGAAATTGGAAATTGTAGTGTTTTTGGCACAGATATTTTAAGAAAGTATAAAAATAGAATATTCTTTATCTAAGAAAAAAAATATTCTTTTGATTAAAATAAAGTACGAGTGATTTAAATTAATGAACCAATAGGAAACAAAATTAGTAATTAATCCTAACCACCCACCTAATCCGTCTATAAAAAGTCAAACTTGCACTTTTTGGCCATTCTTCTTTTTCCTCACCTTAATCACACCCATTTCTCTCCCTTTTTCTCTCTTTTTCTGTGAGCTTCTCCTCCCTCATTTACTCTTCTTTTTCTTTCTTCAAATCAAGCTAAGATTAGATTAAAAAAAAAAGGGGGATTAAGGCAAAATCATCAAGGAAGTGAAGCAAAGTGAGCTAAACCAAGGAAGAGGAAGGAAGAAAGGAAGAGAAAAAGAGAAAGAAGACTTGGGCCATTTTAAAGATCATCAAAGGTGAGTTTAGATTTTCCATCTTCTCACTTTTCTTCTTCTCTTTTCTTTAATTTTGGGGTTAGTTGTCATTAAAGTTAGTCATTTAGGGTTATTAATATGTTAATGGTAATTAAGGGTGGATTAGGGTGATTAGTGTTTGATTAGTGTAAAATTTATTGTTAGGACAAGGAAATGAACAAACTTTGAACCAAAATCAAAGAGGAAGTAAGGGCAAAGAGAAAACTAGTTAGGAAGAAAATAAGAGTGAAGAGAAGTGAAATTTTTGAGGTATGTACATTTGGTAAAAATTCAATCTATAAAAATGTTGATTTTGATTTTGTGATGTGTATGAAATTCTGGATATTTGATTGAGAAACTAAGTGGCGATTAAATGATGTCATGAATGTGAAAATAAAAACTAGAATATGAGGTTGATGCATGAAAATGGAAATTGTATGACTTAATTGATGTGCTGGAAAATTCATCTTATGAACAGTGTCTAGTGTTGTGATCATAACTTGAGTTCTAGAAATCATTTTTGAGTAATTCTTATTGGGTTGGAAAGTTAAGACTCAGGGCTTCAACTTTCCTTCCATTAGACCTGAATATGCCTAGAATTAGGTAAAAAATGGACTAAAACTTTGAACTATAAATCTGTCCAGAAAAACAATACTGGGCATATTACAGTGAGTATAGGTTAGAAGAAATTTCATAACTTTTGTAAAACAATTCGTTTTAATGTGATTCCAGTTGGAAATTAAAGATAAGATGTGTACCTACATTTTTATAGTTGATCACTTGTCCAAATTCCATCTAAAATGGATGAAAAAGATAGAGAGAAATAAGGCAGAATTTTGTCCAGTAAAATACAGGGCAGATTGCAGTGAACATAGCTTAGGAGAAACTTCATAAATTTTTCTAAACAATTCTTTTTAATATGATTCTAGTTGGAAACTAAAGATAAGAAATGTACCTACATTTTGTTAGTTTATCACTTTTCCAATTTCCATCTAAAAATGGACGCAAAATACAAAGCAACATAAGGCAGAAATGCTGTCCAGAATAGGACAGCTTGTAAAAAAATGTATTGATTGTGAAATTTTAAGATAGAAAATATATTAATTGAATTTTTTTATAGTTATAATGATTAAATGAGCAAGTTTGAGGTTGTAAAATATTTAATGAGAATTATTGCATTTATGTAGAATTTATATTAATGTTACCTACATAAATTATGTAAATAATAATAAAGGTAATAAATATAATTAAGCCCTATAACATCTAGTCGAGAACTAGAAATAAGGATAAGTTGGCATCCCAATAAAAGGGTAGAAATGTAGGCACTAAAAATAATAGTGCTGAAATTTAATTTAAGAAGGCACTAAGAAATAGTGCTGAGTTGAAATTACGTAGGCACTAAGAAATAGTGCTGAGTTGAAATTACGTAGGCACTAAGAAATAGTGCTGAGTTTGAAATTACGTAGGTACCAAAAAGATGCTGAGTTGTTATTGGAAATGTAGGCATTAAATGTCGAGTTATAAAATAATTATGTAGGCACTGAGTATACTGCCGGAGAGCAGAAACCCTATAACCAGTGTTTAGTTCCGGTCTAAGATGTCATGGGTTATTAAATAAATAATAAATATATATATATATATATATGAATTATGAAATTGATATTGTAAATTTTATATCTTGAATTGTTAAGAAATTTCAAGTATGCTTAACGAATGAAATGTCATAATTTATGAATTAAATATTTTTGCATGAAGAAAATGGTTTTATTATTAATTGAATATTTGGCATGCTTAATAAATTAATTGTAGTTTCAAAAATTTTATTTTAGAATTATTTATGTAATTATTGGATAGTTGTCAAACGTACACTAAGCTAGAAGTATAGCGCGTGAAAATAAATAGAAGTAGTTGTTCCGATAGGGGGATCGAAGAAGAGGGAACCCCCAAGATCAGATTACAGCAGTCTAGTTCTTTTCATATGTTTTGAAAATTATGTTGTAAAAATTAAATTCTAAGAATCTTTTTTTATGTAAATTTGTGGCATGTAGGATTTATAAGGAATGAATTTTGTAATTTTATAAATCTAGTATTATTTCTAAATATTATGGTTTAATTGCATGAGTTCTTTTAAATCAAACTATTTCCCTCACTAGTTATATATTTAAATGGAAAAAAATAGTAACAAATATTTCGCTAATAATAAACTCGAAAAAAAATATTACAATGCTTTGAACATTGGTTGTAAAACAAATGAGCTTATTAGCACTTCCATATCCTATTAACGTTTAGTGGGGTAAGGGAGCGTTACATCGTATCTCTATAAGTTATGCTAATATGATATGCGATGGATACGATCGATATCTTCTCAACATAGACACATGGAATACGTTGTGAATCTTGTTTAACTCTAGTGGTAGAGCTAATTTATATGCCATGGGACCTATGCGTTCAAGTACCTCGTATGGTCCAATGAACCTAGGACTCAACTTTCCCTTCTTTTTGAATCGAAAAATCATTTTCCAATGTGAGACTTTTAAGAATACTTTGTCACCAACTGTATACTCAATATCCCTCCTTTTCAAATCTGCGTATGATTTCTTTCTGTCAGTAGCGGCTTTCAGTCTATCTCTTATTACTCTCACTTTTTCCTCTGTCTGTTGCACTACTTTCTTTTCACTAAGCTCAGTTCAACATAGAGGCATTCTACACTTTCTCCCATACAAGGCTTCATATGGTGTCATACAGATACTGGCTTGGTGACTATTATTGTAGGAAAATTCTATCAATGAAGATGTTTGTCCAAACTGCCTTCAAATTCCATCACACAACTTTTCAACATATCTTCTAATATCTGTATGACATTTTTCTGATTGTCCATCTATTTGTGGGTGGAAAGTTCTCGTGAAATTGAGTCGAGTACCCATTGCTTGATGCAAACTTTTTCCAAAATTGTGAAGTGAACCTCGGGTCTCGATCTGAGATGATTGAAACTGGCACACCATGTAAATGGATTATCTCATTAACATAGATCTTTGCCAAACGGTTAAGTGGATAATATATCTTGATCGGTAGAAAATGAGTTAATTTGGTGAGTCGTTCCACCACTACCCATACTACATCATGCCTCTTTTGTGTCAAAGGTAAACTAGAAACAAAATCCATTGCAACTCTTTCCCATTTCCACTCCGGAATTGAAATTGACTACAATAATCCACTTGGTACTTGATGCTCAGCCTTTACTTGCTGACAAATTAAACATATAGTAGTATACTCTATGATATCTCTTTTCATTCCTGGCCACCAATAATATGCCTTCAAGTCATGATACATTTTGTTGCTTCTCAGATGCATTGCATAAATAACATTGTGAGCCTCTTTCAAAATATCTTGTTTCAATTATGGTATATCTGACACACATAACCTGCCCTTATGCCTTAAACTCCCATATGCTTCAATAGGAAATTCTAGTTTTTCACCCCTTTTCACCATTTCAAAGATTTTTTTTAATTTCGTGTCTTGCTTCTGATTGTCCTTTACTTGTTGAATCAATATGGGTTGAATCCGTAATTCTGCCAAAATAATATATATAAATTACTTATTATTTCATTTTTTTGTTATTTAATCTTGTTCACTTAATAAATTTAAGTTTTAATATTTACCTGCCTGAGTTTTTCTACTCTGAGCATCAATTACCACATTGGCCTTACCCGGCTGATAATTAATGATACAATTATAGTCTTTGATTAATTCTAGCCATCGCCTCTGTCTCAAATTGAGTTCCTTTTGTAAAGGAAAATATTTCAAACTTTTGTAGTCTGTATAGATATAACATTGCTCATCATACAGGTAGTGTCGCCATATTTTCAATGCAAACACAATGGCTGCTAGTTCCAGATCATGTGTCGGATAATTTCTCTCTTGAGGCTTTAGTTGTCTGGAAGCATAAACAATCACTTTTCCTTCTTGCATTAGTACGTAGGCCAAACCATTATGGGAAGCATCACTGTACACCACATAATCTTTTCCCGCAGTAGGTTTTGTCAACACTAGTGCCTCTGTCAATATTTTTTTCAACTTATCAAAACTAGTCTGGCACTGGTCTGTCCACTCAAATCTGGTCACCTTTTTAAGCAATTTTGTCATGGGTTAGGCTATCATTGAAAATCCTTTCATGAACCTCTGATAATAACCGGCCAAATTAAGAAAACTTTTCACCTCTATCACATTCTGAGGCAGTTTCCAATTGAGGATTGCCTCTACCTTACTAGAGTCGACTCTGATCCCATCGGCTGAGACAATATGCCCTAGAAAGGCCACTTCATCCAACCAAAATGCACATTTTGACAACTTCGCATATAATTGATTCTCTCTCAAGGTATGAAAGACAATATGAAGATGTTGATCATGTTATTCTCTACTTCTGGAGTACACCAGGATATCATCTATGAATACTACCACGAACTAGTCCAAATAAAGTCTAAAGATTTTATTCATTAGATCCATAAATGTTGTTGGGGCATTCGTCAAGCCAAAAGGCATTACTAAGAACTCGTAATGACCATATCGAGTCCTAACTGTTGTTTTTAAAATGTCTGATTCTCTAATTCTCAATTGGTGATAAATTGATATGAGCTCAAATTTAGAAAATACCCATGCTCCTTTCAACTAATCAAACAAGTAATCTATTCTCGGCAATGGATATATGTTCTTAATTGTCATCTTGTTCAACTAATGGTAATCATTGAAAGTTGTCATCCTTCTTTTTCATAAATAGAACCGAAGCACCCAAGGTGAGACACTGGGTCTGATAAACCCTTTCTCTAACAACTCTTGCAACTGCACTTTTATTTCCTTTAGTTCAGCAGGTGTCATTCTCTAGGGAGTGATCGATATTGGGGTTGTTCCTGACAAAACATCTATGGCAAACTCTATCTCCCTGATAGGTGGTAACCCTGGCAAGTCCTCAGGGAAGATATCTGGATATTCACATATTGTAGGAATCTCCCTGAGATCTAGACTCCATTTCTTGTATCAACAATATGTGCCAAAAATGATTCACATCCCTTTTTTATAAGCTTACATGCCTTTATAACAGAAATGACATTAGTCATGTAATGGCCCAAATACCGGATTAGTTGTAAACTGTAGTTTTCGAAATTGATCTGCATATACGCCTGTGGGTGAAAATATTTTATTTGATCATCGAAAAATATAGCTTATGACTAGTCCGAGGGTAAAATTTGGATTGAAATTGAGGTCAAATAAGTCCTCAAAAGTCAAAACTAAGAAAAAATGGGATCCAGTTTAATTAAATAGTTGGTTGGCTGTACTTTGACCGGGCTATGAAAATAGCAAACGACATCCGAAATTTTATTTTAAGACATGGATAGATTTTAAATAATATTTAGGATTTTTTGACAGTGAAAAAGGAATTTTATGGTAACAACGAAAATTGAATTGTCACTCCGATTTGAGGGAGCTGGACAGAAAACGAACTCCGATTGAGTTAAAAAAAAATTGTAGACATATAAAAATATTTTAGGAATTATGCAATCAAATTTGGGTGAAATTGAACTTAGGAAGTGAGAGAAATAATTTATAGTGCTTAATTGATCCTAAATGGGTTGGGCTTTGTTTGGCCCAAGCCCACTCAACTTAAGCCACTATAAATATCCTTAAATATCAGAATTCTCGAGAGAGAATTCTGCAACTCCTTCTCTAAACCCCCTTGCTTGGCCGAAGTCATCTTTTCCCATTTTCCTCCATTTTCTTCACTTTTTACACCAAAATCAACCACCCAAAAATAATTTCAACATCTCTATTAGCTAATAGAAGTTTTTAATCTTCAATTGGAGGGCTAAAGTGAAAGAAAATCAAAGGAGAAAAGTTAGGATACAAAATTGAGGTAAGTGAAATTTATAGTTTTAAATTAGTTTAATGGTTCAAATAAGTAGTTTAAGGTATGTAGATGATAAACATGAAATTTATTTGAGTTGAGGAAGCAAAATATTGGTGGATTAATGGAGTGCAATTTTTGGCCATGCTAGGTTCAAGAGAAGGTGAAGGTGCTTCCAAAGAAAAGGCTAAGGAAAAGAAAGATTAGGAAGGCCTAAAAAATAAATTAAGGTTAGGGATTCCAAAATCTATTTATTTCCATTAATTAAGGATGATTTAGGGTTATGGAAAATTAAGAATTTTGTGTGTTTTGGTTGTAATTGCTAATTAATGCTTAAATCATTATTAAGGAATTATTAAAAGTGAATTTGAATGGTTAATTTCAATTAAAAAAATTAATTGGTGGAAATTGTAAAATATGACCTTATTATGTGAAAAATGAATATTAAGGAATAAATACATTTTAGTGTAATATTATGATACATATGGAATAATGAATGTATTAGTTAGTGAAATGAATAATTAAAAGGTGAAAGAAAAATTTTAATGTTGAATATTAATTATAGGCCAAAAAATGAAGAAGGAGAAATTAATATTTTCCTTGCTAATTAAATAACAATTTAGTCATGAAATGCAAGAAAATATGATTTTAAGTGTGTAGAAATTTATTGGAAATTTTTAAATGATATATTGAATATTTTTCTATTTATTGATTATATTATGCATGAAATGAAAAATAATGAATAAAATGTATTTAGTGAGTTTGTAACTTAATTGATTATCCATAATGAAATATTGATATATTAGAATGAAAAATGTGAAAATTTTTTGTAGTGATAAAATCGTTATGAAAGAATAAAATTTTAAGTGATTAATAATGTAAAAATAATAAAATTTATGAATTTATTGGAAATTGAATTAAAGAATAAAAATTGTCTTTATTATTTTTCTCATGGTTAAATCTAATTCATGATATAATTGGCTAGCCATAGGGACATCATTACCGCATTGTGTGTCATGGAGAGTCGCTTATGTAGGCCAATGATGGTCTATTACAATGATAGTGATTCAGTGAATATTGTACAGTGCAATGCTCAGGTGATCATTCGGGATTACTCTTCAGTGTAGTCGATTTTTGGGTCTACGTCCCATATATTAGTCCGAAAATTTTCTATCAGATGGAAACTAGGACAAATTTGAATAAAAGTAGTAATAATGATAGAAGTGAAAAATATGATAAAAATGAATAAAGTGAAAAATATGAGAAAAATAATAAAAAATTAAAAATATGATAAAAATGACATAAGTGACAAATTTGATAAAAGTGATAATGGTAACAAAAGAAAAAAATAGTAAAATTGATAAATGAAAAATAAGTGGAAGATAAATATTAAATTGTGTAGAAAAAAGAAATAAAAAGAAATAAAAAGAAATAAATAAATGGAAAATAAAAATGTCAGTGACAAAAGTGTAAATAATATATAGTTAGTGACATAATTGTAAATAAATAGAAATTAAAGTGAAAATTGTAGCTAATTAAATAAAGAATTGGAATAAATAAATAAAGAAGAAATAAAAGAATGATTAATTTAAGAAATAAAGAATTAAAGTGAAAATTGTAGCTAATTAAATAAAGAATTGGAATAAATAAATAAAGAAGAAAGAAAAGAATGGTTAATTTAAGAAATAAAGTGAAAACGGACTAAATTGAAATAAATTGAAAGTTCAGAAAAAAGAAAAGATTAATTGAAAAATATTATTAATTAAATAAAGATATTAAATAGTGAATTAAAGGTAATTAAAAATAAAGTATTGATAAAAAGAATAATATATTAAAGAAAAAAATTTTGAATAGAATATTAAAAGTATTATTGCATGTATAATGGCATAAAAAAATAGGTCAGTGGAAGTTTTTAAATTAGTAATCACCACTGGGCATATTAATATTTAGCACGTAATTATTTGACTATATGCAGGTAGTAGCAGAAAAGGCCGAAGTAAATGTACAAGTTTGGGAGCAGACAAAAGAATAAAATATTAATAAGTTATTATTAAAAATAACATGTATATATATGTATGTATATGGAGTTGTAAGAAAGAAATGTTGTATAAATTATGATAAAGAACATTTGTGAATTATTATATATGTAAAGAATGGAATATTGACTTGTGAATGCATGTAGACTATTTTGTATTATATATTGGTATTGTTGTGCCCAAAATAGGTTGAGAATTGTTTGCATTGCAGGTGTGATAGTTAATTTATAGCCGTTATGCTGCCGAAATTTTTGAAAAAATGAAAAAAAAGTAATTAAGTGCTAATAATATTATAGTCATTAAATTAAATAACGGAAAAAAAAAATTAGCACACATCGGCTATAATCGTACTAACCCACGTAACGTATGTATAGAAAGAAGTGTTATAAGGGTGTAAAAGTCAAGTATGGTCGATTCTCGCCCAAGACAATCACATCATCCTATCCTGAATTCTTGAAAGTCACTATCCTATGCTGACAATCCACCATTACCCTATGATGAGTTAACCAATTCATCCCCAAGATTGCATGCAACTCACGGAATGGCAACTCTATCAGGTCAGTTAGGAATTCTACATTCTAAGCTTTGATTGAACTGTTTTTATAGACTCGACTAACTTTCATTTCATGACCCAAAGGAATTGTTACTAATATATCATAATCTAATTCCTCTGCTACCATATTACCCTAACTAGGTGGTGGCATACATAAATATGAATGTGTAGAATCCATATCTATCAGTGCAAATAAATCAGTATCATAAATAGAAAATTTATTAATAATGACATCCGGGGCATCCTGCTCCTCATGAGCTCTCATAACATATGCTCGGGCTGAGGCTCGACTACCTTCTGTTCTATTCACTGATTTTGATACACTCTACCCGATCCTACCAGTTCTAGACTGTCCATATCCCTTGCCTCTGCCTTGAGTGACATTTTGAACTTGAACTGATACTACCCCACCTGTACCTCTTCCTCTGGGGCAATCCTTCTATTTGTGCTTAGTAGATCCACATCATAAGCATGCTACAGTAATCCACTAGCAATCATCTGCATGTGATGTTCCACAATGTTGACATGTGACAAATATAAATCTCATGTTACTCGAAGCTGGTGCACTAGTTGTAGACCTTTTTGGCCTCGATTGTTGGCTTTGCATAGCTAAAACGGTTGGTCTAGAATCCCATGACTGAAAAAACCTAGGCATTGTTCGCCCCCTTTTAACTGATGTCTGGACCATGCTAATTGTCAATCTCCAGGGTGGCTCTTCTATCCTCTTTCTCTTTAACCTTTTTTAATACTGATGGTCGAGGATACTAGTGTAGCAAAATCCTCAAGCTGAAAGGTGGTAACTATATTTCCAAAATCATCATTAAGCCCATCCTCAAATCTACGATATCTATATGCTTCATTAGCAATGATTCTCGTTGCATATTTACTCAATCTAGTGAATTTCATCTCTTATTCTGCCACTGAGATGCTTCCTTGCTTCAGGTCTTGAAACTCCATTTTCTTTTCATTAACATAAACTCTAGGCACATATTTCTTGCTAAATCCTATCTTGAAGAAATTCCATGAAGGTGGTTTTGGTGTTTGGGGCTTTCACAAGATTGCTTTCCACCAGTCTAGGCATGATTTTTTAGAAAGGACACTCCATACCTGACTTTCTGTTCCTTTGGGCACTCGAGTTCCTCAAACACCCTTTCTGTCGATTCCATCAAAAACTTTGATGCTGCTAGGTCATCCTCTCTCCTTCCCACAAAATATGTGCCTCTTATTTTCTCAGCTTATCAATCCGGGGTTTTGGCTGAGGTGGAGCTGGAGCTGGTTGTGGAACTGCTTGTACTATTCATTGCAATAAATTTGCTATATGCTCCATAAGAGTTTCCTATCATAAACTAGCCTATCTCTTTACTCTCGACGGAGCTACTACACTCGGACTGGAATCTCTCACTGATGGAGGTTGTCCAAGATCGGCTGAGTCTGAAAGACTGTTACTCTTGTTCATCTTCCAAGAAATCTTATTCCGATCCCGAATCCATATCTACCTACAAACTAGAAGAAGGGACCCAAAATCAAATAATTGCAGCATTTTATGCATATGCATGAGACACACTTTCTATTTTACACCAACTGTTTAAGAATCAATTAGTTTGGACTTTGATACCATTAAATGTAGCACTCCCTTACCCTACTAGTTGTTAATAGTGTATGAAAGTATTACTAAGCTCAGATTTTTTTAAAAACTAATACTCAAATTATTGTATAATTTTTTTATTCAATTTTTCGAGTTTATTATTAACTGAATTTTTATTTCTATATTTCTTTTATTTTTTTCATTTAAATATGTAACTAGTGATGGAAATATTTTCAGTTAAAAGAACTCATTCATTAAACCATAATATTTAGAAATGCATTTATAAATAATACCAAATATATAAATTACAAAATTCACTCCTTATAATTCCTATATGCCACAAATTTACGTGAAAGATATTCTTAAAATTTAATTTTTACAGTACAATTTTCAAAATATACAAAAAGAAAATAAATTACTGCAATTTGATATTGGGGTTGTCATTTTCTTCAGTCGCCCTAACACAACAACTATGTTTATTTATCTGCGCGTGAAATATATGCGCTAAGCTACTAGCTTAGTGATACGTTTGACAACTATCCAATAATTATATAAGCATTTCTAAAATAAAAATTTAGAAATTACAATTAATTTACTAAGTATGCCAAAATATTCAAATAATATCAATACCATTTATGTCAAGTAAAAATAAATAATTTATCAATTATAACATTTCATTCATTTAGCGTGCTTGAAATTCTTTAACAAGACAAGACACACTATTTAAAATATCAGTTTAAGAATTTACAGTTTATTTTTTTATTTATTTGATAGCACACGACATCTTAGACTGGAACTAAACACTAAATATAGGGTTTTTGCTCTTCGGTAGTATACTCGACGTCTGCTTAATTATTTTATAACTTGGCATTTAACGCCTACATTTTCAATATTAACTTAGCACCTTTTTGGTGCCTACGTAAATTCGAATTCAACACTATTTATTAGTGCCTACGTATATTTAAAGTCAGCATTATTTCTTAGTGCCTACATAATTTAAATCTCAGCACTATTTTCTAGTGCTTACATTTCTACCCTTTTTATTGGCATGTCAACTTATCTTAATTTCTAGTTCTCGACTAGATGTTATAGAGCTTAATTATATTTGTTACATTTATTATTATTTACATAAATTATGTATGTAACACTAATATAATTTCACATAAATGCAATAATCTCCATTAAATATTTTACAACATCATACTTACTCATTTAATCATTATAACTATAAGAAAAGTCAAAAAAATATATTTTTCTATCGCAAAATCCACAATTAACACATACATACAAGCTGCCCTATTCTGGACAACATTTCTGTCATATATTGCCTTACATTTTTCATCCATTTTTAGACAGAATTTGGACAAATAATAAAATGTAAGTACATTTCTTATCTTTAATTTCCGACTGGAATCACATTAAACCTAATTTTACAGCAAAAGTTATGAATTTTTTTCTAAGTTACGTTCATTCTATTTTGCCCAGTATTTTACTAGACAGATTTTTAGTTCGATGTTTGAGTCCATTTTACACCTAATTCCAGACATATTCAAATCTAATGGTTTAAATAAAAGTTGAAGCCCTATGTCTAAATGGTCTAATGGCATTTACACCTTAGCTTTGATTGAAGAAAAAAAAAGAAGAATAAATGAGGGAAAGAGGCCACGACAAAAGGGAAGAAAAAGAGAGAGAATTTGGTTTGTTTAAGATGAGGAAGAAGAAGAATAAAGGCAAAAAGCAAAATTTCTTTTTTATAGTTGGATTAGATGGGTGATTAGGATTAATAAGATAATCTTGTCACTCATTGGGCCATTAATTTAAATTGCTCTTACATTATTTTAATCCAAGGAATATTTATTTTCTAATTTTTATACCTTCTTAAAATATGTGTCAAAAATACTGTAAATTCCAATTTCATTCATCCAAGGTTCTAAGAAGAAGAACCTTAAGAAGAAAAAAAAAGTCCATGAAGCCTACGAGGTGTGGCCAAGAAGAAGGAGTATAAAATGGTGAAAGGAATAATTGCACGGAAATTGTCTGTGGAAAGGTTTGTAGTCAAACCACTGACTTTCCAGTCAATTGGGGGTCATGATGTGTTGATAGATACCTTCCATGACTTACTTAAACTAATTGTTAATTTAAGTGGCCAACATAACTGAGAATCTAATGGGTCACACGAATTGAAGATATGAAGAATGAATAAAAGGTATTGGATGGGTTCCAAAATATATAAAAGAATTATTTTGAGACGGGTCACGATGAGATCGCATGAAAAATTCATTTGGGAGGGTAACGGGCTTGTGCAAGCTAGACAAGCTGATGGCTTGCCTAGTAGGCCAGCTGGGCCTGCACAAGCAAGACAGGCTTATGGCCTGCCTAGTAGGCCAACTGGGCCTGCTACCCATATGACACTGCTTTCGTTCGCCTTAATGGTGATTCACTATTCATTTTTTACCTTCATTTTCTTCTCTTTTGATTTTTAATCTGTTCTTTGAAAATAATTCAATTAGAAAATACATCAAATGGAGAAAAGTAACATGAAAATATTTTTTTGTGAAAAAAATATTTTTTTAGATACAAGAAAAATTATCTCAAGAACATTTTCAAAGCTAGCACTTTGAATTTGTTCAAACTATTTCTTTTGTTAGTTTCTTTTTCTTTCTTCACATGGATTATCATTAGAGACATCGTAATGTGAATTGTTGTGATTTGCTACAACCTAACAAGGAGAAGATTTGAATGACAACTCAAGAAATTACAAGGTATAATTTCTAATCTCTATGTTTGATAAATTAGTTTTAATGGAACAAACAAGATCTTTGTTTTAGTTTTTGAATTTTTATTTTATGAATGAGATTCGTCTTTCAAAACCCTACAACAACTACTACTACTCCTAATGGAGTACTCACATTTAAGTCAAATCCTAAGAGCTCATGCTTTTGATATAGTTTAGATGTCACATGTAATGATATAAATGAATGCATGAAACTTGGGTCAATCAATGCAAATGCCAGTATATCATAAATATAAATATTACAAATAACCACTTCAGGAGCATCAACTACCTCTTACTTAGTCATGACAAAGACCCTAGCCTCTATAAGGGGTGTAGAACTCTGACCTTCATATCTAGTCACTCTTTTGCTTGTTGTACCAGTTCTTCCCCTACCTCTGCCTTTGCCTCTGCTCTGTGTTCCAATAATAAGGTTGACCCTTGGTGCCTTAACTATAGTCTCAGATACCCCTCAACCTTTATTGGTCTTTGCTAATTGGCTCTTTCTAGACAATCTTTATACATGTGATCCAATGACCCATAGAAATAGCATGCTCTTATGAACGTTCTGCATTCACCTATATGTTGTCTACCATAATGAATACATGTAGGCTTTTGTTCTGTATATTGGCTTTGTCTTCTATCTGGGTAAAAAAAAGTTATGGTACGACTTATGAAGCTCGAGTATCCACCTCTATGACCAGGTTGTGCTGGCATGTGTCTACCTCTCTTTACCTGTCTTCTACTAGACTCTCCAGAAAATTCTCGTGCTGCCTTTTTAAACT
Source organism: Triadica sebifera (assembly GCA_023653625.1). Taxonomy (NCBI): domain Eukaryota; kingdom Viridiplantae; phylum Streptophyta; class Magnoliopsida; order Malpighiales; family Euphorbiaceae; genus Triadica; species Triadica sebifera. The sequence goes on along the minus strand of CM042898.1, from coordinate 14,552,541 downwards.
GTTCTTCTCCAGCTTCTTTCATTAATTTTCAGCTTTATATGTTATAGTTTTGAGTCTGGTATAGCTGTTTAGATTATTGGTTGTGATTCTATTTTTGATATTATATTTAAGGCCTTCTTCAAACTTCTTGCATTTGTCTCTTTCAGTAGATACCATAAAGGTGTCATAGTGAGAAAGTTTGTAAAACTGCACAACATATTCAGCAACAGACATATTCTCCTATTTCAGATTTAGAAATTCTTTTCTCTTCTCATCTTTGTATACCTTAGGCATGTAATTATTTTGAAATTCCCAAAGAAAATCATTTCATGTCAGAACTGGAGGTTGTACATCACTATCTAGGACCGTCTCCCACCATTCATAGACATTACTTTGAAGCAAGGACACTACATAATAAAATTTCTCATCCAAAATACATCTCATCATATTCAATACCATTTATATCCTTTTGATCTATGTCTCTGCTTCTACTAGGTCAATCTAGCCCTAGAAATCAACTGCACCTTATGTTCTTAACTTATTATAATGTCTTTCTCTATATATTTCAGTCTCTTGTACTTCATATTTTGGGTTTTCATAGGGTACTTCTGCATATGATGATTGTGTTGCATGTGTTAGATCCCTAGCTCCTAGTGCTGGTTGATCTCTATGCAAATGAGGTGATGCCTTATGAGAATATATTTCGATCGGCCTCTCTCTCCTTGGTGAATAATCATGTCTTATCATGACCCTAAAATAAATGAAATTATGTCACTACATAATTTTCAACACATATGATGCACATGTTATCATGCTCATATTCGTAAGCATGTATATATATATATATATATATATATATATATATATATATATATGTATGTATGTATGTATGTATGTATGTATGTAACACCATATCTTATACATTTGAGTATAACCTATCCCTATTAACATTGATAGTAATTTTTTTTATATCCTGTAATATTATTCAATGACTCTACAAGTCTTATATACTGTAATATCATTCAATGACTTTCCAAGTCTCATACCCCGTAATATCATTCAATGAATTTGCAAGTCAATACTGAGTCTTTCGCCACAATACGATATATCACATATATTAAAACATAAACTTTGCACATAAGTATTTACGAGTTACTTTCGTTTATACATTTTTAAAACCCATTCCAAACTGACTATACATATTCAACCACGTAAATACAGAATGCAGATGACATATTTTCATGCTCGAGTGGTATGCAAGGAGAGAGAGTGATGAGGCTTGGCCAGTGACCTGTGCTCCATGTCTTCTATACACTACTCAAAATGAGCTATCACTTTTTTTTACCTGAAAAATGATGCAAATTGATGAGTTGTGGCTCAGTGAGAATAATTATCCAATGAGCTCTAAAGTACCAAGCAACTCATAGTAATAAATCACAAATCCAACACATACCATGTATTTCATTCCATTCATTCAAATCATATAAATATCAATAAAGTTGAAACATATAATCATTACTCTTTACGTACGAAAATGCTTTGCTTATTTCATTTTGTTGTGACCAAGTTAAACAGACATTGCCCTGGGTTTCCATGTGAACATTTGCATTTGCTAGATAGCTTGATCATTTGTTTCATTTGCACATTTGTTGGGCCTTAGGCCTCTTCTTTTGCTTTATAATATCGATTAACTAGTCACAATGCCTTTTAGGTCCATATGCATATGCACTTGTACTTAAGCATTCATCAACCAAGGTATTTTACCACATATGATATACATATACTACATATATGCCTCATATGCCACGCATATACCTTGTATATACTATACACATACCATGTATATATATCACATATGTCAAATATATACCTCAAATATACCACAAGTATACCATTATATGTACCACAATGTCACAAATTATCCATCCTCATATTAACAAGGACCAATCATGACAATCATATGAATCACATAGCAAGCAACATTCATTTGCACTAAAGAATTCAATTGATAATTAGACTCACCTTTCTCCTTTGATTCTGACCCCTAACTTATTGTCTATCCACTCCTTGTGGGTCTCCAATATGTTGCGAGCCTAATATGAAAACATAATCGATTAACTCATGATTAGGGAGACTTAATGTGGCTTAAACAAATTAATATGCTTGTTCATATCAATAGTTAAGATTTTTCCTATGAGGCAGTGTGACCTTATGGGACTGTTTAGCCTATAACTTTTTCTATACTTGACCCATTAATCTAATTCTTATTCCTAATTACAATTAACTTATAATTATGTAACATATTAAAATTTTAGACCAATTGGATCACTGTACAAATTTTGGTGGAATTTTTAAATGGGTTCTATTTTTTGCCCTGTTTCCTGCCCTTTGACAGTTTCAGGGTATCAATTTTGGTTCATCATAACTTATAATCTGTACGTCCTATTTTAATGGAACTTTACAAAAACTTATATGGGTTAAAATGAAACACTTTTAATTTTTAAAACTTTTATCAATTATGTCTCTAAGGTCTTCAAATTATAACAAATATTGCAATGGTCTAGAATAGAATTGGCTTCCAGATCAGTAAAACTTCCAAATGCCATAACTTAGTCTATACATACGATATCAAGCGCAAATGAGTACCAATATTTATATAATACATATACCTATAACTTTTATGTTTTGATCATTTACAGAATCTAGCTCTAATAAGGTCAAAAGAGCCAAACATGTTGTTTGATCTTACCAGGGCACTCAGTAGGCAGTTCAAACCATGGAACAGTCATGGTTCCATTCACCATAACTCACATTTTACAAGACATATGAACCTGAAATGTGGTATAAAAATACTTAACACATATATGTACAACTTTTAGGTTTTGATATACTTCAAATAATGGCTTTATCATATTCAAAACTAACAAACACAGTGGCTAACTCACTTAGGGTTCACATCCGGACCAGTTTCATTACAATGAGGATATCTCATTTTATACACAACAACTTGTAAAACGGTTTGCATATACATAAATCTAAGACATAAAGGAACAGAATTTGTGTTTTAAACTTTTCCAAAATCAATTTCTATTAATATCAAAATTGGGGTGCAATTCAGCGCCTATTAATGAACCTTAGCAACTCAAATCAACCTTATAGCAATAAGAATTGATTACTTACCAAGACAAAACTTGCAAGGGATCAATTTGCCTCAAACACCATGTGAAAAAAGGAAGAAGTGAGTTCTAGAATGAAGGAAGATGAAGAAGAAAATGGGATGGAGTGAGGAGGCAGAAATGGGGGAGGAAGATAAAGCCAATCTTTTTGTTTTTTTTTGTCTTTTTATCCTTTTTCTCTTCATCTCTTCTCTTTTCTCTTCTCTTTTCTCCTTTATTTTCTCTTCTCTTTTCTCTTCTCTTTTTGTTTATTTTCCTTTTATTTCATTTTCATTTTATTTTGTCTATATTATTATTATTATTATTATTATTATTATTATTTACATATATTTATAATTCTACTAATTCACACAATAATACAACTTAATCATTTGGCCCGATTTAACTTAATTAACAATGTAAATGTTTACTAATCTTAATCTAGTCATTTTTCTTACTTTAATTTAGTCACCTTATTCAATTTATTTCTAATGCTTTGTTATCCTCATTTAGGTTATAAGTACATACGTACGACTCGATACAATTGCCAAATACTATGACACATAGCTAGTGTGTGCCATGAACTTGTTCCTAAGAAAATATGTATGAAATGCACGTGTTCAATTGGATTATATGGAATATGCATATGTTCAAATGAAATGCATGTGGGGATGGTCAAAGATGTTACAATTCTCCCCTCCTTTTAAAAATTTCGTTCTCGAAATTTAATACCTGGAAACAGGTATGAATATTGTTTTTTTCATATTTTCTTCTGTTTCCCATGTTGCCTCTTCTAGTAAATGGTTACGCCATAATACCTTAACTAAAGGTATTTCTCAATTTTTTAGTTGTGTAGTCTTGTATCCAATGATTTGCACTGGTTCCACAACATAACTCATGTCCTCTGCAATCTCAATGGCTTGATCTTTAAGTACATGTGTAGGATCTTACCTGTATCTTCTAAGCATGCTCACATGAAACACATTATGAATCTGAGCCATCTCTGGTGGTAATGCCAATCTGTATGCCAGTGAACCAACCTTTTCAAGAATTGCATAAGGTCCTATGTATCTTGGGCTCAATTTACCTTTCTTGCCAAATCGCATTACCCCTTTCCATGGAGATACTCGTAGAAATACCTTTTCACCCAACTCGTATTCCATTTCCCTTCTATGCTGATCAACATAACTTTTCTATCTGTCTTATGCTGCCTTTAGCTTATTCTTGACAATTTTGATTTTATCCACTGTATCTTGTACTATCTCTAGCCCTTGTAATGCACGTGTACCTTCTTCATCCCATATGATAGGGCTTCGGCACTTTCTGCCATACAATGCCTCATATGGCGCCATCTGGATACTGCTATGATACTGGTTGTTGTAAGCAAATTCAATCAATGCTATATATTCATCCCAAGTACTTCTGAATTCCATAAAACATGCCCTAAGCATTTCTTCCAATGTCTGTATAGTCCTTTCTGATTATCCGTCAGTCTGTGGGTGGAATGCAGTGCTAAAGTTCAATTTTGTTCCCAATGCATCTTGTAAACTCACCCAAAAACGTGAAGTAAACTGTGGATCTCTATCAGACACAATGGACACTGGAATGCCATGCAATTTTGCCAAACTCTCGAGTGTACACCCCCATCTGATAGGTAGAAAATGTGCTGACTTGGTTAATCTATCAACAATTACACATACTGCATCATTTTTCTGTGGGGTTCTTGGCAATCCATAAATAAAATCCATCATTATTTTCTCTCATTTCCATTCTGGCACTGGCAATGGATGTAACTTACCAATTGGTGCTTGGTGTTCAATCTTAATCTGCTGACATGTCAAGCATTTGGAAACATATTCTACTATGTCTTTCTTCATTCTTGACCACCAATAATGAGGCCTTAAACTGTGATACATCTTTGTCATCCCTGGGTGCATTGCATAAGGTGCATTGTGTGCCTCTTCCATTATTTCCTGGAGCAAGTTTTCAGTGTTTGGAACACATATGCGTGACTTTAACATTAGTGTATCATTCTACACATGAAACTCTATACTATTTCCTTGCCTTATCATATCAACTTTCTCATATAATTGAGGATATTTGTTTTGTGCTTCTTTGATCCTCTCCTTTAGTATAGGTCTGACTTGAAGAGTAGTAATCAATGATCCTCTATCAAGTATATTCAATTGAACAGTCATGGACCATAATTGAATCAAATATGGAAAAGAGGATGCTTACAAATGAGCTACACTGCTACTGGTCTTCCTACTCAATGCATCTGCTACCACATTGGCTTTCCCTGGATAGTATTCAATTGTACAGTCATAATCTTTCAATAGCTCTAACCACCATCTCTGCCTCATATTTAATTCTTTCTATGTCAGCAAATAACCCAAGCTTTTATGGTCTGTGAAGATCTGGAATGTCTCACCATACAGATAATGCCTCCAAATCTTCAATGCAAATACAACTGCAGCCAATTCTAAATCATGCACTGGATATGAGATCTCATGTGGTCTCAACTATCTGGATGCATAAGCTATCACCTTACTATGTTGCATCAATACACATCCCAAGCCTTGGTGAGAAGCATCACTATATACCGTAAATCCACTTGTACCCGTAGGAATAGCAAGCACTGGTGCTGAGGTTGGCCTGTGTTTTAGTTCATCGAAACTTCTTTGACATTCTGAAGTCCACTTGAAAGGCACATTCTTTCTCAACAATTTAGTCAAAGGGCTAGCAATTAAGGAAAATCCATCAACAAATTGCGATAGTATCAGGCTAAACCTAGAAAACTATGCATTTCTGAAATATTTTTAGGAGCTTCCCAATTTACCATAGCCTCAATATTCTTTGGGTCAACCTCTATGCCCTTACATGACACCACATGTCCAAGAAATAACAAATGATCTAATCAGAATTTGTATTTACTCAATTTGGCATATAATTGTTTCTCCCTCAAAGTTTGCAACACAATTTTTAAATGTTGTTCATGTTCTCCCTTATTCTTTGAGTATACCAATATGTCATCAATAAATACTATCACAAACCTATCCAGATATGGTTGAAACACCTTATTCATTAATGCCATAAATGCAGCTGGAGCATTAGTCAACCCAAATGGCATTACTAAAAATTCATAATGTCCATACCTGGTTCGGAAGGCAGTCTTTGGAACATCCGCTTCTGCTACCTTCAGCTAGTAATAGCCTGATTTCAAATCAATCTTGGAGAATATTTGGGCTCCTTGCAATTGGTCAAACAAATCATCTATTCTGGGCAACGAATATTTGTTCTTCATTGTCATTTTATTCAGTTGCCTGTAATCGATGCACAATCTCATTGTTCCATCTTTCTTTTTAATAAATAATACTGGGGCTCCCCAAGGTGATACACTAGGTCTAAGATACCCTTTGTCAAGTAACTCCTACAATTGGGCCTTTAGTTCTTTCAACTCAATTGGGGCCATTATGTAGGGTGACCTTGATATTGGTGTTGTTCCTAGTACTAGTTCATTAGTGAATTCTATCTCTCTATCTGGTGGTAAACCAGGTAGATCATCTGGGAATACATCAGCAAATTCCCTTACCACTAGTATATTTTCAAGCAAGCTATCAGTGGTTCTAGTATCAGTCACATATGCCAAATATGCTTCACATCTCCCTTTGATCATTTGAAATGCCTTTACAGCTAAGACTAGGCATGTAGGCACAGGTTTTCTTTCACCTAGAAATACTACCTTTGGCTGGTTTGGTGATTCCAAAATTACTTCCTTAGTAAAGCAATTCGCTATTGCATGATGTCTAGTTAACCAGTCCATTCCCAGTATCACATCAAATTCATATATTGGCAATAAAATCATATCAGCTATTAACTCAGCTCTATCAATGCATATCAAGCAATCACGACAGACATTATTCACAACTGCTACTGTTCCCAATGGAGTACTCACATTTATGTCAATCCCCAAAGGCTCATGTGTTTGATACAGTTTAGATGCCATATGCAATGATATAATTGAATGAGTGGAGCCTGGGTCAATCAATGCATATGCTAACAAATCATAAATGTAAATATTACTGGTAACTACTTCAGGAGCATCCACCGCCTCCTGTCTAGTCATAGTAAACACCCTGGCCTTAGTAGGGGGTCTAGAACTCTGACCTTCACATTGGGTCACTCCTCTGCCCATTGTACCAGTCCTGCCCCTGCCTCTTCCTCTGCCCTGTGTCCCACTAGTAAGATAGATCCTCAGTGCCTCAACAGTAGTCTCAGATACTCCTCTGCCTCTGCTGCTCTCTGCAGTTTGGCTCTATTTGGACAGTCTCTATGTGCTCCATCGATCCACAGAAATAACATGCTCTTGTGAGCCTTCTACATTCGCCCGTATGTTGTCTACCACAATTAGTACAAGTGGGCATCTGTTCAACATATTGGCTTTGCCCTCTGCCTAGGTAAAAAGAAGTTATAGCATGACCTCTAGAGCTCGAGTATCCACCTCTGTTACCAGAATGTGCAGACATCTATCTACCTCTTTTTCCTGACCTTCTGCTAGACTCACCAAAGAACTCATCTGCTGCCCTTTTAATATTTTGTTCCCCAGCTTCTTTCATTAACCCTTCAGCTCTGATTGCAGTAGCTCTAAGTCTGACATAATTATCAAAATCAGTAGTTGTGATTCTATTTCTGATTTCATATTTAAGGCCCTCCTCAAACTTCTTGCATTTGTCTCTTTCAGTAGAGACCATGAAGGTGGCATAATGGGAAAGTTTGTTGAACTGTACTTCATACTCTGCAACAGACATGTTCCCCTATTTTAAATTCAGGAATTCCTTTTTCTTCTCATCTTTATATTCCTCAGGCATGTAATTGTTTTGAAATTCCTGAAGGAAATCATTCCATGTCAAAACCGGTGGTTGTGCATCACTGTTGGGAACTGTCTCCCATCATTCTTCAACATTACCTTAAAGTAAGGATACTGCATAATCAAATTTCTCATCTGGGGTACATCTCATAATATTCAGTACCCTCTGTGTCCTTTTCAGCCATGTCTCAGCTTCTGCTGAGTCTATTGTGCTATTGAAATCAGTTGCACCATGTTTCCTCAGCTTGTCATAATGTGTTTCCTTATACATTTCAGGACCATATACTTCCTGTTCTAGGTTTTCATGGGGTACTTCTGCATGAGATGACTGTGATGCATGTGCTGGAGCTCTAGCTCCTAGTGCTAGTTGATCTCTATGTAAATGAGGTGATGTCTCATGAGAATGCATTTCGGCAAGCCTCTCTCTCATTGGTGAATCATGTCTTATGATGGCCCAAAAATAAATGAAATTATGTCACTACATAATGTTCAACACATATTATGCATATGTTATCATGCTTATATGCATATGCATGTTCCCATGGAGCCTATCCCTGCTCTGATACCAAAAATGTAACACCACATCTTATACATTTGAGTATAACCTATCCCTGTATCAATTAATCACATATAGCATGCTGGAAAGACAAAATATCCTATTAACATTAATAGTAATTTTTTTCATATCCTGTAATATCATTCAATGATTCTGTAAGTCTCATATACTATAATATCATTCAATGTCTTTGCAAGTCTCATACCCCGTAATATCATTCAATGACTTTGCAAGTCAACACTGAGCCTTTCGCCATAATACGATATATCACATATATTAAAACATAAACTTTGCACATAAGTATTTACGAGTTGCTTTCGTTTAAAAAATTTTTAAAACCCATTCCAAACTGACTATACATATTCAACCACATAAATACAGAATGCAAATGACATATTTTCATGCTCGAGTGGTATGCAAAGAGAGAGAGTGATGAGGCTTGGCCAGTGACCTGTGCTCCATGTCTTCTATACGCTACTCAAAATGATCTATCACTTTTCTTTACCTTAAAAATGATGTAAATTGATGAGTTGTGGCTCAGTGAAAATAATTATCCAATGAGATCTAAAGTACCAAGCAACTCATTATAATAAATCACAAATCCAACACATACCATGTATTCATTCCATTCATCCGAATCATATAAATATCAATAAAGTTGAAACATATAATCATTACTCTTTACGTATGAAAATGCTTTGCTTATTTCATTTTGTTGTGACCAAGTTAAAAAGACATTGCCCCAGGTTTCCATGTGAACATATTCCATGTGAACATTTGCATTTGCTAGCTAGCTTGATCATTTGTTTCATTTGCACATTTGTTGGGCCATAGGCCTCTTCTTTTGCTTTACAATATCGATTAACTAGTCACAATGCCTTTTAGGTCCATATGAATATGCACTTGTACTTAACCATTCATCAACCATTGTATTTTACCACATATAATACATATACTGCATATATGCCTCATATGCCACGCATATACCTTGTATATACTATACACATACCATGTATATATATCACATATGTCAAATATATCCCTCAAATATACCACAAGTATACCATTATATGTACCCCAATGTCACAAATTATCCATCCTCATATTAACAAGGACCAATCATGACAATTATATGAATCACATAGCAAGCAATATTCATTTACACTAAAGAATTCAATTGATAATTAGACTCACTTTTCTCCTTTGATTCCGACCCCTAAATTATTGTCTATCCGCTCCTTATGGGTCTCCAATATGTTGGGAGCCTAATATGAAAACATAATCGATTAACTCATGATTAGGGAGACTTAATGTGGCTTAAAAAAATTAATATGCATTGTTCATATCAATAGTTAAGATTTTTCCTATGAGGCAGTGTGACCTTATGGGACTGTTTAGCCTATACCTTTTTCTATAATTGATCCATTAATCTGATTCTTGTTCCTAATTATAATTAACATATAATTATGAAACATATTAAAATTTTAGACTAATTGGATCACTGTACAATGTTTGGTGGAATTTATAAATGGGTTCAGTTTTTTGCCCTGTTTCCTGCCCTTTGACAAGTTCAGGGTATCAATTTTGGTTCATCATAACTTATAATTTGTAAGTCCTATTTTAATGCAACTTTACAAACACTTATATGGGTTAAAATGGAACATTTTTCATTTTTTAAACTTTTATCAATTATGTCTCTAAGGGCTTCACATTATAACAAATACTGCACTGGTTCTGAATAGAATTGGCTTCCAGACCAGTATGACTTCCAAAGGCCATAACTTAGTCTATACATATTATATCAAGATTAAATTAGTACCAAACTTTAGCTAATACATATACTATAACTTTCATGTTTTGTAGATTTACATAATCTAGCTCTAACAAGCTCTAATGAGCCACACAATTTGCTAGATCTGCCCAGGCACTCAGTAGGTAGTTCAAACCATGGAACAATCATGGTTCCATTAACCATAACTCACACTGTACAAGGAATATGAACCTGAAATTTGGTATACTATACATAACACATATATCTACAACTTTTATGTTTTACTTTAAATAATGGCTTTATCATATTCAAAACTAATAAACACAGTGGCTAACTCACTTAGGGTTCACATCCGGACCAGTTTCAGGTCAAAGAGGATATCTCATTCTATACACAACATCTTGCAAAACGGTTTGAATATACATAAATTTAAGACATAAAGGAACAACATTTGTGTTTTAAACTTTTTCAGAATCAATTTTTATTAATATCAAAATTGGGGTACAATTCAATGCCTATTAATGAACCTTAGCAACTCAAATCAACCTTATAGCAATAAAAATTGATTACTTACCAAGACAAAACTTGCAAGGAATCAATTTGCCTCAAAAATTAAGTGAAACAAGGAAGAATTGAATTCTGAAATGGAGGAAGATGAAGAAGAAAACGGGATGGAGTGAGGAGGCAGAAATGGGGGAGGAAGATAAAGCCAGTCTTTTTGTTTTTTTGTCTTTTTATCCTTTTTCTCTTCATCTCTTCTCTTTTCTCTTCTCTTTTCTCCTTTCTTTTCTCTTCTCTTTTCTCTTCTCTTTTCGTTTATTTTCCTTTTGTTTCATTTTCATTTTATTTTGTCTATATTATTATTATTATTATTTACATATATTTATAATTCCACTAATTCACACAATAATACAACTTAATCATTTGGCCCGATTTAACTTAATTAACAATGTAAATGTTTACTAATCTTAATCTAGTCATTTTGCTTATTTTAATTCAGTCACCTTATTCAATTTATTTCTAATGCTTTGTTATCCTCATTTAGGTTATAAGTACATACGTGCGACTCGATACAATTGCCAAATACTAGGACACGTAGCTAGTTCGTGCCATGAACTTGTTCCTAAGAAAATATGTATGAAATGCACGTGTTTAATTGGATTATATGGAAGATGCATATGTTCAAATGAAATGCATGTGGGGAAGGTGAAAGATGTTACAATTCTCCCCTCTTTTTAAAAATTTCGGTCTCGAAATTTAATACTTGGAAACAGGTATGGATATTGTTTTTTTCATGTTTTCTTCTGTTTCCCATGTTGCCTCTTCTAGTAAATGGTTACGCCATAATACCTTAACTAAAGGTATTTCTCAATTTCTTAGTTGTGTAGTCTTGTATGTAACGGCTGGATCTCAGCCCGGAACTTGGGCCCGCAACAACTGAGTCCACCCGCCGTCTCACTGAGACCAACGGGCTGCCGGGGTCCATGGCCCAATACCCCCAACCCATCACTGTGTTAAGCCCGGAACTTGGGCCCGCAACGACTTAATCACAGCAGGTTATTGGAGGCAGGGATCGAACCCTTAACCTCCCTTTAGTCTCAGTAAGAGACTACCAATTGTACCATGCCTGATAATTTAGGCCACGGTCGCGGTTGACCGAAATCCGGCGCACTGAACCGATCGGGGTCTAAATTTGGACATGAAAGAAATAAATTTAAATAATAATAAGATGGGAGAAAAAAATTTTGAATATTATTAATTGAGAATTTTGAAGTTTGGAATTAAAATTGGGAAAAAAATTATTTTTCGCTGAACGAAATTTGGAATTGCAGTGTTTTTGGCACAGAAATTCTAAGAAGGCATAAAAATGGAATATTCTTTATCTAAGGAAAGGAATATTCTTTTGATTAAAATAAAGTAAGAGTGATTTAAATTAATGGACCAATAGGAAGCAAGATTAGTAACTAATCCTAACCACCCACCTAATCCAACTATAAAAAGTCAAAATTTCACTTTTTTGACCATTCTTCTTCTTCTTCATCTTGACCAAACTCATTTCTCTCTCTTTTCTTCTTCTTTGCCGTGAGCTTCTCCTCTCCCATTTACTTTTGTTTTTCTTTCTTCAAATCAAGCTAAGATTAGATGAAAAAAAAAGGGATTAAGGCAAGATCATGAAGAAAGTGAAGTAAAGTGAGCAAAACTAAAGAAGAGGAAGGAAGAAAGGAAAAAAAAAGAGAGTTTTTAGCCATTTGGAAGATCATCAAAGGTGAGTTTAGATTTTCCATCTCCTTACTTTCTTCTTCTCTTTTCTTTGAGTTTGAGGTTAGTTGCCATTATAGCTAGTAAATTAGGGTTATTAGTATGCTAATGGTGATTAAGGGTGGATTAGTGTGATTAGTGTTTGATTAGTGTAAAATTTATTGTTAGGGCAAGGAAGTGAACAACCTTTGAACCAAAATCAAAGGGGAAGTAAGGGCAAGGAAAAGGCTATCTAAGAGGAAGAGAAAAGTGAAGAAAAATAGAACTTTGAGGTATGTACATTTGGCAAAAATTCAATATAGAAAAGTATTGATTTTGATTTTGTGATGTAGTGAATTTATGTATGAAATTCTGAACATTTGATTGAGTGATTAAATGATGCCATGAATGTGAAAATAAAGACTAGAAAATGAGGTTGATGCATGAAAATGGAAAATGTATGAATTATTTGATGTGCTGGAAAATTCGTCTTATGAACAGTGTCTAGTGTTTTGGTCATAACTTGAGTTCTGGAAATCATTTCTGAGTGATTCTTACTGGATTGGAAATTTAAGACATAGGGCTTGAACTTTCATTCAGACCATTAGACCTAAATATGCCTGGAATTAGGTGACAAATGGACTCAAACTTTGAACTAGAAATCTGTCCAAAAAAAACAAATACTGGGCAGATTGCAGTGAACATAGGTTGGAAAACAATTCATAACTTTTGCTACGAAATTATTTTTAATGTGATTCCAGTTTGAAATTAAAGATAAGACATGTAACTGCATTTTTATAGTTGATCACTTGTCCAAATTCCATCTATAAATGGATGAAAAAGATATAGAAAGATAAGGCAGAAATCTGTCCAGTAAAATACTGGGCAGATTGCAGCAAACGTAATTTAGGAGAAAATTTATAACTTTTGCTAAAAAAAATTTTTTTATGTGATTCCAGTTGGAAATTAAAGATAAGACATGTACCTATATTTTGTTAGATGATCACATGTCCAAATTCTGTCTAAAAATAGACGAAAAATGCAGAGCAACATAAGGTAGAAATGCTGTCCAGAATAAGACAGCTGGTAGAAATGTGTTGATTGTGGATTTATGTGTTAGAAAATGTATTGATTGAATTTTTCTTATAGTTATAATGATTAAATGAGCTAGTATGAGGTTGTAAAATATTGAATGAGAATTATTGCATTTATATGGAATTTATATTAATGTTTCCCTACATAATTTATGCAAATATGAATAAAGGTAACAAATGTAATTTAAGCCCTATAACATCTAGTCGAGAACTAGAAATTAGGATAAGTTGGCATGCCAATAAAATGGTAGAAATGTAGACACTAAATATAATAGTGCTGAGTTAAAATTATGTAGGCACTAAAAATAATAGTGCTGAGTTGAAATTTACTTAGGCACTAAGAATTAGTGCTGAGTTCGAAATTTACGTAGGCACCAAAAAGGTGCTGAGTTGTTATTGAAAATATAGGCGTTAAACGCCGAGTTATAAAATAATTATGTAGGCGCCGAGTATACTGCCGGAGAGCAGAAACCCTGTATCCAGTGTTTAGTTCCGGTCTAAGATGTCGTGGGCTATTAAATAAATAACAGAAAAAAAAATGTGAAGTATGAAATTCATATTGTAGATTTTATATTTGTATTGTTAAAATTTCAAGCATGCTTAATGAATAAAATATCATAATTCATGAATTAAATATTTTTGCATGAAGAAAATAGTTTATTATTAATTGAATATTTGGCATGCTAAATAGGTTAATTGTAGTATCTAAAATTTTATTTTAGAATTATTTATGTAATGATTGGATAGTTGCCAAACGTACCACTAAGCTAGTAGCTTAGCGCGTGTGTTTCACGCGCAGATAAATAGAAGTAGCTGTTCCGATAGGGCGACCGAAGAAGAGGGAACCCCAAGATCAGATTGTAGCAGTCTAGTTCTTTTTGTATGTTTTGATAATGATGTTGTAAAAATTAAGTTTTAAGAATTTTGTTGATGTAAATTTGTGGCTTGTAATATTTATAAGTAATGGATTTGGTAATTATATATATCTAGAATTATTGTAGTTATATTTTTAAATATCATGGTTTAATGAATAAATTATTTTGAATCACAATATTCCCATCACTAGATATATATTTAAATTGAAAAAAAAAATATTTATACAAAATTGAGCGTTGGTTTTAAATTAAATGAGCTTAGTAGCACTTCCATATCCTATTAGCGATTAGTAGGGTAAGTGAGCGCTACATTGTATCCAATGATTTGCACTGGTTCCACAACATAACTCATGTCCTCTGCAATCTCAATGGCTTGATCTTTAAGTACATGTGTAGGATCTGACCTGTATCTTCTAAGCATGCTCACATGAAACACATTATGAATCTGAGCCATCTCTGGTGGTAATGCCAATCTGTATGCCAGTGAACCAACCTTTTCAAGAATTTCATAAGGTCCTATGTATCTTGGGCTCAATTTACCTTTCTTGCCAAATCGCATTACCCCTTTCTATGGAGATACTCGTAGAAATACCTTTTCACCCAACTCGTATTCCATTTCCCTTCTATGCTGATCAGCATAACTTTTCTATCTGTCTTATGCTGCCTTTAGCTTATTCTTGACAATTTTGATTTTATCCACTATATCTTGTACCTTCTGTATGCTTTGTTATCCTCATTTAGGTTATAAGTACACACGTGCGACTCGATACAATTGCCAAATACTAGGACACGTAGCTAGTGCGTGCTATGAACTTGTTCCTAAGAAAATATGTATGAAATGCACGTGTTCAATTGGATTATATGGAAGATGCATATGTTCAAATGAAATGCATGTGGGGAAGGTCAAGGATGTTACAATTAAGTTATCATGTATGGCATAAGAATAAGACAAAGTTCATGTTTACAGCGAGACTAATTGTTTTTTAAAAAAAAAAATCATGTCATATTATCATCAATAATTCAACAATCAATATGGAAGCTTTAATCATAAGCTCGTTTCACATAGCAAGCAATGTCTATATGCACTAAAGAATTAATTTGATAATTAAACTTACACGTTTTCTTTCATTTCGACCTTTAACTTATTGTATATCCCCTCTTTATAGGTCTCCAATTTATTGTGATCCTAATTTAAAAATATAATTGATTAATTCATGACTAGAGAAGCTTAATATGCCTTCATATCATTAGTTAGTATTTTTCTTATGAGATAATGTGATCTTATGGAATTGATTAGCCTATAACTTTTTCTACACTAATCCAATTTATCTGATTCTTATTTATAATTAAATTTCACATATAATTTTATAACATATTTGAATTTCAGAATTTTTGGTTTATCACACTATTTTTAGTGAAATTTTAAAATGTGGCATATTTTCTTCCCTTTGGCAGTTTTATGATACCAATTTTAATAATTCATATCTTACAATGTCTATGCTTAATTATGAAACTTTCCAAACACTTAGATAAGATACAAATAAATTTTTCATGTTTATAACTTTTATCAATTATGTATCTGAGATCCTCAAATTATAAGAAAAGTATCACTATTTTAGAACATAGTTAACTTCTGGACTAGTTTGATTTGCAAACATATCTCACACTATACATAACATATTATATAACATCATTCGATATAATTAAGGATAATCTCAATTATATCAAAATATGCTACGATGCACATGAGTTAAAATGTCATAGAATTAAAATTTTGATGCACCATGGCTATGATGACTTAAAGCAAAATAAAAACATTCTTAATGTCTTGAAATAAAGTTCAAAATAACAAAAGTTTAAATACAGTCTTGTGCAGGCATACACAAGCCCAAGGTTTTACAAAATAAGTAATTACAAAAGTACATGTTTCTGATATAAAATTATGTAAATCTATAACTACCCAACCTAACAAAATAACCAAAAAATATACTTTTGACTCTAATCACTAAGCGTCCTCCTTTGTTGCTCCAACCCTGCACATGGAAAGTCCATACGCTAAGCAACTCGTACTTAGTGGTACATAAAAAAGTACAAGGTGTATAACAAAATATATATAATATGCATAACATACTTACCAACCTATCATGGTAACTTACCTCAAAGCCCACACATGCATCATTTCATACTCTATATTACATATCATCATAGGGCTTACTTAATGTCATTAAAATTCATAGTTATTAAATTCACCCATTTCATGCATGCAAAGATTCAATTAATCACACAATTCCTCAATAAAAATAGTATTTGCATAACGTAACAATGTTCACATTATTTTACTCATTACATTCCTCAACTCATATGTTGCCCTGTCACTGGTAGATTTCGTGCTCTATTTTGGACCTTACTTTTGATCCTGTTAAAATGTGAATTAAATTACAGGGTCTTCTTAACAATTTTAGTTCTAAATCTGAGCTTTAATATAAAACTTGAATCACTTAATTTTGAGTTTTCTATCAAAAGATATGATCAAATTAACACCGAATGGCCACTAACAATTTTATATCTGCATTTTATAGTCTAAATAAAAGTTCAAGTCCTATGTCTTATCTTTCAAACCCAATAAAGAACATACAAATATGAATTCCATAACTTAAGTTATAACAATTTATGCACTCACAGCTCATCAATTCCAGCAAAGAACACACATATTTACCATATTCAAGTTTTACCAAAATTAATCCTAAGTTTAGAAAACATGCATCCCCAAGATTTTTATCAAAAAATACTATTAATTCAGAATCATTAATATATCAAATGCTCAAATCATACAACCTAAAAAAATAAGACATAGGCTATTGCCTTAGTTATGTACAAACCTCTTTTTTTTTCTTTCTCTTCACTTCTCTTTGACTTTTCCTTTGCTCTTTTGAGCTAGATCCTTATCAATTTGAGTTCCTAACATACATAAAAGAGATCATTAAAACTTTACTTCATTAAAACTCCATAAACCCTAATCTCTCTCTCTCTCTTTTTGCTCTCTTAAGCTTTCTGAAGCTTGTTTGTGCGAGAAAATGGCTCTCTTTCTCTCTTTCTCACTTTTTCTTCTTAGACTCAAGCTTTACATATCCTATTTCTTATCACATGCATGAAGAATCAGTGCATGCATGACAATTGTTTAATTTAAAAAGTTATCATGTGCATGAGACATCAACACACGTGTGATGTTCTTTTTTGTTGCAAAGTCCAGTCGCATTCAAACTCTTATTCTAATCAAGTGGGCCTAGATTTTGAAGATTAATGTTAATTTGAAGAAATACTTTTTGGGAGACTATCTTGCATTTAGGAAGTTTTACAAATCTAGAGTTAGATTTTAAGTATGACTTTTTAAATTATAAATTCCAATTTTTTTATGTTTAGAATATATACAAAGAGACAGCGAGAGAAGATCCATCATATAAGCAAAAATTGAAACACTCTTTTAGTAGACATCATTAAGAATTTCAGTGAGCTTTTCTATTATATCTTTATTTTCTTTAATGTTTAACTTAATAATCAAAATAGACATGGTCATTATTATTGAGATGCTGGGCTAAACTCTTTCATGGGTGTTTAGTGAGCAACACCAGTTTGTATGAACCTTACTTATCTTTTTAATTGATGAATGATTTTCTTCAGTTTCAATTCTACTTAATAAGTTATAGCTGGATAGTTGCTTAATCACCTGTAGCGTCCTCTCGCCTAATCAAGATTAATCCAATTAAATGAGCGGATGCAACATGACCTAAGTGCGAAAAACCTGTGAAAATTTAAAACTTTTTTTGCTTTATACCATGATGACTTGCATAAAACATACAGTAGAAGAAATACTTGACTTAATGTTTAAATTACATTTCATAAATAAAATGTGTTAACCCTTAACTGGGGGTTTATAAAAATATATGTCCTTAACAAAGAGTTACATAATTCTTCAATATTTACATGTATACCAATAAACAACCCCCTTACGATGATGTGTACTAAATAAACAAAAGTGCAACATGTGCTATCACCGACCTGCATAGGTTTTGATATGATGTTTGGGGTGCTTCTCTTGTTCAACTTCTACTTATCTACAAAGCACCAACTTGCATGGGAAAAACACTTACATGCTAAGCTACTGAAAGTTTAGCAGTACATATAAGCATAAAATTTCACTTACAATTATATACTATACGTATTAAATGCCATCATGTAAGAATATCATGGCATGACAATAGAATCATAATATCATATATATTATCTTAACTTGTAGAAGAATAATTCATTGAACATACATAATGATAACAATAGCATATAACGTTTCACTATGTACATAACATACTTACATACATATGCATTTCATGAAATTGTATTATTTACTTACTTTAACATATTTGATATTATTGCCTAACAACTCTCAACACCAACTATTCGGATACGAGTTGTGGATAGGGGTGCTCTCCAAGCTTAAGTTACCCTGCCAATATCTATAAACATGTATCAGTCTAGGCTCTTCAAGTCAATGGCACCAGTCTAGGCTAGCCAAATTGATTGAGTAAACATATAGCTTTTGCATGCAATATCATCTGTAATAACATGTGCTAGTCCAAGCTCCTGAAGTCAATGGCGCTCTCCAAGCTTAAGCCACATTGACTAGGTAAACATATAACTACGGTATTGTAACCCCCTTAATGGTTCATCCTACTACTAGTCTTAGTATCAAGTCTGGGCTTAACTTATTCATATTGCTATTAATACACATCAATATAGCATTCATATCATATATCATGTATACTTTGTTCATGTGAAAATGCATCAAGTAACATTCTCATGCTGGAAATCATATGAGCATACTTTAATTGTATCATTATGAAAAAAGTGCATTGTCATTACATTGAAACAATTTGTAAATCTCATTTAAGCAAGCTTCACATGCGTGAACTGCATGCTCATGACCATGAAGGTTCTTTCACAAGCACCCTACCCATGAACCAAACCTTGAACTATGTCATGAACGCTTCTATCCATTTTATGTACTTTCTTCATGGGCTTGATATTATATAGTTGCAGGCATGACATTGTTCATAAGCTGAGATTTATGGTCGTGAACACCTAGTCACAGGTGTGAATTTGGGTTTTCCAGTAGTTGACAACATAAAAAAAATATACATTCATTACAAGTCACATGCAAGGCTCTAAGGATTGTCCTATGACAACCTTTTCCTATCAACATGCTCATCACATCATGAATTAAAACATGTTAAAGGATCATTCAATATACATAATCACTACATTTACCATTTCCTTATTCACTAACTAATTCTTTTCCAATCATTTATACTTTCGTATACATTTAATCATTTCTTACTTACCTCTTTCACTCATTAGGCATCATCATTTATTATCTCATAAATTCCTCTTTAGGCACATTTATTACATATACATTAACATTTTTTATCAGGGCAATTCTTACCTAACTTAGCATTCATGCTCATATCATTTATTCAATTACATTTATCATGCAATTCATTACTACTTTTCATTTTACCATTATCATCAACTAGCATTTAAAGCTTTCAATTCATTTATCACACAACATGCCATGTTTTAGAATTTAAATACATATATGTACATACCTCTAATGGAGCCTCATAAAACCAAGCTTCTCTCAAGCTTGCTTTTCTTTTTTAGTGGATTTCACCACCTCCCCTTTCAACTCCTATCACATATAACATATCTTTATCAATATCAAAAACCCATATGCCTAGCCGTTAAAGCCATAAGGGCAAAAACCCTAACTTTAGCCCTTTCAACATCCTTAACTCACATAATCCCTTACTAACACATGTTATAACTTTTCAACAACTTAAAGAGGGGTCTTTAATCTTAATCTCTTAAGAATAAGCCTTAACCTAACCCATTTAGAAATGGTTCTCCACCATATACTAATAATACATTAAAGTTATGAAAGCTTATAAAGAAGAAGGAGAAACATGATTCCTTACCTTACTTGAAGGAAACACAAATGGGATGGAAGATTCGACTTTAGTCTTCCTCCTAGGGTTCATCCTCCTTAAGAACACCACCTTCCTTATGCTCTCTTTTCCCAAGAAATTGATGGAACCTTGATCTTTTGCTTTGGTTTAGATATCTAGGGTTGGGAATCAAAGAAAAACATCAGCTATTGGCCTCTGGTATGAGAAAACCTCGAATTCTAGGGTTCCCATTTGAGTTTTAGGTCATGGATGGAAGAAAGAACAACTAATATGATTTTATAACTGACAATGTTCATAGGCATGACAACCCTTGTCACGGCCATGAATATGTTAAATCCTAGAATTCCATCTCGCGATGGTTCACGGTCGTGACCGAGCGGTCACGGGTGTGAACCCTATGACATTTCATTTTCTTGTTTCTTTTCAACTCTTGTCTCATAACTTTTAAACATACTTATCTTTTCTAAATCTATATTATTAACTAGGCCCTAATTACAAGTGTTACATGTCTCTCCTCCTTAAAAGAATTTCTTTCTCAAAATTACCTGTAGTGGTGTGTTGAAATAGTTGGGGGTACTATGCTTTCATCACTTCTCCACTTTCCCACATAGCCTCTTCGTTTGCATGATTCCTCTATTAAGGGCGGAACCCCAAAGACCATGCCTTGAAACCCCTCAACAAGACAAGGTAAACAAACCTTAAGCTATGGTGATCATAGATTGAATCCGACCCAAAGCTAACCAATGTAGCAAAGAACCAAGATTATATGGTTTATTAAGAATAGCCATGCCACAAGCAATATTACTTGACAAGTAACTGATTCCCAAAGGTAATAAAGACATGCAAATCTGCCTCACTTTAAAGAAGACTCTCAAATTCGTTTTTATTCATTAATTCATTGATGTCTTGTACAAAAAGCCTATATGAGTATTTATAGCCCCAAGTCTTTGAATCCTTTATGGTAAAGGATAACTAAATCCTATTCTAACTCAACTCCTAAAAGTACAGTCATATTTCAACTCATATTCTAAAAAGGTAGAGTTCTACTTGAATTAGGATACTAATTAAATCCTTCTAAAATAAGACAAGTGGTGGGTTGGGCTTTATTTCTTTGGCCCACATGTCTATCACTAATTAAAGCCAAAGGTAATTTAAGTTAGGCAGCCCACATACATAATTAAGCCCAATTCCAAGTTAAGCCCAAATCCCATAAATAGGCACATGGCTCCTAGCACATGATTGGCACATGACTTGTAATCTTCAAGGTTATGGAATTTGCCTTGTTTAGCCCATTTCAATTGAATCTTCATAAAAGACTCCTTTTATCTTCACCTTAGGCTTGCCTTTATGTAGTGTTAGCCCATAAGCTTGATTGTATATTTTAGGCCCAATATAGCAACGAATGCTCCAATGCTGCCTTCTATGACTTGTAACACGCCCCACATTGAATTGTATCATATGAAAAGGCTTTTGAACTCCTTTTCGGTCTATTCAATCAGATAATATTGCTCAACTCCATTGACAAAAGACTGTCATTCATATTCTTCATTTATGGTTCCCATGCATACATCATCTATAGAACTTTAACTAATGGTACTCGCTTGTGTCTAAGCTCTTTAATCACCCGAGCCAAAATCTCGATCTGTTCTTCCTTTATGTAAGGTCTGATCTGACCTCTATGTTTTCTACTATGATGACATATGACAGATCTGACCTAAATCTCCTCAACATGGAGACATGAAAAACATTGTGAATCTTGCTTAACTTTAGAGGTAAAGCAATTCTATAAATGACTGGCCCAAACCATTCTAAAATCTTATATGGCCCAATGAACCTTAAGACCTTTTTTCCATAAAGACACTTTGAAAAACACTTTGTCTCCCACTTCGTATTTTATATCTCTTCTCTTGAGATCTACATATGATTTCTGCCTATCTAAAGCTACTTTTAGCCTTTCTTATACGATCTTCACCTTTTCCTATGTTTCTTGCACCAACTCTGGCCCCACTAATTTTCTCTCACTGAGCTCTATCTAACATAACGGTGTTCGACAATTTCTACCGTATAGTGCCTCATAAGGAGCCATCTAGATGCTAGACTGATAGTTGTTGTAGTAGGCAAACTCCATTAATGGTAGGTATTTCTCCCAGCTACCTTTAAACTCGATAACACAACTTCTCATCAGGTCTTCTAGTATATGTATCACCTTTTTTGATTGACCATTAGTATGTGGGTGAAAAGTTATGCTGAAACTGAAGTTAGTACCCAAAGCTCGTTGTAGACTTCCCCAAAACTGATATGTAAACCTTGGATCTCTGTCTAATATGATAGAGACTGGAACTCAATGTAATCATACTATCTCATTCACATACAATTCTAGTAGCTTATTCAAGGAATAATCTTTTCTGATAGGTAAGAACTGTGCCAATTTCATTAACCTATATATGACCATTCAAATGGCATCAAATTTTCTTGGAGTCATAGGTAACCCAATCATGAAATCCATCATGATTCGTTCCCATTTCCATTCTGGTATCATAATCGATTACATCAAACCTGAAGGTACTTGATGTTATGCCTTGACCTGATGATATGTCAAACATCTTGTCGTGAACTCTGTGGTGTCCTTTTTCATACCTGCCCACCAATATCTTCCTTTCAGATCATGGTACATTTTATTACTTCCTAGATGCATGGAAAACTAGGTTTCATGTACTTCTTTTAAAATCTTTTGCTCAACTCTATAACATCGGGCACACATAAACAGCCTTGGTAAAACAAACTGTCGTCTGACTCAACTATGTACTCAGGTCTCTCCCCCTTGGAGACCAACTCGGTGACTTCAACTAGCTTACAATCTTACATTTATGAATCTTTGATTTCTTAGTTAAGAGTAGGTCGAATATGTAACTCTGTTATAGTCTTCTTGCTCAAAGCGTCGGCCACAATATTGGCCTTGCTTGGATGATAGTCGATGACACAATTATAGTCCTTATTCAGTTCTAACCATCGTCTCTGCCTCAAGTTGAGTTCCTTCTGTGTCAGAAGATATTTAAGCTCTTGTGACCAGTGTAGATATAACACTTTTCCCCATATAAGTAATGATGCCATAACTTTAGAGCAAACATAATGGCTGCCAACTCAAGGTCATCTGTGGAATAATTCTTTTAATGTGGCTTCAAATGTCTGGAAGCATAAACAATGACCTTTCCTTTTTATATCAAGACACACCCCAATCCGTTATGAGAATCATCATTATAGATAACATACTCTTTATTAGGAACTGGTTATGTAAGAACCGGGACTTCTATTAACATACATTTAAGCTTGTCGAAACTAACTTGATATTTGTCATTCAATTCAAACTTCACATCCTTTCTCAAAATTCTGGTCAATGGAGTAGCAATCAAAGAAAAACCTTTCATAAACCTCCTGTAGTAACCTGCCAAACTAAGAAAACTTCTAATTTCGGTCACATTCTGAGGAGGCTACCAATTCAAGATTGTCTTAACCTTGTTAAAATCAACTTTAATGTCATCTATTGACACGATGTGTCTAAGAAAAGATATTTCATTAAGCCAAAAGTCACATTTGGAGAGCTTGGCATAAAGTTTCTGATCTCTTAGGATCAGCAACATTGTTCCTAAATGTTTATTATATTGTGCTTGGTTCTTAGAATACACTAAGATATCATCAATGAAAACAACTACAAACTGGTCTAAATATGTCCTGAAGATCCTATTCATCAAGTCTATGAAAGTTATAGGAGCATTCGTCAAACCGAATGGCATAACCAAAAACTCATAATGACCATATCTGATATTAAAAGCTGTCTTGGCTATGTCTTCTTCTTTTATCTTCAACTGGTGATGATCCAACCTCAAATCAATTTTGGAGAACACTCATGCACCCTTTAACTGATCAAAAAGATCATCAATTTGGGCAATGGATATCTGTTCTTTATAGTCACTTTATTTAATTGCCTGTAGTTTATGCACAACCTCATAGACCCATCTTTCTTCTTTACAAACAAAACTGGTGCACCCCATGGAGATACACTTAGCCTGATAAAACCCTTGTCCAATAACTCTGGCAACTGAGCTTTCAACTCCTTCATATCTGAAGGTGCCATTATATAAGGTTCTATGAATATCGGTGTCATTTTTGGTGTGAGTTCTATAGAGAACTCGACATCTCTATTCGGTGGTAATCTTGGAAAATCGTCTAGAAAGACATCCGGAAACTCCCTCATCATAAGGATATCCTGAAGATCCAGAACACCTCTTTTGGTGTCAATCATGTGAGCTATATAAGCCTCACATCCCTTTCGCATCATCTTTTGTGCCTTAATTATATAAACCATTTGTAGAGGCTGTGGAAACCTCTCACCTTCAACTACCACTTCTTCTTGTTCTAAAGTCTTAAGAACAACTATATTAGACCAACAGTCA
This sequence comes from Triadica sebifera, assembly GCA_023653625.1. Lineage (NCBI taxonomy): Eukaryota > Viridiplantae > Streptophyta > Magnoliopsida > Malpighiales > Euphorbiaceae > Triadica > Triadica sebifera. The sequence continues at coordinate 14,527,538 of CM042898.1, read as the reverse complement.
ACAACTGCCTCAGGCTGTGAGAGCCAATCCATACGTAATATGGAATCATACTCAAGAAATGGTAGTTCTATGAAATCTATGAGAAATTGTTTCCCATGAATAACTAAAAGACAACTTTTGTATACCCGGTTCACAACCATACAATGGCCTAAAGGGTTCGTGACCTCAATCTCGAACTCTAACTTCTTTATTGTCATGTTGTGCTGACTAGGCATGCTCGTGCATACATACAAATGTGTAGAACTTGGGTCTATCAAAGCACATAAATTGGACCCATGTAAAGAAAACATATCCACAATGACGTATGTGGCTCCCTGGTCCTCAAGGGCCTTCATAGCATATGCCTTAGTAGGAGCTCTATTGGGTCTTGGCTTGTTCATTGTCTCTAAAATAGCCTGGCTATGTCCTACACGACTTCCTTATGACTGGTTCCTATTCTGAACCGGTGCCGATATTACTGTCTATGTGGGTGTAGCATTTGCCAATAAAGAGAAATCCCTCTTTGTGTGGTCTTGGGCTTTGCACCTAAAGCAAGCCCCCAAAAACAATTGACACTCTCTTCGGTGGTTTCTCTTACATATCCCATATAAGGGAGCTGGGTCTCTAGCTATCTGTGTGCTAGCAGTGGTTGAGGTAGTCTTAGAAGGCAATCCCTTTCTAAAAGAACTAGACTGTGAATGACTCTATCATCTGTTCTATCCCCTATCCTGGGACTGTCCAGAAAAGAATTGGCCTCTCTTACCAGTAGTCTTTGCCACACTAGCCATGGGTCTTATGGCATTCACTTCTACCCTTCTCTTCCTTCTCTTTTCTATACTGATGGCGGTGGACACAAGGGTAGAGAATTTCCCAAGTTGTAGGGAAATGACATGATATCCTATGTCATCATTCAAACCGTCCGCAAAATGGCAGCACTTGTCACTCTCATCCCCCGTGAGTCTTATGGCATATCTACTTAACCATGTGAACTCTTTAGCATTCTCTAAAACTATCATGCCCCTGTACTACAGATTCATGAATTCTCTTTTATGTATATTTGGGATATATATTCTTTCTTGAACTCTGCAGCAATGTATTCCCAAGTCAGCAGTTATGGAGTTTGTGGCATCTTTAGAACTGTTCTCCATCATTCATATGCATGTTTTTGAAGCAGTGATACTACTTACTTTGCCTTATGCTCCTCGGCAAACTCAAGCTCTTTAAAGACCTTCTTGGTCTTCTCCAAATAGAACTCAACGGCGGTGGGATCATCCTCACCCTTGCCATGGAAATCAATGGCCCTATACTTTTGTAGCCTATCTCTCTTCATCTTGGGTGCCTCTAGTGGTGGCGGCGGTGGAGTTGGTTGGGCTTGTGCTTATGGTATAATTTGTGGTATGGCTTATGCCAACTGTTGCACGATACCAACCATCTGTTGCATGATTGATATCGCACCTAGATCCACTTGTCCTACAGATGGTTGTTGAGGGACTGTAACAACACCTGGAGCTCGTACACTCGAAGCACTAGGCTAATTAGTATCCCTTGGATCTGAAGAATTGTTGCTCTCAGCAACATCGTGAGCTTCTAGGTCCATCTATACTCTCTTCACTCCTGTAAATTGTCATAGAGAGCCCACATCAGAGACTATGCGATGTACTATGCATGCATGAAAACCCTTAACCCACTTAGGTTTAAAATGCCTAAATCTAAGCTCTAATACCACTATATATAGCACCCTCTCACCCAACCAAGATTAACCTGATTAAATAAGTGAAGGCTACATGACCTGAGTGAGGAAAACTTGTGAAAATTAAAACTTTTCTTTGCATTATGGCCATGATGACTTGCATAAAACATACAGTAAAAGAAATGTTTGACTTAATGTTTTAATTCTATTTCATAAATAAAATATGTTAACCCTTGACTAGGGGTTTACAAAAATACATGTCCTTAACAAGGAATTACATAATTCTTCAACATTGATAGGTATACCAGTAAACAACCCCCTTACTATGACATGTACAAAAATACAAAAGTGCAACATTTGCTATCACCGAGCCGCGGGTTTGATCCGATGTCTCTAATGTCTGGGTTGCTTCTCTTGTTCAACTTCTACTTATCTATAAGGCTCCAACCTACGTGAAAAAATACCCACACACTAAGCTACTGAAAACTTAGTGTTACATATAGGCATAAAATTCACTTACAATTATACATTATACGTATTTTATGGCATCATGTAAGAATATCATGGCATGAAAATAGAATCATCATATCATAAATACTACCTTAACTTGGGGAAGTATAATTCGTTGAACATATATAAGATAACTATAGCATGTAACATTTCACTATGTGCATAATATACTTGCATACACATATGCCTTTGCATTCATTTCATGATATTGTATTCTTTACTTACTTTAACATATTTGATATTATTGCCCAACAACTCTCAACACTGACTGTTCAGATATAGATTGTGGACAGGAGTGCTCTCCGAGCTTAACCCACCCTACCATTATCTGTAAACATATGTTAGTCCATGTTCTTCAAGTCAATGGCACCAGTCCAGGCTAGCTAAATTGACTGAGCAAACATTTTTTCATGCAATATCATCTGTAATAACATGTGTCTGTCCAGGCTTCTCAAGTCAATGGCACTCTCTGAGCTTAAGCCATATTGACTAAGTAAACATATAACTACAGTATAGTAACCCCCTTAATGGTGCAACATTTATTCTACTACTAGCCTTAGTATCGAGTCTGGGCTTAACTTATTCATATTGCTTTTATTATACTTCAATATAGCATTCATATCCTATATCATGTATACTTTGTTCATATGGAATTACATCATGTAACATTCTCATGCTGAAAATCATATGAGCATACTTTAATTGTATCATTATGAAACATGTTCATGGCCATTACATTGAAACAATTTGTAAATCTCATTTAAGCAAGCTTTACGGGCATGAACTACATGTTCATAGCCATAAAGGTTCATTCACGGGCACCCCTACCTGTGAACCAAACCGTGAACTATGTCGTGAATGCTTCTGTCCATTTTGTGCACTTTTTTTGCAGGCATAATATTATATAGTCACAGGCATGACATTGTTCATAAGATGAGATTCACGGTCATTAACACCTAGTCATGGGCATGAATCTAGGTTTTTCAGCAGTTGACAGTATCAAAAACATGTATTCATTATAAGTCACATGCAAGGATCTAAGGATTGTCCCATGATAACCTTTTCCTATCAACATTTTCATCACATCATGCATCAAAACATGATAAAGGATCATTCAATATACATAATCACTACACTTACCATTTCCTTATTCACCGACTAAATCTTTTCCAAGCATTTATACTTTAATTTACATTTAATCATTTCTTACTTACCACTTTCACCCATTAGGCATCATCATTTATTATCTCATAGATGCCTCTTTAGCACATTTATTACATATACATTAACATTCTTTATCAAGGCTATTCTTGCCTAACTTAGCATTCATGCTCATATCATTTATTCAATTACATTTATCAAGGCATTCATTACTACTTTTCATCTTACCATAGTCATCAACTAGCATTTAAAGCTTTCAATTCATTTATCACACAATATGTCATATTTAGGAATTTAAATGCATATATATACATACCTCTAATGGAGCCTCACAAAACTAAGCTTCTCTCAAGCTTGCTTGTGACGCCCCAATTATATATTAGGAATAATTCCACATATATAAGAAGGATGCCACAAGCTTAACTTGATAATCTGCTCAAATTGAATTTTTTTTTCATTTTAAATAACTTAATCTATTTATTTATATTGGTTTAGGCAAGTTGTTCTAATTAACAATATATATTTATCCTTATATTGTATACACATATGACACCCGATTATGTTACATAATTATTTACATACACAATATTAATATATGAGACATGTCTACCACACCATATACATAGTCAAACAAAAAAAATAATAATAAATAATATAATTTTCATATTCAATAATTAAGTTCTCACTACCTCATGTAAGCATTTCATTTCTTAATCACTTGTGTCAATAATATAATTTTCACATTTCATTTCAAAGTCTTTAGTTAGTATTAGCCCAAATCTCATTCCCGGACTCTCCGGATATGGGGTGTGAAATAGGGGCATTCTTGGAGCTTAAGTCACCCTACTCACCATAATCTCAAGTCAAGGGCGCTCGCGGAGCTTAAGCCACCTTGACTGAATATAATTAAGTCATCTGTGTATAATCAGGATCAGGGGCACTCCTAAAGCTTAAGTCATTATGTCCCTAAATTATATGCATATCGGTTCCGATAATGGTGCACCATCTATCCTATGTTAGTCCTCAGGTAGAGAAATGGGCAATTAACACCATTAATTACTTGTTTCTATAACCAATACTCATTTCATATTAACACAATAATATATTCACAATTTATTTCAAAACCATGTAATAGCATGATATTTTATCAAATATTAACACAATATTAAGTTCATAATTAATAACATTCCTACAACTTTAAAACATGCCATAATATATAATTTCATCATCGTGACATGTAATTTATGCCATGCACACACAATCATGCATAAGGGTAAAACAAAATACATATATGTACAAACTTCGATAGTATTTTCCTTTTCCAAAATATAAGTTCAGAACTTGTTCATTTTTATTGGTCTTCTTCTTGTTGAAATCCTAATTTAAAAATATAATTAATTAATAGCTTGATAAAATATTTATTCTTAATATAATTTAAATAAATAACTACAATTTCTATTAAGCTAAAACAAGACCTCTAAGGACTGTTGGATTAATAACTTTTTCTAAACTTATCCAATGTATATGATTCTTGATCCTAATTAAATATAACATGTAAAACTAAAATATATTAAAATTTCAGAATTTTTGAACCTTTACGTAATTTTTGGTATAATTTTAAATATTGCCCTATTTTCTGCCCTTAGGCAGTTTCAAGGTACCCAATTCAAAAATTCATAGATTTCAATGTGTAACTTAAATTATTCTGAAACTTTTCATACTGTTATATAAGTTAATTGTACACATTTTTCATGTTTAACTCATTTCCAGATTTGGTCTCTAAGTTCTCAAATATTTGAGGGTATATAACTGGTTTAACATAGAGTATCAACCCGACCAGTTTAATTGTTCAGCTCATAACTCACAAACTACATGATATTTTAAGGTGAGACTTTCACAGATATTTAGATAAGACATAGGAGTAAAATTTTTATGCTTTTAACTTTGGCTAATTCGATCTAAAAATAGGTGAAATATAAGGACAAAATTACTAGAATTGCACAGGTATATGAAACTATCTCAATCAAGGAATAGTCATAGTTCATTTTAGAATAACTCAACCTACACAAGAAAACTTTATACCAAATTTTGTAGAGACCTCAATAACATATATACCTACAACTTTCATGTTTTACTAAATCTCAGATTAAGCCACTAAGATGATCAAGTTTTATAAAAACCGTAGGTTATTTGGTTCATACGTCTCCCTGAACCAGTTTTACCCCAATAACCATATCTCTTCATATACTCAAAAGCATTCAATAAAATTTGACAGAGAGATACACAAGACATAGATAAACAAATTTTAAGTTTAATACATCCCTAAATTGGATTCAAAAGATAATCAAAAATAGAGTGCAATATCCTGTAAAAATATAACCTAAAGAGTTCTAACAACACAATAATCATGGGAAAAATATTTCTTACCAAGATCAGATTTATTTAGACTGATTTTTGATGCAAATCTTGAAGAAGATGATGAGTAATTTGAGCTGTGATATAGAGGAAGGAAAATGGATGAAGAAGAAGAAGAAGAAGAGAAATGAAATTGGAATAAATGGCAAAAAAAAAAGTCTTCAGCCCCTTTTTCCCGTTTTTGGTTTTTTTTTCTGCTGACCATTTTACTGTTCACTTTACTTTTTTTTTAATTTTCTTATTATTATTATTATTATTATTATTATTATTATTATTATTATTATTATTATTATTATTATTATTATTATTATTATTATTATTATCATCATCATCATCATCATCATCATCATCTTCACATATTTCCTTATATCTAATATCTTTAATTTTATTTAACCAAAAATACAATTTAATTATGTGGTCTAAATTATTCAAATTAAACTCTAATTAGTGGGTGTTACATTGCTTATCCTTTTTGGTGGATTTCACCGCCTCCCCTTTCAACTCTTATCACATATAACATATCTTTATCAACATCAAAAACTCATATGCTTAGCCTTTAAATCCATAAGGGCAAAAATCCTAACTTTAGCCCTTTCAACATCCTTATCTCATATAATCCTTTACTAACACATGTTATAACTTTTGAAAAATTTAAAGAGGGACTTTAATCTTAATCTTTTAAGATTAATCCTTAACCTAAACAATTTGGAAATGGGTCTCTACCATATACGAATCATACATGATTAAAGTATGAAAACTTGTAAAAAGAAGGAGAAACATCATTCCTTACCTTACTCGAGGGAAACATAGATGGGATGGAAGATTCGACTTCTATCTTCTTCCTAAGGTTCATCCTCCTCAAGAACACCACCTTCCTTGTGCTCTCTTTTCCCAAGAACTTGATGGAACCTTGATCTTTTGCTTTGATTTAGATATATAGGTGAGAATATAAGAGAAGTATCAGCTATTGGCCTCTGGTATGAGAAGACTTTGAATTCTAGGGTTCCCTTTTGAGTTTTAGGTCAGGGATGGAAGAAAGAAAAATTGATACGATTTTATATATGACGATGCTCACAGGCATGACAACCCTTATCATGGCTGTGAATATGATAAAAAAAACGGTCAGGATGTAAACCCTGTGACATTTCATTTTCTTGTTTCTTTTCAACTCTTGTCCCATAACTTTTAAACATAAATCTATATTATTAACTAGGCCCTAATTACAGGCCTTACATCACAAATTATTGAAATTTAAATGGAAATTTTAAGGCTAAATTATTCGACACACTATTTATAATTTAACCTAAGAATCAAATTGAATACTAGTTAATTCATTTGCTTTATTAGTTAGTGATTAAAGGCAAAAATCATAAAATCTACCTTCATTAGTTTTATTTTGTTAAAGTGCATACAAGCTGGGAGTTGTGAGTTGAGTTTATATTTTCTCTCTCATTGATTACTTTTATTACTTTCTACTACAATCTTAGTTATTATTAGTTTTATTTTCTTAATATTAATCAATTTATTATACTTGGTTAGAGTGTTTAGGGTTTTAATTGACTCTTCATTGATAATTTAAAGTTAATGAAGATTTTAAGCCAATAAGTTCAATGAAAGATCTATCTCGGGATGAGTTTGTCAGTATTACAATTGGGCTTGTGTACTTGGTAGCAAACTTTGAGTATATTAGGTTGCTATAATGTTTTTGTAGTGAATTTAATAATGTTTTAGAAAGATTTTTTTCTATGAAAATTTGTTGTAAGAATTTTAGTAATTTTAAAATTAATAAATTATTTTTCTCAACTCATATCTTACCTAATTTTAGTTAAAGAATAAAATCTTTTTATTTTTTAAATTACGAAATTCTTACATATGAAGTTCCTTGAAAAACTCTGTCGTAAAACTTTTTAAATAATTATCCTTCAGATTTTTTTATGAAAAAATGGATGAAGGTGTTGATTGAAAATTTCAAACATTAAGTATACCATTAAGATTGGAGTCCAATTTAAAGAGAGAAAATATTATGTATTTTTTTGAACTGTTCCCTATAACTTATATATAGAAATTAGTTTAGCAACACATTTTCCAAGTAATATAAAAAGAAAAAAATTATATTGATAATAAAAAAGGTAAATTTTATTGAATGTGTGATAGTTAATAAATATTTGAAAATATAGAAATTTCCTTTTGTCATATAATAGAACTTTTGAAATTAGGAGAAGTGGATATATAGGATGTAGAAAACTACTAGAGCAGCGGATACTTACTTGTTGAGCGTGAATCATGCTCTTTCAATGCTTTAGGCAGAGACAAATTACTAGAACTTGACTCGGTTCCACAATACGAATGCTTTGATTCTTTTGTAGTTGAACATAGATGAAGAAATTCCTTTTCGAGAATTTCCGAATTTCAGAGAAAATTGTTGATGAAAAGTTATCTCTTTTCCTTATATGAATTCGTTATAAGTTATATCTTTTCATAACTTTATATATAAGAAGATATGGGTCTGGGCTGGGTCAAGCCCACATGGGCGGCCCATTACCATAAAGCCCAACATTTCCCACTCGCCCAAAGTGGGTTTGGCTCAATCCAAATATCATCTCACATCTCAAACTTAAACAAAGAATCTTTCATACAAGCAAACGGACCGTGCGACCTGAAGCACACAAATTGTGGGAGCTCCAATACAAACCTAATTATAGGCCATATACGAGACATCAACCCAAAGTTGTAATTTTTGTTTTCGATAGTGTGCTTAATTACCCCAAGTATCTTTCTCAATACACTTAATTCGAGTATCATTCAATCCCTCATGAATCTATACTCAAATCATTCTTACAATCACTTGTATTCTAAGTTACTTCTCGCTTCATCAAGCGTAATAACTCCGGCCGGTGAACACAAGTTGTGAGTGCATAAGCAAAGTACTCTTTCTTTTACCCTCATATCAATCAGCTTTGAATTAACTCGCTTTTCTAGGAGTGTTCCATTAAGTCAAATCATTCCATGACTATAGGATAAATCCTAAGATAGCCAACATTAATTCATCACATCTTGATATAGTCAAAAGTCACAAAGGGTAAAAGTTGTTTGAAATCCATTTCTAGGATTTCTAGGACTCACATAGCGAAGAAGCAGGGATCCATTCTTTCGCTTCCTAATAGGTCGTATAGCACATGCAGTATGAAATGCACGCTATGGTGGAGCTACTCTTTTCTTGTCAAAGATAAAAGAGTGTATGTCTTGCTCTTAGTTCAAAATAAATAAACACCATATGAGTATTAGTCTTGTCGCTCCAAATGCGCCAAACTTGAAATTTTTATTTATACATTCAACAATGTTAAATAACAAACTTCACACTCAGCTTCCTCTATATAGACACATGAATAGTGGGAAAGTCATTCATGTCGATTCTTATATATTCGAAGAATCTCATCTTGATCCTCATCAAGGCGACCTTATAAAAATGAATAAAAAATTAAGACCGCTCCCACTGCATCTTAGTCATTCACTTAATGCCTCTGCATTTATGGTCTCATCTTTGCTCGTTCCATAGCGCTAGAGGTGATTACTCATGTGAGTGAGTCAATCTAAGTCTATCGACATACATATTCGAATTGTGCTAACTGGTATTTGCAATATATTCATATAATTGAAAAATCATTAATCAATTAAAATCATATATCATTTGTAAAAACCAAGTGATCTGACATAATATATATTGATTACATTCTACATAAGCCTAAAGATTTTAGGTGTCTTGCAAACGCATCTCTAGCTATTGGTTTAGTAAATGGATCTGCTACCATTTTGTTTGTAGAAATGTGTTTTAGAATCACTTCCTTTTTCGCAATCATGTCTCTAACATAGTGATATCTAATCTGGATATGTTTGGTCTTTCCATGATATTTTGGATCCTTAGCATAAGCTAATGCAGCCATACTATCACAATAGATTGTCACAGGTTCAGATGCTGACTTGACAATTTCTATGTGCTGCAAAAAACTTTTCAACCAAACTGTCTCTTGTATAGTTGAGGAACATGCTACATACTCAGCTTCCATCGTCGATAAAGCTATACAAGATTGCTTATTGCTACTCCATGAAATTGCGCAATCATTAAGCAAGAAAGCATATCCAGAGGTCGATTTGCACTGATCTATATCACCTCCCCAATCAGGATCACTATAACCAATTAAACGCAAATCCTTCCCTTGATAACATAGAACAAAGTCTGAAGTTCCTTTTAGATATCTCAATATTCTCTTGACTGCCATCCAGTGTTTCAGACCTAGATTAGATTGAAATCTGCTTACTAGCCCAACAACATAGCAAATGTCTGGACGTGTACACATCATTGCATACATCATCAGACTACCGACAACGTTGGAGTAGGGTACTTTAGACATTCGTTCTTTTTCATCTGATGTCTTGGGACACATATCTAGACTCAGGCTCAGATTCCTTTCGACAGGGGTATCCATAGGCTTACATTCAAGCATATGGTAACGCTCTAACATTTTCTTTATATAAGCCTCCTAAGATAAACCCAGAAGTCTTTTAGAGCGATCCCTTAGGATCTTAACACCAAGTACATAACTAGCCTCAGCCATATCTTTCATTTCGAAGTTCGATGATAACCATTTCTTGGTAGTATCAATCAACTTCTTATCATTTCGAGCTATTAAAATGTCATCGATATACAAGGACATAATTATAAAACCATTGTTAAAACGTTTAACATATACGCAATGGTCTTCCTCCATCATCGTAAAACCATTCTTTAATACGGCTTGATGAAATTTGAGGTTCCATTGTCTTGACGCTTGTTTAAGACCGTAAATGGATCTTTTGAGCTTGCAAACTTTGCGCTCTTGTCCTTTGAGTTCAAAACCTAAAGGTTGATCCATATAGATCTCTTCATTTAGTTCTCCATTGAGAAAAGCAATTTTAACGTCCATTTGATATAATTCTAAGTCCATTCGTGCTATTATAGCCAGAATGAGGCGAATTGATGCAAACCTGACTACAGGTGAGAATGTATCTTCATAGTCAATTCCCTCTTTTTGTGTATAGCCCTTAGCTACTAATCGAGCTTTAAATCTTTCTATTGTCCCATCCGCCTTACGTTTTATTTTGAGAATCCATTTATTCCCAATAGTCTTACGATTAGACGTTTTCTCAACCAAATCCCATACTTGATTGTATATCATCAAATCCATTTCCTCTTTCATAGCTTTAATTCATTCTTTTGCTTTAGGACCAGAAAGAGTTTGTCGTACTATTTTAGGCTCTTCTTCATCTGGAGCAATCATAAAAGCTTCCCCCTCAATCTCAAATCGACGACGGGGAATCTTGTCACGATTACTACGTTGAGGTTGAGATTGTTCAAGGTCTTGCTCCATTGGAACAAAAACTGACATTCTTTCACTCCCACTTGGTTCAGGAGGAGCAATACATTCTTGCTCTGTGAGTGCTAAATCAATTATACTTGCACTTCCACTAGTCTCATGATCTTCCAATTCATAAAATTGGAAATCCTTATTTATCTCACGTCTTTCAGGAAAGTCCTCTTCTAAGAAAATGACATCTCATGACTCAATTTCTATTATTCTTCCATTTGTGTCTTCCCCCAAAAATACATATCCTTTGGAGAATTCTGAGTATCTTATAAAGATACATTTTTCCCCATCGGACCAAGTTTTCCATATTCATGGGAAGTGTCGTGGATATAAGTTGCGCAACCCCATGGGCGCATATGACTTAAGTTAGGCTTTTCACTTTTCCACAATTCATATGGGGTGGAATGAACAGATTTTGATGGTACATGATTTAGAATGTAGGTAGCAGTCATTAAAGCATCTCCCCAAAAAGAAATTGGTAAATTAGCCTGCGCCATCATTGACCTAACCATGTCCAATAGGATTTTATTTCTTCTTTCTGCTACGCCATTTTGTTGTGGAGTAGAAGGAATAGTTAGTTGCCTAGCTATACCCTTATCATCACAATATCTTTTGAATAAATCAGATAGATATTCACGCCCTCGATCAGTCCATAATGATTTTATATTCAAATTCAATTGATTCTCAACCAATTTACTATAATGTATGAAGCAATCTAATGCTTCAGATTTATAGGAGATCAAATAAATGTGACCGTATCTGGTGAAATCATCTATGAAAGTGATATCGCTCTAATATTCATTGGGCCACAGATGTCAGAATGTACTAGCTGTAAAGGAAATGTGGCTCTTTTGGCTTTGCCAAATGGCAATCTTGTTGCTTTACCAACTAGGCAATGCTCACAAATAGGCAAATCTATTTTCTTAACAGATCCTAAAAGACCAGCTTTTGCTAATCTTTTTAAACGATCTTGCCCAATGTGTCCTAATCTAGCATGCCATTTAGTATCATCAATTAATGAAACATTATTGGAATTTTCAATAAGAAATATAGATTGCTTAACATCCATAAAAATAGTGTCTAGTTCTATAAAACCATTCAACATATGTCCAGAACCATAAAAAATTTTATCCATAAGTATTTTAACACAACCATCTTCAAAAATAATTTTGAAGCCAAGTCCAAGCAAAACAATAATAGAAACTAAATTTCGTCGAATATTAGGAGCATAAAGCACATCATGGAGATAAAGCATGCGACCTCCCTGCAGCACTAGCCTGCAGGAATCGATCCCATGCACGTCAGCCGAAGCATTATTCCCCATATAGATTTTTCTACTCCCCTTTGGAATTCGATGAAATTCTACAAAGGCAGATCGGTCCATTGCTATGTGGTATGTTGCTGCTGAATCTACAGTCCAATAAGGAACAGTTTCAGCTAACATCAAGCAACTACTAACATATAAATCCGAAGGACTAATTTGGTCATACAATACCTTTGGCTCAGTGAAATCACGAGCAAAGTGACCATTCTTCCCACAGTTAAAGCAAATCATGTTCTTGCCTTTCTTTCCGCTGCGTTTCCCACGCTTGCGCTTATTTCTACTAAATTTTGTCTTATTCTCTCCCTTGCCTTGCCATTTGCCCTTACCTTTCCATTTGTTTTGCCCAGAGCTAGAAGCCCATTTTCCTCTAGTCTCAGTCATATAAGCCTCTCCTTCAAGCTTATCAGCGAGAAGGTGATCCTCCTCTAGCTCAACATGTCGGACAACATCATCAAAAGTTTTTATATTATCATTATGGGTAAGGTTGACACGCATGTGTTCCCAGGCTTTTGGAAGGGAGCGAATCACAGCTTGAACTTGTTGCTCGTCAGTCATCTCATGGCCAACACCTTTCAGTTCACTTATCATGTTAGACATGACAGTAAGGTGTTGCCTCATTGTATGATTAGAATTTTTCTTATAGGCATCAAACTTTAGAGTTAACTGACGCAGTCTTGTTGTTGAGGTTCCACCAAATTGAACCTTAACAGCATCCCAAACTGCTTGGGCTGAGCGATGTTTTTTAAAACATAGCATCAAGTCATTTCTCATGCTGCTCAGCATCAATATGCGAGCAACTCTGTCCTTGCGCTTATAGGCTTGATATGCTTCCATATCTCGCCTATGTTGAGCAGTGTTTCCATGCTCAGGCTCAACCATTGGTTGTATTATTGTTTCCAACATATCTTGCTCTTCCAGCAGATACTGAATTTTACGATGCCAAATGTCAGAGTTTTTATCATTCAGCTTATCTCCTTGATTCAAGTCAACAATAATGCTTTTTGTTGCAGTCATTTCAACTATTTAGAGACAATGATTATAATTAGGATCAGCACAATTCTTTCTTGATTTTTATCAATTTCAAGTCACATTGCTTTAAATTAATCAATAATAACCTAACACAAGTAGTAGAAACAAAAAAACTGTATATTCAGTTCAATCAATTCCTACTAACAAAGTCAAGTTATCATTGTTAATGGAGATTGACAAAAGATCACCCCAAGGAGCAAATCATTGGTGATCCTACAAAGGGTGTCATATCCGCTAATTTAGACTAAAGTCACGCGAGTTATTAAATCGACTCGTCGGTTTGACCGAAATCTAAATTTGGACTTTTATCGAAAAATAATGAAAATAATGGTAATTAAGTATGGAAAATATCTAATAAAGTGTTCAAAATATTTAAAGATGTTAAATTTCGGTAAAGGACTAAATTGTAAATTTTGAAAAGTTTAGGGGTCAGTTTGCAATTTATCAGAAATTGAAGGATTAAATGGGATAGATATATATTAAATGCATGAATTGGGACATAAAATGAATATGGAGGCCAGCCACACCAAGTGGCAACCCTTAATTGGCCATATAACATGCATGAATGAGACATTTAATGTATATAAGCTTAGGTGTCCCATAATTGATTAAGTTTGTCATTTTCTCTTAATTGCCTCTCTTCTTCCTTATCACTTAAACATCTAGAAGACTTTTATCTTCCCTCAAAACAGCCCACGTTTCTTGGAGCATAACCCACCAAATGGCAAAGTTTAAGAAGTTAATTAGCATACATGCATTTAGCATTAATGAAAGCTTCTAGATTGAGCTTAGGTGTCCCCCCATTTTAATGACTTTTGTCATCTTCCTCTTGATTGTTTCTTCCTCTTCCTTATCCATTTTTTATTGAGGAAAATTCTGTTCTCTCAAACCAGCCACGTTTTCCCTTCTTCCTCCATAGCTAAACCTTGATTCTAGTAAAAGAAAGTGAGAAAAAGAGAGAAAAAGCATGGAAAATTCCATTTTCATGCTCAAGGTAGCTTAAGAGAGTAAAGAGAAATAGAGATTAGAGTTTATGAAGTGTTAATAATCTATTTATGAACTTTAGGAACTCAAAGTGACAAGGATCTAGCTCAAAGGAGCAAAGGAAAGGAGAAAGAAAAGTAAAGAGAAAGAAAAGAGAAAAAGAGAGGTTTGTGCATAACCTAAGGCAATAGCCTATTTTATTTTTTTTATTTGCATGATTTAATTATTTGGCCTGTTGATAATTCTGAATTGATATTATTTTGTGATGAAAATCTTGGGAATGCATGTTTGCTAGACTTAGGATTTAATTTGGTAAAAATTGAATGTGATTATCTTGTATATTCCTTGCTGGAAATTGATGAGCAGTGTTCACTTAAACTGTTATAACTTAATATCTGGAGCTCGGTTTTGTATGTTCTTTGTTGGATTGGAAAGATAGGACATAGGAATATAACTTTCAGTTAGACCATAAAACCTGAATATGTCTGTAATTATCCAGAAAAGTCATAAAGCTCAAATATAGAATCTGTCCAGAAATTCTGGGCAGAATTGTTAATAATGAGCAGTAAGTACTTAAACTGTCATAACTTGAGTTCTGGAGCTTGGATTTATGTGTTCTTTGTTCTGTATGAAAGCTAAGACATAGAGATACAATTTATATTTAGACCATAATATTTAATATGTCTGTAATTGTCCAGAAAAATTCATAAAGATTAGACTTAGAATCTGTCCAGAAAATTCTGGGCAGAATTATCAGTGACCAGTTAGTGTTAATATTATCATATCTTTTGATACAGAACTCAGAATTACGTGATTAAAGTTGAATATTAAAGCTAAGATCCATATCTAAAATTTGTATGAAGATATTATAACTACATTCAGAACGGAACAGGACCAATATTAAAGTCTAAAACAGATAACAGAATCAGCCAGTGACAGGGCAGCATGTGAATTGAGAAATGAAATGAGTAAAATGATGAGAAATTTGTTATATTATGTAAATATTATTTTATTTGAGTGATTATGTGATTATTTTGAGAGATTACATGCATGAAAAGTATTAAATTAATTGTTATGAAATTTAAAGAAATTGTATAAGCCCTAGAACACCTAACTAGAACCAACTTAGGATAGTTTGCCATGCCAAATAGGGGGGAGTATGATGAAAATGATTAAACCCATTAATGGTATGATTATCTATGCACCGCTAAGCTAAGAGCTTAGCATGGCAGTTTTCTCACGCAGATTTAGTAAAGAAATAGTAGACAAAGCCAGCGGTGACCTAATCCAGTAAAGCAGCCTATTGCACACATCGTGGGTTACACAAATTTTGTGTATTATCTTGTAAATTTTATTTTGTAGTATTTGTAAAGTAAACAGTATATTTTGTAAATAACATATTACTATATAAAAAGGTAGTTTAACTTTTATGTTATATTTCTTTTATAAATGCAAAGTAAATAAATAGTGAATATTGGAAATGAAAAAAAATGTACGAGTGATTTTGCTTTATATATAACTTATATAATGATATTTTAATTGATGAAGTCAATGTAGCACACCCTCATTCGGGCACGAGCTATTGGGGTGAAGGGGTGTTACATTTTTGGTATCAGAGCACCAGGTTGGTGTTTCTAGATTTTGGTATTATAGTCGGTTTGGGCAGTTTTGGGATTTTAAAATGATTTTCAAAAATATAATTTTGATATGTGTGTACCCACAATTAAGTATTAAAGTTGTTGCTTACTGATTCGTGCCGTTATTTTATGATATAGGTATAGTATGGCTTCTGGGTCACGACATATTGTGGCCGAAGGAGGCGAAAGTCATGAGCCTACTGAAACACATGCTTCCTCGCAACCCAGTCGTCGCCAAGCTAATGTATCTATATCCAGTGCTAGCCTATCAAGAGGGCAGTCTATTGCTAGCACAGGACAAACAGAGCTTATGAGGAACATGATAGATTTGCTACAAAGAGCATCACAATCAGCCTCATCAGGATTACAATTTGAGAGACTGAGGAAGTTAGGGGCACCCGATTTCTACGGTAAACGGGAAGATGACCCCTCAGTGACAGAGTTTTGGCTAGAACGGGCAGAGAGTTTTTGATCAGCTGCATTGCACAAACGAGCATAAATATGAGTATGCAGTATCTTTACTACAGGAGAATGCATATGACTGGTGGCGATCTGAATCACAGAGCATAGAGGCTTCTGACCCTATGACGTGCGAGTTCTTTCTAGAGAAGTTTAAGGAGCAGTATATTCCTCCTATCTACACAGATGACAAGAAAAGAGAGTTTTTGATGTTGAAACAAGGAAACTTATCGGTAACAGAATATGAAAGAGAATTCACACATCTTTGCAAGTATGCTGGAGGCATTGTATCCACTGAGGCAGATAAGTGCCGACGATTTGAAGATGGATTGAGAGACCCAATCAAGCTACAAGTCTCAGCTCTACGTCTGATGAGTTTTCCTAGTTTGCTAGCATCTGCCAGAACAATTGAGAGAGTTCTAACCACACAACAGTCAACACAAGATAGAGGGTTCAAGAGGCCTATATCACAACCGAATAGAGTACAGTCAAGTGGAAAAGGAGCTAGATCTTTCAGTGGCCGATTTCAGGCTGGGGGTTCCAACAGGCCTTCTTCCTTTAGGCGGGGACAACCCATGAGATCTGTTTCTTTGGCATCCAGTGCACTGACACAGACACCATATAGATCTCTACCCTACCAGAATGCCAACATTGTGGTCGTTCTCATCCCGGAGAGTGTTGGTGGATGACAGGAGCATGTTTTAGATGTGGCTCTAAAGACCATATGAGGAGAGATTGTCCCTTGTTACAGTATGGCAGAGGTTTGGGGAGCACTGAGCTGATACAGACACAGGCTTCTAGGCAAGGCAGAGGCCGAGGCCGAGGGCAAGGCAGAGGAGGCCGATCAGGGTCCAGTCAGTTCAGATCAGGGACAGTTGAAAGGCCAGAAGGTAGTAGAGCTGCCCCAGCCAGAGCATATGCCATGCGAGGCTGAGAGGAGCAGGATGCACCGGATGTCTTAATTGGTAAATTCCTTCTCTTTGGCTCTGACATACATGCATTGATAGATCCAGGGTCGACGCATTCATACATATGCACACCACCACCAGGTCAAGAGGGTTTAGAACCACAGACTCTAGAATTTGAGATTATTGTGACTAACCCGTTAGGGCATAGTGTGAGGGTTAGCAAGGTGTTTAGGGGTTGCCCAGTTGAAATTCAAGAAAGGCAATTCCCAGCAGACTTGATAGAATTACCATTCCATGAGTTCGATGTGATCTTGGGAATGGATTGGTTGGCTCGTTATGGAGTGGTAGTGGATTGTGGAAGAAGACAGATGATCATCAGCATTACAGAACAAGATGCGATAGTGGTGATGGGTGAGGATAGAAGATACCCAGACAATGTGATATCAGTATTGAAAGGCCAGAAACTCATCAATAAGGGATGTGAAGCATACTTAGCGTATGTGGTTAATATGGAAAAAGCAAGTCTGAAGTTGGTGGATATTCCTACTGTTAGTGAGTTTCCCGATGTGTTTCCAGAGGAGTTGCTAGGGTTACCGCCGGATAGAGAAATTGAATTTGCTACCGATTTGGTACCCGGCACCACCCCTATTTCCATTACACCATATAGGATGGCACCAGCAGAGTTGAAAGAGCTGAAGGTACAGTTGCAGGAGTTGTTAGATAAGGGTTTTATACGACCCAGTGTATCACCATGGGGTGCTCCAGTATTATTTGTCAAGAAGAAAGATGGCACTCTTCGTCTTTGCATCGATTACAGACAGATTAATAAGGTGACTATTAAGAATAAATACCCGCTGCCTAGGATTGATGACTCATTTGACCAATTGAAAGGTACAACCATATTTTCAAAGATAGATCTTCGATCAGGGTATCATCAACTGAAGATAAAAGAGTCAGATGTACCTAAGACGACATTCAAGACTCGTTATGGTCATTATGAGTTCCTGGTTATGCCCTTTGGATTGACGAATGCACCAGCAGCTTTTATGGACCTGATGAACCAAGTGTTCAGGCCATACCTTGATCAATTTGTAGTAGTGTTTATTGATGAAATTCTTGTCTACTCTAGAGACCGATTAGAACATGATCAACATCTCAGAATAGTGTTGCAAACATTGAGGGAGAAGCAGTTGTATGTAAAGCTATCTAAGTGCGAGTTTTGGCTTGAATCAGTTAGTTTTCTAGGTCATGTAATTTCAGCAGAAGGTATTCGGGTTGATCCTAGTAAAATTGAGGCTATTCTTAATTGGAAACCACCACGGAATGTGACAGAAGTGAGAAGTTTCCTCGGATTAGCCGGATATTATAGGAGGTTTGTGAAGGGATTTTCATCATTAGCGACTCCTTTGACACGACTGCTACAAAAAGAGGTCCGATTCGAGTGGACAGACAAGTGTCAAGCAAGTTTTGATTGGCTGAAGGCAATGTTGACTGAAGCACCAGTTTTGACTTAGCCTATTCCAAGAAAAGACTTTGTTGTGTACAATGATGCTAGTCATAATGGTTTAGGTTGTGTTCTTATGCAAGAAGGAAAGGTGATTGCTTTTGCCTCAAGACAACTTAAGCCTCACGAGCTTAACTATCCGACACATGATTTGGAGTTAACTGCGATAGTTTTTGCTCTTAAGATCTGGAGACATTATTTGTATGGGGAAAGATGTTATATCTATACAGATCATAAAAGTCTTAAGTACCTTCCCTCACAAAAAGAGTTGAATCTGAGACAACGAAGATGGTTGGAGTTGATTAAAGATTATGACTGTGTGATCGACTACCAGCCAGGAAAAGCTAATGTGGTTGCAGATGCACTAAGTAGGAAGATTTTAGCTGAGATACGAATACAATCTACTTTGATTCGGAGGATCAAAGATGCTCAAAAGCAAGATGAAAAGTTAGTAGATATAATCGAGGCAGTGAAAAAGGGAGAAAATCCTGATTTTTCATTGACAGAGGATGGCACAGTGTACTTCAAGAATAGGATTTGTGTGCCTGGTGTAGAAGAGCTGAAGTCCAATATTTTAAAAGAAGCACATGAAACGGTATATACCATGCATCTAGGTGGGAACAAGATGTATCAAGATTTGAAAACTCAATATTGGTGGCCAGGGATGAAGAAGGATATCACTAAATATGTTGCTAAATGTCTAACTTGTCAACAAGTGAAAGCAGAACACCAGTTGCCCACAGGATTACTGCAACCAATACCAATTCCAGAGTGGAAATGGGAAAGAATCACGATGGATTTTGTGTCCAGTTTACCGATGACTCAGAGGAAGCATGATGCAGTGTGGGTGATAGTGGACCGATTGACGAAGTCGGCACACTTCTTACCTGTCAGAATGGACTACTCATTGAACAAGCTAGCTGAAATTTATGTAAGTGAGATAGTGAGATTGCATGGAGTGCCAATATCCATCATATCTGATAGAGATCCCAGATTTTCTTCATAATTCTGGAAAAGTCTACAGCAAGCTTTGGGGACTCGACTCAATTTCAGCACGGCCTTTCATCCGCAAACGGATGGACAATCGGAGAGAGTTATTCGGTTGCTAGAGGATATGATGAGAAGTTGTGTGCTTGAATTTGAGGGAAGTTGGGATAGATATTTACCTTTTATGGAGTTTGCCTACAACAACAGCCATCAGACGAGAATAGGCATGGCTCCGTATGAGGCATTGTATGGAAGAAAATGCAGGACACCAATCTGTTGGAATGAATTGAGTGAAAAGAAGTTGATAGGGCCAGAGTTAGTGCAACAAACAGAAGAAAATGTTAGAATTATCCAAGAAAGATTGAAAGCAGCTCAAGATCGACAAAAATCATATGCTGACCTTAAGAGGCGAGATATAGAGTATGCTGTGGGAGATAAGGTGTTTCTTAAAGTTTCACCTTGGAAGAAAGTATTAAGATTCGGTAAAAAGGGAAAGTTAAGTTCGAGGTTCATTGGTCCTTATGAGATTTTGGAAAGAATCGGACCAGTGGCATATCGGTTAGCACTTCCACCAGAGTTGGATAAAATCCATAATGTTTTCCATGTGTCGATGCTAAGGAGATATAGGTCTGATCCAACTCATGTTATTCCAACTGAGGAGATAGAAGTGCATACCGACTTGACGTATGAAGAGGAACCAGTGGTTATATTAGCACGGGAAGAAAAAGTTTTACGAAACAAGAAAGTTCCATTAGTTAAAGTGCTATGGCGAAATCATGCTACTGAAGAAGCCATATGGGAGAGCGAAGAAGTCATGAAGAAGAAATATCCTCAGATGTTCAACAAAGAATGAACATGTAAAAATTTCGAGGATGAAATTTATTTTAAGGGGGAGAGAATGTCATATCCGCTAATTTAGACTAATATCACGCGAGTTGTTAAATCGACTCGTCGGTTTGACCGAAATCTAAATTTGGACTTTTATCGAAAAATAATGAAAATAACGGTAATTAAGTATGGAAAATATCTAATAAAGTGTTCAAAATATTTAAAGATGTTAAATTTCGGTAAAGGACTAAATTGCAAATTTTAAAAAGTTTAGGGGTCAGTTTGCAATTTATCGGAAATTGAAGGATTAAATGGGATAAATATATATTAAATGCATGAATTGGGACATAAAATGAATATGGAGGCCAGCCACACCAAGTGGCAACCCTTGATTGTCCATATAACATGCATGAATGAGACATTTAATGTATATAAGCTTAGGTGTCCCATAATTGATTAAGTTTGTCATTTTCTCTTAATTGCCTCTCTTCTTCCTTATCACTTAAACATCTAGAAGACTTTTATCTTCCCTCAAACCAACCCACGTTTCTTGAAGCATAACCCACCAAATGGCAAAGTTTAAGAAGTTAATTAGCATACATGCATTTAGCATTAATGAAAGCTTCTAGATTGAGCTTAGGTGTCCCCCCATTTTAATGACTTTTGTCATCTTCCTCTTGATTGTTTCTTCCTCTTCCTTATCCATTTTTCATTGAGGAAAATTATGTTCTCTCAAACCAGCCACGTTTTCCCTTCTTCCTCCATAGCTAAACCTTGATTCTAGTAAAAGAAAGTGAGAAAAAGAGAAAAAAAAAAAAAAAAAGCATGGAAAATTCCATTTTCATGCTCAAGGTAGCTTAAGAGAGTAAGGAGAAAGAGAGATTAGAGTTTATGAAGTGTTAATAATCTGTTTATGAACTTTAGGAACTCAAAGTGACAAGGATCTAGCTCAAAGAAGCAAAGGAAAGGAGAAAGAAAAGTAAAGAGAAAAAAAAAAGAGAAAAAGAGAGGTTTGTGCATAACCTAAGGCAATAGCCTATTTTATTTTTTTTTATTTGCATGATTTAATTATTTGGCATGTTGATGATTCTAAATTGATATTATTTTGTGATGAAAATCTTGGGGATGCATGTTTGCTAGACTTAGGATTTAATTTGGTAAAAATTGAATGTGATTATCTTGTATGTTCCTTGCTGGAAATTGATGAGCAGTGTTCACTTAAACTGTTATAACTTAATATATGGAGCTCGGTTTTGCATGTTCTTTGTTGGGTTGGAAAGATAAGACATAGGACTATAACTTTTAGGAAGACCATAAAACCTGAATATGTCTGTAATTATCCAGAAATGTCATAAAACTCAGACATAGAATATGTCCAGAAATTCTGGGCAGAATTGTTAATAATGAGCAGTAAGTACTTAAACTATCATAACTTGAGTTATGGAGCTTGGATTTATGTGTTATTTGTTCTGTATGAAAGCTAAGACATAGGGATACAATTTTTATTTAGACCATAATATTTGAATATGTCTATAATTATCCAAAAAAATTCATAAAGTTTAGACTTAGAATCTGTCCAGAAAATTCTGGGCAGAATTATCATTGACCAGTTAGTGTTAATATTATCATATCCTTTGATACAGAACTCCGAATTACGTGATTCAAGTTGCATATTAAAGCTAAGATCCATATCTAAAATTTGTATGAAGATCTGGTAACTAAATTCAGAACATAACAGGACCAATATTAAAGTCTAATACAGAGAACAGAATCTACCAGTGATAGGGCAGCATGTGAATTGAGAAATGAAATGAGTAAAATGATGAGAAATTTGTTATATTATGTAAATATTATTTTATTTGAGTGATTATGTGATTATTTTGAGATATTACATGCATGAAAAGTATTAAATTAATTGTTATGAAATTTAAAGAAATTGTATAAACCCTAGAACACCTAACTAGAACCAACTTAGGATAGTTTGGCATGCCAAATAGGGGGGGAGTATGATGAAAATGATTAAATCCATTAATGGTATGATTATCTATGCCGGGTTTGGCAATGTTATCTATGTCGGGTTTGGCACTGTTATTTATGCCGGATATGGCAATATTATCTACGCCGAATTTGGCACGGTTATCTATGCCGAGTTTGGCACGGTTATCTACGCCGGGTTTGGCACTTATATGCACAAATCATATTGCCCAGGTGGCACTCCTAAGTGCCTGGATGGCAACTCCGTTATCCTATTCAGTGGTTCATAGGTGTCCTGGGCATAAAGGAAAACATAAATAAAGAAGTTATGGAACATAAAAGAATTATTGAAAGTAAAACGGGAATTATGATTTGTGACATGGATAATAAAAATGGAATTATGAATTGTGGCATGGATAAAAAGAAGGTTTAGTGTTATACAATAAGGTGGTAATAAAATAAATAAGTATGAGATAATATAATATAATTTGATGTCTATACATGCTAAAATACCATGATTTGCATGAGAATGATGATTTGATTTTGTTAAACAAAATGAGATACAATAAATTGATGTTATGCATACTATAATATTATGAAATGTATGTTTGCATGATTTGATCATAAATTGTTATATGACAATGCATGTGACATTAAAAATAGTTTATTTCCTTATCTATATGCACCACTAAGCCAAGAGCTTAGCGTGGGAGTTTTCTCACGCAGATTTAGTAAAGAATAAAATGAAAATAGTAGACAAAGCCAGCGGTGACCTAATCCAGTAAAGCAGCCTATTGCACACGTCGTGGGTTACACAACTTTTGTGTATTATTTTGTAAATTTTATTTTGTAGTATTTGTAAAATAAATAGTATGTTTTGTAAAGAACATATTACTATATAAAAAGGTAGTTTAACTTTTATGTTATATTTCTTTTATAAATGCAAAGTAAATAAATAGTGAATATTGGAAATGAAAAAAAATGTACGAGTGATTTTGCTTTATATATAACTTATATAATGATATTTTAATTGATGAAGTCAGTGTAGCACACCCTCATTCGGGCACGAGCTACTGGGGTGAGGGGGTTGTACAAAGGGAGTAAGTACTAGATCTCATCTCAAACCTTTAGATTCTAATCTTGCCTTTGTCTCTCAAATTGAACCTAAAAATATTTATGAGGCTCTTAATGATGATAGTTGGGTGATTGTTATGCAAGAGGAACTCAACCAATTTGAGAGAAGTAAGGTATGGACCTTAGTTCCTAGACCCAAGGAGCATCAAATCTGTTGCCCAGATATTAAGCCAAGAAGGGTGGTTGAATTGGAGTTTTAAAAAATTAAACTTTAAGGTGCGGAAATAAACAATTAATTTTAGGAGGGATAGAGAAAATTTGACACACGGATTTATAGAGGTTCGGGTGTTAACAAACCCTACTCCTCTCCCCAATTGCAATTGGGAGTTTCACTAACACACTAAGTGTTGCAATGGAGTATTACAAGCTCATTCTCAACTATGGTATTTCTCACAATGGCTCACACCTAACCTAGAAAACCCTTGTGTTTTAATGGCTCACACAATAACC
This sequence comes from Triadica sebifera, assembly GCA_023653625.1. Lineage (NCBI taxonomy): Eukaryota > Viridiplantae > Streptophyta > Magnoliopsida > Malpighiales > Euphorbiaceae > Triadica > Triadica sebifera. Next base: position 14,503,163 of record CM042898.1, on the reverse strand, counting down.
AATTCCTTGTGTTTTACAGGCTCACACAAACAACCTTCACTTTGTGTTTTTACAGGATCACACAAACAACCTTCACTTTGTGTTTTTACAGGCTCACACAAACAACTTTTTGATTTGTGTTTTGGAGGCTCACACAACAAACCCTTACAAGTGTTCTACTTTTAACCTAGAAATACCCAAAGCTCACTTGAGTAAAGATTACAGAGATAACCACTTGCAAATCTTAATTGCTCAATAAATGAAGAGCAAAAAGATTTTTACAGAGAATAGATTTTGTTCTCAAAGTATGAAAGTACAAATAGCTTGTAATAAGAATTAAATTCGAAGTATATGCTATTATATTGTTATTCTCTTCATTCTCTTGTTCTTAATACACAAATGACTTCCATTTATACTCCCATGGCTGAATATAGCCGTTGTGGTGCATTAAATACGAAACTAGTCGTTGTACCAACTAAAAAATCGGGTCTGACATTTTTCTCTTTCATTGATCACGGGGGTGACATTTCTTCCCAAGTCGTGACTGAAGTGGTGACCTTGGTCGTGAAGCTCTCTGGAATGTTTTGACATATAGAGTCACGGGCGTGACATACTCAGTCACGGGCGTGACAAGCTTCCCAATCGTGATCCAAGTGGTGACTTTGGTCGTGAAGCTCTCTGGATAAAAATGCATGAATCTTCACGGGGGTGACACCTTTATTCACGGGGGTGACTGAAATGCCCACTTCACGGTTTGTTCTTCCTTTATGGCCGTGAACTTCAAATGTTGGTTTTGGTAACGGTTAGCTCCTTTCACGGGAGTGACTCATAGAGTCATGGCAGTGAACATGCTACTTCTTGAATTTTGACTTTCAAGAATTATTCTTTCAATCTCAATTCTTGCTATTTTAATCCATGTCCTGTATAATAGACTTAGAAAACAAATATGTTAAATACAATATTGCTATTTTATTTGTTATCATCAAAATGACAGAAATACCCCTCAAGGTTTAATAATCTCCCCCTTTTTGATTGTGATAAATAATCTAGCAATATGTGATTTTGAGAAGTCTCCCCCTCAAAATATACTTAGGATAAAAAAAAAAATTTATAATGTGCAAGAATAGTAAATAATGATGTAGCATTGAAATAAACTTAACTAGATCTTAAGTATATGCAAGTTATATGAGAAGTATATCCAATATATACCATAATTTCTTTTTAAAGTATGAAGTATATGTAAGGTATACATAAGGTATATCATGGCATATTTATTTTTGCAACTTGCATGAAGGTATATGCAAAGTATACTTAAGGTATATCTTATGTATATAAAGCTCAATTTTTCAATCATATATTTTGCATATGAATTCTTGAATCAAAATCCCTTTTAATCTATATCAATGTCAATTCAATTTTAGTATTTGATTCAAAATTCATTTACCTTAATATATATTGCTAGTTTCTTCTTATATTGCTAGTTTGATACATTTTCCTTATCATATATTGCTAGTTTTCTCCCCCTTTTGTCATCAATCAAAAAAGGATAAAAAGATAACAATGAAATAAGCAAAAGCAAATACATTAAGTAAAGGAAAACATACAAACAAAGGTAAATAATGTTCAGAAAGGAAATTTGAAAATTTCCTACACACCAACAAACATAAATAAAAGAAACAAGCAAAAAACAAGCAAATTTAGGCTACACTCTAGCCTAACTCCTATCTGGACATCATATCACGAAGCCTAGCCACTTAAGCCTCAAGGCTGTCCATCCGAGACTCCATGAAGTCTTTGAGGTTCTCCAACCTCTCATCCATTGAAGTCTGCATGTAACACCACACCTTATGCATTTGAGTATAACCTATCCCTGTACCAAGTAATCATACATAGCATGCCGGAAAGGTAAAATACCCTGTTAACAATAGTAGTAAAAATTTTTTCATATCATATCCTATAAAATCATTCCATGACTTTGCAAGTCTCATATCCTATAATTTCATTCAATGACTTGCAAGTCTCATATCCTGTAATATTATTCACTGACTTTGCAAAGTTAACACTGAGATTTTCACCACAATATAATATATCACATATATCAAAACATAAACTTTACACATAAGTATTTTCGAGTTGATTTCATTTATACATTTTTAGACTCATTCCAAAATGACTATACATATTCAAGCACGTAAATACAAAACACATATGACATATTTTCATGCTTGTGTGGAATGCAAGGAGAGAGAGTGATGAGGCTCGGCCAGTGACCTATGCTCCATGTCTTTTATACGCTACTCAAAATGAGCTATCACTTTTCTTTACCTGAAAAATGATGCAAATTGATGAGTTGCGGCTCAGTGAGAATAACCATCCAATGAGCTCTAAAGTACTAAACAACTCATAGTAATAAATCACAATTCCAATATATACCATGTATTCCATTCCATTCATCAATATCATATAAGTATCAATAAAGTTGAAACATATAATCATTACTCTTTATGTATGCAAATGCTTTGCTTATTTCATTTTGTTGTGACCAAGTTAAACAGACATTGCCCCGGGTTTCCATGTGAATATTTGCCATGTGAACATTTGCATTTGCATTTGCTAGCTAGCTTGATCATTTGTTTCATTTGCTCATTTGTTGGGCCATAGGCCTCTTCTTTTGCTTTACAATATCGATTAACTAGTCACAATGCCTTTTTAGCCCATATGCATATGCACTTGTATTTAAGCTTTCATCAACCATTGCAGCTTTATCATATACAACATACATATATTCCATATATACCTCATATGTCAAGCATATACCTTGCATATACTATACATATACCATGTGTATATATCACATTTGTCAAACATATACCTCAAATATACCACAAGTATACCATTTATATGTACCAAAATGTCACAAATTATCCATCATTACATTATCAAGGACCAATCATGACAATCACATAGCAAGCAACATTCATTTGCACTAAAGAATTCAATCGATAATTAGACTCACCGTTCTCCTTTGATTTCGACCCCTAACTTATTGTCTATCTGCTCCTTGTGGGTCTCCAATATGTTGCGAGCCTAATATGAAAACATAATCGATTAACTCATGATTAGGGAGACTTAATGTGGCTTAAACAAATTAATATGCATTGTTCATGTCAATAGTTAAGATTTTTCCTATGAGGCAGTGTGACCTTATGGGACTGTTTAGCCTATAAATTTTTCTATAATTGACCAATTAATCTAATTCTTATTCATAATTAAAAATAACATAGAATTAGAGAACATAGTCAAATATCAGACTAATTGGATCATTGTACAATATTTGGTGGAATTTCTAAGAGTGTTCTGTTTTCTGCCTTGTTTTCTGCCTTTAGGCAGTTTCAGAGTACTCATTTGGGTTCATCATAACTTATAATATATAAGTCCTATTTTAATGAAACTTTACATAACCTTATATGGGTTCATATTGAACATGTTTCATGTTACAACTTTTACCAATTATGTCTCTAAGGTCTCCTAATTATACCAAACATTTTACTGGTCCAGAATAGAATTGACTTCCAGACCAGTATGGCTTACATAGGCCATAACTTAGTCTATACATAACCAATGAATCTGAAATTAGTACTAAAATTTAGATAAGACATATACCTATAACTTTAATGTTTTAATCATGTACAGAATCGAGCTATAACAAGCTCCAATTAGCCAAACAATTTACTGTATCTGCCCAGGGCACTCAATAGGCAGTTCAAACCATGGAACAGTCATGGTTCCATTCACCATAACTCATCATTTACAAGACCTATGAACCTAAAATTTGGTATACAGATACAAAGCACATATATCTACAACTTTGATGTTTTGAGCGACTTCAAATAAGGGCTTTAACATATTCTAAATCAAACCACACAGTAGCTAACTTGGTTAGGGTTTACACCCTGACCAGTTTCAGTACGAAGAGCATATCTCTCCCTATACATAAAATCTTGCAAAAATGTTTACATATCCATAAATCTATGACATAAAGGAACAACTTTTGTGTTTTACACATTTCCATAATCAATTTCTATTAACATCAAAATTGGGTTGTAATTCAGTGCCTAATATTGAACCTAAGCAACTCAAATCAACCCTATAGCAATAAGAATTGATTACTTACCAAGAACAACCTTGAAAGGGATAAATTAGCTTCAAAAACTAGGTGAAACAAGGAAGAATTTAAGTCTGAAATGGAGGAAATTGAAGAAGAAAACGGGGCTGAAGTGAGGAGGCAAAAATGGGAAGATAAAGCTAACTTTTGGTTTTTTGTCCTTTTTATCTTTTTCTCATCTCTTTTCTCCTTTCTCTTCTCCTTTCTCTTCACTTCTCTTCTATTTCTCTTTTATGTCATTTTCATTTTATTTTATCTATATTATTATTATTATTTACATAGATTTATAATTCCACTAATTCACACAATGATACAGCTTAATCATTTGACCCGATTTAACTAAATTAACAATGTAATTGTTTACTAATCTTAATCTAATCATTTTGCTTACTTTAATTTATACACCTTATTCAATTCATTTCTAATACTTTTTTATCCTCATTTAGGTTATAAGGATACACGTGTGACTCGATATAATTGCCAAATATTAGGACACGTAGCTAGTGCGTGCCATGAACTTGTTCCTATGAAAATACGTATGAAATGTACGTATTCAATTGAATTGTATGCAAGATGCTTATGTTCGATGAAATGCATGTGGGGAAGGTCAAGGATGTTACACTGCAGCTGCTCAAAACGTGGTGCCAAGAGGTTAACCACCTGCTATGCTAAGGTCGGTGTGGAAGCCGAGGACTGTCCGATGTCCTGCTCAGCTACTGGAGGTTCTTCCTCAACCCGAGCCCTCTTCTTCTGCTGGACTCCCTGGAGGCCTGATTTAAAATCCTCTGTGTCATTATCTTCCCAGATGATCTCCCCAGCAGTGTCAGTGAAGCGGTAGAAGATATCGTTTTGAAAAACGATTCTGACAGCTGCTCCCATCTTGATGAAGCATTCGACATCCAAGCGATCTCAAGGATGTACAGGGATAAGGTTGAAGTGATGCGCATCCAGTTTCAGATAATTAAGCTTCACTGTTATATGGGTGACATATGCCCCAATCAAAATATCTCTAGTGGGCTTGGTGGCAATGGAGAGAAGATGGTTTGCAAATCATCTAGATAGTGCTACTGTGAGTCCTCTCCAAGCCATCTCAAATAGGAAAAGCTCTGACTTCCTGATAGTCCCGTTGCTTTCTCCCCTAGCAAAAATGCTATAGGTCAGGAACCTATGCAAATACTTGTGCACTGGGGACCTGAGATGTGTGCTTTTTGTCTTTTTGACATCCTAGCTACAGTCGGTGCCAAAGTGTGTCCAGGCTCGAGGGGCAGAGAATTCTACCTCAGTATCGTTTAGTATGGCATTTGATGGTAAGTCAAACAATTCCCCAAATTCGATGGCACTGAGGGTGTTGGGATTTTTACAGAGTTGGAATTTCACCACTCCAGTAGGTGAAACCTGCAAGGTGCTGAGGAATTCCAGTGTTGGCTCCCTCAAGGTCGGCTGGTCGGACTGTCTGCCATTCAAAGGACCTTGATGACAGAAGAGGTCTCTTCTTCAAAGTTGCATACCGAGGATGGCATTGCTCCGGAATGCGGTTCATGAGGTAATCTGCATACCTCTTAGGAGCATGGGACTTCTTTCTTTTTTCCTTGGATGAAGCAGTCTCCATTTTTGAAGAAATCGATTTGTGATGGAGTTGGAAAATTTTTGACAGAAAATTCTTATGGAAAACCCTAGAAATGTATGATATTTGATGAAGATTCGAACTTTTGGTGGTATTTATAGGGAAAGTTTGAGTCTTGGGGGCCGAAATCTTCAATGTCTCAATGAATGTGTGTAAATGAGAGTTGTTTTGGGAGTTGGAGAGTTGAAATGAAAGTTATAACCAGCTGTTCTTTTATATACTCGATACATTCATGGGCATGAAGTAGGTGTTCACAGGCGTGAATGGTTGTGTTCATGGTTTGCTGAATGAGTGTTCCACCCGTGAATGAAGGCATGAATGAGTTCACGGGTGTGATATTTGAACATCATGGGCGTGAATGATCATCCGTCATGGGTGTGAATAAAATGTCACGGGCGTGAAATGTTGAATTTCACCACTTATGCCCGTGAAGCAAGTCGTGACTCAAGGCGTGAAAGCTTATATGAGTTTTGAGGTGTAATGGTTCACGGGAGTGAAAATTAGTCACGGGCGTGAAAGTCTCCTTTCACGGGAGTGACTCAAGTCGTGAAAATAAGTTTCATCACTTGAAGCCGTGAACCATGTCGTGAATCAAGTCGTGAACGACACTGCCTCTTTGGGCCATTTAAGTCACGGGCGTGGCTCTCCTAAAATTTTCATCAAATAAAATTAAGTCCTAAAACAGAACTAAATCATTTCAACAAAGATTCTATTCCTTAAAACATGAATTTTCATCAAACTTTCTATCTTATATCTTGTGATATGATTTAAGATCAACAATTAAAATTTCATATTTTTGCAATCACAAAGTTAATCCATCAATCATACCAAGTTCTCTTCTAATGAAATTAAATCTTTCCTCATTTAGAGACTTAGTGAAAATATCAGCTAATTGATTTTCTGTGCTTATAAATTCTAATGCAACATCTTCATATTGAACATGATCTCTAATAAAGTGGTGTCTAATGTCAATATGCTTGCTTCTTGAGTGTTGAATAGGATTCTTCAAAAGATTTATAGCATTTGCATTCTCACATTTGATAGGTATATGGTTCATCTCATGACCATAGTCCTTAAGTTGTTGTTTCATCCAAAGAATTTGTGTACAATAACATCCTGCTGCTACATATTCTGCTTTAGCAGTTGAGAGAGCAACTGAAACTTGTTTCTAGCTAAACTAAGAAACTAAACATTCTCCAATGAAGTGACAAGTACCTGAAGTAATCTTTAGCATTTTTGCATCCTTCCATACCAAATTTCTTAATTAAATCTTTGGCATATTTGGATTGGTTGATGAATATGCCCTCATTGCTTTGCTTTATTTGTAGACCAAGGAAATACTTAAGTTCTCCCATCATACTCATTTCAAATTCCCTAGTCATACACTTAGCAAATTCTTGACAAAGCAACTCATTAGTAAAACCAAATATTATATCATCAACATAAATTTGAACAATTAGTATATCATGCTTGTGTTTTTTGATGAATAGTGTAGTGTCAACATTTCCCTTTGTAAAGTTATTTTCTAATAAAAAAGAACTTAGTCTCTCATACCAAGCTCTTGGGGCCTGTTTTAAACCATACAAAACTTTTGAAAGTTTAAAAACATGATTTGGCAAATCATAGCTTTCAAAACCTGGTGGTTGTTCTACATACACTTCTTCATCTATATAACCATTTAGAAAGGCACTTTTCACATCTATTTGAAAAAGTTTGAAATTCATGTGACATGCATATGCTAAAAGTATTCTTATGGCTTCTAATCTAGTTACAGGTGCATATGTTTCATCATAATCTATACCTTCTTCCTGATTATATCCTTTTGCAACTAGTCTAGCCTTATTCCTGGTTATTAACCCTTGTTCATCTAATTTATTTCTAAATACTCATTTGCTACCTATGATTTGATGATCCTTGGGTCTAGGTACTAGGGTCCATACCAAATTTCTCTCAAATTGGTTGAGTTCCTCTTGCATGGTAATTACCCAACTTTCATCATTAAGAGCCTCATCAATATTTTTAGGCTCAATTTGTGAAATAAAAGCAATGTCAGTGACTAAATGTTTGAAATGAGATCTAGTACTTACTCCCCTTGATAGATTACCAATTATTTGCTCTTTTGGATGATCTTTCGTCATTCTCCATTCTTTTGGAAGATCTTGATCATTTTGTTCTTGATTTTGAGGTGGAGTGTCATTTTGCAGTAAATTTTCTTGATCATTTTCTTCTTTCCTATTTCCAATATCAAGTCTTTCCATATTACCTACAACATCATCAAGAACACTACCTTTCACAAGATCAAGTCTACTAGATTCATTAAAAACAACATGCATAGATTTTTCAACCGTTAATGATCTTTTATTAAATACTCTATATGCTTTACTAGTTGTAGAGTACCCTAAAAAGATACCTTCATCAGACTTAGAGGCAAATTTTCCAAGATTGTCCTTGGTGTTCAATATAAAACATTTGCATCCAAATATTCTAAAGTATGATATCAAGGGCTTTCTTCCATTCCATAGCTCAAATGAGGTTTTGTTTAAAAGAGGTCTTTTGAAAACTCGATTTGAAATATAACATGCAGTGTTTGTGACTTCTGCCCAAAAATAAGTTGGTAATTCATATTCATTAAGCATTGTTCTAGCCATTTCAATTAAAGTTCGATTTTTCCTTTCAACTACCCCATTTTGTTGAGGTGTCCTAGGAGATGAGAAATTATGAGAAATTCCATGTTCAAGACAAAAGCTTTCAAAGTTTTCATTTTCAAATTCTTTCCTATGATCACTTCTTATTTTTGAAATGCAGTACCCCTTTTCATTATGAACTCTTTTAGCAAAGTTTTTGAAATTTTCAAAAGCATCACTTTTTTTAGCTAAGAAAATTACCCAAGTAAATCTAGAGTAATCATCTACGATGACAAATGCATAATGTTTTCCTCCTAAGCTAGCAATTCTAGTAGGTCCAAATAAGTCTAAATGCAGGAGTTGAAGAGGTTTTGAAGTACTTACTATGTTTTTGGCTTTGAAGGATGACTTGTGTTGCTTTCCTCTTTGGCAAGGATCACATGTCTTACTTTTTTCATATTTAACTCTTGGCAATCCTTTTACTAGTTCTCCTGTGCTAAGACTTTGTATTAAGTTCATGTTAGCATGACCAAGTCTTCTATGCCACAGCCAAGATTCATCACTAGTAGTCACAAGACACTTAGAGGAATGGTTAAATAGTTCATGTAAGTTTATTATGTATGTATTAATATCTCTATTTCCTTTGAATATTTCTTGACCATCGATAGAGATCACAAGACATTCATTTGAAGTAAAGATTACTTTATTTCCTCTATCACATAATTGACTTACACTTAACAAGTTATGTTTCAAGCCATCAACAAGTAAGACATCCTTAATAAAAGTAGTACCATTAATACCAATAGAACCAATGCCAATTACCTTACCCTTTGCATTGTTTCCAAATGTAACTTTACCTCCATCAATACTTTTGATTTCATTGAAAAGTTCTTTGTTTGCTGTCATATGCCTTGAGCATCCACTGTCTACTAGCCAAGCATTTTTGTTTAATGTGGATTTGAGGCATACCTATAGAATCACAATTCAAGTACGATTTTTAGGTACCCAAATGAGTTTGGGTCCTTGGGGGTTAGCACATGTTAGGCAGTGTTATATTCTCTCACATTCTTCAATAGATAATGAGCTTGATAGGATTGTCATTACCTTCTTGTTCTTGAAATTTGTTCTTCTTTGAGGCTCTGTCCAATCATCTCTTGATAGAATTTCTTCTTCACCATCAGCTCCTCTTCTGGTAGGTGGTGTCCATTCTTTTTGTACACCATCCCAGACTTCAATTCCTTCACTATCCAAGTATGTCTCCATCCTAAACTTCCAATGGGCATAATTTGCTCCATCAAAGTAAGGTTTGAGACTTTAGAATCCTTCACTGGCCATATCTTAATCTTTACTAATGCTTTTTAGGCTTCGATGCTAGACAAAGCTCTGATACCAATTGTTGCCCAGATATTAAGCCAAGAAGGGGGGTTGAATTGGAGTTTTAAAAAATTATACTTTAAGGTGCGGAAATAAACAATTAATTTTAGGAGGGATAGAGAAAATTTGACACACTGATTTATAGAGGTTCGGGTGTTAACAAACCCTACTCCTCTCCCCAATCACAATTGAGAGTTTCACTAACACACTAAGTGTTACAATGGAGTTTTATAAGCTCACTCCCAACTATGGTGTTTCTCACAATGGCTCACACCTAACCCAGAAAATCCTTGTGTTTTAATGGCTCACACAGTAACCAATTCCTTGTGTTTTACAGGTTCACACAAATAACCTTCACTTTGTGCTTTTATAGGATCACACAAATAATCTTCACTTTATGTTTTTACAGGCTCACACAAACAACCTTTTAATTTGTGTTTTGGAGGCTCACACAACAAACCCTTACAAGTGTTCTACTCTTAACCCAGAAATACCCAAAGCTCACTTGAGTAAAGATTACAGAGAGAACAACTTGCAAATCTTAATTGCTCAATAAATGAAGAGCAAAAAGATTTTTACAGAGAATAGATTTTGTTCTCAAAGTATAAAAGTACAAATAGCTTGTAATAAGAATTAAATTCGAAGTATATGCTATTCTATTGTTATTCTCTTCATTCTTTTGTTCTTAATGCATAAATGACTTCCATTTATACTCCCATGGCTAAATATAGTCGTTGGGGTGCATTAAATACGAAACTAGCCAATGTACCAACCAAAAAATCGCGCCTGACATTTTTCTTTTTCATTGTTCACGGGCGTGATTATGTTTGTCACGGGGGTGACTATGTTTGTCACAGGGGTGACATTTCTTCCCAAACCGTGACTGAAGTGGTGACCTTGGTCGTGAAGCTCTCTGGAATTTTTTGACATATAGAGTCATGGGCGTGACAAGCTTCCTAGCCGTGATCCAAGTGGTGACTTTGGTCGTGAAGCTCTCTGGATAAAAATGCATGAATCTTCACGGGGGTGACTGAAATGCCCACTTCACGATTTGTTCTTCCTTTATGGCCGTGAACTTCAAATGTTGGTTTTGGTAACGATTAGCTCCTTTCACGGGAGTGACTCATAGAGTCATGGCAGTGAACATGCTACTTCTTGAATTTTGACTTTCAATAATTATTCTTTCAATCTCAATTCTTGCTATTTTAATCCATGTCCTGTATAATAGACTTAGAAAACAAATATGTTAAATACAATATTGCTATTTTATTTGTTATCATCAAAATGACGGAAATACCCCTCAAGGTTTAACAAAATCATTGGAAGTAAATGGGTATTTAGAAATAAACTTGATGAACAAGGTTCAATAACTAGGAATAAGGCTAAGTTAGTTGCAAAGGGATATAATCAAGAAGAAGGAATAGATTATGATGAGACCTATGCTTCGGTAGCTAGATTGGAAGCCATAAGAACACTTTTAGCATATGCATGCCATATGAATTTCAAACTCTTTCAAATGGATGTCAAAAGTGCTTTCTTAAATGGTTTTATAGAAGAAGAATTTTATGTAGAACAACCATTGGGTTTGGAAAGCCATAATATGCCTAACCATGTATTTAAACTTTCAAAAGCTTTGTCTGGTTTGAAACAAGCCCCAAGAGCTTGGTATGAAAGACTAAGTTCTTTTCTTTTAGAAAATAGTTTTTCAAAGGGAAATGTTGACACTACTTTATTTATTAAAAAACATAAGCATGATATTCTAATTGTTCAAATTTATGTTGATGATATCATAGTTGGGTCTACTAATGAATTGCTTTGCCAAGGATTTGCTAAGTGAATGACGAGGGAATTTGAAATGAGCATGATGGGTGAGCTCAAGTTCTTCCTCGGTCTACAAATAAAACAAAGCAATGAGGGCATATTCATCAACCAATCCAAATATGCCAAAGACTTAATCAAGAAATTTGGAATGGAAGGATGCAAAAATGTCAAGACTCCAATGAGTACATCAACAAAATTGGACAAAGATGAAAAGGGTAAGAGCATTAATGAAAAACTCTATAGAGATATGATCGGATCACTCTTATATCTTACTGCCTCTAGGCCTGATATAATGTATAGTGTATGCTTATGTGCTCGCTTTCAATCGTATCCTAAAGAATCACATTTGAATGTTGTGAAAAGAATCTTAAAATATTTACATGGTTCATTGCATCTAGACTTATGGTATCTTAGAAATTCATCCTTTCATATGATAGGATATTCATATGCTAATTATGCTGGAAGTCTCTTGGATAGAAAGAGTACTTCAGGCACTTGTCACTTTATAGGTGAATGCTTAGTTTTTTGGTTTAGCAAGAAACAAGTTTCAGTTGCTCTTTCTACCGCTGAAGCAAAGTATGCGGCAGCAAGATGTTGTATTCAAATCCTATGGATGAAACAATAACTTAAGGATTATGGTTATAGTTTGGACTATATACCTATCAAATGTGATAATACAAGTGTTATAAACCTATCTAAGAATCCCATTCAACACTCTAGAAGTAAGCATATTTACATAAGACATCATTTTCTTAGAAATTATGTTCAATATGGAGATGTTGTATTGGAATTTATCAATACAGACAATCAATTGACAGATATTTTCACTAAGTCTCTTAATAAAGAAAGATTTAACTTCATAAGAAGAGAGCTTGGTATGATTGATGGATTAACCTTATCTTAAGTATGATAGTCAAATTTGTCGAACATTGAATGTTAATTTCAATCTTATGTTATTGTCTCATCTTTTAAAGTATGAAGTGGCAAAACTTGATCGAAATATATGTTATAAGGGATAGAAGTACCTTAGAAATCTTTTAGTCTTGTTTTAGACTTAGTTTTATTTAATGAGAATTTTAGGCAATTCATGCCCGTGACATATATTCACGATCGTGATCATAATTGCCAAAAGCTCCAGTAGCTTTCACGTCTTGCTTCACGACATGCTTCACAGCTGAAGGCAGTGAAGACTGTGTTTCACACCCATAACTTTTTCTTTCACTCCCGTGAAACTTTTTGTTCACGACCATGACACTTCTTCACAACTGTGAACATTAACACCAAATAATTACAAAGGCATTCACGTTTTGTTTCATGCTTTATCTCACAATCACAAGTAGTGAAGATTGTACTTCATGATCGTGATTCATTTTGTCACCACCTTGAAAATTTACTATTCACTCCCGTGACTATTAAATGTCACGACCGTGAATCGTTTCATATCTTTCATCATGGGTAGAGCGCCTCTTCAACAAACCATGTCCATGACATTTCACACCCGTGACTTACCATTCACGACCATGACTACATCGGCTATAAAACATTTTATGTCGTTTTTCTCTCATTTCTAACTCTACAAATTCTCTCATTTATCACCACATTCAATACTTCTCAAGATTTCGGCCCCTTTTAGCCTTTTCCATCTATAAAAATCTTCAAAAACTCTTTCTTTCATCAAAAATCACAACATCATAAGGTATTCTTCAAAATCCCTATCAGAAAATCTCTCTTCAAAAACTCATTCTCAACTCAACAATGGAACTCGACCCCAAATACATTACCCACAATGGAAGTAAACATGTTAGTAATAGAACCTTCTTCAAAAAGGTCTAAGGGGTAAGCTATATAAGCAACCCAAAAGGCACAAGAAAGAAATCTCATGCTCTAAGACGGTACACGAACTACCTTCTCAACATCATTATAGAGCATTGTCATCCAATGTATGCCATTCTTAAGAAAAGACCATTGCTTTCTTCACGATCCTTCGAATGGCATGCTGTCAGAACCCTCGGTCTTGAGACAAGCATGACAGAACAACTACAAGCTTTTCATCTCAAGGAGTTTGTAGATATCCATCAACCAATGCTAAGGGAACCAACTCTCGAGTTCCTTAGTACCTTGCAAGTCTCTCCCACCAGTATAGTAAAATTTCAACTTTGCAAGCATCCGAACACTCTCACAGCAGTGGAGTTTGGTGACATCTTCAAACTTCCCTCAGATGATATCCTTAATGAGAGTGAGGTGGAATTCCATGCCAATCCGGCATGGACTCATTTTGGACTAGACTGTATCTGAGACATGAAGAAGATGAAAAGTACCCATCTTCGGTCTCCAGTGCATAAATATTTACATAGGTTTCTGACCTATAGTATCTTTGCAAGAAGGGATAGCAATGGTGCAATTCGTAAATCTGAGCTTTTCCTCCTGGAGATGGCCCGAAGAGGTCTAAATGTGGCCCTGTCTCGATGGTTTATAAACCATCTTCTCTCAATTGCAACGAAGCCATCGGGAGATATTTTGATTAGTGGGTACGTGAATCCCCTTGCAATTGAGCTCGGGTATCTGAAGCTAGAAGAGCACAACTTCAACCTCATACCAACCTCATACCAGTACATCCTCGAGACTGGTTAGATGTCGAGTCTTTTATAAAAATTGGAGCAGCGGTTCACATAATTCATGACAATAATATCTATTACTGCTTCACCACTCCAGCTAGTGAAATTGTTTGGGAAGACGAGGATTCGGACGAATTCAAAACTGGCCTCCAAGGAATCCAGCAAAGAAAAAGAGTCCGAGTCAAGATGGCGACCCTAGAGGTTGAGCAGGAGGTTGGTCAATCCTCGGCCTCCACACCTAACTTGGCTCAGCAGGTGGTTGATCTTTTAATACCTCGCTTTGACCTACTACAGGCTTCAATAGATGAGAGGTTGGAAAATCTCGAAGATTTTATGGAGTCTCAAATGGATAGCCTCGAGGCGGAAGTAGCACGCCTTAGAGATGGGTTGTCTGGCTCCAAGTATAGTTAGAGTTTTAGTTTTTTTATTACTATTTCATTTTGTTTACTAGTTTCTAGTATTGTGAATGTAGGATTTTAATTTACTTTTCCAAGCTTTGTACTTCCTCCATTTGGTATTAATCTAATTGCATCAGTTTTTGCCTTATGATTTATTTTTTATGTTTTTTTTGTTGATGACAAAAGGGGGAGAACCTGGCAATATAAATGAATATGCAAGTACATGAATGCAAATGTGTTGATATACTTTGAATATAGTGTTGAGATACACTTTCAATATACTTTGCATATACTTAACTAGTTAAAAGCAAAAAAATTTGATATACATTGGATATACTTTGCATATACTTTGCATATACTTAACTAGTAAAAAGCAAACAATTTGATATGCTTTGAATATACCTTGCATATACCTAAAATAACAAGCAAAGATCCATGCTATACTTCCTCAATTCTTGCACTCTATTATTTTTTGTCTTACGCATCTTTTGAGGGGGAGATTTCTCAAAAATACATATTGCTAGATTATTTGTCACCATCAAAAAGGGGGAGATTTTTGAACGTTGAGGGGTATTTCCATTATTTTGATGCTAACAAATAAAATAGCAATAATGTATTTAACAATACTTGTGTTCTAAGTTTATTAAACAGGGTATGGAATATGATGTAAGAATGGAAGACTACCTTTGAAAGTCAAAATATGAAGAAATAGCATGTTCACATCCGTGACTGATTATCTCACGTCTGTGATATAGTTTAGCGCCAACTCTCCAATATTTAATGTTCATGGCTATGAAGGATCATAGCAAACATAAATAATCAAATCAGTCAAGCCCGTGAAAGATAGTCACACCCGTGAGATAACATATCAAATTCTTCTAGAGATCTTCACAGTTAGAGCCACCATTTGGACCACGGCTTGGAAGGATATTCACGCCCGTGAAAGTATAAAGTAACGCCCGTGATCAAACACTTCAAATTCTTCCAGAATGTTTCACTGCCAGAGTCACCACCTGAGCCACGGCTTGGAAGAACATTCACGACCGTGACACACATATTCATGACCGTGAATGAGGAAAGAAAAACATGTCAGACGCAAAATTAAGAGTTGGTTTAACGGCTATTTTCGCATTAAATGCATCCAAACGGCTATAATTCGCTAAGAAAGTATAAATGCAAGTCATTTATGAATCCAAAACAAGAGAACAAACAATTACTTTGAATCAAAATCGTGTTGTAGCCATTGTGCATTAATTATTTCCAACAAAACTCTTATTCTCTGTAAAAATCTATTTGCTCATAAATTTTGAGCATTATAAGTTGGTGAGTGTTTCTCTTTGTAATCTACTACTCAAGTAAATTTGGGTATATTGGGTTAAGAGTAAAACACTTGTAAGGGTTATTTGTGTGAGTCATAAAATACAAGGAATTGATTTATTGTGTGAGCCATTAAAACACAATGGAATTTCTAGGTTAGATGTGAGTCATTGATTGAAACACCATAGTTGGGAGTGAGCTTGTAAAACTCCATTTGTAACACTTAGTGTGTTAGTGAAACTCTCAATTGAGATTGGGGAGAAAATTAGGGTTTATTAATTCCAAAACCTCTATAATTTCCTTGTGTGATATCTCTTTATCCCTACTCTATTTAATTTTTTATTCCGCACTTAAAAGTTAAGAAATTTTTTAATATTCAATTCAATTCTCCTTCTTGGTTCACTATCTGGGCAACAAAAATCAAGATAAATATAATAAAATTTAAAAGTGATGTATATATTAATTCCACTAATTTTATAGAATTCATTTATACCAAAAAAAAACATAGTTTTAGAGTTAATCAGTGATTCAACTTTTTAACAATTTATAATTTAATAGTAATCCGCAAATTATGTAATTATCCATTGACAAATTTAGTTTAATTAGTGGAATTTTAATTAATTTATATAATTAATTCCTATTTTCAGAAAAATTAGTATAGTTAATTGCTTTTAAGTAGCATATCGAACAATAATATAAGTATATAATCCATTGTTTTTTGAAAAAAGAATATAGCTCATTTTAATATAAAAATAGTGCATGACTGCATATAATTTAGAGGTTGCAGTTCGTTTTGAAAAAAGAATATAGCTCATTTTAATCACTAGCTTTAGCATGTAGTTTTGTTTTTTTTTTCAATTTTGTGACCCATTTATCTTGCTCTTGCTAAATAATTGGCTCCAAGATAGTAATCAGTAACATATCACAATCTTTATAGATACTAGCCACATAATTTAATTTGTCCTTACTTAGCGAACCCTATAAGTTCAATATTTACTTTGATTCATGGTTTTAAATATTGGTATGATGTAACATATCAGTATTGAAATCGGTGTAATAGCATCGATTCAAATTAGAATGTATCGTCTGCCAGTAGTGTAAATTTTAAAAAATAACTAGTAAAATTATTTAAATCAATAAAAAAATGAACAACGAAGTTTAATATATAATAAGTTAATAAACACTTAAATAAATATTATTTTTATTTAAAAAATTAAAAATTACATAATATTTTTATAATAATAATATAATAAACACTATTAAATTAAACAACTTTATTATAGAATATATTTTTTAATAAGAAAATAGAATAATTTTTTTGATTTATTTTTGATAAGCAAATAGATATTTTATCATGAAAAAATAATAAAATTTCAAGTTTTGTATATAGTCCATTTGTGATTTTTTTTAAAAATATTTGTTACACAATACATACTGTTAATGTTAAAGATATCTATCAAAAGTCTATGCATAAACAAAAAAATAAAAAAAAAAAAAGTCAGCCTAAATGTGATTAACAATACAAAAATATATATTTATATTGGTCATTATTACGTTATACACTATTTATGTTATGAAAGTTATTATGTAATATTAAAAAAATTATTATATCAATAATTTAAAAAAAAAGAAAAAAATTATATCTATAATTTAAATTAATAATAATTAAAAATTTTAATTTTTTTTACCGTTATGTAATGTTCCTATCGGTCTATATCATTTGATCACTAATGATATAGCGGTGTTATGTTGCTATTTTCAATTAGCAGATATACATTAGTCATATATCATGTCGAAATCCTAAAAAATCATTATAAAATAGCGATACATAATATATTGGTCAATATTTAAAACTCTTAGGTGATCCGAATGAGTTCCAAGAGATTTTAGGCTTAGCAACTTTGATGACCATGGTGGGAGTATTACAACACTATTAGACATAAAGAAATCAACTTTATGCTACCATGTCTTATGTTGTAGTTCAATTACTTGAGCTAGAAATCAATATATTTATAGAGGTATAAAATGCTTGCATATAGTAGAATTCTGCAATGGACCAATTTTTTACAGTACTAGAAAATTGGTAAAATTATTGTGGGCACACTTTTAATGCTCCAAAATATTAGTCTTGCCTTTGTACCAAGATTAAAAAATCATCTATAATGAGTCGATTGATCATTATATTGAGATGTAGGATATATTTTTCATACAAAAGGCACAAAAAATTAGTTATAGTGAATTGATTGATGAATTTTTTGAGAAGCAAATTATTGCCTTGCCTATTGGAGTTATCCGGATATGGTCCATATATGGTATAAGATCAAAACAATCCACAACATTCATAAGTGAGAAAATCTCGCATTCACGCCCTATAAATTTGCACTTAAAACTCTGTGATGGGTAGAGTTTACATAAATAGGTTGTGCTTCATTTATATGGTCTCTAAGCTTACTCCTCCCTTTAGAAATAATTTGCACTATCCAATTGTGAGCAAGTGAGAGTGAAGGTTTAGAAGTTCCAAAACATATATAAATTGTGACGATGTGCAATGATTTGCAATTGCTAAAGGTAATATTAAATCGCTTTTTTTTTTCAAATTTCAATATGTTTTCAGTTAATTTTATGTTAATAATGAATGGTAGCTCTAATATTTGATATCAAAATTTCATGGAAATGTTTTATTCAAATAGGATAAAAAATCATTGAGTAAATAGATTGCAATCAAGTCTATGGCCTTCAACATGTATTCTAGAGTTGAATCTTATTTTTGACATTCAGATTCATGTTTAAGTTTTATTAATTGATAATAAGGTTAGAAATCATTAGAAAATTCTATTTCTATATTTTTGGCACTTTAGATTGACTATCTCCTAAGAAAGGCGAATACAGTGGCCAATTTTTTGTATTGTAAGAAGAAAATTAGTTTTGGGTACATTGGAAATTAGGCCGAGAGAATTAAAAATCTAAAATGGGATTTTGACACACTAAAATACACCTAAATACTATAAGGACCAATTGATGTATGCACAGGAACCATAAATGAAGGATATGAACGAAAGTCTTTTGTCAACGGAGTAAAGCAATCTTATATCATTGAAATGAGTCTTAAAGGAGTTCAAAAGCCTATTCATATGATCCAAATCAATATAGGGCGTATTCCAAGTCATTGGAGGCAACATTGGAGATTTAAAAGCAATATTGGGCCTAAAATCCATAATCAATCTTATGGACTAACACTACACAAAGGCAAGCCTAAAGTGAAGATGAAAGGAGTCTTATATGAAGATTCAAGTCGAATGGACTAAAACAAGGCAAAGTCCATAAAATTGAAAGTTACAAGTTATGTGCAACTCATGTTCAAGTCATATGCAAATCATGTCCTATGAGTCATGTGCCAAACCTATGCAAGACATCTAACATCCATGTGCTCATATGCCAACCATGTTCTCAAGATCATATGCCAACCATGTGCTCAAGATCATGTGTCACGCATATGCCTACTTAGGTGATTTGGTCTTAACTTGTAATTGGGCTTAATTATGCATGTGGATTGCCTATTTTAATAACCTTAAGCTCTAATTAATGATTGGCATGTGGGCCAAAGGATATAAAGCTCAACCCACCACTTGTCTTATTTTAGAAGGATTTAATTAGCGTTCTAATTCAAGTGGGACTTTACCTTTTTAGAATATGAGTTAGAATATGATTGCACTTTTAGGAATTGAGTTAGAATAGGACTTAGTTACCCTTTACCATAAAGGATTCAAAGACTTAGGGTTATAAATACTTATTTAGGCTTCTTTTACAAGACATCAATCAATGAATAAAAATAAATTTGAGAGTTTTCTTTAAAGTGAGGCAAATTTGCATCTCTTTATTACCTTCAAGAATTAGTTACTTATCAAATAATATTGCTTGTGCGTGGCTATTCTTAATAAACATTATAATTTTGGTTCTTTGCTATATTGGTTAGCTTTGGGTCAGATTCAATATTTGATTACCATAACTTAAGGTTTGTTCACCTTGTCTTGTTGAGGGGTTTTAAGGCACAACTGATGCGGAACCCCAAAGACCGTGCCTTGAAACCCCTCAACAAGACAAGGTGAACAAACCTTAAGCTATGGTGATCAAATATTGAATCCGACCCAAAGCTAACCAATGTAGCAAATAACCAAGATTATAATATTTATTAAGAATAGTCACGCCACAAGCAATATTATTTGATAAGTAACTAATTCCTAAAGGTAATAAAGAGATGCAAATCTGCCTCACTTTAAAGAAAACTCTCAAATTTATTTTTATTCATTGATTGATGTCTTGTAAAAGAAGCCTAAATAAGTATTTATAGCCCTAAGTCTTTGAATCTTTTATGGTAAAGGATAACTAAGTCATATTCTAACTCAATTCCTAAAAGTACAGTCATATTCTAACTCATATTCTAAAAAGGTAGAGTCCCACTTGAATTAGGACACTAATTAAATCCTTCTAAAATAAGACAAGTGGTGGGTTGGGCTTCATATCCTTTGGCCCACATGACAATCATTAATTAGAGCTTAAGGTTATTAAAATAGGTAATCCACATATATAATTAAGCTCAATTACAAGTTAAGACCAAATCACATAAGTAGGCACATGGTTGGCATATGATCTTGAGAACATGGTTGGCACATGATATCATGCACATGGATGGTACATGTCTTGCACAAGTTTGGCATATGACTCATAGCACATGATTTGCATATGACTTGAACATGAGTTGCACATAACTTGTAACCTTCAATTTTATGGACTTTGCCTTGTTTTAGTCCATTCGACTTGAATCTTCATATAAAACTCTTTTTATCTTCATTTTAGGTTTGCCTTTGTGTAGTGTTAGTCCATAAGATTGATTATGGATTTTAGGCCCAATATTGCTTTTAAATCTCCAATGCTGCCTCCAATGACTTAGAATACGCCCTACATTGATTTAGATCATATGAATAGGCTTTTGAACTATTTTAAGGCTCATTTCAATGATATAAGATTACTTCACTCCGTTGACAAAAGACTGTCGTTCATATCATTCATTTATGGTTCCTGTGCATACATCACCAATTATGTAATTTTAACATAATTACGAGACCAAAAGGAAAGAATGTTATGTACTTTTAAAATCTAAGTTATTACAATTAAAACATAAAATTAAGAATTACAGGAACGAAATTGAGGCAGGAAAAAAATTTAGTTAGGAAATGATTAAGAATGTGAATTTTTGAAAGATGGGCATTGTAGCGCTTTCTTACTCCACCAGCCAATAATAATGCATAGAAGTACTACCTAGCTCATTATTTGAAAACCAACGTTTGATCTAAAAAATATTCTTTCACTTAAACTTCGAGTTTGATATTTGAGGAATATTTATGATTATTACTTTTATATTTATTTATTTCATTTAAATATGTATCTAGTGATATAAATGATCTTGATCATAAATTTTTCTTTTTTTTTTTATTTAAAAGTATTCATACATTAAGCTATAATATTCAGAAAATATGTTTACAAATAATACAAATTATTGTTAGAACAAGCTACATAGGGATAAGGTGAAGAGAGAGAAAGGGTAGAGAGAGATTAAGTAATAATCAGATGTTTTTCAAATTTTATATTTTTTTAAAGAGAATGTATCATTAATAAATCAATATACTCATATGGCATTTACAATAAAAATCCAATTTAATAATAGAATATTGAGATTTAATTATATAAAATAAATTAAAAATCTAAAAAGAGATATAACATTTTTTTTATATCTGCGGGAGAGTTTTGATGTCCTAATATTTTTTAAAAGCAGAATTAAAAGCTCTCATAAATATTAGTTGAGTTCATTAAAAAATTATTTTATCTTGTATTGTATATTAAAAACAATTTGAATTAATTGATATCAAAATACAAAAGAAATCTCACAAAAATAACAAAAGATCTTTTTAAAGGAATAACCACCACAAAAAGAAATAAAATACCTATGCAAAGGAAGAAACGAGCTCCACTCAGAGAGAAATATATTAAACCTGTAAAGATTTAAAGTTATTAAAACTAGAAAATAAAATAAAACACAGACGATAAATAATTTGGAGTTTGTTATTGGGAGGTCAATGACAGGCTCAAACGAAGACAGGGGAAGAGGAGTTGTCTGAGTGCTCGTGAGAAAAAAGAAGAGAGAGATCACTACTTATTTATTAAATCTGACAATTTTTTTTAATATTTCTACGTGGCAAAAGATTATTAGTTTTATATTCCGAGTGAAGATGTCCAGTCCATATAGAAATTGGAAAATATAAAACAGCCGGTCACGAGGACGATATTGTAACAGAAAAAAGATAAACTTGAATGATATTTTAAATTATATTAAGGAATAATTAAATGAATGGAATTAAGTTGAGAGACGGTGGATGTCCATCACCTTACGTCGGAATGTAGAATTGGGAGAATTGTACATAAAATCAAGGGAAATTCCTAAATTATGTTACAATTTTATTTATTTATTTAATTTACTTTTCCAAAACAAATTTCCAGACAACACATTTAAGGTATCTACAACATATACTTTGGGCCAAAACCCATATGCTGCAATTCAACTAGCTAGATTACAGCCTCCTCCTTTTGAATTTTTCGGCTAAAGAAGTAAAAATAATATAAATAATTGCTGTAAACATAAATTTAATTTTGTTCAATCTTAAAGAATGACAATAATATAGAAAAGATACATAGTGAGAGCTAAGAATTGGGGACAAAGGTGCCAACATAGCCAATTCCTGCAACAAAGAAGGCAATAGATTGCAAAAACAAGTATATGAAGTATTTATTCTTTCCCATAGCAAAATCGTAGCATCCACATAAGAAGAGATATGCTCCTACTCCAAGCTCTATAATATGGATTCTGCATTAATGCAAACAACATCAATATTATTGTATTTATTTTTATTTTTTGGATTTTTTTTTGAACTGGTATGAAGAAAATGTCTGATTTTAAGTACATTTATTGGAAATTATTTAAACATTTTTCAATTAATTTTATTGAGAAGTAAAATTTTGAACTAATAAATAAAATGTTTACTTTTGAAGCAACAGATAATCTGAAAGCCAAACTGAACTAAACGAGTTTCATATCCAGTACGTGATGGTAAAGAATTTTTTTTCTTAATTATTATAGGATTACCTGAAGTGAGCCAAAAAAGGGGGGAAAAAAGTCATTTAAATACTTTAATTTTTGAAAAAAGAAATTAACGTAAACACCTAAATTTATATATTTTATTACTTTTGAATATCTTTTACCTGACATGTTACTGATGTGACTAAAATTCTTGAAATTCATGAGTCTACTGTATAAATGCTAGCACCATATCAACTAAAAATACGTATAAATAGCAAAATAAAAAAAAATAGATATTTAGATATTTATATGATTTATATGACGTTTCAAAATGTTAAAAATGTCCACTTACTTGTTTTTCTTCTTCTTCTTCATTTTTTTTCCCATGTCAATTTTGGGATTAATAGCTATGGATATTGAGACAAAACAAAGGACAAGTTTACCTTTCACCAACATTAATTCGAGGTTTCCTAGGAGCTTTAGCTGATGATTTAGTTTTGAGAGCACCTCCTAGTTTTTCAGTGACAACCCACTCATTCACTCTTCCTGCTTCTAACAATCCTATAAAAGTCGCTTTTGTTCGGTGTAGAGACATCACATTCTCAAATAGAACCCAGAAAACCAGCAAGTGCAATGATCTGCAAAATCATACATTTAAATTAATAATTATTATAAATTAACAAATAAATCTATCCCTCCGCAGTTTTTTATGCTAAAACTTTTAGCAGCACGTGAAGAAAAATCAAAGGAAAGATAGAAAGAGACCTTGGTGTTCCAACAGCATTTAGTAGCGTGATTGTTGAAGGAATATAAACAGATCCCCATTTAGGAACTTGTACTTGAGGAACAAAAACAGTTGCAGGCAAAACAATACAGTAAAACAGGAATGTCACAATGTGAGCTACGATCTTTCGAACAAAGAAGAAACTGTACATCACATAGAACTTCTTCCATAGTGACACTTTCTGCAGTAATTGTGCATAGAAAAAGTTAATTATCTTGCTTAATGAAAATTCTAATGGAAACTAATGCACTTGGAGTACTTGTACTTGGTAAAAAAAATCACTTTTAACTCCCAAAATTTTTGAAAAAACTCATAAACTATTAAATTTGTCTATATAGGAAAATATTTACTTCAACAGAATCTCGACACATCAGATCAATAAAAAATTATATATACGTAAAATAATTTATATAATGTTTTTTCAATAATTTTGATACATCATAAACCAAGAATAGGTAAGAAAATTTGCACGTCATTATTTTTAAATACCTTTGGACAAGATGAGGCTAATAACACTGTAATTCTTATAATTCATAATCAGTTAAACATACCAATATTGATAAATTTAAGCATAAATTTCGTTGTTTAAAAAGTCTAATCTACACTTTTTTTTCCAAATATAAGGATTAAACTGGTTGACACAAAGATTAAATTACACATTACCTTGTTTCTTACTATTTCAACTGCCATTTTCTTAAACAAATTTGCAGGGCCACATGACCATCTGTGTTGCTGGTATCTGTATGCCTTGAATGTACTCGGTAATTCATTTTTCACCTAAATTACAGGAATTAACCATTTTCTCATTAGATAATTAGTGACTAAAAGATCAGAAATATAAATAAATTAGAACTTGCTAAAATTAAATAAAAAGTATATTTATACCTTAAGATCAGAAATATAAACAAATTTCCAACCCTTGAGGCTGGCCCTGACAGCTAAATCCATATCCTCAACTGTGGTTCTATCCTTCCATCCTCCTGCTTCATTCAGAGCGGAAATTCTCCATACACCAGCAGTGCCTGCATTTCATTCCATATTTCATAGGAAAAATGTAGAAAATTATTCATGTTCTATTGTTTGGAAGAACTACAAAAATGCCTCCCACAAATGATTTATTTTGTAATTTTGCCTCTAATATATATTTTTTGGCAATTGGATCCAAAATATTTTTATATCTTGTAATTAGGTCCCTCCATCTATTTTTTCATTAAAGGCGAAATTCTTATGCTGCTGTTTGTTGTGGGCTCACTAATCCCACGTAGCACTATATTTGTTCACATTATCATAAAACTACAATTTACTATTTTGAAGTTGGGATAGATTTATTAGATTTATTAGGGCAAAATCCATCATATTTTTTCAGGTTTTTAATAATATAAAATAGGTGAGATATCACGTGCGATTAGTAGGCCTTACAGCTAAGTGCCACATTAAATAAATGATGCATTAAAGATTTTTCATAGTTATTTTTTTCTTTAAAAAAAAAGAAAAAGATATATAATTCTACCATTGAAACCGAAGAAAGCATAGGTTGAAGAGCCGACTTCCTGCTCCACAGTGAAATGGTAATCTAACGACATTTCTTGCATTCTTGTCATCAAGCATTCATCTGCATTTACTGCAAACCGACACCCAAATAAATCTTGAGGTTTCAATATTTTTTGGAAGTGATTAAAAAAGGAGAAAACCAAGTTAAGGAATACCAAATTTCCAGCGAGCTTGAACAAGAGCAATATCAGAGTTATGGAGAAGAAAAGGAATTGTACGGCAAAGGAAATCAGGATCAGGCTGGAAATCAGCATCAAAAATGGCTACATAATCACATAGTTTCACGTAGCTGTGTTTCATTCCCTCTTTAAGAGCTCCTGCTTTATACCCATTTCTGTTGTCTCTAATTTCATACTTTATGTTCATGCCTTTGCTTCTCCATCTCTTGCAATCCATTTCCACCATGCTCTTTAATTATATGCAAAAAAAAAAAAACCCAATTACCCTTATTAATCACTCCACAACAATATTGAGACTATAACATTTTGAGTATAACTTTGCAAATTATATTATGGAAGCGTGTACCCTCTAGATTAATAATATTTCACATGTGTTTTTTAGCCACTGTGTAACCGTTTTTATAAGATTTGTGAGTGACTAGAAATGCGAAGTTTGACAATTTTGCGTATAGTTTACCAGTCAACTTGCATATATTTGTGTTATTATCATTAGTAATGATGACCTTATTTTAACTATAGAAGCTAAACAATTGTATTTATTTTAATATGTAACAAGAGTTGACTGAACTAGAAAAGGGTATTTATGATTGTTTTGATCCTCAACCAATAAAATCAGCAGAATTTTTGCAGTGTGAACTTTAAAGATTTGGTTTCAAGCATTAGTTGGATGAATCATGGTAAAGGGCAAAAAAAAAAACTTGATTGTGGTTTTTTCTTCACTAACAAATTAATCATTTAGAACTTACAAGTTAATAATTTAGAACTTATAAATTTATCATCTATAACTTACAAATTTATCATTTAAAACTTAAAGATTTATCATTTATAACTTATAGGTTCATCAATTAAAACTTATAGGTTCATCAACTAGAACTTACAGATTCATCATGTAGTACTTACAGGTTCATCATTTAGAATTTACAGATTCATCATTTAGAACTTATAGATTCATCACCTAGAAATTATAGATTCATTATCTATAACTTACAGGTTCTTACATATTTATTATCTATAACTTACAAGTTTATCATTTAAAACTTTCAAATTAATCATCTATAATTTAAAGGTTTATCATTTAATATTTAAAAATTCATCATCTAGAACTTTCAGATTTATGATTTACACACTATATGTGACTTTTAATTAGAACTTATTCTGTGTAGATGTTGAAAAAAAGATAAATTACTAAACATATGAATTATCTTGGATTTGTTTAATTTTTATAAATGAGCAAACAAAATAAATTACAAAACGTGGGAATTATCTTGTTTGTAATGGAATGTGGATTCATATTATTAACATTATTTTTTTTATTTTTTTCCTTTAAATAAAAATTTATTATAAAAAAATAATATTCAAAAATTCAATGAGAGTCATAAACTTAATATCTAAAACCGTGAAAAATAAAAAGGTTATATGATATGGTTCACCTTAAAAATATTTACAAATTGAGTTTCAAATATTTATTACTTGATACAATATTTTTTAAATATTTTCTTAAAAAAATAATTAGTGATTAAATATCGGTATAGTTTGAGTTTTCTATGGGATCTATACTTTCAATATAGAAGGTTGTGCTTAAATAATTTCAAATAATTAATATAGTAAGGAAAAAAAAAAGGAAAATGAATTATATAATATAATAATGAAAAAAGAATGAGGAGAGGCGGGACCCACATGGGCAAACATGTAGGCAATCACGGTATCCATGGCCTGAACTGATAACACGTGGACAAAAAATTAAGGAAAGATCCAGGTCCATAGTGCAACAGGATATAAGAATTCGCATACAGTACTCACGGCTTTTGACAATTTGTCCAAGTCATATACGCACAAAAGAAGGCTTTTTTGTAGGTTCAGATTGGTTGGGCTTTCACGAAAAATTCTTTTCCAGCCCTCTAGAAAATGCAGGCAGGTATCTAGGCTTAAAAGTTACCCAAGCCCATGAACATGTCTAAATTTATTAATTCCATATAATATGAAAATAAAATAGTTATTATTATTATTATTATTGTATATATATAGAGTAAGTTTTGATTAAATTAGGTCATAAATTTATTCAGATAAAGCAAAAAAAATTAAATGAGTTTAATTGAGTGAGTTGAAGGAACCTTAATGGTTGGATCTGTTGAGTCATCTAGCACTTGGATTATGATTCGATTAGACGGCCATGAAAGTCCACATGCAGTCCCTATAGATAATTGATAAACCTACGAGAATTCAAATTATATATGAGTATAAAAGAATAAAAGATAAATCCTTACATTCAATAATGTTAAAAGTTATTATAAAAAGAATATATAAATAAATTTGGAAATTACCTCCCTTTCATTGTACATTGGAATTTGAACTAGAACCATAGGATAAGAAGAATTTCCAAGCTCAATATCATCCTTCATCTTCTCCCATTTGTACCTTTTGCAATGTTTTCTTCCAAACAACTTGACAAAAACTATAACCATGCCCATATACACCTTTTCAATGAAAAGCATTATTGACATGGCTAAGCATAGCACCACTAAAAATCTCAACATTTGTACCATTAAAGGTGCTACTAACACTTCTAAAACTAATTCAAATTGGCCTGAAATTGTATCTGAATTCGTCGAAGAATGACCATCCATGGCTAGATTAACAAGAACAACAAAATGGGTACAAACTAAAACTCAATAATATGTGACAGCATGCAAGCTTGATTGACATATGTATAAAAAGGCAAAACTCCTTTGCCAAAATAACAAGAATAGTTGTATCTCTCTCTCTCTCTCTTGATTTTTGCTTTCGATTTAAGTTTAGGCAATGTGGAAGGGAGCTCTATAAAAGTTAGATGGAGCAGTGTCTCTGATTTATTTACTTTATTACAGAAGTAGACCCACAAATATAACTAGCAAGCTACATGATCACAAAAAGAGAAAATGTCAAGCTTTTAAATCTTGGTAAAGAAAACCTAAAAAACCACTCTTTAGTTTTTTTTTTTTCTAATAAAGAGAAATATTCTTTGGTTTTTTATTCTTCTGTTATACAAAGAATGCCAATGCTCCATGTTATATATATATGTAAAGAAAAATAAGGCACATAGTATAGTTAAAAAAGGAAAAAGACTGCAATCTAAAACCACTATTATTTTGAAAATATTATGTTTAAATAATCTTTTATTGTTTAGTCCGTTTCTTTTAATTTTGTGACCAACTATATTAGTATAATTTAGCTATCATTTCATTAAGGGTTGTAATTGTTAATTATGCGAGATAAATATTTTGAGGAGTTGTAAGAAAACAAAAGGACTAGATTAGAAAATCATTATGTTATAATGTGAAATAATGGAAATGAAATTCAGAGGAAATTTGAATGGGGTACGGTGAGAAGGGCGGGTGTTTGACTGATAGGTTGCTTGGCGAGTTGGATTCATGATTGAAAAATAAATTTTTATGTGATGTGCCTTCTGCTGTATGTTATTGCAATAAATCAATTGATGTACAAGCAATGCATTCACGGGACCATTTGAATCAGCTTCTAACGTCTATACCCATGTGAAAAAATATTCTTCAAATGATTATGTGAGATATGTTTTGTGATGTCGGGGTAATATGTAATGCTTGTAAAATCGGATCAGATTTTTTGTTCAGATTGATTAACTACAAACCGATTAATAATTCGGTCAGAATTAAGCCGTAAATCAAAGAAAGAGATTTGGTGCAAATGGAATTCAAATATAATACTTTAACTGTCCATTTGGTTTACCGATTGCTTTAAGTCATTGGATTAGTATTAATACTGGTTTAGTTAAGTTATATAATTAGTTAAGTTAACCCTTATTTGGTAAAAATGTTTTAATTATAGTATTATCTAATCTAAATTTGTAATCGCATATTTAGTATAATAGCTTAAGTAATAAGATAAATTAATAAAATAAATAAATTACTTAAATATCTTTTACCTTATATTTAAAAACTGTTAAATTATATTTTTTTATTTATCATTCTCAACACATATTTTCTATTTGGTTGATATTCTTTTGGATAAAATAATTATTATTCTATCACATTTATAGAAATTTATCTATAACTTTCTTTGAACAAAACACTATGTATTATTCTTAGTCTTACTTTTTTTGCCATTATATGATTTTTATTTTTTCAAACTATCAATATTTTTTCTCTATTTCTATGTAATTTTAATTGGTCCATTCTTATATATTTCTTGCATAATAGGTTTGAATATTTTTATTAAGTTGGCGTGTTCAATTCTTGAACTTTAATTAATACTTTTAGAAATTAATTAGTTTAAAGAGAATTACTTAAACAAATTTCATTAATAATTAAAGAAGCTATCTAAATAAATTTTAAACTAAAAAAATTTAATTTTAAAAAATTATAAAATTTAGAAATTATCTTCTTTTCCAATTTTAATAAAAACAAATCTAATGTGAAGTAATTGGGGTTCATTTATGATAAAAAGAGTAAAATTAGTAAAAAAGAATGGGTTCATTTATGATAAAAAAGGAGTAAAATTAGTAAAAAAGAAATTGTAACTATCATTAGTTTTACTTTTGAAAACTATAAACTCTTAAAATAAGGCTATTTTTTAAAAAAAATAAAATAGTACGGCTATTAATTATTTTATATGTATATATAAAAAAAGAGAGTATACTCAGGGATCACCAATGTGAAGTGTACTCTCTTTTCTTCTATATACATGGCGGGCTTTCATCTTCCATCCGATTCTATCTACACCGCTCCACTTACATGTGAGACAAAAACTTACACACTAAGTATTATGTTTAGTGGTACATATTAACAATATAATAGCATACATAGAAAACATAAAATGCATACGCCTATTGAATTATAACAATCCATCATATTTTCATGCATGACATACTAAATATGGTATTTATTATCATGCAATAACTCATACAATTTTCACCACATAGATCATTATTCTAACATGCTGAAACATATTATAATTAATAGGCAATAACACATATTTCTGTAACATCTAGTGATTTAGTCTCCGATTATGCATGACCGTAGTGAGGCACATTAGTTCAATCGGAGTTTAAATTTGAACTCATAAAAAAATGACTAATAATAAGAGAAAATAATTAAGGGTATTATTATTTGTGAATTAAAAAGATTAGTGGTAGAATTAGAAAAAAATAAAATTTTTCTATAGATAAAATTGGTATTATAGAAATTGTTTGGGGAAAAAGTGTGAATATGGAGGAAGATGTGACAAATATGGAATTTCTCAAAGTTTAAATATTAATCAAGATTAATTAAATTAATGAACCAATAAGAATTAAGATTAATTTTAATTAGTGAGACTCACTTCTTAATTTAGGTATAAAAGTCAAAAAATAAAGAAAAAATTCTACATTCTTCCATAAGTCATTTTCTTCTTCTTTTCTCTCACCTTAATGTCGTCCACTTCTCCATCCCAAAAACCACCATTTTTCTGAAAATCAAACTTGAAAAAGTGAGGAAAAAAATTAGTTTTGAGAGAGAAAAAAATCATAATTTAAGAGTTCTTACTACAAAGGGAACAGACGAGTAAGAAAGAAGGAAGAAAAAAAGAGGAAAAAGGGAGAAGAGTGGGGCAGATTTTGGTCCACTTGGAGGATCATTAAGGTGAGATTATTCTTCTTAAATTCAATATTTTTCCTTCCATTTGAGACCTATAAGGATGATAGATATGATTAGGTTTGATAGAAATAGGTTATGTTGCAAGATTGAACTTAGAAAATTAAATTTGTGATTAGTTGATGAAAGTTGTAGTTAGACTTTGAATTGATGATATGATATTAATTAATTGTTTTATGACTTAAAAACTAAAGAAAAATAATGTTAAGGGATGAATGAGGGACTGTCATAGTTAAAGGAATTTTGGAAAAATTGAAATTAACATAAAAACACCACAATTGGTGATAGATTAAGTGTGAATTGAGTGTTGAATTGAAGAAAATGAATTAGGAACTAGGATATGGCTTTTGGGCAGCCATAACATATTAAAAGGGAATTTTAACCTTAGTATATTTTAGCTCAATTAAGGTGTAAAATATATTAGGAGCATTAGAATATTATGTAGACATGAAAAGCATTGGAAATGGATATTGGAATTGAAATATGATATGATTGTGTAGGAAAAATAAGTGAACAAGTAAGAGACCCTCAAGAGAGTGACAAAGGCAAGGAGAAAGCTAACTAATAAGGGAAGGAAAAGAAGATTTAAGGGAAGAACCAAAACTGATTAGGTATGTGTTTCATTGATAAAAATCTTACATTTTGTTAATATGTATGAAATTATATATTAAGGTTTGATATGTTTGTGTTTGTAATATGTTGTGTGATTTGTTGTGACTTTTGATTTGTTCTGATTTGTTATGGCAATGGAATCAAATAGTATGAAATAATTGAGACATATGAATATATTTAACATCTGGAAATTTTAGTATCAAAATGAATGCAAATGATGAATGTGGTTGGAAAATGGAGTGGTGCCAATTGATGACCCTGCTGTAGGGATTTTGGAATAGTCTTGATGAATTTGATTGTAACTTGAGTTCTGGAATTCCATTTTGTGTGTTTTTTTTTTGAAATAAAAATTAAGACACATGGCTTAATTGTTATTTAGACTATAAAATCTAATTATGTCTAGATTTACCCAGAAAAATGCATGAAGTTCAAACCTATAATCTGTCCAGAAAATTCCGGGCAGAAATTTTTGTGATGATGCAGTATTAAAATGATCATAACTTTTGATAGAAAATTAGGATTTAAGTGATTGTTAATGCATCTAAAATATAAGACAATAAGATAAATATTGTTAGAAGACCAGAACTCCCAATTCGAATTATAAATGGGCTAAAAATGAAGCCCAAAAATTGAGTTGAAATCTGCCACAGGTAAAAACATTAAATATTGGGCTTTTGCATGTGTTATGATATTTATATATAATAATCCATGTGAATATTTACTTCGATGATAATTATAAATGTTTAACAAATTATTTATGTGTGAGATTATAATGCAATAATAATGGAAATATAGAACAAAAATAAATAAACATAATTATAGTAATTGAATAATATTGTCATTTTTGAAAATATTGTGAATTAATATAAAGACAGTTAAGCCATATGACACATAATCTAGAACTAGAATAGATAATAGTTTGACATATCAATCAGGGGATTTAAGGCACTCGGTGCCAAATATGAAAGGCGGTAATGATAATTTATAAATGCGCTCGGAGCAAAGTTATTAAGCAGGTAATGGAATATTACAAAAAGCAGTAATGACATTATTATAAAGCGCTCGACGCAATATTATAAAAGCCGAAAATGACAACCCTGTTATTCCTATTAGTTAGTTTAGTTATAGGTGTTACGGGCACAAGAAAAATGAAAAATAATAATAATGTAAAAAATGTTATTTTGCTAATGTAGAGGAATTAAAATTGTTAAATGTTGAATATTTGTTGAAAT
The DNA here is from genome assembly GCA_023653625.1 of Triadica sebifera. Taxonomy (NCBI): domain Eukaryota; kingdom Viridiplantae; phylum Streptophyta; class Magnoliopsida; order Malpighiales; family Euphorbiaceae; genus Triadica; species Triadica sebifera. The sequence goes on along the minus strand of CM042898.1, from coordinate 14,470,117 downwards.
TTATTGATTTTATATAATTCTTTATTTTATGTCTTATTTATTAAATGATTAATTAATATGTGAGAAAATATATATGTATGTAAAATTTTTATCATTGAAGTACCACTAAACTAGTAGTTTAGCACGAGTGGTTTCATCTCGAGTAGGTTAGAAAGGTAGTCGTAGAAATTAGAATTGTCAAAAGAAGAAGAGTACCTGGAGGAAAGCAGCTAGAAGTTTTGATTTTCTTTTTGATATATTTTGTTAAAAATTTTGTAAATTAAATTCTCGTTTTTATTTCATATAATGTATATTTAAAATGTGAATTACAATGTAAAAGAACATAGTTGAGATGTAAATTAATATATTTTATACATAAATAAAATTTTGAGTATTTATGCTTGTAATAATTTTTATTTCAGTATCAACAATATTTTCGTAAAAAAAAAAATCTCTTCACTTCATTAATTTTATAAAACAGTAAGACGGGTAATCCTCACTTACTTTACCAAACTACAGTGGGGTAAGGGGGGACAATTTTTGGTATCAGAGCTATAGGTTTTAACGATTTTTATTTAGTGGGTATGGGAAGATAAGTGCATATTTTCAGTATTTGCATTGTTTTAAGCTGCAATATTCTAATAAGAGACCCTTCTTTTAACAATATAGGTTTTAATGGATACGAAATCAAGGGGAAGTCACGAAGAGCAAAAGGGTGATAATATAGCTAATTCAGCTACTCATAGATAGTCAGCATCAATTAGAGCTTTCGGAGCCCAGTGTGATAGCTCCACAACATACTGAAGAACAAATTAATCTAGGTTAGGTACCCCTTATGCAATAGATGGCTGCCTTATTACAGTAGATAACACAAGTTGTGCCGCCACCAACTCTACCACCTCCCCCACCTCAACCGAAAACCCTAAATTGATAAATTAAGAAAATATGGGGCTACGGATTTTAGGGGCGAGAAAGACCCAGTAACAACATAATTTTGGTTGGAAAAGACAGAAATGGTTTTTGAAGAGCTGTAGTGTCCGGATGAGTATAAGGTTAGATATGCAATGTCCCTCATTTAGGAGCATGCCTATGACTGGTAGAAGTTGGTGTTAGCAAAACCTCAGACTTTGAACCCTCGGACATGAGATTTCCTTATGGCAAAGTTTAAAAAGAAATATGTGCCAGGAGTTTATGTGGATGAGAAAAAGCGAGAATTTCTCAATCTGAAGCAGAGGGGTATGACAATAGTTGAGTACGAGTTGGAGTTCACCAGGCTGAGCAAGTATGCTACTGGGATTATTGGAGATGAAGCTGATAAATGTTGTAGATTTGAAGACGGTCTCGATGAAGAGATTGGATATTTAGTGGCTTCCCATCAGCATATAGATTTTGTTATGCTAGTGTCCTCTGCCATTAGCGTTGAAAGGAGGAAAAAGCTGAAGACAGAAGAGTTCTCTAAGAAATTAACAGCTAGTGTGGCCTATACATCAGGTAGGAAAGGACGGAAAGTACCCAAACCCTTTTAGTCACGGGCTACTGGGCAGACATTTTCTGGTAGATGAGGTCAGCATGTTAGACCCGCAGCATCATCTGCTAGTTCACCAGGATCATTTTCCAAGAGACCAGCTCCGGCTATGTGTCAGCATTATTGTAAATCTCATACAGGAGAGTGTTGGTGGTTAATTGGGGCATGTTTGAGATGTGGAACTACTGACCATATGAAGAGAGATTGTCCCAGACTTAGTACATGTAGTATGGCACCAGCACAGACTATGGCATCGGTATAGGGCCGTGGTAGAGGTCGAGGCCAGTTTAGAGGTAGTCGTACTGGACAGAGTCAGGGGGTATCTAAACAGTTGACAGGCCTGGAGGTAGTAGAGCTCCAGCTCGGGCATATGTGATGAGAGCTCGTGAGGACCAGGATGCACCAGACGTCATAGTTGGTAAATTATCTTTATTTGATTTTGATTTACATGAATTGGTAGATCCTGGTTCTACATATTCATACATAAGCACAACTGCATTTAGACAAGGGAATATGATACCTGACACCTTAGAATATGAGATAGTTGTTGATGCAGCAACCACCTAGAATCTAAGTCTAGACAACCTCCAAATCAATTTGATACAAATCTTAATTTAACCAATTGCAAGATTAGAATCTTCACCCCCAAAACAACAAGGAATTGGTAACAAAGAGTATGAAGAGAGAATTGAATTCACGCCACAAATTAGTTACCAACCTGATAAGTGAAAACAATCCTTGGTATATCAATGGAGATCACACCTTCCACTTGAAGAACACTCAAGAACACTCAAATTTTGATCTTAATCACCAATATTTGAATATACATTTGCAAAGCTGTCATGAGCTTGTTTCTACTTGATCTTATGATTGGACCAGGTGGCATCACTAATCTATCTCCTCCATGGCATGTAAGATCATTTCTGTTGTCTTGGCTCGCATCATTCTCTCCCTCTTCAAAAGGATTCGTCCTCGAATCACCACCTGCATTATTAAAAGGAGAAAGGTCAACAACATTAAAAGTTGTTGAAACACCATACTCACCAGGCAAGTCAATCTTATAGGCATTGTCATTGATCCTCTCAACCACTTGAAAATGTCCATCGCCTCTTGGATCCAACTTGGATTTCCTTTGGTTAGGAAATATCTCTTTCCTAAAATGCACCCATACCCAATCTTCAGGTTCAAATTTCACAACTTTACGTCCTTGATTGGCTTTTTGTGCATAACTTTTGTTCTTTAACTCAGTGCTGCTTTGCCTTTTCATGAATGGACTTAACCAAATCTGCCTTCTTTTGCCCATCTAAGTTAGAAATATCATTGAAAGGTATAGGCAATAAATCCAAAAGGGTTAGCGGATTAAAACCATAGACAATTTCAAATGGAGAATAACCTGTTGATGAATGAATGCTTCAATTATATGCAAATTCTACTAATAGCAAACAATCTTCTCAAGTTTCCAAATTCTTACCAACAACAGCACGTAATAATGATCATAAAGTTCTATTAACCACTTTAGTTTGACCATCTGTTTGAGGATGACAAGTAGTAGAAAATAGCAATTTTGTTCCTAACTTTCCCCACAGCACATGCCAAAAATGACTCAAAAACTTAGAATCTCTATCAGAAACAATAGTTTTAGGAACACCATGCAAACGCACAATATCCTTAAAGAACAAATCAGAAATATGTGTAGCGTCATCAGTTTTATGGCAAGCGATGAAATGTGTCATCTTGCTAAACCTATAAACTACAACAAAAATGCTATCTCTTCCCCTTTTAGTCCTATGCAGTCCCAACACAAAATCCATAAAGATGTCAATCCAGGGCTGACTAGGGATGGGTAAAGGAGTATACAACCTATGAGGTTGAATTCTTGACTTGGCTTGCTTACATGCAACACACCTAGAGCAAATTTTCTCAACATCTTTCTTCATATTAGGCTAATAAAAATGCTCATGCAAGATGTCAAGTGTCTTAGCAATACCAAAATGACCCATCAAACCACCATTATGAGCCTCACGCATAAGCAACTCACGCATTGAACAATTAGGCACACAAAGTTTATTTTCTCTAAATAAATAACCATCATGCCTATAAAACCTTTGAAACGCAGATTATTCTCATGCATTATAAACATTTGAAAAATCAGAAGCATACAATTCCCTTATATATTCAAATCCCATCAATCGAGAACTCAAAGTATTAATAAGAGTATATTTTCTAGATAATGCATCAGCAACCACATTTTCCTTACCTTGTTTGTATTGAATCACATAAGGAAAGGTCTCAATGAACTCCAACCACTTGGCATGTTGTTTGTTCAACTTACCTTGACCCTTGAGAGGCTTTAAAGACTAATGACCACTATGAATCACAAACTCTTTAGGCCAAAGATAATGTTGTCAAGTCTCCGAAGCCCTCACCAATGCATACAACTCCTTGTCATACGTGGAATAATTGAGTTGTGCACCACTCAACTTTTCACTAAAGAAAGCAATTGGATGCCTATCCTGCATCAAAACAGCACTAATACCTATCCCGGAGGTATCACATTCAATCTCAAAAGTAGAATTAAAATCAGGCAAACTCAAAACAGGTGCAGACCAAAGTTTATCTTTCAAAGTATTAAATGCAAGTTCTTGCGCCTCGCCCCACTTAAACCCCACATCTTTTTTAATGATTAAAGGAGTAGCAATGACACTAAAATCCTTTACAAACCTCCTGTAAAAGCTAGCAAGGCCATGAAAGCTCCTAACATCACTCACATTCCTAGGGGTTGGCCATTCTTGGATAGCCCTTATCTTCTCCTCATCAATCTCAATTCCATTGGCACTCACCACATACCCTAAGAATATAACTCTATTAATGCAAAATGTGCACTTTTTAAGTTTAGCATACAATTCTTCTCTCCTAAGTGTATCCAAAACAGCCCTAAGATGATGTACATGCTCATCAACAGATTTACTATAAATCAAAATATCATCAAAATAAACAAAAACAAAATTTCCAATGAACTGACGCAAAACATGATTCATCAATCTCATAAAAGTGCTAGGGGCGTTGGTTAGACCAAAAGGTATAACGAGCCACTCATATAAACCAAGCTTTGTTTTAAATGTTGTTTTCCATTCATCACCAACTTTCATCCTAATTTAGTGATATCCACTCATCAAATCAATCTTAGTAAAGATACATGCGCCATGCAGTTCGTCTAACATATCATCCAATCTGGGTATTGGATGGCGATACTTAACTGTTATGCGATTCACAGCCCTACAATCAACACACATGCACCAACTCCCATCCTTTTTTGGCATCAAAAGCACCGGCATTGCACATGGACTAAGACTCTCACGGATATACCCCCTTGCTAACAACTCCTCCACTTGCCTTTGAAGTTCTTTTGTCTCCTCGGGGTTGGTCATATAGGCTGGGCGGTTTGGAATTTGAGCTCCTGGTATGAAATCAATTTTATGTTCAATTCCTCTTATTGGTGGCAATCCTTGTGGTAACTCTTCAGGGAATACATTCTCATATTCCTGCAATAAAGAAACAACAACACTAGGCAAAGAAGGGTTAAGGTCAGCTTCATTAAAATGAGATTCCTTGTACATGAGTACAAGTAAACATTGTTGATTCTCAAAAGCCACTCTCATATCCTTTACTTTTTCATAAAAATTGTTTTTCTTTGTACCACTCTCCTTTGGGCCAATTATTTGCTTTTCTTTTTGGGCCTCTTTTCCTCCCATTTTTCTCTCTTTCTCAGCCTCTCCTTTTTTCTTTTCCTTTCATCTCTCTTATTTTGCAACTCTTGGCCTTTCCATTTTCCTTTTGCTCCTTTTCTCTCAATTTGGACCTTTCGGCTTCTTTTTGCATTTCTTCCTCCATGCTCCTTTTTAACTTCATTTGATCTTCATAAACTTCATTAGGAGTCATAGGAGCCAGAATGATACGTTGATCTTCCATCATGAATGAGTGTCTTTTTCTATACCCATTATACGTCACCTTTCTGTCATATTGCCATGGCCTACCAAGCAACATATGACCTGCATGCATAGGTACTACATCACAAAGTACACGGTCAGAATATCTTCCAATGGAGAATGAAATTAAAACTTATTTATTTACCCTTATCTCTCCGCAATCATTAAGCCATTGTAGTCTATATGGCCTAGGATGTTTCAAACAATCCAACCCCAACTTATCAACTAAAGTAGTACTTGCAACATTAGTACAACTTCCTCCATCAATTATAAGACTACAAATTTTGCCATTTATCAAGCATCTGGAATGAAAGATATTTTCCTTTTGTTCAACCCCATCTTCTTTCAATTGTGCATTTAGTACACGCCTAACCACAAGATTTAAATCCCCACCAATAGCATGCTCGGCCTCATCATCATCACTACAATCTTCAAATGAAGGCATTGAATCAGATTCTTTATCACTTTCAGATTCAATTACACCATTATCTTTCAATATCATAATCTTTTTATTTGGGCATTAAGATGCAATATGTCTATTGCCAAGGCACTTAAAGCATTTTATGTTTCTATGCTTTTCAGTATTGGAAGAAGAAGTAGCATTAGCTTTAGGGTACTTTTTTGCTCTACTTTATCCTTTTCTTCTCTTACCTTGTCTTTGGCTTTGTCTTCCCTTTTAGGCCACTTTGAGCTCCAATTAGATATGGAACCCAAATAGGTTGGTTTGTTGGTTCCCTTTTGCTTTAGTTGCTTCTCCAGCTTCATAGCCATATTCACCATCTCCTCTAACTCTACATAGTGGCGCAACTCAATAACATTTGCAATTTCCTTATTTAGACCAGCCAAGAAACGTGCCATGGTAGCCTCCCTATCTTCATCAATATTAGCCCTCATCATAGCTATCTCCATTTATTTATGATAGTCCTCAACACTTTTATTCCCTTGTCTCAAACTTTGGAGCCTTTGATGTAGTTCCCTATAATAGTAACTAGGGACAAACCTCTTTCTCATGTCTGCCTTCATCCCCACCCATGTGTATAAGCCTTTTCCCATTCCTACCCCTATTGAGGATGATTTGGTCCCACCATACCAAGGCATAGTCAGTGAATTCCACGGCTGCCAACTTTACTTTTTTTCTTCTCAGAATAGTTATGAGATTTAAACACTAATTCCACTTTTCTCTCCCACTCCAAGTAAGCATCAACATCATTCCTACGTTAAAAAGTAGGAATTTTCATTTTAATACTCCCCAAATTACGATCTATCCGATTCTCAACGTTCCCAAATATATCCACCTCTACCCTACCTTTATGTTCTCTCCTATTCCTTCCTCTATCATTTTTACCCCCTCTACCTCCAAACTGATTGCTATCCCTATCATCATCAAACTCATCAAAATCTTCTTCATAGTTAGATTGAAGTGGAGTTTCTAACCTTTCCTTTCTCCCTCTAATTTGAATTTGCAGGGATGTATCTCTTCTAAGATTATGTTGAGCTTGATCATGGCCTTCTAACCTCCTATCATACTTATCAAACTGATCATTCATATCTCAGAGCAGAATCTTAAGCCTTCCAAATTGTTGTTGCATAGCCTCCAATGTGAAGAAAGTTTTGTTTCCTTCATCACTACTTCTTTCCTAGTTGCTTGATTTAGACATGATGTAAATAAATAGCCTCACACACTCCCTCACGTGTTTTACTCAAAAGGTGTATGTACACTCGTGTTTCACTCAATTAAGGCTTTTACCCTCTTTTGAGCTAACCACTCTTGCCTTTTACCGCTCTTGTGTCCTCACTATGATATATTTTCGGATCAATTTCAACCAACCAGATCAATAATAATAAGCAACAATATCCAATAGAAAATTAAAACAGACAATTCCTAAGAAAGAAAGGAAACATCACAAAACTAGAAGCAAAATTAATGAAATGAAAGCAACGAATGGCAAATATATGATATATGCACACACGAATTAAGAATGAGGTGTGCAGATATAATATTGTTATTTGAGTAATATGGAATGCAAAATTACTCAACTAATGTAATGGAAACAAGTAGGACAATAGTCAAGAAAATAAAATAAAGAATGCAACAAATTGACAAAACTAGAAAAAATTAAGTGTATATATGCTACTGCCCTAATAGAATTCGAACCAGAACCTAAAATTGACTAAACCATTCCCAATTTACTACCAAATAAGCTAATTGTATGCCTATTAGTAACTATTATCCACCAATTGCACAATTTCCAGCAATAAGCAATGAAATCTCAACTTATACCTCAATATGAAACCAATCAATTTCAATTACGAACTCTACCCAAAATTGCTCAAATTATCACTTTTAATCAGAATAGAGCAAATATATTCAGAGGCAATTCATTTTATATATGTGTGCAATCAATTGAATCCAAATAGTCCCACTTTTGGCAATCAATGCCAATATTTGAATTTTTTTTGTAATCTGATAAACAAAAAAATTAAAAACACCAAAAATTCGTGCAAAAAAAAAAGAAATAAACCAAACTTTCAATAGACAGCAATATAGGCAAATTCAGCCACAAATAGATAAACTTTTTTTTTTATGCTGTAACTTGAACAAATATCACTAAAACCAGCAAAATAAAAATAAGTACAATTGATTTAGAACCAAAGCTCTGATACCAAATGATGCAACAACCACCTAGAATCTAAGTCTAGACAATCTCCAAATCAATTTGATACAAATCTTAAGTTTAACCAATTGCAAGATTAGACTCTTCACCCCCAAAACAACAAGGAAGGAATTGGTAACAAAGAGTATGAAAAGAGAATTGGATTCACACCACAAATTAGTTACCAATCTGATAAGTGAAAACAATCCTTGGTATATCAATGGAGATCACACCTCCCACTTGAAGAACACTCAAATTTTGATTTTAATCACTAATCTTTGAATATACATTTGCAAGGCTGCCTTGAGCTTGTTTTTCAAACCTTCTCATTTGAGCGCGCTTTTGGGGTGAAGTTAGGAGTCCACATTCTTATCATTTGGTATCAGAGCCAGCCTTGTACACCGGTGTCCCTTCGGGTTACGACAAATTGTCGACCGAGGCAGTCGGGGTCTTAAGGGGGTGGGGATGATCCATCCCATATCGGTTGCAGAGGAACTCCTGGACTAGTTTATAATGCTGGGTTCAAACCTTCCATTTTGAGCGCGCTTTTGGGGTGAAGTTAAGAGTCCACATTCTTATCACAATGCCCATCACTGAGATCCGATTGATATATGCTCGTGACACTTGGAGCTTATGAGACATCAAGAATAGTACATAACATAGCATACCAATAGCTAATGCATATGGAATCAAACTCATGCATGCCCATTCATCCTATATTTTTGGACCTATGGAATTTGAAAGGGTTATCCCATGACTCATATGAATGAATCCTCTCTAAGACTGATCCATGCTAAACCTCTTTAGCATATTGTCTATGTATATAGACTGAAAAAGACCAAACAATCCTCTATAGGTCGCTTCTCCAAGGTCTTTCAAAGAGAAATTCTTAGAGAATCATATTTTGATTGATTGAAGAACTTAGACGTCATTTTCTATGAGTAATATGTCATCTACATACAATACCAGGAATATGACTACACTCTCACTAGCCTTATAAATACAATGTTCATTTATATTTTGTAAGAAACCAAACTCTTTGATTGTCTTATCAAAACAAATGTTCAAACTCTTAGATGCTTGCTTTAATCCATAAATAAATATTTGCAATTTTCATACCTTTTTGCCATCATTGGATGTGAACCATTCAAGGTGTGTCAGTACACATTCTCAATTAGATTTCCATTAAGAAAATTTGCCTTCACAACCATTTGCTAAATCTCATAATCAAAATGAGTGGTAATGGCTTGGAATATTGTGATGGATTTAAGCATAACAATTGGAGAAAAGGTTTCATCATAGTCAACACATGGTCTTTGATGATATCCTTTAACTACCAATCTAGCTTTATAGGTAACTACATTACTGGTGTATGCACGAGAACCATGCATGAAGGACATGAAGGACAATCTTTTATCAATGGAGTAGAGCAATCTTATATCATTGAAATGAGCCTAAAAAGAGTTCAAAAGCCCATTAATATGATAAAAATGCTTGTGGGCTGTGTTCCAAACCATATGAGATAGAAATGGATCTTTGAGAGCAATAATAAGCCTAAAAATCACAATCAAGCTTATGGGCCAATACTACACGGAAGCCTAAAGTGAAGATCAAGGAAGTCTTTCATGAAGATTCAATTCAAATGAGCTAAACAAGGCAAAGTCCATAAAATCGAAGATTACAAGTCATGTGCTAGGAGTCATGTGCCAAACATGTGCAAGACATGTGCTCAAGATCATGTGCCATGCATGTGCCTACTTATGGGATTTGGGCTTAACTTGTAATTAGGCTTAATAATGTATGTGGGCTGCCTATTTTAATTACCTTAGGCTTTAATTAGTGATTGACATGTGGGCCAAAGGATATGAAACCCAACCCACCACTTGTCTTATTCTAGAAAGATTTAATTAGTGTCCTAATTCAAATAGGACTTTACTTTTTAGAATTTGAGTTAGAATATGACTGTACTTTTAGGAGTTGAGTTAGAATAGGACTTAGTTATCCTTTCCGTAAAGGATTCCAAGACTTAGGGCTATAAAATACTCATTTAGGCCTATTTTACAAGGAATGAATGAATGAATAAAAATGAATTTGAGTATTTTCTTTAAAGTGAGACAGATTTGCATCTCTTTATTACCTTTAAGAATTAGTTACTTATCAAGTGATATTTCTTGTGGCATGGTTAGTCTTAATAATACTTATAATCTTGGTTCTTTGCTACATTAGTCAGCTTTGGGTCGGATTCAATTTATGATCACCATAGCTTAAAGTTTGTTTATCTTGTCTTGTTGAGGGGTTTCAAGACACGTTCTTTAGGGTTACGCATCATGTATCCTACTAGACCTATGAAGTTCTTGTATTTCAAAAGGTGTTAATGTTACTTTATCTGTGTGAGTAACATAATTGGATTTCATCAGTTGATCTACATATGTTTGAGCATCTTAAACTTCATCAAGTTCAATCTTGTTCCTACTATCTCCTTTTAGAAGAATCTCTTTCTCTAAGAAGACAACATGCTTTGAAAGAAATACCTTTTGTTCTAAGGGTGGTATAACTAATTTTGACTTTTTTGGATACCCCATAAACAGACACCTATTAGATTTAGCTTCTAACTTATCTAACATTGTCCTTTTCACATAAGTAGAACAATCCCAAACTTTCATATGTAAAAGAATATCTTTCTTGTTATTCCACATCTCATATGAAGTAACATGAACTAACTTTGAAGGAACTCTGTTTAGAATATAAATAATAGTCTGCAGTGCATGCCCCAAAATGACTTAGATAGTTTTGCAAAGCTTATCATAGATCTCACCATGTCTAACAAAGTTTGCTTTTAGCCACACCATTGTGTTTGTGGCATATAAGGTTGAGTCTATTGAGATAAAATCCCATTCTCTTAGATAATGTTGAAACTCTTAACTTAACACCTCTATCTGATCTAAGTGTTTTAATACTCTTGCCAAGTTGTTTCTCTAATTCATTTATGAATTCTTTGAACTTTTTAAAAGCTTCATATTTGTATCTCATAAGATATAGATACCCAAATTGTGAATAATTATCAATAAAGGTAATGAATTTGTAACACACCTGTGTCAAATAATCACACATAGCATACTGGAAGGGCAAAATACCCTGTTAACAATGGTAGTAAATTTTTTTCATATCTTGTAATATTATTCAATAACTTTGCAAGTCACCTTTGAGGCTTTTGCCACAATATGATATATCACATATATTAAACAAAATAAACTTTGCACATAAGTATTTACGAGTTGCTTTCATTTATACATTTTTAAAACCCATTCTAAAATGACTATACATATTCAAATACGTAAATACAAAATACAGATGACATATTTTCATGCTTATGTGGAATGCAAGGAGAGAGAGTGATGAGGCTCGGCCAGTGACCTGTGCTCCATGTCTTCTATACGCTATGCAAAATGAGCTATCACTTTTCTTTACTTGAAAAATGATGCAAATTGATGAGTTGTAGCTCAGTGAGAATAATCATCCAATGAGCTCTAAAGTACCAAACAACTCATAGTAATAAATCACAAATTCAACACATACCATGTATTCCATTCCATTCATCCGTATCATATAAATATCAATAAAGTTGAAACATATAATCATTACTTTTTACGTATGCAAATGCTTTGCTTATTTCATTTTGTTGTGACCAAGTTAAACAGACATTGCCCCGGGTTTGCATGTAAATATTTGCCATGTGAATATTTGCATTTGCTAGCTAGCTTGATCATTTGTTTCATTTGTACATTTGTTGGGCCATAGGCCTCTTCTTTTATTTTACAATATCGATTAACTAGTCACAATACCTTTTAAGTCCATATGCATATGCACTTATACTTAAGCATTCATCAACTATTGTATCTTATCAAACATAACATACATATACTGCATATATACCTCATATGCCACGCATATACCTTGCATATACTATACATATACCATGTATATATATTACATATGTCAAACATATACCTCAAATATACCACAAGTATACCACTTATATGTACCACAAATGTCACACATTATCCATCATCATATTATCAAGGACAAACCATGACAATCATATGAATCACATAGCAAGCAACATTCATATGCATTAAATAATTCAATTGATAATTAGACTCACTTTTCTCCTTTGATTCCGACCCCTAACTTATTGTTTATCTGCTCCTTGTGGGTCTCCAATATGTTGTGAGCCTAATATAAAAATATAATCGATTAACTCATGATTAGAAAGACTTAATGTGGCTTAAACAAATTAATATGCATTGTTCATATCAATAGACTGATTAGCCCATAACGTTTTATATAATTGACCAACTAATATGATTCTTATCCTAACTAAAAACAACATATAATTATAACATACTCAAATTTCAGAGAAATTGGAGCATTTTTTAATTTTTGGTGGAATTTCTAAGTGTGTTTTGTTTTCTGCCCTGTTTTCTATTTCAGGGTACCAACTTTGGTTCATCATTACTTATAATATATAAGTCATATTTCAATGAAAACATAAACTTATATGGGTTAAAATGGAACATTTTTCATGTTTACAACTTTTATCAATTATATCTCTAAGGTCTTCAAATTATAAGAAACATTTTGCTGGTCTAGAGCAAAGTTGGCTTCCGGACCAGTATGACTTCCAAAGCCCATAACTCAGTCTATACATAACATATTAAGCTAAAATTAGTACCCCAATTTAGATAGGACATATACCCTTTCATTTTTTAAAAATTTACAGAATCGATCTCTAAGGAGCTTAAATTAGCCAAATAAGTTGCTAGATTTGCCTAGGGCACTAAGTTGGCAGTTCAAACCATGGAACAGTCATGGTTCCATTCACGATAACTCAACATATACAAGACATATGAACCTGAAATTTGGTATACAGATACCTAACACATATATATATACAACTTGTATGTTTTGAGATACTTCAAATAATGGATTTAACATATTCAAAACCCAAGAATACATTAGCTAACTTGGCTAGGGTTCACACCCTAATCAGTTTCAGAAGAGAGAGGATATCTCTTCCTATACACAAAATCTTGTAAAAATGTTTACATATCCATAAATCAAAGACATAAAGGAACAATGTTTGTGTTTTAATCTTTTCAAGAATCAATTTCTATTGATATCAAAATCGGGGTGCAAGTCAATGCCTATTAATGAACCTTAGCAACTCAAATCAACCTTATAGCAATAAGAATTGATTACTTACTAAGAACGAACTTGCAAGGGGTCAATTTACTGCAAAAGCTAAATGTAACAAGGAAGAAATGAAGGCTGGAATGGGGGAAAATGAAGAAGAAAACGGGGCTGGATTAATGAGGCAGAAATGGGAGGAAGAAGATAAAGCCAACCTTTTTGTTTTTGTCTTTTTATATTTTTCTCTTCTTCTCTTTTCTTTTCTCTTTTCTTTTCTTTTATTTTTCTTTTGTTTCATTTTCATTTTATTTTATCTATATTATTATTATTATTATTATTATTATTTACATATATATAATTCCACTAATCCACACAATAATACAACTTAATCATTTGGCCCAATTTAACTAAATTAACATTGTAAATGTTTACTAATCTTAATCTAGTCATTTTGCTTACTTTAATTTAGTCGCCTTATTCAATTTATTTCTAATACTTTGTTATCCTCATTTAGGTTATAAGTACACATGTGCGACTTGATACAATTGCCAAATACTAGGACATGTAGCTAGTGCGTGTCATAAACTTGTTCCTATAAAAATACGTATGAAATACACGTGTTCAATTGAATTATATACAAGATGCATATGTTCAAATGAAATGCATATGGATATGCATGTGGGGAAGGTCGAGGATGTTACAGAAGTTGATAAAACCACATCTAGCATGCATTGACATCAGGCCACATATATTTGTTATCAGGGTATTTTCTCTTTCCAACATGCAGTATATGATTATTTGATACAGAAATAGGTTATACTTAAATGCATATGATGTGGTGTTACAGAGCATGCTATTGGCGGGGATTTAAATCTTGTGGTTAGGTGTGTACTTAATGCACAATTGATAAAAGATGGGGTTGAACAAAGGGAAAATATCTTCCATTCCATATGCTTGATAAATAGCAAAATTTGTAGTCTTATAATTGATGGAGGAAGTTGTACTAATGTTGCAAGTACTACTTTAGTTGATAAGTTGGGGCTGGAGTGTTTGAAACATCCTCGGCCATAAAGACTACAATGGCTTAATGATTGAGGAAAGATAAGGGTAAATAAACATGTTTTAATTTCATTCTCCATTGGAAGATATTTTGACCATGTACGTTGTCATGTAGTACCTATGCACACAGGTCATATGTTGCTTGGTAGGCCATAACAATATGACAGAAAGGTGACACATGATGGGTATAGAAATAAATACTCATTCATGATGGGAGATCAACGTATCATTTTGGCTTCTATGACTCCTAGTGAAGTTTATGAAGATCAAATGAAGCTGAAAAGGAGCATGGAGGAAGAAATGCAAAAAGAAGCCGAAAAGTCCAAATTGAGAGAAAAAGAGCAAAAAGAAAATGGAAAGGCCGAGAGTTGTAAAACAAGAGAGATGAGAGGAAAAGAAAAAGGAGAGGCCGAGAAAGAGAGAAAAATGGAAGGAAAAGAGGCCCAAAAAGAAAAGTAAATAATTGGCCCAAAGGAGAGTGGTACAAAGAATTTTTTTTTTTGGCAAAAGTAAGGGATATGAGAGTGGCTTTTGAGAATCAACAATGTTTACTTGTACTCATGTACAAGGAATCATATTTTAATGAAGCTGACCTTAACCCTTCTTTGCCTAGTGTTATTGTTTCTTTATTGCAGGAATATGAGAATGTATTCCCTGAATAGTTACCACAATGATTGCCACCAATAAGAGGAATTGAACAACAAATTGATTTCATACCAGGAGCTCAAATTCCAAACCGCCCAGCCTATAGAAGCAACCCTGAGGAGACAAATGAACTTCAATGGCAAGTGGAGGAATTGTTAGCAATGGGGCATATCTGTGAGAGTCTTAGTCCGTGTGCAGTGCTAGTGCTTTTGGTGCCTAAAAAGGATGGGAGTTGGTGCATGTGTGTTGATTATAGGGCTATGAATCAGATAACAGTTAAGTATCGCCATCAAATACAAAGATTGGATGATATGTTAGATGAACTGCATGGCGCATGTGTCTTTACTAAGATTGATTTGATGAGTGGATATCACCAAATTAGGATGAAAGTTGGTGATGAATGGAAAACAACATTTAAAACAAAGCTTGGTTTATATGAGTGGCTCGTTATGCCTTTTGGTCTAACCAACGCCCCTAACTCTTTTATGAGATTGATGAATCATATTTTATGTCAATTCAATGGAAAATTTGTTGTTTATTTTGATGATATTTTGATTTATAGTAAATCTGTTGATGAGCATGTACATCATCTTAGGGCTATTTTAGATACACTTAGGACATAAGACTTGTATAATAAACTTAAAAAGTGCACATTTTGTATGAATAGAGTTATATTGTTAGGGTATGTGGTGAGTGCCAATGGAATTGAGGTTGATGAGGAGAAGATAAGCGCTATCCAAGAATGGCCAACCCCTAGGAATGTGAGTGATGTTAGGAGCTTTCATGGCCTTATTAGCTGTTACAGGAGGTTTGTAAAGGATTTTAGTGTCATTGTTGCTCCTTTAATTGAAACCATTAAAAAAGATGTGTGGTTTAAATGGGGTGAGGCACAAGAACTTGCATTTAATACTTTGAAAGATAAATTTTGTTCTGCACCTGTTTTGAGTTTGCCTGATTTTAATTCTACTTTTGAGATTGAATGTAATGCCTCCGGGATAGGCATTGGTGTTGTTTTGATGTAGGGTAGGCGTCCAATTTTTTCTTTGGTGAGAAGTTGAATGGTGCACAACTCAATTATTTCACGTATGACAAGGAGTTGTATGCATAAGTGAGAGAGCTTTGGAGACTTGGCAGCATTATCTTTGGCCTAAAGAGTTTGTGATCCATATTGATCATAAGTCTATAAAGCATCTCAAGGGTCAAGATAAGTTGAACATTAGGGTCAGATTGGTCTTTTCTTCATTTTTTGCACCTAGGGTTTGGTTTGTAGAGGTATAAATACCTCCTTATGCGTGTAAGACAATCAGATTGGTGATTAAGATCAAAATTTGAGTGTTCTTGAGTGTTCTTCAAGTGGGAGGTGTGATCTCCATTGATATACCAATTATTGCTTTTACTTATGAGGTTGGTTACTAATTTGTGGCGTGAATCCAATTCTCTCTTCTTACTCTTTGTTACCAATTCCTTATTGTTTTGCGGGTGAAGAGTCTAATCATGCAATTGGTTAAACTTAAGATTTGTATCAAATTGATTTGGAGGTTGTCTAGACTTAGATTCTATGTGGTTGCTGCATTATTTTATGTATAAAAGTTACATCATTTTCACTTGTCATAACATATATTAATTACTATTTACATCACCATTTATACATCAATATGGCCAACATATCAGATGGCCCAAAATACATCGTGTTCACACTTACATACATCATTTGTACAACTAAATACTCGAAATGTTCACAACTTAGATTAGTGGCCCAACCTCCTCTAGGTGTGAACTGAGATAGCTTTTGATATCACTTAATCATCTAGAGAAATTTGGAAGAGTAATATGAGGGGTGAGTATACTTACTTAGTGAGAGGATATAAACATAACAAGGGGAACAAAATATGATTTTTACTATAAAGCATACATAAGACATACTAACACGGCTGGATAAATATTAATTGTCAATCATACTATTTATCTCATAAAATCCATAAGATAAAATATCCATATGATATCATAATTAAAGTTTAATTTGAAAACCTATTCATATCATAAAATCAATCACCATACAATTAAATATATGTCACATAGATCCCTAGCATCCAAGGGCCACAGAGGTTTGCAACAATGATATTAACTAGCATATACTAAGGAGCACTAGCATCCCAACATAAGAGGCAAGTTTCAGCATCTCAATTATGAAGGAGCGACTAGCAACCAACATGAGAGGCGGGAACCAGCATCTCAATCATGAGGGAGCAAATAAATTGGTCATATGTATGCATAGACAACCCTCAAAGGGTGACCACCCAACATACTCCACAAAGGCATCGTGTATGTCGAACGCTATCCCAAAAACAATTTCTTTTTCAAATCTCAAATTATACATCAGGTACCCATCATCAAAGGTGTAATATAATGGATTCACAAGATTAGTGTATTAATTGTCATTTATCCAGCCACTCAAAATTTTTATGAAATGAAAATATAACTTTTTATGTTCCCATTTTTGTACTAATGTAATCTCCATAAAATTGGCACTTTAAATGAATTTTTATATCAACTTTATTGAATTTTGAGTAACCAACTTATTTAACATAAATATTCTGCCCCAAACATCTTAATTTGCATAAATATATAATTTTAGATCAATGCCATCAAAATGTAAAATATTTTTCTTCTACAACTCAAACATGAATTTTTCTCACAAACTCAAGTTGTATTTCATTAAATAATAACTAGAAACATTATTTCATCCCCAAGTAAATAATTTTTGTATAAGAATACCATTTAAAGAAATTCTATCAATATTCCTAGAATTAACAAAAGTACCATAAAACCAATAAGAAAAACAACATGCTTGTTATATAAATATCCACTCACCATAGCTAGAAGCTAGCAAAATTCTATCTAGATTTGTGAACTCCTTTGACACTTTTGATGCGGAACCCGAAAGACCATGCCTTGAAACCCCTCAAAAAGACAAGGTAAATAAACCTTAAGCAATGGTGATCATAAATTGAATCCGACCCAAAGCTAACCAATGTAAGAAAGAATCAAGATTATAAGGATTATTAAGAATAGTCATGTCATAAGTAATTTCAATTGATAAGTAACTAATTCCTAAAAGTAATAAAGAGATGCAAATCTGCCTCAATTTAAAGAAAAACACTCAAATTCGTTTTTATTCATTCATGTATTCTAAAAGATGCGCAAATGAGCATTTATAGCCCTAAGTCTTTGAATCCTTTATGGTAAAGGATAACTAAGTCCTATTTTAACTCTACTTCTAAAAGTAGAGGCATATTCTAACTCAAATTCTAAAAAGTAGAGTGATGCGAGCCAAGACAACATAAATGATCTTACATGCCATGGAGGAGATGGATTAGTGATGCCACCTGGTCCAATCATAAGATCAAATGGAAACAAGCTCAAGGCAGCCTTGCAAATGTATATTCAAAGCTTGGTGACAAGAGATATCAAAGAAGAGGCTTGGGTCAGGCTTGAAGAGATGGGATCGGTTGGCGATCCAAAGCTTGTGACACTCATTGGGGCATGTGATGGTGAAGATAACTAGCCTAATGGGCTAGAGAAGAAGTCTATATTACAAGGTTCAAGTCATGTGCAATATGCTTTGTTAAGGTGGACTTATGTTTTGTCATGGTTGGGCCTAAGATTAAATTTAGTGGGCTATTTTATTTTAATTATTAGAATGTGATTTTATTTAAAGACACATATGATCAGCTTTATTTTAACTTGTATTAGTTGTGTAGGCCTTATAAAATTAAGCCCATTCGTTTGTCCTTCAGTCATTAGGGTCAGATTGGTCTTTTCTTCATTTTTGCGCCTAAGGTTTAGTTTGTAGAGGTATAAATACCTCCTTATGCGTGTAAGACAATCAGATTGGTGATTAAAATCAAAATTTGAGTGTTCTTCAAGTGGGAGGTGGGATCTCCATTGATATACCAAGGATTGTTTTCACTTATCAGGTTGGTAATTAATTTGTGGCGTGAATCCAATTCTCTCTTCATACTCTTTGTTACCAATTCCTTGCTATTTTGGGGGTGAAAAGTCTAATCTTGCAATTGGTTAAACTTAAGATTTGTATTAAATTGATTTGGAGGTTGTCTAGACTTAGATTCTAGGTGGTTGCTGCATCATTTGGTATCAGAGTTTTGGTTCTAAATCAATTGTACTTATCTTTATTTTGCTGGTTTTAGTGATATCTGTTCAAGTTATAACTTAAAAAAAATTAAAATTTTTTTTAATCTATTTGTGGCTGAATTTGCCTATATTGCTATCTATTGAAGTTTGGTTTATTTCTTTTTTTTTTGTATGAATTTTTGGTATTTTTAATTTGATTTTTGTTTATCAGATTACAAAAAACAATTCGTGCATATTGGCATTGATTGCCAAAAGTGGGACTCTTTGGATTCAAATGATTGTACACATATATAAAATGAATTGCCTCTGAATATATTTGCTCTATTCTGATTAAAATTGATAATTTGAGCAATTTTGAGTGGAGTTCGTAATTGAAATTGATTGGTTTCATATTGAGGTATAAGTTGAGATTTCATTGCTTATTGCTGGAAATTGTGCAATTGGTGGATAATAGTTACTAATAGGCATACAATTAGCTTATTTGGCAGTAAATTGGGAATGATTTAGTCAATTTTAGGTTCTGGTTCGAATTCTATTAGGGTAGTAGCATATATACACTTAATTTTTTCTAGTTTTGTCAATTTGTTGCCTTCTTTGTTTTATTTTCTTGACTATTGTTCTACTTGTTTCCATTACATTAGTTGAGTAATTTTGCATTCCATATTACTCAAATAAGAATATTATATCTGCACACCTCATTCTTCATCCGTGTGTGCATATATCATATATTTGTCATTCGTTGCTTTCATTTCATTAATTTTGCTTCTAGTTTTTGTGATGTTTCCTTTCTTTCTTAGGAATTGTTTGTTTTAATTTTCCATTGGATATTGTTGCTTATTATTATTGATCTGGTTGGTTGAAATTGATCCGGAAATATATCATAGTGAGGACACAAGAGCGGTAAAAGGCAAGAGTGGTTAGCTCAAAAAAGGGTAAAAGCCTTAATTGAGTGAAACACGAGCTAACATACACCTTTTGAGTGAAACACGTGAGGTAGTGTGTGAGGCCATTTATTTACATCATGTCTAAATCAAGCAACCAGGAAAGAAGTAGTGATGAAGGAAACAAAACTTTCTTCACATTGGAGGCTATGCAACAACAATTTGGAAGGCTTGAGATTCTGCTCCGAGATATGAATGATCGGTTTGACAAGTATGATAGGAGGTTAGAAGGCCATGATCAAGCTCTACATAATCTTAGAAGAGGTACATCCTTGCAAAGTCGAATTGGAGGGAGAAGGGAAATGTTAGCAACTCCACCTCAATCTAACTAAAAAGAAGATTTTGACAAGTTTGATGATGATAGGGATAGAAATCAGTTTGGAGGTAGAGGGGGCAGAAATGATAGAGGAAGGAATAGGAGAGAACAAGGGGCAGGGTAGAGGCGGATAGATTTGGAAACGTCGAGAATTAGATAGATCGTAATTTGGGGAGTATTAAAATGAAAATCCCTACTTTTCAAGGTAGGAATGATGCTGATGCTTACTTGGAATGGGAGAGAAAAGTGGAATTGGTGTTTGAATGTCATAACTATTATGAGGAGAAAAAAGTAAAGTTGGCAGCCATAGAATTCACTGACTATACCTTGGTATGGTGGGACCAAATCATTCTCAATAGACATCTAAACACATGGGTGGGGATGAAGGCCTATAAACACATGGGTGGGGATGAAGGCCTATAAACACATGGGTGGGGATGAAGGCAGTCATGAGAAAGAGGTTTGTCCCTAAATACTGTTATAGGGAACTACATCAAAGGCTCCAAAGTTTGAGACAAGGGAATAAAAGTGTTGACGATTATCATAAAGAAATGGAGAGAGCTATGATGAGGGCTAATATTGATGAAGATAGGGAGGCTACCATGGCACATTTCTTGGCTGGTCTAAATAAGAAAATTGCAAATGTTATTGAGCTGCACCACTATGTAGAGTTAGAGGAGATGTTGAATATGGTTATGAAGGTTGAGAAGCAACTAAAGCAAAAGGGAACCAACAAACCAACCTATTTGGGTTCCACATCTAATTGGAGCTCAAAATGGCCTAAAAGGGAAGACAAAGCCAAGGACAAGGTAAAAGGAGAAAAGGGTAAAGTAGAGCAAAAAGGTAACCCTAAAGCTAATGCTACTTCTTCTTCCAATACTAAAAAGTATAGAAACATAAAATGCTTTAAGTGCCTTGGAAATGGACATATTGCATCTCAATGCCCAAATAAAAAGGTTATGATATTGAAAGATAATGGTGTAATTGAATCTGAAAGTGATAAAGAATCTGATTCAATGCCTTCATTTTAAGATTGTAGTGATGATGATGAGGCCGAGCGTGTTATTGGCAGGGATTTAAATCTTATGGTTAGGCGTGTACTTAATGCACAATTGAAAGAAGATGGGGTTGAACGAAGGGAAAATATCTTCCATTCCAGATGTTTGGTAAATGACAAAATTTGTAGTCTTATAATTGATGGAGGAAGTTGTACTAATGTTGCAAGTACTACTTTAGTTGATAAGTTGGGGTTGGATTGTTTGAAACATCCTAGGCCATATAGACTACAATGGCTTAATGATTGAGGAGAGATAAGGGTAAATAAACAAGTTTTAATTTCATTCTCCATTGGAAGATATTCTGACCGTGTACTTTGTGATGTAGTACCTATGCATGCAGGTCATGTGTTGCTTGGTAGGCCATGGTAATATGACAGAAAGGTGACGCATGATGGGTATAGAAATAGATACTCATTCATGATGGGAGTTCAACGTATCATTCTGGCTCCTATGACTCTTAGTGAAGTTTATGAAGATCAAATGAAGCTAAAAATGAGCATGGAGGAAGAAATGCAAAAAGAAACCGAAAGGTCCAAATTGAGAGAAAAGGAGAAAAAAGAAAATGGAATGGCTGAGAGTTGCAAAATAAGAGAGATGAGAGGAAAAGAAAAAGGAAAGGCTGAGAAAGAGAGAAAAATGTGAGGAAAATAGGCCTAAAAAGAAAAGCAAATAATTGGCCCAAAGGAGAAGTGGTACAAAGAAAAACAATTATTATGCAAAAGTAAGAGATATGAGAGTGGCTTTTGAGAATCAACAATGTTTACTTGTACTCATGTACAAGGAATCTTATTTCAATGAAGCTGACTTTAACCCTTCTTTGCCTAGTGTTGTTGTTTTTTTATTGCAGGAATATGAGAATGTATTCCCTGAAGAGATTCCACAAGGATTGCCACCATTAAGAGGAATTGAACATCAAATTGATTTCATACTAGGAGCTCAAATTCCAAACCGCCCAGCCTATAGGAGCAACCTCGAAGAGGCAAAGGAACTTCAAATGCAAGTGGAGGAGTTGTTAGCAAGGGGGCATATTCGTGAGAGTCTTAGTCCGTGTGTAGTGCCGGTGCTTTTGGTGCCAAAAAAGGATAGGAGTTGGCGCATGTGTGTTGATTGTAGGGCTGTGAATCGCATAACAGTTAAGTATCGCCATCCAATACCCAGATTGGATGATATGTTAGACGAACTGCATGGCGCATGTGTCTTTACTAAGATTGATTTGATGAGTGGATATCACCAAATTAGGATGAAAGTTGGTGATGAATGGAAAACAACATTTAAAACAAAGCTTGGTTTATATGAGTGGCTCGTTATGCCTTTTGGTCTAACCAACACCCCTATCACTTTTATGAGATTGATGAATCATGTTTTACGTATTGGAAAATTTGTTGTTTATTTTGATGATATTTTGATTTATAGTAAATCTGTTGATGAGCATGTACATCATCTTAGGGCTGTTTTGGATACACTTAGGAGAGAAGAATTGTATGCTAAACTTAAAAAGTGCACATTTTGCATGAATAGAGTTATATTGTTAGGGTATGTGGTGAGTGCCAATGGAATTGAGGTTGATGAGGAGAAGATAAGGGCTATCCAAGAATGGCCAACCCCTAGGAATGTGAGTGATGTGAGGAGCTTTCATGGCCTTGCTAGCTTTTACAGGAGGTTTGTAAAGGATTTTAGTGTCATTGCTGCTTCTTTAAATGAAATCATTAAAAAAGATGTAGGGTTTAAGTGGGGCGAGGCGCAATAACTTGCATTTAATACTTTGAAAGATAAACTTTGCTCTTCACCTGTTTTGAGTTTGCCTGATTTTAATTCTACTTTTGAGATTGAATGTGATGCCTCCGAGATAGGTATAGGTGCTATTTTGATGTAGGGTAGGCGTCCAATTGCTTTCTTTAGTGAAAAGTTGAGTGGTGCACAACTCAATTATTCCACGTATGACAATGAGTTGTATGCATTGGTGAGGGCTTTGGAGACTTGGCAGCATTATCTTTGGCCTAAAGAGTTTGTGATTCATAGTGATCGTGAGTCTTTAAAGCATCTCAAGGGTCAAGGTAAGTTGAACAAACGACATGCCAAGTGGTTGGAGTTCATAGAGACCTTTCCTTATGTGATTCAATACAAACAAGGTAAGGAAAATGTGGTTACTGATGCATTATCTAGAAGATATACTCTTATTAATACTTTGAGTTCTCGATTGATAGGATATGAATATATAAGGGAATTGTATGCTTCTAATTCTGATTTTTTCAAATATTTATAATGCATGTGAACAATCTGCGTTTCAAAGGTTTTATAGGCATGATGGTTATTTATTTAGAGAAAATAAACTTTGTGTGCCTAATTGTTCAATGCATGAGTTGCTTGTGCGAGAGGCTCATAATGGTGGTTTGATGGGTCATTGTGGTATTGCTAAGACACTTGAGATCTTGCATGAGCATTTTGATTGGCCTAATATGAAGAAAGATGTTGAGAAAATTTGCTCTAGGTGTGTTGCATGTAAGCAAGCCAAGTCAAGAATTCAACCTCATGGGTTGTATACTCCTTTACGCATCCCTAGTCAGCCCTGGATTGACATTTCTATGGATTTTGTGTTGGGACTGCCCAGGACTAAAAGGGGAAGAGATAGCATTTTTGTTGTAGTTGATAGGTTTAGCAAGATGGCAAATTTCATCACTTGCCATAAAAGTGATGACGCTACACATATTTCTGATTTGTTCTTTAAGGATGTTGTGCGTTTGCATGGTGTTTTTAAAACTATTGTTTCTGATAGAGATTCTTAGTTTTTGAGTCATTTTTGGCGTGTGCTGTGGGGAAAGTTGGGAACAATATTGCTATTTTCTACTACTTGTCATCCTCAAACAGATGGTCAAACTAAAGTGGTTAATAGAACTTTAGGATCATTATTACGTGCTGTTGTTGGTAAGAATTTGAAAACTTGGGAAGATTGTTTGCCATTAGTAGAATTTTCATATAATAGAAGCATTCATTCATCAATAGGTTATTCTCCATTTGAAATTGTCTATGGTTTTAATCCGCTAACCCCTTTGGATTTATTGCCAATACCTTTGAATGATATTTCTAACTTAGATGGGCAAAAGAAGACAGATTTGGTTAGGTCCATACATGAGAAGGCAAAGCAGCACATTGAGTTAAAGAGCAAAAGTTATGCACAAAAAGCCAATCAAGGACGTAAAGTTGTGAAATCTGAACCTGGAGATTGGGTATGAGTGCATTTTAGGAAAAAAATATTTCCTAACTAAAGGAAATCCAAGTTGGATCTAAGAGGTGATTGACCTTTTCAAGTGGTTGAGAGGATCGATGACAATGCCTATAAGATTGACTTGCCCGGTGAGTATGGTGTTGCTGACCTTTCTCCTTTTGATAATGCAGGTGGGGATTCAAGGACGAATCCTTTTGAGGAAGGGAATGATGCGAGCCAAGACAACAAAAATGATCTTACATGCAATGGAGGAGATGGATTAGTGATGCCACCTGGTCCAATCATAAGATCAAGTAGAAACAAGCTCAAGGCAGTCTTGCAAATATATATTCAAAGCTTGGTGACAAGAGATATCAAGGAAGAGGCTTGGGTCAGGCTTGAAGAGATGGGATCGGTTGGCGATCCAAAAGCTTGTGACACTCATTGGGGCATGTGATGGTGAAGACAACTAGCCTAATGGGCTAGAGAAGAAGTCTATATTACAAGGTTCAAGTCATGTGCAATATGCTATGTTAAGGTGGACTTATGTTATGTCATGGTTGGGCCTAAGATGAAATTTAGTGGGCTGTTTTATTTTAATTATTGGAATGTGATTTCATTTAAAGACACATGATCAGCCTTATTTTAACTTGTCTTAGTTGTGTAGGCCTTAGAAAATTAAACCCATTCGTTTGTCCTTAAGTCATTAGGGTCAGATTGGTCTTTTCTTCAATTTTGCACCTAGGGTTTGATTTGTAGATGTATAAATACCTCCTTATGCGTGTAAGACAATCAGATTGGTGATTAAGATCAAAATTTGAGTGTTCTTGAGTGTTCTTCAAGTGGGAGGTGTGATCTCCATTGATATACCAAGGATTGTTTTCACTTATCAGGTTGGTAATTAATTTGTGGCGTGAATCCAATTCTCTCTTCATACTCTTTGTTACCAATTCCTTGCTGTTTTGGGGGTGAAGAGTCTAATCTTGCAATTGGTTAAACTTAACATTTGTATCAAATTGATTTGGAGGTTGTCTAGACTTAGATTCTAGGTGGTTGCTGCATCCTAGAGTCCTGCTTGAATTAGGACACTAATTAAATCCTTCTAAAATTAGACAAGTGGTGGGTTAGGTTTCATATCCTTTGGGCCACATGCTGCCATTCTTCCTATTTAAACTATAGATAGATAATATGCAACTCATTTACATTATTAAGCCCAATTACAAGTTAAGCCCAAATTCCATAAATAGGCACATGCGTAGCATGACTTGTAATCTTCAATTTTATGGACTTTGTCTTGTTTAGCCCATTGGACTAGTCCATGCAAGAAGGTTCTTCACACACCCCAAGATGAGTAATGGGCCTTGGGTCTTCAATTAGCTCCATCTCCTTTGTGATTCATGCCTCTCTTGTGATCAAGCATTGAACATGGCCTTGCATTGCTTGCCTTAGCTTGTTGGCCCTTGATCTTGTGATCGCACTACTTGGCATGACTAGTGCATCATTCTCCTTCTGTGAAGATTGACTTACATGTCCTTGATCTACATCAACTCCTCTCCTAAATATTAAATCAAAATATTCATTATACAAACCTAAAAAGGACATAACCATGAAGAATAAACTATCTACTTGAAATCATGACGAAAAATCTAAAATCATCAAACCTTACTAATTTTCTTTGAATATGGTAATTCTACCCGAAGTGAATTAAACACACAACTAACACCTTCTTGAGTTTTTGGTTGAGCTCTAATGAAGAAATAAGCTAAAAAGTAAAAATTAACTCATTTTTATGTTGATTTGGGGATGTGGCTGAAGTTTAGGAGTGGTTTCAATGGTGGTGAGGATTTGGGTGATATGAGGAGGATGAAGAAGAAGAGAGGAAGTGAAAAATTCTTCCTTGAGAAGTTTAGGTCGTATTTGGCAAGCTTTATGCCCAAAAGAGGTGGTTTTTGTCTTTTTCTCTTTAACAATATACATGCCATGCACATGACCCATTAGTATAACCACCTCGCTTAATAATTATGTATTTTCATACTAAATTGATTATGAAATCAAGCCAATTAAGAGATCAAATCAAAAACTAAATTAATGGGCTAATGTGCTAGAAAAATCAGCATGCTATGTGATCACCGAAAATGTATTTTTCACTTAATATACAAACATGTTACTAATGTCAAATGCATTATGCTATGGGTATGGGTGTCATAGTGCTCCTCTAATAGGATCCATAGTGCTCCTCTAATAGGATCCACTAGATTCGCAACTCTCTCTATCTATGGGCTGCAAACCGTCTGCCACCTACCACCTATGCAAGAGAAAAAAAAAACTCTTGCAAACATAGGGTGCAAGCTTTATAGAAATGGACTTTTGGCATTTACATTATTATTATTAAACAACTAGTCCTGCCTTTTTAATTGAACTACTACATACAACATGCTACATTCAATTGTTTTGGATAACATGCAGAACATAGATCATTCCCACCTAGCATATATATAATTATTACACATATCATCCTAGCATACAATATCCCCTTAATAATAATACAGGGATCATGCGTATTTACCATCAGATCATAAGACATATAACAGAAAATCATGCCTTTTAGAAAGAATAACATATAAAAAAGCATGCACATGTCTAGTTGAAGCCAAAATTAGGGCCTAATTGATATGTTGGGTTAGGGAAAACAAGTATGTGATTAAGGTTATGGAAATACAAAAATAGTATAAATAAAAATGAACAAAGATTAGAAAGTTGGATGTCACAGGATTCACACTCGTGATTGAGCTTCTTCATTTGTGAACCATTATGAGATGGGTTTGTGAATCTAAGCACATTCATGGTTGTGGAAGATTAATCATGCCATTGAACTACCGACAAAGGTACAATCACGCTTTTGCAAGAGTATTCATGCCCATAAAGGTGGGCAAAGATAGAATTTGTCTTTTGTCTCTCCTCCCTCAGTTTTCTACACAACCCATTCCTTCACCAATTCTACAGGAAAAACCTCTCTCTTCGCTTCTACTCTATTTTTCTTCTTCTTCATCATCTAAGAGCTAAAAACATAAAATTTCACTAAGGAAACTATACATCTAAGAGCGAAATCAAAGGAGAAGAGCATGAGAGGATGATTTCGGCTAGAGATTGAAGGTTTTAGAGAAAAGAAGAGAATGAATATGGATATCCAAAGGGAACTTGACCAAACAAAAAAGGAAGTATTTTAGAGACCATAGAGAAGGTAAAGATCATCCCAAAAGGAAAGATGAGCTTAGATCAAGCTTGAAGAGGTTAAAGGAAGCTTCAAAATTAAGGTTAGCATATATATATACATTCAACCACATAAATGTTATTTGAATGTTGTGGATGTATGAACGAAAAGCACACACGAGTGGCTATGTTGTATCAATGGAGTGGAGCAATGTTATATCATTGACGCGGGTCTAAAAGGAGTTCAAAAGCCCATTAATATGTTCAAAATGCATATGGAGCATGTTCCAAACCAAAGAAGGCAAAAATGGTGCTTTGAGAGCAATATTAGGCCTAAAATCCACAATCAAGCTTATGGACTAACACTACACAAGCAAAGATAAATAACATACTTCATGAAGATTCAAGTTAATTGGGCTTAATTACAAGGTATCCAAGTCCATTAAATCAAGTGGGTATATTCAAAAATCATATGCAATGCATGTGCAACTTGAGGAATCATGTGCGACACATGTGTGCAACTTATGGGCAACCTTGGGAGGAATGTAGGGCTTACTATTTGGATTTAAATATGTTATTTTTATGCCTAATTCGTGTGTTCCAAGTTATATAATTATATTATATATGGTTTTCCTAATTCTAGTTGAATTTTAATTAGTTTTCCTTGTTAGACAAGAATTTGGGTTATTAGTTGTCATATCCCTATTTTTAAGGGATTTAAATTACTTGAATGTAAATCCCTAACTCTAAGGGATTAGATTAGATTATCTCTATCTTTAAGGGATTAGATTAGATTTTAGCTATCTTTTTCAGATTTGGGTTAGAATAGTGATGCGGAACCCCAACTACTGTGCCTTGAAACCCCTCAACAATACAAGGTAAACAAACCTTAAGCTATGTGATCATAGATTGAATATGACCCAAAGCTAACCAATGTAGTAAAGAACCAAGATTGTAAGAATTATTAAGAATAGTCACGCCACAAGCAATATCACTTGATAAGTAACTAATTCCTAAAAGTAATAAAGAGATGCAAATTTGCCTCACTTTAAAGAGAATACTCAAATTTGTTTTTATTCATTCCTTGTAAAATAAGCCTAAATAAGTATTTATAGCCCTAAGTCTTAAAATCATTTATGGAAAAGGATAACTAAGCCCTAATCTAACCCAAATCCTAAAAGATATCTAAAATCTAATCTAATCCTTTAAAGATGGGGATTTACATTCAAGTTCATCTTAATCCTTTAAAAATAGGGATATGATAACTAAGAACCCAAATCCTTGTCAAATAAGGACAACTAATCAAAATCTTCTAGAAACCTAATTAAGGTGGCAAGTTGGGCTTTATTTCTTTGGCCCACACACCTATCACTAATTAAAGACTAAGGTGCTTAAAATAGGCAGCCCGCATACATAATTAAGTCCAATTACAAGTTAAGCCCAAATCCCATAAGAGGCACATGCGTGACACATGATCTTGAGCACATGGTTGGCATATGATGTCTTGCACATGTTTGACACATGACCCCTTGCACATGAATTGCACATGACTTGTAATCTTCAATTTTATGGACTTTTGCCTTGTTTAGCCTATTTGAATTCAATTTTCATGTAAGACTCTCTTGATCTTCACTTTAAGCTTCCCTTTGTGTAGTATTGGCCCATAAGCTTGATTATGAATTTTAGACTCATTGTTGCTCTCAAAGATCCATTTCTACCTCATATGGTTTGGAACACACCCCATAAGCATTTTGATCATATTAATGGGCTTTTGAACTCTTTTTAGACATATTTCAATGATAGAAGATTGCTCCACTACATTGATAAAAGATTGTCCTTCATGCATGGTTCCCGTACATACATCAAATAGGTTTTAGTTTCCTTTACCCTGAAGAATTCAACTACTTAGAGGTATAAATACTCATTTGGGCATGTATGAAGATATCATTGATGAATAAAACTGATACAGAACCCCAAAGACCGTGCCTTAAAATCTTTTAACAAGACAAGGTAAACAAACCTTAAGCTATGGTGATCATAGGTTGAATCTAACCCAAAGAACCAAGATTATAAAGTTTATTAGGAATAGTCATGCCACAAGCATTATCACTAAATCTAAAAGTAATAAAAAGATGCAAATATGTCTCACTTTGAAGAAAATACTCAAAATTCGTTTTTATTCATCAATACTGTGTAAAAATATGCCCAAATGAGTATTTGTAGCCCTAAGTCGTTTAATCCTTTATGGTAAAAGATAACTAAATCCTATTCTAACCCAAATCCTAAAAAGATAGCTAAAATATAATCTAATCCCTTAAAGATAGGGATAATCTAATCTAATCCCTTAAATTAGGGATTTGCGTTTAAGTAATCTAAATCTCTTGAAAATAGGGATATGATAACTAATAACCCAAATTCTTCTCTAATAAGGAAAACTAATTAAAATCCGACTAGAAATAGGAAAACCATATACAATCTGATTATGTAACTTGGGCCACATGAATTAGGCATAAAAATAACATATTTACGCCCTACACACCTCCCAAGGTTTCCCATAAGTTGTACACATGCATCACACATGATCCCTCAAGTTGCACATGCATTGCACAAGATTCCTCAAATCTGCCCACTTAATTTAATGGACTTGAACACCTTTTAATTAAGTCCAATCGACTTGAATCTTCATGAAATACATTATTTATCTTAACTTTAGGCCTTCATTTGTGTGGTGTTAGTCCATAAGCTTAATTGTGGATTTTAGGTTTTATATTGCTGTCAAAGCACCATTTCTGCCACCTTTGGTTTGGAACACACTCCATATGCATTTTGATCATATGAATTCCTTTTAGGCTCAC
Source organism: Triadica sebifera (assembly GCA_023653625.1). Taxonomy (NCBI): domain Eukaryota; kingdom Viridiplantae; phylum Streptophyta; class Magnoliopsida; order Malpighiales; family Euphorbiaceae; genus Triadica; species Triadica sebifera. The sequence goes on along the minus strand of CM042898.1, from coordinate 14,439,345 downwards.
TTCAATGGTATAAGATTGCTCCACAACATTGATGCAACATAGCCTTTCATTATTGCTTTCCATGCATATAACATTCTCCATTTCCTCAAGAAGATTTATCCTCGGATCTTTACCTATATCAAAAGGAAAATGTACAACATGAAATAAAGAATAATCAAAATTGTTAGTAAAAAGCTCACTCTTCACCGCTTTTTCTTTTTCACACACATTCACTATTTTTTTCTCTTTGCTTATTAATACTATTATCTCTCAAAACCTCATCTCTCTCAATTCTCTTGGTCTCATATGCATGTTTCTCCTCATATGTTGCTTTCATTCTAAGGTAGTCTTTAAAAAGTGTAGTTTGTCTTTCTTTCCCTTTGTGACATTGTATGGGCTGCACTCCTTTATTCTCATCTTGCTTCAATCCTTGGAGTCCTTGATGTCACTCCCTATAGAAGAAGCTAGGCACATGTCGCTTCCTCATTACTGTCTTCATCTCATCCCATATGGCCTTTCCCCTTCCTGCACCTATTAAGGGTGATTTTGTCCCACCAAACTAATGCACATTTAGTGAAGGTTGAAGAAGCAAGTTTTACCTTTTTTCTCTTCACTATAGTTGTGGCATTCAAAAATCAGTTCCACTTTTCTCTCCCATTCAATGTATGCCTCAGCATCATTCCTCCCTTAAAAAGGTGAAATTTTCATCTTGATGGAGTTGATGTTGCTATCACACATATCTCCTCCTTTTCTCTTTGTTGAATGGGCATCATCATTATCATCATAGGAATCATAGACTTCATCTTCCTCTTGAGGCTGAAACCCTGCTATTATAGAATTGTGAATATTTCATCTACCATGATGTTATGTCTCCCCTCTCGTCTTTCTGGAATTTGAAGTGATTTGTTGTCTCATCTCTTCAATCTTTTGATATTTTCTCTCTATCTTCTCATTAAAAGACACAATAATAGAAAATAGCCTTTGAAATTCAGATTGGACAGCCTCTAATGTTATGAGTTTAGGTTGTTCCTCACATTCACTACTCTCCCTTATGCTTTCCTTTAACATGCTTAGTAATTACAAGAAAGTAATAATGAAGTAAAAGGACCACACAATCACTCCCTCATGTGTTTCACTCAAATCAGAATATATACCACTCATGTTTCACACAATTTTTCCCTCTTTTAAACTCACTACTCTTGCCATTTACCACTCAAAGATTGTTCTCGAAATTACAATCAAGAACCAGAAACAAAATCAAACAATATATAAGTGATCTATTCTAAGAATTAACAATGAAACCTAACAAGAATGAATGGAATAAAGTCTAGAAGCAAACTAATGTGGAAAAAAATCAATATATATGATTTTTGTTAATTTTTAAGCCTAAGAATGAAAATTAGACTTAAATAATATAAATAGAAACAAAGAGGGTAGATTTAAAGGAATGAAGGCTAAAGAGCACAAATAATTAGAGAATATGGAAAAAAATCAGAATCAATTTCCTCCTAGTGAATAGCTGATTTTCCCTAAATTTAACCCTTATGCATAATTCATCACCAAATAACCAGAACTCGAGCTATTCTCAATATATTAGCTCAATTAACAACATCAATTCAATGATCTTTATGATCTCAAAGGTATCCAAATTCAAAGTTGCACTTTTTAACCTCAAAACCATTAAATTTCAAATTGATTGCAATAGTTTATGATGATATCAAAGAGTTCCAGCAACCAATATTCACAAGATTTCAACTTGAAACTCAAATAGCACACTTTTTCACAACTTTGTGTTAAATCCGAATTTTTATTTTTTTCCCTTTTTTTTCATCAAATAATCAACTACTAATGCAAATTATATGTTAATCGCATCACTAGAGCCAAAAGAAACTTAAAATATGCAACTATCTAACTATGGCTGAAACTAAGGCACCTCTAATAGCAAAAATTGAAACTAGCTAAGTTAACCACTAAAAAGGAAATAAAGGGAAAGATAATGATTACCTAACTAAAAACTCTGATACCAAACTGATGTGGAAACCCACAGATGTAACATCCTCGACTTCCCATGAATAAATTTTTACATGCATTTGAATTGGACATATGTATTTGTATATATTTCACATGAACACATACACTTTATATGTAATATCCGCTGATTTAGGCCCCGAGTCGCACGTGTCGCGAAGTTAACGCGTTTGACCGATCGGAGTCTAAATTCGGATTTTTAAAAAAATTGATCAAATAATGGCTAAATTAAATGATAAATGCCTAATTAAGTGATATTAAAGTTTAAAGAAGTTGATTTACGGTAAAGGACTAAATTGCAAAATTTGATAAGTTTTGGGGTCAAATTGCAAAATACCAAAAATTGGAGGATTAATAAGATTAACTGCTAATCAACATATTAATTTTGGGCATATTTTGATAGTTTTGGCCAGCCACTCAAGGAGGAAGAATGAGATAAATGGGTTCATTAAGCCTAATGTCAAGAAATGGTCAAAATGGTGGGTCCCACATGAAGACTTTTTGGGTACCCTATTTAAGGCTTTCTTTTTTTCTTCTTCTTCTCTTCATTTTCTGCATTCTTCTTTCTTTTCTCTACTAGTCACGCCAGCTACATTTTTCCTCCATAGCTCACCTTGATTTCTAGAGAGAGAAAGGAAGGGAAGAGAAGGGAAAGAGCAAGACAAGGTGATCTTCATGGTCCATAACTCTTAAAGAAGCTGGAAAGAACAAGAAAGAGGAAGAAAAATCAAGTTTGGTAGAGAGAGAAAATCTCCAAAGAGGTGATTTAGTGAAGAAAAGTGTAAGGTAAGAAGCATTTCTTCTTCTTCATCATCTTTTCTTAAAGGAAGTTCAAATTTTGAGCTCATCCAAGACTTATATGGAAAGAGAGAGAAACTAGGGTTTTGGGAAAGAAAAAGAGAGTTAGGTCTTGAGGAAATCAGATGATAATAATGATTTATGATGTTGTAGGAGTTCCAAGTGATAAGGAACAAGCTCTAAGGAGCAAAGGAAAAGAGAAACCTACCTAGAAGAGTGAAGGAGAAAGATTGAGATTTGTGCATAACTTAAGGCAATAGCCTATTTTTGTTTGAAATAATGCATGCTGAATATGATTTTAGATAAATACATTTCAAGAATGATGATGATTATGGCATGAAACCATAGGATTAAACATGTATGAATGAGATCCTTGTGCGACATTGAATTAATGATGCATGTTAGAAAATCTTGTATGATCAAGACATTTATATACATGTATTAGAAAGTAATAAGTTGAGTAAAGAACTTTAGAATGCATGAAGTAGAATTTGGTATGATTTGGATGATGTTAGAATGAATGAAATGTGAATATGCAGATTTCCTACTGAAAGTCACGGGTGTGACTATTGAGTCACGGGCATGAACTTGAGGGTTCACGGTTGTGACTAATTGTGTCACGGTTGTGACTTCTGGGCGGAAATGGTACTATTCATTTCAGAAGCGTTCACGGGTTGGAATCACGGAAGTGAATTTATTCACGGGCGTGAATGAGTAATCACGACCGTGAATGCTTTTGGGCAATTCATTCCAGTAGCGTTCATGGCTTGGGATTACGGGCGTGAACTAATTCACGGGCGTGAAATTAATAATCACGGCGGTGAATGCTCTGTATTTGTAATTATGAATGTGGTTATCAAATGAAGAATTCAGGTAAGTAAATGAAAGTCATTGTCTATCCAGTGAAATAAGAATGATATGGATATATATATATATATATATATATATATATATATATATATATATATATATATGGATGTGAGAATGTGATATGTTGTGATATAGAAAAAGGAATTGATATAGAAAAAAATGAATTGTCATGGATGATATATGAAATCTGATGCGGATAACAAGTATGAGAATATTGATGTACTTAGTTAAATAAATGAAAAGATGTTATCTAGTATGTATGCGTACGATTATATGTTTGCAAAATAAGAAAATTGAGATGTTGATAAATATGAGAATATTGATGTGTTGAAATTTGAGAATTATGATTGATACGAAAAATATAAAGAAGCCCATTACTCTACTTGCGGACTAGAAATAGGATAGATGACATGTCATTAAGGGGGCGAACGGTACCGTACTATTCCTCAACCAATGTGGCTTAAGCTTGTGAGAGCATCATTGGTCTAAGATGCTTAGTCAGTGTGGCTTAAGCTCGGAGAGTGCTACTGACTTGAGAAGCTCTGATGATCACACATAAATGAGGACAAGGTGGCTTAAGCTCGGAGAGCGCCCTTGATCCGATTATTCATCTATGATGAAATTATACTCAATCAATATGGCTTAAGCTCGGAGAGCGCCATTGATTTGAGAAGCTCTTATGAGCCAGATAGTGGACAGGGTGGCTTAAGCTCTGGGAGCACTCCTGATCCATAACCCGTATCCAGTCAGTCCAAAATTTAGAGTGATGTGGGCAAGATAATGAGGATAGGTTGGAAATAAGAAAAGAAAAGTATAAGAAAATGATGATGATATGAAATTGAGATGTAATGATAAAGAGATTAACAAAGTAATTTACCATTAAGGATAAATGAAAATAACATTGTCTATATGAGCATGACATGTATACTTGTATGAAATAGGAATATGCTATTAGTCATGCATGCAAACATTTTAATGTACAAAATGATAATTGTTAATGCTTGTTGCATGATATAGTATATTGCCTTATTTATATGCACCACTAAGCTTAGAGCTTAGCGTGGAGTTTAATTTTCATGCAGATATAGAAAGGTAGCTGAAGATGCTAGATAAAGCAAGCGGTGATCCCATTCAAGTAAAGCAACCGAATCTTGAGAAAGTGGATTACAAGTTTTGAAACTTTTGTATTTGGCTTTTATATTAAAGAAATGTTAGAGTTTGTAATCTTACTTTCAAAAGTTTGTTCAGAATCACTTTGATGTTAAAATTACTATCTTATGTAAATAAATTGTACTATGGTTTTTGTATATATCTACATATACATGAGTGTTGAAAAAAAATAAAGGTAATATAATAATAATAATAGCGAATTGAAGAAGTAAAGAAGACGGACATTAGCGCTCCCTCATCCGGGCACGTGCTGTTCGGGTGAGGGGGGTGTTACATTATATGTATTTTTATAGGGACAAGTTCACGACATGCACTAGCTACGTGTCTGAGTATTTTGCAATTGTGTCGAATTGCACATGTCCATTTTATAATTTAGTTAAGGGTGACATGAAATTGAAATTTATGTGAATAAAATTATTAGATTGAATTAATAAAATGAAAATGAAAAGAAACAACGGAAAAAGAAAAAGAAAAGAAAGGAAGAAACAAAATGGGAAAAGGACAAAAGTGAGGAGGTGGGAGGTTGACCTTATCTTCCTCCTCACCATTCTGCCTCCCTCACTTTAGGTTTGTTTCTTTTCCTTCTTCCACCATTCCAGCCTTCTTTTCTTCCCTATTTCACTTAGGTTTTACAGCAAATTGACCCCTTTTAAGTTCATTCTTGGTAAGTAACATTCTCTCCATTGTTCTAGTGTTGTTTGAGCTCTTAGGGTTAAATTGAATTAGTATTTTGCACCCCGATTTTGATTCTGGAAAAGTTTAAAGCATGAAAGTTGTTCCTTTATATCTTAGGTTTATGGGTATATAAATATTTTTTCAAAATTTGGCGTGTATGAAAAGATATTAGCATCTTATTGGAACTGGCCTGGATGTAAACCCTAGCGGAGTTAGCTGCTGTATTCTTTAGTTTTGAATATGATAGAGTGAGTATTGTCGGGGGGTCAAAATATGAAAGTTGTATATATATGTGTTATATATATGTATGCCAAATTTTAGGTTCATATGTCTTGTGGATGTTGAGTTATGGTGAATGAAAACATGATTGTTCTATAGTTTGAACTGCCTGCTTAGTGTCCTAGGCAGATCTAGCAAATTTTTTGGCCATTTTAAGCTCCTTAAAGATTGATTCCACAAATTATCAAAACACGAAGGTTATAGTTTTATGCCTTATATAGGGCCTTTAGAAATTATACTGGTCCAGAAGCCAACTCTGTTATGGATTAGTGAAATATTTCTTATAATTTGAGGAATTTAGAGTCATAATTGATAAAATTTGTAAACATATAAAATATTCCATTTTAACCTATCTAAGTATCTACCAAGTTTTATTTTAATATGACTTACATATTATAAGATATGAAGGACCAATTTTGGTACCTTAAAACTACCAAATGGCAGAAACAAGGCAGAAAATATAACACAATTGGAAATTCCACTAAATATTATACAATGCTCTAATTTCTCTAAAATTTAAATATGTTATATAATTATATGTTAATTTTAATTAGGAACAAGAATCACATAAATTTGACAATTCTAGAAAAAATTATTGGCTAATTAGTCTCATAAGGCCACACTGCCCCTTATGAAAAACCCTAACTATATACATGAACTATGCACATTAATTTGTTTAAGCCACATTAAGTTTCTCTAGTCATAAATTAATCGATTATATTTTCATATTAGGCTCACAATATATTAAAGACCCATAAAGAGGGATAGACAATAAGTTAAGGGTTGAAATCAAAGGGCAAAGGTGAGTATAGTTATCAAACGATTTCTTTAGTGCATATGAATGTTGCTTACCATGTGATATGTGAGATGATTTATGGTTATGTGATTCATATGATTGTCATGATTTGATCTTGATAATGAGATGATGGATAATTTATGACATATGTGGTACATATAAGTACTATATGTCTGGTATATTTGAGATATATGTTTGGCATACGTGATATACACATGGTTTATATATAGTATATGTGAAGCATATGCATGGTATATATGTGATATATGTATAGTATATGTGATAAAGATGCAATGGTTGATGAATGCTTAGTTACAAATACATATGCATATGGACTAAAAAGGCGTTGTGGCTAGTTAATATTGTAAAGCAAAAGAAGATGACTATGGTCCAAAAAATGTACAAATGAAACAAATGATCAAGCTAACTAGTAAATGTTCACATGACAAATGTTCATATGGAAGCCCGAGGCAATGTCTGTTTAACTTGGTCACAACAAAATGAAATAAGCAAAGCATTTGCATACGTAAAGAGTAATGATTATATGCTTCGATTTTACGGATATCTATATGATAATGGTGAATGAAATGGAGTACATAATAGTCAATGGGTGGTGATTTATTACTATGACTTGTTTGGTACTTTAGAGCTCATTTGATGTAACACCCCTTCACCCCTATTACGCATGTCCGGATGAGGGAGTGTTACGCTAACTTGATCGGTTGAAATATCATTTTTAAATTATGTATAAATGAAAATCACTCATATATTTTTTTTATTTACTATTTATTTACTTTATAAGGTAAAAAAATCAAAGTAAGAAAACACAATATATTTTATAAAGTATTATTTACAAAACGGTATGTTATTATACAACCATTATAAAATAAAGCTCAACCCAAATTATACAAAAGATGTGTGACACATAGTTTGAAATAGGTTACTCTACTGGATCAGACCACTGTTACCTTTGTCTACAATTGTCTACTTATTCTTTGCTATACCTACGTGAGAGAAACTCTCACGCTAAGCTCTAGGCTTAGTAGTGCATACAAATAAAGCAATAGACTATTTTATGCAATATGCATTGTCATATATCAACTCATGCTCAATCATCTTCTCATACAAATATACATATCATGGTATTCTAGCATGTATAAACATAAAATTATATTCTTTTATCTCACACTTGTTTACTTTATTAAAACATCATTATATAACACATCATAATTAACCATGTTACAAGTCATTATTCCCTTTCTTTTTCTTAACATTTTTATGCCTACAACACCCAATCATCTTTTCATGCAAATATACATGTCATAAATTTTAGTTTTTCATATCTCATATTTATTATACTTTATCAAATCATTATTATTCATCGCCTTTTATTGCCCATAACACCTATGAACCCCTGACTAAGATAATAGAGTTGTCATCCAGGCACTTAGGAGTGTCACCCGGCGCATATAAGTGTCATTACTGACTTCATAATAGTGCCATTACTGGTCTCATAATAGTGTCATATCCGGCATCGATAGTAGTATCATACCCGGGTGTCGATAATAGTGTCGTACCCGACATCGTTAATAGTGTCATACCCGGCATCGTTAATCATATCATTAATGGATTTAATCATACTCTCCCCTGCTTGACATGCCAAATTATCCCAAGTCTAATTCTAGTTAGATATTTTAGGGCTTACACAATCTCATTAAAATTCATAGCAATTAAATTCACACTTTTCATATATTTAAACACTCAAATAATTACATAATCACTCAATTAAAATAATATTTGTATAATATAACAAGTTTCACATCATTTTACTCTTTAAATTCCTCAACTCATATGCTGCTCTATCACTGACAGATTTTGTTCTTTATTTTGGACCTTAATTTTGGCCCTGTTACAATCAGAATTTAGTTACAAGGCCTTCTTAACACTTTTAGATCTAGAATTTAGATTTAATATGAAACTTGAATCAATTAATGCTGAGTTTTGTATCAAAAGATATGATAAAATGAACACTAACTAGTTACTAACAATTCTGCCCAGAATTTTCTGACCAGATTCTAAGTCTGAAGATTTATGAATTTTTCTAGATAATTACAGACAATCAAATATTATGGTCTAAATAAATATTATAGCCATATATCTTATCTTTCAAACGAAACAAAAAACACACAAATTTGAACTCCAGAACTGAAGTTATAACAGTTTAAGTACTTACTGCTCATCAATTCCAGCAAAAAATACACATAATTACCACCTTCAATTTTTACCAAAATTAATCCTAAGTCTAACAACATCTCTAAGATTTCTATTACAAAATACTATTAATTTAGAATTGTTAACATGCCAAACATTCAAATTATGCAACTCAAATATAAATCATAGGCTATTGCCTTAAGTTATGCACAAACCTCTACTTTTTCCTTTCTTTCTCTTTACTTCTCTCTCTTTTCCTTTGCTCCTTTGAGCTAGCTCCTTCTCAATTTGAGTTTCTAAAACATAAAAGAGATCATTAAACAAATTTTAATCTCTCTCTCTCTCTCTTTTTGCTCTCTCAAGCTTCCTTGAGCTTGGTTGTGTAAGAAAATGTCTCTCTTTCTCTCTTTTCTCACTTTCTCTCACTAGAAGGGAGCTTTGGCTATAGAGGAACTTGTGGAACGTGGGGCTGGTTTAGGAAGACATAAATTATCAATGCAAAGGGATAAGGAAGGAAGAAGAAGCATTTAAGCGAATGAAGATAAACTTAATTAATTATGGGACACCTAAGCCTATATGATTTTAATGTCTAATTCATGCATATAATATGGCCAATTAAGGGTTGCCACTTGGTTAAGCCAACCACCATATTCTTTTCAATTATTTGATATGTTTGATGTTTATTTAGTATTAATAGCTTATGATTAGTGTTATTTGATTAAAAAGAAAAAAATAACAAAAGGAAAAAAAATCAGAATTTCGAATTTAGCACCAAAATTATGAAATTGTGCTATTTGTGATTATTGATTGATGAAATTATTTGATATCATCATAAACTACTTCAATCCAACTTAAATAATTGGTTTTGAGGTTGAAAATTACAACTTTTGAATTCAGGTACCATAGTGATCATATTGAGCATTGATTTGATATTGAGGAATTGAGCTTATCTATTAAATATACCTTGAGATGCTAGTTGGTAAAATGAGGTTGAATAAGGGTTAAATCGATCACTCAATAGGAGAAAACCGGTTCTAATTTTTATTCCATATTTTCTAAATCTTTGTTCTCTTTAGTTTTCTTTCTTTTTCTGTCCTTTTTACATCTAATTACATTAGTTATGTCTAATTTGTATTCTTAGATTTAATTTGAACAAAAATCAGTATCATACACCTATTTGCATTCATGTATAGCTTTAAATATAATAAATTTTTTTCACATCAGTTTGCTTCTAGAGTTTGTCCCATTCATTCTTCTTAGGGTTAATTATTAATTCTTAGCATAGATCACTTGCATATTGTTTGATTTTGTTTCTAGTTCTTACTTGTAATTTTAAGATTCAAACTTTGAGTGGTAAGAGTTGCAAGAGAGGTGAGGGTAAAAGCCATTATTTGTGTGAAACGCAAAGTGGTATATCGTCTATTTTGAGAGAAAAACGTGAGGGAGTGATTGTGAGGTCCTATTGCTTCATTATTATTTTCTTGAATTACTAACCATGTCAAAGGAAAGCATAAGAGGAAGTAGTGGCCATGAGAAACATGATGACTATGTGTATCTTGTTTAATCTAACATTTAAATATTGGAAAAATTATAGACAAGATAGAGAGACAAAATTAGAAAATTGAAGATTTGAGGCAGCACAGCATCTTCGACACAAGAAGATCAAGAAAGGGGTCTCAACCTCAAGGGATTAGGAGGTTCCTATCTCAATAAGAAAAAAACAATTTTGAACATTATGATAATGATAGAAAAAGAAGAGAAAGAAAGAAAGACAAAGCATATTCGGTAAGTACCTTTCAAAAATAAATGGACAATATGTATGGTAGGATTGATTGGTGGGGGCTTGAAGAGAAAAAGAATGAAATGAAGAATCCTTATTGAAGAAGGTGTGAAATTCAAAGATCAAAATTTCATTATGAATTTGATTTTGTTCCTAAGTTAAAAATGGTGGATGATGGTAAAAATCAAATTCATGACCATTAATAATGCTCATACTAGTGAAGTTGAAATTGTAGGTGAGAGTATTGATTTTATTTCACTAGAAGAAGTTAATGGTGTTTGTGTTATTGAGAGCATTGCAATTGAAAGTAAAAACATCATTCGAGATGAATTTGTAGTTAATGATAGTGAATCCATAGAGATAAGTGATGAACATGAATTGGATGAGCTTGAGGGAGTAAAAGAGAGTGAAATTGAGATGAAAGAAAGGGGTGTTTATGGAGAAGCTAAAGAGAGAATCGAGAGAGATGAGGTATTGAAGGTTAAAAGTGCTAGTAATGAGCAAAGAGAGAAAATAATGAATGTGTGTGAAAAAGAAAAAGTTGTGAAGAGTGAACTTTTTACTAACAATTTTAATTATCCTTTGCTTCGTGTTGTGCATTTTTCTTTTGATGTAGGTAAAGATTCGAGGACAAATCTTCTTGAGGAAAGGGGAAATGATGTATGCACGGGATGTAAATCAAGGACATACAAGTCAATCTTTACATAAGGAGAATGATGCACTAGTCATGCTAAGTGGTGCGATCACAAGATCAAGGGCTAACAAACTAAGGCAAGCAATGCAAGGCTATGTTCAAAGCTTGGTCATTAACGAGATCACAAAAGATGCATGCATGACAAAGGATATAGAGATGATTGAAGACCCATTACTTATCTTGGGATGTGTGAAGAACCATCTTGCTTGGACTAGTCCAATGGGCTAAACAAGGCAAAGTCCATAAAATTAAAGATTACAAGTCATGTGCAAATCATGTGCTAGGAGTCATATGTTGAACATGTGCAAGACATGTGCCATCCATGTACAAAACATCATGTGTCAACTATGTGCTCAAGATCATGTGACACGCATATGTCTACTTATGGGATTTAGGCTCAACTTGTAATTAGGCTTAATTATGTATGTGGGCTGCCTAATTAAAATACCTTAGGTTTTAATTAGTGATAGACATGTGGGCCAAAGAAATAAAGCCCAACCCACCACTTGTCTTATTTTAGAAGGATTTAATTATTGTTCTAATTCAAGTAGGACTCCACCTTTTTAGAATATTAGTTAGAATATGACTATACTTGTAGGAGTTGAGTTAGAATAGGATTTAGTTATCCTTTACCATAAAGGATTCAAAGACTTAGGGCTATAAATACTCATCTAGGCTTCTTTTACAAGACATCAATGAATAAAAACAAATTTGAGAGTTTTCTTTAAAGTGAGGCAGATTTGCATCTCTTTATTACCTTTAGAAATTAGTTACTTATCAAGTAATATTGCTTGTGACGTGACTATTCTTAATAAACCTTATAATCTTGGTTCTTTGCTATATTGGTTAGCTTTGGGTCGGATTCAATATTTGATCACCTAGCTTAAGGTTTGTTCATCTTGTCTTGTTGAGGGGTTTCAAGGCACGGTCTTTGGGGTTCCGCATCACACGGGAACCATGCATGAACGACAATTTTTTATCAATGGAGTGGAACAATCTTATATCATTAAAAAGGCCTAGAAGGAGTTAAAAAGCCCATTAATATGATCAAAATACTTATGGGCATGTTCAAACCATATGAGGCATAAGTGTATCTTTGAGAGCTAAAATAGGCCTAAAATTCACAATCAAGCTTATGGGCCAATTCTACACAAAGGGAAGCCTAAAGTGAAGATCAAGGGAGTCTTTCATGAAGATTCAATTCAAATGGGCCAAACACCACAAATTCCATAAAACTGAAGATTACAAGTCACATGCAAATCATGTGCTAGGACTCATGTCCAAGACATGTTCCATCCATGTGCAAGACATCATATGCCAACCATATGCTCAAGATCATGTGTCACGCATGTGTCTATTTATGGATTGGGCTTAATTATGTATGTGGGCTGCCTATTTTAATTACCTTAGGCTTTAATTAGTGATAGGCATGTGAGCAAAAGAAAAAAGGCCCAACGTGCCACCTTAATTAGGTTTCTAGAAGATTTTAATTACTTGTTCTTATTTGATAAGGATTTGGGTTTTTGGTTGTCATATATCCCTATTTTCAAGGGATTGGATTGGATTTAAGCTATCTTTTAGGATTTGGGTTAGAATAGATCTTAGTTATCCTTTTCCATAAATGATTCAAAGATTTAGGCTTATAAATACTCTTTTAGGCTTATTTTACAAAGTATGAATGAATAAAAATGAATTTGAGTATTCTCTTTAAAGTGAGGTAGATTTGCAACTCTTTATTACTTTCAAGAATTAGTTACTTATCAAGTGATATTTCTTATGGCGTGGCTATTCTTAATAATCCTTATAATATTGGTTATTTGCTGCATTGGTTAGCTTCAGGTCAGATTCAATCTATGATCACCATAGCTGAAGATTTGTTTACCTTGTCTTGTTGAGGAAGGCATGGTCTTTGGGGTTCCGCATCACCAGTCATGGCCATGAAAAGTTGATTTGTTAATTGTAGTTTGGATTTACACACCTTCATAGGAAGTTTTAGGACCAAGTTCACGGGTGGCAACTAGTGGTTAGTTTCATGCCCATAAATGATATAGTCATTGTTATGAATAATGAGCACACATAATTAGTTTGGGCATAATTGTTCATGCCTAGAGTTATGGTCATTATCACTACCAGACAAGTTGTGAAGCATGGCTTTATGCTCATGAAGGGACTTTTCATGCCTGTGAATCATTATGGAAGAAAAATATGAATAATTATTGAGTTGCATATTTTGTTATGTTTTGTAACACCTTCCAATGTAGCCGAGAAAATCTCCCAACTATACTGATAGATGCTATGAGTTGTTTTTGTGAAAAACTAATTAAATTAAAATTTTTCATGTTTAAAACTTGTTTAACATAATTATCCATTTAAAGTATCAAAATCCATTATAATATTAAAATTCCGATCTTACAATATATTTCCAATTTCATTAGCCTCATTTTACAAATACATCATAATAAATATCATTACATGTTCTTAAAACCAAGATATGTAAAAGAAAACCAAAAATCCCATGACATAATAAAAATACATATTATGTTACACACACCCCAATAGGTGCACTTTGACTAATCTTTAGGGACTACGACTTTTCCTGTCAACTCTAGTCTACTAGCTCCAAACCTACATGCAAGAAACTCACATGCTAAGCAAACTAATGCTTAGTAGTACATATGTGCATAAAAAATCTACATTAAAATAATATCATACAATGTCATATAATTCACCTCATGATCATTCCTAGAATCACACATTCTAGCCATTTCATGCTTCAATATCATACCAATATGCCTATCTTACCATAGACATACTATAGTAATCCATGTATACTACATATACATATATCACATTTCCAATTACCATATCAATTACCTTATATTAACATTACATTTTATTAGTTTTAACTGACCCAAGACTCTCTAAGCTTGAATATCTAAATGTAGGACATGAGACAGGGGCACTCATAATTTGAGCTTAAGCCACCTAGCTGACAACTAATAACAACTCATCTGAGCCCTTTAAGTCAATGACACTCAACAACCCGAGCTTAAGCCACATTGACTGAGAATAATATAGCATGCTAGCAAATCCAGGATCAAGTGCTCTCATATACTGAGCTTTAACCACTTATCCTTATATCATATCAAAGTAACTTAACTCATACGGTACCGTTCACCTACCTCAATGGTATTTCATTTATCCTATGACAAGTCAAAGACTAAAGAACTAGGCATTTAACTCATAATCATTTATCTCTCAATTAATTCATTTTGTCACATGTTATTACCAACATTATACCCCATTTACGCATTCTCATACTAATACTAATGTAGATCCAAGACATGTAAGTCAATCTTCAGAGAAGGAAATGATGCACTAGTCATGCCAAGTGGTGGGATCACAAGATCAAGGGCTAACAAGCTAAGGCAAGCAATGCAAGACTATGTTTAATGCTTGGTCACTAAGGAGATCACAAGAGAGGCGTGCATCACAAAGGAGATGGAGCTGATTAAAGACCCAAAGTCCATTACTAAGCTTGGAGTGTGTGAAGAACCATCTTGCATGGACTAGTCCAATGGGCTAAACAAGACAAAGTCCATATAATTGAAGATTACAAGTCATGTGCTACGCATGTGCTTATTTATGAAATTTGGGTGTACCTTGTAATTGAGCTTAATAATGTAAATGAGTTGCCTATTATCTATGTATAGTTTAAATAAGGAGAATGGCAGCATGTGGCCCAAAGGATATGAAGCCCAACCCACCACTTGTCATATTTTAGTAGGATTTAATTAGTGTCCTAATTCAAGTGGACTCTACTTTTTAGAATTTGAGTTAGAATATGACTCTACTTTTAGAAGTTGAGTTAGAATAGGACTTAGTTATCCTTTACCATAAAGGATTTAAAGACTTAGGATTTAAATACTCATTTGGGTATCTTTTAGAATACATGAATGAATAAAAATGAATTTGGATGTTTTTCTTTAAACTGAGGCAGATTTACATCTCTTTATTACCTTTAGGAATTGGTTACTTATCATGTGATATTGCTTGTGGCGTGGCTATTCTTAATAATCCTTATAATTTTGGTTCTTTGTTACATTGGTTAGCTTTGGGTCGGATTCAATTTATGATTACCATAGCTTAAGGTTTGTTTACCTTGTCTAGTTGAAGGGTTTCAAAGCACGGTCTTTGGGGTTCTGCATCTATTTGGTATCAGAGTTTTTGGGTTAGGTAATCATTATCTATCCTTGAAAATTGCTTTCTAGTTGTTAACTTAGCTAGATTTAAATTTTGCCATTAGAGATACCTTAGAAAAACAATTTCAGCCGTAAAGAGTAAAATTGTATATTTGGGTTTCTTTTCAATTATTTGATATGTTTGAGGCTTATTTAGTATTAATTTCTGATTATTTGATTAAAAAAAAGAAAACAAATTCAGAATTTCGAATTTGGCACCAAAATTGTGAAATTGTGCTATTTTGAGCTTCAAGTTGAAATCTTGTGATTATTGATTGCAGGAATTATTTGGCATCATCATAAACTACTTTGAGTTCTTGCTAGTTTGTGATAAATTAAGGTTGAATAAGGGTTAAATCAGCTACTCACTAGGAGGAAACCAGTTCTGATTTTTATTCCATATTGTCTAATTCTTTATGCTCTTGAGTTTTCATTCTTTTAATTCTGTCCTTTTTGCAACTAATTACATTAGTTAAGTCTAATTAGCATTCTTAGATTTAATTTGAACAAAAATCAGTGCCATACACCTATTTGCATTCGTGTATAGCTTTAGATATAATTAATTTCTTTCACATCAGTTCGCTTCTAGACTTTGTTCTAATCATTCTTGTTAGGATTCATTATATTAGCATAGAACATTTGCATATTGTTTGATTTTGTGTAACATCCTCGACTTTTAGCATATATATTTTTACATGCATTTCATTTGGACATATGCATTTGCATAAATTTTACTTGAAGATGTTCATTTTATATGTGTTTTGATAGAGATAAGTTCATGACACGAACTAGCTATGTGTCTGAGTATTTTGCAATTGTGACGAATTGCACATATCCATTTTATAATTTAGTTAAAGGTGACATAAAATTGAAATTTATGTGAATAAAATTATTAGATTAAATTAATAAAGTGAAAATGAAAAGAACAAAGGAAAAAAGAAAAAGAAAAGAAAGGAAGAAATAAAATGGGAAAAGGACAAAAGTGAGGAGGTGGGAGGCGGACCTTATCTTCCTCCTCACCATTCTGCCTCCCTCACTTCAAGTTCATTTCTTTTCTTTCTTCCACCATTTCAGCCTTCTTTTCTTCCTTAATTCACTTAGGTTGCACAAAAAATTGATCCCTTTCAACTTTGTTCTTAGTAAGTAACATTCTCTCCATTGTTCTAGTGTTATTTGAGCTATTAGGGTTAAGTTGTAGCATTGTTTTGTTAATCAATTTTGATACCAATAGAAAACTGGAGTGGTAAGAGGCAAAAGAGATGAGCTTAAAAGAGGGTAAAAGCCATTATTTGTGTGAAACACTAGTGGTATATAGTTTGTTTTGAGAGAAACACATAAGGGATTGATTGTGAGGTCCTTTTACTTCATTATTACATTCTTGAATTACTAACCATGTATAAGGAAAACACAAGGGCAAGTAGTGAACGAGAGGACCAGCCCAAACTCATACCATTAGAGGCTATCCAAATTTGAATTCCAAAGGCTATTTTCCATGATTGAATCTTTTAATTAGAAGATGGAGAGACAAGATTGAAAAATTGAAGAGGTGAGACTACAAAGCACTTCAAATTCCAGAAAAACAAAAGAAGAGTCACATACTAATGGGAAATGGATCATTCACAATTCTAGAATAGGGAGGTTTCAGCCTCAAGAAGAATATGAGGATTTTGATTCCTACGATGATGAAGATGATACCTCTTCAATAAGGAGGAGAGGAGGAGATAAGCATGACAGCAACATCAACTCCATCAAAATCAAAATTCCACCTTTTAAATGGAGGAATAATGCTGAAGCGTACTTAAAATGGGAGAGAAAAGTGGAGCTCATTTTTGAATGCCACAACTATAGTGAAGAGAAAAAGGTAAAACTTGTTGTTATTGAATTCACTGATTATGCTCTTATTTGGTGGGATCATATCATGATGACTAGAAGAAAGAATGGACAAAGACCTATTAGAACGTGGGAGGAGATGAAGAGGGTGATGAGAAAATGATTTGTGCCAGCCTATTACTATAGGGAGTTGCACCAAAAATTGCAATGCCTTACACAAGGATCCATGGTCATTGAAGATTACATAAGGAGATGGAGATGGCAATGATGAGAGGCAATGTGGAGGAGGATCCAAAAGTCACCATGGCACGTTTCCTAGGTGGTTTAGGTAGTGCACCTATTTTGTCTTTGTCTGATTTTAACAAAACTTTTGAGCTTGTATGTGATGCCTCAGGAGTTGGCATAGGAACTATTTTAATGCAGAAGGGGCGACTAATAGCATTCTTTAGTGAAAATTCGCATGGAGCTCAATTGAATTATTCCACCTATGGTAGGGAATTATATGCTTTAGTGAGAACCTTGGACGTGTGGCAACATTATCTTCTTCCTAAAGAGTTTGTCATACATACTGATAATGAGTCCTTAAAGCATATGAAGGGACAAATTAAACTCAATAGGCAGCATGGTAAGTGGGTGGAATTTATTGAGACATTTCCATATGTGATAAAATACAAGCAAGGTAAAGATAATGCGGTGGCTGATGCACTTTCAAGAAGATATACTTTAATTTCTACTTTAAGTTCTAAATTGTTGGGATTTGAACAAATTAAAGAACTTTATACCACTGATCTTGATTTTGCTATGTTTATGACGCATGTGAACAAGATGTTTTTCATAAATTTTATAGGCACGATGGATATTTGTTTAGGGATTGTAAACTTTGTGTGCCTATATGTTCTTTAAGGGAGCTACTTGTGTGTGAAGCTCATAGTGGGGGTTTAATGGGGGCATTTTGGTGTTAATAAGACTTTGGATATGTTGAATGAACACTTTTATTGGCCACATATGCGTAAGGATGTTGAAAGAATTTGTGCTAAGTGTGTTGCATGTAAACAAGCTAAATTTAAAGTTATGCCTTATGGATTGTATACACCTTTACCTATTCGCACCTTGAATTGATATTTCTATGGATTTTGTATTGGGATTGCCTAGGACTAGGAGAGGTAAAGATAGCATATTTGTTGTAGTTGATAGATTTAGTAAAATGGCTCATTTTACTACATGCCCTAAAACAAATGATGCAACAAATATAGCTAATTTATTCTTTAGAGAGGTAAATCGTTTGCATGGTATTCCTAAATCTATTGTTTCTGATAGAGACGCTAAATTCCTTAGTCACTTTTGGTGTGTTTTGTGGGGTAAACTTGGTACTAAATTGCTATTTTCTACTGCATGTCATCCATAAACTGATCGACAAACCGAAGTGGTCAATAGGACTTTAGGTGCTCTATTGTGTACTATTGTGGGTAGAAATTTAAATTCATGGGAAGATTGTTTGCCATTGGTTGAGTTTGCTTATAATATATTAAACCTTGAGAGGTATTTCCGTTATTTTGATGCTAACAAATAAAATAGCAATAATGTATTTAACATACTTATTTTCTAAGTTTATTGAACAGGGTATGGAACATGATGCAAGAATGGAGAATGGAAGACTAACCTTAAAAAGACAAAAATTGAAGAAATAGCATGTTCACGCCCATGACCTTTTATGTCACCCCCGTGATAAATGTTAGTGCCAACTACCCAATATTTAAAGTTCACGGCTATGAAAGATCATAGCAACCGTGAATGATCATATCAATCATGCCCGTGAAATAAAGTCACGCCCGTGAGAAAACATGTCAAATTCCTCCAAAGAGCTTCACAACTAGAGTCACCAGCTGGACCACGACTTGGAAGGATGTTCACGCTTGTGAAAGAATAATGTCATGCCCATGATAAAACACTTCAAATCCTTCTAGAATGCTTCATGACCAAAGTCACCACTCAAGTCACGGCTTGGAAGAACAGTCACGACCGTGAAAGAAAAATATGTCAGCCGTGAAATTAAGAGTTGGTGCAATGGCTATTTTTGCATTAAATGCAACCAAACGGCTATAATTCGCTATGGAAGTATAAATGCAAGTCATTTATGAATCCACAACAAGAGAATAGCAAATACTTCGAATCAAAATTTTGTTGTAGCCATTTGTGCATTTACTACTTTCAAATAAATATTAATTCTCTATAAAAATCTTTTTGCTCATAATTTCTAAGCATTATAGATTTGTGAGTGTTTCTCATTGTAATCTACTACTCAAGTGAGTTTGGGTATATTGGGTTAAGAGTAGAACACTTGTAAGGGTTATTTGTGTGAGCCTTTAAAACACAAGGAATATTTTATTATGTGAGCCATTAAAACACATGGAAATTTCTGGGTTAGGTGTGATCCATTAATAGAAACACCATAGTTGGGAGTGAGCTTGTAAAACTCCATTATAATACTTAGTGTGTTAGTGAAACTCCTAATTGAGATTGGGGAGAGGAATAGGGTTTGTTAACACCTGAACCTCTACAAAAATTCCTGTGTGATATCTTCATATCCCTACTTTACTTAACTTCTCTTTCCGCACTTAAAAATTAAAAATTTTTAATATCCAATTCAACCCCCTTCTTGGTTCAATTTCTGGGTAACATAATAGATGCATACATTCTTCTACTGGTTTTCACCTTTTGAACTCGTGTATGGTTTTAATCCATTAACTCAATTGGATCTAACATCTTTGCATTTTTAATGAATTAACTAATTTGGATGGTAAGAAAAAGGCAGATTTTGTGAAAGTTATGCATGAGCAAGCAAAATAGCACTTGGAGAAGAAGAATGTGTATATGCACACCAAGCTAACAAAGGGCGTAGGAAAATGGTGTTTGAACTAGGCGATTGGGTGTGGGTGCATATGAGAAAAGAGAGATTTTCTCACTAAAGGAAGAATAAACTTGATCCTAGAGGAGATGACCCATTTCGCGTACTTGAAAGGATCAATGATAATGCTTACAAGATAAAACTTCCCGATGAGTGTGGTATTTCTGCATCATTCAATGTTTATAACCTTACTCCTTTTGACAATGTAGGAAGTGTAGATTCGAGGACAAATCCTTTTGAGGAGGGGGGAATGATGTAGATCAAGAACATATAAGTCAATCTTCATAGAAGGAGAATGATGCACTAGTCATGCCAATTGGTGTGATCACAAGATTAAGGGCTAACAAGCTACGACAAGCAATACAAGGCTATGTTCAATGCTTGGTCACTAAGGAGATCACAAGAGAGGTGTGCATCACAAAAGAGATGGAGTTGATTGAAGACCCAAGGCCCATTACTCATTTTGGGGTGTGTGAAGAACCATCTTGCATGGTCTAGTCCAATGGGCTAAACAAGACAAAGTCCATAAAATTGAAAATTACAAGTCATGTGCTACGCATGTGCCTATTTATGGAATTTGGGTTTAACTTGTAATTGGACTGAATAATATAAATGGGCTGCCTATTATCTATCTATAGTTTAAATAAGGAAAATGATAGCATGTGGCCCAAAGGATATGAAGCCCAGCCCACCACTTGTCATATTTTAGAAGGATTTAATTAGTGTCCTAATTCAAGTAAGACTACTTTTTAAAATTTGAGTTAGAATATGACTCTATGTAACATCCAATGATTTAGGCCTCGATTGTGCATGACCGTAATGGGATGTGCTAGTTTAATCGGATTCTAAATTTGAATCTATAAAAAAATGACTAATAATAAAGAAAAATAATTAAGGGTATTATTATTTGGGAATTAAAAAGATTAGTGCTAGAACTGGAAAAAAAATAAAATTATCCTATGGAAAAAATCGGTATTATTGGAATTGTTGGGGAAAAAAGTGTAAAATCAAGATTAATTAAGTTAATGCCCCAATGAAAATTAGAAATAATTTTAATTAGTGGGACTCACTCCTTAATTTTAGTATAAAAGTCAAAAAGATGACAAATTCTACATTCTTCCACCTAAAAAAATCTAACTCATCTTCTTCCTCTCTTTCACCCTTTTGTTGTCCATCATAGCCTTCCAAAAGCCACAATTTTGCTTCATTTCAAGCTTGAAAAAGAGAGAGAAAATTCAGAATTAAATAGTTCTTTCCATAAAGGGAGCTAAGGAGCAAGAAGGGAGGAAAAAAGAAGAAAAGAAAAGGGAGGAACCTTGGGACAAATTCGGTCCAGCTTGGAGAACCATTAAGGTGAGTTTATTCTTCTTAAATTCAATATTTTTCCTTCCTTTTGAGACCCATAAGGATAATAGATATGATTAGGATTGGTAGATTTAGGTTATTTGGCAAGAATTGAACTAGAAATTGAAATTTGTAACTAGTTGAAGAAAAGTGTAGTTAAACTTTTAATTAATAATAATTGATTGTTGAACCTTGAGGGGTATTTCTGTCATTTTGATGCTAACAAATAAAATAGCAATAATGTATTAAATAATACTTATGTTCTAAGTTTGTTGAACATGGTATGGAATATGATGCAAGAATGGAAGACTACATTTGAAAGTCAAAATATGAAGAAATAGCATGTTCACGCCCGTGAAAGATAGTCACGCTCGTGAGATAACATGTCAAATTCTTCCAGAGAGCTTCACGGCTAAAGTCACTACTTGGACCACGGTTTGGAAGGATATTCACGCTCGTGATCAAAAACTTCAAATTATTCCAGAATGCTTCACTGCCAGAGTCACCACCTGAGCCACGACTTAGAAGAACATTCACAATAGTGATACACATTCACGATTGTGATACACATTCACGATTGTGAATGAGGAAAGAGAAACATGTCAGGCGTGAAATTAAGAGTTGGTGCAACGACTATTTTTGCATTAAATGCATCCAAACGGCTATAATTCGCTAAGGAAGTATAAATTCAAATCATTTATGAATTCTAAACAAGAGAACAACAATTACTTTGAATCAAAATCTCTGTAAAAATTTATTTGCTCATAAATTCTAAGCATTATAGGTTGGTGAGTTTTCTCTTTGTAATCTACTACTCAAGTGAGTTTGGATATATTGGGTTAAGAGTAAAATACTTGTAAGGGTTATTTGTGTGAGCCATAAAATACAAGGAATTGGTTTATTGTGTGAGCCATTAAAACACAAGGGAATTTATGGGTTAGGTGTTAGCCATTAATACAAACACCATAGTTGGGAGTGAGCTTGTAAAACTCTATTGTAACACTTAGTGTGTGAGTGAAACTCCCAATTGAGATTGGGGAGAGGAGTAGGATTTGTTAATACCCAAATCTCTATAAATTTCTTGTGTGATATCTCTCTATCCCTACTCTATTTAACTTTTTATTTCACACTTAAAAGTTAAGAAATTTTTTAATATCCAATTCAGCCCCCCTTCTTGGTTCATTATCTGGGCAAAAATTGGTATCAGAGCTTAGTCTAGCATTGAAGCCTAAAAAGCACTAGCAAAGATCAAGAAATGGCCAATGAAGGATTCCAAAGTCTCAAGCCTTATTTTGATGGAGCAAACTACGCTTGTTGGAAGTTTCGGATGGAGACATATCTCGATAGTGAGGGAATTGAAGTCTGGGATAGCATTCGGAAAGAATGGAGACCACCAACCATAAGATGAGTTGATGGTGAAGAAGAAATCCTTTCAAGAGATGATTGGACAGAGCCTCAACGTATAGCAAATTTCAAAAACAAAATGGCAATGACAATTCTCTCAAGCTGACTATCCATTGAAGAATGTGGCAGAATACAACACTGCCCAACCGCGTATAGCATGTGGAAAACATTGAAAAATTATCATGAAAGAACAAAGCAAGTTAAATCCAAGAAGATTCAACTTCTCACTTCAGAGTACGAACTCTTCAAGATGAAATCCAATGAGTCAATCACCGATATGAAGAACTATCTTCTAGCCAACATAAACAACATGAGAAAGCTTGGGAAACAGTTGAGCTTGGAAGATGTAAACAACAAAATTCTGAGAAGTCCTCCTCTCAAAGATTATGGTTCAAGAGTTACTGGTATAGAAGAAGCCAACAAAGACATGAGCGTTATGAATACCGATGTGCTTATTGGCAAACTTCTAACACATGAAATGGCAATAAAGAGAGATAGAGAACTTGAAGCCAAGCCAGAAAAAAGAAAGCCTCCAGCACTAAGAGCCTCTAGCACTAAGAGCCTCTACATCAAATCTCAAGAAGAAATTGAAGATGATGAAGAAAATAGTGATGATCCAAATGAGGACATTGCAATGCTCTTGAGAAGACTGAAAAGAATAATTGAAAAGAGAATGGGCAACGCTCGAAACTTCAAGCAAAGAAATCTCAAACACTCCTCAAATGACTCTCAAAGGAATAAAGAAGAGGTAAAATGTTATGAGTGTGGGAAGAAGAGACATATCAAACCAGAATGTCCAAGGCTTAAGAAACACAAAAGCAAATACCAAAAAGACAATGGGGAGAAAGGTCACAAAGCCACATGGGATGACGAAAGCTCTTCAAGTAAAAAAGATGACAATCAAAGTGAAGAGGTCAACCTATGTTTCATGGCTATAGAGGATCACATCTCGGATAAGGTAGGATCACTTTGCTCATATTAATTCAATAATGATAGTAGTGATAATAATGATGATAATAAAGATGATGATGAGCAAAGTTTAATAAAAGTTTTGAATCTAGAACTAGAAAAATATAGATGTAAATTCAATACTTATAAAAATAAAATTTCTAGTCTAAAAAACAAAATGGAAGTTTTAGAAAAGGAAAATTTTGACCTTAAATCTTCTGATAAATCTATTCAAAAATCATTAGATGATTTCTCCTCAAGACCCTCTGATGCAGAACCCCAAAGACCGTGCCTTGAAACCCCTCAACAAGACAAGGTAAACAAACCTTAACCTATGGTGATCATAAATTGAATCTGACCCAAAGCTAACCAATGTAGCAAAGAACCAAGATTATAAGAATTATTAAGAATAGCCACACCACAAGCAATATTACTTGATAAGTAACTAATTCCTAAAGGTAATAAAGAGATGCAAATCTGCCTCACTTTAAAGAAAAACACTCAAATTCGTTTTTATTCATTTATTCATTGATGTCTTGTACAAGAATCCTAGATGAGTATTTATAGCCCTAAGTCTTTGAATCCTTTATGGTAAAGGATAACTAAATCATATTCTAACTCAACTCCTAAAAGTACAGTCATATTCTAACTCATATTCTAAAAAGTAGAGTCCTACTTGAATTAAGACACTAATTAAATCCTTTTAAAATAAGATAAGTGGTGGGTTGGGCTTCATATCCTTTAGCCCACATGCCTATCACTAATTAAACCTCAAGTAATTAAAATAGATAGCCCACATACATAATTAAGCCTAATTACAAGTTAAGCCCCAAATCACATAAGTAGGCACATAATTGGCACATGATCTTGAGCACATGGTTGCCATATGATGTCTTGCACATGAATGGCACATGTCTTGCATATGTTTGGCACATGACTCCTAGCACATGACTTGTAGTCTTCAAGGTTTATGGACTTTGCCTTGTTTAGCCCATTTGAATTTAATCTTCATGAAAGACTCCTTTGATCTTCACTTTAGGCTTCCCTTTATGTAGTATTGGCCCACAAGCTTGATTGTGAATTTTAGGCCCATTGTTGCTCTCAAAGATCCATTTCTGCCTCATATGATTTGGAACATGCCCCATAAGCATTTTGATCATATTAATGGGCTTTTGGACTCCTTTTAAACCCATTTCAATGATATAAGATTGCTCCACTCCATTGATAAAAGATTGTCTTTCTTGCTTTCCATGCATAGTTCCCGTGCATACATCACCCTCAACTAAATCTTTGCTTAAAGAGAACAATGTTTTCAAAAATGAGGTTGAGGAACTTAGAAACTCTATTTTAAAATTTCACAAGGGCAAGGAGAGTTTAGATACTCTCATTGTATCTCAAAGACCACCTTTAATAAGACATGGTCTAGGATTTAAGGAAACATCATCTTCATCTCACAAGACCATTTTTGTTAAGTCAAGTGAACCCCACATCTCCACATTAGAAGTAACAGCCCCAAGGGCTAAGTGCACAACATACACTAAATCTTCTATACATAAAAGGAATGATTAAGGGTCGGTAAGCCTGAGAAGGAAACCTCAAAAGTTCAATCATGCTTTTATGTATAAGAAGGATGCACCTAGCAAAGCACCAAGTCATCATGCATGCGTATGCCACTGCTCACAAACTCTACCTAATAGGAAAATGGTAGTTAAAAGCATGGTAAGACCGAAAAGCATATTTAGAGCTAAACAATGTAATTATTGTATGAAATTTGGTCATATCAATAAACATTGTTGGATAAGGAAGGCTCATTGGGAACCTTCATGTGCTAACCCCCAAGGACCCAAGCTCATTTGGGTACCTAAAAATAATACTTGAATTGTGATTCTATAGGTATGCCTCAAGTAAATAAAAGAAAATGTTTGGCTAGTAGATAGTGGATGCTCAAGGCACATGACCGAAGACAAAAAACTATTCAATGATATTAAAAGTATTGATGGAGGTAAAGTAACATTTGGAAACAATGCCTAGAGTAAGGTAATTGACATTGGCTCTATTGGTATTAATAATACTACTTTCATTAAAGATATCTTGTTGATGATTTGAAACATAACTTGTTAAGTGTAAGTCAATTATGTGATAAGGGAAACCAAGTAATCTTTACTTCTAACGAATGTCTTGTAACCTCTGTTAATGGCCAAGAGATATTTAAAGAAAGTAGAGATGTCAATATCTACATAATAGACTTACGTAAAATTCTAACATTTCCTCTAAGTGTCTTGTGACTACTAGAGATGAATCTTAACTGTGGCATAGAAAGCTTGGTCATGCAAGCATGGATTTAATTCAAAGCCTAAGCAAATGAGAGCTGATCAAGGGACTACCAAAAGTTAAATTTGAAAAAGACAAGACATGTGAACCTTGCCAAAGAGGAAAACAACACAAGTCCTCCTTCAAATCCAAAAACATTGTAAGTACCTCAAAACCTCTACAACTTTTGCATCTAGATCTTTTTGGACCTACTAGAGTTGCAAGCTTAGGAGGTAAATACTATGCCTTTTTCATTGTCGATAACTACTCTAGATTCACTTGGGTAATTTTCCTAGCTCAAAAGAGTGATGCTTTTAAATCTTTTAAAAACTTTCCTAAGAGAGTTAAAAATGAAAAAGGATATTGTATTTCAAAAATAAGAAGCGATCATGGCAAAAAATTTGAAAATGAAAACTTTGAAAATTTTTGTCTAGAACATGGCATTTCACAAAATTTTTTATCTCCTAGGACACTTCAACAAAATGGGGTAGTCGAAAGGAAAAATCAAACTTTAATTGAAATGACTCGAACAATGATCAATGAGTATGGATTACCAACTTACTTTTGGGCCGAAGCCACCAATACTGCTGCATGTTATATTTCAAATCGAGTTTTCAAAAGACAACTCTTAAACAAAACTTCTTTTGAGTTATGGAACGGAAGAAAGCCCATGATATCATACTTTAGAGTATTTGGATGCAAGTGCTTCATATTAAATACCAAGGATAACCTTGGAAAATTTGCCTCTAAATCTGATGAGGGTATATTTTTAGGATACTCCACCGCTAGCAAAGCTTATAGAGTCTTCAATAAAAGGTCATTAGTTATTGAAGAAACTATGCATGTTGTTTTTGATGAATCTAGTAAGCTTGATCTTGTGAAAGGTAGTGTTCTTGATGATGTTGTAAGTACAATGGAAAAACTTGATCTTGAAAATGAAAAAGGTGAAAATGATCAAGAAAATTCACATCAAGATGACTCTCTACCTCAAGCTCAAGAGGAAAACAAGCAAGAGCCCCCAAAGGAATGGAGATTGACAAAAGATCACCCCCAATGAACAAATCATTAGTGATTCTACCAAGGGAGTAAGTACTAGATCTCATCTCAAACCTTTAGATCCTAATCGTGCCTTTGTCTCCCAAATTGAGCCTAAAAATATTGATGAGGCTCTTAATGATGAAAGTTGGGTGATTGCTATGCAAAAGGAACTCAACCAATTTGAGAGAAACAAGGTATGGACCTTAGTTCCTAGACCCAAGGAGCATCAAATCATTGGAAGTAAATGGGTATTTAGAAATAAACTAGATGAACAAGGTTCAATAACTAGGAATAAGGCTAGGTTAGTTGCAAAGGGATATAATCAAGAAGAAGGAATAGATTATGATAAGACCTATGCTCCGGTAGCTAGATTAGAAGCCATAAGAATACTTTTAGCATATGCATGCCATATGAATTTCAAACTCTTTCAAATGGATGTCAAAAGTTTTTTCTTAAATGGTTTTATAGAAGAAGAAATTTATGTAGAACAATCACCAGGTTTTGAAAGCCATAATTTGCCTGATCATGTATTTAAACTTTAAAAAGTTTTGTATAGTTTGAAATAAGCTCCAATAGCTTGGTATGAAAGACTAAGTTTTTTCTTTTAGAAAATAATTTTTCAAAGGGAAATGTTGACACTACTTTGTTTATTAAAAAATATAAGCATGATATTCTAATTGTTCAAATTTATGTTGATGACATCATATTTGGGTCTACTAATGAATTGCTTTGCCAAGAATTTGCAAGTGTATGACTAGGGAATTTGAAATGAGCATGATGGGTGAGCTCAAGTTCTTCCTCGATCTACAAATAAAACAAAGCAATGAGGGCATATTCATCAACCAATACAAATATGTCAAAGACTTAATCAAGAAATTTGGAATAGAATGATGCAAAAATGCCAAGACTTTAATGAGCACATCAATAAGATTGGACAAAGAGAAAAGGGTAAGAGCATTAATGAAAAAGTCTATAGAGGTATGATCGGATCACTCTTATATCTTATTGCCTCCAGGCCCGATATAATGTATAGTGTATGCTTATGTGCTCGCTTTCAATCGTGTCCTAAAGAATCACATTTGAATGTCGTGAAAAGAATTTTTAAATATTTATATGGCTCATTGCATTTAGGCTTATGATATCCTAAAAATTCATCCTTTCATATGATAGGATATTCAGATGCTGATTACGCTGAAAGTTTCTTGGATAGAAAGAGTACTTCAGGCACTTGTCACTTTATTGGTAAATGCTTAGTGTTTTAGTTTAGCAAGAAACAAGTTTCAGTTGCTCTTTCTATCGCTGAAGCGAAGTGTGTGGCAGCAGGATGTTGTTGTACTCAAATCCTATGGATGAAACAATAACTTAAGGATTATGGTCATAGTTTGTGATGCGGAACCCCAAAGACCGTGCCTTGAAACCCCTCAACAAGACAAGGTAAACAAACCTTAAGCTATGGTGATCATAGATTGAATCCGACCCAAAGCTAACCAATGTAGCAAAAGAACCAAGATTATATGGATTATTAAGAATAGCCACGCCACAAGCAATATTACTTGATAAGTAACTAATTCCTAAAGGTAATAAAGAGATGCAAATCTGCCTCACTTTAAAGAAAAACACTCAAATTCGTTTTTATTCATTCATGTCATGTACAAGAAGCCTAGATGAGTATTTATAGCCCTAAGTCTTTGAATCCTTTATGGTAAAGGATAACTAAATTATATTTTAACTCAACTCCTAAAATTACAGTCATATTCTAACTCATATTCTAAAAAGTAGAGTCCTACTTGAATTAGGACACTAATTAAATCCTTCCAAAATAAGACAAGTGGTGGGTTGGGCTTTATTTCTTTGGCCCACATATCTATCACTAATTAAAGTCTAAGGTAATTTAAATTAGACAGCTCACATACATAATTAAGCCCAATTACAAGTTAAGCCCCAAATCACATAAGTAGGCACATGGTTGGCACATGACTTGTAATCTTTAATTTTATGGACGTTGTCTTGTTTAGCCCATTGGACTAGTCCATGCAATATGGTTCTTCACACACCCCAAGATAAGTAATGGGCCTTGGGTCTTCAATCAACTCCATCTCCTTTGTCATGCATGCATCTTTTGTGATCTCATACCATCACTATCACTACTTTCTTCCCTTTTAATAACATAGTTTTCTTGTTAGGACATTGAGATGCAATATGCCCTACACCCAAACATCTAAAACATTTAATTTTACTATGTTTATTATTAGCACTAGGTGTTTTTGATTTTCCATCATCTTTTACCCATTTTTCTTTCCTTACCTCTTTCAGGTCAGTCACATTTTCTTTACCCTTTTATTCCCTTTTAGGTCATTTTGAACTCCATTTGGATGTGGAATTCATGTAACTCCTTGCTGCCCCTTGCTTTTTAGTTGCTTTTCAATTTTTATGGCCATATTGACCATGTCTTCAAAGTCCACATAGTGTTGTAATTCAATAACATTAGCAATATCTTTGTTCAAACCCCATAGGAAACGTGCCATGGTGACTTCTGGATCCTCCTCCACATTAGCTCTCATCAACGCAAGGCTATATTCAAGGCTTGGTCACTAAGGAGATCACAAAAGATGCATGCATGACAAAGGAGATGGAGTTGATTGAAGACCCAAGGCCCATTAGTTATCTTGGGGTGTGTGAAGAACCATCTTGCATGGACTAGTCCAATGGGCTAAACAAGGCAAAGTCTATAAAATTAAAGATTACAAGTCATGTGCCAACCATGTGCCTACTTATGTGATTTGGGGCTTAACTTGTAATTGGGCTTAATTATGTATGTGGGTTGTCTAATTTAAATTACCTTAGACTTTAATTAGTGATAGACATGTGGGCCAAAGAAATAAAGCCCAACCCACCACTTGTCTTATTTTGGAAGGATTTAATTAGTGTCCTAATTCAAGTAGGACTCTACTTTTTAGAATATGAGTTAGAATATGACTGTAATTTTAGGAGTTGAGTTAGAACATAATTTAGTTATCCTTTACCATAAAGGATTCAAAGACTTAGGGCTATAAATACTCATCTAGGCTTCTTGTACATGACATGAATGAATAAAAACGAATTTGAGTGTTTTTCTTTAAAGTGAGGCAGATTTGCATCTCTTTATTACCTTTAGGAATTAGTTACTTATCAAGTAATATTGCTTGTGGCGTGGCTATTCTTAATAATCCATAAAATCTTGGTTCTTTGCTACATAGTTTAGCTTTGGGTTGGATTCAATCTATGATCACCATAGCTTAAGGTTTGTTTACCTTGTCTTGTTGAGGGGTTTCAAGGCACGGTCTTTGGGGTTCCGCATCAGTTTAGTATCAAAGCTTTTGGTTAGGTAATCATTATCTATCCTTTACAATTGCTTTCTAGTTGTTAACTTAGCTAGATTTAAATTCTGCTATTGGAGGTACCTTAGGAAAATTTTATGCCATAAAGAGTAAAATTACATGTTTGGATTTCTTTTCAATTCATGATATGTTTGAGTTTTATTAAGCATTAGTTCAGTGTTATTTTCTATAAAAAAACAAAACAAAAAGAAGGAAAAAGGAAAAAAAAAAATCAGAATTTCGAATTTAGCACTAAAATTGTGAATTTGTGCTATTTTGAGCTTCAAGTTGAAATCTTGTAATTTTTGATTGCTGGAATTGTTTGTTATCATCATAAACTACTGGAATCCAACTTAAATAATTGGTTTTGAGGTTGAAAAGTACAACTTTTGAATTCAGATACCTTAGTGATCATATTGAGCATTGATTTGATCTTGAGGAATTGAGCTTATCTATTAAATATACCTTGAGTTCTTGCTAATTGGTGATAAATTAAGGTTGAATACGGGTTTGAATAAGGGACAATCGACTAATTACTCGGAGAAAACCGATTCTTAATTTTTTTCAATATTGTCTAATTCTTTGTGCTCTTAAGTTTTCATTCTTTTAATTCTCTCCTTTTTGCATCTAATTACCTTAGTTAAGTCTAATTTTCATTCTTAGATTTAATTTGAGCAAAAATCAGTAGCATACACCTATTGAAATTCGTGTATAGTTTTAAATATAAATTTCTTTCACATCAGTTTGCTTCTAGACATTGTTCCATTCATTCTTGTTAGGGTTCATTGTTAATTCTTAGCATAGATCACTTGCATATTGTTTGTTTTTGTTTTTGGTTCTTACTTGTAATTTTGAGAATCAAATTTTGAGTGGTAAAAGGCAAGAGTGGTGAGCTTAAAAGAGGGTAAAAGCCATTATTTGTGTAAAACACGAGTGGTATATAGTCTGTTTTGAGAGAAACACGTGAGGGAGTGATTGTGAGGTCCTTTTACTTCATTATTACTTTCTTGAATTACTAACCATGTCAAAGGAAAACGCAAGGGGAAGTAATGAACGAGAGGACCAGCTGAAACTCATACCATTAGAGGTTGTCCAATCTGAATTCCAAAGGCTATTTTCCATGATTGAATCTTTTAATGAGAAGATGGAGAGACAAGATCGAAAAATTGAAGAGGTGAGACAACAAAGCACTTCAAATTCCAAAAAAACAAGAGAAGAGTCAAGGACTCATGGGAAATGGAACATTCACAATTCTGGAATAGGGAGGTTTCGGCCTCAAGAAGAAGATAAGGACTTTGATTCCTATGATGATGAAGATGATACCCATTCAACAAGGAGAGGAGATAAGCGTGATAGCAACATCAATTCCATCAAAATGAAAATTCCACCTTTTAAAGGGAGGAATGATGCTGAAGCATGCCTAGAATGGGAGAGAAAAATGGAGCTCATTTTTGAATGCCACAACTATAGTGAAGAGAAAAAAAATAAAACTTGCTGTTATTGAATTCACTGATTATGCTCGTTTGGTGGGATCAGATCATGATGACTAGAAGAAAGAATGGAGAAAGACCCATTAGAAGGTGGGAGGAGATGAAGAGGGTGATGAGAAAACGAATTTGAGTGCGTTTTCTTTAAAGTGAGGCAGATTTGCATCTTTTTATTACCTTTAGGAATTAGTTACTTATCAAGTAATATTGCTTGTGGCGTGGCTATTCTTAATAATACTTATAATCTTGGTTCTTTGCTACATTGGTTAGCTTTGGGTCGGATTCAATCTATGATCACCATAGCTTAAGGTTTGTTTACCTTATCTTGTTGAGGGGTTTCAAGGCACGGTCTTTGGGGTTCCAGATCAGTTTGGACCATATACCTATTAGATGTGACAATACAAGTGTCATAAACCTATCTAAGAATCCTATTCAACACTCTAGAAGTAAGCATATTGATATAAGACATCATTTTCTTAGAGATCATGTTCAATATGGAGATGTTGTATTGGAATTTGTCAATACAGACAATCAATTGGCAGATATTTTTACTAAGTCTCTTAATGAAGAAATATTTAACTTCATAAGAAGAGAGCTTGGTATGATTGATGGATTAACCTTATCTTAAGTATTGTCAAATTTGTCGAACCTTAAATGTTAATTTCTAACTTATGTTATTATCTTATCTTTTAAGGTATGAAGTGGCTAACTTGATGGAAATATATTTTACAAGGGATAGAAGCACCTTAGAAATATTTTAGTCTTGTTTTAGACTTAGTTTTATTTAATGAGGATTTTAGGCAATTCACGCCCGTGACATATATTCACGATCGTGATCATAATCACCAAAAGCTCCAGTAGCTTTCATGCCTTACTTCATGACATGCTTCATGGTGGAAGGTAGTGAAGACTATGTTTCACGCCCATAACCTTTTTCTTTCACTCCCGTGAAACTCTTTGTTCATGACCGTGACACTTATTCACGACTGTGAACATTAACACCAAATAATTATAGAAATGTTCAAGCTTTGTTTCACACTTTGTCTCACAGTCACAAGTAGTGAAGATTGTACTTCACGGTCGTGACTCATTTTGTCACTACCGTAAAAATTCACTATTCACCCCCGTGACTATTAAATGTCACGAATGTGAATCGTTTCATATCCTTCATCACAAGTACCTTTTCAACAAACCGTGACCACGACATTTTACGCCCATAACTTACCATTCGCGACCGTGACTATATCGGCTATAAAACAGTTTATGTCATTTTCTCTCATTTCTAACTCTACAAATTCTCTCATTTATCACCCTCATTCAATATCTCTCACAGATTCTGGCTCTTAACAGCCTTTTCCATCTATAAAAACCTTCAAAAATCAAAACATCAAAGTTAATCCTCAAAATCCCTATCAGAAAATTTCTCCCCAAAAACTCATTCTCAACTCAACAATGGAACCCGACTCCTCAAAAGGCACAAGAAAGAAATCTCATACTCCGAGACGCTACACGGACTACCTCCTCAACATTATTCCGAAGCATTGTCATCCGAGGTATGTTGTTCTTAAGAAAAGGCCATTGCTTTCATCACAATCCTTCGAATGGAATGATGTCAGGACCCTCAGTCTTGAGACAAGCATGATGAAACAACTACAAGCTTGTCATCTCAAGGAGTTTGTAGATATCCATCAACCAACGCTACGGGAACAAACTCTCGAGTTCCTTAGCACCTTGTAAGTCTCTCCCACTGGCATAATAAAATTTCAACTTTGCAAGTATCCGAACACTCTCACAACAGTGGAGTTTGGTGAAATCTTCAAATTTCCCTCAGATGGTATCCTCAATGAGAGTGGGGTGGAATTCTATGCCCATCCGGCATGGACTCATTTAGGACTAGACTATAGCTGAGACTTAAAGAAGATGAAAATTACCCATCTTCGGTCTCTAGTGCATAAATATTTACATAGGTTTATGACCTATAGTATCTTTATAATAGGGGATAGCAATGGTGCAATTCTTAAATCTGAGCTTTTCCTCCTGGAGATGACCCGAAGAGGTCTAACGGTGGCCTTGACTCGGTAGTTTACAAACCATCTTCTCTCAATTGCAACAAAGCCATCGGGAGATATTTTGATTGGTGGGTACATGGCTCACCTTGCAATTGAGCTCGGGTATCTGAAGCTCAAAGAGCACAACTTTAACCTCATACCAGCACATCCTCGAGACTAGCTAGATGTTGAGTCTTTTATAAAAATAGGAGCAGCAGTTCGCGTAATTGATGAGAATAATATCTATTGCCGTTTCACCACTCCAGGTGGTGAAATTGTTTGGGAAGACGAGGATTTTGACAAATTCAAAGTTGGCCTCCAAGGAATCCAGCAAAAAAAAAGAGTTTGAGTCGAGACGGAGACCCTAGAGGTTGAGCAGGAGGTTAGTCAATCCTCGGCCTCTACACCTAACTTAGCTCAGCAGGTGGCTGATCTTTTAGCACTTCGCTTTTGACCTACTGCAGTCTTCAATCGATGAGAGGTTAGAAAACCTCAAAGATTTCATAGAGTCTCGTATGGATAGCCTCGAGGCGGAAGTAGCACGCCTTAGAGATGGATTGTTCGGCTCCAAGTCTAGTTAGAGTTTTAGTATTTCTTTCATTTTGTTTACTAGTTTCTAGTATTGTGATTGTAGGATTTTGAGTTACTTTTCCAAACTTTGTACTTCCTCC
The DNA here is from genome assembly GCA_023653625.1 of Triadica sebifera. Taxonomy (NCBI): domain Eukaryota; kingdom Viridiplantae; phylum Streptophyta; class Magnoliopsida; order Malpighiales; family Euphorbiaceae; genus Triadica; species Triadica sebifera. Next base: position 14,404,483 of record CM042898.1, on the reverse strand, counting down.
ATTTGGTATTAACATTATTGCATCGGTTTTCGTTTTATGGTTTATTTTTATGTTCTTTTTATTGATGACAAGAGGGGGAGAACCTAGTAATATATAAATATGCAAATACATAAATGCAAATGTGTTGATATACTTTGAATATACTTTGCAAATACTTAACTAGTTAAAACCAAACAATTTGATATACTTTAAATATAGTGTTGATATACTTTGAATATAATTTGCATATGCTTAACTAGTTAAAAACAAAAAATTTGATATACTTTGAATCTACTTTGCATATACTTAACTAATTAAAAAGCAAAGGATTTGATATACTTTACATATACTTTTGAATTACTTTGCATATACCTAAACTAGCAAGCAAAGATCTATGCTATACTTCCTCAATTCTTGCACTCTATTATTTTTTGTCTTAAGCATCTTTTGAGGGGGAGACTTCTCAAAAGCACATATTGCTAGATTATTTGTCACCATCAAAAAGGGGGAGGTTGTTGAACCTTGAGGGGTATTTCCGTTATTTTATTGCTAACAAATAAAATAGCAATAATGTATTTAACAATACTTATGCTCTAAGTTTGTTGAACAGGGTATGAAATATGATGTAAGAATGGAATACTACCTTTGAAAGTCAAAATATGAGAAATAGTATGTTCACGCTCGTGACTGATTATGTCACCCCCGTGATATAGCTTAGCCTCAACTCTCCAACATTTAAAGTTCACGAACATGAAGGATCATACCAACCTTGAATGATCAAATCAGTCACGCCGTGAGATAACATGTCAAATTCTTCCAGAGAGCTTCACGGCCAGAGTCACCACTTGGACCATGGCTTGGAAGGATATTCACGCCTGTGAAAGTATAAAGTCACGCCCGTGATCAAACACTTCAAATTTTTCCATAATGTTTCACAGCCAGAGTCACCACCTGATCCACAGCTTGGAAGAACATTCACGACCATGACACACATATTCACGACCGTGAATGAGGAAAGAGAAACATGTCAGGCGCAAAATTAAGAGTTGGTGCAACGATTATTTTCGCATTAAATGCATCTAAACGGCTATAATTCGCTAAGAAAACATAAATGCAAGTCATTTATGAATCCTAAACAAGAGAACAACAATTACTTCGAATCAAAATCTTGTTGTAGCCATTGTGCATTAATTATTTTCAACAAAACTCTTATTTTCTGTAAAAATCTATTTGCTCATAAATTCTTAGCATTATAGGTTGGTGAGTGTTTTTTTTGTAATCTACTACTCAAGTGAGCTTGGGTATATTGGGTTAAGAGTAAAACACTTGTAAGAGTTATTTGTGTGAGCCATAAAATACAAGGAATTGGTTTATTGTGTGAGCCATTAAAACACAAGGGAATTTCTGGGTTAGGTGTTAGCCATTGATAGAAACACCATAGTTGGGAGTGAGCTTGTAAAACTCCATTGTAACACTTAGTGTGTTAGTGAAACTCCCAATTGAGATTGGAGAGAGGAGTAGAGTTTGTTAATACCTAAACCTCTATAAAATTTTTGTGTGATATCTCTCTATCCCTACTCTATTTAACTTTTTATTCCACACTTAAAAGTTAAGAAATTTTTTAATATCCAATTCAAACCCCCCCTTCTTGGTTCATTATCTAGGCAACATTGATGTTAGTTAATTATTTTATGACTTAAAAATTAGAGAAAGATAACTATAATGGAGGAGTGAGGGGTTGCCTTAGTTAAGTTAATTTGGGAAAAATGGAAATTAACCTAGGAGCAACACAATTGGTGATAAATGAAGTATGATTAGAGGGTGGATTTGAAAAAAATAAATTGGAACCTATAATAAGATTTTTGGACAGCCATAACATATCAAGAAGGAAGTTTAACTTTAGAACATTTTGGCTAAATTAAAGTATAAAATATATTAGGGGCATTAGAATTTTATGTAGACTTGAAAAGTTTTGATAATGAATGATAGGAATGAGATATGGTATAGTTGTGTAGAAAAACCAAGTGAGCAAGAGAGGCCCTTAAATGAGTGACAAAGGCAAGGAGAAAAGCAAATTAGTGAGAGAAGGAAAATAAGGAAAAAGGGAAGCTCCAGGGCTGATTAGGTATGTGTTTCATTGATCAAAATCTTGCATGTTGTTTAAATGTGTGAAATTATGTATTAATGTTTATATAAGTGTGGTTTGACATGGAATGTGATTAGTTGTTACTTTTAATATTTTATATGGTAATGGGACCAAATGGTGTGAAATCATTAAGATATATGAATCTATTTGCGATCTGAAAACTTTGGCATAAAAATAAATGCATATGATGGATGTAATTAGTAGATAAGTTTGTGCCAATTGATGACCCTGTTGTAGAAATTTTAGAGTAGTCATGACTATTTTGATCATAACTAATACTCTAGTAATGAAATTGAGATTAAATTAGTTGGAAATGAAAGTGGATTCATAAGACTAAAACTTTTATTCAAAACCTAAGTTCAAACTCTAATTGCAAATAGGCTAAAAATTGGACACAAAATCCCGGACCTATAGGTACCTAGAAAATACTGGGTAAAAATAATGGAACACCCTTCAATAAAAGGGTCATAACTTTTGATAGAAAATTTAGATTTGAATTATTTTCAATTCATCTAAAATCTAAGATATTAAGATACAAAATATTATAAGACCATAACTTCAAATTCGAATTATAAATGGGCTAAAATGAGGTCCAAATCAAGGCTGAAATCTGCCGTAGACAAAAATTTGATATATTGGATATTTGCATGTAGTATTTATGGAAATCTATATTAATTAATGTTAATTTTGACTTTAATTATAATTATAAATGTTTAATAAATTAATTATGTGTGAGGTTCTAATGCAATAACAATGAAAATAAATAACAAAAAGAAATAAACATCTATGTGAAAATTTAACACAATTATCATTTTTAAAATATTATGAATAAATATAAAAATAGTTAAGTCCTAAAACACATAATCTAGAACTAGAATAGAGAATAGTTTGACATGCCAAGTAGAAAAGTTAAGGCACTTGGTGCTAAATATAAAAGTCTTTAATGACAAATTTATAAATGCGCTCAGCGCAAATTTATTAAGCCGGTAATAGAAATATTATAAAAACCGGTAATGATACTATTATGAAAGCTGATAATGATAACTTCGTTATTCCTATTAGTTAGTTCAGTTATAGGTGTTATGGACACAAAAAAAAAATATAAAAGTATGTCATTGAATAATATTGTGTTAAATTAAAATTGTTAAGCATTATATGTTTGATGATATTTATCTGATTACATATAATTCTTTTATTGTATGCTTGAAATTATTAAATGACATGTAAGAAAATATATGTATATAAGATTTTATCCTTGAAGCCCCACTAAGCTAGTAACTTAGCGTGGGTGATTTCCTTTTGTACAGGTTTTAAGAAAAAGCCGTATATAGGATAATTGTCAGAAGAAAAAGGGTACTCAGATGAAAAGCAGCTAAAAGCTTTGGACATAATTTGAATATAAAATAATATATTTTATAAATAAATAAAATTTGAATTTGGTGTTTGTAATAATTTTATTTTGGTGTCTGTAATATTTTCGCAAAAAAAAATTATACTTCATTTAACTAATCTTGTAAAATAGTTAGTCGGGTAATGCTCACTTACCTTGCTGAACTAAAGTGAGGTAAGGGGGTTTTACACTCTACTTTTAGAAGTTGAGTAAGAATATAACTTAGTTATCCTTTACCATAAAAATTCAAAAACTTAGAGCTATAAATATTCATTTGGGCATCTTTTATAATACATGAATTAATAAAAACGAATTTGAGGGCTTTTCTTTAAACTGAGGTAGATTTGCATCTCTTTATTACCTTTATTACTTTTAGGAATTAGTTACTTATCAAGTGATATTGCTTGTGGCGTGACTATTCTTAATAATCCTTATAATCTTGGTTCTTTGCTACATTGGTTAGCTTTAGGTCAGATTCAATTTATGATAACCATAGCTAAGGTTTGTTTACCTTGTCTTGTTGAGGGGTTTCAAGGCACAGTTTTTAGGATTTCGCATCAAATACATAAATGTCAAATTATATATTCCACATATTATTTTCCATATATACATATACCCCATAACATGTATTTAATAAACTATCTATTAAGATTATAAACCAAAATGTACATATAATAGATTTATCCTGCTTCACAGGCATAAACTACTTATTCATAGCCATGAAGGTATACTTTTACAGTTACCTTACCCATGAACCATCATGTGAAAGAAATAGAGTATTCACGGGCGTGAATTACTTATTCACGGCCATGACACCATATTATCACAACTTCCCAACCGTGATACCAAATCATAAAATTTTGGGTTCATGTAAGTTTATCAGCCTAGTTATTCCTGATAATGACACCTTTGTTCACGGGTATGAATCATGCATTTCCAACAACCCAAAATAGAGCAAACATGCATTTCATGTAAAATCTCTAAAGATTAAACAATGTTAACTACTCTTATCAACACTTTCATTTATATATCATGTCTACAACATGTTTTAACATTATTTAAATCAATAAATATGTTTTTAGATCATGTCCAACCAAAGCATATTATGTCATTTTAACACTTAAAACTCTTTTTCCATGTTATTTATCAATCATAACATGTCATTTTATCACTATATCACATTTACAAAATTCAAAATACATCATGATAAACAAAGTAATATGTAACACCACATCATATGCATTTAAGTAGCTATTTCTGTATAAAATAATCACATACTGCATGTTGGAAATAGAAAATACCCTGATAACAGTGGTAGTAAATTTTTATTTTCATATCATATCCTGTAAAATCAACTAATGACTTTACAAGTCTTATATCCTGTAATATCACTCAATGACTTTTCAAGTCAACATTAAAAACCACAATACGATATATCACATATATTAAAACATAAACTTCACATCCGAAGGATTACAGGTTGTTTCCATTTATACATTTCAAAACTAATCTAGAGTGATAATACATATTCAAGCATATAAGTCCAAAATACATATGACATATTTTCATGCTCGTGTGGAATGCAAGGAGAGAGAGTGATGAGGCTCAACCAATGACCTGTGCTCCATGTCTTCTATACACTACTCAAAATGAGCTATCACTTTTCTTTACCTGAAAAATGATGCAAATTGATGAGTTGCGGCTCAGGGAGAATAATCATCCAATGAGCTCTAAAGTACCAAACAACTTATAGTAATAAATCACAAATCCAATATATACCATATATCCATTCCATTCATCAGCATCATATATGTATCAATAAGGTTGAAACATATAATCATTACTCTTTATGTATGCAAATGCTTTGCTTATTTCATTTTGTTGTGACCAAGTTAAACAGACATTGCCCCGGGTTTCCATGTGAATATTTGTCATGTGAACATTTGCATTTGCATTTGCTAGCTAGCTTGATCATTTGTTTCATTTGCATATTTGTTGGGCCATAGGCCTCTTCTTTTGCTTTATAATATCGATTAACTAGTCACAACGTCTTTTTAGCCCATATGCATAAGCATTTGTATTTAAGCATTCATCAACCATTGCATCTTTATCATATACAACATACATATATTCCATATATACCTCATATGTCAAGCATATACCTTGCATATACTATACATATACCATGTATATATATCACATTTGTCAAACATATACCTCAAATATACCACAAGTATACCATTTATATGTACCACAACGTTACAAATTATCCATCATTACATTATCAAGGACCAATCATGACAATCATATGAATCACATAGCAAGCAACATTTATTTGCACTAAAGAATTCAATCAATAATTAGACTCACCGTTCTCCTTTGATTCCGACCCCTAACTTATTGTCTATCTGCTCCTTGTGGGTCTCCAATATGTTGCGAGCCTAATATGAAAACATAATCGATTAACTCATGATTAGGGAGACTTAATGTCGCGTAAACAAATTAATATGCATTGTTCATGTCAATAGTTAAGATTTTTCCTATGAGGCAGTGTGACCTTATGGGAATGTTTAGCCTATAACCTTTTCTATCATAGACCAATTAATCTGATTCTTGTTCCTAATTAAAAATAACATATAATTATAGAACATATTAAAATTTCAGACCAATTGGATCATTGTACAATATTTGGTGGAATTTCTAAGAGTGTTCTGTTTTCTGCCTTATTTTCTCCCTTTAGGCAGTTTCAAGGTACTCATTTGGGTTCATCATAACTTATAATCTATAAGTCCTATTTTAATGAAACTTTACAGACACTTATAGGGGTTCATATGGAACATGTTTCATGTTTAAAAATTTTACCAATTATGTCTCTAAAGGCTTATAATTGTACCCAACATTTAACTAGTCCAGAATAGAATTGATTTCCGGACCAGTATGGCTTCCAAAGGCCATAACATAGTCTATACATAACCAATAAAGCTGAAATTAGTACCAAAATTTAGCTAAGACATATGTCTATAACTTTAATGTTTTGTGAAGGTACATAATCTAGCTTTAACAAGCTCAAATTATCCAAACAATTTACTATATCTTCCCAGGGCACTCAATAGACAGTTCAAACTATGGAACAGTCATGGTTCCATTCCCCATACATCCACATTTACAAGACCAATGAACCTAAAATTTGGTAGACAGATACAACACACATATATTTACAACTTTTATGTTTTTAGAGACTCCAAATAGTGGCTTTAACATATCCGAAATCAAACCACAAAGTAGCTAACTTGGTTAGGGTTCAAACCCTGACTAGTTTTAGTACGAAGAGTATATCTCTCCCTATACATAACTTCTTGCACATATTTTTACATATCCACATATCTAAGACATAAAGGAACAACTTTTGTGTTTTACACATTTCCAGAATCAATTTCTATTAACATCAAAATTGGGGTGCAATTCAGTGCCTAATATTGAACCTAAGCAACTCAAATCAACCTTATAGCAATAAGAATTGATTACTTACCAAGAACAACCTTGCAAGGGATCAATATGCTTCAAAAAATAGGTGAAACAAGGATGAATTGAAGTCTAAAATGGAGGAAATTGAAGAAGAAGTCGGGCTGGAGAAAAAGGCAGAAATGGGGAAAGAAAGATGAAGATAAAGCCAACTTGTTTTTTGTCATTTTCTCATTTTCTCTTCTTATCTTCTCTTTTCTCTTCTAATTTCTCTTTTCTCTTCTCTTCTATTTCTCTTTTGTGTTATTTTCATTTTATTTTGTCTATATTATTATTATTATTTACATATATTTATAATTTCACTAATTCACACAATAATACAGCTTAATCATTTGACCCGATTTAACTAAATTAACAATGTAATTGTTTACAAATCTTAATCTAATTATTTTGCTTACTTTAATTTAGACACCTTATTCAATTCATTTCTAATACTTTGTTATCCTTATTTAGATTATAATTACACATGTGCGACTCAATACAAGTGCCAAATACTAGGACCCGTAGCTAGTGCGTGTCATAAACTTGTTCCTATGAAAATACGTATGAAATGCATGTGTTCAATTGAATTGTATGCAAGATGCTTATGTTCAATGAAATGCATGTGGGGAAGGTCAAAGATGTTACAATTCTCCTCTCCTTTTAAAAATTTCGTCCTCGAAATTAATACCTGAAAACATGTGTGGATATTGTTTTTTCATATTTTCTTCCGTTTCCCATGTTGCCTCTTCTTGTAAATGGTTACGCCATAATACTTTAACCAAAGGTATTTCTCGATTTCTTAGCTGTTTAGTCTTGTATCCAATGATTTGCACTGGTTCCTCAACATAACTCATGTTCTCTGCAATCTCAATGACTTGATCTTTAAGTACATGTGTAGGATCTGACCTGTATCTTCTAAACATGCTCACATGAAACACATTATGTATATGAGCCATCTCGGGTGGTAAAGCCAACCTATAAGCTAATGGACTAATCTTCTCAAGAATTTCATAAGGCCCTATGTATCTTGGACTCAACTTACCCTTCTTTCTAAATCGGATTATCCCTTTCCATGGAGATACACGAAGAAACACATTTTCACCTAACACGTATTCCATCTCCCTTCTATGCTGATCAGCGTAACTTTTCTGTCTATCTTGGGCTGCCTTTAGCTTGTTCTTGATAACATTGATCTTATCCACTGTGTCTTGCACTATCTCTGGCTCTTCTAATGCACGTGCTCCTTCTTCATCCCAAATGATAGGGCTTCGGCACTTTCTGCCATACAATGCCTCATATGGTGCCATCTGGATACTGCTATGATACTGGTTATTGTAAGCAAATTCAATCAATTCTATATATTCATCCCAAGCACCTCTGAATTCCATAGAACATGCCCTAAGCATTTCTTCCAATGTCTGTATATACTAAAATTCAATTTTATTCCCAATGCATTCTGTAAACTCACCAAAAAATGTGAAGTAAACCGTGGATCTCTATCAGACACAATGGACACTGGAATGCCATGCAATCTGACTATCTCATTCACATATAATTTGGCCAAACTCTCAAGTGTACAACCCCATCTGATAGGTAGAAAATGTGCTGACTTGGTTAATCTGTCAATAATTACCCATACTGCATCATTTTTCCGTGGAGTTCTTGACAATCCATAGACAAAATCCATCGTTATTCTTTCCCATTTCCATTCTAGCACTGGCAATGGATGTAGTTTACCAACTGGTGCTTGATGTTTAATTTTAATCTGCTGACATGTCAAGCATTTGGAAACATATTATGCTATATCTTTCTTCATTCTTAGCCACCAGTAATGAGTCCTTAAACTGTGATACATCTTTGTCATCCCTGGGTGCATTGCATATGGTGCATTGTGTGCCTCTTCCATTATTTACTGACGCAAGTTCTCAGTGTCTGGAACACATATGTGTGATTTTAACATCAGTGTGTCATTCTGCAAATGAAACTCTGTATTATTTCCCTGCCTTACCACATCAATTTTCTCACATAATTTAGAATCTTTGCTTTGTTCTTTTTTGATCCTCTCCTTTAGTATAGGTCTGACTTGAAGAGTAGCAATCAGTGAACCTTCATTATGTATATTTAATTCAACATTCATAGATCGTAATTGAATCAAATATGGAAAAGAGGATACTTGCAAGTGAGCTACACTGCTACTAGCCTTTCTACTCAATGCATCTGCTACCACATTGGCTTTCCCTGGATGGTATTCAATTGTACAATCATAATCTTTCAATAGCTCTAACCACCGTCTCTGCCTCATGTTTAATTCTTTTTGTGTCAGTAAATAACCCAAGCTTTTATGGTCTGTGAAGATTTGGAATGTCTCACCATACAGATAATGCCTCCAAATCTTCAATGCAAATACGACTGTAGCCATTTCTAAATCATGCACTGGATATGAGATCTCATGTAATCTCAGTTGTTTGGATGCATAAGCTATCACCTTACCATGTTGCATCAACACACATCCCAAGCCTTGGTGAGAAGCATCACTATATACTGTAAACCCACTTGTACCTGTAGGGATGGTTAACACTGGTACTGAGGTTAGCATGTGTTTTAGTTCATCGAAACTCCTTTGACATTCAGAAGTCCACTTGAAAGGCACATTCTTTCTCAACAATTTAGTCAAAAGGGCTAGCAATTAAGGAGAATCTATCAACAAATCTGCAGTAGTATCCGGCTAAACCCAAAAAACTACGCATTTCAGAAATATTTTTAGGAACTTCCCAATTTACCATAGCCTCAATTTTCTTTGGGTCAACCTCTATACCCTTACACGACACCACATGTCCAAGAAACACCAAATGATCTAACCAGAATTCACATTTATTCAATTTGGCATATAATTGTTTCTCCCTCAAAGTTTGCAATACAATTTTTAAATGTTGTTCATGTTCTCCCCTATTCTTTGAGTACACCAATATGTCATCAATAAATACTATCACAAACCTATCCAAATATGGTTGAAACACCTTATTCATCAAAGCCATAAATGCAGCTGGAGCATTAGTCAATCCAAAGGGCATTACTAAAAATTCATAATGCCCATACCTAGTTCGGAAGGCAGTCTTTGGAACATCCATTTTTACTACCTTCAGCTAGTAATAGCCTGATTTCAAATCAATCTTGGAGAATATTTGGGCTCCTTGCAACTGGTCAAACAAATCATCTATTCTAGGCAATGGATATTTGTTCTTCACCGTCATTTTGTTCAGTTGCCTATAATCGATGCACAATCTCATTTTTCCATCTTTCTTTTTAACAAATAACACTGGAGCTCCCCATGGTGATACACTAGGTCTAATATACCCTTTGTCAAGTAACTCCTGCAATTAGGCCTTTAGTTCTTTCAACTCAACTGGGGTCATTCTGTAGGGTGACCTTGATATTGGTACAGTTCCTGGTACTAGTTCAATAGTAAATTCTATCTCTCTATCTGGTGGTAAACCAGGTAGATCATCTGGGAATACATCAGCAAATTCCCTTACCACTGGTATATTTTCAAGCAAGCTATCAGTGGTTCTAGTATCAGTCACATATGCCAAATATGCTTCACATCCCCCTTTGATCATTCGAAATGCCTTTACAGCTGAAACTAAACATGTAGGCACAAATTTTCTTTCACCTAGAAATACTACTCTTGGCTGGTTTGGTGATTCCAAAATTACTTCCTTAGTAAAGCAATTCACTATTGCATGATGTCTAGTTAACCAGTCCATTCCCAGTATCACATCAAATTCATATATTGACAATAAAATCATATCAGCTATTAACTCAGCTCTGTCAAAGCATATCAGGCAATCACGACAGACATTATTCACAACTACCACGGTTCCCAATGGCGTACTCACATTTATGTCAATCCCCAAAGGCTCATGCATTTGATGCAATTCAGATGTCATATGCAATGATATAAATGAATGAGTAGAGCCTGGATCAATCAATGCATATGCTAATATTTCAGAAATATAAATATTACCAGTGACTACTTCGGGAGCATCCACTGCCTCTTGTCTAGTCATAGCAAACACCCTGGCCTGAGTAGGAGGTCTAGAACTCTGACCTTCAGATCTGGTCACTCCTCTGCCCATTGTACCAGTCCTGCCCCTGCCTCTTCCTCTGCCCTGTGTCCCACTAGTAGGGTAGGCCCTCAGTGCCTCAACTGTAGTCTCAGATACTCCTCTACCTCTACTGGTCTCTGCTAGTTTGGCTCTATTTGGACAATCTCTATACATGTGCTCCATCGATCCACAGAAATAACATGCTCCTGTGAGCCTTCTACATTCGCCCGTATGTTGTCTGCCACAATGACTACATGTGGGCCTCTGTTCAACATATTGGCTCTGCCCCCTGCCTGGGTAAGAGAAAGTCATGCCTCGACCTCTAAAACTTGAGTACCCACTTCTGTTGCCAGACTGTGCAGGCATATATCTACCTCTTTTTCCCGACCTTCTGCTAGACTCACCAAAGAACTCATGTGATGACATTTTTATTTGTTGTTCCCCAGCTTCTTTCATTAACCGTTCAGCTCTGATTGCAGCAGCTCTGAGTCTGGCATAATTATCAAGATCAGTAGTCGTGATTCTATTTCTGATCTCATATTTGAGGCCCTACTCAAACTTCCTGCATTTATCTCTTTCAGTAAAGACCATGAAGGTGGCATAATGGGAAAGTTTGTTAAATTGTACTTCATACTCCGTAATAGACATATTCCCCTTTTCAGATTCAGGAATTCCTTCATCTTCTCATCTTTATATGCTTCAAGCATGTAATTGTTCTGAAATTCCAGGAGAAAATCATTCCATGTCAACACCGGTGGTTGTGCATCATTGTCGGGGACTGTCTCCCACCATTCATAAGCATTTCCTTGCAATAAGGATACTGCATAATCGAATTTCTCATCCGGGGTACATCTCATTATATTCAGTATCCTCTGTGTCCTTTTCAGCCATATCTCAGCTTCTGTTGGATCTGTTGCGCCATTGAAATCAGTTGCACCATGTTTCCTCAGCTTGTCATAACGTCTTTCCTTGTACATTTCAGGACCATATACTTCTTGTTCTAGGTTTTCATGGGGTACTTCTGCATGAGATGACTGTGATGCATGTACTGGAGCTCTAGCTCCTATTGCTGGTTGCTCTATATGTAAATGAGGTGATGCCTCATGAGAATGCATTTCGGCCGGCCTCTCCCTCCTTGGTGAATTATGTCTTATGATGTCCCTAAAATAAATGAAATTATGTCACTACATAATGTTCAACACATAGGATGCATATGTTATCATGCTCTTATGCTTATGCATGTTCCCATGGAACCTAACCAGGTTCTTATACCAAAATGTAACACCATATCATATGCATTTAAGTATAACTTATTTCTGTATAAAATAATCACATACTGCATGTTGGAAATAGAAAATACCCTGATAACAGTGGTAGTAAATTTTTGTTTTCATATCATATCCTGTAAAATCAACTAATGACTTTACAAGTCTTATATCCTGTAATATCACTCAATGACTTTTCAAGTCAACATTAAAAACCACAATACGATATATCACATATATTAAAACATAAACTTCACATCCGAAGGATTACAGGTTGTTTCCATTTATACATTTCAAAACTAATCTAGAGTGATAATACATATTCAAGCATATAAGTCCAAAATACAGATGACATATTTTCATGCTCGTGTGGAATGCAAGGAGAGAGAGTGATGAGGCTCGACCAATGACCTGTGTTCCATGTCTTCTATACACTACTCAAAATGAGCTATCACTTTTCTTTACCTGAAAAATGATACAAATTGATGAGTTGCGGCTCAGTGAGAATAATCATCCAATGAGCTCTAAAGTACCAAACAACTTATAGTAATAAATCACAAATCCAATATATACCATATATCCATTCCATTCATCAGCATCATATATGTATCAATAAGGTTGAAACATATAATCATTACTCTTTATGTATGCAAATGCTTTGCTTATTTCATTTTGTTGTGACCAAGTTAAACAGACATTGCCCCGGGTTTCCATGTGAATATTTGCCATGTGAACATTTGCATTTGCATTTGCTAGCTAGCTTGATCATTTGTTTCATTTGCACATTTGTTGGCCCATAGGCCTCTTCTTTTGCTTTACAATATCGATTAACTAGTCACAACGCCTTTTTACCCCATATGCATATGCACTTGTATTTAAGCATTCATCAACCATTGCATCTTTATCATATACAACATACATATATTTCATATATACCTCATATGTCAAGCATATACCTTGCATATACTATACATATACCATGTATATATATCACATTTGTCAAACATATACCTCAAATATACCACAAGTATACCATTTATATGTACCACATGTCATAAATTATCCATCATTACATTATCAAGGACCAATCATGACAATCATATGTATCACACAGCAAACAACATTTATTTGCACTAAAGAATTCAATCGATAATTAGACTCACCGTTCTCCTTTGATTCCGACCCCTAACTTATTGTCTATCTACTCCTTGTGGGTCTCCAATATGTTGCGAGCCTAATATGAAAACATAATCAATTAACTCATGATTAGGGAGACTTAATGTGGCTTAAACAAATTAATATGCATTGTTCATGACAATAGTTAAGATGTTTCCTATGAGGCAGTGTGACCTTATGGGAATGTTTAGCCTATAATATTTTCTATAATTGACCAATTAATCTGATTCTTCTTCATAATTAAAAATAACATATAATTATAGAACATATACAAATTTTAGACCAATTGGATCATTGTACAATATTTGGTGGAATTTCTAATAGTGTTATGTTTTCTGTCTTGTTTTTTGCCTTTAGGCAGTTTCAGGGTACTCATTTGGGTTCATCATAACTTATAATCTATAAGTCCTATTTTACTTAAACTTTACAAAAACTTATATGGGTTCATATGGAACATGTTTCATGTTTACAACTTTTACCAATTATATCTCTAAGGTCTTCTAAATATATCAAACAATTTACTAGTCCAGAATAGAATTGACTTCAGGACCAGTATGGCTTCCAAAGGCCATAACTTAGTCTATACATAACCAATGAAGCTGATATTAGTACCAAAATTTAGCTAAGACATATACCTATAATAGGAATGTTTTGATCATGTACAGAATCTAGCTTTAACAAGCTCAAAGTAGCCAAAACAGTTACTATATCTTCCCAGGGCACTCAATAGGCAGTTCAAACCATGGAACAATCATGGTTCCATTCCCCATACCTCCACATTTCCAAGACCAATGAACCTGAAATTTTTTAGACAGATATAGAACACATATATCTACAACTATTATGTTTTGAGAGACTCCAAATAATGGCTTTAACATATTCGAAATCAAACCACACAGTAGCTAACTTGGTTAGGGTTCAAACCCTGACCGGTTTCAGTTAGAAGAGCATATCTCTCCCTATACATAACATCGTTCAAACATATTTACATATCCACATAGCTAAGACATAAAGGAACAATGTTTGTGTTTTACACATTTTCAGAATCAATTTCTATTAACATCAAAATCCGGGTGCAATTCAGTGCCTAATATTAAACCTAAGCAACTCAAATCAACCCTATAGCAATAAGAATTGATTACTTACCAAGAACAACCTTGCAAGGGATCAATATGCTTCAAAAACTAGGTGAAACAAGGATGAATTGAAGTATGAAATGGAGGAAATTGAAGAAGAAGTCGGGCTGGAGAAGAAGGCAGAAATGGAGAAAGAAAGATGAAGATAAAACCAACTTTTTTTTTGTCATTTTCTCATTTTCTCTTCTTCTCTTCTCTTTTCTCTTCTAATTTCTCTTTTCTCTTCTCTTCTATTTCTCTTTTGTGTTATTTTCATTTTATTTTATCTATATTATTATTATTATTATTATTATTTACATATATTTATAATTCCACTAATTCACACAATAATACAGCTTAATCAATTGACCCGATTTAACTAAATTAACAATGTAATTGTTTACTAATCTTAATCTAATCATTTTGCTTACTTTAATTTAGACACATTATTCAATTCATTTCTAATACTTTGTTATCCTCATTTAGGTTATAATTATACATGTGCGACTCGATACAAGTGCCAAATACTAGGACACGTAGCTAGTGCGTGTCATAAACTTGTTCCTACGAAAATACGTATGAAATGCACATGTTCAATTGAATTGTATGCAAGATGCTTATGTTCAATGAAATGCATGTGGGGAAGGTCAAGGATGTTACATAATATGCCTATAGGTACATGCCTTTTTCCAAAATAGAGTATTAAATAACATTATAAGCTTGTTTTCCCTTTTGTAATGTGTTCCTTTGCTTACTAGCTAAACCTATCATCACAAAAATATTCCTATCAGAACGTTATAATTATAAACAAGCTAAACAAAACCCTAAGAACCAAGTTCTACCTCAAGCTTCAACAATGGTGTTTTAGGATTCAGAGAAGTACAGAAGATGACTAAGAAATCTCTGTGTTAGAGGATGATCTAGGGTGGTGGAAATGATTTTAAAGCAAGATAAAATGCATAGGAAAGAAAAAAGTGCGACTGCTCATGACCAACCAACCTACGCTTATGGGCGTGACATTTAACTTCACGGGTGTGAAATTCCATTCATGGTCATGAAAATCCTTCACAGACGTGAATGTCCTCTCTTCTCAAAAAGATTCCCCATATTCAAAACTCTGTCATTTGAACCATAACACAACATTTTATGAGTGTGAAAGTTTTCCATTTCACAAATTTTTAACTTAAACTTTAACACACCTTAACCCTAATATTTTTCTCTCTAAACACATAACTCATAGGTTCTACTATACGGGTGTTACAACTCTCTTCCCTTTAAATAAAGTTCATCCAAAATTTACCTATTGTATCAGATGGAAACAATTGAGGATACTAAGTTCTCATCACATTCTTACTTTCCCATGTCTTTTGCACTAATTTTAGCCTCACTAGCTTTCTCTCGCTAATTTAGTCCCATATAATGGTATCCGACACATTCTACCATAAAGTGCCTTATTGGAAGCCATTGGAATGCACGACTGATTACTATTATTATAGGAAATTTCTATTAATGATAGATATCTCTCCCAACTCCCCTCAAATTCTATAACACAACTTTTCATCATATCTTCTAATATATGAATCACCCTTTTCAACCAACCGTTTGTTTAAGGATAAAAAGTTGTACTGAAGTGGAGCTTTGTACCCAATGCTTGCTGTAGACTTTTCCAAAACTATGATGTGAACCTCAAAACTCTATCTGATATGATGGAAATTAGAACTTTATAAAGTCTTACCACTTCGTTCACATACAATTCTACTAGTCTATTGAATTGATAATCTCTCTTGATAGGTAAAAAGTGAGCTAACTTTGTTAACCTATCTACCATGACCCATATGGCATCATACTTCCTTGATGTTAGAGGTAAACCAATCACAAATTCCATTGTGATCCTTTCCCATTTCCATTTTTAAATAATGATCTGTCTTGACTTGCTGACATGTCAGGCATCTTGTAGTAAACTTGTAATCTCTTTCTTCATTTCTAACCACCAATATTTTACCTTCAAATTTTGATACATCTTATTGCGCCCTAGATGCATCACATATCTAGTCTTATGTGCCTCCTTCAACATCCTCTGTCCCAAATCTGATACATTCAGCACACATAATCATCCCTAATAGTACAACTCACTATCTGACTCAATTGAAAACTCTGGTCTCTCCTCCTTGGAGACTAACTCGATCAACTTGAGTAATCTAGCATTATCCCTCTGTGCATCTCTTATCTCCTGATTCAAAGTAGGTGGAATGTGTAACTCTGCCATGACCTTTCTACTCAATACATTAGCCACAACATTAGTCTTGCCTAGAAGGTAATCAATTACACAATTGTAATCCTTGAAATTCTTGATCAACTCCAACCACCTTCTTTGTCTCAATTTCAACTCCCTCTACGTAGGTAGATATTTCAAACTCTTGTGGTCAATATAGAGGAAACACTTTTTCCCATATAGATAATGATGTCAAATCTTTAATGTAAAGACTATTGCCAACTCTATATCATATGTTGGATAATTCTTTTCATGAGGTTTTAATTGTCTGGAAGTGTAGGCAATAACCTTTCCTTCTTGTATCAAAACACATTCCAAACCGCTGTGAGAAGCATCACTATAAATGACTAGTCCAGAAGTTCCTCCGCAACCGATTTGGGACATATCATCCCCACCCCCTTAAGACCCCGTCTGCCTTGGTCGATGATCTATAGTAACCCAAAGAGACACCGGTATACAGGGTTGGCTATGATGCTATATGATGCGACTGGGCCAAGGTATTCCCATAAAGTCACTCATCCTAGTACTGACCCTGCTCAAGAACGCTTAATCAACCGCTTAACCGCCTTGAGCCAAGCACTTCCCAGGAGGTCACCTATCATGGTACTTCCCCTGCTCAAGCACGCTTAACCGGAAAAAATGCTTATCGTTCTGCCAAAAGCTTAAGCTGATAGCAGAAGTGCAACTCTATTCCTTTATCCAGGATCAAACAAGGGCCACCAATCTCTTTCGACTTTGTGTGTCACTTGGCCAAACCCGTTCCACACCCCTCCACACCCGAGATGTATCATTCCCTCCCTCTTTGAGGAGGTTCGTCCTCGAACCTGGCACATGACAGTGGGATCGATCTGTCATAACCCAAAAAGACACCGGTATACAGGGCTGACTCTGATACTATATGATGCGACTGGGCCAAGGTATTCCCATAAAATCACCCATCCTAGTACTGACCCTGCTCAAGAACGCTTAATCGGCCGCTTAACCGCCTTGAGCCAAGCACTTCCCAGGAGGTCACCCATCATGGTACTCCCCCATCATGGTACTCCCCCTACTTAAGCAGGCTTAACCGGAAAGAGCACTTACCGTTCTGCCAAAAGCTTAAGCTGATAGCAGAGGCGCAACTCTATTTCTTTATCCAGGATCAAACAAGGGCCACCCACCCATCCTAGTACTGACCCTGCTCAAGAACGCTTAATCGGTCGCTTAACCGCCTTGAGCCAAGCACTTCCCAGGAGGTCACCCATCATGGTACTCCCTCTGCTTAAGCACGCTTAACCGGAAAGAGCGCTTACCGTTCTGCCAAAAGCTTAAGCTGATAGCAGAGGCGCAACTCTATTCCTTTATCCAGGATCAAACAAGGGTCACCAATCTCTTTCGACTTTGTATGCTACCTGGACAAACCTGTACCACACCCCCTAGACTCGAGACGTATCATTCCCTCCCTCTTTGAGGAGGTTCGTTCTCGAACCTGGCACACGGTAGTGGGATCCGGACCTTACTTCAGGCTGTGATACCAAATGATGCGACTGGCAAAGGTATTCCCAGAAAGTCACCTATCCTGGTACTAACCTTGCTCAATAACGCTTAATTAGCCGCTTTAACTGCCTTGAGCCAAGCACTTCCCAGGAGGTCATCCATCATGGTACTCCCCTTGCTCAAGCAAGCTTAACCGGAAAGAGCGCTTACCATTCTACCAAAAGCTTCAGCTGATAGCAGAGGCACAACTCTATTCCTTTATCCATGATCAAACAAGGGCCACCAGTCTCTTTCAACTTTGTGTGCCACCTGGCCAAACCCGTTCCACACCCCCCGGAACCCCAAAGACTGTGCCTTGAAACCCCTCAACAAGACAAGGTAAACAAAACTTAAGCTATGGTTATCATAGATTGAATCCGACCCAAAGCTAACCAATATAGCAAAGAACCAAGATTATATATTTTATTAAGAATAGCCACGCCACAAACAATATCACTTGATAAGTAACTAATTCCTAAAAGTAATAAAGAGATGCAAATCTGCCTCACTTTAAAGAAAAACACTCAAATTCATTTTTATTCATTCATTCATTCATTGATTCTTGTACAAGAAGTCTAGATGAGTATTTATAGCCCTAAGTTTTTGAATTATTTATGGTAAAGGATAACTAAATCCTATTCTAACTCAACTCCTAAAAGTAAAATCACATTCTAACTCATATTTTAAAAAGGTAGAGTCCTACTTGAATTGGGATACTAATTAAATCCTTCTAAAATAATACAAGTGGTGGGTTGGGCTTTATTTCTTTGGCCCACATGTCTATCACTAATTAAAACCTAAGGTAATTAAAATAGACAGCCCACATATATAATTAAGCCCAATTATAAGTTAAGCCCAAATCCCATAACTAGGCACATGCATGGCATATGTTCTTGAGCACATGGTTGACACATGATGTCTTCCACATGGATGACACATGTCTTGCACATGTTTGGCACATGACTTCTAGCACATGATTTGTAATCTTCAAGGTTTATGGACTTTGTCTTGTTTAGCCCATTTGAATTCAATCTTCATGAAAGACTCCCTTGATATTCACTTTAGACTTCCCTTTCTGTAGTATTAACCCATAAGCTTGATTGTGAATTTTTGGCCCAATATAGCAACCAATGCTCCAATGTTGCCTTCTATGCCTTGGAACACGCCCCACATTGAATTGGATTATATGAAAAGGCTTTTGAACTCCTTTTAGGCCCATTTTAATGATATAAGATTGCTCCTCTCCATTGACAAAAGATTGTAATTCATTTCCTTCATGTATGGTTCCCATGCATACATCATTCCCCTTTCCTGAAGAAGATTTGTCCTCGAATCTTTGCCTATATCAAAAGAAAAATTTACAACATGAAGCAAGGAATAATTAAAATTGTTAGTAAAAAATTCACTTTTCACCTCTTTCTCTTTTTCACACACATTCACTATTTTCTCTCTTTTCTCATTACTACTATCACTTTTATCCCTCAAAACCTCATCTCTCTCAATTCTCTCTTTAGCTTCTCCATAAACAGCCCCTTCTTTCATCCCAATCTCACTCACCTTGACTCCCTCAAGCTCATCCAATTCGTGTTCATCACTCACCTTTATGGACTCACTATCATTAGCTACAAATTCATCTTGAATGATGTTTTCACTTTCAATTGCAATGCTCTCAAAAACACTAACACCATTAACTTTTTCTAGTGAAATAGAATCAATACTCTCACCTACAATTTCAACTTCACCAGTATGAGCATCATTAATATCCTCATGAATTTGATTGTTACCATCATCCACCATTTTAAACTTAGGAACAAAATCAAATTCATAATGAAATTTTGATTTTTGAATTTCACACCTTCTTGGATAAGAATTCTTCATTTCATTCCCTTTCTCTTCTTGGATAATCAAATTCATAATGCATGTAATCTCATTTAAAGATACATGATCAGCCTTGTTTTAACTTGTCTTAGGTGTGTGGGCCTTATAAATATAAGCCAATTAGTTTGTCCTTAAGCCATTAGGGTCATATTGATTTTTTCTTCACTTTTGCACTTAGGGTTTGATTTGTAGAGGTATAAATACCTCCTTATGCATGTAAGACAAGCAGATTGGTGATTAAGATCAAAATTTGAGTGTTCTTCAAGTGGGAGGTGTGATCTCCATTGATATACTAAGGATTGCTTTCACTTATCAGGTAGGTAACTAATTTGTGGCGTGAATCCAATTCTTTCTTCATACTCTTTGATACCAATTTCTTGTTGTTTTAGAGGTGAAGAGTCTAATCTTGTAATTGGTTTAAAACTTAAGATTTGTATCAAATTGATTTGGAGGTTGTCTAGACTTAGATTCTAGGTGGTTGCTGCATCACTTTCCTTTTCTATTCATTTTTCCCTTTTTTTTATATATAATATGATCATAATCAAAATCAAAGTATTTATAACACCAAAACCACACTAATTACACAAAACTTCAATAGCTTGCACAAAAAGGCAGATTCAGCCACTATTATTAAACCCTAGTTTTTTTTTTGTATTTTTATGTTGTAACTTGAACAAATATAACTAAAACAGAAATATAAAGATAAATTTAATTGATTTGGAACATTTTCTCTAATACCAAATGATGTGGCAACCCCCTAGAATCTAAGTCTAGACGACCTCCAAATCAACTAAGAATCAAATCTTTAATTCTAATTAATTGTTAATTGAACCCTTCACCCCCAAATCAGCAAGGAATTGTTAACAAAGAGTATTGAACATGCATTTCTTGAAGAAAACCTCTCAAATTTTATTAATAATGTAATTTGATGTCATTCATGTTTTTGAGAGGTATTTATATCTCTAAATAACCTAAAGTCTCATAAGGAAAAGGAATTCTAAAGATATAAATCCCTAATCCCTTAAAGATTGGGATTTACAACTCATCCTATCTAAATCACTTAAAATATATGGATTACAACTAATAAAACTCAAATCCTTTTTATTAAAAGAAAACTAATCCAAATCTGATTTCTAGAAGCTAGAATCCAACTAGAATAAGGAAAACTAAGTCAAATCTGAATATATATTTAGACCACATGAATTAGGCTTAAAAATAACATATTAAAGCCCAAATAATAAGCTTTTCATGCCCTTTAAGGCTGCCCATAAGTTGTGTAATGTTTTGCACATGATCACTTAAATTTCACATGCACTGCACATATTTTTTCAAATCTACTCATTTAATTTAATGGGCTTGGGCACTTTGGAAAATAGGGCCAATTGACTTGAATATTTATTAAAGACTTCTTTTATCTTCACTTTAGGCTTCCTTTTGTGTAGCATTGGCTCATAAGCTCGATTTTGGACTTTAGGCCCAATTTTGCTTCATTGCTCTAGTGATGTCTCTTATAGGTTGGAACATGCCCAAAATGTATTTTGATCATATCAATGGGTTTTTGAACTTCTTTTGGGCTCATTTCAATGATATAAGATTCCTCCACTTCATTGGCATAATTGGTACAAGATAGGCCTCCATGCTTGGCTTTCTTACTCATATTAGTTACCGGGAAATACCTCTAGATATTCCTTCACTGTCGGAAAATCCTACAGATTTGGTCCTTTCTTTCTTGTATCAATTACGTGAGCAAAGTAAACCTTACACCCCTTTCTAATCACCGTTTGAGCCTTCATCATGGAAATGACTTTGGTTGGCTGTGAAAAATTATCACCTTTCACTACTATCTCATCTCATTATGGCCCGTAAGAATCAATTTCTTAGACCAGTAATTCATTATCGCCTTATGTTGAGAAAGTCAATCCATGCCTAAAATAACATCAAACTCATGGAAAGACAACTCAACCAAGTCTGCGGGAAACTCTTTTTTGTGTACAACCAATGGACAACCCCTATACACTTGATTCACAATCACACTATGCCCTAGAGGATTCATGATTTCAATCTCATATTCTAAATTCTCTACTATCATGCTGTGTTGACTTAGTGTTTTTGTGCAAACATATGAGTATGTAGATCCAAGATCTATAAAAGCACATAAACATAAGTCATGGAGAGAAAATGTAACCACGATAACATCAATAGCCTCGTGATCCTCCTGTGTCCTCATGGCATAAGCTCTCTCCGGAGTCCTACTCAGTCCTGGTCTATTGATTGTCTCTAATGCAGTCTGACTAAGTCCTTATCGATCCCCTCGGTGCTGCTGTTGACTCTGCACTGGAGTCAATCCCATTATCTGTGTAGGCACTGTACTGCCCAACAATGGACAATCTCTCTCCAGATGATCTCAAGACCCACATTTGTAACAAGCCTTGGTAGCTGCTCAATACTCGCCCCAATGGCTCCTACGACAAACCCTACATGTTGGTGAACTCCTCTCAAGTTCTGTGGTTGTGAACAGGCGATGATAAAAGTAGCTCTAGAGGATGGTCCCCTTCCAAAGGGATTCAATTGTTAAAAGCCTTGGCTGTTTCTTCTAAACTGTGACTACCCAGAGAAAAACAACCCTTCTTGCATGAAGGTTGTGCCATGCTAGCTAATGACTTTTTGGAAGACTCATCTGTCTTCTTCCTCTTTTTCCTCTCAACACTGATGGCTATGGATACCAACTTACAAAGTCCTCAATCTGAAGAGCTGTAACCTAATAGCTAATATCCTTACGTAAACCATCCTCAAACCGGTGGTACTGATCAGCCTCATCCCTAAGAATTTCGATTGCATAATTATTCAACCTGACGAACTCTCGTTAATATTTTGTAATAGTTAGATTTCCCTGCTGTAGATCTTGAAATTCTCTCTTCTTCTCATTTACACACACTCATGGCACATACTTCTTCTTAAATTCTACCACAAAGAAGACCCATGTTAGTTGTTATGGTGCCGGTGGTTGTGGTGTTTGTAGCTTCAACAGAACTGTATTCTACCAATTGCATGCATGATCTTAGCAAAAGAAACTGCATGCGTCACCTTATGCTCATCGACACACTCTAGCTCCTCGAAAACTCTTTCGATCTTCTCTAACCAAGACTAAGTAGATGCGAGATCATCTTCACTTTTACCAGTTAAATCAGTAGCTTCATATTTTTTGAGCTTATCTATCTGTATTGTGGTCGTGGTGGTGGAGGCGGTGGTATTGGGTGTTGAGCTACCTGTCTTTACTAGCTGTTATAGCAAGTCTGCTATTTGCTGCATAAACAATATCTGATCCTGCTCAGTCTGATGCGGAACCCCAAAGATTGTACTTTGAAACCCCTCAACAAGACAAGGTAAACAAACCTTAAGCTATGGTGATCATAAGTTGAACCCGACCAAGCTAAACAAGTAGCAAGAACCAAAGTTATAGTATTCATTAATAATAGCCATGCCACAAGAAAATTAACTTGATAAGTAACCAATTCTTAAAAGAAATAAGAGATGCAAATCAATCTCACTTTAAAGAAAATACTCAAATTCGTTTTTATTCAATCATGCCTTTAAAAACAAGTCAAAGTGAGTATTTATAGGCCTAAATCTTTGAATCCTTCATGAAAAAGGATAACTAAGACCTATTTTAACCCAAATCCTAAATGACAACTTAAATCCAATCTAGTCCCTTGAAAATAGGGATATGACAACCAAAAACCCAAATCCTTATCAAATAAGGACAAATAATTAAAATCTTCTAGAAACCTAATTAAGGTGGCAAGTTGGGATTTATTTCTCTGTCCCACACTCTTATCACTAATTAAAGCCTAAGATAATTAAAATAGGCAGCCCACATACATAATTAAGCCAAATTACAAGTTAAACTCAAATCTCGTAAGTAGGCACATGCATGACACATGAGGTCTAAACAATGTCACTATTGTATGAAATTTGGACATATAAGCAAATATTGTTTTATAAGGAAGACTTATTGGGAACCTTCTAGTACTAACCCCTAAGGACCCAAGTTCATTTGGGTACCTAAAAACCAAACCTAAATTATAGTTTTGTAGGTATGCCTCAAATCCACATCAAAGGAAAAAATTTGGCTAATGGATAGTGGATGCTCAAGCCATATGACCGGTAACAAAAGACTCTTCACACATATCAAAAGGATTGATGGTGGTAAGATAACTTTTGGAAACAATGACAAGGGTAAAGTAATTGGCATTGGCTCTATTGGTTTAAATAGTGCAAATTTAATTGAGGATATTTTGCTTGTTGTGATGTAGATCAAGGATATATAAGTCAATCTTCACAGAAGGAGAATGATGCACTAGTCATGCCAAGTGGTGTGATCACAAGATCAAGGGCTAACAAACTAAGGCAAGCAATGCAAGACTATGTTCAAAGCTTGGTCACTAAGGAGATCACAAAAGATGCATGCATGACAAAGGAGATGGAGTTGATTTAAGACCCAAGGCCCATTACTTATCTTGGAGTGTGTGAAGAACCATCTTGCATAGACTAGTACAATGGGCTGAACAAGGCAAAGTCCATAAAATTAAAGATTACAAGTCATGTGCAAATCATGTGCTAGGAGTCATATGCCAACCATGTGATCAAGATCATATGCCATGCATGTGCCTACTTATGGGATTTGGGCTTAACTTGTAATTGGGCTTAATTATGTATGTGGGTTGCCTAATTTAAATTATCTTAGGCTTTAATTAGTGATAGACATGTGGGCCAAAGAAATAAAGCCCAACCCACCACTTATCTTATTTTAGAAGGATTTAATTAGTATCATAATTCAAGTAGGACTCTACCTTTTTAGAATATAAGTTAGAATATGACTGTACTTTTAGGAGTTGAGTTAGAATAGGATTTAGTTATCCTTTACCATAACGGATTCAAAGACTTAGGGCTATAAATACTCATCTAGGCTTCTTGTACAAGACATCAATGAATCAATGAATAAAAACGAATTTGAGTGTTTTTCTTTAAAGTGAGGCAAATTTGTATCTCTTTATTACCTTTAGGAATTAGTTATTTATCAAGTAATATTGCTTGTGGCGTCTTAATAAACTTTATAATCTTGGTTCTTTGCTACATTGGTTAGCTTTGGGTCGAATTTAATATTTGATCACCATAGCTTAAGGTTTGTTTACCTTGTCTTGTTGAGTGGTTTCAAGGCACAGTCTTTGGGGTTCCACATCACGTTGATGGTTTAAAACACAACTTGTTAAGTGTAAGTCAATTATGTGATAAGGAAAATACCTCTAATGAATGTCTTGTAACCACTCTAAATGGCCAAGAGATATTCAAAGAAAATAGAGATGACAATACTTACATAATAGATTTATACAAGATATCTAACCTCTTCTCCAAGTGTCTTATGACTATTAGCAATAAGTCTTGGCTATAGCATAGAAGGTTTAGTAATGCAAGCATAAACTTAATCAAAGCCTTAGCAAAGGAGAGCTAGTCAATGAACTACCAAAAGTCAAATTTGAAAAGGATAAAACATATGAACCATGTCAAAGAGGAAAGCAATACAAAACATCATTCAAGTCTAAAAATGTAGTAAGTAGATCTAAACCACTACAACTTCTGCATTTAGATCTTTTTGGACCTACTAGAATTGCTAGTTTAGGAGGTAAATACTATGCATTTATTATTGTTGACGATTACTCTAGATTCACATGAGTAATTTTCTTAGCTCAAAAGAGTGACACTTTTGAATCCTTCAAAAAATTTGCCAAAAAAGTTCAAAATGAAAAATGATATTTTTTTTTTAAAATAAGAAGTGATCATGGCAAAGAATTTGAAAATGAAAATTTTGAAAACTTTTGTTTAAAATATGGTATTTCTCATAATTTTTCAACTCCTAGAACACCTCAACAAAATGGGATGGTTGAAAGGAAAAATAGGACTTTAATTGATGGCTTGAACAATGCTCAATGAGTGTGACACCCATACCTATAGCATAAGGCATTTGGCATTAGTAACATGTTTGTATATTAAGTGAAAAATACATTTTAGATGATCACATAGTATGTTGATTTTTCTTCTCATTAGCCCATTAAATTAGCTTTTGATTTGGTCTCTTAATTGGCTTGATTTCCTAATCAATTTAGCATGAAAATACAGAATTATTAAGTGAGGTGCTTATCCTAATAGGTCATGTGCATTATATGTGACTAGTTAATGAGAAAAAGACAAAAACCACCTCCTTTGGCCATAAAGCTTGCCAAATACGACCCCAACTTCTCAAGGAAGAATTTGTCACTTCCTCTCTTCTTCTTCATCCTCCTCATATCACCCAAACCCTCATCACCATTAAAACCACTCTTAAATTTCAGCCACACCTCCAAATCACCATAAAAACGAGTTAATTTTTAATTTTTAGTTTATTTCTTCATTAGAGCTCAACCAAAAACTCAAGAAGGTGTTAGTTGTGTGTTTAATTCACTTGGGACAGAATTACCATATTCAAGGAAAATTAGTAAGGTTTGATGATTTTAGATTTTTCATCATGATTTTAAGTAGCTATTTTACTCTTCTTCATAGTTATGTCCTTTTTTACGTCTGTATCATGAATATTTTGATTTCATATTTAGGAGAGGAGCTAGATATAGGGACTACCCAAAGGAGTTCACAAGTCTAGATAGAATTTTGCTAGCTTCTATCTAAGGTGGGTGAATATTTATATAACAAGCTTGTTCTTTTTCTTATTAGTTTTATGATACTTTTGTTAGTTCTGGGAATATTGATGGAATTTCTTTAAAAGGTATTCTTATGCAAAACTTATTTACTTGGGGCTGGAATAATGCTTCTAATTATTATTTAATGAAATACAGCTTGAGTTTGTGATAAAAATGCAAGTTTGAGTTATGGAAGAAAAATATTTTACATTTTGATGGCATTGATCTAAAATTATATATTTATGCAAATTAAGAAGTTTGAAGTAGAATACTTATGTTGAATAAGTTAGTTACTCAAAATTCAGTAAAGTCAATTTAAAAATGCATTTAAAGTACCAATTTTTTTATGGAGATTACATTAGTACAAAAATGGAAACAGAAAATATTATATTTTCATTTGATAAAAATTTTGACATATGAAATGATGGTTTTGAATGGTTAGATATATGACAGTAATACACTCATCTTGTGAATCTATTAGATCACACCTTTGATGTTGGGCGCCTTATGTATAATTTTGGGATTTGAAAGAGAAACTGTCTTTGGGACAACGCTCGACATACATAATGCCTTTAGGGCGTATATTGGGTGGTCACAAAGGGTGTTGTCTATGCATGCATATGACCATTTTAGTTGCTCCTTTATAATTAAAATGTTGTACCTCACCTCTCATGTTGGTTGCTAGTCGCTTCTTCATGATTGAGATGCTGAAACTCGCCTTTCATGATGGGATGCTAGTGCTCCTTGGTGGCTACTAGTTATTGTCATTGTTGCATGCCTTTGCCCCCCTTAGATGCTAGGGATCTATGTGACACATAGTTGAGTGCATGGTGATTGATTTTATAATATGAATAGGTTTTTAATTTAAACTTCAATTATGATATCTTATAGATGTTTTATCTTATGGATTTTGAGTGATAAGTAGTATGATTGACAATTAATATTTATCCAACTGTGTTAGTATATCTTATGTATACTTTATAGAAAAATCATATTTTGTTCCCCTTGTTATGCTTATATCCTCTCACTAAGTAAGTATACTCACCCCTCATATTACTCTCCCAAATTTCCTAGATGATTAGTTAATGTCAAAAACTATCTTAGTTCACCCCTAGAGGAGGTTGGGCCACTAATCTAAGTTGTGGATATTTCAAGTGCCTAGTAGTACAAATGATGTATGAACATGATGTATTTTGGGCCATCTGATATGTTGGCCATATCGATGTACAAATGGTGATGTAAATAGTAAACAATGATGTATGCACGGGACCCATACATGAAGGAAATGAATTACAATCTTTTGTCAATGGAGAGGAGCAATCTTATATCATTGAAATGGGCCTAAAAGGAGTTCAAAAGCTTTTTCATATGATCCAATTCAATATGGGGCGTGTTCCAAGTTATAGAAGGCAGCATTGGAGCATTGGTTGCTATATTGGGCCTAAAATCCACAATCAAGCTTATAGGCTAACACTACACAAAGGCAAGCCTAAAGTGAAGATAAAAGGAGTCTTATATGAAGATTCAAGTCGAATGGGCTAAATAAGGCAAAGTCCATAAAATTGAAGATAAGTAATGTGCAAGTCATGTGCAAATCATGTGCTAGGAGTCATGTGCCAAACATGTGCAAGACATGTGCAAATCATGTGCTAGGAGTCATGTGCCGAACATGTGCAAGACATGTGCCATCCATGTACAAGACATCATGTGCCAACCATGTGCTCAAGATCATATGCCATGCATGTGCCTACTTATGGGATTTGGGTTTAACTTGTAATTGGGCTTAATTATGTATGTGGGCTTCCTATTTTATTACCTTAGGCTTTAATTAGTGATAGGCATGTGGGCCAAAGAAATAAAGCCCAACCCACCACTTGTCTTATTTTAGAAGGATTTAATTAGTGTCCTAATCCAAGTAGGACTCTACTTTTTAGAATTTGAGTTAGAATATGGCTGTACATTTAGGAGTTGAGTTAGAATAGGATTTAGTTATCCTTTACCATAAAGGATTCAAAGACTTAGGGCTATAAATACTCATCTAGGCTTCTTTTACAAGACATCAATGAATAAAAACGAATTTGAGTGTTTTTCTTTAAAGTGAGGCAGATTTGCATCTCTTTGTTACCTTTAGGAATTAGTTACTTATCAAGTGATATTGCTTGTGGCGTGGCTATTCTTATTAAATCTTATAATCTTGGTTCTTTGCTACATTGGTTAGCTTTGGGTCAGATTCAATCTATGATCACCATAGCTTAAGGTTTGTTTACCTTGTCTTGTTGAGGGGTTTCAAGCACGGTCTTTGGGGTTCCGCATCAGTTTGGTATCAGAGCTTTTGGTTAGGTAATCATTATCTATCCTTTAAAATTGCTTTCTAGTTGTTAACTTAGCTAGATTTAAATTCTGCCATTAGAGGTACCTTAGGAAAAATTTCAGCCATAAAGAAGTAAAATTGCAAGTTTGGATTTCTTTTCAATTCTTTGATATGTTTGAGGTTTATTAAGCATTAGTTTAGTGTTATTTGCTAAAAAAAAAAAAAAAAAACGAAAAGGAAAAAAAAAATCTGAATTTCGAATTTAGCACCAAAATTGTGAAATTGTGCTATTTTGAGCTTCAAGTTGAAATCTTGTGATTATTGATTGCTGGAATTATTTTTTTATCATCATAAACTACTACCATCCAACTTAAATAATTGGTTTTGAGGTTGAAAAGTACAACTTTTGAATTCAGATACTTTAGTGATCATATTGAGAATTGATTTGATCTTGAGGAATTGTGCTTATCTATTAAATACACCTTGAGTTCTTGCTAGTTGGTGATAAATTAAGGTCGAATGCGGTTTAATTAAGGGACAATCGGCTACTTACTAGGAGGAAACCGATTCTGAATTTTTTTCAATATTGTCTAATTCTTTATGCTCTTAAGTTTTCATTCTTTTAATTCTGTCCTTTTGCATCTAATTAGCTTAGTTAAGTCTAATTTGCATTCTTAGATTTAATTTGAACAAAAATCAGTAGCATACACCTATTTAAATTCGTGTATAGCTTTAAATATAAATTTCTTTCACATCAGTTTGCTTCTAGACATTGTTCCATTCATTCTTGTTAGGGTTCATTGTTAATTCATAACATAGATCACTTGCATATTGTTTGATTTTGTTTATGGTTCTTACTTGTAATTTTGAGATTCAAACTTTGAGTGGTAAAAGGCAAGAGTGGTGAGCTTAAAAGAGGGTAAAAGCCATTATTTGTGTGAAACACGAGTGGTATATAGTCTGTTTTGAGAGAAACACGTGAGAGAGTGATTGTGAGGTCCTTTTACTTCATTATTACTTTCTTGAATTACTAACCATGTCTAAGGGAAGTATGAGGAGCAGTAGTGGACATGTGGAACATGGTGATTATGTGCCAACGGATGTTGTTCAATCTTACATTCAAATATTGGAGGTAAAGATTCGAAAAATTATAGACAAGATGGAGAGACAAAATCAGCAAATTGATGATTTGAGGCAGCAAAGTATCTTTGACACAAGAAGATCAAGAGAGGGGTCTCAACCTCAAAGCATTAGGAGGTTTCTATCTCATGAAGAAAAAGAGTATTTTGAACATTATGATAATGATAGACAAAGAAGAGGCAGAAAGAAAGACAAAGCATATTCAGTAAGTGCTTTTCAAAAAGAACTGGACAAGATGCGTGCTAGGATTAATAGGTGGGGGAATGAAGAGAAAGAGAAGGAAAAGAAGAATCCTTATCCAAGAAGGTGTGAAATTCAAAAATCAAATTTTCATTATGAATTTGAATTTGTTCCTAAGTTTAAAACGGTGGATGATGGTAAGAATCAAATTCATGAGGAGATTAATGATGTTCATTCCAGTGAAGTTGAAATTGTACGTGAGAGTTTTGATTCTTTACCACAAGAAGAATTTAATGGTGTTAATGCTATTGAGAGCATTGCAATTGAAAGTGAAAACATCATTCAAGATGAATTTGTAGTTAATGATAGTGAATTCATAGAGGTGAATGATGAACATGAATTGGATGAGCTTGAGGGAGTAAAGGTTAGTGAAGAAGAGACGAAAGAAGGGGCTGATTGCAATGAAAGTAGAGAGATCATTAAGAAAGAAGAGTTTTTGAGTGATCAGAATGAAAGTAATGTGCAAAGAGAGAAAATAGTGAATGTGTGTGAAAAAGAGAAAGAGGTGAAAAGTGAGTTTTTTACTAACAATTTTAATTATCCTTTGCTTCGTGTTGTGCATTTTTCTTTTGATGTAGGTAAAGATTCGAGGACGAATCTTCTTGAGGAAAGGGGGAATGATGTATGCATAGGAACCATGCATGGAAGGCAAGAAAGACAATCTTTTGTCAATGGAGTGGAACAATCTTATATCATTGAAATGGACTTAAAAGGAGTTCAAAAGCCCATTAATATGATCAAAATGCTTATGGGGCGTGTTCAAAGCCATATGAGGCAGAAATGGATCTTTGAGAGCAACAATGGGCCTAAAATTCACAATCAAGCTTATGGGTCAATACTAAACAAAGGGAAGCCTAAAGTGAAGATCAAGGGAGTCTTTTATGAAGATTCAAGTCAATGGGCTAAACAAGACAAAGTCCATAAAATTGAAGATAAGTCATGTGCAAGTCATGTGCAAATCATGTGCTAGGAGTCATGTGCCAAACATGTGCAAATCATGTGCTAGTTGTGTTGTGCATTTTTCTTTTAATGTAGGTAAAGATTCGAGGACGAATCTTCTTGAGGAAAGGGGGAATGATGTATGCACGGGAACCATACATGAAGGAAATGAATTACATTCTTTTGTCAATGGAGAGGAGCAATCTTATATCATTGAAATGGGCCTAAAAGGAGTTCAAAAGCTTTTTCATATGATCCAATTCAATATGGGGCGTGTTCCAAGTTATAGAAGGCAGCATTGGAGCATTGGTTGCTATATTGGGCCTAAAATCCACAATCAAGCTTATAGGCTAACACTACACAAAGGCAAGCCTAAAGTGAAGATAAAAGGAGTCTTATATGAAGATTCAAGTCGAATGGGCTAAATAAGGCAAAGTCCATAAAATTGAAGATAAGTAATGTGCAAGTCATGTGCAAATCATGTGCTAGGAGTCATGTGCCAAACATGTGCAAGACATGTGCAAATCATGTGCTAGGAGTCATGTGCCGAACATGTGCAAGACATGTGCCATCCATGTACAAGACATCATGTGCCAACCATGTGCTCAAGATCATATGCCATGCATGTGCCTACTTATGGGATTTGGGTTTAACTTGTAATTGGGCTTAATTATGTATGTGGGCTTCCTATTTTATTACCTTAGGCTTTAATTAGTGATAGGCATGTGGGCCAAAGAAATAAAGCCCAACCCACCACTTGTCTTATTTTAGAAGGATTTAATTAGTGTCCTAATCCAAGTAGGACTCTACTTTTTAGAATTTGAGTTAGAATATGGCTGTACATTTAGGAGTTGAGTTAGAATAGGATTTAGTTATCCTTTACCATAAAGGATTCAAAGACTTAGGGCTATAAATACTCATCTAGGCTTCTTTTACAAGACATCAATGAATAAAAACGAATTTGAGTGTTTTTCTTTAAAGTGAGGCAGATTTGCATCTCTTTGTTACCTTTAGGAATTAGTTACTTATCAAGTGATATTGCTTGTGGCGTGGCTATTCTTATTAAATCTTATAATCTTGGTTCTTTGCTACATTGGTTAGCTTTGGGTCAGATTCAATCTATGATCACCATAGCTTAAGGTTTGTTTACCTTGTCTTGTTGAGGGGTTTCAAGGCACGGTCTTTGGGGTTCCGCATCAAACAATGTATGTATGTTATGACAAGTAAAAATGGCATAACTTTATACATAAAAGATTGTGAGTTAGGAACTTTTCTAAAATGGAACAGGTTCATGGAAGTGACATCCATAATGATTGTATAATGATTTGTGATTTTATTTGAAAGACTACTAGATGTATGAGTTATGATAAATTCTATGTGTTGAGGATAATGTTGTATTATGAATTTTTAGGTCATTCTCATCCTTAGTAGGAGGGATGGGTGTGACAATGAGTAAGGTTTATCAACCTACTTTTGGGCCGAAGCCACAAATACTGCATACTATATTTCTAACCGTGTTTTCAAAAGACCTTTTTAAATAAAATCTTCTTTGAGCTACAAACATAAGAAAGCCTATGATCTCATATTTTAGAGTATTTGGATGCAAGTGTTTTATATTAAACACCAAGGATAACCTTAGAAAATTTGCTTCTAACTATGATGAAAGTATCTTCTTAGGATACTTCACATTTAGCAAAGCTTATGGAGTCTTTAATAAAAGATCATTAGTTGTAGAAGAGTCTATGCATGTTGTTTTTTATGAATCTAATAAATTTGATCTTGTAAAAGGTAGTGCTCTTGATGACATTGTAGAAACAATAAATAAACTTGATCTTAATCATGAAACGGATGATGAAACCTTAATGAAAGATGATGATGATCAAGAGGAGCAACAACAAGCTAATTTACTACCTCAAGCTCAAGTGCAAGGAACCCAAAAACTTCAAAAGGAGTGAAATTCATAAGAAACCACCCCATGGAAATAATCATTAGTAATCCTACCAAGGGTTTAAACTTTTAGGTTCTAATCTTGGTTTTGTCTCTCAAATTGAGCCAAAGAATATTGATGAGGCTCTAAATGATGGAAATTGGATAATTGCTATGCAAGAGGAGCTTAACCAATTTTAGAGAAATAAGATTTGGACCTTAGTTCCTAGACTTAAGAACTATCCAATCATTGGTAGTAAATGGATGTTTAGAAATAAGTTAGATGAACAAGGTCTTATAACTAGAAATAAGGCTAGATTAGTTATCAAATGGTATAATTAAGAGGAATACATAGATTATTATGAGACCTATGCTCCGGTCATTAGATTAGAAGCAATTAGAATACTTTTAGCTTTTGCATGACATATGAATTTTAAACTTTTTCAAATGGATGTCAAAAGTGCCTTTTTAAATGGCTTTATAAAAGAGGAAGTCTATGTTGAACAACCTCAGGTTAAAAAAACATACATTGCCAAATTATGTGTTTAAGCTCACTAAGGCTTTATATGGTTTGAAACAAGCTCCAAGAGCTTGGTATGAAAGGCTTAGTGCATTTCTATTAGGAAAGAATTTTTCAAAAGGACATGTAGAGATACAACTCTTTTTATTAAAAAGCACAAGCATGTCAATATTACTTGTTCAAATTTTGATATCATTTTCAGATCCATTAATGAATTTTTTTTGCCATGAATTTGCTAAGTGTATGACTAGGGAGTTTGAAATGGGCATAATCGGTGAGCTCAAGTTCTTCCTTGGTCTTCAAATCAAACAAAGCAATGATGACATCTTCATCAACCAATCCAAGTACACCAAAGAGCCATTAAAGAAATTTGGAATGGAAGGGTGTAAGATTGCATAGACTCCAATGAGTACATCAACCAAATTAGACAAAGATGAGAAGGGTAAGAGTATAGATGAAAAACTTTATAGAGGTATGATTGGATCTTTGTTATACCTTACCGCTTCTAGACCTAACATTATGTATAGTATATGCTTATGTGCTAGATTTCAATCATGTCTTAAAGAATCACATTTGAATGCCATTAAAAGAATCTTAAAATATTTACATGTCATTATACATCTAGGTCTATGGTATCCTAGGAGTACTTCTTGTCATATCATTGGGTTTTCAAAATGCTATTTTATCTGTAGTCTATTAGATAGAAAAAGTATTTTAGGTACTTATCACTTCATTGGAGAATGAATAGTTTCTTGGTTTAGCAAGAAACAAGTTTCAGTTGCCTTATCAACCATTGAAGTGGAATATATGGCAGTAGGATGTTGTTGTAAGTTTTTTGGATGAGACAACAACTTAAAGATAATGGTCAAATAATGGATCATATTCCTATCAAATGTGACAATACTAGTGTTATAAATATTTCTAAGAACCCTACCCAGCACTCTAAGAGCAAATATATAGACATTAGGCACCATTTCCTAAGAGATCATGTCCAAACTGGAGATATTGTGCTAGAATTTATTGACACAAAACAACCAATTGGCTAATATTTTTACCAAGCCTCTCAATGATGAAAGATTTTGCTTTATAAAAAGAGAGCTTATAATGCTTGATGGCACCACATTGTCTTAAATGATAATTCTTATATCATGAGTATACTTTGATATTTTGATAATTCTTATATTGTGAACCTTGAGTGATATTTTGATGATTTCCAGAATTGTATTATATGATAAACTATTTATTTTTATGTTTAAAATGTTTAGAAAATATTTAGGTATCACATACTTTTTAAATGGGACTTAATTTTATTTTTTGACAAAATTTTAGGTATTCACGCTTGTGAATAAATCTTCACCTCCATGAAAATAGTAGCCAAAACCAACAGATTCAATCATGGCTTATTTCATGCCTTGGAACATGGTTTGATCCTGTGACAACCTTTATTCATGACCATGAAAATACCTCTCTTCTCAGATAATCTCATTCACACCCTGGGTCACAGTTTAAGTCACTACTTTGCCTAATCGTGAACACGATCATTCACACCCGTGAACATTCATTCATAGTTGTGAATCAATTGAAATAAAACCTAAAATTCATTGTTTTCTCTCTTTTCAATCTCATAACAGTTGTGACTCGTCACTCTCTTTGGCCAAATCTGGCCTCCCAAACACCATTTTCCAATAAATAATTGCTGAAATCAATCACTAAAAATGCCTCAATCACTCTTTCTCTAACGTTCTATTCAAGTTTTTGGTAAAGATTTCAACCCTAAGCTTGCGTCTCCTTTCTCTCTCAAACCTTCAATCTCTTAAATGGCCTCAAGGTTCAGTCAATCAAAAGGGAAAAGAAGAGTAAGGCCCCAATGCTCTAAACAAATTTTTTACTCAATGTCATACCCCGACATTGCCATCTGAAATATGCTTGCCTAAAAAAATGACTTCTCTTATCAATAAGGACCTTCAATTGGGGGTGTGTCAAGGCACTAGGCCTTACCTCCGATATGAAGGTTTGGCTATGCAAGTGTGGCCTGCTGGACTTTGTTGATATTTATCAACCCACGTTTCAGGAGCCGACTTTGGAATTTCTCAGCACTTTGCCTCTCCAGTTGAGAAAGTCTTCTTCCAGCTCTGCAAGCAGGAGAAACCTTGACCGCTGCTGAATTCGGAGCAATTTTCAAGCTCCCACATGAGGGATTGATCCATGATAATGAGGCTGGATTTTACCCTCATAACATTTAGTCTAACTTTGGCAGTGACTGCAGCTGGGACATCAAGAAGATGAAGAGCATACATTTTATATTACCAGTGCTTTGCTACATTCATCGGTTTCTGACCTACAACATATTTGCTCAGGGGTGATAGCAATGAATCAATTCAAAAGTCTAAATTGCTTCAGTTTGAAATGGCTAGAAAGAGTGAACCTGTGGCACTATCCCAGTGGTTTGCTTCTCACCTTCACTCCATTGTCTCCAAGCCTTCAAGAGACATTCTTATAGGAGGTTGTGTGACTCATTTGGCAGTAGAGCTGGGATGTCTAGACCTCAACAATCATGTATACAATATCATTCTAGCTTCTCCGAGAGACCGACGACATTGAGTCATTCATCAAAATAGGAGCAGCAGTGAGAGTCCATTATAAAGATAAGGTATTTTATCGCTTCATCACCCCAACAAGTGAGGTGGCATGGGAGCCTGAAGATCCAGAGGAATTCAAAGCAGGACTTCAAGGGCCCCAACATAGGAAGAGAGCCTAGGTTGAGACTTTAGCTCCAGCTGTTCTAGATGCCCCTCCTACCAGCGAGACCTATTCAGCACCTTCGCTAGACTTGGCACAACAGATTGTCACAGTCCTGACTCCTCACTTTGACATGCTTTAGGAAAGCATGGACACCACCTTTCAGGAGTTGATTGATGCGAAGCTAGAAGGCCTCAAGGACTTTATCGAGTCCAGGATTGATAGCCTCAAGGAAGAGGTAGCTCATCTTCACGAGCAGATGTCTGGGTTCAAGCCATGACTCTTATTACCTTAGTTTTACTTTTTATGACTTAGGAGCCTTAGGATCATGTTATCGTAGTTTTATTTTATTTTTTTGTCCTAAGATAATTCTAGGAAAGTCTCTTTTATATTTACTACTCATATCTTGTAAATCTTTTTGTTAATGCAATGACATATGTTTTTTTATTCGAGATATTATCTTATATGTCTTTTTGATTGTGACAAAGGGGGATAAGTAAGCAAATATTAAGTTGAAGCAATATGCATATGATGATGAATGCAATATATGACCATTATACTATGTCAATATACTTTGAAATATATGACAATTATAATATGTCAATATACTTTGAAATATATGTTACATATACTTGCCATATTCCTTGCATATAAAGCATAAAATGCCCTTATCAACATATGTAATTGCATTACTTGGCATTAATACTATGTTTATCTTGGTATGGATGCTATGTTTATTCCTCATCTCAATCTCTTTTGAAGCTTCTCTTGCATCTTGTACTTCTTATGATTCGTGTTTAATAAGCATCATTTGAGGGGGAGAAATTTTATTTTCTCTTTAGATCTCATATTACTTAATTCTTTGTCACCATAAAAAAAAAGGCAGATTATTGAACCTTGAGGGATATTTTTTTATTTTGATGATAACAAATAATTAGACAACAAGGAATTTAACCACATTTATGCTCTATGTGTGCTAGATAGGTTATGCATTCCTAAAACCTTGAAACAAGTTGAAAGACAAGAATTGAAGTTCAAAATTTTGAAACTAAACAAAGAGTCACGTCCGTTAATCAAAAAGTCATATAATATATATATATATATATATATACATGAATCGCTATATAGAGATGGAAAAATGGCATGAGGCTCATATGTATGCATGGTATGCAATGAAATGAAACATGAACTGGTATATGGTTAAGTGATTTTTGATACATGAGTCGAGGTTTATTCAAAATGAATACCTTTTTAATTCTTATTATAATATGGTATTAACATGAACATATGGTATGGTAATGGTTAATGCATGGTATGAATATGGTGGATGGTAAACATGGTTGTTTCTAATACTCATACTAGGACTAGAGTTAGGATAGATGACAACCATTAAGAAAAAAACAGTACCGGAAGATCTAGGTTAGTCTATGTGGATTTATGCAATATAGGATTTAAGCTCAGGTGAGCTTCATTGAAATGGAAAACTATGCATGCTACTTTTAACTCAGGCAAGTATCCTGAGGGGCTCAGGTGAAAGCCTAAGATCTAATTACTCGTATCTAGTTTAGAGTAAAATAAGAAAGTTATTTATGGTATAATAGAAATGACAATGGGGCGGGTTCGAGGCAGAGTTCCCCTTCCCCGTCCCTGACCCTGAAATCCTATTCCCTGTTAGGAAAAATTTTAGATTTCCGTCATCGCACCACATAGGGATTGAGATCTCTAACCTCGCTCCGTTCTCCGATTTTTATTAAAAATTTTTTATCTTATTTTAATTTTAAAAATATTTTTTATTTTAATAATTAGTTAATTATATAATTGCTTATATAAAAAATATTTTTACTTTAAATGAGTGTTATATTTTGATTTTCTTATTTTTTAAAAAATATTAATTATGTTAAAATTAAAATAATTATTATACATATAAATAATATATATATATATATATATATATATATATATATATATATATATATATATATATATATATATAATATAATATTTGGGGTGGGGTCAGAGTCGAGATACGTATGCCATCCCTTCCCCCATCACAAAAACTTTTGGAGTTAGAGGAGGTCGAGATAGGAAATAAAATTATAAAAAATCTGCCTCGTTCGAGGTTGGATCGGAGTCGGAGCGGGTCTAATTGTCATCTCTAAGTGTTAGGTGTGGTGCACACTTATATATTTCTATGGATGATGACCTTTTATACTATGATTAAGCATGTTGGATTTTGTTTGGATACTCCTAAACATGACTTGGTATAATCATTAATGAGGGTGATCAAGTTTGTGATAAATTTGTTTATGGATGTTAATAAGATTAATAGGTATGTTGATATAAAATATATGTTGAGCATGATTGTGTTTAAGAATGCATGGGTACTGTACATTTTGTTTTGATAGATGTAGACTTATGTGAAAAAATGTATTGAAAATTTATATTTCAAGTTTGCACATATAAAGGAAGCTTGACATGAGATATGTGACAAGCATATATGAAAAAGTATTGTCATTATACTGTACATGACATATATACATATATATACCATATAGCATGAGTTGCTTAGCGTATGAGTATTTCTCACATGCAAGTAGGAGCTGGATAGTTTGTTGTTGAAATAGCAGGAGAACCAAAGGAAGAGTCACAGGACAACCCTGTTTAGGGTGGGTTATATACTAAGGAGTCTTTTATTTTTGATTTCATGTGTTAAAATAATTTGTATTTTTCTTTAGGATGTTGTTTGTAAACTTTGAGCTTTGAAGCCCAATATTGTATTTTCATGTGATGAAACATTTTATTTAGCTTTCTCTTATACTATGTTTCATATAAATTTCAAAATAGTTATCATGGCTATGATGCAAACAAAGTGATTTGTAAAAGAAGTTTTATTTTATTTGGATTTTAATTACAGGGTTTCATAATATGCTCATAAAATTTGAATTGTTATGATTATATGAGAGGATATTACATAAATTATCAATCCGAAGGTCTGCAGAAATAAAGCACCTATTAGAAATGATGCCAAACATCCATATTTAATTAATTTAATAAATCTTGTTTAATATTAATTATGTCAAAAGTTTCAATTAGGTCCTCAATCATTTTTCTTTTCAAATTAAATTGCACCCTAATTTTATTTTCTTCAATTTCAACTCCTAAACTAATTAATTTTCCATAATTTAATTATCGTACGTAACAGTGTTCTTGATTTTGTGATTCACACATCATAGCAAAAACTGTATTTTTATGATTTAGTCCTTTTTATCCGTGTCACACAACAACTTTGTGTTACAAGTCCGAATTCAACTTGTTCACTTTATTAAGTCTGAATTTAGACTCAAATCATATCGCCACTATTTCGGTTAGGAACACGCCCAATTTGCAATTGTTCCAGTGCATTCAGTCGCAAAGCGTGCTTATCAGTTAAAGGCCAAATCTAGCAGACATGACAAGAATGTTCCCTTCCTAGCAGGTAATCTTTTGCAGCTTTTTATTTTTTTCTCTCAGACTTAGAATTGCGGTCATGCTTCCTCTTCTACAATCGCGATTTCCTCTGCCTCCCAACGTCTAATACATATGGCTGGCTCCAATTGGCTTTAAACTATACGGTTGACTTCATATAAAATTTATGCTCCTGCTCCTCATGTCGTGGGCACATTTTCTGTAATGTCCACTAAGTATGGCTTAGTCAATAAGATGGATTAAAGATACAAGTGTGTTTAAGGATTTGGTTAAAAGGAAAGAGTTAAAAAGAGATGCAAAAGAGAAGTGTCATGCATTCACGCCCGTAAATTTAGTGTCACAACCGTGAATAATGTTTTTTGGAAATTATGATCTTATAAAGGCTGACTTAGAGGAAGAAAAGAGGAATTCAAAAACCTTGATCCAAGTAGTGTTTTCTTTAATTTTGGTAAGGAATCATGTTTTTCCCTATTTCTTTTCAAGTATTATACCATTTTACATGTCTATCCCATTTTTTGTGGAAACCCATTTCCAAATGCGTTAGGTTTTATTTCAAACTTGAGTTTTTATAGCTAAAGACTCTTATTTAAGCTTGTTTAAGGGTTAAGTATGCTTTTATAAAGGGGTTATGTGAATTAAAGATTAGTTTGAGCATTAAAGTTAGGGTTTAGTCTTTTATGGTTTTATGTTTTAATCTTATGACTTATAGATGTTAAAAGAGATGTTTATATATGTTAGAATTTGGAAGAAGAGGTGATGAAATCCATCAAGAGGATAGGTAAAATTGATTTAAAGCTTGGTTTTTGAGGCTCTATAGAGGTATGCACATATATGCATTTAAATTCCAAAATGTGGTGTGAAATGTGATAATTGTAATTAACATCATGATGATAATAAGATTGAATGGGAGGGTTTGCAAATTTTTAAAGCATTAATGATGCCATGATATGAATCTTATATATTAAATGTGCTCAATAAGCTATTAATGAGGATGGTTATAGTGGTTGGAAGAGGTAATGCAAGTTTGAATAAAAAAGCATGTTATGGGAAATTAATGAGCTTAGAAGGGTGAATTGTGATGTTTATGTACTCTTTAATGATTTATGGATGTTAAGGTATGATTTTATCATGATCTGTTGGGTATATTGATAGAAAGAGGTTGTCATTAGACAACCATTAGAGACCTTGTATGTGCATATTAAATACCTTGTTTTGTATTTAGTATAGCTAGAAAATCTAGATTCACACCTATGACAAAAATGATTCACGGTTGTCAATCATTAAACCCAAATTTGTCAAGTTTGGGCAAAATGCTTCACGGCTTGAGTTACCGCTTCATTCACGCCTACAATATACAACTATGTCTGTGACTTATTCTACAAACCCATGAAAGTCATGCACTTCATGGCTAGTAGCATTCACAAGCATGTTCACGATCTGGTTTACGGGTGGAGGTACCTATGAATGGAACTTTCACGCTTGTGAACATGTAGTTTATGTTGGGCTTTGAAGAATGAATCATATTCATAAACACAGCGAAAAAATAAAATTTTCAAAACCCGAAACAAAAGATCATACTTGTGTCATTAAAACTAATTTATATAAATATAAAGATTAGAAATTATACCTTGTAATTTCTTATTTGTTCTTCTAATATTCACTTTGTTGGGTTGTAGCAAACCACAACAATCCACACTAGGATGTCTCTAATGATAATCCACGTGAAGAATGAAGAAGAAACTATCAAGAGAAATGGTTTGAACAAATTCAAAGTGCTAGCTTTGAAAGTGTTCTTGAGAGAATTTTGTTTTGTCTTAAAAAAAGTTTTTCATGCCTATTTTCTGTCATTTGATGTCTTTTCTATTTGAATCAAATTAATGAAAAAACCTTTTATTAATCAAATAAATTTGTACAATAAGTGCTAAAGGTGATTGCCTTTAGAGCACTTCTCTAACAAACTCCCACTTGCACTAAAGTCAATCGCCTTTGTATTTAAATCCATAGGCGAGTACATGAGAATCATATTTCTTTTGGGGAAGTAGCTTAGTTAAAGAATCAACAATATTTTGATCAGTGGGCACTGTTTCTATCTTTACATCATTCCTACCAATGATTTCTCTAATCAAATGGTATCTTCTGAGTACATGTTTGGATCTCTGATGAGACCGTAGCTTCTTTGCTTGCGCAATGGCTCTATTATTATCACAATACAATTGTATTGGATTAATAATGCTGGAAATCACTCCAAGTTCTGTAATGAATTTCTTTATCCAAACTGCTTCTTTTGCTGCTTCAAAAACTGCAATGTACTCTGCTTCGGTTGTGGAATCAGCAGTCGTTTCATGTTTGGAACTCTTCCAACTAATTGCTCCACCATTTAGTGTGAATATATAACCTTACTGAGATTTTGAGTCATCCTTTTCAGATTGGAAGTTGGCATCGGTATACCCGCTCACAATAAGATCTCCATGTAACATCCTTGACCTTCCCCACATGCATTTCATTGAACATAAACATCTTGCATACAATTCAATTGAACACGTGCATTTCATACATATTTTCGTAGGGACAAGTTTATGACACGCACTAGCTATGTGTCCTAGTATTTGGCACTTGTATCGAGTCACACTTGTGTAATTATAACCTAAATGAAGATAACAAAGCATTAGAAATAAATTGAATAAGGTGACTAAATTAAAGTAAGAAAAATGATTAGATTAAGATTAGTAAACATTTACATTGTTAATTTAGTTAAATCGGGCCAAATGATTAAGCTATATTATTGTGTGAATTAGTGGAATTATAAATATATGTAAATAATAATAATAATAATATAGAGAAAATAAAATGAAAATGACACAAAAGAGAAATAGAAGAGAAGAGAAATGAGAAATGAGAAGAGAAATGAGAAGAGAAGAAGAGAAAATGAGAAAATGAGAAAAAAAAAACAAAAGGTTGGCTTTATCTTTCTTCCTCATTTCTGCCTCCTCACTTCAGCCCCGACTTCTTCTTCAATTTCCTCCATTTCAGACTTAAATTATTCCTTGTTTCACCTAGTTTTTGAAGCTAATTGATCCCTTTCAAGGTTGTTCTTGGTAAGTAATCAATTCTTATTGCTATAGGGTTGATTTGAGTTGCTTAGGTTCAATATTAAGCACCACCCCGATTTTGATATTAATAGAAATTGATTCTGGAAATGTGTAAAACACAAAATTTGTTCCTTTATATCTTATATTTGTGGATATGTAAACATTTTTGCAAGATGTTATTTATAGGGAGAGATATGCTCTTCGTACTGAAACTGGTCAGGGTGTAAACCTTAACCAAGTTAGCTACTGTGTGGTTTGATATCGAATATGTTAAAGCCCTTATTTGAAGTCTCTCAAAACATAAAAGTTGTAGATATATGTGTGTTGTATCTTTATACCAAATTTCAGGTTCATAGGTCTTGTAAATGGTGAGTTATGGTGAATAGAACCATGACTGTTCCATGGTTTGAACTGCCTACTGAGTGCCCTGGGCAGATCCAGTATATTGGTTGGATAATTGGAGATTGTTAGAGCTACATTATGTAAATTCTCAAAACATGAAAGTTATAGGTATATGTCTTATATAAATTTTGGTACTAATTTTAGCTTAATTTGTTATCTATAGACTAAGTTATGGCATTTGGAAGTCATACTGGTCCGTAAGCCAATTCTATTCTGGAACAGTAATATGTTTGGTATAATTAGAAGACCTTAGAGACATAATTGGTAAACGTTGTAAACATGAAACATGTTCCATATGAACCCATATAAGTGTCTGTAAAGGTTTACTAAAATAGGACTTATAGAGTGTAAGTTATGATGAACCAAAATGAGTACCCTGAAACTGCCTAAAGGCAGAAAACAAGGCAGAAAACAGAATACTCTTAGAAATTCCACCAAATATTTTACAATGATCCAATTGGTCTGAAATTTGAATATGTTCTATAATTATATGTTATTTTTAATTAGAAACAAGAATCAGATTAATTGGTCAAGTATAGAAAAATTTATAGGCTAAACAGTCCCATAAGATCACACTGCCTCATAGGAAAAATTTTAACTATTGACATGAACAATGCATATTAAATTGTTTAAGCCACATTAAGTCTCCCTAATCATGAGTTAATCGATTATGTTTTCATATTAGGCTCGCAACATAGTAGAGACTCACAAGGAGCGGATAGACAATAAGTTAGGGGTCGGAATCAAAGGAGAACGGTGAGTCTAATTATCGATTGAATTATTTAGTGCAAATGATTGTTGCTTGCTATATGATTGTCATGATTTGCCCTTGATAATATGATGATGGATAAATTGTGACATTGTGGTATACATAAGTGGTATACTTGTGATATATTTGAGGTATATGTTTGACAAATGTGATATATACACATGGTATATGTATAGTATATGCAAGGTATATGCTTGACATATGAGG
Organism: Triadica sebifera; assembly: GCA_023653625.1. Taxonomy (NCBI): domain Eukaryota; kingdom Viridiplantae; phylum Streptophyta; class Magnoliopsida; order Malpighiales; family Euphorbiaceae; genus Triadica; species Triadica sebifera. The sequence goes on along the minus strand of CM042898.1, from coordinate 14,359,662 downwards.
TATATATGGAATATATGTATGTTGTATATGATAAAGATGCAATGGTTGATGAATGCTTAAATACAAGTGCATATGCATATGGGCTAAAAAGGCGTTGTGACTAGTTAATCGATATTGTAAAGCAAAAGAAGAGGCCTATGGCCCAACAAATGTACAAATGAAACAAATGATCAAGCTAGCTAGCAAATGCAAATGCAAATGCAAATGTTCACTTGGAAAATATTCACATGGAAACCCGAGGCAATGTCTGTTTAACTTAGTCACAACAAAATGAAATAAGCAAAGCATTTGCATACATGAAGAGTAATGATTATATGTTTCAACTTTATTGATACTTGTATGATACTGATGAATGAAATGGAATACATGGTATATATTGGAATTGTGATTTATTACTATGAGTTGTTTGGTACTTTAGAGCTCATTGGATGGTTATTCTCACTGAGCGGCAACTCATCAATTTGCATCATTTTTTAGGTAAAGAAAAGTGATAGCTCATTTTGAGTAGCGTATAAAAGACATGGAGCACAGGTCACTGGCCGAGCCTCATCACTCTCTCTCTCCTTGCATTCCACACAAGCATGAAAATATGTCATATGAGTTTTTGTATTTACGTGCTTAAATATGTATAGTCATTTTGGAATGAGTCTAAATATGTATAAATGAAATCAACTCGAAAATACTTATGTGTAAAGTTTATGTTTTGATATATGTGATATATTATATTGTGGTGAAAACCTCAGTGTTAACTTTGCAAAGTCAGTGAATAATATTACAGGATATGAGACTTGCAAGTCATTGAATGAAATTATAGGATATGAGACTTGCAAAGTCATGGAATTATATTACAGGATATGAAAAAAAAATTTTACTACTATTGTTAACAGGGTATTTTACCTTTCCAGTATGCCATGTATGATTACTTGATATTTGGATAGGTTATACTAAAATGCATAAGATGTGGTGTTACACTCCATCTCCATATACCAAGAATACATCCTTAGTTCTTCTTAAGTACTTACGGATATTCTTGACAGCAACCCAATGACCCTCACTAGGGTCCGATTAGTATCTGCTTGTGACACTCAGAGCATATGATACATTGGGTCTTGTACATATTAGAGCGTACATGATTAATCCTATAGCTGAAACATATGGAATCAAACTCATGTGTGTCCTTTCATCTTGTGTCTTTGGACACAAAGACTTTGAGAGAGTAATCCCATGGGGTCATGGTAATATATCCCCTCTTGGACTGCTCCATGCTAAACCTTTTTAGCATTTTATCTACGTATGTAGACTATGAAAGACCAAGCAATCTTTTAGATCTACCTCTATAGATCTTTATCCCTAAAATATAGACTGCTTCTCCAAGGTCTTTCATAGAGAAATTCTTGGATAACCAAATTTTGACTGATTGTAAAGCTGAGACATCATTTCCCATTAACAATATGTCATCTACTGTTAAACCTTGAGGGGTATTTCCGTCATTTTGATGACAACAAATAAAATAACAATATTGTATTTAACATACTTGTTTTTCTAAGTCTATTAAACAGGACATGGAATAAAATAGCAAGAATGGAGATTGAAAGAATAATCCTTGAAAGACAAAATTAAGGAAGTAGCATGTTCACGCCCGTGGCTCTATGTGGCACGCCCGTGAAAGAACTAACCGTTACGAAAACCAATATTTGAAGTTCACGACCATGAAGGAAGAGCAAACCGTAAAATGGACATTTCAGTCACGCCCGTGAATCAAAATGTCACGTTCGTGAATGTTCATGCATTTTCATCCAGAGAGCTTCACGAACAAAGTCACCATTTGGATCACGGCTGGGAAGTTTGTCACGCTCGTGAATATGTATGTCACGTCCGTGACCCAATGTGTCAAAACATTCCAGAGAGCTTCACGATCAAGATCACTACTTCAGTCACGGCTTGGGAAGAAATGTCACGCTCGTGACAAAAATAGTCACACACGTGAATTATGAAAGAGAAAAATGTCAGGCGCGATTATTTAGTTGGTACAACGGCTAGTTTTGTATTTAATGCACCCCAACAGCTATAATCAGTCATGGGAGTATAAATGGAAATCATTTATGCATGCAGAATAAGAGGATAGCATATTCTTTGAATCAAAATCTTATTACAAGCTATTTGTACATTCAATACTTTGAGAACAAAATCTATTCTCTGTAAAAATCTTTTTGCTCTTCAATTAAGATTTGTGAGTGTTGCTCTTTGTAATCATTATTCAAGTGAGCTTTGGGTATTTATGGGTTAAGAGTAGAACACTTGTAAGGGTTAGTTGTGTGAGCCTCTAAAACACAAATTAAAAGGTTGTTTGTGTGAGCCTGTAAAAACACAAAGTGAAAGTTGTTTGTGTGAGCCTGTAAAACACAAGGAATTGGTTATTGTGTGAGCCATTAAAACACAAGGGATTTCTGGGTTAGGTGTATTGTGAGAAACACCATAGTTGGGAGTGAGCTTGTAAAACTCCATTGTAACACTTAGTGTGTTAGTGAAACTCCCAATTGCGATTGGGGAGAGGAGTAGGGTTTGTTAACACCCGAATCTCTATAAAAATCCTTGTGTCAAATTTCTCTATCCCTCCTAAAATTAATTGTTTATTTCCGCACTTTAAAGTTTAATTTTTTGAAACTCCAATTCAACCCCCCCTTCTTGGCTTAATATCTGGACAACAATTGGTATCAGAGCATAGTCTAGCATCGAAGCCTAAAAAGCGCTAGTAAAGATTAAGAAATGGGCAGTGAAGGATTCCAAAGTCTCAAACCTTACTTTGATGGAGCAAATTATGTCCATTGGAAGTTTCGGATGGAGACATAATGGATAATGAAGGAATTGAAGTCTGGGATAGTGTACGAAAAAAATGGACACCACCAACCAGAAGAGGAGCTGATGGTGAAGAAGAAATCCTATCTAGAGATGATTGGACAGAGCCTCAAAGAAGAGCAAATTTCAAAAACAAGAAGGCAATGACAATACTATCAAGCTCATTATCTATTGAAGAATGTGGGAGAATACAACACTGCCCAACAACGTACAACATATGGAAGACATTGGAGAATTATCATGAAGGAACTAAGCAAGTCAAATCCAAGAAGATTCAACTTCTGACCTCAGAATATGAGCTCTTCAAGATGAAATCCAATGAGTCAATCACTGACATGACCAACCATCTTCTAGCCATTATAAATGGAATGAGGAAACTTGGGAAACATCTGAGTTTGGAGGATGTAAACAACAAAATCCTGAAAAGTCTTCCTCTTAAAGACTATGGCTCAAGAGTTGTTGGCATAGAAGAAGCAAATGAAGATATGAGCATCATGAATATTGATGTGTTGATTGGCAAACTTCTCACACATGAGATGGCAGTGAAGAGAGATAGAGAGCTTGAAGCAGAGCTAGAGAAAAGAAAGCCCTTAGCACTCAAAGCCTCTCCTTCAAAATCTCAAGAAGAAAGTGAAGATGATGAAGAAATGAGCGATGATGAAAATGAGGACATTGCTATGCTTTCAAGAAGATTAAAAAGAATCATTGAGAAGAAAATGAGCAACCCCAGAAAATTCAGGCAAAGAAACCTCAAACAAACTTCTAATGACACACAAAGAAGTAAGAAAGAGGTAAAGTGATATGAGTGTTGAAAGAAAGGACATATCAAACTAGAATGTCCAAGGCTCAAGAAGCATAAGAGCAAATATCAAAGAGACAATAGGGAGAAAGGTCACAAAGCCACTATGGGATGACGAAAGCTCTTCAAGTGAAAAAGATGATAATGAAAGCGAAGAGGTCAACCTATGCTTCATGACTATTGAAGATCATGTCTTGAATAAGGTAAGATCACTACACTCATATTCTTTGAACAATGATAGTAGTGATAATGATGATGATAGTGATGATGATGATGATGATGATGATGAGCAAAGCCTAATAGAAGAATTAAATATAGAATTAGAGAAATATAGAAGTAAATTTAGTACTTATAGAAATATCATCTCTAATTTAAAAAATAAGATAGATGGTTTAGAAAAGGAAAACATAAAGCTTAAATCATCCAATGAAACTCTCCAAAACTCTTTACATGAATACTCATCAAGACCCTCAACTGCTTCCTTACTAAAAGAAAATAATGCTTTGAAAAATGAAGTTGAGGAACTTAGAAATTCCATTTCTAAATTTCATAAAGGTAAAGAGAGCTTAGATACTCTCATTGTATCTCAAAGATCACCCTTAATTAGACATGGTCTAGGATTTAAGGACACATCATCATCTTCTCACAAAACTATCTTTGTTAAGTTTAGAGAACCTCACATCTCCACACCTGTTAAAACAGCACCAAGAAATAAGCATATTAAACCTTATATACATAAACAGAATAATCATGCCTTTATATATAGGAAGCATGCATCTAGAAAATCAACAATTAATCATAACTGTGCATGTCATCATTATCAAAATAAATTTGATAGAAAAATGGTATTCAAAAATATTGTAGGACTAGAAAATAAATTTAAACCAAAACAATATAATTATTGTATGAAAATGGGTCACATAAATAAATATTGCTGGATAAGGAAGGCTCATTGGGAACCTTCATGTGCTAACCCCCAAGGACCCAAACTTACTTGGGTACCTAAAAATCATATTTGAATTGTGATTCTATAGGTATGCCTCAAGTCCACAATAAACAAAAATGTTTGGCTTGTAGACAGTGGATGCTCAAGGCATATGACAAGAGAAAAAGAACTTTTCAATGAAATCAAAAGTATTGATGGAGATAAAGTTACCTTTGGAAACAATGCAAAGGGTAAGGTAATCGGCATTGGTTCTATTGGTATTAATGGTACTACTTTTATTAAAGATGTCTTACTTGTTGATGGCTTGAAACATAACTTGTTAAGTGTAAGTCAATTATGTGATAAAGGAAACAAAGTAATCTTTACTTCAAATGAATGTCTTGGGATCTCTATCGATGGTCAAGAGATGTTTAAAGGAAATGGAGATATCAATACATACATTATAAACTTACATGAACTATCTAACCATTTCTCTAAGTGTCTTGTGACTGCTAGTGATGAATCTTGGCTGTGGCATAGAAGGCTTGGTCATGCTAACATGGACTTAATTCAAAGTCTCAACACAGGGAACTAGTAAAAGGACAGCCAAAAGTCAAATATGAAAAAGACAAGACATGTGAATCTTGCCAAAGAGGAAAGCAACACAAGTCATCCTTCAAAGCCAAAAACATAGTAAGTATTTCAAAACCTCTTCAACTCCTGCATTTAGACTTATTTGGACCTACTAGAATTGCTAGCTTAGGAGGAAAACATTATGCATTTGTCATCGTAGATGATTACTCTAGATTTACTTGGGTAATTTTCTTAGCTCAAAAGAGTGATGCTTTTGAAAATTTCAAAAACTTTGCTAAAAGAGTTCAAAATGAAAAAGGGTACCATATTTCAAAAATAAGAAGTGATCATGGGAAATAATTTGAAAATGAAAACTTTGAAAGCTTTTGTCTTGAATATGGCATTTCACATAATTTCTCATCTCCTAGGCCACCTCAACAAAATGGGGTAGTTGAAAGGAAAAATCGAACCTTAATTGAAATGGCTAGAACAATGCTCAATGAATATGATTTACCAACTTATTTTTGGGCAGAAGCCACAAGCACTGCATATTATATTTCAAATCGAGTTTTTAAAAGACCTCTTTCAAACAAAACCTCATTTGAGCTATGAAATGGAAGAAAGCCCTTGATATCATACTTTAGAGTATTTGGATGCAAGTGTTTTATATTGAACACTAAGGACAATCTTGGAAATTTTGCCTCTAAATCCGATGAAGGTATCTTCTTAGGATACTCTACAACCAGCAAAGCATATAGAGTATTTAATAAAAGATCATTAACTGTTGAAGAATCTATGCATGTTGTCTTTAATGAATCTAGCAGACTTGATCTTGTGAAAGGTAGTGTTCTTGATGATGCTGTAGATAATATGGAAAAACTTGATCTTGGAAATGGGAAAGAAGAAAATGATCAAGAAGATTTACATCAAAATGATTCCCTACCTCAAAACCAAGAAGAAAATGAACAAGAACTCCCAAAAGAATGGAGAATGACGAAAGATCATCCAAAAGAGCAAATCATTGGTGATCTCTCAAGGGGAGTAAGTACTAGATCTCATTTCAAATATCTAATCACTGACATTGCTTTTATTTCTCAAATTGAGCCTAAAAATATTGATGAGGCTCTTAATGATGAAAGTTGGGTAATTGCCATGCAAGAGGAACTCAACCAATTTGAGAGCTAGACCCAAGGATCATCAATTTATAGGTAGCAAATGGGTTTTTAGAAACAAACTAGATGAACAAGGTTTAATAACTAGGAATAAGGTTAGATTAGTTGCAAAAGGATATAATCAGGAAGAAGGTATAGATTATAATGAAACATATGCACCTGTGTCTAGATTAGAAGCCATAAGAATACTTTTAGCATATGCATGTCACATGAATTTCAAACTTTTCCAAATGGATGTGAAAAGTGCATTTCTAAATGGTTATATAGAAGAAGAAGTGTATGTAGAACAACCACGAGGATTTGAAAGCTATTATTTGCCAAATCATGTTTTTAAACTTTCAAAAGCTTTGTATGGTTTGAAATAAGCCCCAAGAGCATGGTATGAGAGGCTAAGTTCTTTTCTATTAGAAAATAGTTTTACAAAGGGAAATGTTGACACCACATTATTTATTAAAAAGCATAAGCATGATATACTAATTGTTCAAGTTTATGTTGATGATATAATATTTGGTTCTACTAATGAGTTGCTTTGTCAAGAATTTGCTAAGTGTATGACTAGGGAATTTGAAATGAGCATGATGGGAGAGCTTAAGTATTTCCTTGGTCTACAAATAAAGCAAAGCAATGAGGGCATATTTATCAACCAATCCAAATATGCCAAAGATTTAATTAAGAAATTTGGTATGGAATGATGCAAGAATGCCAAGACTCCTATGAGCACATCAACAAAATTGGACAAGGAAGAAAAGGGTAAGAGCATAAATGAAAAGCTTTATAGAGGTATGATCGGATCACTTTTATATCTTACAACTTCTAGACCTGATATAATGTATAGTGTTTGCTTGTGTGCACGATTTCAATCATGTCCTAAAAAATCTCATTTAAATGCAGTAAAAAGAATTTTAAGATATTTACACGGATCTTTGCATCTAGGTTTATGGTATCCTAGGAATTCATCCTTTTATATTATAGGATATTCAGATGCAGACTATGCTGGTAGTCTTTTAGATAGAAAAAGTACTTCGGTACTTGTCACTTCATTGGAGAATGCTTAGTTTCTTGGTTTAGCAAGAAACAAGTTTCAGTTGCTCTTTCGACTGCTGAAGCATAGTATGTAGCAGCTGGATGTTGTTGTACTCAAATTCTTTGGATAAAACAACAACTTAAGGACTACGGTCATGAGATGAACCATATACCTATTAAATGTGATAATACAAGTGCTATAAATCTTTCAAAGAATCCTATACAACACTCAAGAAGTAAGCATATTGACATTAGACACCATTTTATTAGAGATCATGTTCAATATGGAAATATTGCATTAGAATTTATAAGCATAGAAAATCAATTAGCAGATATTTCACTAAGTCTCTAAATGAGGAAAGATTTAATTTCATTAGAAGAGAACTTGGTATGATTGATGGATTAACCTTGTGATTGATAAATTATGAAATTTTAATTGAGGAACTTAATTTTCTATCATATCACTAAATTTAAGGTAGAAATTTTGATGAAAATTTATGTTTTAAGGGATAGAATCTTTATTGAAATGATTTAGTCTTGTTTTTAGGACTTAATTTTATTTGATGAAAATTTTAGGGGGGTCACGCCCGTGATATATGTTCACGTCCGTGACTTAAATAGCCAAAAGAAGCAGTGTCGTTCACGACTTGATTCACGACATGGTTCACGACTTCAAGTGGTGAAACTTATTTTCACGGCTTAATTCACTCCTGTGAAAAGAGCCTTTCACACCCGTGACGAATTTTCACTCCCGTGAACCTTAACACCCCAAAACTCACTGAGGCTTTCACGCCTTGAGTCACAGCTTGCTTCACGGGCATAAGTAGTGAAATTCAACATTTCACGCTCGTGACTATTATTTCACCCCCCGTGACAGTTCATCATTCACGCCCGTGACATTCAAAGGTCACGCCCATGAACATATTCACGCCTTCATTCACAGGTGGAACACTCCTTCAGCAAACCGTGAACACGACCATTCACGCTCGTGAAAACACATTTCACGCCCGTGAATGTATCGAGTATATAAAAGAATAGCCGGTTATATTTCTCATTTCAACTCTTCAACTCCCAAAACCGCTCTCATTTACACACAATCAATGATACATTGAAGATTCGGGCCCCCAAGTCTCAAACTTTTCCTATAAATACCACTAAAAGTTCAAATCTTCATAAAAAATCATACATTCTTAGGGATTCCATAAAACTTTATGTCAAAAATTTTCCAATCCATCACAAACCTATTTCTTCAAATCAAATGGAGACTGCTTCATTCAAGGGAAAGAGAAAGAAGTCCCATGCTCCTAGGAGGTATGCAAATTACCTCATGAACTGTATTCTGGAGCAATGCCATCCTCGGTACACCACTTTGAAGAAGAGACCTCTATTGTCATCAAGGTCCTTCGAATGGAAAACAGTCCGAAGTCTCGGGCTTGAAATGACTATGACAGAGCAACTCCAAGCCTGTCATTTGAAATAATTTGTGGAGATTCACCAACCAACTTTGAGGGAGCCAACACTAGAATTCCTCAGCACTCTACAAGTATCACCTACTGGAGTGGTGAAATTCCAACTCTGCAACAATCCCAACACCCTCAGTGCCATTGAATTTGGGGAATTGTTTAATCTACCATCTGATGGCATCCTAAATGACAGTGAGGTAGAATTCTCTGCCTCTCGAGCTTGGACTCATTTTGGCACCGATTGCAGCTGGGATGTCAAGAAGATAAAGAGCACACATCTCAGGTCTCCAGTGCACAAGTATTTGCATAGGTTCCTAACCTATAGCATATTCGCTAGAGGAGAAAGCAACGGGACTATCAGGAAATCGGAGCTCTTCCTCTTTGAGATGGCACGCAGAGGACTCACCGTGGCACTCTCTAGATGGTTTGCAAACCATCTTCTATCCATTGCCACCAAGCCAACAGGAGATATACTGATAGGTGGATATGTCACCCACATAGCTTTGAAGCTTGAATATCTGAAGCTGGATGAGTATCATTTCAACCTCATCCCTGGGCATCCTCGAGATCGCTTGGATGTCAAGTCCTTCATAAAGATGAGAGCGATTGTCAGAATCGTTTTCGAGAACGATATTTTCTACCGCTTCACCGACACTGCTGGGGAGATCATTTGGGAAGACAATGACACGGAGGACTTTAAAGCATGCCTCCAAGGAGTCCAACAGAAGAAGAGGGCTCGGGTTGAGGAAGCACCTCCAGTAGCTGAGCAGGACATCGGACAGTCCTCGGCTTCCACACTGACTTTAGCACAGCAGGTGGTTGACCTCTTGGCACCACGTTTTGAGCAGCTGCAGACTTCAATGGATGAAAGGTTGGAGAACCTCAAAGACTTCATGGAGTCTCGGATGGACAGCATTGAGGCTGAAGTCGCTAGGTTTCGAGATAGGATGTCTGGCTAGGTGTTAGGCTAGATTGTTGCCTAAATTTGTGTGATTTGCTATTTTTATTTACTTTTCTTGTTTGTTGTTGTGCAGGAAATTTTCAATTTCCTTTCTGAACTCTATTTAACTTTGTTTGTAATTTTTCCTTTATTCAATATATTTGCTTTTGTTTACCTCATTGATATCTTTATATCCTTTTTGATTGATGACAAAAGGGGGAGAAAACTAGCAATATATTATAGGGGAAACTAGCAATATAAGGAGAAACTAGCAATATATATATTAAGGTAAATGAATTTTGAATCAAAAATTAAAATTGAATTATGAATTGACATTGAAATAGATTAAAAGGGATCAGAAACTTTGATTCAAAAATTCATATGCAAAGTATAAAATTCAGAAATTGAGCTTTATACACATTAGATATACCTTAAGTATATTTTGCATATACCTTCATGCAAGTTACAAAAATAAATATGCCATGATACATCTTAAGTATACCTTACATATAATTTGTGCCTTAAAAAGGAATTATGGTATATATTGGATATACTTCTCATATAACTTGCATATACTTAAAATCTAGTAAGTTTATTTCAATGCTACATCATTCTTTACAATTCTTGCATTTTATAAATTTTTTATCCTAAGTATATTTTGAGGGAGAGACTTCTCAAAAGCACATATTGCTAGATTATTTGTCACCATCAAAAAGGGGGAGATTGTTAAACCTTGAGGGGTATTTCCATCATTTTGATGATAACAAATAAAATAATAATATTGTATTTAACATACTTGTTTTTCTAAGTCTATTAAACAGGACATGGAATAAAATAGCAAGAATGGAGATTGAAAGAATAATCCTTGAAAGACAAAATTAAGGAAGTAGCATGTTCACGCCCGTGACTCTATGTGTCACGCCTGTTAAAGAGCTAACCGTTACCAAAACTAACATTTGAAGTTCACGACCATGAAGGAAGAACAAACCGTGAAATAGACATTTCAGCCACGCCCGTGAATCAAAATGTCATGTCCGTGAATGTTCATGCATTTTCATTCAGAGAACTTCACGACCAAAGTCACCATTTGGATCACGGCTGGGAAGTTTGTCACACCGGTGAATATGTATGTCACGCCCATGACCCAATGTGTCAAAACATTCCAGAGAGCTTCACGACCAAGATCACCACTTCAGTCACGGCTTGGGAAGAAATGTCATGCCGTGACAAACATAGTCACGCCCGTGAATTAAGAGAAAAATGTCAGGCGCTATTATTTGGTTGGTACAACGGCTAGTTTCGTATTTAATGCACCCCAACGGCTATAATCAACCATAGGAGTATAAATGGAAGTCATTTATGCATTAAGAATAAGAGGATAGCATATTCTTTGAATCAAAATCTTATTACAAGCTATTTGTACATTCAATACTTTGAGAACAAAATCTATTCTCTGTAAAAATCTTTTTGCTCTTCATTTATTGAGCAATTAAGATTTGTGAGTGTTTCTCTCTGTAATCATTACTCAAGTGAGCTTTGGATATTTTTGGGTTAAGAGTAGAACACTTGTAAGGGTTAGTTGTGTGATCTTCTAAAACACAAATTAAAAGGTTATTTGTGTGAGCTTGTAAAAACACAAAGTGAAGGTTGTTTGTGTGAGCCTGTAAAACACAAGGAATTGGTTATTGTGTGAGCCATTAAAACACAAGGGATTTCTGGGTTAGGTGTATTGTGAGAAACACCATAGTTGGGAGTGAGCTTGTAAAACTCCATTGTAATACTTAGTGTGTTAATGAAACTCCCAATTGCGATTGGGGATAGGAGTAGGATTTGTTAACACCCGAATCTCTATAAAAATCCTTGTGTCAAATTTCTCTATCCCTCCTAAAATTAATTGTTTATTTCCTCACTTTAAAGTTTTATTTTTTGAAACTCCAATTCAACCCCCCCTTCTTGGCTTAATATCTGGGCAACATCTACATATAACACAAGAAATACGATTGCACTCCCACTAACCTTCTTGTAAACACAAGGTTCATTCGGATTTTGTAAGAAACCAAACTGTTTGATTGTCTCATCAAACTGAATATTCCAACTCCTGGATGCTTGCTTTAATCAATAAATGGATCTTTGAAGCTTACATACCTTTTTTCCATCTTTGGATATGAAGTCTTCTAGTTATGTCATGTACACATCCTCAGTCAGATTTCCATTAAGAAAAGTTGTCTTCACATTTGCCATATCTCATAATCATAATGAGTAGCAATGGCTAGGAAGGAGTATCATTATGGATTTAAGCATAGCTACTGGGCTAAAAGTTTCATCATAGTCAATTCCTTGTCTTTGACGATAACCTTTAGCAAAAAGTATAGCTTTATAGGTAATCACATTACCATCCATGTCAATTTTTTTTTGAAAACCCACTTGCACCCTATAGGCTTTATTCCTTCGGGTGGGTCAACCAAAGTCCATACTTGGTTTTCACACATGTAATCCATTTCTTACTTCATGGCTTGAAGCCATTTGTCAGATTCTGAACTATTCAAAACTTCTTTATAGGTTGTAGGCTCATCATTTTCTATGAGCAATACGTTATTTTATTCGCTAATGAGAAATCCATATCTCTCTGAAACAGTACGTATCATACTTGACCTATGAAGTGATGCGGAACCCCAAAGACCGAACCTTGAAACCCATCAACAAGACAAGGTAAACAAACCTTAAGCTATGATGATCAAATATTGAATCCGACCCAAAGCTAACCAATGTAGCAAAGAACCAAGATTATAAGGTTTATTAAGAATAGGCACGCCACAAGCAATATCACTTGATAAGTAACTAATTCCTAAAGGTAATAAAAAGATGCAAATCTGCCTCACTTTAAAGAAAAACACTCAAATTTGTTTTTATTCATTCATTGATTCATTGATGTCTTGTAAAAAAAGCTTAGATGAGTATTTATAGCCCTAAGTCTTTGAATCCTTTATGCTAAAGGATAACTATATCCTATTCTAACTCAACTCCTAAAAGTACAGTCATATTCTAACTCATATTCTAAAAAGGTAGAGTCCTACTTGAATTAGGATACTAACTAAATTCTTCTAAAATAAGACAAGTGGTAGGTTGGGCTTTATTTCTTTGGCCCACATGTCTATCACTAATTAAAGCATAAGGTAATTTAAATTAGGCAGCCCACATACATAATTAAGCCCAATTACAAGTTAAGCCCAAATCCCATAAGTAGGCACATGCGTGGCACATGATCTTGAGCACATGGTTGGCACATGATGTCTTGTACATGGATGGCACATGATCTTGAGCACATGGGTGGCACATGATGTTTTGTACATGGATGGCACATGACTCCTAGCACATGATTTGCACATGACTTGTAATCTTTAATTTTATGGACTTTGCCTTGTTTAGCCCATTGGACTAGTCCATGCAAGATGGTTCTTCACACACCCCAAGATAAGTAATGGGCCTTGGTCTTCAATCAACTCCATCTCCTTTGTCATGCATGCATCTTTTGTGATCTCCTTAGTGACCAAGATTTTAAATATAGCCTTGCATTGCTTGCCTTAGTTTGTTAGCCCTTAATCTTGTGATCATACCACTTGGCATGACTAGTGCATCATTCTCCTTCTGTGAAGTTTGACTTATATGTCCTTGATCTACATCACGAAGCTCTTGTGCTTCAGAAGGTTGAGCTGTTATATCATCTGTATCAGTAACAAGCTCGGGTTTAGGCAGTTGATCAACATTTGTTTGAGCATCTTAAACTTCCTCAAGTTCAATTTTGCTCCCACTATCTCCTTTTAGAAGGAATTCTCTCTCTAAAAAGATAGCATGTCTTGAAAACAAAATCTTTTGTTCCAAGGGGTGGTAAAATTGATATCCATATGATACTTTTGGATATCCCACAAATAGACATCGGTCAGACTTAACTTCTAGCTTATTTGACATTGTTTGCTTCACATAAACAGGACAATCCCAAATTCTCATGTGAGAAAATGTGGGCCTTTTGTTATACCATATCTCATATGGAGTAACATCAACTGACTTTGAAGAAACTCCATTTAATATATAAATGGCGGTCTCAAGTGTATAACCCCAAAAGGATTTAGGCAGTTCTGCAAAACTCATCATAGACCTTACCATGTCTAACAAGGTTCAGTTTCTTCTTTCAGCCACACCATTGTATTGTGGCGTGTAAGGTGGGGTCCATTGAGATAAAATCCCATTATCCCTAAGATAATCTAGAAACTCTTGGCTCAAGTATTCACTTCCTCGATCTGATTGAAGTGTTTTAATTGTTTTGCCAAGTTGTTTCTCTACTTCATTTCTGAATCTTTGAACTTTTCAAAAGCTTCAAATTTGTATCTCATAAGATACACGTACCCATATCGTGAGTAGTCATCGATAAAAGTAATGAAGTAGATGAAACCACCTCTGGCGTGTGTAGACATTGGACCACATACATCTGAATGTATTAAGCTAAAAGTCCATTAGCATGTTCACCCTTTCCCTTAAAGGGTAATTTAGTCATCTTGTCTAATAAGCAAAATTCACATGTGTCATATGATTCATAATCAAATGACCCCAAACTACCACTTTTGTGTAGCTTAGCCTTGCGTTTCTCACGTATATGACCAAGGCGACAATGCCATAAATAAGATGGGGTATCATGTGCCTTCTTCTTCAATGACTCCAAGTAAGCCTTGCAGTTTCTCTTCCAATGGCCATCCTTCACAATGGAAGCATGTCCCCTTTGGAGCAATCTCCTTAGCCTTCTTCTTGGCCACACCTCCCTTAGGCTTCATGGACTTCTTCTTTTTTTTCTTAAGGTTTTTATTTTTAGAACTTGAAAAGTCCACCAGCATCACAACCTTACTGTTCTTCTTGATAGATGGATCATCTGTTTTGAGCAAGTTAATCAGCTCGGAAATAGTGGTGGAGATTTGGTTCATCCTATAGTTAAGCACAAAATGTGAATAACTATCAGACAAACCGATTAGAATTAAGTCAATACTTAATTCATGGTCCATCACAAATCCCAAGGTGGCCAACCTCTCAATATAGTTATTCATCTTCAATGCATATTGCACTAGAGATGTCCCCTCAACCATCTTAGTGCGGAAGAGTAATCTCAAAGTTTCAAACCTTTTAGAACGTGCTTGCTCATCAAAAAGCTCTCTTAGATGGTATACTGATGCAGCAACCACCTAGAATCTAAGTCTAGACAACCTCCAAATCAATTTGATACAAATCTTAAGTTTTAAACAATTGCAAGATTAGACTCTTCACCCCCAAAACAGCAAGGAGTTGGTAACAAAGAGTATGAAGAGAGAATTGGATTCACGCCACAAATTAATTACCAACCTGATAAGTGAAAACAATCCTTGGTATATCAATGGAGATCACACCTCCCACTTGAAGAACACTCAAGAACACTGAAATTTTGATCTTAAAATCACCAATCTGATTGTCTTACACGCATAAGGAGGTATTTATACCTCTACAAACCAAACCCTACTTTACCCTTTTCTTCTCTTACATTGTCTTTCAATATCATAACCTTTTTATTTGGGCATTGAGATGCAATATGTCCATTGCCAAGGCACTTAAAGCATTTTATGTTTCTATGCTTTTCAGTATTGGAAGAAGAAGTAGCATTAGCTTTAGGGTTGCCTTTTTGCTCTACTTTACCCTTTTCTTCTCTTACATTGTCTTTGGCTTTGTCTTCCCTTTTTGGCCATTTTGAGCTCCAATTAGATGTGGAACCCAAATAGGTTGGTTTGTTGGTCCCCTTTTGCTTTAGTTGCTTCTCCACCTTCATAGCCATATTCACCATCTCCTCTAACTCTACATAGTGGTGCAGCTCAATAACATTTGCAATTTCCTTATTTAGACCAGCCAAAAAACGTGCCATAGTAGCCTCCCTATCTTCATCAATATTAGCCCTCATCATAGCTATCTCCATTTCTTTATGATAGTCCTCAACACTTTTATTCCCTTGCCTCAAAGTTTGGAGCCTTTGATGTAGTTCCCTATAATAGTAACTTGGGACAAACCTCTTTCTCATGACTGCCTTCATCCCCACCCATGTGTTTATAGGCCTTTCCCCATTCCTACGCCTATTGAGGATGATTTGGTCCCACCATACCAAGGCATAGTCAGTGAATTCCACGGCTGCCAACTTTACTTTTTTTTCCTCAGAATAGTTATGACATTCAAACACCAATTCCACTTTTCTCTCCCACTCCAAGTAAGCATCAGCATCATTCCTACCTTGAAAAGTAGGGATTTTCATTTTAATACTCCCCAAATTACGATCTATCCGATTCTCAACATTTCCAAATATATCCGCCTCTACCCTGCCTCTATGTTCTCTCCTATTCCTTCCTCTATCATTTCTGCCCCCTCTACCTCCAAACTGATTTCTATCCCTATCATCATCAAAGTCATCAAAATCTTCTTCATAGTCAGATTGAGGTGGAGTTACTAACCTTTCCCTTCTCCCTCCAATTCGACTTTGCAAGGATGTATCTCTTCTAAGATTCTGTAGAGCTTGATCATGACCTTCTAACCTCCTATCATACTTGTCAAACCGATCATTCATGTCTCGGAGCAGAATCTCAAGCCTTCCAAATTGCTGTTGCATAGCCTCCAATGTGAAGAAAGTTTTGTTTCCTTCATCACTACTTCTTTCCTGGTTGCTTGATTTAGACATGATGTAAATAAATGGCCTCACACACTCCCTCACGTGTTTCACTCAAAATGTGTATGTTCGCTCGTGTTTCACTCAATTAAGGCTTTTACCCTCTTTTGAGCTAACCACTCCTGCCTTTTACCGCTCTTGTGTACTCACTATGATATATTTCCGGATCAATTTCAACCAACCAGATCAATAACAATGAGCAGCAATATCCAACAGAAAATTAAAATAGACAATTCCTAAGCAAGAAAGGAAACATCACAAAACTAGAAGCAAAATTAATGAGATGAAAGCAAGGAATGACAAGTATATGCTATATGCACACAGGGATGAAGAATGAGGTGTGCAGATATAATATTGTTATTTGAGTAATATGGAATGCAAAATTACTCAACTAATGTAATGGAAACAAGTAGGACAGCAGTCAAGAATATAAAACAAAGAATGCAAAAAATTGACAAAAACTAGAAAAAAATTAAGTACATATGTGCTATTGCCCTAAAAGAATTCGAACCAGAACCTAAAACTCACTAAACCATTCCCAACTTACTTCCAAATAAACTAATTGTATGCCTATTAGTAACTATTATCCACCAATTGCACAATTTCCAGCAATAAGCAATGAAACCTCAACTTATACCTCAATATGAAACCAATCAATTTCAATTACGAACTCCACTCAAAATTGCTCAAATTATCAATTTTAATCAGAATAGAGCAAATATATTCAGAGGCAATTCATTTTATATATGTGTGCAATCAATTGAATCCAAACAGTCCCACTTTTGGCAATCAATGCCAATATGCACGAATATTTTTTTTGTTGTTTTTTTTTTGTTTTTTTTTCTAATCTGATATTCAACAAAAAAAAATTGAAACACCAAAAATTCGTACCCAAAAAAAAAAGAAATAAACCAAACTTCAATAGACAGCAATATAGGCAAATTCAGCCACAAATGGATAAACTTTTTTTTTTTTTTTTTTTATGCTGTAACTTGAACAAATATCACTAAAACTAGAAAAATAAAGATAAGTACAATTGATTTAGAACCAAAGCTCTGATACCAAATGATGCAGCAACCACCTAGAATCTAAGTCTAGACAACCTCCAAATCAATTTGATACAAATCTTAAGTTTTAAACAATTGCAAGATTAGACTCTTCACCCCCAAAACAGCAAGGAGTTGGTAACAAAGAGTATGAAGAGAGAATTGGATTCACGCCACAAATTAATTACCAACCTGATAAGTGAAAACAATCCTTGGTATATCAATGGAGATCACACCTCCCACTTGAAGAACACTCAAGAACACTGAAATTTTGATCTTAAAATCACCAATCTGATTGTCTTACACGCATAAGGAGGTATTTATACCTCTACAAACCAAACCCTAGCTGCAAACATGAAGAAAAGACCACTCTGACCCTAATGACTTAAGGACAAACGAATGGGCTTAATTTTATAAGGCCTACACACTTAAGACAAGTTCAAATAAGGCTGATCATGTGTCTTTAAATGAAATTACATTCCAATAATTAAAATAAAACAGCCCACTAAAATTAATCTTAGGCCCAACCATGACATAACATAAGTCCACCTTAACATAGCATATTGCACATGAGTTGAACCTTGTAATATAGACTTCTTCTCTAGCCCACTAGGCTAGTTGTCTTCACCATCACATGCCCCAATGAGTGTCACAAGCTTTGGATCACAAACTGATTCCATCTCTTCAAGCCTGACCCAAGCCTCTTCCTTGATATCTCTTGTCACTAAGCTCTGAATATACATTTGCAAGGCTGCCTTGAGCTTGTTTCTACTTGATCTTGTGATTGGACCACATGGCATCACTAATCCATCTCCTCCATGGCATGTAAGATCATTTTTTGTAAGATCATTTTTGTTGTCTTGGTTCGCATCATTCCCTCCCTCCACAAAAGGATTCGTCCTCGAATCACCACCTGCATTATCAAAAGGAGAAAGGTCAGCAACATTAAAAGTTGCTGAAACACCATACTCACCGGGCAAGTCAATCTTATAGGCATTGTCATTGATCCTCTCAACCACTTGAAAAGGTCCATCGCCTCTTGGATCCAACTTGGATTTCCTTTGGTTAGGAAATCTCTCTTTCCTAAAATGCACCCATACCCAATCTCCAGGTTCAAATTTCACAACTTTACGTCCTTGGTTGGCTTTTTGTGCATAACTTTTGTTCTTTAACTCAATGTGCTGTTTTGCCTTCTCATGTATGGACTTAACCAAATCTGCCTTCTTTTGCCCATCTAAGTTAGAAATATCATTCACAGGTATAGGCAACAAATCCAAAGGGGTTAGCGGATTAAAACCATAGACAATTTCAAATGGAGAATAACCTGTTGATGAATGAATGCTTCTATTATATGCAAATTCTACTAATGGCAAACAATCTTCCCAAGTTTTCAAATTCTTTCCAACAACAGCACGTAATAATGATCCTAAAGTTCTATTAACCACTTCAGTTTGACCATCTGTTTAAGGATGACAAGTAGTAGAAAATAGCAACTTTGTTCCCAACTTTCCCCACAGCAGACGCCAAAAATGACTCAAAAACTTAGAATCTCTATCAGAAACAATAGTTTTAGGAACACCATGCAATCGCACAACATCCTTAAAGAACAAATCAGAAATATGTGTAGCGTCATCAGTTTTATGGCAAGCGATGAAATGTGCCATCTTGCTAAACCTATCAACTACAACAAAAATGCTATCTCTTCCCCTTTTAGTCCTGGGCAGTCCCAACACAAAATCCATAGAAATGTCAATCCAGGGCTGACTAGGGATGGGTAAAGGAGTATACAACCCATGAGGTTGAATTCTTGACTTGGCTTGCTTACATGCAACACACCTAGAGCAAATTTTCTCAACATCTTTCTTCATATTAGGCCAATAAAAATGCTCATGCAAGATGTCAAGTGTCTTAGCAATACCAAAATGACCCATCAAACCACCATTATGAGCCTCACGCACAAGCAACTCACGCATGGAACAATTAGGCACACACAGTTTATTTTCTCTAAATAAATAGCCATCATGCCTATAAAACCTTTGAAATGCAGATTGTTCACATGCATTATAGACACTTGAAAAATCAGAATCAGAAGCATACAATTCCCTTATATATTCAAATCCCATCAATCGAGAACTCAAAGTAGTAATAAGAGTATATCTTCTAGATAATGCATCAGCAACCACGTTTTCCTTACCTTGTTTGTATTGAATCACATAAGGAAAGGTCTCAATGAACTCCAACCATTTGGCATGTCGTTTGTTCAACTTACCTTGACCCTTGAGATGCTTTAAAGACTCATGATCACTATGAATCACAAACTCTTTATGTTAGAATGTACATAAAATGCATGTTTATTAGGTCTTTAATAAATTGCATTATGACTCCCACTATTTTATTGTGAATCCATAGCCCTCAATATGAACTCAAGAGAACTTATATGGAAGTTCTCCTAGTGGGTCGATATCCAACTAGCTAAGAATAACCTTGAGGCAACTCAACAAGCTATCCTTAGATTGGTTGGTAGGTATCTAATCCATACCAATTGCAGTATTCATGCAACTATCGAATCTTGTGCTATCAATTTATTGATGTGTACACATACATTGAGCTATCAACTTTTGATATGTGTACATCTCATTTATACAAACCCAACTTCACCTCCAATACACATTAACCTCGGTGCAAATCCAACAAGTTAATATTATCGGTTAAGTCTAACTTATTAATCATGAAATCTAATTTCAATGGATTGAACATATTCTTATACAGTGAGCTTGAGGCAACTCAACAACCCTAACTCTAGAAGAACTCTGGTTCTCTCCATATTAATGGAAGGCGTAAGACTTAATTGTTTATTTAGTGAGGGATTTCTTTGTTAAGTCTCATCAAGTTATTATTTCATGCATTTATATATCATACATTCATCACATAAATATATAAAAATAGTTACATTGACTATATGACATGATTATGGACATACTAAAGTCAATCTCTTGAGCCAAAGAGAAATTGACTAGGTCTTACCTAGGTATATGCATGAATTTACAACCCAAAATAGAAATCAAATTCTTATTTCTAAGTCTTCTTGTTTATGGTACCTCCTCCTTTGCTTCTTGCTCCTTTGTATCTTTATTCTATCCTAATCCTATGTAATCTAATTACATATTTCAAATTATAGAAAACCCCAATTTACATTTGAGGGAGTAAGATGATAAGAGAAATACATAAGTAAGAAAAAGAGGTAAGGACACACAGTCCCTATTTACTATAAAACCAAATAATTCAATGCATGCTCAATCACATTGGGCCTAAGTCCATAATAATTCATCATGCCTTTTCATATACCCCTAACATGCATTCTCTAATGCACAAAATAAAAATGACAATTTTGGATTTCAATTTATAAACGATTCAACGCTTGAACCGAAATTGCCTATATGTGTTCTTTCGGTTAATTTAATTTTGTATGTCATTTTAAAGTAGAATTTAATATTTAATCAAATCAAATTAAATTCCATATTCCCAGAATTAATTTAAAATTAATTCTCCCTAAAATCAGAATATTATGATATTAAAATTAAATAATTTAATTTTAATATACATACTAATTTCTAGTCATACTAGAATTACAATTGCACAACTTAAATTAATTCAAAATTAATTTCCAAAAATTCTAAAATTTTTCAGAACTTTAAATCATCATTATAATCATCTTTAGGTTAGCTCAAGTTTATCAAAATATTTTTGGCAAAAGCCAAAATTATTAAGACAAACGAACCAACACACTTAGAGGTTCAAAATGACTAATTCGATATCTAGAATTTTTTAAAATTTCAAATGCTTGTAAAATAATTTTGGCATGCATCTAATATAAAAATAACATATTTAATCGCATAAAAAGTATTTTAAGGTGCTGGAAATAAAATAAACACATACAAAAAAATCAAATAAAACAGTCCCACCGGGTATGCTTAAACAATCATATTTTTTGTGTTTGTTTAAAAAATTAATTAAAATAATTTTTAATTAATTATTGGACACTTCCAGATGCATAAAAATATTCTCAATATGTCTAAATAATTTTTTTATAATCAAATTACAAAAATAATATAACTAGCTCTATCAATTAAGCCAAACAACAACGTTGACATGTTCATAAACATGACAATTTTAGGTATTTTTGAAATAAATCTGAAATTAATTATTTGAATCATATTCAAATCATTTTTCAATCAAAATAATCATCCTTAATCATCCCATGATCATATTAGAGAAAGACAAATGTGTAAAACATATTTTACAAATTAATTTCAATTTTTCAAAAACTATTGATCCAAAATCATCAAAACCATGCAATCCCATTGCACTTTCAATTAAAATTAATTTTAATGGACACAATGAGGCTCTGATACCAATGTTAGGCTTTGATGAATGAATCATATTTATAAACGCAGCGGAAAAATAAAATTTTCAAAACCTAAAACAAAAGATCATACTTGTGCTATTAAAACTAATTTATATAAATATAAAGATTAGAAATTATACCTTGTAATTTCTTATTTGTTCTTCTAATTTTCACTTTGTTGGGTTGTAACAAACTACAACAATCTACACTATGATGTCTCTAATGATAATCCACGCAAAGAATGAAGAAGAAACTATCAAGAGAAATGGTTTGAATAAATTCAAAGTGCAAGCTTTGAAAGTGTTCTTGAGAGAATTTTGTTGTGTCTTAAAAATATTTTTTTTACAAAAAAATATTTTATGTCTATTTTCTGCCATTTGAATCAAATTCAAAGAAAAGATGAAAAGTCAAAAATAGAGAAAAGGAAAATGAATGAATAGTAATTGCCCATAATTGGTCTAATTAAGGCCAAAATCTGCAGCTGGCCAACGGGTGGGAGGCAGCAGCCCGTTGGGCCTACTGCAGGCTGCGTTGGGCAACCTAGCAGCTTGCCTAGCCCGTGCGAGCCCCTACAGGCTTGTGACCCTCTCGAGCAATTTTTTCGTGTGATCTCATCGCAATCCATTCTGAAATAATTCTATCATATTTTGGATCCTATCCAAGACCATTTTACTCATTCTCCATATCTTCAATGCATGTGACCCATTAGGTTCCCGGTTATGTTGATCACTTAAATTAACAATTAATTTAAGCAAGTCATGAGCAGTATCTAGCAACACATCATGACTTCCAATTGACCGGAAAGTCAATTGTTAATTTTCGTGCATAGATAATTTTCGTGCAATTATTACTTTCACCATTTATATATCCCACTTGATTTAGTGTATAGACATGTGTCAACTCCCACTAGACTGACTACATCATGTCTAGTCCAAGTAATGTTAGTTCTTGTCCTTGAGGCTCATTACTCTATTAGATATATGTCATTGAAATTTATCTTTATGACATTTCCACTCCGGCCAGAGATTCCCGAGTAATGACCACGACAAGAGACCATGGGTATACACTCCTTCTATCAAGAGAGGTGAATCCTTTATTGGTTACCCAATTACCTTCGAATACCTCAAGCTGTATCCAATCACACCACCCTATGAGCAACCTCCCTAAGGCAACAAGGAATAATGTCAAAATATAGAATCAATATTCAAGATATCCTTGAGTACCTCAAGTCTAAGGATACTTGCACCATTGCTATGATGAGACTATCATTGATATTTGAATAGATTATCCGTATGATTGTCTCATAGTTGATCATTCAATGTACTTAGCTACACTTAGCAAGCATCTACATGTTAACTCTAAACATCTCATGTTTATAGATTATGAGATCTACTACTCGATCCAATCAAGGAGTGTAACATGTGCTAGTCTGTCTAGATTAATAATATCACGTCTCATTAAACCTATGACTAGGGATAATTTTCATACTAACATAATTACACATGATAAGAATCTCAATATCATGATCTCATCATGATTTCCTTCATGCTATGTTATGTATCAAGGACTTCATTAATTAATTTAAGATCACTTATCAATTCATATATCAAATGAACATCAAATTAATGAAAAAGCCTTTTATTAATCAAATAAATTTGTACAATAAGTGCTAAAGGCGATTGCTTTTAGAGCACTTCTCTAACATTTTATGCTCAGGAAGACTGTTTAAATGACACATGTTTTTTGTAACATTCTCTCATCCAATTAGGATTAATCCAACTAAATGAGAGAGTGACACATGTACCTATTATGGAAAACCTATAAAAATTTAAATTTTTTCTTTTCTTTGGAAAACCCTTTTATCACATAACTTCCAATTTCATATAAAAATATGTGAAACATATCATAAATATGAACTTCCATAAAAAGGATATATTTGATCCAAGAAAACATCATCATCATTATATATATATTAACTTTAGGATATAATAGTTCGATGTTTACAAAAATACATGTACTTCAACAAAAGATTAAATGTTTCTTTAAAATACAAGCCACGTATAAATGTAAGCAACCCATAAACCCATATATCATGTACAAGATGCAAAATATGACATATCACCAGCCCTTGTCGAACCTGTTATGTTGTCTTTGAATTTAGGCTGGCTTCTCTGGATCAACCATTACCTTTATCTATTAGGCTTTGACCTAATTGGGGAAACACCTGCATGCTAAGCTATTAAAAGCTTAATAGTACATATAGCCATAAAAATTCAACATGAAGTTACATAAGGCATATCAACATACTTCATATATATGACATCATATTAAAACATCAACCATGTCACTTAGATCATATTATCATGTAATATACTTCATCTTATGGAAATGATTACAATACCTTTATACCATGTTTAGGTAAGCACTTACTAGTGTTCATAACATAGAACATATTAAACATTTGCCATTGTATACACGTATCATTAAACCTTTTTTTATAATGTGAATATTTATGAGTTTAGCATCTTAGCCTAACAACTTTCGGCCTGGACTATTTGGATATAGATTGTGAATATGAGCGCTCTGAGCTTAAGCCACCCTACCACTTTCTATAATCATGTATGTTTGTTCAAGTTTCTCAAGTTAAGAGCACTCTTTGAGCTAAAGCCACCTTGACTAAGTAAAACATATATCTTTAAATTGCAACATAGGATCAAGGGCGCTCTTCGAGCTTAAGCCACCTTGTTCTTAAAAGAAATTTTTGTGTAACATATATAACTACGATACTATACACTCCCTTAATGGCATGTCACCTATCCTACTTCTAGTTCTAGTATTGAGCCTAGACTTTACTTGTTCATACCCTTTTTTATATATTAAACTTTTATCTTTTAACATAACATTTATCTCTTTAACAAATGTACTTTGATAATGGAAAAGTCCACATACAACATTTTTTTGTTTTCTTCAAGGAAACGTGTGTAATTTAATCATGGCATATCATTATAAAAAATCATATGCATAGCCATTATTTAAAACATATAAGGAACAACATATAACAAGTAAAACAAGATTTACGGGCACCCCTATCCATGAACCAAACCTTGAACTTGGTCATGAACGCTTCTATCAAAAAATTGTACATCTCTTTATGAGCGTGAAGTCACAAGCATGACTAAGGAAACTCATGACCATGAGTCAAGTGGCGACTCAAACTGTGAAGCCTTCTGCTTGATCTGGACAGTTTCAAATTGATGATTTACGACTGTGAACCCTCTATCACAGGCATAAATCCCATAACAACCTTTACCTATCAATATCCTCATTAAACATGCATTATCATGCTATATCATTAATTAAACTCAAAGGAAAATGTAATTGCACATTTTCTCATAAATTGCCTTACCAAACTTATTCAATACCTTAGCATGCATTTATGGTTCAACAACCTCCTTTATAGTTCACTAAAACTTCTTACCTCTTTATCATCATAACTTAACATACCATTAAATTCACATATAGCATACTTATAGCAATGTTCCTTTCAAGCATTTATCATCAAAGCAATTCTTGCTAAACCTAGCATTTGTATCACTATCATTCATTACTGATGCAAAATCCCAAAGACCGTGCCTTGAAACCCCTCAACAAGACAAGATAAACAAACCTTAAGCTATGGTGATCATAGATTGAATCTGACCCAAAGCTAACCAATGTAGCAAAGAACCAAGATTATATAGTTTATTAAGAATAGCCATGTCATAAGCAATATCACTTTATAAGTAACTAATTCCTAAAAGTAATAAAGAGATGCAAATCTGCCTCACTTTAAAAAAAACACTCAAATTCGTTTTTATTCATTCATTGATTCATTGGTGTTTTGAAAAAGAAGCCTAAATGAATATTTATAGCCCTAAGTCTTTGAATCCTTTATGGTAAAGGATAACTAAGTCCTATTCTAACTCAACTCCTAAAACTACATTCATATTCTAACTCAAATTCTAAAAGTAGAGTCCTACTTGAATTAGGACACTAATTAAATCTTTCTAAAATAAGACAAGTGGTGGGTTGGGTTTTATTTCTTTGGCCCACATGTCTACCACTAATTAAAGTTTATGATAATTAAAATAGGCAGCCCACATACATAATTAAGCCCAATTACAAGTTAAGCCCAAATCCCATAAGTATGCACATGATCTTGAGCACATGGTTGGCACATGATGTCTTCCACATGGATGGCACATGTCTTGCACATGATTTGCACATGACTTGTAATCTTCAAGGTTTATGGACGTTGCCTTGTTTAGCCCATTTGAATTTAATCTTCATGAAAGACTCCTTTTATCTTCACCTTAGACTTGCCTTTGTGTAGTGTTAGCCCATAAGCTTGATTGTGGATTTTAGGCCCAATATTGCATTTAAAGCTCCAATGTTGCCTCCAATGACTTGGAATACGCCCTACATTGATTTGGATCATTTGAATAGGCTTTCGAACTCCTTTTCGCTCTATTTCAATGGCTCCAATGTTGCCTCCAAGGTTGCTCCACTCCATTGACAAAAGACTGTCGTTCATATCTTTTGTTTATGGTTCCCATGCATACATCAATTACCCATATACTCATGGCATTAAATATATCATTTACTTTCATAACTACCAAAAATTAGCATTTAAAGCATTCATAAGCATTTAAAGCTCAATATGCCACATTTTGGGAATTTAAATGTATATATGTACATACATCTAATGGAGCTTCAAAACCAAGCTTCTCTCAAGCTTGTTTATCCTCTTGGTAGGTTTCACCATCTCTTCTTCCAACTCCTATCATATATAACATATATCTATCAACTTCTATACACCATATATTTAACATTTAAAGCCAAAAAAGATCAAATCCTAACCTTAAACCTCTTATATAACCTTAAACTCATATAACCTCTCACTAAAGCATACTATAACCTTAATCAAGCTTAAAGAGGGGACTTAAATCATAAAAAAACTCATGATAAATCCAAGACCTAACCCATTTAGAAATGAGTCTGTACCAAAAATGGGATATACGTGGAAAAAGGCTATGAAAGCTTATAAAAAAGAAGGAGAAACGTGATTCCTTACTAAGATTGAAGGAAACACAGCTAGAAAGAAAGATTTGGACTCTCTTGTTCTTCTTTGGGTTAGCCTCCTCAAGAACACAACCTTGCTTAGGCTTCTGTCTCCCAAAAACTTGTTAAACTTTGATCTTTGATGTTGGTTTACGTGTTTTGGTCTAGAAATCCAAGAAAATCACAAGGCATTGGTCTCTGGTATGAGGAAACTTTGAGTTCTAGAGGTCACTTTTGAGTTTAGGTCGTGAGAGAAAGAAAA
Organism: Triadica sebifera; assembly: GCA_023653625.1. NCBI lineage: Eukaryota > Viridiplantae > Streptophyta > Magnoliopsida > Malpighiales > Euphorbiaceae > Triadica > Triadica sebifera. The sequence goes on along the minus strand of CM042898.1, from coordinate 14,332,377 downwards.
AAAACAATTGTTCACATTTTATATTTGATAGACTTCACAGGCATGAAGCATCTCAAAATATCATTCACAATGGTGACATCTGAGACATAGGTGTGGACATAGAATTTTTCACTTTTCTCATCTTTTCTTAACTCTTTTCCTTAACCAAACCCTTAAACACATTTATAACATCTCTAAACCATCTTATTAACTAGGCCATACTTAATGAGTGTTACGTTTCTCTCCCCCTTAAAAGAATTTTATCCTCAAAATTACCTGTAATGTTGTATTGAAATAGTTGGGGGTACTGTGTTATTATCACTTCATTGCTTTTCCATGTAGCCTCTTCTATTGCATGATTCCTCCATAGGACTTTGACTAATAATACTCCTCATTCCTAAGCTCTTAAACTTCATGAGCCAAAATCTCAATCGACTTTTCTTCATATATAAGATTTGGTCTTACCTCTATGATTTCGACTGTGATGAAGTGTGAAGGATCTGACTTATACCTCCTCAACATGGATACATGAAAGACATTGTGAATCTTACTTAACTCTAGCAGTGAAGCTAGTATGTAGGCAACTAGTGATGCGAACCAAGACAACAAAAATGATCTTACATGCCATGGAGGAGATGGATTAGTGATGCCACTTGGTCCAATCATAAGATCAAGTAGAAACAAGCTCAAGGCAGCCTTGCAAATGTATATTCAGAGCTTAGTGACAAGAGATATCAAGGAAGAGGCTTGGGTCAGGCTTGAAGAGATGGAATCAATTGGCGATCCAAAGCTTGTGACACTCATTGGGGCATGTGATGGTGAAGACACTAGCCTAATGGGCTAGAGAAGAAGTCTATATTACAAGGTTCAACTCATGTGCAATATGCTATGTTAAGGTGGACTTATGTTATGTCATGGTTGGGCCTAAGATTAATTTTAGTGGGTTGTTTTATTTTAATTATTGGAATGTAATTTCATTTAAAGACACATGATCGGCCTTATTTTAACTTGTCTTAAGTGTGTAGGCCTTATAAAATTAAGCCCATTCGTTTGTCCTTAAGTCATTAGGGTTAAGATTGGTCTTTTCTTCATGTTTCCACCTAGGGTTTGGTTTGTAGAGGTATAAATACCTCCTTATTCGTGTAAGACAATCAGATTGGTGATTTAAGATCAAAATTTCAGTGTTCTTGAGTGTTCTTAAAGTGGGAGGTGTGATCTCCAATATATACCAAGAATTGTTTTCACTTATCAGGTTGGTAATTAATTTGTGGCGTGAATCCAATTCTCTCTTCATACTCTTTGTTACCAATTCCTTGCTGTTTTGGGGGTGAAGAGTCTGATCTTGCAATTGTTTAAAACTTAAGATTTGTATCAAATTGATTTGGAGGTTGTCTAGACTTAGATTTTAGGTGGTTGCTGCATCATTTGGTATCAGAGCTTTGGTTCTAAATCAATTGTACTTATCTTTATTTTTTTGGTTTTAGTGATATTTGTTCAAGTTACAGCATAAAAAAATTAAAAAAAAAGTTTATGTATTTGTGGCTGAATTTGCTTATATTGCTGTCTATTGAAGTTTGGTTTATTTCTTTTTTTGGGGTACGAATTTTTGGTGTTTCAATTTTTTTTTGTTTATCAGATTACAAAGAAAAAAAAACAACAAAAAAAAATTCGTGCATATTGGCATTGATTGCCAAAAGTGGGACTGTTTGGATTCAATTGATTGCACACATATATAAAATGAATTGCCTCTGAATATATTTGCTCTATTCTGATTAAAATTGATAATTTGAGCAATTTTGAGTGGAGTTCGTAATTGAAATTGATTGGTTTCATATTGAGGTATAAGTTGAGATTTCATTGCTTATTGCTGGAAATTGTACAATTGGTGGATAATAGTTACTAATAGGCATACAATTAGCTTATTTGGCAGTAAGTTGGGAATGGTTTAGTGAGTTTTAGGTTTTGGTTCGAATTCTTTTAGGGCAGTAGGACATATGCACTTAATGTTTTCTAGTTTTGTCAATTTATTGCATTCTTTGTTTTATATTCTTGACTGCTGTCCTACTTGTTTCCATTACATTAGTTGAGTAATTTTGCATTCCATATTACTCAAATATCAATATTATATCTGCACACCTCATTCTTCATTCGTGTGTGCATATATCATATACTTGTCATTCCTTGCTTTCATCTCATTAATTTTGCTTCTAGTTTTGTGATGTTTCCTTTCTTGCTTAGGAATTATCTATTTTAATTTTCTGTTGGATATTGCTGCTCATTATTATTGATCTGGTTGGTTGAAATTGATCCGGAAATATATCATAGTGAGGACACAAGAGCGGTAAAAGGCAAGAGTGGTTAGCTCAAAAGAGGGTAAAAGCCTTAATTGAGTGAAACACGAGCGAACATATACCTTTTGAGTGAAACACATGAGGGAGTGTGTGAGGCCATTTATTTACATCATGTCTAAATCAAGCAACCAGGAAAGAAGTAGTGATGAAAGAAACAAAACTTTCTTCACATTGGAGGCTATGCAACAACAATTTGGAAGGCTTGAGATTATGCTCCGAGATATGAATGATCGGTTTGACAAGTATGATAGGAGGTTAGAAGGACATGATCAAGCTCTACAGAATCTTAGAAGAGATACATCCTTGCAAAGTCGAATTGGAGGGAGAAGGGAAAGGTTAGCAACTCCACCTCAATTTGACTATGAAGAAGATTTTGATGAGTTTGATGATGATAGGGATAGAAATCAGTTTGGAGGTAGAGGGGGCAAAAATGATAGAGGAAGGACTAGGAGAGAACATAGAGGCAGGGTAGAGGCGGATAGATTTGGGAATGTTGAGAATCGGATAGATCATAATTTGGGGAGTATAAAAATGAAAATCCCTACTTTTCAAGGTAGGAATGATGTTGATGCTTACTTGGAGTGGGAGAGAAAAGTGGAATTGGTGTTTGAATGTCATAACTATTCTAAGGAAAAAAAAGTAAAGTTGGCAGCCGTGGAATTCACTGACTATGCCTTGGTATGGTGGGACCAAATTATCCTCAATAGGCGTAGGAATGGGGAAAGGCCTATAAACACATGGGTGGGGATGAAGACAGTCATGAGAAAGAGGTTTGTCCCTAGTTACTATTATAGGGAACTACATCAAAGGTTCCAAAGTTTGAGACAAGGGAATAAAAGTGTTGAGGACTATCATAAAGAAATGGAGATAGCTATGATGAGGGCTAATATTGATGAAGATAGGGAGGCTACCATGGCACGTTTCTTGGCTGGTCTAAATAAGAAAATTGCAAATGTTATTGAGCTGCACCACTATGTAGAGTTAGAGGAGATGGTGAATATGGATATGAAGGTGGAGAAGCAACTAAAGCAAAAGGGAACCAACAAACCAACCTATTTGGGTTCCACATCTTATTGGAGCTCAAAATGGCCTAAAAGGGAAGACAAAGCCAAAGACAAGGTAAGAGAAGAAAAGGGTAAAGTAGAGCAAAAAGGCAACCCTAAAGCTAATGCTACTTCTTCTTCCAATACTGAAAAGCATAGAAACATAAAATGCTTTAAGTGCCTTGGCAATGGACATATTGCATCTCAATGCCCAAATAAAAAGGATATGATATTGAAAGATAATGGTGTAATTGAATCCGAAAGTGATAAAGAATCTGATTCAATGCCTTCATTTGAAGATTGTAGTGATGATGATGAGGCCGAGCATGCTGTTGGAGGGGATTTAAATCTTGTGGTTAGGCGTGTACTAAATGCACAAGGGAAAATATCTTCCATTCCAGATGCTTGATAAATGGCAAAATTTGTAGTCTTATAATTGATGGAGGAAGTTGTACTAATGTTGCAAGTACTACTTTAGTTGATAAGTTGGGGCTGGATTGTTTGAGACATCCTAGGCCATATAGACTACAATGGCTTAATGATTGCGGAGAGATAAGGGTAAACAAACAAGTTTTAATTTCATTCTCCATTGGAAGATATTCTGACCGTGTACTTTGTGATGTAGTACCTATGTATGCAAGTCATGTGTTGCTTGGTAGGCCATGGCAATATGACAGAAAGGTGACGCATAAAGGAGCATGGAGGAAGAAATGCAAAAAGAAGCCGAAAGGTCCAAATTGAGAGAAAATGAGCCAAAAGAAAATGGAAAGGTCGAGAGTTGCAAAATAAGAGAGATGAGAGGAAAAGAAAAAGGAGAGGCTGAAAAAGAGAGTAAAATGGGAGGAAAAGAGGCCCAAAAAGAAAAGCAAATAATTGGCCCAAATGAGAGTGGTACAAAGAAAAACAATTTTTATGCAAAAGTAAGGGATATGAGAGTGGCTTTTGAGAATCAACAATGTTTACTTGTACTCATGTACAAGGAATCTTGTTTTAATGAAGCTGACCTTAACCCTTCTTTGCCTAGTGTTGTTGTTTCTTTATTGCAGGAATATGAGAATGTATTTCCTGAAGAGTTACCACAAGAATTGCCACCAATAAGAGGAATTGAACATCAAATTGATTTCATACCAGGAGCTCAAATTCCAAACCGACCAGCCTATAGGAGCAACCCCGAGGAGACAAAGGAACTTCAAAGGCACTGTGGAGGAGTTGTTAGCAAGGGGGCATATCCGTGAGAGTCTTAGTCCTTGTGCAGTGCCGGTGCTTTTGGTGCCAAAAAAGGATGGAAGTTGGCGCATGTGTGTTGATTGTAGGGCTATGAATCGCATATCAGTTAAGTATCGCCATCCGATACCCAGATTGGATGATATGTTAGACGAACTGCATGGCCCATGTGTCTTTACTAAGATTGATTTGATGAGTGGATATCACCAAATTAGGATGAAAGTTGTTGATGAATGGAAAACAACATTTAAAACAAAGCTTGGTTTATATGAGTGGCTTGTTATGCCTTTTGGTCTAACCAATGCCCCTAGCACTATTATGAGATTGATGAATCATGTTTTGCGTCAGTTCATTGGAAAATTTGTTGTTGTTTATTTTGATGATATTTTGATTTATAGTAAATCTGTTGATGAACATGTACATCATCTTAGGGCAGTTTTGGATACATTTAGGAGAGAAGAATTGTATGCTAAACTTAAAAAGTGCACATTTTGCATGAATAGAGTTATATTATTAGGGTATGTGGTGAGTGCCAATGGAATTGAGGTTGATGAGGAGAAGATAAGGGCTATCCAAGAATGGCCAACCCCTAGGAATGTGAGTGATGTTAGGAGCTTTCATGGCCTTGCTAGCTTTTATAGGAGGTTTGTAAAGGATTTTAGTGTCATTGCTGCTCCTTTAACTGAAATCATTAAAAAGGATGTGGGGTTTAAGTGGGGCGAGGCGCAAGAACTTGCATTTAATATTTTGAAAAATAAACTTTGTTCTGCACCTGTTTTGAGTTTGCCTGATTTTAATTCTACTTTTGAGATTGAATGTGATGCCTCCGGGATAGGTATTGGTGCTGTTTTGATGCAGGGTAGACGTCCAATTGCTTTCTTTAGTGAAAAGTTGAGTGGTGCACAACTCAATTATTCCACGTATGACAAGGAGTTGTATGCATTGGTGAGGGCTTTGGAGACTTGGCAGCATTATCTTTGGCCTAAAGAGTTTGTGATTCATAGTGATCATGAATCTTTAAAGCATCTGAAGGGTCAAGGTAAGTTGAACAAACGACATGCCAAATGGTTGGAGTTCATGTGACCAATCTGCGTTTCAAAGGTTTTATAGGCATGATGGTTATTTATTTAGAGAAAATAAACTTTGTGTGCCTAATTGTTCAATGCGTGAGTTGCTTGTACGTGAGGCTCATAATGGTGATTTGATGGGTCATTTTGGTATTGCCAAGACACTTGACATCATGCATGAGCATTTTTATTGGCTTAATATGAAGAAAGATGTTGAGAAAATTTGCTCTAGGTGTGTTGCATGTAAGCAAGCCAAGTCAAGAATTCAACCTCATGGGTTTTATACTCCTTTACCCATCCCTAGTCAGCCCTGGATTGACATTTCTATGGATTTTGTGTTGGGACTGCCCAAGACTAAAAGGGGAAGAGATAGCATTTTTGTTGTAGTTGATAGGTTTAGCAAGATGGCACATTTCATCGCTTGCCATAAAATTGATGACGCTAGACATATTTCTGATTTGTTCTTTAAGGATGTTATGCGTTTGCATGGTGTTCCTAAAACTATTGTTTCTGATAGAGATTCTAAGTTTTTGAGTCATTTTTGGCGTGTGCTATGGGGAAAGTTGGGAACAAAGTTGCTATTTTCTACTACTTGTCATCCTCAAACAGATGGTCAAACTGAAGTGGTTAATAGAACTTTAGGATCATTATTACGTGCTGTTGTTGGAAAGAATTTGAAAACTTGGGAAGATTGTTTGCCATTAGTAGAATTTGCATATAATAGAAGCATTCATTCATCAACAGGTTATTCTCCATTTGAAATTGTCTATGGTTTTAATCCGCTAACCCCTTTGGATTTGTTGCCTATACCTGTGAATGATATTTCTAACTTAGATGGGCAAAAGAAGGCAGATTTGGTTAAGTCCATACATGAGAAGGCACAAAAAGCCAATCAAGGACGTAAAGTTGTGAAATTTGAACCTGGAGATTGGGTATGGGTGCATTTTAGGAAAGAGAGATTTCCTAACCAAAGGAAATCCAAGTTGGATCCAAGAGGCGATGGACCTTTTCAAGTGGTTGAGAGGATCAATGACAATGCCTATAAGATTGACTTACCCGGTGAGTATGGTGTTTCAGCAACTTTTAATGTTGCTGATCTTTCTCCTTTTGATAATACAGGTGGTGATTCGAGGACGAATCCTTTTGTGGAGGGAAGGAATGATGCGAACCAAGACAACAAAAATGATCTTACCATGGAGGAGATGGATTAGTGATGCCACTTGGTCCAATCATAAGATCAAGTAGAAACAAGCTCAAGGCAGCCTTGCAAATGTATATTCAGAGCTTAGTGACTAGAGATATCAAGGAAGAGGCTTGGGTCAGGCTTGAAGAGATGGAATCAGTTGGCGAACCAAAGCTTGTGACACTCATTGGGACATGTGATGGTGAAGACAACTAGCCTAATGGGCTAGAGAAGAAGTCTATATTACAAGGTTCAACTCATGTGCAATATGCTATGTTAAGGTGGACTTATGTTATGTCATGGTTGGGCCTAAGATTAATTTTAGTGGGCTGTTTTATTTTAATTATTGGAATGTAATTTCATTTAAAGACACACGATCAGCCTTATTTTAACTTGTCTTAAGTATGTAGGCCTTATAAAATTAAGCCCATTCGTTTGTCCTTAAGTCATTAGGGTCAGATTGGTCTTTTCTTCATGTTTGCACCTAGGGTTTGGTTTGTAGAGGTATAAATACCTCATTATTCGTGTAAGACAATCAGATTGGTGATTTAAGATCAAAATTTCAGTGTTCTTGAGTGTTCTTCAAATGGGAGGTGTGATCTCCATTGATATACCAAGGATTGTTTTCACTTATCAGGTTGGTAATTAATTTGTGGCGTGAATTCAATTCTCTCTTCATACTCTTTGTTACCAATTCCTTGCTGTTTTGGGGGTGAAGAGTCTAATCTTGCAATTGTTTAAAACTTAAGATTTGTATCAAATTAATTTGGAGGTTGTCTAGACTTAGATTCTAGGTGGTTGCTGCATCAACTAGTCCAAAGGATGTTGTACTATCTCATTGACATATACCTCTGCTAGCCTATTTAAATGATTGTCTCTCCTAAAAGGTAAGAAGTACGCTGACTTCATTAACTTATCCACTATGATCCAAATGGCGTTATACTTTCTTAGTGTCAAAGGCAATCCAATCACAAAATCCATTGTGATTTGTTCCCATTTCCATTCTGGTATTATAATTGGCTATAACAAATCCGAAGTACCTGATGTTCTGTCTTGACCTGTTGACATGTCAGGCATCTTATCATGAACTCTGTGATATCCTTTTTCGTACCTACCCACCAAAACCTTCCTTTTAGATCACGATACATCTTGTTACTTCTAGAAAAATATGGTTTCATATGCTTCCTTTAGAATCATTTGTCTCAATTCAGCAATATTAGGCACACATAAGTAGCCTTGGTAGAACAAACTACCATTTGGTTCAACTGTATACTCTAGTCTCTCCCCATTGAAGACCAACTTGGTGATCTCAACTGGATTGCTATCTTGCTCTTGTGCATCTCTGATTTCTTGATTGAGAGTAGGTCAAACATGTAACTCTGTTTATGGTCTTTCTGCTCAAAGCATCGACTACAATATTAGCATTGCCTAGATGATAGTCAATGACGCAATTATAATACTTGATCAATTCTAACCATCGTCTCTGCCTCAAGTTGAGTTCCTTTTGAGTCAGGATGTACTGTCTTGTGCTCTTTAGTTCTCATTCTTTTAATTCTGTCCTTTTTGCTTATAATTACATTAGTTAAGTTTAATTTACATTCTTAGATTTAAATTGGACAAAAATCAGTAGCATACACATATTTTGCATATGTGTATAGCTTTAGATATAATTAATTTCTTTAACATGAGTTTGCTAATAGATTTTATTCCATTCATTATTGTTAGGGTTCATTGTTAATTCTTAGCATAGATCACTTGCATATTGTTCGATTTTGTTTCTGGTTCTTATTTGTAATTTTGAGATTCAAACTTTGAGTGGTAATAGCTAAGAGAGGTAAGCTCAAAAGAGGATAAAAACCATTATTTGTGTGAAACACGAGCGGTATATATTCTGATTTGAGTGAAACATGTGAGGGAGTAATTGTAAGGTCCTTTTACTTCATTATTACTTTCTTGAATTACTAACCATGTCAAAGGAAAGCACAAGGGGCAGCAGTGAATGTGAGGAACAGCCCAAACTCATACCATTGGAGGCTGTCCAATATGAATTTCAAAGGCTATTTTCCATGATTGAGTCTTTTAATGAGAAGATGGAGAGACAAGATCGGAAAATTGAAGAGGTGAGACAACAAAGCACTTCAAATTCCAGAAAAACAAAAGAACATTCACGACCTCATGGGAGGTGGAACATTCACAATTCTGGAATTAGGAGGTTTCGGCTCCAAGAGGAAGATGAAGACTTTGATTCCTATGATGATGCCCATTCAACAAGGAGAAAATGAGGAAATAGGTGTGAAAGAAATATCAACTCCATCAAAATGAAAATTCCACCTTTTAAAGGGAGGAATGATGCTGAACCATACCTAGAATAGGAGAGAAAAGTGGAGCTCATCTTTGAATGCCACAATTATAGTGAAGAGAAAAAGGTAAAACTTGTTGTTGAATTCACTGATTATGCTCTTGTTTTGTGGGATCAGATCAAAATGTCTAAAAGAAAGAATGGTGAAAGACCCATTAGAACATGGAAACTGATGAAGAGGGTGATGAGAAAGAGATATGTGCCAGCCTATTACTATAGGGAGTTGAACCAAAAATTGCAACACTCACAAGGATATATGACCATTGAAGATTACCATAAGGAGATGGAGATGGCAATGATGAGAGCCAATGTGGAAGAGGATCTATAACTCACCATGGCACGCTCCTAGGTGGTTTGAACAAAGATATTGCTAAGCATTATGTGGACTTTGAAGATATGAACAACATGACCATAAAAATTGAAAAGCAATTGAAAAGCATGGGGGCAAAAAGGAGTTACACGAATTTCACAACCAAATGGAATTCAAAATGGCCTAAAAAAGGAAGAAAGGGGTAAAAGAAAAGGTGATTGGCCCGAAAGAGGTGAGCAAAGAAAAAGGGGTAAAAGATGATGGGAAATCAAAAACACCTAGTGCTAATGATAAACATAGTAAAATTAAATGTTTTAGATGTTTGGGGGTGGGACATATTGCATTTCAATGTCCTAATAAGAACACTATGTTATTGAAAGATAATTGTGTAATTGATTGTTAAAGTGAAGAAAGTAGTGATAATGATGGTATGCCTTCCTTAGTTGATGTTAGTGATTGTGAAGATGATAATGTGCAATATGGTAATGATGTTCTTGTTGAATCTTTGGTTGTTAGGAGAGCCTTAAATATGCATGTTAAAGATGAAACTAGGGATCAAAAAGAAAATATTTTTCATACATGTTACATAGTCAATGGAAAGGCATATAGTTTGATTATTGATGAAAGTAGTTGTACTAATGTAGCTAGTGCAACACTTGTTGATAAGTTGGGTTTGAATTGTATTAGGCATCGTAATCCATATAAGATACAATGGTTGCATGAATGTGGTGAAATAAGGATAAATAAACAAGTGATGCATTCTCTATTGGTAGTATAAGGATGAGGTGTTACATGATGTTGTACATATGCATGCTAGTCATGTTTTACTTGGAAGGCCTTGGCAATATGATAGGCATGTGATGCATGATGGATATAGGAATTGGTATTCTTTTAGCTTGAATGACCAAAATTCGGGTAGTGAGGCAAGTTCAAGTAAAAGAATTGACAGAAAAGAGACATTGAGTGATAAAAATGAAAGAAATACAAATAAAGGCTGAATGGTGAGTGATGGCAAAAGAGAGAAAAGTAAAGGTGTGATTGTCAGGAGAGAAAAGAAAGTGAGCTTGTATGCAAGGGAGAAAGAATTGAGAGGTGTTTTCATGCACAAAAGAGTCTTATTGTATTGAGATACAAACACAATCTTTTAATTTTAAATGACATTGACCCTTGTTTCCCTAGTATTTTTGTGTCTTTGTTGCAAGAATTTGAGGATGTGTTCCCCGAATGGATTCCTAAAGGTCTCCTACTATTAAGAGGCATTGAACATCAAATTGACTTTGTTCCTGGGGCTTTCATACCAAATAAACCAGCCTATAGAATCAATCTCGAGGAGACAAAAAGAGATACAAAGACAAGTTGAAGTGCCTTAAATCCATGTACCGTTCCTGTGTTGTTAGTGCCTAAAAAGGATGGGTCTTGGAAGATATGTGTGGATTGTCGTGCCATTAATAAAATAACAAGAAAGTATAGACATCTTATCCCTAAACTTGATGATATGCTTGATGAATTATATGGGACACATTACTTTACCAAAATTGATCTTAAAAATGATTATTTTCAAGTTGGAATGAAAGTAAGAGATGAATGGAAATTTGTTTTTAAAACTAAACATGGTTTATATGAGTGGTTGGAAATGCCTTTTGGTTTAACTAATGACCTAATACTTAAGTTTGTTGTGGTTTATTTTGATGATATGCTTATATACAACAAATGTTTTGATTATCATATTTATGCATGTTAGTGTTGTATTAGAAGTATTCAGAAAAGATAAATTGTATGCCAACTGAAAGAAGTGCACTTTTGCTAGTGAGAATCTTGTATTTCTTGGTTTTGTTGTTAGTCCTAAAGGAATTGAGGTATATGAGAAAAAAGTGAAAGCTATTAGAGATTGGCCAACACCTACCAATGTTAGTGAGGTTAAGAGTTTTCATGGTTTGGCTAGTTTCTATAGAAGGTTTGTTAAAGATTTTAGTTCCATTGCAACACCTTTAAATGAGTTTAGTTAAAAAAAGATGTTAAATTTAAATGGATTGAATTACAGGAAAAGACATTTAATTTTCTTAAGGATAAACTATGTAGTGCACCTATTTTGTCTTTGTTTGATTTTAACAAAACTTTTGAGCTTGAATGGTATGCCTCGGTAGTTGGCATATGAGTTATTTTAATACAGGAGGGATGACCAATAGCATACTTTTAGTGAGAAGTTGCATGGAGCTTAATTGAATTATTCCACATATGATAGGAAATTATATGCTTTAGTGAGAGCCTTGGATGTGTGGCAACATTATCTTGTTTCCTAAAGAGTTTGCCATATATATATTGATCATGAGTTCTTAAAAGCATTTGAAGGGACAATTGAAACTCAATAGGCGACATGGTAAGTGGGTGGAATTTATTGAGATATTTCCATATGTGATAAAATACAAGCAAGGTAAGGATAATGCAATGGCTGATGCACTTTTAAGAAGATATATGTTAAGTTCTAAATTGTTGGGATTCAGACAAACTAAAGAACTTTATTTCACTAATCTTGATTTTGCTAATGTGTATGATAAGTGTGAGCAAGCTGCATTTCCAAAATTTTATAGGCATGATGGATATTTGTTTAGGGATAGTAAACTTTGTGTGCCTATGTGTTTTTTAAGCAAGCTACTTGTGCATGAAGCTCATAGTGGGGGATTAATGGGGCATTTTGGGGTTAATAAGACTTCGGATATGTTGCATGAACACGTTTATTGGCCACATATACATAGGGATGTTGAAAGAATTTTATGCTAAGTGTGTTGCGTGTAAACAAGCTAAATCTAAAGTTATACCTCATAGATTTTATACACCTTTACTTATTCCTAATGCACCTTGAATTGAAATTACATGTTAGATCATTCTCACATAATTTCAATCGAGACTATAAAGGTGAGGCCATACCTTACATATGAGGAAAATCCCATTGAGATATTGGCTTGAAAAATCAAAGAGCTCAGGAACAAGCGAGTACCATTAGTCTAAGTCCTATGGAGGAATCATGCAATAAAAAGACTACATGGAAAAACAAAGAAATGATGATGACACAATACCTCCAGCTATTACGACACAACACATCAGGTAATTTTGAGGATGAAATTCTTTAGGAGGAAGAAAAATATAATGCTTGCTAAGTAGGACCTTGTTAATAAGATGGATTAAAGATATAAGTGTGTTTAAGGATTTGGTTAAAGGGAAAAAGTTAAAAAGAGATTAAAAAAGTGAATGTCCTATATTCACGTTTGTGAATTTAGTGTCACGATCGTGAATGATGCTTTTGGGATGCATCATGCCTGTGATAGAGCTGTCATACCCCATGAATATCATCAGGTATAAAAATGGTAGTAGTTCGTTCTTCTCTCTCACACATTCCTATTACCTTAAAAAACCTTAGTTTGAGGGTTAAAGTTAGGGTTTAGTCTTTTATGGTTTCATATTTTTGGTTATGGCATATAGATGTTAATAAAATTGTTTATATATGCTAAGAGTTGGAAGAGGAGGTGGTGAAACCAACCAAGAAGATATGCAAATTTGATTTAAAGCTTAGTTTTTGAGGCTCTATAGAGGTATGTACATATATGCATTTTGTAATATCCTTGACCTTCCCCACATGCATGTCATCGAAAATAAGCATCTTGCATACAATTCAATTGAACACGTGCATTTCATACGTATTTTTGTAGGAACAAGTTTATGACACGCACTAGCTACGTGTCATAGTATTTGGCACTTGTATTGAGTCGCACGTGTGTAATTATAACCTAAATGAGGATAACAAAGTATTAGAAATGAATTGAATAAGGTGACTAAATTAAAGTAAGAAAAATGATTAGATTAAGATTAGTGAACATTTACATTGCTAATTTAGTTAAATCGGGTCAAATGATTATGCTGTATTATTGTGTGAATTAGTGGAATTATAAATATATGTAAATAATAATAATAATAATATAGACAAAATAAAATGAAAATGACATAAAAAAGAAATAGAAGAGAAGAGAAATTAGAAATGAGAAGAGAAAAGAGAAGAGAAAAGAGAAGAGATGAAGAGAAAATGATAAAAAGCCAAAAAAGCAAAAAGGTTGGCTTTATCTTCCTACCCCATTTATGCCTTCTTCTCCAGCCCGACTTCTTCTTCAATTTTCTCCATTCCAGCCACAAATTCTTCCTTGTTTCACTTTATTTTTGAGGCAAATTGATCTCTTGCAAGTTTGTTCTTGGTAAGTAATCAATTCTTATTGCTATAGGGTTGATTTGAGTTGCTTAGGTTCAATATTAGGCACTAAATTTTACCCCGATTTTTATGTTAATATAAATTGATTATGGAAATGTGTAAAACACAAAAGTTGTTCCTTTATATCTTAGATTTATGGATATGTAAACATTTTTGCAAGATGTTATATATAGGGAGAGATATGCTCTTCGTACTAAAACTGGTCAGGGTGTAAACCCTAACCAAGTTAGCTACTATGTGGTTTGATTTCGAATATGTTAAAGCCCTTATTTGAAGTCTCTCAAAACATAAAAGTTGTAGATATATATGTTTTGTATCTTTCTAACAAATTTCAGGTTCATAGGTCTTGTAAATATTGAGTTATGGTGAATGGAACCATGACTGTTCCATGGTTTGAACTGCCTATTGAGTGCCCTGGGCAGATACAGTAACTTGTTTGGATAATTTGAGCTTATTAGAGCTAGATTCTGTACATGATAAAAACTTAAACGTTATAGGTATATGTCTTAGCTAAATTTTGGTACTAATTTTAGCTTTATTGGATATGTATAGACTAAGTTATGGCCTTTGGAATCCATACTAGTCCGGAAGTCAATTCTATTATGGACCAGTAAAATGTTTGGTATAATTAGAAGACCTTAGAGACATAATTGGTAAAAGTTGTAAACATGAAACATGTTCCATATGAACCCTTATAAGTTTCTGTAAAGTTTCATTAAAATAGGACATATATATTATAAGTTATGATGAACCCAAATGAGTACCCTGAAACTGCCTAAAGGCAGAAAACAAGGCAGAAAACTGAACACTCTTAGAAATTCCATCAAATATTGTACAATGATCCAATTGGTCTGAAATTTGAATATGTTCTATAATTATATGTTATTTGTAATTAGGAACAAGAATCAGATTAATTGGTCAATTATAGGAAAAGTTATAGGCTAAACAGTCCCATAAGGTCACACTGCCTCATAGGAAAAATCTTAACTATTGACATGAACAATGCATATTAATTTGTTTAAGCCACATTAAGTCTCCCTAATCATGAGTTAATCGATTATGTTTTCATATTAGGCTCGCAACATATTGGAGACCCACAAGGAGCAGATAGACAATAAGTTAGGGGTCGGAATCAAAGGAGAACGGTGAGTCCAATTATCGATTGAATTCTTTAGTGCAAATGAATGTTGCTTGCTATGTGATTCATGTGATTGTCATGATTGATCCTTGATAATGTAATGATGGATAATTTGTGACATTGTGGTACACATAAATGGTATACTTACGGTATATTTGAGGTATATGTTTGACAAATGTGATATATATACATGGTATATGTATAGTATATGCAAGGTATATGCTTGACATATGAGGTATATATGGAATATATATATGTTCTATATGATAAAGTTGCAATAGTTGATGAATGCTTAAATACAAGTGCATATGCATATGGGCTAAAAAGGCGTTGTGACTAGTTAATCGATATTGTAAAGCAAAAGAAGAGGCATATGGCCCAACAAATGTGCAAATGAAACAAATGATCAAGCTAGCTAGCAAATGCAAATGCAAATGTTCACATGGAAACCCAGGGCAATGTCTGTTTAACTTGGTCACAACAAAATGAAATAAGCAAAGCATTTGCATACATAAAGAGTAACGATTATATGTTTCAACTTTATTGATACTTATATGATACTGATGAATGGAATGGAATACATGGTATATATTGGAATTGTGATTTATGACTATGAGTTGTTTGGTACTTTAGAGCTCATTGGATGGTTATTCTCACTGAGCCGCAACTCATCAATTTGCATCATTTTTCAGGTAAAGAAAAGTGATAGCTCATTTTGAGTAGCGTATAAAAGACATGGAGCACAGGTCACTGGCCGAGCCTCATCACTTTCTCTCTCCTTGCATTCCATACAAGCATGAAAACATGTCATCTGTATTTTGGACTTATATGCTTGAATATGTATTATCACTCTAGATTAGTTTTGAAATGTATAAATGGAAACAACCCGTAATCCTTCGGATGTGAAGTATATGTTTTAATATATGTGATATATCGTATTTGTGGTTTTTAATGTTGACTTGAAAAGTCATTGAATTATATTACAGGATATGAAAAAAAGTTTACTACTATTGTTAACAGGGTATTTTACCTTTCCAGTATGCTATGTATGATTACTTGGTACAGGGATAGGTTATACTCAAATGCATATGATGTGGTGTTACACATTTAAATTCCAAAATATGGTATGTTATGTGTGAAAATATGTGACGAATGCTTTGTACACTATAAATGCTAGCTTTTGCTTATAATTAATGCCATGATAAAAATAGGATTGAATGAGAGGTGTTGCAAATATTGATCATGCTTTAAATGAGTATTAATGATGTCATGATATGAATCTTGTAATAAATGTGCTCAATGAGTTATTAATGAGGATGTTGTATGTGCTCTTTAATGATTAATGGATATTAAGGTATGATTTTGCCATGATTTTTTTGGGTATGTTGATAAGAAAAGGTTGTCATTGGACAATTGATGCAATAACCCCCTAGAATCTAAGTCTAGATGACCTCCAAATCAATTCAAAATGGAATCTTCAATTCTAATTAATTGTTAATTGAACCTTTCATCCCCAATCAGCAAGGAATTGGTAACAAATAGTATAAGAAAGAATTAGAATCCACCACAAGTCAATACTAACCTGATAAGTGAAATAATTCTTACCAAAGTGTTGAACACGTATTTCTTGAAGAAAACCTCTCAAATATTTATTAATCATGTAATATGATGTCATTCACATTTTTGGAAGGTATTTATACCTCTAAATGACCTAAAGTCCCATAAGAAAAAAGAATCCTAAAGATATTTAACCGTAATCCCTTATAGAATGGGATTTACAACTCATCTTATCTAAATCCCTTAAATTTTAAAGTTAGGGATTTGACAATTAAGTAATATGAATCCTTTTCTAATAAGGAAAACTAAATAAGGACTTAATTTAATTAATGAGGTGGTGGCATGAGCTTTATTTTAAATGGTCCACACTCCTATTACATAAAAAAAACTAATGAATTTAAGCCTTGAATAGATAAATAAGCCCATATTGCTTTAAATCCTCATGATATGCACATGCCTCCCCTTGCACATGACCTCCACATGACTTGCACATGATTTTGAAGCTTGAATATGGACTTGTTGGCTAGCCCATTGGGCTAGTTGTCTTAGTCTTTACATGCCCAAATAAATGTTATAAGCTTTAGGCCGCCCCATGATGATGTCTCCTTAAGCTTGATCCATTCCACTTCTTTGATGTCTCTTCTCACGAAGCTTTGAACATATGTTTGCAAGATTGCCTTAAGCTTATTTGCTCTTGATCTTATAATTGTTTCAAGTGGCATAACCAATCTCTCATCTCCTTAGAATGAAGAACCATGATCCATGCCTTATCTCGCATCACAACCATTAGAGCCCTTGATGTCTTGTATTAAATGTCTTGTTTTGTGTTAAGTATTGCTGAAAAATCCAGATTCACACCCATGACAAAAGAGTTCACAGTCGTGAATTATCAAACCTAGAACTGCTTAACTCAAGCATAATGTTTCACAGCTTGAGTCACCACTTAATTCACACCCGCAATACAGAGTAACACCTATGACTACTTCATGCTTGTGAAAGATTAAGCACTTTATAGCCAGTAGTATTCATGAGCACATTCATGGTTTAGTTCACAAGTGGGGGAACCCGTGAATGGAACCTTCACGATAGTGAACATCAAGTTCATGTCACGAAAATTGTTTAAATGACATATGTTGTTTTATGATGTGATGTTATGCGATTGCTATGCACATGTATAATATATGATATACTATAAGTATGACATGATTTCATGAATGCTAACACATGAATGATACATGTTGATGTTCCACATGATCAAAAGAATATATGTAATAAGTGAATACATGATAATGAAATATAACAAAGGAGAATATAAATAAGTTATACCTAGGCTATATAATAGGACTAGAAGTGTAACACCACATCTTATGCATTTTAGTATAACCTATCCAAATATCAAGTAATCATACATGGCGTACTGGAAAGGTAAAATATCATGTTAACAATAGTAGTAAAATTGTTTTTCATATCCTGTAATATAATTTCATGACTTTGCAAGTCTCATATCCTATAATTTCATTCAATGACTTGCAAGTCTCATATCCTGTAATATTATTCACTGACTTTGCAAAGTTAACACTGAGGTTTTCACCACAATATAATATATCACATATATCAAAATATAAACTTTTCACATAAGTATTTTCGAGTTGATTTCATTTATAAATAGTTAGACTCATTCCAAAATGATTATACCTATTCAAGCACGTAAATACAAAAAAACACATATGACATATTTTCATGCTTGTGTGGAATGCAAGGAGAGAGAGAGTGATGAGGCTCGGCCAGTGACCTGTGCTCCATGTCTTTTATACGCTACTCAAAATGAGCTATCACTTCTCTTTACCTGAAAAATGATGCAAATTGATGAGTTGCGGCTCAGTGAGAATAACCATCCAATGAGCTCTAAAGTACCAAACAACTCATAGTCATAAATCACAATTCCAATATATACAATGTATTTCATTCCATTCATCAGTCAATAACATATAAATATAGATAAAATCAAGTATTCAATAATTGTTATTTACTTATGCTTTGCTTGTACATTTTATTTTGTTGTGACCAGATTAAACGAACATTGCCCCGGGTTTCCATGTGAACATTTGCATTTGCATTTGCTAGCTAGCTTGATCATTTGTTTCATTTGCACATTTGTTGGGCCATAGGCCTCTTCTTTTGCTTTGCACATTTGTTGGGCCATAGGCCTCTTCTTTTGCTTTGCACATTTGTTGGGCTATAGGCCTCTTCTTTTGCTTTGCAATGTCGATTAACTAGCCACAACGCCTTTTTAGCCCATATGCATATGCACTTGTATTTAAGCATTCATCAACCATTGCATCTTTATCATATACAACATACATATATTCCCTATATACCTCATATGTCAAGCATACACCTTGTATATACTATACATGTACCATGTATATATATCACATTTGTCAAATATATACCTTAAATATACCACAAGTATACCATTTATATGTACCACAATGTCACAAATTATCCATCATTACATTATCAAGGACCAATCATGACAATCACATGAATCACATAGCAAGCAACATTCATTTGCACTAAAGAATTCAATCGATAATTAGACTCACCGTTCTCCTTTGATTCCGACCCCTAACTTATTGTCTATCTGCTCCTTGTGGTTCTCCAATATGTTGCGAGCCTAATATGAAAACATAATCGATTAACTCATGATTAGAGAGACTTAATGTGGCTTAAACAAATTAATATGCATTGTTCATGTCAATAGTTAAGATTTTTCCTATGAGGCAGTGTGACCTTATGGGACTGTTTAGCCTATAACTTTTTCTATAATTGACCAATTACTCTGATTCTTATTCCTCATTATCAATAACACATATATATAGTACATATTCAAATTTCAGACCAATTGGATTATTTTATAATATTTGGTGGAATTTCTAAGATTGTTCTGTTTTCTGCCTTGTTTTCTTCCTTTAGGCAGTTTCAGGGTACTCATTTGGGTTCATCATAACTTACACTATATAAGTCATATTTTAATGAAACTTTACAGACACTTATATGGGTTCATATGGAACATGTTTCATGTTTACAACGTTTACCAATTATGTCTCTAAGGTCTTCTAATTATACCAAACATTTTACTGTTCCAGAATAGAATTGGCTTCCGGACCAGTATGATTTCCAAAGGCCATAACTTAGTCTATAGATAACAAATTAAGCTAAAATTAGTACCGAAATTTATCTAAGACATATACCTATAACTTTTATGTTTTGATAATTTACAGAATGTAGCTCTAACAAGCTCAAATTAGCCAACCAATGTACTGGATCTGCCCAGGGCACTCAGTAGGCAGTTCAAACTATGGAACAGTCATGGTTCCATTCACCATAAATCCCCATTTACAAGCCCTATGAATCTGAAATTTGGTATACAGATACAAAACACATATATCTACAACTTTTATGTTTTGAGAGACTTCCAATAAGGTCTTTAACCTATTCGAAATCAAACCACACAGTAGCTAACTCGGCTAGGGTTTATACCCTGACCAGTTTCAGTACGAAGGGAATATCTCTCCCTATACATAACATCTTGCAAAAATGTTTACATATCCACAAATCTAAGATATAAAGGAACAACTTTTGTGTTTTACACATTTCCAGAATCAATTTCTATTAATATCAAAATCGGGGTGCAATTCAGTGCCTAATATTGAACCTAAGCAACTCAAATCAACCCTATAGCAATAAGAATTGATTACTTACCAAGAACAAACTTGCAAGAGATCAATTTGCCTCAAAAATAAAGTGAAACAAGGAAGAATTTAAGTCTGAAATGGAGGAAATTGAAGAAGAAAACGGGGCTGAAGTGAGGAGGCAGAAATGGGGAGGAAAGATGAAGATAAAGCCAACTTGTTTTTTGTCCGTTTCTCTTTTTCTCTTTTTCTCTTTTTCTCTTCTCTTTTCTCTTCTCATTTCTCATTTCTATTCTCTTATATTTCTCTTTTGTTTCATTTTCATTTTATTTTATATTGTTATTATTATTATTTCATATATTTATAATTTCATTAATTCACACAATAATACAACTTAATCATTTGACCCGATTTAACTAAATTAACAATGTAATTGTTTACTAATTTTAATCTAATCATTTTTCTTAGTTTAATTTAATCACCTTATTCAATTTATTTCTAATGCTTTGTTATCTTCATTTAGGTTATAATTACACAAGTGCGACTCGATACAAGTGCCAAATACTAGGACACGTAGCTAGTGCGTGTCATAAACTTGTTCCTATAGAAATACGTATGAAATGCATGTGTTCAATTGAATTGTATGCAAGATGCTTATGTTCGATGAAATGCATATGAGGAAGGTCAAGGATGTTACAATTCTCCCCTCCTTTTAAAAATTTTGTCCTCAAAATTAATACCTGAAAACAGGTGTGGATATTGTTTTTTCATATTTTCTTCTGTTTCCCATGTTGCCTCTTCTTGTAAATGGTTACGCCATAATACCTTAACCAAAGGTATTTCGCGATTTCTTAGCTGTTTAGTCTTGTATCCAATGATTTGCACTGGTTCCTCAACATAACTCATGTCCTCTGCAATCTCAATGGCTTGATCTTTAAGTACATGTGTAGGATCTGACCTGTATCTTCTAAGCATGCTCACATGAAACACATTATGTATCTGAGCCATCTCGGGTGGTAAAGCCAACCTATAAGCCAATGGACCAATCTTCTCAAGAATTTCATAAGGTCCTATGTATCTTGGGCTCAATTTACCCTTCTTGCCAAATCGGATTACCCCTTTCCATGGAGATACACGAAGAAACACCTTTTCACCTAATTCGTATTCCATCTCCCTTCTATGCTGATCCGCATAACTTTTCTGCCTGTCCTGCCTGCCTTTAGCTTGTTCTTGACAACCTTGATCTTATCCACTGTATCTTGTACTATCTCTGGCCCTTCTAATGCACGTGCACCTTCTTCATCCCATATGATAGGGCTTCGACACTTTCTGCCATACAATGCTTCATATGGTGCCATCTGGATACTGCTATGATACTGGTTGTTGTAAGCAAATTCAATCAATGCTATATATTCATCCCAAGCACCTCTGAATTCCATAGAACATGCCCTAAGCATTTCTTCCAATGTTTGTATAGTCCTTTCTGATTGTCCGTCAGTCTGTGGGTGGAATGCAGTGCTAAAGTTCAATTTTGTTCCCAATGCATTCTGTAAACTCACCCAAAAATGTGAAGTAAACCGTGGATCTCTATCAGACACAATGGATACTGGAATGCCATGCAATCTGAATATCTCATTCACATATAATTTGGACAAACTCTCAAGTGTATAACCCCATCTGATAGGTAGAAAATGTGCTGACTTGGTTAATCTGTCAATAATTACCCATACTGCATCATTTTTCCGTGGAGTTCTTGGCAATCCATAGACAAAATCCATCGTTATTCTTTCCATTTCCATTCTGGCACTGGCAATGGATGTAACTTACCAATTGGTGTCTGATGTTCAATTTTAATCTGCTGACATGTCAAGCATTTGGAAACATATTCTGCTATATCTTTCTTCATTCTTGGCCACCAGTAATGAGGCCTTAAACTGTGATACATCTTTATCATCCCTGGGTGCATTGCATAGGGTGCATTGTGTGCCTCTTCCATTATTTCTTGACGCAAGTTCTCAGTGTCTGGAACACATATGCGTGACTTTAACATCAGTACATCATCCTGCAATTGAAAATCTTTACTGTTTTCCTGCCTTACTGATTCAATTTTCTCACACAATTTAGGATCTTTGCTTTGTGCTTCTTTGATCCTCTCCTTTAGTATAGGTCTGACTCGAAGAGTAGCAATAAGTGATCCTTCATCATGTATATTTAATTCAACATTCATAGATCGTAATTGAATCAAATATGGAAAAGAGGATACTTGCAAGTGAGCTACACTGCCACTAGCCTTCCTACTCAATGCATCTGCTACCACATTGGATTTCCCTGGATGGTATTCAATTGTACAGTCATAATCTTTCAATAGCTCTAACCACCGCCTCTGCCTCATGTTTAATTCTTTCTGTGTCAGCAAATAACCCAAGCTTTTATGGTCTGTGAAGATTTGGAATGTCTCACCATACAGATAATGCCTCCAAATCTTCAATGCAAATACGACTGCAGCCAGTTCTAAATCATGCACTGGATATGAGATCTCATGTGGTCTCAGTTGTCTGGATGCATAAGCTATCACCTTACCATGTTGCATCAACACACATCCCAAGCCTTGGTGAGAAGCATCACTATATACTGTAAACCCACCTGTACCTGTAGGGATGGTTAACACTGGTGCTGAGGTTAGCCTGTGTTTTAGTTCATCGAAACTCCTCTGACATTCTGGAGTCCACTTGAAAGGCACATTCTTTCTCAACAATTTAGTCAAAGGGCTAGCAATTAAGGAGAATCCATCAACAAATCTCCGATAATATCCGGCTAAACCCAAAAAACTACGCATTTCTGAAATATTTTTAGGAGCTTCCCAATTTACCATAGCCTCAATTTTCTTTGGGTCAACCTCTATGCCCTTACACGACACCACATGTCCAAGAAACACCAAATGATCTAACCAGAATTCACATTTACTCAATTTGGCATATAATTGTTTCTCCCTCAAAGTTTGCAACACAATTTTTAAATGTTGTTCATGTTCTCCCCTATTCTTCGAGTACACCAATATGTCATCAATAAATACTATCACAAACCTATCCAAACATGGTTGAAACACCTTATTCATTAAAGCCATAAATGCAGCTGGAGCATTAGTCAATCCAAATGGCATTACTAAAAATTCATAATGCCCATACCTGGTTCGAAAGGCAGTATTTGGAACATCTGCTTCTGCTACCTTCAGCTGGTAATAGCCTGATTTCAAATCGATCTTGGAGAATATTTGGGCTCCTTGCAACTGGTCAAACAAATCATCTATTCTGGGTAACGGATATTTGTTCTTCATTGTCATTTTATTCAGTTGCCTGTAATCGATGCACAATCTCATAGTTTCATCTTTCTTTTTAACAAATAACACTGGAGCTCCCCATGGTGATACACTAGGTCTAATATACCCTTTGTCAAGTAACTCCTGCAATTGGGCCTTTAGTTCTTTCAACTCAACTGGGGCCATTCTGTAGGGTGACCTTGATATTGGTGCAGTTCCTGGTACTAGTTCAATAGTAAATTCTATCTCTCTATCTGGTGGTAAACCAGGTAGATCATCTGGGAATACATCAGCAAATTCCCTTACCACTGGTATATTTTCAAGCAAGCTATCAGTGGTTCTAGTATCAGTCACATATGCCAAATATGCTTCACATCCCCCTTTGATCATTCGAAATGCCTTTACAGCTGAAACTAGACATGTAGGCACAAGTTTTCTTTCACCTAGAAATACTACCCTTGGCTGGTTTGGTGATTCCAAAATTACTTCCTTAGTAAAGCAATTCACTATTGCATGATGTCTAGTTAACCAGTCCATTCCCAGTATCATATCAAATTCATATATTGGCAATAAAATCAGATCAGCTATTAACTCAGCTCTGTTAATGCATATCAGGCAATTACGACAGACCTTATTCACAACTACCACGGTTCCTAATGGCGTACTCACATTTATGTCAATCCCCAAAGTCTCATGCATTTGATGCAATTCAGATGCCATATGCAATGATATAAATGAATGAGTGGAGCCTGGGTCAATCAATGCATATGCTAATATTTCAAAAATATAAATATTACCAGTGACTACTTCGGGAGCATCCACTGCCTCTTGTCTAGTCATAGCAAACACCATGGCCTGAGTAGGAGGTCTAGAACTCTGACCTTCAGATCTGTTGACCCTCGGTGCCTCAACAGTAGTCTCAGATACTCCTCTGTCTCTGCTAGTCTCTGCTAGTTTGGCTCTATTTGGACAGTCTCTATACATGTGCTCCATCGATCCACAGAAATAACATGCTCCTGTGAGCCTTCTACATTCGCCCGTATGCTGTCTGCCACAATAACTACATGTGGGCCTCTGTTCAACATATTGGCTCTGCCCTCTGCCTGGGTAAGAGAAAATCATTCCTCGACCTCTAGAACTGGAGTACCCACTTCTGTTACCAGATTGTGCAGGCATATATCTACCTTTTTTCCCCAACCTTCTGCTAGACTCACCAAAGAATTCACGTGATGGCCTTTTTATTTGTTGTTCCCCAGCTTCTTTCATTAACCGTTCAGCTCTGATTGCAGCAGCTCTGAGCCTAGCATAACTATCAAGATCAGTAGTTGTGATTCTGTTTCTGATCTCATATTTGAGGCCCTCTTCAAACTTCCTGCATTTGTCTCTTTCAGTAGAGACCATGAAAGTGGCATAATGGGAAAGCTTGTTAAATTGTACTTCATACTCCGCAATAGACATATTCCCCTATTTCAGATTCAGGAATTCCTTCCTCTTCTCATCTTTATATGCTTCAGGCATGTAATTGTTCTGAAATTCCAGGAGAAAATCATTCCATGTCAACACCGGTGGTTGTGCATCACTGTCAGGGACTGTCTCCCACCATTCATAAGCATTTCCTTGCAGTAAGGATACTGCATAATCGAATTTCTCATCTGGAGTACATCTCATCATATTCAGTACCCTCTGTGTCCTTTTCAGCCATGTCTCAGCTTCTGCTGGGTCTGTTGTGCCACTGAAATCAGTTGCACCACGTTTCCTCAGCTTGTCATACCGTCTTTCCTTGTACATTTCAGGACCATATACTTCTTGTTCTAGGTTTTCATGGGGTACTTCTGCATGAGATGACTGTGATGCATGTACTGGAGCTCTAGCTCCTAGTGCTGGTTGCTCTCTATGTAAATGAGGTGATGCCTCATGAGAATGCATTTCGGCCGACCTCTCCCTCCTTGGTGAATTATGTCTTATGATGTCCCTAAAATAAATGAACGTATGTCACTACATAATGTTCAACACATAGGATGCATATGTTATCATGCTCTTATGCTTATGCATGTTCCCATGGAACCTATCCCTGCTCTGATACCAAAATGTAACACCACATCTTATGCATTTTAGTATAACCTATCCAAATATCAAGTAATCATACATGGCGTATTGGAAAGGTAAAATACCCTGTTAACAATAGTAGTAAAATTGTTTTTCATATCCTGTAATATAATTCCATGACTTTGCAAGTCTCATATCCTATAATTTCATTCAATGACTTGCAAGTCTCATATCCTGTAATATTATTCACTGACTTTGCAAAGTTAACACTGAGGTTTTCACCACAATATAATATATCACATATATCAAAACATAAACTTTTCACATAAGTATTTTCGAGTTGATTTCATTTATACATAGTTAGACTCATTACAAAATGACTATACCTATTCAAGCACGTAAATACAAAAAAACACATATGACATATTTTCATGCTTGTGTGGAATGCAAGGAGAGAGAGAGTGATGAGGCTCGGCCAGTGACCTGTGCTCCATGTCTTTTATACGCTACTCAAAATGAGCTATCACTTCTCTTTACCTGAAAAATGATGCAAATTGATGAGTTGCGGCTCAGTGAGAATAACCATCCAATGAGCTCTAAAGTACCACACAACTCATAGTCATAAATCACAATTCCAATATATACAATGTATTCCATTCCATTCATCAGTCAATAACATATAAATATAGATAAAATCAAGTATTCAATAATTGTTATTTACATATGCTTTGCTTGTATATTTTATTTTGTTGTGACCAGATTAAACGAACATTGCCCCGGGTTTCCATGTGAACATTTGCATTTGCATTTGCTAGCTAGCTTGATCATTTGTTTCATTTGCACATTTGTTGGGCTATAGGCCTCTTCTTTTGCTTTGCACATTTGTTGGGCCATAGGCCTCTTCTTTTGCTTTGCAATGTCGATTAACTAGCCACAACGCCTTTTTAGCCCATATGCATATGCACTTGTATTTAAGCATTCATCAACCATTGCATCTTTATCATATACAACATACATATATTCCCTATATACCTCATATGTCAAGCATACACCTTGTATATACTATACATGTACCATGTATATATATCACATTTGTCAAACATATACCTCAAATATACCACAAGTATACCATTTATATGTACCACAATGTCACAAATTATCCATCATTACATTATCAAGGACCAATCATGACAATCACATGAATCACATAGCAAGCAACATTCATTTGCACTAAAGAATTCAATCGATAATTAGACTCACCGTTCTCCTTTGATTCCGACCCCTAACTTATTGTCTATCTGCTCCTTGTGGTTCTCCAATATGTTGCGAGCCTAATATGAAAACATAATCGATTAACTCATGATTAGAGAGACTTAATGTGGCTTAAACAAATTAATATGCATTGTTCATGTCAATAGTTAAGATTTTTCCTATGAGGCAGTGTGATCTTATGAGACTGTTTAGCCTATAACTTTTTCTATAATTGACCAATTACTCTAATTCTTGTTCCTAATTAACAATAACACATATATATAGTACATATTCAAATTTCAGACCAATTGGATCATTGTATAATATTTGGTGGAATTTCTAAGAGTGTTCTGTTTTCTGCCTTGTTTTCTTCCTTTATGCAGTTTCAGGGTACTCATTTGGGTTCATCATAACTTACACTATATAAGTCATATTTTAATGAAACTTTACAGAAACTTATATGGGTTCATATGGAACATGTTTCATGTTTACAACGTTTACCAATTATGTCTCTAAGGTCTTCTAATTATACCAAACATTTTACTGTTCCAGAATAGAATTGGCTTCCGGACCAGTATGATTTCAAAAGGCCATAACTTAGTCTATAGATAACAAATTAAGCTAAAATTAGTACCCAAATTTAGCTAAGACATATACCTATAAATTTTATGTTTTGATAATTTACAGAATGTAGCTCTAACAAGCTCAAATTAGCCAACCAATGTACTGGATCTGCCCAGGGCACTCAGTAGGCAGTTCAAACCATGAAACAGTCATGGTTCCATTCACCATAAATCCCCATTTACAAGCCCTATGAATCTGAAATTTGGTATACAGATACAAAACACATATATCTACAACTTTTATGTTTTGAGAGACTTCCAATAAGGGCTTTAACCTATTCGAAATCAAACCACACAGTAGCTAACTTGGTTAGGGTTTATACCCTGACCAGTTTCAGTACGAAGGGAATATCTCTCCCTATACATAACATCTTGCAAAAATGTTTACATATCCACAAATCTAAGATATAAAGGAACAATATTTGTGTTTTACACATTTCCAGAATCAATTTCTATTAATATCAAAATCGGGGTGCAATTCAGTGCCTAATATTGAACCTAAGCAACTCAAATCAACCCTATAGCAATAAGAATTGATTACTTACCAAGAACAACCTTGAAAGGGATAAATTAGCTTCAAAAACTAGGTGAAACAAGGAAGAATTTAAGTCTGAAATGGAGGAAATTGAAGAAGAAAACGGGGCTAAAGTGAGGAGGCAGAAATGGGGAGGAAAGATGAAGATAAAGCCAACTTGTTTTTTGTCCGTTTCTCTTTTTCTCTTTTTCTCTTCTCTTTTCTCTTCTCATTTCTCATTTCTATTCTCTTATATTTCTCTTTTGTTTCATTTTCATTTTATTTTATATAGTTATTATTATTATTTACATATATTTATAATTCCATTAATTCACACAATAATACAACTTAATCATTTGACCCGATTTAACTAAATGAACAATGTAATTGTTTACTAATCTTAATCTAATCATTTTTCTTAGTTTAATTTAATCACCTTATTCAATTTATTTCTAATGCTTTGTTATCTTCATTTAGGTTATAATTACACAAGTGCGACTCGATACAAGTGCCAAATACTAGGACACGTAGCTAGTGCGTGTCATAAACTTGTTCCTATAGAAATACGTATGAAATGCATGTGTTCAATTGAATTGTATGCAAGATGCTTATGTTCGATGAAATGCATATGGGGAAGGTCAAGGATGTTACAAGAAGTAGGATATATGATATGTCATTAAAGGAGTTTACAGTACCGTAGTATTATAATATATAGATTTCATTTAAGGAGAAGGTGGCTTAAGTTTGGAGAGCGACCTTGATCCAATATTGCATGCAAGTTATATATTTTACTCAGTCAAGGGGTTTAAGCTCGAAGAACGCTTTTGATTTGAGGAGCTCAAACGAACACACATGATCATATACATTGGCAAGGTAGCTTAAGCTCGAAGAGCACTCCAATTCATAACCCGTATTTGAATAGTTCAAGTAGAGAATTTTTGGATGAAAATGTTTAATGACTATGATACAATGAAAAAGGTATAATGACATAAGATTTCTATGAGACATAATTTATATGTCACCTATTATTAATGATTTGAAACCTATGCATGGTTAAAGAATATGTCATGATATCTTCTATGATATGAAATATGTTATAAGGTATAGTACTTTCATTGCCATGAATGGTGTACATGTTTAATATGACATAATGGTATGAACATGATTTATTATATTTATATGTACCACTAAGATTTCAGTAGCTTAGCATGTGGGTGTTCCTACATGCAGATCTTAGAGCCTAGTTGATAGCATCAATTGACCAAAACAAAAGCCCATTCACAAACTACAGAGCATACTAGTCTCGAGTCAATGATATTTCATGTCATCTTGTATTTTTGTACATGAAATATGGGATATGGGTTGTTTACAATATGTCTTTTATTTTAAGAATATTAATTTTGTAATGGTCATGTATTTTTTTGTAAATACTGGGTCAGTTTAGCCCAATATGATTTAATATGATGATGGTCCTTTGTCAATGGGGAGGAGCAATCTTATATCATTGAAATGGGCCTAAAAGGAGTTCAAAAGCCTTTTCATATAATCCAATTCAATGTGGGGCATGTTCCAAGTCATAAAAGGCAGCATTGGAGCATTGGTTGCTATATTGGGCTAAAAATCAATAACCAAGCTTATGGGTTAATACTACAGAAAGGGAAGTCTAAGTGAAGATCAAGGGAGTCTTTCATGAAGATTGAATTCAAATGGGATAAACAAGGTAAAGTCCATAAACCTTAAAGATTACAAGTCGTGTGCAACTTATGTGTAAGTCATGTGCAAATCATGTGCTAGGAGTCATGTGCAAATCATGTGCTAGGAGTCATGTGCAAATCATGTGCTAGGAGTCATGTACAAATTATGTGCTCGGAGTCATGTGCCAAACATGTGGAAGACATCATGTGCCAACCATGTACTTAAGAACATGTGCCATGCATGTGCCTAGTTATAGGATTTGGGCTTAACTTATAATTGGACTTAATTATGTATGTGGGCTGTCTATTTAATTACATTAGGCTTTAATTAGTGATAGACATATAGGCCAAAGAAATAAAGCCCAACCCACCACTTGTCTTATTTTAGAAGGATTTAATTAGTATCCTAATTCAAGTAGGACTCTACTTTTTAGAATATGAATTAGAATATGACTGTACTTTTAGGAGTTGAATTAGAATATGATTTAGTTATCCTTTACCATAAAGGATTCAAAGACTTAGTGCTATAAATACTCATCTAGGCTTCTTTTGTACAAGACATGAAAGAATAAAAACAAATTTGAGTAGTTTTCTTTAAAGTGAGGCAGATTTGCATCTCTTTATTACCTTTAGGAATTAGTTACTTATCAAGTAATATTGCTTGTGGCATGACTATTCTTAATAAACCATATAATCTTGGTTCTTTGCTACATTGGTTAGCTTTGGGTCAGATTCAATCTATGATCACCATAGCTTAAGGTTTGTTTACCTTGTCTTGTTGAGGGGTTTCAAGGCACGGTCTTTGGGGTTCTGCATCATATATGCTTATAAGCAGGCGATGATTTGTTTAATAGGTTTCATATGAAAAAAGAGTTTATGAGATAAAGTGTTTTATAGAAAAGAGAAAAATTTTAAATTCTCACAGGTTTTCAGTAGTAGGACCATATAGTTTTCACTTATTTAGTTGCATTTTTCCTAATTAGATGAGAAGGCACTACATTTCAGGCCCATTCCTTACCACAAACTCCTCTGTCTTTTTAGGTTTCTTTAGCTATTGTAGTCACGGTCGTGCTTTTCCATGTTGTGGTCGCAATTTCATGTTAAGCTATGAACCCTTAGAGACGTGACTTACTCGGACTGACTTTCTTCTTAGCGGGTTGACATTATAAATTTCGCGATCATACTTTATTGCCTCACAGTTGCACTTTAGCTTTCACAATTTGAAAGAAAAGATAAAAAAAATTTCAAGTCATCACCGGAACCGGAAAGAGAGGGATTCGAACCCTTGACTTCAACCATAGGAGAATTGCAATCATTAAAACATTGGTGCAATTGCAATTATAGGCAGTACTTCATTTTTGCAATCCCAAATTATAGGTCCGCCACATTTTTTCTAACTTCACCAAGTGTTTGATAAATTAACTTTATTCTTACAAAATAAATACTCAAACAAATACATTAAGACTTCTCAATTTGATTGTCAAGATCAAAATATCGAGATTCACTACTTAGGTTAACACTAAGTTTCTTGTAATAAGCCTAAATTTATCTTTATGCATACAGCAACTACTTAAGTGTCAATTTGATTAATTAAGCATTTACTGTAACATCTGCTAATTTTGTCCCTGAATTGTGAATGCCCCAAATTGGAGTCTAAATTCATATTAATTTTTTTTCCGGATATTTAGATAAATAATTAATTATTAGACTTGAGTAATTAAGAAGAGAGAATTGGGGCAGAATTGGAAGAAATAGGATGTCAATAGAATAAGGGTAATTTTACTAGTGTAAAATTTTAAATGAATAGGTTGATTAAATACTTTTTCCTTATTGGCTGAAATAATGTGTGATTGAGAATCAATAGGAGATATGACACAACCATAACCCTTGATTTATAATATATGAAAGAAGGGTAAGATGGTAATTTGAGTACAGGTATAAAAGGGAAACTTTTTTATTCTCTTCATCATATTTTTTGTACACCTTCTATCTCACTCTCATTTTTATGCCCTCTTCATCTTTTTGTCTTCCTCCTCCATTTCTTTTCCATTCATCCTGAAATCCTAGCTGCAATTAAAGGAAAAAATTGCCCATTTTGCTAGAAAACTAAGGGAAAATGAAGAAAAAAATGAACTAGAGCTAAAGGAATAACCATTTGAAGAGAAAAATGAGAAAAAAGGAATTGGAGAGAAGTGAGTAATGCCTAACCCAATAAAGAGAACATTTTGGTGAGTTTAAGATTCTTCTTCTCCTATTTTCTTCCCTTTCTCCTCCATTTTCGATTTTGAAAGGCCCCTATTAGTTAAGTTGAGATTTTTTGGGGCAAGTTAGGGTTTTGAACTAAAATCGCAGCTAGAATGTCTATAAAAAGTTATAAAAGTTAAAACTTTGAGTAGCTTTTGAGGTAGAAAAGGGAACTTGATTATGGAACCATGGAGTCTAGACTTAAAATGTAATTTTATGTTGTAAAAGTGAATAGAGAGTAAAAATATTTTTTTATATGCTAGGAACACCTAGAGAGACAAGGAGCAACCTCCAAGAGGTAGGAGAGGCTTGAACCCGGTAAAAGAGTGATTTTAAAGCTCCAAAGTTGAGGTATGTATACAATAGAAACTCTTAATGTGTATGTGGCATGTTTTGAATGAAATATCATGTCAATCCTTGATGTATTCTAAGTTTTATCATATTGAGGAATAAATGCTATGTTGTTTTCCTTGAGTATGAAATAAATGAGAAAATACATGATAAATGGATCTTGATATGTGATGGCCTCATGAAATATGTTTGTGTGTGAAGATTATTATAGAAGTACATTTAGCCTTTAAAAGGCTTTGAGATGATTTTTTGATAAATTATGTTGAATTTGATGATGTGTTATTGAATGAAGTTACAATAATAATTTATGGTCTTTTAATTTGGAAAAATGAGTTATTAAGGTGGAATTACGCGTATGGAATAACTAGTATGAATGTAAGAATGATAGGTATTAAAAACATCCTTAAGAATCTAGAAATCGTGTTTTTGCTAGACCGCACCACTAAATGGCTTAACAAACAAAGCAGTTCGCAGGGACAAGTGCGATTGTGATTTCATTTGCAATAAGCTAATCGCAACCATGCTACCCCTTTCGCAACTGTGCCTATCATGGCTGCATAAATAGTACCGATCGAGCACAATTGCAACATGAGTCGCAATACTTATTTGAGATCTTGCTCCAATAATCACAACTGCAATTACACCTCTATATGATATATATATAATTTACCCCAAGAAATAGAAAAATTTACGGAAAAGAGTGCAATCACTAATAAGATTGTGAAACCTAATGTGTGATAGCACATAATGAGGTGCGACCACAATTTGCAGTCAATAAATGGCTGATACAAACAAAAAGGTATGTGGGCACTAGCACAACCACAAACTTTTGTTGCAAAAGATGGATAGCAATCAGATATTAAGAATAGCAATTGCAATTTGGTTTGTTCAAAAATAAATTAGTTTATGTGTTATGATTTGATTGAAATGCAAGGAGACATCTGGTACATATGCTAGAATATGATAAAAAAGATTATGAAAAAGAACATGAATGCTTGAAATGATTCATGACATGATTAGAATGATGAGAAGATAACTTGTGACATGACATTTGCAAGAATGATGTATAATTTGTCCATCATGAAGTTTGGAAGTAAGTAACGATGATATTGCATGATATGAACACATGTTGTGATAACTGATGTATGCATAGGAACCATGTATGAAGAACATGAAGGACAATCTTTTAACAATAGAGCGGAGCAATCTGATATCATTGAAATGGGCTTAAAAAGAATTCAAATCCCATTAATATGATCAAAATGCTTATGGGGCATGTTCCAAACCATATGAGGCAGAAATGGATCTTTGAGAACAACAATGGGCCTAAAATTCACAATCAAGCTTATGGACCAATACTGCACAAAGGGAATGATGTGTGCACGAGAACCATAAATGAAGGATATGAACGACAGTCTTTTGTCAACGGAGTGGAGCTATCTTACATCATTGAAATGAGCCTTAAAGAAGTACAAAAGCCTTTTCATAGGATCCAATTCAATGTAGGGCGTGTTCCAAGTCATAGAAGGCAGCATTGGAGCATTTGTTGCTATATTGGGCCTAAAATTCACAATCAAGCTTATGGGCCAATAATACACAAAGGGAAGCCTAAAGTCAAGATCAAGGGAGTCTTTCATGAAGATTCAATTCAAATGGGCTAAACAAGACAAAGTCCATAAAAGTGAAGATTACAAGTCATGTGCAAACCATGTGCTAGGAGTCATGTGCCAAACATGTGCAAGACATGTGTCATCCTTGTGGAAGACATCATGTGCCAACCATGTGCTCAAGATCATATGCTATGCATGTGCCTACTTATGGGATTTGGACTTAACTTGTAATTGGGTTTAATTATGTATGTGGGCTGTCTAAGTTAAATTACCTTAGACTTTAATTAGTGATAGACATGTGGGCCAAAGAAATAAAGCTCAACCCACCACTTGTCTTATTTTAGAAGGATTTAATTAGTATCCTAATTCAAGTAGGACTCTACTTGTTAGAATTTGAGTTAGAATATGATTGTACTTTTAGAAATTAAGTTAGAATAGGACTTAGTTATCCTTTACCATAAAGGATTCAAAGACTTAGGGCTATAAATACTCATCTAGGCTTATTGTACATGACATGAATGAATAAAAACGAATTGAATGTTTTTCTTTAAAGTGAGGCATATTTGCATCTCTTTATTACTTTTAGGAATTAGTTACTTATCAAGCAATATTGCTTGTGGCGTGGCTATTCTTAATAAACCATATAATCTTGGTTCTTTGCTACATTGGTTAGCTTTGGGTCGGATTTAATCTATGATCACCATAGCTTAAGGTTTGTTTACCTTGTCTTGTTGAGGGGTTTCAAGGCACGGTCTTTGGGGTTCCGCATCAGTTTGGTATCAGAGTTTTGGTTAGGTAATCATTATCTATCCTTTAAAATTGTTTTCTAGTTGTTAATTTAGCTAGATTTAAATTCTGCTATTGGAGGTACCTTAGGAAAATTTTCTGCCATAATGAAGTAAAATTGCAAGTTTGGATTTCTTTTCAATTCATGATATGTTTGAGGTTTATTAAGCATTAGTTTAGTCTTATTTGATAAAAAAACAAAAAAAAAGGGAAAAATAAAAAAAATTCAGAATTTCGAATTTAGCACCAAAATTGTGAAAAGTGTGTTATTTTGAGCTTCAAGATGAAATCTTGTGATTTTTGATTGCTGAAATTGTTTGGTATCATCATAAACTACTGGAATCCAACTTAAATAATTGGTTTTGAGATTGAAAAGTACAACTTTTGAATTCATATACCTTAGTGATCATATTGAGCATTGATTTGATCTTGAGGAATTGAGCTTATCTATTAAATATACCTTGAGTTCTTGCTAGTTGGTGATAAATTAAGGTTGAATATGGTTTAATTAAGGGAAAATCGGCTACTTACTAGGAGGAAACCGATTCTGAATTTTTTCAATATTGTCTAATTCTTTGTGCTCTTAAGTTTTCATTCTTTTAATTCTATCCTTTTTGCATCTAATTACCTTAGTTAAGTCTAATTTGCATTCTTAGATTTAATTTGAACAAAAATCAGTAGCATACACCTATTTAAATTCGTGTATAGCTTTAAATATAAATTTCTTTCACATCAGACTTTGTTCCATTCATTCTTGTTAGGGTTCATTGTTAATTCTTAGCATAGATCACTTGCATATTGTTTGATTTTGTTTCTGGTTCTTACTTGTAATCTTGAGATTCAAACTTTGAGTGGTAAAAGGCAAGAGAGGTGAGCTTAAAAGAGGGTAAAAGCCATTCTTTGTGTGAAACACGAGAGTAGTTATATTATGATTTGAGTGAAACATGTGAGGAAGTGATTGTTAGGTCATTTTACTTCATTGTTACTTTCTTGAATTACTAACCATGTCAAAGGAAAGCACAAGAAGATCAAGAGAGGGGTCTCGACCTCAAGGCATTAGGAGGTTTCAATTTCTTGAAGAAAAAGAGTATTTTGAACATTATGATAATGATAGAAAAAGAAGAGAAAGAAAGAATGACAAAGCATCTTCGGTGAGTTCCTTTCAAAAATAAATGGACAAGATGCGTGCTAGGATTGATAGGTGGGGGCATGAAGAGAAAGAGAATGAAATAAAGAATTCTTATCCAAGAATGTGAAAAATTCAAAATTCAAATTTTTATTCTGAATTTGATTTTGTTCCTAAGTTTAAAATGGTGGATGATGGTAAGAATCAAATTCATGAGGATATTAATGATGCTCATACTAGTGAAGTTGAAATTGTAAGTGAGAGTATTGATTCTATTTCACTAGAAGAAGTTAATAGTGTTAGTGTTATTGAGAGCATTGCAATTGAAAGTACAAATATCATTCGACATGAATTTGTAGCTAATGATAGTGAATCCATGGAGGTAAGTGATGAACATGAATTGGATGAGCTTGAGGAAGTAAAGGTGAGTGAGATTGAGATGAAAGAAGGGGTTGTTTTGGGAGACTCTAAAGAGAGAATTGAGAGAGATGAGGTTTTGAGGGATAAAAGTAGTAGTAATGAGCAAATAGAGAAAATAGTGAATGTATGTGAAAAGGAGAA
Source organism: Triadica sebifera (assembly GCA_023653625.1). Taxonomy (NCBI): domain Eukaryota; kingdom Viridiplantae; phylum Streptophyta; class Magnoliopsida; order Malpighiales; family Euphorbiaceae; genus Triadica; species Triadica sebifera. The sequence continues at coordinate 14,296,094 of CM042898.1, read as the reverse complement.
AGAGGTGAAAAGTAAATTTTTTACTAACAATTTTAATTATCCTTTGCTTCGTGTTGTGCATTTTTCTTTTGATGTAAGCAAAGATTCGAGGACGAATCTTCTTAAGAAAAGGGGGAATGATGTATGCACGGGAACCATAAATGAAGGATATAAACGATAGTCTTTTGTCAACGGAGTGAAGCAATCTTATATCATTGAAATGAGCCTTAAAAGAGTACAAAAGCCATTTCATATGATCCAATTCAATGTGGGGCGTGTTCCAAGTCATAGAAGGCAGCATTGGAGCATTTGTTGTTATATTGGGCCTAAAATTCACAATCAAGCTTATGGGCCAATAATACACAAAGGGAAGCCTAAAGTCAAGATTAAGGGAGTCTTTCATGAAGATTCTATTCAAATGGGCTAAACAAGACAAAGTCCATAAAATTGAAGATTACAAGTCATGTGCAAATCATGTGCTAGGAGTCATGTGCAAATCATGTGCTAGGAGTCATGTGCAAATCATGTGCTAGGAGTCATGTGCCAAACATGTGCAAGACATGTGCCATCCATGTGGAAGACATCATGTGCCAACCATGTGCTCAGGATCATGTGCCATGTAACGCTACACCTTATGCATTTGAGTATAACCTATTCCTGTACCAAGTAATCATACATGGCATACTGGAAAGGTAAAATACCATGTTAACAATAGTAGTAAAATTTTTTTTCATATCATATCCTGTAAAATCAACTAATGACTTTACAAGTCTTATATCCTGTAATATCACTCAATGACTTTTCAAGTCAACATTAAAAACCACAAATACGATATATCACATATATTAAAACATATACTTTACACCAAAGTATTTTCGAGTTGATTTCATTTATACATTTTTAGACTCATTCCAAAATGACTATACATATTCAAGCACGTAAATACAAAACACATATGACATATTTTCATGCTTGTGTGAAATGCAAGGAGAGAGAATGATGAGGCTCGGCCAGTGACCAGTGCTCTATGTCTTTTATACGCTACTCAAGATGAGCTATCACTTTTTTTTACCTGAAAAATGATGCAAATTGATGAGTTGCGGCTCAGTGAGAATAACCATCCAATGAGCTCTAAAGTACCAAACAACTCATAGTAATAAATCACAATTCCAATATATACCATGCATTCCATTCCATTAATCAGTATCATATAAGTATCAATAAAGTTGAAACATATAATCATTACTCTTTATGTATGCAAAAGTTTTGCTTATTTCATTTTATTGTGACCAAGTTAAACAGACATTGCCCCGGGTTTCCATGTGAATATTTGCCATGTGAATATTTGCATTTGCATTTGCTAGCTAGCTTGATCATTTGTTTCATTTGCACATTTTTTGGGCCATAGGCCTCTTCTTTTTCTTTACAATATCGATTAACTAGTCACAACGCCTTTTTAGCCCATATGCATATGCACTTATATTTAAGCTTTCATCAACCATTGCATCTTTATCATATACAACATACTTATATTCCATATATACCTCATATGTCAAGCATATACCTTGCATATACTATACATATACCATGTATATATATCACATTTGTCAAACATATACCTCAAATATACCGCAAGTATACCATTTATGTGTACCACAATGTCACAAATTATCCATCATTACATTATCAAGGACCAATCATGACAATCACATGAATCACATAGCAAGCAACATTCATTTGCACTAAAGAATTCAATCGATAATTAGACTCCCCGTTCTCCTTTGATTCCGACCCCTAACTTATTGTCTATCTGCTCCTTGTGGTTCTCCAATATGTTGCGAGCCTAATATGAAAACATAATCGATTAACTCATGATTAGAGAGACTTAATGTGGCTTAAACAAATTAATATGCATTGTTCATGTCAATAATTAAGATTTTTCCTATTAGGCAGTGTGACCTTATGAGACTGTTTAGCCTATAACTTTTTCTATAATTGACCAATTAATCTGATTCTTATTCCTAATTAAAAATAACATAGAATTATAGAACATATTCAAATATCAGACCAATTGGATCATTGTACAATATTTGGTGGAATTTCTAAGAGTGTTCTGTTTTCTACCTTATTTTCTGCCTTTAGGTAGTTTCAGAGTACTCATTTTGGTTCATCATAACTTATAATATATATGTCCTATTTTAATACAACTTTACAGACACTTATAAGGGTTTATATGGAACATGTTTCGTGTTCAAAACTTTTACCAATTATGTCTATAAGGTCTTCTAATTATACCAAACATTTTACTGGTCCAGAATAGAATTGACTTCCGGACCAGTATGACTTACAAAGGCCATAACTTAGTCTATACATAACCAATGAAGTTGAAATTAGTACAAAATTTAGCTATGACATATACCTATAACTCGCATGCTTTGATCATTTACAGAATCTAGCTCTAACAAGCTCAAATTAGCCAAACAAGTTACTGTATCTTCCCAGGGCACTCAATAGGCAGTTCAAACCTTGGAATAGTCATGGTTCCATTCCCCATAACTCACAATTTACAAGCCTATAAACCTGAAAGTTGGTAGAAAGATACAACACACATATATCTACAACTTTTATGTTTTGAGAGACTTCAAATAAAGTCTTTAACATATTCGAAATCAAATCACACAGTAGCTAACTTGGTTAGGGTTTGCACCCTGACCAGTTTCAGTACGAAGAGCATATCTCTTCCTATACATAACATCTTGCCAAAATGTTTACATATCCACAAATCTAAGACATAAAGGAACAACTTTTGTGTTTTACACATTTCCAGAATCAATTTATATTAACATCAAAATCTGGGTACAATTCAGTACCTAATATTGAACCTAAGCAACTCAAATCAACCCTATAGCAATAAGAATTGATTACTTACCAAGAACAACCTTGAAAGGGATCAATTAGCTTCAAAAACTAGGTGAAACAAGGAAGAATTGAAGTCTGAAATGGAGGAAATTGAAGAAGAAGTCGGGCTGGAGAAGAAGGCAGAAATGGGAAGATAAAGCTAACTTTTGGTTTTTGTCTTTTTATCTTTTTCTCATCTCTTTTCTCCTTTCTCTTCTCTTCTCTTCTATTTCTTTTTTATGTCATTTTCATTTTATTTTGTTTATATTATTATTATTATTATTATTATTATTATTTACATAGATTTATAATTCCACTAATTCACATAATGATACAACTTAATCATTTGACCCGATTTAATTAAATTAGCAATGTAAATGTTCACTAATCTTAATCTAATCATTTTTCTTACTTTAGTTTAGTCACCTTATTCAATTCATTTCTAATACTTTGTTATCCTTATTTAGGTTATAAGGATACACGTGTGACTCGATATAATTGCCAAATGCTAGGACACATAGCTAGTGTGTCCCATGAACTTGTTCCTACGAAAATACGTATGAAATACACGTGTTCAATTGAATTGTATGCAAGATACTTATGTTCGATGAAATGCATGTGGGGAAAGTCAAGGAAGTTACATGTCATGCATGTGCCTACTTATGGGATTTGGGCTTAACTTGTAATTGGGCTTAATTATGTATGTGGGCTGTCTAATTTAAATTACCTTAGACTTTAATTAGTGATAGACATGTGGGTCAAAGAAATAAAGCCCAACCCACCACTTGCCTTAATTTAGAATGATTTAAATAGTATCCTAATTCAAGTAGGACTCTACTTGTTAGAATTTGAGTTAGAATATGATTGTACTTTTAGAAATTAAGTTAGAATAGGACTTAGTTATCCTTTACCATAAAGGATTCAAAGACTTAGGGCTATAAATACTCATCTAGGCTTATTGTACATGACATGAATGAATAAAAACGAATTGAGTATTTTTCTTTAAAGTGAGGTATATTTGCATCTCTTTATTACTTTTAGGAATTAGTTACTTATCAAGTAATATTGTTTGTGGCGTGGCTATTCTTAATAAACCATTTAATCTTGGTTCTTTGCTACATTGGTTAACTTTGGGTCGGATTCAATCTATGATCACCATAGCTTAAGGTTTGTTTACCTTGTCTTGTTGAGGGGTTTCAAGCCACGGTCTTTGGGGTTCCGCATCAGGGAAGCCTAAAGTGAAGATCAAGGGAGTCTTTCATGAAGATTCAATTCAAATGGGCTAAACAAGACAAAGTCCATAAAATTGAAGATTACAAGGCATGTGCAAATCATGTGCTAGGAGTCATGTGCCAAACATGTGCAAGACATGTGCCATCCATGTGGAAGACATCATGTGCCAATCATGTTCTCAAGATCATGTGCCATGCATGTGCTCAAGATCATGTGCCTTGCATGTGCCTACTTATGGGATTTGGGCTTAACTTGTAATTGGGCTTAATTATGTATGTGGGCTGTCTAATTTAAATTACCTTAGGCTTTAATTAGTGATAGACATGTGGGCCAAAGAAATAAAGCCCAACCCACCACTTGTCTTATTTTAGAAGGATTTAATTAGTATCCTAATTCAAGTAGGACTCTACTTGTTAGAATTTGAGTTAGAATATGATTGTACTTTTAGAAATTAAGTTAGAATTGGACTTAGTGATCCTTTACCATAAAGGATTCAAAGACTTAGGGCTATAAATACTCATCTAGGCTTCTTTTACAAGATATCAATAATAAAAAGGAATTTGAGAGTTTTCTTTAAAGTGAGGTAGATTTGCATCTCTTTATTACCTTTAGGAATTGGTTACTTATCAAGTAATATTGCTTGTGGCGTGACTATTCTTAATAATACTTATAATCTTGGTTTTTGCTACATTGCGCTTTGGGTTGGATTCAATATTTGATCACAATAGCTTAAGGTTTGTTTACCTTGTCTTGTTAAGGGGTTTCAAGGCACAGTCTTTGGGGTTCTGCATCAGTTTGGTATCAGAGCTTTTGGTTAGGTAATCATTATCTATCTTTTAAAATTGCTTTCTAGTTGTTAATTTAGCTAGATTTAAATTTTTTCATTTGAGGTACCTTAGGAAAACTTTCAGCCATAAAGAAGTAAAATTGCAATTTTGGATTTCTTTTCAATTCATGATATGTTTGAGGTTTATTAAGCATTAGTTTAGTTTTATTTGATAAAAAAACAAAAACAAAACAAAAAAAAGGAAAAAGAAAAAACAAATTCAGAATTTCGAATTTAGCACCAAAATTGTGAAAAGTGTGCTATATTGAGCTTCAAGTTGAAATCTTGTGATTATTGATTGCTGGAATTGTTTGGTATTATCATAAACTACTGCAATCCAACTTAAATAGTTGGTTTTGAGGTTGAAAAGTGCAACTTTTGAATTCAGGTACCATAGTGATCATATTGAGCATTGATTTGATCTTGAGGAATTGAGCTTATCTATTAAATATACATTGAGTTCTTGCTAGTTGGTGATAAATTGAGGTTGAATAAGGGTTAAATCGGCTACTCACTATGAGGAAACCAGTTCTGATTTTTATTCCATATTGTCTAATTCTTTGTGCTCTTAAGTTTTCATTCTTTTAATTCTGTCCTTTTTGCATCTAATTACATTAGTTAAGTCTAATTTGCATTCTTAGATTTAATTTGAACAAAAATCAGTAGCATACACATATTTAAATTCGTGTATAGCTTTAAATATAAATTTCTTTCACATCAGTTTGCTTCTAGACTTTGTTCCATTCATTCTTGTTAGGGTTCATTGTTAATTCTTAGCATAGATCACTTGCATATTGTTTGATTTTGTTTCTGGTTCTTACTTGTAATTTTGAGATTCAAACTTTGAGTGGTAAAAGGCAAGAGTGGTGAGCTTAAAAGGGGGTAAAAGCCATTATTTGTTTGAAACAAGAGTGGTATATAGTCTGTTTTGAGTGAAACACGTGAGGGAGTGATTGTGAGGTCATTTTACTTCATTGTTATTTTCTTGAATTACTAACCATGTCAAAGGAAAGCACAAGAGGAAGTAGGGGACATGAGGAACATGGTGATTATGTGCCAACGGATGTTGTTCAATCGTACATTCAAATATTGGAGGTAATGATTGGAAAAATTAAAGACAAGATGGAGAGACAAAATGAGCAAATTGAGGATTTGAGGCAGCAAAGTATCTTTGACACAAGAAGATCAAGAGAGGGGTCTCGACCTCAAGGCATTAGGAGGTTTCAATTTCATGAAGAAAAAGAGTATTTTGAACATTATGATAATGATAGACAAAGAAGAGAAAGAAAGAAAGACAAAGCATTTTCGATGAGTGCCTTTCAAAAAGAAATGGACAAGATGCGTGCTAGGATTGATAGGTGGGGGCATGAAGAGAGAGAGAATGAAATGAAGAATCCTTATCCAAGAAGGTGTGAAATTCAAAAATCAAATTTTCATTATGAATTTGATTTTGTTCCTAATTTTAAAATGGTGGATGATGGTAAGAATCAAATTCATGAGGATATTAATGATGCTCATACTAGTGAAGTTGAAATTGTAAGTGAGAGTATTGATTCTATTTCACTAGAAGAAGTTAATGGTGTTAGTGTTATTGAGAGCATTGTAATTGAAAGTAAAAATATCATTCGACTTGAATTTGTAGCTAATGATAGTGAATCCATGGAGGTAAGTGATGAACATGAATTGGATGAGCTTAAGCGAGTAAAAGTGAGTGAGATTGAGATGAAAGAAAGGGTTGTTTTTGGAGACTCTAAAGAGAGAATTGAGAGAGATAAGGTTTTGAGGGATAAAAGTAGTAGTAATGAGCAAAGAAAGAAATAGTGAATGTATGTGAAAAGGAGAAAGAGGTGAAAAGTAAATTTTTTGCTAACAATTTTAATTATCCTTTGCTTCGTGTTGTGCATTTTTCTTTTGATGTAGGCAAAGATTCGAGGACGAATCTTCTTGAGGAAAGGGGGAATGATGTATGCACGGGAACCATAAATGAAGGATATGAACGATAGTCTTTTATCAACGGAGTGGAGCAATCTTATATCATTGAAATGGGCTTAAAAAGAATTCAAAATCCCATTAATATGATCAAAATGCTTATGGGGCGTGTTCCAAACCATATGAGGCAGAAATTGATCTTTGAGAGCAACAATGGGCCTAAAATTTACAATCAAGCTTATGGGCCAATACTGCACAAAGAGAAGCCTAAAGTGAAGATCAATGGAGTCTTTCATGAAGATTCAATTCAAATGGGCTAAACAAGACAAAGTCCATAAATTTGAAGATTACAAGTCATGTGCAAATCATGTGCTAAGAGTCATGTGCTAGGAGTCATGTGCCATCCATGTGGAAGACATCATGTGCCAACCATGTGCTCAAGATCATGTGCCAACCATGTGCCTACTTATGGGATTTGGACTTAACTTGTAATTGGGCTTAATTATATATATGGGCTGTCTAATTTAAATTACTTTAGGCTTTAATTAGTGATAGACATGTGGGCCAAAGAAATAAAGCCCAACCCACCACTTGTCTTATTTTAGAAGGATTTAATTAGTATCCTAATTCAAGTATGACTCTACTTGTTAGAATTTGAGTTAGAATATGATTGTACTTTTAGAAATTAAGTTAGAATAGGACTTAGTTATCATTTACCATAAAGGATTCAAAGACTTAGGGCTATAAATACTCATCTAGGCTTCTTTTACAATATATCAATTATAAAAAAGAATTTGAGAATTTTCTTTAAAGTGAGGCAGATTTGCATCTCTTTATTACCTTTAAGAATTGGTTACTTATCAAATAATATTGCTTGTGGTGTGGCTATTCTTAATAATACTTATAATCTTGGTTCTTTGCTACATTGGTTAGCTTTGGATTGGATTCAATATTTGATCACCATAGCTTAAGGTTTGTTTACCTTGTCTTGTTGAGGGGTTTTAAGGCACGGTCTTTGGGGTTTCGCATCAATAACAAGCTTGTAAGAGCACACATGAATATATGATTATGTTATAAAAAAAGTTGAGAATCCAACTATAAGCCTATAACGTCTAATCTAGAACTAAAGTCAGGATAAATGACATATTATTAAGAAAACAAATGGTACTGTAGTAATAAAGATGTGTGAATACTATGATAAAACTTTGGCACCCAAACTTGCGATTAGGCAAATATTTAGGCTGCGATTAGTCACCATGATGAAAATAGATTTGTAGTCATAATGTTTAGCCTGTGATCAGATATTTTCATTCTGGCCTAGAAGTATGCAACCACTTAGACTATGATCAATCATCCCATATCCTAGTCAGTCCAGTTCAAAATGTTATGGGACAATTAAAAAGAAAAACAATATAATTGAATATGATGTATGAAATTAATATGGAATTATATATATATATATATAGTGAAATTGTAACACCCCCTTACCCCACTGTAGGTCGGTAAGGTAAGCATTACTCGTCTTATTGTTTTATAAAATTAATAAAGTGAAGAGATTTTTTTTTACGAAAATATTGCAGATATTGAAATAAAAATTATTACAAGTATAAATACTCAAAATTTTATTTATGTATATAATATATTAATTTACATCCAAACTATATTCTTTTACATTGTAATTCACATTTTTAATACACATTATATGAAATAAAAATGAGAATTTAATTTACAAAATTTTTAACAAAATATACCAAAAAGAAAATCAAAACTTATAGCTGCTTTGCTCCGGGTACGCTTTTTCTTCTGACAATTCTAATTTCTATGGCTATCCTTCTAACCTGCACGAGAGGAAACCACCCGCGCTAAGTTACTAGATTAGTGGTGCCTCAATGATAAAAATTTTACATACATATATATTTTCTCACATATTTATTAATCAAATAAATAAGGCATAAATGAAGAATTATATAAAATCAATAAATTTCAACAAATATTCAACATTTAACATTTTTAATTCCTCTACATTAGCAAAATGACATATTTTAACATTATTATTATTATTCATTTTTCTTGTACCCATAACACCTATAATTGAACTAACTAATAGGAATAATGGAGTTGTCATTTCCAGTGCAAAGTTATTAAGCCAGTAATGGAAATAAGCCGGTAATGTCATTATTATAAAGCGTTCGATGCAATATTATTATATCCGAGTGTATTTATAAATTGTCATTATCGGCTTTAATATTTGGCACCGAGTGCCTTAAATCCCTTGATTTGCATGTCAAACTATTCTCTATTTTAGTTCTAGATTAGGTATCATAGGGCTTAACTATCTTTATATTAATTCACAATATTTTCAAAAATGACAATATTATTCAATTATCATAATTATGCTTATTTATTTTTGTTCTTTATTCCCATTATTATTGCACTATAATCTCACACATATATAATTTGTTAAATATTTATAATTATTATCGAAGTAAATATTCACATGAATTATTACATATAATTATCACAATACATGCAAAAACCCAATATTTTATGTTTTTACCTATAGCAGATTTCGGACCTATTTTGGGCTTTATTTTTAGCCCATTTATAATTCGAATTGGGAGTTATGATCTTCTAACAATATTTAGCTTATTGTCTTAGATTTCAGAGGCATCAATAATCACTCAAATTCCAGTTTTCTATCAAAAGTTATGATCATTTTAATACTACATCATCACAGAAATTTCTGTCTAGAATTTTCTGGACAGATTCTAGATTCATGCATTTTACTGGGCAAATATAGATATAATTAGATTTTATGATCTAAATAACAATTAAATCTCTGTGTCTTAGCTTTCATTTCCAATAAAGAACATATAAAACGGAATTCCAAAACTCAAGTTACAATCAAATTCATCAAGACTGTTCTAGAATCCCTACAGCGGGGTCATCAATTGGCATCACTCCATTTTCCAACCACATTCATCATTTGCATTATTTTGATACTAAAATTTCTAGATATTAACTACATTCATATGTCTCAATTATTTCACATCATTTGATTCTATTTCCATATAAAATATCAAAAGCCACAACAAATCACACAACATATTACAAATACAAACATATCAAACCTTATTACATAATTCCATACATATTAACAAAATGTAAGAGTTTTATCAATGAAGCACATATCTAATTAGCCTTAGTTCTTCCCTTAAACCTTCTTTTCCTTCCCTTATTAGTTAGCTTTCTCCTTGCCTTTGTCACCCTCTTGAGGGCCTCTCACTTGTTCACTTATTTTTCCTACACAACCATACCATATTTCAATTCCAATATCCATTTTCCAATGCTTTTCATGTCTACATAATATTCTAATGCTCCTAATATATTTTACACTATAATTGAGCTAAAATGTACTAAGATTAAACTTCCCTCTTAATATGTCATGGCTGCCCAAAAATCATATCCTAGTTCCCAATTCATTTATTTCAATTCAACACTCAATTTACACTTAATCATCACCAATTGTGGTGTTTCTATATTAATTTCAATTTCTCCTAAATTTCTTTAACTATGGCAGCCCCTCATTCATCCCTTAACATCATTTTTCTTTAGTTTTTAAGTCATAAAATAATTAATTAACATCAAATATCATCAATTCAAAGTCTAACTATAACTTTCATCAACTAATCACAAACTTGATTTTCTAAGTTCAATCTTGCAACATAACCTATATCTATCAAACCTAATTACATCTATCATCCTTATAGGTTTCAAATGGAAGGAAAAAAGTTGAATTTAAGAAGAATAAACTCACCTTAATGATCCTCCAAGTGGACCGAAATCTGTCCCACTCTTCTCCCTTTTTCCTCTTTTTTTCTTCCTTCATTCTTGCTCCTTTGTTCCCTTTGTAGTAAGAACTCTTAAATTCTGATTTTTCCTCTCTCAAAACTAATTCTTTCCTCACTTTTTCAAGCTTGATTTTCAGAAAAATGGTGGCTTTTGGGATGGAGAAGTGGACAGCACTAAGGTGGGAGAAAAGAAGAAGAAAATGGATTATGGAAGAATGTAGAATTTCTTCTTCCTTTTTTGACTTTTATACCTAAAATAAGAAGTGGGTCCCACTAATTAAAATTAATCCTAATTCTTATTGGTTCATTAAGTTAATTAATCTTGATTAACATTTAAACTTTGAGAAATTTTATATTTGCCACATCTTCCTCTATAATCACAATTTTTCCCCAAACAATTTTCATAATACCAATTTTGTCCATAGAAAATTTAATTTTTTTCTAATTCTACCACTAATCTTTTTAATTCCTAAATAATAATACTCTTAATTATTTTTCCTTATTATTAGTTATTTTTTTATGAGTTCAAATTTAAACTCTGATTGAACCAGCGTGCCACACTACGGTCATCCATAATCGGGGCCTAAATCACTAGATGTTACAATTCTCTCCCCCTTAAGAAAATTTTGTCCTCGAAATTTACCTGATTAGCTGGAGCCAAATAGTTGAGGATACTGAGTTCTCATCATTTCTTCACTCTGCCAAGTGGCTTCTTCTACTACATGATTGCACCATAGGACCTTCACCAATGGTGCTTTCTTGTTCAGTAGTTCCTTGACTTTTCAAGCTAAGATTTGCACTTGCTCTTCTTCATAGGTCAAGTCTAGTTGTACCAATATTGATTCCACAGGTATTACATGCGTTGGATCCGATCTATATCTCCTTAACATTGAGACATGAAACACATTATGGATCTTATCCAATTCTGGTGGTAAGGCCAATCTGTAAGCCACTAGACCCACACGTTCAAGTATTTCGTATGGTCCAATAAATCTAAGACACAATTTTCCCTTTTTACAAAAATGAAGTACTTTTTTCCAAGGTGAAACTTTCAAAAATACCTTGTCTCCGACGACATATTCAATGTCTTTCCTCTTCAAATCAGCGTAGGACTTTTGTCGATCAGTTGCAGCTTTTAATCGATCTTGGATTAATTTTACCTTCTCCTCTGTCTGCTGCACTAATTCTAGCCCCATTAACTTCTTTTCACCAAGTTCTGTCCAGCATAACGGTGTCCTACATCTCCTTCCATACAAAGCTTCGTATGGTGCCATGCCAAGACTAATTGTAACATCCTTGACCTTCCCCATATGCATTTCATCGAACATAAGCATCTTGCATACAATTCAATTGAACACATGCATTTCATATTTATTTCTATAGGAACAAGTTAATGGCATGCACTAGCTATGTGTTCTAGTATTTGGCACTTGTATCGAGTCGCACATGTGTAATTATAACCTAAATGAGGATAACAAAATATTAGAAATGAAATGAATAAGGTGTCTAAATTAAAGTAAGAAAAATGATTAGATTAAAATTAGTGAACATTTACATTGCTAATTTAGTTAAATGGGGTCAAATGATTAAGCCGTATTATTGTGTGAATTTGTGGAATTATAAATCTATGTAAATTATAATAATAATATAGACAAAATAAAATGAAAATGACACAAAAGAGAAATAGAAGAGAAGAGAAAAGAGAAATGAGAAGAGAAAAGAGAAGAGAAGAAGAGAAAATGACAAAATGACAAAATGACAAAAAACAAGTTGGCTTTATCTTCATATATCTTTCCCCATTTCTGCCTCCTCACTCCAGCCCGACTTCTTCTTCAATTTCCTCCATTTCAGACTTAAATTCTTCCTTGTTTCACCTAGTGTTTGAAGCTAATTGATCCCTTTCAAGGTTGTTCTTGGTAAGTAATCAATTCTTATTGCTATAGGGTTGATTTGAGTTGCTTAGGTTCAATATTAGGCACTGAATTGCACCCCGATTTTGATATTAATAGAAATTGATTCTGGAAATGTGTAAAACACAAAAGTTGTTCCTTTATATCTTAGATATGTGGATATGTAAACATTTTTTCAAGATGTTATGTATAGGTAGAGATATACTCTTCGTACTGAAACTGGTCAGGGTGTAAACCCTAACCAAGTTAGCTACTGTGTGGTTTGATATCGAATATGTTAAAGCCCTTATTTGAAGTCTCTCAAAACATAAAAGTTGTAGATATATGTGTGTTGTATCTGTATACCAAATTTCAGGTTCATAAGTCTTGTAAATGGTGAGTTATGGTGAATGGAACCATGACTGTTCCATGGTTTGAACTGCCTACTGAGTGCCCTGGGCAGATCCAGTACATTGGTTGGATAATTTGAGCTTGTTAGAGCTACATTCTGTAAATTATCAAAACATGAAAGTTATAGGTATATGTATTAGCTAAATTTTGGTACTAATTTTAGCTTAATTTGTTATTTATATACTAAGTTATGGCCTTTGGAAGTCATACTGGTCCGGAAGCCAATTCTATTATGGAACAGTAATATGTTTGGTATAATTAGAAGACCTTAGAGACATAATTGGTAAACGTTATAAACATGAAACATGTTCCATATGAACCCATATAAGTTTCTGTAAAGTTTCATTAAAATAGGACTTATAGAGTGTAAGGTATGATGAACCCAAATGAGTACCCTGAAACTGCCTAAAGGCAGAAAACAAGGCAGAAAACAGAACACTCTTAGAAATTCCACCAAATATTATACAATGATCCAATTGGTCTGAAATTTGAATATGTACTATATATATGTGTTATTGATAATGAGGAATAAGAATCAGAGTAATTGGTCAATTATAGAAAAAGTTATAGGCTAAACAGTCCCATAAGGTCACACTGCCTCATAGGAAAAATCTTAACTATTGACATGAACAATGCATATTAATTTGTTTAAGCCACATTAAGTCTCTCTAATCATGAGTTAATCGATTATGTTTTCATATTAGGCTCGCAACATATTGGAGAACCACAAGGAGCGGATAGACAATAAGTTAGGGGTCGGAATCAAAGGAGAACGCTAGCTAGCAAATGCAAATGCAAATATTCACATGGAAAATATTCACATGGAAACCCGGGGCAATGTCTGTTTAACTTAGTCACAACAAAATGAAATAAGCGAAGCATTTGCATACATGAAGAGTAAAGATTATATGTTTCAACTTTATTGATACTTATATGATACTGATGAATGGAATGGAATACATGGTATATATTGAAATTGTGATTTATTACTATGAGTTGTTTGGTACTTTAGAGCTCATTGGATGGTTATTCTCACTGAGCCACAACTCATCAATTTGCATCATTTTTCAGGTAAAGAAAAGTGATAGCTCATTTTGAGTAGCGTATAAAAGACATGGAGCACAGGTCACTGGCCGAGCCTCATCACTCTCTCTCTCCTTGCATTCCACACAAGCATGAAAATATGTCATATGAGTTTTTGTATTTACGTGCTTGAATATGTATAGTCATTTTGGAATGAGTCTAAATATGTATAAATGAAATCAACTCGAAAATACTTATGTGTAAAGTTTATGTTTTGATATATGTGATATATTATATTGTGGTGAAAACCTCAGTGTTAACTTTGCAAAGTCAGTGAATAATATTACAGGATATGAGACTTGCAAGTCATTGAATGAAATTATACTTGCAAAGTCATGGAATTATATTACATGATATGAAAAAAAATTTTACTACTATTGTTAACAGGGTATTTTACCTTTCCAGTGCGCCATGTATGATTACTTGATATTTGGATATGTTATACTAAAATGCATAAGATGTGGTGTTACATTTTTGGTATCAGAGCAGGGATAGGTTCCATGGGAACATGCATATGCATAAGCGCATGATAACATATGCATCATATGTGTTGAACATTATGTAGTGACATATTTTCATTTATTTTAGGGACATCATAAGACATGATACACCAAGGAGGGAGAGGCCGGCCGAAATGCATTCTCATGAGGCATCACCTCATTTACATAGAGAGCAACCAGCACTAGGAGCTAGAGCTCCAGTACATGCATCACAGTCATCTCATGCAGAAGTACCCCATGAAAACCTAGAACAAGAAGTATATGGTCCTGAAATGTACAAGGAAAGACGTTATGACAAGCTGAGGAAACATGGTGCAACTGATTTCAATGGCACAACAGACCCAGCAGAAGCTGAGACATGGCTGAAAAGGACACAGAGGGTACTGAATATGATGAGATGTACTCCAGATGAGAAATTCGATTATGCAGTATCCTTACTGCAAGGAAATGCTTATGAATGGTGGGAGACAGTCCCTAACAGTGATGCACAACCACCGGTGTTGACATGGAATGATTTTCTCCTGGAATTTCAGAACAATTATATGCCTGAAGCATATAAAGATGAGAAGAGGAAGGAATTCCTGAATCTGAAACAGGGGAATATGTCTATTGCGGAGTATGAAGTACAATTTAACAAGCTTTCCCATTATGCCACTTTCATGGTCTCTACTGAAAGAGACAAATGCAGGAAGTTTGAGGAGGGCCTCAAATATGAGATCAGAAACAGAATCACAACTACTGATCTTGACAGTTATGCTAGGCTCAGAGCTGCTGCCATCAGAGCTGAACGGTTAATGAAAGAAGCTGGGGAACAACAAATAAAAAGGCCATCACATGAATTCTTTGGTGAGTCTAGCAGAAGGTTGGGGAAAAGAGGTAGATATATGCCTGCACAATCTGGTAACAGAAGTGGGTACTCCAGTTCTAGAGGTCGAGGAATGACTTTCTCTTACCCAGGCAGAGGGCAGAGCCAATATGTTGAACAGAGGCCAACATGTAGTCATTGTGGCAGACAGCATACGGGCGAATGTAGAAGGCTCACAGGAGCATGTTATTTCTGTGGATCGATGGAGCACATGTATAGAGACTGTCCAAATAGAGCCAAACTAGCAGAGACTAGCAGAGACAGAGGAGTATCTGAGACTACTGTTAAGGCACCGAGGGTCTACCCTACTAGTGGGACACAAGGCAGAGGAAGAGGCAAGGGTAGGACTGGTACACTGGGCAGAGGAGTGACCAGATCTGAAGGTCAGAGTTTTAGACCTCCTACTCAGGCCAGGGTATTTGCTATGACTAGACAAGAGGCAGTGGATGCCCCCGAAGTAGTCACTGGTAATATTTATATTTCTGAAATATTAGCATATGCATTGATTGACCCAGACTCCACTCATTCATTTATATCATTGCATATGGCATCTGAATTGCATCAAATGCATGAGACTTTGGGGATTGACATAAATGTGAGTACGCCATTAGGAACCGTGGTAGTTGTGAATAAGGTATGTCGTGATTGCCTGATATGCATTGACAGAGCTGAGTTAATAGCTGATCTGATTTTATTGCCAATATATGAATTTGATGTGATACTGGGAATGGACTGGTTAACTAGACATTATGCAATAGTGAATTGCTTTACTAAGGAAGTAATTTTGGAATCACCAAACCAGCCAAGGGTAGTATTTCTAGGTGAAAGAAAACTTGTGCCTACATGTCTAGTTTCAGCTGTAAAGGCATTTCGAATGATCAAAGGGGGATGTGAAGCATATTTGGCATATGTGACTGATACTAAAACCACTGATAGCTTGCTTGAAAATATACCAGTGGTAAGGAAATTTGCTGATGTATTCCCAGATGATCTACCTGGTTTACCACCAGATAGAGAGATAGAATTTGCTATTGAACTAGTACCAGGAACTGCACCAATATCAAGGTCACCCTACAGAATGGCCCCAGTTGAGTTGAAAGAACTAAAGGCCCAATTGCAGGAGTTACTTGACAAAGGGTATATTAGACCTAGTGTATCACCATGGGGAGCTCCAATGTTATTTGTTAAAAAGAAAGATGGAACTATGAGATTGTGCATCGATTACAGGCAACTGAATAAAATGACAGTGAAGAACAAATATCCGTTACCCAGAATAGATGATTTGTTTGACCAGTTGCAAGGAGCCCAAATATTCT
The DNA here is from genome assembly GCA_023653625.1 of Triadica sebifera. Taxonomy (NCBI): domain Eukaryota; kingdom Viridiplantae; phylum Streptophyta; class Magnoliopsida; order Malpighiales; family Euphorbiaceae; genus Triadica; species Triadica sebifera. Next base: position 14,279,314 of record CM042898.1, on the reverse strand, counting down.
CTAAGATCGATTTGAAATCAGGCTATTACCAGCTGAAGGTAGCAGAAGTAGATGTTCCAAAGACTGCCTTTCGAACCAGGTATGGGCATTATGAATTTTTAGTAATGCCATTTGGATTGACTAATGCTCCAACTGCATTTATGGCTTTAATGAATAAGGTGTTTCAACCATGTTTGGATAGGTTTGTCATAGTATTTATTGATGACATATTGGTGTACTCAAAGAATAGGGGAGAACATGAACAACATTTAAAAATTGTGTTGCAAACTTTGAGGGAGAAATTGGACATGTGGTGTCGTGTAAGGGAATAGAGGTTGACCCAAAGAAAATTGAGGCTATGGTAAATTGGGAAGCTCCTAAAAATATTTCAGAAATGCGTAGTTTTTTGGGTTTAGCCGGATATTATCGTAGATTTGTTAATGGATTCTCCTTAATTGCTAGCCCTTTGACTAAATTGTTGAGAAAGAATGTGCCTTTCAAGTGGACTCCAGAATGTCAAAGGAGTTTCGATGAACTAAAACACAGGCTAACCTCAGCACCAGTGTTAACCATCCCTACAGGTACAGGTGGATTTACAGTATATAGTGATGCTTCTCACCAAGGCTTGGGATGTGTGTTGATGCAACATGGTAAGGTGATAGCTTATGCATCCAGACAACTGAGACCACATGAGATCTCATATCCAGTGCATGATTTAGAACTGGCTGCAGTCGTATTTGCATTGAAGATTTGGAGGCATTATCTGTATGGTGAGACATTCCAAATCTTCACAGACCATAAAAGCTTGGGTTATTTGCTGACACAGAAAGAATTAAACATGAGGCAGAGACGGTGGTTAGAGCTATTGAAAGATTATGACTGTACAATTGAATACCATCCAGGGAAAGCCAATGTGGTAGCAGATGCATTCAGTAGGAAGGCTAGTGGCAGTGTAGCTCACTTGCAAGTATCCTCTTTTTCATATTTGATTCAATTACGATCTATGAATGTTGAATTAAATATACATAATGAAGGATCACTTATTGCTACTCTTCGAGTCAGACCTATACTAAAGGAGAGGATCAAAGAAGCACAAAGCAAAGATCCTAAATTGTGTGAGAAAATTGAATCAGTAAGGCAGGGAAACAGTAAAGATTTTCAATTGCAGGATGATGTACTGATGTTAAAGTCACGCATATGTGTTCCAGACACTGAGAACTTGCATCAAGAAATAATGGAAGAGGCACACAATGCACCCTATGCAATGCATCCAGGGATGACAAAGATGTATCACAGTTTAAGGCCTCATTACTGGTGGCCAAGAATGAAGAAAGATATAGCAGAATATGTTTCCAAATGCTTGACATGTAAGCAGATTAAAATTGAACATCAGGCACCAATTGGTAAGTTACATCCATTGCCAGTGCCAGAATGGAAATGGGAAAGAATAACGATGGATTTTGTCTATGGATTGCTAAGAACTCCATGTAAAAATGATGCAGTATGGGTAATTATTGACAGATTAACCAAGTCAGCACATTTTCTACCTATCAGATGGGGTTGTACACTTGAGAGTTTGACCAAATTATATGTGAATGAGATAGATTACATGGCATTCCAGTGTCCATTGTGTCTGATAGAGATCCACGGTTTACTTCACATTTTTGGGTGAGTTTACAGAATGCATTGGGAACAAAATTGAACTTTAGCACTGCATTCCACCCACAGACTGACGGACAATCAGAAAGGACTATACAGACATTGGAAGAAATACTTAGGCCATGTTCTATGGAATTCAGAGGTGCTTGGGATGAATATATAGCATTGATTGAATTTGCTTACAACAACCAGTATCATAGCAGTATCCAGATGGCACCATATGAAGCATTGTATGGCAGAAAGTGTCGAAGCCCTATCATTTGGGATGAAGAAGGAGCACGTGCATTAGAAGGGCCAGAGCTAGTGCAAGACACAGTGGATAAGATCAAGGTTATCAAGAACAAGCTAAAGGCAGCACAGGATAGGCAGAAAAGTTATGTTGATCAGCATAGAAGGGAGATGGAATACGAGTTGGGTGAAAAGGTATTTCTTCGTGTGTCTCCATGGAAAGGGATAATTCGATTTGGCAAAAAGGGTAAATTGAGCCCAAGGTATATAGGGCCATATGAAATTCTTGAGAAGATTGGTCCACTGGCATATAGATTGGCGTTACCACCAGAGATGGCTCAGATACATAATGTGTTTCATGTGAGCATGCTTAGAAGATACAGGTCAGATCCTACACATGTACTTAAAGATCAAGCCATTGAGATTGCAGAAGACATGAGTTATGTTGAGGAACCAGTGCAAATCATTGGATACAAGACTAAACAGCTAAGAAATCGCGAAATACCTTTGGTTAAGGTATTATGGTGTAACCATTTACAAGAAGAGGCAACATGGGAAACAGAAGAAAATATGAAAAAGCAATATCCACACCTGTTTTCAGGTATTAATTTCGAGGATGAAATTTTTAAAAGGAGGGGAGAATTGTAACATCCTTGACCTTCCCCATATGTATTTCATCGAACATAAGCATCTTGCATACAATTCAATTGAACACATGCATTTCATACGTATTTCTATAGGAACAAGTTCATGGCATGCACTAGCTATGTGTCCTAGTATTTGACACTTGTATCGAGTCGCACATGTGTAATTATAACCTAAATGAGGATAACAAAATATTAGAAATGAAATGAATAAGGTTTCTAAATTAAAGTAAGAAAAATGATTAGATTAAGATTAGTGAACATTTACATTGCTAATTTAGTTAAATGGGGTCAAATGATTAAGCCGTATTATTGTGTGAATTTGTGGAATTATAAATCTATGTAAATTATAATAATAATATAGACAAAATAAAATGAAAATGACACAAAAGAGAAATAGAAGAGAAGAGAAAAGAGAAATGAGAAGAGAAAAGAGAAGAGAAGAAGAGAAAATGACAAAATGACAAAAAACAAGTTGGCTTTATCTTCATATATCTTTCCCCATTTTTGCCTCCTCACTCCAACCCGACTTCTTCTTCAATTTCCTCCATTTTAGACTTAATTTCTTCCTTGTTTCACCTAGTGTTTGAAGCTAATTGATCCCTTTCAAGGTTGTTCTTGGTAAGTAATCAATTCTTATTGCTATACGGTTGATTTGAGTTGCTTAGGTTTAATATTAGGCACTGAATTTCACCCCAATTTTGATATTAATAGAAATTGATTCTGGAAATGTGTAAAACAAAAAAGTTGTTCCTTTATATCTTATATATGTGGATATGTAAACATTTTTGCAAGATGTTATGTATAGGGAGAGATATGCTCTTCGTACTGAAACTGGTCAGGGTGTAAACCCTAACCAAGTTAGCTACTGTGTGGTTTGATATCGAATATGTTAAAGCCCTTATTTGAAGTCTCTCAAAACATAAAAGTTGTAGATATATATGTGTTGTATCTTTATACCAAATTTTAGGTTCATAAGTCTTGTAAATGGTGAGTTATGGTGAATGGAACCATGACTGTTCCATGGTTTGAACTGTCTACTAAGTGCCCTGGGCAGATCCAGTACATTGGTTGGATAATTTGAGCTTGTTAGAGCTACATTCTGTAAATTATCAAAACATAAAAGTTATAGGTATATGTCGTAGATAAATTTTGGTACTAATTTTAGCTTAATTTGTTATCTATAGACTAAGTTATGGCCTTTGGAAGTCATACTTGTCCGGAAGCCAATTCTATTCTGGAACAGTAATATGTTTGGTATAATTAGAAGACCTTAGAGACATAATTGATAAATGTTGTAAACATGAAACATATTACATATGAACCCATATAAGTTTTTGTAAAGTTTCATTAAAATAGGACTTATAGAGTGTAAGGTATGATGAACCCAAATGAGTACCCTGAAACTGCCTAAAGGCAGAAAACAGAACACTTTTAGAAATTCCACCAAATATTATACAATGATCCAATTGGTCTGAAATTTGAATATGTTCTATAATTATATGTTATATTTATTTAGGAACAAGAATCAGTGTAATTGGTCAATTATAGAAAAAGTTATAGGCTAAACAGTCCCATAAGGTCACACTGCCTCATAGGAAAAATCTTAACTATTGACATGAACAATGCATATTAATTTGTTTAAGCCACATTAAGTATCTCTAATTATGAGTTAATCGATTATGTTTTCATATTAGGCTCGCAACATATTGTAGAACCACAAGGAGCGGATAGACAATAAGTTAGGGGTCGGAATCAAAGGAGAACGGCGAGTCTAATTATCGATTGAATTCTTTAGTGCAAATGAATGTTGCTTGCTATGTAATTCATGTGATTGTCATGATTGGTCCTTGATAATGTAATGATGGATAATTTGTGACATTGTAGTACATATAAATGGTATACGTGTGGTATATTTGAGGTATATGTTTGACAAATGTGATATATACACATGTTATATGTATAGTATATGCAAGGCATATGCTTGACATATGAGGTATATATGGAATATATGTATGTTGTATATGATAAAGATGCAATGGTTGATGAATGCTTAAATACAAGTGCATATGCATATGGGCTAAAAAGGCGTTGTGACTAGTTAATCGATATTGTAAAGCAAAAGAAGAGGCCTATGGCCCAACAAATGTGCAAATGAAACAAATGATCAAGCTAGCTAGCAAATGCAAATGCAAATATTCACATGGAAAATATTCACATGGAAACCCGGGGCAATGTTTGTTTAACTTAGTCACAACATAATGAAATAAGCGAAGCATTTGCATACATGAAGAGTAAAGATTATATGTTTCAACTTTATTGATACTTATATGATACTGATGAATGGAATGGAATACATGGTATATATTGGAATTGTGATTTATTACTATGAGTTGTTTGGTACTTTAGAGCTCATTGGATGGTTATTCTCACTGAGCCACAACTCATCAATTTGCATCATTTTTCAGGTAAAGAAAAGTGATAGCTCATTTTGAGTAGCGTATAAAAGACATGGAGCACAAGTCACTGGCCGAGCCTCATCACTCTCTCTCTCCTTGCATTCCACACAAGCATGAAAATATGTCATATGTGTTTTTGTATTTACGTGCTTGAATATGTATAGTCATTTTGGAATGAGTCTAAATATGTATAAATGAAATCAACTCGAAAATACTTATGTGTAAAGTTTATGTTTTGATATATGTGATATATTATATTGTGGTGAAAACCTCAGTGTTAACTTTGCAAAGTCAGTGAATAATATTACAGGATATGAGACTTGCAAGTCATTGAATGAAATTATAGGATATGAGACTTGCAAAGTCATGGAATTATATTACATGATATGAAAAAAAAATTTACTACTATTGCTAACAGGGTATTTTACCTTTCCAGTGTGCCTTGTATGATTACTTGATATTTGGATAGTTTATACTAAAATGCATAAGATGTGGTGTTACACTTGTTTGATAGCTATTGTTATATGCAAATTCCATCAATGATATGTACTTATCCCAGCTATCCTCAAAGTCAATTATACAACTTCTATACATATCTTCTAGCAATTGAATAACTCGTTCAGATTTCCCATCTGTTTGTGGGTGAAATATTGTACTAAAAGTAAGTTGGATCCCTAATGCTTGCTGTAGACTTTTCCAAAATTTTGATGTGAACCATGGATCTTGATCAGAAATAATAGATACTGGCACCCCATGCAGTCGTGCAGTCGAATTATCTCATTGACATATAATTCTGCTAACCGGCTTAACAAATAATCCATCCGCACTAGTAGAAAGTGAGCCGATTTGGTAAGCCTGTCAACAATTACCCATACTGCATTATGTTTCTTTTGCGTCAAAGGCAAACCAGATACAAAATCCATCGTAATCCTTTTCCACTTCCATTCTAGAATTGCAATAGGTTGCAACAATCCAGATGGTACCTGGTGCTCTGCTTTCACTTGTTGGCATGTCAAGCATCTTGTAGTGTATTCCACGATATCTTTCTTCATTCCTGGCCACCAATAATGAGTCTTCAGGTCTTGATACATTTTATTGCTTCCTGGATGTATGGAATAAGTTGTATTATGTGCCTCTTTTAGAATTATTTGCATTAATCTACTGTCATTTGGCATGCACAACCTTCCTTTGTAACTTATGCTTCCATCATCTTCAACCTTAAATTCAGGTCTCTCCCCCTTTTTCAATGCCTCAGCAATTATCATCAATTTCAGATCTTGCTTCTGAGCTTCTCACTTGTTGCCTTAAAGTAGGTTGGACCCGTAACTCTGCCAAAATAAATTATGAGTATAATTTTAATTTATTGTTAATTTTTATATATTATATTATAATTAAGGAAATTTTAAACTATACCTGCCAGTGTTTTTCTACTTAAGGCATCTGCTACTATATTGGCTTTGCCTGATTGATAATCAATAATACAATTATAATTCTTGATTAACTCCAACCAGCGTCTTTGCCTTAAATTCAACTCCTTTTGTGTGGGCAAATATTTGAGGCTCTTATGATCTATATATATGTAGCATCACTCGCCATACAAATAATATCGCCATATTTTGAATGCAAACACTATTGTTGCCAACTCCAAATCATGTGTAGGGTAATTTAGTTCATAAGGCTTCAATGGCCTAGATGCATAAGCAACTACTTTACCCTTTTGCATTAATACACAACCTAGCTCATTATGAGAGGCATCACTGTATATCACAAAATCTTTCCCTGGCATGGGTTGGGTCAAAACAGGTGTTTCGGTTAGTATGACTTATAGTTTCTCAAAACTTGCTTGACACCAATCTATCCACTCAAACTTAGTTTCCTTTCTAAGCAAATTAGTAATTGGTGCAGCTATGCTTGAAAATCCATTCACAAACCTTCTATAACAGCCAGCTAATCCAAGGAAACTCTGGACTTCTGTTACATTGCGAGGCGGCTTCCAACTTAGAATGGCTTCTATTTTGTTAGGATCAACACAGATTCCTTCAACTGAAATAACATGCCCTAAGAACTCCACTTCTTCCAACCAGAACTCACATTTTGACAGCTTTGCATACAATTGATTTTTCCTCAAAGTCTGAAGTACTATTCTGAGATGCCTATCATGTTCTCCCTTGTCCCTTGAACACACCAGGATATCGTCTATAAAAACTACCACAAACTGATCAAAGGTAAGACCTAAAAATCTTGTTCATCATATCCATAAAGGCAGCTGGTGCATTCGTTAAGCCAAACGACATAACAAGGAATATCGAGTCCTGAAGGCTGTTTTGGACACATCTGATTCTTTAATTTTCAGTTGGTGATACCTGGATCTGAGATCAATCTTAGAGAATACTCTTGCTCTATAACACCACATCTTATACATTTGAGTTCAACCTATCCCTGTATCAAATAATCACATATAGTATACTGGAAAGGAAAAATACCCTATTAACAATGGTAGTAAATTTTTTTTTTTCATATTCAGTAATATCATTCAATGACTTTGCAAGTCAACTTTGAGACTTTCGCCACAATAATATATCACATATATTAAAACATAAACTTTGCACATAAGTATTTACGAATTGCTTTCATTTATACATTTTTAAAACCCATTCCAAAATGACTATACATATTCAAACACGTAAATACAAAATACAGATAATATATTTTTATGTTTGTGTGGAATGCAAGGAGAGAAACTGATGAGGCTCGGCCAGTGACCTGTGCTCCATGTCTTCTATACGCTACTCAAAATGGGATATCATTTTTCTTTACCTGAAAAATGATGCAAATTGATGAGTTGCGGCTCAGTGAGAATAATCATCAAATGAGCTCTAAAGTACCAAACAACTCATAGTAATAAATCACAAATCCAACACATACCATGTATTCCATTCCATTCATCAATATTATATAAATATCAGTAAAGTTGAAACATATAATCATTACTCTTTACGTATGCAAATGCTTTCCTTATTTCATTTTGTTGTGACCAAGTTAAATAGACATTGTCCCAGGTTCCATGTGAACATTTGTATTTTCTAGCTAGCTTTATAATATCGATTAACTAGTCACAACGCCTTTTAAGTCCATATGCATATGCACTTGTACTTAAGTATTCATCAACCATTGTATCTTATCACACATAACATACATATACCGCATATATTTCTCATATGCCATGCATATACCTTACATATACTATACATATACCATGTATATATATCACATATGTCAAACATATACCTCAAATATACCACAAGTATACCACTTATGTGTACCACAAATGTCACAAATTATCCATTATCATATTATCAAGGAAAAATCATGACAATCATATGAATCACATAGCAAGCAATATTCATATACACTAAAGAGTTCAATTGATAATTAAACTCACCTTTCTCTTTTGATTCCGACCCCTAACTTATTGTTTATCTGCTTCTTATGGGTCTCCAATATGTTGTGAGCCTAATATAAAAATATAATTGATTAACTCATGATTAGGGAGACTTAATGTGGCTTAAACAAATTAATATGCATTGTTCATATTAATAGCTAAGATTTTTCCTATGAGGCAGTGTGACCTTGTGGGACTGTTTAGACTATATATTGCTCTATACATGACCAATTAATTTGATTCTTGCTCATAACTAAAATTAACATATAATTATATAACATACTCAAATTTTAGAGAAAGTGGAGCATTGTACAATTTTTGGTGGAATTTCTAAGTGTGTTCTGTTTTCTGCTCTTAGGCAGTTTCAGGGTACCAACTTTGGTTCATCATAACTTATAATATATAAGTAATATTTCAATGAAACTTTACAGACACTTATATGGGTTCAAATGGAATATTGTTTATGTTTAAAATTTTATCAATTATGTCTCTATGGTCTTAAAATTATAAAAAATATTTCACTGGTCCAGAATAGCATTGACTTTCGGACCAGTATGACTTCTAAAGGCCATAACTTATCCTATACATAACATATTAAGCTGTAATTAATATTCCAATTTAGATAAGCTATATACCTATAACTTTTATTTTTTGATAATTTAAATAATATATCTCTAAGGAGCTCCAAATGGCTACACAAATTGCTAGAACTGCCCAGGGCACTAAGCAGGCAGTTCAAACTATGGAACAGTCATTGTTTTATTCTCTATAACTCAAAATATACAAGACATATGAATCTGAAAATTTGGTATACAGATACATAACACATATATCTACAACTTTTAGTTTTTGAGATACTTTAAATAATGACTTTAACATATTCAAAACTAAATAAAACAGTAGCTAACTTGGCTAGGGTTCACACCTTGACCAGTTTTAGTAGAGAGAGGATTTCTCTTCCTATACACTAAATATTGTAAAACGGTTTACATATCCATAAATCTAAGAAATAAAGAAATAACTTTCATGTTTTAAACTTTTCCAGAATCAATTTCTATATGTATCAAAATTGGGGTGGAAGTCAGTACCTATTAATGAACCTTAGCAACTCAAATCAACCCTATAGCAATAAGAATTGATATACTTACCAAGAAAGAACTTGCAAGGGATCAATTTGCTTCAAAAAATAAGTGAAACAAGGAAGAATGGAAGTTTGGCATGAAGGAAGATGAAGAAAAAATGGGCTGGAGTAAGGAGGTAGAAATGGGGGAGGAAGATAAAGCTAACTATTTGTTTTTGTCTTTTTATCTTTTTGTCTTCTTCTCTTATCTTTTCTCTTTTCTCTTCTCTTTTCTCCTCTTTTCTTTTATTTTTCTTTTGTTTAATTTTCATTTTATTTTATCTATCTTATTATTATTTACATATATTTATAATTCCACTAATTCACACAATAATACAACTTTTACATTTGGCCCGATTTAACTAAATTAATAATGTAAAATATTTACTAATATTAATCTATTCATTTTGCTTACTTTAATTTAGTCACCCTATTCAATTTATTTCTAATACTTTGTTATCCTCCTTTAGGTTATAAGTATATACGTGCGACTCGATACAATTGCCAAATGCCAAATACTAGGACACATAGGTAGTGCATGTCATAAACTTGTTTCTAAAAAAATATGTATGAAATGCACGTGTTCAATTGAATTATATGGAAGATGCATATGTTCAAATGGAATGCATGTGGGGAAGGTCGAGGATGTTACATGCTCCCTTCAATTGATCAAACAAATCATCAATTCTAGGTAATGGGTATTTATTTTTAATTGTCACCTTGTTTAATTGTCAGTAATCAATACATAATCGAATGGTGTCATCCTTCTTTTTCACAAACAACACCGGAGCACTCCATAGTGACATGCTGGGTCTTATGAATCCCTTGTCTAGCAATTTCTGCAATTGAACCTTCAACTCTCTCAATTCCGCGGGTGTCATTCTATAAGGAGTGATTGATTCGGGACTGTACCAGGAATTACATCAATAGCAAACTCTATCTCCCTATCTGGTGGTAACCCTGACAAATCTTCAGGAAACACATCTGGGAATTCACACACTGTGGGGATGTCCTTGAGTTTCGGGCTCCCCTTTCTGGTATCTATCACATGGGTCAAGTATGCCTCGTATCCCTTCCTAATGTATTTCCGAGCTTTTAATGCAGAAATAACACTGGTCAAATATGTTTGACCTTCACCTTGAATGATAGTGTCATACTGCCCGGGAATTTTAAGTACGACTTTTCTAGATTGAACTGTTCCATACCCAGAATAGCATCAAATTCATGAAAATGTAATTATATTAAGTCTACTGGAAATTCTCTACCCTGGATTATTATTGAACTGTTTCTATAAATCTGATTCACTTTCACACTATGTTCCAGCGGATTGGTCACAACTGATAAGAATGTGCACTCCTAACTTTATCCTAAATGCACGCTCAAAGGGGAAGATTTAAACCCAGCCTTATAAACCAGTCTAGGAGTTCCTCTGCAACCGATGTGGGACGCATCATCCCCACCCCCTTAAGATCCCGACTGCCTAGGTTGGTTATCTGTCGTAACCCGAAGGGACACCGGTGTATAGGACTGACTCTAATACCAAATGATAAGAATGTGGGCTCCTAACTTCACCCCAAAAGCGCGCTCAAAAGGGAAGGTTTGAACCTAGCCTTATAAACCAGTCCAGGAGTTCCTCTGCAACCGATGTGGGATGCATCATCCCCACCCCCTTAAGACCCCGACTGCCTCGGTCGGCAATCTATCATAATCCGAAGGGACACTGGTGTACAGGACTGGCTCTGATACCAAATGATAAGAATGTGGGCTTCTAACTTTGCCCTAAAAGCGCACTCAAAGGGGAAGGTTTGAATCCAGCCTTATAAACCAGTCCAGGAGTTCCTCTACAAACGATGTGGGATTCATCCCGACCCCCGACTGCCTCGATCGGCAATCTGTCATAAACCGAAGGGATACCGGTGTATAGGGCTGGCTTTGATACCAAATGATAAGAATGTGGACTCCTAACTTCACCGCAAAAGCGCGCTCAAATGGGAAGGTTTGAATCCAGCCTTATAAATCAGTCTAGGAGTTCCTCTGCAACCGATGTGGGATGCATCACATTGGGTGGTTGTCAAAAACATCCTTAAGTACTAAAAAGAACAAAGGATGCATTATGGATTTATGGAGAAAGTGAGTTTAAGGTAAGTGGGTATACGGATGTTGGCTTCTAATTTGACAAGGATGACTCAAACTATGTATTCACATTAAATGGTGGAGCAATCAGTTGGAAGAGTTCCAAATAGGAGACGATTGTAGATTCCACAACTGAAGTAGAGTACATTGTAGCTTTTGAGTTAACTAAGAAAGCAGTTTGGATTAAGAAATTCATCACAAAGTTAGGAGCAGTTCCTCATATTGTTGATCTAATACCCTTGTATAACGGAGCCATTGTATAAGTAAAGGAGTCACAGACTCATCAGAGATGCAAACATGTATATAGGTGATACCATCCTATTAGGAAAATCATTGTTAGACATAATGTAAAGATTAAAAGAGTTCCCACTAATCATAATATAGTTGATCCACTCACTAAGCCACTTCCCTGAAGTGGAGATAAAAGAAGTCTTTCAAGAAGATTCAAGTCAATTGGGCTTATTACCATGGTGTTCAAGTCCACACTCAAGCTTCAAAAGTCATGTGGTGGTCATGTGCAAGGCATGTGCAAGGGGAGGCGTATGCATATCATGTGGATTCAAGCAATATAGGCTTATTTATCTATTTAGGTTGGAATTCAAGTTTGGGCCATAAGTTGTTTGTTTGTATTGGGCATGTGGCATTTAAAATAAGTCACATGGGCCTTAGTTTAGCTAGTTCGGCATATGGGCCTTTGGAAACAAGCCCATACTGCCACCTCATTATTTATGTAGCTTATTTATTTAGTTTTTCCTTATTAAAAAATGATTCCAATTAATTAGTTGTCAAATTCCTAACTTTAAGGGATTTAGATAGGATGAATTGTAAATCCTAATCTTTAAGGGATTAGGATTAGATATCTTTAGAATTCCTTTTACTTATGGGACTTTAGGTTATTTATAGGTATAAATACCTCCCAAAAATGTGTATAGTATCAGATTACATGATTAATAAAGATTTGAGAAGTTTTCTTTAAGAAAAGCGTGTTCAATACCTTGGTATGCTATGGATTATTTTACTTATCAAGTTAGTATTGACTTGTCGCATGTGCTAATTCTTTCTTATACTATTTGTTACCAATTCCTTGCAGATTTGGGGCTGAAGAGTTTAATTAACAATTAATTATAATTTGAGATTTGATTTTGAATTGATTTGGATGTGTTTTAGACTTAAATTCTATGGGGTTGCCGCATCATTTGGTATCAGAGCAAAGATTCTAAATCAATTACATCTATTTTTATATTGCTATTTTAGTTATATTTGTTCAAGTTACAACATAAAAATATATAAACAAAACTAGGTTTTACTTAATAGTGGACGAATCTGCACTGTTGTGCATGCTTTTGAAATTTTATTTAATTAGTGCGATTTTGGTGCTAGAAATACTTTGATTTTGATTCTGATCATATAAAAAAATACAAAGCAGAAAAAAAGTTGGATGCGCATAGAGACTAGTTACCAAAAGTAGGGTTGTTTTTATTCAATTGAACGCACAAATATCAAACTGAGTTGCTATTGATTATATTTGCTCTAAACTGGTTAAATTTGATATTTTGAGCAATTTTGGTATGGTTCGTAATTATATTGGAGTGGTTTCATATTGAGCACTATAGTGGGGTTTTTCATTGTATATTGCTAGAAGTAGTGCTTTTAGTGATTAATACTTACTTGACTAGTCCATGCAAGATGGTTCATCACACACTCCAAGATAAGTAATGGGTCTTGGGTCTTCAATCAACTCCATCTCCTTTGTCATGCATGCATCTTTTGTGATCTCCTTAGTGACCAAGCTTTGAACATAGCCTTGCATTGCTTGCCTTAGTTTGTTAGCCCTTGATCTTGTAATCGCACCACTTGGCATGACTAGTGCATCATTCTCCTTTTGTGAAGATTGACTTATATGTCCTTGATCAACATCATTCCCCCCCTCCTCAAAAGGATTTGTCCTCGAATCTACTATTCCTACATTGTCAAAAGGAGTAAGGTCAGAAACATTGAATGATGTAGAAACACCATACTCACCAGGAAAGCTCTTCTATCTTGTAAGCATTATCATTGATCCTTTCAATTACGCAAAATGGGTCATCTCCTCTAGGATCAAGTTTATTCTTCCTTTGGTGAGGAAATCTCTCTTTTCTCATATGCACCCACACCCAATTGCCTAGTTCAAATACCATTTTTCTATGCCCCTTGTTAGCTTGTCATGCATATGACTCATTCTTTTTCTCCAAGTGCTGTTTTGCTTTCTCATGCATAGCTTTCACAAAATCTGCCTTTTTCTTACCATCCAAATTAGTTAACTCATTAAATGGCAAAGATGTTAGATCCAATGGAGTTAATGGATTAAAACCATACACATGTTCAAAAGGTGAAAAACCAGTAGAAGAATGTATGCATATATTATAAGCAAACTCAACCAATGGCAAACAATCTTCCCATGATTTTAAATATCTACTGATGCAGCAACCACCTAGAATCTAAGTCTAGACAACCTCCAAATCAATTTGATACAAATCTTAAGTTTTAAACAATTGCAAGATTAGACTCTTCACCCCCAAAACAGCAAGGAATTGGTAACAAAGAGTATGAAGAGAGAATTGGATTCACGCCACAAATTAATTACCAACCGATAAGTAAAAACAATCCTTGGTATATCAATGGAGATCACACCTCCCACTTGAAGAACACTCAAGAACACTGAAATTTTGATCTTAAATCACCAATCTGATTGTCTTACACGCATAAGGAGGTATTTATACCTCTACAAACCAAACCCTAGGTGCAAATATGAAGAAAAGACCAATCTGACCCTAATGACTTAAAGACAAACGAATGGGCTTAATTTTATAAGGCCTACACATTTAAGACAAGTTAAAATAAGGCTGATCATGTGTCTTTAAATGAAATTACATTCCAATAATTAAAATAAAACAGCCCACTAAAATTAATCTTAGGCCCAACCATGACATAACATAAGTCCACCTTAACATAGCATATTGCACATGAGTTGAACCTTGTAATATAGACTTCTTCTCTAGACCATTAGGCTAGTTGTCTTCACCATCACATGCCCCAATGAGTGTCACAAGCTTTGGATCGCCAACTGATTCCATCTCTTCAAGCCTGACCCAAGCCGCTTCCTTGATATCTCTTGTCACTAAGCTCTGAATATACATTTGCAAGGCTGCCTTGAGCTTGTTTCTACTTGATCTTATGATTGGACTAAGTGGCATTACTAATCCATCTCCTCCCTCCACAAAAGGATTCGTCCTCGAATCACCACCTGCATTATCAAAAGGAGAAAGGTCAGCAACATTAAAAGTTGCTGAAACACCATACTCACCGGGCAAGTCAATCTTATAGGCATTGTCATTGATCCTCTCAACCACTTGAAAAGGTCCATTGCCTCTTGGATCCAAATTGGATTTCCTTTGGTTAGGAAATCTCTCTTTCCTAAAATGCACCCATACCCAATCTCCAGGTTCAAATTTCACAACTTTACGTCCTTGATTGGCTTTTTGTGCATAACTTTTGTTCTTTAACTCAATGTGCTGCTTTGCCTTCTCATGTATGGACTTAATAAAATCTGCCTTCTTTTGCCCATCTAAGTTAGAAATATCATTCACAGGTATAGGCAACAAATCCAAAGGGGTTAATGGATTAAAACCATAGACAATTTCAAATGGAGAATAACCTGTTGATGAATGAATGCTTCTATTATATGCAAATTCTACTAATGACAAACAATCTTCCCAAGTTTTCAAATTCTTTCCAACAACAGCACGTAATAATGATCCTAAAGTTCTATTAACCACTTCAGTTTGACCATCTGTTTGAGGATGACAAGTAGTAGAAAATAGCAACTTTGTTCCCAACTTTCCCCACAGCACACGCCAAAAATGACTCAAAAACTTAGAATCTCTATCAGAAACAATATTTTTAGGAACACCATGCAAACGGACAACATCCTTAAAGAACAAATCAGAAATATGTGTAGCGTCATCAGTTTTATGGCAAGCAATGAAATGTGCCATCTTGCTAAACCTATCAACTACAACAAAAATGCTATCTCTTCCCCTTTTAGTCCTGGGCAGTACCAACACAAAATCCATAGAAATGTCAATCCAGGGCTGACTAGGGATGGGTAAAGGAGTATACAACCCATGAGGTTGAATTCTTGACTTGGCTTGCTTACATGCAACACACCTAGAGCAAATTTTCTCAACATCTTTCTTCATATTAGGCCAATAAAAATGCTCATGCAAGATGTCAAGTGTCTTAGCAATACCAAAATGACCCATCAAACCACCATTATGAGCCTCACATACAAGCAACTCACGCATTGAACAATTAGGCACACAAAGTTTATTTTCTCTAAATAAATAACCATCATGCCTATAAAACCTTTGAAATGCAGATTGTTCACATGCATTATAAACATTTGAAAAATCAGAATCAGAAGCATACAATTCCCTTATATATTCAAATCCCATCAATCGAGAACTCAAAGTAGTAATAAGAGTATATCTTCTAGATAATGCATCAGCAACCACATTTTCCTTACCTTGTTTGTATTGAATCACATAAGGAAAGGTCTCAATGAACTCCAACCATTTGGCATGTCGTTTGTTCAACTTACCTTGACCATTGAGATGCTTTAAAGACTCATGATCACTATGAATGACAAACTCTTTAGGCCAAAGATAATGCTGCCAAGTCTCCAAAGCCCTCACCAATGCATACAACTCCTTGTCATACGTGGAATAATTGAGTTGTGCACCACTCAACTTTTCACTAAAGAAAGCAATTGGTCGCCTACCCTGCATCAAAACAACACCAATACCTATCCCGGAGGCATCACATTCAATCTCAAAAGTAGAATTAAAATCAGGCAAACTCAAAACAGGTGCAGAACAAAGTTTATCTTTCAAAGTATTAAATGCAAGTTCTTGCGCCTCACCCCACTTAAACCCCACATCCTTTTTAATGATTTCAGTTAAAGGAGCAGCAATGACACTAAAATTGATGCAGCAACCACCTAGAATCTAAGTCTAGACAACCTCCAAATCAATTTGATACAAATCTTAAGTTTTAAACAATTGCAAGATTAGACTCTTCACCCCCAAAACAGCAAGGAATTGGTAACAAAGAGTATGAAGAGAGAATTGGATTCACGCCACAAATTAATTACCAACCTGATAAGTGAAAACAATCTTTGGTATATCAATGGAGATCACACCTCCCACTTGAAGAACACTCAAGAACACTGAAATTTTGATCTTAAATCACCAATCTGATTGTCTTACACGCATAAGGAGGTATTTATACCTCTACAAACCAAACCCTAGCTGCAAACATGAAGAAAAGACCACTCTGACCCTAATGACTTAAGGACAAATGAATGGGCTTAATGTTATAAGGCCTACACACTTAATACAAGTTCAAATAAGGCTGATCATGTGTCTTTAAATGAAATTACATTCCAATAATTAAAATAAAACAGCCCACTAAAATTAATCTTAGGCCCAACCATGACATAACATAAGTCCACCTTAACATAGCATATTGCACATGAGTTGAACCTTGTAATATAGACTTCTTCTCTAGCCCACTAGGCTAGTTGTCTTCACCATCACATGCCCCAATGAGTGTCACAAGCTTTGGATCACAAACTGATTCCATCTCTTCAAGCCTGACCCAAGCCTCTTCCTTGATATCTCTTGTCACTAAGCTCTGAATATACATTTGCAAGGCTGCCTTGAGCTTGTTTCTACTTGATCTTGTGATTGGACCACGTGGCATCACTAATCCATCTCCTCCATGGCATGTAAGATCATTTTTGTTGTCTTGGTTCGCATCATTCCCTCCCTCCACAAAAGGATTCGTCCTCGAATCACCACCTGCATTATCAAAAGGAGAAAGGTCAGCAACATTAAAAGTTGCTGAAACACCATACTCACCGGGTAAGTCAATCTTATAGGCATTGTCATTGATCCTCTCAACCACTTGAAAAGGTCCATCGCCTCTTGGATCCAACTTGGATTTCCTTTGGTTAGGAAATCTCTCTTTCCTAAAATGCACCCATACCCAATCTCCAGGTTCAAATTTCACAACTTTACGTCCTTGGTTGGCTTTTTGTGCATAACTTTTGTTCTTTAACTCAATGTGCTGTTTTGCCTTCTCATGTATGGACTTAACCAAATCTGCCTTCTTTTGCCCATCTAAGTTAGAAATATCATTCACAGGTATAGGCAACAAATCCAAAGGGGTTAGCGGATTAAAACCATAGACAATTTCAAATGGAGAATAACCTGTTGATGAATGAATGCTTCTATTATATGCAAATTCTACTAATGGCAAACAATCTTCCCAAGTTTTCAAATTCTTTCCAACAACAGCACGTAATAATGATCCTAAAGTTCTATTAACCACTTCAGTTTGACCATCTGTTTGAGGATGACAAGTAGTAGAAAATAGCAACTTTGTTCCCAACTTTCCCCACAGCACATGCCAAAAATGACTCAAAAACTTAGAATCTCTATCAGAAACAATAGTTTTAGGAACACCATGCAATCGCACAACATCCTTAAAGAACAAATCAGAAATATGTGTAGCGTCATCAGTTTTATGGCAAGCAATGAAATGTGCATCTTGCTAAACCTATCAACTACAACAAAAATGCTATCTCTTCCCCTTTTAGTCCTGGGCAGTCCCAACACAAAATTCATAGAAATGTCAATCCAGGGCTGACTAGGGATGGGTAAAGGAGTATACAACCCATGAGGTTGAATTCTTGACTTGACTTGCTTACATGCAACACACCTAGAGCAAATTTTCTCAACATCTTTCTTCATATTAGGCCAATAAAAATGCTCATGCAAGATGTCAAGTGTCTTAGCAATACCAAAATGACCCATCAAACCACCATTATGAGCCTCACGCACAAGCAACCCACGCATGGAACAATTAGGCACACACAGTTTATTTTCTCTAAATAAATAGCCATCATGCCTATAAAACCTTTGAAATGCAGATTGTTCACATGCATTATAAACATTTGAAAAATCAGAATCAGAAGCATACAATTCCCTTATATATTCAAATCCCATCAATCGAGAACTCAAAGTAGTAATAAGAGTATATCTTCTAGATAATGCATCAGCAACCACATTTTCCTTACCTTGTTTGTATTGAATCACATAAGGAAAGGTCTTAATGAACTCCAACCATTTGGCATGTCGTTTGTTCAACTTACCTTGACCCTTGAGATGCTTTAAAGACTCATGATCACTATGAATCACAAACTCTTTAGGCCAAAGATAATGCTGCCAAGTTTCTTTTGTTTTTTTATATCAAATAACAATAAACTAATGCTTAATAAACCTCAAACATATCATGAATTGAAAAGAAATCCAAACATGTAATTTTACTCTTTATGGCAGAAAATTTTCCTAAGGTACCTCCAATAGCAGAATTTAAATCTAGCTAAGTTAACAACTAGAAAGCAATTTTAAAGGATAGATAATGATTACCTAACCAAAAGCTCTGATACCAAACTGATGCGGAACCCCAAAGACCGTGCCTTATAACCCCTCAACAAGACAAGGTAAACAAAACTTAAGCTATGGTGATCATAGATTGAATCTGACCCAAAGCTAACCAATGTAGCAAAGAACCAAGATTATAAGGTTTATTAAGAATAGCCACGCCACAACCAATATTATTTGATAAGTAACTAATTCCTAAAGGTAATAAAGAGATGCAAATCTGCCTCACTTTAAAGAAAAACACTCAAATTCGTTTTTATTCATTCATGTCTTGTACAAGAAGCCTAGATGAGTATTTATAGCCCTAAGTCTTTGAATCCTTTATGGTAAAGGATAACTAAATCATATTCTAACTCAATTTCTAAAAGTACAGTCATATTCTAAAAAGTAGAGTCCTACTTGAATTAGGACACTAATAAGACAAGTGGTGGGTTGGGCTTTATTTCTTTGGCCCACATGTCTATCACTAATTAAAGCCTAAGGTAATTTAAATTAGGCAGCCCACATACATAAATAAGTCCAATTACAAGTTAAGCCCCAAATCACATAAGTAGGCACATGGTTGGCACATGATCTTGAGCACAAGATTGGCACATGACATGTAATATTTAATTTTATGGACTTTGCCTTGTTTAGCCCATTGGAATAGTCCATGCAAGATGGTTCTTCACACACCCCAAGATAAGTAATGGGCCTAGGGTCTTCAATCAACTCCATCTCCTTTGTCATGCATGCATCTTTTGTGATCTCCTTAGTGACCAAGCTTTGAACATAGCCTTGCATTGCTTGCCTTAGTTTGTTAGCCCTTGATCTTGTGATCACACCACTTGGCATGACTAGTGCATCATTCTCCTTTTGTGAAGATTGACTTATATGTCCTTGATCTACATCAACATGACTTTGAAGCTTGAATATGGACTTGTTGGCTAGCCCATTGGGCTAGTTGTCTTGGTCTTCACATGCCCAAATGAATGTTATAGGCTTTGGGCCGCCCATTGATGACGTCTCCTCAAGCTTGATCCATTCCACTTCTTTGATGTCTGTTGTCACTAAGCTTTGAACATATGTTTGTAAGACTGCCTTAAGCTTATTACTCTTGATCTTGTGATTGGTCCAGTGGCATAACCAATCTCCCATCTCTTTGGCATGAAGAACCATGATCCATGCCTTAGCTCACATCATTCCCTCCCTCCTCAAAAGGATTTGTCCTCAAATCACTACCTGCATTATCAAAAGTGATGTATGCACGGGAACCATGCATGAAAGACATCAATGAATCAATCAATGAATAAAAACGAATTTGAGTGTTTTTCTTTAAAGTGAGGCATATTTGTATCTCTTTATTACCTTTAGAAATTAGTTACTTATCAAGTAATATTGCTTGTGGCATGGCTATTCTTAATAATACTTATAATCTTGGTTCTTTGCTACATTGGTTAGCTTTGGGTCAGATTCAATTTATGATCACCATAGCTTAAGGTTTGTTTACCTTGTCTTGTTGAGGGGTTTCAAGGCACGGTCTTTGGATTTTAAAGGATAGATAATGATTACCTAACCAAAATGCCCAAAAGGCATTACAAGCCACTCATACAAACAATGTTTAGATTTAAAAGTTGTTTTCCATTTATCACCTACTTCATCCTAATTTGGTGATATCCACTCATTAAATCAATCTTAGTAAACAAACATGTACTATGCAACTCATCCAACATATCATCTAATCTAGGTATAGGATGGCAATACTTAACTATTATGCGATTAATAGCCCTACAATCAACACACATGCGCCAACTCCCATCTTTTTTAGGCACTAATAGCACGAGTACAGCATATGGACTAAGACTTCCGCGGATGTGCCCCCTTGCCAATAGCTCTTCCACTTGCCTTTGAAGTTCCTTTGTCTTTTTAGGATTACTCCTATAGGCTGTGATAAGGTCAAGGCCCCTAACTTCGCCCCAAAAGTGCGCTTAAAGGGAAAAGTTTGAACCCAACCTTATAAACCAGTCTAGGAGTTCCTTTGCAATCGATGTGGGATGCATCTCCCACCCCCTTAATACCCCAACAGCCTCAGTCGACGATCTGTTGTAATCCAAAGGGACACCGGTGTATTTTACTTTCTTGAATTACTAACCATTTTTAAGGAAAATACAAGGGGAAGTAGCAAACTGATGCGGAACCCTAAAGATCATGCCTTGAAACCCCTCAACAAAACAAGATAAACAAACCTTAAGCTATGGTGATCGTAGATTGAATCTGATCTAGAGCTAACCAATGTAGCAAAGAACCAAGATTATAAGAATTATTAAGAATAGCCAAACCACAAGCAATATCACTTGATAAGTAACTAATTCCTAAAGGTAATAAAGAGATGCAAATCTACCTCACTTTAAAGAAAATACTCAAATTCGTTTTTATTCATTCATGTCTTGTAAAAGAAGCCTAAATGAGTATTTATAGCCCTAAGTCTTTGAATCCTTTATGGTAAAGGATAACTAAGTCCTATTCTAACTCAACTCCTAAAATTACAGTCATATTCTAACTCAAATTCTAACAAGTAGAGTCCTACTTGAATTAGGACACTAATTAAATCCTTTTAAAATAAGACAAGTGGTGGGATGAGCTTCATATCCTTTGGGCCACATGCTGCTATTCTCAGTATTTAAACTGTAGATAGATAATAGGCAGCCCATTTTACATTATTAAGCCAAATTACAAGTTAAGCCCAAATTCAATAAATAAGCACATGTGTAGCACATGATGTCTTACATATGACCTGTAATCTTAAATTTTATGGACTTTGCCTTGTTTGGCCCATTGACTTGACTCTTCATAAAAGACTCTTTTTATCTTCACTTTAGGCTTACCTTTGTGTAGTGTTAGCCCATAAGCTTGATTTTGGACTTTAGGCCCAATATTGCTCGCAAAGCTCCAATACTGCCTCAAATGACTTGGAATTCGCGCTACATTGATTTGGACCATATGAATAGGCTTTTGAACTCCTTTTAGGTATATTTGAATGAGATAATATTGCTTCAATCCATTAACAAAAGATTGTCCTTCATGTATGGTTTTCGTTCATACATCAGGCTAGGCGGTTTGGAATTCGAGCTCCAGATATGAAATCAATTTGATGCTCAATTTCCCTTATAGGCAACAATCCTTGTGGCAATTTATCAGGAAATAATCCTTATATTCCTGCAATAAAGAAACAAACAGTACTAGGCAAAGAAGGGTTGAGGTCAGCTTCATTAGAACATGATTCTTTACACATGAGTATAGGTAAATATTGTTGACTCTCAAAAGCTACTCTCATATCCCTCACTTTTGCATAAAAAATTGCTTTTCTTTCTGATGCGGAACCCCAAAGACCATGCCTTGAAACCCCTCAACAAGACAAGGTAATCAAACCTTAAGCTATGGTGATCATAGATTGAATCTGACCTAGAGCTAACCAATGTAGCAAAGAACCAAGATTATAAGAATTATTAAGAATAGCCAAACTACAAGCAATATCACTTGATAAGCAACTAACTAAAGGTAATAAAGAGATGAAAATCTATCTCACTTTAAAGAAAATACTCAAATTCTTTTTTATTCATTCATGTCTTGTAAAAAAGGCTAAATGAGTATTTATAGCCCTAAGTCTTTGAATCCTTTATGGTAAAGGATAACTAAGTCCTATTCTAACTCAACTCTTAAAATTACAGTCATATTCTAACTCAAATTCTAACAAGTAGAGTCCTACTTGAATTAGGACACTAATTAAATCTTTTTAAAATAAGACAAGTGGTGGGATGGGTTTCATATCCTTTGGGCCACATGCTGCTATTCTCGGTATTTAAACTGTAGATAGATAATAGGCAACCCATTTTACATTATTAAGCCAAATTACAAGTTAAGTCCAAATTCAATAAATAAGCACATGTGTAGCACATGATGTCTTACATATGACCTGTAATCTTAAAATTTATAGACTTTGCCTTGTTTGGCCCATTGACTTGACTCTTCATAAAAGACTCTTTTTATCTTCACTTTAGACTTACCTTTGTGTAGTGTTAGCCCATAAGCTTGATTGTGGACTTTAGGCCCAATATTGCTCACAAAGCTCCAATACTGCCTCAAATGACTTGGAATTCGCGCTACATTGATTTGGACCATATGAATAGGCTTTTGAACTCCTTTTAGGTATATTTGAATAAGATAATATTGCTTCAATCCATTAACAAAAGATTGTCCTTCATGTATGGTTTTCGTTCATACATCAGGCTAGGCGGTTTGGAATTCGAGCTCCAGATATGAAATCAATTTGATGCTCAATTTCCCTTATAGGCAACAATCCTTGTGGCAATTTATCAGGAAATAATCCTTATATTCCTGCAATAAAGAAACAACAGTACTAGGCAAAGAAGGGTTGAGGTCAGCTTCATTAGAACATGATTCTTTATACATGAGTATAGGTAAATATTGTTGACTCTCAAGAGCTACTCTCATATCCCTCACTTTTGCATGAAAAATTGCTTTTCTTTCTGATGCGGAACCCCAAAGACCATGCCTTAAAACCCCTCAACAAGACAAGGTAAACAAACCTTAAGCTATGGTGATCATAGATTGAATCTGACCCAAAGCTAACAAATGTAGCAAAGAACCAAGATTATATGGTTTATCAAGAATAGTCACGCCACAAGCAATATCACTTGATAAGTAACTAATTCCTAAAAGTAATAAAGAGATGCAAATATGCCTCACTTTAAAGAAAAACACTCAATTCGTTTTAATTCATTCATGTCATGTACAAGAAGCCTAGATGAGTATTTATAGCCCTAAGTCTTTAAATCCTTTATGGTAAAGGATAACTAAATCATATTCTAACTCAACTCCTAAAATTACAGTCATATTCTAACTCATATTCTAAAAAGTAGAGTCCTACTTGAATTAGGACACTTATTAAATCCTTCCAAAATAAGACAAGTGGTGGGTTGGGCTTTATTTCTTTGGCCCACATGTCTATCACTAATTAAAGTCTAAGGTAATTTAAATTAGGTAGCCCACATACATAATTAAGCCCAATAATAAGTTAAGCCCCAAATCCCATAAGTAGGCACATGGTTGGCACATGACTTGTAATCTTCACACACCCCAAGATAAGTAATGGGCCTTGGGTCTTCAATCAACTCCATCTCCTTTGTCATGCATGCATCTTTTGTGATCTCCTTAGTGACCAAGCCTTGAATATAGCCTTGCATTGCTTGCCTTAGTTTGTTAGCCCTTGATCTTGTGATAGCACCACTTGGCATGACTAGTGCATCATTCTCCTTTTGTGAAGATTGACTTATATGTCCTTGATCTACATCATTCCCCCCCCTCCTCAAAAGGATTCGTCCTCGAATCTACTATTCCTACATTGTCAAAAGGAGTAAGGTCAGAAACATTGAATGATGCAGAAACACCATACTCACCAGGAAGTTCTATCTTGTAAGCATTATCATTGATCCTTTCAAGTACGCGAAATGGGCCATCTCTTCTAGGATCAAGTTTATTCTTCCTTTGATGAGGAAATCGCCTTGTTCAAACACCATTTTTCTATGCCTCTTGTTAGCTTGTCGTGCAATGACTCATTCTTCTTGTCCAAGTGTTGTTTTGCTTTCTCATGCATAGCTTTCACAAAATCTGCCTTTTTCTTACCATCTAAATTAGTTAACTCATTAAAAGGCAAAGATGTTAGATCCAATGGAGTTAATGGATTAAAACCATACACAAGTTCAAAAGGTGAAAAACTAGTAGAAGAATGTATGCATCTATTATAAGAAAACTCAACCAATGGCAAACAATTTTCCCATGATTTTAAATTTCTACCCACAACAGCACGCAATAGAGCACCTAAAGTCCTATTGACCACTTCGGTTTGTCCATCAGTTTGTGGATGACAAGTAGTAGAAAACAACAATTTAGTACCAAGTTTACCCCACAAAACACGCCAAAAGTGACTAAGGAATTTAGCGTCTCTATCAGAAACAATTGATTTAGGAATACCATGCAAATGCACTACATCTCTAAAGAACAAGTCAGCTATATTTGTTGCATCATTCATTTTAGCACACACAATAAAATGAGCCATTTTACTGAATCTATCAACTACAACAAATATGCAATCTTTACCTCTCCTAGTCTTAGGCAATCCCAATACAAAATCCATTGAAATATCAATCCAAGGTGCAATAGGAATAGGTAAAGGTGTATACAATCCATGAGGCATAACTTTAGATTTAGCTTGTTTACATGCGACACACTTAACACAAATTCTTTCAACATCCTTACGCATATGTGGCCAATAAAAAGTGTTCATGCAACATATCCAAAGTCTTATTAACACCAAAATGCCCCATCAAACCCCCACTATGAGCTTCACGCACAAGTAGCTCCCTTAATGAACATATAGGCACACAAAGTTTACCATCCCTAAATAAATATCCATCATGCCTATAAAATTTCTGAAAAGCAGCTTGTTCACATGCATCATACACATTATCAAAATCAATATCAGTGGCATAAAGTTCTTTAATTTGTTCAAATCCCAACAATTTAGAACTTAAAGTAGAAATTAAAGTATATCTTTTTGAAAGTGCATCAGCCACCACATTATCTTTACCTTGCTTGTATTTTATCACATATGGAAATGTCTCAATAAATTCCACCCACTTACCATGTCGCCTATTGAGTTTCATTTGTCCCTTCAAATGCTTTAAGGACTCATGATCAATATGTATGACAAACTCTTTAGGAAGAAGATAATGTTGCCACATGTCCAAGGCTCTCACCAAAGCATATAATTCCCTATCATAGGTGGAATAATTCAATTGAGCTCCATGCAACTTCTCACTAAAGTATGCTATTGGTCGCCCCTCCTGCATTAAAATAGCTCCTATGCCAACTCCTGAGGCATCACATTCAAGCTCAAAAGTTTTGTTAAAATCAGGCAAGGATAAAATAGGTGCACTACATAGTTTATCCTTAAGCAAATTAAATACTTTTTCCTGTGATTCAGTCCATTTAAATTTAACATCCTTTTTAACTAACTCATTTAAAGGTGCTGCAATGGAACTAAAATCTTTAACAAACCTTCTATAAAAACTAGCCAATCCATAAAAACTCCTCACCTCACTAACATTGGTAGGCATTGGCCAATCTCTAATAGCTTTCACTTTTTCCTCATCTACCTCAATTCCTTTAGCACTAACAACAAATCCAAGAAATACAAGTTTTTCACTAGCAAACGTGCACTTCTTTAAGTTGGCATATAGTTTCTCTTTTCTCAATACTTCTAATACAGCCCTAACATGCATAATATGATCATCAAAACATTTGCTGTATATAAGTATATCATCAAAATAAACCACAACAAACTTACCAATAAGTTGTCTCAAAACATGATTCATAAGTCTCATGAAAGTACTAGGTGCATTAGTTAAACCAAAAGGCATTACCAACCACTCATATAAACCTTGTTTAGTTTTAAATGCGGTTTTTCTTTTTGGGCCTCTTTTCCTCCAATTTCTCTCTCTCTCTCTCTCTCGGCCTCACTATTTGCTCTTTCTCTCCTCTCTTGTGTTTTATAGCTCCCGAACTCTTCTTTTTCTTTGTATTTGGCCTTTTCAACCTCTTTTTGTATTTCTGCTTCTATGCTCATTTTTAGCTTCATTTGATCTTTATACACTTCACTTGGAGTCATAGGAGCCTGATGTATGCACGGGAACCATAAATAAAGGATATGAACGATAGTATTTTGTCAACAAAGTGGAGCGATCTTATATCATTGAAATGAGCCTTAAAGGAGTTCAAAAGTCTTTTCATATAATCCAATTCAATGTGGGACGTGTTCCAAGTCATAGAAGGCAGCATTGGAGCATTGGTTGCTATATTGAGTCTCAAATTCACAATCAAGCTTATGGGCCAATACTACATAAAGGGAAGCCTAAAGTGAAGATAAAAGGATTCTTTCATGAAGATTAAATTCAAATGGGCAAAGCAAAGTCCATAAACCTTGAAGATTACAAGCCATGTGCAACTCATGAGCAAATCATGTGCTAGGAGTCCTATGCCAAACATCTGCAAGACATGTGCCATCTATGTGCAAGATATCATGTGTCAACCATGTGCTCAAGATCATGTGCCACACATGTGCCTACTTATGGGATTTGGGCTTAACTTGTAATTAGGCTTAATTATGTAAGTGGGCTGCCTATTTTAATTATCATAAACTTTTAATTAGTGATAGACATGTGGGCCAAAAATATAAAGCCCAACCCATCACTTGTCTTATTTTAGAAGGATTTAATTAGTGTCCTAATTCAAGTAGGACTCTAGTTGTTAGAATTTAAGTTAGAATATGACTGTACTTTTAGGAGTTGAGTTAGAATAGGATTTAGTTATCCTTTACCATAAAGGATTCAAAAACTTAGGGCTATAAATACTCATCTAGGATTCTTTTACAAGACATGAATGAATAAAAATGAATTTGAGAGTTTTCTTTAAAGTGAGGCAGATTTGCATCTTTTTATTACCTTTAGGAATTAGTTACTTATCAAGTAATATTGCTTGTGGCGTGACTATTCTTAATAATAAAATATTGTTTTCTTTAAAGACCGTGCCTTGAAACCCCTCGACAAGACAAGGTAAACAAACCTTAAGCTATGGTGATCAAATATTGAATCCGACCCAAAGCTAACCAATGTAGCAAAGAACCAAGATTATAAGTATTATTAAGAATAGCCACGCCACAAGTAATATTACTTGATAAGTAACCAATTCCTAAAGGTAATAAAGAGATGCAAATCTGCCTCACTTTAAAGAAAACTCTCAAATTCGTTTTTATTCATTGATGTCTTGTAAAAGAATCCTAGATGAGTATTTATAGCCCTAAGTCTTTGAATCCTTTATGGTAAAGGATAACCAATTTAAATGGGCTTAAAAGGAGTTCAAAAGCCCATTAATATGATCAAAATGCTGCTAGTCAGCTAATTGTAGCCAATACACAGTCTCTTTGATCGTTCAAGTTTGCCATTAGTCAATGAAAGTTTACTCTGAGGTTTCAGAAGTTGAGGATGCATAACAGGATAGTCCTACCAGTGGCCAAAGAGTGTGCCTTCAGGATAGTCATACCTTGTTTCTTGATTCCTCACTTCTCTGGTGAGTTTCATTCTTATGGTGAGTTAATTTAGTTCTTATTTGGTATATAGGCTGGAATACCCGATGTTACAACCCGAAATAGCCTCTTGACTATTAGGGTGAAGGACGGTAACCATCCTGTTGTACGACTGGTTTAACAACGCCACGTACCAGGTAAGGATTAGGCTGGCTCTTCCCCCCTAGTGGTAGCAGAGCCTTAGAGACTATATTGGTTTACTATTAGACTAATAAGCAGTGGAGATGAACTTATTACCAATAGATCTTACTAAGCTAAGTCGTTCATCTTCTTCTTCTTCTTCTTTATCTCTTCAACCTACTTCTTCTACTTCCAAATCTCTTTCTCATCTATATGAACTTTCCTTCCTTCCTTAAGATAAAAAAGTTCAGGAAACCAACCTTCCATTTATGAATCCGTACAATACTTTCTAGAAACATAAATCTACTCTCACTACTTCTATAAAATCCCTGATCAGACAAAAACCTTCTTCTGTAAAGGAGTATGTACAGTCTTCCTCGTTTGACCAGTGTCCTATTCAAGGAACTGGAGAAGAACAGTTCATCACTCTAGAAATTCCTCCTGAGTTTCCTGGTCAGTGGAGAAATGTAACATCCTTGACCTTCCCCACATGCATTTCATTGAACATAAGCATCTTGCATACAATTCAATTGAACAAATGCATTTCATACGTATTTTCGTAGGGACAAGTTTATGACACGCACTAGTTACGTGTCCTAGTATTTGGCACTTGTATCGAGTCGCACTTGTGTAATTATAAACTAAATGAAGATAACAAAGCATTAGAAATAAATTGAATAAGGTGACTAAATTAAAGTAAGAAAAATGATTAGATTAAGATTAGTAAACATTTACATTATTAATTTAGTTAAATCGGGCCAAATGATTAAGCTATATTATTGTGTGAATTAGTGGAATTATAAATATATGTAAATAATAATAATAATAATAATAATAATAATATAGAGAAAATAAAATGAAAATGACACAAAAGAGAAATAGAAGAGAAGAGAAATGAGAAATGAGAAGAGAAAAGAGAAGAGAAGAAGAGAAAATGAGAAAATGACAAAAAAAAACAAAAGGTTGGCTTTATCTTTCTTCCTCATTTCTGCCTCCTCACTTCAGCTCCGACTTCTTCTTCAATTTCCTCCATTTCAGACTTCAATTATTCCTTGTTTCACCTAGTTTTTGCACCAAATTGATCCCTTGCAAGTTCGTTCTTGGTAAGTAATCAATTCTTATTACTATAAGATTGATTTCAGTTGCTTAGGTTCAATATTAGGCACTGAATTGCACCCCGATTTTGATGTTAATAGAAATTGATTCTGGAAAAGCTTAAAACACAAAAGTTTTTCTTTTATATCTTAGATTTATGGATATGTAAATAGTTTTTCATGATGTGGTGTATATAATGAGATATCCTCTTCGTACTGAAACTGGTCCAGATGTGAACCCTAACCAAGTTAGCTACTGTGTGGTTTGATTTAGAATATGTTAAAGCCATTATTTGAAGTCTCTAAAAACATAAAAGTTGTATATATATGTGTTATTTATCTGTATACCAAATTTCAGATTCATAGGCCTTGTAAATTGTGAGTTATGGTGAATGGAACCATGACTATTCCATGGTTTGAACTGCCTACTGAGTACCCTGGGCAGATCTAGTACATTGGTTGGATAATTTGAGCTTGTTAGAGCTACATTTTGTAAATTCTCAAAACATGAAAGTTATATTTATATGTCTTAGATAAATTTTGGTACTAATTTTAGCTTAATTGGTTATCTATAGACTAAGTTATGGTATTTGGAAGTCATACTGGTCCGGAAGCCAATTCTATTCTAGAACAGTAATATGTTTGGTATAATTAGAAGACCTTAGAGACATAATTGGTAAACGTTGTAAGCATGAAACATGTTATATATGAACCCATATAAGTGTCTGTAAAGTTTCATTAAAATAGGACTTATAGAGTGTAAGTTATGATGAACCCAAATGAGTACCCTGAAACTGCCTAAAGGCAGAAAACAAGGCAGAAAACAAAATACTCTTAGAAATTCCACCAAATATTGTACAATGATCCAATTGGTCTAAAATTTGAATATGTTCTATAATTATATGTTATTTTTAATTAGAAACAAGAATCAGAATAATTGGTCAAGTATAGAAAAATTTAAAGGTTAAACAGTCCCATAAGGTCATACTGCCTCATAGGAAAAATTTTAACTATTGACATGAACAATGCATATTAAATTGTTTAAGCCACATTAAGTCTCCCTAATCATGAGTTAATCGATTATATTTTCATATTAGGCTCGCAACATAGTGGAGACCCCACAAGGAGTGGATAGACAATAAGTTAGGGGTCGAAATCAAAGGAGAACGGTGAGTCTAATTATTGATTGAATTCTTTAGTGCAAATGATTGTTGCTTGCTATATGATTGTCATGATTTGCCCTTGATAATATGATGATGGATAAATTGTGACATTGTGGTATACATAAGTGGTATACTTGTGATATATTTGAGGTATATGTTTGACATATGTGATATATATACAGGGTATATATATAGTATATGCGAGTTATTATGTGGCATATGAGGCATATATGCGGTATATGTATATTATATATGATAAGATGCATTGGTTGATGGATGCATAAGTACAAGAGCATATGCATATGGACTTAAGTGGCATTGTGACTGGTTAATCGATATTGTAAAGCAAAAGAAGAGGCCTATGGCCCAACAAATGTGCAAATGAAACAAATGATCAAGCTAGCAATTGCAAATGCAAATGTTCACATGGAAACCCGGGGCAATGTCTGTTTAACTTGCTCACAACAAAATGAAATAAGCAAAGCATTTGCATCTGTAAAGAGTAATGATTATATGTTTCAACTTTGTTGATATTTATATGATTCGGATGAATGGAATACATGGTATTTGTTGGATTTGTGATTTATTACTATGAGTTGTTTGGTACTTCAGAGCTCATTTGATGGTTATTCTCACTGAGTCGCAACTCATCAATTTGCATCATTTTTCAGGTAAAGAAAAGTGATAGCTCATTTTGAGTAGCGTATAAAAGACATGGAGCACAGATCACTGGCCGAGCCTCATCACTCTCTCTCCTTGCATTCCACACAAGCATGAAAATATGTCATATGTGTTTTTGTATTTATGGGCTTGAATATGTATAGTCATTTTGGAATAAGTCTAAATATGTATAAATGAAATCAACTCGAAAATACTTATGTGTAAAGTTTATGTTTTGATATATGTGATATATTATATTGTGGTGAAAACCTCAGTGTTAACTTTGCAAAGTCAGTGAATAATATTACAGGATATGAGACTTGCAAGTCATTGAATGAAATTATAGGATATGAGACTTGCAAAGTCATGAAATTATATTACAGGATATGAAAAAAAATTTTACTACTATTGTTAACAGGGTATTTTACCTTTCCAGTACGCCATGTATGATTACTTGATATTTGGATAGGTTATACTAAAATGCATAAGATGTGATGTTACAAGAAGTCATGGGTATTCACATATCCATTTTGGAGCAATGAGGCTTGCTCTTACCTACCATGGCAGAAAAGGGTTATCAGTAGTAGCTCGGATAGCACTCCTGGACACCAGATTCTTGGAGTATCAACATGCTGTTATTGGAACTATCACCTCCATCATGGGATTTACCACTTGATCCCATACCTCCAAAACCTAAACCACTTCCATGCTACCAGCTTGTCCAAAAGACAGAAATTCCCACACCTACACCAAAGCCAATCCCTATGATCGCTATGTATCAACCTCCTTCATCACCATCATCTTATGAAGCTGAATTTCCTTCTCTACAAGATCATGTAGATCCTGTCTCACAGGCTAGGATGACACTGTATGTAAAATCTACAACAGTGACACCTGAAGGAACAACAAAACCAATCATTGTTGGTGAAGCAGTTCTTAACTGGTAGACACAGAATGCACAAGCTCAAAATACAGTCTTTCACAGGATAGAAACTAAAGTTGACAGAGTGGCAAACAAAGTTTTTGTTCTAGATCAAATGCAGACATCACAGTATGAGGCGCTGTATGGACTTTTGAGAAAACTTGAACAGCAACAAGCAGACTTGAATAAAGAACTTATGGCAATGATCTCTGCAAGAATGTATGATGCGAGTTTCAATGCCAAGGCAGTTAAGCTGCAGAAACTTGAAAAGGAGATTGAATATTTGAAGCAAGATCTCCGGCGAGATTACTTAAGTCTACTTCATCCTCAGATCATCTGCGTCTGTTCACATCTCTGTATCTACCCACTTCTCACTAACCACTGTATACACCACCTCCTATTTATACACCTTCTCAGTCAGAACTTGAAAGATTTGGCCTGACTTCAGAATTGTTTCACAGACAATTGATACAAGATCTTAATCTTGGCCTAAAGCCTACTCTGAAGCCCAAGCCCACATCAAGGCCCAGACTTCTGTAGCTTAACTGCCTTGGTAGTTATTAGCCAATTTATTGTTCACTACAGTAAGTTGGTAAAGCCTCTTTATCAACTGTTGAAGAAAGAAGCACCACCTTGGTCGGCCATACACACTAAAGCAGTCCAGAAGATCAAATCAGTGACTCAGACACTACCCTACTTGCAGATTCCCTCCACAGGGAAAAGATTACTTTAGACTGATGTGTCTGATGAACATTGGGGAGCAGTGTTGTTTGAAACTATTGGAGATAAAGAAGAAGAAGAAGAAGAAGAAGAAGAAGAAGAAGAAGAAGAAGAAGAAGAAGAAGAAGATGAACGACTTAGCTTAGTAAGATCTGTCATGATGGTAATAAGTTCCTCTCCACTGCTTATTAGTCTAATAGTAAACCAATATAGTCTCTAAGGCTCTGATGCCACTAGGGGGGATGAGTCAGCCTAATCCTTACCTGGTACGTGGCATTGTTAAACTAGTCGTACAATGGGATGGTTACCGTCCTTCACCCTAATAGTCAAGAGGCTATTTCGGGTTGCAACGTCGGGTATTCCAGCCTATATACCAAATAAGAACTAAACTAACTCACTATAAGAATGAAACTCACCAGAGAAGTTAGGAATCAAGAAATAAGGTATGACTATCCTGAAGGCACACTCTTTGGCCACTGGTAGGACTTTCGTGTTATGCATCCTCAACTTCTGAAATCTCAGAGTAAACTTTCATTGATTAATAGCTAACTTGAACGATCGAAGAGACTGTGTATTGGCTACTATTAGCTGACTAGCAGCTTAGAAGAGAGAGAGTTTAAGTAAATATATTGTTTATTGCAAACTCGGGTAATTACATCCTGCCTCTTCCAACTAATGGAAGAGCTATATATAATACAAGGGCAGTGGCATATGACATCACTACTTACATATGATAAGATTCCTTAATAGTACTTAATAATGCAAGCACT
Organism: Triadica sebifera; assembly: GCA_023653625.1. Lineage (NCBI taxonomy): Eukaryota > Viridiplantae > Streptophyta > Magnoliopsida > Malpighiales > Euphorbiaceae > Triadica > Triadica sebifera. The sequence goes on along the minus strand of CM042898.1, from coordinate 14,245,455 downwards.
ATTTTACAATGACATAAAGTAAGGTAAACATGACATAAAGTAAAGTGAATAGTAACACATACTTATTAAAGCTACTATCACATCTAATTTAAACTAAGTGGAAGACAACCAACAAACATAACATTATTACTTATGGATAGGCTCTTGTGATGGGGACATGTTCTGGTCTTCTAGAGACGGTTCTGGGCTTCCCATGGGCCAGTCATCTAGACTGTCTTCTCCTGGTGGAATGGGCCTGCTGTTTGGATATCTTTTGAGCCTGAATGATTCTGATGGAGGATCCCAACATTGTGCATGAGAATTCCAATATTGTGAAAGGTTAAAATCTATGTCTTCATTTGTATTGAACATAGATCTTTCAAGTGTTGGGTTGGGCCTTGTACTGAAACTTGCTTGAGACTGTGGAACTGTGATGGAAACATCATCCTCATTAGGCCTATAGAAGTCATCTTCTTGTGAATCCGGATTAAAGATCTGTTCTTCATCTTCCTGCCTATATTTGGGCTTTAGAGTTGGAGGCCATGGAAACATCTTTATCCTATTGCAAGGATCTAGTCCAATGGCTGTGAAACTAATAGGTGGAAGATGATAGAAATTATTGTCTATCCTTAATTCTCTGAGAAGAGCTGCTTTAACTTCCTCTTGATTTGCTGGGTCTTCATGACATATAACTTTCCATACTCCGCATCTTGTGAGAGTGACAATTCTGGAAGTTCCTGCAACTGTTGTGTAAGACCTGTAAAATATAAAAATACCTATTATATGGTCTGGAGCATTGTTTGGACTGGAATTGTGAAGAATAAGATCTGCAAACTGCTGTTTCTGGTAAGAGAGTGATTGAAACCAAGTTAAAAACTTGATTTGTGGTTTCTGAAGGTTCTCCTTGTTGTCAATGAATGCAAGCATTCTGATCAGATCGATTTGGATTGCATGGTAATATAACGTCGACTGACACCATAAGTACCATAACTGTTCAGGGAACATGTATGCTGGAGTAAGCCTGTAAATCATCACCCAAGGATACTCAGATGGGCAATAAACAATCTTTTTGGGACTGCCTATCTTGTCCTAAAAGAGAATCATGTATGTGAATAACATGTTCTGGGCAAAGCTTCTTATCTTCTTGAGATCAGTTCTTGGACATCCAGGAGGAACATCTCCAAGAAAATCATATGGAGGTAGAGTTGGAGTGCTGGAGGGTAAGCTTGAGCTGGGTGAAGCCATATAGATCAGTGAAATCTCTGAAGAAGAAGAGATAATGTCTATTGAAGGAGGTGGTATGGATAAGAAATCAGGGATCAGATTCTTATCCCCTTTTATATGCTGCATATCAAAACTGTATCTACTGAACCATTCTTCCAGCGCAACAGCTGTGGGTGTGGAATAGTCTTTTGTCTAAAATCTAAAATCTTTGGAAAGGACGAACAGTCCATGACAACTGTAAAGTAATGTCATATCAGATGAAATTCAAACTTTTTGATTCTGCTAGAATTTCTTTGAACGTAGAATGGTAGTGTAGTTCACTGTCCTTGAAATGACCACTAGCATATCCACATACTTCTTTCTTATCTCCAATAGTTTCAAACAAAACTTCTCCCCAATGTTCATCAGACGCATCAGTCTGAAGTAATCTTTTCCCTGTGGAGGGAATCTGTAAGTAGGGTAGAGTCTGAGTCACTGATTTGATCTTCTAGACTGCTTTAGTGTGTACGGCCGACCAAGGTGGTGCTTCTTTCTTCAACAATTGATAAAGAGGCTTTACCAACTTACTGTAGTGAACAATAAATTGCCTGATGTAGTTTTCTTTCCAAGAAACTGTTGAATTTGCTTTATCGTGAGATTTTCATCTGGGAATTTCAATAGTTCTTGGGCCAGGTGTGGCTGAGGCCTATATGTTCCATTGGAAAACTGCATTTCAAGGAAATCTATTGTCGTCTGGGCCAGTTGCATCTTTGATGGGCTTAGCATAACTCCATAGGCTCTTGTAAGCTCAACAAACTTCTTGACTATTTCATTGTGAGTCTGAATGTCTGGGCTGAACAACAAATGAATATTTGAAAGCAACAATGAGCCTAAAATTCAAAATCAAGCTTATGGGCCAATACTACATAAAGGGAAGCCTAAAGTGAAGATCAATTGAGTCTTTCATGAAGATTGAATTCAAATGGGCTAAATAAGGAAAAGCCCATAAAATTGAAGATTACAAGTTGTGTACTAATCATATACTAGGAGTCATATGCCAAACATGTGCATGACATCATGTACCAATCATGTGCCATGCATGTCCCTCTTTATGGAATTTGGGCTTAACTTGTAATTGGACTTAATAATGTATTTGGCTGCCTATTATCTATTTATAGTTTAAATAAGGAGAATGGAAGCATGTTGGCCAAAGGATATTAAGCCAAACCCATCACCTGTCTTACTCTATAAGGATTTAATTAGTGTCCTAATTCAAGTATGACTCTACTTTTTAGAATTTGAGTTAGAATATGACCCTACTTTTTAGAATTTGAGTTAGAATATGACCCTACTTTTTAGAATTTGAGTTAGAATATGACTGTACTTTTAGGAGTTGAGTTATAATATGACTTAGTTATTCTTTACCACAAAGGATTCAAAGACTTAGGGCTATAAGTGCTCATTTGGGAATCTTTTACAAGATAATGAATGAATAAAAATGAATTTGAGTATTCTCTTTAAAGTGAGGCATATTTGCATCTCTTTATTACTTTTAGGAATTAGTTACTTATCAAGTGATATTGCTTGTAGCTTGGCTATTCTTAATAAACCTTTAAATCTTGGTTCTTTGCTACATTGGTTAGCTTTGGGTTAGATTCAATCTATGATCACCTTAGCTTAAGGGTTGTTTACCTTGTCTTGTTGAGGGGTTTCAAAGTACGGTTTTTGGGGTTCCAAATTAGTTTGGTATTATACCTTTTTCTTAGGTAATTATTATCTATCCTTTAAAGTTGCTTTCTAGTTGTTAACTTAGCTAGATTTAAATTCTTCCATTAGAGGTACCTTAGGAAAAATTTCAGCCTTAAAGAGTAAAATTGCATGTTTGGATTTCTTTTCAATTCTTTGATATGTTTGAGGTTTATTTAGTATTAATAGCTCCTGATTACTGTTATTTGATTAAAAAAGAAAAATAATCAAAATTTCAAATTTAGCACAAAAATTGTGAAATTGTATATTTTGAGATTCAAGTTGAAATCTTGTGATTATTGATTCCTAGAATTATTTGATATCATCATAAACTACTGCAATCCAACTTAAATAATTTGTTTGCATGTTGAAAAGTACAACTTTTGAATTCAGGTACCTCAATGATCGTATTAAGTATCGATTTGATATTGAGGAATTGAACTTATCTATTAAATTTGCCTTTAGTTCTTGCTAGTTGGTGATAAATTGAGGTTGAATAAGGGTTAAATCGGCTACTCACTAGGAGGAAACCGGTTATGATTTTTATTCTATATTGTCTAAATCTCTGTTCTCTTTAGTTTTCTTTATTTTAATTATGTCCTTTTTGCGTCTAATACATTAGTTAAGTCTAATTTGCATTCTTAGATTTAATTTGAACAAAAATCAGCATACAGCTATTTGCATTCGTGTATAGCTTTAAATATAATAAATTTCTTTCACTTCAGTTTGCTTCTAGACTGTCCCATTCATTCTCGTTAGGGTTCATTGTTAGTTCTTAGCATAGATCACCTGCATATTGTTTGATTTTATTTCTGGTTCTTAGTTGTAATCTTGAGATTTAAACTTTGAGTGGTAAGAGGCAAGAGAGGTGAGCTTAAAAGAGGGTGAAAGCCATTATTTGTGTGAAACAAGAGTGGTATATATTTTTTTTTTGCATGAAACATGTGAGGGAGTGATTTTGAGGTCATTTTACTTCATTATTACTTTCTTGAATTACTAACCATGTCAAAGGAAAGCACAATGGGAAGTAGTGGACATGAGGAACATGGTGATTATGTGCCAATGGATGTTTTTCAATCTTACATTCAAATGTTGGAGGTAAAGATTGAAAAATTATAGACAAGATGGAGATGGAGAGACAAAATCATAAAATTGAAAACTTGAGGCAGTAATGCATCTCCGACACAAAACGGTCAAGAGAGGGGTCTTGGCCTTAAGGTATTGGGAGGTTTCAATCTCAAGAAGAAAAAGACTATTTTGAACATTATGATAATGATAGACAGAGAAGAGAAAGAAAGAAAGGCAAAGCATCTTCGGTAAGTGCCTTTCAAAAAGAAATAGACAAGATGCGTGCTAGGATTGATAGGTGGGGGTATGAAGAGAAAGAGAATGAAATGAAGAATCCTTATCCAAGAAGGTGTGAAATTCAAAAATCAAATTTCCATTATGAATTTGATTTTGTTCCTAAGTTTAATATGGTGGATGATGGAAAGAATCAAATTCATGAGGATATTATTGATGCTCATACTAAGAAGTGGAAATTGTAGGTGAGAGTATTGATTCTATTTCACTAGAAGAAGTTAATGGTGTTAGTGTTATTGAGAGCATTGCAATTGAAAGTGAAAACATCATTCGACATGAATTTGTAGCTTATGATAGTGAATCCATAGAGGTAAGTGATGAACATGAATTGGATGAGCTTGAAGGAGTAAAGGTGAGTGAAACACAGATGAAAGAAGGGCTGATTGTAATGAAAGTAGAGAGATCATTGAGAAAGAAGAGTTTTTGAGTGATCAAAATGAAAGTAATGTGCAAATGGGGAAAATAGTGAATTTGTTTGAAAAAGAAAAGGAGGTGAAGAGTGAAGTTTTTACTAACAATTTTAGTTATCATTTGCTTCGTGTTGTGCTTTTTTCTTTTGATGTAGGTAAAGATTCAAGGAGATATCTTCATGAGGAAAGGGGTTTGGTCTTTGGGGTTCCTCATCATAACTTAAATAAATATGATGTATGCACGGGAACCATACATGAAGGAAATGAATTACAATCTTTTTGTCAATGGAGAGGAGCAATCTTATATCATTGAAATGGGCCTAAAAGGAGTTCAAAAGCCTTTTCATATAAGTCAATTCAATGTGGGGCGTGTTCCAAGTCATAGAAGGCAGCATTAGAGCATTGGTTGCTATATTGGGCCAAAAATCCACAATCAAGCTTATGGGTTAATGATGCGAGCCAAGACAACAGAAATGATCTTACATGCCATGGAGGAGATGGATTAGTGATGCCACCTGGTCCAATCATAAGATCAAGTAGAAACAAGCTCAAGGCAGCCTTGCAAATGTATATTCAAAGCTTGGTGACAAGAGATATCAAGGAAGAGGCTTAGGTCAGGCTTGAAGAGATAGAATCGGTTGGCGATCCAAAGCTTGTGACACTCATTGGGGCATGTGATGGTGAAGAAAACTAGCCTAATGGGCTAGAGAAGAAGTCTATATTACAAGGTTCAAGTCATGTGCAATATGCTATGTTAAGTTGGACTTATGTTATGTCATGGTTGGGCCTAAGATTAAATTTAGTGGGCTGTTTTATTTTAATTATTGGAATGTGATTTCATTTAAAAACACATGATCAGCCTTATTTTAACTTGTCTTAGGTGTGTAGGCCTTATAAAATTAAGCCCATTCGTTTGTCCTTAAATCATTAGGGTCAGATTGGTCATTTCTTCATTTTTGTACCTAGGATTTGGTTTGTAGAGGTATAAATACCTCCTTATGCATGTAAGACAATTAGATTGGTGATTAAGATCAAAATTTCAGTGTTCTTAAGTGTTCTTCAAGTGGGAGGTGTGATCTCCATTGATATACCAAGGATTGTTTTCACTTATCAGGTTGTAACTAATTTGTGGCGTGAATCTAATTCTCTCTTCATACTCTTTGTTACCAATTCCTTGCTGTTTTGGGGGTGAAGAGTCTAATCTTGCAATTGGTTAAACTTAAGATTTGTATCAAATTGATTTGGAGGTTGTCTAGACTTAGATTCTAGGTGGTTGTTGCATCATTTGGTATCAGAGCTTTGGTTCTAAATCAATTGTACTTATCTTTATTTTTCTGGTTTTAGTGATATACAGGGCTGGCTCTAATACCAAATGATAAGAATGTGGACTCCTAACTTCGCCCCAAAAGCGCGCTCAAAGGGGAAGGTTTGAACCCAACCTTATAAACCAGTCCAGGAGTTCCTCCGCAACCGATGTGGGATGCATTATCCCCACCCCCTTAAGACCCCGACTGCCTTGGTCGGTGATCTGTCGTAACCCGAAGGGACACCGATGTACAGGGCTGACTCTGATACCAAACTGATGCGGAACCCCAAAGACCGTGCCTTGAAACCCTTCAACAAGACAAGGTAAACAAACCTTAAGCTATGGTGATCATAGATTGAATCCGACCCAAAGCTAACCAATGTAGCAAAGAACCAAGATTATATGGTTTATTAAGAATAGTCACGCCACAAGCAATATCCCTTGATAAGTAACTAATTCCTAAAAGTAATAAAGAGATGCAAATCTGCCTCACTTTAAAGAAAACTCTCAAATTCGTTTTTATTCATTCATGTCTTATACAAAGAAGCCTATATGACTATCTATAGCCCTAAGTCTTTGAATCCTTTATGGTAAAGGATAACTAAATCATATTCTAACTTAACTCCTAAACGTACAGTCATATTCTAACTCATATTCTAAAAAGTAGAGTCCTATTTGAATTAGGACACTAATTAAATCCTTCTAAAATAAGACAAGTGGTGGGTTGGACTTTATTTCTTTGGCCCACATGTCTATCACTAATTAAAAAGTTTATGATAATTAAAATAAGCAGCCCACATACATAATTAAGACCAATTACAAGTTAAGCCCAAATTCCATAAGTAGGGACATGCATGACACATGATCTTGAGCACATGGTTGGCATATGATGTCTTCCACATGGATGACACATGTCTTGCACATGTTTGGCACATGACTCCTAGCACATGATTTGCATATGACTCCTAGCACATGATTTACACATGACTTGTACTCTTCAAGGTTTATGGACTTTGTCTTGTTTAGCCCATTTGATTTTAATCTTCATGAAAGACTCCTTTTATCTTCACCTTAGGCTTGCCTTTATGTAGTATTAACCCATAAGCTTGATTGTGGAGTTTTGGCCCAATATAGCAACCAATGCTCCAATGCTGCCTTCTATGACTTGGAACACGCCCCACATTGAATTGGATTATATGAAAAGGCTTTTGAACTCCTTTTAGGCCCATTTCAATGATATAAGATTGCTCATCTCCATTGACAAAAGATTGTAATTCATTTCCTTCATGTATGGTTCCCGTGCATACATCAACACCTCCCACTTGAAGAACACTCAAGAACACTCAAATTTTGATCTTAATCACCAATCTGATTGTCTTACATGCATAAGGAGGTATTTATACATCTACAAACCAAACCCTAGGTACAAAAATGGAGAAAAGACCAATCTGACCCAATGACTTAAGGACAAACGAATGAGCTTAATTTTATAAGGTCCACACACCTAAGACAAGTTAAAATAAGGCTGATCATGTGTCTTTAAATGAAATCACATTCCAATAATTAAAATAAAACAGCCCACAAAATTTAATTTTAGGCCCAAACATGACATAACATAAGTCCACCTTAACATAGCATATTGCACATGACTTGAACCTTATAATATAGACTTCTTCTCTAGCCCATTAGGCTAGTTGTCTTCACCATCACATGCCCCAATGAGTGTCACAAGCTTTGGATCGCTAACTGATTCCATCTCTTCAAGCCTGACTCATGCCTCTTCCTTGATATCTCTTATCACATAGCTTTGAATATATATTTGCAAGGCTGCCTTGAGCTTGTTTCTACTTGATCTTATGATTGGACCAGGTGGCATCACTAATTCATCTCCTTCATGGCATGTAAGATCATTTATGTTGTCTCGGCTCGCATCATTCCCTCCCTCCTCAAAAGGATTCGTCCTTGAATCACCACCTGTATTGTCAAAAGGAGAAAGGTCAACAACATTAAAAGTTGCTGAAACACCATACTCACCAAGCAAGTCAATCTTATAGGCATTGTCATTGATCCTCTCAACCACTTGAAAAGGTCCACCATCTCTTGGATCCAACTTAGATTTCCTTTGGTTAGGAAATCTCTCTTTCCTAAAATGCACCCACACCCAATCTCCAGGTTCAAATTTCACAACTTTACATCCTTGATTGGCTTTTTGTGCATAACTTTTGTTCTTTAACTCAATGTGTTGCTTTGCCTTCTCATGTATGGACTTAACCAAATATGCCTTCTTTTGCCCATCTAAGTTAGAAATATCATTCAAAGGTATAGGCAACAAATCCAAAGGGGTTAGCGGATTAAAACCATACACAATTTCAAATGGAGAATAGCCTGTTGATGAATGAATGCTTCTATTATATGCAAATTCTACTAATGGCCAACAATCTTCCCAAGTTTTCAAATTCTTACCAACAACAGTACGTAATAATGATCCTAAAGTTCTATTAACAACTTCAGTTTGACCATCTGTTTGAGGATGACAAGTAGTAGAAAATAGCAATTTTGTTCCCAACTTTCCCCACAGCACACGCCAAAAATGACTCAAAAACTTGGAATCTCTATTAGAAACAATAGTTTTAGGAACACCATGCAAACACATAACATCCTTAAAGAACAAATCAGAAATATGTGTAGCATCATCAGTTTTATGGCTATGACTGGTGGAAGTTGGTGTTAGCGAAACCTCAAACTTTGAACCCTCAGACATGGGATTTCCTTGTGGCAAAGTTTAAAAAGAAATATGTGCCAAGAGTTTATGTGGATGAGAAAAAGCGAGAATTTCTCAATCTGAAGCAGAGGGGTATGACAGTAGCTGAATATGAATTGGAGTTCACCAGGCTGAGCAAGTATGCTACTGGGATTATTGGAGATGAAGCTGATAAATGTTGTAGATTTGAAGACGGTCCTGATGAAGAGTTTGGATATTTAGTGGCTTTCCCCCAGCATACAGATTTTGTATTGCTAGTGTCCTCTGCCATTAGTGTTGAAAGGAGGAAAAAGCTGAAGACAGAAGAGTTCTCTAAGAAATCAACAACTAGTGAGGCCCAGACATCAGGTAGGAAAGGACGGAAAGTACCCTGACCCTTTTAGTCATGGGCTGCTGGGCAGACATTTACTAGTAGGTGGGTCAGCATTTTAGACCCGCAGCATCATCTACTAGTTCACCAGCATCATTTTCCAAGAGACCAGCTCCGGCTATGTGTCAGCATTGTGGTAAATCTCATACAGGAGGAGTGTTGGTGGTTAACTGGGGCATGTTTGATATGTGGAGCTACTGACCATATGAAGAAAGATTGTCCCAGACTTAGTACAGGCAGTATGGCACCAGCACAGACTATGGCATCGATACAGGGCCGTGGTAGAGGTCGATGCCAGTTTAGAGGTATGCGTATTGGACAGAGTCAGGGGGTATCTAAGATAGTTGACAGACCCGGAGGTAGTAGAGCTCCAACTCGGGCATACGTGATGAGAGCCCGTGAGGACCAGGATGCACCAAACATCATAGTTGGTAAATTATCTTTATTTGATTTTGATTTACATGCATTGGTAGGTCCTGGTTCCACGCATTCATATATAAGCATAGCTACATTTAGACAAGGGAACATGATACATGACACCTTAGAATATGAGATAGTTGTTGATGCAGCAACCATTTAGAATCTAAGTCTAGACGGACTCCAAATCAATTGATACAAATCTTAATTTAACCAATTGCAAGATTAGAATATTCACCCCCAAAACAGTAAGGAATTGGTAACAAAGAGTATGAAGAGAGAATTGGATTCACGCCACAAATTAGTTACCAACCTGATAAGTGAAAACAATCCTTGGTATATCAATGGAGATCACACCTCCCACTTGAAGAACACTTAAGAACACTCAAATTTTGATCTTAATCACCAATCTGATTGTCTTACACGCATAAGGAGGTATTTATACATCTACAAACCAAACCCTAGGGGCAAAAATGAAGAAAAGACCAATCTGACCCAATGACTTAAGGACAAACGAATGGACTTAATTTTATAAGGCCTACACACCTAAGACAAGTTAAAATAAGGCTGATCATGAGTCTTTAAATGAAATCACATTCCAATAATTAAAATAAAATATCCCACTAAATTTAATCTTAGGCCCAACCATGACATAATATAAGGCCACCTTAACATAGCATATTGCACATGACTTGAAGCTTGTAATATAAACTTATTCTCTAGCCCATTAGGCTAGTTGTCTTCACCATCACATGCCCCAATGAGTGTCATAAGCTTTGGATCGCCAATCGATTCCATCTCTTCAAGCTTGACCCAAGCCTCTTCCTTGATATCTCTTGTCACCAAGCTTTGAATATACATTTGCAAGGCTGCCTTGAGCTTGTTTCTACTTGATCTTATGATTAGACCAGGTGGCATCACTAATCCATCTCCTCCATGGCATGTAAGATCATTTCTGCTGTCTCAGCTCGCATCAGACATTGAGATGCAATATGCCTCACACCCAAATATCTAAAACATTTAATTATATGGTGTTTATCATTAGCACTAGATGTTTTTTTAATTCTCATCATCTTTTATCCCTTTTTCTTTCTTTACCTCTTTCAAGTTAGTCACCTTTCTTTACCCTTTTTTTCCTTTTTAGGCCATTTTGAACTCTATTTAGATGTGGAATTCGTGTAACTCCTTGCTGCCGCCTTGCTTTTCAATTTTCATGGCTACATTGACCATGTCTTCAAAGTCCACCTAATGTTGTAATTCAACAACATTAGCAATATCTTTTGTTCAAACCACCTAGGAAACGTGCCATGGTGATTTCTGGATCGTTCTCCACATTAACTCTCATAATTGATGTTGCTATCATGTTTATCTCCTCTTTTTTTTTGTTGAATGGGCATCATCATTATCAAAGGAATCATAATCTTCATCTACCTCTTTAGGCCAAAACCTCCCTATTCTAGAATTGTGAATATTCCATCTCCTATGAGGCCGTGACACTTCTTTTATTTTTCTAGAATTTGAAGTGCTTTATTGTCTCACCTCTTTAATTTTTCGATCTTGTCTCTCCATCTTCTCCTTAAAAGACTCAATCATGGAAAATAGCCTTTGAAATTCAGATTGGACAACCTCCAAAGGTATGAGTTTGGGCTGATCCTCATGTTCACTACTTACCCCTGTGCTTTCCTTTGACAGTAAGGTTAGCAATTCAATAAAGTAATAATGAAGTAACAGGACCCCACAATCACTCCCTCATGTGTTTCACTCAAATAAAAATATATACCACTTGTGTTTCATACAAATAATGGCTTTTGCCTTTTTTGAGCTCACCTCTCAAAATTTCAACTAGAAACAAAATCAAATAATATGTAAGTGATCTCTGCTAATAATTAACAATGAATGGAACAAAATCTAGAAGCGAAGGGATGTGAAAGAAAAAATATATATATGGAGCTTTACATGGATGCAAAGATGTGTATGTTACTGATTTTTGTTAATTTTAAGCCTAAGAGTGTAAACTAGATTAAAGTAATATAAATAGAAGCAAAAAGGACAGAATTGAAAGAATGAAAACTAAAGAGCACAAAGAAAAGACATTATGTAATTAAAACATTATTGGTTTACTCCTAGTGATTAGCCGATTTTTCCTTAATTTAACCCTTATTCAACCTTAATTAATCACCAAACAGAAAGGACTCAAGGTATATTTAATATATAAGCTCAATTTCTCAATATCAAATCAATGTTCAATATGATTACTAAGGTACCCAAATTCACAAGTTGTACTTTTTAATCTAAAAACCAATTATTTCATATTGATTGCAATAGTTTTTAATGATATTAAATGATTCTAGCAACCAATAATCGCAAGATTTCAACTTAAAGCTCAAATAGCACAATTTTCTCAATTTTTGGTGCTAAACTCGAAATTCTGATTTTTTTTCTTTTTCTATTTTTTTTAAATCAGATAACACTAAACAACAAGTATTAATGCTCAATATACCTCAAACGCATCAAAGAATTTAAATCTAGCTGAATTAATAACTAGAAAACAATTTAAAAAGATAGATAATGATTACGTAACCAAAAGCTCTGATACGAAACTGATGCAGAACCCTAAAGTTTGTGCCTTGAAATCCCTAAACACAATAAGATAAATAAACCTTAATGTATGATGATCATAGGTTGAATTCGATCCGAAACTAACCAATATAGTAAAGAACTAAGATTATAAGGTTTATTAAGAACAGTCACGCTACAAAACAATATTACTTGATAAGTAACTAATTCCTAAAAATTATAAAAGATGCAACAGGCTTCACTTTATGGAGAAGGTACTCAAATTCGTTTTTATTTATTGATTCCTTGTAAAATAAACCCAAATGAGTATTTATAGCTTTAAGTCATTGAATCCCTTATGGTAAAGGATAAGTCCTATTCTAACCCAAATCCTAAAAAATAGCTAAAATCTAATATAATTCCTTAAAGTTAGAGATTTACATTTATGTAATCCTAATTCCTTAAAAATAGGGATATGACAACTAATAACCTAAATCCTTGTCTTATAAGGAAAACTAATTAAAATTTTCTAGAAATTCAATTAAAGTTTGGTTGGGCTTCATATCCTTAGTCCACATGCCTAATACTAATAGTCTAGGATAATTAAAATAGGTAGCCACATAATTAAGCACAATTACAAGTTAAGCCCAAATCACATAAGTAGGCACATGATCTTAAGCACAAGGTTGGTACATGATATCTTGCACATGTTTTGTCACACTCATCCCTTCTACTAAGGATGATGAGAATTACCTAAAAATTCATAATACAACCTTGTGCTCAACACATACATCTAGTAGCCTTTCAAATAAAATTACAGATCATTACACATTCATTATGGATGTCACTTCCATGAGCCCATTCCATTTTAGAAAAAAGTTCCTAACTCACACAAGTATAAAAGTTACATCATTTTCACTTGTTATTTATACATACATTATTTACTATTTACATCACCATTTATACATTGATATGACCAATATATCAGATGGCCCAAAATACATTGTGTTCAAACTTATATACATCATTTGTACAACTAGGCACTTGAAATGTTCACAACATAGATTAGTGGCCCATCCTTCTCTAGGCATGAATTAAGGTTGCTTTTGACATCAGCTAATCATCTAGAGAAATATGGAAGAGTAATATGAGGGGTGAGTATACTTATTCAGTGAGAGGATATAATAACATAACAAGATTTTTTTCCATAAAGTATACTAACACAGCTGGATAAATATTAATTATCAATCACACTATTTATCTCATAAAATCCATAAAATAAAACATCCATAAGATGTCATAATTGAAGTTTAAATTAAAAACCTATTCATATCATAAAATAAATCACCATACACTCAAATATGTGTCACATAGATCCCTAGTATCCAAGGAGTGCAAAGGTGTGCAACGATGATAATAACTAGTAGCCACCAAGGAGCACTAGCATCACAACATGAGAGGCGAGTTTCAACATCTCAATCATGAAGGAGAGACTAGCAACCAATATGAGAGGTGAGGTCCAGCATCTCAATCATGAGGGAGTAACTAAATTGATCATATGCATGCATAGACAATCCCCAAAGGGTAACCACCCAACATATGCCCCTAAGGCACTGTGTATGTCAAGCGATGTCCCAAAGATAGTTTGTCTTTCAAATCTCAAAATTATACATAAGGCACCTGTCATCAAAGGTGTGATCTAATGGATTCACAATATGAGTGTATTAATGTCATTTATTTAGCCACTCAAAACCATCATTTCACATGTCAAAATTTTTTTGAAATGAAAATATAACATTTTGTGTTCCCATTTTTGTACTAATGTAACCTCCATAAAATTGGTACTTTAAATGCATTTTAAAATCAACTTTATTGAATTTTGAGCAATCAACTTATTCAATAAGTATTCTGCCCCAAACTTTGCATAAATATATAATTTTTCTTCCATAACTCAAACTTTCATTTTTATCATAAATTCAAGTTGTATTTTATTAAATAATAATTAGGAACATTATTCCAGCCCCAAGTAAATAAGTTTTGCATAAGAATACATTTTCAAGAAAATTCCATCAATATTCCCAAAATTAACAAAAGTATCATAAAACCAATAAGAAAAATAGGAAGCTTGTTATATAGATATCCACTCACCTCAGTTAGAAGCTAGCAAAATTCTATCTAGGCTTGTGAACTCCTTTGAGCAGTCCCTATATCCAGCTCCTCTCCTAAATATTAAATCAAAATATTATTTATACAAACCTAAAAAGGACATAACTACGAAGAAGAATAAACTAGCTATTTAAAATCATGATGAAAACTTTTAAATCATCAAACCTTAATAATTTTCCTTGAATATGGTAATTCTGCTCCAAGTGAATTAAACACACAGCTAACACCTTCTTGAGTTTTCAGTTGAGCTCTAATGAAAAAATAAGCTAAAAAGTAAAAATTAACTCATTTTTATGGTGATTTGGAGGTGTGGCTTAAGTTTAGGAATGGTTTTAATGTTGGTGAGGGTTTGGTTATACGAGGAGGATGAAGAGAAGACAAAAACTGATAAATTCTGCCTTGAAATGTTTGGGTCGTATTTGGTAAGCTTTATGCCCAAAAGAGTTGGTTTTTGTCTTTTTCTCATTAACTATTCACATGCCATGCACATGACTCATTAGTATAAGCACCCCACTTAATAATTCTGTATTTTTCATGCTAAATTGATTAGGAAATCAAGCCAATTAAGAGACCAAATCATGGGACTGGGCCAAGGTATTTCCAAGAGGTCACCCATCATGGTACTCCCCTTGCCCAAACCTGCTTAACCGGAAAGAGCTTTTACCATTCTTCCAAAAGCTTAAACTGATAGTAGAGGCACAATTCTATTCCTTTATTTAAGATCAAACAAGGGTCATTAGTCTCTTTCGACTTTGTGTGCCACCTGGCCAAACCCGTTCCACACCTCCCAGACGTATCATTCCCTCTCTCTTTGCGGAGGTTCATCCTCGAACCTGCCACACGACAATGGAATCCTGACCCGACTTTGGGCTCTGATACAAAATGATGCGACTGGGCCAAGGTATTCCTAAGAGGGAACCCATCATGGTACTCCCCCTACCCAAGCATGCTTAATCGGAAAGAAAGCTTACCGTTCTGCCAAAAGCTTAAGGTGATAGTAGAAGCGCAACTCTATTCCTTTATCCAGGATAAAACAAGGGCCACCAGTCTCTTTTGACTTTGTGTGCCATCTGACCAAACTCGTTCCAACCCCTTAGACCCAAGACGTATCACCAAATCAAAAGCTAAATTAATGAGCTAATGAGCTAGAAAAATAAGCATACTATGTGATCACCTAAAATGTATTTTTCAATTAATATACAAATATGTTACTAATGCCAAATGCATTATTCCATAGGTATGGGTGTCACATATTTGGCACATGACTCCTTACACATGAGTTGCACATGAGTTGTAATCTTCAATTTTATGGACTTTGACTCATTTAACCCATTGGACTAGTCCATACAAGTTGGTTCTTCACACATCCCAAGGTAAGTAATGGGCATCAGGTCTTCAATTAACTTATCTCTTTTGTGATGCATGCCCCTCTTGTGATCTCCTTACTTACTAAGCTTTAAACACAATCTTGAATTGCTTACCTTAGCGCCTTTGATCTTGTGATTGCATCAGAATTGCACATCATCCTCCTTATGTGAAGTTTGACTTATATGTCCTTGATCTAAATCAATTTCAATACAATTTTGAACAATAAAAGAAAGGTAAATTAATTAAAATAAAAAGAAATAAGAGGACTTTGGCTCATGCTAGCAAAGATTTTCCAATAACTCAAAAATTGCTTGCGCCTTTTATATCTTCCAACACCAACTCGTACCCCTTTTTCTTGATTTCTTCCTCTCCTTGCTTGACTCTCTTACATGCAAACACATCTCTACCTTCTACTAGCCATGGATGAAGCTAAACCCCCACTTCCATTTCTTTGTCTATCTCGAGTCTAACTTGAGATTAGTAATGGTTCAATTTCTTTAAAGTCTTTCAATTACTAGTTAGGAACGAAAGGTTTCTAGTTATTCTAGAGGTGTTTGGTTGAGTAGAAAATGGAAGAAAAGTGGGTAAAATTCTTAGAATGATTCGGTCATGTAAGGAGGAAGAGTAGGGGTAAGGATGATAAAAGAAGAAAGCATAATTTGTTTTTTTTTTTGTTTATGAATGAATGAAGTTTGACCCATTTTGGATTATTTATACTTGGATTAATGGGAGAATTAGATTGCATACCTTTCAAGTGTCAACTTGCATGTCTTAATTTATGTCTCAACTTCTTCATTTCAATTTAGTCCCCAAATTAATATTCTTTTTCCCAATTTGAGCCCCATATTAAATAATTTTCACCAATAACATATCCCATAAATTTCTCTATTAATTATTCTACCTATCAAATAGCTCAATTGCACTAATTTTGCTCCAGAATGAAAAACTTTACTTTTCAAATTAAACCGCAATCAAAATTTTAATTTCTCCAATTTTATGCCCCAAACTAATTAATTTTCTTCAATTACATGCACAAATATTCATGCCATAATTTTTTCTATGTATAGGTGTTCTTGGTTTCGCAATTGGCACACCAAAGCGAAAATCGTATTTTCCAATATTCTTGTGGAACTGATGCGAGCCAAGGCATGGATCATGGTTCTTCATGCCAAGGAGATGGGAGATTGGTTATGCCACTTGGACCAATCACAAGATCAAGAGCAAATAACATTTATTTAAGGAGACATCAAAGAAGTGGATGGATCAAGCTTAAGGAGACATCATCAATGGGCGACCCAAAGCTTATAATATTCATTTGGATGTGTGAAGACCAAGACAACTAGCCCAATGGGATAGCCAATAAGTTCATATTCAAGCTTCAAAGTTATGTGCAAGTCATGTGGAGGTCATGTGCAAGGAGAGGCATATGCATATCATATGGATTCAAGCAATATGGGCTTATTTATCTATTTAGGGCCTAAGTCAAGTTTGGACCATAAAAATATTCTTTTGTATTGGGTATGTGGCATTTAAAATAAGTCACATGGGCCTTAGTTTAGCTAGTTGGGCATGTGGCCCTTTGGAAAGAAGTCCATGCCTCCACCTCATTATTTATCTAGGTTCTTTATTTAGTATTTCCTTATCAGAAAAGGATTCCTATTAATTAGTTGTCAAATCCCTAACTTCAAGGGATTTAGATAAGATGAGTTGTAAATCCCAATCTTTAAGGGATTAGGATTAGATATCTTTAGAATTCCTTTTCCTTATGGGACTTTAACTTCTTAAGGGGTATATAACCTCCCTATGACATCATATTACATGAATAATATTACTTTGAGAGGTTTTCTTCAAGAAAGGAATGTTCAGCAACTTGGTATGCTAAGGATTAATTCAATTATCAGGATAGTAATGACTTGTGGGGTGTTCTATGTCACACCCATCCCTCCTACTATGGATGAGAATAACCTAAAAATTCATAATACAACATTCTTCTCAACACATAATATTTATCACAACTCATACATCTAGTAGCCTTTCAAATAAAATCATAAATCATTACACAATCATTATGGATGTCACTTCCATGAACTTGTTCCATTTTAGAAAAAGTTCCTAACTCACAATCTTTTAGGTATAAAAATTATGCCATTTTTACTTGCCATAACATACATACATTGTTTACTATTTACATCACCATTTATGAATCGATATGGCCAATATATTAGATGGCACAAAATACATAGTGTTCACAACTTAGATTAGTAGCACAGCCTCTCTAGGCGTGAACTGAGATAGATTTTGACATCAACTAATCATCTAGAGAAATCTGGAAGAGTAATATGAGAGGTGAATATACTTACTCAGTGAGAGGATATAAACATAACAAGGGGAACAAAATATAATTTTTACTATAAAGTATACATAAGACGTATACACAGCTGGATAAATATTAATTGTCAATCATACTATTTATTTCACAAAATTCATAAGATAAAACATCTATAAGATATCATAATTGTAGTTTAAATTAAAAACCTATTCATATCATAAAATCAATCACGATACACTCAAATATGTGTCACATAGATTCCTAGCATCCAAGGGGCGCAAAGGTGTGCAACGATGATAATAACTAGCAGCCACCAATGAAAGCTAGCAGCATCCCATCATGAGAGGCTAGCAGCATCCCATCATGAGAGGTGAGTTTCAGCATCGCAATCATGAAGGAGTGACTCACAACCAACATGAGAGGTGAGGTCCAGCATCTCAATCATAAGGGAGCAACTAAACTGGTTAGATGCATGCATAGACAACCCCCAAAGGGTGACCACCTAACATACCTCCCAAAGGTATCGTGTATGTCGAGCATTGTCCCAAATACATTTTCTCTTTCAAATTTCAAAATTATACATAAGGCACCCGTCATCAAAGATGTGATCTAATGGATTCACAAGATTAGTGTATTAATGTCATTTATCCAGCCACTCAAAACCATCATTTCACATGTCAAAATTTTTATGAAATGAAAATATAACATTTTCTACTCTCATTTTTGTACTAATGTAATCTCTATAAAATTGGTACTTTAAATACATTTTTAAATCGACTGTATTGAATTTTGAGAAACCAACTTATTCAACATAAGTATTCTGCCCCAAACTTCTTAATTTGCATAAATATATAATTTTAGATCAATGCCATCAAAATGTAAAATATTTTTCTTCCATAACTCAAACTTGCACTTTTATCACAAACTCAAATTGTATTTTATTAAATAATAATTATAAGCATTATTCCCTAAGTAAAAAAGTTTTACATCAAAATGTAAAAGTTTTGCATACCTTTTAAAGAAATTCCATCAATATTCCCAGAATTAACAAAAGTACCATAAAATCAATAAGAAAAACAACAAGCTTGTTATATAAATATTCATTGACCTTAGCTAGAAGCTACCAAAATTCTATCTAGGCTTGTGAACTCCTTTGGACAGTCCATATATCCAGCTCCTCTCCTAATTATTAAATCAAAATATTCATTATACAGACTTAAAAATGACATAATTATGAAAAAGAATGTACTTGAAATCATGATAAAAAATCTAAAATCATCAAACTTTACTAATTTTCCTTGAATGTGGTAATTCTACACCAAGTGAATTAAACACGAACTACCACCTTCTTGAGTTTTTGGTTGAGCTCTAATGAAGAAATAAGCTAAAAAGTAAAAATTAACCCATTTTTATGATGATTTAGTGGTGTAGCTGAAGTTTAAGAGTGATTTTATCGTAGTCTAGACAACCTCCAAATCAATTTGATACAAATCTTAAGTTTAGCCAATTGCAATATTAGACTCTTCACCCTCAAAACATCAAGGAATTGGTAACAAAGAGTATGAAGAGAGAATTTGATTCACGCCACAAATTAGTTACCAACCTGATAAGTAAAAGCAATCATTTGTATATCAATGGAGATCACACCTCCCACTTGAAGAACAGTCAAAAACACTCAAATTTTGATATTAATCACCAATCTGATTGTCTTACATGTATAAGGAGGTATTTATACCTCTACAAACCGAACTCTAGGTGCAAGAAATGAAGAAAAGATCAATCTGACCCTAATGACTTAAGGACAAATGAATGGGCTTAATTTTATAAGACCCACACACCTAAGACAAATTAAAATAAGGCTGATCATGTATCTTTAAATGAAATCACATTCCAATAATTAAAATAAAACATTCCACTAAATTTAATCTTAGGCCCATCTATGAAATAACACAAGTCCACCTTAACATAGCATATTGCACATGACTTGAAGCTTGTAATATAGACTTCTTCTCTAGCACATTAGGCTAGTTGTCTTCACCATCACATGCCCCAATGAGTGTCACAAGCTTTGGATCACCAACCGATTCCATCTCTTCAAGCCTGATCCAAGCCTCTTCCTTGATATCTCTTGTCACCAAGCTTTGAATACACATTGGCAAGGCTGCCTTGAGCTTGTTTCTACTTGATCTTATGATTGGACCAGGTGGCATCATTAATCCATCTCCTCCATGGCATGTAAGATCATTTTTGTTATCTCGGCTCGCATCATTCCCTCCCTCCTCAAAAGGATTCGTCCTCCAATCACCTCCTGCATTGTCAAAAGGAGAAAGGTCAACAACATTAAAAGTTGTCGAAACACCATACTCACTAGGCAAGTCAATCTTATAGGCATTGTCATTGATCCTCTCAACCACTTGAAAATGCCTCTTGGATCCAACTTGGATTTCCTTTGGTTAGAAAATCTATCTTTCCTAAAATGCACCCATACCCAATCTCCAGGTTCAAATTTCACAACTTTACGTCCTTGATTGGCTTTTTGTGCATAACTTTTGTTCTTTAACTCAATGTGCTGCTTTGTCTTCTCATGTATGGACTTAACCAAATCTGTCTTCTTTTGCCCATCTAAATTAGAAATATCATTCAAAGGTATAGGCAACAAATCCAAAGGGGTTAGCGGATTAAAACCATACATAATTTCAAATGGAGAATAACTTGTTGATGAATGAATGCTTCTATTATATGCGAATTCTACAAATGGCAAACAATCTTCCCAAGTTATCAATTTCTTACCAACAACAGCACGTAATAATGATCCTAAAGTTCTATTAACCACTTCAGTTTGACCATCTGTTTGAGGATGACAAGTAGTAGAAAATAGCAACTTTGTTCCTAACTTTCCCCATAGCACACGCCAAAAATGACTCAAAAACTTAGAATCTCTATAAGAAACAAAGGTTTTAGGAATACCATGCAAACGCACAACATCCTTAAAGAACAAATCAGAAATATGTGTAGCGTCATCAGTTTTATGGCAAGCGATGAAATGTGCCATCTTGCTAAACCTATTAACTACAACAAAAATGTTATCCCTTCCCCTTTTAGTCCTGGGCAGTCCCAACACAAAATCCATAGAAATGTCAATCCAGGGCTGACTAGTGATGGGTAAAGGAGTATACAACCCATGAGGTTGAATTCTTGACTTGACTTGCTTACATGCAACACACCTAGAGCAAATTTTCTCAACATTTTCTTTATATTAGGCCAATAAAAATGCTCATGCAATATGTCAAGTGTCTTAGCAATACCAAAATGACCCATCAAACCACCATTATGAGCCTCACGCACAAGCAACTCATGCATTGAACAATTCGGCACACAAAGTTTATTTTCTCTAAATAAATAGTCATCATGCCTATAAAGTATTTGAAACGCAGATTGTTCACATGCATTATAATATTTGAAAAATCAGAATCAGAAGCATACAATTCCCTTATATATTCAAATCCCATCAATCGAGAACTCAAAGTAGTAATAAGAGTATATCTTATAGATAATGCATCAGCAACCACATTTTTCTTACCTTGTTTGTATTGAATCAAATAAGGAAATGTCTCAATCAACTCCAACCACTTGGCATGTCATTTGTTCAACTTACATTGACCCTTGAGATGCTTTAAAGACTCATGATTAATATGAATCACAAACTCCTTAGACCAAAGAATATGCTGCCAAGTCTCCAAAGCCCTCACCAATGCATACAACTCCTTGTCATACGTGGAATAATTGAGTTGTGCACCATTAAACTTCTCACTAAAGAAAGCAATTGGACGCCTACCCTGCATCAAAACAGCACCAATACCTATCCCAGAGGCATCACATTCAATCTCAAAAGTAGAATTAAAAATCAGGCAAACTCAAAACAGGTGGAAAACAAAGTTTAGACTCCAAAAGCACCGGCACTGCACACGGACTAAGACTCTCACGGATATGCCCCCTTGCTAACAACTCCTCCACTTGCCTTTGAGTTCCATTGTCTCCTCGAGGTTGCTCCTATAGGCTGGGCGGTTTGGAATTTGAGCTCTTAGTATGAAATCAATTTGATGTTCAATTCCTCTTATTGGTGGCAATCTTTGTGGTAACTCTTTAGGGAATACATTCTCATATTCCTGCAATAAAGAAACAACAACAATAGGCAAAGAAGGGTTAAGGTCAGCTTCATTAAAATATGATTCCTTGTACATGAGTACAAGTAAACATTGTTGATTCTAAGGAGCCACTCTCATATCCCTTACTTTTGCATAAAAATTGTTTTTCTTTGTACCACTCTCCTTTGGGCCAATTATTTGTTTTTCTTTTTGGGTCTCTTTTCCTCCAATTTTTCTCTCTTTCTCAGCCTCTCCTTTTTCTTTTCCTCTCATCTCTCTTGTTTTGCAACTCTCAGCCTTTCCATTTTCTTTTTGCTCCTTTTCTCTCAATTTGGACTTTTCGGCTTCTTTTTGCATTTCTTCCTCCATGCTCCTTTTTAGTTTCATTTAATTTTCATAAACTTCACTAGGAGTCATCGGAGCCAAAATGATATGTTGATCTCCCATCATGAATGAGTATCTATTTCTATACCCATCATACGTCACCTTTCTATCATATTTCCATGGCCTACCAAGCACATGACCTGCATACATAGGTACTACATCACAAAGTACACAATCAGAATGAAATTAAAACTTGTTTGTTTACGCTTATCTCTCCGCAATCATTAAGCCATTGTAGTCTATATGGCCTAGGATGTTTCAACAATCCAGCCCCAACTTATCAACTAAAGTAGTACTTGCAATATTAGTACAACTTCCTCCATCAATTATAAGTAAATTTTGCCATTTATCAAGCATCTGGAATAGAAGATATTTTACCTTTGTTCAACCCCATCTTCTTTCAATTGTGCATTAAATACACGCCTAACCACAAGATTTAAATTCTCACCAATATCATGCTCGGCCTCATCATCATCACTACAATCTTCAAATGAAGGCATTGAACCAGATTATTTATCACTTTTGGATTCAATCACACTATTATCTTTCAATATCATAACCTTTTTATTTGGGCATTGAGATGCAATATGTCCATTGCCAAGGCACTTAAAGCATGTTATGTTTCTATGCTTTTCAGTATTGGAAGAAGAAGTAGCATTAGCTTTAGGGTTACCTTTTTGCTCTACTTTACCCTTTTCTTCTCTTACCTTGTCTTTGGCTTTGTCTTCCCTTTTAGGCCACTTTGAAATCCAATTAGATGTGGAACCCAAATAAGTTGGTTTGTTGGTTCCCTTTTGCTTTAGTTGCTTCTCCATCTTCATAGCCATAGTTACCATCTCCTCTAAGTCTACATAGTGGTGCAACTCAATAACATTTGCAATTTCCTTATTTAGACCAGCCAAGAAATGTGTCATGGTAGCCTCCCTATCTTCATCAATATTAGCCCTCATCACAGCTATCTCCATTTCTTTATTATAGTCCTCAACACTTTTATTCCCTTGTCTCAAATTTTGGAGCCTTTGATGTAGTTCCCTATAATATTAATTAGGCGCAAACCTCTTTCTCATGACTGCCTTCATCCCCACCCATGTGTTTATAGGTCTTTCCCCATTCCTATGCCTATTGAGGATGATTTGGTCCCACCATGCCAATGCATAGTTAGTGAATTCCACGGCTGCCAACTTTACTTTTTTCTCCTCAAAATAGTTATGACAATTAAACACCAATTCCACTTTTCTCTCCCACTCCAAGTAAGCATCAGCATCATTCCTACCTTGAAAAGTAGGGATTTTCATTTTAATACTCCCCAAATTACGATATATCTGATTCTCGACGTTCCCAAATCTATCTGCCTCTACCCTGCCTCTACCCTACCTCTATCATTTCTGCCCCCTCTACCTCCAAACTGATTTCTATCCCTATCATCATCAAACTCATCAAAATCTTCTTCATAGTCAAATTCAGGTGGAGTTGCTAACCTTTCCCTTCTCCCTCCAATTCGACTTTGCAAGGATGTACCTCTTCTAAGATTATGTAGAGCTTGATCATGGCCTTCTAACTTTCTATCATACTTGTCAAACCGATCATTCATATCTCGGAGTAGAATCTCAAGCCTTCCAAATTTTTGTTGCATAGCCTCCAATGTGAAGAAAGTTTTTGTTTCCTTCATCACTACTTCGTTCCTGAATGCCTGATTTAGACATGATGTAAATAAATGGCCTCACACACTCTCTCACTTGTTTCACTCAAAAGATGTGTATGTTCGCTTGTGTTTCACTCAATTAAGGCTTTTACCCTCTTTTGAGCTAAGCACTCTTGCCTTTTACCGCTCTTGTGTCCTCACTATGATATATTTCCGGATCAATTTCAACCAACCAGATCAATAATAATGAGCAACAATATCCAATAAAAAATTAAAATAGACAATTCCTAAGAAAGAAAGGAAAAATCACAAAACTAGAAGAAAAATTAATGAAATAAAAGCAAGGAATGACAAATATATGATATATGCACACACTGATGAAGAATGAGGTGTGCAGATATAATATGTGTTATTTGAGTAATATAGAATGCAAAATTACTCAACTAATGTAATGGAAACAAGTAGGACAACAGTCAAGATAATGAAACAAAGAATGTAACAAATTGACAAAACTAGGAATGTAACACCAAAAATTCGTACTACAAAAAAAAAGAAATAAACCAAACTTCAATAGACAACAATATAGCCAAATTCAGCCACAAATAGATAAACATTTTTTTTTAATTTTTATGTTGTAATTTTAACAAATATCACTAAAAACCTTTGAAACGCAGATTGTTCACATGCATTATAAACATTTGAAAAATCAGAATCAGAAGCATACAATTCCCTTATATATTCAAATCCCATCAATCGAGAACTCAAAGTATTAATAAGAGTATATCTTCTAGATAATGCATCAGCAACCGCATTTTCCTTACCTTGTTTGTATTGAATCACATAAGGAAATGTCTCAATGAACTCCAACCACTTGGCATGTCATTAGTTCAACTAGACCCTTGAGATGCTTTTAAAGACTCACGATCACTATGAATCACAAACTCTTTAGGCCAAAGATAATGCTGCCAAGTCTCCAAAGCCCTCACCAATGCATACAACTCCTTGTCATACGTGGAATAATTGAGTTGTGCACTACTCAACTTTTCACTAAAGAAAGCAATTGGACGCCTACCCTGCATCAAAACAACTACAATACCTATCGCGAATGCATCACATTCAATTTCCAAAGTAGAATTAAAATTAGGCAAACTCAAAACAGGTGCAGAACAAAGTTTATCTTTCAAAGTATTAAATGTAAGTTCTTGCGCCTCGCCCCACTTAAACCCCACATATTTTTTAATGATTTCAGTTAAAGGAGCAGCAATGACACTAAAATCCTTTACAAACCTCCTATAAAAGCTAGCAAGGCCATGAAAGCTCCGAACATCACTCACATTTCTACGGGTTGGCCATTCTTGGATAGCCCTTATCTTCTCCTCATTAACCTCAATTCCATTGGCACTCACCACATACCCTAAGAATATAACTATATTCATGCAAAATGTGCACTTTTTAAGTTTAGCATACAATTTTTCTCTCCTAAGTGTATCCAAAACAACCCTAAGATGATGTACATGCTCATCAACAGATTTACTATAAATCAAAATATCATCAAAATAAACAACAACAAATTTTCCAATGAACTGACGCAAAACATGATTCATCAATCTCATAAAAAGTGCTAGGGGCATTGGTTAGACCAAAAGACATAACAAGCCACTCATATAAACCAAGCTTTGTTCTAAATGTTGTTTTCCATTCATCACCAACTTTCATCTTAATTTGGTGATATCCACTCATCAAATCAATCTTAGTAAAGACACATGCGCCATGCAGTTCGTCTAACATATCATCCAATCTGGGTATTGGATGGTGATACTTAACTGTTATGCGATTCACAGCCCTACAATCAACACACATGTGCCAACTCTCATCCTTTTTGGCACCAAAAACACCAGCACTGCACACGGACTAAGACTCTTACGGATATGCCCCCTTGCTAACAACTCCTCTACTTGTCTTTGAAGTTCCTTTGTCTCCTTGGGGTTGTTCCTATAGGTTGGGCGGTTTGGAATTTGAGCTTCTGGTATGAAATCAATTTGATGTTCAATTACTCTTATTGTTGGCAATCCTTGTGGTAACTCTTCAGGGAATACATTCTCATATTCCTGCAATAAAGAAACAACAAAACTAGGCAAAGAAGGGTTAAGGTCAGCTTCATTAAAATAAGATTCCTTGTACATGAGTACAAGTAAACATTGTTGATTCTCAAAAGCCACTCTCATATCCCTTACTTTTGCATAAAAATTGTTTTTCTTTGTACCACTCTCCTTTGGGCCAATTATTAGATTTTCTTTTTGGGCCTCTTTTCCTCCCATTTTCCTCTCTTTTTTAGCCTCTCCTTTTTCTTTTCCTCTCATCTCTCTTATTTTGCAACTCTCAGCCTTTCTGATGTATGCACGGAAATCATAATTGAAGGATATGAACGACAATCTTTTGTCAATAGAGTGGAGCAATCTTATATCATTGAAATGAGCCTTAAATGAGTTTAAAAGTCTTTTCATATGATCCAATTCAATGTGGGGCGTGTTCCAAGTCATAGAAGGCAGCATTGGAGCATTCGTTGCTATATTGGGCCTAAAATTCACAATCAAGCTTATGGGTCAATAATACACAAAGGCAAGACTAAGGTGAAGATAAAAGGAGCCTTTCATGAAGATTAAATTCAAATGGGCTAAGCAAGGCAAAGTCCATAAACCTTGAAGATTACAAGTCATGTGCAAGTCGAGTCCTATGCCAAACATGTGCCATCCATGTGGAAGACATCATGTGCCAACCATGTGCTCAAGATCATGTGCCATGCATGTGCCTACTTATAGGATTTGGGCTTAACTTGTAATTGGGCTTAATTATGTATAGTGTTGGAGCATTCGTTGCTATATCAGGCCTAAAATTCACAATCAAGCTTATGGCCCAATAATACACAAAGGCAAGCCTAAGGTGAAGATAAAAGGAGCCTTTCATGAAGATTAAATTCAAATGGGCTAAGCAAGGCAAAGTCCATAAACCTTGAAGTTTACAAGTCATGTGCAAGTCGAGTCCTATGCCAAACATGTGCAAGACATGTGCCATCCATGTGGAAGACATCATGTGCTCAAGATCATGTGCCTACTTATAGGATTTGGGCTTAACTTGTAATTGGACTTAATTATGTATGTGGGCTCCCTATTTTGATTACCATAATCTTTTAATTAGTGATAGACATGTGGGCCAAAGAAATAGAGCCCAACCCACCACTTGTCTTATTTTAGAAGGATTTAATTAGTGTCCTAATTCAAGTACGACTCTACTTTTTAGAATATGACTGTACTTTTAGGAGTTGAGTTAGAATAGGATTTAGTTATCCTTTACCATAAAGATTCAAAGACTTAGGGCTATAAATACTCATCTAGGCTTCTTTGTACAAGATATGAATGAATACAAACGAATTAGAGAGTTTTCTTTAAAGTGAGGCAGATTTGCATCTCTTTATTACTTTTAGGAATTAGTTACTTGTCAAGTGATATTGCTTGTGGCATGGCTATTCTTAATAAACCATATAATCTTTGTTCTTTGCTACATTGCTTAGCTTTGGGTCGGATTCAATCTATGATCACCATAGCTTAAGGTTTGTTTACCTTGTCTTGTTGAGGGGTTTCAAGGCACGGTCTTTGGGGTTCCGCATCAAGTGTGATCTCCATTGATATACCAAGAATTGTTTTCACTTATCAGGTTGGTAACTAATTTGTGGCGTGAATCCAATTCTCTCTTCATACTCTTTGTTACCAATTCCTTGCTGTTTTGGGGGTGAAGAGTCTAATCTTGCAATTGGTTAAACTTAAGATTTGTATCAAATTGATTTGGAGGTTGTCTAGACTTAGATTCTAGGTGGTTGCTGCATCAATGTCCTAATAAGAAAACTATGTTATTGAAAGATAATAGTGTAATTGATAGTCATGTGCAACTCATGTATCCTCATGTGCCAAACATGTGTAAAATATCATATGCCAACCATGTGCTCAAGATTATGTGCCACGCATGTACCTACTTATGAGATTTGGGCTTAACTTGTAATTAGGCTTAATTATAGATGTGGGCTGCCTATTTTAATTATCTTAGACTTTAATTAGTGTTAGGTGTGTGGACCAAGGATAGAAGTCCAATACACTACCTTTAATCAAGTTTCTAAAAGATTTTGATTAGTTTTTCTTATTAGACAAGGATTAGGGTTATTGGTTATCATATCCCTATTTTTCATGAATTTGGATTACTTGAATGTGAATCCCTAACTTTAAGAAATTAAATTAGATTTTAGGTTAGAATAGGACTTAGTTATCCTTTACCATGATGGATTCAAAGACTTGGTGCTATAAATACTCATTTGGGCATATTTTACAATTATTAATGAATAAAAATGAATTTGAGTATTTTCTCCATAAAGTAAGGATTGTTGCATCTCTTTGTTTCTTTTAGAAATTAGTTGTTTATCAAGTAATATTGCTTGTAGAGTGGCCATTCTTAATAAACCTTATAATCTTGATTTTTTGATACGTTAGTTAGTTTTGGATTGGATTCAGCCTATGATCATCATAGCTTAAGATTTGTTTATCTTATCTTGTTGAGGGGTTTCAAGGCACGGTCTTTAGGGTTCTGCATCAGAAATAGGTCTAATCATCTTTCTCTTCTTTTCCTTTTTCTTATTTTATGGTGCAAGGGTTGATTGAAGATGATATGGGATGTTTGGTTGAGAAAAAAATGTTGGTGATCTTAATTTGAGAGTATAATTGAATGAAAATTAATTAAGAGAAATATGAGAAGTTAAATAAATAAAACCAGAGACATAGAATTGGAACCTAAAGAATTGAACCAAATTAAGTCAAAACTTGAATAATTAATACGGTGATTAATCTAATAAGATTAAGAGTAAGCTATTTAAAAGAAGTTTTGGACTAAATTGAAGCTATGACAAAAACATGTAAATGATCAAATGAAAAATTGAGTTAGAGAAAAGAAAAAAAGGGAACAAACTGGTACTGAGACATGATCTACAAACCCTTATTTAAATTATAAAAGCTTTATTAGAGCTTAGAATTTTGTGTACATAAAGAAGATATGAAGTGGTAAGGGGTTGTAAATCACATTGCATAAGATAGCTAGTTCGTATCGCACTTTTAATCTAGTGTGGTCCTATTGGCTAATTGTTGAATAAATTATGCCAAACACATCAATGTTGCAGAAGCCCAAGCGAGACAAGGGTAAAGATCTAGTAGATGTCGTAAAAGCGTAAATCTATGTTTGTACATGCTTTATGGCAATAGCCATAAATGCAATTAAACTCAATAAAATTTTAGAATATGCATCATTCTATGTAATTAAAATGAATTATGTATTGATGTTATGATTTGTTCAAAATATTGTGCAATGTGACCATGCTAGTAGTGATATGCAGGTTTTTGGCTGATAATAGGAGTACAAAAATAATATGACAAGGTTTGTATAATATGTAATATTAAGCAGGATAACAAGTAGGAAAATTTAGAAATAGTAAAGTGAATTTAGACACATGAATAAGAAAGATAACAACACTAGGTGAATACATGACTATGCACAAATTGAATGTATAATAGTGAGTTGTAGGTAAACATTGTAAACTAAGGCATGTGATAAGCATGTGGACTCCTAATTTCGCCCCAAAAGCATGCTCAAATGGGAAGGTTTGAACCCAGCCTTATAAACCAGTCTAGGAGTTCCTCCGCAATCGATGTGGGACGCATCATCCCCACCCCCTTAACACCTCGACTGTCTCAGTCGGCGATCTGTCGTAACCCAAAGGGACACCGGTGTATAGGACTGGCTCTAATACCAAATGATAAGAATGTGGACTCCTAACTTCGCCCCAAAAGCGCGCTCAAATGGAAAGGTTTGAATTCAACCTTATAAACCAGTCCAGAGTTCCTCTGCAACCGATGTAGGACGCATCAGCATGTGAGTTTCTTATAATATTTACAAAGCATGTAAATCTTAAGCATGAGTGTACGTATGAGTGATGAATCTATCTAAGTTCTGAAAGGTTAGAATCTATAATTTAGTTTGAAAGCAGTTATTGGCATGACTATTATATAGTGCTGGTTGTATATTTAAGAATGTCACAAAAGGGTCACAAAATGCGTAAAGAATGTGTGAAAAGCATGTCATGACAACGATACAAAAAAATAAGAATAGTGTAATGTATTGAATGCAATGATATGACCTTAAGATAAATGATATTTATATGGCAAGTATTGTCAAATGTATGTTATGTATGATATAAATGCCATATGGATTTTGTTGCCCAGATATTAAGCCAAGAAGAGGGGTTGAATTGGAGTTTCTAAAATTAAGCTTTAAAGTGCGAAAATAAATAATTAATTTTAGGAGGGATAGAGAAATTTGACACAAGGATTTTATAGAGGTTCGGGTGTTAACAAACCCTACTCCTCTCCCCAATCGCAATTGGGAGTTTCACTAACACACTAAGTGTTACAATGGAGTTTTACAAGCTCACTCCCAACTATGGTGTTTCTCACAATGGCTCACACCTAACCCAGAAATCCCTTGTGTCTTAATGGCTCACACAATAACCAATTTCTTGTGTTTTACAAGCTCACACAAACAACCTTCACTTTGTGTTTTTACAGGCTCATACAAACAATATTCACTTTGTGTTTTTTACAGGCTCACACAAACAACATTCACTTTGTGTTTTTTACAGGCTCACACAAACAACCTTTTAATTTGAGTTTTACAGGCTCACACAACTAACCCTTACAAGTGTTCTACTCTTAACCCAGAAATACCCAAAGGTCACTTGAGTAATGATTACAGAGAGAAACACTCACAAATCTTAATTGCTCAATAAATGAAGAGCAAAAAGCTTTTTACAGAGAATAGATTTTAGTTCTCAAAATATTGAATGTACAAATAGCTTGTAATAAGATTTTGATTCAAAGTATATGCTATCCTCTTGTACTGAATGCATAAATGACTTCCATTTATACTCTCTTGGTTGATTATAGCCGTTAGGATGCATTAAATATGAAACTAGTCGTTGTACCAACCAAATAATCGCGCTTGACATTTTTCTCTTTCATCATTCACGGGCGTGACTATGTTTGTCACGGGAGTGACTTTTCTTCCCAAGCCGTGACTGAAGTGGTGACCTTGGTCGTAAAGCTCTCTGGAATGTTTTGAAATATTGGGTCACGGGCGTGACATACATATTCACGGGCGTGACAACCTTCCCAGCCGTGATCCAAGTGGTGACTTTGGTCGTGAAGCTCTCTGGATGAAAATGCCATGATCATTCACGGGCGTGACACAAATGTCCATTTCACGGTTTGTTCTTCCTTCATGGTCGTGAACTTCAAATGTTGGTTTTGGTAACAGTTAGCTCTTTCACGGGCATTACACATAGAGTCACGGGTGTGAACATGCTACTTCCTTAATTGTCTTTCAAAGATCATTCTTCCAATCTTCATTCTTGCTATTTTATTCCATGTCCTGTTTAATTGACTTAGAAAACAAGTATGTTAAATACAATATTGCTATTTTATTTGTTATCATTAAAATGACAAAAATACCCCTCTAGGTTTAACAGATTTATTGTTGAATATAGACAGACATATTATGAGCCTATAAATGAGTCTGAACTAGAATATTGTAGACTTATTGGTATTCCAATAGGCTCATATAGTTTTCATATGGATCATCCAGCTCGATTGGGACATACAGTTTATATGGCTTTAATGAAACACATCCGATTTGATAAGGACATACAGTTATTAAAGATGCATGGCATCCATTACATGCGCTTTTTTCATATGGATACCCTTTGTGTCTCCTTATAGTCCGGTTTAGGTAGTAGAGTTATGGGCTAAATAGGTAAGGATACACTAAATTAAAATGCTATGTGAATATATGTTGAACATTTTTTGGTATTAAGGGCAAAATAGGTAAACTAAGAGATTACACGGTTTGATATGCTCAATGAATAAGATTGGTCTGTATGAAAATTTGAGTTCTATTAGATGTAACTATGGTTTGTTTTATATTCGCTTTAAAGGCATAATTTCTCTATTATTTGTTTTATATTTTGTTATAAGAAATGCATGTGAGGTTGAAGTAAGTAATAATTACAAAAGTTGTTAGACTATTACTGTAAAGTTTCCACCAATGAGTGTAAGCACAGTGCGAAAATTGTTTTCTTACACAGGTAGTAGACAGAAGACATTTGTACATAGTGAAAGCCACAATTCAGTGGACCCCACAAGAGAAGCAAGGTAGCAGTAGTAGAGTTAGCCACCCAAATTAGCGTTGCCTTACATTTAGTTTTATGTCATGTTCATAAGTTTAGTGCTACATTTATTATATGTATATTAGGGACATGTGTCAATTTAAGCTATGTAACAACTTATGATTTGTTAATAATACAACTTTTTGTTGGTTATAACAAATGTAAGCCTTCATTTCATGAAATGTACATTT
This sequence comes from Triadica sebifera, assembly GCA_023653625.1. Taxonomy (NCBI): domain Eukaryota; kingdom Viridiplantae; phylum Streptophyta; class Magnoliopsida; order Malpighiales; family Euphorbiaceae; genus Triadica; species Triadica sebifera. The sequence goes on along the minus strand of CM042898.1, from coordinate 14,212,809 downwards.
GTCATAACTGGTGTATGTCTATAAGTGCTACTCAGATACATCTGTTGGACAATTAGAGACACCACCTTATCGGGTATAATAAGGTAAGTGGGTATTGCATTTAATGTATTAGAGTAGGTTTAGGCGGTCCTAGGTTAATAAAGGCTAGAGTTAGTGATGCAGCAATCCCTTAGAATTTCAGTCTAGACAATCTCCAAATTAATTTAGAATCAAATTCTTAATTCTAATCCATTGTTAATTAAACCCTTCACCCCTAAATCAATAAAGAATTATTAACAAAAAGTATAAGAAAGGATTAGAACATGCCATAAGTCATTACTAACCTGATAAGTGAAATAATTCTTAGCATACTAAGATGGCAAATATGCCTTTCTTGAAAAAAACCTCTCAAAATTATATTATTCATGAAATTTTATGCCTTACACATTTTTTGAAGGTTTTTATACCTCTAAAGAAGCTAAATCTCACAGAATAAGAATTTGTAATAATCTTCCTACTCTAATCCCTTAAAGATAGGGATTTACAACTCATCTTATCCAAATCTCTTGAAAATAGGGATGGACAACTAATAAAGCTTAAATGTTTTTCAATAGAGGAAAACTAAACCAAGTCTAATTTCTAAAAGATAGAATCCAACTAGAATAAAGAAAACTAGGTCAAATCTAATTATCCACTTAGAGCACATGAATTGGGCTTAAACATGACATATTAAAGCCCAAAAATAAACTCAACATGCCTCCCAAGGTGCCCTTAAGTTGTGCACGTGCTTTGCACATGATTTAATGGACTTGGACACCTTAGAAATAGGTCCAATTGACTTAAATCTTCATGAAAGACTTCTTTTATCTTCGCTTTAGGCTTCCCTTTATGCATTGACCCATAAGCTTGATTGTTGACATATTATTTATAATACTCCAATGCTGCCTCCTATGGTTTGGAACAAGCCCAAAAGCTATTTTGAACATATAAATAATTTTTTGAATTCCTTCTAAGCTCATGTCAAGGATATAAGGTTGTTCAATTTTGTTGGTACAAGACATCATTCCCTTTTCCTTAAGAAGATTTTCCTTCAAATTTTTGCCTGCATCAAAAGAAAAATGTACAAAACAAAGCAAAGTAAAATCAAGATTGTTAGTAAATAATTCACTTTTCACATCTTTTTCTTTTTCACACAAATTCACTATTTTCTCTTTTTTCTCATTTCTCTCATTTCTCTCTTTTAAAATCTCATATTTTTCAAATTTCTCTTCATTTTTTTTAATCACAAACAGCCCCTTGTTTAAGATCAATCATGCTCTCAACCTCTCCTTGTAACCCATTTTCACTCAGTTTTACTCCTTCAAGCTTACCTAAATCATGTACTGCACTCACCACCATAGATTCTTATCATTAGCTACATATTTAACATGAGCAACTCTTTCACTTTCAATCTCTATACTCTCAATCTTGCTAACAATAGTAACTTTCTCTAAAGGTGGCACAATGTCTTCACTCTCAGTTTTTGGTCTCAACATCATGAATATCTCCATTCTTCTCATGAGCTTGACTTTCTCCAACATCCCCTATTTTATCCATTTTACTACTATCTGCACATGTAACAAGCTGTTATTCAAAAAGAGTATGCATTCTTTCTCTCCTTTTACGATGTTGTATATAGGTTGTCTTCCTTTCAAATAGGGCATCTCTTCATGTCGCATATCTATCCTATCCATCTTATCCCAAATAATCTCATACATTGCATCTATGTTGTCAAGTTTCCTTAGAATAACTCGAATTAAAGCAACTTCATCTTATTTTGACATGATTATAACCTGCAAAGCAATGTTAGCAATAACCTCACTACATTCCCTCACATGTTTGCACTCAAGAAAGATGTGTTTACACTCATGTTTCACTCAATTGATTGATTTACCGTCTTTTGAGCTCACCAATATTGCCTTTTACCATTCTTGTGCTTCCACCAAGGTTATGTCCATTTCAATCTTGATGCGCAACCCCAAGATTATAAAGAATCCGAAACTCCAACACTCAAATTCAGCATAAAACACAAATCCTAGATAAAATGTTTTTACCCTAATTGACATACAATTAGAAACTAAGATGATAGGATAGAAAAAAACAAGAAAAGAATAAGTGCCACAAGTAATTACCTTGATAAGTCAACTCAATTCTTAATGCAAAAAAAAAAAAAAGAAAAAAATCCCTTTCTTGCAATATTTAGCTAAGCCAAGAGAAATCAAAATACAAAATCAACTACCCCCTTTGAAGCACGATCTAAGAGAGTATTTATACCCTCAATATGCTGCCTAACACTAATTAAAAAACAAGAGGCATGTATGGATGTCCATTAAATCCAAAGAAGCAAAAATACATTAATTAATGTCAACCAAAGAGGGCCCTTGTGTTTTAAACACATGGGCTCGAAAAAAATAAAAAGGTCTTAAAAAATATTGCATAAACATTCTAATTAAGCCCACACACACATGGGTAAGAAGAAGAGATTGTTTCTCTTCAAGCATGAGATCCATTAACCCATTCTTGATGGCCACAACCTTCTCTCCAAAGAGCTCCTCCACAAATGGTCCCACAAACGCATGCTTCTTTATGTATTTTGGCCTTTAGTCTTGTAATTGGCCCATTTGGCATCTTCAAGTGCTCATCTCCACTTCAAACAACTCCATGTTGGCCCATTTCATGGTTTTGGTGATGATTAGCCTAACCCACATCAAATCTCAACCGAATAAATTATTAGTAACAAGCAACAAGTATCTAATAAAATGTAAAAACAATGAAAATCTATGAAAGAAAGAGTAAACCAAATCTGGAAGCAAACTGATGTTATGAAAGCATAGATAAGATGAATTTAATATATGCACACACTAATGAAGAATGAGGTGTGTAGTTATGTATTATATGTTATGTAATATGAAATGCAAAATTACTCAAGATATGCAATGGAAACAAATATGAGAGTAAGAAAGAATAGAAAACTAAGAATGCAAAAATTGACAAAACTAGGAAACATATGCAAAGAAGTTATCCTCCCCTAATGAAATTCAAAGAGAACCTTAGACACACTAATTTTAAATCAAATTGATGCTAAATATGTAAATTAGATGCCCAATATACCAATCACCATTAGCACTATTCAAGCAATATGTGTAATGAACACTCCACTATAATGCTCAATATGAAACCACTCAAATCTAATTATGAATCACACCAAAATTGCTCAAAATATCAAATTTAATCAATTTAAAGCGAGTATAATCAGTAGCAACTCAATTTGATATGTGTGCGATCAATTGAATCAAAATAACGCCACTTTTGGTAACTAGTCTTCGTGCGCAAGCAAGTTTGTTTTTCTATTCTTTTCTTATATGATCAAAATCAAAAGTATTTCTAACACAAAAAAAATTGCACTAATTAAGCAAAACTTCAATATCATGCACAATAGAGAAAATCCGGCCACTATTAAGTAAACCCATTTTTTTAATTTTATGTTGTAACTTGAAAAAATAGAACTAAAACAACAATATAAAGATGATTTGAAACCTTTGCTCTGATACCAAATGATGTAGAAACCCCCAAGAGTCTAAGTCTATACGACATCCAAATAAATTTAGAATTAAATTTTCAATTCTAATCAATTGTTAATTAAACACTTCACCCCCAAATCAGCAAGAAATTGGTAGCAAAAAGTATTCGAATACGGCACAAGTGAGCTGGAACCCTAAAGATCATACCTTAAAATCCTTTAACAATGGTAAACAAATCTTAAACTATTGTGATCATAGGTTGAATCTAACCCAAAGCTAACCAATGTAGCAAAGAACCAAGATTATAAGGTTAAGTAAGAATAGCCATGCCACAAGCAGTATATCAGTTAATAAGTAACTAATTCTTAGAAGTAATAAATAGATGCAACAAGCATCACTTTATGAAGAAAATACTCAAATTCATTTTTATTCATCAATCATATGTAAAAATATGCCCAAATTAGTATTTATAGCTATAAGTGATGTATGCACGGGAACCATAATTGAAGGATATGAACGACAATCTTTTGTCAATGGAGTGGAGCAATCTTATATCATATGAAAAGACTCTTTTTCACCTCTTTCTCTTTTTCACACAAATTCACTATTTTCCCTTTTTGCACATTACTTTCATTCTGATCACTCAAAAACTCTTCTTTCTTAATGATCTATGTACTTTCATTACAATCAGTCCCTTCTTTCATCTCATCTTCACTCACCTTTACTCCCTCAAGCTCATGTAATTCATGTTCATCACTCACCTCTATGGATTCACTATCATTAGCTACAAATTCATCTTGAATGATTTTCACTTTCAATTGCAATGCTCTCAATAACACTAACACCATTAACTTTTTCTTGTGATAAAGTACCAATACAATACAATTTCAACTTCACTAGTATGAACATCATTAATCTCCTTATGAATTTAATTCTTACCATCATCCACCATATTAAACTTAGGGAAAAAATCAAATTCATAATGAAAATTTGATTTTTGAATTTCACACCTTCTTGGATAAGGATTCTTCTTTTCATTCTCTTTCTCTTCATGCCCCCACCTATCAATCCTAGCACGCATCTTGTCCATTTCTTTTTAAAAGGAACTTACCAAAGATGCTTTGTCTTTCTTTCTTTCTCTTCTTTTTCTATCATTATCATAATGTTCAAAATAGTATTTTTCTTCTTGAGATTGAAACCTCCCAATGCCTTGAGACTTATCACAAACTCAATTTGTATTTCATTATATAATAATTAAGAACATTATTTGAGCCCTAAATAAAATAAGTCTTGCATAAGAATACATTTTTAAAGCAATTCCATTAATTAACAAAAGTACCATAAAACCAATAAGAAAAACAGCAAACTTTATATAGGAAATCAAGCCAATTAATGAACCAAATTAAATGCTAAATTAATGGCCTATTAAGTTAGGTAAATCAGCATATTACATGATCTTCTAAGATATATTTTTCACTCAATATACAAATATGTTACTTATGCTAAATATATTATGCCAGGGGTACAAGTGTCACATATATTGATGAATTAAAGGAAGTGTAGTATGTAAACTCATAAATAATGATGTGTGAAAGGTGATAAAGGGTTTTGCTGATGTGATTCCTAATAGATTTGGCCCAACTTTTGTTTTCTATATATGCTACCATTCTAGAGATAGAATGGCTAATATAATATGAGTTGGTAATTAACAATCGAATGATATAACCTAGAAAGGGCCAAAAAGAGCCTAGATAGGTAGGATCAAAAGTCAATAAGTGAACCAAACATCAATGGAGTGAGATAAAAAAAGAAGCCAGTGATCATAAAAAATGAGTTAAGAATAGTTAAAGGTAAACATAAACCTTATGTAGATTAGAAAGGAAAAGGCACTTGTCGTGTTACCGAAGATGATGAGCTTTTAAAAATCTCATCCTAAAAGAGGTTATTTTAGCTTGGTAAAAAGAAAGAGTTGAGCTTAGGTTCACTGGTTTGTCTAAAATATTGCAACACTGAGGTTAATAGCCTACAAGTAAGCTTTATCGTGAAATTTTTATAGGAGTTATGAAGTCGCTTGTGCCTCAGTATGGTGAAGGTATAAAAGTATCAACCAAAAGTACGGTGAGTTAACTTGCTTAATAAATGAAAGGAAACCAATACCTATCCTAGCTAGAGTAGCGAGACAAAAGTGCTATAATAAGAGTTTGGTGTTAGAACCATTTGACAATAGATGCAGTGTGAGAGAGCGAAGGGTGATACAAGTCTAACAGCCCTAGTTGATGTAGATCAAGGACATGTAAGTCAATCTTCACGCAAGGAGGATGATGCACTGTTCATGCCAAGTGGTGCAATCACAAGATCAAGAGCTAACACGCTAAGACAAATAATGCAAGGCTATATTCAAAACTTGATAACCGAGGAGATCACAAGTGGGGCATGCATCACAAAGGAGATGGAGTTGATTGAAGACCCAATGCCCATTACTTACCTTGGGATGTGTGAAGAACCAACTTGCATGGACTAGTCCAATGGGTTAAACATGGAAAAGTCCATAAAATTGAAGATTACAAGTCATGTGCAAATCACGTGCGTGCCATCATGTGCCAACCATGTGCTGAAAATCATATGCCTACTTATGGGATTTGGGCTTAAATATGTATGTGGGCTATCTATTTTAATTAGCCTAGACTTTAATTAGTGTTAGGCGTGTGGGCCAAGGATAAAGAAGCCCAACCTGCCACTTTTAATTAGATTTCTAGAAGATTTTAATTAGTTTTCCTTGGAAGATAAGGATTTGGTTATTAGTTGTCATATATTTTCAAGGGATTTAGATTACTTCGATGTAAAATCCCTATCTTTAAGGGATTAGATCATATTTTAGCTATCTTTTTAAGATTTGGGTTAGAATAGGACTTAGTTATCCTTTATCAATAAGGATTCAAAGAATTAGGTCTATAAATACTCATTTGGGCATATTTTATAAGGCATTGATGAATAAAAACGAAATTTGAGTATTTCTTCAAAGTGAGACATATTTCATCTCTTTATTACTTTTAAGAATTGATTACTTATCAAGTTAATTTTGCTTGTAGTGTGGCTAATCTTAATGAACACTATAGTCTTAGTTTTTGCTAGTTTGTTGAGCTTGGCTCAAATTCAAGCAATGATCACCATAGTTTAAGGTTTATTTACCTTGTCTTATTAAGGGGTTTCAAGGCACGGTCTTTGGGATTCAACATTAGTTTGGTATCAGAGCTTTTGGTTAGGTAATCATTATCTATCCCTTTAAATTGCTTTTTAGTTGTTAATTTAGGTAGTTTTAAATTCTGCCATTAGAGGTACCTTAGTGATAGAGTTTCAGCCATAGTTAGAAACTTGCATGTTTAAAGTTTCTTTTGATTCTTGTGGTAAGATTAATACCTAATTTGCATCAATAGTTGATAATTTGAAAAAAAAAAACAGAAATTCGGATTTAGCATAAAGTTGTGAAAAAGTGTGCCACTTGTGCTTCAAATTGAGATCTAATTATTTGTGGTTGCTGGAACTATTTGATATCTTCATTATCTATTTCAATCAATCTGAAAATTGTGGAAAATTGAGGATAAAAGTGCAACTTTGAATTTGGGTGCCTTAGTGATCACATTGAGCATTGATTTGATCTTGAGGAATTGAGCTTATCTATTAAATATACTTTTTGAGTTCATGTTGTTTGGTGATAAATTGAGTATTGGAGCATTGGTTGCTATATTGGATCTAAAATCAACAATCAAGTTTATGGGCTGACACTACACAAAGGCAAGCCTAAAGTGAAGCTAAAAGAAGTATTTCATGAAGATTCAAGTCAATTGGGCTTAATTACATGGTGTCCAAGTTCATTAAATCAAGCGAATAGATTTGAAAAATCATGTGGGAGGCATATGCACAATTTATGGACAACCTTGGGAGGCATATAGGGATTTTGATATGGGCTTAAATATGTTATTTTAATTCCAAATTCGTGTGGTATATGTTACATAATCAGAATGTATATAGTTTTCCTATTTCTAGTAGGATTTTTGTAATTTTCCTTATTGATCAAGGATTTGGGTTTATTAGTTATCATATCCCTATTTTAAAGGGATTGGATTAGATTATCTCTACTTTTAAGGGATTTAGATTGGATTGTATCCCTATTCAAGTAGGGAAAGTTTCCTATTTTGAGGGAATTGGGTTAGAATAGGATTTAGTTTTCTTTATCCTGAAGGATTTAACTACTTAGGGTTATAAATACTCACTTGGGTATGACAATATAATGACTGAATAAAAATGAATTTGAGTATTTTCTTTAAAGTGAGGCTGATTTGCATCTTTTTATTACTTTTAAAAATTGGTTACTTATCAAGTTGACTTGCTTGTGGCGTGGCTAATCTTAATGAACACTATAACCTTGGTTTTCTTGCTACTTGCTTGGCTTGGGTCGGGTTCAATTTATGATCACCATAACTTAAGATTTATTTACTTTGTCTTGTTGAGGGGTTTCAAGGTAGGTCTTTGGGGTTTTGTATCAGTTTGGGCTCATGATGCGGTAAACAAACTTTAAACTATGGTGATCATAAGTTGAATCCGACCCAAGCCAAACAAGTAGCAAGAACCAAGATTACTCACGCTAGAAGCAAATCAACTTATTAAGTAACCAATTCTTAAAAGTAATAAAGAGATACAAATCTGCCTCACTTTGAATAAATACTCAAAAATTATTTTTATTCATCAATGCCTTATGAAATATGCTCAAATGAGTATTTATAGCCTCCAAGTCTTTGAATCATTTATGGGAAATGATAAGTAAGTCCTATTCTAACCCAAATCCTAAAAAAATAGCTAAAATCTAATATAATCCCTTAAATTTAGGGATTTATATTTAAATAATTTAAATCCATTGAAAATAGGGATATGACAACTAATAAACCCGAATTCTTGACAAATAAGGAAAACTACTAGAATCCAACTATAAATAGGAAAACTATATACAATCTAATTATGTAATTTGGGCCACACATATTTGTGCTTAAAAATAATAAATTAGAGCCCAAATAATAAGCTCTACATCCTCCCAAGGTTGCCCATAAGTTATGCACATGTTTCACACATGATCTCTCAAGTTGCACTTATATTATACATAATTCTTCAAATCTACCCACTTGATTTGATAAACTCTTGTAATTAAGCCCAATTGACTTAAATCTTCATAAAAGACTCCTTTTACCTTCACTTTAGGCTTTTCTTTGTGTAATACTGGCTCATAAGCTTGATTATGGATTTTGGGCCCAATATTGTTCTCAAAGCTCCAATGTTTCCTCTAATGACTTGGAACCTGCCTTACATTGAATTGGATCATATGAATAGGATTTTGAACTCCTTTTAGGACCATTTTAATGATATAAGATTGCTCCACTCCATTGACAAAAAATATTATCTTTCATTCATGATTCCCATGCATACATTAGTAGGAGCCCAAGTGAGAGAAAGGCAAGAATTGGCAAGAAACTAGTAGATGTGGGAAAAGGGTAAATCCAAGTTTATCCATCCTTGATGATAATAGCCATAAATGCAATTAAACTCAAATAAATAGTAAAATATGTGTCATACTATGTAATTAAAATGAATTATGTATTGACATTATGATTTGTTCAAAACACTGTGCAATGTGAGAGATCAGTGTTAGTTTGCATGCTAGTAGTGTTATTGTAGGTTTACAATAATATGACAAAGTTTGTATCTAATTACAAACTGATGCGGAACCCCAAAGACCGTGCCTATAAATACTCACTTTGACTTGTTTTCAAAGGGAGGATTGAATAAAAATGAATTTGAGTATTTTCTTTAAAGCATCTCTTTATTACTTTTAATAATTAGTTACTTATGAAGTTAATTTGGTTGTGGCATGGCTAATCTTAATGAACACTATGACCTTTGTTCTTGCTACTTGTTTATCTTGGATTGGGTTCAACTTATGATTACCATAACTTAAGGTTTATTTACTCTGTCTTGTTGAGGGGTTTCAAGGCATGGTCTTTGGGGTTTTGCATCAGTTTGGTACCAGAGCTTTTGGTTTGGTAATTATTATCTATCCTTTTAAATTGCTTTCTAGTTATTAACTTAGCTAGATTTAAAATTTTCCATTAGAGAGGTACCTTAGGATAATTTCAGCCATAATAAGTAATGTTGCATGTTTGGGTTTCTTTTAATTTTTTGATGTGTTTGAAGTTTATTAAGCATTAGTTTAGTCTTATTTGACAAAAAAAATCAGAATTTTGAATTTAGCACCAAAAAATGTGAAATTGTGCTATTTGAGCTTCAAGTGGAAATATTATGATTATTGGTTGCTAGAATCGTTTGATATTATCTTAAAATATTGCAATCAATCTGAAATAATTGATTTTGAGGTTGAAAAGTACAACTTGAGGATTCGGTTACCATAGTGATCATATTAAGTATTGATTTGATCTTATGGAATTAAGCTTATCTATTAAATACAACTTGAGTTCTTAGTGTTTGGTGATAAATTAAGGTTGCATAAGGGTTAAATTAAGGGACAATCGGCTACTCACTAAGAGGAAACCGATTTTGATTTGTATTCAATATTGTTTAATTCTTTGTGCTCTTTAGTTTTTATTCTTTCAATTCTATTCTATTTGCTTCTATTGACATCAGTTAAGTCTAATTTGTACTCTTAGGAGTAGCATACATATCTTTGCATCTGTGTATAGAATTAGATAATTAATTTCTTTCACATTTGTTTGCTTTTAGATTTTGTTCCATTCATTCTTGTTAGGGTTCATTGTTAATTCCTAGCATAGATCACTTGCATATCATTTGATTTTGTTTCTAGTTGTTACTTGTAATCTCGAGATTCAAACTTTGAGTGGTAAGAGGCAAGAGAGGTGAGCTTAAAAGAGGGTAAAAGTGATGTATGCACGGGCACCACGCATGAAGGACAATATTTTATCAATGGAGTGGAGCAATCTTATATCAATGAAATGGGCCTAAAAAGAGTTCAAAAGCCCATTAATATGATCAAAATACTTATAGAGCGTGTTCCGAACCATATAAGGCAGAAATGGATCTTTGAGAGCAACAATGAGTCTAAAATTCACAATCAAGCTTATGGGCCAATACTATACAAAGGGAAGTCTAAGGTGAAGATCAAGGGAGTCTTTAAAGAAGATTCATTTCAAATCAACTAAATAAGGTAAAGTCCATAAAATTGAAGATTACAAGTCATATGTAAATCATATGCTATGAGTCATGTGCCAACCATGTGCTCAAGATCATATGAATTTGATTTTTGTCCTAAGTTTAGAATGGTGGATGATGGTAAGAGTCAAATTCATGAGGAGATTAATGATGTTCATTCTAGTGAAGTTGAAATTGTATGTGAGTTTTGAATCTTTACCACAAAAAGAATTTTATGGTGTTAGTCTTACTGAGAGCATTGCAACTGAAAGTAAAAATACCATTCAAGATGAATTTTTAGTTAATGATAGTGAATATCAGAGGTGAATGATAAACATGAATTGGATGAGCTTGAGGGAGTAATAGTGAGTGAAAAAGAGACGAAAGAAGGGGTTGATTATAATGAAAGTGGAGAGATCATTGATAAAGAAGAGTTTTTGAGTGATCAGAATGAAAGGAATGTGCAAAGAGGGAAAATAGTGAATTTATTTGAAAAAGAAAAAGAGGTGAAAAGTGAGGTTTTTACTAGCAAGTTTAATTATCCTTTGGTTCGTTTGATATAGGTAAAGATTCGAGGAAGAATCTTCATGAGGAAAGGAGGAATGATGTATGCACAGGAACTATGCATAAAAAACATGAAGGACAATCTTTTATCAATAGAGTGGAGCAATCTTATATCATTGAAATAGCCTAAAAAGAGTTCAAAAGCCCATTAATATGATCAAAATGCTTATATGGCATAAATGAATCTTTGATAGCAACAATGGACCTAAAATTCACAATCGAGCTTATGGCCAATATTACACAAAAAGAAGCCTAAAGTGAAAATCAAGAGAGCCTTTCATGAAAATTCAATTCAAATGGGCTAAACAAGGCAAAGTTCATAAAATTGAAGATTACAAGTCATGTGCAAATCATGTGCTAGGAGGCATATGCCAAATATGTGCAAGACATGCGCGCATGTGTTCAAGATCATGTGCTACGCATGTGCCTATTTATGGAATTTGGACTTAACTTGTAATTGGCCTTAATAATGTAAATGAGTTGCCTATTATCTTTCTATAGTTTAAATTAGGAGAATGACAGCAGTGGGCCAAAGGATATGAAGCCCAACCCACCACTTGTCTTATTGTAGAAGGATTTAATTAGTGTCTTAATTAAGTAGGACTCTACTTTTTAGAATTTGAGTTGGAATATGACTATACTTTTAGAAGTTGAGTTAGAATATGAATTAATTAGCCTTTACTATAAAGGATTCCAATATGTAGGGCTATAAATACTCATTTAGGCATATTTTTATATATCAATGATTAAATAAAAACAAATTTGAGTATTCTCTTTAAATTTGAGGTTAATTTGCATCTTTTTATTACTTTTAAGAATTGGTTACTTATCAAGTTAATTTGTTTGTAGTGACTAATCTTTATGAACACTATAACCTTGTTCTTGCTACTTTTTTAGGTTGCGTCGAGTTCAACTTATGATTACCATAGCTTAAGATTTGTTTACCTTGTTTTGTCGAAGGGTTTCAAGCCACGGTCTTTGGGGTTCCACATCAAAGTGAATATTACTTGATAAGTTTAACAATTCTTAAATGTAATAAAAAAAATGCAATCCAACCTCTCTTAATTAAGAAAACATTCAAATTCAATTTTATTCATCAATGATCTTGTCATACATTCCCAAATGAGTATTTATACCTCTAAGTAGTTGAATCCTTTAGGGTAAAAGAAACTAAAAGCTATTCTAACCCAATTCCCTCAAAATAGGAAGTTTTCCCTACTTGAATAGGAATACAATCTCAATCCAATCTAAATCCCATAAAATTATGGATAATTTAATCTAATCCCTTGAAAATAGGGATATGGTAACTAATAAACCCAAATCCTTGACATATAAGGAAAACTATTAGAATCCTACTAGAAATAAGAAAACCATATACAATCTGATTATATAACTTAGGCCACACAAATTAGGCATAAAAATAACATATTTAAGTCCAAATAATAAGCCTTACATGCCTCCCAAGGATGCCCTTAGTTTATGCACATGCTTCACACATGATCCCTCAAGTTGCACATACATTGCACATGATTCTTCAAATCTACTCACTTGATTTAATGGACTTGGACATCTTGTAATTAAGCCCAATTGACTTGAATCTTCATGAAATATATTCTTTATCTTCATTTAGACTTGACTTTATATAGCAGTTGCCCATAAGCTTGATTATGGATTATGGGCCCAAATTGCTCTCAGAGATCCATTTCATCCTCCTTTGATTTGGAACATGCCTCATATGCATTTTGATCATATTAATAGGATTTTAAACTCCTTTTAGGCCCATTTCAGTTATATAAGATTTCTCCACTCCATTGATGCAATGGGTTTTAGATTGGATCCAAAATATGAGAGAAAAAAATTTGGGGTCGACATATATGTGAGAGAGAAAGAGTTTCATGGTTGAGGAAAGTCACATTCCTCATGTGCAACACCCATGAGGTGTGCGACAGACGTGAACCAAGCTCATACACACATTAGAGAAAGTTTTGTCATGCTCGCAATAGGGTGGCGCTCGTGGACATAGGCTTACCAGTCAAGCGCACCCTATGCCATGACATAATGCATTTAGCATTAGCAACATGTTTGTATGTTAAGTGAAAATTTTATTTTAGGTGAACATATAACATGCCAATTTTTCTAGTTCATTAGCCAATTAATTTAGCTTTTGATCTGGTTTTTTAATTGGCTTGATTTTGTAGTCAATTTGGCATAAAAATGCAAAATTATTAAGTGATGCACTTATACTAATGAGTCATCTGCATGACATGACTAGTTGGTAAGAAAAAGACAAAGACCACCTTTTTTTGGCATAAACCTTATCAAAACCAAGCCAAGCTTTTTCAAGGCAAATTTTTCATTTCCTCTCTCCTTCTTCCTCCTCATATCATCCAAATCCTTACCCACCATTAAAACTACACCTAAGCTTCAGACCTCCAAGTGACTACAAAAATGAGTTAGGTTTAATTTTTTAGCCTATTTCTCCATTAGATCAAAACCAAAAATTGAAGAAGGAGTTAGTTTGATACTTATTTCATTAGGGGCATAATTACCATATTCTAGGAGAATAATTAAGGTCTGATGAATTTTTGATTTTTAAATCATGATTTCAAGTAGCTAACTTATTCTTACTTCATAATATGTCTTTATTAAGTTTGTATAATTAATATTTTTTATTTAATATTTAGGAGAGGATCTTAGTTTAAGGGCTGCCCAATGGAGTTCACAAGCTTAGATAGAATTTTTCTAACTTTTAGCTAAGGTGAGTGGACATCTATATAACAAGCTTGCTATTTTTCTTATTGATTTTTATGGTACTTTTGTTAATTAATGGAATATTGATGGAATTTCTCTAAAAATGTATTCTTATGCAAAACTTAATTATTTGGGGCTGGAATATTGTTTCTAATTATTATTTAATGAAATATAGCTTGAGTTTGTGCTAAAAATGCAAGTTTGAGTTATGGAAGAAAAATATTTTACATTTGATGACATTCATCTAAAATTCTATACTTAAGCAAATTAAGTTTGGGCAGAATACATAAGTTGGTTACTCAAAATCTACAAGATTTATTTAAAAATGCATTTAAATTACCAGTTTTATGGAAATTACATTAGTATAAAAATGGGAATATAAAATGTTATATTTTTATTTCATAAGAATTTTGACATGTTAAATGATGGTTTTGAGTGGCTGGATGAATGACATTAATACACTCAATTTATGAATCTATTAGATCACACCTTTGATGATGGGTGCCTTATGTATAATGATGAGATTGAAAAAGAACTATCTTTGGGACAACTCTCAAATACAAAATGCATTTGGAGCGTATGTAGAGTGATCACCCTTTGGGGTTGTCTATGCATGCATATGACCAGTTTAATTGCTTTATCATGATTGAGATGCTGGACCTCGCCTCTCAAATTGGTTGCTAGTTGCTCCTTCATGATTGAGATGTTGAAACTCGTCGCTCATGTTGGGATGTTAGTGCTCCTTGGTGGCTATTAGTTATTATTATTAACGCTCACCTTTGAGTGTATGGTGAATGATTTTATATTATGAAGAGGTTTTCAATTTAAACTTCAATAATGCTATATTTGGCATGTTTTATTATTGATTTAATGAAATGAATAATATGATTGACAATTAAAATTGATCCAGTTGTGTTATCATGTTTTATACATACCTTATAATAAAATCATATTTTGTTCCCTTTGTTATGTTTATATCCTTTCACTAAGTAAGTGTACTCATCTTTTATATTACTCTTCCAAATTCCTCTAGATGATTAGCTAATGTCAAAAGCTATCACCATTCGTGCTTAGAGGAGTTGAGCCACTAATCTAAGATGTGGACATTTTGAGTGCCTAGTTTTACAAATGATGTATGTAAGTGTGAGAACGATATATTTTGGGCCATCTTATATGGTAATCTTCAATGGTCAGGGATCCTTCTGTAAAGTGTTGCAATTTTTAGTGCAACTCCCTATAGTAATAGGCTGGCACAAATCGTTTTCTCATCACCCTCTTCATCTCCTCCCACGTTCTAATGGGTCTTTCTCCATTCTTTCTTCTAGTCATCATGATCTTATCCCACCAAACAAGAGCATAATCAATGGATTCAATAACATCAAGTTTTGCCTTTTTCTATTCACTATAGTTGTGGCATTAAAAAATGAACTCCAGTTTTCTTTCCCATTCTAGGTATGCTTCAGCATCATTCCTCCCTTTAAAATGTGGAATTTTCATTTTGATGGAGTTGATGTTGCTCTCACGCTTATCTCCTCTCTCTCCTCCTTGTTGAATGGGCATCATCTTCATCATCGTAGGAATCAAAGTCCTCATCTTCTTCTTGAGGCTGAAACCTCTCAATTCCAGAATTGTGAATGTTCCATTTCCCATGAGTCTGTGACTCTTCTTTTGTTTTTATGGAATTTGAAATGCTTTGTTGTCTTACGTAAATCTTTTCAATTTTTTGATCTTGTCTCTCCATCTTCTCATTAAAAGATTCAATCATGGAATAGCCTTTGGAATTTAGATTGGATAGCCTCTAATGGTATGAGTTTGGGCTGGTCCTCTCGTTCACTACTTCCCCTTGTATTTTCCTTTGACATGGTTAGAAATTCAAGAAAGTAATAATGAAGTAAAAGACCTCACAATCACTCTCTCGTGTTTCTCTCTAAACAGACTATATACCACTTGTGTTTTACACAAATAATGGCTTTTACCTCTTTTAAGCTCACCTATCTTTTCCTCTTAACACTCAAAGTTTGAATCTCAAAATTACAAGTAAGAACCATAAACAAAATCAAACGATACACAAGTGTGATCTATGCTTAGAATTAACAATGAACCCTAACAAGAATGAATGGGATAAAGTCTAGAAGCAAAATGATGTGAAAAAAATTTATATTTAAAGCTATCCACGAAAGCAAATAGGTGTATGCTACTGATTTTTGTTCAAATTAAATCTAAGAATGCAATTAGACTTAACTAATGTGATTAGATGCTAAAATGACAGAATTAAAAGAATGAAAATTCAAGAGCACAAAGAATTACACAATATGATAAAATTCAATTGGTTTCTTCCTAGTGAGTAGTCGATTGTGATGTATGCACGGGAACCATGCATGAAGGACAATCTTTTATCAATGGAGTGGAGCAATGTTATATCATTGAAATGAGCCTAAAAAGTGTTCAAAAGCCCATTAATATGATCAAAATGCTTATGGGGCGTGTTCCAAACCATATGAGGTAGAAATGGATCTTTGAGAGCAGCAATCTAAAATTCATTATCAAGCTTATGGGCAAATACTACACAAAGGGAAGCCAAAAGTGAAGATCAATGGAGTCTTTTATGAAGATTCAAGTCAATGGGCTAAACAAGGCAAAATCCATAAAATTGAATTTTACAAGTAATGTGCAAGTCATGTGCTAGGAGTCATGTGCCAAACATGTGCAAGACATGTGCCATCTATGTGGAAGACATCATGTGCCAACCATGTAACATCCTCGACCTTCCCCACATGCACATCCACATGCATTTCATTTGACCATATGCATTTTCCATATAATTCAATTGAACACATGCATTTCATACATATTTTCTTAGAAACAAGTTTATGACACACACAAGCTACGTGTCCTAGTATTTGACAATTGTATCGAGTCGCACGTGTGTACTTATAACCTAAAGGAGGATAACAAAGTATTAGAAATAATTTAAATAAGGTGACTAAATTAAAGTAAGAAAAATGACTAGATTAATCTTAGTAAACATTTTACATTGTTAATTTAGGTAAATCGAGCCAAATGATTATGTTGCATTATTGTGTGAATTAGTGGAATTATAAATATATGTAAATAATAATAATAATATAGATCAAATAAAATGAAAATGAAACAAAAGAAAAATAAAATAAAAGAGAAGAGAAAAGAGAAAAGAGAAGAGAAGAAGAGAAAAAGATAAAAAGATAAAAAGACAAAAACAAAAAAAGTTAGCTTTATCTTCCTCCCCCATTTCTGCCTCCTTACTCCAACCCATTTTCTTCTTCATTTTCCTCCATTCCAAACTTCAATTCTTCCTTATTTCACTTATTTTTTGTAGCAAATTGACCCCTTGCAAGTTCGTTCTTGGTAAGTAATCAATTCTTATTGCTATAAGGTTGATTTGAGTTGCTAAGGTTCATTAATAAACACTGAATTTCACCTTGATTTTGATATCAATAGAAATTGATTCTGGAAAAGCTTAAAACACAAAAGTTGTTCCTTTTTGTCTTAGATTTATGGATATGTAAACATTTTTGCAATATTTTGTGTATAGGAAGAAATATCCTCTCTCTACTAAAACTGGTCAGGGTGTGAACCCTAGCCAAGTTAGCTACTGTTTTATTTGGTTTTGAATATATTAAAGCAATTATTTAAAGTATCTAAAAACATGAAAGTTATATATATATATATATATGTTATGTATTTGTATACCAAATTTCAGGTTCACATGTCTTGTAAATTTTGAGTTATGGTGAATAAAACCATGACTGTTTCATGGTTTGAACTACCTGCTTAGTGCCCTAGGCAGATCCAGCGAATTGTTTGGCTAATATGAGCTCCTTAGATATCGATTCTGTAAATAATCAAAACATGAAAATTATAGTGTCTTATCTAAGTTTAGGTACTACTCTCATCTTAATATGTTATTTATAGACTAAGTTATGGCCTTTAGAAGTCATACTGGTCCGAAAGCCAACTCTGCTCTAGACCAGTGCAATGTTTCTTAAATTTTAAAACCTTAGAGACATAATTGATAAAATTTACAAATATGAAAAATGTTCCATTTGAACCCATATAAGTGTCTGTAAAGTTTTATTGAAGTATGACTTATATATTATAAGTTATGATGAACCAAAGTTGGTACTCTGAAACTGCCTAAGGGCAGAAAATAGAACACACTTAGAAATTCCACCAAAAATTGTACAATGCTCCAATTTCTCTGAAATTCTAATACGTTACATAATTATAAGTTATTTGGAATTAGGAACAATAATCATATTGATTGGTCAAGTATACATAAATTTATAGGCTAAACAGTCCCATAAGGTCCCACTGCCTCATAGGAAAAATCTTAAGTATTGAAATGAACAATGCATATTAATTTGTTTAAGCCACTTTAAGTCTCCCTAAAAGAAAAGAGAAGAGAAAAGAGGAGAGAAGAAGAGAAAAAGATAAAAAGACAAAAACAAAAAAAGTTAGCTTTATCTTCCTCCCCATTTCTGCCTTCTTACTCTAGCCCATTTTCTTCTTCATTTTTCTCCATTTCAGACTTCAATTCTTCCTTGTTTCACTTAGTTTTAGCAGCAAATTGACCCCTTGCAAGTTCGTTCTTGGTAAATAATTAATTATTATTGATATAAGGTTGATTTGAGTTGCTAATGTTCATTAATAGTGATAAGAATGTGGACTCCTAACTTCGCCCCAAAAGTACGCTCAAAGGGGAAGGTTTGAATCCAACCTTATAAACCAGTCTAGGAGTTCATCCGCAACCGATATTGGACGCATCATCCCCACCCCCTTAAGACCTCGACTACCTCGGTCGGCGATCTGTCGTAACCCGAAGGGACACCGATGTACAAAGCTGACTCTGATACCAAATGATAAGAATGTGGACTCCTAACTTTGTCCAAAAAATGCGCTCAAAGAGGAAGGTTTGAACCGAGCCTTATAAACCAGTCCAGGAATTCCTCCAGAACCGATGTGGGACGCATCATCCCCACCCTCTTAAGACCCCGACTGCCTCGGTCAGTGATCTGTCATAATCCGAAAGGACACCAGTGTACAGGGGGTTGGCTCTGATAACAAATGATAAGAATGTGGACTCCTAACTTCGCTCCAAAAGTGCGCTCAAAAGGGAAGGTTTGAATCCAGCCTTATAAACCAGTCCAGGAGTTCCTCTGCAATCGGTATGGGATGCATCATCCCCACCCCCTTAAGACCCCGACTTGATACCAAATGATAAGAATGTTGACTCCTAACTTTGCCCCAAAAGTGCGCTCAAAGGGGAAGGTTTGAACCCAGCCTTATAAACCAGTCCAGGAGTTCCTCCGCAACCGATGTGGGATGCATCATCCCCACCCCCTTAAGACCCCGACTGCCTCGGTAGGTGATCTGTCGTAACCCGAAGGGACACCAGTGTACAACACTGGTGCCAAACAATAAGAATGTGGACTCCTAACTTTGTTCCAAAAGCATGCTCAAAGGGGAAGGTTTGAACCTAACCTTATAAACCAGTCCAGGAGTTCCTCCTCAACCGATGTGGGACGCATCAAATAGGCCCTGAATTGCACCCCAATTTTGATATCAATAGAAATTGATTCTGGAAAAGATTAAAACCCAAAAGTTGTTCCTTTTTGTATTAGATTTATGGATATGTAAACATTTTTGCAATAGTTTGTGTATAGAAAGAGATATCCTCTCTCTAATGATATTGGTCAGGGTGTGAACCCTAGCCAAGTTAGCTACTGTGTTCTTTAGTTTTGAATATATTAAAGCAATTATTTAAAGTATGTAAAAACATAAAAGTTGTAGATATATATGTTATGTATTTGTATACCAAATTTCAGGTTCATATGTCTTATAAATGTTGAGTTATGGTGAATAGAACCATGACTGTTCCATGGTTTGAACTACGTGCTTAGTGTCCTGGGCAGATCCAACAAATTATTTGGCTAATATAGCTCCTTAGAGATCGATTCTGTAAATTATCAAAACATAAAAGTTATAAATATATCTCTTATCTAAATTTAGGTACTATTTTCATCTTTTGTATAGACTAAGGTATGGAATTTAGAATCATACTGGTCCGGAAGCCAACTATGTTGTGGACTAGTGAAATATTTCTTATAATTTGAAGACCTTAGATACATAATTGGTAAAAGTTGTAAACATGCCCAATGTTCCATTTGAACCCATATAAGTGTCTGTAAAGTTTAATTGAAATATGACGTATATATTATAAGTTATGATGAACCAAAGTTCGCACCCTGAAACTGCCTAAGGGCAGAAAATAAAACACAATTAGAAATTCCACCAAACATTGTACAATGCTTCAATTTCTTTGAAATTTTAATACATTACATAATTATATGTTAATTTGAATTAGGAATAAGAATCATATTAATTGGTCAAGTATAGAGAAATTTATAGGCTAAACAGTCCCATAAGGTCACACTGCCTCATAGGAAAACTCTTAACTATTGATGTGAACAATGCATATTTATTTGTTTAAGCCACTTCAGGTCTCTCTAATTATGAGTTAATCGATTATATTTTCATATTAGGCTCACGACATATTAAAGACCCACAAGGAGTGGATAGACAATAAGTTAGGGATAAGAATCAAAGAAGAAATGTGAGTCTAATTATCAATTTGAATTCTTTAGTGCATATGAATGTTGCTTGCTATATGATTCATATGATTGTCATGATTTTCCCCTGATAATATGATGATGAATAATTTGCGACGTTTTTGGTACACATAAGTGGTATACTTGTTGTATATTTGAGGTATATGTTTGACATATGTGATATATATACATGATATATGTATAGTATATGCAAGGTATATACGTGACATATGAGGCATATATGTGGTATATGTATGTTATGTGTGATAAGATACAATGGTTAATGAATGCTTAAGTGTAAGTGCATATGCATATGGACTTAAAAGGTATTGTGACTAGTTAATCGATATTGTAAAACAAAAGAAGAGGCCTATGGCCCAACAAATGTGGAAATGAAATAAATGATCAACCTAGCTAGCAAATGCAAATATTCATATGGCAAATGTTCACATGGAAACCCGGGGCAATGTCTGTTTAACTTGGTCACAACAAAATAAAATAAGCAAAGCATTTGCATACATAAAGAGTTGATTATATGTTTCAACTTTATTGATACTTATATGATATTGATGAATGGAATGGAATACATGGTATGTGTTGAATTTATAATTTATTACTATGAGTTGTTTGGTACTTTAGAGCTCATTTGATGATTATTCTCACTGAGCCGCAACTCATCAATTTGCATCATTTTTCAGGTAAAGAAAAGTCATAGCTCATTTTGAGTATCGTATAGAAGACATGGAGCACAGGTTACTGACCGAGCCTCATCACTCTCTCTCCTTGCATTCCACACAAGCATGAAAATATGTCATCTGTATTTTGTATTTACGTGTTTGAATGTATAGTCATTTTGGAATGGGTTTTAAAAATGTATAAATGAAAGCAACTTGTAAATACTTATGTGCAAAGTTTATGTTTTAATGTATGTGATATAACATATTGTGGTGAAAGATGTTGACTTGAAAAGTCATTGAATGATATTATATGATATGATGAAAAAAAAAATTTACTATCACTATTAACAGGATCTTATATCTGGTTAGCATGTCATATGTGATTATTTGACACAAAGATAGGTTGTACTCAAATGTATAAGATGTGGTGTTACAAACCATGTGCTCAAGATCATGTGTCAATGCATGTGCCTAATTATGGAATTTGAACTTAACTTGTAATTGAGCTTAATTATGTATGTGGGGCGCTATTTTAATTATCATAAACTTTTAATTAGTGTTAGGCACGTGGGCCAAATGATATGAAGCACAACCTACCACTTGTCTTATTCTAGAATGATTTAATTAGTGTCCTAATTCAAGTATGACTATACTTATTAGAATTTGAGTTAGAATATGACTGTACTTTTAGGAGTTGAGTTATAATAGGATTTAGTATATTTTTCCATAAAGAATTCCAAGACTTACGGCTATAAATACTCATTTGGGATTCTTTTATAAGGCATGAATGAATAAAAACGAATTTGAGTGTTTTTCTTTAAAGTGAGGTAGATTTGCTGTAACATCCTTGACCTTTCCCACATGCATATCCATATGCATTTCATTTGAACATATGCATCTTCCATATAACCCAATTGAACACGTGCATTTCATACATATTTTCTTAGAAACAAGTTCATGGCACGCACTAGATATGTGTCCTAGTATTTGGCAATTGTATCGAGTCACATGTGTATCCCTATAACCTAAATGATGATAACAAAGCATTAGAAATAAATTGAATAAGGTGACTACATTAAAGTAAGAAAAATGAGTAGATTAAGATTAGTAAACATTTACATTGTTAATTAAGTTAAATCGGGCCAAATGATTAAGTTATATTATTATGTGAATTAGTGGAATTATAAATATATGTAAATAATAATAATAATAATAATAATAATAATAATAATAATATAGACAAAATAAAATGAAAATGAAACAAAAGGAAAATAAAAGAAAAGATAAGAGAAAATAGAAGAGAAAAGAAAGGAGAAAAGAGAAGAGATGAAGAGAAAAAGGATAAAAGGCAAAAAAACAAAAGGTTGGCTTTATCTTCCTCCCCCATTTCTGCCTCCTCACTTCAGCCCCATTTTCTTCTTCATCTTCCTCCATTCCAGAACTCAATTCTTCCTTGTTTCACCTAGTGTTTACACCAAATTGATCCCTTGCAATTTCGTCCTTGGTAAGTAATCAATTCTTATTGCTATAGGGTTGATTTGAGTTGCTAAGGTTCATCAATAAACATTGAATTGCACCCTGATTTTGATATTAATAGAAATTGATTATGGAAAAGCTTAAAACACAAAAGTTGTTCCTTCATGTCTTATAATTATGTATATATAAACCGTTTTACAAGATGTTGTGTATAGAATGAGATATCCTCTTTGTACTAAAACTGATCAGGGTGTGAACCCTAACCAAGATAGCTACTGCGTTTTTTGGTTTTGAATATGATAAAGCCATTATTTGAAGTATCTCAAACCATAAAAGTTGTATGTATATATATGTGTTATGTATCTATATACCAAATTTCAGATTCATAGGTCTTGTAAATTTTGAGTTATGGTGAATGGAACCATGACTGTTCCATGACTTGAATTGCCAACTGAGTGCCCTGAGTAGATCCAGCAACTTGTTTGGATAATTTGAGCTCCTTAGAGCTAGAATCTCTAAATGATCAAACTTGAAAGTTATAGGTATATGTCTTAGATTAATGTTGGTACTAATTTAAGCTTTATATGTTATGTATAGACTAAGTTATGGCCTTTGGAAGTCATACTGGTCCAGAAGTCAATTCTATTATGGACCAGTGAAATATTTGTTATAATTTGGACACCATAGAAGTATGATATATAAACGTTGTAAACATGAAAAATGTTACATTTGAACCCATATAAGGTTATGTAAATTTTAATTAAAATAGGACTTATAGATTATAAGTTATGATAAACCTTAGAACACACTTAGAAACTCCACCAAATATTGTACAATGATCCAATTGGTCTAAAATTTTAATATGTTATATAATTATATGTTAGTTTTAATTAGGAATAAGAATCAGATTAATTAGTCAAGTATAGAAAATGTTATAGGCTAAACAGTCCCATAAGGTCACACTGCCTCATAAGAAAAATCTTAACTATTGATATGAACAATGCATATTAATTTGTTTAAGACACATTAAGTCTCCCTAATCATGTATTAATTGATTATATTTTCTTACTAGGCTCATAACATATTGGAGATCCATAAGGAGAGGATAGATAATAAGTTAGGGGTCGGAATCAAAGGAAAAAGGTGAATCTAATTATCGATTGAATTCTTTAGTGCAAATGATTGTTGCTTGCTATGTGATTCATATGATTGTCATGATTTGCCCCTGATAATATGATAATGGATAATTTGTGACATTGTGGTACACATAAGTGGTATACTTGTGATATATTTGAGGTATATGTTTGACATATGTGATATATATACAGGGTATATGTATAGTATATGCGAGGTATTGTGTGGCATATGAGGCATATATGCGGTATATGTATTTTATATGTGATAAGATGCAACAATTGATGAATGCTTAAGTATAAGTGCATATGCATATGGACTAAAAAGGCATTGTGATTAGTTAACCGATATTGTAAAGCAAAAGAAGAGGCCTATGACCAACAAATGTGCAAATAAAACAAATGATCAAGCTAGCTAGCAAATGCAAATGTTCACATGGAAACCCAGGGCAATATCTGTTTAACTTGGTCACAACAAAATGAAATAAGCAAAGCATTTGCATACGTAAAGAGTAATGATTATATGTTTCAACTTTATTGATATTTATATGATACTGATGAATGGAATGAAATACATGGTATATATTGGATTTTTGATTTATTACTATGAATTGTTTGGTACTTTAGAGCTCATTGGATGTTTATTCTCACTGAGCCGCAACTCATCAATTTGCATCATTTTTCAGGTAAAGAAAAGTGATAACTCATTTTGAGTAGTGTATAGAAGACATGGAGCACATGTGATGCAGTAACCACCTAGAATCTAAGTTTAGACAACCTCCAAATCAATTTGATACAAATCTTAAGTTTTAAACAATTGCAAGATTAAACTCTTCACCCCCAAAACAGTAAGGAATTGGTAACAAAGAGTATGAAGAGAGAATTGGATTCACGCCACAAATTAATTACCAACCTGATAAGTGAAAGCAATCCTTGGTATATCAATGGAGATCACACCTCCCACTAGAAGAACACTCAAGAACACTTAAATTTTGATCTTAATCACCAATTTGATTGTCTTACACGCATAAGGAGGTATTTATACCTCTACAAACCAAACCCTAGGTGCAAACATGAAGAAAAGACCAATCTGACCCTAATGACTTAAGGACAAACGAATGGGCTTAATTTTATAAGGCCTACACACTTAAGACAAGTTAAAATAAGGCTGTTCATGTGTCTTTAAATGAAATTACATTCCAATAATTAAAATAAAACAGCCCACTAAAATTAATCTTGGGCCCAACCATGACATAACATAAGTCCACCTTAACATAGCATATTGTACATGAGTTGAACCTTGTAATATAGACTTCTTCTCTAGCCCATTAGGCTAGTTGTCTTCACCCTCACATGCCCCAATGAGTGTCACAAGCTTTGGATCGCCAACTGATTCCATCTCTTCAAGCCTGACCCAAGCCTCTTCCTTGATATCTCTTGTCACTAAGCTTTGAATATACATTTGCAAGGCTGCCTTGAGCTTGTTTCTACTTGATCTTATGATTGGACCAAGTGGCATCACTAATCCATCTCCTCCATGGCATGTAAGATCATTTTTGTTGTCTTGGTTCGCATCAACAGGTCACCGGCCGAGCCTCATCACTCTCTCTCCTTGCATTCCACACAAGCATGAAAATATGTCATATGTGATTTGTATTTACGTGCTTGAATATGTATAGTCATTTTGGAATGAGTTTAAAAATGTATAAATGAAAGTAACTCGTAAATACTTATGTGTAAAGTTTATGTTTTGATATATGTGATATATAATATTGTGGTGAAAACCTTAGTGTTAACTTTGCAAAGTCATTGAATAATATTACAGGATATGAGACTTGCAAGTCATTGAATGAAATTATAGGATATGAGACTTGCAAAATCATTGAATGATACTATAGGATATAAAAAAAATTACTATCACTATTAACAGGATATTTTGTTTTTCCAGCATGCTATGTGTGATTATTTGATACAGAGATAGGTTATACTTAAATGCATAAGTTGTGGTGTTACATTTGCATCTCTTTATTAGTTTTAGGAATTAGTTACTTATTAAGTGATATTTCTTAATAATCCTTATAATCTTGATTTTTTGTACATTGGTTAGTTTTGGGTCGGATTCAATTTATGATCACCATAGCTTAAGGTTTGTTTACTTTGTCTTATTGAGGGATTTCAAGGCACGGTCTTTAGGGTTCCGCATCAGATTGTCCCTTAATTAAACCCTTATTCAACCTTAATATATCACCAAACAGTAAGAACTCAAGGTGTATTTAATAGATAAGCTTAATTCCTCAAGATCAATTCAATACTCAATATGATCACTATGGTACCCGAATTCTAAGTTGTATTTTTCAACGTCAAAACCTATTATTTCATATTGATTGTAATATTTTAAGATAATATCAAATGATTCTAGCAACCAATAATCACAAGATTTCCACTTAAAGCTCAAATAACACAATTTCACAATTTTTTGTGCTAAATTCGAAATTTTGAATTTTTTTCTTTTTTTTTTCTTTTATCAAATAACACTAAACTAATGCTTAATAAACCTCAAATGCATCAAAGAATTGAAAAGAAATCTAAACATGCAATTTTACTCTTTATGGCCGAAAATTTGCCTAAGGTACCTCTAATGGCAGAATTTAAATCTAGTTAAGTTAACAACTAGAAAGAAATTTTAAATGATAAATAATGATTACCTAACCAAAATTTCTAGTACCAAACTGATGCGAAACCCCAAAGATTATGCCTTGAAATCCCTCAACAAGACAAGGTAAACAAATCTTAAACTATGGTGATCATAGATTGAATCTAACCCAAAGCTAACCAGTGTAGCAAAAATCCAAAATTATAAGGATTATTCAGAATAGCCACGCCACAAGCAATATCACTTGATAAGTAACTAATTCCTAAAAGTAATAAAGATATGCAAATCTACCTCACTTTAAAGAGAATACTCAAATTCGTTTTTATTCATTTCTTGTAAAAGATTCCCAAATGAGTATTTATAGCCCTAGGTCTTTGAATCCTTTATGGTAAAGGATAACTAAATCCTATTCTAACTCAACTCCTAAAAGTACAGTCATATTCTAACTCAAATTCTAAAAAGTAGAGTCCTACTTGAATTATGACACTAATTAAATCATTTTAGAATAAGACAAGTGGTGGATTGGACTTCATATCCTTTGGCCCACATGCTTCCATTCTCCTTATTTAAACTATAGATAGATAATAGGCAGCACATTTAAATTATTAAGCCCAATTACAAGTTAAGCCCAAATTCAATAAATAGGCACATGCATAGCACATGATCTTGAGCACATGATGCCTTACACATGACTTGTAATCTTCAATTTTATGGACTTTGTCTTGTTTAGCTCATTGAACTAGTCCATGCAAGATGGTTCTTCACACACCCCAAGATAAGTAATGGGTCTGGGTCTTCAATCAGCTCCATCTCCTTTGTGATGCATATCCACTTGTGATCTCCTTGGTTACCAAGCTTTGAATATAGCCTTGCATTGTTTGCCTTAGCTTGATAGACCTTGGCTTGACTAGTGCATCATTCTCCTTGTGTGAAGATTGACTTACATGTCCTTGATCTACACCATAATTGGCCTAAAATTTACAATCAAGCTTATGGGTCAATACTACACAAAGGGAAGCCTAAAATGAATATCAAGGGTGTCTTTCATGATGATTCAATTAAAATGGGCTAAACATGGCAAAATCCATAAAATTGAAGATTACAAGTCATGTGCAAGTCATGTACTAACAGTCATATGGCAAACATGTGCAAGACATCATGTACCATGCATGTGCCTACTTATGGAATTTGGGCTTAATTATGTATGTGGACTGCCTATTTTTATTACCTTAGGCTTTAATCAGTGATAGACATGTGGACCAAAGAAATAAAGCCCAACCCGCCACCTTAATTAGGCTTCTAGAAGATTTTAATTACTTATCCTTATTTGATAAGGATTTGGGTTTTTTGGTTGTCATATCCCTATTTTCAAGGGATTGGATTACATTTAAGCTATCTTTTAGGGTTTGGGTTAGAATAGGTCTTGGTTATCCTTTTCCTTAAAAGATTCAAAGATTTAGGCCTATAAATACTCACTTTGACATGTTTCTAAAGGAATGATGGAATAAAAAAGAATTTGAGTATTTTCTTTAAAGTGAGGCAGATTTACATATCTTTACTACTTTTAAGAATTGGTTACTTATCAAGTTGAGTTGCTTATGGTGTGGCTAATCTTAATGAACACCATAATCTTGGTTCTTGTTACTTGTTTAGCTTGGGTTAGGTTCAACTGTTGATCACAGGTTTGTTTACCTTGTCTTCTTGAGGGTTTTCAAGACACAGTCTTTGGGGTTCCACATCATGTTGCTTCTGTCTCTTAAGCTTTTTCTTTTCGTATCTTTTCATATAATCTTCATACCTTGAAAGTCAAAGCTACAAGAATCACTTTCCTTCCATCTTTCACAAAAGAATAGCAATTCTTAACATTATTATAGATTGCACCTCTATCACATTGCCAAGACCTTCCCAATGAAATATGACAGTCATCAATTGGTATTACATCACCCAACACCATATCTAAATATCTACCAATGGTGAACGCCACTTGCACTTACTCATGCACCCTATCATCCCCACCATCCAACAGTGAAACTTTATAAGGTCTAGTATGTTTAGTGCATTGCAAACCCAACTTCTCAACTAGCTCAATGCTAGCTATATTTTTGTCAATTACTCTATCAATCACCATGCGACATATCTTGCCATTCATAAGGCATCTAGTATTAAAATTGCAAAACATAATGATAAACCTGCAAAAACAAATGTTAGATGTCCTCACAATACTGAACTCACGTGTCTGCCCTCAGATAATGTAAAACCCTCGTGTTTCACTCAAATGTAGGCTTTTACTCTCTTTTGAGCTCACCACTCTTACCTTTTACCACTCAGAATTGAATATGAAAATTACCATAAAAAACCAGAAACAAAATCAAGCAATATGCAAGTGTTCTATGCTAAGAATTAGCAATGAAACCTAACAATAATGAATGGAACAAAGTCTAGAAGCAAACTTATGTGAAAAAAAATCAACATATTTATAGCTATACACAGATGTAGAGATGTGTATGCTACTGAATTTTGTTAATTTTAAGCCTAAGATTGCAAATTAGACTTGACTAATGTAAATAGATGCAATTAGGGGAAAATTAAAATAATGGAAACTAAAGAGTATAAAAAAGAGACAATATGGAATAAAAATTCAGAATCGGATTCCTCCAGTGAGTAGCTTATTTTCCTTAGTTTTAACTCTTATTTAACCTTAATTTATCACCAAACAGTAAGAACTCAATGTGCATTTAATATAAGCTTAATTCTTCAAGATCAAATCAATACTCAATATGATCACTAAGGTATCTGAATTCTCAAGTTGTACTTTTCAACCTCAAAACCATTTATTTCAGTTTGACTACAATATATTATGACGATATTAAATAATTCCAGCAATCAATAATCACAAAATTTCCAACTTGAAGCTCCAATAATTTTGGTGCTAAATTCAAAATTCTAATTTTCTCCATTTTTTTATTGATTAATCAATTACTGATGCAAATTAGATGTTAGTTGCTACTAGAATAAAAAGAAACTCAAATCATGCAACTTTGTAATTATGGCTGAAACTATCACTAAGGTACCTCTAATGGTGGAAATTAAAACTAGCTAAGTTAACAACTAGAAAGCAATTTAAAACGATAGATAATGATTACCTAACCAAAAGTTCTGATACCAAATTGATGCAGAACCCCAAAGTTCGTGCCTTGAAACCCCTCAACAAGACAAAGTAAATAAACCTTAAACTATAGTGATCATTAGTTGAACCCGACCCAAGCTAAACAAGTAGCACCAAGGTTATAGTTTTCATTAAAATTAGCCACGCCACAAGCAAATTAACTTAATAAATAACCAATTCTTAAAAGTAATAAAGAAATGCAAATCAGTCACACTTTAAAGAAAATACACAAATTTGTTTTTATTCAATCATTCCTTTAAAAACAAGTCAAAAGTGAGTAGTATTGATAGGCCTAAATCTTTGAATCCTATATGGAATAGGATGGATAACTAAGACATTTTAACCCAAATCCTATAAAAGATAGCTTAAATCTAATCCAATCTCTTGAAAATAGGGATATGAAAACCAAAAGCCCAAATCCTTGTCAAACAAGGACAAGTAATTAAAATCTTTTAGAAACCTAATTAAGGTGACGGGTTGGGCTTTTATTTCTTTGGCCCACATGCCTATCTCTAAATTAAAGCCTAAGGTAATTAAAATAGGCAACCCAGATACATAATTAAGCCTAATTACAAGTCCAAATCCCATAAGTAGGTATATACGTGGCACATGATCTTGAACACATGGTTGGTACATGATGTCTTGCACATATTTGGCACATGACTCCTAGCACATGATTTTCTCACAAGTTGCACAGGACTTGTAATCTTCAAATTTATAGACTTTGTCTTGTTTAGCCCATTGACTTGAATCTTCATTAAAACTCCTTTTATCTTCCATTTAGGGTTGCTTTTGTGTAGTGTTAGCCCATAAGCTTGATTATGGATTTTTGGCCCAATATAGCAACTAATGTTCCAATGCTGCCTTCTATGACTTGGCACACACCCCACACTGAATTGATCATATGAAAAGGCTTTTGAACTTCGTTTAGGCTCATTTCAATGAAATAAGATTGCTCCACTCCATTGATAAAAGATTGTCCTTCATATCCTTAATGCACAATTCCTGTGCATACATCATGTTGCCCAGATATTGTACCAAGAAAGGGGGGTTGAATTGGATATAAACAATAAATTTTCTTAACTTTTAAGTGCGGAAAGAAAAGTTAAGTTGAGTAGGGATAGGAAGATATCACACATGAATTTTTATAGAGGTTCGGGTGTTAACAAACCCTACTCCTCTCTCCAATCTCAATTGGGAGTTTCACAAGCTCACTCCTATGGTGATTCTAACAATGGATCCCACCTAACCCAGAAATCCCTTGGGTTTTCATGGCTCACACAATAAACCAATTCCTTATATTTTAAAGGCTCACACAAATAACCCTTACAAGTGTTCTACTCTTAACCCAATATACCCAAACTCACTTGATTAGTAGATTACAAAGAGAAACACTCACAAATCTATAATGCTCAGAAAATAATGAGCAAAAAGATTTTTTACAAAGAATTGATGTTTGTTTTGAAAGTATTAAATGCACAAATGGCTACAACAAGATTTTGATTTGAAGTATTAACTATTCTCTTGTTCTAAACTCATAAATGACTTGCATTTATACTTCCATGGCGAATTATAGTCGTTTGGTTGCACCAACTCTTAATTTCATGCCTGACATGTTTCTCTTTCCTCTTTCAAGGTCGTGAATAAGTGTGTCACAGTTGTGACTGTTCTTCTAACCCGTGACTTGAGTGGTGACTTCGTCCGTGAAGCATTCTGGAAGGATTTGAAATGCTTGATCATGGGCGTGATATTATTATTTCACGGGCGTGAACATCCTTCCTTGCCGTGGTCCAAGTAGTGACTCTGGCCGTGAAGCTCTCTGGAGGAATTTGACATATTTTCTCGTGGGCTTGACTGATATGATCATTCAAAGTTGCTATCATTCTTCATGGTCGTGAACTTTAAATGTTCGATAGTTGGCGCTATGTTTCATCATGGGCGTGAACATGCTATTTCTTCATTTTTTTGTCTTTTTTAAGGTTAGTCTTCCATTCTCCATTCTTGCTATCATGTTCCATACCCTGTTCAATTAGAAAACATGTAAAATACATTATTTCTATTTTATTTGTTTGCATCAAAATGATGGAATTACCCCTCAAGGTTCAACAATCTCCCCCTTTTTTATGGTGATAAATAATCTAGCAATATGTGCTTTTGAGAAGACTCTCCCTCAAAAGATGCTTAAGATAAAACATTACTGAAGTGCAAGAATTGTAAAGAATGATAAAGTATAGCATGGATATATGCTTCCTAGTTTAGGTATATGCAAGTTATATGCAAGGTATATCCAACGTATATCAAATGTTTACTTAAAACTAGTTAAGTATGTGCAAAGTATATTTAAGGTATATTCAAAGTATATCAAACATATTCATTCATGTAACTTGCATTAAGGTATATGCAAAGTATACTTAAGGTATATTCAAGGTATATCAACTCATTATGTAAATTATACTTAAGGTATATTTAAGGTATATCAACTCATTTGCATACTCGCATATTCATTTGATTCCAATAAGTATTTCAAATATATTGCATTTAAATTTTAAATATAATATATTGCTAGGTTCTCCCCCTTTTGTCATCAGCAAAAAGAATAATAAAAAGATAAATTATAAAGGAAAACTAATGCAATTATATTAATATTAAAAGAAAAGTACAAGATTTTGAAAAGTGATTTAAAATCCTATATCAAACATGCTAGAAATTTACATAGCGAAAATATAGTCTAGCTAGATTTGGAGCTGGACATCCCATCTCTAAGGCGAGCTACTTCTGCCTCAAGACTCTCTATGCGAGACTCCATGAAATCCTTGAGGTTCTTGATGCAAACCAAGACAAAAAAAATGATCTTACATGCCATGTTGGAGATGGATAGTGATGCCACTTGGTCCAATCATAAGATCAAGTAGAAACAAGCTCAAGGAAGCCTTGCAAATATATATTCAGAGCTTAGTGACAACAGATATCAAGGAAGAGGCTTGGGTTAGGCTTGAAGAGATGGAATCAGTTGGCGATCCAAAGCTTGTGACACTCATTGGGGCATGTGATGGTGAAGACAACTAGCCTAATGGGCTAGAGAAGAAGTCTATATTACAAAGTTCAACTCATGTGCAATATGCTATGTTAAGGTGGACTTATGTTATGTCATGCTTGGGCCTAAGATTAATTTTAGTGGGCTGTTTTATTTTAATTATTGGAATGTACTTTCATTTAAAGACACATGATCAACCTTATTTTAACTTGTCTTAAGTGTATAGGCCTTATAAAATTAAGCCCATTCGTTTGCCCTTAAGTCAATAGGGTCAGATTGGTCTTTTCTTCATGTTTGCACCTAGGGTTTGGTTTGTAGAGGTATAAATACCTCCTTATTCATGTAAGACAATCAGATTGGTGATTTAAGATCAAAATTTCAGTGTTCTTGAGTGTTCTTCAAGTGGGAGGTGTGATCTCCATTGATATACCAAGGATTGTTTTCACTTATCAGGTTGGTAATTAATTTGTGGCGTGAATCCAATTCTCTCTTCATACTATTTGTTACCAATTCCTTGCTATTTTGGAGGTGAAGAGTATAATCTTGCAATTGTTTAAAACTTAAGATTTGTATCAAATTGATTTGGAGGTTGTCTAGACTTAGATTCTAGGTGGTTGCTGCATCATTTGGTATCAGAGCTTTGGTTCTAAATCAATTGTACTTATCTTTATTTTTCTGGTTTTAGTGATATTTGTTCAAGTTACAGCATAAAAAAAATTAAAAAAAAAGTTTATCTATTTGTGGCTGAATTTGCCTATATTTCTGCCTATTGAAGTTTGGTTTATTTCTTTTTTTGGGGTACGAATTTTTGGTGTTTCAATTTTTTTTTGTTTATCAGATTACAAAGAAAAAAAACAAAAAAAAAATTCGTGCATATTGGCATTGATTGCCAAAAGTGGGACTGTTTGGATTCAATTGATTGCACACATATATAAAATGAATTGCCTCTGAATATATTTGCTCTATTCTGATTAAAATTGATAATTTGAGCAATTTTGAGTGGAGTTCGTAATTGAAATTGATTGGTTTCATATTGAGGTATAAGTTGAGATTTCATTGCTTATTGCTGGAAATTGTGCAATTGGTGGATAATAGTTACTAATAGGCATACAATTAGCTTATTTGGCAGTAAGTTGGGAATGGTTTAGTGAGTTTTAGGTTCTGGTTCGAATTCTTTTAGGGCAGTAGCACATATGCACTTAATTTTTTCTAGTTTTGTCAATTTATTGCATTCTTTGTTTTATATTCTTGACTGCTGTCCTACTTGTTTCCATTACATTAGTTGAGTAATTTTGCATTCCATATTACTCAAATATCAATATTATATCTGCACACCTCATTCTTCATTCGTGTGTGCATATATCATATACTTGTCATTCATTGCTTTCATCTCATTAATTTTGCTTCTAGTTTTGTGATGTTTCCTTTCTTGCTTAGGAATTGTCTATTTTAATTTTCTGTTGGATATTGCTGCTCATTATTATTGATCTGGTTGATTGAAATTGATCTGGAAATATATCATAGTGAGGACACAAGAGTGGTAAAAGGCAAGAGTGGTTAGCTCAAAAGAGGGTAAAAGCCTTAATTGAGTGAAACACGAGCGAACATACACCTTTTGAGTGAAACACGTGAGGGAGTGTGTGAGGCCATTTATTTACATCATGTCCAAATCAAGCAACCAGGAAAGAAGTAGTGATGAAGGAAACAAAACTTTCTTCACATTGGAGGCTATGCAACAACAATTTGGAAGGCTTGAGATTCTGCTCCGAGATATGAATGATCGGTTTGACAAGTATGATAGGAGGTTAGAAGGCCATGATCAAGCTCTACAGAATCTTAGAAGAGATACATCCTTGCAAAGTCGAATGGGAGAGAGAAGGGAAAGGTTAGCAACTCCACCTCAATCTGACTATGAAGAAGATTTTGATGAGTTTGATGATGATAGGGATAGAAATCAGTTTGGAGGTAGAGGGGGCAGAAATGATAGAGGAAGGAATAGGGGAGAACATAGAGGCAGGGTAGAGGCGGATATATTTGGGAACATTGAGAATCGGATATATCGTAATTTGGGGAGTATTAAAATGAAAATCCCTACTTTTCAAGGTAGGAATGATGCTGATGCTTACTTGGAGTGGGAGAGAAAAGTGGAATTGGTGTTTGAATGTCAAAACTATTCTGAGGAAAAAAAGTAAAGTTGGCAGCCGTGGAATTCACTGACTATGCCTTGGTATGGTGGGACCAAATCATCCTCCATAGGCATAGGAATGGGGAAAGGCCTATAAACACATGGGTGGGGATGAAGGCAGTCATGAGAAAGAGGTTTGTCCCTAGTTACTATTATAGGGAACTACATCAAAGGCTCCAAATTTTGAGGCATGGGAATAAAAGTGTTGAGGACTATCATAAAGAAATGGAGATAGCTATGATGAGGGCTAATATTGATAAAGATAAGGAGGCTACCATGGCACGTTTCTTGGCTGGTCTAAATAAGGAAATTGCAAATGTTATTGAGCTGCACCACTATGTAGAGATAGAGGAGATGGTGAATATGGCTATGAAGGTGGAGAAGCAACTAAAGCAAAAGGGAACCAACAAACCAACCTATTTGGGTTCCACATCTAATTGGAGCTCAAAATGGCCTAAAAGGAAAGACAAAGCCAAAGACAAGGTAAGAGAAGAAAAGGGTAAAGTAGAGCAAAAAGGTAACCTTAAAGCTAATGCTACTTTTTCTTCCAATACTGAAAAGCATAGAAACATAAAATGCTTTAAGTGCCTTGGCAATGGACATATTGCATCTCAATGCCCAAATAAAAAGGTTATGATATTGAAAGATAATGGTGTAATTGAATCCGAAAGTCATAAAGAATCTGATTCAATGCCTTCATTTGAAGATTGTAGTGATGATGATGAGGCCGAGCATGCTATTGGCGGGGATTTAAATCTTGTGGTTAGGCGTGTACTAAATGCACAATTGAAAGAAGATGGGGTTGAACAAAGGGAAAATATCTTCCATTCTAGATGCTTGATAAATGGCAAAATTTGTAGTCTTATAATTGATGGAGGAAGTTGTACTAATGTTGCAAGTACTACTTTAGTTGATAAGTTGGGGCTGGATTGTTTAAGACATCCTAGGCCATATAGACTACAATGGCTTAATGATTGCGGAGAGATAAGGGTGAATAAACAAGTTTTAATTTCATTCTCCATTGGAAGATATTCTGACCGTGGACGAATCCTTTTGTGGAGGGAGGGAATGATGCGAACCAAGACAACAAAAATGATCTTACATGCCATGGAGGAGATGGATTAGTGATGCCACTTGGTTCAATCATAAGATCAAGTAGAAACAAGCTCAAGGCAGCCTTGCAAATATATATTCAGAGCTTAGTGACAACAGATATCAAGGAAGAGGCTTGGGTCAGGCTTGAAGAGATGGAATAAGTTGGCGATCCAAAGCTTGTGACACTCATTGGGGCATGTGATGGTGAAGACAACTAGCCTAATGGGCTAGAGAAGAAGTCTATATTACAAGGTTCAACTCATGTGCAATATGCTATGTTAATGTGGACTTATGTTATGTCATGCTTGGGCCTAAGATTAATTTTAGTGGGCTGTTTTATTTTAATTATTGGAATGTAATTTCATTTAAAGACACATGATTAGCCTTATTTTAACTTGTCTTAAGTGTATAGGCCTTAT
Source organism: Triadica sebifera (assembly GCA_023653625.1). NCBI lineage: Eukaryota > Viridiplantae > Streptophyta > Magnoliopsida > Malpighiales > Euphorbiaceae > Triadica > Triadica sebifera. The sequence continues at coordinate 14,176,261 of CM042898.1, read as the reverse complement.
AAAATTAAGCCCATTCGTTTGTCCTTAAATCAATAGGGTCATATTGGTCTTTTCTTCATGTTTGCACCTAGGGTTTGGTTTGTAGAGGTATAAATACTTCCTTATTCGTGTAAGACAATCAGATTGGTGATTTAAGATCAAAATTTCAATGTTCTTGAGTGTTCTTCAAGTGGGAGGTGTGATCTCCATTGATATACCAAGGATTGTTTTCACTTATCAGGTTGGTAATTAATTTGTGGCGTGAATCCAATTCTCTTCATAGTCTTTGTTACCAATTCCTTGCTGTTTTGGGGGTGAAGAGTCTAATCTTGCAATTGTTTAAAACTTAAGATTTGTATCAAATTGATTTGGAGGTTGTCTAGACTTAGATTCTAGGTGGTTGCTGCATCAGTTCTCTAACCTCTCATTCATCAAAGCCTACAATTGGTCAAAACGTGGTGTCAATAGATCAGCCACTTGCTAAGCCAAGTTCGGTGTGGAGGCAGAGAATTGTCCAATTTTCTGCTCAACCTCTGGGATCGCCGTCTCAACTCGAACTCTCTTCCTCTGCTAGATTCCTCGGAGGCCAAATTTGAAGTCGTCCGAATCGTTGTCCTCCCAAATAATCTCACCAGCTGTGTTGGTAAAGTGGTAGTAGATGTTGTTCTCATGAACTATACAAACAGCCGCTCCCATTTTGATAAATGACTCGACGTCTAGTAGGTCTCGAGGATATGCTGGTATAAGGTTGAAGTGGTGCTCCTCTAGCTTCAAATACCCAAGCTTTATAGCAAGGTGAGTCACGTACCCACCAATCAAAATGTCTCTGAAGGGCTTTGTGGCAATAGACAGTAGATGGTTTGTAAACCATCGAGATAAAACTACTTTTAGGCCTCTTCGGGCCATCTCTAGGAGAAAGAGCTCGGATTTCTGAATTGATCCGTTGCTATCTCCTCTGGCAAAAATGCTATAGGTTAGAAACCTATGCAAGTACTTGTGCACTGGTGATCAAAGGTTGATGCTTTTTGTCTTCTTGACGTCCCAGCTGCAGTCGAGCCCGAAATTAATCCATGCCTGAGTGGCATAGAACTCCACCTCACTCTTATTAAGGATACCGTCAGAGGGAAGGTTGAACATCTCACCAAACTCCATGGCAGTGAGGGTGTTCGGATGCTTGCAAAGTTGAAATTTTACCGTGCCGGTGGGAGAGACTTGCAGGGTGCTAAGGAATATGAGAATTGGTTCCCTCAGCGTCGGTTGATGGATATCAACGAAATCGTTCAGATGACAAGCCTAGAGTTGTTTCTTCATGCTTGTCTCGAGACCAAGTATTCTGATAGTTTGCCACTCAAATGATCAAGAGGAAAGAAATGGTCTTTTCTTGAGAGCTGTTTACCTTGGATGACAGTGCTCCGTGATGATATTGAGAAGGTAGTCTGTGTACCTTTTTGCAGCATGAGACTTCTTTCTGGTACCTTTGGAGGAGCCAGGTTCCATTTCTGATTGAGAAATATATTTTTGAAGAGAGAAAATCTTATGGAATTTTGGAATAAAACCTAAAGTGTTTTGATTTCTGATGATGAAAACAGTTTTTGAAGGTATTTATAGATGGTGTATGTTGCTAGGGGGCCGAAATCTTCAAAATGGTATTGAATGATGATAAATAAGAGAAGTTGGAGAGTTGAAAATGAGAGAAATAACAGCAGAAAATATTTTATAGCCAACATATTCACGCTCGTGAATGGTAAGTCACGGGCGTGAAATGTAGTATTCACAGTTTGCTGAAGAGATGCTCTACCAGTGATGAGGGATGTGAAACTATTCACGGTTGTGACAATTAAAGGTCGAGGGTGTGAATGATGAAATATCTCGGTGGTGACAAATGAGTCATGGTCGTGAAGTACAATCTTCACTACTTGTGACCGTGAGATAGAGCGTGACACAAAGCGTGAACGCTTCTATCAGTTTTTGGTGGAAATGTTCATGGTCGTGAATAATCGTCACGGGCGTGAACAAAGGGTTTCACGAGGGTGATAGAAAAAGGTTATGAGCATGAAACATAGTCTTCACTACCTTCAATCGTGAAGCATGTCGTGAAGCAAGGCATGAAAGCTACTGGTGCTTTTGGCGATATTTGATCACGGCCGTGAATATATATCACGGGCGTGAATTGCCTATAAGATTCTCATTAAATAAAACTTAGTCTAAAATAAGATTAAAACATTTTCTAAGGTGCTTCTATCCCCTATAACATATATTTCTATCAAGTTAAGCTACTTCATACCTAAAAAGATGAGACAAAAATACAAGATTATCAATCAAGGTTCGACAATTTTGGCAATCATAAAGTTAATCCATCAATCATACCAAGCTCTCTTCTTATGAAATAATCTTTCTTCATTTAGAAACTTAGTGAAGATATCTGCCAATTGATTGTCTGTGCTTATAAATTCCAATACAATATCTCCATATTGAACATGATCTCTAATAAAATGATGTCTTATATCAATATGCTTATTTCTAGAGTGTTGAATGAGATTCTTAGACAGATTTATAGCACTTGTATTGTCACATTTAATAGGTATGTGGTCTATACTATGACCATAATCCTTAAGTTGTTGTTTCATCCAAAGGATTTGTGTACAACAACATCCTGCTGCAACATACTCCGCTTTAGCGGTAGAAAAAGTAACTGAAATTTATTTCTTGCTAACCCATGAAACTAAGCATTCTCCAATAAAGTGACAAGTACCTGAAGTACTTTTTCTATCTAAAAGACTTCCAGCATAATCAGCATCTGAATATCCTATTATGTGAAAGGATGAATTTCTAGGATATTATAAACTTAGATGCAATGAGCCATGTACATATTTTAAAATTCTTTTTACTACATTTAAATGTGACTTTTTAGGACATGATTGAAAACGAGCACATAAGCATACACTATACATTATATCGGGTCTAGAGGTAGTAAGATATAAAAGTGATCTGATCATACCTCTATAGAGCTTTTCATTAATGCTCTTACCCTTTTCATCTTTGTCCAATTTTATTGATGTGTTCATTAGAGTCTTGGCATTTTTGCATCATTCCATTCTAAATTTCTTAAGTAAGTCTTTGGCATATTTGAATTGGTTGATGAATATGCCCTCATTGCCTTCTTTTATTTGTAAACCGAGAAAGAATTTTAGCTCACCCATCATGCTCATTTCGAATTTTCTAGTCATACACTTAGCAAATTCTTGGCAAAACAATTCATTAGTAGACCCAAATATGATGTCATCAACATAAATTTGAACAATTAGAGTATCATGCTTATGCTTTTTAATGAATAATGTAGTGTCAACATTCCCCTTTGTAAGATTATTTTCTAAGAGAAAAGAACTTAGTATTTCATACCAAGCTCTTGGGGCTTGTTTTAAACCATATAAAGCTTTTGAAAGTTAAAATACATGGTTGGGCAAATCAAAGATTTCAAAACCTAGTGGCTATTCTACATAAACTTCTTCTTCTATAAAGCCATTTAAAAAGATACTTTTTACATACATTTGAAAGAGTTTGAAATTCATATGGCATGCATATGCTAAAAGTATTCTTACGGTTTCTAATCTAGCTACAGGAGCATAGGTCTCATCATAATCTATTCATTCTTCCTGATTATATCCTTTTGCAACCAACCTAGCCTTATTCATAGTTATTGAACCTTGTTCATCTAGTTTATTTCTAAATATCCATTTGCTTCTAATGATTTGATGCTCCTTGGATCTAGGTACTAAGGTCTATACCTTACTTCTCTCAAATTGGTTGAGTTTCTTTTGCATAGCAATCACCCAACTTTCATCATTAAGAGCCTCATCAATATTTTTAGGCTCAATTTGAGAGACAAAGGCAAGATTAGAAACTAAATATTTGAGATGAGATCTAGTACTTACTCCCCTTATAGGATCACCAATTATTTGCAATTTAGGGTGATCTTTTGTCAATCTCCATTTCTTTGGAAGCTCTTCCCTGTTTTCCTCTTGATCTAGAGGTAGAGAATCATCTTGATTTGAATTTTTTTGATCATTTTCTTCTCTTTCATTTTCAAGATCTTGTCTTTCCATGGTATCTACAACATCATCAAGAACACTACCTTTCACAAGATCAAGATTACTATATTCATAAAAAATAACATGCATAGATTCTTCAATAATTAATGACATTTTATTAAATACTCTATATGCTTTGCTAATTGTAGAGCATCCTCATCAGATTTAGAGACAATTTTCCAAGGTTGTCCTTGGTATTCAATATGAAACACTTGCATCCAAATACTAGTATGATATCATGGGCTTTCTTCCATTCCATAGCTCAAAAGAAGTTTTGTTTAAGAATGGTCTATTGAAAACTCTAATTGAAATATAACATGTAGTATTTGTGGCTTCGGCCCAAAAGTAAGTTGGTAAACCATACTCATTGAGCATTGTTCGAGCCATTTCAATTAAAGTTCAATTTTTCCTTTCGAATACCCCATTTTGTTGAGGTGTCCTAGGAGATGAAAAATTCTGCGAAATGCCATGTTTAAGACAAAAAATTTTAAAGTTTTCATTTTCAAATTCTTTGCCATGATCACTTCTTATTTTTGAAATATAATATCCTTTTTCATTTTGAACTCTTTTAGCAAAGTTTCTGAAAGTTTCAAAGGCATCACTTTTTTGAGCTAAGAAAATTACCCAAGTAAATCTAGAGTAGTCATCGATGATGACAAAGACATAGTGTTTACCTCCTAAACTTGCAATTCTAGTAGGTCCAAAAAGATCTAGATGCAGGAGTTGTAGAGGTGTTAAGGTACTTACAATGTTTTTGGATTTGAAGGATGACTTGTTTTGGCAAGGTTCACATGTCTTGTCTTTTTCAAATTTGACTTTTGGCAGTCCCTTTACCCGCTCTCTTTTGCTGAAACTTTGAATTAAATCCATGCTTGCATGACCAAGCCTTCTATGCCACAGCTAAGATTCATCACTAGTAGTCACAAATACACTTAGAGGAAAGGTTAGATATTTTTTATAACTCTATTATGTAGGTATTGACATCTCTATTTCCTTTAAATATCTCTTGGCCATTAATAGAGGTTACAAGACATTTGTTGGAAGTAAAGATTACTTTGTTTCCCTTATCACATAATTGACTTACACTTAACAAGTTATATTTTAAGCCATCAACAAGTAAGACATCTTTAATGAAAGTAGTACCATTAATACCAATTGAGCCAATGCCAATTACCTTACCCTTAGCATTGTTTCCAAAGGTAGCTTTACCTCCATCAATACTTTTGATTTCATTGAAAAGTTATTTGTCTCCTATCATATGCCTTGAGCATCCACTATCTACCAGCCAAGCATTTTTGTTTATTGTGGACTTGAGGCATACCTATAGAATCACAATTCAAGTATGGTTTTTAGGTACCCAAATGAGCTTGGGTCCTTGGGGGTTAGCACATGAAGGTTCCCAATGAGCCTTCCTTATAGTGGTACATAACAACATTCAAAGTATATTATAAAATGTATGCATGTGTATAGATACACAATCGATTTAGTGTATGCATGAACATATGATTCTCATTTCATACTTTATACCTTACTTTGTTATATAGTTTATGCCACAATCATAAAACATTCTCAATCTCATTTTTATACTTATCTCACAATTATAGCTTATCATTATATACAAACATACACTGCTCATTACAAATTAATTCATCAAACAACCTTGTCCATTAACTATAAACTACACTGAAATGGATATGATTATCAAAAGATCTACGACTCTAAGCCACTTAATGCACTTGCCTGAGAATATAAGAGTATTCATATATTTCATTTCCAAGGGAGCTCACCTGAACTTTAACCCTTAAAATATGAATCTCATCTCAGTATTGGCCAACCTAGGTCTTCTGATACCAAATTCTCTTCATGATATGTTATCTATCATAACTTTAGTCCTAGTCAAAATATTAAGTATAATTAAACTTACTGTTATGATTCTCATTTCATTCATCAATTATGTATGTTCCTTGACCTTCCCACATGCATTTCATCGAACATAAGTATCTTTCATACATTTCAATTGAACACGTGCATTTCATACGTATTTTTGTAGGAATAAGTTCATGGCATGCACTAGCTACGTGTCCTAGTATTTGACAATTATATCGAGTCACACGTGTATCCTTATAACCTAAATGAGGATAACAAAGTATTAGAAATGAATTGAATAAGGTGTATAAATTAAAGTAAGCAAAGTGATTAGATTAAGATTAGTAAACAATTATATTGTTAATTTAGTTAAATCGGGTCAAATGATTAAGTTGTATTATTGTGTGAATTAATGGAATTATAAATATATGTAAATAATAATAATAATAATATAGAAAAAATAAAATGAAAATGACACAAAAGAGAAATAGAAGAGAAGAGAAAAGAGAAATGAGAAGAGAAAAGAGAAGAGAAGAAGAGAAAATGACAAAATGACAAAAAACAAGTTGGCTTTATCTTCATCTTTCTTCCCCATTTCTGCCTCCTCACTTCAGCCCCATTTTCTTCTTCATCTTTCTCTATTCCAGAACTCAATTTTTCCTTGTTTCACCTAGCTTTTGAAGCTAATTGATCCCTTTCAAGGTTGTTCTTGGTAAGTAATCAATTCTTATTGCTATAGGGTTGATTTGAGTTGCTTAGGTTCAATATTAGGCATTGAATTGCACCCCGATTTTGATATTAATAGAAATTGATTCTGGAAATGTGTAAAACACCAAAGTTGTTCCTTTATGTCTTAGAATTGTGGATATGTAAACATTTTTGCAAGATGTTATGTATAGGGAGAGATATGCTCTTCGTACTGAAACTGGTCAGGGTGTAAACCATAACCAAGTTAGCTACTGTGTGGTTTGCTTTCGAATATGTTAAAGCCATTATTTGAAATATCTCAAAACATAAAAGTTGTAGATATATGTGTGTTTTATCTTTATACCAAATTTTAGGTTCATAGGTCTTGTAAATGTTGAGTTATGGTGAATGGAACCATGACTGTTCCATGGTTTGAACTGCCTATTGAGTGCCCTGGGCAATACAGTAACTTGTTTGGCTAATTTGAGCTTGTTAGAGCTTGATTATGTACATGATCAAAAAATTAAAGTTATATTTATATGTCTTATCTAAATTTTGGTACTAATTTCAGCTTCATTGGTTATGTATAGACTAAGTTATGGCCTTTGGAAGCCATACTATTCCGGAAGTCAATTCTATTCTAGACCAGTAAAATGTTTGGTATAAGTAGAAGACCTTAGAGACATAATTGGTAAAAGTTGTAAACATAAAACATATTACATATGAATCCATATAAGTTTCTGTAAAGTTTCATTAAAATAGGACTTATAGATTATAAGTTATGATGAACCCAAATGAGTACCCTGAAACTGCCTAAAGGCAGAAAACAAGGCAGAAAACAGAACACTTAGAAATTCCAACAAATATTGTACAATGATCCAATTGGTCTGAAATTTGAATATGTTCTATAATTATATGTTATTTTTAATTAGGAATAAGAATCAGATTAATTAGTCAATTATAGAAAAAGTTATAGGCTAAACAGTCCTATAAGGTCACACTGCCTCATAGGAAAAATCTTAACTATTGACATGAACAATGCATATTAATTTGTTTAAGCCATATTAAGTCTCTCTAATCATGAGTTAATCGATTATGTTTTCATATTAGGCTCACAACATATTGGAGACCCACAAGGAGCGGATAGACAATAAGTTAGGGGTCGGAATCAAAGGAGAACGGTGAGTCTAATTATCGATTGAATTATTTAGTGCAAATGAATGTTGCTTGAATAATATAATGATGGATAATTTGTGACATTGTGGTACATATAAATGGTATACTTGTAGTATATTTGAGGTATATGTTTGACAAATGTGATATATACACATGGTATATGTATAGTATATGCAAGGTATATGCTTGACATATGAGGTATATATGGAATATATGTATGTTGTATATGATAAAGATGCAATGGTTGATGAAAGCTTAAATACAAGTGCTTATGCATATGGACTAAAAAGGCGTTGTGACTAGTTAATCGATATTGTAAAGCAAAAGAAGAGGCCTATGGCCCAACAAATGTGCAAATGAAACAAATGATCAAGCTAGCTAGCAAATGCAAATGCAAATATTCACATGGAAACCCGGGGCAATGTCTGTTTAACTTGGTCACAACAAAATGAAATAAGCAAAGCATTTGCATACATAAAGAGTAATGATTATATGTTTCAACTTTATTGATACTTATATGATACTGATGAATGGAATGGAATACATGGTATATATTGGAATTGTGATTTATGACTATGAGTTGTTTGGTACTTTAGAGCTCATTGGATGGTTATTCTCACTGAGCCGCAACTCATCAATTTGTATCATTTTTCAGGTAACTCAACTCATTTTGAGTAGTGTATAGACGACATGGAGCACAGGTCATTGGCCGAGCCTCATCACTCTCTCTCCTTGCATTCCACACAAGCATGAAAATATGTCATATGTGTTTTGTATTTTCGTGCTTGAATATGTATAGTCATTTTGGAATGAGTCTAAAAATGTATAAATGAAATCAACTCGAAAATATTTAGGTGTAAAGTTTATGTTTTGATATATGTGATATATTATATTGTGGTGAAAACCTCAGTATTAACTTTGCAAAGTTAGTGAATAATATTACAGGATATGAGACTTGCAAAGTCATTGAATTATATTACAGGATATGGAAAAAAAAATTTACTACTACTGTTAACAGGGTATTTTATCTTTCTAGTATGCTATTTATGATTACTTGATACAGGGATAGGTTATACTCAAATGCATAAGGTGTGACGTTATATTTTTGGTATCAGAGCAGGGATAAGTTCCATGGGAACATGCATAAGCATAAGAGCATGATAATATATGCATCCTTTGTGTTGAACATTATGTAGTGACATAATTTCATTTATTTTAGGGACATCATAAGACATAATTAACCAAAGAGGGAGAGGCCGGCCGAAATGCATTCTCATGAGGCATCACCTCATTTACATAGAGAGCAACCAGCACTAGGAGCTAGAGCTCCAGCACATGTATCACAGTCATCTCATGCAGAAGTACCCCATGAAAACCTAGAACATGAAGTATATGGTCATGAAATGTACAAGGAAAGACGTTATGACAAGTTGAGAAAACATGGTGCAACTGATTTCAATGGCACAACAGATTCAGCAAAAGCTGAGACATGGCTGAAAAAGACACAAAGGGTACTGAATATGATGAGATGTACACCAGATGAGAAATTTGATTATGCAGTATCCTTACTGCAAGGAATGCTTATGAATGGTGGGAGACAATCCCCGACAGCGATGCACAACCACCGATATTGACATGGAATGAATTTCTCCTGGAATAATTACCATGCAAATGCACTACCTCTCTAAAGAACATGTCAGCTATATTTGTTGCATCATTTGTTTTAGCACACGCAATAAAATGAGCCATTTTACTGAATCTATCAACTACAACAAATATGCTATCTTTACCTCTCCTAGTCTTAGGCAATCCCAATACAAAATCCATTGAAATATCAATCCACGGTGCATTAGGAATAGGTAAAAGTGTATACAATCCATGAGGCATAACTTTAGATTTAGCTTGTTTACATGCAACACATTTAACATAAATTCTTTCAACATCCTTACGCATATGTGGCCAATAAAAGTGTTCATGCAACATATCCAAAGTCTTATTAACACCAAAATACCCCATCAAACCCCCACTATGAGCTTCACGCACAAGTAGCTCCCTTAATGAACATATAGGCACACAAAGTTTACCATCCCTAAACAAATATCCATCATGCCTATAAAATTTCTGAAAAACAGCTTGTTCACATGCATCATACACATTAGCAAAATCAAGATCAGTGGCATAAAGTTCTTCAATTTGTTCAAATCCCAACAATTTAGAACTTAAAGTAGAAATTAAAGTATATCTTCTTGAAAGTGCATCAGCCACCACATTATCTTTACCTTGCTTGTATTTTATCACATATGGAAATGTCTCAATAAATTCCACCCACTTACCATGCCGCCTATTGAGTTTCATTTGTCCCTTCAAATGCTTTAAGAGCTCATGATCAGTATGTATGACAAACTCTTTAGGAAGAAGATAATGTTGCCACATGTCCAAGGCTCTCACTAAAGCATATAATTCCCTATCATAAGTGGAATAATTCAATTGAGCTCCATGCAACTTTTCACTAAAGTATGCTATTGGTCGCCCCTCTTGCATTAAAACAACTCCTATGCCAACTCCTGAGGCATCACATTCAAGCTCAAAAGTTTTGTTAAAATCAGGCAAGGACAAAATAGGTGCACTATATAGTTTATCCTTAAGCAAATTAAATGTCTTTTCCTGTGATTCAGTCCATTTAAATTTAACATCCTTTTTAACAAACTCATTTAAAGGTGCTGCGATGGAACTAAAATTTTTAACAAACCTTCTATAAAAACTGGCCAATCCATGAAAACTCCTAACCTCACTAACATTAGTAGGCATTGGCCAATCCATGAAAACTCCTAACCTCACTAACATTAGTAGGAATTGGCCAATCTCTAATAGCTTTCACTTTTTCCTCATCTACCTCAATTCCTTTAGCACTAACAACAAATTAAAGAAATACAAGTTTTTCACTAGCAAACGTGTACTTCGTTAAGTTGGCATATAATTTCTCTTTTCTCAATACTTCTAATACAGCCCTAACATGCATAATATGATCATCAAAACATTTGTTGTATATAAGTATATCATCAAAATAAACCACAACAAACTTACCAATAAGTTGTCTCAAAACATGATTCATAAGTCTCATGAAAATACTAGGTGCATTAGTTAAACCAAAAGGCATTACCAACCACTCATATAAACCTTGTTTAGTTTTAAACACGATTTTCCATTCATCTCCTACTTTCATCCTAACTTGAAAATAACCACTTTTAAGATCAATTTTGGAAAAGTAACATGCCTCATATAATTCATCAAGCATATCATCAAGTCTAGGAATTGGATGTCTATACTTTACTGTTATTTTATTAATGGCACGACAATCTACACACATCCTCCAAGATCCATCCTTTTTAGGCACTAACAACACAGGAACGACACATGGACTCAAGCTTTCCTTCACGTGCCCCTTCTCTAAAAGCTCTTCAACTTGTCTTTGTATCTCCTTTGTCTCATCGGGATTGGTTCTATAGGCTGGTCTATTTGGTATGGCAGCCCCGGGAATAAAGTCAATTTGATGTTCAATACCTCTTAATGGAGGGAGGCCTTTAGGAATTTCTTCAGGGAAGACATCCTCAAATTCCTGCAACAAAGATACAAAAACACTAGGCAAACAAGGGTCAATGTCAGTCAAAATTAACAGATTCTCCTTGTACCTAAGTACAATAAGACTCCTTTGTGCATTAAAAGCACATCTCAAGTCTTTCTCCCTTGCATACAGGCTTACTTTCTTTTGTCTCTTCACAATCTCCCCCTTACTTTTCTCTCTTGCTCCATCACTCACCATTGGCCCTTTATTTGTATTTCTTTCATTTTTATCATTCAAGGCCTCTTTTCTCTCACGTCTTTTACTTGAACTTGCCTCACTACCTGAATTCCCCATAATGGATTTTTGGATTTTCATTTGGTCTTCATATACTTCCAATGGAGATAAAGGTGCAAGAATGTAATTTTGGTTATTCAAGCTAAAAGAATACCGATTCCTATACCCATCATGCATCACATGTCTATCATATTGCCAAGGCCTTCCAAGTTAAACATGACTAGCATGCATAGGTACAATATCCCATAACACCTCATCCTTATATCTACCAATAGAGAATGCAAGCATCACTTATTTATTCACCCTTATTTCACCATATTCATGCAATCATTGCAATTTATATGGATTAGGATGTCTAATACAATTCAAACCCAACTTTTCAACAAGTGTTACACTAGCCACATTAGTACAACTACCTCCATCAATAATCAAACTACATGCCTTTCCATTGACTATGCAACGTGTATGAAAAATATTTTCTCTTTGATCACTAGTTTCATCTTTAACATGCATATTCAAGGCTCTCCAAACAACCAAAGATTCAATATGCACATCATTCCCATATTGCACATCATCATCATCACAATCACTAGCATCCACTAAGGAAGGCATACCATCACTATCACTACTTTCTTCACTTTCACTATCAATTACACCATTATCTTTTAATAACATAGTTTTCTTATTAGGACATTGAGATGCAATATGCCCTACACCCAAATATCTAAAACATTTAATTTTACTATGTTTATCATTAGCACTAGGTGTTTTTGATTTTCCATAATCTTTTACCCATTTTTCTTTCCTTACCTCTTTCGGGTCAGTCACCTTTTCTTCCCTTTTAGGCCATTTTTAACTCCATTTGGATGTGGAATTCGTGTAACTCCATGCTGCCCCCTTGCTTTTTAGTTGCTTTTCAATTTTTATGGCCATATTGACATGTCTTCAAAGTCCACATAGTGTTGTAATTCAATAACATTAGCAATATCTTTGTTTAAACCCCCTAGGAAACGTGTCATGGTAACTTCTGGATCCTCCTCCACATTGGCTCTCATCATTGCCATCTCCATCTCCTTATGGTAATAAAAAGATGCAAATCTATCTCACTTTAAAGAAAACTCTTAAATTCGTTTTTTTTTTTCATTGATGTCATGTACAAGAAGCCTAGATGAGTATTTATAGCCCTAAGTATTTGAATCCTTTATGGTAAAGGATAACTAAATCATATTTTAACTCAACTCCTAAAATTACAGTCATATTCTAAAAAGTAGAAACCTACTTGAATTAGGACACTAATTAAATTCTTCCAAAATAAGACAAGTGGTGGGTTGGGCTTTATTTTTTTGGCCCACATGTCTATCACTAATTAAAGTCTAAGGTAATTTAAATTAGGCAGCCCACATACATAATTAAGCCCAATTACAAGTTAAGCCCCAAATCACATAAGTAGGCACATGGTTGGCACATGACTTGTAATCTTTAATTTTATGGACTTTGTCTTGTTTAGCCCATTGGACTAGTCCATGCAAGATGGTTCTTCACACACCCCAAGATAAGTAAAGGGTCTTGGGTCTTCAATCAACTCCATCTCCTTTATCATGCATGCATCTTTTGTGATCTCCTTAGTGACCAAACTTTGAATATAGCCTTGCATTGCTTGCCTTAGTTTGTTAGCTCTTGATCTTGTGATAGCACCACTTGGCATGACTAGTGCATCATTCTCCTTTTGTGAAGATTGACTTATATGTCCTTGATCTACATCAGCAGTTGAGTGGGGCATTGCCCAGCTTATTGACAATCCTGATGTTCAACAAAAGCTGTATAATGAAATTAAGAAGATAGTAGGCGACAGAAAGGTGACTGAAAAGGACGTAGAACAAATGCCATATCTACAAGCGGTAGTGAAAGAATTGCTGCGTAAACATCCACCCACATTCTTTCTACTAACTCATGCTGTCACTGAGCCCACAAAATTGGGAGGATATGATATACCAACTGAGGCAAACGTAGAAATTTTCTCCAATGCTATAGGTGATGATCCCAAAATTTGGTCCAACTCCGAAAAGTTCAACCCGGATCGGTTCTTTTCTGGGAAGGAGGATGCAGATATAACCGGAGTGACCGGAGTCAAAATGATGCCGTTTGGTGTTGGAAGGAGGATATGCCCTGGCCTAGGGTTAGTAACTGTGCATTTGCATCTCATGATTGCAAGAATGGTTCAAGAATTTGAATGGTGTGCTTATCCATCCAATAAGAAGCTAGATTTCAGTGGAAAATTGGAGTTTACTGTTGTTATGATCGAGCTCAGGGCATAATTCAAGATACTCTTAGAGCTATGATCGAGCTCAGGGCATAATTCAAGATAAGAGTGTTTGAATGGATTGTTGGGATTGTGACTCCAGTCAATTATATAGAGTTAATTAGTGATTCATGTCTGTCACTGTAATTGATATTTATTTATAATAACAGTATTACTTAATTAGGGTTTCTAGTAAATATTTTTAGATTAATTTTACAACTATTACTGCTTTCATTACTTTCGAGGATCCGCTATAAACTTTAAAATTATTGTTTACATCGTATTTTTGTTAATTTTATAGAATGAGGCATATGTTTAATTTTTTGATATTATTCATTTTATAAATCAAATCAATATAACCATTTCTATCATTAATTCAATTTGAATAATCTTAACAAATGAAATAGATTCTCAATTAATAATAGCAATCTCATCTATACAATATTGAATATATTTGAAATACTCAATTTTTCTTGCCGATACATTTTTTCCACCAAGATCTGGCCGAGACATATTTATTTTCAGAAGAACTTTGACAATAACAATTAAAATCCTATATATGACAATAGTGTTAGCGTGAGATCTGTATCGTGATAAAAGAAAATTTGCTTTGTCAGGTGACGAAAAATATATAATAGATATTTGTTGAGTTTTTTTTACTCTCGTTGATATATATATATATATATAAAGCAATAGATAATAATAAGCCAATTCTCTTTTTCTTTTTCTTTGGGGGGAAAAATAATTTGCAATTTTAAGATTACAATTATTGAGATCGAATTTCAGATAATTATTTACAGTTATATGGAACTTTGAATTGCCAATAAAAATAGATTTTTCTACTAATACTTTTCCAACTAATAAAAATACATAACTTAACGTTGTTCTTTATAGAATTAATGTTCTTTTTACAACCCAAAGTTTTATTCGAATATCTTATGCATTTGTGTGTCTTGATTGATAATTAAGTGGCTTAAACCATAAGCCTCTGCATTTATTTATATTTGTCATTTTTCCTCTTGTACTTTTTTTTGTCTATTTTACCCTCTGCATGTTGTTTTTTTTGTCCATCTTTCCCCTTAAAAATTTAAAATTAAACTATATTGGATTACTTATAATACAAAGAATACTGAACATGATAATGCATTCATCAATGCGCGCTGACATGTGTTTATTTATCAATAAGATTAGGACACATTATTTATGTTGGTCCACGTGGCATATATTGGTCCCTCTAAAATATATCATTAAATAATATAATATTTTTTGACCATTGAACTGAAGGTGGGTATATTCTATGGTGAGAGGAGAAATTGATCCTTATATGGGGATACCTCCTAAGGATATATTTACTATTATTTTCGCGCAAAATAATTTAGAAAATTTAGTTATAATTATATATTAATTTTCTCTATATTAATTAATATTATATTGAAAAATTAATAAATGATGATTCGTGTATGTTGATAATAAAACACGCTAAATAGAGGTAAATTAGAAATTTTACAAATTAATTATTACTAATACATGTGGAGCTCATAGTACTAATAAAAAGTATTGTCATTTTATTTTCTTAGATGTTTGTTACCATCAATCCCTCAATTCCTTATTTTAGGGGAATGTTCAATAAATTATATATCATGAATCATAAAATAAAAAATTGAGGAGCTGTTTATGAAAAAACTTTAGTACAAATTGCACAAATGCAAAGGGACAAAGCGTATTAAGTACATACGACTACATATATTAAATCAATAATTAACCAAAATAAATTAATTCAAAGTTCTCTCAAAATCCTTGTAAATGCTGAGGTAGCCCTCTATTATAATTTTTTTTCAGCTTTTTGTTTAATAATATCAGTCACTATTGTTATATATATATATATATAGTTTATTTAGATGTTTTTATTATTTTTTAGTGAATCTTAGATATGTAGTTTTTAGATATAAACTTATTTTATTTATTTTTTGTTTTATTAAGATGAAATTGGATGTAAGTCTATGTTTTTTTTTATAAAAAATTATCATCTTTATATGAGATATTTTTGTGGGAGTTATCCTTCTCATATGGAATGTGATTTAATATTTTATCTCTAATAGATAGAGTAAGTGTTATGCTGAAAAATAAATTATACATGACATATTATCCTTCTGCACAGTTTTCATAAAAAAAATGTTTACATTCTAGTAGCTTCATTATTTTTTTATTTTGTACATTTTGTATTTTAAAATTATTTATTTTTATTACATATTGCCGATATATTTTTTTAGTCATTAATGAAATTTTAATTTGCATTAAAAAATCAATAATTATATTTTAAAAAAGGATATATAAAATTTAAAATAAATAAAATAAAAAGATCAGCTTTTTTTGTAAAAGTAAGAGAGTAACAAAATTTATTAACTAATTATCCGGTTCATTAATTGATAGCAAGTACTATTGATGGTGTCCCTTTCTCATGGCCATGTAATGTAGCTTCACCTTAACTGAAAGTCAATGAGCTGGCCAATTAAGGCTCCCTACAACTGTCTAAGACAGCTATATATTAATTAGCCTTTCATTTTAGATAAGCAATAAATATTGCGAATCTTCATTTTCATATTAATTTTTACTTTTGATTACCATTTAGACAAGAAAATAAATTTGCATAATATCCTCATCCGTGGAGGTGTTATTTGAACCTAGTTAATACATTATTGAATTCAAACTCGATTAGACTCAAAACTTTGAGATTTAAAGCTCCAGTTGATTCACTCAAGTTTTTCCCCTTATATTCGAATGGAGCTCAAAAATTATATTTAAAATACTTTTGAATTAACTCGATAATTATTCTAAATTTAAAAAAAAGAGTTTAAATTTGAAAAAAAAAATGTAACACCTATCTAGCTAATTAGAATTACTTCTAACTAATTAGACGGATACTAACAGTTATTGTTTTATAGAACGTATAAAATTAAAATATTTCATTACAAAAAAAATTACGTAAACATGTTTGAATATCAACAACCACTTATATATATCAAGTTGATCCACATGATCCTTTTTCATAAATCATATTTTCATGTTCAGGCTAAAACGACCCCTATTTACAAAATATTAAAACCAAAAATCATGTCATGTACAAAAAAAAAAGCAATAAAGATGATATATGCACTGATTCTTTAAAATGAACGTTTCTTCTTTTGAGTCAATTTTTATTATTCCTTAGGCTCCGATTTGCATGCAGAAAATCTACACGCTAAGCTACTGAAGTTTAATAGTACATATAGACATAAAAATTCAAGTATATCACCATATAATTCATATCATGACATATTATGCATGTTCATGTATACTATCATACCATAAATACGATTCTAATGTATGACAATACGATCACCATATCAATCAACATCATTAAACATAACAAGCTTTCTCATACAACCTGTTCATAGTAACTTTACCTCTTCCTTTAGTTCATCTTATTTTATTCATGACTTACCACTTTTTCCAATTTTCATTTGTTTTTACCCAAAACTTTATATAATACCATTTTTATTTCTGTTTTTGCCCAAAATTCTAAGCGGGATTATCTGAATGCAGATTGTGGAATGGAGGCGCTCTCAAAGCTTTAGCCACTCTGCCCATTATTTGTAAAAGCATTTGAGCTCCTCAAGTCAAGGGTGCTCTCAAAGCTTTATCTACCTTGACTAAGTATAAACTGTATCAAGGGCGCTCTAACATGAGCTTCAGCTACCTTGTCATTAAATCTAATATGAGATTCAACCACCTTGTCATTAAAATCACATAGAACAGGGACCAAAGGCGATCTAACATGAGCTTCAGTCAACTTGTCATTAAAATCACATGGAATTGAAGACCAAAGGCGTTCTAACCCGAGTTTCAGCTCCAAGGCCTTTTTAAAAGAATATTTTACAGTACCGTAACCCCCTCAATGATATATCATATATCCTAGACTAAGTTCTAGATTAGAGAAAATGGCTTTTAAAGTCTTAACCTTTATCTTTCATTTCTTTTTTATACCATGTACACATAGAACCATTTTTATAAGATCATCATATTACTTCTCATGCATCATCACATTTATCCTTTATATCACTTTTACATTATCTGCATGCATTTAGAAACAAAATCACCACAACTCTAGTAAAACCATACACCACATATGTAAAATAAGAAAGGATTCACGGGCATGAAAGACATTCACGAGTACTTTTTTTCATGAACCATACCGTGACCATTCACATGAAAGCTTCTATCCTAAAAATACACTTTATTCATGTATGTGACTATATGTTCACTGGTATGAAACCAATCATTTATGGCCATGGTTCAAACCATGAAAATTGAGGGTAAAAACTGGAAATATATGTTCACGGTCATGACTCTATGTTCACAAATGTGAACCCATGCATTCATGACTTCCGTAGTCTTAACATAAAACGTGAAAGCTTCTACCCATTTTGGGCATTTTTTGAGTTCATATTTCACAGGCATGATACCCTGATGAGAGCCAAGACAACAAAGATGATCTTACATGCCATGGAGAAGATGGATTAGTGATGCCACCTGGCCCAATCCTAAGATCAAGCGCAAACAAGCTTAAGGCAACCTTGCAAACGTATATTCAAAGCTTGGTGACAAGAGACATCAAGGAAGAGACTTGGATCAAGCTTGAAGAGATGAAATCAGTTGGTGATCCAAAGCTTGTGATACTCATTAGGGCATGTGAGGGTGAAGACAACTAGCCTAATGGGCTAGATAAGAAGTCCATATTACAAGCTTCAAGTCATGTGCTACTATGTTAAGGTGGACTTATGTTATTTTATAGTTGGGCCTAAGACTAAAATTAGTGGGATATTTTATTTTAATTATTGGCATGTAATTTCATTTAAAGACACATGATCAGCCTTATTTTAACTTGTCTTAGGTGTGTGAGCCTTATAAAATTAAGCCCTTTTGTTTGTCCTTAAGCCATTAGGGTCAGATTGGTCTTTTATTCACTTTTACACCTAGGGTTTGGTTTGTAGAGGTATAAATACTTCCTTATGTGTGTAAGACAAGCAAATTGGTGATTAAGATCAAAATTTGAGTGTTCTTGAGCGTTCTTCAAGTGGGAGGTGTGATCTTCATTGATATACCAAGGATTGCCTTCACTTATCAGGTTGGTAACTAATTTATGGCGTGAATCTAATTCTTTCTTCATACTCTTTATTACCAATTCCTTACTATTTTGGAGGTGAAGAGTCTAATATTGCAATTGGTTGAAACTTAAGATTTGTATCAAATTGATTTGGAGGTTGTCTAGATTTAGATTCTAGGTGGTTGTTGTATCATTTGGTATCAGAGCTTTGGTTCCAAATCAATTATACCTATATTTTTTTTTGTTGTTTTTAGTGATATTTGTTTAAGTTACAACATAAAAATTTTAAAAAAATGTTTATCTATTTGTGATTGAATTTACCTATATTGCAGTCTATTGAAGTTTGTTTTTTTTTTGTATGAATTTTTGGTTTTTTAATCTTTTTTTAAGTAGATCAGATTATAAAAAAAATTAAAAAAATTTCGTGCATATTGGTATTGATTTCAAAAAGTGGGACTGTTTTGATACAATTGATTGCACACATATATCAAATGAATTGCCTCTAAATATATTTGCTCTATTCTGATTAAAATTGATAATTTGATCAATTTTGAGTGGATTTCGTAATTGAAATTGATTGGTTTCATATTGAGGTATAAGTTGAGATTTCATTGCTTATTGCTGGAAATTGTGCAATTGGTGGATAATAGTTGCTAATAGGCATCCAATTAGCTTATTTGGCAGTAAGTTGGGAATGGTTTAGTGAGTTTTTAGGTTCTAGTTCGAATTCCATTAGGTCAGTAGCACATATACACTTAATTTTTTCTAGTTTTGTCAATTTGTTGTATTCTTTGTTTTCTATTCTTGATTGTTGTCCTACTTGTTTCCATTAAATTAGTTGAGTAATTTTGCATTCCATATTACTCAAATAATACATATTAAATCTGCACACCTCATTCTTCATTCATGTGTGCATATATTATATATTTGTCATTCCTTACTTTCATTTCATTAATTTTGCTTTTAGTTTTGTGATATTCCTTTCTTTCTTAGGAATTGTTTGTTTTAATTTTTTATTGGATATTGTTGCTCATTATTATTGATCTGGTTGGTTGAAGTTGATCCGAAAATATATGATAATCAGGACACAATAGTGGTAAAAGGCAAGTGTGGTTAGTTCAAAAGAGGGTAAAAACCTTAATTGAGTGAAACAAGAGCGAACATACACCTTTTGAGTAAAACACGTGAGGGAGTGTGCGAGACCATTTATTTACATCATGTCTAAATCAAGCAACCAGGAAAGAAGCAGTGATGAAGGAAACAAAACTTTCTTTACATTGGAGGCTATGCAACAACAATTTGGTAGGCTTGAGATTCTGCTCTGAGATATGAGTAATCGGTTTGACAAATATGATAGGAGGTTAGAAGGTCATGATCAAGCTTTACATAATCTTAGAAGAGATGTATCCTTGCAAAGTTGAATTGGAAGGAGAAGGGAAAGGTTAGCAACTCCACCTCAATCTGATTATGAAGAAGATTTTGATGACGATAGGGATAGAAATCGGTTTGGAGGTAGAGGGGGAAGAAATGATAGAGGAATGAATAAGAGAGAATATAGAGGTAGGGTAGAGGCAGATAGATTTGGAAACATCGAGAATCGAATAGATAGAAATTTAGGAAGCATTAAAATGAAAATCCTTACTTTTCAAGGTAGGAATGATGCTAATGCTTACTTGAAGTGGGAGAGAAAAGTGGAATTGGCGTTTGAATGTCATAACTATTCTGAGGAGAAAACGGTAAAGTTGGCAGCCGTGGAATTCACTAACTATGCCTTGGTATGGTGGGACCAAATCATCCTCAATAGGCATAGAAATAGGGAAAGGCATAGAACACGTGGGTGGGGATGAAGACAGTCATGAGAAAGATGTTTGTGCCTAGTTACTATTATAGGGAACTACATCAAAGGCTCCAAAGTTTGAGACAAGGAAATAAGAGAGTTGAGGACTATAATAAAGAAATGGAGATAGCTATGATGAAGGCTAATATTGATGAAGATAGGGAGGCTACCATGACACGTTTCTTGGCTGATCTAAATAAGGAAATTGCAAATGTTATTGAGTTGCACCACTACGTAGAGTTAGAAGAGATGGTGAATATGGCTATGAAGGTGGAGAAGCAACTAAAGTAAAAGGAAACCAACACACCAACCTATTTGGGTTCCACATCTAATTGGAGCTCAAAGTGGCCTAAAAGGGAAGACAAAGCTAAAGACAAGGTAAGAGAAGAAAAGGATAAAGTAGAGCAAAAAGGTAACCCTAGAGCTAATGCTACTTCTTCTTCCAATACTGAAAAGCATAGAAACGTAAAATACTTTAAGTGTCTTGGCAATGGACATATTGCATTGATTTAGATCTTAGATCGTTTAGTGAAGTCCTTGGTATGTAACACAACATGAAGGAAATCATGATGAGATCATGATAGCGAGATTCAATCTTAGGTAAGCTTGAAGAGCTTGAAGGGTTTAGGCTCCATTGTTAAGGCTAATACATATATACATATTAATTATCTTATTTTGCTTGTTGTTGCGTTATATGCTATGAAAATGTGATAAATGATATACATGGGTTTCTGATTATGTAAATGCATTATAGTTGCATGAGTTAAGTGTTAGAAATGCCATTAAAATATGTTATGTTTGTTATGATGCTTAAGAGAGAGATTAACATGATATTTGTTATGAATGTTCCAATGGATGTTTAAGGCATGTTGCTAGCTTAATAGGTGGTTGAATGTTGATAGGAGTGATTAATATTGATCAATCTTAGAGATCATTGCATGTGGCTTTGTTATGCTCTATTTTTGAGTCTGGAAAACCAAGAAATTCATGCTCGTGATAAGGTTATCTGCCTATGAATGTTGCACAAAGACACATTTCATGCCCGTTACAAAGGGAGTCATGTCCATGAAACATGAACTCAAAAATGCCTTAGAATGGGCAGAAGCTTTCATACCTTGCGCCACAGCTAAGGAAGTCATGAATGCATGGATTTACGTCCATGAACATGTATTTTCAGTTTTCATGGTTTGAACCACGATAATGAATGCTTGGTTTCATGCCTATGAACATATATTCACAGCCGTGAATAAAGTGTGTTTTTGGGACATAAGATTTCACGTGAATGGTCATGGTTTGGTTCACGGAGAAGGAAGTACCCATGAATGTCTTTCATGCCTATGAATCCTCTGTTATTTTACATTTGCAGTGTATGGTTTTAATCGAGATGTGGTGGTTTTGATTCTAAATGCATGTAGATAATGTAAAAGTTACATAAAGGATAAATGTTATGATGCGTGAGAAGTAATATGATAATTTTATGAAAGTTGTTTTATATGTACATGGTGTTAGAAAGAAATGAAAGCTAAAAGTTAAGACTTTAAAAACCCTTTTCTCTAATCTTGGACTTGGCCTAGGATAGATGTCATGTCATTGAAAGGGTTACGGTACTATAGAATATTCTTTATAAGAGGCTTTGGTAGCTGAAACTCAAGTTAGAACACCCTTGGTCTTAAGTTCCATATGATTTTAAGGACAATGTAGCTAAAGCTCAAGTTAAAGCACCCTTGGTCCTAAGTTCCATCTGATTTTAAGGACATAATGGCTAAAGCTCAAGTTAGAGTGCTCTTAATCCGATTTATTCTCAGTCAAAGTGGTTGAAGCTCTAGGAGTGCCTTTTTTTCATAACCCGCATCCGGATAGTCCGGCTAAAAGTTTTGGGCGAAAGAATATCAAGATTTGTATTATGGTAAATTTTGGGTAAAAGCAAAATAATTATAAAAAGAAAATAAAAATTGAAAAAATGGTAAGTCATGAGTAAAATAAGATGAACTAAAGGAAGAGGTAAGGTTATTATGAATTGGTTGTATGAGAAAGCTTGTTATGTTTAATGATGTTGATTGATATGGTGATTGTATCGCCATGCATTAGAATAGTGTTTATGGTATGATAGTATACATGAAGATATGTTATGATATGAATTATATAGTAGCATGCTTGAATTTTTATGCTCATATGTACCACTAAGTATTCAATAGCTTAGCATTTGGGTTTTCTACACATAGGTCAGAGCTTCAGGGATAGCAGAAGTTAACTCAAAAGAAGAAATGCCCATTTTAAAGAGTCAGTGCACATGTCATATTTGTCATTTTTTTATACATGACATGGTTTTGGGTTTTAACACTTTGTATAAAACCTTTTTATGTTAAAAGCTTGTATTTTTAATTAAAGTTGTATTTTTTGTAAACAGGAGGCCATTTTAGACCTAGCATGAAAGTATGATAAATGAAAAGGATCATTTGGATCAAATTGATATATATAAATGGTTCTGGATGTTCAAACAGGTTTATGAGAAAAATCTCCAAGAAGATGGGGTGACAAAAGTCCAAAATGCTATAGAAAATTTGTCTTATGAAAGAGAAAAGTGAGACGAGAAAAATAACTCTTATTTTTCTTTAGAGGGCAACTGTGAAATTGACTCCTTAAAAGGAGTATTTATACTCTTTCTAATCCCATTTAGGGCTAGAAAAGAAAAAGCCCTAATAGTCCCATTTCCTTAAAGTATATGGCCCAATATTGACCAAGTCAACAATCCTAATCCAAATTAGATTTGGTCCATTTTTGTAACTCTTATAAAAGACCCAATTCCCTTTCTCTCACACTTGGATCTTATCCAAAACTCATTTTATATTTTTTCATTCCCTCTATGCATGTGACCTAATAGGTTTTCTAGTCATATTGGCATATCAAGTCTCGGGAGGAATCCTAATCCAATTAGGATTTTACAAGTCAAAAACTTTTGAGCCATAATTGATTTCTCATGAATTTTCCTTGACTTAACAGATCATTAGTGGTATCATGACCACCCAATTAACTAGAAAAGTCAGTTGTTTGACTTTTAACCATTCCATAGACAATTACCATGCAATTTATCCTTTCACCAAGCTATACCTCAATTGGTTCAGAATATGGAATGTGTAAACTCCCACTAGACTGACTATGTCACTTCTAGTCCAAAAGATATTAGTTCTTGTTTATGAGACTCATTACTCTATTTGATATATCATTGAAGACCTTCTTCAAGACATGTCCAGCTTGACCAATGATTTCTATGTAACCTCTAGGTATATTCTCCTTCTATCAGGAGTGGTGAATCATTTATTGACTACTCAACTACCTTTGAATACCTCATGCCATACCCAATCACCACCCTAGGAGTAACCTCTTAAAGGCAGCAAGGAATGGAGTCAAAGTATAGGATTTGGTATCTAAGATAACTTTAAGCAACTCAAGTCTAAGGATACTTGCACCATTGCTATAATGAGACTATTACTAACATTGAATAGACATCAATGTGATTGTCTCATAGTATGTCATCCAATGTACTTAGTTACTCTAGTAAGCATCTATATGTTAACTCTAAATATCTCATATTTTTAGCTTATGATATCAGCTACTTGACCTAGTCAAGGAATTAACATGTGCTAGTCTATCCAAATTAACAATGTCCTATCTTGTTAATTTTATGACTAGGGATAATTTTGCACAAGATAGAATCACATTATCATGATCTCATCATGATTTCCTTCATGTTGTGTTACATAACAAGGACTTCATTAAAAAGTTTAAGATTTATATCAAGTCATATGCAATGAATACAATATAATGAAAATGCCTTTTATTAATAATAAATGAGTACATCAAGTGCCTAAGGTGATTGCCTTTAAAGCACCTCTTTAACAATCTCCCACTTGCACTAAAGCCAATCAACTTTTTACATAATACTATAGGTGAATACATCACTATCATATTTCTCTTGGGGAAGAGGCTTAGTGGGAGGATCAACCATATTTTGATTTGTAGGGGCTCTATCTATCTTTACATCATGTCTACCAATAATTTATAAAATCAAATGGTAACCTATGAGTACATGTTTGGATTTTTGATGAGATTGTCGTTCATTTGCTTGTGCAATGGTTCCATTGTTATCTTAATACAAGGGTATTAGATCAACAATTCAAGGAACCACTTCTAACTTAAGATCAACAATTCAAGGAACCACTTCTAACTTAAGATCAACAATTCTAGGAACAACTTCTAACTTTGTGAAGAATTTCCTTATCTAAACTGCTTCTTTACTGCCTTAGAAGTTGCAATGTACTCTACTTTGGTTGTGGAATCTGTAGTCATCTACTATTTGGAACTCTTCCAACTGATTGCTCAACCATTTAACATGAATACATAGCCTAACTAGGATTTGGAGTCATCCTTGTCAGTTTGGAAGCTGGAACCATATGGCTTGTTGGTCATCATTTTCATAAACAAAGAATGCATCCCTAGTCCTTCTCAAGTACTTAAGAATATTCTTGACAATCAATCAATGCTCTTCATTCGGATCTGATTGATATCTGCTCGTAACACTCAGAACATATGATAAATCGGGTCTAGTACATAACATAGCATATATATCCAATAGCCGAAGCATGTGGACTTAGAGAGGGTAATCTTATGAGTCATAGGAATTAATCCTCTCTTGGATTGTTCCATGCCAAACCTCTTTAGCATCTTATCTATGTATGTAGACTGAAAAAGACCAAACAACCTTTCAGATCTATCTCTATAGATCTTAATCCCTCGTTTATAGGTTGCTTCTCCAAGGTCTTTCATGGAGAAATTCTTAGAAAGCCAAATTTTAACTGATTGAAGAACTGGGACATCGTTTCCTATAAGAAGTATGCCATCTACATACAATACAAGGAATACAAATGCACTCCCACTTACCTTCTTGTAAACATAAGGTTCATCCATATTTTGTGAGAAACCAAACTCTTTGATTGTCTCATCAAATAAGATGTTCCAACTTTTGGATGCTTGCTTCAATCCATAAATAGATCTTTGCAATTTGCATGCCTTTTTTCCATCATAGATGTGAAACCCTCAGGTTGTGTCATGTACACATCCTCAATCAGCTTTTCATTAAGGAAAGTTGTTTTCATGTCCATTTGTCAAATCTCATAATCATAATGAGTAACAATAGCCAGGAGTATCCTAATGAATTTATGCTTAACAACTGGAGAAAAGGTCTCATCATAGCAACATCTTTTCTTTGACAAATATCCTTTAACTATCAGCCTAGTTTTATAGGTAGCAATATTATCTTCCATGTTGGTTTTTTTCTTGAAGACCCATTTGTACTCAATAGGTTTTATCCCTTCAGATGGATCGACCAAAGTCGATACTTGGTTCTTATACATGGAATCCATCTCTAACTGCCTGGCTTTTAGTCATATGTCATATTCTAAACAGAACTTCTTCATAGGTAGTAGGCTCATCATCCTTTATGAGCAATACATCATTCTGTTAACTAATGAGAAATCCATATCTCTCAAGAACAATGCGTATCCTGATTGATCTTCGAATTTCTTTTGTCTTAGAAGGTGCAGTTGTTGCTTCATCTATATGAGTAACAGATTTAGGTTCTGTCAATTAATCTGCATCTATTTGGGCATCTTGAACTTCATCAAGTTCAATTTTGCTCCCACTATCTTCTTTTAGAAGAAACTCTTTCTTTAAAAAGATATCATGCTTTGAAACAAATACCTTTTTATTCCAAAGGATGGTAGAATTGATATCCAAATGACTCTTTTGTATATTATACAAATAAACACTTATCAGACTTAGCTTCTAGCTTGTCTGACATTATCCGCTTCATATAATTAGGACAAATCCCATACTTTCATATGAGAAAGAATAGGTCTTTTGTTAGTCCATATCTCATATGGAGTAACATCAACTGACTTAGAAGAGACTTTATTTAATATATAAATAAAAGTCTTTAGTGCATGACCTCAAAAGGACTTAGGTAGTTCTATAATGCTCATCATAGACCTCACCGTGTCTAACAAGTTCGGTTTTTCCTTTCAGCCACACCATTGTTGTGTGGCATGTAAGGTGGAGTCCATTGAGATAAAATTCCATTATGTCTAGATAACCTTGAAACTCTTGGCTTAAGCATTGTTCACCTCAATCTGATCTAAATGTTTTTAATACTTTTGCCAAGTTATTTCTCTACTTCATTTATGAATTCTTTGAACTTTTCAAAAGCTTCATATTTGTATCTAATCAGATACAAGTACCCATATCATGAATAATCATCAATAAAGGTAATGAAGTAAATAAAACCACCTCTGGCATGCATTGCCATTGGTCCATATACATATGTATGTACAAGCTCCAATAGCCCATTAGCACGTTCACCCCATCAACTAAAAGGTGATTTTGTCATCATTCCTAACAAACAAGATTCACATATGTCATATGATTCGTAATTAAATGACCCTATGTCACCATTCTTATGTAACTTAGTCCTTCACCTTTCATTTATATGGCCAAGGCAACAATGTCATAAATATGATGGTTTTAGGTTATCAAACTTTTGTCTTTTATTATTGATATTGAGGATTGAATTAGACATGTAAAGAGTGTAAATCCCATTACATAATGCATCAGTTCCATAAAAAATATCACTCAACCATATAGAACAATTGTTGTCATTAATAGTTAAAAAGAAACCTTTTCTTTTTAAATAAGAAATAGAAATAATATTATTTGTTAAAACTGGAACATAATAACAATAATCTAATACACATGTAATATTATTAGAAATAGTATTAACCTCAATAACATAAATACTTGAAGTAGAAGATGCATTTAATGTCTTATCTTTCTTCTTCTTTAAAGACTAGATAGGCCTTGTAGTTCCTTTTCCATTGGAAACTCTTGCTACAATGAAGGAAGTTCCTTTTGATGCCATCTTTCTTCCTTTCTTCTTCATCTTCACCGTACCTTGAATTGGAGATGTCCCTTCTACCATCTTAGAGTTGAAGAGCAATTTAGATATTTGATATCGCTTGGTTGAGCATGCTCATTTATTAGCTCCCTTAGATGATACACAATGGAATTTGCATTCATGGTCTCCTGCTGTTTTTTGAAGCTCAAGAGACATATAAGTGAGCATAATCCAACTCGCCAACGCACTATCATCCACATGCTTCTTATATACCAACTGTTCATCAACAAATGCACCATCAACAGGTGGGGAGGGAAGTGACTCTTCCAAGATCCTTTCAGTTTTGATAACTATTCTCAAATTCCTTAGACAATAAAGAAAGTTTGGGCCAATCAATTTATTGGATTCGAGAATTGAGAGTAAGTTCACATTTGATGACATGATTCTATCAACCTAGATGTAAATAAAATCATGTTTAGAGAATGTACTATATGCACGATTATTAGATCTTTAATAAACATACATTAAAACTCAGACTATTTTATTGTGAACCCATAGCCCTTGGAAGCTCTTTTAGAGGATCAGTGTCCAACATCACTAAAAATGACATTGGGTTTTCCCAACAAGCTATCATAGGTCAATTGGTAGGTATCCCATACTAATTGCATCTTTTATGCAACTACTGAATCATTGGGCTATCAACTCTTGATTGTGCACATCTCATGTATACTTATCCAACTTTGCCTTTAATTCACATTGACCTTGGGTTTGCCTAACAAGCCAATACAACTCGTTAAAGTTGATCCATTAATCATGAAATCATATTTCAATGGTTTGAACATATTCTTGTAGAGTAGTCTTGGATTTGCCCAATAACCCAAAATCTAAAAGAACACTAGTTCTTTCCATATTAACGAAGTCATTGGCCTTAATATTATTAATGAGAGATTTCTTTAATTTAGGTCTCATCATAGCAATTTGGTATGCATAATATATTCAATCATCACATATAAATATATAAGATAATTACACTAATTATATAGTCATGATTATGGATATAATCTAACATCAATCCTTCAATCCATGAAAGGATTGACTAGGATTCACCTAGGTAGATGCATGAAATTACAACTTTGGAATAACAAACAATTTCCTATTCTAATGCTTCTTTGCTTTTCTCACCATCTCCTTTACTTCTTACTCCTTTGTACTTCAATTCTATTCTAATCCTTTGTAATCTAATTACATAATTTTTTCATAAAACAATCTCAAGTTACATTTGAGGGGAGTGAGATGAGAAGAGAAATACAACAGAGAGAATAGAGAAGGTAAGGACTTTCAGGCCCTATTTACAAAAAAAATTCATGCATGATCAATCTCATTGGTCAAGTCCATAATCATACCATCATGTCATTTGGGCTCCCTTTGTTTCAACTCTTGAAATTTTGTTTTGATTATTTGGCCTTTAATAAAATTCATCATAAATCATTATTTATTCTCATTAAATAATCATATGAACAATTAGAAACACTTTCTAAAAGGAACTCATGCAAATTAGGCATACATTTGATCATATCAAAAAGTTTTGTAAAATTACCTACTTTGCCAACTAGGTTATTGCTAATTTAATCCATACAGTAATTAAATCTTTAATATTTAAATCACATTTCATATTAAATCCAAATATGACCAGTAGTTAATTCATAATTAAATTACATTAATTACTTATTATTTTAATGCCAAATAGGATTAAATAATCCTAGTTACAATTGCATTTTACAATCCTAGTCAAACTAGGACTTTGAAAACCCTTTTCAAATTCAAATCAAATTCCATTTAAAAATTCCCAAAACTTCAAGAATTCATTCTCATCATTATAAGAAACTTATAATCAATTTAAAATAGTTAAATTCATTCATTAGATAATCTAAATTATTAATCATTCAACTAGCAAATCAATTACTCAAAAATTGTCTAAATTGAATCATACATAATTTAGTATTCTTTAGGAATTTAATTACGAATTTAATTTAACTTTAGCATATAGTTGACATCAACATAACATCATGAATAACTCATAAACATTAAATTAAGGTTCTGGTCATTAAGTTACATATCATTAAATTAAATAACACAAAACAGCCCCATCACATAGTAAGATTTTTTACCTAATTTCTTGTTTTGTTTGTTCTATGATAAAAAATGATTTTTGCATCATTATAGGCATTGTCCAGAACTTAAAACACATTCTAAATATATCATAAAAATGTTTGAATAATCAAATTAACAAACCAAATTCGAACAACCCCATAAAGAACTCAATTGGCAATACTAGGTTTTATAAACCCTAAATTCAGCAACATGCACAATTTCGAATCTCATGTTCATGTCAAATTCAAACCTTTTAATTATCATCAACAACATGTAATATCATATTAATATGTCATTGAAGTGAAATTAAAATTTTAGGCCAAATAGAATCAAAATTATTTCTAACGAAAGAAGGGAATCCAAGTTTTTCTTTTTTTAATCAATCTCATTGATACTTCAATTAAATCCAAATTTAATTTACATAGGGTGGCTCTAATACCACTGTTGGGTTTTAAATATGCATCTCATATATGGTATAGTGGAAACATAAAAAATAATTAAAATCAAAACCCAAGAAATGCCCTATGTAATTTAAAATCATATCATACCAAAACCCAAAGAAGAACAAAAACCTTCAAAGAGATGAGGTGACAAAAGATAATAGGAAGATGAAAGACATAACTCTTATTTTTTGATGCAGCAACCACCTAAAACCTAAGTCTAGACAACCTCCAAATCAATTTGACACAAATCTTAAGTTTAACCAATTGCAAGATTAGACTCTTCACCGCCAAAACAGCAAGGAATTGGTAACAAAGAGTATGAAGAGAGAATTGGATTCACGCCACAAATTAGTTACCAATCTGATAAGTGAAAACAATCCTAGGTATATCAATGGAGATCACACCTCCCACTTGAAGAATGCTTAAGAACACTCAAATTTTGATCTTAATTACCAATCTGATTGTCTTACATGCATAAGGAGGTATTTATACCTCTACGAACCAAACCCTAGGTGCAAAAATTAAGAAAAGACCAATTTGACCCTAATGACTTAAGGACAAACGAATGAGCTTAATTTTATAAGGCTCACACACCTAAGACAAGTTAAAATAAGGCTGATCATGTGTCTTCAAATGAAATCACATTCCAATAATTAAAATAAAATATCCCACTAAATTTAATCTTAGGCCCAACCATAAAATAACATAAGTCCACCTTAACATAGCATATTACACATGACTTGAACCTTGTAATATAGACTTCTTCTCTAGCCCATTAGGCTAGTTGTCTTCAACATCACATGCCCCAATGAGTGTCACAAGCTTTGGATCACCAACCGATTCCATCTCTTCAAGTCTGATCCAAGCCTCTTCATTGATATCCCTTGTCACCAAGCTTTGAATATATATTTGCAAGGCTTCCTTGAGCTTGTTTCTACTTGATCTTATGATTGGACCAGGTGGCATCACTAATCCATCTCCTTCATGACATGTAAGATCATTTCTGTTGTCTGGACTCACATCATTCCCTCCCTCCTTAAAAGGATTCGTTCTCGAATCACCACCTGCATTATGAAAAGGAGAAAGG
The DNA here is from genome assembly GCA_023653625.1 of Triadica sebifera. Lineage (NCBI taxonomy): Eukaryota > Viridiplantae > Streptophyta > Magnoliopsida > Malpighiales > Euphorbiaceae > Triadica > Triadica sebifera. The sequence continues at coordinate 14,144,703 of CM042898.1, read as the reverse complement.
TCAACAACATTAAAAGTTGCTGAAACACCAAACTCACCAGGCAAGTCAATCTTATAGGCATTGTCATTGATCCTCTCAATCACTTGAAAAGGTCCATCGTCTCTTGGATCCAACTTCGATTTCCTTTGGTTAGGAAATCTCTCTTTCCTAAAATGCACCCATACCCAATCTCTAGGTTCAAATTTCACAACTTTACGTCCTTGATTGGCTTTTTGTGCATAACTTTTGTTCTTTAACTCAATGTGCTATTTTTCCTTCTCATGTATACTTAACCAAATATGCCTTCTTTTGCCCATCTAAGTTAGAATATCATTCAAAGGTATAGGCAACAAATCCAAAGGGGTTAGCGGATTAAAACCATACACAATTTCAAATGGAGAATAACCTGTTGATGAATGAATGCTTATATTATATGCAAATTCTACTAGTGGCAAACAATCTTCCTAAGTTTTCAAATTCTTACCAACAACAGCACGTAATAATGATCCTAAAGTTCTATTAACCACTTCAGTTTGACCATCTGTTTGAGGATGACAAGTAGTATAAAATAGCAATTTTGTTCCCACCTCACAGCACACGCCAAAAATGACTAAAAAACTTAGAATCTCTATCAGAAACAATAGTTTTAGGAACACCATGCAAACGTACAACATCCTTAAAGAACAAATCAGAAATATGTGTAGCATAATCAGTTTTATGGCAAGCGATGAAATGTGTCATCTTGCTAAACCTATCACTACAACAAAAATGCTATCTCCTCCCCTTTTAGTCCTGGGCATTCCCAACACAAAATCTATAGAAATGTCAATCTAGAGCTGACTAGGGATAGGGAAAGGAGTATACAACCCATGAGGTTGAATCTTGACTTGGCTTGCTTACATGCAACACACCTAGAGCAAATTTTCTCAACATCTTTCTTCATATTAGGCCAATAAAAATGCTCATGCAATATGTCAAGTGTCTTAGCAATACCAAAATGACCCATCAAACTACCATTATGAGCCTCACGCACAAGCAACTCACGCATTGAACAATTAGGCACACAAAGTTTATTTTCTCTAAATAAATAGCCATCATGCCTATAAAACCTTTGAAACGCAGATTGTTCACATGCATTATAAACATTTGAAAATTTAGAATCAGAAGCATACAAATCCCTTATATATTCAAATCCCATCAATCGAGAACTCAAATTATTAATAAGAGTATATCTTCTAGATAATGCATCAGCAACCACATTTTCCTTACCTTGTTCGTTTTGAATCATATAAGGAAATGTCTCAATGAACTCCAACCACTTGGCATGTCATTTGTTCAACTTACCTTGACCATTGAGATGCTTTAAAGACTCATGATCACTATGAATCACAAACTCTTTAGGCCAAAGATAATGTTGCCAAGTCTCCAAAGCCCTCACCAATACATACAACTCCTTGTCATACGTGGAATAATTGAGTTGTGCACCACTCAACTTTTCACTAAAGAAAGAAATTGGATGCCTACCCTGCATCAAAACAGCACCAATACCTATCCCGGAGGCATCACAAAATTAGAATTAAAATTAGGCAAACACAAAATAGGTGCAGAGCAAAATTTATCTTTCAAAGTATTAAATGCAAGTTCTTGCACTTCACCCCACTTAAACCCCACATCTTTTTCAATGATTTCAGTTAAAGAAGCAGCAATGACACTAAAATCCTTTACAAACCTCCTGTGAAAGCTAGCAAGGCCATGAAAGCTCCTAACATCACTCACATTCCTAGGGGTTGGCCATTCTTGGATAACCCTTATCTTCTCCTCATCAACCTCAATTCCATTGGCACTCACCACATACCCTAAGAATATAACTCTATTCATGCAAAATGTGCACTTTTTAAGTTTACAATACAATTCTTCTCTCCTAAGTGTATCCAAAACAGCCCTAAGATGATGTACACGCTCATCAACAGATTTACTATAAATCAAAACATAATCAAAATAAACAACAACAAATTTTCTAATGAAGTGATGCAAAACATGATTCATCAATCTCATAAAAGTGCTAGGGGTGTTGGTTAGACCAAAAGGCATAACGAGCCACTCATATAAAACCAAGCTTTGTTTTAAATGTTGTTTTCCATTCATCACCAACTTTCATCCTAATTTGATGATATCCACTCATCAAATCAATCTTAGTAAAGACACATGCGCCATGCAGTTCGTCTAACATATCATCCAATCTGGGTATTGGATAGCGATACTTAACTGTTATGCGATTCACAGCCCCACAATCAACACACATACGCCAACTCCCATCCTTTTTAGGCACCAAAAGAACCGGCACTACACATGGACTAAGACTCCCATGGATATGCCCCCTTGCTAACAACTCCTCCACTTGCTTTTGAAGTTCCTTTGTCTCCTCGGGGTTGCTCCTATAGGCTGGGCGGTTTGGAATTTGAGCTCCTGGTATGAAATCAATTTGATGTTCAATTCCTTTTATTGGTGACAATCCTTATGGTAACTCTTCAGGGAATACATTCTCATATTCTTGCAATAAAGAAACAACAACACTAGGCAAAGAAGGGTTAAGGTCAGCTTCAATAAAATAAGATTCCTTGTACATGAGTACAAGTAAACACTGTTGATTCTCAAAGCCACTCTCATATCCCTTACTTTTGCATAAAAATTGTTTTTCTTTGTACCACTCTCCTTTGGGCCAATTATTTGCTTTTCTTTTGGGGACTCTTTTCCTCCCATTTTTCTCTCTTTCTCAGCCTCTCTTTTTTCTTTTCCTCTCATCTTTTTTATTTTGCAACTCTCGGCCTTTCCATTTTATTTTTGCTCATTTTCTCTCAATTTGGACCTTTCGGCTTCTTTTTGCATTTCTTCCTCCATGCTCCTTTTTAGCTTCATTTGATCTTTATAAACTTTACTAGGAGTCATAGGAGCCAAAATGATACGTTGATCTTCCATCATGAATGAGTATCTATTTCTATACCCATCATACGTCACCTTTCTGTCATATTGCCATGGCCTACCAAGCAACACATGACCTGCATGCATAGGTACTACATCACAAAGTACACGGTCAAAATATCTTCCAATGGAGAATGAAATTAAAACTTATTTATTTACCCTTATCTCTCCACAATCATTAAGCCATTGTAGTCTATATGGCCTAGGATGTTTCAAACAATCCAGCCCCAACTTATCAACTAAGGTAGTACTTGCAACATTAGTACAACTTCCTCCATCAATTGTAAGACTACAAATTTTGCCATTTATCAGGCATCTAGAATGGAAGATATTTTCCCTTTGTTCAACCCTATCTTCTTTCAATTGAGCATTTAGTACACGCCTAACCATAAGATTTACGTCCCCTCCAATAGCATGTTCGGCCTCATCATCATCACTACAATATTCAAATGAAGGCATTGAATCATATTCTTTATCAATTTCGGATTCAATAACACCATTATCTTTTAATATCATAACCTTTTTATTTGGGCATTGAGATGCAATAAGTCCATTGCCAAGGCACTTAAAGCATTTTATGTTTCTATGCTTTTTAGTATTGGAAGAAGAAGTAGCATTATCTTTAGGGTTACCTTTTTGCTCTACTTTACCCTTTTCTACTCTTACCTTGTCTTTGCCTTTGTCTTCCCTTTTAGGCCACTTTGAGCTCCAATTAGATGTGGAACCCAAATCAGTTGTTTTATTGGTTCCCTTTTGCTTTAGTTGCTTCTCCACCTTCATAGCCATATTCACCATCTCCTCAAACTCTACATAGTGGTACAGCTCAATAACATTTGCAATTTCCTTATTTAGAGCAGCCAAGAAATGTGCCATGGGAGCCTCCCTATCTTCATCAATATTAGCCCTCATCATAGCTATCTCCATTTCTTTATGATAGTCCTCAACACTTTTATTCCCTTGTCTCAAACTTTGGAGCCTTTGATGTAGTTCCCTATAATAGTAACTAGGGACAAACCTCTTTCTCATGACTGCCTTCATCCCCACCCATGTGTTTACAGGCCTTTCGCCATTCCTACGCCTATTGAGGATGATTTGGTCCAACCATACCAAGGCATAGTCAGTGAATTCCACGGCTGCCAACTTTACTTTTTTTTCCTCAAAATAGTTATGAAATTCAAACACCAATTCCAATTTTCTCTCCCACTCCAAGTAAGCATCAACATCATTCCTACCTTGAAAAATAGGTATTTTCATTTTAATACTCCTCAAATTACGATCTATCTGATTCTCGATGTTCCCAAATCTATCTGCCTCTACCCTGCCTCTATGTTCTCTCCTATTCCTTCCTCTATCATTTCTGCCTCCTCTACCTCTAAACTGATTTCTATCCCTATCATCATCAAACTCATCAAAATCTTCTTCATAGTCAGATTGAGGTGGAGTTGCTAACATTTCCCTTCTCCCTCCAAATCAACTTCGTAAGGATGTATCTCTTCTAAGATTATGTAGAGCTTGATCATGGCCTTCTAACCTCCTATCAGACTTGTGTTGTTTTTCTCTTTGGCAAGGTTCACGTCTTATCTTTTTCAAATTTGACTTTTGGTAGTCCACTTACTAGCTCTTCTTTGCTAAGACTTTGAATTAAATCCATGCTTGCAGGACCAAGCCTTCTATGGAATAGCCAAAGTTCATCACTAGTAGTCATAAGACACTTAGAGGAAAGGTTAGATATTTTGTGTAAGTCTATTATGTAAGTATTGACATCTCTACTTCCTTTGAATATCTCTTGGCCACTAAAAGAGGTTACAAGACATTCATTTGAGGTAAAAAATATTTGGTTTCCCTTATCACATAATTGACTTACACTTAACAAGTTATGTTTCAAACCATCAACAAGTAAAACATCTTCAATGAAAGTAGTATTATTAATACCAATGAAGTCAATGCCAATTACCTTACCCTTAGCATTGTTTCCAAATATTACATTACCTCCATCAATACTTTTAATGTCATTGAATAGTTCTTTATTTCCAGTCATATGCCACTGAGCATCCACTATCCACAAGCCAAACATTTTCTTTTATAGTGGACTTCAGACATACCTATAAAATCACCATTTAAGTATTGTTTTTAGGTACCCAAATGAGCTTGGGTCCTTGGGGGTTAGCATATGAACCTTCCCAATGAGCCTTCCTTATCCAACAATGTTTATTGATATGACCAAATTTCATACAATAATTGCATTGTTTAGCTCTAAACATGTTTTTCGGTTTTACCATGCTTTTTGGTCTCATTGTCCTATTGGATGTAGTTTGTGAGCAATGACATACACATGCATGGGTTTAGTGTGTGTTTTGCACTTAGCCCTTGGGACTATTACTTCTAATGTAGAGATATGAGGTGCACTTGACTTAACAAATGTGGTCTTGTGAGATGAAAATGATGTTCCCTTAAATCCTAGACCCTTATTAAATATGGTCTTTGAGACACAATGAGAGTATCTAAACTCTCATTGCCTTTATGAAATCTTGAAATGGAGTTTCTAAGTTCCTCAACTTCATTTTTCAAAACATTGTTCTCTTTAAGCAAGGATTTAGTTGAGGGTCTAGAGGAGTACTGATCAAATGATTTTTGAAGAGATTCATAAGAAGATTTAAGCTCAAGATTTTTCTTTTCTAAAACTTCCATTTTGTTTTTCAAACTTAAAATATTATTTTTATAAGTATTGAATTTACATCTATATTTTTCTAATTCTAGGTTCAATACTTCTATTAGAATTTGCTCATCATCATCTTTACTATCACTCTTATTATCACTACTGTCATTATTGAATGAATATGAGTAAAGTGGTCCTAACTCATATGTGACGTGATCCTCTAAAGCCATGAAGTATAGTTGACCTCTTCACTTTCATTGTCATCTTTTTCACTTGAAGAGCTTTTGTCATCCCATGTGGCTTTGTGACCTTTCTACCCATTATCTTTTTGATATTTTTTCTTGTGTTTCTTGAGCCTTGGACATTCTGGTTTGATATATCCCTTCTTCCCACACTCATAACATTTTACCTCCTCTTTATTCCTTTGAGAGTCATTTGAGGAGTGTTTGAGATTTCTTTGTTTGAAGTTTCGAGAGTTGTCAATTCTCTTTACAATTATTCTTTTCAGTCTTCTCGAGAGCATTGCAATGTCCTCATTTGCATCATCACTCTTTTCTTCATCATCTTCAACTTTTTCTTGAGATTTTGAAGTAGAGGCTCTTAGTGCTAGAGGCTTTCTTTTTTCTAGCTCGGTTTCAAGTTCTCTATCTCTCTTTACTTCCATTTCATGTGTTAGAAGTTTGCCAATAAACACATCGGTATTCATGACGCTTATGCCTTTTCATTGGCTTATTCTATGCCAACAACTCTTGAACCATAATCTTTGAGAGGAAGACTTTTCAGAATTTTGTTGTTTACATTTTCCAAGCTCAAGTGTTTTCCAAGCTTTCTCATGCCGTTTATGATGGCTAGAAGATGGTCATCATATCGGTGATGGATTCATTGGATTTCATCTTGAAGAGTTCATATTCTGAAGTGAGAAGTTGAATTTTCTTGGATTTAACTTTATTTGTTCCTTCATGATAATTCTCCAATGTTTTCCACATACTATATGTGGTAGGGCAGTTGATGCGGAACCCCAAAGACCGTGCCTTGAAACCCCTCAACAAGACAAGGTAAACAAACCTTAAGCTATGGTGATCATAGATTGAATCTGACCCAAAGCTAACCAATGTAGCAAAGAACCAAGATTATAAGATTTAATAAGAATAGCCACGCCACAAGCAATATCACTTGATAAGTAACTAATTCCTAAAGGTAACAAAGAGATGCAAATCTGCCTCACTTTAAAGAAAAACACTCAAATTCGTTTTTATTCATTGATTCATTCATTGATGTCTTGTAAAAGAAGCCTATATGAGTATTTATAGCCCTAAGTCTTTGAATCCTTTATGGTAAAGGATAACTAAATCCTATTCTAACTCAACTCCTAAATGTACAGCCATATTCTAACTCAAATTCTAAAAAGTAGAGTCCTACTTGGATTAGGACACTAATTAAATCCTTCTAAAATAAGACAAGTGGTGGGTTGGGCTTTATTTCTTTGGCCCACATGTCTATCACTAATTAAAGCCTAAGGTAATTTAAATTAGGCAGCCCACATACATAATTAAGCCCAATTACAAGTTAAGCCCAAATCCCATAAATAGGCACATGCATGGCACATGATCTTGAGCACATGGTTGGCACATGATGTCTTCCACATGGATGGCACATGTCTTGCACATGTTTGGCACATGACTCCTAGCACATGATTTGCACATGACTTGTAATCTTTAATTTTATGGACTTTGCCTTGTTTAGCCCATTTGAATTGAATCTTCATGAAAGACTCCCTTGATCTTCACTTTAGGCTTCCCTTTGTGTATTATTGGCCCATAAGCTTGATTGTGAATTTTAGGCCCAATATAGCAACAAATGCTCCAATGCTGCCTTCTATGACTTGGAATACGCCCCACATTGAATTGGATCATATGAAAAGACTTTTGAACTCCTTTAAGGCTCATTTCAATGATATAATATTGCTCCACTCCATTGAAAAAAGATTGTCGTTCATATTCTTCAATTATGGTTCCCGTGCATACATCAGCAGTGTTGGATTCTACCACATTCTTCAATGGATAGTGAACTTGCGAGAATTGACATTGCCTTTTTATTTTTGAAGTTTGCTCTACGTTGAGGCTCTGTCCAATCATCTCTTGAAAGGATTTCTTCTTCACCATCAACTCCTCTTCTGGTTGGTGGTGTCCATTCTTTCTGAACGCTATCCCAAACTTCAATTCTTTCACTATCGAGATATGTCTTCATCTGAAACTTTCAATGAGCATAGTTTGCTCCATCAAAGTAAGGCTTGAGACTTTGGAATCCTTCTTTGGCCATTTTTTGATCTTTTCTAGTGCTTTTTAGGCTTTGATGCTAGACTTTCTCTGATACCAATTGTTGCCCAGACAATGAACCAAGAAGCGGGGTTGAATTGGATATTAAATAAAAATTTCTTAACTTTAAGTGCGGAATAAAATTAAATAGAGTAGAAATGAAGAGATATCACACACGAGATTTATAAAGGTTCAGGTATTAACAAACCCTACTCCTCTCCCCAATCTCAATTGGGAGTTTCACTAACATACTAAGTGTTACAATGGAGTTTTACAAGCTCACTCCCAACTATAGTGTTTCTTTCAATGGCTAACACCTAATCCAGAAATTCCCTTGTATTTTAATGGCTCACACAATAAACCAATTTCTTGTGTTTTAGGGCTCACACAATTAACCCTTACAAGTGTTTCAATCTTAACCCAATATACCCAAACTCACTTGAGTAAATATTATAATGAAAATACTCACCAACCTATAATGCTCAAAAATTATGAGCAATTAAGTTTTCACAAAGAATAAAGGTTTTGTTGAAAAATAATTAATGCACAATTGCTACAACAATATTAAAGATTTAAAGTAATTGTTATTCTTTTTTTAGGATTCATAAATAACTTGCATTTATACTTTAGCGAATTATAGCCGTTTTGGTGCATTTAAAGCTAAAATAGTCATTAAACCAACTCTTAACTTTGCGTCTGACATGTTTCTCTATCCTCATTCACGGGGGTGACTATATATGTCATGGTCGTGAATGTTTTTCTAAATCGTGGTCCAAGTGGTGACTCTGGCCATGAAGCTCTCTGGAAGAATTTGAAATGTTTGATCACGGGTGTGACTTTATACTTTCACGGGCATGAATATTCTTCCAAGCCGTGGTCCAAGTGGTGACTCTGGCCGTGAAGCTCTCTGGAAGAATTTGATATGTTATCTCACGGGCGTGAATGATTTGATCATTCACGGTTGGTATGATCCTTCATGGCTATGAACTTTAAATATTGGAGAGTTGGAGCTAAGCTATATCACGGGCGTGACATAATCAGTTACGAACGTGAACATGCAATTTATTTTTATTTGACCTTTAAAGGTTGTCTTTCATTCTTGCATCCTATTTTATTCAAGATATATCATGTTCAACAAATTTAGAACACAATCATTGTTACATACATTATTGCTATTTTATTTGTTAGTATCAAAATGACGGAAATAGCCTTCAAGGTTTAACAATAATCTATATTTTTCGATGATCAAATAAAATAATTTTCACATACAGGTGTATTTTTGACTCCCGAGTATGCTAATCAATCTCAAAAACTATAGTTTACGACTAACCTAGTATTTATGTCATTACAATGGAACTTATATTATACCGGTGATGACACTTGTATATACATAGTACTATATCCAAGTGGTAAATTTATTATGCTTGGATGACCAATCCTATAATCCTGATTATTGGTTCGGTCCTAGATGTTATGGGACAAATTACACTGAGAACAAAATGAAGAATATTATAGTGTGTGTTACATATATTAATTGCTTATACCTGCAAATAAATGTGATAAAATAAAATATTTGTATGAGATTATTACATGATGCATGTAGGTATAGAAAAACACATAATAGCATGACATATATGTAAATGACAAATAGTTACATATTGCATATATGTAATATATTGTCTTATTTATATATACAACTAAGCCAAATGCTTAACGTAATAGTTAAGTTGAGGTTGAATAAGGGTTAAATCGGCTACTCACTAGGAGGAAACCGGTTTTGATTTTTATTCCATATTGTCTAATTCTTTGTGCTCTTAAGTTTTCATTCTTTTAATTTTCTCCTTTTGCATCTAATTACATTAGTTAAGTCTAATTTACATTTTTAGATTTAATTTGAACAAAATCAGTAGCATACACCTATTTAAATTCGTGTATAGCTTTAAATATAAATTTCTTTCACATCAGTTTGCTTCTAGACTTTGTTCTATTCATTCTTGTTATGGTTCATTGTTGATTCTTAGCATAGATCACTTGCATATTGTTTGATTTTGTTTCTGGTTCTTACTTGTAATTTTGAGATTCAAATTTTGAGTGGTAAAAGGCAAGAGTGGTGAGCTTAAAAGAGGTTAAAAGCCATTATTTGTGTGAAACATGAGTGGTATATAGTCGATTTTGAGAAAAACACGTGAGGGAGTGATTGTGAGGTCAAGGGGAAGTAGCGAATGAGAGGACCAGCTGAAACTCATACCATTAGAGGATGTCCAATCTGAATTCCAAAGGCTATTTTCCATGATTGAATCTTTTAATGAGAAGATGGAGAGACAAGATCAAAAAATTGAAGAGGTGAGACAACAAGGCACTTCAAATTCCAGAAAAACAAGAGAAGAGTCATGGACTCATGGGAAATGGAACATTCACAATTCTGGAATAAGGAGGTTTTGGCCTCAAGAAGAAGATGAGGACTTTGATTCCTATGATGATGAAGATGATACCCATTCAACGAGGAGAGGAGGAGATAAGCGTGATAGCAACATCAATTCCATCAAAATGAAAATTCCACCTTTTAAAGGGAGGAATGATGCCGAAGCATACCTAGAATGGGAGAGAAAAGTGGAGCTCATTTTTGAATGCCACAACTATAGTGAAGAGAAAAAAAATAAAACTTGCTGTTATTGAATTCACTGATTATGCTCTTGTTTGGTGGGATCAGATCATGATGACTAGAAGAAAGAATGGAGAAAGACCTATTAGAAGGTGGGAGGAGATGAAGAGAGTGATGAGAAAAAGATTTGTGCCAGCCTATTACTATAGGGAGTTGCACCAAAAATTGCAATGCCTTACACAAGGATCCAGGACCGCTGAAGATTATCATAAGGAGAAGATGGAGATGGCAATGATGAGAGCCAATGTGGAGGAGGATCCAAAAGTCACCATGGCACGTTTCCTAGGGGGTTTGAACAAAGATATTGCTAATGTTATTGAATTACAACACTATGTGGACTTTGAAGACATGGTCAACATGGCCATAAAAATTGAAAAGTAATCATTAGAATAGAATTTAGTTATCCTTTACCATAAAGGATTCAAAGACTTAGGGCTATAAATACTCATCTAGGCTTCTTGTACAAGACATGAATAAATAAAAACTAATTTTAGTGTTTTTCTTTGAAGTGAGACATATTTACATCTCTTTATTACCTTTAGGAATTAGTTACTTATCAAGTGATATTGCTTGTGGCGTGGCTATTCTTAATAAACCTTATAATCTTGGTTCTTTACTACATTGGTTAGCTTTGAGTTGGATTCAATCTATGATCACCATAGCTTAAGGTTTGTTTACCTTGTCTTGTTGAGGGGTTTCAAGACAAGGTCTTTGGAGTTCTGCATCAGTTTGGTATCAGAGCTTTTGGTTTAGTAATCATTATCTATCCTTTAAAATTGCTTTCTAGTTGTTAACTTAGTTAGATTTAAATTCTGCCATTAGAGGTACCTTAGAAAAAGTTTATGCCATAAAGAGTAAAATGACATGTTTGGATTTCTTTTCAATTCATGATATGTTTGAGGTTTATTAAATAATTGGTTTTGAGGTTAAATAGTACAACTTTTGAATTCAGGTACCATAGTGATCATATTGAGCATTGATTTGATCTTGAGGAATTGAGCTTATCTATTAAATATACCTTGGATACTTGCTAGTTGGTGATAAATTGAGGTTGAATAAGGGTTAAATCGGCTACTCACTAGGAGGAATTCGGTTTTGATTTTTATTCCATATTGTCTAATTCTTTGTGCTCTTAAGTTTTCATTCTTTTAATTTTCTCCTTTTTGCATCTAATTACATTAGTTAATTCTAATTTACATTTTTAGATTTAATTTGAACAAAAATCAGTAGCATACACCTATTTAAATTCGTGTATAGCTTTAAATATAAATTTCTTTCATATCAGTTTGCTTCTAGACTTTGTTCTATTCATTCTTGTTATGGTTCATTGTTGATTCTTAGCATAGATCACTTGCATATTGTTTGATTTTGTTTCTGGTTCTTACTTGTAATTTTGAGATTCAAATTTTGAGTGGTAAAAGGCAAGAGTGGTGAGCTTAAAAGAGGTTAAAAGCCATTATTTGTGTGAAACACGAGTGGTATAAAGTCTATTTTGAGATGTTGCCCAGATATTAGACCAAGAAGGGGGGTGAATTGGAGTTAAAAAAATTAAATTTTAAGGCGCGGAAATAAATAATTAATCTTAGGAGGGATAGAGAAAATCAGACACAAAGATTTATAGAGGTTCGGGTGTTAACAAACCCTACTCCTCTCCCCAATTGCAATTGGGAGTTTCACTAACACACTAAGTGTTACAATGGAGTTTTACAAGCTCACTCCCAACTATAGTGTTTCTCACAATGGCTCACACCTAACCCAGAAATCCCTAGTGTTTTAATGGCTCACACAATAATCATTTCCTTATGTTTTACAAGCTTACACAAACAACCTACACTTTGTGTTTTACAGGCTCACACAAACAACATACACTTTGTGTTTTACAGGCTCACACAAACAACCTACACTTTGTGTTTTGGAGGTTTATACCACTAAACCTTACAAGTGTTCTACTCTTAACCCAGAACTATCCAAAGCTCACTTGAGTAAAGATTACAGAGAGAACCACTTATAAATCTTTATTGCTCAAATATGAGGAGCAAAAAGATTTTTACAGAGAATTGATTTGTTCTCAAAGTAGAAGATAGCTTGTGATTTTAAGTATATGCTAATCTTTTGTTTTTCTTATCATCCTCTTGTTCCTTAATGCATAAATGACTTCCATGTATACTCCCATGGCTGAATATAGCCGTTGGGTGCATTAAATAAGAAACTAGCCGTTGTACCAATCAAAAAATTGTCTGACATTTTTCTCTTTCATTGTTCACGGGCGTGACTCTGCTTGTCACGGGGGTGACTGTTCTTCCCAAACTGTGACTGAAGTGGTGATCTTGGTTGTGAAACTCTCTGGAATGTTTTGACATATAGAGTCACGGGCTTGACATTAATCATTCACGGGCGTGACACTCTTCCCAGCCATGAGCCAAGTGGTGACTCTGGTCGTGAAGCTGTCTGGATGAAATTGCATGATGCTTCACGGGGGTGACTGAAATGCTTACTTAACGGTTTATTTTTCCTTCATGGCCGTGAACTTCAAATGTTGGTTTTGGTAACGGTTAGCTTTCTTCACGAGAGTGACTCCTAGAGTCACAGCAGTGAACATGCTACTCTTTGATTTTTGTTTCTCAAGGATTATTCTTTCAATTCTCCATTCTTGCTATTTTAATTCATGTCCTGTATAATACACTTACAAAAACAAGTATGTTAAATACAATATTGCTATATTATTTGTTATCATCAAAATAACGGAAATACCCTCAAGGTTAACAATCTCCCCCTTTTTGATGGTGACAAATAATATATTAATATGTGATTTTGAGAAGTCTCCCCCTCAAAATATACTTAGGATAAAAAATTATACTGTGCAAGAATAGTAAATAATGATGTAGCATAAAACTAGATTTTAAGTATATGCAAGTTATATGAGAAGTATATCCAATACATACCATAATTCCTTTTCAAGATATAAAGTATATGTAAGGTATATTTAAGGTATATCATGGCATGTTTTTATTTGTAACTTGCTTTAAGGTATATGCAAAGTATACTTAGGGTATATCTAAGGTATATAAAAACTTAATTTTCCAATTATATACATGGTATATGAAATGTTGAATCAAGATTTTTAAACCAATTCAAAGTCAATTCACTTTTTGATTCACCAATTCCTATACCATTCTCCCCTATCATATATTGCTAGTTTTTCTCCCCATTTTGTCATCAATCAAAAAGGATATGAAGATTGAAGTAAACAAGAACAAACATATATATATTATAAAGGAAGAGAATACAAACTAAGTTAAAATATTTAGAAAGGAAATTTAAAAATTTCCTACACAATCAAAACATAAAAATGACAAACAAACTAAAAATTATCAAGTTTAGGCTACACTCTAGCCTATCTTCTAGCCAGACATCCTATCACGAAGCCTAGCTACTTCAGCCTCAAGGCTGTCCATCCGAGACTCCATGAAGTCCTTGAAGTTCTCCAACCTCTCATCCATGGAAGTCTGCAGCTGCTCAAAACGTGGTGCCAAGAGGTCAACCACCTGCTGCGCTAAGGATGGTGTGGAAGCTGAGGACTGTCCAATGTCCTGCTCGACTGCTGGAGGTGCTTCCTCAATCCGAGCCCTCTTTTTCTGCTGGACTCCCTGGAGCCCTCATTATCTTCCCAGATAATCTCTCCAGCAGTATCAGTAAAGCGATAGAAGATATCGTTCTGAAAAACGATTCTGACAGCTGCTCCCATCTTGATGAATGACTCAACATCCAACCTATCTCGAGGAAGTGCAGGAATGATGTTGAAGTGATGGTCATCTAGCTTCAAATAATTGAGCTTCGCTGCAATATGGGTGACATATGCCCCAATCAAGATATCTCCTGTGGGCTTGGTGGCAATGGAGAGAAGATGGTTTGCAAACCATCTGGAAAGTGCCACTGTGACTCCCCTGCGAGCCATCTCAAGGAGGAAGAGCTCTGACTTTCTGATTGTTCCATTACTTTCTCCCCTAGCAAAAATGCTATAGGTTAGGAACCTATGCAAGTACCTATGTACTGGGGCTACGAGATGAGTGCTATTGGTCTTCTTCACGTCCCAGCTACAATTACATCCAAAATGAGTCCAGGCTAGAGGGGCAGAGAATTCAACCTCAGTCTCATTTAGAATGTCATCAGATGGTAGGTTGAACAATTCTCCAAATGCGATGGCGCTGAGGGTGTTAGGATTATCGCAGAGTTGGAATTTCACCACTCCAGTTGGTGAAACCTGCAAGGTGCTGAGAAATTCCAGCGTTGGCTCCCTCAGAGTCGGCTGATGGATTTCAACAAACTCTTTTAGATGACAGACTTGTAGTTGCTCTGTCATAGCCATCTCAAGTCCGAGAGTACGGACTGTCTGCCAATCGAAGGACCTTGATGATAAAAGAGGTATCTTCTTCAAAGTTGCATACCGAGGATGACAACTCTCCGAAATGCGGTTCATGAGGTAATCTGCATACCTCTTAGGTGCATGGGACTTCTTTCTCTTTCCCTTAGATGAAGCAGTCTCCATATTTGAAGAAATTAGTTGATGGAGTTGAAGAAAATATTTGACAGAAAATTTGATGTAAAACCCTAGAAATGTATGATTTCTGCTGAAGATTCGAACTTTTGGGGGTTTTTATAGTGAAATTTCAAGTCTTTGGGGTCAGAATCTTCAATGTCTCAATGAATGAGAGTAAATGAGATCGGTTTTGGGAGATGGAGAGTTGAAATGAAGGTTGTAACCGGCTGTTTTCTTATATATTAGATACATTCACGGTCGTGACTTATGGTGTCACGGGCATGAATGGTCGTGTTCACGGTTTGCTGAAGTAGTGTTCCACCCGTGAATGAAGGCGTGAATAAGTACACGTGCGTGATAGATGAATATCACGGGCGTGAATGATCATAGGTCACGGGGGTGCATATATCGTCACGGGCGTGAACTGTTGAATTTCACTACTTATGCCCGTGAAGCAAGCCGTGACACAATGCGTGAAAGCTTCTGTGATTTTTGAGGCGTAATTGTTCACGGGAGTGAAAATGCATCACGGGCGTGAAAGTCCATTTTCACGGGCATGACTCAAGCCGTGAAACTAAGTTTCACCACTGGAAGCCGTGAAGCATGTCGTGAACCAAATTCGTGAACGACACTGCCTCTTTGGGCCACTTAAGTCACGGGCGTGACTCCTCTAGAATTTTCATCAAAAAGAAATTAAGTTCTGCAACAAGACTAAATCATTTCAACAAAGATTCTACTTCATAAAACATGAATTCTCATCAAAATTTCTATCTTATAACTTGTGATATGATTTAAGATCAACAATTAAAATTTCATATTCTTGCAATCACAAGGTTAATCCATCAATCATACCTAGTTCTCTTCTAATGAAATTAAATCTTTCCTCATTTAGAGACTTAGTGAAAATATCTGCTAATTGATTTTCTATGCATATAAATTCTAATTCAACATCTCCATATTGAACATGATCTCTAATAAAGTGGTGTCTAATGTCAATATGTTTACTTCTAGAGTGTTGAATAGGATTCTTTGAAAGATTTATAGCACTAGTGTTGTCACATTTTATAGGTATATGGTTCATCTCATGACCATAGTCCTTAAGTTGTTGTTTCATCCAAAGAATTTGTGTACAACAACATCCAACTGCTACATATTCAGCTTCAGCAGTTGAGAGAGCAACTGAAACTTGTTTCTTGCTAAACCAAGAAACCAAACATTCTCCAATGAAGTGACAAGTACCTGAAATACTTTTTCTATCCAAAAGACTACCAGCATAGTCTGCATCTGAATATCCTATAATATAAAAAGATGAATTCCTAGGATACCATAAATCTAGATGCAATGTTCCATGTAAATATCTTAAAATCCTTTTTACAGCATTTAGATGAGATTCTTTAGGACATGATTGAAATCGTGCACATAAGCAAACACTATACATAATATCGGGTCTAAAAGCAGTGAGATATAAAAGTGATCCGATCATACCTCTATAAAGCTTTTCATTAATGCTCTTACCCTTTTCATCTTTGTCCAATTTTGTTGATGTGCTTATAGGAGTCTTGGCATTTTTGCATCCTTCCATACCAAATTTTTTATTAAGTCTTTGGCATATTTGGATTGGTTGATGAATATGCCCTCATTGCTTTGCTTTATTTGTAGACCAAGGAAATACTTAAGTTCTCTCATCATGCTCATTTCAAATTCCCTAGTCATGCACTTAGCAAATTCTTGACAAAGCAGTTCATTAGTAGAACCAAATATTATATCATCAACATAAATTTGAACAATTAGTATATCATGCTTATGCTTTTTGATGAATAGTGTAGTGTCAACATTTCCCTTTGTGAAACTATTTTCTAATAAAAAAGAACTTAATCTCTCATACCAAGCTCTTGGAGCCTGTTTTAAACCGTACAAAGCTTTTGAAAGTTTAAAAACATGATTTGACAAATCATAGCTTTCAAAACCTGATGGTTGTTCTACATACACTTCTTCATCTATATAACCATTTAGAAATGCACTTTTCACATCTATTTGAAAAAGTTTAAAATTCATGTGACATGCATATGCTAAGAGTATTCTTACAGCTTCTAATCTAGCTACAGGTGCATATGTTTCATCATAATCTATACCTTCTTCCTGATTATATCCTTTTGCAACTAGTCTTGCTTTATTCCTAGTTATTAACCCTTGTTCATCTAATTTATTTCTAAATACTCATTTGCTGCCTATGATTGGATGATTCTTGGGTCTAGGTACTAGGTTCCATACCTTATTTCTCTCAAATTGGTTGAGTTCCTATTGCATGGCAATTACCCAACTTTCATCATTAAGAGCCTCATCAATGTTTTTAGGCTCAATTTGTGAAATAAAAGCAATGTCAGTGACTAAATGCTTGAAATGAGATCTAGTACTTACTACCCTTGATAGATCACCAATTATTTGCTCTTTTGGATGATCTTTCTTCATTCTCCATTCTTTTGGAAGTTCTTGCTCCATTTGTTCTTGATTTTGAGGTAGTAAATTTTCTTGATTGATTTCTTCTTTTCCATTTTCAATGACAAGTTTTTCCATATTATCTACAACATCATCAAGAGCACTACCTTTCACAAGATCAAGTCTACTAGTTTCATTAAAAACAACATGCATGGATTCTTCCACAGTTAATGATCTTTTATTAAATACTCTATATGCTTTGTTGGTTGTAGAGTATCCTAAAAAGATACCTTCATCAGACTTAGAGGCAAATTTTTCAAGATTGTCCTTGGTGTTCAATATAAAACACTTGCATCCAAATACTCTAAAGTATGAAACCAAGGGCTTTCTTCCATTCCATAGCTCAAATGAGGTTTTGTTTAAAAGAGGTCTTTTGAAAACTCGATTTGAAATATAACATGTAGTGTTTGTGGCTTCTGCCCAAAAATACGTTGGTAATTCATATTCATTAAGCATTGTTCTAGCCATTTCAATTAATGTTCGATTTTTCCTTTCAACTACCCCATTTTGTTGAGGTGTCCTAGGAGATGAGAAATTATGTGGAATGTCATGTTTAAGACAAAAGCTTTCAAAGTTTTCATTTTCAAATTCTTTCCCATGATCACTTCTTATTTTTGAAATGCAGTACCCTTTTTCATTTTGAACTCTTTTAGCAAAGTTTTTGAAATTTTCAAAAGCATCACTCTTTTGAGCTAAGAAAATTACCCAAGTAAATCTAGAGTAATCATCTACGATGACAAATGCATAATGTTTTCCTCCTAAGCTAGCAATTCTAGTAGTCCAAATAAGTCTAAATGCAGGAGTTGAAGAGGTTTTGATGTACTTACTATGTTTTTGGCTTTGAAAGATGACTTGTGTTGCTTTTCTCTTTGACAAGGATCACATGTCTTGCCTTTTTCGTATTTAACTCTTGGTAATCCTTTTACTAGCTCTCCTGTGCTGAGACTTTGTATTAAGTCCATATTAGCATGACCAAGTCTTCTATGCCACAGCCAAGATTCATCACTAGTAGTCACAAGACACTTAGAAGAATGGTTAGATAGTTCATGTAAGTTTATTATGTACGTATTGATATCTCTATTTCCTTTAAATATTTCTTGACCATCAATAGAGATTACAAGACATTCATTTGAAGTAAAGATTACTTTGTTTCCTTTATCACATAATTGACTTACACTTAACAAGTTATGTTTCAAGCCATCAACAAGTAAGACATCCTTAATAAAAGTAATACCATCAACACCAATAGAACCAATGCCAATTACCTTACCCTTTGCATTGTTTCCAAAGGTAACTTTACCTTTATCAATACTTTTCATTTCATTGAAGAGTTCTTTATCTCCTGTCATATACCTTGAGCATCCACTGTCTACTAGCCACGAATTTTTGTTTATTGTGGACTTGAGGCATACGTATAGAATTACAAATCAAGTATGATATTTAGGTACCCAAATGAGTTTGGGTCCTTGGAGGTTAGCACATGAAGGTTCCCAATGAGCCTTCCTTATCCAGCAATGTTTGTTTATATGACCTATTTTCATACAATAATTACATTGTTTAGGTATAAACTTGCTTTTTGGTCTTACAATGTATTTGAATACCATAATTTGATTAGACTGACTTTGAGAACAATGGCATGCACAATCATGATTAATTTGCATTTTTCTAGATACATTCTTCCTATATATAAAGGCATGATTCTTTTTCTATATAGAGGGTTTAACATTCTTATTTCTTAGTGCAGTTCTAACAGGTATGGAGATGTTATGTTCTTTAGACTTAACAAATACTGTTTTGTTAGAAGATGATGATGTGTCCTTAAATCCTAGACCATGTCTAACTAAAGGTGGTCTTTGAGACACAATGAGAGTATCTAACTCTCTTTACCCTTGTGAAATTTAGAAATGGAATTTCTAAGTTCCTCAACTTCATTTTTCAAAGTATTATGTTCTTTTAACAGTGAAGCTGTTGAGGGTCTTGATGAGTATTCATCTAATGACTTTTGAAGAGATTCATTAGATGATTTAAGTTTTATGTTCTCTTTTTCTAAACCATCTATCTTATTTTTCAAATTAGAGATATTATTTCTATAGGTACTAAATTTAGTTCTATATTTCTCTAATTCTATATTTAATTCTTCTATTAGGCTTTGCTCATCATCATCATCATTATTACTATTACTATCATTATCACTACTATCATTATTGAAGGAATATGAGTGTAGTGATCTTATCTTATCCGAGATGTGATCCTCAATAGCCATGAAGCATAGGTTGACCTCTTCACTTTCATTATCATCTTTTTCACTTGAAGAGCTTTCGTCATCCCATGTGGCTTTATGACATTTCTCCCCATTGTCTCGTTGGTATTTTCTCTTATAATTCTTGAGCCTTGGACATTCTGGTTTGATATGTCATTTCTTTCCACATTCATAGCATTTTACCTCTTCCTTACTTCTATGTGTATCATTAGAAGTTTGTTTGAGGTTTCTTTGCCTGAATTTTCTGGAATTGCTCATTTTCTTCTCAATGATTCTTTTTAATCTCCTTGAAAGCATAGCGATGTCCTCATTTTCATCATCACTCATTTCTTCGTCATCTTCACTTTCTTCTTGAGATTTTGAAGTAGAGGCTCTAAGTGCTAAGGGTTTTCTTTTCTCTGGCTTTGCTTCAAGCTCTCTATCTCTCTTTACTGCCATCTCATGTGTGAGAAGCTTGCCAATCAGCACATCAGTATTCATGATACTCATATCTTCATTTGCTTCTTCTATGCCAGTAACTCTTATGGTCTTTAAGAGGAGGACTTCTCAGGATTTTATTGTTTACATCTTCCAAACTCAGATGCTTCCCAAGTTTCCTCATTCCATTTATATTGGATAGAAGACGGTTGGTCATGTAAGTGATTGACTCATTGGATTTCATCTTGAAGAGCTCATATTCTGAGGTTAGAAGTTGAATCTTCTTGGATTTGACTTGCTTAGTTCCCTCATGATAGTTCTCTAATGTCTTCCATATGCTATATGATGTTGAGCAGTGTTGTATTCTCCCACATTCTTCAATAGATAATGAGCTTGATAGAATTGTCATTACCTTCTTGTTTTTGAAATTTACTTTTCTTTGAGGCTCTGTCCAATCATCTCTTGATAGGATTTCCTCTTCACCATCAGCTCCTCTTCTGGTTGGTGGTGTCCATTCTTTTCGTACACTATCCCAGACTTCAATTCCTTCACTATCCAAGTATGTCTCCATCCTAAACTTCCAATGGGCATAATTTGCTCCATCAAAGTAAGGTTTGAGACTCTGAAATCCTTCACTGGCCATATCTTACTCTTTACTAGCGCTTTTTAGGTTTCGATGCTAGACAAAGCTCTGATACCAATTTTTGCCCAGATATTAGACCAAGAAGGGGGTTTGAATTGGAGTTAAAAAAAATTAAATTTTAAGGTGCGGAAATAAATAATTAATCTTAGGAGGGATAGAGAAAATCATACACAAAGATTCATAGAGGTTCGGGTGTTAACAAACCCTACTCCTCTCCCTAATCGCAATTGGGAGTTTCACTAACACACTAAGTGTTACAATGGAGTTTTACAAGCTCACTCCCAACTATGGTGTTTCTCACAATGGCTCACACCTAACCCAGAAATCCCTTGTGTTTTAAAGGCTCACACAATAACCAATTCCTTGTGTTTTACAGGCTCACACAAACAACCTACACTTTGTGTTTTACAGGCTCACACAAACAACTTACATTTTGTGTTTTACAGGCTCACACAAACAACCTACACTTTGTGTTTTGGAGGTTTACACAACTAACCCTTACATGTGTTCTACTCTTAACCCATAACTACCCAAAGCTCACTTGAGTAAAGATTACAGAGAGAACCACTTATAAATCTTTATTGCTCAAATATGAGGAGCAAAAAGATTTTTACAGAGAATTGATTTGTTCTCAAAGTATGAAAGTATAAGATAGCTTGTGATTTTAAGTATATGCTAATCTTTTGTTTTTCTTATCATCCTCTTGTTCCTTAATGCATAAATGACTTCTATTTATACTCCCATGGCTGAATATAGCCGTTGGGGTGCATTATATAAGAAACTAGCTGTTGTACCAACCAAAAAATCGCGCCTGACATTTTTCTCTTTCATTGTCCATGGGCATGACTGTGCTTGTCACGGGGGTGACAGTTCTTCCCAAACCGTGACTGAAGTGGTGACCTTGGTTGTGAAGCTCTCTGGAATGTTTTGACATATAGAGTCACGGGCGTGACATTAATCATTCACGGGTGTGACACTCTTCCCAGCCGTGAGCCAAGTGGTGACTCTGGTCGTGAAGCTCTCTAGAATGTTTTGACATATAGAGTCACAGGCTGACATTAATCATTCACGGGCGTGACACTCTTCCCAGCCATGAGCCAAGTGGTGACTCTGGTCGTGAAGCTCTCTGGATGAAATTGCATGATACTTCACGGGGGTGACACCTTTATTCACGGGGGTGACAAAATGCTTACTTCAAGGTTTATTTTTCCTTCATGGCCGTGAACTTCAAATGTTGGTTTTGGTAATGGTTAGCTTCCTTCACGGGAGTGACTCCTAAAGTCACGGCAGTGAACATGCTACTCCTTGATTTTTGTTTCTCAAGGATTATTCTTTCAATTCTCCATTCTTGCTATTTTAATTCATGTCCTGTATAATACACTTACAAAAACAAGTATGTTAAATATAATATTGCTATATTATTTGTTATCATCAAAATAACGGTAATACCCCTCAAGGTTAACATGAGAAAAACACGTGAGGCAGTGATTGTGAGGTCAAGGGGAAGTAGCGAACGAGAGGACCAGCTGAAACTCATACCATTAGAGGCTGTCCAATTTGAATTCCAAAGGCTATTTTCCATGATTGAATCTTTTAATGAGAAGATGGAGAGACAATATCAAACAATTGAAGAGGTGAGACAACAAGGCACTTCAAATTCCAGAAAAACAAGAGAAGAGTCATGGACTCATGGGAAATGGAACATTCACAATACTGGAATAGGGAGGTTTTGGCCTCAAGAAGAAGATGAGGACTTTGATTCCTATGATGATGAAGATGATACCCATTCAACGAGGAGAGGAGGAGATAAGCGTGATAGCAACATCAATTCCATCATAATGAAAATTCCACCTTTTAAAAGGAGGAATGATGCTGAAGCATACCTAGAATGGGAGAGAAAATGGAGCTCATTTTTGAATGCCACAACTATAGTGAAGAGAAAAAAAATAAAACTTGTTGTTATTGAATTCACTGATTATGCTCTTGTTTGGTGGGATCAGATCATGATGACTAGAAGAAAGAATGGAGAAAGACCTATTAGAAGGTGGGAGGAGATGAAGAGGGTGATGAGAAAACGATTTGTGCCAGCCTATTACTATAGGGAGTTGCACCAAAAATTGCAATGCCTTACACAAGGATCCAGGACCGTTGAAGATTATCATAAGGAGAAGATGGAGATGGCAATGATGAGAGCCAATGTGGAGGAGGATCCAAAAGTCACCATGGCATGTTTCCTAAGGGATTTGAACAAAGATATTGCTAATGTTATTGAATTACAACACTATGTGGACTTTGAAGACATGGTCAACATGGCCATAAAAATTGAAAAGCAACAAAAAAGCAAGGGGGAAGCAAAGAGTTACACGAATTCCACATCCAAATGGAGTTCAAAATGGCCTAAAAGGGAAGAAACGGGTAAAGAAAATGTGACTGACCCGAAAGAGGTAAGGAAAGAAAAATGGGTAAAAGATGATGGAAAATCAAAAACACCTAGTGCTAATGATAAACATAGTAAAATTAAATGGTTTAGATGTTTGGGTGTAGGGCATATTGCATCTCAATGTCCTAATAAGAAAACTATATTATTAAAAGATAATGGTGTAATTGATAGTGAAAGTGAAGAAAGTAGTGATAGTGATGGTATGCCTTCCTTAGTGGATGCTAGTGATTGTGATGATGATGATGTGCAATATGGGAATTATGTGCATATTGAATCTTTGGTTAGTCAATGGAAAGGCATGTAGTTTGATTATTGATGGAGGTAGTTGTACTAATGTGGCTAGTGCAACACTTGTTGAAAAGTTGGGTTTGAATTGTATTAGACATCCTAATCCATATAAGTTGCAATGGTTGCATGAATGTGGTGAAATAAGGGTGAATAAACAAGTGATGCTTGCATTCTGTATTGGTAGATATAAGGATGAGGTGTTATGTGATGTTGTACCTATGCATGCTAGTCATGTTTATTTTTCCTTCTTCATATTTCGGCCTAATATTAATTTTCATCATTAAAGTTTTTAATACCTTTTGGAATTAATTACTTATCAAGTGATATTGCTTATGCCGTGGCTATTCTTAATAAAACTTATAATCTTGGTTCTTTGTTACATTGGTTAGATTTGGGTCGGATTCAATCTATGATCACCATAGCTTTAAGGTTTGCCTTGTCTTGTTGAGGGGTTACAAGGCATGGTCTTTGGGGTTCCGCATCACTGCCCACTATTTGTAAAAGCTCATTTGAGCTCCTCAAGTCAAGGGCGCTCTCAGAGCTTCAACTACCTTAACTAAGTATAAACCAGATCAAGGACACTCTAACATGAGCTTCAGCCACCTTGTCATTAAAATCACATGGAACCAAGGACCAAAGGCGCTCTAAAAGGAGCTTCAGCCACCTTGTCATTAAAATCACATGGAGCCGAGGACCAAATGCACTTTAACATGAGCTTCAGTCAACTTGTCATTCAAATCACATGGAACTGAGGACCAAAGGCGTTCTAACCTGAGTTTCAACCCCAAGTCCTTTTATAAAGGATATTCTATAGTACCATAACCCCTCAATGATATATCATATATCCTAGACCAAGTTCTAGATTAGAGAAAATGACTTTTAAAGTCTTGACCTTTATCTTTCATTTATTTTTTATACCATGTACACATAGAACCATTTTTATAAGATCATCATATTACTTCTCACGCATCATCACATTTATCCTTTATATCACTTTTACATTATCTACATGCATTTAGAAACAAAATCACCACAATTCAAGTAAAACCATACACCACATATGTAAAATAAGAGAGGATTCACGGGCATGAAAGACATTCACGAGCACTTCTTTTCTCATGAACCATATCGTTACTGTTCACATGAAAGCTTCTATCCTAAAAATACACTATTCATGACTGTGACCATATGTTCACAGGTGAGAAACCAATCATTTATGACCATGGTTCAAACCATGAAAATTGAGGGTGGAACTGGATATATATGTTCACAGTCATGACTCTATGTTCACGAATGAACCCATGCATTCATGACTTTTGTAGTTGTGACATAAAATGTGAAAGCTTCTGCCTATTATGGGAATTTTTTGAGTTCATATTTCATAGGCATGACACCCTGATGCAAGCCAAGACAACAAATATGATCTTACATGCCATGGAAAAGATGGATTGGTGATGCCACCTGGTCCAATCCTAAGATCAAGCACAAACAAGCTTAAGGCAACTTGCAAACTTATATTCAAAGCTTGGTGACAAGAGACAATAAGGAAGAGGCTTGGATCAAGCTTGAAAAGATGGAATTAGTTGGTGATCCAAAGCTTGCGATACTCATTGGGGCATGTGAGGGTGAAGACAACTAGCCTAATGGGCTAGATAAAAAGTCCATGTTACAGGCTTCAAGTCATGTGCTGCTATGTTAAGGTGGACTTACGTTATTTTATAGTTGGGCCTAAGACTAAAATTAGTGGGATGTTTTATTTTAATTATTGGCATGTAATTTCATTTAAAGACACATGATCAGCCTTATTTTAACTTGTCTTAGGTGTGTGAGCCTTATAAAATTAAGCCCTTTTGTTTGTCCTTAAGCCATTAGGGTCAGATTGGTCTTTTTTCACTTTAACACTAAGGGTTTGGTTTGTAGAGGTATAAATACTTCCTTATGCATGTAAGACAAGTAGATTGGTGATTAAGATCAAAATTTGAGTGTTCTTGAGCGTTCTTCAATTGGGAGGTGTGATCTTCATTGATATACCAATGATTGCTTTCACTTATTAGGTTGGTAACTAATTTGTGGCGTGAATCTAATTCTTTCTTCATACTCTTTGTTACCAATTCCTTACTATTGGGGTGAAGAGTCTAATCTTGTAATTGGTTGAAACTTAAGATTTTGTGTCAAATTGATTTAGAAGTTATCTGGATTTAGATTCAGGTGGTTGCTGTATCATTTGGTATTAGAGCTTTGGTTCCAAATCAATTGTACCTATCTTTATTTTGTTGTTTTTAGTGATATTTGTTCAAGTTACAACATAAATTTTTTTTAAAAAAATGTTTATCTATTTGTGGCTGAATTTACCTATATTGCAGTCTATTGAAGTTTTTTTTTGAACAAATTATTGGTGTTTTTAATCTTTTTTTTAGTATATCAGATTATAAAAAAATTAAAAAAAGAATCATGCATATTGCCATTGATTGCCAAAAGTGGGACTGTTTTGATTCAGTTGATTGCACACATATATAAAATGAACTGCCTCTAAATATATTTGCTCTATTCGGATTAAAATTGAGTGGATTTTGTAATTGAATTTTGTATTGAGGTATAAGTTGAGATTTCATTGCTTATTGCTGGAAATTGTGCAATTGGTGGATAATAGTTGCTACTAGGCATCCAATTAGCTTATTTGGAAGTAAGTTGGGAATGGTTTAGTGAGTTTTTAGGTTCTAGTTCGAATTCCATTAGGGTAGTAGCACATAAACACTTAATTTTTCTTAGTTTTGTCAATTAGTTGCAGTCTTTGTTTTCTATTCTTGATTGTTGTCCTACTTGTTTCCATTACATTAGTTGAATAATTTTGCATTCCATATTACTCAAATAACACATCTTATATCTGCATGCCTCATTCTTCATTCATGTGTGCATATATCATATATTTGTCATTCCTTACTTTCATTTCATTAATTTTGCTTCTAGTTTTGTGATATTTCCTTTCTTTCTTAGGAATTATTTGTTTTAATTTTCTATTGGATATTGTTGCTCATTATTATTGATATGGTTGGTTGAAGTTGATCCAAAAATATATCATAGTGAGGACACAATAGTGGTAAACGGCAAGAGTGGTTAGCTCAAAAGAGGGTAAAAGCCTTAATTGAGTGAAACAAGAGCGAACATACACCTTTTGAGTGAAACACGTGATGGAGTGTACAAGGTCATTTATTTACATCATGTCTAAATCAAGCAACCAGGAAAGAAGCAGTGATGAAGGAAACAAAACTTTCTTCACGTTGGAGGCTATGCAACAACAATTCGGTAGGCTTGAGATTCTGCTCCGAGATATGAGTGATCGGTTTGACAAGTATGATAGGAGGTTAGAAGGTCATGATCAAGCTCTACATAATCTTAGAAGAGATGTATCCTCGCAAAGTCGAATTGGAGGGAGAAGGGAAAGGTTAGCAACTCCACCTCAATCTGATTATGATTTTGATGATGATAGGGATAGAAATAGGTTTGGAGGTAGAGGGAGAAGAAATGATAGAGGAAGGAATATGAGAGAACATAGAGGTAGGGTAGAGGCAGATAGATTTGGAAATATCGAGAATTGGATAGATAGAAATTTGGGAAGCATTAAAATGAAAATCCTTACTTTTCAAGGTAGGAATGATGCTGATGCTTACTTGGAGTGGGAGAGAAAAGTGGAATTGGTGGTTGAATGCATAACTATTTTGAGGAGAAAAAGGTAAACTTGGCAGTCGTGGAATTCACTAACTATGCCTTGGTATGGTGGGACCAAATCATCCTCAATAGGTGTAGGAATGGAGAAAGGCATAGAACACGTGGGTGGGGATGAAGGAAGTCATGAGAAAGAGGTTTGTGCCTAGTTACTATTATAGGGAACTACATCAAAGGCTCCAAAGTTTGAGACAAGGGAATAAGAGTGTTGAGGACTATAATAAAGAAATGGAGATAGCTATGATGAAGGCTAATATTGATGAAGATAGGGAGGCTACCATGGCACGTTTCTTGGCTGGTCTAAATAAGGAAATTGCAAATGTTATTGAGTTGCAACACTATGTAGAGTTAGAAGAGATGGTGAATATGGCTATGAAGGTGGAGATGCAACTAAAGCAAAAGGAAACCAACACACTAACCTATTTGGGTTTCACATCAAATTGGAGCTCAAAGTGGCCTAAAAGGGAAGATAAAGCCAAAGACAAGGTAAGAGAAAAAAAGGATAAAATAGAGCAAAAAGGTAACCCTAGAGCTAATGCTACTTCTTCTTCCAATACTGAAAAGTATAGAAATATAAAATGCTTTAAGTGTCTTGGCAATGGACATATTGCATCTTAATGCCCAAATAAAAAGGTTATGATATTGAAAGATAATGGTGTGATTGAATTCAAAAGTGATAAAGAATCTAATTCAAAGCTTTCATTTCAAGATTGTAGTGATGATGATGAGGCCGATCATGCTATTGGTTGGGATTTAAATCTTGTGGTTAGGCGTGTACTTAATGCATAATTGAAAGATGGGGTTGAACAAATGCAAAATATCTTCCATTCTAGATGCTTGATAAATGGAAAAATTTGTAGTCATTGATGGAGGAAGGTGAAAGAAAAGGAGAAAAAAAAAGCCCAAATTCCATAAATAGGCACATGCGTAGCACGACTTGTAATCTTCAATTTTATGGACTTTGTCTTGTTTGGCCCATTGGACTAGTCCATGCAAGATGGTTCTTCACACACCCCGAGATGAGTAATGGGCCTTGTTTCTTCAATCAGCTCCATCTCCTTTGTAAGAATGTGTCACTTGTGATCTGCTTGTGATCTTGTGATTGCACCACTTTGGCATGACTAGTGCATCATTCTTCTTCTGTGATGATTGACTTATATGTCCTTGATCTACATCAGAAGGAGGTGGAGATGGAAGTGGCGGTGGAGCATATAGCACTTAAGATTCCTTGTACATGAGTACAAGTAAACATTGTTGATTCTCAAAGCCACTCTCATATCCCTTACTTTTGCATAAAAATTGTTTTTCTTTGTACCACTCTCCTTTGGGCCAATTATTTGCTTTTCTTTTGGGGACTCTTTTCCTCCCATTTTTCTCTCTTTCTCAGCCTCTCCTTTTTCTTTTCCTCTCATCTCTTTTATTTTGCAACTCTCGGCCTTTCCATTTTTTTTTCTCATTTTCTCTCAATTTGGACCTTTCTGCTTCTTTTTGCATTTCTTCCTCCATGCTCCTTTTTAGCTTCATTTGATCTTTATAAACTTTACTAGGAGTCATAGGAGCCAAAATGATACGTTGATCTCCCATCATGAATGAGTATCTATTTCTATACCCATCATACGTCACCTTTCTGTCATATTGCCATGGCCTACCAAGTTTCCACATGACCTGCATGCATAGGTACTACATCACAAAGTACACGGTCAAAATATCTTCCAATGGAGAATGAAATTAAAACTTGTTTATTTACCCTTATCTCTCCACAATCATTAAGCCATTGTAGTCTATATGGCCTAGGATGTTTCAAACAATCCAGCCCCAACTTATCAACTAAAGTAGTACTTGCAACATTTGTACAACTTCCTCCATCAATTGTAAGACTACAAATTTTGCCATTTATCAGACATCTAGAATGGAAGATATTTTCCCTTTGTTCAACCCTATCTTCTTTCAATTGAGCATTTAGTACACGCCTAACCATAAGATTTACATCCCCTCCAATAGCATGTTCGGCCTCATCATCATCACTACAATATTCAAACGAAGGCATTGAATCATATTCTTTATCAATTTCGGATTCAATAACACAATTATCTTTTAATATCATAACCTTTTTATTTGGGCATTGAGATGCAATATGTCCATTGCCGAGGCACTTAAAGCATTTTATATTTCTATGCTTTTTAGTATTGGAAGAAGAAGTAGTATTATCTTTAGGGTTACCTTTTTGCTCTACTTTACCCTTTTCTACTCTTACCTTGTCTTTGCCTTTGTCTTCCCTTTTAGGCCACTTTGAGCTCCAATTAGATGTGGAACCCAAATCGGTTGTTTTATTGGTTCCCTTTTGCTTTAGTTGCTTCTCCACCTTCATAGCCATATTCACCATCTCCTCTAACTCTACATAGTGGTACAGCTCAATAACATTTGCAATTTCCTTATTTAGAGCAGCCAAGAAACGTGCCATGTTAGCCTCCCTATCTTCATCAATATTAGCCCTCATCATAGCTATCTCCATTTCTTTATGATAGTCCTCAACACTTTTATTCCCTTATCTCAAACTTTGGAGCCTTTGATGTAGTTCCTTATAATAGTAACTAGGGACAAACCTCTTTCTCATGACTGCCTTCATCCCTACCCATGTGTTTACAGGCCTTTCGCCATTCCTACGCCTATTGAGGATGATTTGGTCCCACCATACCAAGGCATAGTCAGTGAATTCCACGGCTGCCAACTTCACTTTTTTTTTCCTCAGAATAGTTATGAAATTCAAACACCAATTCCAATTTTCTCTCTCACTCCAAGTAAGCATCAACATCATTCCTACCTTGAAAAGTAGGTATTTTCATTTTAATACTCCTCAAATTACGATCTATCCGATTCTCGATGTTCCCAAATCTATCTGCCTCTACCCTGCCTCTATGTTCTCTCCTATTCCTTCCTCTATCATTTCTGCCTCCTCTACCTCCAAACTGATTTCTATCCCTATCATCATCAAACTCATCAAAATCTTCTTCATAGTCAGATTGAGGTGGAGTTGCTAACCTTTCCCTTCTCCCTCCAAATCAACTTCATAAGGATGTATCTCTTCTAAGATTATGTAGAGCTTGATCATGACCTTCTAACCTCCTATCATACTTGTCAAACCGATCATTCATATCTCGGAGCAGAATTTCAAGCCTTCCAAATTGTTGTTGCATAGCCTCTAACGTGAAGAAAGTTTTGTTTCCTTCATCACTACTTCTTTCCTGGTTGCTTGATTTAGAAAGTTTTGTCCTAAGCTTGCAACTCTAGTAGGTCCAAAAAGATCTAAATGAAAAAGTTATAGATGCTTCGATGTACTTATAATATTTTTGGATTTGAAGGAGGACTTGTGTTGTTTTCCTCTTTGGCAAGGTTCACGTCTTATCTTTTTCAAATTTGACTTTTGGTAGTCCACTTACTAGCTCTTCTTTGCTAAGACTTTGAATTAAATCCATGCTTGCAGGACCAAGCCTTCTATGGCATAGCCAAAGTTCATCACTAGTAGTTATAAGACACTTAGAGGAAAGGTTAGATATTTTGTGTAAGTCTATTATGTAAGTATTGACATCTCTACTTCCTTTGAATATCTCTTGGCCACTAAAAGAGGTTACAAGACATTCATTTGAGGTAAAAAAAATACTTGGTTACCCTTATCACATCATTGACTTACATTTAACAAGTTATGTTTCAAACCATCAACAAGTAAAACATCTTCAATGAAAGTAGTATTATTAATACCAATGAAGTCAATGCCAATTACCTTACCCTTAACATTGTTTCCAAATATTATATTACCTCCATCAATACTTTTAATGTCATTGAATAGTTCTTTATTTCCGGTCATATGCCCTGAGCATCCACTATCCACAAGCCAAACATTTTCTTTTATAGTGGACTTTTGACATACCTATAAAATCACCATTTAAGTATTGTTTTTAGGTACCCAAATGAGCTTGGGTCCTTGGGGGTTAGCATATGAAGGTTCCCAATAAGCCTTCCTTATCCAACAATGTTATTGATATGACCAAATTTCATACAATAATTGCATTTGTTTAGCTCTAAACATGTTTTTCGGTTTTACCATGCTTTTTGGTCTCATTGTCCTATTGGATGGAGTTTGTGAGCAATGACACACACATGCATGATGAATTGGTGCTTTCCTAGGTGCATGCCTCTTGTACATAAAAGCATGATTGGCCTTTTGAGGTTTCCCTCTTAGGCTAATCGACCATTGACCATTCTTCTTATAAATAGAGGGTTTAGTGTGTGTTTTGCACTTAGCCCTTGGGACTATTACTTCTAATGTAGAGATATGAGGTGCACTTGACTTAACAAATGTGGTCTTGTGAGATGAAAATGATGTTCCCTTAAATCCTAGACCTTTATTAAATATGGTCTTTGGACACTATAAGAGTATCTAAACTCTCATTGCCTTTATGAAATCTTGAAATGGAGTTTCTAAGTTCCTCAACTTCATTTTTCAAAACATTGTTCTCTTTAAGCAAGGATTTAGTTGAGGGTCTAGAGGAGTACTGATCTAATGATTTTTGAAGAGATTCATTAGAAGATTTAAGCTCAAGATTTTTCTTTTCTAAAACTTCCATTTTGTTTTTCAAACTTGAAATATTATTTTTATAAGTATTGAATTTACATCTATATTTTTCTAATTCTAGGTTCAATACTTCTATTAGACTTTGCTCATCATCATCTTTACTATCACTCTTATTATCACTACTGTCATTATTGAATGAATATGAGTAAAGTGGTCCTACCTCATATGTGACGTGATCATCTAAAGCCATGAAGTATAGTTGACCTCTTCACTTTCATTGTCATCTTTTTCACTTGAAGAGCTTTCGTCATCCCATGTGGTTTTGTGACCTTTCTCCCCATTATCTTTTTGATATTTTTTCTTAACATTTTACCTCCTCTTTATTCCTTTGAGAGTCATTTGAGGAGTGTTTGAGATTTCTTTGTTTGAAGTTTCGAGAGTTGTCAATTCTCTTTACAATTATTCTTTTCAGTCTTCTCAAGAGCATTGCAATGTCCTCATTTGCATCATCACTCTTTTCTTCATCATCTTCAACTTCTTCTTGAGATTTTGAAGTAGAGGCTCTTAGTGCTAGAGGCTTTCTTTTTTCTAGCTCGGTTTCAAGTTCTCTAACTCTCTTTACTTCCATTTCATGTGTTAGAAGTTTGCCAATAAATACATCGGTATTCATGACGCTTATGTCTTCATTGGTTTCTTCTATGCCAACAACTCTTGAACCATAATCTTTGAGAGGAAGACTTTTCAGAATTTTGTTGTTTACATTTTCCAAGCTCAAGTGTTTTCCAAGCTTTCTCATGCCGTTTATGATGGCTAGAAGATGGTCATCATATCGGTGATGGATTCATTGGATTTCATCTTGAAGAGTTCATATTTTGAAGTGAGAAGTTGAATTTTCTTGGATTTAACTTTATTTGTTCCTTCATGATAATTCTCCAATGTTTTTCACATACTTTATGTGGTAGGGCAGTGTTGGATTCTACCACATTCTTCAATGGATAGTGAACTTGCGAGAATTGACATTGCCTTTTTGTTTTTGAAGTTTGCTCTACGTTGAGGCTCTGTCCAATCATCTCTTGAAAGGATTTCTTCTTCACCATTAACTCCTCTTCTGGTTGGTGGTGTCCATTCTTTCTGAACGCTATCCCAAACTTCAATTCCTTCACTATCGAGATATGTCTTCATCTGAAACTTTCAATGAGCATAGTTTGCTCCATCAAAGTAAGGCTTGAGACTTTGGAATCCTTCATTGGCCATTTTTTGATCTTTTCTAGTGCTTTTTAGGCTTTGATGCTAGACTTTCTCTGATACCAATTATTGCCCAGACAATGAACCAAGAAGCGGGGTTGAATTGGATATTAAATAAAAATTTCTTAACTTTAAGTGCGGAATAAAATTAAATAGAGTAGAGATGAAGAGATATCACACACGAGATTTATAAAGGTTCAGGTATTAACAAACCCTACTCCTCTTCCCAATCTCAATTGGGAGTTTCACTAACATATTAAGTGTTACAATGGAGTTTTACAAGCTCACTCCCAACTATAGTGTTTCTTTTAATGGCTAACACCTAATCCAGAAATTTCCTTGTATTTTAATGGCTCACACAATAAACCAATTTCTTGTGTTTTAGGGCTCACACAATTAACCCTTACAAGTGTTTCAATCTTAACCCAATATACCCAAACTCACTTGAGTAAATATTACAATGAAAATACTCACCAACCTATAATGCTCAAAAATTATGAGCAATTAAGTTTTTATAAAGAATAAAGGTTTTGTTGAAAAATAATTAATGCACAATTGCTACAACAATATTAAAGATTCAAAGTAATTGTTATTCTTTTTTTAGGATTCATAAATAACTTGCATTTATACTTTCTCAGTGAATTATAGCCGTTTTGGTGCATTTAATGCTAAAATAGTCGTTGAACCAACTCTTAACTTTGCTTTGCGTCTGACATGTTTCTCTATCCTCATTCACGGGGGTGACTATATATGTCACGGTCGTGAATGTTCTTCCAAGTCGTGGTCCAAGTGGTGACTCTGGCCATGAAGCTCTCTGGAAGAATTTGAAGTGTTTGATCACGGGTGTGACTTTATACTTTCACGGGCATGAATATTCTTCCAAGCCGTGGTCCAAATAGTGACTCTGGCCGTGAAGCTCTTTGGAAGAATTTGATATGTTATCTCACGGGCGTGAATGATTTGATCATTCACGGTTGGTATGATCCTTCATGGCTGTGAACTTTAAATGTTGGAGAGTTGGAGCTAAGCTATATCACGGGTGTGACATAATCAGTCACGGACGTGAACATGCAATTTCTTTTTATTTTGACCTTCAAAGGTTGTCTTTCATTCTTGCATCCTATTTTATTCAAGATATATCATGTTCAACAAATTTAGAACACAATCATTGTTACATACATTATTGCTATTTTATTTGTTAGCATCAAAATGACGGAAATAGCCTTCAAGGTTTAACAATAATCTATATTTTTCGATGATCAAATAAAATAATTTTCACATACGGGTGTATTTTTGACTCCCGAGTATGCTGATCAATCTCGAAAACTATAGTTTACGACTAACCTAGTATTTATGTCATTACAATGGAACTTATATTATACCGGTGATGACACTTGTATATACATAGTACTATATCCAAGTGGTAAATTTATTATGCTTGGATGACCAATCCTATAATCCTGATTATTGGTTCGGTCCTAGATGTTATGGGACAAATTACACTGAGAACAAAATGAAGAATATTATAGTGTGTGTTACATATATTAATTGCTTATACCTGCAAATAAATGTGATAAAATAAAATATTTGTATGAGATTATTACATGATGCATGTAGGTATAGAAAAACACATAATAGCATGACATATATGTAAATGACAAATAGTTACATATTGCATATATGTAATATATTGTCTTATTTATATATACAACTAAGCCAAATGCTTAACGTAATAGTTTTTTTCACGCAAAAATATTAAAGAATAGTCAGAAGATAGTAGAAAAAGTTGACAGAGACCAGTACAACAGCTATACCTTGACACCGTGGGTTCTGTATTTTTCTTTCGTTTTCTATTTATTTTCTTTTATATTGTATGTAAACTAAACTCAACTTTTTCAGCAAAGATGAGTATCTTTGTAAATAATAATTTTGTATATAAAGTATGTAGTTATCTTTTTATCATAATATTATGATATGTTTGATATTAGAAAGAGAAGAAAAAAAAATAAAAAAACAAAAAAAAACTATATTACTATATAAGTTATATATATTCAGTTTACATTGATTTATAAACGTCTTGTTTGAAGAGCTAGCATATCATCCCTTTATCTGGGAATAGTTGCCGAGATAAGGGGGTGTTACAACTAGTTCTCATATAGAGAATGGACATTCAATATTAAAATCTAGTTATTCATCATATATCTATAGTCCATTTCATGATTTCCATATAACACCTTATGATATGAAGCATAATAAGCACATTCATATTCATGTTTAGGTTATCTAATTATATTATGCAAGGTGTGTGTGCATAACAAAATCATATAATTTCACTATAGAAATCAAAATACAAATTTCTGGTTAAGGGGCTTTCACGGGTGTGAATGGTCTTTTCATGGGTATGAAGCCTTCTTTCATAGGTTGTCTGGTCATGACTCAACCATGAATATTTTGTGTGGTCATTCACAGGCATGAACAACTTGTCACAGCTGTAATCAGCAGTCTGTATCAAAATTCAACACTACTTTAATGTAATTATACATACCATATGCAAAAAGCTCTAAGGCTAATCAATATTAGTCATTCATATCAACACTTTCCAACATATTTCGTCATTTCTAAGCTATTCATGCAAATTCATCAACTAATCAATCAAACAAGTTTTTATGCCCAATTATCATCTATAAACCTTTCTTTCCATTGTTCTATATGAATACAACGCTGAACATAAAATCATAAGTCCAATTTTAATATCCCCTATACGAAATTATGCCAAGAACATACCAGATAACATACCAACATCAATATCAACACAAGACATATCATAAAAATGAATTATTATGCGTATATGTATAAACATGAATTAGAGCCTTAATAATTGAACACTTTCGTGTGCCTAATCCTTCTAATAGATTTCTCCATCTTTCTTTTCATTTTCTAATACCATATCATTATTGTCTTTTTCAATTAAATACCATCTATATACCATAATTAAGCAAAACCTTAACTTAAACATCCATTAAAAGGTCTTTAAACTTTAATCCCTATCAAAATCCAAATTGAACCAAATTAAGAATAAAGGAAACATGATTAATTCCTTACCTTTGTTTCAAAGAATCATATTAGTTTTTGTTTCAAAAATTGAGTTCTACCTTATTTCCAAAATCTGTCTTCTTTGAATTTTTAAAATCCTTAATTATATCAGAGTTTAATCTTGTTTCTAGGATTGATTTCGTATAATCAAAGCTAATAATCAAACAAAATTGAAAGAATATCGATTACAAGATTTATAGGTCTGGTGGGTAGGGTTTTTGGAATAGAAAATTGTGAGTTTCTATAAAAAAAATACGAAACTGTCCAATCTAAACTGCAGATTTTCATGGTCTCACAATTTTTTAGTTTCAAAATTCTAATTTCCCGACATTCATGGCCGTGATGTTATATTCATTGGTGTGAACAATGGAAAACTTTATTTTTTTTATGTCTTTTTAACTATTTTTATTTTTCAAAACCCATAACTACTTATATACACTTAATTTATATTATTTCTATTATCGACCACATTCACTGCAGCCATATCATATGTGGTCTCTATTTAGCTGGTTTCTCTTGGAAATGCACAAATATTTTATCTGTTTTTGTTAAAACAGTATATATTTCTCTTGTTAGTACTGGAGTCATCAATCCTTAAACCCTTTAATGTGGATGTTTCACATGCCATCAAATTGTTCACCCAACCCATGCTCTTTCTTTTAATAATATCTTGTGTTGTTTTAGAGAAAATACTTTTTTCGTGGAATATTTTCAGTACTTTTGAATATGCAAAAATGATCAATGAAAAGCATTTTTTTTAAATAAATCAAAATATTTTAAATTAAAATAACCATCATTTTTCAGAAAAAAAAAAACACTTTTACCAACATATATTTAAGAAAGTTTTGCGATTAATATACTGACTACTCTGCATCATATTTAGGCACCATTGACCAGCAGCGGCAAATGCCAATATTTAAAGGTAGTCGCAGTTTTAGTCTTTTCTGTATGTTCTTTTCTGTATATTTAATTATAAATTAAGAACATAATGTTAACATTAATGTAATTATGCTTTAGTTTGGAAAATTTTATATATTTCTGACACCAAAAATCAAATATATGTAATTGTTGTGTAGCAACAATGGGGAAACAAAAAGTCATTCCAAAAGAAAAGAAAATTTAGGAACTGCTCAGAAATGAATTACTTTTTTTTTTTGTAAAATAAATGAAGCCTTAGAAAAAAATTTAAAATCAATACTCCAGTCCCGTAAGGATATATTTACTATTATTTTCGCACAAAATAATTTAGAAAATTTAGTTATAATTATATATTAATTTTCTCTATATTAATTAATATTATATTGAAAAATTAATAAATGATGATTAGTGTATGTTGATAATAAAACACGCTAAATAGGGGTAAATTAGAAATTTTACAAATTAATTATTACTAATACATGTGGAGCTCATAGTACTAATAAAAAGTATTGTCATTTTTATTTTCTTAGATGTTTGTTACCATCAATCTCTCAATTCCTTATTTTAGGGGAATGTTCACTAAATTATATATCATGAATCATAAAATAAAAAAATTGAGGAGCTGTTTATGAAAAAACTTTGGTACAAATTGCACAAATGCAAAGGGACAAAGCGTGTTAAGTACATACGACTACATATATTAAATCAATAATTAACCAAAATAAAATTAATCCAAAGTTCTCTCAAAATCCTTTTAAATGCTGAGGTAGCCCTCTATTATACTTTTTTTCAGCTTTTTGTTTAATAATGTCAGTCACTGTTGTTATATATATAGTTTATTTAGATGTTTTTATTATTTTTTAGTGAATCTTAGATATGTATTTTTTAGATATAAACTTATTTTATTTATTTTTTGTTTTATTAAGATGAAATTGGATGCAAGTCATGTTTTTTTGTTATAAAAAATTATCCTCTTTTATATGAGATATTTTTGTAGGAGTTGTCCTTCTCCTATGGAAGGTGATTCAATATTTTATCTCAGCTAATAGATAGAGTAAGTGTTATACTGAAAAATAAATTATGCATGACATATTATCCTTCTGCACAGTTTTCATAAAAACAAAATGTTTATATTCTAGTAGCTTCATTATTTTTTTTTATTTTGTACATTTTGTGTATTTTAAAATTATTTATTTTTATTACATATTGCCGATATATTTTTTTAGCCATTAATGAAATTTTAATTTGCATTAAAAAATCAATAATTATATTTTAAAAAAGATATATAAAATTGAAAATAAATAAAATAAAAGGGTCAGCTTTTTTTCGTAAAAGTAAGAGAGTAACAAAATTTATTTAACTAATTATCCGGTTCATTAACTGAACCAGTTTATTTTAAAATAAACTGGATATATTAGTTAATGAGCTGGCCAATTAAGGCCCCCTACAACTGTCTAAGACAGCTATATATTAATTAGCCTTTCATTTTAGATAAGCAATAAATATTGCGAATCTTCATTTTCATATTAATTTTTACTTTTGATTACCATTTAGACAAGAAAATAAATTTGCATAATATCCTCATCCGTCGAGGTGTCATTTGAACCTATTTAATACATTATTGAATTCAAACTCGATTAGACTCAAAACTTTGAGATTTAAAGCTCCAGTCGATTCACTCAAGTTTTTTCCCCTTATATTCGAATGGAGCTCAAAAACTATATTTAAAATACTCTTGAATTAACTCGATAATTATTCTAAATTTAAAAAAAAAAGTTTAAATTTGAAGAAAAAAAATGTAACACCTACCTAACTAATTAGAATTACTTCTAACTAAACAGATGGATGCTAACACTTATTGTTTTATAGAACCACTTATATATTTCATTGCAAAACAAACACAAGCACTTATATATATCAAGTTTTAAAATATTTCATTGCAAAACAAATTACATAGACCTGTTTGAATATCAACAACCACTTATATACCCACATGATCCTTTTTCATAAATCATATTTTCATGTTTAGGCTAAAACGACCCCTGTTTACAAAAAAATATATAACCTTTAATCAAATACAAGCTTTTAACATAAAAAAGTTTATACAAAACATTAAAACCAAAAATCATGTCATGAACAAAAAAAAAGCAATAAAGATGATATATGCACTGATTCTTTAAAGTGAACGTTTCTTCTTTTGAGACAAAATTTTTTTATTCCTTAGGCTTTGATTTGCTTGCAGAAAATCCACACGTTAAGCTACTGAAGTTTAGTAATACATATAGGCATAAAAATTCAAGCATGCCACCATAGAATTCATATCATGACATATTATGCATGTTCATGTATACTATCATACCATAAATACGATTCTAATACATGACAATACAATCACCATATCAATCAACATCATTATACATAACAAGCTTTCTCATACAACCTGTTCATAGTAACTTTACCTCTTCCTTTAGTTCATCTTATTTTATTCATGACTTACCACTTTTTTCAATTTTCATTTGCTTTTACCCAAAACTTTCTATAATACCATTTTTATTCTGTTTTTGCCCAAAACTCTAAGCGGAACTATTTGAATGCAGATTGTGGAATGGAGGTTCTTTCAAAGCTTTAGCCACTCTGCCTGATGTAGATCAAGGACATATAAGTCAATTTTCACAAAAGGAGAATGATGCACTAGTCATGCCAAGTGGTGCGATCACAAGATCAATGGCTAACAAACTAAGCCAAGCAATGCAAGGCTATCTTCAAAGCTCGGTCACTAAGGAGATCACAAAAGATGCATGCATGACAAAGGAGATGGAGTTGATTGAAGACCCAAGGCCCATTACTTATCTTGGGGTGTGTGAAGAATCATCTTGCATGGACTAGTCCAATGGGCTAAACAAAGGCAAAGTCCATAAAATTAAAGATTACAGATCATGTGCCACGCGTGTGCCTACTTATGCGATTTGGGCTTAACTTGTAATTGGGCTTAATTATGTATGTGGACTGCCTAATTTAAATTATCTTAGACTTTAATTAGTGATAGACATATGAGCCAAATAAATAAAGCCCAACCCACCACTTATCTTATTTTAGAAGGATTTAATTAGTATCTGAATTCAAGTAGGACTCTAATTTTTAGAATATGAGTTAGAATATGACTGTACTTTTAGTAGTTGAGTTTGAATATAATTTAGTTATCCTTTACCATAAAGGATTCAAAGAATTAGGGCTATAAATACTCATCTAGGCTTCTTGTACAAGACATGAATGAATAAAAACTAATTTTAGTGTTTTTCTTTGAAGTGAGGCAGATTTACATCTCTTTATTACCTTTAGGAATTAGTTACTTATCAAGTGATATTGCTTGTGGCATGACTATTC
Source organism: Triadica sebifera (assembly GCA_023653625.1). Taxonomy (NCBI): domain Eukaryota; kingdom Viridiplantae; phylum Streptophyta; class Magnoliopsida; order Malpighiales; family Euphorbiaceae; genus Triadica; species Triadica sebifera. Next base: position 14,104,098 of record CM042898.1, on the reverse strand, counting down.
TTAATAAACCTTATAATCTTGGTTCTTTACTACATTGGTTAGCTTTGGGTTGGATTCAATCTATGATCACCATAGCTTAAGGTTTGTTTACCTTGTCTTGTTGAGGGATTTCAAGACACGGTCTTTGGGGTTCTGCATCAGTTTGGTATCAGAGCTTTTGGTTTAGTAATCATTATCTATCCTTTAAAATTCCTTTCTAGTTGTTAACTTAGTTAGATTTAAATTCTGCCATTAGAGGTACCTTAGAAAAAGTTTATGCCATAAAGAGTAAAATGACATGTTTGGATTTCTTTTCAATTCATGATATGTTTGAGGTTTATTAAGCATTAGTTTAGTGTTATTTCATAAAAAAAAAAAAGGAAAAAGAAAAAAATTCAGAATTTCGAATTTAGCACCAAATTTGTGAAAAGTGTGCTATTGTGAGCTTCAAATTGAAATCTTGTGATTATTGATTGCTGGAATTGTTTAGTATCATCATAAACTACTGCAAATCCAACTTAAATAATTGGTTTTGAGGTTAAACAGTACAACTTTTGAATTCAGGTACCATAGTGACCATATTGAGCATTGATTTGATCTTGAGGAATTGAGCTTATCTATTAAATAGACCTTAGATACTTGCTAGTTGGTGATAAATTGAGGTTGAATAAGGGTTAAATCGGCTACTCACTAGGAGGAAACCGGTTCTGATTTTTATTCCATATTGTCTAATTCTTTGTGCTCTTAAGTTTTCATTCTTTTAATTTTGTCCTTTTTGCATATAATTACATTAGTTAAGTCTAATTTACATTTTTAGATTTAATTTGAACGAAAATCAGTAGCATACACCTATTTAAATTCGTGTATAGCTTTAAATATAAATTTCTTTCACATCAGTTTGCTTCTAGACTTTGTTCTATTCATTCTTATTATGGTTCATTGTTGATTCTTAGCATAGATCACTTGCATATTGTTTGATTTTGTTTCTGGTTCTTACTTGTAATTTTGAGATTCAAATTTTGAGTGGTAAAAGGCAAGAGTGGTGAGCTTAAAAGAGGTTAAAAGCCATTATTTGTGTGAAACACGAGTGGTATATAGTCGATTTTGAGAAAAACACGTGAGGGAGTGATTGTGAGGTCAAGGGGAAGTAGTGAACGAGAGGACCAGCTGAAACTCATACCATTAGAGGCTGTCCAATCTGAATTCCAAAGGCTATTTTCCATGATTGAATCTTTTAATGAGAAGATGGAGAGACAAGATCAAAAAATTGAAGAGGTGAGACAACAAGGCACTTCAAATTCCAGAAAAACAAGAGAAGAGTCATGGACTCATGGGAAATGGAACATTCACAATTCTGGAATAGGGAGGTTTTGGCCTCAAGAAGAAGATGAGGACTTTGATTCCTATGATGATGAAGATGATACCCATTCAACGAGGAGAGGAGGAGATAAGCGTGATCGCAACATCAATTCCATCAAAATGAAAATTCCACCTTTTAAAGGGAGGAATGATGCCGAAGCATACCTAGAATGGGAGAGAAAAGTGGAGCTCATTTTTGAATGCCATAACTATAGTGAAGAGAAAAAAAATAAAACTTGCTGTTATTGAATTCACTGATTATGCTCTTGCTTGGTGGGATCAGATCATGATGACTAGAAGAAAGAATGGAGAAAGACCTATTAGAAGGTGGGAGGAGATGAAGAGGGTGATGAGAAAACGATTTGTGCCAGCCTATTACTATAGGGAGTTGCACCAAAAATTGCAATGCCTTACACAAGGATCCAGGACCGCTGAAGATTATCATAAGGAGAAGATGGAGATGGCAATGATGAGAGCCAATGTGGAGGAGGATCCAAAAGTCACCATGGCATGTTTCCTAAGGGATTTGAACAAAGATATTGCTAATGTTATTGAATTACAACACTATGTGGACTTTGAAGACATGATCAACATGGCCATAAAAATTGAAAAGCAACAAAAAAGCAAGGGGAAAGCAAAGAGTTACACGAATTCCACATCCAAATGGAGTTCAAAATGGCCTAAAAGGGAAGAAAAGGGTAAAGAAAATGTGACTGACCCGAAAGAGGTAAGGAAAGAAAAATGGGTAAAAGATGATGGAAAATCAAAAACACCTAGTGCTAATGATAAACATAGTAAAATTAAATGGTTTAGATGTTTGGGTGTAGGACATATTGCATCTCAATGTCCTAATAAGAAAACTATGTTATTAAAAGATAATGGTGTAATTGATAGTGAAAGTGAAGAAATTAGTGATAGTGATGGTATGCCTTCCTTAGTGGATGCTAGTGATTGTGATGATGATGATGTGCAATATGGGAATGATGTGCATATTGAATCTTTGGTTAGTCAATAGAAAGGCATGTAGTTTGATTATTGATGGAGGTAGTTGTACTAATGTGGCTAGTGCAACACTTGTTGAAAAGTTGGGTTTGAATTGTATTAGACATCCTAATCCATATAAGTTGCAATGGTTGCATGAATGTGGTGAAATAAGGGTGAATAAACAAGTGATGCTTGCATTCTGTATTGGTAGATATAAGGATGAGGTGTTATGTGATGTTGTACCTATGCATGCTAGTCATGTTTATTTTTCCTTCTTCATATTTCGGCCTAATATTAATTTTCATCATTAAAATTTTTAATACCTTTTGGAATTAATTACTTATCAAGTGATATTTCTTTTGCCGTGACTATTCTTAATAAACCTTATAATTTTGGTTCTTTGTTACATTGGTTAGATTTGGGTCGGATTCAATCTATGATCACCATAGCTTTAAGGTTTTTCTTGTCTTGTTGAGGGGTTTCAAGGCACGGTCTTTGGGGTTCCGCATCACTGCCCACTATTTGTAAAAGCTCATTTGAGCTCCTCAAGTCAAGGGCGCTCTCAGAGCTTCAACTACCTTGACTAAGTATAAACCGGATCAAGGACACTCTAACATGAGCTTCAGCCACCTTGTCATTAAAATCACATGGAAGCAAGGACCAAAGGCGCTCTAATAGGAGCTTCAGCCACCTTGTCATTAAAATCACATGGAGCCGAGGACCAAAGGTACTTTAACATGAGCTTCAGTCAACTTGTCATTAAAATCACATGGAACTGAGGAACAAAAGCGTTCTAACCTGAGTTTCAACTCCAAGTCCTTTTATAAAGAATATTCTACAGTACCATAACCCCTCAATGATATATCATATATCCTAGACCAAGTTCTAGATTAGAGAAAATGACTTTTAAAGTCTTGACCTTTATCTTTCATTTATTTTTTATACCATGTACACATAGAACCATTTGTATAAGATCATCATATTACTTCTCACGCATCATCACATTTATCCTTTATATCACTTTTACTTTATCTACATGCATTTAGAAACAAAATCACCACAATTCAAGTAAAACCATACACCACATATGTAAAATAAGAGAGGATTCACGGGCATGAAAGACATTCACGAGCACTTCTTTTCTCATGAACCGTATCGTTACTGTTCACGTGAAAGCTTCTATCCTAAAAATACACTTTATTCATGACTGTGACCATATGTTCAGAGGTGTGAAACCAATCATTTATGATCATGGTTCAAACCATGAAAATTGAGGGTGGAACTGGATATATATGTTCACAGTCATGACTCTATGTTCATGAATGAACCCATGCATTCATGACTTTCGTAGTCGTGACATAAAATGTGAAAGCTTCTGCCTATTATGGGCATTTTTTGAGTTCATATTTCACAGGCATGACACCCTGATACGAGCCAAGACAACAAAGATGATCTTACATGCCATGGAAAAGATGGATTGGTGATGCCACCTGGTCCAATCCTAAGATCAAGCACAAACAAGCTTAAGGCAACCTTGCAAACGTATATTCAAAGCTTGGGGACAAGAGACATAAAGGAAGAGGCTTGGATCAAGCTTGAAAAGATGGAATCAGTTGGTGATCCAAAGCTTGCGATACTCATTGGGGCATGTGAGGGTGAAGACAACTAGCCTAATGGGCTAGATAAAAAGTCCATGTTACAGGCTTCAAGTCATGTGCTGCTATGTTAAGGTGGACTTACGTTATTTTATAGTTGGGCCTAAGACTAAAATTAGTGGGATGTTTTATTTTAATTGTTGGCATGTAATTTCATTTAAAGACACATGATCAGCCTTATTTTAACTTGTCTTAGGTGTGTGAGCCTTATAAAATTAAGCCCTTTTGTTTGTCCTTAAGCCATTAGGGTCAGATTGGTCTTTTTTCACTTTAACACTAAGGGTTTGGTTTGTAGAGGTATAAATACTTCCTTATGCATGTAAGACAAGTAGATTGGTGATTAAGATCAAAATTTGAGTGTTCTTGAGCGTTCTTCAAGTGGGAGGTGTGATCTTAATTGATATACCAATGATTGCTTTCACTTATCAGGTTGGTAACTAATTTGTGGGTGAATCTAATTTTTTCTTCATACTCTTTTTTACCAATTCCTTACTATTTTGGGGGTGAAGAGTCTAATCTTGCAATTGGATGAAATTTAAGATTTTGTGTCAAATTGATTTAGAAGTTATCTAGATTTAGATTCAGGTGGTTGTTGTATCATTTGGTATTAGAGCTTTGGTTCCAAATCAATTGTACCTATCTTTATTTTGTTGTTTTTAGTGATATTTGTTCAAGTTACAACATAAATTTTTTTTAAAAAAATGTTTATCTATTTGTGGCTGAATTTACCTATATTGCAGTCTATTGAAGTTTTTTTTTTTGTACAGATTTTTGGTGTTTTAAATCTTTTTTTTAGTATATCATATTATAAAAAAATTAAAAAAAGAATCATGCATATTGCCATTGATTGCTAAAAGTGGGACTGTTTTGATTCAGTTGATTGCACACATATATAAAATGAACTGCCTCTAAATATATTTGCTCTATTCTGATTAAAATTGAATGGATTTCGTAATTGAATTTTGTATTGAGGTATAAGTTGAGATTTCATTGCTTATTGCTGGATATTGTGCAATTGGTGGATAATAGTTGCTACTAGGCATCCAATTAGCTTATTTGGAAGTAAGTTGGGAATGGTTTAGTGAGTTTTTAGGTTCTAGTTCGAATTCCATTAGGGCAGTAGCACATATACACTTAATTTTTCTTAGTTTTGTCAATTAGTTGCATTCTTTGTTTTCTATTCTTGATTGTTGTCCTACTTGTTTCCATTACATTAGTTGAGTAATTTTGCATTCCATATTACTCAAATAACACATCTTACATCTGCATGCCTCATTCTTCATTCATATGTGCATATATCATATATTTGTCATTCCTTACTTTCGTTTCATTAATTTTGCTTATAGTTTTGTGATATTTCCTTTCTTTCTTAGGAATTATTTGTTTTAATTTTCTATTGGATATTGTTGCTCATTATTATTGATCTGGTTGGTTGAAGTTGATCCAAAAATATATCATAGTGAGGACACAATAGTGGTAAAAGGCAAGAGTGGTTAGCTCAAAAGAGGGTAAAAGCCTTAATTGAGTGAAACAAGAGCGAACATACACCTTTTGAGTGAAACACGTGATGGAGTGTACAAGGCCATTTATTTACATCATGTCTAAATCAAGCAACCAGGAAAGAAGCAGTGATGAAGGAAACAAAACTTTCTTCACGTTGGAGGCTATGCAACAACAATTCGGTAGGCTTGAGATTCTGCTCCGAGATATGAGTGATCGGTTTGACAAGTATGATAGGAGGTTAGAAGGTCATGATCAAGCTCTACATAATCTTAGAAGAGATGTATCCTCGCAAAGTCGAATTGGAGGGAGAAGGGAAAGGTTAGCAACTCCACCTCAATCTGATTATGATTTTGATGATGATAGGGATAGAAATAGGTTTGGAGGTAGAGGGAGAAGAAATGATAGAGGAAGGAATATGAGAGAACATAGAGGTAGGGTAGAGGCAGATAGATTTGGAAATATCGAGAATTGGATAGATAGAAATTTGGGAAGCATTAAAATGAAAATCCTTACTTTTCAAGGTAGGAATGATGCTGATGCTTACTTGGAGTGGGAGAGAAAAGTGGAATTGGTGGTTGAATGCATAACTATTTTGAGGAGAAAAAGGTAAACTTGGCAGTCGTGGAATTCACTAACTATGCCTTGGTATGGTGGGACCAAATCATCCTCAATAGGTGTAGGAATGGAGAAAGGCATAGAACACGTGGGTGGGGATGAAGGAAGTCATGAGAAAGAGGTTTGTGCCTAGTTACTATTATAGGGAACTACATCAAAGGCTCCAAAGTTTGAGACAAGGGAATAAGAGTGTTGAGGACTATAATAAAGAAATGGAGATAGCTATGATGAAGGCTAATATTGATGAAGATAGGGAGGATACCATGGCACGTTTCTTGGCTGGTCTAAATAAGGAAATTGCAAATGTTATTGAGTTGCAACACTATGTAGAGTTAGAAGAGATAATGAATATGGCTATGAAGGTGGAGATGCAACTAAAACAAAAGGAAACCAACACACCAACCTATTTGGGTTTCACATCTAATTGGAGCTCAAAGTGGCCTAAAAGGGAAGACAAAGCCAAAGACAAGGTAAGAGAAGAAAAGGATAAAATAGAGCAAAAAGGTAACCCTAGAGCTAATGCTACTTCTTCTTCCAATACTGAAAAGTATAGAAACATAAAATGCTTTAAGTGTCTTGGCAATTGACATATTGCATCTCAATGCCCAAATAAAAAGGTTATGATATTGAAAGATAATGGTGTGATTGAATTCGAAAGTGATAAAGAATATAATTCAATGCTTTCATTTCAAGATTGTAGTGATGATGATGAGGCCGATCATGCTATTGGTTGGGATTTAAATATTGTGGTTAGGCGTGTACTTAATGCATAATTGAAAGAAGATGGGGTTGAACAAATGGAAAATATCTTCCATTCTAGATGCTTGATAAATGGCAAAATTTGTAGTCTTATAATTGATGGAGGAAGGTGAGAGAAAAGGAGCAAAAAAAAAGCCCAAATACCATAAATAGGCACATGCGTAGCACATGACTTGTAATCTTCAATTTTATGGACTTTGTCTTGTTTGACCCATTGGACTAGTCCATGCAAGATGGTTCTTCACACACCCCAAGATGAGTAATGGGCCTTGTTTCTTCAATCAGCTCCATCTCCTTTGTGAGAATGCGTCACTTGTGATCTGCTTGTGATCTTGTGATTGCACCACTTTGGCATGACTAGTGCATCATTCTCCTTCTGTGATGATTGACTTATATGTCCTTGATCTACATCAGAAGGAGGTGGAGATGGAAGTGGCAGTGGAGCATATAGCACTTAAGATTCCTTGTACATGAGTACAAGTAAACATTGTTCATTCTCAAAGCCACTCTCATATCCCTTACTTTGCATAAAAATTGTTTTTCTTTGTACCACTCTCCTTTGGGCCAATTATTTGCTTTTCTTTTGGGGACTCTTTTCCTCCCATTTTTCTCTCTTTCTCAGCCTCTCCTTTTTCTTTTCCTCTCATCTCTTTTATTTTGCAACTCTCGGCCTTTCCTTTTTTTTTTGCTCATTTTCTCTCAATTTGGACCTTTCGGCTTCTTTTTGCATTTCTTCCTCCATGCTCCTTTTTAGCTTCATTTGATCTTTATAAACTTTACTAGGAGTCGTAGGAGCCAAAATGATATGCTGATCTCCATCATGAATGAGTATCTATTTCTATACCCATCATACGTCACCTTTTTGTCATATTGACATGGCCTACCAAGCAACACATGACCTGCATGCATAGGTACTACATCACAAAGTACACGGTCAAAATATCTTCCAATGGAGAATGAAATTAAAACTTGTTTATTTACCCTTATCTCTCCACAATCATTAAGCATTGTAGTCTATATGGCCTATGATGTTTCAAACAATCCAGCCCCAACTTATCAACTAAAGTAGTTGTAATATCCGCTAATTTAGGTTCCGAGTCGCACGTGTTGTGAAATTGACGCGTGTGACCAATCGGAGTCTAAATTCGGATTTTTACAAAAAAAATTGATTAAGAAATGGTTAAACTAAATAATAAATGTCTAAATAAGTGATTATAGAGTTTAAAGAAGTTGATTTACGGTAAAGGACTAAATTGAAAAATTTGATAAGTTTTGGGGTCAAATTGCAATTTACCAAAAATTGGAGGATTAATGAGATTAATTGATAATCAACATGTTAATTTTGGGCACATTTTGATAGTATTGGCCGGCCATGATGTTAAAGAAAGATGATTAATATTGGTTAAGTGTAAAATTGGAGAAAATGGTCAAATGGTGGGTCCCACATGAATATTTTTGGGTACCCTATTTAAGGCTTTATTTTCTTCTTCTTCTCTTCATTTTCTGCTCCTTCTCTCTTTTCTTTACCAGTCACGCCTAGCCACAATTTTCCTCCATAGCTCACCTTGATTCTAGAGAGAGAAAGGAAGGGAAGAGAAGGGAAAGAGCAAGACAAGGTGATTTTCATGTTCCATAACTTATAAGGAAGCTGGAAAGAACAAGAAAGAGGAAGAAAAATCAAGTTTGGTAGAGAGATAAAATCTCCAAAGTGGTGATCAAGTGAAGAAAAGAGTAAGGTAAGAAGTATTTCTTCTTCTTCTTCTTCATCTTTTCTAAAGGAAGTTCGAATTTTGAGCTCATCCAAGACTTATATGGAATGAGAGAGAAACTAGGGTTTTGAGAGAGAAAGAGAGAGTTTAGGGTCTTAATGAAATTAGATGATGATGAAAATGATCTATGATGTTGTAGGAGTCCCAAATGACAAGGAACAAGCTCTAAGGAGCAAAGGAAAAGAGAAAGTTACCTAAAAGAGTGAAGGAGAAAGGTTTGTGCATAATTTAAGGCAATAGCCTATATTTGTTTGAAATAATGCATGCTGAACATAATTGTAGATAAATGCAATTTCAAGAATGATGATGATTATGGCATGAAACCATAGGTTTAGACATATATGAATGAGATAATTGTGACATTGAATTAAGGATGCATGTTAGAGAATCTTGTATGATCAAGGCATGTAAATGTATTGAAAAGTAATAAGTTAAGTAAAGAGCCTTAGAAATGCATGAAATAGAAATTGGTATGTTTTGGATGATGTTTGAATGAATGAAAAGTGAATATGCAGATTTCCTGTTGAAAGTCACGGGTGTGACTACTGAGTCACGGGCGTGAACTTGAGGGTTCACGGTTGTGACTGATTGTGTCACGGTTGTGAATTTCTTGGTGGAAATGGTACTATTCATTCCAGAAGCGTTCACGGGTTGGAATCACGGCAGTGAACTTATTCACGGGTGTGAATGAGTAATCACGACCGTGAATGCTTTTGGGCGATTCATTCCAGTAGCGTTCACGGTTTGGGATCACGGGCGTGAACTAATTCACGGGCGTGAAAATAGTAATCACGGCCGTGAATGCTCTGCATTTGAAATTATGGATGTGGTTATTAAATGAGGAATTCAGATAAGTAAATGAAAGTTATTGTCTATCCAGTGAAGTAAGAATGATATGAATATAGATATATGTATATATATTGATGTGAGAATATGATATGTTGTGATATAGAAAAATGAATTGATGTAGAAAAATGTATTGTCATGGATAATATATGAAATCTGATGCAGATGATAAACATGAGAATATTGATGAATCTAGTAAATGAATGAAAAGATGTATGAGTATGACTATATGTTTGTAAAACAAGAAAATTGAGATGTTGATAAATATGAGAAAAATGGATGTGTTGAAATTGAGAATAATGATTGATGTGAAAATATAAAGAAGCCCATTACTCTACTTGCGGACTAGAATCAGGATAGATGACATGTCATTAAGGGGGCGAACGGTACCGTACTATACCTCAACCAATGTGGCTAAAGCTTGTGTGAGCGCCATTGGTCTGGGATGCTCAGTCAGTGTGGCTAAAGCTTGTGTGAGCGCCATTGGTCTGGGATGCTCAGTCAGTGTGGCTAAAGCTTGTGTGAGCGCTACTGACTTGAGAAAGCTCCGATGAGCACATATAAATGAGGACAAGGTGTCATAAGCTTGTGTGAGCGGCCTTGATCCGGTTATTCATCTATGATGAATATTACTCAATCAATGTGGCATAAGCTTGTGTGAGCGCCATTGATTTGAGAAGCTCTTATGAGCCAGATAGTGGACAGGGTGGCATAAGCTTGTGTGAGCGCTCCTGATCCATAATCCGTATCCAGTCAGTCCAAAGATTTAGAGTGATGTGGGCAAGATAATGAGGATATGTCGGAAAAATAAGAAAAGGAAAGAATAAGAAAATAATGATGATATGAGATGGAAATGTAATAATAAAGAAATTTGTAGAATAAATTGCTATCAAAGATAAATGAAAATAACAATGTCTATATGAGCATGACATTTGTACTTTTATGAGGATATATCATGCATGCAAACATTTTAATGCACAAAATGATAATTGTTAATGCTTGTTGCATGATATAGTATATTGTTTTCTTTATATGCACCACTAAGCTTAGAGCTTAGCGTGGAGTTTAATTTCCATGCAGATATAGAAAGGTAGCTGAAGACGCTAGATAAAGCAAGCGGTGCTCCCATACAAGTAAAGCAGCCGAGTCTTGAGAAAGTGGGTTATAAGTTTTGAAACTTTTGTATTTGACTTTTATATTAAAGAAATGTTTGAGTTTATAAAACTTACTTTTAAAGTTTGGTCAGAATTAATCTGATGTTAAAAATTACTATATTATGTAAATAAATTGTACTCTGATTTTTATTTATATTCATATATACATGAGTAAAAAAAATGTAAATATATATATATATGAAGTATGAGAAAGAAATGACATTAGCGCTCCCTCATCCGGGCACGTGTTGTTTGGGTGAGGAGGTGCTACAGTAGTACTTGCAACATTAGTACAACTTCCTCCATCAATTGTAAGACTACAAATTTTGCCATTTATCAGGCATCTAGAATGGAAGATATTTTCCCTTTGTTCAACCCTATCTTCTTTCAATTGAGCATTTAGTACACGCCTAACCATAAGATTTACATCCCCTCCAATAGCATGTTCGGCCTCATCATCATCACTACAATATTCAAACGAAGGCATTGAATCATATTCTTTATCAATTTCGGATTCAATAACACCATTATCTTTTAATATCATAACCTTTTTATTTGGGCATTGAGATGCAATATGTCCATTGCCAAGGCACTTAAAGCATTTTATGTTTCTATGCTTTTTAGTATTGGAAGAAGAAGTAGCATTATCTTTAGGGTTACCTTTTTGCTCTACTTTACCCTTTTCTACTCTTACCTTGTCTTTGCCTTTGTCTTCCCTTTTAGGCCACTTTGAGCTCCAATTAGATGTGGAACCCAAATCGGTTGTTTTATTGGTTCCCTTTTGCTTTAGTTGCTTCTCCACCTTCATAGTCATATTCACCATCTTCTCTAACTCTACATAGTGGTACAACTCAATAACATTTGCAATTTCCTTATTTAGAGCAGCCAAGAAACATGCCATGGTAGCCTCCCTATCTTCATCAATATAAGCCCTCATCATAGCTATCTCCATTTCTTTATGATAGTCCTCAACACTTTTATTCCCTTGTCTCAAACTTTGGAGCCTTTGATGTAGTTCCCTATAATAGTAACTAGGGACAAACCTCTTTCTCATGAATGCTTTCATCCCCACCCATGTGTTTACAGGCCTTTCGCCATTCCTACGCCTATTGAGGATGATTTGGTCCCACCATACCAAGGCATAGTCAGTGAATTCCACGGTTGCCAACTTTACTTTTTTTTCCTCATAATAGTTATGAAATTCAAACACCAATTCCAATTTTCTCTCCCACTCCAAGTAAGCATCAACATCATTCCTACCTTGAAAAGTAGGTATTTTCATTTTAATACTCCTCAAATTACGATCTATCCGATTCTCGATATTCCCAAATCTATCCGCCTCTACCCTGCCTCTATGTTCTCTCCTATTCCTTCCTCTATCATTTCTGCCTCCTCTACCTCCAAATTGATTTCTATCCCTATCATCATCAAACTCATCAAAATCTTCTTCATAGTTAGATTGAGGTGGAGTTGCTAACCTTTCCCTTCTCCCTCCAAATCAACTTCGTAAGGATGTATCTCTTCTAAGATTATGTAGAGTTTGATCATGGCCTTCTAACCTCCTATCATACTTGTCAAACCGATCATTCATATCTCGGAGCAGATTCTCAAGCCTTCCAAATTGTTGTTGCATAGCCTCTAATGTGAAGAAAGTTTTGTTTCCTTCATCACTACTTCTTTCCTGGTTGCTTGATTTAGAAAGTTTTGTCCTAAGCTTGCAACTCTAGTAGGTCCAAAAAGATTTAAATGCAAAAGTTATAGAGGCTTCGAGGTACTTACAATATTTTTGGATTTGAAGGAGGACTTGTGTTGTTTTCCTCTTTGGCAAGGTTCACGTCTTATCTTTTTCAAATTTGACTTTTGGTAGTCTTGTGATTTGGTAACTAATTTGAGGCGTGAATCCAATTCTCTTTTCATACTCTTTGTTACCGATTCCTTGCTGTTTTTGGGGTGAAGAGTCTAATCTTGCAATTGGTTAAACTTAAGATTTGTATCAAATTGATTTGGAGGTTGTCTAGACTTAGATTCTAGGTGGTTGCTGCATTATTTGGTATCAGAGCTTTGGTTCTAAATCAATTGTACTTATCTTTATTTTGCTGGTTTTAGTGATATTTGTTCAAGTTACAGCATAAAAATTAAAAAAAAAAAAGTTAATCTATTTGTGGCAGAATTTGCCTATATTGTTGTTTATGGAAGTTTGGTTTATTTCTTTTTTTTTTTTGTACAAATTTTTGGTGTTTTTAATTTTTTTTAGATCAGATTACAAAAAAAATTCGTGCATATTGGCATTGATTGCCAAAAGTGGGACTGTTTGGATCAATTGATTGCACACATATATAAAATGAATTGCCACTGAATATATTTGCTCTATTCTGATTAAAATTGATAATTTGAGCAATTTTGAGTGGAGTTCGTAATTGAAATTGATTGGTTTCATATTGAGGTATAAGATGAGATTTCATTGCTTATTGCTGGAAATTGTGCAATTGGTGGATAATAGTTACTAATAGGCATCCAACTATCATATTTGGCGGTAAGTTGGGAATGGTTTAGTGAATTTTAGGTTCTGGTTCGAATTCTATTAGGGCAATAGCACATATACACTTTCATTTCATTAATTTTGCTTCTAGTTTTGTGATGTTTTCTTTCTTTCTTAGGAATTGTCTGTTTTAATTTTCTATTGGATATTGTTGCTCATTATTATTGATCTGGTTGGTTGAAATTGATCCAGAAATATATCATAGCGAGGACACAAGAGCGGTAAAAGGCAAGAGTGGTTAGCTCAAAAGAGGGTAAAAGCCTTAATTGAGTTAAACATGAGCGAACATATCTCTTGAGTGAAACACGTGAGGGAGTGTGTGAGGCCATTTATTTACATCATGTCTAAATCAAGGAACCAGGAAAGAAGTAGTGATGAAGGAAACAAAACTTTCTTCACATTGGAGGCCATGCAACAACAATTTGGAAGGCTTGAGATTCTGCTATGAGATATGAATGATCAGTTTGACAAGTATGATAGGAGGTTAGAAGGCCATGATCAAGCTCTATATAATCTTAGAAGAGATAGATCCTTGCAAAGTCAAATTGGAGGGAGAAGGGAAAGGTTAGCAACTCCACCTCAATCTTACTATGAAGATTTTGATGAGTTTGATGATGTTAGGGATAGAAATCAGTTTGGAGGTATAGGGGGCAGAAATGATAGAGGAAGGAATAGGAGAGAACATAGAGGCAGGGTAGAGGCGGATAGATTTGGGAACGTCGAGAATCAGACAGATCGTAATTTGGGGAGTATTAAAATGAAAATCCTTACTTTTCAAGGTAGGAATGATGCTGATGCTTACTTGGAGTGGGAGAGAAAAGTGGAATTGGTGTTTGAATGTCATAACTATTTTGAGGAGAAAAAAGTAAAGTTGGCAGCCGTGGAATTCACTGACTATGCCTTGGTTGGTGGGACCAAATAATCCTCAATAGGTGTAGGAATGGGGAAAGGTCTATAAACACATGGGTGGGGATGAAGGCAGTCATGAGAAAGAGGTTTGTGCCTAGTTACTATTATAGGAAACTACATCAAAGGCTCCAAAGTTTGAGACAGGGGAATAAAAGTGTTGAGGACTATCATAAAGAAATGGAGATAGCTATGATGAGGGCTAATATTGATGAAGATATGGAGGCTACCATGACACATTTCTTAGCTGGTCTAAATAAGGAAATTGCAAATGTTATTGAACTGCACCACTATGTAGAGTTAGAGGAGATGGTGAATATGGCTATGAAGGTGGAGAAGCAACTAAAGCAAAAGGGAACCAACAAGCCAACCTATTTGGGTTCCACATCTAATTGGAGCTAAAAGTGGCCTAAAAGGGAAGACAAAGCCAAAGACAAGGTAAGAGAAGAAAGGGGTAAAGTAGAGCAAAAAGGTAACCCTAAATCTAATGCTACTTCTTCTTCCAATACTGAAAAGCATAGAAACATAAAATGCTAAGTGCCTTGGCAATGGACATATTGCATCTCAATGCCCAAATAAAAAGGTTATGATATTGAAAGATAATGGTGTAATTGAATCTGAAAGTGATAAAGAATCTGATTCAATGCCTTCATTTAAAGATTGTAGTGATGATGATGAGGCCGAGCATGCTATTGGCGGGGATTTAAATCTTGTGGTTTGGCTTGTACTAAATGCACAATTGAAAGAAGATGGGGTTGAACGAAGGGAAAATATCTTCCATTCCAGATGCTTGATAAATGGCAAAATTTGTAGTCTTATAACTGATGGAGGAAGTTGTACTAATGTTGCAAGTACTACTTTAGTTGATAAGTTGGGGCTAGATTGTTTGAAACATCCTAGGCCATATAGACTACAATGGCTTAATGATTGCAGAGAGATAAGGGTAAATAAACAAGTTTTAATTTCATTCTCCATTGGAAGATATTCTGACCGTGTACTCTGTGATGTAGTACCCATGCATGCAGGCCATGTGTTGCTTGGTAGGCCATGGCAATATGACAGAAAGGTGACGCATAATGGGTATAAAAATAGATACTCATTCATGATGGGAGATCAACGTATCATTTTGGCTTCTATGACTCCTAGTGAAGTTTATGAAGATCAAATGAAGCTAAAAAGGAGCATGGAGGAAGAAATGCAAAAAGAAGCCAAAATGTCCAAATTGAGAGAAAAGGAGCAAAAAGAAAATGGAAAGGCTGAGAGTTGCAAAATAAGAGAGATGAGAGGAAAAGAAAACAGAGAGGCTGAGAAAGAGAGAAAAATGGGAGGAAAAGAGGCCCAAAAAGAAAAGTAAATAATTGGCCCAAAGGAGAGTGGTACAAAGAAAAATAATTTTATGCAAAAGTAAGGGATATGAGAGTGGCTATTGAGAATCAACAATGTTTACTTGTACTCATGTACAAGGAATCTTATTTTAATGAAGCTGACCTTAACCCTTCTTTTCCTAGTGTTGTTGTTTCTTTATTGCAGGAATATGAGAATGTATTCCCTGAAGAGTTACCACAAGGATTGCCACCAATAAGAGGAATTGAACATCAAATTGATTTCATACGAGGAGCTCAAATTCCAAACCGTCCAGCCTATAGGAGCAACCCCGAGGAGACAAAGGAACTTCAAAGGCAAGTGGAGGAGTTGTTAGTAAGGGGACATATTCGTGAGAGTCTTAGTCTGTGTGCAGTGGCGGTGCTTTTGGTGCCTAAAAAAGGATGGGAGTTGGCACATGTGTATTGATTGTAGGGTTGTGAATCGCATAACAGTTAAGTATCTCCATCCAATACCCAAATTGGATGATATGTTAGACGAAATGCATGGCGCATGTGTCTTTACTAAGATTGATTTGATGAGTGGATATCACCATATTAGGATGAAAGTTGGTGATGAATGGAAAACAACATTTAAAACAAAAGCTTGGTTTATATGAGTGGCTCGTTATGCCTTTTGGTCTAACCAACACCCCTAGCACTTTTATGAGATTGATGAATCATGTTTTGTGTCAGTTTATTGGAAAATTTATTGTTGTTTATTTTGATGATATTTTGATTTAGAGTAAATCTGTTGATGAACATGTACATCATCTTAGGGCTATTTTGGATACACTTAGGAGAGAAGAATTGTATGCTAAACTTAAAAAGTGCACATTTTGCATGAATAGAGTTATATTCTTAGGGTATGTGGTGAGTGCCAATGGAATTGAGGTTGATGAGGAGAAGATAAGGGCTATCCAAGAATGGCCAACCCCTAGAAATGTGAGTGATGTTAGGAGCTTTCATGGCCTTGCTAGCTTTTACAGGAGGTTTGTAAATGATTTTAGTGTCATTGCTGCTCCTTAACTGAAATCATTAAAAAAGATGTGGGGTTTAAGTGGGGCAAGGCGCAAGAGCTTGCATATTAATACTTTGAAAGATAAACTTTGTTCTGCACCTGTTTTGAGTTTGCCTGATTTTAATTCTACTTTTGAGATTGAATGTGATGCCTCCGGGATAGGTATTGGTGCTATTTTAATGCAGGGTAGGCATCCAATTGCTTTCTTTAGTGAGAAGTTGAGTGGTGCACAACTCAATTATTCCACGTATGACAAGGAGTTGTATGCATTGGTGAGGGCTTTGGAGACTTGGCAGCATTATCTTTGGCCTAAAGAGTTTGTGATTCATCTTGATCATGAGTCTTTAAAGCATCTCAAGGGTCAAGGTAAGTTGAACAAATGACATGCCAAGTGGTTGGAGTTCATTGAGACCTTCCCTTATGTGATTCAATACAAACAAGGTAAGGAAAATGTGGTTGCTGATGCATTATCTAGAAGATATACTCTTATTAATACTTTGAGTTCTCGATTGATGGGATTTGAATATATAAGGGAATTGTATGATTCTGATTCTGATTTTTCAAATATTTATAATGCATGTGAACAATCTGCATTTTAAAGGTTTTATAGGCATGATGGCTATTTATTTCGAGAAAATAAACTTTGTGTGCCTTTGTTCAATGCATGAGTTGCTTGCGCGTGAGGCTCATAATGGTGATTTGATGGGTCATTTTGGTATTGCTAAGACACTTGACATCTTGCATGAGCATTTTTATTGGCCTAATATGAAGAAAGATGTTGAGAAAATTTTTGCTCTAGGTGTGTTGCACGTAAGCAAGCCAAATCAATAATTCAACCTCATGGGTTGTATGCTTCTTTACCCATCCCTAGTCAGCCCTAGATTGACATTTCTATGGATTTTGTGTTGTGACTACCCAGGACTAAAAGGGAAAGAGATAGCATTTTTATTATAGTTAATAGATTTAGCAAGATGGCACATTTCATCGCTTGCCATAAAACTGATGTCGCTACACATATTTCTGATTTGTTCTTTAAGGATGTTGTAAGTTTACATGGTGTTCCTAAAACTATTGTTTCTGATAGAGATTCTAAGTTTTTGAGTCATTTTTGGAGCGTGCTTTTGGGGCAAAGTTAGAAGTCCACATTCTTATCACTTATAAACCAGTCCAAGAGTTCCTTCGCAACCGATGTGGGACACATCATTTACTCTTGGCGGGCTTTCTCTTCTCTTTAACTTTATCCTAACCCATTTGAAATGGATTTCACAAAAATATGAATATGAAGGGAAAAAGTGAACAAGAAGATGAAAAAGCTGAAGAAAATACTCCTCATACCAAGATTTTTAGAAATAGGGGCTTGGATAATACTTCTAAGCCTTTTTAATCTCTTTTTCTCTCTCGAAAGATGCTTCTCCATGGTAAATCCATTTCTTTTCCTCCTCCTTTAGATTTCCATCATAGCTTCCCTTTTCTTTTTGGTTTTTTGGTTGCTTTTGAATTAAAAGAGAATAAAATGGTGAAAGGAGGAGAAAATAGAGAGTTGCTTGATAATGGAGGTAGAAAAAGATGATGTTGCGTAAAAATGGAGACAAAAGAATAAAATGAGCCTTTTATGCCTTTATGGAAAAAATGTCATCTTGCCCCCATGGATCCAATGGGCCATATTAAGCCACATCTCTCTTAAATTTCATCACTTATTTAAATCACCTAATCACATTAATGTCTTAGTTAAACAAATATTTTAAAACCTTACTCTTGTAAAATTATTTCTTTGCCAATGCTCATACATTTATTCCAAAAATACCTTTAATAAAATTATTTCTTTTTAATTATTCATGTCCAATCATTTAATTATCACTTAAGTATCCAAATTAATATTTTTAACTCAAATTTAGACTTTAGAAAGTGCAGTTACACTTTATAACAAGTTTGTGATCTGATGTCCAAATTAATAGGCTTTACATGAGAGATGTAGTGCCCATATATTGAATCTTATAGTGAATGAGGGTTTAGAGGAGCTTCATAGTTTTATTATTAAAATTACGAATATAATAAGGTATGTGAGGTCATCTTCCATTAGGTTAGAAACTTTCAAGATGCAGAGAAATCAAAATAGAAAACAAAAGTTTTCAATATCTTAATGTTGAAAATAGATGGATTTTTATTTATAAAATGCTAGAAGTGGCAGAAAATTTTGAGAAAACTTTTGCGAGGCTAGAGGAGGTAGATTCACATTATATTCCTTACTTTGACAAAAGTAAGAACATTGGTCTTCCTAGTAAAGAAGATTGGGTAGTTGCTTGGGTGTTTGTGAAGTTTTTAAGAATTTTTTATGTTGCGACTTTGGGATTTTCAGGTTCATTATATGTCATATCAATGCCTTTTTTTTATGGCTTGGATAGAAAGGTTGAAAACAATAATGGTGAGTGGAGATGATATCTTAGTCTTCATGGCTACTCAAATGAAGAAGAGGCTAGATAAATATTGGGAGAATGATGTGAATTTGAATTTCTTATTGTTTGTTGCAGTTGTCTTAGATCCACGCTACAAGATGACTTATGTTAGGTACTATTTAAGTGAAGTTTATGATGAATGAAAAGCCAATGAGATGGGGATATGGTAGAATTAATATTAAATAGGTTGTTTCCCCATTATTTGTCATGTGATTCCTTTAATTTTACACCATATAATTCTAGTAGCCAAACTTATAAGGATATGATTTTAAATGATATGGAAGAGGATCAAATTGTTAGCTTCTAAGCTAAATATTCTAGGCATAAGAAAGGATTACAAAGTTTTTAGAGTATATTGAAGGTTGCAAGGCATTTGTTAGAATCATATGAAGAAATTGGTGATAAATTTGATCTCAACTGGCCAAAGATGTCTTTCTTATTCCTAGCCTTGGCCATGGGCTGATTAGACCTGTGGAACTGACCCAATCCAATCCGAACTAGACTAGGCTGATCGGTTCCAGGCCCAACCTGTCATATCTGCTAATTCAAGTACCGAGTTGCGCATGTCTCGGAAGTGATGTGACGGACTGACCGAAATATAAATTCAGATTTTGGGTCAAATATGATGGGACCCAAGTTAAAAATTTTGGTCTTCTTCTTTTTCTTTTCTTCTTCTCCCTTATCACCTTTTTCTCTCACAAGTATTCTGCATTCAAAACTAGCTTCATCATTCCCCATTGAAATTCCATAGCCAAAATTTGGTCCAAGGTAGAATAAAAGAGGAAGTAGAGAGAAAAAAGGCATAATCATGCATAACAAAGCTTGAAGAAGCTATTAGGAACAAAAAGGAACAAAGAAAAGCAAGAAGATATGAGAGTGAAATCTCCAAAGTGTAGCTTAAGAAGAGAAAAGATAAAGGTAAGAATCTCTACTTCTCTTCTACAATTCTTTCTAAAGGAGGAGGTAGTTTAAAGCTTGTTTAGGACATGTTTTTAAGAGAGAGAATTTATGGTTTCTAGAGTTTTGATAAAACAAGATTTCGATTATGATTTTGTAATGTATATCAGTTCAAGGTGACAAAGAAGGAGCTCAAGGGAGCAAAGGAAAAGGAAAAGAGACTTAGAGAGTAAAGGAGCAAAAAAAGAGGTTTGTGCATAATTTAAGGCATTAAACTATTAATTGTTGTTTAATTTACATGTTGAGCATCTTAGGGTGTTAAATGTATGTTGATTGCTTTGAATGATAAATCAAAATTTGAGAATGGGAAATAAATGAATTGATATAATAAGGTTAATTGAATGTGGTTAATAACTATAAATTAATGTTAGAGAATTATTGTGTAGTTATTGTTTAATTGAATGTAGTTAATTGAATATTTTAAGGTGTATGAATATTACAAGGGCCTTATACAATGTGTGTGACATATTGAAGAATGTATGTTGTGTTATTTATGTGGTTTGAAAAGGCATGAATGAGTTATGGAATTGAAAATGCCAATTTTCAGCAGTGAGTCACAATAATGAGTGGGTGACATTCATGAGCGTGAGTGGGGTGGGGATGTCGCGGGCATGACTTGATGCGAACCAAGACAACAAAAATGATCTTACATGCCATGGAGGAGATGGATTAGTGATGCCACGTGGTCCAATCACAAGATCAAGTAGAAACAAGCTCAAGGCAGCCTTGCAAATGTATATTCAGAGCTTAGTGACAAGAGATATCAAGGAAGAGTCTTGGGTCAGGCTTGAAGAGATGAAATCAGTTTGTGATCCAAAGCTTGTGACACTCATTAGGGCATGTGATGGTGAAGACAACTAGCCTAGTGGGCTAGAGAAGAAGTCTATATTACAAGGTTCAACTCATGTGCAATATGCTATGTTAAGGTGGACTTATGTTATGTCATGGTTGGGCCTAAGATTAATTTTAGTGGGCTGTTTTATTTTAATTATTGGAATGTAATTTCATTTAAAGACACATGATCAGCCTTATTTGAACTTGTCTTAAGTGTGTAGGCCTTATAAAATTAAGCCCATTCGTTTGTCCTTAAGTCATTAGGGTCAGAGTGGTCTTTTCTTCATGTTTGCAGCTAGGGTTTGGTTTGTAGAGGTATAAATACCTCCTTATGCGTGTAAGACAATCAGATTGGTGATTTAAGATCAAAATTTCAGTGTTCTTGAGTGTTCTTCAAGTGGGAGGTGTGATCTCCATTGATATACCAAGGATTGTTTTCACTTATCAGGTTGGTAATTAATTTGTGGTGTGAATCCAATTCTCTCTTCATACTCTTTGTTACCAATTCCTTGCTGTTTTGGGGGTGAAGAGTCTAATCTTGCAATTGTTTAAAACTTAAGATTTGTATCAAATTGATTTGGAGGTTGTCTAGACTTAGATTCTAGGTGGTTGCTGCATCATGACTTTTGCTTGGAAATGGTATTATTCATCTAGAAGCATTCATGGCTTAAGTGCAAACTTGGGATCACGGTCGTGAACAATGTGGATCACTACCGTGAGGCTGTATGTCCAACATTAATCACAGGCGTGAAAAACTAGTTACGACCATGAATCCCCTTTTTTTCACAAATTGTTATTTTGATAATAAAGGAAGAATATGCAATAATAGAATTGAAATATGTGGTTTTAACAATAATTTATGAACGAATGCATGTATAAACAAGATATTGAAAAAGATATAGGAACATGAATGATTTAATTGATTTAGTTGAGGCATGTTGAATATGCTATGATGAATGAAAGGAATTTGACATTGGTTAAAAGACAAGAGATGATTGATATAAGCTAAAAAAATGGGATTGATAAAGGAATGAGGTGTGGATTTATTAATGAATAAGATAAGCTCAAAAATACCGAATTTAGAACTAGAATTTTGGATAGTTTGACATGTCAATCAGAGAACATTGAACCCGATGATGTCACTATTATTAAAGTTAGTGATAGCACTATTACTAAAGCCGGTGATGACACTTATATATTAATGTCGGTGAGGATACTTGTATGTGTATACCATAATACCCGGGTGACACTTTTAAATGTCTGGATGACAACCCCATTATTCGAGTTGGTGGTTCCTAGGTGTTTAGGCAAAAACAAGACAAATAACTGATATATATATATATATATATATATATATATATATATTGTGTACATAGAAGAAAGGAAACATGTTATTTTGAATTGAATTGATTAAAAAAGTAAATGAGTTAGTATATAATTAACTTAAAATGCTTGAATGATAATATGTCATAGTATGATGCATGTAGTAGCTTAATGCCTTATCCTTAGCGTGGAAGTTTTATCTTGCGGAATTATAGAGAAATGTAGCTAAGGCTAGTTAGACAAGAAGAACAGTGATCCGGTCGGGTACAATAGCGAACACATATACAGTGGGTCGCTTATCTTGTATTTTGGTTTAATAGTTTTATTAGACCGATGCATGTTTTGTATATTAAATATTTTGTAAATGTGATATTTTGTATGTAAAAGTATATTTTGTTCTCTTTTAAAAAAAATTATGTTACTGTACTTGTCAATTTCATTATGAACAAATTTTTAAATGATGAAGTTAGCGTAGCACTTCCTTGTCTTAGCACGTGTATCAAGGCATGTGTGCTGGGGTGAGGGGGTGTTACAGAATTTTGGTATCAGAGTCCGATTTGGACATTTTTGAGTTTTTAAAGAAGGGAAATTTTGAAAATATTTATGATATGTGTACCCACAATTGAGTATATGTGTTGGTACTTACTGATTAGGATCATTATCTTTTATGATATATGTAGGTTATGGCTTCATGATCTCAACAAATTGTGGCTGAGAAGGGTGAGAGTAATGAGCCTACTGAGAAAGAGGCCTCTTCAAGACCAAGTCGTCGCCTGGGTGTAGCATCAAGATCCGGTGGTAGCTCATCACGTCGGTAGTTAGCTACTAATATAGCACAAACATAATTGATAAGGAATATAGTAAATTTATTACAGAGGGCAACACAGCCAGCCCTATGGTGCTATAGTTTAAGAGGCTGAGAAAGTTAGGGGCACCTGATTTTTATAGGAAGAGAGAGGATGATCCTTCTGTGGTAGAGTTCTGGTTGGAGCATACTGAAAGGGTTTTTAATCAGCTGCACTGCACTGAAGAACAAAAATATGAGTAATCAGTATCTTTGCTACCAAAGTATGCTTATGATTGGTGGTGATCAGAGTCACAAAGTTTGGAGGCACCTACCCCAATGATATGGGAGTTCTTTCTGCAGATGCTTAAGGAGCAATATATTCCTCCTATTTACATTGATGACAAGAAGAGAGAATTCATGATGATGAAGTAGAATATGTCAGTATCTGAATACGAGAGAGATTTCACACATCTCTGCAAGTATGCTGGAAGCATTTTTTCCACTGAAGCAGATAAGTGTGGAAGATTTGAGGATGGGTTGAGGGATCTGATTAAGCTGTAGTCTTAGCCTTACAGTTGATGAAATTCCCTAGTTTACTAGCATCCACCAGAACAGTTGAAAGAGTCCTGGCAACATAGTAGCCGACATAAGAGATAGGGTTTAGAAGACCCATGTTGCAGCCAAGTTGGGGATCATCAAGTGGCAAGAGGGAAAGATCTTTCAGTGGCTGATTTCAGGCTGGAGGTTCCAGTAGGCCTTCTTTTTTCAAATGGGGATAGCCTGTCAGATCCTTATGTTCAGCAGCTAGTGCATTGACACAAGCATCATGTGGATCTGTACCTTTGTCGATGTGCCAACACTATAGTCATTCTCATCCAGGAGAGTGTTGGTGGACAACAGGACCTTGTTTGAGGTGTGGTTCCACAGACCACCTGCAAAGAGACTGTTTGCTGTTACAGTTTGGCAAAGGCTCAATAAGCACTAAGCCGATACAAATATAGATTTATGGATAGGATAGAGGCCAAGGTAGAGGATAAGGCAGTGGAGACTGAGCAGGGCCTAGTTAGTTCAGATATGAGACAATAGAGTGGTCGGAAGGCAGTAAAGCTGCTCCAGCAAGAGCATATGCGATGTGAGGCCGAGAGGAGCAAGATGCACCCAATTTTATTATTGGTAAATTCATTCTCTTTGGCTTTGATATTCATGCATTGATAGACCTTGGGTTGACGCATTCTTACTTATGCACACCACCACTAGATCGAGAGGGTTTAGAATCGGAGGCTTTAGAATTTGAGATCATTGTGACTAACTTGTTAGGACACAGTGTGAGGGTTAGAAAGGTGTTCAGGAGTTTCTCGATTGAGATACAAGATAGACATTTCCCAGCTGACTTAATAGAGTTACCATTCCATGAATTTATTGTGATTATGGGAATGGATTGGTTAGCTCATCACGGTGTGGTAGTGGACTGCAGAAAGAGAGATGATCATCAGAATTCCAAATCATGAGGAGATAGTGGTGATGGGTGAGAATAGAAGATATTCTGATAAGGTGATATCAGTGTTGAAGGTTCAGAAACTCATCAATAAGGGATGAAAAGCTTATATAGTGTATGTGATTGATACGAAAAGGAGCAGCTTGAAGTTGGCTAACATTCCTACAGTGTGCGAGTTTCTTGACATGTTTCTAGAAGAGTTACCAGGATTACCAACAAATTGAGAGGTGGAGTCTGCTATAGATTTGGTACCTAGCACTACTACTATTTCAATTACACCTAGGATGACACCTGCTGAGCTAAAAGAGTTGAAAATGTATTTATAAGATTTGTTGAACAAAGATTTCATCTGACCTAGTGTGACACCATGGGGTGTTCTAGTGTTGTTTATGAAGAAGAAAGATGGTATTCTATGTCTTTTCATTGATTATGGGTAACTTAATTGGGTGACTATCAAGAATAAGTACTTGTTGCCTAGAATTAAAGACCTTTTTGACTAGCTGAGAGGAGCAGATGTATTCTCCAAGATAGATCTTCGATCAGGGTATCACCAATTGAAGACTAAGGAGTCAAATGTAATAAAGACGGTATTCAAGACTCACTATGGTCATTACAAGTTCCAGGTAATACCTTTTGTCTTGACAAATGCATTAGCAGCATTCATAGATTTGATGAACCGAGTATTTAGGCCATATCTTGATCAGTTTGTAGTTGTGTTTATTGATGATATCCTGGTATATTATATAGATCGAGAAGAGCATGATCAACATCTCAGAATAACGCTACAGACTTTGAGAGAGAAACAATTATATGCAAAGTTATCTAAATATGAGTTTTGGCTAGAAACAGTTAGCTTTTTGGGTCATATGATGTGTTAGTAGAGGGTATCCGAGTTGATCCTAGTAAGATCAAGGCTATTCTTAATTGGAAACCACCTCATAACGTCATAGAAATTAGGAGTTTTCTTGAATTAGCCGGATATTATAGGAGATTTGTAAAGGGAGTTTTTATCCATAGTGACTCATTTGACATGATTGTTGCGGAAACACGTTTGATTCGAATGGATGAATAAGTGTCAGGCTAGTTTTGAAAGACTCAAGGCGATGTTGACTAAAGCACCGATGTTGACTAAGCCTACTATGGGGAAAGATCTTTGGTATATAGTGATGTCAGTCATAATGGTTTGGGTTGTGTTCTAATGCAAGAAGGAAGGGTGATTGCATATGCATCTACACACATAAGTTTAATTATCCGACACAATTTGGAACTTGTAGTGATAGTTTTTGCATTTAAGATTTGGAGATATTACCTGTATGGAGAAAGATGCTATATTTACACAGATTATAAAAGTTTCATCTCAAGTACTTACCTTTGCAGAAAGAGTTGAACTTAAGGCAACAAGTTGATTAAAGATTATGATTGTGTGATCGACTACTAGCCAGGAAAAGCCAGCGTGGTCACAGATGTCTTAAGTAGAAAGATGATAGATGAGATGCAAGTGGAGTCTACTTTGATGCAGTGGATCAAGGAGGCTCAGAAACAAGATGAGAAATTAATGAAGATTGTAGAAATTGCAAAAAAAAAAGGGAAAAGTTTGAATATTCTGTAAAATAAGATGGCATGGTATATCACATAACTAGAATTTGTGTTCCAAGTGAAGAAGTGACTGATATCAGGGATTTTGAGAGAAGCTCATGAGAAAGGTACACTATGCATCCAAATGGGAACAAGATGTACCAAGATTTAAAAGTGCAGTATTGGTGGTCTGGAATGAAGAAGGATATTACAGAGTATGTGGCTAAGTGTTTAACCTGTCAATAGGTGAAAGTTGAACATCAATTACCCATGGGTTTATTGCAACCAATCTCGATACCTGAATGGAAATGGGAAAGAATTACGATGGACTTTGTCTCCGAATTGCCAATGACACATAATAGACATGGTGTCATATGGGTGATAGTGGATCGATTGATGAAGTCAGCTCATTTTCTACTAGTCTTGAGGGATTGTCAATTGAACAAGTTAGCAGAATTCTATGTGGATGAGGTTGTGAGATTGCATGGAGTCCCAGATTTACGTCACAGTTTTGGAAGAATTTGTAGTAAGCTTTGGGCTCTCGATTTCATTTTAGCACAACATTCTATTTGCAGACGGATGGACAATCGGAGCGAGTCATCCAACTATTAGAAGATATGATGAGAAGCTGTGTGCTCAAATTTGAAGGTAGTTGGGATTGATATCTATCTCTTATGGAGTTTGTCTATAATAACAACTGTCAGACAAGCTTAGGCATAGCTCCACAAGAAGCATTATATGGAAGGAAATGTCAAACACCAATGTGTTGGACTGAGTTAAGTGAAAAGAAATTGATAGGGTGATGTATGCACAGGAACCATAAATGAAGGATATGAATGACTGTCATTTTTCAACGAAGTGAAGCAATCTTATATCATTGAAATGAGCCTTAAAGGAGTGCAAAAGTCTTTTCATATGATCCAATTCAATGTGGGGCGTGTTCCAAGTCATAGAACGCAACATTGGAGCATTTTTTGCTATATTGGGTGTGAAATCCATAATCAAGCTTATGGGCTAACACTACACAAAGGCGTGCCTAAAGTTAAGATAAAAGGAGTCTTTCATGAAGATTCAATTCAAATGGGCTAAACAAGGTAAAGTCCATAAAATTGAAGATTGCAAGACATGTGCCAACCATGTGCTTAAGATCTTGTGCCACATATGTGCCTACTTATGGGATTTGGACTTAACTTGTAATTGGGCATAATTATGTATGTAAGCTGCCTATTTTAATTATCTTAGGCTTTAATTAGTGATTGGCATGTGGGCCAAAGGATATGAAGCCCAACTCACCATTTGTCTAATTTTAGAAAGATTTAATTAATGTCCTAATTCAAGTAGGACTCTACTTGTTAGAATTTAAGTTAAAATATGACTATACTTTTAGGAGTTGAGTTAGAATAGGACTTAGTTATCCTTTACCATAAAGGATTCAAATACTTAGGGTTATAAATACTCATTTAGCCTTCTTTTACAAAACATGAATGAATAAAAACGAATTTGAATGTTTTTCTTTAAAGTGAGGTAGATATGCATCTCTATATTACCTTTAGGAATTAGTTACTTATCAAGTGATTTTTCTTGTGGCATGACTATTCTTAATAATCCTTATAATCTTGGTTCTTTGCTATATTGATTAGCTTTGGATCGGATTCAATCTTTGATCACCATAGCTTAAGGTTTGTTTACCTTGTCTTGTTGAGGGGTTTCAAGGCACGGTCTTTGGGGTTCTGCATCAGTTTGTTATCAAAGCTTTTGGTTAGGTAATCATTATCCATCCTTAAAAATTGCTTTCTAGTTATTAACTTAGTTAGATTTAAATTATGCCAATAGAGATACCTTAGAAAAAATTTCTGCCACAAAGAGTAAAATTGCATGTTTGGATTTCTTTTTGATTATTTGATGTGTTTGAGGTTTATTTAGTATTAATAACTTCTGATCAGTGTTATTTGATTAAAAAAAGAAAAAAATTCAGAATTCGAATTTAGTACCAAAATTGTGAAATTGTGCTCTTTTGAGCTTCAAGTTGAAATCTTGTGATTATTAATTACTGGAATTATTTGGTATCATCATAAAATACTGCAATCCAACTTAAATAATTGGTTTTGAGCTTGAAAAGTACAACTTTTGAATTCGGGTACCTTAGAGATCATGTTGAGCATTGATTTGATCTTGAGAAATTGAA
The DNA here is from genome assembly GCA_023653625.1 of Triadica sebifera. Lineage (NCBI taxonomy): Eukaryota > Viridiplantae > Streptophyta > Magnoliopsida > Malpighiales > Euphorbiaceae > Triadica > Triadica sebifera. Next base: position 14,076,039 of record CM042898.1, on the reverse strand, counting down.
CTTATCTATTAAATATACCTTGAGTTCTTGTTAGTTGGTGATAAATTAAAGTCGAATAAGGGTTTAATTAAGGGATAATCGGCTACTCAGTAGGAGGAATCCGGTTCTGATTTTTATTCAATAGTGTAATTCTTTGTGCTTTTAAGTTTTCATTTTTTTTAATTATGTCCTTTTTTGCATCTAATTACATTAGTTAAGGCTAATTTACATTCTTAGATTTAATTTGAACAAAATCAGTAGCATACACCTATTTGCATTCGTGTATAGCTTTAGATATAATTAATTTCTTTCACGTCATTTTGCTTCTAGATTTTGTTCCATTCACTCTTGTTAGGATTCATTATTCAAGAAAGGTGAGCTTAAACGAGGGTAAAAGTCATTATTTGTGTGGTATATATTCTATTTTGAGTGAAACACGAGTGGTATATATTCTATTTTGAGTGAAACACGTGAGGGAGTGTTGTGAGGACATCTAACATTCTTTTTGCAGGTTTATCATAATGTTTTAAAATTTTAATACTAGATGTCTTATCAATGGCAAGATGAGTCACATGGTGATTGATAGAGTAATTGACAAAGCAAGGGATCATATTTTAATGAATCTGACCTTAACCCTTCTTTACCTAATGTTGTTGTTTCTTTATTGCAGTAATAAGATAATGTATTTCCTGTAGAGTTACCCCAAGGATTGCCGCCAATAAGAGGAATTGATTTAATACCTGGAGCTCAAATTCCAAATCGCCCAGCCTATAGGAGTAATCCTGAGGAGACAAAGAAACTTCAAAGGCAAGTGGAGGAGTTGTTAGCGAGGGGGCATATCCATGAGAGTCTTAGTCCGCTAAAAAGGATGGGAGTTGGCGAATGTGTGTTGATTGCAAGGTTGTGAATCGTATAACAGTTAAGTATTGCCAACCAATACCTAGATTGGATGATATGTTAGACGAACTGCATGACACATGTGTCTTTACTAAGATTGATTTGATGAGTGAATATCACCAAATTATAATGAAAGTTGGTGATGAATGGAAAACAACATTTAAAATAAAGCTTGGTTTATATAAGTGGCTCGTTAGGCCTTTTGGTCTAACCAACGCCCTTAGCACTTTTATGAGATTGATGAATCATGTTTTGTCTTAATTTATTAGGAAATTTGTTATTGTTTATTTTGATAATACACCATTATCTTTCAATATCATAACCTTTTTATTTGGGCATTGAGATACAATATGTCCATTGCCAAGACACTTAAAGCATTTTATGTTACTATGCTTTTCAGCATTGGAAGAAGAAGTAGCATTAGCTCCAGGGTTACCTTTTTGCTCTACTTTACCCTTTTCTTCTATTGCCTTGTCTTTGGCTTTGTCTTTCCTTTTATGCCACTTTGAGCTCCAATTAGATGTGGAACCCAAATAGGTTGGTGTGCTGGTTCCCTTTTGCTTTTGTTGCTTCTGCACCTTCATAGTCATATTCACCATCTCCTCTAACTCTACATAGTAGTGCAACTCAATAATATTTGCAATTTCCTTAGTTAGACCAGCCAAGAAACGTGTCATGGTAGCCTCCCTATCTTCATAAATATTAGTCCTCATCATAGCTATCTCCATTTTCTTATGATAGTCCTCATCACTCTTATTCCCTTGTCTCAAACTTTGGAGCCTTTGATGTAATTCCCTATAATAGTAACTAGGCACAAACCTTTTCTCATGATTGCCTTCATCCCCACCCACATGTTTATAGGCCTTTCCCTATTCCCACACCTATTGAGGATGATTTGGTCCCACCATACCAAGGCATAGTCAGTGAATTCCATGACTACCAATTTTACCTTTTTCTCCTCAGAATAGTTATGACATTCAAATACCAATTCCACTTTTCTCTCTCACTCCAAGTAAGCATCAACATCATTCCTACCTTGAAAAGTAGGGACTTTCATTTAATGCTTCCCAAATTTTTATCTATCTGATTCTCAATGTTCCCAAATCTATCTGCCTCTACCCTATCTCTATGTTCTCTCATATTTCTTCCTCTATCATTTCTGCCCCCTCTACCTCCAAAATGATTTATATCCCTATCATCATCAAACTCATCAAAATCTTCTTCATAATCAGATTGAGGTGGAGTTGCTAACTTTTCCCTTCTCCCTTCAATTCGACTTTGCGAGGATGCATCTCTTCTAAGATTATGTAGAGCTTGATCATGACCTTATAACCTCCTATCATACTTGTCAAACCGATCACTCATACTCAAAGCAAAATATTAAGCCTACCAAATTGTTGTTGCATAGCCTCCAATGTGAAGAAAGTTTTGTTTCCTTTATCACTACTTCTTTCCTGATTACTTGATTTAGACATGATGTAAATAAATTCCCTCTCACACTCCCTCATGTGTTTCACTCAAAAGGTGTATGTTAGCTCGTGTTTCACTTAATTAAGGCTTTTACCCTCTTTTGAGCTAACCACTCATGCCTTTTACCACTCTTGTGCCTCACTATGATATATTTTCGGATCAACTTCAACCAACCAGATCAATAATAATGAGCAACAATATCCAATAGAAAATTAAAACAAATAGTTCCTAAGAAAGAAAGGAAATATCACAAAACTATAAGCAAAATTAATGAAATGAAAGCAAGGAATGACAATTATATGATATATGCAACACGCATGAAGAATGAAGTGTGGGAATATAATATGTGTTATTTGAGTAAAATGGAAAGCAAAATTACTCAACTAATGTAATGGAAACAAGTAGGATATGAATCAAGAATAGAAAACAAAGAAAGCAACAAATTGACAAAACTAGGAAAAATTAAGTGTATACATGCTACTGCCCTAATGGAATCCAAAGCAGAACTAAAAACTCACTAAACCATTTCCAACTAACAACCAAATAAGCTAATTGGTTGCCTATTAGCAACTATTAACCACCAATTGCACAATTTCCAGCAATAAGCAATGAAATCTCAACCATACCTCAATATGAAACCAATCAATTTCAATTATGAACTCCACTCAAAATTGTTCAAATTATCAATTTTAATCAAAATAGAGCAAATATATTCAAAGGCAATTCATTTTATATATGTGTGAAATCAATTGAATCAAAACAGTCTCACTTTGGCAATTAATAGAAATATGCACAATTCTTTTTTTATTTTTTTTATAATCTGATTTACTAAAAAAGATTAAAAAAACCAAAAAATCGTACCCAAAAAAAAAACAAACTTTAATATACTGCAATATAGACAAATTCAGCCACAAATAGATAAACTTTTTTTTTTATTTTATACTGTAACTTGAACAAATATCATTAAAACAACAAAATAAAGATAGGTACAATTGATTTGAAACCAAAACTTTGATATAAAATGATGCAGCAACTTCCTAGAATGTAAGTATAGACAACCTCCAAATCAATTTGATACAAATCTTAAGTTTTCAACTAATTGCAAGATTAGACTCTTCACCCCCAAAATAGTAAGAAATTGGTAACAAAGAGTATGGAGAAAGAATTGGATTCACACCACAAATTAGTTACCAACCTGATAAGTGAAAGCAATACTTGGTATATCAATGGAGATCATACCTCCCACTTGAAGAACACTAAAAAACACTCAAATTTTGATCTTAATCACCAATCTTCTTGTCTTACACGCATAAGGAGGTATTTATACCTCTACAAATTAAACCCTAAGTGCAAAAGTGAATAAAATACTAATCTGACCCTAATGGTTTAAGGACAAACAAATGGGCTTTATTTTATAAGGCCCGCACACCTAAGATAAGTTAAAACAAGGCTGATCATGTGTCTTTAAATGAAATTACATGTCAATAATTAAAAGAAAATATCCCACTAAATTTAGTCTTAGGCCCAACTATGAAATAACATAAGCCCACCTTAACATAGCATATTGCACATGACTTGAAGCTTGTAATATGGACTTCTTATCTAGCCCATTAGGCTAGTTGTCTTCACCATCACATGTCCTAATGTGTGTCACAAGCTTTAGATCACCAACTGATTCCATCTCTTCAAGCTTGATCCAAGCTTCTTCCTTAATGTATCTTGTCACCAAACTTCGAATATACATTTGCAAGGCTTCCTTGAGCTTGTTTGCGCTTGATCTTATGATTAGACCAGGTGGCATCACCAATTCACTCCTCCATGGCATGTAAGATCATCTCTGTTGTCTTGGCTTGCATCATTGATGCAACAACTACCTAGAGTCTAAGTCTAGACAGCCTCCAAATCAATTTGATACAAATCTTAAGATTTTAACCAATTGCAAGATTAGACTCTTCACCCCCAAAACAAAAAGGAATAGGTAACAAAAAGTCAGAAAGAATTGGATTCATACCACAAATTAGTTACCAACCTAATAAGTGAAAGCAATAATTGGTTTATCAATGGAGATCACACCTCCCACTTGAAGAACACTCAAGAACACTCAAATTTTGATCTTAATCACCAATTTACTTGTCTTACATGCATAAAGAGGTATTATACCTCTACAAATCAATCCCTAATTGCAAAAGTGAAGAAAAGGCCAATCTGACCCTAATGGCTTAAGGACAAATGAATGGGCTTAATTTTATAAGACCCACACACCTAAGATAAGTTAAAACAAGGCTGATCATGTGTATTTAAATAAAATTACATGCCAATAATTAAAATAAAACATCCCACTAAATTTATTCTTAGGCCCAACTATGAAATAACATAAGCCTACCTTAACATAGCATATTGAACTTGACTTGAAACTTGTAATATGGACTTCTTATCTAGCCCATTAGGCTAGTTGTCTTCACCATCACATGCCCTAATGAGTGTCACAAGCTTTGGATCACCAACTGATTCCATCTCTGCAATCTTAATCCTTCCTTGATGTCTCTTGTCACCAAGCTTTGAATATACATTTGCAAGGTTGCCTTGAGCTTGTTTGTGCTTGATCTTATGATTGGACCAGGTGGCATCACCAATCCATATTCTCCATGCATGTAAGATCATATTTATTGTCTTGGCTCGCATCATTAAGTAAAATGACAAAAAAAATGTTACAATAATTTGAAAGAATACATCCTTATTATTGCACTTAATTTATTTAAATGGCAACTGCAATAATATAATTAGAATTTTAGTTTGTTAAAAAAAATTTGAATGGAAATTGAATTTGTTTGACTTTCTATAGAGCAAGAGAGGGATTTGGATACATTTTTCCAATCAATCACTAGTATGATTTATGAACTAAATTTGCATTTGTTTTATTTTTCTTGTTGGATATTTGTTATAAATCCAACTTTTTAAGAATATGGAAAGCCACACGCTAAATAAACTAATGCTTAGTAGTATATATGTGCATAAAAATTCTATATTTAAATAATGTCATATAATAGGCTATTCACCTTATGATCATTATTAGAATCATATATTTTAGCCATTGCATGCTTTAATATCATATCAACATGCCTATCTTACCATAGGACACACTATAATAAATCCATGTATACTATACATATATAAATATATCCCATTTTCATACCATATAAGTTACCTGATATTAACATTGCATTACCACATGTTGCAACAACCATACATTTTATTACCTTTAGCAATTTATCATTCATTAGCCATCACAAGATTCTTTAAGCTTGACTATCCGGATTCAGGATATGAGATAGGGGCACTCAACAATCTGAGTTTAAGTCACTCTGCTCAGAAAATATCAGTGCTACTGAGACCCTTCGAGTTAATGGTACTCAACAATCCGAGCTCAAGCCATATTGACTGAGAATAAGATAGCATGCTAGAAAATTCAGGATCAAGTATGCTCAAATACCGAGCTTTAACCACTTATCCTTATATCATATCAAAGAAACTCATACAGTATCGTTCATCTCCCTCAATGGCATACCATCTATTCCATGTCATGTCCAAGACTAGAGAACTGGGCATTCAACTCAACCATTTATCGTTCAATTCATTTTATCATATGTTATTACCAACATTATATCCCATTTATGCATTCTCATACCAACACATAAATACCAAATCATATATTCCACATCTTATTTTCCATAAATACATACATCTCATAACATGTATTTAACAAACTATCAATTAAGATCATAAACCAAAATGAACATATAATACATTTATTCTGCTTCACGAGCATTGTTGGGTTTTGAAGGTGAATCTCATTCATAAATGCAGTGAAAAAATAATTTTTTTCAAAATTCGAAACAAAATATCATACTTATTTCATTAAAACTAATTTATCAAATATAGAAGTTAGAAATTATATCGTGTAAGTTATTATTTGTTATTCAAATTTTCACGTTGTTGGATTGTAGCAAACCATAACAATCTAGACTAGGATGTCTCTAATGTTAATCCTCGCTTAGATAAAAAGAAAAAACTTACAAAAGAAATGTTTTAAACAATATTCAATGGTGCTAGCTATTTGTTATTGAGAGAATTATTGTCTTAAAAAAAATTTTCACCAAAAATAATTTCCATATCTCTTTTCTGCCTTTTGATGTCTTTTTTATCTGAATCGAATTCAAAAAGAGGATAAAAAATCCAAAATAAAGAAAAGTAAGGTCAAATGATAAGTAAGGGCCATAATTGGCCTAACGGTACTGTGCTCTCCGCATGGGCCCGTCTGCCAGTGGGCCCATGATCTCTCCCAATAGATCTTTTGGATCTTATCTAAGACCATATTACTCATATTTTTGGATCATATCCAAAACCATTTTACTCATTCTCCACATCTCCAATGTGTGTGAGCCATTAGATTCCTGGTTATATTAGCCACTTAAATTAACAATTCATTTAAGCAAGTCATGAGCGATATCTAGCAACACATCATAATCCCTAATTGACCGAAAGTCAGTGGTTTGACTAGAACCTTTCCATAGACAATTTTTGTGCAATTAATTTTTTCACCATTCTATACCCCACTTGGTTCAGAGTATGGACGTGTGTCAACTCTTACTAGACTGATTACATCACATCGAGTCCAAGTAATGTTAATTCTTATCCCTAAAGCTCATTGCTCTGTTAGATATGTCATTGAAGACTACCTTCATGACATTTCCACTTTGGCCATAGATTTCCGAGTAATGACCCCAATAAGAGGCCATATGTATACACTTCTTCTATCAGGAGTGGTGAATCCTTTATTAGTTACCTAATTACCTTCGAATACCTCAAATTATACCCAATCACCACCCTTTGAGCAACCTCCCTAAGGCAATAAGGACTATTGTCAAAATACATATTCAGTATCCAATATAGCCTTGAGTACCTCAAGTATAAGCATACTTATGATGCGAAATCCCAAAGACCGTACCTTGAAACCCCTCAACAAGACAAGGTAAACAAACCTTAAGCTATGGTGATCATAGATTGAATTCAACCTAAAGCTAACCAATGTAGCAAAGAACCAAGATTATAAGGTTTATTAAGAATAGCCACGCCACAAGCAATATCACTTGATAAGTAACTAATTCCTAAAGGTAATAAAGATATGCAAATATGCCTCACTTTAAAGAAAAATACTCAAATTCGTTTTTATTCATTCATGTCTGGTAAAAGAAGCCTAAATAAGTATTTATAGCCCTAAATCTTTGAATCCTTTATGGTAAAGGATAACTAAGTCCTATTCTAACTCAATTCCTAAAAGTACAGTCATATTCTAACTCAAATTCTAACAAGTAGAGTCCTACTTGAATTAGGACACTAATTAAATTCTTTTAAAATAAGACAAATGGTGGGCTGAGCTTCATATCCTTGGGCCATATGCTGCCATTCTCCTTATTTAAACTATAGATAGATATTAGGCAATCCATTTACATTATTAAGCCCAATTACAAGTTAAGCCCAAATCCCATAAGTAGGCACATGACTCCTAACACATGATTGGCACATGACTTGCACATGACTTGTAATCTTCAAGGTTATGGACTTTGCCTTGTTTAGCCCATTTGAATTAAATCTTCATAAAAGATTCCTTTTATCTTCACCTTAGGCTTGCCTTTATGTAGTATTAGTGTAACATCCTTGACCTTCCCCACATGCATTTCATCGAACATAAGCATCTTGCATACAATTCAATTGAACACGTGCATTTCATACGTATTTTTGTAGGAACAAGTTTATGACACGCACTAGCTACGTGTCCTAGTATTTGGCACTTGTATCGAGTCGCACGTGTGTAATTATAACCTAAATGAGGATAACAAAGTATTAGAAATGAATTGAATAAGGTGTATAAATTAAAGTAAGCAAAGTGATTAGATTAAGATTAGTAAACAATTACATTGTTAATTTAGTTAAATCGGGTCAAATGATTAAGTTGTATTATTGTGTGAATTAATGGAATTATAAATATATGTAAATAATAATAATAACAATATAAAATAAAATGAAAATGAAACAAAAGAGAAATATAAGAGAAGAGAAATGAGAAATGAGAAGAGAAAAGAGAAGAGAAAAAGAGAAAAAGAGAAAAGGACAAAAAACAAGTTGGCTTTATCTTCATCTTTCTTCCCCATTTCTGCCTCCTCACTTCAGCCCCGTTTTCTTCTTCAATTTCCTCCATTTCAGACTTCAATTCTTCCTTGATTTACCTAGTTTTTGAAGCTAATTGATCCCTTTCAAGGTTGTTCTTGGTAAGTAATCAATTCTTATTGCTATAGGGTTGATTTGAGTTGCTTAGGTTCAATATTAGGCACTGAATTGCACACTGATTTTGATATTAATAGAAATTGATTCTGGAAATGTGTAAAACACAAAAGTTGTTCGTGTATATCTTATATTTGTGGATATGTAAACATTTTTTCAAGATGTTATGTATAGGGAGAGATATGCTCTTCGTACTGAAACTGGTCAGGGTGTAAACCCTAACCAAGTTAGCTACTGTGTGGTTTGATTTAGAATATGTTTAAGCCCTTATTTGAAGTCTCTCAAAACATAAAAGTTGTAGATATATGTGTTTTGTATTAGTATACCAAATTTCACGTTCATAGGTCTTGTAAATGGTGAGTTATGGTGAATGGAACTATGACTGTTCCATGGTTTGAACTACCTACTGAGTGCCCTGGGCAGATCCAGTACATTGGTTGGCTAATTTGAGCTTGTTAGAGCTCGATTCTGTAAATTCTCAAAATATTCAAGTTAGAGATATATGTCTGAGATAAATTTTGGTACTAATTTCAGCTTAATTGGTTATCTATAGACTAAGTTATGGCCTTTGGAAGTCATACTGGTCCGGAAGCCAATTCTATTCTGGAACAGTAATATGTTTGGTATAATTAGAAGACCTTAGAGACATAATTGGTACAAGTTGTAAACATGAGACATGTTCCATATGAACCCATATAAGTTTCTGTAAAGTTTCATTAAAATAGGACTTATAGATTATAAGTTATGATGAACCCAAATGAGTACCCTGAAACTGTCTAAAGGCAGAAAACATAACACTCTTAGAAATTCCACCAAATATTGTACAATGATCAAATTGGTCTGAAATTTGAATATGTGCTATAATTATATGTTATGTGTAATTAGGAATAAGAATCATATTAATTGGTCAATTATAGAAAAAAATATAGGCTAAACAGTCCCATAAGGTCACACTGCCTCATAGGAAAAATCTTAACTATTGACATGAACAATGTATATTAAATTATTTAAGCCACATTAAGTCTCTCTAATCATGAGTTAATCGATTATGTTTTCATATTAGGCTCGCAACATATTGGAGACCCACAAGGAGCAGATAGACAATAAGTTAGGGGTCGGAATCAAAGGAGAACGGTGAGTCTAATTATCGATTGAATTCTTTAGTGCAAATGAATGTTGCTTGCTATGTGATTCATGTGATTGTCATGATTGGTCCTTGATAATGTAATGATGGATAATTTGTGACATTGTGGTACATATAAATGGTATACTTGTGGTATATTTGAGGTATATGTTTGACAAATGTGATATATATACATGGTACATGTATAGTATATACAAGGTATATGCTTGACATATGAGGTATATAGGGAATATATGTATGTTGTATATGATAAAGATGCAATGGTTTATGAATGCTTAAATACAAGTGCATATGCATATGAGCTAAAAAGGCGTTGTGACTAGTTAATCGACATTGCAAAGCAAAAGAAGAGGCCTATGGCCCAACAAATGTGCAAAGCAAAAGAAGAGGCCTATGGCCCAACAAATGTGCAAATGAAACAAATGATCAAGCTAGCTAGCAAATGCAAATGCAAATGTTCACATGGCAAATATTCACATGGAAACCCGGGGCAATGTCTGTTTAACTTGGTCACAACAAAATAAAATAAGCAAAGACTTTGCATACATAAAGAGTAATGATTACATGTTTCAACTTTATTGATACTTATATGATACTGATGAATGGAATGGAATACATGGTATATATTGGAATTGTGATTTATTACTATGAGTTGTTTGGTACTTTAGAGCTCATTGGATGGTTATTCTCACTGAGCCGCAACTCATCAATTTGCATCATTTTTCAGGTAAAGAGAAGTGATAGCTCATTTTGAGTAGCGTATAAAAGACATGGAGCACAGGTCACTGGCCAAGCCTCATCACTCTCTCTCTCCTTGCATTCCACACAAGCATGAAAACATGTCATCTGTATTTTGACTTATATGCTTGAATATGTATTATCACTCTAGATTAGTTTTGAAATGTATAAATGGAAACAACCCGTAATCCTTCGGATGGAAAGTTTATGTTTTAATATATGTGATATATCGTATTGTGGTTTTAATGTTGACTTGAAAAGTCATTGAGTGATATTACAGGATATAAGACTTGTAAAGTCATTAGTTGATTTTACAGGATATGATATGGAAAAAAATTTACTACCATTGTTATCAGGGTATTTTCTCTTTCCAATCTGCAGGATGTGATTATTTGATACAGAAATAGGTTATATTTAAATGCATAAGATGTGGCGTTACAATTAGCCCATAAGCTTGATTGTGGATTTTAGGCCCAATATAGCAACCAATGCTCCAATGCTGCCTTCTATGACTTGGAATATGCCCCACATTGAATTGGATCATATGAAAAGGCTTTTGAACTCCTTTAAGGCTCATTTCAATGATATAAGATTGCTCCACTCCATTGACAAAAGATTGTCGTTCATATCCTTCAATTATAGTTCTCGTGCATACATCAACTTGTACCATTACTATGTTGAGACTTTCATTGACATTTGAATAGATTATCCATATGATTGTCTTATATAGCAAGTCATCCAATATACTTAGCTACATTTAGCAAGTATCCACATGTTAATTCTAAATATCTCGTATTTACAAATTATGAGATCTACTGCTTGATCCAATTAAGGAGTATAATGTGTGCTAGTTTATCTGGATTAACAATGTCCCGTCTTATTAATCCTATGACTAGGAAACTTAGATTCTAACATAATTGCACATACTAAAAATCTCAATGTCATGATCTCATCATGATTTTCTTCATGCTATGTTAAGTATCAAGGACTTCATTAACTGATTTAAGATCTCTATCAATTTATATATCAAATGAACATCAAAATAATGAAAATGCATTTTATTAATTAAATAAATTTGTACAATAAATGCTAAATGTGATTTCCTTTGGAGAACTTCTCTAACAATCTCCCACTTGCACTAAAACCAATTGCTTTTATATTTAATTCCATAGGAAAGTACATGAGAATCATATTTCTTTTGGGGAAGTGGCTTAGTCAAGGGATCAACAATATTAAGATCAATGGGCACTCTTTACATCATTCATACCAATAATTTCTCTAATCAAATGGCATCTTCTGAGTACATGTTTGAATATTTGATGAGATCATGGTTCCTTTGCTTGTGCAATGGCTCCATTACTGTCACAATATAGTTGTATTGAATCAACAATGGTAGGAACCATTCCAAGTTCCACGAAAAATTTCTTTATAAAAAATTGCTTCTTTTGTTACGTCACAAACAACAATGTACTCTACTTCAGTTGTGGAATCAACAATTGTTTCGTATTTGGAACTCTTCCAATCGACAACTCCACCATTTACTGTGAATATATAACCTGACTGGGATTTTGAGTCATCCTTGTTAGATTGGAAACTAACATCGGTATACCCACTTACACGAAGATCTTCATCTCCATATATCAATAATACATATTTAGTCCTTCTTAAGCACTTAAGGATATTCTTGACAGTCACCCAATGACCCTCACCAGGGTCCGATTGGTATTTGCTCGTGACACTAAGAGGATATGATACAATGGGTCTTGTACATAACATAGCATAAATGATTGATCATGTAGCTAAAGCATATGGAATCAAACTCATGCACAAAATATAGACTGCTACTCCAAAGTCATTCATAGAGAAAATCTTGGATAACCAAATTTTGACTGATTATACGACTGAGATATCATTTCCCATTAGTAGTATGTCATCTACATACAACACAATGAATATGATTGTACTCCCACTAACCTTATTGTATACACAAGGTTTATTTGGATTTTGTAAGAAGCCAAACTATTTGATTGTCTCATCAAACTGAATATTCCAACTCCTAGATGCTTGCATACCTTTTTGTCATCTTTGGATATGAAGTCTTCTAGTTGTGTCATGTACACATCCTTGGTTAGATTTCCATTAAGGAAATCCGTCTTCACATCCATTTGTCATATCTCATAATCATAATGAGTAGCAATGGCTCGGAGTACCCTTATAGATTTAAGCATAACTACTAGGCTAAAAGTTTCATCGTAATCAATTCCTTGTCTTTAATGATAACCTTTAGCTACAAAGTATAGCTTTATAGGTAACCACAATACCATCCATGTCAGTTTTCTTCTTGAAAACCCATTTGCACCCTATAGGCTTTATCCTTTTGGGTGGGTTAACCAAAGTCTGTACTTGGATTTTATACATGGAATCCATTTCTGACTTTATGGCTTGAAGCCACTTGTTTGATTTTGAACTATTTAGAACTTCTCATAGGTTGTAAACTCATCATTTTCTATGAGTAATATGTCATTCTATTCACTAATGAAAAATTCATATCTCTCTAGGACAGTATGTATCCTACTTGACCTATGAAGCTCTTGTGCTTCAGAAGGTCGAGCTGTTATATCATATGTATGATTAACAAGATCAAGTTCAGGTAGTTGATTAGCATCTGCTTAAGCATCTTGAACTTCCTCAAGTTCAATTCTGCTTTTAGAAGAAATTTTCTTTCTAAAAAGATAACATGTCTTGAAACAAGTACCTTTTGTTCCAATGGGTGGTAAAATTGATATCCATATGATGCTTTTGGATATCCCACAAATAGATATCGGTCAGACTTAGTTTCTAGCTTATTTGATATTGTCTGCATCATATAATCAGGACAACCCCAAACTCTAATATAAGAAAGTGTGGGCCTTTTGTTGTTTTACATCTCATGTAAAGTAACATCAACTGACTTTGAAGGGACTCCATTTAATATATAAATGGAAGTCTCTAGTGCATAACCCCAAAAGGATTTAGAGAGTTCCACAAAGCTCATCATAGAGCTTACCATGTCCAGCAAGGTTCGATTTCTCCTTTCAATCACACCATTATGTTGTGTCATGTAAAGTGGGGTCCATTGAGATAATATCCCATTATCCCTAAAATAATCTAGAAACTCTTGGCTCAAGTATTCACCTCTTCTATCTGATTGAAGTATTTTAATATTTTTGTCAAGTTGTTTTCTCCACTTCATTTCTGAATTCTTTGAATTTTTCAAAAGCTTCATATTTGTATCACATAAAATACATGTACTCATATTGTAAGTAGTTATCGATAAAAGTAAGGAAGTAGATGAAACCACCTATGACGTGTGGACATTGGACCACATACATCCAAATGTATTAAGTCTAAAAGCCCATTATGATGTTCAACCTTTCCCTTAAAGGGTAATTTTGTCCTCTTGCCTAATAAGCTAGATTCACATATTTCATATGATTCATATTCAAATGACCCCAAACTACCACTCTTGTATAGCTTAACCATGTATTTCTCACTTATATGGCCAAGGCAATAATGCCATAAGTAAGATGATTTCAACATATTTTGTTTTTTTCTTTTTTATTATCATTGATGTTTAAAATTGGATTTGACATATCTAATATGTATATTCCATTGCATAATGTACCACTAGCATAAAGAATATCATTCAATATAATAGAATAACAATTGTTACTAAAAGCTATTTAAATGGAAACTGTCATTATTTAAACTAGAAACAGAAATAATGTTTTTAATCAAAGCAAGTACATAAATAACAATTATCCAAATTTAACATAAGCCCACTAGAGAGGGTCGATACATAAGTTCCTACAGTTAATGCAATAACCCTTACTCCATTTCTAATACGTAGACTCTCCCTTATTGAGCTGCCTACTGTTCTTTAGGCCCTGCATATCTGTGCATATGTGTGAGCCACAATTGTTATCTAATATCCATATATTATTATTGAAAACGGTATTAATTTCAATGACAAAAATACCTGAAGTAAATGGAACATCAGGTGCCTTCTTCAAGGATTCCAAGTAGGCCTTGCAGTTTTTTTTTCAATGGTCATCCTTGCTACAATGGAAGTATGTTCCCTTTGGGCCAGTCTCCTTGGCCTTCTTCTTAGCCACACCTCCCTTAGATTTTATGAAATTCTTCTTCTTCTTAGGACTAGAAGAGTCCACCAGCATCACAGTCTTACTGTCCTTCTTGACATATGGCTCAGCTATCTTAAGTATGTTGATCAACTCAGGAATAATAGTGTTGATTTGGTTCATCCTATAGTTAAGCACAAAATAGGAAAAACCAGTTAGAATTAAGTCAATTTTTAATTCATAGTCCCTCACAAGTCCTAGGGTGGTCAACCTCTCAATATAGCCATTCATCTTCAGTGCATATTGCATTAGACATGTATACAAACCCAATTTGCCTCTAATACACATTACCTTGGTGCAAATCCAACAAGCTAATAATATTAGTTCAGTCCAACCCAATACTTGTGAAATCTAATTTCATTGGTTTGAACTTATTTTTATAGCGTGAGCTTGAGGCAACTCAACAATCCTAACTCTAAAAGAACTTTGGTTCTCCCCATATTAATGGAAGGCGTAAGACTTAATTGTTTATTTAGCGAGAGATTTCTTTGTTAAGTATTATCATGTTATTACTGCATGCTTTTATTTATCATACATTCATCATATGAAAATATAAAGATAGTTACATTAACTATATGGTATAATTATGGACATAATAAAGTCAATCTCTTGAGCCAAAGAGAGATTAACTAGATCTTATCTCGGTATATGCATGAATTTACAATCCAAAATAGAAATTAAATTCATATTTCTAAGTCTTCTTGTTTATGACACCACATTCTTTGCTTCTTGCTCCTTTGTATCTTCATTTTATCATAATCCTATGTAATCTAATTACATATTTAAAAGTATAGAAAATCTCAATTTACATTTAAGGGGAGTAAGATGAGAAGAGAAATACATAAAGAAAGAACAAGAGGAAGGGACACGTAGACCCTAATTACCATAAAACAAAACAATATCATGCATGCTTAATCACAATGAGCCTAAGTCCATAATCATCCATCATTCATTTCCATATACCCCTAACATGTATTCTCTAATGCATAAAATCAAAATGAAAATTTTGGATTTCAATTTAAAAATTGATTCAACGCATGAACGAAATTGCCTACTTATGTTGTTTCGGTTAATTTAATTTTATATATCATTTTAATTTGGAATTTATATTTAATTAAATTAAATTAATTTCCATATTTCTAGAATTAATTCAAAAATTAATTTGTCTTAAAATCAAATTATTATGATATCAAAATTAAACAATTTTATTTAAATATTCATACCAATTTCTAAACAAATTAGAATTACCATTGCTCAATTTAAATTAATTCAAAATTAATTTC
This sequence comes from Triadica sebifera, assembly GCA_023653625.1. Classification (NCBI taxonomy): domain Eukaryota; kingdom Viridiplantae; phylum Streptophyta; class Magnoliopsida; order Malpighiales; family Euphorbiaceae; genus Triadica; species Triadica sebifera. Next base: position 14,060,011 of record CM042898.1, on the reverse strand, counting down.
CAAAAAATTCCAAAAATTTTCAGAACCTCAAATCATCATTTTAAGCATTTAGCATGAGTTTATCAAAATATTTTTGGCACATGCCAAAATTACTAAAATAAATGAATCAACACACCTAGATGCTCAAAAGGACTCATTCGACATTTAGATTTTTTTTTAAAAAAAAATTTAAATTCGAGCAAAATATTTTTTCATTCATCTAACATCAAAATAACATATTTTTAATCACATAAAAATTATTTCAATGTACTAGAAATAAAATAATTATATACAAAAAAATCAAACAATACATTTCTACCGGGAATGCCAAAATAGTCATATTTTTATATTTGTTTGAAAAGTTAATTAAAACAATTTTTTTTATTAATTATTGGATACTTCTAGAGGCTTAAACACATTGTCAATATGCATAAATAATTTTTCCACAATTAAATTACAAAAAAATATAAACAGCCCCATCAATTAACTCAAATAACAACACATGTTTATAAACAATGCAATTTTTAGCATTTTTGAAATAAATCCAAAATTAATTATTTGAATCACATTCAAACCATATTTCAATCAAAATGATTATCCTTAATCATCTCTGATTAGATCAAAGAAAGAAAAAATATGTAAAACAAATTTTACAAATTAATTTCAAATTTTCAAACCTATTGATACAAAACTATCAAAATCGTGCAATTCCATTGCACTTTCAATTAAAATTAATTTTAATAGACACAAGGGGGCTCTGATACCAAAGCTGAGTTTTGAAGGCGAATCTCATTCATTAACGCCATAGAAAAATAATTTTTTTCAAAATTCAAAACAAAAGATCATGTTTGTGCCATTAAAACTAATTCATCAAATATAGATGTTAGAAATTATACTTTGTAATTTTCTCTTTTTATTTAAATCTTCACCTTGTTGGGTTGTAGTAAACCATAACAATCCATATTAGGATGTCTCTAATATTGATTCACGTGAAGATATGAAGAAAAACTTACAAAAGAAATAGTTTAAACAATATTCATTGGTCTATGAATTTGTTCTTGAGAGAATTATTGTATCTTAAAAATTATTTTTCACTAAAAATAATTTTCATGTTTTTTTTCTACTTTTTGATATTTTTTTATCTAATTAAATTCAAAAAGAAGATTAAAAATCAAAAATAAAGAAAAGAAAGGTCAAATGAATAATAATGGTCATAATTGGCCTAAAGGCGAAAAATGGCCTAATGGCTCCGTGCGCATCAGCGCACAGTGCAGCCCACATGGGATTGCCCACCCAACGGGCCCTTGACCCCTCCAATGCGATTTTTTTCATTATCTTATATCGATCCGATCTAAAATAATTCTCTCATATTTTTGGATCATATCTAAAACCATTTTACTCATTCTCTGTATCTCTAATTCGTGTGATCCATTAGGTTCTCGGTTATATTAGTCACTTAAATTAACGATTAATTTAAGCAAGTAATGAGCAATATGTAGCAATACATCATGACCCCTAATTGACCGAAAAATTAGTAGTTTAACTATGACCCTTTTCATAAATAATTTTTGTGCAATTAATCCTTTCACCATTTTATACCCCACTTGGTTCAGAGTATGAACATGTGTTAACTCCCGCTAGACTATCTGATGTAGCAACCACTTAGAATCTAAGTCTAGACAACCTCCAAATCAATTTGATACAAATCATAAGTTTAAACAATTGCAAAATTAGACTCTTCACCCCCAAAATAACAAGAAACTGGTAACAAAGAGTATGAAAAGAGAATTGGATTTACACCATCCATTAGTTACCAACCTGATAAGTGAAAACAATCATTGGTATATCAACGGAGATCACACCTCCCACTTAAAGAACACTCCAGAACACTCAAATTTTGATTTTAATCACCAATCTGATTATCTTACACGCATAAGGAGGTATTTATACCTCTACAAACCAAACCTTAGGTGCAAAAATGAAGAAAATACCAATATGACCTTAATGACTTAAGGACAAACGAATGAGCTTACTTTTATAAGGCCCACACACCTAAGATAAGTTAAAATAAGGCTGATCATGTGTCTTTAAATGAAATCACTTTCCAATAATTAAAATAAAATATTCCACTAAATTTAATCTTAGGCCCAACAATGAAATAACATGAGTCCACCTTAACATAATATATTGCACATGACTTGAAGCTTGTAATATAAACTTCTTCTCTAGCCCATTAGGCTAGTTGTCTTCACCATCACATGCCCCAATGAGTGTCACAAGCTTTGGATCACCAACCGATTCCATCTCTTCAAGCCTGATCCAAGCCTCTTCCTTGATATCTCTTGTCACCACCAAGCTTTGAATATACATTTGCAAGGCTGCCTTAAGCTTGTTTCTACTTGATCTTATGATTGGACCAGGTGGCATCACTAATCCATCTCCTCCATGGCATGTAAGATCATTTCTATTGTCTCGGCTCGCATCATTCCCTCCCTCCTTAAAAGGATTCATCCTCGAATCGCCACTTGCATTATCAAAAGGAGAAAGGTCAACAACATTACAAGTTGCTGAAACACCATACTCACCAGGCAAGTCATTGATCATCTCAACCACTTGAAAAGGTCCATCGCCTTTTGGATCCAACTTGGATTTCTTTTGGTTAGGAAATCTCTCTTTTCTAAAATGCACCCATACCCAATCTCCAGGTTCAAATTTCACAACTTTACGTCATTGATTGGCTTTTTATGCATAACTTTTGTTCTTAAACTCAATGTGCTACTTTTTGCCTTCTCATGTATGGACTTAACCAAATCTGCCTTCTTTTACCCATCTAAGTTAGAAATATCATTCAAAGGTATAAGCAACATATCCAAAGGGGTTAGCAGATTAAAACCATACACAATTTCAAATGGAGAATAACCTGTTGATGAATGAATGCTTCTATTATATGCAAATTCTACTAATGGTAAACAATTTTCCCAAGTTTTCAAATTCTTACCAACAACAACACGTAATAAGGATCCTAAAGTTCTATTAACCACTTCAATTTGACCATCTGTTTGAGGATGACAAATAGTAAAAAATAGCAATTTTATTCCCAACTTTCCCCATAGCACACACCAAAAATGACTCAAAAACTTAGAATCTCTATCAGAAACAACAGTTTTAAGAACACCATGCAAACGCACAACATCCTTAAAGAACAAATCAGAAATATGTGTAGCATCATTAGTTTTATGGCAAACAATGAAATGTGCCATCTTGCTAAACCTATCAACTACAACAAAAATGCTATCTCTTCCCCTTTTAGTCCTGGGCAGTCCCAACATAAAATCCATAGAAATGTCAATCCAAGGCTGACTAGGGATGGGTAAAAGAGTATACAACCCATGAGGTTGAATTCATGACTGGCTTACTTTCATGCAACACACCTAAAGAAAATTTTCTCAACATCTTTCTTCATATTAGGCCAATAAAAAAATGCTCATGCAATATGTCAAGTGTCTTAGCAATACCAAAATGACCCATCAAACGACCATTATGAGCCTCACACACAAGCAACTCACCCATTGAACAATTAGGCACACAAAGTTTATTTTCTCTAAATAAATAGCCATCATGCCTATAAAACCTTTGAAATGCAGATTATTCACATGCATTATAAACATTTGAAAATCAGAATAAGAAGCATACAATTCCCTTGTATATTCAAATCCCATCAATTGAGAACTCAAAGTAGTAATAAGAGTGTATCTTCTAGATAATGCATCAACAACCACATTTTCCTTACCTTGTTTATATTGAATCACATAAGGAAATGTCTCAATGAACTCCAACCACTTAACATGTCGTTTGTTCAACTTACCTTAACTTTTGAGATGCTTTAAAGACATGAGATCACTATGAATCACAAACTCTTCAGGCCAAAGATAATGCTGCCAAGTCTCCAAAGCACCAATGCATACAACTCCTTGTCATACGTGGAATAATTGAGTTGTGCACCACTCAACTTCTCACTAAAGAAAGCAATTAGACGCCTACCCTGCATCAAAACAGCACCAATACATATCCCAGAGGCATAACATTCAATCTCAAAAGTAGAATTAAAATCAGGCAAACTCAAAATAGGTGCAAAACAAAGTTTATCTTTCAAAGTATTAAATGCAATGTCTTGCACCTCGCCCCACTTAAACCCCACATCTTTTTTAATGATTTCAGTTAAAGGAGCAGCAATGACACTAAAATCCTTTACAAACCTCCTGTGAAAGCTAGCAATGCCATGAAAGCTCCAAACATCACTCACATTCCTAGGGGTTGGTCATTCTTGTATAGCCCTTATCTTCTCCTCATCAACCTCAATTCCATTGGCACTCACCACATACCCTAAGAATATAACTATATTCATGCAAAATGTGCACTTTTTAAGTTTAGCATACAATTGTTCTCTCCCAAGTTTATCCAAAACAGCCCTAAGATGATGTACATGCTTATCAACGGATTTATTATAAATCAAAATATCATCAAAATAAACAACAATAAATTTTCCAATGAACTGGCGCAAAACATGATTCATCAATCTCATAAAAGTGTTAGGGGCGATGGTTAGACCAAAAGGCATAACAAGCCACTCGTATAAACCAAGCTTTATTTAAATGTTGTTTTCCATTCATCACCAACTTTCATCCTAATTTGGTGATATCCACTCATCAAATCAATCTTAGTAAAGACACATGCGTCATGCAGTTCGTCTAACATATCATCCAATCTGGGTATTGGATGGCGATACTTAACTGTTATGCGATTCACAGCCCTACAATCAACACACATGCACCAACTCCCATCCTTTTTAGGCACCAAAAGCACCGGCACTGCACACGGACTAAGACTCTCACGGATATGCCCCCTTGCTAGCAACTCCTCCATTTGCCTTTGAATTTTCTTTGTCTCCTCGGGGTTGGTCCTATAGGCTGGGTGGTTTGGAATTTGAGCTTCTGGTAAGAAATCAATTTGATGTTCAATTCCTCTTATTGGTGGCAATCCTTGTGGTAACTCTTTAGGGAATACATTCTCATATTCCTGCAATAAAGAAACAACAACACTAGGCAAAGAAAGGTTAAGGCCAGCTTTATTAAAATATGATTACATGAGTACAAGTAAACATTGTTGATTCTCAAAAGCCACTCTCATATCCCTTACTTTTGCATAAAAATTATTTTTCTTTGTACCACTCTCCTTTGGGCCAATTATTTCCTTTTCTTTTTGGGCCTCTTTTCCTTCCATTTTTCTCTCTTTCTCAGCCTTTCCTTTTTCTTTTCCTCTCATTTCTCTTGTTTTGCAACTCTTGGCCTTTCCATTTTCTTTTTGCTCCTTTTCTCTCAATTTGGACCTTTCGGCTTCTTTTTGCATTTCTTCCTCCATGCTCATTTTTAGCTTCATTTGATCTTCATAAACTTCACTAGGAGTCATAGGAGCTAAAATGATACGTTGATCTCCCATCATGAATGAGTATATATTTTTATACCCGTCATGCTCACCTTTCTGTCATATTGCCATGACCTACCAAGCAACATATGACCTTCATGCATAGGTACTACATCACAAAATACACGGTCAAAATATCTTCCAATGAAGAATGAAATTAAAACTTGTTTCTTTACCCTTATCTCTCTGCAATCATTAAGCCATTGTAGTCTATATGGCCTAGGATGTTTCAAACAATCTAGCCCCAACTTATCAACCAAAGTAGTACTTGCAACATTAGTACAACTTCCTCCATCAATTATAAGACTACAAATTTTTCCATTTATCAAGCATCTGGAATGGAAGATATTTTCCCTTCATTCAACCCCATCTTCTTTCAATTGTGCATTTAGTACATGCCTAACCACAAGATTTAAATCCCCGCCAATAGAATGCTCGGACTCATCATCATCACTACAATCTTCAAATGAAGGCATTGAATAGATTCTTTATCACTATCGGATTCAATTACACCATTATCTTTCAATATCATAACCTTTTTATTGGGCATTGAGATGCAATATGTCCATTGCCAAGGCACTTAAAGCATTTTAAGTTTCTATGCTTCTCAGTATTGGAAGAAGAAGTACCATTAGCTTTAGGGTTACCTTTTTGCTCTATTTTATCCTTGTCTTTGGCTTTGTCTTCCCTTTTAGCCACTTTGAGCTCCAATTAGATATGGAACCCAAATAGGTTGGTTTGTTGGTTCCCTTTTGCTTTAGTTGCTTCTCCACCTTCATAGCCATACTCATCATCTCCTCTAACTCTACATAGCGATGCAGCTCAATAACATTTGCAATTTCCTTATTTAGACCAGCCAAAAAATGTGCTATGGTAGCCTCCCTATCTTCATCAGTATTTTAGCCCTTATCATAGCTATCTCCATTTCTTTATGATACTCCTCAACACTTTTATTCCCTTGTCTCAAACTTTGGAGCCTTTGATGTAGTTCCCTATAATAGTAACTAGGCACAAACCTCTTTCTCATGTCTGCCTTCATCCCCACCCATGTGTTTATAGGCCTTTCCCCATTCCTATGCCTATTGAGGATGATTTGGTCCCACCATACCAAGGCATAGTCAGTGAATTCCACGGTTGCCAACTTTACCTTTTTCTCCTTATAATAGTTATGACATTCAAACACCAATTCCACTTTTCCTCCCACTCCAAGTAAGCATCAACATCATTCCTACCTTGAAAAGTAGGGATTTGCATTTTAATACTCCCCAAATTATGATCTATCTGAATCTTGACGTTCCCCAATCTATCTGCCTCTACCCTGCTTCTATGTTCTCTCCTATTCCTTCCTCTATCATTTTTGCCCTCTCTACCTCCAAACTGATTTTTATCTCTATCATCATCAAACTCATCAAAATCTTCTTCATAGTCAGATTGAGGTGGAGTTGCTAACATTTCCCTTCTCCCTCTAATTCGACTTTGCAAGGATGTATCTCTTCGATAATTATGTAGAGCTTGATCATGGCCTTCCAACCTCCTATTATACTTGTCAAACTGATCATTCATATCTCGGAGCAGAATCTCAAGCCTTCCAAGTTTTGTTTCCTTCATCACTACTTCTTTCCTGGTTGCTTGATTTTGACATGATGTAAATAAATGGCCTCACACACTCCCTCATGTGTTTCACTCAAAAGGTGTATATTCGCTCGTGTTTCGCTCAATTAAGGCTTTTACCCTCTTTTAAGCTAACCGCTCTTGTGTTCTCACTATGATATATTTCCATATCAATTTCAACCAACTAGATCAATAATAATGAGCAACAATATCCAATAGAAAATTAAAACAGACAATTCCTAAGAAAGAAAGGAAACATCACAAAACTAGAAGCAAAATTAATGAAATGAAAGCAAGGAATGACAAATATATGATATTTGCACACACGGATGAAGAATGAGGTGTGCAAATATAATATGTGTTATTTGAGTAATATGGAATGCAAAATTACTCAACTAATGTAATGGAAATAAGTAGGACAACAGTCAAGAATATAAAACAAAGAATGCAACAAATTGGCAAAACTAGGAAAAATTAAGTGTATATGTGCTACTGCCCTAATAGAATTTGAACCAGAACCTAAAATTCACTAAGTCATTCCCAACTTATTGCCAAATAAGCTAATTGTATGCCTATTAGTAACTATTATCCACCAATTGCACAATTTCCAGCCATAAGCCATGAAATCTCAATTTATACCTTAATATGAAACCAATCAATTTAAATTATGAACTCCACTCAAAATTGCTCAAATTATGAATTTTAATCAGAATAAAGAAAATAAGTTCAGAGGCAATTTATTTTATATATGTGTGCAATCAATTGAATCCAAACAGTCCCACTTTTGTCAATCAATGTCAATATGCACGATTTTTTTTGTAATCTGATCTACAAAAAAAAAATTAAAAACACCAAAAATTCGTACAAAAAAAAAAGAAATAAACCAAACTTCAATAGACAACAATATAGGCGAATTCAACCACAAATAGATAAACTTTTTTTTTAATTTTTATGCTGTTACTTGAATAAATATCACTAAAAATGCAAAATAAAGATAAGTACAATTGATTTAGAACCAAAGCTCTAATACCAAATGATGCAACAACCACTTAGAATCTATGTCTAGACAACCTCCAAATTAATTTGATACAAATCTTAAGTTTAACCAATTGCAAAATTAGACTCTTCACCCCCAAAACAGCAAGGAATTGGTAACAAAGAGTATGAAAAGAGAATTGGATTCACGCCACAAATTAGTTACTAACCTGATAAGTGAAAATAATCCTTGGTATATCAATGGAGATCACACCTCCCACTTGAAGAACACTCAAGAACACTCAAATTTTGATCTTAATCACCAATCTGATTGTCTTACATAGATAAGGAGGTATTTATACCTCTACAAACCAAACCCTAGGTGCAAAAATGAGGAAAAGACCAATATGACCTTAATCACTTAAGGACAAACGAATGGGCTTAATTTTGTAAGGCCCATACACCTAAGACAAGTTAAAATAAGGCTAATCATGTGTCTTTAAATGAAATCACATTCCAATAATTAAAATAAAACATCCCACTAAATTTAATCTTTGGCCCAACCATGAAATAACATAAGTCCACCTTAACATAGCATATTGCACATGACTTAAAGCTTGTAATATAGATTTCTTCTCTAGCCCATTAGGCTAGTTGTCTTCACCATCACATGCCCCAATGAGTGTCACAAGCTTTGGATCACCAACCGATTCCATCTCTTCAAGCCTGATCCAAGCCTCTTCCTTGATATCTCTTGTCACCAAGCTTTGAATACACATTTGCAAGGCTGCCTTGAGCTTGTTTCTACTTGATCTTATGATTGGACCAGGTGGCATCACTAATCCATCTCCTCTATGGCATGTAAGATCATTTCTGTTGTCTCGGCTTGCATCACTATTTACGTCACATTTAGCCTAAGTAATGTTAATTATTGTCTCTAAGACTCATTACTCTGTTAGATATGTCATTAAAGACTATCTTAACGATATTTCCACTTCGGCTAGAGATTTTTTAATAATGACCCCGAAAAGAAGCCATGGGTATACATTTCTTGTATCAGAAGTGGTGAATCCTTTGTTGGTTACCCAAGTACTTTCAAATATCTTGAGTTGTACCCATTCACCACCCTATGAGTAACCTCACTGAGGCAATAAAGAATAGTGTCAAAATACAGAATCAATATCCAAAATATCCTTGAGTACCTCAAGTCTAAAGATACTTGCACCATTGCTATGTTAAGTCTATCATTAACATTTGAATAGATTATCCATATGATTGCCTCATAATAGGTCATCATATGTACTTACCTGAACTTAGCAAATATCCATATATTAACTCTAAACATTTCATATTTACAGATTATGAGATTTACTACTTAATCCAATCTAGGAGTATAACATGTGCTAGTCTATCCAGATTAATAATATCTCATCTCATTAATCTTATGACTAGGGATAACTTAGATACTAACATAATTACATATGATAAGCATCTCAATGTCATGATCTGTTCATGATTTCCTTCATGTTGTGTTATGTATCAAAGACTTCATTAATTGATTTAAGATCACTATCAACATCAAATTAATGAAAATGTCTTTTATTAATCAAATAAATTTGTACAATAAGTGTTAAAGGTGACTGCCGTTAGATCACTTATCTAACATGCATGAACTACTTACTTACAACCGTGAAGGTATCTTTCACTGTTACTTTACCCGTGAACCATCAATTGAAAGAAACAGAGCATTCACGAGCGTGAATTACCTATTCACTGCCATGACACTGCATCATCATGGCTTCCCAACTGTAACACCAAACCGTGAAATTTTGGATTCATGCAAGTTCATCTGGTCTTGACATTCACAGTCGTGACACCCTTGTTTAAGGGCGTGAATCATGCATTTCTAACAACCCGAAAATAGGGCATGTTGCCCAAATATTAGACCAAGAAGGGGGGTTGAATTGGAGTTTCAAAAAATTAAACTTTAAAGTGCGGAAATAAATAGTTAATTTTATGGGGGATAGAGAAAATCAGACAAAGATTTATAGAGGTTCGGGTGTTAACAAACCCTACTCCTCTCCCCAATCGCAATTGGGAGTTTCACTAACATACTAAGTGTTACAATGGAGTTTTACAAGCTCACTCCCAACTATGGTGTTTCTCACAATGGCTCACACCTAACCCAGAAATCCCTTGTGTTTTAATGGCTCACACAATAACCAATTCCTTTGTGTTTTACAGGCTCACACAAACAACCTACACTTTGTGTTTTACAGGCTCACACAAACAACCTACACTTTGTGTTTTGGAGGTTTACACAACTAACCCTTACAAGTGTTCTACTCTTAACCCATAACTACCCAAAGCTCACTTGAGTAAAGATTACAGAGAGAACCACTTATAAATCTTTATTGCTCAAATATGAGGAGCAAAAAGATTTTTACAGAGAATTGATTTGTTCTCAAAGTATGAAAGTACAAGATAGCTTGTGATTTGAAGTATATGCTAATCTTTTATTTTTCTTATCATCCTCTTATTCCTTAATGCATAAATGACTTCCATTTATACTCTCATGGCTGAATATAGCCGTTGGGGTGCATTAAATAAGAAACTAGCCGTTGTACCAACTAAAAAATCGCGCCTGATATTTTTCTCTTTCATTATTCAAGGGAGTGACTATGCTTGTCACGGGGGTGGCAGTTCTTCCCAAGCCGTGACTGAAGTGGTGACCTTGGTCGTGAAGCTCTCTGGAATGTTTTGACATATAGAGTCATGGGCGTGACGTTTATCATTCACGGGCGTGACACTCTTCCCAGCCGTGAGTCAAGTGGTGACTCTGGTCGTGAAGCTCTCTGGATGAAATTGCATGAGGCCTTCACGGGGGTGACACCTTCATTCATGGAGGTGACAATCTTCCTAGCCGTGAGCTAAGTGGTGACTCTGGTCGTGAAGCTCTCTGAATGAAATTGCATGACTCTTCACGGGGGTGACACCTTTAGTCACGGGGGGTGACTGATATGCTTACTTCACAGTTTGTTTTTCCTTCATGGCCGTGAACTTCAAATGTTGGTTTTGGTAACGGTTAGCTTCCTTCACGGGAGTGACTCCTAGAGTCATGGTAGTGAACATGCTACTACTTGATTTTTGTTTCTCAAGGATTATTCTTCCAATTCTCCATTCTTGCTATTTTAATTCATGTCCTGTATAATACACTTACAAAAACAAAGTATGTTAAATACAATATTGCTATATTATTTGTTATCATCAAAATGACGGAAATACCCCTCAAGGTTAACAATCTCCCCCTTTTTGATGGTGACAAATAATCTAGCAATATGTGATTTTGAGAAGTCTCCCCCTCAAAATATACTTAGGATAAAAATTATAATGTGCAAGAATAGTAAATAATGATGTAGCATTAAACTAGATTTTAAGTATATGCAAGTTATATGAGAAGTATATCCAATACATACCATAATTCCTTTTCAAGACATAAAGTATATGTAAGGTATATTTAAGGTATATCATGGCATGTTTTTATTTGTAACTTGCTTTAAGGTATATGCAAAGTATACTTAGGGTATATCTAAGGTATATAAAAACTTAATTTTCCACTTATATACTTTGCATATGAAATGTTGAATTAAGATTTTTAAACCAATTCAAAGTCAATTCACTTTTTGATTCACCAATTCCTATACCATTCTCCCCTATCATATATTGCTCATATATTGCTAGTTTTCTCCCCCTTTTGTCATCAATCAAAAAGGATATGAAGATTGAAGTAAACAAGAACAACTATATATATAAAGGAAAAGGATACAAACTAAGTCAAAATATTCAAAAAGGAAATTTTAAAAATTTCCTACAAAAAAATGACAAACAAGCTAAAAATGATCAAATGTAGGCTACACTCTAGCCTATCTCCTAGCCAGATATCCTATCACGAAGCCTAGCTACTTCAGCTTGAGGCTGTCCATCCGAGACTCCATGAAGTCCTTGAGGTTCTCCAACCTCTCATCCATGGAAGTCTGCAGCTGCTCAAAACGTGGTGCCAAGAGGTCAACCACCTGCTGCGCTAAGGATGGTGTGGAAGCTGAGGACTGTCCAATGTCCTGCTCGACTGTTGGAGGTGCTTCCTCAATCCGAGCCCTCTTTTTCTGCTGGACTCCCTGGAGGCCTGCTTTAAAATCCTCCGTGTCATTATCTTCCCAAATAATCTCTCCAGCAGTATCAGTGAAGCGGTAGAAAATATCGTTTTGAAAAACGATTCTGACAGCTGCTCCCATCTTGATGAATAACTCGACATCCAGCCTATCTCGAGGATGTGCAGGAATGATGTTGAAGTGATGGTCATCCATCTTCAAATAATTGAGCTTCACTGCAATATGGGTGACATATGCCCCAATCAAGATATCTCCTGTGGGCTTGGTGGCAATGGAGAGAAGATGGTTTGCAAACCATCTGGAAAATGCCACTGTGACTCCCCTGCGAGCCATCTCAAGGAGGAAGAGCTCTGACTTCCTAATAGTTCCATTACTTTCTCCCCGAGCAAAAATGCTATAGGTTAGAAACCTATGCAAATACCTGTGTACTGGGGCCATGAGATGAGTGCTCTTTGTCTTTTTGACATCCCAGCTGCAACCGGTGCCAAAATATGTCCAGGTTGGAGGAGCAAAGAATTCTACCTCAGTCTCATTTAGAATGCCATCAGATGGTAGGTTGAACAATTCTCCAAATGTGATGGTGCTGAGGGTGTTAGGATTATTGCAGAGTTGGAATTTCACCACTCCAGTTGGTGAAACCTGCAAGGTGCTGAGAAATTCCAGCATTGGCTCCCGCAGAGTCGGCTGATGAATTTTAACAAATTTTTTTAGATGATAGGCTTGAAGTTGCTCTGTCATAGCCATCTCAAGCCCAAGACTACGGATTGCCTGCCATTCGAATGACCTTGATGATAAAATAGGTCTCTTCTTCAAAGTTGCATACCGAGGATGGCAACTTTCTGGAATAATGTTCATGAGGTAATCTGAATACCTCTTAGGTACATGAGACTTCTTTCTCTTTCCCTTAGATGAAGCAGACTCCATATTTGAAGAAATTGGTTGTTGATGGAGTTGAAGAAAATTTTTGACAGAAAATTTGATGAAAAACCTTAGAAATGTATGATTTTTGCTGAAAATTCGAACTTTTGGTGGTATTTATAGTGAAATTTCAAGTCTTTGGGGTCGGAATCTTCAATGTCTCAATGAATGAGAGTAAATGAGAGCGGTTTTGGGAGATGGAGAGTTGAAATGAAGGTTGTAACCGGCTATTTTCTTATATATTCGATACATTCACGGGCTTGACTTATGGTTTCACGGGCGTGAATGGTCGTGTTCACGGTTTGCTCAAGTAGTATTCCACCCATGAATGAAGGCGTGAATAAGTTCACGGGTGTGATCTATGAATATCACGGGCGTGAATGATCATATGTCACGGGGGGAATATATTGTCACGGGCGTGAACTGTTGAATTTCACTACTTATGCCCGTGAAGCAAGCTGTGACACAAGGCGTGAAAGCTTCTGTGAGTTTTGAGGTGTAAGTGTTCACGGGAGTGAAAATGCATTACGGGCGTGAAACTCAATTTTCACGGGCGTGACTCAAGCCGTGAAACTAAGTTTCACCACTTGAAGCCGTGAATCATGTCGTGAAAGCTTCTGTGTGTTTTTGAGGCGTAAGTGTTCACGGGAGTGAAAATACATCACGGGCGTGAAAGTCCATTTTCACGGGCGTGACTCAAGCCGTGAAACTAAGTTTCACTACTTGAAGCCATGAATCATGTCGTGAACCAAAGTCGTGAACGACACTGCCTCTTTGGGCCACTTAAGTCACAGGCGTGAATATATGTCACGGGCATGACTCCCCTATAATTTTCATCAAATTGAATTTAAGTTCTGCAACAAGACTAAATCATTTCAACAAAGATTCTACTTCATAAAGCATGAATTCTCATCAAAATTTCTATCTTATAACTTGTGATATGATTTAAGATCAACAATTAAAATTTCATATTCTTACAATCACAAAGTTAACCCATCAATCATACCTAGTTCTCTTCTAATGAAATTAAATCTTTCCTCATTTAAAGACTTAGTGAAAATATCTGCTAATTGATTTTCTGTGCATACAAATTCTAATTCAACATCTCCATATTGAACATGATCTCTAATAAAGTGGTGTCTAATGTCAATATGTTTTCTTCTAGAGTGTTGAATAGGATTCTTTGAAAGATTTATAGCACTAGTGTTGTCATATTTTATAGGTATATGGTTCATCTCATGACCATAGTCTTTAAGTTGTTGTTTCATCCAAAGAATTTGTGTACAACAACATCCAACTGCTACATATTCAGCTTCAGCAGTTGAGAGAGCAACTGAAACTTGTTTCTTGCTAAACCAAGAAACCAAACATTCTCCAATGAAGTGACAAGTACCTGAAGTACTTTTTCTATCCAAAAGACTACCAGCATAGTCTGCATCTGAATATCCTATAATATAAAAAGATGAATTCCTAGGATACCATAAACCTAGATGCAATGTTCCATGTAAATATCCTTAAATCCTTTTTACAGCATTTAGATGAGATTCTTTAAGACATGATTGAAATCGTGCACATAAGCAAATACTATACATAATATCGGGTCTAGAAGCAGTGAGATATAAAAGTAATCCGATCATACCTCTATAAAGCTTTTCATTAATGCTCTTACCCTTTTCATCTTTGTCCAATTTTATTGATGTGCTTATAGGAGTCTTGACATTTTTGCATCCTTCCATACCATATTTTTTGATTAAGTCTTTGGCATATTTGGATTGGTTGATGAATATGCCCTCATTGCTTTGCTTTATTTGTAGACCAAAGAAATACTTAAGTTCTCCCATCATGCTCATTTCAAATTCCCTAGTCATGCACTTAGCAAATTCTTGACAAAGCAGCTCATTAGTAGAACCAAATATTATATCATCAACATAAATTTGAACAATTAGTATATCATGCTTATGCTTTTTGATGAACAGTATAGTGTCAACATTTCCCTTTGTGAAACTATTTTCTAATAAAAAAGAACTTAGTCTCTCATACCATGCTCTTGGATCCTGTTTTAAACCATACAAAGCTTTTGAAAGTTCAAAAACATGATTTGGCAAATCATAGCTTTCAAAACCTGGTGGTTGTTCTATATACACTTCTTCATCTATATAACCATTTAGAAATGCACTTTTCACATCCATTTGAAAAAGTTTTAAATTCATGTGACATGCATATGCTAAGAGTATTCTTATAGCTTCTAATCTAGCTACAGGTGCATATGTTTCATCATAATCTATACCTTCTTCCTGATTATATCCTTTTGCAACTAGTCTTGCTTTATTCCTAGTTATTAACCCTTGTTCATCTAATTTATTTCTAAATACCCATTTGCTGCCTATGATTGGATGATTCTTGGGTCTAGGTACTAGGTTCCATACCTTATTTCTCTCAAATTGGTTGTGTTCCTCTTGCATGGCAATTACCCAACTTTCATCATTAAGAGCCTCATCAATGTTTTTAGGCTCAATTTGTGAAATAAAAGCAATGTCAGTGACTAAATGCTTGAAATGAGATCTAGTACTTACTCCCCTTGATAGATCACCAATTATTTGCTCTTTTGGATGATCTTTCTTCATTCTCCATTCTTTTGGAAGTTCTTGCTCCATTTGTTCTTGATTTTGAGGTAGTAAATTTTCTTGATCGTTTTCTTTTTTTCCATTTTCAATGACAAGTTTTTCCATATTATCTACACATCATCAAGAGCACTACCTTTCACAAGATCAACTCTATTAGATTCATTAAAAACAACATGCATGGATTCTTCAACCGTTAATGATCTTTTATTAAATACTCTATATGCTCTCCTGGTTGTAGAGTATCCTAAAAAGATACCTTCATCAGACTTAGAGGCAAAATTTCCAAGATTGTCCTTGGTGTTCAATATAAAACACTTGCATCCAAATACTCTAAAGTATGATACCAAGGGCTTTCTTCCATTCCATAGCTCAAATGAGGTTTTGTTTAAAAGAGGTCTTTTGAAAACTCGATTTGAAATATAACATGCAGTGTTTGTGGCTTCTGTCCAAAAATAAGTTGGTAATTCATATTCATTAAGCATTGTTCTAGCCATTTCAATTAATGTTCGATTTTTCCTTTCAACTACCCCATTTTGTTGAGGTATCCTAGGAGATGAGAAATTATGTGAAATGCCATGTTCAAGACAAAAGCTTTCAAAGTTTTCATTTTCAAATTCTTTCCCATGATCACTTCTTTTCATTTTGAACTCTTTTAGCAAAGTTTTTAAAATTTTCAAAAGCATCACTCTTTTGAGCTAAGAAAATTATCCAAGTAAATCTAGAGTAATCATCTACGATGACAAATGCATAATGTTTTCCTCCTAAGCTAGCAATCCTAGTAGGTCCAAATAAGTCTAAATGCAGGAGTTGAAGAGGTTTTGAAGTACTTACTATGTTTTTGGCTTTGAAAGATGACTTGTGTTGCTTTCCTCTTTGACAAGGATCACATGTCTTGCCTTTTTCATATTTAACTCTTGGTAATCCTTTTACTAGCTCTCCTGTGCTGAGACTTTGTATTAAGTCCATGTTAGCATGACCAAGTCTTCTATGCCACAGCCAAGATTCATCACTAGTAGCCACAAGACACTTAGAGGAATGGTTAGATAGTTCATGTAAGTTTATTATGTACGTATTGATATCTCTATTTCCTTTAAATATTTCTTGACCATCAATAGAGATTACAAGACATTCATTTGAAGTAAAGATTACTTTGTTTCCTTTATCACATAATTGACTTACACTTAACAAGTTATGTTTCAAGCCATCAACAAGTAAGACATCCTTAATAAAAGTAGTACCATTAACACCAATAAAACCAATGCCAATTACCTTACCCTTTGCATTGTTTCCAAAGGTAACTTCACCTCCATCAATACTTTTGATTTCATTGAAGAGTTATTTGTCTCCTGTCATAAGCCTTGAGCATCCACTGTTTACTAGCCATGCATTTTTGTTTATTATGGACTTGAGACATACCTATAGAATTACAAATCAAGTATGATATTTAGGTACCCAAATGAGTTTGGGTCCTTGGGGGTTAGCACATGAAGGTTCCCAATGAGCCTTCCTTATCCAGCAATTTCTATTTATATGACCCATTTTCATACAGTAATTACATTGTTTAGGTGTAAACTTGCTTTTTGGTCTTACAATGTATTTGAATGCCATAATTTGATTAGACTTATTTTGAGAACAATGGCATGCACAATCATGATTAATTTGCATTTTTCTAGATACATTCTTCCTATATATAAAGGCATGATTCTTTTTCGGTATAGAGGGTTTAACATTCTTATTTCTTGGTTCAGTTCTAACAGGTGTGAAGATGTTATGTTCTTTAGACTTAACAAATACTGTTTTGTTAGAAGATGATGATGTGTCCTTAAACCCTAGACCATGTCTAACTAAAGGTGGTCTTTGAGACACAATGAGAGTATATAAGCTCTCTTTACCCTTGTGAAATTTAGAAATGGAATTTCTAAGTTCCTAAACTTCATTTTTCAAAGTATTATTTTCTTTTAACAGTGAAGCTGTTGAGGGTCTTGATGAGTATTCATCTAATGACTTTTGAAGAGATTCATTAGATGATTTAAGCTTTATGTTCTCTTTTTCTAAACCATCTATCTTATTTTTCAAATTAGAGATATTATTTCTATAGGTACTAAATTTAGTTCTATATTTCTCTAATTCTATATTTAATTCTTCTATTAGGCTTTGCTCATCAACATCATCATCACTATCACTATTACTATCATTATCACTACTATCATTATTGAAAGAATATGAGTGTAGTGATCTTACCTTATCCGAGATGTGATCCTCAATAGCCATGAAGCATAGGTTGACCTCTTCACTTTCATTATCATCTTTTTCACTTGAAGAGCTTTCGTCGTCCCATGTGGCTTTATGACCTTTCTCCCCATTGTCTCGTTGGTATTTGCTCTTATGCTTCTTGAGCCTTGGACATTCTGGTTTGATATGTCATTTCTTTCCACATTCATAGCATTTTACCTCTTCCTTACTTCTATGTGTATCATTAGAAGTTTGTTTGAGGTTTCTTTGCCTGAATTTTCTGGAATTGCTCATTTTCTTCTCAATGATTTTTTTTAATCTCCTTGAAAGCATAACGATGTCCTCATTTTCATAATCACTCATTTCTTCATCATCTTCACTTTCATCTTGAGATTTTGAAGTAGAGGCTTTGAGTGCTAAGGGTTTTCTTTTCTCTGGCTCTACTTCAAGCTCTCTATCTCTCTTTACTGCCATCTCAAGTGTGAGAAGCTTGCCAATCAGCACATCAGTATTCATGATACTCATATCTTCATATGCTTCTTCTATGCCAGCAACTCTTGAACCATAGTCTTTAAGAGGAAGACTTCATTTGCTTCTCAAGTTTCCTCATTCCATTTATAATGGATAGAAGACGGTTGGTCATGTCAGTGATTGACTCATTGGATTTCATCTTGAAGAGCTCATATTCTGAGGTTAGAAGTTGAATCTTCTTGGATTTGACTTGCTTAGTTCCCTCATGATAGTTCTCCAATGTCTTCCACATGCTATATGCTGTTGAGCAGTGTTGTATTCTCCCACATTCTTCAATAGATAATGAACTTGATAAAATTGTCATTGCCTTCTTGTTTTTGCAATTTTCTATTCTTTGAGGCTCTGTCCAATCATCTCTTGATAGGATTTCCTCTTCACCATCAGTTCCTCTTCTGGTTGGTGGTGTCCATTCTTTTCGTACACTATCCCAGACTTCAATTCCTTCACTATCCAAGTATGTCTCCATCCTAAACTTCCAATGGGCATAATTTGCTCCATCAATGTAAGGTTTGAGACTCTGGAATCCTTCACTGGCCATATCTTACTCTTAATTGTGCTTTTTAGGCTTCGATGCTAGACAAGGCTCTGATACCAATTGTTGCCCAGATATTAGACCAAGAAGGGGGGTTGAATTGGAGTTTCAGAAAATTAAACTTTAAAGTGCGGAAATAAATAGTTAATTTTATGGGGGATAGAGAAAATCAGACACAAAGATTTATAGAGGTTCGGATGTTAACAAACCCTACTCCTCTCCCCAATCGCAATTGGGAGTTTCACTAACACACTAAGTGTTACAATGGAGTTTTACAAGCTCACTCCCAACTATGGTGTTTCTCACAATGGCTCACACCTAACCCAGAAATCCCTTGTGTTTTAATGGCTCACACAATAACCAATTCCTTTGTGTTTTACAGGCTCACACAAACAACCTACACTTTGTGTTTTACAAGCTCACACAAACAACCTACACTTTGTGTTTTAAAGGCTCACATAAACAACCTACACTTTGTGTTTTAAAGGTTTACACAATTAACCCTTATAAGTGTTCTACTCTTAACCCAGAACTACCCAAAGCTCACTTGAGTAAATATTACAGAGAGAACCACTTATAAATCTTTATTGCTCAAATATGAGGAGCAAAAAGATTTTTACAGAGAATTGATTTGTTCTCAAAGTATGAAAGTACAAGATAGCTTGTGATTTGAAGTATATGCTAATCTTTTGTTTTTCTTATCATCCTCTTATTCCTTAATGCATAAATGACTTCCATTTATACTCCTATGGCTGAATATAGCCGTTGGGGTGCATTAAATAAGAAACTAGCCATTGTACCAATCAAAAAATCACGCCTGAAATTTTTCTCTTTCATTGTTCCCGGGCGAGACTATGCTTGTCACGGGGGTGACAGTTCTTCCCAAGCCGTGACTGAAGTGGTAACCTTGGTCGTGAAGCTCTCTGGAATGTTTTGACATATAGAGTCACGGGCGTGACGTTTATCATTCACGGGCGTGACACTCTTCCCAGCCATGAGTCAAGTGGTGACTCTGGTCGTGAAGCTCTCTGGATGAAATTGCATGAGGCCTTCATGGGGGTGACACCTTCATTCACAGGGGTGACAATCTTCCCAGCCGTGAGCCTAGTGGTGACTCTGGTCGTGAAGCTCTCTAAATGAAATTGCATGACTCTTCACGGGGGTGACACCTTTAGTCACGGGGGTGACTGAAATGCTTACTTCACGGTTTGTTTTTCCTTTATGGCCGTGAACTTCAAATGTTGGTTTTGGTAACGATTAGCTTCCTTCACGAGAGTGACTCCTAGAGTCACGACAGTGAACATGCTACTACTCAAGGATTATTCTTCCAATTCTCCATTCTTGCTATTTTAATTCATGTCCTTTATAATACACTTACAAAAACAAGTATGTTAAATACAACATTGCTATATTATTTGTTATCATCAAAATGACGGAAATACCCCTCAAGGTTAACAGAGCATTTATGCATTTTCTACAAAATCTCTAAAGATTGACTAGTGTCAATAACCTCTATCAACACTTTCATACTTTTGCTATTTTACAATATGTTTAAATAATATTTAGATCATTAAATCTGTTTCTAGGTCATGTTGAACCATTACATACCACATATTCCATTTAACACTTAAACCCATTTTTCCATGTTATTTATCATCCTTAACATGTCTTTATCATTTCATTCATATTTACTAAATACAAAACATATCAATATGTATGGAAAACAAATTAATATGCCTATATGTATTAACCTTTTACTAAAATAGAGTCTTAACTAACTTTCTTTTGAAGTTTATTTTCTCTTTTGTGAAGTGTTCCTCTGCTCACTAGCCAAACCTATCATTACAAGAATATTCCTATCAAAACCACATAAACATAAACAACCTAAAACAACCTTTAAAACTGAGTTCTACCTCAATCTTGGCAACTCACTCAAACTTCCATATTTCTCAATCTTTTCAAGCTTCAACAATGGTGTTTTAGGGTTAGAAGGAGTGGAGAAGATGACTAAGAAGTCTCTAAGTGTGTCAAAGGGTGATCTAGGGCGGTGGAGATGATTTAAAGCTCTTATCCATAGAAAAGAGAAAAGTGCAGCTGTACAAGGACAGCCAACCTACATTAATGGTCATGACACTTAACCTCAAGGGCATAAAATGCCATTCACAATTGTGAAAGTCCTTCACGGGTATGAATGTCTTCTCTCTTCAAAGCATCTTGTCATGTTCAAAACTCTATCATTTTGAACTATAGCATGAATTTTCATGGGTGTGAATAACCATTGATAGGAGTTGACAAAAAGAGTCGCAATCCCCCAAAGATCAATCAAAGTGCACCCAGTTTGAGGTATATTTACATTCATAGCATATTATGTATTTTTTGTATTATGTCATGGGATTTTGGGTTTGGTTTACATGTCTTGGGTTTTAAGAACATGTAATGATCCTATTTTGACATATTTGTAATACAAGGCTAGTGAAGCTAAAAAAACATAATTTATGTTTTGTATTATATCGATCGTTGGATCGGGTTTTAAATTTTGATGGTTTTATGCATAATTATGTTAAATAGGTTTTAAATATGAAAAGTTTTTAATCAGTGGCATCCGTCGATATAGATGGGATGTTTTCTCAGCTACATTGGAGGGTGTTACATTTATTGGTATCATAACTTAGATTTAGGACTTTCTGAACCTGAGTGAGGTAAAGGGGTTTTTAATCATGCATTCATTGTATCTCATCAGACTCTAACGTAAGCTACGTCTCTATCAACTTTTAGGTATAAGTGAGAGGTTATAAAGGATGATAAGGTAGATCATCATGATGTTGCAAAAAGCAACAGTCCTACCAACACTAGTGTTGCTAGGCTACATGTTTCGGGTGTTGCACCAGTTCCCTCATAGCTCACCATAGGACAAGTTGAGCAGGGCTAGATATTGTTTCTGCAGCAGATAGTTGGTTTGCTACAACAACTAGTATAGAATATGCCATAGGCAGATCCATAGCTAGTACCACTTTTTGTTCCTTCGCCTCCACCACTAAGGCACAAATACTGATAGATAAGCTCAGAAAGTATGGGGCTACTGATTTTGCTAGTAAGAGCGAGGAAGATCCAACATTTGCTAAGTTTTGTTTAGAAAAAACTAAGAGAGTCTTCAAGGGCCTAGAGTGTATCGATGAGTAGAGGGTGAGGTATGCAGTTTCTTTGCTCTAAGATCATGCATACAATTAGTGGAAGGTAGTTCAGTTGAAGTCATAGACATCCCAACCATCGACATGGATCTTTTTTGTGGTAGAGTTTAAGAAGAAGTACGTGCCATGGGTATATGTTAATGAGAAGAAGAGGGAATTTAAAGATCTATAGCAGGAAAATTTGGCTGTTACAGAGTATGAGCAAGAGTTCTTAGACTAAGTAAGTATGTGGCCAGGATTCTTAGGGATGAGGCGGATCAGTGCCACTAGTTTGAATATGGTTTATGTGAGGATATTAGCTATCAGGTTACTACCCTTCAAATTGAGGACTTTACAAAATTGGTATCCACAATCATCAGTGTTGTGAGGAAAAAGAGGAAGAAGACAGATGAGCCTTCTAGGATGCCGTCAGCTAGCATTTCACAGACTTCAGGTAAGAAGGGTAACTTTTTCTCTATGTAGTCACAATTTAAGAGAAATAGCTTGGGCTTTTCAAAGCCGAATTCCTTTAGGAGGGGACCATACTCCAAAGCTAATTGTTCTACCACCAATTCATAGCTGCAGAACTTGAAAGGAGTTGCACTAATATGTGGGACTTATTGCAAAAGCCATTGGGGCGAGTGTTAGTGTCATATCTGCTATTTTAGACTTGTAGTTGCGTGAGTTGTTAGATTTACTCGATGATTCGACTTATTTCATCAGTTGAAGGGTGCAACCATATTTTCAAAGATAGAGATTCAATCGGGGTATCATCAACTGAAGAACAAAGAGTCAGATGTACCTAAGACGACATTTAGGACTCATTATGGTCATTATGAGTTCCTAGTTATGCCTTTTGGATTGACGAATGCACCAGCAGCTTTTATGGACCTAATGAATCGAGTGTTCAGGCCATATCTTGATCAATTTGTAGTAGTGTTTATTGATGACATTCTTATCTACTCTAGAGATAGAGTAGAACATGATCAACATCTCATAATAGTGCTGCAAATGTTGAGGGTTTTATGCAAAGCTATCTAAATGCGAGTTCTGGCTTGCAGCATTCAGTTTTCTGGGTCATGTAGTTTCAGCATAAGGTATTCGGGTTAACCCTAGTAAAATTGAGGCTATTCTTAATTGGAAACCACCACAAAATGTGACTGAAGTGAGGAGTTTCCTCGGATTAGCTGGATATTATAGGAGGTTCATGAAGGGATTTTTGTCCTTAGCATCTCCTTTGACACGACTGCTACGAAAAGAGGTTCGTTTTCAGTGGACAGATAGATGTCAAGCAAGCTTTGATCGATTGAAGGCAATGTTAACTGAAGCACCAGTTTTGACTCAGCCTACTCCAGGAAAAGATTTTATTGTGTACAGTGATGCTAGTCATAATGGTTTGGATTGTGTTCTTATGCAAGAGGGAAAAATAGTGGTATTTGCCTCCAGACAGTTTAAGCCTCATGAGCTTAACTATCTGACACATGATTTAGAGCTTGCAACAATAGTCTTTGCTCTCAAGATCTAGAGACATCATTTGTATGGGGAAATATGTTATATTTATACAGATCACAAAAGTCTTAAGTACCTTCCCTCATAGAAAGAGTTGAATTTAAGACTATGAAGATGGTTGGAGTTGATTAAAGATTACGATTGTGTGATTGACTATCAACCAGGAAAAGCAAATGTGGTTGTAGATGCACTAAGCAAGAAGATTTTAGCTGAGATGTGAGTACAATCCACTTTGATGTAGAGGATCAAAGATGCTTAGAAGCAAGATGAGAAACTAGTAGAGATAATTGAGGCAGTGAAAAAGGGAGAAAAGCCTGAGTTTTCATTGACGGAAGATGGCATAGTATACTTCAAAAATAGGATTTGTGTGCCCAGTATAAAAAAGCTGAAGTCCAATATCTTAAAAAGAAGCACATGGAACGATATATATCCTGCATCCATGCGGGTACAAGATGTATCAAGACTTGAAAACTCAATACTGGTGGGCAGGGATGAAGAAAGATATCACTGAGTACATTGCTAAGTGTTTAACTTGTCAACAAGTAAAAGCGAAATATCAGTTACTTACATGATTGTTGCAACCAATACCGCTTCCAGAGTGGAAATGGGAAAGAATCACAATATATTTTGTGTCCGGTTTACCGATGACTCAGAGAAAATATGATGTAGTGTGGATGATAGTAAATCGATTGACGAAGTCAGCACACTTCTTACCACTCAGAATGAACTACTCATTAAACAAGTTAACTGAAATTTATGTAAGTGAGATAGTGAGGTTGCATGGAGTGCCAATGTCCATCATATATGATAGAGATCCCAGATTTAGTTCACAATTTTGAAAGAGTCTACAGCAGGCTTTGGGAACTCGACTCATTTTCAGCACAGTTTTCCATCCACAAACAGATGGACAGTTAGAACGGATTATCTAATTGTTAGAGGACATGATGAGAAGTTGAGTGCTTGAATTTGAGGGATGTTGGGATCGATATCTACCTCTTATGGAGTTTGTCTATAACAATAGCCATCAGACAAGTATAGGTATGGCTCCTTTTGAGGCATTGTATGGAAAAAAATATAGGACACCAGTTTATTGGACTGAGCTGAATGAGAAAAAATTGATTGGACCTGAGATAGTTCAATAGACCTAGGAGAAAGTTAAAGTGATCAAGGAAAGACTAAAGGTAGCACACGATCGACAAAAATCATATGTCGATTTAAAGAGGTGAGATATTGAGTATGAAGTAGGTGACAAAGGGTTCCTTAAAGTTTAACCTTGGAAAAAGGTATTAAGGTTCGGTAGAAAAGGAAAGTTGAGTCTAAGGTTCATTGGTCCTTATGAAATTCTGGAAAGAATTGGACCCGTGGCGTACCGTTTAGCCCTTCCACAGGAGTTAGACCAGATTCACAATGTATTCCATGTATCTAGGCTAAAGAGATATAGGTCTGATCCAACTCATGTCATACCAACTGAAGAGATAGAAGTGCAGACAAATATAACTTATGAAGAGAAACCAATGGCGATATTAATACGTGAAGAGAAAATTTTCGGAATAAAAGAATTCCTCTAGTTAAAGTGTTATGGCATAATCATTCTACAAAAGAAGCCACGTGGGAGAGTGAAGAAGTCATGAAGAGGAAATATACCCAGTTGTTCACAAAATGAACAGGTAAAATTTTGAGGATGAAATTTATTTTAAGGGAGAGAGGATGTCATATCCGCTAATTTAGACCTGTGATTGGGCGAGTTGTTAAATCTACTCAACAGTTCAATCGGAGTCTAAATTTGGATTTTTACTAAAAAATAATTAAAATAATAGAAAATAATTATGGAAATATCTAATAAAGTGTTTAAAATATTTAAAGATATAATTTTACGATGAATGAATAAATTGCAAATTTTGAAAAGTTTAGAAGTCAATTTGCAATTTACCAAAAATTGGAGAAGTAATTGTGATAACCATCAATTAAATCCATGATTGGGACATTAAACACATAAAGTGGGATGGCCACACAAGTGGCAAATTTTAAGAAGCCAATTGACATGCATGAATCCATTAATTAGTCATTAAATGCATATAACTTAGGTGTCCCCCTTTATTGATTAAATTTGTCATTATACCATTAATTACTTCTTCCTTATCACTTAGCATCTAGAAATTTATGTTCTCCACACTAGCCCCACGTTTCCTCAAGTTCCTCCATATCCAAAGCTTGATTCTAGTGAAAGAAAATATGAAAAAGAGAGAGAAATGCATGAGAAATTCCATTTTCATGCTCAAGAAAGCTTATGAGAGCAAAGAGAAAGAGAGAGATTAGGGTTTATGAAGTTTTAATGATCTCTTTTATGAATTTTAGGAACTCAAATTGATAAGGATTTAGCTCAAAGGAGCAAAGGAAAGGAAAAAGAAAAGTAAAGAGAAAGAAAATAGAGGTTTGTGCATAACATAAGACAATAGCCTATTTTATTTTTTTTAGTTGCATGATTTGATTATTTGGCATGTTTATAATTCTAAATTAACAGTATTTTGTGATAAAATTCTTGGAATGCATATTTTCTAGACTTAGGATTAACTTTGGTAAAAATTAATGATAGTTCATATATGTGTTCTTTGCCGGAAATGGATAAGCAGTGAGTACTTAAACTGTTATAACTTAATTTCTGGAATTTATTTTTATATGTTCTTTATTGAGTTTGAAGGCTAAGACATAGGGCTATAACTTTTATTTAGATCATAACATCTGAATATATCTGTAATTATCCATAAAAATTCATAAAATTTAGACTTAGAATTTGTCCAGAAAATTCTGGGCAGAATTATTAGTGACCAGTCAGTGTTCATTTTATCATATCTTTTGATATAGAACTTATCATTAAGTGATTCAAGTTGCATATTAAAGTTAAGATTCATACCTAAAATTGTTATTAAGATTATGTAACTAAATTTAGATTGTAATAGGACTAAAATTAAGGTCTAAAATAGAGAATGAAATCTGCTAGTGACAAGGCAGCATATGAGTTATGGAATTAAAAGAGTAAAATGATGTGAACCTTGTTATATTATAAAAATACTATTTTTATTGAGTAATTGTGTGATTAATTGAACCTTTATATGCATGAAATGGGTGAATTTAATAACTATGAATTTTAATAACATTGAGTAAGCCCTATAACACCTAATTAGAACCAGACTTAGGATAGTTTGGCATGCCAAGCAGAGGGGAGTCTGATTAAATCCATTAATGGTATGATTAACGATGCTGGATATGACACTATTATCGACGTCGGGTATGACACTATTATATACACCGGGTATGACACTATTATCTATGCTGGATATGACACTAATATTTACGCCGGGTATAGCACTATTATCGACGCCGGGTATGATACTATTATGAAGCCGGTAATAGCACTTATATGCACAAATCATATTTCCCGGGTGACGCTCCTAAGTGCCTGGATGACAACTCCGTTATCCTAGTCAGGGGTTCATAGGTGTTATAGGTAATAAAAGGTTATGGATAATAATGATTTGATAAAGTAAAATAAAAATGATATATAAAAGAATAAAATTTATGAAAGGTATGTTTGCATAATAAGATGATTGGGGGTTGTGGGTATAAAAAGGTTAAGGAAAATAAAAGGAATAATGACTTGTAACATGGTTAATTATGGTGTGTTATACAATGATGTTTTAATAAAATAAACAAGTATGAGATAGGAATATAATTTGATGTTTATACATGCTAGAATACCATGATATACAATATTTGTATGAGAAGATGATTGAGCATGAGTTGATATATGACAATGCATGCTGTATAAAATAATTTATTGCCTTATTTATATGCACCACTAAGCCAAGAGCTTAGCATGGGAGTTTGTCTCGCGCAGATATAGTAAAGAATAAATAGAATATAGTAGATAAAACTAGCAGTGACCTAATCTAGTAGAGCAGCTTATTTCAACCACTGTGGATCACACAACTTTTGTATATTATCTTTTGAATTTTATTTTATAGTATTTGTAAATAAATATTACGTTTTGTAAAGAACATGTTATTATATAAAAATGTATTTTATCTTTCATGTTATGATTTCTTTTACGCTGTAAAGTAAATAAAGAAAAAAATTAATATTTGAGTGTTATATATATATGTGTGTGTGTGTGTGTGTGTGTGTGAAATGATGATTTTAATCGATGAAGTCAGCATAGCACTCCCTTATCCGGACACCTGTTGCTGGGGTGAGAGGGTGTCAAAGTTAGGTAGCCGCCAAGGCTTGTTATAGATGTGGGTTTTGAGATCATTTGAAGAGAGGTTATCCATTGTTGGGCAATACAGCGTCGATACAAACAGTGGGAAGGCTTGTTATAGATGTGGTTCTTGAGATCATTTGAAGAGAGGTTGTCCATTGTTGGGCAGTACATCGCTGATGTAAACAATGGGATCGACTTTAGTGCAAAGTCGACAGTAGAACCGAGGAGGTGGGGCGACTAGTCAAACTACATCAAAGACAGTTAGTGTGCTAGGACCCAGTAGGACTCTGACAAGAGCTTATGCCATGAGGACACAAGAGGATCA
The DNA here is from genome assembly GCA_023653625.1 of Triadica sebifera. Classification (NCBI taxonomy): domain Eukaryota; kingdom Viridiplantae; phylum Streptophyta; class Magnoliopsida; order Malpighiales; family Euphorbiaceae; genus Triadica; species Triadica sebifera. Next base: position 14,031,700 of record CM042898.1, on the reverse strand, counting down.
TGAGGCCACTGACATTATCGTGGGTACGTTTTCTCTCCATAGCTTATGTTTATGTGCTTTGATAAATCCTGGATCTACACACTCATATATTTGCACAAGAACACCTAGCCAACACAGTATGATAGTTGGGTACTTAGTAAATGAGATTGAAGTCATGAATCCTCTATGCCATAGTGTGATTGTGAATTGGGTGTATAAGGGTTGTCTGTTGGTTGTATATGGAAGAGAGTTTTCCGTGGACTTGATTGAGTTTCCTTTCCATGAGTTTGATGCTATTTTAAGGATGGATTGACTTTCTCAATATGAAGCAATAGTGAAATATCAGTCAAAGAAGTTGATTCTTAAGACCCTAGAATGAGATCAAATAGTAGTAAAAGGTGAGAAATTTCCATAGTAGCCCAAGTCATTTTCATAAGGAAGGCTCAGAAGATTATTAGAAAGGGATGTGAGGTTTACTTAACTCATGTGATTGATATGAGAAAGAGATGACAAAATCTGTAGGATTTCCCAATAGTGAGGGAATATCCAAAGGTATTTCCCGATATTACCTCTAGATAAGAAAATTATAACACCCCTTCACATAGCTAGGAAACTCTCCTAATTATATGGAAGAATGTTACAATGTATGAGACCAAAAAACTATTAAAATTAAAAACCTTTTATGCACCATGACCATGATGACTTTTAAAACTATAACATATTAAAAATAAACTGCAATATGACATTTAAAATTTGCATTTATAAAATGAGGGCTAACACTTGCCCAAAAGTTTACAAAAGAATGAAGAAATTATTAGTTACAAGATTACATATCCTTACATATTAAAGTATAAACATGAGTAACTAATCCCTTCCCTGATAAGACCAACAAAAAGTGTTATGTCACTAACCATCAGAGTCCTTTAGCTATTCCTCTTGGGCTTCTTCTCTATCTTCTCTATGTTTGGCCTCAAACTATGTGTGGAAGACAAAACACCTACACACTAAGCTTATCTCACTTAGTGGTACATAACAAAATATTAAATATAATAAAAAGTGTATGCATGATCATTTTCTTCCGCATTCCAATATGTATGCATGAAAATGTGAGTTTTCAAATGTTTTCCACAAACTTAAGCATTTATCACTACACAAACCATATCGTAACTTACCAAACATTTCAACCATTTACCTTCGTCTCTTCTTTTTTTTTTCATTATTTATTCTATTATTCACTATTTGCCTTCTAACTTTAGACAAGACTGAAATTGGGTACGGGCATATACTGGCTCACTCTAGAGCCACTCAAATCACCTAAGGAAAAGTAAAACTATGCTCATCTACATCTCCAAGGGGAGCTCCTCCGAGCCTTACCCTCAATTTCATAGATATCACTCCTATATGGCCAATCTTAGGCCTTTCGATAGCATAAAACTGTCAATGACATATCATCTTTCCTAACTCTAGACCTAGTCTGAGTATTTAGGCAATAAAATCTCAAATTTCTAAAACTTATATAATTCATGCGAGTATATCATCTCAATATGTATTCTCTTGCAATAATAGCTCAAATGCACATATTCTCATTAAAACATTTTAATATTTAAATAATAGAAATTTAAAATTTTGATATGCCGAGAGTTCACACCCGTGAATGACCATTCACGCTCGTGATCCTGCCCGTGATCCTCCCCTTTCATGACTCACCTGGCCGTGAACCATATGGTGACTATTCCCATGAATGCTTCTATCCAAAATTACCTTATGATTCACGGTCGTGAACAATGGTTCATGCCCATGAACCTTGGAAAATTTACAAAATTAATGCCTAGATGCCAACTTCCCATTCCAATCACAATGTAAGTTACTCAACATACCAAATGCCATTAAATAACTCCATTCTTATTTATGACATGCATTAATCCTTGTAAATGCATCATAAATACCATAACCTACTCATTTTTCAACAATGCAAGACTCAATTTAAATTAATCAACATACAATTTGACAATTTACCATCTAAATTTAGTCATTACATTTAATATAGAGTTATGTATAAACCTCACACCAAAATGGAGCCTAAAAAACCCTTAGGTCCTTCTTTCATGCCCTTTCCCTCTTTTGAGGGGGAGCTTCCTCTCTAACAAGGGTCCTTAACAAAAGAAAGGTTTTCTAACCCTAACCCTAGGTTACTCTGTAACACCACATTATATGCATTTGAGTATAACCTATCCCTGTACCAAGTAATCATACATAGCATACTGGAAAGGTAAAATACCCTGTTAATAATAGTAGTAAAAATTTTTTTTCATATCATATCCTGTAAAATCAACTAATGACTTTACAAGTCTTATATCCTGTAATATCACTCAATGACTTTTCAAGTCAACATTAAAAACCACAAATACGATATATCACATATATTAAAACATATACTTCACATCCGAAAGATTACGGGTTGTTTCCATTTATACATTTCAAAACTAATCTAGAGTGATAATACATATTCAAGCATATAAGTCCAAAATACAGATGACATGTTTTCATGCTTGTGTGGAATGCAAGGAGAGAGAGAGTGATGAGGCTCGGCCAGTGACCCGTACTCCATGTTTTTTATACGCTACTCAAAATGAGCTATCACTTTTCTTTACCTGAAAAATGATGCAAATTGATGAGTTGCGGCTAAGTGAGAATAACCATCCAATGATCTCTAAAGTACCAAACAACTCATAGTCATAAATCACAATTCCAATATATACCATGTATTTCATTCCATTCATCAGTACCATTTAAGTATCAAAAAAGTTGCAACATATAATCATTACTCTTTATGTATGCAAATGCTTTGCTTATTTCATTTTGTTGTGACCAAGTTAAACAGACATTGCCCCCGGGTTTCCATGTGAATATTTTCCATGTGAACATTTGCATTTGCATTTGCTAGCTAGCTTGATCATTTGTTTCATTTGCATATTTGTTGGGCCATAGGCCTCTTCTTTTGCTTTACAATATCGATTAACTAGTCACAACGCCTTTTTAGCCCATATGCATATGCACTTGTATTTAAGCATTCATCAACCATTGCATCTTTATCATATACAACATACATATATTCCATATATACCTCATATGTCAAGCATATACCTTGCATATACTATTCATATACCATGTGTATTGTAACACCACACCTTATGCATTTGAGTATAACCTATCCCTGTATCAAGTAATCATACATAGCATACTGGAAAGGTAGAATACCCTGTTAACAATAGTAGTAGATTTTTTTTTCATATCTTGTAACATAATTCAATGACTTTGCAAGTCTCATATCTTATAATTTCATTCAATGACTTGTAAGTCTCATATCCTGTAATATTATTCACTGACTTTGCAAAGTTAACACTAAGGTTTTCACCACAATATAATATATCACATATATCAAAACATAAACTTTACACCTAAGTATTTTCGAGTTGATTTCATTTATACATTTTTAGACTCATTCCAAAATGACTATACATATTCAAGCACGTAAATACAAAACACATATGACATATTTTTATGCTTGTGTGGAATGCAAGGAGAGAAAGTGATGAGGCTCGACCAATGACCTGTGCTCCATGTCTTCTATACACTACTCAAAATGAGCTATCACTTTTCTTTACCAGAAAAATTATGCAAATTGATGAGTTGCGGCTCAGTGAGAATAACCATCCAATGAGCTCTAAAGTACCAAACAACTCATAGTCATAAATCACAATTCCAATATATACCATGTATTCCATTCCATTCATCAGTATCATATAAGTATCAATAAAGTTGAAACATATAATCATTACTCTTTATGTATGCAAATGCTTTGCTTATTTCATTTTGTTGTGACCAAGTTAAACAGACATTGCCCCGGGTTTCCATGTGAACATTTGCCATGTGAACATTTGCATTTGCATTTGCTAGCTAGCTTGATCATTTGTTTCATTTGCACATTTGTTGGGTCATAGGCCTCTTCTTTTGCTTTACAATATCGATTAACTAGTCACAATGCCTTTTTAGTCCATATGCATATGCACTTGTATTTAAGCATTCATCAACCATTGCATCTTTATCATATACAATATACATATATTCCATATATACCTCATATGTCAAGCATATACCTTGCATATACTATACATATACTATGTATATATATCACATTTGTCAAATATATACCTCAAATATACCACAAGTATACCATTTATATGTACCACAATGTCACAAATTATCCATCATTACATTATCAAGGACCAATCATGACAATCACATGAATCACATAGCAAGCAACATTCATTTGCACTAAAGAATTCAATCGATAATTAGACTGATCGTTCTCCTTTGATTCCGACCCCTAACTTATTGTCTATCTGCTCCTTGTGGGTCTCCAATATGTTGTGAGCCTAATATGAAAACATAATCGATTAACTCATGATTAGAGAGACTTAATGTGGCTTAAACAAATTAATATGCATTGTTCATGTCAATAGTTAAGATTTTTCCTATGAGGCAGTGTGATCTTATGGGACTGTTTAGCCTATAACTTTTTCTATAATTGACCAATTACACTGATTCTTGTTCCTAATTAAAACTAAAATATAATTATAGAACATCTTCAAATTTCATACCAATTGGATCATTGTACAATATTTTGTAGAATTTATAAATGTATTTTGTTTTCTGCCTTTAGGCAGTTTCAGGGTATTCATTTGGGTTCATCATAACTTATAATCTATAAGTCCTATTTTAATTAAAATTTACAAAAAATTATATGGGTTCATATGAAACATGTTTCATGTTTACAACTTTTACCAATTATGTCTCTAAGGTCTTTTATTTATACCAAACATTTTACTGGTCCAGAATAGAATTGACTTCTGGACCAGTATGGGTTACAAAGGCCATAACTTGGTCTATACATAACCTGTGAAGCTGAAATTAGTACCCAAATTTAGATAGGACATATACCTATAACTTTAATATTTTTTCATGTACATAATCTAGCTCTAACAAGCTCAAATTAGCCAAACAAGTTACTGTATCTGCCTAGGGCACTCAATAGGAAGTTCAAACCATGGAACAGTCATGGTTCCATTCACCATAACTCAACATTTACAAGACCTATGAACCTGAAATTTGGTATAAAGCTAAAACACACATATATATACAATTTTTATGTTTTGAGAGACTTCAAATAATGGCTTTAACATATTTGAAATTAAACCACACAGTAGCTAACTTGGTTAGGGTTTACACCCTAACCAGTTTCAGTATGAAGAGCATATAAAGGAACAACTTTTGTTTATATATACATAAATCTTGCACAAATGTTTACATATACATAAATCTAAGATATAAAGGAACAACTTTTGTGTTTTACACATTTCCAAAATCAATTTATATTAACATCAAAATCGGGGTACAATTCAGTGCCTAATATTGAACCTAAGCAACTCAAATCAACCCTATAGCAATAAGAATTGATTACTTACCAAGAACAACCTTGAAAGGGATCAATTAGCTTCAAAAACTAGGTGAAACAAGGAAGAATTGAAGTCTGAAATGGAGGAAATTGAAGAAGAAAACGGGGCTGAAGTGAGGAGGCAGAAATGGGGAAGAAAGATGAAGATAAAGCCAACTTGTTTTTTGTCTTTTTCTCTTTTTCTCTTCTCTTTTCTCTTCTCATTTCTCATTTCTCTTCTCTTCTATTTCTCTTTTGTTTTATTTTCATTTTATTTTATATTGTTATTATTATTATTTACATATATTTATAATTCCACTAATTCACACAATGATACAGCTTAATCATTTGACCCGATTTAACTAAATTAGCAATGTAATTGTTTACTAATCTTAATCTAATCATATTGCTTACTTTAATTTAGACACCTTATTCAATTCATTTCTAATACTTTGTTATCCTCATTTAGGTTATAATTACACATGTGTGATTCGATACAAGTGCCAAATACTAGGACACGTAGCTAGTGCGTGTCATAAACTTGTTCCTACGAAAATACGTATGAAATGCATGTATACAATTGAATTGTATGCAAGATGCTTATGTTTGATGACATGCATGTGGGAAAGGTCAAGGATGTTACAATTCTCCCCTCCTTTTAAAAATTTCGTCCTCGAAATTAATACCTGAAAACAGGTGTGAATATTGCTTTTTCATATTTTCTTCTGTTTCCCATGTTGCCTCTTCTTGTAAATGGTTACGCCATAATACCTTAACCAAAGGTATTTCTCAATTTCTTAGCTGTTTAGTCTTGTATCCAATGATTTGCACTAGTTCATCAATATAACTCATGTCCTCTGCAATCTCAATGGCTTGATCTTTAAGTACATGTGTAGGATCTGACCTGTATCTTGTAAGTATGCTCACATGAAACACATTATGTATCTGAGTCATCTCTGGTGGTAACGCCAATCTATATGCCAGTGGACCAATCTTCTCAAGAATTTCATAAGGCCCTATATACCTTGGGCTCAATTTACCCTTTTTTCCAAATCGAATTATCCCTTTCCATGGAGATACACGAAGAAATACCTTTTCACCCAACTCGTATTCCATTTCCCTTCTATGCTTATCAACATAACTTTTCTGCCTATCCTGTGCTACCTTTAGCTTGTTCTTGACAACCTTGATCTTATCCACTGTGTCTTGCACTATCTCTAGCCCTTCTAATGCACGTGCTCCTTCTTCATCCCAAATGATAGGGCTTCGACACTTTCTGCCATACAATATCTCATATGGTGCTATCTCGATACTGTTATGATACTGGTTATTGTAAGCAAATTCAATCAATACTATATATTCATCCCAAGCACCTCTGAATTCCATAGAACAAGCTCTAAGCATTTCTTCTAATGTCTGTATAGTCCTCTCTGATTGTCCGTCAGTCTGTGGGTGGAATGCAGTCCTAAAGTTCAATTTTATTCCCAATGCATTTTGTAAACTCACCCAAAATGTGAAGTAAACCGTGGATCTCTATCAGACACAATGGACACTGGAATGCCATGCAATCTGACTATCTCATTCACATATAATTTGGCCAAACTCTCAAGTGTACAGCCCCATCTACTAGGTAGAAAATGTGCTGACTTGGTTAATCTGTCAATAATTACCCATACTGCATCATTTTTCCGTGGAGTTCTTGGCAATCCATAGACAAAATCCATCGTTATTCTTTCCCATTTCCATTCTGGCACTGGCAATGGATGTAACTTACCAATTGGTGCCTGATGTTCAATTTTAATCTGCTGACATGTTAAGCATTTGGAAACATATTCTGAGATCTTTCTTCATTCTTGGCCACCAGTAATGAGGCCTTAAACTGTGATACATCTTTGTCATCCCTGGGTGCATTGCATACGGTGCATTGTGTGCCTCTTCCATTATTTCCTGCATTTGTCTCTTTCAGTAGAGACCATGAAGGTGGCATAATGGAAAAGTTTGTTAAATTGTACTTCATACTCCGCAATAGACATATTCCCCTGTTTCAGATTCAGGAATTCTTTCCTCTTCTCATCTTTATATGCTTCAGGCATGTAATTGTTATGAAATTCCACGAGAAAATCATTCCACGTCAACACCGATGGTTGTGCATCACTGTCAGGGACTGTCTCCCACCATTCATAAGCATTTCCTTGAAGTAAGGATACTGCATAATTGAATTTCTGATCCGGGTTACATCTCATCATATTTAGTACCCTCTGTGTCCTTTTTAGCCATGTCTCAGCTTCTGCTGGGTCTGTTGTGCCATTGAAATCAGTTGCACCATGTTTCCTCAGCTTGTCATAACGTCTTTCCTCGTACATTTCAGGACCATATACTTTCTGATCTGGATTTTCATGGGGTACTTCTGCATGAGATGATTGTGATCCATGTACTGAAGCTCTAGCTCCTAGTGCTGGTTGATCTCTATGTAAATGAGGTGATGCCTCAAGAGAATGCATTTCGGCCGGCCTCTCCCTCCTTGGTGTATCATTCTTATGATGTCTCTAAAATAAATGAAAGTATGTCACTACATAATGTTCAACACATATGATGCATATGTTATCATGCTCTTATGCATATGCATGTTCCCATGGAACCTATCCCTGCTCTGATACCAAAAAATGTAACACCACACCTTATGCATTTGAGTATAACCTATCCCTGTATCAAGTAATCATACATAGCATACTGGAAAGGTAGAATACCCTGTTAACAATAGTAGTAGATTTTTTTTTTCATATCTTGTAACATAATTCAATGACTTTGCAAGTCTCATATCTTATAATTTCATTCAATGACTTGCAAGTCTCATATCCTGTAATATTATTCACTGACTTTGCAAAGTTAACACTGAGGTTTTCACCATAATATAATATATCACATATATCAAAACATAAACTTTACACCTAAGTATTTTCGAGTTGATTTCATTTATACATTTTTAGACTCATTCCAAAATGACTATACATATTCAAGTACGTAAATACAAAACACATATGACATATTTTCATGCTTGTGTGGAATGCAAGGAGAGAGAGTGATGAGGCTCGGCCAATGACCTGTGCTCCATGTCTTCTATACACTACTATAAATGAGCTATCACTTTTCTTTACCTGAAAAATGATGCAAATTGATGAGTTGCGACTCAGTGAGAATAACCATCCAATGAGCTCTAAAGTACCAAAAAACTCATAGTCATATATCACAATTCCAATATATACCATGTATTCCATTCCATTCATCAGTATCATATAAGTATCAATAAAGTTGAAACATATAATCATTACTCTTTATGTATGCAAATGCTTTGCTTATTTTATTTTGTTGTGACCAAGTTAAACAGACATTGCCCCGGGTTTCCATGTGAACATTTGCCATGTGAACATTTGCATTTGCTAGCTAGCTTGATCATTTGTTGGGCCATAAGCCTCTTCTTTTGCTTTACAATATCGATTAACTAGTCACAACGCCTTTTTAGTCCATATGCATATGCACTTGTATTTAAGCATTCATTAACCATTGCATCTTTATCATATACAACATACATATCTTTCATATATACCTCATATGTTAAGCATATACCTTGCATATACTATACATATACCATATATATATATCACATTTGTCAAACATATACCTCAAATATACCACAAGTATACCATTTATATGTACCAAAATGTCACAAATTATCCATCATTACATTATCAAGGACCAATCATGACAATCACATGAATCACATAGCAAGCAACATTCATTTATACTAAAGAATTCAATCGATAATTAGACTGACCGTTCTCCTTTGATTCTGACCCCTAACTTATTGTCTATCTACTCCTTATGGGTCTCCAATATATTGCGAGCCTAATATGAAAACATAATCGATTAACTCATGATTAGAGAGACTTAATGTGGCTTAAACAAATTAATATGCATTGTTCATGTCAATAGTTAAGATTTTTCCTATGAGGCAGTGTGACCTTATGGGACTATTTAGCCTATAACTTTTTCTATAATTGACAAATTAAACTGATTCTTCTTCCTAAATAAATATAACATATAATTATATAACATATTCAAATTTCAGACCTATTGGATCATTTTACAATATTTGGTGGAATTTCTAAGAGTGTTCTGTTTTCTGCCTTTAGGCAGTTTCAGGGTTCTTATTTGGGTTCATCATAACTTATAATCTATAAGTCCTATTTTAATTAAAATTTACAGACACTTATTGGGTTCATATGGAACATGTTTCATATTTACAACTATTACCAATTATGTCTCTAAGGTCTTCTAAATATACTAAACATTTTACTGGTCCAGAATAGAATTGACTTCCGGACCAGTATGGCTTACAAAGGCCATAACTTAGTCTATACATAACCTATGAAGCTGAAATTAGTACCCACATTTAGATAATACATATACCTATAACTTTAATGTTTTGATCATGTATATAATCTAGCTCTAACAAGCTCAAATTAGCAAAACATTTACTGTAGCTGCCTAGGGCACTCAATAGGAAGTTCAAACCATGGAGTAGTCATGGTTCCATTCACCATAACTCAACATTTACAAGACCTATAAACCTGCAATTTGGTATAAATCTAAAAGACACATATATCTACAATTTTTATATTTTGAGAGACTTCAAATAAGGGCTTTAACATATTCGAAATCAAACCACACAGTAGCTAACTTGGTTAGGGTTTACACCCTGACCAGTTTCAGTACGAAGAGCATATCTCTCCCTATACATAACATCTTGCACAAATGTTTACATATCCATAAATCTAAGATATAAAGGAACAACCTTTGTGTTTTACACATTTCCAGAATCAATTTATATTAACATCAAAATCGGGGTACAATTCAGTGCCTAATATTGAACCTAAGCAACTCAAATCAACCCTATAGCTATAAGAATTGATTACTTACCAAGAACAACCTTGAAAGGGATCAATTAACTTCAAAAACTAGGTGAAACAAGGAAGAATTGAAGTCTGAAATGGAGGAAATTGAAGAAGAAAACGGGGCTGAAGTGAGGAGGCAGAAATGGGGAAGAAAGATGAAGATAGCCAACTTGCTTTTTGTCCTTTCTCTTTTTCTCTTCTCTTTTCTCTTCTCATTTCTCATTTCTCTTCTCTTCTATTTCTCTTTTGTTTCATTTTCATTTTATATTATATTGTTATTATTATTATTTACATATATTTATAATTCCACTAATTCATACAATGATACAGCTTAATCATTTGACCCGATTTAACTAAATTAGCAATGTAATTGTTTACTAATATTAATCTAATCATTTTGCTTACTTTAATTTAGACACCTTATTCAATTCATTTCTAATACTTTGTTATAATTACACATGTGCGATTCGATACAAGTGCCAAATACTAGGACATGTAGCTAGTGCGTGTCATAAACTTGTTCCTACGAAAATACGTATGAAATGCACGTGTTCAATTTAATTGTATGCAAGATGCTTATGTTCGATGACATGCATGTGGGGAAGGTCAAGGATGTTACATGTATATATCATATTTGTCAAACATATACCTCAAATATACCACAAGTATACCATTTATATGTACCACAATGTCACAAATTATCCATCATTATATTATCAAGGACCAATCATGACAATCACATGAATCACATAGCAAGCAACATTCATTTGCACTAAAGAATTCGATCGATAATTAGACTGACCATTCTCCTTTGATTCCGACCCCTAACTTATTGTCTATCCGCTCCTTGTGGGTCTCCAATATGTTGCGAGCCTAATATGAAAACATAATCGATTAACTCATGATTAGGGAGACTTAAATGTGGCTTAAACAAATTAATATGCATTGTTCATGTCAATAGTTAAGATTTTTCCTATGAGGCAGTGTGACCTTATGAGACTCTTTAGCCTATAACTTTTTCTATAATTGACCAATTAATCTGATTCTTGTTCCTAATTACAAGCATATTCATATTTCAGACCAATTGGATCATTGTATAATATTTGGTGAAATTTCTAAGAGTGTTCTGTTTTCTGCCTTTAGGCAGTTTCAGGGTACTCATTTGGGTTCATCATAACTTATAATATATAAGTCCTATTTTAATGAAACATTACAGACACTTATATGGGTGCATTTGCAACATGTTTCATGTTTACAACCTTTACAAATATGTCTCTTTGGTCTTCTAATTATACCAAACATTTTGCTGGTCCAGAATAGAATTGACTTCCGTACCAGTATGGCTTACAAAGGCCATAACTTAGTCTATACATAACCAATGAATTTTCCATTAGTAGCAAATTTTAGATAGGACATATACCTCTAACTCTCATGTTTTGATCATTTACATAATCGAGCTCTAACAAGCTCAAATTATCTAAACAAGTTACTGTATCTTCCCAGGGCACTCAGTATGCAGTTCAAACCATGGAACAGTCATGGTTCCATTCACCATAACTCACAATTTACAAGGTCTATGAACCTGATATTTGGTAGACAGATAGAACACACATATATCTACAACTGTTATGTTTTGAGAGACTTCAAATAATGGCTTTACCATAATCGAAATCAAACCACACAGTAGCTAACTTGGTTAGGGTATACACCCTGACCAGTTTCAATACGAAGAGCATATCTCTCCCTATACATAACATCTTGCAAACATGTTTACATATCCATAAATATAAGACATAAAGGAAAATCAATTTCTATTAACATCAAAATCGGGGTGCAATTCAGTGCCTAATATTGAACCTAGCAAGTCAAATCAACCTTATAGCAATAAAAATTGATTACTTACCAAGAACAAACTTGCAAGGGATCAATTTGCCTCAAAAATCAAGTGAAAGAAGAAAGAATTTGTGGCTGGAATGGAGGAAATTGAAGAAGAAGTCGGGCTGGAGAAGAAAGCAGAAATAGGAAGATAAAGCTAACTTTTGGTTTTTGTCCTTTTTATCTTTTTTCTCATCTCTTTTCTCCTTTCTCTTCTCTTCTCTTCTCTTCTATTTCTCTTTTATGTCATTTTCATTTTATTTTGTCTATATTATTATTATTATTATTTACATAGATTTATAATTCCACTAATTCACACAATGATACAGCTTAATCATTTGACCCGATTTAACTAAATTAGCAATGTAAATGTTCACTAATCTTAATCTAATCATTTTTCTTACTTTAATTTAGTCATCTTATTCGATTCATTTCTAATACTTTGTTATCCTTATTTAGGTTATAAGGATACATGTGTGACTCGATATAATTGTCAAATATTAGGACACGTAGCTAGTGCGTGCCATGAACTTGTTCCTAGGAAAATACGTATGAAATGCACATGTTCAATTGAATTGTATGCAAGATGCTTATGTTCGATGAAATGCATGTGGGGAAGGTGAAGGATGTTACAATTCTCCCCTCCTTTTAAAAATTTCGTCCTCGAAATTAATACCTGAAAACAGGTGTGGATATTGCTTTTTCATATTTTCTTCTGTTTCCCATGTTGCCTCTTCTTGTAAATGATTACGCCATAATACCTTAACCAAAGGTATTTCTCGATTTCTTAGCTGTTTAGTCTTGTATCCAATGATTTGCACTAGTTCCTCAACATAACTCATGTCCTCTGCAATCTCAATGGCTTGATCTTTAAGTACATGTGTAGAATCTGACCTGTATCTTCTAAGCATGCTCACATGAAACACATTATGTATCTGAGCCATCTCTAGTGGTAATGCCAATCTATATGCCAGTGGACCAATCTTCTCAAGAATTTCATAAGGCCCTATATACCTTGGGCTCAATTTACCCTTTTTGCCAAATCGAATTATCCCTTTCCTTGGAGATACACGAAGAAACACCTTTTGACCTAACTCGTATTCCATCTCCCTTCTATGCTGATCAACATAACTTTTCTGCCTATCCTGTGCTGCCTTTAGCTTGTTCTTGACAACCTTGATCTTATCCACTGTGTCTTGCACTATCTTTGGCCCTTCTAATGCACGTGCTCCTTCTTCATCCTAAATGATAGGGCTTCAACACTTTCTGCCACACAATGCCTCATATGGTGCCATCTGGATACTGCTATGATACTGGTTATTGTAAGCAAATTCAATCAATGTTATATATTCATCCCAAACACCTCTGAATTCCATAGAACCATGCCCTAAGCATTTCTTCCAATGTCTGTATAGTCCTTTCTGATTGTCCATCAGTCTGTGGGTGGAATGCAGTGCTAAAGTTCAATTTTGTTCCCAATGCATTCTGTAAACTCACCCAAAAACATGAAGTAAACCGTGGATCTCTATCAGACACAATGGACACTGGAATGTCATGCAATCTGACTATCTCATTCACATATAATTTGGCCAAACTCTCAAGTGTACAGCCCCATCTGATAGGTAGAAAATATGCTGACTTTGTTAATCTATCAATAATTACCTATATTGCATCATTTTTCCGTGGAGTTCTAGACAATCCATAAACAAAATCCATCGTTATCTTTCCCCATTTCCATTCTGGCACTTGTAAAAGATGTAGTTTACCAACTGGTGCCTGATGTTCTATCTTAATCTGCTGACATGTTAAGCATTTGGAAACATATTCTGCTGTCTTTCTTCATTCTTGGCCACCAGTAATGAGGCCTTAAACTGTGATACATCTTTATCATCCTGGGTGCATTGCATACGGTGCATTGTATGCCTCTTCCATTATTTCCTGACGCAAGTTCTCAGTGTCTGGAACACATATGCGTGATTTTAACATCAATGTATTATTCTGCAAATGAAACTCTGTATTAATTCCCTGCCTTACCACATCAATTTTCTCACATAATTCAGAATCTTAGCTTTGTGCTTCTTTAATCCTCTCCTTTAGTATAGGTCTGACTTGAAGAGTAGCAATCAGCGATCCTTCATCATGTATATTTAATTTAACATTCATAGATCGTAATTGAATCAAATATGGAAAAGAGGATACTTGCAAGTGAGCTACACTGCTACTAGCTTTCCTACTCAATGCATCTGCTACCACATTGGCTTTCCCTGGATGGTATTCAATTGTACAGTCATAATCTTTCAATATCTCTAACCACCGTCTCTACCTCATGTTTAATTCTTTCTGTGTCAGCAAATAACCCAAGCTTTTATGGTCTGTGAAGATTTGGAATGTCTCACCATATAGATAATGCCTCCAAATCTTCAATGCAAATACGACTGCAGCCAGTTCTAAATCATGCACAGGATATGAGATCTCATGTGGTCTCAGTTGTCTGGATGCATAAGCTATCACCTTACCATGTTGCATCAACACACATCCCAAGCCTTGGTGAGAAGCATCACTATATACTGTAAACCTACCTGTACCTGTAGGGATGGTTAACACTGGTGCTAAGGTTAGCCTGTGTTTTAGTTCATCGAAACTCCTCTGACATTCTGGAGTCCACTTGAAAGACACATTCTTTCTCAACAATTTAGTCAAAGGGCTAGCAATTAAGGAGAATCCATCAATAAATCTGCGGTAGTATCCGGCTAAACCCAAAAAACTACGCATTTCAGAAACATTTTTAGGAGCTTCCCAATTTACCATAGCCTCAATTTTCTTTGGGTCAACCTCTATGCCCTTACACGACACCACATGTCCAAGAAATACCAAATGATCTAACAAGAATTCGCATTTACTCAATTTGGCATATAATTTTTTCTCCCTTAAAGTTTGCAACACAATTTTTAAATGTTGTTCATGTTCTCCCCTATTCTTTGAGTACACCAATATGTCATCAATAAATACTATCACAAACCTATCCAGATATGGTTGAAACACCTTATTCATTAATGCCATAAATGCAGCTGGAGCATTAGTCAACCCAAATGGCATTACTAAAAATTCATAATGTCCATACCTGGTTCGAAAGGCAGTCTTTGGAACATCCGCTTCTGCTACCTTCAGCTGGTAATAACCTGATTTCAAATCAATCTTGGAGAATATTTGGGCTCTTTGCAACTGGTCAAACAAATCATCTATTCTAGGCAATGGATATTTGTTCTTCACCGTCATTTTGTTTAGTTGCCTATAATCGATGCACAATCTCATTGTTCCATCTTTCTTTTTAACAAATAACACTGGAGCTCCCCATGGTGATACACTAGGTCTAATATACCCTTTGTCAAGTAACTCTTGCAATTGGGCCTTAAGTTCTTTCAACTCAACTGGGGTCATTCTGTAGGGTGACCTTGATATTGGTGCAGTTCTTGGTACTAGTTCAATAGTAAATTCTATCTCTCTATCTGGTGGTAAACCAGGTAGATCATCTGGGAATACATCAGCAAATTCTCTTACCACTGATATATTTTCAAGCAAGCTATCAGTGGTTCTAGTATCAGTCACATATGCCAAATATGCTTCACATCCTCCTTTGATCATTCGAAATGCCTTTACAGCTGAAACTAGACATGTAGGCACAAGTTTTCTTTCACCTCGAAATACTACCCTTGACTGGTTTGGTGATTCCAAAATTACTTCCTTAGTAAAGCAATTCACTATTGCATGATGTCTAGTTAACCAGTCCATTCCCAGTATCACATCAAATTCATATATTGGCAATAAAATCAGATCAGCTATTAACTCAGCTCTGTCAATGCATATCAGGCAATCACAACAGACATTATTCACAACTACCACTGTTCCCAATGGCGTACTCACATTTATGTCAATCCCCAAATGCTCATGCATTTGATGCAATTCAGATGTCATATGCAATGATATAAATGAATGAGTGGAGCCTGGGTCAATCAATGCATATGCTAATATTTTAGAAATATAAATATTACCAGTGACTACTTCGGGAGCATCCACTGCCTCTTGTCTAGTCATAGCAAACACCCTGGCCTGAGTAGGAGGTCTAGAACTCTGACCTTCGGATCTGGTCACTCCTCTGCCCAGTGTACCAGTTCCTTTGCCTTGTGTCCCACTAGTAGGGTAGACCCTCGGTGCCTCAACAGTAGTCTCAGATACTCCTCTGCCTCTGCTAGTTTGGCTCTATTTGGACAGTCTCTATACATGTTCTCCATCGATCCACAGAAATAACATGCTCCTGTGAGCCTTCTACATTCGCCCGTATGTTGTCTGCCACAATGACTACATGTGGGCCTCTGTTCAACATATTGGCTCTGCCCTCTGCCTAGGTAAGAGAAAGTCATTCCTCGACCTCTAGAACTGGAGTACCCACTTCTGTTACTAGATTGTGCAGGCATATATCTACCTCTTTTCCCCAACCTTCTGCTAGACTCACCAAAGAACTCACGTGATGGCCTTTTTATTTGTTGTTCCCCATCTTCTTTCATTAACCGTTCAGCTCTGATTGTAGCAGCTTTGAGCCTAACATAACTATCAAGATCAGTAGCTGTGATTCTGTTTCTGATCTCATATTTGAGACCCTCCTCAAACTTCCTGCATTTGTCTCTTTCAGTAGAGACCATGAAGGTGGCATAATGGGAAAGTTTGTTAAATTGTACTTCATACTCCGCAATAGACATATTCCCCTGTTTCAGATTCAGGAATTCCTTCCTCTTCTCATCTTTATATGCTTTAGGCATGTAATTGTTCTGAAATTCCAGGAGAAAATTATTCCATGTCAACACCGGTGGTTGTGCATCACTGTCAGAGACTGTCTCCCACCATTCATAAGCGTTTCCTTGCAGTAAGGATACTGCATAATCGAATTTCTCATTCGGGGTACATCTCATCATATTCAGTACCCTCTGTGTCCTTTTCAGCCATGTCTCAGCTTCTGCTGGGTCTGTTGTGCCATTGAAATCAGTTGCACCATGTTTCCTCAGCTTGTCATAACGTCTTTCCTTGTACATTTCAGGACCATATACTTCTTGTTCTAGGTTTTCATGGGGTACTTCTGCATGAGATGACTGTGATGCATGTACTAGAGCTCTAGCTCCTATTGCTGGTTGCTCTCTATGTAAATGAGGTGATGCCTCATGAGAATGCAATTCGGTCGGCCTCTCCCTCCTTGGTGTATCATGTCTTATGATGTCTCTAAAATAAATGAAAGTATGTCACTACATAATGTTCAACACATAGGATGCATATGTTATCATGCTCTTATGCTTATGCATGTTCCCATGGAACCTATCCCTGCTCTGATACCAAAAATGTAATACCACATCATATGCATTTGAGTATAACATATTCCTGTACCAAGTAATTATACATAGCATACTGGAAAGGTAAAATACCCTGTTAACAATAGTAGTAAAATATTTTTTTCATATCATATCCTGTAAAATCAACTAATGACTTTACAAGTCTTATATCCTGTAATATCACTCAATGACTTTTCAAGTAAACATTAAAAACCGCAAATACGATATATCACATATATTAAAACATATACTTCACATCCGAAGGATTACGGGTTGTTTCCATTTATACATTTCAAAACTCATCTAGAGTGATAATACATATTCAAGAATATACTATACATATACCATGTGTATATATCACATTTGTCAAACATATACCTCAAATATACCACAAGTATACCATTTATATGTATCACAATGTCACAAATTATCCATCATTACATTATCAAGGACCAATCATGACAATCACATGAATCACATAGCAAGCAACATTCATTTGCACTAAAAAATTCAATCGATAATTAGACTCACCGTTCTCCTTTGATTCCGACCCCTAACTTATTGTCTATCCGCTCCTTATGGGTCTCCAATATGTTGCGAGCCTAATAAGAAAACATAATCGATTAACTCATGATTAGGGAGACTTAATGTGGCTTAAACAAATTAATATGCATTGTTCATGTCAATAGTTAAGATTTTTCCTATGAGGCAGTGTGACCTTATGGGACTCTTTAGCCTATAACTTTTTCTATAATTGACCAATTAATCGGATTCTTGTTCCTAATTAAAAATAACATATAATTATAGAATATATTCAAATTTCAGACCAATTGGATCATTTTACAATATTTGGTGGAATTTCTAAGAGTGTTTTGTTTTATGCCTTTAGGCAGTTTCAGGGTACTCATTTGGGTTCATCATAACTTATAATATATAAGTCCTATTTTAATGAAACATTACAGACACTTATATGGGTGCATTTGGAACATGTGTCAGGTTTACAACCTTTACAAATATGTCTCTATGGTCTTCTAATTATACCAAACATTTTACTGGTCCAGAATAGAATTGACTTCCGGACCAGTATGTATTACAAAGGCCATAACTTAGTCTATACATAACCAATGAAGTTGCCATTAGTACAAAATTTTAGATAGGACATATACCTATAACTCTCATGTTTTGATCATTTACATAATCGAGATCTAACAAGCTCAAATTAGCCAAACAAGTTACTGTATCTTCCCAGGGCACTCACTATGTAGTTCAAACCTTGGAACAGTCATGGTTCCATTAACCATAACTCACACTTTACAAGGTCTATGAACCTGAAATTTGGTAGACAGATACAACACACATATATCTACAACTGTTATGTTTTGAGAGACTTCAAATAATGGCTTTAACATATTCGAAATCAAACCACACAGTAGCTAACTTGGTTAGGGTTTACACTCTGACCAGTTTCAGTACGAAGAGCATATCTCTCCCTATACATAACATCTTGCAAACATGTTTACATATCCATAACTCTAAGACATAAAGGAACAACCTTTGTGTTTTACACATTTGTAGAATCAATTTCTATTAACATCAAAATCGGGGTGCAATTTAGTGCCTAATATTGAACCGAGCAACTCAAATCAACCTTATAGCAATAAGAATTGATTACTTACCAAGAACAAACTTGCAAGGGATCAATTTGCCTCAAAAATCAAGTGAAACAAGGAAGAATTTGTGGCTGGAATGGAGGAAATTGAAGAAGAAGTCGGGCTGGAGAAGAAGGC
This sequence comes from Triadica sebifera, assembly GCA_023653625.1. Taxonomy (NCBI): domain Eukaryota; kingdom Viridiplantae; phylum Streptophyta; class Magnoliopsida; order Malpighiales; family Euphorbiaceae; genus Triadica; species Triadica sebifera. The sequence goes on along the minus strand of CM042898.1, from coordinate 14,012,238 downwards.
ATAAATGGGAAGATAATGCTAACTTTTGGTTTTTGTCCTTTTTATCTTTTTCTCATCTCTTTTCTCGTCTCTTTTCTCCTTTCTCTTCTCTTCTCTTCTATTTCTCTTTTATATCATTTTCATTTTATTTTGTCTATATTATTATTATTATTTACATAGATTTATAATTCCACTAATTCACACAATGATACAGCTTAATCATTTGATCCGATTTAACTAAATTAGCAATGTAAATGTTCACTAATCTTAATCTAATCATTTTTCTTACTTTAATTTAGTCACCTTATTCGATTCATTTCTAATACTTTGTTATCCTTATTTAGGTTATAAGGATACTCATGTGACTTGATATAATTGCCAAATATTAGGACACGTAGCTGGTGCGTGCCATGAACTTGTTCCTACGAAAATACGTATGAAATGCACGTGTTCAATTGAATTGTATGCAAGATGCTTATGTTCGATAAAATGCATGTGGGGAAGGTCAAGGATGTTACAACTCTTACCGACCCTCAAAACCCATGAATCAAACACTAATAAAGAAAGATTGGGAGGAAGAAAAGATCAACTTCCTTAAATCTAAGAGTTGTTATAGCTAGGTCCCAAAATTCCCACACCAAACCTTAAACTTCTTCCTCTCCTAGTTATAACCTTGCTTATCGTCCTTTCAACTTAATCTCCTCATAAGATCTTGGGATTTTCCACTTGTTTTGGGTGAGTTTTAACAAGATTTAGGTTAAAGTGTCTCGAATTCCTTGGAAGATATAGGTAGGGTTAATTTATATCACCTATGGAAAAAACAAAGGGTTTCTGACTTTCATAACCCCTGATTCAAGGTTGTGGCAGACTCTTCATGGGTATTAATCACATTTCACGACATAGAGTAAATTGTGATCTAAAACCTGCCAACTGTGAACTAATGATTAATGATAATGACCTTTAGTTCATATGTGTGAATCACCAACAGACACTTTCTTTTATTCAATATCATGCTCTCCAAAACCTTAACCTCTCTACTCCAAGACCTGTCAAAACATGACTTGGTATACATAAAAACTTCTAGACCCTATATTACGTACATGACAAATATCCCCCTTAAGAAAATTTTGTCCTTGAAATTTTACATAAGGGTTTGTTGCAAACAACTGTGGGTATTGAGCTCACATGATTTTTTCACTCTTCCAAGTAGCTCATTCCATAACGTGGTTCTTCCATAACACTTTCAACAAGGCTACTCTTCTTTTTCTTCTTGTGCTAAGATCTCTACTGGTTCTTCCTCATATGTCATATTCAGACGTTCCTCTATTGTATCTCTCATAATCACATGTGCCAGATCCGATATGTATCTTCTAAGCATTGATACATGAAACACATTATGTATTTTTGCTAACTCTGGGGGTAAGGCAAGCTTGAATGCTACTAGCGCCACCATTTCAAGAATCTCATATGGTCCAATAAACCGAGGACCCAATTTCCCCTTTTTGCCAAAATGAAAAACCTTCTTCCATGGAGATACCTTGAGAAAGACTTTGTCACCCATGCCATACTCAAATCCTTTCTCTTCAAATTTGCGTAAGACTTTTGCCTATCCGATGTAGCCTTCAACTGATCTCTAATGATATTGACCTTTTCCTTTATATCCCTCACTAACTCTAGCCCCACAATCTTTCTCTCACTGAGCTCTATCCAATTGAGAGGTGTTCGACACTTGCTAGCTTAAAGCGACTCGTAAGGTGAAATGCCAATGCTGAATTGATAGGTAGGTACTTCTCTCAACTTCCTTCAAAATCCAAAACGCAATATCTCATCATATCTTCCAAAATCTTAATGACCCTCTCTAATTGGCGATCGGTCTGTGGATGGAAAGTTGTACTGAAGTTAAGTTTGGTGCCTAAAGCCCTCTAGAGGCTACCCCAAAACTGGGAAGTAAACCTAGTATCACTGTCTGATATGAAAAAAAGGTGCACCCTATGTAACCTATCTCTCTAATATACAACTCTGCCAACTTACTTAGGGAGTAATCCCTCCTAATAGGTAGAAAGTGAGCTGATTTAGTCAATCGGTCCATATTGACCCATACAACATCACACTTCTTGGGAGTCAAAGGCAACCAAAATACAAATTCCATTGTAATCCTCTACGATTTCCATTTTGGTATAAAAATTGGTTGTAGTAATCCTAAAGGCACCTGATGTTCTACCTTAACCTGCTCACAAGTTAAGCACTTAGTAGTAAACTCTATGATGTCCCTCTTCATACCCAGGCACCTGTATCTCTCTCTCAAGTCTTGATACATATTGTTGCTTCTTGGATGCAAGGAGTATTTAGAGCCACAAGCCTCTTCCATGATTCTTTGTTTCAACTCTTTTACATTAGGCACACATAACCTATCTTGAAAGTATAAGCTTCCATCCTTCTCCACTCAAAAATCTAGTCTCTTTCCCTCAGAGACCGTTTTACAATCTCTGCAAGCTTTAGATCCTGCTATTGAGCACTTTTCACTTCCTGACTCAAGGTTGGTCGTATGTGAAACTCTACTAGAGACTTCCTATTCAAAGCATCTACTACCATCCCTGAATGATAGTTGATTATGCAATTATAATCCTTGATCAGCTCTAGCCATCTCTGTTGTCTAAGATTTAATGCCTTCCGAGTAGGGAGCTATTTCAAACTATTGTGATCAGTGAAGATGTAGCATTTCTCCCCATATATGTAGTGTTGCCATATTTTCAAAGCAAACACTATCATCGCAAGCTCCAAATCATTGGTAGAGTAGTTCATCTCATGCAGTTTAAGCTGCCAAGAAGCATATGCGACAACTTTTCCTTTTTGCATCAAAACACAACCAACCCGTTATGTGATGCATCACTATAAATGATGAAATCTCTATCATGTATTGGTTGTGTCAAAACTGAAGCCTCAATCAACATGCTCTTAGACCTAACTAAATTGATTTGGCACTTGTCATTCCATTCATATTTTACATCCTTCCTTAGTAACCTGATTAATGGGGAAGCAATGATGGAAAAATATTTTAAAAATGTAGTACCCTACCAACCTTAGAAAACTTATGATCTCAATCACATTTCTGGATAGTTGCAAGTTCATAATTGCCAATATCTTACTGGGATTTATTCTAATCCCTATATCGATACTATTTGCCTAAGAAAAGCAACCTCATTAAGCCAAAACTCATATTGGAGAGTTTGGCATACAACTTATGTTTTTAAAGAATCTATAACACAATTCTCAAGTGTTGATTATGTTCCTCTCTACTTTTGGAATATACAAATAAAAATCACCACAAACTGATCCAAATATAGTCGAAAAATCTGATTCATTAAATCCATAAATATTGTAGGAGCATTGGTTAGCCCAAAAGGCATAACAAAAAACTCATAGTGTGATGCGAGCCAAGACAATAGAGATGATCTTACATGCCATGAAGGAGACTGATTGGTGATGCCAGCTGGTCTAATCATAAAATCAAGTAGAAACAAGCTCAAGGCAGCCTTGCAAATGCATATTTAAAGCTTGGTGACAAGAGACATTAAGGAAGAGGCTTGGATCAAGCTTGAAGAGATGGAATCAGTTGGTGATCCAAAGCTTGTGACAGTCATTAGGGCATGTGATGGTGAAGAAAACTAACCTAATGGGCTAGATAACAAGTCTATATTATAAGCTTCAAGTCATATGCAATATGTAATGTTAAGATGGGCCTATATTATTTCATAGTTGGACCTAAAACTAAATTTAGTGGGATATTTTATTTTAATTATTGGCATGTAATTTCATTGAAAGACACATGATCAACCTTGTTTTAACTTGTCTTAGTTGTGTGGGCCTTATAAAATTAAGCCAATTCGCTTGTCCTTAAGCCATTAGGGTTAGATTGGTCTTTTCTTCACTTTTGCACCTAGGATTTGGTTTGTAGAGGTATAAATATCTCCTTATGCTTATAAGACAGGCAGATTGGTGATTAAGATCAAAATTTGAGTGTTCTTGAGTGTTCCTCAAGTGGGAGGTGTGATCTCCATTGATATACCAAGGATTGTTTTCACTTATAAGGTTGGTAACTAATTTGTGGCGTGAATCCAATTCTCTCTTCATACTCTTTGTTACCAATTCCTTGCTGTTTTGGGGTGAAGAGTCTAATCTTGCAATTGGTTAAACTTAAGATTTGTATCAAATTGATTTGGAGGTTGTCTATACCTCTAGGTGGTTGCTGCAACATTTGGTATCAGAGCTTTGGTTCCAAATCAATTGTACTTATCTTTATTTTGCTGGTGATATTTGTTCAAGTTACAGCATAAAAATTAAAAAAGTATCTATTTGTGGCTGAATTTGCCTTTATTGCTGTCTATTGAAGTTTGATTTATTTCTTTTTTTTGGGGTACGAATTTTTGGTGTTTTCAATCTTTTTTTTTCGTAGATCAGATTATAAAAAAAAAATTTCGTGCATATTGTTATTGATTGCCAAAAGTGTGACTGTTTTGATTCAATTGATTGCACACATATATAAAATGAATTGCCTCTGAATATATTTGCTCTATTCTGATTAAAATTGATAATTTGATTAATTTTGAGTGGAGTTCGTAATTGAAATTGATTGGTTTCATATTGAGGTATAAGTTGAGATTTCATTGCTTATCGCTGGAAATTGTACAATTGGTAGATAATAGTTACTAATAGGCATACAATTAGCTTATTTGGCAGTAAGTTGGGAATGGTTTAGTGAATTTTTAGGTTTTGGTTCGAATTCTATTAGGGCAGTAGCGCATATACACTTAATTTTTCCTAGTTTTGTCAATTTATTGCATTCTTTGTTTTATATTTTTAACTGTTGTCCTACTTGTTTCCATTACATTAGTTGAGTAATTTTGCATTCCATGTTACTCAAACAACATATATTATATCCGAACACCTCATTCTTCATCCGTGTGTGCATATATCATATATTTGTCATTCCTTGCCTTCATTTCATTAATTTTGCTTCTAGTTTTGTGATATTTCTTTTCTTTTTTAGGAATTTTCTGTTTTAATTTTCTATTGGATATTGTTGCTCATTATTATTGATCTGGTTGGTTGAAGTTAATCCGAAAATATATCATAGTGAGGACACAAGAGTGGTAAAAGGCAAGAGTGGTTAGCTTAAAAGAGGGTAAAAACCTTAATTGAGTGAAACACGAGCGAACATACACCTTTTGAGTGAAACACGTGAGGAAGTGTGTGAGACCATTTATTTACATCATGTCTAAATTAAGCAACCATAAAAGAAGTAGTGATGAAGGAAACAAAATTTTTTTCACATTGGAGGTTATGCAACAATAAAGGCTTGAGATTATGCTCCGAGATATGAATGGTTGGTTTGAAAAGTATGATAGGAGGTTAGAAGGCCATGATCAAGCTCTACATAATTTTAGAAGAGATGCATCCTTGCAAAGTCGAATTGGAGGGGAAAGGAAAGGTTAGTAACTCCACCTCAATCTGACTATGAAGAAGATTTTGATGCGTTTGATGGTGATAGGGATAGAAATGGGTTTGGAGGTAGAGGGGGGCAGAAATAATAGAGGAAGGAAAAGGAGAAAATAGAGAGGTTGGGTAGAGGCGGATAGATTTGGGAACGTTGAGAATCGGATAGATCGTAATTTAGAAAGTATTAAAATGAAAATCCCTACTTTTCAAGGTAGGAATGATGCTGATGCTTATTGGGAGTGGGAGATAAAAATAAAATTGGTGTTTGAATGTCATAACTATTATGAGGAGAAAAAGATAAAGTTAGCAGCCGTGGAATTCATTGACTATGCCTTGGTATGGTGGGACCAAATCATCCTCAATATGTGTAAGAATGGGGAAAGGCCTATAAATACATGGGTGGGGATGAAGACAGTCATGAGAAAGAGGTTTGTGCCTAGGTACTATTATAGGGAACTACATCAAAGGCTCCAAAGTTTGAGACAAGAGAATAAAAGTGTTGAGGTCTATCATAAAGAAATGGAGATAGCTATGATGAGGGCTAATATTGATGAAGATAGGGAGGCTACCATGGCACGTTTCTTGGTTGGTCTAAATAATGAAATTGCAAATGTTATTGAGTTGCACCACTATGTAGAGTTAAAGGAGATGGTGAATATAGCTATGAAGGTGGAGAAGCAACTAAAGCAAAAGGGAACCAACACACCAACCTATTTGGGTTCCACATCTAATTGGAGCTCAAAGTGGCCTAAAAGGGAAGACAAAGCCAAAGACAATATAAGAGAAGAAAAGGGTAAAGTGGAGCAAAAAGGTAACCCTAGAGCTAATGCTACTTCTTCTTCCAATACTGAAAAGCATAGAAACATAAAATGCTTTAAATGTCTTGGCAATGAACATATTGTAGCTCAATGCCCAAATAAAAAGGTTATGATATTGAAAGATAATGGTGTGATTGAATCCAAAAGTGATAAAGAATCTGATTCATGCCTTCATTTGAAAATTGTAGTGATGATGATGAGGTCGAGCACGCTGTTGATGGGGATTTAAATCTCGTGGTTAGGTGTGTACTTAATGCACAATTGAAAGAAGATGGGGTTGAACAAAGGGAAAATATCTTCCATTCCAGATGTGTAGCATCCTCGACCTTCTCCACATGCATATCCACATGCACTTCATTTGAACATATACATCTTGCATATAATTCATTTGAACACGTGCATTTCATACGTATTTTCGTAGGAACAAGTTTATGACATGCACTAGCTACGTGTCCTTGTATTTGAAAATTGTATCGAGTCGCATGTGTATACTTATAACCTAAATGAGGATAACAAAGTATTAGAAATAAATTGAATAAGGTGACTAAATTAAAGTAAGCAAAATGACTAGATTAATATTAGTAAACATTTTATATTATTAATTTAGTTAAATTGGGCCAAATGATTAAGTTGTACTATTGTGTGGATTAGTGGAATTATATATATATGCAAATAATAATAATATAGATAAGATAAAATGAAAATGAAACAAAAGAAAAATAAAAGAGAAGAGAAGAGAAAAGAGAAGAAGAAACAAAATAGATAAAAAGGACAAAAAGAAAACGTTGGCTTTATCTTCTTCCTCCCATTTCTGCCTCCTTACTCTAGCTCCGTTTTCTTCTTTATCTTCCTCCATTCCAGCCTTCAATTATTCCTTGTTTCACATAGTTTTTGCAGCAAATTGATCCCTTGCAAGTTCGTTCTTAGTAAGTAATCAATTCTTATTGCTATAAGGTTGATTTGATTTGATTTGCCAAGGTTCATTAATAGGCACTGACTTGCAACCCAATTTTGATATCAATAGAAATTGATTATGGAAAAGATTAAAACGCAAATGTTATTTCTTTCTCTTATATTTATATATATGCAAACATTTTTGCAAGATTTGGTATATATGAAGAGATATCCTCTCTCTACTGAAACTGGTTAGGGTGTGAACCCTAGTCGAGTTAGCTATTGTGTTCTTTGGTTTTTAATATGATAAAGCCATTATTTGAAGATATCAAAACATCAAAGTTGTAGATATATGTGTAACACCACATCTTATGCATTTTAGTATAACCTATCCAAATATCAAGTAATCATACATGGCGTACTGGAAAGGTAAAATACCCTGTTAACAATAGTAGTAAAATTGTTTTTCATATCCTGTAATATAATTCCATGACTTTGCAAGTCTCATATCCTATAATTTCATTCAATGACTTGCAAGTCTCATATCCTGTAATATTATTCACTGACTTTGCAAAGTTAACACTGAGGTTTTCACCCCAATATAATATATCACATATATCAAAACATAAACTTTTCACATAAGTATTTTCGAGTTGATTTCATTTATACATATTTAGACTCATTCCAAAATGACTATACCTATTCAAGCACGTAAATACAAAAAAACACATATGACATATTTTCATGCTTGTGTGGAATGCAAGGAGAGAGAGAGTGATGAGGCTCGGCCAGTGACCTGTGCTCCATGTCTTTTATACGCTACTCAAAATGAGCTATCACTTCTCTTTACCTGAAAAATGATGCAAATTGATGAGTTACGGCTCAGTGAGAATAACCATCCAATGAGCTCTAAAGTACCAAACAACTCATAGTCATAAATCACAATTCCAAAATATACCATGTATTCCATTCCATTCATCAGTCAATAACATATAAATATAGATAAAATCAAGTATTCAATAATTGTTATTTACTTATGCTTTGCTTGTACATTTTATTTTGTTGTGACCAGATTAAACGAACATTGCCCCGGGTTTCCATGTGAACATTTGCATTTGCATTTGCTAGCTAGCTTGATCATTTGTTTCATTTGCACATTTGTTGGGCCATAGGCCTCTTCTTTTGCTTTGCACATTTGTTGGGCCATAGGCCTCTTCTTTTGCTTTGCAATGTCGATTAACTAGTCACAACGCCTTTTTAGCCCATATGCATATGCACTTGTATTTAAGCATTCATCAACCATTGCATCTTTATCATATACAACATACATATATTCCCTATATACCTCATATGTCAAGCATACACCTTGTATATACTATACATGTACCATGTATATATATCACATTTGTCAAACATATACCTCAAATATACCACAAGTATACCATTTATATGTACCACAATGTCACAAATTATCCATCATTACATTATCAAGGACCAATCATGACAATCACATGAATCACATAGCAAGCAACATTCATTTGCACTAAAGAATTCAATCGATAATTAGACTCACCGTTCTCCTTTGATTCCGACCCCTAACTTATTGTCTATCCACTCCTTGTGGTTCTCCAATATGTTGCGAGCCTAATATGAAAACATAATCGATTAACTCATGATTAGAGAGACTTAATGTGGCTTAAATAAATTAATATGCATTGTTCATGTCAATAGTTAAGATTTTTCCTATGAGGCAGTGTGACCTTATGGGACTGTTTAGCCTATAAATTTTTCTATAATTGACCAATTACTCTGATTCTTGTTCCTAATTAACAATAACACATATATATAGTACATATTAAAATTTCATACCAATTGGATCATTGTATAATATTTGGTGGAATTTCTAAGAGTGTTCTGTTTTCTGCCTTGTTTTCTTCCTTTAGGCAATTTCAGGGTACTCATTTGGGTTCATCATAACTTACACTATATAAGTCCTATTTTAATGAAACTTTACAGACACTTATATGGGTTCATATGGAACATTTTTCATGTTTACAACGTTTACCAATTATGTCTCTAAGGTCTTCTAATTATACCAAACATATTACTGTTCCAGAATAGAATTGGCTTCTGGATCAGTATGACTTCCAAAGGCCATAACTTAGTCTATAGATAACAAATTAAGCTAAAATTAGTACCAAAATTTACTCTGATTCTTATACCTATAACTTTCGTGTTTTGATAATTTACAGAATGTAGCTCTAACAAGCTCAAATTTTCCAACCAATGTACTGTATCTGCCCAGGGCACTCAGTAGGCAGTTCAAACCATGGAACAGTCATGGTTCCATTCACCATAACTCCCCATTTACAAGACCTATGAATCTGAAATTTGGTATAAAGATAAAACACACATATATATACAACTTTTATGTTTTGAGAGACTTCAAATAAGGGGTTTAACATATTCTAAATCAAACCACACAGTAGCTAACTTGGTTAGGGTTTATACCCTGACCAGTTTCAGTACGAAGGGCATATCTCTCACTATACATAATATCTTGCAAATATGTTTACATATCCACAAATCTAAGATATAAAGGAACAACTTTTGTGTTTTACACATTTCCAGAATCAATTTCTATTAATATCAAAATTGGGGTGCAATTCAGTGCCTAATATTGAACCTAAGCAACTCAAATCAACCCTATAGCAATAAGAATTGATTACTTACCAAGAACAACCTTGAATGGGATCAATTAACTTCAAAAACTAGGTGAAACAAGGAAGAATTTAAGTCTGAAATGGAGGAAATTGAAGAAGAAGTCGGGCTGGAGTGAGGAGGCAGAAATGGGGAAAGATATATGAAGATAAAGCCAACTTGTTTTTTGTCATTTTCTCATTTTGTCATTTTCTCTTCTTCTCTTCTCTTTTCTCTTCTCATTTCTCATTTCTCTTCTCTTCTATTTCTCTTTTGTGTCATTTTCATTTTATTTTGTCTATATTATTATTATTATTTACATAGATTTATAATTCCACAAATTCACACAATAATACAGCTTAATCATTTGACCCCATTTAACTAAATTAGCAATGTAAATGTTCACTAATCTTAATCTAATCATTTTTCTTACTTTAATTTAGACACCTTATTCATTTCATTTCTAATACTTTGTTATCCTCATTTAGGTTATAATTACACATGTGCGACTCGATACAAGTGCCAAATACTAGGACACATAGCTAGTGCATGCCATGAACTTGTTCCTATAGAAATACGTATGAAATGCATGTGTTCAATTGAATTGTATGCAAGATGCTTATGTTCGATGAAATGCATATGGAGAAGGTGAAGGATGTTACATATGTGTTAGGTATCTGTATACCAAATTTCAGATTTATATGTCTTGTATATTTTGAGTTATGATGAATGGAACCATGACTATTCCATGGTTTGAACTGCCTGCTTAGTGCCCTGAGAAAATCTAGAAAAGTATTTACCAATTTTAAGCTCCTTAGAGATCGATTATATAAATTATCAAAACATTAAAGTTATAGGTATATGTCTTATCTAAATTGGGGTACTAATATCAGCTTAATATGGTATTTATAGACTAAGTTACGGCCTTTAGAAGTCATACTGGTCTGAAAGCCAACTCTGTTCTAGACCAGCAAAATATTTCTTATAATGTTAAGACCTTAGAGACATAAATGATAAAACGTTTTAAACATGACAAATGTTCTATTTGAACCCATATAAGGTTTTGTAAAGTTTCATTGAAATATGACTTATATATTATAAGTTATGATGAACCAAAATTGGTACCCTCAAACTGCCTAAGGGCAGAAAACAAGGCAGAAAACAGAACACAATTAGAAATTCCACCAAAAATTGTACAATGATCCAATTGGTCTGAAATTTTAATATATTACATAATTATATGTTAATTGGAATTAGGAGCAATAATCAGATTAATTGGTCAAGTATAGAGAAATTTATAGGCTAAACAGTCCTATAAGGTCACACTGTCTCATAAAAAAAGTCTTAACCATTGATATGAACAATGCATATTAATTTGTTTAAGCCACATTAAGTCTCCCTAATTATGAGTTAATCGATTATGTTTTCCTATTAGGCTCATAATATATTGGAGACCCACAAGAAGCGGATAGACAATAAGTTAGGGATCAGAATCAAAGGAAAAAGGTGAGTCTAATATATCACATATATTAGTGCATATGAATATTGTTTGCTATGTGATTCATATGATTGTTATGATTTGTTATTGATAATATGATGATGGATAATTTGTGACATTTGTGGTACATATAAGTGGTATATTTGTGGTATATGTTTGACATATGTTATATATATATATATATATATATATATAGTATATGCAAAGTATATGTGTGTCATATGAGGTATATATGTGGTATATGTATGGTATATGTGATAAGATATAATGGTTAGTGAATGATTAAGTACAAGTGCATATGCATATGAACTTAAAAGGCGTTATGACTAGTGAATCGATATTGCAAAGCAATTGAAGAGGCCTATGGCCCAACAAATGTGCAAATGAAACAAATGATCAAGTTAGCTAGCAAATGCAAATGTTCACATGACAAATGTTCAAATGGAAACCCGGGGCAATGTCTGTTTAACTTGGTCATAATAAAATAAAATAAGCAAAGCATTTGCATATGTAAATAGTAATGATTATATGTTTCAACTTTATGATACTGATGAATGGAATGGAATACATAGTATGTATTAGATTTGTGATTTATTACTATGAGTTATTTGGTACTTTAGAACTCATTTGATGATTATTCTTATTAAGCCGCAACTCATCAATTTGCATAAATTTTTCAGATAAAAAAAAAAGTGATAGCTCATTTTGAGTAGCATATAAAAGACATGGAGCACAGGTCACTGGCCGAGGCTCATCACTCTCTCTCCTGGGATTCCACACAAGCATGAAAATATGTCATCTGTATTTTGCATCTACGTGTTTGAATATGTAGAGTCATTTTGGAATAAGTTTTAAAAATGTATAAATAAAAGCAACTCGTAAATAATTATGTACAAAATTTATGTTTTAATATATGGATATATCATATTGTGGCGAAACTCTCAAAGTTGACTTGCAAAGTCATTGAATGATATTATAGGATATGAAAAAAATTTACTACCATTGTTAACAGGGTATGTTGTCTTTCCAGTATGCTCTATGTGATTATTTGACACAGGGATAGGTTGAACTCAAATGTATAAAATGTGGTGCTACAAGATGCTTGATAAATGGCAAAATTTGTAGTTTTAAAATTGATGGAGGAAGTTGTATTAATGTTGCAAGTACTATTTTAGTTGATAAGTTTGGGCTAGATTGTTTGAAACATCCTAGGCCATATAGACTACAATGACTTATTGATTGTGGAGAGATAAAGGTAAATAAACAAGTTTTAATTTCATTCTCCATTGGGAGATATTCTGACCATGTACTTTGTGATGTATTACCTATGCATGCAGGTCATGTGTTGCTTGGTAGGCCATGACAATATGACAGAGAAGTGATGAATGATAGGTGATGCGGAAGCCCAAAGACCGTGCCTTGAAACCCCTCAACAAGACAAGGTAAACAAACATTAAGCTATAGTGATCATAGATTGAATATGATCCAAAGCTAACCAATGTAGCAAAGAACCAAGATTATAAGGATTATTAATAATAGCTACACCACAAGCAATATCACTTGATAAGTAACTAATTCCTAAAGGTAATAAAGAGATGCAAATTTGCCTCACTTTAAATAAAAACACTCAAACTCGTTTTTATTCATTCATTGATGTCTTGTAAAATAAGCCTAGATGAGTATTTATAGCCTTAAATCTTTGGATCCTTTATGGTAAATGATAACTAAATCTTATTCTAACTCAACTCCTAAAAGTACAGTCATATTCTAACAAGTAGAGTCCTACTTGAATTACGATACTAATTAAATCCTTCTAAAATAAGACAAGTGGTGGGTTGGGCTTCATATCATTTGGCCCAAATGTCAATCATTAATTAAAGCCTAAAGTTATTAAAATAGGCAGTCCACATACATAATTAAGCCCAATTACAAGTTAAGACCAAATCACATAAGTAGGCAAATGCATGGCATATGATCTTGAGCACATGGTTGGCATATGATATCTTGCACATGGATGACACATGTCTTGCATAAGACTCCTAGCACATGATTTGCACATGACTTGAACATGAGTTGCACATAACTTGTAACCTTCAATTTTATAGACTTTGCCTTGTTTAGTCCATTCGACTTGAATCTTCATATAAGAGTCCTTTTATCTTCACTTTAGGCTTGCCTTTGTGTAGTGTTAGCCCATAAGCTTGATTGTGGATTTTAGGCCTAATATAGCAACCAATGCTCCAATGCTGCCTTCTATGACTTGGAACACGCCCCACGTTAAATTGGATCATATGAAAAGGCTTTTGAACTCCTTTTAGGCTCATTTTAATGATATAAGATTGCTCCTCTCCATTTACCAAAGATTGTAATTCATTTCCTTCATGTATGGTTCCCGTGCATACATCATTCCCCCTTTTCTCAAGAAGATTCATGTTCTTATGACTCATGATGGGAGATCAACATATCATTTTGGCTCTTATGACTCCTAGTGAAGTTTATGAAGATCAAATGAAGCTAGAAGGGAGCATGGAAGAAGAAATGCAAAAAGAAGCTGAAAGGTCCAAATTGAGAGAAAATGAGCAAAAAGAAAAAGGAGAGGCCGAGAATTGCAAAACAAGAGAGGTGAGAGGAAAAGAAAAAGGAGAGGTTGAGAAAGAGAGAAAAATGGGAGGAAAATAGGCCCAAAAAGAAAAAGCAAATAATTGGCCTAAATGAGAGTGGTACAAAGAAAAACAATTTTTATGCAAAAGTAAGGAATATAAGAGTGACTTTTGAGAATCAATAGTGTTTACTTGTACTCATATACAAGAAATCATATTTTAATGAAGTTGACCTTAACCCTTCTTTGATAGTGTTGTTGTTTCTTTATTGCATGAATATAAGAATGTATTTTCTGAAAAGTTACCACAAAGATTGTCACCAATAAGAGGAATTGAACATCAAATTGATTTCATACTTGGAGCTCAAATTCCAAACTGCCCAGCTTATAGGAGCAACCCCGAGGAGACAAAGAAACTTCAAAGGCAAGTGGATGAGTTGTTAGCAAGAGAGCATATCCATGAGAGTCTTAGTCCGTGTGTAGTGCATGTGCTTTTGGTGCCTAAAAAGGATAAGAGTTGGCGCATGTGTGTTGATTGCAGGGCTGTGAATGATGCGGAACCCTAAAAACCATACCTTGAAACCAACAAGACAAGATAAACAAACCTTAAGCTATGGTGATCAAATATTGAATCCGACCCAAAGCTAACCAATGTAGCAAAGAACCAATATTATAAGGATTATTAAGAATAGCCACAGAACAAGCAATAACACTTGATAAGTAACTAATTCCTAAAAGTAATAAAGAGATGCAGATATACCTCACTTTAAAGAAAAATACTCAAATTCGTTTTTATTTATTTATGTCTTGTAAAAGAATCCTAAAGCATGAAATAATTAGAAATATATGATTCTAGGAATGATCATGATGTGAATGATATGACATTATTTAAATATAAAATTTTTATGCACATATGTACTACTAAGTATTAGTTTGCTTAGCGTATGAGTTTCCTGGATGCAGGTTTAGAGTCAGTCGATAAGAGTTGACTAAAAGAGTCACAAACCCTTAGATATCAATCAGAATGCACCCAGTTAAGGTGTGTTTATATTATATTCATTGCATATTAAATATCTTTTTGTATTATGTCATGGGATTTTGGGTTTAGTTTACATGTTTTTTGTTTTAAGAACATGTAATGATTTTTATTTTTTACGTATTTATAATACGAGGCTAGTGAAGCCGAAAAATATATTTTATATTTTGTATTATATCGATTATTGGATTAGATTTTATATTATGATGGTTTTATACATAATTATGTTAAACATGTTTTAAATATGATTGTTTTTAAAATTTAATCGGTTTTCCTCAAAAATAACTTATATCATCCGTCAGTATAGTTGTGAGGTTTTCTCAACTACATCGGAGGATGTTACATCTAACTCATTCTTAAAATTTGTGAAAGAGTCGGTGTGCAAGCATTTTGTTGAATGATTTTATTGCCCAATTTTTTTCTAGACCACAATCAAGTTCTTTGTGCTGGTGAGTAGGCTCCTTATAGGGCATAACGACACTCTATAATGAGAATTGAGAAAGATTGATAATGAGAATTTTGTAAAAATCGAGTAGGATTTTTGTCTATCATTTTTGGTATTAAGTTGGGTTTTTTTTTTTTTTGAAAAGTTTAAATCTTATGCTATTATGTTATTTTATAGGTATATATGAGAACATTATAGGAGTAAATTTTTTTGTTATTATTGTTCAATAGTAGAATAAACTTGGATATTTTTTGAAGACAGGATTTGATGTAAAAAAAATTGGATAAATATTTTAGGTTGTATTAATATTTTTTTCATATCCGGTAATTAAAATAATCATTTCAAAATTTATAGGTAGGAACAAAAATAAAAAGTACTATGAAAAATTTTTAAAAATTAATTTACAATAAAAGAATGAACCAGAAATATTGTTCCTTTCATTTTATCCAACTCAAAAACATTGATTAAATTTGGTTTAAGCCCATTGAATAGATTAAAATTGAAATGCACAACTTAATATTTGAATTGAAATCAATTTAAGTCAAAATCCAACCTAATCCAATTCATATATCATAGACTAATGTTCATCTTACACTATAAATTTTTGTATTTTATTCTTACGAAATAAAACAAAGCTCAATGCATTTTTTTAACTAACAAGTTCATTAGTTATAATTTATAAATTTATTATCTATAACTTGCAAATTTATAATTTTTAACATACATATTCATCATCTATATATAACTTGTTGATTCATCTTATATAATTTGTCAGTTCATCATTTATAAATTATATGTTTATCATCTATAATTTAAATATTCATCATCTTTTTGCTTACAAGTTCATCAACTTTAACTTATTGATTTATCATTTATATATAACTTATATATTCATTTTTTATAACTTATAAATTTATCAAATTCATTTTACAAGTTTATCATTTATCTATAACTTTCAAGTTCATCATATATAACTTAGATGCTAATTATCAATAACTTACAAGTTCATCATCTATCTATAACTTTCAGATCCATCATATATAATTTATATGCTAATTATTAATAACTTATATGTTTATCAATTTTAACTTACATATTTATCATTTATATATATTTTTCAGATTTATTATCTATAATTTACAAATTTATTATTTTTAACTTATAGGATTATCATCTATAACTTAGATACATCTTTAATGTACATTTCATCATCTATATATAACTTGCATATTCATATTATATAATTTGTTTGTTTATCATTTATAAATTATATATTTATCATCTATAATTTAAAGATTTATCATCTTTGAACTTACAGGTTCATCAACTTTAACTTATAAATTTATCATTTATATATAACTTACATATTTATCTTTTGTAATTTATAAATTATCATATTTAATTTACAAATTTATCAACTTTACTTATAAATTTATTATCTATATATAATTTTTAAATTCTATCACCTATAATATAAAAATTTATCATTTTAAAGTTATAAATTTATTATTTATATGAACTTCGTTATCTTTAACATAGATATTCATCCGATAAATAGGTTTATCAATTTCCTATCAAATTTTTTTACTAAATCCATCGTCCAGCAACTCATCGGCTGCTTAAAAATCTGAAACAAACGCGCTCTGAGCCAATAAATATCCCAAAGCCATATTTACTAAAATAACCGAAAAATTAAATTGTTAAAGAAAACAGAGTAGACAGCATACTGCAACTGAAAAACTGCAGAGAGAGTAAAACAAGGGGTGATTATAATTAGAATCTTTATGTATGATGGTACATTCTGAGCTTCCAATGGTCTTCCTTAGCAGCATCTGTCTATAACCGACCTTGATTGTCCAAGGACATGGCATCGTCTGACCACTCAACTCTGAGTCTGGAGCAGCTCTCAAGATTATCATCGACTTCGGCTAGGTCTCTAATGTTCCTTTTAGCTTTCGAATTCTCCTCATCATTCGCCTGATTTAGTTTGTTTTCCCATTTTTATTTATTTGTTATTTTTTGGTTTTATGAGAAATTTATTGGCAATTTGAAGTTAGAGTTTACGGATACAAGACTTTTGAGAAATTTTCCGAATTTATTATGAAATTGCTGTTTTTGAATTTGGATTTCTATTTTGTTCTTTGAATAAATTAGTCGGCGTTTTTTTTTAACATACTTTGTTCAATTTGTGATAAAAGGGGTTCTTTGATTTTCCTATTTTGTGTTCAAGCTAGGATTTTGATAATTAGGTTTTGTTTATACTGTAGCCGAAATTAAGGATTTGTTCTGATTATAATTTGGTGGTGGAGTGAGGGGTTATTGTTTTAGTCTGTTCAGTTTCTAAGATAGATTTTGATAAAAGTTTTTCTACTGTTGAAATTTTAGGCTTTTTTCCTTCTCTGACTCTGGGTATTGTTCAATTTTGTGATGGACGAGGAGATATCTCCTGTTGTGAATTTTGATTTAAATCTGGGTCCTGGTCCTGAAGTTGAATCAGAAGCAGTTTCAAGTCAACTGGTAAATTCAAATGATTTGATTGCTGAACCAGTTGAGAGAATTAATGAAGCTTCTTTTGGGATTAGGGATGTAAACAATTGGAGATTACAACAATTTGAAAATCCATATGAAGCACACGGACTTTCTGTAGAATTGAATGAACTCATAGGGAACTCTGGCAATGTGGGCACTTTATTGCCTGGTGAGGGTAGTGGTGCTGCTGAAGAAAGAGCAAGTGAGCTGCCCAAGACATGGCAGAGGAATTGTGGAATTTTTGAAGATACAGTGTCAATGATTGATGGTGATGTTGAAAAAGGAATTGGTGACAATGGGAGCTTCTTTGATTGTAATATTTGTTTGGAATTGGCAATGGATCCAGTTGTAAGTAGTTGTGGTCACTTGTTTTGTTGGCCATGCCTGTACCGAAGGTTACATGTGCATTCGGATGTAATGAACTGTCCAGTCTGCAAGGAGAAGATAACTATTAAGAATGTGACTCCAATATATGGACGTGGGAGTCATATCCGCAAGCCAGAGGAGGATTCGTGTCTTCAGATCCCTCTCAGGCCCCAAGCAAGGCGGGTTGAGAGTTTCAGGCAAATCATTTACCGAAATCCATTTAGTTTCCCACTGGAGGAGATCATTCGGCGTCTTGGAAGCAGGTTTAATTTGACTAGGGATTTGAATCTGCCTCAAGATTTGAATGATTCTCATGAAACAGAAGATAGGATTAATTCCTTTCCAGGTACAATTATAGCACTAGGGGGAATGCAGCCTGACCAAATTCCAACTGCATCTCTTGGTGACATAGTGGAAATAACACACAGTGGCACGGGTATTCCTGAGGCAATGCAAGCACCCCGACTCCGTTCTTTGCTGCTTCGAAGATCACAATCACTTGCTCAGAGGCACACTTCACTTTCATCCACTTTCAGTCGAGCTGAGAGGTTATTAGAGGCCTTTTTAAGAAGCCATCATATAGGTAGGAATCAGGAACAGTCCCAGACAGTTGATGATAGAAATTCTTTCTCAAGCATTGCAGATGTTATAAACTCGGAGTCTCAAATGGACACCACTGTGGAAATTGATTCTATGGGCTCCATTTCAACTTCATCATCTAGAAGGAATGATGCTTTGAGATTAAGAGTCAGAGATGTGGACAGTGGGGATTCTCGTGCACCTAGGAGGAGACGGTTAAATTAGAGACTTCATTAAGATATGGCCCAAGATCTAAAATGCCAAGGGACATGTAAGTGGTACCTCCATGTATTTATATGTCCCTCCTGTCTCAGTTGGTGGGTCTTATGAATTGACATACCTTGGATGCTTGATGTTTGTCATATGCTGTTTGAGATACTATTGTACTGCATTAAGTTGTTACAATATCAACATGTATGTAGAATTACATTTATATTGGATAATTGCCATCTTATACCTTCCACATTAATGCTGTACATATGACCCTTAAAATTTCAAGTTTTTGTTAAAAACCGATAAAATTTCACATAACTTATATTATAGTATCTTTTAGGGTTGACTAAGGTAATTTTTATCCTTAAGAATTTAGTTGTTTTAGTTGTTTCATTTGTCTTAAAGGTCAATACTGGTGGATGTCCATAATCAGATTTAAAATTTTTGTAACAACTTTTTTTCTGTTTTCTAGAGGAAAGTCATTTTATGGAAAAAAAAAAAAGAGTTAAGTCCAGATATAATGTGTATTCCTTGATAGTTTGTTGTCTGGTTGCCACTAACTGAGATTGAGTGATTCTTCTCCCCCTCTCTGGGTCTATCATTAATAGTGTAGCTTTTATATTCCATTAAAAGCTTGTTAATTATTTATTTATTTTTTTGGTTCAATGATTAAAAGCTTGTTAGTTGATAATTACCTTATTTTATAATTTGATTATTTTGTAATTTTAGGAAATAACAGAAACAATACAAGGAAAAATTAGAAATCATATTATCTGAATCTTAATGATATGGGGACCTAATTTAGAAATCCTGAAGTTATATTGCTTTGTTAGATGGTACGTAGTTGTTTCTGTTATGTTCCCTGCAATATCTTTTCTTATTTGATCTGGAGGTTTTCTATATCCTTAGTCCCTGGTTTCATGTTATTTTATACTCTCTCGATCAATAATCTGAAAATCAGATTTGATTTTCAATGTTGTGTCAGGATCCTTTGTCCCTGGTTTTCTTGTTACTATTAGGGCATGGCCATGTGGTTCTTACTGCTTTAGGTAAAAATTCATTCCTTGTCGCACATTGACTCGATTTATTTTTAAAATTTTTTTCTTTTATCCATTTTATTTCTCTCTTCTACATCTTTGCTGTCGTGTTTTATGATCCTATATATGCTGAAACTCACAGCTACCACCACCATCCAACCCTACCTCTGATAAAGAAAATAATAGAATTGATAATAATTAATTTAGAGACCTGAAAGTTGCTTTTTTTTTTTCCTTTTTTTGTAAACATTGTGTCATCAAAATAATTAAACACTTCCATTCTGAGATTATATGTCATGCTGCGATTTAAGATCATGTTGATGACAGAGTATGTTATTTACCTTATTATATCATAAATTAATAATTTTAAGAACCACATAAATCATGGTTAGACCGATAATTATTGAATGGGCAAATTGTTGTGCATCAACAATTTATTGTGCATGTCAACTTATTGTGCATCAAATACCTTGTTCGGTCTTGATTGTCATTTTCCACCCTTCAGGCTAGGGCTAAGCGCTATTGGGTTTAAATCGAAAAATTTGGTTGAACATGATCGAAGTTGTAATGCGGTTTATTTTTCAGCAATCTGGTTGATTTGATTTATATTTTTACATAATTGATTAATTTGATTTGGTTTGTTTCACGTTTAGTATTTAAAAAAAACCAAACTTAATGTTAAAAGCAAATAGTTAATAAACAAAAAAACCGTTGTAAACACCTCAACTATTAAAAAGCAGTGAAAATGAGAAAAATATGTAAATTATTTCAAACCATCACTGATTCCGAGTTTAACACTGATGGTAAAACAAGCAGGCTTAATATATTAAATACCCATATTTTGTCATTGTAATTTCTGAACTTTTTGAATGACCATTTTAGTACTTGAAATTCGGCTTTTTATATATTTTAAGTGCCTTTTATTTCAGTTCAAGGCAAATAAATGCGCATGAAAATAAAAATTGCTGATGTGACATATTAATACATAAACCTCTAATTAAACCATGACACAATGGTCAGAAAGAAGAAATTGACATAATTTCAAAAGAATTTCATAAATATCTAAAGTTTTTGGTCAGAACAAATCATCTTCTCTGTCAAAGGAAAATTTGCACCATTTTAAATCGGGTCTCCTTTATTACCCTGGCTCAAACTGCAGATATGGTTAAGACCGTAAATAATTAATCCGCTCATGAATTATGTGAATTTTGGTTCAAAAAAAGTTCGTTTAAGATGGTTTGTCAATTTTAACAAATTGAATTTGATCATAATATTATTTAATTCGTTAGCTCGTGAATATATTCGTATATATACTTGCGAATATATTTATTTAAAAGTTCGCGAATGTATTTATTTAATATCTATTTATTATTATATTAAAATTATTAATATCTTATCATATATTTATATTTTATATCTTCAAAAAATATGCGTTATTTTAAAAAATAATATTAATTAACATGATTTAGTTTAAGTTCGCTTATATGATTATTGAACTCGATTTCGAACTAAGATCGTAAAACATGTTAAATGAGTATTTAAAGAATTGATCTCGAACTATTTGCGAATCTTATAATTTTAATACGAACTAAGCTTAAACATAAATATTAAAGCTCGAATCAAATTGAAACCGAGTTTGATCTTATTCAAAAATCTAATGAGCTAAACCTGAGATTTTTACTATTCTACTCAACTCGGTTTGTTTACAACCCTAGCTATGACATTGAATTTCCCATTATATTTAATAAAAAAAAAATTCATCGAACAAACCTTCGGAATTAAATTGACATTTCCTTTCCCTTTTTTGACTTTTCAGATCAATTGTCCTCCGTGCCTTTTGTTGATGCATCCTTTGCAAGAGTAGATTTGAGAACAAATTTGGGAATTAAAAACCTAATTCCTTTTTATTATTATTATTATTATTATTATTATTTGAAGATGGTAATAGTAGTGTCTTTAAGGAGTCGAATTTGTGCTGAAGAGCAACTTTTTCTTTGTTTTCTCGTATTTGGGTCATGATCCCTCAATTACATAAATTCTTTGAAGTTTGTTTATTCACAAAATATAATTTTTGGGTAAAACAAATTTTTGGTAAAATCTGTGCCATGAGGAAGATGTAACACCCCTTACCATTCCGTACACCCATCCGTATACCGAACGAATAAGAGGTGCTACAGAAAATAAAACTCTCAAAAAAAATACTTTTTTAATTTTAAACATATTTAATATAAGAAATTTTAAAATATATACTAAAATATTATACATATACACTTTTTTATTTTATTTATATATATGCTGTAATGAAATTTAAAAACTTATATATATACATATCAAAATAGAATAAAGGGATCAACCCGTTCTGGGTGGCTACCACTACTACTGCTGTGCTCCATAATGCAGTATCCAACCAGCGTCTCTATCTACAAATCAGGATACTTTCTGCTACTTTGGTAACCTACGCGAGAGAAAACAAACTCCCGCGCTGAGTATATAACTCAGTGGTGCAAAAACTCTTATAATAATAATCATTAAAATAAAACATATATTTAAAATGAGATCAATTCAAAATTTACATATTTTTCTGTAAATACCATAATACAATATTTTTATAATTCAAATATTGGTGAGTTCTTAATAATATATTTTTCATATACCCACATATTATAACGTCCTAGACTTGCTCCTAGAGAATTAAAGGGATATCATATTACATCTCAACTTAGGATCCACAGAAATGCACATGATCCAAATGTAATATGACTCAGCTCACAGAAATGCACAGGACTGACTATTGTATCAGGTGATCCACAGAAATGCACAGGATCACAATATTTCATTGGTCCACAGAAATGCACATGACCATAATTTCTACCCTATTAGCATGCTAACAATACCCTTGTTCACGTTTAGGATAACATGTGGGAAAAATTTTCATATTCATAGTTCACTTCATTTTTCATAAAATTAATAAATATTCTTTCAATACCAAAATAATTATCATCATAGAGAATTTTTAACATTTAAATTTTCTGGAATACAAAAATATATTTCCAATACAATAATTGCAAAAATTCCAATTTTCACATAAAACATATTTACATGACTATTATTATAAAAGTAGTTGCACTAACTTTTTTACGCTTTGTCGGTATCCACCGGCTCTTTCCCTTTATCTCGGGTTGGTGCCTGGTCCAACGTCGCGCCTAGAGATAAAAATTTTCGATTAGCTATTGAACCCTTTACGACATAAAATCTAGCAAATTTTTTTTTTTCGCTCTCACGAATATCAAGATCCTATAATTTAAAATTTTCTTATTATGCATGTTTAATGCATAAATTCCGGTTTTGGTCGTTATTACGCTTTCCGGTGCGACCAAAAATTCAAATATTAATTTTCTTTTATAATAATTTATTTTCTTTATTTTTCTGCCTCCAAAACTATTTTTCTCCATTTATTTCTTTTATTCTTCTAGTGTCCATTTCCAATTCAAGAATTTTCATTTATTCAATAAATACTCTAAAAATTCCAAATAAATTCCTATCATCACTATAACTCATTTTCTTTCATTTGCCATAATCAATTTTACCAAAATAATATTCCACAACTCCCAATAAATTTTTCCATAATTTGGCTAAAAATCTAAAAATTCCCCAAAAATTCTATTAAATTTTTCTTCCATCCCAAAATTTATTTTCCACTTCCATACACTCCAATTAACTCAATTATCTTCAATTTAAGGCAAAATTCCTCCAAAATAATTTTTCCAAAATTTAACCATAATTATGAAAAATTCTCTAAAAATTCCACCAAAAATTCCTAAAATTTATTTTCATCAATTATTCACTTAATCCATCATCATCAAGCCTTTATTCTCTTCATTTCCTATTTTTTTCTCTAATATTTCAAGATTAACATGCAACCAATTTATGCACTAAATTCAAATAATGATTAGTTTAATTTCCTTATATGTTCTCCCTTGCGATAGGTGCAAAAGCTAGCACATTTCATATCATTCTTCATCACTTTTCCTTACCAAATTAACACCAAACGCAGCAACCAAATCCCATAGTACAACCAATTAAAAAGCCTACTAATTAAAACTCATGCAATTTCATGTTACATTTCAAGGTTATATTTGCTATAGGTGCACATACCTCTTGGGCTGTTCCTAGTCTCCTTTTTCTAAATTTTATTCCAGCTTTTGGCCCCCCCTTCACCATCCACGACCGAGACTTCCCATCACCATTCTTTCATTTTTGATTTCTGGTTTGGCTTAAGGAGGAGAAAAAAAATAATTAAGTAAAGATGCAAAGATGTAGAATAATCTAGAATACGCCTACTTTGAGCTTTTATACATGGATTAGGAATTGATTAAAATGTGAGGTTGCAAGGTGGCAGCCATGCAAAAGTTTTATTAAATTAATCAGATTTCCCTTAGTTTTCTCTCTCCTTTATTTTCCCCTCCTCACGGATGTGACAGAAGAAGTGTTGGTTCCTAGTGTTTTGAAATTTTATTAGAGAGATGATGGAAACAAGAAGTTAATTGCAGAGTGTGGTTCATACTATTACATCAGTTAATTTGTGATTACCTTTTCAAATCATTTTTATTCATGCAATTGACATCAATTTTAATTTGTAAGACTTGTTTAATATTGTAACACACGCTCATATAGTAGGACATAACTTTACTAAACAAGATGATGTCACATGATTGGATCCTAATAAACCTGTCTCAAATAACATTATATGTAATAGCCCTTAATTTGTCTAACATGCATAAACAAGATATTTATATATCATATATTATATAAAACTAATTTTATGTGTCTAAATAAAAATCTCAAATCTTTATTCAAAACATAATCACAATATTGTGTCTGTAAAATTACATCCTTATTATCAAAACAAACTTGGGTATTCATAATCCCTCTATTACAAACCATTTATTATTTAAAACGAACCACTTCAATTACATGCCTTTATTTATTGAAAACATGAATAAAATAATTCTCTCTATTCCATATCATGAGAATAACACAAATAAAGAAGTAAAATATAACCAACTCAAATACAGGTCTACTTTAACTGCTTTAATGGATTTGGACTCATATTTTTATTAACTCAACTCTCTAATGGCTCCAAACTTGCGTGTAGAAAATTTATACGTTAAGCTATTGAAAGTTTAATAGTACATATAAATATAAAAATTCTAACATGCATTCATATATAGTCATTGTTGGGTTTTGAAGACGAATCTTATTCAATAACGCAGCGGAAAATTAAAATATTCAAAACTTGAAACAAAGATCTTGCTTGTGTCATTAAAACTAATTTATCAAAACATAGACATTAAAAATCATACTTTGTAATTTCTTGATTTGTTATTCCATTTTTTTATCTTGTTTGGTTGCAGCAAACTACAACAATCTACATTATGATATCTCTAATGTTAATTCACACAAAAATATGAAAAAGAAACTTACAAAATAAACGATTTAAACAAAATTCAAAGTACTATAAAAATATTTTTGAGAGAATTATTATGTCTCAAAAATTATTTTTCTCTAAAAATAATTTTCTTATCTCTTTTATGTCTTTTGATGTTTTTTTTTTATCTCAATAAAATCAAGAAAGGTAGATCAAAAATCAAAGTAGAAGAAAATGACCATTTAAAATTAAATGGCCTAATTAAGGCGTAATTAAGTCCATTATTGGCCTAATTACTATGCGCGTGCACTGCGTGCATGGGCAAGCCCAGCTGGCCTGCTTGGCTAGCAGGCATGTGCAGCCTGCATGGACCCATGACCACTCCAGAGCGATTTTTTCCTCGATCTGACATGAAATAATTTTCTCATATTTTTAAATCATATTCAATACTATTTTACTCATTCTCCACATTTCCAATGCATGTGACCCCATAAAGTTTCCATTTATTTTGGCCACTTAAATTAATAATTAATTTAAGCAAGTCATGAGTAGTATCTAACAATATATCATGACTTTCAATTGATCGAAAAGTCAGTGGTTTGACTATGAATCTTTCCATAAGCAATTTTCATGCAATCAATCCTTTCATCATTTTATAGTCCACTTGGTTTAGAGTATAGATAGACATATGTCAATTTCCACTAGATTGACTACGTGACATTTAGTCCAAGTAATGTTAGTTCTTGTCTCTGAGGCTTATTACTCTATCAGATATGTCATTAAAGATTATTTTCATTATATTTTCAGTTTGGTTAGAGATTTTCAAGTAATGATCCCGACAAGAGGCCATGAGTATATACTTCTTCTATCAGGAGTGGTGAATCATTTGTTGGTTATCCAATTACCTTCGAATACTTCAAATTGTACCCAATCACCACCATATGAGCAACCTCTCTGAGACAACAAAGAATAATATCAAAATACAAAATCAATATCCAAGATATCCTTAAGTACCTCAAGTTTAAGGATACTCGCATCATTGCTTTGATAAGACTATCATGAGCATTTGAATAAATTATCTATATGATTGTCTCATAGAAGGTCATCTAATGTACTTAACTACACTTAGTAAATATCCACATGAACTCAAAATGTCTCATGTTTATAAATTATAAGATCTACTACTCGATCCAATCAAGGA
Source organism: Triadica sebifera (assembly GCA_023653625.1). Lineage (NCBI taxonomy): Eukaryota > Viridiplantae > Streptophyta > Magnoliopsida > Malpighiales > Euphorbiaceae > Triadica > Triadica sebifera. The sequence continues at coordinate 13,985,420 of CM042898.1, read as the reverse complement.
GTATAACATGTGCAAGTTTGTTTAGATTAACAATGTCTCATCTCATTAATCATATGACTAGAAAAAATTTGGATACTAACATAATTACACATGATAAGAATCTCAGTATCATGATCTCATCATGATTTTCTTCATGTTATGTTATATATCAAGGACTTCATCAATTAATTTAAGATCACTATCAACTCATATATCAAATGAATATCAAATTAATGAAAATGTCTTTTATCAATCAAATAATTTTGTACAATAAGTGCTAAAGGTGATTGCCTTTAGAGTACTTTTCTAACAACCTCCCACTTGCACTAAAACTAATCATTTTTTTTATTTAATTCCATAGGCGAGTACATGAGAATCATATTTCTTTTGGGGAAGTGGCTTAATTAAAAATCAACAATATTCCGATCAGTGGACACTCTATCTATCTTTACATCATTTCTACCAATGATTTCTTTAATCAAATTGTATCTTTTGAGTACATGTTTGGATCTTTGATGAGATTGTGACTCATTTTCTTATGCAATAGCTCCATTATTATCACAATATAGTTGTATTGCATCAACAATGTTAGAAACCACTCTAAGTTTCATGATGAATTTCTTTATCCAAACTACTTCATTTGCTACTTTAGAAGCTGCAATGTACTCTGCTTCGGTTGTGGAATCAACAGTCGTTTCCTATTTGGAACTCTTTCAACCGATTGCACCACCATTTAATGTGAAATATATAACAAGATGACATCGGTATACCCACTCACAACAAGATCTCCATCTCTATATATCAAGAATACATTCTTAGTCCTTCTCAAGTATTTAAGAATATTTTTGACAGCCACCTAATAACCCTCACTAAGGTCTGATTGGTATATGCTCATGACATTAAGAGTATATGATATATCATATCTTGTATATAACATAGCATACATAATTGATCCTATAGCTAAATAATATGGAATCAAACTCATGCGTGTCCTCCCATCTTGTGTCTTTGGACACAAACTTTGAAAGAGTAATCCCATGGGTCATAGGAATATATCCTCTCAAAGTATGTAGATTGTGAAAGACCAAACAATCTTTTAGATCTATCTCTATAGATCCTTATCCCCAAAATATAAATTGCGTCTCTAAGGTCTTTCATAAAGAAATTCTTGGATAACCAAATTTTGACTGATTGTAAAGCTGAGTCATAATTTTCTATTAGTAGTATGTCATCTACATACAATACAAAGAATACGATTGTACTTCCATTAACCTTCTTGTATACATAAAGTTCATCCAGATTTTGTAAGAAACCAAACAGTTTGATTGTCTCACCAAATCGATTATTCCAATTACTGGATGTTTGCTTTAATCCATAAATGGATCTTTGAAGCTTGCATACCTTTTTGCCATCTTTGGATATGAAGCCTTATGATTGTTTCATGTATACATCATCGATCAGATTTCCATTAAGAAAATTCGTTTTTACATCCATTTGTCATATCTCATAATCATAATGAGTCGCAATGGCTAGGAGTATCCATATAGATTTAAGTATAGCTACTTGGCTAAAAGTTTCATCATAATCAATTCCTTATCTTTGACGCTAACCTTTGGCTCCAAGTCTAGCTTTATAGGCAACCACATTACCATCCATATCAGTTTTCTTCTTGCAAATCCACTTGCATCCTATAGGCTTTATCCTTCGGGTGGGTTAACTAAAGTCCATACTTGGTTTTCATACATGAAATCCATTTATGAATGGCTTGAAGCCTCTTATCTGATTTTGAACTATTCAGAACTTCTTCATAGGTTGTAGGTTTATCATTTTCAATAAGCAATATATCGTTCTATTCACTAATGAGAAATCTATATCTCTCTAGAATATTGTTTGTTCGTCTACCTAAGGCAGCAATGTTAAGGTTCTATCACTTCCAGTCCATAACAAAAGTTCTTACTGCTTCATTTATATGAATAACAGGCTCAAGTTCAGGTAGTTGATCAGCATCTGCTTGAGCTTCTTGAGCTTTCTCAAGTTCAATTTTCCCCCCACTATCTCCTTTTAGAATAAATTCTCTTTCAAAAAAGATAACATGTCTTGAAATAAATATCTTTTATTCATATGATACTTTTGGATATCCACAAACAGACATCAGTTAGACTTAGTTTCTAGCTTATCTGACATTGTTCACTTCATATAAGCAAGACAACCTCAAACTCATATAGAGAAAGTGTGAGCTTCTTGTTATTCCATATCTCATATAGAGTAACATCAACTAACTTTGAATGGACTCCATTTAATATATAAACGACAGTCTCTAGTGCATAATCCCATAAGGATTTAGGGAGTTATGCGATGCTTATTATAGATCTTACCATGTCTAACAGGGTTCAATTTCTCCTTTCAACCACACCATTGTGTTGTGGCGTGTAAAGTGGATTCCAGTGAGATAATATCCCATTATCCCTAAGATAATCTGGAAACTCTTGGCTCAAGTAATCACCTATGCGTTCTGATCGAAGTGTTTTTAATACTTTTGCTAAGTCTCTACTTAATTTCTGAATTTTTTGAACTTTTCAAATGCTTCAGATTTATATCTCATAAGATACACATATCCATATCATGAGTAGTCATCGATAAAAGTAATGAAGTAAATGAAACCACCTCTAGCATGTGTGGATATTAGACCACATACATTTGAATATATTAAGTCTAAAAGCCTATTAGCACTTCACCCTTTCCTTTAAAGGGTAATTTAGTTATCTTGCCTAATAAGCAAGATTCACATGTGTCATATGATTCATAATCAAATGAACCCAAACTACCACTCTTGTGTAGCTTAGCCATGTGTTTCTCACTTATATGACCAAGGCGACAATGCCATAAGTAAGATGATTTCAATAGGAGATTTTCCCAAAGGGACATGCTTCCATTGTAGTAAGGATGACCATTAAAAGAGAAACTGAAAGGCCTACTTGGAGTCTTTGAAGAAAAAGACATTTGATGCCTCATCTACTTTAGGTATTTTTGTCATTGAAATTAGTATTGTTTCCAATAATGATATATAGGTATTAGATACTGATTGTAGCTCACACATATGGACTGATATGCAGGGCCTAAAGAACATTAAACAACTCGATAAGGGAGAGTCGGTCCTGCGCATTGGAAATGGAGCAAGGGTTACTGCATTAGCTGTAGGAATTTGTGTATTAACCCTCCCTAGTGGGCATATGTTAAATTTTGATAATTGTTATTGTGTACCTGCTTTGACTAAAAATATTATTTTTGTTTCAAGTTTAAATAAAGATGATTTTCATTTAGCTTTTAGTAGCAATAGTTGTTCTATTATATTGAATGGTATTATTTATGCTAGCGGTACATTATGAAATGGAATATACATATTAGATATGTCAAATTTAATTTTAAACATCAATGATAATAAAAGTCTAACTTCCCACAACCTAAATTATTGAAAAGCCTTGGTAACTTGCAAGAACTATTTTACGTGGCTTTCTCTAATGCCTTAATAAAATTGCATTGTGGGAGAAAATTTGGCAGCCATATGTTGTTTTTTAATCCATTGTTAATTAAATTTGATGTAATCACAATGTATAAATCTGTTGCTTTAACTTGAGTATATATTGACATGTATAATCTTAAATAAATCCAAATTAACAGTGTGCATGTTGTTAAATTTCTACTACTCATTATAATTGTCAAATAGTTAATTGACATTGCATGGCAAAAGAAGAGGCCTGTGGCCCGACAAATGTGCAAATGAAATAAATGATCAAGCTAGCTAGCAAATGTAAATGTTCATATGGAATCCTGGGGCAATGTCTGCTCAACTCACAAAAAAATGAAATGAGCAAAATATAAGCATAAGCAAAAAATTGTGATTATATGCTTTAATTTTTCTGGTAACTATATGATATTGATGAATGAAATGGAATACACAGTATGCATTGGATTTGTGATTTGTTACTATGAGTTGCTTGGCTATAAAGCTCATTCAATAATTATTCTCACTGAGTTGCAACTCATCAATTTGCATAATTTTTTAGGTAAAAAAATTGATAGCTCATTTTGGTTAACAATAGAAGATATGGAACAAAGGTCACCGACCGAGTCTCACCCTCTCTCTCCTTGCATTTCATAAGAACATAAGATCATTTCATCTATAATTTGGGGCTTATACGCTTGCATCTGTTTAGTTGCTCAAAAGTTTGTACAAAGATATATAAATGGATGTAACTCATAATCCTTATATGTAAAGTATTAGTTTTAATATATGTCATATATTATGCTACGATGAAAGTCTCAATGTTGATTTACAGAGTCATTGAATAATGTTATGGCATGTGATGGAAAAAAATTTTACTATTGATGTTAACAAGATTTATGTCCAGCTAGTATGCTATATGTGATTATTCGACACGAGGATAGGTTGTATTTAAATGTATAAGGTATGATGTTACATACATACTTCATCTACTGAATTACAATACATTCATGTCATATAGCACATATGTGAATTCACATCATCATATCTATAAAGCAATCATACCATATAATGTTAGATCCTATTTTCTAGTTCCATATACCTGGTTATTGGTCTTTTCTTGTTCTTTCATAGATTATAACTATATCTAGTTTCCATATTTCTGATTTACTTTCCTTATTACTGTTTTAACATTTTACTGCCCAATACTCTAGACCCGAACTATCTAGATGTGAGTTGTAAAATATGAGCGCATTACCCGAGCTTAAGTCACTCTGCTCACTAACTGTATCTATTGGTATAGTGTTCGATGAGCTTCTTAAGTCAATAGTGCTATCACCCGAGCTTAAGCCACTTTAACTAAGTAAAATGTAATAAATGCATGCATATGGGAATCAATGACACTCTCACCCAAGCTTAATCCACCTTGTCCTTAATAAATCCAACTGATATAATCTATAGTATAGTAACCCCCTCAATGGCATGTCAACTACCATACGTTAGTCCTCATATAGAGAATGAGCATTAATTAATACTAGTCTAGTTGTTTGTATCATTCATAACTCATTTTATGATTTAACATGTTAACCATATGACACCTTGCGAATTAGAGCATATAATGCGTATCCATATCCATATTATCGTTCTAATACTATATTCAATCTTAATGCATCATATTGGGTGTGGGTGGATACTAATTCCATGTTATTTTATCATCAAATTCAATATAAAATTCTATTTTAGGGCTTCACGGGTGTGAATGGTAATTCATGGTCGTGAATCCTTATTCACGGGTTGTCTACCCGTGATCCAAGTCGTGACCCATATTGTGAATATTTCTATCCACTTATGTCACAACATCAATGGATGTGAATTCCATCTGTCATAGGGGTGAACAATCGAGTCATGATCGTGAAATTGTAGATTTTAGCAAATTTGCAACAAAAATCAAAATTTGGCATACCACACACAAAGTCACTAAGCTAACCAATGTTAGCCATTTCTATCAACACTTCTAGCATCATACATCTTATTACAATGCTATAATCATACATAATTTACCAATTAACCCTTCAATCTAAAATTATAATATCTTTAAACCTTTATTATCAATATTCCCTATGCATTCTGAGTTTAAGAAGTCTCTTATTCATATTTCTAGTATCTTATACATTAGTTCATGCCAATTTACATATTAATAGCACAAAAAACACACAAACATACTATAATTCGAATTTAATTACATATATTTACTAGCCTGAATTGTAGCCTTAAAATCCAACCTTTTCCACATGCCTAATCTCATTGGTGGTTTTCTTCACCTTTTTTTGGTTCTTAATATAACATCAAAACCCAAAATCACTATTTATACAATTATACCATATATATGCCAAATTTAAGCCAAACCTTAACTTAAACGCTCATTCTAGGTTTTTAACCTCAAAACCCCTTCTACAACCAAATTTAACTAATGGAAGAACAAAGGAACATGATTCCTTACCTCTGTTTCAATGATTCGTGATAGGTTATGGTTCAATTTCAATTTCTCCTTTATTCCCAAAATCTATCCTTTTATGAAAATAGTGAAAAGCCTTAATTATATTAATTTTAATCTTGTTAATAGGTTTGATTTTGTGTTTACAAGGCTAATACTAGAAGGAAATTGAGAAAAAATCGATAATGGGATTCAAAGTTTGGTGGCTAGGGTTTTCTAGTATGGAAAATTTTGCAAAAATATTTGACAACATGAAACTATTCATTTTATACTGCAGGGCTTCACGGGCGTGAAGCAGCTCAACTTTAGAATTCTGGATTTTGCAATATTCACGACCGTGAGGTTATTGTCCCGGGCAAGAACCCTATGTCATCTCACTTTTTCACTTCCTTTTAACTATTTCTATTTTCCAAAACCCATAACCACTTATTTACTACCTATATACACTTAACACATGTTATTTTTAGGCCCTATTTAGCAGACATAACAAATATTTTAATATATTTTCTCCACTTTGCAATCACAAAATTCGTATTATTTTGAACCCTCTAGACACATGGCTATTTGGACTTAGTCTTCATTTAGCGAGTTTGACCATATGAATTTCGCATTTGTGAATGCCTCTATAATGGTTGTGATATCTCTTTTGTGACAGACATTGCGGTTGTGAACTCTACTATTCTTCATAACACTTTTGGCACTATTGGATTCATGGTCGCTAAAGCATTTAGTGTGGTTGTTGTGATTTCATTAATGCGAGCAACATTGTTCACTGCAATTTCCATTTAAAGGTTTTGCCAAACTTCTTCAAGATCCACTAAGTGTTTATCTTTCAAATGTCATGAAACTTAAAGTCCTACAAAAAAACTCTCAACAAAGACATTAGTGACTCTTAATTTGATTGTCAAGATCAAAATTGAGATGCAACAAGTTAGGCTAACAATCTCGTACATTTTGATTTTTACAATCAAATTGAGAAAAAATTAAAATGCTCAAAAATAAACTTGCTACTAAGCAATTAAACCAAAATTTCTCATGACATGCATATTTGTTTTTGTTGGGTTTTGAACATGCATAAGATATATAAACTGTCACACCCATCCCTGCTAATAAGGATGAGCATAACCTAAAATTTTATATAACATTCTTCTCAACACAATGTATTTATCACAACTCATATATCTCGTAGTCATTCAAATAAAATCACAAATTATTCCATAATCATTATTAATATCACTTCCATGAACCTATTCCATTTAAGAAAAAGTTTTAAGTCACAACCATTATGTTTAAAAGTTACATAATTTTTCACTTGTCATATATACATTGTTTACTGTTGAGATCACCATTTATACATTGATATATCCAACATATTAGATGGCCTAAAATACATCGTTCTCACACTTACATATTTCTTTTGTACAACTAGGCACTCAAAATATCCACAAAAATTAGTGTGCCCAACCTCCTCTAGGAATAAATTAAGACAACTTTTGATATCAGCTAATCATCTAGAGGAATAAGGAAGAGTAATATGAGGGTGAGTTCACTTACTCAATAAGAGGATATAAAGAAGGGGAATAAAATATAATTTTATTATAAAGTATACATAAAACATACTAACACGACTGAATAAATATTAATTATCAATCATACTATTCATCTAATAAAATCCTTAATAAAACATCTATAAGATAGCATAATTGAAGTTTAAATTAAAAGCCTCTTCATATCATAAAATAATGCACTCAAATATGTGTCACATAGATCTCTAGCATTTAAGGGGCACAAAGGTATGCAATGATGACAATAACTAGCAACCACTAATGAGCACTAGCATCCCAATATGAGAGGTGAGTTTCAACATCTCAATCATGAAGGAGTAACTAGAAACCAACATAAAAGGTGAGGTCCAATATCTCAATCATGAAGGAGTAACTAAACTGGTCATATGCATGCATAAATAACCTCCAAAGGGTGACCACCGACATACGTCCCAAAGGCATCGTGTATATCAAGTGTTATCCCAAAGACAAATTTTCTTTCAATATCAACATTATACATAAGCCACCGTCATCAAAGGTGTGATCTAATAGATTCACAAATTGAGTGTATTAATGTCATTCATCTAGCCATGGAAAACCATCATTTCACATGTCAAAATTCTTATGAAATAAAAATATAATATTTTATGTTCCCATTTTTTGTACTAATGTAATTTTCATAAAATTGGTACTTTAAATGCATTTTTAAATCAATCTTGTAGAATTTGGAGTAACCAACTTATTCGACATATGTATTATGCCCAAACTTCTTAATTTGCATAAATATAGAATTTTAGATCAATGCCATCAAAATTTAAAATATTTTTCTTCCATAAATCAAACTCAAGTTTTATATCATTAAATAATAATTTGAAACATTATTTCAACCCTAAATAAATAAGTTTTGCATAAGAATATAATTTTAAAGAAATTCCATCGACGTTCCATTAATTAACAAAAGTACCATAAAAATCAATAAGAAAAACAATAAGTTTGTTATATAAATATCTACTCACCTTAGCTATAAAATAGCAAAATTCTATCTAAGCTTGTGAACTCCTCTAGGCTCCCCTAAACCAAGCTCCTTGCCTAAATATTAAACAAAAAAATATTCATTATACAAACCTAATAAAGACATATTATGACGTAAGAATAAACTAGCTACTTGAAATAATGATTTAAAATAAAAAAATTCATCAAACCTTAATTATTTTCCTTGAATATTGTAATCTTACCACCAATGAATTAAACACTAAACTAACTCCTTGTTGAGCTTCAGGTTTAGATCTAATGGAGAAATAGGCTAAAAAGTTATACCTAACTCATTTTTGTAGTGATTTGGAGGTGTGGCTAAAGCTTAGGTATAGTTTTAATGGTGGTGAGGGTTTGGGTGATATGAGGAGGATGAAGAAGAAAAAAAAAGTGCAAATCCTACCTTGAAAAAGATTGGTTATGTTTTGATAAGGTTTATGCAAAAACAAAAGGTGATTTTTGTCTTTTTTTTTTTCACTAACTAGTCACATGTCATGCACATGACCCATTAGTATAAGCACCTCACTTAATAATTCTGCATTTTTATGCCAAATTCACTAGGAAATCAAACCAATTAAGAGATCAAATCAAAAGTTAAATTAATGGGATAATGAGCTAAAAAACTAACATGCTATATGATCACCTAAGATATATTTTTCACTTAATATGCAAACATGTTACTAATGCTAAATGCATTATGTGAAAATTATGGGTGTCACAATTCCTCCCCACTCAGGAAATTTTGTCTTCGAAATTTATGTACTTGAAAGTGGAAATAAATATGGGTATTGCCTAAGTTGTCATATTCTCTTTCCCAAGTTGCTTATTCCTTTGAATGATTATGCCACAAAACTTTCACTAGTGGAATAACCTTGTTCCTCAGTACTTTCTCTTTCCTATCTAGAATTTCCATTGATTCTTCTTCATAGGTTAAATCTTATCCTAACTCTACTAGTTGTTTCTCCAAAATATGGGATGAGTCACTCCATATAATGCCTGCAAGTTAAGGCCTAGGAATAATATGTTAATAAATGTATATAAATGGTATATGGGAGGGATATAGTGGTTATGACTTTTGGAAATATGAAAATAATGAGAATGATAAGAAAAAAGTGAAGTTTCTAGTGTTCACACCTGTGACATATAAAATCACGACTGTGAATATCACAAAATTTAGATTCTGCAGTTGAGGATCTTCATGGTCATGACATATGTGTTCACACCCGTGAAGACCAATAATTTAAATTGGGCAGTTTTGTATTTTTGATAGAAACTCATAAAGATTCAATTTAGAACCCTAGTCACTAAGTCTCTGAATCCCCAGAATCATTTCTCCTTCATTCCCATTGATTTTTGCTCTAATTAAACGTAACCAATCCTATAAACGAGATTAAAACTGATTAAAATCAAGGGTTTTGCCAAAGTATTGAAATAACAATCAAAGAGAAGGTCGAATATGATTTTGAGTTATAGAACCCTTCTGTAACCGTCAATGCAGAGGTAAGGGGTTTTGTTTTTATTATTCTTTCTATGTTTCGATTCATTTTCGATAGGGGATAATGTTTAAGGGTTTAAGTTATGTTTATACATTGTTAATAACTTACATAGGTAAAATGGAAGAATTAGATGTTAATGTGATCTCTAATTTCATATTAGGGATTGAGGTTGAAGGTGAAGACAACCACCAGAGGCAATAGGCACAAGAGAGTTGAGTTTAAGGCTTCAACAATTGAGGTTTGTGCATATACACATTTTAATTTGAATATATTATGCTTGTGATATGAAATATAATTCTGGTATGTTAATTGGAATGAGATGTTGATATATTAGTTGCTGGAATTGAGGTAATTGACTTGTCTAATTCTAAGATGCATAATAAAGATTGATATATGACAATTGATTGTGTTATGACATTATTAATGATAGGCAAGTTTGTAATTGAGTGAGAATGATTGGAAGATAGCTTGTTTATAGTTGATTAAATGCGGAAAATGTTGGAAAGTATTGATAAGAGTGGCTAATATTGGTTAACTTTTAGTTCCAATGCATGTTATGTGTGTTAATGGCTTTAAAATAGTGCTAGAAAATTGACATAGGTTGATAAGTCACAACCATGAAGGTAGTCTTCACGCCCGTGAATCTAAATAGAGATTATGTTCATGCCCGTGAACTAGGGTTCATGCCTGTGAACCATCACCTAGAGCCAGTCACGGGTAAACAATCTATGATAGAAGGCTTCACGCCTATGAATGCCTTGTATCTTGAATTTGTAATTTGTAATTTGAATTTGATGATGGAATTACATAAGTAAGATTTATACACACACTTGGCATGATTAATTGAGATGGTATATAGTATGATAACATGATTATGAACAATGATTATGCACAAGGTGCTCTAAATTACCAAAATGTTATGTGATGATTATGTTATACCATGAAATGACATATAAATGATACATATAACTAGAATACGATGATAAATACTCATTCTCTATTTGAGGACTAGCTTAGGATAGGTGACATGCCCTTAAAAGGGGTTACGGTACCGTAAAATATGATTATGTATTATATTAGGGTGGCTTAAGCTCGGATCAAAGCGTTCCTTATTATTTAGGGACAAGGTGGCTTGAGCTCGGGTTAGAGTGCCCTTGATCCCATATATATGCATATATTATATTTACTTATTAGTATAGCTTAATCTCGAGTTAAAATGCTCATGTTTCATAACCCATATCTGGGTAGTATGAGTCTAGAGTATTGGGCAGAATATAGTAAATTATAAAGAGAAAACAATGGATTATTGTAATGTAGTATTCAAAAATTATAAAGTTGAACACAGTAAATTGTAATATAGCACACAGTGAGTCTGCAAACTAGTAATACATAAAGTGAATTAAAATTATGGAATCCGAATACAATTACTTATTTGAAAAGGAATGTATAAAATCAGTAATTAGACATATGAAACTGGAAGTTAGTTTCTAGTATTATACGATAAAAATTCATTATGACTAGGATGACATGATACACTTATGTGATTTATGCCGTAAATGTACTTATATTCCGTGATTCAATATGTATATTTTCATTGATAAATATATGATGGCATATATATATATATATATATACAATGTTATGGCTAAGAATACAGGAGCACATAGGTACACATTTGATATGTTTATCTATGCTAGATTAATTTATGAATACATGCTAAAATTTTAATGCTTATATGTATCATTAAGCTTTTAATAACTTAGAATGTGGATTTTTCTGCACACAGGTTTGGAACCGATAGATAGTTGAGTTGAAGTGAAGTGAGTTCAAGATAGTCAGAGCAGTCAAAGTTGACCTGTGTTGGGTATGTTTGTTTATTTTAATAATTTTATTTATCATCTCTCATGTCATGGGATAGTGACAATTAGTTATTCATGTTATTAACAAGGACATGTAATTGAATTGGTTCATGTTAAATAAAGTTGAATTTTTGTCATAAGAGTGGTTGATACCGAAACTAGATTATAGTTTTGATTATGTATGTAATTTAGATATAAAAAGAGTTTATTATATTATATAGCAAATGAATATAATAGATTGCATGTTAATTAGATATGATGATCTCATTACATATGTAAGTTAGAAAAAATTTATTAGGACAAACTTATACAAATTCAGTCATGTGGCATCCATCCATATAGTGGGGTTTTGTTCTACTGTATGAATAGATGTTACACTCTAATATTTCCATAACATAAAGACATGGAACACATTATAAACCCTTCTAGCCTCGATTGTTGGCTTTGTCTAGCTAAAAAAGTTGGTCCAGAACTCTGTGACTGGAAAAATCTAGGTGTTATTCGCCCCTTTTACCTAATGTTTGGGCCATGCTAGTTGTTGATCTCAGGGGTGGCTCTTCTATCCTTTTTTTCTTTGACCTTTTTTCCACACTAATGGACAATGACACTAGTGTAGCAAAATCCTCAAGTTGAAGGGCAGAAAACTGTATTTCCAATATCATCATTAAGCCCATCCTCAAATCTGTAGCACCTATCTGCCTTATCAACAATAATTCTTGTTGCATACTTACTTAATCTGGTGAATTCCATCTCATATTCTACCACTAACATGCTACTTTGCTTTAGGTCTAGAAATTCCCTCTTCTTTTCATTAACATAGACTCTAGGCACATATTTCTTACTAAATTATGCCTTGAAGAAATTCCATGAAGGTGGTTTCGGTGTTTGGAGCTTTAATAAAATTGATTTCCACCAGTTATAGGCATGATCTTTTAGAAGGGACACTACATATCTAACTTTCTGTTTCTGATATGGAACCCCAAAGACCATGCCTTGAAACCCCTCAACAAGACAAGGTAAACAAACCTTAAGCTATGGTGATCATAAATAGAATCCGACCTAAAGATAACCAATGTAGCAAAAAACCAAGATTATATGGTTTATTAAGAATAGCCACGCCACAAGAAATATCACTTGATGAGTAACTAATTCCTAAAGGTAATAAAAAGATGCAAATCTACCTCACTTTAAAGAAAAACACTCAAATTCGTTTTTATTCTTTCATGTCTTGTAAAAGAAGCCTAAATGAGTATTTATAGCCCTTAGTCTTTGAATCCTTTATGGTAAAGGATAACTAAGTCCTATTTTAACTCAACTCCTAAAAGTACAGTCATATTCTTACTCAAATTCTAACAAGTAGTGTCCTACTTGAATTAGGACACTAATTAAATCTTTCTAAAATAAGACAAATGGTGGGTTAGGCTTCATATCCTTTGTCCCACATGCCTATCACTAATTAAAGCCTAAGGTAATTAAAATAGGCAGCTCACATACATAATTAAGCCCAATTACAAGTTAAGCCCAAATCCCATAAATAGGCATATGCGTAGCACAGGACTTGTAATCTTCAATTTTATGGACTTTGTCTTGTTAAACCCATTTGAATTGAATCTTCATGAAAGACTCCATTGATCTTCACTTTAGGCTTCCCTTTGTGTAGTATTGACCCATAAGTTTGATTGTGAATTTTAGGCCCATTGTTGCTTTCAAAGATCCATTTCTGCCTCATATGGTTTGGAACACGCCCTATAAGCATTTTGATCATATTAATGGGATTTTGAACTCTTTTTAAGCCAATTTCAATGATATAAGATTGCTCCACTCTACTGATAAAAGATTGTCTTTCATGTCCTTCATGCATGGTTCCTGTGCATACATCATTCCCCCTTTCCTCAAGAAGATTCGTCCTCGAATCTTTACCTACATCAAAAGAAAAATGCACAATACGAAGCAAAGGATAATTAAAATTGTTAGTAAAAAACTCACTTTTCACCTATTTCTCTTTTTCACACAAATTCACTATTTTCCCTCTTTACTCATTACTACCACTTTTATCCCTCAAAACCTCATCTCTCTCAATTCTCTCATTAGCTTCTCCATAAACAGCCCCTTCGTTCATCTCAATCTCACTTACCTTTACTCCCTCAAGCTCATCCAATTCATGTTCATCACTTACCTCCATGGATTCACTATCATTAGCTACAAATTCATCTCGAATGATAGTTATACTTTCAATTGCAATGTTCTCAATAAAAATAACACCATTAACTTCTTCTAGTGAAATAGAATCAGTACTCTCACCTGCAATTTTCAACTTCATTAGTATGAGCATCATTAATATCCTCATGAATTTGATTCTTACCATCATCCACCATTTTAAACTTAGGAACAAAATCACATTCATAATGAAATTTTGATTTTTGAATTTCACATCTTCTTGGATAAGGATTCTTTATTTCATTCTCTTTCTCTTCATGCCCCCACCCATCAATCCTAGCATGCATCTTATCCATTTCTTTTTTAATGGAACTCACTGAAGATGCTTTGTCTTTCTTTCTTTCTTTCTTTGTCTATCATTATCATAATGTTCAAAATACTCTTTTTCTTCATGAGATTGAAACCTCCTAATGCCTTGAGGTCGAGACCCCTCTCTTGATCTTCTTGTGTCAAAGATACTTTGCTGCCTCAAATCTTCAATTTGCTGATTTTGGCTCTCCATCTTGTCTATAATTTTCCAATCTTTACCTCAAATATTTGAATGTAAGATTGAACAACATCCGTTGGCACATAATCACCATGATCCTCATGTCCACTACTTCCTCTTGTGCTTTCCTTTGACATGGTTAGTAATACAAGAAAGTAACAATGAAGTAAAATGACCTCACAATCACTTCCTCACGTGTTTATCTCAAAACGGACTATATACCACTCATGTTTCACACAAATAATGGCTTTTACCCATTTTTAAGCTCACCTCTCTTGCCTCTTACCACTCAAAATTTGAATCTCAAAATTACAAGTAAGAACCAGAAACAAAATCAAACAATATGCAAGTGTTCTATGCTAAGAATTAGCAATGAATCCTAATAAGAATGAAGGGAACAAAATCTACAAGCAAACTGATGTGAAAAAAAAATCAATACATATAAAGTTATACACAGATGCAGAGATGTGTATGCTACTGATTTTTGTTAATTTTAAGCCTAAGGATTCAAATTAGACTTAATTAATGTAATAGAAGCAAAAAGGACAAAATGAATAGAATGAAAACTTAAGAGCGCAAAGAATTAGACAATATGGAATAAAAATCAAAACCGGTTTCCTCCTAGTGAGTAGCTGATTTAACCCTTATTCAACCTTAATTTATCACCAACTAGCAAAAATTGAAGGTATATTTAATAGATAAGCTCAATTTCTCAAGATCAAATCAATGCTCAATATAAGGTACCTGAGTTCAAAAGTTGTACTTTTCAACCTCAAAACCAATTTAACTTGGATTGCAGTATTTTATGATGATAATTCCAGTAATCAATAATCACAAGATTTCAACTTGAAGCTCAAAATAACATAATTTCACAATTTTGGTGCTAAATTCAAAATTCTGAATTTTTTTTCTTTTTCTTTAAATTAAATAACACTAATAAGAAGTTATTAATACTAAATAAACCTGAAGCATATCAAAGAATTAAAAAGAAACCCATACATGTAATTTTATTCTTTATGACAGAAATTTTTCCTAAGGTACCTCTAATGGCAGAATTTAAATCTAACTAAGTTAACAACTAGAAAGCAATTTTAAAGGATAGATAATGATTACCTAACCAAAAGCTCTAATACCAAACTGATGCGGAACCCCAAAGATCGTGCCTTGAAACCCCTCAACAAGACAAGATAAATAAACTTTAAGCTATGGTGATCATAAATTGAATCTGACCCAAAGCTAACTAATGTAGCAAAGAATCAAGATTATATGATTTATTAAGAATAGCCATGCTACAAGCAATATCACTTGATAAGTAACTAATTCATAAAGGTAATAAAGAGATGCAAATCTGTCTCACTTTAAAAAAAAACACTCAAATTCGTTTTATGGACTTTGTCTTGTTTAGCCCAATTACAAGTTAAACTCAAATCCCATAAATAGGCATATGCATAGCACATGACTTGTAATCTTCAAATGTATGGACTTTGTCTTGTTTAACCCATTTGAATTGAATCTTCATGAAAGACTCCCTCGATCTTCACTTTAGGCTTCCCTTTATGTAGTATTGACCCGTAAGCTTGATTGTGAATTTTAGGCCCATTGTTGCTCTTAAAGATCCATTTCTGCCTCATATGGTTTGGAACACGCCTCATAAGCATTTTGATCATATTAATGAGATTTTGAACTCTTTTTAAGCCAATTTCAATGATATAAAATTGCTCCACTCTATTGATAAAAGATTATCCTTCCTGTCCTTCATGCATGATTCTCGTGCATACATCAGTTCCTCTAGACATTTGAACTCCTCAAACACCTGCTCTATCGCTTCCATCCAAAACTCTAATGTTGTTGGGTTATCCTTTCTCCTTTCCATAAAATCTGTGACCTCATATTTTCTAAGCTTATCAATTCGAGATTTTGGCTGAGGTGAAGGAGGTGGTGGAACTAGTTGTGGCACTGCCTGTGCTATCCAGTGCAACAAATTAGTTATCTGTTGCATAATAGGTTCTTGTCCTCGATTAGCCTGTCCCTCTGCTCTCGGTGGAGCTACTCACTCGGCCCGAAAATCTCTCACTAATGGGGGTTGTCCATGATCGGCTGAGTCTGAAAGACAGTTACTCACTTCATCTTCCGAGAAATCTGATTCTGATCCTGAATCCATATCAACCTATAAACCAGAAGAAGAGACTCAAATCAGATCATTGCAACATTTTATGCATATGCATGAGACACACTTTCTATTTTACACCAACAGTTTAAGAATCAATTAGTTTGGGCTTTGATACCACTAAATATAGCGCTCTTTTACCCTATTAACCATTAATAGTGCAGAGAAGTGCTACATAACTCATTATTTGAAAACCAATGCTCAATTTTATTTATTTATTTATTCGAGTTTGACATTTACAGAATATCTATTACTATATTTTTATTATATATATTATTTCATTTAAATATATATCTAGTGATGTAAATATCTTGATCGTGAAATTTTTTGATTTAAAAGTATGCATACATTAAGCTATAACATTCATATACACATTTACAATAATACGAATTATATTAATTACAAATTTACACTTTTATAAACCCTACATGCCATATATTTACAACAAAAAGAAAAATTTTAAAGTTTATTAATACAATATAATATCCAAAATATATAAAAAGAAAAACTGCGCAATTTGATTTTAGGGTTTCCCTTTCTTCGGTCGGTACTAACTTAACAACTACTTCTACTAACCTACGTGTGAAACACATGCGCTAAACTACTAACTTAGTGGTACTTTTGACAACTATTCGATAATTATATAATTTTTTCTAAAATAAATTTTTTTATCAATTACAATTAATTTTCTAAGTATGCCAAAATATTCAAATTAAATGAAAAACTATTTAAATCATGCAAAATATATAATTTATCAATTATAACATTTCATTCATTAAGCGTACTGAAATTCGTTAATAATAATACAAGACAGAGAATTTATATTATTTTCCTCTTTATTTATTTGATAGTTCATGACATCTTATATCAGAACTAAACACTGAATACATGGTTTCTGCTCTTACGCAATATACTCGGCGCCTACTTAATTATTTGCTAATTCAGCATTTAATGATTACATTTTCAATAATAACTCAGTATATTTTAGGTGCCTATATAATTTCAAACTCATCACTATTTTTAGTACTTACATAAATTAAATATCAACATTATTTTCTAGTGTCTATATTTCTACCCTTTTATTGGCATACCAACTTATCCTAATTTATAGTTCTCGACTAGATGTTATAGGGCTTAATCATATTTGTTACCTTTATTATTATTTACATCAATTATATATGTAATGCTAATATAATTTCACATAAGTGAAATCATCTTCATTAAATATATTACAACATCATTCTCACTCATTAAATCATTATAAATATAACAAAAATCAAATAAAATATTTTTCTATCATAAAACTCAACAATATACTCATATACACAAGCTGACCTATTATGGGCAGAATTGATGCCTCATATTGCCCTGCATTTTTCATATATTTTTAAATAAAATTTAGACAAGTGATCAACTAACAAAATATAGATAAATATTTTATCTTTAATTACCAACTAAAATCATATCAAATCGAAATTTTTAGCAAAAGTTATAGATTTTAGAATCAACTACATCTATGTTTATTATGCTTATTATTTTACTAGATATATTTCTAGTCCGAATTTTGAGTCAATTTTATACCTAAATGCAAGAATATTCAGATCTAATAGTCTAAATTAAAGTTGAAGCTCTATGTCTTCAATTTCCAATCCAATAAGAAACACTCAAAAATCATATCCAAAACTCTAGTTATGCCCTAAAATATAGATACTGTTCATAAAATGAATTTCCTAAAACTTCATTAAATCACACAATTTCCTATCTTCATGCATCATCAATATAATCTAAATTTTATTTTCACATTCATGGCATCACTTAATCATTATTTCATCACTCAATCAAAATATCAATAATTACTTACAAAATTATACATAATATCATACTCAATATAACAATACAATCAACAATTAATATTTTTTACTATATTGGATTTTTGCCAAATGTACATCTTTTCTTCACTCTTCTATGCTTCCTAATTGGCTTTCTCCTTGTCTTTATTTTCTTTTTGATTATGGCCCAAAGGTTGCTCACCTCCTTAGCCTAACAATAATTTCACATATATACTTCAATTTCTATCTTATATTTTAATGTTACGTAAGCACATAAAGCTCACTTAAACCACTAATCAGCTCTACCCCATCTTAGGTCCATAAATTACTCTTCCAATCCATCATTAACCTTTAACTCACACTACTCAACTTTTAATTACTATTAATATACTAATAACCTCAAATTACCAATTTTAATGGTAACTAACCTCAAAATAGGAGTGAAAAGGAGAAGAAAAGTAAGAAGATGAAGAATCTAACCTCACATTTGTAGATCTTCAAGATGACCAAAAACCCTCCTTCTCTTTCTCTTCCTTTCTTCCTTCCTCTTCCTTTGTTTGGCTCATTTTACTTCATTTTCTTGTTGATCTTGCCTTAATCCATTTTTTTCTATCCAAATCTTAGCTTTAATTAAAGAAAAAGGAGGACCGGGGAGATAATGGTCACGGAAAAAGGAGAGAAATGAGAGAGAGTTTCTTTGTTTAGGATGAGGAAGAAAAATAATTTAAGTTTTTATAATTGGATTAGGTGGGTGGTTAGGATTAATTAAATAATCTTGTCCCTCATTGGTCCATTAATTTAAATCAATATTACTTTATTTTAATCCAAAGAATATTCCTTTCCTTAAATAAAGAATATTTTTTTTTATTCCTTCTTCAAATATCTATGTCAAAAATACTGTAAATTCAAATTTCGTTCAGTAAAAAATTATTATTTTATACATTTTAACTCCGAACCTCAAAATTCTCAATTAATAATATGCAAAATATTTTTTTCATATTTTATTATCATTTTATTTTTTTCTTTCATGCCCGAATTTAGACCCCGATCTGTTCGACGCGTTAGATTTCAGTCACCCGTGACTGTGGCCTAAGACTTGGTACGAGATGTTAAATTGCTATGAAATTTATGTTATGATATGATAAAATGAATGTTGAATGAGAATATATGTGTGAATCATGATATGATATGATATGGATTATTCATCTTGTATACATGGATATGGTCATGATAAACATGAGTTTGGCACAATGTATGGGTAAACTGTTCAAATATGTTACTAAGCTCGACTGAGCCTAGCAAGATTATATTAATGAATGACTTTTAAGAAAATGATTATGATGATGTCAATTGAATACAACTTGTGCGAACAATTAATTTTACATAATGTTAAGATGAGCTATAGAACGTGGGTCTCCAAAACCTAATGTCATAGGTTCAAATCCTATAGAGTGTGATTCCGAATCAACTGACCCCATTACTGAAATATAACAACTCTTTTTTAAAAAGTAGTCCAAATAATTGTATCGAATCCATTTTCTATTTTGCAAATGACTAACTAATATTTTGACTTTACTTTAACTTACTAGATTTAAACACATTAATTGCAATAATATCTCGAATGAGAAGAAAAAAAGTGTCGCACAATTGCTCAAAGAAATCAAACATGATCAAACCCAATTTTAAGACTAGTAATTCATATGTTCTTTTCCTTTTAGGTTTATGTTCTTACATTTCCCCACTAGCTAGATTTGGAAATTTTGCCGCAAGTGGTCGAAAAGCTTGGGTGCCTCCAAACGGCTCTCCTCTAACAAGATATACTTGTATACTGTTTAAGGCCCCTAAAGCTTTCAAATGAATATTGAAAACTGATAAGCCTATTACTCTAACCTAGGGCTAAAGATAGAATAGATTACATATCAATGAGGAGTAATATGATACCATAGTAAAAAAAATGACAAATGAACGAAATATGTGATTAGGACAAAGTGGATGAAGCTTTGTTGAGCGTCTTTGATCCGGTGACATATGAAATATTTGGCTATATTATGAGGACGAGGTGACTTAAGCTCATATGCGAGCACTATTGATCCTAATGTGCACGAAATCAAAAATATGCTCTCAATCAGGGTGGATGAGGCTCGATCAAACGCTCTTGATTTATTATCTTGATTGAGCACATATAAGTAGAGAACAAGGTGACTTAATCTTGATAGAATATTTTTGATCCATAATCTGTATCCAGATAGTCTAGTTTGGAATATCCTGGATGAAATAAAATGAATGTGATAAGTCCATTTAGGGATGTTACTATGAAAATTAGATGACATGATTGATGTGAATTATTTGTTGAGTATGACTATGATTATTGGTATATTATATTGTGAATTTATGGTATAAGATGATGTATGCTCACATGTTAAACAAGTTGTGTCTAAATTGAATTCATATATGTATATGGTTATTAAATGTTATGATATTGGATCAGTATACAATTATTTATGTGGAATAGTACACTGAGAATTCATGTATCTAGCAGGCACCTAGAAGGATAATGAACTAAACTTGTCATATAAGGCTTGTACATTAGAAATCATAGTGTAAAATGGTTGATATGTTATATATACATGTGTATGCACATATATACTATAAAGCACAAGTTGCTTAATGTATGGGAGTTTCTCACACACAGGTTTGGAGATGATTAGAGAGTTACTGACAGAAATAAGAGCTCGATTTAAAGAGTCACAAGACAAATACCATTGGGTGGGTGATACATCAAAATGTCTTTTTTTTTTAAAGTCATATAAACCTTTTTTAAATTTGTAATCTATTTGAATATATATTTGAAAACTTTGAGGCTGATGGAGCCCAAGACATTATATTTAAATATGATAATGTCTTTTATAATTGCATTCTCTTTTCATATTTCTTACAAAGCTTTTAAAATAGTCATCATATTAATGATGTTATCAAAATGATTTTTAAGGAGATTTAAATTTTATTGGATTTTAACATGATTTTGTAATACTCGCTTATATAGTTTGATTTATTTTAATTATCTGAATGGGTATTACATAATAGCTCACATAGTAATCTAGGGTTTGGACTATTTCGATTCACATTAAAAGACTTTTAGAGTGAATATTCAAGTCTCTTTGATTCGTGGAAGAGCTCTTTTGCAAGCTTTGGTTGAGTTCAAGTCTTAGAGATCTTTCTTTTCGATTCTTCTTTGATTTGGTAAGTTCTTAGGTCTCCTAATTCATCCTTCTCTTTTTTTTCCTTATTATTAATTTTTGTTATTTAAATTAATTATGCATGATTATGTGTAAATGCTAAAAATCTATTTAGAATGGTTTAATTAGGATTCTGTAAGGTTTTCTTTTATGTCTTTTTTCTTCATGTTTATCATTATTATTATTATTATTATCATAATTTCTTTATCTCTTGTTTTTCTTTCAATGATAATGGGTAAATGGACTTGTACTTATAGGATTATAAATATAGATTTCAAGTCTATATTTTCATATTGACTTATGGGACTAATAGTTTGTTGTTTTGTAGTTGTTCCTTATTTTTTCTTGTACGTTCTTCCCTCTCTAAGAACTTTTATTTTTATTTTGGATGTATTTATAGATTTTCTTTTAATCAAATGTTGAAATAATTAATTAGTTATAGGCCTTTTTTTATTTTATGCTTTTTTATGGTGGATGTATGCTTTATATACTTTATGATGTGCTTGGCATGTTTATTATTTATTGTTTGTTTTGCATGTTTAGTATAAGGCTATAATATGATGTAGGATTTCAAAGTAAATTTGAGGGCATCAAGTAGATTGTTCATCGAATCTCGGATCTCTTGTTTGGTGGCAACCAATGCCCTTCACGGGAATTATTTGTTTCTGGTTCTCCAAGTTGATTGTTCACATTTCCCTATTGATGAGAATCGAGTAAGAGACATTGTTTACTAACCATGTGATTAAGTCCACCCAAGCCCAAGAAAAGCTCAACTTTCTCATGATTGCATTTAGATAACCCCATTCAACTCTTTCGTAAGCCTTTGCTAATTCAAGTTTTAAAGACATAAGCTGACGCCATCCATTTCCAATTATGCGTGTAACACCCGCTAACCCCAGCAGCTCATGCCCGGATGAGGGAGTGCTACGCTGACTTCATCGGTTAAAATATCATTTTTAAATTATATATATATATATGAAAATCATTAATTTAATTTAATTTTTTTCTTTATTTACTATTTATTTACTTTGCAGTATAAAAAAAATATAACATGAAAGATAAACTTTATTTTTATATAATAACATATTTTTTACAAAACATACTGTTTATTTTATAATTACTACAAAATAAAATTCAAAAGATAATATACAAAAGTTGTGTGACCCACGATGTGTGAAACATGCTGCTTTACTGGATTAGGTCATCGCTGACTTTATCTACTATCTTCTATTTATTTTTCACTAAATCTGCGTGAGAGAACTCTCACACTGAACTCTTGGCTTAGTGATGCATATAAATAAGACAATAAACTATTTTATGCAGCATGCATTGTCATATATCAACTCATGCTCAATCATCTTCTCATGCAAATATACATATCATGGTTTTCTAGCATGTATAAATATCAAATTATATTCTTTTATCTTATACTTGTTTATTTTACTAAAACATTATCATACAACACATCATAATTAACCGTGTTACAAGTCATTATTTCTTTTATTTTCCTTAATCTTTTTATGCTATAGTATTCTAACATGCATAACATTAAATTATTCTATTGTATAATATAATCAAATCATCATTTTTATTCATTTTACAATTCATGATTCCCTTTTTATTTTCAATAATTTGTTTATGTCCACAACACTCAATCATCTATTAATGCATGTCACAAATTATAATTCTATTTTTATTTTCAATAATTCATTTATGTTCAATAACTTCTTTATTTATGTTTTTATTTATGCCTAAGACACTTATGAACCACTGACTAGAATAATGGAGTTGTCATCTAGGCACTTAGGAGTGCTACCCGGGCAATATGATGTACGCATATAAGTGTCATTACCGGCGTAGATAACCATACCAAACTCGGTCTAGATAATAATGTCAAACCCGGCGTAGATAATAATGTCAAACCCGACATAGATAACAATATCAAACCCAATATAGATAATCATACCATTAATGGATTTAATTATTTTCATCATACTCCCCCCTATTTGGCATGTCAAACTATCCTAAGTTGGTTCTAGTTAGGTGTTCTAGGGCTTATACCATCTCATTAAAATTCATAAAAATTAAATTAACCATTTTCATGCATTTAAAGTCTCAAAATAATCGCATAATCACTCAATTAAAATAATATTTTCATAATATAACAAGATTCACATCATTTTACTCATTAAATTTCACAACTCATATGCTGCCTTGTCACTGGCAGATTCTGTTCTCTGCCTTGGACCTTAATTTTGGTCCTATTAAAATATGAATTTAGTTAACAACCTTCTTAACAATTTTAGGTCTGAATCTTAGCTTTAATATGTAACTTGAATCACTTAATTTTGATTTTTGTATCAAAAGATATGATAAAATAAACACTGACTGGTCACCAACAATTCTGCCCAGAATTTTCTGAACAGATTCTAAGTCCGAAATTTATGAATTTTTATGGATCATTACAAATATAGTCAGGTTTTATGGTCTAAATGAAAGTTATAACCTTATGTCTTAGCTTTCAAATCCAATAAAGAACATGCAAAATCGAGGTTCAAAAATTAAGTTATAACAGTTTAAGTGCACACTGCTCATCAATTTCCAGCAAGGAACATACAAATTAATCACATTCAATTTTTACCAAATTAAATCATAAGTCTAGCAAACATGCATCCCCAAGATTTTCATCACAAAATAATATTAATTCAGAATCATCAACATGCCAAATAATTAAATCATGCAAATAAAAAAAAAAGGCTATTGCCTTAGGTTATGCACAAACCTTTCTTTTTCTCTTTTCTTTCTCTTTACTTCTCTTTTCTCATTTCCTTTGCTTCTTTGTTCTAGCTCCTTGTCAATTTGAATTCCTAAAATTTATAATCAGATTATTAAAAATTCATACCTAATTTCTCCCTTTCTCCTTACTCTCTTAACCTTCCTTAAGCATGAAAAATAGAATTTGTCAGGCATTTTCTCTCTTTTTCACACTTTCTTTCACTAGAATCAAGCTTTGGTTATGGAAGAACAAGGGGAAAACGTGGGCTGGCTTAGAAAGGCAAAAATTTCTTAAGGAAAGGAGATTAGGAAAAAGAAAAAAAATGACAAAAGTTATTAAGACGGGGGCATCTAAGCATCATCTAGAAACTTTCATTAATATTTAATTCATGTACCTTACTTCACTAATTATTGTATGTCATTTGGTGCGTTGTGCTTCAAGAAAACATGAGAGACAATTAATGATAGAAAATTCTAGATATGAAGAGATAAGGAAGGATGAGTAATTAAGAGGAAGAAGACAAAATTATTAATTAATGAAGACACCTAAGATTATTTACATTTAATGTCTAAAGCATGTATGTTATTGGCTTATTAAAATTTACAACTTGGTGTGGCTGGTCTCCACATGCATTTTATGTCCCAATTCATATATTTAATTTATGATTATCCCAATTAATACTCTAATTTTTGGTAAATTGTAAATTAACCCATAAACTTTTCAAAATTTGCAATTTAGTCCTTTACCGAAATTTAACATCTTTAGATATTTTAAACATTTCATTAGAAAATCTCCATACTTAATTGTCATTATTTTAATTATTTTTCGATAAAAATTCAAATTTAGATTTTGGTCAAACCGACGAGTCGATTTAACAACTAATGTGACTTAAGTCTAAATTAGCGGATATGACAATGCGCATATGGTGATATAACTCAAAAGCTACCAAAATATTATCAGTAATAAGCCAGCCAAGAACAAAATGCTTTGAGATTCATCAATTAAATCTCCCAACATGCACTTTAATTTGTTTGCCAACACTTCAGTAACAATTTTTAAGATCACATTACAGAGACTAATGGGTCTAAATTCAAAAATAAATTTTGGATTATGTGTCTTTGGAATCAGATAAAATATTAGTATAATTAAGGCCTTCCGGAAGAACACTGCCTTGCAACACATCACTAGTCGAACTACATCACTCCCAACAATAGACCAATATTGTTGATAAAATATTGGGGGTAATCCTTCAGGTCCAGGAGCTTTCAATGGATGCATCATTTTCACCGCTTGCACTACTTCGTCTAAGGTATAAGGCCTAGCAAGGAATTCATTCATCTCATCAGTTACTTTGATCTCAACGTAGTATAAGTTATCATTTCAAACCTCATTAGCACAAGAGGGAAAACAAGTTGGAATAGAACTAAATAATATATTCCATCATAGTCGAACCATTTTATTCATTCTCTTACTGATTCCACAGAAGTTTAATAAAATTGGTACTTCTTTTTGAGGCAACTTCATGGAAGTACTATGTATTCTTGAAACTCTCCTTCAACCATTGAACCCTTAACAGGTCTCCACTATGTATTCAATTTATGTCAGGTCTGTTTTTAACTTTTTCCTTTCAGCCACAAATGGACTCTCGAAATTTGCCATAGCCCGTAACATTTTCCTTTCATATTAATAATAATCATTTTTATTATTAAAGCTCTAATTAGATTCAAATTTAAAATTTATATACTCGTAAACTAAACTTTTTTTTTTCCTTATAAGATCACATGTATATTCAACTAGTCAATTAGTATTATACACTTAAATTAATTATGTTTGTATCAGGTGGAGTTGCTGCAAAACACTCCTTTATGGATTTTAAAAATAACTGCATACTTAAAATTCGAATTTAATATTTCTGATTAAGCTGAAATAGACTGATATCATTTCATCCATACTCTCATGGATTAAAACTATCTTTAATATGCCGTTCAATTTTGTTTTTGGGTAGGCATATATAGATGGAGTTGCGTAGAATGTCTACTCAATCCATGTGAAGTCATCCTTTGTCTTCTTCTTAAAGTAATTTTGCATATTAAAAATATATATTCGGAATTTTGTCTCAGATTTCTCTATATCACGTTAGTTTGTAAGAAAAAAAGTGTTCAATAATGAAAAAAAAAATCTTATCAAAGATTAACATGTTCAAACATTGTGAAATACTAGGAAAACACATTTTTCGACACCTGAAACTCCCTTTTTTTTTTTAATTTGTTATCAGATGTTCAATATGAATTGTATGTTCTGTTGATTTTAATTTTTAATTGTCTAATAAATTAAAAGTTGAAATGAAAGCTTAATTAATTAAGTTTTTTAACAGTTAAATAAATAAATAAACGACTAAGTTGGGTATTTGATAAAATTAAAGTAAAAATTAGCATAGAAAATTTCCATCGCATTTGTTAGAATATGCACTAATTAAAACTTAATTTTTTTTTATATAGAAAACTAAATTCTCAATTTTTTAAAGCTAATTTCTAGATATTTAATACATAAAATATTTTTTATATTTGTATTTGCACATTAATCAATTTATAATTATTGTTTACTGACAAAAATTATATTCTCTGTTTTAGTTTTATGTTTAGTGACGTTTAACGTTATATATAATATACCTTATGACAAATAAGAAGTATGTATTACACCAATAACAGAATATTATTAATCATTATTTTATAAAGTATAATTAATTTTCAAACTGTAAAATTATCAAATATTTTAAATATAATTATAAATTGTTCACCATCATAGCTAGTTATGGACAACTTACTTTTAACAATTGACTAAATAAGCTCTAACTATTTTCTGCATCAAATTCATTATTTAACTTGACATAAAGTTTAAAAAAAAAAGATGGTTCTAGTATTTACTAAAATAATATATTTTTTAATTTAATCTATCAAATTCAAACATAATATGTGCTAATATAATTAATTGTTGTATATGTAATAGAACACAATAAAAAGTTAGGGATACAATAAAAACGAAAATGGTAAAGGTGCAATTAAACTCTTAATGAATAGACCAAAAAGTATATTAACATGATAATTAAAGCCCAGTTCAAAAAGTATATTGAAAATTTTGAGTCATTAAAAAAAAACCATAAGATTTATAGTTTCAACTATCTTCAAAAGTTTTTTTATTAATTTGTGTGAGAATAGAAGTAAGTGCAAGGCCAGAATGAGTAATTATAGCAAAAAAGTTAGAAAAAAGTAAAATAAAAAAAAATTAGGTGACTCAATAATATTATTGAAATGGAATTGTGTTTTCTTTCATTACAATCTTTGCAGGCTATGTTGGCTTGCTAGCTACCTATGGGATGTAGTCACAAGAAAGCAATAGTTGTGTGGAGAGAGAATTTTGAAGCAAAAGCAAAGAGTAGATAGCATATGAATACATGTGTGTATATATAAAAGTAAAAATATTTAAGGTATATATGTAGAAAGAAATGTATTAGTTAAGTAGGTATATATACATATTGTGAGGCTCAAAATGAGAAATATGGCAAACATGGGCAGCCGAGGGAGATTATCAATGGAAGAAAATGATAATGAATTTGACATATCCACATTTCAAGCTAGAGAAGAAGAGATTGAGAGAAAGAAATTTGAGGTTAGAGAGAAAGTTGAACTTCAATTAGGCCGTGCTGAAGAAGAAACTAGACGCTTGACTCAGATTTGGGAAGTAAGTTCAAATAACACTAGTTATTGATTGCCAATCTATTTCATTCTCTCTCTCTCTATTTTTCTATTAAAATAAAAAAGAATATCCATTATGTTTTTTTTCTTAGCAATTTAAATTCTAATAATTTTTATAACTTCTTTCAATTCAATCCCTCTATTATTATCTTGTTTAGATGAAAATTTGATATGGACATAATGTTGGTATCGACCTATAAAAGCTCTCTCTCTGCCTCACCTCTCTCACTCTCTCCCACTCTCTCCCTTTTCTTCTATTTACAATTTATTTTTCTTTATTTTTTTTTTCTTAAAATGAAATATCTATTTTTTTTCTCTCTTAGCAGTTCGAGACTTAACTTTTGTAGTATCTTTCAACTTAATTCCTCTATTTTCGTCCTTTTCTAAATGAAGATTTGATATGCACAGAATATTGTTGTGCAAATTAAAGATGTTTGAAAGAGGCAATTTGGAGAAAATAATGTAATTATCCAAATATGCATGAAACTAAATAACAAGAAAAATTCTACATTAAATGTATGTGTATTAGGCATTTGATGTATTTATGGTGTATAAGAAGGAGCTTGAAGAATTGTCAGATCCCATGAGAAAAGAAGTATCAATGGTACGTAAGAAGATAGACATGGCTAACCGAGAGCTCAAGCCATTGGGGCAGAGCTGCCAGAAGAAGGTGCATAAAATTAACTAATACATACATACATACATATATACACACACATTAATATATATATATATATATATATATATATATATATATATATATATATATATATATATAATATTATTTATTTATTGGACAGGAGAAAGAATATAAAGAGACACTAGAAGCATTTAACCAAAAGAACACAGAGAAAGCTCAGCTAATTGCCACCTTAATGGAGGTATATATATGTACAATTATATTTGCTGTTCTAGCTAAAATAAAAAATATTTTTCTTTTATGATTCATTTTCCCTATTAATCTCTTTTCTTTTTTCTTTTTAAAATGTATGCATCATTTTTTACCAGCTGCTGAGAGAAAGTGAAAGAATAAGGATGAAAAAACTGGAGGAACTGAACCAGAATCTATAATATTTACCCTAAATTGTCTTTGCCACAAGGATTATTAGCACTTGAAATTCTTTTTTTTTTTTTTCAATAATTTGTGGTTTGGTTTGAAGTTTATCCTGATAAATTTTTCTCCCAAAACTTATATAAATTTTTACTTTTTAGTCCATGTAAATCATGTACTCTGCAAACCTTATATTTAGATAATATTTCATAAATATAAATGGATAATAATTTATGATTCAATTGTTATATATTTATTTTGTATATTTTAATTTTAAATAATGTTTCATAATTTGTAATGGTATATTTATAGTAGCGGGAATTAATTGCAGACTTAGCAGTTGGGTTGGGCTCAAGTTATTTAAAGTTGAGTCATGGATCGAACCACCATTTAAAAAAAAATAAATTATATACTATTATTTATTGTTTGAAAAATTGTTTATTTATTTTTTTATCTGAAAATTTTATACTTAATTATTAACTATAAATTATCACTCACCAATTATTCTTAGTAGCATATATAAATATAAATATATAAATATATATATATATATAATCTATTTCATTTGTATATAGTTTTCAACTTTTAGTGCTAAATTACAATTGAATAAGAGTATATGTTTAATGTATATAGACACGTAAACATAGTTGCATTTAATTTATATATATTTTTGGATTTAAATATAACTTATATATTTAAAAGGATAAAATATTAACTAGGAACTAATTTATATTTTTGTAATTAATTCAATTCTCTTACCTCTCAGGAGTCTGTTTTAAGAAAAATAAAGTTTCTACTTTCAAAATAAAAAAAAACTCGTAATTATACTTAAACTATTTTACCGTTAACTTTGCCTCTTACGGAGCTTATAGAGTTAATTAAACTCATATTTAAGATATAAAAATGCCCTTTTATTTATATTCAATATGTCAATACTGACGTCTATATTTATTTTTCTTTTATCAATTTTGAGCTCTAAAATCGAGGCAAAAAAATTGAACAAATCCCAACCTTACTTAAGGTCAATTTGTTAGGGTTAGTTTTAGTATTACTTTAATCTCCTCGTCATCGAAATCAAAGGTAATAGTTACATAATCAACTTTTTGCAGACCCTATTAAATAAAGTTGAAATTAACTCAATTTTAAAATATTAAAAAATATTTACAAAGAGAAATAACAAGAGAGGATCACCATCTATCCAAGGGCAATTTTATAACTTTAACACTACTTTTATTTTTGTAAAAGTAAACGTTATAAACAAGACAAAAATTATCGATTGACCACATAACAAGTCCACCACTTCTATCGAAACCTACATGGATCATGGAATGAAAATTACCATCTTGCATTAGAAGGCAAGCACTCAACCAACGAGAAACTTATGTAATAGCGATTTAGCTATCAAAGAAAACAATGGCTTATATCTACAATGCAAGAATCCTTGAACATATTAGTATCATTGTAATGGTTCACTTTAACTGTGTATTAAAAAAGAGTTGGTAATGGTTCACTTTAAGCCGGATACAAAACGAGATACAAACCCGAATAGCAACTTTCTTGCATGAAAAAAATCCCCAAGTTCTTCAATCAGATGACAGCTGTTTATACTCGGCCAGCAGCTTTGGGACATCATCCATCCGCAACTGAAATTTAACGATGAGTGTATGGAAAAATGCAGACAATGAATTGATATTAAAAAAAGAAAAAAAAAATTTGCAAACTGAAAGAGAAAAGCATAAATATAACAAACAGAGAAGGGGAAATGCTCTGAAACTAGATGCTTCAATCGGAATAGATGCTTCAATATAGAAAATAGATGCATAAATATAAGATGCTTCAATCGGACTCTGAAACACATTTGCAATTTTATTTAAGTGTAAGCTTGCCTTTATTGAGAAAAAAAAAATTAAAAAAAATGGAATAGCATTTTTCTGGTACAAAAAAGCATCTATATGCAATAGTTTTGAGTGTCCATCTTTGTTGATTGTACTCTTTTATGTCAGTGATGTATCAAAACAAAATATAGTGCATTCTTTTCTTCAAGGGTCCAGAACAATCACAAGCAGGCAAGAGGTAATTCGTTTTCTGCAATAAAAGTTACTTGGAGAACATTCAGACGTTTTCCACCAAAAAAATAAAATAAAATAAAACAAATTAACATAGTTGTGAAATATAAGATATGTCTAAATCTTTTGAGATTTAAATTAACAGAAAATAACAGACAAGTTGCACCTGCCTCATACCTGAGAAGCATTTTTCATGTGATAAAACTGATAAATATATTTCCCAGGAAATCCGGAATCCATGAAATGTGCATCAGATCCACTTCTTGCTCTGTGACAAACAACTATTATTAAGAAAGATTGCAATGACAATAATAAAAAGAAGGAATTAATGGGTACATCTAAAAATGAGTGACTCAAACAGAGAGAGAGAGAGAGAGAGAGAGAGAGAGAGAGAGAAAGAGAGGGAGAAAACAGAGTTTTTTGGAACTCATATTATATTTATCTAAACATAAGATAATAAAATAATTATTTTATCAAATTAGCAAAGGGAAAAAGTTTGACTATCCAGCAAAATCATTTGATTTCCTCAATTTGATGGTCATTGCGCTAGAATAAAATTCAGTACTTTAGGACCAGGAAAACCAGTATTAAGTTTCAATACTAAAGCTCTCACCATCATAGAACCAAACTGTCATTAACTGAAATTCCATATTAATCTGACCATCATAATAGAAACAAGATCATTAAATACATCCCATGTTAACTCATAAAAAATCTGCGACGAAGACTACATTGTTTTATTTTGAACGTCCATCAAATTTCAGATCTATTGGGTTATATAAAGGATTGAAAATTATTCCAAACTAAAATCCTCCAAATTTTATGAGTATTTTTGGTACACAAACTAAAATCCTCTAAAATTTATTGAGATTAAAGGAAAATAAAAAATTGAATAGCTTTCTTCCTCACCAAAGTGATAGAGAGCCATGAGATATAATATTTTTTTCATCTGCCTTATAGAACAAACTGAAGAACCAAATAAAATTCAACCAGATCATGTTATGATTTATGACTATTGGCCCAACAATTATCCCCATGTTCATTTGAAGATGCTATCAGATATCCTAATATTCACTTTTTCCTTTCAACAATTTTAAACTTTGAGGAGAAATAAGGCCTGAACCTTTCAGGAGATTTCAAAGCATGTTCCCCTTTAATTCATGTGGTATTTGTGAATGTCACCTTTCCGCTACAATATTGACTTTGTATTTGATGTCAAATTACTAAAATCTCACATGTTTCCCTTTAATTCAAGTGGCATGTGCAAATATCAACTTTTCACTCCACTATTGACTTTGCATATGATGTCAAAAGACGATGTCATTGTAGAGTATCAGTGATGTGGACCCTTAAGTTCTCAGATCCAAAATACTTTTATTCAACCAAAAAAAGTAAATATTGCTTCGAGGCAACAGCTATAGATTGAAAAGTAAATCCCTAAAATTGTTAGAAAGTCTCACCAAATCCTAATATCAAAGTTCTTACTCTATACTTTTGTCATTAATTATAAAAACAAGTGACTAACCAATTATGGACTATGAAAGTGGGACAGTAATCGGGAATTTTACAGAGTATTTAACATCAACAGATCAAGTACTATCCTGTAACATTGCAACACATTTCAAGCATGATACAGCCCATGATAATCTGCAACTGAAAGTACTGGCAACTGAAAAGGTTTGGCTCTAGTGATCAGAGTATTGCAAAGATGGAAGTATAAGGTAGCACTTACAAATGATGATGAGTAACCAGTCGTTGGTAGTCACGAAGCAAAGGTCCAAGCTCCTTTAGTGCTATAGACCTGGGCGAAGACTTCTTCCAGTGATTGCGAAGAGCCTGAATTTTCTTTTTTTTTTTTTCATTTTTTTTCACCACAAGATTATTGTCAATGTCATACACAAAACAGATGCATCATGAAGATATCCAAGTTATTGAAAAACCTGTTCATTATTAGAAACAATATCTCCCATACATCCTGATGCAAGTTCAAGAAGTTCTCCATCTTCCAACTCGTCAACAATTTGGGGCCTGGAACTCAAGAGCGAAGCTGAAATTTCAAATCTCCTTTGCAATTCAGAGACTGCCGATTCTTCCCTATGGCTTTCCTGGCAAAGAGATGCTGGGTCGTTCAAAAATTTCATATATATATATATATATAAATGATATGTTTAAAGTCTGCATCAGGACAATTCGAAAATTTTGAATCCCAATCAATTTTGTACTCAATGGCATATTTATGAATGCAATACAAGTTTCAAGAAAATCTCATGGGTACTTGCAATCCTTCAAGATTCAGATCAAACAGTAGTTAGAAAAATACAATCATTTAGCAAAGTTTTATTCATCTTCACAACCGAGTATGATTGAACACATAATATGGATTACCTAATCAAGAGGTCCACAAATCATATAGCATGAAATGTAAATTCCCACCTAAAGAAAGCAAAAAGTTAAGCATGCAATTGCTTTCTTAAGCCTCTAGTACGTTACACTTATGCTAGAATGTGTTTGGGTTTTTTTTTCTCGGATAGTGGGGTATATATTACTGCAACTTCGTTATGGGAAGCTTCTAGATCATTTTTGTATTTTTCTAGTCCTAGAGGCTAAGAGAGATACAAAAACTCTTAAATTTGCTTGTATTCTGTTACTTTCAAACTTTTTCCTCAAACCAGAATGCAATACAGAGTTTGATTCATTTTGCATAGCTTCTCATACATGATCTTATGAATTTGGTATCAGAGCCGGTTGTGATGGTGAAGAAGAATTCTGGGAAGAATATTGGAACTCGGGTTGAAGCTGTCGAAGGGGAACTAGGGTCTCTCAGAAGCATCATCGATGGTCTGACGTCAAAACTGGATCAGCTGCTGAGAATGCAGGAAGAAACCTCAAAGATAGCCTCAACACTCTTGAAAGGGAAAGAGAAGGTGGAAGTAGCTCCAGTCAGTGAACGGGAAATTTCAATGCCTATTTTTGGACAATCCGCGGCTGCGCACACAGGGTTCATTGCTTGCGACCCCAGGCCGGAGAGGAAATATTGGAAGCTTGAGTTGCCAAGTTTCAATGGTGACAATCCTAATGACTGGCTCAACAAAGCCGAAAGGTTCTTCGACCTCCAAGCTTGAGCGCTTGGAGGCGGTGGTAGTGGCCTTCGAAGATGATGCTCTCTTGTGGTATCAATGGGAACATAAAAGAAGACCGATATTGTCTTGGGCTGAGATGCGAGGTTTGTTGTTCCAACAATTTTGCAACTCCAAAGAGGGCTCCCTCCATGTCCAGTGGTTGGAACTACGACAAGGGGCTGTCCAGGAGTACCGGAGACGATTTATTTCCACAGCTGCACCGGGATGAAGTTTTAGATCAAGTTTTTCTAAGTCAATTTGTTACGGTTTCAAACCTGATATAAAGGCAGAGGTAAGAATGATGGTAAGACCCACTTCTCTATCAAACTGTATGGAGAAAGCACACCCAATCCACCATACCCACCACGAGAGACCCCTTAGCAGCCCAAACCTTTCATCGGCCCTACGGGATCTATGAGGAGGTAACAGACGCCGAGATACAACGGCGGAGAGATCACGACCTCTTTTATCACTATGATGAGCGCTTCACGCCCAGCCACCGATGTAAGAAAGGCAAGTTGAGTGTCATTGTTGCCATATCAGAGAAAGATGTGGAGGATCCGAAATTGGAGGTGGAGATGGACGCCGTAGAAGTTCCGCCCTAGGTAGAGGTTTCTCTCAACTCGGTTATTGGACTCACTCACCCAAAGACTATGACGCTATGCAATGCTATTGAGGACCAAGCAGTGGTTGTGCTAATCAAACGCATAATTTCTTGTCGCTGCAATTGGTTGAACCTCTAAAGCTGCCATTGAGCCCGACGATGGAATATGAAGTTGTTTTGGGCAACGGCTTCAATGCTTTGACAAAAGAGGTGGGAGTATCACTCCATGTTCAGGGCATTGACATCATAGAAGATTTTCTACCTTTACAATTGGGCAGCACTGATGTTATTCTCAGCATGCAGCAGTTGGAGACAATTAGCAAAACATATATCAACTGGAAGGCACAGGCAATGAAATTCAAACTGGGTGACCGCACAATAACACTCCATGGAGATCCCTCCCTTGGCAAGACTCTGATTTCTCTCAAAGCTATGATGAGAACTATTAGGCATGAAGGTCATGGAATATTAGTTGAGTTGGGCACTTTGACTAGTTCCGTCCACAGCGAGTAGACACTACAGGAAACTTGGCAAGGGGTGTTGCAGCAATATTTGGATGTTTTCCAGGAGCTACAGGGTTTACCATCGGTTTGGAGCCATGAACATTCAATTGTGTTGAAGGACAAGGTCTCTCTAGTAAATGTTAGGCCATATCGATATCCTCAGTGTTAGAAAATGTTGAAATATTTATATTATATGCATGATTCTAGGCTAAAAATCAGTGAATATATTATTCTACTTCCTTATTTCCATTTCATTTTTACTTCTTATTTTGTATCATACATCTAGTATATATACCCATTAGCTTGAGAGAATAATCAAATTGTGTAATTTAGACTTCACT
This sequence comes from Triadica sebifera, assembly GCA_023653625.1. Lineage (NCBI taxonomy): Eukaryota > Viridiplantae > Streptophyta > Magnoliopsida > Malpighiales > Euphorbiaceae > Triadica > Triadica sebifera. The sequence continues at coordinate 13,949,366 of CM042898.1, read as the reverse complement.
CTCTTCTTTCTCTTCTTCTTTCCCTAAGTTTCTCATGGTATCAGAGCCTTAGGGTTTCTGCTATCAGTTTTCCCTCTTCCCATTACTGTTCACGATCCATTCCTGTTCGACCATCTTCTTGCCTCACAGCCACTGTCCCTAGGACGCCGACTACCAAGTCGGAAAAATTTCATCACCAGACGACCGCACGTGAGTCCACACGTGCCATCACAAATTTCTGTCGGTCCTCCACGCGCTGGTGCATGAGCCCTATTCCGGCCACCTTTCTAGTCGCGCTTCCTATAGCAAAGTCGCCCAGTCATCCCAATTCCAGTGGTACCATTGGTTTTCTATTCCGACTTCTCTGATATTCCGACACTCAAAGGCAGCCCCACTCTTCCCGATCTTCTCTGATTCTTCAACCTCTCTTCAACATGTCTGACATCTCAAGTTCTCTAAAACCTTTTATGTCATCAATTTCTAGTCCTCCAGCAATCACTACATTTAAACTACAAGGTAGTGATAATTATGTTTTATGGGCAACATCTGTTGAGTTGTGGTTTATGGGTCAAAAATATAGTGATCACTTAGAAAGAATTGTTAGTGACATTGATGACAAGAATAGAGCTACATGGATTAAGATTGATGCACAATTATGTAGTTTGTTGTGGCATTCTTTGGATCCAAAATTGTTAACTCTTTTTTAATCTTGCAAAACCTGCTATAAAGTCTAGACAAAGGCAAAAACATTGTATACTAATGATATTCAACGTATTAATAAAGTTGTGTCTGACCTTGTCCATTTATAGTAAAATTTTCAAGATATGTCTAGCTACTTGGGACAGGTTGAAACTTTGAAAGATGAATTTAATTCTCTCATGTCGTTTTTGAAAGTATTACTAAACAGGAAAATCAGAGAGAAATTTTTTATAGTATTAGCCTTGATAGGGCTTAGGGGAGATTTGACTTCAATACGAGATCAAATTCTTGCTAGTCCAGTCATTCCTACTCTCGATGAAGTGTTTGCTCGGTTACTTCGTATCTCCTCCACCAAGCCTGAAACTGAGTCATCTGTACTAGTTATACAGAGAAATAACCATCAAGGAGATAATAGAAAATGGAAAGAAAATGATCCAAATTTCATTGTACCCACTGTAATAAGAGAGGTCATACTCGTGATACTTGTTGGACCCTTCATGGTTGACCTCCAAGGAACAATCAGAATAATCGATCTACTGCTCATATGACTAGTCTCAAGGAGATGAGATTCTTCCTTTACCAACTGCTCAAGCTTAGGTATATGATTCAGTTACATTGACTAGGGCTGATTATACTGATTATTTGCAGTATCAAGCATCAAAACAACAATCATCTTCTTCCATGGTTTTTGTTGCTCAATCGGGTAATTCATTTGCTTACCTAACACGGACTTCACCTAGTAAATCTTGGATCTTTGATTCTAGTGCTTTTGATCATATATCTGGTAATAAAAACTTTTTCTCTACTCTCCACTCTCCATCCATTTCCTCTACAATCACCTTGGCTAATGGATTAAAGGAGTAGGAGAAAGTAATACTCTCTTCTATTCCCTAAGTCTGTGTCTTATATGCTTCAGAATATCCTTACAATTTGATCTCTATTAGTAAAATATCTAAACAACTTAGCTGAAGAGTGATATTTGATTCCAATTCTGTTTCTGTGCAGGACCGGAGTACAGGGAAAATGATTGGTGAAGGTCATGAGTCAAATGGATTATATTATCTTTCCTGCATTGCCACTGCTTTTACTTATACTCCTTCAGTTAATCTTCTTTATAATTGCCTGGATCATCCTAGTCTCACCAAATTTCAGAAAATGGTTCTTGGTCTTTCAACATTGTCTTCTATTGAGTGCGAGTCTTGTCAGTTTGGGAAACATACTCATAGTTCTTTTCCTAAGCGATTAAATAATAGAGCTTTATTTATGTTTAATGTTGTTCACTAAGATATATGGGATCCAAGTCGTACTGATACAAACTTGGGGTTTCATTATTTTCTTACTTTTATTGATGATTGTTCTCGTTATACTTGGTTGTTTCTAATAAAACATAGATCATAGTTGTTTACTATTTTCAAAAACTTTTATGCTGAAATTCAAAATCAATTTGGTGTCTCTATTAAAATTTTGCGCAGCGATAATGTACGAAAATGCTTCATTCCTTTCAGAAATTCATGGTCTATCAGAGAATCATTCACCAAACATCTTGTGCTTATACCCCTCAACAAAATAGAGTGACTGAACGAAAAAATCGACATCTCATTGAAATAACCTGAGCCATACTCATTCATCATAATGTTCCATTTCGTTTTTAGGGGGAAGCTGCTTAACTGCATGCTATCTAATTAATTGGATGCTCTCCTCAGTTTTGCAAAACCAGAGTCTTCATTCTATTTTGTTCTCAAGTCAACCCTCTTACCATCTCTCTGCTTGTGTTTTTGGGTGTACTTGTTTTATCCATAATCATATCCCTGGCAAGGATAAACTTCATCCCAAATCTATTAAATGTGTCTTATTAGGGTATTCTCGCCTACATAAGGGTTACAAATGCTATGATCCAACAACTAACAAATACTTTACCTCAGCAGATGTAACCTTTTTCGAGATATCCCCTTACTTTTCACCAACCACAGACCAACAAAATATAATAGAAGCTCTTCCAGTTCCCATTTTTCCAATTTCTATCACACCATCCCATCCCCTAAACCATTACAAGTTTACTATAGAAGACCTATGCATGGTCTTAATGTTCCTCTTGCAGGTACAAATCAAATAAATACTCTCCACTTGACTCATCTTCTGCGCCACCAACTTCTCCAACACCGGTCATGTCTCAGACAAAAGAACTCACTCCACTTATTGCTATCAGAAAATGTATTCGTTCTTCTCGTAATCCTCATCCCATTTATAATTTCTTGAGCTATCATCGTCTATCACCTTCATACTATGCCTTTGTATCCAATTTATCCACTGTACCTATCTCGAACAATGTTAGTGAAGCACAAGAACATCCAGGTTGGCAACAGGCTATGGTTGAGGAAATGAATGCTCTTCATGCTAACAATACTTAGGAGCTGGTTCCATTGCCATTTGGAAAATCCATAGTTGGTTGTCGTTGGGTTTATGCAGTAAAAGTTAGTCCTGATAGTAAAATCGATTGCTTGAAAGCTCGTTTGGTTGCTAAAGGGTACACTCAGGTTTCTCGCCTTGATTATGGAGATACCTTTTCTCCAGTTGCCAAGATTGCCTCTGTTCGACTCCTTATTTCTCTTGCTGCTATGCACCATTGGAGTATTCATCAAATGGACATTAAAAATGCCTTCTTACATGGAGAATTGACATAAGAAGTCTATATGGAGCAACCACTAGGTTTTGTTGCTCAGGGTGAGTCTGGATTGGTTTGTCGACTGCGAAAGTCTTTTTATGGTTTAAAACAATCTCCAAGGGCATGGTTTCAATGATTTAATACCGTTGTTCAAAATTTTGAGATGCATAGAAGCGAAGTAGATCACTCAGTGTTTTATCATCATACAATTCATGGTAAATGTATTTACTTAGTGATATATGTGGATGACATTGCTATAGTAGGAGATGATCATGAAGGAATCGCTCAACTCAAGCAACATCTCTGCAGTTATTTTCAAACTAAAGACTTAGGGAGATTGAAATATTTTTTGGGCATTAAGGTAACAATCAAATACAGACATTGCTATTTCATATAGGAAATATGCCTTAGATATTTTGGAAGAGACAAGAATGTTAGATTGCAAACCTATGGAAACTCTTATGGATCCAAATGTTAAATTTGTTCCAGGACATGGGGAGCCATTAAAAGACTGGTCAGTACCAAAGATTGGTGGGAAAACTCAATTATCTCACTATCACTCGCCTAGATATTTCGTTTGCAGTAAGTGTGGTCAGTCAGTTCCTTCAAGCCCCATGTGACAGTCATTGGAATGCAGTAATACACATCCTTAGATATATCAAAGATCTCTAGGACAAGGTTTGTTGTATGAGGACAGAAAATATACACACATCATTGGGTATTCATATGCTGATTGGGCAAGTTCTTCAGATAGACGATCCACCTCGGGATATTGTTCCAATTTGAGGAAATCTAATATCATAGAAAAGCAAAAAGCAAGATGTTGTAGCAAGATCAAGTGCAGAAGCAGAATATCGAGTCATGGCCTTAGTTACTCATGAACTTGTTTGGTTAAAACAGTTATTTGAAGAATTAAGGTGTGGAGATGTTATTCCAATGAAATTGATTTTGTGATAATCAAGCAACACTACACATTGCTTCAAATCCGGTCTTCCATGAAAGAACAAAACACATGAGATAAATTATCATTTTGTCAGACAGAAGATTGAATCCGGATGCATTGTTACTAAATTTGTGAATTCGAATGATTAATTGGTAGACATTCTTACTAAAACTCTAAGATGACCACGAATTGAATATATATGTAACAAGCTAGGAGCATATGATATATACGCTCTAGCTTAAGGGAGAGTATTGAAATATTGATATTATATGTATGATTCTAGGCTAAAAATCAGTGAATATATTGCTGTAAATATATGATTCTACTTCCTTATTTGTATTTGATTTTTACTTCCTATTTTGTATCCTACATCTAGTATATATACCCATTAGCTTGGGGGAATAATCAAGCTATATAATTCAGACTTCACTCTCTTGTTTCTCTTCTTCTTTCCCTAAGTTTCTGAGAAAACAAAGATTGAAAAGCTTGTCAAAGAGATGTTTGCTGCTGGAATTATTAGGCCACGTACCAGCCCCTTTTCAAGTCATGTTTTGCTAGTTAAAAAGAAAGATGAGTTGACATTTTTGTGTTGACCATAACTTATAAGGCCCTAAACAAGGAAACCGTTCCCGATTGCTTTCCTATACCAATTATTGACAAGCTGCTAAATAAGCTCCATGGCTCTTGCATTTTCATGAAATTGGACCTAAAATAGAGATATTACCAGATCCGAATCAGACTTGGGAATGAGCGGAAGACAGCCTTCAGGACACATGAGGGTCATTACAAATTCCCCATGATGCCGTTTGGCTTGACAAACGTATCAGCCATGTTACAGACATTGATGAACCAGATCTTTAAACCTCATCTCTGCAAATTTGTGCTTGTGTTTTTTGACGACATTTTGATTTACAATGCTACAATGGAGGATCATATCCGCCATGTCTCATTGGTGTTGGGGCTGTTTCGGAAACACAAATTATATGCCAACTATAAGAAATGTGAGTTTGGGAAGACTTCACTAGCGTATTTGGGCCGTGTGATCTTTAAAGATGGAGTTTCAGTTGATCCTTCTAAAATTCAAGTAATGCTTGATTGGTCGCGTCCCCAAACCATCACCGAATTAAGAAGACTTCTGGGTTTGAGAGGGTACTACTGTAAGTTTGTCAAAGGGTATGGAAACATAGCTTGGCCTTTAACAGAACGTGTGATATCTAAAGATGGAGTTTCAGTTGATCCTTCTCAAATTCAAGCAATGCTTGATTGGTCATGTCCCCAAACCATCACCGAATTAAGAGGATTTCTAGATTTGACAGGGTATGGAAACACAGCTTGGCCATTAATAGAACAGCTTAAAAAAGGCAAGTTAGGGTGGACTGGTGCAGTCGAGACAACTTTTCTCTCTCAAGAAAGCTATGACTATTGTTCCGGTGTTAGCTATGCTGGATTTTTCCAAGACTTTTACCATCGAGACAGATGTTTTAGGCTATGCTGTTGGAGCTGTGTTGAAGCAAGAACAACAACCGATAGCCTATTTTAGCCTAATTTTGGGCCAGCAAGCTCTGTTGAAGTCTACCTATGAAAAAGAACTCATGGCCATTGTGTTGGCTGTATTGAAGTGACATCCCTATTTACTGGGCCAAAAATTTGTTGTTAAGACTGACCAACAAAGCCTCAAACACTTGCTTGAACAACGGGTGGTAGGACATGAGTATCAATGTTGGGTTAGCAAGCTAATGGGCTATGATTTTGCAATTCAATACAAATCTGGTGGCACAAATAAGGTAGCAGATGCACTTTCAAGGAGAAGAGACCTAAAAGAATGCAATACCATCGTGGTTCCTAATTGGAGGGATTGGCACAAACTGAAGGAAGAAATAGCGGCTGATGCTTTCCTACAAAAGATAAAGGCTGATTTGGAGCAAGATGAGGCAAGACGTGGGATTTGCTTTGCGAAATGGGCTGGTCTTTAAACGGACAGATTGGCGATATCCAAAAGTTCTCACTTCATACCACTCAATTTTCAAGAATATCATGCTTCTCTTATCGAGGGGCATTCAGGTGAGACCAAAACATATAAATGAATAGCTGCTGAACTATTTTGGGTGGGAATGAGAAATGATATTCCTCGGATGTTTGCAACTTGTGAAGTGTGTCAAAGAAACAAGAGCCTAAATTCATCGCCTTCGGGTCTACTTCAACCGATACCACTACCCGCTCATGTTTGGGATGAATTAACTATGGATTTCATAGAAGGGTTACCCAAATCAAGAGGCATGTCTACTATTCTAGTCGTGGTGGATAAGCTCATAAAGTATGCCCATTTCCTAGGTCTAAAACAACCATTTTACAGCCCAAACAGTGGCAGTCTTATTTGTTAGAGAAGTCATTATGCTCCATGGGGTTCCAAGGTCAATAATTTCAGATAGGGACTGGGTATTTATGAGCAAGGTTTTGCAAGAGCTTTTCCATTTGCAAGGCACTAAATTGAAACACAATACAACTTATCATCCACAGACCGATTGCCAATCGGAAGTGGTCAAGAGGAGCCCTGAAACTTATCTGAGGTGTTTTGCTTCTGAACAACCAAGCCAATGGTCCAAATGGCTGCCATGGGCAGAATTTTGGTACAACACGGAAGGCTTTGTATGGTAGGGATCCTCCTCCCCTTATTTGCTACTATGCTAATAACGCGGTTGATCAGTTATTGATCGAACGAGATGCAATCCTTGATATTTTAAGAATGCATCTTCTTCGAGCTCAGCAGCGAATGAAGAATAATGCAGACCTACACCGCAAAAATGAGGAATTTGAGGTGGGTGACCAAGTTTTTCTGAAGTTGAGGCCGTATAGACAGAAGACTTTGGTTCACCGGCATAATCAGAAGTTAGCAGCATGCTTCTATGGGCCTTACCAGGTGTTAGAACGCATTGGCAAAGTTGCCTACCGCCTGGAATTGCCACCTGGCTCTGCTGTCCATCCGGTCGTTCATGTTTCGCAACTTCATTGTGCCAAGGGAGATTTAGTTTCCTCCTCGTTTCTGCCACCACAACTTACATCAGATTCGGAACTATTGGTTGAACCAGCAGCCTTGCTCAGTGTGAGACCTAAAACCCATGGCCAGCTGGGAGAAATAGAGGTTCTGATTCAGTAAGCTTATTTACCTTCTTTTGAAGCAACTTCGGAGGATTATACTCTGATGTGCAACCAGTTTCCTAATTTCCACCTTCAGGACAAGGTGCAAGTTTGGGGAGGAGTAATGTTAAGCCTCCAGTACGTTACACTTAGGCTTGGAAGAAGAAAGGAATTCATGTTATGGGCTGATGTTGGTTTTGGGCTGGTTGCTGCAAAAGTTCAGATATGTTTTGAAATTGCCTGATTCTTTTCTGTTGCTTTATTATTTTCTGTTAGAGGATATTTTGGAGAATGTGTTTGGGTTTGTTTTCTCGGGTAGTGGGGTATATATTACTGTGAGTTTGTTATGGGAAGCATCTAGATCATTTTTGCATTTTTCTAGTCCCAGAGGCTAAGAAAGATACAGGCACTCTCAAATTTGCTTGTATTCTGTTACTTTCAAACTTTTTCCACAAACCAGAATGCAATAAAGAGTTTGATTCATTTTGCATAGCTTCTCATACCTGATCTTATCATGCTTCCAACACATGTAGGGTAGTTTTGGCAAAGTATTTACGTTAAAAAGTATATAAGCATGTCAAAATACAGACAACTGTCAATGACATACAAGGGGATAATGTTGGACTCTTGTGCAACTGACTTACTATTTAGAAAAGGTGTTGAAAGGACTGTGAAGTTGCCTTGATACCTTAAATGCCGATTGGTCACCATTTTTTGCCATGCCCAAGTCCTTATTTTGACGAAGATTTTTTCTTGAAGATGCAACCAGCCGTTTTGCAAAAGGGTCTCCTAGAAAAAAGGCAAAGTCACAACAATACACGGCATGTTAATGACCATATAAAAAGATCCGATTCAATATCCTGCAACAGAAGAAACAAGGCACTTTGTTTTGTTGCAAATCCAATAGATAACTTTTTATCTCCTTAAGGTTTTCAGTTTAATAAATTATCAAAAGCAGGTCCACTAGAAGAGTCTCATACTATTGCTGCCTTAAGATTAAATGCGCAGAGACTTATACTTTCATTTGGTGTTACTTGTTACATCACAATAGAGCAACCTCACTTTCAGACTCACCCTGTGTTCAATCATGTAATTTAGAAAATAAGAGGATGCAAACAATTTCAAAAAATGAAAACAAAACATGGATCTCATGCCATTAATCAACCTACTCCCTTATTTTTTCATATAATTTATAGTTCTCAATATAGTGCAGATAGCCATTACCATATGTTTAGTTTAAATCATTATATGTTTAGTTTATATCATTACAATTTGCAACTATTAGCGTAAATGGTATTCTGAATCTGTCTGAAGTCCACAAGAGTTGCGGATGGAACTTTATGCATAAGATAATTTACTAAGTCATTCACAGAGTAATGACAACGAGGAAAAGAGATGATTACAGCAATCAAATGAGTAGATGAGTACAGAGATTATCCGAAAGCAAATATGGTACCTTCCGGAACCAACCACCATAGATCACCAAATGTTGATTTTCCATCAAAGCCACCAAACAACAGATATCTTGAACCAATACATGTCATTGAGTGGTATGCCCGAGCAGAAGGGGAATCACCACTAGTATGTAGCCGTTTCCACTGTGCAGACACTTTAAAATTAAGCTGAAAGTTAGGACAAAGAAAATACATAGGAAGCAGAAAATATGTAAATTTAGTAAAGACAACTGTGTGTTGGATGACTAGTTGCTTGCAGTTTAACCTGCATTTTGTTTTTATATAACAGTTTCTGTCAGCAGCAGCATGCATGTTATTCATCCAGTAATCATGCTTTATTTACAAATGCTTAATAAAAATCTACAAATCCATATAAATTAAATTCTCAATTTTTCTTTCTTAATGCAAAAGTCATTTGTTAGCTTGTGATGTGCAAAAATAAAAAAGAATTGAGCACAGAACAGAAAACTTGTAATGAATGTATCCCCTAAAATGTAATCAGCATTACCAATTCAAAATACTTCTTTGAAAAATCAATCAGAAATTATATCAGCCATCATATTCAACATGTAGTACTAGAAAATTCTTAAATAGTCCAAGCAAAAAGGGGGATTTAATTTACAAAATATCTATGGGAACTTTTTCAAACAACCAAGTCTGATACTGTAGAACTGCTCTATTACATTCTTATTGATAATGTATATTGTGGAAACCATCTCACCCTCAATAGCTACTAAACTAAAAATAAAATCCAATCACATTATTTATTTTCAACTAAAACAACCCAATAGAGAAAATACCAATAAAATCTCCCATGTAAGGATGCATTTTTGGAACACGCTACTTAAGATATTTACTTAGTAATTTTGAGAATTACCCCTGTCTAAAACAATGCAGTCATTGTAATAAATGTCATAACGACTCAACCAGCCACCAGTCCCATGCCCGCCAAAGAGCAAGAGCTGAAAAGAAAGTATTTCAATAGTCAGATAAATTCACGAAGAAGAAGATAAAAGGGGAGAGGATTTACAGCGACCACAGAAATCCACTATATCAAATTCATTATTAATTATTTGTGAGCAGACAGCTAAAGTTTGTTTATCAGAAAGCAATACTTTGGAAGACATTGACTCTGGAAACCCTATTTTTGAAGCATGTCTAAGTGTTAGGTTTCATCCAAAAATCTTCCTTTAGGTTATAGAGATAGACAGGTCTGCCAATTCCAGCCTGTTACAATATCAATCCTTCTAAACTTAACCCCAACCCAACATCCCCTAACTAAACAAACCCACCAACCCAGCGCACATCTGTCAAAAAAAAAAAACCACAAAGCCTGCCAAACAAAATGATAGAACTTTTCCTGCTTGAGGCTGGTATACAATATTCATGTATGACAGAAGCGTTGGAGATGGTAGAACAAAGGTGAGCATTGGATGCAGAAGCATGAGTGCCTTGAATGAGTTAGGCCAAGTAACTGACGAAGCACGGATTTTCTTGCCTGAGTTCCTCAAACAAAACATGAGTCTTCAGGTGCTCATCTCTCAAATTGGTCCGTTCTATCATCAAGGCCTCTATCTTCTGATTATGATCTTTGTTGGAACTCTTGGAGCTTCACTTCTAAGGACCCAAATTGAGATTCCAGTGGCTAAAGATAAGCATTCCCTTGATATTCTTACTTGGAGCTGAGAGAGCAAATATGCTTAAAGTTTTCTATAGAGGCCAAAAAATCCTTCGAGGAAGACCCTCTTGTTTTCTTAGTATTGGCCTTATTCATTAGAAGTTTTTCCCCAACGTACTGTGACTACTTTGATACCAATTGTTAGAATTTTTCCTTATGATTTATATTTTTCTAAGGATTAAAAGAATAAAAATAGGGGATTGGAGAGAAGAATGGGTTGAGAGAGAGAATTGATAAGAGGGGAAAGAGAAGAGAAAAGAAGTAAAGAAACAAAATAGAAGATTAAGAGAAAATTGTATTGAATCTCATGAGTGGTCCCCAAATGGACATTACATGTCTATATAATATTGGTTAAAGTTTCCTTACCTCTATTGCCACCGGAGTTGGAGACTGTAGAACAGAGGTGAGCATTGGATGCAGAAGCATGAGTGCCTTGAATGAGTTAGGCCAAGTAAGTGACAAAGCACTAATTTTCTTGCTTGAGTTCCTTTTACAAAACATGAGTCTTCAAGTGCTCATCTATCCTATTGGTCTGTTCCATCATCAGGATCTCTATCTTCTAATTATGAGCTTGTTGGAACTCTTGGAGCATTATTCATTAGAAAATTTTCCCCTAGATATTGTGACTACTCTGATACCAATTGTTAGGATTTTTCCTATCGATTTATATTTTTCTAAGCATTAAAAGAATAAAAATAAGGGATTGGAGAGAAAAATGGGTTGAGAGAGAGAATTGAGAAGAGGGGGAAGAGAAGAGAAGAGAAGAGAAGTGAAGAGAGGAAGAAGTCCAAATAGAAGATTAAGCGAAAATTGTATTGAATCTCATTAGCAGTCCCAAAATGGAAATGACATACCTATATAATAGCTAGAAAAGGTGAGTTGTGCAAATTGCCTAAAAGGCATGTGCATGATTATTCTCTACTAGCCAATACATTGCTAGTACCAAAACTAACTTGTCATCTTGTCCTATTCTACCATAACTAACTTCCCTCCTCTATTTACTATTCTGCCCCTAACTCCTATATTTATATGTTGCACATTACAACTCTTGCCCTACAATCTATATTACTCCGGCACTTCATCTTTTAAAAAGTACTCGTACCCTTCAAGTATGACATTGGTATGGGTATGAAATTCTTACTGGATCCTTCACTTTAAAAGTAGATACTCATAATCCCAATTTCATTTAAATTACATGTGCAGATCAAATGGAGTTGGAAGAAAATGTTTTTGTGGAATTAGAAGAATTATCTCTTAATGACCCATAATTAGAGACTGATTTATGGTGGTAGCAAAAATTAATATAGATTATATGGCAAACTTGGGCTGATTTACAATTATAATGTACTTAGAATTATCATTTTATTATTTGTTTGTGATTTTGAATTTTAGACTTTAAGTTTGTAATTTAAAATATTTTATCCAATTTTATTTTATTTAGCAATTTAATGTTATAATTTGATCTATCTTTTAACTTAAATTATTACATATAAAAATTAAAATATTTACATATATATATATATATATATATATATATATATATATAGGTATATCCCCGTACCCGTACCCTAATTTTGGATACTTTTTAGTCGTACCCTAATTTTGGATACTTTTTAGTCGTACCCACTTATCCTAAAATTTAAAAAATAAGAATCCAGACTTCTAGATAGGTACCTGTGTCGGGTACCCGTACTCGAGACCAAGCAACATAGCCTACAATGATCATTACATCTAAAATAGGAATCACTATACATTGAAATGCTAAACTCAGCAAAAACAAAGAAGATTTTTGCAGATTACTAAAGACTGTAAAAATAAGCTTTAGACAATAATTGATGAAACTACACCCTACTTAGGGTGCGTTTAGTGTTGAGTTTGGGAAAAACGTTTTTAGAGAAAAAAAATTTATTTTTAATTTTTTTGAGTTTTGAAAACTGTTTTGGAGAAAAGTAGGTAAATAGATATTTTTTTCCATAAACATGTTTGAGAAAAGTAGTTTACAAAAAATTTTAAAAATCACTCAATTAAATCAAAAAAATTCTAAACCTACTTTTTGGACACCCAATAACAATCCCAAATACCTTTTTACCAAACACCCATCTTTCCAAAATGTAAAGATAAAGTAAAAACTTCAAGATATTTAACTCAATCTGTATCTATACAAGCCTTGCCTTCATAAAAGGTCACACTAACAATAAAGTACACATATGCTCAACAACAAGGTGACAAGCTTTGAATAAGAATAAACACAACAATGATTTAAAGAAATCAAGTTCCAATTTTTACTACTAATGATTGATTGCATTAATGCATTAGGGGACCAAAAAGTTTAATATCAGTCCTGTAAATTTGTAATGGTTAATGCAATCATGACCATAGACATGCTTTTTTTTCATTATTAAGGATGCACATTTATCATTGTACATTACGGGATGAAACTTGGAGAAAGCAGTTAGAAAGAAGTTCAATTTGAATAGATGCTTTGGATTATATGACACAGGCTTACGTCGCAAGCCATGTTTCTCCATACAAACATAAAACCAAGCCTTAGGGCCAGCAAATGGCAATAGAAATATCCTCTGAGCTATTCTAGGCACTAACATTTTTTTCAAAATAACAGCATATACATGAAGACTGAGACAGAGTAGCATCTGATATCAAAGAAAATATCAAGGACAATAGCTGAGGTTCTAAAGATGACATTACATAGTATCCTCCAGATGTCATAGTGTGACCACAACGAGGAGAAGGAGCTTGACCAGGAAGCTTCAATTGTGTCCATCCAGCTGTTTCATTCTCTTCCTTCCACAACAAAGAGAAAACAAAAACCAACTTAATCCCATATAACAATTACTGCCTACTGTTTTACTCTTAAGCTCAGAAAACACACACACACACACACAACGATGCAGAAAAAATGTCATTGCACTCGTGTTAAGGGACTGCCATTCCCTTGAAATATTTTTCCTAAGAGACACGTACAGCTTTCACACAAACACAATAAATTAAGAACTAACAATTTACCATTGTAAAGGAAAAAATAAGGCAAACGGAATTCTGTTGCCAGAGCTGTACATAAAATTAGATCAGTAGATTGTTATAAAATTCATTATATGGTGCCTACTGATATGCTCATCAGTACAATGATGCAGTGATCAACCATTTGAACATTAGGAATACATCTTAGTCCTAAAAATGTTCATCCTAGTGCATATTCACCTTGCTTTGATCAGTGAAACACATGCTGTTTCAACTGAACTTGTACAACAGTTTGTAATTAAATGAAGACTTGATCATTTTAACTCTACAACTAAAACTGGGATGAAGCCATCAAAGAAACCTAAAGATATTATTTCAAAGTAAACAGCAAGGCCAAATATTAGACATACTTCAGACCAAAATAGAAATTCCTAATATTAGCTTCTTCAATCAGGTACTCGCTTAGGGAAGGTATGTAAGTGCAAAAAAAAAATAAAAAAAATTATACAATTAATATTTCTCCATTAATGAGATAGTACACCATGGAACAGATAATTTGAGCAATAAAAGTTCACATATTTGACTTCAAGACGCCATATAATTATATATTACTAAAACCGTTTGGGAAGTTACAGTTGAAATAACAGTAATTTTCTCCCTTTCATTATTTGATGGTGAAGGTGGTAATTGGGTCCTCCTCATTTCTTGACTTTTCTAGAAGTTTTTTTTTTTGTTCACTTCTACATTTTGCATGACACTAGACTTCTCTAGGTTGCATAATTCCCTCTTTACTACCCTTTTTTTATTTTATTTCCCCTTTGACTCCCATACTTTTCACTCTTTATAATTTAGTCCATAAATTAATTTTCATTTTTTTCTAATCTTATTTTCAACCTTATTATCTTACTTTAATTTCACTCCAAAACTTTTAATTTAATTAATATACTCTCAATTAAATTTTCTTTATAATAAAATTTATGGTTCAAATTTAGACACCATCTACATTTCATACTACTAAGAATCTATCTTTTTAGGGTCAAAAAGTGGAATCACAAGATTGACCTCAGTTATTTTTCAATTTAATTTATGCCAATAAATTTACTCGTACCTTAAATTGTTCTCTCAATCTTTCCTGATTATTGTTTGTTTTAGAATCTTACGACGAAGCATATTATTGGCAAGGGACATGAGTGTAGAGGCCTCCACATCCTTGATACAAAAGTATCGAGATCCATAGCTTGTTCTGGAGTAGACACCCAATTTGAAGCACATTACCCATTTAATTATCCTTCTCTTTTTGTATTAAAGAAATTATATCCTCAATTTCAAAGTTTCTCTCCATTAGATTGTGAGTCGTGCCAGTTTGCAAAATATCATTGTCTGAGTTCAAGTCCAAGAGTCAACAAGCGAGTTAGTGCTCCTTTTGAGCTAAGTCATTTAGATGTTTGGAGTCCTTGTTTTGTTTCATTCAAAACAGGGTTCAAGTATTTTGTTACTTTTGTTGATAATTATTCTCAAATAACATAATTATATTTAATACAAAATCCTTCTAAGGTATTTTCTCATTTTTTTGCTTTTTGTGCTGAAATTAAGACTCAGTTTAATGTCTTTGTTCAAACTTTGAAAAGTGACATACTAAAGAATATTTCTTTGCCACTTTTCAAAATTACATGATTCAACATGACATTTTTCATTGAATTTCATATGTTGATACACCATCTCAAAATAGAGTTGTTAAACTGAAAAATGAACACTTTCTAGAAACTGCAAGGGTAGTATTGTTCCAAATAAAATTTCCTAAATGTCTTTAAGCAGATGTTGTCTCTATAGCTTATTTTCTAATTAATCGAATGTCATCGTCTGTTCTTAATGGTGAAACATCTTATCATGTTCTTTTTTCCAAACAAAACATTATTTCTTATTGAAACTAATATATTTGAGTGCACTTATTTTGTTTGGGATATTCATTTGTATGCTACAAAATTAGATCATAAATCCCTGAACTAATTTCTTTTAGGGTATTTGTCGACAAGGGATATAAGTGTTATAATCCTACTCTTAACAACTATCTTGTTTCAGTTGATGTCACCTTCTTAGAAGATACTTCAATTTATTCATCTACATCTTACACAAGTCAAGGGGAGGATGATGATTTGTTAATATATACTGTTACATCTTCAGTTCCTAATCTTGTTGAGTCTGTCCCTGCTCGGCCCAAGCCTTTTGTAGTCAAAGTATATTCTCAACAAACTTCTCCTTCGGAACCATGGATTGTGTCAGTTGCACCCACTCCTTCGTCTTCGTACTCATTCCCTCAGTCTACCAATCCATATGACATTCCTATTGTTATTCGGAAAGGTAAAAGTCAATGTACTTATCCTATTTTCTTATTTTTCTTATACCCATTCCCTTAATCTATCATTATGTTCTTTTATTGGCTCTGGATTCAATTTTTGTTCCTAAAACTGTTCATGAAGCACTATTTCACCCTGTTTGGCATTAGGCTATGATTGAGGAAATGAATGTCTTAAAAGAAAATGAATGGTATTTAGACTTTGGTGAATTTAGCTGCAGGAAAGAAAGCAATTGGTTGTAAATGGGTCTTTGCAATACAAGTTAATTCTGATGGATCAATTGCACGCTTGAAAGCTTGCCTGGTTGCTAAATGATAAACTTATGGCATCAATAAACACTTCTTCTCTTGTTGCGAAGATTATATCTGTCAGATTATTTATCTCTATAGCTACCGCTTATGACTGACCATTGCATCAACTGTATATCAAAAATTATTTTCTTCAGAAGGATTATACTTACATGGCTATATTGTTCAAGGGGAGTGTGGGAAGGTATGTTATCTTCGTAAATCATTGCATGGGCTCAAAAAAGTTCTCGTGCTTGGTTTGAAAATTTTAATGAAGCTGTTGAGAAGTTTGGAATGAAGAAAAGTCAGTCTGACCACTCAATGTTCTACAGAAAGTCAATGGATAACATTATTCTGCTAGTAGTGTATATGGATGACATTGTCATTATTGGTAGTGACACTACAAGTATGTCATCTCTTAAATCATTTCTCCATAGCCAGTTTAATACTAAAGATTTGGGAATATTCAAATACTTTTTGGGTGTTGAAGTAAACAGAAACAAAAAGGGAATTTTCTTAACTCAAAGAAAATATGTGCTTGATTTATTGTCTGAGACAAGAAAATTGGGGGCTAAACAGTGTAGTACTCCAATGGTTCCTAATTTGCAACTCACAAAAGGAGAATTGTTTGAGGATCATGAGAAATATAGAAAGTTGGTTGGAAAGCTCAACTATTATACTGTGACCCATCCAGATATTGCATAGTTAGTGTTGTCAGTCAATACAAGTCTTTTCCAATTGTTCATCACAAGGTAGTAGTGGAACAAATATTGTGTTATCTAAAAAGAGCACCTAGGTGAGGCATTTTGTATGGCAATTATAGTCATACTAGGATTGAATGTTTTCCTTATGCTGATCGGGCCGGATCTAAGGATGACAGGATATCTACTTCAAGCTATTGTGTTTTTGTAGACGGTAATTTAGTTTCGTAACAAAGCAAGAAGCAGATTGTTGTCTCACATACAAGTGCATAATCATAATATTGGGCCATGGCACAATTTGTATGTGAAATTATGTGGGTATATTAGCTTTTGACTAAAGTAGATCTTAATACTTTAGTACCAACTAAGTTATGGTGTGATAATCAGACTGTTTTTCACATCGCATTCAATCCAGTGTTTTATGAACAAACAAACCATATTGAAATTGATTGTCACGTCATTCGTGAAAAGATTGAACAATGTCTAATTTCCACTGGTTATGTTAAAACAGGAAAATAACTTGGAGATATCTTTACAAAGCCTCTTAATAGGTTTTGAATTGAGTATTTTTTTTAATAAGTTGGGCATGATAAATATCTATGTTCCGGCTTGAAAGAGGTGTTATAGAATATGAATGCAATATTGCAGAATAAGAATGTATATATTAGTTGTAATCAAGGGAATTAGGGGTAAATGAATATTTTCTTTCCTATTTTACAAACCTAGGGCTATATATATATATATATGGACTATTTACATCAATGATATATACAAACATTATTCTCTAATTACACCGACATCCATTATCCAAATATATGTCCTATGAAAATCTCTCACTTGTCTTTCATGCTTTTACTTCACAATTGTCATGCATAGAGATTCCTAATAATGTGTAGGATGCTACGAGAGTTCTTGAGTGAAAGGAAGTTGTTCTTGAGGAGATGAAAGCTCTTGAAAAAAAAAAAAGGCACATGGGAATTAGTTGATGTACCAAGGGGAAAGACAACTATAGGTGTAAAATGGATCTTCATTATCAAGTATAAATCTGATGGCTCCTAGAACGATACAAAGCCTAACTAGTAGCCAAGGGATTCACTCATACCTATGGCATTGAATATTTGGGGACATTTGTCCTAGTTGCTAAGCTAAACTCCATAAAGTTCTCGTCTCTTGTAGCTAACCTTGACTGGTCCTTGCATCAGTTAGACGTAAAAAAAATGTATTTTGCAATGAAGATTTGGAGGAAGAAGTGTACATGGATCACCCTAGGATTCGATGAAAAGTTTGGTACAAAGGTGTGTAAACTAAAGAACTCCTTATATGGGTTGAAATAGTCACCTAGAGTCTAGTTTGAGAAATTTACTCAATTTTATAATAGTCAAGGGTATTCCCAAGGGCAAGGTGATCATACAATGTTTTTCAAGTGTTCACAAAATGGAAAGATTTCCATACTAATTGTGTATATAGATGACATCATTCTTACTGGTAGTGATGTACTCGAGATGAACCGTTTGAAGGCCTCCATCTCATCAGCATTTGAAATCAAGAACTTAGGACCTCTGAAATATTTTCTAGGTCGAAGAAAGGGATTTTTGTCTTCCAACAGAAGTATGTTCTTGAGCTCCTTAAGGAGACTGGTATAAGTGGTTGTAGGACAGCTGATACACCAATAGATCCCAATCAGAAACATGGAGATGCAAGGAAGGTGATATGGAGAATTCAACTCAATATCAAAAGTTGGTGTGTATGTTGAATTACTCATCACATACAAGACCAGTTATTGCTTTTGTTATGAGTTTGGTAAGTCAGTTTACGCATTCATCCTATGAGAAACACATTGAGGCATCAGTTTATGCATCACCTTGCGAGAAACACCTGAGGCAGCCTATCAAATTCTTAGATACTTAAAAGGTACAACAGGTAAGGGGTTACTATTCCAAAAAACCACACAACATAACACAAAAGCATAAATTGATGCAGATTTCATAGGCTCAATGATTGACAAAAGTTTGGGGAAATCTAGTCACATGGCCAAGAAACAGAATGTGGTATCAAGGCAGAATATAGGGCTATGGCTAATGGAATCTGTAAAATGCTTTGGTTAAGAAGAATTCTTGAAGAGTTGTGGATGCTCATGCATATGCCAATGAAGTTAAATTGTGATAATAAAGCTGTCATAAATATTGCTCAGAATCCCGTTCAATATTATCGCACAAAACATGTGAAAATTGACAGATACTTCATAAAGAAATATATTAGTGGTGTCGTTTGCATGCCTTTTGTTCCTTATACACAACAAATAGCTAATATCTTCACCAAAGGACTCTTTAGAACTAGTTTTGAATAATTTGTAAGCAAGTTAGGCATGATACACATCTATGCTCCAATTTGAGGGGGGTTGTCAGATTTTTAGGAAAATAGATCTAAAATTACTTTTTTAACTTTTTTAAATTTGATCTGCTGCCATTTTCCTATATTTTAGCCTAGAGATTAGCTATTTGAGGGATTTTCTGATTTTGTGGGATTCCTGATTTGGGCTGCTCTTCTACTATTTAAGTGTGTTTATGATGAAATAAAATGAAAGAATTATTTTTCTTCTAAAAAACTATAGTTAGGAACAAAGTTTCAAATAATGGAATCGGGGATCAAATAGGACAGTATCAGTAGCCACTACTGTGAATTGTTTAGACAGCTCACAAAAAGTTAAGAATTGATAATAAACTAAGAAAGAAATTAAAAATACAATTCCAAGTTTTGATAAATACTAAAAAAAATTATTGTTTGACAAAACTTGACTTACAAGAAACACTTATTGGCCAGTTTATTTCTTGGTAATTTTCCAAAATTGTAAATTAACTATAATATACCAATAAATCATTTATTCCAGGTAAATATATTAGTCAAGTTAAAATTTGACCATTTTCAGTTCAAAAGAAAAGGCAGATCTAACTATTTATGCATAAATCAATATCTGAAACCAAAAAATTACTTCACATGCTATTAGTTTGGAGTTCAGTATTTAGAAAGTGTTAAAAAATAGATCATGTGGAGGAATTTTAGGAGATGGAGATGTTGAGATAATATAGATAATTAGTAAATCATGACAAAACATAAGCATATAAAAAGAGAGAAGTATTATGTTTTACCCATGGTCTATCTCAGACTCAACATGGTAAATATATCAATAGCCTAAAATTCTACTTCAAAATGGCTGATATGTTATTTAACACCCTAGCTAGGAATGAAACCAGTCCAATAACTTTAACCATTCATCCAAGGGAGAGTACAAATACAACTAAATAATATTGAGTGATTTGAGATCTGTTCCATCACTTAAATCATGCTGCTTTCACCCTTGGGACATTCTGTCTACAAGTCTACAAAGAAGTGAAAAGCAATACTGTGACCACTTAATCAAGTAATTTGCAATGTCATGTGTCTGCAGAGGGAGTCTAAATGTCTAATGACCAGAACAAAATAAATTAACTTGGTCAGTGAGAGAGAGAGAGAGAGAGAGGCAGATTAACAAAGTGCAACGTAAGCCAAAGCTACATGGTGAATCATGTAACAGCAGATGGTGGCATATTCTATAACTAAAATGATAGAACAAATCAGAATCACCCTTCAATGACCACTTAATCAAGTAATTTGCAATGTCATGTGTCTGCAGAGGGAGTCTAATGAACAGAACAAAATAAAATAACTTGGTCGGTGAGAGAGAGAGAGAGATACAGATTACCAAAGAGCAACGTAAGCCAAAGCTACACGGTGAATCATGTAACAGCAGATGGTGGCATATTCTATAACTAAAATGATAGAACAAATCAGAATCAATGCGTAAATGCTAATGGAGAAAATTCAAGTATAAACCTTCTTCAATAAGACCCTTCAGCGCCCACAAATCACCCATGATTGGCCCTCCACCACCTGTCTCAATTAAAATATAATTACCCTTAGTTATAGTCAGTTAAGGAAATCAAACCATAAAATATGTTTATTCTTGTTGTAGGTTAACCAAAAAATTATTAAAATATGCAATAGGGTCCTTGAAGCAATTGGGTCCATGAATGTGAAGTTGACACCAAGATAACTATAAGATTAATCTTGTTTGTCCTAGATAAGTACAAGCAAATATCAAACCCAGAAATTAATTTCATAGAAACATATGACGATTCTCCTTTCTCTAATATTTTTTTTGGAGAGACTCCTTTCCCTAATCGATGAAATATTGCACAAGCATACAGGCAGTAAGAAAGAGAAACTAAAATTGGCCATCTCTTTTATGTGGTGTTTGTTTATATCAACTCATGTGCATATCAGTTCCCTCCGATATTTGTTTTTCACAACAATTTTTGTCAAAGGACTAGCCCAAGAAACACTAATCTCTCTAAAAGCCAGAATTTCATGCAAACATAATCGGCCAGCAATTTCAAGGTATTTTGGAATGAACTAAAATCCCCAAGCAAAAATTGGCACCATGTATGAGAGTATAAGGAACAATAAGAAAGAATTTGACAACAAAAGCCACTTGTCATATGAGGATATTCTGGGCAATTTCACCTCTTCCTCCATAGACAAGCAAACGTTTCTCAACCATGGTCGCTGTGTGGCCGCATCTAGGTGGAGGCAGTACATCTGTAATTGGCAGCTCCGTCCACTCAAGTGATACTGTTCATAAAAATATACCATATGGGTATTATCATTTAAATTGCAAATACAAATTGATATAGATAACAATGCTAAAAAAATAAAAATAAAAAAGAAACTTGAAAAATGTTACTTGTGTCCAAGACATAAACATCTGACAGCCACTTTTTGCCATCCCATCCACCATACCTGCATTGGAAAAATCGTACTAGATGAAATCCCATGCAAGCTAGAATATGAACAATTAAATTTACATAATACTCACAAAACAATTTTTCGGTTTCCAATAGATGAGGCTGCAGTAAAATCCCTTGGCGAAGGCAAGTCACCAAAACTGGTTAGCTCTGACCATTGCCATATATCTGATGCAAACATAAATTCAATTAATCCCCAACAAGTTATGAGAAAACATCGAATGAACAATAGACAAGGACTCATAATGTTATTTTGGAATTCATAGTGGCATGTGCACAGAGAGAAGGACAAAGACACCTTTGTGCACACAAATGGATGTACAATGAAGTGGTGGAAAGTGGGAAAGGTAGGAAGGGATGGATGGGTGGATACAAAGACAATGAAATGGGGTGTGGAAGGGAAACAAATTCAATTTTAAAGCACATAATTGTCGGTTAAAAAATGTGGTGTGTGTGTACATATAGATACATGTGTGTGCGCACACACACTCATACATGCATGTATAGGGAATTACATGAGTATACAGACCTTACCAGTATCTAGAACCCAAAAGTCACCCATCCTGCAGATTCAACATCACATCAAAGAATGCATATTGAGATGCATAATGGAGCACATATATATGAGATCTTTGCAAACCTTTTACCACCAAACCGCCCACCAAAGATGAACATGTGACAATCAATTGAAACAGCAACATGAAATGCTCGTGGGCTGGGACCAACTTGTCCATCAGACCCACTACTTCCACTGCACTCTGGCTGAAACCATAGTTTTTTCTCTGAAAGAACAAAAAGGCTTCATTTGAGAATGTGTACAGTCTGTAGACAAATTATATATACATATAAGTAACTTTCTTCGTATCCAAGAGAAGAGAGAGAAACAGGCAACTACAAGAGAGAGAAGAGAGTGGGAGAGAAGAGGAGAGAGTTTTTTTTTCTATTAAAAGAAATAGTTCCTTTCGGATTGTGGGACCAGTTGTCAAGACAAACCTAACAAAAAAGTGAGTCAACTTAGCCAAGTCAGCAGTTTAGCAAGTTTCTCACCAAATTTTGGCGATTTTAATCTTTGTTACAATGCTACTAATACTAAGTTCATGGATTTTTAAGTGACATTTTGAAATTCAGAGGTCAAAGTGTGTACTAAGTGACACATGAGAAAATTACCCATTTATATACACATTAAGATTTATAATAGGCCTAACTTCAGGGGCCACATGAGAAAATTACCCATTTACATGCATATTATATCTGCAACCTTAAACAAAATAAAGCAGAAAATGTATTTTAAAACAATATCATATGTATGTTCTTTTTTTTTTAACTTTAACACGTGACTCAACATAATTTGTTGATCTATAATAGCATGTATATAAACAACTTTATATTCAAATTGATTAAGTTCCAAGTAAAAAATTCTAATTGGCCCTCAAAAGTCGCATATCACCTCAGATAAACTACAAACAAAATATAAATAGGAATCAAAGAACTCACTAATCACTAGTTCACAGATACCAATCTTACACAAAATACATCAGTTGACGCCAATTAAATTGTGGTCTGAAATAAGCAATGAGTAATCTCACATTTATCATCTATAAAGCAAAAGCATTTCCCACTCTTTTTGTTTTTTGGAGTGTGCACGAAGAGCATGTTGAACAGATCTCGATGTTGCAGTAACTTGAGAAAAATGGTCAGCACCATGAGGTGTAAAGTACACAAACATGTGAAACATGCTGTTGTATATTCTGATAAAATTATAAAGCAGATGTGATTCCTACATTCTTTTTGGTGCATGTGAAAATCTGGGAACCTGTATTTAGAGAGGCTGCCCTCAGTCTTGAGAATAATTTTGGAAGAAAGGTGAATAGATTGAGTTGAGAGAGTATAGCATACAGGACAGTAGTATATAACTACGGAAAAAGGACAGACATATGACGTAAGTTCTCCTAGTATGATCTAATCTTAGACATCCCACAGATTTCTCCTTTAAGTCAGGAAGATTAATTACTCAGAAAACTGAAAAAGATTACCACGTTGGAAAATGCAATATTTCTCCAAAGAGTGCAAAGATAGAATGCCATTAACATAAAAGCATTTGATTTTTTTCTAATATAAGAATTTGATCTAATTGAGCAACCTATTCCATGCTTTTTTAGGTTATTGTATGCAAAAACCATGCTCAAAACCATATGTATGATTTTTGGTTACAAGCTATGAGAATAAATTCAGATTAAAACAAAATGTAAAAGGAACAGCTATTTTTATCATCAAACTTTAAAAATTAAATAACTAGCACTGAGAAGGACAAAACTATATAAATACTATAGTGAATAAAGAAAAACAATCTAGGAAAATTGGCTATTTTCACTTTCAGTTATCAATTTCCAACATGATAGTTACCCAAATCAAACTTATATGTACCATTTTGATTTTGTGGATGGAATCGTCGATAATAATAACATTTTTGTATGAATTTATTTTAACATGATAAATAGTAAACCAATTTTTTTATCTGTGATTTTCTCTCCACTTTTAGTTATCCCATGCATTTGCCCCATTTTGCTGTTTTCGACAGGAATTTAACTTAAATAGGCACAAATCAAACGCACAGGGAGACATACTTCCAACAACAAAAACAACAAGGAGCATTAGGACTAGGCAAAGAAAAGAAATGTAAGAAATTAAAAGAGGACAAGAAAATTTTTAATCAAAGCACTCCTTTCATTCTGGGTCACATTTTCCATCTGGAGCAGATATATCAAGAATTAAGAGCTAAAATTTGAATGCAATATACGCACATTCTCTTGCAGACTACTTAATGATAATAATCATGCCAAAATCAAGAGATTTGGGCAAAAAAAAAAATTGTTTTGGCCATAAACTTCTGTCTAAATAATAATAGAAAAACCAAATGAAAACGAAAAGGGTATGCATAGACAATTCTACACCATCAAAGCACAATTAAGCAACTCCAATTACTTGTATTTGCATAAATCAAATAGACGTAAGAATCAGAAACAAAAAGGAAGCTTTCAAAGATTACCGATATCATAAACGCCGATGTGGCTCAGAAATTTCTTGTCGATGAGACCACCGAAGACGACGACCTTCGACTTTCCGACTAGAACAGCACTATGACCACTGTCAATCAAAAAGTGGAAAATACTGAGAAACAGAATCAGAAAGCATTTAGGGAAAGAGGGAGAAAGAAGGTGAAGGGGTTGACCTGCGAGGTTGAGGCAGAGAACCAGTGAAATCAGATGAAGAAGCTTGAACCCAGTAATGCATTTTTTAAGTGCCGCTTCGTAACTGGCTCTGTATCTCGCTTAATTTTGTGGCAAATCAGCTCTTTCCTATGTAAACTGTTATGAGAGAAGGGAAGAAAGTGTGGGTTCCGTTGCTTTTAATCTGTTCACTTTTGGTAAATGACCATCTACATAAATTTATCAATTCTCGTAGTTTATATATCGCCTGATAGCCTCATACATGTTCAGGCCTCCTCGGTTATTTTGCCGGGTTTTTGTTATATATTGTCCCTTCATCAACAAGTTCTAAATTTTTGGCGTAAATAGCTACTTCCAAATTTATGATTTAGATTTATTACTTCATTAATTTGACGGAATGACCAAAAGTCAACAGATTAAAAGTAATTATAATTTTAATATAAGATAATAAGATATATTATTATAAGTAATTATAATTAAGTTGAGTATAAACCTAAAGTACTTTTATATTTAAATTTATTTAATTATATTGATATTAGGATTTTCATTTTAAGTTTTTTACCAAATTTTTAGAATTATTGTATTCTCAATTTTATTTATTTTAATATATTCAAGGTTCTCCAATTCAGTTTATTTTCATTTCTAAAAAGCAATATCTTAAACATATGTAAAAATAATAATTAAAAAGTTTTAATTTGTGATTTTGAAGGAAACAATAGCACCTCTGATTTTGTTCTTCCTCATTTAACTTTTACTTTCTATAAAAAAATATTTTTGATTTAATATTACAAAATGATTATTCAAATTTTTTTAATTCAGTATGTTACCCAAACAATCACCAAGGAATTGGCGAAAAATTAAAAGTTTTACAAAGGAAAAATAGAGAATGATTGAAAGAAGTAGAAAATGAGAAATGAACACACAAATTTTTATAGTGGTTCTGGCCAAAAAGATCTCAACGTCCACTCCCCAAATCACAATTGGAATTTTACTAATTCACTCTTCAATTACAAGTGGAGTTTTCCTAGCTTATTCACAATTAGGTGTTTTCTCTTTTGGCCCGCACAAAACCCAAGTTTTCTTTATTTTAATGACTAATACAACAAACAATTTTTTTTGTATTTTATGGCTCATGCAACAACACTTACAATGTACTCCAAGTGTTACTTCAAGTGTTTAAGGCTAATACTTGAACCAAATATACTCAATGAATACAAAGAAAGTTTGAGAATTAATTTTGCAAGAGTTAAATCACTTAAAGAGTTATTAGGATGCATTCAATGGCCTTTTAGAGGGATATTTATAATGTTTATCCACCAATTGGTCATTACAAAGAGTGATCATAACTTTCTCTAATATTCTAAAGCCATTGCATTTAATGTTGTATGTAGGAGGTATTTCATGGTTAAGAATCTACTGCTGCATTCGCGAAATTTGAACATCCAAGTATCCTTGACACATGGTAGCCTCTAACTCATTCCCCTTTCCCATGGCTATGTTAGGTGAGAATTCATGGATATTCTACTTTTTGTGGTCATGCTTTACCTTTTCGCATCCAGGTTCACAGTTGCACTTTTTGTTGCAAACCAATCTAGAAGTCGAAGGCTTTTTGCTATAGAGGAATCATGGTTGCACTTCTAGTGTCGTAGTTGAGAAACTTGAATGTCTAAAATCTTTTTTTAAACCCTGAATCTCAATCTTATACATGTGATAGTATGGAATTTTTTGGGATTTTAAACATGCATCTCATATATATCACAACAGAAATTTAAAATTTTATAAAACCCAAAATCTAAGGATCATGCCTATGTAACTCAAAATTGGATCATAATAATGGAAAAAGTAAATTATATTTGTTATTGCTACTTGATCTTCAAAATTGTGAGTTTTTCTTCTTGTTGGGTTATAGTAAAATCATAACAATCCAAAACAATCCAAAGATAGGATTGTCTCTAGTAGTATCCACACGATGGAGTACAAAAACTAACCACTAATGGCAATGAGGTGGTAATGATCCAAAGAGCTAATAATGAAAGATTAACATTGAGAGAGAAGAAGAAAATAACTCTTATATTTCTAGAGTGATCAAACTATGAAAAAAGTCTTATAAAAGTGTAACGCCCGTAATTAGGGCTTATAAGTTATATTATTGATTAGTAAGAAATGGAGAAATAAGTGGAGTTTTGGGAAGTTTTAGAGTAGCTGAAATCATATATTTTATGTCTGTGACAATGAGTGTCACGACCATGAATATCAGGTTTTAATTAACAGCCGTTATAGGGTTCTTCATGTTCCTGAAGGAAAGGCTCATGCCTATGAAAGATGATTCACGGTCGTAAAGCCTAGGCAGATAGAGCAGGTGAGGTAGTCACATTTTCTCTCTGACATTCCCTTTAAATCCACTCACATACCCCCATAACCGACCTAACACATCATATCTCCATCTTCTTCAGCTTCAGAAACTTTTTTCCTCTCTCGTTGAAGCTATAAAAGTTGAGTTTTGTGAGAGTTAGGTGAGGGAAAAGAGTGAGAAAGAGAAAGTTGTGGGTTACCAAGTGAGGGCTAGTTTCAGTGTTCTTGCTTTTGGTTCGTGTTCCAGAAGCTAAGGTGTAACATCCTTGACCTTCCTCACATGCATTTCATCGAACATAAGCATCTTGCATACAATTCAATTGAACACGTGCATTTCATACATATTTTCATAGGAACAAGTTTATGACACGCACTAGCTACGTGTCTTAGTATTTGACACTTGTATCGAGTCGCACATGTGTAATTATAACCTAAATGAGGATAACAAAGTATTAGAAATGAATTGAATAAGATGTCTAAATTAAAGTAAGCAAAATGATTAGATTAAGATTAGTAAACAATTACATTGTTAATTTAGTTAAATCGGGGCAAATGATTAAGCTGTATTATTTGTATGAATTAGTGGAATTATAAATATATGTAAATAATAATAATAATAATAATATAGACAAAATAAAATGAAAATGACACAAAAGAGAAATAGAAGAGAAGAGAAAAGAGAAGAGAAGAAGAGAAAATAACAAAATGACAAAAAACAAGTTGGCTTTATCTTCATCTTTCTTTCCCCATTTCTGCCTTATTCTCCAGCCCGACTTTTTCTTCAATTTCCTCCATTTCAAACTTCAATTCATCCTTGTTTCACCTAGTTTTTGAAGCATATTGATCCCTTACAAGTTCGTTCTTGGTAAGTAATCATTTCTTATTACTATAGGGTTGATTTGAGTTGCTTCGGTTCAATATTAAGCACTGAATTGCACCCCAATTTTGATGTTAATAGAAATTGATTCTGGAAAAGTGTAAAACACAAATGGTGTTCCTTTATGTCTTAGATTTATGGATATATAAATATTTTTACAAGATGTTATGTATAGGAAGAGATAGGCTCTCTTTACTAAAACTGGTCAGGGTGTGAACCCTAACTAAGTTACCTACTGTGTTCTTTGATTTCGAATATGTTAAAGCCATTATTTGAAGTATCCCAAAACATAAAAGTTGTAGATATATGTGTTCGTTATCTATATACCAAATTTCAGATTCATAGGGACTGTAAATGTTGAGTTATGGTGAATGGAACCATGACTGTTCCATAGTTTAAACTGCCTATTGAGTGCCCTGGGCAGATACAGTAACTTGTTTGGCTAATTTGAGCTGTTAGAGCTAGAGTCTGTACATGATCAAAACATTAAATTTATAGGTATATGTCTTATCTAAATTTGGGTACTAATTTCAGCTTCATGGGTTATGTATAGACTGAGTTATGACATTTGGAAGCCATACTGGTCCGGAAGTCAATTCTATTCTGGACCAGTAAAATATTTGGTATAATTAGAAGACCTTAGAGACATAATGGGTAAAGGTTGTAAACATGAACCATGTTCCATATGAACCCATATAAGTTTCTGTAAAGTTTTAGTAAAATAGGACTTATAGATTATAAGTTATGATGAACCAAAGTGGATACCCTGAAACTGCCTAAAGGCAGAAAACAAGGCAGAAAATAGAATACATTAGAAATTCCACCAAAACTTATACAATGATCCAATTGGTCTGAAATTTTAATATGTTATATAATTATATGTTAGTTTTAATTAGGAATAAGAATCAGATTAATTAGTCAAGTATAGAAAACTTTATAGACTAAACAGTCCCATAAGGTCACACTGTCTCATAGGAAAAATCTTAACTATTAATATGAATAATGCATATTAATTTGTTTAAGCCACATTAAGTCTCCCTAATCATGAGTTAATCGATTATGTTTTCATATTAGGCTCGCAACATATTGGAGACCCACAAGGAGCGGATAGACAATAAGTTAGGGGTCGGAATCAAAGGAGAAAGGTGAGTCTAATTATCAATTGAATTCTTTAGTGCAAATAAAAGTTGCTTGCTATGTGATTCATATGATTGTCATGATTGGTCCTTGATAATATGATGATGGATAATTTGTGACATTGTGGTACACATAAGTGGTATACTTGTGATATATTTGAGGTATATGTTTGACATATGTGATATATATCAGGTATATGTATAGTATATGCGAGGTATATGCATGGCATATGAGGCATATATGCGGTATATGTATGTTATATGTGATAAGATGCAATGGTTGATAAATGATTAAGTACAAGTGCATATGCATATGAACTAAAAAGGCGTTGTGATTAGTTAATCGATATTGTAAAGCAAAAGAAGAGGCCTATGACCCAACAAATGTGCAAATGAAACAAATGATCAAGCTAGCTAACAAATGCAAATGTTCACATGAAAAATCGGGGCAATGTCCGTTTAACTTGGTCACAACAAAATGAAATAAGCAAAGCATTTGCATACGTAAGGAGTAATGATTATATATTTCAACTTTGTTGATATTTATATGATACTGATGAATTGAATGAAATATATGGTATGTATTGGATTTGTGATTTATTATTATGAGTTGTTCTGTACTCTAGAGCTCATTTGATGGTTATTCTCACTGAGCCACAACTTATCAATTTGCATCATTTTTCAGGTAAAGAAAAGTGATAGCTCATTTTGAGTAGTGTATAGAAGACATGGAGCACATGTCACTGCCCGAGCCTCATCACTCTCTCTCCTTGCATTCCACACAAGTATAAAAATATGTCATCTGTGTTTTGTATTTACGTGCT
This sequence comes from Triadica sebifera, assembly GCA_023653625.1. NCBI lineage: Eukaryota > Viridiplantae > Streptophyta > Magnoliopsida > Malpighiales > Euphorbiaceae > Triadica > Triadica sebifera. Next base: position 13,919,238 of record CM042898.1, on the reverse strand, counting down.
TGATATGTTTAGTCATTTTGGAATGAGTTTAAAAATGTTTAAACGAAAGCAACTCGTAATTACTTATATGCAAAGTTTATGTTTTAATATATGTGATATATTATATTATGGTGAAAACCTCAGTGTTAACTTTGCAAAGTCATTGAATAATATTACAGGATATGTGACCTGCAAGTCATTGAATGAAATTACAGGATATGAGACTTGCAAAGTCATTGAATGATATTACAGGATATAAAAAAAATTTACTATCACTATTAACAGGATATTTTATTTTTTTCCAGCATGCTATGTGTGATTATCTGATACAAAGATAGGTTATACTTAAATGCATAAGATGTGGTGTTACACATAACAATACCTATGACTTTTATTTTGATGTTTCTGTGTAAATTTCCTTAGATACATGATTTATATGATTAGTGAGTTGTTTAATGATAAAATATGGGGTTAATATGCATGATGGAAATTTAGGTGAACATGGTTAGATTGGGATGTTTGATGAATTAATTTGGTTATGGAACATGATTAGAAAGTATATATTTGTGATAAATGGCTAAAATGCATGTTGGAATGTTGATAGTGTAATGCCCCATAATTTAGGCTACGGTCGCGGTTGAGCGAAATCTGGCACGACGAACCGATCGGGTCTAAATTCAGACATGAAAGAAATAAATTAAAATAATAATAATATGGGAGAAAATATTTTGGATATTATTAATTGAGAATTTTGAAGTTTGGAATTAAAATTGGGAAAAAAATAATTTATCGCTGAACGAAATTAGAAATTGCAGTATTTTTAGCACAGAAATTATAAGAAGGCATAAAAATGGAATATTTTTTATCTAAGGAAAGGAATATTCTTCTAATTAAGATAAATTAAGAGTGATTAAAATTAATGGACCAATGGGAAGCAAGATTAACAATTAATCCTAACCACCCACCTAATCCAACTATAAAAAGTCAAATTTCCATTTTTTTTATCATTCTTCTTTTTCATCTTGACCAAACCCATTTTCTCTCCCTTTTCTTCTTCTTTGGCCGTGACTCTCCTCCCCCAATTACTCTTCTTTTTCTTTCTTCAATTCAAGCTAAGATTAGATGAAAAAAAAAGGGATTAAGGCAAAATCATCAAAGAGAAGTAGAATTTTGAGGTATGTATATTTGGCAAAAATTCAATATATAAAAATATTGATTTTAATTTTGTGATGTGTATGAATTTTGAATAATTGATTGAGAAATTAAGTGGTGATTAAATGATGCAATGAACATGAAAATAAAAACTAGAATATGAGGTTGATGCAAAAAAGGAAATTGTATGATTTAATTGATGTGCTGAAAAATTCGTCTTATAAACAGTGTATAGTGTTGTGATCATAACTTGAGTTCTGGAAATTATTTCTGAGTGATTATTGTTGGGTTGGAAAGTTAAGACATAGGTCTTGAACTTTTATTCAGACCATTAGGCATGAATATGCCTGAAATTAGGTGAAAACATGACTCAAAGTTGACCTAGAAATCTGTTCAAAAAACAAAACTGGGCAAATTTGAAATTAATGTAGCTTAGGAGAAAATTCATAACTTTTACTACACAATTCTTTTTAATGTAATTCTAATTGGAAATGAAATATAAGACATGTACCTATATTTGGTTAGTTTATCAGTTGTCCAATTTCCATCAAAAAACGGATGCAAAATACAGACCAAAATAAGATATAATTTTGTGCAGTAAAATACTGGACAGATTGTAGTGAACGTAGTTTAGGAGAAAATTTGTAACTTTTGCTACCAAATTCCTTTTAATATGATTCTAGTTGTATATTAAATATAAGACATGTATCTAAATATTTCTAGTTGATCACTTGTTCCAATTCTATATAAAAATGGATTAAAATGACAGAGAAAAATAAGGCATAATTCTGTCCAGTAAAATACTGGGCAGATTGCAGTGAACGTAGCTGAGGAGAAAATTTATAACCTTTGCTACAAAATGCCTTTTAATGTGATTCCAGTTTGACATTAAAGATAAGACATGTACCTATATTTTTTTAATTGATCATATGTTCAGAATCTGTCTAACAGTAGACGAAAAATACAGATAATCATAAGGAAGAAATGCTGTCCAGAATAGGACAGTTGGAAGCAATGTGTTGATTGTGAATTTATGTGACATAAAATGTATTAATTAAAATTTTCTTATAATTATAATGATTGAATGAGCTAGTATGAGGTTGTAAAATATTGAATGGGAATTATTGTATTTATATGGAGTTTATATTAATGTTCCCTACATAATTTATATAAATATTAATAAAGGTAACAAATGTAATTTAAACCCTATAACATCTAGTCGAGAACTAGAAATTAGGATAAGTTGACATGCCAATAAAAGGGTAGAAATGTAGGTACTAAAAATAATAGTGCTGAGATTTAATTTAAGTAGGCAGTAAGAAATAGTGCTGAGTTCAAAAATTACGTAGACACCAAAAATGTGCTGAGTTGTTATTGGAAATGTAGGCGTTAAACGCCGAGTTATAAAATAATTATGTAGGCACCGAGTATACTGTCGGAGAGTAGAAACCCTGTATCCAGTGTTTAGTTCCGGTCTAAGATGTCGTTGGCTATTAAATAAATAACAGAAAAAAATGTGAATTATGAAATTGATATTGTGAATTTTATATCTTGAATTGTTAAGATATTTCAAGCATGCTTAATAAATGAAATGTCATAATTGATGAATTAAATATTTTTGCATGAAGAAAATGGTTTTATTATTAATTGAATATTTGACATGCTTAATAAATTAATTGTAGTTTCAAAAATTTTGTTTTAGAATTATTTATGTAATTATTGGATAGTTGTCAAACGTACCACTAAGCTAGAAGCTTAGCGCGTGTGTTTCACGCGAAGATAAATAAAAGTAGATGTTCCGATATGGCGACCGAAGAAGAGGGAAACCCCAAGATCAGATTGCAGCAGTCTAGTTCTTTTTGTATGTTTTGAAAATTATGTTGTAAAAATTAAATTCTAAGAATCTTTTTTTTTGTGAGTTTGTGGCATGTAGGATTTATAAGGAATGAATTTTATAATTTTATAAATCTAGTATTGTTTCTAAATATTATGGTTTAATTGCATGAGTTCAATTAAATCAAACTATTTCCATCACTAGTTATATATTTAAATGAAAAAAATAGTAATAAATATTTTGCTAATAATAAACTCGAAAAAAAAAATTTATTACAATGATTTGTACATTGGTTGTAAAAAAAAAAAAAAGCTTATTAGCACTTCCATATCCTATTAACGTTTAGTAGGGTAAGGGAGCGCTACAGATAGGGTGGCTGACATTAGTCAACCGTAGAGATTATTGCATGTAAGAATGACATGAAGTTGTGATGCTCAGCTTTCTAGAAAAATTTCCAGATTCACAGCTATAAACAAAGGGTTCATGGGCGTGAATGTCATGAAAATAGATTTTGTTACTAAGGCATACCCGTTTACAGGTAGCTTCACGGTTGGATCACGGTTTGGTTCACACTTATAAAAGAGTGATCACGACCATGAACGTGTGCTGATTCACAGGATGAATCACAACTTGGTTCACACTTATAAAGGAGTGATCACGGCCATGAACATGTGCTGATTCACGGGATGAATCACAACTTGGTTCATGGGTAAATTACTTGTGAAATAGTGCTTCACAATCGTAAAAATTTATTCACAGGTGTGAAGCTACTTCACAATCAGTGGGTTATATATATTTGAAGACCTGGAGATTAATGAATATAGCTTCCTCGGTGGGTTATATATTTGAAGGTCCAGAGGTTAGCAATGAGAGCTTCCTCGGTGGATTAAGTTACCCTTATCTATTTTAGTTTAGTTATGAGTAAAGCGGGCAAAAAGGTAAGATAAATGATTATGTTATGTGTGATATACATACTGGTTGTAACTTGTGGAGTGTTGGATATGCCATGTACGATGTGTTTTGAATGTATGAGAGCATGATGATATGTCATATAAAGTATGATATGATGCATGTGCGGGCTTTGAGGTAAGTCACCAAGGTAGATTGGTAACTATGTCATACATATTATATATGTTTTGTTTTATGTCTTACACGTTATTATGTACTACTAGGCATGAGTTACTTAGTATATGGACTTCCATATGTAAGGTTAGACTTAGGTGTAGAGTGACATAGGACGATACCTAGTGAGCAAAGTCAAAGGAATATACTCAGAGCAGGTGATACAATCATTGTATATGTTTTTGGTCATTTTTATTGGGTTGGGTAGTTATAAATTTACATGCTTTTATATCAAAGACATGTAGTTTTGTAACTACATATTTATAAAACCTTAGGCTTGCGCATGCTCGTATGAGTTTGCATTTAAAAGTTTATTTTATTGAGCTTTATTTCAAGATATTAAGAATATTTTTATTTTGTTTTAAGTTATTATAGCCATGATGCATTAAAGTTTTAAATTTATATTGTTTTAACTCATTTTATCATAGCATCTTTGGTTTTATTGGGATTATTCCTAATTATTATGGAATGGTGTTACAAAAAGCCTATTTATATGTTCCTTAATCCAAATTAGAGTTGGGTACATAAAACCCTAAGTTATGCTTCCAATTCAGAATATAATTATATAGAATCACATAGTGTCTTATGTTGATTGAGGTCGTTTGGCTAACCTACTTATATCAAATGCATGATAGAGATTACCTCTGTTGTGCGACCATCCAATGCTTGTGTTCTATTGTGTGTGATGGGCATCACCCAAGTGACAAGTGACAGTATGCGACTGCAAAAATCTTATGCGCTCAAAAATCTATCTGGACCAAAATTTTCTCTCTCATATATTTTGGATCCAATCCAAAATCCTTTTCACATTTCATTCATTCCTTCTATGTGTATGACCTATAGGTTCTAAGTTATGTTGGTAACTCAAATCATCTGATGAATTTAAGTAGATCATAAGTGGTATCTAACAATATATCTTCACCCCCCAAATAACTAGAAAGTCTAGTCAGACTATAAACCCTTTGTTGCCTAGACAATCACTAAGAATGGGAATGATGAATTAGTGGATAATTAAAAATTTCTCGCAAAGTTAGATAAACAAAGTATGAAAGAAGTAAGAAAGAGATATTGGACACACGATTTGTAGATATTCAGGTATTAACCAACCTTACTCCTCTCCCCAATCACAAATTGATATTTTCACTATCTCACTCAAGGAGATACACTAAAGTTTTACTACCTCACTTTAAATTAGGTGTTTCACTCTCAGATCACACCGAACCCAAATCCCTTTATATTTTAACTGGCTATTACAATCTATTTTATGGATCACACAAAAATCCTTAGAAGTATTTTAATACCAATTCAACTCACTCAAATAGACTTTTGAGTAATTGCTTGACAAAATAGAATACTTAAACTCAAAATAACTTGAGTTTTACAAAATCAAAATGAGAAGAAGATGAAATAATACAAAGAATTAATGCATAAACTCTCAAAAATTATTTTTAAAGGATTTTTCAATGTAATTAACCTCTTGTTACTCTAATTAATGATTTTCCTTGAGAAAAATGGACTATTTATAGAGCTCATTTGAAATCTAGTTGTTATGGATGTATTAATTCAAAAACTAACCTTTCAACCATCCTAGAGTGTGTCGCAATAATCACATTTCCATATATTAATGGGCATGACATAATTCTTCATAGGCATGAATTGTTTCCTTTTTAAAATTCAAAATTATGCAGCTTGACCTTCATGGGTGTGAATAGTTTCTTCTAAGTTGTGAATGAAGTCGTGAAACAAACCATGAATGATTCTGACTATTTGAACTTTTTTACTTAACCTTCACTAGCATAACACACTAGTCGCAGGCATGAACAATGTCTTGACCCATTTTTTATGTTGAATTTTAGAATTCTTTAGTGCTTCAACTTATTCATGAGCGTGACATTGTGCTTCATGGGTATGAGTGGCTTTCTTTTTGCAAATAACAACTTTAATTTTCTTAATTTCTTTTGCTTTGATGATCTAATAAATATTTAATATGTTCAATCACTTAAAATACAAAAGTTTGGTTAAATTTTTTATTGCTTAATTATTTGTTATCATCGAAATTATAGGAACAACTCTTAAGATTCAACTATCTCCCCTTTTTTTATGGTAACAAATAATTGTGCAATATGTAACTTAAGGAGAATAAATTTCTCCCCCTCAAATGATGTTTAAAAAATATAATTATAAATATCCAAAGCATGTCATAGATTATCAAGCCAAAAGAGTCAGTACATGAATTGTGTCAATTAATATTTTCATAATATTATTCAAATTATTATCTTATGCCATTAACATATACAAGGTCAAAAGATTTCATATAATCAACATATATCAAATATTTAACATCATAAGCATAAATAAAAATCACAGGCATAAAACAAATATCATAGCCACATATTAAACATTTTCTCCCCATTTTGTCACTATTGAAAAGGAATTAATACCAAAGAGGAGAACAATTGTCCAAAATGACCATGATAAGCATAAAAGTTTTAGAAATTTTAAATACAGCCCAAAGTTTGTGACGTTAAACTAGGTCCCTAATAGAATAAAATTAGAAATACCCTTAATATTTCATACTCTTCATTCGATACATAATCTAATGTTTTAAAAAACATTTATCGAATTTGAAATGTCATGCTATTATTACTTAATATTTCTATTTCATATGGCGAAGGCATAGTTTTTTTCTTTCAAATTTCAAATAAAAACCCATTGGCGCCAAGCATGAGGGAATGTTAAACATTTGGTGATTTTTCCTCTGACTATGATAAAATATCCCATTGAAATAGCTAATCCCATGCATATTGTTTGTACATATAGTCGCACAAATTGTATAGTATCATAAATAACTATTCTGGGTAAACTAATGCCCAAACATAAAAAGGATAAATAAAAAAAAGTGATGAAATGATCACGGCTAGTCCTGAATCTGATGAAGATGAAAACTAGTAATTCCAGACTCAACCGCTGATATACAAGCATCAAAATGCTCCATGAAGTCTCCAAGCTGTTGTTGAACAAGATCAAAGCATTGATGAAAATCTTGTTGCATGACATCCAATAGAGCAAGGAGTTGTTGCATCATATTAGAAGAGGTGGAGGAGGATTCATTAATTAAGGTATCTGATGACATAACTTTAAGTCTCTTACGCTGACCTTTACCATGTATCCCTACCCTAAAGGCATCATAATTGTCATATTCTCGGATAACCTCATCTTGGGGATCCTTAAACCTATCGAATGTCTTATCCTGATAGATAATCCTAGCCACTGCCCCATTTTAATAAAAGACTTTACATCCAGTTTATCCTTATCTAATATAGGCATAACAGTGTAAGAATGATCATCCAAATCAAACAGCTCAAGCATTATAGCAAGGTGAGTCACATAGCTACTTGTCAAGATATCTCTAGTGGGTCTAGTAGTTATAGGTAGAAGATGGTTTGTAAACCATTGACTCATGAAAATGGGCTACCGTCTTTTAATATAGCCAAAAAATAATAGCTCAGTCTTACAGACAATACCTTTACTATCACTCTGAGCAAAAATATTGCAAGTAAAAAATTTGTGTATATATTTCAATGCATGAGAGTTTAAATGTGTGCTCTTGGTTAACCTGAGATCCCCAATTAGAGTTTTTGCTAATATGACTCTAAGCATCACCAGCACTAAAATCTACAACATCTATTTCATTCATTAAACCATCACTAGACAATTTAAAAATATTACCAAAATCCTCAGCATTTATCTCATGTGTCTTAGCAAAGAGTTAAAAAGATACATTCCTATAGGGTACTTAAAAACTCCTAAGTAATTTTCCTAAATGTAGGCCTAAAAAAGTACTCAAATTCTAGCAACCCTAGTTTTGTCAACCATATCATTATATTAGTCTCAATCCCAACAAACCTAACACATTCCCAATCAAAAGCTCTACAACTGAAAAAGGATGTGTTTTCAGAAAATTATACCTTCAAATGGCAGTTAATGGTAGTAAAGTCAGTATAGGATCGAACATGGGTCTCCTAGCGATGGTTTTGGTGTGTATACCTCATGAGGAACCACTTCCTAAAGCCATGGTGAATTTTAACCATAAATTGATGAAAAATTATGTAAATGGATGTTAAACCTTGAGGGATATTTCCGTCATTTTGATGATAACAAATAAAATAGCAATATTGTATTTAACATACTTGTTTTCTAAGTCTATTAAACAGGACATGGAATAAAATAGCAAGAATGGAGATTGGAAGAATAATCCTTGAAAGACAAAATTAAGGAAGTAGCATGTTCACGTCCGTGAAAGAGCTAACCGTTACCAAAACCAACATTTGAAGTTCACGGCCACGAAGGAAGAACAAACCGTGAAGTGGACATTTGAGTCACACCCGTGATTCAAACTCTCACACCCGTGAATGTTCATGTCATTTTCATCCAGAGAGCTTCACGACCAAAGTTACGACTTGGATCACGGTTGGGAAGTTTGTCACGCTCGTGAATGTGTATGTCACGCCCGTGACTCAATTTGTCAAAATATTCCAGAGAGCTTCACGACCAAGGTCACAACTTCAGTCAGGGCTTGGGAAGAAATGTCACGTCCGTGAAAGATGAAAGAGAAAAATGTCAGGCGCGATTATTTGGTTAGTACAACAGCTAGTTTTGTATTTAATGCACCCCAACGGCTATAATCAGCCATGAGAGTATAAATGGAAGTCATTTAAGCATTCAGTACAAGAGGATAGCATATTCTTTGAATCAAAATCTTATTACAAGCTATTTGTACATTCAATACTTTGAGAACAAAATCTATTCTCTGTAAAAATCTTTTTGCTCTTCATTTATTGAGCAATTAAGATTTGTGATTGTTTCTCTCTGTAATCATTACTCAAGTGAGCTTTGGGTATTTCTGGGTTAAGAGTAGAACACTTGTAAGGGTTAGTTGTGTGAGCCTCTAAAACACAAATTAAAAGGTTGTTTGTGTGAGCCTGTAAAAACACAAAGTGAAGGTTATTTGTGTGAGCCTGTAAAAACACAAAGTGAAGGTTGTTTGTGTGAGCCTGTAAAACACAAGAAATTAGTTATTGTGTGAGCCATTAAAACACAAGGGATTTATGGGTTAGGTGTGAGCCATTGTGAGAAACACCATAGTTGGGAGTGAGCTTATAAAACTCCATTGTAACACATAGTGTGTTAGTGAAATTTCCAATTGCGATTGGGGAGAGGAGTAGGGTTTGTTAACACCCGAACCTCTATAAAAATCCTTGTGTCAAATTCTCTCTATCCCTCCTAAAATTAATTATTTATTTTCACACCTTAAAGTTTAACTTTTTATTTGAAACTCCAATTCAACCCCCTTCTTGGCTTAATATCTGGGCAACAATTGGTATCAGAGCTTTGTCTAGCATCGAAGCTTAAAAAGTGCTAATAAAGATCAAGATATGGCCAGTGAAGGATTCCAAAGTCTCAAGCCATACTTCGATGGAGCAAATTATGCCCATTGGAAGTTTCAGATGGAGACATCTGGATAATGAAGGAATTGAAGTCTTAGATAGTATTCGAAAAGAATGGACATCACCAATTAGAAGAGGAGTTAATGGTAAAGAAGAAATCATGTCAAGAGATGATTGGACAGAGCTCAAAGAAGAGCAAATTTCAAAAATAAGAAGGCAATGACAATTCTCTCAAGTTCATTATCTATTGAAGAATGTGGTAGGATACAACACTGTTCAACTGCATATAGCATGTGGAAAATATTAAAAAACTATCATGAAGGCCACAATGCCATATGGGATGACGAAAGCTCTTCACGTAAAAAAGGTGACAATGAAAGCGAAGAGGTCAACCTATGCTTCATGGCTATAGAGGATCACGTCTCGGATAAAGTAAGATCACTACACTCATACTCTTTCAATAATGATAGTAGTGATAATGATAGTAATAGTGATAGTGATGATGATGATGATGAACAAAGCCTAATAGAAGAATTGAATCTAGAATTAGAAAAATATAGGAGAAAATTCAGTACTTATAAGAATAATATTTCTAATTTAAAAAACAAAATGGATGCTTTAGAAAAGTAGAACCTTAAGCTTAAATCATCTAAGTCATTAGATGAATACTCATCAAGACCCTTAACTAAATCCTTGCTTAAAGATAATAATACTTTGAAAAATGAAGTTGAGGAACTTAGAAATTCCATTTCAAAATTTCACAAAGGAAAAGAGAGTTTAGATACTCTCATTGTGTCTCAAAGACCACCTTTAGTTAGACACGGTCTAGGATTTAAGAACACATCATCATCTTTTCGCAAAACTATTTTGTAAATTCAAGTGAACCTCACATCTCCACACTTGCTGGAACAGCACCAAAAAATAAGTATACTAATCCCTCTATACATAAAAGGAATAATCAAGGATTAGCAAGCCTAAGAAAGAATCCTCAAAAGACTAATCATGCCTTTATGTATAAAAAGCATGCATATAGAAAAATGCAAATTAATCATGATTGTGCATGCCATTGTTCTCAAAATTAGTCTAATAGAATTATGGCATTCAAATACATTGTAAGACCAGAAAACAAATTTAGACCAAAACAATGTAATTATTGTATGAAAATGGGTCACATAAATAAATATTGCTGGATAAGGAAGGCTCATTGGGAACCTTCATGTGCTAACCCTCAAGGACCCAAACGCATTTGGGTACCTAAAAATCATACTTGAATTGTGATTTTATAGGTATGCCTCAAGTCCACAATAAACAAAAATGCTTGGCTAGTAGATAGTGAATGCTCAAGGCATATGACAGGAGACAAAGAACTTTTTCAATAAAATCAAAAGTATTGATGGAGGTAAAATTACCTTTGGAAACAATGCAAAGGGTAAGGCAATTGGCATTGGTTCTATTGGTGTTAATGGTACTACTTTTATTAAAGATATCTGACTTGTTGATGGCTTGAAACATAACCTGTTAAGTGTAAGTCAATTATGTGATAAAGGAAACAAAGTAGTCTTTACTTCAAATGAATGTCTTGTGATCTCTATCGATGGTCAAGAAATATTTAAAGGAAATAGAGATATCAATACATACATAATAAACTTACATGAACTATCTAACCATTGCTCTAAGTGTCTTGTGACTACTGGTGATGAATTTTGGCTGTGGCATAGAAGACTTGGTCATGCTAACATGAACTTAATACAAAGTCTCAGCACAGGAGAACTAGTAAAAGGAATGCCAAGAGTTAAATATAAAAAAGGCAAGACATGTAAACCTTGCCAAAGAGGAAAATAACACAAGTCATCCTTCAAAGCCAAAAACATAGTAAGTACTTCAAAACCTCTTCAACTCCTGCATTTAGACTTGTTTGGACCTACTAGAATTGCTAGCTTAGGAGGAAAACATTATGCATTCATCATCGTAGATGATTACTCTAGATTTACTTGGGTAATTTTCTTAGCTCAAAAGAGTGATGCTTTTGAAAATTTCAAAAACTTTGCTAAAAGGGTTCAAATTGAAAAAGGGTAATGTATTTCAAAAATAAGAAGTGATCATGGGAAAGAATTTGAAAATGAAAACTTTGAAAACTTTTGTCTTGAACATGGCATTTCACATAATTTCTCATCTCCTAGGACACCTCAACAAAATGGGGTAGTTGAAAGGAAAAATCGAACTTTAATTGAAATGGCTAGGACAATGCTCAATGAATATGAATTACCAACTTATTTTTGGGCAGAAGCCACAAACACTGCTTGTTATATTTCAAATCGAGTTTTCAAAAGACCTTTTTTAAACAAAACCTCATTTGAGCTATGGAATGGAAGAAAACCCTTGATATCATACTTTAGAGTATTTGGATGCAAGTGTTTTATATTGAACACCAAGGACAATCTTGGAAATTTTGACTCTAAATCCGATGAAGGTATCTTTTTAGGATACTCTACAACCAGCAAAGTATATAGAGTATTTAATAAAAGATCACTAACGGTTGAAGAATCCATGCATGTTGTTCCTAATGAATCTAGTAGACTTGATCTTGTGAAAGGTAGTGTTCTTGATGATGTTGTAGGTAATATGGAAAGACTTGATATTGGAAATAGGAAAGAAGAAAATGATCAAGAAGATTTACATCAAAATGATTCTCTACCTCAAAATCAAAAAGAAAATGAACAAGAACTTCCAAAAGAATAGAGAATGATGAAAGATCATCCAAAAGAGCAAATAATTGGTGATCTCTCAAGGGGAGTAAGTACTAGATCTCATTTCAAACATCTAGTCACTGACATTGCTTTTATTTCACAAATTGAGCCTAAAAATATTGATGAGGCTCTTAATGACGAAAGTTGGGTAATTGCCATGCAAGAGGAACTCAACCAATTTGAGAGAAATAAGGTATGGACCCTAGTACCTAGACCCAAGGATCATCAAATTATAGGTAGCAAATGGGTATTTAGAAACAAATTAGATGAACAAGGTTTAATAACTAGGAATAAGGCTAGATTAGTTGCAAAAGGATATAATCAGGAAGAAGGTATAGATTATGATGAAACATATGCACCTGTAGCTAGGTTAGAAGCTATAAGAATACTTTTAGCATATGCATGTCACTTGAATTTCAAACTTTTCCAAATGGATGTGAAATGTGCATTTCTAAATGGTTATATAGATGAAGAAGTGTATGTAGAACAACCACCAAGTTTTGAAAGCTATGATTTGCCAAATCATGTTTTTAAACTTTCAAAAGCTTTGTATGGTTTAAAACAGGTCACAAGAGCTTAGTATGAGAGGCTAAGTTCTTTTCTATTAGAAAATAGCTTTACAAAGGGAAATGTTGACACTGCATTATTCATCAAAAAGCATAAGCATGATATACTAATTGTTCAAATTTATGTTGATGATATAATATTTGGTTCTACTAATGAGTTGCTTTGTCAAGAATTTGCTAAGTGTATGACTAGGGAATTTGAAATGAGCATGATGTGAGAGCTTAAGTATTTCCTTGGTCTACAAATAAAGCAAAGCAATGAGGGCATATTCATCAACCAATCCAAATATGCCAAAGATTTAATTAAGAAATTTGGTATGGAAGGATGCAAGAATGCCAAGACTCCTATGAGCAAATCAACAAAATTGGACAAGGATGAAAAGGGTAAGAGCATTAATGAAACACTTTATAGAGGTATGATTGGATCACTTTTATATCTCACTGCTTCTAGACCCGATATAATGTATAATTTTTGCTTGTGTGCACGATTTCAATCATGTCCTAAAGAATCTCATTTAAATGCAGTAAAAAGAAAAGAATTTTAAGATATTTACATAGATCTTTGCATCTAGGTTTATGGTATCCTAGGAATTCATTCTTTTATATTATAGGATATTCAGATGAAGACTATGATAAAATAGTCTTTTAGATAGAAAAAGTACTTTAGGTACTTGTCACTTCATTGGAGAATGCTTAGTTTCTTGGTTTAGCAAGAAACAAGTTTCAGTTGCTCTTTCAACTGCTGAAGCAGAGTATGTAGCAGCTGGATGTTGTTGTACTCAAATTCTTTGGATGGAACAACAATTTAAAGACTATGGTCATGAGATGGACCATATACCTATTAAATGTGACAATACAAGTGCTATAAATCTTTCAAAGAATCCTATAAAACACTCAAGAAGTAAGCATATTGACATTAGACACCATTTTATTAGAGATCATGTTCAATATGGAGATGTTGCATTAGAATTTATAAGCACAGAAAAATAATTAGCAGACATTTTTACTAAGTCTCTAAATGAGGAAAGATTTAATTTCATTAGAAGAGAACTTGGTATGATTGATGGATTAACCTTGTGATTGCTAAATTATGATTGATGATGTTATTTTTGTATCATAACACTAGATATAAGATAGAAATTTTGATGAAAATTTATGTTTTAAGTAATAGAATCTTTATTGAAATGATTTAGTCTTGTTTTTAGGACTTAATTTTATTTGGTGAAAATTTTAGGGGAGTCATGCCCATGACATATGTTCACGCCCGTGACTTAAATAGCCAAAAGAGGAAGTGTCGTTCACGACTTGATTCACAACATGATTCACGGCTTCAAGTGGTGAAGCTTATTTTCACGGCTTCATTCACCCTAGTGAAAAGAGCCTTTCACGCCCGTGATAAATTTTCACCCCCGTGAATATTAACACCCCAAAACTCACAGAGGCTTTCATGCATTGAGTCATGGTTTGCTACACGGGCATAAATAGTGAAATCCAACATTTCACACCCGTGACTACGATTTCACCCCCGTGATAGTTCATCATTCACGCCCGTGACATTCAAAGGTCAACCCCATGAACTTATTCACGCCTTAATTCACGGGTGGAACACTCCTTTAGCAAACCGTGAACACGACCATTCACGCCCGTGAAAACACACTTCATACCCGTGAATGTATCGAGTATATAAAAGAACAGTCAGTTACATTTCTCATTTCAACTCTCCAACTCCCAAAACCGCTCTCATTTACACACATTCATTGAGACATTGAAGTTTTCGGCCCCCAAGTCTTAAACTTTTCCTATAAATACCACTAAAAGTTCAAATCTTCATCAAAAATCATACATTTTTAGGGTTTCCATAAAAATTTTCTGTCAAAAACTTTCCAATCCATCACAAACCTATTTCTTCAAATCAAATGGAGACTGCTTCATCCAAGGGAAAGAGAAAGAAGTCCCATGCTCCTAGGAGGTATGCAGATTATCTCATGAATCGTATTCCGGAGCAATGCCATCCTCGGTACTCCACTTTGAAGAAGAGACCTCTATTGTCATCAAGGTCCTTCGAATGGCAGACAGTCCAAACTTTAGGGCTTGAAATGGCTATGACAGAGCAACTCCAAGCCTGTCATTTGAAAGAATTTGTAGAGATTCACCAGCCAACTTTGAGGGAGCCAACACTGGAATTCCTCAGTACTTTGCAAGTATCACCTACTGGAGTGGTGAAATTCCAACTGTGTGATAAACCCAACACCCTCAGTGCCATTGAATTTGGATAATTGTTCGGCTTACCATCAGATGGCATCCTAAATGACAGTGAGGTAGAATTCTCCGCCCCTCAAGCTTGGACACATTTTGGCTATGATTGTAGCTGGGATGTTAAGAAGACAAAAAGCACTCATCTCCTATCCCTAGTGCACAAGTATTTGCATAGGTTCCTGACCTATAGCATATTCACTAGAGGAGAAAGCAACGAGACTATCAGGAAGTTGGAGCTCTTCCTATTTGAGATGGCTCGCAGAGGACTCACCGTGGCACTCTCTAGATGGTTTGCAAACCATCTTCTATCCATTGCCACCAAGCCCATGGGAGATATCTTGCTTGGTGCATATGTCACCCACATAGCCGTGAAGCTTGAATATCTAAAGCTGGATGAGCATCATTTCAACCTCATCCCTGGACATCCTCGAGATCGCTTGGATGTCGAGTCCTTCAGAAAGATGGGAGTGGTTGTCAGAATCGTTTTTGAGAATGATGTTTTCTACCGTTTCACCGACACTGCTAGGGAGATCATCTGGGAAGACAATGACACGGAGGACTTTAAAGCAGGCCTTTAAGGAGTCTAGCAGAAGAAGAGGGCTCGGGTTGAGGAAGCACCTCCAGTAGCTGAGCAGGACATCGGACAGTCCTCGACTTCCACACCGACTTTAACGCAGCAGGTGGTTGACCTCTTGGCACCACGTTTTGAGCAGCTGCAGACTTCAATGGATGAGAGGTTGGAAAACCTCAAAGACTTCATGGAGTCTCGGATGGACAGTCTTGAGGCTGAAGTTGCTAGGCTTCATGATAGGATGTTCGGCTAGGAGTTAGGCTAGATTGTAGCCTAAATTTGCTTGTTTTTTGCTTGTTTATTTCTTTTATGTTTGTTGTTGTGTAGAAAATTTTCAATTTTCATTCTGAACTTTATTTAACTTTGTTTGTATTGTTTCCTTTATTCAATATATTTGCTTTTGTTTACCTCATTGATATCTTTATATCATTTTTTGATTGATGACAAAAGGGGGAGAAAACTAGCAATATATTATAGGAAAAATGGTATCAAACTAGCAATATAAGGAGAAACTAACAATATATATTAAGCTAAATGAATTTTGAATCAAAAATTAAAATTGAATTATGAATTGACATTGAAATAGATTAAATGGGATTAGAAACCTTGATTCAAAAATTCATATGCAAAGTATAAAATTGAGAAATTGAGTTTTATACACATTAGATATACCCTAAGTATACTTTCCATATACCTTCATGCAAGTTACAAAAATAAATATGCCATGATATACCTTACGTATACCTTACATATACTTCATGCCTTAAAAAGAAATTATGGTATATATTGGATATACTTCTCATATAACTTGCATATACTTAAAATCTAGTAAGTTTATTTCAGTGCTACATCATTCTTTACAATTCTTGCATTTTATAAATTTTTTATCCTAAGTATATTTTGAGGGGGAGACTTCTCAAAAGCACATATTGCTAGATTATTTGTCACCATAAAAAAAGGAGAGATTGTTAAACCTTGAGAGGTATTTCCGTCATTTTGATGAAAATAAATAACATAGCAATATTGTATTTAACATACTTGTTTTCTAAGTCTATTAAACAGGACATGGAATAAAATAGCAAGAATGGAGATTGAAAGAATAATCCTTGAAAGATAAAATTAAAGAAGTAGCATGTTCACGCCTGTGAAAGAGCTAACCGTTACCAAAACCAACATTTGAAGTTCACGGCCACGAAGGAAGAATAAACCGTGAAGTGGACATTTGAGTCACGCCCTTGAATCAAACACTCACACTCGTGAATGTTCATGTCATTTACATCCAGAGAGCTTCACGACCAAAGTCACCATTTGGATCACGGCTGGGAAGTTTGTCACGCCCATGAATTTATATGTCACGCCCGTGACTCAATGTGTCAAAACATTCCAGAGAGCTTCACGACCAAGGTCACCACTTCAGTCATGGCTTGGGAAGAAATGTCACGCCCGTGAAAGATGAAAGAGAAAAATGTCAGGCACGATTATTTGGTTGGTACAATGACTAGTTTCGTATTTAATGTACCCCAACGACTATAATCAGCCATGAGAGTATAAATGGAAGTCATTTAAGCATTCAGTACAAGAGGATAACATATTCTTTGAATCAAAATCTTATTACAAGCTATTTGTACATTCAATACTTTGAGAACAAAATCTATTATCTGTAAAAATCTTTTTGCTCTTCATTTATTGAGCAATTAAGATTTGTGAGTGTTTCTCTCTGTAATCATTACTCAAGTGAGCTTTTGGTATTTCTGGGTTAAGAGTAGAACATTTGTAAGGGTTAGTTGTGTGAGCCTTTAAAACACAAATTAAAAGGTTGTTTGTGTGAGCCTGTAAAAACATAAAGTGAAGGTTGTTTGTGTGAGCTTATGAAAACACAAAGTGAAGGTTGTTTGTGTGAGCCTGTAAAACACAAGGAATTGGTTATTGTGTGAGCCATTAAAACACAAGGGATTTCTGGGTTAGGTGTGAGCCATTGTGAGAAACACCATAGTTGGGAGTGAGCTTGTAAAACTCCATTGTAACACATAGTGTGTTAGTGAAACTCCCAATTGCGATTGGGGAGAGGAGTAGGGTTTGTTAACACCCGAACCTCTATAAAAATCCTTGTGCCAAATTCTCTCTATCCCTCCTAAAATTAATTATTTATTTCCGCACCTTAAAGTTTAATTTTTTATTTGAAACTCCAATTCAACCCCCCTTCTTGGCTTAATATCTAGGCAACAAAGGAGATATGCCCTATGATGAATAGTGACAACAAAAAGGTTTTTCTCTCTTAAAACTTGAAATAATCTCTCAAAACTTGTAGAAAAGTTGATTAAATGATGAAAAAAAATGAAAAACGGCTCAAAATGGCGAGAAAATGGTAGAAAACATATTGAAAATATAAGGGAAAGCGGCAATCGATGAGATGAGAGAGTGAGGAAAAAAATGCAATTTTTAGGTTATATGGCGATCTTCACAATTGTGGATAATAATTCACAGGCATGAAGAACCGAATCACGGGTTACCAAGGTGTGAAATCCAGTCGTGAGCATTTGACTATTTCACTTTGATATTCACGGTTGTTCATATATATTCATGGGTGTGAATTCTCTTTGTCACAGACATTAAATCATGACACTTAAATACACCCTTTTGTATTTATATCCTTTCACGACTCTGATTAATAAGTTACAGGTATGAAGTCCTCTTTTAAAACTTATTTTAAAACAAATGATTTAAAATTCAAAACCATTTTCACAACATTCAAAATATGTTATAACATAAACACATTATCATAAAAAATTATTCACCAAGCTTTAAAAAGACATATTGGCAGCATGTATAAGAAATATAACAATCAATCAGGAGAAATGCAATATATATCTTAAAATATTTTTCAAAACAAAGTTCTTCCATCAAGCATACCAAGTCCTCTTTTTATAAAATAAAATCTTCTTCATTTAAAGGTTTGGTAAAAATATCAGCCAATTAATTGTGTCAATAAATTCTATCACTACATCATTATTTTGAATATGATCCCTAATGCCTTCTTTGCTTTGTTTGATTTGAAGACCAAGGAAAAATTTAAGTTATTCCATCATGCTCATTTCAAATTTTCTAGTTATACACTTAGTAAACTCTTAACAAAATAATTCATTAGTAACCCCAAAAATAATATTATCAACATAAATTTGAACAATTAAAGTATCTTGCTTATACTTTTTAATGAAAAGATTCATAAATGTATGCCCTTTTGAAAAACCATTTACTAAAAGAAAAACACTAAGTCTTTCACCCCAAACTCTAGGTGCTTGTTTTAAACCATATAAGACTTTAGTGAGTTTAAAAATATGATTAGGAAATTCATGATTTTCAAAACTAGATGGTTTGTTCAACATATGCTTCTTTTTTAATAAAACCATTTAAAAAAAACTTTTAACATCCATTTGAAATAGTTTAAAATTCATGTGAGATGAATATGCTAAAAAAGTTCTAGTGGCTTTTAATCTTGCTATCAGAGCAAAAGTTTCATCATAATTTATGCATTTCTCTTGGTTATACCCTTTGGTAACCAATCTGGCCTTATTCCTAGTTATTTATCCTTGCTCATCTAATTTATTTCTAAAATCCCACTTACTACCTATAACGGGGTAATCCTTAGGTCTTTGAACTAAAGTCCAAACTTTATTTTTCTCAAATTGATTGATTTCCTCTTGCATAACAATCTCCCAACTTTCATCATTAAAAGTATCATTAATAGTCCTGGATCAATTTGAGAAACACAAACAAGATTAGAATCTAAAAATTTAGAATGAGTAGTTACAGCTTTGGTGGGATCACAAATGATTTGCTACTTTGGATGGTTTCTTACAAATTTTCATTCCCTTGAAAGCTCTTAGGTTTGTGTAGATTCTTATTGTTGTTTTTCTTGATCATTATGTTTTTCTTTATAAATTTCACCCATTTCCTTATTATTAAGATTGATATTTTTCATTTCACCTGCAACATCATCAAGAGAACTACCTTTCTCAAGATCATGTTTACTTGTTTCATCAAAATTATTTAGATTATTCTACAACTAATGTTCTTTTATTAAAAATCCTATATGCTTTGCTAGATACAGAATATCCTAAAAATATACCTACATCATATTTTGAGGCAAAATTTCTAAGGTTATCTTTAGTGTTTAATATAAAGCATTTGAATCCAAATACTCTAAGGTATAATATTTTTGGTTTTCTTCTATTCCAAATCTTATAAGAAGTTTTATCCAAAATAGGTCTTTTTGAAAACTTGGTTTGAAATATAACAAACAGTATTCATGGCTTTTGTCCAAAAATAGGTTGGCAAACTATATTCATTTAGCATTGTTCTAGCCAATTCAATTAAAGTTCTATTTTTTTTAATTTCAACAACCTTATTTTGCTAAGGTGTTCTATGAGTTAAAAAATCATATGAAATACCATTTTTTAGAAAAAAAATTTCAAAAAGTTAATTTTCAAATTTCATACTATGGTCACTTCTAATTTTTGAAATACAATATCATTTTGATTTTTGATTTTTCTTAGCAAAGTTTTTGAATGAAATAAAAGCTTCATTCTTATGAGCTAAGAACATTACCCATGTAAACCTTGAGTCATTATCAACAATTACAAATGCATAGTATTTACCTCCTAAACTAGTAGTTCTATTAGGTCCCAAGAAATCCATATGCAAAAGCTATAAATGTCTAGTAGTACTTAGAACATTTTTTGAATTGAAAGATGTCTGGTGTTGTTTTTCTCTTTGACATAGTTTATATGTTGTCTTTGATGAATCTTACTTTTGGTAGTCCATCTACTAGCTCCTTTTTACTAAGTCTTTGAATTAATTCAATACTTGCATGTCCAAGCCTTTTATGTCATAGACAAGATTCATTGCTAATAGATATAAGACACTTAGAAAAAAAGGTTATATAACTTGGGTAAATCAATTATGTAAATATTATCATCTCTATATCCTTTGAATATCTCTTGGCCATTTATGGTGGTTATGTGACATCCATTAAAATAAAAGGTGACTTTGTTTGCCTTATCTCATAATTGATTAACACTTAAAATTTTATGATTTAAACCATCAATAAGCAATACATCATCAATTAAAGAAATATTACTTAAGCCTATGGAACTAATACCAATTACCTTACCCTTAGCATTATTTCTAAAGGTAACATTACCACCATCAATTTGTTTGAATTGGGTGAATAGGCTTCTATTTCCAGCCATGTGTCTTGAGCATCCACTATCGACAAGCCATACATTTTTCTTAATTATGGATTTTAGACACATTTGAAAGAAAATAAATTATGTTTTGTTTTTAGGTACCCAAACGTACTTAAGTCCTTGGGGTTTAGCTTTGGAAGATTTCTCAAATTAATATGACCATATTCTATGCAATAATGACATTGTTTTGTTTTAAGAAGTTCCTACCACATTGCATGATGTTTAGGTCTCACTACTTTTAAGGGTGCATGATTTATACAAGAACATGCTTATGTAGTGTGTGAGTTCTTAGATACATGCCTTTTATATATAAAAACGTGATTGACTTTTTGAAGTCTACCTCTTTAGCCACATTGTGTGTATGCCTTGTGTTTAGCTTTTAAATACCTTAATGGAAGAGGTTTGATGTGTACTAGATTTAACAAATACAGTACTAGGTGCAGATGATGTTGATGCTTTATTAAAACCTAGTCAATGTCTTATAATTTTCCTTCTCTTTGTGAAATTTTAAAATAGAATTTCTAAGTTCCTCAACTTCATTTATAAGGTCTTATGAGGATGCTTTTGTGTTTTTAGGCATTACTAGAAGTAGTGGTGAGGATCACTAAAGGGAAAGACAAGCTTGAAGTTTAGTTAAGGCTCTATTTTTTAAAAGGTATGTAAATATTGACATTTAAATTTGATTTCTTTCCATTTTGGCATGTGTAATGTGCTATAAATGTATAATTAAGAAACAAAGGCATTTTAGTAATGGAAATATGTTCAATCTTAAGGGTTATTCCTATAATTTTGATGATACTAAATAATTAAGCAATAAGGAATTTAACCATATTTTTGTGTTTAAGTGAATAAACAGTCTAAATATTTATTGAATCATTAAAGCGAAAATAAATCAAGTCAAATTTTACAAAAAGAAGTTATTCACTCCCGTGAATCTATATTCACGCTCGTGATAGAATTTGATGCAAAAAAAATTCAAAAGTTCAAGTTGTTCATGCCCATGATTAATATGTCACGCTTGTGAAGGTCAAAGATAAAAAGCTCTGATGGTCATAATCATTCATGACCTCATTCACGATTTGGAAGAAACCATCCACGCCCATGAACATACTATTCACATTTGTGAATATCGCAATTCAGAATTTTGAAAATTGAAGATCTAGCAATTCACGCCAATGATGTAACATATCACATACGTGAAGACCTAGAAATATGACCGTTTCAGCATGCTCTAAGGTTGTTAAACCACTAGATTTTGAATTAATGTGTTCCTAATGGCTAGATTCTGAAGGAACATTATAAATAGCTCATTCTACTCATGTAAGATAATTAATTAAAGAACAAGAGCTTCATTACATTGAGAATTTCTTTAGAAATTGTAATTAAGAGTTTATACACTAATTCTTCGTAAGACTTCATCTTATTCTCATTTTGATTTTTTAAAGCTCAATTGATCTTGAGTTTGAGTGTTTTATTCTGTCAAGCAATTACTCAAGAGTATGTTTTGAGTGAGTTGGGTTGGGATTGAAACACTTGTAAGGGTTTATTGTGTGAGCCATAAAATATAAGGAATTGATTTTTGTGTTAGCCAGTAAAAGAAAATGAAATTTAGGTTCGGTGTAATTCGAGAGTGAAACACCTAGTTTGGAGTGAGCTAGCAGAACTCCTATGCGTTTTGTTTTGAGAGATAATGAAAATATCTAATTAAGATTGGAGAGAGGAGTAAGGTTCATTAACACTTAAACCTCCATAAATCGTGTGTCTAAATTCTCTTCTTCCACTTTTTTATATTTTAATTATTTGCAATTATGGAAAATTTTAATTGTCCACTAATTTATCTGCCTTCTTGGTGATTATCTGAGCAATAATTGGTATCAGAGCTAAGTCTAGCATCAAATACTATTCAGCACTAGCAAAGATTGACAAATGGCCAACAAAGGATTTCAAACTCTCAAACCTTACTTTGATGGGTCTAACTATGCTCATTCAAAGTTTAGGATGAGAGGCATACCTTGATAGCGAGGGAATTGATGTCCGGGATAGCGTAAGAAAAAATGGACACCACTAGTCAAGAAAAAAATGAATGGTGATGAAGAACTCATCCAGAGAGATGATTAGATGAAACCTTAAAAAAAAGCAAATGGCAAAAAATAAAAAGGCAATGACAATTCTTGCAAGCTCTTTATCCATTGAAGAGTGTGGAAGAATTCAACATTGTATGATTGCATATAGCATGTGGAAAACTTTAGAGAATTACCACGGAGGAGCTAAGTAAGTAAAATTTAAGAAGATCCAACTTTTTACATTAGAATATGAACTTTTCAAGATGAAACCCAATGAGTCTATCACTGACATGAAAAACCGTCTACTAGCCATCATCAATGGCATGAGAAAAATCAGAAAGCACATGAGCTTAGAAGATATCAACAACAAAATTTTAAGAAGCTTTCCTCTTAAAGACTACGGTTCAAGAGTAGCTGGTATAAAACAAACCAATGAGGATATGAGTACCATTCCTACTGATGTGCTTATTGAAAAGCTTCTAACACATGAAATGACTATGATAAAAGATTGAAAACTTGAAGCTGAACCAGAAAAACAAATCTCTCACACTCAAAGTGTTGAAGCTCAGAGTGATGAAGAAAATAATGAAGATGTAGATGAGCAAATTTCCATGTTCTTAAAAAAAATAAAAAGAATGATCAATAAGAAATATGGCAACTCTTGGCAAAAAGCTCTAAGAAAATCTTCAAATGACTCATCACAAAAGAACAAAGATGAGGTAAAATGCTATGAATATGGAAAGAAATGGCACATCAAACAAGATTGTCCAAAGCCCAAAAATAAGTCTTGAAAGAAAGATGGGGACAAAAGCCATAAAGCTACATGGGATGATGATAGCTCCTCAAGCAAAAATGAAGAAAACAAAGAAGAAGTGGGCAACCTATGCTTCATTGCTTTAGAGGATCACTTCATAAATGAGATAAATCCTTTTTGCATTTACTTTTGTGATAATAGTGATGATAGTGATCATAATGATGGTGATAGAATAAAATTTATGTACCTAGAATTAGAAAAATACAAAAAGAAAATTATACTTTTAAAAAAGATAATTTGAAGCTAAAAATGGAATTAGAAATTCTACAAAAAGAAATTTTGGAGTTAAAAACATTCAATGATGATCTTAAAAAGTCATTATACGATTTTGTTTTCAAAACCCTCAACTAATACCTTATTTAAAGAAAATAATATTTTGAAAAATGAAGTTGAGCAACTTAAAAATTCTATTTCAAAATTTCACAAAGGGGAAAAAATTTAGATACTCTTATTATATCACAAAGGCCTCCCTTTGTGAGACATGAACTAGGTTTTAATGGAGCTTCAACATCATTTGCACCTAGTATTGCATTTGTTAAATCTAATACACCATAAATCTCTTATATTGAGGTAATAACTTCAAAAGCTAAACAAAAGGCACACACTAAACCTCATATTCAAAAAAAAAAATTTAGGAAGCTTACATGACTCAAGAGGTATACCTCAAAAAGTCAATCATGCTTTTAAATATAAACAACATGTTCCTAAGAATTCACAAACTACACATGCATGTCCTTGTTCACTTCATGAACCCTTAAAAATAGTAAGGCCTAAACCTATATGGTAGAAAATTCTTAAAACTAAAATATGTCATTATTGCATAGAATATGGTCATATTAATTTATATTGTCCAATAAGGAAGGAATACTGGAAACCTTCAAAAGCTAACCCCCAAGAACCCAAGTATGTATGGGTACCTAAATATGGTATATAAATCATTTTCTTGTAAGTATGTATGAAATCCACTATAAAAGAAAATGTATGGCTTAATGATAGTGGATACTTAAGACATATGATTGGCAATAGGAGTCTATTTGTCGAAATCAAACAAATTGATGGTGGTAAGATTACCTTCGAAAATAATGCTAAGGGTAAGGTAATTGGCATTGGTTCTATTGGCTTAAATGGTATTTCTTTAATTGAAAATGTTTTGCTTGTTGATGGTTTAAAGCATAATCTTTTAAGTATTAGTCAATTATGTGATAAAGAAAACTAGACGACCTTTAATTCTAATGGATGTCTCATAACCACTATAAATGGCTAAAAGATATTCAAAGGTGATAGAGATAGAAATACTTATATAATTGATTTACATAAGTTTAACATTTTTTTCTAAATGTTTTATATCTATTAGCAATGAATCATAGCTATGACATAGAAGGCTTGGTCATGAAAGCATTGAATTATTTCAAAGCCATAGCAAAAATGAGCTAGTAGATGGTTTGCCAAATATAAGATTCATCAAAGACAAAACATATGAACCATGTCAAAAAGAAAAACAACACAAGACATCTTTCAATTCAAAGAATAATGTAAGTACTTCTAGACCTTTATAGCCCTTACATATGGATTTATTAGGTCTTAACAGAACTGCTAGTTTAGGAGGAAATAATTATGCATTTGTAATTATTGATGATTACTCAAGATTTATATGGGTAATGTTCTTAGCTCATAAGAAGAAGCTTTTAATTCTTTCAAATTCTTTGCAAAGAAAATCTAAAATGAAAAAGGGTATTGTATTTCAAAAATAAGAAGTGATCATGGTATGAAATTTGAAAATGAACTTTTTAAAAATTTATGTTTAGAAAATGGTATTTCACATGATTTTTCAACTCCTAGAACACCACAACAAAATGAGGTGGTAGAAAGGAAAAATAGAACTTTAATCGAAATGGCTAGGAGAATGCTTAATGAATATAGTTTGTGAACTTAGTTTTGGGCAAAAACCACAAACACTGCTTGTTATATTTCAAACCGAGTTTTCAAAAGATCTATTTTAAATAAAACTTTTTATGAGCTATGGAATGGAAGAAAATCTAAAATATCATACCTTAGAGTATTTGGATGCAAATGCTTTATATTAAATACTAAGGACAATATTGGAAAATCTGCTTCAAAATCTGATGAAGGTATATTTTTAGGATATTCTGCATATATTAAAGCATATAGGGTTTTTAATAAAAAAACGCTAGTTGTAGAAGAATCTATGCATGTTAATTTTAATGAAACAAGTAAACTTGATATCGGAAAAGGTAGTTCTCTTCATAATGTTACATGTGAAATTAAAAAACTCAATCTTGATCATGAAAAAGTTGGCGAGTCTTCAAAGAAAGAAGAAAAATATGATGACCAAGAAGAAGAACAACAAGAAGAAGTTTTGCAAGGAATTCGAGAACTTTTAAAAGAATGGAAATTTGTAAGAAACCAACCAAAGGAGCGACTCATTAGTGATCCCACCAAAGGTGTAAGTACTCATTCTAAACTTTTAGACTTTAATCTTGCCTTTGTTTCTCAAATTAAGCCAAAGACTATTGATGAAGCTCTTAATGATAAAAATTGGGTGATTGCTATACTAGAGGAACTCAATCAATTTGAAAAAAACAAAGTTTGGACTTTAGTTCAAAGACCAAAGGATTATCCAATAATTGGTGGTAAATGGGTCTTTAAAAATAAGTTAGATGAGTGAGGTCAAATAACTAGAAATAAGACTAGATTGGCTGCCAAAGGGTATAACCAAGAGGAAGAAATAGATTATGATGAAACCTTTGCTCAGTTGCAAGATTAGAGGCTATTAGAATTCTTTTAGCATATACATCTCATATAAATTTTAGAATTTTTCATATGGATGTTAAAAGTGCATTCTTAAATGGTTTTATCGAGGAAGAAGTATATGTTGAACAACTACCTAGTTTTGAAAATCATGAATTCCCTAATCATATTTTTAAACTTACTAAATCCTTATATGGTTTAAAACATGTACCTATAGCTTGGTATGAAAGACTTAGTGCATTTCTTTTAGAAAATGGTTTTTCAAAAGGCCTTGTAGACATGACTCTTTTTATTAAAAAGCATAAACATGATACTTTAATTGTTCAAATTTATGTTGATGATATTATTTTTGGAGCCACTAATTAATTGCTTTATCAAGAGTTTGCTAATTGTATGACTAAGGAATTTGAAATGAGCATAATGGGTGAACTCAAATTCTTTCTCGGTCTTCAAATCAAGCAAATCAAGGAAGGAATCTTCATCAACCAATCTAAATACACAAAGGAACTTTTAAAGAAATTTGGAATGGAGAAATACAAAAATGAAAACCCCCAATGAGTACATCAACAAAATTGGATAAGGACGAAAAGGTTAAGCCCATAGATGAAAAACTCTATAGAGGTATGTTCGAATCACTTTTATATCTTACTACTTCAAGACTTGATATTATGTACTATGTATGCTTGTGTGCTAAGTTTCAATCTAGTCCAAAAAAATCACATCTAAATGCTGTAAAACGAATTTTAAAGTATCTTCATGACACAATGCATTTAGGATTATGGTATCCTAGAAATACGTCTTTTTATTTAACTAATTTTTTGGATGCTGATTATGTTGGTAGTATCCTAGAAATACGTCTTTTTTATTTAACTAATATGGTTTTGTGAGAAGATGATGATGTGTCCTTAAATCCTAGACCATGTCTAATTAAGGATGATCTTTGAGACACAATGAGAGTATCTAAGCTCTCTTTACCTTTGTGAAATTTAGAAATGGAATTTCTAAGTTCCTCAACTTCATTTTTCAAAGTATTATTTTCTTTTAGCAAGGAAGCTGTTGAGGGTCTTGATGAGTATTCATCTAATGACTTTTGGAGGGATTCATTAGATGATTTAAGCTTTATGTTTTCCTTTTCTAAACCATCTATCTTAATTTTTAAATTAGAGATGTTATTTCTATAGGTACTAAATTTACTTCTATATTTCTCTAATTCTAGATTTAATTCTTCTATTAGGCTTTGCTCATCATCATCATCATCATCATCATCACTATCATCATCATTATCACTATCATCATCATTATCACTACTATCATTGTTCAAAGAGTATGAGTGTAGTGATCTTACCTTATTTGAGACATGATCTTCAATAGCCATGAAACATAGGTTGACTTCTTCACTTTCATTATCATCTTTTTCACTTGAAGAGCTTTCGTCATCCCATGTGGCTTTGTGACCTTTCTCCCCATTGTCTCTTTGGTATTTGCTCTTATGCTTCTTGTGCCTTGGACATTCTGGTTTGATATGTCATTTCTTTCCACACTTATAGCACTTTACCTCTTCCTTACTTATATGTGTGTCATTTGAAGTTTGTTTGAGGTTTTTTTGCCTGAATTTTCTGGAGTTGCTCATTTTTTTCTCAATGATTCTTTTTATTCTTCTTGAAAGCATATAAATGTCCTCATTTTCATCATCACTCATTTCTTCATCATCTTCACTTTCTTCTTGAGATTTTGAAGTAGAGGCTTTGAGTGCTAAGGGCTTTCTTTTCTCTGGCTCTGCTTCAAGCTCTCTATCTCTTTTCACTACCATCTCATGTGTGAGAAGTTTGCCAATCAGCACATCAGTATTCATGATGCTCATATCTTCATTTGCTTCTTCTATGACAGTAACTCTTGAGCCATAGTCTTTAAGAGGAAGACTTCTCAGGATTTTGTTGTTTACATCCTCCAAACTCAGATGCTTCCCAAGTTTCCTCATTCCATTTATAATGGCTAGAAGACGGTTTGTCATGTCAGTGATTGACTCATTTGATTTTATCTTGAAGAGCTCATATTCTGAGGTCAGAAGTTGAATCTTCTTGGATTTGACTTGCTTAGTTCCTTCATGAAAATTCTCCAATGTCTTCCACATGCTGTATGCTGTTGGGCAGTGTTGTATTCTCCCACATTCTTCAATAGATAATGAGCTTAATAGGATTGTCATTGCCTTCTTATTTTTGAAATTTGCTCTTCTTTGAGGCTCTATCCAATCATCTCTTGATAGGATTTCTTCTTCACCATCAGCTCTTCTTCTGGTTGATGGTGTCCATGTAACGTCACACCTTATATTCCACATTCTTCAATAGATAATGAGCTTAATAGGATTGTCATTGCCTTCTTGTTTTTGAAATTTGCTCTTCTTTGAGGCTCTGTCTAATCATCTCTTGATAGGATTTCTTCTTCACCATCAGCTCCTCTTCTGGTTGACGGTGTCCATGTAACGTCACACCTTATGCATTCCAGTAAAACCTATCCTTATATCAAGTAGTCACACATAACATACTGGAAAAGAAAAATACCATGTTAACATTGGTAGTAAATTTTTTTTCATATCATATCCTGTAAAATCAACTAATGACTTTGTAAGTCTCATATTCTGTAATACCTGTCAATGTCTTTGCAAGTCTCATATCCTATAATATCACTAAATGACTTTTCAAGTCAACATTAAAAACCACAATACGATATATCACATATATTAAAACATAAACTTTACATCCGAAGGATTAAGGGTTGTTTCCATTTATACATTTCAAAACTAATCTAGAGTGACAATACATATTCAAACATATAAGTGCAAAATATAGATGACATGTTTTCATGCTCGTGTAGAATGCAAGTAGAGAGAGTGATGAGGCTCGGCCAGTGACCTGTGCTCCATGTCTTTTATACGCTACTCAAAATGAGCTATCACTTTTCTTTACCTGAAAAATGATGCAAATTGATGAGTTGCGGCTCAATGAGAATAAGCATCAAATATATCACAAGTATACCACTTATGTGTACCACAATGTCACAAATTATCCATCATCATATTATCAGGGACCAATCATGACTATCATATGAATCACATAGCAAGCAACAATCATTTGCACTAAAGAATTCAATCGATAATTAGACTCACCTTTCTCGTTTGATTCCGACCCCTAACTTATTGTCTATCCGCTTCTTATGGGTCTCCAATATGTTGTGAGCCTAATATGAAAATATAATCAATTAACACATGTTTAGGGAGACTTAATGTGGCTTAAACAAATTAATATGCATTGTTCATATCAATAATTAAGATTTTTCCTATGAGGCAGTGTGACCTTATGGGACTGTTTAGCCTATATATTTTTTTGTACTTGACCAATTAATCTGATTATTATTCCTAATTAAACATAACATATAATTATATAACATATTACAATTTCAGACCAATTGGATCATTTTAAAATATTTGGTGGGATTTCTAATTGTGTTCTATCTTCTGCCTTGTTTTCTGCCTTTAGGCAGTTTCAGGGTACCCACTTTGGTTCATCCTAACTTATACTCTATAAGTCCTATTTTGATGAAAATTTATAGACACTTATATGGGTTCATATGAAACATTTTTCATGTTTTCAACTTTTATTAATGTATCTAAGGTCTTCCAATTATAACAATCATGTTACTGGTCCAGAATAGAATTGGCTTTCGGACTAGTATGAATTCAAAAGGGCATAACTTAGTCTATACATAACCCATTAAGCTGAACGTAGTACCCAAATTTAGCTAAGAAATATACCTATAACTTTACTGTTATGACAATTTATATAATCTAGCTATAACGAGCTCCAATGGGCCAAATAAATTGCTGGATCTGCCCAGGGCATTCATTTGGCAGTTCAAGTTATGGAACAGTCATGGTTCCATTCACCATAACTCAAAATATACAAGTCCTATGATCCTGAAATTTGGTATAAAGATACATAACACATATATATACAACTTTTATGTTTTGAGAGACTTAAAATAATGACTTTAACATATTCATAATCAAAGAACACAGCAGCTAACTTGGTTAGGGTTCACACCCTGACCAGTTTCAGTAGAGAAAGGATTTCTCTTCCTACACACCAAATCATGAAAAAATGTTTACATATCCATATATATAAGACATAAGGAACAAATTTTGCGTTTTAAAGTTTTCCAGAATCAATTTGTATGTGCATCAAAATCGGGTTGCACATCAGTGCCTATTAATGGACCTAAGCAACTCAAATCAACCTATAGCAATAAGAATTGATTACTTACCAAGAATGAACTTGCAAGGGATAAATATGCTTCAAACACTAAGTGAAACAAGGATGAATTGAAGTCTAAAATGGAGGAAATTGAAGAAGAAGACGGGCTAGAGAAGAAGGCAGAAATGGGAAGATAAAGCTAACTTTTAATTTTTTGTCTTTTTATCTTTTTCTCATCTCTTTTCTCCTTTCTCTTCTCTTTTCTCTTTTCTCTTCTCTTTTCTCTTCTCTTCTCTTTTATTTCTCTTTTGTTTCATTTTCATTTTATTTTATTTATATTATTATTATTATTATTTACATATATATATATAATTCAACTAATTGGCACAATAGTACAACTTAATCATTTGGCCTGATTTAACTAAATTAACAATGTAAAATGTTTACTAATCTTAATCTAATCATTTTGCTTGCATTAATTTGGTCATCTTATTCAATTTATTTCTAATGCTTTGTTATCCTCATTTAGGTATGTACGTGCGACTCGACATAATTTCCAAATACTAGGACACGTAGCTAGTGCTTGCCATGAACTTGTTTCTAAGAAAATATGTTTGAAATGCACGTGTTCAATTGGATTATATGGAAAATGCACATGTTCAAATGAAATGCATATGGGTATGCATGTGGAGAAGGTCAAGGATGTTACAATTCTCCCCTCCTTTTAAAAATTTCGTCCTCGAAATTTAATACCTGGAAATAGGTGTGGATATTGCCTTTTCACATTTTCTTCTGTTTCCCATGTTGCCTCTTCTAGTAAATGGTTACGCCATAATACCTTAACTAAAGGTATTTCTCGGTTTCTTAGCTGTTTAGTCTTGTATCCAATGATTTGCACTGGTTCCTCAACATAACTCATGTCCTCTGAAATCTCAATGGCTTGATCTTTAAGTACATGTGTAGGATCTGACATGTATCTTCTAAGCATGCTCACATGAAACACATTATGTACCTGAGCCATCTCGGATGGTAAATCCAACCTATAAGCCAATGGACCAATCTTCTCAAGAATTTCATAAGGTCCTATGTATTTTGGGCTCAATTTACCCTTCTTGCCAAATCGGATTATCCCTTTCCATGGAGATACACGAAGAAATACCTTTTCACCTAACTCATATTCCATCTCCCTTTTATGCTGATCAGCATAACTTTTTTCCCTGTCCTGTGCTGCCTTTAGCTTGTTCTTGACAACCTTGATATTATCCACTGTGTCTTGCACTATCTCTGGCCCTTCTAATGCACGTGCTCCTTCTTCATCCCAAATGATGGGGCTTCGGCACTTTTTGCCATACAATGCCTCATATGGTGCCATCTGGATACTGCTATGATACTGGTTATTGTAAGAAAATTCAATCAATGCTATATATTCATACCAAGCACCTCTGAATTCCATAGAACATGCCCTAAGCATTTCTTCCAATGTCTGTATAGTCCTTTCAGATTGTCCATCAGTCTGTGGGTGGAATGCAGTGCTAAAGTTCAATTTTATTCCCAATGCATTTTGTAAACTCACCCAAAAACGTGAAGTAAACCGTGGATCTCTATCAGATACAATGGACACTGGAATGCCATGCAATCTGACTATCTCATTCACATATAATTTGGCCAAACTCTCAAGTGTATAGCCCCATCTGATAGGTAGAAAATGTCCTGACTTGGTTAATCTGTCAATAATTACCCATACTGCATCATTTTTCCGTGGAGTTCTTGGCAATCCATAGACAAAATCCATCATTATTCTTTCCCATTTCCATTCTGGTATTGGCAATGGTTGAAGTTTTCCAATTGGTGCCTGATGTTCAATTTTAATCTGCTGACATGTCAAGCATTTGGAAACATATTTTGCTATGTCTTTCTTCATTCTTGGCCACCAGTAATGAGGCCTTAAACTGTGATACATACGGTGCATTGTGTGCCTCTTCCATTATTTCCTGATGCAAGTTCTCAGTGTCTGGAACACATATGCGTGACTTTAACATCAGTGTATCATTCTGCAAATGAAACTCTGTATTATTTCCCTGCCTTACCACATCAATTTTCTCACATAATTCAGGATCTTTGCTTTGTGCTTCTTTAATTATCTCCTTTAGCATAGGTCTGACTTGAAGAGTAGCAATCAGTGATCCTTTATCATGCATATTTAATTCAACATTCATGGATCGTAATTAAATCAAATATGGAAAAGAGGATGTTTGTAAATGAGCTACACTGCTACTGGCCTTCCTACTCAATGCATCTGCTACCACATTGGCTTTCCCTGGATGGTACTCAATTGTACAGTCATAATCTTTCAATAGCTCTAACCATCGTCTTTGCCTTATGTTTAACTCTTTTTGTGTCAGCAAATAACCTAAACTTTTATGGTCTGTGAAGATTTGGAATGTCTCACCATACAAATAATGCCTCCAAATCTTCAATGCAAATACAACTGTAGCCAATTCTAAATCGTGCACTGGATATGAGATCTCATGTGTTCTCAGTTGTCTAGATGCATAAGCTATCACCTTACCATGTTCCATTAATACACATCCCAAGCCTTGGTGAGAAGCATCACTATATACTGTAAACCCACCTGTATCTATAGGGATAGTTAACACTGGTGCTGAGGTTAGTCTATGTTTTAGTTCATCGAAACTCCTCTGACATTCTGGAGTCCACTTGAAAGGCACATTCTTTCAAAAAAATTACTCAAAGGGCTAGCAATTAATGAAAATCCATCAACAAATCTACGATAGTATCCGGCTAAACCCAGAAAACTATGCATTTCTGAAACATTTTTTGGAGCTTCCCAATTTACCATGGCCTCAATTTTCTTTGGGTCAACCTCTATGCCCTTGCCCGACACCACATGTCTAAGAAACACCAAATGATCTAACCAGAAATCGCATTTACTCAATTTGGCATATAATTGTTTCTCCCTCAAAGTTTGCAACACAATTTCTAAATGTTGTTCATGTTCTCCCCTATTCTTTGAGTACACCAATATGTCATCAATAAATACTATCACAAATCTATCCAGATATGGTTGAAACACCTTATTCATTAATACCATGAATGCAGCTGGAGCATTAGTCAATCCAAATGGCATTACTAAAAATTTATAATGTCCATACCTGGTTTGAAAGCCAGTCTTTGGAACATCCGCTTCTGCTACCTTCAGCTGGTAATAGCTTGATTTCAAATCAATCTTGGAGAATATTTGGGCTCCTTGCAACTGGTCAAACAAATCATCTATTCTAGGCAATGGTTATTTGTTCTTCACTGTCATTTTGTTCAGTTGCCTATAATCAATGCATAATCTCATTGTTCCATCTTTCTTTTTAACAAATAACACTGGAGCTCCCCAAGGTGATACACTAGGTCTAATATACCCTTTGTCAAGAAACTCCTGCAATTGGGCCTTCAGTTCTTTCAACTCAATTGGGGCCATTCTGTTGGGTGACCTTGATATTGGTGTTGTTCCTGGTACTAGTTCAATAGTGAATTCTATCTCTCTATCTGGTGGTAAACCAGGTAGATCATCTGGGAATACATCAGCAAATTCCCTTCCCACTGGTATATTTTCAAGCAAGCTATCAGTGGTTCTAGTATCAGTCACATATGCCAAATATGCTTCACATCCCCCTTTGATCATTCGAAATGCATTTACAGCTAAGACTAGACATGTAGGCACAAGTTTTCTTTCACCTATAAATACTACCCTTGGCTGGTTTGGTGATTCCAAAATTACTTCCTTAGTAAAGCAATTCATTATTGCATAATGCCTAGTTAACCAGTCCATTCCCAATATATCACATCAAATTCATATATTGGCAATAAAATCAGATCAGCTATTAACTCAGCTCTATCAATGCATATCAGACAATCATGACAGACATTATTCACAACTACCACTGTTCCTAATGGAGTACTCACATTTATGTCAATCCCCAAAGGCTCATGCGTTTGATGCAGTTTAGATGCCATATGCAATGATATAAATGAATGAGTGGAGCCTGGGTCAATCAATGCATATGCTAACATATCATAAATGTAAATATTATCGGTAACTACTTCGGGAGCATCCACTGCCTCTTGTCTAGTCATAGCAAACACCCTGGCCTGAGTAGGGGGTCTAGAACTCTGACCTTCAGATCTGGTTACTCCTCTACCCATTGTACCAGTTCTGCCCCTGCCTCTTCCTCTGCCCTGTGTCCCACTAGTAGGGTAGACCCTTGGTGCCTCAACTGTAGTCTCAGATACTCCTCTACCTCTGCTAGTCTCTGCTAGTTTGGCTCTATTTGGACAGTCTCTATACATGTGCTCCATCGATCCACAGAAATAACATGCTCATGTGAGCCTTCTACATTCGCCCATATGCTGTCTACCACAATGACTACATGTGGGCCTCTGTTCAACGTATTGGCTCTGCCCCCTGCCTGGGTAAGAGAAAGTCATGCCTCAACCTCTAGAACTGGAGTACCCACTTTTGTTACCAGATTGTGCAGGCATATATCTACCTCTTTTCCCCGACCTTCTGCTAGACTCACCAAAGAACTCACGTGATGGCCTTTTTATTTGTTATTCCCCAGCTTCTTTCATTAACCGTTCAACTCTAATTGCAGCAGCTCTGAGTCTGGCATAACTATCAAGATCAGTAGTTGTAATTCTGTTTCTGATCTCATATTTGAGGCCCTCCTCAAACTTCCTGCATTTGTCTCTTTCAGTAGAGACCATGAAGGTGGCATAGTGGGAAAGTCTGTTGAACTACACCTCATATTCAGCAACAGACATGTTTCCCTGTTTTAGGTTCAGGAATTCCTTCCTCTTCTTATCTTTATATGCTTTAGACATGTAATTGTTCTGAAATTCCTGAAGGAAATCATTCCACGTCAGAATTGGTGGTTGTGAATCATTATCGGGGACTGTCTCCCACCATTCATAGGCATTTTTTTTGCAGCAAGGATACTGAATAACCATCAAATATATCACAAGTATACCACTTATGTGTACCACAATGTCACAAATTATCCATCATCATATTATCAGGGACCAATCATGACAATCATATGAATCACATAGCAAGCAACAATCATTTGCACTAAAGAATTCAATCGACAATTAGACTCACCTTTCTCGTTTGATTCCGACCCCTAACTTATTGTCTATATGCTTCTTGTGGGTATCCAATATGTTGTGAGCCTAATATGAAAATATAATCAATTAACACATGTTTAGGGAGACTTAATGTGGCTTAAACAAATTATATATATTGTTCATATCAATAATTAAGATTTTTCCTATGAGGCAGTGTGACCTTATGGGACTGTTTAGCCTATAACGTTTTCTATACTTGACCAATTAATATGATTATTATTCCTAATTAAACATAACATATAATTATATAACATATTAAAATTTCAGATCAATTTGATCATTGTACAATATTTGGTGGGATTTCTAAATGTGTTTTGTCTTCTGCCTTGTTTTCTGCCTTTAGGCAGTTTTAGGGTACCCACTTTTGTTCATCCTAACTTATACTCTATAAGTCCTATTTTAATTAAAATTTGCAGAAACTTATATGGGTTCATATGGAACATTTTTCATGTTTTCAAATTTTATTAATTATGTATCTAAGGTCTTCAAATTATAACAAACATGTTACTGGTCCAGAATAGAATTGGCTTCCGGAGCAGTATGAATTCACAATGACATAACTTATTCTATACATAACCAATTAAGCTGAACTTAGTACCTAAATTTAGCTAAGCCATATACCTATAACTTTCCAGTTATAAACATTTACATAATCTAGCTCTAACGAGCTCAAATGGGCCAAACAATTTGCTAGATCTGCCTAGGGCACTCAGTTGGCAGTTCAAGTCGTGGAACAATCATGGTTCCATTCACCATAACTCAAACTATAAAAGTCCTATGATCTTGAAATTTGGTATAACGATACATAACACATATATATACAAATTTTAGGTTTTGAGATACTTTAAATAATGGCTTTAACATATTTGAAATCAACGAATACAGTAGCTAACTTGGTTAGGGTTCACACCCTGACCAGTTTCAGTAGAGAAACGATTTCTCTTCTATACAACAAATCATGAAAAACCGTTTACATATCCATATATATAAGACATAAAGGAACAATGTTTGTGTTTTAAATTTTTCCAGAATCAATTTCTATGTGCATCAAAATTGGGTTACACATCAGTGCCTATTAATGGACCTAAGCAACTCAAATCAACCCTATAGCAATAAGAATTGATTACTTACCAAGAACGACCTTGCAAGGGATCAATATGCTTCAAAAAATAAGTGAAACAAGGATGAATTGAAGTTTGAAATGGAGGAAATTGAAGAAGAAGACGGGCTGGAGAAGAAGGCAGAAATGGGAAGATAAAGCTAACTTTTTGTTTTTTGTCTTTTTATCTTTTTCTCATCTCTTTTCTCCTTTCTCTTCTCTTTTCTCTTCTCTTCTCTTTTATTTCTCTTTTGTTTCATTTTCATTTTATTTTATTTATATTATTATTATTATTATTTACATATATATATAATTTGACTAATTGACACAATAGTACAAGTTAATCATTTGGCCCGATTTAACTAAATTAACAATGTAAAATGTTTACTAATCTTAATCTAATCATTTTTCTTACATTAATTTGGTCACCTTATTCAATTTATTTCTAATGCTTTTTTATCCTCATTTAGGTTATAATTACACATGTGCGACTCGACACAATTTTTAAATACTAGTACACGTAGCTAGTGCGTGCCATGAACTTGTTTCTAAGAAAATATGTATGAAATGCACGTGTTCAATTGGATTATATGGAAGATGCACATGTTCAAATAAAATGCATGTGGGTATGCATGTGGAGAAGGTCAAGGATGTTACAGTCCATTTTTTTCGTACATTATCCCAGACTTCAATTCCTTCACTATCCAAGTATATCACCATCCGAAACTTCCAATGGGCATAATTTGCTCCATCAAAGTAAGGTTTGAGACTTTGGAATCCTTCACTGGCCATATCTTAATCTTTGCTAGCACTTTTTAGGCTTCGATGCTAGACTAAGCTCTGATACCAATTGTTGCCCAGATATTAAGCCAAGAAGGGGGGTTGAATTGGAGTTTCAAAAAGATAAAAAATTAAACTTTATGGTGTGGAAATAAATAATTAATTTTAGGAGGGATAGAGAGAATTTGACACAAGGATTTTTATAGAGGTTTGGGTGTTAACACACTCTATTCCTCTCCCTAATCGCAATTGGGAGTTTCACTAACACACTAAGTGTTACAATGGAGTTTTACAAGCTCACTCCCAACTATGGTGTTTCTCACAATGGCTCACACCTAACCCAGAAATCCCTTGTGTTTTAATGGCTTACACAATAACCAATTCCTTGTGTTTTACAGGCTCACACAAACAACCTTCAGTTTGTGTTTTTATAGGCTCATACAAACAACCTTTTAATTTGTGTTTTTACAGGCTCACACAAACAACCTTCACTTTGTGTTTTTACAGGCTCACACAAACAACCTTTTAATTTGTGTTTTAGAGGCTCACACAACTAACCCTTACAAGTGTTCTACTCTTAACCCAGAAATACCCAAAGTTCACTTGAGTAATGATTACAGAGAGAAACACTCACAAATCTTAATTGCTCAATAAATGAAGAGCAAAAAGATTTTTACAGAGAATAGATTTTGTTCTCAAAGTATTGAATGTACAAATAGCTTGCAATCAGATTTTGATTCAAAGAATATGCTATCCTCTTATACTGAATGCTTAAATGACTTCCATTTATACTCGCATAGCTGATTATAGCTATTGGGGTGCATTAAATAAGAAACTAGCCGTTGTACCAACCAAATAATCGCGCCTGACATTTTTCTCTTTCATCTTTCACGGGCGTGACTATGTTTGTCACGGGCGTGACATTTCTTTCCAAGCCATGACTGAAGTGGTGACCTTGGTCGTGAAGCTCTCTGGATGAAAATGACATGAACATTCACGGGTGTGAGAGTTTGATTCACAAGCGTGACAAACTTTCCGGCCATGATCCAAGTGGTGACATTGGTCGTGAAGCTCTCTGGATGAAAATGACATGAACATTCACGGGTGTGAGAGTTTGATTCACGGGTGTGAGAGTTTGATTCACGGGCGTGAATCAAATGTCCACTTCACGGTTTGTTCTTCCTTCATGGCTGTGAACTTCAAATGTTGGTTTTGGTAAGGGTTAGCTCTTTCACGGGCACGACACATATAGTCACGAGCGTGAACATGCTACTTCCTTAATTTTGTCTTTTAAGGATTATTCTTCCAATCTCCATTCTTGCTATTTTATTCCATGTCATGTTTAATAGACTTAGAAAACAAGTATGTTAAATACAATATTGCTATTTTATTTGTTATCATCAAAATGATGGAAATACCCCTCAAGGTTTAACAAATATGATGCAGTAGCTCATTACTAGGATGGATATGTTGTAGCAGGACTTTCATTAGAGATTTGATCTTGTCTAGCAATAGCATGGAGACTTCAGGGAGCATTTGATACTCATATCTCAGCGGTTAAGTCTGAGATCGCTAGTCTTCGTCTTCATCAGACTCAAGACTAGCCATGACCATTCAACTTTATTTTATCATTTTATCTATTTTTAACACTTTTTGGATATTGTCTTAGACTATTTCTACAAACTTTTGGGTTGTAAACTTGTTACAAACTATTTATGTATACGGTTATTTTGTTTTCTCTTCCTTAGTATTAATTTCTTTTCAATAGTGGCTGAATTTTTATTTATTTTATTTTGATAAATACTTGGTATATGTATTTGTCTGTGAAGATAAATATTTAGTATATGATCTAAATTAAACATACATATTAATGCGAAATTATATTCACTACACTATTCTAATTTAATCCCAATTTAATATCTATTTATTCTTCAATGTATAAATTAATAATTATTTAAAATCTCATTTCTATATTATAATAATAATTGTCTTTTAAATACCTTCATTTAATTTTCTTTAGATACAAATTTCATTTCTGTTTCTAAATTTCTATTTATTTACAATTATACCACTATTTTATACTTATTTAATTTTTCGCCACTTATTTTCTTTTTAAAAACATAAACCATTTAACCTTTTTTTTACCAATTTATCTCTGATCTTTTTTTCTTTTTTTTTTTTCATTTTACAATTTTACAATCTTGCCCCTAGAGTCAATCCAGTCAAAAATCACCAGACTTGGTACTTAGGACGTGGACTCCACAAGTCCACTACACTGAGAGTGACTCCAAAGGCCCACCCATATACTGCACTGTATATTGAAACAATATCACTAAAGTAGCTCATCATTGGTCTACCTAAGTGAGTCGTTATGACCCGCATCGAGACTATGATGTCCCTATGGGTAGCCAATTATAACCTGAACCAGATTTAACTACTAGATTACCACTAAGGGCAATGAACTTGTCATTTTGATTTAATTCTCAATAAATTTATTAATTCCTTTTATTTTCCATTATTAATTACCAAATTACCTTTACCATATTCTTATTTTTCACACTTAT
Organism: Triadica sebifera; assembly: GCA_023653625.1. NCBI lineage: Eukaryota > Viridiplantae > Streptophyta > Magnoliopsida > Malpighiales > Euphorbiaceae > Triadica > Triadica sebifera. Next base: position 13,878,786 of record CM042898.1, on the reverse strand, counting down.
ATTCCAATGTATCAAATATTCACCATTAATACTCAATTAAGTTGTTAAACTCACTAAACATATTTTATTCCTTATATTCCGTTTCATGCATAAAATAATCACTAATTAGAAAAATATTCAATATATATTCTAAAAATTCTCAATAAATTCTCAATGTCTTATCTTGTATTTTATGGCTTAGTTTTCATTTAATTAGCAAGAAAAACATTAAATTCTTCATATTCATTTTTTGGCCTACAAACCTTTTTCATCATTAAAATTTTTCTTTCACCTTCTAATAATTCATTTTACTAATTCATACTTCCATATTTATATATATGCCATAATATTACATTATTCAATATTTATGTCTATAAAAACAAATTACATCATAAGACCATTTTTTTTAAAGTTTCTCTAATATATTTTTTATTTTTTTTGAATTTAAACATTCTAATTCACTTTTTATATTTCCTTAATCATATTTTAAGCTTCACTTTCCATTTACATGCAAAATACATAATTACCCTAAGTTCCATAACCCTAATTTAAGCATAAACAGTGGAAATAGTTAGATTTTGTAACCACTAAACTTACTTCTTTTATTTAGCTTTCCTAGGCTTCCTTTTCCTTAACTTTATCCTTTTAAGTGTCTTCACCTCCTTGGATTCCTACCATGGCCGAAAAATACACATAATAAAACCACCATTATTTTGCTTCCATAACTTAATCTAATTTCAAAAATAGCACCAATATACTTTAAACTTCCTATTTGAACCCTTACTAAATTTTAAACCTTCAAATTCTCTTACCTCAAATTTGTGTCATAACTAGTATCATTTGATTTTCTTCCACTTCTAGCCTTTCAAATGAAGATTGGAGACCTCAACTAGCTAATAGATGGGCTAAAATAACATTAGAATGCTTGATTTTGATGTAAGAATTAGAGAGAAGAAGAGAAATTTGGTGGAAAAGAATGGGAAACCCATATGACTAAAGGGGAAGCATGAGAGGAAGAAGAATATGCAAAATTCTCTCTAGAGAATTTTGATATTTTGAGCTTAAATAGGTGGCTGGAATGGGCTGAGCTTGGTCAAGTCAAAGTCCAACCCAATTAGGCACACTTGTAAAATTAAGGCTCATTTAGCAATTCTAAATTATTTCTCTCGCTTTCCAATCTCAATTTTCACCAAATTTGATTCCATAATTCATAAAATATTTATATATGCCTACATAAAAATTTTCAACTTAATAGGAGTTTGTTTCTTATCTGACTCACCCAAATCGGATTGATTAATCAAATTTCAATGCTACCGTAAAATTCATTTTTCATTATCTGACTCACCCAAACCGGACTGATTAATCAAATTTCAATGCTACCGTAAAATTTATTTTTTATTGTCAGATAATTCTAAATATTATTTAGAATCTATTCATGTCTTAAAATAAATTTTTAAATGTCATTTTCTATTTTTAATAGTCTGATAAAAGTACGATCAAACCAATTTATTAGTTAGACTGTCCCGATATTTTCTTATTTTTGACTTTTGATGACCTATTTGACCTCATTTTTACTCTAAAATTTACCACCAAACTAGTCGTGACTTATATTTTTTGATTATTGAATAAATTATTTTTCATCCATGGGTGTATAATGATCAATTTCGGAAACTATAATTTACGACTAACTCGATATTTGGGCCATTACAAAGGATTTTAAGTACCCCTTGGTGGTTAAGTACATAAAGAATAAATTCAAGCATAAGTCACCATTGGAATTATATGACTTTATCACCGAGAAATATTGTGAGGAGTTTAAACAAGCACATGAATCATAAGAATATAAGGCACTAATTATTAAGTAGAATGTAATTTACATTTACATTTATGCAAGACATGATAATAACTTCTTCATTATTTTTATTTTTGTTAATAGCAAATTAGTGTTAAGCCGAAGGCAAAACAAGCCAAAAATGTGCACCCCCATTTCGTGGGTCGTATAGGTTATGCCGGGAAAAGGGCTTAGTGGATTGTTAAATATCCCATCTTTTTTTTTTCATCATCAACATCTATGAGCTTCGCTATTACCTCATCATATGATTGAAGTCTCAATTGGGTAAGAGCTAGAACAAAAAAGACAGAAAAAGGGAATTACATAATCCTGGTGGAAAAAAAACAAAATAGGTGGCAAAAAAATGGTAAGTATAACTTGCTAAACAAACAGTAATTACAATTACATTTGTTTATTTGTGATTTCTTATTAACATATTATTTATTTGGTGAACATGAGACATTACGGGAAGAAGTTGCCAAAAGTAAGTAGGTACCAGATAGGGATGATGACATACTATCACAAGTGCTTGAAAAATCCGAACATTATGGCTTTGTGAGCAGTGTTGGAAGTGTCGTGACCATCAAGAAATTTTATGGTAACCTTGAAAAAAGAAAACATCAACGTCCATCTCATAGAAAGTTATTAAAGAGCTCGAGACTAAAATATTGCCAAATTCTCTGTATATATCTCTCATATTGAGAGCATGATAGAGTTGAGGAATAGCAAGTCATCTTAATTTGCCCTTGAGATAGAAGTGGAGATGGGTCCTATATATGCTCACCCAACTTTTAATAGTTGCTAGTCTATGGATCCACCATTTCCAATATCAAAATTACAGGTAAAAGTTTCGAATTTTATTACTTCCACTTCCATTATAATCTAGCTAATATTGATTTTTTTTTTAATTTTTACAAACACCTACATCTTGCAGACTTGCTATTATTAATGAAGGTAAACAAGTGATTCGGGTAAGAGAGATGGTTTATCCATCCCTTAACAATGCTATGGTGCACAACCGACCTATCATGCCTAATCATGTCAAGGTGTCTGCAGATGAGGTATTTTTCGGCTACCACAAAGCTCAACTTTCTCTGCCTATAGAATACCTTTAGGGATAAGCAGGGTAGCTTTGCTTAGTGGCCATAACATCTTACGGTTCTTAGAGAGGTAATAATTCCTAAATTTATACAATAATAAATTCAGGTTATTACATTTCTATATATCATAATATGTCATTAATTGATAGGAAATCAAATCTAAATCATTAAAAAAGGCTCCAAATAATAAATAAGGTAGCAGTTTATCAAAAGAATCAGCTACAAAGCAACATGGACCTTTAGTTAATGAAATTTTTTTGGCAAGTTTGAGTGGTGACATGAGGTTAATATATGACATTGTTGCTAAATTGCTTAATGGGTACATTTTTGAAGTTCTTACAAATATTACAGTGTTTAAGTATCTAACATATGATCTTAAGATTCATGTCAGTATTGAAGAGATCACTTAACTCCTCTCTATGGAATGGCTCAATGTCTGTCATTCGTATATTTATAACGTAAGGTTGTACTATTTATGTAATGCCTGTAAAATAGGGCCTATAAGTTATATATGTGTTTAGAGTAGGAAAAGATGGGGTTTAAGGTGTGTTTAAAGTTTAAGTTAAAAAGGAAAGCTTTCACACCCATGAATATTTGTTCACGTTTGTGAAAGGTCATGCTAAGGTTCAAACGACAGAGTTTTAGACATGGTGAGAGTGTTTGAGAAGAGAGAACTTTCATGCCTGTAAATGGTTTAGTAATGGCTGTGAAAGGCATTTCACGCCCGTGAAGTAAAGGTCACGCCCTTGAAATGCAAGTCGGTTGGCCATAACCAGCCGCACTTTTTTTTTTCTACACCAAATCTTACTTTAAAACTGGTTCCATCACCCCTTATCATCCTCTAGCACATGCCAAGACTTGTTAGTCATCTTCTCCACCCTCAAAGAACCCTAAACACCATTGTTGAAGCTTGAAAGCTTGAGAAACATGGAGTTTGGTTAGAGTTTGCCAAAGTTGAGGTAGAACTCAGTTATTAGGGTTGGTTTAAGGTTGTTTATAGTTATAAGGTTCTAATAAGAATATATTTTTGATGTTATGTTCAACTAGAAGGTAAGGAAACACATCACAAAGAGGAAATCAAGCTTGAAAATTTTGAAGGGATAGTTAAGGCTCCATTTTTGTGAAAGGTATGTACATATAGGCATAGTAATTCGATTTTCATGCATATTAATGTATATTGTGTTTCTATAAATAATAATAAATGATAAATGGCATGTTATTTGTTCAAATCCCAACAATTTAGAACTTAAAGTAGAAATTAAAGTATATCTTCTTGGAAGTGCATCAGCCACCACATTATCTTTACCTTGCTTGTAATTTATCACATAAGGAAATATCTCAATAAATTCCAACTACTTACCATGCCGCCTATTGAGTTTCATTTGTCCCTTCAAATGCTTTAAGGACTCATGATCAGTATGTATGACAAACTCTTTAGGAAGAAGATAATGTTGCCACATGTCTAAGGCTCTCACTAAAGCATATAATTCCCTATCATAGGTGGAATAATTCAATTGAACTCCATGCAACTTCTCACTAAAGTATGCTATTGGTCGCCCCTCCTGCATTAAAACAGCTCATATGCCAACTCCTGAGGCATCACATTCAAGCTCAAAAATTTTGTTAAAATCAGGCAAGGACAAAATAGGTGCACTACATAGTTTATCCTTAAGCAAATTAAATGCCTTTTCCTGTGATTCAATCCATTTAAATTTAACATCATTTTTAAGTAACTCATTTAAAGGTGCTACAATGGAACTAAAATCTTTAACAAACATTTTATAAGAACTAGCCAATCCATGAAAACTCCTAACTTCACTAACATTAGTAGGCATTAGCCAATCTCTAATAGCTTTCACTTTTTCCTCATCTACCTCAATTCCTTTAGCACTAACAACAAATCCAAGAAATACAAGTTTTTCACTAGCAAACGTGCACTTCTTTAAGTTGGCATATAATTTCTCTTTTCTCAATACTTTTAATACAGCCCTAATATGCATAATATGATCATCAAAACATTTGCTGTATATAAGTATATCATCAAAATAAACCACAACAAACTTACCAATAAGTTGTCTCAAAACATGATTCATAAGTCTCATGAAAGTACTAGGTGCATTAGTTAAACCAAAAGGCATTACCAACCACTCATATAAACCTTGTTTAGTTTTAAACGCAATTTTCCATTCATCTCCTACTTTCATCCTAACTTGAAAATAACCACTTTTAAGATCAATTTTGGAAAAGTAACATGCCCCACATAATTCATCAAGCATATCATCAAGTCTAGGAATAGGATGTCTATACTTTACTGTTATTTTATTAATGGCACAACAATTCACACACATCCTCCAAGATCCATCCTTTTTAGGCACTAACAACACAAGAATGACACATGGACTCAAGCTTTCCTTCACGTGCCCCTTCTCTAAAAGCTCTTCAACTTGTCTTTGTATCTCCTTTGTCTCCTCAGGATTGGTTCTATAGGCTGGTCTATTTGGTATGGCAGCCCCAGGAACAAAGTCAATTTGATGTTCAATACCTCTTAATGGAGGGATCTTCAGGGAAGACATCCTCAAATTCCTGTAACAAAGACACAAAAACACTAGGAAAACAAGGGTCAATGTCAGTTAAAATTAAAAGATTCTCCGTCTACCTAAGTACAATAAGACTCCTTTGTGCATTAAAAGCACCTCTCAAGTCTTTCTCCCTTGCATACAGGCTTACTTTCTTTTCTCTCTTCACAATCTCACCCTTACTTTTCTCTCTTGCTCCATCACTCACCATTGGGCCTTTATTTGTATTTCTTTCATTTTTATCATTCAATGCCTCTTTTCTCTCAATTCTTTTACTTGAACTTGCCTCACTACCTGAATTTCCCATAATGGATTTTTGGATTTTCATTTGGTCTTCATATACTTCCAATGGAGATAAAGGTGCAAGAATGTAATTTTGGTTATTCAAGCTAAAAGAATACTGATTCCTATACCCATCATGCATCAAATGTCTATCATATTGCCAAGGCCTTCCAAGTAAAACATGATAGCATGCATAGGTACAACATCACATAGCACCTCATCCTTATATCTACCAATAGAGAATGCAAGCATCACTTATTTATTCACCCTTATTTCACCACATTCATCCAACCATTGCAACTTATATGGATTAGGATGTCTAATACAATTCAAACCCAACTTTTCAACAAGTGTTGCACTAGCCACATTAGTACAACTACCTCCATCAATAATCAAACTACATGCCTTTCCATTGACTATGCAACGTGTATGAAAAATATTTTCTCTTTGATCACTAGTTTCATCTTTAACATGCATATTCAAGGCTCTCATAACAACCAAAGATTCAATATGCACATCATTCCCATATTGCACATCATCATCATGACAATCACTAGCATCCACTTAGGAAGGCTTACCATCACTATCACTACTTTATTCACTTTCACTATCAATTACACCATTATCTTTTAATAACATAGTTTTCTTATTAGGACATTGAGATGCAATATGCCCTACACCCAAACATCTAAAACATTTAATTTTGCTATGTTTATCATTAGCACTAGGTGTTTTTGATTTTCCATCATCTTTTACCCATTTTTCTTTCCTTACCTCTTTCGGGTCAGTCACCTTTTCTTTACCCTTTTCTTCCCTTTTAGGTCATTTTGAACTCCATTTGGATGTGGAATTTGTGTAACTCCTTGCTGCCCCCTTGCTTTTTAGTTGCTTTTCAATTTTTATGGCCATATTGAGCATGTCTTCAAAGTCCACGTAGTGTTGTAATTCAATAACATTAGCAATATCTTTGTTCAAACCCCATAGGAAACGTGCCATGGTGACTTCTGGATCCTCCTCCACATTGGCTCTCATCATTGCCATCTCCATCTCCTTATGGTAATCTTCAACGGTCATGGATCCTTGTGTAAGGCGTTGCAATTTTTGGTGCAACTCCCTATAGTAATAGGCTGGCACAAATCGTATTCTCATCACCCTCTTCATTTCCTCCCACCTTCTAATGGGTCTTTCTCCATTCTTTCTTCTAGTCATCATGATCTGATCCACCAAAGTGTATTCAATAACAGCAAATTTTATTTTTTTCTCTTCACTATAGTTGTGGCATTCAAAAATGAGCTCCACTTTTCTCTCCCATTCTAAGTATGCTTCAGCATCATTCCTCCCTTTAAAAGGTGGAATTTTCATTTTGATGGATTTGATGTTGCTATCACGCTTATCTCCACATCTCCTCGTTGAATGGGTATCATCCTCATCATCATAGGATTCAAAGTCCTCATCTTCTTCTTGAGTCCGAAACCTCCATATTCTAGAATTGTGAATGTTCCATTTCCTATGAGTCCGTGACTCTTGTCTTGTTTTTCTGGAATTTGAAGTGCTTTGTTGTCTCACCTCTTCAATTTTTCGATCTTGCCTCTCCATCTTCTCATTAAAAGATTCAATCATGGAAAATAGCCTTTGGAACTCATATTGGACAGCCTCTAGTGGTATGAGTTTCAGCTGGTCCTCTCATTCACTACTTCCCTTTGCATTTACCTTTGACATTGTTAGTAATTCAAAAAAGTAATAATGAAGTAAAAGGACCTCACAATCACTCCCTCACATGTTTCTCTCAAAACATGCTATATACCACTCGTGTTTCACACAAATAATGGCTTTTACCCTCTTTTAAGCACACCACTATTGCCTTTTACCAAGTAATGACCGCGACAAGAGGCCATGGGTATACACTCCTTCTATCAAGAGTGGTGAATCCTTTGTTGGTTACCCAATTACCTTTGAATACCTCAAGCTGTATCCAATCACCACCCTATGAGCTACCTCTCTGAGGCAACAAGGAATAGTGTCAAAATACAAAATCAATATTCAAGATATCCTTGAGTACCTCAAGTCTAAGGATACTTGCACCATTGTTATGATGCGACTATCATTGACATTTGAATAGATTATCCATATGATTGTCTCATAGTTGGTCATCCAATATGCTTAGCTACACTTAGCAAGCATCCACATGTTAACTCTAAACATCTCATGTTTATAGATTATGAGATCTACTACTCGATCCAATCAAGGAGTGTAACATGTGCTAGTTTGTCTGGATTAATAATGTCCCGTCTCCTTAATTTTATGTCTAGGGATAATTTTGATACTAATATAATTACACATGATAAGAATCTCAATATCATGATCTCATCATGATTTCGTTCATGCTATGTTATGTATCAAGGACTTTATTAATTGATTTAAGATCACTTATCAATTCATATATCAAATAAACATCAAATTAATGAAAAAGCCAAATCAAATAAATTTGTACAATCAGTACTAAAGGTGATTGCCTTTAGAGCACTCCTCTAACAAGCTCCAACTTGCACTAAAGCCAATCGCCTTTTTATTTAATTCCATAGACGAGTACATGAGAATCATATATCTTTTAGGGAAGTGGCTTAGTTAAAGGATCAGCAATATTCTGATCAGTGGGCACTCTTTCTATCTTTACATCATTCCTACCAATGATTTTTCTAGTCAAATGGTATCTTCTGAGTGCATGTTTGGATCTCTGATGAGACCGTGGCTCTTTTTCTTGGCAATGACTCCATTATTATCACAATACAATTGTATTGGATCAATAATGCTAGGAACCACTCCAAGTTCTGTGATGAATTTCTTTATCCAAACTGCTTCCTTTGCTGCTTCAGAAGCTGCAATGTACTCTGCTTCGGTTGTGGAATCAGCAGTCGTTTCCTACTAACTGCTCTACCATTTAGTGTAAATATATAACCTGACTGAGATTTTGAGTGATCTTTGTCAGATTGGAAGCTGGCATCGGTATACCCGCTCACAATAAGATCTCCATCTCCATATACTGATAATACATCCTTAGTTCTTCTTAAGTACTTAAGGATATTCTTGACAGCCACCTAATGACCCTCACCAGGGTCCGATTGGTATCTACTTGTGACACTCAGAGGATATGATACATCGGGTCTTGTGCATATCATAGCGTACATGATTGATCCTATAGCTGAAGCATATGGAATCAAACTCATGTGTGTTCTCTCATCTTGTGTCTTTGGACACAAAAACTTTGAGAGAGTAATCCCATGGCTCATGGGAATATATCCCCTCTTAGACTGCTCTATGCTAAACATCTTTAGCATTTTTTCTATGTATGTAGACTGTGAAAGACCAAGCAATCTTTTAGATCTATCTCTATAGATCTTTATCCCTAAAATATAGGCTGCTTCTCCAAGGTCTTTCATAGAGAAATTCTTGGATAACCAAATTTTGACTGATTGTAAGGCCGAGACATCATTTCCCATTAACAATATGTCATCTACATATAACATAAGAAATACGATTGCACTCCCACTAACCTTTTTGTAGACACAAGGTTCATCCGAATTTTGTAAGAAACCAAACTGTTTGATTGTCTCATCAAACCGAATATTCCAACTCCTGGATGCTTGCTTTAATCCATAAATGGATCTTTGAAGCTTACATACCTTTTTGCCATCTTTGGATATGAAAACTTCTGGTTGTGTCATGTACACATCCTCAGTCAGATTTCTATTAAGGAAAGCTGTTTTCACATCCATTTGCCATATCTCATAATCATAATGAGTAGCAATGGCTAGGAGTATCCTTATGGATTTAAGCATAACTACTGGGCTAAAAGTTTCATCGTAGTCAATTCATTTTCTTTGACGATAACCTTTAGCAACAAGTCTAGCTTTATAGGTAATCACATTACCATCCATGTTAGTTTTCTTTTTGAAAACCCATTTGCACCCTATACGCTTTATTCCTTCGGGTGGGTCAACCAAAGTCCATACTTGGTTTTCATACATAGAATCCATTTCTGACTTCATGGCTTGAAGCCATTTGTAAGATTCTGAACTATTCAGAACCTCTTCATAGGTTGTAGGCTCATCATTTTCTATGAGCAATACGTCGTTCTGTTCACTAATGAGAAATCCATATCTCTCTGGAACAGTACGTATCCTACTTGACCTTCGATGCTCTTGTGCTTCAGAAGGTTGAGCTGTTATATCATATGTATGAGTAACAAGCTTGGGTTCAGGCAGTTGATCAGCATCTGTTTGAGCATCTTGAACTTCCTCAAGTTCAATTTTGCTCTCACTATCTCCTTTTAGAAGGAATTTTCTCTCTAAAAAGATATCATGCCTTGAAACAAAAACCTTTTGTTCCGAGGGGTAGTAAAATTGATATCCATATGATGCTTTTGGATATCCCACAAACAGATATCGGTCAGACTTAACTTCTAGCTTATCTGACATTGTCCACTTCACATAAGCAGGACAACCCCAAATTCTCATGTAAGAAAATGTGGCCTCTTGTTATACCATATCTCATATGGAGTAACATCAACTGACTTTGAAGGAACTCCATTTAATATATAAATGGTGGTCTCTAGTGCATAACCCCAAAAGGATTTAGGCAATTCCGCAAAACTCATCTTAAACCTTACCATGTCTAACAAGGTTCGGTTTCTTCTTTCAGCCACACTATTGTGTTATGGAGTGTAAGGTGGAGTCCATTGAGATAAAATCCCATTATCCCTAAGATAATCTAGAAACTCTTGGCTCAAGTATTCACCTCATCGATCTGATCGAAGTGTTTTAATACTTCTGCCAAGTTGTTTCTCTACTTCATTTTTGAATTCTTTGAACCTTTCAAAAACTTCAGATTTGTATCTCTTAAGATACACGTATCCATATCGTGAGTAGTCATCGATAAAAGTAATGAAGTAGATGAAACTACTTCTAGCGTGTGTAGACATTGGACCACATACATCTGAATGTATTAAGTCTAAAAGTCCATTAGCATGTTCACCCTTTCCCTTAAAGGGTAATTTAGTCATCCTGCCTAGTAAACAAGTTTCACATGTGTCATATGATTCATAATCAAATGACCCCAAACTACCACTTTTGTGTAGCTTAGCCATGCATTTCTCACTTATATGACCAAGACGATAATGCCATAAATAAGATGATTTCAACATATCTTGTTTTGCCTTTTATTATCATTGATGTTTAAAATTGGATTTGACATATCTAATATGTATATTCCATTGCATAATGTACCATTAGCATAAAGAATTCCATTCAACATAATAGAACAACAATTGTTACTAAAAGCTAAAAGGAAACCATCTTTATTTAGACTTGAAACAGAAATAATGCTTTTAGTCAAAGCAGGTACATAATAGCAATTCTAAAAATTTAATATAAGCCCACAAGGGAGGGTCAATACATATGTTCCTATAGCTAATGCAACAACCCTTGCTCCATTTCCAACGCGTAGGTCTGACTCTCCCTTATTGAGTTGTCTACTGTTCCTTAGGCCCTGCATATCATTGGATATTTGTGAGCCACAACCGGTATCTAATACCCATATATTATTATTGGAAACAGTATTAATTTCAATGACAAAAATACCTGAAGTAGATGGGGCATCAGATGCCTTATTCTTCAAGGACTCCAAGTAAGCCTTGCAGTTTCTCTTCAAATAGCCATCCTTGCCACAATGGAAGCATGTGCCTTTTGGAGCAATCTCCTTGGCCTTTTTCTTGGCCACACCTCCCTTAGGCTTCATGGACTTCTTCTTCTTCTTAAGGTTCTTCCTTTTAGAACTTGAAGAGTCCACCAGCATCACAGCCTTACTGTCCTTCTTGATAGATGGCTCAGCTGTTTTAAGCAAGTTAATCAGCTCAGGAAAAGTGGTAGAGATTTGGTTCATCCTATAGTTTAGCACAAAATGTGAATAACTATCAGACAAACCGGTTAGAATTAAGTCAATACGTAATTCATGGTCCATCATAAATCCCAAGGTGGCCAACCTCTCAATATAGCCATTCATCTTCAATGCATATTGCACTGGAGATGTCCCCTCAACCATCTTAGTGCAAAAGAGCAACTTTGAAGTTTCAAACCTTTCAGAACGTGCTTGCTCATCAAAAAGCTCTCTTAGATGGTATACTATGGAATTAGCATCCATAGCCTCATGCTGCTTTTGCAACTCAGCTGACATAGTAGCAAGCATAATGCAGCTTGCCATCTCACTATCATCGAGATGCTTTTGATATGCCTTCTGAACATCTTCAGAAGCATTAGCAGTAGGGGGATTAGGAAGTGCCTCATCTAGGACATAGCCAATCTTTTCGGATTTGAGAACTATTCTCAGATTCCTTAGCCAATCCAAAAAACATTGGGCCCAGTCAACTTATTTGATTCCATTAGCGATCGCAAATTCACACTTGTCATGATAATGATTCTAGCAACCTAGATGTAAAATATAACATGTTAGAATGTACATAAAATGCATGTTTATTAGGTCTTTAATAAATCGCATTAAGGCTTCCACTATTTTATAGCGAATCCATAGCCCTCACTATGAACCCGAGAGAACTTATATGGAAGTTCTCCTAGTGGGTCGATATCCAACTAGCTAAGAATAACCTTGAGGCAACTCAACAAGCTATCCTTAGTTTGGTTGGTAGGTATCTAATCCATACCAATTGCATTATTGATGCAACTATCGAATCTTGTGCTATCATCTTATTGATGTGTGCACATACATTGGGCTATCGACTCTGGATATGGGTACATCTCATGTATACAAACCTAAATTCACCTCCAATACACATTAACCTTAGCGCAAATCCAACAAGTTAATAATATCGGTTAAGTGTAACCCATTAATTGTGAAATCTAATTTCAATAGATTGAACATATTCTTATAGAGTGAGCTTGAGGCAACTCAACAACCCTAACTCTAGAAGAACTCTAGTTCTCCCCATATTAATGGAAGGTGTAATACTTAATTGTTTATTTAGTGAGAGATTTCTTTGTTAAGTCTCATCAAGTTATTATTTCATGCTTTTATATATCATACATTCATCACATTGATATATAAAGATAGTTACATTAACTATATGGCATGATTATGGACATACTAAAGTCAATCTGTTGAGCAAAAGAGAGATTGACTAGGTCTTACCTAGGTATATGCATGAATTTACAACCCAAAATAGAAATCAAATTCCTATTTCTAAGTCTTCTTGTTTATGGTACCATCTCTTTTGCTTCTTGCTCCTTTGTATCTTTATTCTATCATAATCCTATGTAATCTAATTACATATTTCAAATTATAGAAAACCTCAATTTATATTTGAGGGGAGTAAGATAAGAAGAGAAATACATGAGAAAGAAAAAAGATGTAGGGACACGCAAGCCCTATTTACCATAAAACAAAATAATTCCATGCATGCTCAATCACATTGGGCTCAAGTCCATAATCATCCATCATGCCTTTTTTATACACCCTATCATGCATTCTTTAATGCACAAAATAAAAATGATAATTTTGGATTTCAATTTGTAAATCGATTCAACACTTGAATCGAAATTGCCTATATGTCTTCTTTCGGTTAATTTAATTTTGTATGTCATTTTAAAGTGGAATTTAATATTTAATCAAATTAAATTAAATTACATATTTTCAAAAATAATTCAAAAATAATTCTCCTTAAAATCATAATATTATGATGTTAAAATTAAACAATTTAATTTTAATATACATACCAATTTCTAGTCATACTAAAATTACAATTGCACAACTTAAATTAATTTAATTTCCAAAAATTCTAAAAATTTCTAGAACATCCAATCACTATTCTAATTATCTTTAGGTCAGCTCAAGTTCATCAAAATATTTTTGGCACAAGCCAAAATTACTAAGACAGATGAACAAACACACTTAGATGCTCAAAATGACTAATTCGATATTTAGAATTTTTAAAATTTCAAATGCTTGCAAAATAATTTTGGCATACATCTAACATCCAAATAACATATTTTTAATCACATAAAAATTATTTCAAGGTGCTAGAAATAAAATAAACGCATACAAAAAAATCAAACAAAACAACCCTATCAGGTAAGCTAAAACAGTCCCGTTTTTGTGTTTGTTTGAAAACTTAATTAAAATAATTTTTAATTAATTATTGGACACTTCCAGAGGTATAAAAATATTCTAAATATGTCTAAATAATTTTTTGATAATTAAATTACAAGAAAAATGCAACCAGCCCCATCAATTAAGCCAAACAACAACACATGTTCATAAACAAGACAATTTTAGGTATATTCGAAATAAATCCGAAATTAATTATTTGAATCACATTCAAATCATTTTTCAATAAAAATAATCATTCTTAATCATCCCATGATCACATTAAAGAAATAAAAATTTGTAAATTATATTTTACAAATTAATTTCAATTTTTCAAAACCTATTGATCCAAAATCATCAAATACATGCAATCCCATTGTACTTTCAATTAACATTAATTTGAATGGATACAAGGAGGCTTTGATACCAATGTTGAGTTTTGAAGAATGAATCATATTCATAAATGTAGCGAAAAATAAAATTTTTCAAAATCCAAAACAAAAGATCATACTTGTACCATTAAAACTAATTTATATAAATGTAAATGTTAAAAATTATACCTTGTAATTTTTATTTGTTCTTCAAATCTTTATTTTGTTGGGTTGTAGCAAACCACAAAAATCCATACTATGATGTCATTAATGATAATCCACGCGAATAATGAAGAAGAAACTATCAAGAGAGAATGGTTTGAACAAATTCAAAGTGCTAGCTTTGGAAGTGTTCTTGAGAGAATTTTTGTTGTATTTTAAAAATATGTTTTTTCACAAAAAAAAAATTTATGTCTATTTTCTACCATTTGATGTCTTTTCTATTTGAATCAAATTCAAAAATAAGATGAAAAGTCAAAAATGGAGAAAATGACAACTAATGAATAGTAATTTACCATAATTGGCCTAATTATGGCCAATTATAGTCGTTGGCCAATAGATGGAAGCTGCAGGCGCGCTGGGCCTGCTGTGGGCTGCTGCTGGGCAGCCCAGCTAGCACGCAAGGCAGGCCAGTAGCCTGCTAGCCCGCGCGGGCTTGTATGGGCCCGTGACACTCCCAAACGATTTTTTCGTGCGATCTCATCGCGATTCATTCTAAATTAATTCTCTCATATTTTGGATCCTATCCAAGACCATTTTACTCATTCTCCATATCTTCAATGTGTGTGACCCATTAGGTTCCCAATTATGTTGGCCACTTAAATTAACAATTAATTTAAGCAGGTCATGAGCGGTATCTAGCAACACATCATGACCCCCAATTGATCGGAAAGTCAGTGGTTTGACTACGAACTTTACCATAGACAATTTCTGTGCAATTATTCCTTTCACCAATCTATACCCCACTTGGTTCAGAGTATGAACATGTGTCAACTCCCACTAGACTGACTACGTCACGTCTAGTCAAAGTAATATTAGTTCTTGTCCTTAAGGCTTATTACTGTATTAGATATGTCATTGAAGACTATCTTTATGACATTTCCACTCCGGCCAGAGATTCCTGAGTAATGACCACGACAAGAGGCCATGGGTATACACTCCTTTTATCAAGAGTGGTGAATCCTTTGTTGGTTACCCAATTACCTTTGAATACCTCAAGCTGTATCCAATCACCACCCTATGAGCTACCTCTCTGAGGCAATAAGGAATAGTGTCAAAATACAGAATCAATATTCAAGATATCCTTGAGTACCTCAAGTCTAAGGATACTTGCACCATTGCTATGATGTGACTATCATTGACATTTGAATAGATTATCCATATGATTGTCTCATAGTTGGTCATCCAATGTACTTAGCTACACTTAGCAAACATCCACATGTTAACTCTAAACATCTCATGTTTATAGATTATGAGATATACTACTCGATCCAATCAAGTTGTGTAACATGTTCTAGTATGTCTGGATTAATAATGTCCCATCTCATTAATCCTATGACTAGGGATAATTTTGATACTAACATAATTACACATGATAAGAATCTCAATATTAGGATCTCATCATGATTTCCTTCATGCTATGTTATGTATCAAGGACTTCATTAATTGATTTAAGATCACTTATCAATTCATATATCAAATGAACATCAAATTAATGAAAAAGTCTTTTATTAATCAAATAAATTTGTACAATAAGTGCTAAAGGTGATTGCCTTTAGAGTACTCATCTAACAAAGACAAGGTAAACAAACCTTAAGCTATGTTGATCATAGATTGAATCTGACCCAAAGCTAACCAATGTTGCAAAGAACCAAGATTATATAGTTTATTAAGAATAGCCATGCCACAAGCAATATTACTCAATAAGTAACTAATTCCTAAAGGTAATAAAGAGATGCAAACCTGCCTCACTTTAAAGAAAAACACTCAAATTCGTTTTTATTCATTCATGTCTTGTACAAGAAGCCTAGATGAGTATTTACAGCCCTAAGTCTTTTAATCCTTTATGGTAAAGGATAACTAAATCCTATTCTAACTCAACTCCTAAAAGTACAATCATATTCTAAAAAGTAGAGTCCTACTTGAATTAGGACACTAATTAAATCCTTCTAAAATAAGACAAGTGGTGGATTGGGCTTTATTTCTTTGGCCCACATGTCTATCACTAATTAAAGCCTAAGGTAATTTAAATTAGGCAGCCCACATACATAATTAAGCCCAATTCAGTAGGGTTTTGGAAGCTTGATAAAGGTAAAGTTTTGATGGTAATCTTATGATGTTGTAGGAGTTCCAAGTGGCAAGGAACAAGTTCAAGCTAGTATAGGAAAAGAGAGAGAGCTACCTAGAGCAGGTGAAGGAGAAAAGATTAAGGTTTGTGCATGCTTCAAGGCAAAAGCCTATAATTTGCTTGTAAATGGCATGATATGCATGTATAATATCTTAGTTAATGAATAAGTTGCATTGATTATATTTTATAGCATGAAACCATAGGTTTAGATATAAGTAAATAAGATTTCATGATATTTGATTGAAGTAATACATATTAGAGAATTGAATGTTGATTAAAGGAATTTATATGAATTAAAATTTGATAAGTTAAGTAAAGGACTTTAGAAATGCATAATAGGGTATTGGTATGGCTTTATAAAGCTTGAAATGGGGAAGGAATATGAATATGCAGACTTCCAGCTGAAGTCACAACATGATGATCTGGTCACGGTCGTGAATTTTGCTTGGAAATGGGACAAACATGTTCACGGTGTGAGTCATGGTTTAGACCACAGGTGTGAACCTATTCATGGGCGTGAACATATTGACCACAATCATGAGACTAGTTGTTCACGGGCGTGAATAAGGAATCACGACTGTGAATGCTTAGTTTTCATTGAATGTATTTTTGATATGCAATAAAGTGATTCGGTTAGTAAAGATTAAGATATATTAGATGCTCAATGATATGAGTGTTTATGTGTTTTAACAAGGATGAATGAGATGTTGCTTGATATATTATGTGATTTGAATATTCATGAATGAAAAGGAAAGATATGTAATTTATTTTGAATGGATATTCCTATTACTCTAATATAGGACTAGAAATATGATAGATGACATGTCATTATGGGGGTGAATGGTTCTGTAGAATATGAGATGTATTCCACAGTCAATGTGGTTTTAGCTCTATGAACGCCGTTAGCTTGAGATACTCAGTTGAGCATATACAGATTGAGGATAAGGTGGCTTTAGCTCGGAAGCACCCTTGGTCTGAAAATTCAAATATAATGATATATTACTCAATCAAAAAGGATTTAGCTTTAGGAATGCCATTGATTTGTGAAGCTTGAATGAGCTAAATAGTGGACAAGGTGGCTTTAGCTCTAAGAGCGCCCCTAATCCATAATTCGTATCCATTTAGTCTAGTTTAGATTAATATGGACAAACCACTAGAGTTTAACTTGAAAGATAATGTACGATATGTGGCATCCCGTCTATATAATATGAATAATCTTATTACATAAGCGGAATGACACAGACAAGCTAAATGAAACTAGCCTAAGTTTAAAATTTTCATTTAATAACTTAATTGTCATTTTTTTAATATTTGAATATACATATGAATTCAATTATCAAAATACACTATCCTATTACATAAATATTATACTTCATTATAACTATCAAAATTAACGGCTTTTACCTCACATTTAGCTATAGAGATATAATACCAAAATACAAGACATGTTCTTAACTATATACATGATATGTCTATCAAACCCATATGCATGATAATGAACAAAATGAAAAAATAACATGCATTTGACCCTCAACCAGTTCTGACGCATCTCCTCTAATATGAGCTTGTACTTCCTCTGTCAACTTCACAGTTTACTATTTCCATTATGGGTTGAGATTCCCAAGTAATGCTCCTAACAAAAGGTAATGGGTATACACTCCTTTTATCAGAAGTGGTGAATCCTTTATTGATTATCCAATTACCTTCAAATACCTCAAGCTGCACCTAATCACCACCCTATGAGTAACCTTATTATGGCAACAAGGAATAGTGTCAAAGTACAAAATCAATATCCAACATATCCTTAACTACCTTAAGTTTAAGAATACTTGCACCATTGCTATGATTAGACAATCATTGACATTTGAATAAATTATCCATACGATTGTCCCATAGCTAGTAATTCAATGTACTTAGCTACAGTTAGCAATCATCCACATGTTAACTCTAAATATTTCATATTTACAGATTATGAGATCTACTGCTTGATCGAATCAAGGAGTATAACATGTGCTAGTCTATTCGGATTAACAATGCCCTATCTCATTAGACCTATGACTAGGGATAATTTAGATACTAACATAATTACACATGATAAGAATCTCAACATTATGATCTCATCATGATTTTCTTCATATTGTGCTATGTATCAACGACTTCATTAATTGATTTCAAATCATTCTCAATTCATATATCAAATTAATATCAAATTAATGAAAATGTCTTTTATTAATCAAGTAAATTTGTACAATAAGTGCTAAAGGTGATTGCATTTAGAGCACTTCTCTAACAACCTCCCACTTGAACTAAAGTCAATTGCCTTTGTATTTAATTCCATAGGCGGTGAGTACATGAGAATCATATTTCTTTTGGGGAAGTGGCTATGTTATAGTTTTGATCAATGGGTGCTTTTTTTATCTTTATATCATTCCTACCAATGATTTCTCTAATCAAATGGTTTCTTCTGAGTACATATTTGGATCTTTGATGAGATCGTGGCTCATTTTCTTTTCCATGGATCCATTATTGTCATAATAGAATTATATTGGATCAACAATGCTAGGAACCACTTCAAGTTCCATGATGAATTTCTTTATCCAAACTGCTTCCTTTGCTGCTTCAAAACTGTAAGTACTCTACTTCGGTTGTGGAATCAATAGTCATTTCCTATTTGGAACTCTTCCAACTGACTGCTCCACCATTTAGTGTTAATATATAACCTAACTGGGATTTTAAGTCATCCTTCTCAGATTGGAAGTTGGCATTGGTATACCCGCTCACAATAAAATCTCCATCTCTATATACCAAGAATACATCCTTAGTCCTTCTCAAGTACTTAAGGATATTCTTGACAACCACCTAATGACTTTCATTAGGGTCCAATTGGTATCTGGTCATGACACTCAAAGCATATGATACATGTCTTGTACATATCATAGCGTATATTATTGATCTTATAGCTAAAGTATATGGAATCAAACTCATGCATGTCCTCTCATCTTGTGTCATTGGACACAAACTTTGAGAGAGTAATCCCATGGGTGTTGGGAATATATCCTCTCATGGACTGCTCCATGCTAAACCTCTTTAGCATCTTGTCTATGTATGTAAACTATGAAAGAATAATCCATCTTTTAGATCGATCTCTATAAATCCTTATCCCCAAATTATAAACTACCTCTTCAAGGTCTTTCATAGAGAAATTCATGGATAACCAAAATTTGACTGATTGTAAGGCTGAGACATCATTTACCATTAGTAGTATGACATCTACATAAAACACAAGGAACACGATTGTACTCCCACTAAGCTTCTTATAAACACAAGGTTCATCCAGAGTTTGTAATAAACCAAACTATTTGATTTTCTCATCAAACCGAATATTCCAACTCATGGATGCTTGCTTTAATCCATAAATGGATCTTTGAGGCTTGCATACCTTTTTGCCATCTTTGGATATGAAGCCTTCTGCTTATGTTATGTGCACATCCTCGGTTACATTTTCATTAAGGAAAGATGTCTTCACATCCATTTGCCATATCTCATAATCATCATGAGCAATAATGTCTAGGCGTATCCTTATGGATTTAAGCATAGCTACTGGGCTAAAAGCTTCATCATAGTCAATTTCTTATATTTAACGATAACCTTTAGCTACAAGTCTAGCGTTATAGGTAACCACATTCCCATCCATGTCAGTTTTCTTTTTGAAAACCCATTTTCAAAGGCTTTATCTCTTCAAGTGGTTCAACCAAAGTCCATACTTGATTTTCATATATGGAATCCATTTTTGACTTTATGGCTTGAAGTCATTTGTCAAATTTTAAACTATTCATAACTTCTTCATAAGTCGTAAGCTCATCATTTTCTATGAGCAATACGTCATTTTGTTCACTAATGAGAAAATCCATATATTTATGGAACAATACGTATCCTGCTTAACCTACGAAGCTCTTTTGTTTCAGAAGGTTGAGCCGTTATATCATCTATATGAATAACAGGCTCGGGTTCAGGCAGTTGATTAGTGTCTGCTTGAGTATCATAAACTTTCTCAAGTTCAATTTTCTCCCACTATCTCCTTTTAGAAGAAATTCTCTTTTTAAAAAGATAGCATGTCTTGAAACAATCACCTTTTGTTCCAAGGGGTGGTAGAATTGATATGATGCTTTAGGATATCCCATAAACAGACATCTATCAGATTTAGCTTCCAGCTTATCTGACATTATCCATTTCATATAAGCAGGATAACTCCAAACTCTCATATAAGAAAGTGTGGGCTTCTTGTAGTTCCACATCTCATATGGAGTAACATCAACTAACTTTGAAAGGACTTCATTTAATATATAAAGGGCAATCTCAAGTGCATAACCCTAAAAGGATTTAGGGAGTTCCACAAAGCTCATCATAGACCTTACATGTCTAATGGGGTTCAGTTTCTCCTTTCAGCCACACCATTGTGTTGTGGCATGTAAGGTGGAGTCCATTGAGATAATATCCCATTATCCCTAAGATAACCTAGAAACGCTTGGCTCGAGTATTTCCTTCATTGATCTGATTGAAGTGTTTTAATACTTTTGACAAGTTGTTTCTTTACTTCATTGATGAATTTCTTGAACTTTTCCAAAGCTTCAGATTTGTACCTCATAAGATACATGTACCCAAATCGTGAGTAGTCATCGATAAAAGTAATAAAGTAGATGAAATCACCTTTGGCGTGTATGGACATTAGACCACATACATCCAAATATATTAAGTCTAAAAGCCCATTAGCATGTTCACCCTTTCTCTTAAAGGGTAATTTAATCATCTTGCTTAATAAGCAAGATTCACATGTGTCATATGATGTGTCATATGATTCATAATCAAATGATCCCAAACTACCACTCTTGTGTAGCTTAGCCATGTGTTTCTCACTTATATGACCAAGGCGACAATGCCATAAGTAAGATGATTTCAACATATCTTGTTTTTGCCTTTTATGATCATTGATGTTTAAATTTGGATTTGACATGTCTAATATGTATATTCCATTCCATAATGTACCACTAGCATAAAGAATACCATTCAACGTAATAGAACAACAATTCTTACTAAAAGCTAAAACCATTTTTATTTAAACTAGAAACATAAATAATATTTTTAGTTCTAGCAGGTACATAATAACAATTATCCAAAATTAATATAAGCCCACTACAGAAGGTCAGTACATAAGTTCCCATAGCTAATGCAATAACTCTTGCTCCATTTCCAATGCATTTGTCCGACTCTCCTTTATTGAAACATCTACTATTCCTTAGGCCCTGCATATTAGTGCATATGTGTGAGCCAAAATCGGTATCTAATACCCATATATTATTATCGAAAATAATGTTAATTTCTATTGCCCATATATTCAACCAAGAACGGGGGTTGAATTGGATATTAAAAATTTAACTTTTAAGTGCAGAAAGAAAAGTTAAGTTTAGTAGGGATAGAAAACATATGACACAAGGATTTTTATAGTGGTTCAGGTGTTAACAAACCCTACTCCTCTCCCCAATCTCAATTGGGAGTTTCACTAACACACTAACTGTTACAATAGAGTTTTACAAGTTCACTCCCAATTATGATGTTTCTAACAATGGATCACACCTAACCCAGAAATCCCTTGTGTTTTGATGACTTACACAATAACCAATTCCTTGTGTTTTAAAGGCTCACACTAATAACCTTTACCTTGTGTTTTAAAGGCTCACACAAATAACCTTTTTTTGTGTTTTAGAGGCTCACACAACTAACCCTTACAAGTGTTTTACTCTTAACCCCGAAATACCCAAAAGTCACTTGAGTAAATGATTATAGAGAGAAACACTTACAAATCTATATTGCTCAATGAATGATGAGCAAAAAGATTTTCACAGAGAATACATGTTTGTTTTGAAAATATCAAATGCACAATTGGCTTATAACAAGATTTTGATTCAAAATATTAGCTATTCTCTTGTTCTCCACTTGTTCTGGATGCATAAATGACTTGCATTTATACTTCCATAGCAAATTATAGCCGTTAGAATGCATTTAATATGGAACTAGCCATTGCACCAACACTTATTATCGCACCTAACATGTTTCTCTTTCATCTTTCACGGTTATGAATATGTGTGTCACAGTCGTGACTATTCTTCTAAGCCGTGATTTGAGTGGTGACCTTGACTGTGAAGCATTCTGGAAGGTTTTGAAGTGTTTGATCAATGGCGTGACATCCTTCCAAGCCGTTGTCCAAGTGGTGACTCTGGTCGTGAAGATCTCTGGAAGAATATGTCATGTCTTCTCACGGGCGTGACTGAAATGTTCATTCACAATTGCTATCATTCTTCATGGCCGTGAACTTTAAATGTTGGATTGTTGGTGCTAAGCTTCATCACGGTCGTGATATATAAGGTCACAGGCGTAAACATGCTATTTCTTCAATTTTATCTTTTTAAGATTAATCTTGCATTCTCCATTCTTGCTATCATATTTCATACCCTATTCAATAGACTTAAAAAATAAGTATATTAAATACATTATTGCTATTTTATTTGTTAGCATCAAAATGACAGAAATACCCCTCAAGGTTCAACAATCTCCCCCTTTTTGATGGTGACAAATAATCTAGCAATATGTACTTTTGAGAAGTCTCTCCCTCAAAATGCTTAGGATAAAGAATGATGAAGTGCAAGAATTGTAAAGAAATATGAAGTATAGCATCAAAATATGATTCCTAGTTTTAAGTATATGCAAGTTATATGTATACCAAAATTTTCTTTAAAGCAAGTTAAGTTTATTTAAGGTATATTCAGAGTATATCAAGTGCATATTCATTCATGTAACTTGCATCAAGGTATATGCAAAGTATACTTAAGATATATTTAAGGTGTATAAAGCTCATTTGCATACTTGCATATTTATTTTGATTCAAAATAAGTATTGCACTTAATTCATGTAACTTGCATTAAGGTATATGCAAAGTATACTTAAGATATATTTAAGGTGTATAAAGCTCATTTGCATACTTGCATATTCATTTTGATTTTTTGCACTTAACTTTAAACAATATATTGCTAGGTTCTCCCCATTTTTTCATCAACAAAAAGAATAACAAAAAGATAAACATAATGGAAAATAAAAGCAAATATATTAATATAGAAAGAAAAGTACAAAAGGGATTGAAATTCTGAAAGGAAATTTGAAATTCCTACAACAAGCAAGCTAGAAAATAACATATCTAACACAAAATCTACCCAAACATCCTATGTCTAAGGCGAGCTACTTCTGCCTCGAGTCTCTCCATGTGAGACTCCATGAAATCCTTGAGGTTCTCTAACCTCTCATCCATCAAAGCCTGCAATTGCTCAAACCGTGGTGCCAAGAGGTCAACCATTTGCTGAGCCAAGTTTGGTGTGGAGGCAGAGGATTGTCCCATTTCCTGCTCAACATCTGGAGGTGCCACCTCAACTCGAACTCTCTTCCTCTTCTGGATTCCTTGGAGGCCAGCTTTGAAGTCATCCGAGTCATTGTCCTCCCAAATGATTTCACCAGCAGTGTTGGTGAAGCGGTAGTAGATGTTGTTTTCAAACACTATACAAACAACCGCTCCTATTTTGATGAAGGACTCAACGTCTAGTGGGTCTCGAGGATGCCCTGGTATGAGGTTGAAGTGATGTTCATCTAGCTTCAAGTATCCGAGCTTCAAGGCGATATGAGTCATGTACCCACCAATCAGAATGTCTCTGGAGGGCTTGGTGGCAATTGACAAAATATGGTTTACAAACCATCGAGATAAAGCCATTGTGAGGCCTCTTCAGGCCATCTCCAGGAGAAAGAGCTCTGACTTCCTAATTATTCCATTGCTGTCTCCTTTGGAAAAAATGCTATAGGTTTGAAACCTATGCAAATATTTATGCACTGGGGATCGAAGATGGGTGCTCTTCATTTTCTTGACATCCCAGCTGCAGTCAAGCCTGAAGTGAGTCCATGCCTAAGTAGTATAGAACTCCACTTCACTGTCATTCAGGATGCCATCAGAGGGAAGGTTGAACAAGTCTCCAAACTCTGTGGCAGAGAAGGTGTTTGGATGCTTGCAAAGATTGAATTTCACCATGCTGGTAGGAGATACTTGTAAAGTGCTTAGAAACTCTAAGGTTGGTTCCCTCATAGTTGGTTGATGGATATCAACGAATTCCTTCAGATGACAAGCCTAGAGTTGTTCCGCAATGCTTGTCTCGAGGCCGAGTGTACGAATGGTTTGCCACTCAAATGATCTAGAGGAACGGAGTGGCCTTTTCTTGAGCACTGAGTATCTATGATGGAAATGCTCTGGAATGATGTTTAAAAGGTAATTTGTGTACCTTCTTGGAGCATGAGACTTCTTCCTTGTACCCTTAGAAGAACCGGTTTCCATTTTGATTAAAAAAATAAACTTTTGAAGAGTGAGAAATTGATTGAAATTTTGAGTAAACCCTAAGGTTATATGATTTCTGATGATGAAAGTGGTTTTTAAAGATATTTATATATGGAATAAGTGGCTAGGGGGCTGGAATCTTCAAAATGGTATTCAATGGTGATAAATGAGAGAAGTTGAGAGAAGTTGGATAGTTGGAATGAGAGAAATAACGTCAGAAACGTTATATAGCTGACATCTTCACGGGCGTGAAAACTAAGTCACGGGCATGAAGTGTCGTGTTTACGGTTTGCTGAAGAGACACTTTATCCGTGAAGAGAGGCATGAAATTGTTCACGGTCGCAAAATTTAAAGGTCACGAGCATGAATGATGAACTATCATGGTGGTGACAAATGAGTCACGGGCGTGAAGTATTAAACTTCACTACTTGTGATCGTGAAACAAAGCGTGACGCAAAGCATGAATGCTTCTGTAAGTTTTTGGTGGAAATGTTCACGGTTGTGAAGAAAGTGTCATGGGCATGAAAAAAGCATTTCACGGGGGTGAATGAAAAGGTTATAGTCATGAAACATATTTTTCACTACCTTAAGCCATGAAGCATGTCGTGAAGCAAGTCGTGAAAGCTATTGGTTTTTTTGGCGATTTAGTTCACGGTCGTGAATATATGTCACGGGCGTGAATAGCCTAAAATTCTCATAAAATAAAATTAAGTTTAAAACAAGACTAAAGCATTTCTAAGGAGTTTCTATCCCTTCTAACATATATTTCCATCAAATTAGCTACCTTATTTCTAGTAAGATGAGACAAAAACAAGGTTATCAATCAAAGTTTGGCAATTTGGCAATCACAAAGTTAATCCATCAATCATACCAAGCTCTCTTCTTATGAAATTAAAATTTTCCTCATTTAGAGACTTAGTGAAGATATCTGCCAATTGATTGTTTGTGTTTATAAATTCCAATACAACATCTCCATATTGAACATGATCTCTAATAAAATGGTGTCTAATGTCAATATGCTTACTTCTAGAATGTTGAATGAGATTCTTAGATAGATTTATAGCATTTGTATTGTCACATCTAATAGGTATATGGTTCATACTATGACTATAATCCTTAAGTTGTTGTTTCATCCACAGGATTTGTGTACAACAACATCCTGTTGCTACATACTCCGCTTCAGCAGTAGAAAGAGCAACTGAAACTTGTTTCTTGCTAAACCAAAAAACTAAGCACTTTCCAATAAAGTGACAAGTACCTTAAGTACTTTTTCTATCTAAAAGACTACCAGCATAATCAGCATCTGAATATCCTATAATGTAAAAGGATGAATTTCTAGGATACCACAAACCTAGATGCAATGAGCCATGTAAATATTTTAGAATTTTTTTACTGCATTTAAATGAGACTCTTTTGGACATGATTGAAAGCGTGCACTATACATTATGTCGGTTCTAGAAGCAGTAAGATATAAAAGTGATCCGATCATACCTCTATAGAGCTTTTTATTAATGCTCTTACCTTTTTCATCCTTGTCTAATTTTGTTGATGTGCTCATTGGAGTCTTGGCATTCTTGCATATTTCCATTCCAAATTTCTTAAGTAAGTCTTTGGCATATTTGGATTGGTTGATGAATATGCCCTCATTGCCTTGTTTTATTTATAGACCAAGGAAATATTTAAGCTCACCCATCAAGCTCATTTCGAATTCCCTAGTCATACACATAGCAAATTCTTGACAAAGCAATTCATTAGTGGACCCAAATATGATATCATCAACATAAATTTGAACAATTAGATTATCATGCTTATGCTTTTTGGTGAATAATGTAGTGTAAATATTCTCCTTTGTAAAGTTATTTTCTAAAAGAAAAGAACTTAGTCTTTCATACCAAGCTCTTGGGGCTTGTTTCAAACCATATAAAGCTTTTGAAAGTTTAAAAACATAATTAGGCAAATCATAGCTTTGAAAACATGGTGGTTGTTCTACATAAACTTCTTCTTCTATATATCCATTTAAAAGACACTTTTTACATCCATTTGAAAGAGTTTGAAATTCATATGGCATGCATATGCTAAAAGTATTCTTATGGCTTCTAATCTAGCTACAGGAGCATAGATCTGATCATAATCTATTCCTTCTTCCTGATTATACCCTTTTGCAACCAATCTAGCCTTATTCCTAGTTATTGAACCTTGTTCATCTAGTTTATTTCTAAACACCCATTTGCTACCTATAATTTGATGATCTTTGGGTCTAGGTACTAAGGTCCATACCTTATTTCTCTCAAATTGGTTGAGTTCCTCTTGCATTGCAATCACCCAACTTTCATAGTTAAGAGCTTCATCAATATTTTTAGGCAAAATTTGAGAAATAAAAGCAAGGTTAGAAGCTAAATGTTTGAGATGAGATCTAGTACTTACTCCCCTAGAAGGATCACCAATGATTTGCTCTTTGGGGTGATCTTTTGTCAATCTCCATTCCTTTGGGAGCTCTTGCCTGTTTTCCTCTTGAGCTTGAGGTAAAGAATCATCTTTATGTGAATCTTCTTGATCATTTTCTTCTTTTCCATTTTCAAGATCAAGTTTTTCCATGATACCTACAACATCATTAAGAACACTACCTTTCACAAGATCAAGTCTACTAGATTCATCAAAAACAACATGCATAGATTCTTCAATAGTTAATGACTTTTTATTAAATACTCTTTATGCTTTGCTAGTTGTGGAGTATCCTAAAAAATACCCTCATCAAATTTAGAGGCAAATTTTCCAAGGTTGTCCTTGGTATTCAATATGAAGCACTTGCATCCAAATACTCTAAAGTATGATATCAATGGCTTTCTTCCATTCCATAGCTCAAATGAAGTTTTGTTTAGGAGAGGACTTTTGAAAACTCGATTTGAAATATAACAAGTAGTATTTATGGCTTCTGCCCAATGTAAGTTGGTAAACCATACTCATTGAGCATTATTCTAGCCATTTCAATTAAAGTTCGATTTTTTCTTTCAAGTACCCCATTTTGTTGAGGTGTTCTAGGAGATGAAAAATTCTGTGAAATGCCATGTTCAAGATAAAAGCTTTCAAAGTTTTCATTTCCAAATTCTTTACCATTGTCACTTCTTATTTTTGAAATGTAATATCATTTTTCATTTTGAACTCTTTTAGCAAAGTTTTTGATGTTTTCAAAAGCATCACTCTTTTGAGCTAAGAAAATTACCCAAGAAAATCTAGAGTAATCATCTACGATGACAAAGGCATAATGTTTACCTCCTAAGCTTGCAATTCTAGTAGGTCCAAATAAATCTAGATGCAGGAGTTGTAAAGGTTTTGAGGTACTTACTATGTTTTTGGATTTGAAGGATAACTTGTGTTGCTTCCCTCTTTGACAAGGTTCACATGTCTTGTCTTTTTCAAATTTGACTTTTGGCAGTCCCTTTACCAGCTCTCCTATGTTGAGGCTTTGAATTAAGTTCATGTTTGCATGACCAAGCCTTCTATGCCACAGCCAAGATTCATCACTAGTAGTTACAAGACACTTAGAGGAATGGTTACATATCTCGTGTAAGTCTATTATGTAGGTGTTGACATCTCTATTTCCTTTAAATATCTTTTGACCATCAATAGAGTTTACAAGACATTCGTTGGAAGTAAAGGTTACTTTGTTTCCTTTATCACATAATTGACTTACACTCAACAAGTTATGTTTCAAGCCATCAACAAGTAAGACATCTTTAATAAAAGTAGTACCATTAATACCAATAAAGCCAATGCCAATTACCTTACCATTAGCATTGTTTCCAAAGGTAACTTTACCTCCATCAATACTTTTGATTTCATTGAAGAGTTCTTTGTCTCCTATCATATGCCTTGAGCATCCACTGTCTACTAGCCAAACATTTTTGTTTATTGTGGACTTAAGGCATACCTATAGAATCACAATTCAAGTATGATTTTTAGGTACCCAAATGAGCTTGGGTCCTTAGGGGTTAGCACATGAAGTTTCCCAATGAGCCTTCCTTATCCAGCAATGTTTATTTATGTGACCAATTTTCATACAATAGTTACACTGTTTAGGTCTAAAAATGCTTTTTGGTCTTACAATGTTTTTGAATGCCAAATTTCTATTAGACTGAGTTTGAGAGCAATGGCATGCACAATCATGATTAATTGGTGCTTTTCTAAATGCATACTTCTTATACCTAAAGGCATGATTAGCCTTTTGAGGTTTCTTTCTTAGGCTTACCAATCCTTGATTATTCCTTTTATGCATAAAAGGTTTAGTGCACTTATTCCATGGTACTGTTCCAGCAAGTGTGGAGATGTGAGGTTCACTTGACTTAACAAAAATAGTTTTGTGAAAAGATGATGATGTGCCCTTAAATCCTAGACCGTGTCTAATTAAAGGTGGTCTTTGAGACACAATGACAGTATCTAAGCTCTCTTTTCCTTTGTGAAATTTTGAAATGGAATTTCTAAGTTCCTCAACTTCATTTTTTAAAGTATTATTCTCTTTAAGAAAGGATTTAGTTGAGGGTCTTGAAGAGTATTCATTTAATGACTTTTGAAGAGATTTGTTAGATGATTTAAGCTTAAAGTTCTCATTTTCTAAAACATCCATTTTGTTTTTTAAATTAAAATGTTATTCTTATAAGTATTGAATTTACTCCTATATTTCTCTAGTTCTAGATTCAATTCTTTTATTAGGCTTTGCTCATCATCATCATCATCATTGTTGCCCAGATATTAAGCCAAGAAGGGGGGTTGAATTGGAGTTTTAAAAATTAAACTTTAAAGTGCGGAAATAAACAATTAATTTTAGGAAGGATAGAAAAAATTTGACATACAGATTTATAGAGGTTCAGGTGTTAACAAACATCCTTCCAAGTCGTGGTCCAAGTGGTGACTCTTGTTGTGAAGCTCTCTGGAAGAATTTGTCATGTCTTCTCACGGGCGTGAATTTAATTCAGGGGCATGACTGAAATTTTCATTCACGGTTGCTATCATTCTTCATGGCCGTGAACTTTAAATATTGGATTGTTGGCACTAAGCTTCATCACGGTCGGGACATATAAAGTCATGGGCATGAACATGCTAATTTTTCAATTTTATGTTTTTAAGATTAATCTTCCATTCTCCATTCTTGCTATCATATTTCATACCCTGTTCAATAGACTTAGAAAACAAGTATGTTAAATACATTATTGCTATTTTATTTGTTAGCATCAAAATGACAGAAATACCCCTCAAGGTTCAACAATTTCAATGACAAAAATACTTGAAGTAGATGGGGTCATATGATGCCTTCTTCTTCAAGGACTCCAAATAAGCCTTACAGTTTCTCTTCCAATGGCCATCCTTGCCACAATAGAAGCATGTCCTCTTTGGAGCAGTCTTTTTGGCTTTCTTCTTGGCTACACCTCCCTTAGGCTTCATGGACTTTTACTTCTTAAGGTTCTTCTTTTTAGAACCAGAAGAATCCACCAACATCATAGCCTTACTATCCTTCTTGACAGAAGGCTCAGCTATCTTGAACATGTTGATAAGCTCAGGAATAGTGGTAGAGATTTGGTTCATCCTATAGTTATGCACAAAATGTAAAAAAATATAAGACAAAATTAAGTCTATACTTAATTCATAGTCCATCACAAATCCCAATATGGCCAACCTTTCAATATACCCATTCATCTTCAGTGCATATTTAACTAGAGATCTTACCTCAACCATCTTAGTGCGGAAGAGCAACCTTGAAGTTTTGAATCTTTTAGAACATACTTGCTCATCAAAAAGCGCCCTTAGATGGTAGAATATGGAATTAGCATCCATAGCCTCATATTGCTTTTGCAACTCAGCTGACATAGTGGCAAGCATAATGCAGCTTACCATCTCATTATCATTGAGATGTTTTTGATATGCCTTCTTAACATTTTCAGAAGCATTAGCAGTAGGGGGGTTGGGGAGTGCCTCATCTAGGGCATAACCAATCCTTTTGGATTTGAGAACTATTCTCAAATTCCTTAGCCAATCCAAAAAGTTAGGCCTAATTTTTAAAATCCAAAATAAAATATCATACTTGTGTCATTAAAACTAATTTATCAAATATTGAGATTAGAAATTATACCTCATAATTTCTTGATTTGTTGTTCAAATCTTCACCATTTTGGATTATAGCAAACCACAACAATCTACACTATGATGTCTCTAATGATAATTCATGCGAAGAATAAATAAGAAACTTACAAAAGAAAATGGTTTGAACAATATTCAAAGTGCTAGCTTTGAATATGTTCTTGAGTGAATTATTGAGTCTTAAAAATTATTTTTTACCAAAACTAATTTTCATATCTCTTTTCTGTCATTTAATGTCTTTTCAATTTGAATCATATTCAAACAGAAGAGTAAAAATCATAAGAGAAGAAAAACAAAATGAATGAATAGTAATGGCCAATTATGGCCTAATGCCAACAACAGGCTGCAACGTGCAGTGCCGCACGTGCTGGGCCTGTTACACAGCAAGGCCAGCTGGCTTGCTTGGCCAGCGGGCCTGCATAAGCCCATGACTACTTTCGAGCAATTTTTTCCCACTATCTCATTGTGATCCGACCCGAAATAATTGTTTCATATTTTTGGATCCTATCCAATACCATTTTACTCATTCTCCATATCTCCAATGTGTGTGACCCATTAGGTTCCCGATTATGTTGGCCACTTAAATTAATAATTAGTTCAAGCAAGTCATGAGCAGTACCTAGCAACACATCATGACCCCAATCAACCGAAAAATCAATAGTTTGACTACAAACCTCACTATAAACAATTTTTGTGCAATTATTCCTTTTACCATTCTATACCCCACTTGGTTTAGAGTATGGATATGTGTCAACTCCCACTAGACTGACTACCTCATATGTAGTCCAAGTAATATTATTTCTTATTTTTGGGGCTCATTACTCTAATAGACATGTCATTAAAGACTATCTTAATGACATTGCCACTCTAGGTAGAGATTCTCGAGTAATGACTCCGACAAGGGACCGAGTATACACTCCTTCTATCAGGAGTGGTGAATCCTTGTTGGTTATCCAATTACCTTTGAATACTACAAGTTGCATTCAGTCTTCACCCTATGAGTAACCTTCATATGGCAACAAAGAATAGTGTCAAAGTGTAGAATTAATATCCAAGATATCCTTGAGTACCTCAAGTCTAATGATACTTGCACTATTGCTATGACAAGACTATCATTGACATGTGAATAGATTATCTATATGATTGTCTCATAGCAGGTCATCCAATATACTCAGCTACACTCAGCAAGCATCAATATGTTAATTTTAAACATCTTATGTATACAGATTATAAGATCTACTGCTTGATCCAATCAAGGAGTGTAATATGTGCTAGTATATCCGGATCAACAATGTCCTGCCTCATGAATCCTATGACTAGAGATAATTTAGATACTAATATAATTGCATTTGATAAGAATCTCAATATCATGATCTCATCATGATTTCCTTCATGCTATGTTATGTATCAAGGACTTCATTAATTAATTTAAGATCATTATCAATTCATATATGACATGAATATCAAATTAATAAAAATATCTTTTATTAATCAAATAAATTTGTATAATAAGTGCTAAAGTTGATTGCCTTTAGAGCACTTTTCTAACAAACACATGCATAATATCATATTCAATCACTCAAAGTAGGCTCTATGCCTTATTTGTCAATATCCAAACATCAATTCATACTCAATTATCAACATATCAACCTTATTATGCATCACAAAATATTACAAGCCATTTGTCTCAATTCCAGCATATACCATATCATTATTTCTTGTCACTAAGCACATCAAATTTCATAATTCACATCACAAGCACATTATAATCGAATTAAAATGCATATATGTACAAACCTCGGTAAACGAAGCCATAACACTCGACACTCTCATGTCTATTACCTCTGATGGGTGTCTCTATACTGCAGTTAACCTTTATATGCCATAAACTGATAAACATATTGATTTTTTTTTATTGATTTTAAGCCTATAAATCTAATTCTTCTATTAAACTAAATCAAAACAATCAAGGATTAACAAAAAAACCTCCTCCTTTACCTCTGTTTTGATGATTACATATTGGTAATAAGGTTCAGAACTTGTTCTAATTCTCTATAGGTTCTGACTTCAATTCTTATACCGAAATCTTTATTTTTAATTTGTTTCAACCTCGTTTATGGTGGGGACTTCATGTTTAATAAATCAAAATCGAAAAGGAATGAGGGGAAATCTATTTATGAGATTTTAGAGTGTGGTGGCTAGGGTTTGAGATTGAAATTGCACAAGTTTCTATCAAAATACGAAATTGTTCTATATAAACTTGTAAAGCTTTACGGGCATGAACCGTAGTATCACGAATGTGAACATCCTCAGCTTGAAAAATTGAATTTCGCGATATTCACAGTCGTGATTAGCTCTATCATAGGCGAGAACATTGTAAACTTCTCTTTTTTCTATCTTTTTCACGGGGGTGACTGAAATGCTTACTTCACGGTTTGTTTTTCCTTCATGACCGTGAACTTCAAATGTTGGTTTTGGTAACGGTTAGCTTCTTTCACGGAAGTGACTCCTAGAGTCACGACAGTGAACATGCTACTACTTGAATTTTGTTTCTCAAGGATTATTCTTCCAATTCTCCATTCTTGCTATTTTAATTTATGTCCTGTATAATATACTTACAAAAATAAGTATGTTAAATACAATATTGCTATATTATTTGTTATCATCATAATGACGGAAATACCCCTCAAGGTTTAACAATCTCCCCCTTTTTGATGGTGACAAATAATCTAGCAATATGTGATTTTGAGAAGTCTCCCCCTCAAAATATACTTAGGATAAAAAATTATAATGTGCAAGAATAGTAAATAATGATGTAGCATTAAACTAGATTTTAAGTATATGCAAGTTATATGAGAAGTATATCCAATACATACCATAATTCCTTTTTAAGACATGAAGTATATGTAAGGTATATTTAAGGTATATCATGGCATATTTTTATTTGTAACTTGCTTTAAGGTATATGCAAAGTATACATAGGGTATATCTAAGGTATATAAAAACTCAAATTTTCAATTATATACTTTGCATATGAAATGTTGAATCAAGATTTTTAAACCATTTCAAAGTCAATTCACTTTTTTTTATGTTAATTCACTTTTTGATTCACAATTCTTATATTTGCTAGTTTGATACCATTCTCCCTTATCATATATTACCTATCATATATTGCTAGTTTTCTCCCCCTTTTGTCATCAATCAAAAAGGATATGAAGATTGAAGTAAACAAAAGCAAACATATATGGCATAAAGGAAAAGGATACAAACTAAGTTAAAATATTCAGAAAGGAAATTTAAAAATTTCCTATACAACCAAAACATAAAAATGGCAAACAAGCTAAAAATGATCAAATTTAGGCTACACTCTAGCCTATCTCCTAACCAGACATCCTATCACGAAGCCTAGCTACTTCAGCCTCAAGGCTGTCCATCCGAGACTCCATGAAGTCTTTGAGGTTCTCCAACCTCTCATCCATGGAAGTCTGCAGCTGCTCAAAATGTGGTGCCAAGAGGTTGACCACCTGTTGCGCTAAGGATGGTGTGGAAGCTGAGGACTATCCAATGTCCTGCTCGACTGCTGGAGGTGCTTCCTCAATCCGAGCCCTCTTTTTCTGCTGGACTCCCTGGAGGCCTGCTTTAAAATCCTCCGTGTCATTATCTTCCCAGATAATCTCTCCAGCAGTGTTAGTGAAGCGGTAAAAGATATCGTTCTGAAAGACGATTCTGACAGCCGCTCCCATCTTGATGAACGACTCGACATCCAGCCTATCTCGAGGATGTGCAGGAATGATGTTGAAGTGATGGTCATCCAGCTTTAAATAATTGAGCTTCACTGCAATATGGGTGACATATGCCCTAATCAAAATATCTCCTGTGGGCTTGGTGGCAATGGAGAGAAGATGGTTTGCAAACCATCTGGAAAGTGCTACTGTGACTCCTCTCCGAGCCATCTCAAGGAGGAATAGCTCTGACTTTCTGATTGTTCCATTACTTTCTCCTCTTGCAAAAGTGCTATAGGTTAGGAACCTATGTAAATACCTGTGTATTGGGGCCACAAGATGAGTGTTCTTTGTCTTCTTCATGTCCCAGCTACAATTATATCCAAAATGTGTCCAGGCTGGAAGAGCAAAGAATTCTAACTCAATCTCATTTAAAATGCCATCATATGGTAGGTTGAACAATTCTCCAAATGCTATGGCGCTGAGGGTGTTAGGATTATTGCAGAGTTGGAATTTCACCACTCCAGTAGGTGAAACCTGCAAGATGCTGAGAAATTCCAATGTTGGCTCCCTCAGAGTCGGCTGATGAATTTTAACAAACTCTTTGAGATGACAGGCTTGTAGTTGCTCTGTCATAGCCATCTCAAGCCCGATAATATGGACTGTCTGCCAATCGAAGGACCTTGATGATAAAAGAGGTCTTTTCTTCAAAGTTGCATACCAAGGATGGCAACTTTCCGGAATGATGTTCATGAGGTAATCTGAATACCTCTTAGGTGCATGGGACTTCTTTCTCTTTCCTTTAGATGAAGCAGATTCCATATTTGAAGAAATTTGTTGATGGAGTTGAAAACAATTTTGACAGAAAAATTTGATGTAAAACCCTAGAAATGTATGATTTCTGATGAAGATTCGAACTTTTGGTGGTATTTATAGTGAAATTTCAAGTATTTGGGGTCAGATCTTCAATGTCTCAATGAATGAGAGTAAATGAGAGCGGTTTTGGGAGATGAGGAGTTCAAATGAAAGTTGTAACTGGCTGTTTTCTTATATATTCGATACATTCACGGGCGTGACTTATGGTTTCACAGGCGTGAATGGTCGTGTTCACGGTTTGCCGAAGCAGTGTTCCACTCGTGAATGAAGGCGTGAATGATCATAGGTCATGGGGGTGAATAAATCGTCACTGGCGTGAACTGTTGAATTTCACTACTTATGCCCGTGAAGCAAGCCGTGATACAAGGTGTGAAAGCTTCTGTGAGTTTTGGGGTGTAATTGTTCACGGGAGTGAAAATTCGTCACGGGCGTGAAAGTCCATTTTCACGGGCGTAACTCAAGCTGTGAAACTAAGTTTCACCACTTGAAGCCGTGAATCATGTCGTGAACCAAAGTCGTGAACGACACTGCCTCTTTGGGCCACTTAAGTCACGGGCGTGACGCTCCCTAAAAATTTTCATCAAATTGAAATTAAGTTCTACAACAAGACTAAATCATTTCAACAAAGATTCTACTTCTTAAAACATGAATTCTCATCAAAATTTCTATCTTATAACTTGTGATATGATTTAAGATCAACAATTAAAATTTCATATTCTTGCAATCACAAGGTTAATCCATCAATCATACCTAGTTCTCTTCTAATGAAATTAAATCTTTCCTCATTTAGAGACTTAGTGAAAATATCTGCTAATTGATTTTCTGTGCTTATAAATTCTAATTCAACATCTCCATATTGAACATGATCTCTAATAAAGTAGTGTCAAATGTCAATATGTTTTCTTCTAGAGTGTTGAATAGGATTCTTTAAAAGATTTATAGCACTAGTGTTGTCACATTTTATAGGTATATGGTTCATCTCATGACCATAGTCCTTAAGTTGTTGTTTCATCCATAGAATTTGTGTACAACAGCATCCAACTGCTACATATTCAGCTTCAGCAGTTGAGAGAGCAACTGAAACTTGTTTCTTGCTAAACCAAGAAACCAAACATTCTCCAATGAAGTGACAAGTACCTGAAGTACTTTTCCTATCCAAAAGACTACCAGCATAATCTGCATCTGAATATCCTATAATATAAAAAGATGAATTTCTAGGATACCATAAACCTAGATGCAATGATCCATTTAAATACCTTAAAATCCTTTTTACAGCATTTAAATGAGATTCTTTAGGACATGATTGAAATCGTGCACATAAGCAAACACTATACATAATATCGGGTCGAGAAGCAGTAAGATATAAAAGTGATCCGATCATACCTCTATAAAGCTTTTCATTAATGCTCTTACCATTTTCATCTTTGTCCAATTTTGTTGATGTGCTTATAGGAGTCTTAACATTTTTGCATCCTTCCATACCAAATATCTTGATTAAATCTTTGGCATATTTGGATTGGTTGATGAATATGTGACCAAATACTTAAGTTCTCCCATTATGCTCATTTCAAATTCCCTAGTCATGCACTTAGCAAATTCTTGACAAAGCAGCTCATTAGTAGAACCAAATATTATATCATCAACATAAATTTGAACAATTAGTATATCATACTTATGCTTTTTGATGAATAGTGTAGTGTCAACATTTCCCTTTGTAAAGTTATTTTCTAATAAAAAATAACTTAGTCTTTCATACCAAGCTCTTGGAGCCTGTTTTAAACCATACAAAGCTTTTGAAAGTTTAAAAACATGATTTGGCAAATCATAACTTTCAAAACCTGGTAGTTGTTCTACATACACTTCTTCATCTATAAAACCATTTAGAAATGCACTTTTCACATCCATTTGAAAATGTTTGAAGTTCATGTGACATGCGTATGCTAAGAGTATTCTTATAGCTTCTAATCTAGCTATAGGTGCATACGTTTCATCATAATCTATACCTTCTTCCTGATTATATCCTTTTGCAACTAGTCTTGCTTTATTCCTGGTTATTAACCCTTATTCATCTAATTTGTTTCTAAATACCCATTTGCTACCTATGATTTGATGATCTTTGGGTCTAGGTACTAGGTTCCATACCTTATTTCTCTCAAATTGGTTGAGTTCCTCTTGCATGGCAATTACCCAACTTTCATCATTAAGAGCCTCATCAATGTTTTTAGGCTCAATTTGTGAAATAAAAGCAATGTCAATGACTAAATGTTTGAAATGAGATCTAGTACTTACTCCCCTTGATAGATCACCAATTATTTGCTCTTTTGGATGATCTTTCGTCATTCTCCATTCTTTTAGAAGTTCTTGCTCCATTTGTTCTTGATTTTGAGGTAGTAAATTTTCTTGATCGTTTTCTTCTTTTCCATTTTCAATGTCAAGTTTTTCCATATTACCTACAACATCATCAAGAGCACTACTTTTCACAAGATCAAGTCTACTAGATTCATTAAAAACAACATGCATGGATTCTTCAACCGTTAATGATATTTTATTAAATACTCTATATGGTTTGTTGGTTGTAGAGAATCCTAAAAAGATACCTTCATCAGACTTAGAGGCAAATTTTCCAAGATTATCCTTGGTGTTCAATATAAAATACTTGCATCCAAATACTCTAAAGTATGATATCAAGGGCTTTCTTCCATTCCATAGCTCAAATGAGGTCTTGTTTAAAAGAGGTCTTTTGAAAACTCGATTTGAAATATAACATCCAGTGTTTGTGGCTTCTGCCCAAAAATAAGTTAGTAATTCATATTCATTAAGCATTGTTCTAGCCATTTCAATTAAAGTTCGATTTTTCCTTTCAACTACCCCATTTTGTTGAGGTGTCCTAGGAGATGAGAAATTATGTGAAATGTCATGTTCAATACAAAAACTTTCAAAGTTTTCATTTGCAAATTCTTTCCCATGATCACTTCTTATTTTTGAAATGCAGTACCCTTTTTCATTTTGAACTCTTTTAGCAAAGTTTTTGAAATTTTCAAAAGCATCACTCTTTTGGCTTTAAAAGATGACTTGTGTTGCTTTCCTCTCTGACAAGGATCACACGTCCTGCCTTTTTCATATTTGACTTTTGGTAATCCTTTTACTAGCTCTCCTGTGCTGAGACTTTGTATTAAGTCCATGTTAGCATGACCAAGTTTTTTATGCCACAGCTAAGATTCATCACTAGTAGTCACAAGACACTTAGAGGAATGGTTAGATAGTTCATGTAAGTTTATTATGTACGTATTGATATCTCTATTTCCTTTAAATATTTCTTGACCATCAATAGAGATTACAAGACATTCATTTGAAGTGAAGATTACTTTGTTTCCTTTATCACATAATTGACTTACACTTAACAAGTTATGTTTCAAGCCATCAACAAGTAAGACATCCTTAATAAAAGTAGTACCATTAACACCAATAGAACCAATGCCAATTACCTTACCCTTTGCATTGTTTCCAAAGGTAGTTACCTCCATCAATACTTTTGATTTCATTGAAGAGTTCTTTGTCTTCTGTCATATGCCTTGAGCATCCACTGTCTACTAGGCACGCATTTTTGTTTATTGTG
Source organism: Triadica sebifera (assembly GCA_023653625.1). NCBI lineage: Eukaryota > Viridiplantae > Streptophyta > Magnoliopsida > Malpighiales > Euphorbiaceae > Triadica > Triadica sebifera. The sequence goes on along the minus strand of CM042898.1, from coordinate 13,839,384 downwards.
GACTTGAGGCATACCTATAGAATCACAAATCAAGTATGATATTTAGGTACCCAAATGAGTTTGGGTCCTTGGGGGTTAGCACATGAAGGTTCCCAATGAGCCTTCCTTATCCAGCAATGTTTATTTATGTGACCCATTTTCATACAATAATTACATTGTTTCGGTCTAAACTTGCTTTTTGGTCTTACACTGTGTTTAAATGCCATAATTCTATTAGACTGATTTTGAGAACAATGACATGCACATTCATGATTAATCTGTGTTTAATTTGAGAACAATGCGCATTCTAGATGCATGCTTCCTATACATGAAGGCATGATTATTCTTTTTCTGTATAGAAGGTTTAACATTCTTATTTCTTGGTGCTTTCTTTACAGTTGTGGAGATGTTAGGTTCTCTAGACTTAACAAATACAGTTTTGTTAGAAGATGATGATGTGTCCTTAAATCCTAGACCATGTCTCACTAAAGGTGGTCTTTGAGACACAATGAGAGTATCTAAGCTTTCTTTACCTTTGTGAAATTTAGAAATAGAATTTCTAAGTTCTTCTACTTCATTTTTCAAAGTATTATTTTCTTTTAACAATGAAGCTCTTGAGGGTCTTGAAGAGTATTCATCTAATGACTTTTGAAGAGATTCATTAGATGATTTAAGCTTTATATTCTCTTTTTCTAAACCATCTATCTTATTTTTCAAATTAGAGATATTATTTCTATAGGTACTGAATTTAGTTCTATATTTCTCTAATTCTATATTTAATTCTTCTATTAGGCTTTGCTCATCATCATCATTATCACTATCACTATTACTATCATTATCACTACTATCATTATTGAAAGAATATGAGTGTAGTGATCTTACTTTGTCTGAGACGTGATCCTCAATAGCCATGAAGCATAGGTTGACCTCTTCACTTTCATTATCATCTTTTTCACTTGAAGAGCTTTCGTCATCCCATGTGGCTTTATGACCTTTCTCCCAATTGTCTATTTGGTATTTGTTCTTATGCTTCTTGAGCCTTGGACATTCTGGTTTGATATGTTATTTCTTTCCACATTCATAGCATTTTACCTATTCCTTACTTTTATGTGTATCATTAGAAGTTTGTTTGAGGTTTCTTTGCCTGAATTTTCTGGAATTGCTCATTTTCTTCTTAATGATTCTTTTTAATCTCCTTGAAAGCATAGCGTTGTCCTCATTTTCATCATCACTCATCTCTTCATCATCTTCACTTTCTTCTTGAGATTTTGAAGTAGAGGCTTTGAGTACTAAGGGTTTTCTTTTCTATGGCTCTGCTTCAAGCTCTCTATCTCTCTTCACTGCCATCTCATGTGTGAGAAGCTTGCCAATCAGTACATCAGTGTTCATGATTCTCATATCTTCATTTGCTTCTTTTATGCCAACAACTCTTAAACCATAGTCTTTAAGAGGAAGACTTCTCAGGATTTTATTGTTTACATCTTCAAAACTCAGATGCTTCCCAAGTTTCCTCATTCCATTTATAATGGATAGAAGTCGATTGGTCATGTCAGTAATTGACTCATTTGATTTCATCTTGAAGAGCTCATATTCTGAGGTTAGAAGTTGAATCTTCTTAGATTTGACTTGCTTAGTTCCCTCATGATAGTTCTCCAATGTCTTCCACATGTTATATGCTGTTGAGCAGTGTTGTATTCTCCCATATTCTTCAATAGATAATGAGCTTGATAGGATTTTCATTGCCTTCTTGTTTTTAAAATTTGCTCTTCTTTAAGGCTCTATCCAATCATCTCTTGATAAGATTTCTTCTTCACCATCAGCTCCTCTTCTAGTTGGCGGTGTCCATTCTTTTCGTACACTATCCCAGACTTCAATTCCTTCACTATCCAAGTATGTCTCCATCCTAAACTTCCAATGGGCATAATTTGCTCCATCAAAGTAAGGTTTGAGACTTTGGAATCCTTCACTGGCCATATCTTACTCTATACTAGCGCTTTTTAGGCTTTGAAGCTAGACAAGGCTCTAATACCAATTGTTGCCCAGATATTAAGCCAAGAAGGGGGGTTGAATTGGAGTTTTAAAAATTAAACTTTAAAGTGCGGAAATAAACAATTAATTTTAGGAAGGATAGAGAAAATTTGACACACAGATTTATAGAGGTTCGGGTGTTAACAAACCCTACTCCTCTCCCCAATCGCAATTGGGAGTTTCACTAACACACTAAGTGTTACAATGGAGTTTTACAAGCTCACTCCCAACTATGGTGTTTCTCACAATGGCTCACACCTAACCCAGAAAATCCCTTGTGTTTTAATGGCTCACACAATAACCAATTCCTTGTGTTTTTACAGGCTCACACAATAACCTACACTTTGTGTTTACATGCTCACACAAACAACCTACTCTTTGTGTTTTACAGGCTCACACAAACAACCTTTTAACTTGTGTTTTGGAGGTTCACACAACTAACCCTTACAAGTGTTCTACTCTTAACCCAGAACTACCCAAAGCTCACTTGAGTAAAGATTACAGAGAGAACCACTTATAAATCTTTATTGCTCAAATATGAGGAGCAAAAAGATTTTTACAGATAATAGATTTGTTCTCAAAGTATGAAAGTACAAGATAGCTTGTGATTTGAAGTATATGCTAATCTTTTGTTTTTCTTATTATTCTCTCATGTTCTTAATGCATAAATGACTTCCATTTATAGTCCCATGGCTGAATATAGCCATTAGGGTGCATTAAATAAGAAACTAGCCGTTGTACCAACCAAAAATCGTGCCTGACTTTTTTCTCTTTCATTGTTCATGGGCGTGACTATGCTTGTCACGGGGGTGACAGTTTTTCCCATGCCGTGACTGAAGTGGTGACCTTGGTCGTGAAGCTCTCTGGAATGTTTTGACATATTGAGTCACGGGCGTGACATAATCATTCACGGGCGTGACAATCTTCCTAGTCGTGATCCAAGTGATGACTCTGGTCGTGAAGCTCTCTGGATGAAATTGCATGAATTTTCACGGGGGTGACTGAAATGCTTACTTCACGGTTTGTTTTTCCTTCATGGCCGTGAACTTCAAATGTTGGTTTTGGTAACAGTTAGCTTCCTTCACAGGAGTGACTCCTAGAGTCACCGCAGTGAACATGCTACTACTTGAATTTTGTTTCTCAAGGAATATTCTTCCAATTCTCCATTCTTGCTAATTTAATTTATGTCCTGTATAATATACTTACAAAAACAAGTATATTAAATACAATATTGCTATATTATTTGTTATCATCAAAATGACGGAAATACCCCTCATGGTTTAACAATCATCATCACTATTACTATCATTATCACTACTATCATTATTGAAAGAGTATTAGTGAAGTGATCTTACCTTATCCGAGACGTGATCCTCTATAGCCATGAAGCATAGGTTGACCTCTTCGCTTGCATTGTCATCTTTTTTACTTGAAGAGCTTTCGTCATCCCATGTGGCTTTGTGGCCTTTCTCCCCATTGTCTCTTTGGTATTTGCTCTTATGCTTCTTGAGCCTTGGACATTCCGGTTTAATATGCCCTTTTTTTCCACATTCATGGCACTTTACCTTTTTTTTACTTATTTGTGCATCATTAGAAGTCTGTTTGAGGTTTCTTTACTTGAATTTTCTAGAGTTGCTCATTTTCTTCTCAATAATTCTTTTCAACCTTCTTGAGAGCATAACAATGTCCTCATTTCCATCATCACTCATTTCTTCATCATCTTCAACTTCTTCTTGAGAATTTGAAGTAGAGGCTTTTAGTACTAGAGACTTTCTTTTTTCTGGTTCTGCTTCAAGCTCTCTATCTCTTTTCACTGCCATTTCATGTGTGAGAAGTTTTCCAATAAGCACATCAGTATTCATAATGCTCATGTCTTTTTTTGCTTTAGCCCTCACTATGAACCCGAGAGAACCTATATGGAAGTTTTCCTTGTGGGTCGATATCCAAATAGATAAGAATTACCTTGAGGCAACTTAACAAGCCATCATTAGTTTGGTTATTAGGTATCTAATCCATACTAATTGCATTATTTATGCAACTATCGAATCTTGTGCTATTAACTACTTGATGTGTGCACATATATTGGACTATCAACTCTTGATATGTGTACATCTAATGTACACTTACCCAACTTTGCCTCCAATATATATTCATTTTGGCACAAATCCAACAAGCTAATGATATCAGTTAAGTCCGACCCATTAATCGTGAAATCTAATTTTAATGGTTTGAACATATTCTTATAGAGCAAGCTTGAGGTAACTCAACAACTCTAACTTTAGAAGAACTCTGGTTCTCCCTATATTACTAGAAAGCGTAAGACTTAATTGGTTATTTAGAAAGGGAATTCTTTGTTAAGTCTTATCATGTTATTATTGCATGCTTTTATATATCATACGTTCATCACATGGATATATAAAGATAGTTACATTAACTATATGACATGATTATGGATATACTAAATTTAATCTCTTGAGCCAAAAAGAGATTGACTAGGTCTTACCTAGGTATATGCATGAATTTACAAACCCAAAATAGAAATCAAATTCCTATTTTTGAGTCTTGTTTATGACACCACCTCCTTCGCTTCTTGCTCTTTTGTATAACCATTCTATCCTAATCCTATACAATTTAATTACATATTTCAAAGTATAGAGAACCTCAATTTATATTTGAGGGGAGTAAGATGAGAAAAGAAATACATGAGAAAGATAGAGAGGGAGGGACACACATGCCTTGTTTACCATATAACAAAACAAATCCATGCATGCTTAATTAGATTGAGCCTAAATCCATAATCATCTATCATGTCATTCCATACACCCCTAGCATGCATTCTCTAATGTATAAAATAAAATTAAATAAAGATAATTTTGGATTTCAATTTGAAAATTGGTTCAATGCTTGAATCAAAATTGTCTACTTGTATTGTTTTGGTTAATTTAATTTTGTATGTTATTTCAATGTAGAATTTAATATTTAATAAAATTAATTTAAATTGCATATTTTCAGAATTAATTCAAAATTAATTCACCTTTAAAATTAAATTATTATGATGTCAAAATAAAACAATTTAATTTTAATATACATACCAATTTCTAGTCATACTAGAATTATCATTGCTCAACTTAAATTAATTCAATATTAATTTCCAAAACTTCCAAAAATTTCAAAAACTTCAAAACATCATTCTAAGCATTTTGAGGTCAGTTCAAGTTCATCAAAATATTTTTGGCACAAGCCAAAATTACTAAGACAAACAAACCAACATACTTAAATGCTCAAAACGACTCATTCGATATCTATAATTTTTTTAAATTCTAAATTCGAACAAAATAATTTTGGCATGCATCTAACATAAAAATAACATATTTTTTATCATATAAAAATTATTTTAAGGTGCTGAAAATAAAATAATCACATACAAAAAATCAAACAAAACAATCCCACCAGGTATGCCAAAATAGTTTCGTTTTTGTATTTGTTTGGTTTAATTAATTATTCGACATGACTTAAAAATATTTTCAATATGTATAAATAATTTTTATATAATCAAATTACAAGAAAAATATAAAGAACCCTATATTAACCCAAACAACAATACATATTCATAAACAATGCAATTTTCAGCATTTTTGAAATAAATCCGAAATTTATTATTTGAATCACATTCAAACAATTTTTCAATCAAAATTATCATTTTTAATAATCTCATGAGCATATCAAAGAACGAAAAAATATGTAAAATAAATTTTACAAATTAATTTCAAAATCTATTGATCCAAAACCATGCAATCTCATTACACGTTCAATTAAAATTAATTTTAATGGACACAAGGGGGTTTTGATACCATTGTTGGGGTTTTGAAGATGAATCATATTCATAAAACGCAGCTGAAATATAAAATTTTTAAAATCCAAAATAAAATATCATACTTGTGTCATTAAAACTAATTTATCAAATATTGAGATTAGAAATTATACCTCATAATTTCTTGATTTGTTGTTCAAATCTTCACCTTTTTGGATTATAGCAAACCACAATAATCTACACTATGATGTCTCTAATGATAATCCATGCGAAGAATAAATAAGAAACTCACTAAAGAAAATGGTTTGAACAATATTCAAAGTGCTAGCTTTGAATATGTTCTTGAGTGAATTATTGAGTCTTAAAAATTATTTTTTACCAAAAATAATTTTCATATCTCTTTTCTGTCATTTAATGTCTTTTCAATTTGAATCATATTCAAACAGAAGAGTAAAAATCATAAGAGAAGAAAAACAAAATGAATGAATAGTAATGGCCAATTATGGCCTAATGCCAACAACAGGCTGCAACGTGCAGTGCCGCACGTGCTGGGCCTGTTACACAGTAAGGCCAGCTGGCTTGCTTGGCCAGCGGGCCCGCATAAGCCCATGACTACTTTCGAGCAATTTTTTCCCACTATCTCATTGTGATCCGACCCGAAATAATTGTTTCATATTTTTGGATCCTATCCAATACCATTTTACTCATTCTCCATATCTCCAATGTGTGTGACCCATTAGGTTCCCGATTATGTTGGCCACTTAAATTAATAATTAGTTCAAGCAAGTCATGAGCAGTACCTAGCAACACATCATGACCCCAATCAACCGAAAAATCAATAGTTTGACTACAAACCTCACTATAAACAATTTTTGTGCAATTATTCCTTTTACCATTCTATACCCCACTTGGTTTAGAGTATGGATATGTGTCAACTCCCACTAGACTGACTACCTCATATGTAGTCCAAGTAATATTATTTCTTATTTTTGGGGCTCATTACTCTAATAGACATGTCATTAAAGACTATCTTAATGACATTGCCACTCTAGGTAGAGATTCTCGAGTAATGACTCCGACAAGGGACCGAGTATACACTCCTTCTATCAGGAGTGGTGAATCCTTGTTGGTTATCCAATTACCTTTGAATACTACAAGTTGCATTCAGTCTTCACCCTATGAGTAACCTTCATATGGCAACAAAGAATAGTGTCAAAGTGTAGAATTAATATCCAAGATATCCTTGAGTACCTCAAGTCTAATGATACTTGCACTATTGCTATGACAAGACTATCATTGACATGTGAATAGATTATCTATATGATTGTCTCATAGCAGATCATCCAATATACTCAGCTACACTCAGCAAGCATCAATATGTTAATTTTAAACATCTTATGTATACAGATTATAAGATCTACTGCTTGATCCAATCAAGGAGTGTAATATGTGCTAGTATATCCGGATCAACAATGTCCTGCCTCATGAATCCTATGACTAGAGATAATTTAGATACTAATATAATTGCATTTGATAAGAATCTCAATATCATGATCTCATCATGATTTCCTTCATGCTATGTTATGTATCAAGGACTTCATTAATTAATTTAAGATCATTATCAATTCATATATGACATGAATATCAAATTAATAAAAATATCTTTTATTAATCAAATAAATTTGTATAATAAGTGCTAAAGTTGATTCTCTTTAGAGCACTTTTCTAACAAACACATGCATAATATCATATTCAATCACTCAAAGTAGGCTCTATGCCTTATTTGTCAATATCCAAACATCAATTCATACTCAATTATCAACATATCAACCTTATTATGCATCACAAAATATTACAAGCCATTTGTCTCAATTCCAGCATATACCATATCATTATTTCTTGTCACTAAGCACATCAAATTTCATAATTCACATCACAAGCACATTATAATCGAATTAAAATGCATATATGTACAAACCTCGGTAAACGAAGCCATAACACTCGACACTCTCATGTCTATTACCTCTGATGGGTGTCTCTATACTGCAGTTAACCTATATATGCCATAAACTGATAAACATATTGATTTTTTTTTATTGATTTTAAGCCTATAAATCTAATTCTTCTATTAAACTAAATCAAAACAATCAAGGATTAACAAAAAAACCTCCTCCTTTACCTCTGTTTTGATGATTACATATTGGTAATAAGGTTCAGAACTTGTTCTAATTCTCTATAGGTTCTGACTTCAATTCTTATACTGAAATCTTTATTTTTAATTTGTTTCAACCTCGTTTATGGTGGGGACTTCATGTTTAATAAATCAAAATCGAAAAGGAATGAGGGGAAATCTATTTATGAGATTTCAGAGTGTGGTGGCTAGGGTTTGAGATTGAAATTGCACAAGTTTCTATCAAAATACGAAACTGTTCTATATAAACTTGTAGAGCTTTACGGGCATGAACCGTAGTATCACGAATGTGAACATCCTCAGCTTGAAAAATTGAATTTTGCGATATTCACAGTCCTGATTAGCTCTATCATAGGCGAGAACATTGTAAACTTCTCTTTTTTCTATCTTTTTCATCATTTTATGGTTTCTAATACCTATAACCACACATATACCTTTTCAAAAACTTAACTTCTAGACCCTAACTTACGGGCGTTACATTTCTCTACCCCTTAAAGAAATTTCATTCTCCAAATTACCTGGTGTATTGTAATACCCACTAATTAGAGTTTAAGTATAATATGTGGTATAAATAGGATAAACCTAACAGATAATAGTTGATTAAATTAGAAATTAAAATAAATTAAATGGATAGAAAATACAAATTTGATTAAATTAGACCACATAATTAAATTATTTTTTTGGTAAAAAAATATTTAAAAGGACTAGATATAATTAAATATACGAAGATGATGATGATGATGATGATGATGATAATAATAATAATAATAATAATAATAATAATAATAATAATAATAATAATAATAATAATAATAATAATAATAATAACAACAGAAAAGTGAACAGTACAAAGGGATAGCAAAAAAAAAAGGAAGACTAAAAATGAGAAAAAGGGAGGGGAGGGGAAAGTTAATTAAGACTTTGCCCCATTTCTTCCAACTTCACCTCTCGTCTTCTTCTTCTTCATCCCTTTCCTTCCTCCATATCACAGCCAAAAATCTTCATCCTCTCATTCATGATTTGCAAGAAAATTCACTCCAAATAAATATGATCTTGGTAAGTAATACCTTTCCTCTTATTATTCTGTTATTAGAGCTTTTAAGAATATATTTCTGTAGTGTATTTTGTTCATTTTTTTAGTACCCTATAAACTGAATTGGAAGAGGTATAAAGCATCAAAGTTGTTCCTAAATGTCTTGTGTACCTTTCTATCAAATTTTATTGAATGATTTTGAGTATATGAAGAGATATGATCATTTGAGTGAGACTGCCTCCTGGAAGAGTATCAACAGGATACTTCACATTGTTTGCTCAATTTGATTCTCTTAATGGCTGAATCTGAGATTTTGTAAAATATAAAAGTTGTAGATATCTATGTTATTTAAGTCTCTACCAAATATCGTATAAATAGCTCTTGTGTAGATTGAGTTATAATGAAATAAACTATGACTGTTCCTTGATTATGCTAGTTTCATATACCTGTATAGAACTAGTAAATTTGTCCTTATATTTGACCTATTTTTAGATCGAATTAGCCAAAGTTAAAATCATGCAAGTTTTATGTCTATGTCTTTTCTAAATTCCTGTGAAAGTCTCACCTTAAAATGTCATGTATTTTGTTAGTTATGAGCTGAACAATTGAACTGGTCGGGTTGATCTTCTATATTGAACCAGTTATAGATCCTCCAGTATTGGAGAACCTTACAGACTGAATCTAGAAATGTGATAAAGATCAAAAATATTCCAAATTAACTTATATAATTGTATAAAACTTTTCATAATAATTAAAGCTATACATTGAAAGATATGAATTTTTAAATATGGTACCCCAAAACTGCCTAAGGGCAGAAAATAGAGCAACATTTAAAATTATACTAGAATGGTTCAAAAATTCTGAAATTTTAGTATGTTTTAGTCTTAATTTAAATTTAATTAGGATCAAGAATCATATAAATTGGACAAGTGTAAAAAAAGTTATTGATCCAACAGTCATAAGAGGTCTTGTTCTAGCTTAAAAGCAATTGTAGTTATTTATTTAAATTATATTAAGAATAAATATTTTATTAAGGTATTAATTAATTATATTTTTAAATTAGGATCTGAACAAGAAGACGAACAATAAAAGTGAACAAGCTCTGAGTTTATATTTTGGAAAAGAAAAAATACTATCGAAGTTTGTACATATATGTATTCTAGTTTGCCTCTTATGCATGATTGTGCGTGCTTGACATAAATTATATGTTATAATGATGAAATTATATATTATGATATGTTTTAAAATTTTAGAAATGTTATTAATTATGAACTTAACAATATGCTAATATTTGATAAAATATCATGTTATTATATGGTTTGAAATAAATTGTGGATATATTATTATGTTTATTTGAAATGAGTATTGGTTATAGAAACAAGTAATTAATGTTGTTAATTACCCATTTCTTTACCTGATGACTGACATAGGATAGATGGTGCACCATTATGGGGAAGTTACGATACCGATATGGATATGATTTAGGGACAGGGTGGCTTAAGGTCTAGGAGCATCCCTGATCCTGGTAATACACGGATGACATGATTATATTCGATCAAGGTGGCTTAAGCTCTGGGAGCGCCCTTGACTTGATATTATAGTGAGTAGGGTGGCTTAAGCTCTGCGAGCACCCCTATTTCACACCCCGTATCCGGACAGTCCGGGAATGAGATTTTGGGCTAATAAATCATAGAATAAAATATAAATTTTTATTAATTGATGTAAGTAACAAAGTGTAAAATGCTTGCATGAGATGGTGCAAATTTAATTATTGAGTAAGGTTATTATGTTTATCTTTTTTATGTTACGTATTTATTTATTTTATATGAAAAATATGTAATAAAATTTGATGTACCATGATTTTATTTGAGACATGCATTTGTGTGACTGCTTGGGAAAAACTTTAATACTTATATGTATCACTAAGCTAGACATAGCTTAGCGTAGGTTCTTCTCATACAGGAATTGAAGTTGTAACTAGTAGATAGTGAAGTTGATCGAGAAGAAATCCAAGCCCATATCAGTAGAGACACAAAAGACATAGTTAAAGGGTTGGCTATCTATATTTTTTAGTTTGACTACATATATGGTTTGTGGTAGACATGTCTCATATATCAATATTGTGTATGTAAATAATTATGTAACATAATCGGGTGCCATATGTGTATATAATATAATGATATATATATATATATAGATATAGATATATAGATATATATAATTAGAACGACTTGTCTAAACCGATATAAATAAATAGATTAAGTTATTTAAAATGAAAAAAAGTTTCAATTCGAACAGATTTATCGAGTTAAGCTTATGGAATCCTTCTTATATATGTGGGATTATTCCTAATATATAAGTGGGGCATCACATTTAGTGGTATCAGAGCTAGTTTAGATGTTTATAGGCCTAGGTGGGAAAAGGGATAATATGCATAAAAATATATGTCTTATAAAATTCTAATATGGGCTTTCTTCTTGACAATTTTTAGGATTGTAGGAAAATGTGTTCGGATGAACGGGATATGGCTGAGAGTACTGTCTCTCCTAATACTAGGACTCCTCATAAGCCTAGTGCAGTGAGCGTGCAAGGGCAAAATGCTGCTCCAAATCTCCCACCGCAGGCAGCAGAACAAATTGATTATGGTCAAAATCCATTTATTCAACAAATGACTAGATTATTCCAACATATGGTATGAGTCATTCCTTAGCCTACCCAAGTGCCACCACCTAAACCAAAAGTAACAATTGATAAGCTTCGTAAGTATAGGGGTTCAGATTTCTTTGGTAAGAGAGATGAAGATTCAGCTGCAGCTGAGTATTGGATGGAAAAGAGTGAAAGAATTTTTAAAGAGTTACAAGCGGAAGCATATGAGAAAGCTAGATTTGCTACTTCTCTACTCCAAGATGAGGCATATAATTGGTGGAAATCAGCTCTTACCAAGCCAGATATGGTGGAACCAGTCCTATGGGATTTCTTCCTCTCTGAATTTAAATAGCAATATATTTCGTTGATCTATATTGATGAGAAAAAGAAAGAGTTCATAAATCTCAAGCAAGGTAAAATGTCAGTGACTGAGTATGAGTGGGATTTTACCAGACTGAGCAAGTATGCCTCTGAATTAGTTTCAAATGAAAGAGATAAATGTAGAAGATTTGAAGATGGCCTTAATGAAGAGGTTGGAGATATTATGACTGCTCTTCAGCATAACAATTTTTCTTAGTTAGTTTCTACAGCACTCAGCCTTGAAAAAAAGGAAAAGGAGAAAAATAGAAGAATTTTTTAAAAAGTCAGCTACTCCAGAGACTCAATTCAATGGGAAGAATAGTCGTTTCTTTACTAGTTATTCACAGAATAGAGGACAGGGAAAAAGGTCCTAACTGTTCACAAATAGGGTCTTTTAGGAGGGGACCGCCCTCTAAGGCACCTTCTGCTATAGCCAGTTCACAACCTCAGGTTGGCAAGGAAGCTATACTAGCATATACCATTTGCAATAGGAGCCATCGAGGGGAATGTTGGCGAGTCACAGGTGTTTGCTTTAGATATGGGTCCAAGGAACATATACAGAAGGATTGCCCACTCTTGACAAGTGGTGTAACACAACATCTTATGCATTTGAGTATAACCTATCCCTGTATCAAGTAATCATACATAGCATACTGGAAAGGTAGAATACCCTGTTAACAATAGTAGTAGATTTTTTTTTCATATCCTGTAATATAATTCAATGACTTTGCAAGTCTCATATCCTATAATTTCATTCAATGACTTGCAAGTCTCATATCCTGTAATATTATTCACTGACTTTGCAAAGTTAACACTGAGGTTTTCACCACAATATAATATATCACATATATCAAAACATAAACTTTACACCTAAGTATTTTCGAGTTGATTTCATTTATACATTTTTAGACTCATTCCAAAATGACTATACATATTCAAGCACGTAAATACAAAACACATATGACATATTTTCATGCTTGTGTGGAATGCAAGGAGAGAGAGTGATGAGGCTCGGCCAGTGATCTGTGCTCCATGTCTTTTATACGCTACTCAAAATGAGCTATCACTTTTCTTTACCTGAAAAATTATGTAAATTGATGAGTTGCGGCTCAGTGAGAATAACCATCCAATGAGCTCTAAAGTACCAAACAACTCATAGTAATAAATCACAATTCCAATATATACCATGTATTCCATTCCATTCATCAGTATCATATAAGTATCAATAAAGTTAAAACATATAATCATTACTCTTTATGTATGTAAATGCTTTGCTTATTTCATTTTGTTGTGACCAAGTTAAACAAGCATTGCCCTGGGTTTCCATGTGAATATTTGCAATGTGAACATTTGCATTTGCATTTGCTAGCTAGCTTGATCATTTATTTTATTTGCACATTTGTTGGGCCATAGGCCTCTTCTTTTGCTTTACAATATCGATTAACTAGTCACAACGCTTTTTTAGCCCATATGCATATGCACTTGTATTTAAGCATTCATCAACCATTGCATCTTTATCATATACAACATACATATATTCCATATATACCTCATATGTCAAGCATATACCTTGCATATACTATACATATACCATGTATATATATCACATTTGTCAAACATATACCTCAAATATACCGCAATTATATCATTTATGTGTACCACAATGTCACAAATTATCCATCATTACATTATCAAGGACCAATCATGACAATCACATGAATCACATAGCAAGCAACATTCATTTGCACTAAAGAATTCAATCGATAATTAGACTCACCGTTCTCCTTTGATTCTGACCCCTAACTTATTGTCTATCTGCTCCTTGTGGGTCTTCAATATGTTGAAAGCCTAATATGAAAACATAATCGATTAACTCAAGATTAGAGAGACTTAATGTGGCTTAAACAAATTAATATGCATTGTTCATGTCAATAGTTAAGATTTTTCCTATGAGACAGTGTGACCTTATGAGACTGTTTAGCCTATAAATTTTTCTATCATTGACCAATTAATATGATTCTTGTTCCTAATTAAATATAACATAGAATTATATAAAATATTCAAATATCATACCAATTGGATCATTGTACAATATTTGGTAGAATTTCTAAGAGTGTTCTGTTTTATGCCTTGTTTTCTGCCTTTAGGCAGTTTCAGGGTACTCATTTGGGTTCATCATAACTTATAATCTATATGTCATATTTTAATGAAAATTTACAAAAACTTATAAGGGTTCATATGGAACATGTTTCATTTTTACAACTTTTATCAATTATGTCTCTAAGGTCTTCTAATTATACCAAACATTTTACTGGTCTAGAATAGAATTGACTTCCGGACCAATATGGCTTACAAAGGCCATAACTTAGTCTATACATAACCAATGAAGTTTCCATTAGTACCAAATATTAGCTACGACACATACCTATAACTCTCATGTTTTGATCATTTACATAATCTAGTTCTAACAAGCTCAACGTAGCCAAACAAGTTACTGTATCTTCCCAGGGCACTCAGTATGCAGTTCAAACCATGGAACAGTCATGGTTCCATTCACCATAACTCACAATTTACAAGGTCTATGAACCTGAAATTTGGTATAAAGATACAAAACACATATAGATACAACTTTTATGTTTTGAGAGACTTCAAATAAGGGCTTTAATATATTCGAAATCAAACCACATAGTAGCTTACTTGGTTAGGGTTTACACCCTGACCAGTTTTAGTACGAAGAGTATATCTCTCCCTATACATAACATCTTTCACAAATGTTTACATATCCATAAATATAAGATATAAATGAAAAACTTTTGTGTTTTACACATTTCCATAATCAATTTCTATTAACATAAAAATCGGGGTGCAATTCAGTGCCTAATATTGAACCTAAGCAACTCAAATCAACCCTATAGCAATAAGAATTGATTACTTACCAAGAACAACCTTGAAAGGGATCAATTAGCTTCAAAAACTAGGTGAAACAAGGAATAATTGAAGTCTGAAATGGAGGAAATTGAAGAAGAAGTCGGGCTGGAGAAGAAGGCAGAAATGGGAAGATAAAGCTAACTTTTGGTTTTTGTCTTTTTATCTTTTTCTCATCTCTTTTCTCCTTTCTCTTCTCCTTTCTCTTCTCTTCTCTTCTATTTCTCCTTTATGTAATTTTCATTTTATTTTTTATATTATTATTATTATTTACATAGATTTATAATTCCACTAATTCACACAATGATACAGCTTAATCATTTGACCTGATTTAACTAAATTAGCAATGTAAATGTTCACTAATCTTAATCTAATCATTTTTCTTACTTTAACTTAGTCACCTTATTCAATTCATTTCTAATACTTTGTTATCCTTATTTAGGTTATAAGGATACACGTGTGACTCGATATAATTTCCAAATACTAGGTCACATAGCTAGTGCGTGCCATTAGCTTGTTCCTACAAAAATACGTATGAAATGCACGTGTTCAATTGAATTGTATGCAAGATGCTTATGTTCGATGAAATGCATGTGGGGAAGGTCAAGGATGTTACAAGTGGTGCTCTTACTTAGACTACTAGGTAAGCTCTGACTCAGCCTGGAGTTCAATTCAGAGGAGGACCAGGTCGACCGAGGTAGGCTATTTCAGAGATAAGGAATAGACCTGGATCCAGTAGAGCTCTATCCTGAGCCTATGCCATGAAAGCTAAGGAAGATCAGGTGACAACGGATGTTATTGTTGGTATGTTTTTATTATATGATTTTGACATTTGTGCACTCATAGATCCGGGTTCCACACATTCCTATATTTGCACTAGTACACCTAGTCAGCATAATATGATTAAAGAAAACCTAGAATATGGAATTGAAGTTAAGAATCCTTTGGGTCATAGTGTAATAGTGAATAAAGTATTTAGGAATTGTCCTTTGGTTGTGCATGGGAAGGTGTTTTCTGTAGGTTTGATTGAGTTGTCTTTCCATGAGTATGATGTCATATTAGGCATGGATTGGCTCTCATGTTATGAAGCAATGGTGGATTGCAAGTCTAAATTTGTGATACTTAAGATAGAAAATCAGGAGGAAATTATTGTGAAAGGTGAATTATTTTCACAACATCCTCAAGTCATATCCATAATGAAAGCTATGAGATTGATGAGAAAAGGGTGTGAAGCTTAATTGGCCCATGTGATTGACACCATAAAGGGAGGTTCAAATCTTAAAGATATTCTGGTGGTAAATGAATTTCCAGATGTGTTTCCTAATGACTTACCTGGGTTGCCTCTAGAGAGAGAAGTAAAGTTTGCTATTGATCTTGTTCTAGGAACTATGTCTATATCAAAGACGCCATACAAAATGGCCCCATCAGAGATGAAAGAACTTAAGAGACAATTGCAAGAACTCTTTGATAAGGGTTTCATTAGACCAAGTACATCCCATGGGGTGCACATGTATTATTTGTGAAAAACAAGGATGGATCTTTGAGACTACGTATTGATTATCAACAATTGAATAAGGCAACCATCAAGAACAAGTACCTATTATCGTGGATTGATGATCACTCTGACCAACTGAAAGGTGTAGGAGTATTTTCCAAGATAGCTTAAGATCTGGTTATCATCAATTAAGGATGAAGATGAAGGATATAGTTAAAACTGTATTCAGAACCAGATATGACCATTATGAGTTTTTGGTTATGCCATTTGGGCTGACCAATGCTCCAGCAGCATTTATGGATCTTATGAATAGGATCTTCAAGCTGCATCTTGATCAATTTGCGGTCGTTTTCATTGATGATATTTTGGTATATTCGAAAGATTCAGAAGAACATGAAAAGCATTTGAGAATAGTTTTGCAGACTCCCAGAGAATATAAGCTTTATGCCAAACTCTCAAAATGTGAGTTTTGGTTGAAAGAGGTGACATTTCTAGGACACTTTATCTCTGCAGAGGGTATTAAAGTGGATTCTAGCAAGGTTGAGGCAATGTGAGTTGGAAGCCTCCATGGAATGTGACCGAGGTCAGAAGTTTTTTGGGTTTAGTTGGATATTATTGGAGATTTTTCAAGGATTTTTCAATGATTGCTTCTCCTTTAACAAGACTATTGAGAAAGGATGTTAAATTTGAGTGGACAGATAAGTGTCAAGCTAGTTTTGATATGCTCAAAAGTATGCTCACTAAGGCCCCTGTCTTGACACAACCGATTCCTAATAAAAAGTATGTCATTTATAGTGATGCTTCTCATAATTGATTGGGTTGTGTATTGATGCAAGATGGAAAGTGGTTGCTTATGCTTCTAGGCATTTAAAGCCATATGAGAAGAATTATCCTACCCATGATCTGGAATTGGCAGTTATAGTTTTTGCATTGAAGATTTGACGCCATTATTTATATAGGGAGAAGTGTTTCCTTTACATGGATCACAAGAGTTTAAAATATCTTCCCTCACAAAAATAATTGAATTTAAGGCAGAGAAGATGGCTAGAGATGATAGAGGATTAAAATTGTGTGATTGACTACCATCCAGGAAAAGTTAATGTAGTAGCATATGCTTTAAGCAGAAAGATAGTGGCAGAGTTGCACCTTCAACCCACTCTTACGCGGGAAATCAAGGATGCACAAAGACAGGATAGAAAGCTAATTGAAGTAGCTGAGTTGATCTCTAAGAGGGAGAGACCTAGATTCACTATGGACTTAGATGGTGGATTGTTCTATTAAGACAGATTATGTGTGCCCAATGTAGAAGATCTTAGATAGAGGATTCTTAGAGACGCCCATGAAAGAAAATATGCTATGCACCTAGGGAGTAACAAGATGTATCAAGAGTTGAAGAGCAGATACTGGTGGGTAGGTATGAAAAAGGACATGTCAAAATACACTTCAAAATGTTTGACTTGTCAACAGGTCAAGGCTAAACATCAAGTACCTTCGGGGTTGCTACATCCAATTTCTATTCCAGAATGGAAGTGGGAACGAATCACTATGGATTTTGTGACTGGATTACCTTTGACTCCAAAGAAACATGATACTGTATAGGTCATAGTGGACAGATTTACAAAGTCAGCACATTTCTTACCTATCAGAAAGGACTACCCACTGAATAAATTGGCAGAAATTTATATGAATGAAGTAGTATGACTTTATAGAGTGCATGTTTCTATTGTGCTTGACAGAGATCCCTGCTTCACATCTCAATTTTGGGGTAGTCTACAATGAGCTCTAGGTACTAAGCTCAATTTCAGCACGACTTTTCATCCACAGACAGATGGACAATCAAAAAGAGTCATTCAAATTCTAGAAGATATGATGAGAAGTTGTGTCATCGAATTTAAAGGTAGCTGGGACTAATATCTTCCTTTAATGAAATTCGCTTATAATAACAGTTATCAGTCTAGTATCCAAATGGCTCCATATGAGGCACTTTATGGAATGAAGTGTCAAAGACCTCTATGTTGGACAGAGCTCAGCGAGAGGAAGCTTATGGGACCAGACCTAGTGTAAGAGATGGAAGAAAAAGTGAGAGTCATTTGGGAAAGACTTAAGGCAACTACAGATAGGCAGAAATCGTATGTTGATCTTATGAGACGAGACATTGATTATGTCATAGGTGATAAATTTTTTCTTAAAGTATCTCCCTGGAAGAAAGTTCTGAGATTTAGGAAGAAAGACAAGTTAAGTCTAAGATTCACCGGACCTTATGAAATATTAAAAAAAGTTGGACCTGTTGCATATAGACTCACTCTACCACCGGAGTTGAGTCTGATACATAATGTTTTCAATGTCTCAATGTTAAGACGATATAGATCATGTAGCACCTATTCACCTAAACCGCATGTGCCCGGATGCGGTGGCGCTACTGCCTGTCTTCTTTACTTCTTAAAATCGCTATATATTTTTTTTATATAATAAATAATGTACATTTTATTTACATAAGATAGTATTTATAAATACCAATTTACTAATTAACAAACTTTTTAAATAATTTACAACTTATAAGTATATATAATGCAAAAAAAAAATACAAGAGTTCAAAAGTTTGTGACCCACTATTTCGAGATCGGCTGCTATAATTTGAATAGGATCACTGTTTGCTTTATCTACCACCTTTAGCTATCTTTCTATATCTACACGGAAGAAACTCTCACGCTAAGCTCTAAGCTTAGTGGTGCATATAAATAAGACAATATACTATATCATGCAACAAGCATTAACATGTATCATTTTATGCATTAAAATCTTTACATGTTATTCCTATCAACAAGTTCCTATTCATACAAGTATAAATATCATGCTCACATATACAATGTTATTTTTCATTTATCTTTGATGGTAAGTTACTATGTTAATCTCTTTATTATTATATCTCAATCTCATATCATCATCATTTTTTTTTCTATTTTCCGACTTAGATTCATTATCTTGCCCACATCATTCTAAATTTGGACTGAGTGGATACGGGTTATGGATCAGGAGCGCTCCCAGAGCTATAACCACCCTATCCACTATCTGGCTCAATAGTAGATAATCATATTCACAATTTATTTGAAAACATAGCATTCACGGTCATGACTACTAATTCATGCCAGTGAATTAGTTCACAGCTGTAATCCAAAGCTGTGAATGCTATCGGAATGAATCGTGCCAAAAGCATTCACAGTCGTGAATATTCATTCATGCCCGTGAATGAGTTCATATCTATGATTCCAAACTGTGAACGCTTCTGGAATGAATAATACCATTTCCACACCCAAGTCACAATAGTGATACAAATCAGTCACAACTGTGAACCATCAGGTTCACGCCTGTGACCCAATAGTCACACCCATTACTTTCGGAAGGAAATCTGCATATTCACTTTTCATTCATTCTAATTACACCAAATCATATCAAAACACAACTCATGCATTTCTGGAGTCCTTTATTCAACATATCATGACTAATACATATAAATGCCTTCATCATAATTAAATTCTCTAACATGCATCACTTAATTCAATAAATCACAATAAAACTCATTCTTTATCTCTAACATATGGTTTCATGCCATAGTCATCTTTAATGCATTTCAATCATCAATTATCATACTAAACATGCATTATTTCAAACAAAGATAGGTTATTGCCTCAAATTATGCACAAACCTTAATCTCTCTCCTTCACTCTTTTAGGTAGCTTTCTCTTTTTCTTTGCTCCTTAGGGTTTGTTCCTTGTCACTTGGAACTCCTACAACATCATAGATCATTATTATCATCTGATTTTCTCAAGACCCTAAACTCTCTTATTCTCTCTTAAAACCCAAATTTCTCTCTCTTTCCATATGAGTCTTAGATGAGTTCAAAATTCAATTTTCTTTAAGAAAAAATGAAGAAGAAGAAGAATCATTTCTTATCTTACTCTTTTCTTCACTTAATCACAACTTTGGAGAATTTCTCTCTCCACCGAACTTTATTTTTCTTCTTCTTTCTTGCTCTTTCCAGTTTCCTTACGAGTTATAGACCATGAAAATCACTTGCTTTTGATCTTTTCCCCATTTTCTCTTCCTTTCTCCCTCTAAAATTCTGGTTTGGCTATGGAGAAAATGAGGCTGGCATAGCTGGATGGAAAAGAGAGAAAGAAGAGAGCAGAAAATAAGGAGAAGAAGAAAAGAAAGGAAAACATAAAAGTCCTCATGTGGGACCCACAATCTTTGACAAATTCTTGACATTAGGCTTAATCACATTTAATTCTTGTTCTTTTGAAAGAGTTTGAAATTCATGTGGCATGCATATGCTAAAAGTATTATTATGGCTTCTAATCTAGCTACAGGAGCATAGGTCTCATCATAATCTATTCCTTCCTCCTGATTATACCCTTTTGCAACCAATCTAGCCTTATTCCTAGTTATTAAACCTTGTTCATCTAGTTTATTTCTAAATACCCATTTGCTACTTATAATTAATTTGATGATCCTTGGGTCTAGGTACTAAGGTCCATACCTTACTTCTCTCAAATTAGTTGAGTTCCTCTTGCATTGCAATCACCCAACTTTCATCATTAAGAGCCTTATCAATATTTTTAGGCTCAATTTGAGAAATAAAAGCAAGGTCAGAAGCTAAAGGTTTGAAATGAGTTCTAGTACTTACTCCCCTAGAAGGATCACCAATGATTTGCTCTTTGGGGTGATCTTTTGTCAATCTCCATTCCTTTGGGAGCTCTTGCCTATTTTTCTCTTGAGCTTGAGGTAGAGAATCATCTTGATGTGAATCTTCTTGATCATTTTTTTCTTTTCCATTTTCAAGATCAAGTCTTTCCATGGTACCTACAACATCATCAAGAACACTACATTTCACAAGATCAAGTCTACTAGATTCATTAAAAATAACATGCATAGATTCTTCAATAGTTAATGACCTTTTATTAAATACTCTCTATGCTTTTCTAGTTGTATAGTATCCTAAAAAGATACCTTCATTAGATTTAGAGGCAAAATTTCCAAAGTTGTCCTTGGTATTCAATATGAAGCACTTGCATCCAAATACTCTAAAGTATGATATTAAGGGCTTTCTTCCATTCCATAGCTCAAATGAGGTTTTGTTTAGAAGAGGTCTTTTGAAAACTCGATTTGAAATATTACAAGCATTATTTATGGCTTCTGCCCAAAAGTAAGTTGGTAAACCATACTCATTGAGCATTGTTCTAGCCATTTTAATTAAAGTTTGATTTTTCCTTTCAAGTACCCCATTTTGTTGAGGTGTCCTAGGAGATGACAAATTCTGCGAAATGCTATGTTCAAGACAAAAACTTTCAAAGTTTTCATTTTCAAATTCTTTGCCATGGTCACTTCTTATTTTTGAAATGCAATATCCTTTTTCATTTTGAACTCTTTTAGCAAAGTTTTTAAAATTTTCAAAAGCATCACTCTATTGAGCTAAGAAAATTACCCAAGTAAATCTAGAGTAATCATCTACGATGACAAAGGCATAATGTTTACCTCCTAAGCTTGCAATTCTAATAGGTCCAAATAAATCTAGATGCAAGAGTTGTAGAGGTTTTGAGGTACTTACTATGTTTTTGGATTTGAAGGATGACTTGTGTTGTTTCCCTCTTTGGCAAGGTTCACATGTCTTGTCTTTTTCAAATTTTACTTTTGGCAGTCCCTTTACTAGTTCTCCTGTGCTGAGGCTTTGAATTAAGTCTATGTTCGCATGACCAAGCCTTCTATGCCACAGCCAAGATTCATCACTAGTAGTCACAAGACACGTAGAGGAATGGTTAGATATTTCGTGTAAGTCTATTATTTAGGTGTTGACATCTCTATTTCCTTTAAATATCTCCTGACCATCAATAGAGGTTACAAGACATTCATTGGAAGTAAAGGTTACTTTGTTTCTTTTATCACATAATTGATTAACACTCAACAAGTTATGTTTCAAACCATCAATAAGTAAGACATCTTTAATAAAAGTAGTACCATTAATACCAATAAAGCCAATGCCAATTACCTTACCCTTAGCATTGTTTCCAAAGTTAACTTTACCTCCATCAATACTTTTGATTTCATTGAATAGTTCTTTGTCTCTTGTCATATGCCTTGAGCATCCACTGTCTACTAGCCAAACAATTCAAGTATGATTTTTAGGTATCCAAATGAGCTTGGTCCTTGGGGGTTAGCACATGAAGGTTCCCAATGAGCCTTCCTTATCCAACAATGTTTATTTATGTGACCAATTTTTATACAATAATTACATTGTTTAGGTCTAAAATTGCTTTTTGGTCGTACAATGTATTTGAATGTCATAATTCTATTAGATTGAGTTTGAGAACAATGGCATGCACAATCATGATTAATTGGTGCTTTTTCTAGATGTATGCTTCTTATACATAAAGGCATGATTAGTCTTTTGAGGTTTCTTTCTTAGGCTTACCTATCCTTAATTATTCCTTTTATGTATAGAAGGTTTAGTGTACTTATTCCTTGGTGCTGTTCCAGCAAGTATGGAGATGTGAGGTTCACTTGACTTAACAAAAGTAGTTTTGTGAGAAGATGATGATGTGCCCTTAAATCCTAGACCGTGTCAAATTAAAGGTGGTCTTTGAGACACAATGAGAGTATCTAAACTCTCTTTTCCTTTGTGAAATTTTGAAATGGAATTTGTAAGTTCCTCAACTTCATTTTTTAAAGTATTATTCTCTTTAAACAAGGATTTAGTTGAGGGTCTTGAAAAGTATTTATCTAATGAATTTTAAAGAGAGTCATTAGATGATTTAAGCTTAAAATTCTCCTTTTCTAAAACATCCATTTTGATTTTTAAATTAGAAATGTTATTGTTATAAGTATTGAATTTACTCTTATATTTTTCTAATTCTAGATTCAATTATTCTATTAGGCTTTGTTCATCATCATCATCATCACTATTACTATCATTATTACTACTATCATTATTGAAAGAGTATTAGTGTAGTGATCTTACCTTATCCGAGACGTGATCCTCTATAGCCATGAAGCATAGGTTGACCTCTTTGCTTTATTATCATCTTTTTCACTTGAAGAGCTTTCGTCATCCCATGTGGCTTTATGACCTTCTCCCCATTGTCTCTTTGGTATTTTCTCTTATGCTTCTTGAGCCTTGGACATTCCGATTTAATATGTCATTTCTTTCCACATTCATAGCATTTTACCTCTTTTTTACTTCTTTGTGCATCATTAGAAATTTGTTTGAGATTTCTTTGCCTGAAATTTCTAGAGTTGCTCATTTTCTTCTCAATAATTCTTTTCAACCTTCTTGAGAGCATAACAATGTCCTCATTCTCATCATCACTCATTTCTTCATCATCTTCAACTTCTTCTTGAGATTTTGAAGTAGAGGCTTTTAGTGCTAGAGACTTTCTTTTTTCTGGCTCTGCTTAAAGCTCTCTATCTCTTTTCACTGCCATTTCATGTGTGAGAAGTTTGCCAATAAACACATCAGTATTCATGATGCTCATGTCTTCATTTGCTTCTTCTATACTGGTAACTCTTGAACCGTAATCTTTGAAAGGAAGACTTCTCAGGATTTTGTTATTTACATCTTCCAAGCTCAGGTGCTTCCCAAGTTTCCTCATTCCATTTATGATAGCTAGAAGACGGTTGGTCATGTCAGTGATTGACTCATTGGATTTCATCTTGAAGAGCTCATATTCTGAAGTAAAAAGTTAAATCTTTTTGGATTTAACTTGCTTAATTCCTTCATGATAGTTTTCCAATGTTTTCCACATGCTGTAAGTTGTTGGGCAGTATTGTATCCTATCACATTCTTCAATGGATATTGAGCTTGAGAGAATTGTCATTGCCTTCTTATTTTTGAAGTTTGCTCTTCTTTGAGGCTCTGTCCAATCATCTCTTGGTAAGATTTCTTCTTCACCATCAGCTCCTCTTCTAGTTGGCGGTGTCCATTCTTTTTGAACACTATCCCAGACTTTAATTCCTTCACTATCCAGATATGTCTCCATCCGAAACTTCCAATGAGTATAATTTGCTCCATCAAAGTAAGGCTTGAGACTTTGGAATCCTTCATTGGCCATATCTTGATCTTTACTAGCGCTGTTTAGTCTTCGATGCTAGACTTAGCTCTAATACTAATTGTTGCACATATATTGAACCAAAAAGGGGGGGGTTGAATTGGATATTAAAAATTTAACTTTTAAGTGCGGAAAGAAAAGTTAAGTTTAGTAGGGATAGAAAAACATGACACAAGAATTTTATAGAGGCTCGGGTGTTAACAAACCCTACTCATCTCCCCAATCTCAATTGGGAGTTTCACTAACACACTAAGTGTTACAATGGAGTTTTACAAGCTCACTCCCAACTATGATGTTTCTAACAATGGATCACACCTAACCTAGAAATCCCTTGTGTTTTGATGGCTCACACAATAATCAATTCCTTGTGTTTTACAGGCTCACACAAATAACCTTTACCTTGTGTTTTAAAGGCTTACACAAATAACCTTTCTTTGTGTTTTAAAGGATCACACAACTAACCCTTACAAGTGTTCTACTCTTAACCCCACAATACCCAAAACTCACTTGAGTAGATGATTACAGAGAGAAACACTTAAAAATCTATATTGCTAAATAAATGATGAGCAAAAATATTTTCATAGAGAATAAATGTTTGTTTTGAAAATATCAAATGCACAAAATGGCTTACAACAAGATTTTGATTCAAAATATTTGCTATTCTGTTGTTCTCTTGTTCTCCTTTATTCCATTCTTGTTCTGGATGCATAAATGACTTGCATTTATACTTCCATAGTAAATTATAGCCATTAGAATGCATTTAATATGGAACTAGCTGTTGCACCAATCCTTATAATCGGGCCTGACAGTTTCTCTTTCATGTTTTACGGTCGTGACTATATGTGTCATAGTCGTGACTATTCTTCCAAGCCATGACTTGAGTGGTGACCTTGGACATGAAGCATTCTGGAAGGTTTTGAAGTGTTTGTTCATGGACGTGACATTTTATCTTCACAGGCCTGATATCCTTCCAAGTCGTGGTCCAAGTGGTGACTTTGGTCGTGAAATTCTCTGGAAGAATTTGTCATGTCTTCTCACGGATGTGACTGAAATGTTCATTCATGTTTGCTATCATTCTTCATGGTCGTGAACTTTAAATGTTGGATTGTTGGTGCTAAGCTTCATCACGGGCATGACACATGTGGTCACGGGCGTGAACATGTTATTTCTTCAATTTTTATCTTTTTAAGATTAATCTTTCATTCTCCATTCTTGCTATCATATTCAAGTATGTTAAATACATTATTGCTATTTTATTTGTTAGTATTAAAATGACAGAAATACCCCTCAAGGTTCAACAATTACTCATTTACTTATCACCTATACAATTTATGAAAAACAGGGAATTCATGACTGTGAATTTTTAGTCATGTTCGTGAACAATACAAGACACACTACTTTATGGTCATGGTCAAAACATTCATGCTTGTTAATAAACTCACACCTATTACCTAAGTTGTGAATGAATCTAGATAAATAGTGTATTTTCGTGCAAAAAGTTGCACTTGCAAGTAATTATTCATGCCTGTGAATTTTAGTTTTTCACGCCCATGAACAACTTTTCACACTCGTGACTAACTGCTGAAAATTACACTTTCTTTCCCACATTCACTCCAAGCTTTCTAAAACCATGAACTACTACAAGATATATTTCCTAAAGTTCATTATGCAACATACAAAAATTTTACCACATTCACACACTTCCAATCTATTCAACTTCCTAACATATAATATCTAAAACACAATTATATATTATCACCTTTATCATGTTATTTAAAATTCATTTGCAAAAATTCATTTTCAATGCATTACAATCATCAACTTACATGTCAAAGATGTATATCATGCAATTTATAGTGAAACATAGACTATTGCCCCTTAAACTATGCACTAACCTTTCTCTTTGCTTCACATCTCTTCTTATACTTCCTTTTCTTTACCTTTGCTCCTTTGAGCTTGTTTTTTTCATTTTGAGTTCTTAAAATATGATAAAATAATCCTCAAAACTATACATCATAACTCTCTAAACCATATCTTCTCTAACTCTCTCTCTCCTCCAACACAAGCTCTATATGAACTCAAAACTATATTTTTCTTAGAAATAATTATAGAAGAGAAGAAGAACTTCTTACCTTTACTCTTTTTTCCCCTTAATTAACTTTTTAGAGATTTCTCTCTCCTATTCTCTTACTCTTCTTCCTTCCTTCTTCATTTCCTTAGCTTCTCCAAGCCCTTCTATGCATAAAAATGCCTTTAACTTGTCGTTTCCTCTCTTCTCTCTCTCTCTTTCTCTCTTTAGAACCAAGCTTTTGCTATGGAGGTTTAGGGATTGGCATGGGAATGACTTTAGAAGGTAGAAAAGAAAGTTATAATGAGATAAATAGGAAGAAGAAAAGAAGATGAGAAGAAAATCCACATATGGGACCTATCACTTTTGACCCCTATATTAAGCTTAATTAGCACATTAATCTTCTTTTTATTTAAGATGGCTGGCCATTCCATATTTAAGTGTCCTAAAATTATGTTTAAATGTTAAATACTTCATTTAGTCATCCAATTTATAATAATTTGCAAATTGGTCCTAAAATTTTTCAAAATTTTCAGTTAGGTTCTTTACCAAAATTTAACTTCTTTACACTTCTAATATGCTTCATTTAACACTTCTCACAATTATTGATCATTATTTTGATTAATTCCAGCCAAAAATCTAAATTTAGACTCTAGGTGGTCCGACATATCAACTTGGTGACATGTGTGACTCAGGACCTAAATTAATGGATATAATATAACATGTGGATGCTTATTAGAATAGTCAAGTACATTTGATGATGTAGCTGTGAGACAATCATATGCATATCTATCCAAATCATAACAGTGGTGCAAATATCCTAAGACTTGAGATACTAAAGGTTATCTTGAATATTAAATCTTATACTTTGATTCCATTCCTTGTTTCTCTTTAGAGGTCACTCGTAGGGTGGTAATGGGGTATAACATGAGGTATTTAAAGGTAGTTGAGTAGTCAATTGAGTATTCACCACCCTAATAGAAGAAAAGTATACTTATGGCCTCCTGTGGAGTTCATTACTTAGAAATCCTTGGCCAAGGTGGATGTGTCTCGAAAATGGTTATCAAGGACATATCTAATATAGTAATAAGTCTCATAGATAATAACTAATATCATTTGGACTAGATGTGATATAGTTTGTCTAGTGGAAGTTGACACATAGTCCATACTCTGAACCAAATGAGGTATAGTTTGGTGAAAGAATGAATTGTACAATAATTATTTATAGAAGGGTTTACAGTTAGACCACTAACTTTTTGGTTATTTGGCTAGTCATGATATGTTGCTAGATACCGGTCATGATCTGCTCAAAATCATATGATGATTTGAGCTATCAACATAACTGAGAACCTAATAGATCACATGCATAGAACGAATGAAGGAGATTTAAAATGAGTTTTGGATTGGATCCAAAAATAAGAGAGAGAAAATGTGGGCAAGAATCATTCAAGGCCACATAATGTGTTTCACAGTTGTGACTGGCTCTTGGTCGCGATATTGTATTGCGGTCGTAAATAGTGTATTCACAATGGGGTTACCTGTCGCTAATGAGACTGCAAACCACTCTACCACTTTGGTGTCACAAAATGTTATGAACATGAAAATCTTTCATGATCATTACTATTGCGACATCAACACAATAGAGATCGTGACATACCGGTCATGGTCTCGAATCAAGTCAGTTTATCAATCCTACTTAGAGTTGGAAGCTTAAACTTAGGGTTGGAAGAATCCTACTCATATGTAGATTAGAGGACATATAAATAGCCTCATTGAAGGTTAATTTCATGGCTATACCTTGAGAAAATAATTGATATTCTTTTTCCCATCTCTCATACAAGACAATCCACTATAGCTTGTACTTAGGTTGCTTGGCACCCCATCTCCATTGTGGTTTTCTTCTTTGTTCCTTCACATGCATTTCTATTAGAGACAATCCAATTTTTGGATTATTGTGGTTTTCTACAACCCAGTATAGAAAAACAATCTCACAACTTGGAAATCCAAGGCTTGCGAATAAACGTAATCAATTTCTCCCATTAAATGGTTTGATCCGATTTTGATATACATAGAACATTCTATAGGTTTTTAGGTTATATTAAATTTTAAATTTCCGTTGTGCTATATATAAGATGCATGTTCAAAACCTAGCAATTCTAATAAATTTTATGCATAAATTAAGAGTTATAGTTGGAAGTAAAAATACTCTTATTTTGTCATAATCAAAGAGGGGAAGATTATTTCTTTTTGATGATAACAAAACAATGAAAGATGTATACTTATTAAGAAATTTATTTTATAGACACTTAGAATAAAGATGAAGATATTATGGATCTCAGAGATAAAGTATTAAAGATGCTATGGAGATGAAAATAAACAAAAAAAAATGAAGACCCTTAGGAGTTATTGTAATACCAAAATGAGGAGATAGAGTTGCATCTCATTCATTTTTTTTAAATTAAATGTTTCTTATGCTCAAAAATATCATGATTGATAAAGGTTTTTAATCTAAAAAATTTTCAAGTAAAACTATTTTTTTAGTAGAAAAATGATTTCTACAGAGTAGAAGTGAAAGGTAGTTCTACCCAGTAGAACACCTTCCAAACAACTTTGTAAAAGTAGCGCCAAGTAGCTAGGTAGGCAATTAATACTTTGTCTTACAACTGCATACAAACGGTTATACTGGTTGTATTTTTGTATTTTACCTATAAATATAACCAAGAAATATCAATTTAAATAGAAGAAATTATAGAGAAAATGGATTATCTATTGTCAAAAGAGCTTTAAACAGTTGTATTTCTTCTTTCAATTTTGAGCATTGTATCATAGATATCCTCCTCATTTTTAGATATAAATTGAGATGTAATATTTATTTGAAAGTGAGGAGCAAATTTTATGTGATTTTTAATGTATTTGGTGTGCAAGCTTGAAGCTTTAGAGGTTATCTTTTAACTTTCAAAATGGAATTTTATTTAGGTTAGCATTTGTATAAAACCTTGAGATTACAATGAGGGTGAGTCTACGGTGTGTAGATCACTAGGTTTATAATTTGATTTCATCGATTTTTTATTGAAAGGGTCACTAGTGAGAAAAACTTTAAAAAAGAATTTTTTGAAAAGTACAGTAGGCAAATAGACAATGAACCATTATAAATAGCTATGTAATTCTTCTTTTGCTTATCTGCTTTACACTTTTATCATTGTAGTAAAATTATAGTGGGCTTGGCTTAGATGAGGTATAATATGCTCTCAAAGTTCTTCATTATTCATGATAAAAAAGCAAAATTTATCATTTGTTATTTGAAAACCCAATCAAAGTTTTGACACGAAAAGATTAATATTGTTTGCATAATATTTTTGATTGTTTGACTAGAATTTGTTATAATATTTTATTTTTAATATTTAAAGTTACAAATTTAAACAAACAATAGAAAATGAGTGTTTGAAATTACTGTTAGGTGTATAAAAAATAAATTCTTATTTTTTTAATTTAATTGACTGATTTTTTAAATTTTTTATAAACTGATTTTTTCAAGTCTGCTTCTGGAAAAAACATATATTTATCTGCTTCTGGAAAAAATATTTATTTATCTACTTCTATTCAAAAACAGTTTTTAAAACTCAAAAAAAATTAAAAATAAAATAATAGTTCAGTTCAGTCCTGTTATGCATGTTGGGACCTACAATAGTGATGCTTGCATCTACAAACTTATCTTAGAACTTAAAGCCATCTTCATGGATCTAGACCATGAATTAAAATTCAAACCATTCAAACAGAATAACCTAAGACTAAAGATTTTTTTTTAATGTTTTTCAAACTCAAAATTAAGAGTCTAAATAATTATTTTGTGCAAATACCCCACATGAAATATAAGATGGGACATGTCACATGGGGACACTCTATATTGCCTCTGCCTCCCGCAGGTCTTTTAATCCGACTTACTCAAGATCTGTGTGGAAGTTTCTACCTTAGTTTGCTTTCTTTGTGCTTTGTGAGCTTGACTCACGTTTATGTAAAAAAAAATAGAAAGAATTATAGCCCAAAAGAAATATCAAAACATGTTTTGAGTAATAATTTTTTTTGAAACTAATAATAAATGTTAATAGATGCTGAATGTCTTCTCAAATTATTGTGTTTTTTTTCCCTCTATAACTATGAATATAATAATCAATCTCTTTTTATTTTAAATTTTCATGCCCAAATTGTTAAATTTTAATAAAACATTTTCTTTTGTTATTAGTGTATCAATAGGGAGAAATTTTTATATAGATAGAGTTTATGTAAACCAAACCAATGAAAAAATGTTATATAAATTATTTTATTTGCATGATATTCTCTCATTAATTTGCCCTACAGACTAGATTTATACAAAAATTTCAGATGAATAGGATTTGAAATATGCGGTGCTCTAGTATACTCTTGTATTGCTATATCTTTCCCGTATTAGTAGAACAGTAGAATATAACGCTTTTTAGAATCTACTTACGCTGTTGATTAATAAATACTAAATGACTATGAAATGGTCCAAATAGCTTCACATTGAGAATAAATGCTAACGTTAAAAAATTTGAACAAAAAAGAAAATATCTCAAGCAGATTACATAATAGCATGTCTAAATTAAGTTGGTAAATTTTGATTTGTTCAGAACTTTCTCTGAAAAAAATTAGCTCGAATTTAACTGGAATTAAAAATTAAAACATAAGAATGATTCAACCTACAAATGATAAAAAAATTTTTAAAAAAGTATTTGTCTAAAAATACATATATATCCATGCCCAACTTAATTATGATATGATTTTAGTTTTAATAAGATTTTTTGGTGATATATATATATATATATATATATATATATATATATATATATATATATATATATATATATATATATATATTCATAGCCTACCATAACATTTAATACATTAATCATTAAGATTAAAATTTATATTCACTTTCTTGTTTTTTTTTTTAAATCATAAAATAACAAATCTATGTATAATTCATAAATTTTAATGAATTTGCAATACGTTGATACCAGCTGACTTAAAAAGATTGGTCACAATTTTTCCCATCAAAGTTTATCGTTAATCAATATTTTTAAGAGGTAGTTTTTTGTTTTCTTTTTTATTATGTTTGAATTTGTGTTTTATATATATAGTTTAATATGCAGGCGCAATGATAAATTTTTTTCAATAATTTTTTTTTATTCTTTACATTATATATAGCTGGGCACCACGCTCTGACTAGTGAATAGGGAAACATTGCCATTTATTAATTGTTACTCACTGTAATCCTTTTAGTTAAAAGCAGAAAACAAAAGTTGACAATGGACAAAATTTTGATGATTATTACTGTTAGAAGTCAAGTTATTTAATACTAATTCTTTTCCAAATTACAGGGGAAAGCCAAAAGGATTTAGGTAATGCATGAAAAATTCTGTCTCACCTACCCCATTTTTACTTTGTCTACATGATTTGCATTGTAATAGTGATGCACATTTTGATCTCATGTTTTTATTTATTTATTTATTTATTCTTTTGAGTTGCCTTAGGTTAAATTTTCAACTTTTGACAATTTGTAGCCATGTTTTTGAAATTAGACACGACATGAAACCTAATTATGAATTGGGTGGTTATAATTTAACTAGCTGAATGGAATTTTTAATTTTTAATTTTTTATAAAAAAATAAAGATATATATTAAGAGTTTTATAGAGAAAAGGGTAAGAATATTGTCATAAATAAATAAATAAATAAATTATTTATACATTGCTCTATACGAGGACATACGTTTGGAAATCTATAATTAATCAATTAAGTATTTTTATTATACCTTTGGAAACCTTAGATGTATAGCTCAGTATATAGAAATAGAAATATAAATAAAAACTATTAAAATCAAAATCCTTAAGCCCAATAAGAAAACCCTATTCAATAATAAATGCAAAATTAATGAGCAAAGTTAAAAACTACAAAATTTATTGTTTGGATAAATGACGAATAGGTCCATTGAAACCAACTTCGAACACGCTTTCTGAGCCAGTTGAATCCGATTTTTAAACATTAATTTTCATTTTTAACCCATATTTGATTTTTTTTTTTTTTATCAAATCAGATTGAATTAGTCGTCGATTCTCAATTTTTCTAATCGACCTTCCGGCGAGGTCCAGTTCCAACACTGTTGTTCTTAAGGAAATGAAATGCTAACTAGGTAGTAAAAAATCAAGCTTTGACCCTGTAAGAAAAAGGTTCCAATACCATATTGGTGGAAAAAGAAAAAAATTAATGAAAATGGGGACAGTTGAGAAAGAGAATGAAGAGTCTGATTCATATGAGAATACCAACTGAAAATGAAGGTATTTATCTTGCAAAAAGTTTACAATATATATGACTAAGAAACATTACAAGCCTAAGCAAATTAGTACACCTAATCAACAAATACATGATTATTAAAGAGCTCCACTTATTCGTAGCAAAAGCTAATCAAGTATACATCTTATTACTTAATTTAAACAAAGCAAAAGAGATTTGGCTACTAAAAAGCTAATTATTAAAAAAATTACTAAGTACACCTAATCTAGTTGAAATTTGTCCATGTTGAGAGTTAAGATTATCAACTAAGCCACGTATTTATTTGCTGATTCTTGTGTTTTTCTTTGTCGTCTTTCTCAATTTGGAGAGATTTTCAAGTGATAAGAACACCTCTATTTTATAGAGTTGAAGTATTTTCTTCAGCATCAAATTTTCAGTTCCTCTACTCTTCTTCAGTTGTTTCTATGTCACTTCCGGCTCAGTGGTAAAAAAAGAGAGTACCGTATGAAGCAGTAGCTGCATTCATGCAATTGGTAGCATTAGATTAATTAGTTCTCTAGCTAAATTCTCAAGTCAATAATGACAAGGCACTAAGTTTGTTAGTTTGCTAATTTGAGAGGAAAAGTTAGTTAGATATCTGTAACTCACATGTAAAGTGTGATCTTAGTTTTTGGCCGTTTTCCTTATGAAGTGCGGGGAAATTTCTCCTTCACTTTTCTTAACATTTTTCTGCTTTCTTTTGTAGTTGCTGCTTTCGCTACTCTTTCTTGAGAAAGAAACATGCCCCTTTCATTCTTTCCAATGGCAAACAAAAGAGAATCTTTTGAATCCTTACTACTTACATCCAATAAGAGAGTATGAAAATAAATTATATTAAAGGGAGAGAAAGGGCACATATATGCAATGATAAATATATGTTTTCTTAGGATTCTTCGTTTTCAGATTTGGTTGATAATTAACCACACCAATAATAATAAAGTATATATAAATTATATTATTTATATAATTTTTGTTGTCTCCCAAAATACACCAAGAAGAGCAATTAAATTTGTGACAAGTTAAAAATTTAGACTTAGAACAATGAGCTATTGCAAAAGCAATATTGGATAGGAGAACGCAAATGATAAGTGAAAATTAATTATGAAAAGAAAGAATACAAGAGATTTATAGCGGGTCGAGTGTTAACTAACCCTATATTCACACTCCAACTTTCGATTGGAATTTTCACTATCATTCAAACTTGAGTATAATGGAGTTTTCACAAACTCACTCCCAACTCAGTATTTTCCAAGGCTTACACCAAACCGATATGAGTTTTATAAGGCTCAAACTTAACCTAGTGTTTCTTAAATCTCACACCAAACCTTTCGAAGAGTTTTTTCTAAGGCTCACTCTTTTACTTGACTAGAATTTTCCCAAGTCTCACCCGAATTCCATTACAACAAGATTTTTTTACTTAGGCTAACTCTCAATCTTATAACAAGAGTTTTTCCTACCAGACTAACTATTAAACCTTTTCCCAAGTGTTTATGACTAAAGTTATTAACCCATCACTCTCATAATATAAAAGTTGATTATAAAAGCATGAGTAATGAACTAGCAAAGCTTTGGCATATGAGAGGTCATTAGCTTGCATTCAATGACTTTTGAATGGGTATTTATAGTCTTTAACCTCCAAAAAGCCATTATAAATAAGTGCATTAATTCCTCTCCAACAACTAGTTTTCTATAGCAAAATGTTTTGTCAGACCTAGAATTGTGGCAATTTGTCCTTTTGCGTTGCGATTTTGCCTTGTTCCAATGGTCATAAACATATGACATCTTCTAGTTAGCTTGCTCTAGAATGATATACTCTTCATGAATTTTGTGGTCGCGTTTCATTTTCGCAGTCATGATCCCTACCACGAACCGTTTTGTCCATTTCAAGTTTTTTTTTGTCTTAGTTATAATAGATGCCACCCTTCCTCACATCGTGTTCATAAAATTTATATTCTTCAAAATCTTTGGACATGTGGTTTGGTTTGGTTGGTCTTTTTATCAACGTTCTTGCCAATATGAAAATCATGGTTGCGCTTTTTAGTTGCAGTCAAAAAAACCCTTTTGTGTCCAATCCTTATGGTGTTGCTAAAGGTCACGAAATACATTGTTTCTTCAGCTCTTTTGGCTTAAAGGAATTCGCAGTCACTAAAAAATGGGTGATGTTGCAAAATCTTCTTCATAGGCAGCAACTTCCATCTTCATTGTAATTTTGAAGACCTTTGAAGTATTTTGAAATTCCACTGAGTATTTGACTTTCATATGGAATGAAACTTTATTTCCTATAAATTAAACACATAACAAATACATTAGTGACTCTCAATTTAATTGTGAAAATCAAAATAGATATTTACCAACTTAGGTCATTAATCTCCTTCTTTTTTTATTTGGACAATTAAATTGAACAAAAATTAAATTGCTCAATAGTGAAATTGATATTCTAAGCTAAAATTTTAAATCAAAATTTTTGCTTTACAACTACCTCCCCCCTTTGTTAAGATCCAATTTTTGCTCCACGACTATCTCTTCCCCTTTTGTTAAGATAAAAAATCAAAAGAGAGATAAAATAAAAAGAGAGTTAGATTGACAATTAAAAGAAAAAAATATAAAAAAAATATAATCATATTTTTGAATTTGTGTCTCAAAATGAAAAGTGCAAGTGCTCCCCCCCATCCCCCCAATTTGTTCATCTTCTAATTAGTACATCTTCTTAGGTTTGCTCCTTTTTAAGCTCTAAAAAGTTCAGATAAAGGTGCTTGATATCAATTATTGAATCTTAAAGAGTGATAGTTATGATGGGATAGCCATTTCTTGTACAAAATATATGAAATGAATGTGGCACATATTTATATGATCAAAATGACTATAATTGATTGATTAATTCTTGATGAATATGAAATCATTGTCAAGTGACTCAATCATTCATTAGAAGCAAATAAGGTATGTAATCATATAAACGCCACATAATCAATACTAATTGCCTTACTCTTGGCATTGTATACCTTTCGTATAATGATTTTCTTGCCTTTGAAAGATAGACTTCCATTGTTAGTTGTGTGCCTTAGTCATCCACTATCCATTAGTTGAACAATCTCATTTGTAGTGGATATTAAGACATACCTACAAGAAAATTAAGTAATTTTTTTTACCTTTTTGCACCCAAACAAACTTGGATATGTGAGCGTTAGTCCTAGAAGGTTCTATTGAAAATAGGCGAGTCTTCCTTATAAAACAATGAATATTTATATGTCCAATCTCATACAATAATGGAATTGTATCTTAGACTTGGAATTTTTCTTGTTCGCATGCCACTTTGTATCAGGTTTGGGCCTCACCACATTTATAAAACTATTTTGAGTGCATGAACATGTTTATGGTGCGTGATTTGTCTTAGTAGAATGCTTTCCATGCATGAATGCATGATTTGTCCATTGAAACTTGCCTCTAGGACCAAGTGAGTATTTTCTAATTCTCTTTTGAATTGGTAGTCTAATGTGTGATTTTGTTTTGGCCTCCTTACTTATCACCTCGATAGAAGAAATTTGAGGAGTTGAGGCCTTAATGAAATGTGTAGTACTTGTGAGGATGTAAATGATGAAGCCCCATTGAAGTATGAACCATGTCTAATTAAAAAAGATATTTGAGACACAATATTGTATCTAAGCTCTCATTTCCATCATGAAATTTAGAAATATAAAATCTCTATTCTTCAACTTCTTTTTTTTTTGGCACGCATTTTTTCTTCTTTCAAACTTCTTTCCTCATTACTAGAGCTTTTACTTTCTTATTGATGAAACTTTGTATCATTGGCAGCTATTTCCTGCGTCTCATTCTCCCATGCCAAAGCCATTTCATGAGTGAGGAGTTTACTAATGAGGACATTGATAGGAATTGTGCTCAAATCCTTGTTAGCCTCATAAGTACCATCAACTTTTTTATGGGAAAACTTTTAAGATTCTTCAAGCCATTAACAATGGCTAGAAACCTGTTGGTCATGTCAGTTAGGCTTTCAAATGGCTTCATCTTGAAGTGCTCATATTCCATCACTAGCAATTAGATCTTTTTGGATTTGGCTTATTTAGTTCCTTCATGATAATTCTTTAAGGTCTTCCAAATGCTATAAGCGGATTGACAATATTGCACTATTCTACACTCTTCACTCGACCAGAAGCCTAGAAGGATTGTCATTGCACTTTGTTCTTGCCATCAACCTTTTTTTATTCTTCTGTCTAATTCTTTCTTGGAATAAGCTCCACCTCACTGTTGGTCTTCTTGGATGGTGGCTTCCATTTTTATAAAATAGTGTTCCACATATTGATAGTGTCACTATCCAAGTAGACTTCCATTATGTACTTCCAATAATCATGATCAGACCTATCAAAGAACAACTTGAGGTGGTGACTCCCATCATTGGCCATTATCTTTGTTCACACACTTAAGCTTTAAATGTGAGACTTCGCTCTAATACCAATTATTATCCTAAAATGCAATAAAAAAAAAGGGTTGAATTAGTGGCAAGATAAATTTAGGCTTAGAACAATGAGCTATTACAAAGGCAATGTTGGAAAGGATGTAATACCCACTCAAGTAATCAAGATTACTCTCGACTAATTAGGCGGATGATATTAATTACTATTTTATAAAACATGTGAAATTAAACTTTTTCTTGTAAAGCTAATTTCATAAACCTTGATCTCTAACTAACCCACTATTTACAAAAATACAACTTTAAAATTTAATACATATTCTTTAACTTATAAAAAACATAAAACCCAAAGTCATGTCATGTACAAAGAAATCAACAAAGATAACATGAGCACTAACTCTTCAAAATGGGTGCTTTTTTTCTCTTGAGTTAACTCCTGTTATCCCTTAGACTCCGACTTGTGTGTAGGAAACCCACACGCTAAGCTACTAAAAACTTAGTGGTATATTTGCATAAAAATTCAAGCATGCAACTATACAATTCTTATCACGACATGTTCATGTATGTTGTCATACCATAAACACTATCCTAATACATGGCAATACATCACCATATCTCATATCAACATTACACATAGCAAGCTTTCTCACACATCTGGCTCATAGTAACCTTACCTCTTTTATTAGTTCATCTTATTTTACTCATGGATTATCACTTTGAAAATTTTGTTTTCTTTTTATAATTATTTCACTTTTACCTAAAATTTACCATAATTCCATTTTTAATATATTTTCGCCCAAAACCTAAGCCAGACTATCCGGATGTAGGTTGTGGAATAGAGGCGCTCCCAGAGTTTCAGTCACTCTGCCCACTATCTGTAAAAGCTCATTTGAGCTCCTCAAGTCAAGGGCGCTCCCAAAGCTTTAGCCACCTTGAAGAAGTATAAATATTAAAGGTGCTCTAGCCTAAGCTTCAACCACCTTGTCCTTAAAGTCATATAGAACTAAGGACCAAAGGTACTCTAACCTAAGCTTCAACTACCAAGGTCTCATATAAAGAATATTTTATGGTACTGTAACCCCTTTAATGACATGTTATCTATCCTAGGCCAAGTCCTAGATTAGAAAAAAGGGCTTTTAAAGTCTTAACCTTTATCTTTCATTTCATTTTAATACGATATGTAAAATACAGGATTTCCAATCCTAAAAGGAAAGGGAGGGAAACGGATACTCAATTGAAAGTGGTTTCAACCAGAAAAGATCTATATAAATTCATTATTCAAGCATTCTCTCAACTTTTTGGGCTATCTTTCAAATGCTAGAAAATTCATTATTCAAGCATCCTTTGGTAGTACGGAGTCAAATGCTAGAAAATTCATATCTAATAGATAAAGATAATACTATGAAGAGGCAAATAGAGTTTTTGCACATTTTCGTTATTTTATAGCATCAATACTGGTATATTACCTCATCATCATCACTTACATATGATTTACTCATATTGGCATACAAATAATAACATGTGATCTATTCACCCATCACATAGTATTAAAAACCAAACTACATGTAATAGAATTACCAAAATTCACGAGTATAAACTATATGTTCACAAGCGTGAAAGACATTCACAGATACTTTTTTTCCTGTGAACCGAATCGTGACCATTCACATGAAAGATATTTTCCTAAAAATACACTTTATTCATGACCGTCAATATTCACAGCTGTGAAACCAAACACTCATGACCGCGATTCAAATCGGAAAAACTGAGGGTAAAAATTGGAAATAGATTATCACAATTGTGACTACATGTTCATAGGCATGAACCTATGCATTCATGACTTCCTTAGCTGTGACGTAAGGTGTGAAAGCTTCTGCCAGTTCTAGGCATTTTTTTGGATTCATGTTTCATGGGCATGACTCCTTTTGTCATATACGTGAAGTGTGTATGTGTACAACATTCATGGGCATGGATTTCTGAATTTTCTAGATAAAAAAATAGAGCATAGTGGAGCCACATGCGAGAGTCTCTAAGATTTATCAATGTCAATTACTTCTATCAACATTCGATCACTTATCAAGCAAACAACATGCCTTTAATATCCATTAGAACATTCATAGCACATATCGTGCTAAAATCTCTCTTAAACATCATAACAAACATAATCTATTTTTATGGCATTTCTAACACTTAACTTATGCAACCATTATACATTTGTATAACAAAAAATCCATGTATATCATTTATCATATTTTCATAGCATATAACATAACAACATGTAAAATAAAAGAATTAATATACATATATATACTAACTTTTAACAATGGAGGCTAACTCTTTACGCTTTTCAAGTTTGCATAACCCTTTCAATGATCCTTTCCACTGATTTTAGCACATACCATATGAAAAATCCCTATCTTGGAACCATAGAATAAAAAATGACTCACTAAACTTACTCTCAAACCAATCTTTGGTTTAAACCTCAAGAACTCATGTTTATCTCTTAGGTACAAGCTTCCACAAGGATTAAAAATGGTGATTTTTGTGTAAGAGGGAAAGAAGAGACTAAAGAAAATGAATGTGGCCTATAGACTTGGATTATATGGGCGTTAAAGTAGTTGAAAAAGCGTGAGAGAGAGAAAAAAATGGCTCTACTCAACAACTCTGTTGACTATCTGTCACAGGTTTGAACATGCTCTTGTCATGGTGTAACAAACCTTTCACGAGAAAACTTACATGACATTCAAGGCCATGAAACTCTTATTCACAGGTGTGAACAACCTCTCTATCACTATGTTAAACCTTTCAAACTTTAATCCCACTACACTATATCTTAAGCAACACAACTAACTTATAAACTTTAAAAATTGGGTGTTATATTTGTTTCCCCCTTAAAAAATTTTCTTTCTCAAAATTTACGTGGTTGCTCTAGATGAACAACTGGGGAATATGTAACTACGAAAAGAAAATGTAGCATCAACAACATCTACAGGCTCTGATTCTTCTATGCCCTTCATGTGGTAGACTTTTACTAGTGTTTTACAAGATCATGGCCTATTCATCATCTCAAAAATTGCTTATTGACTCCACTCCTAACTTGTCTATCTTATTCGTTAATTTAGGACCAGCATAACACGTCGCAAAGTTGACGTGTTTGATCGATTGGAGTATAATTCAGATTTTGAAAGGAATTAATCAAATGATTATATATGCCTAATAAAGTATTTAAAATGCTTAAATTATGTTAAAAATGGTAAAGGATTAAATTGTAAAATTTGACAAGTTTTGGGGGTTAATTTGTAATTTATCAAAAATTGAAGGATTATATAAGATGTTCTTATTTAAAGATGATTTTTGGACATGATTCTATATGTTAGCTAGGTATTAAAAGAAAGAGAGTGAGATTAACATGTCAATTATGTTAAGTATCAAGTTTTGGTCAAGATGGAGGGACCCACAATAAGACTTTTGGTTTCTTTTCTTCTTTTCTCTTTTCTTCTTCTTTCTTATTATATTTATTCTTATTTTTTCTAGTTCTAGAACTAGTCATGCCAGCCTCTTATAAAATCCATAGCCAAGAACTTCTTCAAGAGATAGATAGGAAGAGAAGAGAGAGAAAAGAACAAGATAAAGTCATTTTCATGCACAACAAAGCTTGGAAAAGCTAAGAAGAGCAGGAAGGGAGGAAAACAAGCAAGTTTTAAGGAGAGAGAAATCTCCAAGGTGGTGATCAAGAGGAGAAAAGAGTATAGTTAAAAAGCTCTCCATCTCCTCTTTTAGCTTTTCTCAAGGAAGTTCTAGTTTTGAGCTCTTATAGAGCTTTGAAGAATGAGAGTGAGAGAGAGAGAGAGTTTAGGGCTTCAGTAGGGTTTTGGAAGGTAGAGTTTTGATGGTAATCTTATGATGTTGTAAGTGTTCCAAGTGGAAAGGAACAGGTTCAAGCTACTAAAGGAAAGTAGAAAGCTACCTAGAGCAAGTGAAGGAGAAAATATTAAGGTTTGTGTATAATTTAAAGAAATAGCCTTTAATTTGCTTGTACATAGCATGATATGCATGTATAATATGTTACTTAATGAATAAGTTACATTGATTATGATTTATAGCATGAAACCATAGGTTTAGATATAAAGAAATAAGATTTCATGATATGTGATTCAAGTAACACATAATTGAGAATTGAATGTTGATTAAAGGAATTTATATGAATAAAAAAATGATAAGAAAAGGACTTTAGAAATGCATAATAGGGTATTGGTATGGCTTTAGAAAGCTTGAAATGGGGAAGGAATATGAATATGCAGGTTTCTAGCAGAAAGTCATGGGTGTGAAATTTTGCTTGGAAATGGGACAGAAGCCCTCACGATTTGAGTCATGGTTTGGACCACGGGCATGAACCTATTCACAGGCATGAACATATCGACCACGACTGTGAAACTAGTTATTCACGAGCGTGAATAAGGAATCATGACTGTGAATGCTCTATTTCCATTAAATGTATTATTGATATGTAATAAAGTGATTCGGTTAGTAAAGATCAATAGATATTATATGCTTAATGATATGAATGTCTATGTGTTTAAACAAGGTTAAATGAGATGTTGCTTGATATATTATGTGATTTGAATATTCATGATTGAAAAGAAAAGATATGTAATTAATTTTTGAAACAAATATGCCCATTACTTTAATCTAGGACTAAAAATAGGATATATGACATGTCATTATGGAGGCGAATGGTACCATAAAATATAGGAT
The DNA here is from genome assembly GCA_023653625.1 of Triadica sebifera. Classification (NCBI taxonomy): domain Eukaryota; kingdom Viridiplantae; phylum Streptophyta; class Magnoliopsida; order Malpighiales; family Euphorbiaceae; genus Triadica; species Triadica sebifera. The sequence continues at coordinate 13,797,224 of CM042898.1, read as the reverse complement.
GTATTCCTCAGTCAATGTGGCTTTAGCTCTGGGAGTGTCATTGGTTCGATAATTCATATATAATGATATATTACTCAATCAATAAGGCTTTAGCTCTGGGAGCGCTAATGATTTGACAAGCTCAGATGAGCTAGATAGTGGATAAGGTAGCTTTAGATCTAGGAGCGCCCCTGATACATAACCCATATTTAGTTAGTCTAATTTAGAGTGATATGGGCGAATCACTAGAGTTTAAGTTGAAAGATAATGTATGGTATGATAAAAATAATGCAGTATACCAAAGAAATGAAATGTATAATTTATTATTAGAGATAAAATGGGTATAACTTTGTGTATATATATATATATATATATATATATATAATGCTCATAATTAGTATGAAATAGAGATATGAGGAATAGAATTGCATGAAAAGATGTTTATGCATAAGATAACATATTATAATGCTTGTTGCATGACATAGTATATTGCCTTAATTATATGCATCACTAAACCTAGAGCTTAGTGTGGAAGTTTATCTCATGCGGATATAGCAAGCTAGCTAAAGTTTGTTGATAAAGCTAGTGGTGATCCTAGTCAAGTAAAGTATTTTCTCTTATATATTTTACATGTGATTTACACAATTTCAAGATTGTGGGTCACAATCTTTTAAACTTTTATATTTCATATTATATACTTCTGGATTTGTAAAATTAACTTTATAGTTTTGTAATACTATATTATGTAAATAAATTGTACAATATTTTCTCTTATATCTCTTGGGTGGAAAAAAATGCAAAATATTTATCAAGTAACGATTTGAAGAAGTTGGCGTAGCGTTCCCTTATCCAGGCAGTGTTACATTGTTTGTGACCCTGACCATGTGTCGACATTGATCTTCTAGTCTGTGTAAGAGTCTTTTGGAATTACAAAGGACAATCTCTCTTGTAGTGGCCTTAGGCTCCACTTCTGAAACAAGATCTTGAAAACATGTGACACTCTCCTCTTTGGAATCTACGACATGTTTCACACAAAGGTGCAGTATCTCGAATTGACTGAGTATTGGTAGTAGTAGATGGAGCTCTCGAGGGAGGTCCCCTTTTGAATGAACTAGATTGGGAATGGCTCTATCCTGATCCTTTATCCTGTGAATGCCCTTGTAGTCTGAGTTACTGAAGCTGCTAGCTTCCTAGGAACTTCTTCAACTCTCTTTCTCTTTCTATTCTCCACAGTAACGATGAAGGATACCAGTTTTGAGAAACTCACATGCTAGAGAGTTGTCACAAAATCTCCGATCTCTACATTAAAGCCATATTTGAATATACGACACTTGTCAACCTCGTATGTGATCAACTCGGATGCATACTTTCTTAAGCAAATGAATTCTCTTTGGTACTCGGTAATCGTTTCCTTATCTGCTTGAGACATAAAAACTCTTTTTTTTTGTTGATGTTGACTCAGGGACATATTGTTCCTTGAACTCTGTCATAAAGAACTCCTATGTTAATGGGTGAGAAACCTCTGGCTTTAGTAGAACTGTCTTCTACCAATCGTAAGCATATTCTTGTAGAAGAGATACAACATATCCGACTATGTGCTCATTAACACACTCTAGCTCATCAAAGACCCTCTCAATGTTCTCTAAATGATATTTGGCTATAGCTAAATCGTCCTCACTCTGGCCAAGAAAATTCGTAGTCCAATACTTTTAGAGCTTGTCAATCTTGATATTTGGCTATAGCTAAATCGTCCTCACTCTGGCCAAGAAAATTCGTAGTCCAATACTTTTAGAGCTTGTCAATCTTCATCTTGGGTGTCTCTTGTGGTGGCGGTGGTGGAATTGATTATGGCACTGCTTGAGGTACCGCCTAAGCTAACTTCTATAGAAGAGTAGCTAAATTCTACATCAGTCAATCTTGAGCCTAGCCCACTAAACCGATCATTGGCTATTATGGTGGAACATGTATAACACCTGAACCTCGAACATTCATAACACTAGGCTGAACCTAAGCCCCAATGTTCAAAGGACTATTGCACTCAATAATGTCGTGCAGTTCTATCCCCATAACCCTCTCTCTAATCCTATAGTTGATAGAGAATTAGACCATGTCAGAGTCATATGAGATAGACTATGCATACATGCATGATAAACTATACATGCAACCATACAATTCTTATCATGGCATATTATGCATGTTCATGTATAGTATCATACGATAAACACTATCCTAATACATGGCAATACAATCATTATATATCATTTCAACATTATACATATCAAGCTTTCTCACACAATTGGTTCATAGTAACCTTATCTCTTTCGTTAGTTCATCTTATTTTACTCATGGCTTATCACTTTGCCAATTTGTGTTTCCTCTTTATAATTGTTTTACTTTTACCCAAAAACTTACCATAATTCCATTTTATATCTATTTTAGCCTAAAACTTTAAGCCATACTATCCAGATGCGGGTTGTGGAATAAAAATGCTCCCAGAGCTTTAACCATTTTGCCCACTATCTATAAAAGCTCATTTGAGCTCCTCAAGTCAAGGGTGCTCCCAGAGCTTCAACCATCTTGATTAAGTATAAACCAGATCAATGATACTCTAACCTAAACTTTAGCCACCTTGTCCTTAAAATCACATGGAATAAGGACCAATGACACTCTAACTTCAAGTACCAATGCCTCATATAAATAATATTCTATGATACCGTAAACCCTTTAATAACATGCCATCTATCATAGACCAAGTCCTAGATTAGAGAAAAGGGCTTTTAAAGTCTTAACCTTTAGCTTTCATTTCTTTTTAATACCATATACATATAGAACCATTTTTATAGCATCAATACTAGTATATTACCTCATCATCATCATTTACATGTGATTTACACAACAATTTGCAAAATAGGGGAATTAATATGCATATATCTACTAACTTTTAACAATTGAGGCTAACTTTTTAAGCTCTTCAAGTATTCATAACACTTTCAATGATCCTCTCCACTGATTCTAGCATATACCACACAAAAAAAATCCCTATCTTAGAACCATAAAACAAAAAATGACTCACTAAACTTACTGTCAAACCAACCTTTGGTTTAAACCTCAAAAACTCATGTTTATCTCTTAGCTACAAGCTTCCACAATGATTAAAAATGGTGAATTTTGTGTAATAGGGGAAGAAGAAGCTGAAGAAGATGAATGTGGCATGTACACTTGGGTTATAGGGGCGATGAAGTAGCTGAAAAAGCATGGGAGAGAGAAAAAAGAACAACTATTCTCAGTAGTTCTATTTACGATCTTTCACAAGCATGTAGTATGCCTTCACGGGTGTGAACACTCTCCTATCACAGACATGACAAATCTTTCATGGAAAAACTTATCATGAGTGTGAACAACGTTTTTATCATTATGTTAAACTTTTCAAACTCTAATCCCACTACGTTTTGTCTTAACTAATCCAACTAATTTATAGACCCTAAAAACCGGACGTTATATAGGCGAAGGTAAATGATAAGTGAAAGATAAATAAAAAAAGAAAGCACAAGAGATTTATAGTAGTTTGGGTATTAACTAACTCTAAATCTACTCTCCAACCTCTAATTAGGAATTTCACTATCATTCAAACTTAAGTACAATTGAGTTTTACATACTCACTCACAACTTTGTGTTTTCTAATGTTGATACCAAACTTATATAAGAGTTTTACAAGGCTCACTTTCAACCTATTGCTTCCCAAAGCTCATGCTAAATAATTCCAAGACATTTTCCTAATTAAGGTTCATTATTAAACCCAACTACAGTTTTCCAAGGGGTTCACTTGAACCCCTTACAAAAGTTTTCACTCAGGCTAACTCTCAACCATTATAATAAGATTTTTTCCTACTAGGCTAACTCTTAAAATGTTTTCCAAATGTACATGGCTAAAACTTAAACCATCTCTCATGATACAAAAATTGATTACAAAAGCTTGAATAAAAAACTAGCAAAGTTTTGGCATATGAGATGTTGTTAGCTTACATTCAATGGCTTTTAGAGGGGTATTTATAGTACCAAACCTCTAAAAGCCTTGGTTGGTATTGAGTTTGGAAAAAATACTTTTGGAAAAAAAATCATTTTTAATTTTTTGAGTTTTAAAAATTGCTTAGAAAAGTAGGTAAGTAAATATTTTTATTGAAAGTAGGTTTGAAAAAAACAATTTATAAAAATTTAAAAAATCAATCAATTAAATCAAAAAAATAAAAAATATGATTTTTTGACTTCCAATAGTAGCCCCAAACACCACAAAGAGTTGTTACAAATAAGTGCATTAATTCCACTCTAATGGTCAATTTTCTACAATAATAAATGTTCAGTTATACCCAAAATTGTAGTTACAATTTCTCTCTTTACAATTGCGATTTCTCCTTGTTCCAATGGTAACTGACACATGTTGTCCTTTAGTTGGTTTGCCCTGCAATGGTCTACTCTTCATAAATATTCATTGCGGTCATGTTTTTGTGGTCGTGGTAGGGGTCTCACCACGAATCATTTTATCCATTTTGGGCTTTTTATAACACCCTCTTACCCTAGCAACTAGTGCTTGAATAAAGGGATGCTACGCTAACTCTTCAGATAAAATGATTACAAATCAAAATAAATTTGAATTATATATAACTTATATGGTAATATATTTATTTATTTTCTAAAATCATATATTTCATAATATTATGATAAAAGATAACTCCATACTTTGCATACAAAAGTATTATTTACAAAAACGTTCATCTTTGCTTAAAAGCTGAGTTTAGTTCACATACATCTTAAAAGAAAATACATAAAAAAGAAACAAAAACACGGATTCCATGGTGTTAGAATATAACTGCTAAAATGGATTAGGTCTCCATTAGTTTTTTCTACTATTGTTTGACTATTTTTTGCTATGTCTTCCTGAGAGAAACTCCCATGTTAAGTATTAGGTTTAGTAGTGCCTATAAATAAGAATATACTATATTATATGTAATATGCAACTATATGTTATTTACATATGTGTCATGCTATTAAGAATTTTTTTTCTTTCTCTACTTGTATGCATCATGTAATAATATCATACAAATACTTTATTTTATCATATTCATTTATAGGTATAAACAATTAACATGTATAACACACACATATAATGTTGCCCAGATATTAAGCCAAGAAGGGGGGTTGAATTGGAGTTTCAAAAAATTAAACTTTAAGGTGCAGAAATAAACTTTAAGGTGCAGAAATAAACAATTAATTTTAGGAGGGATAGAGAGAATTTGACATAAGGATTTTTATAGAGGTTCGAGTGTTAACAAACCCTACTCTTCTCTCCAATCACAATTGGGAGTTTCACTAACACACTAAGTGTTACAATGGAGTTTTACAAGCTCATTCCCAACTATGGTGTTTCTCACAATGGCTCACACCTAACCCAGAAATCCCTTGTGTTTTAATGGCTCACACAATAACCAATTCCTTGTGTTTTACAGGCTCACACAAACAACCTTCACTTTGTGTTTTTACAGGCTCACACAAACAACCTTTTAATTTGTGTTTTAGAGGCTCACACAACTAACCCTTATAAGTTTTCTACTCTTAACCCAGAAATACCCAAAGCTCACTTGAGTAATGATTACAGAGAGAAACACTCACAAATCTTAATTGCTCAATAAATGAAGAGCAAAAATATTTTTACAGAGAATAGATTTTGTTCTCAAAATATTGAATGTACAAATAGCTTGTAATAAGATTTTGATTCAAAGAATATGCTATTCTCTTGTACTGAATGCATAAATGACTTCTAATTATACTCCCATGGTTGATTATAGCCGTTGGGGTGCATTAAATACAAAACTAGCCGTTGTACCAACCAAAAAATCGCGCCTGACATTTTTCTCTTTCATCTTTCACGGGCGTGACTATGTTTGTTACGGGCGTGACATTTCTTCCCAAGCCCTGACTGAAGTGGTGACCTTGGTCGTGAAGCTCTCTGGAATGTTTTGACACATTGAGTCACGGGCGTGACATACACATTCACGGGCATGACAAACTTCTCAGCCGTGATCCAAGTGGTGACTTTGGTCATGAAGCTCTCTGGATGAAAATGACATGAACATTCACGGGTGTTACAGTTTGATTCACGGGCGTGACTAAAATGTCCACTTCACGATTTGTTCTTCCTTCATGGCTGTGAACTTCAAATGTTGGTTTTGGTAACGGTTAGCTCTTTGACGGGCGTGAACATGCTACTTCCTTAATTTTATCTTTCAAGGATTATTCTTCCAATATCCATTCTTGCTATTTTATTCCATGTCCTATTTAATAGACTTAGAAAACAAGTATATTAAATACAATATTGCTATTTTATTTGTTATCATCAAAATGACGGAAATACTCCTCAAGGTTTAACAATCTCCCTTTTTTTGATGGTGACAAATAATCTAGCAATATGTGCTTTTGAGAAGTCTCTCCCTCAAAATATACTTAGGATAAAAAATTTATAAAATGCAAGAATTGTAAAGAATGATGTAGCATTGAAATAAAACTTACTAGATTTTAAGTATATGCAAGTTATATGAGAATTATATCCAATATATACCATAATTCCTTTTTAAGACATGAAGTATATGTAAGGTATACTTAAGGTATATCATGGCATATTTATTTTTGTAACTTGCATGAAGGTATACGCAAAGTATACTTAAGGTATATCTAATGTGTATAAAGCTCAATTTCTCAATTTTATACTTTGCATTATGAATTTTTTGAATTAAGGTTTCTAATCCCTTTCAATCTATTTCAATGTCAATTCATAATTCAATTTTAATTTTTGATTCAAAATTCATTTACCTTAATATATATTGCTAGTTTTTCCTTATATTGCTAGTTTGATACCATTTTCCCTATAATATATTGCTAGTTTTCTCCCCCTTTTGTCATCAATCAAAAAGGATATAAAGATTTCAATGAGGTAAACAAAAGCAAATATATTGAATAAAGGAAAAAATACAAACAAAGTTAATTAAAGTTCAGAAAGGAAATTGAAAATTTCCTACACAACAACAATCATAAAAGAAATAAACAAGCAAATTTAGGCTACAATCTAGCCTAACTCCTAGCCGAACATCCTATCATGAAGCCTAGTAACTTCAGCCTCAAGGTTTTCCATCCGAGATACCATGAAGTCTTTGAGGTTTTCCAACCTCTCAATCATTGAAGTCTGCAGCTGCTCAAAACGTGGTGCCAAGAGGTCAACCACCTGCTGCACCAAAGTCGGTGTGGAAGCCGATGACTGTCCGATGTTCTGCTCAGCTACTGGAGGTGCTTCCTCAACCCGAGCCCTCTTCTTCTGCTGGACTCCTTGGAGGCCTGTTTTAAAGTCCTCCATGTCATTGTCTTCCCAGATGATCTCCCCAGCAGTGTCGGTGAAGCGGTAGAAAATATCGTTGACAGCCGCTTCCATCTTTATGAATGACTCGACATCCAAGCGATCTCGAGGATGTCTAGGGATGAGATTGAAATGATGCTCATCCAGCTTAAGATATTCAAGTTTCACTGCTATGTGGGTGACATATGCATCAATCAAGATATCTCTCGTGGGCTTGGTGGCAATGGATAGAAGATGGTTTGCAAACCATCTAGAGAGTGCCACGGTGAGTCCTCTACGAGCCATCTCAAATAGGAAGAGCTCTGACTTCCTGATAGTCCCGTTGCTTTCTCCTCTAGCGAATATGCTATAGGTCAGGAACCTATGCAAATACTTGTGCACTGGGGACAGGAGATGAGTGCTCTTTGTCTTCTTAACATCCCAGCTACAATCATAACCAAAATGTGTCCAAGATCGAGGGGCGGAGAATTCTACCTTACTGTCATTTAGGATGCCATCTGATGGTAAGCCGAACAATTCTCCAAATTCAATGGCACTAAGGGTGTTGGGTTTATAACACAGTTGGAATTTCACCACTCCAGTAGGTGATACTTGCAAAGTACTGAGGAATTCCAGTGTTGGTTCCCTCAAAGTTGGCTGGTGAATCTCCACAAATTCTTTCATATAACAGGCTTGGAGTTGCTCTGTCATAGCCGTTTCAAGCCCTAAAGTTCGGACTGTTTGCCATTCGAAGGACCTTGATGACAATAGAGGTCTCTTCTTCAAAGTAGAGTATCGAGGATGGCATTGTTCCGGAATACGGTTCATGAGGTAATCTGCATACCTCCTAGGAGCATGGGACTTTTTTCTCTTTCCCTTGGATGAAGCAGTCTCCATTTGATTTGAAGAAATCGGTTTGTGATGGATTGGAAAATTTTTGACAAAAAAGTTTTATGGAAACCCTAAAAATGTATGATGTTTGATGAAGATTTGAACTTTTAGTGGTATTTATAGGAAAAGTTTAAGACTTGGGGGTCGGAATCTTCAATGTCTCAATGAATGTGTGTAAATGAGAGTGGTTTTGGGAGTTGAAGAGTTGAAATGAGAAATATAATCGGCTGTTCTTTTATATACTCGATACATTCACGGGCGTGAAGTGTGTTTTCACGGGCATGAATGGTCGTATTCATGGTTTGCTGAAAGAGTGTTCCACCCGTGAATGAAGGCGTGAATACATTCACGGGCGTGACCTTTGAATGTCATGGGCGTGAATGATGAACTGTCACGGGAGTGAGATACTAGTCACAGGCGTGAAATGTTGAATTTCACTACTTATGCCCGTGAAGCAAACCGTGACTCAAGGCGTGAACGCCTCTGTGAGTTTTGGGGTGTAAAGGTTCACGGGGGTGAAAATTCATCACGGGCGTGAAAGGCTATTTTCACGGGAGTGAATGAAGCCGTGAAAATAAGCTTCACCGCTTGAAGCCATGAACCATGTCGTGAATGACACTACCTCTTTTGGCTATTTAAGTCACGGGCGTGACTCCCCTAAAATTTTCACCAAATAAAATTAAGTCCTAAAAACAAGACTAAATCATTTTAATAAAGATTCTATTCCTTAAAACATAAATTTTCATCAAAATTTCGATCTTATATCTAGTGTTATGATACAAAAATAACAACATCAATCATAATTTAGCAATCACAAGGTTAATCCATCAATCATACCAAGTTCTCTTCTAAGGAAATTAAATCTTTCCTCATTTAGAGACTTAGTAAAAATGTTTGCTAATTGTTTTCTGTGCTTATAAATTCTAATGCAACATCTCCATATTGAACATGATCTATAATAAAATGGTGTCTAATGTCAATATGCTTACTTCTTGAGTGTTGTATAGGATTCTTTGAAAGATTTATAGTACTTGTATTGTCACATTTAATAGGTATATGGTCCATCTCATGACCATAGTCCTTAAGTTGTTGTTTCATCCAAAGAATTTGAGTACAACAACATCCAGCTGCTACATACTCTGCTTCAGCAGTTGAAAAAGCAACTGAAACTTGTTTCTTGCTAAACTAAGAAACTAAGCATTCTCCAATGATGTGACAACTACCTGTAGTACTTTTTCTATCTAAAAGACTACCAGCATAGTCTGCATCTGAATATCCTATAATATAAAAGGATGAATTCCTAGGATACCATAAACCTAGATGCAAAGATCCATGTAAATATCTTAAAATTCTTTTTACTGCATTTAAATGAGATTCTTTAGGACATGATTGAAATCGTGCACACAAGCAAATACTATACATTATATCAGGTCTAGAAGCAGTGATATATAAAAGTGATCCGATCATACCTCAATAAAGCTTTTCATTAATGCTCTTACCCTTTTCATCAGTCCAATTTTGTTGATGTGCTCATAGGAGTCTTGGCATTCTTGCATCATTCCATACCAAATTTCTTAATTAAATCTTTGGCATATTTGGATTGGTTGATGAATATGCCCTCATTGCTTTGCTTTATTTGTAGACCAAGGAAATACTTAAGCTCTCCCATCATGCTCATTTCAAATTCCCTAGTCATACACTTAGCAAATTCTTGACAAAGCAACTCATTAGTAGAACCAAATATTATATCATCAACATAAATTTGAACAATTAGTATATCATGCTTATGTTTTTTGATGAATAATGTAGTGTCAACATTTCCCTTTGTAAAGCTATTTTCTAATAGAAAAAAACTTAGCCTTTCATACTAAGCTCTTGGGGCCTGTTTTAAACCATACAAAGCTTTTGAAAGTTTAAAAACATGATTTGGCAAATCATAGCTTTCAAAACCTGGTGGTTGTTCTACATACACTTCTTCATCTATATAACCATTTAGAAATGCACTTTTCACATCCATTTGGAAAAGTTTGAAATTCATGTGACATGCATATGCTAAAAGCATTCTTATAGCTTCTAATCTAGCTATGGGTGCATATGTTTCATCATAATTTATACCTTCTTCCTGATTATATCCTTTTGCAACTAATCTAACCTTATTCCTGGTTATTAAACCTTGTTCATCTAATTTGTTTCTAAATACCCATTTGCTACCTATAATTTGATGATCATTGGGTCTAGGTACTAGGGTCCATACCTTATTTCTCTCAAATTGGTTGAGTTCCTCTTGCATGGAAATTACCCAACTTTCATCATTAAGAGCCTCATCAATATTTTTAGGTTCAATTTGAGAAATAAAAAGCAATGTCAGTGACTAACTGTTTGAAATGAGATCTAGTACTTACTCCCCTTGAGAGATCACCAATGATTTGCTCTTTTGGATGATCTTTCGTCATTCTCCATTCTTTTGGAAGTTCTTGTTCATTTTCTTCTTGATTTTGAGGTAGAGAATCATTTTGATGTAAATCTTTTTGATCATTTTCTTCTTTCCCATTTCCAATATCAAGTCTTTCCATATTACCTACAACATCATCAAGAACACTACCTTTCACAAGATCAAGTCTACTAGATTCATTAAAAACAACATGCATGGATTCTTCAACCGTTAGTGATCTTTTATTAAATACCCTATATGCTTTGCTGGTTGTAGAGTATCCTAAAAAGATAACTTCATCGGATTTAGAGGCAAAATTTCCAAGATTGTCCTTGGTGTTAAATATAAAACACTTGCATCCAAATACTCTAAAGTATGATATCAAGGGCTTTCTTCCATTCCATAGCTCAAATGAGATTTTGTTTAAAAGAGGTATTTTGAAAACACAATTTGAAGTATAACAAGCAGTGTTTGTGGTTTCTGCCCAAAAATAAGTTGGTAATTCATATTCATTGAGCATTGTTCTAGCCATTTCAATCAAAGTTCGATTTTTCCTTTCAACTACCCCATTTTGTTGAGGTGTCCTAGGAGATGAGAAATTATGTGAAATTCCATATTCAAGACAAAAGTTTTCAAAGTTTTCATTTTCAAATTCTTTCCCATGATCACTTCTTATTTTTGAAATACAGTACCCTTTTTCATTTTGAACCCTTTTAGCAAAGTTTTTGAAATTTTCAAAAGCATCACTCTTTTGAGCTAAAAAAATTACCCAAGTAAATCTAGAGTAATCATCCACGATGACAAATGCATAATGTTTTCCTCCTAAGCTAGGAATTCTAGTAGGTCCAAACAAGTCTAAATGCAGGAGTTGAAGAGGTTTTGAAGTACTTACTATGTTTTTAGCTTTGAAGGATGACTTGTGTTGTTTTCCTCTTTGGCAAGATTCACATGTCTTGCCTTTTTCATATTTAACTCTTGGCAGTCCTTTTACTAGTTCTCCTATACTGAGACTTTGTATTAAGTCCATGTTAGCATGACCAAGTCTTCTATGCCACAACCAAGATTCATCACTAGTAGTCACAAGACACTTAGAGGAATGGTTAGATAGTTCATGTAAGTTTATTATGTATGTATTGATATCTCTATTTTCTTTAAATATCTTTTGACCATCGATAGAGATCACAAGACATTCATTAGAAGTAAAGATTACTTTGTTTCCTTTATCACATAATTGACTTACACTTAACAAGTTATGTTTCAAGCCATCAACAAGTAAGAAATCTTTAATAAAAGTAGTACCATTAACAACAATAGAACCAATGCCAATTACCTTACCCTTTGCATTATTTCCAGAGGTAACTTTACCTCCATCAATACTTTTGATTTCATTGAAAAGTTCTTTGTCTCCTGTCATATGCCTTGAGCATCCACTGTCTACTAGCCAAGCATTTTTGTTTATTGTGGACTTGAGGCATACCTTATTTGAGACATGATCTTCAATAGCCATGAAACATAGGTTGACCTCTTCACTTTCATTAACATCTTTTTCACTTAAAGAGCTTTCGTCATCCCATGTGGCTTTGTGACCTTTCTCCCCATTGTCTCTTTGGTATTTGCTCTTATGCTTCTTGAGCCTTGGACATTCTGGTTTAATATGTCCTTTCTTTCCACACTCATAGCACTTCACCTCTTCCTTACTTCTATGTGTGTCATTAGAAGTTTGTTTGAGGTTTCTTTGTCTGAATTTTCTGGAGTTGCTCATTTTATTCTCAATGAATTTTCTGAATTTTCAAAAGCATCACTCTTTTGAGCTAAAAAGCTCCTCTTCTGGTTGGTGGTGTCCATTCTTTTGTACACTATCCCATACTTCAATTCCTTCACTATCCAAGTATGTCTCCATCTGAAACTTCCAATAGGCATAATTTACTCCATTAAAGTAAGGTTTGAGACTTTGGAATCCTTCACTGGCCATATCTTAATCTTTGCTAGTGCTTTTTAGGCTTCGATGCTAGACTAAGCTCTGATATCAATTGTTGCCCAGATATTAAGCCAAGAAGGGGGGTAGAATTGGAGTTTCCAAAAATTAAACTTTGAGGTCTGGAAATAAACAATTAATTTTAGGAGGGATAGAGAGAAATTGACACAAGGATTTTTATAGAGGTTCGGGTGTTAACAAACCCTACTTCTCTCCCCAATCGCAATTGGGAGTTTCACTAACACACTAAGTGTTACAATGGAGTTTTACAAGCTCACTCCCAACTATGGTGTTTCTCACAATGGCTCACACCTAACCTAGAAATCCTTTGTGTTTTAATGGCTCACACAATAACCAATTCCTTGTGTTTTATAGGCTCACACAAACAACCTTCACTTTGTGTTTTGACAGACTCACACAAACAACCTTCACTTTGTGTTTTGACAGGCTCACACAAACAATCTTCACTTTGTATTTTTACAGGCTCACACAAACAACCTTTTAATTTGTGTTTTAGAGACTCACACAACTAAATCTTACAAGTGTTCTACTCTTAACCCAGAAATACCCAAAGCTCACTTGAGTAATGATTACAAAGAGAAACACTCACAAATCTTAATTGCTCAATAAATGAAGAGCAAAAAGATTTTTACAGAGAATAGATTTTGTTCTCAAAGTATTGAATGTACAAATAACTTGTAATAAGATTTTGATTCAAAGAATATGCTATCCTCTTGTACTAAATGCTTAAATGACTTCCATTTATACTCTTATGGCTGATTATAGCCGTTGGGGTGCATTAAATATGAAACAAGCCGTTGTACCAACGAAATAATCGCGCCTGACATTTTTCTCTTTCATCTTTCACGGGCGTGACTATGTTTGTTACGGGCGTGACATTTCTTCCCAAGCCCTGACTGAAGTGGTGACCTTGGTCGTGAAGCTCTCTGGAATGTTTTGACACATTGAGTCACGGGCGTGACAAACTTCCCAGCCGTGATCAAAGTGGTGACTTTGGTCGTGAAGCGCTCTGGATGAAAATGACATGAACATTCACGGGTGTGACAGTTTGATTCACTGGCATGACTAAAATGTCCACTTTATGGTTTGTTCTTCCTTCATGGCCGTGAACTTCAAATGTTGGTTTTGGTAACGGTTAGCTCTTTCACGGGCATGACACATATCGTAACGGGCGTGAACATGCTACTTCCTTAATTTTGTCTTTCAATGATTATTCTTCCAATATCCATTCTTGCTATTTTATTCCATGTCTTGTTTAATAGACTTAGAAAACAAGTATGTTAAATACAATATTGGTATTTTATTTGTTATCATCAAAATAACGAAAATACTCCTCAAGGTTTAACATATAATATTCTTCATTTTGTTCTTAGTATAATTTTGCCTATAATATTCTATGACCGAACCAATAATCTAGATAACGGGTTGGCAATCAAGGCATAATAATATTGCCACCCAGATATAGTAGTATGCACATACAACTGTCATCATAGGTATAATATAAGTGTGTCATCACCAGTATAATATATGTGCCATAGGTATACTATGAATGTGCCATCACCGACATAAATAACTCTAATTGATATGTTAAACTATTTAAGACTCTTGTTCTAATCTAAGTGTTTTAGGGCTTACCTTTATCATTATAAAATTCATAACTCTTTAATTCATACATTTAATGGATCTAATGGTTCAAATAATTACATAATTACTCAATGTATAACATATCATTCACATTATATAATAAAGTCCAATATAATTTATATATTAAATCCCTCAACTTAAATTATGCCCTGTTACTATCAGATTTCATGCTTTGTATTTGATCTTTATTTTAGTCTTGTTACAATCCGAATTCAATTAATAGTCTTAAAATTTATAGCTCTAGATATTATCTTTAATATGAAATTTGAATCACTTAATTAAGAGTTCTGTAGTGAAAGATATACTTAATTAAATACTGACTGTTTATTAAAAATATTGTCTAAATTTTATATACAATTTTTTGGTCTAGCATTTGTGCCCAAATTAAGCATAGTTAAAGTAAGAATTAAGTTTTATGTTCTTCATGAAAGTTTTAGCCATGTGTATTAAGTTTAAAACCTAACAAAGAACACAACAATCTAATTTTCATAATTTAAGTTATAGCAATATTTATACAGATTATTCCACCAAATCTAGCAACAACATACAACCAACATAATTCAATTTTTACCAAATTCATGCAAAAATCACAAAGCCAAATCCATTCTCATTACAAATAATATGTAGAACATATAAATCATCCAAATACATAACAAACTTTATAGGCTATTGCCTTATATTAAGCATTTACATAAAGTTTTATTTTTTTCTTTCTCTTCACTTCTCTTTGTCTTTTTCTTTGCTCCTTTGAATTTGTTTCTTGTGCACTTGAGCACCTAAAAGACATAAAAAAAAATCTCCCTTTCCTCATGTGTCTCTAAACCCTAAACTCTCTCTCTAAAAAATAAGCTCTAAATGCGCTCTAATTACTATATTTCTTTAGAGAAAAATGGAAGAGAAGAAAATTCACCTTACATTCACCTTTTTATTTCCATGGCTGAAACCCTAAGGTTTCTCTCTCATCTTTTCTTGCTCTTTTCCATATTCATTTTTGCTCCCTTAAGCTTCCTCAAGCTCTTCCATGCATGAAAATGAGCTTTTCTCACTAGAAGCAAACTTTTGGCTATAGAGGATGTGGGGGATGTGGGGCAGGTTTGGAGTGCAGAAAATGAGTAAAAGAAATGAGATAAGGAAGAAGAAAAGAAGAAGGAAGAAGAAAGAAACAAAAGTCTCAATGTGGGTCCCTCTATTTGACCTTAAACCATGATAATTTATATTAATTAACATGCTAATCCTTTTGTTCTTATGGTGGCAAGCCAATATATATTATTATGTCCAATTTATGTATTTAATTGGTAATTATTCCAATTAATCTTTCAATTTTCGGTAAATTCCAAATTAACTTTGATACTTTCTAAATTTTACATATTACTCCCTTACCGTAATATAACATCTTTAAACACTTTAAGCACTTAATTATGCATTTTTCATAATTATTTATTATTATTTTAATTATTTTCCAATCAAAATATGAATTTAGACTCTGATTGGTTTAATGTGTCGATTTTGTGATACGCGTGATTCGATGTCTAAATTAGCAGATATGACACTTTTGGCCTTTACTACAATTGCAGTCCACTTTCTCACGTCATGATTGCAAAACATATATTTTTCAAAACCTTTGGGCATATAGCTTGGTCTTGTTGGTCTTCTTCTCTACTGTCTTGCCAATATAAAAATCACAGTTGCGCTTTTTATTTGCAGTCGCAAGATCCCTTTTGTATCCAATCTTCGTGATCACACTGAAGGTATAATATCCTATCACCTCAGTAGCTCATGCCCGGATAAGAGAGTGCTATCCTAACTTTATCGATTAAAATATTTATTTATATATTTATTTTTATATATAAATATGTAAATATGAGACACTTGTGTGTGTGTGTGTGTATATATATATATATATATATATATATATATATATATATATTATTTACTATTTATTTACTTGTAGTGTAAAAGAAATCATAATAAAGAAACACAATATATTTTATATAATAAAGTATTATGTATAAAACATACACTTACTTTACAAGTACTATAAAATAAAATTCAAAACATAAATAAAACAGTTGTATGACCCACAATATTTGATACAAGTTGCTCTACTGGATCAGGCCACCGTTACCTTTATCTATTATCATTTGCTTATTCTCTACTAAATATGTGCGAAAGAAACTCCCACGCTAAGCTCTTGGCTTAGTGGTGCATATAAATAAAGCAATAAACTATTTTATGCAATCATGCATTATCATATATCAACTCATGTTTAATCATCTTCTCATGCAAATATACATATCATGGTATTTTAGCATGTATAGACATCAAATTATATTCTTTTTATCTCGTACTTGTTTATTTTATTGACACATCATTATATAACACATCATAATTAACCATGTTAGAATTCATAATTCCATTTTTATTTTTCATAACTTCTTTATTTATGTCCAAAACACCTATGAACCCCTGACTAAGATAACAGAGTTGCTATCTAGACACTTAGGAGTGCCACCCAGGCAATATGATGTGCGCATATAAATGTCATCACCGGCTTTAATAATAGTGCCATAATTGGCTTTAATATTAGTGTCATCACCGGCTTTAATATTAGTGTCATCACCGGCTTCAATAATAGTGTCATCACCGGCTTTAATAATAGTGTCATCACCGGCTTTAATAATTGTCATCATCGGCTTTAATAATAGTGTCATCAACGACTTCATTAATTATACTATTAATGGATTTCATCATACTCCCTCCCTGCTTGGCATGCCAAACTATCCTAAGTTGGTTCTAATTAGGTGTTATAGGGCTTACATAATCTCATTAAAATTCATAACAAATAAATTCACACTTTTCATGTATTTAAAGTCTCAAAATAATCATATAACCAGTCAATTAAAATAATATTTACATAATATAATAAAATTCTCATCATTTTACTCATAAAATTCCACAACTCATATGCTACCCTGTCATTGATAGATTCCGTTCTCTGTTTTGGACCTTAATTTTGGTCCTATTAAAATTTGAGTTTAGTTACATGGTCTTCTTAAAAATTTTATGCCTGGATCTTAAAATTAATATGCAACTTGAATCACTTAATTCTGAATTATGTATCAAAAGATATGATAAAATGAATACTGACTAGTCACTAACAATTCTGCCCAAAATTTTCTGAACAGATTCTAAGTCCGAAATTTATAAATTGTTTGGACAATTACAGACATATTCAGATGTTATGGTCTGAATAACAATTATAGCCCTATGTCTTAACGTTCAAACCCATTAAAGAACATATAAAACCAAATTCCATAAATTAAGTTATAATAGTTTAAATACTCACTGCTTATTCATTTCCAGCAAAGAATATACAACTAATGACATTCAGTTTTTACCAAATTAAATCCTATGTCTAGCAAACATGCATCCCCAAGATTTTTATCACAAAATACTATTAATTCAGAATCATCAGTATGCCAAATAATCAAATCATGCAAATAAAAAAATTAAAATAGGCTATTGCCTTATGTTATGCACAAACCTTTTTTTTTTTTTCTTTTCTTTCTCTTTACTTCTCTTTCTCTTTTCCTTTGCTCATTTGAGCTAAATCCTTATCAATTTGAGTTCCTAAAAAATAAAAGAGATAATTAAAACCTTACTCATTGAAACTCCATAACCCTAATCTCTCTCCGTTTTTGCTCTTTTATGCTTGAAAGTGGCTCTTTCCCTTACTTTTTCTCTTTTTTCTCACTTTCTTTCACTATAACTAAGCTTTGGCTATGGAGGAACTTGAAGAAATAAGGGCTGGTGTAGAGAATAGAAATTCTCCATGAAAGGGATAAGGAAGGAAGAAGAACAATTAAGAGAATAAAGACAAGTTACATAATTATGGGACACTTAAGCCATAACACTAGTACAAAAATGACTTATACGTGTCTGTTATTTTGAATTTTATGTGTCTGATAAATGACAGTCCCTTATGAAGGAGACGTATATGAGTTGGATTTTATGCGTCTGTTAAAATATAACGACAGATACATAAAGTATATTTAAAAAAAAAATGACTATAGGTATCTGTTGTTACAAAACAGCAGACATCTAAAGTCAATTTTTTTTAAAAATAATTCATTATAGGCGTCTGTTGTTATAAAACAACACACCTATAGTCATTTTTTTAAAACAATTTCACTATAGTTGTCTGTTATTACAAAATAGCAGACACCTATAGTTAATTTTTTTTAAAATATTATAAATTGACAAATATACAGTAAATCGTAAAAATTACTTAAACCCATAAAAAAAACTAATTTTATAACAAAAAATCAACTATTAAGTGAAAAAAAAACTACAACATAAAATTAACAAAAATAAAATACACAAAAAATAAAAAAGATAAATAAACTTCTTTGCATAAAAAAAGTAGAAGATCAAGTACCACTTTCATTTTATAAATTAACAAAAAAATATTTTTTGTCATCGTCGTGGCTACGACATGGAGGCTCATATTTGAACATGTTAGCTGAAAAATGGAGACTCAAATTTGAACATGGTAGCCAAAAAATGTAGAAAAAAAGTTAAAGAGAAAAAAAAAGAATACATTTTCCATGCGTATCTTTGGCCACCAACGAACAATATAACTCTTGTCATTATCGTCGCCACTAAGACAGGTCCAAAATCGATGCGATGAAGGTATTACAAGCCAACTTTATGTTGAGAGCTGAAGATGGAGATGGTTGGTGCATACAACTAGGTTTCAAGCTCTAAAGTAAAAGAAATATATATATACAGTTGTGTTTCAAATAAAAGAGCACAGAGAAAAATCGTGTTTTTTGGTTTTAAAAAATGAACTATATGTGTTTATCTTTACTCGTGATAGATACCTATTGTACACTAATATGCGTCTGCTTTTATTAAAGCCAGACGCATATGAGTGCAGAGATATTATGCTTCTGTCCTTTTTAAAGACAGACACCTAAAGTAAAAGGTATATGTGTCTATTTTTTTATTAAGACAGACACCTAAAGTACAAGTTGAATTTTACATGTCTGTCATTTATATTAACAGACGTATATACCAATAAAATTATTTTTCAATAATTAATTCAAAAAAATTATTGTTTATTAATAAATAATAGATGTCTGTTATTTGTTAAGACAGACACTAAAAGTACATCATATGTATCTGTTTTTTATTAAGACAGACGTCTAAAATACAAGTTGAATTTTATATGTCTGTCGTTTATATTAACAGACACATATGCTTTGTCATTTTATCATATATTTATAAAAATATCACCGCTTCTATTTTATGTGTCTGGTATTTTTACAACAGACACATATATTTTTCTCTTAAAGGTATTTTTGTACTAGTGTAATATAGAAGTTCTCATTAATTGTTCACTTAATTCACATCACTTGGCTAATTGTTGCATGCCACTTGGTGTGGCTAGCCTCCACATGCATTTTATGTCCTAATTCATGAATTTAATTGATGATTATCCCAATTAATCATTCAATTTTTGGTAAATTATAAATTAACCCCTAAACTTTTCAAAATTTACAATTTAGTCCTTTACCGAAATTTAACATTTTAAAATATTTTGAACACTTTATTAGATATTTTCTATACTTAATCGTCATTATTTTAATTATTTTTCGATAAAAATACAAATTGAGACTTCAGTCAAACCGACGAGTCGATTTAACAACTCGCGTGACTTAGGTCTAAATTAGCAGATATGACATAAGATTGTGAACTGCAAAGTTTCTTTGGCTCTTTTGGCTTCAACAAATTTGCAGTTACTAAATAATGAATGCAGTCGCGAAATCCTCTTCGCGGGTAGTAAATTTCATTTTGATCATGATTTTGAAGATGTATGAAATACTTTGAAAATGTTGGACTTCCACAATAAAACTTTATTTCCTACAAAATAAATATTTAGCAAACACAATAGTAACTTTAAATTTGATTGTTAATATCAAAATAGAGATTTACTAATTAAGTCAACAAATTTTTTCTAATTTTAATTTATATATATTTGATCTATACTTTTATTTATTTATAAAGTGAATCAATAGTAAAATGATTTGTATATAAATTGATAAATGCTTAATTTAAATGATTTTTTATAATAAAAATCAAATAATATTTTATTATTGAATCTCTTTATGAATAAAGACAAGTTTATAAGGTGCTAATTAAAACGTACTGTACAAAGACTTGAAAAGTTCCAAATGGTGGAAGGGTCTACGTAAGGATGCAGAAACAAGAAACTCTTCTCTGTTCTTCTCCACCCGCCACCAGCCTTATGGTTTTGACTAGAACCAAGTCAATGGTCCCCGTTCATTTGCATTTTAAATAATGGAAACCAATGATTCGTCAAAAAACCAAAGCTGGTTTTTTAAATCAAATACTTGTTACTGCATATATTTTTTACCACTATATATTCCCCGGCTTTTAACTCAATTTTATCAACCCATTCATCTTTTCCTCTCTCTTTCTCTTCCTGCTCCTGTGTAGTCACATTCTCATTCATTCGCTTTTCAAAAATGTCTCCAGCTATGGATTTGCCTGTCCCGGCTTATAACAATGATGAGGATGATCTTGAGTACTACCAAAAAGGAGTGCAATATCTATGTGAACAAGGAATAACAAAAGTACCCAAAAAGTATATATTGCCAATCAAGGATCGTCCTATTACTATAAGTGAAAAAGATCATGATGGTAACATTAATCTAAAGTTACCAGTCATTGATTTTGCTCAGCTTCAAAGTTCAAATAGAATTCAAGTCCTCAATTCCCTTTCAAAAGCTTGTCAAGAATATGGTTTCTTTCAGGTAAGATTAGTGTGTTATTAATATTGTTTCACCAAATGTGCAAATTAGTTCTTATGATATTAGTAAAGTGTACATTAGCATCTAACATATAAGGTATAATTTGCTTCAATTGGTCTTCTGTGCTAAAATTTGAATCATTTTGTACTTCAAAATTTTAGTACGTGGGGCTATTTGAATTGAGCTTGTAGCATGGAAATTTAATTGGGTCGAGTTTTATTTTAGGGGTCGATGTATCCCTTGCCTTATACCATGATCTTTAATTTACACTCTTACCCTTATAATATTTTTTTTATATTAAATGTGAGTGAATTCGTTTTATTGGGATGATTATATATGCAGTTGGTGAACCATGGTATTCCGAGTGAAGCTATCACTAAAATGGTGGAAGTGGGTAGGAAGTTTTTCGAGCTTCCATTCGAGGAGAGGTCGAAGTGTTTGTCAAAAGATATGAATTCGCCTGCGAGATATGGAACAAGTTTCAACCAGAACAAAGATAGAGTGTTTTGCTGGAGAGATTTCTTGAAGCTTAATTGTCATCCTCTTTCTGAAACTCTTCCTTATTGGCCTTCTTCTCCTTCTCAACTGAGGTGAACATCTTTATTTCCTTTCTTTCATTACCAATGTTGTTGAAACCATATCGAACTCGCTAACCAGATCCAAAAAATTGAAAATCGACTTTTCATTTAATCTAATTTTATGAGAAAATCGATTTAAGGAGAAATTAATATAAAATTAAAAATTCGATTTGGTCAGCCTCACTGTGACCCACCATCAATCTGATTTTTATAACGATGGTTATTAGCAATTGTATCGAAGTTTCTTTAATTATATTTGTGAATTAACTGTTTCTCCATTTACTATAATTATTAATTCCTAAATATTTTAATATGATTAACAGGGAATCGGCGATTAACTACTCAGAACAAACAAAATCCTTATATCTAGTGCTTGTGGAGGCAATCCTAGAGAGCCTAGGGTTGGTGGACACAGGCAAAAAAGTTGATGAAAATTGCTTAAAACAATTCAAAGATGGAAGCCAACTCATTGTGGTGAATTATTATCCATCATGCCCTCAACCTGATCTTACTCTTGGCCTCTCTCCTCATTCTGACTATGGCTTCCTCACACTTCTTCTACAAGATGAATTAGTTAAAGGCCTCCAAATTCAGCATCAAGGCAAATGGGTCACTGTGGAACCCATTCCTAACTCTTTTGTTGCTAATGTTGGTGATCATCTTGAGGTATAATTAATTAGCTCATCATTTATACTTTACTAATTCATATTTCACAATTGAGTATTATATATCTTTAACCACTTTAAATAATTATTATTTTATATTTCCATCATGCATGGATGGAAATATAATTTTAACTGAGCTAATGATAACATATTACATATATAAAATAATAATTAATTAATTTATATGTTATTTTAACTTTGATATTGTCAACGAATACGGTCAACATATCTACTCTATGCAAATATTTTTCTAATTCGAAGTCATTCATATAATGACATTAATTTGGTTCGTAGTGAGGTCTATTGACCAATTCGGAAAACACTTGTTTTTTATTTTTTCAACCTCGTAAATTTATTTTGTTTATTTTAAATATTTAACCGCATTAAGAAAATCATAAATGATACTTTTTAAAATTGAAAGTAATAATAATAATAATAACACAACTTTATATAAAAAAATTGTCTCAATAAATATTTTATCAATACTAATTCAAAATTTTGGATATGTCCCCCGCATTCATGCGATGGATCTGTAATTGTATAGTTACCATATATGTTTTTGCACTTATATACATTAACTAATTAAATATAAATTTAAAGTATTATTCAGTGTAAATTATTTAACATAATTCAATGGGGATTTTATCCATTATCTGTACGAGAAAGCATATACATATATATATAATAACTCTTTTTCTTTCTTTTTTTTTTTCTATCCGATTTTTGGGCAGATATTTAGCAATGGGAGATACAAGAGTATACTCCACAGAGTGCTTGTTAATCCATCAAAGTCTAGAATTTCCATTGCTTCATTACACAGTTTAGCTTTCAGCAGCACAATAAGACCGTCGCCCAAGCTTGTCGAGGAAGACAATGTGCAGCGTTACAAAGATACCAATTTTGCAAATTTTGTGGAATACATTACATCCTGCGAACACAAGGGCAAGGATTTTCTCGATTCTAGGAAATTGATTTCCTCATAGTAAAAATTGCATAAATAAATAAACAAAAAAGCATTGCTCATTTTAACGTTTTGTAGGATACAAATCTATATATAACTAGCTAGCTAATTAATATTTGTTGGAAACTACATATATATTTTGTATCGCGGAATCTTATGGCTAATATATAAATAAAATAGGCGTATCCTTTTATTTCTACGTAGCATAAACTCTCTATCTTTTCTATGGATTTCTTGCATTTGAACTACCCTATTTATAAAATTAATGAATTATGGACACCAAACAAATAAAATTAAAACTTGCTTTTGCGTCTACTGGTTGGCTATCAATTGATGTTGTATGAAACAAATAAATGATAATTTGAATGATTAGGGAGTTGATTGTTAAAAAAAGAAAGAAAAAGGTGTTCAAAATGATTAATTGTGGCAACTACAGGAGGCTATACATATTGGAAAAATTAGTAGTTTGTGATATAATAAAGTTTTTATCCAACATGAAGACAGGGGAGAAATAAGAAATTCTATAAGTTGGACTCTTATTTAATTTCATCGCTATGGAAATTTCCATAAGCCTGTTCAATATTGAACTTAGGGTCGCAAAAATTGACGACCATATGAGAATTTCCATAGGGTACTTTGTGGAAGCTATTGTCGAAACTTGGGGGTTTAACTGCAAATTTTCATGGCCGAAAGAAAACTCACTATCTAGCCTGTTGGACATTCTAAAGGACGAATTTTTAAATAATTATTTATAAATCAATATTTTTGAGCAGTTTATAAGCAGTTTTTAGTAACTGCTATACTAACAGTTTAAAAGTTTAAACTCCTAGTTTTTTAGAATGGAATCTAATTATCACATTCAAGTTCTTAATTTTCTCTGCCACTTTTTAAATGTTATTGAGAGAAAATCTGGGTTTTTTTTTTACTTGAATTTCTATTTTGGCTTTGTTAATCCTAGAGGAATTTGCCATAAATTTTTAGTAGCAACATAGTGGAAGTATAATTTCCTTACGGACGGCGATTAAACATAAAAGCTACTGAAATTTAATTTTTTCTAACCATCTTTTAGGAAATTACCCATAATGGATGCTATTGGTTCTATTTCTATAGCGAATCCAGAGTTCTTGCATCAACAATCAGGTGAATGTAGATCACAAGAAACATGAGAAAAGAGTTGTTATGCAGAAGAAAAGGTTTGTATAATCTCTTTAGTCATATCAAGTTTCCTAAAGGAATTTTGGAATTTGGTAGAGTTCAAATACAATATAAAAAATAAGGTGCAGATAAATTTGTCTTTATGAAAAATTTAGAATTCCAAATGATTGAAAATGTCTTGTTTATGGCTAAAGTCCATAAGTTACACATAGTAGTTGCAAAATTTAAAGTTTTGAAAGTTTTTCTCCACAACCATTTACACCCATTGTTGTGATGATATCTAAGGCTTATAGAAAAATATATATGGAAATCTAAACATATTATTTTTATTTTTAGACATGAATATATAACTATTTTTTTTTATGAAATTGTCACAGTTGTTTATGTTAGGTTTAAAAGTGTGATGTTGCTAACCCTCTAACAAAAAGTTTTCCTAGAGATGTGGTAAGAAAACCTTTTTGAATTTGAAATGAGTGATGGAAACCTGACCTTTTTTTTTATTGCATAGCAAATATAATGGTTTAGCCAATAAGCTATAGTTTGCGATATTTAGCAAGTGTTAAAAAATACGAAGTACTTAAAAGAAAAATTAGGGTGATAATAAATTACTCTTAATGAAGAAACATAATTCGAATTAAGAACTAAGTCAAAGTTAAGGACTTGGGTAGATCTTCACCTAAGAAAGCATAAGAACTAGTGTTGTTTCAATGAAGATTTTTGAAAATAAAACTTTATAAGTTTTTTATGTTAGCATAAGACCATAATGTGGTATTAAAACTCACGATAATTATGTAAAAGGTGTTAATAATATTTGTGTATATCCTTTTTGTCTTGCCAATATAGGAATTATGGTTTAACAGAACATAATCTAACCTACATTTTCAATAAGATTTGAAAAGCATATACAAGAAGATTTAAGTTGAAAGATGGCTTCAATATATATATATATATATATATATATCTTAAGTCATACTATCACTAACTATGTGAAGATTGTTAGATATGTTAGTAGTCAGTGATAAACTAAATAAGAAGAAAATAACAAAAACATTCTAAAAGTTGGATACTTATTTAATTTTCAATGCCATGTAAATTTCCATTAGGCAGGGTGTGAAAACTACTACACAACTTGATCTTAGGGTCACAAGAATTTATGACCATAAGAATTTCCATAGGTTTCCCTATGAAAGTGTTGGGTTTTGAACATGCATCTCATACATAGCACAAGGAAAATGTAAAATTTTATAAAATCCAAAACATGATCATGCTTATGTAAATCAAAATTGGATTGCAACCATTAATATGGATGAAGTACAATACCTTATTTTGCAACTTGCACTTTAAGGTTGGGAGCTTTCCTTCTTGTTAGATTATTACAAACCACAACATTCTAAGGCTAAGGATTATCTTTAACAATTTCTACATGAAGGAGCAAAGAAAAGAACCTTAAAGGTAATGGCTGACAATTAACCTAAAGTGCTAGCTATAATGAATTTCCTTGAAAAGAGAAGAAAAGAGAATAGCATATATTTTCACTAAGTGAGGTAGCCACAAAAATAACCCTTAAAAGAGATATTTATATATTTTCTAATCATAATTATAGTTGTACACATAAAACTCTAAGTTCTGCTTCATATTCTAAATATAATTTTATAGAATCGAACAACATTGCGCTTGAATTGCACACGTGAAGTGCCTTAGGTCTGTTAATGGTGTGACTAAGAAGCCTCTCTCATGCGTGCGGTAGAGACATTTGTTGTTGCATGCGTGCAAGTGTTGCTTGCATCTGTTGATAGTATGCCATATGTGTCATGCACTTGATGTGGGACTACTCATTTGCGACCGTGAAAATCTTTCATGCCCACATTTCCATTCGGCTCAAGTTTCTCTCTTATGTTTTGGTTCCAATCCAAGGCCCATTTTACATTTCATTCATTCATTCATTCTATGCATGTAACCTATGAGGTTCCTAGTTATGTTGGCAACACAAATCATCTCATAATTTTGAGTAGATCATGAGCAATATATAGCAATATATCACGACCACTTAAATAACTAGAAAGTCCATGGTCTGACTATAAAACCCTTCTATAGAAAATTACTATGCAATTTGTCCTTTCATTATACTATACCTCATTTTGTTCAGAGTATGGACTATGTTAACCTTGAGGGGTATTTTCGTTATTTTGATGATAACAAATAATATAACAATATTGTATTTAACATACTTGTTTTTGTAAGTGTATTATACAGGACATGAATTAAAATAGCAAGAATGGAGAATTGGAAGAATAATCCTTGAGAAACAAAATCAAGGAGTAGCATGTTCACTACCGTGACTCTAGGAGTCACTCCTGTAAAGGAAGCTAACCGTTAGCAAAACCAACATTTGAAGTTCACGGCCATGAAGGAAAAATAAACCGTGAAGTAAGCATTTCAGTCACCCCCGTGAATAAAGGTGTCACCCCCGTGAAGCATCATGCAATTTCATCCAGAGAGCTTCACGACCAGAGTCACCACTTGGCTCACGGCTGGGAAGAGTGTCACGCCCGTGAATGATTAATGTCACGCCCGTGACTCTATATGTTAAAACATTCCAGAGAGCTTCACGACCAGAGTCACCACTTGGCTCATGGCTGGGAAGAGTGTCACGCCCGTGAATGATTAATGTCACGCCCGTGACTCTATATGTCAAAACATTCCAGAGAGCTTCACAACCAAGGTCACCACTTCAGTCACGGTTTGGGAAGAACTGTCACCCCCGTGACAAGCATAGTCACGCCCGTGAACAATGAAAGAGAAAAATGTCAGGCGCGATTTTTTGGTTGGTACAACGGCTAGTTTCTTATTTAATGCACCCAACGGCTATATTCAGCCATGGGAGTATAAATGGAAGTCATTTATGCATTAAGGAACAAGAGGATGATAAGAAAAATTAAAGATTAGCATATACTTAAAATCACAAGCTATCTTGTACTTTCATACTTTGAGAACAAATCAATTCTTTGTAAAAATCTTTTTGCTCCTCATATTTGAGCAATAAAGATTTATAAGTGGTTCTCTCTGTAATCTTTACTCAAGTGAGCTTTGGGTAATTCTGGGTTAAGAGTAGAACACTTGTAAGGGTTAGTTGTGTAAACCTCCAAAACACAAAGTGTAGGTTGTTTGTGTGAGCCTATAAAACACAAAGTGTAGGTTGTTTGTGTGAGCCTGTAAAACACAAAGTGTAGGTTGTTTGTGTGAGCCTGTAAAACACAAGGAATTGGTTATTGTGTGAGCCATTAAAACACAAAGTGTAAGTTGTTTGTGTGAGCCTGTAAAACACAAGGAATTGGTTATTGTGTGAGCCATTAAAACACAAGGGATTTCTGGGTTAGGTGTGAGCCATTGTGAGAAACACCATAGTTGGGAGTGAGCTTGTAAAACTCTATTGTAACACTTAGTGTGTTAGTGAAACTCCCAATTGCGATTGGGGAGAGGAGTAGGGTTTGTTAACACCCGAACCTCTATAAATCTTTGTCTGATTTTCTCTATCCCTCCTAAGATTAATTATTTATTTCTACACCTTAAAATTTAATTTTTTTAACTCAAATTCAACCCCCTTCTTGGTCTAATATCTGGGCAACAATTGGTATCAGAGCTTTGTCTAGCATCGAAGCCTAAAAAGCGCTAGTAAAGAGTAAGATATGGCCAGTGAAGGATTCCAGAGTCTCAAACCTTACTTTGATGGAGCAAATTATGCCCATTGGAAGTTTAGGATGGAGACATACTTGGATAGTGAAGGAATTGAAGTCTGGGATAGTGTACGAAAAGAATGGACACCACCTACCAGAAGAGGAGCTGATGGTGAAGAGGAAATCCTATGAAGAGATGATTGGACAGAGCTTCAAAGAAAAGCAAATTTCAAAAACAAGAAGGCAATGACAATTCTATCAAGCTCATTATCTATTGAAGAATGTGGGAGAATACAACACTGCTCAACAGCATATAGCATGTGGAAGACATTGGAGAAAGGTCATAAAGCCACATGAGATGACGAAAGCTCTTCAAGTGAAAAAGATGATAATGAAAGTGAAGAGGTCAACCTATGCTTCATGGCTATTGAGGATCACATCTCGGATAAGGTAAGATTACTACACTCATATTCCTTCAATAATGATAGTAGTGATAATGATAGTAATAGTAATAGTGATGATGATGATGAGCAAAGCCTAATAGAAAAATTAAATATAGAATTAGAGAAATATAAAACTAAATTTAGTACCTATAGAAATAATATCTCTAATTTGAAAAATAAGATAGATGGTTTAGAAAAAGAGAACATAAAGCTTAAATCATCTAATGAATCTCTTCAAAAGTCATTAGATGAATACTCATCAAGACCCTCAACAGCTTCACTGTTAAAAGAAAATAATACTTTGAAAAATGAAGTTGAGGAACTTAGAAATTCCAATTCTAAATTTCACAAGGGTAAAGAGAGCTTAGATACTCTCATTGTGTCTCAAAGACCACCTTTAGTTAGACATGATCTAGGATTTAAGGACACATCATCATCTTCTAACAAAACAGTATTTGTTAAGTCTAAAGAACATAACATTTCCACACCTGTTAGAACTGCAACAAGAAATAAAAATGTTAAACCCTCTATACAGAAAAAGAATCATACCTTTATATATAGGAAGAATGTATCTAGAAAAATGCAAATTAATCATGATTGTGCATGCCATTGTTCTCAAAGTCAGTTTAATCAAATTATGGCATTCAAATACATTGTAAGACCAAAAAGCAAGTTTATACCTAAACAATGTAATTACTGTATGAAAATGGGTCATATAAACAAACATTGTTGGATAAGGAAGGCTCATTGGGAACCTTCATGTGCTAACCTCCAAGGACCCAAACTCATTTGGGTACCTAAATATCATACTTGATTTGTGATTCTATAGGTATGCCTCAAGTCCACAATAAACAAAAATGCGTGGCTAGTAGACAGTGGATGCTCAAGGCATATGACAGGAGATAAAGAACTCTTCAATGAAATCAAAAGTATTGATGGAGGTAAAGTTACCTTTGGAAACAATGCAAAGGGTAAGGGAATTGGCATTGGTTCTATTGGTGTTGATGGTACTACTTTTATTAAGGATGTCTTACTTGTTGATGGCTTGAAACATAACTTGTTAAGTGTAAGTCAATTATGTGATAAAGAAAACAAAGTAATCTTTACTTCAAATGAATGTCTTGTAATCTCTATTGATGGTCAAGAAATATTTAAAGGAAATAGAGATATCAATACGTACATAATAAACTTACATGAACTATCTAACCATTCATCTAAGTGTCTTGTGACAACTAGTGATGGATCTTGGCTGTGGCATAGAAGACTTGGTCATGCTAACATGGACTTAATACAAAGTCTCAGCACAGGAGAGCTAGTAAAAGGATTACCAAGAGTTAAATATGAAAAAGGCAAGACATGTGATCCTTGTCAAAGAGGAAAGCAACACAAGTCATCTTTCAAAGCCAAAAACATAGTAAGTACTTCAAAACCTCTTCAACTCCTGCATTTAGACTTATTTGGACCTACTAGAATTGCTAGCTTAGGAGGAAAACATTATGCATTTGTCATCATAGATGATTACTCTAGATTTACTTGGGTAATTTTCTTAGCTCAAAAGAGTGATGCTTTTGAAAATTTCAAAAAACTTTGCTAAAAGAGTTCAAAATGAAAAAGGGTACTACATTTCAAAAATAAGAAGTGATCATGGGAAAGAATTTGAAAATGAAAACTTTGAAAGCTTTTGTCTTAAACATGGCATTTCACATAATTTCTCATCTCCTAGGACACCTCAACAAAATGGGGTAGTTGAAAGGAAAAATCGAACATTAATTGAAATGGCTAGAACAATGCTTAATGAATATGAATTACCAACGTATTTTTGGGCATAAGCCACAAACACTGCATGTTATATTTCAAATCGAGTTTTCAAAAGACCTCTTTTAAACAAAACCTCATTTGAGCTATGGAATGGAAGAAAGCCCTTGGTTTCATACTTTAGAGTATTTGGATGCAAGTGTTTTATATTGAACACCAAGGACAATCTTGGAAAATTTTCCTCTAAGTCTGATGAAGATATCTTTTTAGGATACTCTACAACCAGCAAAGCATATAGAGTATTTAATAAAAGATCATTAACGGTGGAAGAATCCATGCATGTTGTTTTTAATGAAACTAGTAGACTTGATCTTGTGAAAGGTAGTGCTCTTGGTGATGTTGTAGATAATATGGAAAAATTTGTCATTGAAAATGGAAAAGAAGAAATCAATCAAGAAAATTTACTACCTCAAAATCAAGAACAAATGGAGCAAGAACTTCCAAAAGAATGGAGAATGAAGAAAGATCATCCAAAAGAGCAAATAATTGGTGATCTATCAAGGGGAGTAAGTACTAGATCTCATTTCAAGCATTTAGTCACTGACATTGCTTTTATTTCACAAATTGAGCCTAAAAACATTGATGAGGCTCTTAATGATGAAAGTTGGGTAATTGCCATGCAAGAGGAACTCAACCAATTTGAGAGAAATAAGGTATGGAACCTAGTACCTAGACCCAAGAATCATCCAATCATAGGCAGCAAATGGGTATTTAGAAATAAATTAGATGAACAAGGGTTAATAACTAGGAATAAAGCAAGACTAGTTGCAAAAGGATATAATCAGGAAGAAGGTATAGATTATGATGAAACATATGCACCTGTAGCTAGATTAGAAGCTATAAGAATACTCTTAGCATATGCATGTCACATGAATTTCAGCATGTCACATGAATTTCAAACTTTTTCAAATGGATGTGAAAAGTGCATTTCTAAATGGTTATATAGATGAAGAAGTGTATGTAGAACAACCACCAGGTTTTGAAAGCTACGATTTGCCAAATCATGTTTTTAAACTTTTAAAAGCTTTGTACGGTTTAAAACAGGCTCCAAGAGCTTGGTATGAGAGACTAAGTTCTTTTTTATTAGAAAATAGCTTCACAAAGGGAAATGTTGACACTACACTATTCATCAAAAAACATAAGCATGATATACTAATTGTTCAAATTTATGTTGATGATATAATATTTGGTTCTACGAATGAGCTGCTTTGTCAAGAATTTGCTAAGTGCATGACTAGGGCATTTGAAATGAGCATGATAGGAGAACTTAAGTATTTCCTTGGTCTACAAATAAAGCAAAGCAATGAGGGCATATTCATCAACTAATCCAAATATTCCAAAGACTTAATAAAAAAATTTGGTATGGAAGGATGCAAAAATGCCAAGACTCCTATAAGCACATCAACAAAATTGGACAAAGATGAAAAGGGTAAGAGCATTAATGAAAAGCTTTATAAAGGTATGATCGGATCACTTTTATATCTCACTACTTCTAGACCCGATATTATGTATAGTGTTTGCTTATGTGCACGATTTCAATCATGTCCTAAAAAATCTCATTAAATGCTGTAAAAAGGATTTTAAGATATTTACATGGAACATTGCATCTAGGTTTATAGTATCCTAGGAATTCATCTTTTTATATTATAGGATATTCAGATGCAGACTATGCTAGTAGTCTTTTGGATATAAAAAGTACTTCAGGTACTTGTCACTTCATTGGAAAATGTTTGGTTTCTTGGTTTAGCAAGAAACAAGTTTCAGTTGCTCTCTCAACTGCTGAAGCTGAATATGTAGCAGTTGGATGTTGTTGTACACAAATTCTTTGGATGAAACAACAACTTAAGGACTATGGTCATGAGATGAACCATATACCTATAAAATGTCACAACACTAGTGCTATAAATCTTTCAAAGAATCCTATTCAACACTCTAGAAGTAAACATATTTACATTAGACACCACTTTATTAGAGATCATGTTCAATATGGAGATGTTGAATTAGAATTTATATGCATAGAAAATCAATTAGCAGATATTTTCACTAAGTCTCTAAATGAGGAAAGATTTAATTTCATTAGAAGAGAACTAGGTATGATTGATGGATTAACCTTGTGATTGCAAGAATATGAAATTTTAATTGTTGATCTTAAATCATATCACAAGTTATAAGATAGAAATTTTGATGAGAATTCATGTTTTATGAAGTAGAATCTTTGTTGAAATGATTTAGTCTTGTTGCAGAACTTAATTTCTTTTTGATGAAAATTATAGGGGAGTCACGCCCGTGACTTAAGTGGCCCAAAGAGGCAGTGTCGTTCACGACATGCTTCTCGGCTTCAAGTGGTGAAACTTAGTTTCACGGCTTGAGTCATGCCCGTGAAAATGGACTTTCACGCTCGTGACGCATTTTCACTCCCGTGAACAGTTACGCCTCAAAAACTCACAGAAGCTTTCACAACTTTGGTTCACGACATGATTCACGGCTTCAAGTGGTGAAACTTAGTTTCACGGCTTGAATCATGCCCGTGAAAATGGACTATCATGCCAGTGCACTTATTCACGCCTTCATTCACGGGTGGAACACTACTTCAGCAAACCGTGAACACGACCATTCACGCCCGTGACACCATAAGTCACGCCCGTGAATGTATCGAATATATAAGAAAACAGCCGGTTACAACCTTCATTTCAACTCTCCATCTCCCAAAACCGATCTCATTTACTCTCATTCATTGAGACATTGAAGATTCCGACCCCAAAGACTTGAAATTTTACTATAAAAACCCCCAAAAGTTCGAATCTTCAGCAGAAATCATACATTTCTAGGGTTTTACATCAAATTTTCTGTCAAATATTTTCTTCAACTCCATCAACTAATTTCTTCAAATATGGAGACTGTTTCATCTAAGGGAAAGAGAAAGAAGTCCCATGCACCTAAGAGGTATGCAGATTACCTCATGAACCGCATTTCGGAGAGTTGCCATCCTCGGTATGCAACTTTGAAGAAGAGACCTCTTTTATCATCAAGGTCCTTCGATTGGCAGACAGTCCATACTCTCGGACTTGAGATGGCTATGACAGAGCAACTACAAGCCTTTCATCTAAAAGAGTTTGTTGAAATCCATCAGCCGACTTTGAGGGAGCCAATGCTGGAATTTCTCAGCACCTTGCAGGTTTCACCAACTGGAGTGGTGAAATTCCAACTATGCGATAATCCTAACACCCTCAGCGCCATCGCATTTGGAGAATTGTTCAACCTACCATCTGATGGCATTCTAAATGAGACTGAGGTTGAATTCTTTGCCCTTCTAGCCTGGACTTATTTTGGATATAATTGTAGCTGGGACGTGAAGAAGACCAAAAGCACTCATCTCGTGGCCCCAGTACACAGGTACTTGCATAGGTTCCTAACCTATAGCATTTTTGCTAGGGGAGAAAGTAATGGAACAATCAGAAAGTCAGAGCTCTTCCTCCTTGAGATGGCTCACAGGGGAGTCACAGTGGCACTTTCCAGATGGTTTGCAAACCATCTTCTCTCCATTGCCACCAAGCCCACAGGAGATATCTTGATTGGGGCACATGTCAACCATATTGCAGTGAAGCTCAAT
The DNA here is from genome assembly GCA_023653625.1 of Triadica sebifera. NCBI lineage: Eukaryota > Viridiplantae > Streptophyta > Magnoliopsida > Malpighiales > Euphorbiaceae > Triadica > Triadica sebifera. Next base: position 13,763,168 of record CM042898.1, on the reverse strand, counting down.
TATTTGAAGCTGGATGACCATCACTTCAACATCATTCCTGCACATCCTCGAGATAGGTTGGATGTCGAGTCATTGATCAAGATGGGAGCAGCTGTCAGAATCGTTTTTCAGAACGATATCTTCTACCACTTCACTGATACTGCTGGAGAGATTATCTGGGAAGATAATGACGCGGAGGATTTTAAAGCAGGCCTCTAGGGAGTCCAGCAGAAAAAGAGGGCTCGGATTGAGGAACCACCTCCAGCAGTCGAACAGGACATTGGACAGTCCTCAGCTTCCACACCATCCTTAGCGCAGCAGGTGGTCGACCTCTTGGCACCACGTTTTGAGTAGCTGCAGACTTCCATGGATGAGAGGTTGGAGAACCTCAAGGACTTCATGGAGTCTTGGATGGATAGCCTTGAGGCTGAAGTAGCTAGGCTTCGTGATAGGATGTCTGGCTAGGAGATAGGCTAGAGTGTAGCCTAAACTTGATAATTTTTAGTTTATTTGTCATTTTTATGTTTTGATTGTGTAGGAAATTTTTAAATTTCCTTTCTGAATATTTTAACTTAGTTTGTATTCTCTTCCTTTATAATATATATATATGTTTGTTCTTGTTTACTTCAATCTTCATATCCTTTTTGATTGATGACAAAAGGGGGAGAAAAACTAGCAATATATGATAGGGGAGAATGGTATAGGAATTGGTGAATCAAAAAGTGAATTGACTTTGAATTGGTTTAAAAATCTTGATTCAACATTTCATATACCATGTATATAATTGGAAAATTAAGTTTTTATATACCTTAGATATACCCTAAGTATACTTTGCATATACCTTAAAGCAAGTTACAAATAAAAACATGCCATGATATACCTTAAATATACCTTACATATACTTTATGTCTTGAAAAGGAATTATGGTATGTATTGGATATACTTCTCATATAACTTGCATATACTTAAAATCTAGTTTTATGCTACATCATTATTTACTATTCTTGCACAGTATAATTTTTTATCCTAAGTATATTTTGAGGGGGAGACTTCTCAAAATCACATATTGCTAGATTATTTGTCACCATCAAAAAGGGGGAGATTGTTAACCTTGAGGGGTATTTCCGTTATTTCGATGATAACAAATAATATAGCAATATTGTATTTAGCATACTTGTTTTTGTAAGTGTATTATACAGGACATGAATTAAAATAGCAAGAATGGAGAATTGGAAGAATAATCCTTGAGAAACAAAAATCAAGGAGTAGCATGTTCACTGCCGTGACTCTAGGAGTCACTCCCGTGAAGGAAGCTAACCGTTACCAAAACCAACATTTGAAGTTCACGGCCATGAAGGAAAAATAAACCGTGAAGTAAGCATTTCAGTCACACTCGTGAATAAAGGTGTCACCCCCATGAAGCATCATGCAATTTCATCCAGAGAGCTTCATGACCAGAGTCACCACTTGGCTCACGGCTGGGAAGAGTGTCACGCCCGTGAATGATTAATGTCACGCCCGTGACTCTATATGTCAAAACATTCCAGAGAGCTTCACGACCAGAGTTACCACTTGGCTCACGGCTGGGAAGAGTGTCACGCCCGTGAATGATTAATGTCACGCCCGTGACTCTATATGTCAAAACATTCCAGAGAGCTTCACAACCAAGGTCACCACTTCAGTCACAGTTTGGGAAGAACTGTCACCCCCGTGACAAGCATAGTCACGCCCGTGAACAATGAAAGAGAAAAATGTCAGGCACAATTTTTTGGTTGGTACAACGGCTAGTTTCTTATTTAATGCACCCCAACGACTATATTCAGCCATGGGAGTATAAATGGAAGTCATTTATGCATTAAGGAACAAGAGGATGATAAGAAAAAGAAAAGATTAGCATATACTTAAAATCACAAGCTATCTTGTACTTTCATACTTTGAGAACAAATCAATTCTCTGTAAAAATCTTTTTGCTCCTCATATTTGAGCAATAAAGATTTATAAGTGGTTCTCTCTGTAATCTTTACTCAAGTGACCTTTGGGTAATTATGGGTTAAGAGTAGAACACTTGTAAGGGTTAGTTGTGTAAACCTCCAAAACACAAAGTGTAGGTTGTTTGTGTGAGCCTATAAAACACAAAGTGTAGGTTGTTTGTGTGAGCCTGTAAAACACAAAGTGTAGGTTGTTTGTGTGAGCCTGTAAAACACAAGGAATTGGTTATTATGTGAGCCATTAAAACAAAGGGATTTCTAGGTTAGGTGTGAGCCATTGTGAGAAACACCATAGTTGGGAGTGAGCTTGTAAAACTCCATTGTAACACTTAGTGTGTTAGTGAAACTTCCAATTGCGATTGGGGAGAGGAGTAGGGTTTGTTAATACCCGAACCTCTATAAATCTTTGTGTCTGATTTTCTCTATCATTCCCTAGATTAATTATTTATTTCCGCACCTTAAAATTTAATTTTTTTTAACTCCAATTCAACCCCCCTTCTTGGTCTAATATCTGGGCAACAGACTATGTGTCAACTCCCACTAGATTGATTATGTCATATCTAATCCAAATGATATTAGAACTTGTCTTTGAGATCTATTACTCTATTAGATATATTCTTGAAATCCCTTTTCATAACGTGTCCACCTCCAAAAAGGATTTCTGAGTAATGATCTCCCATAAGAGGTCATAGGTATACTCTCCTTCTTCAGGAGTGGTGAATCCATTATTAGCTACTTAACTATTTTTTAATACCTCATGTTATATCCAGTCACCACTATATGAGGGATCTCTAAGAGATAACAAGAAATAGTATCAAAGTATAGGATTTAGTATCCAAGATAATCATTAGTATCTCAAGTCTAAAGATACTTGCACCATTGCTATGATGAGACTATCACTAATATTCAATAGATATCCATATGATTGCCTCATGTCTAGGTCATCCAATGAACTTGACTACTCTGGCAAGCATACATATGTTAACTTTAAATATCTCATGTCTACAGTTTATGAGATCAACTACTTGACCAAGTCATGGAGTATAACAAGTGCTAGTTTATCCGGATTAACAATGTCATATTTTGTTAATCCTATGACAAGGGATTATTTAGGTAACACAATTGCACATAATAGGAATCTCATTATCATATTCTCATAATGATTTTCTTCATGTTGTATTTCATACCAATTACTTCATTAAATAGTTAAAGATCAATTATCAAATTCATAAATAATGAACACCAAATGATGAAAATTCCTTCATTAATAATGAAATTGTGTACACAAAGTATGCTAAGGTAACACTTATCTAGCAACTTCTGTAATACTTGATAATTTAGGCCACGGTCGCGGTTGACCGAAATCCGGCGCGCTGAACCAATCGGGGTCTAAATTTGGACATGAAAGAAATAAATTTAAATAATAATAAGATGGGAGAAAAATATTTTGAATATTATTAATTGAGAATTTTGAAGTTTGGAATTAAAATTGGGAAAAAAATTATTTTTCGCTGAATGAAATTGGGAATTGCAGTGTTTTTGGCACAGAAATTCTAAGAAGGCATAAAAATGGAATATTCTTTATCTAAGGAAAGGAATATCCTTTTGATTAAAATAAAGTAAGAGTGATTTAAATTAATGGACCAATATGAATCAAGATTAGTAATTAATCCTAACCACCCACCTAATCCAACTATAAAAAGTCAAATTTTCACTTTTTTGACCATTCTTCTTCTTCTTCATCTTGACCAAACTCATTTCTCTCTCTTTTCTTCTTCTTTGCCGTGAGCTTCTCCTCTCCCATTTACTTTTGTTTTTCTTTCTTCAAATCAAGCTCAGATTAGATGAAAAAAAAGGTGATTAAGGCAAGATCATGAAGAAAGTGAAGTAAAGTGAGCAAAACTAATGAAGAGGAAGGAAGAAAGGAAGAAAAAAAAAAGAGTTTTTAGCCATTTGGAAGATCATCAAAGGTGAGTTTAGATTTTCCATCTCCTTACTTTCTTCTTCTCTTTTCTTTGAGTTTGAGGTTAGTTGCCATTATAGCTAGTAAATTAGGGTTATTAGTATGCTAATGGTGATTAAGGGTGGATTAGTGTGATTAGTGTTTGATTAGTGTAAAATTTATTGTTAGGGCAAGGAAGTGAACAACCTTTGAACCAAAATCAAAGGGGAAGTAAGGGCAAGGAAAAGGCTATCTAAGAGGAAGAGAAAAGTGAAGAAAAATAGAACTTTGAGGTATGTACATTTGGCAAAAATTCAATATAGAAAAGTATTGATTTTGATTTTGTGATGTAGTGAATTTATGTATGAAATTCTGAACATTTGATTGAGTGATTAAATGATGCCATGAATGTGAAAATAAAGACTAGAAAACGAGGTTGATGCATGAAAATGGAAAATGTATGAATTATTTGATGTGCTGGAAAATTCGTCTTATGAACAGTGTCCAGTGTTTTGGTCATAACTTGAGTTCTGGAAATCATTTCTGAGTGATTCTTGCTGGATTGGAAAGTTAAGATATAGGGATTGAACTTTCATTCAGACCATTAGACCTAAATATGCCTGGAAATAGGTGACAAATGGACTCAAACTTTGAACTAGAAATCTGTCCAGAAAAAAAAAATACTGGGCAGATTGCAGTGAACATAGGTTGGAAAACAATTCATAACTTTTGCTAAGAAATTATTTTTAATGTGATTCCAGTTGGAAATTAAAGATAAGACATGTACCTGAATTTTTATAGTTGATCACTTGTCGAAATGCCATCTAGAAATGGATGAAAAAGATATAGAAAGATAAGGCAGAAATCTGTCCAGTAAAATACTGGGCAGATTGCAGCGAACGTAACTTAGGAGAAAATTTATAACTTTTGCTAAAAAATTTGTTTTGATGTGATTTCAGTTGGAAATTAAATATAAGACATGTACCTATATTTTGTTAGATGATCACATGTCCAAATTCTGTCTAAAAATAGACAAAAAATGCAGAGCAACATAAGGTAGAAATGCTGTCCAGAATAGGACAGCTGGTAGAAATGTGTTGATTGTGGATTTATGTGTTAGAAAATGTATTGATTGAATTTTTCTTATAGTTATAATGATTAAATGAGCTAGTATGAGGTTGTAAAATATTGATTGAGAATTATTGCATTTATATGGAATTTATATTAATATTTCCCTACATAATTTATGCAAATATGAATAAAGGTAACAAATGTAATTTAAGCCCTATAACATCTAGTCGAGAACTAGAAATTAGGATAAGTTGGCATGCCAATAAATGGGTAGAAATATAGGCACTAAATATAATAGTGCTGAGTTAAAATTATGTAGGCACTAAAAATAATAGTGCTGAGTTGAAATTTATTTAGGCACTAAGAATTAGTGCTGAGTTCGAAATTTACGTAGGCACCAAAAAGGTGCTGAGTTGTTATTGAAAATGTAGGCGTTAAACGACGAGTTATAAAATAATTATGTAGGCGCCGAGTATACTGCCGGAGAGCAGAAACCCTGTATCCAGTGTTTAGTTCCGGTCTAAGATGTCGTGGACTATTAAATAAATAACAGAAAAAAAAATGTGAAGTATGAAATTCATATTGTAAATTTTATATCTTGTATTGTTAAAATTTCAAGCATGCTTAATGAATAAAATATCATAATTCATGAATTAAATATTTTTGCATGAAGAAAATAGTTTATTATTAATTGAATATTTGGCATGCTAAATAGGTTAATTGTAGTTTCTAAAATTTTATTTTAGAATTATTTATGTAATGATTGGATAGTTGTCAAACGTACCCCTAAGCTAGTAGCTTAGCGTGTGTGTTTCACGCGCAGATAAATAGAAGTAGCTGTTCCGATAGGGCGACCGAAGAAGAGGGAACCCCAAGATCAGATTGCAGCAGTCTAGTTCTTTTTGTATGTTTTGATAATGATGTTGTAAAAATTAAGTTTTAAGAATTTTGTTGATGTAAATTTGTGGCTTGTAATATTTATAAGTAATGGATTTGGTAATTATATATATCTAGAATTATTGTAGTTATATTTTTAAATATCATGGTTTAATGAATAAGTTATTTTAAATCACAATATTCCCATCACTAGATATATATTTAAATTGAAAAAAAAATATTTATACAAAATTGAGCGTTGGTTTTAAATTAAATGAGCTTAGTAGCACTTCCATATCATATTAGCGATTAGTAGGGTAAGTGAGCGCTACATTTAGTGGTATCAGAGCCAGGTTAATGATTCTTAATCAGTGGGTGTAAAATAGAATATGTGTCTCATTTATATGCATAAAATGCTGCAATTATCTGATTTGGGTCCCTTCTCTTGGTTTATAGGTAGATATGGATTCGGAATCGGAACAAGATTTCTCAGAAGATGAACTGAGTAATAATCCTTCACGCTCAGCCAATCCCAGACAACCTCAATATGTGAGAGATTCCGGACCGAGTGTAGTAGCTCCTCCGAGAGCAGAGAGACAGGATAATTTAGGACAGGAGCCTCTTATGGAGCAGATAGCTAATTTATTGCAACGGATAGTACAAGCAGTTCCACAACCAGCTCCACCTCCTCCTCCACCTCAGCCAAAATCCCGGATTGATAAGCTGAGAAAATATGGGGCCACAGATTTTATGGGAAGGAGAGAGGATGACCCAACAGCTTCAGAGTTTTGGATGGAATCCACAGAAAGGGTGTTTGAGGAATTGGAGTGTCTAGAGGAACAGAAGGTTAGATATGCAGTGTCCCTTTTAAAAGATCATGCCTATGATTGGTGGAAATCAATTTTATCAAAGCCCCAGACACCGAAGCCACCTTCCTGGAATTTCTTCAAGGCAGAATTTAGCAAGAAATATGTGCCAAGAGTTTATGTGAATGAAAAGAAAAAGGAGTTTCAAGACTTGAAGCAGGGAAGCATGTCAGTCGCCGAGTATGAGATGGAATTCACCCGACTAAGTAAATATGCGACTGGAATCATCGCTGATGAGGCAGACAGATGCCGAAGATTTGAGGATGGGCTTAATGATGATATTGGGAATATGGTGACCGCCCTTCAGCTTGAGGATTTTGCTACACTAGTATCCTCAGCCATTAGTGTGGAAAAGAGGTCAAAGAGAAAGAGGATGGAAGAGCTACCACGGAGACAGACATTTATCATGGGCCATACATCAGGTAAAAGGAGGCGGACAGCGCCTAGGTTTTTCCAGTCACAGGGTACTAGATCAAACTTTTCAACTAGGCAAAGCCAGCGGTCCAGGCCAGAGGGATCTACAGCTAGTGCACCAGCTTCGGGTAATAGGAGATTCATATCTGTCGCATGTCAACATTGTGGGAGATCACATGCAGGTGATTGCTGGTGGATTACTGGAGCATGCTTACGATGCGGATCTACTGAGCACAAACAGAAAGATTGCCCGAGAGGAAGAGGTACATGTGGTGTAATATCAATTCAGGTTCAGAATGTCACTCGAGGCAGAGGCAGGGGACAAGGACAGTCTAGAAGTGGCAGAATTGGGCAGAGTATATCAGAATCAGTGAATAGAGCAGAAGGTAGTCGAGCCCCAGCCCGAGCATATGCCATGAGAGCTCGTGAGGAGCAGGATGCCCCGGATGTGATAATTGGTAAATTTTCTCTTTATGATACTGATTTATTTGCACTGATAGATCCGGGTTCTACACATTCATATTTATGTATGTCACCACCTAGTCACGGTAATATGGTAGCAGAGGAATTAGATTTTGATATATTAGTGACCAATCCTTTGGGTCATGCAGTGAAAGTTAGTCGAGTCTATAAAAATAGTCCAATCAAAGCTCAGAATGTAGAATTCCCAGCTAATCTAATAGAGTTGCCATTCCGTGAGTTTGATGCAATCTTGGGGATGGATTGGTTAACTCGGCATAAGGCAGTGGTGGATTGTCAGTATAGGAGAGTGACTTTCAAGAATTCAGGGCAGGATGATGTGATTGTCCTAGGCGAGAACCGACCATACTTGACTAATGTCATTTCTGTGACGAAGGCAAGTAAGCTTATCAAAAAAGGATGTGAAGCATTTTTGGCACATATTGTAGATACCAAAAAGGAGAGTCTAGATCTCAGGGAGATTCCTACAGTATGTGAATATCCAGATATATTTCCTGAGGACTTGCCAGGGTTACCACCTGTCAGAGAGATTGAGTTTGCCATTGATGTTTTGCCAGGCACAGCCCCGATATCGATCACTCCCTACAGAATGGCACTTACTGAACTAAAAGAATTAAAGGTCCAGTTGCAAGAGTTGTTAGAGAAAGGGTTTATCAGGCCTAGTGTCTCACCTTGGGGTGCTCCTGTTCTATTTGTGAAAAAGAAAGATGGCACCTTTCGGTTATGCATTGATTATCGTCAGTTGAACAAGATGACAATTAAGAACAGATATCCCTTGCCGAGAATAGATGACTTGTTTGATCAGTTGAAAGGAGCAGGGGTATTTTCTAAGATTGACCTCAGATTAGGTTATCACCAATTGAGAATTAAAGAATCAGACATTTCAAAAACAGCATTTAGGACTCGGTATGGTCATTACGAGTTCTTAGTAATGCCTTTTGGCTTGACGAATGCCCCAGCAACATTTATGGATCTAATGAATAAAATCTTTAGGCCTTATTTGGACCAGTTCGTGGTGGTGTTCATAGATGATATCTTGGTGTACTCCAGAAGCAAAGAAGAGCATAATCAACATCTTCGTATTGTCTTCCATACCTTAAGAGAGAATCAATTATATGCGAAGTTGTCGAAATGTGCATTCTGGTTAGATGAGGTGGCCTTTCTAGGGCATATTGTCTCAGCCGATGGGATCAGAGTCGACACCAGTAAGGTAGAGGCAATCCTCAACTGGAAACCGCCTCGGAATGTGACAGAGGTGAGAAGTTTTCTTGGTTTGGCTGGTTATTATCGGAGATTTGTGAAAGGATTTTCAATGATAGCCTCACCACTGACAAAATTTCTTAGAAAGGAGACCATATTTGAGTGGTCAGAACGATGCCAGACTAGTTTTGATAAGTTGAAAAAAATGTTGACAGAGGCACCAGTGTTGACACAGCCTACTGCGGGAAAAGATTATGTGGTGTACAGTGATGCTTCCCTTAATGGTTTGGGCTGTGTACTAATGCAAGAAGGCAAAGTGATCGCTTATGCTTCCAGACAACTGAAGCCTCACGAGAGAAATTATCCAACACATGATCTGGAACTAGCAGCCATTATGTTTGCATTGAAAATATGGCGACACTACTTGTATGGTGAGCAATGTTATATCTATACAGACCATAAAAGTTTGAAATATTTGCCTTCACAAAAGGAACTCAATCTGAGACAGAGGAGATGGCTAGAATTGATCAAAGACTACAATTGTATCATTGACTATCAGCCCGGTAAGGCCAATGTGGTAGCTGACGCGCTGAGTAGAAAAACTCTTGCAGGTAAATGTTAAAACTTAAATTTATTAAGTGAAAAAAAATGGAATAATAAGTTCTTTATATACTATTTTGGCAAAATTGCGGATTCAACCCACATTGATCCAACAAGTAAAGGACAGTCAGAAGCAAGACACGAAATTAAAGAAAATCTCTGAAATGGTGAAAAAGGGTGAAAAACCAGAATTTACTATTGAAGCAGATGGGATTTTAAGGCATAAGGGCAGGTTGTGTGTGCCAGACATACCAGAATTGAAACAAGATATTTTGAAAGAGGCTCACAACGTTATTTATGCAATGCACCCAGGAAGCAACAAAATGTATCATGACTTGAAGGCATATTACTGGTGGCTAGGAATGAAAAGAGATATCACGGATTATACTACTAGATGTTTAACTTGTCAGCAAGTGAAGGCAGAGCATCAAGTACCAAGTGGATTATTGCAGTCTATTTCAATTCCGGAGTGGAAATGGGAAAGAGTCACAATGGACTTTGTTTCTGGTTTGCCCTTGACACAAAAGAGGCATGATGCAGTATGGGTAGTAGTAGACCGGCTCACCAAATCAGCTCACTTTCTACCGATCAAGATGGATTATCCACTTAACCGTTTGGCAGAGATCTATGTTAATGAGATAATCCGTTTACATGGTGTGCCAGTTTCAATCATTTCAGATCGAGACCTGCGGTTCACTTCACAATTCTGGAAAAGTTTGCATCAAGCCATTGGTACTCGACTCAATTTCAGCACAGCGTTCCACCCACAAACAGATGGACAATCAGAGAGGGTCATACAGATATTGGAAGATATGTTGAGGAGTTGTGTGATAGAATTTGAAGGCAGTTGGGATAAATATCTTCCATTGATAGAATTTGCCTACAATAATAGTCACCAAGCCAGTATCAGTATGGCACCATATGAAGCCTTATATGGGAGAAAATGTAGAACGCCTCTAGGTTGGACCGAGCTTAGTGAAAAGAAAGTAATGGGTCCAGATCTAGTTCAACAGACAGAGGAAAAAGTGAAAGTAATAAGAGATAGACTAAAAGCTGCTGCTGATAGACAGAAATCATATGCAGATTTGAAAAGGAGAGATATTGAATATACAGTTGGTGACAAAGTGTTCTTAAAAATTTCACCTTGGACAAGGATTTTCCGATTTGGAAAGAAAGGAAAGTTGAGTCCTAGGTTCATTGGACCATACGAGGTACTTGAACGCATAGATCCAGTGGCGTACAAATTAGCTCTACCACCAGAGTTAGACAAGATTCACAACGTATTCCATGTGTCCATGTTGAGAATATATCGATCAGATCCATCTCATATCATATCAACAGAACCTATAGAGATACGACCAGACTTAACTTATGAAGAGGAACCAGTGGAAATTTTAGCTCGAGAAATGAAAGAGCTACGAAACAAAAAGGTACAATTGGTAAAGGTCCTGTGGAAAAATCACAAGTCAGAAGAGGCAACTTGGGAAAATGAAGAGGTGATGAAGGCTCAGTATCCACAATTATTCCACTCCAGCTAAAAAGGTAAATTTCGAGGACGAAATTTTTTTTAAGGAGAGGAAAATTGTAATACCCGATAATTTAGGCCACGGTCGCGGTTGACCGATATCCGGCGCGCTGAACCGATCGGGGTCTAAATTTGGACATGAAAGAAATAAATTTAAATAATAATAAGATGGGAGAAAAATATTTTGAATATTATTAATTGAGAATTTTGAAGTTTGGAATTAAAATTGGGAAAAAAATTATTTTTCGCTGAACGAAATTGAGAATTGCAGTGTTTTTGGCACATAAATTCTAAGAAGGCATAAAAATGGAATATTCTTTATCTAAGGAAAGGAATATTCTTTTGATTAAAATAAAGTAAGAGTGATTTAAATTAATGGACCAATATGAATCAAGGTTAGTAACTAATTCTAACCACCCACCTAATCCAACTATAAAAAGTCAAATTTTCACTTTTTTGACCATTCTTCTTCTTCTTCATCTTGACCAAACTCATTTCTCTCTCTTTTTTTCTTCTTTGCCGTGAGCTTCTCCTCTCCCATTTACTTTTGTTTTTCTTTCTTCAAATCAAGCTAAGATTAGATGAAAAAAAAGGGGATTAAGGCAAGATCATGAAGAAAGTGAAATAAAGTGAGCAAAACTAAGGAAGAGGAAGGAAGAAAGGAAGAAAAAAAAAAGAGTTTTTAGCCATTTGGAAGATCATCAAAGGTGAGTTTAGATTTTCCATCTCCTTACTTTCTTCTTCTCTTTTCTTTGAGTTTGAGGTTAGTTGCCATTATAGCTAGTAAATTAGGGTTATTAGTATGCTAATGGTGATTAAGGGTGGATTAGTGTGATTAGTGTTTGATTAGTGTAAAATTTATTGTTAGGGCAAGGAAGTGAACAACCTTTGAACCAAAATCAAAGGGGAAGTAAGGGCAAGGAAAAGGCTATCTAAGAGGAAGAGAAAAGTGAAGAAAAATAGAACTTTGAAGTATGTACATTTGGCAAAAATTCAATATAGAAAAGTATTGATTTTGATTTTGTGATGTAGTGAATTTATGTATGAAATTCTGAACATTTGATTGAGTGATTAAATGATGCCATGAATGTGAAAATAAAGACTAGAAAATGAGGTTGATGCATGAAAATGGAAAATGTATGAATTATTTGATGTGCTGGAAAATTCGTCTTATGAACAGTGTCCAGTGTTTTGGTCATAACTTGAGTTCTGGAAATCATTTCTGAGTGATTCTTGCTGGATTGGAAAGTTAAGATATAGGGCTTGAACTTTCATTCAGACTATTAGACCTAAATATGCCTGGAATTAGGTGACAAATGGACTCAAACTTTGAACTAGAAATCTGTCCAGAAAAAAAAAATACTGGGCAGATTGCAGTGAACATAGGTTGGAAAACAATTCATAACTTTTGCTACGAAATTATTTTTAATGTGATTCCAATTGGAAATTAAAGATAAGACATGTACCTGAATTTTTATAGTTGATCAATTGTCGAAATTCCATCTAGAAATGGATGAAAAAGATATAGAAAGATAAGGCAGAAATCTGTCCAGTAAAATACTGGGCAGATTGCAGCGAACGTAACTTAGGAGAAAATTTATAACTTTTGCTAAAAAATTTGTTTTGATGTGATTCCAGTTGGAAATTAAATATAAGACATGTACCTATATTTTGTTAGATGATCACATGTCCAAATTCTGTCTAAAAATAGACAAAAAATGCAGAGCAACATAAGGTAGAAATGCTGTCCAGAATAGGACAGATGGTAGAAATGTGTTGATTGTGGATTTATGTGTTAGAAAATGTATTGATTGAATTTTTCTTATAGTTATAATGATTAAATGAGCTAGTATGAGGTTGTAAAATATTGATTGAGAATTATTGCATTTATATGGAATTTATATTAATATTTCCCTACATAATTTATGCAAATATGAATAAAGGTAACAAATGTAATTTAAGCCCTATAACATCTAGTCGAGAACTAGAAATTAGGATAAGTTGGCATGCCAATAAAAGGGTAGAAATGTAGGCACTAAATATAATAGTGCTGAGTTAAAATTATGTAGGCACTAAAAATAATAGTGCTGAGTTGAAATTTATTTAGGCACTAAGAATTAGTGCTGAGTTCGAAATTTACGTAGGCACCAAAAAGGTGCTGAGTTGTTATTGAAAATGTAGGCGTTAAACGCCGAGTTATAAAATAATTATGTAGGCGCCGAGTATACTGCCGGAGAGCAGAAACCCTGTATCCAGTGTTTAGTTCCGGTCTAAGATGTCGTGGGCTATTAAATAAATAACAGAAAAAAAAAATGTGAAGTATGAAATTCATATTGTAAATTTTATATCTTGTATTGTTAAAATTTCAAGCACGCTTAATGAATAAAATATCATAATTCATGAATTAAATATTTTTGCATGAAGAAAATAGTTTATTATTAATTGAATATTTGGCATGCTAAATAGATTAATTGTAGTTTCTTAAATTTTATTTTAGAATTATTTATGTAATGATTGGATAGTTGTCAAACGTACCACTAAGCTAGTAGCTTAGCGCGTGTGTTTCACGCGCAGATAAATAGAAGTAGCTGTTCTGATAGGGCGACCGAAGAAGAGGGAACCCCAAGATCAGATTGCAGCAGTATAGTTCTTTTTGTATGTTTTGATAATGATGTTGTAAAAATTAAGTTTTAAGAATTTTGTTGATGTAAATTTGTGGCTTGTAATATTTATAAGTAATGGATTTGGTAATTATATATATCTAGAATTATTGTAGTTATATTTTTAAATATCATGGTTTAATGAATAAGTTATTTTGAATCACAATATTCCCATCACTAGATATATATTTAAATTGAAAAAAAAATATTTATACAAAATTGAGCGTTGGTTTTAAATTAAATGAGCTTTGTAGCACTTCCATATCCTATTAGCGATTAGTAGGGTAAGTGAGCGCTACAACTTCCCTTCCCAATTGCACTAAAGTCAATCAATTTTATACATTATACCATAGGTGACTACATGATTAACATATTTGTTATAGGGTAGTGGCTTAGTGATAGGATCAACTATATTATGATATGTTAGAACTCTTTTGATCTTCAGATAATATGTTTGGATCTCTGATAAAATTGCAGCTTATTTGCTTGTACAATGACTCCATTATTATCACAATACAATGATATTGGATCAACAAGGCGAGAAATCACTTCTAACTCTATGATGAATCTTAATCCAAACTAATTCCTTAGTTATCTCAAAAGTTGCAATGTACTTTGCTTTGGTTTTAGAATCTATGAGTGTAACTTTTCCAACTAATTGTTATACCTTTTAATGTAAAAATATAGCCTGACTGGGATTTAGAGTCATCATTATCAGATTGAAAGCTGACATCTGTATACCCACTTACCTTAAGCTCACATTCTCTATAAACTAAGGATGCATCCATAGTCCTTCTCAAGTACTTATGGATGTTCTTAACAATCACTTAATGCCCCCATCGAGATATGACTGATATTTTCTCATGATCCTCATAGCATATGATACATCGGACCTAGTACATAACATATCATATATGATTGATCCAATAACAAGTGCATATGGAATCCTACTCATGCACACTCGTTCATCTTATGGCTTTAGACACATGAATTTAGAAAGGGTTATACCAAATATCATGAGAATAAATCCTCTCTTGGACTGATCCATGCTAAACCTCTTTAGCATCTTGTTTATGTAGGTAGACTGTAAAAGACTAAGCAACTTCTTAGATCCATCTTTAGAGAATATAGGTTGCTTTTTTATGGTCTTTTATAGAAAAATTTCTTGAGAGTCATATCTTGATTGATTGAAGAATTGAGACATCATTTTCTATGAGTAATATGTCATCCACATATAACACTAGGAATACAATTGTACCCCCACTAACCTTCTTGTAAACACATGGGTTCATTCATGTTTTGTGAGAAACCAAACTCTTTGTTTGTCTTATCAAATTGAATGTTCCAACATCTGGATGCTTGCTTTAATCCATAATTGGATCATTGCAATTTGCATGAATTTTTTTCATCACTAGATATGAAGCCCTTAGGTTGTGTCATATACACATCCTCTATCAAATTTTCAATAAAGAAAGTTATCTTCACATCCATTTAAAAAATCTCATAATCATAATGAGCAATAATGGAAAAGAATATTCTAATGGATTTAAGCATAATAACTAGAGAAAATATTTTTTCATAGTCAATTCCTTGTCTTTAACAATACTTTTTAGCTACTAGCATAGTTTTATAGGTAATTACATTACCTTTCATGTCGATCTTCTTCTTGAAGACCAATTTGCACCTAATGAGTATTATTCCTTTAGGTGGGTCAACTAAAGTCCATACTTGGTTTTCATATATGGAATCCATCTTTAATTGCATGACCTTTAACCATTTGTCAGATTCTGAACTTCTTCATAAGTTGTAGGCTCATCATCTTCTATGATCAATAAATCATTTTGTTCACTTATAAGAAATCCATTACTCTCTAGAACAGTGAATATCCTATTAGACCTATGAAGCTCCTATGCTTTGGAAGATGTTACTATTACTTCATCTGTATGAGTAATAGACTAAGGTTAGTTGATTGATCTATGTCTACTTAAGCAACTTAAACTTCATCAAATTCAATCTTTCTCCCGCTATCTTCTTTTAGAAGAAGCTCTTTCTCTAAGAAGATATCATGCTTTGAAACAAACACCTTTTATTCCAAAAGGTGGTAAAATTGATATCCAAATGACTCTTTTGGATATCCCACAAATAAACATCTATTAGAATTTGCTTCTAGCTTGTTTGACATTGTCCTCTTCACATAAGTAGGACAACCCCATACTTTCATGTGAGAAAGAGTAGGTCTCTTTTTATTTCACATCTCATATAAAGTAACATTAAATGACTTTGAAAGAAATATATTTAGAATTTAAATAGCAGCTTCCAGTGCATTATCCCAAAAGGATTTAGGGAGTTCTGCAAAACTCATCATAGACCTCACCGTATCTAATAAGGTTTGGCTTCTCGTTTCAGCCACATCATTATGTTATGGCATGTAAAGTGGAGTCCATTGAGATAAAATCTCAATATCTCATAGATAACTTTGAAACTCTTAACTTAAGTGTTCTCCACTCTGATATGATATAAGTTTCTTAATACTCTTGCCAAGTTTTTTCTATACTTCATTTCTTAATTCTTTGTACTTTTCAAAGGTTTGAAATTTGTATCTCATTAGATATAAGTATCCAAATTATGAATAATCATCAATAAAGGTAATGAAATAAATAAAATAACCTTTGAAGTGCACTGGCGTTGGGCCAGATACATCTATATGAATTAGGCCTAATAGCCCATTTACACGTTCACCTTTTTCATTAAAAGGTGATTTTGTCATCTTGCCTAATAAATAAGATTCACATGTGTTAAATGATTCACAATCAAATGACCCTAAATCGCCTTTCATGTGTAACTTAGTCATGCATCTCTCATTTATATGGCCAATGCGACAATGCTATAAATATAATGGTTTTAGATTATCTAATTTTTATAATTGTTTTGATATTGAGGATTGAATTAGACATGTCAAGAATGTTAATTCAATTGCATATTGTACCAACACTATATTAAATATCATTCAACTAAATAGAGCAACTATTGTTATTAATAGTCAAATGATAACCCTTTCTATTTAAACATGAAACAAAAATAATATTTTTAGTTAAAATTGAAACATAATAGCAATTGTTAAATTCTAATACAATACATAAGTTCTGTAACACCCCTCTTACCCTTCTATAATACAGGTATGATGGTGTTTCCAACCAATTGATGGATGTGCCTATATAGGACTTACATACATAACACATTCAAAACTAAAACACAATCCATGAAACACAAATTTACACTTTTATCGACCAACAAAACTGTGTTATTACAGTTTGTTACCCTTTTAGATAACTTATTTATAAATGTGTCTTTTCAAAATATACATGATGCATAAAGTGTTTATATATTATACAAGACATGAACTAAAAGTAGACACCATCCCTCATTGGGTGACTACCATTACTACTATTCTCCTTCGATAGGGTCCACTGGATCCTCAACTCTCTCTGCCTGTGCACAATTGATAATCTCTTGTTTATAACCTTCACGAAAAGAAACAATCTTGCGCTAAGCTTACACTCAGCGGTTGAAGTTTTATAGTCATAGACTAATAGAGTTTATACAAAATTTATTCAAACATCATAACATGCCTTTTTACTTTCTTATATAGTTCATAACCTAGGAACATGAATTTATTTTATAATTTGAAGGAAAAACGTATTATAGAATTTTAGAATGAATAAAGGATGAAGAAAACACAGACAAGTTTAAGAGAAATAAGATTTATCACAGAATAGCCTCATTGTATGGCATAGTACAACAAATAACCTAGAATTCTTCCTAATGTTTTAATAAGTAAATTACAGTGAAATTTGCCTTTAATACCGTTAACAGATAAGACACTCTCTATATTAAATAGAAATCAAATTGCACAAAGATCTACTTCGATTCCTTTAACTTCTAATTTTTAACCCATCTTCCTCCATATTTTGATTAAGACATACTCTGAAAACTCTTTCACTCTCTAATGGTAATCTAGTTCCAATTATGTCTTGATATCTAATTAACACGTTACCTTACTATTCCATTTAATTAACTTATTCTTTGGATCACTTGGCCACATAAATACAACAAACACCATCTTCCCATTTTATCGCCAATCCTTCTTCTTAGTTTTACTGAAGCTTTCAAATCCTAAATTGGCATTACTAAGTCTCAGCTTCATAAGGCAATTTTGCTTGAATTCAATTCAATTTAATTTATTTATTATTTCTTTTTACTTATTCTCTTTACTCCAACTTATCTTAATTTAACTAATTAATGTTTTAACTAGGTAAGTCTCTAACTTAATTAAATTAATCCTCCTCTAATGTTCTCGGTCTACCATGCTTAAATCTCACAAGTCAAAACAATTTAACAAATTTCCAGATTAGTCTTCTCTTTTGGCACATCGACTAAGACCCATTCCATATTCTCAAAACAAGTCTTCTCCTTTGGCCCATAACAAGTCTCAGCTTTATGAGTTTTTAGGTCCCAAAATTGATTCCCTTTATACCTCATTTCTCGGTTTAAGGTTCTTCTTCAACACCAATCTCTCATAACCAAAATCAATCCTATCATCAACATCAAAGGAAAGAGAAGAACCAATTAAGACCATTAGGAATCTCATACTTTGTTGAAAAAAAGGAGAAAGAAAATTAAGGAATGGAGAAAGGGATAGTCTCGACTACTTATATAAGTGTACAAAACTTTTCCTTTTTAGCTCTTCTTCGCTAACCCTAATCAGACCTAGAAATAAGACTTGTTGTTTCTCAAGCCTTATTCTTTCTTCTCTTTTCTTTCCTTTCAACATACAAGAACCGAATCTCTTTCTCCATGCCTTGGGTGAAACATGCAACCATCTCTTTTCTAACTCCAAGCTTTAGCTGAAGCATAAGTTTTCCCCTTCTTTGAATTGGCTTTTGGTTTTAGTGGAGCAAGAAGAAAGCTATGCTACTTTTTCAATTTTGGTCATGTACAAGATTTTTTAGGATTTAACTAACTCAAGATGCAAGGAGAATTGGAGGAAGAGGCAAGGAATTTTTGGTTTAGTGAGAAAGAATGGGACGATTTTAGAAAGGGAATGGGAATTGGAAATGGTTGAGAGATTTAGATTGCAAATAAAATAAGAATCAAAAGTGGTGTTCTTACATATAGTTCCCATCAATATATACTTGGATTAGGTGTAAAAATATAGTGCATGTTTTTCGTGTGGCAACTTGCATGCATGGATTTATCATTAATTAATATTATTTAACTTAATTAATCATTTTTTTTAATTCTTCCATTAATCAAACTTCCCAAAATAATTTATGAAAAATTTCTCTTTCCATAATTATTTGCACTTGGTTTTAATTCCTACAATTTCAACAATAAAACTAATTATTTTCAAACAATTAAATACACCAATTCTCTCATTGTAATTTAGTCTACATATTGATATCCTTAATTTCGTAGTTCGTGTAGTGGAATGAAAGTTACATTTTAAGATTTTGTCTAATTTTTTTGTCTATTCAATTAACTAGAATTAAATATTCATATTTACTTGTCTTACTTTTACTAAGTCTGAATTTAGACCACAATCATAGCGATGGTGTGTCAGTGAAACAACACTTTATTTTCGGTCCATCCGGTACATCCAGTCGGGGAGCGCATATGTTGGCCAAAGCTTAAACTAGCAAATATGACAAGTTAATCTCCCTTAGAGAAATTTTTTCCTTAAAATTGTATCTAACTGATTATTCTTGAACACTAAGGGTATAGTAACTACAATCCTTCATCCTCTTTTGTCACCTTTTCGGCAAAATGACGATGCCACATAGCCAACTCTAAAGGCACATGCTTATTTTTTACTAGATAGTTAATGACTATACTTCATATGCTTGGTCTAACTATGATAGCATTTCTTGCTTGGTAAAAATGTGACAGACTTGGTCAATCTATCCATGATCATCCCCTACTGCATAATGTTCCTATTGAGTTAAATGTAAATCAAATACAAAGTCCATAAAAACTTTTTTTTTCTCACATATATACGTATGGAGATAAACTAAAACAACCCTGAGGTTTACTGGTATTTTTCCTTTCTTCTTCAATAGGTCAGACATTTGTCAGCATATTATGTGATGTTTCCCTTGATACTAGACCTTCGACAATAGACCTTAAAATTCTGACACATCTTGTTAAGACACGTGGCCTAAACTAACTTATGTGTTTCCTTCATTATCGTTTGTCTCAAATCATCCATGTTTAATGCACACATAACCTAGTTCTATAGTACACACTTGTTCGATTTTCCTAACTACTTGAGCCTCACCCCCTTATGAATAGCCTTGCAAATTTCACACCATATAGGGTCATGTTTTTTAACACTCTTCATTCTTTAGTGCAGAGTAGGTTGGATCCACAATCATGCAATTAATGAGGTTGGTTCACACACATCGCTTATCCTCATAAGGGCTTATAGTATCTGACTTCTCATGGTTAGAATCTACCTTTTAATGTCTTTTGACTCAAGGCATTGGTCCCTACATTCACTTTAAAAATCACTAATAAAATTATAATCTTTGATCATCTTTAACAACCTTCTTTACTTGAGGTTAAGTCCTTCCGAAAAGGAAAATTATTTCAGACTCTTATGATCTATATAAATATGACACCTCTTTTTTTTGTGTGCATATGGTGTCACCAAAACTTTAAGACAATTGCAATAGCTGCACGTGCTAGCTTATGTGTCATATAGTTCTATTGATGCAACTTTAGCCATTTGGAGGCATAGGTGATTGCTTCACCCGCTCGTAACTTTACATAACCCAAACCATCATATGGGGACATTATTGTATACTATGCAATCTTTCCATAAAGTGGATTGTATCATAATCGGTACTTTTGTCACCACAACCTTCAACTTATCAAAGCTAACCAAACACTTATTTGTCCACTCAAACCTAATATTTTTCTTGAGTAATTGTGTTAATGGAGTGGTTGTTCATGAGAATCCTTTCATAAACCATCTATCATAGCCATCCAAACTAAAGAAACCCCTAACTCCAATCATATTCCAAAGTGGCCTCCAGTTAAGAATAACCCAGTCTTGTTAGGGTTAAGTGTGCCCCATCGGCCTACCAAACCATTTTATAAATAACATTGAACTTATGGGAAAGTTTTATCAAATCATCACATCGAGAGAGGTTCACGTTGAACCACTATGTCATATCTTATAATTTATATTTATATGTTTCCCTTGAGCATTTGTTTCCTCCATCTCAGACTACATTAATCACTTTATGTCTAAAATGGCTTCACTCTTTAATAAATGGAGATTCTATCATATTTTATTAATTACATGACTTGTAATCTTCAAGGTTTATGGACTTTGCCTTGTTTAGCCTATTTGAATTGAATCTTCATGAAAGACTCCTTTGA
Source organism: Triadica sebifera (assembly GCA_023653625.1). Taxonomy (NCBI): domain Eukaryota; kingdom Viridiplantae; phylum Streptophyta; class Magnoliopsida; order Malpighiales; family Euphorbiaceae; genus Triadica; species Triadica sebifera. The sequence goes on along the minus strand of CM042898.1, from coordinate 13,742,124 downwards.
TCTTCACTTTAGGCTTTCCTTTGTATAGTATTGCCCCATAAGCTTGATTGTGCATTTTAGGCCCATTGTTGCTCTCAAAGATCCATTTATGGCTCATATAGTTTGGCACACAGCCTATAAGCATTTTGATCATATTAATGGGCTTTTGAACTCTTTTTAGGTCCATTTCAATGATATACAATTGCTCCGCTCCATTGATAAAATATTGCCCTTCATGTATGGTTCTCGTGCATACATCATCCCTTCTTTCCTCAAGAAGATTCGTCCTTGAATCTTTGCCTACATCAAAAAGAAAAATGCAAAACATGAAGCAAAAGATAATTAAAATTGTTAGTAAAAAACTCACTTTTCACCTCTTTCCCTTTTTCATACAAATTCACTATTTTCCCTCTTTGCACATTACTTTCATTATGATCACTCAAAAACTCTTCTTTCTTAATGATCTCTCTACTTTCATTACAATCAGCCCCTTCTTTCGTCTCTTCTTTACTCATCCTTACTCCCTCAAGCTCATCCAATTCATGTTCATGATTCACCTCTATGAATTCACTATCATTAACTACAAATTCATCTTGAATGGTGTTTTCACTATCAATTGCAATTCTTTCAATAGCACTAATACCATTAAATTCTTCTTGTGATAAAGAATCAAAACTCTCATGTACAATTTCGAATTCACTAGAATGAGCATCATTAATTTCCTCATGAATTTGATTCTTACCATCATCCACCATTTTAAACTTAGGAAAAAAATGATGCGGAACCCCAAAGATCGTGCCTTGAAACCCCTCAACAAGATAAGGTAAACAAACCTTAAGCTATGGTGATGATAGATTGAATCTGACTCAAAGCTAACCAATGTAGCAAAGAACCAAGATTATAAGGATTATTAAGAATAGCCATGCCACAAGCAATATCACTTGATAAGTAACTAATTCCTAAAGGTAATAAAGAGACTTTAAAGAAAAACACTCAAATTCGTTTTTATTCATTAATGTCTTGTACAAAGAAGCCTAGATGACTATTTATAGCCCTAAGTCTTTGAATCTTTTATGGTAAACTAAATCCTATTCTAACTCAACTCCTAAAAGTACAGTCATATTCTAACTCATATTCTAAAAAGTAGAGTCCTACTTGAATTAGGACACTAATTAAATCATTCTAAAATAAGACAAGTGGTGGGTTGGGATTTATTTCTTTGGCCCACATGTCTATCACTAATTAAAGCCTAAGCTAATTTAAATTAGGCAGCCCACATACATAATTAAGCCTAATTACAAGTTAAGCCCCAAATCACATAAGTAAGCACATGGTTAGCACATGATGTCTTAGATATGAATGGCACATGTCTTGCACAGGTTTGACACATGACTCATAGCACATGATTTGCACATGACTTGTGATCTTCAAGGTTTATGGACTTTGCCTTGTTTAGCCCATTTGAATTTAATCTTCATGAAAGACTCATTTGATCTTCACTTTAGGCTTCCCTTTATGTAGTATTGGCCCATAAGCTTGATTGTGAATTTTAGGCCCATTGTTGCTCTCAAAGATCCATTTCTGCCTCATATGGTTTGGAACACGCCCCATAAGCATTTTGATCATATTAATGGGCTTTTGAACTCCTTTTAAATGCATTTCAATAATATAAGATTGCTCCACTCCATTGATAAAAGATTGTCTTTCTTGCCTTCCATGCATGGTTCCCGTACATATATCACAAAATCAAATTCATAATGAAATTTTGATTTTTGAATTTCACACCTTCTTGGATAAATGATTCTTCATTTCATTCTCTTTCTTTTCATGCCCAATGATGTATGCACGGGAACCATGCATGAGGGACAATATTTTATCAATGAAGTGGAGCAATCTTATATTATTGAAATGGGTCAAAAAAGAGTTCAAAAGCCCATTAATATGATCAAAATGCTTATGGGGCATGTTCCAAACTATATGAGGCAGAAATGGATCTTTGAGAGCAACAATGGGCCTAAAATTCACAATCAAGCTTATAGGCCAATTCTATAAAAAGGAAAGCCTAAAGTGAAGATCAAGGGAGTCTTTCATGAAGATTCAATTCAAATGGGCTAAACAAGGCAAAGTCCATAAACCCTGAAGATTACAAGTCATGTGCAAGTCATGTGTTAGGAGTCATGTGCCAAACATGTGCAACTCATGTGCTAGGAGTCATGTGCCAACCATGTGCTCAAGATTATGTGTAATATCCTTGACCTTCCCCACATGCATTTCATCGAACATAAGCATCTTGCATACAATTCAATTGAACACGTGCATTTCATACGTATTTTTGTAGGAACAAGTTCATGACATGCACTAGCTACGTGTCCTAGTATTTGGCACTTGTATCGAATCGTACATGTGTAATTATAACCTAAATGAGGATAACAAAGTATTAGAAATGAATTGAATAAGGTGTCTAAATTAAAGTAAGCAAAATGATTAGATTAAGATTAGTAAACAATTACATTGTTAATTTAGTTAAATCGAGTTAAATGATTAAGTTGTATCATTGTGTGAATTAGTGGAATTATAAATATATGTAAATAATAATAATAACAATATAAAATGAAATGAAAATGAAACAAAAGAGAAATAGAAGAGAAGAGAAATGAGAAATAAGAAGAGAAAAGAGAAGAGAAAAAGAGAAAAAGAGAAAAGGACAAAAAACAAGTTGGCTTTATCTTCATCATTCTTCCCCATTTCTGCCTCCTCACTTCAGCCCCGTTCTCTTCTTCAATTTCCTCCATTTTAGACTTCAATTCTTCCTTGTTTCACCTAGTATTTGAACCAAATTTATCCCTTGCAAGTTCGTTCTTGGTAAGTAATCAATTCTTATTGCTATAGGGTTGATTTGAGTTGCTTAGGTTCAATATTAGGCACTGAATTGCACCCCGATTTTGATGTTAATAGAAATTGATTCTGAAAATGTGTAAACCACAAAATTTTTTCATTTATGTCTTATATTTGTGTATATGTAAACATTGTTGCAATCTGTTATGTATAGGGAGAGATATGCTCTTCGTACTGAAACTGGTCAAGGTGTGAACCCTAACCAAGTTAGCTACTGTGTGGTTTGATTTCGAATATGTTAAAACCATTATTTGAAGTCTCTCAAAACATAAAAGTTGTAGATATATGTGTTTTGTATCTTTCCACCCAATATCAGGTTCATAGGTCTCGTAAATTTTAAGTTATGTAGAATAGAACCATGACTATTCCATAGTTTGAACTGCCTATTGAGTGCCCTGGGCAGATACAGTAATTTGTTTGGCTAATTTGAGCTTGTTAGAGCTAGATTATGTACATGATCAAAACTTTAAAGTTATAGGTATATGTCTTATCTAAATTTTGGTACTAATTTCAACTTCATTGGTTATGTATAGACTAAGTTATGGCCTTTGGAAGCCATACTGATCCGGAAGTCAATTCTATTCAAGACCAGTAAAATGTTTGGTATAATTAGAAGGCTTTAGAGACATAATTGGTAAAAGTGGTAAACATGAAACATGTTCCATATGTACCCATATAAGTTTCTGTAAAGTTTCATTAAAATAAGACTTATAGATTATAAGTTATGATGAACCCAAATGAGTACCCTGAAACTGCCTAAAGGCCGAAAACAAGGCAGAAAACAAAACACTCTTAAAATTTCCACAAAATATTGTACAATGATCTAATTGGTCTGATATTGGAATATGATCTATAATTATATGTTATTTTTAATTATGAACAAGAATCAGATTAATTGGTCAATTATAGAAAAAGTTATAGGCTAAACAGTCCTATAAGGTCACACTGCCTCATAGGAAAAATCTTAACTATTGACATGAACAATGCATATTAATTTGTTTAAGCCACATTAAGTCTCTCTAATCATGAGTTAATCATTTATGTTTTCATATTAGGCTCTCGCAACATATTGGAGACACACAAGGAGCAGATAGACAATGAGTTAGGGGTCGGAATCAAAGGAGAACTGTGAGTCTAATTATCGATTGAATTCTTTAGTGCAAATGAATGTTGCTTGCTATGTGATTCATGTGATTGTCATGATTGGTCCTTGATAATGTAATGATGGATAATTTGTGACATTGTGGTACATATAAATATTATACTTGTGGCATATTTGAGGTATATGTTTGACAAATGTGATATATACACATGGTATATGTATAGTACATGCAAGGTATATGCTTGACACATTAGGTATATATGGAATATGTGTATGTTGTATATGATAAAGATGCAATGGTTGATGAAAGCTTAAATACAAGTGCATATGCATATGGACTAAAAAGGCATTGTGACTAGTTAATCGATATTGTAAAGCAAAAGAAGAGGCCTATGGCCCAACAAATGTGCAAATGAAACAAATGATCAAGCTAGCTACCAAATGCAAATGCAAATGTTCACATGGAAAATATTCACATGGAAACCCGGGGCAATGTTTGTTTAACTTGGTCACAACAAAATGAAATAAGCAAAGCATTTGCATACATAAAGAGTAATGATTATATGTTTCAACTTTATTGATACTTATATGATACTGATGAATGGAATGAAATACATGGTATATATTGGAATTGTGATTTATTACTATGAGTTGCTTGGTACTTTAGAGCTCATTGGATGGTTATTCTCACTGAGCCGTAACTCATCAATTTGCATCATTTTTCATGTAAAGAAAAGTGATATCTCATTTTGAGTAGCGTATAAAAGACATGGAGCACAGGTCACGGGCCGAGCCTCATCACTCTCTCTCCTTGCATTCCACACAAGCATGAAAATATGTCATATGTGTTTTGTATTTACGTGCTTGAATATGTATAGTCCTTTTGGAATGAGTCTAAAAATGTATAAATGAAATCAACTCGAAAATACGTATGTGTAAAGTTTATGTTTTGATATATGTGATATATTATATTGTGGTGAAAACCTCAGTGTTAACTTTGCAAAGTCAGTGAATAATATTACAGGATATGAGACTTGCAAGTCATTGAATGAAATTATAGGATATGAGACTTGCAAAGTCATTGAATTATATTACAGGATATGAAAAAAATTTTTACTACTATTGTTAACAAGGTATTTTACCTTTCCAGTATGCCATGTATGATTACTTGATACAGGGATAGGTTATACTCAAATGCATAAGGTGTGACGTTACATTATGTGCCATGCATGTGCCTACTTATGGGATTTGGGCTTAACTTGTAATTGGACTTAATAATGTAAATGAGTTGCCTATTATCTATCTATAGTTTAAATAAGGAGAATGACAGCATGTGGGCCAAAGGATATGAAGCCCAACCCACCACTTTTTTTATTCTAGAAATATTTAATTAGTGTCCTAATTCAAGTAGGACTCTACTTTTTAGAATTTGAGTTAGAATATGATTGTTCTTTTAGGAGTTGAGTTAGAATAAGACTGATTAATCCTTTACCATAAAGGATCCAAAGACTTAGGGCTATAAATACTTATTTAATCTTATTTTACAATGGATGAATGAATAAAAATGAATTTGAGTGTTTTCTTTAAAGTGAGGCAGATTTGCATCTCTTTATTACCTTTAGAAATTAGTTACTTATCAAGTGATATTGCTTGTGGCGTGTCTATTCTTAATAAATGTTTATAATCTTGGTTCTTTGCTACATTAGTTAGCTTTGGGTCGGATTCAATCTATGATCACCATAGCTTAAGGTTTGTTTACCTTTCTCATGGGATTACTGATTGGCATTTTACTAATTGTAGTCTACTCCCCCAAATATAAGTTAAACTTGTATAGGTTTTGGAGATCCAAGCTTTCATACTTTCCTGACCAACATACTTTTTCTTAGCTATGAGAGTAACATAGATATATAATAAACAAGATCTGAATCACACTAGTGTATATAATCATAATATCAGACAAATGGAATTGGTCTACTTCTTAACACACTTTGACCTTCCCTTATATAACTAACTTGTATTTCAGCCTTTCATGCCCTACTGACTTTAGATCTATCAACTATTTAGGACTTCACTCACCTTTTTCCTTTAATACTCGCTACAACATCTCTTATAATGTCACAAAATAAACTAATATTACATTTAGTGGTTCGAGGCTCCACATCTAAGGGATAGACTCCTATGAGCCCCTACAAATCCTTGAGTAAGCCTTACTGTAGAGCTATTAGATAGGGATTAGTAGTGATCTTCTGATAATCATCGCTAATGTTTCTATAGATAGATTGATAAGCCCTTTGGGCTAATCCTTATTTTAAAGAAAGATAGTTCTTATATTCCTCATTCGAAGTTGTCTTTCTACTACCCGTTCTCTTTTTTTTTTCTAGTAGGCCCACACTATACTTGAGTATCCTCGACATATATACCGAATGTAGATTTATTCTAGAAAATAGTCCCAAATGGACTATCTAAGAGCTAATGGGCTCACTCATACAAATCATCATAAGTCATAGGTTCATTTTTACAAAAAAAGGACTCAACATATTCATATTTCTATTCTACCATACATTGCATTAACTAGAACATTGCCTCTAGTCCTTATAACTATTGTTCTATGACCCAGGGCATCTTCTTCTTAATTGCCATAAAACTTAACTACCCTATTGTTCCTTGAGCTCATCATATCGGAGCTCTTGAAATACAGATAACACCATCTCAGGCATTTATCATGCCTTTACATCCAATTGTTAATAAACGCCAGCCACTCATTAATTAAAAACTCATTCTAGAGTCAGGTTTGTCAATTATGCTATTAAGGGTAATGTCAAAAATGCTAACATTAATTCTTGCATATCCCTCACTTTTAAACATATCTCATCATTTAGATTTGAGTATTATCAAGTAAAGTGGAAGAACTCAGTCCTTCAGCTCTCTTCTATGGAGCCTATCATAACTCGAGATCTATCTTTCCTAGCTATAAACAAACAGTGGTCCACGTCAAAGAGTAGCAACTTATCGAAAAATTACATGTCAAACTATTTGAGATGTGTATCTATATGCATGCCTAACTCTACCATTTTTTGTTCTAGAATCACCTAAACTTCTTCTAAAACCACTATATGTAACACCGCATCTTATACATTTGAGTATAACCTATCCCTGTATTAAATAATCACACATAGCATGCTGGAAAGACAAAATATCCTATTAACATTGATAGTAATTTTTTTTATATCCTTTAATATCATTCAATGACTCTGCAAGTCTCATATACTGTAATATCATTCAATGACTTTGCAAGTCAACACTGAGGCTTTCGCCACAATACGATATATCACATATATTAAAACATAAACTTTACACATAAGTATTTACGAGTTGCTTTTGTTTATACATTTTTAAAACCCATTCCAAACTGACTATACATATTCAACCATGTAAATACAAAATGCAGATGACATATTTTCATGCTTGAGTGGTATGCAAGGAGAGAGAGTGATGAGGCTCGGCCAGTGACCTGTGCTCCATGTCTTCTATACGCTACTCAAAATGTAACATCCTTGACCTTCCCCACATGCATTTCATCGAACATAAGCATCTTGAATACAATTCAATTGAACACGTGCATTTCATACGTATTTTCGTAGAAACAAGTTTATGACACGCACTAGCTACATGTCTTAGTATTTGGCACTTGTATCGAGTCACACATGTGTAATTATAACCTAAATGAGGATAACAAAGTATCAGAAATGAATTGAATAAGGTGTCTAAATTAAAGTAAGCAAAATGATTAGATTAAGATTAGTAAACAATTACATTGTAAATTTAGTTAAATCGGGTCAAATGATTAAGCTGTATTATTGTGTGAATTAGTGGAATTATAAATATATGTAAATAATAATAATAATAATATAGACAAAATAAAATGAAAATGACACAAAAGAGAAATAGAAGAGAAGAGAAATGAGAAATGAGAAGAGAAAAGAGAAGAGAAGAAGAGAAAATGACAAAATGACAAAAAACAAGTTGGCTTTATCTTCATCTTTCTTTCCCCATTTATGCCTTCTTCTCTAGCCCGACTTCTTCTTCAATTTCCTTCATTTCAGACTTCAATTCATGCTTGTTTCACCTAGTTTTTGAATCATATTTATCCCTTGTAAGGTTGTTCTTGGTAAGTAATCAATTCTTATTGCTATAGGGTTTATTTGAGTTGCTTAGGTTCAATATTATGCACTGCATTTCATCCCGATTTTGATGTTAATAGAAATTGATTCTGGAAATGTGTAAAACACAAAGATTGTTCCTTTATGTCTTAGATATTTGGATATGTAATCCTTTTTGCAATATGTTATGTATAGGGAGAGATATGCTCTTCGTACTGAAATTGGTCAGAGTGTGAATTCTAACCAAGTTAGATACTGTGTGGTTTGATTTCGAATATGTTAAAGCCATTATTTGAAGTCTCTAACAACATACAATTTGTAGATATATGTGTTCTGTATCGTTCTACCAAATTTCAGGTTCATTGGTCTTGGAAATGTGGAGTTATGGGAAATGGAACCATGACTGTTCCATGGTTTGAACTGCCTATTGAGTGCCCTGGGCAGATACAGTAAACTATTTGGATAATTTGAGCTTGTTAGAGCTAGATTCTGTACATGATAAAAACATTAACGTTATAGATATATGTCGTATCTAAAATTTGGTACTAATTTCAGATTCATTGGTTATGTATAGACTAAGTTATGGCCTTTGGAAGCCATACTGGTCCGGAAGTCAATTCTATTCTGGACCAGTAAAATGTTTTGTATAATTAGAAGACCTTAGAGACATAGTGGGTAAAAGTTGTAAACATGAAACATGTTCCATATGAACCCATATAAGTTTTTGTAAAAGCTTCATTAAAATAGGACTTATATATTATAAGTTATGATGAACCCAAATGAGTAACCTGAAACTGCCTAAAGGCAGAAAACAGGGCAGAAAACAGAACACTCTTAGAAATTCCACCAAATATTGTACAATGATCCAATTGGTCTGAAATTTGAATATGTTCTATAATTATATGTTATTTTTAGTTAGGAACAAGAATTAGATTAAGTGGTCAATTATAGAAAACGTTATAGGCTAAACAGTCCCATAAGGTCACGCTGCCTCATAGGAAAAATCTTAACTATTGACATGAACAATGTATATTAATTTGTTTAAGCCACATTAAGTCTCTCTAATCTTGAGTTAATCGTTTATGTTTTCATATTAGGCTCGCAACATATTGAAGACCCATAAGGAGTGGATAGACAATGAGTTAGGGGTCGGAATCAAATGAGAACGGTGAGTCTAATTATCGATTGAATTCTTTAGTGCAAATGAATGTTGCTTGCTATGTGATTCATATGATTTTCATGATTGGTCCTTGATAATGTAATGATGGATAATTTGTGACATTTTGGTACATATAAATGGTATACTTGTGGTATATTTGAGGTATATATTTGACAAATGTGATATATATACATGGTATATGTATAGTATATGCAAGGTATATGCATGACATATGAGGTATATATGGAATATATGTATGTTGTATATGATAAAGATGCAATGGTTGATGAATGCTTAAATACAAGTGCATATGCATATGGGCTAAAAAGGCATTGTGACTAGTTAATCGATATTGTAAAGAAAAAGAAGAGGCCTATGGCCCAACAAATGTACAAATGAAACAAATGATCAAGCTAGCTAGCAAATGCAAATGCAAATGTTCACATGGTAAATATTCACATAAAAATCCGGGGCAATGTCTGTTTAATTTAGTCACAACAAAATGAAATAAGCAAAGCATTTACATACATAAAAGTAATGAGTATATGTTTCTACCTTATTGATATATATATGATGCTGATGAATGGAATGGATATATGGTATATATTGGATTTGTGATTTATTACTATAAGTTGTTTGGTACTTTAGAGCTCATTGGATGATTATTCTCCCTGAGCCGCAACTCAACAATTTGCATCATTTTTCAGGTAAAAAAAGTGATAGCTCATTTTGAGTAGTGCATAGAAGACATGGAGCACAGGTCATTGGCCGAGCCTCATCACTCTCTCTCTCCTTGAATTCCACACAAGCATGAAAATATGTCATTTGTATTTTGGACTTATATGCTTGAATATGTATTATCACACTATATTAGTTTTGAAATGTATAAATGGAAACAACCCGTAATCCTTCGGATGTGAAGTTTATGTTTTAATATATGTGATATATCGTATTGTGGTTTTTAATGTTGACTTGAAAAGTCATTGAGTGATATTACAGGATATAAGACTTGTAAAGTCATTAGTTGATTTTACAGGATATGATATGAAAAAAAAATTTACTACCACTGTTATTAGGGTATTTTCTATTTCCAACATGCAGTATGCGATTAATTGATACAGGGATAGGTTGAACACAAATGTATAAGATAGGTTGAACACAAAGGTCATCACGTGAGTTCTTTGGTGAGTCTAGTAGAAGGTCGGGAAAAAGAGGTAGATATATGCCTGCACAGTCTGGCAACAGAAGTGGGTACTCAAGTTTTAGAGGTCGAGGCATGACTTTCTCTTACCCAGGCAGGGGGTCGAGCCAATATGTTGAACAGAGGTCCACATGTAGTCATTGTGGCAGACAGCATACGGGCGAATGTAGAAGGCTCACAGGAGCATGTTATTTCTGTGGATCGATGGAGCACATGTATAGAGACTGTCCAAATAGAGCCAAACTAGCAGAGACCAAAGAGGTAGAGGAGTATCTGAGACTACAGTTGAGGCACCGAGGGCCTACCCTACTAGTGGGACAAAGGGCAGAAGAAGAGGTTGGGGCAGGACTGGTACAATGGGCAGAGGAGTGACCAGATCTGAAGGTCAGAGTTCTAGACCTCCTACTCAGGCTAGGGTATTTGCTATGACTAGACAAGAGGCAATGAATGCTTCCGAAGTAGTCATTGGTAATATTTGTATTTCTGAAATATTAGCATATGCATTGATTGACTCAGGCTCCACTCATTCATTTATATCATTGCATATGACATCTGAATTGCATCAAATGCATGAGCCTTTGGGGATTGACATAAATGTGAGTACGCCATTGGGAACCGTGGTAGTTGTGAATAATGTCTGTCGTGATTGCCTGATATGCATTGACAGAGCTGAGTTAATAGCTGATCTGATTTTATTGCCAATATATGAATTTGATATGATACTGGGAATAGATTGGTTAACTAGACATCATGCAATAGTGAATTGCTTTACTAAGGAAATAATTTTGGAATCACCAAACTAGCCAAGGGTAGTATTTCTAGGTGAAAGAAAACTTGTGCCTACATGTCTAGTTTCAGCTGTAAAGGCATTTCGAATGATCAAAGGGGGATGTGAAGCATATTTGGCATATGTGACTGATACTAGAACCACTGATAGCTTGCTTGAAAATATACCAGTGGTAAGGGAATTTGCTGATGTATTCCCAGATGATCTACCTGGTTTACCACCAGATACAAAGATAGAATTTACTATTGAACTAGTACCAGGAATTGCACCAATATCAAGGTCACCCTACAAAATGGCCCTAGTTGAGTTGAAAGAACTAAAGGCCCAATTGCAGGAGTTACTTGACAAAGGGTATATTAGACCTAGTGTATCACCATGGGGAGCTTCAGTGTTATTTGTTAAAAAGAAAGATGGAACAATGAGATTGTGCATTGATTATAGGCAACTGAACAAAATGACGGTGAAGAACAAATATCCATTGCCTAGAATAGATGATTTGTTTGACCAGTTGCAAAGAGGCCAAATATTCTCCAAGATTGATTTGAAATCAGGCTATTACCAGCTGAAGGTAGCAGAAGCGAATCTTCCAAAGACTGCCTTTTGAACCAGGTATGGGCATTATGAATTTTTAGTAATGCCATTTGGATTGACAAATGCTCCAGCTGCATTTATGGCTTTAATGAATAAGGTATTTCAACCATATTTGGATAGGTTTGTGATAGTATTTATTGATGACATATAGGTGTACTCAAAAAATAGGGGAGAACATGAACAACATTTAAAAATTGTGTTGCAAACTTTGAGGGAGAAACAATTATATGCCAAATTGAGTAAATGTGAATTCTGGTTAGATCATTTGGTGTTTCTTGGACATGTGGTGTCGTGTAAGGGCATAGAGGTTGACCCAAAGAAAATTGAGGCTATGGTAAATTGGGAAGCTCCTAAAAATGTTTCTGAAATGCGTAGTTTTTTGGGTTTAGCTGGATACTACCGCAAATTTGTTGATGGATTCTCCTTAATTGCTAGCCCTTGGACTAAATTGTTGAGAAAGAATGTGCCTTTCAAGTGGACTTCTGAATGTTAAAGGAGTTTCGATGAACTAAAATACAGGCTAACCTCAGCACCAGTGTTAACCATCCCTACAGGTACAGGTGGGTTTACAGTATATATTGATGCTTCTCACCAAGGCTTGGGATGTGTGTTGATGCAACATGGTAAGGTGATAGCTTATGCATCCAGACAACTGAGACCACATGAGATCTCATATCCAGTGCATGATTTAGAATTAGCTGCAATTGTATTTGCATTGAAGATTTGGAGGCATTATTTGTATGGTGAGACATTCTAGATCTTCACAGACCATAAAAGCTCGAGTTACTTGATGACACAAAAAGAGTTAAACATGAGGCAAAGACGATGGTTAGAGCTATTGAAAGATTATGACTGTACAATTGAATACCATCCAAGGAAAGCCAATGTGGTAGCAGATGCATTGAGTAGGAAGGCTAGTAGTAGTGTAGCTCACTTGCAAGTATCTTCTTTTCCATATTTGATTCAATTACGATCTATGAATGTTGAATTAAATATACATGATGAAGGATCACTGATTGCTACTCTTCAAGTCAGACCTATACTAAAGGAGAGGATTAAAGAAGCACAAAACAAAGATTCTGAATTATGTGAGAAAATTGATGTGGTAAGGCAGGAAAATAATATAGAGTTTCATTTGCAGAATGATACACTGATGTTAAAATCATGCATATGCATTCCAGACACTGAGAACTTGCGTCAGGAAATAATGGAAGAGGCACACAATGCACCATATGCAATGCACCCAGGGATGACAAAGATGTATCACAGTTTAAGGCCTCATTACTGGTAGCCAAGAATGAAGAAAAATATAGCAGAATATGTTTCCAAATGCTTGACATGTCAGCATATTAAAATTGAACATCAGGCACCAGTTGGTAAACTACATCCATTGCCAGTACCAGAATGGAAATGGGAAAGAATAACAATGGATTTTGTCTATGGATTGCCAAGAACTCCACGGAAAAATGATGCAGTATGGGTAATTATTGACAGATTAACCAAGTCAGCACATTTTCTACCTATCACATGGGGTTGTACACTTGAGAGTTTGGCCAAATTATATGTGAATGAGATAGTCAGATTGCATGGCATTCCAGTGTCCATTGTGTCTGATAGAGATCCACGGTTTACTTCAGGTTTTTGGGTGAGTTTACAGAATGCATTGGAAACAAAATTGAACTACATTCCACCCACAGACTGATGGACAATCAGAAAGGACTATACAGACATTGGAAGAAATGCTTAGGGCATGTTCTATGGAATTCAGAGGTGCTTGGGATGAATATATAGCATTGATTGAATTTGCTTACAATAACCAGTATCATAGCAGTATCCAGATGGCACCATATGAGGCATTGTATGGCAGAAAGTGCCGAAGCCCTATCATTTGGGATGAAGAAGGAGCACATGCATTAGAAGGGCCAGATATAGTGCAAGACACCGTGGATAAGATCAAGGTTGTCAAGAACAAGCTAAAGGCAGCCCAAGATAGACAGAAAAGTTACGCTGATCAGCATAGAAGGGAGATGGAATACGAGTTAGGTGAAAAGGTGTTTCTTCGTGTATCTCCATGGAAAGGGATAATCCGATTTGGAAAGAAGGGTAAGTTGAGCCCAAGATACATAGGGCCTTATGAAATTCTTGAGAAGATTGGTCCATTGGCTTATAGGTTGGCTTTACCACCCGAGATGGCTTAGATACATAATGTGTTTCATGTGAGCATGCTTAGAAGATACAGATCAGATCCTACACATGTACTTAAAGATCAAGCCATTGAGATTGCAGAGGACATGAGTTATGTTGAGGAACCAATGCAAATCATTGGATACAAGACTAACCAACTAAGAAATTGAGAAATACCTTTGGTTAAAGTATTATGGCGTAACCATTTACTAGAAGAGGGAACATGGGAAACAGAAGAAAATATGAAAAAGTAATATCCACACCTGTTTTCAGGTATTAATTTCGAGGACCAAATTTTTAAAAGGAGGGGAGAATTGTAACATCCTTGACCTTCCCCACATGCATTTCATCGAACATAAGCATCTTGCATACAATTCAATTGAACACATGCATTTCATACATATTTTCGTAGGAACAAGTTTATGACACGCACTAGCTATGTGTCCTAGTGTTTGGCACTTGTATCGAGTTGCACATGTGTAATTATAACCTAAATGAGGATAACAAAGTATTAGAAATGAATTGAATAAGGTGTCTAAATTAAAGTAAGCAAAATGATTAGATTAAGATTAGTAAACAATTACATTATTAATTTAGTTAAATCGGGTAAAATGATTAAGTTGTATTATTGTGTGAATTAGTGGAATTATAAATATATGTAAATAATAATAATAATATAGACAAAATAAAATGAAAATGACACAAAAGAGAAATAGAAGAGAAGAGAAATGAGAAATGAGAAGAGAAAAGAGAAGAGAAGAAGAGAAAATGACAAAATGACAAAAAACAAGTTGGCTTTATCTTCATCTTTCTTTCCCCATTTCTGCCTTCTTCTCCAGCCCAACTTCTTCTTCAATTTCCCCCATTTTAGAATTCAATTCATCCTTGTTTCACCTAGTTTTTTAAGCATATTGATCCCTTGCAAGGTTGTTCTTGGTAAGTAATCAATTCTTATTGTTATAGGGTTGATTTAAGTTGCTTAGGTTCAATATTAGGCACTGAATTGCATCCCGCTTTGGATGTTAATAGAAATTGATTCTGGAAATGTGTAAAACACAAAATATGTTCCTTTATGTCTTAGATATGTTTATATGTAAACATTTTTTCAATGTTATGTATAGGGAGAGATATGCTCTTCGTACTGAAACTGCTCAGGGTGTGAACCCTAACCAAGTTAGCTACTGTGTGGTTTGATTTCGAATATATTAAAGCCATCATTTGAAGTCTCTTACAACATAATATTTGTAGACATATGTTTGTTGTATCTTTCTACCAAAGTTCAGGTTCATTGGTCTTGGAAATGTGGAGTTATGGGGAATGGAACCATGACTGTTCCATAGTTTGAACTGCCTATTGAGTGCCCTGGGCAGATACAGTAACCTGTTTGGATAATGTGAGCTTGTTAGAGCTAGATTCTGTACATGATAAAAATATTAAAGTTATAGATATATGTCGTATCTAAAATTTGATACTAATTTCATATTCATTGGTTATGTATAGACTAATTTATGGCCTTTGGAAGCCATACTGGTCCGGAAGTCAATTCTATTCTGGACCAGTACAATGTTTGGTATAATTAGAAGACCTTAGAGACATAATGGGTAAAAGTTGTAAACATGAAACATGTTCCATATGAACCCATATAGGGTTCTGAAAAAGGTTCATTAAAATAGGACTTATATATTATAAGTTATGATGAACCCAAATGAGTACCCTGAAACTGCCTAAAGGCAGAAAATAAGGCAGAAAACATAACACTCTTAGAAATTCCACCAAATATTGTACAATGATCCAATTGGTCAGAATTTTGAATATGTTCTATAATTATATGGTATTGTTAATTAGGAACAAGAATCAGATTAATTGGGCAATTATAGAAAAAGTTATAGGCTAAACAGTCCTATAAGGTCACACTGCCTCATAGGAAAAATCTTAACTATTGACATGAACAATGCATATTAATTTGTTTAAGCCACATTAAGTCTCCCTAATCATGAGTTAATCGTTTATGTTTTCATATTAGGCTCGCAACATATTGAAGACCCACAAAGAGTGGATAGACAATAAGTTAGATGTCGGAATCAAAGGAGAACGGTGTGTCTAATTATCGATTGAATTCTATAGTGCAAATGAATGTTGTTTGCTATGTGATTCATATGATTCTCATGACTGGTCCTTGATAATGTAATGATGGATAATTTGTGACATTGTGGTACATATAAATGGTATACTTGTGGTATATTTGAGGTATATGTTTGACAAATATGATATATATACATGGTATATGTATAGTATATGCAAGGTATATGCATGACATATGAGGTATATATGGAATATATGTATGTTGTATATGATAAAGATGCAATGGTTGATGAATGCTTAAATACAAGTGCATATGCATATGGGCTAAAAAGGCGTTGTGACTAGTTATTCGATATTGTAAAGCAAAAGAAGAGGCCTATGGCCCAAGAAATGTGCAAATGAAACAAATGATCAAGCTAGCTAGCAAATGCAAATGCAAATGTTCACATGGTAAATATTCACATGGAAACCCGGGGCAATGTCTGTTTAACTTGGTCACAACAAAATGAAATAAGCTAAGCATTTGCATACATAAAGAGTAATGAGTATATGTTTCTACCTTATTGATATATATATGATGCTGATGAATGAAA
Source organism: Triadica sebifera (assembly GCA_023653625.1). Lineage (NCBI taxonomy): Eukaryota > Viridiplantae > Streptophyta > Magnoliopsida > Malpighiales > Euphorbiaceae > Triadica > Triadica sebifera. The sequence goes on along the minus strand of CM042898.1, from coordinate 13,725,391 downwards.
TGGATATATGGTATATATTGGATTTGTGATTTATTACTATAAGTTGTTTGGTACTTTAGAGCTCATTGGATGATTATTCTCACTGAGCCGCAACTCATCAATTTTCATCATTTTTCAGGTAAAGAAAAGTGATAGCTCATTTTGAGTAGTGTATGGAAGACATGGAGCACAGGTCATTGGCCGAGCCTCATCACTCTCTCTCTCTTTGCATTCCACATAAGCATGAAAATATGTCATCTGTATTTTGGACTTATATGATTGAATATGTATTATCACACTATATTAGTTTTGAAATGTATAAATGGAAACAACCCGTAATCCTTCGGATGTGAAGTTTATGTTTTAATATATGTGATATATCGTATTGTGGTTTTTAATGTTGACTTGAAAAGTCATTGAGTGATATTACAGGATATAAGACTTGTAAAGTCATTAGTTGATTTTACAGGATATGATATGAAAAAAAAAATTTACTACCACTGTTGTTAGGTTATTTTCTATTTCCAACATGCAGTATGTGATTAATTGATACAGGGATAGGTTGAACACAAATCTATAAGATGTGGTGTTACACAAAATGAGCTATCACTTTTCTTTACCTGAAAAATGAAGCAAATTGATGAGTTACAGCTCAGTGAGAATAACCATCAAATGAGCTCTAAAGTACCGAACAACTCATAATAATAAATCACAAATCCAATACATACCATGTATTCCATTCCATTCATCAGTATCATATAAATATGAATAAAGTTGAAACATATAATCATTACTCCTTACATATGCAAATGCTTTGCTTATTTCATTTTTTTGTGACCAAGTTAAACAAACATTGCCCCGGGTTTCCATGTGAACATTTGACATGTGAACATTTGCATGTGCTAGCTAGCTTGATCATTTGTTTCATTTGCACATTGGTTGGGCCATGATTAACTAGTCACAACGCTTTTTCCATCCATATGCATATGCATTTGTACTTAATCATTCATCAACCATTGCATCTTATCACATATAACATACATATACCGCATATATGCCTCATATGCCACGCATATACCTCGCATATACTATACATATACCTTGTATATATATCACATATGTCAAATATATACCTCAAATATATCACAAGTATACCACTTATGTGTACCACAATGTCACAAATTATCTATCATCATATTATCAGGGGCAAATCATGACAATCATATAAATCACATAGCAAGCAACATTCATGTGTACTAAAGAATTCAATTGATAATTAGACTCACCTTTCTCCTTTGATTCTGACCCCTAACTTATTGTCTATCCACTCCTTGTGGGTCTCCAATATGTTGCGAGCCTAATATGAAAACATAATCGATTAACTCATGATTAGGGAGACTTAATGTGGCTTGAACAAATTAATATGCATTGTTCATATCAATAGTTAAGATTTTTCCTATGAGGCAGTGTGACCTTATGGGATTGTTTAGACTATAACTTTTTCTATACTTGACCAATTAATTTTATTCTTATTCCTAAATAAAACTAACATATCATTATATAAGATATTCAAATTTTAGACCAATTGTGTCATTGTACCATTTTTGGTTGAATTTCGAAGTGTGTTTTATTTTCTGCCTTTAGGCAGTTTCAGGGTACCCACTTTAGTTCATCATAGCTTATAATATATAAGTCATATTTTAATCAAAATTTAAATACACTTATATGGGTGCCAAAGGAACATTTTTTATTTTTACAACATTTATCAATTATGTCTCTAAGGTCTTCAAATTATAACAAATATTTCATTGGTCCATAATAGAATTGGCTTCCAAACCTGTATGACTTCCAAAGGCCATAACTTAGTATATACATAACATATAAAGCTAAACTTAGTACCAAAATTTAGCTAAGACATATACCTATAACGTTTCAGTTTTGATAATATACCGAATCTAGCTCTAATGAGATCAAATTAGCCAAATAAGTTTCTGGATCTGCCCAGGGCACTCAGTAGGCAGTTCAAACTATGGAACAGTCATGGTTCCATTCACCATAACTCCCCATTTTCATGACATATGAACCTAAAATTTGGTAAACAGATACATAACACATATATCTAAAACTTTTATGTTTAAGAGACTTCAAATATTGGCTTTAGTATATTCAAAACTAACAAACACAGTAGCTAACGTACTTAGGGTTCACATCCGGACCAGTTTCAATGCAGAGAGGATATCTCATTATATACACCATATCTTGCAAACATGTTTACATATACATAAATTTAAGACATAAAGGAACAACCTTTGAGTTTTAATCTTTTTTAGATTCGATCTCTAAGATCATCAAAACCATGGCACAAAATACTGCCTATTAATGAACCCTAATCACCATAATCATGCTTAACACAAATATTAATGTTTACTCGCCTATAATCACTCTTGGATAATCTTGTTGCTGAAATTTTTGGAGTGAAAGAGGGAAGAAATGGTGGTTGGAACTTGAAAATAAATGGAAGGAATGAAGCAAAGAAGAAGAAGATGATGAGGAAAGGAAATGAATATGGTGGTAGCCTAATAAGTTAAAAGGCACCACCATTTCCTTTGTTTCACCCGTCCACTTTTCCTTTTCTTTTTTTTTTTACTTTTATTTTTATTTTTTATTTTTTTTCTAATTATTCTTATTATTATTACACAATTCAACACAATATGCAATTTAATCTTAATCTAGTCATTTTGCATACTTTAATTTGGTCACCTTATTTCATTTATTTTTAATACTTTTTATCCTCGTTTAGATTATAAATACATATGTGCGACTCGATACAATTTCAATGTACTAGGACACGTAGATAGTGCGTGTCATGGACTTGTTCCTACAAAAATATGTATGAAATGCACGTGTTCAATTAGATTATATAGAAGATGCATATGTTCAAATGAAATGCATGTGGATACACATGTGGGGAAGGTCAAGGATGTTACACTTTATGTAACACTCTCTTACATTTTTGTGTTATAGTTGGGTATGATGGTGTCATCGATCAACTAACGGATGTGCTTGTACAGGACTTATGATCACAACACACTCAAAGTTAAACACAATCTATGAAATAAAAATTTACTCTTTTATCGAACAACAAAATTGTATTATTACAATTTGTTACCCTTTTAGATAACTTATTTAAAAATTTGTCTTTTCAAAATATACATGATGCATGAAGTATTCATATATTATACATGACATGAATTGACAAGTAGACATCATCCCTGAATGGGTGACTACCATTATTGCTGCTATTGCGCTCCTTTAGTGGGGTCTACTGAATCCTCAACTTTTTCTGACTTTGCACCATTGATAATCTTTTATCTATCACCTGCATGAAAGGAAACAATTCTTGCACTAACATTATCCTAGGTGATGCAAACTTTACAATAATAGACTAATAGGTTTGATACAAAATTTATTCAAATATCATAGCATGCCTTTTTTACTTACTCATATGGTTCATAACCTAGGAACAAGCATTTTTTATAATCAAAAGGTAAAACGTACGATAGAACATCAGGCTTTTTAGAATGAATAACGAATGAAGAAAACAAAGATAAAAATAGGATTTCTCACAAAATAGCCTCATAGTACGACATTGTACAAAAACTAACTTAGCATGATTCCTTAAGTTTAAATAATTAAATTATAGAGAAATTTGCCTTTAATACCGTTATCATATAAGACACTCTCGTATTAAATGGAAATCAAATTGCACAAATCAAAATACATTAATCACATCTTTTGGGGCAAATAGCAAATGAAGTGTAAACAAGATCAATAGAAAATTCATAATACAATAAGATCAATTAGATTGCATATCAAGTCATTTATATATTCACATAGCTTACCTATTTTGCCCATAAATTTTACCTAGACTAGACACGAGGGAGACATAAGTGGTAACCCAACTTAAAGTTTAGTAGAAATAAATGTGCCTCCTAGAAGTTATGTTGAGCATCCAAATGTTAGAGTCGTGACTTAAGAGTCGACTTAATCAGAATCAGAGTCACGATTTGAAAGTCAGATATTCCAGAATTACTATTGGTATGATAACAAGTCTACCATATTCTAGTTCATACCTAATTATAGGTGGTTGTAGTCATGTTCTCATTCTGATATAATCAAAGCATAACAAAAGTTATCATTTAGTGAACTTATTTTCTAAACAAACTCAATTAGCAGCCTTAATCACATACTTTTATATAGTGGACCAATCAACATACGAATTCTCATACAAAGCATATCTTCTATCACAAACTATTTACCAAACATAATCATGTATAACACATTTATGTGACAAACTAATATATTATGATAGCCATTTCAAATGCCAAATCAAATTAGATATGTTAAACGTATTTTGGTGTGTGATACAAAATATTTCAAAATTGATTTATAGTATATTCTTTTATTTATACTACTGCTGCTGCAGTATAGTAACCCAAAACATAACAGACGATCTAGCACTTAAAATTTATGGTAACACACAATTTAGACAAATGTATATATATATATATATATATATATTAGAATAAATTACAGTTTGCCCCCCTAAGGTTTAACAAATTACAATAAAAAATAAATTTTTAAAAAACTAACAGTTTGACCCTTTATCATTTGATAAAAATATTGTTTGAGATAACAATTAGGAAGAATGAGACTTGAATGTATTGGTTGTTCTGCAGTTACATTCGTTGGTAATGAATAAAAGCTCTAAACCCTTATAAAAGATCATTAGACTACATATGAAACCCTAAAAAATTTGCATAAAAATATATGAAATATAAAAAAATCATATGGTATATTGAATTGCAATGTTTGAAATTTATACAGTATCAAATGAATGAGCATTTTATCAAATGATAGGGAGTAAACTATTAGTTTTTTAAAAATTTGTTTATAATTGTAATTTGTTGAAAGCTCAGGGGATAAACTGTAGTTTATTCATTTTTTATAGTTTTAATTTATTTACTTTAATGATTATTGTCTTGCCAAACTTAGTTTATATATCTCATACGTCGATCGAATCCTTGCTTTTGTCTAGCTCAGGCACTTGGGGTGTTGGTGCAGCTATCATAGATTATTTACTAATTAGCGATCATCTATAATTAAACAAATAACTTAGTTCAAGGTACCTATATAATGGAATAGTAAGGTAACTCTCAATCTGACTCATTCTATCACTACATAGTTCTTATAAGTTCACGAGTGTTAACATTCATTTCCTGTTCTTATATTTTTCACACAATAATCTCGAAAATTCATCCCAACATTTTAAATTCATTTAAGCTCATAGGCTATATATATATCAATCTTTAATTAATTAATTTTAATTTTAATTTTTGTGTCTGTCGGAATAGGGTCTTGAAGAAAATATTATCAACAATTCTATTAGGTCTTTTTAAAAAGATCCACTTCGATTCCTTTAACTTCCAATTTTTAGCTTATCTTCCTCGCTAACCCCAATCAAACACATAAATAAGACTTGTTGTTTCTCAAGCCTTATTCCTTCTTCTCATTGCTTTCCTTTCAATATGCAAGAACCGAATCTCCTTCTCCATGCTTGAGGTGAAACATGCAACCATCTTTTTCCTAACTTCAAGCTTTAGCCGAAGCATAAGTCTCCCCCTTCCTTGAATTGGCTCTTGGTTTTAATGGAATAAGAAGAATGCTATGCTGCTTTTTCAATTTTGGTCATATACAAGATTATTTTGGGTTTGACTAATTCAAGATCATTCAAGGAGAAATGAAGGAAGAGGCAAGAAAGTTTCAATTTAGTGAGAAATAATGGGATGGGTTTAGAAAGGGAATAGGATTTGGAAATGACTGAGAGTTAGATTTGCAAATAAAAGAAGAATCAAAAGTGGCTTCTTACATATAGTACCCATCAATATACACTTGAATTAGGTGTAAAAATTTATTGTTTGTTTTTCGTGTGGCAACATGCATGCATGGATTTGTCATTAATTAATATTATTTAACTAATTCTATAATTGGTAAAACTTCCTAAAATAATTCTTGAAAATGTTATATTCCCTTAATGATCCACACTTGATTTTAATTCCTACAATTTCTACAATAAAAAACAATTATATGCACCAGTAATCTCGTTATAATTTAATCAACATATCAGTGTCCTTAATTCTGCAATTCTTGTATTGAAATGAAAGTCGCATATTAAGATTTTGTCTAATTTTTTTGTTCGTTCAATTAACTAGAATTAATTATTCATATTTACTTATCTTACTTTTGCTAAGTCAACATTTAGAATATGATTATATCAATGGTGTTTCGGTCATGTAGTGCTCAATTTGTGGTAGGTCCGCTGCATCCAGTTGTGGTATGTAATATCCTTGACCTTCCCCACATGAATTTCATTGAACATAAGCATCTTGCATACAATTCAATTGAACATGTGCATTTCATACGTATTTTCGTAGGAACAAGTTTATGACATGCACTAGCTACGTGTCCAAGTATTTGGCACTTGTATCGAGTCGCACTTGTGTAATTATAACCTAAATGAGGATAACAAAGTATTAGAATTGAATTGAATAAGTTGACTAAATTAATGTAAGCAAAATGATTAGATTAAGATTAGTAAATATTTACATTGCTAATTTAGTTAAATCGGGCCAAATGATTAAGCTGTATTATTGTGTGAATTAGTGGAATTATAAATATATGTAAATAATAATAATAATATAGACAAAATAACATGAAAATGACACAAAAGAGAAATAGAAGAGAATAGAAAAGAGAAATGAGAAGAGAAAAGAGAAGAGAAGAAGAGAAAGTGACAAAATGACAAAAAAATAAGTTGGCTTTATCTTCATCTTTCTTCCCCATTTATGCCTTCTTCTCCAGCCCGACTTCTTCTTCAATTTCCTCCATTTCAGAATTCAATTCATCCTTGTTTCACTTGATTTTTGAGGAAAATTGATCCCTTGCAAAGTTGTTCTTGGTAACTAATCAATTCTTATTGCTATAGGGTTGATTTGAGTTTCTTAGGTTCAATATTAGGCACTGAATGGCACCCCAATTTGGATATCTATAGAAATTGATTCTGGAAAAGCTTAAAACACAAACGTTGTTCCTTTATGTCTTAAATATATGGATATGTAAATATTTTTGCAAGATGTGGTGTATAGAATGAGATATCCTCTTCGTACTAAAACTGGTCAGGATGTGAACCCTAACCAAGTTAGCTACTGTGTGCTTTGATTTCAAATATGTTAAAGCCATTATTTGAAGTATCTCAAAACATAAAGGTTGTAGATATATGTATGTTGTATCTGTATACCCCATTTCCAGTTCATAGGACCTGTATATTGTGAGGTATGGGGAATGGAACCATGACTGTTCCATGACTTGAACTGCTAATTAAGTGCTCTGGGCAGATCCAGAATATTGTTTGACCCATTTGAGCTCGTTATAGCTAGATTCTATAAATGGTAAAAACATCAAAGTTATAGGTATATGTCTTAGATAAAATGGGTTACTCATTTCAGCTTAATATGTTATGTATAGACTAAGTTATGGACTTTTGAAGTCATACTGTTCCGGAAGCCAATTCTACTATGGACCAGTGCAAGTTTTCTTATGATTTGAAGAAATTAGAGGCATATTTGATATATGTTGTAAACATGCAAAATGTTCCAATTTAACTCATATAAGTTTCTGTAAATTTTCATTGAAATATGACTTATAGATTATAAGTTATGATGAACCAAAATGGGTACCCTTAAACTGCCTAAAGGCAGAAAACAGAACACATTTAGATATTCCACCAAAAATTTTACAATGATCCAATTGGTCTGAAATTTTAATATGTTCTATAGATATACGTTAGTTTTAGTTAGGAATAAGAATTATATTAATTGGTCAAGTATAGAAAATGTTATAGGCTAAACAGTCCCATAAGGTCACACTGCCTCATAGGAAAAATCTTAACTATTGATATGAACAGTGCATATTAATTTGTTTAAGCCACATTAAGTCTCCCTAATCATGAGTTAATCGATTATGTTTTCATATTAGGCTGACAACATATTGGAGACCCACAAAGAGCGGATATACAATAAGTTAGGGGTTAGAATCAAAGGAGAACGGTGAGTCTAATTATCGATTGAATTCTTTAGTGCAAATGATTGTTGCTTGCTATGTGATTCATATGATTGTCATGATTGGTCCCTGATAATATGATGATGGATAATTTTTCACATTTTGGTACACATAAGTGGTATACTTGTGATATATTTGAGGTATATGGTTGACATATGTGATATATATACAGGATATATGTATAATATATGAGAGGTATATGCGTGATATATGAGGCATATATGCGGTATATGTATGTTATATGTGATAAGATGCAACGGTTGATCAATGATTAAGTACAAGTGCATATGCATATGGACTTAAAAGGCATTTTGATGAGTTAATTGATATTGTAAAGCAAAAGAAGAGGCCTATGGCCCAACAAATGTGCAAATGAAACAAATGATCAAGCTAGCTAGCAAATGCAAATGCAAATGTTCACATGGAAAATGTTCACATGGAAACCCGAGGCAATGTCTGTTTAACTTGGTCACAACAAAATGAAATAAGTAAAGCATTTGCATATATAAAGAGTAATGATTATATGTTTCAACTTTATTGATACATATATGATACTGATGAATGGAATGAAATATATGGTATATATTGGATTTGTGATTTATTACTATGAGTTGTTTGGTACTTTAGAGCTCATTGGATGATTATTCTCACTGAGCCGCAACTCATCAATTTGCATCATTTTTTAGGTAAAGAAAAGTGATAGCTCATTTTAAGTAGCGTATAAAAGACATAGAGCACAGGTCACTGGTCGAGCCTCATCACTCTCTCTCCTTGCATTCCACATGAGCATGAAAATATGTCATATGTGTTTTGTATTTACGTGCTTGAATATGTATAGTCATTTTGGAATGAGTCTAAAAATGTATAAATGAAAGCAACTCGAAAATACTTATGTGTAAAGTTTATGTTTTGATATATGTGACATATCATATTGTGGTGAAAACCTCAGTGTTAACTTTGCAAAGTCAGTGAATAATATTACAGGATATGAGACTTGCAAGTCATTGAATGAAATTATAGGATATGAGACTTGCAAAGTCATTGAATTATATTACAGGATATGAAAAAAAATTTACTACTATTGTTAACAGGGTATTTTACCTTTCCAGTATGCTATGTATATTTACTTGATATAGGGATAGGTTATACTCAAATGCATAAGATGTGGTGTTACATAGTATGCCATGCCGGCCAAGCCTGAACTAGTGGATGTGATAAATTCTTAGAGCTAATGTAGCAATTCCCGCTCCATTAGTCATACATAGGTCTGACTCTCCCTTCTTAAGTTGTCTACAATTCCTTAGACCCTGCATATTAGTACATATGTGAGACTCACATCTAGTATCCAATACCTATGTATTATTATTAGAAACTGTATTAACCTCAATAACAAAAATGCTTGAAGTAAAAGCAGGTGCATATGATGACTTATCCTTCTCCTTGTTCAGCGACTCCAGATAAACCTTGTAGTTGCTCTTCTAATAGTCATTCTTATTACAATAAATGCAAGTAATCTTTGGTGATGTCCTTTTGACCTTGCTCTCGATGCCCTCATAGGCCTTGGAAGACTTTTTTTTCTTATCCTACTTCTTAGAAGAGCCAAAAGAGTCCATCAGCATCACAATATTTTATTTTTTCTTAATAGGAGGCTCAGTTGTCTTGAGCATGTCGATCAATTTAAGGGTCAAAGTAGATATCTTGTTTATAGTTTCATACAAAAAGTGCATAACTATCAAACAAACTTTGGAGAATTAAGTCTTTACTTAATTTATAATCCATCAAAAAGTCCAACATCTCAATGTGCTCGTTCATCTTCAACACATGTTGCACAAGAGATGTCCCTTCTACCATCATAGAGTGGAAGAACAATATGGATATCTCATATCATTCGGTTCGAGCTTGCTCATCAAAAAGCTCCCTTAGATGATGCATGATTGTGTTTGCATCCTTATTCTCATGCTACTTTTGAAGCTCAAGTGTCATAGAGGCTAGCATAATATAACCTGCCAACTCACTATCTTTCAAATGCTTCCTATATCCCTACAGGTCATCAATAGATGCATCATCAGTATGTGGAGAGGGAAGTGACTCTTCCAAGAGATAGGCTATGCATATGGATTTTAGAACAATTCTCAAATTCTTTAGCCAATCAAGGAAGTTTGGGCTAGTCAACTTGTTTGACTCGAGCATTGAGCATAAATTCATATGAGATGTCATGATTCTAGCAACCAGATGTAAAGAAATATCATATTAGAGAATGTACATGTGTGCATGAATATTAGGTCTTTAATAAATGCATATTATTACTCTCACTATTATATTATGAACCCATAGCCCTCACTATGAATCTAAGAGAACCCATTGGAGCTCTCTTAGTGGGTCAATATCAAATAACACTACAATTGAGTTTGGGTGTGCCTAACAAGCTACTTTAAGTTAATTGGTAGGTACCTCATACTAATTGCATATTTTCATACAATTAATAAATCATTATGATATCAATTTTTTATGTGTTCATATCTCATAGACACTGCCTAATATTGAATCTATTTCACATTAACCTTGGATGTGTCTAATACACCAATGCAACAAGTTAAGATTGACTTCATCATGAAATGTCATTTTAATGGTTTGAACATATTCATATAAAGTAGGCTTGGGTGTGAGAAATAACCCATGCTCTCAAAGAATTGTAGTTAGGGCTGTGAATGATTCAAGCCGCTCACAAGCTATTTAGATTTTTGTTTGAAATAAAGCTCATTTGAGATCATTTATTACTGTTAATGAGCGATGCTCGAGCTCAAATCTAAGCTTGAAAATATTTTTGAGATCAAGTTAAAGCCTAATACAACTTGGTTCATTTGCTTGTGAACATGTTCGCAGTGAACATGTTCATTTATTAACTCACGAACATGTTCATCTAAAAGTTCGCGAACATGTTTGTTTATAAGCTCATGAGCATGATTGTTTAAAAGTTCGCGAGTGTGTTTATTTAAAAGCTCGTGAGCGTGTTCATTTAAAAGCTCATGAGCGTGTTCATTTAAAAGCTCATGACCGTGTTCATTAAAATGCTCGCGAACATATTCATTTAAGGCTCGTTTATATTCTATTTTGTAATTGAGCTCAAAATTTTGTCATTATTAGTTAATGTGCTAAACTTAAGCTTTTGTCTTTATTTGTAAATGAGTCGAACTGAACCTAAACTTGTTAAGAATAAAAAATGAGCTTTTTATGAATAAAGCTTGAGTCGTTCACAAGTTTAATAATTTTAAAATGAGTTGAGCTCGAGCTAAGTACAAAAGCTCAAATCGAGCTCAATCCTATGATGAAATTAAACAAGACGAGCTCGAGCTCACTATTATTCGGCTCCACTCAGCTTGATTACAACCCTAACTATAGTTCTTGCCATATTAATGGAAGACATTAGCTTTAATATAATTTGAGGGATTTTTTTTTAATTTAGTAACATCATATTGGCACACATCATATATTTATATCATCACATTCTAGATATATAAGGTAATTAGATTAACTATATAATCATGCTTATGGACATATCTACATCAATTCCTTGAGACATAAAAGTACTAAATAGGTCACATCTAGGTAGATACATGAAATTACATCCTATTATATGTTTTCTTGCTTTTTGTGCCAACTCCACCTTATTGCTCAATTGAACTTTGATTCTATCCTATTCATATGCAATCTAATTAAATAAATCCTTCACAAAAAAATCTCCAGTTATATTTGAGAAGAGTGAGATGAGAAGAATTCTACTATTGAAAGGTTAGAGAGGACAGAGACTTGCATACTTTATTTATCAAAAATAAAAATTTTTATGCATGAATAATCACGTTGGTTAAATCCATAATCACGCTATCATGTCATTCCATATACCCCTAACATGAATTCTCTAATATATAAAATAAAGATAATCTAGAAAATAACATTTCGGGTTCCCTTTCAATATTTAGTTTTAACACTTGAACCAAACAGTTGGACTATTGGACCTTATAGTGAAATTCATCATATATTCATCAATCAATCTCTGAACATTTAGAAACACTTTCTAAAAATAGTTATGCAAATTAGGCAAACATTTGATCATATTTAAAAGTTTTCTAAAATTGCCTACGTAGCCAACTAGGTTTTTTCTATTTAATGCATGCAACTTCCAATCCGAATTTAATTATTTAATCTCATTAGATATCAAATTCAAATATGACCAGAAGTAAATTCATAATTAATTTGACTCAATTACACATTAGTTTGATGCTGAATAGGGTTGTACATTTCTAATTACAATTGCACACCAAAACCAAATCAAACTGGGACTAGAAAACACGTTTCTAACACAATTCAAATCCAAATTTGAAAATTCCAAAATTCTAGATTTGGAGATGTCAGGAATGTAAAGTCCATTGCATATTGTATTATTATGTTAAAGAATATTCAAATAGAGCAACTATTGCTATTAATAGTCAAATGAAAATCGTTAAACAGGAAACAAAAATATATTCTTAATTAAAACTATAACATAATAGCAATTGTCTAATTCTAATACGAGCCTAATAGGGAGTGTCAATACTTAAGTTTCTAAAGTTAATGCAACAACTCTTACTCCATTGCCTACACAGAGGTCTGAATTTCTCTTCTAGATTTGTCTACTATTCCTTAGGACCTTTATATTAGTACATATATGAGACCAGTATCTGGTATCCAATACCCATGTATTATAATTAAAATAGTATTAACCTTAATAATAAAAAAAGTCTAAAGTAAAAGCAAGTGCATCTGATGACTTATCCTTCTCCTTATTTAGCGACTCTAGATAGGTCATGAGTTCCTATTCCAATGGTCATTCTTGCCACAATAGAAGAAGTCTCCTTTGGTGACTTCTCTTTAGCCTTTTTCTTAATGCCTCCTTGGGCCTTTGTAGACTTCTTCTTCTTTTTATTGTTCTTCTTCTTCTTAAAAGAACTAGAAAATTTTGCCAACATCATAACCTTTTGTTGTTTCTTAATAGAAAGCTCAACTGTCTTGAGCATATCAATCAATTCTAGGATCCAAGTGGATATCTTTTTTCATTTAATAGTTTAGCACAAAATGTTTATAACTATCAGGCAAACTTTGGAGAATTAAGTCTATACTTAATTTATGATCCAACACGAGCCCTAAAAAGGCCAACATCTCAATGTACTTGTTCATTTTCAATGCATGTTGCACTAGAGATGTTCTCTCTATAATCATGGAGTGCAAGAGAAACTTGGTTTCTCATATTGCTCAATTCGATCTTGATTATTGGAAAGCTCCTTTAAATGATACACAATGGTATTTGCATCCATGTTCTCATGCTACTTTTGAATCTCGAATGACATAGATGTAAGCATAATACAACCCACTAACTCAATATTATCCAAATGTTTCCTATATGTCGTATGTTCCTCAATAAACACATCAACAATAGAGGGAAAGGAAGTGACTCTTCCAATATATAGGTTATGCATTCAAATTTTAGAATAATTTTCAAATTTCTTAGCCAATCAAGGAAGTTTATGCTAGTCAACTTGTTTGACTCGAGGATTGAGTGTAAGTTCATGTTAGATGTCATGATTCTAGTAACCTAGATGTAAAGAAAGTTCATATTAGAGAATGTACATGTATGCATGATTATCAGCCTTCAATAAATACACATTATTACTCCCATTATTTTATTATGAACCCATAGCATTCATTATGAATTTGAGAGAACCCGTTGAAAGCTCTCTTAATAGGTTAACATGCAATTTCACTAAGAATGACCTTATATATGCCCAACAAGTCACTTTAGGTCAATTGATAAGTATCTCATACCAATTAAATCTTTTCATGCAACTACTGAATCGTGCATATCTCATATACATTGGCCCAATATTGCCTCTAATTTACGTTGACCTTGGGTGTACCTAATAAGCCAATGCAACTAGTTAAGATCGACCTATTAATCATGAAACTCATTTCAATGGATTGAACATATTCTTGTAAATCGGGTTTGTGCGTGCGCAACCACTCATACTCTAAAGGAACTCTAGTGTCTTGCCATATTAATGGAAGCCATTGACTTTAATATAATTTGAGAGATTTTCTTTAATTTAGTCTCATCATATTGGCATCCATCAAATATCTATATCATCATATTCTAGATATATAAGATTATTACATTAATTACATAGTCATTATTATGGATAGATTTACATCAATCCCCTGAGCTATGAAATGATTGACAAGGTCACACCTAGGTAGATGCATGAAATTACATCATCGAAATATAAAATAATTTCCTATTCCATGTCTTCTTACTCTAGGCGCCAACTCTATCTTCTAGGTTCATTGAACTTCAATTGTATCATATTCCTATGTAATATAATAATTTAAATTCTTTGTAAAAAAATCTCAAGTCATATTTGTGGAGAGTGAGACAAGAAAAAGAAAAACAACAAGAATATTAGAAAAGATAGGCACTTGCAGACCCTACTTACCAAAAATAAAAATTTTCATGCATGAACAATCATTTTTGTTAAGTCCATAATTATGCATTCATGCAATTCCATATACCCCTATCATGCATTCTCTAATATATGAAATAAAGGTAATCTAAAAAATAACGTTTCTAGTTCCCTTTCAATTCTTAGTTTCAACTCTTAAACCAAGCCATTGGACTATTTGGCTCCATAATGAAATTCATCATATATTCATCATTCAATCTCATTAAATGTTCATATGAACAATTTGAAACCCTTTTCTAAAAAGAAATTAGGCAAATTAGGCAAACATTTGATCATATAAAAAAATTTCATTAAATTGTCTTCTTAACCAACTAGATTATTTCCTATTTGATGCATGAAACTTCAAAATGCGAATTTAATTATTTAATCTCATTAAATATAAAATTTAAATATGACCAAAAGTTAATTCATAATTAAATGACCTGAATCACACATTAGTTTGATGCCAAATAGGATTATACATTTCTAAGTACAATTGCATCCAAAACTAAATCAAACTAGGAATAGAAAATTTAAATCCAAATTAGAAAATTCCAAAAACTTCAGATTTTATTATCATCAAATTAAGCATCTAATAATCATTTTAAACTAATCAAAATAATTTGATAGACAATCTAAATCATTTCATATAATGCTCGTTAATTTGGCTTGAATGATATGTTGATATTTAAAGAAAGAAAAGGGTACTTTATCTATAAAGTGGAAAAATTGATAAAAGTACCTTCATAGGCGTGAAGATGTGTTCATGGCTATGAAGGTGTTCTAGGACCAAAATAGTATACAGTTTAAAAAGGGTGGTGTCTTTATCACGGTGGATATTTAGTGAGGGTACATTCATGTCCGTGAAGGAGTATTCACGATAGTGAAGTTGTGTAGAGACAAAATTTTAAAAAAGGGAGAACTTTATTTCTCCTCCCTCACTTTTCTACCATAGGCCATATCTTTTTTTTCCTTATACACACCATCCTCATTCATTCTTCCTTTTCCTTCATCTTCTTCTAATCTCAAACTTTAAAAAACCTAGAAACTAAAGAAAAGTCATGATAATGGTGGTTCTTTAGGAAAGAATAACAAAATAAGGGAGTTTAAGCTAAGGGAAATGAGTTTTAAAAGAAAAGGAAGAAAGATGGGGTTATTTGAAAGTCCATTTCTAGATTTTCTAGTTGAAGGAGTGGGTCTAGTGGTGAAAAATCTTTCCAAGAGGAAGGTGAAGCTTGAGTTAGGAAGAAGAAGTGATTTTGAAAGCATCAAAGTTAAGGTTGTATATAGGTACAACTAAAACCTAAGATAAGTTATGTGAAGCTTTCACAAGTTAAAAATGCAAACTTGGTATCTCATAGTGTTTAAAAGACATTGGATTGCATATAGACGTGGTTGAATACAAAGTGGTGGAATTTTAGATCTAGAGTTGTTTGGTCTTGTTATGATATGTTTAAGGCTCTAGATGTGTTAGAAATAATAAAATGACATGAAATTATGTTATATATGCACTTGTGTATTGATAGGAGTGATTGACATTAGCCAATCTTAGAGACCTTGTGTGTGAATTGTGATATGCTATGTTTTGGGTATGAAACTAAGTGTTGGAATTGCAAGATTTACGATCATGAACCTTATGTCACAGCCTTGAATGTGCATAGCTCAAGTCATGTGTTGCCCAGAAAATGAACCAAAAAGGGGTTGAATTGGTTAGCAAATAAAATTTGCTTAATTGAAAGTGTGGAATAAATGAAATAGAGGAAGGAATGAGAGATATCACACATAAGATTTATAGAGGTTTGGGTATTAACAAATTCTACTCCTCTCCCCAATCTCAATTGGGTGTTTCCCTAACACACTAAGTATTACAATGGAGTTTTTCAAGCTCACTCCCAACTATGGTATTTCTCTCAATGGCTAACACCTAACTTCGAGATTCCCTTGTGTTTTTCAATGGCTCACACAAAAACCAATTCCTTGTATTTTATGGCTCACACAATAAACCTTTAAAAGTGTTTCAATCTTTACCCAATATACCAAGTTCACTTTTGAGTAATTGATTACAATGAAAAACACTCACTAATCCTACAATGCTCAGAAGTTGTGAGCAATTAGGTTTTCACAAAAAGTAGAGGATTGTTGAAAAATTATTAATGCACAAGGCTACAACAAGATTAAAGTTGAAAAATAATTGTTGTTCTTCCTGTTTAGGATTCATAAAAGACTTGCATTTATACTCCCTCTATGAATTATAGCCGTTTGGGTATATTTAATATGAAAGTTGCCATTGAACCAACTCTTAATTCGTGCCTAACATGTTTCTCTATCTTAGTTCATAGGCATGACTATATATGTCACAGATGTGAATGTTTTTCTAAGTTGTTGTCCAAGTGGTGACTCTGGCCGTGACACTCTCTAGAGGAATTGGAAATGTTTGCTCACGGGGGTGACAAATCTTTCACGGCAGTGAATTGTCTGATCTTTCACGGTTGGTTTGATCCTTCATAGCCGTGAACTTTGAATGTTGGAGAATTAGTGCTAAACTATATTCACAGGCGTGACACTTTTCTATTTCTTTGATTTTTATCTTCAAAAGTTGTCTTTCAATCTTGCTTCATGTTCTAATCAAAGTATATCCTGTTTAAAACACAAACATTATTAAATACATTATTGTTATTTTATTTGTTATCATCAAAATGATAGAAATACCCCTCAAGGTTCAACAATCTCCTCCTTTTGATGGTGACAAATAATATAGCAATATGTGTTTTTGAGAAGTCTCCCCCTCAAAAGGTGTTTAAGATAAAATAATAAAGTGCAAGATTTGAAATAAATATAACAAAGGATTTGGAAACTAATAAGGTATATGCAAGGTATATCTTAAGTATATCTCATCAAATAAAACATGTATAACCAAGTGTATTCAAAGTATATGTGCGATATATGTTATTTATATCTTATGCATTAAATAAGATGAGTTCAAATAAGTTCAAGTTGCAAGGTATATGTGAGGTATAACTTATGCATATCATCATTTGAAATAAAATTTTCATATTTCATTATATAACCACACATTGCATATTTCATATTCATGCCATCATATATTGAACACATTGCATATTGCATATTCATGCCATCACATATTGAACACATATATGTTTGTTTCTCCTCATTTGTCACCAACAAAAAGATTGAAATGTAATTAAGATAGTTGTATTAAAAATTAAAGGACAAGGATTACATTAAAATTAAAATGCATAAAGATAAAGTCGTGTTACAACAAAGGTAAAGCTACTACATGATAACTAGGATTCTAAGTAGGCTTAAAACTTGACAAATCATCCCTAAGGTGTGTTACTTCTGCCTTAAGGCTTTCCATACGAGACTCCATAAAGTCTTTGAGCTTCTCCAACCTCTCATCGATGGAAGCCTGCATCATGTCAAGGCAAGGTGCTAGAAGATCAGCAATCTGTTGTGCCAAAGTAGATGTGGAAGAGGCCGATGTCTAACCAATGTCCTCAGCCGTTGCCGATGTTGATGTCTTGACATGGGCACGCTTCTGTTGCTGGACACCCTAGAGGCCATATTTTCTGAGAAATATTGAATGGGCGTGTTAAATGCCAGAATTTGGAGAGATGGAAATGATAAAAGACAGAAAATTTCATTTTATAGTTGATAGTTTCACGATCGTGAATAACCAGTTACTGGTGTGAAGTATCAGGGTCACAATTTGTTGAAGGGGCGCTCTAGCCATGAAGAGGAAAGTGAAACGAGTCACGATAGTGACATTAAATAGTCACAGGCATGAAGAAGGCTTTTCATGGCTATGGCAAATATAGTAACGGGCGTGAAGCTTAGTCTTCACTACCTCTTCCCATGAGGCAAGTCATGAAGCAAAGTCTTTGTTCACAGCTATGAATATATGTCACCAAAACAAAAACTTTCTTCATTGAGAGGTTTGGTAAAAATATCTGCCAATTGATTATTTGTATCAATAAATTTTAATAGAATATCTCCATATTGAATATGATCTCTAAGAAAATGATGTCTAATATCAATATGCTTACTTCTAGAGTGTTGAATGGGATTCTTAGATAGGTTGATGGCACTAGTATTGTCACAATTGATGGGTAACAACACCCTCCTGCCACATATTCCACTTCAACGGTAGATAAGGTAATTGAAATTTGTTATTGCTAAACCCAGAAACTAGGCATTCACCAATAAAGTGACAAGTGCCTGAGGTACTCTTTCTATCCAAAAGACTACTAGCATAATCTGCATCCGAATATCCTATGCTATGGAAAGATGAATTTCTAGGATACCATAAGCCTATATGTAATGTGCCATTTAAGTATTTTAAAATCCTATTTATAGCATTCAAATGTGATTCTTTAGGAAAAAATTGAAATCAAGCAAATAAGCGTACACTATACATTATATCAGGCCTAGAGGCAGTAACGTATAAAAGTGATCCGATCATAAAATTTTGTTAATGTGCTCATAGGAGTCTTAGCATTTTTGCATCATTCCATTCCAAATTTCTTGATTAACTCTTTGGTGTACTTGGATTGGTTGATGAATATGCCCTCGTTGCTTTGCTTGATTTGTAGACCAAGGAAGAACTTAAGTTCACCCATCATGCTCATTTCAAATTCCCTAGTCATACGCTTAGCAAATTCTTGGCAAAACAATTCATTAGTAGACCCAAATAAGATATCGTCAATATAAATTTGAACAATTAGAATGTCATGCTTATGCTTTTTAATAAACAAGGTTGTATCAACATGTCCTTTTGAAAAATTATTTTCTAAAAGAAAAGAACTTAGTCTTTAATACTACGCTCTTGGAGCTTATTTTAATCTATACAAGTCTTCTGAAAGTTTAAAAACATGATTAGGAAAGTTATGGCTTTCAAAACTTGAAGGTTATTCTACATATACTTCCTTCTCTATAAAACCATTTAAGAATGCACTTTGGACATCCATTTGAAAAATTTTTAAATTCATATGGCATGTAAATGCTAAAAGTATTCTTATGGCTTCTAATCTACCTACCGGAGCATAGGTTTCATTATAGTCTATACCTTCTTCTTGATTATAACCTTTGGCAACTAACCTAGCTTTATTCCTAGTTATTGAATCTTGTTCATCTAACTTATTTCAAACACCCATTTACTACCAATGATTTGATGGTCTTTGGGTCTAGGAACTAAGGTCCATACCTCACTTCTCTCAAATTGATTGAGTTCCTCTTGCATAGCAATCATCCAAATTACATCATTAAGAGCCTCATCAATATTTTTAGGCACAATTTGAGAGACAAAAGTAAGGTTAGAATCTAAGAGTTTGAGATGAGATCTAGTACTTACACCCTTAGTAGGATCACTAATGATTTGTTCTTTGGGATGATTCTTTATCATTTTCCATTCCTTTGGGAGCTCTTGGTTGTCTTGCTCTTGAGCTTGAGGTAGAGAGACATCTTGATGATTTTTCTCTTAA
The DNA here is from genome assembly GCA_023653625.1 of Triadica sebifera. Lineage (NCBI taxonomy): Eukaryota > Viridiplantae > Streptophyta > Magnoliopsida > Malpighiales > Euphorbiaceae > Triadica > Triadica sebifera. Next base: position 13,705,206 of record CM042898.1, on the reverse strand, counting down.
TCATCATCATCTTTCTCATAATCAAGATCAAGTTTCTCCATTGTACCTACAATATCAAGAACACTATCTTTCACAAGATCAAGCTTACTAGATTCATCAAAAACAACATGCCTAGACTCTTCAACAACTAAAGACCTTTTATTAAAGACCCTATAAGTTTTGTTAGTTGTAGAGTATCCTAAGAAGATACCTTCATCGGATTTAGAGGCAAATTTTCCAAGGTTGTCCTTGGTGTTTAATATAAAACACTTGTATCCAAATACTCTAAAATAAGATATCATGGGTTTTCTTCCATTCCATAGCTCAAAAGAAGTTTTGTTTAAAAGTGGTCTTCTGAAAACTTGATTTGAAATACAACACGCAATATTAGTGGCTTCGGCCCAAAAGTAGGTTGGTAAACCAGACTCATTGAGCAATACTCGAGCCATTTCAATTAAAGTTCAATTTTCCCTTTTAATACCCCATTTTATTGAGATGTCTTAGGAGTTGAAAAATCATGTGAAATACCATATTATAAACAAAAGTTTCAAATTTTTCATTTTCAAATTCTTTGCCATGATCGCTTCTTATTTTGGAAATAAAATAGTCTTTTTCATTTTGAACTCTTTTGGCAAAATTTTTGAAAGATTCAAAAGCATCACTCTTTTGAGCTAAGAAAATTATCCAAGTGAATCTAGAGTAATCACCAACAATGACAAAAGCATAGTGTTTACGTCTTAAACTAGCAACCTTAGTAGGTCCAAAAAGATCTAAATGCAAAAGTTGTAGAGGTTTAAAGGTACTTACTATATTTTTGGATTTGAAAGATGATTTTTGTTGTTTTCCTCTTTAGCAAGGTTCACATGTCTTATCTTTTTCAAAATTGACTTTTGGAAGACCACTCATTAGCTCTCCTTTGCTAAGGCTTTGAATTAATTTCATGCTTGCATAACCAAACCTTCTATGCCATAGCCAAGATTCATCGCTTACCCTGAACATTGTTCCCAAAGGTTACCTTACCACCATCAATTCTTTTGATGTGATTGAAGACTTCTTTGTTTCCGGTCATATGCCTTAAGCATCCACTATCCATAAGCCAAGCATTATAGTGGACTTGTGGCATAACTGTAAAACCACAATTCAAGTATGGTTTTTAGGTACCCAAACGAACTTGGGTCCTTGGGGGTTAGCACTTGAAGGTTCCTAATGAGCCTTCTTTATCCAACAATGCTTGTTGATATGACCAAATTTCATGCAATAATTGCATTGTTTAGCTCTACATATGTTTTTCAATTTTAACATGCTTTTAGGTCTTAACATCCTTTTAGAATGAGTTTGTGTGCAATGACATACACATGTCTGATGAGTAGGTGCTCTCCTAGGTGTATGCATTTTATTCATAAAAGCATGATTGGCCTTTTGAGGTTTCCCTCTTAAGCCAAGTGACCCTTTACTATTCTTCTTTTGAATAGAGGGTTTTGTGTGTGCTATGCTCTTAGCCCTTGGGAGTATTACCTCAATTGTGGAGGTTTGTGGTGCACTAGACTTAACAAATATAGTCTTGTGAGATGAAGATGATGTTTCATTAAATCCTAGACCATGTCTTATTAAAGGTGGTATTTGAGAGACTATGAGAGTATCTAAACTCTCTTTCCCTTTATGAAACTTTGAAATTGAGTTTCTAAGTTCCTCAACTTCATTTTTCAAAATATTGTTTTCTTTAAGCAAATATTTAGTTGAGGGTCTGGAGGAATACTCATCTAAATATTTTTGAAGAGTTTCATTAGAAGTCTTAAAATCAAAATTCTCTTTTTGTTAAACTTCCATTTTATTTTTCAAATCTAAAATAGTATTTTTATAAGTTTTAAGTCTACTTCTATATTTTTCTAATTCTAGGTTCAACACTTCTATTAAACTTTGCTCATCATCATCATCTTCACTATCACTATTATTATCACTACTATTATCAGTAAAAGAGTATACATAAAAAGGATCTACCGCACCCGTGAAGTAATCCTCTAAAGCCATGAAGCATAGGTTGACCTCTTCTCTTCATTGTCATCTTTTTCGCTTGAAAAGCTTTCATCATCCCATGTGGCTTTGTGACCTTTCTCCCCATCATCTTTTTGAAATCTTTTATTATGTTTCTTGAGATTTGGACATTCTAGTTTGATATGTCATTTCTTTCCGCATTCATAACACTTTACCTCCTCTTTATTTCTTTGAGAGTCATTTGAGGAGTGTTTGAAGGTTCTTTCTTTAAAGTTTCGAGAATTACCAAGTGTTTTTTCAATCATTCTTTTTATTCTTCCTGAAAGCATGGCAATGTCCTCATTCTCATCATCACTCTTCTCTTCATCATCTTCAATTACCTCTTGAGATTTTGAAGTAGAGGCTTTGAGTGCTAGAGGCTTTATCTTTATTGGTTCAACATTAAGTTCTCTATCTCTTTTTACCACCGTCTTGTGCGTTAGAAATTTTCCAATAAGCACATCGGTAGGCATAATGCTCATGTCTTCATTGACCTCTTTTATACCCACAACTCTTGAACCACAGTCTTTGAGAGGAAGGCTTTTTAGAATTTGTTTTGTTCATATATTTTAAGCTCAAGTGCTTTCCAAGCTTTGCCATTGATGATGGCTAGAAGATGGTTCATCATGTTTGTGATTGATTCATTAGATTTCATTTTGAAGAGTTCATATTTCGAAGTAAGAAGTTGAATCTTCTTGGATTTTACATGCTTGGTTCCTTCATGATAATTCTCTAATGTTTTCCACATGCTATATGCGGTAGGACAATGTTGGATTCTGCCCCATTCTTCAATAGAAAAAGAGCTTGCAAGGATTCTCATTGCTTTTTTGTTTTTGAAATTAGCTATTCGTTGAGGCTCCATCCAACCATCTCTTAAAAGAATTTCTTCTTCACCATCAACTCCTTTCTTGGTTGGTGGTATCCATTCTTTCTGAATACTATTCCAAATTTCAATTCCTTCACTATTGAGATATGTCTCCATCCAGAATTTCCAATGAATGTAGTTTGCTCCATCAAAGTAAGGCTTGAGACTTTGAAATCCTTCATTGGTCATTTCTTGATCTTTGCTAGCGCTTATTAGGCTTTGTTTCTAGACAAGCTCTTATACCAACTGTTGCCTAGACAATGAACCAAGAAGGGGGTTGAATTGGTTAGCAAATAAAATTTGCTTAATTGAAAGTGCAGAATAAATAAAATAAAAGAAGGAAGGATAGATATCACACACAATATTTATAGAGGTTCGGATATTAACAAACCCTGCTTCTCTCCCGAATCTCGATTGGGTGTTTCAGTAACGCACTAAGTGTTACAATAGAGTTTTTCAAGCTCACTGCCAACTAAGGTGTTTCTTTCAATGGCTAACACCTAACCCAGAGATTCCATTGCATTTTTCAATGGCTCACACAAAAACCAATTCCTTTTGTTTTATGGTTCACACAATAAACCATTAAAAGTGTTTCACTCTTAACCCAATATACCTGAGCTCACTTTTGAGTAATTGATTACAATGAAAAACACTCACCAATCCTACAATGCTAAGAAGTTATGAGCAATTAGGTTTCACAAAAAGTAGAGGATTGTTGAAAAATTATTAATGTATGAGACTACAATAAGATTAAAGATGAAAAATAATTGTTGTTCTTCCTGTTTGGGATTCATAAAAGACTTGCATTTATACTCCCTCTGTGAATTATAGTCGTTTGGGTGCATTTAATGCAAAAGTAGCCATTGAACCAACTCTTAATTCATCCTTGACATGTTTCTCTGTCCTAGTTCATGGGTGTGACTATATGTGTCGAGCATGAATGTTCTTCCAAGCCATGGTCCAAATGATGACTCTAGTCGTGACACTCTTCGGAAGAATTGGAAATGTTTGGTCATGGGCATGACTAATCTTTCACGGGAGTGAATTGTCTGATCTTTCATGGTTGGTTTGATCCTTCATGGCCATGAACTTTGAATGGTGGAGAATTGGCGCTAAGCTATATTCACGAGCATGACACTTTGTTATTTCTTTGATTTTTATCCTCAAAAGTTGTCTTTCAATCTTTCTTCATGTTCTAATCAAAGTATATCTTGTTTAACACACTTAGAACCCAAACATTGTTAAATACATTATTGTTATTTTATTTGTTATCATCAAAATGATGGAAATACACCTCAAGGTTCAACATCATGATTTTAGGTAGAAGTGTTCATGCCTTAGGCCATGACTTATGTCACAACCATGAATCTATAAAAGTATGGCTTCACACCATGAAAGCCTAGTCACGCCCATGAATGTCGACTTGTGAATTGTAGTTTGGAACCAGATACTTTCATAGGTTGAGTCAAGACCAAGTTCATGGGTGGCAACCCGCGAAGGTTCATTTCACGCCCGTGAATATGATAGTCACGGCCGTGAATCTTGTCAAATTGGAAGATAAAAAGATTGCACCAACTAAATCCATAAAAAAAAGGCTCAAATGTGACACTAAGATACTTAATTATCTAGATGTGTGAAGTATAATGCCTAGTCATAGTCATGTGTGATAAATTAAGTGTATGCTATAAATACCATATTCCTTAGATGATGAATTATATGTTGATTGTTACATGATTGGACATGATTTTAACAACGATATGTTATAACATCCATAATTCCCGAAGCAGGCTAAGAATAATAATATGCATGAACTAATATATGTGGAACAAAAATGAAATAAAAAATTAAGTATACATGTGAATATATAAGAATGAGTAGCAATTATCTATATTGGTTAGTGAAAATAAGACAAGTAGGAGTATATATAGATCATATGATGTGGTATGAGATGATAAAATTGATATAGCATTTATGATATGATATGAACTATTCACCTTATATACTTGATAAACATGAGTTTGGAATAAAGTATGGGTAAACTATTCGAATACATACTAAGCTTGGATGAGCATACAAAGGTTATAATCACGAATGACCTTTGAAAAAAAAAAGTATGACAATGTCAACTGAATACAACTTGTGTGAGAAATTAATTATACAAAATGTTGACATGAGATAAGATATGTGTAATGAAACCAGATAAGTGTTCTACTCTAACCTAGGACTAGAGATAGGATAGATGGCATGCCATTGAGGGGTAATACGATACCATAGGTTAAATATGATTAATGAATAAAATATGTAATCAAGAAAAGGTGGTTGAAGCTTGGTTAAACTTCCTTAATCTGGTGAAACATGAAATTTGTGGCTATTTTATAAGGTTGAGGTGGCTTAAGCTCGGGTGCAAGCGTCCTTGATCCTTATATGCATACAATCATGAGGATGCTCTCAATCAGGGTGGCTAAAGCTCAGTTGAGCACTATTGATTGATAAACTTAATCAATCATATATAGTTAAAGATAGGGTGGCTAAAGCTTAGTCGATCACCCTTGATCCATAACCCATATTCATATAGTCCAATGTAGAGTATCTTGGGCAAAATAAAAAGAATGTGATAAATTCATTTATGGATGTTATTAAGAAATGTAGATGATATGATTGATATGATTCATTTGTTGTGCATGACTATGATTATTAGTATATCAAATTGTGAATTATGGCATGATTTAATGTATGCTCACATGATAAACAAGTGGTGTCATAATTGAATTTATATATATATGCATGATTAGGATTAAGAATGTGTGTGTGTAAGGTTATTACATGCCATGATAAGGGATGGGTGTATAATTATGTATGGGGAACATTGTTTAAGGTTATTATATGCCATGATAAGGCGTGGGTGTATAATTATGTTTGTGGAATAGTACAATGATATTTCATATGTTTAGACAAGCACATAAAAGGTTAGTGAACTAAACTTGGCATATAAGACTTGTACAAAATAAATCATAGTGTATAATGGTTATTGTGTTAAATATATATGGATATACATATATATACCACTCAGCACAAGTTTCTTAGTGTGTGGGGTATTTCTCACAAATAGGTTTGGAGTGGAATATATGGTTGCTAATAGAGAACAAAAGCCCCGATTCAAAGATTCACAAGACAAACATTATTGGGTGAGTGATACACCAAGATCTCTTTTGTTTAAACTCATGTAAACTTTCAAATATGTAATCTAGTTGAATATGTATTTATAAACTTTGAGGCTAGTTGAATCCCTAGATGTTATATTTAAATGTGATGATGTCTTTTATAATTTCTTTCTCTTTTCATATTTCTTGCAAGCCATGATGGAATTAAAGTGATTTAAAACAAGTTTCATTTTAATAAGATTTTCAAATGTTGTATCATAATACTTACTTATATATTTGGCTTTGTTCTAGTTATATGAAAGGGTGTTACATTACAAATCCAATTAGCAAACAAATTGCACAACTGGAAATATAGAATTTAATTTAATTTGATTAAATATTAAATTCCACTTTAAAATGACATACAAAATTAAATTAACCAAAAGAATACATATAGGCAATTTCGGTTCAAGCGTTGAATTGATTTACAAATTGAAATCCAAAATTGTCATTTTAGTTTGTGCATTAGAGAATACATGTTAGGAGTGTATGAAACGACATGATGGATGATTATGGACTTAGGCCCAATGTGATTGAGCATGCATGAAATTATTTTGTTTTATGGTAAATAGGATATATGTGTCCCTACCTTTTTTTCTTTCTTATGTATTTCTCTTCTCATCTTACTCCCCTCAAATGTAATTTGAGGTTTTCTATAATTTGAAATATATAATTAGATTACATAGGATTAGGATAGAATGAAGATACAAAGAAGCAAGAAGCAAAGGAGGTGGTACCATAAACAAAAAGACTCAGAAATAGGAATTTGATTTCTATTTTGGGTTGTAAATTCATGCATATACCTAGGTAAGACCTAGTCAATTTCTCTCTGGTTCAAGAGATTGACTTTAGTATGTCCATAATCAGGCCATATAGTTAATGTAACTATCTTTATATATCCATGTGATGAACGTATGATATATAAAAGCATGAAATAATAACTTGATCAGACTTAACAAAGAAATCCCTCACTAAATAAATAATTAAGTCTTACGCCTTCCATTAATATTGGGAGAACTAGAGTTCTTCTAGAGTTAGGGTTGTTGAGTTGCCTCAAGCTCACTCTATAAGAATATGTTCAATCCATTGAAATTAGATTTCACGATTAATGGGTTAGACTTAACCGATATTATTAACTTGTTCGATTTGCGCCAAGGTTAATGTGTATTGAAGGTGAAGTTGGGTTCGTATACATGAGATGTACAAATATCAAGAGTCGATAGCCAATGTATGTGCACATATCAATAAGTTGATAGCACAAAATTCGATAGTTGCATGAATAATTCAATTGGTATGGATTAGATACCTACCAACCAAATTAAGGATAGCTTGTTGAGTTGCCTCAAGGTTATTCTTAGCTAGTTGGATATCGACCCACTAGGAGAACTTCCATATAAGTTCTCTCGGGTTGATAGTGAGGGCTATGGATTCGCAATAAAATAGTGGGAGCCATAATGCGATTTATTAAGGACTTAATAAACATGCATTTTATGTATATTATAACATGTTCTATTTTACATCTAGGTTGCAAGAATCATCATCATGACAATTGTGAATTTGCGATCGCTAATGGAATCAAATAAGTTGTCCGGGCCTAATTTTTTGGATTGGCTAAGTAATTTGAGAATAGTTCTCAAATTCAAAAAGATTGGCTATGTCCTAGATGAGGCACTCCCTAATCCCCCTGCTGCTAATGCTTCTGAAGATGTTCAGAAGGCATATCAAAAAGCATCTTGACGATAGAGAGATGGCAAGCTGCATTATGCTTGCTACTATGTCAGCTGAGTTGCAAAAGAAACATGAGGCTATGGATGCTAATTCCATAGTATACCATCTAAGAGAGCTTTTTGATGAGCAAGCACGTTCCGAAAGGTTCGAAACTTCATGGTTGCTCTTCCGCACTAAGATGGTTGAGGGGACATCTCTAGTGCAATATGCATTGAAGATGAATGGCTATATTGAGAGGTTGGCCACCTTGGGATTTGTGATGGACCATGAATTAAGTATTGACTTAATTCTAACCAGTTTGTCTGATAGTTATTCACATTTTGTGCTTAACTATAGGATGAACCAAATCTCTACCACTATTCCTGAGCTGATTAACTTGCTTAAAACAGCTGAGCCATCTGTCAAGAAGGACAGCAAGGCTGCGACGCTAGTTGACTCTCCAAGTTCTAAAAGGAAGAACCTTAAGAAGAAGAAGAAGTCCATGAAGCCTAAAGGAGGTGTGGCCAAGAAGAAGGCCAAGGATATTGCTCTAAAGGGGACATGCTTCCATTGTGGCAAGTGTTGCCTAGATATTAAGCCAAAAAGGGGGGTTGAGTTGGAGTTTTAAAAATTTAACTTTAAAGTGCGGAAATAAAAGATTAAGTTTAGGAGGGATAGAGAAATTTAACACAAGGATTTTTATAGAGGTTCGGGTGTTAACAAACCCTACTCCTCTCCCCAATCGCAATTGGGAGTTTCACTAACACACTAAATGTTACAATGGAGTTTTATAAGCTCACTTCCAACTATGGTGTTTCTCACAATGGCTCACACCTAACCCAGAAATCCCTTATGTTTTAATGGCTCACACAATAACCAATTCCTTGTGTTTTACAGGCTCACACAAACAACCTTTATCTTGTGTTTTACAGGCTCACACAAATAACCTTTATCTTATGTTTTACAGGCTCACACAAACAACCTTTCTTTGTGTTTTAAAGGCTCACACAACTAACCCTTACAAGTGTTCTACTCTTAACCCAGAAATACCCAAAACTCATTTGAGTAATAAATGATTACAAAGAGAAAAACTTACAAATCTTTATTGCTCAATAAATGATGAGCAAAAAGATTTTCACAGAGAATAGATATTTGTTATGAAAGTATTAAATGTACAAATAGCTTGAAATAAGATTTTGATTCAAAGTATTTGCTATCCTCTTGTACTGAAAGCATAAATGACTTGCATTTATACTCTAATGGTTAATTATAGCCGTTAGAGTGCATTTAATACGAAACTAGCCTTGCACCAACCCAAATAATCGCGCTTGACATTTTTCTCTTTCATCTTTCACGGCCGTGACTATGTTTGTCACGGGCGTGACTGTTCTTCCAAGCCGTGAATGAAGTGGTGACCTTGGTCATGAAGCATTCTAGAAGGTTTTGAAATATTGGGTCACGGGTGTGACATATATATTCACGGGTGTGACAAACTTCCCAACCGTGATCCAAGTGGTGGCTTTGGTCGTGAAGCTCTCTGGATGAATTTTTCAAGAAGGTTCACGGGTGTGACATTTAATTCACGGGCGTGACTTAAATGTGCATTTCACGGTTGGTTGTCTTCCTTCATGGCTGTGAACTTCAAATGTTGGTTTTGTTGACGGTTAGCTTCTTCATGGGCGTGACTCATAGAGTCAGGTGTGAACATGCTACTTCCTTAATTTTATCATTCAAGGATTAATCTTCTATTCTTCATTCTTGCTATTTTATTCCATACCCTGTTTAATAGACTAAGAAAACAAGTATGTTAAATACAATATTGCTATTTTATTTGTTATCATCAAAATGGCAAAAATACCCCTCAAGGTTTAACAATCTCCCTTTTTTTGATGGTGACAAATAAACTAGCAATATGTGCTTTTGAGAAGTCTCCCCCTCAAAAGATACTTAGGATAAAAATTGATGAAATGCAAGAATTGTAAAGAATGATGTAGCATTTGAAATAAACTTTCTAGTTTTAAGTATATGCAAGTTATATGCAAAGTATATCCAATATATACCAAAATTAAGTCATGAAGTATATGTAAGGTATATTTAGAGTATATCAAGGCATATTCATTTATGTAACTTGCATCAAGGTATATGCAAAGTATACGTAAGATATATCTAATATGTATAAAGCTCAATTGAATACTTGCATATTCATTTTGAATCAAATTTTAAGTATTGCTAATCTCTCCCTACTTAACTCAATATATTTGTAGGTTCTTCATTTTGATTCAAAATTAAGTATTGCTTGTATTTCTCTTAATATATTGTTGGTTTAATTTCTCCCCCTTTTGCCATCAACAAAAAGAATATAAAGATAAATCACAATAGAAAAACAAAGCAATTATATTAATTTTAAAAGAAAAGTACAAACAAAAGTTAATAAAATTCAGAAAGGAAATTAAAATTTCCTACAAACAAGCAAGCAAGCAAATATTGCAAGGCTAACAGAAACATTTAGCCTATCATCTAGTCGGACATTCTATCCCTAAGACAAGCAACCTCTGCCTCAAGGCTGTCCATCCGAGCCTCCATGAAGTCTTTGAGGTTCTCCAACCTCTAGTCCATCGAAGCCTGCAGCTGCTCAAATTATGGTGCCAAGAGGTTAACCACCTGCTGCGCCAAATTCGGTGTGGAAGCTGAGGATTGTCCGATGTCCTGCTCAGCCGCTAGAAGTACCTCCTCAACTCGAGCCCTTTTCCTCTACTGGATCCCTTGGAGGCCGGCTTTGAAGTCCTCTGAATCATTATCTTCCCATATAATTTTGCTAGCAGTGTCAGTGAAGCGGTAACAAATATTGTTCTCATGAAAAATTCTAACAGCTGCTCCCATCTTAATGAAAGACTCGACATCCAATCGATCTCGAGGATGTCCTGGGATGGGATTGAAGTGATGGTCATCCATCTTCAAATATCCTAGCTTCAAGGCCATATAGGTCACTTATCCACCAATGAGTATATCTCCGGAGGGCTTGGTGGCATTGGACAAAAGATGGTTCGCAAACCATCGAGAAAGCGCCACTGTGAGACCTCATCGGGCCATCTCAAAGAGAAATAGCTAAGACTTTCAAATGGTGTCGTTGCTGTCTCCCCGAGCAAATATGTTATAGGTTAGAAACCTATGCAAATATTTGTGCACTAGGGACCGGAGATGAGTGCTTTTGGTCTTTTTTACATCCCAGTTGCAATCCGTGCCAAAATGAGTCCATGCTCGAGTTGTGAAGAACTCCACTTCGCTGTCATTGAGGATGCCTTTCGAGGGTAGGTTGAATAAGTCCCTGAATTTTGTGGCATTTAGGGTGTTTGGATTGCTACAGAGTTGGAATTTCACCACTCCAGTGGGAGACACTTGAAAGTGCTCAAGAATTTCAAGGTTGGCTCTCATAAAGTGGGATGATGAATGTCCATGAACTCCTTCAAATGATAGGCCTGGAGTTGCTCTATCATTGCCATCTCAAGTCCGAGAGTGCATATGGTTTGCCACTCAAAAGATCTTGATGAAATGAGAGGTTTTTTCTTCAGGGTTGAGTACCTAGGATGGCAATGCTCAGGGATTCGGTTTATTAGATAGTTTGAGTACCTCCTGGGAGCATGAGATTTCTTCCTAGTACCCTTTGATAAGCCGGTTTCCATTTGGATTGAAGAAATGAACCTCTTAGAGTTTGGAAAAATTTGACAGAAATTTTGAGGAAACCCTAAAGATAGATGATTTTTGATAATGGAAGGGACTTTTGATGGTATTTATAGGAGAAGTTTGTGACTTGGGGGCCGGAATCTTCAGTATATCATTGAATGTGTGTAAATGTGAGCGGTTTCAAGGATTTGAAAGGTTGATTTCTTATATACCCGATGCATTCACGGGCGTGAAATATGTAGTCACGGTCGTGAAGAGTCATGTTCACGGTTTGCTGAAGGGGTGCTCTACCCGTGAATAAAGGCGTGAATAGGTTCACACTTGAGACATTTTAAAGTCACATACGTGAATGATGAACTATCACGGTGGTGAAAGATGCGTCACGGGTGTGAAGTGTTGAATTTCACTACTTATGCCCGTAAAACAAAGCGTGACTCAAGGCGTGAACGTCTCTGTGAGTTTTAGGTGAAAATGTTCACGGGCGTGAAAATTCATCACGAGCGTGAACAAGGCTTTTCACGGGAATGAATGAAGTTGTGAACATAAGCTTCACTACTTGAAGCCGTGAACGATGTCGTGAATCAAGTAGTGAAAGACACTGGCTCTTTTCGCTATTTAATTCACGGGCGTGAACATATGTCACAGGCGTGAATTGCCTAAAATTTTCTTCAAATAAAATTAAGTCCTAGAACAAGACTAAATTATTTCTATGAAGATTCTATCCCTTATAACATAAATTCTTCATCAAATTTACTACCTTATATCTAGTGATATGATACAAAAACAAGATTATCACTTAAGATTTGATAAATTAGCAATCACAAGGTTAATCCATCAATCATACCAAGTTCTCTTCTAATGAAATTAAATCTTTCCTCATTTAGAGACTTAGTGAATATATCTGCCAATTGATTTTTTGTGCTTATAAATTCTAATGCAATATCTCCATATTGAACATGGTCTCTAATAAAGTGGTGTCTAATGTCAATATGCTTACTTCTAGAATGTTGAATGGGATTATTTGAAAGATTTATAGCACTTGTATTGTCACATTTAATAGGTATATGGTTCATATCATGACCATAGTCCTTAAGTTGTTGTTTCATCCAAAGCATTTGAGTACAACAACATCCTGCTGCCACATACTCTGCTTCAGCATTTGAAAGAGCAACTGAAACTTGTTTCTTGCTAAACCAAGAAACTAAGCACTCTCCAATAAAGTGACAAGTACCTGAAGTACTTTTTCTATCTAAAAGACTACCAACATAGTCTATAACTGAATATCCTATAATATAAAATGATGAGTTTCTAGCATACCACAAACCTAGATACAATGATCCATGTAAATATCTTAGAATTCTTTTTACTGCATGTAAATGAGATTCTTTTAGACATGATTGAAATCGTGCACACAAGCAAACACTATATATTATGTCGGGTCTAGAAGCAATAAGATATAAAAGTGATCTAATCATACCTCTATAGAGCTTTTCATTAATGCTCTTACCCTTTTCATCCTTGTCCAATTTTGTTGATGTGCTTATAGGAGTCTTGGCATTCTTGCATCCTTCCATTCTAAATTTTTTATTAAATCTTTGGCATATTTGGATTGGTTGATGAATATGCCCTCATTTCTTTGTTTTATTTGTAGACCAAGGAAATATTTAAGCTCTCCCATCATGCTCATTTCAAATTCACTAGTCATACACTTAGCAAATTCTTGACAAAGCAATTCATTAGTAGAACCAAATATCATCAACATAAATTTGAACAATTAGTATATCATGCTTATGCTTTTTAATGAATAATGTGGTGTCAACATTCCCCTTTGTAAAGTTATTTTCTAAGAGAAAAGAACTTAGTCTTTCATACCAAGCTCTTGGGGCTTGTTTCAAACCATATAAAGCTTTTGAAAGTTTAAAAACATGATTTGGCAAATCATAGCTTTCAAAGCCTGGTGGTTGTTCTACATAAACTTCTTCTTCTATATAACCATTTAGAAATGCACTTTTCGCATCCATTTTAAAGAGTTTGAAATTCATGTGACATGCATATGCTAAAAATATTCTTATGGCTTCTAATCTAGCTATAGGTGCATAGGTCTCATCATAATCTATTCCTTCTTCCTGATTATACCCTTTTGCAACCAATCTAGCCTTATTCCTAGTTATTAAACCTTGTTCATCTAGTTTATTTCTAAATACCCATTTGCTACTTATAATTAATTTGATGATCCTTGGGTCTAGGTACTAAGGTCCATACCTTATTTCTCTCAAATTGGTTGAGTTCCTCTTGCATGGCAATTACCCAACTTTCATCATTAAGAGCCTCATTAACATTTTTAGGCTCAATTTGAGAAATAAAAGCAAGGTCAATGGCTAAATGTTTGAAATGAGATCTAGTACTTGCTCCCCTTGAGAGATCACCAATTATTTGCTCTTTTGGATGATCTTTTGTCATTCTCCATTCTTTTGGGAGTTCTTACCCGTTTTCTTCTTGAGCTTGAGGTAGAGAATCATTTTGATGTGAATCTTCTTGATCATTTTCTTCTTATCCATTTACAAGATCAAGTCTTTTCATATTTCCTACAACATCATCAAGAACACTACCTTTCACAAGATCAAGTCTACTAGATTCATTAAAGACAACATGTATAGATTCTTCAATGGTTAATGACCTTTTATTAAATACTCTATATGCTTTGCTAGTTGTAGAGTATCTTAAAAAGATACCTTCATTAGATTTAGAGGCAAATTTTCCAAGGTTGTCCATGGAATTCAATATGAAGCACTTGTATCCAAATACTCTAAAGTATGATATCAAAGGTTTTCTTCCATTCCATAGCTCAAATGAGGTTTTGTTTAAAAGAGGTTTTTTGAAAACTCAATTTGAAATATAACAAGCAGTATTTGTGGCTTCTGCCCAAAAGTAAGTTGGTAAACCATACTCATTGAGCATTGTTCTAGCCATTTCAATTAAAGTTCAATTTTTCCTTTCAACTACCCCATTTTGTTGAGGTGTCCTAGGAGATGAGAAATTCTGTGAAATGCCATGTTCAAGACAAAAACTTTCAAAGTTTTTATTTTCAAATTCTTTGCCATGGTCACTTCTTATCTTTGAAATACAATATCCTTTTTCATTTTGAACTCTTTTAGCAAAGTTTCTAAAATTTTCAAAAGCATCACTCTTTTGAGCTAAGAAAATTACCCAAGTAAATCTAGAGTAATCATCTACGATGACAAAGGCATAATGTTTACCTCCTAAGCTAGCAATTATAGTAGGTCCAAATAAGTCTAAATGCAGGAGTTGAAGAGGTTTTCAGGTACTTACTATGTTTTTTGCTTTGAAGGATGACTTGTGTTGCTTCCCTCTTTGGCAAGGTTCACATGTCTTGTCTTTTTCAAATTTGACTCTTGGCAGTCCTTTTACTAGGTCCCTGTGCTGAGGCTTTGTATTAAGTTCATGTTAGCATGACCAAGCCTTCTATGCCACAGCCAAGATTCATCACTAGTAGTCACAAGACACTTAGAGGAATGGTTAGATAATTCATGTAAGTCTATTATGTATGCGTTGACATCTCTATTTCTTTATCACATAATTAACTAACACTCAACAAGTTATGTTTCAAGCCATCAACAAGTAAGACATCTTTAATAAAAGTAGTACCATTAATACCAATAGAACCAATGCCAATTACCTTACCCTTAGCATTGTTTCCAAAGGTAACTTTACCTCCATCAATACTTTTGATTTCATTGAAGAGTTTTTTGTCTCCTGTCATATGCCTTGAGCATCCACTGTCTACTAGCCAAGCATTTTTGTTTATTGTGGACTTGAGGCATACCTATAGAATCACAATTCAAGTATGATTTTTAGGTACCCAAATGAGCTTAGGTCCTTGGGGGTTAGCACATGAAGGTTCCCAATGAGCCTTCCTTATCCAATAGTGTTTATTTATATGACCAACCTTCATACAATAATTACACTGTTTGGGTCTAACATTGCTTTTTGGTCCTACAATGTATTTGAATGCCATAATTCTATTAGACTGATTTTGAAAACAATGGCATGCATAATTATGATTAATTGGTGTTTTCCTAGATACATGCTTCTTATACATAAAGGCATGGTTAGTCTTTTGAGGATTCTTTCTTAGGCTTACTAATCCTTGATTATTCCTTTTATGTATAGAGGGATTAGTATACTTATTCTTTGGTGTTGTTCCAGCAAGTGTGGAGATGTGAGGTTCACTTGACTTTACAAAAATAGTTTTGTGAGAAGATGATGATGTGTCCTTAAATCCTAGACTGTGTCTAAGTAAAAGTGGTCTTTGAGATACAATGAGAGTATCTAAACTCTCTTTTCCTTTATGAAATTTAGAAATGGAATTTCTAAGTTCCTCAACTTAATTTTTCAAAGTATTTTTTTCTTTAAGCAAGGAAGCAGTTGAGGGTCTTGATGAATATTCATCTAATGACTTTTGAAGAGATTCATTAGATGATTTAAGCTTAAGGTTCTCCTTTTCTAAAGCATCCATTTTGTTTTTCAAATTGGAAATGTTATTCCTATAAGTACTGAATTTATTCCTATATTTCTCTAGTTCTAAATTTAATTCATACTCAAATTGGAAATGTTTTGCTCATCATTTATTGAGCAATAAAGATTTGTAAGTGTTCTACTCTTAACCCAGAAATACCCAAAACTCATTTGAGTAATAAATGATTACAAAGAGAAACACTTACAAATCTTTATTGCTTAATAAATGATGAGCAAAAAGATTTTCACAGAGAATAGATATTTGTTACGAAAGTATTAAATGTACAAATAGCTTGTAATAAGATTTTGATTCAAAGTATTTGCTATCCTCTTGTACTGAATGCATAAATGACTTGAATTTATACTCTCATGGCTAATTATAATCGTTAGAGTGCATTTAATACGAAAGTAGTTGTTGCACCAATCCAAATAATCGTGCCTGACATTTTTCTCTTTCATCTTTCATGGGTGTGACTATGTTTGTCGCGGGCGTGACTGTTCTTCCAAGCCGTGAATGAAGTAGTGACCTTGGTCATGAAGCATTCTATAAGGTTTTGAAATATTGGGTCACGGGCATGACAAACTTCCCAGCCGTGATCCAAGTGGTGACTTTGGTCATGAAGCTCTCTGGATGAATTTGTCAAGAAGGTTCACGGGCGTGACATTTAATTCACGGACGTGACTTAAATGTGCATTTCGCAGTTGGTTGTCTTCCTTCATAGCCGTGAACTTCAAATGTTGGTTTTGTTGACGGTTAGCTTCTTCACGGGCGTGACTCATAGCCATGGGCGTGAACATGCTACTTCCTTAATTTTATCATTCAATGATTAATCTTCTATTCTCCTTTCTTGTTATTTTATTCCATACCCTGTTTAATAGACTAAGAAAACAAGTATGTTAAATACAATATTGCTATTTTATTTGTTATCATCAAAATGATGAAAATACCCCTCAAGGTTTAACAGCAAGGATGGTCATTGGAAGAGAAACTGCAAGGCTTACTTGGAGTCCTTGAAGAAGAAGGCATATGATGCCCCATCTACTTTAGGTATTTTTGTCATTGAAATTAATATTGTTTCCAATAATAATATATGGGTATTAGATACCGGTTGTAGCTCACACATATGCACTGATATACAGGGCCTAAGGGATAGTAGACAGCTCAATAAGGGAGAGTCAGATCTACACGTTGGAAATGGAGCAAGGGTGGCTGCATTAGTTATAGGAACATATGTATTGACCCTCCCTAGTGGGCTTATATGAAATTTGGATAATTGCTATTATGTACCTGCTTTGACTAAAAACATTATTTCTATTTCAAGTCTAACTAAAGATGGTTTTCTTTTAGCTTTTAGTAACAATTGTTGTTATATTATGTTGAATGAAATTCTTTATGCTAATGGTACATTGTGCAATGGAATATACATATTAGATATGTCAAATCCAATTTTAAACATCAATGATAATAAAAGGCAAAAACAAGATATGCTGAAATCATCTTATTTATGGCAATGTCGTCTTGGTCATATAAGTGAGAAAAGCATGGCTAAGCTACACAAAAGTGGTAGTTTGGGGTCATTTGATTATGAATCATATGACACATCTGAATCTTGCTTATATAGGCAAGATGACTAAATTACCCTTTAAGGGAAAGGGTGAACATGCTAATGGACTTTTAGACTTAATACATTCAGATGTATGTGGTCCAATGTCTACACATGCCAGAGGTAGTTTCATCTACTTCATTACTTTTATTGGTGACTACTCACGATATGGGCACGTGTATCTTATGAGATACAAATATGAAGCTTTTGAAAAATTCAAAGAATTCAGAAAATAAAGTAGAGAAACAACTTGGCAAAAGTATTAAAACACTTTGATCAGATCGATAAAGTGAATACTTGAGCCAAGAGTTTCTAGATTATCGATCTTAAATCAATTAATGAAGTCCTTGATACATAACATAACATGAAGGAAATCATAATGAGATCGTGATATTGAGATTCTTATCATGTGTAATTATGTTAGTATCAAAATTATCCCTAGTCATAGGATTAATGAGGTGGGATATTATTAATCTAGATAGACTAGCACATATAACACTCCTTGATTGGATCGAGTAGCATATGTCATAATCTATAAACATGAGATGTTTAGAGTTAACATGTGGATGCTTGCTAAGTGTAGCTAAGTACATTGGATGACCAACTATGAGACAATCATATGGATAATCGATTCAAATGTCAATGATAGTCTCATCATAGCAATGGTGCAAGTATCCTTAGACTTGAGGTACTCAAGGATATCTTGAATATTGATTATGTATTTTGACACTATTCCTTGTTACCTCAGAGAGATAGCTCATAGGGTGGTGATTGGATACAACTTGAGGTATTCTAAGGTAATTGGGTAACCAACAAAGGATTCACCACTCTTGATAGAAGGAGTGTATACCTATGGCCTCTTGTCGTGGTCATTACTTGGGAATCACTGGCCGAAGTGGAAATGTCATAAAAATAGTCTTCAATGACATATCTAATAGAGTAATGAGCCTCAAGGACAAGAACTAACATTATTTGGACTAGACGTGATGTAGTCAGTCTAATGGGAGTTGACACATGTTCATACTCTGAACCAAGTGGGGTATAGAATAGTGAAAGGAATAATTGCACGGAAAATTGTCTATGAAAAGGTTTGTAGTCAAACCACTGACTTTCCGGTCAATTGGAGTCATGATATGTTGCTAGATACAGCTCATGACTTGATTAAATTAATTGTTAATTTAAGTGGCCAACATAACCGGGAACTTAATGGGTCACATGCATTGAAGATATGGAGAATGAGTAAAATGGTTTTGGATAGGATCCAAAATATGAGAGAATTATTTCGGGATGGATCACGATGAGATCGCATAGAAAAATCGTTCGAGAGGGTCACGGGTCTGCTCGGGCTAGGCATGCTGCTGGCTTGCCTAGCGGGCTAGCTGGGCTGCCAAGCAATAGCCCGCAGCAGGCCCAGCGCGCTGCTGCCTCCCACCTGTCGGCCAACGACAGATTTTGGCCTTAATTAGGCTAATTATGGCCAATTACTATTCATTCATTTCCCTTTTCTCATTTTTGATTTTTCATCTTTTCTTTGAATTTGATTCAAATAGAAAAACATCAAATGGCAGAAAATAGACATGAAAATATTTTTTTGTAAAAAAAATATTTTTAAGACAACAAAATTCTCTCAAGTACACTTTCAAAGCTAGCACTTTGAATTTGTTCAAACCATTTCTCTTAATAGTTTCTTCTTCATTCTTCACATGGATTATTATTAAAGACATCCTAGTGTGGATTGTTGTGCTTTGTTACAACCCAACAAAGTGAAGATTTGAAAAATAAAGAAGAAATTACAATGTATAATTTTTAACATTTATATTTATATAAATTAGTTTTAATGGTACAAGGATGATCTTTTGGGTTTTGAAAATTTTATTTTTCTGCTGCATTTATGAATATGATTCGTTCTTCAAAACCCAACATATATTTGCACTAGTACACCTTGCCAACATAACATGATTAGAGAGAACCTAAAAAATGGAATTGAAGTTAAGAACCCCTTGGGTCATAGTGTAATAGTGAATAAAGTATTCAGGAATTGCCCTTTAGTTGTGCATGGGAAGGAGTTTTCTGCAGATTTTATTGAGTTGCCTTTCCATGAGTATGATGTCATATTAGGCATGGATTGGCTCTCATGTCACGAAGCAGTGGTGGATTGCAAGTCTAAATTTGTGGTACTTGAGATAGAAAATCATGAGGAAATTATTGTGAAAGGTGAATTATTTTCATAACATCCTCGAGTCATATCCATAATGAAAGCTAGGAGATTGATGAGAAAAGGGTGTGAAGCTTATTTGGCCCATGATATTGACACTAGAAAGGGAGGTTCAAATCTTGAAGATATTCCGGTAGTAAATGAATTTCTAGATGTGTTTCATGATGACTTACCTGGGCTGCCTCCAGATAGATAGGTAGAGTTTGCTATTGATCTTGTTGTAGGAACTATGTCTATATCAAAGATGCCATACATAATGGCCCCATCAAAAATGAAAGAACTTAAGACACAATTGCAAGAACTCCTTGATAAGGGTTTCATTAGACCAAGTACGTCCCCATAGGGTGCACCGGTATTGTTTATGAAAAAGAATGATGGATCTTTGAGGCTATGTATTGATTATTGATAGTTGAATAAGGAGACCATCAAGAACAAGTACCCATTGCCAGGGATTGATAATCTTTTTGACCAACGTAAAGGTGCAGGAGTATTTTCCAAAATAGATTTGAGATTAGGTTATCACCAATTAAGAGTGAAGACAGAGGATATAGGGAAAACTGCATTCAGAACCATATATGGCCATTATGAGTTTTTGGTTATGCCATTTGGGTTGACCAATGCTCCAGCAACATTTATGGATCTTATGAATAGGATCTTTAGGCCGCATCTTGATCAATTTGTGGTTGCTTTCATTGATGATATCTTGGTATATTTTAAAGATTCAGAAGAATATGAAAATCATTTGAGAATAGTGTTGAGACTCTCAGAGAATATAAACTATATGCCAAACTCTCAAAATGTGAGTTTTGGTTAAAAGATGTGACATTTCTGGGACACATTATCTCTGCAAAGGGCATTAAAGTGGATTCTAGCAAGGTTGAGGCAATTGTGAGTTGGAAACCCCCACGGAATGTGGCTGAGGTCAAAAGTTTCTTTGGTTTAGCAAGATATTATCGGAGGTTTTTCAAGGGTTTTTCAATGATTGCTTCTCCTTTAACAAGACTATTAAGAACGGATGTTAAATTTGAGTGGACAGATAAGTGACAATCTAGTTTTGATAAGCTTTAGAGTATGCTATCTAAAGCCCAAGTTTTGACACAACATATCCCTAACAAGAAGTATGTCATTTATAGTGATGCTTTTCATATTAGATTGGGTTGTTTATTGATGCAAGATGGAAAGGCGGTTACTTATGCTTCTAGGCAGTTAAAGCTACATGAAAATAATTATCCTACTCATGATCTGGATTTGGCAGCTATAGTTTTTGCATTGAAGATTTGGCATCATTATTTATATAGGGCGAAGTGTTTCATTTACACAGATCATAAGAGTTTGAAATATCTTCCCTCATGAAAAGAATTGAATTTGAGGAAAATAAGATGGTTAAAGTTAATAAAGGATTATAATTGTGTGCTTGACTACCTTCCAGGCAAAGCTAATGTAGTAGCAGATGCTTTAAATAGAAAGATTGTGGCAGAGTTGCACATTCAACCCACTCTTACATAGAAAATCAAGGATGCACAAAGACAAGATAGAAAGCTAATTGAATTAGTTGAGTTGATCTCTAAAGGGGAGAGACCTGGATTTGCTATGGACTTAGACGGTGGACTATTCTATCAAGACAGGTTCTGTGTGCCCGATGTAGAAGATCTTAGATAGAGGATTCTTAGAGAGGCCCAAGAAAGCAAATATGCTATGCATCAATGGAGTAACAAGATGTATCAAGAGTTGAAGAGCATATACTGGTGGGCAGGTATGAAAAAGGACATCACATAATACACTTCAAAATGTTTGACTTGTCAGCAAGTCAAGGCTGAACATCATGTACCTTCAGGGTTGCTACATCCAATTTTTATTCCAGAATGGAAGTGGGAACTATCATTATGGATTTTGTGACTAGATTACCTTTGACTCCAAAGAAACATGATACTATATGGGTCATAGTGGACAGATTTACAAAGTCATCACATTTTTTACTTCTCAGGAAGGACTACCCTCTGAATAAATTGGCAGAAATTTATATGAATGAAGTAGTATAACTTCATGGAGTGTCTGTTTCTATGGTGTCTGACAGAGATCCCCACTTCACATCTCAATTTTGGGGTAGTCTATAGTGAGCTCTAATACTAAGCTCAATTTCAGCACAGTTTTTCATCCGCAGATAGATGGATAATCAGAAAGAGTCATTCATATTCTAGAAGATATGATGAGAAGTTGTGTCATTGAATTTGAAGGTAGCTAGGACAAATATCTTCCTTTGATGGAATTCACCTATAATAACAATTATCAGTCTAGTATCCAAATGGCTCCATACGAGGCACTTTATGGCAGAAAGTGTCAAACACCTCTATGTTGGACAGAGCTCAGCGAGAGGAAGCTTTTGGGACCAGATCTAGTGCAAGAGACAGGAGAAAAAGTGAAAGTCATATCTTGTCTTTGTGCATCCTTGATTTTCTATGTAAGAGTGGGTTGAGTTGATCTCTAAAGGGGAGAGATAGAAAGCTAATTGAATTAGTTGAGTTGATCTCTAAAGGGGAGAGACCTGGATTTGCTATGGACTTAGACGGTGGACTATTCTATCAAGACAGGTTCTGTGTGCCCGATGTAGAAGATCTTAGATAGAGGATTCTTAGAGAGGCCCAAGAAAGCAAATATGCTATGCATCAATGGAGTAACAAGATGTATCAAGAGTTGAAGAGCATATACTGGTGGGCAGGTATGAAAAAGGACATCACATAATACACTTCAAAATGTTTGACTTGTCAGCAAGTCAAGGCTGAACATCATGTACCTTCAGGGTTGCTACATCCAATTTTTATTCCAGAATGGAAGTGGGAACTATCATTATGGATTTTGTGACTAGATTACCTTTGACTCCAAAGAAACATGATACTATATGGGTCATAGTGGACAGATTTACAAAGTCATCACATTTTTTACTTCTCAGGAAGGACTACCCTCTGAATAAATTGGCAGAAATTTATATGAATGAAGTAGTATAACTTCATGGAGTGTCTGTTTCTATGGTGTCTGACAGAGATCCCCACTTCACATCTCAATTTTGGGGTAGTCTATAGTGAGCTCTAATACTAAGCTCAATTTCAGCACAGTTTTTCATCCGCAGATAGATGGATAATCAGAAAGAGTCATTCATATTCTAGAAGATATGATGAGAAGTTGTGTCATTGAATTTGAAGGTAGCTAGGACAAATATCTTCCTTTGATGGAATTCACCTATAATAACAATTATCAGTCTAGTATCCAAATGGCTCCATACGAGGCACTTTATGGCAGAAAGTGTCAAACACCTCTATGTTGGACAGAGCTCAGCGAGAGGAAGCTTTTGGGACCAGATCTAGTGCAAGAGACAGGAGAAAAAGTGAAAGTCATTCGAGAAAGACTTAAGGCAGCTACAAATAGGCAAAAATCGCATGTTGATCTTAAGAGACGAGACATTGATTATGCAGTGGGTGATAAATTTTTTCTTAAAGTTTCCCTATGGAAAAAAATTATGAGATTTGGAAAGAAAGGCAAGTTAAGTCCAAGATTCAATGAACCTTATGAAATATTAGAAAGAGTTGGACCTGTTGCTTATAGATTTTCTCTACAACCGGATTTGAATCTGATACATAATGTTTTCCATGTCTCAATGTTAAGACGATATAGATCATATCCTAATCACATCATACCTGCTAAAAGCATTCAAGTGATACAAGATTTGACATATGAGGAAGAACTAGTCCAAATTTTAGCAAAGGAAATTAAGGAGTTGAGGAATAAGCGAGTACCATTAATGAAAGTGCTATAGAGAGTCATGCAATCGAAGAAGCAACATGGGAAAGCAATGAGGTGATGAAAGCTCAATACCCTCACCTGTTCAGTGATGATGCATTAGGTATGTTTCAAGGATGAAACATCTTAAAGGGGAAAGAATTATAATGCCCACTAATTGGAGTTTAATTAGAATAAGTATGTGGTATAAATAGAAAAACATGATAGATAATAGAGATTAAAATAAATGGAATAAATGACTAAATTAGAAATTAAAATAAATTAAATTGATTGACATAATAAATTTGATTAAATTAGACCACATAATTAAATTGTACTTTTCATAAAAATTGAAGGGACTAGATATAAGTAAATATGTACAAATAATAATAATAATAAATAAATAAATAAATAAACAGCAGGAAAAAAAAGATTAAAACGGGAGAAGGGAGGAGGAGGGGAAAATCAATTAAGACTTTGCCCCATTTTCTTCCAACTTCAACTCTCTTCTTGTTATCATCATCATCCCTTTCCTTCCTCTATATAACAACCCTAATGCTTCATCCTCTCCTTCATGATTTTCAAGAAATTCACTCCAAATAAATATTTTCTTGGTAAGTAATATATTTCCCATTGTTATTGTGTTAATAGAACTTTTTAGGTTATGCTACTGCAGTATACTTCACTCTATTTTTTACTGTCTTGTGAATCGAATTTGGAGAAGTATTAAACATGACAATTGTTCATTTATGTCTTATGTATCTGTCTTTCAAATTTTATTGAAGGATTGTGAGTATATGAAGATAAATGGTCATTTGAGTGAGACTGATCCTTGGATGAGTATCAACAACATACTCTATAGTTTGTGCTCAATTTGATCATCTTCATGGTTGAATATAAACTTTTGTAAAACATAAAATTCGTAGATATATGTGTTATTTAGGTCTCTACCAAATTTTGTGTAAATATCGCTTATGTAGGTTGAGTTAGAGTGAAATGAACTATAACTATTCCTTGATTAAGCTAGTTTCATATACCTGTACATCTCTAGTAATTTTGTCCTCATATTTCAATTGTTTTTAGATCGAATTAGCCAAAGTTCAACACATGAAAGTTTTATTTATATATCATATCTAACTTTCTATGAAAGTCTCACCTTAAAATGTCAATTATTTTGTGAGTTATGAGCCAAACAATTGAACTGGTCAGGTTGTCATTGTATTATGAATTAGTTATAAATACTCTAGTATTTGAGAAACTTAGAGACCGAATCTGGAAATGAGGTAAACATGTAAAATGTTCCCAATTAACTTATATAATTGTATAAAAGGTTTCATAATAATTGAATATACACAGTGAAATATATGAATTTTTAAATATAGTACCCCGAAACTGCCTAAGGGGCAGCAAACAGAGAAATATTTAAAATTGTAGTACAAATTATGTAATGATTCAAAAATTCTGAAGTTTTAGTATGTTTTATTCTTACATGTTAAATTTAATTAGGAGCTGGAATCATATAAATTGGATAAGTGTAGAAAAAGTTATAGATTCAATAGTCCTAAGAGGTCCTATTCCAGCTTAAAAGAAATTGTAGTTATTTATTTAAACTATATTAAGAATAAATATTTTATCAATGTATTAATTCTTTATATTTTCGAATTAGGATCTCAACAAGAAGAAGAAGAACAATAGTGAACAGGCTTTGACTTTATATTTTGGAAAAGAAAAATATTATCGAGGTTTGTACATATATGTATTCTAGTTTGCCCTTGTGCATGACATGAATTATTTGTCACAATAATTGTAACATTAAGTGATTTAGGCCCCGATTGCGCGTGACCGTAGTGGAGTCCGCTGGTTCAATTGGAGTCTAAATTTAAACCCATAAAAAAATGACTAATAATAAGAGAAAATAATTAAGGGTATTATTATTTGGGAATTAAAAATATTTGGGGTAGAATTAGAAAAA
Organism: Triadica sebifera; assembly: GCA_023653625.1. NCBI lineage: Eukaryota > Viridiplantae > Streptophyta > Magnoliopsida > Malpighiales > Euphorbiaceae > Triadica > Triadica sebifera. The sequence goes on along the minus strand of CM042898.1, from coordinate 13,679,645 downwards.
AATAAAATTTTCTATGGACAAAATCGGTATTATGGCAATTGTTTGGGGAAAAAGTGTAAATATGGAGGAAGATGTGGCAAATAAGAAATTTTTTAAAGTTTAAAATTTCATTAAAATTAATTTGTATTTTGAACCAATGGATGAAGAGCTTAATGTAGTCATGGAACCACCAAATACTCACCTAAAAAAAAAAGATAAATACCTCATTTTCTCCACCAATTAAAACTCATTTCCCTCATCTTCTCTCATCTCTTTGGCCGTCCACCTTAGTCCCTCCATAAGTCTCCATTTTCATTCAATCCAAGCTTGAAAAAGAAAACAAATAAATTAGTTTTGAAAGAGGAAAAATAAGAATTTAAGAGTTCTTACCATAAAAGGTACCAAATGAGCAAGAAGGAATGAAGAAAAAAAAAGAAAGAGAGAAAAATTAAGGGAAATTTCGGCCCACTTTGAAGAATACTTAAGGTGAGTTTATTCTTCTTAAATTCAACCTTTTTCCTTCTATTTGAGACCCATAATGATGATAGATGTGATTAGGTTTGGTAGATTGAGCTTATATTGCAAGATTGGAAGTAGAAATTTAAGTTTGTGATTAGTTGATGGAAGTGTAATTAAACTTTGAATTAATGATATTTGATGTTAGGTAATTATTTTATGGCTTAAAAACTGAAGAAAATATAATGTTGAAGGATGAATGAGGGGCTGCCATAGTTAAATAAATTTGGGAAAAATTGAAATTAACATAGAAACACCACAATTGATGATAGATTAAGGGTGAATTGAGTGTTGAATTGAAGAAAATAAATTGGAAACCTGGATATAGTTTTTGGGTAGCCATGACATATGAAGAAGGAAGTTTAACCTTAGTACATTTTAGCTCAATTAAGGTGTAAAATATATTAAGAGCATTAGAATATTATGTAGTCATGAAAAACATTGAAATTGGATGTTGGAATTGAGTTATGGTATGGCTGTGTAGGAAAAATAAGTGAACAAGTGAGAGGCTGTGACGCCCCAATTATATATTAGGAATAATCCCACATATATAAGAAGGATGCCACAAGCTTAACTAGATAATCTGCTCGAAATGAATTTTTTTTTTCAATTTAAATAACTTAATCTATTTATTTATATTGGTTTGGGCAAGTTATTCTAATTAACAATATATAGATATCCTTATATTGTATACACATATGGCACCCGATTATGTTACTTAATTATTTACATACACAATATTAATATATGAGACATGTCTACCACACCATATACATAGTCAAACTAAAATAATAATAATAATAATAAATAACCAACCCTCTAACTATGCTTCTTGTGTCTCTACTGATATGGGCTTGGATTTCCTTCTTGACCACTTCACCTCCTACATATAGGTATTAAGTTTTTCCCAAGTAGTCACATAAGTGCATGTCTCAAATAATTCATGATACACTGAATTTTTATTTCATATAAAAGAAATAACCACATCACATAACAGTATAAACATAATAATCATATTCAATAACTAAATTCTCATTACCTCCTGTAAGCATTTCATATTTTGTCACTTATGTCAATAATAAATTTTTACATTTCATTCCATAGTCTTTAATTAATATCAGCCCAAATCTCATTTCCGGACTGTTCGGATATGGGGTGTAAAATAGGGGCGCTCGCGGAGCTTAAGCCACCTTAACTGAATATAATTATGTCATCTGTGTATAATCAGGATCAGGGGCGCTCCCAGAGCTTAAGCCACCCTGTCCCTAAATATATCCATATCGGTACCGTAATTCCCCCCTTAATGGTGCACCATCTATCCTATGTTAGTCCTCAGGTAGAGACAGGGGCAATTAACACCATTAATTACTTGTTTCTATAACCAATACTCATTTCATATTAACTCAATCATATATTCACAATTTATTTCAAAACCATGTAATAGCATGATATTTTATCAAATGTTAACACAATATTAAGTTCATAGTTAATAACATTCTTACAACTTTAAAACATGTCATAATATATAATTTCATCGTTGTGACATGTAATTTATGTCATACACATACAATCATGCATAAGGGCAAAATAAAATACATATATGTACAAACCTCGATAGTATTTTCCTTTTCCAAAATATAAGTTCAGAGCTTGTTCACTTTTGTTGGTCTTCTTCTTGTTGAAATCCTAATTTAAAAATATAATTAATTAATAGCTTGATAAAATATTTATTCTTAATATTACTTAAATAAATAATTACAATTTCTATTAAGCTAGAATAAAACCTCTAAGGACTGTTGGATTAATAACTTTTTCTAAACTTATCCAATTTATATGATTCTAGATCTTGATTAAATATAACATATAAAACTAAAATACACTAAAATTGCAGAATTTTTTAACCTTTACATAATATTTGGTATAATTTTAAATATTGCCCTATTTTCTGCCTTTAGGCAGTTTCAAGGTACCCAATTCAAAAATTCATAACTTTCAATGTATAGCTTCAATTATTCTGAAAAGTTTTATACAGTTATATAAGTTAATTGGAAACATTTGTTATGTTTAACGCAATTCTAGATTCAGTCTCTAAGGTTCTCCAATATTGGAGGATATATAACTGGTTCAACATAGAGTATCAACCCGACCAGTTTAATTGTTCAGCTCATAACTTACAAACTACATGACATTTGAAGATGAAACTTTCACAGAAATTTAGATAAGACATAGGAGTAAAACTTTTATGTTTTGTACTTTGGCTAATTCGATCTAAAAATAGGTAAAATATAAGGACGAAGTTACTAGAACTGTATAGGTATATGAAACCAGCTCAATCAAGGAACATTTATAGTTCATTTCATAATAACTTAACCTACACAAGAGCAATTCATACAAAGGTTTGCAGAGACCTCAATAACATATATACCTACAACTTTTATGTTTTACAAAATCTCAGAATAAGCCACTGAGATGATCAAGTATTACAAAAACCGTAGGTTATTTGGTTGATATGTCTCCTAGAACCAGTTTCCCCCCAATAACCATATCTCTTCATATACTCCAAATCATTCAATAAAAGTTGGCAGACAGATACACAAGCCATAGATGAACAACTTTTATGTTTAACACATCCCCAAATTCGAGTCACAAGATAATCAAAAATAGAGTGCAATATTCTATCAAAATATAACCTAAAGAGTTCTAATAACACAATAATCATGGGGAAAATATTTCTTACCAAGATCAGATTTAATTAGACTGATTTTTTATGCAAATCTTGAAGAAAATGATGAGTAATTTGATCTGAGATATGGAGGAAGAAAAAGGGATGATGAAGAAGAAGAAGGAGAAAAGAGAAGAAGGAAGAAATGGCCAAAAAATGCATCAACCCCTTTTTTCCCGTTTTTGGTCTTCAGCTCTTTTTTTTTTTTTTGCTGACCATTTTACTGTTCACTTTACTTTTTTTTTAAAAAAAATTCTTATTATTATTATTATTATTATTATTATTATTATTATTATTATTATTATTATTATTATTATTATTATTATTATCTTCACATATTTCTTTATATCTAATATTTTTAATTTTATTTAATCAAAAACATAATTTAATTATGTGGTCTAAATTATTCAAATTAAACTCTAATTAGTGGGTGTTACAGAGGCCCTCAAGAGGGTGACAAAGGCAAGGAGAAAGCTAGCTAATACGGGAAGAAAAAGAAGGATTAAGGGAAGAACCAAGGCTGATTAGGTATGTGCTTCATTGATAAAAATTTTGCATGTTATTAATATATATGGAATTATATGTTAAGGTTTGTTATGTTTGTGTTTTTGAAATGTTATGTGTTTTGTTGTGACTTTTGATATTATATATGGAAATGGGACCAAATGGTGTGAAATAATTGAGACATATGAATGTATTTGTAATTCTGGAAATTTTAGTATTAAAATGAATGTCAATGATGAATGTGATTGAAATATGGATTGATGTCAATTGATGGCTCGGGTACAGAATTCTAGGAACAGTTCTGTCTATTTTGATGATAACTTGAGTTATGGAACTCCTTTTTGAATGTTCTTTGTTGGAAATGAAATCTAAGACACAGGGCTTTAATTTGTATTTAGACTATAATATCTAATTATGTCTAGATTTTTCCAGTTAAATGCACGAAGTTTAAACCTAGAATCTGTCCAAAAAATTCTGGGCAGAATATTCTGTGATGATGCAGTAGTGAATTGATCATAACATTTGATAGAAAACTGTGATTTACGTGATTCTTGATGCATCGGAACGCTAAGACAATAAGCTAAAAATTTTTAGAAGTCTAGAACTTCAAATTCGAATTATATATGGGCTAAAAAGAATGTCAAAAAATAAGTCTGAAATCTGCCATAGGTAAAAGTATACAATATTGGGCTTTTTGCATGTGTTGTTATAATTGCATGTAATAATCCATGCAAATATTTACTTTGATGGTAATTATAAATATTTAACAAATTATTTATGTATGAGATTTTATTGCAATAATAATGGAAATAAAGAACAAAAATAAATAAGCATAATTATGATAGTTAAATAATGTTGACATTTTTGAAATATAGTGAATTAATATAAAAATAGTTAAGCCCAAAAACACCTAGTCTAACACCCCCTTACCCCACTATATTTCAGCAAGGTAAGTGAGTATTACCCGTCTTACTGTTTTATAAAATTAATGAAGTGAAGTAAATATTTTTTTTTTCTAAAATATTGCATAAACTAAAATAAAATTTCATACAAGCCCAAATATTAAAAATTTTATTTATTTATAAAGTACATTAATTTACATTTAAATCATGTTCTTTTACATGGTGACTCACATATTTAATACACATGATATGAAATAAAAACGATACTTTAATTTACAAAGCTTATAACAAAATATACCAAAAATAAAACCCAAAGTTTTTTGTTGCTTTCCTCCGGGTACCCTTCTTCTTCTGACATTCTATTTTCTATGGCTATCCTTCTAAACCTGCGGGAGAGAGGAAACCACCCGCGCTAAGCTACTAGCTTAGTGGTGCTTCAATGATAAAAAATTTACATACATATATATTTTCTCACATATTAATTACCCATTTAATAAATAAGGCATAAAATAAATAATTATATCAAATCAATAAATTTCTGCAAACACTCAATATCTAACAACTTTAATTCATATAACATTTATAAAAATCACATACTTCGATATTATTATTATTATTATTATTATTATTATTATTATTATTATTATTATTATTATTATTATTATTATTTATTTGTGCACATAACACCTATAACCGAACTAACTAATAGGAATAACGGGGTTGTCATTCTCGGCTTTCATAATATAGCGCCGAGCGCTCTTATAATAATGTCATTACTAGCTTTTGTTATATTGTCATTACCGGCTTAATAATTTTGCGCCGAGTGCAATGAAATATTATATTATGGCATATTTTAAAATTATAGAAATGTTATTAACTTTGAAGTTAACATTATGCTAATATTTGATAAAATATCATGTTATTACATGGTATTGAAATAGATTGTGAGTATATGATTATGTTAATATGAAATGAGTATTGGTTATAGAAATAAGTAATTAATGTTGTTAATTGCCCATTTCACTACCTGAGGACTGACATAGGAAAATGGTGCACCATTATGGGGAGGTTAAGGTACCGATATGGATATGATTTAGGGACAGGGTGGTTAAGCTTTAGGAGCGCCCTTGATCCTGATTACACATAGATGACATGATTATATTCGGTCAAGATGGCTTAAGCTCTGGGAGTGCCATTGACTTGAGATTATAATGAGTAGGGTGGCTTAAGCTCCGCGAGCGCCCCTATTTCACACCCCGTATTCGAATAGTCCGGGAACGAGATTTTGGGCTAATAAATCATAAAATAAAGTATGAAATTTTATTAATTGATTTAAGTAACAAAGTGTAAAATGCTTACATGAGGTAGTGCAAATTTAATTATTGAATAAGGTTATTATGTTTATTCTTTTATGTTATGTATTTATTTATTTTAGATGACAAATATATAATAAAATTTGATGTTCCATGATTTTATTTGACACATGCATTTGTGTGACTGCCTGGAAAAAACTTTAATACTTATATGTATCACTAAGCTAGAGATAGCTTAGCGTGGGTTCTTCTCATGCAGGAATTGAAGCTGTAGCTAGTAGATAGTGAAATTGATCAAGAAGAAATCCAAGCCCATATCAGCGGAGACACTAAAGACGTAGTTAGAGGGTTGGTTACCTATTATGTTTTTTTTAGTTTCACCATGTATATGGTTTGTGGTAGACATGTCTCATATGTTAATATTGTATATGTAAATAATTATGTAACATAATCAGGTATCATATGTGTATACAACATAATGATAAATATATATTTTTAATTAGAATGACTTGCCTAAACCAATATAAATAAATAGATTAAGTTATTTAAAATGAAAAAGTTTTAATTTGAACAAATTTATCGAGTTATGCTTATGGCATCCTTCTTATATATGTGGGATTATCCCTAATATATAAGTGGGGCATCACAGGTAGCCCTCGAGTGCTACATTTGCAACCAATAGCAATAAGACCTGGGCTACCCAAGAGAGTATTCCAGTTTATGGCACGTACTATAAGAGCCATATAGATGAGTGTTGGAAGTGTTAGAGAGGTGCCTTAAAGGCGATCACCTTAGGCACTTGATGTACTCATTTATTATTAATAAAAGACATATTCATTATATTGGTGTTCATTTATATATGAATTTGATTTAGATCTTAGACCATTTAATAAGTCCTTGGTGTATAACACAACATGAAGCAAAATCATGATGAGATCATGATAGTGAGATTCCTATCATGTATAATTGTGTTTCTATCTAAATGATCTCTAGCTATAGGATTAATAAGACAAGACATTGCTAATCTGGATAGACTAGAACATGTTATACTCATTGATTAGGTCAAACAACTAATTTCATAAGTTGACAAAATGAGAAGTTTAGAATTAACATGTGGCTATAGTAGCCAAGTACATTGGATGATCTACTAAAAGACAACCACATAGATATCTATTCAATGCTAGCCATAGCACACACACAATAATAGCTATCACATTATGTTTCATGACCCTGACAAAGGTTGTCATAGGCGTGATATAACGTTTGCCGATTTAGGACCTGATCACGGGTAGCACTGATCTGATCAGAGTCTAAATTTGGACCCATAAAAAAGAAAAATTATAAGGAAAAAGTTAAGGTGATTATTATTTGGAAATTAAAAAGAGTAGTGTAAAAATTGGGAAAAAAATCACCATACGAACAAAATTTGTATTATTGAAATTGTTGGGGGAAATTTTGTATGAGATGAGAAATTTGTGGGAAAAGAGGAATTTCTCAAAATTAAAAGTTAATCAAGATTAATTATTTTAATCATCCAATAGAAATTAAGATTAAGTTAATTAATAGGGCCCACTCATTAAGCATGATATAAAAGTCAAAAAAGGGAGGAATTCTACATTCTTCCACCCAAAAATTCCAACTCATCTTCTTCCTTTTCTAACCCATTTCTCCTCCATTTTTTTTTTCATTTCAAGCTTTAAAAGAGAGAGAAAAAGGATTTTAGAGGAAGAGGAACTAAGAAATTAAAGGGTGTTCACCATAAGTGAGCAAAGGAGCTAGAAAGAACAAGAGAAAGAAGAAGAAAAAAAAAGAAAGGAATTTAAAGGGAATTTTGGCCAACATTAGAAAGCCTTTAAGGTGAGCTTCTTCTCTTTAAATTCAACCATTTCTCTTCCATTTGAGACCCATAATGATGATATATATGTTTGGAATTAGCATATTAGGGTTATTTGGCAAGAATTGACCTAGGGTTTGAAAGTAGGAATTACGTTGGGGAAAATGAATTTGAGGTTGTAATTGATGTTAGTTAACCTTTATTTATGATTTTATGATTTAAAACATAAATAAACATACTTTAGTATATGAAGGAGGGGCTTCCATGGTTAAAGTAATTTGGCAAATTTTTAAATTGATCTAAGGGCAAGACTATTGGTGATGGGTGAAGTGTGGTTTACGTGACATTTTAGAGAAATTAAATAAGAACCCTAAGGGAAAAATTTGAATAGCTTTGATCTAACAAAAATGGAGTTTAATATTAATACTTTTTGGCTAAATAAGGTATAACACATATTAGGAGCATTAGGGCTTTATGTATGCATGAAAACTTTGAAAAGGGGTGATAGAAATGAGATGTTGTTTAGTTGTTATTAGGACAATCAAGTGCACAAAAAGGCAACTATCAAGAAGTTGATAAAGGGGAGGAAAAGGCCACCTTGTGATGGGGAAAAAGAGAAGAAAAATAAAATAATTGGGGTTGATTAGGTATGTGCTTTATTGATAAAAATCTTACATGCCATTTAACTATATGAAATTATATGCTAATGGTTGATATGAATGTGGTTTGCAATGGAATATGTTAATTGGTTATTTTTTATTTTGATGGTAATTGGATTAAATATCAAGATATATGAATATAGTTATGATCTAGAAAGTTTGGTATAAAAATGAATTTATATGATGAATGTGTGCATTAAATAGGCTTATGTCAATTGATGACCCTATTTTATATTTCCAGAAGCAACCTCGACATGTTTGATCATAACTAATGTTCTGATAATGAGAATTTGATTAAAATAGTTGGAAATGAACATGTCATGAAGAACCTAAGTTCAAATTTTAATTACAAATGGGTTAAAAATTGGATACAAAATTCAGGACTTATAGGTATCCAGAAAATACTGGGCAAAAATTAACTGAACATCTCTTTGTAAAATGGCCATAACCTTTGCTAAAAAAAACATGGATTTTGGTGATTTTGAATGCGTATGAAAACTAAGACAATAAGAAACAAGTTCAAAAAAACTATAAATTGAAATGTAAACTATAGGTGGGCTTAAAATAAGGCCCAAATAATTGGTATATTGGGTTTTTACAAGTGGTGTGATGTATACGTATGTTAATTGATGAAAATTTTGACTTTATTTGCAGTTATGAATATTTAATAAAACTATTTATGAGTAAAATTTGAATTTAATAATAATTAAAAAAACAATACTAAATAAACATGTATATGGATTTTTAGTATAATAATCACTCATGAAAATATTTGTGAATAATAATAATAATAATAATAATAATAATAATAATATTGGTAGTAATTATCATAATAGTTAAGCCCTAAAACATCTAGCCTAGAAGTAGAATAAAGAATAGTTTGGCATGCAAATTGTGGGAAGAAATAAAATGCTCTCGGCGCAAAATTATTAAAGCCATAAATAACACAATTTTAATGTCGGTAATGACACTATTAGAAAAAAGTTGGAAACAACATTATTATGAAAATGGTAATGATATTATTATGAAGCCAAAAATGGCAATATTAAAAAGTCGGTAATGGCAACTCCATATTCCTATTCATGAGTTCAGACATAGGTGATATGGGCTTAGATAGAATTTAATAAAAATTCATTATAGGTAAATTTAATAATGGTTTAAAATATTGATCATGGGAACAATTATATATATATATATATATATATATATATATATATATATTAAACTAGTATCTTAGCGCGAGTGGTCTCCTCTTGTGCAAGTTCTGAAGAATAATTGTAGATAGTATAATTGTGAGAAGAAGAAGCATACCCAAACAAAAAGCAACTTAAAGCTTCAAACTATTTTCGGTATATTTTGTTAAAAGTCGTGTAAATTGAATATTGGTTTTATGTCATCAAGTATGTATTGGGGTATGTAAAACTAATGTAATGGATATAGTTTGGATTTAAAATAATATGTTTTACAATAAGATAAAATTTTCAATATTGATGTTTGCAAGTTTTTATTAAAAAAAAACTTCATTGGGTGAATTTTATAAGTTAATTAGTCGATTAACACTCACTTACCTTGCTGAATTACAGTGGTGTAAGAGGATGTTAGAATTGTTGGTATTAGAGCCTAGGTTTAGAAGGTTCTCACCTAGTGGGTATGGGAAATAAATGTATATTTCATGCATATGCATTTTTTTAAAGCTAGTATATTCTGATATTGGACCTTTCTTTTGACAATATAGGTCTTAATGGATTCTGAATCATGATGAAGTTATGAGGAAGAAGAGGGTGAAAATATAGCTGACTTTGCAGCTCACAAACAGTCAACATTAGTTAGAGGCTCGGAACCCAGTGTCACAACTCCATAACATGCTGAAGAATGGGCCAATCTAGGTCTGATACCCCTTATGCAATAGATGGCTACTTTGTTGTAGTAGATAGCACAAGCTATGCCACCATTTACTCCACCAGCTTCCCCTGCCTCAACCAAAACCCAGATTGATAAGACAAGAATATATGGGTTATGGATTTTGTGAGTAAGAAAGAGAATGACCCAACAACAATAGAATTTTGGTTAGAAAAAATAGAGCAGGTCTTTGAGAACCTTTAATGTCACAAAGTTGGGTATGTTGTATCCCTTCTTCAAAAGCATGCCTATGACTGGTGGAAATCAATATTAACAAAGCCTCAGACTCCAAAACCACCAATATGGGATTTCTTTATGGAAGAATTTAAAATAGAAATATGTTCCATGAGTTTATGTTGATGAGAAAAATAGAGAATTTTTGAATTTGAAGTAAGGGGTATGATGGCTGAGTACAAAAGAGTGTTTACCAAGCTAAGTAGGTATGCAGCTGGGGTTATTAGAAATAAAGCAGATAAATGTCATAGATTTGAGGATAGCCTCCATGAGGATATTGGGTATTTGGCTTATTTCCACTAACATACAAAATTTACTACACTAGTGTCATCTGTCAGTAGTGTAGAAAGAAGGAAAAGATGAAGATAGAAGAGCTTTCCAAGAAATCAATAACTAGTGTGGCCTAGACATCTAGTAAGAAATGTGGTTAGTACCCAGACCTTTTCAATCACAGGGTGCTAGAAAAACATTTTCTACTAGAAAGGGTCAGCAAACTAGACCCGCAACATCATCTGCTAGTACACCAGCATCATTGTCCATAAGGCCAGTTCCTGCTATGTGCTAGCACTGTGGTAGATCTCATTTATGAGAGTGTTGGTTGTTCACTGGGGCATGCCTGAAATGTGAAGCCACTAATCATATGAAGAAAGATTATCCTAGATTTAGTACAAATAGTATGGCACCAACATAGACTATGGCATCAAGGCAGAGCCGTGGTAAAGTTCAAGGCCAGTCCGAAGGTGGTTGTACTGGATAGAGTCAGGAGGTATCAGTAACAGTCAATAGATCCAGGGATAATAGAGCTCCAACTTAGGCATATATGGTGTGAGCTCAAGAGGACCAGGATGCGCCTAAGGTTATAATCGGTAAATTTTCTTTATTTGACTATGACTTGTATGCATTGATAGATCTTGGTTCCTCGCATTCATACATAAACACTTATGCACTTAAACAATGGAATATGATACTTGAGATCTCAGAGTATGAGATAGTTATAACCAATCTATTGGGACATAGTGTAAAAGTGAATTAGATCTATCAAAGTAGCCCAATAATAATATAAGGTACAAAATTCCCAATATAATTACTTTTCATGAATTTGATGCTATTTTGGGTATGGATTGGTTAGCATGGAGTTGTAGTCAATTATCGATCTAGACAAGTGGTACTCAAAATTCCTAGGTGGGATGACATTATCATCCAGGGTGAAGGTCAAATATGTTTGACTAATGTCATTTCTGCATAAAAGCTCAGAAATATAGTAGAAAAAGGTGCGAGGCATACTTAGCCTATGTGATTGATACTAGGAAGGGGAGCCCAGAACTCAAAGACATCTCCACAGCATGTGAATTTTTGGATGTGTTTTTCTGATGATTTGCTAGGGTTACCACCAGATAAGGAGATAGAATTTGCTATTGATGTGATTTTGGGTACAACCCCAATATCAATTACTCATTGTAGAATGGCACCTATAAAATTGAGGGAGTTAAAAGCTCAATTGAAAAATTTGCTAGACAAGGGATTTATAAGAGCCAGTGTGTCACTATTGGGTGCTCTAATGTTATTTGTGAAAAAGAAGGATGACATTTTTCGATTGTATATTGATTATCGACAACTGAATAAGTTAAAAATTAAGAATAAATATCCACTTCCTAGAATTGATGACTTGTTTGATCAATTGAAGGGAGCAGGTATATTCTCTATGATTGATCTCAGATCTGGGTTATCATCAACTGAAAATCAAGGAGTCAGATGTACCCAAAACAACCTTATGGATGCGGTATGGCCACTATGAGTTCCTAGTTATGCCTTTTGGCTTAATGAATGCAATAGTTGCCTTTATGGATATGATGAACATGATTTTTTGGCCTTACCTTAACTAGTTTGTGGTATTTTTTATAGATGACATATTGGTGTATTCAAAAGAAAAACAAGAGCATGAGAGATACCTAAAAATAATGCTTCAAATTTTAAGGGAAAATCAATTGTATGTAAAGATATCAAGATGTGAGAAGAAGTGGGATTCTTGGGGCATATTGTGTCAACTGAAGGAATCTGAGTGAATCCCAGAAAAATATAAGTGATTTTGAATTGGAAATCGCCGTGCAATGTGACAGAAGTCCAAAACGTATTCTTAGATTATCTAGCTATTATGGAAGATTTGTGAAGTGATTTCAAGCATAGTTGTACCAACACCAAGCTTCTCAAAAAGTAAACTAAGTTTGAGTGGATAGATCGGTGTTAGACAAGCTTTGAAAAACTAAAAGCTATGTTAACCAAATCACTTGTCGTGACCTAGCCTACTCCGGGGAAAGATTTGGTAGTATACAGTGATGCCTTTCTTAATGGGCTAAGATATGTATAAATGCAAGAGGGTAAAGTAGTTGCTTATGAATCTAGATAGTTGAAGCCTTACGAACTAAATTACCGTACACATGATCTAGAGTTGGAAGTAGTAGTGTTTGCTTTAAAAATATGGTGATCGTATTTATATGGAGAGCAGTGCTACATATATACAGATCATAAGAGTCTCAAATATTTACCCACACAGAAGGAGTTGAATTTAAGGCAAAGACATTGGTTAGAGTTGATTAAGGAGTGGCTGATGCCTTGAGTAGAAAAATACTAGTAGATATACTTAATAATTTCTCATTATAATATAGCATTTAATGATCAATAATAAATTAATGGGAAATTCACACTTTACTTTGACATAATTATAGGTTCAACCTACCTTGAGGCAACAAATGAGAGAAGCTCAGAAGCAATATCAAAAATTGATGATAATTGCTGAGATAGTGAAAAATGGGGAAACACCCGAATTCAAGATTGAAGATGATAAAAGTGTAAGTTATAAGGGAAATTTGTGTGTGCCAATGATAACGAATTAAAGCAGATAATCCTAAAAAAAAGTGAATAATACAACTTATTCCATGCATCCAGAAAGCAATAAGATGTAGTAGGATTTGAAGACTTACTATTAGTGGCTAGGAATGAAAAATGATACGTTGAATACATTACCAAGTGCTTGACATGCCAATAACAAAAGTAGAGCACTAGGTACCATCTAGGTTGTTGCAACCTATTGTTATCCTAGAATGGAAATGGGAAAGGATTACAATGGATTTTGTATCGAGTTTGCCTTTAATGCAGAAAAAGCGAGATGTGATGTGGGTAATTATTGACAGACTTATCGAGTTAGCTCACGTTTTACTAGTTTGGATGGATTATCCATTAAGTTGGTTAGAAAAAATATATATTAATAAGATAATCTTACTACATAGGATGCAATTATCCATTATTTCTGATCGAGACCCATGATTAAGATCTCAATTTTAGAAAAGTTTGCAACAAGCATTAGGAACTCGACTTACTTTTAGTATGGCATTCCACCCACAAATTGATGGGCAATCAGTTCGGGTTATTCAATTGTTAGAAGACATGCTTAGAAGCTATGTAATTGACTTTGAGGGTAGCTGGGATAAGTATTTTCCATTGATGGAATTTGCATACAACAATAGCTATCAAACTAGTCTCGGAATGGCACCATATGAAGCTTTATATGGAAGAAGATATAGAAAACATTTATGCTACACACATAACTTGGTGAAAAGAAGTTAGTGGGTCTAGAATTGGTGCTACAGACAGAGGAGAAGGTAAGATTAATCAAATATCGATTAAAAGTTGCAGCTAACTAAAAAAAATCCTATACTGATTTGAAAAGGAAGGATATTGAATATATTGTTGGAGACAAGGTATTTTAAAAGTATCACTTGGGAAGAAAGTACTTCACTTTGGTAAGAAAAGGACGTTGAGCCCTATATTTATTGGACCATATGAAATACTAGAAGGTGTGGGACCATTGGCTTACTGGTTAGCCTTACCACTAGAATTGGACAAGATCCACAATATGTTTCATGTCTCAATGCTAAGTAGACATCGATCGGATCTGACACATGTGATACCTATGAAATCTATAGAGGTGCAACTAGACTTGACCTATAAGGAATAACTTATGGAAATTTTAGCTCGGGAAATCAAAGAACTATGAAACAAGAAGGTATCATTGATAAATGTCATGTGGCACATTCATGTAATGGAAATAGCCACTTAGGAGAGTGAAGAAAGGATGAGAACTCAGTATCCTCATTTATTCACCTCCACCTAATCAAGTAAATTTTAAGGATAAAGTTTTCTTTAAGGGGAGAGAATTGTAACATTTGATGATTTAGGCTCCAACAACGTAGCCGTAGTTGGGCGCACCAATCCAATTGGATTATAAATTTGGACCAATAAAAAAATAAAAAATCCTAAGAGAAAAAAAATTAATGGTATTATTATTTGGGAATTAAGAAAAATGGGTGTAAAATTTGGAAAAAAAATATAAAATCACCCTATGGATAAAATCGGTAGCATTGAAATTGTTGGGAAAAAAATTGTGTGAGAAGAGAAATTTGTTGGAAAAGAGAAATTTCTCATAATTAAAATTTAATCAAGGTTAATTACGTTAATCAACCAAGAGGAATTAAAATTAAGTTAAACAATGGGGTCCACTCATTAAGCATGCTATAAAAGTTAAAAAAAAAAAAGGTATTCTACGTTATTCCACCTAAAAATTCCAACTCATCTTCTTCCTTTTCTTCTCCATTGAGCCATCCTACCTTAACCCATTTCTCCTCCATTTTTATTTCATTTCCAACTTTGGAAGATTTAGAAAAAGGATTTTAGAGGAAGAAGAACTAAGAAATTAAAGGGTTTTCTAGTAATATATGATGCGAGAAAAAAAAATTAATTGGAACAGGTATATGGATACAGTCATGTGGAATCCGAGTGTATAGTGAAATTATGTCCTACTATATAGGTGGGTGTTACATGACACCTTTCTTTCCATTCAATTATGATATTGACAAAGCATTTGTAGTACCCTGCTGACCCAAGGAAGCTTCTAATTTTTGTCTCATTTCTTGGAGGTTTCCAATTTAAGATTTCTTCCACCTTACTAGGGTCCACCCTAATTCCCTTATTTCGTACAATATGTACCAAAAATGTCACATTAATAAGCCAAAATTCACATTTGGAGAATTTGGCATATAATTGATCTCGAAAAATCTATAGTATTATTCTTAAATACTAATCATGTTCTTCCTTATGTTTGGAATAAACTAAGATGTCATAAATGAACACCACTATGAATTGGCCAAATACGGATGGAAAATTTTGTTCATTAAGTCCACGAATGTCACTGGAGCATTAGTTAAACAAAATGACATCATGAGAAATTTGTAATGGTCATACCTTATCTTGAACGTTGCCTTTTGAATGTCTATGCCTCTAATCTTTAGCTGATGATAGCCCAATCTTTAATCAATCTTTAAGAACACTCCTTCACTCTTCAAGTAATCAAACAAATAACTATTTGAGGCAAGGGGTATTTGTTCTTGATGGTTACTTTGTTTAACTACCAGTAATTTATGCACAATCTCATGAAATTATCTTTTTTTCTTACAAACAATACTGGTGTGCCCTATAGTGATACACTCAGTCTAATAAACCCTTCTCTAGTAACTTCAAGAGTTGTGTTTTCAACTCTTTCAACTTAGTTGGTGCCAAGCGGTAGGGTAGAATAGAATTAGGGTTGTACTTGGAATGAGCTCTATAGTGAACTTAACCTCCTTGTTTAGGGGTAACCCTAGTAAATCTCTTTCACCATAGGTAAATCTTCCAATTTCGGACCTTTCATTTGGATATCAACCACATGAGCCAATAAAGCTGCACACCATTTTCTAATCATTCTTCTTGCCTATAACATTGAGATAATTCTCGATGGTTGGGGAAAACTCTCACCTTTAACTACCACCTCGCCTTGATACAGTACATCAAAAGTTACAATCTTGGAATGGTAGTCCTTCATTGCTTCATGTTGTGAGAGCCAATCCATCCCTAAGATGGCATCAAACTCTTAAAGGGGGAGTTCAGTCAAATTTGCATGAAACTTCTTCCCTTGAATGACCACAAAACACTTTATATACATTTGATTTACAATAGTGTTATGCCTTAGAGGGTTAGTTACCTCAATGTCATATTCAAGCTTCTCTATTGTCATGTTATATAAATTAGGGGTGTAGGTACATATATATGAGTGGGTGGAACCAAGATCTACAAAAGCAATTCAATCAAAGCAAAGAATAGAGAATGTACCAACAACTACATCAGCTGCCCCCTATCCTCCTTAGCCTTTATAGCATAGGATGTGGCTAGTGCTTGACTGGATCTGATTCTATTGATAGTCTCTAAAACTATTTGGTTGGGTTTCTCTTAACCCATATGAGTCCTAGTTTGGATATGAACTGATCCCAGTATATGAGCTAGAGCAGTACTATTCCCTCTTAGGCAATCTTTCTTTTGATGATCCTTAGCCCCATAATGGAAGCATACTCCTGATTTCAATCATCATTACCCTCTATAGGGTTTGTTACAAAAAGACCAGATGGGGGTTGTAATCTCTCTATTAGGAGTCATCTTTGTACTAGCTGTGATTGAGGTAGATCAGGATGAATGCTTGCACTTAGAAAAGATTTATTGTCCCTTTGCCTGATTCTGACTCTTGGCCTAAAAGTACCCTGAGCTAGACCTAGCTCTCTTATTTCAAGTATGGTTAGCACCTATGGAGTGCCCTCTGAAATCCCCTCTAGATTATGCTTTCTTTTCTCTGTCTAATTTCACTTGTTCTACACTAAGGGTGATAGACATCAAAGTTGAAAAGTCAACATGTTTGTATGAAGTCACCAAAAATGTGTTGTATTCATTGAGGCCATCTTCAGATCTCCTTCATAGATCTATCTCATCATTCATGAGACCAATGACAAACTTACTAAGTCTAGTAAATTTTCTCTCATATTTTGTCATTGTCATATCTTTATGTCAAAGATTTAGAAACTCTTTCTTCATATGATCTGTGTAGAATCAAGGTATATATTTCTTGTGAAACTCCTATAGAAAGAATTCCTAGATGGGTGGTTTGGGATTCTAGTGTTAGAGTGGTGCCCTAAAGGCAATCACCGTAGGCACCTGATGTACTTATTCATTATTAATAAAATGCATTTTCATTATATGGTATTCATTGCATGTGAATTGATATAGATCTTAAACCGTTTAATGAAATCCTTTGTATGTAACACAACATGAAGGAATTCATGATGAGATCATAATGATGAGATTCCTATCATTTGTAATTGTATTTATACCTAAATAATCCCTAGTCATACGATTAACAAGATAGGACATTGTTAATCCGGATAGTGTTAGAGAAGTGCTCTAAAGGTAATCACCTTTAGCACTTATTGTACAAATTTATTTGATTAATAAAAGGTTTTTTCATTAATTTGATGTTCATTTCATATATGAATTGATAAGTGATCTTAAATCAATTAATGAAGTCCTTAATACATAACATAGCATGAAGGAAATCATGATGAGATCATGATATTGAGATTCATATCATATTAAATTATGTTAGTATCAAAATTATCCTTAGTCATAGGATTAATGAGACGAGACATTATTAATCCGGACAAACTAGCACACACTCCTTAATTGGATCAAGTAGTAGATCTCATAATCTATAAACATGAGATGTTTAAAGTTAACATGTGGATGCTTGCTAAGTGTAGCTAAGTACATTGGATGACCAACTATGAGACAATCATATGGATAATCTATTCAAATGTCAATGATAGTCTCATCATAGCAATGGTGCAAGTATCTTTAGACTTGAGGTACTCAAGGATATCTTGAATATTGATTCTGTATTTTGACATTATTCCTTGTTGCCTAAGGGAGGTTGCTCATAGGGTGGTGATTGGATACAGCTTGAAGTATTCGAAGGTAATTGGGTAACCAACATAGGATTCACCACTCCTAATAGAAGGAGTGTATACCCATGGCCTCTTGTTGTAGTCATTACTTAGGAATCTCTAGCCGAAGTAGAAATATCATAAAGATAGTCTTCAATGACATATCTAATAGAGTAATAAGCCTCAAGGACAAGAACTAACATTACTTAGACTAGACGTGACGTAGTCAATCTAGTAGGAGTTGACACATGTCCATACTCTGAACCAAGTGGGGTATAGAATGATGAAAAGAATAATTACATAGAAATTGTCTATGAAAAGGTTCGTAGTCAAACCATTAACTTTTCAGTCAATTGGGGGTCATGATGTGTTGCTAGATACCGCTCATAACTTGCTTAAATTAATTGTTAATTTATGTGGTCAACATAACCGAGAACCTAATGGGTTAGAAGCATTGAAGATATGGAGAATGAGTAAAATGGTCTTGGATAGAATCCAAAATATGAGAGAATGATTTCTGGATGGATCGCGATGAGATCGCATGGAAAAATTGTTCGGAAGAGTCACTTGCCTAGCAGCAGCCCGCAGCAGGCCCAACACGCTGCTGCCTCCCACCCGTTGGCCAACAGCAGATTTTGGCCTTAATTAGGCCAATTATGGCCAAATACTATTCATTCATTTCCCTTTTTTATCTTTTCTTTGAATTTGATTCAAATATAAAAGACATCAAATGGCAGAAAATAGGCATTTAAGACACAACAAAATTCTCTCAAGAACACTTTCAAAGCTAACACTTTGAATTTGTTCAAACCATTTCTCTTGATAGTTTCTTCTTCATTCTTCGCTTGGATTATCATTAGAGACATCCTAGTGTGGATTGTTGTGGTTTGCTACAACCCAACAAAGTGAAGATTTGAAGAACAAATAAGAAATTACAAGGTATAATTTCTAACCTTTATATTTATATAAATTAGTTTTAATGGCACAAGTATGATCTTTTGTTTCGGGTTTTGAAAATTTTATTTTTCCTCTGCATTTATGAATATAATTCATTCTTCAAAACCCAACAGATAGACTAGAACATGTTATACTTCTTGACTAGGTCAAGCAACTGATCTCATAAGTTGATAACATGAGATGTTTAAAGTTAACATGTGGATGCTTTCTAAGAGTATCAAGTACATTGGATGACCTACAATGAGACAATCATATGGATATCTATTCAATGTCAGTGATACTCTCATCATAGCAATGGTGTCAGTATCCTTAGACTTAATATGCTCAAAGTTATCTTGGATATTGAATCCTATACTTTGACTCCATTCCTCATTGCCTTTCAGAGGTCACTCATAGGGTGGTGATTGGGTGTAACATTTGGTATTCTAATGTAGTTGAGTAGTCAATAAAGGATTCATCACTCCTGATAGAAAGAGAGTATACCTATGGCCTATTATAGAGATCATTGCTCAGAAATCCTTGGCCAATGTGGACATGTCTTGAAGAAGGTCTTCAAGGACATATCTAAAAGAGGAATGAGTCTCATAGACAATAACTAATATCATTTGGACTAGATGTGATATAATCAATCTAGTGGAAGTTGACACACGGTCCATATTTTGAACCAAATGAGGTATAGTTTGGTGAAAGAATAAATTGCATGGTAATTGTCTATGGAAGGGTTTATAGTTAGACCACTGATTTTCCAGTTAATTTTGGGTGGTTATGATTTGTTACTAGATACCGCTCATGATTTGCTAAGTCAAGGAAAATTGATTAGAAATTCATTATGGGTCAAAAGTGTTTGATTCGTAGAATCCTAATTGGATTAGGCTTTCTCTAGAGACTTGAGTTACCAACATGACCAGAAAACCTATTAGGTCATATGCATAGAGGGAATGAAGAAAATGTAAAATGGGTTTTAGATAAGATCCAAATAAGAAAAAAAGAGAATTGAGCCTTTTATAAAAGTTATAAAAATGGGTCAAATCCAAATTGGATTAGGATTGTTGACTTGGTCAACATTGGGCCTTATACGTTAGAAAAATAGGTCCATTAGGGCTTTTCATTTTCCAACCCTAAAAAGGATTTGAAAGTGTATAAGTACTCCTTTTAAGCAGTCAATATCATGGCTGTCCCGTTAAGAAAAATAAGAGTTATTTTTCTTCTCTCCCTTTTCTCTTTCATAAGACAATTTTCCATAACTTTGGACTTTTGTCACCCCATCTCTTAATAGGTTTTCTTCTTCTTCCTTTGCATGGAGAGGCAATCCTAGATTTGGATTATTGTGGTTTGCTATAACCCAATAAATAAGGAAAAGCTCACAACTTGGAAGATCAAGAGTTGCAAACAAAGGTAATCAACTTCTCCCATATTGATGGTATGATCCAATTTTAATGTTCATAGGGCGTTCCATGGTTTTGGTTTTAATTAATTTTAATTTTCCACTGTTCCATGTATGTGATGCATGTTAAGAATCCAACAGTGGTATCAGAGCCACCCTATGTAAATTAAATTATGATTTAATTGAAGTATCAATGAGATTGATTGTTAAAGAATAACTTGGATTCCCACTTTTTGTTAAAAATGAATTTGAATCTGTTTGACCTCAAATTTTAATTTTAATTCAAAGAAATGTTAATATGATGATATTAGATTTTTTTTATTATAATTAAAAGGATTGAATTTTATTTGAGCAATGAAATTCGAAGTTATGCATAATTGCTGAATTTCTAGGGTTTATGAAACCTAGTTGTGCCAATTGAGTTGCTTGAGGGGCTGTTTGAATTTAGTTTTATTAATCTAATTAATAAAATATGTTTATTACATATTTATAATGTGTTTTAACTTCTGTACAATACCTATAATAGTACAAAAGTCATTTTTGATCAAAGAGCAAACAAAACATATAACTAGGTTGAGAACTTTACCATATGATGGGACTATTTTATGTTGTTTGATTTAATGGCATGTAAATTGATGATCAAAACCTTAATTCATGTTTATGAAATATTCATGATGTTATTTTGATGTCAATTGTATGGTGAAGTCAAATTAAATTCGTAGTTAAATTCCTAAAGAATCCTAATTCATGTATGATTTAATTTAAGTAACTTTTGTATAATTGGTTTGCTAATTGAATGATGAATGATTTAGATCATCTAATAAATTAATTTAATTAGTTTAAACTGATTATAAGTTGGTTATAATGATGAAAATTAATTCTAGAAAATTTGGGAATTTTTGAGTGGAATTTGATTTGAATTAGAAAATGGTTTTCAAAGTCCTAGTTTGACTAGGATTCTAGTATGCAATTGTAACTAGGATTGTTTAATCCTATTTTCCATCAAACTAATAATTAATTAAGGTAATTTAATTACAAATTAACTACTGGTTATATTTAGATTTAATATTAAATCATATTTAATTATTAAATTCGGATTTAATTATTGCATGCATTAAATTGGTAATAACCTAGTTGGCATAGTAGGCGATTTTAGGAAACTTTTTGATATGATCAAATGTATGTCTAATTTGTATGATTTCCTTTTAGAAAATGTTTATAAATGATCATATGATTATTTAATGAGATTAAATAATGAATTTATGATGAATTTCATTAAAGGCCAAACAATTAAAATGATATTTCAAGAGTTGAAATAAAAGGAACCCAAATTGTTACTTTAATGATTACCTTTCAGAATGCATTAGAAAATGCATGCTAGGGGTGTATGGAATGGCATGATGGTATGATTAATGACTTGACCAATGTGATTGATCATGCATGGAATTTTGATTTTTGGTAAATAGGGTCTGCGAGTCTCTTCCTTCTTTTTTCTCTCTATTGTATTTCTTTTCTCATCTTACTCCCCTCAAATGTAACTTGAGATTTTCTTATGAAGAATTTATGTAATTAGATTACATAGGACTAGAATAGAATTGAAATGTAAAGGAGCAAGAAGCTAAGGAGATAATACTAAAAACAAATGAGCATTAGAATGAGAAATTGTTTGTTATTTTGGTGTTGTAATTTCATGCATCTACCTAGGTGAGACCTAGTCAATCCTTTCATAGCTCAAAGGATTGATGTTAGATTATGTCCATATTCATAACCATATAATTAGCATAATTATCTTATATATCTATATGTGATGAATGGATATATTATGCATGTTAAATTGGCATGATGAGACCTAAATAAAGAAATACCTCTTAAATCATATTAAGGCCAATGCCTTCCATTAATATAGCAAGAACCAGAGTTCTTTTAGAGTCTAGGTTGTTGGGAAAACCCAAGTCTGCTCTAAATGAATATGTTCAAACCATCAAAATGTGATTTTATGGTTAATTGGTCGACTTTAACTAGTTACATTGGTTTGTTGGGAAAACCCAAGGTCAATGTTAATTAGAGGCAGTATTGGGTAAGTGTACATGAGATGTACACATATCAAGTGTTGATTGCCCATTGATTTAGTAGTTGCATGATATGATGCAATTGGTATGAGATACCTACCAACTGACCTAAGGTGGCTTGTTAGGAAAACCCAAGGTCATTTTTAGTGATGTTGGATACTGACCTACTAGGAGAGCTTCCAATGGGTTCTCTCAGATTCATAGTGAGCGTTATGGGTTCGTAATAAAATAATGGGAGTTATAATGTGCATTTATTAAAGACCTAATAAACATGCATTTAAGTACTTCTCTAAACATGATCTTTCTTTACATCTAGGTTGATAGAATCATGTGATCAAATGTGCACTTATGCTTAGTTCTCAAATCCAATAAATTGACTGGCCTAAACTTCCATGATTCGCTAAGAAATTTAAGAATAGTTCTCAAATTTGAAAACAAAGCCTATGTCTTGGAGCAGCTACTTCCTTCCCCTCCTGCTAATGATGCATCTGTTGATGAATAATTGGCATACAAAAAGCAAGTGGATGATAGTGAGTTGGCAAGTTGCATTATGCTCACTTCTATGTTTCCCGAGCTTCAAAAGTAGCATGAGAACATGGATGTTAATACTAGTGTGTATCATCTAAGTAAACTTTTTGATGAGCAAGCTCGAACTGAATAATATGAAATATCTAAATTACTCTTTAGCTCTAAGATGGTAGAGGGGACATCTGTAGTGAAACGTACATTGATGATGAGGAAGAAATGCATAAAGACAACATCAAAAGGGACTTACTTCCATTATGGAAAGAGTTGCTAAAGGAAGATGAACTGCAAGGCCTATCTAGAGTCTTTAAAGAAGAATAAGGATAAGACATTGGATGCACCTTCTACTTCAAGTATTTATGTTATTGAGGTTAATACAGTTTCTATTAATAATGCATGGGTATTGGATACCGGATTCAGTTCACACACATGTACTGATATGCAGGGCCTAAGGAATAGTAAATAGCTCAAGAAAGGAGAATCAGACCTATGTGTTGGCAATGGAGCAAGAGTTGTTGCATTAGCTGTAGGAACTTATGTATTAACACTCCCAAGTGGGCTTGTTTTAGAATTAAACAATTGTTATTATGTTCCATTTTTTACAAAGAATATTATTTCTATTTCTTGTTTAAATGGAAAAGGTTTTCATTTGACTATTAATGGCAATGGTTGCTCTATACGGTTGAATGATATTCTTTATTGAACTGGCGCATTATGTAATGGGATTTACATTCTTGACATGTCTAATTCAATCCTCAATATCATTAATAAAAGAGAAAATATAGATAACCTAAAACCATCATATTTATGGCATTGTTGTTTTGGCCATATAAATGAAAGACGTATGACTAAGTTACACAAGAATGGTGATTCAAGGTCATTTGATTATGAATCATATGACATATGTGAATCTTGTTTGTTAGGAAAGATGACAAAATCACATTTTAGTAGAAATGGTAAACATGCCAATGGGCTATTGGACCTTGTACATACAGATGTATATGGACCAATATCAGTGCATGCCAAAGGTGGTTTTATCTATTTCATTACTTTCATTGATGATTATTCATGATATGGGCATTTGTATCTGATTAGATACAAATTTGAAGTATTTGAAAAGTTCAAAGATTTCATAAATGAAGTAGAGAAACAACTTGGTAAAAGTATTAAAACACTTAGATCAGATTGAGGTGGTAAATACTTAAGCTAAGAGTTTCAAGGTTATCTAAGAGATAATGGGATTTTATCTCAATGGACTCCACTTTACACACCATAGCATAATGGTGTGGCTAAAAGGAGAAAGTGAACTTTGTTAGACATGGTGAGATCGATGATGAGCTTTGTAGAACTGTCTAAGTCCTTTTGGGGTCATGCACTATAGACTTATATTTATATATTAAATAGAGTCCCTTCTAAGTTAGTTAAGGTTCTTCCATATGAGATATGGACTAATAAGAGACCTATTCTTTCTCACTTGAAAGTATGGGATTGTTCTGCTTATGTGAAATGGATGATATCAGATAAGCTAGAAGTTAAGTCTGATATGTGTCTATTTGTTGGATATCCAAAAAAGTCATTTGGATATCAATTCTGCGACACTTTGGAACAAAATGTATTTGTTTCAAAGCATGTTGTTTTCTTAGAGAAAGAGTTTATTCTAAAAGAAGATAATGGGAGCAAGATTGAACTTGATGAAGTTCAAAATGCTTAAACAGATGTAGATCAACTGGCGGAAACCAAATTTGTTACTTATGGAGATGAAGTAACAACTACACCTTCTGAAACATAATAACTTCTTAGATCCAATAGGGTACACATTGTTCCTGAGAGATATGATTTCTCATAAGCGAACAAAATGACATATTGTTCGTAGAGGATGATGAGCCAACTACCTATGAAGAAGTTCAGAATTTTTTAGAATCTGACAAATGGCTAAAATCCATGCAGTCAGAGATGGATTACATGTATGAAAACCAAGTATGAACTTTGGTTGACCCACCTGAAGGTATTAAACCCATTGGGTGCAAATGGTTCTTCAAGAAGAAGATCAATATGGAAGGTAATGTAGTTACCTATAAGTCTAGGTTGGTAGATAAAGGATGTCATTAAAGATGTGTTGACTATGATGAAACTTTTTCTCTAGTTGTTATGCTTAAATCCATCAAGATACTCCTAGCCATTACAGCTCATTACAATTATGAGATTTGGCAAATGGATGTGAAAACAACTTTCCTTAATGGAAATCTAACTAAGGATGTGTATATGACACAAATTGAGGGTTTCACATCAAGTGATGGCAAAACAATATGCAAATTGTAAAGATCCATTTATAGATTGAAACAAGCATCCAAGAGTTGGAACATTCGATTTGATATGACAATCAAAGAGTTTGGTTTCTCACAAAATATGAATGGACCTTGTGTTTACAAAAAGGTTAGTGGGAGTGCAGTCGTATTCCTAGTATTGTATGTAGATGACATACTACTTATAGGAAACGACGTCTCAATTCTTCAATCATCCAAAATTTGGCTTTCTAAGAATTTCTCCATGAAAGACCTTGGAGAAGCAACCTATATACTAGGGATTAAGATATATAGAGATAGATCTAAAAGGTTGCTTGGTCTTTCTTAGTCTACATACATAGATAAGATGCTAAAGAGGTTTAGCATGGAATAGTCCAAGAAAGGATTAATTCCAATGACTCATGGGATTACCCTCTTTAAGTCCATGTGTCCAAAGACACAGGATGAACAAACACGCATGAGTAGGATTCCCTATGCTTCAGCTATTAGATCCATCATGTATGTTATGTTATGTACTAGACCCAATGTATCATATGCTTTGAGTGTTATAAGCAGATATTAGACAAATCCCAGAGCCACATTTTCATAAAAAATCCAAACATGTACTCAAATGTTACCATTTGATTCAGAAAATCATAGGTAGACATGATGTAAAGATAGAGAGAGTTCCCACTTATCAAAATATGGTTGATCTTCTGAATAAGCCACTTCCCCAGAAGAAACATGATAATCAAGTACTCGCATGTGGTATAATATATAAAGGCGATTGGATTTAGAGCAAGTGGGAGATTGTTAGAGATGTGCCCTAAAGGCAATCACCTTAAGCACCTGATGTACTTATTTATTATTAATAAAAGGCATTTTCATTATATGGTATTCATTGTAAATGAATTGATAGATCTTAAACCGTTTAATGAAGTCCTTTGTATGTAACACAATATGAAGGAATTCATGATGAGAGCATGATGATGAGATTTCTATCATATGTAATTGTGTTTATACCTAAATAATCCCTAGTCATAGGATTAATAAGACATGACATGGCTAATTCGGATAGACTAGCAAATGTTATACTTTTTAACTAGGTCGAGCAACTGATCTCATAAATTGATAACATGAGATGTTTAGAGTTAACATGTGGATGCTTGCTAAGAATAGCAAGTACATTGGATGACCTGCTATGAGACAATCATATGGATATCTATTTAATGTTAGTGATAGTCTCATCATATCAATGGTATAAGTATCCTTAGACTTGAGATGTTTAAGGTTATCTTAGATAATGAATCCTATACTTTGACTTCATTCCTCGTTGCCTTTCAGAGGTCGCTCATAGGGTGGTGATTAGGTATAGCATTTGATATTCGAATGTAGTTGAGTAGTCAATAAATGATTCACCACTCCTAATAGAAGGAAAGCATACCTATAGCCTATTGTAAAGTTCATTGTTCAAAAATCATTGGCCAAGGTGGACATATCTTGAAGAAGGTCTTTGAGGATATATCTAAAAAAATAAGTCTCATAGATAATAACTAATATCATTTGGGCTATATGTGACATAGTCAGTCTAGTGGAAGTTGACACAGTCCATATTCTAAACCAAATGAGGTCTAGTTTGGTGAAAGGACAAATTACATGGTAATTATCTATGGAGGAATTTATATTAGTTAATTGGGTGATCATGATGTGTTACTAGATACCGCTCATGATCTTCTAAGTCAAGAAAAATTGATTAGAAATTCATTATGGGTTAAAAGTGTTTGACTCGTAGAATTCTAATTGGATTAGGATTCCTCTCGAAAATTAAGTTGCCAACATGACTTGAAAACCTATTAGGTCACACGCATAGAGAGAATGAAGAAAATGTAAATGGATTTTGAATAAGATCCAAATGAGAAAGAAAGAGAATTGGGCCTTTTATAAGTGTTATAAAAATGGGCCAAATCCAAAATGGATTAGGATTGTTGACTTAGTCAACATTGGGCCTTATACCTTAGGGAAATAAGCCCATTAGAGTTTTTCCTTTTTCGACCCTAAAAGAGATTAGAAAGTGGATAAATACTCATTTTAAGAAGTCAATTTTGTTGTTGCCCCATTAAGAAAAATAAGAGTTATTTTTCTTCTCACCCTTTTCTCTTTCATAAGGCAATTATCCATAGATCCTCTTAGAGACAATTCTAGCTTTGGATTGTTGTGGTTTGCTACAACCTAACAAAGAAGGAAAAACTCACAACTTGGAAGATCAAGAGTTGCAAACAAAGGTAATCAACTGTGACATCCTCGACTTCCCACATATGCATTATTACATGTATTTTATTTTGATGTATGCATTTGCATATATTTCACTTGAACATGTGCATTTTATATGTATTTTGATAGGAACAAGTTCATAAGATGCACTAGCTACGTGTCATAGTACATTGCAATTGTATCAAGTCGCACGTGTGTTCTTATAACCTAAATGAGGGTAACAAGATATTAAGAATAAATTGAATAAAGTGACTAAATAAAAGTAAGTAAAAGGACTAGATTGAGATTAGTAAATATTTTACATTTTTAAGTTAATTAAATTGAATCAAAAGATTAAATTGCATATTGTATTAATTTGTGTAATAATAAGAAGAATAATTAAAAAAGAAAAATAAAAATAAAAATACAAAGAAAAAGAAAAAAAAAGTCAGAAAAAAAAATTTTAAAAAAAAGAAAGAGCAACGGATGAAAAAGGTGGTGGTGGCCTTTAACTTATTAGGCTGTCATTATCTTCATTCCTTTTCTTCTTCTTCTTTTTCTTCTTCTTCTTCTTCTTCTTCTTCTTCTTCTTCTTCTTCTTCTTCTTCTTCTTCTTCTTCTTCTTTGCTTCATTCCTTCATCCATTTTCTTTGACATTTCAGCCACCCTTTCTTCTCTCTTTCACTCCAAAAATTGCAGCAACAAGATTAGCCAAGTGTGATTATAGGTGAGTAAACATTTATTTTTGTGTTAATCTTGATTATGGTGTTTAGGGTTCATAAATAGGCAATGTTTTGTGCCATAGTTTTGATGATCTTCAAGGTCGAATTTGGAGACGTTTAAAACATAAAACGTGTTCATATATATCTTAGCTTTATGAATATATAAATATTTTTGCAAATTTTTCTGTGTATGAAAAGATATTGGCATATTATTGGAATTGGTCCGGATATGAACCCTAGCTAAGTTAGCTATTGTGTTATTTGGTTTTGAATATGATAAAGACATTATTTGAGGTATCTCAAAACATAACATTTGTTGAAATATGTGTTATGTATCTGTATACAGAATTTCAGGTTCATATGCCTTGTATATTTTGAGTTATGGTGAATGGAACCATGACTGTTTCATAGTTTCAGCTGACTGCTTAGTACCTGGGGCAAATCCAGCAATAGTTTTGGTTATTTTGAGCTCTATAGAGATAGATTATGTAAATTATCAAAACCTAAAAGTTATAGTTATATGTCTTATCTAAAGTTAGATACTAATTGCAGCTTAATATCATATGTATAGACTAAGTTATGGCATTTAGATGTCATACTGGTCCGAAAGCCAACTCTGTTAGGACTAGCGAAATTTTTCTTATAATTTGAAGACCTTAGAGACATAATTGATAAAAGTTCTAACAATAAAAATGTTCCATTTGAACCCATATAAGTTTCTCTAAATTTTAATTGAAATATGACTTATATATTATAAGTTATGATGAACCAAAGTTGGTAACCTAAAACTGCCTAAGAGAATAAAATAGAACACATTTAGAAATTTCACCAAAAATTGTACAATGATCCAATTGGTCTGAAATTTTAATATGTTATATAATTATATGTTAATTGAATTATGAATAAGAATCAGATTAATTGGTTAGGTATAGAGAAATATATAGTCTAAAGAGTCCCATAAGGTCACACTGCCTCTTAGGAAAAATCTTAAATATTGATATGAACAATGCATATTAATTTGTTTAAGCCACATTAAGTCTCCCTAATCATGATATAATTGATTATATTTTCATGCTAGGCTCACAACATATTAGAGACCCACATGGAGCGGATAGACAATAAGTTAGGGGTCGAAATCAAAGGAGAAAGGTGAGTCTAATTATCAATTGAATTCTTTAGTGCAAATGAATGTTGCTTGCTATGTGATCCATATGATTCTTATGATTTGTCATTGATAATATGATGATGGATAATTTGTGACGTGTGTGGTATATATAAGTGGTATACTTGTAGTATGTTTGAGGTATATCTTTGACATATGTGATATATATACATGGTATATGTATAGTATATGCAAGGTATTTGTGTGACATATGAGGTATATATGGGGTATATGTATGGTATATATGATAATGATGCAATGGTTGATGAATGCTTAGTTACAAATGCATATTCATATGGACTTAAAAAGCATTGTGACTAGTGAATCGATATTGTAAAGCAAAAGAAGAGGCCTATAGCCCAACAAATGTGCAAATGAAACAAATGATCAAGCTAGCTAGCAAATGCAAATGTTCACATGGCAAATGTTCACATGGAAACCCGGGGCAATGTCTATTTAACTTGGTCATAATAAAATAAAATAAACAAAGCCTTTACATATGTAAAGAGTAATAATTATATGTTTCAACTTTATGATACTTATATGATACTGATGAATGGAATGGAATACATGGTATGTATTGGATTTGTGATTTATTACTATGAGTTATTTGGTACGTTAGAGCTCATTTGATGATTATTCTCACTGAGCCGCAACTCATCAATTTGCATCATTTTTCAGGTAAAGAAAAGTGATAGCTCATTTTGAGTAGCGTATAGAAGACATGGAGCACAGGTCACTGGCCGAGCCTCATCACTCTCTTTCCTTGTATTACACACAAGCATGAAAATATGTCATTTGTATTTTGTATTTACGAGTTTAAATATGTATTGTCACTCTGGATTAGTTTTAAAAATGTATAAACGAAAGCAACTCATAAATATTTATGTGCAAAGTTTATGTTTTAATATATGTTATTGTGGCGAAAGCCTCAATGTTGACTTGAAAAGTCATTGAATGATATTATAGGATATGATAAAAAAAAGAATCTATTATCACTGTTAACAGTACCTTATGTCTTGATAGCATGTCATATGTAATTATTTGACACAGGGATAGGTTGTACTCAAATGTATAAGATGTGGTGTTACATCAAATTCTCCCATATTGATGGTATGATCCAATTTTATTGTTCATGGGGTGTTCCATGGTTTTGGGTTTAATTAATTTTAATTTTCCGATGTGCCATGTATGTGATGCATGTTAAAAACCCGACATCTAGGGTCTCCTCTTCACAGTTTTTCACCAATCATATACATCACCATGGAGAAGAAAAATGGCACCCTATACCTTATGATCTTTAGTGCACTCCAACTGTTTAAAGACCTTTGCCACTTTCTCTAGCCAAAATTATGCAGCTACTGATTCATCATCCCCCTTACCTAGAAAATCAGTAGCTTTGTATTTCTTCATATTATTAAAAAGTAGCTTCGATTGAGCTTGAGTTGGTAGTGGCAGTGGTGATGGAGCATGTACACCTTGGGCCATCCTCTAAAAGAATTCTATAAATTGTTGACAGAATGGTAGTTGAACTAGATCAGTTGGTATAGAAGAGCTCATATTCTTAAGTAAGAAGTTGAATCTTCTTGGATTTAACTTTCATAGTTCCTTCATGATAGTTTTCCGATGTTTTCCACATGTTGTAAGCTGTTGGGCAGTGTTGTATCCTACCACATTCTTCAATGGATAATAAGCTTGAGAGAATTGTCATTGCCTTCTTGTTTTTGAAGTTTGCTCTTCTTTTGAGGCTCTGTCCAATCATCTCTTGGTAAGATTTCTTCTTCACCATCAGCTCCTCTTCTAGTTGACGGTGTCCATTCTTTTCGAACACTATCCCAAACTTCAATTCCTTCACTATCCAGATATGTCTCCATCCAAAACTTCCAATGAGCATAATTTGCTCTATCAAAGTAAGGCTTGAGACTTTGGAATCCTTCATTGGCCACATCTTGATCTTTACTAGCACTGTTTAGGCTTCAATGCTAGACTTTACTCTTATACCAATTGTTTCCTAGATATTGAACCGAGAAGAGGGGTTTAATTGGATATTAAAATTTTAACTTTTAAGTGCGGAAAGAAAAGTTAAGTTTAGTAGGGATAGAAAAATATGACACAAGGATTTTTATAGAGGTTCAGGTGTTAACAAACCCTACTCCTCTCCCCAATCTCAATTGGGAGTTTCACTAACACACTAAGTGTTACAATGGAGTTTTACAAGCTCACTCCCAACTATGGTGTTTCTAACAATGGATCACACCTAACCCAGAAATCCCTTGTATTTTGATGGCTCACACAATAACCAATTCTTTGTATTTTAAAGGCTCACACAAATAACCTTTACCTTGTGTTTTAAAGGCTCACACAAATAACATTTCTTTGTGTTTTTTAGGCTCACACAAATAACCCTTACAAGTGTTCTACTCTTAACCCCGAAATATCCAAAACTCACTTGAGTAAATGATTACAGAGAGAATACACTTACAAATCTATATTGCTCAATAAATGATGAGCAAAAAGATTTTCACAGAGAATAAATGTTTGTTTTGAAAATATCAAATGCACAAAATGGCTTACAACAAGATTTTGATTCAAAATATTAGCTATTCTCTTGTTCTCTTGTTCTCCTCTTTATCTGGATGTATAAATGATTTGCATTTATACTTACATAGCAAATTATAGCTGTTAGAATGCATTTAATATGGAACTAGCCATTGCACCAACCTTTATTATCGCGCCTGACATGTTTCTCTTTCATCTTTCACGGTGTGAATATGTGTGTCACAGTTGTGACTATTCTTCCAAGCCGTGACTTGAGTGGTGACCTTTGTCGTGAAGCATTCTGGAAGGTTTTGAAGTGTTTGATCACAGGTGTGACATTATATCTTCACTAGCGTGACATCCTTCCAAGTCGTGGTCCAAGTGGTGACTCTGGTCGTGAAGCTCTCTAGAAGAATTTGTCATGTCTTCTCACGGGCATGACTTTAATTCACGGGCGTGATTGAAATGTTCATTCACGGTTGCTATCATTCTTCATGGTTGTGAACTTTAAATGTTGGATTGTTGGTGCTAAGCTTCATCACGGGCGTGACATATAAGGTCACGAGCGTGAACATGCTATTTCTTCAATTTTATCTTTTTAAGATTAATCTTCCATTCTCCATTCTTGCTATCATATTCCATACCATGTTCGATAGACTTAGAAAACAAGTATGTTAAATACATTATTTCTATTTTATTTGTTAGCATCAAAATGACGGAAATACCCCTCAAGGCTCAACAGAAGTAAAGAAACAACTTGGAAAAAGTATTAAAACACTTAGATTAGATCGAGGTGGAGAATACTTAAGCCAAGAGTTTCAAGAAATAATGAT
The DNA here is from genome assembly GCA_023653625.1 of Triadica sebifera. Lineage (NCBI taxonomy): Eukaryota > Viridiplantae > Streptophyta > Magnoliopsida > Malpighiales > Euphorbiaceae > Triadica > Triadica sebifera. The sequence continues at coordinate 13,646,508 of CM042898.1, read as the reverse complement.
ATTTATCTCAATGGACTCCACCTTACACACCACAACATAATGGTGCGGCTGAAAAGAGAAACTGAACCTTGTTAGACATGGTGAGTGTTGAACCTTGAGGGATATTTCCTTCATTTTGATGCTAACAAATAAAATAGCAATAATGTATTTAACAATATTTGTGTTCAAAGTTTGTTGAACAGGGTATGGAATATGATGCAAGAATGAAAGACTACCTTTGAAAATCAAAATATGAAGAAATAGCATGTTCACACCCATGACTGATTATGTCACGCCCGTGATTAGCGCCAATTCTCCAACATTTAAAGTTCATGGCCATGAAGGATCATATCAACCGTGCATGATCAAATCAGTCACGCCCGTGAAAGATAGTCACGCCTGTGAGATAACATGTCAAATTCTTCCAAAGAGCTTCACGGCCAGAGTCACCACTTGGACCACGGCTTAGAAGGATATTCACGCCTGTGAAAGTTAGTCACACCCATGATCAAACACTTCAAATTCTTCCAGAATGCTTCACGGCCAGAGTCACCACCTGAGCCACGGCTTGGAAGAATATTCATGACCGTGACACACATATTCATAACCATTAATGAGGAAAGAGAAACATGTCAGACGCAAAATTAAGAGTTGGTTCAATGGCTATTTTCATATTAAATGCATCCAAATGGCTATAATTTGCTGACGAAGTATAAATTCAAGTCATTTATGAATCCTAAACAAGAGAACAACAATTACTTTCAAATCAAAATCTTTTTATAGCCATTATGCATTAATTACTTTCAACAAAACTCTTATTCTCTGTAAAAATCTATTTGCTCATAAATTCTGAGCATTATAGGTTGGTGAGTGCTTTTCAATGTAATCTATTACTCAAGTAAGTTTGGGTATATTGGGTTAAGGGTGAAACACTTGTAAGGGTTATTTGTGTGAGCCATAAAACACAAGGAATTGGTTTATTGTGTGAGCCATTAAAACACAAGGGAATTTCTGGGTTAGGTGTTAGCCATTTATAGAAACACCATAGTTGGAAGTGAGGTTGTAAAACTCCATTGTAACACTTAGTGTGTTAGTAAAACTTCCAATTGATATTGGAGAAAGGAGTAGGGTTTGTTAATACCCGAATCTCTATAAATCTCTTGTGTGATATCTCTCGATCCCTACTCTATTTAATTTTATTTCGCACTTAAAAGTTAAGAAATTTTTTAATATCCAATTCAACCCCCCTTCTTGGTTCATTATCTGGGCAACAGTGAGGTATATGATGAGTTTTGCAGAACTACCTAAGTCTTTTTGGGGTCATGCACTAGAGACTTCTATTTATATATTAAATAGAGTCCTTTATAAGTCAGTTGAGGTTACTCCATATGAGATATCGACTAACAAGAGACCTATTTTTTCCTACTTGAAAGTATGGGGTTGTACTGCTTATGTGAAGCAAACGATGTCAGATAAGCTAAAAGCTAAGTCTGATAAGTGTTTATTTATGGGATATCCAAAAGATTCATTTGGATATCAATTTTACCACACTTTGGAAGAAAATGTGTTTGTTTCAAAGCATGCTATCTTTTTAGAGAAAGAGTTTTTTTAAAAGAAGATAATGGGAGCAAGATTGAACTTGATGAAGTTCAAGATGCTCAAACAGATGCAGATCAACTAACAGAACCCAAATTTATTACTCATAGAGATGAAGTAACAATTACACCTTCTAAAATAGAAGAACTTTATAGATCAAGTAGGATACGCATTGATCCTAAGAGATATAGATTTCACATAAGTGAACAAAATAACGTATTGCTCATAAAAGATGATGAGCCTACTACCTATGAAGAAGTTCTAAATAGTTCAGAATTGAACACATGGCTAAAAGCCATGAAGTCAAAAATGGATTCCATATATGAAAATCAAGTACAGACTTTGGTTGGCCCACCTAAGAGATTAAACCCATTGGGTGCAAATGGGTCTCCAAGAAGAAGACCGACATGGAAGGTAATGTATTTACCTATAAAGCTAGGTTGGTAGCTAAAGGATATCATCAAAGACAAGGTGTTGATTGTGATGAAACTTTCTCTCCAGTTGTTGTGCTTAAATCCATTAGGATACTCCTAATCATTACTGCTCATTATGATTATGAGATTTAGCAAATGGATGTAAAAATAACATTCCTTAATGGAAATCTGACTAATAATGTGTACATGACACAACCTGAGGGTTTCACATCAAGTGATAGCAAAAAGGTATACAAATTGCAAAGATCCATTTATGGATTGAAACAAGTATTCGGGAGTTAGAACATCTGATTTGATAGGATAATCAAAGAGTTTGGTTTCTCGCAAAATGTGGATGAACCTTGTGTTTACAAGAAGGTTAGTGGAAGTGCAGTCATATTTCTAGTATTGTATGTAGATGACATACTTCTTATAGGAAATGACGTCTTTGTTCTTCAATCAGTCAAAATTTAGCTTTTTAAGAATTTTTCCATGTAAGACCTTGGAGAAATGACCTACATACTGGGGATAAAGAACTATAGAGATATATCTAAAAAGTTGTTTGGTCTTTCTTAGTCTACATATATAGATAAGATACTAAAGAGATTTAGCATGGAACAGTCCAAGAGAGGATTAATTCCAATGACTCATGGGATTACCCTCTCTAAGTCCATGTATCAAAAGACACAAGATGAACAGATACACATGAGTAGGATTTCATATGCTTTAGCTATCGGATCCATCATGTATGCTATGTTATATACTAGACCTAATGTATAATATGCTATGAGTGTCACGAGTAGATATTAGTCAGATCCCATGCGAAGGGCATTAGGTGGTCGTCAAAGAGTTTCAACAGGAGATGATTGTATATTCCACAACCGAAACATAATACATTGTAGTTTCTAAGGCAGCTAAAGTGACAATTTGGATAAGAAAAATTCATCACAAAATTGGATATGGTTCCTAACATTGTTGATCTAATAACCTGGTATTGAGATAACAATAGAGCCATCAAAGGAATCACGGTCTCATCAAAGAAATCACGGTCTCATCAAAGGTCCAAACATGTACTCACATGTTACCATTTGATTTTCGAAATCATTGGTAGACATGATGTAATGATAAAAAGGGATCCCATAGATCATAATATAATTGATCTGTTAACTAAGCAACTTTCTTAAAAGAAACATGATAGTCATATACTCGTCTATGGTATTATGTACAAAGAGGATTGGCTTTAGGGCAAGTGGGAGATTGCTAGATAAGTGCTCTAAAGGCAATCACTTCAGGCACTTGATATACTTATTTATTATTAATAAAAGGAATTTTCATTATATACTGTTCATTGCATATGAATTGATATAAATCATAAACCGTTTAATGAAGTTATTGGTATGTAACACAACATGAAAAAATTCATGATGATGAGATTCCTATCATGTGCAATTACTAAATAATCCCTAGTCATAAGATTAACAAGGTAGCACATTGTTAATCCGAATAGACTAGAACATGCTATACTCCTTGACTAGGTTAAATAGTTGATCTTATAAGCTGATAACATGAGATGTTTAGAGTTAACATATGGATGCTTGCTAAAAGTAGCAAGTACATTGGATAACTTACAATGAGACAATCACATGGATATCTATTCAATGTCATTGATAGTCTCATCATAGCAAGGGTGCAAGTATCCTTAGACTTAAAATGCTCAAGGTTATATTGGATATTAAATCCTATGCTTTGAATCCATTCCTTGTTACCTCTCTTAGGTCTCTCATAGGATGGTGATTAGGTATAGGATGAGGTATTTAAAGGTAACTGATAGTCAACAAAGGATTTACTACTCTTAATAGAATGAGAGTATACCTATGGTCTCTTGTAGAGATCATTATTCAGAAATCCTTGGCCAAGGTAGACATGTCTTGAAGAAGGTCATTAAGAACATTTCTAATCAGGGTAATGAGTCTCATAGACAAGAACTAATATCGTTTGGATTAGATGTGATGTAGTCAGTCTAGTGGGAGCTGACACACAAACTATGCTCTAAACCAAATGAGGTATAGTTTAGTGAAAGGATGAATTGCACAATATTGATCTATGGAAGGGTTAAAAACTAAACCTATGGCCTCTAATAGTCAACAAAGGATTCACCACTCTTGATAGAATGGGAGTATATTTATGACCTCTTGTAGAGATCATTGCTTGAAAATCCTTGGCCAATGTGGACATATCATGAAAAAGGTTTTTAAGAACATATTTGATCAGGGTAGTGAGTCTCATAGATAAAAACTAATATCATTTGGACTAGATGTGACGTAGTCAGTCTAGTGGGAGCTAACACATAGACCATACTCTGAACCAAATGAGGTATAGTTTGGTGAAAGGATGAATTTCACGGTAATAGTCTATGGAAAAGTTAAAAGCCAAACCACTTACTTTCTAGTTAATTGGGTGGTAATGATGTGTTGCTAGATACTGCTCATGATCTATTAAGTCAAGAAAAATTGATTATAAATTCATTATGGATCAAAAGTGTTTGACTCATAGAATCCTAATTGGATTAGGATTCTTCCAGAGACTTGAGCTGCCAACATGACTGGAAAATATATTAGGTCACACTAATAGAGGGAATGAAGAAAATGTAAAATAGATTTTGGATAAGATCCAAATGAGAAAGAAAGAGAATTGGGCCTTTTATAAAAGTTATAAAAATGGGTCAAATCCAATTGGATATAGAATTGTTGACTTTAGACAACATTGGGTCTTATACATTAGAAAAATTGGCTCATTAGGGCTTTTCCTTTTCCAACCCTAAAAGAGATTAGAAAGTGTATAAATACTTTTTTTAAGGAGTCAATTTCGTGGCTACCCCATTAAGAAAAATAAGAATTATTTTACTATCCCTTTTCTCTTTCATAAGACAATTTTCCATCGCTAACACTTTGGACTTTTGTCACCCCATCTCCTTGGAGGTTTTCTTCTTCTACCTTTATATGGAAACTTTTAGAGGCAATCCTAGTTTTGGATTGTTGTGGTTTGCTATATCCCAACAAAGAAGGAAAAGCTCACAACTTGAAAGATCAAGAGTTACAAACAAAGGTAATCAACTTCTTCCATTTTAATGGTATGATCTGATTTTAATATTCATAGGGCATTCCATGGTTATGGGTTTAATTAATTTTTAAATTTTCATTGTTTCATGTATGAGATGCATGTTAAGAACCCAATAGTATATATAAATAGTTGGATATGAGGTTTGGTATAAACCATTAATTTTGGATTGTTATATCAAGTATAATATGTTTATATAATATGATAGTATATTTTGATAATTGAACTCATATGTATATTTGGATGTGAAAAAGTCAATTAAGTTAGTAAATAAAAAGTATTAACTCGAACGAGTTTTATTTAGCTCATCCATGTCATTCTACTTATGTAATGAGATTATTCTTATTATATGGGTAAGATGTCACAATCTACCTATGACTTAGCCATGAATAATCTATGTGTGACCATTCATGGGCATGAAGACTTCCTTCACAACTGTGAAACAATAATCTATGTCAAATTTTAGCACTATTTTAAGGTAATTAAGCATACCACATGCAAAGATTCTAAGGCTAACCAATGTTAGCCACTCCTATCAACATTTTTCAACATATTTCATCATTTCAAGGCTATAATCATGCAAATTACAATTCAATATAATTTAAACTATATTCAAACACACATTATCAATATCATAACACTATTAAAGTTCATTACCAATCTTCCATACACATTTCAGCTTCAATCATGCCACTTATTTAATTGCATAATATTACATGACAATTAAAATAACGATCACAACATTAAACAAATAAACATATCATAATTCAAATTAAAATGCATATATGTACAAACCTTAATTGGGGCCTTAATTTTTGAACTCGTTCGTGTGCTTAAGCTCTCTAGTGTGTATCTCTACCTTCTTTTTCATCTCCTAACACCATATCAAAATCCAAATTACCATATATTCAATATATGAACCATCTACATGTCATAAACTAACCAAATCGTAATTTAATCTATCAATATGGGTCTATGATCATCAACACCATTTAAAACTGAACTAAACTAATGGAGAATAACAAAAACATGATTCTTACCTCTATTTCATAGAATCATAAAAGGTTTTGGTTCAAAAATCGATTTCTCCTTCTCCCAAATTCAGCCCTAAATAGAAAGGTATAAACTCTTGATTCTAATCAATTTTAACCTCGTTTATGATTGGGATTTCATATATTATTAACCAAGATTTAAAGAATTAAAAGGGAATCAATTTTGGAGTTCAGATTTATAATGGCTAGGGTTCAAATTTGGAAAATTATGAGTTTCTGTTAAAAATTAAAAAAAAAATTGTCAAATTTAAACTGTAGATCTTCACGGGTGTGACCATATGTGTCACAACCGTGAAGCTCCTCAGCTTAAGAATTCCAATTTCGCGATATTTATGGTCGTGATGTTATATTCACGGATGTAAACACTGGAAATTTTAATTTTTTAAATCCTTTTGACTATTTTTATAAACCCTCTAACCCCAGTAGCACATGTCCGGATAAATGAGCATTATGCCGACTTCTTCATTTTTAACTTATTTATTGAAAACAATATATATTCATATATTTTTTCCTCAAATAATATAAAGAAAAATAACTTATATTTTATTTACATAGGATAATATTTATAAAATATCAAGTTAATTTTACAAAATCATAAAAGATATTATACAAATACAAATACAAAATATAAAATATAAGATACAAAAATTTGTAACCCACAATTTCTAGAAATCAGTTGTTTTATTGGACAATGATCATCATTGCCTTTATCTACAACTTCAACTACCTCTTTAAATCTGCACGAAAGGAATACTGGACTATGATCACCATTGCCTTTATCCACAACTTCAGCTACCTCTTTAAATCTATGAGAAAGAAAACTCTCATGTTAAGCTCTAGATTTAGTGGTGTATATAAATAAGGTAAAAACTATTTCATACAACATGCATTGTCATGTATATACCATATTATTTTTTATACAATTCTGATCTTCTTACATTCTAGCATGCATAAACATCGAATTATATTCTTATATCTCATACTTGTTTTACTTTATCAAATCATCTTTATATAATCCATCATAATTAACCATATCACAAATCATGATTCCTTTTACTTTCGATAACTTCTTTATGCACAAGACACCTATGAACCACTGACTAGGATAACGGAGTTGTCATCCTGATACTTAGGAGTGCTACCTAGGTATTATGATTTGTGCATACAAGTGTCATCACCGATATTTATGTATATATATGTGTGTGTTTGTGTGTGTCATCACTGACTTTAATAATAATATCATTACCGACTTCGTTAATCGTGCCATTATTGACATTAATCATACTCCCCCCCCCCCTATTTGGCATGTCAAACTATCCTAAGTCTAGTTCTACTTTAGGTGTTCTAGAGCTTACTTAATGTCATTAAAATTTGTAATTATTAACTTTATACTTTTTATGCATTTAATGACTCAGTTAATCATATAATTACTCAATAAAAATATCATTTGCATAATATAATAAGGTCTATATTATTTTTCACATCAAATTCCTCAATTCATATTCTACCATGTTACTGGCAGATTCAATGCTCTGTTTTGGACTTTGATTTTGAACTTGTTAGAAGCAAAATTAAATTACAAGATCTTCTTACTTATTCTTAAATCTTAGCTTTAATATGCAACTTGAATCACTAAATTTTGAGTTCTATAGAAAAAGATATGATCAAATGAATACTAACTGATCACTATCAATTTTGCCCAGAATTTTTTGGACAAATTCTAGGTTCGAATTTTATGTATTTTTATGGAAATATTCAGACATATTTAATTTTTATGACCTAAATAAAAAACACACAAATCCAAATTTTACAACTTAAGTTATAATAGTTTATGTACCCTTCCCCACAAGTTCCAGCAAAGAACATACACATTAACCACATTCAATTTTTTCCAAAATTAATTTTAAGTCTAGAAAACATGCATCCCCAAGATTATATTACAAAATACTTCTAACTAACAATCATTTACATAAAAAAAATACTTAAATCATGCAACTTTTTGATAAAGTATAGGTTATTGCTTTAAATTATGCACTTATCTCAAACTTTTTCTCCTTCACTTATCTAGGTAGCTTTTTCTTTGCCTTTGCTAGCTTGAGCTTGTTCCTTATCACTTGAAACTCCTAAAATAGTTTAAGATCATGATCAAAATATTACTTCATCACAACTCTCTTATTAAACCTTAAACTTTCTCTCTCCTCCTATATGAGTTCTATAAACGCTCAAAACCACAAGTTCTTTTAGAAAAAATGAAAGAGGAGAGAGAAGCTTCTTACTTATGCTCTTTTCCTTTCTTAATCACTCTTAAGGAGATTCTTTCTCCTCTTGACTTGCTTAGTTTTCTTCCTTCTTGCTCTCATTAACTTCCTTTAGCCTTGTTATGTATGAAAAGGCTTTATCTTGCCTTTCCCACTCTTTTTCTCACTTTCTCTTTCTAGAACTAAACTTGGCTATGGAGGATTAAGGGAAATAGTGGGCTAAATTAGGGAAATAGAAAATTCTAGATAGAAAGAGATAAGGAAGGAAGAAGTAATTAAGAAGAAAATTACAAAATTAATTAATGATGGGGACACCTAAGGTTATATATCTAGATATTTAGATGTTAATGAGCTCTTAATGTTTGTCACTTGGTGTGGCCAGCCCACTCATGCATTTAATGTCCAATTCATGTATTTAATTGGTAATTATCTCAATAAATCATCCAATTTTTAGTAAATTGCGAATTAATTCCAAAACTTTCAAAATTTTGCATTTTAATTATTTACTGTAAACTAGTATTTTTAAATATTTTAAACACTTTATTACGTATTTTTCATAATTATTTGTCATTACTTTAATTTTTTCAGTCAAAATCTGAATTTAAACTTTGGTTAATTTGACGCATCCGTTTAATGACATGTGCAACTCGGGACCTAAATTTATGGATATGATAATTTTTATATTTTCAATACTCATAACCACTTATATACCAACTATATACACCTAATATACTCTTGTTACATGTTATTTTTAGGCTCTAACTTGCGGATGTTGAAAGAATAGGGTTGGTTTTGAAATGGGATCGCAATCTGGTATATCTTTTCTGATAATATAAATGGTCTGATTGCATTTAGGGGGCATATAAAATATGCATTATATATTAATAGCAACTGATGTGATCCCATCCTAATAAGTACTATTGGGGATGGGAATCCCTTCACTAATTAAATTAAATGGTGGACCACAAATATATAATGATCATATGAAATGTGTTCACTAATATATATTATCAACAATAAATTCTGTCACTAAAATGAATTTAATTCTTATATATAATTGCTTCTAAATAAAATGATCACTACTAATTATTATTTTCATATTTTTTAATAAGAATCATAATGAAAGGGTAAAGTATTCATTTCTCGAATTAGATGTTTAATCGTAAAAAGATTTGTTTTGTATTAATCATAAATGTTCACATCAACAATATATATGACATTCACAAAATGCAATGGAGTAGAAGTATATCCTTTACAAAGAACGAGAATCTCGTCATTTACAAAAAAGAATGTCTACCAATTTTATTTCTATATGAAATATCCCAAATAAAAAGACAAAATATCTTGATATCCATAGATTGATGTAACTCAAAGTGTACTCGCAAGTGCATTAGACAATTGTAATACTAACTAGCTACTCTTAAGATCGATCTCTCAATAAATTTTTTATAGGAGTGAACTTTTAATTAACTTTAAATTACCAATGAATAGTAAATTAAAATGCTAAACACTCTAACCAATTATGTTCAATTGATTAAGCTAAAATAAGAGAACTAATTGATAATTAATAGCACAGTAGAAAGTTAAAAAGGAAATTAAATTAGAGAAGAAATAGAAATTAGCTTACAACCCACAATCTGTATGCCTTTTAACAATTTAGATACCAATGAATGTAGATTTTATGGCTCTTGCCTTTAAGGTGTTAATTAATCAAGCTAATAAATTAACTAGTGTTCAGCCCAATTTTTATATTAAATCACAGATGGTGTGCTAATAATTTATCTTTAACATATCCATTTAAAGTTGAATAATTGATGTCAAACAACTATCAAACTAAAAACTTAATAAGTTCAATTGAAACTGGAGATAATTATTCATTTATTGAAAAAATAAAAAGAAAGTCCTACAAACTGGAGTTGCTCACTAAACACCCATTAAAGTGTTTAGCCTATTATTTTAATAACAACGGTCATGTCTATTTTGATGACTAAGTTACATATTAAAGAAAATAAAGATGAGAAACTCCATGAAATTCAACAAGATGAACTTCTCAATCTCTGTGCCTACCTTGTTTCTCTGTATGCTTTTTTTTTCTCCACACCTCTTCTATAACGTAAAAGAAAACTAGAATTTATTAATTTAAAATTTTCTACTCAAATTCTAACTCTAAAGATATAAGTTTTTCTAATTTAAAAGATAATATCCCACAAAATTGATCCTCATATCAACATTTATATTCAAAGTCTGGGCCCACTTGATCAGAATATGAGTTGGATCACGACTGGACTCTATAGGAAAAAGAGGCATCATGCATGTGACACACTCTCACGTATGTGATAGGCTTCTTCCTTTAATTCAACAATTTTTATATTTGCTCTGATTCTTCATGTGTGTGATAGAAAATAAAGATATGTAAGCGATCTAATTATGTAATTGAAGAAAAACCCTTCAATATTTTTTTCTTAAAAAAATAAATTCTACAATAGGACTATAAAATTACTTGTAGGTTCGTAACATCTATTGAGGATATCCATTATTGTCAAAATACTTTGCAATATATCTTTTTTTAAAATAGATCATTTTTTATTAAGCAAATTACAAAAAATTCCACTGAAATTTTAACAAAATTACAGTCAGAAATAAATTTTTAAAAAATTAATAGTTTATCCTTTGTCATTTGAAATAATGCTTATTTATATGATACTGTATGAATTTCAAATATTACAATATAATATATCACATGGTTTTTTTTATATTTGAGATTTTTTTTAACTGAATTTTTTAGAATTTCATGTATAGTTTAATGACTTTTTTATATGAGTTTATAACTTTTTTATATGGGTTTATAACTTTTTTTTATTACTAACAACTGTAACTGCAGAGTAACTAGTACATTTAAATTACAATTTTCTTATTTGTTATCTCAAACAATATTTTTATCAAATGACAAGAAATTAAACTATTAGTTTTTTTAAAAATTTATTTCTGATTGTAATTTATTAAATCTTATTAGAATTTTCTGTAATTTGTTTACTTTTTTTTTACAAAAACTAATAATAGAAATATTATAATAAAAAGAAAGGGTGGTGCTGCCCGTGCTGCCTAGCCTCTTTGTTTCTATCGTCACACCACTACCATCACTGTTGGTACCAGTACAGCCTTTTTTTTTTCAATCAACTTAATAATAATAATAATAATAATAATAATAATAATAATAATAATAATAATAATAATAATAATAATAATAAAGACTCGTCAAACTCCTAAGGTCAAGAATGGTTCAACTTTTCTCAGCAAATTGGTGCGAGTTAACTGGTAAATCCTTTTTAATTTTGAACGAGTCCTTTTGAATTTTGACTGAAAAGTCGATATAAATAATAAAAGTTAATTTCATTTCAATTTAAAAAAAATGAAGAAAATATAAAATAAAATGGTAGATTTGATACAATCAAAGAAATAGAACAATAGAATGCTACTATTATCTCAACAAAAACAACAATAATAAAGTGCATACAACATCACCATCAAAATATTTAAGCGATTGTCCAATATTTTATCATGTTATTGGTTGGTAAATTTTTATTATATATGAAGAAAATAAGTAATTTATTATTTTTTGAGTTTTCATCCTTCTTACCAATTAATAAGGTGATAAATATTAAATAAGATAACCACTTGAAAAAAAATTCTTAACCCAACATTTCTCTATAATCAAGTTGTTCATTTTTGGGTGTCAAAATGCACATAATTATCAATCAAAACAAATTCTAGGAGAATTAGTAGGTATATGCGAATTAAGAATTCCATAATTTAAGCTCCTCTTATATGAGGATCAAAATTGACAATACTACATACACAAGAAATTAGTAAAAACAACCAGTATCATTCTTCAAAGTTACAAGTACTCAATCAAAGTAAGTAATTAGAAATTATTGTTTTCATTTTTTATTTTTTCAATACAGGGAAAGAGGGTAAATAAAATATCTCAAAAAAGACAGTTAAAATAAACTGAAAAAAGAGAAAAGTAAAAGAGTTAATACTCAATTGGGCGGGGGGGTGTCGGGGGTGGGGTCTCAGTCAGTCCAGTTCTTAAATTGTATACATAAAGCAAAGAAAATTTGAAACTAAATTGGATTGAGGAACACCCAGGAAGAGCCATGCAAAAAACCAATCAAACTACAAACCAAATTGAACTGATCCTACTAGACATAGAAATGGATTACCAGAGAGTTGGATGTATTGAGAAAGCCAGACCTAAATATAGTTTGGATCATTTTGTTTTAGCTCTTGCATTTTATTTTCTATCTTCTTAAAAAAAAAAAAAATTGTATTTTTTAATTAAGTTTTGTATTTTATTCCTAATAAACAATGACTTATATGTAATTATTGTTTTATTTCTAGTTATCGTAATATTATTGGATATGCATTTTTATATTGAACGCGATTATAGCTTAGTCTTCGCCCATCAATCGGTTTCTACGCATTTCTAAGAGAGCAGAATATTAAGGGTTTTTTTTAAGGGATGAAATAGCCCAGAAATTTAGACGTCGGAAGGGCTTTTATTTCTGAGTCAACTGTTAAAATCCAAGTCAGCAATTATTTTGACTAGGTGATAACTGCAAGCTCCAACTTCCTCCGTCCTATGTCAGAACGATGCACGGGGCTGTTCCAACTAGCCCCCTTCCGAACCGGCCAATTCTATGGTCTCAAAAATTGGAATCGGTTTGGAATTAGTTCGAAACCGGAGGTTTAGTCGGTTCCAATAATTTTTTTAATTATAATTAACACAATAAATAAATATAATTAAAATTTTTATTAAATTTTAAAGTTTAGAAATTAAACTTAATTTTTTGGTGAATATGAAGAAAAAAATATAATTTAACTTATTAATTTGTTTATAAATAAAGTAAAAAAATATTAAGTAAGAAATAAGTGAAAATTTTGGAAAATAAATTAATTAGAAAGAATGTCGAATTTGGAGAAAAAATATTAATTTATGAAATATTAATTTGTATAAATTATAAATTTATTCAACTAATAAGTTATAAAAAAATAAAACTTTGAGAAAAAAATAATTTATTAAATATTAATTTGTGAAGATTATTTGATAAATTAATAAATTATAAAAATTATAATTAAACTAAAAATTTAATCAATTTAATTTTTTATTTTAAAAAAATAATTAAATTATAAAAGTTTGAATATATATTTAAAAAATTATAATATTAATAATTGGATTTAAATTTAATTTTTTTTATCATTAATTAAGTTGATTACGTATCTTCTTAGGGTTTAAATTAATCAAAATGCTTGCAGTTCTTTTATATTTTAAATTTTAATTATTGATCCCTTTTACCTTTTTTTTAAATTGGAACTGTCAGTGTCGTATGTGTCAGTCATTTTTCGGTTGTGAAGTAATATTGATACTCAAATTGATTTTCTCTATTTCTTATTATTTTAATATCGTTTTGATCCAATCATCAATATATATTTGAGCTTCTAGCAATTTGGGAGTTAAGCTAAATTGCATTTCATCCAAAATATTACCTCTCGCACTAAAAATTTGTTTAACCACAATAGTTGATACTAGACTTAAAAAAAATTATTTTGCAATTTGGGAGAATACCGAATAAGTATTTTGATATCGACTCTACCAATCAAGAACTGAAAATTTTGTATATATCCTACTATCACCAAATTCAAGTGTAGTTATTAAATAAATATCAAGTTTGGGTAAACCAAAAAATAACCTTAGTTTTTATATTTTTTGCATCATCAAACAATTATCCTCTCTAATTTTTATTGATTCACCCGAACCTTAACTAGCAGTGTCACTACTACGACTAGTAGCAAGAATATTATAAATTAAACTAAATTTCATAAATAAATTACACGTTAATTTTTTTACATAATTAATAATAGAATTAATACTAACATCATTACTTAAATCTAACAATGAATAATAAAGATTCAAATAATCATATAAAACCATCTATTTTACATTTAGGATTAAATACACAACATACAAAATTAATTGAAAAAATACATTTAAAATAATTCAACAATTTATTTTTCATCATATATATAGAATCATGCAAAATTAGATTATTAATATAATCTTGAAATGCATCAACAATATTAATACATTCACATAATAATAAACACCACTTTAAATATATGTTACATCATTAAAAACTTTCAAAATGTGTAAAAGTTGTTGACAAATATCTAAATATTGTATATATAAATTAATTTGTGACACATTATTAGAAATAAATATGCGCAATAGTTATTTATATCCATATGATTTATTGAGTAATTCATATGTTGAATTTCAATGAATTGGAATATACCTTGAAAATCTTTTAGATTACAAAATCGAACTCATAATTTTATTGTTTATAGATGCAACCATAAAAATAAAATTGTTACTTTAATTGGAGCAATTATACTACTCAAAAATTTCAAATCATTTTGAATACATAAATTTAATATATGACATGCACATTTAACATTAAAAAATACATGACATGCACATTTAATATTAAAAAATCTAACTCAAATGTTAGGTTGACATAATTTTTGGAAGTTTTGAATTGAGACGATATCTGTCATTATATTATCAAAAGAAATTGAAAAAAAATATGAACTAATTCATATTCTTCCAAAATATTTTTTATTATTTTAAAAATATTATAAGCAGTATGTTGATTATCAAAAATTCTAAATACAAGTAAATATTTTTTTGTAATTATCATTCACCATCAATCAAATGACATATAAGAATTATATAAAAATGCATTTGTCAATAATCACTCTAAATATCACTACAAATACAAATATATTCATTCAAATAATAAAATACTTTGAATAATTTTTTTTTATTTTTTTTATATAAATTATATAAAACACATTTAAAAGTATTTTTAGGTACATATTTAGCAGATGAATTTAACACATTTTAACAATAATTAACAAAACATATTTTTCACCAAAACTAAAAGATAAATGTTTTATATTTGTTATTTTTGCCTTTTTTAAAAAAAAATTATCATTATATTGAAATAATTGAGAAGTAGAAGAAAATGTTGAATATCTAGAATTTGATTTTGTCTTTTCTCTATTTCAGTTTGAGCAACATGTTTATTTTATAAGTGTTTTAGAAATGTGACATAACCACCTCCAATTTTAAATTTGTATTTTTGTACACAATAATTGCATATAACATCAAATAACCCATCATTTTTTTGAATTTTTTTAAAATGAATTTGAAAAATATTGAATGTTCGAATTTTTACATGTTTCCACCGCCATTCGACCAAATTGTTCATCGCCCCTATTTTTTAGATTTCTTCAGTTGAAACTTTCAAATTCTTTCTCCTCATCCAAATTTTTAATAAAATTTTCCAAATCAATAATATTTTCATAAAAAAATCATTCATTCCACTATGACTTATCATTATTTATGATTAAATTTTGTGAAAAAATTGGAGAATATGAAAAAAAGTGTAGAGAAATATAATGAAAAAAGAATTGTAAAAATAAAAAAAAATTGAGAATTTAAGAGAATTAAAGAATTGAAGAAAAAAAATGATATTATGTAAAAGTATAAATAGAAAGAAATTAGAAAAAAATAATAATTAAAAATATAATTAGAGAGAAATTAGGAATATATGTGAAAAAAATTGAAATTAAATTATAAAAATATAAAAACTTCGATTTCTCGGTGTTTGGTCTCTGGTGGAAATGGTATCTGGTGGCATGATACCACAAAGCTAATGGAAAAATAAAGCATTTCCAATTCTCCGTTAAGTCAAAACTAGATTAACTTTATAATGTTAAGGGTGCAATTGAAATTAAAAATAAAATCAGATCATATATTAATAATCTGAGCAAACAATAAGCACAAATTTAACACTTAACCCATTGATATATATGTAAAGAAAGTTTCAATATTTTTATACTATATTGATTTTATAAGTTACAATTGGAGTAAAAGATGACTCGTTTATTAACTAAAAATTAATATTTAATTAATCTTAATAGTCGCTTTTAAATTATAATTTTATAAATCATATTTAATTGGCTGGAGTTAAATAATCCTTTCAAATTCATATAATATAATATAACAGGTGATATTAATTATTTATTCATATATGAATTGTTGATATTAAATTTTATAAAAATTTATAAAAATAGAAGTTATTTAGTAAAATTTAATGTTAATTATTCATGAATAATTAAAATTAGGAATTTTAATACATTAAGAAACAAATTACAGAAAATTTCTCTAAATTTTTTAAATTATAGATATAAATAAACTTTTAAAATACTAATAGTTTATCTTTTATCGTTTCAAATAATTTTCATTTATTTGATACTGTATGAATTTTAAACATTAAAGATAAATATACCACATAAATTTTATATATTTTTATACAAATTTTTTAGAATTTTATTTATAGTTTAATAATATTTTAAAAAAATTTAAAATATTTAATTTAATTATAAGATAATTAGTATATTTAAATTTTTATTTTTTTAATTATTATTTTTAATGATATTTTTATTAAATAATAAAAAAACTGTTAATTTTTTTAAAATTTTAATTATTTTCAATTTGTTTATCCTAAAAGTCTACTCCATGCTTAGCTTACAGCAACCGCACAATCCGCAAGCGCCCATATTATAATAATAATAATAATAATAATAATAATAATAATAATAATAATTAATAAACGAAAATTTCTTGTCTTCACCTCTCTGACCAACAACTGAAAACGAATTGGAAATTTTAAATATTTAAAAATGACATTTTAGCGAACAAAAAAACAGCTAACGCTGTCCATTTTTCTCTCACTTAACCATGTGAGTCTGTGAGATTGTTTTCTTGTGGAAGCACATAGCGAAGAAATGGAGTTGAAATTCAGAAGAATCTGAAACACAACAGGAAAGAAGAAAAGAGGAAATGTTTAGGTTCAACAGGCTCAAGTCTCTTAAACCTGGTGAAAGACTCGATTTCAAGCTCTTCAACTTACAGGCTCTTCAGGTCTCTCTTGATTCCCTCTGATTCATTTACTGAATAGCTCGCATTATTTCATATATATGATATGTCTCCACGCTTGTGATTTCTGTTGTTTCACTTGATATGCTGTTACTTGTTAGGATAAATCATCTACAATTTCTTTGATCGACTGGAATTATTTATTAATTTGCACCAGAGATTACAGTCATTGCACTTTGCAGCGGTTATGTAAGATAAAATGTCTAATAACATCGCATTTTTGTTTTTTTTTTCCTTCTTTCTTAGCATAATACTAGTTGATACTTAAAGGAGGAAATTCTTTAGGATTTATTTGGCAACTTTTTTTTATATATGAACCGAAATTTATATATTTCTCAAAAGTATTTTCTTATTCTTTAGGATTTGTTTTAGAGACTTGAAAGTAGTTTAGGGAGAAAAATAAACCCCAAAAAAGGCACAAAAAAAAAGACCTTTGAAAAGTTGAACCAAATTAAGAATTAGTATTGTTGTTTAATATCGTTTTCTTTTACTGTTTTCCTTACGATATTTATGGCAATTGCAGGTACCTAAAGGATGGGACAAGCTTTATGTGTCTGTAGTCTGTGTGGAAACAGGGAAAACAATTACCAAAACAGGGAAAGCATCAGTGAGGAATGGAAGTTGCCAGTGGACTGAGAATTTGTCGGAGTCTATTTGGATTTCCCAACATGATGCTTCAAATGAGCTTGAAGAATGCCTCTTTAAGCTTGTTGTCTCCATGGTGTGATGTGATTACACTAATTATAATTAAAGCTTAATTTTGAATCTTGTTTTAATTTGTTAACTAATTCAAGGATTTAAATGACATTGTTCCTGTAGGGATCAGTTAGATCTGGCATCCTTGGAGAGGCCATGGTTAACTTGGCAAGCTACAGAAGTTCAAAAACTGCTATTCTTCTTTCATTACCACTAAAAAAGTGCAATCATGGGACCATCATACAAGTGAGTCATCAACTAAGTGTTTGCAATAGTTGGTCACATAAGTTTATAATGCAAAATTTCATAGATTGTATTTTTAGTTTAAATTGGTTTCTTCATTGCCCATCCATAAACTCTTGGTTCACTTTCATGTGGCACCAGTTAATTAAAGACTTAAGAAAAATTTTGAAACTACTTATAGTCTCAATAAATTAAGATTAGGTATTCACTTGTCAAAAAAAAAAAAAAAGAAAGGAAAACAGAAAAAGAAAATAAAATAAAATGAACAAATAAGCCAAGTTATCAGAAAGCATCCAATTGAGGCATCATGTTCACCTGCTGCCTGAATACTTCTGTTTTTAAGTATGCACACTTCTGTTGACATATATAAATTTCTACACTATTTAACTAGTTTTGGTGTTAATGTTTTGGCTTCTGCATCTGATTTCCAGGTTAAAATTCAGTGTTTAACTCCAAGAGAAAACTTTAGGTTTGTTGCTCAATGAATTTTTTCTTTTTTTATTGCTACCATACCATTAGGAGGTTTTCATTGAGTTTTAAAAGACTTAAGCTTGTTTTTTTTAAGGGAGAAACAGAGAGAAGACATATTGGAGGATGCAAATATTGACTATGATGATGTGGATAGCAAATCAGATGTTTCTGATAGTTCATTGCCCAAGAGTGTTGGGTCCTCTTCCAGTAACCATTTGGATATTTTCTCTCAAGCTGGAGAACTACTTAGTAGGGTATGCACGCAATAAGCCTTGCATAGCATTCGTGTACTGTGTTGTTTTGTTTACAATTTAGATTATTCGGCCTTCCTTCTGCTGCTAGCCCGTGGAAGCAATCCCATTTCTTCTTATTCACTTGCATTTTTGAATCTTCAGATGGATAATGAGTGGTTATCCAAAAGATCTGAGTATTTATTTGTTCGTGACAAACTTATTTCTGATGAGCAAATATTGCTAGCAGCATTCAACCACATGGTGATATGTATTCTTATGTATAGTTCCACTATCTGAAAGTACACTATTATCCCATTACACATAACAATAAGGCCTCACTTTTTTGCCCATGCTGTAAAAATAATCTTTTGGTTGGGAATCAGAAAATGTGGAAGTTAATATCAACTTTTGGGGCTTTGAATGGATGTTCTTAGTGTTAATTTAAGCAGCCACAGCTTAATAATCTTTTGATACTTTGCGGATTCATGCAGCCAATGAGAGTTAGTTGCTTTATTATTTTTTAATCTATTCAACAGAATTGCCATAATTGAAGTTTCGTTTCCTTTGGTGGTGTCGTAGTTTAAGTAGAAGATCCCCAGGCTCCTTAAAGGGGACTGACAGGGACAGCTCAATCTGAAGTAATATATCCAAGGCCATCAATGTCTCTTCACCCTAAACTAATATGATACATTTCATATGTACTTATCAGCATCTGAAACATATTGAACTAGTAGTCAGCAAACTCATTGTGGTTTCTCTTCTCACTACAGGATTTCAGTTTCTCAGCATCTAGTTCACGTCATAGCTTCGACTCAATAGAGGGTTCCCTGGGCAGGGAAAAATTTTCCCCTCGAAATAACTTAACCAGCACTGTGAACAATCAAGTCAGGAGACAGGATTCAACTGGCTCTCAAAGTAGTCACTCCTCCTTTAAGTCAAAGGTGTCAGCTTCACAAAGCAGCCTTCAGAACGAAAAGGATGACTTTAATCAGGTGTCATGCTCTATTGTCAAATCACCTTTGTGGAATGCTGGTTCATCTAAATACCTTCTGGAAGCTGCAGAAGTTAAAATTGAGGAACTTAGAGCAGAAGCTAGGATGTGGGAACAAAATGCTAGAAAGTTGATGATTGATGTGGAGAAGTTGCAGGAGGAGTTGTCAGGCCAGTCAAATCACCAGGCAATTCTTGAAAGGGAGCTTTCAGAATCACACAGAGAATGTGATGGCTTGAAACCGGAGATTGAACATGTGAAGATCTTGTTAGAGGAATCAACTGTGCGGCAAAAATCTGCAGAGAATATAGAATCCCGTGCTAAAGAAATAGACAGTCTTCAGAAGGAATTGGAAGATGAAGTGAAGCTTCAGAGAGAGTCAAATGCTAATTTGGCTTTACAACTAAAGAAAACCCAAGAGTCAAATATCGAGCTTGTCTCTGTACTTCAGGAACTAGAAGATACTATAGAAAAGCAAAAAACAGAACTTGCTAATCTGTCAAAAATGCAATCCGAAAATAAAAATGTAGGGTACTGTAGCCATGGTTTTGAAAACAATGGAGAGATAAAACCAAATGAGGAAGTATTTGTGATGAGTATAAGCAATATCTCTTGTGTTTCAGATCTGCAAAATTATGACACTGAACATGACTTGGGAGATTTACCTGCAGAAGACAATGGGAACAAAGAGGTACAGATATTAAAGTTGCAAGAATCACAAAAGAACTTAGAAAGTACTATCCAATCTCTGGAAAAATCTCTGCATGAAAAAACCCATGAGATAGAGGCTGAACGAAGTTTGAAGACGCAAGCTTTAATGGATCTTGAGGCACAATGGAGAGAGAAATTAGCCATGAAAGAGGAAGAAATCATCAATTTGGAAATTAAGTTATCAGAAGCCCTAAAGGTTGATGATTTTGAAATTGGAGACAACAAGAATCTGGTTAAAGAAGTTGAAATTCTTAAAAAGAAGATAGTGGAGCTTGAGAAAGATTGCAATGAGCTTACAGATGAAAATCTAGAGCTTGTACTTAAGCTCAAAGAATCAAAAAGAGATCTTCCAACATGGAGAGCCTCTTCTAATTCTTTATCAAATGAAGTTCCAGAGAATGATTATCTTTATATTGCTGAATCTGAAGTATACAAAATGAATTCCCACATATGCTTGCTTCAAGAGGAGTTGAACAACAAAAGAATTCTTATGAAAGAACTGTCCGCCGATCACTTGCAAATCCAGTGTATAGATCTTGAGAAAAAATGTGCTGACTTGGAGCTTCAGCTACAAGTTTTTGGTGACAAAAAATGTTTCTTTGATTGTGAATTTTGTAAAAAACAACCTAGAGCAGAAGAGCAGGAAATTGAAATAAATGCATTGCACCAAAACTTAGAATCTTATCATGGGAAGGAAATTGGTACAAAGAACCACCTTGCAGACAACCTTATAGACCTCAAGATTTCTCAATCAGGTGATGCTTTTGAAATGTCCAAAACACTATCCTTGTTGTATGAACAGATTCACTTTTGTCTAGCAAATTTAAAGAAGCAAGAGTGCAATTTGTGTTTGCTTCCATGTACTGAATGTTCTAGTAACACACAGATTTCAAATGCTATAGATCTGTGCAGTCAAAAAGAACAAGCTGAAGCTATTTTAAACAGTTTTTCTCAGCTAAAAGATCTGTTTGAAGCAAAAGTTACTAAATATGAAGATGCACTGAAGCAAATCAGAGAAGTTGAAGCAAGAGTAGTGAATGCTGATAAGTTCCAGGACAAATTAAAGAGTTGTCACTTGGAAAAGAATGCTTTTAGCACTATAAATCTTGGAGAGGAGACTCTACAGATGAAATATAATCCTAAGATTACAGATTCAGGTGAGGAGATAATGGAAAATATATCTGGGATGGACAAACATATATATGATAATTTACTGAAGGATCAAGAGGTGGAAGCTCCAAATTGTTGCCAAAGGGAATTGGAAACTTTGATTTCTAATGTTCAGGATAAGAAAAGGGAACTGAAAGGAAACATGGAAGTTATGCTAAAAGAAGATATACTAACATCTATGTGCTTGGATGATCCTAATAATGGGACTATGATTCTTAACGGTATTATGATGTTGTCAACATGCTTGGATGGTTCACAAGATGATAAAATGTTGCTTGATAGGAGCATGAAATGCCATGCTTCAGCTGACAACTTTCCTGCAATGGAGTTATCAGAGCTAGAAATCAGCAAACAAGAAGTAGAAGTTCACTTGTCTGAACTAGAAAAGGAGAATGTACATTTATCAGAACGGATATGTGGCTTGGAAGCACAGTTAAGATACTTGACTGATGAGAAGGAATTGAGCCGCTTGGAACTGCAGAATTCAGAATCATGTGCAATAAATCTCCAGGAAGAAATAAGAAGATCGGAGAGAGAACTGGAAACACAAAAGGTTGGTCAAAAGCAAAAGTTGGAGGTCATGCAAAAGAAATGGTTAGAAGCCCAAGAAGAGTGCGAATATTTGAAAGTAGCAAATATAAAATTACAAACTACGGCTGAAAGTCTTATTGATGAGTGCAGTTTGCTTCAGAAATCAAGTGTAGATCTAAGGAAGCAAAATAAGGAGTTAAATGAGCACTGTACAATCTTGGAAGCTGAATTGAAGGAATCACAAAAAGGCTTTTCTGATATGTCCAAGACAGTTGAAGCTCTTGAAGGGAAATATAGTTTGATGTTGGAAGAAGTTGCCTCAAAAGAGAGAGCTCTTTGTTTTGAACTAGATGCACTGCTTGAAGATAACAAAAAGTACGAAGAAAAACAACTCACAATGGAAGTGAGCATGCAGAATCAGATGTATGTGGAAAAGTCAGTTGAAGTTGAGAATCTTCAGAGAGAGGTTGGACACCTTACTGAACGTATATATGCTACACATGATGATAAGGAAAGAACAGCTTCAACAGCTATACTTGAACTATCTCAATTACGTGGAGATAAGGCTATGCTGGAAGCCTCACTCCAAGAAGTCCAAGGAAAACTTAAATTATTGGAGACCAGCCTCCGTACCCTTCAAATGGAATCAGAAACAAAGCTGTTAGGACTTATGGATGACCTCTCAGCTTCAAAACAAAACCAGGAAATTCTAATGGCTGACCATGAAAAGCTACTGGAACTGTTGGAAGATGTGAAATCTAATGAAGTCAAACATAAAAGCGCTGTTAGAGGGTTTGAGTTAAGACTTAAGGCTTTTGCATATGAGAGGATACAACTAGAAGAAGAAATTTCCAGCCTGAGAGTTCAATTGCAGAAAACATCATTTCTTCAAAATGAAATTTTGGGCCTTAAGAGATACCTTAATGAGGTCGAATTTGAAAATCAAAGACTTCAGGTTTCATTTCAGATACTATCAGGGGATTATGAAGAGCTGAAGACTGAGAAAATGCTTTTAGGACACAGGATTTCTACCATGCAGATGGCTATGTCTGAATTAGAGAATTGCAAACGTAGTAAAGTTTCCCTAGAGGAAAAGGTATTGAGGCTGGAAGGGGATTTAACTGCTCGAGAGGCACTTGGTGGCCAGGATGCTGAGCTGAAAAATGAGCTTGCCCAGGTTAAGAGAGCAAAGAGTGAATTACATAGGAAGATAAGATATCTTCAGGAAGAGAACCAAAAGTACATTAAGAGAGCTCAATCTTTTGAAAGGAAAGAAGCAAGCGTGTACTTGCAGAAGTCTGATGGTGCAACTTTTCACCTTCATCCACAATATGATACCTTTGGCGATTCCACTGCTGATGAATTGAAGGTCTTAGAGATTCGCATATGCTATTTGCCCATCTCATGCTTGATTGAAGATCGTTAATTGATTTCTATTATATAGTATCTTCCATTTTATCATTAGTTATGCGTTAACTCAGAAATTAATCTTCATCGAAGAGGAATAAGATAGCAAATAATTCTTGTAATATTTTTTTTCTGTAACATGAGAATTATGATATTGTGGTTAACTAAAATAATATATTTTTCTTCTCTGTTTCAGGTAGTTGTCAAACCAAACTCTGCTCCTAAAAGTTCTCCAGTTATGGGAACTGATCCTTTGACAAAAATCCAACTGCTTGAAAATGAACTAGCTGAAGCTTTGGAGTCAAATGACATGTATAAAGCGCAGCTTAAGAGGTAGTAGAACTGGCCTTTCTGTATTTTCATCTTACATAATGTTGCACTCTTGTCACATCATGACAATTTCCCTATACATTTATTAACTTGATGAGAAGTACTTTTATCTTATTATAATAGTTTCCTGAAGTTAGATGAGAAGTACACATCACAAAAGCATTGGTTTTCTTTATTCCAAAATAAAAGTTTTCATTGATTAAGTTTCGATTGTATGCAATGCTTATACAGTTTCATGTTACTAAAATTTAACTGAAATCCCAAATTACAGTAGATTAAGAATGGTTAAAACTTTTTGATTAGCTAAAACCAAAGAAATGAGTGAGTTTTTTGGCCTAAATAGAATCAGAAAATACTCTCAAATATTTTTCATTGCATAGTATTGAAAGGTTTTTCCCTTTCTTAAAAAGTTGAACTAACAGCAACTGCTACTTGTGTTCAGCTTGTTGTCCGAGCAATGTGAAAATCATTCGAATGCTGGCAAGAATATGGCAGATGAAATTAAAGCAGAAAATGTGTCTGAGGGTAGAGCATCATCACTTGAGATGGAATTGAGAGATTTGCAGGACAGCTACTTCCACATGAGCCTCAAATGTGCAGAAGTCAAAGCAGAACGCGAACAACTGGTGCTGAAACTCAAAGCTGCAAGTAATGGAAGAAGCTGAGTTTGCATATTGCATGTGAGATTGCAATAGATTTGGAAAAAGTGATTCGCGAAGAGCCATAGGTAATAGGTTCACCCTTAAGGATGGCATCTACAATATCCCCTGAAAGTTTGACCGCAATTTCTAGTGTATTCATGGTCAAATATTAAGGAACAAACAATAATTCAATTTTAAAAGTATAGGGACCCACTCACCAGTAATTAAGGTTGTGCATGGGCAGCTTCAATACAGAGATTTAAAAATTTTTATAACCAAATGAATGTCCGCAATTCTGGAAAATGAGACTCTTAGAATTGGATTGGGTAGTAAAAAATGTCGGAATTGGATTTCTCTTGAAATTTCGGTCTAATGATTTAATTTCTACAGATTTTATAATTAACTATTTATATTGTTCAAGAGACATATATAATCTATAAAATTGACATTTAATTATTTTACATTTTCACTATGATTTATGACAAAATTTTCAATTAAAAATAATAAATAAATTATTTCTGCTATTTATTCAAATATATATGTATTCTGGTTTGCCCTTGTGCATGACATGAATTATTTGTCACAATAATGAAATATTATATGATGACATGTTTTAAAATTATAGAAATGTTATTAACTATGAACTTAACATTATACTGATATTTGACAAAATATCATGCTATTACATGGTATTGAAATAAATTGTGAGTATATGATTATGTTAATATGAAATGAGTATTAGTTACAGAAACAAGTAATTAATGTTGTTAATGACTCATTTCTCTACTTGAGGACTGACATATGATAGATGGTGTACCATTATGGGAAAGTTACGGTACCAATATGGATATGATTTAGGGACAGAATGGCTTAAGCTTTGGGAGTGTCCCTGATCCTGATTACACACAGATGATATGATTATATTCGGTCAAGATAGCTTAAGCTCTGGGAGCGCCCTTGACTTGAGATTACAGTGAGTAGGGTGGCTTAAGCTCCGTGAGCACCCCTATTTCACACCTTGTATCCGGACAGTCCGGGAACGAGATTTTGGGCTAATAAATCATAGAATAAAATATGAAATTTTATTAATTGATGTAAGTAACAAAGTGTAAAATGCTTACATTAGGTGGTGTAAATTTATTTATTGAATAATATTATTATGTTTATTCTTTTATGTTATTTATTTATTTATTTTATATGACAGATATGTAATAAAATTTGATGTGCCATGATGTTATTTGAGACATGCATTTGTGTGACTGCCTAGGGAAAATTTTAATACTTATATGTATCATTAAGCTAGAGATAGCTTAGCGTGGGTTTTTCTCACACAACAATTGAAGCTGTAGCTAATAGATAGTAAAGTTGATCAAGAAGAAATCCAAATCCATATCAACAGAGACACAAAAGAAATAGTTAGAGGGTTGATTACCCATTATGTTTTTTTACTTTGACCATATATATGGTTGTGGTAGACATGTCTCATATATTAATATTGTATATGTAAATAATTATGTAATATAATCGGGTGTTATGTGTGTATATAACATAATGGTAAATATTTATTGTTAATTAGAACGACTTACCTAATCCAATATAAATAAATAGATTAAGTTATTTAAAATGAAAAAGTTTTAATTCGAACAGATTTATCGAGTTAAGCTTGTGGCATCCTTCTTATCTATGTGGGATTATCCCTGATATATAAGTGATGTGTCACATATGTAGTTTGTATTTTATGTTAGAAAAATTATATATACAAATTCGCTCATATTATAGGTGTTTAAGGATGAATGATGTTTGTATTTCAGAATACAATATATTAAGGCAAATGTTAAACAACACAACAAATGCTACAATTAACTGAATATGTGGTTTCTCTATCACGGGAAGGAAGGAAAGAAAGAAGGAGGAGGAGAAGAAAATTTTCAACATTTTATAAATAAAAGAATTAATGCCTCATTTGTTCTGAATTACATGGGCGGATATATATAATATACCAACATTAATTCATTCTCTATATATAGGATTGCTTGGAACATGGGTATTGGATATGACATTGGTGGCCATTGTTATATTGAAAATGAACCTTCAACCTAACTTATTATGAAAATTAGTTAAAAAAAAATGCCAATATAATTAATATTGTTAACACATCATAAATATGAAAAAAGCTGCTCATAATTACGGTGAACACAAATAGGGTACTCTCCCAAACTATAATTATATATCTCTTCCTATAGGGAGAAAGAAATCCAGTAGATTATGTTAAATCCATCATAGAAATAAAATCTAGCTAACAGTTTGTGATTACTACAGATTGTGTTGGAGCTTTGTTTTGTATATCTAGAGCTGAAATAAACATTATAACCAACCTGCATCTAATGTATATTAATTATTAGACATATAAACAGATAATTAATGTTAATTGTTAATAAGAACAAATTAAAGAAATATAAAAATGTTAATGTAAAATTAATCACCTCACAAGTCTCATGATTCTTGAAACTACTATAGTTTGCTTTACTTGATTCAAAACAACCAATTGATCTGCTAGCTTATGCAGTACCATTGGAGAAAAAAGATCAACCACTGGTGAATTCTTCTTCTTCTTCTTTTTCAAGCTCAAGTTGACAGATGACTGAAACTGAAGAATATTATTTTCTTGAGATTGGATAAGTGGATCAAAGTGAGATTCTGAAAACCCTTCCATTGCAAAGAAAGCGAAATTTGGTGATTGGCTTGATCGGCATTGGAAAGACTCCTTTGAGACTGTAAGTATATGTTCATCTTCCAATGAGATGAGGGAAAATTTTCATGAGACATCTCTACTACAACTTCCCATTTTTTGAGTGCTCATTTGTGTATATTTATATATAGAAGCACCTAAGGATAAACATTCGATTGGAAGCTTTAAAACGGACGGAAATTTACATAAACCATTTCGAGCCGATTTATATTTAGTATAATCGAAATGAACATAATAATAATCAAAACTGAATCAAATTGAACGAAAATATTTTAGCTCATTTCCATCCGGTTTAATCAATTTTATAAATTATCATTATTCCATATTAATTATAATTATTATTATTATTATATATTATCAATTATAATAAATTAGAATTAATCACCATAATTTTATTAATTATCCAAAATTAAATTTAATTATCATAATTTTATCAATTAAATAAATAAGTTATAATCAATTAATATAACTTTATAAATTACTTTAACTTAAAATAAAATACAACAACATATGATAAATTGACATAACTCATTTCTTTATCAACTATCATAATTATTATAAATCATTATAAAAAAATAACAAATTAGCGACGGATAGTAAAAAAGTCGTCACTAATGTACATTTGCGACAGATTTTTATCGTTGCAGTTTTGCTCCTCATAAAACAGTTACTAACGAGTTATTATTCCATCACTATAATTAGCGACGGAATTAGCATCAACAATTCCGTCGCTAGATTTTGATCTTAACAACTAAGTTATGACAAAATCAGAGAAAAATTTGTGATAAATTTGTGAAGAATATTCCCTTAAGAAATGAGTGATGGAACTTTCTGTCACTACTTTGCATAGAGATGTTAGTGATGAAATAATTTTCTATCGCTAAGTTTCCTAGAGATTTAGAGACATATTGTTGTTTGTTGCAAATATTTGCTGGACAATTAGCGATGGAACATCAATCCATCGATAATGCCTCTATATATAGATATATATATATATATATATATATATATATATATATATATATATATATATATATATATTAATTTTCAATAATTTTGTATTTTTTTTAGTTTGTAATTTCAATTAGATAAAATACAAGTTTTTGTTTTTTATAAAACGAGTTGTAAAATAAATAGTAAAATAATTTATAAGTTTACATTTAAGTTTAGATTTCATAGGAGATAAATATTTGATAATTAAAAATTCTAAAATATTATTAATATAGTACCCTACATGCTATCAAAGTGAGGATGATCTCTCTGTAGAGGTTGACCTGAATATTGGGGAGAACGAGACATATCTGCTATAAGTCACCGCATCTTTTGAAGCTCCGTGCGCATCTCTTCGTGAATCATTGTGCTCTATCTATTCTCTCATCTACTGCATATCTTGTATAATAGTAGCACACAACTACTCAACATTAGTGTCTGATGAAGTATTAGTGGAGCAAAAGGAGGAGGTACCACTATAGAAATGTGGTGCCCATTCCGTATACTCACTGCTTTTTCTCGGCACCAGCTGCTTCTAAAAATAATTACCTTAAATTTGGATGATGTGTTTTGTTGGATTCCTCCATTGTTGAGAAGTAGTCTCTCTAAGGGCATGAACTCGATCCTACAATACAAATGTCGACAAGTAAAATTAGTACAAATTGCACTAGATTAATTGAAAAGACGAACTGTAGAATTTTTACATAGGGAGAATTTATGAGTTTAGTAAACACTTATTGCAATAACCTTAGACTACTGGTCCACATATTCAATTTTTGAAGCAGTCTTTCTAGTATTCGTTGCCTCAAAAAGTTTAACAGGATTTGGTTCTCGTTCTAAATATTTTGTCCAATACGAAAAAAAATAAAACACATTTACAACAGTATTACAAGCATAATACATAAATATTAAAAAATTTAATATACATTTTACAGACTAGACTGAAATTTTAGTAGAGCTCTGAGGTCTCTAACAACCAATCAATAAAAATAGATTAAATATTTAATATCATACTGAGTTTTATCTATAACATAAGTTAGCTAACCTAAATTATAAGGCCTTTAACAACCAATCAATCAAAATATATGAAATATTTAATATCAAATTGAAATTTTGGCAAAGTTCCGTTCATAACATCAATTATTTGACCTTAAGTACGAAGCCTGTAATAACCAGTCAATCAAAATAGATGAATTGTTTAATATCAAACCAAAATTTTGGCAGAGTTCCGCCTATAATATCAATTACCTGACCTTAAGTACGAGGTATGTAACAACCAATCAATCAAAATAGATTAAATATTTAATATCATACTGAAATTTTGGCAGAGTTCTGTGGATAACATAAGTAATTGATATGACCTCAATTATGAGGCCTTTAAAAACCAGTCAAATACAAAAAGCAAAGTTTTGTATATAACATAAGTAACTTGACCTCAATTACGAGCTAGCTAACGACCAATCAAACACAAGCGATTGATTTTCATTTATAACATAGGTAACTTGATTTTAATTATAGGGTTTTTAACAACCAATTAAACACTCATAAATAAATAACAAAGCTATATACACCTCATCAAATTTTTTACTTAATTATTTAAATTTTACCTGAAACTCATGTTAATAGAAATCTCTCATGTTGTTAGGTACATTTTTCGATACATATCCTTTATCACTCAAACGGAGCAAAAAATTATGAGTGATAGCCACAGAAGCCGCATGAGATTGAATAAAACTTCTACTATGTATAAAGCATAAGTAAACAACATATAAATATTAAGTAAATCACAATTGAAAGATTTCAAGAAATATGATAATAACATTACCTCCGAGGATCGAGATCAAGTCATCGTCTACCATTGGTTGACTCTACTACTGATTCCTCAGATCGTAAAGAAATAAAAGATGATGTAATATGAGGTGATGTAGCATATACATATGTAGAAGGAGTTGATAATGATGTCTGATGTCTGTGGTGGTGCTGATGTCTGTGGTGGTGCTGATGTCTGTGGTGGTGCTGATGTCTGATGTGGTGCTGATGTCTGTGGTGGTGTTGATGCATGTGGTGATTGTTATGATGCCGATGGTAATGTTTATAGTGGTGGCAATGAATGTAATGGTTCTTGAAACTATCCTCCATCTGTTGTGAAATGTGATGGCACACGAAGTGTGGCATTAGCGATGGATATGACATACTACTCTTATTCATCGATCACACTGCTCGATTTGTAGGACCTCTTCCTTTGCCATGTATTATATCAATAGATGATGTTCAATCGATCTATATATTAACCACTCAATAGCAGTAAACACTATCAAAGACATCAATACATACAAATATGTCATTGCAAGTTAAAATGAATAATAATAATAAAAGCGACCATAATAAAACAATTTACAAACATATCCAAAGTAATTGAATAATTGTGATCAATACATAATATAAAAAAGAAAATAATATAATTGATTTGCACATTACACCTAATCACTATCATAATCTTTTGAATTCCACTCATTCTCGTCAATTTCTTCATCATCATCATCTGATTCAAATTTAAGTTCAGACTCTTATTCTTCTTCATTATCCTATTCAATATCAATATATGCATTGAAAAGTTGACTATCTGTTGTTACTTGTAGAATTTCAAATTTAGCCCTAGGTTTAATTTTGCAAATATCAAATCACTCACTTCTTTCATATTTGACACTTGGATATGTGATAAAATTCACTTGACATGCTTGGGTCACCATCACAAATGGCTTATATTTGTTAAATCTACATTTTTGATTCACCTCGACTAACTTATACTATGGATGAAAATTTGTAATATCTGTACGCAAATCTCATATTAGAAAAATATGAGAGAGATTTTGAGCCAAATATAAGAACTTAACTTTGAAGAGATGTTAGCTTCTCAATCTGACATAAGAAATAAATAAGAAATGATAGAATAAATGTTTACAAGTTTATATACCAATTACTAGTAAAAACTTTATCGTTAACTATTTTAAGTCACATGGTTTGACCATTTACAAGTTCGAGCGACTTAAATTCGGCTGTAAAAAGCTTATTTATTATGTTTAACGAGCTTAGCTCGAGTTTGACTCATTAACAAATAGTGACAAAAGCTTGAATTTGGCTTGTTAATTAATAATGACAAAATCTCAAGTTCGTCTTGTTAATTAATAATGACAAAAGCTCGAGTTCGGCTCATTAACTAATAATAAAAAAAGCTCGAGTTCGGCTCGTTAACTAATATTGAAAAACGTTCTAGCTCGATAACAAAATATAACATAAATGAGTCCTAAATGAACATATTTGTGAGCTTTTAAATAAACACATTCGCAACTTTTAAACAAACACATTTGCGAATATATTTGTAAGCTCATAAACAAACACTTTCGCGAGCTTTTTAAATGAACACTTTCACGAGCTTTTTAAATGAACATGTTCACGAGCTCATAAACGAACATATTTGCAAGCTAACGAACCAAATAGTATTAAGCTCAAGCTCGATAAGATTTTCCAGCTTGAATTTGAGTTTGAACTCGGTTCGTTAACAATAATAAATGATTTCAAATGAGTTTTTTTGAATCAAGATCAGAATAGCTCATGAGCAGCTTGATTCATTTATAGCCCTATACATGACATGTCATAATATGACATTCATTATCAATCAATGACACATGTAACTTTTACCTTATTAGTCATAAATCTCATCATGCAAAAGCATTTTATATTCAACAATTATTTAATGGCACATAATTTATGTTATATATGTAATTCTATGTTAACTTCATATATCATAGTTAATTATATTGGTTCTTTATCAATTGTCCCATAACATTCAAAACTAGACTAGGATAATGGGTGGTTAATTGCAGCTTAAGTATTGTCTAATCGTAGGCTAGAATGAGAGTGTATGATCATAGGCTAGAGTATATACCATATATGTGTCCACTATAGATCTGTTTTTCACTACGGTGGCTGATCCCAGACTAAGTATTTACCTGACTGTAGGGTTGGGCACTAAAGTTTCATCATGACATACATATTCTTATTACTATGGTATTGTTGCCCAGACAATCACTAAGAAGGGGGGGGGGGATGAATTGGTGGAAAATTAAACTTTTTCCGCAATTACAAATAATCAAAATATAAAAGAAGTGGAGGAAGATAATTTAGACACACTATTTATAGAGGTTCGGGTGTCAATGAACCCTACTCATCTTCCTAATCTTAATTGGGTATTTTCACTATCTCACACAATGAGATACATAGAAGTTTTACTAGCTCACTCCAAACTAGGTGTTTCACTCTTGGATCACATCGAACCCAAATTTTCTTATGTTTTACTGGATAACACAAAAACTAATTCCTTGTATTTTATGGCTCACACAATAAACCCTTATAAGTATTTTAATCCCAATCCAACTAACTCAAAAGCACACTCTTGAGTAATTGCTTCACAAAATAAAATGCTCAAACTCAAGATCACTTGAGCTTTACGAAATCAAAAAAGGAATAAGATGAAGTATTACAAAGAATTAATGCATAAACTCTCAATTATAATTTTTGAAGAAATTCTAAATGTAATAAAGCTCTTGTTGCTCTAATTGGTAATCTTCCATGAGTAGAATAAACTATTTATAACATTCCTTTAGAATTTAGTCGTTAGGGATGCATTAATTCAAAATCTAGCCATTCAACAACCTTGAAGCGTACTGAAACAGTCATATTTTCAGGTTTTCACAGGCGTGACATGTTACATCACATGCGTGAATTGCTTGATCCTCAATTTTCAAATTCTAAATCATGACATTCATGAGCGTGAATAGTTTTTTTTTCCAAATTGTGAATAAGGTTGCGAATGATTCTGAATGTTGGAGCTTTTTATTTTTGACCTTCACGGGTGCGACATATTGATCATGAGCATGAACAACTTGATCTTTTGAATTTTTTCTCGTTTTAAGTTCTTTCACGGGTGTAAACAACTTCCTTTTGCAAATTTTTGACTTGATTTATTTTGGCTTTGATGATTCAATAAAATTTTAACTTGTTAATCACTTAAACATAAAAATGTAGTTAAATTTCTTATTGCTCAATTATTTTTTATCATCAAAATTATGGAAATAACCCTCAAGGTCCAACACTCTTCCCCTTTTTGATGGTGATAAATAATTATGCAATATGTTGCTAAGGAGAATAAATTTCTTCCCTTCAAATGATGCTTTTTAAAAATAATAATTATGTAGATATGTAAAGCAAGCCATATTTTGTTAAGTCAAATGATTATATTTTCCTAATGTATGTAGAATTCTAAACATGTTATATAATCAATATATAATCTACATACTAAATATTTACTATCACAAAAAAATGTCAAACGAATAAATAAAAATTCAACCACATATTAGCAAACAATTTTCCTCCCCCTTTGTCACTATTAAAAAGAAATTAATACTAAAGAAGATAAAACAAAACAAGTATATGCATAAATAGTTTGTAACAGGTTTACAATCCCAAAATTTTGCATAAATATTCTAAGATAATATCCAAAAAAATTTTAAAAAATATATAAAGGAATAAAATAAAGCTGAATGATTGTGGTTAGTCCTGAGTCTAATAAAGACAAAGACTAGCGATTTCAGACTCAACTGCTGAAATATGAGTATCAAAATGCTCCCTAAAGTCTTCAAGCTACTGTTGGACAAGATCAAATCTCTAATGAAAGTCATGCTGCAGCATATCCATCCTAGTAATGAGCTGTTGCATCATGTCTGTAGGAGATGAAGAAGAGGTCTTGCCAGTTGAGGAACTAAAAGGCACATCTCTAGCTCTCTTATGCTGTCCTCGACCCACTAGTCCTACCCTGAAGGCATCATATTCATCATCCTCCCAGATTACCTCATCCTGAGGATCCTTAAACCTATAGAAGATCTCCCCTTGATAATTGATACTAGTGATAACCCTCATCTTTAGAAAGGACTCAATATCAAGCTTGTCCTTAGTTAGGGTGGGTAAGGCAGTGAATGTGTGATCATCCAAGTTTAGAAGGCTGAGATGAACAGTAAGATGAGTCACATAGCTACCTATCAAAATTTCTCCTATAGGTCGAGTAGCTATGGATAACAAATGGTTCACAAACCATTGACTTATAGTAATGGGATGTTCTTTCCTAGAAGTTTTGTCTTTTGAACAGCTCCAATACTATCACCTCTAGCGAATATGATGTATGTCATAAATCTATGAATATATTGCAAAGCAGAAGAAGTTAAATGTGTGCTCTTGGAAAATCTAACATCCCAAATGGAGTCTCTACCAACATGACTCCACGTATCAGCAACTATAAAATCTATAACATCTATTTCATTCATTAAACCCTAACTAGATAGCTTAAAAATATGCCCAAATTCATTACCTGATAACTCAAAAGTCTCAGAAGAGAGCTAGAAAGATGCTTTTCCAAAATTATCAACATGTAAGGTGCTCATAAATTCCAACATAATATTCTTAAATGTGGGATAAAAATATCAACAAAATCCAACAATCTCAAGTTCGTCAGCCATATCCTAACATCATTTTCAATTCTTACTATCCTAACATATTCCTAATCGAAGGCTCTGGAATTTAGAATGGGATGGGTTTTCAAAAAATTGTACCTTCGAAGGGCACTTGCCCGCAGTAATGAGAGCATCGAGTCTATGATTGGTTTGGAAGCAGTGGATTTTGCTCATGTGCCTCTACCTTGTGATGAACCTACTGTGCTTGCCCTTGAATCATCAGTTGCCTACGATGAACAGTAACCCGAGACTGGGTTTTGCAAAATCTCCACAAAAAGTGATTAAAACACTCAAAAACTTGATTAAGTGATGAGAAAATGTGAAAATCGATCCAAAGAAGGAGAAAAATGGTGGAAAAATAAGGGAGAATGGTGAAAAACCTTTGTTTTTAGCAGTGCTCAGTGGAGAGGGACAGAGAAAATGAGGAGAAAGAAGATGGTACTTTAGGTTTTATTGCGTTCTTCACGGCTGTGACTAACTCTTCATGGGGTTGCGTTTGCCATTGAATCACAACTGAAAATTGAGTTGCCTACGGTGAACAGTAACCCGAGACTGGGTTTTGCAAAATCTCCACAAAAAGTGATAAAAACACTTAAAAATTTGATTAAATGATGAGAAGAGGTGAAAATCGATCCAAAAAAGGAGAAAAACGGTGGAAAATAAGGGAGAACAGTGAAAAACCTTTGTTTTTAATGATGCCTGACGGAGAGGGATAGAGAAAATGAGGAGAAAGAAGATGGTTCTTTAGGTTTTATTGCGTTCTTCATAACTGTGACTAACTCTTCATGGGCGTGGAGAACCAATTCATAGGTTGCCAAGCTGTGAACCTCAAGGGTGAACGTTTTGTCAATCCTTTCTTCGATATTCACAGGCATGAATACTCATTATCACGACTAATAACCCGTGTGTTTTGTCAATACAATTCATGATAGTGATTATATTTGTCATGGGTGCGAATCCCTTTAAAAATTTAGTTTTAAGTAATTTAAGCTTACTATTCTCAAACAAAATATCACAACATTTTATTAAATCATCAAAATGTATTTTACTCAAGGTTTAAAATAATGTAATCAATCAAATATGAGAGACACAATTTTTTTTTATTTCAAGATAGTGTGCTTCCATCAAACATACCTAGCTCTCTTTTTATAAAACAAAATCTTTCTTCATTAAGGGTTTGGTAAAGATATCAGCCAATTGATTGTTAATGTCTATAAATTTGAGCACTATATGACCACTTTACACATGATCCCTAATGAAATGATGTCTAATGTCAATATGTATACTTCTAGAATGCTAAATGAGATTCTTTGAAAGATTGATAGTACTAGTGTTATCACATTTTATGGGAATATGATAAACTATATGACTAATGATATGAACTAGGCATATTAATTTATTTAAGGCACATTAAGTTTATCTAGTCACGAGTTAATCAATTATATTTCCATATTAGGCTCACAACAAATTGAAGACTTACAAGGAGGGGTTAGACAATAAGTTAAAGGACAGAATCAAAAGAAAAATGTGAGTTTAATTATCAAATGATTTCTTTAGTACACATAAGCATTGATTGCTATGTGATATGTGAAGTGATTTATGATTATGTGATTCATATAATTGCCCTGATTTGACCTTGATGATGAGATTATGGATATTTGTGACATACATGGTATATATAAGTGGTATATGTATAGTATATAGGAGGTATATGCATAACATATGTGGTATATATGAGGTATATGTAATAATGACATAATGGATGATGAATACTTAGTTACAAATCCATATGTATAATGACTTAAAAGGCGTTGTGACTAGTTAATCGACACTGCAAGGCAAAATAAGAGGCCTATGGCCCAAGAAATGAGTAAATGAAACAAATGATCAAGCTAGCTAGCAAATACAAATGTTCACATGGAAACCCGAGGCAATGTTTATTTAACCTAGTCATAACAAAATAAAATGAATAATCATAAGCATAAGTAAAAAACAATTATTGAATACTTGATTTTATTTATATTTATATATTATTGACGGATGAAATGGAATATAAAGTGTATATTAAGTAAACTTATTATTTGCTAGTATGGAATGCTTGGTACTTTAGAGCTCATTTGATGGTTATTCTCACTGAGTCACAACTCACCAAATTACATCATTTTTTAGGTAGAAAAGAGTAATAGTTTATATTGAGGTGCATATAAAATTCATGGATCAAAGATCATCGGCCGAGCCTCCTCACTCTCTCTGCTTGCATTCCACACAAGCATAAGAGCATATCGTTTATATTTAGGAGTTGAATACTTGCATATGTATAATTACAATCAATATGTACTACGATATATAAATGAATTCAACTTGTAAATTTACTAACTTTTAAACGTAATGTATATATATATAGATATTATTATATTTAAAAATATCTTTTAATATGATTATATATTAATTTAAATTATGAATATTTATTATCAATACATTGTTATAAAACTAAAAGAAAAGTTAGATGTTTTCACATATCTGGTGAAGCATAAAATTCGATCAAAGGGTTTGTGGTCCGATAATAAAATTCACCAAGTCCGATGATAAAATATTGAATGGTAAATTCGAGCTCTCAATAACTTTTGGTTCCAAACTAAATATTGAGGTAAGTGAGAATGACAAACCAAAGCTTACAATGGAAACGGCAATAGAGCTCCTCCAACTAAAAGCTTACAAGAATCAAGTGAAAGAAAATAATTACAATACAAGTACAGAAATAAATGCATACAAAATGAGATTAATAATGAAAAATTTTGTTAATGTCAGAGGGAGTACTTTAATTTATTAATTGCTATCCTTTTATAGAAAAACCATAATCCACTTATCATTTTTTTAATAGGCCTTTAATATCATTTTAATGACCTTTTTAACCTTATACATACCACACTCTGTACTCTTTTGCCTAGCTATGAGGCCTGTTAAGTTTTGGGCCGGTGTTAACAAGTGGTTACATGCATTTCCTTCCTTTATACGGATAAAATAAAAATAAAAATTATATATATTTTTTAGAATTAAATTTTGGTAAACTATTAAATATAAAATATATTTATAAATTATAATTTATATCTTATTTATTTTAACTTAGAAATTTATTGTTTAAAAAAACTACAGGTTCATTGTTTACAATTTATTATTTCATCGCTTATAGATTTATCGTTTACAACTTATAGATTCATCGTTTACAACTTGCAGATTTATCGTTTGCAATTTATAAGTTTATCATTTACAATTTATTATTTCATCATTTACAGGTTTATCGTTTAAAATTTACAGGTTTATTGTTTTTAACTTGCAAATTCATTATTTACAACTTATTGTTTCATCACTTGTGGTTTATCATTTACAATTTTAAAATTCATCATATAGAACTTACATATTTATCATTTAGATCTTTCATATTCATTGTTTACAAATTCTAGATTTATTGTTTAAAATTTATAAATTTATCACTTACAGATTCATTATTTATGATTTGCAGATTCATCATTTAAAAATTCATTGTTTCTATCAAAATTAATCATTTTCAACTTCTATCAACTCAATTTGCTCTATCTAAATTTCTCATTTTTAGTTTAAATATTTTTATTTTCAAATATTTTATGTCACAAATATATCAAAACTAATATTTTTCATCATGAACAATAATAATAATAACTAAAATATTAAAAAATACTAAAAATAAAATTAAATATTCAAATTAAAAATTTTATCTCACCAAAATAAATTTGAAATACATTGAGAAATTTTTCAAAAAAATAGACAGAGGGAGAAAAAGAAGAAGAAAATAATGATAAACAAAATACACAATAGATATAAAAATACGTCAAATATATAAATTATTAAATAATACGCTGCCATTTTAAAATCGAGATTATAATACACAATAAACATAATTCCATGATATAATTTTTCCGCGATAATGTGATCACCATTTGGTTTGGTATTGAAAAGAATGAAATTGATAAATATAATTTGAAAGTAACAATCTTAAGCTGGAACTGAAATAATGCCAAAACAGGTATAGGGATAAAAATATTCTTTTTTTTAGCAAAGGGGTAAAAATTGAATGTTATATCTTTTATTTTTTTTAATCTTTTAAAAATTGAAATTTTACTGCCAATATGTTTGAATAGAATTAAAACTATACACATTTTATAAGTGAAATAGGATAGTGAATAATTTTTATATCTAAAACGTTTAAATACTTGAGATTGATATTAAATATAGTGGAAATTTCACCATTTACCTACTTTTAATTTTTTATTTCAAAAACACAACAAATATTTTGGTTATCATTTTTACCAAATTTGAATTTTATTTTTACCTTTTTTCTATGATATTTGCATTTTAATAATGTCATTTATTTCATTTGTTGGTCCTGTAGTGTGATGTTTATGGATGTAACTTCCTATTTAATTTTTGTACTTTTTAACTTCTTATTTCTTTTGATTTTTTTCCTATTTCCATTCTTCCATGATATTTTTGTATATTTTTCATTGTTGAAACTCCTTTTCATGTATAATAAAGTCTTTTAGTGAAATTATTGAGAAAATAAGAAGGTCAAATATTAAACATTTGCCAAAATTATACATGATATTTATTACCTTTTATATTTAATGTTAGATAAATATTATGTAAAAGCATCATTTATATAAAAAAATGTATCATATATATATAAAAACAATAGGTAAATGTTGAGTAAAAATTGGATAAATATTAGATAGACATTGAGTAAATATTGGATAAACTTTATGTAAATGTTTAGTATTTATAAGTGCATCTCAATATTAGATAAATATTTAGTAAATATTAGATAATCGTTAGATAAATTTTAGGTAAAAGTAAGATAAATGTTAGATAAATATTTTTAATTATTATTTACTTAAAATATGTCATATCAAATTTGTTTTGTATTTACTCATTATTTATATACAATTTATCAAATGATTTTTAAAAAAATATATAAACAACAGTATATTTATGATTTTAGTATTGATGTTGTTGTAAAAATATATAAATGTAAAAATTGATTTTGAGAGATTAAAATGATTTTTCTGAAGAAGACAGTGAATGATTTAAAAATAACTATGAAAAATGCTATATTTTAGGATCTATATAAAAAAAACATTATGCTAGATTTGTTTAAAAGAAATTATTGAGTGAAATTTTCGGTTTTTTTGTAGATTTAAAAATTAAAAGTTGATTTTAGTATTTTTAAAATAATTTTTAAGTGTAGGCAAATCTGAAAATATTTTAGGTTTTTTTTTTCATTTATGAAAATTTCCCATAAATATTTGAAGAATCATGTTAGACTATATATTCAGATCTTAATATATTTGTATATACATCTCACTAAGTCAGATTTTAATAAAATTTTTAAGTCATTTTATATTTCTTTAAATTTGAGTCTCTTTCCGATTTGGATAAGATTTTAAATGTTGCTATTAACATTCAACTTCAGCATCTACTCTTATAAAAAAAAAAAAACATTCAACATCTATTACAATATCGGCAATAAATTATTTTATTTTAAAAAATATATTATATAATTAAA
Organism: Triadica sebifera; assembly: GCA_023653625.1. NCBI lineage: Eukaryota > Viridiplantae > Streptophyta > Magnoliopsida > Malpighiales > Euphorbiaceae > Triadica > Triadica sebifera. The sequence goes on along the minus strand of CM042898.1, from coordinate 13,605,707 downwards.
GGTAATTAAGAGAAAACATTAACATTGAAGTCTAGTGCTCTCAATTTATAGGATTCATTTGATATTCAAGTGATTAAATGTTTTTTATTTTTTATTTTTTTTAAAAAAAAATAAAAATGTCTGAAAGCGAATCGAAAATACCAAAATCTATCGAGTTCCATTCAGAATTTCAAATGTTGGGCTTTTTGGCCCAAAAGGCTAATATCCGCTTCCGCCTTACATAAAGAAAAAATGATACCCCGGGCACCGGGGAAACCGCAAAAGTGCAAAAGGCGCGCAACCAACTCTTAAAATCCCCTCCCTTATAAAAGCGCATCTCAACCTTCCATTTCCATCTCGACATAATTAACCGTCCACGTTATCAATCCGTGTCGCTTCAGAACCAACCAATCACCTCTCTCCTCTGTTTTCTATATAAACAATTGCATCTCTTGTTACTGGATGTCAACAAACCCATTAAAGTCGAAGAAAATACCTAATGGCAGCCAAGGCAGCGGAGAAGAAGCCAGCTGAGAAAAAACCGGCGGCGGCGGAGAAGGTGCCGGCGGAGAAGAAACCACGAGCAGAGAAGAAGCTGCCAAAAGAAGGCGCGAGCGATAAGAAGAAGAAGAAGGCAAAGAGGAGCGTGGAGACATACAAGATATACATCTTCAAGGTCTTGAAGCAGGTTCACCCTGATATCGGCATCTCCAGCAAGGCTATGGGGATTATGAACAGTTTTATCAATGATATATTTGAGAAGCTCGCTCAAGAAGCTTCGAGACTTGCAAGATACAACAAGAAGCCCACCATTACTTCTCGCGAGATACAGACTGCTGTTAGGCTTGTTCTCCCTGGAGAGCTTGCTAAGCATGCTGTTTCCGAAGGCACGAAGGCTGTTACTAAGTTCACCAGCTCTTAGGATTAGGGTGGGGAATTAGGGTTTCTGGATGTAAAGGTTTATACTTTTAAAACGAATTTTATGGGCATTTCGTTTAAAATCAAGGAATGGATTTCTAGGTTTTACTAGCAGTTTCTGTTAGTATTTTTAATTTTATGGTTATTTTGATTGCTTTTGAGACTTGCAATTTTATTTTTCAAGACTCTGTGGAGCACTGACAATTAAGAAAATACTGAGAAATTCCTTGCAGTTCTCATCAGATGTTATTCTTAACTCTGTAATTTTACCCTGAAATTCATGTGTATTTGTTATCTTTATTTAGCCGAAAGCAAGACAGCACTTAATTGGCTTGTTAGAAGTCGAATTATAGGAAAAATGGCGTTAAATAATCCATCTTTTTGTGAAGAGTTCAATCAAAGTGGTAAAAGATGGAAAAAGAATTTGATCACAACTTTTTTATTAAGGGAAGAATGAAGAATTGAGGAGACATTTCTTTTATTATTTCAATTATACATTTGAATGCATATAAACATTCCATATTCAATCAAAAGAAAATCTGAGAAAACAGATATAGACCCTGAGGAGTTTCCAAATCCAAACTCATTTTTTCACTTCAAAATTCAAAGATTTATCTCTTTACAGTATGGAGTAAGCTCGAATCACTTCAACAATTGGGGCACGACACAAAGGGCATTTCCCTCCACCACGGACCAACTCATTTGCACATTTTGAACATGTGCACATATGTCCACATCTACATTCATACATAGGTAATCATTTATCACAAAAATAATATAAAAAACAGACAAATAAAATCAACAATCGCCATACCCAAAAATTTTTACCTGTATAATAAAGAATCGATATGGCAGTCACAACAAACACAACATGTTCCTTTTCTTACATGACCCCATTTTGATCCATCCTCTGACGTCTCCGCAACCAACCCTGTAAAAATTTGATTGCCCATGTCTTTTCATTAATGATTTTATAGCTCTGTCTACAAGTAACATAAAATCTCTGTTTCATAAAGAACACAAACCTTTTTCTCCAGCTGACCGATTCAGAGCCGCAGAGACTTCTTGTCTGACAGAGCGTTGTAGCTCGAGTTGCATATCCATGCAGGCCTCCAGCATCCTCTGCATGTGGCTCATTCCTTGCTGAAGTCTTGCCATGTCCGCTCTCAAGTCATTTATCATCTCCCACTCCTTCCCCACATCATAATCCACATTCAGATTGCTTAGAAAAAGTAAATATATGCACTGGAGAATACCAAAATCTAGACAAAGCATAATATTGGAATTGAATAGACAACTAGTTTAACATTCAAAGAAAATATTGGGGGCAGAGTAGCTAACTATGAAGTCTGCCTTCAACCAACCTTAAAATATTTCATTAATAAAATGATTGTACAAGATAAAGAAAATCACAAGGTCCACAATCAGAAATATCCAATCTTCTATACAAATTCAGATGTTTAAAACACTGAAATGAGTCAAACAAACCGAAAATAATGAAATGAGCTGTAGTGATTTTAAGTGTCAGGCACCATGAGCACACGTGAAACAGAGACATGAAGCATTTATTTTCATGCAATTTTTTAACCCAGAAACAATCGATCAAAAAAATGATTAATTGGACTTTGGAAAAAGAATGTCCTAAGTGAATGACATGGCTGACACAAAATTCAACAAAGAACTGAAAAGAGAAAAAAGACAACCAATTTGTAAAATAAAAACCAAACTCAAGATTCAAGCTTTTTGGCAGAAAGACAAACTCACAAGCTCCGATCGATGCATGCTATGGCGAGACCAGCTAGTGTGATGTAAATCCTGGTGCCAAAGTGGCTGAGGTGGGGGTACAGGTGGTGATGGTAGAACCAATGAAGGTCTGTTCATAGCATCACGCTGATCCTCATTTTGTTCATCTCGTTGCTGATCCTCATCCTGCTCAGGTGAAGCAGGAGGAGGTGTTGGCAAGTTTCTGTGCAGATCCCAATCAATAGGAGCACGACCTTGCCTTTCCACATATGACTGTATTAATTGGTCCAGACTTTCACGGAAACCACTACGAAGAAGATTAGAAACACTTCTCCTACAAGATTAAGATAAATTTTAATTATAAGACCGATCAAAGTTAAGTACTATAAAGATTAAGACATATAAGCTCATTTTTACGTTACCAATTTACCTGCTCAAAAAGTAATATAAAGATTAAGACATATAAGCTCATTTTTATGTTACCAATTTACCTGCTCAAAAGTTCCCTAAGTTCCATACTATACACATTATCATCATCAGGAGGGTGAAATCTATTAAATCTTCTGATAGGAACAGCCCGGCGAGTTCTTGGAGGATCAGAAGGTCCCTCTGTCCAATTTCCAGCAGCTTCCCGAGAGGAATTTTCATGCCAAACTCTCTGAGCTTCCTGTTGATGACTTTGTTCACTCTGTACATTCCCAGGTGTTTCCTGGGGCCAGCCATTAACTGAATTCTCTTGCCAATTTTCATCCATAGGTTCAGCATTACCATTTCTCCACTCATTGAACCGAGCATAGTCTGTCGCTTGCCAGTTTCTTCCCTCATTTTCTGTTATTTGTTCTTGCCAACCTTCTCCTCGAGTAACAGTTTCTTGCCAATTCACATTATTGGCATTTGTATTGCTTGGTGAGTTGTTTGTTTGATCAGACAGCTGATGGATGCCAGTTTCCTGACTCCAGGGTGGTGATTGCTCATTGTCTTCATGTTGGATATTCTGTGAAGAGTTTGTTTGACTCTGATCATTTCTCATATCATTGGCATTACTATCAGGTGTGCTATCAGAATGGCCACCAGCTTGACCACGAACAATATTTTCCAACCTGGAGCGAAACCCTTCCCTGAGAAAGAGAAAAAATTGCTAACGTTAAAACAAGCCAAAATGCAAACAAGCACAATTACTAACAGAATGTGGTACACTATAAGCAAGAAAATTCTGCACTTCATTAATGAGAAAAAAGGGGCCAAAAATGCTGATTTTATATCTTTTCTTGTATAGATAGGAAAGCTAAGAAAAGGAATTTACATAAAACACATCCTACATATCTAAGAAAAGACGCTAACATTAAACATATCCTATAAACATGTGCACAAGAGAAATATGACTGGATAGGCTGGAGGATGAAACAAGCTTCAAGCTTCTTGTCCTGTTAGGACAAGATAGATATGTAGTCTTACCAAGATTTACAATATGATAAGCTTGCACAAGTTCTAAAAAGGTCATAATTACAATGTTTGGAAAAAAAAAAGAAAAAGTACCGAGAAACAAAATGTTAGGTATTGAGCAGCTTTTGACACTCAATCGACATACTCTGGAAATCTAGAATTGAGACACAAATATCAATATCTGACATAGGATCATCTAGAATTGTGACACTAATATCAATATCTGACATATGATTACCTAAGACCCTCCAATAATGCTATTTTTCCACAGCATCACCTAGTGTTATATATTACCAGCAATTTCTAACCAGTATACACAAACAACCATAAAAAAAAACAAACATTTCACGAAGTTTTCTCGAAATCACTCAAAAGAAAGTTGTATATATACATATAATAGTATCATCCTAGCATACAATCTATCCATTATCATCAATAATAAAAATATTCTTACTCTAAAGGTCGATAAGATTCATAATTATATACAAAAAAGCACAATGATAAGGTGTTTGATGGAATGAAGCATTATGTAAAGGCTTGTACAATGAAACATGAAAAAAATAGAGAAATATCATACCTTAAGCCAGAAACAGTGTGCCGTTGTCTTAATTGAACTAGTTCACTTGCAGCCATTGAAGGTGGTCTGTCTTCTTCAACAGGTCTTTCATTGCGCAAGAATCTACCTCTAAGCAAAGACTGAAAATGTTTTATATTTTAGTAATCCAACGATAGCCTATACAGGAAAACTGAAAATCCACAATGATATGTCAAAATAAATAGAAAAACCTTTTAGTACCCATAGGACAAATTTCAACAACATTCTATTTCAATGCATTGTCATCTAAATTGCTGAAGACAGAGGATTCCACTATAAACCTGCTGCTGCAGTAACTAGTCACTTTGAGCTCAAAAATAAGAGACTCCACCTCTAAGGAAAAAGAATTATAATCGAAATTTCTATTATTCTCCTGAACTTATTAAAATAAATTAGGGATAATTCTGAAAATGGATCACAATGTGCTGAAGCAAAATTGCTCAACCAATTACTATGAATCTAAGTGAAGCTAAAATAATATCAATCACTCAAACAAATAGGACTACAACAAAATTTTATGTAATAAATATGAGTGAAAAAGCCATAAAAAAACTCCAAAAGCTAATTTCTGAAGGAAAGAAAACACCTAAGAAGAAACTATAAGTATTATTGTTAGAATTGTGGAATTTGATTCAATTTGCCACCCTAGTAATTGAATTTCATAACGTAAACTGCAAATGTATATTATGCCTGAATCAATCTATCCGGTTGATTCTTTCTCATCAGGCCTGTAGGATCCAACATGTTGGAAACTCATACTTTATATTTAATTTTAACATGAAAGGATGCCCAAAACGCTCCATCAAAGGAAATTCCACTCAGAATTTCTCTTTTTTTTTTAAAAAAAATAATTACATACCTTAACAGTAAACAAAAACTACTCTTGCTACCTTATGTATCTTCATCTTCTACTTCTATTCCCCAACTATTCTAGTATTCCACCAAAAGTAGAGGATTTAAAACTTTTTTTTCTTGCATGCAATTACAGGATATGGATCCAGGTATAGAAGTATTGGATATTTTTATCAAATTAACACATCATTATCTTTCAAGGTTTAGTTATTATACATTTGCATTTCAGAAGAATTGAGCCTAATATGAACTCAGACCCACATTTCTTACTCCAATCGGCCCATATGACAGATCCCTGTTCAAGACGGCATATTCTATTATTTTCTCTTTTTAAAAAAGAATGATATGATTTTCAAATTTTGTAACTAATCCAATAATTCAATTTGGTGCTCAATCAACAGAATGAGAATTTCAAATCTCAATTTTACAACAATGAACATAAGGCTGAAATTATAAAGCTCCCAATACAACTGAAATTGATATTGAGAAAGTAGAACTAACTGAGGTAATGACTGAATTGCTGCGTGTCCAACAAAGTAAATCTACTTTAGTTAAACCCTATCCAATCTTCCTAAAGAACTCAATTATCATGAGGCAAAAAATGCGCAGCAAATCTAGAACCCAAAAACAGATAGGAAAGGATAAACTTATCACTGAAGTGAAAATTAATTATGTGAGGAATGCATGTAATTTCACCCACAGGCCACAACCATTAAGATTATGTAGAACATTATATAACATGAAAAATCATGTCAATATAACATGAAATATCATGTATTGGAATTAGGTTCAATTTCTACACACATTGAGAAAAAAAATGTCAACTATACGCGAAAATAGGCACTGCACACCGACAAATACAATGTTCACATCAGAAAAAGTTGTATACAAATATATCATAACGATGAATAGAGTTATTCTAAAACAAGATAGCACACAGTTCACCGCCTAATACTGTTGAAACTCTGTTGAAACTAAAGGTAAGAAATGGTATGATAAGCAGTAACATAACTAAAAGCATTATATTATATAACCAACCTGAATTCGATTACGGTGAGCAAAATCAGAGACAGCCCGATGCTCCAGCAGTCCCTGAAGTTCCCTCTGTCTTTCCCGTTCAATCCTCACAAGTAAGTCGAGAAGAGCTTGTCTTCCACGGAGCCTCAGCATGTCTCGGCGAATGTGCTCTGGTTGTCCTTCATCATGGTCCACAGCTGACCCATCACGAACTCTGTCAACTTGTGCATCAGATTGGGCACCCTGGTCTTCCCTTCGTGAACCACGCCCTCCATGCTGCTGGCTTGCCATCTGCACCCACTCCCTCACAATTCTAACCCTTTCACGTTCAGTTTCGCCAAGCCATTCCCCTCTAGGACTGCCATTCCTTTGGGAGACGTTAGAAGTATGGTCACTAATGCCACACTCCATCCATCCCCGGACAATCTGCCTCACTCTCTCCCTCTCAACTTCCCCAAGATCAGGAGATTGCTCCCTACTAGACCCATTATTATCTCCACGCACATTCTGTGAGCCAAGCCGGTCATGCGACCAAGGTCCAAACTCATTCTCACTCTCACTTGCATCCCCCAAACTTCCTTGATTCTCACTTCCCCTACTCTCAGACATGTTTGTACTTGATAGATCCGCATTGGACTCCACACTTCTTTGCTGTCTCAATCTCTCTCTCACTCTCTCACGTGCCCTATTCAACACATGCTCATCCTCCAACTCCCGCCACATTTGCAAAATTGCAGATGCCTGAGTGCTAGGCCGTTCAACTGCACCTTGCCTTCTTGAAGTTGGGGATTGCGACTCCCTCAAAAATGAGGAATCAAGCATGGAAACTGTGTGCAAACCTGCAAGTGCCATTAACTCTGACTCACGATTCCTCCTTTCAATAGTGGTTATCATCTCCTGCGCCTGGCGAGCTGCCCATCTGCTTAAAATGCGTGAGTGGCGTCTCCTCGCAGCTGATGACTCGGCCAAGTCATCACTATCTAGATCAGACCTACGTCTTCTGCGAACAAGCTGATCCCCGTCCTCATCATCATCCTCCGGATTACGTGTGGAGCTACATGAGGCAAATGACATGCAATTATCCAAATGGCCACGCATCAATTCCTCCAATTCGCGCTCGAATTCAGCGCGGGCATCATCAGTCGATTCAGGCTTTTGTTGTAAAGGTTGAAAATCAGTCATGCTCACAATCCCTACCCCACCTCACACCACCACACCCACAATTTCCCCCTATAAATAATAATGCTTTTTTAGTTTCATGAAATACAGATAATTCCCTCAAAAACCTCCATAACAATCCTAAAAGAAAAATTCAATTAAAAAAAATTCAATTCGAAACAGAACCCCAAATTCAGTTCCAAATTGATAAATAGAAAAAAAAAGAAGGAAATTATGCCCTAAGTGGATTATGATCGATGCAGTTCCAATCCATATCACCTGATAACATTTACAAAAGTCACAATTAAACCGGAAAAAATATATATAACCAGAATTTGACAATACAAATAGTGAATAAAATTAGGAGAGAAATTAAAAGAGAAAATAAGGAATTGTTGAATTAAAATTGTGAAAAATTACGGAATTGAGAGTAAGCGCGTAAAAGGCGTACCTTCGAAATTGTATACAGGGATACAGTATCAAATGCGTTCAAATGTTTCTTAATGTTGTGAAATTGAGATAGAGAAACCAAAACCCTAACTTTCTCTTTTTCTGTTTCTTTTATACAGAAAGAAAGAAAGGAAAAGAAAAGAAAAAGAGAGAAAATGTGAAGTGTAAAGAGAAAATATTGTTGAAGAAGGAGAAGAAAAGAGAGAGATCATTCAATAGAATGATATCACAATTTATAAAATACATTAGAAAGAGAGAGAAACTGTGTGTTTCTCTGTGCTCTTTAGAGAGAGAAAAATGAAAATGAAGCTTTAGAGAGAGAAGGAGCGTACTAGGCAGAAGAGAGAGGAACAGCTTCTTTTTTTTTTTTTTTTTTTTTTTTCTGTATGAAGAATTTTTTTTTCATTATTTATTTATTTTCTTTTTACAGGTTGTGAAATGACAACGGATCTAAAGGGCGCAGCAATCTTCCGATGAGGGACACGTACGCTATTTTTCAATTAGAGTTTTTATTTTTAAATAAGGTCAATTGCCTAATGCCACGTCATATTACATGTTGTAATTTCCTCTTAATTTTTTTTATTTTAAAATAGTTAAATCTCTTAGTTAAATTTTGATATTGTCGTAGTCTATGAAAAATTATTTCCGTTTTACTTGTTTTGAGTCTAAAAATTGTTTCTCTATGAATAGCAATTGAGAATGAATTCAATAATGCGAATAGAAGTGAGTTATGTTAGACAATGTGATTATTCTTTTAAGCAAAAAATATATATTATAATGTCTTCTTTATCTCTTTTTTAATATTTATTTTTTTAATATAATTTTGCAGACATATATGATTACGAAAAATTTAAAATATATTTAGATTCAAATTAAAGAAAATACTTGATAATATGCATTTCTAGCTAGCGTACATAATATATAGATGTGATTTAAGATAATGGGGCAAGGAATTAAACTAAAGAATTAAATTGTTGTTCAATCTAAGTCAATTGAAATATCAATTATTGTTCAAGGAAAAAATAAATTAAAATGCTTATAGATTTGCTTACATTTTTTCAAGTTGGGGTTACTACCTTTCTAAATAGTTTCTATAACATCATCGAATATAATTAGTATTAAATCAATTATAATAGCAAATATTATGAAACTTTTATTTTTTTCGAAGCTCAATTAAAATAAAACTTCTTTTAAAATATCTAATTTGCATCATGACTATTTTAAAATCTATGTAAATAAAAATAAAAGAGAAAATCAAATTAACTTTTTCTTTATATTAAAATATAGTATAGGTTTCATATAGCCTCTATTTTACAAATAACATTCCACAGAGGGTAAATACAAAACTATTATTAATACATGAAATTTAAAACCAAAACATTCTAGTGTATTACCTACCAACTATGTCTTATCACGTGACTTTTCCATCAAACTCTCAATTTCTATCAGTAATCATCTAATCAGCTACATTATTTATACACTAAACAACTCATACCTAACAGTGTATATGTATATACATGCAAACAAATATGTGTGCATACCATCATATCATATTAAGACATTGGCTTATATATATCTAAAATACGCATAACCTATCATGTGCATTCTGTGTTTATACTCATATTCATATTTCTACTTTATGAACTGCATAGAAACTCGCATCCTAAACTTACATATTAAATATTTATATCATGCATTTACATCCGTATTCTTAATCATTTCATAATAATCATGCATAGGAATATATTTTCTATCCTATGTCAAGTAATTGATTAGAGAAAAAAATATTTTCGATTCTTATGACTCATTTCTTTTTTACATTTATATTATCAATTCCATACTTTTAAGTATTTATCATTCATTAACACCTCATATTGTATCCCAAATAATTTTTTATTTTCAATATGTTATTCACATACTAGGTTTCTTACAATCATTATATATCGCTAATTTATATTTTTCTTTGTTATATCTTCATATTATGCCCTCACTTATTACATATATTCTTTTGATCATGTGGAGCATCAACTGATATCATTTATATATAAACATTCATGAAAATCATGTATTTCATACTTATAGTATATTATAGAATATACCCATGCATAACCATCACATTACATTGTTAAAGAAAATAACATGTGACATTATAATAAACTTCACGGGCATGAACTATATGTTCACGATCATGAAGGTTCCATTCACAGGTACCCCTACTCGTGAACCAAATCGTAAATGTGCTTGTAAATACTTCTGGTCATTAAGTGCACATTTTTCATGGGCATGAAGAAAAAGTCACGGGTGTTACTCTGTGTTATAGATGTGAATCAAGTGTTAACTCAAGCTATAAAAAGGTATGTTCTACATGAATTTCGCTTTTAGACATAATTCACAGTGAAACCCCTATCACATATGGGAATCTAAGTTTTTCATCATGTATCAACACTAAAATAGAGCAATATTACAAAATACATGCAAAGGCTCTAAGATTGACCAATGTCAATCACTCATATCAATATTCAACAATATTTCATGCTATAAACATGCCATAACACAAAAAGACAGCATTTAGAAGGCAAATCATGTTCAAAGGCCTTTTTGATTAACCATAACTTCCTAACTCATTTTCATGGCATATTAACATAATTAACATACTATCATTTTATCTCACAAATCAATAGCAATTAACACTCATATCACTCAAAACCAAATATTTAACATACTTGAAGAAATGTATTTATGGATTTCAATATATATGTACTAACCTTATTCTTCCCTATTTGCTTGTTACTCTTCAACTTTTTCATCTCTAAGTCCACAAAAATCCTAAAACCGATATCATTTTTCAGCTTAACTCTCTCTCTCACTTCTTTTTAAGCTCACATCACTCAAAAACACTCTACCCCTTATCTTTGTTTTCTAGTTTTTTCCAAGTTTGATCTATCTTTCATGGTAAAGGAAGTGATAAGGAAGAAGAAGGTGAATATTATTAGAAAGTTGTCCTAAAGGCAATCACCTTAGGCACTTCATATACTCATTTATTATTAACAAAAGATATTTTCATTATATCGTATTCATTGCATATGAATTGATATAGATCTTTGACCGTTTAATGAAATATTTGGTATGGAACACAACATTAAGGAAATAATGATGATATCTTGATAATGAGAATCTTATTATGTGCAATTGTGTTTATACCTAAATTATCTCTATTTATAAGATTAACAAAATGGAACATTATTAACCTAGATAGACTAGCACATGTGATATTCCTTGACTAGGTCAAACATTTTATATCATAAGTTGTAAATATGAGATGTTTAAAGTTAACATGTGGATGTTTGCTAGAGTAGCCAAGTATATTGGATGACTTGCTATGAGACAATCACATGGATATCTATTCAATGTTAGTGATAGTTTTATCATAACAGTGGTGCAAGTATACTTAGACTAGAGATGCTTAAGGTTATCTTGAATACTGAATCCTATACTTTGACTTCATTCCTTATTGCCTCTTAAAAGTTGCTTATAGGGTAGTGATTGGGTATAACATGAGGTATTCAGAAGTAGTTGAGAAGTCAATGAAGGATTCACCACTTCTGATAGAAGAAAAGTATACCTATGGCCTTTTGAAGAGATCATTACTTAGAAATTCTTGGCCAAGGTGGACATATCTTAAAGAAGAACATCAAGGACATATCTAATAAAGTAATAAGTATCATAAATAAGAACTAATATTATTTGGACTAGATGTGACGTAGTCAATCTAGTGAGGCTGACATATAGTTCATATTCTGAACTAAATAAGGTATAGTTTGGTGAAATGATGAATTGCACGATAATTATATATGGGAGGGTTAAAAGTCAAACCACTGACTTTTCTGATTAATTGGGTGGTCATAATGTATTGATAGATATTGCTCATGATTAGCTAAGTTAAGAAAAATTGATGAAAAATTAATTATGCGTCAAAAGTATTTGACTCTAGAATCCTAATTGTATTAGGATTCATTCCGAGACTTGAGCTGCTGACATGACAAAAAAACCTATTAGGTCACATGCGTAGAGAGAATGAAGAAAATATAAAATGGGTTTGGATAAGATCTAAGTAAGAGACAAAAAAAATTAAGCCTTTTATAAGAGTTATAAAATTAGGTCAAATCCAATTTGGATTATGATTGTTGACTTGGTCAATATTGGGCTATATATTTTAAGGAAATAGACCTATTAGGGATTTTTCTTTTCTAACCCTAAAAGGGATTAGAAATAGTATAAATACTCATTTTAAGGAGTCATTTTTGTGGTTGTTCCCTTATAAAAAATAAGAGTCATTTTTCTCTTCTTCCTTTTTTCTTTCATAAGATAATTTTCCATAGCTAACACTTTGGACTTTTGTCACCCCATCTCCTTGGAGGTTTTCTTCTTCTTTCTTCGTGTGGATACTCTTAAAGGTAATCTTAGCTTTGGATTGTTGAGGTTTTTTACAACCCAACAAAGAAAAAAAATTTAACAACTTGGAAGATTAAGAGTTGGAAACAAAGGTAATAAATTTCTCCCATTAGATGATATAATCTGATTTTAAAATACATAGGGCGTTCCTTGGGTTTTAGTTTTAATTATTTTTTTATGTTTCTATTGTGTCATGTACGAGATGCATGTTCAAAATCCAATAGCGGTATCAAAGCCGCCCAATGTAAATTAAATTTGGATTATCAATTAGATTATTGAAAAAGGAACAACTTGGATTCCCTCATTTCGTTGAAAACGAATTTGATTCTATTTGGCCTAAAATTTTAATTTTAATTCAATGAAATATTAATATGATGATATTAGATATTGTTGATGATAATTAAAATATTTGAATTTGATTTGAATATGAAATTCGAAATTGTGCATGTTGCTGAATTTTTAGGGTTTGTAAAATCTAGTATTGCCAATTGAGTTCTTTATGGGGCTGTTTGAATTTGGTTTGTTAATTTGATTATTCAAACATATTTATGATATATTTATAATATATTTTAACTTCTGGATAACACCTATAATGATGTAAAAATTATTTTTGATCATGGAATAAATAAAATAAAAAACTAGGTCAAAAATCTTATCATGTGATGAGACCATTTTATTTTGTTTTTTTTTTAATATTAATGACTAGAATCTTAATTTTATATTTATAAGATATTCATGATGTTATGTTTATATCAATTATATGCTAAAGTTAAATTAAATTCGTAATTAAGTTCCTAAAAAATCTTAATTCTCATGTATAATTCAATTTAGCCAAATTTTGAGTAATTGGTTTGCTAGTTGAATGATGAATGATTTAGATTATCTAATGAATGAATTTAATTATTTTAAAATGATTATGATTTGATTATAATGATGATAATAAATTTTAGAAGTTTTGGAAATTTTTAATGGAATTTGATTTGAATTTGAAAAGAGTTTTAAAAGTCATATTAGTTTGACTAGGATTCTTGAATACAATTGTAATTAGGATTGTTTAATCCTATTTGGCATCAAACTAATAACTAATTAAGGTAATTTAATTATGAACTAACTACTAGTCATATTTAGATTTAATATTAAATGTGGTTTAAATATTAAATTTGGATTTAATTGTTGTATATATTAAATTAGTAATAACCTAGTTGGCAAAGTAGAAAATTTTAGAAAACTTTTTGATATGATCAAATGTATGCCTAATTTGCATAATTTACTTTTAGAAAGTATTTCTAATTGTTCATATGATTATTTAATAAAATTAAATAATTATTTATGATGAATTTTGTTATAGGCCAAACAATTAAAATAAAGTTTCAAGAGTTGAAACAAAGGGAACCCAGATAGTTGCAATAATAGATTACCTTTAATTATGTATTAGAAAATGAATGCTAGGGATGAATAAAATGGTATGATGGTATGATTATGGACTAGACCAATGTGACTGATTATGCATGAATTTTATTTTTGATAAATAGGGTCTACGAGTCTTTGCCTTATCTATTCTCTCTATTGTATTTCTCTTCTTATCTCACTCCTTTCAAATGTAACTTGAGATTTTTTTATGAAGAAATTATGTAATTAAATTACATAAGATTAGAATATAATTGAAGTGAAAAGGAGTAAGAAGCAAAGGAGATGGAGCCAAAAGTACAGAAACATTAGAATTGGATATTGTTTTATATTTCCAAGTTGTAATTTCATATATCTACTTAGGTAAGACCTAGTCAATTCTTTCATAGTTCAAAGGATTGATGTTAGATTATATCCATAATTATGATCATATAATTAGTATTATTTATCTATATGTGATGAATGAATATATTATGCATGCCAAATTGCCATGATGAGACCTAAATTAAAGAAATCTCTCATTAATAATATTAAGGCCGATCTTTCCATTAATATGACAAGAATTAGAGTTTTTTAGAGTTTGGATTATTAGGAAAACTCAATCTCGCTCTATAAGAATATTTTCAAACCATCGAAATATGATTTCATGATTAATGGATTGCCTTTAACTAGTTATGTTGGCTTGTTGGGCAAATCCAAGGTCAATGTCAATTAGAGGCAAAGTTGGGTAAGTGTACATGAGATATGCACATATCAAGAGTTGATAGTCCAATGATTCAATAGTTGCATAAAAGATGTAATTAGTGTGAGATACCTATCAATTGACCTAAGATGACTTATTGGACAAACCTAAGGTCATTCTTAGTGATGTTGGATACTGACCCACTAAGAAAGCTTCCAACGGGTTCTCTTGGATTCATACTGAGGGCTATGGGTTTATAATAAAATAGTGGGAGTTATAATGCACGTTTATTAAAGACCTAATAATCATGCATATAGTACATTCTCTAAACATGATCTTTCTTTACATATAGGTTGATATAATCATGTCATCAAACATGAATTTAGGCTTAATTTTTGAATCCAACAATTTGACTGGCTTGAACTTCTTTGATTGGCTAAGGAATTTGAGAATAGTTCTCAAAACAGAAAGGATAACCTATTTCTTGGAAGAGATGCTTCCTTCCTCTTCTGCTGATAATGCATTTGTTGATGAACAGTTGACATATAAAAAATATGTGGATGATAATGCGTTGGAAGGTTACATTATGTTTGCCTCTATGTCTCTCAAGCGTTAAAAGAAACATGAGACTATGGATGCAAATTCCATTGTGTATCATCTAAGGGAGCTAATGAATAAGCAAGCTCACACTGAGCGATATGAGATATCTAAATTGCTCTTTAGCTTCAAGATGGTAAATGGAACATCTCCAATGCAAGGTACAGTTAAAATGAGGAAGAAGGGCAGAAATTGCTTCTATTTTGGCAAGAATGACCATTGGAAGAGGAGTTGTAAGACCTATCTAGAGTCTTTAAAGAAGAAAAAGGATAAGACATTAGATGTACCTTCTACTTCAAGTATTTATGTTATTAAGGTTAATACTGTTTCTATTAATAATGCATGGATATTGGATATCGGATATGACTCACACATATGTATTGATTTGCAGGGCATAAGGAACAGTAAACAGCTTAAGAAAGAAGAGTCAGACCTATGTATTGGTAATAGAGCAAGAGTTACTGCATTAGTTGTAGAAACTTATATATTGATGCTCCCTAATGGGCTTGTTTTATAATTATATGATTGTTATTATGTTCTAGGTTTAACAAATAATATTATTTATGTTCCTTATTTAAACAGAAAAGGTTTCATTTAACTATTAATGAAAATGGTTGCTCTATATAGTTGAATGATATTCTTTATAGAACTAGTACATTATGTAATGAGATTTACATTCTTGACATGTTTAATTCAATCCTCAATATCAATAATAAAAGACAAAAGTTTGATAACCTAAAACTATCATATTTATGGCATTGTCGCCTTGGTCATATAAATGAGAAGCACGTGACTAAGTTACACAAAAATTGTGATTTAGGGTCATTTAATTATGAATTATATAACACATGCAAATTTTATTTGTTAAGAAAGATAACAAAATCACTTTTTAGTGGAAAGGGTGAACGTGCTAATGGGCTATTGGACCTTATACATACAGATGTATGTAGACCAATGTTAGTGCACATTAGAGGTAGTTTTATCTACTTCATCACCTTCATTGATGATTATTCACGATATGGGCACTTGCATATGATAATATACAAATTTGAAACATTTGAAAAGTTCAGAGAATTCAGAAATAAAGTAGAAAAATAACTTGGTAAAAGTATTAATACACTTAGATCTGATCGAGGTGGAGAATACTTAAGCCAAGAGTTTCGAGGTTATCTAAGAGATAATGAGATTTTATCTCAATAGGCTCCACCTTACATGCCACAACACAATAGTATGGATGAAAGGAGAAACCGAACTTTATTAGACATAGTGAGGTTTATGATGAGTATTGTAGAACTGCATAAGTCCTTTGGGGGCCATACACTAGAAACTCCTATTTATATATTAAATAGAGTCTCTTCTAAGTCAGTTGATATTACTCCATATGAGATATAGACTAACAAGAGACCTATTATTTCTTACATGAAAGTACATTGTTGTCTTACTTATATGAAGTGGATAATGTCACACAAGCTAGAAGCTAAGTTTGATAAGTCTCTATTTGTGGGATATCCAAAAGAGTCATTTGGATATCAATTCTACAACCATTTGGAACAAAAGGTGTTTGTTTCAAAGCATGTTGTCCCTTTAGAGAAAAAGTTTCTTAAAAAAAAAAAGATAGTGGGAGCAAGATTAAACTTGATAAAGTTCAAGATACCAAACACAGATATAAATCAACTGACAGAACCTGAATATGTTACTCATATAGATGAAGTAATAGCTACACCTTCTGAAACACAAGAACTTTATAGGTCAAGTAGGATACACACTATTCTTGAGACGTATGAATTTCTCATGAGTGAACAAAATGATATATTGCTTATAGAGGATGATGAGCCTACTACCTACGAAAACGTTCTAAATAGTTCAGAATCTAATATATGGCTAAAAGCTATGCAGTCAGAGATGGATTCCATATATGAAAACCAAGTATGGACTTTGGTTAATCCACTTTGAGGGATAAAACCTATTGGGTGCAAATGCATCTTCAAAAAGAAGTTTGACATGGAAGGTAATGTAACTACCTATAAAGCTAGAGAATATCATAAAAGACAAGGTGTTGATTATGACGATACTCTTTCTCTAGTTGCTATGCTTAAATCCATTAGGATACTCCTAGCCATTGTTGCTCATTATGATTATGAGATTTGATAAATAAATGTGAAAACAATTTTCCTTAATGGATATCTGACTGAGGATGTGTACATGACATAACCTAAGGGTTTCACATCTTATGATGGAAAAAAAGTATGCAAAATGCAAAGATCCATTTATGGATTGAAGCAAGCATACAAGAGTTGAAATATTTGATTTGATGAGACAATCAAAGAGTTTGGTTTCTCACAAAATATGGATGAATTTTATGTTCATAATAAGGTTAGTGGGACTGTAGTCATATTCCTTGTATTGTATGTAGATGATATGCTTCTTATAGGAAACGATGTCTCAATACTTCAATCATTCAAATTTTGGTTTTTTAAGAATTTTTCCATGAAAGACCTTGGAGAAGCAACCGATATACTGGGGATTAAGATCTATAGAGATAGATCTAAAAGGTTGTTTGGTCTTTCTCAGTCTACATGCATAGATAAAATGGTAAAGAGGTTTAGCATGTAATAGTCCAAGAGAGGATTAATTCCTATGACTTATGGGATTATTCTGTCTAAGTACATGTGTCCAAATACATAGGATAAACGGACACGCATGAGTAGGATTCCATATGCTTTGACTATTAGATCTATCATATATGCTATGGTATGTACTAGATCCGATGTATCATATACTTTGAATGTCATGAACAGATATCAATAATTTTTTTGTGAAGGGCATTGGATGGCTATCAAGAATATCCTTAAGCACTTAAAAAGGACTAAGGATACATTCTTATTTTATGGAGATGGTGAGTTTAAAGTAAGCGGGTATATAGATGTCAACTTTCAAATTAACAAGGATGACTCCAAATCCCAATCAGGCTATGTTTTCATGTTAAATGATGAAGTAGTTAATTGGAAAAGTTCCAAATAGGAGATGACTGTAGATTCCACAATCAAAAGAGAGTACATTGCAATTTCTGAAGCAATTAAGGAAGCAGTTTGAATAAGAAAATTCATCACAGAGTTAGAAATAATTCTTAACATTGTTGATCCAATACCCTTGTATTGTGAAAACAATGGACAAACAAAGGAACCACAGTCTCATCAAAGATTGAAACATGTACTCACATGTTACCATTTAATTTTGGAAATCATTGGTAAACATGATATAAAAATAGAGAGAGTTCCCACATATCAGAATATAACTGATCATCTTATTAAGCCCCTGCCCCAAAAGAAACATGATTGTCATGTATTCCCCTATGGTATCATGTATAAAGACGATTAATTTTAGTGCAAGTGGAAGATTGTTAGAGAGGTGCCATAAAGGTAATCCCTTTAGGTATTTAATGTACTCATTTATTATTAATAAAAGACATATTTATTATGGTATTCATTGCATATGAATTTATATATATCGTAGACCGTTTAATGAAATCCTTGGTATATAACACAACATAATGAAAATAATGATGAGATCATGATAATGCGAATCTTATCATGCGCAATTCTGTACACCTAAATTATCCCTAGTCATAGGATTAACAAGATGGAGCATTGTTAATCTAGATAGACTAGCACATGTGATACTCATTAACTAGGTCAAACAACTAATCTCATAAGTTGTAGACATGAGATGTTTAAAGTTAATATGTGGATGCTTACTAGAGTAGCCAAGTACATTGGATGACCTGTTATGAGACAATCACAAGGATGTCCATTCAATGTTAATGATAGTCTTATCATAGCAATGGTGCAAGATGTTCAAGGTTATCTTGGATATTGAATTTTATACTTTGACTTCATTCTTTGTTGCCTCTTAAGAGGTTGCTCATAGGGTGGTGATTGGGTATAGCATGAGGTATTCGAAGGAGTTGAGTAGTCAATGAAGGATTCACCTCTCTTAATAGAAAAAGAGTATACCTATGACCTATTGTAGAGATCATTACTTAGAAATTCTTGGTTGAGGTGGACATATCTTGAAAAAGGTCTTTAAGGACATATCTAATGGAGTAATAAGTCTCATAGGCAAGAACTAATATCATATGGACTAGATGTGATGTAGTCAATCTGGTGGGAGTTGACACACGATCCATGCTCTGAATCAAATGAGGTATAGTTTGGTGAAAGGATGAATTGCATAGTAATTATATATGGAAGGATCAAAAGTCAAACCACAAACTTTCTGATTAATTGGGTGGTCATAATGTGTTGCTAAATGCCGCTCATAATCTGATAAGTTAAGAAAAATTGATGAAAAATCAATTACGGGTCAAAAGTGTTTGCCTCGTATAATTCTAATTGGATTAGAATTTCACCCAAGACTTGACCTGCCAACATGACCAGAAAATCTATTAGGTCATACACATAGAGAGAATGAAGAAAATATAAAATGAATTTGGAGAAGATCCAAGTGTCAGAGAAAGAGAAATGAGCATTTTATAAAAGTTATAAAAATGGGTCAAATCCAATTTGGATTATGATTGTTGACTTGGTCAATATTAAGCTATATACCTTAAGGAAATGGACCCATTAGGGATTTTCCTTTTTTTAACCCTAAAAGAGATTAAAAAGACTATAAATACTCATTTTAATAAGTCAATTTTGTGGCACTCCCTTAAGAAAAAATAAGAGTTTTTTTTCTTCTGTCCATTTTCTCTTTCATAAGACAATTTTCCATAACTAGCATTTTAGACTTTTGTCATCCTATTTTCTTAGAGATTTTCTTTTTCTTCCTTCACATGGATACTCTTAGAGGCAATCCTAGCTTTGGATTTTTGTGATTTGCTACAATTCAATAAAGAAGAAAAAACTCATAACTTAGAAGATCAAGAGTTGCAAATAAAGGTAATCAACTTCTCCTATTAGATGTATGATTCAATTTTAAATTACATGGGACGTTCATTGGGTTTTGGTTTTGATTAATTTTTTTATATTTATGTTGTGCCATGTATGAGATGCATGTTCAAAATCCAATAAGAGGAGATAGTGACATGTCTGGAAGGATAAAGGGCATAGGATAGCTGGTGGTTGTTGAAAAAAAGGAATATGAGAGAGAGAAAAATGCGGCTATGTTCACTTACTCTATTAACTAATGTTCACAGGCGTGAACACCCCATGTCATAGCCATAACAAATATTTTATAGAAATAACCATAATCCCCAATAATCATGGTCGTGACACCTTACTCATTAGTGTGAATCCTTATAAAACTCTGCTGTTTTGAAAACTCAAATTTTTTCGGGCGTAAAAGCACATTTCTTTTCATTTTTTAATCCTTTTAAGTCTTAATATACCCACAATCTCTTATCAATCAACAATATATCTTATAGGCCCTAATTACTTGACGTTATAACTTCTAGGAACATCCGTTATTCACGTAAAAAAGGAAGAAGCAATTTAAGATATAGAAAAAAATTAAACATGCTCTAAATTTCAAAAGATCATGCTATCTATCTAATTAAAAGAAATATATTTAAAATAAAATCGGAAAAAGGAATTGAATACTTAGTTTAGATATGCTTACTTCAAGGGGAGGGAATTTTTGATATACAGAGTTTCAAATATAAGATCTCCCTTAAAGATGGAAAGTAATTAAGAAATAAGCATACATGAAGATAAAAATTGATTTTAGATAGAGAAATAGGTGAATATGAAAAACACGAGTTGAGATTGAAGAAATAATTAAGAAGTTTTACATTCCTTTTACTCAGGCTATTAAATTTTTTTAATAAAATCGGAGATCAAATAAGGGCCAGGGATCTCCATCTCCACTTGATGCAGGGATGGAGACCAATAAATTTTTTCCATAAAAAAATGGGGTGGGAATGGGAGCAGGATAGATTCTTTTGGAGTCGGAGATGAGAATGGTGAACTCCATCCCAAATCCCCCCTGCCACTCCTATATACTAACTTTTTTTTTTATTTTGGTTTCAATTGTTTTATTTTTTCAATAAAAAAACTTAATTTTATTTTATGGCCAAATATCATATTTTTGACTATTTAGCAAATAAAATGAATAAAGAAGAAAATAAATTTGGTTTCTTACTTATAGAAGGAGGACATTAGAGGAGTAATGAGTTATTTTATAAGACTTTTCAATTATTGTAGTGATATTAATAATTACAATAAGTTAATATGATCTAACCAAGAAAAATAAATAAAAAGGAATAAATTAATGGCCAAATTAGCTATTGAACCATATCCAAAAGCAATTTTACAATAAACTTTGATTCAGTGCAACTAACCTTTTAAGTTTCAAATTGGTGCAATATTACCCTTGATCCATCTTGCTGTTTGTACCTGTTAATATTTTCCATTGTATTAACTCGGTTTCCTTTTTAACTAATAAGAAGTTGACACTTTTCATACTAAAACGGTGTCGTTCAACCAATTTCAAAGATCAAATGGATAAATTAGCCCTTAAACAATACCAAAAAATGCAATTAGACTTTGAACTTTAATTTAATACAATTAAACTCTTTATGATTTAACCAAATACAAAGAAGCCCTTAAACTACCAAGATTTCTATCTCCTTTAAAAAACTTGTTGAACTAACTTAATTACCAATTACAAACTGACACATCACATTTTATTTAGCTTAACATGAATTTTTTTTTTCATTTTTGTAAAATAATAAATTAAATTAAAAATTAGTTTTTATAATAAAAAATTAATTAATTTTTAATAATAATAAAATTAATTTTTTTCATAATAAATAAATTCATCTTTAATTAATTAAATTTTCAAATATATATTACAAAAAATAAATAAATAAATAAATTATATTAACTAAATTATTATGAAGAATAAATTAATTAAAAAAATTTATAATAAAATTATGAATTATGAAACAAAGCACTCATTTGAAATTTTGCTCATGCTCTCGCTAATTAATGATGGGTTCTTGTGACTATAATTCTTATACAATTTGTAATTCTTGCATTCTTAATTATACAGTTAAATTAATTTTTAAATAAAAAATTTTGAAAAATTTAATAATTTAGTTAATATAATTTAATAATTTATTATGAAAAAATAATTAATTTTTATATAAAAAACTAAATTTTAATATAATTTATTCTTTTACAAAAATGAAAAAAAAATAAATTTCAAGTTAGAGCTAAAAAAAATGTCATGTGTTGATATGTAATTGGTAACTAAGTTAATTTAGTGAGTTTAATCAAATGAAACAAAAAACAGGATAATTTTGAGTCTTATTTGTACCTAATTAAAGTATAAAAAATTAATTATACTAAATTCAAATTCAAGATTTGATTTGTACTTTGAGAATAGTTCAATGCCAATTTACCCCTTTGGCCTTTGAATGTTATAACTTCATGGAAATGAAGCGGATTAGCTATTTTATTTATTAAAAGAATAAAATGACATCAATTAAGTGGGATCAAATCGGCTCAATGGAGGTAAATTAACAATATTGATGAAGTGAAAATTTAGGGGTATAAATTAACCTTTTTAAACTTTAGTGACTAATTTAAATTGAGTCATAGTTTAGAGGGTGACTCGCATTTTAGAGTATAATTTAGAGACAAATATGCCCCTCTGGCCTAAATTAATTAAAAGATATTTTGACTAAAAATCATAACGTGGTGGGTTAATTATTACAAATATAGCAAATAATGTAAAGCAATATTATTTTCAATTAGGAGAATGTAGAGTAGCAGAAAGAGAATAAAAAGATTAGTTGGGGACTGCATGGCAATATTATAACAAACGGTCCTAAAAATTTTATAATTATAATATAGAAAGTAGATTAAGCATAATCTAATGCTTGTGATCATTGAATTTGTTTTTTCCTTAACATTTTAAGAGTTAATTCTTATATTACAATAAATTAAAAAAAAAATTTAACTTTAATATTCTGATTGGTAAGGACATAAATGTTTTTTTTTTAAAATTTTTTAAGTGTTAAAGGGATTGTTCCATTTCATAATTATAATGTAGAAAGTAGATTAATCTAAATCTAGCACAGGATTGGCTTGCCGATCTTGCTTTTGATTTTGATATTAGCTTCCATGCTTAGCTGGTGTTATTGAGGAAGATTTTGTTGGAATTGTTTTTCCTAGGCCTGTTCGGATTTGGTGGGTCGTCCCTCCTTTGTTTCACAAAAAAAAAAAAAAAAAACTAGCAGAGGATGCTATGAATATCAATAGTATATATATATATATATATATATATATATATATATATATATATATATATATATATATATATATATATATATATATATATATATATATATATATATATATATATATATATATATTATTTACTACTAATATTGTTTAATTGAGGAGTTTATTACTTTTTCCATATTATTTTCTATATTACTTTTTTCATTCTTTAACTGACAGTAAGTTTTATATTTTTGTGTAAATCCCATATCATTAACAGTAGAGATATATATATCACTTAAAGAATAAAAGTAATAGATAATGCAATAAAAAAAGTTATATTTAATCTTATTGAAATTTTAATGTTTTAATCAATAAGGAAATGAATTTACATTTTTTGTGGGACTAGATATTGTCATTCTTTCAAAAAAAAAAAAAAGATATTTAAGATTGCAATTTTTGAATTACAAAAGGTAGAGTTATAAATGATACCTTCTAGTCGGACTTTGGTCTAAAATTCATATAAAATCTAGTTGTTTTATGACACCTCAATCTCTCATAAGTCAAAATCTTATATCATATGCACAATAATTAAGATGAGTGATTATTATCTTTTATATATTATTTTATATATTAATTCTTCTATTTTTTGAGTGACACGTGCTTTTTATTTTTATTTTTTATATAAATAGTAATAAAAGTAGGAGTATGTGTTAGTTATAGGATAAAAAAATAATAAAGAACATAATAAGGAGAAATTAACAAGTATTAATGAGGAGAAATTAATATTTATGATGAGAATTTGATAAAAAAAATATACTGAAAAAATAAGTATAATTTTAGAACAAAAATATTTTTAAAATATAGGAAAATTATCTCTCAATTGATTAATTTTAATATTCTACAATTACCTTATTATATATAAATATAAAATAATTTTTGGGCCGTGAATTAAATAAAGTAATTAAGAGGCATGTATGAGTATGACCTAACTCAAAATAACACTTATTTTTCTATGTTGGCAAAAACATATTTTAGTCCTTTACTTATTATTTTTTTTATTTTATCCTTGAATTTAAATTGTGTTGCATTAAAAAATTGTACGTTTTATTATGACTGAATTACCAACTTATCAATTTTTTTATTAAATTCTCGACTGGATCTAACGTGAATTAAAATAATTATTTAAAAACCTAATAAAATACAAAATAAGAATCAAAAGTTTTTTTTTCGTTTTATTTTGAATTTAATTACCCAGTAAAGTATTATCAAATAACCTCAATATTTCAACTTTCATAACGAGAATTGGCATAATGAAATTTTGAAAAGTGGAAACAGGAAAAATGTATGAAACTCATAGGTTGATAGCAACGGCAATTATCATTCTTTGCTTGAATACATAACAAGTTGTTTTTTTTTTTTTTCATTTTAGTTATTTTTCAATACATTTTTTAGTAAATAACAAAGTGAATTTAGTAGTAATTATGTAGAAGTATAGAAGTTTAAGTTATTGTAGTAGCAGAATAGTAGAACAATAGTATTTTAGAGTCAAGAGTAGTTCTGGTAATTAGTTAGCTTTCCACGTGGCAGTATATCACTGGAAGGATCTATGTATATAAGTTTGACAGTTATTTTCTTAGTGAATGGAATCATTCTTCAACTCATTTTACTGTTCTTTTTCTTTGTTTTCCTTATGCATAAGCAGAGTAATTTTGGGTTTGCACATGATATCAGAGCAAGCGACAATTGCGTTTCTCTATCATTCTTGTTGATATTTCTTATTTTCTTGCAATCGCCATTGGAATTTTGCTATTATGATTAGTTGTAGTTCTTGTTTATGATCATCAGCTTGTTCGTTGAGATTTAATTCAATTATTGTTTAGGGATGGAAAATGTAGAGCTGGTGTTAGGGCAAATAATGCAGGAGATCCCCTGCAACTTTAAAATTCAAATCATTCGAGAATGATTTTGGTTACAAATATCGTGATAGGTAGGAATTTCTT
The DNA here is from genome assembly GCA_023653625.1 of Triadica sebifera. NCBI lineage: Eukaryota > Viridiplantae > Streptophyta > Magnoliopsida > Malpighiales > Euphorbiaceae > Triadica > Triadica sebifera. Next base: position 13,580,186 of record CM042898.1, on the reverse strand, counting down.
ACCTTGGAAATGTGCTATGAGAATTGCTTTGGGCATTAAACAAAAACTAGGTTTTGCTAATGGTACTATCACAGGACCTGAAATTGACAGTGAGGATTTTGAGGTCTAGAGTAGGGTTGATTGTATGGTCCAATCTTGGATCTTGAATTCTATATGAAAAGATATTGTTGAGTTCTTTCTTTATATCACCTTTATTAGAGAGTTGTGGGTAGAATTAGAATAAAGGTTTAAAGAGTGTAATGATCCTTTTTTGTATCAAATTCAAAGTGAAAATTTGTTCAATCAATCAAGGGAATATGTCCAACATGGAGCATTTAAGTAGGCTTAAGCATTTATGGGATGAATTAAATAGCTTAATGCCTTCACTAGATTTTACATGTAGTGCATTAAGGGTCTTAGATGAAAGAAACATGTACAATCAATTAATACAGTTCTTGATGGGGTTGAATGACATATATGATCAAATTAGGAATTAGATATTCATAAACCCCTTACCAAGTATTAACAGAGCCTATTCTATGATTCTTATAGTGGAGAAATAAAGAGAGGTTCATGTGAGCTATGAATCTTTTGATACCAATGTCATGCTGGCTTGAAACTATGAAGGAAAAGGTTTAATGAAACAAAGTGGACAAAATAATATGAAAAAGAAAGGGGATATATTTTCTAACCCCTATAACAAAAGTGGTCATACTCGAGAATCTTGCTTCCAAATGCAAGGTGTGCCTGATTGATATAAAGAATTGAAGGATCGAAGGAGCATGACTGTTGGAAAGAAGAACTTGCCCAACATGGTAGAAGAGGAGTTTGATAATCCAATTATTTTCATGCAGAGCCAATAACTATAAGGCAATATGAAGTTGTGAATCTAGCCATTATTGCTTTAATTCAACAGGAGATTTCCAAAGCCTTAAAAGGTAAAACAAATCTTGACACTACTCATGTGAACTTTGCACACACAATAACATATGCAGGTATGCCAATGAATTATGCTTTGCATGTGTCTTACTTATTAGATATAGAAGCCTGGATAGTGGATATGGGAGCCTAAAGTCATGTGTAAATCCTCAACTATACTGAAAAATCCTTTATCCTTGCACATACCTATTCCAGTTCATTTGCCTGATGGAACTATTCAACATGTGTATCATATTGGAAGTGTAAACTTGTCAAAAGACATATAACTAACTGAAATGCTATACCTACTAATCTTGCATTATAACCTACTATCTATTAGTAAACTTACTAGTTATTTGCTAGTATTTTTTAGTTTCTCATCCACTCATTATGTATTATAGGTCTAGAGGACTAACAAATTGCCGACAATTGGTAAAATGATTAGGGCCATGTATATTTTTTTTTTATCAACATTCCTTCTCAAATAATACTCTTTAGAACATTGAAACACAAATAAATTGTTGTATTAATAAAAAACCTAAACTTTCTTTTCTTGTTAGATCTATTGATGTTGATATGCAATTTGCTTTTGTTAACAAACATATTAGTTGTATTTCTATTGATTCATGCAATAAAACTATTTCAATCCCTTTTACTATATGGCATAAACACCTTGGACATATTTCTTTTTACCACTATGTGTCACATTTCTATTGTAACCAACAAATCAAATACAGATGCATATGTCCATGAAATATGTCATCTGGCTAAGCAATATAGATTGCCTTTTCTAAGGAGCATCATTTAGACCAAACACATTTTTGAATTGGTACATCTTGACCTATGGAGCCCCTATAGATAACCTATTTATAATGGCACACGTTACTTTCTTACGATTGTGGATGACTATAGTTGTGTCACTAGGGCTTATTTGCTTAATCATAAGTCCCAAACTGTTAGAAGATTACAAGAATTCATTCAAATAGTTAAAACTCAATTTAACAGTGATGTCAAAACCATTAGAACAAATAATGGCACAAAATTTATCAATTATATTGCCAAATAATAACTAAGAAAGGGGATTGAATTTGTTAATAATTAAAATTTTTCTTCAAGCAATTACTAAGAAATTAATAGAAAGGAAATAAGAGATATTAGAGACAAAAATTTATAGAGGTTCGGGTGTTAACAAACCCTACTCATCTCCCTAATCTCAATTGGGTATTTCACTAACACACAAAGTGTTACAATGAAGTTTTCCTAACTTATTCTCAACTATAGTGTTTTATTCTCTTGTCTAACACCTAACCCAAAAATCCCTTTATATTTTAATGGCTAACACAATAACTAAATTTTGTATTTTAATGGTTCATACAAAAACCTTACAAGTGATTCACTCACAATCCAACTCACTCAATCTCACCATTGAGTAATTGATTATAAGAATGAATAAACTCATCAACTAAAATACTCAATTGTAGTTTTTTTTATGCAATGAACTTGGTTTAAGCTTTTATTGTTAGAGAAGTGTTCTAAAGATAATCACTTTTAACACTTATTATAAACTTTATTTGATTAATAAAAGACATTTTTATTAATTTGATATTTATTTGTTATATGAATTGATAGTGTCTTAAATCAATTAATAAAGTTCTTAATACATAACATAGCATGAAGAAAATCATAATGAGATCATGATATTGAGATTTTTATCATGTGTAATTATGTTAGTATCTAAATTATCTCAAGTCATAGGATTAGTGAGACGGGACATTGTTAATCTATATAGGCTAGCACATGTTATACTACTTGATTGGATCAAGCAGTAGATCTCATAATATGTAAACATGAGATGTTTAGAGTTAACATATGGATGCTTGCTAAGTGTAGTTAAGTACATTGGATGACCAACTATTAAAAAATCATATGGATAATCTATTCAAATGTCAATGATAATCTCATGATAGCAATGGTGCAAGTATCCTTAGACTTGAGGTACTCAAGCATATCTTGGATATTGATTATGTATTTTGATATAATTTCTTATTTCATCGAGGAGGTTGCTCATAGGGTGGTGATTGGGTACAACTTAAGGTATTCAAAGGTAGTTGGGTAACCAATAAAGGATTCGCCACTCCTAATAGAAGGAGTGTATACTCATGGCCTCTTACCGGGGTTATTGCTCAAAAATCTCTGGCCAAAGTGAAAATGTCATGAAAATAGTTTTCAATAACATATCTAATAAAGTATTGAGCCTAAGGAAAAAAAACTAATATTACTTGGACTAGACATGACATAGTCAGTCTAGTGGGAGTTGACACATGTCTATACTCTAAACCAAATGAGGTATAGAATGGTGAAACAAGTAATTGCACAAAAATTGTCTATGGAAAAGTTTGTAGTCAAACCACTGACTTTCTAGTCAATGGGGGTCATGATGTGTTGCTAGATACCGCTCAAGACTTGCTTAAATTAATTGTTAATTTAAGTGGCCAATATAACCGGAATCTAATGGGTCACACACATTGAAGATATGAAGAATGAGTAAAATTGTATTGGATGGGATCCAAAAATATGAAAGAATTATTTCGAGATGGTCATGATGAGATAGCACAAAAGATTCGTTTGGGAAGGCAATAGGCCTGTGCGGGCCCTCGCGAGCTAGACAAGCTGTTGGCTTGGGCCTGCCCAGCAGCAGACCAATGCGGGCTGCTGTGCGCGTTAATTAGGCCATAATTGGCCTTAATGGTTTTTCATTATTCATTTGACCTTCATTTTCTTCTCTTTTGATTTTTGATCTTTTTTTGAATATGATTTAGATAGAAAAGATATTAAATGGCAAAAAAGATACATGAAAATATTTTTTTGTGAAAAAATATTTTTGAGACGGAAGAATAATTATTTCAAGAATATTTTCAAAGCTAGCACTTTGAATTAATTCAAACCATTTCTTTTATTAGTTTCTTTTTCATTCTTTACATGGATTATTATTAGAGACATCCTAGTGTGGAATGTTGTCATTTGCTACAACCCAACAAGATGAAGATTTGAATAACAAATCAAGAAATGACAAGGTATAATTTTTAACCTCTATGTTTGATGAATTAGTTTTAATGAAACAAGTAAAATCCTTGTTTTGGGTTTTGAAAAATAAAATTTTTCCGCTGCTTTTTATAATTGAGATTCGTCTTTCAAAACCAACATTTATGAAAATGATATTTTTCATATTTATGATTTTATTTGCAAAGTTTATATGTGGCACATGTGATTGTAATATTTTGATATGATTGAAGCATGTGATATATTGACATATAATTTTGCATAATTGGTCTGCAAATTGTTGTGGTATGCCTTTTAACCTTCATTAGGCTAATTAAACCTTTTTGAACTTAATTGGATTTAATTGAATTCAATTGATTGCACTTAATTGACTATGCTCTTTTGCTTGAGTTTGTGGCATGTTTATTTTCTTTAAATTCAATCTTTTATAAGCATCTTAGCCACATATTGCACAATTATTCATCATCATAAAAAAAATCGGAGATTATTGAACCTTGATACTTATTTTCTCATTTTGATGATAACAAATAATTGAGCAGTAGAAATTTTAACCACACTTTGTGTTTTAAGTATTTAAACAAGTTAAATGATAATTGAACATCAAGGCCAATCAAATCAACTCAGCCTAAGTTTAAAGCTTAAAAAACAGAAGAGATTCATGCCCATGACATAAGTGTCATGCCCATGAAAGTAGATGTTCATGACTATGAAGACAAAGGTCACGCCCATAAAGCCTTATGGCACCAAAAATTTCAAAGCTCAACCATTTACGGCTTCAGCAAAGTGTCACACTCGTGAAACAAAAGTGTCATATCTATGAAGATTTGGTCATACCCATGAACGTCAAGCCCTAATAATGCCAAATGTTCCAAACCCATTCACATGTTGCTTCACAATCTGATTCACAATCAACATCAAGTTTCATGCCCAAGAAGGCTCAAGCGCCAAAATTCAAATAGTTTCTAGATTCATTCACAACCAACTTCACCACTTAGGTCATGATTTGTTAATAACATTCACATCCATAAAGGAACAATCACACTTGTGAAGTTAGAGAATTAGATTTGCCAGGCGCAAATTGGAAAAGTGGTTGAATGACTATTTTAGCATTGAATGACTATTTTACCGTTAAATGCACCACAAACAGCTTTATTTCTCAGAGGAAGTATTAATACTACACATTTATGACTTTTAAAGGGTTAGAAAACTAATGATCAAACATTCAATCTTTGTAAAGCCTTGTGCATTAAAAATTTCCAACTACCTTTTTCTATTTTTTATTGTAAACCATTATTGCTCAAATGTTGTTGAACTTTCAATTAGTTGAGTGTGTTCATTCTTATAATCAATTACTCAATAGTGAGTTGGGTTGGGAGTGAAATACATTTATAAAGGTTTTTATGTGAGCCATCAAAACACAAGAATTTGGTTGTTGTGTTAGCCATTAAAATACAAGAGTTTTTGGATTAGGTGTTAACCAAGAGTGAAAAGCACCATAGTTAGGAGTGAGCTAGGTAAAACTCTATTGTAACTCCACTGTAACTCCTTTGAGTTAGTGAAATACCCAATTGTGATTGGGGAGAGGACGTTAGGTTCATTAACACTCAAACCTCTATAACTATTGTGTCTCTAATCTCTATTTTTATCTATTTATCTTTTCTTTATTATTGCCTTAGTTAAAATTTTTATTAGCCACCAATTTAGCCCCATTTCTTGGGTGATTGTTTGGGCAACATGGAAAAATTCATATTTATGCTCATAATGGCTAATAGATAAACAAATAACAATCATTGCTAATTTTTTATTAAATAATTATGCAACATAGAAACATTTACTCAAGAAAATAGTATATTAAAATCTTATTTTTCCCTTATTAGAACTTCATATATATAATATTCTATTTAAAGGAAACAAGTTGCTTAAAGTTTAAAATTTTAATCATTGTAAAATTTGCTTTAAATTTAGTGATTAAGTTATATGATGTGAGTGCTTCTTATAAATGGTTGAGAAATCTTCCTCTATTGAGGCTTGTGTTAAAGTGCACATCTCTTTATGCTTCTAAAATTGTTCCCTATCTAATTTTTTAGCTTATATTTGTTACAACCACATCTATGTATACTTATCTTCACATGAACTATTGTAATTTGCATACTGTATATTTGTTGGCTTAAGCCATCAGTTGAAAACTAAGATGTTTGTGAGGTGTGTTTTATAAATATGTTTATAATTGGTGTTTTTAGTGTTGAATGATATATTTTTGACTGATTTTAAGCGCTTAGGTTGTCTATTTTCATGTTCACATGTCTTTGGTGGAGTGTGAAGTGATTATGAAATTTTTTCGAGGATTAAGAACGAAGTTTTTGTGAACTTCAAGTGTTAAAGAGGAATGAGATATCACGAAAGTGACAAATCAACGCGCATGCAATGCTTAAGTGTTGAACCAAATGTTTGTCACACTAGCGATGTGCGTCATGCTTGTGATGCCCAGTAGCAGCCAAATTTGCCAACCTTCTTTCATGCTTGTGGCGAGCTGATTTTCTGCAAAACTAAGATGCATACCTGGAACAGTAGAGTTTGATTTGGAAAAGGAGACTTGGGGTCTTTAGAGACGATTTTATGTAACTTTTAGGGGAGAATAATGATTTTTAAAAGTTAGATACCAATTAGGACTTTAGGAGATATAAATATTCTTTTTTATTGGGGTTTGAGTTATCTACTACAACCTACCTTTCTATTCTTCCATTGGCATTCCAGCATATTGAGTTCTACCTGAGAAGTTGACTTATCTTTTGAAGATTAGTTCAAAATCGAGTTGGAGATTTGGGGATCAACCTGTCTGTAAGCTTGTGCCTTGGCCTATTCAGGGAGCACTTTAGTTTTCATATATCTCTACTTTATATTGTAATGTTTAACTTATATATCAATATGAAGATGACCATTATGAAAGTGATGTTAGGCTAAATATTTAATGGGTGCTCATTGAGCCCCTAGCTTTATATGAACTTTATTTTTCTTTCAATGAATGAATAATTTCCTTTCAGATTTAATTGTACTTATTTAGTTTCTAGTTTGATAATTGCTTGATCACTAATTGTTAATTTGGGAATGAAAAACTTATTGTTTGATTATTAGGAACATCACCTTTAATTTAACCTAAAAATTAGAGTGAATACTAGTTAAGTCACTAGTTTGATTAATTAGTGCCATAAGGCAAGAGCCATGAAATCTGAATTCATTGGTTTTAATATTTTGAAAGGAATGCAAGTTGAGGGATGCAAAACTGAGTACTTGTATGTTCTCATTAATTAAAGCTTTAGTTTAATTAATTTAATCTTAGTCTTAATAAAAAATATGGTTAGAGTTTTTAGGATTTAATTTATTATATCTATTAGTAATATAAAGTTAATTAGGGATTTAAGTCGAGCATTTCTTTATGAGATCAACCTTGGAGGTGAGCTTGTTAGTATTACAATTGGCTCATACACTTGCGAGTACACTTTGAGTTATATCAATTTTTTGGTGCTATTGCTGGGGAAGTTTTGATTGGATTCTTAGTTATTTAAGTTTCCAATGTGCTTTTGATAATTTTATATTGTTTTATGTATTCTTTATTTCATTTTACTTTAGTTTTGCATTTTTTTTTGTTTAGAGTGCTAATTTTGATTTTATGCCAAGTACTAGCGAGAAAGAAAAGTCAAACAAATCATCCACCTAAAGACCGTATGAATTGCGATCAAGACCTGCAAGACCTGAAAAGCAATCTTTTTGAGGAAAAAGAAGAGCTACCTAGACATCTTGAGTTGGTTGAAAAGGATCAAATGTGTGGTTGATGACCTTACCAGCGAACTCACTGTATCACTGGAATGAGGTGTATCATAAATTCATGGGTAAGTTTTATTCCCACCAGAAGATGAAAGAGCTGAGATATGAGATTACAAATTTCTATCAAAAGGACTTGGGGACATTCTATGAGGCGTGAGATAGATTCAAGATGCTTTTTTTACGATGCCCTCACTATGGTTATCCACTATTTGTAACTAACCTGTCCTGCTATGATGGCTTGACCCAACAGTACCAATGTATGGTTGATAATACAGTTAGAGGAGCTATGGGAGAGAAAACGGCAAAGGAAGTGTATGATATATTTGAGACATTGAGAGCAAATTCTCAGCAAAGGAGTGTGAGAGGGATGAGGGTAACTATAAATGAGGTCTTAAGTGACAATGAGTTTGCAACACAACTTTTTGAATTAACAAAGCAAATTCAGATGTTGGTCAATAAAAAAAATGCCCCTACAAACGAGGTATGTGACATTTGTGGTCTCTATGGACATGGGGCAAATTATTGTTATTCTCTTGAATTTTATGCACGTAATGACATGGAGTAGGCATGGGAAATGAACTCTTTCCAACTTAGGTAGCAAAATAACTCATATTACAATACATATAATTCATGCTAAAGGAATCATCCTAAATTCTCCTGGAGAAACATTGACCACAATTGTAACACACATCCATATAGTAGAGCAAAACTCCACTATATGGACGGATGCCACATGACTAAATTTGTATAAACCTATCCTGCTAAAATTTCTTATTTATCTTATTTCTATATTAAGATCATCATATTAGATTTACATACAATGACACATTCATGTACTATATACTGTATCAAATCCTCTCTGTATCTAGATTACATCCATAATCAAATCAAACATTATTTAAAATGAACCAATTCAATTATATGTCCATATTAATAACAAGAATAACTAACAGTCTCTATTCCATGACAAGAGAGATAATCGATAAATGAAATCAATGAAATAAACAAATAGACCCAACACAAGTCAACTCTGACTAGTTTGGTCTTCCTATTAAGTCAACTCATCTATCTTTCACCTCCAAACCTGCATGCTGGGAAACCCACACGCTAAGCTATCATACATTCATATATTAACATAGCATAGATAATTTATACTAAATGCGTACCTGTTTTCTTAGCCATACCGTCATATATCACAAATATATCATGTCTCAGTTTGTAATATCATAATGTAACATCATTCTTAATTTAATTAAATCACAATACAATCATGGCATATATCACATAAGTGTTTCCACATCAATTGTATATAGCTAGTATATCATATAGGACAATTATACAACAATTGGTTTCATATGCCTTATTACTAGATTTCATACCCTTTTTTAGGGTATAATTGTATTATTCATTACAATTTACTATATTTTGCATTACAATAATTCACTGAATTTTGTATCACAATAATTCATTGGTTTCTGCTTCACAAGTTTACTATATTTTGCCCAAAACTCTAGATTTGAACTACCTGGATGTGAGTTATGAAACAAGAGCGCTCTAACCTGAGTTTCAACCACCTTGCTCACTAACTCTATCTATATTGCCACTACCAAGCTTTTTAAATCAAGAATGCTCTGATATGAGCTTTAGTCACTCTGATGAGTAAATATAAAATCTACATGTATATAAGTACAAGAGTGCTCTAACTCGAGCTTAAGCTATATTGTCCCTAAATAATCATGAGCACTTTAACCCCAAGCTTAAGCCACCATGATTTAATACATAATAATATCCTATAGTACTGTAACCCCCTCAATAGCATGCCACTTATACTAAGCTAGTCTTCGAATTGAGAAAGGGCATTTATCATCGTATTCTGGTTATATGTATCATTTATGTTTCATTTCATGGTCTAACATAATCATCACATAACACTTTGTAATTTAAAGCACCTTATGCATAACAACTCTTCATAATCATGTTATCATAATGCATACCATCTCATTTAATCATGCTAAGTGCGTGTACAAATCTTACTAATGTAATTTCATCATATAATTCAAATTATAAATTTTGGGTATAGGACATTCATGGGCATAAATGGCATATTCACGGGTGTGGAGCCTTTTGTCATGGGTTGTCGATCTATGACTATCTCTGAGTGATGGTTCATAAATGAGAACTTTTTCTGTTCATACATTCACGGGCGTGAAGCCTACCTTCATGGCCGTGAAACATTAGTTTGTAACAAGTTTTGAACACTGTTTAAAACAAAAACCACACACAATCATGCATTGGTACTAAGGCTAACCAATGTTAGCCACTTCTTTTAACACTTTCCAATATTTCAACATTTATATCAACTATAAACAATAAACCTTTCATTCAATCCAAACTAATTAAGAGTCCATTTATCATTAATAATATCTCAACACAATCAATTGTCATATATCAATTTTCATTGTGCATCTTAGAATTTGACAAGTCAATTATCTCAAATCCAACAACTAATATATCAACATTTCATGCCAATTAACATACTAGAATTATATCTCATACCACAAGAATAATGCATTCAAATTAAAATGCGTATATGCATAAACCTCGACTATTAGAGCTATAAAACTTAATCTCTCACATCTACTGCCTCTGGTGGGATTCTCCACCCTCTGTCTTGATCCCTAACATGATAATAGAGACTTTAATATAATTGATTTCTACCATTCTAGCTATTTATGCCATTAACAATATAAAATCCTAATCTAAACCCCTTAAACATCATCCCTCTATCGAAAAATAAATTGAACCACTGAAAGAATAACAAAAAACATAATTCCTTATCTCTGTATTGATGATTACATATTGGTTCTAGGGTTTAAAATCATGTTCTAATGCTCCTTCATTCATATTTCGATACTTTTGTTAAACTATTGATTTCAATCAGTTTTAATCTCGTTTAAAAGATTGGTTTCGTATATATGTCATAAGCATGAAGATCCTCAACTTTAGAAATTGAATTTCATGAAATTCATGGCTGTGATTATATTTGTCATGGGCGTGAATAATGGGAACTTCACTTTTTCATATATTTTTAATTATTTTCATATTTCCAAAACCCATAACATTATATACCTCCTATATACTCTTCATATACCTTTATTAACACATTATTCCTAAGCCCTAACTTGTGGGCATTACAACAATTTTTCTTAGATCCTCAAAAACCTGAACCCAATGTATCATTACACAAAGCCTTAAAATCCACCTACATACCCCACTCAAAGCCAAAACGGACCTTTCAGTGCACCTAAGAAACCATCTTTGGAGGAAACTTTGAATAACTTCATGCTTCCTACTCAAGATAAGCATGAAAAGAAAGATAAGAGAATTGATCCATTGAAGCTTCATTTAAAATATTAGTGATCCATATTAGACAAATAGTTGAGGTTGTTCAAGAGAACATAAAAGGGAGGTTGCCAAGCCAAATTAGTCACCGTTATTTATTATGGTAAGACTTTTGATGGTGAAATTGATTCAACTCCTAACTTGGGTAATTTCTCTTTTGTAGGCACACTTGAAGATGTAAATCAACATATGGGGTCTGTAACATTCAATGATTTAGGCCCCGATTGCGCGTGACCGTAGTGGGGTCCACTGGTTCAATCAGAGTCTAAATTTAAACCCATAAAAAATGACTAATAATAAGGAAAAATAATTAAGGGTATTATTATTTGGGAATTAAAAAGATTTGGGGTAGAATTAGAAAAAAAAATAAAATTTCCTATGGACAAAATCTGTATTATGGCAATTGTTTGGGGAAAAAGTGTGAATATGGAGGAAGATGTGGTAAAAATGGAATTTCTTAAAGTTTAAATGTTAATCAAGATTAATTAACTTAATGAACCAATAAGAATTAAGACTAATTTTAATTAGTGGGACCCACACCTTAATCAAGGTATAAAAAGTCAAAAAAGGAAGAAGAATTTCTACATTCTTCCATAAGACTAATTTCTCTTCTTGCTTTTCCCACTTTGGTGCCGTCCACTTCTCCATCCCAAAAGTCACCATTTTGCTGTAAATTAAGCTTGAAAAAGTGAGGAAATAAATTAGTTTTGAGAGAGGAAAAAAATCAGAATTTAAGAGTTCTTACTACAAAAGTACCAAAGGCTCAAGAAGGAAGGAGGAAAGAAGAAGAGAAAGGGAGAAGAATTTGGGGCAGATTCGACCAGCCCTATAACTCCATTAAGGTGAGTTTATTCTTCTTAAATTTAACATTTTTCCTTCCATTTGGGATCCATATTGATGATAGATGTTATTAGGGTTGGTAGATATAGGTTATGTTGCAAGATTGAACTTAGAAAATTTAGTTTGTGATTAGTTGATGGAAGCTGTAATTAGATTTTGAATTGATGATATTTGATGTTAATGAATTTTTTTATGACTTAAAAACTAAAGAAAAATGATGTTAAGGGATGAATGAGGGGCTGCCATAGTTAAAGAAATTAGGGGAAATTGAAATTAGCATATAAATACCACAATTGGTGATTGATTAATTGTGAATTGAGTGTCAAATTGAAGAAAATAAATTGGGAACTAGGATATAGTTTTTGGGCAGCCATGACATATGAAGAAGGAAGTTTAACCTTAGCAAATTTTAGCTCAATTAAGGTGTAAAACATATTAGGAGCATTAGAATATTATGTAGACATGAAAAGCATTGAAATTGGATATTGGAATTGAGATGTGGTATGGTTGTGTAGGAAAAATAAGTGACCAAGTGAGAGGTCATCAAGAGGGTGACAAAGGCAAGGAGAAAACTAGCTAATAAGGGAAGGAAAAGAATGTTCAAGGGAAGAACCAAGACTGATTAGGTATGTGCTTCATTGATAAAAATTTTGCATGTTGTTAATATGTATAGAATTATATGTTAAGGTTTGTTATGTTTGTGTTTTTGAGATGTTATGTGATTTGTTGTGACTTTTGATATTATATATGGAAATGAGACCAAATGGTGTGAAATAATTGAGACATATGAATGTAATTGTAATTCTGGAAATTTTAGTATCAAAATGAATGCAAATGATGAATGGGGTTGAAATGTGGATGGATGCCAATTGATGGCTCGGGTACAGAGTTCCAGGAACAGCCCTGACTCTTTTGATGATAACTTGAGTTTTGAAACTCTTTTTTGTATGTTATTTGTTGGAAATGAAAGCTAAGACACAGAGATTTAAGTTGTATTCAGACTATAACATCTAATTATATCTAGATTTTCCCATAACAATGCATGAAGTTCAAACCTAGAATCTGTCCAGAAAATTCTGTGCAGAAAAATCTATGATGATTTAGTATTAAATTAATCATAACTTTTGATAGAAAACTGGGATTTAAGTGAGTTTTGATGAATCTGAAAAGCTAAGACAATAATCTAAAAATTGTTAGAAGGTCAGAACTCCAAATTCGAAATTATAAATAGGCTAAAAATGAAGCCCAAAAATATATTCGAAATCTGCCATAGGTAAAAACATACAATATTGGGCTTTTTGCATGTGTTGTTATAATTGTATGTAATAATCCATGCAAATATTTACTTTGATAGTAATTATAAATGTTTAACAAATTATTTATGTATGATATTTTATTACAATAATAATGGAAATAAAGAACAAAAATAAATAAGCATAATTATGATAGTTAAATAATATTGTCATTTTTTAAATATAGTAAATTAATATAAAAATAGTTAAGCCCAAAAACACTTACTCTAGAACTAGAATAGGGAATAGTTTGGCATGTCAATCAAGGGATTTAAGGCACTCGGTGCGAAATATGAAAGCCAGTAATGACAATTTATAAATGCGCTCGGCGCAAATTTATTAAGCCGGTAATGACATAATTATAAAAGTGCTCGACGCTACATTATGAAAGCCGGGAATGACAACCCCGTTATTCCTATTAGATAGTTCAGTTATAGGTATTATGGGCAACAAGAAAATAATAATAATACTAATATTGAAGTATGTGATTTTGATGAATGTTACATGAATTAAAGATGTTAAATATTGAATATTTGCTAGAATTTATTAAATTTCTATAATTCTTTATTGTATGTTTTATTTATTAAATGACTAATTAATATGCAATATATATATATATATATATATATATATATATATAAATTTTTTATCATTGAAGCACCACTAAGCTATTAGCTTAGCGCAGATGGTTTTCTCTCGCGCAGGTTTAGAAGAATAGCCATAGAAAATAGACTGTCAGAAGAAAAAGGGTACCCGGAGGGAAGCAGCAAAAAGCTTAGGGTTTTCTTTTTTGGTATATTTTGTTAAAATTTTTGTAAATTAACTTATAGTTTTATTTCATATAATGTGTATTAAAGATATAAATTGCAACGTAATAGAACATAGTTTGGATGTAAATTAATGTATTTTATAAATAAATAAAACTTTAAATATCTATGCTTGTAATAATTTTTATTTCGGTATTTGCAATATTTTCATAAAAAAAATGTTACTTCATTTCATTAAATTTACAAAACAGTTAGACGAGTAATACTCATTTACCCTGCTGAACAGAAGTGGGGTAAGGGGGCGTTACAGGGTCACTAAAGGTGAAGACAAAAATGGAGGAGGAGAAGAAAGTTCAAAGTGGCATAATGGAGGAAAATAGATTTTTTTTTGGATATGAACTCTATAAGGCAGTTGAGCCTTATAAGCCACCTATGCCTTTCTCTAATAGGCTTAAAGAGCATAAACAAGATAAGGAATTTTATGATATTATTACTATACTTTCTAAGGTTGATATTAATGTGCCTCATTTGGATGTTGTCAGGAAAATACCTTCATATGTGAAGTTTTTCAAGGAGGTGCTCTTAAACAGGAGGAAGTATGCAATAATGAGAAAATCATATTGCTAAAGACAACTTGTGCAATCCTCTAGCAGCATTTGCCTCAAATGACAAAGGACCCAGGAAGCTTCATTGTAGACATTACCTTGGGAGATAGAAAAGGGCAAGGGCGATGCTTGATTTGGGTGCTAGCATCAACTTGAAGCCCTATTCGGTTTATGAACAACTGGATTTGGGTGAGTTGAAACAATTATCATGCACCTCAAATTAGCAAAGGACTTAGTAACATATCATAGAGGTATAGTGGAAGACTTCTTTATTCAAATTAGTAATTTGGTTATCCATAGGTGATATGAAAAACCCTTCTTTAAGAGATAAAAATTAGGTAATACTTCTTAGTAGGCTATTTTTGGCTACCACTGGCACTATTACTAATGTTCAAAAAGGGAAATTGGTTATGACAACTCTGGGAGAAATTTTGACATTTAAATTGTTTGATCCTTTCATTTATCTTCCAAGTACTTCTTTTGAGAAATGTGTGAATATTGATCACTTAAATTCATATGTTAACGGCTTGCACTTGCAAGATAAGAAAGGAAAGATAGGAGTGAGTTTTTCCACCATATCAAAAGGGGATGATCTGTTTGAGATGGCTACCCGCCCACCTTGAAATCTAAAATCAACAATGTCTTGCCTAAACAATAAATGTGGAACTTCTTAGAAGGCAACACAAGTTTATTTTTGCAATTTTAAGTTTTTTATTTTTTATTTTTTTATGCTTTATTTTTGCTTCATTATAAGTTTTTAGTTGGTTTATAACTCTAATCTTCTTTAGGGGACGAATGGAGAATGAAAATTTTTTCAAAGTGTATTTTGATCTCTCAATATAGAGTAGAAAGAAGTTAAAGCATAGTTGAAAGCCTTGGCTATATTTTCAATCATACTCTCACTCTCTCTATGAAAGCCTTTTCTTCTCTTCTTTCCCCAATTTTTTCTTCCTTTCAAGTTGTCATAATATATCAAGCTCTTAAGTGTGCAAGTGCCCTCTCTTTCACCTTCACCCCCATCACCATGAAGTCTTTTCTTCACCCCCAATGGAGTATTCTTTTTTCCTTTTGCGCTTCATTTTTAATTTTAATTTTTATTTGCTTTGACATTGAAGATAATGTTAGATAAGTGTGGGGGAGAGTAATTTTTGTCTTATGGGTGAATATGTTTTGAATATGTTTTTTTATATATTTTTTTCTTTATTTTATAGTGGTGTGAATCATGTTTAGTTTTTTTTTTCTTTTCTCTAAAAAAAAGAATAAAAATATGGCTTACCTTCACATGTTCTCAGAGTTTGTGTTGTTTGTCTCTATAGAAGTCGGTGAATGAGTACTATGACATGCTTATTTTAGTATTACATGTAATTGATTTAGTTTGTGATGATTTGAATATTGATGATATGTTGCTTTTGAGAACATTCCAATATAAGAATAATATTATCTTAAGATATATTTTTAGTGAGTTAGTTGAATTTCTAATAGATAAATATCAATTCTCTTGTACTTAATGAATACCTAGTGAGACAAAGCATCAAATACACTCACTTAGAAAATAAAAAATAAATAAATAAAGGGGTTTAGAAAAATAATGAGATGAAGCATAAAATGCACTCATTGTATCTACTCCTCTATTATTGTATAAGTATGCAAAGTACCTTACAATTTACATTTTTTAATTTTTCTAATTTATTTTACAAGGAATCAAAGCTATATGAATATTTCTTTCTTCTTCATCATGTTGCTTGTTCTTATTTCCTTTTTTTTCTCCCTTTTTAACTTCTACCTTTCATTCTCAATTAAATTATCTCCCAAAAATTATTTACAGTTGGAATGCCCAAATTATTTATTCTTAAATTATTAGAATCTCTATGGTTTTGTTGCTATTTCTATTCTAGCTCCTTCCAAGACCATATCTCTCTTATAGAACAATATACTCATATTCCAAATCATGACTTAGAGCAATGGTTGAAAAAGGTTCATATGCTCCACTCTTGGCTTTTGGCTTCTCTCACCGAAGAAGTCTTTCCTCTTATTATTGATTTCTCATCCTCTTTTGATGTTTGGAATGCCTTAGCTCGTGCCTTCAGCTCCATTTTTTAGAATAGACAGCTGCAACTTTATAATGAGTTTTAGGAGCTAAAAAAACATCTTATAATGTTCCAATACCTTCAATGAGTTAAGACTCTCTCTACAACATAATTCAATGTCATCATGTACCATAGGATAAATTTCACTTATAGTCCTCCAACTGATCACTTTTGCATATTAATATCTCTCATATTTTATTTATAATACAAAAAATGCTCCAATTTTTACTAACATAATAAAAAAAGGTCTCTCTAACTTGCAATAATAGATTTTATAAGTTAAAAATGTTAATTAGTGGCACTATGACACCTTTTCTTTTTAATAATAATAATAATAATAATAATAATAATAATAATAATAATAATAATAATAATAATAATAATAATAATAAGAAGAAGAAGAAGAAGAAGAAGAAGAAAAAGATAGTTTTTTGTCTATTATGGATTATGGAATAATTAATTGGT
Source organism: Triadica sebifera (assembly GCA_023653625.1). Lineage (NCBI taxonomy): Eukaryota > Viridiplantae > Streptophyta > Magnoliopsida > Malpighiales > Euphorbiaceae > Triadica > Triadica sebifera. The sequence goes on along the minus strand of CM042898.1, from coordinate 13,562,949 downwards.
TAGTTTTTTGTCTGTTATGGATTATGGAATAATTAATTGGTTTCAAGCAAATAATAATAATTTGAAAAAAAATTAAAAAAAATATAATTTTTAATGGAAAAATCAATGAATATGCTTAACTTTTTTTAATAACGTGAACTTTAAAATTGCAGAAATCAGTAAGCAAGATAATATTGATGAAGAATTTTAGAAACAACCAATCAGTAAGCTAAATAGTTCATAATTATATAGATGGTTAATAAATTAAGAAAATATGTTATTGTTGTTATTATTATTATTATTATTTCTACTTCTACTAAGAAAATGTGTCATATTGTGCCTTATAAATATTTAACCTGTAAAATTTGCTAAAGCATGTTAGATGAAATGTTTTGTTACATTAACAAAAAATGGGGTAATTTTATATTACAAATTAAAAGTGACAAATATTAATGTGCTTAAGTGACATGACGGAGGACTATGGGTGAAATTTACCTTATATCATAACATTGGTTCTTATTTTTATTCAATTATCAGTCCTTAAATATGTACTTATGTAACACTTTTATAACAATTCTTATATACGTACGTTATGTAGTTCTATACAATTACCAAATCTGTTAGTATCTTTTAAAATTGATTATAGCTAATGTGTATAATTTTTTTTTAACTTAATGACCATAATATTATTATTAATTTATTATTTTTTTATCCAAAAGTTTCGGCAGTATGACAGTTAGAAATTTAACTATCACACCTGTACTACAAACAATCCATAACTCATTGAATACAACAATTCATATATATCAGAAAACATTCTCCATTTAAACAAAAATCCGTCAATCCACTCATTACATATATCAGTTCTCAAAAGTTTTTTATTAGGATAGACACATAATCCAAAACTTATATACATATTCATATATACATGTCATTCTTAGTAATATACTACTATTATTTTATCTTTCCATCTGCTCCCCAAAGGTAGTATGTTTTGCTCCGATGTCTTCCTAGCTATTACCTGCAAGCAGTCAAATAACTACGTGCTGAGTATTAAAAATGCTCAGTAGTGATTACAAATATAAGGATTTCCATTACTACCAAATTACACAAATCATGCAATATCATATTCACTACACTAATCAAAATTTACTCTTTAATATATTAATTATGTTTTTTCTCAATATTTTATTATTATTTACCATTCATTCACTATTTACTATCTTTATTAAATTAACAATTTACTTAATTGATTTTAAAGTTTTTTTTTCAATCATCTATTTAATTTTTCTTTAGCTATAAATTTCATTTTGGTTCCTAAATTTTTATTTATTTACAATCATGCAACTACTTTACATTTATTTACACTTTTACCACTAACTATATTTTTTTCATTTTTTTCTTTTTAACTGCATAATTTAACATTTTTCTTCCACTTATTTTTCATTTTACAATTTTACTATTTTTGTCATATTTATCACTTTTATTATTATTATTATTATTATTATTATTATTATTATTATTATACCACTTTTATTATATTTATTACTTTTATCATTCTTCTTATATTTGTCACTTTTATCATTATTATCATATTTGTTACTTTTATCATTTTTTTCCTTTTTTATACCACTTTTTTATATTTACCCCTAATTTCAATTTGATAGAAAATTTTCAAACCGGATACATAGGACGTGGACCTCACAAGTTCACTGCACTAAAAAGTGACCGAAGGACCATCCGAGTACTGCACTGTACACTAATCACTAAATTACTATCACTGAAGTACATCATCATTGGCCTTCCTAAGCGAGTTGCCATAACCCGCACCGCGGCAATAGTGTTCATATGGCTAGCCAATTATACTATGGACTAGATTTAACCATCAAAACATAACTAAAGGCAACACCTTATTTCCTTTGATTCAATTTCCATTAATTCATAAATTCCATTAATTTTACATTATTAATTACCTAACATTTTATACATCCATAACCAATTCATCTCTACCATAATCTTCTTCCACACTTTCCATTCTAATATATCAATATTTCATCATTAATACTCAATTAAGTCATTAAACTCACTAAACACACTTTATTCATTATATTTCATTTCATGCATAAAATAATCACTAATTAGATAAATATTCAATATATATTTTAAAAATTTTCAATAAATTTCTATACATTCAATGTTATGTCTTCTTGCATTTTATGACTTAGTCTTCATTTAATTAACAAGAAAAATATTAAATTCTTCTTCATATTTCGGTCTACATCCATTTTTCATTATTAAATTTTTTTGTTCACCTTCTAATAATTCATTTCACTAATTTATATATCTGTTACTATATATGTACCATAATATTACACCAAAATATAATTATGTCTTAATATGCATTTTTACACATAATATGGTCATTTTTTCAAAGTTCCACTAAATAATTTTTTTAATTGAATTTAACCATTCTAATCCACTTTTTTATATTTTTTTAATCATGTTTTAAGTTTCTATTATCATTTACATGCAAATCACACAAGTTCTTTAATTTCCATAACCCTAATTCAAGCTTAAACAATGGAAATAGGTAGATTTTGAAATCACTAACTTTATTTTCTTTCTTTAGCCTTCCTAAGCTTCCTTTTCCTTGTCTTTATCCTTTGAAGTGTCTTCACCTCCCTGGACTCCTACCATAGCCGAACCATACACACAATAAAACCACCATTATTTTGCTTCCATAACTCAACCTAATTTCATAAATATCACCTACATACATTAAACTTCCTATTTGAACCCTTACATAAATTTTAAACCTTCAAATTCTCTTACTTCAAATTTGTACCTTAACTTATCTCTTTTTATTTTCTTCCACTCTAGTCCTCCAAATGAAGATTAGAGACTTCCTCTAGCTAGTAGAGAGGCTGAAATAATATTAGGGTGCTTGATTTTGGTGTAAAAATTAGAGAAAATAGAAGAAATTTGGAAAAGAAAATGGGAGAGGATGGTTCGACCAAGAGGAAGGTGGTGAGGAAGAAGATGAAACATAATTCTATCTAGAGATGTTCCAACACTTGGATGCTTGCTTTAATTCATAAATTGATCTTTGCAATTTGCATACCTTTTTGCCATCACTAGATGTAAAACCATCAGGTTGTGTCATGTACACATCCTATGTCAGATTTTCATTTAGGAAAGCTAGTTGTACATCCATTTGCCAAAACTCATAATCATAATAAGCAACAATGACTATGAGTATTTCTGATGGATTTAAGCATAGCAATTGGAAAGAAGATTTCATCACAGTCAACACCTTTTCTTTAATGATATCCTTTTGCTATTAGCCTAGCTTTTTAGGTAACTATATTACCTTCCACGTCGGTCTTCTTTTTGAAGACCCATTTGCACCCAATAGGTTTTATCCCTTTAGATGGATCAACCAAAATCCATTCTTGATTTTCACACATGGAATCCATTTCTGACCTCATAGATTTTAGCCATTGATCAAATTTTGAACTACTCAAAACTTCCTTATAGGTCGTAGGCTCATCATCCTCTATAAGCAATACAAGGTCCAATAGCCCATTGGCACGTTCATTCTATCCACTAAAAGTTTATTTTGTTATCTTTCCTAATAAACAAGATTCAGATGTGTCATATGATTAATAATCAAATGACTCTAAGTCACCATTCTTGTGTAACTTAGTCAAGTGCCTCTCATTTATATGGCCAAGGCGATATTGACATAAATATGATGGTTTTAGGTTATCAAACTTTTGTCTTTTAATATTTATATTGAGGATTGAATTAAATATGTCAAGAATGTAAATCTCATTACATAATGCACCAGTTCCATCAAAAATATCATCCAACCATATAAAGCAACCATTGCCATTAATAATTAAATGAAAACATTTTCTATTTAAACAAGAAACAAAAATAATATTCTTTGTTAAAATTGGAACATAATAACAATTGTCTAATCTAAAACAAACTCACTAAGTAGTGTCAATACATAAGTTCCTATAGCTAATGCAACAGCTCTTGCTCCATTGTTAACACGTAGGTCTGACTCTTCTTTCTTGACCTGTCTATTGTTCTTTAAGCCCTACATATTAGTACATATATGTAAGTCACATCCAGTATCTAATACTCATGCATTATCAATAGAAATAGTACTACCCTCAATAACATAAATACTTGAAGTAAAAGGTACATCCAATGTTTTATCCTTCTCCTTCTTCAAAGACTCCAAATAAGTTTTGCAGTTCTTTTTCTAATGGTCATTCTTACCACAATGGAAGCAAATCCCTTTTAAAATAGTCTTTTTGCCCTTCTTCTTCATGCCCCTTTCTTATCCTTCTTTTTCTTGGAAGAACCAAAGTGTCCACCAGCATCATAATCTTTTACTCTTTCTTGACAGAAGGCTCAGTTGTTTTGAGCATATTGATCATTTTGGAGATCAAAGTGGATATCTTATTCATCTGATAGTTTAGCACAAAGTGTGCATAACTATTAGGCAGACTTTGGATAATTAATTATATACTTAACGCATGATCCATTACAAACCCCAAAGTAGCCAGTTGCTCAATATACTCATTCATCTTCAATGCATATTGCAATGGAGGTATCCCCTCTACCATCTTGAAGTGAAAGAACAATTTTGATATCTCATATCACTCGGTTCAAGCTTGCTTATCAAAAGCTCCTTTAGATGATAGACAATGGTATTTACATCCGTGTTCTCGTACTACTTTTGGATCTTGAGAGACATAGACGTGAGAATAATGCAACTCATCAACTCACTATCATCCATTTGCTTCTTGTATGTCAACTGTTCATCAATAGATGCATCATTAGCAGGAGGGAAGGGAAGCTGCTCTTCCAAGACATAAGTTGTCTTTTTGACTTTGAGAATTAATCTCAAATTCCTTAGCCAATCAAAAAAGTTCGAGCCAGTCAATTTGTTGGATTCAAAAATTGAGCATAGGTTTACATTTGATGATATGATTCTAGCAACCTAGATGTAAAGAAAGATCATGTTAGAGTATGTACTATATGCATGAATATTAGATCTTTAAATAAACATGCATAATTACTCTCATTATTTTATTATGAACCCATAGCCTCACCATAAATCCAAGAGAACCCGTTGGAATCTCTCATAGTGGGTCAATATCTAACATCACTAAGAAATGACCTTGGGTATGCCCAATAATCCACCTTAGGTCAATTGGTAGGTATCTCATACTAATTGCATCATATTATGCAACTACTGAATCATTGGGCTATTAACTCTAAATATATGCACATCTCATGTACACTTACCCAATACTGTCTCTAATTCACATTGACCTTAGGTGTGCCTAGCAAGCCAATTTAACTAATTAAAGTCGACTCATTAATCATGAAATCATATTTCAATGGTTTGAACATATTCTTGCGTAGAAGACTTAAATGTGCCCAACAATCCAAACTCTCAAAGAACTTTGGTTCTTGCCATATTAATGGAAGACATTGGTCTTGATATAATTTATGAACAATTTTCTTTAATTTTCATCTCATCATTGTTGTTTGGCATGCATAATATGTTTATACATCACATCTAGATATATAAGATAATTACACTAATTATATGGTCATTATTATGGATATATTTAATATAAATTCTTCAAGCCATGAAAGGATTGAATAGGTCTTACTTAGGTATATGCATGAAATTATAACGCCAAAAAAATAAAAAAATAAAAACAAATTTCCTATATGAATGCTCATTCGCTTTTGACACCATCTTCATGGCTTCTTACTCCTTTTTACTTCAATTTTGTTCTAATACTATATAATCTAATTACATAAATTCTTCATAAAAAAAACTTCAAGTTACAATTGAGGGGAGTGAGATGAGAAGAGAAATACAATAGAGAAGGCAGGGACTTGCACACCCTATTTACCAAAAATAAAATTTCATATATGATCAATCACATTGGTCTAGTCTGTAATGAAGCTAACATGATATTTCATATACCTCTAGCATGCATCCTCTAATGCATAATTAAAGTTCTGGTCATGAAGTTACATCTTATTAAATCAAACAACATAAAACAGTCTCATCACATAGTAGGGTTTTTGCTCTAGTTACTAGTTTTATTTGTTCCCTGATTAAAAATTATTTTTGCATTATAATGGGTGTTATCCAGAAATTAAAACATATTCTAAACAAGTCATAAATATTCTTGAATAATTAAATTAAAAACCAATTCAAACAGCCTCATGAAAGAACTTAATTGACAATACTAGATTTCTCAAATCCTAAAATTTTAGCATCATGCACAATTTCGAATTCATATTTAAATCAAATTCAAACCATTTAATTATCATCAATAACATCTAATATCATCATATTAACATATCATTGAATTAAAATTAAAAATTTTAGACCAAACTGTATCAAATTCATTTTTAACGGAATGAGGGAATCCAAGTTGTTCCTTTACAATCAATCTTTCCAAAATTAATTTACATAGGGTGGATCTGATACCAATGTTGGATTTTTAACATATACCTCATACATATGGCAGTAAAAATATAAAATTTAATCAAAACCAAAACCTAAGGAACGCCCTGTGTATATTAAAATCGGATTGCATGCCATCAAATGGAAGAAGTTGATTACCTTTGTTTGTATCTTTTAATCTTCCAAAGTTTTTCCTTCAAGATGGGTTGTTGCAAACCACAATAATTTAAAGGTTGGATTGTCACTAATAGTAATCTATATGAAGAAAAGAACAAAATAACCACAATGGTGATGAGGTGATCAACCAACAAAGTACTAGCATTGGAGATTAATTCTTTTGAGAGAGATGGGATGGAGATAACTTTTATTTCTCTAAGTTGGCAGCCGCAAATTTTTCCCTTAAAAGAGTTATTTATATGTCCTCTAATTATAATTAGGGTTGGACATAAGATTCTCATGCATATGAGTTCCATTCGAAATAGAAAACCTAAAATCGTAATTGTTGCTATCGAGGCTTTCACACTCGTGACTCATGTTGTCATACCCATGATAACCTTTGTCGTGGCCATGACATATGATGCACAACCAAATTGTTTCTCTCTCATGTCTTGGATCCAATCCAAGGCTCATTTTATATTTCCTTCATTCCTACTATATGTGTGACCCATTAGATTCCCACTATGTTAGTAGCTCAAATCATCACATGATTTTGAGTAGATCATGAGTGGTATCTAGGACATCATGACCCCCAATTGACCAGAAAGTTAATGGTCTGACTTTAAATCCTTTCATAGACAATTATTGTGCAATTTGTCCTTTCACCAAACTATACCTAATTTGGATCAGAGCATGGATTGTTTGTCAACTCCCATTAGACTGACTACATCACATCCAGTCCAAATGATATTAGTTCTTATCTATGAGAATCATTAATTTATTAAACATATCCTTGAAGACCTTCTTCAAGACTTATACACTTCAACCAAGGATTTCTAAGTAATAATCTCTACAAGAAGCCATAAGTATACTCTCATTCTATCGGGAATGGTAAATACTTTATTGACTACTTAACTACCTTCGAATACCTTATGTTATACCCAATCACCATTTTATGAGCGACTTATGAAGGCAATAAGGAATGGAGTCAAAATATATGATTCAGTATCCAATATAACTTTGAACATCTCAGGTCTAAGGATACTTGTACTATTGTTATAATGAGACTATCACTGACATTGAATAGATGTCCATGTGATTGTCTTATAACAGGTCATTCAATGTACTTGGCTACTCTAGCAAGCATCCATATGTTAAATCTAAAAACCTCATCTTTTCAACTTATGAGATCAGTTGTTTGACTAAGTCAAAGAGTATAACATGCGTTAGTTGTCATATCCGCTAATTTAGACCTAAGTCACGCGAGTTGTTAAATCGACTCGTCGGTTTGACCGAAGTCTAAATTTGAAATTTTATTAAAAAATACTTAAAATAATAGCAATTAAGTATGAAAAATATCTAATGAAGTGTTCAAAATATTTTAAGATATTAAATTTCGGTAAAGAACTAAATTGCAATTTTTGAAAAGTTTAGGGGTCAATTTGCAATTTACCGAAAATTTGAGGATTAATTGGGATAACCATCAATTAAATGCATGATTGGGATATTAAACACATGGAGTGGGCTGGCCACACTAAGTGGCACATTTTAAAAAGTCAATTAACATGCATGAACACATTACTTAGTCATCAAATTCATAAGGCTTATGTGTTCCCATTATTAATTAACTTTGTCATCTTTCTCTTAATTACTTTCTCTTTCTTTCTTATCATTTAGTATCTAGAACACTCTATTCTCTACACCAGCCCCACGTTTCCCCTTGTTCTTCCATAGCCAAACGTTGTTCTAAGAAGAGAAAATGAGAAAGAGAGAGAGAAAAGCATGAAAGAGTAGATTTCATGCAAAAATTGATCATAAGAAAGGTAGAGATTAAAACATATTATGGAAAAAGAGAGATTTGATGAAATGAAGTTTTAATTATCTCTTTTATATTTTAGGAACTCAAATTGACAAGGAGCGAACTCAAACGAGCAAAGGAAAGGAGAAAGAGAAGTAAAGAGAAAGAAAAAGGGAAAAGTAGAGGTTTGTGCATAACTTAAAGCAATAGCCTATGTGTTATTTTCAATTGCATGATTTGAGCATTTGGCATGTTAATAATTTTAAATTAATGATATCTTCTGATAAAAATCTTGGGGATGCATGTTTACTAGACTTAGGATTAATTTTGGTAAAAATTGAATGTGATTAGTTTGTATGTTCTTTACTGGAATTAATGAGCATTGAGTACTTAAACTATTATAACTTAAGTTATGGAATTGGCATTTATGTGTTATTTATTGAGTTTGAAAGATAAGACATAGGTCTATAAGTTTTATTTAGACCATAAAATCTGAATATGTCTGTAATTGTCCAGAAAAATTCATAAAGTTCGGACTTAGAATTTGTCTAAAAAATTATGGCCAGAATTGTTAGCGACTAGTCAGTGTTCATTTTATCATATCTTTTGATACAGAACTCAGAATTAAGTGATTGAAGTTTAATATTAAAGCTAAGATTTAGACCTAAAATGGTTAAGAAGACTATGTAACTAAATTCAGATTGTAACAAGACAAAATTAAGGTCCAAAATAGAGAACAAAATTTGCCAGTAACAGAGCAGCATATGAGTTGTGGAATTAAAATAGTAAAATGATGTGAACCTTATTATATTATACAAATACTATTTTTATTGAGTAATTATGTGATTAATTGAACATTTACATGCATAAAATGGGTGAATTTAATAACTATGAATTTTAATGACATTGAGTAAGCCCTAGAACACCAAACTTGAACTAGACTTAGGATAGTTTGACATGCCAAGTAAGGGAGAGTATGATTAAATCCATTAATGGTATGATTATCTACGCTGGGTATGACACTATTATCTACGCTGGGTATGACATTATTATCTATACCGGGTATGGTACTGTTATCTACGCCGGGTATGATAATATTATCTATGCTGGGTATGACACTGTTATCTACACCGGGTATGACACTATTGTGAAGCCAGTAATGACACTTATATGTGCAAATCATATTGCCTAGGAGGGCACTCCTAAGTGCTTGGATGACAACTTTGTTATCCTAGTCAGGGGTTCATAGGTGTTTTGGGCATAAATAAAGAAGTTATGGAAAATAAATGGATTATTGAAAATAAAAATGGAATTATGAATTGTGACATGGATAAAAAAAAATGATATAGTATTATGGGCAATAAAAGGCTATGGATAATAATGATTTGAAATGTATGTGTGCATAAAAAACGATTGAGTGTTGTGGACATAAAAAAAGTTAAGAAAAATAAAAGGAATAATAACTTGTAACATGATTAATTATGATGTGTTATATAATGATGTGTTAATAAAATAAACAAGTATGAGATAAAAGAATATAATTTGATATTTATACATATAGAATACCATAATATATATATTTGCAGAAGAAAATGATTGAGCATGAATTGATATATGACAATGCATGCTGCATAAAATAGTTTATTGTCTTATTTATATGCCCCAGTAAGCCAAGAGCTTAGCGTGGAAGTTTCTCTCACGCAGATTTAGTAAAGAATAAGCAGACGATAGTAGATAAGGGTAGCGGTGGTCTGATCCAGTAGAGCAATTTGTATCAAATACTGTAGGTCATACAACTATTGTATTTATATTTTGAATTTTATTTTATAGTACTTGTAAAGTAAGCGCATATTTTGCAAATAATACTTTATTATATAAAATGTATTGCGTTTCTTTTACACCAACGTAAATAAATAGTAAATAATATATATATATATATATATATATATATATATATATATATATATATATATATATATATATATATATATATATATATCACACACAAGTGTCTCATATTTATATAAATAAATAAATAAATATTTTAACCGATGAAGTCGCATAACACTCCCTTATCCGGGCATGAGCTGTTGGGGTGAGGAGGTGTTACACTAGTCTATCCAAATTAACAATGTCTGATCTTGTTAATCTTATGATTATGTATTATTTAGGTATAAATAGGTATCCCACTATCATGATCTCATTATGATTTCTCTCATATTGTGTTGAATACTAAAGATTTCATTAAACGGTATAAGATTTATATCAATTCATATGCAATGAATATCATATATTGAAAATGCCTTTATTAATAATAAATAAGTACGTAAGTGTCTAAGATTATTAATAATAAATGAGTACATAAGTGTCTAAGATGATTGCCTTTAGGGTACCTCTTTAACAGATTATTTCCTACTGCCAATCAAAATATTGATTCGACTATGCATAAAAATTTCAATCCATACTTTAATTCCAAATAGAGTTCTACCTCTACTCTACATTTATCACCTTTTCTCCTTCTTCAACCCAAACCTCATCACCCATCTCTCCCAATTCTAATCCAAACTCACCCATACATGCTAATTCCGACAAAGAATCAAGTACTCTCTCTCATAGTTGATCTTACTCTCTATTAATCCACACAACCACTTTTGGACAATCTTTCTTCATATTCTCCAAATGCTACTATACATACACTATAACCTCTCATCCTAATTTCTTAATTGTGGAACCCATAACCCTTAATCAAGTGAAATCCTATCAAGAATAGTGTGATGTCATGCAAATGACTTTAATGATTTATTACAAAATTATCTTTAGAGCCTTATCCCTCGACCACTTGATAAAAACATGTATCAAAATTTGAAATAAAAGACACAACACCTATCTTGTAGCAAAAGGCTACACTCAAGAGTTAGGGGTTGATTATTCAGATATGTTTTCTCTAGTTGTGAAATTCACCACAATTCATGTAGTTCAATTTATTGCTACTGTTCACAAATGTTTAATTCACCAGCTGGATATATTAAATCCCTTCCTTCATGGCTATTTGGATGCCCGACTTTGTATGGAACAACAAGTGTTCATTGATCCAAGCTATCCTAGCCATGTTTATAAATTACATAAATCTTTGTACGACCTGAAAGAAGCTTCACGAGTTTAGTTTCAATAAATCTTTAAAGTGCTCATTAGCATTGGTTTTTAAGCATCCAAATTAGATACATCTTTATTCATTCTACTATAAGGTACTATTTGTTTCTATATGCTCATTTATGAGGGTGACATCTTAGTCACATGTTAAGACATAACCAAACTTAATTGGTTTCTTCAAAAGCTTAAGATTGTGTTTCTAGTTCATGACTAAGTTGCCCTCCATTATTTTATTGGAGTTGATGTCAAACACACTTATGATGGCTCATAGAAGACTTATTAAAAGAAAGAAAGATGCAAGAGTGCAAAATTGTCTAACTCTAATGACCACAACGCCGATTTTAAGTAAAACTATGGGTATGCTACTACCAAATAGCAAGCAATATCCTCAAGTACTTTTCACACTATAATATTTTACACTAACACATCATAATATTGCCTTCAGTGTAAATAAATTAGCACAGTTCATGCATTGTGCAACTAATGTCCATTAGTAAGGTGTAAAAAGACTTCTTCAGTACTTCCATGCCACTAGTAACCAGGTCTTGTTTATTTCCAACTGCTCTATTCTAAAACTACAATGTTTTCTGATAACAATTGGGTTGGTTGTCGAGATGATCGGAGGTATACACATGGCTATATGGATAATAAATTAATAACATGGTCTTCAAAAAAATAAGCAATAACAGCTCGCTCTTCAACTAATAGTGAATATAAGTTATTGACTAATGCCACTATTGAACAAATGTGGGTTCATTATTTGCTTTATGAACTCAGTTTTCCTTCTCAACTAGTTATTGGCACCATTTATTTATGCTTAAATCCATTTTTTCATGCTAGAACCAAACATGTCAAAATTGACTATAATTTCATTCATGAACAATTGAAATTGGGAACCATTAATATTAAGCTCATTTCAAGTGAAGATCAAATTGTTGATATTATGACTAAGCCTTTGGGTTAATGTGTTTTTGTTGTGCCCAAGGACAAGCTTCACCTTAGCACACATCTGGCTTTGCATATGTAGGGAGCGAGTATTAGAGTACATATCTCTTTATGCTTTTGAATTGTTCCTTATCTGATTGTTCCGCTTATATTTGTTTTAACAACTTTTCTATATACTTATCTTCACAAGAATTGTTGTAATTCTCATACTATATATTCATTGGCTTAATCCATTAATGTAAAGCTAATATTTTCACAAACAGCACAAATTACATTTTTTTAGTTTTCTAATTTATTTAACAACTTGAGCTAACTTTTAAGATGAGACTATGTCTAATTATTTTCTTCTTCTTTTTTCATACTATATAAATTCTACTATATTCAAAACTACAAATCTAAGCCGTTATTTTTTGCATTTTCCAAAAGCGTGAATATACCAATTAAAATATGTTATTTTTATAAACCAACTACTCATTTCATCCCAATTTGATAGGTCTACTTTTCTTTTTTATTTGTCCCAAAAATATTGTCCACTTTTTTTTTAAAAAATAAATATAGGATGGATGAAGTAAAATTCGTCTAACTGACAATATGATATGATTTTGGAAATATATAATGGTATAGTTTATATATACATATATATACCCTAAAAAGTTTTTCTGTTTTTATGACTAAGAGACCATTCTTTATTTTCTAGGAAATAACTAGGAAAAAAATATATACGTGAAGAAAGATTATTATAAAACTAATAATATAATATGGAGTGATCTTTGGAACCGTGTTCAAGCATATGGACTGTTGAAGAGGATTGAATTAGTCATCACTTCTCCTTTTTCAAGGTATCAATAAGCAAAAGTATTATTATTTTTTGATACTTTAAAATTGAAAACTCTATAATCTTTAAAAGGATTGATAGTATTACTTCAGGGCTATGCAGACAGTAGTTGAAGTATTTGGACATGAAACATCGGATCTCAAGTGCCACCAATTCTAGCAGCTGAACTTTGTTGAAAACATTTTGTACGTATTAGCTATGCTAACAATATTTTCTTTTGTGCACTCTAGTTTGGATTATTGACTTTATTTTCATGTATCTTAGTATCTCTAAAAACTAGTTTTATAACTTTAGAAATGAACTTGTGTTATGCTCATTATGTAAAACTCTTTATCAGATTGAATATTTATATAATTTTGATGTTCATTTGATTAAAAATATTTTTATCTTTTATTACATAATCTTTAATATTGTTATAACTTGATTGAAATTAAATTACTAAAATAATTATACAAATTATGATATAAATTTTATAAAATATTGCAAAAGCAATAATAACTGCTACAATAGGAGATTTGTAAGTATTGCAATACATATTATAAAACTATTGCAATAGACTCTTTTAAATTGCTGCAATACACATGATATAAATAGATATTGTTGACCGTTGCAATAGATTTAATAAATCGCTGCAATATATGATATGAAGTATTGCATTATATTTGTCATATAATCACTGTAATTGAAAAAAAACAATGCATACTTTAAAGGTGTAACTACTGCAATATAAGCAAAAAATATTATGAAATCTATATATAAAATCGTTGCAATATGTTTTGAAAAATGCAACAAATACAAACTGCTTCAATAGTTTAAAAAATTGTTACATATTTTTTACGTAAAAGTGTTGCAATATATACTAAACAACCACTATAAAATATAAAATGATGCAAAAGATATGACCTATGAAATATTTTATGCAATGTTTTTTATACCGCTGCATTAGTTGGAATAAACCGTTATATTAACCTATTGCAATGGGCCAAATGTAGCAGCTAGTGTTCTATTGTAATAGGTTTTATGTATCACTTTTTGTAATATTATGCAAGGAAATTTAAGCATTACAATAGACCTTTTATATAGAAGTGAGTGTCTATATAAGGAAAAAATATAGAATATAAAAAATTATAATCCTAAAGAGGAAAGATGATTCAAATAGAATTCTAAACATTACATATAGTGAATTGATCATAACAAATATCACTGAAATGTTAGATAGTAATTTCATTATTTAATAGAAATTTTTTTAAATTGACAAGTTTTCAATTCCATTTTGCTCGATAATAATATTCCTATTAATATAATGACACCACTTTTATGTTATTTTATTCTTTAGAATGTTCATCCATGTCCATTTTTTAATATGTTTGTGTTTTTATATATTAAAAATAATTTATCTCATGTAACATACTATATATATATATATATATATATATATATATATATATATATATATATTTGACCTGTCAATTCTACTTTCCGTAGTACTTAAAAAGTGTCCAAAAGAAATTATAGAGTTAATTTATCCTTTGTCTCTAAATTTTGAGTCTTATAACCCAACTATCCTAAAAGATTAACTTGTAAGGATAAAGTTCCAAAACTTCAATTTGATTTAAACAGTCATCCTTTTGGCTAACAAATCAATTTTTATTGGTTGCCATTGATTTTTTTTTCACGTTGTCCCAATGTGCAACTCAAGAGGGGGGATGAGGGGTGAATAGCGATATTTGGCTATTAATGAAAACTTTCTGGTTAATAGTTGCGGTTAATAAAAAGTTAGTAGGGGTTCGGCCAAACCCAATTAATCCATGTCTTTTCACTCAAGACTCCTACTTATAATATATTTAACTAATATATATGGAATTTAGAATCATTCTTTAATTATTCTTAATCTAGGAATTTTAGAATATATAACTAAGAAAAATACTTAAACTATTTCTTAAATAAGAACTTTTCAAAATTGAATCATTCTTTCTTTCTAAATATGCTTGATAAATATTCAAAATAATTATCATTGATCACAAAATGAACATAAAATCATGTAATTTTAGAAGATATAATTAATGGATTAATTTAATTTGAGAAATCAATTGATAAAGTAAAAAATCATCCTTACCAACCACACTCAATAACCTTCAATAATTTGATAATATTTTGTAAAATACTCAACATTTTGAGGTGCCTTTTTTTTAATATTAAACTACACACATAGGAGTACCTCATTGCAAAATTTCATGCAAAAATTCTATGAAATATCTAAGTTCTGAATTTTACAAGATAATAGCCGAATCTGCCACTATATCCGATTTCAAACACGGTTAACTTTGTAATATTTTATTTGCATGAAAGAATAATATAACATCTGAATTTCTAAAGCATATGTACGATTTAAATTATATAATAAATTTCTCAGATTAATTAGAAAGACCAAAACAACTAGGATTAAGTTAACATTTGATCCTTAAACTTTGACTTTATTCTATTTAGTCATCAAACTTTCATTGTAATTTTATTGGTTTTAGTGTGGAGTTTATAGCAAAAAAATATAGATTTGTATCCAAAAATTTTTTTAGTACACACTGGACCGTTGAACTATCATTTTCTTTCCATTGAGTCACTACTATGTATGCTAATGTTTAAAAACACAATAGAACATAATAAATATTCTAAATAAAAAATATATATAATAGTTCGAGGACCAAAATTAAGGTTACTAAGAAACTGATTTTTTTGGCCTAAAGATGATTGTTGAAAGCAAATTGAAGTTTTCATTTTTTCCATTTTACAAATTTTTCTTTAAAAATGGATGGGTTATAGACCTAAAATTCAAGGAATATGATAAAATTAATCTGAAAATTTAGAATTAGGTTTAACTTGTAAGATTGATAAAGTATACACTTCTTTTATAAATTGAGTCCATAAATTTGTTTATAGACTAAAATAATGGTGATCGTCAAATATATAAAATAAACATTAATGAAAAAGTTCCATAATAAATTTATGGATTTTATATATATATATATATATATATATATATATATATATATATATATATATATATATATATATATATATATATATATATACACACTATGTTAGATAATGGAATACCGAAGAGATAATTAATCAAATAAAATAAAACACTCGATGACGCATTACATCCTGAAAATGAGTCACATGGAATTAATTACAAAAAAAGTGCATAAATGATGAGATGACAATTATTCACAAATGTTCATTAGTATTGAGACAATAATCAAATAAAATAAAACAGTCGATAACGCATTTTACAAAAATATATCCTAAAAAGGAATCACATGCACTTAGTTGCAAAATAGTGCATAAATGATGAGAGGACAATTATTCACAAATGCCCATTAGTATTGAGACAATAACATTGGGATGAAAAAAGAAGACATCATAGATAGGTTAAGTGTCATTCAATTTTTTTCATCTCCATGCAAGTTGTCTTCTTCCAAATCCCAATCTCAAATCAATATTCTCTACAATTTCAATAAAACTCTATATCCAAAAATCCACAAATTAAAGAAAATTTATCAATCCCATGAAATATTGTACCCTTTAAGTACTGCATGTTTCGGTCAATCATGGAGAATAACTTAGTCAGTAATGGTGGCCAAACAATCATAGGGAAACGGGAAACTAAATTACATCGACTTTCCTTTCTGGGTCCTGCTGCTTGATTGATCAATTTTCTAGCTAGGTATATTTTTGTTGGGAAAGGACAGCTAGCTAGGGTTTTAAAGGATAGAGATAGATTTTTTTTTTTGAAATTAGAATCCTAAGTTTTTGAAAGATGAAAATCATAGAGTAAATGGGGTCCATGTAAAACATTGCAATATTTAGCACTTGGGTTTTGCTGCTTTCCACCTTCTTAAATGAGAATAAAGTGTGATATATTACTAGTTAATTTCTTATTCTTCTTGATTCTTCTTTCTTGTTTGTCTTTTAGTGAGATGATATCTTTCCATGATATATATCAACTCTATTTTGGCTTGTCAAGTTGCAATAACCATGTATTCCATTATCTTTTTTCTCGTCCTGTGATTTACTTTTGCTTATTATTTCAAACGCAATCAATTTGAGATCAATTTAGAATTAAAAAAAAAATTATTTTCTGCTGATCAAATATATGATGCCGCAAGTGTCAAATCCTTTTCAAATTTTTTTTCACAAAAAAAAACCGATATGTTTAGGAAAGAAAGCATTAATATTTCTGTTATGGCTTACTCTCAAAATTTAACAAAAAAAAATTGCATAATTTTGATATCTGAATTATTTATATTGTACTCGGATTTGATAATGGTAAAATTATCATTACTTATCTATAGTTATAAATTTTTATTATATTTTTAAAAATTTTAATGTGAGATTCTCTTTTATATTTCTCTTAAGTATCTTCATCATTATTGATAAGGGAGAGAATTAGTAGATACAACTGTGTTTGCAATACCACTCAAAAGGCTTTGTATCATAGCCTCATTCTGTTTCTTCTTCAGCTCCTACTCCATCTGCTTGTCATTGTCTCATTTATCACTCTATCTCCTCCTCCATCTGCCTCATCTCCTCTTGAAACCTGTTTCGGACTGCATCTCGAATCTCCTCATAAATTTCAGCCTGCAGTTGATGAGAATCTACTGTTGTAGATGTAGAAAAAGAACTAATAGCAGTTGCAAAAGATTTACCTCCAAGCCCATAACATCGCTTCTTCTTTGATGGTCCAATAACTTCATAATAAATCTTGGATATATCAGCAATGTTCGAAGAAGCTCTCTCAAACTGATTTTCACTAGCAGTAATATAGTGTTCCATCACTTTATTCTACAAGCAAATAAATATATCAATTTGTACAACAACATTAAACATGCAATATTCTCACATTGTTTAGACCTTATTTCTTCATTTTTTTCCTTGAATTTCTCAAAAACCTCCACAGTAGAAAAATATTATGAAAAATAAAAACAAATAACAATCAATTGCAATAGAAAAATGACTGCAAGACCAAACAACTTCAATTCTCCAAACAAGTTCCTTAGATTAGCACTAATTTTTTTCCACTTCCAGGGACTAGTGTTTTTCAAACACTAACTGCACCTATAAGTTGTAGGAAATGATGTAATACTAATGGTAATCTATAAATAACATATCAACAAATTATCATCTAAGATCAAGTTAACAATATATATATATATATATATATATATATATATATATATATATATATATATTTGGCTATATACTAATCAAATAGCAAGAATATCCTACTATCTGACCTGCATACTCTTTGGGCCAGAAAAACTCATAAATTGCATCTATTAAAATCATGTGACAAAAGATATAGCAGCAGTATTATCATTTTGCATTAAAATATAAACAATGAAATCATTATTGAATTTCAAATTCAATATCATTGAAAATAAATAGTAATAGAAAAAAAAGTTTCTCATTGAAAGGTAGTTTCAATGATATTAAGATCTTAAGCTTCCAAGAAGAAATATGAGAAAAAGATTTTCTTCACATAAAAAACTTAATTTCCAATCTATACCAATAACAAACTATCTCACAACCTAATGAAAAAATTAACAAATTCCATTTCAATTTGCTTTACGCCATCAAAAATAAAATCCATGGAATAAAGACCCGCCCCCATATTAATAATGCCAAATATTTCAATACAAAATAATTGTCTTCAAGTAATCTGTTACCTATGGTTATATAAGGTTTAGTCCATCAACATTGAAAAAAAATATATACTACAACCAAACAATTTACGTTGAGCTAATTATGTTGACTTAACTAACTATAATATTCTTTGATCGTTGATCAACAAAACAGTCATTTTTCTTAGTTTTATGGATCATCTCTAAGATATTATAATCAGTCACAGGCTATCCAGAACACTCTTTAGCCTAAAACAAGATAACACATCATTATATTGCTTAAACTATAATATAATTTTTCAAAATTTTTAACTCAATTTGAACTATAAGTTTACAATTTGTAATATCAACTTAATATTGTGATATACAATAGATCTAGAACCCCTAGTGTGCCTAGACATTCTAGTGTCAAGTCTTGCAACCTCACTCAACCTATTTTTGGATGTAATATTACATTTGTTCTTGAAATCTAGAGAGTTCCAACTATGTTGCGAATTGTCCCATATCTCTTATAAAACACTTTGAGGCTACTTTCCAAATTTCCTCCTGTCAGAGAGTGTGTTAGAATATCATTTACTAGTATGCTGCTCCTAAATGGTCCAAATTACAGACTCTAAAGACCTATCAAATGAAAAATATTTATATAAGATATTTTAACTGGTATTAGTCATATTGAAAATAACTTGATTTTTATCACTTTGCACTCTATTCAAAAAAAAAATAAGGAAAATACAAAAAATCTGAAATTCATTCCAATAATACTCCTTTATATCTCGGTGCTATGCTGACCAAGTATATCCATCTTTATGAAATTGTTGTTTCATACATTTTGTGATCTATGTCGAAGCCTTATGAGATGGAGTAAAGTTGATTGCATAAAAAAACATAAATATATTTAGCACATTATTAGTAATTGACAAAGAACTTATAAATAATATATATCAATAATAATTGGATGACAAATAAGAAAATTTATTAAGAACATAATCATCCATAGCATATATCAATGAATGGCTTAGCACTACTTGAATTTATATCATTTATTGATGATAAGGTTAGTATATGATATGCAGGACTTGATCCAGAAGCTGGAGTGGCAGGTGATTGTGGTGAATCATTTACAAGTGGTGGTGCTGATGATGATGACCTTGTGCATCCTCCACCTGTAGGTGTGATAGGTGGTGATGTACCACAAGCTGATGTATGTCCACTTACATCTCTTGTACCACTCCCATATGTAGGTGTCATAGTTGTGATATAGTCGGTGTATGCTCTCCACTTCCATATCCTCTACCACTGCAACTAAATGTCTGCAACATCCATTTCCTTTACGAAAACCAACTCCTCTACCAGAAGACCCACTAGCCATAACATTATGATACAAATGGTTTGATTACAAATTGTTAATAAAATAAAATATAAAATATAGATATATTTTTAATATAAAAAAGTAGAAGAATGATTTAAGAAAGTGAAAAAATACAGATTCATTAAATTAATTCAAAAGAAACAACACTCAATATAGGTTCTTACTTTTTAATTAGTATACTTTAACAAATGAATAAAAACTATGCAACAAACTAAAAGTCACACAATCTATGATGGAAAACTACTTGATAATTAGAATCCTAGTAATAATTATATGATATATACAACAAAGTAAAAGTCACACAACAAATTAAATTAATATTATGAAAACATCAAAAAGTATCAAATTTGTTCTTACATATAAAGCTAGATTAAATAGTCAACATAAATTAAAAATGTAACCTGATATTAACTTTAGTCACTATTCGAGCTATTAGTTTTATCATATAACTCTTCAATCAAGTCTGAAACTTCTTCATCTAATTCAATTAATGGTTCATTTTTTTGTTCAATGGTATCACCCCCAAGTTCTATAAAAATACCATTTGGATCATTTCAGAAAATTAGTTCTTCGTCTAATTGACTTTGACTATGATGATGGACCTCGATGTCATCTTCTTGAAATGGTGATTGATCATTTATTTCACTAGGCAATACAACATCCATAATAGCCCTTACTTTTATTGTGATTACTACCCACCAATCACTTTTGTCATGCCTTAAACTAAGGTAACTACAAAAATACACCTAGTTTGATTGCACTGCTAGAAAGAATGGTTCATATTTATTAAATTTCCGTTTATTATTCACCTCTACAAGCTTGTACTCATTATAGACTTTCGTTCCCAAGTTTGGTGCAGGGTCAATTTAATCGCACTTGAATAATACAATTCTCTTGATTGGTAAGGCATGGTATTCTAACTCTATGCCTTCTACTAACTAACCATAGTAATAACCTTCATCAACACATAAATTAGAGCCTTTAATGCACACACCCATTATTCGTTGTTCTTCTCGTAGACCCATATTGTAAAGTGTGAAATCTATAACCATTCACAAAGTAGTCGTGAAACGACAAAACAGTTGGTAATGGACCTTTTGCGAGATCTTTCATGAACTTATTTGAAATATTATTTGAAGAATCATGTACCCATAAAATAAGTTCAAACAGTCTTCAGGAAAAGAAACAACATATATGGTGATAAATATATTTATCTTAATACAAAAGAAATAGTTGTTATAATACTCATATATGTTTCAAACTAGAAAACCAGTACGAGAATTCATTTCCTAGTTTGTTGTCAACTTCAATTTCAATGATATTGGGTTGACCTCATTTTAAAGCATTGATGTATATAATTTGCATACATTAGAAGATGACAAATTGGAATATTAGATATGCATATAAACATCACAAGATATCTGTCATGAGTAAAGACAATTATTTATACTAACTTTGTGAATGGTTTCACTTTTGAGCAATTTAACAGAATGTAGCTACAAGCTACTTTATATTCTTCATCGCTCAAAAATCTTGACTTACCTTTCCCCAATAGTCAATCAGGATATTTAAATATTGACAAGTTCCCTTCATGTTCATCACATTCCTCTCTTTGAATAGCATTGTCTTCATTACATGGCACTTATCTATGTCTCATGATCATATAGTCCTGAAAATAGTAGGAACAAAATGATGTAGCCTCTTTAACCAAATATGCATTCCATATCAATCCTTCCACCTTGGCTTTGTTGTTCATATTATTTTTCGGCCTTTGGAGATACCTACAGTATAAATTAATATTTAGAGCACTAAAGAAAAAAATTTATGGATAGAAAGAAGATAGTGTTTCTGCCAAGTACCTCTCAAATGGATACATCCATTGGTATTGTAAAGGGCCAGTCATTTTTGCTTCATAAGCCAAATGGACAGGAAGATGCTCCATCGAGTTAAAGAAGCCCAAAGGGAATATTCACTCAAGCTTGCACAAGATGACTGAAATTCCTTTTTCCAATCGAACCATGTCTTCATTTCTTATTATAGTAGTTGTCAACTCCTTAAAGAAAAGGGTCAACTTTCTAAGTGCCTTCTAGACATTGGATGAAAGTAGTTCATTGAATGCTACAAGTATTAACCTTTACATAAACACATAACAATCATGGCTCTTCATCCTATATAACTTTTGCTTCTTCATGTCTACACATTTGGCCATATTCGAAACATATCCATCAGGAAATTGAAGTCTTTTGATCCACTCACACAAGGCTTGTTTCCCATGCTTATCCAAAGTGTAACAAGCTTTAGGGTATTTTATTGTTGTGACATTTTGTGCCAACTCAGGACAACGACAATATTCATTCAACTCTTCCCTAGATTTGAAAGTGTCATTTGTTTTTCCTTCTACCTCCATTACTGTATTGAATATATTGTCAAATAATTTTTTTCAATATGTATTACATCTAAATTGTGTTGAATCAAATTTTTACTATAATACGGCAAATACCGAAAAATGCTTTTTTTCTTCCAACCACTATGTTTGCATTTTTCTCGATTAATCTCTTCAGCATCCAATTCTATAACTCTCTTTATCCCTAAACTTTTAATCTTTCTCAATATTTCAATTTCAAACTTGACAAGTGGTGCAACTTTGACCACCGTTTTATTTTTTATGAATGAAGTTTTGTTTTTTCAAAAAGGATGAATTAGTGGTAAAAACTTACGATGATTGTCAAACCATAACTACTTTCTACTTTTTAAAAGAGAAAATGCATCTAAATCATCCATGTAATAAGGACAGGCCATCCACCCTGTTGTACTCCATCTAAATCATCCATGTAATAAGGACAGGTCATCTAAATCATCCAGGAACTAATGCAGTTAAAAACATATATTGCTCCTTCATACACAACCATGGCAGCAAGTTGCATGGTGTTACTATGATTGACCAGGAAGAACATTGTCGCCCTGATTGCCTAAACAGTTGAAATCCATTAGTACAAAATCTTCGTCTCACATTTCAAATTTTAGCAACAAATTTTGGATGTGTTTGATCAAAATGCTTCCAAATAGGCGAATTTGAGCAGTGAATCATAACATCGTCTTCTATCTTATGCTCTATAGGCCACCTCATTTTCTTAGTTGTGGCATTAGATGCATACAATCTTTTTAGTCTATTAGTGAGAGAAAAGTAGTACATTTTCTTGCATGAAATATTGGTTTTATATCTTTTACTACTTTTTCTACATGTTCTCTTATAACGAGGATGTTCACAGAACTTGCAAATATTTAGTTCACTATCTTCACCCTAATATATCATGGACTGATTAGTACAATAATTAATCTTTTCCACTAATAGGCTCAAACCTCATAGCAACTTTTTGGTTCTGTAGAAATTATTAGTCACAACATTATCATCAGGAAAGATCTCCTTCATATATTGAACCATTTGATCAAACAAATTTCCAATCATATGGTTCTCAGGCTTCATGGTCATAACTCGAGCTACAAATGACAATAATGTATGCTTTTTATAACTAGGCCATAACTCCTTATTTACAGCACTAAGCATGTCATAAAATTGCTTCGCTTTTAGGTTTGGAGGTTCCTCAAACTATTGAGGATTAAATTGAGGACCAACAGATCAAACACCATATAATGGTATGTAGTTAAATCATCTACATTATGAAATTCTTAGCTACAAACTATGTTTTGACTACTACTGACATCCACATTAGTTTCCCCATGACAATCCCAAACACAATAATCTAGTACAAATCCATTTTTAGCCATATGGAATTTTACTGTTTCTAAATCATGATGTACACGATTTTGGCACTTATGACCATTACATGGACATTTGATCTTATTCTCATCCATCCATGTTAACTGACTACTAGCAAAGTCAATAAACTATTGCAAACCATCAATAAATTCTTGGTTCAAACGATCATTTGCTAACCTATGATACATCCACCGACGGTTAAAACTCATTTTTTACCTGTTTATATTTTGAACTATGAACTATGACAAAATATTGATATATGTAAAATAAATTTCTCTCATTAACTTTGAAAAGATAGACCTATAGTATATATGTGTGAAGTTACAACAAATAGATGAAGATAAGTAACAAACAGAATCACTAATAAGCTGATAAATATTAGGGTGAAGCTATTTGCAAGGACTAATTTATACTCTTAAAATATAGTATTAAAATAAGTTGGCTATATTTTATCATACAATAACATTTAAAATTATTTGGAAAAGAAGGAACAATCTTAAAATTAATGTCATCATTTCTTTGCTAGCTTTTGAAGGTTTTTTTTTTTTTACTATTATTACCATCAATTGTGCTTATATTTTGACAAATCATATTTTAAAATTCCTATTTTTTTTGGGGTCTATATTAAGCATAAAAATATCTTTTTTTGCAAAAAATTATGTATATTATATTGACTTTTTTTCATCTCATAATTAATATTTTATTTATTTAGGTACATTTTTTTATAATAAATAAAGATCTCAAATATATATATATATATATATATATATATATATATATATATATATATATATATATATATATATATATATATGTGTGTGTGTGTGTGTGTGCGCACGTGTGTGTTTGTGTATGTGGATTTTCTATCTAACAATAAACGTTCACCAAGGACTTAATACATAAAAAAATAATAATTATTCTTGAGTTTAAAAGGATTTAATAGTCAAATAAAAAAATATTTAAGGGTGTTAAAAGTATGATTTGCTTAAAATCTTTGCATCCATTAAATATGTTATAGTTTATCAATTTAATGAAAAAAAGAGGGACTTATTATTATCTCTATTAATATATAATTGTTCCATGCATGCTTGTTGAATGTTTTAGCCAAGTAATATAAATAGCTTATTTACATTATGTCCAACTAAGCTTATATATATAACAAAGGTTATATTTGGTAATTTATCATCACATATTCCATTTGTTTGTACAAAAATTATATAAAAAAATAGCCTACGTTCAATACAAACTAAGCTTGGACTCTATTTGTTTCTGCAACACTTAAAAACCATGTGTCTCTAAAATAATATTTGACATAGTTTTGGACTCATTGATCCTATGGTTATTGTTAAGTAATTTTTTGACCACAAGCATGTTATATATGCCGCCATTTATATATAATTTATCACATGGTAATAATTAATGTCAAATTGCATTCATTTAATTTGACAAATTATAGAAACAAATTATATATAAAGTTGAAAAAAATTTTAGAAACAAGAACATAAAGTGTGAGGCAAATAAAGTTGAAAAAACAATTGACAACAAATCGCCAGTAAGAAATTGAAAAGAAAAAAGACAAATGGCTCATCCATCTACACCAACATGGATTTTGGTAATTTTTGTGTAGCACTAATATTTATATAAACCTACAAGCTTCAAGTAATTGGTACAAAATTGTAAAGTGTAGTAAGATATCAGATAATGTTATGTTCTAAATATTAAATGCAATTAGTTCTTCCTCTAAAAGCATTTTATTGATTATTTTCCTGTCAGCCATTTCTGGAATGTCAATGACTGACCTAGTTTCTAACTCATAAGATGACTATGGTCATGTCTTCATATTGAATATCAATGTTATGCTAAATATATAATCCAGCGAGATTCAAGTTATGATCAAAGTTTTAATGGTAAATCCTGAAAATTAGATTAAACCTTTCGTTTGTCAAAGAATTTAAATTCAATAGTATGTATATATATACGATCAGCAGTAAGTGTTCTCTTGTTGATGCTTATTTTCTTCAATACTTTTAAGTAATATTGATAAGCAATCTAAGAAGGTTAACAACAAACAATGCAGACAACTTTCTCCATAAAACATCGATAAAAATCAGAATCTACGTTTTTTCTTTATGCAAAGGTGATCAATATAATTTATAGAATAAATTGTTTGTGTCTCATGCTCAGCTCCAAGAAGCTGATCTCACCACCCAGTAGTTATAGCAACAAAAACAAAAGAACCAAAAATTACAGTAGTAAAGAGCAATGGAAAAACTAAATCTTTTTTCGTTAAAAATGATGAGTTACCCCAACTTCTTTTTCTTTAAAACGGGAAGAAGAAGTATTCCCACTAGGTCTATTGTGTGATAACAATAATGGACCGATTAAAAGTTGATAAGATAGGGGTATGGGAGCGGATTTAAAGAGAATGACAGAGAAAAATGTGACTGACTCACCTGCTCTGTCTGTCCAGGTTTCACGTCATCTTTCACAGGTACAAGCCTCTACTTCATGGTCATGAAGAACCTCATCACTGTTGTTAACTGAAACCCGATATTCACATCGTGGCACCTATTATCAAAGGCGTGAAATATTATATTTCAGCAACTCTCAACTTCCCAAAACTCCACTTAATCACCTTCTCACTAATCAATAACGTTACTTATAGGCCCTACTTACAGGTATTATATTTCTCTCTTCCTTAAGATATTTCATCCCCTAAATTACATATTATAACGTCTCTGAACAACTGAGGGTATTGTACCCTTATCACTTCCTCATTTTCCATGTTGCTTCTTCAATGGTATGGCTCTTCCATAAAACTTTCACTAGTGGAACTCGCTTGCTCCTAAGCTCCTTTACTTCATGAGATAAGATCTCGACTATTTCAATTGTGATGATGTGAGAAGGATCTTACCAATACCTTCTCAACATGGATACATGGAAGACATTATGTATCCTACTCAACTCTAGTGGAAAGGCAAGTATGTACGCAACTTATCTGATCCTCTCTAGAATCTCATAAGGTCCAATAAACCTAGGGCTCAACTTGCTCTTTTTTCCAAATCTAATAACCTTCTTCCACGGAGATACCTTGAAAAACACATTGTCTCCGACTAAGTTACTGCACCTCATTTCTCTTGAGGTCCGTATAGGATTTCTGTCTATCGGAAGCTACTTTTAGTCAATCTCTGATGATTTTTACTTTTTCTTCTATCTCTTATGCCAATTATGGCCCTAGTAACTTTCACTCACTAAGCTCAGCCCAACATAAAATTATCCAACACTTTCTACCGAAACATTCCTCATATAGAGCCATCTTAATACAGGATTGGTAATTGTTATCGTAGGCAAACTCTATTAACAGTAGATATCTATCCCAATTTTCCTTAAATTTGATCATACAACACCTCATCATGTCTTCTAAGATTTGAATAACTCTCTCCAACTGATGTTGGTCTGGAGTTGGAAAGTCGTGTTGAAGTTGAGCTTGGTATACAAAGCTCATTGTCGACTACCCCATAATTGAGATGTGAGTCGCAGATCTCTATCCAAAATGATGGAGACTAGAACTTCATGAAGATGTACTATCTCATTTACATGCACCTCTACCAACCAGTTCAAAGGATAGTCTTTTCGAATAGGTAAGAAGTAAGTTGACTTCATTCACCTATCCACGATCACCCATACGACATCATACTTCCGCAATGTCAACAACAATCTAATCACAAATTCTATAGTGATTCTCTACCATTTTCCTTTCGGAATCGTGATTGGCTGCAACAAACCTGAAGGTACTTGATGTTCAACTTTTACCTGCTAACATGTAAGATATCTAGTCATGAACTCTGTAATGTCTTTCTTCATACCCAACCATAAATACACTTTTTTTAAGTTCTGATACATCTTGTTACTCCTTAGGTGCATTGTAAATCTAGTTTTATGAGCCTCTCTCATAATCTTTTTGTCTCAACTCTAAGACATCTAGCATCATATCTTGCCCTGATAGTGTAAACTACCATCTGACTTGACTAAGAAACCCAGTCTCTCCCTCTTAGAGACCAAAATGACTAACTCCACTAGTTTGCCATCAAGCTTATGTGCATCCCTAATCTCCTGATTCAAGGTTGGTCGGATGTGCAACTCTATTAAAGTCTTCCTACTAAGCACATCGGCCACCACATTGGCCTTTCCTAGATGATAATCAATCACACAATCGTAATCCTTTATCAACTCTAACCATTTTTTTTGCCTCAAATTCAAATCCCACTATGTAGGAAGATATTTCAAACTCTTGTGATCAGTGAAGATGTGGCATTTTTCCTCATATAGATAATGATATCAAATCTTCAATACAAAAGCAATGGCCACCAACTTTAAATCGTGTGTTAAATAATTCTTCTTATAAGTTTTTAACTACCTGGATGCATAAGTGATAACTTTCCCTTCTTGCATCATAATGCAGCCCAATCCGTTATAAGAAGGATCACTATAAACCACATATTCCTTGTCCAAGATCAGTTGTGTCAACACTGGAGCTTTCATCAAAAAACTCTTAAGCTGATCAAAATTGTTCTGGCACTTGTCTGTGCAATCGAGCTTGATATTTTTTCACAATAACCTAGTCAATGGAGAAGCTATCATAGAAAACCCCTTAACAAACCTTCTATCATATCCTGCTAAGCCGAAAGAATTCCTAATTTCGGTCATATTCTGCGGGGGTTTCTAATCTAAGATCGCCTCCGCTAATATCACATACCCGAGAAAAGCAACCTCATCTAGCCAAAACTCACACTTAGTGAGCTTAGCATATATCTTCTGCTTGATAAAAGTCTGCAAAATTGTTCTTAAAAGATGCTCATGCTCATTCTTGTTTCTCGAATACACCAAGATGTCATCTATGAATACCACAACAAACTGATCTAGAAATGATTTGAAGACCCGGTTCATTAGATCCATAAAGGTTGTCAGAGCATTGATCAACCCAAAGGGCATAACCAAGAACTTATAATGACCATACCTGGTTTTGAATGTTGCCTTATCTACATCGTCTGCCTTGATTCTCAACTAATGGTACCTCGATCTCAAGTCAATCTTGGAGAACACCTCTGCACCTCTCAACTAATCGAAGAGATAATCAATTCATCGTTACAGATACCTATTCTTAATGATCACCCTATTCAACTGCTTATAATTTATGCACAACCTCATAAACACGTCTTTCTTCTTGACAAGTAGCACTGATGCACCCTATAGAGATACACTTAGTCTAATGAAGCCCTTATCTAATAGTTCCTGTAATTGTGCCTTTAACTCTCTCATCTCTGATGGAGCCATTAGATATGGTACCGTTGATATAGGAGTTGTACCCAAAGTAAGCGTAATTGAGAACTCTCTCTCTCTCTCTTTGTGAAGGTAGTCTTGGTAACTCGACTAGAAATAAATTTGGGAATTCCTCTACTATCAAAATATCCTAAGATCTGGGCTCCCTCTCCTGCTATCAATAACGTGAGCCAAATAGGCTTCACACCCATTTTGGATCATTTATTGTGCTTTCATAATGGAGATGATCCTTGTTTTCTATGAGGATCCTAGTTTTCTATGAGGATCTCTCCCCCTGAACAACCACTATCTCATCTTCTGATATTCTCAATTCAACTGTAGTCATTCTACCACTATTGCACCCCTGTTGAGCGAGCCAATCCATACCCAGGACAACATCAAACTCATGAAAAGGAAATTGGACAATTCTTATACACTCGGCTCACCACTACGCTATATCCTAAAAGGATAGTCACCTCTATCTCGTAATCTAATCTTTCTGCTAACATGTTATACCTATGTTGGTACATATATAATAATGCATGCAATATGGATATATCAAAGCAATTAAAATTGAGTTAAACAGAAGAAATGTACCAACAACCACATCTGATGCAATCGGGTTCTCTCCAGCCCTCATAACATAGGCCATCGTTGGTGCTCTATTCGGTCTTGGTCTATCCATTGTCCCGTATACAACCAGTCTAGATCCACCTCTGCTTGAAATGACTTGTCCCTGATCTCTGGTCTGTGTCAACACTAAACACTGAGTCTAAATGAGATCCCCAACCATTTGCAGAGAATAATCACCTGAATAAGCTCTTGTGTTTCCCCAACACTTTCCTCTGTGTCTCTGACCATATGATGCACACTCCAGTTCTACCTCTCTCTGCATTTGTGGCTGATTACTAGTAGTTATTGAGACTATTCCTGATGATGGTGCCTACCTGTTATACCCTACCTTACCTCAACCTTGTCCCTGTCCTCTAGACTAGAAGGATCTGAAACTAATGAGAGCCTTCTTACTAGATGTCTGCATAGAACTATAAGATGACCCCCTAAAGTGTTTCTTAAATGACTCATCTGATCTCGTCAGCTTCATCCTCTTCTTAATACCAATGATTCTCATTTGCTATGAGGATCTCTCCCCTGAACAACCACTATCTCATCTTTCGATAATCTCAATTCAATTATTTTCATTCTACAATCCACTATTGCACCCTGTTGAGTGAGCCAATCCATACCTAGGATAGCATCATTCTCATGAAAGGGCAATTCAATCAAATCTACCATGAACTATTTCCCTTGAACCACAACGGGATAATTCTTATACACTCAGTTCACCACTATACTATGCCCTAAAAGGATAGTCACCTACCTCTATCTTGTAATCTAATCTTTCTACTAACATGTTATACCGCTCAACTATATTGGTACATATATAAGAATGAGTGGAACCTGGATCTATTAAAGCAATTAAAACTGAGTCAAAGAGAAAAATGTACCAATAACCACATTGATGCACTCGGGTCCCCTCTGACCCTGATAACATAGGCCATCGCTGGTGCTCTATTCAGACCTGGTCTATTCATTTTCTCTAATATGGATAGTCTAGATCCACCTCTGCCTGAACTAACCTGTCCCTGACCTCTGGTCTGTGTCGAAACTGAACACTTAGTATGAGTGAAAGCCCTAACCATCTGTAGAGAACAATCTCTCTTGTAGTGAGCTCGAGACCCACACCTATAATAAGCTTTTGTGTTTCCCCAGTACTATCATCTGTGTCTCTGAACATATGATGCATACTCTGGTGCTGCCTCTCTCTACATCTGTGGCTGACTACTACTAGCTGCTAAGATTGTGCCTGATGATGGTGCCTACCTGATATACCCTGCCTCGCCTCGACCTTGTCCCTGTCCTTTAGACTAGAAGGATCCAAAACTAGTGAGGGCCTTCTTGCTCGATGTCTGCACAGGACTATAGGATGAACCCTTAAAGTGTCTCTTAAATGGCTCATCTGATCTTTTTAGCTTCATCGTCTTCTCAATACTGATGATCCTCGTTTGTTATGAGGATCTCTCCTCCAAAACAACCACTATCTCATCTTTTGATATTCTCAATTCAACTGCCTTCATTCTATAGTCCACTACTGCACCCTGTTGAGTGAGCCAATCCATACCCAAGATGGCATCATTCTCATGAAAGGGCAATTCAATCAAATCTATAATGAACTCTTTCCCTTAAACCACAACAGGACAATTCTTATACACTCGGTTCACCATTATGTTATGCCCTAAAAGGATAGTCACCTCTATCTCGTAATCTAATCTTTCTGCTAACATATGCAAGGAACCTGGATCTATCAAAGCAATTAAAACTAAGTCAAAGAAAAGAAATTTACCAACAACCACATCTGATGTAATCGGGTCCTCTCTGGCCCTCATAACAGAGGTCATCGCTGGTGCTCTATTCGATCCTGGTCCATTCATTGTTTGTGATACAGCCAGTATAGATCCACCTCTGCCTGAACTGACCTATCCCTGACCTCTGGTCTGTGTCGGCATTGAACACTAATTCTGAGTGAGAGCCCCAACCATCTGTAGAGAACAATCTCTCTTATAGTGGTCTCAAGACCCACACATGTAATAAGCTCTTGTGTTTCCCTAGTACTCTCCTCTGTGTCTCTGACCATATGATGCACACTTCAGTGCTGCCTCTCTCTGGATTTGTCCCTGACTACTAATAGCTGCTAAGACTGTGCCTGATGATGGTACTTGCTTGGTATACCCTACCTGACCTCGACATAGTCCTTGTCCTTTAGACTAGAAGGATCTGAAACTATTGAGAGCCTTCTTGCTCGATGTCTGTGTAGCACTATAGGATGACCCCCTAAAGTGTCTCTTAAATGACTCATCTGATCTCTTCAGCTTCATCCTTTTCTCAATACCGATGATACTATTTCGCTATGAGGATCTCTCCCCCTGAACAACCACTATCTCATCTTTCGATTTTCTCAATTCAATTATCTTCATTTTACAGTCCATTATTGCACCCTGTTGAGTGAGCCAATCCATACCTAGGATAGCATCATTCTCATGGAAAGGCAATTCAATCAAATCTACAATGAACTCTTTCCCTTGAACCACAACAGGACAATTCTAATACACTCGGTTCACCACTATGCTATGCTCTAAAAGGATAGTCACCCCTATCTCGTAATCTAATCTTTCTACTAACATGTTACACCGCTTAGCTATGTTGGTACATCTCTCTTGCATTTTCAAATCGGCAGCATTTGTCCTCCTCATCCCCTATAATCCCAAATGCATACCTACTCAATCTAGTGAACTCTTTCTCATACACCGCCACAATCATGTTCCTTTGTTATAGGTTCAAGAACTCTTTCGTCTTCTTATCAATGTACACTCTTGGTACATACTTTTTCTTGAATTCATCTATAAACAAAACCTATGTAGGTGGCTCTAGAGTCTGAGGCTTCTGTAGAACAGACTTTCACTAATCATAGGCATACTCCTAGAAAAGTCAAATAGCATACCTTACCTTATACTCCTCGGCACAGTCAAGCTCCTTGAAGACCTTCTCCTTTCTCTCTAACTAGTACTCTGTAGCCATAGGGTTATCATCCCTCTTACTTGTAAAATTAGTGGCCCAATACTTATGAAGCCTGTCAATCTATGATCTCTACCTCGATAGTGAAAGAGGAGGCGATGGATTTAATGGTGGTGGAAAAGGTAACGACGGCATAGTCTATACCAACCATTATAATAGAGTAGCTAGGTACTGCATCAAAGGATCATGAGCCTAATCCTCCTGACTAGCCATCGACTGCTGTAAAGGAGGTGTGTCAGTCGGCCTTTAAACACTAGTTTAGCTTGGCTAATTCTGAGCCCCTATATCCGGAGGATTGTTACTCTCAGCCACGTCATATGGCCCAATCGCCATACTCACTCGTTAGCCTAAATATTGACAGAGAATAGCCTACATCAGAGTCATATAGGATAACTCGCACACATGATACACCCATCCCACCTAGGTTCAGAACCACTTAAATCTAGGTTCTGATACCACTAAATGTAACACCCTTTGATAGAATTCGGAATAATTCTAATTAAACCAAAAGATGCTATAATGCAAATGAGTTAAAACAACATAAATTTAAAATTTTGATGCACCACAGTCATGATGACTTAAAACATATTAAAAAAATTCTTAAATAAAGCTCAATATAATAAAAGTTTAAATATAAGCTCATATTGGGCATACACAAGCCCAAGATTTTGCAAAATGAGTAGTTAGAAAACTACATATCTCTGATATAAAGCATGTAAATCTAAAACTACCCAACCCAACAAAATAACCAAAAAAACATATACAATGACTGTATCACCCATCCCGAGTATATTTCTTAGACTCTTATCACTGAGCATCATCCTTTTGCCTCTCCAAACCTAAGCTCTAACCCTGCAGATGGAAAGTACATCCACTAAGCAACACGTGCCTAGTGTTACATAACAATGTGCAAGGCATACAATAAAACATATATAATATGCATGACATACTTACCAACCTGCCATGGCGACTTACCTCAAGCCCTCACATGTATCATATCATACTCTATATGACATATCATCATGCTCTCATGTATTTAATATGCATCGTACATGACATACTACACCAGAATATATATATATATATATATATATATATATATATATATATATATATATATATATATATATATATATATATATATATATATATATATATCACATATGGTATAATCATTTATCTTACCTTTTTACACGCTTTACTCATAATTAGACTAAAATTGATATGGGTAACTTAACCCACCTAGCTCTACCTGCTAACCTCTGGGCCTTCAAATATATAACCCACTGAGGAACTCTACCCATTAAACTCTGGACCTTCAAATATACATAACCTATTAGGGCACTCTACTTCCAACCTCTGGACCTTTAAATATATATAACCCACTGAGACACTATATCCGCTAATCTTTGGTCCTTCAAATATATGACCAATATAGGTCACTCAGTATCGAACTCCTTTCAATGACATGTCATCTATCCTAAGTCTAGTCCTAGTCAGAGTATTGGGCTTAAAATTTCACAACACATATCACAAGTGTTTCCATATTATCAATTTTTCCATATTTTATATAAACCTACCGTGATATCTCACAATCACACTCACACATGTAATTTCATATCATGTTATAAGCATACAACCAAGGCCTACCGCCTCGCAATAAATAAATTTCACAACTTAAATATATAAATATATTACAAATTCAAATTAAGTTATCATGAACAATATATCATATGCATATTACACTCAACCATGGATATAGAACCCCCTATATATCGTGAGGGACTTGAACCTGAGCTACCTGTCTAAGTAAGTCTATTCTTAGATGCAATGGTAGATCGTTGCTTGAACTCAAGAGTGGACCATTATTTTTGCCAACTATCCCAAACATGCTTTAGAACACATGGTGACTTACTGCCAGAATATCTCCACTTTCAAAGTGTCACTATAATATGTAGCAACCTGTTGTAACCATCTACACTTGATTACACTCTCAAGTTCTAGATCCCAATAAAATTCCTTCTAAAATAGAAACAAAAAAATAACATATAAGATGAATTTTTGGCTTGCAACATTCAATTAAGATTAATATTTAATATCAAACTAAAAGTTTGGCAGAGTTTCAGCTATAACATAAGTAACCTGACCTAAAGTACGAGGCCTCTAACAATCAATCAAGTACAAAAGAGATAAAATATTCAATTTCAAACTGAAATTTTGGCAGAGTTTCACCTATAACATAAGTAACCTGACCTGAAGTACTAGGTCTTTAACAAACAATCAAGCACAAAAGCATTAAATATTCAATTTCAAAGTGAAATTTTGGCAGAGTTTTGTATATAACACAAGTAACCTGACCTGAAGTATGACACCTCTATCAACCAATAAAGCACAAAACAGATTAAATATTTAATATCAAACTATAATTTTGGCATAGTTTTTACTACATTATAAGTAATTTGACCTCATTTATGAGGTCTCCAATAGCCATTCAACAATAAAAAAAAAATACATTTTTAACAAAGTCATATGCATCTCATCACATTTTTGACTTAAATAATTGGATTTTACCTAAAACTCAAATCAATAGAAGTCCCTAATGTCGTCAGGCACAATCTTCTATGCATGTCCTTTGTCACTCAAATGGAGCAAAAAACTATGAGTGATAGCCGCAGAAGCTACATGAGACTGAAGAAAACGTCCACTATGCATAAAATGAAATAAACAATACATCAAACATAGACTAAATTCATGAATGAAAAAGATTTCACGAAATAATATTAGTAATATTACCTCTTAGGATCAAGATTGAGTTGTAGTCCACCATTGGTTGATTCAGCAACTAATGCCTCAGATTGTAAATATAGGGCTGAACCAGCTGGAGGAGATGGTGTAGTAGGTTGTGATGTAGGAGATGTTGATGTAGAACCTCCTAAGATCGACATAGTTGCTGATGGAGGAGCTTATAATAATGGTTGTCATGGTGGTGATGATAGTTGTCATGGTGGTGTTGATGGTTGTGATTCTGCTAATGACCGTAGCAATGACTATGATAGTGTTAATGAATGTGGCAATGGCTAGGATGGTGCCGATGATTGTGGCAATGGTTGTGATTGTGGTATATAAAGTGGTGGAACTGGTGGTTGATTTAAGAAATTACTTTTTTTTGTCGATCACTCTTATCATTTTGTAGGTCCTCTGCCTCTACCATGTAATATATCTTTAGATGATGTGCGACCCATTTGTATACTAGTCACTCGATAACAGTAAACACTATCAAAAACAACAATGAACACATATATTAATTGCTACTTAAAAAGAATAACAATAGTAAAAGCAATATTGATGTAACAATTTACAAACATATCTCAAGTGATTAAATAATTATGAATAGTACATAATACCAAAAAGAAAATAACATCTTTGCTCTAGCCATTACACCTAATTACTATCATAATCGTTAGAATCCCACTCATCTACATCAGTTTCTTCTTTATCATCATGTGATTCAATTTCAAGATCATGCACTTCTTCTTCTTCATTATCCTCTTCGATATTAATAAATGCACATGTTGCATCAACTAAATTATCACTTTCATCATTTTCAATATCTATATAATGACTATCAATATCATCTTCTTGGAAGGCTAGTGATATATTGGAAAGTTGACTACTTGATGTTGCTTGTGGAATTTCAAATGTAACCTTAGCTTTAATTTTGCAAACGGCCAACCACTCACTTTTTTCATGCTTGATAGTTGGATATGTGATAAAATTCACCTGACATGTTTGAACCGCTATAACAAATGGCTCGTACCTATTAAATCTAAATTTTTGATTCACCTCGACTAACTTATATTATAGCTGCACTTTTGTACCCATATTTGGCATTGGATCAAACCATTCACACTTGAATAGCATAGTTCTCTTAATTAGTAATGCATCGTACTCCAACTGAACAACTTCAATCAAACAACCATAATAGTCACATTTATTTATATTGTAGTTTGAGCCATTTATGCATACACCACTATCCATTATAGGTTTACATACACTTTAGTGTGAAATTCATATCCAATCTCATAATAGCCCGAGTAAGACATATTTTGGGTAATGGACCTTTTGCTAAGTCCTTTAAGAATTGATCGGATATGTTGCTTAATAGATTGTGTGCCTAAAACAAATATTATGAATTGTATAAGCTAACAATAAAGCAAAATTCTTGTTAATTGTTAATAAGAAAATGATTGAAAGAAAATCAATACTCACTTGTTTATTAAACCAAATTGGGAATTCTTTTTCAAGTTTGGAATCAATCTCTTAAGTAGAAATATTCACTAGGGTTTGCTTCAATTCTTCAATATAAATTCTTCAAGGTACAACAAAAAGCATTAATTAATTTTTATAATTTACCTAACGCTCAAATAAAAAGATTAAAATTTATTCAAAGTTCATGACTTATTTAAGAAAAGCTTCAACTTCAGTGCAATTTAGAAGAATGTATGATTATGCAACAACATATTCTTCATCTGTCAGAAATCAAAATTTACTCTTTCTAAAGGCTCAGCCTAGTTGTGTGAATATGGATAAGTTGCTTTCATATTCTTCTCCCCTATATTGACCACTGTCATCATTGTGTGACACTTTTCAATGTCTTGTATTCACATGATCTTCAAAATAGTAAGAACAAAATAATTAAGCTTCTTCTAGTAAATAAGCATTAAATATTGAACTTTCAACTCTAGCTTTATTTTAGACATTGTTTTTCAACTGTTAAAGGTTCCTAAGATATTAAATTTACAAGTATGGTAAATCTAACACAAGTAATAATGATATGCATTGTTATTAAGTTCTTTTATATTACCTCTCGAAAGGACATATCCATCAATATTGCACTGATCTGTTATTCTTGCTTCATATGGTAAATGTACCAGTAGATGTTCCATGGAATCAAAGAAGTTTAGAGGGAATATACACTCAATCTTACAAAGAATAATAGGAATCTCTTTTTCAATTTGTGTCATGTCATCATTGGTTATAACAACATATGTTAAATCCTTGAAAAACAAGCTTAATTTTGTTAATGCCTACCAAACATTGTTTGGAAAAGGTTCACAAAATGCAATAGGTATTAAACGTTGCACAAACACATGACAATCATGGCTTTTCATCAAAACAACTTAAATTTCCTCATATCAACACATCTAACCATATTTGACACATAACCATTGCGGAATCTTAAATTTCTTAGCCACTCACAAACAACTGATTTTGATTAATTATCTAACGTGTAATAAGCTTTAGGATATTTTTCCCTTACAAAATCTCATTTCAATTCTAGGCGGCAACACTATGGATTTAACTCCTTTTGAGATTTGTATATATCTTTTGTTTTCCCATCAACATTCATTACAGTGTTAAAAACATTGCCAAATACATTTTTCTCAATACGCATTACATCTAAGTTATGTCAAATGAGAAGGGTACTCTAATAAGATAAATCCCAAAAGATACTACTCTTCCTCCAACCACATTGCTTACAAATAGGGCCATTATTTTTCTCGGTATCTTATTCGGTTACCTTCTTCAAACCTAACTGATCAATCTCAAATAATATTTCACTTTCAGATCTAATAGGGGTGCTTCTTTTGTCACTATCTTATTCTTCATGAATGATATTTTGTTCCGTTGAAATTGATGGTCTTTAGATAAGAATTTACAGTGGTTGTCAAATCATGACTGTTTTCTACTCTCGAAAAGAGTAAAAGCATTTATTTGATTCATACAATAAGGACAAGCTAACCTTCCAGGAGTACTTCATCCAGACAACATCGCATATACAGAAAAGTCACAATTGTCCTCCTAAAAGCAGCATGCATTTGAAAATTTTGTTTTATTGAAATATTATAAGTTTGCACACCATCCATCCATAGATGATTAAGTTCTAGTATCAGTCGTTGTAAGTAACCATCCAACTTATCCTTAGGGTTAGTTGGCCTAGGAATTAATATAGTTAAGAACATGTAGGCGTCTTTCATACACAACCAAGGTGGAAAATTGTTCAACATCACAATAACTAGCCAAGAAGAATATTGTTGTCTAGATTATCCAAATAGTTGAAAACCATTAGTGGAAAGAATCAATCAAACATTCCAAGTCTCTTATGCGAATTCTGAATGAGTATCATTAAAATGTTGTCATACAGGGGAATCAAATGGGTGGAACATAACCTCATCTTCAATTTCAAGCTCAGCATACCACCTCATTTCCGCTGATGTGACATTTGAATGCATAATCAAGTCTTAACCCAAAAAAATTAACAAATGGTATCAGATCTGAAGTTACAGAACACTTGTTTTTTCTCAAGTTTTTATTCTCTTATTGAATTTTTGGGATAATATATGAAGTAACATTATAGATCTTTATGTTGTTTGAGAATGAAAGAGAAAATATTTTTCATGATCAAATTAATAAAAAAAATCGTAGAAATTGTTAGGGGCATATGCCCTAGTGGCATTAGGGAGCTTTGCTCCCTTTCTCCCCTTCTTTAGGTCCAATTTTGAGATCTTATAAGAAAAAAAAATCATAAAAATTAAAGTTGAAATGTGACATGGCTTGGTTCATGCTATAATAAGGACTAATTCAGCAAGGTGCACATTCAGGATCATATCATATGACACAGTCATGCCTTATTATTTAAATACCATGTAAATTATTATGAATTAATTGTTAGTCACCATATGGCAGAATTAGCATATTTTAGATGAAAAAATAAATAAAATATTAGTTACTAATAATGCTATAATAGGTTGGGGACATCCGTCTCACTAAATATTTGGCGAAAGCAATTCTAGCACAAGGCTAGTATTGCTAAATGGTGACGGTATTTCTACCGGAAAGCCAAATAAACTGTTGCTAAATCTTCTAACTTCTTAGGCCTAAATTATTAAAATGGAGAGGTAATTTATGATTTGGCAACAATCTTTTTCTCGCCAAGAGGTTCACTTTTATTGGACCTTTCGTTTATTAAGTTAAAAATCAATTCTAGTGTGTCATTCAGAATTGACAAGTCCACATGATATAATGTCATTTTCTGTGTGTTTTTTAGTCAATATGTTGGGTTGTTGGATAGGAATTGAAATTAGTGGTGAATTCCCAAAAAATATTAGTGGCCAGACCAAACATGATCATATCCGCTTACTGATATTAATATAAATTCCAAATTGATTAAAGAGCAAAAGAAATAATTTAGTTCATTGATCTAACAATTTTCTTTTCGGCTATTTTAGAGGCCTCCAATTGTCTTGCTCTATTTTGTTTTGGCATTTTATGATGAGATAGGTAACATCAGTGGATTTGCTTAGATTTTCATGGCCTACGTTATTGTGCAATATCACTACTTCCATAATTATATAGAAATCCACTACCTCTCTTTCCACTTTTTTCTTCATTTTTTTTCTTAATAGGGATTTTCTTTTGGATATATATACAAAAATTTACATGCATAGCTTAATTATGATCCTACCCTATGATTCAATTCTTTTTTTTTCCAAAGAAAACAAAAAAAAATAGATTTTTTTATCTCATTTTAATAAATTTTGTGGCTTTCAAAACATATTTTTATGTATAGTACTGAATTCACTTTCTTAATAATGTTAAAGCAGATTGTTGACTTCATAATATATTTTATTATAGTATAATCTAAATCCAACCCTATTTAAATCACAAATTATATTATAAATTTGTGTTTATTGTGTATAATGACCTTAATTTCAAAATGGAATTGCATTATTTTTTAAGTTGAATGATTCGCACGTATTCACTATGCATTATGGATGAAAACAATCATCGTATCATTATTTTTCTTCTTCGTCGTCATCATTTTCTTCTTCTTCAAATAGATAAAAAATAATTGTTGCTCCATTGTAGAACTATTTTCGATAGAGAAATTTTTTTTTTAATTTGTATATTTGATTTTATTTTTAGTATTTTTGAATATTTTAGTTATTGTTATTATTGTTTATAATGAAAAATATTAATTTTGATATATTTGTGGAATATAATTATTGAAAATGAAGATATTTGAACTAAAAATGAATAACATAGAGAGAGAAAATCGAGTTGCTGAAGGCTGAAGACGACGGATTTGGTAGAAATAATGAACTTGCAAGTTGTAAACGATGAACTTATAAGTGATTAACCTGCAAATTTTAAACGATAAATATGTAATTTTTATAAGATCTATCTGTAAGTTTAAAATGATTAACCTATAAGTTGTAAACGATAAATTTATAAATGATAAACCTAGAAAATCTGAACCTACAAGTTGTAAATGACAATTTTGTAAGTGATGTACTAACAAGTTGTAAAGGATGAATTTGTATCCTCTAAAGGATGAACCTGTAGTTTCTTAATGATAAACCTGTAAATTCTAAATAATGAATTTCTAAGTTTAAAATGATAAACCTATAAATTTAAAATGATTAACATGTAAGTTATAAATGATTAACCTATAATTTTAAAAATGATAAACTTGTAAGTTTTAACTGATAAACTTATTTTATATTTATTAGTTTGCTAAAATTCAATTCTAAAAAATGTGCATTTTTTTTATTTCACACATGTGAAATATGGAGGTCCATAATACAACACGGATTTGAGTCCATGATATAACAAGCCTATATGAATAAGGTGGGGATACGACTATTTACTTGGTTATCATATTGGGCCATTGGCCCTTAATAACATCAAACATTAATCTTAAAATTGTTTCATTATTAATTAGATATTTAGTTCATCAATTTGAAATAAATAGGTAATTTCAAAATAAATTTAATAGATTCAGATCTTAACCACCCATTCTCTTTTTTTTTTTTTTTTAATATTGATTTTACTCACATGTAATAAATAAAGAATTGAGATCATTTTTATAATTTTATTATAATAGGATGTTATATATATATATATATATATATATATATATATATATATTCTACCTACCATTACGTATCTCACCTACCTACCATTAATTACACTTTCTCACTTACTTTACTTACATTCACCTATTTATTATTAATTACACACCCTCACTTATCTTACATACCAAGTTAGTATCTTATAATACTATCCCTCAAGTTGGAGCATAGATGATCATGCCCAACTTGTTATAAATGTAAGACACCTGAGCTCCATTCAGAGCTTTCGAGAAAATATCTCTAAGTTGTTCTCCAGTCTTCACATATCTTGTAGAAATTAAATTTTATTGCATTTTCTTACAAATGAAATGACAATAAATCTATATATGATTAGTCCGTTCACAAAATACTGGATTATAAGCAATATGAATTACAGCTTGATTATCACACCTTAATGTTGTTAGCATTGAGACCTTGAAATTAACTTCTCTTAAGAGATAAGAGACCCACATTACCTAACAACTCGATTGAGCCATAGCTCTGTACTTTGATTCAGCACTAGGCTGAAAATACCATATGTTGTTTTTTGCTCTTCCATGAAATCATATTTCCTTCCACAATGACAGGCAATGGATCTTCAATCAATCTTTAATTCTACCCAATCTACATCTAAAAAAATACTCAATTTGAGTGTGATCATAATTCTTATACACCAAGACTCATCATAGAGACCCTTTCAAATAGAACAAAATATGATCTAGAGATACCCAATGATGACTTATTGGAGCAGACATGAACTAGCTTTCAACAATGACTGTATAGACTATGTCTAGTCAAGTAACTGTGAGATAATTAAGTTTACCAACCTACCTTTTATACCTTTATGACTTTTCAAAAAGGTTTCCATCATTCGTGAGTTGAAGGTTAGGAATCATTGGAGTGCTATATAGTTTGGCTTCCAGTTTCTCTGTCTTAGTTAATAAATCCATAACATACTTCCTCTGAGATAAACCTATGCCTTTCTTGCTTCTCAATATCTCAATTTCTAGAAATTATTTTAGCACGTCCAAGTCTTTTGTATTAAATTGACTCTGAAAAAATTTCTTTAGAGGTGA
Organism: Triadica sebifera; assembly: GCA_023653625.1. Classification (NCBI taxonomy): domain Eukaryota; kingdom Viridiplantae; phylum Streptophyta; class Magnoliopsida; order Malpighiales; family Euphorbiaceae; genus Triadica; species Triadica sebifera. The sequence goes on along the minus strand of CM042898.1, from coordinate 13,519,765 downwards.
AATTCCTTGAGCATCACTTCCACTTATGATAATATCATTCACATACACAATTAGGAGTATAATCTCATAAGCATATTGTCTATAAAAGACTATATGATCAACTTTACTCTTGGGTATCCCAAATATCTTCATTACTTGACTAAATTTACCAAACCAAGCACAAGGATTTTGTTTTAGGTCATATAAAGATTTTTAAAGTCGACAAACCTTCCTAACTCTCCATGAGCAACAAACCCAAATGGTTACTCCATATACACCTTCTTTTAGATATCACCATGCAATGATGCATTTTTAATATCTAGCTGATAGATGTTATTATCTTTTATTAATTTTTTATTAAATAATTTCATATTGACTATTGTTGTTTTCATATCTATAGTTTATTTAGATATTTTTATTATTTCTCTTAGTGAATTTTTAGATTTGTATTTTTCAAATCTAAATTTTTTTTAATTTTATTAAAATAAAATATGATATAGGTTAAGTTTTTTTGCCAAGCAATTTGTTTAACTTTTTGGTCTCATCGTGTGTGAGTTGTCTTCTTTTATGGAAGATGATTCAATCATTTATCACAACTAATAAATGGACTGATTGTACCGCTGAAAGTCAAATTGACAATCACATATTACTATAATTTAATATTATTATTATTTAATAAGTTTATATTCTAGTAACTTTATTATTTCTATACATTTATGCTTTAAATAATTTTATTTTGATTTAAAAAATGTGTAATATTATTGTCACCACTTCATATAATTATATTGTAATACTCTCTTATATAATTAGAATGATCCACTCTTATAAGAAAATATTATTATACACGTGATGAAAATCCAATAAATTTAAAACCTCTTTAAAATATATTTATACATCATAGTCATTATGACTTTTTGAAAGCTCTTAAAAGAAAATATAAAAAATACGATCGTCATCAATAAATGTCCAGGGCTACACTGGTGTTATAGTTTACAAAAATAATATCTCAAAATGATTATATGTTCTTTGAATACAGTCATATTCTAACTCAAATTCTAAAAAGTAGAGACCTACTTGAATTATGACACTAATTAAATCCTTTTAAAATAAGATAAGTGGTGGGTTAAGCTTTATATCCTTTGGTCCATATGCCTATCACTAATTAAACCTCAGGTAATTAAAATAGATAGCCCACATACATAATTAAGCCCAATTACAAGTTAAGCCCAAATCCTATAAGTAGGCCATGCATGGCACATGATCTTGAGCACATGGTTGGCACATGATGTCTTCCACATAGATGTCACATGTCTTCCATATATTTGGCACATGACTCCTAGCACATGATTTGGACATGACTTGTAATCTTCAATTTTATAGACTTTGTCTTGTTTAGCCTATTGACTTGAATCTTCATAAAAGACTCCTTTTATCTTCACTTTAGGTTTGCCTTTGTGTAGTGTTAGCCTATAAGCTTGATTGTAGATTTTAGGCCTATTATTGCTCTCAAAGATCCATTTCTGTCTCATATGGTTTGGAACACGCCCCATAAGCATTTTGATCATATTAATGGGCTTTTGAACTTTTTTTAGTCTCATTTCAATGATATAAGAAAGCTCCATTCCATTGCTAAAAGATTGTCTTTCATATCCTTCATGCATAGTTCTCGTGCATACATCATTTCCCCTTTCCTTAAGAAGATTCGCCCTCGAATCTTTGCCTAAATCAAAAGAAAAATGCACAACACGAAACAAAGGATAATTAAAATTGTTAGTAAAAAATTCACTTTTCACCTCTTTCTCTTTTTCACACACATTCACTATTTTTCTCTCTTTGCTCATTACTACTATCACTTTTATCCCTCAAAACCTCATCTCTCTCAATTCTCTCTTTAGCTTCTCCATAAATAGCCCCTTCTTTCATCTCAATCTCACTCACCTTTACTCCCTCAAGCTCATCCAATTCGTGTTCATCACTCACCTCTATCCTGGCACGCATCTTGTCCATTTCTTTTTGAAAGGCACTTACCGAAGATGCTTTGTCTTTATTTCTTTCTCTTCTTTGTCTATCATTATCATAATGTTCAAAATACTCTTTTTCTTCACGAGATTGAAACCTCCTAATGCCTTGAGGTTGAGACCCCTCTCTTGATCTTCTTGTGTCAAAGATACTTTACTGCCTCAAATCTTCAATTTGCTAATTTTGTCTCTCCATCTTTTCTATAATTTTTTTAATCATTACCTCCAATATTTGAATGTAAGATTGAACAACATCCGTTGGCACATAATCACCATGTTCCTCATGTCCACTTCTTCCTCTTGTACTTTCCTTTGACATGGTTAGTAATTCAAGAAAGTAACAATGAATTAAAATGTCCTCACAATCACTTCCTTACGTGTTTATCTCAAAATAGAATTTAACCACTCTCGTGTTTCACACAAATAATGGCTTTTACCCTCTTTTAAGCTCACCACTCTTGCCTTTTACCACTCAAAATTTGAATCTCAAAATTACAAGTAAAAACCAGAAACAAAATCAAACAATATGCAAGTGATCTATGCTAAGAATTAACAATGAATCCTAACAAGAATGAATGGAACAAAGTCTAATAGAAGCAAACTGATGTGAAAGAAATTAATTTTATCTAAAGCTATACACGAATGAAAATAGGTGTATGCTACTGATTTTTGTTCAAATTAAATCTAAGAATGCTTAGATGCAAAAAGGACAAAATTAAAAGAATGAAAACTCAAAAGCACAAAGAATTAGACAATATAGAGTAAAAATCAGAATCGGTTTCCTCCTAGTGAGTAGCCGATTGTCCCTTAATTAAACCCTTATTCAACCTTAATTTATCACCAACTAGCAAGAACTCAAGGTATATTTAATAGATGAGTTCAATTTCTCAAGATCAAATCAATGCTCAACATGATCACTAAGGCACCTGAATTCAAAAGTTGTACTTTTCAACCTCAAAACCAATTATTTAAGTTGGATTGCAATAGTGTATGATGATAACAAACAATTCCAACAATCAATAATCACAAGATTTCAACTTGAAGCTCAAAATAGCACAATTTCACAATTTTGGTGCTAAATTCGAAATTCTGATTTTTTTTTCTTTTTCCTTTCTGTTTTGTTTTTTTATAGCAAATAACACTAAACTAATGCTTAATAAACCTCAAACATATCAAATAATTGAAAAGAAACCCAAACTTGCAATTTCACTCTTTATGGCAAAAATTTTTCCTAAGGTACCTCTAATGGAAGAATTTAAATCTAAGTTAACAACTAGAAAGCAATTTTAAAGGATAGATAATGATTACCAAACCAAAATCTATGATACCAAACTGATGTGGAACCCTAAAGACCGTGCCTTGAAACCCTTCAGCAAGATAAGATAAACAAACCTTAAGCTATGGTGATCATAAATTGAATCCGACCCAAAGCTAACCAATGTAGCAACGAACCAAGATTATAAGTATTATTAAGAATAGTCACACCACAAGCAATATCACTTGATAAGTAACTAATTCCTAAAAGTAATAAAGAGATGCAAATCTACTTCACTTTAAAGAAAACTCTCAAATTTGTTTTCTTTCATTGATTGATTCATTGATATGTAAAAATATGCCTAAATGAGTATTTATAGCCCTAAGTCTTTGAATCCTTTATGGAAAAGGATAACTAAGTCCTATTCTAACTTAACTCCTAAAAATACAGTCATATTCTAACTCAAATTCTAAAAAGTAGAGACATACTTGAATTAGTACACTAATTAAATCCTTCTAAAATAAGATAAGTGGTGGGTTGGGCTTCATATCCTTTGGCCCACATGCTTATCACTAATTAAACCTCAGGTAATTAAAATAGATAGCCCACATATATAATTAAGCCAAATTACAAGTTAAGCCCAAATCCCATAAGTAGGCACATGCATGGCACATGATCTTGAGCACATGGTTGGCACATGATGTCTTCCACATGGATGGCACATGTCTTGCACATGTTTCGCACATGACTCCTAGCACATGATTTGCACATGATTTGTAATCTTCAATTTTATGGACTTTGTCTTGTTTAGCCTATTGAATTAAATCTTCATAAAAGACTCCTTTTATCTTCACTTTAGGTTTGCCTTTGTGTAGTATTAACCCAAAAGCTTGATTGTAGATTTTAGGCCTATTATTGCTTTCAAAGATCCATTTTTATCTCATATGGTTTGGAACATGCCCCATAAGCATTTTGATCATATTAATGGGCTTTTGAACTCTTTTTAGTCCCATTTTAATGATATAAGAATGCTCTACTCCATTGATAAAATATTGTCTTTCATGTCCTTCATGCATGGTTCCCGTGCATACATCATAAAGCATGTACAAAACCTATGTCTAAACCCATGTCCCCATGGTATAAACAAAAACAAAAGACCATAGTTGTATTACCAATCCTATTTGGGCTTGTCCTGTGACTCTTTGGTGGCTTCTCTTCTCTTATCGATTCCAACTATGAACGGCTCCAACCTATAAAGCTTGTTTAGTAGTACACAATAGCATGCAAAGTGTGCATATGTATAAACTATGCATAAAATGGTTTTCCATACATTAATCATGCCAAAAAGTTAAATAAACATCACAAACAATCTATATATGATATCTTTACTTAACATACCTACCATTCCATTTATACCATCATAATAACATTATGTTGTATATAAATAATCATATTCTCATACATATGGAGTACAATCATGTAAATTCAAACAATTATCCTTTCATTTAATTCACCCATGTTACTCTAAGGTGGACTAAATCGGATATAGGTTAGAAGCAAGGGCACTCACACAAGCTGATATTTGATCATTAGTTGAAGTTCATATCATATATTTGCATGCCATAGTAGATCAAGAGCATTCACACAAGCTAACATTTGACTCTCCCATCTATAATTCATTTCATTTGTTTCATTCTTGAATTCTATGGTACCATCCAAACCCTTAACGGCATGTCATCTATCTTATTTATAGTTTTATATTAGATTAATGGGTTAAATCGTAGTTATATGTCACTGTCTTGTGTCATACTCATTTTCTCTTGTATCAAACCTTGTGATTCATGTACATCTTTTATGAAATCTTAGAAACCATGGCATATCATAATATAAATCAACTTTGGATCATGAGAAGTAACATTCAATTAACCCTTTTCATGCCCAATTTCATGACCATGAACAATCTTTCATGGTCATGAAGGTGGTCTTCACTGGTAGTCAATAGTGAAACAAGTGGTGATTCTACCTGTGAAGGCTCTTATCCAACTGAAACTACATAGGTAAGTCATTCACGATCATGACATTTATGTAAGGTTGTGAACCATATGGTTCACAGGCATGAATAAACCCTTCATGGCTTGTACCCATGACACAATTGGTGAAGCAAATCGTGAATGGGTCTATCTAAATTCTACAATTATAGATTTTATGATTCATAACCGTGAAGTAGGATTCACAACCTTAAATTATGCCTTCACAACTGTGAATTCCCTTAAATGCCTAAAAATCTCTCACTTGTTTTAGCTTAAACTTCACATCCCTCTTAGAAAGCTTTTCCACTATTTATGCCTCATATAACATGAAAATACCTCTTTTAAGCTTCCATAACTTGGGAAAATCATGATAATTACTATTTAACCATAAACCATGTTTCCTTCCAAAAGATTCCTCTTTGGTTACATAACTACTTTAGGTTCCCCTTTTCTAGCATTATAGATGGGTTTTCTAACTTAAAAATCCTCACTTGAAGCTCAAAACTATAACTTTACTATTGAGAAACTTTAACCCATGAAAATGAAGCAAAGAAGAATATAATAAGGAGAAGAAGAGGAAATCATTCACTTACCCCAAACCTATAAAAATATGGAAATGGGTTCCTATTTCAAGCTTTATCCTTCCTTTTTTCTCTTCAAGAACCCCCATCTTATGGTTACTCTTCCTTTTCTTTGATTTTCAGCTTCAATGTGGGATTTTTACTTAGTTTTAGTTAGAGTTTAAGTTGGTGAATGGAGAATGAAGGAGGAAGAAAGTGAGTGGTGTGTAAGAGGGTAAAAAAGGAAAGATTGTAACACCCTTCAATATAATAAGAAATAAACCCAACCATACTAAAGAATATTATAATATACATAATTTAGAATGCGTTGTTGCCCAGATAATGAACCAAGAAGATGGTTGAATTGGTTATGAAATAAAATATTTCTTAACTTTAAGTGCGGAATAAAATTAAATATAGTAGAAAATGAGAGATATCACACACAAGATTTATAGAGGTTCGAGTATTAATAAACCCTACTCCTCTCTCCAATCTCAATTGGGTGTTTTACTAACACACTAAGTGTTACAATGGAGTTTTACAATCTCACTCTCAACTATGGTGTTTCTCTCAATGGCTAACACCTAACCCAGAAATTCCCTTGTATTTTAATGACTCACACAATAAATCAATTCCTTGTGTTTTATGGCTCACACAATAAACCCTTACAAGTGTTTCAATCTTAGCCCAATATACCCAAACTCACTTGAGTAATTGTTTACAATGAAAACACTCACCAACCTACAATGCTCAGAAATTATGAGCAATTAGGTTTTTATAAAGAATAAATGTTTTGCTGAAAATAATTAATGTACAAGGCTACAACAAGATTAAAGAATCAAAGTAATTATTGTTCTTCTGCTTAGGATTCATAAATGACTAGCATTTATACTTCCTCTGTGAATTATAGTCGTTTGGGTGCATTTAATGCGAAAATAGTCATTGAACCAACTCTTAACTTCGCGCCTGACATGTTTTTCTGTCCTCATTCATGGGTGTTAATATATCTGTCACAGTCGTGAATGTTCTTCCAAGTCGTAGTCCAAGTGGTGACTTTGGCAGTTAAGCTCTCTAGAAGAATTTGAAGTTTTTGATCACAGGCGTGACTTTATACTTTCACGGGCATGAATAATCTTCCAAGTCATGGTCCAAGTGGTGACTCTGGTCATGAAACTCTCTGGAAGATTTTGACATGTTATCTCACGGGCGTGACTATCTTTCACGGGTGTGACTGATTTGATCATTCACGATTGGTATGATCCTTCATGGCTGTGAACTTTGAATGGTGGAAAGTTAGCGCTAAGCTATATTCACGAGCGTGACATAAGTAGTCATGGGCGTGACTTTGCTATTTCTTTTGATTTCGATCTTCAAAGGTTGTCTTTCAATCTTGCATCATATTCTAATCAAGATATTTCATGTTCAACATACTTAGAACACAAGCATTATTAAATATATTATTGCTATTTTATTTGTTAATATCAAAATGACAAAAATACCCATCAAGGTTCAACACACGTTTAAATTAAAATTTTGACGCACCATGGCCATGATGACTTATTAAAAATTTAAAATATCAGATAAATTAAAGCAATTTTATAATATTACAGAAATCAAATACAACAATGTATGGGAAAACACTAGGCCCAAAAGTTTTACAAAATGGATAATTACAAAATTACATGTATTTTAAATACAAGCATATACAGATATAACTACCCAGCCCCAACAGAACAAACAAAACCAAAAAAAATGCAAGGTGTATCACTCACCCCTTGAGTATATCCTTAACTTTGAACTTAGTGGTCCTCCTCTGTTGATCAACTCCTTGGCTCTAGACTTGTGTATAGAAAATATTCATATGTTAAGCAACCTAATGCTTAGTAGTGTATAACAATATGCAAAGCAAAAAATACATATATATATATATATATATATATATATATATATATATATAACATGCATGATATATTTACCATCATATCATTATATCTTTCCTCATTTATCCGCATACACAATAAGTCATTCCACCAATGATGTCATGCTCTAATGTTCTCATACATGAAATGCAAGTTTGGACATGTCATAATACTAAAATCAACCATCAATCACACAAGTGTATACTACACTTATAATTTATTAAAACTATTTCATTGTCTATTTTACTCTTAACTAGACTAAATTGGATACAGAGATAATCAAGGCCTCACCCAAACCCCTCAGGACACCTGTCTGAGGAAAAACAAGTATACATATATAGTAACCTAGGGAAAGCTTACCTAAGCTTAAATCCTTTGTCTTTCAAAGAATCTCTAAAGTGACCAAACTAGGTCATCTCTACTGATCTCCCCTCAATAGCATGTCATTTATCCTAGCTCTAGTCTTAGTTAGAGTATTAGAAATAAATTGTTATAATGTCACGTACCATAATCATATCATGCTTAAACTATGATTTCCATATTCCATAGACATACCACATTTCCATTTGTTAACCTTGAGGGGTATTTCTGTCATTTTGATGATAATAAATAATATAGCAATATTGTATTTAACATACTTGCTTTAAGTGTATTATACAGGACATAAATTAAAAATAGCAAGAATGGAGAATTGGAAGAATAATCCTTGAGAAACAAAAAGTAAAGAGTAGCATGTTCACTGTCGTGACTCTAGGAGTCACTCCCGTGAACAAAGCTAGCCGTTACTAAAACCAACATTTGAAGTTCACGGCCATGAAGGAAGAACAAATCGTGAAGTGGGCATTTCAGTCACCCCCGTGACTAAAGGTGTCACGCCCATGAAGAGTCATGAAATTTCAACCAGAGAGCTTCACAATCAGAGTCACCACTAGGGTCACGGCTGGGAAGATGTTCACCCCCGTGAATGATGGTGTCACCCCCGTGAATGATTCTCTCAATTTCATCCAGAGAGCTTCACGACCAGAGTCACCATTTGCCTCACGGCTGGAAATTATGTCACGCTCGTGAAGGATTAATGTCACGCCCGTGACTCTATATGTCAAAACATACCAGAGAGCTTCACGACCAAGGTCACCACTTCAGTCACGGCTTGGGAAGAACTGTCACCCCCGTGACAAGCATATTCACGCCCGTGACCAATGAAAGAGAAAAATGACAGGCGCAATTTTTTAGTTGGTACAACGGCTAGTTTCTTATTTAATGCACCCCAACGGCTATATTCAGCCATAGGAGTATAAATGGAAGTCATTTATACATTAAGAAATAAAAGAGGATGATAAGGGAATGATAAGAAAAATAAAAGATTAGCATATACTTCAAATTACAAGCTATCTTGTACTTTTATACTTTGAGAACTAATTCATTCTCTGTAAAAATCTTATTGCTCCTCATATTTGAGCAATAAAGATTTATAAGTAGTTATCTCTGTAATCTTTACTCAAGTAAGCATTGGGTAGTTCTGGGTTAAGAGAATAACACTTGTAAGGGTTAGTTGTGTGAACCTCCAAAACACAAATTAAAAGGTTGTTTGTGTGAGCCTGTAAAACACAAAGTGTAGGTTGTTTGTGTGAGCCTGTAAAACACAAAAGTGTAGGTTGTTTGCGTGAGCCTGTAAAACACAAAGTGTAGGTTGTTTGTGTGAGCCTGTAAAACACAAAGGAATTGGTTATTGTGTGAGCCATTAAAACACAAGGGATTTCTGGGTTAGGTGTGAGCCATTGTGAGAAACACCATAATTGGGAGTGAGCTTGTAAAACTCCATTGTAACACTTAGTGTGTTAGTAAAACTCCCAATTGCGATTGGGGAGAGGAGTAGGGTTTGTTAATACCCGAACCTCTATAAATCTTTGTGTCTTATTTTCTCTATCCCTTCTAAAATTAACTATTTATTTTCGCACTTTAAAGTTTAATTTTTTAAACTCCAATTCAACCCCCCTTCTTGGTCTAATATCTGGGCAACAATTGGTATCAGAGCCTTGTCTAGCATTGAAACCTAAAAAGCGGTAGTAAAGAGTAAGATATGGCCAGTGAAGGATTCCAGAGTCTCAAACCTTACTTTGATGGAGCAAATTATGCCCATTGGAAGTTTCAGATGGAGACATATCTGGATAATGAAGGAATTGAAGCTTGGGATAGTATTCGAAAAGAATGGACACCACCAATTAGAAGAGGAGTTAATGGTAAAGAAGAAATCATGTCAAGAGATGATTGGACAGAGCATCAAAGAAGAGCAAATTTCAAAAATAAGAAGGCAATGACAATTCTCTCAAGTTCATTATCTATTGAAGAATGTGGCAGGATACAACACTGTTCAACTGCATATAGCATGTGGAAAATATTATAAAACTATCATGAAGGTCACAAAGCCACATGGGATGACGAAAGCACTTCAAGTGAAAAAGATGATAATGAAAGTGAAGAGGTCAACCTATGTTTCATGGCTATTGAGGATCACGTCTCGGACAAAGTAAGATCACCACACTCATACTCTTTCAATAATGATAGTAGTGATAATGATAGTGATAATGATGATGATGATGATGATGATGAGCAAAGCCTAATAGAAGAATTAAATATAGAATTAGAGAAATATAGAACTAAATTTAGTATCTATAAAAATAATATCTCTAATTTGAAAAATAAGATAGATGGCTTAGAAAAGGAGAACATAAAGCTTAAATCATCTAATGAATCTCTTCAAAAGTGATTAGATGAATACTCATCAAGACCCTCAACAGCTTCACTGTTAAAAGAAAATAACACTTTGAAAAATGAAGTTGAAGAACTTAGAAATTCCATTTCTAAATTTCACAAGGGTAAAGAGAGCTTAGATACTCTCATTGTGTCTCAAAGACCACCTTTAGTTAGACATGGTCTAGGGTTTAAGGACACATCATCATCTTCTAACAAAACAGTATTTGTTAAAGAACATAACATCTCCACACCTGTTAGAACTACACCAAGAAATGAGAATGTTAAAACCTCTATACTGAAAAAGAATCATGCATTTATATATAGGAAGAAAGTATCCAGAAAAATGCAAATTAATCATGATTGTGCATGCCATTGTTCTCAAAATCAGTCTAATCAAATTATGGGATTCAAATACATTGTAAGACCAAAAAGCAAGTTTACACCTAAACAATGTAATTACTGTATGAAAATGGGTCATATAAATAGAAATTGCTGGATAAGGAAGGCTCATTGGCAACCTTCATGTGCTAACCCCCAAGGACCCAAACTCATTTAGGTACCTAAACATCATACTTGATTTGTAACTCTGTAGGTATGCCTTAAGTCCACAATAAACAAAAATGCATGGCTAGTAGACAGTGGATGCTCAAGGCATATGATAGGAGACAAAAAACTCTTCAATGAAATCAAAAGTATTGATGGAGGTAAAGTTACCTTTGGAAACAATGCAAAGGGTAAGGTAATTGGCATTGGTTCTATTGGTATTAATGGTACTACTTTAATTAAGGATGTTTTACTTGTTGATGGCTTAAAACATAACTTGTTAAGTGTAAGTCAATTATGTGATAAAGGAAACAAAGTAATTTTCACCTCAAATGAATGTCTTGTAATCTCTATTGATGGTCAAGAAATATTTAAAGGAAATAGAGATATCAATACATACATAATAAACTTACATGAACTCTCTAACCATTCCTCTAAGTGTCTTGTGACTACTAGTGATGAATCTTGGCTGTGGCATAGAAGACTTGGTCATACTAACATGGACTTAATACAAAGTCTCAGCACAGGAGAGCTAGTAAAAGGATTACCAAGAGTTAAATATGAAAAAGGCAAGACATGTGAACCTTGTCAAAGAGGAAAGCAGCACAAGTCATCTTTCAAAGCCAAAAACATAGTAAGTACTTCAAAACCTCTTCAACTCATACATTTAGACTTATTTGGACCTACTAGGGTTGCTAGCTTAGGAGGAAAACATTATGCATTTGTCATCGTAGATGATTACTCTAGATTTACTTGGGTAATTTTCTTAGCTCAAAAGAGTGATGCTTTTGAAAATTTCAAAAACTTTGCTAAAAGAGTTCAAAATGAAAAAGGATACTGCATTTCAAAAATAAGAAGTGATCATGGGAAAGAATTTGAAAATGAAAACTTTGAAAGTTTTTGTCTTGAATATGGCATTTCACATAATTTCTCATCTCCTAGAACACCTCAACAAAATGGTGTAGTTGAAAGGAAAAATCGAACATTAATTGAAATGGCAAGAACAATGCTTAATGAATATGCATTACCAACTTATTTTTGGGCAGAAGCCACAAACACTGCATGTTATATTTCAAATCGAGTTTTCAAAAGACCTCTTTTAAACAAAACCTCATTTGAGCTATGGAATGGAAGAAAGCCCTTGGTATCATACTTTAGAGTATTTGGATGCAAGTGTTTTATATTGAACACCAAGGACAATCTTGGAAAATTTGCCTCTAAGTCTGATGATGGTATCTTTCTAGGATACTCTACAACCAGCAAAGCATATAGAGTATTTAATAAGAGATCATTAACTGTGGAAGAATCCATGCATGTTGTTTTTAATGAATCTAGTAGACTTGATCTTGTGAAAGGTAGTGCTCTTGATGATGTTGTAGATAATATGGAAAAACCTGTCATTGAAAATGGAAAAGAAGAAAACAATCAAGAAAAACTACTACCTCAAAATCAAGAACAAATGGAGCAAGACCTTCCAAAAGAATGGAGAATGAACATAAATCATCCAAAAGAGCAAATAATTGGTGATCTATCAAGGGGAGTAAGTACTAGATCGCATTTCAAGCATTTAATCACTGACATTGCATTTATTTCACAAATTGAGCCTAAAAACATTGATGAGGCTCTTAATGATGAAAGTTGGATAATTTCCATGCAAGAGGAACTTAACCAATTTGAGAGAAATAAAGTATGGAACCTAGTACCAAGACCTAAGAATCATCCAATCATAGGCAGCAAATGGGTATTTAGAAATAAGTTAGATGAACAAGGGTTAATAACCAGGAATAAAGCAAGACTAGTTGCAAAAGGATATAATCAGGAAGAAGGTATTGACTATGATGAAACATATGCACCGGTAGCTAGATTAGAAGCTATAAGAATTCTCTTAGCATATGCATGTCACATGAATTTCAAACTTTTTCAAATGGATGTGAAAAGTGCATTTCTAAATGGCTATATAGATGAAGAAGTGTATGTAGAACAACCACCAGGTTTTGAAAGCTATAATTTACCAAATCATGTTTTTAAACTTTCAAAAGCTTTGTATGGTTTAAAACAAGCTCCAAGAGCTTGGTATGAAAGACTAAGTTCTTTTTTACTAGAAAATAGCTGCACAAAGGGAAATGTAGACACTACACTGTTCATCAAAAAGCATAAGCATGAAATACTAGTTGTTCAAATTTATGTTGATGATATAATATTTGGTTCTACTAATGAGCTGCTTTGTCAAGATTTTGCTAAGTGCATGACTAGGGAATTTGAAATGAGCATGATGGGAGAACTTACGTATTTCCTTGGTCTACAAATCAAACAAAGCAATGAGGGTATATTCATCAACCAATCCAAATATGCCAAAGATTTAATCAAAAAATTTGGTATGGAAGGATGCAAAAATGCTAAGACTCCTATAAGCACATCAACAAAATTGGACAAAGATGAAAAGGGTAAGAGCATTAATGAAAAGATTTATAGAGGTATGATCGGATCACTTTTATATCTCACTGCTTCTAGACCCGATATTATGTATAGTGTTTGCTTATGTGCACGATTTCAATCATGTCCCAAAGAATCTCATCTAAATGCTGTAAAAAGGATTTTAAGATATTTACATGGAACATTACATCTAGGTTTATAGTATCCTAGGAATTCATCTTTCTATATAATAGGATATTCAGATGCAGACTATGCTGGTAGTCTTTTGGATAGAAAAAGTACTTCAGGTACTTGTCACTTCATTGGAGAATGTTTGGTTTCTTGGTTTAGCAAGAAACAAGTTTCAGTTGCTTTTTCAACTGCTGAAGCTGAATATGTAGCAGTTGGATGTTGTTGTACACAAATCCTTTGGATGAAACAGCAACTTAAGGACTATGGTCATGAAATGAACCATATACCTATAAAATGTGACAACACCAGTGCTATAAATCTTTCAAAGAATCCTATTCAACACTCTAGAAGTAAACATATTGACATTAGACATCACTTTATTAGAGATCATGTTCAATATGGAGATGTTGAATTAGAATTTGTATGCACAGAAAAGCAATTAGCAGATATTTTCACTAAGTCTCTAAATGAGGAAAGATTTAATTTCATTAGAAGAGAACTAGGCATGATTGATGGATTAACCTTGTGATTACAAGAAAATGAAATTTTAATTGTTGATCTTAAAACATATCACAAGTTAGAAGATAAATATTTTGATGAAAATTCATATTTTATGAAGCAAAATCTTTGTTGAAATGATTTAGTCTTGTTGCAGAACTTAATTTCTAATTAATGAAAATTATAGGGGAGTCACGCCCGTGACTTATACTCACGCCCGTGACTTAAGTGGCTCAAAGAGGCAGTATTGTTCACGACTTCGGTTCACATGCTTCACAGCTTCAAGTAGTGAAACATTGTTTCACGGCTTGAGTCACGCCCGTGGATAATACTATTCACGCCCGTGACGTATTTTCACTCCCATGAACCATTACGCCTCAAAAACTCACAAAAGCTTTCACGCTTTGCGTCACGGCATGAGTCACGGCGTCAAGTGGTGAAACATAGTTTCACGGTTTGAGTCATGACCGTGGCAAAGAAGTTTCATGCCCGTGACAGAGTTTCATGCCCGTGAATAATTACACCCAAAACTCACAGACGCTTTCACGCCTTGTGTCACGGCTTGCTTCACGGGTATAAGTAGTGAAATTCAACACTTCACGCCCGTGACATAATATTCACCCCCGTGACCTATGATCATTCACGCCCGTGATGTTCATCGAGCACGCCCGTGAAAGCATTCATGCTTTCATTCACGGGTGGAGTTCTGCTTCAGCAAACCGTGAACATGACTATTCACGCCCGTGAAACTTGAAGTCACGCCCGTGAATGTATCGAATATATAAGAAAACAGCCGGTTACAAACTTCATTTCAACTCTCCATCTCCCAAAACCGCTCTCATTTACTCTCATTCATGGAGACATTGAAGATTCCGACCCCAAAGCCTTGATATTTCACTATAAATTCCTTCAAAAGTTCGAATCTTCAGCAGAAAATAGATATTCCTAGGGTATTTCATCATATTTTATTTTCATTCCTATCAAAATCAAAATCAAAATGGAGTCTGCTTCGTCAAAAGGGAAGAGAAAGATGTCCCATGCACCAAAGAGATATTCAGATTACCTCATGAACATCATACCCGAAAGTAGCTAGGCTTCGTGATAGGATGTCTAGCTAGGATATAGGCTAGAGTGTAGCCTAAACTTGTTATGTTTGATCATTTTTCTTTATTTTGTTACTTATTATGTTTCTGTATCCTTTCCTTCATATAATATATATTTGCTTTTGTTTACTTCAATCTACATATTCTTTTTGATTGATGACAAAAGGGGGAGAAAACTAGCAATATATGAAAGAATTTATATGATAAGGGAAAGTAGGATCAAACTAGCAATAATAAGAATTGTGAATCAAATTTGAAATTGATTGCAAAGTAGAATTATAACCTAAGTATACCTTGCATATACCTTAAAAAGCAAGTTACAAATAAAAACATGCCATGATATACCTTAAACATACTTTACATATACTTTATGTCTTGAAAAGGATTTGTGGTATGTATTGGATATACTTTTCTTATGACTTGCTTCTAGCTTAAATGCTACATCCTTATTCACTATTCTTGCACATTATAATTTTTATCCTAAATATATTTTGAGGGGGAGACTTCTCAAAATCACATATTGCTAGATTATTTGTCATCATCAAAAAGGGGGAGATTGTTAACCTTGAGGGGTATTTCCGTCATTTTGATGATAATAAATAATATAGCAATATTGTATTTAACATACTTGCTTTAAGTGTATTATACAGGACATAAATTAAAAATAGCAAGAATGGAGAATTGGAAGAATAATCCTTGACAAACAAAAAGTAAAGAGTAGCATGTTCACTGCCATGACTCTAGGAGTCACTCCCGTGAACAAAGCTAGCCGTTACCAAAACCAACATTTGAAGTTCACGGCCATGAAGGAAGAACAAATCGTGAAGTGGGCATTTCAGTCACCCCCGTGACTAAAGGTGTCACCCCCGTGAAGAGTCATGAAATTTCAACCAGAGAGCTTCACAATCAGAGTCACCACTAGGGTCACGGCTGGGAAGATGTTCACCCCCGTGAATGATAGTGTCACCCCCGTGAATGATTCTCTCAATTTCATCCAGAGAGCTTCACGACCAGAGTCACCACTTGGCTCACGGCTGGAAATTATGTCACGCCCGTGAAGGATTAATGTCACGCCCGTGACTCTATATGTCAAAACATACCAGAGAGCTTCACGACCAAGGTCACCACTTCAGTCACGGCTTGGGAAGAACTGTCACCCCCGTGACAAGCATATTCACGCCCGTGACCAATGAAAGAGAAAAATGACAGGCACGATTTTTTAGTTGGTACAACGGCTAGTTTCTTATTTAATGCACCCCAACGGCTATATTCAGCCATAGGAGTATAAATGGAAGTCATTTATACATTAAGAAATAAAAGAGGATGATAAGGGAATGATAAGAAAAATAAAAGATTAGCATATACTTCAAATTACAAGCTATCTTGTACTTTTATACTTTGAGAACTAATTCATTCTCTGTAAAAATCTTATTGCTCCTCATATTTGAGCAATAAAGATTTATAAGTAGTTATCTCTATAATCTTTACTCAAGTAAGCATTGGGTAGTTCTGGGTTAAGAGAATAACACTTGTAAGGGTTAGTTGTGTGAACCTCCAAAACACAAATTAAAAGGTTGTTTGTGTGAGCCTGTAAAACACAAAGTGTAGGTTGTTTGTGTGAGCCTGTAAAACACAAAAGTGTAGATTGTTTGTGTGAGCCTGTAAAACACAAAGTGTAGGTTGTTTGTGTGAGCCTGTAAAACACAAAGGAATTGGTTATTGTGTGAGCCATTAAAACACAAGGGATTTCTGGGTTAGGTGTGAGCCATTGTGAGAAACACCATAGTTGGGAGTGAGCTTGTAAAACTCCATTGTAACACTTAGTGTGTTAGTAAAACTCCCAATTGCGATTGGGGAGAGGAGTAGGGTTTGTTAATACCCGAACCTCTATAAATCTTTGTGTCTTATTTTCTCTATCCCTTCTAAAATTAACTATTTATTTCCGTACTTTAAAGTTTAATTTTTTAAACTCCAATTCAACCCCCCTTCTTGGTCTAATATCTGGGCAACACCATTTTTATATAATATAATAATTAGAAGAATAGAGGTATATCACTTCAAACCGAATAAACTTGATTCATGCATCAAACATAAGAAATTCCAAATTCAACTGTTTCACGCTAGTGAACTACTTTTTACAACCATGAAATAACCTTTCACAAGTAGTTTACCCATGAATCAAATTGTGATTCAACCTGTGAATCAGTTAAGGGTTTCATAGTCGTAATCAACCCTTCACGAGTATGAATCAAGTCATGAACCCAACCATGAAACTGCCCATGAACGGGTCTATTTCAAGAATCTAGAAAACAATTTAGAAAACAAAGTATTCAGCTTTCATATGCAAATTTCTCTAAAATTGACCAATGTCAATCACCCTATTAACATGCCAACATATTTTCAAGTCAATTAACATTTCATTTACCATTCTAATCATCAATATTGAACAATTTATCACATCTTTCAACTCAAATATATTATGTCCACATAATAACATAATAAACCACAAATACAACTCGAAATCATAAAATTTTACCGTACCATAGCCTACACAGACATTCATTAAAGGCATACCAACACACAAATGCAACAAAAGATTTTGAATGTAGTTATGTACGTACTTTACATCTAAGATGGGGCATTAACCAATAACTCTAAGTTCTTCAAGTTTGTCCTCTCTCTTAAGATGGATCTTCAAACTACTTTTCAGCTTCTAGCAATATCAAAAGCTACTTCTTAGGTCCATAAACTAGAAAATTGAGCATAATCTCCCTTAAACTGTGACTTTATCACTCAACTCTCAAAAACACTTCCCTTCACTTATCTCTAGTTTTTCTTAGTTTAATCTTAGCTCTTTTGTGTCAAAAAATGGATAATGAAGGTTGTTGATGGTGAAGATGATAAAGGTGGCATGTTAGGTTAGCATTTACAGAGTGGAGGAGTAAATACAGAGAGGCTTGGCAAAAGGAGAAAAAGGGTGGTTGCCTCACCTGCTCCTAATTAACTAGGATAATCATGACTCATAATTCACTGGCGTGAATACCTTCATTCATGGTCCTAATGAATCATCACGGTAATGAATCAAAAACCATAATATTCACGGGCATGACAATCTTTTTCACGAGAGTAAAGGCACTGGCTTTACTATACTTAACCTTTATTCCAAACTCTACCCATCTTTTAACTCTCTCTCTCTCTCTCTCTAACCAGTAATATAACTTATAGACCCTATTTTATGGTGTTACAATGGTTCTTGTAGAAAAGTGAAGGAGGAGAGAGAGAAAACTCTTCCTTTTACACTTTATGTGTAAATCATTGTTGAACCTTAAAGGTTATTTTCGTCATTTAGATAATAACAAATAATTGAGAAATAAGAAATATAACCACACATTGTGTTTTAAGTGATTAAACAAGTTAAATGATATTTAAACCATCAAAGCCAATCAAACCAAGTCAACTGGAGTTCAAAGTTTAAAAATCAGAAGTTGTTCATGGCCATGACACAAATGTTATGCCTATGAAAGAAGTTCTTCACTCTCATAAAAAGAAGGGTCTTGCCCATAATAGCTTTGTAGCGCCAAAATATTCAAAGTTCAACCATTCACGGCTTCAATAGAGTGTCACAACCGTGAAACATATCAGTCATGTCCGTGAAGAATCAATCACCCTTGTGAAATTCAAGCTCCAAGAATGCCAAAAGTTCTAGGATCATTCACAACTTGCTTCACAACCTGGTTCACAATCACGCTTGTGAATATCAAGTGTCAAAATTCAAACAACTTCCAAAATCATTCACAACCAATGTGACAACTTAGTTCACGGCTTGGTAATGAATCTGAAGAATTAAAGTTGTCAGGCACAAATAAGAAATTAGTTGAATGCTATTTTTGCATTAAATGCACCACAAATAGCTTTATTTCACAGAGAAAGTATAAATAGTCCATATTTATGACTTTTAAAGATTATAGAACTTATATTCAAGCATTCAATTTTCGTATTTACTCTCAAAAGCCTTGTGCATTTAAAATCTCCAACTACATTCATTTATTTTCTATTGTAAATCTTTTTACTAAAATGTTATTGAGATTTCTGGTAGTTGAATATGTTCATTCTTGTAATTAATTACTCAATAGTGAGATTGATTGAGTTGGGTTAGGAATGAAAGACAAGTGTAAGGGTTTTAGTGTGAGCCATAAAAACACAAAGAATTAGTTGTTATGTTAGCCATTAAAATATAAGAGTTTTTGGGTTAAGTGAACGCCAATAGTGAAAAATACCATAGTTGGGAGTGAACTAGGTAAAACTTATTGTAACTCATTTGAGTTAGTGAAATACCCAATTGCATTTGGGGAGAGAACATAGGGTTTATTAACACTTGAACCTCTATAAATCTTGTGTCTCTCATCTATTCTTTTATCTCTCTATCAATTTTTTGTTATTGCCTTAGCTAAAAATTTTAATTAGCCACCAATTCATCTCCCCTTTTTGGTGATTGTTCGTGCAACATGGTCATTGCTCAACAATCCTTTTAATACCCCATGATACAAAGTTTCACATAAAAACACATGAACTAGATCCTCTTGAACAGCAAAAACAACAGGTTGAGGAACGTTTTCAATCAAAAAATCTCATCAATAATAGAAAGAGCTCAGTGTGTCAATGCATGCGTTATCTTATTGTAGGATCAACTAACAAAAGAGAAAGATAAACAATTAAAGCTAGAACTTCTATCTAAAATGTCATCTATCACTACTCTAATAGGACTAGGAAAAGGAATCTTAGACTAGATTGTTGAAACCACAGATAAGGCATCAAACTCCACTTCAAGAGCAATAAAGCCACAATCCCAAATAGCAAAAAGGCTGAATAGGATAGTTGAAGCTTCAGCAACCTCTGCACCTAACTCCCCTACACTAGCTTCCCTCCCGATAGCAAAACCTTCCCTTCCACATCCCTGATAACACAACCCAGACATGCCTTATTATAAACTTCATCAAACGTAACATCCATATTAAGCTTCACCTGTCCAAAAGCTGGGGGCTTCCAGTGTTGAGTACTCAATCTTCTCGCAGAAGGAGGAATACTCTTACCATTTAAAAACTCAAAATAGAGATCCAAAGCAAATTTAGCAATAAAGGTCTGATTCTTGCATGGTTACCCATGAGTCTAACGATTTCTATCGCCCAAAATGTGCAGAAAAATAACAGCAAAATTTTATTTTTCAGAACTTTAAACACATCAACGAACCAATTTGAGACAGATGTGCACTGTAAATCCCACTCCTTAACCCTAAATAACTACAGAACCAAATACACTTTGCCCAGTCACAATCTTTGAAAATATGTAGAGGAGCTTCATCACCAACCTTGTAACAAAGGTAAATCATGTCACATCTAACACCATGACAACTAGAATTGCAAATGCCAGTAAAAAGTTTAAAACTAATCTCCAGCAAAAATGTTTGATCTTTAGATATATGGAACAATTCTAAATCATATTTCAATTAAACTTCTAAAGGTTTGATTAGATAGGAAAAGAGGAGGAACTCTATTTTAATTAACAAACAAGATGATAAACCAATCTAACAGTATACAAAACCTTTTTCTATATGTTCCAATACATAACATCTTTGGGAAAACAACCATTAATAGGGATTCGCAAAATATACTCAATTTCAAAAGGCAAAAAACCCTCATAAATCATATCTCTTCTCTAACTTCTCAAATCAAAATCAATCAGGCTACTAACTCAAGCATCCAAAGGGAGAATATTGGGGACCAAAGATTTTTTAAAAGGATAGTTTAGCAACCAATTATCATGCCAGAAGTTAATATCAGAGCCATTGCCTACCCGCCAACCTATCCCATTCTTGATTATAAACTTTGCCTCATGAATTTCATGCTAAAAGAAATTGGGTTTATACAAACAACAAATCCTTTCTAAGGAAATACTTAGCCTTAATAATTCAGGCAAAAAGAGAATAAGGATTTTGCAATATTCTGCAAACTTGTTTTGCAATAAGGGTAAGATTAAAGCAATGAAAATTATTAAAACCCAGTCCACCCAATTTTTTGCAACAGAGATTTTATCCCAGTTAGTCCAATGAATATTTTTGTCCTTATGAGCACTACCCCACTAGAACTTAATAATCATACTCTGGACAATAGCTTTGATAAAGACTTCTTTACCAACACGAAATATAACCTTTTCCTTCCAACTTTTTAATTTTTTCCAAATTCTCTCCTTAAGAAAGCTGAAAATTGTCTCATTTTATTTGTCAATCATCGCAAGTTGGTTCATATAATAGACATGGCAATCCACTTCACTCACCCATAAAGTCATCTTTATAAAATCAAATAGAAAGATAACCTTATAACTAGATTTTTGTGTTAATTCTATAAATTTATAGCAAAATATCATATATATTATTATCATAAATGATATTTATAATTGTAAAGTTGGTTGAGTTTGGTATGAGATGTTATTTTCAAAATTTGATTTGAAAGAGCCATATTTTTTCCATTTTTGAATATTAAAAATTAGCATTAAACATTTATGCTAACTATTTGATTTGAAAGAGCCATATTTCTTTCCATTTGATTTTAACATTTATAAAAAATTTTAACAATTTGATTTTTCTTTCCTAAATATTTAAGATTAATGTTTTCGTTTTAAAATTTTTTTTCTTATCTTTCTCTAAGGTTTGAATGTATTTCTTGTATTTTGAATATTTTAAGTTTACACTCTAAAATTTAGAGATATTACGTCAATATAAGTTTTAAGTACACATACATTTCACGAGATAAATTATTTTCAATAATTTACTTATTTTTATAGTTAAATACATTTTATTATTAAAGAAGTATTCATTATTTTAGAATGGTATAACGAATATTATTTTGAAAAATATCATTATACTATAAAAATAATATATATATATATATATATATATATATATATAATTTAAAAATGTACTAAAAAAATTAAATTATATATAATGATGTTAAAGCATAAATATAAAAGAAAATAGACATGAGTCAAAATTTGGAAAAGTAATATAATAAATAATTTTTTATTATATTTATAAAAGTATTATTATTCAAAAGTGTGAGATTGAAAACTCACTAATTTTAGAATTTTTTTTTATCAAATGATAAAATTACTTTTCAATTTTTTTAATTGTATTTGTTATGATAATCTACTATTTATAATATTTAAAATCTGTCAATTTAAAATTGAAAATGTTTTTCCTCTTTTGTATTAGATCTTAATTATTTCTTCTATTCTATATTTCTTCAAAGAATAATCTCTCACCCTATCTTATTTTTTCTTCATTCTCTATTATAACAATGATCTTATAATACACTTTTTTCTTCTTTTTTCTATTTACTTTCTTAGAAAATAAGGTTGAATATCTTATTTACCCCTTCAACTTTACATTTCTTAAACTATAAAATTAATCTATAACATCCTCTAATATAACTAGAATAAATCCAACTATATAAGAGAATGTCATGTGTAGAAAACCAGTAAAAACTTTAAAACCTTTATAAAACAGTCTTACAAATACTAAAAACCTTGATATCTTTTAAAGAAATCTGTTTTCTTTTCAAAACCTTAGGTTTCCATGATTATATGAGAAATTCGACCTATCATTACCTTTTTTATCTCATGATATTTAACTTTTTCTAATGTGCTTTGCTAGGGCATTTCTAAGCCCTTAATGGCATAGAAAAATTACATATGATGCACTATTTTTCTTCATAATTATTACATGTCCAAATGAAACATGAGTTAAAAATTATGAACATATGATCAAAATTACAATTTCTCAATGATGTAATGAATTATACACATAGACTTGGTGGTAGCTCTTCTATTCTCTGCTAAACTCTATCTACGTGGTTCCAAACCTATGTGTGAGAAAACAACTCACACGTTAAACAAAACTTGTTTAGTGATACACAAAGACATATATGTATATACATGCAAATATGTATTTATTTAACAACTACTCACATACTAGCATTGCATTATAAAGACTTAACAACTTTAGTTACTATTGTTCATTTTCGGCATATTCTTTATTTATTGACTTGATGCTTACTTAATTTCCAGATGTTAGGTATAAGAAAGCTCAGTATAATGACAGACAATATTTTCATATTCAGTCCGGCCAACGAATTGAAAAAGATATAGGGTCAGGAGTTAAGATTCAACCAGAGTCAAACCGGTCAAAGTTAATTTTTAAAAAAATATAATATTTAACGTGTTTCATTTATAATAAAATATGAAAATACTTACATTAAATATGTTTCATGCATAATATTATGTTTAAAATATTAAATATTCAAATTCAAATTAATACATAAATATATTCAAAAATATTTTTAAGTATAATAATATCTATATTTAAATATATTATTTTAAAAAGAAAAAAATTGATTTATTTCTATGTTCTTTAGTTTTTTTAAAATCATAAAAATAATAATTTTCAAAAAATAATGCTCAACATGCATTTATTTCTCAAGTAAAATATTTTTTGATTAAAATAAAATAATTTATATGAAAATTTTATTATAATATATATATTAATAATTAAAATAAAAATATTTGAATTTAAATTTATCAAATATATATATATATATATATATATATATATATATATATATATATATATATATATTTCTTAAATAATTTTAATAATTCTATGAATAATTAAATTAATTCATAGCCATGTATTAGTAATAAATATTCA
Source organism: Triadica sebifera (assembly GCA_023653625.1). Classification (NCBI taxonomy): domain Eukaryota; kingdom Viridiplantae; phylum Streptophyta; class Magnoliopsida; order Malpighiales; family Euphorbiaceae; genus Triadica; species Triadica sebifera. Next base: position 13,495,744 of record CM042898.1, on the reverse strand, counting down.
TAATTCCAATTAATATATAATCATATTTAAAAATATTCTCAAATAAAATAAAATATTTATATTTATAATTATTAATTTAATTAACAATTTAATTAATTAATTAATATATTTTAATTTTTAAAATCAAAATAGAAAATAATTTAGAAAAAATTAAATTATATTATATATTTATTTCTCAACGATAGAAATCAAATGATTTTCAAAGTTATATATTTAAAAAATTCGTCATAATTTATAATGAAAATATAAATAATTAAATTCATATATATATATATATATATATATATATATATATATATATATATATTATGAATAATTTACCTTTAGAAATTTGTAGAAATTATAGCCTAGTTTATAATTCTTTATAGTTCAAAAAAAATTCTTTTGTCTATATTCATTTGTAAATAATGAATCACTAATAATATAAATTAAATGGCCTCGATAACATTATTTAAGGAGTGGCACAATGGTGAAAGTTTGTGAAACTTCTTCGATGTGCCCATATTCAACTCATGTGCTGCACAATTGGTATTTTTGAATAATTTTCCAACTCACCGAACCAATCAAACCGGGACCGGTTTGCATGGGTTCCAACCCGGCCAGTTTCTCTGCCGGTTTATTTCACCTCTGGTTCAATACCTTAAACCAGTCCAGTTTTAGGACCGGTTTTCAGTTAAACCAAATAATGCAATCTCATTCGAAAATACTGATGGCAGGTATTTATTATTTAAAATACAATCTCATTCAAAAATATTTACCAGACAATCAATCTATCTCATTCTTGCATAGGTAGTGTGACATTTATATATCCAAAATCGGAGTATTATCTTGGTTATATTTCTTTGTATTGATACTCATGTTCCTAGCACGAAAAGTCCACATTTTATTTCATGACAACATGTCTATTGTCTCTTATTTACATTCACTATAAACTTACAAATCACTTATAACGTTTACTAAGCAATGTTACGACAATTTCTATGCGTATGATGACAATTCCCATGTGGCATGTTGAGTGTATGCCAATTCAATATCATGCAATAATTCACCCAGTCATCATGTTTCTGAACAGTATGAATATGCAAGTGACATACATTATTCTTATTCATTATGTTGCATACTACATCAAAAATACTAAAGAACAGTAATATTACGTTATATATATACATATATATTTTTTGACATAATAATTCTATAATCAATTATCACACAATGTATGTTATGACAAATCATTCATACAACTCAACTTTCACAATACATGTCACATCATACATGCTTGAATTATAATTATTCTTGTACTTTATAATAGTATTTAACATGAAATATCAATCACTTAATATTAATCGATTTGCTCACATCATTCTAAACTTAACTAAATTGGATGCGGATTGGCTAATCGCAACCTAAGTATTATTTTAATCACCGATCAATATGATAGTGTCTTATCACATGCTAGAATATATAGTTACATAGTTGTTCTATCATGTGGCTGATCGCCACCTAAGAATTATCAAATCATCAACTAAAATAAAAATACTCGATCGCAGACTAGGGCATCAAAATTTTGCATGATATGTACTTATCTCTGTGGTACCTTTATCCTCTTAATGACATATCATTTATTCTAATTCTTTAGGTTAAAGCAATGGATTTATCTTATTCAAATTTCCATATTATATATTCCAATATTATCATCATAATTATATATATTTGCTCACACAAATTGTTGTCATTCAAACATATACCATGCTTATATATTTGTATCATATGTCATAATTACCATGTATCATACTTTTTTTATAATAGATAATTCATTTACATATCACATGGTTCATACCATCTATATATATGTCATATCATCATTTCATGTACATTGCAACTCTTATTTCAATTCATGTCATCTTCGCCATGATTCTTTCTTATATTACTTATATTTATCATAATCAATAACTTATATGTAGCATGTTCACATCTTATATCAATGTCATGCCCATCATACTCATTATTATTGTATACATACACTTAAGGTAACGATTTATACTCATCTTGCATGTTTCATGTCATCATAGCATCAAAGGTCATAAAATCATGTGTGTTATCATAACATGATTTTCCAACATATATCACATCATAAATTTATTGATTTCATACACTAGGATGCGCAAATATATTTTTAAAAATCCCATTTGAATGTCCAAAATTATTGCACAAGTGTAGAGTTCGTTGCATTCATGAAAAACTTGAGAAAAACTTGTCTAACCAAGCTTTTGTACCGTGGGCGATGATTCGTTGTACACTTGATTGAAGGCCTTACTCTGCATCCTACACGCGCCCAATTGCGATGTTTGCATGATAAAAAGGCCCCTCATCGCTTATTTATGTATATTTCACTTCAAAAATCCCAATAAACCCAAAATTTAACCAATGTAACTCATTTTTCATGGATCATTAATTCTCAAAATTATTAATCATACATTAAAATAAGCAATTAGACTCTCTACTCATTTTTAACTATTTATCATGTATAATTACTCATCATATTTCATCAAGGAAAAACTCAACGTTATCACTCTTATATCCATTCAATGTCCTATAAATCAACTTAAGCTCATTCAAATGTATCACATGACATTATTTACTCAGATTCATTTGTCATATGCATAACAGTCATCAACAATAGCATGTGAAACCATACAATATAACCATAACAAAGACCTAAAATGCTAAAGTGTATATAACTTTTCAAATGGAGCCTTAAAAAAAACACTTTTTGAAACTTGTTCAAGCTCCACCACTCTCTTAAGTGTTGTTCCTTTCTTCTCTAAGGCCTCTTAACATATTAAAACATTTCTTTTTAACTTCTAATACTTAGTTTTTAATATAAAGAATATTATTTTAAGCATAAACCCTAAGATCCATAACAAAATCTCCCTTTTCTGCCTAAATTCTTATCAATATTTTACTTTTTCAGCATTATAAATTTCATAATTGAATTTTCTAGCTTAAAAACTCTCATTTGGTGTTAAAATCTTAACTTTTTAATAGGCGATCCTTTACCCACAAAAATGGTATGAAAGAGGAAAAGAAGAAGAAGAAGGAGAAGAAGAAAACATGCTCCTTACTTAGACCCATGAAACCTGGAAATGGGTATCCTTTTTCCAACTTTTCCTCCCTTTTTCCCTACAAAATTACCCTTCTATGGCTCATCTTCCTTTCCTCTATGATTTTTCCAGCAAAAGGAGTTGTTTTTTCTTGATTTTTGCTTAGATCTTACGGTGGGCTGACAAAGAAATGGAGAAAAGAAGAAGAAAGAGAGATGGAGAGAAAATGGAGAGGAGGAAGAGTGGGTTTTGCATAAAAATTAGAAAAAAGAAAAAGAAATAGGACCCCTTATATACATTTTTGAAAAATCTCATTTTACACCATATACAATTACCTTTTTGATACCTATAATCTAATGGTCTAATTAAAACACATCATTCCTTAATTTTCCACCACAAAATTAATATTTTAGTCCTATCATAGTCAAGTCAAACAATTAATATAAAATTCATTCATTTATATACTTACATCCATGTGCTTATTCTAAAATTATCTTTAATTAATCTTTCACTTATTAATTATTCATCTTTAATGACTTAATAATTTTCTTAATTATCTAAATTATTATTTTAGTCTAAATTTAGACTCCAAAAAATATGGACACTCCATATCATGCATTAGCAATCTAAGGCATTACATAATTATTTTAGCACATATACACACCTTTTTCGTATTCTTTAAACATATTTTCAGTCAAATTTAGAAATTTAATCGCTCATTTTTTTACACATGTTTTGACGTGGTAAAAAACAAATAAACACCCAATTAAATAGACACATGGCTGTCATTTGTAAAAAATAAAAAATCCCACCTTTTCTGTTTTTTTTTTTCTTTTTCTTCTTCTTTTTATTTGGCTACTTCTTTATGATTTCATTAATCTTTATACATCATCAATTGGAACGATGCATATATATAGCATCACTAAAACAAAATTATGCAGGATTTTTAGATTTCTAATAGTAATTCAAATATATAAAAAAAACACATAGGAAAAAAGAAGTTGGAAGTCATAGTTGTGTTAGAGAAAAAGTTGGTATTTACAAGACAACCTTGATCGACAAAGCAGTGCTCAAAGTAAACCCAAAGCAGCACCTGTCCTTTACTCTCTTTTCCCTGTATTGTCAATGGAAATCCATTATCATAATATGATGTTGTGATTTAAACCTCTATTTGATCCATTGTCATTTGTCCCACTTACATAATCGTTTAGCTCAACTTACACTACTAGAAATGAATAGAATAGCGATGAAATTAAGCGATGGATTGACATCCATAGCAGTTAGCTTCAGATCAGCGACGGATCAATGAGTGAAATTAAAAAAAAATTAATAAAAATAGCATCATAAATAGCGACAGATTAGCGAAAAAAATTTGCTACAGATTATTACCGTAGCTAAATGTTGTAGCTAATATGGAGGGAAAATATGGCGCTAAAAATTTACGACAGATTAGCGACGAATTTGCGACAACCAATTAGGGACGGATAGAAACCATCGCAAAATTGATAGAATAACGACAGAATTATATTTGTCGCAAAGGTTGCTACGAAAATGTCGTTTCTAAATCAAAAAATAGTTTACATAAATATTTAGCGATGACTATTTTCTGTCGCTATATTAGCGACGGCGGTTTTCTATCGCTAATATAGCGACAGAAAATAGTCGTCGCTGAAGGTTAAAAAAGAATAAATCTACTGTCCAAAACATTAGCGACGGAATTATTTTGTCGCTGATATTTAGCGACGGAAAGTAACCTTACGTTGGTGACTATTTTTAGCAACGGAAAATTAAAGAACGGTCTCGTTTCATTGTTTTGTCTAGGTGGGTTATAACCTTGAAACCCAAAAAATTTTCCCCCCTACGTGCTTTTTCCCCCCCTTCCTAGCCAGCAGTCGATCCTCTCGCCCAAACTCCCACTCGATCCAGTAGCACATCGTCTTCCACTGCTTCGGTCGTGCTCCTCTTCTGCTCCGGTCCTTTTTCTCCTCTGCTCCGGTCCTCTACTATCTCCCTCTCGATCCAGTCAGATGCTACTGCTTCTTAACTCGGATCTCCTCCCAACAGCTGTTGTCTCCCAGCCTCGATCGGCTCAAGCTCCGGTCCTCTCCCTCCTCTGCTGTGGTCCCGGTCACCTCCCAGGTAGCTGCTGTGTTTTTTTTTTATGCAAATTTTTTTTTTACTTATTTGTATGTTTTTATTAATTTAATTTTGTAATGTTGGAACATATTATTAATTAATTATATGAATAAGTTACATACATATTTATATAAATAATATAATGTTAGGACATAATATAGATAATTTAGGAAAAAAATTATAAAATAACTAAATTTAATTACTAAATTTAATAAAATAGCTATTTAGCTATTAAGTTTGATTAAAATTATAAAATAGCTAAAATTAATTAATAAGTTTAATAAAATAGCTATTTAGCTAATAAGTTTGATTAAAAATGATAATATAGCTAAATTTAATTACTAAGTTTAATAAAATAATTGAATAAAATAAGTTGAATAAAATAGTTTAATTACTAAGTTTAATAAAATAAATTAATTACTAAGTTTAATAAAATAGCTATTTAGCGGTAAAGTTTGATTAAAATTATAAAATAGTTTAATTTATTTACTAAGTTTAATAAAATAAGTTTAATAAAATACTTTAATTACTAAGTTTAATAAAATAATTTAATTACTAAGTTCAAGAAAATAAGTTTAATAAAATAGTTTAATTACTAAGTTTAATAAAATAATTTAATTACTAAGTTTAATAAAATAAGTTTAATAAAATAGTTTAATTACTAAGTTTAATAAAATAGTTATTTAGCTATTAGGTTTTATTAAAATTATAAATTGCTTAGTTTATTGACTAAGTTGAATAAAATAAGTTTAATAAAATAGTTTAATTATGTTTTATGTTTTGTAATTAAAAAAATCATATTTTATGTTGCTAATTTGATTTGTTTAAAAATATATGATAGCTAATTGGATTTTTGAATGTTAATTGAAATATGATAAAATTTTATTTGGTTTTGATTTAAAAAAAATATTATTTTATGAAAATGTAGAAATTGGATCAAATAAATTGGGAAAAGAGACATTAGATTTTTGTTTTGTGTAATGTCTAATAACAACAATAAGAGACATTGTAAATGGTTACATCCATTTGTGTTCATTATTGCTTTTGATATTGTTTACTGTTATGGAGTGACTAATATGCAGATGGGTCGCACATCATCTGAAGATATATTACATGATAGAGGCAGAGGACCTACAAAACGACCACCAGTTCCACCACTACTTGTACCACCATCACTACAATCATCTACACCATCGCCACACTCATCAACACCATCACAATTATTGCTATAGTCATTGGCACAACCACAACAATCAACACTACCACCACAACCATTATCATCAGCTCATCCATCAGCAACTATGTCCATCTTAGAAAGTTCTACATCAGCATTTCCTATATCACAACCTACTACATCATCTCCACCAGCTACTTCAGCTCTACATTTACAATCTGAAGCATCAGTCGCTGAGTCAACCAATAGTAGACGACAACTCAATCTTGATCCTATAAGGTAATATTACTATTATTATTTCTTGAAATCTTTTCATTCATGCATACTTGTTTGTTTTTTATGGATAGTTTGTTTGTAATTTTCGCATAGTGGGAGTTTTCTTCAGTCTCATGTAGTTTCTGCAGCTATCACCCGTAGTTTTTTATTTTGTTTGAGTTATAGAAGACATGTATGGAAGATTGTGCCTGATGATGTCAGAGACTTCTATTGTCTTAAGTTTCAGGTAAAAAATATTTCTTTAAGTAAATAAGATGATTAGGTGAATGACTTTGTTAAAAATGTATTTCTTGTGATTGATTGGTTGTTAGAGACTTTGGACTTCAAGTCAAGTTACTTATGATATAGGCAAAACTCTGTCAAAATTTCAGTTTGAACTTGAATATTTAATGTCTTTTGTGCTTAATTGGTTGATTGAGACATTTACTTCAGGTCAGGTTGCTTATGTTATAGACGAAACTCTGCCAAAATTTTATTTAATCTATTTTGTTCTTAAAAAATATGTTAGAGGTCATGTAATTTAGGTCAGGTTACTTGTGTTATAGGCAAAACTCTGCCAAAATTTCAATTTGAACTTGAATATTTAATGTCTTTTATGCTTAATTGGTTGCTTGAGACATTTACTTCAGGTCAGATTGCTTATGTTATAGACAAAACTCTGCCAAAATTTTATTTAATCTATTTTGTTCTTAAAGAATATGTTAGAGGTCATGTAATTTAGGTCAGGTTACTTGTGTTATAGGCAAAACTCTGCCAAAATTTCAGTTTGAACTTGAATATTTAATGTCTTTTGTGCTTAATTGGTTGTTTAAGACATTTACTTCAGGTCAGGTTGCTTATGTTATAGACGAAACTCTGCCAAAATTTTATTTAATCTCTTTTGTTCTTAAAGAATATATTAGAGGTCATGTAATTTAGGTCAAGTTAAACTCTGTCAAAATTTCAATTTGAACTTGAATATTTAATGTCTTTTGTACTTAATTGGTTGATTGATACATTGTACTTCAGGTTAGGTTGCTTATGTTATTATATTTCACAGAAGTAATTTTATTTTATTTCTCAATGTTATTATTTTATCATCTTATATGAATCGATGGTAAAATGAGCTAGGTTAAGTTGAGGGGTCAAATAAAATATTCAGCCAATAAATAATGATCTTTTAGTTATGACAAATAAATTTTCAATTGTAATTTTCTCCTCATCCATACTTTTATTTATAGTATAGATTAATTAATTATTAGAAAATCTATTATCAACAATGTTATTATTAACGCATTTACAATATTAATGCATTTAACTTCATCATTCACTTAAATTGTTTTTCATCCCTCTATCACGTTTCTATTTATGAACAAAGACAAAATGCTGCTAGCACATGTAAAAAACCGCTCGTACTGTTGCAAAAATGGCATCTTTTTGTTGAAAATGAGCTCGTTTAGATAGAGGAGGTTTCAAACTCTTTTTTTTTTTTTCTATTGTTGCAGCTATGTATCTTCCCTTTTAGCATAGCTTAGGGTGGGAATGAAAATAGAAATGAGTGATTTCTATTATTAATATTTGGTTAGCAAAAAAAATAAAATATAATGGGAATGAAATGTCTCCATCAATGGGAATCACCTATTCCCCTCTCCCCTTAGAAAATGAATATTTCATTCTCTTAGAAATAATTTTATAAATCATGAGTTATATACACAAACACATATATTTTTTAATATATTTAAAATTCAATTTTTATTTACAAACAAATTACCTCATTTTATTTTATAAATATTTTTTTTTGCATTTATTTTTTTTTTTGTATTAAATGTAGAACCGAATGTATAATTTACTTATTAAATTGCAATAAAAATCTAGATTAGACAAGAATTTTCTAGAATGTATCTTTTTTAATTAGTATTTTAATTGTAGTTTTAAATTTTTAATTATTAATACATGTAAAATTGATTAATAATGATAATTTAATATTTGTAATTTTTTAATAAATTATAATTTTTGTCAATTATTATAATTTTTAAAAGTAAATATAAAACATGAAATTAAATTTTATTTTTATTCTAATGTCCAACCAAACATATGCAAGTGAAATTTAATTTTTATTTTTTAATAAATAAAAATGAATCAAATAACATGCTAAAATTAATCATTTTTATTCCTATTCCCCTCATTTTCATTCTTACCCTTCAACCAAATGGATCCTTAATCAAATGCTATGTTTTATTTAAGAGATAAAGGACAAAAATGGTACAAATGGAAACAACATTTATTTTTTTACTTCAAATATGAAACGGTACCCCAAATACCTTTTTCTCAACTTTCTTTTCCATTTTGACTCATTCATTTTCACTTTGTTCAATTGAGACAAAAAATATATATATATATTAATTTTAGTCATCAACCTCTCATTCCTTTATTTATTAATTATTTTATATTTATTTGTATTTTTTCTAGTTTATTATTGTATGACTTATCCATGAAATTCACTATGTTTTTTTTTAATTCTATTAAATTTTTTTAGAAAAGCACAATGCCGCTTAATTCTCTATTTTATAATGATTATTAGATAATTTTTTCATATTAAGGTTTAAATAATTTCATCCATTAAAATTATTAATTTAATTGAAATGTTTTTTTTTTTTACAAACAATTTGGGAGACTTTCAAGTCTAAGTTCTTATCTCAAGTTGAGAGCCACAATTGTTGTTAAGCAAAATGTCCATAGATTTCAGTATTAAGGCAATTAAATTTATTAAAAATTATGTTATACCAATATATAAAATATATACTATATATAAGTATGATACATTTGTCACATACTTTTTTACTATACAAAAATCTCACTCCACTTGTTTTAAAACTTAGTATGGTAACATATTGTTATCTTACCTTATATATACTAAATATATATCTCATATATTAATGTATACTTCTAATATGAAACATATACTATATATAGGGTTCATTTGGTTTGGAGTTTGGAAAAACGCTTTTGAAAAAAAAATTATTTAAAATTTTTTTGAGTTTTGAAAACTATTTTTAGAAAAAATAAAATAAATATATAGTTTTTCTAGAAATAGATTTGAGAAAATCAGTTTATAAAAAATTTAAAAAAAAATCAGTCAATTAAATTAAAAAAATTTAAAATTTATTTTTTAAACAAAAAAAATATCCAACAGCAATCTTAAACATCCCAATAAAAATAGTTGAGGAAATATAAACGCCAATGCATGCATGCTCTCTTCCACTACAACAACAAAATTTTATGCAAAATTCAAGAGTCTCAAAATATTTATATATCTATTTTACAATTTTCAAGTTCAAACCCGGTAAAACTGAAACATACAAAGAAAACTACTATTTTAAAATGCATTGCTTCTTTCTTCTGGTTTCTTCAAAGTGAGAAAATTTAGAAAATTCCATATGATATGAAATTGAAACACTCCTCCATTTCAATGAAAGAAAAGAAAAGATCAATGAGGATAAGCTTTTTCTCCGACATGCTTCGTTTCCAAAACCTTGAACTCCCCCGTTTCTCAAATTGACTCACTCCTCCTATGAGCGGACCCCGTCATCTCATCCGAGTCCGCGACGAGCTGCTTCTCTTCGCTATGTTAAGTCGATTCTCAACTCCTTCCACAGCCTTTTCAAGTCTGGTTCCAAGCCCACCACAACTCTAACGCATAACTCCCCTCCCATTATTGGCAAGACATTATTTACTGAAAGATATTGTGAAAGAGAGATAATAAGGCTAGAAAAATTGCAGAGCTCTGTAAAAAAATGGACTCGAGAGGGAAGGATTGCCGAGGTACTAAATGACGTCAAAATGGAGGGATGAATTATCAATCAAAAAACAGATAAATTTAGAGCAAAAAATTAGGGTTTAAAATTGAGAATTTGTGTTCTCATATAACTTTCTGAAAAAGAACATGTAAATTGATTTTAGTAAAAGGGACAAAACTGGCCATTTTAAACAGGGTGGAATTTCAGATACGAAACGAAAAATTCCGTCCCAAACCCACCCATTGTCGTTCCTAGTAAAACTGTATTTTGCTATTAAAAAAAAAAAATAGGCTTTTGGGTGTAATTTTCTCTTTATGTAACCAAAAAAAATTAAAACCACCTTCATCCAAATGGAAAGTACCCCCTCAAAAAGAATTGGGCTGCCAACTGAGCCCAGCCCATGTAACCGGAAATAAGAAAAAAAAATTCTTTTCGAACAGAAAAAAACAATACATCATTTAACCCATGTACTTGGAGAATTTTTTTTAATTTGATTTTCAAAAGCTTTTATTTTACACATTCAACCCTTAAAACTTTTATTTTAATCAAAATAATCATTATTTTATACTTTCAAACTTTACAGGCTCCTTAATAAGTCCATATAATAGAGCCAAGAGTTTTCTTGCTTTGCGCTTTTTGGAACAAATTATACTTTTTTACCCTATTCATAAAGCTCGTGTTTTGTTTTAAATTATCTTCATAATTTCTCTTTTTTTATTTTTATCAAAAAATATTTTACCAAATTATTGTCTATGATGGCAATAAATTTTTTTAAAATAATTTCTTAAGACAGCATTTATTATAGGAATTATGTGGAAGAAAAAAACAGTTTGATCAAAGTTTCAGAGACCAAATTAAGAAAAATTCCATAGTCAATGGATCAAATAATGCCTTCTTTCCAACATTTTAATCTTAAATATAATCAATCTCAAATTTGTTCCTAATCCCGAATGAGCATGCATCACTATCTCAATTTCTGGGTCAAATTTTAACAGCCATCTATAGCTGTAAATTTTAGAAATATATATACAAAAATTCCACACCAGAACTCAAGAATAGGCAATTCGTGATCATGAAATATCTAATTCTTTTCCCTCAACTAAACCAAACCACACCTTAAATCATGAGCACCACCAACACCCCGACTCAAACACATAATGATAACATCGAGAAGTTAAAAAAATGTGAGCAGCACCAATGCCCCCATTGGATGAAATACAATGAAGCCTCTGCTGCTTGTAAATCTCAAATTTCACCTGTTCCAAGAGGCTGCCTTGAGGTGTCACCTGAAGCCCATGCTTGATAATCTTTTACAAGCTGCATAATAATTAAACCAATAATATAATTAAATGGTACATGGAAATCACATAAACAGTTCTCAACACACAAAAAAGGATACCCATTTCTACTGAAAAAAATACACGCACACACACAAAAGGATACCCACGATAATATGATAAGCAAAAATGCATCGGCAATCCTCCTCAATTTTCTACCAGCTTCATGAACTATTTTCTTTCCGCAGTGAACATAATATGTAAATCACTGTCTAACTGAGCCTGGCATAAATCATACAAGAAGACGGATGGGTAGAAATAAGTTTCAATCATAAAAGTTACTGTCATACCAATAAGTTTCAATCTTTGATCGGGGAAGATTGTACCCTTTTGCCTCATATCAGCATGTTCAAATGAATATTTGACATGGTAAGAACATCCAATGTTCTTGAGGGCAATCAAACTCGTGTATGAGATGTCAATTTAGATGTTAAACCTTAAGGCTCAAAGTATGGCCACAATTCACACAATTTGACCTCAAGGTACATTTGGAAGAGCTGATGAAAAAGTCTGGTCAAATTAATGCTCACAATATATAGTTATATGAATAATCCCTCTCATAATCAGGACATTTCCCCATTTGAGTATTGTTGCTAGAAAAACAGTCATTCTTCTGTCAGTAACAAACTACTTATATCCACGGTCTGCATTGACAAGTCAGTTTTAATTGTTTCAAGCATTCATCTGAAATGACCACTGTCGCCCTAAAAACAACAGAAAAAAAATTATCAATAACTATTATAAGTGCATTTTTCTAGACACCATAAAAATAAATCCAGCTGATTTACTACACGTCTATGAAGACTCAACTCCACTATTTGGTTATAGGAATAACAGATGCCATGGAGCACTACTACACTTTGTCCTGGCTTTTCTTCCCCAAAATTGAAAGGCTTATCATGTATATCCAGAAAACTACCTCAACTTTCATTTTCAAGAATTCAATGGACTGATCAATTTAAGAAACCATAAGGCCAAAACAAAATGCATTGCAAACCCTAGCCAGCTGCATAATATGTTATCTCCTTCATAAACATGGTTTGTGAGTCATGGTCTAAATGAGCATAGTGAAGATCATACAAGGAGATGGATGGGTAGAAACGAACCTTCTCTTGGCAAGGCATGAACTTTGAAAAAGAAAAAATACACCAAAAATGCAAATGGCAAAGCCAAAATGATAAGTTTCCATCTCAAATTTAAGAAGATTGTACCTCTTTTCACTGTATCAGAACATCAGATGAATATTTGATATGCAATTAACATCCTATGTTCTTTTGATCAATCAAACTTGTGTATGAGGTGCTTCATTAAATAGAAAAAATGCAAGACATGAAAATCTCAAAACTCAAACTAAGGCCAGGCTTTACTCTATCCCAGGTTATTTCTGAACCAGCCGATAAGAAATTTTCAAGCTAGATACAATCCTCAATATATAATGATGTCTCCCATTCACAAAAAGGACACCACTCCATCCCCTAGCCCCAAATTCTCCACAAGGTTACTAGAAGAAGAAAGTCAGTCTATAAGCTATATTATATAGTCTGCATTGATAACCTATGTTATTCGAACACTTCATTTTTTAAGAAGTACCCATGTCCTTCGGGTATGACACTGGTATGGATATGAGATTTTTACCGGATCTTTCACTTTAAAAATGGATACTTTTTCAAAGATTTGTAATGGTGACAGAGATTAATATAAACTATAGAGCAAATGTGGGTTGATATGCAATTTAAATGAATTTAGAATTATCATTTTGTTGTTTGTTTGTGATTTGAATTTTAATCTTTAAGTTTGTAATTTGAAATATTTTTTCCAAATTTATTTTATTTAGCAATTTAATGTTATAATTTGACCTATTTTTAACTTAAATTATTATATATGAAAATTGAAATATTTCCATTTTTATATATATAGACGTATCATCGTATCCATATTCTAGTTTTAGATACTTTTTAATCGTATCTATATATCATAAATTTTAAAAAATAAGAAGTCGGACTTCTAAATATATTTCCATGTCGGATACTCATACCCAAGTCCAAACAACACAGTTGATAAGTAATAAGTCAATATTTCTTGTTTGCATTGATAAGTTGATATTTCAGTACATTTACTAGAAGAAAAAAGTCACTCTTCCATCAGTTACAAGCTATATACATAATCTGCATTGATAAGTCAATATTTCTTGTCTGGCAAGCATATGACAAATTTTAAGCATCTATTGACCTTGAAAGGAACACAAATGAGAACAGCATTCTACCAATACAACTGTGAAAGATACATTTTTGAGGCATTAAATATAAATGAAATTGATTTATCAGGACTCATCTCAGCTATTTAGTAATGGGACTGATAGAACCCACTTAGTATCTTGCTTTCTCCAGGTGGGTATAATATGTTCCTCACAAAATCAACTCAAACTTTTCATGTAAATAGCTCTAGGCACTAATCATTTTTGGAAAGCAAGGAAAAAAAATAATAGGGATGGGAGCACAAATATGGCTGCGGAACAATCTACATAGTAGATGAGATGTTTAGGGATACAGCATGAACCTACTGACCTTAAACCACATGGGAAAAACAATATCCTTAACATATGTGATTCCATAGGAAAAAACTTATGTTTTTTGAGAAAAAAAGTAGCGCATGCATGTGTGATGTAGTGGAAGAATAGAGTAGATGATTAAAGATTGGAACAAGGAAAATAATTAGGGTTAACAACCACTAAGTTATTAATGAAATAGAAATCAGAAAAAATACAATGAATAAAACTCTCTGCTGGTGTCCCTATTTATACTAGTTGAAGTAAATCCTAGTCCTAAACTAAAAAGGTAATGATTAATAAAAGAAAATTCCTAAACAAGAAAACATGAAGACTAAACTATTAAAGAGAACTAAATTATCATCCTTATCTGAATCTGAAATATAATCCTAGGCTAAATAGGATTTGGGTGCTCCTGCATCAATATGGATGAGCTATCAGCATGGTGTAAGAGCAAAATAAATTCCAAAACACACAAACTGTGTGCACACCATGATTGAACCTGAACGAACTATAAGTGGCAATAGCATATCAAGTAATTTGCTTCAAATTATTCATATCTCATAGAGATCAACAAACCTGTGCCATAAAGCGTGGAAGCATTATCCCAAGTATTTGTTCAAGGATTCTGGTCCCAGTTGATTCTATTGCTTGAACTGGAATTGCACTAAATGCAAAAGGAACCTCAATGCTAACCTACGATTACATGTTGCAAGTCATAAACAACACTGAAATATTAATAGACATTCATAATTTGCAATACATGTGGCCATTTATGAATTGTGGTGCTATATAGCGGTGTTCATGGTTGGTCGGTTTAGACTAAAAATTTATAATCAAATCAATAAAATCGGTTTTTAAACACTTCAACTTTTAACCAAACCAAACACTACTAAAAATATACAAACCAATACTATTTGGATTCAGTTCGAATAGCTGGTTTGGTCAGTTTGATAAATAAAAAAATTAAAATATCATAAAAATTTAACAAATATTAACTTAAAATCATAATCAAAATAACAATATGAATATCATTCAAAATATAAAAATTCAGTACACTACTTTAACTTCAAAAAATTTCAAAATATAATTTGTAAATTAATAAAGTAAATTATTGCTCAATTATGATATTCTAAATGAAGTTGAAGAGAATACGTAATTAAAGAGTATAAATTTAGAAAATTATTAGTATTAGTGCACTGAATATATATATATATATATATATATATATATATATATATATATATATATATTAAAAGAGACCCTACATTATTGGTTCGGTTTGGTTGGATTTATATTTTATTAATCCAAAATCAAACTAAAATTTCGGTTTATAAAAATTTCAAAACTATAATCATCCATAAAACTACCTAAACCATGATTTTTGGTTTGGATTGAATGGGATCAGTATGGTTTGGTCGGTTTGGTTAATTTTTGTGCAGCCCTAGTGCTATACATAAAAAAGAATTTAAGATGTACCTCAATGACTGCATCAGATGTAAGTTGTTGCATTGATGAGGCACCTTTGCTGTTGTCACACGAGATATAGTTCACCATGGAAGCTGCATTCCCATACCAAATCAGTGTCAAAGCAATCCTGAAAAAAGCGTTTTGCTGTAAATTTAGAACTAAAAAGCCAATCCTGATTCATTATCGTTCTTTAGAAAAAATTATTTATGTTATCCTTGGCATCATCCATAAACAGTTAGCACAATGATTACAAAGAATACATCCAGAAGTCATGTCTACAGTTTTTACAAGCACAAGGTCCAATAATAAGGTTCTAGATGAGCGTGCTTTATTTGCAATAGCTATTCATCTATGGGGGTCCTCCCCCCAACTTCACCAGCTAAGTGACAGCACTTCATAGGAGCACCAGAATGTGGAATTCTATATTAGCAACAACTACCTGAGATACAAGCATATACATGAAATGCTGCATGGATATTATACACAAAGCAATAGTGTCCAAAAATGTAGAAGTCCCGTTCTGCCAAAAATATAAATCAAAACCAGATTCCTTATAATTCAATATGGAAATTACCTAGTCAATAGAACGAAAAAAATATTGCTTTTTTATATATAGGATATATATTCCTTTCAAAACGATACCTCATTTTCCTTTAGGATTCCTTGCTAATAAACACCTTTTCCATCAACAAGAAATATCACCTTGCCGATACAGACATTGTCTTTTCATTTTTTATAGATATTTTTGAGAAATCATGATCCTGATATGATTCTAGATAATTATCCTTAGAATCAATACACAGTAAATGATATTGTGGATATAAGAAGCAAATGCAAATAATGCCCCATAAAAGGTGTGCGCTTATCAAGTATTTCTAGAAGGGAATTATGAACGTGTAAATCAATTGAAGGCAAAAACATAATAGCCTTTGAACTTGTTCACACAATCAACTGTCTTTCAATTATCAATTAACAAGATATTCGATTATTCCATTTATTTCTTGTATTTGTTCACTAATGATAACAGTAAATTCAGAAGAATAGGGCACAAGTGGCTGTAAGTGGAAGATTCATATCAAAAGAATATAGTTGATTGGAGGCTACAATATCTTTGTATCCAACTATCAAAGAATTCTAAGCAGTAAGCACTATACTGGGGACAAGGAAATAAACATGCATTAATTTTATAAGCACAAAACAAGTAACAACAATTGGAGGGAAAGGAAAAAACCAGAACCCTTACTGCTTACACTACAACGCATTTATTCAAACACTAGACTGCCGGCCAAAGATCAGAAAATAACAGCAGCAGAAGCATCAGTGAATACATTTCAGAACCCAGAATTACATTTTCAACTAGTAGTGCAAGGGATGAGTCATGTAGGCATGCTACAAAGATGACATTGTTAATTTTAATCGTGAGTAAACAACACTTATTTTTATTTTTTTCCCTTTCTATGGGATCAACGAAATAACCAAAAACACTTGAGATAAATTTTATATCTAATTTCCAGTTTTAATTTTCATGGAAATAATAATAATACCCATTAATTCATATGAATATATTAATATGATTTATTTCAAAAATTCCTATATACTAACACCACAGTTTTTATCAGCAAGCTCTGCATATTTGGACTAGTTTCCTAGAATCTGGTGATTAACAATAATTAGCCATCCAAACCAACACAATAAAATGATACGGTTAAATGCCCATATTAGAAAGTCCTAGTTGGAGGTAAATCAAAGTTGGTGACGTATATGAACAACCAAGACATCCGCAACGCCCTTAAGTTGTTAATCATCTTATGAATAGTTATAGTATGTCCCTACTTGTATGTCCCTACTTTTCAAGTCCATAGAAAAACACACTTCAAAATACTGATTTACAGCGCACATAAACAAAATGATTCATTTAATCCTTGTCTGATCTAAGCATGAACAGAAATCCTTACCATCAAACTTATCGTTCTGAGCAACTACAATGGGCGATCCCTCAAGCTGCTAACAGTCAACAAAATACATTAATATACGGCAATGCCACTAAAATACCAGAAAAATCACTTGTAGCTTTCTAAATATAGCATCCCTATCTCCAAGTCAATTTAACTGTAGAAATAGACTGATTCCAGATTATTTTACTAGCCCAAAATTCACTGAATGTTCTAATAGACTGTCCCAGATAACAAAAGAACGCAACAAATTCATTTTCAGCTGCTCTGTCTTTCCTTTTCTCTTTAAACAAGCAAAAAAAGAGACGATGAATAAAAAAATCGAAAAAGAAAATAGAAGAATGGCATTAAGCACGAACGTTACCTTACATGACAAGAGTTTAATGCAACAACCATTAGGCTGTTCTTCTACTCTAACGAGCAAAACAGGGCACACCTCAAAAGCAATGAACCTAAACCTATACACATAACACCTAAAGGTGTTGTCGTCTACCCTTTCTATCCTCTCCGCATCCAACACTGAGTATTGACTCGCCGGCAAGCTCATATACTCAACTGCAACAGACCCAAGTCATAATTCAAATCTTCAAGCCCAATAAAAAAGAAATAAGAACTCATTATCTAAAATAGATAAATCGCTTCCTAACATTACTTAGAGGGCGCCCGCGTTGCAGAACCGAAACGGACTCTTTCCGTCGAGCAATAAACCTCGCTTTCGGGGTGGAATCGGCCGAAACACGAAATGAGGGCTTTGAAAATTCAACGGATGATGAAGATAAATTGAGATAAACTCTAGGGATTCGCGATTTGAAGGAAACGGAAGACAGACTTATAGTAGAACTTGCAGAAGTAGAGCAGTTTGCAGCCATTTTTACGCAAACTGCTGAAGATAACAAGATAACATCACACTATATTTAGCAAGAGCAGAGACGAGAGAAGTTGTGGTAAAGCACAGGACCACGAGACACGAGTGCAAGCGTATCCTTACGCTTAGCACTGGTGGCGGATTTTAGAATCATGTGATCCAGATTGTACCCCATTTGTGGGTCCTACTTCAACTTTTTTAAATTTTTCAAACATGTAAGAAGAAGAATAAGAAACTTTCTACCAAATTACTACTTCCATTGATTCAAGAAAGAAACTACAATTAAATCAAAGTCAGAATTGAAAGCTAACCCCTATACATCGAAAATGCCCAAAACAGAAAACAACAAAACCCTAATTCTAAGAGCTAGTGAACTTAGTAACAGCCTTAGTGCCTTCAGAAACAGCGTGCTTAGCAAGCTCTCCGGGAAGAACAAGCCTAACAGCAGTCTGGATCTCGCGAGAAGTAATGGTGGGCTTCTTGTTGTACCTAGCGAGCCTTGAAGCTTCTTGAGCAAGCTTCTCAAAGATATCATTGATGAAGCTGTTCATGATCCCCATAGCCTTGCTGGAGATGCCGATATCAGGGTGAACCTGCTTCAAAACCTTGAAGATGTATATTTTGTATGTCTCCACACTCTTCTTTGCCCTCTTCTTCTTCTTATCGCCCGCGCCTTCTTTCGGCAGTTTCTTCTCCGCTCGTGGCTTCTTCTCAGCCGGAGCTTTCTCTGCCGGCTTCTTCTCCGCCGGCTTCTTCTCTGCTGCCTTTGGTGCCATTGCAAATTCTAGTTTCTACAATATATGAAACAGAGCTTTTTTTTCTGATTGAGAAACCACAAGCGAGATGTGGAATAGAGGAGTTTTGAGGTTCCTTATATATAGGAAATGAAGACGAGATGTCATTGGTTGAATTTTGAGAACCGCGGATCGGTGACGTGGAAGCTTGGATTTACAGACATGGAAATGGACGGTGCAGAGTGAGAGACGACCTTTTTGAATTTTGAAGGTGGAAAATTTTTGTGCGCCAATGGGCGAGTGGATTTGAATGTTTTTTTTCTTTTTTTTAACTTGGCCGGATGGGTGTGATTAGATTAATAATTAACTAATTGTAGAAAAAGCATTACCTCTCTTCATTCAACTTATCAAAAATCGAAAAATCCAATATACTGCTTATTGCATTATATTAGTATTATACAATAAACTTTATACTTAATGTATTTTGTGATTAATTAATCTAATTTATGCTTAAGTGCATTATCTCATAAACTTGTATACTTTGGGCCATTTGGTTTGAACTCTGAAATCGGAATCGAAATTAAAATGAGAATGTTTATTCACTTCTCTTGTTTGGTTGATTACGGAATTATAATTTAACTCCTTTTAAGCTGTTTGGATTATAATGGTCTCGAAATCAATATCAATTTTTCAAATAATAATAATAATAATAATCTCGATGATATATCATTATTATCATAAAACATGAATTTTCACTTCTAGAATTTTATTTATTTTTCCTTTTATTTTTATTTTTCAACTATTAAAACATCATTAAAAATTTGATAAATAATTTCTTGAAATATAAATTTATTAAAAATATATAAATAAACATTGTCAATATCTAAAAGGCCTAATTATCAAAAAATACACAAAATTTTCTCACTTTTCACAATTTTAGCTCAACCTACATTTAATTATAGAACAATACAAAAACTTTTCTCTTTTTTAAAAAAAATAGCATATGGCAAAAACCTGCGGTGACAAAATGTTGCATGGCAGCTAAAAAGTTTTTGGGTAAAAAAATGAGTCAGCAAACTAATCAAAACACTGCATTTTGAGGATTAGAATAAACTGTAAACAAAAACCTCTCCTTGCCTGAAAATTTGATAAAAATTATATTTCTTCCGTAAAAGCCGCGCAAAATCTCTATGAAGAGTAAGCGACGATGAAGAACATAATCTATGGCTGATGACAATTCCATTGTTTTTCCTCTCTATTATCATAATGATCTCATCAAAGACATCCACTCCAGACTATCGCCGTCACTTCTCTCACCGGCCTTTACTTCTGATTCACCGCTTCCACAATCTCACTGATTCTAATTTCGATATTTCCTTGATTGATAATTAAACAATAGTATCTCGTGATATTAAAATCTCATTTATGAGTTATTTGATTTAGTTTTCGAAGATCGTCGGCTCTTGTAATGGTGTTCTCTATCTCAATGTAATACCTTCTATACAATAGAGCACCCTTATTATATAGACGGATGTCACATGACTGAATTTATATAATCATATTCTAAATTAAAAAATTTTCTAACTTATATCAATGTATTTGTATATCATACATTTTAATATAATAACTATATACATAATCAATAATTGGTTTGGGCAACATCTCGCCCTTATTACAAAATATATATTTATTAATAATAAATAAATTTAATTACATATCCTTATTAAAATATGTTTTAAATATTTGTCTCTATCTCATATAATGATGAATAACAAATGAATGAAATAAAGGAACAAACTCAACACAGGTCAACTCTAACTGGTTTGGTCTTCTCTTCTTGTCATCTCAATTGCTTACTGGCTTCAAATCTGCATGCAAGAAAATCCACATGCTAAGCTATTAAAAATTTAGTAGTATATATAAACATTAAAATTCTACCATGTATTCATAAATTAACATAGCATTCACATTTGAGTGTTTACATATACGCTTACAATGTCATCTCATAATATCATGCTTAATTCATGTTAACTTAATTGGATTACAGTACAATCATAACATATATTGCATAAATATTATCACATCATCATTATTTGTATGTAATAATTATAACATATATGACAAGTACCCAACAACTGGTTCCGTATGTCATCATCATTATTTGTATGTAATAATTATTGGCTTTCACATTATTTTTCTAGGATATAACGGTATTCAGGTTTCATAATTCTTATTTACTTTTTGTATTATTGGTCTATAGTGGCACTGTGTGCTACATTACACTTTAATGTGTTTTGCTTTATAATTTATATATATTGTATTACAAATTGTTGTAACATGTATTACCATAATTCATTACATTCAACATTTCTATTTACTATTTTTTTGTGACTAGAACTCTAGATTCGGACTATCCATATGCAGATTGTGAAATATGAGCGCTATAATCCGAGCTTAAGTCATCCTACTCACTAACTGTATTTGTCCATTCACTACTATCAAATTTCTCAAATCAAGAGTACTCTCACCTGAGTTTAAGCTACCCTGATGAGTAAATATAATATTTGCATGCATGTGAGTACAAGGACACTTTAACCCAAGTTTAAACCACCTTATCTCTAAAAAATCATGAACACTCTGATACGAGTTTAAGTCACTCTAATTAATATGTAACAATATTATACAGTACCGTAACTTCCTCAATGGTATGTCACTTATCCTAAATTAATCTTCAAATAGAAAATGAGCATTTATCATCGAATTCTGGTTATATGTATCGTATATGTTTCATTTCCTGGTCTAAAATAATCACCACATACACTTTGTAATTTAGAGTACCTTATACATAACCATTGTTATCATATTATATATCATCTTAATTAATCATGCAAAGTGTATGTATAAATCTTACTCCCATGTAATTCCATCATAAATTCAAATTACAAATTCTAGATAAAGGCATTCACAAGCGTGAAGCCTTTTTCTCGCGAGTTGTCTACCTATAACTGACTTTGTGTGAATATTCACAGGCATGAACCTATCATGTACAAAAATTTACAGGCATGTAATACATTCAAACTTTGCAACTACCTTCACAGTCGTGAAATATTAGTCTGTAATAATTTTTTTAGCATTGTTTTAAGTCAATTTCATACACCACATGCATTAACACTAAGGCTAACCAATGTTAGTCATTTTTATCAACACTTTTCAATATTTTCAATATTTAATAACATGCTAAAACATGCAATCCATTCTCCAAACTCATTTAAGCTAAATTCAATCAATATTATCAATGTCATTATACAACCAAGTCTCATATAGCAATCTTACTCATTCATTACAAATTTTACATGTCAGTTACTTCAATTCCAGCAAGTTACCAATATTAAATTATGTCAATTAATACAATATTTACATCATTAAACATACAAACGTACCAATGATTAAATTAAAATATGTATATGTACAAATCTTGACTATTGGAGCCTTAAACCTTAGTCTATCGCATCTACTATTTCTAGTAAAATTATCCACCCTCTATTTTGGTCCCAAATACAAAATTAGAGACTACATTAGATCCTATTTATGCTAAAAATATGCAAAAATACTAACTTAAAGTCTTAAAACTCAAAAGCCATCAAACCCAATTGGAAAAAAATAATAACGGAAAAATAATCCCTTATCTTTGTATTGATAATTATAGAATGGATTCTAGGGTACAAAATCATGTTCAACCTCCTTGTTTATGATTCCAATTAAATGGTAAAAACCTTGGTTTTAATTTGTTTTTAATCTTTTTTATGGTGGAGATTTCATATTTAATTAATTAAAATCATATGGAAAAGAAAAAAGAACTTGTTTTTGGGGTTTCATGGGAATCTGATGGCTCAAGTTTTAGGTTAAATTTCGTGAGTTTCTGCCAAAAATACGAAACTTTTAATTTAAACTGTAGGACTTCACTAGCGTGAACATATATGTCATGCCCGTGAAGATTTTTAGTTTCAAAAACTGAATTGCACAACATTCACGACAGTGATTACATCTTTCACAGGCATGAATAATGAAAATTTTATTTTTTCATATTTTTTAATTATTTTCATATTTTCAAAACTCATAAACACTATATACCTCTCATATACTTTTCATATACATTTATTAACACATTACTCCTAAACTCTAACTTGCAGGTATTACATTTCTCTTCCTCTTAAAGAATTTTATCTCGAAATTACCTGGTATATTATCTCTGAATAGTTGTAGATGTTGGGCTTTCATCATTTTTTTATTTTTCCATGTAGCCTCTTTTGTTGTATGATTTCTCCATAATACTTTGACTAATGATACTCATTTGTTCTTGAGTTCCTTGACTTCTTTGACTAAAATCTAAATTGGTACTTTCTCATATGTGAAATCCGATCTCACCTCAATGTTTTAACTATAACAACATGAGAAGGATCTGAAATGTATATCCTCGATATGGAGACATGGAAAATATTATGAATCTTGCTTAATAAGCAACTGGTTCCACTTTTGTAAGAATCTTGTAAAGGCCAAATGAATCTCAGATTCAACTTACCTTTCTTCTCAAATTTCTAGACCTTCTTTTATTGAGAAACTTTGAAAAAAATCTTGTCTCCCACTGCATACTCTATATCTTTTATCTTGAGATCTACACATGATTTCTGTCTGTCTGAGGCTGCATTTAATCAATCCTAAATCACATGATAAACTCAATATTACATGTTTTTGGAATGACAAAAGATAAGTAAAGATTAATTGGTTTGCTATCTTTGGGATGGGTTACTAGGTCTTTGGAAGAGGAGTAATTGTAATATTTTTGGGGGAAAAAGTTCTTATATTTCTCATTTGCATACTATGACCTTACGCGATGCCAGCTTTGGTCTGGAAGATTTTTCAAAGCTGGAAGTTGGAGCTATTCTATCTCGCACCCGAATATTGTAGTGCATTGGAATTGTCCTCCAGCTGATTATTTCAAACTTAACACAGATACCTCCCTATCTAGAGGGAAATGGTGGTGGGAATCTCCTTTGGTGGTGGGCCCATCAAGGATGTTAGAGGGAAATGGCATGTGGGGTGTGTGTTGAACATTCGCCGTTGATCCATTCTTAGAGTGGAGCTTTGGGTCATGTTTCAAGTAATCTAGCTGATTATAGACCATGGTTTTTCAAAGCTTTTGGTTGAATGTGACAACTATGTGGCGATGGGTATGGTCACAATTCAAGTTGTTACTCCATTAATGTTTGCATGATTAGGAGGTTGATGTCTCGATTCACATCTATTATTATCAACCATGTTTATAGTAAGACTAATTTTGCAGCGGATTTACTGTTTCACCTAACATATGAGTACGACCTCCAGATTTTCATGTCATCCTTTTCTCTTCCTCCTGAAGTGAATCATTGGCTTCTCCATGATGTTGTAGGTGTATCCTACAATAGATAGTTCTGTTTTTATCATCGGAAGGAAAAAATAGTTAGTATGATTTTGGAACCATAAATTGTAGTTACATTTTTTCGAATTTACCCATACATTAATAATGAATATATTATAAAATGAAGGAATTATAATTCATTAATATTAATTTATAACAAGGCATTTTAAATAAAAATATATTTTAAAATTAACAAATTAATTGTATTATAAAAAAAATAGTTTACAATTTAAGATAAATAAAAAATACATCTATCTTTATAAGGAAAAAAAGAGTATAATATATATATATATATTTATTTATTTATTAAATATCTTATATTTCATTTAAAAATAATACATGAATAATTTATTTTTCATCTAAACATGAAGATGTTAGCTTTGCATCCGGTGATGGTCATGTGTCATATTTTATTTATTTATTCGGATCAAAGCTATGATTTATATTATTTACTATTATTTTATATTTTGAACCATGGACCCCATCTTTTAATATTATTATAGCAGATAAAAAGGCAGAAATCGCAAGTTGCAATTTTTTTTTATAAAAAAAAAAAAAGGAGACCTATATATAATAAACCAGGTTGGCAGAGCAGGCCGTGCTAAAATGTGTTTACAGAGAGGGAAACACAAAACAAAAACGTAAAAGGTGTAAATCAATTTCCAGAGTATAGCTTAATGCACAACTCGTACTCTAAATCATAACTTAGTATAAATAGATCTCTTAATTTTTAACCAAATACATTTAAAAGAAATAAAAGTGTCAATATAAGAAAAACATAAATATTAAAAATTATATAAACAATTGATATAAATATATTAATTTTAAGTATGTGTTTGATATAAGAAAAAAATAAAAGAAAAAATAAACAATAGAAAAAAATGTTTATATTTTTAATTTTGTTTTAATTTAAAAATAAATAATAGTGTCAATATAAGAAAAAATAAATATATTAATTTTAAGTATGTGTGTGATATATATACATTTCATAAAAAAATAATTTATTTGCAATTTTTAAATTTAGTATAAAAATCAATATTTATGACATTTTCATAAATATATATCTTTTAAAATAAGAAAAAAAATGTTATGTACGAAAAATACAAACACAGCAAATTTATACTAAATTTTAAAAATATATTTCTTTTTGCTTAACATAATATTATATTAAATTTTATAAAAATTTTCTATTAAATTTACTCTAAATAAATATAATAGGGCACTAGTTACAGTTTGTAAAATCAAACTGAAATTAAAATCCAATTTAGTTGGTCATATAGCAGTATTATTTATATTTTAGAGTGAGTGATAGTATAAATTAAAGTTTACAAAATGTTGTGTTGATATAATTAATATTTGTATTGATTTTTTTTCAATTTACATTCAATTTATTTATTATAGTATCATAAATAAATTGATTTATTTAATTTGTTCGTATATTAAATTGTATAAAATAACATTATTTAAAATTATTTATATTATTTAATTATTGTAAAAAAATTATATTTAATTATTAAACAATCATAATAATACATATAATTAAGATTTTATATTGAGATTATTGTCCAAAAATCACTGCAAATATAATTTTAAAATTGAATCCAATAAATTGATTAACTTTGTTACTTTAATAAATGATATTCGTATTTTCTGTCAAATTTTACCAGATCTAGTAGAAATCTTTAATTCAATTTTATTATTATTTCATTGATGCACAACCTTTATATTTAGAAGGTATTTGAGATGGTTGTTGTGTGTTAAAAAATATGATTAAATTTTTTTAATTTAATTGATTAATTTTTTTAAATTATTTTTCTTAAATATACTTAAAAAATTATTTATTAACCCTTGAAAATTAATTCAACACATTTGTCCTCTGTCACTGCACCTCTTTTACTTTCTTATTTTTCTTTCTTTAGAATTTTCTAAACATATTTCAGATGAACAAAAAACTCAATTACTCAGATAATTTCTCTCAGTCCTTATGATGCCTATAACTAGTCCTCTTGGAAAACAAACATCAAGCCTTTAGTGAAAAGAACTTAAAAATCTATTAAAAGAACATATACAATTTTTTCTTTTGATCATTGTATAATCAAAGCCATAAGAGAAAAATAATTTGTTTCTTTGGAAATGCCTGCAGAATTTCTATTTATTTGAAAGCGAGAAGGATATTCCCATATCCACTCTGGTGCCATCAAACTTGCTCTTTATACCATGGGAGAAAAAGGTATTTTTTTTGTCTTTGCAATGGTAGCTTTGCTAGAGACTCGATATCTATATTTATCAACATGTTGTAATTGGTATTGTGGAAATATCACTAAATGTTGGAACGAAATTGTTCACTTTCTTTCCAAATTTCAATCTATCACTGAATGATTCTTATGTATTTTCAATTTTGAAGGTATATGTACAAATTATTGTTATTCCTTAAGTTATGACAGCTACTACAGTAACCTTACACTACTAGTTAATTTATAGAGTTCAGAAATATATCCTAAATTTAGTTATCCCAGTATCCAATAATGCACTCTTAATAGTTATAGATGCTCAAAAAAGTTCCAACCTGTGTCTATGTTCCTTGACAAATCTCTCGTGTTGAATTGATAAAATTGTTACTTGAGTCATGAGTGACAATTTATGAAAAGATTCAAAGCACTTCTCAGCTAGTACAACATTAGGAATCTCAGTTCTTGAAAAAAACATATGGAACTGTGGAGACAAAATTTTTTAGATTTGCAAAGTCTAGTTCTAGTTGTTATATCTTTTCGACACAGTTCATGATAGAGCCATGTGAAATAGAAGAAACTATTCTAGTCACAAGATTTAATGCCTATGGCAAACCAATTTATGCGATATACCAACGTAACCATAATGTACTTGATATAGATTGTAATTGTGAGGAATGCAAAAATTATATTTTTTATAATTCATTTGATGAAGAACAATCCCATATCATGTTATTATTCCTGTTGTTTGTATGTTCCAGTTGTTAGGACATTAATTCCTAATTTACAAAAATTTATGGATCCTAATAATCAAGTTAAAAGGACTTCATGGATCAAAATCACCTGGTCTAGATGCACATGGGTGACCAAAGTAATTCATTATAGGTGAATCAACTCTCAATTAGCAAACTGATAATATATTGGCCCAAACCTCTATTATTGAAAGGATTGATCAAATATCTTTAAAGGTGAATCAGATGGAAGCAAATGTCAATAGTTGGATTAATTGGTAGTTAGAGTTCATGATCAAACTATAAAAACATATTATGACTCTTCACCAAGAATTAATGTAGATGATACAATAGCAAATCACATAACCACTCTTCCAAAGGAAACATGAAGAAATTATGACTCTATAGAAATAACTTTCACAAATAAAAAGAGACCTGCATGTTAAAACGTCGTTCAACTTGTTTGCTTTTGTCAGTACTGTAACACCCATATTTTTAATTTTGCTCAATTAAAATTTTTCTTAATTTATTTTTTGGCTTAATAATTTTATCCGAGTAAAATTTTATTAAAAATCTGAAATTTCTAAAAAATTACAAAATTACCCCTGAGTATATATATAGAGAGGTTTCAGAGATTAAAATGATAAAATTCATTTTCTCTCTCATTCTCCCTGCTCCATCACTATCTCTGTTCATCAACCAAATGATATTTGATCTTCGCCAAATTTGAACCAAAAGTAGTTCTCCATGTTCTTATCACTCCGGTAATGTCTAATTTTCAAAAACTAGTTGGATTTTCAGGATGGGAGAAGAGAAATTCGAATTTCGGGGTTGTCTTTCTATTTCTCATATTTTTTTGGCTTCTCTTCTCAAATTTGACACCGAAAATGGACTCAACATATCGAAAATTTTTTATCTTCATAATTTGAGCTCCGAAAATCGCAATTTGAGGGTTGATTAGAGCCGAATTCTCTCGTCAGAGCCGTTATGAATTTTTGTAGATCTAGACATTTTTAGCCACTTCCAAGCCAAAAAAAAACCTCATATATTTGGACTCATTGCACCTCAAGCTTTCTTTTGGTATCATCCGATCGTCAATCCGCCACTGTCGAAAATTTTCTAGTGACTAGAATCTGGCGGCTATTGATTGGGTATTTTGGATAGAATCTTTAGCTTATTAAACCGAGTCATCTGGTACAAACCACACCTCCTGGTTGTTTTTAGATAGTGATATATGAATTTATTTGTGAAGTTTAAATATATTTTTATTATTAAGGTGATTAATTAATTTAATTTAATTGCATGATTAATTACATAATTATTGGAGTTTATTGGAGATTATTTGGTAAATAACTGGATTTTATATTATTAAATGGAAATGATTATTAGTTATGTTAGAATATTAATATATTAAATAATTAAATTAATACCTTAACCAAAGGTATTTCTCGATTTCTTAGCTGTTTAGTCTTGTATCCAATGATTTGCACTGGTTCCTCAACATAACTCATGTTCTCTGCAATCTTAATGGCTTGATCTTTAAGTACATATGTAGGATCTGACCTGTATCTTCTAAGCATGCTCACATGAAACACATTATGTATCTGAGCCATCTTGGGTGGTAAAGACAACCTATAAGCTAGTGGACCAATCTTCTCAAGAATTTCATAAGGCCCTATATACCTTGGGCTCAATTTACCCTTTTTGCCAAATCGAATTATCCCTTTCCATAGAGATACACAAAGAAATACCTTTTCACCCAACTCGTATTCCATTTCCCTTCTATGCTGATCAACATAACTTTTCTGCCTATCCTGTTCTGCCTTTAGCTTGTTCTTGACAACCTTGATCTTATCCACTATGTCTTGCACTATCTCTGGCCCTTCTAATGCATGTGCTCCTTCTTCATCCCAAATGATAGGGCTTCAGCACTTTCTGCCATACAATGCCTCATATGGTGCCATCTGGATACTGCTATGATACTAGTTATTGTAAGCAAATTCAATTAATGCTATATATTCATCCCAAGCACCTCTGAATTCCATAGAACATGCTCTAAGCATTTCTTCTAATGTCTGTATAGTCCTCTCTGATTTTCCATCAGTCTGTGGGTGGAATGCAGTGCTAAAGTTCAATTTTGTTCTCAATGCATTATGTAAACTCACCCAAAAACGTGAAGTAAACCATGGATCTCTATCAGACACAATGGACACTGGAATGTCATGCAATCTGACTATCTCATTCACATATAATTTGGCCAAACTCTCAAGTGTACAGCCCCATCTGATAGGTAGAAAATGTGCTGACTTGGTTAATCTATCAATAATTACCCATACTGCATCATTTTTCTGTGGAGTTCTTGGCAATCCATAGACAAAATCCATCGTTATTCTTTCCCATTTCCATTGTGGCACTGGCAATGGATGTAGTTTACCAACTGGTGCCTGATGTTCAATTTTAGTCTGCTGACATGTCAAACATTTGAAAACATATTCTGCTATATCTTTCTTCATTCTTGGCCACCAGTAATGAGGCCTTAAACTGTGATACATCTTTGTCATCCCTGGGTGCATTGCATAGGGTGCATTGTGTGCCTCTTTCATTATTTCCTGATGTAAGTTCTCAGTGTCTGGAACACATATGCGTGATTTTAACATCAATACATCATCCTGCAATTGAAAATCTTTACTGTTTCTCTGCCTTACTGATTCAATTTTCTCACCCAATTTAGGATCTTTGCTTTGTGCTTCTTTGATCCTCTCCTTTAGTATAGGTCTGACTTGAAGAGTAGCAATCAGTGATCCTTCATCATGTATATTTAATTCAACATTCATAGATCATAATTGAATCAAATATGGAAAAGAGGATACTTGCAAGTGAGCTACACTGCTACTAGCCTTCCTATTCAATGCATCTGCTACCACATTTGCTTTCCCTGGATGGTATTCAATTGTACAGTCATAATCTTTCAATAACTCTAACCACCATCTCTGCCTCATGTTTAATTCTTTCTGTGTCAGCCAATAACCTAAACTTTTATGGTCTGTGAAGATTTGGAATATCTCACCATACAGATGCCTCCAAATCTTCAATGCAAATACGACTGCAGCCAGTTCTAAATCATGCACTGGATATGAGATCTCATGTGGTCTCAGTTGTCTGGATGCATAAGCTATCACCTTACCATGTTGCATCAACACATATCCCAAGCCTTGGTGAGAAGCATCACTATATACTGTAAACCCACATGTACTTGTAGGGATGGTTAACACTGGTGCTGAGGTTAGCCTGTGTTTTAGTTCATCGAAACTCCTCTGATATTCTAGAGTCCACTTAAAAGGCACATTCTTTCTCAACAATTTAGTCAAAGGGCTAGCAATTAAGGAGAATCCATCAACAAATCTATGATAACATCCGGCTAAACCTAGAAAACTACGCATTTCTGAAATATTTTTAGGAGCTTCCCAATTTACCATAGCCTCAATTTTTCTTTGGGTCAACCTCTATGCCCTTGCTCGACACCACATGTCCGAGAAACACTAAATGATCTAACCAGAATTCACATTTACTCAATTTGGCATATAATTGTTTCTCCCTCAAAGTTTGCAACACAATTTTTAAATGTTGTTCATGTTCTCCCCTATTCTTTGAGTACACCAATATGTCATCAATAAATACTATCACAAACCTATCCAAAAATGGTTGAAACACCTTATTCATTAAAGCCATAAATGCAGCTGGAGCATTAGTCAATCCAAATGGCATTACTAAAAATCCATAATGCCCATACCTAGTTCGAAAGGCAGTCTTTGGAACATCCATTTCTGCTACATTCAGCTGGTAATAACCTGATTTCAGATCAATCTTGGAGAATATTTGGGCTCCTTGCAACTGGTCAAACAAATCATCTATTCTGGGCAACGAATATTTGTTCTTCACTGTCATTTTATTCAGTTGCCTGTAATCGATGCACAATCTCATAGTTCCATCTTTCTTTTTAACAAATAACACTGGAGCTCCCCATGGTGATACACTAGGTCTAATATACCCTTTGTCAAGTAACTCCTGTAATTGGGCCTTTAGTTCTTTCAACTCAACTGGGGCCATTCTGTAGGGTGACCTTGATATTGGTGCAGTTCCTGGTACAAGTTCAATAGTAAATTCTATCTTTCTATCTGGTGGTAAACCAGGTAGATCATCTGGAAATACATCAGCAAATTCCCTTACCACTGGTATATTTTCAAGCAAGCTATCAGTGGTTCTAGTATCAGTCACATATGCCAAATATGCTTCACATCCCCCTTTAATCATTCGAAATGCCTTTACAGCTGAAACTAGAAATATAGGCACAAGTTTTCTTTCACCTAGAAATACTACCCTTGGCTAGTTTGGTGATTCCAAAATTACTTCCTTAGTAAAGCAATTCGCTATTGCATGATGTCTAGTTAACCAGTCCATTCCCAGTATCACATCAAATTCATATATTGGCAATAAAATCATATCAACTATTAACTCAGCTCTGTCAATGCATATCAGACAATCACAACAGACATTATTCACAACTACCACGGTTCCCAATGGCATACTCACATTTATGTCAATCCCCAAAGGCTCATGCATTTGATGCAATTCAGATGCCATATGCAATGATATAAATGAATGAGTGGAGCCTGGGTCAATAAATGCATATGTTAATATTTCAGAAATATAAATATTACTAGTGACTACTTCGGGAGCATCCACTGCCTCTTGTCTAGTCATAGCAAACACCCTGGCCTAAGTAGGAGGTCTAGAACTCTGACCTTCAGATCTGGTCACTCCTCTGCCCAGTGTACCAGTCCTGCCCCTGCCTCTTCCTCTGCCTTGTGTCCCACTAGTAGGGTAGACCCTCGATGCCTCAACAGTAGTCTCAGATACTCCTCTACCTCTGCTAGTTTGTCTCTATTTGGACAGTCTCTATACATGTGCTCCATCGATACATAGAAATAACATGCTCCTGTGAGCCTTCTACATTCGCCCGTATGTTATCTGCCACAATAACTACATGTGAGCCTCTGTTCAACATATTGGCTCTGCCCTCTGCCTGGGTAAGAGAAAGTCATTCCTCGACCTCTAGAACTGGAGTACCCACTTCTATTACCAGATTGTGCAGGCATATATCTACCTCTTTTTCCCAACCTTCTGCTAGACTCACCAAAGAATTCATGTGATGGCCTTTTTATTTGTTGTTCCCTAACTTCTTTCATTAACCGTTCAGCTCTGATTGCAGCAGCTCTGAGCCTGGCATAACTATCAAGATCAGTAGTTGTAATTCTATTTTTGATCTTATATTTGAGGCCTTCCTCAAACTTCCTGCATTTGTCTCTTTCAGTAGAGATCATGAAGGTGGCATAATGGGAAAGTTTGTTAAATTGTACTTCATACTCCACAATAGACATATTCCCCTGTTTCAGATTCAGGAATTCCTTCCTCTTCTCATCTTTATATGCTTCAGGCATGTAAATTTTCTGAAATTCCAGGAGAAAATCACTCCATGTCAACACCGGTGGTTGTGCATCACTGTTAGGGACTGTTTCCCACCATTCATAAGCATTTCCTTGCAGTAAAGATACTGCATAATCGAATTTCTCATCTGGGGTACATCTCATCATATTCAGTACCCTCTGTGTCCTTTTCAGCCATGTATCAGCTTCTGCTGGGTCTGTTGTGCCATTGAAATCAGTTGCACCATGTTTCCTTAGCTTGTCATAACGTCTTTCCTTGTACATTTTAGGACCATATACTTCTTGTTTTAGGTTTTCATGGGGTACTTCTGCATGAGATGACTGTGATGCATGTACTGGAGCTCTAGCTCCTATTGCTGGTTGCTCTCTATGTAAATGAGGTGATGCCTCATGAGAATTCATTTCGGTCGGCCTCTCCCTCCTTGGTGAATTATGTCTTATGATGTCCCTAAAATAAATGAAATTATGTCACTACATAATGTTCAACACATACGATGCATATGTTATCCTGCTCTTATGCTTATGCATGTTTCCATGGAACCTATCCCAGATCTGATACCAAAAATGTAACACCACACCTTATGCATTTGAGTATAACCTATCCCTGTATCAAGTAATCATACATGACATACTGGAAAGGTAAAATACTCTGTTAACAATAGTAGTAAAATTTTTTTTCATATCCTGTAATATAATTCAATGACTTTGCAAGTCTCATATCCTATAATTTCATTCAATGACTTGCAAGTCTCATATCCTGTAATATTATTCACTGACTTTGCAAAGTTAACACTGAGGTTTTCACCACAATATGATATATCACATATATCAAAACATAAACTTTATACATAAGTATTTTTGAGTTGATTTCATTTATACATTTTTAGACTCATTCCAAAATGACTATACATATTCAAGCACGAAAATACAAAACACATATGACATATTTTCATGCTTGTGTGGAATGCAAGAAAAGAGAGTGATGAGGCTCGGCTAGTGACCTGTGCTCCATGTCTTTTATACGCTACTCAAAATGAGCTATCACTTTTCTTTACCTGAAAAATGATGCAAATTGATGAGTTACGGCTCAGTGAGAATAACCATCCAATGAGCTCTAAAGTACCAAACAACTCATAGTCATAAATCACAATTCCAATATATACCATGTATTCCATTCCATTCATCAGTACCATATAAGTATCAATAAAGTTGCAATATATAATCATTACTCTTTATGTATGCAAATGCTTTGCTTATTTCATTTTGTTGTGACCAAGTTAAACAGACATTGCCCCGGGTTTCCATGTGAATATTTTCCATGTGAACATTTGCATTTGCATTTGCTAGCTAGCTTGATCATTTCTTTCATTTGCACATTTGTTGGGCCATAGGCCTCTTCTTTTGCTTTACAATATCGATTAACTTGTCACAATGCCTTTTTAGCCCATATGCATATGCACTTGTATTTAAGCATTCATCAACCATTGCATCTTTATCATATACAACATACATATATTCCATATATACCTCATATGTCAAGCATATACCTTGCATATACTATATATATACCACGTGTATATATCACATTTGTCAAACATATACCTCAAATATACCACAAGTATACCATTTATGTGTACCACAATGTCACAAATTATCCATCATTACATTATCAAGGACCAATCATGACAATCACATGAATCACATAGCAAACAACATTCATTTGCACTAAAGAATTCAATCGATAATTAGACTCACCGTTCTCCTTTGATTCCAACCCCTAACTTATTGTATATCCGCTCCTTGTGGGTCTCCAATATACTGCGAGCCTAATATGAAAACATAATCGATTAACTCATGATTAGGGAGACTTAATGTGACTTAAACAAATTAATATGCATTGTTCATGTCAATAGTTAAGATTTTTCCTATGAGGCAGTGTGACCTTATGGGACTGTTTAGCCTATAACTTTTTCTATAATTGATCAATTAATCTGATTCTTATTCCTAATTAAACATAACATATAATTATAGAACATATTCAAATTTCAGACCAATTGGATCATTGTACAATATTTGGTGGAATTTCTAAAAGTGTTCTATTTTCTGCCTTATTTTCTGCCTTTAGGCAGTTTCAGGGTACTTATTTGGGTTCATCATAACTTATAATCTATAGGTCCTATTTTATTGAAACTTTACAGAAACTTATATGGGTTCATAGGGAACATGTTTCATGTTTAAAACTTGTACCAATTATGTCTCTTAGGTCTTCTAATTATACCAAACATTTTACTGGTCCAGAATAAAATTGACTTCCGGACTAGTATGGCTTCCAAAGGCCATAACTTAGTCTATAAATAACAAATGAAGTTGAAATTAGTACCCATATTTAGCTAGAACATATACCTATAACTCTCTTGTTTTGATTATTTACAGAATCGAGCTCTAACAAGCTCAAAGTAGCCAAAAAATTTACCGTATCTTCCCAGGGCACTCAGTATGCAGTTGAAACCATGGAACAGTCATGGTTCCATTCACCATAACTAACAATTTACAAGGTCTATGAACCTAAAATTTGGTAGAAAGATAAAAAACACATATATCTACAAATTTTAGGTTTTGAGAGACTTCACATAATTGCTTTACCATATTCGAAATCAAACCACACAGTAGCTAACTTGGTTAGGATTTACACCCTGACCAGTTTCAGTACGAAGAGCATATCTCTCCCTATACATAACATCTTGCAAACATGTTTATATATCCATAAATCTAAGAGATAAAGGAACAACCTTTGTGTTTTACACATTTCCAGAATCAATTTCTATTAACATCAATATCAGGGTGCAATTCAGTGCCTAATATTGAACCTAGCAACTCAAATCAACCTTATAGCAATAAGAATTGATTACTTACCAAGAACAAACTTGCAAGGGATCAATTTGCCTCAAAAATCAAGTGAAACAAGGAAGAATTTTTGGCTGGAATGGAGGAAATTGAAGAAGAAGTCGGGCTGGAGAAGAAGGCAGAAATGGGAAGATAAAGCTAACTTTTGGTTTTTGTCCTTTTTATCTCTTTCTCATCTCTTTTCTCATCTCTTTTCTCTTTTCTCTTATCCTTTCTATTCTCTTCTCTTCTATTTCTCTTTTATGTCATTTTCATTTTATTTTGTCTATATTATTATTATTATTTACATAGATTTATAATTCCACTAATTCACACAATGATACAACTTAATCATCTGACCCGATTTAACTAAATTAGCAATGTAAATGTTCACTAATCCTAATCTAATCATTTTTCTTACTTTAATTTAGTCACCTTATTCGATTCATTTCTAATACTTTGTTATCCTTATTTAGGTTATAAGGATACATGTGTGACTCGATATAATTGCCAAATATTAGGACACGTAGCTAGTGCGTGCCATGAACTTGTTCCTATGAAAATACGTATGAAATGCACGTGTTCAATTGAATTGTATGAAAGATGCTTATGTTCGATGAAATGCATGTGGGGAAGGTCAAGGATGTTACAATTCTTTCCACATTCATAGCACTTTACCTCTTCTTTACTTTTTTGTGCATCATTAGAATTCTGTTTAAGGTTTCTTTGCTTGAATTTTCTAGAGTTGCTCATTTTCTTCTCAATAATTCTTTTCAACCTTCTTGAGAGCATAACAATGTCCTCATTTGCATCATCACTCATTTCTTCATCATCTTCAACTTCTTCTTGAGATTTTGAAGT
This sequence comes from Triadica sebifera, assembly GCA_023653625.1. NCBI lineage: Eukaryota > Viridiplantae > Streptophyta > Magnoliopsida > Malpighiales > Euphorbiaceae > Triadica > Triadica sebifera. The sequence continues at coordinate 13,458,716 of CM042898.1, read as the reverse complement.
AGAGGCTTTCTTTTTTCTGGCTCTGCTTCAAGCTCTCTATCTCTTTTCACTGCTATTTAATGTGTGAGAAGTTTGCCAATAAGCACATCAGTATTCATGATGCTCATGTCTTTATTTGCTTCTTCTATACCAACAACTCTTGAACCGTAATCTTTGAGAGTAAGACTTCTCAGGATTTTGTTATTTACATCTTCCAAGCTCAGGTGCTTCCTAAGTTTTCTCATTCCATTTATGATAGTTAGAAGACGGTTGGTCATATCAGTGATTGACTCATTGGATTTTATCTTGAAGAGCTCATATTCTGAAGTAAGAAGTTGAATCTTCTTGGATTTAACTTGCTTAGTTCCTTCATGATAGTTTTCCAATGTTTTCCACATGTTGTAAGCTGTTGGGCAGTGTTGTATCCTACCACATTCTTCAATGGATAATGATCTTGAGAGAATTGTCATTGCCTTCTTGTTTTTAAAGTTTGCTCTTCTTTGAGGTTCTGTCCAATCATCTCTTGATAAGATTTCTTCTTCACCATCAGCTCCTCTTCTGGTTGGTGGTGTCCATTCTTTTCAAACACTATCCCAGACTTCAATTCCTTCACTATCCAGGTATGTCTTCATCCGAAACTTCAAGTGAGCATAATTTTCTCCATTAAAGTAAGGCTTGAGACTTTAGAATCCTTCATTGGCCATATCTTGATCTTTACTAGCGTTGTTTAGGCTTCGATGCTAGAATTTGCTATGATAGCAATTGTTGCCCAGATATTGAACTAAGAAGGGGGGTTGAATTGGATATTAAAAAGTTAACTTTTAAGTGTGGAAAGAAAAGTTAAGTTTAGTAGGGATAGAAAAATATGACACAAGAATTTTTATAGAGGTTTGGGTGTTAACAAACCCTACTCCTCTCCCTAATCTCAATTGGGAGTTTCACTAACACACTAAGTGTTACAATGGAGTTTTACAAGCTCACTCCCAACTATGGTGTTTCTAACAATGGATCACACCTAACTCAGAAATCCCTTGTGTTTTGATGGCTCACACAATAACCAATTCCTTGTGTTTTAAAGGCTCACACAAATAACCTTTCTTTATGTTTTTGAGGCTCACATAAATAACCCTTATAAGTGTTCTATTCTTAATCCCGAAATACCCAAAAACTCACTTGAGTAGATGATTACAGAGAGAAACACTTACAAATCTATATTGCTCAATAAATGATGAGCAAAAAGATTTTCACAGAGAATAAATGTTTGTTTTGAAAATATCAAATGCACAAAATGGCTTACAACAAGATTTTGATTCAAAATATTAGCTATTCTCTTGTTCTCTTGTTCTCCTCTTCTCTTGTTCTCTTGTTCTCCTCTTTATTTGGATGTATAAATGACTTGAATTTATTCTTCCATAGCAAATTATAGTCGTTAGAATGCATTTAATATGGAACTACCCGTTGCACCAACCCTTATTATCGCGCCTGACATGTTTCTCTTTCATCTTTCACGGTTGTGAATATGTGTGTAACGGTCGTGACTATTCTTCCAAGTCGTGACTTGAGTGGTGACCTTGGCCGTGAAGCATTCTAGAAGGTTTTGAAGTGTTTGATCATGGGCGTGACATTATATCTTCACGGGCGTGACATCCTTCCAAGTCGTAGTCCAAGTGGTGACTCTGGTCGTGAAGCTCTCTGGAAGAATTTGTCATGTCTTCTCACGGGCGTGACTTTAATTCACGGGCATGACTGAAATGTTCATTCATGGTTGCTATCATTCTTCATGGCCATGAACTTTAAATGTTGGATTGTTGGCGCTAAGCTTCATCACGGGCGTAACATATAAGGTCACGGGCATGAAAATGCTATTTCTTCAATTTTATCTTTTTAAGATTAATCTTCTACTCTCCATTCTTGCTATCATATTCTATACCCTGTTCAATAGACTTAGAAAACAAGTATGTTAAATACATTATTGCTATTTTATTTGTTAGCATTAAAATGATAGAAATACCCCTCATGGTTCAACATCCTTCCCGACAATAGAGGGAAAGTAAAGGCAGTACATCTATTGGTAGTTCTGATAGGTCACATAGATCAGACAGACAAAATAGGAGCGACATATATGTCCTGATTCCTGGTTCAACAAGAGAAGAACTAGTAGAGGATATGGCAACGATTCTATGTCGTTCTACCAGGCCAGCCACTATAGAGATGCGGTTTGAGAGGCTCTGGAAGTTGAGAGCTACATATTTTTATGACCACAATGAGGATGATGCAGATACTGGTGTGTACTGGCTGGAGAGGATAGATAGAGTTTTCCAACAGACGAATTGTACACCTAGGCGGCGATATAAATATATCGAGTCTCTACTAGAAGAGGGGGTTTATGATTGGTGGAAGACTGTATTACAATGCCTTCAGACACCTAACCAATCTTCTTGGAAATTCTTGTTGGAGCAGCTCAGGGAAAGGTACATTCCCCGGGCTTATACTGATCGCAAGAGGTAGGAATTTCTGGATCTCAGATAGGGAGATATGACATTAGAAGAGTATGAGAAAGAATACACTCATCTCAATAAGTATGCAGTGGGTGTTATTGCTGATGAGATTGATAGATGTAGAAGGTTTGAGGATCGCAGATTAAGGAGTTTACCGCATTGAGGATAGCTGCTAAGGCCACTGAGGAAGCTGTTGCTGAGGAGATGAAGATAATGTTTTCGAGCTGCAACAAGATACCTTTCTTTCAGCAGGATACAAGTTCTTCAGTCAGTATAAATTTTGGGTAGCAAATTCCAGGGTGGATTTAGAGGTTCAAGTGCACCAATATGGATGGGACAGCCTATAAGATCAGCATCATCAGTTGCCAATACCCCAAGTTCAGTTGGAGGAAGATTTTTTATACACCCTCAGTGCCAGCAGTGTGGTCGGTATCATAGTGGGGAGTGTTGGTCGACCACCAGGGTGTGTTACCATTGTGGTGAGATAGGACATTTCAGGAGGAACTCTCCACTTTTGGGTAAAGCTACAGAGATCATGAGTGAGAGACCTAACCAGACATAGGGATCCACTTCTGCCAGAGGTAGAGGCAGAGGTCAGAGTCAAGGTGGCAGGACAGGGACAGTACGGATTGAATATGAGACAGTAGATAGATCAGGAGGTAGTCGTGCAACACCTGCTAGAGCTTATGCTATTAAAACTCAAGATGAGCAGGACGCTTCTGATATGATTGTGGGTAAATTTTATTTACTTGACTCAGATGTTTATGTTTTAATAGATCCGGATTTTACACATTCTTACATATGCACTACACCACTAATTGGGGATGATTTAGAGATTGAGACTTTAGAGTACAATATAGTAGGGATGAATCCCCTGGGTCACAATGCTAGGGTTAACAGAGTGCACCGATATCTACCCTTGGTGAGTCAGGGTGAGCTATATCCAACGGATTTGATTGAGCTTCCATTCCATGAGTATGATGTCATATTAGGCATGGATTGGTTAAATCACCACGGAGCTATAGTTGATTGTGCAGCTCAAAAGGTTATTATTAGGAAGCCCGGAGCTAAGGATCGAGTAATACACAATGTTCGAAAAAAGGTGTCATCTAGTGTAATTTTAGCAATGAAGGCCCATAGATTGATTAAGAAGGGCAATAAAGCTTATTTAGCATATGTGGTGGATACTAGAAATGAGAGCCCAAGGCTTCAGGATATTCCTATAGTTTGTGAGTTTTCTGATGTTTTTCCTAAGGATTTGCCAAGATTGCCTCCAGATAGAGAGATAGAATTTGTCATTGAATTGTTGCCTGATACTGCACCATATCCATTACACTGTATCGAATGGCACCAGCTGAGTTGAAAGAGTTGAAAGTACAATTTCAATAGTTATTGGACAATGGGTTCATTAGACCTAGTGTGTCACCTTGGCGTGTGCTTGTATTGCTTGTGAAGAAGAAGGATGGAACCCTACGACTGTGCATTGATTACAAACAGTTGAATAAGGTAACAGTGAATAATAGATATCCACTTCCATGTATAGATGACCTGTTTGATCAGCTAAAAGGTACATGGGTATTCTCCAAAATTGATTTGAGATCAGAGTATCATTAGCTGAAGATTAAGACTAGTGATATGCCTAAGACTGCCTTTAGGACTCGGTATGGCCATTACAAGTAATGCCATTTGGGTTAATGAATGCATTAGCAATATTTATGGATTTGATGAATCGGGTCTTCAGACCTTACTTGGATCAATTTGTTGTGGTCTTCATTGACGATATTTTAGTATACTCTAGAGATTGAGAGAAACATGATAGACATTTGAGGATTGTGCTTCAGAATTTGAGGGAGAAACAATTGTATGCCAAGCTATTGAAGTGTGAGTTTTGGCTTGAGGAAGTTAGTTTTCTGGATCACGTGGTATCAACAAATGGGATCATAGTTGACCCTAGTAAAATAGAAGCTATTCTTAATTGGAAGCCGCCTTAAAATGTGACCGAGGTAAGGAGTTCCCTTAGGTTATCAGGTTATTATCGACGTTTTGTAAAGGTTTTTCATCAATAATTGCTTCCATGACTCGGTTACTTTGCAAAGATGTGAAGTTTGAGTTGACAGACCTGTATGAGGCTAGCTTTGACCGGTTAAAGGTAATGTTGATAGAGGCACCAGTTCTGATACAATTGATTCCTGAGAAGAAATTTATGGTATATATTGATGCTTCTTTGAATGGTTTTGGCTGTGTATTAATGCAAAAGGGTAAAGTAATAGCATATGCTTCCAGACAGTTGAAGCTGCATGAGAGGAATTATCCTATGCATGATTTGGAGCTAGCAGCTATTGTTTTCACCTTGAAAATCTGGAGACACTATCTGTATGGAGAAAAGTATTATATTTATACAGATTATAAGAGTTTGGAATACTTACCCTCACAGAAAGAGTTGAATCTTTGATAGAGGCTATGGTTGGAGCTTATTAAAGACTATGACTGCGTCATTGACTATTAGCCTGGAAAGGCTAATGTTGTGGCCGATGCTTTGAGTTGAAAGACTCTAGCAGAGTTACGGATTTGACCCATATTAGTTTAGAAAATTAAGAAAGCTAACAAACATGATCCCAGGCTTGTGAGGATTTGTGAAGTTGTTTCCAAAGGGGAGAGGCCTCAACATTCCGTGGAAGCATATGGTAGTATTCACTTCAAAGGCAAATTGTGTGTGTCTGATATGCCAGAGTTAAAGCAAAAGATTCTAAAGGAGGCACTGAGTTAGTTTATGTTATGCATCCTGACAGTAACAAGATGTATAAGGATTTGAAGTCTTACTATTGGTGGTCGGGTATGAAAAAAAATATTACATAATTTACTACCAGATGTCTAACATGTCAATAGATGAAAGCAGAACACTAATTACCATCAGGGTTACTGCAACCTATTACCATACCAAATAGAAATGGGAAAGAGTCACCATGGATTTTGTGTCAGGACTACCTTTGACTCAAAGACAACATGATGTAGTATGGGTGATTGTCGATAGATTGACAAATTATGCACACTTCTTGTCAGTTAGGATGGAATATTTATTATATAGCTGGCAGAATTGTATATACAAGAGATAGTTCAGCTACTTGGAGTGCCATTGTCTATTATTTTTTATTGAGATCTTAGGTTTACATCCCACTTTTGGAAGAGTCTTCAGGGATCATTGGGTACTCATCTCCACTTTAGTACATCTTTCCATCTACAGACTAATGGTCAATTGGAATGAGTGATCCAATTGTTAGAAGATATGCTTCGGAGCTGTGTGATTGAGTTTATAGGAAGTTGGGATAGATTCTTGCCACTGATGGAGTTTGCGTATAATAATAGTTATCAGACAAGTATTGGTGTGGCTCCATATAAAGCACTGCACAATAGAAAGTGTAGAACTCCAATTTGTTGGACTGAGCTCAGTGAACAAAAAATATTGGGACCTGATTTAGTTCAGCAGATAGAGGAGAAGATTAAGATTATCAAGGACAGATTCAAAATAGCTAAAAATAGACAAAAGTCTTATTCAGACTTGAAACATAGGGACATCAAGTATGAAATTGGTGACAAAGTGTTCCTAAAAGTATATCCTTGGAAGAAGGTACTATAGTTTAGAAGAAAAGACAAGCTGAGTCTTAGATTTATTAGTGTTTGGTTTTAAAGAATGAATCACATTCATAAACATAGCGGAAAAATAAAATTTGCAAAACCCGAAACAAAAGATCATACTTGTGCCATTAAAATTAATTTATATAAATATAGAGGTTAGAAATTATACCTTGTAATTTTTTATTTATTATTCAAATCTTCACTTTGTTGGGTTATAGCAAACCACAACAATTCACACTAGGATATGTCTAATGATAATCCACATGAAAAATGAAGAAGAAACTGTAAAAAAAATGATTTGAACAAATTCAAAGTGCTAGCTTTGAAAGTATTTTTGAGAGAATTTTATTGGGTCTTAAAAATATTTTTTTCATTAAAAAAATATTTTAATATCTATTTTCTGCCATTTGATATCTTTTTTATTTGAATCAAATTCAAAGAAAAGATCAAAAATAAAAAATGGAGAAAAGTGAATTGAATGAATAGTGAATGTGCTTAATGGCCATAATTGGCCTAATTATGACCAAATTCACCCGTTGGCCAATGGGAGACACCAGCGCGCGTGTTGGACTTGTTGCAGGCTACTACTGAGCAGACCAGCTGACCTACTAGGCAGATCAATATCCTGCCTAACCTGCGCAGGTCCGTGACCCTTCCGAACGATTTTTTCTCTGCGATCTCATTGTTATCCATCCTGAAATAATTCTCTCATATTTTGGATCCTATCCAAGACCATTTTACTCATTCTCTATATCTTCAATGCGTGTGACCCATTAGGTTCCCGATTATATTGGACACTTAAATTAACAATTAATTTAAGCAAGTCATGAGCAATATCTAGCAACACATCATGACCCCTAATTGACTAGAAAGTCAGTGGTTTGACTATGAACCTTTCCATAGACAATTTTTGTGCAATTATTCCTTTCACCATTCTATACCCCACTTGGTTCAGAGCATGGACATATGTCAAAGTCCTACTAGATTGACTACGTCATGTCTAGTCCAAGTAATATTAGTTTTTGTCCTTGAGGCTCATTACTCTATTAGATATGTCATTAAAGACTATCTTTAAGACATTTCCACTCCGGCCAGAGATTCCCGAGTAATGACCACGTCAAGAGGTCATGGTAAACACTCATTCTATTAAGAGTGGTGAATCCTTTGTTGGTTACCCAATTACCTTCGAATACCTCAAACTGTATCAAATCACCACCCTATGAGCAACCTCCCTGAGGCAACAAAGAATAGTGTCAAAATACAGAATCAGTATCCAAGATATCCTTGAGTACCTCAAGTCTAAGGATACTTGCACTATTGCTATGATGAGATTATCATTGACATTTGAATAGATTATCCATATGATTGTCTCATAGTTGGCCGTCCAATATACAAGCATCCATATGTTAAGTCTAAACATCTCATATTTACAAATTATAAGATTTACTACTCGATCCAATCAAGGAGTGTAACATGTGCTAGTCTGTTCGGATTAACAATGTCCTGTCTCATTAATCCTATGACTAGGGATAATTTTGATACTAACATAATTACACATGATAAGAATCTCAATATCATGATCTCATCATGATTTTCTTCATGCTATGTTATGTATCAAAGAATTCATTAATTGATTTAAGATTACTATCAATCCATATATCAAATGAACATCAAATTAATGAAAAAGCATTTTATTAATCAAATAAATTTGTACAATAAGTGCTAAAGGTGACTGCCTTTAGAGCACTCATCTAACAAGTACCCACTTGTACTAAATCCAATCGCCTTTGTATTTAATTTCATAGGCAAGTACATGAGAATCATATTTCTTTTGGGGAATTGACTTAGTTAAAGGATCAGTAATATTCTGATAAGTGGGCACTCTTCTGAGTACATATTTGGATCTCTGATGAGACCGTGGCTCTTTTGCTTGCGAAATGGCTCTATTATTATCACAATACAATTGTATTGGATCAATAATACTGGGAACCACTCTAAGTTTTGTGATGAATTTCTTTATCCAAACTGCTTCCTTTGTTGCTTTAGAAGCTGCAATTTACTCTGCTTCAATTCTGGAATCAGCAGTCATTTCCTGTTTGAAACTCTTCCAACTAACTACTCCATCATTTAGTGTGAATATATAACCTGACTGAGATTTTGAGTCATCCTTGTCAGATTGGAAGCTGGTATCGGTATACCCGCTCATAATAAGATCTCCATCTCTATATACCAAGAATACATCCTTAGTCCTTCTTAAGTACTTAAGGATATTCTTGACAGCCACCTAATGACTCTCATCAAGGTTCGATTGCTATCTACTGGTGACACTCAGAGCATATGATACATCAAGTCTTGTACATATCATAGCATACATGATTGATCCTATAGATGAAACATATAGAATCAAACTCATGTGTGTCCTCTCATCTTGTGTCTTTAGATATAAAGACTTTGAGAGTAATCCCATGGGTCATGGGAATATATCATCTCTTGGACTAATCCATGCTAAACCTTTTTAGCATATTGTTATGATACATCAAGTCTTGTACATATCATAGCATACATGATTGATCCTATAGCTGAAGCATATAGAATCAAACTCATGTGTGTCCTCTCATCTTGTGTCTTTAGATATAAAGACTTTGAGAGTAATCCCATGGGTCATGGGAATATATCATCTCTTGGACTAATCCATGCTAAACCTTTTTAACATATTGTCTATGTATGTAGACTGAGAAAGGCCAAGCAATTGTTTAGATCTATCTCTATAGATCTTTATTCCCAAAACATAGACAACTTCTCTAAGGTCTTTCATAGAGAAATTCTTGGATAACCAAATTTTGATTGATTGAAAGGCTGAGACATCATTTCTCATTAATAATATGTCATCTACATACAACACAAGAAATACGATTGCATTCCCACTAACCTTTTTGTAAACACAAGGTTCATCTGGATTTTGTAAGAAACCAAACTGTTTGATTGTCTCATCAAACTAAATATTCCAACTCCTGGATGATTGCTTTAATCCATAAATAGATCTTTGAAGCTTACATACCTTTTTGCCATCTTTGGATATGAAGCCTTCTGGTTATGTCATGTACACATCCTCAGTCAGATTTCCATTAAGAAAAGTTATCTTCACATCCATTTGCCATATCTCATAATTATAATGAGTAGCAATGACTAAGAGTATCCTTATGGATTTAAGCATAACTACTGGGCTAAAATTTTCATTATAGTCAATTCCTTATCTTTGACGATAACCTTTAGCAATCAGTCTAACTCTATAGATAATCACATTATCATCCATATTGGTTTTCTTTTTGAAAACACACTTGCACCCTATAGGCTTTATCCCTTCGGGTGGGTCAACTAAAGTCCATACTTGGTTTTCATACATGGAATCCATTTCTGACTTCATGGATTGAAGCCATTTATCAGATTTTGAACTATTCAGAACTTCTACATAGGTTGTAGGCTCATCGTTTTTTATGAGCAATATGTCATTCTGTTCACTAACAAAAAATCCATATCCTTTTGGAACAGTATGTATCCTACTTGACTTATAAAGCTCTTGTGCTTGAGAAGGTTGAGTTGTTATATCATCTGTATGAGTAATAAGCTCGGGTTCAGGTAGTTGATCAGCACATGTTTGAGCATCTTGAACTTCCTTAAGTTCAATTTTGCTCCCACTATCTCCTTTTAAAAGGAATTCTCTCTCTAAAAAGATAGCAAGTCTTGAAATAAAAACTTTTTGTTCCAAGGCGTGGTAAAATTGGTATCCACAAACAAACATCGGTCAGACTTAGCTTCTAGCTTATCTGACATTGTCAGCTTCATACAAGCAGGACAACCCCAAATTCTCATGTAAGAAAATATGGGCTTTTTGTTATACCATATCTCATATGGAGTAACATCAATTGACTTCGAAAGAACTCCGTTTAATATATAAATGGCGGTCTTTAGTGCATAACCCCAAAAGAATTTAGGGAGTTCTGCAAAACTCATCATAGACCTTACCATGTCTAACAAGGTTCGGTTTCTCCTTTCAGCCACACCATTGTATTGTGGTGTGTAAGGTGAAGTCCATTGAGATAAAATCCCATTATCCCTATGACAATCTAGAAACTCTTGGCTCAAGTATTCACCTCTTTGATCTAATCGAAGTGTTTTAATACTTTTGCAAAATTATTTCTCTACTTCATTTCTAAATTCTTTGAACTTTTGAAAAGCTTCAGATTTGTATCTCATAAGATACACGTACCCATATCGTGAGTAGTCATAGATAAAAGTAATGAAGTAGATGAAACCACCTCTAGTGTGTGTAGACATTAGACCGCATACATTTGAATATATTAAGTCTAAAAGTCTATTAGCACGTGCACCCTTTCCCTTAAAGGGTAATTTAGTCATCTTGCCTATTGAGCAAGATTCATATGTGTCATATGTTTCATAATCAAATGACCCCAAGCTACCACTCTTGTGTAGCTTAGCCATGCGTTTCTCACTTATATGACCAAGACGACAATGCCATAAGTAAGATGATTTCAAAATATCTTGTGTTTTCCTTTTATTATCATTGATGTTTAAAATTGGATTTGACATATCTAATATGTATATTCTATTGCGTAATGTACCACTAGCATAAAGAATTTCATTCAACATAATAAAACAACAATTGTTACTAAAAGCTAAATGGAAACTATTTTTATTTAGACTTGAAATAGAAATAATGTTTTTAGTCAAAGCAGGTACATAATAGCAATTATCCAAATTAAACATAAGCCCACTAGGGAGGGTCAATACATAAGTTCCTACAGCTAATGCAATAACCCTTGCTTCATTTCCAACGCGTAGGTTTGACTCTCCCTTAGTGAGTTGCCTACTGTTTCTTGGGACCTGCATATCAGTGCATATGTATGAGCCACAACCAGTATCTAATACCCATATATTATTATCGAAAACAATATTAATTTTAATGACAACAATACCTGAAGTAGATGGGCCATCAGATGCCTTCTTCTTCAAGGTCTCCAAGTAAACCTTGCATTTTCTCTTCCAATGGCCATCCTTGCCGCAATGGAAGCATGTTCCTTTTGGAGCAACCTCTTTGGCCTTCTTCTTGGCCACGCCTCCCTTAGGCTTCATGGACTTTTTTCTTCTTCTTAAGGTTCTTCTTTCTAGAACCTGAAGAGTCCACCAACATCACAACCTTACTGTCCTTCTTGATAGATGACTCAGCTGTTTTGAGTAAGTTAATCAGCTCAGGAATAGTGGTAGAGATTTGGTTCATCCTATAGTTAAGCAAAAAATGTGAATAACTATCGGACAAACCAGTTAGAATTAAGTTAATACTTAATTCATGGTCTAACATAAATCCCAAGGTGGCCAACCTCTCAATATAGTCATTCATCTTCAATGCATATTGCATTGGAGATGTCCCTTTAACCATCTTTGTGCGGAAGAGCAACCTCGAAGTTTCGAACCTTTTGGAACGCGTTTACTCATGAAAAAGCTCTCTTAGATGGTATACTATGTAATTAACATCCATAGCCTCATGCTGCTTTTGTAACTCAGCTGACATAGTAGCAAGCATCATGCAACTTGCCATCTTCCTATCATCGAGATGCTTTTGATATGCCTTCTGAACATCTTTAGAAGCATTAGCAGTAGGCAGATTAGGGAGTGCCTCATCTAAGACATAGCCAATCTTTTTGGATTTGAGAACTATTCTCAAATTCCTTAGTCAATCCAAAAAATTAGGCTCAGTCAACTTATTTGATTCCATTAGTGATCGCAAATTCACACTTGTTATGATAATGATTCTAGCAACCTAGATGTAAAATAGAACATGTTAGAATGTACATAAAATACATGTTTATTAGGTTTTAATAAATCGCATTATGACTCCCACTATTTTATTGCGAATCCATAGCCCTCACTATGAACCCGAGAGAACTTATATGAAAGTTCTCCTAGTGGGTCGATATCCAACTAGCTAAGAATAACCTTGAGGCAGCTCAACAAACTATCCTTAGTTTGGTTGTAGGTATCTAATCCATACCAATTGCATTATTCATGCAACTATCGAATCTTGTGGTATCAGGTATGATTTCGAAGATGAAATCTTTTAGGGGGGGAAAATGTAACATCCATATTTTTAATTTTGTTCAATTAAGATTTTTGTTAATTTATTTTGTGGCTTAATAATTTTATCCGAATAAAATATTATTAAAAATCCAAAATTTGAGAAAAATTACAAAATTACCCATGAGTATATATATAGAGGTTTCAAAGATCAAATTGATAAAATTCATTCTCTATCATTCTCTCTCATTCTCCCTACACCATCACTATCTTCGTTCATCTACCAAACGATATTCGATCTTTTCCAAATTCGAACCAAAAGTAGTTCTTTATATTTTTATCACTCTGGCGTTGTCTAATTTTGCAAAACCTGGTTGGATTTCGGGATCAGAGAGGAGAAATTCGGATTTTGGAGTTGCCCTTCCATTTCTCATATTTTCTGGCTTATCTTCTCAAATTTGACATTGGAAATGGACTCAGGATATCAAAAAACTTTGGTCTGTGTAATTTGAGCTCCGAAAATTGCAGTTTGAGGGTTGATCAGAGCCGAATTCTCTCGCCGAAGCCATCACCAATTTTTGTAGATCTAGATGTTTCTAGCCACTTCCAAGCCACAAAACTTATATATTTGGACTCCCACACCTCAAGCTTTCTTTTAGTACTGTCTGATTGTCAATCTGCCGCTATCGAAAATTTTCAGGTGACCGTAGTCCGGAGACCATTGATCGATATTTTGGATAGAATCTTCTGCTCATTACACCGAGTTATCCAGTACAAGCCACACCTCCTAGTTATTTTTAGATAGTGAGATATGAATATATTTGTGAAGTTTAGATATATTTTTATTATTAAGATAATTAATTAATTTAATTGAATTGCATGATTAATTGCATAATTATTAGAGTTTATTGGAAATTATTTGGTGAATAATTGGATTTTATATTATTGAATTGAGGTGATTATTAGTTAAGTTAGAATATTAATATATTAAGTAATTAAGTTAATAATCGAATATTATTAATTATAGAGTTATTTTATATGTTGATCGAGTGTATTATATATTTGGAGACCCAAATAATATTTAATTATATTGAGAGGAGTTAAACGGATTATAGGAATTTATTTGGAAATTTTGAACCATTTGTTGGATTAATATGAATTTTTAAGAAAAAAATGGAGAAAAATAGTTATGGATGAGGGAAAATAAGTGAAATAAAATATTATAAAAAAAATAATATCAAAAATATTTAGTCACATTAAAAAGCGTGTCAGACGATCGGAGTCTCGAATTATGCGTTGAATGCACATACCGAGGTCTGGCTCTAATAGTTATTTTTGGTATGCATAAAGGTGAAAAATGATCATGTAACTTTATTTTTAATAGATTGTAAATTAAGTATTGTCTTGTAGTTAATTATAAATTATATATAGTTCAGGAGTGACAGTAGAACCGGCGCTAAAGGCAGACCGATGAAAAGAGCCGGCGGATACCGACAAGTGTTAGTTAAGGTATGTACAGTAATTTATAATTTTAGCCATTAAATGCTTAAAGTACGATGATTTTAAATAAGTTTTTATTCAAATTGATTTATATAATAAGTGCGAAATTTTCGATAACAAGAAATTATTTTTAAATATTTGTTATGATATGTTTTATGAAAAAAATTTAGTATAACATTTTTATATGCTTTATTGAGGATTTGATCGATATGATATTTTGAATAAGCATATAAAAATTATATTTAATATTTTAGCCTATATATTAACATAGACAACGATATAGAGAGTTATTGACATGTCAATAGGGTTTATTGGCCTAGTGGAGTTTCTGTGGTCAAATGATATATTTTACGGCCCTGAGTTTCCTGTGGTCGTATGATACATATAGTTTGTTCAATGAATTTTCTTGGACCGAGCAAAATAATTTATTCACATTATGTTCCTCTAATCTTGTGGGTTTTCTGAGATATGAGATAATGACTCTCGTTTTCCTAAGATTAGTCTATGGTGATTTAATATATAGGCATGACAATAAATTTTTATGAGAATACAGTAACATTATTGAAATGAATTTTATATGATATTATGGTTGATCTTGATGAATGAATTTATAATTTCAATTGCCTATGAATGACTGTTATTGTAATTTACTGTACCACTGAGTTGTATAACTCAACGTGGGAGTTTATTTTTCTCTAACGTAGATTTGAAGTAAAAATACAACGACAAACTTTGAAAATATAGTGTCACTATGAGTGAGTCTCACAATATGGAGCCAAGCAGTAGTAGAAGTCATCCCGAGCAGGTTGGTTATTTTAATCATATTTTATTATTTGGAATTAATTTTATGTAAATAAAATTTTACAAGTCATGTTGGATATCTTATATATTGCATAAGTGGATGTTTAAGTGTGAGAGTTTTATATACTTATTACTTGCTAATAAATTTTAGTTTGTTTGTACATTTCAAAATTTATTATTATTATTATTATTATAAGTTTAAATTTTTTTTACGGAATTGTAATACTCCTTATTTGTTTAGTATACGACGGTGTATACGGAGATGTAAGAGATGTTACAAGTACTCAATCCTTACCAAAACCTATGCAAGTGATGAGTTCTAGGGTGCCCTTACTAATTGAAGAAAAAGAAGGGAAACAATAAGTTTATGCTTATGCTAGTGGCAAATTCAATAGTCAAAATATCACTACCATTCGATTTTTAAGGAAATATTGGCAGTAAATATGAGATCAAAAATTTTGAATTTCATTTTATTGGACATCATTTTACTATTTTAATGGACTGATCATCTTTCCCAAAGATACTACAGTTCAAAGGAATACATGTACCACATGCTTGGTTGCTCAAATGGAATGACGAGTTCTCTAAGTAATGTTGAGCATACAAAAGTGGATAAGAACTTAATACCAAATTTTCTCTCAAGGCCACTATCAGAAAAACCTTTCAGTCTTATCATATAAATCTAAACTATCTCGCTTATCCTCATGGCTAGACCATCTAAAAGTTTAAATTTCTTTCTTAACCCATTTATGCTTAGAATAATGGCTCAACAATACAAAAAGAAGTTTAGATACTTTTAAAAAACTATCAGCGAGACAAAAAGACTAATTGGGGTTATCTGTGCGATAAGAAATGTCATTTTGCTAATAAATGTCTTAACAAACCAAAATAAGTAGTCCAACGTATTTAACAATTGGAAAATCAATATGATGTTGATTTAGAAAAAGATGATATTGAATCTCTCTTCACTGTAGAATATGAGCTCACTAATGATTTCTTGATGAGAATTAAGGTAATATCATTTTTTTCAGACTTAGAAGAAGAATGTTTATCCATTATAGACTAATCACAAGTCCAAGAGAAAAAATTGACCTTAGTATCTAAAAGATAAATAGTACCCTACTGTCCAATTCAATTGTTTACTAGAAAATAGATCGACCCATTAAGGCCATAGTCTTCATTGATGCTGGAACCCATAAAATCATTGCTAACCCAAAACTCTTTTCCAGATCACTTTTGGAAAGCCTAAAAGAATTTTTCAAAGCTATTGATGGATAAATTTTTTTCATATAATGGATCACATCGAAACCTATCAAAATTTAATTCTTGGCCAATTGTTCATTTTGGAGCAAGGTTTAGATTCAAATCTCCCCAAAAAATAGCCTTATTGGATTTGATGTCATTGAACAATTATTTCAATTATCCATTGAAGCTCATTGTTTGAAATCTAAGAAATGGAATTTATCCTACACCTCTACACCAATTTTATTCATGACCTCCATATCAAACTATTTTCTTGAAATCTAGACCCACTTTATCAAATAGAGCTGTGTAGACAGTCATGTAGAATTTTTTAAAATTTTAAAAATCCTCTGTGGACTTGGCCAGAATTCTGCATATCTCTTCCTTTAAAGCACAATGAGGATATCAATCATATAAATACAACTCATCCTGGAATGAATCTAGATTATCAGTCTCTAATAGTACAAAAATATTCACAACTCTTGCAGTAAGGTTCGATTGAGCCAACAAAGTCAGACTGGGTTTCTCAAGCTTTCTATGTTAATAAAAGATCAAAACAAGTTCGTGAAAAGAAAAGACTTGTGATTGATTGTAAGCCTTTAAATTATTTCCTCAAATATGACAAGTTCCCTTTGCCTAAGATCTCATAATTATATATCTTCCTAAAGGATGCAAGGGTATTCTCCAAATTTGATCTTAAGTCTATTTTTTGGCTGTTTGGTATCCACAAAAAAGATCATCATAAAAATGTTTTCTACATTCCAAATCACCATTATCAATGAACTGTCATACCTTTTGGTTTAAAAGTTCCTTTTTCACTATTCTAGAAAGCAATGACAACAATCTATGACCAATTTTGTCATTAGCATTTATCTATATTGATGATATCCTCTTATTTTCAAAAGATGAGGGTATTCAAGAGAAACTTCTCAAATAGTTCACTGATTTGATACTCCAATATGGCATCATGCTTTTTTGAGAAAAAGATGCACATTGCAAAGGATGAGATATAATTTCTAGGAATAAAATTCAAAGATGGTGCTTATCAACCATGTCCACACATTAACATTGAATTATTAAAGTTTTCTGATAAAGATTTGTTGTAAAACATGTGCAATAGTTTCTTGACATAACTAATTATGTCAGAGACTTTATCCCTCATTTTTCAAAAACAGCTCATCCATTCAGGCAATTATTGAAAAAAAATGTCTCACCATAGTCTATAGAACAAACAACAACTATAAAGCAAATCAAAGAAATCTGTAAGAATATTCCTCCTTTACACATTTTGATAGATGATAAAAGAATTCTGTAGACAGATGTAAGTGATGAGTTCTAGGTGCCCTACTGATTGTAGAAAAAGAAGAAAAACGACAAGATTGTGCTTATGCTAGTGGCAAATTCAAAGAGTCAGAATGCCACTAACATTCCATTTTCAAGGAAATATTGGCAATAAAATATGGGATTAAAAAGTTTGAATTTAATTTGATTGGACATCATTTTACTATTTTGATGGATTGTTCATCTTTCCCAAAGATGTTACAGTTCAAAGGAAAACATATACTGCATATTCAGTTGCTCAGATGGAATGACTAGTTCTCTAAGTACTTTTTTTTATGTTGAGTATATAAAAGGGGATAAGAACTTAATCTCATATTTCCTCTCAAGGTCATTATCACAAAAACCTTTTAGCCTTATCATAAAAGTCCAAACTATCCCACTTATCCTCATAGCTCGACCATTTGAAAGTCCAAATTTCTATCTTCACTCATCTGTGCTCAAAACAATGACTCAAGAATAACAAAAAGAAAAGATAATCACTTGTCAATATGATGCTATAAGAAAATATGAATGCACTTTCATCCTATTAGAAGTGTTTCACCTAGACTATCCTTTTATGGAAGTCTTTTCAATCCCACTTGAAGGAACCTTTCCAAATGAAACTCTCCATATGTTGTGGTATTTGTGTGCCCTCTATTATATGGCTTTTCAATTTGGTCTTGTTTGATGGTATAATGCCATTGCCAATAAAACCCTTCCAGCCAATTCGAAAAGATTCTTAAACTAGTTTAAACCCTTGGAAGTATGGAAATAATCCTTTTTTAGAATTCTAAATAAAAATTGGGATGTCAACATTTAAACTAGAAACATCCATATCATCATCATCCTCAACTGGGTAGAGCATTATTCTACATTTCAAGTTTCCTAGACCCTCCCACAATCACTTTGGGAAAATATTGATGCATATCGTGTAGAAGTTAGGGAGCTTCAAAGAATTATTGCAGTAAAAAATCAGTATAATCCTAGGCAAATATGATCAAAATATGAAGAGGATGTCCCATGGGAAAACATTTCTCAACTTATGTGAATCAACTAAGAGAAGAAGAAAAAAATTACAGATTAATAATCTCAACTCAGGAAGAGAGTGACCTAGAAAAATTTGAGATGGTAGGACCCTCAAGACCACCAGGGATATGACTTAGATAAATAGGACAATGTGAATATATCACCAAGCCACAAGCATATAAGAGACAAGAGCTGAAATGATCTGTTGAACCTTGAGGGGTATTTTCATCATTTTAATGATAACAAATAAAATAACAATAATGTAGTTAACATACTTGTTTTCTAAGTCTATTAAATAGGGTATAGAATAAGATAGCAAGAATGGAGAATGGAAGATTAATCTTTGAAAGATAAAATTGAAGAAGCAGCATGATTCACGCCCGTGACCCTATGTGTCACGCCCGTGTTTAAGCCTAGCGCCAACAAACCAACATTTGAAGTTCACAGCCATGAAGGAAGATAGTAAACCGTGAATGAGCATTTAAGTCACGCCTGTGAAAGCAATGTCACGCCCGTGAAAAGACATGACAAATTCTTCCAGAGAGCTTCACGACCAAAGTCACCACTTGGACCACGGCTTGGAAGGTTGTCACACCCGTGAGCAAATATTTCAAAACCTTCCAGAATGCTTCACGACCAAGGTCACCACTTCAGTCACGGCTTGGAAAGAACAGTCACGACCGTGACACACAGAGTCACGCTTGTGAAATATGAAAGAGAAAAATGTCAGACGCGATTATTAGGGTTGGTGCAACGGCTAGTATCATATTAATTGCATTCTAACAATTATAATTTGCTATGAAAGTATAAATGCAAGTCATTTATACATCCAGAACAAGAGAGTGAACAAGGAGAACAAAAGAACAAGTGAATTGAAAATATTTTGAATCAAAACCTTATTGTAAGCCATTTTGTGCATCTGATATTTATTCTCTGTAAAAGTCTTTTTGCTCATCATTTATTAAGCAATAAAGATTTGTAAGTGTTTCTCTCTGTAATCATTTACTCAAGTGAGCTTTGGGTATTTTGGAGTTAAGAGTAAAACACTTGTAAGGGTTAGTTGTGTGAGCCTCTAAAACACAAAGAAAGGTTGTTTGTGTGAGCCTGTAAAACACAAGGTAAAGGTTGTTTATGTGAGCCTGTAAAACACAAGGAATTGGTTATTGTGTGAGCCATCAAAACACAAGAGATTTTTGGGTTAGGTGTGAGCCATTGTGAGAAACACCATAGTTGGGAGTGAGCTTGTAAAACTCTATTGCAATACTTAGTGTGTTAGTGAAACTCCTAAATACGATTGGGGAGAGGAGTAGGGTTTGTTAACATCTGAACCTCTATAAAAATTCTTGTGTCAAATTTCTCTATCCCTACTAAACTTAATTTTTATTTCCGCACTTTAAAGTTAAAGTTTTTAAACTCCGATTCAACCCCCCTTCTTAGCTCAATATCTGGGCAACAATTGGTATCATAACTTTGTCTAGCATCGAAGCATAAAAAGTGATAGTAAAGATTAAGATAGGCCAGTGAAGGATTCCAAAGTCTCAAACCTTACTTTGATGGAGCAAATTATGCCCATTGGAAGTTTCAGATGGAGACATACCTGGATAGTGAAGGAATTGAAGTCTGGGATAGTGTACAAAAAGAATGGACTCCACCAACCAGAAGAGGAGCTGATGGTGAAGAAGAAATCTTATTAAGAGATGATTGGATAGAGCCTCAAAGAGGAGCAAATTTCAAAAACAAGAAGGCAATGACAATCCTCTCAAGCTCATTATCCATTGAAGAATGTGGAAGAATACAACACTGCCCAACAACCTACAGCATGTGGAAGACATTGGAAAATTATCATGAAGGATCTAAGCAAGTCAAATCCAAGAAGATTGAACTTTTTACTTCAGAATATGAGCTCTTCAAGATGAAATCCAATGAGTCAATTATTGACATGACCAACCGTCTTCTAGCTATTATAAATGGAATGAGGAAACTTGGAAGCATCTGAGCTTGTAAGATGTAAACAACAAAATCCTGAGAAGTCTTCCTCTTAAAGACTACGGTTCAAGAGTTGCTGGTATAGAAGAAGCAAATGAAGACATGAGCATCATGAATACTGATGTGCTTATTGGCAAACTTCTCACACATGAAATGGCAGTGAAGAGAGATAGAGAGCTTGAAGTATAGCCAGAAAAAAGAAAGCCTCTAGCACTAAAAGCCTCTACTTCAAAATCTTAAGAGGAAGTTGAAGATGATAAAGAAAATAGTGAGAATGCAAATGAGGACATTGCAATGCTCTCAAGAAGGCTGAAAAGAATGATAGAGAAAAGAATGAGGAACTCTAGAAAATTCAGGCAAAGAAACCTCAAACAGACCTCTAATGATACACAAAGAAGTAAAGAAGAGGTAAAGTGCTATGAATGTGGAAAGAAATGGCACATTAAACCGGAATGTCTAAGGCTCAAGAAGCATGAAATGGCAGTGAAAAGAGATAGAGAGCTTGAAGTAGAGCCAGAAAAAAGAAAGCCTTTAGCACTAAAAGCCTCTACTTCAAAATCTTAAGAAGAAAGTGAAGATGATGAAAAAATGAGTGATGATGAGAATGAAGACATTGTTATTCTTTCAAGAAGGCTGAACAGAATCATTGAGAAGAAAATGAGCAACTCCAGAAAATTCAGGCAAAGAAACCTAAAACAAACTTCTAATGATGCACAAAGAAGTAAGGAAGAGGTAAAATGCTATGAATGTGGAAAGAAAGGGCATATTAAACTAGAATGTCCAAGGCTCAAGAACTATAAGAGCAAATACCAAAGAGACAATGGGGAGAAAGGTCACAAAGCCACATGGGATGACAAAATTTTTTCAAGCGAAAAAGATGACAATGAAAGCGAAGAGGTCAACCTATGCTTCATGGCTATTGAGGATCACGTCTCGGATAAGGTAAGATCACTACACTCATACTCTTTCAATTATGATAGTAGTGATAATGATAGTAATAGTGATAGTGATGATGATGATGATGAACAAACCCTAATAGAAGAATTGAATCTAGAACTAGAAAAATATAGGAGTAAATTTAGTACTTATAAAAATAACATTTGTAATTTAAAAATCAAAATAGATGCTTTAGAAAAGGAGAACATTAAGCTTAAATCATCTAATGAATCTCTTCAAAAATCATTAGATGAATACTCATCGAAACCCTCAACTAAATCCTTGCTTAAAGAAAATAATACTTTAAAAAATGAAGTTGAGGAACTTAGAAATTCAATTTCCAAATTCCACAAAGGAAAAGAAAGTTTAGATACTCTCATTGTGTCTCAAAGACCACATTTAATTAGACATGGTCTAGGATTTAAAGACACATCATCATCTTCTCACAAAACCATTTTTGTTAAGTCTAGTGAACCTCACATCTTCACACCTGCTAGAACAACACCTAGAAATAAGTTTATTAAACCTTTTATACATAAAAAGAATAATCATGCCTTTATGTATAAGAAGCATGCATATAGAAAAGCACCAATTAATCATGACTGTGCATGCCATTGTTCTCAAAATCAGTTTAATAGAAATATGACATTCAAATACATTGTAAGACCAAAAATAATTTTAGACCTAAACAATGTAATTATTGTATGAAAATTGGTCACATAAATAAATATTGCTAGATAAGGAAGGCTCATTGGGAACCTTCATGTGCTAACTCCCAAAGACCCAAGCTCATTTGGGTACCTAAAAATCATACTTGAATTGTGATTCTATAGGTATGCCTCAAGTCCACAATAAACAAAAATGTTTGGCTAGTAGACAGTGGATGCTCAAGGCATATGACAGGAGACAAAGAACTGTTCAATGAAATCAAAAGTGTTAATGGAGGTAAAGTTACCTTTGAAAACAATGCTAAGGGTAAGGTAATTAGCATTGACTCTATTGGTACAAATGGTACTACTTTTATTAAGATGTCTTACTTATTGATGGCTTGAAACATAACTTGTTGAGTGTTAGTCAATTATGTGATAAAGAAAACAAAGTAAACTTTGCTTCCAATGAGTGTCTTGTAACCTCAATTGATAGTCAAGAGATATTTAAAGGAAATAGAGATGTCAACACATACATAATAGACTTACACGAAATATCTAACCATTCTTCTAAGTGTCTTGTGTCCACTAGTGATGAATCTTGGCTATGGCATAGAAGGTTTGGTCATGCTAAAATGGATTTAATTCAAAGTCTCAGCACAGGAGAACTAGTAAAGGGACTACCAAGAGTCAAATTTGAAAAAGACAAGACCTGTGAACCTTGCCAAAGAGGGAAGTAACACAAGTCATCCTTCAAAGCCAAAAACATAGTAAGTACCTCAAAACCTCTACAACTCATACATTTAGATTTATTTGGACCTACTAGAATTGCAAGCTTAGGAGGTAAACATTATGCCTTTGTCATCGTAGATGATTACTCTAGATTTACTTGGATAATTTTCTTAGCTCAAAATAGTGAAGCTTTTGAAAATTTCAAAAACTTTGCTAAAAGAGTTCAAAATAAAAAAGGATATTGTATTTCAAAGATAAGAAGTGACCATGGCAAAGAATTTGAAAATGAAAACTTTGAAAGTTTTTGTCTTGAACATGACATTTCCCAGAATTTTTCATCTCCTAAGACACCTCAACAAAATGGGGTAGTTGAAAGGAAAATCAAACTTTAATTGAAATGGCTAGAACAATGCTCAATGAGTATGGTTTACCAACTTACTTTTGGGCTGAAGCCACAAATACTGCTTGTTATATTTCAAATCGAGTTTTCAAAAGATCTCTTTTAAATAAAACCTCATTTGAGCTATGGAATGGAAGAAAGCCCTTGATATCATACTTTAGAGTATTTGGATGCAAGTGCTTCATATTGAATACCAAAGATAACCTTGGAAAATTTGCCTCAAAATCTGATGAAGGTATCTTTTTAGGATACTCTACAACTAGCAAAGCATATAGAGTATTTAATAAAAGATCATTAACTATTAAAGAATCTATGCATGTTGTTTTTAATGAATCTAGTAGACTTGATCTTGTGAAAGGTAATGCTCTTGATGATGTTGTAGGAACTATGGAAAGACTTGATCTTAGAAATGGAAAAGAAGAAAATGATCAAGAAGATTCACATCAAGATGATTCTCTACCTCAAGCTCAAGAGGAAAACAGGCAATAACTCCCAAAGGAATGGAGAATGACAAAAGATCACCCCAAGGAGCAAATCATTGGTGATCCTTCAAGGGGAATAAGTACTAGATCTCATTTCAAACATTTAGCCACAGACCTTGCTTTTATTTCTCAAATTGAGCCTAAAAATGTTGATGAGGCTCTTAATGATGAAAGTTGGGTGATTGCAATGTAAGAGGAACTCAACCAATTTGATAGAAGTAAGGTATGGACCTTAGTACCTAGACCCAATGATCATCAAATTATAGGTAGCAAATGGGTATTTAGAAATAATCTAGATGAACAAGGTTCAATAACTAAGAATAAGGCTAGATTAGTTGCAAAAGGATATAATCAGGAAGAAGGAATAGATTATGATGAGACTTATGCTCCTGTAGCTAGATTAAAATCCATAAGAATACTTTTAGCATATGCATGTCACATGAATTTCAAACTCTTTCAAATTGATGTGAAAAGTGTCTTTCTAAATATAGAAGAAGAAGTTTATGTAGAACAAGCACCAGGTTTTGAAAGCTATGACTTGCCAAATCATGTTTTTAAACTTTCAAAAGCTTTATATGGTTTGAAACAAGCCCCGAGAGTTTGGTATGAAAGACTAAGTTCTTTTCTCTTAGAAAATAACTTTACAAAAGGGAATGTTGACACCACATTATTCATTAAAAAACATAAGCATGATATTCTAATTGTTCAAATTTATGTTGATGATATCATATTTGGTTCTACTAATGAATTGCTTTGTCAAGAATTTGCTCAGTGTATGATTAGGGAATTCGAAATGAGCATGATGGGAGAGCTTAAATATTTCCTTGGTCTACAAATAAAACAAGGCAATGAGGGCATATTCATCAACCAATCCAAATATGCCAAAGATTTACTTAAGAAATTTGGAATGAAAGTTGTTAAAATAAATGTGATGGTAGACTTGTATTAAGTGTTTAGTTTGGCTTCAAGCAATAATTGAGGCATTAATCTATGCTTTTTAAGTCTATTAGTAGGGATGTAAATGAATAAGTTATTTGCGAGCTATTTAGATTTCGGTTCGGAAAAAAACTCGTTCGAAATTATTTATTACTGTTAATGAGCCGAGTTCGAGCTCAAATCCGAGCTTGAAAACCTTATCGAGCTCGAGCTTGAGCTTAATAATATTTGGTTCATTAGCTCGCAAATATGTTCATTTATGAGATCGCGAATACATTCGCAAATATGTACATTTAAAACACTCGCGAACGAATTAGTTTATGAGCTCGCAAATGTATTCGTTTACGAACTTGTGAACATGCTCATTTAAAAGGTTGCGAATGTGTTTGTTTAAAAACTTGCGAATTTATTTGTTTAAAAACTTCTGAACGTGTTCATTTAAAAGTTCACGAATGTATTCGTTTAAAAGCTCTCGAATATGTTCACTTAGAGCTTGTTTATATTATATTTTGTTATGGAGCTCGAGCTTTTATCATTATTAGTCAATGACCTAAACTTGTGCTTTTATCATTATTCGTTAATGAAATGAACTTGAGATTTTGTCGTTATTAATTAACAAGCCGAACTCGAATTTTTATCATTATTAATTAACGAGTCAAACTCGAGCTTTTATTATTATTAGTTAATAAGTCAAACTCGAGCTAAGCTCATTAAGCATAATAAACGAGCTTTTTTGAGTTGAGCTCAAGCCACTTGCGAACTTGATAATTTTTAAATGAGTTAAGCTCGAGCCTTTATTAAAATTAAATGAGCCGAGCTTGAGTCACCAATATTCGGCTCAGTTTAGTTCGTTTATTAGATTAGATTAGCTAAAAGTCCAAAGAATATAATTTTCTTGCTTGACATACTTCATTTGGAGTTATTGTCAAATTGTATTTTCTCCTACAAATTGAAATTATGCTATAACTCTGTGATAAATAGAATGTAGTTAAAAATGATGTGCTCACTCAAGGTGATATGCCTTCCTATCACCTTGAAGCATAAAGTGCAAAAAAAAGTGTCTGCCTGAATGAAGCAAAACACAAAAATTATAATATAATTTATTAGTAATATAATATAATATAATATATTAAAAATATAAATCATAAATATTAGCAAACATAATGAAGTAACAATTAAAACTTGTGAAAAGTCACTTTACATGATAAAAAAACTCTATAACACTCAAAAAACTTTAAGATTAAAATTTAGAAAATTCAATAATAAGGTAAACAACCATGTAAGAATCAAAACCAATATTAGTTAGAAAAAGGAATCAAAACTTGGATGATGTAATAGCAAAACTCATATAAAATATTAGGTACAACAATAAAAAAGAAATGTTCTCTTGGAATCAAATAAACAAATTGAGTTGAGTTGTGATGAGGAGACAAGAAGTTGAGAGTAGAGTAGTAAATAACCTCAAATAGAAACAAATTAAAGTAAGAATAAAAAAAAAATTAGAAAATTGTAACTATTAGTGCCTGTTGAAGGAGAAAAAAAGAGTTGATAGAGAAAGAATGAAAAACAGTAGTCGACTTTTACCTATTAAAAAAACCTAACTTTAAAAGTCTCCTTTACTCAGTTGGACCAACTTTTATCTATTAAATGTAAAAGCCCTAATTGTCGCCTTTTAAAAAAGGCGGCTTTACTGGTATATGAAGTGCTACTACCCTTTTGCGCCTCGCCTGAGTGCTTAAGCGCACCAAGTGAATGCTTTTGACTACTATGAATAAATAGCATGATAGTGCTTTACATTTATATAATTCCAAACTTTTATGGGTAGGAGAATCATATGCATGGTTTCTACTCTTGGATGTCATGTCAATTTAATGTTTAATTTCTCATCAAAGTACCCCTATTTGATGATCTAATTCATCTTTCAAATTCGAGGTCTCAATTATGTTATTCCTTTAGATAATTTATTGAATATATTGAGTTTCCTATGACCAAAAATTTCTTGAGTTATATAACTACATGGATAGGAAGAGATTTTATTTGATATATAGGTTCTTTTATTGAAAGTGGTGATCGTGCTTATTGTGGTGTTAAAAAATTTTGATGTATCTTAAGCTTCTCATAATTAATTAAGTGATCATCCTTGTTTGAAATTTGTGTTCAAAGCTACTCTTATGTAGTGCTATTTATGATATTCATATCATAAAACATATGAAGTTAGCCTCCTTAGTTAAGGTCTTTGATGCCCAACTGTTTTATTGATAACAAATGGTTATTTCTAATTAGTGTTTTCCTCTCTAGATCTCATTTTAGTGTCTATTGGCCAGCTAAGAAAAAATTGCTATACTAGGTAGAACTCATTAAATTTAAGAATTGATTTTCTGAATGTCATAAATGAATTCTTACTTTGACCTTGAAGTTTGTTTTTAATTTCTTTTCTGCTAATCTATTTTCTTATCATGCTTTGTTGCCATTAGATTTTGCCGAGAAGTCAACATACATTAGATTTCTTGTTTCAAATGTTGTAGCTGGTTCAGTCATTAGAAAGGGTGGTGCCATAATTACTGATTTTCAGTCACAATCAGGAGCAAGAATTCAGTTTTCATGCAATTATGAATTTTTCCTAGAAACATCTGATAGAATAATTATAATTTTTGGAACCTTGGATGATGTGTTAAAGGTTGTGGAACTTGTTCTTGCTAAATTGCTTAGTGAGGTAATTATTTTAATGCAGGATTATTCCACACAAGCTATCTGTTTATGATGTTCATTCATCAATCTATTTTTCTTGGTCAGCTTTATACTAAAGATGGTGTTAATGTTGATCGAAGAGTGAAAATGAGACTAGTTGCTCCAAATAGCTCTTGTGGTAGCATAATTGGAAAGGGAAGGTCTATTATAAAGTACGAAATACTGTTTCCTTTTTTTCTTCATCTAAGATAGTATATCTAATGCTATGTCTTGAATAGTTTAGTGAATGGAATATAATTAAGTTAATGCAATTTCATGATTCATATTTGAATTCTTCAAAATATTTGCAATCACGATTAAGGTGTGGTGCAATTGTTTTCTTTCTTCTATTATTTTCTTGTTTTTTTCCCATTGCAAATATTCAATATATTTTATTGATTGAGAGTGTGAGTTTGTTCAATATGATTTATATTTCTTCAATTCAGTAGCTGATCGGTAAAAGCTTCTTAGCTGATGTGGCATACTTTTAATTAGGTGAGAAACTACAACAACCATTTGAAGTCTTTTTATTTCACTACGACATTCCAAATTAGTAATTGGCTTTCAATTTTGAAAGCGTTAATATCTTGCTTACATTTCCTGGTTATGTGTGATTCGTAAATTCATTTAACAAGAGCAATGGAAAATCCTAGATATTAACATATATTCCACCTTTAAGAACCTTTCTCATACAAATCTGGACTCAGACCTAAGACTATCTGGCTGTTGATTCACTTGTCCTACTGCCTGAGCTATTTGTGTGGGTTTCAGAGTGGATCCATATTGGTATTATGGATTTAAGGAATCTTTAGCAAGTACCATTTGCTAGAATGCTTTAAGTTAAGACTATATTGGTGATGATGAAACATGCATAAATTAGCAATGGCATGCACATGGGCTTAAAGGACTATTATCTGGAGCTAAATGCACTTTTGGTGGACATAATTGTTATATTCACTAGATGAATTGACTGGTCCGCTATCTTTTGCTAACAACCTCTTTTGGTCCACATATTATGCCTCTGAGGCTTACTTCTCCTGATATGGTTCTTTTGTTCAAGTTCTTGCATGTCATTATACTTAATGAATTTGATGACAAAATTTATATCATGGGTAAATAGTTGCATGTTTTTAGCCAAAAAAAATTTGTAATTTAAGGATGATGAGTTGAATGCTAAAGATATTATGTGCTTTCATTTTATTGTCACTAGAAAATGTAACCTTATGGTGTTCAAAAAGATTGGTATATAAAAAAGGCATTCTAGTTCACTTTATGGATTATAACTGTAGTAGGCTCTTTTGATCTCCGACATCATATTGAGCATTCTCATTGACATTATCTTATAGTTTTGGGCTTAGAGATTGCTTGCTTTTGCTATTATCTATTGACCCTTATTAGTTTGGGTGGAATTGCTTAGTTGCCAATTTTAACTAGTTTTCACTTAACACACTTGTACCAAAATAAGTTTAGATAATTTCCCACATCTAAATGGTGGATACTCCTAGTAAAAGGGGAGATTGAAAATGGTAAGAAAGTCTTGAGAATTGTGGTATTTGTCACATTTCTTTCTAAATTGTCAACATTCACCTGTTACTACTAATAGCTAAACCAAATAGTGCTTTATTCAATTTTGATCTGGAACTTCATGGTGGAGAGTTTTAAAGATTGATCTTGAGATGAATAGGACATATGGATCACTAGGGATGCGGAGCTAGTTGCATGATGGTTGAATGAGAGTTTGATTTTGAGGAAATATACTTTGTTAAACGTGTTATGTTCTTTAATATGGATGACTAAATTCTTATTAGCCTCTTTTTGGTCCATATTTGTCAATTATATATTTGAAAACAACTTTCCTATAGCCTTTAAAGGTTTTTTCTCTTAAAAAGTTGTTTGTATTTGGCTTTAAAATGAGTTGTTGCTCGGGGAGGGGGGGGGAGGGGGGATGGATTGTGTTGAATAAATGAGTCTTGGGTCTAACTCATCCCAAAATCTAATTTAAGGGAGGAGAGATGCCCAAGCCATTATAAGAAGCACTTAGATCATTTAATTAACCATTGTGGGATATCTTAACACATCTCGTTATGGCCAGAGCCGAACATATACAGGAAACCTAGAGTGTGAAGTTTGTAGGACTGGACATTTGCAAGTGGCCTAACATCGGAATATAACCTGGCTTTGATACCATGTAAATGATTATACAACCCTAGGTATTTTATATTTACACTTAGCTAAAAAATAGGATTGAAAAATAGCAAATTTCCTTTACCAGATGTCCAGTTTTGGAGCGTGAAGTTTGCAGAATTGGACATCTGCAGGTGACCCAATTGGTGGCATTGATACTTTCTCACCATTATGTCTGAAATTTCTTCCACTTCCAATTCCACACCCGGATCTACTGAAGCTTCAACACAATTAACAAATGATAATCATTATGTCTGAATGACCAACAGTCCTGGTCCAAATGCTTCTCTTGCACATTCAAGTAACTCTTTTGTTTTCTTATGCTAAAAGACTCATGTACTATGGATCATTAATTCTGGTGCATCAGACCATATAACCAATACGTCTTCATTTTTTAAAACTTACACTCCTTGTTCTGGAAACCAAAAGGTTAGAATTGTAGATGGAAGCTTGTCACCCATTGCATGAAAAAGGTTCAATTCAAATCTTTGAAAATATTATTCTAAAATTAATTTTACTTGTTCCCAAATTTTCCTGCAATTTATTATCTATGAGTAAACTATCTCAAGATTCTAACTACCTAGTGACTTTTTCCTCCACACACTGTGAATTTCAGGACAAAAATTTGGGGAAGAAGATTGGTAGTGATAAAATGTAGGATGAACTCTGCTATTTAGGACTCTTTCTTGAATAATACTCTAGCTTTGGGGTTAAATTGTAATGTGGGTTATCCCTCTATTAGAAAACAAATCATGATCTGACATTATAAATTAGGGCATCCTAGTTTTGCTTATTTGAGACATTTATTTCCTCCATTGTTTAAAAACTTGGATTTTCAAAGTTTTTAGTGTGATGTGTGTTGTTTTTCAAAGTCTCATTAACGTCCCTTTAATGAAAAAACCTATTAAGCCCCAAGACCTTTTTATCTTATACATAGTGATTGTATGGAGACCTTCAAAGATACCTATCTTAACTGGAAAAAGGTGGTTTGTTACTTTTATAGATGACTACACTAGATTGTGTTGATTTCTTTAATGGAAAAGAAATTTGATGTTGCAAAATTATTTAAGCACTTATCTACTATGATTGAAAACTAGTTTAAAACTAAGATTGACCTTTTACGCACTGACAATAATAAATAATATTTTAATCAGTGCCTTAGGGAGTTCTTAATACGAAAAGGAATTCAACATCAATCTTCTTTTCCAAACACACCTCAACAAAATGGAGTCTTTTAAAGAAAAAATTGCCACCTTTTAGAAGTTTGTAGGGCTCTTATGTTGTCATTGAATGTTCCAAAATATTTACGGGGGAAAGCCATCTTAACAGCAACTTATCTAATAAATAGGATTTCGTCTCATGTCCTAAATCATGAGACACCTTTAAACTGTTTCAAAAGTTTTTTTTCCTAAGTAATAGATTAGTATCTGATTTACCCCTTAAAGTATTTTTGGTGTATTATTTTTCTTCATAAATCTAATCCTTACCAATAAAAACTCAATGCTAAGGCTGAAAAGTGTGTTTTCATTGGATATGCATCCAATCAAAAGGGATATAAGGTTTTTAATCTTGTTACAAGAAAAAAATCATATTAGCATGGATGTCTTCTAAGTTGAACAAAAACATTTTTTTTGAAAAGAATCATATTCAGGAGGAGCAAGTAAAGAAAGACGAATTTAACAACTTTTTTGATTTAGTTCTACCTATTGCTTCTTTGAAGGAAAGTAACGTTGAAAATTTTGCACAACTAGATGTTGATTAATTTATATCAAATTTAAGGGGAGAGACATTATAAGATAATAATCTTTATAAGGATAATTATCCCACAACAGAGTTGCAAGTATATATAAGAAAGTTTCCTTATATGAGGGAACAACTTGATTTGATGCAAGGTCAATCTCAACTCCAAATTTCTAATTTTGAACCAATCTTTGTGCCAATCAACCCTCCACCAAATAGTACTTTTGAATCCTTTCAACCCACAGAAAATCTTGTCATTCCAAAAAATCTTGGAAGTGTAGGGATTGATGATCTACTTATAGCCCTTACGAAGGGGGTTTGATCATGTACCACACATTCTATAGTCAAATACCTATTCTGCCATAGACTGTCTAGTAATCATAAAAGCCTTTGAAAAATCTCTCTTTTATTTATTCCTAGAAACATATAGGAAGCATTTGAATATCCAGATTGGAAGCGGACTGTTACAGAAGAAATGAATGCTCTTAAAGAAAACAAAACATGGGAGAGTATGAGTTTACCAAAAGGGAAGAAGACAGTTGGTTGTAAATAAGTTTTCACAGTTAAATATAGGGCTGACGGTTCAATAAAAAGATACAAGACGAGATTAGTTGCTAAAGGATTCACACAAACCTATGGTATTGATTATCAAAAGACTTTTGCTCTAGTGGCAAAGGTTAACTTTATACGGATTCTTCTCTTTGTGGCAGGAACCCTTAACTGGCCTTTACACTAGTTAGATGTCAAGAATGTCTTTTTAAATGACAATATTGAAGAAGAGATTTTCATCGAACCTCCACCTAGATTTGAAAAAGGATGTGGGAGGTGATAAAGTATGTAAATTGATAAAGTCCTTGTATGGACTTAAACAATCCCCTAGAGTATGGTTTGAAAGATTTGGAATGGTAGTAAAGAAATTTGGGTACAACCAAAGTCAAGGAGATCACACATTGTTTTTCAGGCATTCTAGTAATGGAAAAAAGATAATTTTGATTATTTATGTAGATGATATTATTATAACCAGGGATGATGGTGAAGAGCTAAATAAGTTAAAAAAATTACTAGCTCGTGAATTTGAAATCAAAGACCTATGAGAATTAAAATATTTTATGGGTATGGAGTTTGCAAGATAAAAAAAAGGAATTTTTGTTTTTCAAAGAAAATATATGTTAGATCTATTGGGGGAAACTGTAATATTGGCACATAGAGTTGCTGAATCTCTGGTTGAATCTAACTTGAAACTTGAATCTGAACAAATGGTAGATAGGGAGTAATATCAAAAGCTAGTTGGCAAATTGATATATTTGGCGCATACTAGACCTGATATTTCTTTTGTTGTTAGGTTGGTAAGTCAATCCATGCACTCTCTTGGACCAGAACATTACAAAGATGTTTTAAGAATTTTGAGGTACTTAAAGAGAACTCTTGAGAAAGGTTTACTATTTGCAAACAATGAACATTTAAAGTTGAAGATATACATAGATGCATATTGGTCAAGAAGCAAAATAGACCGAAGGTCAATATCTGGGTACTACACTTTTGTTAGAGGAAATCTTGTAATATGGAGGAGTAAGAAGCACAATGTTGTGACTCGAAGTAGTGCTGAAGCAGAATTTAGAGTTGTGCTCTTGGGATTTGTGAGATAATGTGGATTAAAAGGATTCTTCAGAATCTGAAAATTAAAGTTGCTCTACCACTAAAGGTCTATTGTGACAATAAATCTACTATTGCTATTGCACATAATCCAGTTTTACATGATATAACCAAACATGTGGAGATAGACAAATTTTTTATCAAAGAAAAATTAGGGTTTGGATTGATTTATATGCCTTATCTCCCTATATCAGACCAGGTGCTAAAACTGTTCACTAAAGGACTTCATAAAGGGCAGTTTAATAAATTGATATGCAAGTTGGGCATGCAAGATATTTTCAAACAAGCTTGAGAGGGACTGTTGGAAATATAATATATATTTGATATTACAACAAAATCAGATCAGATCATGTAAATATTCTGCTAGCTAAAAGTTAGAGTCTTACTATAATTAGAATTCTAGTAAAGAAAATTTGCTATTTTTCAGTCCTATTTTTTAGCCAAGTGTAAATATAAAATACCTAGGCTGTATAATCATTTGATGATAAATAGAAAAAATATTTTCTCCAGAAATTACAGATTGTTTTCATTAGCTGTATGTATGATCTGTTACTGTATTTTCTACTCATTTCTGATAAACTTTTTTGTAAGACTGACATCAGAAACAGAAGCATCCGACTCGCTAAATCATGGCCTTGGGCATTTTATATGTCTATCTGTGGATACTTCTATACTATATGGCTCATTGTTTGATATATTGCAGGAATTTTAATAAGTTTGTTTTCTCTACTCTTTTCTCTTTTTCTTCCCTGCTGTCTTGCTGATTGGGATGTTTTGTTAATCCTCTGGGGGGCGTTTTGTTTTTTGTCTCCCCTTTTCTTAAACCGGGTTTCATATTATTGATGTTTTATTTGCTTAATTCTAAATTATTGAATTGTCATTTCTCAATAATCTTCTTGCAACATCAGCTACAAGTTAGCTGGATTACTTGCCATGCGAAGCAGAGGGAGAAAGAGACAAATGCTGATATCAGGTTTACATTTTACAGATCATTCATTGAAGATTCCCAAGCCGGCATTAAGATATCTCCACAGGATAATAATTATTATGGGCTGAATGATAGACTAGTGACATTGACTGGAACTTTAGAGGAGCAAATTCAAGCAATTGATCTCATTTTGTCCAAGTTGTTTGAAGATCCTCATTACTCACAAACTATGAATTCCCCATTTCCATATTCAGGTCTGTCTCTTGCCATTAGCTTATCAATCATACTTTTGTTTTTGCTCTAACTACTTTTAGTTATATAATTCATTGATGTGGAACGGATTTGGGTTGATCTGCCTTCGTTAGCTCTATCATGGCTTATGGTTTGGAATTAGGAAAATTTAAGGGGAACGTTTTGATTTGCAATCAAATGGGGAGCTGATTAGTTTTGGTTTTGATCCAGAAAATTAAGCGACAGGTGGAGGAAAAAATAGAAAACCATGGAGTAGTCAAATGTTCCTTTAGACTAAAATTGGATACCATATATTTCTTTATGAAAAAGCCTAAGAAAGTAACAATACTATCATCACATGCATAAAATGGGATTTGAATAAATGAAAGTTTTGATCATGTGCTAGAGATTACAGCTTCAAATGTTAAAAAAAAAAAAAAAATTTAAATAAATACTAAATGGCTGCTAATAGAGTAGAAATATTGGTAGAAAAAAATTTGGCATGTTGAGGAAGGGCAAGATATGTCATATATCTTG
The DNA here is from genome assembly GCA_023653625.1 of Triadica sebifera. NCBI lineage: Eukaryota > Viridiplantae > Streptophyta > Magnoliopsida > Malpighiales > Euphorbiaceae > Triadica > Triadica sebifera. Next base: position 13,424,508 of record CM042898.1, on the reverse strand, counting down.
AATTTCAACTAGAAAATTGCGCTTGTATAGTATTGAATCAATTTATTCTCTCTCTTTTGTAAAGCATTGTCATTAACTAGTATTGGTTCTCGTACTAATTTGTAATATGTTTGGACCCAAAATGAAATTCATTAACTCAAATCAACTTCTTCAACTTGCTCAAATATTATCCTTATTTTTTTCCATTTTCCATTTTTATTTGAAAAGCAGGGTAGATTATGGAACAACAGCACAAGGCATTCTAAGGAAAAGAAAAGGATAACAGATGTTAATTTGGTGGTTGAGAAAATATCTTGAATTGGCTGTAACAGATGTATCTTTAGCAGCCATCCAACTTAAATATTTAGATAAAATTTTTTTTGATAACATTAAAAACTGCTTACTAGTAAATATCCTGGAGAATACTAAGAGCCTAAACAATTTATTATGGGACTTGGTATTTTGTGAATTTCAAATTGATTTGAACCTGTTTCATGATGAATTTGCAAGAAATACCTGAGTTATCAGTATTAATTAGCAATTAAAATGATTGATCAATGACAGGATTTTAACATGGAGAATCCATCTCTTGCTTGGCCTTTGGCCATTGGAAGTTTTAACCATGTTGACATAGCTAGGGAAAAAACATCACACTGAAGGATGGAGATGATTGCTTGTGCATGCATTTGTTTGTTTGTTTTTTTAAAAAATTAAATAATTCTTTTAACATCTTTGTTTCTTCGCTTACATTATTAATTAAAAATAGAAACTTTTTTTTTCCCTCAAACCAGAAGATTTGGTACTTTTAAAGATTTCAGTGCTCTATATGAAGTTCTTGTTTGACATTAGTCAGTATGATGTCAGCATTTGAGATATTGCTGCTCCTTGTGGTGTTTTACAGCTTTTTTTTTTATTTTTTTTATTTTTTAATCTTCTGTTTTATTTTTTTGGCATAATATATAAACATACCTTTGAACTTGCACAAAAGTGTTACATTATCAATTAAAAATATAATCTCATATTATTTTTCTTTTTCAAACCAAAAGATTTGTTATTTCTAAAGAGTTCAGCACTCTATATGAAATTCTTGTTTGAAATTAGTTAGTATGATGTCAGCATTTGAGATACTCTGCTGCTCGTTGTGGTGTTTTATAGCTTTTTTATTTTTATTTTTTATTCTTAATTCCTGTTTTATTTTTTTGGCATAATATATAAACACACCCTTGAAATGGAACAAAAGGGCCATTTGCACACTCCAACACTTCAAGTTGTAAAAAGAGTAACATTTGCACCTCAATGGAGACACACAGCAGAGGGTGAGAAGAGGAATGGGACAGGCTCCAGGAAAAAAAATCTCCTCTATTACTCTTTGCCACGTATTCCACATGTGTGTGAATGTTACTTTAGTTATAACATGAGGTGTGCAATAGGTGACTTTATATATCATGCTTTTTTTTCTTGGTCTGCTTTGAAGTGCAAGTTCAAATTTTTTCTAGCCTATTGTGATATAGTTATTGTTTTGTTCCAAGTGTTGCCTGAAAGGTCTTGTATTTATACAGAAGTTTCTAAACAACATTTCAAAGGTTTTTTTTATCCAGCCTATTGTTGTACCACAACTGTTTTGTCAGAAAGTTGGCTGAAAGGTTTGGTATTTGTACGGAAGTTTCCAGACAACTTCTCAAGATCTAGGATGGAGCGTGCTTATTCTGATCCTTTTATTTGCAAGAGTGTTTCTTTGTCATGAAGTGTTGGCTGGAAAGTCTTGCATCTTTATTGAAGTTTGTTTACAAATGTCTGGAGCGTGCTTATTCTGATCCTTTTACTTGCAAGAGTGTTTCTTTGTCATGAAGTGTTGGCTGGAAAGTCTTGCATCTTTATTGAAGTTTGTTTACAAATGTCTAGAGATTTTAATCGATAGCATTTAATACTAACTAGAGTTCATACATTTGGTCTACAATGACTAAAATCTGTGGTCTGAAAGAGCAAAGAAGGGTAAATGGTACTTTAGTGGAGCGTACATGGAGAGAAAAGTAGGTCTTGACTCTGATTTGCTGGTGGATTAGGACGAATTATGTGGAAATAAATGTTATAGATAAAAAGAAGACTATGTGCCATTGTGTGATAATGTAAAAATATGTTAGATTCGGAGAAAAATCAAGACTGGAGATTTTGGAATATATATTTTGAAAAGAAGTCTTCAGAGAGAGAAAGTTAGAACTGAATTTGAGTGGTCTAGCAACTTGACTGGTGCTGAAATTTATTTGTTGGTAAAAGGGAGCATATTTGGTGTTAGATGAATCGTAGCAATCAATGCCATGATCATTAATTCATTACTGCTTTCCTCGAATTAGGGATATGAGTTGTTTGGAGACTTTGGATTTCTCTTTCACTTGGAGAAGCCTTTTTGCAGAGGGTGGTTGGGAGTTAGAGAGAGGGGTGATGAACATGTCAGCTGCTTAGATTACAACATATATTTTTATTAACCGAGTCTATCATCACAAGTATATGGTGCAACTGCACACCAAAGTCCCAGTAGAATTGCTGATTAGTTTATGCTTCGTTATGCATCATTATTGGACCTTTTCCTAGAAGGATCTTAGGTTGCAAATGGATAGGTTGTCATTTGAAATAAAGGATTGGAATATGATATACGAGTATTTATATGTATAACATTTAAATAATCCTTGATTGAGTACTGAATGTAGATTACCAGTTATTTCTTGTGAAGTCAAAATACAATCTAGAGAGATGCAATTTCAAATTCACCATCTATAATTTAGTTAAGCATACGTTCTCTTTTTCTTTTACATGTCAAAATCTAACAGTCCTCATTGAACTGAAAAATCAAGTAAATGTTAGATTTTTAATCTCCATATCCAAACTGGAGCTGGAGCTAAAAGTGAATTGGTGGAGTCATTAGAAATCTTGTCTTCTACCTTTGTGTTTATCGAATGAAAAAACTCTAATAAATTGTAGATTCTAAATCTCCATATCCAAACTAAAGCTGGAGCCCAAAAGTGAATTGGTTGGGGGTCATGATCTATGCTTTTAAAAGGAATTCCTGCTTTTCAAAAAAAAAAAAAAAAGGGATTAGGGATTTTGCTGGTGGACCTGATTCGCTTCCTATTTTATTATTCTTATTTTCGTTTTCACAATAATTTTGTAATCAAGCTAGGATTAGCAGCATATTTCGATATTAGCCTCTTTTTCTCGTGTGTTCCGCTTGTTCATTGCCATTATTTTTCATTATATATAAAAAATGTCAAAAGAAGGGAATGTTAGGGATTTCGATTATGTAGCCATTTTAACAAAATAATCAATGGCGCCAATTGTTGTGCATGTTCTCAAATTAGAAAATTTCAGCGTATAAAAAGGTAATATTCAATTATAATTATATTTTATTGAAGACAATACAAGAACCGTAGATGATATTTAATCCATGTATATTTGGGAAATTACAAGATAAGTGCATTTGATAATTTTATATTGAAAGTGTGTTAAAAATAAATAAATTTATAATTGAAAGAAGTTTAAGACAACTTAAAGAAATATCTTTAATCTATTTTCATTATACGCGAAACTGTCTCATTTAAATTTGGGATTTTCAAATTACAAGCTAGGAACTTAGGATTGTAATAATGCGAAATTCCAAAATGAGAAGTTCCAATTCTAATCATTATTTGGAAATTCCTTTGTATGAATCGCAGGCTTATATTTTGAATTTTGTGAAAATAAGATTTCAGCTTATCAAGTAATAATTTTCTGAAGTTTATTTACTGAAGCATTTTATTCAATGAGTTATAGTCAATCAAACGAAAAAATTAAATAATTAAAAGTTAATGGTTTTACTGAAATTAAACCCATTAAAATGAATTTTTTTAAGATATATTATTTAATATGCTCAATACATAATAAAATATGAAAAATATTTAATACATAACCATATTAAAAAATATTTCCAAATAGAGTAATATTTATATTTATGTCTATTATTTTAATAGATAATAGAATTGATTGATTTATATGTTTGTTAATTTTTAAAAATTAAAATAGTTTATTGAGTTAATTGAAAAAATTAATAATTAAAAAAGTTAATTAAGCATATTTTTAATGACACAAATTCATGAAGTTTAGAATCAAAATAATCCTTTTTCCTTGTTTTATTAGCCATTCCATAAAGTTTTAAAAAATGTTCATAACAAACCAGACTTTAATAAATATGATGTGTTGGAATTAATTAAAAACAAAAGGAGTTTATTATATAGCATCTGATAATTAAGACAATAATTACAATGCTTAATAGTAGATAGTACCATAGCCGTATACTGCAAAAATGCAGCTCCTGCACTTTGCAATTTTATTCTTTAACTTATAAATCCCAATTTTCTACCTAATATACACCCATTTTGTTTCTTGTTTTCCTTCATGGTGACCCATCATCGTCCTCTCCTCCGCCGTACCCGGATCCACTTCCGTAGCCTGAACCATACCCAGACCCATTACCACTACCTCCGCCACCTCCACCGCCGCCTCCTCGACCGCCGCCACCACCTCCACCTCTTCCTCCTCCACTTCCAAATCCGGACCCACTTCCACTACCAAACCCGGATCCAAACCCGCTACCATTTCCTGAGCCCCCACCTCCACCACCTCCTCCTCCCCTACCACCACCACCTCCTCCTCCACCTCCTTTCCCACCACCAGACCCGAAACCTGAACCGCTTCCAGACCCAAATCCTGAGCCTGATCCACTTCCAGAGCCTGAGCCACCACCTCCTCCGCCACCACCTCCTCCTCCCCCACCTCCACCTCCTCCACTACCAAACCCTTCTGCACCACCATATCCTTCACCACTTCCAGACCCATACCCTGAACCGTAACCAGAACCGGACCCAAGTGCTGAACCACCACCTTGTCCTCCTCCTCCACCTCCGCCACCTCCTTTACCAACTAATGACCTTGACGCCCTACCCGCAAAACAAACATCCACAAGCAGCAAGACCAATAATGCAGCACCCAGCACCCTTGAGCTTGCCATTTCCAATAAACTTAAGAAAAACCCTAAAGATATCAATCAAGAAATCTGTTTTCGTAATATTTATTTGCACGTTTCACTCACTAGTAGATGAGAAGAAAGACGAATGCTTTTGGTGACTGAAAATGGTTAAGATGGTAACCCTATTTATAGTCATTAAAAAACTATCTTAAATTTCTAGTAGCTTCTTTCACTTAGAAATCAAATCAAGGCGATGATTATTTTTCTTCTAAAAAGAGAAAAAAAAGAAAAGAAAAGAAAAGAAAAGGAACCGTGTGATTTGGTTATGGTTTAGTGGGTGTAGGTGGGTGGGGGTGGCAGTGGTGGTGGTGATGGTGGAAATGGTGGTGGACCGTCTGCTACATGTGTGTCTTCATGCAATATTTGCACAGAATAAATATTTTTTATATTATATGTTAACCATCCCCACTTTTGACTTGAGGGTCTTTATAGCTAGTGGCTCTTCATGCATGCCCACTTAATTTTTCTTCCTGTTCATATTACCGCTTCATTTTTTAGTGCATATATAATTGATACTTCTATGCCCACACAGATATTTCAGATCATGTTAATTGGTGATTTATGTTTACAGTTGTGTTTCCTTAATTAATTAAATTAAGCATATATGCATAAACTTAATTTAATGATTCAATTTATATAAGTAAATTCATTTAAGTGCTTTTATGTAAATGGGCAAATTTTTTACTAATAGATAGCTAATTCATGTATAATTAAATCGAGTTCAAGACTTTATTCATGTAAGCCAAGTCCAGAGAAGAACGGTACATAAATATCACTAATATGTGAATAAATTATGAACCTAGATTTTGTATCACAGTGAGAGATATGCATAATCCCTCATTGTGGTTTTTAGAATCGAGATGATCTCATTCCATTTCTTTTAAGTCAAATAATTCTTAGCATGTTATATGTAAATAATAATTGGAAGAGAAGAAATATGGGACAACCTAATATAGTATAAATTAATAAATTGATAAAATGAAGAAATATAAAATGATTTTTTTTTCTTTGATGAAGAATATATGTGTTAACACTTGTCTAAAAGCCCATTAGTCTAAAGAAAATTTGGGGGTGATAGAATGGAAATTATATCATTGACTGGTGTTAACTATGTGTGATTTGTTTTGTGTTTAGTGCATATTTTGTTTTTCGTTATTTTTTTCTTCTTTCTCTTTCTTTTTTTTTTGAAATATTTTTAAGAATATTTTAGATTTGTTTTGGTAAAATAAAAATTTTAATTTACATATTTAATTTTATTTTTTAATATTTCAGATATTGTCATTATTATGAAAAATATTAGTTTTGGTATATTTTGTGGAATAAAATGATTGAAAATTAAGATATTTGAACTAAAAATTAGAAATATAGAGAGAAAAAAATTGAGTTGCTAGAGGTTGAAAACAATAGATTTTGGTCGAAACAATGAATTTGTAAGTGATGCATCTGTAAATTGTAAATGATGAATCTGTAAATTGTAAATGATGAATATGTAAGAGATGAACTTGCAAATTTTAAACGAAAAATCCCTAACTTTTATACAATGAATCTGTAAGTTGTAAATGATAAACTTATAAATCAACGTGCAAGATCTTAACGATAAATATGTAAGTTCTAAATGATGAACCTGTAAGTTTAAAATGATGAAACTTAAAGTTTAAATTGATGAATCTCTAAGTGATGAGACAACAAGTTGTAATTGATGAAACTATAAGTTCTAAAAGATGAATCTATAAGTTCAAAACGATAAATCTGCAAGGTGCAAGACGAATTTGTAAGTGATGAAACATTAAATTAAAAATGATGAACTTGTAAGATGTAACCAATGAATCATTCAGTTCAAAATGATAGACCTTCAAGTTGTAAATGATAAAGTTGTAAACGATGAACCTTCAAGTTGTAAACGATAAACTTGTAAGTAATAAAATAATAAATTATAAATGATTAACTTGTAGTTTTTTTAAATAATAAATATTTAAGTTAAAACGATGAATCTATAAGTTATAGTTGATAAACTTGTTCTATATTTAATAGATCAATAAAATCTAATTTCGAAAAAGTCTGCACTTTTGTTTTATTTCACACGTGTGAAAGAAAGAGGTGCACAATACAAAATGGATATAAGTCCATTATATAACAACTGGGTGATAAACGATATGAATTCTAGGAGAAAAATGGATTGAGATGTAGTTGCACAAATTTAGGAAATCAACAATGTTCGAATACGAAGTTTAGGCTAGAGTTGGAAGATAAAAAAAAGGTATTTCAATCATATAGGATGATACGTCAATACCTAATTATATAATGACACACGGACTATCATTTTTCTATAAAAGAGTATACCATTAATGATGAAAGGACTTCTCTCTCACACCAATAGTTCTTTTTTGCTTTTATAATTTCTTTCTTTATTACACAAAATCTTTATTGTCTTTAATGTTTAATCGTTAATTTTCAGTATGTTTTTCCATTCAAATCACTGTAAGCTTTTGTTAATTTTTAGCTTATGCTTATTTCACTTGTAACAGTCGTTGGACTAGCATCCTCACTCTCTTGCATTCCAAATGCAATCCAAGGTATCATATTCAAGACTTTCACACTTGCCTCATAAGCTCATTTGGTCACCACCAAGTTCCTTGCTAGCCATAATTGTCAAACTTGACTCATAAATCCTGTGAAGATCAAACTCATTGTTGAACTTTGATGGGTATTTCTGTCATTTTGATGATAATAAAAAAATAACAATAATGTGTTTGACAATGTTTGTGTTCTAAATATGTTAAACAAGATATACTTTGATTAGAACATGAAACAAGATTGAAAGACAACTTTTGAAGATAAAAATCAAAGAAATAGCAAAGTGTTACGCCCGTGACTACTAATGTCACGCCCGTGACTACTAATGTCATGCTCGTGAATATAGCTTAGCACCAATTCTCCACCATTCAAAGTTCGTGGCCATGAAGGATCAAACTAATCGTGAAAGATCAGACAAGTCACTCCTATGAAAGATTAGTCACGTCCATGACCAAACATTTCCAATTCTTCTAGTGACTGTCACAACCAGAGTCACCACTTAGACCACGGTTTGGAAGAACATTCACGCCCGTGACACATATAGTCACGCTCATGAATAGGATAGAGAAACATATCATACATGAATTAAGAGTTGGTTCAATGACTACTTTCGCATTAAATGTACCCAAACGGCTATAATTCACAGAAGGTGAATCAATGCTAGTCATTTATGAATCCCAAACAGGAAGAGGAACAATAATTATTTTTCATCTTTAATCTTGTTGTAGCTTTGTGTATTAATTATTTTTCAATGATTCTCTACTTTTTTGTGAAAACCTAATTGTTCATAACTTCTAAGCATTGTAGGTTGTGAGTATTTTTCATTGTAATTAATTACTCAAAAGTGAGCTTGGGTATATTGTGTTAGGAGTGAAACACTTTTAAGGGTTTATTGTGTGAGCCATAAAATACAATGAATTGGTTTTTTTGTGAGCCATTGAAAAACACAAGAGAATTTATGGGTTAGGTGTTAGCCATTGAGAGAAATACCATAGTTGGGAGTGAACTTGAAAAACTCCATTGTAACACTTAGTGTGTTAATGAAACACCTAATTGAGATTAAGGAAATGATTAGAGTTTGTTAATACCCGAACCTCTATAAATCTTGTGTGTGATATCTCTCATTCATTTCTTTATTTTATTTATTTTGCACTTTCAATTAAGCAAATTTTTATTTGCTAATCAATTCAATCCTCTTTTTGGTTCATTATCTGAACAACATTTGGTATTAGAGCTTGTTTAGCAACAAAAACTAATAAGCATTAACAAAGATCAAGAAATGGCCAATGAAGGTTTTAAAGTCTTAAGCCTTACTTTGATGGAACGAACTACGCTCATCGGAAATTCCAGATGGAGACTTATCTTGATAGTAAAGGAATTGAAGTTTGTGATAGTGTTCAGAAAGAATGGACACTACCAACCAAGAAATGAGTTGATGGTGAAGAAGAAATTCTTTCAAGAGATGATTGGACGGAGCCTCAACGAAAAGCTAATTTCAAAAAAAAAAGGCAATGACAATCTTTGCAAGCTCTTTATCTATTGAAGAATGTGGTAGAATCCAACATTGTCCTACTGCATATAACACATGGAAAATATTGGAGAATTATGATAAAGGAACCAAACAAGTAAAATCCAAGAAGATTCAACTTTTTACTTCGGAATATAAACTCTTCAAAATAAAATCCAATGAATCCATCACCGACATGATGAATCGTCTTCTAACCATCATCAATGGCATGAGAAAGCTTGGAAAGCACTTGAGCTTGGAAGATGTGAACAACAAAATTCTAAGAAGCCTTCCTCTCAAAGACTATGGTTCAAGAGTTATGGGTATAGAAGAGGCAAATGAAGACATGAGCATCATGCCTACTAATATGCTTATTAGGAAACTTCCAACATATGATATGGCAGTAAAAAAAGATAGAGAACTTAAAGCCAAATGAGAAAAGAGAAAGACTCTAGCACTTAAAGTCTCTACATCAAAATCTCAAGAGGTAATTAAAAATGATGAAGAGCAGAGTGATGATGAGAATGAGGACATTGCCATGCTCTCAAGAAGAATAAAAAGAATGATTGAAAAGAATATTGACAATTCTCAAAACTTCAAACAAAGAACCTTCAAACACTTCTCAAATGACTCTCAAAGAAATAAAGAGGAGGTAAATTGTTATGAATGTGGAAAAGAAAAGACATATCAAACCAGAATATCTAAAGCTCAAGAAACACAAGAAAATATTTCAAAATGATGATGGGGAGAAAGGTCACAAAGCCACATGGGATGACAAAAGCTCTTCAAATAAAAAAGATAATAATGAAGGGGAAGAGATCAACCTATGATTCATGGCTTTGGAGGATCACTTCACAAATGAGGTAGATCCTTCTTACTCATACTCTTTTAATGATAATAGTAGTGATAATAATATTGATAGTGAAGATGATGATGAGCAAAGTTTAATAGAAGTGTTGAACCTAGAATTAGAAAAATATAGAAGTAGACTTAAAACTTATAAAAATAAAATGGAAGTTTTATAAAAAGAGAATTCTGATTTTAAGACTTATAATGAAACTCTTCAAAAATATTTAGATGAGTACTTCTCTAGACCCTCAACTAAATCTTTCCTTAAAGAAAAAAATATTTTAAAAAATGAAGTTGAGGAACTTAGAAACTCAATTTCAAAGTTTCATAAAGGGAAAGAGAGTTTAGATACTCTCACAGTCTCTCAAAGACCACATTTAATAAGACATGGTATAGGCTTTAATGAAACATCTCTTCATCTCAGAAGAATATATTGGTTAAGTCTAATGCACCACAGACCTCCACAATTGAGGTAGTAGTCCCAAGGGCTAAGAGCATAACACATACAATACCCTTTATTCAAAAAAAAGAATAGTCAAGGGTCACTTGGCTTAAGAAGGAACCTCAAAAGACCAATCATACTTTTATGTATAAAATTCATACATCTAGGAAAATACCTATTCATCATGCATGTGTATGTCATTGCACACAAACTCATTCTAAAAGGATGTTAAGACCTAAAAGCATGTCAAATCCGAAAAAACATAAATAAAGCTAAACAATGTAATTATTGCATGAAATTTGGTCATATCAACAAGCATTGTTGGATAAAGAAGGCTCATTGGAACCTTCAAATGCTAACCTCCAAGGATCTAAGTTTATTTAGATACCTAAAAACCAAGCTTGAATTGTGGTTTTATAGGTATGCCTCAACTCCACTATAAAGGATAATGTTTGACTTGTGGATAGTGGATGATCAAGGTATATGATCGGAAATAAATAACTCTTCAATCACATCAAAAGAATTGATGGTAGTGAGGTAACCTATGGGAACAATGCTAAGGGTCAGGTAATTGACATTATCTCTATTGGTATTAATAATACGACTTTTATTGAGGATGTTTTGCTTGTTGATGGTTTAAAACATAATTTGTTAAGTGTAAGTCAATTATGTGATAAGGGAAACCAAGTTATCTTTACCTCAAAAGAATGTCTTGTAACCTCTTTAAGTGACCAAGAGATATTCAAAGGAGATAGAGATGTCAATACTTACATAATAGACTTACACAAAATATCTAACATTTCTTATTAGTGTCTTATGTTTATTAGTGATGAATCTTGGCTATGACATAAAAGGCTTGGTCATGCAAGCATGAAATTAATTCAATGCCTTAGCAAAAGAGAGCTAGTGAGTGGACTTCCAAAAGTCAAATTTGAAAAAGATAAGATATGTGAATCTTGCCAAATAGGAAAACAACAAAAGTCATCCTTCAAATCCAAAAATGTAGTAAGTACCTTTAAATCTCTGCAACTTTTGCATTTAGATCTTTTTGGACCTACTAGAGTTACTAGTTTAGGAGGTAAACACTATGGTTTTGTCATTGTTGATGATTACTCTAGATTCATTTGGGTAATTTTCTTAGCTCAAAAGAGTGATGCTTTTGAATCTTTTAAAAATTTTGCTAAAAAAGTTCAAAATGAAAATTGCTATTTTATTTCCAAAATAAGAAGCGATCATGGCAAAGAATTTGAAAATAAAAAATTTAAAAAATTTTGTTTAGAATATGGTATTTCACACGATTTTTCAACTTCTAGGACACCTTAACAAATGAGATAGTAGAAAGGAAAAATCAAACTTTAATTGAAATTGCTCGAACAATGCTCAATGAGTATGATTTACCAACCTATTTTTGGGCTGAAATCACTAATGTTGTGTGTTATATTTCAAATCAAATTTTCAAAAGACCACTTTTAAACAAAACTTCTTTTAAGCTATGGAATGGCAGAAAACGCATAAGATCTTACTTTATAGTATTTGGATGCAAGTGTTTTATATTAAACACCAAGAAAAATCTTAGAAAATTTGCCTCTAAATCCGATGAAGGTATCTTCTTAGGATACTCTACAACTAGCAAAACTTATAGAGTCTTTAATAATAGGTCTTTAGTTGTTGAAGAGTCTATGCATATTTTTTTGATGAATCTTGTAAGCTTGATCTTGTGAAAGGTAGTGTTATTGAAGATATTGTAGGTACAATGGAGAAGTTTGATCTTGATCATGAGAAAGATGATGATGATCAAGAGAAACAACAACAAGATGTCTCTATACCTCAAGCTTAAGAGTAAGACAACCAAAAGCTCCCAAAGGAATGAAAAATGCTAAGACTCCTATAAACACATCAATCCAATTAAACTTTTTCAAATGGATGTCAAAAGTGCATTCTTAAATGGAATGGAAGGATGAGGGAATATTCATCAACCAATCCAAGTACTCCAAAGAGTTAATCAAGAAATTTGGAATGGAAGGATGCAAAAATGCTAAGACTCCTATAAGCACATCAATAAAATTGGTCAAAAATGAGAAGGGGAAGAGCATAAATGAAAAGCTCTATAGAGATATGATTGGATCACTTTATACCTTAATGCCTCTAGGCCCGATTTAATGTATAGTGTATGCTTATATGCTAAATTTCAATCTTGTCCTAAAGAATCACATTTGAATGCTGTAAAAAGGATTTTAAAATACTTAAATGACACATTGCATCTAGGCTTATGGTATCCTAGAAATTTATTTTTCCATATCATAGGATATTCGGATGCAGATTATGCCAGTAGTCTTTTAGATAGAAAGAGTACCTCAGACACTTGTCACTTTATTGGTGAATGTCTAGTTTCTTGATTTAGCAAGAAATAAGGTTCTGTTGCCTTGTCTACCTTTGAAGCAGAATATGTGGCAACAGGGTGTTGTTGTACTCAAATCCTATGGATGAGACAACAACTTAAGGATTATGGTCATAGTTTAGTCCACATACCCATCAAATGTGACAATACTAATGCCATCAACCTATCTAAGAATCTCATTCAACACTTTAGAAGTAAGCATATTGATATTAGACATCATTTTCTTACAGATCATGTTCAATATGGAGACGTTGTGTTAAAATTTATTGATACAAATAATCAATTGATAGATATTATTACCAAACCTTTTAATGAAGAAAGTTTTTGTTTTATAAGAAGAAAACTTGATATGCTTGATGGATTAACATTGTCTTAATGAATGTTTTGCCAATTGTATGTCGTGTGAACCTTGAATGTTAATTCCTTCATATGATGCATTTTACATTATTGATTTTATGGTATGAAGTGGTTAACATGATAAAAATATGTGCTTTAAGGCATATAAACTTTTTAGAAATCTTCTAGTCATGTTTTAGACTTAGTTTGAAGATTTGAGGTGGTTCACGCCCGTGACATATATTCACGGCCATGAACAAAGATAGCAAAAAGTTCCAAAAGCTTTCATGCTTTGCTTCACGACTTTCCTCAGGGGAAGAGGTAATGAAGACTAAGCTTCACGCCCGTTACTATATTTGTCACACCTGTGAAAATCCTTCTTCACGCCTTTAACTATTTAATGTCACGATCGTGACTTGTTTCACTTTCCTTTTCACGACACATATTACTAGATTATTTGTCACCATCAAAAAGGGGTAGAATGTTGAACTTTGAGGGGTATTTATATCATTTTGATAATAACAAATAATCTAGTAATAATGTATTTAATAATATTTGTGTTCTGAGTGTGTTAAATAGGACATACTGTGATTAAAACATGAAGCAAGATTAAAAGAAAACTTTTGAAGATAAAAATCAAAGAAATAGCAAAGTGTCATGTCTATGACTACTAATGTCATGCCCGTGAATATAGCTTAGCGCCAATTCTCCACCATTCAAAGTTTACAGCCATAGAGGTCAAACCAATCGTGAAAGATCAGACAAGTCACTCCCATGAAAGATTAGTCACGCCCTTGACCAAATATTTCCAAATCTTCCAAAGAGTGTTACGACTAGAGTCATCACTTGGACCACAGCTAAGAAGAACATTAATGCCCATGACACATATAGTTATGCCTGTGAACTAGAATAGAGAAATATGTCAGATACAAATTAAGAGTTGGTTCAATGACTACTTTCACATTAAATGCACCCAAACGAATATAATTCACAGAGGAAGTATAAATGCAAGTCATTTATGAATCCTAAACAGGAAGATGAATAACAAATATTTTTCATCTTTAATTTTATTGTAGTCTTGTGCATTAATTATTTTTCAACAATCCTCTCATTTTTGTGAAAAACTAATCGCTTATAACTTCTGAGCATTGTAGGTTGGTGAGAGTTTTTCATTATAATCAATTACTCAAAAGTGAGCTTGAGTATATTGGGTTAAAAGTGAAACACTTTTAAGGATTTATTGTGGGAGCCATAAAATATAAGGAATTGGTTTTTGTGTGAGCCATTGAAAAACATAAGAGAATCTCTGGGTTAGGTGTTAGCCATTGAGAGAAACACTATAGTTGTGAGTGAACTTGAAAAATTTCATTGTAATACTTAGTGTGTTAGTGAAACACCTAATTGAGATTGAGGAGAAGAGTAGGGTTTGTTACCAAAATATCTATAAATCTTGTGTGTGATATCTCTCATTCCTTTCTCTATTTTATTTATTTTGCACTTTCAATTAAACAAAATTTTATTTGTTAACCAATTAAACCTCCTTATTGGTATATTGTCTGGGCAACACTCACCATTAGCTCATTTCTTCCTTCAGGTTGAAGCTGCTAATTTGGCCTCCATTTCAATGTATTTGAGTTATTTTTTTTTTATTATGGATCAAGCCTGTGGAAGCCATTCTTCAGACAAGAGGATGATGGACTCATTATGCCAAATGGACCAGTGACATGTTCAAGAGCCAACAAGCTTAACAAGTCATGCAATAATATGTTCAAAGCTTAATCAGGAAGGAGGTGCATAAAGAGGTGTGCTCAAGGCTTGACAAAGATCTTATGGAAAACTCGAGGCTCATTACTATCCTTGGGTTGTGTGAAGATCAAGCTAATATGGAATAAGCTTATTGGGCTTAAGAGGAACAAGTCCATATTTTTGAAAATTACAAGTCATGTGCGAACTATGAGCGAGTCATGTGCCAAGATGTTATGTGCAAAATATGTGTTTATTGTGGATTTTGGGCTTAATTTGTAATTAACCTTATATTTGCATTGTGGGCTACCTTGTACTTGTTAGGTTTTAAGCATGCATAAAAGGCAACGAAAAAATTAAAATTTAAAACCCAAATTACAAGATCTTGCCTATGTATTTCAAGATTGGAGTTAACTAACATATGGAAGATACAATAGAATATTTTAATCATAATAGATGACACGCTAATATCCAATCATAGAATAACGTGTGGATTGTCATTTTTCTATAAAAGGGTTGGCTATTAATGATGAAAAGACTTTTTTTCTAACACTAGTAGTACTTTTTGCAGTATTTATTTTATCATTTCTTTCTTTACTACATAAAATCTATAATTCCTTTGATGTTTTAGTCTTTAATTTTTAGTGTGTTTTGCTATTCAAATACTGTAAACTCTTCCTAATCTTTAGCTTGAGCATATTTAACTTGTAACGGTTGATGAACTTGCATCCTCCTTCGCTTGTGCACCAGATGCAATCTAGGATGTTATATTCAAGGCTTTTACACTTGCTTCACCAGCTCATTCGGTCGTCATTAGGTTCCTTGTTAGCTACAATAGTCAGACTTGGCTCAAGAATCTAGTGAAGATCGAACTCATCATTAATTCGTTCATTTCTTAAGGCCAAAACCGCTAATTCAGCCTCCATTCCAGTGTATTTAGGTTATTTTGGTCTTGGAGTCATTTACATTGTCGGGCCACAGACCTAACTTATTTTGTATTAGGTTTCACTTTAACCGTGTATAATGTGATATACCTTCAAATAGTATAATTTTTAAAGATTGAAATAAGATGGTATAAGTCATTTCTTAAGACATGTAGTTCAAATTTTTAAGTATGAAGTATCTTTAAAATTTGAGGGAGAGCACATTTGCTCTCTTTATAATCCTACTTATTAATTCAGATTAATTTATAGTTTAAAATTACTTTACATTGTAGTATAAAATTTGGATTTGATCAAATATTATCCATTTTAATTAGTTTTGATTTTATTAAAATATCAAGAAGTTAATTATTAAAAAAGTATTAATTAACTACAAATTATAACTTAATAAATACTAACCCTCTGTAATCTTGCACAGATTGAATTTAAAGTTCCACGTGCATATTAATTAGGATAACTTCCATTGACATCACTAGTTTATCATTTCTTATAAAATCTCAAATCATTCTTTTACATCGTACTATTATACTAACATTATTGGCGCACAATTAATTAATAATTAATTGTATCTTAGATAAAGCATATATCCCCGTTAATTCTTTTTCCACCATCTTTCGCGATCAAGACACATGGCCTATCAAATACAAATGATTTAGACTTTTGGAGCCACCTCTAATGAAAGCACTTTCCTGACCACCATCGTCACCGTTTCTTAGCATGCTTCATATGTTTTTAAATCCACTAAGATATATTATATTTTTACATCTGAAATATGAAGTATGAAAGTAAAATGATCTTAGAAGGCTACGCGTTCACTCGGTTGCTACCCAACCTTAGATTATTAATTTATTATACTTGAATGACCTTGAAAATCTCAGGCCACAAATACATACATTCACTCCTTCACCAGCCCCAAATTCTATGCAAGTATATAATAGTATATGTTAGTGGGCTCTTTTTGTATTTTTCTTCTTTTCTTCAAATGTACTCTTAGAATGACAATTGGCATCTTACTTTCTTCTATTTTGATGGGTTGTGTCCATGTTATCATATGGCATGCATGCTTGCTTTCAAGTTTCAATTATGGCAATGTCCCATTAATGTCTTTGTTCAAAACATATAATAAATGTTTTTCTCAATTGCTGACGTTTCCGCGTGAATGTATCAATACAGCTTTTATGCACTTGAATTGGGAGAACATGCTAATTTACTAGGAATTTGTTATTTATTGTGGTGATTGCAGTGTTTAAAAGTTGTTTTGGATCCTATCTAATTAAAATATAAATTTAATAATTTATGGCTCACTAAATTGTAGATTAATCTATGTTGACATATAAAATACTTTTTTTTTAAATTTTTATATAATTCATACTTAACATTCGAATTCAAGACTCACAGAATGAATCCATGCTATTCTATCTCAAATTCTGTGGATTGGCATGTATTTAAGTTTATAAACAGGTGGTAGTTACTTTTTAAAATATTTAAATAAAATTTTTAAGTTTTTTTGTCCCTTTAACTCATTGATATTGATATTGATAGTTAATTAATTTATTTAAATGTTGTTTGGATTGTATAATATTCAAAAGATATTGACATATAATGATATTTCGAACTGATATAGTCTCTAGTAAAAATCAATTATATAATCACAGTGAAATTCAACTGATGGGTGTGATATGATAATTAATCTTTATAAGACCTTTTTTTAAAATTTTTTTGGGATAAAGATTATATATTTCTCATAATTAAGAGAAATTAGAGTAGTTGAGTTTGAGGGGATGATGTGAAATATATATGGTTAAGGAAGCTTTAGTGGAAGGCATTACTTATATGAAAACTAAAAACAATTAGTGGGTGACAGCAATTATGTGCATATGCTATTTGATTTAAACAGTTTTTCTATTCTCTATGAAATTCAATTGTATGTATATATGTAGGATGTGGAAGTATTCAATTTTTTAAAATCTTCTCTGCACCGACTATATTTTTCACAACTGCTGGTATTTATTAATTAAATCACATATTCGAATTGTTATTTAATTTCAATATGTGGGTCTTGGTTGTTATTCAAAGGAATTATTATTACATAAATAATATTTATGCAATATATTTAATATAATTTTTTTCCATATTAATTATAACTAAACATATTAGCACAATTTTAAATTCTAATTGTTGCGACAAAATTACTGAATAAATTATTGCAAACAGTAGTAGGAGCAAATGTTATAGTTAATTATCAATCCCCTTCTGTAAACAATGACAATAATTTTGTAATACTATAAAAATTTTATATTGCTACTGTATATTGTATGTCGTTTTCGTGGGAATGAATCTCCTAGGCAACCAAAGATAAGGTGTGACTGCCATCGGTAATGTATGTGTCCCCCAAATTAGCCTAGAAAATTTTACCTACTTTTTATCATGTGTTGATATGTTATTGACTATCTACTAACTAGGAGACATACAATCTATTATATCTACTACTTCTCATCTTCTTTCCACCATTTGTATGTATATAATAACTATGAGTAAAATATATTAACGATACTACACGTAAAGACTCGATATCTAAATTATAATTTATAATAGAAAATCTCTTTTTATTTGATTTTGTAAAATAAAATCTCATTCTTTAGTCTCCATTAAATGAGTTAATAGAAAAATGACATATTTTCCATGTCAGAAAAACAATTACACAGAAATTCTACATATCTTTCTCTCAAACTAAATTACCAAAATACTCTATTCTTCTCAACTGTGTCTCCTTCTCCTTCTATAATACTCTCTCTTCTCTAATAATCTCTCTTTTTGCTATGATAATCTCTCCTTATAAATTACCAAACACCCTGATCATTACTTGATGCAGGCATGCTATAAGCAAGTGGGCTTCAGGATGGTGCATGGTTTTGAAGATATGGAAGGACATAGGTGGATCGAGCGAGAGCTACTGATGTGGTGCTTGCACTTCCATTGTTAGCAAAAGAACCCACAAATCTAAGTTTAGTTACAGAGTTTGCAGCCAAATTGCCCATGTTGTTCATGTACTCAGAATTCAAAAATCTGAAACTCTAAAGGGAAAAATCTCTTTTCCAATAAATACAAAATTAATTTGACTTCAATTGTAACACTTGTCAAATTAGGCTCCAATTTGCGAGCACACCTTAGAATTGCGAACACGCTTACCAAAGTCTAAACTTAGATTTAAAGTAATAATTGTATGTCAAGTGAGTATTAAAAGTGTTGACTATGAGTTATTAAGTGGAGAGAATTCAATTAAAGTTGCTTTTGGGATCATTGATTTTCACAAGTTAGAAAATCTAGATTCACACCTGTGAGAAGGTGTTAATGGCCATGAATTCTTGTAGTTGGAAATGTTCAAATCGAGCAGATTCTTTCATGGTTAAATTCACACTTGATTCACGAGCAACCACTGTAAAGACCATCTTCACGGCCTTGAATAAGTGTTCACGGTCCTGACATTGCACTTTCAGACATGGATATAAAAAGAAGAGATTAGGTCAACACCTCATTCCTCTCCCACATTTTTTTGCCTCCTTCCTCTCCTTTTTCTCTTTTCTAAATGCCAACACTACTCTTCTCTCTCATCCTTCCATTTTTTTTACTCTTCCATCACTCAAATTTAAGATTCAACCTTTGTTTATGAGGAAAATTCAAGGAAAAGAGAAGGAAACCAAGTTTTGAGCAATGGGAGGTGAATTTAATAAGAAAAGAAGAAGAACAAAAGCCGGGTTTGTGAAGATTTTGGCCAGCCCTTTAAAAAGAGGTTTTGGGATCATTTAGAGAATCTAGGAGTAACCTCTAAAAGGAAGGAGGAACTTGAGGTAGTCGAGAAAAGGACAATTATATAAGAGCCCTAAAGTTAAGGTCAGTATACAATGACAAACCTTTCACTCTTGGCATGATTTGTTTTGTTTGGTAGCTTAAAAATGCCTAATGGGTGCATCAAATACTTAAAAAATTGGTAAATAAATGATTTGTGTCTTCAATGCATCTTGTTAGAAATGATGAGTCTAAAGGATGATTTGGTAAGATTATGGCTTTAAATGTATTAGAAATGATATAAAGGCATGAACTTGAGATGTGTGCATGATTGTATATTGATAAGAATGATTGACATTGGTCAATTTTAGAGAATTTACATATTGATTGTGGTTTCTTTTGTTTTGGCACGAAATATGAATGCTGAGATTTCTGGATTCGCACCCGTGAACCTCGTGTCATGATTGTGAATCCATATAACTCAAGTTGTAATTTCAGGCATAGGTATTCAAGACTTGAGTCATAGTCAGTGTCACAGCTCGATTCCCATGAAAGCATGGCTTTATAACCCCATAAAAGTTTAGTCATGGCCATGAATGTTGACCTGTGAGTATTTAAGTAAGAATGAAGAGATTTCACGGGTAAAGTTAGGACCAAATTCATAGGTTGCAATATGTGAAGGTAATCTTCATGACTATGAAAGTGAGAGTCACGACTGTGAATACTATCATTATAATTTGTTGAAAGGTTGAACCGAACCAATTCTAAATAAGGTTCATATATGATACCACATTACTTAACTTCCATTTGTGTGAAACATAATGCCTAACAATGTGTGATTAATTAAGTGTATGCTAATAAGAATATGCTACATGATGAAGAGTACATTGGTAGTCTATAATGTAACATCCTTGACCTTTTCCACATGCATTTCATTGAACATAAGCATCTTGCATATAATTCAATTGAACACGTGCATTTCATACGTATTTTCGTAGGAATAAGTTCATGGCACGCACTAGCTACGTGTCCTAGTATTTGGCAATTGTATCGAGTCACACGTGTATTCTTATAACCTAAATGATGATAACAAAGTATTAGAAATGAATTGAATAAGATGACTAAATTAAAGTAAGAAAAATGATTAGATTAAGATTAGTGAACATTTACATTGTTAATTTAGTTAAATCAGGCCAAATGATTAAACTGTATTATTGTGTGAATTAGTGAAATTATAAATATATGTAAATAATAATAATAATATAGACAAAATAAAATGAAAATGACATAAAAGAGAAATAGAAGAGAAGAGAAAAGAAATGAGAAAAGAGAAGAGAAAAGAAATGAGAAAAGAGAAGAGAAAAGAGAAGAGATGAAGAGAAAATGATAAAAAGCCAAAAAAACAAAAAGGTTGGCTTTATCTTCCTTCCCCATTTCTGCCTTTTTCTCCAGCCCGACTTCTTCTTCAATTTCCTCCATTTTAGACTTCAATTCATCCTTGTTTCATCTAGTTTTTGAAGCATATTGATCCCTTTCAAGGTTGTTCTTGGTAAGTAATCAATTCTTATTGCTATAGGGTTAATTTGAGTTGCTTAGGTTCAATATTAGGTACTGAATTGCACCCCGATTTTGATATCCATAGCAATTGATTCTGGAAAATCTTAAAACACAAACGTTGTTCCTTTATATCTTATATTTATGGATATGTAAATAGTGTTTCAATATGTGGTGTATAGAATGAGATATCCCCTTCGTACTGAAACTGGTCCGGATGTGAACCCTAAGTAAATTAGCTAATGTGTTTGGTAGTGTTGAATATGTTAAATCCCATATTTGAAGTACCTCAAAACATCAAAGTTGTAGATATATGTGTTATGTATCTGTATACAAAATTTCAGGTTCATAGGTCTTGTAAATTTTGAGTTATGGTGAATGGGCAGTTGTAGAAACTTTTTTGGCCCATTTGAGCTCTTTATAGCTGATTCTGTAAATTGTCAAAATAGGAATGTTATAGGTATATGTCTTAGCTAAATGTTGGTACTAATTTCAGCTTCATTGGTTATGTATAGACTAAGTTATGGCCTTTGGAAGCCATACTGGTCCGGAAGCCAATTCTATTATGGACCAGTAAAATATTGGTTATAATATGAAGACCTTAGAGACATAATTGATGAAAGTTGTAAACATGATAAATGTTCCATATGAACCCATATAAGGTTCTATAAACTTTCATTAAAATAGGACTTATAGATTATAAGTTAAGATGAACCGAAGTGAGTACCCTGAAACTGCCTAATGGTAGAAAACAAGGCAAAAAATAGAACACTATTAAAAATTCCACCAAATATTGTAAAATGCTCCAATTGTTTTGAAATTTTAATATGTTATATAGTTATATGTTATTGTTAATTAGGAATAAGAATCAGATTACTTCGTCAAGTATAGCAAAAGTTATAGGCTAAACAGTCCCATAAGGTCATACTGCTTCATAGGAAAAATCATAACTATTGACATGAACAATGCATATTAATTTGTTTAAGCCACATTAAGTCTCCATAATCATGAGTTAATTGATTATGTTTTCATATTATGCTCGCAACATATTAGAGACCCACAAAGAGTGGATAGCAATAAGTTAGAGATCGGAATCAAAGGAGAACGGTGGGTCTAATTATCGATTGAATTCTTTAGTGCAAATGAATGTTGCTTGCTATGTGATTCATATGATTGTCATGATTGGTCCTTGATAATGTAATGATGAATAATTTGTGACATTGTGGTACATATAAATGGTATACTTGTAGTATATTTGAGGTATATGTTTCACATATGTGATATATATACATGTTATATGTATAGTATATGCAAGGTATATGCGTGACATATGAGGTATATATGGAATATATGTATGTTGTATATGATAAAGATGCAATGATTGATGAATGCTTAAATACAAGTGCATATGCATATGGACTAAAAGGGCGTTGTGACTCGTTAATCGATATTGTAAAGCAAAAGAAGAGGCCTATGGCCCAACAAATGTGCAAATGAAACAAATGATCAAGCTAGCTAGCAAATGCAAATGCAAATGTTCACATGGAAACCCGGGGCAATGTCTGTTTAACTTAGTCACAACAAAATGAAATAAGCAAAGCATTTGCATACATAAAGAGTAACGATTATATGTTTCAATTTTATTGATACTTATACAATACTGATGATTGGAATGGAATACATGGTGTATATTGGATTTGTGATTTATTACTATGAGTTGTTTGGTACTTTAGAGCTCATTGGATGGTTATTCTCACTGAGCCGCAACTCATCAATTTACATCATTTTTCAGGTAAAGAAAAGTGATAGCTCATTTTAAGTAGCGTATAGAAGACATGGAGCACAGGTCACTGGTCGGGC
This sequence comes from Triadica sebifera, assembly GCA_023653625.1. NCBI lineage: Eukaryota > Viridiplantae > Streptophyta > Magnoliopsida > Malpighiales > Euphorbiaceae > Triadica > Triadica sebifera. The sequence continues at coordinate 13,401,483 of CM042898.1, read as the reverse complement.
CTCATCACTCTCTCTCTTCTTGCATTCCACACAAGCATAAAAATATTTCATCTGCATTTTGTATTTATATGGTTGAATATGTACAGTCAATTTAGAATTGGTTTTAAAAATGTATAAACGAAATCAACTCGTATATACTTATGTGTAAAGTTTATGTTGTAATATATGTGATATATCGTATTGTGGGTTTTAATGTTGACTTGAAAAGTCATTGAGTAATATTACAGGATATGAGACTTGCAAATTCATTGACAGGTATTACAGGATATGAGACTTGCAAAGTCATTAGTTGATTTTACAGGATATGATATGAAAAAAAAATTTTACTACCAATGTTAACAGGGTATTTTGTCTTTCCAACATGATATGTGTGATTAATTGATACAGGGATAGGTTGAACTCAAATTTATAAGATGTGGTGCTACATTTTTGGTATCAGAGCAGGGATAGGTTCCAAGGGAGCATGCATATGCATAAGAGCATGATAACATATGCATCCTATGTGTTGAACATTATGTAGTGACATAATTTCATTTATTTTAGGGACATCATAAGACATGATTCACCAAGGAGGGAGAGGCCAACTGAAATGCATTCTCATGAGCCATCACCTCATTTACATAGAGATCAACTAGCCCTAGGAGCTAGAGCTCCAGTACAAGCATCACAGTCATCTCATGCAGAAGTACCCCATGAAAACCTAGAACAAGAAGTATATGGTCCTGAAATGTACAAGGAAAGACATTATGACAAGCTGAGGAAACATGGTGCAACTGATTTCAATGGCACAACAGATCCAGCAAAAGCTGAGACATGGCTAAAAAGGACACAGAGGGTACTGAATATGATGAGATGTACCCCGGATGAGAAATTCGATTATGCAGTATCCTTACTGCAAGGAAATGCTTATGAATGGTGGGAGACAGTCCTCGACAGTGAAGCACAATTACATGGAATGATTTTCTCCTGGAATTTCAGAACAATTACATGCCTGAAGCATATAAAGATGAGAAGAGGAAGGAATTCCTGAATCTGAAATAGGGGAATATGTCTGTTGCGGAGTATGAAGTACAATTTAATAAACTTTCCCATTATGCCACCTTCATGGTGTCTACTGAAAGAGACAAATACAGGAAGTTTGAGGAGGGCCTCAAATATGAGATCAGAAACAGAATCACAACTACTGATCTTGATAATTATGCCAGACTCAGAGCTGATGCAATCAGAGCTGAACGGTTAATGAAAGAAGTTGGGGAGCAATAAATTAAAAGGGCAGCACGTGAGTTCTTTGGTGAATCTAGTAGAAGGTCGGGAAAAAGAGGTAGATATATGCCTGCACAGTCTGGTAACAGAAGTGGGTACTCCAGTTCTAGAGGTCGAGGCACGACTTTCTCTTACCCAGGCAGAGGGTAGAGCCAATATGTTGAATAGAGGCCCACATGTAGTCATTGTGGTAGATAGCATACAGGCAAATGTAGAAGGCTCACAGGAGCATGTTATTTCTGTGGATCGATGGAGCATATGTATAGAGACTGTCAAAATAGAGCCAAACTAGCAGAGACCAGCAGAGGCAGAGGAGCATCTGAGACTACAGTTGAGGCTTCGAGGGTCTAGTGGAACACAAGGCAGAGGAAGAGGCAGGGGAAGGACTGGTACAATGGGCAGAGGAGGAACCAGATCTGAAGGTCAGAGTTCTAGACCCCCTACTCAGGCCAGGGTGTTTGCTATGACTAGACAAAAGGCGGTGGATGGTCTCGAAGTAGTTACCGGTAATATTTACATTTATGATATGTTAGCATATGCATTGATTGACCCAGGCTCCACTCATTCATTTATATCATTGCATATGACATCTAAACTACATCAAACGCATGAGCCTTTGGGGATTGACATAAATGTGAGTACTCCATTGGGAACAGTGGTAGTTGTGAATAATGTCTGTCATGATTGCCTGATATGCATTGACAGAGCTGAGTTAATAGCTGATCTGATTTTATTGCCAATATATGAATTTGATGTGATACTGGGAATGAACTGGTTAACTAGACATCATGCAATAGTGAATTACTTTACTAAGAAAGTAATTCTAGAATCACCAAACCAGCCAAGGGTAGTATTTCTAGGTGAAAGAAAACTTGTGCCTACATGTCTAGTTTCAACTGTAAAGGCATTTCGAATGATCAAAGGGAGATGTGAAGCATATTTGGCATATGTGACTGATACTAGAACCACTGATAGCTTGCTTGAAAATATACTAGTGGTAAGGGAATTTGCTGATGTATTCCCAGATGATCTACTTGGTTTACCACCAGATAGAGAGATAGAATTCACTATTGAACTAGTACCAGGAACAACACCAATATTAAGGTCACCCTACAGAATGGCCCCAGTTGAGTTGAAAGAACTGAAGACCCAATTGCAGAAGTTACTTGACAAAAGGGTATATTAGACCTAGTGTATTACCATAGGGAGCTCCAGTGTTATTTGTTAAAAAGAAAGATGGAACAATGAGATTGTGCATCGATTATAGGCAATTGAACAAAATGACGGTGAAGAACAAATATCAATTGCCTAGAATAGATGATTTGTTTGACCAGTTGCAAGGAGCCCAAATATTCTCCAAGATTGATTTGAAATCAGGCTATTACCAGGTGAAGGCAGTAGAAGCAGATGTTCCAAAGACTGCCTTTCGAACCAGGTATGGACATTATAAATTTTTAGTAATGCCATTTGGGTTGACTAATGCTCCAGCTGCATTTATGGCATTAATGAATAAGGTGTTTCAACCATATCTGGATAGGTTTGTGATAGTATTTATTGATGACATATTGGTGTACTCAAAGAATAGGGGAGAACATGAACAACATTTAAAAGTTGTGTTGCAAACTTTGAGGGAGAAACAATTATATGCCAAATTGAGTAAATGTGAATTCTGGTTAGATCATTTGGTGTTTCTTGGACATGTGGTGTCGTGTAAGGGCATAGAGGTTGACCCAAAGAAAATTGAGGCTATGGTAAATTGGGAAGCTCCTAAAAATATTTCAGAAATGCGTAGTTTTCTGGGTTTAGCCGGATACTATCACAAATTTGTTGATGGATTCTCCTTAATTGCTAGCCCTTTGACTAAATTGTTGAGAAAGAATGTGCCTTTCAAGTGGACTCTATAATGTCAGAGGAGTTTTGATGAACTAAAACACAGACTAACCTCAGCACCAGTGTTAACTATCCCTATAGGTACAGGTGAGTTTACAGTATATAGTGATGCTTCTCACCAAGGCTTGGGATGTGTGTTGATGCAACATGATAAGGTGATAGCTTATGCATCCAGACAACTGAGACCACATGAGATAGCATATACAGTGCATGATTTAGAATTGGTTGTAGTTGTATTTGCATTGAAGATTTGGAGGCATTATCTGTATGGTGAGACATTCCAGATCTTCACAGACCATAAAAGCTTGGGTTATTTGTTGACACAGAAAGAATTAAACATGAGGCAGAGACGGTGGCTAGAGCTATTGAATGATTATGACTGTACCATTGAATACCATCCAGGGAAAGCCAATATGGTAGCAGATGCATTGAGTAGGAAGGCTAGTAGTAGTGTAGCTCACTTGCAAGTATCCTCTTTTCCATATTTGATTCAATTACGATCTATGAATGTTGAATTAAATATACATGATGAAGGATCACTGATTGCTACTCTTCAAGTCAGACCTATACTAAAGGAGAGTATCAAAGAAGCACAAAACAAAGATCCTCAATTATGTGAGAAAATTGATATGGTAAGGCAGGGAAATAATACAGAGTTTCATTTGTAGAATGATACACTGATGTTAAAGTCACGCATATGTGTTCCAGACACTGAGAACTTGCATCAGGAAATAATGGAAGAGGCACACAATGCACCGTATGCAATGCACCCAGGGATGACAAAGATGTATCACAGTTTAAGGCCTAATTATTGGTGGCCAAGAATGAAGAAAGACATAGCAGAATATGTTTCCAAATGCTTGACATGTCAGCAGATTAAAATTGAACATCAGGCACCAGTTGGTAAACTACATCCATTGTTAGTGCCAGAATGGAAATGGGAAAGAATAACGATGAATTTTGTCTATGGATTGCCAAGAACTCCACGGAAAAATGATGCAGTATGGGTAATTATTGACAGATTAACCAAGTCAACACATTTTTTACCTATTAGATGGGGCTGTACACTTGAGAGTTTGGCCAAATTATATGTGAATGAGATAGTTAGATTGCATCGCATTCCAATGTCCATTGTGTCTAATAGAGATCCACGGTTTACTTCACATTTTTTGGTGAGTTTACAAGATGCATTGGGAACAAAATTGAATTTCAGCACTGCATTCCACCCACAAACTGATGAACAATCAGAGAGGACTATATAGACTTTAGAAGAAATGCTCAGAGCATGTTCTATGGAATTCAGAGGTGCTTGGGATGAATATATAGCATTGATTGAATTTGCTTACAATAACCAGTATCATAGCAGTATCCAGATGACATCATATGAGGCATTGTATGGCAGAAAGTGCCGAAGCCCCATCATTTGGGATGAAGAAGGAGCACGTGCATTAGAAGGGCCAGAGATAGTGCAAGACACAGTGGATAAGATCAATGTTGTCAAGAACAAGCTAAAGGCAGCCCAAGATAGACAGAAAAGTTACACTGATCAACATAGAAGGGAAATGGAATACGAGTTGGGTGAAAAAGTATTTCTTCGTGTATCTCCATGGAAAGGGATAATCCGATTTGGAAAGAAGGGTAAATTGAGCCCAAGGTATATAGGGCCTTATGAAATTCTTGAGAAGGTTGGTCCACTAGCATACAGATTGGCGTTACCACCAGAGATGGCTCAGATTCATAATGTGTTTCATGTGAGCATGCTTAGAAGATACAGGTCAGATCCTACATATGTACTTAAAGATCAAACCATTGAGATTGCAGATGACATGAGTTATGTTGAGGAACCAGTGCAAATCATCGGATACAAGACTAAACAGCTAAAAAACTGAGAAATACCTTTAGTTAAGGTATTATGGCATAACCATTTACTAGAAGAGGCAACATGGGAAACAGAAGAAAATATGAAAAGGCAATATCCACACCTGTTTCCAGGTATTAAATTTAGAGGATGAAATTTTTAAAAGGAGGGGAGAATTGTAACATCCTTGACCTCCCCACATGCATTTCATTGAACATAAGCATCTTGCATACAATTCAATTGAACACGTGCATTTCATACGAATTTTCGTAGGAACAAGTTCATGACACGCACTAGCTACGTGTCCAAGTATTTGGCAATTGTATCGAATCACATGTGTATCCTTATAACCTAAATGATGATAACAAAGTATTAGAAATGAATTGAATAAGGTGACTAAATTAAAGTAAGAAAAATGATTAGATTAAGATTAGTGAACATTTACATTGTTAATTTAGTTAAATCGGGCCAAATGATTAAACTGTATTATTCTGTGAATTAGTGGAATTATAAATATATGTAAATAATAATAATAATATAGACAAAATAAAATGGAAATGACATAAAAGAGAAATAGAAGAGAAGAGAAATGAGAAATGAGAAGAGAAAAGAAAAGAGAAAAGAGAAGAGAAAAGAAAAGAGATGAAGAGAAAATGATAAAAAGCCAAAAAAACAAAAAGGTTGGCTTTATCTTCCTTCCCCATTTCTGCCTTCTTCTCCAGCCTGACATCTTCTTCAATTTCCTTCATTTCAGACTTCAATTCATCCTTATTTCAGACTTCAATTCATCCTTGTTTCACCTAGTTTTTGAAGCATATTGATCCCTTGCAAGGTTGTTCTTGGTAAGTAATCAATTCTTATTGCTATAGGATTGATTTGAGTTGCTTAGATTTGAAAATTAGGCACTGAATTGCACCCCGATTTTGATATCCATTTCAATTGATTCTAAAAAATCTTAAAACACAAATGTTGTTCCTTTATATCTTATATTTATGGATATGTAAATAGTGTTTCAATATGTGGTGTATATGGAAAATCTTAAAACACAAATTCATTATAGGTGTCTGTTGTTACAAAACAGCAGACACCTATAGTTAAGTTTTTTTAAAATATTATAAATTAACAAACATACAACAAATTGTGAAAATTAATTAAACCCACAAAAAACTAATTGTATAAGAAAAAAACAACTAATAAGTGAAAAAAAACTACAACATAAAATTAACAAAAAGAAAATATAAAAAAAATAAAATGGATAAATAAATTTCTTTGCATAAAAAAAGTAAGAGATCAAGTACCAATAGTGATAAGGTGGAGAACATACAACTCCTTGGCTAATTAATGGTGGAAATTAGCTTTAACATATGCTGAACCAACTTGTTTTCTCCTTACCAAATGCCTTAGACAATCTCCTAATACATGAAACTCATTTTCATTTTTTGAATCAACAAAAAAAAAAATTTCTTGCCATCATCATGGCTACGAAATGAAGGTTCAAATTTGAACATGTTAACTGAAAAATGGAGACTCAAATTTGAACGTAGTAGCCAAAAAATGTAGAAAAAAAAGGTAAAGAGAAAAAGTAAAGAATACCTTTTCCATGTGTATCTTCGGCCACCAACGAACAATGTAGCTCTTGTCATTGTCTTCTCCACTCGATGCGATCCAAAATTGATGCGATGAAGGTATATGTTGAGAGCTGAAGATGGAGATGGTCGGCGCATACAACTAGATTTCAAGCTCTAAAGTAAATAAAATAGATATATGCAGTTAAGTTTCAAATAAAAGGCACAAACAAGAACCGTATTTTTTATTTTAAAAAATGAACTATAGGTGTCTGTCTTTACTCATGACAGACACCTATTGTATACTAATATGCATATGCTTTTATTAAAGCCAGACGCATATGAGTGTAGAGATATTACGCTTTTGTCCTTTCAAATGACAGACACCTAAAGTAAAAGGTATATGCGTCTATTTTTTGTTAAGACTGACACCTAAAGTACAAGTTGAATTTTACATGTCTGTCATTTATATTAACAGATGTATATACTAATAAAAATATTTTTCAACAATTAATTCAAAAAATTATTATTTATTAATAAACAATAGGTGTGTTATTTGTTAAGATAGACGCTAAAAGTATATCATATGTGTCTATTTTTTATTAAGACAGATGCCTAAAATACAAATTGAATTTTATATGTCTATCGTTTATATTAACAGACACATATGCTTTGTCATTTTATCATATATTTACTAAAATGTCACCGCCTTTATTCTATGTGTTTAGTATTTTTACAACAGACACATATAATCTTTGCTTAAAAGTATTTTTATACTAGTAATTGATTACCTTTAGGGCACCTCTTTAACAATCTCCCACTTGTAATAAAACCAATTTCCTTTATACATTATACCATGGGCAAGTACATGACTATCATGTTTCTTTTGGGGAAGTATCTTAGTGAAAGGATCAACTATATTCTAATCAGTAGGAACTCTCTCTATCTTTACATTATGTCTACCTATGAATTCCCAAATCAAATGGTAACATCTGAGTACATGCTTGGATATTTAATGAGATTGTGGCTCCTTTTCTTGTGCAATGGATCCATTATTATCACAATACATGGGTATTGGATCAACAATGCTGGGAACCACTTCTAGCTCTATGATGAATTTTCTTATCCAAATTGCTTAGCTACCTCAGAAGCTGCAATGTGCTTTACTTTGATTGTGGAATCTACAACTGTCTCCTATTTGGAACTCTTTCAACTGATTGCACCATCATTTAAAATGAATATATAGGCTAACTTGGATTTATAGTCATCCTTGTGACATTGGAAGTTGGCATCCGTATACCGATTACTCTAAGCTCATTATCTCCATAAACCAATAATGCATCCTTAGTTATTCTCAAGTATTTAAGGATGTTCTTAACATCCACATAATGCCTTTCACCAAGATCTGACTGGTATCTGCTTGTGACACTCAGAGCATACGACATATTAGGTCTATTACATAATATAACATACATGATAGATCCAAAAGCCGAAGGATATGTAATCCTACTCATGTGCACCCGTTGATCCTATGTATTTAGACATATGGACTTAGAAAGGGTAATCCCATGAGTCATAGGAATAAATCCTTTAGTGGAATGTTCCATGCTAAAGCTCTTTAGCATCTTATCTATGTATGTAGACTGAGAAAGACCAAACAATCTTTTAGATCTATCTCTATAGATTTTAATCCCCAATATATAGGTTGCTTTTCCAAGGTCTATCAAGGTGAAATTCATAGAAAGCCATATTTTAACTAATTAAAGAACTGAGATGTTGTTTCCTATAAGAAGTATGTCATCTACATACAATACTAGAAATACGACTGTACTCCCACTAACCTTCTTGTAAACACAAGGTTCATCCATATTTTGTTAGAAACCAAACTATTTGATTGTCTCATCATATCAGATGTTCCAACTCCTGGATGCTTGCTTCATCACTAAATGTTTAGGTTGTATCATGTACACATCCTCAGTCAGATATCCATTAAGAAAAGTTGTTTTCATATGCATTTGCCAAATGTCATAATCATAATGAGCAGTAATGGCTAGAAGTATCCTGATGGATTTAAGCATAACAACTGGAGAAAAGGTTTTGTCATAGTCAACACCTTGTCTTTGATGATATCTTTTAGCTACCAGCCTAGCTTTATAGGTAACTATATTACCTTTCATGTCAGTCTTCTTCTTGAAGACCCATTTGCACCCAATGGGTTTTATCCCTTCAGGTGGGTCAACCAATGTCCATACTTGGTTTTCATATATGGAATCCATCTCTGATTGCATGGCTTTTAGCCACTTGTTAGATTCTGAACTATTTAGAACTTTTTAATAGGTAGTAAGCTCATCATCCTCTATGAGGAATACATCATTCTATTTAGTTATGATAAATCCATATCTTTTGAGAACAGTGTGTGTTTCAGAAGGCATAGTTGTTACTTCATCTACATGAATAACTGATTCAGGTTCTGTTAGTTGATTTGCATATATTTGAGCATCTTAAACTTTATCAAGTTCAATCTTGCTCCCACTATCTTCTTCTGGAAGAAATTGTTTCTCTAAGAAGACAACATGTTTTGAAACAAACAACCTTTGTTCCAAGTGTGATAGAATTGATATCCAAATGACCTTTTTTTATATCCTACAAAGAGACACTTATTAGACTTAGCTTCTAAATTATTTGACATCATAAGTAGGACAACTCTATACTTTCATGTGTGAAAGTATAGGTCTCATGTTATTCCATATCTCATATGGTGTAACATCAATTGACTTAGAAGGGTCTAGTGCATAACCGAAGAAGGACTTAGGTAGTTTTACAAAACTCATCATTGATCTTACTATGTTTAATAAGGTTCAATTTCTCCTTTCAGCCACACCATTGTGTTATGGCATATAAAGTGGAATATGTTGAGATAAAATCCCATTATCTCTGAGATAACCTTGAAACTATTGACTTAAGTATTCTTTACCTCGATCAAATCTAAGTGTTTGAATACTTTTTCCAAGTTGTTTTTTCACTTCATTTCTGAATTCTTTGAACCTTTCAAAGGCTTCATATTTGTATCTCATTAGATACAAGTACCCAAATCGTGAGTAATTATCAATAAAGGTAATGAAATGGATGAAACCACCTCTAGCATGCACTGACATTGGGCCACATACATCTATTTGTATAAGGTCCAATAGTCCCTTGGCATGTTCACCCTTTCCACTAAAAGGTAATTTTATCATCTTTCCTAACAAATAAGATTCACATGTGTCATATGATTCATAATCAAATGACCCTAATTCACCATGCTTGTGTAACTAAGTCACGCGTCTCTCATTTATATGGCTAAGGCAACAGTGCCTTAAATATGATGGTTTTAGGTTGTTCAAATTTTGTCTTTTGTTATTACTGATATTGAGGATTGAATTAGACATGTCAAGAATGTAAATTCCATTACATAATGTGCTAGTTCTATAAAGAATGTCTTTAAGCCATATAAAGCAACTATTGCCATTAATAGTTAAATGAAAACCTTTTCTATTTAAACAAAATACAAAAATAATATTTTTGTTAAAACTGGAATATAATAGTAATTGTCTAATTCTAAAACAATCCCACTATGGAGTGTAAATACATAAATTCCTACAGCTAATGCAACAGCTTTTGCTCTACTGCCAACACGTAGGTTTGACTCTCATTTCTTGAGCTGTCTACTGTTCTTTGGTCCTGCATGTTAGTGCATATGTGTGAGACAAATTTGGTATCCAATACCCATGCATTATTAATAGAAATAGTATTAACCTCAATAACATAAATACCTGAAGTACAAAGTGCATCCAATGTCTTTTCCTTCTTCTTATTTACAAACTCCAAATATGCCTTGTAATGCATCTTCTATTGGCAACTCTTGCCAGAATGAAGACAAGTTCCCTTTGATGCCATCTCACTGCCTTTCTTCCTTATCTTCAATGCACATTGCATTGGAGATGTTCCTTGTACCATCTTAGAGCTGAAGAATAATTTAGATATCTCATATAGCTCAGTGCAACCATGCTTATTTATTAGCTACCTTAGATGATATACAATGGTATTTGCATCCAAGTTCTCATATTTCTTTTTATGCTTAGGAGACATAGAGTCGAGCATAATGCAACCCGCCAATTTACTATCATTCATATGCTTCTTGTATGCTAATTGTTCATCAGCAGATGAATTGCTAGCAAAATGAATGGGAAACGACTCTTTTAAGACATATGCTATCTTTTTGGCCTTGAGAACTATTCTTAAACTCCTTAGCCAATCAAGGAAGTTTAGTCCAGTCAATTTGTTGGATTCAAGAATAGAGTGTTGGTTCACATTTGATGACATGATTCTAGCAATCTAGATGTAAAGAAAAATCATGTTAAGAAAATGTATTATATGCATGATTATTAGTCTTTAATAAATACACATTTTTCCTCTCACTATTTTATTGCGAACCCATAGCCCTTACTATGAATCCGAGAGAACTTGTTGGAAGCTCTTCTAGTGGATCAATATCTAACATCATTAAGAATGACCTTGGGTGTGCCCAACAAGCCACCTTAGGTCAATTGGTAGGTTTTTTCATGCAAATTGCATCATATTATGCAACTACTGAATCATTGAGCTATCAACTCTTAATATGTTCACATATCATGTACACTTACCCAATACTGCCTCTAATTCACATTGACCTTGAGTGTGCCCAACAAGCCAATGTAACTAGTTAAGTTGACCTATTAATCTTGAAATTATATTTCAATGGTTTGAACATATTTTTGAAAAGTGGACTTGGGTGTGCCTAACAATCCAAACTTTGAAAGAACTCTAGTTCTTTTCATATTAATGGAAGCCATTGACCTTAATATGGAGAAATAAGATGGAAATGTTCTTAGATAGTGAAAGTGTCAACTTATTAGATGTCATAGAGGAAGGATGGACTCATCCAATGGAGAAAGATAAAGATGGAAATGAAGCTCCCATTCCAAGAAGCAAATGGAATGAACTATAACAAAAGGCCAATTTAAGGAATAGAAAAGCAATTACTGTTCTTTATTGCAGCTTGAGCAGAAAAGAATACAATGGAATTTAGCATCGACCATCAGCTAAGGAAATCTATGAGTGTCTCATAACCAAGCTTGAAAGAATGAACCAAGTCAAAAACAAAAAGCTACAAATGCTTAGAAGAGAATATGAGTTGTTTCATATGAAGCCTAAGGGTAGAATTGATGATATGTATAGTAGGCTCATCACTTTTGTCAACTCACTAAGGAAACTTGGCAAAAACATTTCCCTTAAATATATTGACACCAAAAATCTTATGATTTTACCTCAAAGAATTTGGGTAGCCGGGATATCCTCCATTAAAGATGCTAATGATCTCTCAAAGCTTCATACAGATGAACTCTTTGGTAAACTTCTTACACATGAGATCAAGATGACTCAAGACACAGAAGAAGAAAAATTAAAAAGAGACAAAGGCATTGCTTTCAAAGCTATCAAAGAGACTAGTGAAAATGAGTTAAGTGATGTTGATGAAGAGCTTGTAATGCTCACCAGAAATTCAATAACTTCATTATGAGAAAGAAGAAGGAAACAACTGAACTTGAAGAAGCAAAACTTAAGTAAAAGGGAACAACCGGTTTGCTATGAGTGCAACAAGCCCGAACACTATCAGTTAGAATGCCCAAGATTAAAAAAGAAAGAAAGGAATGAGAAAAGAAAAGCCTTCAAAGTAATTGGGATGACTCAAGCGACAGTGATGGTGAACCCGATGACAAAACTGCAAACCTATATTTTATGAGATTTGAAGAGCCAATAGAAAAGGAGGTAACTTTAGACCTAGACTTTGAATTTAATGATGAAATGATGAATGCTTTTGAAAAATTGTTAGATAAATGTGATAATATCTCTTTTAATAATAGCTCACTTAAAGAATTGACTCTAGAACAAGAAATTGAGAAATCAAAATCTTCTAATGAAGAGTTAACTAAATCTTTCAATGAAAGCATTTCAATAAAAGATAAAGTATTAAACAAACTTTTTGAGAAAAATGCTTTATTAGACAAATAAGTTTCTCATCTTAAAGGATCCATTTCTAGATTTAATAAAGGAAAGGAAATTTTAGATGGTATGATTTTTATTAATTCAACTCTTTTAAAATCTAAAAGTGGTATTAGTTTTGGAAATTTACATGCTAGTACTTCCAAAAGTCAAAGTGTGGGTATCACCGAGACTTTTTATCAACCAATGTATAAAACTAAGGAACATAAAAGGTTTAATGGTATGAAAGCAAATAGCTCAAAAGCTAAATGCTAAAGGAGACCAAAACCTATAAAAGATTATCACCCATCTTCATATGCTTATAATGATTTTAAAAGAAAAAGACATGCACCTCATGCTATATGTCATTATTGTGGTAATATATGACATATTAACATGAAATGATTTATAAGGAAGGCTCACTTATATCATTCCGATGCTAACCCCTAAGGACCCAAATATATTTGGGTACCTAAAACCAAGTAATTTACCTTTTTGCATGTATGCTTGAAATCCACCATCAGCAAAAATAAATGGTATCTTGATAATGGATGTTTAGGTCATATGATCGAAAATTCCAACCTATTCACTCACCTAGAGATGAAAAATGTTGGTAAGGCAACTTTTGGTGATAATTAAAAATATAACATCATTAGCATTGGTCAAGTTGGTAAGAAAGGCTCAACTCTAATTGAAAATGTTATTTTGGTTAATGGTTGAAAACATAATTCATTTACTATTAGCCAATTATGTGATAAAGGATACAAAGTAACTTTTGAACCTATGAAATGTAACACCCATCTTATAGCCATGGGCGAACCTTACTGTACAGGTGGATGCCACACGACTAGATCTGTATCTATCTGTCTTAATTAAAACTTTTCTAACTTATATATGCATTAATAGTATTAGTTCTGAATCAATCTAATATATAAAAATATAAAACTTTCTGTTTGTATCTGAATCACATCCATAGTCATATCAAAACTATCTTGGGCATTAAAATCCCTTATTACAAAATCTATACTTAATGAAAACATAATTCAATTATCTTTTTCTAATCCATAACGTGTAAAAAACAAACGGAATAAATGAAATGATAACACATACCCAATATGGGATACTTTGACTCATCTGACTGGCTTGATCTTTTCTTTTTGCCAACAGTCTACTGGCTCTAAACCTGCATATAGGTAAACCCACATGCTATGCTATTGAAAGCTTAGTGGTACATATAATCATTTAAATTCTAACATGCATTCATATATTAACACATCATTCATAATCAGAACATACACATGTGCTTGATCATATCATCATGTACATATCACATATTTGTTGGGCTTTAAAGAATGAATCATATTCATAAATGCAGTGGAGAAATTAAATTTTCAAAATCCGAAACAAAATATCATACTTGTGCCATTAAAACTAATTTATATAAATATAAAGATTAGAAATTATACCTTGTAATTTCTTATTTATTTTTCAAATCTTCACTTTGTTGCGCGATCCATCCCGGAATAATTCTCTCATATATTGGATCCTATCCAAGACCATTTTACTCATTCTCCATATCTTCAATGCGTGTGATCCATTAGGTTCCTAGTTATGTTGGCCACTTAAATTAACAATTAATTTAAGCAAGTCATGAGCGATATCTAGCAACACATCATGACCCCCAATTGACCGGAAAGTCAGTGGTTTGACTACAAACATTTCCATAGATAATTTTCGTGCAATTATTCCTTTCAGCATTCTATACCCCACTTGGTTTAGAGTATGGACATGTGTCAACTCCCACTAGATTGACTACGTCACGTCTAGTCCAAGTAATGTTAGTTCTTGTCCTTGATGCTTATTACTCTATTATTATGTCATTAAAGACTATCTTTATGACATTTCCACTCCGGCTAGAGATTTCCGAGTAATGACCACGATAAGAGGCCATAGGTATACACTCCTTCTATCAAGAGTGGTGAATCCTTTATTGGTTACCCAATTACCTTCGAATATCTCAAGCTGTATCCAATCACCACCCTATGAGCAACCTCCTTGAGGCAACAAGGAATAGTGTCAAAATACAAAATCAATATTCAAGATATCCTTAAGTACCTCAAGTCTAAGGATACTTGCACCATTACTATGATGAGACTATCATTGACATTTGAATAGATTATCCATATGATTGTCTCATAGTTGGTCATCCAATGTACTTAGCTACACTTAGCAAGCATCCATATGTTATCTCTAAACATCTCATGTTTATAGATTATGAGATCTACTACTCGATCCAATCAAGGAGTGTCACATGTGCTAGTCTGTCTGGATTAATAATGTCCCATCTCATTAATCTTATGACTTGGGATAATTTTCATGCTAACATAATTACACATAATAAGAATCTCAATATCATGATCTCATCATGATTTTCTTCATGCTATGTTATGTATCAAGGACTTCATTAATTGATTTAAGATCACTTATCAATTCATATATCAAATGAACATCAAATTAATGAAAAAGCCTTTTATTAATCAAATAAATTTGTACAATAAGTGCTAAAGGTGATTGCCTTTAAAGCACTTCTCTAACAATATTGACTTACTTTATTCATGCTAACTTGTCTATATTTTTTAATAAGATCATGATATTCAAAACATATACATACTAGTATACTCAACCATGTATATATCAAAGTGAAACACACGTATTAAGTATTTGTATCTATTTACATCATGGCATAATTATCATAGGGGAATCCATATAATATAATCATACAATATATCGATTATAGTCATACTGAGTTTCATTATATATTGAAATAACAAGCTTTTAATTTCATATATATATGATTACTGGTTTCCAAAATCCCTTTCTAGGATGTGATTGTAATCTGATTCACTGAGTTCTGTATATCTTTGTGGAAATGCTTTTCCTTACAATTTTTGTATACTGCATTACTAATTTCCAGTTCCTTAGCCCAATAATCTAGACCTGGACCATCTAGATGTGGGTTGTGAAATATGATCGCTCTAACACAAGTTTAAGCCACCTTGTTCACTACTGTATCTGTCCGTATTGCTACCACTGAGCTTCTCAAATCATGAGCACTCTAACACAAGCTTAAGCTACTCTAATGAGCAATGACTGCATGCATATGGTATAAGGGCACTCTAACCTGAGCTTAAGCCACCTTATCCCTAATTCGAATATGCTACCATTGAGCTTCTCAAATCAGGAGTGCTCTGACATGAGCTTAAGCCACCTGATGAGCAATATAGTAATTGCATGCATAAATATTCTACGATACCATAACCCTCTTAATGGCATGCCACCTATCCTAGCTAGTCCTTGAATAGAGAATGGGCATATCTATTCATTTTCTGGATATTAACATCATTTATGTTACATTTCATATTTCCATGATATCATCACATATCATTCTAATATTCATAGCACCTAGTGCATTCATATGTTTCATCATCATGACATCATATGGCAGTTAACCTCATTTGATCATAATAAGTGTGTGTATATATGATACTCATGTTGTTTCATCACTTAAATCAATTTACAAGTTTTTGGATATAGGGCATGAATGGTATATTTACGGGTGTGAATCCTTCTGTTATGGGTTGTCTACTAGTGACTCAGCCGTGACTGGCTTATGATCATTCATGGATGGGAATATTTGTTCACAGGCATGAAATTCATACTTTCATAGGAGTGAACCTTGGCTTCACAGGTGTGAAATACCTTAATGGGCGTGAAGCTTAGCTTCACGGGCATGATAGATCACACAAAAACAATATTCCAACACCATTTTCATCCAATTTCACACACAATTATGCAAAATTCTAAAGCTAACCAATGTTATTAACACCTATCAACACTTCCCATATTCTAGAATGTAAAATCAACCATAAACATAATCAAAGTGAAACGTACATATTAAATAATTGGGTCTATTTACATCATGGCATAATTATCATAGGTGAATCCATAAAATATAATCATACAGTATATCGATCATAGTCATACTGAATTTTATTATATATTGAAATAACAAGATTTTAATCTCATATATGTATAATTACTGGTTTCCAGAATCTCTTTTCAAGATGTGACTGTAATATAATTCACTGAGTTCTGTATCTTTGTGGCAATGCTTTGCCTTACAATTTTTGTATACTATATTAATAATTTCCTATTCTTTAGCCTAATACACCAAACCTGGACCACCCGGATGAGAGTTGTAAAACATGAGCGCATGAGCAATGACTGCATGTATAAGGGTATAAAGGCACTCTAACCCAAACTTAAGCCACTTTTTGCCTAATCTGGATATGCCACCATTGAGCTTTTCAAAGTAGAAACGCTCTGACATGAGCTTAAGCCACCCTGATGAGCAATATAATAATTGCATGCATAGATATTATACGGTACCGTAACTCCCATAATGGCATACCACCTATCCTAGCTAGTCCTTAAATAGAGAATGAGCATATTTATTCACTTTATAGATATTAACATCATTTATGTTACATTCTGCAATATCTTCTTGTATCATTCTAATATTCATAACACCTAGTGCATTCACATGTTTCATAATGATGACATCATATTGTAGTTTACCTCATTTGATCATACCAAGTGTGTGTATATATCATACTCATATTATTGCATCACTTAAATCAATTTACAAGTTTCTAGATACAGGGCATTCACGAATGTGAATCCTTCTGTCACGGGTTGTCTACTAGTGACTGGCTCATAATCATTCACGGACAGGAACATTTATTCATGGGCGTGAAATTCATACTTTCACGGGAGTGAAGCTAGGCTTTACAGGCTTGAAATACCTTCATAGGCATGAAGATATCAACACTTCTCATATTTTAGAATGTAAAATCAACCATAAACATGCATAATATGATATTCAATCATTCAAACTAGGCTCCATACCTTATTTATCAATATCCCACATCAATTATCCACATATCAACATTTTTATGCATAAGAGAATATTACCAGTCATTTAACTCAAATTCCAACATATACCATATCAATATTTCTTATCACTAAACACATCAGAATACAAAATTCATAACATAAGCACATTATAAATGAATTAAAATGACTATATGTACAATTCTTAATATTTGAGTCCTAAAACTCTTTTCTTTTGTGTCTACTACCTCTAGTGGGGTTTTCCACTATCAATCTTAGTCCCTAACATGAAACAAAGACCATAATTACGTTCTATATCTGCCATTGTATCTGTTTATGCCATAAATAATCAAAACCTTAGCCTTTCATTTATTTTAAGCTTATCAATCTAACTCTCCCATTAAATTGAATCAAAACTATCAAAGATTAATGAAAACATCTTCCATTTCTTTTACTTCAACAATTATAGATTGGTAATAGGGTTCAAAATGTTTTTCAGTCCCTCATTAGGTTCTGACTTCAATTATTATATCAAAATTTTTGTTTTTTAATCCATTTCAACCTCATTTGTGTTGGTTATTTCGTGTTTAATCAATTAGAATAAAAAAAAAGAATGAGAGAAATTTGTTTATGAGGTTTCAGAATGTGGTTGCTCGGATTGGAAGTGATTTTATGTGAGTTTTTCTGTCAAAACATGAAACTACCATATATAAACTGTAAACTTTCACAGGCATGAACTGTAGTGTCACTGGCATGAACTATAGTGTCACGGCTATAAAGCTTCTCAGCTTTAGAATGTGAATTTCATGAGATTCACGACTATGATTAACTATGTCATGGATGTGAACGCTAGAAACTTCACTTTTTCCTATTATTTTCATTATATTAAAGTTTTTAATACCCATAGCCACAAATATACTTCTCTTATACTCTCAATATATCTTTATTTAATATATTAATTATAGGCTCTAATTTGCAGGCATTATATGAAATTCTTTGCAACCCAAATTTTGGATAACAAAGTTATCTTTTATTGTGAAAGAGTTAATAAAGTGTATACTATTGATTTTAACTCTTTGACTAACCAAGGTGTTGGTGTTTTGTTGCCATTAAAGATGACATGTGGGTTTGACATTGAAGACTTGGACACACCAGTATGGAAATCATAGGAGATTTATGTAAAGGTGATCTAGTCATTGGTCTTCTCAAAGTTAGATTCCAAAAAGACAAAGTTTGTATAGCATGCCAAATGCAAGCAAGTAAAAATTTTTTCAAACCCAAAAACAAGGTAGGCACCACTAGATCTCTTCAATTATTGCACATGGATTTATTTGGACCATGTAGAGTTACCAGTCTGGTCAGAATGCACTATGCATATGTCATTATTGATGATTACTCTATATTTACTTGGGTATCATTTCTAGCTTATAAGGATGATAGTTTTGTTATTTTTAAATCTCCTACAAAACGTATTTAAAATGAAAAAGGTTTGAAGATCTCTTTCATAAGGAGTGATTATTGAAAAGAATTTGAAAATGATTCTTTTAAACTCTTTTGCATTGAAAATGGAATTTCACACAAATTTTCTTCTCTTAGGACACCTCAACAAAATGGAGTTGTAAAAAAAAAAATAGAACATTAGTATAAATTACTAAAATACTTTTGGGTCAAAGCTGTTAATACTGCATGTTATATTTCAAATAGATTTTGTACTAGATCTATTTTTAAATAAAACTCCTTATGAGCTATGGAATGGTAGAGACTAAGATCTCATATCTAAGAGTGTTCTGATGTAAGTGCTTTATATTAAACATCAAGGACAATCTTGGAAAATTTAATGCAAGAACTGATGAAGGTATATTTCTTACTATTCTAATTCTAGCAAATCTTATAGAGTTTTTCATAAAACAACTTTAGTAGTAGAAGTGTCAATGCATATTATGTTTGATGAATCTAATCCCCATAAATCGAGAAAGTTGTAGTATAAATAATGAACATAACAACTCACCTTCATAATATGAACTTCAAGAGAATGTTGTAGTAGAACCTTCAAAGGAAGAAATATAAGAACCACCAATATCTTCTTAAACTTCAAATGTTCATGAGGATCTTCCAAAGGAATGGTATTTCAAGAAAGATCATCCAAAGAACCTCATAATTGATGAACCGAGATAGCTATTAGACATTGTCTTAAGCTTCTTAATAGTTTTGCCTTTATATCTCAAATTGAACCTAAAAATGTTAAAATTGTGTGATGAAAGTTGGGTATTTTCCATGTAAGAAAAACAAAACTCAATCAATTTGAGACAAATAAAGTATGGACTTTAGTCCCTAGACCTAAGGATTATCCTAAAGAGGCACCAAATGGGTTTTTAGAAATAAACTTGATGAATCCAATACTATTACTATGAATAAGGATAGGTTAGTGGCTAAAGGTTATAACCAAGAAGAAGACATTAACTATGATGAAACCTTTACCCTTGTTGGAAGGTTAGAAGCTATTAGAATATTGTTTGCATATGCATCTTACATGGATTTTAAATTATATCAAATGGATGTTAAAAGTGTCTTCTTACATAGTTTTATTGAAAAAGAAGTTTATATTGTACAACCTCGTAGTTTTGAACATCACTAGTTTTTAGATCATGTTTTTAAACTTACTAAAGCTTTATATAATTTAAAACAAGCCTTTAGAGCTTGGTATGAAAGACTAAGTAATTTTCTTCTAAAAAATGATTTTTCAAAAGGCAAGGTTGATACAAGACTTTTTATCAAAAAAAATATGAAAATTACATTCTCATTGTTTAAATCTATATGGATGATATTATATTTGGTGCTATTAATGTAAGCTTATGTGAAGAATTTTCTAAGTGTATGCAAAGTGAATTTGAAATGAGCATGATGGGAGAACTTAAGTTCTTTTTGGGACTTCAAATAAAAAAAAAATGCCCCAATGGAATCTTTATAAATCAAACAAAGTACACTAGAGATCTGTTAAAAAGATTTGGGATGGATGGAGCAAAAGCGAGCAAAACTCCTATGAGCAAAAGCAAGCAAGACTTGACAAAGATGAGAATGGTAAATCAATCTATTGAACCTTGAGGGATATTTCCATCATTTTGATGCTAAAAAATAAAATAGCAACAATGTATTTAACATACTTGTTTTCTAAGTCTATTGAACATGGTATGGAATATGATAGCAAGAATGGAGAATGGAAGATTAATCTTAAAAAGATAAAATTGAAGAAATAGCTTGTTCACGCCCGTGACATTATATGTCACACCCGTGATGAAGCTTAGCGCCAACAATCCAACATTTAAAGTTCACGGCCATGAAGAATGTTAGCAACTGTGAATGAACATTTTAGTCACGTTCGTGAATTAAAGTCACGCCTGTAAGAAGACATGACAAATTCTTCCAGAGAGCTTCACGACCAGAGTCACCACTTAGACCACGACTTGGAAGGATGTCATGCCCGTAAAGATAAAATGTCACATCTGTGATCAAACACTTCAAAACCTTTCAGAATGCTTCACAGCCAATGTAACACCCCCTCATTCGGGCACGAGCTGCTGGGGTGAGGGGGTGTTACAGTTTTTGGTATTAGAGCATCAGGTTGGTGTTTCTGAATTTTGGTATTAAAGCCCGGTTTGGGCAGTTTTGGGATTTTAAAATGGTTTTCATAAAAACAAATATGATATGTGTGTACCCACAATTTAGTGTTACAGTTGCTGCTTAAAGATTGGGGCCGTTATTTTATGACATAGGTAGAGTATGGCTTCAGAGTCACGACATATTGTGGCCGAAGGAGGCAAAAGTAATGAAGTTACTGAAACTGAGGCTTCATCGCGACCCAGTCATCACCGAGCTACTGTATCTAGATCCAATGCTAGCCTATCAAGAGGGCAGTCTATTGCTGGCACAGGACAAACAGAGCTTATGAGGAACATGATAGATTTGCTACAAACAGCATCACAACCAGCCTCATTAGGATTACAATTTGAGAGACTGAGGAAGTTAGGGGCACCCGATTTCTACGGTAAAGTTTTGGCTAGAACGGGTAGAGAGAGTTTTTGATCAACTGCATTGCATAAGCAAGCATAAATATGAGTATGCAGTATCTTTATTACAGGAGCATGCATATGACTGGTGGCGATCTGAATCACAGAGCACAGAGGCTCCTAACCCTATGACATGAAAGTTCTTTTTAGAGAAGTTTAAGAAGCAGTATATTCCTCCTATCTACACAGACGACAAGAAAAGAGAGTTTTTGATGCTAAAACAAGGAAACTTATTGGTAACAGAATATGAAAGAGAATTCACAGATCCTTGCAGATATGCTGGAGGCATTGTATCCACTGACGATTTGAAGATGGATTGAGAGACCCAATCAAACTACAAGTCTCAGCTCTACATTTGATGAGTTTTCCTAGTTTTCTAGCATATGCCAGAACAGTTGAGAGAGTTCTAGCCACACAACAGTCAACACAAGATAGAGGGTTCAAGAGGCCCATATCACAACCGATTAGAGTACAATTAGGTGGCAAAAGAGCTAGATCTTTCAGTGGCCGATTTTAGGATGGGGGTTCCAACAGGCCTTCTTCCTTAAGGTAGGGACAACCCGCGAGATATGTTTCTTTAGTATCCAGTGCACCGATGCAGATACCATATAGATCTCTAACCCAACCAAAATGCCAGTATTGTGGCTGTTCTCATCCCGGAGAGTGTTGGTGGATGACAATAGCGTGTTTTAGATGTGGCTCTAAAGACCATATGAGGAGAAATTGTGTAACATTCTCGACCTTCCCCACATGTATTTCATTTGAACATATGCATCTTCCATATAATCCAATTGAACACATGCATTTCATATATATTTTCTTAGAAACAAGTTCATGGCACGCACTAGCTATGTGTCCTAGTATTTGGCAATTGTATCGAGCCGCACGTGTGTACTTATAATCTAGATGAGGATAACAAAGCATTAGAAATAAATTGAATAAGGTGACTAAATTAAAGTAAGAAAAATGATTAGATTAAGATTACTAAACATTTACATTGTTAATTAAGTTAAATCGGGCCAAATGATTAAGTTGTATTATTATGTGAATTAGTGGAATTATAAATATATGTAAATAATAATAATAATAATAATATAGAAAAAATGAAATGAAAATGAAACAAAAGGAAAATAAAAGAGAAGAGAAAATAAAGGAGAAAAGAGAAGAGAAAAGAGAAGAGATGAAGAGAAAAAGGATAAAAAGAGAAAAAAAAAACAAAAAAGGTTGGCTTTATCTTCCTCCCTCATTTCTACCTCCTCATTCCATCCCGTTTTCTTCTTCATCTTCCTCCATTTTAGAACTCAATTCTTCCTTGTTTCACTTGGTTTTTGAGGCAAATTGATCCCTTGCAAGTTTATTCTTGGCAAGTAATCAATTATTATTGCTATAAGGTTGATTTGAGTTGCTAAGGTTCATTAATAGTCACTGAATTCCACACCGATTTTGATATTAATAGAAATTAATTCTGGAAACATTTAAAACATCAACTTTGTTCATTTATGTCTTATATTTGTGGATATATAAACATTTTGGCAAGACGTTGTGTATAGGAAGAGATATGCTCTCTTTATTGAAACTGGTTAGGGTGTGAACCCTAGCCAAGTTAGCTACTGTGTGCTTTAGTTTTGAATCTGATAAAGCCATTATTGGAAGTATATCAAAACATAAAAGTTTTAGATATATGTGTTATGTATCAGTATACCAAATTTCAGGTTCATATGGCTTGTAAATGTTGTGTTATGGTGAATGGAACCATGACTATTCCATGGTTTAAACTGCCTACTGAGTGCCCTAGGCAGATCCAACAACTTGTTTGGCTAATTTGAGCTCGTTAGAGCTAGATTCTATAAATTATCAAAACTTTAAAGTTATATGTATATTCTTAACTAAATTTTGGTACTAATGTTCAGCTTGATATGTTATGTATAGACTAATTTATGGCCTTTGGAAGTCATACTGGTCCGGAAGCCAATTTTATTCTAGACCAGTGCAATATTTGTTATAATTTGAAGACTTTAGAGACATAATTGATAAAATTTGTAAACATGAAATTTTTTTTATTTGAACCCATATAAGTGTCTGTAAATGTTTATTAAATAGGACTTATAGATTATAAGTTATGATAAACCAAAATTAGTACCCTGAAACTGTCTAAAGGCAGAAAATATAATACACTTAGAAATTACACCAAATATTGTACAATGATCCAATTGGTCTGAAATTTTAATATGTTATATAATTATATGTTAGTTTTCATTAGGAATAAGAATCAGATTAAATGGTCAACTATAAAAAAACTTTATAGGCTAAATAGTCCCATAAGGTCACATTGCCTTATAGGGAAAATCTTAACTATTGATATGAACAATGTATATTAATTTGTTTAAGCCACATTAAGTCTCCCTAATCATGAGTTAATCGATTATGTTTTCATATTAGGGGTTAGAATCAAAGGAGTAGGTGAGTCTAATTATCGATTGAATTCTTTAGTACATATGAATGTTGCTTGTTATGTGATTTATATGATTATCATGATTGGCCCATGATAATATGATGATGGATAATTTGTGACATTGTGGTACACATAAGTGGTATACTTGTGATATATTAGAGATATATGTTTGACATATGTGATATATATACAGGGTATATGTATAGTATATGCGAGGTATATGCGTGACATATAAGGCATATATGCAGTATATGTATGTTATATGTGATAAGATGCAATGGTTGATGAATGCTTAAGTACAAGTGCATATGCATATGGACTAAAAAGCTGTTGTGACTAGTTAATCGATATTGTAAAGCAAAATAAGAGGCATGTGGCCTAACAAAAGTGCAAATGAAACAAATGATCAAGCTAGCTAGCAAATGCAAATGTTCACATGGAAAAATGTTCACATGGAAACCCGATGCAATGTCTATTTAAGTTGGTCACAAAAAAATGAAATAAGCAAAACATTTGCATACATAAAAAGTAATGATTATATGTTTCAACTTTATTGATACTTATATGATACTGATGAATAGAATGGAATACATGGTATATATTGGATTTGTGATTTATTACTATAAGTTGTTTGGTACTTTAGAGCTCATTGGATGATTATTCTCATTGAGCCGCAACTCATCAATTTGCATCATTTTTTAGGTAAAGAAAAGTGATAGCTCATTTTGAGTAGCGTATAGAAAACATTGAGCACAAGTCACTAGCAGAGCCTCATCACTCTCTCTCCTTGCATTCCACACAAGCATGAAAATATGTTATCTGTGTTTTGTATTTACGTGCTTGAATATGTATAGTCATTTTGGAATGAGTTTAAAAATGTATAAATGAAAGCAACTCGTAAATACTTATGTGTAAAGTTTATGTTTTATTATATGTGATACATTATATTGTGGTGAAAACATCAGTGTTAACTTTGCAAAGTCATTGAATAATATTACAGGATATGAGACTTGCAAGTCATTTGAATGAAATTACAGGATATGAGACTTGCAAAGTCATTGAATGATATTATAGGATATAAAAAAAATTACTATCACTATTAACAGGATATTTTGTTTTTTTTTTCCAGCATGCTATATGTGATTATTTGATACAGAGATAGGTTATATCTAAATGCATAAGATGTGGTGTTACATTTTTGGTATCAGAGTCTGGTTAGGTTCCATGGGAACATGCATATACATAAGAGTATGATATCATGTGCATCATATATGTTGAACATTATGTAGTGACATAATTTCATTTATTTTAGGGCCATCATAAGACATGATTCACCAAGGAGAGAGGGGCCGACCGAAATACATTCTTATGAGGCATCACCTCATTCACATAGAGATCAACCAGTGCTAGGAGCTAGAACTCCAGCACATGCATTACAGTCATCTCATGCAGAGGCACCCTATGAACACCTAGATCAAGAAGTGCATGGTCTTGAAATGTACAAGGAAATATGTTATGACAAGCTAAGGAAATATGGTGCAACTGATTTCAACGGCACAACAGACCCAGCAGAAGCTGAGACATGGCTGAAAAAGACACAGAAGATACTGAATATGATGAGATGTACCCCAGATGAGAAATTTGATTATACAGTATCCTTGCTTCAAGGCAATGCTTATGAATGGTGGGAGACAGTCCCCGACGGTGATGCACAACCACCAGTTTTGACATGGAATGATTTCCTCCAGGAATTTCAGAACAATTACATGCCCAAGGCATATAAAAATGAGAAGAGAAAGGAATTCCTAAATTTAAAACAGGGGAACATGTCTATTGCAGAAAATGAAGTACAGTTTAATAAACTTTCCCACTATGCCACCTTCATGGTCTCTACTGAAAGAGACAAATGCAGGAAGTTTGAGGAGGGCCTCAAATATGAGATCAAAAACAAAATCATGACTACTAATCTTGATAATTATGTCAGACTCAGAGCTGCTACAATCAGAGATAAAAAGTTAATGAAAGAAGCTGGAGAACAACAAGTAAAAAGGGTGACACGAGAGTTTGCTAGAGAGTCTAGTAGAGGATATGGAAAGAAAGCTAGATATATGTCAAGCCATTCCGACAACAGAAGTGGGCACTCCAGTTCCAGAGGTCGAGGCATGACTTTCTCTTACCCAGGTAGAGGGCAGAGCCAATATGTTGAACAGAGGCCCACATGTAGTCATTGTGGTAGACAACATACGGGCGAATGTAGAAGGCTCACAGGAGCATGTTATTTCTGTGGATCGATGGAGCACATGTATAGAGACTATCTAAATAGAGCCAAAATAGCAGAGACCAGTAGAGGTAGAGGAGTATTTGAGACTACAGTTGAGGCACCGAGGGTCTACCCTACTAGTGGGACACAGGGCAGAGGAAGAGGCAGGGGCAGGACTGGTACAATGGGCAGAGGAGTAACCAGATCTGAAGGTCAAAGTTCTAGACCCCCTACTCAGGCTAGGGTGTTTGCTATGACTAGACAAGAGGCGGTGGATGCTCCCGAAGTAGTTACCGATAATATTTACATTTATGATATGTTAGCATATGCATTGATTGACCCAGACTCCACTCATTCATTTATATCATTGCATATGGTATCTAAACTGCATCAAAAACATAAGCCTCTGGGAATTGACATAAATGTGAGTACTCCACTGGGAACTGTAGTACTTATGAAAAATGTATGTCATGATTGCTTGGTACGCATTGATAAAGCTAAGTTAATAGCTGATCTGATTTTATTTCCAATATATGAATTTGATGTGATACTGGGAATGGACTGGTTAACTAGACATCATGCAATAGTGAATTGCTTTACTAAGGAAGTAATTTTGGAATCACCAAACCATCCAAGGGTAGTATTTCTAGGTGAAAGAAAACTTGTGCCTACATGCCTAGTCTCAGTTGTACATGCAATTCGAATGATCAAAGGGGGATGTGAAGCATATTTGGCATATGTGACTGATACTAGAACCACTGATAACTTGCTTGAAAATATACCAGTGGTAAGGGAATTTGCTGATGTATTCCCAGATGATCTACCTAGTTTACCACCAGATAGAGAGATGGAATTCATTAATGAACTAGTACCAGAAACAACACCAATATCAAGGTCACCCTACATAATGACCCTATTTGAGTTGAAAGAACTAAAGGCCCAATTGCAGGAGTTACTTGACAAAGGGTATATTAGACCTAGTGTATCGCCATGGGGAGCTCCAGTATTATTTGTTAAAAAAAAGATGGAACAATGAGATTGTGCATCAATTACAGACAACTGAATAAAATGATAGTGAAGAACAAATATCTGTTGCCCAGAATCGATGATTTGTTTGACCAGTTGCAAGGAACCTAAATATTCTCCAAGATTGATTTGAAATCAGGCTATTACCAGCTGAAGGTAGCAGAAGCAGATGTTCCAAAGATGGCCTTTCGAACCAGGTATGGACATTATGAATTTTTAGTAATGCCATTTGGGTTGACTAATGCTCCAGTTGCATTTATGGCACTAATGAATAAGGTGTTTCAACCATATCTGGATAGGTTTGTGATAGTATTTATTGATGACATATTGGTATACTCAAAGAATAAGGGAGAACATGAACAATATTTAAAAATTGTGTTGCAAACTTTGAGGGAGAAACAACTATATGCCAAATTGAGTAAATGCAAATTCTGGTAAGATCATTTGGTATTTCTTAGACATGTGGTGTCGTGTAAGGGCATAGAGGTTGACCCAAAGAAAATTCAGGCCATGATAAATTGGGAAGCTCCTAAAAATATTTCTGAAATGCGTAGTTTTCTTAGTTTAGCCAGATACTACCGCAAATTTGTTGATGAATTTTCATTAATTGCTAGCCTTTTGACTAAAATACTTAGAAAGAATGTGCCTTTCAAGTGGACTGCAGAATGTCAGAGGAGTTTCGATGAACTAAAACACAGGTTAACCTGAGCACCAGTGTTAGCTATTCCTACGGGTACAAATTGATTTGCGGTATATAGTGATGTTTCTCACCAAGGCTTGGGATGTGTAGTAATGCAACACGGTAAGGTGATAGCTTATGCATCTAGGCAACTGAGACCACATGAGATCTCATATCCAGTGTATGATTTAGAATTGGCTGCAGTTGTATTTGCATTGAAGATTTGGAGGCATTATCTATATGGTGAGACATTCCAAATCTTCACAGACCATAAAAGTTTGGGTTATTTGTTGACACAAAAAGAGTTAAACATGAGGCAAAGACGATGGTTAGGGCTATTGAAAGATTATGACTATACAATTAAGTGCCATCCAGGGAAAGCCAATGTGGTAGCAGATGCATTGAGTAGGAAGGCCAGTAGCAGTGTAGCTTATTTGCAAACATCCTCTTTTCCATATTTGATTCAATTACGATCCATGAATGTTGAATTAAATATGCATGATAGAGGATCACTGATTGCTACTCTTCAAGTCAGACATATACAAAAGGAGAGAATTAAAGAAGCACAAGGCAAAGATCCTCAATTATGTAAGAAAATTGATATGGTAAGGCAGGGAAATAATACAGAGTTTCATTTGAAAAATGATACACTGATGTTAAAGTCATGCATATGTGTTCCAAGCACTGGGAACTTGCATTAGGAAATAATGGAAGAGGCACACAATGCACCTTATGCAATGCACCCAGGGATGACAAAGATCTATCACAGTTTAAGGCCTCATTACTGGTGGCCAAGAATGAAGAAAGACATAGCAGAATATGTTTCCAAATGCTTGACATGTCAACAAATTAAGATTGAACACCAAGCACCAATTGGTAAGTTACATCCATTGCCAGTGCCAGAATGGAAATGGGAGAAAATAACAATGGATTTTGTCTATGGATTGCCAAGAACTCCATGGAAAAATGATGCAGTATGGGTAATTGTTGATAGATTAACCAAGTCAGCACATTTTCTACCTATCAAATGGGGGTGTACACTCGAGAGTTTGGCCAAATTATATGTGAATGAGATAGCTAGATTGTATGGCATTCCAGTGTCCATTGTGTCTAATAGAGATCCACAATTTACTTCACATTTTTGGGAGAGTTTACAAGATTCATTGGGAACAAAATTGAACTTGAGTACTACATTCCACCCACAGATTGATGGACAATCTGAAAGGACTATATAGACATTGGAAGAAATGCTGAGGGCATGTTCTATGGAATTCAGGGGTGCTTGGGATGAATATATAGCATTGATTGAATTTGCTTACAACAACCAGTATTATAGCAGTATCCAGATGGCACCATATGAAGCATTATATGGCAGAAAGTGCCGAAGCCTTATCATATGGGATGAAGAAGGTGCACATGCATTAGAAGGGTCAGAGATAGTACAAGATACAGTGGATAAAATCAAAATTGTCAAGAATAAGCTAAAGGCAGCACAAGACAGACAGAAAAGTTATGCTGATCAACATAGAAGGGAAATGGAATACGAGTTGGGTGAAAAGGTATTTCTTCGTGTATCTCCATGGAAAGGGATAATCCGATTTGGTAAGAAAGGTAAATTGAGCCCAAGATACATAGGACCTTATAAAATTCTTGAGAAGGTTGGTCCACTGGCATACAGATTGGCGTTACCACCAGAGATGGCTTAGATTCATAATGTGTTTCATGTGAGCATGCTTAGAAGATACAGGTCAGATCCTACACATGCACTTAAAGATTGAGTCGTTAAGATTGCAGAGAATATGAGTTATGTTCAGGAACCAGTGGAAATTATTGGATACAAGACTAAACTGCTAAGAAACTGAGAAATACCTTTAGTTAAGGTATCATGGCATAACCATTTACTAGAAGAGGCAACATGGGAAACAAAAGAAAATATGAAAAGGCAATATCCACACCTATTTCCAGGTATTCAATTTCGAGGACAAAATTTTTAAAAGGACGGGAGAATTGTAACATCCTCGACCTTCCCCACATGCATTTCATTTGAACATATGCATCTTCCATATAATCCAATTGAACACATGCATTTCATACATATTTTCTTAGAAACAAGTTCATGGCATGCACTCGCTATGTGTCCTAGTATTTGGTAATTGTATCGAGTTGTACATGTGTACTTATAACCTAAATGAGGATAACAAAGCATTATAAATAAATTGAATAAGGTTACTAAATTAAAGTAAGCAAAATGATTAGATTAAGATTAGTAAATATTTACATTGTTAATTAAGTTATATTATTGTGTGAATTAGTGGAATTATAAATATATGTAAATAATAATAATAATATAGAAAAAATAAAATAAAAATGAAACAAAAGGAAAATAAAAGAGAAGAGAAAAGAGAAGAGAAAAAAAAGGAGAAAATAGAAGAGAAAAGAGAAGAGATGAAAAGAAAAAGGATAAAAAGACAAAAAAACAAAAAAGGTTGGCTTTATCTTCCTCCCTCATTTCTGCCTCCTCACTCCATCCCGTTTTCTTCTTCATCTTCCTCCTTTCCAGTACTCAATTTTTCCTTTTTTCACTTGGTATTTGAGGCAAATTGATCCCTTGCAAGTTTGTTCTTGGTAAGTAATCAATTTTTATTGCTATAAGGTTGATTTGAGTTGCTAAGGTTCATTAATAGACACTAAATTGCACCCCAAAGGTCGAGGATGTTGCATCAATTATAGGCAGCTTAATAAGGTGACTATTAAGAATAAATACCCACTGCCTAGGATTGATGACTTATTTGACCAATTGAAAGGGGCAGCCATATTTTCGAAGATAGATCTTCGATCGGGGTATCATCAACTGAAGATAAAAGAGTCAGATGTACCTAAGACGGCAATCAGGACTCATTATGGTCATTATGAGTTCCTGGTTATACCCTTTTGATTGACCAATGCACCACCAGTTTTTATGAACCTGATGAATCGAGTGTTCAGGCCATATCTTGATCAATTTGTAGTGGTGTTTATTGATGACATCCTTGTCTACTCTAGAGACCGAGAAGAACATGATCAACATCTCAGAATATTGCTGCAAACATTAAGGGAGAAGCAATTCTATGCAAAGCTATCTAAGTGCGATTTTTGGCTTGAAGCAGTCAGTTTTCTGGGTCATGTAATTTCAGCAGAAGGTATTCGGGTTGATCCTCGTAAAATTGAAGCTATTCTTAATTGGAAACCACCACAAAATGTGACTGAAGTGAGGATTTTCCTCGGAATAGCCGGATATTATAGGAGGTTCGTGAAGGGATTTTCATCCTTAGTGACTCATTTGACACAACTGCTACAAAAAGAGGTTCGTTTCAAGTGGACAGACAAGTGTCATGCAAGTTTTGATCGACTGAAGGCAATGTTGACTGAAGCACCAGTTTTGACTCAACCTACTCCAGGAAAAGATTTTATTGTGTATAGTGATGCTAGTCATAATGGTTTAGGCTGTGTTCTTATGCAAGAAGGAAAGGTGATTGCTTACGCTTCAAGACAACTTAAGCCTCATGAGCTTCACAATCCGACACATGATTTGGAGCTAGTTGGGATAGTTTTTACTTTTAAGATCTGGAGACATTATCTGTATGGGGAAAGATGTTATATCTATACAGATCACAAAAGTCTTAAGTACCTTCCCTCACAGAAAGAGTTGAATCTGAGACAACAAAGATGGTTGGAGTTGATTAAAGATTATGACTGTGTGATCGACTACCAGCCAGGCAAAGCTAATGTGGTTGCAGATGTACTAAGCAGGAAGATTTTAGCTGAGATGCGAATACAATCTACTTTGATGCAGAGGATCAAATATGCTCAGAAGCAAGATGAAAAGTTAGTAGAGATAGTCGAGGCAGTGAAAAAGGGAGAAAAGCCTGATTTTTCATTGATAGAAGATGACACAATATACTTTAAGAATAGGATTTGCGTTCCTAATGTAAAAGAGCTGAAGTTCGATATTTTTAAAGAAGCACATGAAATGGTATATACCATGCATCCAGGCGGGAACAAGATGTATCAAGATTTGAAAACTCAATATTGGTGGCTAGGGATGAAAAAGGATATCATTGAATATGTTGCTAAATGTCTAACTTGTCAACAAGTGAAAGCGGAACACCAGTTGCCTACAGGATTGCTGCAACCAATGCTGATTCCATAATAGAAATGGGAAAGAATCACGATGAATTTTGTGTCTGGGTTACCGATGACTCAGTGAAAGCATGATGCAGTGTGGGTGATAGTGGATCGATTGATGAAGTCAGCACACTTCTTACCAGTCAGAATGGACTACTCATTGAACAAGCTAGCCGAAATTTATGTAAGTGAGATAGTGAGATTGCATGGAGTGCCAATGTCCATCATATCTGATAGAGATCCCAGATTTACTTCACAATTCTAGAAGAGTCTACAACAAGCTTTGGGGACTCGACTCAATTTCAGCACGGCCTTTTATCCGCAGACGGATGGACAATCGGAGAGAGTTATTCAGTTGCTAGAGGATATGATGAGAAATTGTCTGCTTGAATTTGAGGGAAGTTGGGATAGATATCTACCTCTTATGGAGTTTGCCTATAACAAAGCCATCAGACCAGCATAGGCATGGCTCCGTATGAGGCATTGTATGGAAGAAAATGTAGGACACCAATTTGTTAGACCGAATTGAGTGAAAAAAAGTTGATAGGGCCAGAGTTAGTGCAACAAACAGAAGAAAAGGTTCGAATTATCCAAGAAAGATTGAAAGCAGCTTAAGATCGACAGAAATCATATGTTGACCTTAAGAGGTGAGATATAGAGTATGCTGTGGGAGATAAAGTATTTCTCAAGGTTTCACCTTGGAAGAAAGTATTGAGATTCGGTAAAAAGGGAAAGTTAAGTCCGAGGTTAATTGGTCCTTATGAGATTTTGGAAAGAATTGGACCAGTGGTATATCAGTTAGCACTTCCACTAGAGTTACATAAAATCCATAATGTTTTTCATGTGTCGATGCTAAAGAGATATAGGTCTGATCCGACTCATGTCATACCAACTGAAGAGCTAGAAGTGCATACTGACTTGACTTATGAAGAGGAACCGATGGCTATATTAGCACGTGAACAAAGAGTTTTACGAAACAAGAAAGTTCCATTAGTTAAAGTGCTATGGCAGAATCATGCTACTTAAGAAGCCACATGGGAGAACGAAGAAGTCATGAAGAGGCAATATCCTCAGTTGTTCATAGAATTAACAGGTAAATTTTGAGGAAAAAATTTATTTTAAGGGGGAGAGAATGTCATATCCACTAATTTAGACTTAAGACACGTGAGTTGTTTAATCGACTCGTCGGTTTGACCGAAGTCTAAAATTGGATTTTTATCGAAAAATAATGAAAATAATGGCAATTAAGTATGGAAAATATCTAATAAAGTGTTCAAAATATTTTAAGATGTTAAATTTCGATAAAGGACTAAATTGCAAATTTTGAAAAGTTTAGGGATCAATTTGCAATTTACCAAAAATTTAGGGATTAATTGGGATAATCATCAGTTAAATGCATGAATTGGGACATAAAATGAATATGGAGGCTGGCCACACCTAGTGGCAAATTTTAAGAAGGCAATCGACATGCATAAATGAGATATTCAATGTATATAAGCTTAGGTGTCCCATAATTGATTAAGTTTGTTATATTCTCTTAACTGCCTCTCTTCTTCCTTATCACTTAAACATCTAGAAGACTTTTATCTTCCTCTCAAATCACCCCACGTTTTCCCTTATTCCTCCATAGTCAAAGCTTAATTTTAGTTAAAGAAAGTGAGAAAAGAGAGAAAAGTAAGGTAAAATCCCATTTTCATGCTTAAGAAAGCATAAAAGAGTAAGAAGAAAGAGAGAGATTAGGTTTATAAAGTTTTAATAATCTGTTTATGAACTTTAGAAACTCAAAGTGACAAGGATTTAGCTCAAAGGAGCAAAGGAAAGGAGAAAGAGAAGTAAAGAGAAAGAAAAGGAGAGGAAAAAAGAGGTTTGTGCATAACCTAAGGCAATAGCCTATTTAATTTTTTTTTATTTGCATGATTTAATTATTTGGCATGTTGATGATTCTGAATTGATATTATTTTGTGATGAAAATCTTGGGGATGCATGTTTGCTAGACTTAGGATTTAATTTGGTAAAAATTGAATGTGATTATCTTGTATGTTCCTTGCTGGAAATTGATGAACAGTGTTCACTTAAACTGTTATAACTTAATTTCTGGAACTTGATTTTGCATGTTGTTTATTGGGTTTTAGAGATTGATAAGACATAGGGCTATAACTTTCATTTAGATCATAAAACCTGAATATGTCTGTAATTGTCCAAAAAATTCATAAAATTCGGATATATAATCTATTTAGAAATTCTGAACGGAATTGTTAGTAATCAGTAGTAAGTACTTAAACTATTATAAATTGAGTTCTGGAGCTTGGATTTGTGTATTATTTGTTCAATTTGAAAGCTAAGCCATAGGGCTACAATTTTTATTTGAACCATAATATCTGAATGTCTGTAATTGTCCAGACAAATTCATAAAATTCGGATATAGAATCTATCCAGAAATTCTGGGCAGAATTGTTAATAATGAGTAGTAAGTACTTAAACTGTTATAAATTGAGTTCTGGAGCTTAGATTTGTGTTTTCTTTATTCAGTTTGAAAGTTAAGACATAGGGCTATAATTTTTATTTAGACCATAATATCTGAATATATCTATAAGTGTCCAGTAAAATTTATAAAGTTCAGACTTATAATCTGTCCAGAAAATTCTGGGCAGAATTATCAGTAACCAGTTAGTGTTAATATTATCATATCTTTTGATACAGAACTCAAAATTAAGTGATTCAAGTTGCATATTAAAGCTAAGCTACATATATAAAATTATTATGCAGATCATGTAACTAAATTCAGAATGAAATAGGACCACAATTAAGGGTCCAATACAGAGAACAGAATCTGCTAGTGACAGGGCAGCATGTGAGTTGAGGAATGAAATGAGTAAAATGATGACAAATTTTTTATATTATGTAAATATTATTTTAATTTAGCGATCATGTGATTATTTTGAGATATTACATGTATGAAAAGTATGAAATAAATTGTTATGAATTTTAATGAAATTATATAAGCCTAGAACACCTAACTAGAATCAACTTAGGATAGTTTGGCATGCCAAATAGGGGGGAGTATGATGAAAATGAAAACCATTAATGGTATGATTATCTACGTCAGGTTTGACAATGTTATCTATACCGGGTTGGGCATTGTTATTTATGCACGGTATGACATTATTATCTACGTCGAGTTTGACACGGTTATCTACGCCGGGTTTGACACTTATATGTGCACATCATATTGCCCGGGTGGCACTCCTAAGTGCCTGGATGATAACTCCGTTATCCTATTTAGTGGTTCATAGGTGTCCTGAGCATAAATAAAAATATAAATAAAAAAGTTATGGAACATAAAAGAATTATTGAAAATAAAACTGGAACTATGAATTGTGACATGGATAGTAAAAATGGAATTATAAATTGTGGCATGGATAAAAAGAAAATTTAGTGTTATACAATAAGATGGTAATAAAATAAATAAGTATGAGATAAAATAATATAATTTGATGTCTATACATGCTAGAATACCATGATATGTATATTTCCATGAGAATATGATTAAGCATGAGTTGATATATGATAATGCATGATTACATAAAATAGTTTATTTCCTTATCTATATGCACTACTAAGCCAAGAGCATAGTATGAGAGTTTTCTCACGCAAATTTAGTAAAGAATAAATAGAAGATAGTAGACAAAGCCAGTGGTGACCTAATCTAGTAAAGTAGCCTGTTGCACACATCGTGGGTTACATAACTTTTGTATATTATCTTATAAATTTTATTTTGTGGCTCTAAAGGCCATGTGAGGAGAGATTGTGTAACATCCTCAACCTTCCCCACATGCATATCCACATGCATTTCATTTGAACATATGCATCTTCCATATAATCCAATTGAACACGTGCATTTCAT
Organism: Triadica sebifera; assembly: GCA_023653625.1. Classification (NCBI taxonomy): domain Eukaryota; kingdom Viridiplantae; phylum Streptophyta; class Magnoliopsida; order Malpighiales; family Euphorbiaceae; genus Triadica; species Triadica sebifera. Next base: position 13,365,348 of record CM042898.1, on the reverse strand, counting down.
ACATATTTTCTTAGAAACAAGTTCATGCCACGCACTAGCTATGTGTCCTAGTATTTGGCAATTGTATCGAGTCGCACGTGTGTACTTATAACCTAAATGAGGATAACAAAGCATTAGAAATAAATTGAATAAGGTAACTAAATTAAAGTAAGCAAAATGATTAGATTAAGATTAGTAAACATTTACATTGTTAATTAAGTTAAATCGGGCCAAATGATTAAGTTGTATTATTGTGTGAATTAGTGGAATTATAAATATACGTAAATAATAATAATAATAATAATAATAATAATAATAATAATAATAATAATAATAATAATAATAATAATATAGACAAAATAAAATGAAAATGAAACAAAAGGAAAATAAAAGAGAAGAGAAAAGAGAAGAGAAAAGAAAGGAGAAAAGAGAAGAGAAAAGAGAAGAGATGAAGAGAAAAAGGATAAAAAGACAAAAAAACAAAAAAGGTTGGCTTTATCTTCCTTCCTCATTTCTGCCTCCTCACTCCATCCCGTTTTCTTCTTCATCTTCCACCATTCTAGAACTCAATTCTTTCTTGTTTCACTTGGTTTTTGAGGCAAATTGATCCCTTGCAAGTTTATTCTTGGTAAGTAATCAATTCTTATTGCTATAAGGTTGATTTGAGTTGCTAAGGTTCATTAATAGACACTGAATTCCACCCCGATTTTGATATTAATAGAAATTGATTCTGGAAAAGTTTAAAACACCACAGTTGTTCCTTTATGTCTTTGATTTGTGGATATGTAAACATTTTTTCAAGATGTTGTGTATAAGAAGAGAGATGCTCTCTTTACTAAAACTGGTCAGAGTGTGAACCCTAGCCAAGTTAGCTACTATGTTCTTCAGTTTTGAATCTTATAAAGCCATTATTAGAAGTATATCAAAACATAGAAGTTGTAGTATATGTGTTAGGTATCGGTATACTACATTTCAGGTTCATATGTCTTGTAAAAGTTGAGTTATGGGGAATGGAACCATGACTATTCCATAGTTTGAACTGCCTACTAAGTGCCTTGGGCAGATCCAGAAAAATGTTTGGCTAATTTGAGCTCGTTAGAGCTAGATTCTGTAAATTCACAAAACTTGAAAGTTATAGGTATATGTCTTAGCTAAATTTGAGTACTAATTTTCAGCTTGATATGTTATGTATAGACTAATGTATGGCCTTTGGAAGTCATACTGGTCCAGAAGCCAATTCTATTTTGGACTAGTGCAATATTTGTTATAATTTGAAGACCTTAGATACATAATTGATAAAAGTTGTAAACATAAAAAATGTTTCATTTTCACCCTTATAAGTGGATGTAAAGTTTCATTAAAATATAAATTATATATTATAAGTTATAATGAACCAAAGTAAGTATTCTGAAACTGCCTAAAGGCAGAAAACAGAACATACTTAGCAATTACACCAAATATTGTACAATGATCCAATTGGTCTGAAATTTTAATATATTATATAATTATATGTTAGTTTTAATTAAGAATAATAATCAGATTAGTTGGTCAAGTAAAGAAAACTTTATAGGCTAAACAGTCCCATAAGGTCACACTACCTCATAGGGAAAATCTTAACTATTGATATGAACAATGCATATTAATTTGTTTAAGCCACATTAAGTCTCCCTAATCATGATTTAATCGATTTTGTTTTCATATTAGGCTCACAACATATTGGAGACCCACAAGGAGTGGATAGACAATAAGTTAGGGATCGAAATCAAAGGAGAAAGGTGAGTCTAATTATCGATTGAATTTGAATCCTTTCACACATAAAGTAGAGAACAATAACCTTGAACCTTGAAAACTAGAACTGAAAGAACTCCTCTCTAATCTTAAGTATGCTTTTCTAGGGAAGGGAAACACCTACTAGTGATTATCGCATATGATCTTTCTCTTAAAGAGGAAGAGTTTGTTATTAGGGAGTTGAATAGGCTTAGGAAAGCTATTGGGCAAGGATTTTAAGATATTAAAGGCTTCAATCCTATGATGTGTATGCATAAAATCATTTTACAGGGTAGTGGTAAAGTTGTTAGAGACACCTAAAGAAGGCTAAATCCTAATATGCAAGAGATTATTAAAAAGGATGTTCAAAAGTTACTATATGAAGAAATTATATCCTATTTCTAATAGCAAATGGATGAATCCAGTACGTGTAGTTCATAAAAAGTTAGGAATTACAATAGTAAAGAATGAGAACGGGGAATTAATGCCTATTAGGACCACTTCGAGATGGAGCATGTGTATTGATTATAGGAAGTCAAATGCAGATACAATGAAAGACAATTTTCCTCTTCCATTTGTTGATCATATTTCAAGGAAATTATCTGGACATGTTTTTTACTATTTTTTGATGGTCTTTTAGGTTATTATCAAGTTCCTATTCCATCTAAAGATCAAGAAAAGACCACTTTCACTTGTCCGTTTGTCGCATTTGCTTTTGGGAGAATGTCATTCGGCTTGTGCAATGCCCCTACCACATTTCAAAGGTGTATGTTTTTATTTCTGTTGCCCAGATATTAGACCAAGAAGGGGGGTTGAATTGGAGTTTCAAAAATTAAACTTTAAGGTGTGGAAATAAAATTGTTAATTTTAGAAGGGATAGAGAAAATCAGACACAAAGATTTATAGAGGTTCGGGTATTAACAAACCCTACTCCTCTCCCCAATCGCAATTGGGAGTTTCACTAACACACTAAGTGTTACAATGGAGTTTTACAAGCTCACTCTCAACTATGGTGTTTCTCACAATGGCTCACACCCAACCCAGAAATCCCTTGTGTTTTAATGGCTCACACAATAACCAATTCCTTTATGTTTTACAGGCTCACACAAACAACCTACACTTTATGTTTTACAGGCTCACACAAACAACCTATACTTTGTGTTTTACAGGCTCACACAAACAACCTACACTTTGTGTTTTACAGGCTCACACAAACAACCTACACTTTGTGTTTTACAGGCTCACACAAACAACCTTTTAATTTGTGTTTTCGAGGTTCACACAACTAACCCTTACAAGTGTTCTACTCTTAACCCAAAACTACCCAATGCTCACTTGAGTAAAGATTACAGAGAGAACCACTTATAAATCTTTATTACTCAAATATGAGGAGCAAAAATATTTTTACAGAGAATGAATTTGTTCTCAAAGTATAAAAGTACAAGATAGCTTGTAATTTGAAGTATATGCTAATCTTTTGTTTTTCTTGTCATTCTCTTATCATCCTTTTGCATCTTAATGTATAAATGACTTCCATTTATACTCCCATGGCTGAATATAGCCGTTGGGGTGCATTAAATAAAAAACTAGCCGTTATACCAACCAAAAAATCGCGCCTGACAATTTTCTCTTTCATTGTTCACGGGCGTGAATATGCTTATCACGGGGGTGACATTTCTTCCCAAGCCGTGACTGAAGTGGTGACCTTGGTCGTGAAGCTCTCTGGTATGTTTTGACATATGGAGTCACGGGCGTGACTTTAATCAGTCACGGGCGTGACACTCTTCCCAGCCGTGAACCAAGTGGTGACTCTGGTCGTGAAGCTCTCTGGATGAAATTGAAAGAATCATTCAAGGGGGTGAACATCTTCCCAGCCGTGACCCAAGTGGTGACTCTGGTCGTGAAGCTCTCTGGAATGAAATTTGCATGAAGCTTCACGGGGGTGACACCTTTCTTCACGGGGGTGACTGAAATGCTTACTTTACGATTTGTTCTTCCTTCATGGCCGTGAACTTCAAATGTTGGTTTTGGTAACGGCTAGCTTTGTTCACGGGAGTGACTCCTAGAGTCAGGGCAGTGAACATGCTACTTCTTGCTTTTTGTTTCTGAAGGATTATTCTTCCAATTCTCCATTCTTGCTCTTTTAATTCATGTCCTGTATAATATACTTACAAAAATAAGTATGTTAAATACAATATTGCTATATTATTTATTATCATCAAAATGACGGAAATACCCCTCAAGGTTAACAATCTCCCCCTTTTTGATGGTGACAAATAATCTAGCAATATGTGATTTTGAGAAGTCTCCCCCTCAAAATATACTTAGGATAAAAATTATAATGTGCAAGAATAGTGAATAAGGATGTAGCATTTAAGCTAGAAGCAAGTCATAAGAAAAGTATATCCAATACATACCACAAATCCTTTTCAAGACATAAAGTATATGTAAAGTATGTTTAAGGTATATCATGGCATGTTTTTATTTGTAACTTGCTCTTAAGGTGTATGCAATGTATACTTAGGGTATATTTAAAGTGTATAGAAGCTCAGTTTTTCAATTATCTACTTTGCATCTGAAAATTTGAATTAAGATTTTTAAATCAATTCAAAGTTTGTTTCACTTTTTTGATTCAGAATTCTTATATTGCTAGTTTGATCCTACTTTCCCTTATCACATAAATTCTTTCATATATTGCTATTTTTCTCCCCCTTTTGTCATCAATCAAAAAGAATATGTAGATTGAATTAAACAAAAGCAAAATATATATTATATGAAGGAAAGGATACATAAACATAATAAGTAAAGAAAAATGATCAAACATAACGAGTTTAGGCTACACTCTAGCCTATATCCTAGCTAGACATCCTATCACGAAGCCTAGCTACTTCAGCCTCAAGACTGTCGATCCGAGACTCCATGAAGTCCTTGAGGTTTTCCAACCTCTCATCCATGGAAGTCTGCAGCTGCTCGAAACGTGGTGCCAAGAGGTCGACCACCTGCTGCGCTAAAGACGGTGTGGAGGCTGAGGACTGTCCAATGTCCTGAGCGATGGCTGGAGTGGCTTTCTCAATTCTAGCCCTCTTTTTTTGCTGGACTCCCTGGAGGCCTGCTTTAAAATCCTCCATGTCATGATCTTCCCAGATAATTTCTCCAGCAGTATCAGTGAAGCGATAAAAGATATCATTTTGGTAAACGATTCTCACTACTGCTCCCATCTTTATGAAAGACTCTATATCCAGCCTATCTCGTGGGTGTGTAGGAATGATGTTGAAGTGATGGTTATCCAGCTTCAAGTAATTGAGCTTCACTGCCATATGAGTGACATAAACTCCAATCAGGATATCTCCTGTAGGCTTGGTGGCGATGGAGAGAAGATGGTTTGCAAACCATCTGGAAAGCGCCACTGTGATTCCCCTGCGAGCCATCTCGAATAGGAAGAGTTCTGACTTCCTTATAGTACCATTGCTCTCTCCCCGAGAAAAAATGCTATAGGTTAGAAACCTATACAAATACCTGTGTACTGGGGTCCTGAGATGTGTGCTCTTAGTTTTCTTGACATCCCAGCTGCAATCCGTGCCAAAATGTGTCCATCGTTGAACAATCCGTGCCAACTGTCTCATTCAGAACGCCATCTGATGGTAGGTTGAACAATTCTGCAAATGCGATGGCGCTGAGGGTGTTGCATTGTTGCATAGTTGGAATTTCACCACTCCAGTTGGTGAAACCTACAAGGTGCTGAGGAATTCCAGCGTTGGCTCCCGTAGAGTTGGCAGATGAATGTCAACAAAGTCTTTTAGATGACAGGCTTGAAGTTGCTCTGTCATAGCCATCTCGAGTCCTAGATTACGGACTGTCTGCCATTCGAAGGACCTTGAAGATAAAATTGGTCTCTTCTTCAAAGTTGCATACCGAGGATGGCAACTTTCGGGTATGATGTTCATGAGGTAATCTGAATACCTCTTCGGTGCATGGGACTTCTTTCTCCTTCTTTTTGATGAAACAGACTCCATTTTGTTTGAAGAATTTTAATTTGAAGAAGATTTTTGACAGAAAAACTATGATGAAATACCCTAGGAATGTCTGTTTTCTGCTGAAGATTCGAACTTTTGATGGAATTTATAGTGAAATATCAAGGCTTTGGGGTTGGAATCTTCAATGTCTCAATGAATGAGAGTAAATGAGAGCGGTTTTGAGAGATGGAGAGTTGAAATGAAGTTTGTAACCGGCTGTTTTCTTATATATTCGATACATTCACGGGCGTGACTTGTCATATTCACGGTTTGCTGAAGCAGAATTCCACCCGTGAATGAAAGCGTGAATTCTTTCACGGGAGTGCTCGATGAACATCACGGGCGTGAATGATCATAGGTCATGGGGGTGAATATTTTGTCACGGGCGTGAAGTGTTGAATTTCACTACTTATACCCGTGAAGCAAGCCGTGACACAAGGCGTGAAAGCGTCTGTGAGTTTTGGGTGTAATTATTCACGGGCATGAAAATCTGTCACGGGCGTGAAACTTCTTTGCCACGGTCATGACTCAAACCGTGAAACTATGTTTCACCACTTGAAGCCGTGACTCATGCCGTGACGCAAAGCGTGAAAGCTTCTGTGAGTTTTTGAGGCGTAATAGTTCACGGGAGTGAAAAATCGTCACGGGGGTGAATATTCTTATCCACGGGCGTGACTCAAGCCGTGAAACAATGTTTCACTACTTGAAGCGGTGAAGCATGTCGTGAACTGAAGTCGTGAACAATACTGCCTCTTTGAGCCACTTAAGTCACGGGCATGAGTATAAGTCACGAGCGTGACTCCCCTATAATTTTCATTAATTTGAAATTAAGTTCTGCAACAAGACTAAATCATTTCAACAAAGATTTTGCTTCATAAAACATGAATTTTCATCAAAATATTTATCTTCTAACTTGTGATATGTTTTAAGATCAACAATTAAAATTTCATTTTCTTGTAATCACAAGGATAATCCATCAATCATGCCTAGTTCTCTTCTAATGAAATTAAATCTTTCCTCATTTAGAGACTTAGTGAAAATATCTGCTAATTGCTTTTCTGTGCATACAAATTCTAATTCAACATCTCCATATTGAACATGATCTCTAATAAAGTGATGTCTAATGTCAATATGTTTACTTCTAGAGTGTTGAATAGGATTCTTTGAAAGATTTAAAGCACTGGTGTTGTCACATTTTATAGGTATATGGTTCATTTCATGACCATAGTCCTTAAGTTGCTGTTTCATCCAAAAAATTTGTGTACAACAACATCCAACTGCTACATATTCAGCTTCAGCAGTTGAAAGAGCAACTGAAACTTGTTTCATGCTAAACCAAGAAACCAAACATTCTCCAATGAAGTGAGAAGTACCTGAAGTACTTTTTCTATCCAAAAGACTACCAGCATAGTCTGCATCTGAATATCCTATTATATAGAAAGATGAATTCCTAGGATACCATAAACCTAGATGCAATGTTCCATGTAAATATCTTAAAATCCTTTTTACAGCATTTAGATGAGATTCTTTGGGACATGATTGAAATCGTGCACATAAGCAAACACTATACATAATATCGGGTCTAAAAGCAGTGAGATATAAAAGTGATCCGATCATACCTCTATAAAGCTTTTCATTAATGCTCTTACCCTTTTCATCTTTGTCCAATTTTGTTGATGTGCTTATATGAGTCTTAGCATTTTTGCATCCTTCCATACCAAATTTTTTGATTAAATCTTTGGCATATTTGGATTGGTTGATGAATATGCCCTCATTGCTTTGTTTGATTTGTAGACCAAGGAAATACTTAAGTTCTCCCATCATGCTCATTTCAAATTCTCTAGTCATGCACTTAGCAAAATCTTGACAAAGCAGCTCATTAGTAGAACCAAATATTATATCATCAACATAAATTTGAACGACTAGTATTTCATGCTTATGCTTTTTGATGAACAGTGTAGTGTCTACATTTCCCTTTGTGAAGGTATTTTCTAGTAAAAAAGAACTTAGTTTTTCATACCAAGCTCTTGGAGCTTGTTTTAAACCATACAAAGCTTTTGAAAGTTTAAAAACATGATTTGGTAAATTATAGCTTTCAAAACCTGGTGGTTGTTCTACATACACTTCTTCATCTATATAGCCATTTAGAAATGCACTTTTCACATCCATTTGAAAAAGTTTGAAGTTCATGTGACATGCATATGCTAAGAGAATTCTTATAGCTTCTAATCTAGCTATCGGTGCATATGTTTCATCATAGTCAATACCTTCTTCCTGATTATATCCTTTTGCAACTAGTCTTGCTTTATTCCTGGTTATTAACCCTTGTTCATCTAACTTATTTCTAAATACCCATTTGCTGCCTATGATTGGATGATTCTTAGGTCTTGGTACTAGGTTCCATACTTTATTTCTCTCAAATTGGTTAAGTTCCTCTTGCATGGCAATTATCCAACTTTCATCATTAAGAGCCTCATCAATGTTTTTAGGCTCAATTTGTGAAATAAATGCAATGTCAGTGATTAAATGCTTGAAATGCGATCTAGTACTTACTCCCCTTGATAGATCACCAATTATTTGCTCTTTTGGATGATTTCTGTTCATTCTCCATTCTTTTGGAAGTTATTGCTCCATTTGTTCTTGATTTTGAGGTAGTAGATTTTCTTGATCGTTTTCTTCTTTTCCATTTTCAATGATAGGTTTTTCCATATTATCTACAACATCATCAAGAGCACTACCTTTCACAAGATCAAGTCTACTAGATTCATTAAAAACAACATGCATGTTTGTTTATTGTGGACTTGAGGCATACCTACAGAGTTACAAATCAAGTATGATGTTTAGGTACCCAAATGAGTTTGGGTCCTTGGGGGTTAGCACATGAAGGTTGCCAATGAGCCTTCCTTATCCAGCAATTTCTATTTATATGACCCATTTTCATACAGTAATTACATTGTTTAGGTGTAAACTTGTTTTTTGGTCTTACACTGTATTTAAATGCCATAATTCTATTAGACTGATTTTGAGAACAATGGCATGCACATTCATGAATAATTTGCATTTTTCTTGATGCATGCTTCCTATACATAAAGGCATGATTATTCTTTTTCTGTATAGAAGGTTTAACATTCTTATTTCTCGGCACAGTTCTAATAGATGTGGAGATATTATGTTCTTTAGACTTAACAAATACTGTTTTGTTAGAAGATGATGATGTGTCCTTAAACCCTAGACCATGTCTAACTAAAGGTGGTCTTTGAGACACAATGAGAGTATCTAAGCTCTCTTTACCCTTGTGAAATTTAGAAATGGAATTTCTAAGTTCTTCAACTTCATTTTTCAAAGTATTATTTTCTTTTAACAGTGAAGCTGTTGAGGGTCTTGATGAGTATTCATCTAATGACTTTTGAAGAGATTCATTAGATGATTTAAGCTTTATGTTCTCCTTTTCTAAGCCATCTATCTTATTTTTCAAATTAGAGATATTTTTTCTATAGGTACTAAATTTAGTTCTATATTTCTCTAATTCTATATTTAATTCTTCTATTAGGCTTTGCTCATCATCATCATCATCATCATCACTATCACTATCATTATCACTACTATCATTATTGAAAGAGTATGAGTGTAATGATCTTACTTTGTCCGAGACGTGATCCTCAATAGCCATGAAACATAGGTTGACCTCTTCACTTTCATTATCATCTTTTTCACTTGAAGAGCTTTCATCATCCCATGTGGCTTTGTGACCTTTCTCCCCATTGTCTCTTTGATATTTGCTCTTATGCTTCTTGAGTCTTGGACATTCTGGTTTGATATGTCCTTTCTTTCCACATTCATAACATTTCACCTCTTCCTTACTTCTATGTGTTTCATTAGAAGTTTGTTTGAGGTTTCTCTGCCTGAATTTTCTGGAATTGCTCATTTTCTTTTCAATGATTCTTTTTAATCTCCTTGAAAGCATAGCGATGTCCTCATTTTCATCATCACTCACTTCTTCATCATCTTCACTTTCTTCTTGAGATTTTGAAGTAGAGGCTTTAAGTGCTAAGGGTTTTCTTTTCTCTGGCTCTACTTCAAGCTCTCTATCTCTCTTTACTGTCATCTCATGTGTGAGAAGCTTGCCAATCAGCACATCAGTATTAATGATGCTCATATCTTCATTTGCTTCTTCTATGCCAGCAACTCTTGAACCATAGTCTTTAAGAGGAAGACTTCTCAGGATTTTATTGTTTATATCTTCCAAGCTCAGATGCTTCCCAAGTTTCCTCATTCCATTTATAATGGATAGAAGACGGTTAGTCATGTCAGTGATTGACTCATTTGATTTCATCTTGAAGAGCTCATATTCTGAGGTTAGAAGTTGAATCTTCTTGGATTTGACTTGCTTAGTTCCCTCATGATAGTTCTCCAATGTCTTCCACATACTAAATGTTGTAGAGCAATGTTGTATTCTCCCACATTCTTCAATAGATAATGAGCTTGATAGAATTGTCATTGCCCTCTTGTTTTTGAAATTTGCTCTTCTTTGGGGCTCAGTCCAATCATCTCTTGATAGGATTTCCTCTTCACCATCAGCTCCTCTTCTGGTTGGTGGTGTCCATTCTTTTCGTACACTATCCCAGACTTCAATTCCTTCACTATCCAAGTATGTCTCCATCCTAAACTTCCAATAGGCATAGTTTGCTCCATCAAAGTAAGGTTTGAGACTTTGGAATCCTTCACTCGCCATATCTAACTCTTTACTAGCGCTTTTTAGGCTTTGATGCTAGACAAGGCTCTGATACCAATTGTTGCCCAGATATTAGACCAAGAAGGGGGGTTGAATTGGAGTTTCAAAAATTAAACTTTAAGGTGCGGAAATAAAATTGTTAATTTTAGAAGGGATAGAGAAAATCAGACACAAAGATTTATAGAGGTTCGGGTATTAACAAACCCTACTCCTCTCCCCAATCGCAATTGGGAGTTTCACTAACACACTAAGTGTTACAATGGAGTTTTACAAGCTCACTCCCAACTATAGTGTTTCTCACAATGGCTCACACCTAACCCAGAAATCCCTTGTATTTTAATGGCTCACACAATAACGAATTCCTTTGTGTTTTACAGGCTCACACAAACAACCTACACTTTGTGTTTTATAGGCTCACACAAACAACCTATACTTTGTGTTTTACAGGCTCACACAAACAACCTACATTTTGTGTTTTACAGGCTCACACAAACAACCTTTTAATTTGTGTTTTGGAGGTTCACACAACTAACCCTTACAAGTGTTCTACTCTTAACCCAAAACTACCCAATGCTCACTTGAGTAAAGATTACAGAGAGAACCACTTATAAATCTTTATTGCTCAAATATGAGGAGCAAAAATATTTTTACAGAGAATGAATTTGTTCTCAAAGTATAAAAGTACAAGATAGCTTGTAATTTGAAGTATATGCTAATCTTTTGTTTTTCTTGTCATTCTCTTATCATCCTTTTGCATCTTAATGTATAAATGACTTCCATTTATACTCCCATGGCTGAATATAGCCGTTGGGGTGCATTAAATAAGAAACTAGCCGTTATACCAACCAAAAAATCGTGCCTGACAATTTTCTATTTCATTGTTCACGGGCGTGAATATGCTTATCACGGGGGTGACATTTCTTCCCAAGCTGTGACTGAAGTGGTGACCTTGGTCGTGAAGCTCTTTGGTATGTTTTGACATATGGAGTCACGGGCGTGACTTTAATCAGTCACGGGCGTGACACTCTTCCCAGCCGTGAACCAAGTGGTGACTTTGGTCATGAAGCTCTCTGGATGAAATTGAAAGAATCATTCACGGGGGTAAACATCTTCCCAGCCGTGACCTAAGTGGTGACTCTGGTCGTGAAGCTCTCTGGAATGAAATTTGCATGAAGCTTCACGGGGGTGACACCTTTCTTCACGGGGGTGACTGAAATGCTTACTTCACGATTTGTTCTTCTTTCATGGCCGTGAACTTCAAATGTTGGTTTTGGTAATTGCTAGCTTTGTTCACGGGAGTGACTCCTAGAGTCAGGGCAGTGAACATGTTACTTCTTGCTTTTTGTTTCTGAAGGATTATTCTTCCAATTCTCCATTCTTGCTATTTTAATTCATGTCCTGTATAATATACTTACAAAAACAAGTATGTTAAATACAATATTGCTATATTATTTATTATCATCAAAATGACGGAAATACCCCTCAAGGTTAACAATTTCTTTTGATATGCTTGAGAAATTCATTGAGGTGTTCATGGATGATTTTTAGTTTCGATACTTTGTTTGATGCATGTTTAAGAAATTTGACACGTGTAATTGAGAGATGTATTGAGAGCAACCTGACTCTTAGTTGGGAGAAAAGTCATTTCATGGTTAAGCAGGGAATTGTTTGGTTCATGTAGTTTCTAATAAGGGAGTTGAAGTAGATAAGGCAAATATAGACTTAATTACTAAATTACCACCACCCACATCTGTCATGGGAATTAGAAGTTTTATTGGGCATACCAGTTTTTTTCGTGTTTCATTAAGGATTTCTCTAAAATTACGCACCCCTTAACAAATTTGTTTGCTAAAGATATGGATTTTGTGTTTGACAATGATTGCCTTACTACTTTTGATTCTTTGAAAGAGAAATTGACCACTACAATAATAGTAGCACTAGATTGGTCTTTGTCTTTTGAAATCAAGTGTGATGCTAGTGACTATGCAATTGGGGTTGTACTTAGGAACATGGTTAATAAGGTCTTGCATGTTATATACTTTGCTAGTAAAACCATAGATGATGCTTAAGTAAATTTGTTTTACCACTAAGAAGGAACTCTTGGTTGTAGTATTTTTCTTATGTAATATCTGTTAATTGGAACTTAGTTAGAATAAGGGTGTAAATGATATATAAAGGGAAACAATATGAAAGACATTAACACCCTTCACTTCTTCATCCTTCCTCCTAAGATTAAAAAAAGATAAAAGAAAAAAAAGTTGGCGTAGCCAAAAAAAATCAAATGGATGGAAAATAAGACGGGTTGAGGTCGGTTAAGGATTTTGTTTTCTATATAACCTAGTTTCTATACATTTCTACCCATTTCATATTTATTTCTCTTCTTCCTTCCATTAACACCCTTCACTTCTTCATCCTTCCTCCTAAGATTTGCATCAAAATCATTTCAAATAAATTTATTTTTGGTAAGTAATCTCTTCCCAATTGTTTTTGTGTTATTTAGAGGTGTAAGAGTTATGTCGTAGCAGTATTTTGCACTCTAATTTTGATAGCCTTATGAATAAAATTTTGAGAAGTGTCAAAAATAAAATTGTTCATTTATGTCTTTTTATATGGCTTAGAAATGGCATTAAATTATTTTGAGTATATAAAGAGAACAAGTTATTTGAGTGAGACTGGTTCCTATAAGAATATTAATAGGATACCCCATAGTATTTGCTTATTTTGATTATCTTAAATACTGAACTAAAGGAAACTTAAAACACAAAATTGTATCCCCATGTTTTATCTAGTTGTATACCAAATTTCCTATAAATATATTTTGTTTAGTTTGATTTATGGTAAAATGAATCATACAATTTGCTATCTTCATGCATTATCATCATAATCTAAATTTTATTTTCATATTCATGACATCACTTAATTACCATTTCATCACTCAATCAAAATATCAATAATTATTTACAAAATTATAGATAATATCATACTCAACATAACAATACAATCAACAATTAACATTTTTACCATATTGAATTTTTGTCAAATGTACATACCTCAAAAAGTTCCCTTTAATTCACTCTTCTCTACTTCTTAATTGGCTTTCTTCTTGCCGTTATTTTCTTTTTGATTATAACCCAAAGGTTGCTCACCTCCTTATCCTAACAATAATTTCACATGTATACTTCAATTTATATCTTATACTTTAATATTACATATGCACATAAAGCTCACTTAAACTTCTAATCACCTCTTTATTCATAATTAATTTCTTTTTCTTCCATATTCCTTAAATATTCCATCCAATAATTTCTCTTTCATCTACCAAAAATTCCAAAATAACTTATAAACTCCTTCCACCTTAATTCTCTTAATTTTCAATTATAAATTTCACTTAATAAAATTCAAAATTTTCCAAATAATTCTTCAACAATATTTCTTAAATTGTTCTTCACTCCAAAAATTATTTACTCACTTCTAATCATCCCAATAACTCAAATTCCATCCAAATAAACTAAGATTTAATTATTTTTATTTTTCAATAATTTCGGTATTAATAGAAAAATTCCCAAAAATTCAAAAAAATTCCAAAACTTTTTTTTCAATTTCCATCGCTTTTATCCTTTTCAACCTTCAATCAACTCACTTCTTATTTTTATTCAATTATTTCCACCATTTTTACTTCAAACACTCATTTTACCTTCACCCTAATTTAACTCCAAATCATCATCAAACTTAAAAATCAACTTAAAGAGAAAATTAAAACTAACTAAAATCAAGTAATATTTAAGAAGGAAATGAAGGAATTTCACCCTTAAACTTTCTTTAAATTTTAATCAAACTTCTAATAATATTTTCTTCACTCCTACTTAATTTTATGCTCCCTTAAATTTTAATTGTGGGAATTTATGAAAGAAAGATGAAAAAATCAAGAAGAAAATGGAAGAGCATGGTAGTTAGCCAAGGAAAAAGAAGATGATGAAATTGTTTTTAGAATGAAATTATTGAGTGTTTGTCCTTTTTTTACTTTTTTACTAATTAAGTTTAATTCTTGTTTCTGCTGGTTAATTAAAATTAATCAAGAAGATATTTTGCCTTTTATCCAATTTAACTCAAAAAGAAACTTTGACTTTGAACTTTTTTTAGAAACACTTTTTCACTTTTCAATTCCGCCCTTAAATAATTTTATTTTCTTAAATTTCATATCTTAAATAATCTTATTTCCTCAAATCGAATATACCAATATTCTTAGAATACATTTTTCTTTGAAATAGTCTTCATAATTTTGCAAAACGATCACTAGTGCAAAAATTATATTTTTGCGATTTTGTCATTTTTCTTAATTTGATCTGTAAAAATTCATCTGATATCCGATTTCCAAAATATCACTTTTAAAAATTTTAGAATTCAATTATAATTGCAGCGCCGCAATTATGATTGTGAACACATATCTCTAGCTCCCAGTCAAAAAATCGGACCATAAACCTGCACCGATGACCATATTTCTGCAAATTGAAATCTTTAACCTTAAAATATCTTCATATAACTTCATCTATGGCCATAAAATATTATTCTCTGCACTTTGGTATGCTTAAGTTGTATTTCCATATCTGGATGAAAAATTCTATATTTCCACTCGATTTGCATGTATGGCATGAAATTGCAACGTTTCATCAAATCAACTCAATATTTATATTGAGCCTCCTATTATCATATTAAAATAAATTTCAGACATTTATTTATCCATATTTAGACTCTAATCGATACGCCTCTATATTGTAACACAAATAACTACAATATGCGTATACGATTAGGGTTCAAATTGCGGATGTGACAAGAAGCATGACTAAAATCAACCTATTACATATTAATCAAGATTTACATACAAATTTCATCACAAACATGTAGATACAACAGTTTATAGCCTATTGTGATTTAAGCTTGCACATACCTTCTAAACTTTTTTCTTTTCTTCTCTTTAGGCCTTTAGGTCCTCTTCTCTTTTCCTTTGTTTTCTCTTCCCTCTTTTGTTTGCTTTCCTTCTAAGGGTGAAATTACCATACATAAAAACATATAATAAACCCTTCCATCACATATCTAATTCCATCTCTCTCTCTCTCTCTCTCTCTCTCTCTCTCTCTCTCTCTCTCTTCACTCAAACCCCCAACTTTTCCCTTTTTTCCTATAACAATGGTTTTCACCTTCTACTAACCTTTTAACTTAAACTATTCCATTTCTAAAGTTACTAAACACTTCATGAACTCATTTTCACCATCATAAACCCTTCTAATCCCTTTTTACTTATTAGGTCATATCTTATAATATAAAACCCTAAAATAGTTTTTACTTAACTTTTCTTCAAGAAAGATGTATGAAGGAGATGGAGAACACCTTACTTTCATTAGACTCATTGCATGGTCAGTCCTTATGAGCTTTCTCTCTCCTCTTTTTGGTTCTTTTTCCATTTTTTTTCTCCTTTTTTCCAAGTTATTCTTGGTCCATTTATGAATAAATCACCCTTTTCTTGCACTTTTTTTGCTATCTCCACTTTCTCACTTTAAAACTTGAAGAAGATGAGAGTTAAATATCGAAGAAGAAAAAGGAAGTGTGAGCTGGTTTTTGAGTAGAAAATATAAGTTAAAATGAAGAAAAGAAGAAAAAAGAAGAAGAAATGGCAAATGGCCTATATATTTGAGTTAATGTTGATGTTAATCTTAATCTTGTATGGTTAAAGGATAAATATGATGAGATATTATTTCTCTAATTTCCCTAGCCTTCTTAAGGTAAAAAGATGACTATTTTTCACTTATTTGGAAAATATCCATTTTGGTTACTCAATTTTGCCAATATTGCACTTTTGCCCTAAACATTTCTATCTTTTGCATATAAGTCCTTGATCATACACCATCCCTTTTCCACACATTAGGATATTAATCACTCCTATTAATTATATTTTCAATTCCCGTCAAATTTTGAATTTACTACAATTGGTCCAATGCATCAATTTTGCAACGCATGTCACTCGGGGTCTAAATTAGTGGATGTAACATTTTCTCCCCTTTAAATAAATTTTGTTGCATTAAAAATTTGAGGATATATGCCTGTTAAGTAGGGTCTAATTTATAAGATGGTTTAGAGAAACTATAAGTATGTTTAAGGATTTGGTTAAGGGAAAAGAAATTAAAAAGTAAAAAGTTATATGTTCATGCCCATGACATTTATGTCACGACTGTGAATGATGGAGTTCATGCTCGTGTCGGGTATAAAACGGTATTAGTTCATTCTTTTCTCTTTCACATGCCCAATACCTAGAAGAAAGCCTTAGATTTTGAAGTTCGTTCATACTAGAGACAATAACCCTTTGTTTTTCTTCAATTCCAAGATCCAAAACACCGAAAACTAAGCAAAGAGCAAGTTCTGCCAAGTTTTGAAGAGAGAGAAGTTAAAGGAAGCTTTTGTTCTTGAGGAGGCAAACATAAAGAAAGAGAATATGAGTTTGGAAACCTTCATCTAAGTTGTGTTTCCTTCATTTCTAGTAAGGAATCACATTTTCCCTTCATCTTTGCAAGTTTTCATACCGTTTTTTCATGTCTATCTTGTTTTTGCTAGAGACTCACTTTCTAAACGTGTTAAGTTTTAGTTTAAGCTTGAGTTTTTATTGTTAAATATTCTTATTTAAGCTTGACTAAATGTTATAGTATGCTTTAGAAATGGGTTAAATGAGTTTAAGGTTTTATAGAACGTTTAAAGTTAGGATTTTATTTTTTATAGTTTTAAGTTAAGTTTGTGGTTTATAGAAGTTGATAGAGATGTGTTTATATGTGAAAGGAGTTGGTAGAAGAGGTGGTGAAACCTACCTAGAGGATAAGCAAGCTTGAGTTAAAACTTGGTTTTGAGGCTTTATATATATATATATATATGCATTTAAATTCCAAACTTGTGGCATGTTATGTGTGTTAAATGCCATTGTGTGCTATAAATTCTAATTCTTGAATTTAATGAGATTAAAAGTATAATGAATGCCATGATGATGTGAGTACTTAATGAAAAATGTTATAAATGTTGAAGATGTTAGAATGATTACTAATGAATCTATGATAGTAAACTTGTAATAAATATGGCAAAGTTGTAATTACAAGAATGTTATAAAATGATGGCTAATGTGGTGGGAAAAGGCAATGTTAATGAAATTATAAAGGTTTGTTGAATCATAAATGCATGATATGGTAATTAATGAGCTTTGAAGAGTAAGTTTTGATGTTATGTACTCTTGTATGTTTGATTGATGTTATAGTATCATTAAATGTATGAATTGATGAAAGTGTTGATAGGAAAAAGGTTACCAATGGATAACCATTAGAGGTCATACATATGACTTGTACTAAATGCCTTGTTTGATACTATTAACTGTTCGAAAATCTAGATTCACATCCATGACTAGGTATTCACGATCGTGAATTTTGCCCTTATAAACACAATCACACCCATGAAGAAAGTGCAATTTATGGACAGAGACATTCATGATCATGTTCAAGATTTGGTTCATAGGTAGGGTTACCTGTGAATGGAACTTAAAGTTCGTGAAAATATAGTTTACGCCTATGAAGCTAGTTTAAAATGCCATATGCTTTTTTCTTCAATAATGCAATGTAATGGTTATGCATAAGTACACATAATGATATGCTATAAGTAGGAAACACATGTTTTCTTGAAGAAATATATGAATGACCTATGTTGAAGTTCCATATCATCAAAAGGTATATGTTATAAAATGAATGTATTTTAAAGAAGTATAACAAAGGAAAAATGAACAAGTTATGCCTAGGCTCTATACTAGGACTAGAAGTAGGATAGATGGTATGCCATTAAAAGGGTTTACGGTACTGTAGTGATAAGATATAAAGATTTTATTTTATAGACAAGATGGCTTAAGGTCGAAAAACGTCCTTGATCCTATATTGCATGCAAATTATATATATTTTACTTAGTCAAGATGCCTTAAGCTCAGATAACACTCTTGACTTAAAGAGCTCAGAAAAGCACACGTGATCATAGATAGTGGAAAAAAATATGAAATGGATACAATTCAATGAAAAAGGTATAAGTTGATGAAAAAGTATAAGGTATAATTAATTAATGAGCTTTGAAGGGTAAGTTGTGATGTTATGTATTCATGTATGTTTAATTGATGTTATAACATGATTAAATGTATGAATTGATGAGAGTGTTAATAGGAAAAGGTTGCCAATGGACAACCATTAGAGCTCTTATATGTGACTTCTATTAAACGTCTTGTTTGATGCTATTAACTTTTGGAAAATCTAGATTCACATCCACGACTGGGTGTTCACGATCGTGAATCTTGCCCTTACGAACACAATCACACTCGTGACTATTTTTTTACGCCCGTGGAAAATGTGCACTTTATGGTCAAAGGCATTCATGATCACGTTTAAGATCTGGTTCATGGGTAGGGTTGCTTGTGAATAGAACTTCACGGCCGTGAACATATAGTTTATGGTCATTAAGTCAGTTTAAAATGCCATATGTTGTTTTCTCCAATAATGCAATGTAATGATTATCCATATGTACACATAATGATATGCTATAAGTAGGAAACACATGTTTTCATGAATGAAACATATGAATGACCGATGTTGAAGTTCCATATAATCAAAGGGTATATGCTATAAAATGAATGTATTATAAAGAAGTTATGCCTAGGCTCTATACTAGGACTAGAAATAAGATATATGGTATGCCATTAAGGGGGTTTAAAGTACTATAGTGATAAGATATAAAGATTTTATTTTAAGGACAATAGGGCTTAAGGTCAGAGAGCGCCCTTGATCTTATATTGCATGCAAATTATATATGTTTTACTTAGTCAAGATCGCTTAAGCTCGGAAAGTGCTCTTAACTTGAGGAGCTCAGACAAGCACACATGATCATAGAGTGCCCCTATTAACAACTCGTATCCGAATAGTCAATGTAGAGAGTTTTTAGAGTTTTTAGAGTATTCGAATAGTCAATGATGAATGCGTATCTGAATAAACTGAGATGCAAATTGTTTAATGCTTAGTTACGAATGCATTCGTACATGACATATGAGTTGCTTGGTACTTTAGAGTTTTTATGCATATGCATTCGTAACTAAGCATTCATCATCCATTATGTCTTTATTACATATACCTCATATATACCACATATGATATGCATATACCTCACATATACCATACATATATCACGTATATATTACTTATGCCAAACATATAATTCAAATGTACCATACATATACCACATATGTCACAAATATCCATCATCTCATTGTCAAGGTCAAATTAGGGCAATCATGTGAATCACATAACCATAAATCACTTCACATATCACATAGAAAACAACGTGTACATGTACTAAAAAATCACTTGATAATTAAACTCACATTTTCCTTTGATTCCAACTCTTAACTTATTGCTTATCCCCTCTTTGTAGATTTTCAATTTGTTGTAAACCTGATATGGGAATATAATTGATTAATTCATGACTAGATAAACTTATTATTGTTTAAACAAATTAATATGCATAGTTCATATAGATAGGGTTTTTTCTATGAGGCAGTGTGACCTTATAGGATTGATTAGCCTATAAATTTTTCCAGACTTGTCCAATTTATTTTTCTTATTTCTAATTAAATTTAACATATAATTATATAACATATTAAAATTTCAGAGCAATTGGAACTTTGTACAATGTTTGGTGGAATTTTAAATTGCGTTCTGTTTTTTGCCCTTAGGTAATTTGAGGGTACCAATTTTAGTCCTTCATATCTTACATTATGTATGTCATATTATAGTGAAAATTCATAGGAACTTATATAGATTAAAATAAAACATTTTTAATTTTTACAACTTTTAACAATTATGTCTCTAATATCCTCAAATTATAAAAAATATTTCACTGGTCTAGAACTGAGTTGGCTTTTGGACCAATATAGATTGTTAAGGCCACATCTCACACTATACATAAGATATTAAGTTTATATTTGTACCTAATTTTATCTAAGATATAAACCTATAAGTTTTATATTTTGATAAATTACAAATTCTATCTATAAGAAGCTCAAAATTATCAAACAAGTTGCTAGACTTGCCTATGGCACTAAACAAGCATTTTAAACTATGGAATAGTCATAGTTCTGCTCATCATAAATCAACATAATCAACACATATGAATCTGTAATTTGGTATAAAAATATATAACACATGTATCTACAATTTTTATGTTTTGATCTACATAAAAGGAGGGCTCTATCATATTCAAAATAAGTAAACATAGTGGGTTGGTCAACTAGGATTTACACCCGAACCAGTTTCACCTATATGTTAATATCTTTTCATAGACACCAAATCCTGAAACAATATTTATATAAAAATAAATAGAAGACATGACCTACAAATGTCATATTTTATACTTTTCCAGAATCGGCCTATAAGGCTTTCGAATTCATGGTACAACTTTCTGTCATTCAAATACTCTAAACAACACTAATAAAGGTTAAAACAATCAAAGATAATAACTTTCTCATAACAAACTTGCAAAGGATGAATTGGGTGTAAAAATCAAATGAAACAATGGGAAAATAAGGCTGAAATGAGGGAAGAAGAAGGAGAAACGAGCTGGAGTAAGGAGGCAAAATATTGAGAAGGAAGATAAGGTCCACCTCCTCACTTTTGTCATTTTCATCTTTTGTTTCTTCCTTTCTTTTGTTTTTCTTTTCATTTTTCTCTTCTTTTCTTTTCTATTAATTTCAATTTCATGTCATTTTCAACTAAATTATAAATTGGACACGTGCAACTCAGCACAATTGCAAAATACTTTGTCATGTAGCTAATGCGTATCGTGCACTTGTCCCCATAAAAATACATATGAAATGCATGTGTTCAAGTGAAATATATTCAAATGCATATGTCCAAATGAAATTAATGTAGAAATGCATATGTAGGAATTCGAGGATGTTACAATTCTCTCATCCTTCTTCATCCTCGAAATTTAATATCTGTGAACAGGTGTGGATATTTCCTTTTCATATTTTTTTTCTATTTCCCATGTTGCCTCTTTTTGTGAATAGTTTCTTCATAATACCTTAACTAATGGTATTTCTTGGTTCCTCAACTGTTTGATATTGTATTTGATGATTTCTATTGATTCTTCAACATAACTCATGTCATCTGTAATCTCGATGGCTTGATCTTTTAAGTACATGTGTAAGATCTGACATGTATCTTCAAAGCATGCTTACATGAAATACATTATGAATCTGAGCCATCTCCGGTGATAAAGCCAATCTATATGCCAATGGACTAACCTTCTTAAGGATTTCATAAGGCCCTATGTACCTTAGGCTTAATTTACCTTTTTTGCCAAATTGGATTACCCCTTTCATCTAACTCATATTTTATTTCCCTTCGATGCTAATCAATATAACTTTTCTATCTGGCTTGTGGTGCCTTTAGCTTATTCTTAACAACCTTGATTTTATCCACTATGTCGTGTACTATCTCTGGCCCTTCTAATGCACATTCTCCTTCTTCATCCAAAATGATAGGGTTTTTACACTTTCTCGCATATAATGCCTTTTATGGTGCCATCTGGATATTGCTATGATATATATTTGCTGTTATAAGAAAATTCTATCAATGCTATATATTCATCCCAAACTCCTCTAAATTCTATAGAACATGCCCTAGGCACTTCTTCCAATGTCTATATTGTCCTCTCTGATTGTCCATCAGTTTATGGGTGGAATGCAGTACTAAAGTTCAATTTTATTCCCAACGCATCTTGTAAACTCACCCAACCGTGGATCTTTATCAGACACAATGGACACTGGAATACCATGTAATCTGACTATCTCATTCACATATAATTTTGCCAAACTCTCAAGTGTACGCTCCCATCTATTAGGTAGAAAATGTGATGACTTGTTTAATTTGTCAATAATTACCCATATAGTATCATTTTTCCACAGAGTTCTTAGCAATCCATAAACAAAATTCATCATTATCTTCTCCCATTTTCATTCTGGCACTAGCAATGGATGTAGCCTACCAACTGGTGCCTAATGTTCAATCTTAATTTGTTGACATGTTAAGCATTTAGAAACATATCCTACTATGTCTTTCTTCATTCTTCGCCACCAATAATGAGGTTTCAAATTGTGATACATCTTTGCCATCCTTGGATGCATTGCATAAGGTGCATTATGTGCCTCTTCCATTATTTTCGGGTGTAAGTTATCAATGTTTGGAGGCATATGTGTGACTTTATTATGCGAAGCATTATTGTAGACAACAAAATCCTTCCCAAGAATGGGCTAAGTCAAAACTGGCGCTTCTATCAACATAGTGTTCAATTGATCAAAACCTACTTGACTTTTGTTTGTCCATTCAAAATGAATGTCTTTTCATAGAAATCATGTCAAAGGTGTAGCTATAGAAGAAAAACCTTTCATGGACCTTCCATAAGAGCCATCTAACCCTAGGTAATGAATTTTTCTAGCTGAAACTCACACTTTAACAACTTAGCATACAATTGCTTCTCTCTCAATGTCTACAACACTATTCTAAAATATTGATCATACTCTTCCCTATATCTAGAATACATTAGGATATCATCGTTAAACACTAGCACAAATTGATTTAAGTAAGGTTTGAACACCTGATTCATCAAATCTATAAATATGGCTTATGCATTCGTCAGACCAAATGAAATTACCAGGAACTTATAGTAGTCAAAACGAGTCGTAAAGGCCATCTTAAGTACATCGTTCTCATTGATCTTCAATTGAAGATATCCTGAGCAGAGATCTTTTTTACAATGCTCCTTTCAACTAATTAAATAAGTCATCAATCCTAGGAAGCGGGTACGTAATTTTAATGGTCACCTTATTGAGTTGCCTATAGTCTATATAAAGGTGTCAAGTACCATTTTTATTTTTCATAAATAACATTGGAGCACCCCAAGATGGCATACTAAGTCGGATAAACCCCAAGATGGCACACTAAGTCAGATAAACCCCAAGATGGCACACTAAGTCAGATAAACCCCAAGATGGTATGTAATTCCTATAGTTGTGCTTTTAACTCTACATGTGCCATTCTATACGGGGTAATGAAAATATGAGTAATGTCGGGTGCCATATCAATAGAAAATTTTATCTCCTGATCTAGACGAAAGTTTGGCAACTCATATGGAAAAATATAAAGAAACTCACATATAGTGGGGACATCTGCCAACTTTGGACTATTCTTTTTCATATCTACAACATAAGCTAAATATGCTTCGCAACCTTTGTTTAAGAGTTTATAAACCTTCATTGCTAATACAACATTATTTGGATAGCTCTTGTCTTCACCTTTGACCACAGTCTCATCTTGACCCAGAACCTTGATCATCATCTATCGGTTCTTGCAATCCACTACTACTCCATGTCAGGTCAACCAATCCATTCCCAAATTGATATCAAATTCATGAAATGGAAGCTCTATCAAATCCACTAAGAACTGCTTACCTTATACTTCAACTAGGTAATACCTATACACTTTATTAACCCTCACACTATACCTTAAGCAATTAGTTACCAAAATCTCATATTCTAGGGTCTCAAGTACTAGATTCCCTTATCTGGGTGGAGTTGTGCACATATATTGTTAAACCTTGAAGGGTATTTTCGTCATTTTGATGATAAAAAATAATATAGCAATATTGTATTTAACATACTTATTTTTGTAAGTATATTATACAGGACATGAATTAAAATAGCAATAATGGAGAATTGGAAGAATAATTCTTGAGAGACAAAATTCAAGTAGCAGCATGTTCACTGCCATGAATCTAGGAGTCACTCCCATGAAGGAAGCTAACCGTTACCAAAACCAACTTTTGAAGTTCACGGTCATGAAGGAAAAACAAATCATGAAGTAAGCATTTCAGTCACCCCCGTGAATAAAGGTGTCACCCCCGTGAAGATTCATGCAATTTGATCCAGAGAGCTTCACGACCAAAGTCACCACTTGGATCACCGCTGGGAAGATTGTCACGCCCGTGAATGAGTATGTCACGCCCGTGACTCAATATGTCAAAACATTCCAGAGAGCTTCACGACCAAGGTCACCACTTCATTCACGGCTTAGGAAGAACTGTCACCCCCGTGACAAGCATAGTCACGCCTGTGAACAATGAAAGAGAAAAAAAGTCAGGCGCGATTTTTGGTTGGTACAATGGCTAGTTTCTTATTTAATGCACCCCAACGGCTATATTCAGCCATGAGAGTATAAATGGAAGTCATTTATGCATTAAGGAACAAAAGAATGATAAGAAAAACAAAAGAATAGTATATACTTCGAATTTAATTCTTATTACAAGCTATTTGTACTTTCATACTTTGAGAACAAATATATTCTCTATAAAAATCTTTTTGCTCCTCATATTTGAGCAATTAAGATTTATAAGTGGTTCTCTCTGTAATCTTTACTCAAGTGATCTTTGAGTATTTCTGGGTTAAGACTAGAACACTTGTAAGGGTTAGTTGTGTGAACCTCCAAAACACAAACTAAAAGGTTGTTTGTGTGAGCCTGTAAAACACAAAGTGAAGGTTGTTTGTATGAGCCTGTAAAACACAAAGTAAAGGTTGTTTGTGTGAGCCTATAAAACACAAGGAATTGGTTATTATGTGAGCCATTAAAACACAAGGGATTTCTGGGTTAGGTGTGAGCCATTGTGAGAAACACCATAGTTGGGAGTGAGCTTGTAAAACTCCATTGTAAAACTTAGTGTGTTAGTGAAACTCCCAATTGCGATTGGGGAGAGAAGTAGGGTTTGTTAACACCCGAACCTCTATAAATCCTTGTATCTGATTTTCTCTATCCCTCCTAAAATTAGTTATTTATTTCCGCACTTTAAAGTTTAATTTATAAAAACTCCAATTCAACCCCCCCTTCTTGGTCTAACATCTGGGCAACAATTGGTATCAGAGCCTTGTCTAGCATCGAAGCCTAAAAAGCGCTAGTAAAGAGTAAGATATGGCCAGTGAAGGATTCCAAAGTCTTAAACCTTACTTTGATGGAGCAAATTATGCCCATTGGAAGTTTAGGATGAAGACATACTTGGATAGTGAAGGAATTGAAGTTTGGGATAGTGTACGAAAAGAATGGACACCACCAACCAAAAGAGGAGCTGATGGTGAAGAAGAAATCCTATCAGGAGATGATTGGACAGAGCCTCAAAGAAGAGCAAATTTCAAAAACAAGAAGGCAATGACAATCCTATCAAGCTCATTATCTATTGAAGAATGTGAGAGGATACAACACTACTCAACAGCATATAGCATGTGGAAGACATTGGAGAACTATCATGAGGGAACTAAGCAAGTCAAATCCAAGAAGATTCAACTTCTAACCTCATAATATGAGCTCTTCAAGATGAAATCCAATGATTCAATCACTGACATGACCAACCGACTTCTATCCATTATAAATGGAATGAGGAAACTTGGGAAGCATCTGAGTTTGGAAGATGTAAACAATAAAATCCTAAGAAGTCTTCCTCTTAAAGACTATGGTTCAAGAGATGATGGCATAGAAGAAGCAAATGAAGATATGAGCATCATGAATACTGATGTGCTGATTGGCAAACTTCTCACACATAAGATGGCAGTGAAGAGAGATAGAGAGCTTGAAGCAGAGCTAGAGAAAAGAAAGCCCTTAGCACTCAAAGCCTCTACTTCAAAATCTCAAGAAGAAAGTAAAGATGTTGAAGAAATGAGTGATGATGAAAATGAGGACATCGCTATGCTTTCAAGAAGATTAAAAAGAATCATTGAGAAAAAAATGAGCAATTCCAGAAAACTCAGGCAAAGAAACCTCAAACAAACTTCTAATGACACACATAGAACTAAGGAAGAGATAAAATGCTATGAATGTGGAAAGAAAGGACATATCAAACCAGAATGTCTAAGGCTCAAGAAGCATAAGAGCAAATACCAAAGAGACAATGGGGAGAAAGGTCATAAAGCCACATGAGATGACGAAAGCTCTTCAAGTGAAAAAGATGATAATGAAAGTGAAGAGGTCAACCTATGCTTCATGGCTATTGAGGATCACGTCTCGGACAAAGTAAGATCACTACACTCATACTCTTTCAATAATGATAGTAGTGATAATGATAGTAATAGTGATAGTGATTGTGATGATGATGAGCAAAGCCTAATAGAAGAATTAAATATAGAATTAGATAAATATAGAACTAAATTTAGTATTTATAGAAATAATATCTCTGATTTGAAAAATAAGATAGATGGTTTAAAAAAGAGAACATAAAGCTTAAATCATCAAATGAATCTCTTCAAAAGTTATTAGATGAATATTCATCAAAACCCTCAACAGCTTCATTGTTAAAAGAAAATAATACTTTGTAAAATGAAGTTGAGGAACTTAGAAATTCCATTTCAAAATTTCACAAAGGTAAAGAGAGTTTAGATACTCTTATTGTGTCTCAAAGATCACCCTTAATTAGACATGGTCTAGGATTTAAGGACACATCATCATCTTCTCACAAAACTATATTTGTTAAATCTAAAGAACCTAACATCTCCACACCTGTTAAGAAAGCACCAAGAAATAAGCATATTAATCCTTTTATACAGAAAAAGAATAATCATGCCTTTATGTATAAGAAACATCATCTAGAAAAACGCAAATTAATCATAATTGTGCATGCCATTGTTCTCAAAATCAGTCTAATAGAATTATGGCATTTAAATACATTGTAAGACCAAAAAGCAAGTTTAGACCTAAACAATGTAATTATTGTATGAAAATGGGTCACATAAATAAACATTGCTGGATAAGGAAGGCTCATTGGGAACCTTCATGTGCTAACCCCCAAGGACCCAAACTCATTTGGGTACCTAAAAATCGTACTTGATTTGTGATTCTATAGGTATGCCTCAAGTCCATAATAAACAAAAATGCGTGGCTAGTAGACAGTGAATGCTCAAGGCATATGACAGGAGACAAAGAACTCTTCAATGAAATCAAAAGTATTGATGGAGGTAAAGTTACCTTTGGAAACAATGCAAAAGGTAAGGTAATTGGCATTGGTTCTATTGGTGTTAATGGTACTACTTTTATTAAGGATGTCTTACTTGTTGATGGCTTGAAACATAACTTGCTAAATGTAAGTCAATTATGTGATAAAGGAAACAAAGTAATTTTTACTTCAAATAAATATCTTATAATTTCTATCGATGGTGAAGAAATATTTAAAGGAAATAGAGATATCAATACGTACATAATAAACTTACATGAACTATCTAACCATTCCTTTAAATGTCTTGTGACTACTAGTGATGAATCTTGGCTGTGGCATAGAAGACTTGGTCATGCTAACATGGACTTAATACAAAGTCTCAGCACGGGAGAGCTAGTAAAAGGATTACCAAAAGTTAAATATGAAAAAGGCAAGACATGTGATCCTTGTCAAAGAGGAAAGCAACACAAGTCATCTTTCAAAGCCAAAAACATAGTAAGTACTTCAAAACCTCTTCAACTCCTGCATTTAGACTTGTTTGGACCTACTAGAATTGCTAGCTTAGGAGGAAAACATTATGCATTTGTCATCGTAGATGATTACTCTAGATTTACTTGGGTAATTTTTTTAGCTCAAAAGAGTGATGCTTTTGAAAACTTTAAAAACTTTGCTAAAAGAATTCAAAATGAAAAAGATTACTGCATTTCAAAAATAAGGAGTGATCATGGGAAAGAATTTGAAAATGAAAACTTTGAAAGCTTTTGTCTTGAACATGGCATTTCACATAATTTCTCATCTCCTAGGACACCTCAACAAAATGGGGTAGTTGAAAGGAAAAATCGAACTTTAATTGAAATGGCTAGAACAATACTTAATGAATATGAATTACCAACTTATTTTTGGGCAGAAGCCACAAACACTGCATGTTATATTTCAAATCGAGTTTTCAAAAGACCTCTTTTAAACAAAACCTCATTTGAGCTATGGAATGGAAGAAAGCCCTTGATATCATACTTTAGAGTATTTGGATGCAAATGTTTTATATTGAACACCAAGGACAATCTTGGAAAATTTGCCTCTAAGTCTGATGAAGGTATCTTTTTAGGATACTCTACAACCAGCAAAGCATATAGAGTATTTAATAAAAGATCATCAACGGTTGAAAAATCCATGCATGTTGTTTTTAATGAATCTAGTAAACTTGATCTTGTAAAAGGTAGTGCTCTTGATGATGTTGTAGGTAATATGGAAAAACTTGATATTGAAAATGGGAAAGAAGAAAATGATCAAGAAAATTTACTGCAAAATGTCACTCTACCTCAAAATCAAGAACAAATGGAACAAGAACTTCCAAAAGAATGGAGAATGACGAAAGATCATCCAAAAGAGCAAATAATTGGTGATCTATCAAGAGGAGTAAGTACTAGATCTCATTTCAAGCATTTAGTCACTGACATTGCTTTTATTTCACAAATTGAGCTTAAAAATATTGATGAGGCTCTTAATGATGAAAATTGGGTAATTGCCATGCAAGAGGAACTCAACCAATTTGAGAGAAATAAGGTATGGAACCTAGTACCTAGACCCAAGGATCATCAAATCATAGGTAGCAAATGGGTATTTAGAAACAAATTAGATGAACAGAGGTTAATAACCAGGAATAAAGCAAGACTAGTTGCAAAAGGCTATAATCAAGAAGAAGGTATAGATTATGATGAAACATATGCACCTGTAGCTAGATTAGAAGCTATAAGAATACTCTTAGCATATGCTTGTCACATGAATTTCAAACTTTTTCAAATGAATCTGAAAAGTGCATTTCTAAATGGTTATATAGATGAAGAAGTGTATGTAGAACAACCACCAGGTTTTGAAAGTTATGATTTTCCAAATCATGTTTTTAAACTTTCAAAAGCTTTGTATGGTTTAAAACAGGCTCCAAGAGCTTGGTATGAGAGATTAAGTTCTTTTTTATTAGAAAATAGCTTCACAAAGGGAAATGTTGACACTACACTATTCATCAAAAAGCATAAGTATGATATACTTATTGTTCAAATTTATGTTGATGATATAATATTTGGTTCTACTAATGAGTTGCTTTGTCAAGAATTTGCTAAGTTCATGACTAGGGAATTTGAAATGAGCATGATGGGAGAACTTAAGTATTTCCTTGGTCTACAAATAAAGCAAAGCAATGAGGGCATATTCATCAACCAATCCAAATATGCCAAAGACTTAATCAAAACATTTGGTATGGAAGGATGCAAAAATGCCAAGACTCCTATGAGCACATCAACAAAATAGGATAAAGATGAAAAGGGTAAGAGCATTAATGAAAAGCTTTATAGAGGTATGATCGGATCACTTTTATATCTTACTACTTCTAGACCTGATATTATGTATAGTGTTTGCTTATGTGCACGATTTCAATCATGTCCTAAAGAATCTCATTTAAATGCTGTAAAAAGAATTTTAAGATATTTACATGGATCATTGCATCTAGGTTTATGGTATCCTAGGAATTCATCTTTTTATATTATAGGATATTCAGATGCAGACTATGCTGGTAGTCTTTTGGATAGAAAAAGTACTTCAGGTACTTGTCACTTCATTGGAGAATGTTTAGTTTCTTGGTTTAGCAAGAAACAAGTTTCAATTGCTCTCTCAACTGCTGAAGCTGAATATGTAGCAGTTGGATGCTGTTGTACACAAATTCTTTGGATGAAACAACAACTTAAGGACTATGGTCATGAGATGAACCATATACCTATAAAATGTGACAACACTAGTGCTATAAATCTTTCAAAGAATCCTATTCAACTCTCTAGAAGCAAACATATTGACATTAGACACCACTTTATTAGAGATCATGTTCAATATGGAGATGTTGCATTAGAATTTATAAGCACAGAAAATCAATTAGCAGATATTTTCACTAAGTCTCTAAATGAGGAAAGATTTAATTTCATTAGAAGAGAACTTGGTATGATTGATAGATTAACCTTGTGATTGCAAGAATATGAAATTTTAATTGTTGATTTTAAATCATATCACAAGTTATAAGATAGAAATTTTGATGAGAATTCATGTTTTAAGAAGTAGAATCTTTGTTGAAATGATTTAGTCTTGTTGTAGAACTTAATTTCAATTTGATGAAAATTTTAGGGGAGTCACGCCCGTGACATATATTCACGCCCATGACTTAAGTGGCCCAAAGAGGCAGTGTCGTTCACGACTTTGGTTCACGACATTGTTCACGGCTTCAAGTGGTGAAACTTATTGTCACGGTTTGAGTCACGCCCGTGAAAATGGACTTTCACGCCCGTGACGCATTTTCACTCTCGTGAACAATTACACCCCAAAAACTCACAGAAGCTTTCACGCCTTGTGTCACGGCTTGCTTCACGGGCATAAGTAGTGAAATTCAACAGTTCACGCCCGTGACCATTTATTCACCCCCGTGACCGATGATCATTCACGCCCGTGATGTTCAAACATCACGCCCGTGAACATATGCCTTTATTCATGGGTGAAACACTCTTTCAGCAAACCGTGAACACGACCATTCACGCCCGTGAAACCATAATTCACGCCCGTGAATGTATCGAATATATAAGAGAACAGCCAGTTACAACCTTCATTTCAACTCCTCATCTCCCAAAACCGCTCTCATTTACTCTCATTCATTAAGACATTGAAGATTCAGACCCCAAAGACTTGCAATTTCACTATAAATACCACCAGAAGTTCGAATCTTTAGCAGAAATCATACATTTCCAAGGTTTTACATCAAATTTTCTGTCAAAATTATTTTCAACTCCATCAACAACAAATTTCTTCAAATATGGAGTCTGCTTCATCTAAGGGAAAGAGAAAGAAAACCCATGCACCTAGGAGGTATGCAGATTACCTCATGAATCGTATTCCAGAGAATTGCCATCCTCGATATGCAACTTTGAAGAAGAGACCTCTTTTGTCATCAAGGTCCTTCGATTGGCAGACAGTCCAAAGTCTCGGGCTTGAGACGGCTATGACAGAGAAACTACAAGCCTATCATCTCAAAGATTTTGTTGAAATTCATCAGCCAACTCTGAGGGAGCCAACGCTGGAATTTCTCAGCACCTTGCAGGTTTCACCTACTGGAGTGGTGAAATTCCAACTCTGCAATAATCCTAACACCCTCAGCGCCATCGCATTTGGAGAATCGTTCAACCTACCATCTGATGGCATTCTAAATGAGACTGAGGTAGAATTCTTTGGTCCTCCAGCCTGGACACATTTTGGCACCGGTTGCAGCTGGGATGTTAAAATAACAAAGAGCACACATCTCAGGACTCCAGTGCATAGGTATTTGCATAGGTTCCTGACCTATAGCATATTTGCTAGGGGAGAAAGCAACGGGACTATCAGGAAGTCAGAACTCTTCCTATTTGAGATGGCTTGGAGAGGACTTACAGTGGCACTTTCCAGATGTTTTGCTAACCATCTTCTCTCCATTGCCACCAAGCCCACAGGAGACATTTTGATTGGGGCATATGTCACCCATATCGCAGTGAAGCTCAATTATTTGGAGCTGGATGACCATCACTTCAACATCATTCCTGCAAATCCTCGAGATAGCCTGGATGTCGAGTTGTTCATCAAGATGGGAGCGGCTGTCAGAATCGTTTTTCAAAACGATATCTTCTACCGCTTCATTGACACTGCTGGGGAGATTATCTGGGAAGATAATGACACGGAGGATTTTAAAGCAGGCCTCCAGGGAGTCCAGCAGAAAAAGAGGGCTCTGGTTGAGAAAGCACCTCCAGCAGTCGAGCAAGACATTGGACAGTCCTCAGCTTCCACACCATCCTTAGCGCAGCAGGTGGTCGACCTCTTGGCACCACGTTTTGAGCAGCTGTAGACTTCGATGGATGAGAGGTTAGAGAACCTTAAGGACTTCATGGAGTCTCGGATGGACAGCCTTGAGGCTGAAGTAGCTAGGCTTCGTGATAGGATGTCTGACTAGGAGATAGGCTAGAGTGTAGCCTATATTTGATTGTTTTTAGCTTGTTTGTTATATTTATGTTTCCTTGTGTAGGAAATTTTTAAATTTCCTTTCTGAATATTTTAACTTAGTTTGTATCCTTTTCCTTTATGCAATATATATTTGCTTTTGTTTACTTCAATCTTCATATCCTTTTTGATTGATGACAAAAGGGGGAGAAAACTAGCAATATATGATAAGCAATATATGATAGGAAATATATGATAGGGAGAATGATATCAAACTAGCAACATAAGATCAAACTAGCAATATATATTAAGGTAAATGAATTTTGAATCAAATAATTAAAATTGAATTGACTTTGAAATCGTTTAAAAATCTTAATTCAAAATTTCATATGCAAAGTATAAAAATTGAGCTTTATATACCTTAGATACAACTTAAGTATGCTTTGCATATACCTTAAAGCAAGTTACAAATAAAAATATGCCATGATATACCTTAAATATACCTTATATATACTTCATGTCTTAAAAAGGAATTATGGTATGTATTGGATATACTTCTCATATAACTTGCATATACTTAAAATCTAGTTTGATGCTACATCATTATTTACTATTCTGGCACATTATAATTTTTATCCTAAGTATATTTTGAGGGGGAGACTTCTCAAAACCATATATTGCTAGATTATTTGTCACCATCAAAAAGGGGGAGATTGTTAAACCTTGAGGGGTATTTCCGTCATTTTGATGATAACAAATAATATAGCAATATTGTATTTAACATACTTGTTTTTGTAAGTATATTATACAGGATATGAATTAAAATAGCAAGAATGGAGAATTGGAAGAATAATCTTTGAGAGACAAAATTCAAGTAGTAGCATGTTCATTGCCGTGACTCTAGGAGTCACTCCCGTGAAGGAAGCTAACCGTTACCAAAACCAACTTTTGAAGTTCACGGCCATAAAGGAAAAACAAATCATGAAGTAAGCATTTTAGTCACCCCCGTGAAGATTCATGCAATTTGATCCAGAGAGCTTCACGACCAGAGTCACCACTTGGATCACGGCTGGGAAGATTGTCACGCCCGTGAATGAGTATGTCACACCCGTGACTCAATATGTCAAAACATTCCAGAGAGCTTCATGACCAAGGTCACCACTTCAGTCACGGCTTGGGAATAACTGT
The DNA here is from genome assembly GCA_023653625.1 of Triadica sebifera. Classification (NCBI taxonomy): domain Eukaryota; kingdom Viridiplantae; phylum Streptophyta; class Magnoliopsida; order Malpighiales; family Euphorbiaceae; genus Triadica; species Triadica sebifera. The sequence continues at coordinate 13,331,592 of CM042898.1, read as the reverse complement.
CACCCACATGACAAGCATAGTCACGCCCGTCAACAATGAAAGAGAAAAAATGTCAGGCACGATTTTTGGTTGGTACAACGGCTAGTTTCTTATTTAATGCACCCCAACGGCTATATTCAGCCATGGGAGTATAAATGGAAGTCATTTATGCATTAAGGAACAAGAGAATGATAAGAAAAACAAAAGAATAATATATACTTCGAATTTAATTCTTATTACAAGCTATTTGTAATTTCATACTTTGAGAACAAATCTATTTTTTGTAAAAATCTTTTTGCTCCTCATATTTGAGCAATTAAGATTTATAAGTGGTTCTCTCTGTAATCTTTACGCAAGTGAGCTTTGGGTATTTCTGGGTTAAGAGTAGAACACTTGTAAGGGTTAGTTGTGTGAACCTCCAAAACACAAATTAAAAGGTTGTTTGTGTGAGCCTGTAAAACACAAAGTGAAGGTTGTTTGTGTGAGCCTGTAAAACACAAAGTGAAGGTTCTTTGTGTGAGCCTGTAAAACACAAGGAATTGGTTATTGTGTGAGCCATTAAAACACAAGGGATTTCTGGGTTAGGTGTGAGCCATTGTGAGAAACACCATAGTTGGAAGTGAGCTTGTAAAACTCCATTGTAACACTTAGTGTGTTAGTGAAACTCCCAATTGCGATTGGGGAGAGGAGTAGGGTTTGTTAACACCTGAAGCTCTATAAATCCTTGTGTCTGATTTTCTCTATCCCTCTAAAAATTAGCTATTTATTTTCGCACTTTAAAGTTTAATTTCAAGAAACTCCAATTCAACCCCCCTTCTTGGTCTAACATCTGGGCAACATATATGAATGTGTAGAATTAGGATTTATCAATGCATGAATCTTAGAGCCAAAGAGCAGGAATTTACCCACAACCACATCTGATGTATTTTAGTCCTCTCAAGCTCATATGACGTGAGCCTTGGCTAGTGCAGCTCGACTACTCTCTGGTCTCCTCATTGTCTTATATCTTATCTAGCTAGGCCCCGTATGGCCTCTTATACTCTAATCTTTGCCTCTGCCTCTGGCCTGTACTGAGCCCTGAATCTACACTAACTTTGCACCCCACTGAACCTCTATCAACTCATAGTAAGGGAAGAGTCCTCCTCTGGTGGTCCTTAGCTCCATACCTCAAACATGCCCCTAATAACCCTTAGCACTCTCTAGTATGCGTCCGTCTATAATGCTGACATAAGGGCAATGAAGGTGGTCTCCAAAAGGCTAGTATGAGTTCACTAGCTAAAGAAACTACTAGTCCTATAAGTTGTCTCTGCCTGAATGTAGAGGCTCGACTAACCCTCTTCGTGTGAAAATAGCCTCTTGTATATTTGAATCTCGTGCTGCTAGATGGACCAACACTATATTATGGCAAGGGTCTCCTTATGCTCTTGTCTTATGTCACCTACTATGTTGAAGGCACTATCTTAACACTCTAAGTAGACACTATAAAGTTAGAGAGATCGATAATCTGCAAAGCCAAAAATTTGCAACTTAATGGGATTCTCAACCTATCCTTAAAATGCATACAACGACCAACTTTATACATCATAATACCCCATGCATATTTGATAAGGTGCATAAACACTCAATTATATTCTATGACCGATATACTCCCCTCTAATGTAGCTAAGAAAACCTCCCATCTATACCAACAGATGCTACAGATTGTTTTGTAGAAAACTGATTAAATGAAAATTTTGCATATTGTTTAACATAATTATGCATAAAACTATCATAATATAAAACCCGATCGAATGATCAATATAATATAAAACAAAATATGTTTTCCGACTTCACTAGCCTTGTATTATAAATACATCATATAAATACCATTACATATTCTTAAAACCAAGACACGTAAAACAACACCCAAAAATCCCATGACATAATAAAACAATACATAATATGCAATGAATGTAAATACAGTCCAAACTGGGTGCATTCTGATTGATCTCTAGGGGCTTGCAACTCTTCCAGTCAACTCCTGTCTTATGGTTTTGAACCTGAGTGTAGAAAACTCATACATTAAGCAAACTAATACTCAGTGGTACATCATGACCATTCCTAAAATTATATATTCTAGCCATTTCATGCTTTAATATCATATCAATGTGCCTCTCTTACCACAGACATACTATAAAATCTATGTACAATATACACATATAGATATACTACGTTTCCATACCATATCATATTACCTAATATTAACATAAATAAGGAACAACCATAAGTTTTCATTATTACACATGTTCTTGCCCAAAAACTCTAAGCTTTCATTATTACACATTTTCATACCCAAAAACTAGAAGCTTTCATTATTGCACATGTTCCTACCCGAGAAATCTAAGTTTGACTATCCGGATGTGGGACATAAGACAAGAGCGCTCAACAGCTTGAGTTTAAGCCACCTTGCTCACAAAATATCAACTCATCTGGGCTCTTTGAGTCAATGGCGCTCAACAACCCGAGCTTAAGCTACATTGACTTAGAATAATATAGCATGCTAGCAAATATAGGATCGAGTGGGCTCATATACCAAGCTTTAACTATTTATCCTTACATCATATCAAAGTAACTATACGGTATCATTTACCTCCTTTAATGGTATACCATTTATCCTATGTCAAGTCCAAGATTAGAGAATTGGGCATATAACTCATAACCATTTATCTTTCAATTCATTTTGTTATATGCTATTACTAGCATTATATCCCATTTATACATTCTTATACCAACACATAAATGCCAAATCATATATTCCATATGTTATTTTACATGTATACATACATCCCATAACATGTATTTAACAAACCATCAATTAAGACCATAAATCAAAATGTATGTATAATACATTCAGCTTGTTTCACGGGTGTGAAATACTTATTCATAGCTGTGAAGGAATCTCTTATGATTACTTTATCCATAAACCATAATGTGAAAGAAACAGAGCATTCACAGGCATGAATTACCTATTCACGACTGTGACACCATGTCATCATGGCTTCCCAACTGTGACACCAAATCGTGAAATTTTGGGTTCATGCAACTTCATCTAGCCTCTACATTCATAGTTGTGACACATTTGTTCACGAGAGTGAATCATGCATTTCCAGTAATATGAAAACAAAGCAAACAAGTATTTCATGAAAAATGTCTAAAGATTAACCAGTTTTAATCACTTATATTAACACTTTCATCCTTATACCATTCTATATGTTCAAACATCATTTAAATCAATAAATTTATTTCTAGGTCATTTAAGCCATAATATATTTCATATGTCATTTAACACTTAAAACCATGTAACCATGTTAATAATCAACTATAACATGTCATTTTATCATTCTTTCACATTTACAGAATCCAAAACACATAAGATGTATAGAAAATGAATTAATATGTTTATATGTACATACCTTTTACCAAAATGGAGCCTTAACTAACTTTCAAGCTTTTCAAGCTTGTTTTCCCCTTTGTGATGTTTTCCTTTGCTCACTAACCGAACCTATCATTACAAAAATGTGCCTATCAGAACCTTATAACCACAAACAAGCTAAACAAAACCTTAGGACTTGAGTTCTACCTCTATCTTAGCAAAACTCTATCAAACCTCTATATTTTCTCAAGCTTTCAAGCTTCAACAATGGTGTTTTAGGGTTAGAAGGAGTGGAAAAGATGACCAAGAAGTCTCTAGGCGTGTGAGAGGATGTCCTAGGGTAGTAGAGATGATTTAAAGAAAATAATGATGCATAGGAAATAAAAAAGTGTGGCTATTCATAGCCAACCAACTTGTATTCATAAGCATGACATTTAATTGCACGTGCATGAAATGCCATTCATGGTCGTGCAAATTCTTCACGGGCATAAATATCCTCTCTTCTTAAAATGATATTGCCATGTTCAAAAATCTACCATTTTGAACCAAAAGCATGACTTGTCACAGGTGTGAATAACCACTCAAGGGTGTGAAAGGTTTCCATTTTAGAAATTAAAACTTTTACTTTAATATACCTTAACTCCAATATTTTCCTCTCTAAATGCATAACTTATAGGCTACTTTATAGGCGTTATATGTACTTCACCTTGAACTGCTTTGGAAGGAAGTCCTATATAGGTGGCTTTAGAGTCTAAGGATTCTGCAATATGGTCCTCCACCAATCATAAGTGTTTTCCTATAGCTATGACATTACATATTCATACTTTTGTTCAGGTGTGCAGTGCATCTATTGGAATGCTCTTTCAACCCTCTCTAACCAATTCTTAGCTACCAATGAATCATCATCCCTTCTACTATAGAAATTAAAGGCTTCATACTTTTGCAAATTCTCAAGTTGCAAACTAGGTAGAGTTAGTTGTGCTATTCTTTGTAGCATTTCTACTACATTCCTCAATAATTTTGTCTATCTAGAGCCCACACTAGATTGCCTACATGATGATGTAACATTGGATCTAGCAATAACAATGACACCTTAGTGCTTAGGTCAAGACAACACCTCTGTATCTACTGGCTCATTACTCTCGGTTTGTTTAGCAATGATCCATTAAGACTCGTAATCCAACCTACCTAAAAAGTTAGAAGTAGTGGTCATAGTCAGCGAGCAACAACCTTAAAATACTCAAATGCTTAATCATGCATACACATGTTATGCATTACTTGTTTAATTCAAAATCCCTTTTTAAAAAACCAAAAACCACCCAAATTGGGCTCTAATACCAAACACTATGTAACACCCCTTACCTTACTGAACTAGCAGTTAGATTAAAGGATGTTACAAAAAACCTCCTCTAGAAATATGTTTATGAAGATAAATAAATGTAGGTTTTTTTACCAACCATTATCATAGCTCAAAACCATTTTTTATGTTTTAAATAGGGCATTCACAACCATGACACTTTACCTTTTTCCTGTAATCAATATGGAAAAAATTGCCTCATAAGTCCAAAACTGCTTCACGACCGTGAATCATGATCTCTAAACCGTTATCTTTTTTCCCTTGTCTTATCTTTCCTTTTGTGTTTGCTTTCCCTTTAAGGGTGCACCTAACATACAAAAAAACAAATCAAAAGCCTTTCCATCACATATCTAATACCATTTCTCTCCCTTTCTCTCTTTTGTTGTTTCTCTTTCTCTCTCTATATATCTCTTTCCCTTCACTCAAAACCCTAACTTTCCCTCTCTTCCTATAACATGGGTTTTCACCTTCTACTAACCTCCTAACTTGAGCTCTTCCATTCTTGATGTTCTTAAACACTTCATAAACTCTTTTTCACCATCATAAGCCCTTTTAATCCCTTCTTACTTCTTAGGTTATATTTTATAATCTAAAACCTTAAAAGATCTCTTACTTAACTTTTGTTCAAGAAATATGCAAGAAAAAGGTAAAGAACACTTACTTTCATTGGATTCCTTCCATGGCCAACCTTGTAAGCTTCCTCTCTCCTATTTTTGGTTATTTTTCCACTCATTTCTCCCATATTCCTAGCCCTTCTACATCCCTTTATGCATGAATCATGATTTTCTTTCACTTTATATCACTATTTCCATTTTTTCTCTCTAAAGCTTGAAGAAGATGAGAATCAGCTATAGAGGAAGAAAAGGGAAGTGTGAGCTAGTTGTTAGCATAAAATATAAGTTAAAATGAAGAAAAGAAGAAAAAATAAAATGATGGAAAAGTTTAGAGAAGAGGCCCATATATTTAACTTAATGTTGATTTTAATCTTAATCTTGTATGGTTAAAAGATAAATATAATGAGATATTATTTCTCCATTATGCCTAACCTCCTTAAGGTAAAAATCTATCATTTTTCCCTCATTTGGCAAATATCCATTTTGGTCTCTCAATATTGCCAATTTTGCAATTTTTCCCAAAAACTTCATATCTTTTGCATATAAGTCCCTGATCATATACCATCCCATTTTCCACATATTAGTCACTATATTAATCGCTCCTATTAAATATTTTACTATTATTTTATCAGTTTTTATCAAATTCTGAATTTAGACTCTAGTCAATCTAGCGCATTAATTTTACGACACGTGCGACTTAGAGCCAAAATTAGCAAATATGACAACCCACTTGGGAATTCTTCTTGGCCCAGTTTAATGCCAAGTATGTGCCACTCATTTACATGGGCAATAAGAAAAGGAATTTCTGATCCTTGAGCAGGGAAGCATGACAGTTACTAAATATGAGAAAGAGTTTATTCACCTTAGCAAGTTTGCCTCTAAAGTCTAGGCAAAAGCTTAATCCATATTATCAAAGGCTAGAGCCAAATAAGTTGGAGTCCACCAAAAAATATTCTACAACTTGCTACACTATTGACAATAGAGCTAAGAAGATATAAAACTAAAATCCTCTAGTGGATACATGTCTACATAGGAAGATGTGTTGATAAATATAAATTGAGGTTGTTTGGCATAAAAAGCCACAACTATCATGTCTTCATGTAAAGGTTAATGTCTATTGCATTTCGAAAACTACTACCCGCTAATGTGTGGAAGGCTATAACTAAGTTGAACTTGTTTTTTAAAATTCTAACTGCAACTGTAGTTATAAATGATTATATGGCTACACTTGAAGCAAACAACTCAGTTATCTTATATAAGCTAGAAAGAATATTCCCTATGAGTTTCTTCAATTCAATGGAACATCTTCCAGTTCACTTACACTATGAGGCACGCATTTGTTGGGCCTGTGCAGTTATAAAGGATGTATCCATTTGAAAGGTTAATAAAACCTAACTTTTAAACCAATATAATGTAATATCTTTTAAGTCTTATATCTTATTGAGGCTTTCACCTTATAGGTATCTTTCCAAATTGAAGAATAATGTCATAAACATGGCAAGAGTGGAAAACTAAATATGTAGTGCATATTTAGTTGAGGAAACATTGATGTTATGTTCATATTATTTCGAGGATTACGTGTAAATAAAAGCAAGGACCATGCCTTGAAATTACAAAGGTGGACCGGATATAATCCAGCGAATGATGCCAAAAACTTATCCATTTTCAAATAAAGTTGTAGGTCATTTGGTCATTCTAGAATAAGATAAATGGAACCTCAAGAATATAGGGTCATTCAGTCATAACTATTGCTTAATTGTGAAGAAGTAGAACCATTTATGAGGTTAGTATACTAATCTAAAATGTCTCAAAGAACTATATATGATATTGTTTTGAAGTCATATATCTCGATTAACATGTCCTTAACTTAATCAGATTGTAGGATGTTGAGGTGAACTTTGTTAATTAGTTGAAAGCATACATGGGTCTTCTTCTTCTCAACTTGTCCATCGAATATCATATTCTTTACTTATATAAAAAAAAACTCTTATTTTTGAGCCACACAATCCAAGCCTCAGTATTATTAACAACTTTTTCAAGGATCTCGCAAAAGATCCTCTGAGGACTGTTACATCATACAATAGGTATTTTCTCAATGGCAATAAATTTCACACAATTGAACATGGTGCCATGATAGTATAAATGAACAACTAGGTCTACATAAAAGGCCAAAATTATAGACATTTGGTGAATAATTGATACAGTCAATTAAGAGAAATTGTCCAACACGAATATCCTAATTGACCAATTAAGCGAACAATTCTCTTCATATGTGAGTGGCTTGATCCAACTTATAATATGAGCACAAGGGTTCATAAGCAATACAACATTGTGAAGGTAAATCATAAAAGATAATGCGATAAGTACAAACCCTTTGTCCTTACAACACAATCAGCTTAAATGTATTTTTATCCATACCCAAGCCTATAATGAGATAAAGATGATCAGTTGGTAGTTTCAAAAATCAAACATAGAGAAATTCTTGATCTACCATAAAGCTTCTCCCAGAGTGCATGCGTACAAGAACCTCTCCTATTTCAAGATGAGTCAATTAAAATCCAAAATATTGAGATTACTAAAAAGAATCAACAAAGGATATTTACTGATCCAGCAAGTGATCTAGTCGATATTGTTAATGATGATGATATTGCAAAACTGAAACTAGAATTACAATAAGAAATTCATGTGATATAGAGGAAGAATTAGATGTAAATAATATGAATGACACTAACAGTGATTAGAGGTAAAAGTAGTTGTGTTTAGTATTTTTCAACATTTGTAATTTTTTATTTTACATTATATATGTATATGCTTAGGATATTTTGTTAATTATAACATTTTTATATTATGTTTAACTTTCTTTTGTTGGCCAGGATGAGGGGTTGAGGTTGTGCTACATATGGTTCCATGAGGAACGACTGAGGATGAGGCATCGATATGAGTAATCTTTGATCCACTTCAGCTGATTCAACTCTAGGGCCATCTGTTTCTGCATCTCCACCCACAAAGCTAGCTAATCCATCAACCTTTGTAGGACCAATTATAAGGACAATTGATCCATTCACCTCTACAAGGCCAGATACGTCGTAGCCACATACCTCTATACACCCAGTCTAAAGTCAAACATTAAAAGTAGTTATAATCGCACTTATAAGAGACTAAATTTGCATGATGAGAGATGGGTCAAATTTTATACTTGTTTATTTTACATGCAATATTACAAAATTAGTTAATCATTATTCATTTCCACAATTGTAGATTCATTGAGTCATATGATATGAAAGCCTGTATATCATGCATATTTCAGGAGATACCAGGTGCATAAGGATATAAGTGAAAGACAATGCCACTAGAGGTTCGAGATCTATATTGGGGTGAATTGCAAGTAAAGCAATAAAAATCTTGATGTAACCTGTACTATGATGATTGTTGTAACTTGCATATAATTGTTGTAAATGATATGAATAAAATTGGTTTGCAAATGAGATCATAAAGTTCTTCTTATACAAAGAAAGAATTAGATGTAAATGATATGAATGAAATTGCATGGGAACTGTGATTTTTTACTTGCAGGTGTATCTGAGATTATGTCTATTATAAGGAAGACTCTATTGATTTTTTTTAAATTGTATATTTGTTTGTTAAATAAATTTGTCTACTTGTATTTTTTGACAGAAATTCTATGGGTGGGATAGGGCAACTAATGGGATAGCGAAGCTGGCATAGGAGCAACTCACATGTAAGAGATATATAAATATGCTTTTACATGTGGAGTTGCAAGGGATGGCCCTTATGTGTGCTAGAGGTGTAACACTCGTAATTAGGGCCTATAAGTCATGATTTTTAGTTAGTGAGAGTTAACAATTAAGTGAAGTTTTGAAAGTTGAGTGATGCTGGAATCAGATGTTTCACACCCGTGATAATGGGTGTCACGACCATAAATATTGGATTTTAGTTAGAAACTATGATGAGATACTTCACAAGAGTAAAGAGTTTCTTCACTCCCGCGAAAGAGTGGTTCACGCCTATGAAAGATGAGTCACAACCGTGAAGCCTGGGTAGATAGGGCAGGTGAGACAACCGCAATTTTCTCATTACCACATCCCTTTAAACCATACCTATGGCCCTATAACTGACCTAACACGACACTTTTTCATCTCCTTCACCATCAAAAACCTTTTTCCACCATTGTTAAAGTTTTGAAGGTTTAGTTTTGTGAGGGTAAAGTGAGAGGAAAGGTGTGAGCTAGTGTGTGAGTTCAATTTTGGAGTTTTTTGGAGTTTTGGTTTGAGTTCTAGAGACTAAAGAAACATTCTTCATCTTGCTAGGATCTGGGGAGAGAGCTAGAATTTTATCCCAAGGGAAGGGACAAGCTTGGCTCCCTCCATCCTAGGTGTAAAGTTTGTAGATAACAACACCTAAGGCAATTATTTTATGTTTTTGTGTTATTTTCCTTAGATACATGATGTAAATGATCAGTGAGTAGTTAAATGATAAAATGTGGGGTTGATATGCATGATGGAAATTTTTTTGAACACAGTTAGATTGAGGTGCTTCATGAGTTATTCTAGTTAATATTGATAGTCAAGAAGTATATGGTTGTGATAAATGCCTTAAATGCATGTTGAAATGTTAATAGGGTGGCTGACATTGGTCAACTGTAGAGAATATTGCATGTGAGAATGACATGAAATTGTGATGTTATGTTTTCTAGAAATTTTCCAGCTTCATGACCATGAACTTGTTGTTCACGGACGTGATGGTCATATTGATGGTTATTGATGAAACGAGCTCAGTCATAGACTATTTCATGGGTTGTATCATAGCCTAGATTCATGCCTGTGAAGAGATGATTATGATCGTAAAGTCTGTCGGTGAATCACAATTTAGTTCACAGGTAAACTACCCGTGAAGGATTTGTTCACAAGCATAAAACTATTTATGTTGAAAAACTTGTATGTTTGCATGTGAATCAAGATTGATTTGTTGTGAGGTGGTAGGACTCAGTTGTATGCTTATAGTATATGATATAGAAATACATGTTATGGGAATGATTATAGGAATTGTGGTATATTTGTAAAATATGGATAATGGATAATATTGAAACATATGTGGTACGTGTTGTGAAATTATAAACCCAATACTCTAACTAGGACAAAAGGTAAGATAGATGGCATATCATTAAGGGGGGAGATTGGTATCGGGTGACATATATTGGTCATGATTGAGATATTTTGAAGAGTAACAAGATGTTTTGAAGGCTCGATGCCTAGGTAGGTGGGCTTTCCTTGTAGTTATTTTGTGCTCTCATTTCTCTTTGGTTGATTTAGGTTGAGACATTTGAAGGCCTAGAGGTAAGCAATGAGAGCTTCCTAGGTGGGTTATATTTGAAGGCCCAGAGGTAAGCAATGAGAGCTTCCTAGATGGGTTATATTTGAAGGCCTAAAGGTAAGCAATGAGAGCTTCCTAGGTGGGTTATATTTGAAGGCCCAGAGGTAAGCAATAAGAGCTTCCTCGGTGGATTATATGATGGTTCTAGCGATAGTTATAGAGTACCCGTGTCCATTTTAGTCTATTATGAGTAAGGTGGGAAAAGATAAGATAATTAATTATATTATGTGTGGTATGCACTTGTATGATACTAAGTGATTGTTTGATATGCCATATTCATGTTATGCATTATATATGTGAGATCCTTATGATATATCATGTAGCATGTGAGCTAGTGCATGTGCGGATCTTGAGGTAAGTTGTTATAGTAGCTTAATGAGTATATCATGCATAAATATATATATATATATATATATATATATATATATATATATATATATATATATCTATGTGTGTGTGTGTGTGTGTGTGTCGTGTGGTGTAGGAATGGCAACGGGGTGGGTTTCTCATCCCCAACCCCAACCTCAAACCTTGCCTTATCCCTCTGATCACGCCGGAGAAAATTTTAGGGTCTCTGTCCTCGCACCACACAAAGATAGAGATCCCCGGCCCCTACTCATTCTCCTAATTTTTATTAAATTTTATGTATTTTATTTTAATGTTAAAAATATTTTTTATTTTTTTATTTTAATTAATTAGTTAAATATATAATTACTTAAGTAAAAAAAAATTTACTTTAAATGAGTGTTATATTTTTATTTTATTATTTATTTATATATATATATATATATATATATATATATATATATATATATATATATCGGGGCGGGGGCAGGGTAGGGATCGAGGCGGGGTATATATATACCATCCCTATCCCGTCCCCGATAAAAAAATTTTGGGGTCAGGGCGGAGAAAAAAAATCCACCTCGTATGGGGTAGGGCACGAATGGTTAGGTCCAAATTGACATCCCTAGTTTGGTGTGCTTGCATGTTGTTATGTACTACTAGGCACAAGTTGCTTAGAGTATGAGTTTTTTATGCGCAGGTTTGAATCTTACGAGGGGAGCAACAGAGGAGGACACCCAGTGATTAGAGCCAAGAATATACATTTGGGGTGGGTGATACACTGTTATATTTTTGGTTATTTTGTGGGTTAGGGTAGTTATAATTTTACATACTGTATTTTTTGAGACACATAGTTTTATAACTACTCATTTTGTATAAACTTTGGGTTAGTGCTACTCGTTTGATTTATGTATTTAAATTTATTTTATCAAACTTTTTATGATGCTTTATTTATTTAAGTCATTATGGCCATGGTGCATGAAAAGTTTAAATTATGATATTTTTTAACTCATGTGTATCATAACATCTTCTAGTATAATTGGGATTATTCTTAATTATATCAAATGGTATTACATTTAATGGTATCAGAGCTTAGGTTTAGACGATTTTGAACCTAGATGGGATGGGTGTATCACGTGTGCCGATGTTATCCTGTATGACTCTGATGTAGGCTATGCTTTGTCGATGTGCAAGCTAAAAAGTGAGTATGGAGATCAAAACACATAACGCGACCGAGAGTAATTGTCCTTCGGATATAGATGCTCAGAATCAGTTGAGCCAAACTAGTGTTCAAGGGCTGGCAAGTGAACCTCCTTTACAATAGCTGAGGGTTAGTCAGGAGGATCAAACTCATGATCTTCTTATACAGAACCTAGCTGCTTTGTTATAGTGATTGGTACAATCTATGCCATCACCATCTTTTCCACTCCACTGCTAGCTCCACCACCTCTTCCTTCACCACCGAAGCATAAATCACAGATTGACAAGTTTTGTAAGTATGGGACAATAGTTTTCACAGGCAGAAGGGATGATGATCCCAAAGCTGTAGAGTACTGGTTGGAAAAAACTGAAAGGGTTTTCAAGGAGCTTGAGTGTGCAAATGAGCACAAGGTTAGGTATGTTATTTTACTTCTTCAAGAGCATGCCTACAATTGGTGAAAGTCTATTCTTCAGAAGCCTCAAAATCTAAAGCCACTTACATAGGTGTTCTTTATGGTTGAATTCAAGAAACAGTACGTATTGAGAGTGTACATTGATGAGAAGAAGCAAGAGTTCCTGGACTTATGACAAGGGAACATGACTGTGGCAGTCTACGAGAAGGAGTTCACTAGATTGGCAGGTATGCATCTGGCATTGTAGGGGATGATACAGACAAATGTCACCAATTTGAGGATGGTCAAAGAGACGAGTTTGGGGTTCATGTACTTTCACTCCAGATGGAGGACTTTTCTAAGTTGTGTCTGCTGCAATCAGCATTAGAATATGACTCAATTAAAGAGACAAGATGAGGCACCCAAGAAAGACTTCAAGGGGTTAGCTTGTAGTGTTGCATAAACATCAAGCAAAAAGGCTCACATCAGGTTTGGATCCTTTCAGTCTAGAGGATAGAGCTAAGGTCGAAGACAGTCAGGGTTTACTAGGAAGGCACCATCATCAGGAACAGTTTCAGCAGCTACCAGTAGTCAACCCTAGATTTAGAGAGAGGCAGCACCAAAGTGTGTATCGTGTGGTAGGAAACACTAAGGAGAGTGCTGGGGATGCACAAGGTCTTACTACAAGTGCAGGTCTCGAGACCACTATAGGAGGGATTATCCTTTACAAATGGTTGAGGCTCCCACTCAGACTTAGGGTTCGGTGTTGACACAGATTAGGGGATGAGGATAGGCTAGTTCAGGCAAAAGTGGATTTAGATCAGTCGTATCAAAGATAATGAATAGGCCAGGACCTAGTAGAGCACTAGCGAGGGCATATGTTGTGAAGGCCAGAGAGGATTTGAGTGCATCAGACGTGGTTGTTTGTACATTTCTTCTCTTTGACTAAGTTTTAATTGCTTTGATAGATCTGGGTTCCACGCATTCTTATATATGTACTAACTAAGCTAAGCGGTTTAACATGTCAGAAAAAAGATTAGATTATGAGATAAAGGTGACTATCCCTTTGGGGCATAGCATAGTGGTGAACCGAGTGTATAAGGATTGTCTGATTATGATTCAAGGGAAAGAGTTCACAACATATTTGATTGAGTTGCCCTTTCATGAGTATGATGTTATCCTAGGTATGGATTGGCTCTCTTAATAGGGTGCAGTAGTGGACTATAGGATTGTAATATCCGCTAATTTAGGTTCCGAGTCGCACGTGTTGCGAAATTGACGCGTGTGACCGATCGGAGTCTAAATTCGGATTTTCACAAAAAAATTGATTAAGAAATGGTTAAACTAAATAATAAATGTCTAAATAAGTGATTATAGAGTTTAAAGAAGTTGATTTACGGTAAAGGACTAATTTGCAAAATTTGATAAATTTTGGGGTCAAATTGCAATTTACCAAAAATTGGAGGATTAATGAGATTAATTGATAATCAACATGTTAATTTTGGGCACATTTTGATAGTATTGGCCGGCCATGATGTTAAAGAAAGATGATTAATATTGGTTAAGTGTAAAATTGGGAGAAAATGGTCAAATGGTGGGTCCCACATGAATATTTTTGGGTACCCTATTTAAGGCTTTATTTTCTTCTTCTTCTCTTCATTTTCTGCTCCTTCTCTCTTTTCTTTACCAGTCACGCCAGCCACAATTTTCCTCCATAGCTCACCTTGATTCTAGAGAGAGAAAGGAAGGGAAGAGAAGGGAAAGAGCAAGACAAGGTGATTTTCATGTTCCATAACTTATAAGGAAGCTAGAAAGAACAAAAAAGAGGAAGAAAAATCAAGTTTGGTAGAGAGAGAAAATCTCCAAAGTGGTGATCAAGTGAAGAAAAGAGTAAGGTAAGAAGTATTTCTTCTTCTTCTTCATCTTTTCTAAAGGAAGTTCGAATTTTGAGCTCATCCAAGACTTATATGGAATGAGAGAGAAACTAGGGTTTTGAGAGAGAAAAAGAGAGTTTAGGGTCTTAATGAAATTAGATGATGATGAAAATGATCTATGATGTTGTAGGAGTTCCAAATGACAATGAACAAGCTCTAAGGAGCAAAGGAAAAGAGAAAGCTACCTAAAGGAGTGAAGGAGAAAGATTAAGGTTTGTGCATAATTTAAGGCAATAGCCTATATTTGTTTGAAATAATGCATGCTGAACATAATTGTAGATAAATGCAATTTCAAGAATGATGATGATTATGGCATGAAACCGTAGGTTTAGACATATATGAATGAGATAATTGTGACATTGAATTAAGGATGCATGTTAGAGAATCTTGTATGATCAAGGCATGTAAATGTATTGAAAAGTAATAAGTTAAGTAAAGAGCCTTAGAAATGCATGAAATAGAATTTGGTATGTTTTGGATGATGTTAGAATGAATGAAAGGTGAATATGCAGATTTCCTGCTGAAAGTCACAGGCGTGAACTTGAGGGTTCACGGTTGTGACTGGTTGTGTCACGATTGTGAATTTCTGGGTGGAAATGGTACTATTCATTCCAGAAGCGTTCACGGGTTGGAATCAGGGCAGTGAACTTATTCATGGGTGTGAATGAGTAATCACGACCGTGAATGCTTTTGGGCGATTCATTCCAGTAGTGTTCACGGTTTGGGATCACGGGCGTGAACTAATTCACGGGCGTGAAAGTAGTAATCACGGCCATGAATGCTCTGCATTTGAAATTATGGATGTGGTTATTAAATGAGGGATTCAGATAAGTAAATGAAAGTTATTGTCTATCCAGTGAAATAAGAATGATATGAATATAGATATATGTATATATATTGATGTGAGAATATGATATGTTGTGATATAGAAAAATGAATTGATGTAGAAAAATGTATTGTCATGGATAATATATGAAATCTGATGCAGATGATAAACATGAGAATATTGATGAATCTAGTAAATGAATGAAAAGATGTATGAGTATGACTATATGCTTGTAAAACAAGAAAATTGAGATGTTGATAAATATGAGAAAAATGGATGTGTTGAAATTTGAGAATAATGATTGATGTGAAAATATAAAGAAGCCCATTACTCTACTTGCGGACTAGAATCAGGATAGATGACATGTCATTAAGGGGGCAAACGGTACCGTACTATACCTCAACTAATGTGGCTAAAGCTTGTGTGAGCGCCATTGGTCTGGGATGCTCAGTCAGTGTGGCTAAAGCTTGTGTGAGCGCTACTGACTTGAGAAAGCTCCGATGAGCACATATAAATGAGGACAAGGTGTCATAAGCTTGTGTGAGCGGCCTTGATCCGGTTATTCATCTATGATGAAATATTACTCAATCAATGTGGCATAAGCTTGTGTGAGCACCATTGATTTGAGAAGCTCTTATGAGCCAGATAGTGGACAGGGTGGCATAAGCTTGTGTGAGCGCTCCTGATCCATAACCCGTATCCAGTCAGTCCAAAGATTTAGAGTGATGTGGGCAAGATAATAAGGATATGTCGGAAAAATAAGAAAAGGAAAGAATAAGAAAATAATGATGATATGAGATGGAAATGTAATGATAAAGAGATTTACAGAATAAATTACTATCAAAGATAAATGAAAATAACAATGTCTATATGAGCATGACATTTGTACTTTTATGAAATAGGAATATGTTGATAGTCATGCATGCAAACATTTTAATGCACGAAATGATAATTGTTAATGCTTGTTGCATGATATAGTATATTGTCTTCTTTATATGCACCACTAAGCTTAGAGCTTAGCGTTGAGTTTAATTTGCACGCAGATATAGAAAGGTAGCTGAAGACGCTAGATAAAGCAAGCGGTGCTCCCATACAAGTAAAGCAGCCGAGTCTTGAGAAAGTGGGTTATAAGTTTTGAAACTTTTGTATTTGACTTTTATATTAAAGAAATGTTTGAGTTTATAAAACTTATTTTTAAAGTTTGGTTAGAATTAATCTGATGTTAAAAATTACTATATTATGTAAATAAATTGTACTCTGATTTTTATTTATATTCATATATACATGAGTAAAAAAAATGTAAATATATATATATATGAAGTATGAGAAAGAAATGACATTAGTGCTCCCTCATCCAGACATGTGTTGTTCGGGTGAGGAGGTGCTACAAGGATGAAGATGGTTAAATTGAGAACATCAGAAGATGAGATAGTGGTTGTTTAGGGGGAGAGATCCTCACAACAAACAAGGATCATCTTCATGATGAAAGCAAAGAAGATTATCAAAAAAGGTGTGAGGCCTATCTGGCTAACGTGATTGATAATAGGAGGGAACGCCCATATCTGAGGGATATTCCGACAGTGGAAGAGCTTCCAGAGGTATTTCCAGATGAGTTACCAAGGCTACCTCTGAAAAGAGAGATAGAATTCTTAATTGAGCTTTCTCCTGGTACGCTCCTATATAAGCGACACCATATTGTATGGCTCCATCATAAATGAAAGAGTTAAAGGCACAGTTATAGGAACTATTGGATAAAGGTTTCATCAGACCAAGTATATCTCTATAGGGTGCACCAGTATTGTTCATTAAGAAGAAAGACGAGTCTATGATGTTGTGTATAGACTACAGGCAATTGAAAAGGGTGATTATTAAGAATAGGTATCCGTTACCATGGATTACTCTTCAATTAGTTGAGAGGTGCAAAGGTGTTGTTTAAGATTGATTTGAGATCGGGACACCATCAGTTGAGAATCAAAGCGGGGTGATATAGAGAATGTCATTTCCCAAACTAGATATGGTCATTACGAGTTTCTGGTTATGCCCTTCGGGGGTTGACCAACTCCTCATCGGCCTTCATGGATCTAATGAATATGATCTTCAGACCATTTCTTGATCAGTTTGTCATGGTGTTCATAGACAATATCTTATTCTATTCGAGAAGGAAGGATGAGTATAAGCCGCATTTGAGAATAGTCTTGCAAACTCTTAGGGAATATAAGTTATATGCCAAACTCTCCAAATGTGAGTTCTGGCTTGATAAGGTTGCCTTTCTCAGGCATATGATATCGGTCGATGGGATTAAAGTGGATCTAGGCAAGGTTGAGGCGATCTTGGATTGGAAACCTTTGCAGAATGTGATCGAAATTAGGAGTTTTCTTAACTTAGCAGGATAATACAGAAGGTTCATCAATGAATTTTCTATGATTGCTTCTCCATTGAATAGGTTATTGCAAAAGGATGTCAAGTTTGAATGGACAGATAAATGCCAGAACAATTATGATCAGCTTAAGAGCCTTTTGACAAAAGCTCCACTAATGACACATCTGATTCTAGATAAGGAATATGTTGTTTACAGTGACGCATCACATAATGGATTGGGTTGCGTGTTAATGCAGGAAAGGAAAGTCATTACTTATGCATCCAGACAGTTGAAACTTCACAAGAAGAACTATTCGATGCATGATATATAGTTGGCAGCCATTGTCTTTGCATTAAAAATTTGAATCTTCATAGCTCACAAGAGTCTAAAGTATCTCCCTTCACAACAGGATTTGTATTTGAGGAAGAGAAGATGGTTAGAATTGATAAAGGATTACTACTGTGTGATTAATTATCATTTAAAAAAGCCAATGTAGTGGCCATTGCACTCGGTATGAAGCCTTTGGCAGAGTTGCATATCCGACTAATCTTAGGTCAAGAGATTAGAGATGCATAGAAACTTGATGGCAAACTAGTGAAGTTGGTCGTTTTTGTCTCTAAGATGGAGCGATCAGGTTTCTTAGTCGAGCTAGATGGTAGTTTACATTACCAAGGCAAGTTTTGTGTGCCATATGTCTTAGAGTTTAGATAAAAGATTATAAGAGAGGCCCATGAGATGAGATTTCCAATGCACCTAGGGAGTAACAAGATGTATCAGAACTTAAAAGGGGTATATACCAGGTTAGGGATGAAGAAAGACATCAGAGAGTTCATGATTAGATGTCTTACATGTTAAAAGGTAAAAGGCAAACATTAGGTACCTTAAGGGTTGTTGCAACCAATCATAATTTTGGAATGGAAATGGAAGAGAATCGCTATGGATTTTGTGATTGGACTACCTTTGACATCGAGAAAGTATGATGTCTTATGGGTGATTATGGATAGGTTAATGAAGTCGGCTCACTTATTACCTATTTAGAGAGACTATCCTTTGAACTAGTTAGTAGAGTTATACATGAATGAGATAGTATATCTTTATGAAGTTCCAGTCTCTATCATTTTGGATAGAGATATGTTCACATCTCAGTTTTGGGACAGTCTACAATGAGCTTTGGGTACCAAGCTCAACTTTAGCATAACTTTCCATCCTTAGACAGATGGTCAGTTAGAGAAAGTTATTCAGATATTGGAAGACATGATGAGATGTTGTACGTTCGAGTTTGAGAGAAGTTGGGATAAATATCTATTATTGATAGAGTTCACCTACAATAACAATTATCAGTCCAGTATCCAGATGGCCCCGTATGAGGCACTTTATGGTAATAAGTGTCGAACACCATTATGTTGGACTGAGCTTAATGAGAGTAAGCTAGTGGGGCTAGATCTAGTTCAAGAGATGGAAGAGAAAGTGAAGATCATTAGGGATCGACTAAAGGAAACTTTTGATTGACAGAAATCGTATGCGGATCTCAAGAGAAAAGACATTGAATACCTAGTGGGAGATAAGGTATTTCTCGAGGTATCTCCGTGGAAGAAGGTTCTCAGATTTAGAAAAATGGGCAAGTTGAGCCCTACGTTCATTGGACCTTATGAGATCCTAGAAAGGATCAAACCAGTTGCATACATATTTACTTTGCCACCAGAGTTGAGTAGGATACATAATGTCTTCCATATATTCATGTTGAGAAGGTATTGGTCAGACCCTTCTAACATCATTACAGCTAAGAGCATAGAATTGAGATCATACTTGACTTATGAAGAGGAACCAGTCGAGATCTTAGTCCACGAAGTAAAGAAGCTCAGGAATAAGCGAGTTCCGCTAGTGAAAGTTTTATGGAGGAGCCATAGTGTTGAAAAACCGACCTAGGAAAGCGAGAAGGTGAAGAGGGCACAATACCCTAAGTTATTTTAAGACGTCATAATAGGTAATTTTAGGGATGAAATATCCTAAGGGGCAAAGAAACATAATGCTCGTAAGTAGGGCCTATAAGTTATGATTTTTGATTAGTGAGAGTTAGAGGTTAAGTGAAGTTTTGAAAGTTGAGTGTTGCTAAAATTAAATGTTTCACGACAATGATAATAGGTGTCACCATAGTGAATATCGGGTTTTAGTTAGAAGGTGTGATGTGGTACTTGACGACTATAAAGAGTTTCTTCACACATGTAAATGAGTGGTTCATGTAAGTGAAAGATGAGTCACGACTGTGAAGCCTAGGCAGGTGAGACAGTAGCAATTTCCTCACTACCATATCCCTTTAAAACTGTGCCTATGCCCCTATAACTGACCTAACACACCACTTTTTCATCTCCTTCACCATCAGAAACCTTTTTCTACTATTGTTAAAGCTTTGAAGGTTTAGTTTTGTGAGGGTAAAGTGAGAGGGAGATGTGAAAGGAGAGTTTGTGAGCTAGTGTGTGAGAGTTTGATTTTGGAGTTTTTTTTCTAGGTTTTGGTTTGAGTTCTAGAGACTAAGGAAATGTTATTCATCTTACTAGGATCTAGAGAGAGAGCTAGAAGTCCATCCTAAAGGAAAGGATAAGCTTGAAGAGCTAAAGTAGTGGCTCTCTTCATCCTAGGTATAAGGTTTATACATAACAACACCTAAGACAATTATTTTATGTTTCTGTGTTATTTGCTTTGGATATATGATGTAAATGATTAATGAATAGTTAAATGATAAAATTTGGAGTTGATATGCATGATGGAAATTTTTATAAACATGGTTAGATTAAGGTATTTGATGAGATATTTTAGTTAATATTGATAGTTAGGAAGTATATGGTTGTGATAGATGGCTTAAATGCATACTGGAATATTGATATAATAATTAACATTGATCAACTGTAGAGAATAGTGCATGTGAGAATGACATGAAGTTGTGATATTCTATTTTCTGGAAATTTTCCAGCTTCACAGTCGTGAACTAGTTGTTCATGGGCGTGAAGGTCGTGATGATAGTTGTTAATGAAATAGGCTCTGTCATGGGCTATTTCACGGGTTGATTCATGACTTATATTCAGCCACTGAAGAGATGATCATGGCTGTAAAGTCTATTGGTAAATCACGATTTAGTTCATGGGTAAACTACTCGTGAAGGATTTATTCACGGTCATGAAAGGTTTTTCACAGGCATGAAGCTGTTTATATTGAGAAACTTTTATGTTTGCATGTGAATCAAGATTGATTCATTGTGAGGTAGTAGGTCTCAGTCCTATGTTTATACCATGATATAGAAATATATGTTATGAAAATGATTGTGGGAATTATGGTATATTTGTAAAATATGAAAAATGGATAATATAGAAACATATGTGGTACATGTTGTGAAATTGTAAGCCCAATACTCTAACTATAACTAGAGTTAGGATAGATGACATACCATTAAGGGGGGAAGATTAGTATCAGGTGACATATATTGGTCACGATTTAGATATTTTGAAGACTAACGAGATATTTTGAAGGCTCAGAACCTAGCCAGGTGGGCTTCTCTCGTAGTTGTTTTGTATTCTCGTTTCTCTTCAGTTTATTTATGTTGAGACATTTGAAGGCCCAGAGGTAACCAATGGGAGATTTCTCAGTGGGTTATATGCTAGCTCTAGCGAGAGCTGTAGAGTACCTGTTTTAGTCTAGTTATGAGTAAGATAGACAAGTAAGATAAGTAATTATATTATGTGTGGTATGCACTTGTATGATACTGAGTGATTATTTGATATGTAATTTCGTGGTGTGCATTATATATATGAGATCCTTATGCTATATCATATAGTATGCGAGCTAGTGCATGTGCAAACTTCAAAGTAATATATATGTATATATATATATATATATCGTGTGGTGTGCTTACATATTATTATGTACCACTAGACACGAGTTGGTTAGTATATGAGCTTTCCATATGCAAGTTTGGGTCTTAAGAGGGGAGCGACAGATGAGGATGCCCAGTAATAAGAGCCAAGAATATACATTTGGGGTGAATGATACATTGTTATATTTTTAGTTGTTTTGTGGGTTGAGATAGTTATAATTTTATATGTTGTATTTATGAGATATTTAGTTTTATAACTAATCGTTTTGTATAAACTTTGGGTTAGTGCTACCCGTTTGATTTATGTATTTAACTTTTTTTTATCAAACTTTTTATAATATTTTATTTATTTAAGTCATTATGGTCATAGTGTATGAAAATTTTAATCTATGATATTTTTTAACTTTTGTGCATCTTAGCATCTTTTGGTATAATTGAGAATTATATCGAAGGGTGTTACAAGAGGCAATATGGAACAGTTGGCAATGACACTAGAATGAGGCCTCATTGCTGTCATTGAAGGAGCATTAATCCAGGAATTGTCTTAGTGAGACTGACGGTCCTAGATTGGGGCCATCATGACACATTTACGGCTCTATCTCACTTGTTGAGTACTTCAGGTTGATTGTAAGAAATCTTTATATATATATATATATAAATTTGAACAACTTTTGCATATCTAATATCTATTTTGTTTTTACAAAAGATGGCAGAGGGTGCCCCCTAGCAAGGAACAACTGTTCAATGAAATACAAATAATGAAAGCTCCTGATGAGTTGAGACACTACATGAACTAGCGCGCAAAATAAGTGGGGGTAAGTACTCAATAAATTTCTTTACATTCTAAGATATAATTGATTATTTGATATGAACTTTCATTGTAGGAATGGTTCAAGAGCTCCTGGCTTAGGCATCTAGGGGTGAATTTAGAAACTAGGTTGGATATCACTCGGAAGGAGAAGAACTAGATCCTTTTGCAAGCTGTGGAGGTTTCATCACCGAGCAAATACATGTATAGGACAAACTAGAATAAGACATCTAATTTTGCATATAATATATCAAGCTCCACAGTACCCATCATTGAGATAGCTCAACAACGAATCAGAGAGCTTGAAGAGACTACATCTCGGATGTAAGAGTAACTAAATAGTTATACATCACAAGTATAAGTGTTGCATAACACCATCCAAACCTCTGAGGATATGATTCACAAGTTGGTGGAGTAGATGATTCATGAGATTTGCCACCATGGTATAAATTTTCGACCAAAGTTAACCACCACAAGATCCATCCTCTCAGTGAGTATCACATTTTCATTTTATTTAATTTTTTTATAATTTATTTGATGTATCAATACTTCGTATTTTTTTTATGGTTATGACATTTTATATTTTTTTATGTTATAAAGAAATTTATTGTATTACATTTTTTTATTTATTATATGATAATTATGTTTTAGTATTTGCAATTTTGTTTAAGTTTAAATAATAATAATAATAATTATTATTATTCAATAAATTTATTGATTTTTTTTGTAGAGCTATACTCAACCATCTTACAATTAATTATTATTATTATTCAATAAATTTATTGATTTTTTTTGTAGAGCTATACTCAACCATCTTACAATTGGTTTTGAGCAATATGTGATAGAGATCCAACTTGTCTCCTAATTGTTGAATTTTTAATAAAAATTATGTTAAATCTCGTGTCTTAGAGTTGTAATTCCAAATGGCGAATTTAGTACAACCATAAATAGTCAATCCATTTTGCACAAAAATTGTCCCTCTAAAAGATGGATTTAGTCCAACCAAAATCCTTCGCTTTAGCGGATTTGATCTTGTAATTATTTTTCAATAAATATGAGTTAGTGATTTTTTTAAAATTTTAATTCTTTTCTGATAAATAACCTAAAGATTGTTGGTTTCTCTATTTCTTTTTAAAAAATTATTTAAATCTATATACTTAATTTAGTAAATTATAATTCTTTAAATATTTAAATAGAATTAAAAAAGTCATTTTCACCTTTCATAACAGTTATCTTGCGACTATAAAATACCTTCTTCCATATTTTCACAATTCATACCAAAATTAACTCAATTCCCTACATCTCAATTCACTCGATGGTTTTATAACTGTGGTCAGGTGTACTTATATACTCTCAAGTTTACATAAAATCCTAGAGATGCCATTGATCAAGCAGCATGAAAAAAATAAAATAAAATAAACATTAGACAAAATAAAATCTAAGAAACCAAATATATGTAAAATACATGAATAAAATAAATTGAATAAAAGAAAATAACTTGAAGTAAGCATTTGAAGCTGAAATCCTATGACGTAGAATGCCCAATTGATGATTAATAGTTGCACAAAATTAGAGAGAAAACACAAGAAAGGGGAAAGAAAGTGAGGAGATCTTAAGCAAAAATTCCATTTTAGTTGATTATTTAAATTTGATTTTTCAGATCTGACTGAATTTTTAACGAACAAATTTTCCATTTACTTGGATATGATGTAATGAGTCAACTTCTTAAAAATGTTACAAAATTATGAGCTTGTTTTGCGCGCATATAAAATTATGTGATTTCTTATAAAGATTTTAGTAACAATGCTTATCTATATTAAATTTAAAAATAAATTAATAAATCAATTTAATTATATATATAATTGTTATTATTTTCATATACAGTAATTCGGTTATCTAATAAAATTTTAAATTTATTCGTCAATGATTTATAGAAAAAACAAATTATTATTATTATTATTATTATTATTCAGAAAAAAACAATGGATGGAATAAATTTAAAATCCTAATCAGGCACGGCCATTTACGAACAGCAGAGGCGACTTTTAGCTTTCAGTCTTTCACCGTTTCTTCTGTTGGCGCTAAGGCATCAAACCCATATATACAAACATATCTCTCTCCTTCTCTAGCTGTACGGTTCTTTGTTTTACTATAAAAGGAGAATCAAGCACCGTTGAATCCAATCTCTCTCTGTCAGATCCACCATTCATTTCCATTCAATTCCTTTTTCAGAAAAAGATAAATCTCGATCTGATTTCTCTCCCCCTGTCAACAATTATACAGGTACATTGTTCACTCTCTTACATGTCCATTGTGACTTTGATTTGTCATTTAATTTCAATTTTGATTAATTAATTTATCATAATTGCGATAGCTCATTGAGATTAGAGGAAATTAATTGTATGTTTTGATGAAATGTTGGATCTAATGAGGGAATCGAAATTGAAAGAAATTTGTTTTCTGTAGGAGTTAATCACAGATCATAAAGGAGAAAGGAGGAGAGAAAAAAAAAAAAGAATTTACTGGTAGTTTTTAGGTTGGGATATTGATCTATGATAAATTGAATTGCTTCCTGAGGCGGAGATGTGAAGTGGCTGAATATAAAACGATTTGGAAGTCCGGAGCTGGAGCAGGTTACTTGATATTGAATTAATTTATCATATAAGATTTTGAAAAATGGCTGAGGAAACATCGGCAAGCATTCGGCGAGCTCTTTCTACTTGGTGCTTTGTGTGGAAGATGGACAAAAAGATAGGATATTATTTGATAAATATAATTATTTGTAGCCTTATAGACATGATCTTCATTCTTCCTTTTGTTTTAGTTGGATAATGCCTCCTACTGTTTTTTATAGTGGCAGTTGTCGCTTGGGTGAGGTAGAGGAAAATGCTTGGAGCATAGATACTCTTTTTATAATGTAAGGTGTTTGGCTGGAACAAAATATTAGAGTTATAAGTTTGTGCAAGTGATGAATTGTGTAATTATGATTAAAAAGGAGGTTGTAGGATAGATCTGCATAATTTATGGGCTTTAAATTTGGCGATTTAGAATTTCAAAATAAGGAAGGAGAGGATCTAGGGACTTGTAATATGGGATTGGAATTGTCTGATGAGTTTTAATAGCCAAGTGGTAGATTTTTGAGGCAGCAAGCAAATCAATGGTTTATAAGGTGCTTTCCTTTTGTTTTTGAGAAGAAAAGCTAAAGTGAACTAAGTTTTATAAAACAAAATAAGGTAAGGTGTCATTTAGTTAATTCTTTAATCTTCTCTTGATTGTGAGCAAATTACTGTTTATGATGGTTTAATAATGTCTAAATAACATATCTTCTCAACCCATCGATTTGGTGGGTTGAAAATTGGAGGTTTTGGAAGATTATAATCAAATCCTCCAAAATCATACCCTTTGAAAACTACTACTCTCCCAAACATGTTATCATGGTTTAAAAATCTTAAAAAACCATATCTATTGGAAACCTCAATTGGTAATTGATGGAACTGAGTACATATACATGAAACTGGACTTAAATTTGGAAGGTATTGTACTAGGTTTTCTCATGGAATTACGGGAAAAATGATTAAAACACCAAATAAGTGAAGCACAAAAAACCATCAAAATCTTTAAGAATATTCTCCAGGAATAAGTAACATTCTCCTTTCTCATAAGTAAATCTAATACTGCTAGGGATTGGAATATTGACTATTAACATTTATCATGAAGTTCAAACATAACAAGATAATGTCTTGAGGATAAGGCAAGCATAGAATAGCCTTATTTTGTAGATTTATTTGGAGGAAATTAGCTTGATGGAAGAAGCAATTTTGCACAATTATAAGATCACCCTTTCCATTATTATTTGTTCAATGTCTTTCTTTTCATTCCTATCTTGGTAGCAAAGCAATTTTCCTTTTTCCGCCTTAAATTTTTTAATCATGGTAGAAAATCAACTTAGAGGGTGTTTAAAAGCTTTTTCCTTATGATAACATTGGGGAGGAATTCAAATTTCACTAGGTGAAATAAGGAGTAATAAAATAACCTATCAGATTTGTAGGTTTGTATATAATGTTTCAGTTTTTGGCGAAAAGTGCAAATTAACCCTTATGGTAGGGATCATATTGCATATAAACCCATATGGTGAAGCTCGGCCAAACTAACCCCTACGGTCTGATTTGTGGACAAATAGACACCTCAAACTTAGTCTTCCATTAGCCCCTTAAGTGGTCTGTTCTGTTGACATTGCATCATTCCCAATCTTTTTTAGACATCTGGCACCCCATATTGATTGTGCACCTTCAACTCTTCTTCTTTCTTCTTCCCCCCAAATCACCATCAACTCTTCTTCTCCTTCTATTTCATTCTAAACCTAACTAAATGTAATAAACCCAGAAATCTCAAAGCACGCTATAATGGTGAACCTCAAAGAACCAACAAAACCAAACTTATCAAAAACTCAAATACTATCGCCATACAAAATACCATTCAAAAACCCAAATTAAAGAAAATCTAGAAAAAGCTTATCTCTTCCTCTCCAACCATAGATTTTGATTCTAGTTCTCAATCTTGACCTTTGTCTAAAGTAACTTAATAAACCAAATTTGCAGGTTATGCACAAGCAAGGCCATAGTAAAGTATGTTACAATAAATTCGAATAAACCAAAATTGAACAAGCAATCAGTTTAACCATTTCTTTGTGAATAACTCAAACATTTTTCAGAAAAACCCGCAAAATTCACAACACAACATGTCACAAAAGGCACCACAAAATCAAATCTCAATTCAAAAACTGAAAAAGCAACAAACCACAGCCAAAATAATAGAAAAATTTTCAAAATTGTAAGTAAAATATTAATAATAATTGTTGTAGTTCTGTACTGGAACGGCTCTACTTTTCTTGGAGCCAATCAGTTCTACTGTGCATAGAGGTGGGCTGCCACTGGAGGAGGCTTTGCTGGACACCAGATATTGTCTCGCTGTCACAAGCACCTAGCCACCACTGGGATCATCGGAAATGAGGACTTGTTAGACGGGTTTTAGTTTCTTGTTTCCTATCGCAGGAGAGTAGAAAAAGAGGAGGAGAGATTTTTGTGGATTGAGGCCTTCATGTCATCAGAAAAGGGGTAATTGCAGTTGGGGTCACCAGATTCAAGAGGCCTAGAGATGGGTTCCCTTGGGTTTGTACCAAAAGGAAAAAAAAGGTAAAGATATGGCCTTTTTGTTTCAATTTTGTTTTTGGAAAGTAAGAGAGAGAGAGAGAGTAAAGGAAGAGAAGGGAGGAGAGAAATTGAAGGCCGGACTGTCCTCGCTTTAGTGTCAAAATTACATTTGAACTTTTGACACGTCAACAACACAGTTAAGGGGGTAATGTAGCATGTTATGGTGAGGGTTTAAATGTCCCAAAATTGGACGTTGAGGGCTTAATTGGCCCAAGTTTTACCATAGGTGCTTAGGTGCAATATGGCCCCTATAATTTGCACCTTCGCCCTTTGGTCTTTTCAGTAAAGCCCTTCTTAGTTAGTGGCATTGGAGGTTTACATTTGTAAAAGGTCATCTTTGGGAAAGTTTATAGTTCTAAATGTGGAATGAATAATTTTATATTATTTAAAGCAGAGAGGTATGAACATGATATGGGAGATTGTAAATGAATTGAGCAAGGATTGGACGGTTTCTTTAATTTCTGTATCCTTTATTACAGGTAATGTAGTATTATCCTTTTTAGGATAACTGACATTTGATGGGTACATTTCTATTGAAATTTCGTTCGCCAAATCTTTTCTAATTGGCTGTGGATGATGATGTTTTGGTGAATTTTGTAATAATGCATTAAATGACCTGGTTTATAGGGAGTTTTCTTTGAATATAATGCTCAAGGTTGGGAATTAGAAATTCTCTAATCTTTGCTACGTGATTTATAAAAAGATGCAGAAAGATATGGCTTGATGAAATTTGGTTTTGAAAGAGGAAGCTTTGATCTTAAATTTCTTTGCTGGGCTATTTCAAATGAGGGTGAAAGTTTTGCATTCTTGGCCAGGAGCACGGGAGATTCTCAACTTTTGAATAATCTCTACTGAGGTGAAAGGTCATGTTTAATGTATGATATTTGTGCTGAAAAGAATTATCAGATCAGTCAACCATCTTTATATTACTTTGGGTATGGTTTTGGCATTGTAGGAATTTTTGGTTTTTGCTTTCTTGCGAATATTAAAATGTTTTTAAGTTTTGAGTGGGATTGTGTGATTCCTGTTCCTTCACAGCATAAGGTGGTTGCTAAATTGTTCAGTAACTAATATATGTAACTTGTTAAAATCAGGTGACGAGTTTGAGTACCACAAACAGCTTCTATGGGAACAGACGAGATTAAGGACATTGACGTTGATAACTGGTTTTCACAATTGATCTATGACCAGTGGGTACCAATACCTCTTTCTGGTGCTCGACCATCAGCTCGCTATAAGGTGATTATTGTTGTGGAATTTACTCATAATTCTTTAATGAAAAAGGATTCTCAGTTGGTTCTAAACCATATTTGTTAAATGCAATTGTAGTCTTCCAAAATTTCCTTTTCTTGTTCTATCTTTTTTGAGTGGTAATGAACTTGCAATTTTGTCTTTATTCTAGCATGCTGCAGCAATTGCTAATGATAAACTCTATGTCTCTGGGGGGAGTCGCAATGGTCGTTACTTGTCTGATGTTCAGGTATTGATTATGATTATTAACCTATGCAAATAAAGTCGTTTCTAGTGGATCATTTTGTTATGTGGCATTACGTAATTTATGCAGGTCTTTGATCCTAGAAGTTCAGCATGGTCTAGTCTAAAGCTCAAAACTGAGCTGCATTTGAACAACGTTGAAGACCTGCCAGAAGTTCTTCCTGCTACTTCAGATCACAGTATGGTAAGATAGATTTACACATATGCACACACATGCATAGAAACAAATATGTGGAGTCACTCTCTCCCACATTGTTGTTGATAATGCTGTATTTCGTTTTGTTTGAATTCTAGCCTCTTGTAGAGTACTTCAAATTGATTTCCATGATCCACTGAGTCGAATTGCTACACTTTTTGTCAGGTTAAGTGGGGAAACAAACTCCTGCTCCTTGGTGGCCATTCCAAGAAATCTTCTGATAGTATGATAGGTTTGTTTCTTTTTGATCCAGTTCATGATGCCCCCTGGTCTTTTCCCAAACCAGTTATGGTGCATTCGAAATATCCTTTTGCTTAGACTCTTATTTGATGTCGATTATTTCTTGCAGTGCGTTTCATTGATCTAGACACACACCTATGTGGTGTCATAGAGACATCAGGAAAAGCTCCGGTAATTGATCTTGTCAACAGCTTATTTTCATGTCTTTCTAAGCTGGTTGATATATTTTGTGCTTTGGTCTTTATATGAAGTTATTATCTTTTTATTGCAAAAGCAACAACTGCGGTTTTAGCTTTCTAGAAATTGGGATGGTAAGATTCTTGCATATATTTCAGATAGCTCGAGGGGGGCATTCTGCTACTCTGGTTGGTTCTAGGCTGATAATTTTTGGCGGAGAAGATAGAGGCAGGAGATTGCTTAATGATCTGTATGCCTTGGATCTAGAAAAGATGACTTGGGATGTCTTAGAGACAACGTAAGTGCTTATTCTTCTTTTGTAATAAACTATTTGCATGTTTTGCAGAAGTTTTCTATAGCACTTTGTTGTCTTTCATAGGCAAACACCTCCAGCTACCAGATTTGATCACACAGCCACAATAAATGCAGAACGCTACCTTCTAATATTTGGTGGTTGTTCCCATTCAATATTTTTCAATGATCTACATGTACTTGACTTGCAGACTGTAAGTAGTTATTCTTCATTATTTATTTAGTTTTTTTGCATTTGGAAAGTTGAGAGACAGTTGGAGTTTATTGCATGGGAGTTTAGAGTGTGAAATAAATGTTGACTTTCCACATGCACTTTTTTTTCCTGGTTGGGTTACTCTATTGTGATATGGAGGTCCTGAGTAGAAGCCAAAGAAATAGTGCCTATGAAATATAAGAAGGCTGAATATAGTTGATACTCTCTAGAATGTGCTATTAGGATGCCTCATGTGGCAGTTGGAAATTTTATTTCTCAAATATTCTTGCTAAGGCAATAATATGTACGGCATGGTATAGCTGCTAATGGAGGATATAATTACTTGATATTAATGTAAACATAAGTGAGCTATTAATGATTCAGTTTGCGAATTTGATGTTATAATACCTATGCCAACATATTTCTGATTTTCTATCTTCTGGTTTATTTTGAGTTGGACATGCCAGACCATTGTTGAGAATATGTCATGCATTAATATTTTGGGGCTTTTCTTGCTGCCACAAGAAAGTCTACTGACAAGTCTAGATGATGACTTTAGAGCTCACCAGAGATGAAGAAACTCAAAATTTTAGCAATTCAACATCTCAGAAAAGCATTACACAACAAACCCCATTATAATAAATTTATTAAAATAGAGATGTAAACTCTGAAACAGAATATATCCCAACAAAAATAACTGAAGTGCAATAATTTTAATATAAAATTTGATAGTAAAATCCCAACAAACGCATATATGTGTTTTTTAAATTATTTGTTTGACTGGATTATTATGGGCAACTAATCTTTTGGAGAATCTATTTATGTGAACAATTTATTTACCCATTTTATATGCCATGATTTGCATACGTAATAGATATTTGTGTTATCTGCTCTTCATCATGACAAAAATCTCCATATTGCAGATGCAGTGGTCCCAACCAGAAGTTCAAGGTGATTTGGTAAGCCCTAGAGCTGGTCATTCTGGTATAGCCATTGATGAGAATTGGTATATTGTTGGTGGTGGAGATAACAAAAATGGTATGCATGTAATTGTGCTCCCTATGTCCAATGTGCTTATTCATACTTTCTTAGATAGTGTCTAACCCTCTTATTTTTGGTTTACAGGTTGTCCAGAAACCCTTGTGTTGAATATGTCTAAGCTAGCTTGGTCAACATTGACAAGTGTAAATGGAAGGGATCCTCTTGCTAGTGAGGTCAGTGGGTTCCTCAAGCTCCAACTTTTTTAATTTATAGTTATGCCATGTGCAGCAAGGATTGGTTAATGGAGTGGCAAAAGATGTCTTTGTAGTTCTTACTGCAGTTCCAACTTATTAAAGGCAGTCTACAGATTTGCCTGTCCTGGTAGAAAAAGCAGTAGTAAATATAAAGTTTGATTCTTATAGTTTGCTCCAATTTTGGATTGTGCTTTTTGTTCCCAATATCTAAAACTAGTGATTTTCTTTTGTTTTTCTTATTTTTTTTTTCCTGTTCATTGTGTGTGTTCTTTTTGATGTGTCAACTGTAAAATTCTGGTTCTCTTTCAATACCTGTACACAATAAAATCTGACAATCTGGGTTACTAATATCAATTTCATTGGTGTGGAATTCAAAGAGTATAATATCATAATCAACTGGAAAGCATACAGCCACATCATCCATGATTTGGCTTTACTTTTCTTCATATGCAAGTTGCCACTAATAAGAAAAATGTATGAAATTCCTGCCTTTCGGGCAACAACTGATTAAGAGCATGATTTTGAAGGATATCATGGACATTTGTTGATTTTTATAAATTTTAAATTGTTGCATAAACTGAAGTCAGAAAATGAATGTCGAGGAGATAACAAAATTTTGGTGGCATACAATAAATTGGTGATAACGAAGTTTATACTATGTCTATCATGCATCTTACAGAAGATAGAAATTGTGTGATAATTTGTCATAAACTTAGTAGTTTACTTCGGTGCTGTGCAGTAAATTGTGTGATCTAAGTGCAAATTCTGAAACAGGGACTCAGTGTTTGCTCCTCATTAATCAATGGAGAGAAGTATTTGATTGCCTTTGGTGGCTATAATGGGAAATACAATAACGAGGTAAGTGTACATTAAAAATTGGTGGCTGGAATAATGCTAGTAAGCTCCATTATATTTTCAACTGATTCTCTTTATTATTTTGTTTGACAAACTTTTATTTCTAGGTGTTTACCATGAGACTCAGACCCAGAGACATGCTTCGCCCCAAAATTTTTCAGTCACCTGCAGCAGCTGCTGCAGCAGCTTCTGTTACTGCTGCATATGCCTTGGCCAAATCTGAAAAGTTGGATTTTTCCAACGTTAGTTTAGACTCTAAAGGTCTTGAAAGCAACCCTTCTGTGCAAGATTTAACAATTGAAATTGATGCAGTAAAAGAAGACAAAAAGGTGTTGGAACTTTCACTTGCAGAAGTCAGAGCAGAAAACTCTCGGCTCAGGGAAAAGATTGATGAAGTTAACAGTACTCATGCTGAACTATCCAAGGTGTGCTCTTGAAGCTATTTTTCGAGAGGTTGATATTTTTCATTCAATAGTATTAGATTGTTCTAATATTATCTGTGTAATTTTCTTTTAGGAACTTCATTCGGTCCAAGGTCAATTGGTAGCTGAGAGATCAAGATGCTTTAAATTGGAGGTTTTCCCTTTTCTTGATACATGCTCTTATATTCTTATAATTTTGCTCGTGCTGTTAATTTTTGGAATAACAATGAGAAGAACCCAAACATTTGATCCATTTTTCAAAAAAATAAAATTTGTTTGAATTATATACTTAACCTTTGTTGTTGGTGTCAAATATGGCAACTGAAGAGTATGTGTCAAAGTTTTATAATTGCTAACATAGCATATTTAGAGAGGGAGGGGGAATTTGAACAAGAGGGACATACCAAGAGGATCTGGAACTGTACTGTTTATTTCTTAAAACATGTTAATATCTATTAATAGTTAAAGGAGAATTAATGATTTCATATGGGTCTTGCATTTAAATAAGTTCTAATGTGAATCTTTTTGAATGAAACATGTGCCACATCAACAATTGGGAAGTCTTGGGACATGCCATCCCAAGTCTGGCCACAATTGACACCAATGTTAAAGACTTGAAGGTTACTTCATATGTAACTATCACCATTACATTTAAAAATCAGATCAAAGGTTTATATTTTTATTAGTGAAAAAAACTTCTTTGTTTTCCTTTTTCAATTGATGGTCAACTGCATCTTAGTTTGGACTGGAGTGTCCATTTTCAGAACCTGATTTCGTTTTAATGATGGTCAATTCCAGGCTCAAATTGCCGAGTTACATAAGATGCTAGAATCACTGCAATCCATAGAGAATGAAGTACAAATACTGAGAAGACAGAAGTCTGCTCTGGAACGGGAGATGGAGCATAATGCAGCTACACAGAGACAAGGTTCTGGTGGTGTCTGGCGGTGGATAGCGGGGTAAATTAAGAATCGTAAGAGTTGTAAGATCTGTGCCTCAAAGTTATGCAAAAGATGCAGCTAACATACTGCACTCTGAAGCTAAGAGTAGTAGTATGATCTTATGCTGCAGTAGAAATTGTACCAGTGAATTCTTGAAGGACGACAGTGTTTTGTGGCTACATTTGACGGATGTATTAAGAATCTAGCATAAGATGAGTCTAAAATGGGTTAAAAGAAAATACAATACGTTTGGTCACATTATTTGTAATTTGTTATTTTTTTTGGGTTCATTCTATCATGTCTAAATATTTTTGTTTTCGGCTTTTTATGCACTATAGCGTGTTAATTCATTTATTGTTATACCAGTGAATAACATCAATTCTATTTCTTATTGAGCAGAATGATGATATTTAGTCTGGAGATTAATTCTTGCAAATTATATCTCATATTTTGTGTTCTGCTATTAGTAAGTGTCATTTAAGTTGCAATTTTGTGCTGCTTGACAATATTAGGGCCCATTTTTGGGGAGAGTGTTCTATTCAATTTCCATTATCTCCTGGATATTTCTTATGAGAAAAATCAATTTTGTTTATAATCTAAGGTTAACCCATTTCGCAGTCAATTTTGTTTGTAATCGAAGGTGCGAGAACTGTTTTGAGTGCAGGGATAGCTATCATCTTGAAATTATGATCTTAAAATTTGACAGTATAAAGTAATTGCTGCAGATTTTGAAAGCATTTTATTTCATCTGTGTCAGACTTTGTTTAGCATTATACATATTATCCAACAGATATTGTTGGATAATAATAGAATGCAAATGCACTCTTATTCTGATATACTCACAACCCCTAGCAAACTATAAAATAACACTGACAGCCGGCTCGTTTCTGAGGATGCAATACTAAAGCAGTAAGAAGGAAAAAATTTACAATTTTGAAGTGGCTTGCTGTTTGTTATATAGAACAAGCTCCTTCCTCAGGATTTTGCCAGCAGCTGACTTTGGAATAGCATTGATGAAACTCACTCTCCTAACTTTCTTGTATGGGGCGACCTGAATTTTTTTTGTGTAAAACCGGAATCAGAAAAATGCAATCTTAGAATTGAAAGGAAAGAAGAACGAAGGAGCTTTGAGATTAACCTGACTGGCCAGAAATTGAATAACTTGTTGTTCAGTGAGTTCGGAACCAGCTGCTCTTACTACGTATGCCATTGGTATCTGCCCTGCTTCTTCATCTTCGAGACTGCATAATTATAGTGTTATACATATAAATGAATTGAGCAAGCAAGAGAGATAAGAATGCCACATACGGTATAACTGCCGCATCAAGTACTTGAGGATGACTCAGTAGTATTGCTTCCAGCTCTGCTGGAGCTACCTACATAGCATCAGCGGTACAAGATGAAAAGCTAATGAAACAATTAACCATCATACATTTATATATCCATATATACCTGATACCCATTGTGCTTGATAAGCTCCTTAATCCTATCAACAATATAAAGAAATCCATCTTCATCAAAATAACCAAGATCACCAGTTTTCAGCCAACCATCAGAATGAAGAGTTGCAGCTGTTGCTTCCTCATTTCTCAAGTAACTTTGCATAATAGTAGGGCTCTTTATCCATACCTCTCCTTCTTTACAGGGTGGCAAAGCCAATCCTGTCTCAAAATCAACCACTTTAGCAGTAAAACTTGGCAATAACCTTCCACAAGAACCCGGGCGAGCCTTGGCCTGCTTATCAGAAACAAAAAATGTTGCCGCGCCACAGCTTTCGGTTAATCCATATCCCTGCCTTAGCTCCATCCATGGAAACGTCTCCCTGAATTCTTGAGTCAATTCCTTGCTCAAGGGAGCAGCCCCTGATCCAGCTCTCCTTAAAGACGACAAATCACACTTAAGCTTGCTTGCATACTTAAGTAGCCCAAGTATCACCGGTGGCACAGCAGGTAGGTTATTAACTTGGTGAGTTTGAATCGCATCAAGCATAGCTTGTAGATCAAATTTCTGCATTACTATAGTCTTAATCCCTGCACTAAATAATCCTAAACCGAAAAATGAGAGCCCATATATATGGAACATAGGAATGAAGCACAAGAATACATCATCCTGAGATGAAGTTCCATAGACTGACCATTTCAGGAGTGTCATTACAGCTATGAAATTGGAGTGTGTCAATATGACACCTTTACTTTTTCCTGTAGTTCCTGAAGAATAGAGTATAGCTGCAGTGTCCGATTGCATTATCCTGACTTGTGGGAAGTTGACAGGATCAGAACATTCGATTAATTCTTCGATGGATAGAGAATTAGAATCACTCGAAATTCGATTTGTAAGTAGTATGGGTACGCCGTTTCGTGTCAGCTTATGCTGCTCTTCAGGTGCGGAAATAACAATTTTAGCACCAGAGTCAAGTATCTGTTTAGCAATTTCTGATTCTGTGTTGATAGGGTTGGCAGGACTCAGAATTGCTCCCATGGAAAATATGGCTAGGCATATTGTTGGATACAGGATAGAGTTTGGCGACAAAACGAATATCACATCGCCTTTGCGGATCCCCAGACCATGATACAAGCTGGCAGCCAGGGCTCGGATCGATCGGTGGAGTTGTGCATAAGTGACTTGGTGATTAGTAGCAGCATCAATAAGTGCAACTCTTTGCTCAGCATGGTCAGGATGGGGGAATTGTGATATAAGATAGCTATACGTGTCAAGGTCATTTCTAGTAGGAATTTGGAATTTTTCACCAAGTTGTTCTAGTGAATGGTAAATTCCAGTGTGCGAATCGAAGCCATTCCTATCGTCCGGTGGTTGATCATTTCTGGTTTCCTGCTCAATGGTGGTGGCGGGTGCAGCAGCAGCAGCGGCCCATTGGCTCTCTTTCGTGGACATTTGCTTAAGAATTTGGTGTGCTATGGAATATGTTGAACTGTTGACGTTATGATGTTAAGAAAAAAAAAAAAACAAAATTGTGCATGTAGCATAGCTAATTAATTAGAATTAATATGAGATCGACATCGTTAATGACGATAATTATGGATGTAGTTAATGGAAGGTTATGTGATTAGTGGCCGGCTAGGACGATATTTCCAATTCCTATATACAGATATAGGAATATTAGTATTGGGATTTCCAGGATTGTACCCCGCTTGTAATGGGAACATACGTACGTCATCCAAGTCATTCCTAATTTTCTATATCACAGGGTTCTGAGTTGTCATTTTGTAAAAATGCCGACCAATTTTTTAGGAATAAAATAAAATAAAATAATAAGTGCATATTATTGGTAAAAAAAAATATCAATTAAATATTTTATTTTTCCAAAAAATACATAAACAATTATTTTTCTATTTTATTATTTTTAAAATATTTTCAATTGATGTGATAATTTTTAAGTCATGTACTTTACTTTGTTAGATAAAAGTGTTTTGGTGGTAATAAAATAAGTAAATTT
Organism: Triadica sebifera; assembly: GCA_023653625.1. Taxonomy (NCBI): domain Eukaryota; kingdom Viridiplantae; phylum Streptophyta; class Magnoliopsida; order Malpighiales; family Euphorbiaceae; genus Triadica; species Triadica sebifera. Next base: position 13,294,381 of record CM042898.1, on the reverse strand, counting down.
GGGTCGGTTTTTGAAAACTTTAAATGTTTAAATAATATTTTTGCCAAATAAATCAATAAAAAAGACATAATAATTTTTCAAATGTATTTTGTTGGTAAACAAACACTCCAAAATGAAAATATTGTTATTACCATAGGCATGAAAATATAGGCGTTCCCCTCCCTCCTCCTTATCAACCAAAAAAATAAAACACGTCCATCATCTCGTTATTTGACAAAATAATTTATTTATTTTATTTTGTCTTCTATTATATGTAACATTTTTTTATTTTCTTTTTAAAAATAATTGAATCAATTTTTTATAATTAAATAATTTTTTTACAAAAGAAATTTTAATTTTTTTATTATTAATCATATTTTTTTATTTATTCATGAATATAAATTTATTATCTATATTTCAATATTACTTATCAAATTGATTAAAATTATAGCAAAATAATAATTTATATTAAAACTTATAAAATTAAAAAATTAGATTAAATTGGTTCTAGTAATTTTAATATAATATATATAATTTTTTTTATCATCATATTCAAAAAATATTTATAAATTTCTTTCTATCATGTTTCAAAATTTTAAGTATTCAAACAGCTTTAAAAGAAATATGATCTCAATTTCATTCCATCATTCTAAATCAGACAAAAAAGTATAACCATTCTATTTTCATTCCTATTGCGATTCTTATTTTATTTTTGTAGTTTGAACCAATCGGTACTTCTTGGATAATTTAGTACGGTATTTGTCAATTTGTTCTACAGAGAATGTTAACCACTTACTTGAAAAGCGGTTCAAATACTCATATTTATTAAAAGAGCATTAGTCTTATAGTGATTGATCTCTACAATTCTTCGCAACTGTAATAGAGCCTTCATTTGCTTCCAATGTGCAAGCAACGACTTCGATGCATACCCGACAAAAAGGCCCTTCCACACTTATTCATGCATGTTTCGCTCCAAAAATTCTAAGACCTAAAATTTAACCAACATAACTTATTTTTCATAGATCATTAATCCCCAAAACAATTGACCATACATTAAAATAACCAATTGGCCTTCCTACTCATTTTCAACTATTTATCAAGCATAAATTACTTAAATCTCTTCATTTTCAATAAAAAGGGCATACAAGTTCTCACATATAAAAATTAATTTTAACTAACGTCATCTTTAGACATAAAAATCATTTTAAACTACCTTTGTATGCCAAAATTGCAACCTTATAAGCTACCACACAACAAACCTCTCATAAGGCCACATCAAGTCATATTCATATTTATATCAGCATATATCCATTTAAATCAACATCCATGTACAACAAACAATCAAGCAACAATTTTTATCATATCCTAAAGCATATATTCATTACATAAAATATGTCAAAACAAATTTGAATTCGAATATGTACATACCTTTTTATATGGAGCCATGGAGCCTCAAAACTACTCTTTTTCTTATTCAAAGCACTCCTTCCTCTTTGGGGTTGCCTTCAACACCTCTCGGCACTCCTATGGCATAAAACTCATACTTTTTACTTACTAACTCACATATATATGACATAAAAATGCTCTTTTATGCAAGAACCTAGGGTTTTATATTCAATGTGTCTCTTTTATGTCTAAGCCTTTATCAAGGTCTCATTTTTATCAACCCTTAAAATTTATAGATGGGTTTTCTTAACTAAAAAACCTAGCTTGACCCAAAATCCCAACTCAACTTGAATGGGTCTCATCAAAATTAAAAACGATGGAGAATAAGGGGAAAAAGGAGGAAAAACACTAGCTTACTGAAATACTAAAAAATTTGGGCATGGCCTCTTCATACAATAGTTTCTCTTCTCTTTTTTTTCAAGAAAATTGTTCCTCTAGTTAATTTTGTGTCCTTTCCTCCTTTTCCTTCAAATTTTGGTCATAGGTGTGCTTTTTTCTTTGATTTTCGACTAGATTTGGGTTTAGAGTGAAGACAAAAGGAGAGAAAGAAGTTGCTACATGAAAATGGAAGAGAACTGGCGAAAGATATGCAAAAATTTTTATGAGGGAGAAGGAGAAAATTTTCTTTTATGGTGGTCATTACATTACCACCATGCTTTTTTTTTTAAATCAAAAGTTCTGATTTTACCACCTCTCCCATGTAATATGTGTATGTTAGGTTATGTTTTGATAAGTCTTGTGGTAGATAGGTTACAATTTTGGAGAGAATGATATTGAATAAGAGAAAGTGTGTCTGTTAGTGATTCACACCTATGAATAAGAGGTCATGGCTGTGAATCATGAGTTTCACGCTTGACAAGTTTTGAGATCACAGTATACTCTATGTCGTGAAGTGTGATTCACGTTTGTGAAGAGTCAGTCACAGTCGTAAATTGAAAGTTATAAAAGTCTGAAAGTCTTTGTTTTCTCCATGGGTGATAGAAATTAACCCTACCTTCAATCATCATCTAAGGAATCCAAGACCCTTTAACCTAAATCTTATTAAAACTCACCCAAAACAAGTGGAAAATCCCAAGATCTTTTGTTATCTTTTGTTAGAGACCCTTATTAGAGAGGATGCCCCCTCAAGAAAATGGAAGGGGCTTGAAAGTAGGAGCTAAGGATTTTTTAGGCTCCATTTTGGTATGAGCTTTGTACATAACTCTATATTAAATGTAATGACTGAATTTGTATGTTAAATCATCAAATTGCATGTTGATCAATTTAAATTGAGGCTTGCATTATTAAAAAATGAGTAGGTTATGGTATTTATGATGCATTTATAAGGATTACTGCATGTCATAAATGAGAATTGAATTATTTAATGGCAATTAGTTGATTATGAGCATGTTGAGTAATTTACATTATGATTGGAATGGAAAGTTAGTGTTCAAGTATTAATTATGTAAATTTTCCAGGTTCATAGGAGTGAACTCATGATCATGAATCATGTGGTAATTTTGGACAAAAGCATTCATAAGAATAGTCATCATATGGTTCATGGCTAGGTGAGTTGTAAATGGGGAAGTTCACGGACATGAACCCTTATCATACCAAAATTTTAAAATTTCTATTAAATAAATGTTAAAATATTTTAATGAGAATTTATGCATTTGAGCTATTATTGCAAAAAAATGCATATTGAGATGATATGCTCGCAAGAATTATATATGGGTTTGAGAAATTTGAGATTTTAAAGTGTGAATTTTAATGCTCAATACTCGGACTAGAGTTAGGAAAGATGACATATCATTGAGGGTTTTATGATATCGAAAGGCTTAGGATTGACCATACAGGAACGAGACTTGTGAAATTAAGGGTAAGAATCAGAGAAGCTCCTTCAGAGACATATATGAGCATAATATTATTTTTCTTTAAGCATATGATTTGAATGGCTCTGGAGTGAGCCAATATATGCTTGTATCCATTTTTAATCCTATCTAGAGTTAGTAGGCAAATAGTGGAATAATGGAATAAACAAATGATGAGAAAAAGGAAAGAGAAGCAGTTAAATGGTTGAAACGTTTGGTAAGTGGTGGTATGGTTTACGTGTAGTGATAAATGCTCACATATGCATGCATACATATCGGCATGTGGAAGAAAATGATCATGCATACTATAACACCCCTTCACCCATAGCAATACATGTCCGAATGAGGGAGTGTTATACTTTCTTCAGTCAAATTAACAATTTAATAATCAATAGAAAATAATGTATATTATTATTAATTATATGTTTTAACTTAAAAATACACTTACAAGTTCAGCTACTAGAAATGTTTAAAATTACTCTTATATCTTTCTTATAATAAAATTTAAGTGTATTAAAACATGATCCAAATTTCATGTTGACATCATGAATATAATATATATATATATATATATATATATATATATATATATATATATATATATATATATATATATATATTATATATATAATCATGTAAAAATATAATCATGCAAATCATATGTGTGAGTGTAATAATCACCCACATTTGGGGATTCATGGTTGTTTCACTGATCCGAATTTCCACTAGTCTTTATCTTTATTCACTGTTCAATTTTTAGCTTCTACCGTCACCTCTAACCTCCGCAAGAGAAATTAACAACTCCCATGCTAATCATAAATGCTTAGTGATGTATAAAAATAGGTAATAAGCTATAGACTATGTTATGACATACATTTGTATTTAGATCTAATATTTATAAAATATGCGACAACTCTAGCCATTTATACCTTTGTTAATTTTTATCCTGTATGTAATTATGATTGTTGCAATTAATGTTATTATATCCTTCATTGTATTAATCTACATTTAACATTCTTACTCAAAAATATTAAAATCATAATGTATTATTATGCTAGAGTATAGTTATGCATTTCTTATTTCATTTGGATAACATATACAATTTCATACTAGCCTTATTCTTTATATTTATTCTATACTTACAATACATTTATTGTTCATATCCTTATTGCATTATCTATGAGGTCATCATAATATAACATTACTTACCTGTAGCATTTTGCTTCATCTGTTTCCCTCATATTTTTGTATTACACTTATATATATACATATATATGCATTAACTAAAATTCATGTTAAACTGTTAATTCTTATGTATGTGAAAAGTTATTTTCAACTTATTATTTATTTCAACCATGCATTTTATTTTTAGTAGGCTATATTATTTTTATCATATCATAAACCAACAACATAAATTTAGTTAAATATGTTAAATCATAAATATTCTTGTACTTAATAATAACATATGACATGCATTATTTTTTCAATATAAACTTTACTGGTTCACCTATATCACTCTAAACTGGACTAAACTAGATACGGATTATAGATCAAGGGCGCTCCCAGAGCTAAAGCCATATTGACTGAGTAATATATCATCATGTAAAAATTACTGGACCAATGGCGCACCTAAAGCTAAAACCACATTGTGCTCGATTTGTGTATGCTTTATTGAGTTTCTTAAGTTAATGGCAATCCTAGAGCTAAAACTAAATTGACTAAGGAATACATTTCTTATTCTACGGTACCGTTCACCCATTTAATGACATACTATTTATCCTAATTCTAGTCATAGATTAGAGTAATGAGCATATCTATTTCAAAATTCATATCATTACCATCATTACATTTCATTATATTCTTTCTTTCTTTCTTTTCATTTTTATCATATAATTCCATGCATTTTTTGTAACAATTATCTCACAACTATATAAAATAATTCCTAACATCCATATACTTAACATTTCATGACATCATCAAGCTTTACATATATATATATATATACCTCATTCTACTTTATTTTATTTTATATTCTCTTTTATGTATATTCGATTTCTTAGGCTACCATTATACATACTTTACATTTATCCCTTCATAGCATAATCACATTGTTATCATTTATAATATATAATCAAACATTTACTATGTTGCATCATTCATATGAATTATAATATAAAATTTCATTCAAGATATATAATTATAAATTATTTAATTTCATTTTCAAAAATATTTTCACAACTTTAAGAAAAGAAATATGTATTTCTGTCTCTTTCATTATCTCAATCATACAATATTCAACCATGATTTTATTTCCACATAATTTTTATGGACCTAATAAATCATTTGATTTCTCATATATTTTATTTGATTTAAATTCACATTATAAGATTAAACCAATATAAATATTTTAATTTCATTTTTTTTTCTAGTTTGGCCTATTCTAGGCAAAATTTGTGCCCTATTTTGCACCTTAATTTTAGCCTTATGCCCTTTCGAATTTGATCAAATAGTATTCTAGAGAATTATAGCCCAAGATCTTATATTTAATATACAACTTGAATCACTTAATTCTAAGTTCTGTACAAAAAGTTACATACATTTGATTACTAACTTCTCACAAATTATTGGTAGATTTCATGTTCTATTTTTTTTATCTCATTTTTAGTCTTGTTACAATCTGAATTTCATTTAATTGTATCTTAAGAATTATATCCATGGATCTTATATTTAATATGATATTTGAATCACTTAATTTAGAGTTGCATATCAAAAGATATGATCAATTGAACATTGATTGGTCATTAAAATCATTGCCCATAATTTTGTAGACAGTTTTCTGGTCTAATGTTTGTTCCCAATTGAAGCATAGATATGATCAAAATCACATTTTATGTTCTTCATAAAAGTTTTAGCTCTATGTCTTAAGTTTCAAACTCAATAAATAAAACACTAATTCAAATTCTAGAACTTAAGTTATAACATATTATATACAAACTACTCCCTATTAATTTCCAACAAAACAACACAAATGTTATAACTCATTTTACCATATTTAAATCCCATATTCATGCAAAGTTATCAAACCAAATTCATCCTAATTACCAACTAACATTCCAAATATATAAATTATGTAAATATATAACAATTCTATAGGCTATTGCCTTACGGTATACAAAAAAAAACCTTTTATTTATTTATTTTTTCTTCTTTTTTTTGATCTTTTATATCTCATTCTCCTTTCCCTTATCGTTTTTTTTATCTTATTGAGTATCTAAAATATACAAAAAACTCATCAAATATCTTTCTTCCAATATATATCTCTAATCATTGTTTTCTCTATCTACAACCCCTAACATCTCTCTTTTCAAGAAAAAGCTCCAATTGAGCTTAAAACATCATCTTCCTTTAGAGAAAGTTAAAGAGAAGATGAAGAACACTTTACCTCAAGCTTTTTTTTGGTTCCTTTTATGGTTGAAATTTTGCAGGTGTCTCTCTCCTATTTTCTTGCTTATCTCTCTCTCTTTTGCCCTCTCAAGCTTCTTCAAGCTTTGTTGTACAAGAAAATAGTTTTCTCCCTCTCTTTTCTCACTTTCTCTCACTATAAGGAAGTTTTGGCTATGGTAGAAATGTGTGGATGGTTTTGGAGAGTAGAAAATTATAGATTAGAAGAGATAAGGATGGAAGAAGAAGAATGACAAAAAAGAAAATGATAAAAATTATTAATGATGGTCCCATTTTTTTAATAAATATCTAGATATTTATGTTAATTAGCTTCTTAATGTATGACATTTGATAAGGAAGCTTTGGCTATGGTAGAAATGTGTGGATGGTTTTGGAGAGTAGAAAATTATAGATTAGAAGAGATAAGGAAGGAAGACGAAGAATGAGAAAGAAGAAAATGATAAAAATTATTAATGATGGTCCCATTTTTTAAATAAATATCTAGATATTTATGTTAATTAGATTTTTAATGTATGACATTTGGTAAGAAGGCTTTGGCTATGGTAGAAATGTGTGGATGGTTTTGGAGAGTATAAAATTATAGATTAGAAGAGATAAGGAAGGAAGAAGAATGAGAAAGAAGAAAATGATAAAAATTATTAATGATGGTCCCATTTTTTTTAATAAATATCTAGATATTTATGTTAATTAGCTTCTTAATGTATGACATTTGGTGTGACTAGCCAACTCATGTATCATGTTCCTAAATTATATTTTTAATTGGTAATTATCCCAATTAGTCCTCCAATGTTTCATAAATTGCAAATTGACCTTAAAACTTTTCAAATTTTGCAATTTAGTCCATTACTATTTAGCATCTTTAAATACTTTGAACACTTTATTAGGCATTTTCCATAATTTTTTAATCAATATTTTAATTTTTCTTCAGTCAAAATTCGAATTTAGACTCTGGTCGGTTCAACGTGTTAGTTTAGTGACACGCTTGACTTAAAACCTAAATTAGCGGATATGACACATACACTTGTTATTATATTTAATATTTTTTTATGTAGCACTAAGTGAGGTAAGCTTAGCGTGTTGGTTTTTTTGTCTCTCACATGCAATTTAAGGCCAAATATAGAGAAGAAAAAAGAAGAAGCCCAAAAGGAAGAGCTAAAGGACAAGTATCTGAGGGTTAGTGACAAAATACTTTTTATTTATTTTGTTGGGGATGAGATTAGTTACTTGTGTACATGCTTAAATGTGTAAGGACATGTAATCTTGTAACTAATCATTTTTATATTCTTTTGTAGACTTTTGGGTAAGTGTTAGCTCTCGTTCTATAAATGCAAACTTTTAATGTTATATTACAGTTTATTTTTAATATATTATAGTTTTGAAAGTCATTATGGTCATAGTGCAAAAATATTTTAATTTTAATAACTTTGCGGTCTTATGCATTGTAACATTCTTCTTAATTAGGAGGGTTTCCTAGTTATGTGAAGAGGTGTTACATTTAGTGGTATCAGAGCCTAGTTTAGTCAGTTCTGAACCTAGGTGAGGTGAAGGGTTATGTCCCTTAATGCAGGGATTATCCAATATGACTCTAATGTGGGCTATTCTCTATTAGTGTGTAGGTTTAGGCAAAGCTTATAGAGGGGGAGATCAGAATTGTGATGGCAATAATAGCCTCGGGGATAATGAGGCTTAAAATCGACCGAGCTAAGCTAGTTTACAGGGGCCAGGCATTGCTCCGCCACCATAGCCTCCTCCACCCCCATATATGGAAGGGTTGGTGGGTTAGTTTATAGATCTAGTGATGCAATAATTGTTTACACTCATATAGAGAATAACACATATAGTACCATAAGCACCACTGCCACCTCCTTTACCACTTCATCTACCGCGGATGACAATACAAATGGATAAGGTACAAAAATTTGGGGCTATAAATTTCTTGGGAAAGAATGAAAATGATCCCATCACTATAGAGTACTAGTTGGAAAAGACCGAACGGGTATTTGAGGAGCTCCTATGTCCAAAAGAGCATCAGGCTAGATATACAGTCCCTTGGATGCATATCACTGGTGAAAATCGGTAGCAATGAATCCACATGTACTAGAGCCGCTTACTTAGGAATTCTTTACAGTGGGATTCAAGAAAAAGTACGTGCCATGAGTTTGCATGGATGGGAAGAAGTGATAATTTCTAAATCTCAGATAGAGGGACTAAACAATAACTGAGTATGAGCAAGATTTTACCAGGATGAGTAGGTATGTAGTCGATTTGATTGCTGATGAGGCAGACAAATGTCACTGTTTTGAGGAAGGACTCAATTCTGATATAGGGATCCATGTGGTTTCCCACCAATATCAAGATTTCTCCAATTTAGTATTTTCAGCAATCATTGTGGAGAAAATGAAGAGTCTTAAGAGACCTAGTGAACCATCAGGGAGGGATCACAGGAAGTCCTCTTTTAGTGTTACACATTCTTTGAGAAAAAAAGGCTTGCTTGGGTTCTGAACAGTTTTAGACTAGGGGAAAAAGTCAGAGTCAAGGCCATTCAGCGTCCACTAGGCAGGCTTAGAGAGAACGGTCAGACTTAGAGAGAGCTAGCACCAGAATGTTCATCATATGGTATAAGACATAGAGGGGAATGTTGGGACCTTCTGGGGCTTCTTACAAGTGTGGTTCTAGAGACCATTATAATAGAGAATGTCCCATCAAGACTATTGAAGCCTTCACTCATACATAGACTTCAACATCAGCTCAGGGCAGGAGCTAAAGTCAAGCTAAGAGTGGCAGAGATGGGCATAAACTCGCAACTTCAGAGACATGAATAGGCCAAGATTCAGTAGGACACCAGCTAGGGCTTACACCATGAGAGTTCGTAAAAATCAGAGTGCCACTGATGTGGTCGTTGGTACATTTCTCCTTTTTCATTCTAAATTGTTTTCTTTGATAGATCCGTGTTCCACTTACTCTTATATATTTACCAGTCTAGTCAAACAGTATAACATGTTAGTAGAAAAGTTAAATTTTGAGATAGAAGTCACAAATCCTTTGGGGCATAGTGCTATAGTAAAACGCGTGTATAAAGAGTGTCATATTATTATCTAAGGAAGATAATTTTCTGTAGACTTAATTGAACTAGCTTTCCATAAGTATGATGCCATCCAGGTATAAATTGACTCTCTCAATATAATGCAATGGCTGACTGCAAGAAAAAATATGATTATTTTGAAAACCCCAATAGGAGCAGTAGTGGTAGTTCAAGGCGAAATGTTCTCATAACAATCGAGAATGATTTCCATGATGAAGGCGTGAAGAATGATTCATAAAGGATGTGAGGCTTACCTAGCCCATGTGATGGACTCAAAGAGAGAGAGAGAGAGTCCAATCTTGGATAGTGTTCTAATAGTGAATGAATATCCAGAGGTATTTTCAAATGAACTACTAGGGTTACCACTAGAAAGAAAGGTAGAGTTCTCCATAGAACTCCTATTAGGTACTACTCCTATTTCGGTAACACCATATAGAATGGCACCATCCGAGATGAGAGAATTGAAAGAACAGCTGAAAGGGCTTTGGCAAAGGTTTCATTAGATCTAATGTTTCTTCATGGGGTGTGCCAGTCCTCTTCATTAAGAAGAAGGATGGGTCTATAAGGTTGTATATAAACTATAAACAACTGAATAAAGTGACTATAAATAACAAATATTTGTTTCCATGGATATAATATCTCTTTGATCGGTTGAGGGTAGATGGAATATTCTTTAATATTGATTTATGGTCTTTATCATCATATGAGAATTAATCCAGAAAATGTTGCCAATAGAACTTTTTGAACTAGATATGACCATTATGAGTTTTTAGTTATGCCTTTTGGGCTAACCAATGCTCCTATAGCATTTATGGATTTAATAAATCAGGTTTTTCGACTGTATTTGGATAGGGTTATGGTGGTTTTATTGATGACATATTGGTATAATGCAAGAGTAGGGAAAAACATTATCAACATTTGAGAATTGTGTTAAAATTCTTCAGGGACATAAGTTGCATGCCAAACTCTCCAAATGTGAATTCTGGCTTAAGAGGTTGCTTTTCTTAGGCACATGGTATTGGCAAAGGGGATTAGAGTAGATTCTAGTAAGATAGAGGTGATTATGAACTGACAACCACTGAAAAATGTGACTGATATCATAAATTTTTTAGGGTTGGCCGGGTACTACAGAAGATTTGTAAAAGTTTTGTCCATCATTTCTTCTCTATTAATGAGGTTATTAAGGAAGGATGTAAAATATAAATGGAATCACAAGTGCCAAATTAGTTTTGATAGGCTTAAGAGCGTGTTGACTGAGACTCCAGTTTTGACACAACTAATACTTGACAGAGATTTTTTCATTTATAGTGATGCATATAATGGGTTGGGCTGTATTTTGATGCAAGAAGGAAAACCTATGACATATGCTTCTAGGCAGCTCAAACTGCATGAGAAGAACTACCCTGCCTCTGATTTGGAGCTTGCGACTATAGTGTTTGCTTTGAAAATATGGTGACACTACCTGTACAGGGAGAAGTGGTACATTTTCACTGATCACAAGTATAACGCTCCCCTACCCTACTAAACGTTAATAGGATATGGAAGTGCTACTAACCTCATTTGTTTTAAAACCAATGTTTGAATTATTGAATCTTTTTTTTCGATTTTCGAGTTTATTATTAGCGGAATATTTATTACCGTATTTTATTTTATTTTTATTTAAAATATGCAACTACTAATGTGAATAATTTGATTTAAAAGAACTCATTCAATTAAACTATAATGTTTAAAAATATATTTACAAATGATACTAGATATATATAATTACCAAATTCATTCCTTATAAATATTATAAGCCACAAATTTACATCCAAGAGAAATTCTAAAAATTTAATTTTTACAACATAATTTTCAAAACATTCAAAAAGAACTAGATTGCTGCAATATGATCTTGGGTTTCCCTTTTCTTCGGTCGCCCTATTAGACAACTACTTCTATTTATCTGTGCGTGAAATACACGCACTAAGCTACTAACTTAGTGGTACGTTTGACAACTATCCAATAATTATATAAATAATTATAAAATAAAATTTTAGTAACTACAATTAATCTATTTAGCATGTCAAATATTCAATTAATAATAAAACTATTTTCTTCATGCAAAAATATTTAATTCATCAATTATGATATTTTATTCATTAAGTATGCTTGAAATTTTAATAATACAAGAAATAAAATTTACAATATCAATTTCATAATTCACATTTTTTTCTGTTATTTATTTAATAACTCACGACATCTTAGACCGGAACTAAACACTAGATACAGAGTTTTTGCTTTCCGGCAGTATACTCGGCGCCTACATAATTTTTTTTATAACTCGGCATTTAATGCCCATATTTTCAATAACTCAGCACCTTTTTGGTGCCTATGTAAATTTGAACTCAGCACTATTTCTTAGTGTCTACGTTGTAACACCCCCTCACCCAAACCGCACATGCCCGGATGCGGGAGCGCTACTGCTTGTCTTCTTTACTTCTTTAAATCGCTATATATATATATATTATTTAATGAATAATGTATATTTTATTTACATAACATAATATTTATAAATACCAATTTACTATTTAATAAACTTTGAAAACTAATTTACAACTTATAAGTATATATAATGCGGAAAACAAATTACAAAATTTCAAAAGTTTATGACCCACTATTTCAAGATCGACTGCTTTAATTTGAATAGGATCACCGCTTGCTTTATCTACCACCTTCAGCTACCTTTCTATATCTGCGCAAAAGAAAACTCTCACGCTAAGCTCTAAGCTTAGTGGTGCATATAAATAAGGCAATATATTATATCATGCAACAAAGCATTAACATGTATCATTTTATGCATTAAAATGTTTGTATGTTATTTCTATCAACATGTTCCTATTTCATACAAGTATAAACATCATGCTTACATATACAATGTTATTTTTATTTATCTTTAATGGTAAGTTACTTTGTTAATCTCTTTATTATTATATCTCAATCTCATATCATCATCATTTTTTTCTTTTATTTTCTTATTTTCTGACATATCTTCATTATCTTGCCCATATCACTCTAAATTTGGACTGATTGGATACGGGTTATGGATCAGGAGCACTCCCAGAGCTATAGCCACCCTGTCCACTATCTGGCTCAACAGAGCTTCTCAAATCAATGGCGCTCTCCGAGCTTAAGCCACATTGATTGAGTATAATTTCATCATAGATGAATAACTGGACCAAAGGCGCTCTCCAAGCTTAAGCCACCTTGTCCTCATTTTATATGTGCTCATCAGAGCTTCTCAAGTCAATGGCGCTCTCTGAGCTTAGGCCACATTGACCGAGCATCTCAAATCAATGACGCTCTTCGAGCTTAAGTCACATTGATCGAGGAATATCTCATATAGTACGGTACCGTTCGCCCCTTTAATGACATGCCATCTATCCTGATTCTAGTCCGCAGGTAGAGTAATGATCTTCTTCGTTTTCAAATCAATCATATATCTTTATTTAATTTTTATTTTACATATATTTCATCATCCTCATAATATACATCACATCATCATAATTCTCAATTTCGACACATCAATATTCTCATGTGTCAACATCTCAATTCTCTTGTTTTGCAAACATCTTATCATGCTCATGTTTATCATCTATATCAGTTCACATATTTCATCCATATCAGATTTCATATATCATCCGTGTCAACATTCATTTTTCTATATCACAACATAACACGTTCTCACATCAATATATATATATATATATATATATATATATATATAATCATTCTTATTTCCCTGGATAGACAATGACTTTCTTTTATTTACCTAAATTCTTCATTTGATAACCACATTCATAATTACTAATACAGAGCATTCTCGCCCGTGAATTAGTTCACGCTCGTAATCCCAAGTCGTGAACGCTACTGGAATGAATCACCCAAAAGTATTCACGGTCGTGAATACTCATTCACGCCTGTGAATGAGTTCACGCCCATGATTCCCAACTGTCAACGCTTTTAGAATGAATAGTACCATTTCCACACAGAAGTCACAACCGTGATACAATCAGTCACAACTGTGAACCATCAGGTTCACGCCCGTGACTCGATAGTCACGCCCATGACTTTCAGCAGGAAATCTGTATATTCACTTTTCATTCATTCTAATATCATCCAAATCATACCAAATTTCTATTTCATGCATTTCTAAGGTTCTTTACTCAACTTATTACTTTATAATACATGTAAATGTCTTTATCATTCAATATTTTCTAGCATGCATCATTGATTTAATGTCTCACAAGGATCTCATTCATACATATCTAAACCTGTGGTTTCATGTCATAATCATCATTCTTGAAATTCATTTATCAAAAATCATGTTCAGCATGCATTATTTCAAATAAAGATAGGCTATTTCCTTAAGTTATGCACAAACCTTAATCATTCTCTTTCACTCTTCTAGGTAGCTTTCTCTTTTCCTTTGCTATTTAGTGTTTGTTCCTTGTCACTTGGAACTCCTACATCATCATAAATCATTATTATCATCTGATTTTCTCAAGACCCTAAACTCTCTTATTCTATCTCAAAACCCTAATTTCTCTCTCTTTCTATATGAGTCTTGGATGAGCTCAAAATTCAAATTTTTATAAGAAAAGATGATGAAGAAGAAGAGTCACTTCTTACCTTACTATTTTCTTCACTAAATCACAACTTTGGAGATTTTCTCTCTCTACCAAACTTGAATTTTCTTCCTCTTTCTTGCTCTTTCCAGCTTCCTTAGGAGTTATGGACCATGAAGATCACTTGTTCTTGTTCTTTCCCCTCTCTTCTCTTCCTTTCTCTCTCTAAATTTCTGGTTTGGCTATGCAGGAATGGGGTTGGCATGACTAATAGAAAAGAGAGAGAAGAAGACAGAAAATTAAGAGAAGAAGAAGAAGAAAAGAAAGCATTAAATAGGGTACCCAAAAGTCTTTATGTGGGACCCACTAGTTTGACCATTTCTTAACATTTATACTTAACCAACATTACTCCTCTTTCTTCAATGCTATGGCAGGCCAACCCAAATTTTAAGTGTCCAATTTTCCTATGTTAATTAACAATTAATCTCATTAATTCTTCAATTTTTCATAAATTGCAATTTGACCCTAAAACTTATCAAATTTTGCAATTTAGTCATTTACCGTAAATTAACTTCTTTAAATTCTATAATCACTTAATTAGGTATATATCATTTAATTTAGTCATTACTTTATCAATTTTTTGTAAAAATCCGAATTTAAACTCCTTGCATTCGAGAAGCAATAAGATGTATCAAGACTTAGAGAGAGATATTGGCGATTAGGTATGAAGAGGGACATCACAGAGTTTACTACTAGGTGTTTAACCTATCAACAGGTTAAAACAGAACATCATGTGCCTTTAGGATTACTACAACCAATTTTTATACTAGAGTGGAAATGAGAGAAGATTACAATAGACTTTATAATCGGGTTGCCTTTGACTCCCAAGAAGTGTGATTAAATTAGCTCACTTTTTACCTATCAATAGGGATTATTCCCTAAGTAAGTTGGCAAAGTTGTAAATTAGTGAGATAGTTATGTTGCACAGGGTGCCCTTTTTATCATATCAAACAGAGATCCTAGGTTTACTTTTAAGTTTTGTGGTAGCCTCCAAAGGGCTTTAAGCACTAAGATTAACTTCAGTACAACTTTCCATCCACAAACCGATGGCCAATCGGAGAGGGTCATTTAGATTTTAAATGATATGATGAGATGTTGTGTTTTGAAGTTTGAGGGAAGTTGGGAAAAGTACATACCTCTTATGGTGTTTGCTTATAACAATAATCATCAATTTGGTTTTGGCATGGCACCTTACGAGGTGTTTTATGGTAAAAAGTGTTAGACACCTCTTTATTGAACAGAGCTTAGTGAGAGAAAGATTGTGGGGCTGGAGTTGGTATGGGATACAAAAGACAAGGTCAAGATCATTAGAGATCAGTTAAAAATTGCATCGGATAGACAAAAGTCTTACATATATTTGAAGAGAAAGGATATTAAGTATGGAATGGGTGACAAATTTTTTCTCAAGGTATCTCTATGGAATAAAGTTCTTCATTTTGGCAAAAAGGGGAAATTGAGTTCTCGGTTTATTGGACTATATGAGATTCTTGAAAGGGTGGGTTTAGTAGCATACAGGCTTGCCTTACCCTCAGAGTTGGAAATTATACATAAGGTATTTCATGTCTCAATGCTTAAAAGATACATATCGGATCCAACGCATGTGATTACGAGAGATACAATAGAGTACAAGAATAAAAAGAATTCAGAAATAAAAGAGTAGCCTTGGTGAAAGTGCTATGGAAGGACCATCCTACGGAAGAAGATACTTAGGAGAGTGAAGAAATTATGCGAGCTCAATACCCACTGTTGTTTGCAAACAAATCCTCAGGTAAAATTTTAAGGACAAAATTTTCTTAGGGGAGAGAATTATCATGTCTGTAAGATAAGGTCTAGATGTTATTATGAATTCTAGGTTATGTTTTGACAAGTCTTGGGGTAGAGAGGTTAAAGTTTTGGAGAGACTGATATTGAATAAGAGAAAGTGCGTATGTTGATGATTCACGCCCGTGAACAAAAGGTCACGGTCGTGAATCATGGGTTTTATGGTTGGTAAGTTTTGGATTCATAGTTTACTCTATGCTGTGAAGTGTGACTCATGCCCGTGAAGAGTTAGTCAGGTCGTGAATCAAGGGTAAAAGTCTGAAACCCTTCATTTTTCTCTATGGGTGATAAAAATTAACCAAACGCTCAATCATTTTTCAAGGAATCTGAGACCCTTTAACCTATAAGTTGTAAACTCACCCAAAACAAGTGGAAAATTACAAGATCTTGTAAGGAGATCCATTTGAAAGGAGGACTAACGACTCTTAGATTTGAGTAAGTTTCTCATGGGTTTTGAGGGTGGGTAAGAGTAACTTAGGGTTAGGGTTAGAAAACCTTTCTTTTGTTATTTATGGGTTAAGGTAAGGATGCAATCCTTAAGGAAACCTGGGTTTTTGTTAATGTTTGGTTATTATCTTTTAATAGGGATCCTTGTTGCTCCCCCTCAAAAGAGGGAAAAGGCTTAAAAAAGAGCTAAAGGTTTTTTAGGCTCCATTTTTGGTGTGATGTTTATATATAACTCTATATTAAATGTAATAATTAAATTTATATGTTAAATTGTCAAATTTCATGTTGATCAATTTAAATTGAGGCTTGCATTGTTGAAAAATGAGTAGGTTATAGTATTTATGATGCATTTATGAGAATTAATGCATGTCATAAATGAGAATTGAGTTATTTAATGGTAATTGGTTGATTATGAGCATGTTGAGTAACTTACATTGTGATTGGAATGAGAGGTTGGTGCTTAAGTATTAATTCTGTAAATTTTCTAGGGTTCACGGGCATGAAACATAGTTCATGGTCGTGAATCACGTGGTGATTTTGGATAGAAGTGTTCATGGGAATAGTCACCATATGGTTCACGACCATATGGGTCATTCATGGGTGTGAACCCTTAGCATACCAAAATTCTAAATTTTCTGTTAAATAAATGTTAAAATGTTTTAATGAGTACATATGCATTTGAGTTATTATTGCAATAGACTACATATTAAGATGATATACTTGCATGAATTACATATGGATTTGAGAAATTTGAGATTTTAAAGTGTGAATTTTAATGCCTAATATTCGGACTATGACTAGAGTTAAGAGAGATAACATGTCATTAAGGGTTTTATGGTATCTAAAGGCCTACATTGGCCATACAGAAGCAAGACTTGTTTAATCGAGAGTAAGGCTCGGAGAAGCTCCTTTAAAGACATATAAGCATAATATTGTTTTTCCTCAAACAGGTAACCTGAGTGGCTACGAAGTGGGCTGTTATTTTTAATATATTATAGTTTTGAAAGTCATCATGGTCATGGTGCAAAAAGATTTTTAATTTCTACAGCTTTGCAGTCTCATGCATTGTAACATTCTTCCACATAATTAGAAGGGTTTCCTAGTTATGTGAAGGGGTGTTGTGTAATATCAACCACACATTGCATACACCAATCACATTAAAGTCTATGGTTAAATTATTGATTTAAAATTATGGACATGTGAAATTACCATTTTGCCCTTAGCATACTACTTGTTGAATTCTACCCTTAATTAAGTTCTCTCTTCTTAATTAATCAAGTCCAACCCATTTTGTTACCCTCTTAAATGTTTACATTACATTTTTAATCGAATTTACACTCTGATAAGCACGGTTGAACCCGTTAGGTTGGCTCGTAGTAAGGGTCTAAATTAGCGAATGTTACATTAGATCCTATATTATCACCTACATGGAATAAACTTGATGACTAGATGTCACATCACTCACTACAAATAATATATAATTTTTTAAGGAATTATGCTTAAATAGATTTTTTTTTATGCTTTAGTGATTTTGATAGGGTGATACTTTGATAACCAAATAATACAATGAATTAAAAAAAATCATCTAAGCATAATTTTCATAAATGCAAAAAGAATATGTTTAAATTCAATTCTTTAGAAAAATTGTATATTTTATGTAGGCATGATCCCTAGTCATCAAGGGTATTCCACGTAAGCAGTGATACTACCCTAGTCATCAAGGATAACATATGCCCTGGCTGGCGCGACTCGACTACCCTCTGGCTTCTTTACTATCTCTGACCTGATTTGCTCACCTTTTTTTGCTCTATCCTCTACCTCAGCCTCTACACTAACTAGAACCCTGCATTTATAATAGCTTAATGCTCTTAAAACCTCTGCCAAACTGCAATAGGGGGTAATCTCTCTTTTGATGGTCATTGGAGCCACATCTTAGATAGGCTCATGTCATCTACCAACACTCTCTGGTATGTATATGGCCATAGTGATGACATATGGGCAAGGGTGGTGGTCTACAGAATACTAGTTTCGGTGCACTAATTGCTAAAGTAATACATCTCATGGGTTGTCCTCGCTTGAAAGATGAAGCTCTACTGGAACTCCTAGCTTGAAATATACCACCCATTGATCTTGCCCTTTTACTACTAAATGGACACACACTAGTTTGTGGCATGGGCCTTTGGAAACCTCTATCCTATGTTGACTACTAAGTTGCCTATACCCTCTCAATTGTTCAAGTGGACACTAACAAACTAAGGAAGTCCATGAGTCAAAATACTGAGACCTACATTTTGATAGGATCTCTCAACCCATCCTCGAACCTCCTACATCTATCGGCCTTAGTGGAGATAATTATGCCAGTATACTTATATAAATGTGTGAACTCTCTCTCATAGTCTAAAACCGATATACTTCCCTATATTGGATTTAAGAGCTCCCTTTTTTTGTCATTTATGTAAATATGAGGCACATACTTTCCTTGAATTGCTCCATAAAATATTCCCAATTTTTCTTATGATTATGTTTCCTGAGGAGTTGCTAGATTACCACCTGTCCGTATAAATACATAATCATTCAATTTTCCCTTTTTCTTGCTAATTAATTATCCTAACAAGAATTTATGATTCCATATGCATTTAAGCATCCATACTTACCTCTTTCAAACTTATTAGTTATCGTATCATGCAATTATGGCTTAATAACCTCTATAACATCATTAAAACCATTTCAACCTTTTTAACTATCATCATTAAATATTTTCATTAAATGCACTGTTGGCATTATTGAAGCAATCCCATATCATACTATCAATACATTTCATGCTTAACTTAACATTTATGCATATATCATTCAATACTCATATTCTCATGGCATTAATTACATTATGAGAACTTATCATAATTAACATTCAACATTTAAAGCATTAATGCATAACATGCCATAATTTGGAAATTTAAATGCATATATGTGCATACTTCTAATGGAGCCTCAAAATTGAGCTTCTTTCAAGCTTGCTTATGCACTTGGTGGGTTTCACCACCTCATCTTCCAACTCCTATCACATATAACATAGCTCTATCAACTTTTATAAACCATAAACTTAACCTTTAAAGCCATAAAAGATAAAACCCTAACTGTCAACCTTCTTATAACCTTAATCTCAAATAACCCCTTATTAACTCATTCTATAACCTTTAATCAACTTAAAGAGGGATCTTTAACCATAAAAACTCAAGCTTGAGCCAAAACTTAAAGCATTTGGAAGGGTCTCTACCATAAATGGGTTTAATACTATATATGCTATGAAAACTTATAAAGAATAAGGAGAAACATGATTCCTTATTAAGATTGAAGAAACACACAACTAGGTTGAAAGATTCAAACTGCTCTCTTCTTCTTTGGGCAAGCTTCCTCAAAAAACCCACTTCATTGTTAAACTTTGATCTTTAATGTTGGTTTAGGTGTTTGAGGTTCAAGAATCAAAGGGAAATAAAGGCATAGGTCTCTAGTATGAATGAACTTCGAGTTCTAGGGTTCTCTTTTGATTTTAAGGCATGAGAGAGAAAAAGAACGATTGTTCGTGTTTTATATCTAATGATGTTCATGGGCATGACTAATTAGTGACAAGTGTGAATCTTCCTAAAACATCATTCACGGGCGTGAATAGATAACTTACCACTTTTCTCAATTTTTCTTAACTTTTTCCTTTAAACAAATTTTAAACACACTTATGGCTTCTAAACCATCTAATTAACCTAGTCATATTTCATAGGGGTTACATTCTATTTCCTTAACCTTAAACCTTAAACTCTCTCTTCACCAACTTAGTGTTTAGGCCACTACCTCTCTTTGCTCAACCTTTTTCTACTTTAAAGTCTATAAATACTTTCTACCACCATTTCCTCTATCAAAACCCTTACTTTCATATAACCATTCTTCTCACAAAGTAATATCTAAATGAGCCTAAAACACAATTTTCCTTTAGAAAAAGATGTAGACATGGAAGAGAAACTCTTACCACCACTAATTTTTACCATGGTTGAACCATAGAGGACCTTTCCCTCTTATTTCCAAGCTTCTTTTGCACTCCATGTTTATTCCTTTATCTTCCTTTAAAGTCTTTTGTGCATGAAAATACCCTTTCCTAGCCTTTTCTCTCTGTTTTTCTCATTTTTTATTCTTGATGGAGCTTGGCTAATGAGGTTGAGGGCTTGAACATGGGGCTGGTTTTTAGAGCAAAAAATTCTACTATTTTTGAGATAAAAATAAAACAAGAAGAAATAAAAAGGAAGAATCAAGCAAAAATGAAAGAATGGGACTCATATAATTGACTTTACCATGATATTTTTACATAATTAGCATCTTAATGTGGTTTAACTTAGGGAAAAATGTCCCCCTTTCATATGGCTAGCCATACTATATTTTATGTCCAAATTATGTCTTTCATTGGTAAATATCCGAATTGGTCCCATAATTTTAGATAAATTATCAATTTATCCTGAAACTTTCTAAACTTTTCACTTAAGTTCCCTATCATAATTTATAATCTTTATGCACATTATATACTTTATTAAGCTTTTTCTATAATTATTTATCATTATTTTAATTTTCTTTCGCTCAAAATCTGAATTTAGACTCTGACTTTATGCGAATTTTATAAATTTACTTTTCTTTTTTATTTACCTTAAAAATATTCTTTTTCATTTCAATGGATTTGACCATATTGAATGAGCTTATTTCTTTAAAGAAAATAATGTAACTTTTCAATTTTTATCAGTGCAACTTTTGAATAAAATAATTAGCGATTTTCATACTCCATAAATTCTCAAACTCTATTAATTTCAAATGATATTATAGTCACTTATTTAGATTACTAATAATTTCCTTAATTTTTATGCACCATTAAAAATTGATTAGATTTCTTTCAATGTTAAATTTTTATCATTTGTTTAATGATGGATGAAGAGTGCTAACTACTCTATTTATATTTTTTTTACTTTATTTGTTATTTAAATGTCACGTACTTTTTATTTTTTATGTAAATTTTATATGATTAAAAATGAAATATATTTCATTTAAAAATTAAAAAACTATATAAAAATGGTAAGATAAAAAATGTATCTAGCATTTTTCATAATATTAATATATCAATGTCATTTTTTTATAATTTTAAAAATATTATTTCTCATATGGTAAGTGAAAATTAGTTCAATTCAAAAAACAATTGTTATTTTAATTTTTAAATAATATTCCTAATTAATATTGTGTTATGTTATGCAAAATGTATATGTTTAATCATATTAACTACTTTTTCTTAATATTTGCGAAAATATAAACAAAACAAGTATTATTATTATTAATATTATTATTATTATTATTATTATTATTATTATTATTATTATTATTATTATTATTATTATTATTGTCATAACAAATAATTGAATAATAGAAAATTTAACCGTACTTTTGTATTTTTAGTGTTTAAATAGGTTAAATAATAATTGAACTATCAAAGCCAATCAAATTAGCTCAATCTCAATTGATGCTCAAAGTTTGAAAAACATAAGTTGTTCACGCTCGTGAAGGATGTTCTTCATGCCCATGAAAAAAAGGTCACACCTATGAAAGATTTGTGGCAACAAAAGATTCAAAATTCAACCATTCATGGCTTCAGTAGAATGTCACGCCTGTGAAACATACTAGTCATGCCCATGAAAATTTAGCCACGCTCATGAAAATTTAGCCACGCCCATGAAAGTCGAGCTCTAAGAATGCTAAAAGTTCTAGATCCATTCACGGTTTGCTTCATAACCCGATTCATGGTCAACATCAATTTCATGCCTGTGACTCAACATTTTATGCCCATAAAGACCCTCACACCAAAATTCAAAGAACTTATAGAATCATTCATGACTAACTTAACAAGTTAGTTTAAGACTTGCCAAGAATTGTCATGCCCATGAAGCCTCAGTCACACCTGTGAATCTGGAGAATTAAAGTTATTAGATGCGAACAGAAAAGTAGTTGAACGATATTTTCACAATAAATGCACCCCAAATGGCTTTATTTCATAAAGAAAGCATAAATACTCCACATTTATGTCTTCCAAAGGTTAGAGCACTTATTATCAAGAATTAAATCTTGGTATTTACTCTCAATAGCCTTGTGCATTTAAAATCTTAAACTACCTTCTCTTTCATCTATTTTATGTTGTAAACCATTATTGCTCAAGTGTTGTTGAGCTTTTTGGTAGTTGAGTGTGTTCATTCTTGTAATCAATTACTCAATAGTGAGATTGAGTGAGTTAGATTGGGAGTGAAACATATTTATAAGGGTTTTGGTGTGAGCAATCAAAATACAAAAAATTAATTGTTGTGTTAGATATTCAAACACAAGGGTTTTAGGTTAGGTGTTATCTAGGAGTGAAAAACACCATAGTTGGGAGTTGTTAAAGAGGAGCCCTAAAGGAAATCACCTTAGGAACTTAATGCACTCATTTATAATAAATAAAAGATATTTTCATTATATTGGCATTCATTCATAAATGAATTTGATTTGATCTTAAACCGTTTAAGGAAGTTCTTGGTATGTAACATAACATGAAAGAAATCATGATGAGATCATAAAAGTGAGATTCCTATCATATGCTATTGTGTTTATACCTAAATTATCCCTAGTCATAGGATTAACAAGACATGACACTGTTAGTATGGATAGACTAACACATGTTATACTCATTGACTAGGTCAAGGAGCTGATCTCATAAGCTGAAGACATTAGATATTTAGAGTTAACATGTGGATGCTTGCTAGAGCGGCTAAGTACATTGGATAATCTACTATGAGACAATCATATATATATCTATTCAATGTCAGTGATAGTCTCTTCATAGCAATGGTGCAAGTATTCTTAGACTTGAGATGATCAAGGTTATCTTGGATGCTGAATACTATACTTTGACTCCATTCCTTGTTGCCTATTGGAGGTTTCTCATAGGGTGGTGATTGGATATAACATAAGATATTCAAAGGTAGTTGAGTAGTCAATAAAGGATTCACAACTTTTGATAGAAGGAGAGTCTACCTACGGCCTTTTGTAAAGATCATTATTCAAAAATCCTTAGCCGAGGTAGACAAGTCTTAAAAAAAGATTTTCAAGGATATGTCTAATAAAGTATGAAGTCTCATAAATAAGAACTAATATCATGTGGACTTGTTGCCCAGATATTAAGCCAAGAAGGGGGTTGAATTGGAGTTTTAAAAATTTAACTTTAAAGTGCGGAAATAAAAATTAATTTTAGGAGGGATAGAGAAATTTGACACAAGGATTTTTATAGAGGTTCGGGTGTTAACAAACCCTACTCTTCTCCCCAATCGCAATTGGGAGTTTCACTAACACACTAAGCGTTACAATGGAGTTTTACAAGCTCACTCCCAACTATGGTGTTTCTCACAATGGCTCACACCTAACCCAGAAATCCCTTATGTTTTAATGGCTCACACAATAACCAATTCCTTGTGTTTTACAGGCTCACACAAACAACCTTTATCTTGTGTTTTACAGGCTCACACAAACAACATTTACTTTGTGTTTTTACAGGCTCACACAAATAACCTTTCTTTGTGTTTTAAAGGCTCACACAACTAACCCTTACAAGTGTTCTACTCTTAACCTAGAAATACCTAAAATTCACTTGAGTAACAAATGATTACAGAGAGAAACCCTTACAAATATTTATTGCTCAATAAATGATGAGCAAAAATATTTTCACAGAGAATAGATATTTGTTATGGAAGTATTAAATATACAAATAGCTTGTAATAAGATTTTGATTCCAAGTATTTGCTATCCTCTTGTACTGAATGCATAAATGACTTGCATTTATACTCACATGGCTAATTATAGTCGTTAGAGTGCATTTAATACGAAAATAGTCGTTGCACCAACCCAAATAATCGCGCCTGATATTTTTCTATTTCATCTTTCATGGGCGTGACTATGTTTGTCACGGGCGTGACTGTTCTTCCAAATCGTGACTGAAGTGGTAACCTTGGTCGTGAAGCTCTCTAGAATGTTTTGAAACATTGGGTCACAGGCATGACATATATCTTCACGGGTTGACAAACTTCCCAGCCATGATCCAAGTGGTGACTTTGGTCGTGAAGCTCTTTGGATGAAATTATCATGAAGGTTCACAGGCGTGACATTTAATTCACGGGCGTGACTTGAATGTGCATTTCATGGTTTGTTGTCTTCGTTCATGACCGTGAATTTCAAATGTTGGTTTTGGTGACGGTTAGCTTTTTCACGGGCGTGACATATAGGGTCACCGACGTGAACATGCTACTTTCTTAATTTTATCTTTCAAGGATTAATCTTCCATTCTCCATTCTTGCTATTTTATTCCATACCCTGTTTAATAGACTTAGAAAACAAGTATGTTAAATACAATATTGCTATTTTATTTGTTATCATCAAAATGACGGAAATACCCCTCAAGGTTTAACAATCTCCCCCTTTTTGATGGTGACAAATAATCTAGCAATATGTGCTTTTGAGAAGTCTCCCTCTCAAAAGATACTTAGGATAAAAATTGATGAAATGCAAGAATTGTAAAGAATGATGTAGCATTGAAATAAATTTTCTACCAAAATTCTCTTTAAGTCATGAAGTATATGTAAGATATATTTAGAGTATATCAAGGCATATTCATTTATGTAACTTGCATTAAGGTATATGCAAAGTATACTTAAGATATATCTAATGTGTATAAAGCTCAATTTCATACTTGCATATTCATTTTGAATCAAATTTTAAGTATTGCTAATTTCTCCCTACTTAACTCAATGTATTTATAGGTTCTTATTTTTGATTCAAAATTCATTTATCTTAATATATTGTTAGGTTCTCCCCCTTTTGTCATCAACAAAAAGAATATAAATATACCAAAAAAAAAAGCAAATATATTAATATTTAAAGAAAAGTACAAACCAAGGTAAATAAAAGTCAGAAAGGATATTTAAAATTTCCTAAAAACAAACAAAAGAAACAATCATATTAAGGCTACCATCTAGCTTAACACCTAACCAGACATCCTATCCTTAAGTCAAGCAACCTCTACCTCAAGGTTATCCATTCGAGACTCTATAAAGTCTTTGAGGTTCTCCAACCTCTCGTCCATTGAATCCTGCAGCTGCTCAAATCATGGTGCCAAGAGGTCAACCACCTGCTGCGCCAAAATTCAATGTGGAAGCCGAGGATTGTCCGATGTCCTGGTCAGCCGCTAGAGGTGCTTCCTCAACCCGAGCCCTTTTCCTCTGTTGGATCCCTTGGAGGCTGGCTTTGAAGTCCTCTGAATCATTATCTTCCCAAATTATTTCACCTGCAGTATCTGTGAAGCGGTAGTAAATATTGTTCTTATGAATAATTCTGACAGCCGCTCCCATCTTAATGAAGGACTCGACATCCAATCGATCTCGAGGATGCCCTGGGATGAGATTGAAGTGATGGTCATCCAGTTTCAAATAGCCAAGATTTAAGGCCATATAGGTCACATATCCACTAATGAGTATATCTCCGGAAGGCTTGGTGGCAATGGACAGAAGATGGTTTGCAAACCATCGAGAGAGTGCCACTGTGAGACATCGTTGGGCCATCTCAAAGAGAAATAGCTCTGACTTTCTAATGGTGCCATTGCTATCTCTCCGAGCAAATATGCTATAGGTTAGAAACCTATGCAAATATTTGTGCACTCGGGATCGGAGATGAGTGCTCTTGGTCTTCTTGACATCCCAGCTGCAATCCATGCCAAAATGAGTCCATGCTCGAGTCGCAAAGAATTCCATTTCTCTGTCATTGAGGATGCCTTCCGAGGGTAGATTAAATAAGTCCTCGAATTACGTGGCATTGAGGGTGTTCGGATTGCTGCAGAGTTGGAATTTCACCACTCCAATGGGAGACTTTTGCAAAGTGGTCAAACATTCCAGGGTTGGCTCCCTTAAAGTGGGCTGATGAATGTCCACGAATTCCTTCAAATGACAGGCCTGGAGTTGCTCTGTCATTGCCATCTCAAGCCTGCCAGTGCGTATGGTTTGCCACTCAAAGGACCTTGATGAAATGAGAGGCCTTTTCTTCAAGGTTGAGTACCGAGGATGGCAATGCTCCGAGATTCTGTTCATGAGGTAGTCTGAGTACCTCCTAGGAGCATGAGACTTCTTCCTAGCACCCTTTGATAAGTCGGTTTCCATTTGGATTGAAGAAAAGAACTTTGAAGGGTTTGGAAAAATTTGACAGAAAATTTGAGGAAACCCTAAAGAAGGATGATTTTTGATGAAGGAAGGGACTTTTGAGGGAATTTATAGCAAAATTTTGTGACTTGAGGGCCGGAATCTTTAATGCACCATTCGATGTGTGTAAATGAGAGCGGTTTTAAGGAGTTGAAAGGTTGAAATATGAAGAATAATCGGCTGATTTCTTATATACCCGATGCATTCACGGGCGTGAAATATGTGTTCACGATCGAGAAGAGTCGTATTCACGGTTTGTTGAAGGGGTGCTCTACTCATGAATAAAGGCGTGAAACCATTCACGGTTATGACATTTGAATGTCACGGGCGTGAATGATGAACTGTCGCTGTGGTGAACGAATAGTCACGGGTGTGAAGGGTTGAATTTCACTACTTATGCCCATGAAACAAAGCGTGACTCAAAGTGTGAACGTCTCTGTGAGTTTTAGTTGAAAATGTTCACGGGCGTGAAAATGCATCACGGGCATGAACAAGGCTTTTCAGAGAGTGAATGAAGTCGTGAACTAAAGCTTCACTACTTGAAGCCGTGAACTAAAGCTTCACTACTTGAAGTCGTGAACGATGTCGTGAATCAAGTCGTGAAAGACACTGCCTCTTTTGGCTATTTAATTCACGGACATGAACATATGTCACGGGCATGAATTGCCTAAACTTTCCATCAAATAAAATTAAGTCATAAAACAAGACTAAATCATTTCTATGAAGATTCTATCCCTTATAACATAAAATTTTCATAAAATTTACTACCTTATATCTAGTGATATGATACAAAATCAAGATTACCACTTAAGATTTGATAATTTAGCAATCACAAGGTTAATCAATCAATCATACCAAGTTCTCTTCTAATGAAATTAAATATTTCCTTATTTAGAGACTTAGTAAAAATATCTACCAATTGATTTTCTGTGCTTATAAATTCTAATGCAACATCTCCATATTGAACATGATCTTTAATAAAGTGGTGTCTAATGTCAATATGCTTGCTTCTAGAGTGTTGAATGAGATTCTTTGAAAGATTTTATAGCACTTGTATTGTCATATTTAATAGGTATATGGTTCGTATAATTCTTTAAATGAGCCATGTAAATATCTTAGAATTCTTTTTATTGCATTTAAATGAGACTCTTTTGGACATGATTGAAATCGTGCACACAAGCAAACACTATACATTATGTTGGGTCTAGAAGCAGTAAGATATAAAAGTGAATTGATCATACCTCTATAGAGCTTTTCATTAATGCTCTTACCCTTTTCATCCTTGTCCAATTTTGTTGATGTGCTTATAGGAGTCTTGGCATTCTTGCATCTTTCCATTCCAAATTTTTTAATTAAATCTTTGGCATATTTGGATTGGTTGATGAATATGCCCTCATTGATTTGTTTTATTTGTAGACCAAGGAAATACTTAAGCTCTCCCATCATGCTCATTTCAAATTTCCTAGTCATACACTTAGCAAACTCTTGACAAAGCAATTCATTAGTAGAACCAAATATTATATCATCAACATAAATTTGAACAATTAGTATATCATGCTTTTTAATGAATAATGTGGTGTCAACATTTCCCTTTGTAAAGTTATTTTCTAAGAGAAAAGAACTTAGTCTTTCATACCAAGCTCTTGGGGCTTGTTTCAAACCATATAAAGCTTTTGAAAGTTTAAAAACATGATTTGGAAAATCATAGCTTTCAAAACCTGGTGGTTGTTCTACATAAACTTCTTCTTCTATATAACCATTTAGAAATGCACTTTTCACATCCATTTGAAAGAGTTTGAAATTCATGTGACATGCATATGCTAAAAGTATTCTTATGGCTTCTAATCTAGCTACATGTGCACAGGTCTTATCGTAATTTATTCCTTCTTCCTGATTATATCCTTTTCCAACTAATCTAGCCTTATTCCTAGTTATTGAACCTTGTTCATCTAGTTTATTTCTAAATATCCTTGTGCTACCTATAATTTGATGATCCTTGGGTCTAGGTACTAAGGTCCATACCTTACTTCTCTCAAATTGGTTGAGTTCCTCTTGCATGGAAATTACCCAACTTTCATCATTGAGAGCTTTATCAATATTTTTAGGCTCAATTTGAGAAATAAAAGCAAGGTCAGTGGCTAAATGTTTGAAATGAGATCTAGTACTTACTCCCCTTGAGAGATCACCAATGATTTGCTCTTTTGGATGATCTTTTGTCATTCTCTATTCTTTCGGGAGTTCTTGCTCATTTTCTTCTTGAGCTTGAGGTAGAGAAACATTTTGATGTGAATCTTCTTGATCATTTTCTTCTTTTCCATTTTCAAGATCAAGTCTTTCCATGTTACCTACAACATCATCAAGAACACTACCTTTCATAAGATCAAGTCTACTAGATTCATTAAAGACAACATGCATAGATTCTTTAACAGTTAATGATCTTTTATTAAATACTCTATATGCTTTGCTAGTTGTAGAGTATCCTAAAAAGATACCATCATCAGATTTAGAGACAAATTTTCCAAGGTTGTCCTTGGTATTCAATATGAAGCACTTGCATCCAAATACTCTAAAGTATGATATCAAGGGCTTTCTTCCATTCCATAGCTCAAATGAGGTTTTGTTTAAAAGAGGTCTTTTGAAAACTTGATTTGAAATATAACATGCAGTGTTTGTGGCTTCTGCCCAAAAGTAAGTTGGTAAACCATACTCATTGAGCATTGTTCTAGCCATTTCAATTAAAGTTCGATTTTTCCTTTCAACTATCCCATTTTGTTGAGGTGTCCTAAGAGATGAGAAATTCTGTGAAATTCCATGTTCAAGACAAAAACTTTCAAAGTTTTCATTTTCAAATTCTTTGCCATGATCACTTCTTATCTTGGAAATACAATACCCTTTTTTCATTTTGAACTCTTTTAGCAAAGTTTTTGAAATTTTTAAAAGCATCACTCTTTTGAGCTAAGAAAATTACCCAAGTAAATCTAGAGTAATCATCTACGATGACAAAGGCATAATGTTTACCTCCTAAGCTAGCAATTTTTGTAGGTCCAAATAAGTCTAAGTGCAGGAGTTGAAGAGGTTTTGAGGTACTTACTATGTTTTTGGCTTTGAAAGATGACTTGTGTTGCTTTCCTCTTTGGCAAGGTTCACATGTCTTGTCTTTTTCAAATTTGACTTTTGGCAGTCCTTTTACTAGTTCTCCTGTGCTGAGGCTTTGTATTAAGTCCATGTTAGCATGACCAAGCCTTCTATGCCACAACCAAGATTCATCACTAGTGGTCACAAGACATTTAGAGGAATGGTTAGATAATTCATGTAATTATATTATGTATGTGTTGACATCTCTATTTCCTTTAAATATCTCTTGACCATCGATAAAGATCACAAGACATTCATTGGAAGTAAAGATTACTTTGTTTCCTTTATCACATAATTGACTAACACTCAACAAGTTTTGTTTCAATCCATCAACAAGTAAGACATCTTTAATAAAAGTAGTACCATTAATACCAATAGAACCAATGCCAATTACCTTACCCTTAGCATTGTTTCTAAAGGTAACTTTACCTCCATCAATACTTTTGATTTCATTAAAGAGTTCTTTATCTCCTGTCATATGCCTTGAGCATCCACTGTCTACTAGCCAAGCATTTTTGTTTATTGTGGACTTGAGGCATACCTATAGAATCACAGTTCAAGTATGATTTTTAGGTACCCAAATGAGCTTGGATCCTTGGGGGTTAGCACATGAAGGCTCCCAATGAGCCTTCCTTATCCAACAATGTTTATTTATATGACCAATTTTCATACAATAATTACATTGTTTTGGTCTAAACTTGTTTTTTGGTCTTACAATATTTTTGAATGCCATATTTCTATTAAACTAATTTTGAGAACAATGGCATGCACAGTCATGATTAATTGATGTTTTTCTAGATGCATGCTTCTTATACATAAATGCATGATTATTCTTTTTATGTATAAAAGGTTTAATATGCTTATTCCTTGGTGTTGTTCCAACAAGTGTGGAGATGTGAGGTTGACTAGACTTAACAAAGATGGTTTTGTGAGAAAATGATGATGTGTCCTTAAATCCTAGACCATGTCTAATTAAGGGTGGTCTTTGAGACACAATGTGAGTATCTAAACTCTCTTTACCTTTGTGAAATTTGGAAATGGAATTTCTAAGTTCCTCAACTTCATTTTTCAAAGTGTTATTTTCTTTAAGCAAGGAAGCAGTTGAGGGTCTTGATGAATATTCATCTAATGATTTTTGAAGAGATTCATTAGATGATTTAAGCTTAAGATTCTCCTTTTCTAAAGCATCCATTTTGTTTTTCAAATTTGAAATGTTATTCCTATAAGTACCGAATTTACTCCTATATTTCTCTAGTTCTAAATTTAATTCTTCTATAAGGCTTTGCTCATCATCATCATTATCACTATTACTATCATTATCATTATCACTACTATTATTTAAAGAGTATGAGTGTAGTGATCTTACCTTATTCGAGACGTTATCCTCAATAGCCATGAAGCATAGGTTGACCTCTTCGTTTTTATTATCATCTCTTTCACTTCAAGAGCTTTTGTCATCCCATGTGGCTTTGTGACCTTTCTCCCCATTGTCTCTTTGGTAATTGCTCTTATGCTTCTTGAGCCTTAGACATTCTGGTTTGATATGTCCTTTCTTTCCACACTCATAACATTTTACCTCTTCCGTACTTCTTTATGCATCATTAGAAGTTTGTTTGAGGTTTCTTTGCCTGAATTTTCTAGAGTT
The DNA here is from genome assembly GCA_023653625.1 of Triadica sebifera. Classification (NCBI taxonomy): domain Eukaryota; kingdom Viridiplantae; phylum Streptophyta; class Magnoliopsida; order Malpighiales; family Euphorbiaceae; genus Triadica; species Triadica sebifera. Next base: position 13,262,564 of record CM042898.1, on the reverse strand, counting down.
GCTCATTTTCTTCTCAATGATTCTTTTCAATCTCCTTGACAGCATAACAACGTCCTCATTTTCATCATCACTCATTTCTTCATCATTTTCACTTTCTTCTTGAGATTTTGAAGTAGAGGCTTTGAATGCTAAAGGCTTTCTTTTCTCTGGCTCTGCTTCAAGCTCTCTATCACTTTTCACTGCCATTTCATGTGTGAGAAGTTTGCCAATCAGCACATCAGTATTCATGATGCTCATGTCTTCATTTGCTTCTTCTATGCCAGCAACTCTTGAGCCATAGTCTTTAAAAGGAAGAATTTTCAGGATTTTGTTGTTTACATCTTCCAGGCTCAAATGCTTCCTAAGTTTCCTCATTCCATTTATAATGGCTTGAAGATGGTTGGTCATGTCAGTGATTGACTCATTGGATTTCATCTTGAAGAGCTCATATTCTGAGGTAAGAAGTTGAATCTTCTTGGATTTGACCCGCTTTGTTCCTTCATGATAATTTTCTAATGTCTTCCACATGTTATAGGCTGTTGGGCAGTGTTGTATTCTTCCACATTCTTCAATAGATAATAAGCTTGAGAGGATTGTCATTGCCTTCTTATTTTTGAAATTTGCTCTTATTTGAGGCTCTGTCCAATCATCTCTTGATAGGATTTCTTCTTCACCATCAGCTCCTCTTCTGGTTGGTGGTGTCCATTCTTTTCGTATACTATCCCATACTTTAATTCCTTCACTATCCAGGTATGTCTCCATTCGAAACTTCCAATGGGCATAATTTGCTCCATCAAAGTAAGGTTTGAGACTTTGGAATCCTTCATTGGCCATATCTTAATCTTTACTAGCGCTTTTTAAGCTTAGATGCTAGACAAAGCTCTGATACCAATTGCTGCCCAGATATTAAGCCAAGAAGGGGGGTTGAATTGGAGTTTTAAAAATTTAACTTTAAAATGCGGAAATAAAAATTAATTTTAGGAGGGATAGAGAAATTTGACACAAGGATTTTTATAGAGGTTCGGGTGTTAACAAACCCTACTCCTTTCCCCAATCGCAATTAGGAGTTTCACTAACACACTAAGTGTTACAATAGAGTTTTACAAGCTCACTCCCAACTATGGTGTTTCTCACAATGGCTCACACCTAACCCAGAAATCCCTTGTGTTTTAATGGCTCACACAATAACCAATTCCTTGTGTTTTACAAGCTCACACAAACAACTTTTCTTTGTGTTTTAAAGGCTCACACAACTAACCCTTACAAGTGTTCTACTCTTAACCCAGAAATACCCAAAACTCACTTGAGTAATAAATGATTATAGAGAGAAACACTTACAAATCTTTATTGCTCAATAAATGATGAGCAAAAAGATTTTCACAGAGAATAGATATTTGTTATGGAAGTATTAAATGTACAAATAGCTTGTAATAAGATTTTGATTCAAAGTATTTGCTATCCTCTTGTATTGAATGCATAAATTACTTGCATTTATACTCTCATGGCTAATTATAGCCGTTAGAGTGCATTTAATACGAAACTAGCCGTTGCACCAACCCAAATAATTACGTCTGACATTTTTCTCTTTCTTCTTTCACGGGCGTGACTATGTTTGTCACGGACGTGATTGTTCTTCCAAGTCATGACTGAAGTGGTATCCTTAGTCGTGAAGCTCTCTGGAAGGTTTTGAAACATTGGGTCACGGGCGTGACATATATCTTTACGGGCGTGACAAACTTCCCAGCCATGATCCAAGTGGTGACTTTGGTCATGAAGCTCTCTGGATGAAATTGTCATGAAGGTTCATGGGTGTGACATTTAATTCATGGGCGTGACTTAAATGTGCATTTCACTGTTTGTTGTCTTCCTTCATGGTCGTGAACTTCAAATGTTGGTTTTGGTGACGGTTAGCTTTTTCACGGGTGTGATACATAGGGTCACGGGCGTGAAAATGCTACTTCCTTAATTTTATCTTTCAAGGATTAATCTTCCATTCTCCATTCTTGCTATTTTATTCCATATCCTATTTAATAGACATAGAAAACAAATATGTTAAATACAATATTGCTATTTTATTTGTTATCATCAAAATGACAAAAATGCCCCTCAAGGTTTAACAGGACTAAATGTGACATAGTCAACTGAGTGGGAGCTGACACACATTCCATGCTCTGAACCAAATGAGGTTTAATGTGGTGCAAGGGCACACAATAATTATCTATAGAACTGTTTATAGTTAGACCATTAACTTTCCGGTTATTTGGCCAATTATGATGTATAGCTAGATACTGTTCGTGATCTGTTTTAAATTATATGATAATTTGAGCTGCCAATATAACTAGGAGCATAATGGGTCACACACATAAAAAGAATGAAGGAAATGTGAAATGACCCATAGATTGGATTCAAGACATGGGAGAGAAATATTTGGGCCAAGTACATTCATGGACATAAAAAGTGTTTTACATGAGTGAATTAGGTTCTGCACATCGAGCGTGCATGAGCCAGACATGCACATGACAAGAGTTGTGGCATGGTGTGTTGTGGTCATGATAGTTGTGACAACAACTTGTGCAATTTTAGGTTTTCTATTCCAAATAGAACTCCAATGCATGAGTTGCATATGTCTAATCCTAATTATGATTAGATGACATATAATAACTTTTTTAAGGGCCAAATTTGTGGCTGCCAACTTCAAAAATAAAAATTATTCTCTCTTCTTCTTCTCTTTCAAGTTGAAACACCATTGTTAGCACCTTAGTGCTTTGACACCCTATCTCCCTTGTAGTTGTTTCATTTGTTCCTTCATGTGGATTACTGTTAGAGGCAAATCAGCCTTTGGATTATCATGATTTGCAACAACCCAACTTTAAGGAAAGGGTCACAAATTTGAAAGAACAATAATTGAAAATAAGGTAATCAACTTCTCCCATTGAACGGTTCAATCTGATTTTAAATTACATAAGCATTATTTAAATTTTAAATTTTTATTGCCATATATATGAGATGCATGTTCAAAATATAATAGTGGTATCAGAGCCACCTATATAAATTATTTGGATTTAATTGACATATCAATGAGATTGTTTGAAAAGAAACAATTTGGATTCCTTCTTTCCGTAAAAAATGAATTTAATTTTGTTTGGCCTCAAATTTTACTTTTCATTCAATGACATATTAATATGATGATATTATATGTTATTTATGATAAATTAATGATTTAAATATGAAATTCAAAATTGTGCATGTTGTTGAAATTTTAGGGTTTATGAAACCTAGTATTGCCAATCGAGTTTTTTATAGGGATGCTCAATTTGGTTTGTTAATATGATTAACCAAACATATTTATGACATACTTAGAATGTGTTTTAAATTTTTTACAACCACTTAATTGATATAGAAATAATTTTTGATCATGGTACAAATAAATCTAGTAGCTAGGGCAAAAACCTTTTCATGCGATGGGACTGTTGTGTTGTGTAATTTAATGTAATGTAACTTTATGATCAGATCCTTATTTGCATATTTATGAGATATTTATGATTTTATTTTTATTTCAATTTCAAGCTAAAGTCAAATTAAATTCGTGTTTAATTTTCTAGAGAATTCTAGTTCATGTATGATTCAATTTAGGCAATTTTTGAGCAATTGATTTGCTAGTTAAGTTTTTAGTAATTTAGATTGTCTAATGAATGAATTTAATAAGTTTCTTTTAATGGTGAGAATAAATTCTGAAATTTTTGGGAATTTTTCAAAAAGAATTTAATTTGAATTATAAAAGGGTTTTTCTAATCCTAGTTTGACTAGGACTTTAGTATGCAATTATAACTAGGATTGTTTAATCATGTTTGTCATCAAACTAATAACTAATTAAGGTAATTTAATTATAAATTAACTACCGGTTATATTTGAATTTGATATTTAGTGTGATTTAATTATTAAATTCATAATTAAATGTTGCATGCATTAAATTGGTAGTAACCAAGTTGGCAAAGTAGACAATTTTAGAAAACTTTTAGATATGATCAAATGTATACCTAATATGCATGATTTACTTTTAGAAAGTATTTATAAATGTTCATGTAATCATTTAAGAAAATTAAATGTGAATATATGATGAATTTAATCTAAGGTTGAACAATTAACAAAATGTTTCAAGAGTTGAAACAAGAGAATCCAATTTGTTAGTTTAATAGAATACCTTTATTTATGAATTAGAGAATGCATGCTAAGGGTATATAGAATGATATGATGGCATGATTATGAACTTGACCAATCTGATTATTCATACATGTATTTTTGTTTTTGTTAAATAAGCCCTACGAGTCCCAGCCTTTTTTATTCTCTCTATTGTATTTCTCTTCTCATTTCATTCCCCTCAAATGTAACTTGAGGTTTTCTTATGAAGACATTATGTAATTAAATTACATAGGATTATAATAAAATTGAAGTACAAATGAGCAAAAACCCTTGGAGATGGAGCCAAAAGCAAAGGATCATTAGAACAGGAAATTGTTTTCTATTTTGGTGTTATAAATTCATGCATCTACCTAGGTGAGAACTAGTCAATTCTTTCATGGCTCGAAGGATTGATATTAGATATGTCCATAATCATGACCATATAATTAATGTTATTATATCTTATATATCTGAATGTGATGAATGAATATATTAAGCATGCCAAACAACTATCATGAGACTAAATTAAAGAAAATTCCTTATAAATTATATTAAGGTCAGTGCCTTCCACTAATATGGAAAAAACCAGAGTTTTTTTAGAGTTTAAATTGTTGGGCACTCCCAGGCTCACTTTACAAGAATATGTTCAAACCATCGAAATATGTTTTTAGGATTAATGGGCTAACTTTAACTAGTTACATTGGCTTATTAGGTACACCTAAGGTCAATAAAAATTAGAGACATTATTGGGCCAATGTATATGAGACATGCATGCATCAAAAGTTGATAGCCCATTAATTCAGTAGTTGTATAAATGAATGCAATTGGTATGAGATACTTACCAATTGACCTAAGGTGGCTTACTGAGCACACCCAATGTCATTCTTAATGATATTGGATACTGACGCACTAAAAGAGCTTCTAATGGGTTCTCTCGGATTCATAGTGAGGGCTATGGGTTCGCAGTAAAATAGTCAGAGAAATAATCTGCATTTATTAAAGATAGAATATTTATGCATGTAGTACATACTCTAACATACATTTAGGTTGCTAGAATCATGCCATCAAATGTGAGCCTACACTCAATTCTTGAATCCAATAAATTGACTGCCCTAAAATTCCTTGATTAACTAAGAAATTTGAGAATTGTTCTCAAAACCGAAAGGATAGCTTATGTCTTGCAAAAGCTGCTTCCCTCTCTTCCGACTAATGATACATCTATTGATGAATAGATGGCATACAAGAAGTATGTGATTAATAATGAGTTAGTGGGTTGCATTATGTTTCGCCACTGTGTCTCCCAAGCTTCAAAATAAGCATAAGAACATGGATGCTAATACTATTGTGTATCATCTAAGGGAGCTTTTCAATAAGCAAGCTCAAACCGAGTGATATGAGATATCTAAGTTACTTTTCCACTCTAAAATGGTAAAATGGACATCTCTAGTTGAACATGCATTGAAGATGAATGGATACATTGAGAGGTTGGCCTCTTTAGGTTTCGTTATGGATCATGAGTTATGTATAGACTTAATTCTCCAAATGTTATATGGTAGTTATGCAAACCTCATGCTAAACTATCAGATGAACAAGATATCCACTTTGATCCTTGAATTGAACAACATGCTCAAGATAATTGAGCCCTTTGTCAAGAAAGAGCAAAAGGTTGTGATGCTGGTAGACACCTCTAGTTCTAAGAAAAAAAAGGACAAGAAAAAAAAAAGAAGTCCATAAAGACCTAAGAAGGCATGAAGAAGAAGGCCAAAAAGACTACTTCAAAGGGAACTTACTTCCATTGCGGCAAGAATGGCCATTGGAAGAGGAACTGCAAGGCCTCTTTGGAGTCTTTAAAGAAGTAGAAGGATAAGAAATCGGATGCATCTTTTACTTCAAGTATTTATATTATTGGGGTTAATATTGTTTCTAGTAATAATGCATTTGTATTGAATATCGGTTTTGGTTCGCACATATGTATTAATATGCAAGGACTAAGGAATAGTAGATAGCTCAAGAAAGGAAAGTCAAATCTGTGTGTTGGCAATGAAGCAAAAGTTGTTGCATTAGTTGTAGGAACTTACGTTTAAAATTAGACAATTGCTATTATGTTCCAGTTTTAACTAAAAATATTATTTTTTTATTCTTGTTTAAATATAAAAGGTTTTATTTAACTGTTGATGGAAATGGTTGCTCTATATGGTTGAATGAAATTCTTTTATGAAACTAGTGCACTATGCAATGGAATTTATATATTCTTAATGTGTCTAATTCAATCCTTAATATCAATAATAAAAGGCAAAAGTTGGATAACCTAAAACCATCATATTTATGGCATTGTCCTCTTGGCCATATAAATGAGAGTCGGATGACTAAGGTATACAAGAATGGTGACTTGGGGTCATTTGATTTTGAATCATATGACACATGTAAATCTTGTTTATTAGGCAAGATGACAAAATAAACTTTTAATGAAAAGGGTGAACATGCTAATGGGCTATTAGATCTTATACATATAGATGTATGTGGCCTAATGCCAGAGCACGCCAGAGGTGATTTTATCTATTTCATTACCTTTATTAATGATTACTCATAATTTGGGTACTTGTATCTAATGAAATACAAATTTAAAGCCTTTAAAAAGTTCAAAGAATTCAGAAATGAAGTAGAGAAACAACTTGGCAAAAGTATTAAAATACTTAGATCAGATCGATGTGGAGAATACTTAAGTCAAAAGTTTTAAGATTATCTAAGAGATAATAGGACTTTATCTGAAATGGACTTCACCTTACATGCCACAACACAATGGTATGGTTAAAAGGAGAAACCAAACCTTGTTAGACATGGTGAGGTCAATGATGAGTTTTGCATGACCACCTAAGTCTTTTTGGAGTCATGCACTAAAGATTGTTGTTTATATACTAAATAGAGTCCCTTCTAAGTTAGTTGATGTTGCTACATATGAGATATGAAATAACAGGAGACATATTCTTTTACACATAAAAGTACGGAGTTGCCATGCTTATGTGAAATGGATAATGTCAAACAAGCTAGAAGCTAAGTTTGGTAATTGTTTGTTTGTGAGATATCCAAAAGAATAATTTGGATATCAATTTTACCACCCTTTGGAACAAATGATGTTTCTTTCAAAGCATGTTATCTTCTTAGAGAAATACTTTCTCCTAAAAAAAGATAGTGTGAGTAAGATTGAACTTAATAAAGTTCAAGATGGTCAAATAGACACTGATCAACTGAATGAGCCCAAATTTGTTACTCATTTAGATGAAGTAACAGGCACACCTTCTGAAACGCAAGAGCTTCATAGATCAAATAGGATACAAACTGTTCCAGAGAGATATGGATTTCTCTTAAATGAATAGAATGATATATTGCTCATAAAGGATAATGAACCTAATACCTATGAAGAAGTTCTAAAAAGTTTAGAATCTAATAAGTGGCTAAGAGTTATGCAATCAAAGATGAATTTCATGTGTGATAACCTAGTATGGACTTTTGTTGACCCACCTAAATGGATAAAACCCAATGGGTGCAAATGAATCTTCAAGAAGAAAATTGACATGAATGGTAATGAAGTTACCTATAAAGCTAGGCCTAGTAGCTAAAGGATATTGTCAAAGACAATGTGTTGGCTATGATGAAACCTTTTCTTCAGTTGCTATACTCAAATCCATCAGGAAACTCCTAGCCATTGTTACTCATTATGATTATGAGATTTTCCAAATGAATGTGAAGACAACTTTCCTTAATGGAAATCTGACTGAGGATGTGTATATGACATAATCTGAGGGTTTCACATCCAATGATGGCAAAAAGGTATGCAAATTGCAAAGATCTATTTATGGATTGAAGCAAGCATCTAGGAGTTAGAACTTCTGATTTGATGAGACAATCAAAGAGTTTGGTTTCTCACAAATTTTTGATGAACCTTGTGTTTACAAAAAGGTTTGTAGGAGTGAAGTTGTATTCCTAGTGTTATATGTGAATGACATATTACTCATAGGAAATGGTGTCTCAGTTCTTCAATAAGTCAAAATTTGGCTTTCTAAAAATTTTTCTATGAAAGACCTTAGAAAAGCAACCTATTTACTGGGGATTAAGATCTATAAAGATAAATATAAAAGGTTGTTTGGTCTTTCTTAGTCTACATACATAGATAAGATACCAAAGAAGTTTATCATAGAACAATCCAAGAGATGATTTATTCCTATGACTCATGGAATTTTCCTATCTAAATCCATATGTCCAAAACACAAGATAAACAGGCACACATAAGTAGGATTCCACATGCTTCTGCTATTGGATTCATAATGTATGCTATGTTATGTACTAGACTTGAGGTATCATATGCTCTAAGTGTCATAAATAAATATCAATCAGACTCTGGTGAGAGGCATTGGTTGGCTATGAATAACATCCATAAGTACTTGAAAAGAACTAAGGATGTATTATTAGTTTAGAGAGATGGTGAGCTTAAAGTAAGCTGGTATACGGATGACTCTAAATCCTAATCAGGCTATGTTTTCATGTTAAATAATGGTATAGTCAGTTGAAAGAGTTCCAAACATGAGATGAATGTAGATTCCATAATTGAAGCAAAGTACATTGCAACTTCTGAGTCAACTAAGGAAGCAATTTGGATAAAAAAATTCATCATAGAGTTAAAAGTGGTTCTTAATGTTATTGATCCAATACCCTTGTATTGTGATAACAATGGAGTCATTGCAAAAGCAAAGGAGCCATGGTCTAATTAAAGATCCAAACATGTACTCAAACATTATCATTGGATTCAGGAAATCACAAGTAGACATGATGTAAAGATAGAGAGAGTTTCCACTTATCAGAATATAGTTGATCCTCTCATTAAGCCACTTCCCCAAAAATATTATGATAGTCATGTACTCGCTTATGGTATAATGTATAAAGACGATTGCCTTTAGTGCAAATGGGAGATTGTTAAAGAGGTACCCTAAAGGTAATCACCTTGGGCACTTGATGTACTCATTTATTTTTAATCTAAGGAATTTTCATTATATTGGCCCTTATTCATATATGAATTTGATTTAGATCTTAGACTGTTTAATGAAGTCCTTAGTATGTAGCACAATATGAAGGAAATCATGATGAGATTATGATGGTGAGGTTCTTATCATATGCAATTGTGTTTATACCTAAATTATCCTTAGTCACAGTATTAACAAGATGAGACATTGTTAATCTGAATAGACTAACACATGTTATACTCCTTGACTAGGTCAAGCAACTGATCTCATAAACTGAAGACATGACATGTTTAGAATTAACATGTCGATACTTGTTAGAGTAGCCAAGTATATTGGATGACCTACTATAATACAATCACATAGATATTTATTCAATGTTAGTGAAAATTTCATCATAGTAATGGTGCAACTATTCTTAGACTTGAAATGCTCAAGGTTATCTTGGATATTGAATCCTATTCTTTGACTTCATTCCTTGTTGGCTCTCAAAGGTTGCTCATAAGGTGGTGATTGGGTAGAGCATAAGGTAATCAAAGGTAGTAGAGTAGTCAATATAGTATTCACCACTCCTAATAGAAGGAAAACATAACTATGGCCTTTTGTAGAGATCATTACTTAGAAATCCTTCATTAAGGTGGACAAGTCTTGAAGAAGGCATTTAAGGACATATGTAATAGATCATTGAGTCTCATAGATAAGAACTAATATCATGAGGACAAGATGTGATGTAGTCAATCTAGTGGGAGTTGACACACAGTCTATGTTCTAAACCAAATGAGGTATAATATGATGAAAGGATAAATTGTATTATCTATGGAAAGCTTTACAGTCAGACCACTGACTTTCTGGTTATTTAGGTGGATATGATGTGTTGTTAGATACTGCTCATTATCTACTTGAAATCATACAATAATTTGAGCTGCCAATATAATCAAAAACCTAATGGGTCATGCAAATAGAAGAAATGAATGAAATGTGAAATGGGCCTTGGATTGGATTAAGACGTTAGAGAGAAACATTTAAGACAAGTACATTCACAGTGTGAATGATGTGTTGCACATTGCGCATGCACCAGCCACGTTGTGCACACGATAGTAGTTGTGGCATTATGTTTCACGATCATGACAATGGTTGTCATAGGCTTGATAACATGATGTTGGTTTTTGAACATATATCTCATACATATGGCAACAAAATTATAAAATTTAATCAAAACCAAAACCCAAGGAATGCCATATGTGTATTAAAATCGGATTGAACCATTCAATTGTAGAAGTTGATTACCTTTGTTTGCAACTTTTGATCTTCCAAGTTGTGAGTTTTTCCTTCTTTATTAGGTTGTAGCAAACCATATTAATCTAAAGCAAGGATTGCCTCCAAGAGTATCCCTGTGAAGGAAGAAGAAGAAAACCTCAAAAGAGATAGGGTGACAAAAGTCCAAAGTGTTTGCCTTATGAGAGAGAAAAATGAAAGGAAAAAAATAAATCTTATTTTTTGTTAGAGGTCATCCATGAAAATGACTCCTTAAAAGGAGTATTTATATTCTTTCTATTCCCTTTGAGGGTTGGAAAAGGAAAAGCCCTAATGGGCCCTTTTTCTTAAGGTATATGGCCCAATGTTCTCCAAGTCAAAAATCTTAAACCAATGTGACCCATTTTTGTAACTCTTATAAAAGGCCCAATTCTCTTTCTAATTCATTTGGATCATATCCAAAGCCCATCTTACATTTTCTTCATTCCCTCTATATGTGTGAGTTAATAATTTTTTGGTCATGTTGGTAGCTCAAGTCTTGGGAGAAATTCTAATCCAATTAATATTCTTTAAGTCAAACTCTTTTGACCCATATTTGATTTCTAATAAATTTCCCTTGACTTGGCAGATCATGAGCAGTACCTAGAAACACATTATAACTACCTCATTAACTAGAAAGTCAGTGGTTTAACTTTTAACCCTTCCATAGACAATTACTGTGCAATTGGTCTTTTCACCAAATTATACCTCATTTGGTTCAGAGCATGGACTGTGTGTCAACTCCCACTAGACTGAATACATCACATCTAGTCCAAATGACATTAGTTTTTTTCTATAAGACTCATTACTCTATTAGATGTCGTTGAAGACCTTCGTTAAGACATGTCCACTTCAGCCAAGGATTTCTGAGTAATGATCTCTACAAGAGGCCATAAATATACTATTTTCATCAAGAGTGGTGAATCAACTATTGACTACTCAACTACCTTCGAATACCTCATGTTATATCCAATCACCACACTATAAACAACTTCTGAGAGGCAATAAGGAATGGAATCAAAGTATAGGATTTAGTATCTAAGGTAACCTTGAGCATCTCAAATTTAAGGATACTTACACCATTGCTATGATGAGACTATCACTAACATTGAATAGATATCCATGTGATTATCTCATAACAGGTCATCCAGTGTACTTGGTTACTCTAGTAAGCATCCACATTTTAACTCTAAATATCTCATATCTTCAGCTTATGAGATTAGCTACTTGACCTAGTCACGGAGTATAACATGTGCTAGTCTATCTAGATTAATAATGCCTCATCTTGTTAATCCTATAACTAGGGATAATTTAGGTATAAACACAATTACACATTATAGGAATCTCACTATCATGATCTCATCATGATTTCCTTCATGTTGTGTTACATACAAAGGAGTTCATTAAATAGTCTAAGATCTAGGTCAATTCATATGCAATGAATACCATATACTGAAAATGTCTTTTTATTAATAATAAATGAATACATCAAGTGCCTAAGGTGATTGCCTTTAAGGCAGTTCTCTAACAATCTCTCACTTACACTTAAGTCAATCGCCTTTATATATTATACCATAAGTGAGTACATGATTGTCATGTTTCTTTTGGGGAAATGGGTTAGTGAAATGATCAACTATATTTTGATCAGTGGGAACTTTTTCTATCTTTAAATCATGTCTACCTATGATTTCTCAAGTCAAATGGTAATGCCTCAGTACATGTTTGGATCTTTGATGAGATCGTGGTTTCATTGCTTGTGTAATGGCCTTATTGTTATCACAATACAAGGGTATTGGATCAATAATGCTAGGAACCACTTCTAACTCTGTGATGAATTTTCTTATCCAAACTACTTCCTTAGCTACCTTAGAAGTTGCAATGTACTATACTTCAGTTGTGTAATCTGTAGTTGTCTTTTTTTTGGAATGCTTCCAACTGACTACACCACCATTTAATGTGAACACATAGCCTAAATGGGATTTGGAGTCATACTTGTCAGTTTGAAAGTTGGCATCCCCATAGTTGCTCACTTTAAGATCACCATCTTTATAAACTAATAATGCATCCTTAGTCCTTCTTAAGTACTTAAGGATGTTGTTGACAACCATCTAATGCCACTCGCTGGGATTTGACTGATATATACTTATAACACTCAGAGCATATGATACATCAGGTTTCGTACATAACATAGAATACATGATAGAACCATTAGATGAAGCATATGGAATCCTACTCATTCGTGTTCGTTCATCCTGTGTCTTTGGACATATGGATTTAGAAAGAGTAATCCTATAAGTCTTAGAAATTAATCCTTTCTTTGACTATTCCATGATAAACCTCTTTAGCATTTTATATATATATATAGACTGAGAAAGACCAAGTAGCCTTTTAGATCTATCTCTATAGATCTTTATCTCCAATACATAGGTTGCTTCTCCAAGGTCTTTCATAGAAGAATTCTTAGAAAGCCAAATTTGGACTGATTGAAAAACTAAGATGTCATTTCCTATAAGAAGTATGTCATCTATATACAATATTAGGAATATGAGTGCACTCCCACTTACCTTCTTGTAAATACAAGGTTCATCCATTTTTTGTGAGAAACTTAACTCTTTGATTGTCTCATCAAATAGGATGTTACAACTCCTAGATGCTTACTTCAATCCATAAAATGTATCTTTGCAATTTACATATCTTTTTTCCATCACTAGATATAAAACCTTCAGGTTGTGTCATATACACATCCTCAGTCAGATTTCCATTAAGAAAAGTTGTTTTTACATCTATTTGCCAAATCTCATAATAATAATGAGCAACAATGGCTAGGAGTATTCAAATGGATTTAAGCATAGCAACTGGAGAAAAGGTTTTGTCAAAGTCAACACCTTATCTTTGACAACATCCTTTTGTTACCAGCCTAACTTTATAGGTAACTATATTATCTTCCATGTCGGCCATTTTTTTGAAGACCCATTTGCACCCAATATGTTTTATCCCTTTAGGTGGATCAACCAAAGTCCATACTTGGTTTTTATACATGGGATCCATCTCTGACTACATGGCTTTTAGCCATCTGCCAAATTCTAAATTATTCAGAACTTCATCATAGGTAGTAGGCTCATCATCCTTTATGAACATTATGTCATTCTGATTACTTATGCAAAATCCATATATCTTACGAATAGTGCATATCCTACTTCATCTATGAAGTACCTGTGTTCAGAAGGTGTAGTTGTTAATTCATTTGTATGAGTAACAAATTTAGGTTCTCTTAGTTGATTTGCATCTATTTGAGTATATTGACTCCATCAAATTCAATCTTACTCCCACTATCTTCTTTTAAAAGAAACTTTTTCTGTAAAAATACAACATGTTTTAAAACAAACACCTTTTATTCCAAAGGATGGTAAAATTGATATCCAAATGATTCTTTTAGATAACCCACAAACAAACACTTATTAGTCTTAGCTTCTAGCTTATCTAACATTGTCTACTTCACATAAATAGGACAACCCCATGCTTTCATGTGTGAAATAATAGGTCTCCTGTTATTCCATATCTCATATGCAGTAACATCAACTAATTTAGAAGGGACTTTGTTTAATATATAAATAATATTTTTTAGTGCATGACCCAAAAGGACTTAGGTAATTCTGCAAAACTCATCATGGACCTTACCATACTTAACAAGGCTTGATTTCTCCTTTTAGTCACACCATTGTATTGTGGCATGTAATGAGATAAAATATCATTATCTATTAGATAATCTTTAAACTATTGGCTTAAGTATTCACTACCTCGATCTGATCTAAGTGTTTTTATACTTCTCCTAAGTTGTTTTTCTACTTCATTTATGAATTCTTTGAAATTTTCAAAAGCTTTAAAATTGTATCTCATTAGATTCAAGTGCCCATATTGTGAATAATCATCAATAAAGGTAATGAAGTAGATAAAACCACCTTTAGTATGCACTGACATTGGTCCACATACATCTATACGTACAAGGTCCAATAGCCCATTAGCACATTTACCCATTCCACTTAAAGGTGATTTTGTCATCTTTCCTAACAAATAAGATTCATATGTGTCATATGATTCATAATCAAATGAACCTAAGTCACTATTTTTATATCACTTAGTCATGCACCTCTCATTTATATGGCCAAAGCGATAATGTCATAAATATAATAGTTTAGGTTATCCAACTTTTATCTTTTATTATTGATATTGAGGATTGAATTAGACATGTCAAGAATGTAAATTTCACTACATATTGTGTCAGTTTCATAAAAAATATCATTAAACTATATAGAGCAACCATTGCCATTAATAGTTAAATGAAAACCTTTTCTATTTAAACAAGAAACAAATAATATTCTTTGTTAAAACTAGAACATAAAAATAATTTTCTAATTCTAAAACAAGCCTATTAGGGAGTGTTAATACATAAGTTCCAACAACTAATGCAGTAGCTTTTGCTCCATTGCCAACACGTAGGTCTGACTCTTCTTTCTTGAGTTGTCTACGTTTTTTAGGCCTTTCATATCTATGCATATGTGAGACCCACATCTGGTAACTAATACCCATGTATTATTATTAGAAAAAATATTAACCTCAAAAACATAAATACTTGAAGTAGAAGATGAATCCAATGTCTTCTTTTTATTCTTCTTTAAAGATTCTAGATAGGCCTTATATGTGATGCTCCACTTATATATTGGGGATAATCCCACATATATAAGAAGGATGTCACAAGCTTAACTTGATAAATCTGTTCGAATTAAAAAATTTTCATTTTAAATAACTTAATCTATTTATTTATATTATTTTAGGCAAGTCGTTCTAATTAACAATATATATTTATCATTATGTTGTATACACATATGACACCCGATTATATTACATAATTATTTACATATACAATATTAACATATGAGACATGTCTATCACAAACCATATGCATGGTCAAACAAAAAAAAACAAAATAGCTAACCAACCCTCTAACTATGTCTTTTGTATCTCCGCTGATATGGGCTTGGATTTCTTCTTGATCAACTTCACTATCTACTATCTAAAGCTCCAATTCCTGCGTGAGAAGAACCCACGCTAAGCTATCTCTAGCTTAATGGTACATATAAGCATTAAAGTTTTTCCCAAGTAGTCACACAAATGCATGTCTCAAATAAAATCAAAGCACATCAAATTTTATTACATATTTGTCATATAAAATAAATAAATACATAACATAAAAGAATAACATAATAACCTTATTCAATAATTAAATTTGCACCACCTCATGTAAGCATTTTGTACTTTGTTATTTACATCAATTAATAAATTTTCATATTTCATTTTATGATTTATTTGCCCAAAATCTTGTTCTCAGATTGTTCGAATGCAAAGTGTGAAATTGGGGCGCTCGCGAAGCTTAAGCCACCCTACTCACTATAATCTCAAGTCAAGGACGCTCACAGAGCTTTAGCAAGCTTGACATAGTATAATCATTTATCTGTATGTAATTAGGATTAGGGGTGCTCTTGGAGCTATAGCCACCCTGTCCTTGAAACATATCAATATCGGTACCATAATTCCCCCTTAATGGTGCACCATCTATCCTATGTTTGTCCTCAGGTAGAGAAATGGGCAATTAACACCATTAATTACTTATTTCTATAACCAATACTCATTTCATATTAACATAATAATATATCACAATTTATTTCAAAACCATGTAATAGCATGATATTTTATCAAATATTAGCATAATATTAAGTTCATAGTCAATAATATTTCTATAATGTTAAAACATGCCATAATATATAATTTTATCATTGTGATATATAATTTATGTCATGCACACACAATCATGCACAAGGGCAAACTAGAATACATACATGTACAAATCTCGATAGTGTTTTTCTTTTCCAAAATATAAACTCAGAGTTTGTTCACTTTTTTTGTTCTTCTTCTTGTTAAGATCCTAATTCAAAAATATAAATAATCAATACATTGATAAAATATTTATTCTTAATATAGTTTAAATAAATAACTACAATTTCTTTTAAGCTGGAATAGGACCTCTTCGAAGTGTTGGATCAATAACTTTTTCTACATTTATTCAATGTATATAATTCTAACCATACTAAAATTTTTGAATTTTTGAATCATTACAAAATATTTAGTTCAATTTTAAATATTGCTTTGTTTGCTGCCCCTTAGGCAATTTCGGGGTACCATATTTACAAATTCATATCTTTCAACGTGTACCTTTGTTTATTACTAAAATTTTATACATTTATAAAAGTTAATTTGGAAAAATTTTCATGTTTTATCACTTTTCCAAATTATGTTTCTAAGATTCTCAAATACTAGATAATCTACAACTGGTTTAACATAGAGTACCAACCTGACCAGTTCAATTGTTCAGCTCATAACTCACCAAATAAATGACATTTTAAGGTGAGACTTTCATAGGAACTTAGATAAGAAATAGAAATAAAAATTTAATGTTTTTAACTTTGGTAATTCGATCTAAAATTAGGTCAAATATGTAACATCACACCTCTTATGCATTTAAGTATAACCTATCCCTGTATCAAATAGTCACATACTGCATACTGAAAAGGCAAAATACCCTGTTAACAATAGTAGTAAAAAATTTTTTTTTCATATCATATCCTATAAAATCAACTAACGACTTTACAAGTCTTATATCCTGTAAAATTACTAAATGACTTTTCAAGTCAACATTAAAACCACAATACGATATATCACATATATCAAAATATAAACTTTACACATAAGTATTTCCGAGTTGATTTCATTTATACATATTTAGACTCATTCCAAAATGACTATACATATTCAAGCATATAAGTCCAAAATACAGATGACATATTTTTATGCTTGTGTGGAATGCAAGGAGAGAGAGTGATGAGGCTCGGCCAATGACCTGTGCTCCATGTCTTCTATACACTACTCAAAATGAGCTATCACTTTTCTTTACCTGAAAAATGACGCAAATTGATGAGTTGCGGCTCAGTGAGAATAATCATCCAATGAGCTCTAAAGTACCAAACAACTCATAGTAATAAATCACAAATCCAATATATATCAGGTATTCCATTCATCAGTATCATATAAGTATCAATAAAGTTGAAACATATAATCATTACTCTTTATGTATGCAAATGCTTTGCTTATTTCATTTTGTTGTGACCAAGTTAAACAGACATTGCTCCGGGTATCCATGTGAACATTTGCATTTGCTAGCTAGCTTGATCATTTGTTTCATTTGCACATTTGTTGGGCCATAGGCCTCTTCTTTTGCTTTGCAATATTGATTAACTAGTCACAACGCCTTTTAAGTCCATATGCATATGCATTTGTACTAAGCATTTATGAACCATTGCATCTTATCACATATAACATACATATACCACATATATGCCTCATATGCCACGCATATACCTTGCATATACTATACATATACCATGTATATATATCACATATGTCAAACATATACCTCAAATATACCACAAGTATACCATTTATACGTATCACAAACGCCACATATTGCCCATCATCATATTATCAAGGACAATCATGACAATCATATGTCAAACCACAAACGTCACATATTGTCCATCATCATATTATCAAGGACAATCATGACAATCATATGTCAAACCACAAACGTCACAAATTATCCATCATCATATTATCAAGGACAAATTATGACAATCATATGAATCACATAGCAAGCAACATTCATTTGCACTAAGAATTCAATAGATAATTAGACTCACCGTTCTCCTTTGATCCCGACTCTTACTTATTGTCTATCTGCTCCTTGTGGGTATCCAATATGTTGTGAGCCTAACATGAAAATATAATGGATTAACTCATGATTAGGGAGACTTAATGCGGCTTAAACAAATTAATATGCATAATGCATATACATAGCTAGGCTTTTTCCTATGGGGCAGTGTGACCTTATGGGACTATTAAGCCTATAACTTTTCCTATAGTTGACCAATTAATCTGATTCTTGTTCCTAATTCAAAATAACACATAATCATGAAACATATTAAAATATCAGACCAATTGGATCATTGTACAATTTTTGGTGGAATTTCTAAGAGTGTTCTGTTTCCTGCCCTGTTTCTGCCCTTTGGCAGTTTCAGGGTACCAATTTGGGTAGTCCATATCTTACAATCTGTAAATCAGATTATAATGAAAATTGGCAGACACTTATATGGGTTCAAATGGAACATTTTTCATGTTCACAACTTTTACCAATTATTCCTCTAAGGTCTTCAAATTATAAGCAACATTTCACTGGTCCAGAACAGAATTGGCTTCCGGACCAGTATGACTTCTAAAGGCCATAACTTACTCTATATATAACATTTTAAGCTTAAATTAGTACCAAAATTTAGCTAAGATATATACCTATAACTCTCATGTTTTGATAAGTTACAGAATCTAGCTCTAAGGATCTCAAATTAGACAAAAAAGTTTCTGGAACTGCCCAGGGCACTCAATAGGCAGTTCAAACCATGGAACAGTCATGGTTCCATTTACCATAACTCACAATTTACAAGACATATGAACCTGAAATTTGGTATACATATAAATAACACATATATCTACAACTTTTATGTTTTGAGATACTTCAAATAATGGCTTTAACATATTCGAAATCAAGTAACACAGTAGCTAACTTGGTTAGGGTTCACACCCTGACCAGTTTCAGTACGAAGAGGATATCTCATTATATACACAACATCTTGCAAATATATTCACATATCCATAAATCTAAGACATAAATGAACAACTTTTGTGTTTTAATCTTTTTCAGATTCTATCTCTAAGATCATCAAAACTATGGAACAATATACTGCCTATTAATGAACCCTAAACACCAAAATCAAGCTTAACACAAGAATAAATGTTTACTCACCTATAATCACTCTTGGCTAATCTTGTTCCTGAAATTTTTGGAGTGAAAGAAGGAAGAAATGGTGGCTGAAACTTGAAAAGAAATGGAAGGAATGAAGCAAAGAAGAAGAAGAAGAAGATGAGGAAGGGAAGTGATAAGGTGGCTGCCTAATAAGTTAAAAGCCATCACCCACCACCTTATCTTCCTTTTCTTTGTTTCATCCGTCCCCTTTTTCCTTCTTTTTTATTTATTTATTTATTTATTTATTTATTTATTTTTCTGACTTTTATTTTTTTATTTTATTTTTTTATTATTATTATACAAATCAACATAATATGCAATTTAATCTCAATCTAGTCATTTTGCTTACTTTAATTTAGTCACCTTATTTCATTTATTTTTTTTTAATACTTTTTATCCTCATTTAGATTATAAATACACATGTGTGACTCAATACAATTGCAATGTACTAGGACACGTAGCTAGTGCGTGTCATAAACTTGATCCTACGAAAATACGTATGAAATGCATGTGTTCAATTGAATTATATTCAAATGCATATGTCAAAATAAAATGCATGTAATAATGCATATGTGGGAAGTCGAGGATGTTACAATTCTCCCCTCCTTTTAAAAATTTCGTCCTCGAAATTAATACCTGAAAACAGTTGTGGATATTGCTTTTTCATATTTTCTTCTGTTTCCCATGTTGCCTCTTCTTGTAAATGGTTACGCCATAATACCTTAACCAAAGGTATTTCTCGATTTCTTAGCTGTTTAGTCTTGTATCCAATGATTTGCACTGGTTCCTCAACATAACTCATGTTCTCTGCAATCTCAATGGCTTGATCTTTAAGTACATGTGTAGGATCTGACCTGTATCTTCTAAGCATGCTCACATGAAACACATTATGTATCTGAGCCATCTCGGGTGGTAAAGCCAACCTATAAGCCAATGGACCAATCTTCTCAAGAATTTCATAAGGCCCTATGTATCTTGGGCTCAATTTACCCTTCTGGCCAAATCGAATTATCCCTTTCCATGGAGATACACGAAGAAATACCTTCTCACCCAACTCGTATTCCATCTCCCTTCTATGCTGATCAACATAACTTTTCTGCCTATCCTGTGCTGCCTTTAGCTTGTCCTTGACAACCTTGATCTTATCCACTATGTCTTGCACTAGCTCTGACCCTTCTAATGCACGTGCTCCTTCTTCATCCCAAATGATAGGGCTTCGGCACTTTCTGCCATACAATGCTTCATATGGTGCCATCTGGATACTGCTATGATACTGGTTGTTGTAAGCAAATTCAATCAATGCTATATATTCATCCCAAGCACCTCTGAATTCCATAGAACATGCCCTAAGCATTTCTTCCAATGTCTGTATAGTCCTTTCTGATTGTCCGTCAGTCTGTGGGTGGAATGCAGTGCTAAAGTTCAAATTTGTTCCCAATGCATTCTGTAAACTCACCCAAAAACGTGAAGCAAACCGTGGATCTCTATCAGACACAATGGACACTGGAATGCCATGCAATCTGACTATCTCATTCACATATAATTTGGCCAAACTCTCAAGTGTACAACCCCATCTGATAGGTAGAAAATGTGCTAACTTGGTTAATCTGTCAATAATTACCCATACTGCATCATTTTTCCGTGGAGTTCTTGGCAATCCATAGACAAAATCCATCGTTATTTTCTCTCATTTCCATTCTGGCACTGACAATGGATGTAATTTTCCAACTGGTGCCTGATGTTCAATTTTAATCTGCTGACATGTCAAGCATTTGGAAACATATTCTGCTATGTCTTTCTTCATTCTTGGCCACCAGTAATGAGGCCTTAAACTGTGATACATCTTTGTCATCCCTGGGTGCATTGCGTAGGGTGCATTGTGTGCCTCTTCCATAATTTCCTGATGCAAGTTCTCAGTGTCTGGAACACATATGCGTGACTTTAACATCAGTGTATCATTCTGCAAATGAAAATCTTTACTGTTTCCCTGCCTTACTGATTCAATTTTCTCACACAATTGAGGATCTTTGTTTTGTGCTTCTTTGATTCTCTCCTTTAGTATAGGTCTGACTTGAAGAGTAGCAATCAATGATCCTCTATCATGCATATTTAATTCGACATTCATAGATCGTAATTGAATCAAATATGGAAAAGAGGATGTTTGTAAATGAGCTACACTGCTACTGGCCTTCCTGCTCAATGCATCTGCCACCACATTGGCTTTTCCTGGATGGTATTCGATTGTACAATCATAATCTTTCAATAGTTCTAACCATCGTCTCTGCCTCATGTTTAATTCTTTCTGGGTCAACAAATAACCTAAGCTTTTATGGTCTGTGAAGATCTGGAATGTCTCACCATACAGATAATGCCTCCAAATCTTCAATGCAAATACGACTGCAGCCAATTCTAAATCATGCACTGGATAGGAGATCTCATGTGGTCTCAGTTGTCTGGATGCATAAGCTATCACCTTACCATGTTGCATCAACACACATCCCAAGCCTTGGTGAGAAGCATCACTATATACTGTAAACCCACCTGTACCTGTAGGGATGGTTAACACTGGTGCTGAGGTTAGCCTGTGCTTTAGTTCATCGAAACTCCTCTGACATTCTGGAGTCCACTTGAAAGACACATTCTTTCTCAACAATTTAGTCAAAGGGTTAGCAATTAAGGAGAATCCATCAACAAATCTACGATAATATCCGGCTAAACCCAGAAAACTACGCATTTCTGAAACATTTTTAGGAGCTTCCCAATTTACCATAGCCTCTATTTTCTTTGGGTCTACTTCTATGCCCTTGCCCGATACTACATGTCCAAGAAACACCAAATGATCTAACCAGAATTCACATTTACTCAATTTGGCATACAGTTGTTTCTCCCTTAAGGTTTGCAACACAATTTTTAAATGTTGTTCATGTTCTCCCCTATTCTTTGAGTACACCAATATGTCATCAATAAATACTATCACAAACCTATCCAGATATGGTTGAAACACCTTATTCATTAAAGCCATAAATGCAGCTGGAGCATTAGTCAATCCAAATGGCATTACTAAAAATTCATAATGCCCATACCTGGTTCGAAAGGCAGTCTTTGGAACATCTGCTTCTGCTACCTTCAGCTGGTAATAGTCTGATTTCAAATCAATCTTGGAGAATATTTGGGCTCCTTGCAACTGGTCAAACAAATCATCTATTCTGGGCAACAGATATTTGTTCTTCACTGTTATTTTATTCAGTTGTCTGTAATCGATACATAATCTCATTGTTCCATCTTTCTTTTTAACAAATAACACTGGAGCTCCCCATGGTGATACACTAGGTCTGATATACCCTTTATCAAGTAACTCCTGCAATTGGGCCTTCAGCTCTTTCAACTCAACTGGGGCCATTCTGTAGGGTGACCTTGATATTGGTGTTGTTCCTGGTACTAGTTCAATAGTGAATTCTATCTCTCTATCTGGTGGTAAACCAGGTAGATCATCTGGGAATACATCAGCAAATTCCCTTACCACTGGTATATTTTCAAGCAAGCTATCAGTGGTTCTAATATCAGTCACATATGCCAAATATGCTTCACATCCCCCTTTGATCATTCGAAATGCCTTTACCGCTGAAACTAGACATGTAGGCACAAGTTTTCTTTCACCTAGAAATACTACCCTTGGCTGGTTTGGTGATTCCAAAATTACTTCCTTAGTAAAGCAATTCACTATTGCATGATGTCTAGTTAACCAGTCCATTCCCAGTATCACATCAAATTCATATATTGGCAATAAAATCAAATCAGCTATTAACTCAGCTCTGTCAATGCATATCAGGCAATCACGACAGACATTATTCACAACTATCACTGTTCCCAATGGAGTGCTCACATTTATGTCAATCCCCAAAGGCTCATGCATTTGACGTAGTTTAGATGCCATATGCAATGATATAAATGAATGAGTGGAGCCTGGGTCAATCAATGCATATGCTAATATTTCAGAAATATAAATATTACCAGTGACTACTTCGGGAGCATCCACTGCCTCTTGTCTAGTCATAGCAAACACCCTGGCCTGAGTAGGGGGTCTAGAACTCTGACCTTCAGATCTAGTCACTCCTCTGCCCATTGTACCAATCCTGCCCCTGCCTCTTCCTCTGCCCTGTGTCCCACTAGTAGGGTAAACCCTCGGTGCCTCAACCGTAGTCTCAGATACTCCTCTGCCTCTGCTAGTCTCTGCTAGTTTGGCTCTATTTGGACAATCTCTATACATGTGTTCCATCGATCCACAGAAATAACATGCTCCTGTGAGCCTTCTACATTCGCCCGTATATTGTCTACCACAATGAGTACATGTGGGCCTCTGTTCAGTATATTGGCTCTGTCCTCTGCCTGGGTAAAAGGAAGTCATAGCACGACCTCTAGAGCTTGAGTATCCCCCTCTATTACCAGACTGTACTGGCATATATCTACCTCTCTTTCCTGACCTTCTGCTAGACTCACCAAAGAACTCACGTGATGGCCTTTTTATTTGTTGTTCCCCAGCTTCTTTCATTAACCGTTCAGCTCTGATTGCAGCAGCTCTGAGTCTGGCATAACTATCAAGATCAGTAGTTGTGATTCTGTTTCTGATCTCATATTTGAGGCCCTCCTCAAACTTCCTGCATTTGTCTCTTTCAGTAGAGACCATGAAGGTGGCATAGTGGGAAAGTCTGTTGAACTGCACCTCATACTCAGCAATAGACATGTTACCCTGTCTCAGATTCAGGAACTCCTTCCTTTTCTCATCTTTATATGCTTCAGGCATGTAATTGTTCTGAAATTCCCGAAGGAAATCGTTCCATGTTAGAACCGGTGGCTGTGCATCACTGTCGGGGACTGTCTCCCACCATTCATAAGCATTGCCTTGAAGCAAAGATACTGCATAATCAAATTTCTCCTCTGGAGTGCATCTCATCATATTCAGTACCCTCTGTGTCCTTTTCAGCCATGTCTCAGCTTCTGCTGGGTCTGTTGTGCCATTGAAATCAGTTGCACCATGTTTTCTCAGCTTGTCATAACGTCTTTCCTTGTACATTTCAGGACCATATACTTCTTGTTCTAGGTTTTCATGGGGTACTTCTGCATGAGATGACTGTGATGCATGTACTGGAGCTCTAGCTCCTATTGCTGGTTGCTCTCTATGTAAATGAGGTGATGCCTCATGAGAATGCATTTCGGCCGGCCTCTCCCTCCTTGGTGTATCATGTCTTATGATGTCCCTAAAATAAATGAAAGTATGTCACTACATAATGTTCAACACATATGATGCATATGTTATCATGCTCTTATGCAGATGCATGTTCCCATGGAACCTATCCCTGCTCTGATACCAAAAATGTAACATCACACCTCTTATGCATTTAAGTATAACCTATTCCTGTATCAAATAGTCATATACTGCATACTGAAAAGGCAAAATACCCTGTTAACAATAGTAGTAAAAAAATTTTTTTTCATATCATATCCTATAAAATCAACTAACGACTTTACAAGTCTTATATCCTGTAAAATTACTAAATGACTTTTCAAGTCAACATTAAAACCACAATACGATATATCACATATATCAAAATATAAACTTTACACATAAGTATTTCCGAGTTGATTTCATTTATACATATTTAGACTCATTCCAAAATGACTATACATATTCAAGCATATAAGTCCAAAATACAGATGACATATTTTTATGCTTGTGTGGAATGCAAGGAGAGAGAGTGATAAGGCTCGGCCAATGACCTGTGCTCCATGTCTTCTATACACTACTCAAAATGAGCTATCACTTTTCTTTACCTGAAAAATGACGCAAATTGATGAGTTGCGGCTCAGTGAGAATAATCATCCAATGAGCTCTAAAGTACCAAACAACTCATAGTAATAAATCACAAATCCAATATATATCAGGTATTCTATTCCATTCATCAGTATCATATAAGTATCAATAAAGTTGAAACATATAATCATTACTCTTTATGTATGCAAATGCTTTGCTTATTTCATTTTGTTGTGACCAAGTTAAACAGACATTGCTCCGGGTATCCATGTGAACATTTGCATTTGCTAGCTAGCTTGATCATTTGTTTCATTTGCACATTTGTTGGGCCATAGGCCTCTTCTTTTGCTTTGCAATATTGATTAACTAGTCACAACGCCTTTTAAGTCCATATGCATATGCATTTGTACTAAGCATTTATGAACCATTGCATCTTATCACATATAACATACATATACCACATATATGCCTCATATGCCACGCATATACCTTGCATATACTATACATATACCATGTATATATATCACATATGTCAAACATATACCTCAAATATACCACAAGTATACCATTTATACGTATCACAAACGCCACATATTGCCCATCATCATATTATCAAGGACAATCATGACAATCATATGTCAAACCACAAACGTCACATATTGTCCATCATCATATTATCAAGGACAATCATGACAATCATATGTCAAACCACAAACGTCACAAATTATCCATCATCATATTATCAAGGACAAATTATGACAATCATATGAATCACATAGCAAGCAACATTCATTTGCACTAAGAATTCAATCGATAATTAGACTCACCGTTCTCCTTTGATCCCGACTCTTACTTATTGTCTATCTGCTCCTTGTGGGTCTCCAATATGTTGTGAGCCTAACATGAAAATATAATGGATTAACTCATGATTAGGGAGACTTAATGCTGCTTAAACAAATTAATATGCATAATGCATATACATAGCTAGGCTTTTTCCTATGGGGCAGTGTGACCTTATGGGACTGTTAAGCCTATAACTTTTCCTATAGTTGACCAATTAATCTGATTCTTGTTCCTAATTCAAAATAACACATAATCATGAAACATATTAAAATATCAGACCAATTGGATCATTGTACAATTTTTGGTGGAATTTCTAAGAGTGTTCTGTTTCCTGCCCTGTTTCTGCCCTTTGGCAGTTTCAGGGTACCAATTTGGGTAGTCCATATCTTACAATATGTAAATCAGATTATAATGAAACTTGGCAGACACTTATATGGGTTCAAATGGAACATTTTTCATGTTCACAACTTTTACCAATTATGCCTCTAAGGTCTTCAAATTATAATCAACATTTCACTGGTCCAGAACAGAATTGGCTTCCGGACCAGTATGACTTCTAAAGGCCATAAATTACTCTATATATAAAATTTTAAGCTGAAATTAGTACCAAAATTTAGCTAAGACATATACCTATAACTCTCATGTTTTTATAAGTTACAGAATCTAGCTCTAAGGATCTCAAATTAGACAAAAAAGTTTCTGGAACTGCCCAGGGCACTCAATAGGCAGTTCAAACCATGGAACAGTCATGGTTCCATTTACCATAACTCACAATTTACAAGACATATGAACCTGAAATTTGGTATACAGATACATAACACATATATCTACAACTTTTATGTTTTTAGATACTTCAAATAATGGCTTTAACATATTCTAAATCAAGTAACACAGTAGCTAACTTGGTTAGGGTTCACACCCTGACCAGTTTCAGTACGAAGAGGATATCTCATTATATACACAACATCTTGCAAATATATTCACATATCCATAAATATAAGACATAAATGAACAACTTTTGTGTTTTAAGATTTTTCAGATTCGATCTCTAAGATCATCAAAACTATGGAACAATATACTGCCTATTAATGAACCCTAAACACCAAAATCAAGCTTAACACAAGAATAAATGTTTACTCACCTATAATCACTCTTGGCTAATCTTGTTCCTGCAATTTTTGGAGTGAAAGAAGGAAGAATGGTGGCTGAAACTTGAAAAGAAATGGAAGGAATGAAGCAAAGAAGAAGAAGAAGAAGAAGATGAGGAAGGGAAGTGATAAGGTGGCTGCCTAATAAGTTAAAAGCCACCACCCACCACCTTATCTTCCTTTTCTTTGTTTCATCCGTCCCCTTTTTCCTTCTTTTTTATTTATTTATTTATTTATTTATTTATTTATTTATTTTTCTGACTTTTATTTTTTTTATTTTATTTTTTTTATTATTATTATACAAATCAACATAATATGCAATTTAATCTCAATCTAGTCATTTTGCTTACTTTAATTTAGTCACCTTATTTCATTTATTTTTTTTTAATACTTTTTATCCTCATTTAGATTATAAATACACATGTGTGACTCAATACAATTGCAATGTACTAGGACACGTAGCTAGTGCGTGTCATAAACTTGATCCTACGAAAATACGTATGAAATGCATGTGTTCAATTGAATTATATTCAAATGCATATGTCAAAATAAAATGCATGTAATAATGCATATGTGGGAAGTCGAGGATGTTACAAAATATGAGGACTAAGTTACTGGAGTTGTACAGATATATGAAACTAGCTCAATCAAGGAATAGTCATAGTTCATTTCACTATAACTCAACATAAACAAGAGATATTTGTACGCAATTTGGCAGAGACCTAAATAACACATATATGTACAACTTGTATGTTTTACAAAACCTCAGATTCAGATATTAAGATGATCAAATTAATCAAAAACTGTAGGTTATTCTGTTGACATGTCTCCCTGAATCAGTCTCACTCAAATAAGTTTAGCTCTTTATATACCCAAAATACTTTCATGAAATTTGAAAAACATATAAAAAAACACATATATGAACAACTTTTATGCTTGATACTTCTCCAAATTCGATTCATAGGATAATAAAAAATAGAGTAAAATACACTTCAGAAATACAACCCTAAAAGCTCTAATAATACAGTAACTATGGAAAAGAGATTACTTACCAAGAACATATTTATTTGGAGTGAATTTCTTACAAATCATGAAGGAGAGGATGAAAAATTGGGGTTGTTATATGGAGGAAGGAAATGGATGATGATAAGAAGAAGAGTGTAGAAGTTAGGATAAAAAGGGCAAAGTCTTAATTGACTTCTTCCCCTCCCCCTCCCTTCTCTCGTTTTAATCTTTTTTTTTTGCTGTGCCCTTTTTTGTTTTTTCTTTCTGCTGTGCACTTTTTATGTTTATTATTATTATTATTATTTTTATCTTCACATATTTACTTATATCTAGTATCTTTAATTTTTTTACCAAAAGTACAATTTAATTATGTAGTATAATTTAATCAAATTTATCATGTCAATCGATTTAATTTATTTTAATTTCAAATTTAGTCATTTATTCCATTTATTTTAATTTCTATTATATATCATATTTTTTCTATTTATCCCACATACTTATTCTAATTAATCTCTAATTAGTGGGCATTACAATTCTCTCCCCTTTAAGATGTTTCATCCTCGAAATATACCTAATGCATCGTCACTGAACAGTGAGGGTATTGAGCTTTCATCACCTGCTCACTTTCCAATGTTGCTTCTTCAATTGCATGATTCCTCCATTGCACTTTCACTAATGGTACTCGTTTGTTCCTCAGCTCCTTAATTTCTCTTGCTAAAATTTGGACTGGTTCTTCTTCATATGTCAAATATTGTCTCACTTGAATGCTTTCGGCAGGTATGATGTGATTAGGATCTTATCTATATCGTCTTAACATTAAGACATGGAAAACATTATGTATCAGACTCAACTCCGGTCATAGAGCGAGTCTATAAGCAACAAGTCCAATTCTTTCTAATATTTCATAAAGTCTGATGAATCTTGGACTTAACTTTCCTTTCTTTCCAAATCTCATAATTGTTTTCCATGGAAAAACTTTAAGAAAAACTTTATCACCCACTGCATAATCAATGTCTCATCTCTTAAGATCAGCATACGATTTATGCCTATTTATAGCTGCCTTAAGTCTTTCACAAATGACTCTCACTTTTTCTTCTATCTCTTGCACTAGGTATGGTCCCACAAGCTTCCTCTCATTGAGCTCTATCCAACATAAAGGTGTTCAACACTTTCTGTCATAAAGTGCCTCATATGGAGCCATCTAGATACTAGACTGATAACTGTTATTATTGGCGAATTCCATTGAAGGAAGATATTTGTCTCAACTTCCTTCAAATTCGATGACACAATTTCTCATCATATCTTCTAGAATCTGAATGACTCTTTCTGATTGTCCATCTATCTATGAATGAAAAGTCGTGCTGAAATTGAGTTTAGTATCAAGAGCTCGCTGTAGACTACCCCAAAATTGAGATGTGAAACGGGGATCTTTGTTAGGCACAATAGAAATAGGCACTCCATGAAGTCGTACTACTTCATTCATATAAATTTTTGCCAATTTATTTAGTGGCTAGTCTTTCCTGATAGGTAAAAAATGTGCTGACTTTGTAAATCTATCCACTATGACCCATATAGTATCATGTTTCTTTGGAGTCAAAGGCAATCCAATTACAAAATCTATAATGATCTATTCCCACTTCCATTTTGCAATAGAAAGTGGATGTAGCAACCTTGAAGGTACTTGATGTTCAGCCTTGACCTGCGGACAAGTTAAACATTTTGAAATGTATTCTGATATGTCCTTTTTCATACCTACCCACCAGTATTTGCTCTTCAACTCTTGATACATCTTGTTACTCCCTGGGTTCATAGCATATTTGCTTTCATAGGCCTCTCTAAGAATCCTCTGCCTAAGATCTTCTACATCGGGCACACATAATCTGTCTTGATAAAATAGTCCACCATCTAAGTCCATAGTGAATTCAGGTCTCTCCCCCTTAGAGATCAACTTAGCTAATTCAATTAGCTTTCTATCCTGTCTTTGTGCATCCTTAATTTCCTGTGTAAGAGTAGGTTGGATGTTCAACTCTACCACAATCTTTCTGCATAAAGCATCTACTACTACATTAGCTTTTCCTGGATGGTAATCAATCACACAAGTATAATCCTTTATTAGCTTTATCCATCTTTTTTGCCTCAAATTCAATTCTTTATGTGAAGGAAGATATTTCAAACTCTTGTGATATGTGTAAATGAAACATTTCTCTCCATATAAATAATGGCACCAATTCTTCAATGCGAAAACTATAGTTGCCAACTTTAGATCATAGGTAGGATAATTCTTCTCATGTGGCTTTAACTGCCTAGAAGCATAAGCAACCACCTTTCCATCTTGCATCAATACACAACCCAATCCATTATGAGAAGCATCACTATAAATGACATACTCCTTATTAGGGATCGGCTGTGTCAAAACATGGGCCTTAGTGAGCATACTCTTAAGCTTATCAAAACTAGCTTGACACTTATCTGTCCACTCAAATTTAACATCCTTTCTCAATAGTCTTGTTAACGGAGAACAATCATTGAAAAACCCTTGAAAAATCTCTGATAATATCCAGCTAAACCCAAGAAACTTCTGACCTCAGTCACATTCTGTGGGGGCTTCCAACTCACAATTGCCTCAACCTTGCTAGAATCCACTTTAATGCCCCCTGTAGAGATATTGTGTTCCAGAAATGTCACCTCCTTCAACCAACACTCATATTTTGAGAGTTTGGTATAGAGTTTATATTCTCTGAGAGTCTGTAATGCTAATCTCAAATGCTTTTTCATGTTCTTCTGAATCTTTAGAATATACCAAAATATCATCAATGAAAGCGACCACAAATTGATCAAGATGTGTATTGAAGATCCTATTCATAAGATCCATAAATGCTACTGGAGCATTGATCAGCCCAAATGGCATAACCAAAAACTCATAATGATCATATCTGGTTTTGAATGTGGTTTTAGCTATATCCTTCATCTTCACCCTTAATTGGTGATAATCATATCTCAAATCTATCTTGGAAAATACTTCTGCACCTTTAAGTTGGTCAAAGAGATCATCGATCTGTGGCAATGGGTACTTGTTCTTGATGGTCACCTTATTTAACAGTCGATAATCAATACATAGCCCCAAAGATCCATCCTTCTTTTTCACATACAATACTGGTGCACCCCATGGGGATGTACTTGGTTTAATGAAACCCTTATCAAGGAGTTCTTGCAATTGTGTCTTAAGTTCTTTCATTTCTAATGGGGTCATTCTGTATGGTGTCTTTGATATAAGCATAGTTCCTAGAACAAGTTCAATAGCGAACTCCACCTCTCTCTCTAGAGACAGCCCAAGTAAGTCATCAGAAAATACATTTGGGAACTCATTTACCACCAAAATATCTTGAAGATTTGAACCTCCCTTTCTGGTGTCAATCACATAGGCCAAATAAGCTTCACACCCTTTTCTCATCAATCTTCAAGCTTTCATTATGGATATGATTTGAGGATGTTGTGAAAATAATTCACCTTTTACAATAATTTCCTCCTGATTCTCTGTCTTAAGTACCATAAATTTAGACTTGCAATCCATCACTGCTTCATGACACGAGAGTCAATCCATGCCTAATATGACATCATACTTATGGAAAGGCAACTCAATCAAGTCTACAGAAAACTCCTTCCCATGCACAACTAAAGGGCAATTCCTGACTACTTTATTCGTTATTACACTATGACCCAAGGGTTCCTAACTTCAATTCCATATTCAAGGTTCTCTCTAATCATGTTATGTTGGCTAGGTGTACTAGTGCAAATATAGGAATGTGTGGAACTCGGATCTATGAGTGCACAAATGTCATAATCATATAATGAAAACATACCAGTAATAACATTTGTTGTCGCCTAATCTTCCTTAGCTTTCATGGCATAGGCTCTGGCTGGAGCTCTACTGGATCCAGATCTATTCACTGTCTCTAAAATAGTCTGTCTAAGTCTGCCTAGTCCTCCTCTAGACTGAACTCCAGGCTGAATCAGAGCTGACCTAGTAATCTGAGTAGGAGTACTACTTGTCAAGAGTGGATAATCCATTTATATGTGTTCCTTGGACCCATATCTAAAGCAAGCACCGGTGACAAGCCAACATTCCCCTCGATGGCTCTTATTACAAATGCTACATGCTGATATAACTTCCTTACCAACTTGAGGTTGTGAATTGGCCATAGTATAAGATGCCTTAAAGTGTGGTCTCCTCCTAATAGACCCTGTTTGTGAATAGCTAGGAATTTTTCTCTATCCTTTATTCTGTGAATGGATAGTAAAGAAACGGCTCTTCTTCCCAGTGAATTGAGTCTCAGGAGTAACTAACTTTTTAAAAAATTCTTTTATTTTTCTCTTTTTCCTTTTTTCAATGCTGAGTGTTGCAGAAACTAACTGAGAAAAATTGTTATGCTGAAGAGCAGTTATAATATCTCCAACTTCTTCATTAAGGCCATCTACAAATCTTATGCATTTATCTATTTCCTTTACAACTAATTCAGGGGCATACTTGCTCAGTCTGGTAAACTCCTACTGATACTCAATCACTGACATTTTATCTTGCTTGAGATTCATGAACTCTTTCTTTTTCTCATCAATATATATCAACAAAATATATTACTCTTTGAATTTAGAGAGAAAGGAATCCCATGAGACCGATTCCACCACATCTGGCTTAGTAAGAATTGATTTCCACCAATCATATACCTCCTCTTGTAGTATAGAAGTAACTAATCTAGCTTTGTCATCTGCTTTCACTTGCAACTCTTTAAAAATTCTTTCAGTCTTTTCCAACCAATACTCAGCTGTTGCTGGATCCTCATCTTTCTCACCATAGAAATCCGAAGCCCCATACTTATGAAGCTTATCAATTGTTACTTTTGGTTTAGGTGGTGGCACTAGGGTAGGCAGAAGAATGGCTCGTACCATCTATTGGAATAATCCAGTCATCTGTTGTATAAATGGATTTTGACCAAGATCATTTTGTTCTGCTGCCTGCTGTAGGGGATTTGGAGCAGCATTTTTCCCTTGCATGCTCTTTGCACTAGGTTGATGAGGGCTCTCAGTATCAGGAGAGCCAATACTCTCAACCATATCCCTTTCATTTGAAGACATCTTCCTACAATCCTACAAGTTTCCAAGAAGAAAGCCCATATCAGAATTATATGAGACACATGTGTATTTATGCCAAATATACCATTTCCCATATAGGTCTAAGAACCCTTAAACTCGGCTTTGATACCACTAAATGTGATGCCCCACTTATATATTAGGGATAATCTCACATATATAAAAAGGATCCACAAGCTTAACTCAATAAATCTGTTCGAATTAAAACTTTTTCATTTTAAATAACTTAATCTATTTATTTATATTGGTTTAGGCAAGTCGTTCTAATTAACAATATATATTTATCATTATGTTGTATACACAATGGCACTCGATTATATTACATATACAATATTAACATATGAGATATGTCTACCACAAACCATATGCATGTCAAACAAAAAAAACATAATAGGTAACCAACCCTCTAACTACGTCTTTTATGCCTCCACTGATATGAGCTTGGATTTCTTCTTGATCAACTTCACTATCTATTAGCTACAGTTGCAATTCCTGCGTGAGAAGAACCCACGCTAAGCTATCTCTAGCTTAGTAGTACATATAAACATTAAAGTTTTCCCTAGGCAGTCACACAAATGCATGTCTCAAATAAAATCACGACACATCGAATTTTATTACATATTTGTCACATAAAATAAATAAATACATAACATAAAAGGATAACATAATAACCTTATTCAATAATTAAATTTGCACCACCTCATGTAAGCTTTTGTACTTTGTTACTTACATCAATTAATAAATTTTCATGTTTCATTTTAAGATTTATTAGCCCAAAATCTCGTTTTCAGACTGTCCGAATAAGGAGTGTGAAATAGGGGCACTCGCGAAGCTTAAGCTACCCTACTCACTATAATCTCAAGTCAAGGGCACTCACGGAACTTTAGCCACTTTGACCTAGTATAATCATTTATCTGTTTGTAATTAGGATCAGGGGCGCTCTCGGAGCTATAGCCACTCTGTCCTTGAATCATATCAATATTAGTACCATAATTCCCCTTTAATGGTGCATCATCTACCTTATGTCTATCCTCAGGTAGAGAAATGGGCAATTAACACCATTAATTACTTGTTTCTATAATCAATACTCATTTCATATTAACATAATAATATACTCGCAATTTATTTCAATACCATGTAATAGCATGATATTTTATCAAGTATTAGCATAATATTAATTTCATAGTTAATAACATTTTTATAATGTTAAAACATGTCATAATATATAATTTCACCATTATGACATATAATTTATGTCATTCACACACAATCATGCACAAGGGCAAACTAGAATACATATATGTACAAACCTCGATAGTATTTTTCTTTTCCAAAATATAAACTCAGAGCTTATTCACTTTCATTTTTCTGCTTCTTGTTGAGATTCTAATTCGAAAATATAAATAATTAATACATTGATATAATATTTATTCTTAATATAGTTTAAATAAATAATTACAATTTCTTTTAAGCTAGAACAAGACCTCTTAGGACTATTGGATCAATAACTTTTTCTATGTTTATTCAATTTATATGATTATTACTTCCAATTAAATTTAACATGAAAAACTATAGCATATTAAAATTTCAGAATTTTTGAACCATTACAAAAATTTTAGTGTTATTTTAAATATTGCTCTATTTGCTGCCCTTTATGCAGTTTCGAGGTACCATATTTAAAACTTCATATCTTTCAATGTGTAGATTTGTTTATTACTAAAATTATCATAAACATATAAAAGTTAATTTGGAACAATTTTTAGGTTTACCACTTTTCCAAATTCTATTTCTAAGGTCCTCAAACACTATATAATCTACAACTAGTTCAGCATAGAGTACCAACTCGACCAGCTCAATTGTTTAGCTCATAACTCACCAAATAAATATCATTTTAAGGTGAGACTTTCACAGTACCTTAGATATGACATAGAAATAAAATTTTAATGTTTTGAACTTTGGCTAATTCGATCTAAAAATAGGTCAAATATAAGGACGAAATTACTGGAGCTGTACAAATATATGAAACCAGCTCAATCAATGAACATGCATAGTTAATTTCACTATAACTCAACCTATACGAGATATTTATATGAACTTTGGTAGAGACCTAAATAACACATGTATGTACAACTTTTATATTTTATAAAACCTTAGATTCAGCTAATAAGGTGATCAAATTCAGCAAAAACCGTAGATTATTCTGTTGACACGTCTCCCTGAACCAGTCTCACTCAAATAAGTTTATCTCTTTATATAATCAAGAGAATTTCTTGAAATTTGGCAGACATATAAAAAACACATATATGAATAACTTTCATGTTTCACACTTCTTTAAATTCGGTTCATAGGATAATCAAACATAGATAGAAATACACTACAGAAATACAATCCTAAAAGCTTTAATAACACAATAATTATGAAAAATATATTACTTACCAAGAATAGATTTATTCGGAGTGAATTTCTTGTAAATCATGAAGGAGAGGATGAAAAATTGGGGTTGTTATATGAAAGAATGAAAGGAATGATGATGATAAGAAGAAGAAGAGTGTAGAAGTTAGGATAAAATGGGCAAAGTCTTAATTGACTTCTTCCCCTCCCCCTCCCTTTTCCCGTTTTTTTTTTTCTGTGCCCTTTTCTTTTTTTTTCTTTTTTTTTTATGTGCACTTTTTCTATTTTTTTTTAATTATTATTTTTATCTTCACATATTTACTTATATCTAGTATCTTTAATTTTTTTTACCAAAAGTACAATTTAATTATGTGGTATAATTTAATCAAATTTATCATGTCAATTGATTTAATTTATTTTAATTTCTAATTTACTCATTAATTCCATCTATTTTAATTTCTATTATCTATCAGATTTTTCTTATTTATCCCACATACTTATTCTAATGAATCTCTAATTAGTGGGCGTTACATTATACTTCATCTTGCATTGGCAAAATCCAGCCACAATGAAGGCAAGTTCCTTTTGATGTCATCTCTCAGATTTTCTTCCTCATTTTGAATGCATATTGCATTGATGTCCCCATTACCATCTTGGAGCTAAAAAATAATTTAGATATTTCATATCATTCGATGCGAGCTTGCTCATTTATTAGCTCCCTTAGATGATACACAATGATATTTGCATCCATAGTCTCATGTTGCTTTTGAAGCTTAGGTGACATAGAGGCAAGCATAATACAACTTGCCAACTCATTATCATTCATATGTTTCTTATATGCCAATTATTCATCAGCAGAAGGGAAGGGAAATGGTGTTGGGTTCTTAACATGCGTCACGTACATGGCACAGTGGAAAATTAAAATTAATTGAACCCAAAAATCATGGAACACCTATGAACATTTAAATCGGATCATACCATCAATATGGGATAAGTTGATTACCTTGTTTGTTTATTTTCAATCTTTCAAGTTTGTGAGCCTTTCCTTCAAGTTGGGTTGTTGCAAACCACAATAATCAAAGGCTAAATTGTCTCTAACGGTAATCCATGGAAAGGAACGAAAGAAACAACCCTAATGGGAGATGGGGTGTCAAAGCACCAAAGTGCTAGCTATGGTGTTTCAACTTTTAAAGAGAAGAAATAAAGAGAATAATTTTTATTCCTCAAGGTTGCAACTATGAATTTGGCCCTTAAAAGGGTTATTTATAGGTCCTCTAATCATATTAGGGTTAGACATACATAATTTATGCATAGGAGTTCCATTCGAAATAGAAAAACCTAAATCGTAAAAGTTGATATCGGGGCTTTCATAACAGTGAATAATAGTGTCACTTATTAGACTTAGCTTCTGGCTTATCTGATATAGTCGGCTTCATATAAGCAGGACAACCCCATACTTTCAAGTGAGAAAGAATAGGTCTCTTGTTAGTCCATATCTTATATGGAGTAACTTCAACTGACTTAGAAGGAACTTTATTTAATATAAAAACAAAAGTCTATAGTGTATGACCCCAAAAAACTTAAGTAGTTCTACAAAGCTCATCATTGACCTCACCATGTCTAACAAGGTTCGATTTCTCCTTTCAATCACACCATTATGTTGTGGTGTGTAAGGTGAGTCCATTGAGATAAAATTTCATTATCTCTGAGATAACCTTGAAACTCTTGGCTTAAGTATTCACCAACTCGATATGATATAAGTGCTTCAATGCTTTTACCAAGTTGTTTCTCTACTTCATTTTTGAATTATTTGAACTTTTCAAAAACTTCATATTTGTATCTCATCAGATACAAATACCCATATCATGAATAATCATCAATGAAAGTAATGAAATAGATAAAACCACCTCTAGCGTGCACTGACATTGGTCCACATACATCTGTATGTACAAGGTCCAATAGTCTATTGACATGTTCACCCTTTCTACTAAAAGGTAACCTAATGTTTAGTGGTACATAACAACATGCAAAGATTTCACGCCCATAACTTTGGGTTCACTGTCATGAAAAGTATGCCCAAAAAGACAGTAGTTTTTCATGTCTTATTTTATAGTTAGAGAAGTCATGAAATGCACAGGTTCATAGCTATAAATATTTAGTCATGGTCATGAACATCGAGACCCAGTTTTCATGTTCAAACTTATATTTTCACGGTATATTTCATGATCAGAAAGTCATGAAATATAGGTCCACACTCGTGAATGATATGTCACAACCATGAACAATGTGTGTTTTGTATGCAATAGTTTTCACGTATTAATTCATAGGTAAGACAACCATGAAACATACCTTCACGACCGTGAAAGGGTATTCATGCCCATGAAGCACAGTAAATGCATAATATGCAGTTTTTTAATTATGCTATGTGATGGATTATTTAAGCACATATTATGAGATATATGTATACATGGATAATAGCATGTAAATGATGTAATATGAGATTTATGTATTGGTAATGTGATGATGCATAAATGGGGTTAAATGTTGGATAACATGTATATGATAATGGAATTAAAGGATAAAGAATATGAATTTAATTGCCCACTTCTCCAATCTATGACTTGACATATGATAGATGATATACTATTGAGGGGGTTATGGTACCGTATAATATATTAATATAAGGACAATGTGACCTAAGCTTGGGTTATGAGCGTCCTTAATTCTCGATTGCTATCATTATTATTTTATTCAGTTAATGTGGCTTAAGCTCGGATTATGAGCATCATTGATTCTGGATTGCTGACATTATTATTTTATTTACTTAATATGGTTTAAGCTTGGATTATGAGCTTTTTTGACTTAAGGAGCTCGAATGAGCATATGCAGTTAGTGAATATGGTGGCTTACACTCGAATTGTGAGCACTCCAGTTTCACAACCCACATCTGGATAGTCAAATTTAAAGTCTTGGGCAGGAACATGTATAACAATATAAATGGTAAACTAAAATGTGGTATGTATTTTCCTATATATGTTCACAATATAAATAATAGGATCACAGTACGATAATGATATGAATATGGCATGAAGATGTTTTGATCATAGTATGAAATATATGATAGTATGTAAAAAAATTTATACACATATGTACCGCTAAATATTAGGTTACTTAGTATATAGTTGTTTTCTACATTCAGGTTTAGAGCCAGTAAATAGTAGTTGACTGAAGAGTAGTAAGCTCATATAGACATCAATCAGAGTAAACCCACATCTTAAGGTGAATGTTTATATATGACATTCTTTTGTTTGTTTGTTTGTTTATGTCATGATATATGAAAGATTGTTTTCGTTTATGTATTTAAGTCAAAATCATGTATTTGAATATTTGACATACTTTTGTAAAACAGGGCTAGTGTAAGCCCAACATGGTTTGTTTTTATATTATTGATCTTTTGGGTCAAGAATTATGTTGAATGTTTTATATTGGTTGTTATGTCTTAAAAGAGATTTTGATGAAATAATTTTATATATAAAAAAAAGTTTTAATTTAACTGGATTTTTAGAAAAGAAAAAAAAAAGTTTTTTAGTATCCTCCTATATAGTTCTAGTATATTTGGCTATATCAACAGGTGTTACAGGCTTTGGATAGAGGCTCCACGAATGCGGATCCAATTGTCATCCCTAATATTTTTTTACTATATATTTGTTTTTTGTATTTTTCTTTCTTATTGAGAGTGTCATTCTTAGATTTAGTTTTGTATCTTCTTGGCAGATCTTCTTAGTGAAGTTGGTTATTGGAAGTTTAAAGATGAGTGACCCCTTCTAACAGTGGAACGGGGCGAGTTTGGGACAGATTTCACCATTTGTGTCTGTTCCCAAAAATTATATCTATTCTCGACTCCGCCTATTTTTTAATGGAAAAAAATTATTAGTCTCTATCCCTGTACCATACGAGAATGTCGATCATAGACCGATTCTCAATTTTATTAAAAAAATTTATTTTATTTTAATGTTAAAAATAATTTTATTATTTTAGTTGATTAATTAATTACAATTTTTTTAAATAAAAATATTTTTTATTTTTAGATAATTATTATTTTTTATTTTATTATTTTCAGAAATTAATCATGTTATATATATATATATATATATATATATATATATATATATGGGCGAGGAATAAGATGAAACATATACACAGTCTCCGCTCAATCCCGCTACAAGAGACTTCAAATTTGAAATAGTACATATAAATGGTAAAAAATCGGTTTATTCAACTCGGAATCCCACAAATACAGATTCAATTATCATTCCTAGCCTCTTCCGTTTCCCTGCCAACACAAGGAGTTTCAAATCTATCAGGTCTAAGGCTCGGGACAATAATGGCTATTTTCCTGTCGAAGGCGGCAGCTTGGACGGTGGATGTACTGTCGTAGGGCTGGATTTCTCTTTCTAAGTTATGAGAGGCGATACGCTTGCACTGGATTATGAAATTATATTTATAATTTGTAATACCTTTGAAATGGAGTGGTATTTACCAAAAAAAAAAAAAAAGGTTCAAGAGCATGTGAAAATGTATTCACGTCTAAGTTTGGGCCTCCAACTCCAAAGGGACCAAATCTGCAGGGCCTACCTGTTGATGGAGTAGAGCAAGACCTGGAATTATTAAATGAAATCAAATTGAGAAAGAGATGTGAAATAGTAAATTTATGAACTTATTTATTTTGAAATTTATTCATTTATTTATTTTAAAGTGATATGATAGGGAATGTGATTAAAAGAAGGAACTTGACGCTTGACAGACAGTTAAACAACGAAACTTCCAATAAAAGAAAATGAAAATAGTTTGGTGTACTTGTACATTCATAGTCTAGAAATTATGTGTATCGAATCAAAAATTGTCAAAATTATTCTGTGATCATTTCTTTACAACTCATTACCATCGTTTGTTTTCACCCTCCATTCAACCCCATTACTCTTTATGGATCTGCAACTAACACTAAAATTATATGTCTTATGCTAGCAATCAAATTATTTATTTTATCAAATTACTTATTTTGATTCTTAAATTTTATAATTTTTATATTGTTAAGCTTCTCTATAAATCTATTCAATTTATTTTTCAATTATCAATTTTATTGAATTGTCATTCTCAAATATTAAATATATTCAATTAATTCTTTTTAACTATCAATTTTTATCAATTAAATATTTGACATATAAGAGTTAATTGAACAAATTTTAAATTAGTTTTTATATGTAAAATATTTAGTATCTAATCAATAATTATTAACTGAATAAATTTGTATATAAAATATTTAGGATCCAATCAAAAGACTAAATTAATATTTAAATTATATTTAAAAACTTAATAACATAAATATATAAATTTCAGAAATTATCTTTTCTTTTCCTTCTATGTACACCTTTCTAGACTTGGCTTGACTTGAATGATCAATAATATGCTAAGCGCCATTATTTCTATAATGATAAAGTTTGACAAATAATTTTTTGAGAAAAATTAAAAAATAAAAATGATAACTGCGGGTGAAATGATGGAATATATAGCAGATGGGGAAGTTTACCTGTAAGTCTATTATCCCACCGAAAAGAATGAAGAAGAGAAAAAACCATATATTATTTTTTTACATTTATCAAAATGATTTTATTTAAGATTTCATGGATCATATTTTACTGACAAGTGTCTTATGTATAGCCTTATAATACATTTTCTCTTCAAATAATCCTTCTGTCTTCTCTCCTCTCCTCTCAGTTCTCTGTATCTCCCTCAGAACCACAACTTCTTCACTCTGTCTTTCTTTGCTACGCTTTCTCTCTTAGAAACACATACTCTCTCCGTATTTCAGAGAGTAGTGAGAAGAATCTTTCTTTTCCTTCTCTGAGGAATTTTTCTGTGCTGCCATGGCTGTGGCAGAGCTGACATCCCCTTCTTCTGTATATACCCATAACAGAACTCGACTTAACTCTTCTTCTCAGCTCTTACACTCATCGACCCATTTTTCTCTTCACCTTCGCCGTTGTTTTCGACCTCTCTCTCAGCCCCAAAGCACTAAAATCACTTGCTCAGTAAAGTAAGTTTCCGGTTTGCTTTTTGTGTTCTTTCATCAGGAATTCCATTATTGGCTAATTGTAATAATTACACTTATTGCAACTTTTCTCAGTCAAGTTCAAGCCCCAGTTGCAGTTCAGACCAAAGAATCGAAGGAAAAGTCTGATTGCTATGGTGTTTTCTGCCAAACATATGATCTTGTTGCGGTGTGTGTTTCTTGCCTGTATTATATAATATCAAATGCCATCTATGTGTTCGTTTAAATGTTCATGTTTTTGTTCGCCGGCTTAGAGGGTGGAACTGGTTCCTGTGTTTGTAATCCACTTCTATTTTTGCAACACAAACGCATTGATGTTGTTTTATGATTTATAATTTTTTTTTTCAAAAAAAATTAATAAATAAAGATTCCCATTTCAGTGTTGTGTAATATATGCTGCCTTTTCAATTTCCTTAATAGTGTAAATTGGGCAGTTTTACTTGTTAGTTTTTAGGTTGATTCTATGGTATGACTTATTGTTGAATCAGAGTGTTAAAATTGGGTTCTTCAATCTACACGTTGCTTTCAACTAAATTCATCGATGTTAGTTAGTTGTAGGTTATTTATTTATTTATGAAAAAACAAATCCAGCTTGTGAAAACACAATTGACAGATTGGCCGACTAATTTATCTGACTTGTTATTTCCAGACATCTTCTTGCATAATTTTCTACTACCATGTCTCCTAAAATAATGTTTTATTCCTTAATTTGTTTCATTGTATGACTAATTTAATATGATCAGATTACTTAAATCTGTGTTTCCCTTATGCTCACAGGAAGAGGAGACAAAATCATGGAAGAAACTAATTAATATAGCAGTTTCTGGTGCTGCTGGGATGATATCTAACCATTTACTTTTTAAAGTAAGGTCTTGTTTTTTTATTCAACTAAAATCTAAAGTTAATATTTTAGATCGTTGCTCAGTAGCTTTTGTTTACTATTTTACTCACTTCAAAGGAGAAAAATATTCTCCTTTTAATTTATAAAAAAATACATTTATGCTAATTCTTCATAATACTTCCATAGGATAGGAGACATAAATGTGACCCTTAATTAAATGTGACAATGCTAACTGCTTTGTTCCCTCCAGCTTGCGTCCGGTGAGGTTTTTGGCCCAGATCAGCCTATTGCATTGAAACTGTTGGGATCTGAAAGATCATTCCAAGCTCTTGAAGGTATGGCTATCTTCATGTACAGATTAAATTGATCTAATTTTAAACCTTTTGTCACTGAAAGGCAAGAATTCATTAGTACATACAAAAAGACATAATTGAAGGGAATGTAAATACTTAAACGTACTAAACTGTTATATAAATATGACAAAGATTAACTATATGATAATATTTTGATGAATTGAGATTCTGGCAGAGGCATTGCATCAAAACAAAGTACATGGTCTGCTTAACCAGTATTTTTTCCTCACTTTTTTATCGGAATGTGGCATGGATGACTAAACTGATTTATGAAACATGTTTAAAGTTGAAATAAATGCAATTCTAGCTCATATACATTGCATTCAACTTAGATTAAATTCTCAATGCTCTTAAAATTGCGGGCATTATTTTTGCAGGAGTAGCAATGGAACTTGAGGATTCTTTGTATCCTCTATTGAGGGAAGTGAGCATTGGAATAGATCCTTATGAGGTATTCCAAGATGCGGAATGGGCTTTGTTAATTGGAGCAAAGCCTCGAGGTCCTGGCATGGAACGAGCTGGCTTATTAGATATCAATGGACAGATTTTTGCCGAACAGGTACTATTTGTGCTAGCATCTTCTAATGTCTTTTTATTGATTATAGAGTAATTATAGAATTTTTATCTTTCTTATAAATGTAATAGGGAAAAGCTCTCAATACTGTTGCATCTCACAATGTTAAGGTGATAGTAGTTGGCAATCCTTGTAACACCAAGTAAGAATTATGATTTATTTTCAGTTTTTTATTGTTTTTTCTTGATAGCTACCTTATGTTAGTTCCATTGATGGATCTTACTGATATCTCATTCCTATGTGATGCAGTGCTTTAATCTGTCTAAAAAATGCTCCAAACATACCTGCCAAAAATTTTCATGCTTTGACTAGGTTAGATGAGAACAGGGCAAAATGCCAGGTAAATATGTCTCTTCAATAGCACTTCCAAGGATCTGCAGTAAATATTATCACGACAAGAAAGCACTAGATTAATTTGGTAATGGTGTATGAGCAGCTTGCCCTAAAAGCTGGTGTCT
This sequence comes from Triadica sebifera, assembly GCA_023653625.1. Taxonomy (NCBI): domain Eukaryota; kingdom Viridiplantae; phylum Streptophyta; class Magnoliopsida; order Malpighiales; family Euphorbiaceae; genus Triadica; species Triadica sebifera. The sequence continues at coordinate 13,218,460 of CM042898.1, read as the reverse complement.
TCTATGATAAAGTGTCAAATATGACCATATGGGGAAATCACTCAACAACTCAGGTATGAATGTTTTTTGGTTTGAAAAGTATCCACGATAAAATTCCCTTGAACTTCTCTCAAAGAAATTTTTCAACAGGTTCCAGACTTTCTAAATGCTAGAATCAATGGCTTACCTGTCAAAGAGGTTATCAAAGACCATAAATGGTTAGAAGAAGAGTTCACTGAGAAAGTCCAAAAGGTTAAAATTGCAAATGTATCTTAATGGAATTTCATCTTTTGTTTTACAACTGGACTTTGATTATAATGAAAGTGCGTTGGGCCCTAAGCTTAGTCCTTTATATTTGCAGAGAGGTGGAGTGCTTATTCAGAAATGGGGACGATCTTCAGCTGCATCAACTGCTGTGTCCATTGTTGATGCCATAAAGTCTCTAGTGACTCCTACCCCCGAGGGTGATTGGTTTTCTTCTGGAGTAAGTTCAGTTCACTTGTTTTACATATGCATGTTGTTCTATGACATCAGTTTCTGGTGAGAACCAGACTAGCACATTTGAATATTTATATATTTAAGTGGTAAAAGATGCATAAAACCCATTGTAGAATTTTGAAATTAATCCTTAAGACATTGAAGACTCCAAAGAAAATTCTTGCTGCCATCCTGTTAGGCTTATAGTGGTAGTCAAATCGAACATGTTTATTTCCTTTTGTGTTGAAGAAGAGTATTGCCATGCTTGTCCCAGCTAATCAAAAATCTCCTCTATTTCATAATCCAAGTTCTTGGCGTGAATAAATACATATGAACGTTTTCATTTAGCTAAAGTTCAGTACAGTTGTTTACATCATAGTTCATGTACAAATTCAGGTTTATACTAATGGGAATCCCTATGGCATAGCAGAAGATTTAGTTTTCAGTATGCCTTGCAGATCAAAAGTAAGCTCTCTCTCAGAACTTTTTGTTTCTTTTTTAATTTTGATGTTATGGGCAAGCTCTGAAAGTAATTTTCACTTGGCAGGGAGATGGTGATTATGAACTTGTCAAAGATGTAATATTTGATGGCTACCTTCTCAAGAAAATTACGAAGGTATTATTCTTCATCAACCAACTTTCCAATGAGAACCATGGCTAGATGGTGAAACAGCTCTTTTTTTCATAGTATTGAATGGAATGATACCAACATCTGACTGATTCCAATTAGGAAGAAAAAAATTTGGAATTATGGACTTCTGATTTCTACAGAATTTCAAATTAGTTACTGTTAGAAGCACTAGGATTTTACATGAACTTTCCAATTTTATGTAAATTTTTGGCAGAGTGAAGCTGAGTTGCTAGCTGAGAAGAGGTGTGTAGCCCACCTTATTGGAGAGGTAAAATTCATATTTTTTCGATCTTCCGTGGTGTCTCCTCTATTTCATTAACCGTTCTACTCTTTCTAGGGCGTTGCTTTCTGTGATCTTCCAGAGGACACAATGCTTCCTGGAGAAATGTAACGTATCAGAAAGGTTTCTTTTCATATTCTTCTACAACTGCTGAAGTGGAGCTCAGAAAGCTGATGATGTAATTATAAGATTATTATTTTATTGTGTTTGGGAATAACGGATTATAGCAATCTGTCAATTTCAAGGGGTGAATAAATTTTGAGGAGAAGATCATCGGACAATATTTACATAGACTTGAATTATGTCCATGAATATATTCATAGACTATCCAATCCTAAATTATCATGGTTTTAAAATTGTCATAATTCTGTTTACATGACAGTTTATTATTAGAAACGGCTTAGGCAAGAAAAACTCCTGATCATCACTAGTGATATGCAATGGACCTGATGTATTTATTGTCAATTTTTCTACCTTCGATACAGTATCTTTGTGTTCTATTTCCATAAAATTGTTCAGTCACTTCTATTCAAACCTGGAAGATTGTTCCAAAGTCGCGCTTCTCTGAGGCCTCTGGGTTAATCAAGGGATTTGTGCCACAAACAAGGATCTTACTTGATACGAAATAAAGAAAATATGAATGCTGAACTATTAAATTTTCCGAGAGAAGAAAATTTTTAAAGTTAGCGACTTATTTAGTAGTTTGATGCGGAAAATGAGAGGACTGTCACCATTCCTAAATTTTCATTACCCTCCGATCATCACATTTAGCCACCCAATTGTGAATAATTTTAAATAATAACTATTACTTAAGAAAAAAAAAATGACCTGATTGAGTCCAACCGAGCTCGGTTTGTGACAAGGTCGACTCAGAAACATCCAGACCTTCCAATTTGCGATGGTAATAGAGATTAGATGGTCAAAACTAGATCATAAAAATAATGGGGTTCTTTTTCCCTAAGAAAATTAAATATTAAGCTCATAAAGTCTTTCCAAACCTAATGTCAAAATAACTAGGTTTGGCATTAAGACAAAAATAGTATAGTGCTTTCATCTCCAACCGGTGTCATATTTATAGCAAGAAATAGTGGCTACAATCTAACGCTATATTTTGCGTGATATTGCTATTCATTTTAGGGAAAGTGAAAGGTTATAATATATATATATATATATATATATATATATATATATATATATATATATATATATAATATTTTTTTAGTGTAAAAGATGGTGATACGATATCTTAGGTTGAAGATGTCTTGAGCAAAAGCATTGTCATCTATAAAAAAAAAAAACCAACTAATCGCCTCAGCATTTCAAAGAACTATAAAGGCATCAAAATTTGTCTATTTTATTATTAGCTAATGTGACAATGAAGTAACTAGAAATGCGAGTTAAAAAATTTACAGTTACATTAACGCCATATCTGCTAACTGATAAGTAACAAAAAGGATCAAGTAAATTCTATCATCAAGTACATCCCGCAGCCGTTTATGACAGAATCTGAGATGGGCTGTAGTTTCCGCCTCTGGGAAATAAATAAATAACCAGTACTTAATCCGATGTTAGTCAGATTAAAAAACTCTTTATGAAATAAAGGGAGCGCCACATAGCAATCATGTGGAATAAAAGAAATACACCATTCCCATAAGCATTAGCAACTAAAGGCCACAATAACATCCTTGCAGATTGTTTACGCTGATACATTCTTTTAATCAACGTACCTATCTATATAGCCATCAATCCTCTTGGTCACCAATTCATGAGGATGCCAATGAATAAATACCAATGAAATTGCAAAACCCACTCAAATAATATTTCTGTAATCATCACCAAGAAAATTATAACATTAAGGAAGAGAGCAATTGACCGTCAGTGAACACCAATACGGCATCTTCTCCATTTATTGGGCCACATGCATTTTCAAATCAAGCTCTTTTGCTGATCACAAACTATCTTATATTATCATGATATTTTGGCACATTGCCTTGATAAGTTCAGAGCTGTTTATACATATAAGCAGATAAAATTCTACCTTCAAACTACTTAAAACGTGTGCAGTTCAGGAAAATTACAATGAATTATCAGTATAGTTGAAACACACCAACTATCATGTTTGGCAGTTAAATATAAATAAAGAATTTGTAACATCTTTGTTGTCCTAAGCATCCTATAATGGAGACTGATGACCAATCAACCCCCAATAAAAATGAAAACAGGGAACACGTTTTCAGTGTCTCAAAAGCCAACATTCATCGACCATATCAGTTAGTTGGCACAAACACAGGTCCCAATTTTATAACTTACTGAAAGGATCAAAACCCAGAACAACATTAAGAAGAACCAGCCCCGAGATACCACGGACCATGTCTTGCCAGAAAATATGTTTGCTATTGGCACTGAACTGACTGGACTCACATTATCTTGTGACATGGCAAAAGAAAGAATTATACTGACATTCCCATTCTTCCCAAATGACCAGTCAGTACCACTGCTTCCAAATGTAATGTTTTCTATTCTTATCATGCCAGCGGTGACACGAATCGAACTGGATGATTGTGCTGCATTCAACTGTAGAGCTGTACCCTTGATAGGGAACTCTGAAGCAAATGCAGGAGGTGCAGGAATGCTGCCCAACATGTGACTGGCCTGCTTCATGAAAGGATATTTCATATCTGTACCATAAACAAGACGCAAACAAATGAACTCAAATCAACAAATAAGGAATTGTATAACAGAGGGCAACATAGTTTTTTATTTTGTGCTCGCATGCCTCCTATAGTAATAGGAAGAGAAAACTGCAATAGAAATACGAACTGCAGAACAAATTGAAAATTTAAAGCTACCTGACTCAAACTCTGTCACTTCTGGCTTTTGTTGCTTTGATGAGGATGCGTCACTGTTATTGTGTGTTTCTAGATGTTTGTCAGTTGCTAATGGCACTTCCTCAGTTACTCCATTCACATCCTGCTGTAAAGAAATGACTCAGTTGATGTGGACAATCAGAAGCCAATTGAGGCAAGGACAATAAAAATCTAAATGCAATATTTACCTTCTCAAGTAGTGGAGCTTGTTCAGAAACAGTTTCGCTTCCCATAATTTCGGAAGGATCAAAAGTCAGGTTGTCATCATTAGCATCAAAGAAACTGAGGTACTCATCAACCATGTCAAAAACGGTAGAATCCCCAGCAGAGTCAGGTTCCACGGGATTTGAGAGATCATTAGCTTCCAGAAACAATCCTTCACTAAATGGAGGACCATTGCTAGCATCCAAGAACGGTTCATCTAGCAAGTAATTGTTGTCTATAGCATCCACATTGTTGCTGGATTCAGCAATATATTCCCGTCTAACTGATTTTGCATCAATTTCATATTGCCCAGGCAGACTAAATAATTTTTGGTCACTAGGCAGATTAGAAATATACTGAGTTTCCCCACCATCAATTATTGGCTTATGATCATCTCCACTGAAGTTTCCAGAGTGCTCCATGTAGTTGCTTGTTTCCCCATGGTAGTAATTCACAGGAAGTGCAGTATTTTCAGAAGCAACTCCAACATCAAAATTCTGCCAAATACCCCCATATTCAAAATTTCAAAATTTCATTAGACAATAATTCAAGTAATTAGCCACGGAATCACAAAATGCCCCTATTTAAATTCTTCTCTTAGCCTCTATCAAACTGTTAGCACCTAATTTATTGTTAACACCTCATTTATTGTTCTTCCCTTTTTCTTTCTACACTAATCAACAAAAGAGCATCTAACATCTTCAATTCCCTCATACCCTCCAAACCTGCAAATTGGTTTTCTTCTTTTCATGTATACACTGCACCGTAAAATAACGCCACATCCTTGTTACTTTTAAAACCTAGTCCGCACAATAATGCTCTACTCTTCCATCCCTTGCAATTATTTTTTAAAAAGACACACACAAATATATTCAAAGAGCCATAATTTTTTGCTGCCACCAAGCAGACAGCCTATTCTCTCTAAGAATCGACAAAATAAATCATAATGCAATCCACAAACCTTAGCCTAAACCCTTTCTCTTCAACTATCAATCTTAACTTGCTAAAATTTTCACAATCTAACCCACAATAAATGCACACTATAACTTTTCCTACATTTATCAACTGCCATAACCACATTGCTTTACACTAGAAAAAGCTAAACCAGTAATTTACAAAATACCACCAAGTCACATCATCATTCAAAAGCCTATACTTATACAATAAAGATTCCTTCATTTATGTTCCTATGATTAAAGATGTTTCACAATCATAATTAAGAAAATTATCTTAGATGTAAACAAGTATGGTTTCCAAATGATCTGCAGCTAACTTTGCATGCAAAATCCCATATGGTAACCTCAGTTTATTGCTTCTTCAAATTTCATTCACTTGAAACAATCTGTCATGCGAAAGCAGTAAAAAAAGACAATTACACAATGTTCATCACGGAGATCAAGTACAAACCTGGTCAAAGTCATTTGTTTCCACATATGCATCATCACCTAGTGCCAATTCATCAGTCACCACCATATCTTCACCTGGTAATACAGCCACCACCTCATCATCATCCCATTCCTCCTCAACAAATGGTGCCCCATATTGCTCTCCATTCTTTGGCCCTGTCCCACTTTTCTGGAAAATCCTACACAATACATAGGCATCCTGCCCCTCCAAAGGGCACAAACAAGTACATATAAAATAAGAAATCAATATTTAAAAGACCACAATCAAATTAAATTGAAAAAAAAAATGAATTTTACAATTTGAATTTGATCTCACTTGAACAATTCCAGCTTTCTCCAAATCCTCATCAGTTAGGCGATACTCATGCATCACCCAATTGGAGCGCTCACCACGTGGAGCTCGACCAAGATGATACACAAGGGTCTTTTTCATCCCCACAGTCAGTGAATTCCAGCGAACAGGGCGGTCCTTTCCGGTTGTCTTCCAGTATCCTTTCTCAGTTGCCCGGTTAGTCTTGGACCCATTGCCATACTTCTTATCCAGCACACTGAAAAAATACCACTCCAGATCCCTTGTCTTCAACTTCGACTTGTCTAAAATCCCAACAGAAAGAGACAATTCAAGACTTTCAAACGCGGTTTATAATGTTAACTACTTCCCCTACTTGAAGGCAATAATTAGGGCACCAACCCCTGACTCATGGCAAATGAGCTCGAAAAGAACAAAATTCATCAATTGATTCAAAAAGAAAAAAAGAAAAACCAAGAAAGATTTAGAGACATATACAAATCATACCTGGGAGATCCCACGGCTCAGATTTATAGATGTCGATGACAGCGATGGGATCAAACCGAAAGGGTTTATTAGTAACCTTCCGTTTGAGGTAATATCGGATGAGTTCCTCATCAGTGGGGTGGAATCGGAATCCAGGAGCGAGAGAAGCAGCCGACTTATCACCACGGGCCATCTACCAATTCGACAATTCGAAAATAAACAGCTTTTATCTATTAAATTGAAAGTGAAATTAAGGATAACAGCGGGTTTGGAATTGGGGGATTTGAAGGGAAACTAGAAATGAGGGTTAGGGTTTATGGAACTGAAATTGAACTGCAAGGAGAGAGTTGAATCAATAGAAAGGAGAGAAGGAGAGAAGCCTTTGTAAGTAAAAGCGAAGAATTAGGAAAGTTCGGATTTTTATTATTAATATACATAATCCTTTTGCTTGTCGCTATTGATTTCCCGAGGGAGGATTGCAGAGGAAGGCAGCGGAATTGTTAAAGTCACAATGAATAATATGGTTTTTCTACACTACCTAACGCGTCGCAATGGCGGCGGTTGTGAATCAGTTCAGATATGGATTTCTCGTCCATTCTTGCAATTGATTTTAAATATCAATGCCAAAAAATAGTAATGATCCGAATTGGATCTTATTAAATTGTACCATTCAATAAATTTTAAAAAAATAGCAAAATTTAATATATAATAAATTAAGTCAATAAATATTTAAATAAATATTATTTTATTTTAAAATATAAATTGCATAATAATACCATAATAAATAATATTATTATAAAATAATGTTTTAATTTTTTATAAGAAAATGGATATTTTACTAAATATAAGAAAAAAAAATCACCTTCCTTAAAAAGATAAAATGATGAAAAGTCTTCCTATAACTAAACAATATAAAACAAGATTAAAAATTATATTTATAAAAATACATGTACTGCATTTTAAAATAATCGCCACCCAAAAACAGTGTCGTGGATAATCAATATTATTTTGTTCAGATACAAAAATGTCAAACGATGAATTTGTTTCATCGAACATATTGACTAAACCTTAAGAAGTGTTGTTCATCTCAAATTTATTTATTGTAGGATAAATTTATCAGATATATAATTCACCCCGATGATCATATAGATATTCATAATAAAACTGGAGAACAGATGAATTAATATAAGGATTGACTCCATATTTATATTTTAAATTGGTAATAATTTAATTTGAAGCAGTTCATTCAACATATTAAGTGTAAAAATTTAAGAACCTATTAGTGTGTGTAAGTATATAAGTAATTACACATATTATAACTACTATAAACTCTCTCTGAAATTTAAGTCAATGAAAGAAAGAATAATATATTTATTCAAACGGTTTTTTACATCTATAATTTAAATTAATAATATTTAAAAAAATTGTGATTTTTTAGAATCGTTATATAACGTTTGTATTGATCTATATCATCTATATTGCTCATAAAGGATGATACAATGATTTTACATTGATATTTTCAATTAGTAAGAGTGTATCGATCATGTATCTTATTGGAACCCTAAAAACAATATTATGTAACAGGCGATACACAACGTATTGGACGATATTTAAAACCTTGGTTCTAACAAAAAATTTGAAAGTGTTTGATGATAAATACTTAGGTATGTATGGTTTAGTAGTTTAAATATAGTTGGTAGCTGATAATTGATAATTAATTGGATGTGGCTGGTAGCTGATAGTTAATAGCTAATAATGGATTGACACTTCTTATTTAGTAAAATTAATTGAGTTGCTAATATTAGAATAAATTTGATTCAAAACTAGAAAGTTTAGTGCTTAAATGATGAAAAAGAAAATTTAACTACGAATTTATTTGAGAAGAATGAAAAGTTATGGGGCCTAATGATGAAAATGGGAAAGATGGAGGACCAAAATGGCAATTTTCCATGACTAGAGTCAATTAATCTAGTTTATTCCTCCATTGCCAATTAAAACCTAATGGCCTATTTACATCTTAAGCTCACATCTAATACCACTATAAAAGGAATTAGGAGGGGCCAACATTTGCACCATCTTAAACCTTCCACTATATTAATCTTCTACATCCACTCTCCATTACGAAGACCATCTCTCTCCATTGAAACACTTTAATTAATCATCAAGTAAAGGAAAGAGGTGTGTAATGAGGGGGGAAATTAACAAAAATGCCTTTTATGACTTAAACAAGTAACCAAGAAAATGAGAAAGGAAGAAGAAGAAGAAGAAGAAGAAGAAGAAGAAGAAGAAGAAGAAAAAGAAGAAAAAGAAGAAGAAGAAGAAGAAGAAGAAGAAAACGATTAACAATTGTATTATGTTTTCTACTTTGTTTCTGCCCTTTGGCAGTTTTAGGGTACCAACTTTAGTCCTTCATATCTTACAATATGTAACTCATATTATAATGAAACTTGGTATAAACTTAGATAGGTAAAAGTGGAACATTTTTCATGTTTAAAACTTTTATCATTTTAACGTCCTCAAATTATAAGAAACATTTCACTGTTTAAGAACATAATTGGCTTTCAGGTCATTATAGCTTGTGAAGGCCCTATCTCACTCTAAAATAAGATATTAAGGTGATATTTATGCAAAAATTTATCTAAGACATAAGCTTATAACTTTAATGTTTTGATAATTTACAAAATTAATCTCTAATCTCGAACTCTAGGGTTTCTTTTGATTTTTATTCGTGAGAGAAAGGAAGAACAACTGTCATATTTTTATATTTGACCATATTCACTGGCGTGAACTGTTCCTACAACATCATTCACGGTTGTGACGTTAAAGTCACAAGCGTGAACCTTGACCCTTCACTTTTCTCATCTTTTCTTAACTTTTTTTCCTTAATCATGCCTTAAACCATATACTTGAATCTTTTCTTAATTCGTATTATTAACTAGGCCCTAATTATGGGCATTACAAAGTTACCCCAAATTTGCATAATTTTACAATCTCATTCCAAAACTATTTTTTCATAAAAATAGTTGATAATAAACCATGAAATTAAATAAATAGATCAATTAGTCTTTTAACTACCATTTTTTGTAGTTGTTGATACCTCTTCTTTGGTTCTCCCTTAAATCATGGCTAACTCTATCAATGATCATACTTTATAAATCTCAAAACTAGGTCATAATTCATCCCAATCTATATAGTCTCAAGGCATATCACATACAAATACCATCACTCATCACAATCAATCGTAATTTCCATATCAATTAACTTCTAACTCACTATCTAACTCAATATTACAATTATAAGACTTTGATTAATTATATTCATAATGAAGCAATTAAAATTGCCAACAAGCATGCACATACCTTTTTATGAGACTATCACATCTGTCACTTTTTCTTAAGCTTTCAAACTCTCTTCTCTCCCTCCTTGCCTTTCTTGCCTCCCTTGTCATACACATACCTAACACATTCTAATAAACAATATTTCTACACATATCCTTGATAAGGTGATACATGGTTTATCTAATTTCATGTTTATTATTATGTTTTTCCCTTTTATCAAACTAGAGTAACCCTAACTCCCTCCCAGGGCACGATTCATGGTCTCACTCTTAAAGGGTTCCTTTCATTTCATTTTAAGGAAATTCAAGGCCTAAGTTCATCATTTTTCTTCCTTGTATGAACCATTTTCAAGTTCTTCAATTCCTTTCACAACTTTTACCAATTCAAGGTTTAAGGGGACTTAGTCTTTTTATATGTTTAAGAAATGATTGAAGAGGAAATAAGGATCACTTACCTCTCTGAAAGACATCTTATTGGTTGAAACCTCAATGAAAGGTTTCTCTCTCCACCTCTTTTAATTCAAATGATGTGTTTAATGCTATGAGATATGATACTGAATGAGAAGTGCCATAAATGCTAAGTATGCTTTGAATAGTAATTAGTATTAGTGATGCCACAAGTTTATCTTGTAATAAATGTGCCTAAGGAGGCATTAATGAGTACAATGAATAATGATAATTGCATATGGTTGATAATGGTATTAATGAGGTTATAAAAATGGTTGTTGAACAATGAATGTATGAGATGGTATTGGATGAGATAGGTAAAGTAAGTTATGGTCTTTATATGATGTTATAGTAAGAAAATGCATGTTTGATGAGAATGTTAATAGGAAAATATTGTCATGGGACAATCCTTAGAGCCTTGTATGTGTATAAGAATGAATGCTTGTTTTAATGTTGTGTGTTGTTGGAAACCCATATTCACTCTTGTGACTAGGTGTTCAAGATTGTGAATCTCAAGTGTCATTCCCATGACCATTTTCTTTCATGCCCATGAAAAAGATGCATAAAACGGATAATTTCTTCATGACCATGGTCTCAATTTAGTTCATGGGTAAGGGTACTAGTGAACTATTCTTCACGGCCTTGAGTATATAGTTCATGCCTGTGAAGATTGTTTAAAATGAAATATGATGCTTATGAAATGGTTATGTAAATGCCTTCCATGATGAAACGTTAAAAGTATGCTCTTATGAATATCATATGATGAGTTTATATATGCATGAAGTGTTTATGATATGAGATTAATAAGGAATATGAACAAGTAAAACCCAAACTCGATACTAAGACTAGTAGTAGGATAAATGACTTGCCATTAAAGGAGTTTATGGTACTGTAGTTATATGCTTACTTAGTCAATATGGCTTAAGCTTGGAGAGCACTATTGACTTGAGGAGCCTAGATTGGAACATGAGATTATAGATGAAATCAAATACCGAAGTTATATGTTTACTCAGTTAATGTGGCATAAGTTTGGAGAGCGCCATTGATTTGAGAAGCCTGGACTACCATATGTTTGTAGATAGTGGCAGAGTGGCTTAAGCTCAGAGAGCGCCTTTGTCCACAACCCATATCCAAATAGTCGATGTTGAGAGTTGTTGGGCAATGATAATGATAATAATAATGATAATGATATTGATAAAGTGATTAAAGAACATATTATTATGAAATGAATGTTAAGATATAAATATGCAAGTATATAAATGCATACAGTTAAATGTGATATGCTATGGTTATTATTTATGTGCTCAATGAGTTATTAAATCCATAAGGTGATATCTTTATATATGATATAATAATTTCACTAAAATTCTATGAGGTTCTATATGATGCAAAGAATATGTATGAATTGATGTATAATATTTGATTGCATGATAAATTTCTATGCCTATATGTACCACTAACCTTTCAGTAGCTCAGCGTGCGAGTATTTTTCCCACGCAAGTTAGAGCCTTGTAGATAAGTAGAAGTTGATCAAGAGAAGTAGCCCAAACATCAGAGACATCATATCAGACCCTACACGGGTCGATGATAGCATATGTTGCTCTTTTGTATTTTTGTACATGTCATAGTAAGGGGGTTGTTTGCTTGTATACATGTATATGTGGAAGAATTATGTAATTCTTTGTTAAAGACATGTATTTTTGTAAACCCCTAGTCAAGGGTTAAACATGTTTTGTCAAGTCAATCTCTTCTTTTACTTTATGTCTTATGCAAGTTATCATGGCCATGGTGTAGAAAAAGGTTTTAAATTTTCACAGGTTTTTCGCATCTTGTTACCATGGTGTCAGCTCAATTAATAGGGTTTATTCTAATTAACTAAGAGGGCGCTACAAGCCTTGTTAGTGTTTATGGCAGTTAGATGACAAATGACTTTAATAGTAGTGAGACATGTTTTTCTTATTACATAAGATTTAATGATTAATGAAAAAAGGGTTATAAGCCATGGTAAGTACCAATTGGATTGAAATATTGATGTTTTATGTAATTTTGCTTGATTGATGGTTTTTGTATGAAAAAGGTGATGGAACTGTGTGTAAAAGTTAATAGAAAAGTGTGTGACTAATGTTGAGAATTGATGTGTGGTGAAAACAAAGGGATGATATTACTATATTGCTGGAAATAAAGTTTATGACTTGTGAATTGTCATCGCAAAGTAAATTGATCTAACAAACAAAATGGTTCGTGGGGAATGGCGTGACCACGATGATTTGATGTATGTCATGAGGAGCTTTTTGTGACCTCACCACCATATTGCTACCATGCTTTTAATTGAGTTAAGAAATAGTAAGGATCTAGATGAGAGGTGTGACCATGAAAGGTGCTCATGAAAAAGAAAAGTATGATCGTGCCTAATGGGTAGTGATTGCTAATTCTAATAGCAAGAAAATAATGCTTGAAATGATGGGCAATGATAGAAGGAATGCATGAAATGAATAGGAATGTTGCAATAATTATGAGAAACAGTGAAAATACATGATAATAAGCCCATTTACCAATACCTAGCATATATTAGAGGGCTAGACAAATTGACATATCAATTAGGGATCTGGACATAAAAGACTATGCATTGAGAAAGAAGATTATAGATTGCAAACAATCACAAATGAGGCTGTGATGAGCCAGTAAATAAAATAAAGAAAGTTAAATTGCGATCAATCACCAAATTGTAGACATTAAAAAAGACGCATAACATCACGATATATGATAATTTTGTAGGAACTAAGTTAGAAAAGAAAAGGCTAAAAAAGAAAATGAGTCCCTTGTGTCTCCTTAGTTTTGGTTTAAGTAATGATGGATGACAAACAAAGCAAAATTGAAGTTGATATATAAATGAGAATAATTTGCATTATGTCATTGAATTATTGTTATTGAATGGCATGTGCAACTTGATATGAACAAAGGTTATACATGCATGATTTTTGTATCCAAAGTATTGAATTACATAAGAGAAAATAATGTGGGACAAATAATGTTATAGTAAGAACGACTTATAACTGTGTTAGTAAACATTATAGTTAACATAAAATTATGATGCAGATATATGTATAATAAGGGTAAAACAAGATAAAGTAATTTTATTTATGTATGTGATGAATATGTGATGTGTGTGGCAAATGTGTCGTGTTTAAATACATATGTGACATTTTGAGTTATTTTATTTAATCATCTATATCTATTACCAAAAAGCATGCACCTTTAAGAATAATCCTTAGCGCGTGAGTTTTTTCGTTTTGTTTCATGCATAGGTAAGAAGATACGAAAGTTGTAGAAATTTAGAAGGTCGCCTATTAGAAATCAAATGGGTCACATATTGAAAAGAGCAACTAAATAACCAAAATTTGGGTTGATCATCTAAATCTTAATTCTTTTTCATATTCTTATGCATGTACATGTCACTAAGCCTTAGGATATATATATATATATATATATATATATATATATATATATATATATATATATATATATATATATATATATATATTATGCTAATGGTAATGAGAATGGTAATAGAGATAATTGACTGGAGTTGTACAACTTATAAAACTTGTAAAAATCTTAATTGTCATGTTAATATGTATAAGGATATAAACATGTGAATAATAGGTAGATTGAGTGAGATATCATGTTGATATTGATGCTTGACATGTACCATTGATAGTAATAGTAGTGAAGAAAACTGATGATATCGGATGGTGAAAATACATTGGCTTGTAACCAATATATCTGTAAATCAAGTTTAAATAGGTCCACTATAGTTTGTCCTTAGAACAACGATATTATGTCGATTTTAACTTAAATAGGAATATTACAGGACAATAAATATACAATATAATAAGACATTACATCTAGACAAATAAGTAGCATCACCTTACTTATTTGTATTCACTAGGGTAAGGAAGTATTACAAACGAGCTTGAAAGCATGTAAATGTGTACCTTATTAGTATGCCAGAGCTAAAACTATCCACTTTTTTTGTGGTATCCTCAATTAATGTTTATAAGCATACCTAACCTTGGTATTGAATGTTAATCATCATTAATGACTTAAATGACCTTCAGAAAAAATGGCATTAGAAATTTTCTCTCAAGTATTAATGAATAGGCCCTGTACTTTTAAATGTACACTTGTTATGGAAAGACATGTATTATGTAATGTCCAACATTATTTACCTTGGATAAATTCTATGAAGTAAAAGGTTCATCAAAAGAAGGAATTAAATGTGTATCTCATAAGCCATTGAGGGAGTTAAATCTATAAGAGTGGTTATTGGGATGGTTTCATCTTTTTCCCTTTTGCATTCAAAATTTTAGTTGCATTCTTCCATAGGAATTCTCAAAAATTTCAAGGAAGTTTTTATGGTCGAGCATAGTGGTCCACACTCACTACACCAATGATAACGGATGTGAAATGAGGTTACTAGCTTTATAGCATTCTATTGAGTGTGTATCAACAAAAAGAGACAAGTTAGGGTTGGTGCCAGAATAGTCGTCGTATCCACTTTGATGATCAAATCAGTACATATCTCAAATATATATTTAAAAGGTAAAGTATATAAAAAGATTAAAAGAAAGGTAAAAATATTATGTAGATTGAAGAGGAGATATTAAATTCCCCCTACCTTAGGGTTTCTTTACCTCTTATACTATTGAGGATAGTTATATGAGGTAGTGAATGGTTACCTAAAGCATATGTGGTTATTGTGTCAGTGGGTTGAATGTGGTATCTCATGTGCAATGTGAGGATATGGAAAGTGGAGTTGTGTCCTCCAAATGTAGTGGCTTGCCATATGGGATCATATTGATGAAGCTCTAGATATCGGTAAGCTCTAAAGAGTACATTTGCTTAGGCAAGGTTTAGGGTTACTCATTAACGGAGCTCAATGGTCATCGTTTGTCCTTTGTGGTATCCCAATCCCTTCGCTCTTCTTATGCTGCTATTCCCACTACCCTCAAGATCATCGATTACATGGATTTTGCTGTTTTCATCTATCTGATCCAAATAATTTTTGGATCATTTCCATTTGATTCTTTTCTTTCAAAAGTACTTTCTTGCATAGGCGCAACAATCCTACCTATCTATTTTTATATTGAGGTGAATAAAGAAAATAAGGAATTCAAGGATTTATCTCCTGAGCATGCTTTCATTGATTTTGTTCTCTGCAATTTAGTGCTTCGGTTGGTGATTATGAATTTCCTAGTTTAATATAGCCATGTGGATTAATGAATATGCATTTTGTTGGAAAAATAAGTTCAAGAGAGAAATGAGAGAATGAATAGAAGAAAAAAAATTGTGGGACTCATTTTATAATTTTATAATTTAAAAAGAACCCACATTGTTTCTCTAATAATGAGTTAACAAGTCTTAATAAAAATAGGTTAATTTGATCCAAAATTAAACTGAAAGAAGCATTATTATATTATAGGGTCAATTTTCTTTTCAACACATACCTCAAGAGCTAATTTGTACCTTGTGCCTTTTTGGATATAGTCAATCATCAACCACATAAGTGTATACCACACTTATGTGGTTATTAAAACCATTTCATTGCCCACTTTACTCTTAACTAGACTAAATTGGATATAGAAATAAGTCTCTCACCCAAGACCTTAAGATACTTGCCTGAGCTTCCAGAATACATGTTTGAGGAAAAAGGAGTATGCACATATTGTTGGATTTTGAAGAATGAATCACATTCATAAACGTAGCGGAAAAATAAAATTTCTAAAATATGAAACAAAAGATCATACTTGTGTCATTAAAACTAATTTATAAAAACATAGAGGTTAAAAATTATACCTTGTAATTTCTTATTTGTTATTCAAATCTTCACTTTGTTGGATTGTAGCAAACCACAACAATCCACAACTAGGATGTCTCTAACTATAATCCACGTGAAGAATGAAGAAGAAACTACCAAAAGAAATGGTTTTAACAAATTCAAAGTGCTAGTTTGAAAGTGTTTTTGAGAGAATTTTGTTGTTTCTTAAAAATATTTTTTTCACAAAAAAAAAAATATTTTCATGTCTATTTTCTGCCATTTAATATCTTTTCTATTTGAATCAAATTCAAAGAAAAGATGAAAAGTTGAAAAGTTGAAAAGTTGGGCCTGCAGCGGGCTACTGCTGGGTAACCTAGTTGGCCCGCTAGGCAGGCCAACAGCTTACTTAGCCCGCGTGGGCTCGTGACCCTCCCAAATGATTGTTTCCGTGCGATCTCATCACAATCCATCCCGAAATAATTTTCTTATATTTTGGATCCTATCTAAGACCATTTTACTCATTCTCTATATTTTCAATGCGTATGACCCATTAGGTTCTTGGTTATGTTGGCCACTTAAATTAATAATTAATTTAAGCAAGTCATGAGCGGTATCTAGCAACACATCATGACCCCCAATTGTCCGAAAAGTTAGTGGTTTGACTACGATCCTTTCCATAGACAATTTTTCATGCAATTATTTCTTTCACCATTCTATGCCCCACTTGGTTCAAAGTATGGACATGTGTCAACTTCCACTAGACTGACTACATCACGTCAAGTCTAAGTAATGTTAGTTCTTGTCCCAGAGGCTCATTACTATATTAGATATGTCATTGAAGACTATCTTTATGATATTTCCACTTCGACCAGAGATTCCAGAGTAATGATCACTACAAGAGGCCATGGGTATACACTTCTTCTCTCATGAGTGGTGAATCATTTGTTGGTTACCCAATTACCTTCGAATACCACAAGTTGTATCCAATCACCACTCTATGAGCAACCTCCCTAAGGCAACAAGGAATAATGTCAAAACACAGAATCAATATTCAAGATATCCTTGAGTACCTTAAGTTTAAGGATACTTGCACCATTGCTATGATGAGACTATCATTGACCTTTGAATAGATTATCCATATGATTGTCTCATAGCTAGTCATCCAATGTACTTAGCTATATTTAGCAAGCATCCACATGTTAACTCTAAACATCTCATGTTTATAGATTATGAGATCTACTACTCGATCCAATCAAGGAGTGTAACATGTGCTAGTCTGTTTGTATTCATAATGTCCCATCTCATTAATCCTATGACTAGGGATAATTTTGATACTAACATAATTACACATGATAATAATCTCAATATCATGATCTCATCATGATTTCCTTCATGTTATGTTATGTATCAAGGATTTTATTAATTGATTTAATATCACTTATCAATTCATATATCGAATGAGCATCAAATTAATGAAAAAGCTTTTTTATTAATCAAATAAATTTGTATAATAAGTGCTAAAGGTGATTGCCTTTAAAGCACTCCTCTAACAAGCTCCCACTTGCACTAAAGCTAATCGCTTTTGTATTTAATTCCATATGCGAAAAAATGAGAATCATATTTCTTTTTGGGGAATTGGCTTAGTTAAGGGATCAACAATATTCTGATCAGGGGGCACTCTTTCTGTCTTTACATCATTCCTACCAATGATTTCGCTAATCAAATGGTATCTTTTGAGTACATGTTTGGATCTCTGATGAGACCATGGCTCATTTGCTTGTGCAATGACTCCATTATTATCACAATACATTTGTATTGGATCAATAATACTGGGAACGACTCCAAGTTCTATGATAAATTTCTTTATCCAAACTGCTTCCTTTGCTGCTTCAGAAGCTGCAATGTACTCTGCTTCAGTTGTGGAATCAACAATCATTTCCTGTTTGGAACTCTTCCAACTAACTGCTCTACTATTTAGTGTGAATATATAACCTGACTGAGATTTTGAGTCATCCTTATCATATTGGAAGCTGGCATTGGTATACCCGCTCATAATAAGATCTCCATCTCCATATACCAAGAATACATCCTTAGTCCTTCTTAAGTACTTAAGAATATTCTTGACAGCCACCTAATGACACTCATAGGGTTCGATTGGTATCTGCTCGTGACACTCAGAGCATATGATACATCGAGTCTTGTACATATCATAATGTACATGATTGATCCTATAGCTGAAGCATATGGAATCAAACTCATATGTGTTCTCTCATCTTGTGTCTTTGGATACAAAGACTTTGAGAGAGTAATCCCATGGGTCATAGGAATGTATCCCCTCTTGGACTACTCCATGCTAAACCTCTTTAACATCTTATCTATGTATGTAGACTGTGAAAGACCAATCAATCTTTTATATCTATCTCTATAGATCTTTATCCCCAAAATATAGACTGCTTCTCCAAGGTCTTTCATAGAGAAATTCTTGGATAACCAAATTTTGACTGATTGTAAGGCTAAGACATCATTTCCCATTAACAATATATCATCTACATATAACACAAAAAATACGATTGCACTCCTACTAACCTTCTTGTAAGCACAAGGTTCATCCGGATTTTATAAGAAACCAATCATATGGATAATCATATGGATAATCTATTCATAAAAGACTTTTTCATTAATTTGATGTTCATTGGATATATGAATTGATAAGTGATCTTAAATCAATTAATGAAGTCACATAACATAGCATGAAGGAAATCATGATGAGATCATGATATTGAGATTCTTATCATGTGTACTTATGCTAGTATCAAAATTATCCCTAGTCATATAATTAATGAGAAGGAACATTATTAATCCAGATAGACTAGCACATGTTACACTCCTTGATTGGATCGAATAGTAGATCTTATAATTTATAAACATGAGATGTTTAGAGTTAACATGTGGATGCTTGCTAAGTGTAGCTAAGTACATTGGATGAGCAACTATGAGACAATCATATGGATAATCTATTCAAATGTCAATGATAGTCTCATTATAGCAATGGTGCAAGTATCCTTGGACTTGGGGTACTCAAGGATATCTTGAATATTGATTTTGTATTTTGACACTATTCCTTGTTGCCTCAGAGAGGTAGCTCATAGGGTGGTGATTGGATACATCTTGAGGTATTCAAAGGTAATTGGGTAACCAATAAAGGATTCACCACTCTTGATAGAAGGAGTGTATACCCATGACCTCTTGTCGTGGTCATTACTCAAAAATCTCTGGCTGAAGTGGAAATGTCATAAAGATAGTCTTCAATGACATATCTAATACAGTAATGAGCCTCAAGGAATATCTAATACAGTAACTAGAAAAGGCATGTTAGGGGTGTATGAAAAGGCATGATGGATGATTATGGACTTAGGCCCAATGTGATTGGGCATGCATGAAATTATTTTGTTTTATGGTAAATAGGGCATGCATGTCTCTACCTCTTTTTCTTTCTTATATATTTCTCTTCTCATCTTACTCCCCTCAAATGTAAATTGAGGTTTTCTATAATTTGAAATATGTAATTAGATTACATATGATTAGGATAGAGTGAAGAAACAAAGGAGCAAGAAGCAAAGGAGATGGTTTCATAAACAAGAAGACTTAGAAATAGGAATTTGATTTCTATTTTGGGTTGTAAATTCATGCATATACCTAGGTAAGACCTAGTCAATTTCTCTTTGGCTCAAGAGATTGACTTTAGTATGTCCATAATCATGCCATATAGGTAATGTAACTATCTTTATATATCAATGTGATGAATGTATGATATATAAAAGCATGAAATAATAACTTGATGAGACTTTACAAAGAAATTCCTCACTAAATAAACAATTAAGTCTTACACCCTCCATTAATATGGGGAGAACCAGAGTTCTTCTAGAGTTAGGGTTGTTGAGTTGTCTGAAGCTAACTCTATAAGAATATGTTCAATCCATTGAAATTAGATTTCACGATTAATGGGTTAGACTTAACTGATATTATTAACTTGTTGGATTTGCGCCAAGGTTAATGTGTATTGGAGGTGAAGTTGGGTTTGTATACATGAGATGTACACATATCAAGAGTTGATAGCCCAATGTATGTGAACACATCAATAAGTTGATAGCACAAGATTCGATAGTTGCATGAATAATGCAATTGGTATGGATTAGATACCTACCAACCAAACTAAGGATAGCTTGTTGAGTTGCCTCAAGGTTATTCTTAGCTAGTTGGATATCGACCCACTAGGAGAACTTCCATATAAGTTCTCTTGGGTTCATAGTGAGGGCTATGGATTTACAATAAAATAGTGGGAGCCATAATGCGATTTATTAAAAACCTAATAAACATGCATTTTATGTACATTCTAACATGTTTTATTTTACATCTAGGTTGCTAGAATCATCATCATGACAAGTGTGAATTTGTGATCGCTAATGGAATCAAATAAGTTGACTGGGCCCAATTTTTTAGATTGGCTAAGAAATCTGAGAATAGTTCTCAAATTCGAAAAGATTGGCTATGTCCTAGATGAGGCACTCCCTAATCCCCTTGCTACTAATGCTTCTAAGGATGTTCAGAAGGCATATCAAAAGCATCTCGATGATAGTCAGATGGCAAGCTGCATTATGCTTGCTACTATGTTAGCTGAGTTGCAAAAGCAACATGAGGCTATGGATGCTAATTCCATAGTATACCATCTAAGAGACTTTTTTGATGAGAAAGCACATTCCGAAAGGTTCGAAACTTCAAAGTTTCTCTTCCGCACTAAGATGGTTGAGGGGACATCTCTAGTGCAATATGCATTGAAGATGAATGGCTATATTGAGAGGTTGGCCACCTTGGGATTTGTGATGGACCATGAATTAAGTATTGACTTAATTCTAACCAGTCTGTCTGATAGTTATTCACATTTTGTGCTTAACTATAGGATGAACCAAATCTTTACCACTATTCTTGAGCTGATTAACTTGCTTAAAACAGCTGAGCCATATGACAAGAAGGATAGTAAGGTTGTGATGTTGGTGGACTCTTTAAGTTCTAAAAGGAAAAACCTTAAGAAGAAGAAAAAATCCATGAAGCCTAAGGGAGGCGTGGCCAATACGAAGGCCAAGGAGATTGCTCCAAAAGGGACATGCTTCCATTGTGGCAAGGATAACCATTGGAAGAGAAACTGCAAGGCTTACTTGGAGTCCTTGAAGAAAAAGGCATCTGATGCCCCATCTACTTCAGGTATTTTGTCATTGAAATTAATTCTATTTCCAATAATAATATATGGGTATTAGATACTGGTTGTGGCTCACACATATGCACTGATATGCAGGGCCTAAGGAACAGTAGACAGCTCAATAAGGGAGAGTCAGACCTACGCGTTGGAAATGGATCAAGGGTTGCTGCATTAGCTATAGGAACATATGTATTGACCCTCCCTAGTGTGCTTATATTAAATTTGGATAATTGCTATTATGTACCTGCTTTGACTAAAAACATTATTTCTGTTTCAAGTCTAAATAAAGATGGTTTCCTTTTAGCTTTTAGTAACAATTGTTGTTCTATTATGTTGAATGGAATTCTTTATGCTAATGGTACATTATGCAATGGAATATACATATTAGATATGTCAAATCCAATTTTAAACATCAATGATAATAAAAGGCAAAAGCAAGATATGTTGAAATCATCTTATTTATGGCATTGTTGTCTTGGTCATATAAGTGAGAAACACATGGCTAAGCTACACAAAAGTGGTAGTTTGGGGTCATTTGATTATGAATCATATGACACATGTGAATCTTGTTTACTAGGCAAGATGACTAAATTACCCTTTAAGGGAAATGGTGAACATGCTAATGGACTTTTAGACTTAATACATTCAGATGTATGTGGTCCAATGTCTACACACGCTAAAAGTGGTTTCATCTACTTCATTACTTTTATCGATGACTACTCACGATATGGATACATGTATCTTATGAGATACAAATCTAAAACTTTTAAAAAGTTCAAAGAATTCAAAAATGAAGTAGAGAAACAACTTGACAAAAGTATTAAAACACTTCGATCAGATCGAGGAGGTGAATACTTGAGCCAAGAGTTTCTAGATTATCTTAGGGATAATGGGATTTTATCTCAATGGACTCCACCTTACACGCCACAATACAATGGTGTGGCTGAAAGAAGAAACCAAACCTTGTTAGACATGGTAAGGTCTATGATGAGTTTTGCAGAATTGCCTAAATCCTTTTGGGATTATGCACTAGAGACCTCCATTTATATATTAAATGGAGTTCCTTCAAAGTCAGTTGATGTTACTCCATATGAGATATGGTATAACAAGAGGCCCACATTTTCTTACATGAGAATTTGGGGTTGTCCTGCTTATATGAAGTGGACAATGTCAGATAAGCTAGAAGCTAAGTCTGACCGATGTCTATTTATGGGATATCCAAAAGCATCATATGGATATCAATTTTACCACCCTTTGGAACAAAAGGTTTTTGTTTCAAGACATGCTATCTTTTTAGAGAGAGGATTCCTTGTAAAAGGAGATAGTGAAAGCAAAATTGAACTTGAGGAAGTTCAAGATGCTCAAACAAATGCTGATCAACTGTCTGAACCCGAGCTTGTTACTCATACAGATGATATAATAGCTCAACCTTCTGAAGCACAAGAGCTTCGTAGGTCAAGTAAGATACGTACTGTTCCAGAGAGAGATGGATTTCTTATTAGTGAATAGAACGACGTATTGCTCATAGAAAATGATGAGCTACAACCTATGAAGACGTTCTGAATAGTTCAGAATCTGACAAATGGCTTCAAGCCATGAAGTCAAAAATGGATTCCATGTATGAAAACCAAATATGAACTTTGGTTGACCCACCCGAAGGAATAAAGCCTATAGGGTGCAAGTGGGTTTTCAAAAAGAAAACTGATATGAATGGTAATGTGATTACCTATAAAGCTAGACTTGTTGCTAAAGGTTATCGTTAAAGACAAAGAATTGACTACGATGAAACTTTTAGCCCAGTAGCTATGCTTAAATCCATAAGGATACTCCTAGCCATTGCTACTCATTATGACTATGAGATATGACAAATGGATGTGAAAACAACTTTCCTTAATGAAAATCTGACTGAGGATGTGTACATGACACAACTAGAAGGTTTCATATCCAAAGATGGAAAAAAGGTATGTAAGCTTCAAAGATCCATTTATGGACTAAAGCAAGCATCCAGGAGTTGGAATATTCAGTTTGATGAGACAATCAAATAGTTTAGTTTCTTACAAAATCCGGATGAACCTTGTGTTTACAATAAGGTTAGTGGGAATGCAATCGTATTTCTTGTGTTATATGTAGAAGACATATTGTTAATAGGAAATGATGTCTCAGCCTTACAATCAGTCAAAATTTGGTTATCCAAGAATTTCTCTATGAAAGACCTTGGAGAAGCAGTCTATATTTTAGGGATAAATATCTATAGAGATGGATCTAAAAGATTGCTTGGTCTTTCACAGTCTACATACATAGATAAGATGCTAAAGAGGTTTAGCATGGAGTAGTCCAAGAGGGGATATATTCCCATGACCCATGGGATTACTCTCTCAAAGTCTTTGTGTCCAAAGACATAAGATGAGAGGACACACATGAGTTTGATTCCATTTGCTTCAGCTATAGAATCAATCATGTATGCTATGATATGTACAAGACCTGATGTATCATATGCTCTGAGTGTCACGAGTCGGACCCTGGTTAGGGTCATTGGGTGGCTGTCAAGAATATCCTTAAGTACTTAAGAAGAACTAAGGATGTATTCTTGGTATATGGAGATGAAGATCTTGTTATGAGCGGGTATACCGATGCCAGCTTCCAATCTGACAAGGATGACTCAAAATCTCAGTCAGGTTATATATTCACACTAAATGGTGGAACAGTTAGTTGGAAGAGTCCCAAATAAGAAACGACTGTTGATTCCACAACCGAAGCAGAGTACATTGCAGCTTTTGAAGCAGTAAAGGAAGCAGTTTGGATAAGGAAATTCATCACAGAACTTGGAGTGGTTCCCAACATTATTGATCCAATACAATTGTATTGTGATAATAATGGATCCATTACGCAAGCAAAGGAGCCACGGTCTCATCAGAGATCCAAACATGTACTCAGAAGATACCATTTGATTAGAGAAATCATTGGTAGGAATGATGTAAAGATAGAAAGAGTGCTCACTGATCAGAATATTGCTGATCCTTTAACTAAGCTACTTCCCCAAAAGAAATATGATTCTCATGTACTCGCCTATGGAATTAAATACAAAGGCGATTGGCTTTAGTGCAAGTGAGAGCTTGTTAGAGGAGTGCTCTAAAGGCAATCACCTTTAGCACTTATTGTACAAATTTATTTGATTAATAAAAGACTTTTTCATTAATTTGATGTTCATTTGATATATGAATTGATAAGTGATCTTAAATCAATTAATGAAGTCCTTGATACATAACATAACATGAAGGAAATCATGATGAGATCATGATATTGAGATTCTTATCATGTGTAATTATGTTAGTATCAAAATTATCCATAGTCATAGGATTAATGAGACGGGACATTATTAATTCGAATAGACTAGCACATGTTACACTCCTTGATTGGATCGAGTAGTTGATCTCATAATCTATAAACATGAGATGTTTAGAGTTAACATGTGGATACTTGCTAAGTGTAGCTAAGTACATTGGATGACCAACTCTGAGACAATCATATGGATAATCTATTCAAATGTTAATAATAGTCTCATCATAGCAATGGTGCAAGTATCCTTAGACTTGAGGTACTCAAGGATATCTTGAATACTGATTCTGTATTTTGACACTATTCCTTATTGCCTCTGAGAGGTAGCTCATAGGGTGGTGATTGGATACAGCTTGAGGTATTCGAAGGTAATTGGGTAACCAACAAAGGATTCACCACTCTTGATAGAAGGAGTGTATACCCATGGCCTCTTGTCGTGGTCATTACTCAGGAATCTCTGGCCGGAGTGGAAATGTCATAAAGATAGTCTTCAATGAGATATCCAATAGAGTAATGAGCCTCAAGGACAAAAACTAACATTACTTGGACTAGACGTGACGTAGTCAGTCTAGTGGGAGTTGACACATGTCCATACTCTGAACCAAGTGGGGTACAGAATGGTGAAAGGAATAATTGCACAGACATTGTCTATGGAAAGGTTCGTAGTCAAACCAATGACTTTCCGGTTAATTGGGGGTCATGATGTGTTGCTAGATACCGCTCATGACCTGTTTAAATTAATTATTAACTTAAGTGGCCAACATAACCGAGAACCTAATGGGTCACACGCATTGAAGATATGAAGAATGAGTAAAATGGTCTTGGATAGGATCCAAAATATGAGAGAATTATTTTAGGATGGATTGTGATGAGATCGCATGAAAAAATCGTTCGGGAGTATCACGGGCCCATGCGGGCTAGGTAGGCAGCTGGGCTGCCCAGCAGCAGCCCACAGCAGGCCCAGCACGCCTGCTGCCTTCCCATCCGTTGGCTAATGGCTGTTTTTGGCCTTAATTAGGCCAATTATGGACAATTTATATTCATTTGTTTTCATTTTCTCCATTTTTGACTTTTCAACTTATTTTTGAATTTGATTCAAATAGAAAAGACATCAAATGGCAGAAACACAACAAATTCTTTCAAGAACACTTTCAAAGCTAGCACTTTGAATTTGTTCAAACCATTTCTCTTGATAGTTTCTTCTTCATTCTTCGCGTGGATTATCATTAGAGACATCATAGTATGGAGCTACAACCCAACAAAGTGAAGATTTGAAAAACAAATAAAAATTACAAGGTATAATTTTTAACATTTACATTTATATAAATTAGTTTTAATGGTACAAGTATGATCTTTTGTTTTGGGTTTTAAAAAATTTTATTTTTCACTGCGTTTATGAATATGATTCATTCTTCAAAACCTTACATTTTGCACCAGAGGAGACAACAATGGATTGATCAGGAAGTTAGAGCTTTTTCTCCTAGAAATGGCCCGAAGAGGCCTAACAGTGGCTTTATCTCGATGGTTTGCAAACCATCTTTTGTCAATTGCCACCAAGCCCTCTAGAGACATTTTGATTGGTGGGTACGTGACTCATATTGCCATCAATCTAGGATACTTAAAGCTAGAGGAACACCACTTCAACCTCATACCAGCACATCCTCAAGACCGACTAGACGTCGAGTCCTTCATCAAAATGGGAGCGGCTGTTCGTATAGTATTTGAGAACAACATCTACTACCACTTCACCAACACTATTGGTGAGATCATTTAGGAGGACAATGACTCAGATGACTTCAAAGCTGGCCTCCAAGGAATGCAGCAGAGGAAGAGACTTCGAGTTGAGGTGGTTCCTCTAGAGGTTGAGCAGGAAATCAGAGAATCCTGTGCCTCTACACCAAACTTGGCTCAGCAAGTGGCTGACCTATTGGCACCACGATTTGAGCAATTGCAGGCTTCGATGGATGAGAGGTTAGAGAACCTCAAGGATTTCATGGAGTCTCATATGGAGAGCCTCGAGGCGGAAGTAGCTCGCCTTAGAGATAGGATGTCCGACTAGACTTTATGTTAGCTGTGTTATTTTCTAGCTTGTTTGCTATAGGAATTTCCATTTTCTTTTAGAATTTCAATTTCTTTTGTATTTGTTTTTCTTTCTATATTAATATATTTGCTTTTGTTTTCCATTATGTTTTATCTTTTTGTTATTCTTTTTGTTGATGACAAAAGGGGGAAAACCTAGCAATATATTGTTTAAAGTTAAAAGCAATACTTATTTTGAATCAAATGAATATGCAAGTATGCAAATGAGCTTCATATACCTTAAATATACCTTAAGTATACTTTGCATATACCTCAATGCAAGTTACATGAATGAATATGCACTTGATATACTCTTCATATACCTTAAATATACTTAGCATAAATATAACTTGCTGTAAGGAAAACATTTTGGTATACATTGGATATACCTTGCATATAACTTGCATATACTTAAAATTAGGAAGCATATTCTAATGCTACACTTCATCATTCTTTACAATTCTTTCACTTCATCATTTTTTTCCCTAAGCATCTTTTGAGGAGGAGACTTCTCAAAAGCACATATTACTAGATTATTTGTCACCATCAAAAAGGGAGAGATTGTTGAACCTTGAGGGGTATTTCCGTCATTTTGATGCTAACAAATAAAATAGCAATAATGTATTTAACATACTTGTTTTATAAGTTTATTGAACATGGTATGAAATATGATAGGAAGAATGAAGAATGGAAGACTAATCTTAAAAAGACAAAAAATGAAGAAATAACATGTTCACGCCTGTGACCTTATATGTCACGCCCGTGATGAAGCTTAGCGCCAACTATCCAACATTTAAAGTTCACGGCCATGGAGAATGATAGCAACCATGAATGATCATATCAGTCATGCCTGTGAAAGAAAGTCATGCCCGTGAGAAGACATGACAAATTCTTCCAGAGAGCTTCACGGCCAGAGTCACCACTTGGATCACGACTAGGAAGGTTGTTCACGCCCGTGAAGATATAATATCACACCCATGATCAAATACTTCAAATCCTTCCAGAATGCTTCTCGACCAAAGTCATCACTCAAGTCACGGCTTGAAAGAACAGTCACGACCGTGACAACCATAATCACGACCGTGAAAGAGGAAAGAGAAACATGTCAGGCGTGAAAATAAGAGTTGGCGCAATGGCTATTTCCGTATTAAATGCAATCAAACGACTATAATTCTCCATGGAAGTATAAATGTAAGTAATTTATGAATCCAGAACAAGAGAATAGCTAATACTTCGAATCAAAATCTTGTTGTAAGCCATTTGTGCATTTGATATTTTCAAAACAAACATTTATTCTCTGTGAAAATCTTTTTTCTCATCATTCTCTGAGCATTAAAGATTTGTAAGTGTTTTTTTCTATAATCATCTCCTCAAGTGAGTTTGGGTATTTTGGGGTTAAGAGTAGAACACTTATAAGGGTTATTTGTGCGAGCCTTTAAAACACAAGGAATTGGTTTTTTGTGTGAGCCATTAAAATACAAGGGATTTTTGGGTTAGGTGTGATCCATTGTTAGAAACACCATAGTTGGGCATGAACTTGTAAAACTCCATTCTAACATTTAGAGTGTTAGTGAAACTCCCAATTGTGATTGGGGAGAGGAGTAGGATTTGTTAACACCCGAACCTTTTAAAAAATTCTTATATCTTATCTTTCTATCCCTACTCATCTTTCTCGTAGATGTTATACTATGAAATTAGCATCCATAGCCTCATGCTACTTTTGCAACTCAGCTTACATAGTAGCAAGCATAATGCAGATTATCATCTCACTATCATTGAGATGCTTTTGATATGCCTTCTGAACATCTTTAGAAGCATTAGCAGCAGGGGGATTAGGGAGTGCCTCATATAGGACAGAGCCAATCTTTTTGGATTTGAGAACTATTCTTAGATTCCTTAGCTAGTCCAAAAAATTAGCCCCAGTCAACTTATTTGATTCTATTAGTGATTGCAAATTCACACTTATCATGATGATGATTCTAGCAACCTAGATGTAAAAACAAAAAGTTAAAATGTACATAAAATGCATGTTTATTAGGTTTTTAATAAATCTCATTATGACTCCCACTATTTTATTGTGAATTCATAGCCTTCACTATGAACCCGAGAGAACTTATATGGAAATTCTACTAGTGGGTCGATATCCAACTTGCTAAGAATAACCTTGAGGCAACTCAACAAGCTATCCTTAGCTTGGTTGGTACGTATCTAATCCATACCAATTGCATTATTCATGCAACTATCGAATCTTGTGTTATCAACTTATTGATGTGTGCACATACAGTGGGCTCTCAACTCTTGATATGTGTAAATCTCATGTATACAAACCCAACTTCGCCTCTAATACACATAACGTTGGTACAAATCCAACAAGTTAATAATATCGGTGAAGTCTAACCCATTAATCGTGAAATCTAATTCCAATGGATTGAACATATTTTTATAGAGTGAGCTTGAGGCAACTCAAAAATCCTAACTCTAGAAGAACTCTGGTTCTCCCCATATTAATGGAAGGCGTAAGACTTAATTGTTTATTCAGTGAGAGATTTCTTTGTTAAGTCTCATCAAGTTATCATTTCATGCTTTTATATATCATACATTCATCACATGGATATATAAAGATAGTTACATTAACTATATGACATGATTATGGATATACTAAAGTCAATCTGTTGAGCCAAAGAGAAATTGACTAGGTCTTACCTAGGTATATGCATGAATTTCCAACCCAAAATAGAAATCAAATTCCTATTTCTAAGTCTTATTGTTTATGGTACCACCTCATTTGCTTCTTGCTCCTTTGTATCTTCATTCTATCATAATCCTATGTAATCTAATTACATATTTCAAATTACAGAAAATCTCACTTTACATTTGAGAGGAGTAATATGAGAAGAGAAATATATAAAAAAGAAAGAGAGGTAGGGACACACAGACCTTATTTACCATAAAACAAAACAATTTCATGCATACTCAATCACA
Source organism: Triadica sebifera (assembly GCA_023653625.1). Lineage (NCBI taxonomy): Eukaryota > Viridiplantae > Streptophyta > Magnoliopsida > Malpighiales > Euphorbiaceae > Triadica > Triadica sebifera. Next base: position 13,188,588 of record CM042898.1, on the reverse strand, counting down.
TTGGACCTAAGTCCATAATCATCCATAATGCCTTTTCATACACCCCTACATGCATTCTCTAATGCACAAAATAAAATTGACAATTTTGGATTTCAATATGTAAATCAATTCAACGCTTGAACCGAAATTACCTATTTGTGTTCTTTCGGTTAATTTAATTTTGTATGTCATTTTAAAGTAGAATTTAATATTTAATCAAATAAAATTAAATTAAATTCCATACTTCCAAAATTAATTCAAAATTAATTCTCCTTAAAATCAGAATATTATGATGTTAAAATTAAAGAATTTAATTTTAATATACATACCAATTTCTAGTCATACTAGAATTATAATTGCACAACTTAAATTAATTCAAAATTAATTTCCAAAAATTATAAAATTTTTTAGAACTTCAAATCATCATTATGTCAGCTCAAGTTCATCAAAATAATTTTGGCACAAGCCAAAATTATTAAAACAAATGAACCAACATACTTAGATGCTCAAAATGACTAATTCGACATCTATAATTTTTTAAAATTTTAAATGCTTGAAAAATAATTTTTGCATGTATCTAACATCCAAATAACATATTTTTAATCACATAAAAAAATATTTTAAAGTGCTGAAAACAAAATAAACACATATAAAAAAAAATCAAACAAAACAGCCCCATTGGGTATGCTAAAACAGTCCCGTTTTTATGTTTGTTTGAAAAATTAATTAAAATAATTTTTAATTAATTATTGGACACTTAAAGAGGCATAAACATATTCTAAATATGTCTAAATAATTTTTTTATAATCAAATTACAAGAAAAATATCACCAGTCCCATCAATTAAGCCAAACAACAACACATGTTCATAAATAAGACAATTTTAGGTATTTTTAAAATAGATCCAAAATTAATTATTTGAATCACATTAATATTATTTTTCAAACAAAATAATCATCCTTAATCATCCCATGATCATATTAGAGAAAGAAAAATGTGTAAAACATATTTTACAAATTAATTTCAAATTTTCAAAACCTACTAATCCAAAATCATTAAAACCATGCAATCTCATTGCACTTTCAATTAAAATTAATTTTAATGGACATAAGAGGTCTCTAATACCACTATTGGGTTTTGAAGAATGAGTCATATTCATAAATACAGCGAAAAAATAAAATTTTCAAAACCCGAAACAAAAGATCATACTTGTGTCATTAAAACTAATTTATATAAACATAGAGGTTAGAAATTATACCTTATAATTTCTTATTTGTTATTCAAATCTTCACTTTGTTGGGTTGTAGCAAACCACAAAAATGCACACTAGGATGTCTCTAACTATAATCCACGTGAAGAATGAAGAAGAAACTATAAAAAAAAATGGTTCGAACAAATTCAAAGTGTTAGATTCGAAAGTGTTATTGAGAGAATTTTGTTGTGTCTTAAAAATATTTTTTTCACAAAAACAAATTTTCATTTTCATTTTTTGTTATTTGATGTCTTTTCTATTTGAATCAAATTCAAAGAAAATATAAAAAGTCAAAAATGGAGAAAAGGGAAATGAATGAATAGTAATTGACCATAATTGGTTTAATTAAGGCCAAATTCTGCCATTGGCCAATGGGAGGGAGGTAGCAGCGGGCTGAGCCTGCTGCGGGCTATTGCTGGGCAGTCTAGCTGGCTCGCTAGGTCAGCCAGCAACCTGCCTAGCCCCCGCGGGCCTGCATGGGTCCGTACGGATCTGTGACCCTTCCAAATGATTTTTTCCATGCGATCTCATCGCGATACTTTTCGAAATTATTCTCTCATATTTTGGATCCTATCCAAGACCATTTTACTCATTCTCCATATCTTCAATGCATGTGACCCATTAAGTTCTCGGTTATGTTGTCTACTTAAATTAACAATTAATTTAAGCAAGTCATGAGCGGTATCTAGCAACAAATCATGACCCCCAATTGTCCGAAAAGTCAGTGGTTTGACTACGAACCTTTTCATAGACAATTTCTATGCAATTATTCCTTTCACCATTTTATACCCCACTTGGTTCAGAGTATGGACATGTGTCAGTTACCATTAGACTAACTACATCATGTATAGTCTAAGTAATGTTAGTTCTTATCATTGAGACTCATTACTATATTAGATATGTCATTAAAGACTATCCTTATGATATTTCCACTTTGGCCAGAGATTCCCGAGTAATGACAACGACAAGATGCCATGGGTATACACTCCTTTTATCAGGAGTGGTGAACCTTTGTTGGTTAGCCAATTACCTTCGAATACCTCAAACTATATCCAATCACCACCCTATGAGCAACTTCCCCGAGGGAATAAGGAATAATGTCAAAATACAGAATCAATATTCAAGATATCCTTAAGTACCTCAAGTCTAAGAATACTTGCACCATTGCTATGATGAGACTATCATTAACATTTGAATACATTATCCATATGATTCTCTCATAGTTGGTCATCCAATGTACTTAGCTATACTTAGTAAGCATCCACATGTTAACTCTAAACATCTCATGTTTATAGATTATGAGATATACTACTCAATCCAATCAAAGAGTGTAACATGTGCTAGTTTGTTTGGATTAATAATGTCTCATCTCATTAATCCTATGACTAAGGATAATTTTGATACTAACATAATTACACATGATAAGAATCTCAATATCATGATCTCATCATGATTTCCTTCATGCTATGTTATGTATCAAGGACTTCATTAATTGATTTAAGATCACTTATCAATTCATATATCAAATGAACATCAAATTAGTGAAAAAGCCTTTTATTAATCAAATAAATTTGTATAACAAATGCTAAAGGTGATTGCCTTTAGAGCACTCCTGTAACACATATAATAACCAAGGGAAAGCTCAGCTGAGCTTAAAGCCCTTGTCCTTCAAAGAGTCTCTAAAGTGACCAACCTAGGTCATCTAAGACCGATCTACCCTTAATGATATGTAATCTATCCTAGCTCTAGTCTTAGTTAGAGTATTGGGCATAAACCATATTCACAACTTACCATAACCATACCATACATAAACCATGATTTCCATATCATATATTCCATTTCATTCTAATATATAATCATAACAATAGAGGTACCTTAATTGAATAAACCTTGATTCATATGCCAAAACATAAGAAAAGTTCAAGTTTAACAACTTCACACTCGTGAACTACCTTTCATGACCATAAAGCACCCTTTTGATGGTAGTTTACTTGTGAATCAAACTGTGATTCAACCTATGAATCAACTACAGGTTTCATGGCCATGATCAACCCTTAATGGGGATGAACCTGGTTATGAACCCAACTGTAAAATTGCCTGTAAACGGGTCTATTTCATTCAAAAACTCAATGTTATGACATTCACACTCGTGAACCACCAGTTCATGGTTGTGAATCTTGAAAATTTCCAAATTTCCAAACCAAAATAGAGTATAACAAATCATATACAATATCTCTCTAAGATTGACCAGTTTTAATAACCCTATCAATGTTCCAACATACTTCTACATCAATCAATTCATCACATTTACCAATTCAAATATATTTTATATCACAAAATAGCATTTTAACCCCCAATATACATTTAAAACCCAAAATCATGTAATATAATCAAACCAACCAACTTTACAACATGCATTTAAGGCAATCAAAATGTACCCATGCATTTAGAGTCTTTGAATGCGGTTATGTATATACCTTACACCTAAGATGGAGCCTAACTAAAGCCCTAAGCTCTTAAAGTTGTCCTCTCCCTTGAGATGGACTTCCAACCTCGTTTCCAGCTCTTAGCCAAATCAAAACACTTATATTAGCCTCTTAAAACTAATTTAGAACTCACAACCACTAAAAAATAGAGTCTCACTCTCAAGCCTTAAAAACCATTTCCTTTCTCTTCACTCTCCATTTTCTCTATAATCCAACCTAAGATTTTTATCCCAAAAAAGAAGAAGAGAGGTTTTTGAAAGTGATAAAGGTCAAAAGTGGCATGTTTGGTTAGGTTTCAGAGAGTCGGGAATAGATATAAATGTTTGAGAAATGCCTTAAAGACAATCACCTTTAGTACTTATTGTAGAAATTTATTTGATTAATAAAGGGCATTTTCATTAATTTGATATTAATTTGATATATGAATTAATAGTGATCTTAAATCAATTAATGAAGTCCTTAATACATAACATGGCATGAAGGAAGTCATGATGAGATCATGATATTACGATTCTTATCATGTGTAATTATGTTAGTATCTAAATTATCTCTAGTCATATGATTAATAAGACGAGACATTGTTAACCCAGACAAACTAGCATATGTTATACTTCTTAACTGGATCAAGCTGTAGATCTCATAATTTGTAAATATGAGATGTTTAGAGTTAACATATGGATGCTTGTTAAGTATAGCTAAGTATATTGGATTGACCTACTATGAGACAATCATATGGATAATCTATTCAAATGTCAAAGATATTCTCATCATAGCAATAGTGCAAGTATCCTTAAACTTAAGGTACTCAAGGATATCTTGGATACTGATTCTGTACTTTGACAGTATTCCTTGTTGTCTCAAGGAGGTTGCTCATAGGGTGGTGATTGCGTACAACTTGAGGTATTCGAAGGTAATTGGATAACCAACAAAGGATTCATCACTCCTAATAGAAGTAGTGTATACCTATAGCCTCTTGTTATGGGTCATTATTCCGGAATCTCTAGCTAAAGAGGAAATCTCATGAAGATAGTCTTCAATAACATATCTAATAGAGTAATGAGCTTCAGGGATAAGAACTACATTACTTAGGCTAGATGTGACGTAGTCAGTCTAGTAGGAGTTGACACATGTTCATACTCTTAACTAAATGGGGCATCAAATGGTGAAAGGATTAATTGTACTTAAATTATCTATGGAAAGGTTCATAGTCAAACCACTGACTTTCCAGTCAATGGGGGTCATGTCGTGTTGCTAGATATTGCTCATGACTTGCTTAAATTAATTGTTAATTTAAGTGGTCAATATAACCGGGAACCTAATGGGTCATACGTATTAGACATGTAAAGCATAAATAAAATGGTCTTAGAGGGGATCTAAAAATATGAGTTAATTATTTTAGGTTAGATCGCAATGAGATCGTGCAAAAAAATTGCTCAAAAGGGGGAGGGGTCATAGGCCTGTGCAAGATGTTGGTCAACAATTGGCCTAATTGGCCAATTAAGGCTAATTAAGGTAATAAACTGCAAAATCTCTTTCCTTATCTTCTGCACTTTGGACCTAGACTAATTTTAGGGTAAAAATATTTTTGAAGAGTTCAAAAGTCTAAAAATTGTTTATGAAAATAAAAAGAAATTTTAAAAAAAGAGTAATTTTTCATATTCTCTCAAATAGAGTATACACCATTGCTAGCACTTTGAGGTGTGTTCAACTATTTCTCTTGTAGTTTCTTCTCATATTTTTGCATAACATTAGAGACATCCTAATATGTATTGTTGTAGTTTTCTATAACCCAAAAAGGTGAAAAGTCTAAGAACAAATCATGAAATTACAAGGTATAATTTCTAATCTTTATAATTTGATGAATTAGTTTTAATGGCACAAGCAAGATCCTTGTTTTAAGTTTTGAAAATTTTAATTTTTACTGCATTTATAAATAAGATTCGTCTTCAAAACTCAACAGTGGTATCAAAACCCCCTTATGTCCAATAAAGTTAATTTTAATTGAAAGTGTATTGAGGTTGCACAATTTTTCCGAGATCAAATAGATTTAAAAAATTGAAATTAATTTGTAAAATTTATTTTAGACATTTTTCTTTCTTTGATATGATCATGAGATGATTAAGGATAATCATTTTGATTGAAAAATAGTTTGAATGTGATTCAAATAATTAATTTCGGATTTATTTCAAAAAAGCTAAAAATTGCATTGTTTATAATTATTTTATTTCTAGCACCTTGAAATAATTTGTATGCTATTAAAAATATGTTATTTTGATGTTAGATATATGCCAAAATTATTTTTCTCGAATTTAAAATTCCAAAAATATTCTAGATATCAAATTAGTTGTTTTGAGCGCCTAGGTGTATTGGTTCGTTTGTCTTAGTAATTTTGGCATGTGAAAAAAATATTTTGATAAACTTGAGTTGATCTAAAGGTGCTTATAATGATGTTTGAGGTTATAGAAATTTTTAGAATTTTTATAAATTAATTTTGAATGAATTTAAGTTGAGCAATGGTAATTCTAGTATAACTAGAAATTGGTATTAAAATTAAATTGTTTAATTTTGACATCATAATAATTTGATTTTAAGGTGAATTAATTATGGAAAAATAGAATTTAATTTAATTTGATTAAATATTAAATTCCATGTTGAAATGATATACAAAATTAAATTAATCGAAACAATACAAGTAGACAATTTTGGTTCATGTTAGGAGTGTATGGAATGACATGATAGATGATATTGGACTTAGGCCCAATGTGCTTGAGCATGCATGAAATTGTTTTGTTTTATGGTAAATAGGGCATGTGTGTCCCTGCCTTTCTATCTTTCTCCTGTATTTCTCTTCTCATCTTAATCCCCTCAAATGTAAATTGAGGTTTTATATAATATGAAATATGTAATTAGATTACATAGGCTTAGGATAGAATGAAGATACAAAGGAGCAAGAAGCATAAGAGGTGGTGCCATAAACGAGAAGACTTAGAAATATGAATTTGAATTTCTATTTTGGGTTGTAAATTCTTGGATATACCTAGGTAAGACCTAGTCAATGTCTCTTTGGCTTAAGATATTGACTTTATTACGTCAATAATATGTCATATATTTAATATAACTATCTTTATATATCCATGTGATGAATGTATAATATATAAAAGCATGAAATAATAACATGATAAGACTTATCAAAGAAATCCCTCACTAAATAAATAATCAAGTCTTACGCCTTCCATTAATGTGGAGAAAACCAATGTTCTTCTAGAGTTAGGGTTGTTGAGTTGCCTCAAGCTCGCTTTATAAGAATATATTTAAACCATTGAAATTAGATTTCACAATTAATGGGTTGGACTTAACCCATATCATTAGCTTGTTGAATTTGCGCTAAGGTTAATGTATATTAGAGGCGAAGTTGGGTTTGTGTACATGAAATATACATTTATCAAGATTTGATAACCTAATGTATGTGCACACATTAATTAGTTAATAGCATAAGATTTGATAATTGCATGAATAATGCAATTGGTATCAATTAGATACCTACCAACCAAACTAAGGATTGCTTGTTGAGTTGCCTCAAGGTTATTCTTAGCTAGTTGGATATTGACCCATTAGGACAACTTCCATATAGGTTCTATCGGGTTCATAGTGAGGGCTATGGATTCGCAATAAAATAGTAGAATTCATAATGTGATTTGTTAAAGACCAAATAAATATGCATTTTCATGTACATTCTAACATGCTCTATTTTACATCTAAGAGGTTAGAATCATCATCATGACAACAAGTGTGAATTTTCGATAAAGGAGTTTTTTGATGAGCAAGCACATTTTGAAAGGTTCAAAACTTCAAGGCTGCTCTTATGTACTAAGATGGTTAAGGGGACATCTCCAGTGCAATATGCATTGAAGATGAATGGCTATATTAAGAGGTTGGTGACCTTGGGATTTGTGACGGACTATGAATTAAGTATTGACTTAATTCTAATTGGTTTGTCCAATAGTTATTCACATTTTGTGCTTAACTATAGGATGAACCAAATCTCCACCACTATTCTTGAGTTGATCAATGTTAAACCTTGAGGGGTATTTCTGTCATTTTGATGATAACAAATAAAATAACAATATTTTACTTAACATACTTGTCTTCTAACTCTATTATACAGGACATGAATTAAAATAGCAAGAATGGAGAAATGGAAGAATAATCCTTGAAAGACAAATTTCAAGAAGTAATATGTTCACTGCCGTGACTCTATGAGTCACTCTTGTGAACGAAGCTAACCGTTACCAAAACCAAATTTTGAAGCTCACGGCCATGAAGGAAAAACAAACTATGAAGTGGGCATTTCAGTCACCCCTGTGAATAAAGGTGTCACCCCTGTGAAGATTCATGCAATTTCATCCAGAGAGCTTCACGACTAGAGTCACCACTTGGATCATGGCTGGGAAGGTTGTCACGCCCGTGAATGAGTATGTCACGCCCGTGACTCTATATGTCAAAACATTCCAGAGAGCTTCACGACCAAGGTCACCACTTCAGTCACAGCTTGGGAAGAAATGTCACTCCCGTGACAAGCATAGTCATGCCCGTGAACAATGAAAGAGAAAAATGTCAGACGCGATTTTTTGGTTGGTACAACGGCTAATTTCATATTTAATGCACCCCAACGACTATATTCAGCCATGAGAGTATAAATGGAAGTCATTTATGCATTAAGAACAAGATAATGAAGAGAATAACAATAAAATAGCATATACTTCGAATTTAATTCTTATTACCAGCTATTTGTACTTTCACACTTTGAGAACAAAATCTATTCTCTGTAAAAATCTTTTTGCTCTTCATATTTGAACAATTAAGATTTGTAAGTGGTTCTCTCTGTAATCTTTACTCAAGTGAGCTTTGGGTATTTCTAGGTTAAGAGTAGAACACTTGTAAAGGTTAGTTGTGTGAACCTCCAAAACACAAATTAAAAGGTTGTTTGTGTGAGCCTGTAAAAACACAAAGTGAAGGTTGTTTGTATGATCCTGTAAAAACACAAAGTGAAGGTTGTTTGTGTGAACCTGTAAAACACAAGGAATTGATTATTGTGTGAGCCTTTAAAACACAAGGGATTTCTGGGTTAGGTGTGAGCCATTGTGAGAAACACATAGTTGGGAGTGAGCTTGTAAAACTCCATTGTAACACTTAGTGTGTTAGTGAAACTCCTAATTGCGATTGGGGAGAGGAGTAGGGTTTGTTAACACCCGAACCTCTATAAATCTTTGTGTCAGATTTTCTCTATCCCTCATAAAATTAATTATTTACTTCCGCACTTTAAAGTTTAATTTTTTGAAACTCCAATTCAACCCCCCTTCTTGGTCTAATATCTGGGCAACAATTGGTATCAGAGCCTTGTTTAGCATCGAAGCCTAAAAAGCGCTAGTAAAGAGTAAGATAAGGCCAGTGAAGGATTCCAAAGTCTCAAACCTTATTTTGATGGAGCAAATTATGCCAATTGGAAGTTTAGGATGGAGACATACTTGGATAGTGAAGGAATTGAAGTTTGGGATAGTGTACGAAAAGAATGGACACCACCAACCAGAAGAGGAGCTGATGGTGAAGAAGAAATCATATCACGAGATGATTGGTCAGAGCCTCAAAGAAGAGAAAATTTCAAAAACAATAAGGCAATGACAATCCTATCAAGCTCATTATCTATTGAAGAATGTGGGAGAATACAACACTGCTCAACAACATATAGCATGTGTAAGACATTGGAGAACTATCATGAGGGAACTAAGCAAGTCAAATCTAAGAAGATTCAACTTCTAACCTCATAATATGAGCTCTTCAAGATGAAATCCAATGAGTCAATCACTGACATGACCAACCGTCTTCTATCCATTATAAATGGAATGAGGAAACTTGGGAAGCATCTGCGTTTGGAAGATGTAAACAATAAAATCCTGAGAAGTCTTCCTCTTAAAGACTATGGTTCAAGAGTTGCTGGCATAGAAGAAGCAAATGAAGATATGAGCATCATGAATACTGATGTGCTGATTGGCAAACTTCTTACACATGAGATGACAGTAAAGAGAGATAGAGAGCTTGAAGCAGAGCCAGAGAAAAGAAAGCCCTGGCACTCAAAGCCTCTACTTCAAAATCTCAAGAAGATAGTGAAGAAGATGAAGAAATAAGTGATGATGAAAATGAGGACATTACTATGCTTTCAAGAAGATTAAAAAGAATAATTGAGAAGAAAATGAGCAATTCCAGAAAATTCAAGCAAAGAAACCTCAAACAAACTTCTAATGACACACATAGAAGTAAGGAAGAGGTAAAATGCTATGAATGTGGAAAGAAAGGACATATCAAACCAGAATGTCCAAGGCTCAAGAAGCATAAGAGAAAATACCAAAGAGACAATGGGGAGAAAGGTCACAAAGCCACATGGGATGACGAAAGCTCTTCAAGTGAAAAAGATGATAATGAAAGTGCAGAGGTCAACCTATACTTTATGGCTATTGAGGATCACGTCACGAACAAAGTAAGATGGCTACACTCATACTCTTTCAATAATGATAGTAGTGATAATGATAGTAATAGTGATAGTGATGATGATGATGATGAGCAAAGCCTAATAGAAGAATTAAATATAGAATTAGAGAAATATAGAACTAAATTTAATACCTATAGAAATAATATCTCTAATTTGAAAAATAAGTTAGATGTTTTAGAAAAAGAAAACATAAAGCTTAAATCATCTAATGAATCTCTTCAAAAGTCATTAGATGAATATTCATCAAAACCCTCAACAGCTTCATTGTTAAAAGAAAATAATACTTTGAAAAATGAAGTTGAGGAACTTAGAAATTCCATTTCTAAATTTCACAAAGGTAAAGAGAGCTTAGATACTCTCATTGTGTCTCAAAGATCACCTTTAATTAGACATGATCTAGGATTTAAGGACACATCATCATCTTCTCACAAAACTATATTTGTTAAATCTAAAGAATCTCACATCTCCACACCTGTTAGAACTGGACCAAGAAATAAGAATGTTAAACCTTATATACAGAAAAAGAATAATCATGCCTTTATGTATAGGAAGCATGCATATAGAAAAATGCAAATTAATCATGATTGTGCATGCCATTGTTCTCAAAATCAGTCTAATAGAATAATGGCATTCAAATACATTGTAAGACCAAAAAGCAAGTTTATACCGAAACAATGTAATTATTGTATGAAAATTGGTCACATAAATAAACATTGCTGGATAAGGAAGGCTCATTGGGAACCTTCATGTGCTAACCCCCAAGGACCCAAACTCATTTGGGTACCTAAAAATCATACTTGAATTGTGATTCTATAGGTATGCCTCAAGTCCACAATAAACAAAAATGCTTGGCTAGTAGACAATAGATGCTCAAGGCATATAACAGGAGTCAAAGAACTGTTCAATGAAATCAAAAGTATTGATGGAGGTAAAGTTACCTTTGGAAACAATGCAAAGGGTAAGGTAATTAGCATTGGTTCTATTGGTATTAATGGTACTACTTTTATTAAGGATGTCTTACTTGTTGATGGCTTGAAACATAACTTTTTAAGTGTAAGTCAATTATATGATAAAGGAAACAAAGTAATCTTTACTTGAAATGAATGTCTTGTAATCTCTATCGATGGTCAAGAAATATTTAAAGGAAATAGAGATATTAATACATACATAATAAACTTACATGAACTATCTAACCATTCCTTTAAGTGTCTTGTGACTACTAGTGATGAATCTTGGCTGTGGCATAAAAGACTTGGTCATGCTCACATGGACTTAATACAAAGTCTCAGCACAGGAGAGCTAGTAAAAGGATTGCCAAGAGTTAAATATGAAAAAGGCAAGACATGTGATCCTTGTCAGAGAGGAAAGCAACACAAGTCATCTTTCAAAGCCAAAAACATAGTAAGTACTTCAAAACCTCTCCAACTCATGCATTTAGACTTGTTTGGACCAACTAGAATTGTTAGCTTAGGAGGAAAACATTATGCATTTGTCATCGTAGATGATTACTCTAGATTTACTTGGGTAATTTTCTTAGCTCAAAAGAGTGATACTTTTGAAAATTTCAAAAACTTTGCTAAAAGAGTTCAAAATGAAAAAGGGTACTGTATTTCAAAAATAAGAAGTGATCATGGAAAGAATTTGAAAATGAAAATTTTGAAAGCTTTTGTCTTGAACATGGCATTTCACATAATTTCTCATATCCTAGGACACCTCAACAAAATGGGGTAGTTGAAAGGAAAAATCGAACTTTAATTGAAATGGCTAGAACAATGCTTAATGAATATGATTTACCAACTTATTTTTGGGCAGAAGTCACAAACACTGCATGTTATATTTCAAATCAAGTTTTCAAAAGACCTCTTTTAAACAAAACCTCATTTGAGCTATGGAATGGAAGAAAGCCCTTGATATCATACTTTAGAGTATTTGGATGCAAGTGTTTTATATTGAACACTAAGGATAATCTTGGAAAATTTACCTCTAAGTCTGATGAAGGTATCTTTTTAGGATACTCTACAACCAGCAAAACATATAGAGTGTTTAATAAAAGATCATTAACGGTTGAAGAATCCATGCATGTTGTTTTTAATGAATCTAGTAGACTTGATCTTGTGAAAGGTAGTGTTCTTGATGATGTTGTAGTTAATATGGAAAGACTTGATATTGAACATGGGAAAGAAGAAAATGATCAAGAAAATTTACTACAAAATGACACTCAACCTCAAAATCAAGAACAAATTGATCAAGAACTTCTAAAAGAATGGAAAATGACAAAAGATCATCCAAAAGAGCAAATAATTGGTGATTTATCAAGGGGAGTAAATACTAGATCTCATTTCAAGCATTTAGTCACTGACATTGCTTTTATTTCACAAATTGACCCTAAAAATATTGATGAGGCTCTTAATGATGAAAGTTGGGTAATTGCCATGCAAGAGGAACTCAACCAATTTGAGAGAAATAAGGTATGGAACCTAGTACCTAGACCCAAGGATCATCAAATCATAGGTAGCAAATGGGTATTTAGAAACAAATTAGATGAACAAGGGTTAATAACCAGGAATAAGGCTAGACTAGTTGCAAAAGGATATAATCAGGAAGAAGGTATAGATTATGATAAAACATATGCACTTGTAGCTAGTAGATTAGAAGCCATAAGAATACTTTTAGCATATGCATGTCACATGAATTTTAAAATTTTTCAAATGGATGTGAAAAGTGCATTTCTAAATGGTTATATAGATGAAAAAGTGTATGTAGAACAACCACTAGGTTTTGAAAGCTATGATTTTCCAAATCATGTTTTCAAACTTTCAAAAGCTTTCTTTGGTTTAAAACAGGCCCCAAGAGCTTGGTATGAGAGGCTAAGTTCTTTTTTATTAGAAAATAGCTTTACAAAGAGAAATGTTGACACTACACTTTTCATCAAAAAGCATAAGCATGATATACTAATTGTTCAAATTTATGTTGATGATATAATATTTGGTTCTACTAATGAATTGCTTTGTCAAGAATTTGCTAAGTGTATGACTAGGGAATTTGAAATGAGCATGATGGGAGAACTTAAGTATTTCCTTGGTCTACAAATAAAGCAAAGCAATGATGGCATATTCATCAACCAATCCAAATATGCTAAAGATTTAATTAAGAAATTTGGTATGGAAGGATGCAAAAATGCCAAGACTCCTATGAGCACATCAACAAAATTGGACAAAGATGAAAAGGGTAAGAGCATTAATGAAAAGCTTTATAGAGTTATGCTCGGATCAATTTTATATCTTATTGTTTCTAGACCCGATATTATGTATAGTGTTTGCTTGTGTGCACGATTTCAATCATGTCCTAAAGAATCTCATTTAAATGCTGTAAAAAGAATTTTAAGATATTTACATGGATCATTGCATCTAGGTTTATGGTATCCTAGGAATTCATCTTTTTATATTATAGGATATTTAGATGCAGACTATGCTGGTAGTCTTTTAGACAGGAAAATTACTTCAGGTACTTGTCACTTCATTGGAGAATGATTAGCTTCTTGGTTTAGCAAGAAACAAGTTTCAGTTGGTCTCTCAACTGCTGAAGCAGAATATGTAGCAACTGGATGTTGTTGTACACAAATTCTTTGGATGAAACAACAACTTAAGGACTATGGTCATGAGATGAACCATATACCTATTAAATGTGACAACACAAGTGCAAAATCCTTGACCTTCCCCACATGCATTTCATCAAACATAAGCATCTTGCTACAATTCAATTGAACACGTGCATTTCATACGTATTTTCGTAAGAACAAGTTCATAGTACGCACTAGCTATGTGTCCTAGTATTTGGCAATTATATTGAGTCACACGTGTATCCTTATAACCTAAATAAGGATAACAAAGTATTAGAAATGAATTGAATAAGGTGACTAAATTAAAGTAAGAAAAATGATTAGATTAAGATTAGTGAACATTTACATTGCTAATTTAGTTAAATCGGGTCAAATGATTAAGCTGTATCATTGTGTGAATTAGTGGAATTATAAATCTATGTAAATAATAATAATAATATAGACAAAATAAAATGAAAATTACATAAAAGAGAAATAGAAGAGAAGAGAAGAGAAAGGAGAAGAGAAAGGAGAAGAGAAAGGAGAAAAAGATAAAAAGACGAAAACCAAAAGTTAGCTTTATCTTCCCATTTCTGCCTTCTTCTCCAGCCCGACTTCTTCTTCTATTTCCTCCATTTCAGACTTCCATTCTTCCTTGTTTCACCTAGTTTTTAAATCTAATTGATCCCTTTCAAGGTTTTTCTTGGTAAGTAATCAATTGTTATTGCTATAGGGTTGATTTGAGTTGCTTAGGTTCAATAATAGGCACTGCATTGCACCCCAATTTTGATGTTAATAGAAATTGATTCTGGAAATGTGTAAAACATAAAGGTTGTTCCTTTATGTCTTAGAGTTTTGGATATGTAAACATTTGGGCAAGATGTTATGTATAGGGAGAGATATGCTCTTCGTACTGAAACGGGTCAGGGTGTAAACCCTAACCAAGTTAGCTATTGTGTGGTTTGATTTCGAATATGTTAAAGCCCTTATTTGAAGTCTCTCAAAACATAAAAGTTGTAGATATATGTGTTTTGTATCTGTATAACATATTTCAGGTTCATAGGCCCTGTCAATTATGCATTATGGTGAATGGAACCATGAATGTTTCATGGTTTGAACTGCCTACTGAGTGCCCTGGGAATATACAGTAACGTGTTTGGCTAATTTGAGCTTGTTAGAGCTAAATTCTGTAACTGATCCAAATATTAGAGTTATATTTATGTGTCTTATCTAACTGTTGGTACTAATGGAAACTTCATTGGTTATGTATAGACTAAGTTATGGCCTTTGTAAGGCATACTGGTCCGGAAGTCAATTCTATTATGGACCAGTAAAATGTTTAGTATAATTAGAAGACCTTAGAGACATAATTGGTAAAATTTTTAAACATGAAACATGTTCCATACGAACCCATATAAGTGTATGTAAAGTGGAATTAAAATAGGACTTATAGAATATAAGTTATGATGAACCCAAATGAGTACCCTGAAACTGCCTAAAGGCAGAAAACAGAACACTCTTAGAAATCCCACCAAATATTGTACAATGATCCAATTGGTCTGAAATTTGAATATGTTCTATAATTATATGTTATTTTTAATTAAGAACAAGAATCAGAGTAATTGATGAATTATAGCAAACGTTGTAGGCTAAAAAGTCCCATAAGGTCACACTGCCTCATAGGAAAAATCTTAACTATTGGCATGAACAATGCATATTAATTTGTTTATGCCACATTAAGTCTCTCTAATCATGAGTTAATCGATTATGTTTTCATGTTAGGCTCGCAACATATTGGAGATCCACAAGGAGCAGATAGACAATAAGTTAGGGGTCGGAATCAAAGGAGAAATGTGAGTCTAATTATCGATTGAATTCTTTAGTGCAATGAATATTGCTTGCTATGTGATTCATGTGATTGTCATGATTGGTCCTCGATAATGTAATGATGGATAATTTATGACATTGTGGTACATATAAATGGTATACTTGTATATATTTGAGGTATATGTTTGACCAATGTGATATATATACATGGTATAAGTATAGTATATGCAAGGTATATGCTTGACATATGAGGTATATATGGAATATATGTATGATAAAGATGCAATGGTTGATGAATTCTTAAATACAAGTGCATATGCATATGGGCTAAAAAGGCGTTGTGACTAGTTAATCAATATTGCTAAGCAAAAGAAGAGGCCTATGGCCCAACGAATGTGCAAATGAAACAAATGATCAAGCTAGCTAGCAAACGCAAATGCAAATGCAAATGTTCACATGGAAAATATTCACATGGAAACCCGGGGCAATGTCTGTTTAACTTGGTCACAACAAAATGAAATAAGCAAAGCATTTGTATACATAAAGAGTAATGATTATATGTTTCAACTTTATTCATACTTATATGATACTGATGAATGGAATGAAATACATGGTATATATTGGAATTGTGATTTATGACTATGACTTGTTTGGTACTTTAGAGCTCATTGGATGGTTATTCTCACTGAGCCGCAACTCATCAATTTGCATTATTTTTTAGGTAAAGAAAAGTGATAGCTCATTTTGAGTAGCGTATAAAAGACATGGAGCACAGGTCACTGGCCGAGCCTCATCACTCTCTCTCCGTACATTCCACACAAGCATGAAAATATGTCATATGTGTTTTGTATTTACGTGCTTGAATATGTATAGTCATTTTGGAATGAGTCTAAAAATGTATAAATGAAATCAACTCGAAAATACTTATATGTAAAGTTTATGTTTTGATATATGTGATATATTATATCGTGGTGAAAACCTCAGTGTTAATTTTGCAAAGTCAGTGAATAATATTATAGGATATAAGACTTGCAAAGTCATTGAATTATATTACAGGATATGAAAAAAACTTTTACTACTATTGTTAACAGGGTATTTTACCTTTCCAGTATGCCATGTATGATTACTTGATACAGGGATAGGTTATACTCAAATGCATAAGGTGTGACATTACAACAAGTGCTATAAATCTTTCAAATAATCCTATTCAACACTCAAGAAGCAAGCATATTGACATTAGACACCACTTTATTAGAGATCATGTTCAATATGGAGATGTTGAATTAGAATTTATAAGCACAGAAAATCAATTAGCAGATATTTTCACTAAGTCTCTAAATGAGGAAAGATTTAATTTCATTAGAAGAGAACTTGGTATGATTGATGGATTAACCTTGTGATTGCAAAAATATGAAATTTTAATTGTTGATCGTAAATCATATCACAAGATTTAAGATAGAAAATTTGATGAAAATTCATGTTTTAAGGAATAAAATCTATGTTGAAATGATTTAGTCTAGTTTTAGGACTTAATTTTTTATTTGATGAAAATTTTAGGGGAGTCACGCCCGTAACTTAAATGGCCCAAAGAGGCAGTGTCGTTCACGACTTGGTTCACGACATGGTTCATGGCTTCAAGTGGTGAAACTTATTTTCACGGCTTGAGTCACTCCCGTGAAAAGAGACTTTCACGCCCGTGATGAATTTTCACTCCCGTGAACAATTACACCCCAAAACTCATAGAAGCTTTCACGGCTTGCTTCACTGGCATAAGCAGTGAAATTCAACATTTCATGTCCGTGACACTTTATTCACCCTCGTGACGTATGATCATTCATGCCCGTGATATTCAAATATCACGCCCGTGAACGTATTCACGCCTTCATTCACAGGTGGAACACTCTTTCAGCAAACCGTGAACACGACCATTCACGCCCGTGAACACCTACTTCATGCCCATGAATGTATCGAATATATAAAAGAATAGTCGGTTACAACTTTCATTTCAACTCTTCAACTCCCAAAACCGCTCTCATTTACTCTCATTCATTGAGACATTAAAGATTCCGACCCCAAAGACTTAAACTTTTCCTATAAATACCACCAAAAGTTCGAATCTTCATCAGAAAATCATAAATTTCTAGGGTTTTCCTTAAATTTTCTGTCCAACTTTTTCCAACTTATTCTTCAACCAATTTCTTCAAAAAATGGAGTCTGCTTCATCCAAGGGAAAGAGAAAGAAGTCCCATGCTCCTAAGAGGTATGCAGATTACCTCATGAACCGCATTCCGGAGCATTACCATCCTCAGTATGCAACTTTGAAGAAAAGACCTCTTCTGTCATCAAGGTCCTTCGAATGGCAGACAGTCCGAAGTCTCGGGCTTGAGACGGCTATGACAGAGCAACTACAAGCCTGTCATCTCAAAGATTTTATGAAGATTCATCAGCTGACCCTGAGGGAGCAAACACTGGAATTCCTCAGCACATTGCAGGTTTCACCTACTGGAGAGGTGAATTCGAACTCTGCAACAATCCCAACACCCTCAGTGCCATCGCATTTGGGGAATTGTTCAGCCTACCATCTGATGGCATCTTGAATGATACTGAGGTAGAATTCTCTGCCCTTCTAGCCTGGACACATTTTGGCTATAATTGTAGTTGGGACGTGAAGAAGACAAAGAGCACTCATCTCATGGCCCCAGTGCATAGATATTTGCATAGGTTCCTAACCTATAGCATATTTCCTAGGGGAGAGAGCAATGGGACAATCAGGAAGTCAGAACCCTTCCTCTTTGAGATGGCTCAGAGATGAGTCATAGTGGCACTTTCCAGATGGTTTGCTAACCATCTTCTCTCCATAGCCACCAAGCCCACTGGAGATATTTTGATTGGGGCATATATCACCCATATAGCAGTGAAGCTTACTTATCTGAAGCTGGATGCACATCACTTCAACATCATCCCTGGACATCCTCGAGATCGCTTGGATGTCGAGTCGTTCATCAAGATGGGAGCGGCTGTCAGAATCATTTTCCAGAATGATATCTTCTACCGCTTCACTAACACTGCTGGGGAGATCATCTGGCAAGATAATGACACGGAAGATTTTAAAGCAGTCCTCCAGGGAGTCCAGCAGAAGAAGAGGGCTCGGGTTGAGGAAACACCTCCAGCAGCCGAGCAGGACATCGGACAGTCCTCGGCTTCCACACCGACCTTAGCGCAGCAGGTAGTCGACCTCTTGGCACCATGTTTTGAGCAGCTGCAGACTTCGATGGATGAGAGGTTGGAGAATCTTAAAGACTTCATGGAGTCTCGGATGGACAGCCTTGAGGCTGAAGTGGCTAGGCTTCGTGATAGGATGTCCGACTAGGAGTTAGGCTAGAGTGTAGCCTAAAGTTGTTTGTCCTTTGTTTATGTATTTTGTTTATGTTTGTTGGTGTGTAGGAAATTTTTAAATTTCTTTTCTGAATATTTTAACTTTGTTTGTATCCTTTCCTTTATGCTATATATATTTGCTTTTGTTTACTTCATTGATATATCTTCATATCCTTTTTTGATTGATGAGAAAAGGGGGAGAGAACTAGCAATATATGATAGGCAATATATGATAGGGAAAATGGTATCAAACTAGCAACATAAGAAGAAACTAGCAATATATATTAAGGTAAATGAATTTTGAATCAAATAATCAAAATTGAATTGTCTTTGAAATGGATTAAAAGCGATTAGAAATCTTGATTCAAAATTTCATATGCAAAGTATATAATTGGAAAATTGAGCTTTATATACTTTAGATATACCTTAAGTATACTTTGCATATACCTTAAGTATACTTTGCAAGTTACAAATATAAATATGCCATGATATACCTTAAAGATACCTTACATATACTTCATGTCTTAAAAAGGAATTATGGTATATATTGGATATACTTCTCATATAACTTGCATATACTTAAAATCTAGTAAGTTTATTTCAATGCTACATCATTATTTACTATTCTTGCACATTATAAATTTTTTATCCTAAGTATATTTTGAGGGAGAGATTTCTCAAAATCACATATTGCTAGATTATTTGTCACCATCAAAAAGGGGGAGATTGTTAAACCTTGAGGGGTATTTCTGTTATTTTGATTATAACAAATAAAATAGCAATATTGTATTTAACATACTTTTCTTCTAAGTCTATTATACAAGACATAGATTAAAATAGCAAGAATGGAGAATTGGAAGAATAATCCTTGAAAGACAAATTTCAAGAAGTAGTATGTTCACTTCCGTGACTCTATGAGTCACTCCCGTGAACGAAGCTAATCGTTACCAAAATCAACTTTTGAAGTTCACGGCCATGAAGGAAAAACAAACTGTGAAGTGGGCATTTTAGTCACCCTCGTGAATAAAGGTGTCACCCCCGTGAAGATTCATGCAATTTCATCCAGAGAGCTTCACGACCAGAGTCAGCACTTGGATCACGGCTAGGAAGCTTGTCACGCCCGTGAATGAGTATGTCACACCCGTGACTGTAACACCCCCTTACCCCACTATAGTTCAGCAAGGTAAGTGAGTATTACCCGTCTTACTGTTTTATAAAATTAATGAAGTGAAGTAATTTTTTTTTTTTTTGAAAATTTTGTAGACATTGAAATAAAATTATTACAAGCATAATACTCAAAATCTTATTTATTTATAAAATATATTAATTTACATTCAAACTATGTTCTTTTACATAGTAACTCACATATTTAATACACATTATATGAAATAAAAACAATACTTTAATTTACAAAGTTTTTTAACAAAATATACCAAAAAAAGAAAACTCAGAGCTTTTTGCTGCTTCCCTCCGGATACCCTTCTTCTTCTGATAGACTATTTTCTACAGCTACCCTTCTAAACCTGCGCGAGAGGAAACCACCCGCGCTAAGCTACTAGCTTAGTGGTGCTTCAATGATAAAAATTTTACATACATATATATTTTCTCACATATTAATTAACCATTTAATAAATAATGCATTAAATAAAAATTTCTATAAAATCAAATAAATTTCATTCAACATGTAATAGTAACAAATTTAATTCATGTAACACTTATCAAAATCACATACTTCAATATTAGTATTATTATTATTTTTTTTATGCCCATAACACCTATAACTGAACTATCTAATAGGAATAACGGGGTTGTCATTCCCGGCTTTCATAATGTAGCGCCGAGCGCTTTTATAATAATGTCATTACTGGCTTTTGTTATATTGCCATTACCGGCTTAATAATTTTGCGCCGAGCGCATTTATCAATTGTCATTACCGGCTTTCATATTTGGCACCGAGTGCCTAAATTCCCCTGATTGGCATGCCAAACTATTCCCTATTCTAGTTCTAGACTAGGTATTTTTGGGCTTAACTATTTTTATATTAATTCACAATATTTTCAACTATCATAAGTATGCTTGTTTATTTTTGTTCTATATTCCCATTATTATTACAATAAAATCTCATATATAAATAATCTGTTAAACATTGATAATTACCATCAAAGTAAATATTTGCATTAATTATTACATATAATTAACATACCACATGCATAAGTCCAACACTTCACGTTTTATACCTATGGCAGAATTTGGACCTGTTTTTGGACTTCATTTTTAGCCCATTTATAATTAGAATTTGGAGTTCTGGCCTTCTAACAATATTTAGCTTATTGTCTTATCTTTCAGATGCATCAAAAATCACGTAAATCCCAATTTTATATCAAAATTTATGATTAATTCACTACTGCATCATCACAGAATTTTCTGCCCAGAATTTTTCTGGACAGATTCTAGGTTTAAATTTCGTGCATTTAACTGGAACAATCTAGACATAATTAGATATTATAGTCTAAATAAAAATTAAAGCCCTGTGTCTTAGCTTTCATTTCCAACAAAGAACATACAAAACCGAGTTCCATAACTCAAGTTATCATCAAAATAGACAGAGCTGTTCCTGGAATTCTGTACCCGAGCCATCAATTGGCATCAATCCATATTTCCAACTACATTCATCATTTGCAATCATTTTAATACTAAAATTTCCAGAATTACAAATATATTCATATGTCTCAATTATTTCACACCATTTGGTCTCATTGCCATATATAATATCAAAAGTCACAACAAATCACATAACATCTCAAAAACACAAACATAACAAACCTTAATATATATATCCATACTTATTAACAACATGCAAAATTTTTATCAATGAAGCACATACCTAATCAGCCTTGGTTCTTCCTTTAAACCTTCTTTTCCTTCCCTTATTAGCTAGCTTTCTCCTTGCCTTTGTCACCCTCTTGAGGGCCTCTCACTTGTTCACTTATTTTTCCTACACAATTATACCATATCTCAATTCCAACATCCAATTTCAATGTTTTTCATGTCTACATAATATTCTAATGCTCCTAATATGATTTACACCTTAATTGAGCTAAAATGTACTAAGGTTAAACTTCCTTCTTCATATGTCATGGCTGCCCAAAAACCATATCCTAGTTACCAATTCATTTTCTTCAATTCAACACTCAAATCATATTTTCCTTATCACCAATTGTTGTGTTTCCATATTAATTTCAATTTTCCCTAATTTCTTTAATTATGGCAGCCCTTTATTCATCCATTAACATCATATTTTCTTTAGTTTTTAAGCAATAAAACAATTATCTAACATCAAATATCATCAATTCAAAGTCCAATTACAGCTTCATCAACTAAACACAAACTTAATTTTTCTAAGTTCTATCTTGCAACCAATCCTAAATCTATCAAACCTAATCATATCTATCATCATCATGGGTCTCAAATAGAAGGAAAAAGGTTAAATTTAAGAAGAATAAACTCACCTTAAGAGTTCTCCAAGGTGGGCCGAAATTCCCCTACTCTTCTCCCTTTTTCTTCTTCTTTCTTCCTTCCTTCTTGCTCCTTTGGTACCTTTAATGGTAAGAACTCCTTAATTCCGATTTTTCCTCTCTCAAAACTAATTTCTTTTCATTATTAGCTTGCTGGAAATTGAAAGAAAAATGGAGGTTTAAGAGAATGGAGGTGGACGGCAACAAGAATGGGAAAAGGAAAAAGAAGACTTAGATATTTTGGTGGAAGAATAAAGAATTCCTCATTTTTTTAGGTGAGTATTTGGTGGATCCATGCCTACATTAAGCTCTTCATCCATTGGTCCAAAATATAAATTAATTTTAATGAAATTTTAAACTTTAAGAAATTTCTTATTTGCCACATCTTTCTCCATATTCACATTTTTTTTCCCAAACAATTGCCATAATACCGATCTTGTCCATAGGAAGTTTTATTTTTTTCTAATTCCACCCCAAATCTTTTTAATTCCAAAATAATAATACCCTTAATTATTTTCTCTTATTATTAGTCATTTTTTTTGGGTTTAAATTTAGACTCTGATTGAACCAGTGGACCCCACTACGATCACGCGCAATCGGGGCCTAAATCACTGAATGTTACAATTCTCTCCCCCTTAAGAAAATTTCGTCCTCGAAATTTACCTGATTAGGTGGAGCTGAATAACTGAGGATGTTGAGTTCTCATCATTTCTTCACTCTCCCAGGTGGCTTCTTCTACTGCATGATTGCGCCATATGACCTTTACCAGTGGTACCTTCTTATTCCGTAGTTCCTTGACTTCTCGAGCTATGATTTTCACTGGCTCCTCACCATATGTCAAGTCTGGTTGTACCTCTATTGATTCCACACGTATTACATGTGTCAGATCCGATCTATATCTTCTTAACATTGAGACATGAAACACATTGTGTATCTTATCCAATTCTGGTGGTAAGGCCAACCTGTAAGCCACTGGACCCACACGTTCAAGTATTTCGTATGGTCCAATAAATCTAGGACTCAGTTTCCCCTTTTAACCAAAATGCAATACTTTTTTCCAAGGTGAGACTTTCAAAAATACATTGTCTCCGATAGCATACTCAATGTCCTTCCTTTTCAAATCGGCATAGGATTTTTGTCGATCAGTTGCAGCTTTTAATCGATCTTTGATTAATTTCACCTTCTCCTCTGTCTGTTGCACTAATTCTGGCCCCATAAATTTCTTTTCACCAAGTTCTGTCCAGCATAATGGTGTCCTACATCTCCTTCCATACAAAGCTTCGTATGGTGCCATGCCGAGACTAGTTTGATAGCTGTTGTTGTATGCAAATTCCATCAATGGTAAATGTTTATCCCAGCTACCCTCAAAATCAATTACACAGATTCTCAGCATATCTTCCAACAATTGAATCACTCGTTCGGATTGCCCATCTGTTTGTGGGTGAAATGCTGTACTAAAAGCAAGTCGGGTCCCCAATGCTTGCTGTAGACTTTTCCAAAATTTTGATGTGAACCGTGGGTCTCGATCAGAAATAATAGATACTGGCACCCCATGTAGTCGAATTATCTCATTGACATATAATTCTGCTAACTGGCTCAATGAATAATCCATCCGAACTGGCAGAAAGTGAGCCGACTTGGTAAGCCTGTCAACAATTACCCATACTGCATCATGCTTCTTTTGTGTCAAAGGCAACCCAGATAAAAAATCCATTGTAATTCTTTCCCATTTCCATTCTGGAATTGCAATAGGCTGCAACAATCCAGATGGTACCTGGTGTTCTGCTTTCACTTGTTGGCATGTCAAGCATCTTGTAGTATATTCCACTATATCCTTCTTCATTCCTGGCCACCAATAATGAGTCTTCAGGTTCTGATACATTTTATTGCTCCCTGGATGCATGGAATAAGTTGTATTATGTGCCTCTTTTAGAATTATTTGCTTTAATCCGCTATCATTTGGCACGCACAATCTTCCTCTGCAACTTATGCTTCCATCATCTTCAACCTTAAATTCAGGTCTCTCCCTATTTTTCACTGCCTCAGCAATTATCATCAATTTTTGATATTCCTTCTGAGCTTTTCTCACTTGTTGCCTTAAAGTAGGTTGGACCCGTAACTCTGCCAAAATAAATTGTGAGTCTATTTTTTTTTCAATTTTACTATTACTTTCTATATATTATTTTATAATTGAGGAAAATTTAAACTATACCTGCCAGTGTTTTTCTACTTAAGGCATCCGCTACTACATTGGCTTTGCCTGGCTGATAGTCAATAATACAATTATAATCCTTGATTAACTCTAACCAGCGTCTTTGCCTTAAGTTCAATTCCTTTTGTGTGGGCAAATATTTGAGGCTCTTATGATATGTATATATGTAGCACCGCTCGCCATACAAATAATGTCGCCAAATTTTCAAAGCAAACACTATTGCTGCCAACTCCAAATCATGAGTAGGGTAATTTAGCTCATGAGGCTTCAATTGCCTAGATGCATAAGCAACTACTTTACCCTCTTGCATTAATACACAACCTAGCCCATTATGAGAGACATCACTGTATATCACAAAATCTTTCCCTAGTGTAGGTTGGGTCAAAACAGGTGCTTCGGTTAATATGGCTTTTAATTTCTCAAAGCTTGCCTGGCACCGATCTGTCCACTCAAACTTAGTTTCTTTTCTGAGCAACTTAGTAATTGGTGCAGCTATGCTTGAAAATCCCTTCACAAACCTTCTATAGTAGCCAGCTAATCCAAGGAAACTTCGGACTTCTGTTACATTGCGAGGTGGCTTCCAACTGAGAATTGCTTCTATTTTGTTAGGATCAACCCAGATCCCTTCAACTGAAATAATATGCCCTAAGAATCCCACTTCTTCCAACCAGAACTCACATTTTGACAGCTTTGCATACAATTGATTTTCCCTCAAAGTCTGCAGTACTATTCTGAGATGCCTGTCATGTTCTCCCTTGTCCCTCGAATACACCAAAATATCATCTATAAAAACTACCACAAACTGATCAAGATAAGGTCTAAAAATTCTGTTCATCATATCCATAAAGGCAGCTGGTGCATTCGTTAAGCCAAATGGGAAAAGGAAAAAGAAGACTTAGATATTTTGGTGGAAGAATAAAGAATTCCTCATTTTTTTTAGGTGAGTATTTGGTGGATCCATGCCTACATTAAGCTCGTCATCCATTGGTCCAAAATATAAATTAATTTTAATGAAATTTTAAACTTTAAGAAATTTCTTATTTGCCACATCTTTCTCCATATTCACATTTTTTTCCCAAACAATTGCCATAATACCGATCTTATCCATAGGAAGTTTTATTTTTTTCTAATTCCACCCCAAATCTTTTTAATTCCAAAATAATAATACCCTTAATTATTTTCTCTTATTATTAGTCATTTTTTTTGGGTTTAAATTTAGACTCTGATTGAACCAGTGGACCCCACTATGGTCACGCGCAATCGGGGCCTAAATCACTGAATGTTACAGTGACTCTATATGTCAAAACATTCTAGAGAGCTTTACGACCAAGGTCACCACTTCAGTCACGGCTTGGGAAGAAATGTCACTCCCATGACAAACATAGTCACGCCCATGAACAATGAAAGAGAAACATGTCAGGCGCAATTTTTTGGTTGGTACAATGGCTAGTTTCATATTTAATGCACCCCAACGGCTATATTCAGCCATGAGAGTATAAATGGAAGTCATTTATGCATTAAGAACAAGATAATGAAGAGAATAACAATAAAATAGCATATACTTCGAATTTAATTCTTATTACCAGCTATTTGTACTTACACACTTTGAGAATAAAATCTATTCTCTGTAAAAATCTTTTTGCTCTTCATATTTGAGCAATTAAGATTTGTAAGTGGTTCTCTCTGTAATCTTTACTCAAGTGAGCTTTGGGTATTTCTGGGTTAAGAGTAGAACACTTGTAAGCGTTAGTTATGTGAGCCTCCAAAACACAAATTAAAAGGTTGTTTGTGTGAGCCTGTAAAAACACAAAGTGAAGGTTCTTTGTGTGATTTTGTAAAAACACAGAGTGAAGGTTGTTTGTGTGAGCCTGTAAAACACAAGGAATTGGTTATTGTGTGAGCCATTAAAACACAAGGGATTTCTGGGTTAGGTGTGAGCCATTGTGAGAAACACCATAGTTGGGAGTGAGCTTGTAAAACTCCATTGTAACACTTAGTGTGTTAGTGAAACTCCCAATTGCGATTAGGGAGAGGAGTAGGGTTTGTTAACACACGAACCTCTATAAATCTTTGTGTCAGATTTTCTCTATCCATCCTAAAATTAATTATTTACTTCCGCACTTTAAAGTTTAATTTTTTAAAACTCCAATTCAACCCCCCCTTCTTGGTCTAATATCTGGGCAACAATCAACATGCTTAAGATAGCTGAGCCATCTATCAAGAAGGACAGTAAGGTTGTGATGCTGGTGGACTCTTCTGGTTCTAAGAATATGAACCTTAAAAATAAGAATAAAAGAAGAAGAATTCCATGAAGCCTAAGGGAGATGTGGCGAAGAAGAAGGCCAATGAGACTGCGCCAAAGGGG
Source organism: Triadica sebifera (assembly GCA_023653625.1). NCBI lineage: Eukaryota > Viridiplantae > Streptophyta > Magnoliopsida > Malpighiales > Euphorbiaceae > Triadica > Triadica sebifera. Next base: position 13,161,436 of record CM042898.1, on the reverse strand, counting down.
ACATGCTTCAATTATGGCAAAGATGACCATTAGAAGAGAAACTACAAAGCTTACTTAGAGTCCTTGAAGAAGAAGGCATCTAATGCCCCATCTACTTTAGGTATTTTTGTCTTTGAGATTAATATTATTTCCAATAATAATATATGGGTATTAAATACCGTTTGTGGCTCACACATATGAACTGATGTGCAGAGCCTAAGGAACAATAGGCAGCTCAATAAGGGAGAGTCGAACCTGCACATTAGAAATGGAGCAAGGGTTGCTGGATTAGCTATAGGAACTTATGTATTGACCCTCCCTAGTGGTTTTACATTAAATTTGGATAATTCTTATTATGTATCTACTTTGAGTAAAAATATTATTTCTGTTTCTAGTTTAAATGATGATGGTTTCCATTGAGCTTTTAGTAACAATTGTTGTTCTATTATGTTGAATATCTTCTTTATGCTAGTGGTACATTATACAATGGAATATACATATGAGATATGTTAAATCCAATTTTAAACAAATGAAAATAAAAGGCAAAAACAAGATATATTGAAATCATCTTACTTATGGCATTGTCGCCTTGGTCATATAAGTGAGAAATGCATGACTAAGCTACACAAGAGTGGTAGTTTGGGGTCATTTGATTATGAATCATATGATATATATGAATCTTACTTATTAAGAAAGATGACTAAATTACCCTTTAAAGGAAAAGGTGAACGTGTTAATACATTCGGATATATGTGGTCCAATGTCCACACACGCTAGAAGTGGTTTCATCTACTTCATTTCCTTTATCGATGACTACTCATAATATGGATATATGTATCTTATGAGATACAAATATGAAGCCTTTGAAAAGTTCAAAGAATTCAGAAACGAAGTAGCGAAACTTGGCAAAAGTATTAACCATTTCTTTCTTCCTTTTTTTTTCCTTTCTTTTTCATCCATTTTTATCACAAAAACTCTAGAATTTTCTGCACCAAAACACTCCATAATATTCCTTATAAAATCTCTATTGCCAAGCTTGAGTTAGAGAGAGAAAGTGAGAAAAAGAGAGCAAAAAAGCTAAGAAATAGAATTATTATGCACAAAGGACCTAATGGAAGCTAAAGGAAGATAAAAAAAAAAGAAGAAAGAAGCCTGAAATAAGAAGACAAGAGTTTCACATGGCTCAACCAAAAGAGGAAACAAAAAGAAATGTGTTTTCTTTATTTCCTTATTTTTCTCTTCTTAAAAAGTATGTTTTGAGCTATTAGGAGCTTGAGTTTATGAGTTATGATCAATGTTGAAAATGATATTTTAGAGGGGTTTTATAATGGAAAAGGTGATATGAAGTGCTTAGAGACCTTAAAATGGAAAAGACTAGAGTTAGAAGGGTTGTAGGAGCCTAAATCCTAAGTTTGTGAAGAGAGATATTTTAGGGTTTAGGAGTTGTTGAGGGAGATAATAGAGATAAAATGTAGAATTATGTAAGGAAGTGTTTTAGTGGTGTGTTTACATATTTTAGGTGCCTCTTGGAAGTGAATCAAATTCAAGAGGGGAAACACAAAGGAAATGAAAAAGAGGCTTAAAAAGTCTAAAGGGAAACCTAAGAGGTATGTGCATACTAATTAGTCAATAAGCCATAATTTGATGTGTATTATTGTTTGAATATTATTGCACATTAAATGGTAATTTGCATGTGATAAGATTGAAGAAAAATTGCATGAAATGTGAAGTTGGTAGTGTATAAGGGAAATTTGTGGATAAATGATATAATGAAATGTGTAAATAATTGGATTATGGCTTTTATGTTGATAAATGTTTGTAACTAAGTTAGGAATGTAATTTGGACTTGGAATCCTTATTTAGTATGTTTGAGGTTGTGTTTGTAAGCTAAAGGATGGAATTTGGTTTGTAAAGTGGCTTTCTAGCAGTGATTCACGAGCATAAAGTTGGTCTAGAAATGTTATTATTGCATCAAAATTTATTCATGGTTTGAAGTAAAATAAGGGGTCACGTGTGTGAAGCGGATTCATAGTTATGATGAAGTTTGTCATAGTCGTGAAACAATATTAGTGTTGCTCACGGGTTGGGACATCCTTTCACAGTCATGAAGCAATTTGAGTTGACTTGTTCACAGGTGTGAACACATGTTCATGGCCGTGAATGCCCTGTTTTCAATATTGAATTTATTTGTTAATCGATAGAAAAATTAAATAAATAATACTCATATATATGGTATGCTAAATGCATAGGGGCAGAAAACAAATGGAATTAATATGGTTTTAACATAAAATAATTGGAATAAGCATAAGGAAAATATCATGATAAAAGAACAAGAAAATTGTGATTATACCAAATAATTAATATTAATATGGAAAGAAATGGACTTACTATCATGTGCCTAACCTAGACTAGAGTGGGTAGAAAAATTGATATGCCAATTAGAGAAGATAGGTTGTAAATCTTATTGGTCATAATGCACGTAGCCCACTGTGCCCATAGGCCATAGAGCCCATAGACAATTTATTACCCATTTTACTAGACATTTTTTTGTCTCATAGCGCACATTCATTTATTCCTCTTTTTTGTCTTTTAGTGTCTAGTATGTGAAACTTGGACACAATAAGAAGATCAAAAAGTAAAAAATAAACTAGTATTAATCATAAAGTAAAAGAAAATAAAAGAAAAGAAATTCGTACGAAACATAAGAAAGATAAATGTTTGTGTGATTGCATGTAAGATGATGTTGTGCATATAGATAAATGAGCTTGATAATAAATAATACATTAAGTAAAAAGAATATTAGGCTAAAGTAAAAAGAAAGTGTACTATTTGAGCTAATAATTTATTTGGATGAGAATATATGTTGCATGTCTATAGTTTATTGCTTTTCAGATTGCACCACTAAGCATAGTACTTAGCGTGGGAGTTTTATTCTCTCGTATAGATTCAATGAAGAGAAAATAGTAGATAGAAGATAAGGATAGTGGAAAAAGTCAGTAGAATCCTGATCCAGTGCAGTAGTAGAGTATCCTAGTGGGTTTCACATTTTACTCTTTTGCTTTAGTAGTTTTCTCATAATGTATGCATGAACAACCTCAACTTTTGTATAAACTTAAAACAATCTCTTTAAAATGTTATTTTGTCATATACAATGTAGATGAATTTTCTTTATTATGCTTTCATGAGTTATTTTAAATTAATATATTTAAAGATGTGTTTGGAAAAAGAATTATATTATGATTTTCAATAACAAGTAAATCGATTGTTTGAAAGGAAGATTAATAGCATCTTCTTGCCAGACTACTAATTGAGTAAAGTGAGAGGGTCTTAGATTGATACTATAAATAACCCTCTAAATGCCATTGAATGTAAGCTAGCAACCTTTCATAAGCCAAACTCTTACTAGTTTATTGTTCAAGTTATTTGTAATCATTAATTGTATTAAGAGCGTTAATATGCTTTAACTGTTAGCTTTAAACACTTAGGAATAATGGTTTAAAAGTGAGCCTTGGGAAAACTCTTGTAAGGGTTGAAAAGTGAGCCAAGTAAAGACCTTGAAAGGTTTGAGAGTAAACCTTGGGAAAACTCTTGTAAAATTTAGAGAGTGAACCTAGAGAAAAAAAACTCTTGTAAAATTTTGAGAGTGAGCCTTGGAAAAACATTTATGGATTTGAGAATTAGCCTTATGAGAAAAACTCTTGTGGAGTTTGATATGATCCTAAATACTAAGTTGGAAGTGAGCTTCATAAAACTCTATTTTAAGCTATTTGAGTGATAGTGAAAATCTCAATTAAAGATTAGAAAGTGGATATGAACTTAGTTAACACTCAAACTACTATATATTTCTTGTATCCTTTGCTTTTACATATCATTCTTAATTTAATTTTTTGTTTTCTCTATTTAATCATTGATTAGCTTTTGTAGATTGTTCAAAACCTCAATTTTAGTTTGCTACCAATTCAACTCCCATTCGTAGTAAACTTGGGACAACAATGCTTGTTCCAGATTTGTAGTTTGACACTTCTCTCTATATAGCCAAGTTCAACATGCTACCCCCCTAACTATAGGTTCCCATTTGTGCAAAATCCTCCAAAAACAACAAAAATATCAAGTGTATCTACCTAGTTGACTTGTTGAAAAAGAAAATAAACCACTAATGCATCAAAGTATGAATGCATATGCACGATATTGGATCATCTAATCCATAGTGTCGACTAGTTGCTTAGAAAATTTTTCATTTGTAGTGCCCTCTCGATTAACCAAGATAAACCCGATTAATTAAGCTGATACTACGAAAATAGTTATATGAAAAGCTATGAAAATTTAAAATTTTTCTTTGCATCATGGCCATGATGACTTGCATAATACATACTGTAAAAGAAATGTTTGACTTAATATTTAAATTCTATTTTATAAATAAAACATATTAAACCTTGACAGGGGTTTACAAAAATACATGTCCTTAACAAAAAATTACATAATTCTTCAACATTGACATGTATACAAGTAAATAACCCCTTTACTATGACATGTACAAAAGAATGCAAAAGTGCAACATGTACTATCACTAACCTGTGTAAGGTCTTATCTAATGTTTCTGATGTTTGGGGTGCTTCTGTTGTTCAACTTCTACTTATCTACAAGACTTCGACCTGTATGGGAAAAATACCCACACGCTAAGCTACTAAAAGCTTAGTGGTAAATATAGACATATAAATTCACTTACAATTATACATTATACGTGTTGCCTAGATAATGAACCAAGAAGGGGGTTGAATTGGATATTAAAATTCTTAACTTTGAAGTGCAGAATTAAAAGTTAAGTAGAGTAGGGATAGGAAGATATCACACAAGAAATTTATAGAGGTTCGAGCGTTAACAAACCCTACTCCTCTCTCTAATCTCAATTGGGAGTTTCACTAACACACTAAGTGTTACAATGGAGTTTTATAAGCTCATTCCCAACTATGGTGTTTCTATCAATGGATCACACCTAACCTAGAAATCCCTTGTGTTTTAATGGCTAACACAATAAACCAATTCTTTGTATTTTATGGCTCACACAAATAACCCTTACAAGTGTTCTACTCTTAACCCAATATACCCAAACTCACTTGAGTAGTAGATTACAAAGAGAAACACTCACAAATCTATAATGCTCAGAAATTATGAGCAAAAAGATTTTTACAGAGAATTAAAGTTTTGTTGAAAGTAATTAATGCACAAATGGCTACAACAAGATTTTGATTCGAAGTAATTGATATTCTCTTGTTCTGGATTCATAAATGACTTGCATTTATACTTCCTTGGTGAATTATAGCCGTTTGATTGCATTTAATGCGAAAATAGCCGTTGCACCAACTCTTAATTTTGTGCTTGAAATGTTTCTCTTTCCTCATTCACGGTTGTGAATATGTATGTCACGGTCGTGAATGTTCTTCCAAGCCATGGTCCAAGTGGTGACTCTGACCATGAAGCATTCTGGAAGGAATTGAAGTGTTTGATCATGGGCGTGACTTTATTCTTTTACGGGCATGAATATCCTTCCAAGCCGTGGTATAAGTGGTGACTTTGGCCGTGAAGCTCTCTGGAGGAATTTGATATATTGTCTCACGGGCGTGACTGATATGATCATTCACGGTTGCTATGATTCTTCATGGCCATGAACTTTAAATGTTGGATAGTTGACGCTAAGCTACATCACGGGCGTGACATAAACAGTCATAGGCGTGAACATGTTATTTTTTCATTTTTTGACTGTCAAAGTTAGTCTTCCATTATTGCATCATATTTCATACCCCTGTTCAATAAACTTAGAATACAAGTATGTTAAATACATTATTGCTATTTTATTTGTTAGCATCAAAATGACGGAAATATCCCTTAAGGTTCAACAATACGTATTTTATGGGATCATGTAAGAATATCATGTCATGACAATGGAATCATAATATCATATAGATTATCTTGCTTTGTGAAAGTATAATTCATTGAACATATATAATGATAACTATAGCATGTAACATTTCACTATGTACATAAACTTACTTGCATACTTATGCTTTTGCATTGATTTCATGTTACTGTAGTTTTTACTTACTTTAACATATTTGATATTATTGCCCAACAACTCTCAACATCGAATGTTCGGATATTGGTTGTGGGTAGGGATGCTCTTTGAGCTTAAGTCAATCTGCCACTATCTATAAATATGAGCCAGTCTAGGCTCCTGAAGTCAATAGCACCAGTCCAGGCTAGCCATATTGATTGAGTAAACATATAGCTTCTGCATGTAAAATCATCTGTAATAATGTGTGTCAGTCCAGGCTCTTCAAGTCAATGATGTACTCTGAGCTTAAGACATATTGACCGGGTAAACATATAACTACGGTACCACAACCCCCTTAATGGCATTTCATCTATCCTACTACTAGTCTTAGTATCAAGTCTAGGTTGTACTTGTTCATATCCTTTATTAGTTCCATTGTAACTATAACACCCCCTCACCCCAGCAGCTCGTGCCCGAATGAGGGTGTGCTACACTGACTTCATCGATTAAAATATCATTATATAAATTATATATAAAGAAAAATCACTTGTACATTTTTTTATTTCCAATATTCACTCTTTATTTACTTTGCATTTATAAAAGAAATATAACATAAAAGTTAAACTACCATTTTATATAGTAACATGTTCTTTACAAAATATACTGTTTATTTTACAAATACTACAAAATAAAATTTACAAGATAATACACAAAATTTGTGTAACCCACGATGTGTGCAACAGGTTGCTTTACTGGATTAAGTCACCGTTGGCTTTGACTACTATCTTCTATTTATTCTTTACTAAATCTGCATGAGAAAAACTCTCACGCTAAGCTTTTGGCTTAGTGGTGCATATATATAAGGAAATAAACTATTTTTAATGTCACATGCATTGTCATATAACAATTTATGATCAAATCATGCAAACATACATTTCATAATATTCTAGTATGCATAACATCAATTTATTGTATCTCATTTTGTTTAACATAATCAAATCATCATTCTCATGCAAATCATGGTATTCTAGCATGTATAGACATCAAATTATATTATATTATCTCATACTTATTTATTTTATTACCACCTTATTGTATAACACTAAACCTTCTTTTTATCCATGCCACAATTCATAATTCCATTTTTATTATCCATGTCACAAATCATAATTCCAGTTTTACTTCCAATAATTCTTTTATGTCCCATAACTTCTTTATTTATGTTTTCATTTATGCTCAGGACACCTATGAACCACTAAATAGGATAACGGAGTTGCCATCTAGGACTTAGGAGTGTCACCTGGGCAATATGATATGCGTATATAAGTGCCAAACCCGGCGTAGATAACCGTGTCAAACTCAGCGTAGATAACCGTGCCAGACTCGGTATAGATAATAATATCATATCCGACATAAATAACAGTGTCAAACCCGACGTAGATAACATTGCCAAACCCGGCGTAGATAATCATACCATTAATGGTTTTCATTTTCATCATACTCCCCCCTCCTATTTGGCATGCCAAACTATCCTATGTTGGTTCTAGTTAGGTGTTCTAGGGCTTATACAATTTCATTAAAATTCATAACAATTAATTTCATAATTTTCATGAATGTAATATCTAAAAATAATCACATAATCACTCAGTTAAAATAATATTTACATAATATAAGAAAATTCTCATCAATTTACTCATTTCATTCCTCAATTAACATGCTGCCCTGTCACTGGCAGATTATGTTCTCTATTTTGGACCTTAATTTTGGTCCTGTTCCATTCTGAATGTAGTTACATGATCTTCATACATATTTTAGATATTGATCTTAGCTTTAATCTTCAACTTGAATCACTTAATTCGGAGTTATGTATCAAAAGATATGATAATAGTAACACTAACTGGTCACTGATAATTCTGCCCAGAATTTTCTGGACAGATTCTAAGTCTGAACTTTATGAATTTTTATGGATAATTCAGACATATTCAGGTTTTATGGATAACATGCAAAACCGAGTTCCAGAAATTAAGTTATAACAGTTTAAGTGAACACTTCTCATCAATTTCCAGCAAGGAACATACAAAATAATCACATTCAAATTTTACCAAATTAAATCCTAAGTCTAGCAAACATGCATCCCCAATATTTTCATCACAAAAATAATATCAATTCAGAATAAGCAATATACCAAATAATTAAATCATGCAAATAAAAAAAATAAAATAGGCTATTGCCTTAGGTTATGCACAAACCTCTTTTTTTCTCTTTTCTTTCTCTTTACTTTTCTTTCTCCTTTTCTTTGCTCCTTTGAGCTAAATCCTTGTCACTTTGAGTTCCTAATGTTCATAAACAGATTATTAAAACTTTATAAACCTAATCTCTCTCTTTCTTCTTACTCTTTTAAGCTTTCTTAAGCATGAAAATGGAATTTCCCATGCCTTTCTCTCTCTTTTCTCACTTTCTTTCACTAGAATCAAGCTTTGGTTATGGTTGTCCAAGGGATAAACGTGGCTGGTTTATAGAATAGAGTGTTTTAGATGTTAGGATAAGGAAGAATGATGAGTAATTAAGAGGAAGAAGATAAAATTAATCAATACTTTGACACATAGGCTATAAAAATCTAGATATTTTCCTTAGGTAATTAATATGTTCATCTTCCTTTGATGTATGATAAGAGGAATGTGGAAGACAATGATGGGCAATTATAGATACAAAGGATTAAGAAATAAGAAGAAATAATCAAGAAGAAAATGACAAAGGTTATTAAGATGGGAGGGACACCTAAGCATCAATCTAGAAACCTTCATTAATGTTAAATGCATGTATCTTAATTAGCTTACTAAACTTTGCCACTTGGTGTGCTATGCTTCAAGAAATGTGGAAGACACTTAATGATGGGAAAATTCTAGATCAAGGGGGATAATTAAGAAAGGATAAGCACTTAAGAACAAAGTGACAAAATTACATAATTAATGGAGACACCTAAGCATTTTCTAGAAATTTTTCATTAATTTCTAATTCATGTATGCCAATTGACTTCTTAAAATGTGCCATTTGGTGTGGCTGGCCTCCATATGCATTTTATATCCTAATCCATGCATTTAATTTATGACTATCCCAATAAATCCTTAAATTTTTGGTAAATTGCAAATTGACCCCTAAACTTTTTAAAATTTGCAATTTAGTCCTTTACCGAAATTTAACATCTTTAAATATTTTGAACACTTTATTAGATATTTTCCATACTTAATTACCATTATTTTCACTATTTTTCGATAAAAGTCCAAATTTAGACTTCGGTCAAATCAGCGAGTCGATTTAACAACTCGCGTGACTTAGGTCTAAATTAGCGAATATGACAGTAAGAGTTATATCTTAAGCATATACACTTTAATTCATGCATGAAACTTGTAGCGCTCCCTTACCCTACAAAACGTTAATAGGATATGGAAGTGTTAATAAGTTTTTTTTTTTTTACAACCAATGTACAAATCATTGTAATAATTTTTTTTCGAGTTTATTATTAGCGAAATATTTATTACTATTTTTTTTTTCATTTAAATATATAACTACTGATGGAAATAGTTTGATTTAATTGAACTCATGCAATTAAACCATAATATTTAGAAACAATACTAGATTTATAAAATTACAAAATTCATTCCTTATAAATCCTACATGCCACAAACTCACATAAAAAAAAGATTCTTAGAATTTAATTTTTACAACATAATTTTCAAAACATAAAAAAAGAACTAGACTGCTGCAATCTAATCTTGGGAGTTCCCTCTTGTTCGGTCGCCCTATCGGAACAGCTACTTCTATTTATCTGCGCGTAAAACACACGCGCTAAGCTTCTAGCTTAGTGGTACGTTTGACAACTATCCAATAATTACATAAATAATTCTAAAATAAAATTTTTGAAACTACAATTAATTTATTAAACATGCCAAATATTCAATTAATAATAAAATCATTCTCCATGCAAAAATATTTAATTCATCAATTATAACATTTCATTCATTAAGCATACTTGAAATTTCTTAACAATTCAAGATATAAAATTCACAATATCAATTTCATAATTCACATTTTTTTTCTGTTATTTATTTAATAGCCCACGACATCTTAGACCGGAACTAAACACTGGATACAGGGTTTCTGCTCTCCGGCAGTATATTCAGCGCCTATATAATTATTTTATAACTCGACATTTAACACCTACATTTCCAATAACAACTCAGCACATTTTTGGTGCCTACGTAATTTTTGAACTCAGCACTATTTCTTAGTGCCCACGTAATTTCAACTCAGTACTATTTCTTAGTGTCTACTTAAATTAAATCTCAGCACTATTATTTTTAGTGCCTACATTTCTACCCTTTTATTGGCATGCCAACTTATCCTAATTTCTAGTTCTCGACAAGATGTTATAGAGCTTAAATTACATTTGTTACCTTTATTAATATTTACATAAATTATGCAGGGAACATTAATATAAACTCCATAAAAATGCAAGAATTCTCATTCAATATTTTACAACCTCATACTAGCTCATTCAATCATTATAATTATAAGAAAATTCAATTAATATATTTTATGTCACATAAATTCACAATCAACACATTTCTTCCAGCTGTCCTATTCTGGACAACATTTCTTCCTTATGATGCTCTGTATTTTTCGTCTATTGTTAGATAGCTTCTGAATATATGATCACCTAACAAAATATAGGTACATGTCTTATCTTTAATTTTCAACTGGAATCACATTAAAAGGCATTTTGTAGCAAACGTTATAAAGTTTCTCCTAAGCTACGTTCACTGCAATCTAACCATTATTTTACCAGACAAAATTATACCTTATTTTACTCTATCATTCTAATCCATTTTTATATGGAATTGGAACCAGTGATCAACTAGAAATATTTAGATACATGTCTTATCTTTAATATACAACTAGAATCATATTAAAAGGAATTTGGTAGCAAAAGTTACAAATTTTCTCCTAAACTACGTTCACTACGATCTGCCCAGTATTTTACTGGACATAATTATGCCTTATTTTGGTATGTATTTTTCATCCCTTTTTCGATGGAAATTGGACAAGTGATAAACTAACCAAATATAGGTACATGTATTATCTGGCATTTCCAACTAGAATTACATTAAAAATAATTGTTTAGTAAAAGTTATGAATTTGCCCCTAAGCTACGTTCATTTCAAATCTGCCCAGTTTTGTTTTTTTGAATAGATTTCTAGGTCAACTTTGAGTCACGTTATCACCTAGTTTCAGGCATATTAATGTCTAATGGTATGAATAAAAGTTGAAGACCTATGTATTAAATTTCCAACCCAACAAGAATCACTCAGAAATGATTTCCAGAACTCAAGTTATGATCAAAATACTATACAGTTCATAAGACGAATATTTCAGCACAACAATTAAATCATACAATTTCCATTTTTGCATCAACCTCATATTCTAGTTTTTATTTTCATATTCATTGCATCATTTAATCACCACTTAATTTCTCAATCAATTATTCAGAATTTCATACACATCACAAAATTAAAATCAATATTTTTATATATTGAATTTTTGCCAAATATACATATCTCAAAATTCTACTTCTCTTTGATGATTTTGCCTTAATCCCCTTTTTCTTTCATCTAATCTTAGCTTGAATTGAAGAAAGAAAAAGAATAGTAATTGGGGGAGGAGAGTCACTGCCAAAGAAGAAGAAAAGGGAGAGAAAATGGGTTTGGTCAAGATGAAAAAGAAGAATGATAAAAAAAATGGAAATTTGACTTTTTATAGTTGGATTAGGTGGGTAGTTAGGATTAATTGTTAATCTTGCTTCCCATTGGTCCATTAATTTTAATCACTCTTAATTTATCTTAATTAAAATAATATTCCTTTCCTTAGATATAGAATATTTCATTTTTATGCCTTCTTATAATTTATGTGCTAAAAACACTGCAATTTCTAATTTCGTTCAGCAAACAATTATTTTTTTCCCAATTTTAATTCCAAACTTCAAAATTCTCAATTAATAATATCCAAAATATTTTCTCCCATATTATTATTATTTTAATTTATTTCTTTCATGTCCGAATTTAGACCCGATCGGTTCGGCGTGCCGGATTTCGCTCAACCGCGACCGTGGCCTAAATTATCGGGCATTACAATTTTCCCCTCCTAAAAAAAACATTTCGTCCTCGAAATTTACCTTTTCAATTGGAGTTGAATAATTGTGGATACTGGGCCTTCATCACCTCTTAATTTTCCTAAGTCGCTTCTTCTGAATTATGATTTTTCCACATAACCTTTACCAATGGTACCTTCTTGTTCCGTAGCTCCTTCATTTCTCGAGCTAGAATTTCCACTGGCTCTTCTTCATAAGTTAGATCTGGTCGTATCTCTATAGGTTCTGCTGATATGATATGAGATGGATCTAATCGATATCTTCTCAACATGGACACGTAGAATACATTATGAATCTTGTCTAACTCTGGTGGTAAAGCTAATTTGTACGCCACAGGACCTATGCGTTCAAGTATCTCATAAGGTCCAATGAACCTAGGACTCAACTTTCCCTTCTTTCCAAATCGGAAAATCCTTTTCCAAGGTGAGACTTTTAGGAATACCTTATCACCAACTGTATACTCAATATCCATCCTTTTCAAATCTGCATATGATTTCTATCTATTAGCAGCAGCTTTGAGCCTATCTTTTATTACTCTCACTTTTTCCTCTGTCTGCTGTACTAGATCTGGACCCACTACTTTCATTTCACTAAGCTCAATCCAACATAAAGGTGTTCTATGGAAGGCTTCATATGGTGCCATGCCGATACTAGCTTGGTGACTATTATTGTAGGCAAATTCTATCAATGGAAGATGTTTGTCCCAACTGCCTTCAAATTCTATCACACAACTCCTCAACATATCTTCCAATATCTATATGACCTTTTCTGATTGTCCATCTATTTGTGGGTGGAAAGCTGTGCTAAAATTGAGTCGAGTACCCATGGCTTGATGCAAACTTTTCCAGAATTTTGAAGTGAACGTCAGGTCTCGATCTGAAATGATTGAAAGTGGCACACCATGTAAACGGATTATCTCATTAATATAGATCTCTGCCAAACGGTTAAGTGGATAATCCATCTTGATCGGTAGAAAATGAGCTGATTTAGTGAGCCGATCCACCACTACCCATATTGAATCATGTCTCTTTTGTGTCAAAGGCAAACTAGAAACAAAATCCATTGTAACTCTTTCCCATTTCCACTCCGGAATTGAAATTGACTGCAATAATCCACTTGGTACTTGATGCTCAGCCTTCACTTGCTGACAAGTTAAACATCTGGTAGTATACTCGGTGATATCTCTTTTCATTCCTGGCCACCAGTAATATGCCTTCAAGTCATGATACATTTTGTTGCCTCCTGGGTGCATTGCATAAATAACATTGTGAGCTTCCTGCAAAATATCTTGTTTCAATTTTGGTCTGTCTAGCACACATAACCTGCCCTTTTTCCTTAAACTCCCATCTGAATCAATAGTAAATTCTGGTTTTTCACCCTTTTTCACCATTTCAAAGATTTCCTTTAATTTTGTGTCCTTCTTCTGATTGTTCTTTACTTGTTAGATCAATGTGGGTTGAATCCGCAATTCTGCCCAAATAATATAAAAATAAATTATTATTATATTTTTTTTTCATGTTCACTTAATAAATTTAAGTTTTAACATTTACCTGCAAGAGTTTTTCTACTTAGAGCGTCTGCTACCACATTGGCCTTACCTGGGTGATAATCAATGATACAATTGTAGTCTTTGATTAATTCTAGCCATCGCCTCTGTCTCAAATTGAGTTCCTTTTGTGAAGGCAAATATTTCAGACTTTTATGGTCTGTATAGATATAACATTGCTCACCATACAGGTATTGTCGCCATATTTTCAATGCAAACACAATGGCTGCTAGTTCCAAATCATGTGTTGGATAATTTCTCTCATGAGACTTCAGTTGTCTGGAAGCATAAGCAATCACTTTACCTTCTTGCATTAATACACAACCCAAACCATTAAGGGAAGCATCACTGTACACCACAAAATCTTTTTCTACAGTAGGTTGTGTAACACTGGTGCCTCTGTCAACATTTTCTTCAACTTATCAAAGCAAGTCTGGCATCGGTCTGTCCACTCAAATTTGGTCTCCTTTCTAAGTAATTTTGTCAGTGGTGAGGCTATCATTGAGAATCCTTTCATAAATCTCCGATAATAACCAGCCAAACCAAGAAAACTTCTCACCTCTGTCACATTCCGAGGTGGTTTCCAGTTGAGGATTTCCTCTACCTTACTGGTGTCAACTCTGATCCCATCGGCTGAGACAATATGCCCTAGAAAGGCCACTTCATCTAACCAGAATGCACATTTCGACAACTTCGCATACAATTGATTCTCTCTCAAGGCATGAAAGACAATACGAAGATGTTGATTATGCTCTTCTCTGCTTCTGGAGTACACCAAGATATCATCTATGAACACCACCACAAACTGGTCCAAATAAGGCCTAAAGATTCTATTCATTAGATCCATAAATGCTGCTAGGGCTTTTGTCAGGCTAAAAGGCATTACTAAGAATTCATAATGACCATACTGAGTTCTAAATGCTATTTTTGAAATGTCTGATTCTTTAATTCTCAATTGGTGATAACCTAATCTGAGGTCAATTTTAGAAAATACCCCCGCTCTTTTCAACTGATCAAACAAGTCATCTATTCTCGGCAAGGGATATCTGTTCTTAATTGTCATCTTGTTCAATTGAAGATAATCAATGCACAAACGAATGGTGTCATCTTTCTTTTTCACAAATAGAATCGGAGCACCCCAAGGTGAGACACTAGGCCTGATAAACCCTTTCTCTAACAACTCTTGCAACGACACTTTTAATTCTTTTAGTTCAGCAGGTGCCATTTTGTAAGGAGTGATCGATATCGGGCCTGTGCCTGGCAAAACATCAATGGCAAACTCTATCTCCCTGACAGGTGGTAACCCTGGCAAGTCCTCAGGGAAGATATTTGGATATTCACATACTGTAGGAATCTCCCTGAGATCTAGACTTTCTTTCTTGGTATCTACAATATGTGCCAAAAATGCTTCACATCCTTTTTTGATAAGCTTACTTGCCTTCATCACAGAAATGACATTAGTCAAGTATGGTTGGTTCTCGCCCAGGACAATCACGTCATCCTGCCCTGAATTCTTGAAAGTCACTCTCCTATATTGACAATCCACCACTGCCTTATGCTGAGTTAACCAATCCATCCCCAAGATTGCATCAAACTCACGAAATGGCAACTTTATTAGGTCAGCTGGAAATTCTACATTCTGAGCTTTGATTGGACTGTTTTTATAGACTCGACTAACTTTCACTCCATGACCCAAAGGTTTTGTCACTAATATATCAAAATCTAATTCCTCTGCTACCATATTTCCCTGACTAGGTGGTGACATGCATAAATATGAATGTGTAGAACCCGGATCTATCAGTGCAAATAAATCAGTATCATAAAGAGAAAATTTACCGATAATGACATCTGGGGCATCCTGCTCCTCACGAGCTTTCATGGCATAAGCTCGGGCTGGGGCTCGACTACCTTATGCTCTATTCACTGATTCTGATATACTCTGCCCAATCCTGTCACTTCTAGACTGTCCATGTCCCCTACCTCTGCCTCGAGTGACATTCTAAACCTGCACTAATACTACACCACCTGTACCTCTTCCTCTGGGGCAATCTTTCAGTTTGTGCTCTGTAGATCCGCAATGTAAGCATGCTCCAGTAATCAACCAGCAATCACCTGCATGTAATCTCCTACAATGTTGACATATGATAGATATGAATCTCTTGTTACCAGAAGTTGGTGCACTAGATGTAGACCCCTCTGGCCTCAACTGTTGGCTTTGTCTAGCTGAAAAATTTGATCTAACACCCTGTGACTGGAAAAACCTAGGCACTGTTTGTCCCCTTTTTCCTGATGTCTGGGCCATGCTAATTGTCGGCCTCCGTGGTGGCTCTTCTATCCTCTTTCTCTTTGACCTCTTTTCCACACTGATGGCTGAGGATACTAGTGTAGCAAAATCCTCAAGCTGAAGGGCGGTCACCATATTCCCAATATCATCATTAAGCCCATCCTCAAATCTACGACATCTGTCTGCCTCATCTGCAATGATTCCAGTCGCATATTTACTTAGTCGGGTGAACTCCATCTCATATTCAGCGACTGACATGTTTCCTTGCTTTAAGTCTTGAAACTCCCTTTTCTTTTCATTCACATAAACTCTAGGTACATACTTCTTAATAAATTCTACCTTGAAGAAATTCCAAAAAGGTGGTTTCGGTGTCTGGGGCTTTGATAAAATTGATTTCCACCAGTCATTGGCATGATCTTTTAAAAGGGACACTGCATATCTGACCTTTTGTTCCTCTGGACACTCAAGTTCCTCAAACACCCTTTCTATGGACTCCATCCAAAACTCTGAAGCTGCTGGGTCATCCTCCCTCCTTCCCATAAAATCTATGGCCCCATATTTTCTCAGCTTATCAATCCGGGGTTTTGGCTGAGGTGGAGGAGGAGGTGGAGCTGGTTGTGGAACTACTTGTACTATCCGTTGCAACAAGTTTGCTATCTGTTCCATAAGAGGCTCCTATCCCAAATTAGTCTGTCCCTCTACTCTCGGAGGAGCTACTACACTCGGCCCGGAATCTCTTACTGATTGAGGTTGTCTGAGATTGGCTGAGTCTAAAAGGCTATTACTCAGTTCGACTTCTGAGAAATCTTGTTCTGATCCCGAATCCATATCTCCCTATAAACCAGAAGAAGGGACCCAAGTCAGATAATTGCAGCATTTTATACATATGCATGAGACACATATTCTATTTTACACCCACTGATTAAGAATCAATTAGCCTGGGCTCTGATACCACTAAATGTAGCGCTCCCTACCCTACTAAACGTTAATAGGATATGGAAGTACAAATCGTTGTAATAATTTTTTTTCGAGTTTATTATTAGTGAAATATTTATTACTATTTTTTTTTCATTTAAATATATAACCAGTGATGGAAATAGTTTGATTTAATTGAACTCATGCAATTAAACCATAATATTTAGAAACAATACTAGATTTATAAAATTACAAAATTCATTCCTTATAAATCCTACATGCCACAAACTCACATAAAAAAAAGATTCTTAGAATTTAATTTTTACAACATAATTTTCAAAACATACAAAAAGAACAAGATTGCTGCAATCTGATCTTGGGGGTTCCCTCTTCTTCGATCGCCCTATCGGAACAACTACTTCTATTTATCTGGGCTTCTAGCTTAGTGGTACGTTTGACAACTATCCAATAATTACATAAATAATTCTAAAATAAAATTTTTGAAACTACAATTAATTTATTAACCATGCCAAATATTCAATTAATAATAAAACCATTCTCCATGCAAAAATTTTTAATTCATCAATTATGACATTTCATTCATTAAGCATGCTTGAAATTTCTTAACAATTCAAGATATAAAATTTACAATATCAATTTCATAATTCACATTTTTTTCTGTTATTTATTTAATAGCCCACGACATCTTAGACCGGAACTAAACACTGGATACAGGGTTTCTGCTCTCCGGCAGTATACTCGACATTTAACGCCTACATTTCCAATAACTCAACACATTTTTGGTGCCTACGTAATGTTTGAACTTAGCATTATTTCTTAGTGTCCACGTAATTTCAACTCAGCACTATTTCTTAGTGCCTACTTAAATTAAATTTCAGCACTATTATTTTTAGTGCCTACATTTCTACCTTTTTATTGGCATGCCAACTTATCCTAATTTCTAATTCTCGACTAGATGTTATAGGGCTTAAATTACATTTGTTACCTTTATTAATATTTACATAAATTATGTAGGGAACATTAATACAAACTCCATATAAATGCAATAATTCTCATTCAATATTTTACAACCTCATACTAGCTCATTCAATCATTATAATTATAAGAAAAATTCAATTAATACATTTTATGTCACATAAATTCACAGTCAACACATTTCTTCCAGCTGTCCTATTCTGGACAGCATTTCTTCCTTATGATGCTCTGTATTTTTCGTCTATTGTTAGATAGTTTGTGAATATATGATCAACTAACAAAATATAGGTACATGTCTTATCTTTAATTTCCAATTAGAATCACATTAAAAGGCATTTTGTAGCAAAAGTTATAAAGTTTCTCCTAAGCTACGTTCACTACAATCTGCCAAGTATTTTACTGGACAGAATTATGTCTTATTTTACTCTGTCATTTTAATCCATTTTTATATGGAATTGGAACCAGTGATCAATTAGAAATATTTAGATACATGTCTTATCTTTAATATACAACTATAATCATATTAAAATTTTTTAGCAAAAGTTACAAATTTCCTCATAAAATACGTTCACTACTATCTGCCCAGTATTTTACTGGACAGAATTATGCCTTATTTTGGTCTGTATTTTTCATCCCTTTTTCGATAAAAATTGGACAAGTGATAAACTAACCAAATATAGGTACATGTCTTCTCATGCATGTCCAACTAGAATTACATTAAAAAGAATTGTGTAGTAAAAGTTATGAATTTTCCCCTAAGCTACATTCTTTTCAAATCTGCCCAGTTTTGTTTTTTGAACAGATTTCTAGGTCAACTTTGAGTCACGTTATCACCTAATTTCATGCATATTCATGTCTAATGGTCTGAATAAATGTTCAAGACCTATGTCTTAACTTTCCAACCCAATAATAATTACTCAGAAATGATTTCCACAACTCAAGTTATGATCAAAATACTATACACTGTTCATAAGACGAATTTTTCAGCACATCAATTAAATCATACAATTTCCATTTTTGCATCAACCTCATATTCTAGTTTTTATTTTCATATTCATTGCATCATTTAATCACCACTTAATTTCTCAATCAATTATTCAGAATTTCATACACATCACAAAATTAAAATCAATATTTTTATATATTGAATTTTTGCCAAATATACATACCTCAAAATTCTACTTCTCTTTGATGATTTTGCCTTAATCCCTTTTTTTTTCATCTAATCTTAGCTTGAATTGAAGAAAGAAAAAGAAGAGTAATTGGGGGAGGAAAGTCACGGCCAAAGAAGAAGAAAAGGGAGAGAAAATGGGTTTGGTCAAGATGAAAAAGAATAATGATAAAAAAAATGGAAATTTGACTTTTTATAGTTGGATTAGGTGAGTGGTTAGGATTAATTGTTAATCTTGCTTCCCATTGGTCCATTAATTTTAATCACTCTTAATTTATCTTAATTAAAAGAATATTCATTTCCTTAGATAAAGAATATTCCATTTTTATGCCTTCTTATAATTTATGTGCTAAAAACACTGCAATTTCTAATTTCGTTCAGCGAAAAATTATTTTTTTCCAATTTTAATTCCAAACTTCAAAATTCTCAATTAATAATATCAAAAATATTTTCTTCCATATTATTATTATTTTAATTTATTTCTTTCATATCTGAATTTAGACCCGATCGGTTCGGCGTGCCGGATTTCGCTCAACCGCGACCGTGGCCTAAATTATCGGGCATTACAAAACTTATCATAGAACATTCATATACTTATATCCATAGAAATATACTTCAATATATCATCATTGAATATATTTACATAACCATTGCGTAAAACGTAATATTACCTTTAATGCATGCTTCATAGGCATGAACTATAAGTTCACGGTTGTGAAAGCCTATTCACGAGTACCTTTACTTGTGAACCAAACCGTGACCTTAGTAGCGAATATTTCTATCCACTTTATGTTTCTATCTCATAAATGCCTCTTTAGGCACATTTATTGCATATTGTTGCCCAAATATTGAGCCAAGAAGGGGGGGTTGAATTGGAGTTTTAAAAAAAAATTTAACTTTAAAGTGCGGAAATAAAAAGTTAAGTTTAGGTGGGATAGAGAAATTTGACACAGGGATTTTTATAGAGGTTCGAGTGTTAACAAACCCTACTCCTCTCCCCAATCGCAATTGGGAGTTTCACAAACACACTAAGTGTTACAATGGAGTTTTACAAGCTCACTCCCAACTATGGTGTTTCTCACAATGACTCACACCTAACCCAGAAATCCCCTGTGTTTTGATGGCTCACACAATAACCAATTCCTTTTATTTTACAAGCTCACACAAACAATCTTTACCTTGTATTTTACAGGCTCACACAAACAACCTTTCTTTGTGTTTTAGAGGTTCACACAACTAACCCTTACAAGTGTTTTACTTTTAACCCCAAAATACCCAAAGCTCACTTGAGCAAATAATTACAGAGAGAAACACTTACAAATCTTTAAAGCTCAAAAAATAATGAGCAAAAAGATTTTCACAAAGAATAAATGTTTGTTCTTTGAAAGTATTAAATGCACAAATGTGTTACAACAAGATTTGGATTCGAAGTATTAGCTACTCTCTTGTTCTTGATTCATAAATGACTTGCATTTATACTTCCATGGTGAATTCTAGTCGTTTGATTGCATTTAATTTGGAAATAGTCGTTGTACCAACCCTTATAATCGTGACTGACATGTTTCTCTTTCATATTTCACGGGCGTGACTATGTGTGTCACGGCCGTGACTGTTCTTCCAAGCCATGACTTAAGTAGTGACCTTGGCCGTGAAGCATTCTGGAAGGTTTTTTGAAGTATTTGTTCACAGGCGTGACATTTTATCTTCACAGGCGTGACAACTTTCTAAGCCGTGGTCCAAGTGGTGACTTTGGTCGTGAAGCTTTCGAGAAAAATTTGTCATGTCTTTTCACGGGCGTGACATTTTATTCACGGGTATGAGTTAAATGCTCATTCACGGTTGCTATCTTCCTTCATGGCCGTGAACTTTAAATGTTGGTTTGTTGGCGGTTAGCTTCATCACGGGCGTGAACATGCTACTTCTTCAATTTTATCTTTTGAAGATTAATCTTCCATTCTCCATTCTTGCTATCAAATTCCATACCCTGTTCAATAGACTTAGAAAACAAGTATGTTAAATATAATATTGTTATTTTATTTGTTATCATCAAAATGACAGAAATACCCCTCAAGGTTCAACAATCTCCCCTTTTTTTATGGTGACAAATAATCTAGCAATATGTGCTTTTGAAAAGTCTCCCCTCAAAAGATGCTTAGGATAAAAAATGATGAAGTGCAAGAATTGTAGAGAATGATGAAGTGTAGCATCAAAATAAACTTTCTAGTTTTAAGTATATGCAAGTTATATGCAAAGTATATCCATTGTATACCAAAATTTTCTTTAAAGCATGAAGTATATGTAAGGTATATTTAGAGTATATATCAAGTGCATATTCATTTATGTAACTTGCATCAAGGTATATGCAAAGTATAATCATTGTATACCAAAATTTTCTTTAAAGCATGAAGTATATGTAAGGTATATTTAGAGTATATATCAAGTGCATATTCATTTATGTAACTTGCATCAAGGTATATGCAAAGTATACTTAAGATATATTTAAGGTTATGCAAAGTATACTTAAGATATATTTAAGGTTATGCAAAGTATACTTAAGATATATTTAAGGTGTATAAAGCTCAAAGCTCATTTGCATACTTGCATATTCATTTTGAATCAAAATTAAGTATTGCTTGCACTTATCTTAATATATTGCAAGTCATTCTCTCCTTTTTGTCAGCAACAAAAAGGATATCAATAATGATAAACCATAATGAAAAACATAGAAAATATATTAAATATGAAAGAGAAGTACAAACAAAAGTAAATGAAATTCAGAAAGGAAATTAAAATTTCCTACAAACAAACAAGCAAGACACAAACATAGCAAGGCTAACATAAAGCCTAATATCTATCCGGACATCCTATCCCTAAGACGAGCAGCTTCTGCCTTGAGGCTTTCCATCCTAGATTCCATGAAGTCCTTGAGGTACTCCAACCTCTCATCCATGGAAGCCTACAGCTGCTCAAATTGTGGTGCTAGGAGGTTAACCACTTGCTGAGCCAAATTTGGAGTGGAGGCAGAGGATTGTCCGGTGTCCTGCTCAACCTCAGGAGGTCCCATCTCAACTCGAGCCCTTTTCTTCTACTGGATACCTTGGAGGCCAGCTTTGAAGTCTTCTAAGTCATTGTCTTCCCATATGATTTCGCCAGCAGTGTCGATAAAGAGTAGTAAATATTATTTTCAAAGACAATTCGAACAGCCGCTCCCATCTTGATGAAAGACTCGACGTCCAGTTGGTCTCGAGGATGCCCTAAGATGAGGTTATAGTGATGTGCATCCAGCTTCAGATATCCAAGCTTCAAGGCAATGTGGGTCACATACCCACCAAAGAGAATGTCTCCAGATGGCTTGGTGGCAATGGACAGGAGATGGTTTGCAAACCATCGAGATAGTGCCACTGTGAGGCCTCTTCAGGCCATCTCCAGGAGAAAAAGCTCAGACTTTCTAATGGTGTCATTGCTGTCTCCTCGGGCAAATATGCTATAGGTTAGAAACCTATGCAGATATTTGTGCACTGGGGACCGGAGGTGAGTGCTCTTTGTTTTTTTTACATCCTAGCTGCAATCCAGACCAAATTGAGTCCATGCTTGAGTTGCATAGAACTCCACTTTGCTGTCGTTGAGGATACCATCCGATGGAAGATTGAATAGATCTCCGAATTCTGTGGCAGAAAGGGTGTTCGGATTCTTGCACAATTGAAACTTCACAGTGCCAGTGGGAGACACTTACAGAGTGCTTAAGAATTCCAAGGTGGGCTGATGAATGTCAACAAAATCCTTCAAA
Organism: Triadica sebifera; assembly: GCA_023653625.1. Classification (NCBI taxonomy): domain Eukaryota; kingdom Viridiplantae; phylum Streptophyta; class Magnoliopsida; order Malpighiales; family Euphorbiaceae; genus Triadica; species Triadica sebifera. The sequence goes on along the minus strand of CM042898.1, from coordinate 13,138,504 downwards.
TGACAGGCCTGGAGTTAGTCTATCATTGTTGTCTCAAGCCCGAGAGTGCGTAGTGTCTGCCACACAAATGAGCTTGAGGAAATGAGAGGCCTTTTTTTAAGCACAGAGTACCTAGGATGGCAATGCTCTGGAATTATGTTCAATAGGTAATCTGAATAACTTCTAGGAGCATGAGATTTCTTCCTAATACCCTTTGATGATCCAATTTCCATCTTGATTGAAGAAATGAACTTTTGAAGAGTTGAAAAAGTTTGACAGAATTTGTGAGGAAACCCTAAGGAAAGATGATTTGTGATGATGGAAAAAGTTTTTGATGGTATTTATAGATGAAATCTGTGACTATGGGGCTGGAATCTTCAATGTGACAATGAATGTTGATAAATGAGAGTAGTTACAAGAAGTTGTAGAGTTGAAATGTGAAAAATAACTGGCATAAACGTTATATAGTCAACCTCTTCATAGGCGTGAAACACGTAGTCACGGACGTGAAGTGTCGTGTTCACGGTTTGCTGAAAGGGTGCTCTACCCATGAATAAAGGTGTGAAATTGTTCACGGTCATGACATTTGAAGGTCACGATCGTGAATGATGAACTATCACGGTGGTGAAAAACAGAGTCATGGGCATGAAGTGTTGAATTTCACTACTTATGACTATGAAACAAAGCGTGACATAAAGAGTGAACACTTTTGTGAGTTCTTGCGTGGAAATGTTCACGATCGTGAATATGCATCACGGGTGTGAACAAAGCATTTCACGGGGGTGAATTAAGTCGTGAAATATAGTCTTCACCACTTTAAGCCGTGAACCATATCGTGAAGCAAGTCAAAGCTACTGGTTATTTTGGCGATTTGGATCACAGTTATGAACATATGTCACGGGCGTGAACTGCCTAAAAACCTCATCAAATAAAATTAAGTCTAAAACCAAAACTAAAGCATTTCTAGGAAGATTCTATTCCTTATAACATAAAATTCCATCAAATTAACTACCTTATATCTAGTAAGATGAGACAAAAACAAGACTATCAATTAAGGTTTGGCAATTTGGCAATCACAAAGTTAAACCGTCAATCATACCAAGCTCTTTTCTGATGAAATTAAATCTTTCCTCATTTAGAGACTTAGTGAATATATCTGCCAATTGATTTTCTGTGCTTATAAATTCCAATGCAACATATTTATATTGAACATGATCTCTAATAAAATGGTGTCTAATGTCAATATGCTTACTTCTAGAATGTTGAATGAGATTCTTTGATAGATTTATAGCACTTGTATTGTCACATCTAATAGGTATATGATTCATACTATGACCATAATCCTTAAGTTTTTGTTTCATCCAAAGGATTTGTGTACAACAACATCCTGTTGCTACATACTCTGCTTCAGCAGTAGATAGAGCAACTGAAACTTGTTTCTTGCTAAACCAAGAAACTAAGCACTCTCCAATAAAGTGACAAGTACCTGAAGTACTTTTTCTATCTAAAATACTACCAACATAATCTGCATCTGAATATCCTACAATATAAAGGGATGAATATCTAGGATACCACAAACCTAGATGCAATGAGCCATGTAAATATCTTAGAATTCTTTTTACTGCATGTAAATGATACTCTTTTGGACATGATTGAAATCGTGCACATAAGTATACACTATACATTATGTTGGGTCTAGAATCAGTAAGATATAAAAGTGATCCGATCATACCTCTATAGAGCTTTTCCTTAATGCTCTTACCCTTTTCATCCTTGTCCAGTTTTGTTGATGTGCTCATTGAAGTCTTGGCATTCTTGCATCCTTCCATTCCAAATTTCTTAAGTAGGTCCTTGGCATATTTGGATTGCTTGATGAATACACCCTCATTGCCTTGTTTTATTTGCAGACCAAGGAAATATTTAAGCTCACCCATCATGCTCATTTCGAATTCCCTAGTCATACACTTAGCAAATTCTTGACAAAACAATTCATTAGTAGACTCAAATATGATATCATCAACATAAATTTGAACAATTAGAATATCATGCTTATGCTTTTTAATGAATAATGTAGTGTCAACATTCCCCTTTGTAAAGTTATTTTCTAAGAGAAAGGAACTTAGTCTTTCGTACCAAGCTCTTGGGGCTTGTTTCAAACCATATAAGTCTTTTGAAAGTTTAAATACATGATTAGGCAAATCATGCTTTCAAAACCTGGTGGTTGTTCTACATATACTTCTTCTTCTATAAAACCATTTAAAAAGGCAATTTTCACATCCATTTGAAAGAGTTTGAAATTCATGTGGCATGTATAAGCTAAAAGTATTCTTATGGCTTCTAACCTAGCTACATGAGCATAAGTCTCATCATAACCTATTCCTTCTTCCTTATTATACCCTTTTGCAACTAATCTAGCCTTATTCCTTGTTATTGAACCTTGTTCATCTAATTTATTTCTAAACACCCATTTTCTACCTATTATTTGATGATCTTTGGGTCTAGGTACTAAGGTCCATACCTTACTTCTCTCAAATTGGTTGAGTTCCTCTTGCATTGTAATCACCCAACTTTCATCATTAAGAGCCTCATCAATATTTTTAGGCTCAATTTGAGAAATAAAAGCAAAGTCAGAGGCTAAATGTTTGAAATGAGATATAGTACTTACTCCCCTTGAAGGATCACTAATGATTTCCTCCTTGGGGTGATTTTTTGTCAATCTCCATTCCTTTGGGAGCTCTTGTCTGTTTTCCTCTTGAGCTTGAGGTAGAGAATCATCTTGATGTGAATCTTCTTGATCAATTTCTTCTCTTTCATTTCCAAGATCAAGTTTTCCATGGTTCCTACAATATCATCAAGAACACTACCTTTCACAAGATCAAGTCTACTAGATTTATTAAAAACAACATGCATAGATTCTTCAATTGTTAATGACCTTTTATTAAATACTTTATATGCTTTGCTAGTTGTAGAATATCCTAAGAAGATACCTTCATAATATTTAGAAGCAAATTTTTCAAGGTTGTCTTTGGTATTCAATATGATGCAATTGCATCCAAATACTCTAAAGTATGATATCAAGGGCTTTCTTCCATTCCATAGCTCAAATGAGGTTTTGTTTAGGAGAGGTCTTTTGAAAACTCGATTTGAAATATAACAAGTAGTATTTGTGGCTTCTGCCCAAAAGTAAGTTGGTAGACCATACTCATTGAGCATTGTTCTAGCCATTTCAATTAAGGTTCAATTTTTCCTTTCAACTACCCCATTCTGTTGAGGTGTCCTAGGAGATGAAAAATTCTGCGAAGTTCCATGTTCAAGACAAAAACTTTCAAAGTTTTCATTTTCAAATTCTTTTCCATGGTCATTTCTTATTTTTGAAATACAATATCCTTTTTCATTTTGAACTATTTTAGCAAAGTTTTTGAAATTTTCAAAAGCATCACTCTTTTGAACTAAGAAAATTACCTAAGTGAATCTATAGTAATCGTCTACGATGACAAAGGCATAATGTTTACCTCCTAAGCTTGCAATTCTAGTAGGTCCAAATAAATCTAGATGCAGGAGTTGTAGAGGTTTTGAGGTACTTACTATGTTTTTGGCTTTGAAAGATGACTTGTGTTGCTTCCCTCTTTGGTAAGGTTCACATGTCTTATCTTTTTCAAATTTGACTTTTGGGACTCCTTTTACCAGCTCTCCTGTGCTCAGGCTTTGTATTAAGTCCATGTTAGCATGACCAACCCTTCTATGCCACAGCCAAGATTCATCACAAGTGGTCACAAAGACACTTAGAGGAATGGTTAGATAATTCATGTAAGTTTATTATGTATGTGTTGACATCTCTATTTCCTTTAAATATATCTTGACCATCGATAGAGATCACAAGACATTCATTGGAAGTAAAGATTACTTTGTTTCCTTTATCACATAATTGACTAACACTCAACAAGTTATGTTTCAAGCCATCAACAAGTAGGACATCTTTAATAAAAGTAGTACCATTAATACCAATAGAACCAATGCCAAATACCTTACCCTTAGCATTATTTCCAAAGGTAACTTTACCTCCATCAATACTTTTGATTTCATTGAAGAGTTCTTTCTCTCCTGTCATATGCCTTGAGCATCCACTATCTACTAGCCAAGCATTTTTGTTTATTGTGGACTTGAGGCAAACCTATAGAATCACAATTCAAGTATGATTTTTAGGTGCCTAAATGAGCTTGGGTCCTTGGGGGTTAGCACATGAAGGTTCCCAATGAGCCTTCCTTATCTAGCAATGTTTATTTATATGACCAATTTTCATACAATAATTACACTGTTTAGGTCTAACATTGCTTTTTGGTCTTACAATATTTTCTGAATGCCATATTTCTATTTGACTGATTTTGAGAACAATGGCATGCACAATCATGATTAATTGGTGCTTTTCTAGATACATGTTTCTTATACATAAAGACATGATTATTCTTTTTATGTATAGAAGGTTTAGTGTACTTATTCCTTGGTGTTGTTCCAGCAAGTGTGGAGAAGTGGGGTTCACTAGACTTAACAAAAATGGTTTTGTGAGAAGATGATGATGTGTCCTTAAATCCTAGACCATGTCTAATTAAAGATGGTCTTTGAGACACAATGAGAGTATCTAAACTCTCTTTTCCTTTGTGGAATTTTGAAATTGAATTTCTAAGTTCCTCAACTTCATTTTTTATAGTATTATTTTCTTTTAGCAAGGAAGCTGTTGAGGGTATTGATGAGTATTCATCTAATGACTTTTGAAGAGATTCACTAGATGATTTAATCTTAAGGTTCTCCTTTTCTAAGGCATCTATTTTGATTTTTAAATTAGAAATGTTTTTCTTATAAGTACTGAATTTACTCCTATATTTTTCTAATTCTAAATTCAATTCTTCTATTAGGCTTTGTTCATCATCATCATCATCATCACTATCACTATTATTATCGAAAGAGTATGAGTGTAGTGATCTTACCTTATCCGAGACATGATCCTCAATAGCCATGAAGCATAGGTTGACCTCATCACTTTTATTTTCATTTTTTTCGCTTGAAGAGCTTTCGTCATCCCATGTGGCTTTGTGACCTTTCTCCCCATTGTCTCTTTGGTATTTGCTCTTATGCTTCTTGAGCCTTGGACATTTTGGTTTAATATGCCCTTTCTTTCAACATTCATAGCACTTTACCTCTTCCTTACTTTTTTGTGCATCATTAGAAGTCTATTTGAGGTTTCTTTGCCTCAATTTTCTAGAGTTGCTCATTTTCTTCTCAATGATTCTTTTCAGCCTTCTTGAGAGCATAACAATGTCCTCACTCTCATCATCACTCATTTCTTCATCATCTTCACTTTCTTCTTGAGATTTTGAGGTAGAGGCTTTTAGTGCTAAATGTTTTCTATTTTCTGGCTTTGCTTCAAGATCTCTATATCTTTTCACTGTCATTTCATGTGTGAGAAGTTTGACAATAAGCACATCAGTATTCATGATGCTCATGTCTTCATTTGCTTCTTATATACCAGCAACTCTTGAACCATAGTCTTTAAGAGGAAGACTTCTCAGGATTTTGTTGTTTACATCTTCCAAGCTCAGATGCTTCCCAAGTTTCCTCATTCCATTTATGATAGTTAGAAGACGATTGGTCATGTCAGTGATTGACTCATTGGATTTCATTTTGAAAAGCTCATATTCTAAAGTAAGAAGTTGAATCTTCTTGGATTTGACTTGCTTAGTTCCTTCATGATAATTTTCCAATGTCTTCCACATGCTGTAGGCTGTTGGGCAGTGTTGTATTCTTCCACATTCATCAATGGATAATGAGCTTGAGAAAATTGTCATTACCTTTTTATTTTTGAAGTTTGCTCTTCTTTAAGGCACTGTCCAATCATCTCTTGATAAGATTTCTTCTTCACCATCAGCTCCTCTTCTGGTTGGTGGTGTCCATTCTTTTCGTACACTATCCTAGACTTCAATTCCTTCACTATCCAAATATGTCTCCATCAGAAACTTCCAATGGGCATAATTTGCTCTATCAAAGTAAGGCTTGAGACTTTGGAATCCATCATTGGTCATTTCATGATCTTTACTAGTGTTGTTTAGGCTTTGATGCTAGACAAAGCTCTGATACCAATTGTTGTCCAGATATTGAGCCAAGAAAGGGGGTTGAATTGAAGCTTTAAAAAAAATTTAACTTTAAAGTGTGGAAATAAAAAGTTAAAGTTTAGGAGGGATAGAAAAATTTAACACGGGGATTTTTATAAAGGTTCGGGTGTTAACAAACCCTACTTCTCTCCCCAATCGCAATTGGGAGTTTCACTAACACACTAAGTGTTACAATGGAGTTTTACAAGTCCCAACTATGGTGTTTCTCACAATGGCTCACACCTAACCCAGAAATCCCTTATGTTTTGATGGCTCACAAAATAACCAATTCCTTGTGTTTTACAGGCTCACACAAACAATCTTTCTTTGTGTTTTAGAGGTTCACACAACTAACCCTTACAAGTGTTCTACTCTTAACCCCAAAATACCCAAAGCTCACTTGAATAAATGATTATAGAGAGAAACACTTACAAATCTTTAATGCTCAGAAAATAATGAGCAAAAAGATTTTCACAGAGAATAAATGTTTGTTCTTTGAAAGTATTAAATGCACAAATGGCTTACAACAAGATTTTGATTCGAAGTATTAGTTATTCTCTTGTTCTTGATTCATAAATGACTTGCAATTATACTTCCATGGTGAATTCTAGCCGTTTGATTGCATTTAATGTGGAAATAGCCGTTGTACCAACCCTTATAATCGCATCTGACATGTTTCGCTTTCATGTTTCACGGGCATGACTATGTGTGTCACTGTCGTGATTGTTCTTCCAAGCCGTGACTTAAGTAGTGACCTTGGCCGTGAAGCATTCTGGAAGATTTTTGAAGTATCTGTTCACGGGTGTGACTTAAATGCTCATTCACGGTTGCTATCTTCCTTCATGGCCGTGAACTTTAAATATTGGTTTGTTGGCAGTTAGCTTCATCACGGGCGTGAACATGCTACTTCTTCAATTTTATCTTTTGAAGATTAATCTTTCATTCTCCATTTTTGCTATCAAATTCCATACCCTGTTCAATAGACTTAGAAAACAAGTATGTTAAATACAATATTGCTATTTTATTTGTTATCATCAAAATGACAAAAATACCCCTCAAGGTTCAACACATATACATTACAAATATAAAACATTGCTTATTCAAGGCATACTTATATTTATAGCATTTCATACTCAAAATCCTATCTCATGCCATTAATTACCTCATTTGAACTTGGCATTTAGCATTTAAAGCATACAATTCAATCATCACTTAATTAACACCCAACATGCCATACTTGGAAATTTGAATGTGTATATGTACATACCTTTAATTGAGCCTCAAAAAACCAAGCTTCTCTTAAGCTTGCTTATCCTTTTGGTGGATTTCACCACCTCCCCTTTCAACTCCTATCACATATAATATATCTTTATCAACATCATAAAATCATATGCCAAGCCTTTAAAGCCATAAGGGTAAAAACCCTAACTTTATCCCTTTCAACATCCTTAAACTCATATAAACCCTTACTAACACATGTTATAATTTTTAAACAACTTAAAGAGGAGTCTTTAATCTTAATCTCTCAAGATTAAGCCTTAACCTAACCCATTTGGAAATGGGTCTTTATCATATTCAAACTAGACATAATTAAAACTAATAAAGCTTATAAAAACTAAAGGAAAACATGATTCCTTACCTCAATTGAAGGAAAACGCGGTTGGATGAAAGATTTGACTCATTTCTTCCTTATAGGGTTCGAACTTTCTCAATATAACCACTTCTTTATGCTCCTATTTCCCTAGAGCTTGTTTAAACTTTGATATTTTGTTTTAGCTTAGGTGTTTGAGGGTGGAAATCCAAGAAAAATGTAAGGCTTTGGTCTCTGGTTTGAGGAAATCTCAAACTCTATGGTTTCTTTTGATTTTTGTTTGTGAGAGAAATGAAGAACAACTGTCATGTTTTTATATCTGATGACGTTCACAGGCGTGACCCAATAAGTCACGAGCGTGATCAACATTTTCACGGTCATGACAATTAAGTCACAAGCGTAAACTATGCACTCATCACTATCATCATCTTTCTTTAACTCTTTTTTTTCCTTTAAACATATACTTGTATATTTTCTTAATCCATATTATTATTTATACATCATTTGACCAAGACATGATCAATCGTGATTCAATAATTGCATTATTTTAATGTTTGGTTCCAAGTAATCTATCTCATAGGTCGAAACAATCATATTCCAGATGTCCTGTAACCACTCTTCCATCAATGGGTAAGTTGGTTAGAATCTCAATGTCTTAGAGAGTGATTATGGTATCTCTAACTGTTAGGTAAAATGTGTATGTTTTATTAGGTCAGTTTGTTTTTGCTTTCCCCTAATTAGCATCTATATTTCTTACCTCACTATGACTTTAACATTTGTTTTTTAAACTTGTTCTTTAGCAACAAACACCGACATCCATTGATGCTTAGGTACTTGTACATATGCCTTGCAAGGTGCACAATCTTTGCCTTTTGGACATTCACCTTTCAATTTAAGTGGATTGGACATTATCAACATCATTTGTTTTTTGAGATTTGTCTTTGTTCTTATGTATGGTGATATTATATAGGTATTATTATACCTATTTTCATGGATAACTTCCATTTTCTAGAAACATCGTTCTAAATTCCAATGGCAAATTGCATTTTACAAATTATAGAATACACTATAAATGAGTAATATTGAAATTTTCTTGAAAAAAAATATTCTCATACCAAATATATAAATCAATACAGAAAAATGAATCAATATTTCTATGTAGAATATACTAGTCTAGCATAATAGTTTCTTCCATATATGTACTTTCCATATATAATCATATATTCCATTTAAAAAGAAACATTCTTTCTTTGCTTTCCTTGTACTGCCTATAAAATCCTGCTAGAGTTCCATGTTTTTCACACATTTAAAATTTTCAACAAATTGGTAGGCACAAAACATGGAGAAAGTCTCATTCAAGCTGGCCTTCTTCTTCATACTAGTGCATCGGGTTGGATTCTCTCTCTCTTTTTAAAAATATTGAAATTTTATTTATTTCTGATAGATTGAATTAATGATTTTATAATATGTCAATCTGAAGGAAACTTAATGATATGTTGTACTTTTGAAATAATTTTCATTGTCAAGAACAAATGGAATAGTTGAGGAAAAGAGAGAATTTTTGCCAATTCAATGTAATAAAGACGAAGATTGCAATGGGAAGTGGTTGTGGGAGAAAAGCACCTGCGTTGAAGGGTTTTGCATTTGCCCATTGCAATAAGGAATTGGAATAAGAATAGTGACCATAAATGTTTCTAGCTTCCAAGCTCGAGCATAGTTATAATTGTTTTTGGTCAGACTGCAGAATCTTTAGACAATCAACTAAAACTACACGCTAAAACTAATTTTACTCGTGCCGGATAGAACGTTAAGGGCAGCAAAACACTATTTAATAAGTTTTAAGGCAGCTGTATACCAATGGCTAAAACTCGATATCTCTGGTTAAATTGTAAGATATTCACATTATCTCATTCATAATTTCATGAATAAAGAAATGCTTATGTTTTACTCATTCTACTGCAATGGTTATTTAAGGAAACAAAATAAGCTGTACATGGAAATCACAAAATTTAGATAAAATGGAATATTATTTTTATTTAAAAAAATCTGAGAAGGACAAACTTCATAAATATTCTCCATAGAATTTCAGTTTTTGATAAGATCAAATAAATCTACAATAAATCTCATACCTCAAGTGCTACATTTAATACGCTTAATATTCAATTTTGTTTTCTCAAAGTATATATTCATTATAAACTATAAATCATCATTTAATATAAAATAAAAATTCATCGTAAATATAAGACTATCTCCGAAAAAAAATACATCAACTAGAAATTAAAAATACCAACTCCACATAAATCATGGTTAATAATCTAATTCTTCAAATTCATTTCGTAATATCAACATCTCAAAACTTCTGTGAGCTCACCAAATGTTTCAATTTTGTGGCTAGTACATTGACTTTCTTGCCTATCTTTTTTTGTGTTATTCTAGTTCCTAATTTATGTAAAAAAATGTAAACGCAAATTAAATTGTATACAGTTGGACTTATTTTTTGAAAGTAATAGTTCAGGCCAGATAATATTAGCTAATCAAAACTTCAATAAATAAATAAACAAAGCTAAAAACAAAAAATTCGGAGAACAAAATTTGATGTCAGATGGAAAATCACATTGAATAGTTAGACCAAATGAAGTCCGCTAGTTGAGGTTAAATAGAAAAGATGAAAAAGTATGCACAATTTTTACACTTGCGGAGATGTTGGCAAAATCAGATTTGAAGGCCCAAAGGAAAATCATTAGACTGATAAATTATCACCTGCAACTCTAAAAATATTATTCAATTTTTTTTATCAAATAATAAAAAAGACTAATATAAAAGGAAAAAAATTTCGCGAATAATATTCTTAAATATAGAATTATAAATTTACTAATATCAATACAACAATAGTTATGGTACTAATCGTAGCTAACAATTTTAATTTTTGCGGCGGAATACTTTAACTACAATTGTCAAGGAAACTATTTTTCCCCTTTCCAATTGTACTTTCTTCTTATATAGTTTATTTATTTTTTAGTTTGATTATAATTCTTATATTTACAATTAGGATTTTACTAATTACAGTTGCATACATACATATCTTTTGTATCATCTTAAATTTAAGTAAATATGATTATTTTTCTCAATTGGAATGCCCGTTAGCTTGGACTCTGCATCACGTGTGCATCGAATCGGATGCATCTAATTGATCGGAGCCTAAATTCAAACAAGTAGTTAAAAACAAGTATAGAAACTTTATCAGGGGATTTAAATGAAAATAATTAAGAGAAAAAACAAATCACCTATCAACTAAATTGAAAAGAACAAAAGTTTGAGGGCTAAGTAAAAATTTGGATAAGATGGAATAAAATAATGATTAATTAAGCGGCCTGCATGGGGCATATGTCACATTTCCACCCTAATTCATTTTTAATCGAGGTATAAAAGGGATGAAATAATGGCCATCAACATCATTCATCCTCGTTCTCCTTTCTTCCTCTCAAAAACGGATACCATTGTTGAAAAAATGAAATTCTAGCTTCGGCCATAGCTAGATCAAGGGAGAAGCTGCTTACATATAGGAGATAAGACATGGAAGGTTAACTCAAAGCAAAGCTAAAGGCTTAGGAGTGGTGGAAATTGCCAAAAAAAAATCTATGAAGGTCACAGACAGCTTTTGGTCATTGTAGGAGGAACATCAATTGGCAAAGGTGGCAACAACATAGAAGGAAGGGAGGATCCAAAAACAAGGCCAAACTAGGGGAAAAGTGAAGTGAAGGCTTAAGAAAGTTATGTGCAGCTATGGCAAATACAACTTGAAGTGTAACTTGCAATCGATTGAGTTCTAATTGGTTTTATAAAATGGTTTTATTTTTGTTTATTGCATTATATTGTTGTATGGTGAAGAATTGATATTGGAATGACTTTAAGTAAACTAGCTTAAAAATAAATTGACTTGAGAAGTACATAGGCACCAATAGTAATTAAGATTGCATTTTTGGTAAATTAATAATTTAAATTCTCTTTTGGCTGAGATTTTGATGGTGAAAGAATTTGTTAACTTAGCTTAGTTCAACTTTCGTACATATGTAACACCCCCTTACTCTATTGTACTAACAGTTAATTAAAAAGATGTTATGAGACTTCCTCTCAAAAATACATATTTATAATGTTTATAAAAATGAGGTATTATTTTTTATCCAAACACATTCATAACTAAAGCCACTATCAACAATTAAAAGTGGCATTTACACTTTTATTTACAAAAGCTGAAGTGTATTAAATGTGTTACAAACTATTGCATAGAGTTTATAAATATATACATTCATACCAAATGCAAATTTTAGAAACCAAAATGTACAAAAGAAATAATCACCGACAATCAAAAATTTCTTGGCTGCCATTTAATACTCCCCACCTTACCCAACAAGTGGTCAGATAAGGGAATATCACAATACCAGAATAACCAGAATATTTTTTTAACACATTTACAAACACAATTTTTGCAATATGGTTCATAATCCAATGATAAAAAAATTTCATAAATGTTTTATTATTATAAAATAAATATTTAACAAAAGCCTTTTAAAGCACGTTACAAACATTATGGTGCATTACACATGAAAACATTGAAAAACCAAATGTGAGATCCACTTTTTGATTCCACTATTGATTTTCTGGATTAGAATTCCATAAGCTTTGTCTACTATTTTTATCTACTATATACAATTTCACTTCGTTGTATTTACGTGAGAGAAACACTCACACGCTAAGTTTTAGGCTTAGTGGTACATACTAAAAGATATTATATTATATTATGCAACATACATACATATAATCTATTTTATATAAGAACCAACATGACTCTCATTCATCTACAAGCATTTATACTAATTTATAGTTTAAATATAATAAATGCACGAGATAATAACATATAACTTAACATATTACATACTACATGTCAAGTATAAATCAAGTATACATATAGTACACAAGAAGTATATCACTACATATACTATATATATGGGGTATATGTCAGGTATACATATAGTATACCATCAGTATATTACTAGATATACTATATGTTGGGTATATATCAGGTATACATATAGTATACAATCAATATATTGCTATATACACCATATCTATAGGGTATATGTCAGGTATACATATCATATACAATCAGTATATTACTAGAGATACCATATATAAGGTATATATTAGTTACACATATGATATACAATCAGTATATTACTAGATATACTATATATAGGGTATATGTTAGGCATATGTAATATTATTCTTTTTACTTTCTTATTATTTTATTGTGCCAACTACCCAAAGTAGACATTAGAAGACAGGAAAGAAGACTAAATATATGGGCGCCATGGGACAGTATATGTCCAAATATAATGGACAATAAACTACCTACAAGTATTATGACCTATGAGCTTTACAGTCTATCATCTCTAATTGACATGCCAACCTATCTATTTATTCTAATCTAGATTAGGCACATAATATTAACTCAATAATTTTTTTTTCAGTTCCTCATAAATTGATTTGGTACAACCACTGTCTTTTATCTTATATAGCATCATCAATATTTTTTTAATTATTCCTTGTTTTATTCTTTTTTTTTTCTCTATTATTATATGCTCAAAATAATATTAATTTAACTCATTTTCAAATTATCATAATTAATTTTGGTACAACCTCATTTTTTTTATTTCTTAAAATTATCAAACATACATCTTAAATTACAAAATCATGTTCCATAATTTCACATCTCAACTGTTAAATCATATTTAATATTAAAATTCACTTTGTATTTTGTTTAACTCTAAATTAATGCAAATTAAGTAATTAAATGCATTTAAATCACACATATAATATACTACAAAATTTAGTCATTCAAGTACACAATTAATTTATAGACTATTGCTAAAAGTATGCACATACCTTATAATTATTATTTTTTAGGCTTCTTTATGCTTTTTCTTTTCCTTTGTTCTTCTCATCTATTGCTTGTTTTCCTTCAACTTGAGTACCTAAGACGTACAAAAATTCCATTAAACACCATTTCTCATCAAAATATCACTAACCCTTATTTTCTCTATCTACAACTCCTAAACTCTCCCTCTTCCAAATCAAGTTGATATGAGCTATAAACATCATTTTTCCTTTGAGAATGTTGTAGAGATAATAAAAAAGATCCTACCTTCACCCTTTTTCTTTCATGGCAGGAACAAAGAGAGTTTCTCTCTCTTCTTTGCATGCTTATATTCCATTTTTAAGCCTTCCAATAGCTTCCTCAGACTTTTCTATCCATGAAAATGCATTTTTCCTATCTTTTCTTTCCTTTTTTTTCTTATTTTCTCTCTCTAGAAGTGGAGTTTTGGTTATGGTGATTGTAAGAAACGTGTTTGGGGTTATTGAAGGCAAAAAATAAAGATGAAGAAAAAGAAAGAAAGAAGGAGATAAGGAGAGAAAATCAAAAGTCTTGGTGGGACCCACCAAATTTTGACTAAATCTTGATTTATTTTGTCTTAATTACCATGTTAATGTATTATTTTCCCTTCTTGAAAAAAAACACAGCCAACCATCACTCTCCCTAATATTCAATTTATATTTTTAATTGTTAAATATCTCAATTAGTCTTCTAAATTTTAGTAAATTACAAATTTACTCTAAACCTTTTCAAATATTGTATTTAGGACATTTACCATAATTTAACATCTTTATACCCATAAAATATTTTATAAAGCATTTTTCATAATTATTTATTATTATTTTAATTTTTATCGGCTTAAATTTTGAATTTTGACTCAAGTCGGACCAATGAGTCAATTTAGCAACATGTGTGACTCAATGTTTAAATTAACAGATATGACATCCTCTCCCCCTTAAAATAAATTTCATCTTCGAAATTTACAAGCTTATTCTGCATTGAACAATTGTGGGTACTATCTTCTCATAACTTACTTACTTTTTCCCACATGGCTCCTTTTGTAGAATGATTCCGCCACAATACTTTGACTAGATGAACTCTTTTATTCCGTAGAAATTTCTCTTCACATGCTAAGATAGCTACTAATTCCTCTTCATATGTTAGATATGTCTGCACTTTTATATCTTATGCTAGAATAACATGTGTCGAGTCCGATCTAATCTGAATCTTTTTAGCATCGAAATATAGAACACTTTATGAATCTTATCCGACTCTAGTGGTAAAGCTAATCGATATGCCACTGATTTAATTCTCTCCAGGATCTCATAGGGGCCAATGAATCTCAGACTTAACTTTCATTTCTTACCAAATCTCAATACTTTCTTCTAAGGAAAAACCTTTACGAACACTTTGTCACCAACCAAGTCATGTCCACAAATTTAGGCCCTTAGTTGTACGAGTTCTTAAATCGACTCGACGGTCCGACCGGAGTATAAATTAAGGTTTTGTCTAGGAAAAAAACCAAATTAAAATAATGGAAAATAATTATGAAAACTATTCAATGAAGTTTTTAAAATATTTAAAGATGTTAAATTACGATAAGGGACTAAATTGTAAATTTTGAAAAGTTTAGGGGTCAATTTGCAATTTACTAAAAATTGGAAAATTAATTGGGATAACCATCAATTAAATGCATGATTGGGACATTAAACACATTGAAGGGGTTGGTCTAACCAAGTGACATGCAAAAATTAGCCAAGTGATGTGCATGAATTAGATATTAATGAAAACATCTAGATTATGGCTTGGTGTCTCCATTAATTAATTAATTTTATCACTTTGCCCTTAATTGCTTATCTTTTCTTCATTATCACTCTTGATCTAGAATTTTCTATCTTTTAATTGTCTCTCACATTTCCCTTTGAAACACCATACACCAAGGGAGATAAACACATTAATTAGCCAAAATATCTAGATATTTATGGGCTTAGGTGGATTAAATTTGTCATCTTCCTCTTAACTGTCTCTCCTTCTTCCTTATCACTTAACATCTAGAATTCTCTAATCTCCTCAAACCAGCCCACATGTTCCCTTCATGTCCCTCGATGACCAAAACTTGATGCTAAGATGAAAAAGTGAGAAAGAGAGGGAGAGAGCCATGGAATAGTGGGTCCTCATCCAAAAAAGGAGTTTAAGGAAGTTTAAGGGAGAAAAAGAGAGGAAGAAAAATAAGGAAAGAGGAGAGTTAAACCTCCAAAATATTAGCCATAGGAGGTAAGAGCTTGGGTAAGTGTTGATCATCATATTGTCTTTAAGTTTCTTCAAAGGATGAGGTAGTCTAGAGCATGGTTCTTGAAGAGAGAGATTTTAGGGGTTAGAGATATATGATGAAAGAAATATTTTTTATGAATTTCTTATATGTTTTAGGAACTCATATTGACAAAGAGCTAGCTCAAATGCGCAAAGGAAAAGAGAAAGAAAAGTAAGAGAAAGAAAAGGGAAAAGTAGAGGTTTGTGAATAACTTAAGGCAATAGCCTATGTGTTGTTTTCAATTGCATGATTTGAGTATTTGGCATGTTAATAATTGTAAATTAATGAGATATTGTGATGAAAATCCTGGGGATGCATGTTTGCTAGACTTAGGATTAATTTTGGTATAAATTGAATGTGATTAGTTTGTATGTTCTTTGCTGAAATTGATGAGCAGTTAGTACTTAAGCTGTTATAACTTGAGTTCTAGAATTTGGATTTGTGTGTTCTTTATTGGGTTTGAAAGATAAGACATAGGGATATAATATTAATTCAGACATAAACCTGAATATATCTGTAATTATCCAGAAAAATTCATAAAAGTTTGTACTTAGAATCTGTCCAGAAAATTATGGGCAGAATTGTTAGTGACCAGTCAGTGTTCATTTTATCATATCTTTTGATATAGAACTCCGAATTAAGTGATTTAGGTTGCATATTAAATCTAAGATCTAGAGCTAAAATTGTTAAGAAGACCTTATAACTAAATTTATTTTGTAACAGGACCAAAATTAAGGTCCAAAACAGAGAACGAAATCTGCCAGTGACAAGGCAGCATATGAGTTGTGGAATTTAAAGAGTAAAATGATGTGAACCTTGTTATATTATGCAAATATTATTTTAATTGAGTGATTATTTGATTATTTGAGTCTTTAAACATATGAAAAGTGTGAATTTAATTGCTATGAATTTTAATGAGATTGAGTAAGCCCTAGAACACCTAACTTGAACTAGACTTAGGATAGTTTGGCATGCCAAGCAAGGGGGAGTATGATTAAATCCATTAATGGTATTATTATCTATGCCAGGTATGACACTATTATCTACGTCAGGTATGACATTGTTATCTATGCTGGGTATGACATTGTTATCTACGCTGGATATGACACTATTATGAAGCCTGTAATGACACTTATATGCGCAAATCATATTGCTCGGGTGGAACTCCTATGTACCTGGATAGCAACTCTGTTATCCTAGTCAGAGGTTCATAGATGTTATGGGCAATAAAAGGCTATGGATAATAATGATTTGATAAAGTAAAAGAAATGTGAGATGAAAAAGAATAAAATTTATGAAATGTATGTTTGTATGAAAAGATGATTGGGTGTTGTGGGCACAAAAAGGTTATAGAAAATAAAGAAGTGATTTAAAATAAAAAGGGAATCATGAATTTTAATATGGATAATCATGATTTGTTAAAGTAAAACAAATACAGGATACAAGAATGTAATTTGATGTTTATGCATGTTAGAATACTATGGCATAAAATGGTTATGGAAAATAAAAGGAATGATGTCTTGTAACATGGTTAATTATAATGTGTTAATAAAGTAAACAAGTATGAGATAAAAGAATATAATTTGATATTTATAGATGCTAGAATACCATGATATGTATATTTGCATGAGAAGATGATTGAGCATGAGTTGATATAAGATAATGCATGTTGCATAAAATAATTTATTGTCTTATTTATATGACCACTAAGCTTAGAGCTTAGTGTGGAAGTTTCTCTCGCACAGGTATAGTAAAGAATATGTAGACAATAATAGACAAAGGTAGCAGTGGCCAAATACCATAGAACAACTTGTATCAAATACTGTGGGTCACACAACTGTTGTGTTTATATTTTTAATTTTATTTTATAGTACTTGTAAAATAAGCACTCGTTTTGTAAAACATACTTTATTATATAAAATGTATTGTGTTTCTTTTTTATGATTTCTCTTACACTACAATTAAATAAATAGTAAATAAAAAAAATGAGTGATTTTCGTTTATACATAATTTAAAAATGATATTTCAACCGATGAAGTCAGAGTAGCACTCCCTTATCAGGGCATGAGCTGCTGGGGTGAGGAGGTGTTATAATTTTTGGTATCGAAGCCCAGTTTGGGAGATTTTGGGATTTTAAAATGGTTTTCAAAAATAATTATGACATGTGTGTACCCACAATTAAGTATTAAAGTTGTTGCTTACTAATTGGGGCCGTTACTCTAAAGTATAGATAGGTAGAGTATGCGTTCAGGGTCATGACACGTTGTGGCTGAAGGAGGCAAAAGTAATGAGCCTACAAGGACATAGGCTTCATCAAGATCCACTCGTCCTTGAGCTACTACATTGAGATCTGGTGCTAGCTCATTGCGAGAATAGTCTGTTGTGGGCACAGGACAAATAGAGCTTATGAAGAAGATGATAGATTTGCTACAAAGAGCACCACCACCGGGTTGAGAGAGTTTAGAACCACAGGCTCTAAAGTTTGAGATTCTTATGATTAACCCGTTAAGGCACAGTGTAAGGGTTAGCAAGGTGTTTAGGGGTTGCCCAGTTGAAATTCAAGGTAGGTAATTCCCAACAGACTTGATAAGCTACCATTCCACGAGTTCGATGTGATCTTGGAAATGGATTGGCTAGCTTGTTATGGAGTGATAGTGGATTGTGGGAGGAGACAAATGATCATCAGAATTCCAGAACAAAATGAGATAGTGGTAATGGGTGAGAATAGAGGACATCCAGACAATGTGATACAAGTGTGGAAAGCTTAGAAACTCATCAGTAAGGGATGCGAAGCATACTTAGCATATGTGGTTAATATGGAAAAAGCAACTCTGAAGTTGTTGGATATTCCTACTGTTAGTCAGTTTCCTGATGTGTTTCTAGAAGAGTTGCTAGGGTTACCACCGGATAGAGAAATTGAGTTTGCCATTGATTTGGTACCCCACACCACTCCCATTTCTATTACACCATATAGGATGGCACCAGTGGAGTTGAAAGAGCTGAAGATACAGTTGCAGGAATTGTTAGATAAGGGATTTATATGACCTAGTGTATCATCGTGGGGTGCTCCAGTAATTTTTGTAAAGAAAAAAGATGGCACCTTACTTCTCTGCATCGATTACAGGCAGCTTAATAAGGTGACTATCAAGAATAAATACCTGTTACCCAGAATTGATGATTTATTTGATCAGTTGAATGGTGCAGCCATATTTTCAAAGATAGATCTTAGATCGGGGTATCATCAACTGAAGATAAAAGAGTCAGATGTACCTAAGATGACATTCAAGACTCGTTATGGTCATTATGAGTTCCTGGTTATGCCTTTTGGATTGACGAATGCACCGGCAGCTTTTATGGACCTGATGAATTGAGTGTTTGGGCCATATCCTGATCAATTTCTAGTAGTGTTTATTGATGACATTCTTGTCTACTCTAGAGACTAAGTAGAACATGATGAACATCTCATAATACTGCTGCATACACTAAGGGAGAAGCAGTTGTATGCAAAGCTATCTAAGTGTGAGGTTTGGCTTGAATCAGTCAGTTTTCTGGGTCATGTAGTTCTAGCAAAAGGATTCGGGTTGACCCAAGAAAAATTGAGCTATTCTTAATTGGAAACCACCACGAAAGGTGATAGAAGTGAGGAGTTTCTTTGAATTAGTTGGATATTATAGGAGGTTCGTGAAGGGAATTTCATCCTTAGCGATAGCTTTGACACGACTACTACGAAAAGAGGTCTGTTTTGAGCAGATAGAAAGGTGTCAAACAAGCTTTGATCGACTGAAGGCAATGTTGACTGAAGCACCAGTTTTGACTCAGCCTACTCTAGGAAAAGATTTTTTTGTGTATAGTGATGCTAGTCATAATGGTTTGGGATGTGTTCTTATGCTTGAAGGAAAGGTGATTGCTTACGCTTCAAGACAACTTAAGCCTCATGAGCTTAACTATCTGACACATGATTTGGAGTTAGCTACAATAGTTTTTGCTCTTAAGATCTAAAGACATTATCTATATGGAGAAAGATGTTATATCTATACAGATCACAAAAGTCTTTAGTACCTTCCTTCACAGAAAAAGTTGAATAGGAGACAACGAATATGGTTGGAGTTGATTAAAGACTATGACTGTGTGATCAACTACCAGCCAGGCAAAGCTAATGTGGTTGCAGATGCACTAAGCAGGAAGATTTTAGTTGAGATGCGAATACAATCTACTTTGATGCAGAGGGTCAAAAATGCGTAGAAGCAAGATGAGTAGTTAGTAAAGATAGAGGAGACAATGAAAAAAGGAGAAAATCCAGAGTTTTCATTGACACAAGATGACACAATGTACTTCAAGAATAGGATTTGTGTGCCCAGTATAGAAGAGCTGAAGTCCAAAATATTAAAAGAAGCGCATGAAACGGTGTATACAATGCATCCAGGTGGAAATAAAATGTACCAAGATTTGAATGCAAAATACTGATGGCCAGGGATGAAGAAGGATATCACCGAGTATGTTGCTAAATGTCTAACCTATCAATAAGTGAAAATGGAACATCAGTTACCTACACGATTGTTGCAACCAATACCGTTTCCAGAGTGGAAATGGGAAAGAATCACAATAGATTTTGTGTCCGGTTTACTGATGACTCAGAGAAAGCATGATGCAGTATGGGTGATAGTGGATCGATTGACGAAGTTGCCACACTTTTTACCAGTCAGAATGGACTACTCATTAAACAAGCTAGCTGAAATTTATGTAAGTGAGATAGTGAGGTTGCATGGAGTGCCAATGTCCATCATATCTTATAGAGATCCCAGATTTACTTCACAATTCTGGAAAAGTCTACAGCAAGCTTTGGGAACTCAACTTAGTTTCAGCATGGCCTTTCCTCTGCAGACGAATGGACAATTAGAATGAGTAATTCAATTGCTAGAGGATAAGATGATAAGTTGTGTACTCGAATTTAAGGGAAGTTGGGATATATATCTACCTCTTATAGAGTTCGCCTATAACAATAGTTATCAAACAAGCATAGGCATGGCTCCATATAAGGCTTTGTACGGAAAAAAGTGTAGAACCCCAGTTTGTTGGACTGAGCTGAATGAGAAAAAGTTGATTAGGCTTGAGATAGTTCAACAGACTGAGGAGACAGTTAAAGTGATCGAAGAAAGGTTAAAAGCAGCACATGATTGACAAAAATCATATGCCGATTTAAAGAGATGAGACATTGAATATGATGTGCGTGAGAAAGTATTCCTTAAAGTTTTTCCTTGGAAAAACATATTGAGATTCGGTAAAAAGGGAAAACTAAGTCCAAGATTCATTGGACCTTATGAGATTCTAGAAAGAATTGGACATATGACTTACCGTTTAGCCCTTCCATCAGAGTTATACCGAATTCATAATGTGTTCTATGTATCTATGATAAGAAGATATAGGTCTGAACTAACTCATGTTATACCAGTTGAGGAGATAGAAGCGCAAACAGATATGACTTGTGAAGAGGAACCCGTTGCTATATTAGCATATGAAGAGAAGATTCTTCGAAATAAAAGGGTTCCTCTAGTTAAAGTGTTATGGCGGAATCATTTTATAGAAGATGTCACATAGGAGAGTGAAGAAGTTATGAAGAGGCAATATCCTTAGTTGTTCACATAATTAACATGTAAATTTTGAGGACGAAATTTATTTTAAGGAGAGAATGTCATATCCATAAATATAAGCCCCTAGTTGCACGAGTTCTTAAACCGAATCGACGGTTCAACCAGAGTCTAAATTAGGATTTTGACTAGAAAAAAAAAAAAGAATTAAAATAATGAAAAATAATGATGAAAAATAATTAATGAAGTGTTTAAAATATTTAAAGATGTTAAATTACAGTAAGGGACTAAATTGTAAATTTTGAAAAGTTTAGGGGTCAATTTGCAATTTACCAAAAATTGGAGAATTAATTGGGATAACCATAAATTAAATGCATGATTGGGACATTAAACACATGGAAGGGGTTGGCTTAACCAAGAGGC
This sequence comes from Triadica sebifera, assembly GCA_023653625.1. Classification (NCBI taxonomy): domain Eukaryota; kingdom Viridiplantae; phylum Streptophyta; class Magnoliopsida; order Malpighiales; family Euphorbiaceae; genus Triadica; species Triadica sebifera. The sequence continues at coordinate 13,116,540 of CM042898.1, read as the reverse complement.
AAGCAACAATTAGCCAAGTGATGTGCATGAATTAGACATTAATGAAAACATCTAGATTATGGCTTAGGTGTCTCCATTAATTAAATAATTTTGTCACTTTGCACTTAATTGCTTATCCTTTCTTCATTATCACTCTTGATCAAGAATTTTCTATCTTTTAATTGTCTCCCACATTTCCCTATGAAACACCATACAACAAGGGATATGAACACATTAATTAGCCAAAATATCTAGATATTTATAGGCTTAGGTGTCCCATTATTTATTAAATTTGTCTTCTTCCTCTTAATTGTCTCTCCTTCTTCCTTATTACTTAACATCTAGAATTCTCTAAACTCCTCAAACCAGCCCGCGTGTTCCCTTCATCTCCCTCTATGGCCAAAGCTTGATGTTAAGATGAAAAAGTGAGAAAGATAGGGAGAGAGCCATGGAAGAGTGGGTCCTCATGCAAAAGGGAGTTTAAGGGAGGAAAATATGGGAACAAAAGCAAGGAAAGAGGATAGTTAAACCTCCAAAATTTCAGCCATAGAAGGTAAGAGCTTGGGTAAGTTTTGATCATCATCTTGTCTTTAAGTTTCTTCAAAGGATGAGGTAGTCTAGAGAATGGTTCTTGAAGAGAGAGATTTTAGGGGTTAGAGATATATGATGAAAGAAATATTTTTGATGAATTTCTTATATGTTTTAGGAACTCATATTGACAAGGAGCTAGCTCAAATGAGCAAAGGAAAAGAGAAAGAGAAGTAAGAGAAAGAAAAGGGAAAAATAGAGGTTTGTGAATAAGTTAAGGCAATAGCCTATGTATTGTTTTCAATTGCATGATTTGTGCATTTGACATGTTAATAATTGTAAATTAATGATATCTTGTGATGAAAATCCTGGGGATGCATGTTTGCTAGACTTAGGATTATTTTTGGTATAAATTGAATGTGATTAGTTTGTATGTTCTTTTCTGAAATTGATGAGCAGTGAGTACTTAAACTGTTATAACTTGAGTTCTAGAATTTGGATTTGTGTGTTATTTATTGGGTTTGAAAGATACGGCATAGGGCTATAACTTTAATTCAGACCATAAAACCTGAATATGACTGTAATTACCCAACAAAAATTCATAAATTTTGTACTTAGAATCTGTCCAGAAAATTATGTGCAGAATTATTAGTGACCAGTTAGTGTTCATTTTATCATATATTTTGATACAGAACTCCACATTAAATGATTCAGGTTGCATATTATATTTAAGATCCATACCTAAAATTGTTAAGAAGACCTTGGAACTAAATTTATATTGTAACAGGACCAAAATTAAGGTCCAAAACAAGGAACGAAATCTGCCAGTGATAAGGCAACATATGAGTTGTGCAATTTAAAGAGTAAAATGATGTGAACCTTGTTATATTATGCAAATATTATTTTAATTGAGTAATTATGTGATTATTTGAGTCATTAAATGAATGAAAAGTGTGAATTTAATTGCTCTGAATTTTAATAAGATTGAGTAAGCCTTAGAGCACCTAACTTAAACTAGACTTAGGATAGTTTGGCATGCCAAGCAGGGGGGAGTATGATTAAATCCATTAATGGTATGATTATCTATACGGGGTATGATACTATTATCTATGCCGGGTATGACACTATTATCTATGCCAAGTATGGCACGATTATCTACGTCGGGTGTGACACTATTATCTACGCCGGTAATAACACTTATATGCACAAATCATATTGCCTGAGTGGCACTCCTAAGTTCCTGGATGGCAACTCCGTTATCCTAGTCAAGGGTTCATAGGTGTTATGAGCAATAAAAGGCTATGGATAATAATGATTTGATAAAGTAAAAGAAATATGAGATGAATAAGAATAAAATTTATGAAATGTATGTTTGCATGAAAAGATGATTAGGTGTTGTGGGCACAAAAAGGTTATAGAATATAAAGAAGTGATTTAAAATAAAAAGGGAATCATGAATGGTAATATGGATAATCATGATTTGTTAAAGTAAAACAAATATGGGAACAAAGAATATAATTTGATGTTTATGCATGTTAGAATACTATGACATAAAAAGGTCATGGAAAATAAAAGGAATGATGTCTTGTAATATGGTTAATTATGATGTGTTATATAATGATGTTTTAATAAAGTAAACATGTAATAGATAAAAGAATATAATTTAATATTTATACATGCTAGAATACCTTGATATGTATATTTACATGGGAAGATGATTGAGCATGAGTTGATATATGATAATGCATATTGCATAAAACAGGTTATTGTCTTATTTATATGCACCACTAAGCCAAGACCTTAGCGTGGGAGTTTCTCCCGCGCAAGTATAGCAAAGATTATGTAGACAATAGTAGACAAATATAGCAGTGGCCAGATCCAGTAGAGCAACGTGTATCAAATATTGTGGGTCACACAACTGTTGTGTTTATGTTTTGAATTTTATTTTATAGTACTTGTAAAATAAGCGCATGTTTTGTAAATAATACTTTATTATACAAAATATTTCTTTATTATGATTTCTTTTACACTGCTAGTAAATAAATAGTAAATAATAAAAAAATAAGTGATTTTCATTTATACATAATTTAAAAATGATATTTCAACCGATGAAGTCAGAGTAGCACTCCCTTATCCAGGCATAAGCTGTTGGGGTGAGGGGGTGTTATAATTTTTAGTATCGAAGCCCAGTTTGGGCGATTTTGGGATTTTAAAATGGTTTTCAAAAATAATTATGACATGTGTATACCCACAATTAAGAATTAAAGTTAATGCTTACTGATTGGGGCCATTACTTTAGGATATAGATAGGTAAAGTATGGCTTCAGGGTCATGACACATTGTGGCCGAAGGAGCTAAAAGTAATGAGCCTACAAGGACATAGGTTTCATCGCAACCTAATCATCGCCGAGCTACTGCATCGAGATCTGGTGCTAGCTCATCGCGAGAGTAGTCTATTGCGAGCACAGTGTAACACCCTCTTACCCCGCTTTCGTTCAGCTAGGTAAGTGAGCATTATTCGTCTAACTGTTTTATAAAATTAATGAAATGAAGTATAAATTTTTTTTTGAAAAAATATTGTAGACGTTGAAATAAAAATTATTACAAGTACAAGTATCCAAAATTTTATTTATTTATAAAATATATTAATTACATTCATCTATGTCTCCTACTTTATAATTCACATCTTTGATATAGATTATATGAAATAAAACTATATTCTAATTTAAAAAGTTTTTGCTAAAATATACCAAAAAGAAACCAAAGCTTTTAGCTGCTTCCTTTCGGGTACCCTTCTTCTTCTGACAATTCTACTATCTACGACTACCCTTCTAAAACCTACACGAGAGAAAACCACTCGCGCTAAGCTAGTAGCTTAGTGGTGCTTCAATGATAAAAATTTTACATACACATAATTTCTTATACGTCATTTATATATTTAACAATTTGGGCATTAAATACAAATATTATATAAAATCAAACAAATTTCATTCAACATGTAATAGTTAGCAAATTTAATTAATATAACATTCTCAAAATAATTATTCTTATTCTTATTTTTCTTATTTTTCATTTTCATTTTTTTTCTTTTGCCTATAACACCTATAACCGACTTTTGTAATATAGTCATTATCGGCTTAATAATTTTGCACCGAGCGCATTTATAAATTGTCATTACTAGTTTTTATATTTGGCACCAAGTGCCTTATATCCCCTGATTGACATGTCAAACTATTCTCTATTCTAGTTCTAGACTAGATGTCTTTGGGCTTAACTATTTTTATATTAATTTACAATATTTTCAAAAATGACAATATTATTCAATTATCATAATTTTGCTTATTTATTTTTGTTCTTTATTCCAATTATTATTGCACTAAAATCTCATACATAAATAATTTTTTAAACATTTATAATTACATATAATTATCACAACACATGCAAAAGCCTAATATTTCCTATTATAACAGATTTCAGACCTATTTTTGGGCTTCATTTTTAGCCCATTTATAATTTGAATTGGGAGTTCTATTCTTCTAAAATTTTTTATCTTATTGTCTTAGCTTTCAAACACATAAAAAAGCACTCAAATCCTAGTTTGCTATCAAATGTTATGATCAATTGAACATTGCATCATCACAAATATTTCTACCCAGAATTTTATGGACAGATTCTAGATTTGAACTTCATGCATTTTTCTAGGAAAATTCAGACATAATTAGATTTATGGTCTAAATAAATATTAAAGCTCTATGTTTTAGCTTTCATTTCCAATAAAGAACATACAAAACGGAATTCTAGAACTCAAGTTATAATCAAAATAGTCAAGACTGTTCCAGAATCCCTACAGCAGGGTCATCAATTAGCATCAATCCACTTTTCAACCACATTCATCATTTGCATTCATTTAGATACTAAAATTTCCAAATTTCCAAATTTTAACTACTTTCATATTTTACACCATTTGATCCCATTGTCATATAAAATATCAAAAGCCACAATCAATCACATAACATATTAAAAACACAATAATATTAAACCTTAATACATTATTCCATACATATTAACAACATGTAATATATTTTTTTCTCCCTTTATTAGCTCATTTTCTCCTTTTCTTTGTCACCCTCTTGAGGGCCTCTCACTTGTTCATTTGATTTTCCTACACAACCATACCATATCTCAATTCCAATATCCATTTTCAAAGCATTTCATGTCTACATAATCTTCTAATGCTCCAAATATATTTTATACCTTAATTGAGCTAAGATTTACTAAGGTTAAACTTCCTTCTTCATATGTCATGGCTGCCCAAAAACCATATCCTAGTTCTCAATTCATTTTCTTCAATTCAACACTCAAATCATACTTAATCTATCACCAATTGTGGTGCTTCTATGTTAATTTCAATTTTCTCCAAATTACTCTAACTTTGCCAACCCCTCATTCATCCATTAACATCATTTTTCTCTGGTTTTTAAGTCATAAAATAATTAACTAACTTCAATTATCTTTTTAAGTATACTTTCACCAACTAATTATAAACTTAAATTTATAATTCCAATCTTGCAATATAAGCTTAATCTACCAAACCTAATCACATCTATCATCCTTATGGGTATCAAATGGAAGGAAAAAGGTTGAATTTAAGAAGAATAAACTCACCTTAAGATCTTTCCAAAGTAGGCCGAATTTTCCCTCAATTTTTCTCTTTTATTTCTCCTCATTCTTTTTTTCTTTCTTGTTTCTTTACTCTACTTTTGGTAAGAACTCTTTAATTTCTTGATTTTTCCTTTTTCAAAACTCTTTTTTTTTTCTCTCTTTTTCAAGTTGTGGCTAAAGCAAAAATTTGGGGCTATGGTGGGACTGCAAAGAGAGGAGAAAATGAGAGATGAAGATGACTTGTGGAATAATGTAGAAATTCTTTCCCTTTTTTTGACTTTTTATACCTTGATTAAGGTGTAGGTCCCACTAATTAAAATTAATCATAATTCTTATTGGTTCATTAAGTTAATTAATCTTGATTAACATTTAAAATTTGAGAAATTCCATCTTTACCACATCTTCCTCCATATTCACACTTTTTCCCCAACAATTGCCATAATACCAATTTTGTCCATAGGAAATTTTATTTTATTTTTCTAATTCTAGCACTAATATTTTTAATTCCCAAATAATAATACCCTTAATTATTTCCCTTATTATTAGTCATTCTTTTATGGGTTCAAATTTAGACTCCTATTGAACCAGTGCACCTCACTACGGTCACGAGTAATCGGGGGCTAAATCACTGGATGTTACAATTCTCTCCCCTTTAAGAAAATTTCGTCCTCGAAATTTACCTAATTAGCTGGAGCTGAATAGCTGAGGATACTAAGTTCTCATCATTTCTACACTCTCCCAGGTGGCTTCTTCTACTGTATGATTACGCCATAGGAACTTCACTAATGGTACCTTCTTGTTCCGTAGTTCTTTGACTTTTTGAGCTATGATTTTCACTGGCTCTTCTGCATAGGTCAAGTCTGGTTGTACCTCTATTTATTAAACTGGTATTACATGTTCTGGATCTGATTTGTATCTCCTTAATATTAAGAGATGAAACACATTGTGTATCTTACCCAATTATGGTGGTAAGGCCAACCGATAAGCCATTGGACCCACACATTCAAGTATTTCATATGGTCTAATAAATCTAGGACTCAGTTTCCCTTTTTTACCAAAATGAAGTACTTTCTTCCAAGGTGAAATGTAACAACACATCTTATGCATTTGAGTATAACCTATCCTGTATCAAGTAATGATACATGGCATACTGGAAAGGTAAAATACCCTGTTAACAATAGTCGTAAATTTTTTTTTCCTATCCTGTAATATAATTCAATGACTTTGCAAGTCTCATATCCTATAATTTCATTCAATGACTTGCCAGTCTCATATCCTGTAATATTATTCACTGACTTTGCAAAGTTAACACTGAGGTTTTCACCACAATATAATATATCACATATATCAAAACATAAACTTTACACATAAGTATTTTCGAGTTGATTTCATTTATACATTTTTATACTCATTCCAAAATGACTATACATATTCAAGCACATAAATACAAAACACATATGACATATTTTCATGCTTGTGTGGAATGCAAGGAGAGAGAGTGATGAGGCTCGGCCAATGACCTGTGCTCCATGTCTTCTATACACTACTCAAAATGAGCTATCACTTTTCTTTACCTGAAAAATGATGCAAATTGATGAGTTGCGGCTCAGTGAGAATAATCATTCAATGAGCTCTAAAGTACCAAACAACTCATAGTAATAAATCACAATTCCAATATATACCACATATTCCATTCCATTCATCAGTATCATATATGTATCAATAAAGTTGAAACATATAATCATTACTCTTTATGTATGCTAATGCTTTGCTTATTTCATTATGTTGTAACCAAGTTAAACAGACATTGCCCCGGGTTTCCATGTGAACATTTGGATTTGCATTTGCTAGCTAGATTGATCATTTGTTTCATTTGCACATTTGTTGGGTCATAGGCCTCTTCTTTTGCTTTACAATATCGATTAACTAGTCACAATGCCTTTTTAGTCCATATGCATATGCACTTGTATTTAAGCATTCATCAACCATTGTATCTTATCACATATAATATACATATACCTCATATATACCTCATATGCCACACATATACCTTGCATATACTATACATATACAATGTATATATATCACATATGTCAAACATATACTTCAAATATACCACAAGTATACCATTTATATGTACCACAATGTCACAAATTATCCATCATTACATTATCAATGACCAATCATGACAATCATATGAATCACATAGCAAGCAATTTTCATTTGCACTAAAGAATTCAATCGATAATTAGACTCACCGTTCTCCTTTGATTCCAACCCCTAACTTATTGTCTATCTGCTCCTTGTGGGTCTCCAATATGTTGTGAGCCTAATATGAAAACATAATTGATTAACTCATGATTAGGAAGACTTAGTGTGGCTTAAACAAATTAATATGCATTGTTCATGTCAATAGTTAAGATGTTTCCTATGAAGCAGTGTGACCTTGTGGGACTGTTTAGCCTATAACTTTTTCTACACTTGACCAAATAATCTGATTCTTATTCCTAATTAAACATAACATATAATTATAGAACATAGTCAAATTTCAGACCAATTGGATCATTGTACAATATTTTGTGGAATTTCTAAGTGTGTTATGTTTTCTGCCTTGTTTTCTGCCTTTAGGTAGTTTCAGGGTACTCATTTGGGTTCATCATAACTTATAATATATAAGTCCTATTTTAATGAAACTTTACAGCCACTTATATGGGTTCATATGGAACATTTGTAATGTTTACAACTTTTATCAATTATATATCTAAGGTCTTCAAAAGATAACAAACATGTTACTGGTCCAGAATAGAATTGGCTTCCAGACCAGTATGACTTCCAAAGGTCATAACTTAGTCTATACATAACCAATTAAGCTGAAATTAGTACCAAAATTTATCTAATCCATATACCTATAACTTTCCTATTTTAAAATGTACAGAATCTAGCTCTAACGAGCTCAAATAGGCCAAAAACATTTCTGGATCTGCCCAGGGCACTCAATTGGTAGTTCAAGTCATGGAACAGTCATGGTTCCATTCACCATAACTCAAAATATACAAGTCATATTAACCTAAACTGTGGTATACAGATACAAAACACATATATATACAACTTGTATGTTTTGAAATACTTCAAATAATGGGTTTAACATATTCGAAATCAAAGCACACAATAGCTAACTTGGTTAGGATTCACACCCTGACCAGTTTCAGTAAAGAGAGCATATCTCTTCCTATACATAACATCTTGCAAAACTATGTATATATCCACAAATATAAGACATAAAGGAACAAATATTGGGTTTTACACTTTTCCAGAATCAATTTCTATTAATATCAAAGTCGGGGTGCAATTCAGTGCCTAATATTGAACCTAAGCAACTCAAATCAACCTTATAGTAATAAGAATTGATTACTTACCAAGAACAAACTTGCAAGGGATCAATTTGCCTCAAAAATCAAGTGAAAAAAGGATGAAGTGAAGTTTGAAATGGAGGAAATTGAAGAAGAAGTCAGGCTGGAGAAGAAGGCAGAAATGGGGAAGAAAGATGAAGATAAAGCCAACTTGTTTTTTGTCATTTTGTCATTTTGTCATTTTCTCTTCTTCTCTTCTCTTTTCTCTTCTCATTTCTCTTTTCTATTCTCTTTTATTTCTCTTTTGTGTCATTTGCATTTTATTTTGTCTATATTATTATTATTATTTACATATATTTATAATTCTACTAATTCACACAATAATACAGCTTAATCAATTGACCCGATTTAACTAAATTAGCAATGTAAATGTTTACTAATCTTAATCTAATCATTTTGCTTACTTTAATTTAGTCATCTTATTCAATTCATTTCTAATACTTTGTTATCCTTATTTAGGTTATAAGGATACATGTGTGACTCGATATAATTGTCAAATACTAGGACATGTAGCTAGTGCGTGCCATGAACTTGTTTCTAAGAAAATATGTGTGAAATGCACGTGTTCAATTGAATTGTATGTAAGATGCTTATGTTCAATGAAATGCATGTAGGGACGGTCAAGGATGTTACATGAAACTTTCAAAAATACCTTTTCTCCGATAGCATATTCAATGTCTTTCCTCTTCAAATTGGCGTAGGACTTTTGTCGATCAGTTGTACCTTTTAATCGATTTGGGATTAATTTCACCTTCTCATCTGACTAATGCACTAATTCTGGGCCATTAACTTCTTTTCACCAAGTTCTGTCCAGCATAATGGTGTCCTACATCTCCTTCCATACAAAGCTTCATATGGTATCATGCCGAGACTAGTTTGATAGCTATTGTTGTATACAAATTCCATCAATGATAAGTACTTATCCCAGCCACCCTCAAAGTCAATTACACAACTTCTAAGCATGTCTTCCAACAATTGAATAACTCATTCTGATTGTCCATCTGTTTGTGGGTGAAATATTGTACTAAAAGTAAGTCGTCATTCCACGAGTTCGATGTGATCTTGGAAATGTATTGGCTACCTTGTTATGGAGTGATAGTAGATTGTGGGAGGAGACAATTGATCATCAGAATTCTGGAACAAGATGAGATAGTGGTGATGGGTGAGAATAGAAGACATCCAGACAATGTGATATTAGTGTTGAAAGCTCATAAACTCATCAGTAAGGGATGCGAAGCATACTTAGCGTTTGTGGTTGATATGGGAAAAACAACTCCGAAGTTGGTAGATATTCCTACTGTTAGTCAGTTTCCTGATGCGTTTTTAGAGGAGTTGCTAGGGTTACCACCGGAGAGAGAAATTGAGTTTGCCATTGATTTGGTAATCGACACCATTCCTATTTCTATTACACCATATAGGATGACATTAGTGGAGTTGAAAGAGTTGAAGATACAGTTGCAAGAATTGTTAGATAAGGGATTTATACGACCTAATGTATCATCGTGGGGTACTCTAGTATTATTTGTAAAGAAGAAAGACGACACCTTACATCTCTACATTGATTATAGGCAGCTTAATAAGGTGACTATCAAGAATAAATACCCGTTACCTAGAATTGATGATTTATTTCATCAGTTGAAAGGTGCAACCATATTTTCAAGGATAGATCATAGATCGGGGTATCATCAACTGAAGATAAAAGAGTCAAATGTATCTAAGACAACATTCATGACTCGTTATGGTCATTATGAGTTCCTGGTTATGCCTTTTGGATTGACGAATGCACCGGCAGCTTTTATGGACCTGATGAATCGACTGTTCAAGCCATATCTTGACCAATTTGTAGTGGTGTTTATTGATGACATTCTTATCTACTCTAGAGACCAAGTAGAATATGATCAACATCTCAGAATAGTGCTGCATACACTGAGGGAGAAGCATTTGTATGCAAAGCTATCTAAGTACGAGTTTTGGCTTGAATCAATTAGTTTTCTGGGTCATGTAGTTTCAACAAAAGGTATTCGGGTTGACCCTAGTAAAATTGAGGTTATTCTTAATTTGGAAACCACCCCAAAATGTGACAAAAGTGAGGAGTTTCCTAGCTGGATATTATAGGAGGTTCGTGAAGGGATTTTAATCCTTAGCGATAGCTTTGACAAGACAGCTACGAAAAGAGGTTCGTTTTGAGCGGACATAAAGGTGTCAAACAAGCTTTGATCGACTGAAGGCAATATTGACTGAAGCACCAGTTTTGACTCAGCCTACTCCAGGAAAAGATTTTGTTGTGTACAGTGATGCTAGTCATAATGGTTTGGGCTGTGTTCTTATGCTAGAAGGAAAGGTGATTGCTTACGCCTCAAGACAACTTAAGTCTCATAAGCTTAACTATTTGACACATGATTTGGAGTTAGCTGCAATAGTTTTTGCTTTTAAGATCTAGAGACATTATCTATATAGGGAAAGATGTTATATCTATACAAATCACAAAAGTCTTAAGTACCTTCCCTCATAGAAAGAGTTGAATATGAGACAACGAAGATGGTTGGAGTTGATTAAAGACTATGATTGTGTGATTGACTACCAGTCAGGCAAAGCTAATGTGGTTGCAGATGCACTAAGCAAGAAGATTTTAGCTGAGATGCAAATACAATCTACTTTGCTGCTGAGGATAAAAAATGCTTAGAAGCAAGATGAGAAGTTAGTAAAGATAGTGGAGGCAGTGAAAAAGGGAGAAAATCCTTAGTTTTTATTGACACAAGATGACACAGTGTACTTCAAGAATAGGATTTGTGTACCCAGTATAAAAGAGCTAAAGTCTGAGATATTAAAAGAAGCACATGAAACGGTATATACAATGCATCTAGGTGGAAACAGAATGTATCAAGATTTGAAAGCAAAATACTGGTGGCCAGAGATGAAGAAGGATATCACTGAGTATGTTGCTAAATGTCTAACATGTCAATAAGTGAAAACGGAACATCAGTTACCCACAGGATGGTTGCAACCAATACCGCTTCCAAAGTGAAAATGGGAAAGCATGATGTTGTGTGGGTGATAGTGGATCGATTGACGAAGTTGCCACACTTCTTACCAGTTAGAATGGACTACTCGTTAAACAAGCTAGCCAAAATTTATGTAAATGAGATAGTGAGGTTGCATGGAGTGCCAATGTCCATCATATCTGATAGAGATCCCAGATTTACTTTACAATTCTGGAAAAGTCTACAGCAAGCTTTGGGAACTCGACTTAGTTTCAACACGGCTTTCATCCGCAGACGAATGGACAATTAGAATGAGTTATTCAATTGCTAGAGGATATGATGAGAAGCTGTGTGCTCAAATTTGAGGGAAGTTGGGATAGATATCTACCTCTTATGGAGTTCACCTACAACAATAGTTATCAGACAAGCATTGACATGGCTCCGTATGAGGCTTTGTACGAAAGGAAATGTAGTACCCTAGTTTGTTGGACCAAGCTGAATGAGAAAAAGTTGATTGGGCCTAAGATAGTTCAATAGACTTAGGAGAAAGTTAAAGTGATCAAAGAAAGGCTAAAAGCAGCACATGATCGACAGAAATCATATGTCGATTTAAAGAGCTGAGGCATTGAATATGATGTGGGTGATAAAGTATTCCTTAAAGTTTTGTCTTGGAAAAACATATTGAGGTTCGGTAAAAAGGGAAAACTAAGTCCAAGGTTCATTGGACCTTATGAGATTCAAGAAAGAATTGGACCCATGACTTATCGTTTAGCCCTTCCATCGGAGTTAGACTGAATTCACAATGTGTTCCATGTATCTATATTAAGATGATATAGGTTTGATCCAACTCATGTTATACCAGTTGAGGAGATAGAAGTGCAAACATATATGACTTGTGAAGAGGAACCCGTGGCTATATTAGCCCGTGAAGAGAAGATTCTTCGGAATAAAAGTGTTCCTCTAGTTAAAGTGCTATGACGGAATCATTCTACAGAAAAAGCCACATGGGAGAGTGAAGAAGTTATGAAGGGGCAATATCCCCAGTTGTTCATAGAATTAACAGGTAAATTTCGAGGAAGAAATTTAATTTATGGGGGAGAGAATGTCATATCCACAAATTTAGGCCCCTAGTCTGTAACACCCCCTTACCCCACTATAGTTCAGCAAAGTGAGCATTACCCGTCTTACTGTTTTATAAAATTAAAGAAGTTAAGTAAATTTAAAAAAAAAATTAATGAAAATATTGTAGACATTGAAATAAAAATTATTACAAGCATAAATACTCAAAATTTTATTTATTTATAAAGTTCATTAATTTACATTCAAACTATTTTCTTTTACATGGTGACTCACATATTTAATACACATTATATGAAATAAAAATGATACTTTAATTTACAAAGTTTTTAATAAAATATACCAAAAAGAAAACCAAACCGCTAGCTCCTTTTATCTGGGTACTATTTTTCTTCTGACAATTCTAATTTTTATGGCTACCCTTCTAACCTGCATGAGAAGAAATCACCCACGCTCAGCTACTAGCTTAGTGGTGATTCAATGATAAAACTTTTACATACATATATATATTCTCATATATTAATTAACCATTTAATAAATAAGGCATAAAATAAAGAATTATATAAAATCAATAAATTTCAGCAAATACTCAATATTTAACAACTTTAATTCATATAATATTTATAAAAATCACATAATTTGATATTATTATTATTATTATTATTATTATTATTATTATTATTATTATTACTATTATATTTATTTTCTTATGCCCGTAACACCTATAACCGAACTAACTAATAGAAATAACGAGGTTGTCATTTTCGACTTTCATAATATTGCACCGAGCGTTTTTATAAAAATGACATTCTCGGCTTAATAATTTTTCCATTACCATCTTAATAATTTTGCGCCGAACGCATTTATAAATTGTTATTACCAGTTTTCATATTTGGCACCGAGTGCCTAAATCTCCTTATTGACATGACAAACTATTCTCTATCCTAGTTCTAGCCTCGGTGTGTTTGGGCTTAACTATTTTTATTTTAATTCCCAATATTTTCAAAAATGCCAATATTATTCAATTATCATATTTACGCTTATTTATTTTTGTTCTTTATTCTCATTATTATTGCACTAAAATCTCACACATAAATAATTTTTTAAACATTTATAATTATCAATAAAGTAAATATTCACATTAATTATTACATATAATAATCACAACACATGCAAAAGCCCAAGATTTCATATTTTTACCTATAGCAGATTTCGGACCTATTTTTGGGCTTCATTTTTAGCCCATTTATAATTCGAATTGGGAGTTCTGGTCTTCTAATCATTTTTATTTTATTGTCTTAGATTTAAAATGCATCAAAAATCACTCAAAGCCTAGTTTTCTATCAAAAGTTATGATCAATTGAATACTGCATCATCACATAAATTTCTACCCAGAATTTTCTAGATAGATTCTAGGTTTGAACTTCATTCATTTTTCTGGGAAAATATAGACAATATTTTTTGGTCTAAACAAAAATTAAAGCCATGTGTCTTAGATTTAATTTCTAATAAAAAACATATAAAAAGGAGTTCCAGAACGTAAGTTATCATCAAAATAGTCAGAGCTGTTCCTAGAATTATGTACCCGAGTCATCAATTAGCATCAATCCACATTCATCATTTGCATTCATTTTGATACTAAAATTTTCAGAATTACAACTACATTCATATATCTCAATTATTTCACACCATTTGATTCCATTGCCATATAAAATATCAAAGGCCACAACAAATCACACAATACATTACAAACCTTAATATATCATTCTATACATATTAACAAAATGTAAGATTTTTATTAATGAAGCACATACCTAATCAGCTTTGGTTCTTCCCTTAAAAATTATTTTCCTTCTCTTATTAGCTAGCTTTCTCCTTACCTTTGTCACCCTCTTGAGGGTCTCTCACTTGTTCACTTGTTTTTCCTACCCAACCATACCATATTTCAATTCCAATATCCATTTTTAATGCTTTTTATGTCTACATAATATTCTAATGCTCCTTATATGTTTTACACCTTAATTTAGCTAAAATATACTAAGGTTAAACTTCCCTCTTAATATGTCATGGCTGCCCAAAAACCATATCCTACTTTCCAATTCATTTTTTTTCAATTCAATACTCAATTCACACTTAATCTATCACCTTGTGGTGTTTCTATGTTAATTTCAATTTTCCCTAAATTTCTTTAACTATGGCAGCCCCTCATCCATCCCTTAACATCATTTTTCTCTAGTTTTTAAGTCATAAAACAATTAATTAACATCAAATATCATCAATTCAAAGTCTAACTACAATTTTCATCAACTAATCACAAACTTAAAATTCTAATTCCAATCTTGCAACATAACCTAAATCTACCAAACCTAATCACATCTATCATTAATATGGATCTCAAATGGAAGGAAAAAGGTTGAATTTAAGAAGAATAAACTCACCTTAAGGATCTTCCAAGTGGGCCGAAATTCCCCTTAATTTTGCTCTCTTTCCTTTTCTTCTTTCTTCCTTCCTTCTTGCTCCTTTTTTACCTTTTATGGTAAGAACTCTTAAATTATGATTTTTCCTCTCTCAAAACAAATTTATTTGCTCTCTTTTTTAAGCTTGGATTGAATGAAAATGGAGGCTTATGGAGGGACTAAGGTGGACAGTCAAAGAGGTGAAGAAAGAATAAGATGATGACTTAGATATTTGGGTGGAAGAAAGGAGAATTCCTCCCATTTTTTACTTTTATACTTTGATTAATGAGTGGGTCCCACTAATTAAAATTAATCATAATTATTATTGGTTCATTAAGTTAATTAATCTTGATTAACATTTAAACTTTGAGAAATTCCATATTTGCCACATCTTCCTCCATATTCACACTTTTTCCCCAAACAATCTCCATAATACCGATTTTATCCATAGAAAATTTTATTTTTTTCTAATTCTACCCCTAATCTTTTTAATTCCCAAATAATAATACCCTTAATTATGTTTTCTTATTATTAGTCATTTTTTTTATGGGTTTAAATTTAGACTACGATTAAACCTGCGCGTCTCACTACGGTCACATGCAATCGGAGCCTAAATTACAGGATGTTACATAGTCGCACGAGTTCTTAAACCGAATTGATGGTTTGACCGGAGTCTAAATTAGGATTTTGACTAAAAAAAGGAATTAAAATAATGGAAAATAATTATGAAAAATATTTAATGAAGTGTTTAAAATATTTAAAGATGTTAAATTACGGTAAGGGACTAAATTGTAAATTTTGAAAAGTTTAGGGGTTAAATTGCAATTTACCAAAAATTGGAGGATTAATTGGTTGCATTAAACACATGGAAGGGCTGGCTTAACCAAATGGCAAGCAACAATTAGCCAAGTGATGTGCATGAATTAGACATTATAAAAATATCTAGATTATGGCTTAGGTGTCTCCATTAATTAATTAATTTTGTCATTTTTGCTCTTAATTGCTTATCCTTTCTTCATTATCACACTTGATCTAGAATTTTCTATCTTTTAATTATCTCCCACGTTTCCCATTGAAACACCATACACTAAAGGAGATGAACACATTAATTAGCCATAATATATTTATGGGCTTAGGTGTCCCATTATTGATTAAATTTGTCTTCTTCCTCTTAATTCTTCCATATTACTTAACATCTATAATTCTCTAATCTCCTCAAACCAGCCCACGCGTTCCCTTCATCTCCCTCCATGGTCAAAGCTTGATGCTAAGAAGAAAAAGTGAGAAAGAGAGGGAAAGGGCCATGGAAGAGTGGGTCCTCATGCAAAATATTTGTATTTGTTTATAAACTCTCTGGACGGATGGGTAATACCCGAAATTGGGAGTTTAAGGAAGTTTCAAGGAGCAAAAGAGAGGAAGAAAAGCAAGGAAAGAGGAGAGTTAACCTCCAAAATTTCAGCCATGGGAGGTAAGAGCTTGGGTAAGTGTTGATCATCATCTTGTCTTTAAGTTTCTTTAAAGGATGAGGAAGTCTAGAGCATGGTTCTAGAAGAGAGAGATTTCAGGGGTTAGAGATATATGATGAAAGAAATATTTTTGATGAATTTCTTATATGTTTTAGGAACTCATATTGATAAGGAGCTAGCTCAAAGGAGCAAAGAAAAAGAGAAAGAGAAGTAAGAGAAAAAAAAAAGGGAAAAGTAGAGGTTTATGCATAACTTAAGGCAATAGCCTATGTGTTGTTTTCAATTGCATAATTTGAGCATTTGGCATGTTAATAATTGTAAATTAATGATAGCTTGTGATGAAAATCTTGGGGATGCATATTTGCTAGACTTAGGATTAATTTTGGTAAAAATTGAATGTGATTAGTTTGTATGTTCTTTGCTGGAATTGATGAGCAGTAAGTACTTAAACTATTATAACTTGAGTTTTGGAATTTGTATTTGAGTGTTCTTAGTTGGATTTGAAAGATAAGACATAGGGATATAACTTTCATTCAGACCATAAAACCTAAATATGTTTATAATTGTCCAACAAAATTCATAAAGTTCAGACTTAGAATCTGTCCAAAAACTTTTGGGCAGAATTGTTAGTGACTAGTTAGTATAAATTTTATCATATCTTTTGATACAGAACTCTGAATTAAGTGATTCATATTGCATATTAAATCTAAGATCCAAACCTAAATTGTTAAGAAGATCTGTAACTAAATTCAGATTGTCAGAGGACCAAAATTAAGGTCCAAAACAGAGAACAAAATATGCCAGTGACAGGGCAACATATGAGTTGTGGAATTTGAAGAGTAAAATGATGTGAACCTTGTTATATTATGCAAATATTATTTAATTAAGTGATTATGTGATTATTTGAGTCTTTAAATGCATGAAAAGTGTGAATTTAATTGCTATGAATTTTAATGAGATTGAGTAGCCCTAGAACACCTAACTTGAACTAGACTTAGGATAGTTTGGCATGCCAAGCAGGGGGGAGTATGATTAAATCCATTAATGGTATGATTATCTATTAAAATAAAAAGGGAATCATGAATGGTAATATGGATAATCATGATTTGTTAAAGTAAAACAAATATGGGATACAAGAATATAATTTGATGTTTATGCATGCTAGAATAATATGGCATAAAAGGGTTAAAGGAAATAAAAGGATTGGCGTCTTGTAACATAGTTAATTATGATGTGTTATATAATGATATTTTAATAAAGTAAACAAGTATGAGACAAAATAATATAATTTGATATTTATAGATGCTAGAATATCATGATATGTATATTTGCATGAGAAGATGATTGAGCATGAGTTGATATATGATAATGCATATTGCATAAAATAGTTTATTGCCTTATTATATGCACCACTAAGCCTAGAGCTTAGCGTGGGAGTTTCTGTCGCACAAGTATAGCAAAGAATAAGTAGACAATAGTAGACAAAGGTAGTAGTAGCCTGATCCAGTAGAGCAGCTTGTATCAAATAATGTGAGTCACACAACTGTTGTGTTTATGTTTTGAATTTTATTTTATAGTACTTGTAAAATAAGCATACATTTTGTAAATAATACTTTATTATATAAAATGTATTGTGTTTCTTTATTATAATTTCTCTTACACTACAAGTAAATAAATAGTAAATAATAAAAAAACAAGTGATTTTCATTTATACATATTTTAAAAATGATATTTCAACTGATGAAGTCAGCGTAGCACTCCCTTATTCAGGCACAACCTATTGGGGTTAGGGGGTATTACAAACCACATATTCAATGTCTCGCCTCTTCAGATCAACATAAGATTTCTATCGATCTCGAGCTGTTTTCAAACTTTCTTTAATCACTTTGACTTTTTTCTCTATTTTTTGTACATGTTTTGGCCTTTCTAACTTCCTCTCACTCAGCTTAGTCGAACAAACTGACGTTACACTTTTTTATGTACAATGCCTTATAGAGACCCATAACAATAGTTGTTGGATGACTGTTATTGTAGACAAATTTGATAATACACAAGTACCAATCCCAACTTCCGCACAACTCCTTATCATATCTTCTAGTAACTAGATTACCTAATTTCATTGTACATTCATTTGAGGATGGAAGTTGTGCTAAAACTGAGTCAAGTTCCTAAAGCCTATTATTAACTATTCGAAAACTTTGAGACAAATCTGGATCTCAGTCATATATAATAGACACTAGTAATCCATGTAGTCTGTTGCCCAGATATTAAGCCAATAAGGGGGGTTGAATTGGAGTTTCAAAAAATTCAACTTTAAAGTGCGGAAATAAACAATTAATTTTAGGAGGGATAGAGAGAATTTGACACAAGGATTTTATAGAGGTTCGGGTGTTAACAAACCCTACTTCTCTCCCCAATCGCAATTGGGAGTTTCACTAACACACTAAGTGTTACAATGGAGTTTTGCAAGCTCACTCCCAACTATGGTGTTTCTCACAATGGCTCACACCTAACCCAGAAATCCCTTGTGTTTTAATGGCTCACACAATAACCAATTCCTTGTGTTTTACAGACTCACACAAACAACCTTCACTTTGTGTTTTTACATTCTCACATAAACAACCTTTTAATTTATGTTTTAGAGGCTCACACAACTAACCCTTAGAAGTGTTCTACTCTTAACCCAGAAATACCCAAAGCTCACTTGAGTAATGATTACAGAGAGAAACACTCACAAATCTTAATTGCTCAATAAATGAAGAGCAAAAAGATTTTTACAGAGAATAGATTTTGTTCTCAAAGTATTGAATGTAAAAATAGCTTGTAATAAGATTTTGATTCAAAGAATATGCTATCCTCTTGTACTGAATGCTTAAATGACTTCTATTTATACTCCCATGGCTGATTATAGTCATTGGGGTGCATTAAATACAAAACTAGCCGTTGTACCAACCAAATAATCGCGCCTGACATTTTTCTCTTTTATCATTCACGGGCGTGACTATGTTTGTCATGGGCGTGACATTTCTTCCTAAGCCGTGACTGAAGTGGTGACCTTGGTCGTGAAGCTCTCTGGAATGTTTTGACACATTTAGCCACGGGCATGACATACACATTCATGGGCGTGACAAACTTCCTAGCTGTGATCTAAGTGGTGACTTTGGTCGTGAAGCTCTCTGGATGAAAATGACATGAACATTCACGGGTGTTACAGTTTTATTCACGAGCATGACTAAAATGTCCTCTTCACGGTTTGTTCTTCCTTCATGGCCGTGAACTTCAAATGTTGGTTTTGGTAATGGTTAACTCCTTCACGGGCGTGACACATATAGTCACGGGCGTGAATATTCTATTTCCTTAATTTTGTCTTTCAAGGATTATTCTTTCAATCTCCATTCTTGCTATTTTATTCCATATCATGTTTAATAGACTTAGAAAATAAGTATGTTAAATACAATATTGTTATTTTATTTGTTATCATCAAAATGACGGATATACCACTTAAGGTTTGGGAACATGATCTCTAATAAAATGGTGTCTAATGTCAATATGCTTACTTCTTGAATGTTGTATAGGATTCTTTGAAAGATTTATAGCACTTGTATTGCCACATTTAATAGGTATATGATTTATTTCATGACCATAGTCCTTAAGTTGTTGTTTCATCCAAAGAATTTGAGTACAACAACATCCAGCTGCTACATATTCTGCTTCAGTAGTTGAGAGAGCAACTGAAATTTGTTTCTTGCTAAACCAAGAAACTAAGCATTCTCTAATAAAGTGACAAGTACCTGAAGTAGTTTTTCTATCTAAAAGACTACCAGCATAGTCTACATCTGAATATCCTATAATATAAAAGGATGAATTCCTAGGATACCATAAACCTAGATGCAAAGATCCATGTAAATATCTTAAAATTCTTTTTACTGCATTTAAATGAGATTCTTTAGGACATGATTAAATCGTGCACACAAGCAAACATTATACATTATATCGGGTCTAGAAGTAGTGAGATATAAAAGTGATATGATCATACCTCTATAAAGCTTTTCATTAATGCTCTTACCTTTTTCATCCTTGTGCAATTTTGTTGATGTGCTCATAGGAGTCTTGGCATTCTTGCATCCTTCCATACTAAATTTCTTAATTGAATCTTTGGCATATTTGGATTGGTTGATGAATATGCCCTCATTGCTTTGCTTTATTTGTAGACCAAGGAAATACTTAAGCTCTCCCATCATGCTCATTTCAAATTCCCCAGTCATACACTTAGCAATTTCTTGACAAAGCAACTCATTAGTAGAACCAAATATTATATCATCAACATAAATTTGAACAATTAGTATATCATGCTTATGCTTTTTGATGAATAATGTAGTGTCAACATTTCCCTTTGTAAAGCTATTTTCTAATAGAAAAGAACTTACCCTCTCATACCAAGCTCTTGGGGCCTGTTTTAAACCATACAAAGCTTTTGAAAGTTTAAAAACATGATTTGGCAAATCATAGCTTTCAAAACCTGGTGGTTGTTCTACATACACTTCTTCATCTATATAACCATTTAGAAATGCACTTTACACATCCATTTGGAAAAGTTTGAAATTCATGTGACATGCATATGCTAAAAGTATTCTTATGGCTTCTAATCTAGCTATAGGTGCATATGTTTCATCATAATTTATACCTTCTTCCTGATTATATCCTTTTGCAACTAATCTAGCCTTATTCCTGGTTATTAAACCTTATTCATCTAATTTGTTTCTAAATACCCATTTGTTACCTATAATTTGATGATCCTTGGGTCTAGGTACTAGGGTCCATACCTTATTTCTCTCAAATTGGTTGAGTTCCTCTTGCATGGCAATTACCCAACTTTCATCATTAAGAGCCTCATCAATATTTTTAGACTCAATTTGTGAAATAAAAGCAATGTCAGTGACTAGATGTTTGAAATTAGATCTAGTACTTACTCCCCTTGAGAGATCACCAATGATTTGCTCTTTTGGATGATCTTTCGTCGTTCTCCATTCTTTTGGAAGTTTTTGTTCATTTTCTTCTTGATTTTGAGGTAGAGAATCATTTTGATGTAAACCTTCTTGATCATTTTCTTCTTTCCCATTTCCAATATCAAGTCTTTCCATATTACCTACAACATCATCAAGAACACTACCTTTCACAAGATCAAGTCTACTAGATTCATTAAAAACAACATGCATGGATTCTTCAACCGTTAGTGATCTTTTATTACATACTCTATATACTTTGCTGGTTGTAGAGTATCCTAAGAAGATACCTTCATCGGATTTAGAGGAAAATTTTTCAAGAATGTCCTTGGTGTTCAATATAAAACACTTGCATCCGAATACTCTAAAGTATGATATCAAGGGCTTTCTTCCATTCCATAGCTCAAATGAGGTTTTGTTTAAAAGAGGTCTTTTGAAAACTCGATTTGAAATATAACATGCAGTGTTTGTGGCTTCTGCCCAAAAATAAGTCTGTAATTCATATTCATTGAGCATTGTTCTAGACATTTCAATTAAAGTTCGATTTTTCCTTTCAACTATCCCATTTTGTTGAGGTGTCCTAGGAGATGAAAAATTATGTGAGATGCCAAGTTTAAGAAAAAAGCTTTCAAAGTTTTTATTTTCAAATTCTTTCCCATGATCACTTCTTATTTTTGAAATACAGTACCCTTTTTCATTTTGAACTCTTTTAGCAAAGTTTTTGAAATTTTCAAAAGCATTACTCTTTTGAGCTAAGAAAATTACCCAAGTAAATCTAGAGTAATCATATACGATGACAAATGCATAATATTTTCCTCCTAAGCTAGCAATTCTAGTAGGTCCAAATAAGTCTAAATGCAGGAGTTGAAGAGGTTTTGAAGTACTTACTATATTTTTGGCTTTG
The DNA here is from genome assembly GCA_023653625.1 of Triadica sebifera. Lineage (NCBI taxonomy): Eukaryota > Viridiplantae > Streptophyta > Magnoliopsida > Malpighiales > Euphorbiaceae > Triadica > Triadica sebifera. The sequence continues at coordinate 13,094,074 of CM042898.1, read as the reverse complement.
AAGGATGACTTGTGTTGTTTTCCTCTTTGGCAAGGTTTACCTGTCTTGCCTTTTTCATATTTAACTCTTGGCGGTCCTTTTACTAGTTCTCCTATGCTGAGACTTTGTATTAAGTCTATGTTAGCATGACCAAGTCTTCTATGCCACAGCCAAGATTCATCACTAGTAGTCATAAGACACTTAGAGGAATGGTTAGATAGTTCATGTAAGTTTATTATGTATGTATTGATTTCTCTATTTCCTTTAAATATCTCTTGACTATCGATAGAGATTACAAGACATTCATTTGAAGTAAAGATTACTTTGTTTCCTTTATCACATAATTGACTTACACTTAACAAGTTATGTTTCAAGCCATCAACAAGTAAGACGTCTTTAATAAAAGTAGTACCATTAACACCAATAGAACCAATGTCAATTACCTTACCCTTTGCATTGTTTCCAAAGGTAACTTTACCTCCATCAATACTTTTGATTTCATTGAAAAGTTATTTATCTCTTGTCATATGCCTTGAGCATCCACTGTCTACTAGCCAAGCATTTTTGTTTATTGTGGACTTGAGGCATACCTATAGAATCACAATTCAAGTATGATTTTTAGGTACCCAAACGAGTTTGGGTCCTTGGGGGTTAGCATATGAAGGTTCCCAATGAGCCTTTCTTATCCAGCAATATTTATTTATGTGACCCATATTCATACAATAATTACATTGTTTTGGTCTAAATTTGTTTTCTGGTCTTTCAAAGTTTTTGAATACCATTTTTCTATCAAATTTATTTTGAGAGTGATGACATGCACAGTTATGATTAATTTTAGATTTTCTAGATGCATGCTTCCTATATATAAAGGCATGATTATTCTTTTTATGTATATAAGGTTTAACATGCTTATTTCTTGGTGTTGTTCTAATAGGTGTGGAGATGTGATGTTCTTTAGACTTAACAAATATGGTTTTGTGAGAAGATGATGATGTGTCCTTAAATCCTAGACCATATCTAATTAAGGGTGATCTTTAAGACACAATGAGAGTATCTAAGCTCTCTTTACCTTTGTGAAATTTAGAAATGGAATTTCTAAGTTCCTCAACTTCATTTTTCAAAGTATTATTTTCTTTTAGCAAGGAAGCTGTTGAGGGTCTTGATGAGTATTCATCTAATGACTTTTGGAGAGATTCATTAGATGATTTAAGCTTTATGTTTTCCTTTTCTAAACCATCTATCTTATTTTTTAAATTAGAGATATTATTTCTATAGGTACTAAATTTAGTTCTATATTTCTCTAATTCTATATTTAATTCTTCTATTAGGCTTTGCTCATCATCATCATCATCATCATTACTATCATCATCATCACTACTATCATTGTTCAAAGAGTATGAGTGTAGTCATCTTACCTTATTTGAGGCATGATCTTCAATAGCCATGAAACATAGGTTGACCTCTTCACTTTCATTATCATCTTTTTCACTTGAAGAGCTTTCATCATCCCATGTGGCTTTGTGACCTTTCTCCCCATTGTCTCTTTGGTATTTGCTCTTATGCTTCTTGAGCCTTGGACATTATGGTTTGATATGCCCTTTCTTTCCACACTCATAGCATTTTACCTCTTCCTTACTTTTATGTGTGTCATTAGAGGTTTGTTTGAGGTTTCTTTGCCTGAATTTTTTGGAGTTGCTCATTTTCTTCTCAATGATTCTTTTTAATCTCCTTGAAAGCATAACAATGTCCTCTTTTTCATCATCACTCATTTCTTCATCATCTTCACTTTCTTCTTGAGATTTTGAAGTAGAGGCTTTGAGTGCTAAGGGTTTTCTTTTCTCTGGCTCTACTTCAAGCTCTCTATCTCTCTTCACTACCATCTCATGTGTGAGAAGTTTGCCAATCAGCACATCAGTATTCATGATGCTCATATATTCATTTGCTTCTTCTATGCCAGTAACTCTTGAGCTATAGTCTTTAAGAGGAAGACTTCTCAGGATTTTGTTGTTTACATCCTCCAAACTCAGATGTTTCCCAAGTTTCCTCATTCCATTTATAATGGCTAGAAGACGGTTGGTCATGTCAATGATTGACTCATTGGATTTCATCTTGAAAAGCTCATATTCTGCGGTCAGAAGTTGAATCTTCTTGGATTTGACTTGCTTAGTTCCTTCATGATAGTTTTCCAATGTCTCCCACATGCTGTATGATGTTGGGCAGTGTTGTATTCTCCCACTTTCTTCAATAGATAATGAGCTTGATAGGATTGTCATTGCCTTATTGTTTTTGAAATTTGCTCTTCTTTGAGGCTCTGTCCAGTCATCTCTTGATAGGATTTCTTCTTCATCATCAGCTCCTCTTCTGGTTAGTGGTGTCCATTCTTTTCGTACACTATCCCAGACTTCAATTCCTTCACTATCGAAGTATGTCTCCATCCAAAACTTCCAATGGGCATAATTTGCTCCATCAAAGTAAGGTTTGAGACTTTGGAATCCTTTACTGGTCATATCTTAATCATTACTAGTGCTTTTTAGGCTTCGATGCTAGACAAAGCTCTAATACCAATTGTTGCCCAGATATTAAGCCAAGAAGGGGGGTTGAATTGGAGTTTCAAAAAATTAAACTTTAAAGTGTGGAAATAAACAATTAATTTTAGGAGGGATAGAGAGAATTTGACACAAGGATTTTTATAGAGGTTCGGGTGTTAACAAACCCTACTCCTCTCCCCAATCACAATTGGGAGTTTCACTAACACACTAAGTGTTACAATGGAGTTTTACAAGCTCACTCCCAACTATGGTGTTTCTCATAATGGCTCACACCTAACCCAGAAATCCCTTGTGTTTTAATGGCTCACACAATAACCAATTTCTTGTGTTTTACAGGCTCACACAAACAACCTTCACTTTGTGTTTTTACAGGCTCACACAAACAACCTTTTAATTTATGTTTTAGAGGCTCACACAACTAACCCTTACAAGTATTCTACTCTAAACCTAGAAATACCCAAAGCTCACTTGAGTAATGATTACAGAGAGAATCACTCACAAATTTTAATTGCTCAATAAATGAAGAGCAAAGAGATTTTTACAGAGAATAGATTTTGTTCTCAAAGTATTGAATGTACAAATAGCTTGTAATAAGATTTTGATTCAAAGAATATGCTATCCTCTTGTACTTAATGCTTAAATGACTTTCATTTATATTCTCATGGCCGATTATAGCCGTTGGGGTGCATTAAATACAAAACTAGTTGTTGTACCAACCAAATAATTGCGCCTGACATTTTTCTCTTTCATCATTCATGGGCGTGACTATGTTTGTCACGGGCGTGACATTTCTTTCCAAGTCGTGACTGAAGTGGTGACCTTGGTCGTGAAGCTCTCTAGAATGTTTTGACACATTTAGTCAGCGGCATGACATACATATTCACGGGCGTGACAAACTTCCCAGCCGTGATCCAAGTGGTGACTTTGGTTGTGAAGCTCTCTGGATGAAAATGACAAGAACATTCACAGGTGTGACAGTTTTATTCACGGTCGTGACTAAAATGTCCTCTTCAAGGTTTGTTCTTCCTTCATGGCCGTGAACTTCAAATGTTGGTTTTGGTAACGGTTAGCTCCTTCATGGGCGTGACACATATAGTCACGGGCGTGAATATGCTAGTTCCTTAATTTTGTCTTTCAAGGATTATTCTTCCAATCTCCATTCTTGCTATTTTATTCCATGTCATGTTTAATAGACTTAGAAAACAAGTATGTTAAATACAATATTGCTATTTTATTTGTTATCATCAAAATGACGGATATACCCCTCAAGGTTTAACATAGTCTTACACTATTGTTTATATAAATTTCAGCTAGTTTGTTCAGTGAATAGTCCATTCTGATTGGTAAGAAATGTGCTGATTTCATCAATCAATCCACTATTACCCATATTGTTGCATGTTTTCTCTAAATCACTAGAAACCTTGAAACAAAATCCATTGTGACTCTCTCCTGTTTCCATTTTGGTATAGGTATTGGTTGCAACAATCCTGTGGGCAACTGGTATTTAGTCAGATTCATAGTATACATTATCTCATGTGCTTCTTTCAAATATCTTGCTTCAGTTCTTCTACATTAGGAACACAAATTATGTAACATCCGATAATTTAGACCCCGATTGCATGTGACCATAGTGGGATGCGCTAGTTCAATCCGAGTCTAAATTTAGACCCATAAAAAATGACAAATAATAAGAAAAAATAATTAAGGGTATTATTATTTGGAAATTAAAAAGATGAATGCTAGAACTAGAAAAAGATAAAATTACCCTATGGACAAATCAGTATTATTGGAATTGTTAGGGAAAAAAGTGTGAAGATAAGGAAATTAGTAGAACATAAGGAATTTCTCAAAATTTAAAAGTTAATCAAGATTAATTAAGTTAATGCACCAATGGAAATTAAAATTAGTTTTAATTATTGGGACCCACTCCTTAATTTTAGTATAAAAGTGAAAAGGTGAAGAAATTCTACAATTTTCCATCGAAAAAAATCTAACTCATTTCTTCCTCTCTTTCTCTTCTTTGTGCCATCCACCTATGCCACGAAAAGCCTCCATTTTTGCTTCATTTCAAGCTTGAAAAAGAGAGGAAAAGTAAGTTTTGAGAGAGAAAAATTCATAAATTTAAGAGTTCTTGCCATAACAGGACCTAAGGAGCAACAAGGAAGGAAGAAAGAAAAAAAGAAAAGGGAGAAACTTTGGGACTAATTCGACCCATTTTGGAGAGCCATTAAGGTGAGTTTATTCTTCTTAAATTCAACTTTTTTCCTTCAATTTGAGACCATAAGGATGATAGATATGATTAGAATTGGTAGATTGAGGTTATTTGGCAAGAATGGACCTAGAATTTTAAATTTGTAAATAGTTAAAGAAAAGTGAAGTTAAACTTTTAATTAATGATAATTGATGTTAGTTAATTGTTTTAGGACTTAAAAACTAGATAAAGATAACTCTAATGGAGGAAGGAGGGGTTGCCTTGGTTAAGGTAATTTGAGGAAAATTGAAATTAACCTAGGAGCAACATAATTGGTGATAAATGAAGTGTGATTAGAATGTTGATTTGAAGAAAATAAATTGGGACCCATTATAAGGTTTTTGGGCAACCATGACATATAAAGAAGGAAGTTTAACCTTAGAACTTTTTGGCTAAATTAAAGTATAAAACATATTGAATAATAGAAATGGGATATGGTATGGTTGTGTGGGAAAACCAAGTGAGCATATAGATGCTATCAAGAGGGTGACAAAGGCAAGGAGAAAGCAAATTAGTGAGGAGAGAAAAAGAAGAAAAAAGGGAAGCTCAAAGGCTAATTAGGTATGTGATTCATTGATAAAAATCTTACATGTTGTTTAAATGTGTGAAATTATGTATTAATGCTTGATATGAATATGGTTTGCCATGGAATGTGATTGGTTGTTGCTTTTAAATTTTTTATGGTAATGGGACTAAATGGTGTGAAAACATTAAGATATGTGAATGTAATTATGATTTAGAAACTTTGGTATAAAAATAAATGCATATGATGGATGTAATTAGTAGATAGGTGTTTGCCAATTGATGACCTTATTATAGAAATTTTGGAGCCATCTTGACTATTTTGATCATAACTAATGCTCTGGTAATGATATTGAGATGAAATCAACTGGAAATGAAAATGACTCATAAGGCTAAATCTTTCATTCAGAACCTAAGTTAAATTCTAATTTCAAATGGGCTAAAAATTGGAGACAAAACCCCAGACCTGTAGGTACCTAGAAAATATTGGGTAAGAATAATGTAACATCCTTCAGTAAAAGGGGCATAACTTTTGATAGAAAATTTAGATTTGTATGATTTTTAATTCATCTAAAATCTGAGGCAATAAAATACAAAATATTAGAAGATAATAAATTCAAATTCGAACTATAAATGAGCTAAAAATGAGGCCTAAAATCAGGATTAAGATCTATCATAAACAAAAATTTGATATATTGGACTTTTGCATATGGTTTGATGAATATATGTATTAATTAATATGAATTTTGACTTTAATTGTAATTATAAATATTTAATAAATTATATATGTGTGAGGTTCTAATGCAATAACAATGGAAACAAATAACAAAACTAATTAAACATATATGTAAAACAAATTAGTACAATTATCATTTTTGAAAATATTGTGAATAAATATAAATATAGTTAAGCCCTAAGACACCTAATCTCAAACTAGAATAGAGAATAGTTTGGCATGCCAATAAAGGGATTTAAGGTACTCGGTGCCAAATATAAAAGCCAGTAATGACAATTTTATAAATGCGCTTGACGCAAAATTATTAAGCTGGTAATGACAATATTACAAAAGCCGGTAATTACACTATTATAAAAGCACTCGGTGCAATATTATGAAAGCTGGTAATGACAATCCCATTATTCCTATTAATTAGTTCAGTTATAGGTGTTATGAGCAGAAAGAAAGTGAACAATAACAATAATATAGATGTATGTCATTTTGATAATGTTGCATTAAATCAAAATTGTTAAATATTAAATGTTTAATGACATTTATTTGATTTCATATAATTCTTTTATTTTATGCCTTATTTGTGAAATTATTAAATGACATGTAAAAAAATATGTATGTAAGATTTTTATCCTTGAAGTACCACTAAGCTAGTAGTGCACATGTGGTTTTCTCTCTTGCATGTTATAAAGAATAGTTGTAGATAGTATAGTCGTCGGAAGAAGAAGGATACCCGAACAAAAAGCGGCTTAAAGCTTTCGACATATTTTGGTATATTTTGTTAAAAAATTTTAAATTAAATTATAGTTTTATCTCATCTAGTATGTATTGGGAATGTGTACATCTAATGTAATGGATATTGTTTGGATGTAAAATAATATGTTTTATAAATAAATAAAAATTTGAATATCGGTGTTGGTAATAAATTTATTTTAGTGTTTGTATTATTTTTGCAAAAAAAAAATAATTTATTTGGCTAATCTTATAAGATAGTTAGTCGAGTAATGCTCACTTACCTTGCTGAACTAAAGTGGGGTAAGAAGATGTTACAATTTTTGGTATCAGAGCTATAGGTTTAGACGGTTCTTGTTGAATGGGTATGGGAAGATAAGTGCATGTTTTTAGCATTTGCATTGTTTTAAGCTGCTATATTCTGATATGGACCCTTCTTCTGACAATATAGGTTTTAATGAATTCTGAATCAAGACAAAGTCATGAAGAACAAGAGGGTGATAATATAGCTAACTCAGCTGCCCATAGACTGTCAGCATCAATTAACGTCTCAAAGCCTAGGGTCATAGCTCCACAGCATGCTGAAGAACAAATTGATCCGGGTCAGGTACCCCTTATGCAACAAATGGCTATTTTCTTACAGCAGATAGCACATGTTGTGCTGCCACCAGCTCCACCACCTCCCTCACCTCAACCAAAAGCCCAGATTGCTAAACTAAGAAAATATAAGGCTACGAATTTTACGGGTAAGAAAGAGAATGACCCAGTAGCAGCATAATTTTGGTTGGAAAAGATAGAATGGGTTTTTAAGGAGCTTCAATGTCTAAAGGAGTACAAGATTAGGTATGCAGTATCCCTCCTTTAGGAGCATGCCTACGACTGGTGGAAGTTGGTATTAGCAAAACCCTAGACTCTGAACCCTCAGACATGGAATTTCTTTATGGCAGAGTTCAAAAAGAAATTTGTGCCAAAAGTTTATGTTGATGAGAAAAAGCGAGAATTTCTGAATTTGAAGCAAATGGGTATGATAGTAGCTGAGTATGAGATGCAGTTCACCAAACTGAGTAAGTATGCAACAGGGATTATTGGAGATGAAGCTGATAAATGTCATAGATTTGAAGATGGCTTTGATGAGGATATTAGATATTTAGTAGCTTCCCACCAGCATACAGACTTTGCTACACTAGTTCCTCTGCCATTAGTGTTGAAAGAACGAAAAAGATGAAGACAAAATAGCTCTCTAAGAAATCAATGGCTAGGTGGTCCAAACATCTGGTAGGAAAGGATGAATAGTACCCATACCATTTCAGTCACGGGTTATTGGGCAGGCATTTTCTAGTAGGCAGGGTTAGCATTTTAGACTCGCAACATCATCTACTAGTTTACCAGCATCATTATTCAAAAGGTCAACTCCTGTTATGTGCCAACATTATGGTAGATCTCATATAGGAAAATGTTGGTGGTTGACTGAGGCATGCTTGAGATGTGGAGGTATTGGCCATATGAAGAGAGATTGTCCCTGACTTACTACAGGTAGTATTGTAATATCCGCTAATTTAGGCCCCGAGTCGCACGTATCGCGAAATTGACGCGTTTGACCGATGAGAGTCTAAATTCGGATTTTTACAAAAATTGATCAAGTAATGGATAAATTAAATGCTAAATGCCTAAATAAGTGATATTAAAGTTTAAAGAAGTTGATTTACAGTAAAGGACTAAATTGCAAAATTTGATAAGTTTTGGGGTCAAATTGCAATTTACCAAAAATTAGAGGATTAATAAGATTAATTACTAATCAACATATTAATTTTGGGCACATTTTGATAAGTTTGGCCTGCCATGACATTTAAAAGAAGAGGATTAATATTGATTAAGTATAAAATTGGAAGAAATGGTCAAATGGTGGGTCCCACATGAAGACTTTTTTGGTACCCTATTTAAGACTTCTTTTCTTCTTTTTCTTCTCTTCATTTTCTGCATCCTTCTCTATTTTCTTTACCATTCACGCTAGCTTCATCCATTCCTCCATAGCTCACCTTGATTCTAGAGAGAGAAAGGAAGGGAAGAGAAGGGAAAGAGCAAGACAAGGTGATCTTCATGTTCCATAACTCTTAAGGAAGCTAGAAAGAACAAGAAAGAGGAAGAAAAATCAAATTTGGTAGAGAGAGAAAATCTCCAAAGTTATGATTAAGTGAAGAAAAGTGTAAGGTAAGAAGCATCTCTTCTTCTTCATCATCTTTTCTTAAAGGAAGTTCGAATTTTGAGCTCATCTAAGACTTATATGGAAAGAGAGAGAAACTAGGGTTTTGAGAGAGAAAAAGAGAGCTTAGAGTCTTGAGGAAATTAGATGATGATGATAATAATTTATGATGTTGTAGGAGTTCCAAGTGACAAGGAACAAGCTCTAAGGAGCAAAGGAAAAGAGAAAGCTACCTAAAAGAGTGAAGGAGAAAGATTAAGGTTTGTGCATAACTTAAGGCAATAGCCTATTTTTGTTTGAAATAATGCATGCTAAACATGATTTTAGATAAATACATTTCAAAAATGATGATGATCATGGCATGAAACCATAGGATTAGACATGTATGAATGAGATTCTTGTGTGAATTTGAATTAATGATGCATGTTAGAAAATCTTGTATGATTAAGGCATTTACATGTATTGTAAAGTAATAAGTGGAGTAAAGAACCTTAGAAATGCATGAAATAGAATTTGGTATGATTTGTATGATGTTAGAATGAATGAAATGTGAATATGAAGATTTCCTGCTGAAAGTCACGGGTGTGACTATTGAGTCATAGGTGTGAACTTGAGGGTTCACGGTTGTGACTGATTGTATCACGGTTGTGACTTCTGGGTGGAAATGGTACTATTCATTCCAGAAGCGTTCATGGGTTGGAATCACAGAAGTGAACTTATTCACAGGCGTGAATGAGTAATCATGACCATGAATGCTTTTGGGCGATTCATTCCAGTAGCGTTCACAGCTTGGGATTACGAGCGTGAACTAATTCACGGGCATGAAATTAGTAGTCATGGCCGTGAATGCTCTGTATTTGTAATTATGAATGTGGCTATCAAATGAAGAATTCAGGTAAGTAAATGAAAGTCATTGTCTATCCAATGAAATAATAATGATATGGATATATATATATATATATATATATATATATATTGATGTGAGAATGTGATATGTTGTGATATAGAAAAAAATGAATTGATGTAGAAAAATGAATTTTCATGGATGATATATGAAATCTGATGCAGATCATAAACATGAGAATATTGATGACTCTAGTAAATGAATGAAAAGATGTATGAGTATGACTATATGTTTGTAAAATAAGAAAATTGAGATGTTGATAAATATGAGAATATTAATGTGTTGAAATTTGAGAATTTATGATTGATGTGAAAATATAAAGAAGCCCATGACTCTACTTGCGGACTAGAATCAGGATAGATGACATGTCATTAAGGGGGCGAACTGTACCATACTATACCTCAACCAATGTGGCTAAAGCTTGTGAGAGCGCCATTGGTCTGGGATGTTCAGTCAGTGGGGCTAAAGCTTTGAGAGCGCTATTGACTTGAGAATGCTCCGATGAGCACATATAAATGAGGACAAGGTGGCATAAGCTTATGTGAGCGCCCTTGATCGGGTTATTCATCTATGATGAAATTATACTCAATCAATGTGGCCTAAGCTTGTGTGAGCGCTATTGATTTGAGAAGCTCTTATGAGCCAGATAGTGGACAGGGTGGCATAAGCTTGTGTGAGCGCTCTTGATCCATAACCCGTATCCAATCAATCCAAAATTTAGAGTGATGTGGGCAAGATAATGAGGATATATCGGAAAAATAAGAAAAGGAAAGAATAAGAAAATGATGATGATATGAGATTGAGATGAAATGATAAAGAGATTTACAGAATAATTGTCATTAAAGATAAATGAAAATAACATTGTCTATATGAGCATGACATTTATACTTGTATGAAATAGGAATATGTTAATAGTCATGCATGCAAACATTTTAATGCACAAAATGATAATTGTTAATGCTTGTTGCATGATATAGTATATTGCCTTATTTATATGCACCACTAAGCTTAGAGCTTAGCGTGGAGTTTAATTTCCATGCAGATATAGAAAGGTAGCTGAAGACGCTAGATAAAGCAAGTGGTGATCCCATTCAAGTAAAGCAACCGAATCTTGAGAAAGTGGGTTACAAGTTTTGAAACTTTTGTATTTGGCTTTTATATTAAAGAAATGTTTGAGTTTGTAAAACCTACTTTTAAAGTTTGTTAAGAATTACTTTGATGTTAAAAATTACTATTTTATGTAAATAAATTGTACCCTGATTTTTGTTTATATCCATATATACACGGGTATAAAAAAAAAATATAGCGATTAAAAGAAGTATGAGAAAGACAGACGGCAGCGCTTCCTTATCCGGGCACGTGCGGTTCGGGTGAGGAAGTTGCGACTGCCACAGTTTTGGCACCCGGGCAAACTATGGCACCGATGTAGAGCCGTGGTAGAGGTCGAGGCCAGTTTATTAGTGGTCATACCGAATAGAATCAGGGGATATCAGAGACAGATGATAGACCTGGAGGTAGTAGAGCTCCAGCTCGGGCATATGTGATGAGTGCTCATGAAGACCAGGATGCATCAGACATCATAGTTGGTAAACTTTCTTTATTTGACTTTGATTTACATGCATAGATAGATCCCGGTTCCATGCATTCATACATAAGAACAACTACACTTAAACAAGGGAATATGACACCTAAGACATTATAATAAGATATAGTTGTGACCAATCTGTTGGGACATAATGTGGAAGTGAATCAGATCTCTAGAAATAGTTCAATAATAATTTAGGGTAGATAATTTCCATCAGACTTAATAGAATTACCTTTTCATGAATTTGATGCAATTCTGGGTATGGATTGATCGACAAAGTATGGAGCTATAGTCGACTGTCGATCTATAAAAGTTGTACTTAAAATTCTTAGGCAGGATGACACTATCATTCAGATCCGGGTATCATCAACTAAAAATTAAAGAATCGGATGTACCCAAAATAGCCTTCAGGACTCGATATGGCCATTATGAGTTATTGGTTATGCCTTTTGGCTTAACGAATGCAATAGTTACTTTTATGGATATGATGAATATGATTTTTATGCCTTACCTTGATCAATTTTTGGTAGTTTTTATAGATGATATCCTGGTGTATTCAAGGGATAAAGAAGAACATGACTGACATCTCAGAATAGTACTTCAGACTTCGAGAAAAAATCAATTGTAGGCAAAGCTGTCAAAATGTGAGTTTTGGTTCGAAGAGGTAGGATTCTTAAGGCATATTATGTCAGTTGAATCCGTGTGGATCCTAGCAAAATAGAAGCGATTCTAAGTTAGAAGCCGCCCCGTAATGTGAGAGAAGTTCAGAGTTTCCTTGGATTAGCTGGCTATTACAGAAGGTTTGTGAAGAGATTTTCAAGCATAGCTGCACCAATTACCAAGCTAATTAGAAAAGAAACTAAATTTGAGTGGACAGATCGATGTCATACAAGCTTTGAAAAACTAAAAACCATGTTAACTGAAGCACCTGTTTTGACCCAACCTACTTTAGGAAAAGATTTTGTGATATACAGTGATGTCTCTCATAATGGGCTAGGTTGTGTATTTATGCAAGAGGGTAAAGTAGTTACTTATGCATCTAGGCAATTGAAGCCTCATGAGCTAAATTACCCTACTCATGATTTGGAGTTGGCAGCAATAGTGTTTGCTTTAAAAATGTGGCGACTTGTATGGCGAGCAGTGCTACATATATACGAATCATAAGAGCCTCAAATGTTGGCCCAAACAAAAGGAGTTGAACTTAAGGCAAACACGCTGGTTAGAGTTAATTAAGGATTACAATTCTATTATTGATTATCAGTCAGTCAAAGCCAATGTAGTAGTTAATGCCTTAAGTAGAAAAATACTAGCAGGTATACCTTATAATTTCCTCATTTATAATATAATATATATAAAATAATAATAAATTAATAGGAGAATCATATTTTATTTTGGCAAAGTTATGGGTTCAACCTACTTTAAGGCAACAAGTAACGGAAACTCAGAGCTTAGAAATTGATGATAATTGTTGAGGAAATTAAAAAGGGGGAGAAACCTGAATTTAAGATTGAAGATGATAGAAGCATAAGTTATAAGGAAAGATTATGCATGCCAAATGACAGAGGATTAAAGCAAATAATTCTAAAAGAGGCACATAATACAACTTATTCCATGCATCTAGGAAGCAATAAAATGTATCAAGACCTGAAGACTCATTATTGGTGGCCAGGAATGAAGAAGGATATCGTGGAATACACTACAAGTTGTTTGACATGCCAACAAGTGAAAGTAGAGCACTAGGTACCATTTGGATTGCAACCTATTGCTATCCAAGAATGGAAGTAGGAAAGGATTACGATGGATTTTGCATCTGGTTTTCCTTTGACACAAAAGAAGCATGATGTAGTATGGGTAATTATTGACAGGCTTACCAAATCAACTCATTTTCTACTAGTTTAGATGGATTATTCATTGAGCTGTAAGCAAAAATATATGTTAATGAGATAATTCAACTACATGGGGTGCTAGTATCAATTATTTCTGATCGAGACCCACAATTCACATCAAAATTTTGGAAAAGTCTATAACAAGCATTCGGGACTCGACTTACTTTTAGTACAATATTTGTAATGCCCGATAATTTAGGCCACGGTTGCGGTTGACCGAAATCCGGCGCGCTGAACCGATCGGGGTCTAAATTTGGACATGAAAGAAATAAATTTAAATAATAATAAGATGGGAGAAAAATATTTTGAATATTATTAATTGAGAATTTTGAAGTTTGGAATTAAAATTGGGAAAAAAATTATTTTTCGCTGAACGAAATTTGGAATTGCAGTGTTTTTGGCACATAAATTCTAAGAAGGCATAAAAATGGAATATTCTTTATCTAAGGAAAGGAATATTCTTTTGATTAAAATAAAGTAAGAGTGATTTAAATTAATGGACCAATAGGAAGCAAGATTAGTAACTAATCCTAACCACCCACCTAATCCAACTATAAAAAGTCAAATTTTCACTTTTTTGACCATTCTTCTTCTTCTTCATCTTGACCAAACTCATTTCTCTCTCTTTTCTTCTTCTATGTTGTGAGCTTCTCCTCTCCCATTTACTTTTGTTTTTCTTTCTTCAAATCAAGCTAAGATTAGATGAAAAAAAAAGGGGATTAAGGCAAGATCATGAAGAAAGTGAAGTGAGCAAAACTAAGGAAGAGGAAGGAAGAAAGGAAAAAAAAAACGGTTTTAGCCATTTGGAAGATCATCAAAGGTGAGTTTAGATTTTCCATCTCCTTACTTTCTTCTTCTCTTTTCTTTGAGTTTGAGGTTAGTTGCCATTATAGCTAGTAAATTAGGGTTATTAGTATGTTAATGGTGATTAAGGGTGGATTAGTGTGATTAGTGTTTGATTAGTGTAAAATTTATTGTTAGGGCAAGGAAGTGAATAACCTTTGAACCAAAATCAAAGGGGAAGTAAGGGCAAGGAAAAGGCTATCTAAGAGGAAGAGAAAAGTGAAGAAAAATAGAACTTTGAGGTATGTACATGTGGCAAAAATTCAATATAGAAAAGTATTGATTTTGATTTTGTGATGTAGTGAATTTATGTATGAAATTCAGAACATTTGATTGAGTGATTAAATGATGCAATGAATGTGAAAATAAAGACTAGAAAATGAGGTTGATGCATGAAAATGGAAAATGTATGAATTATTTGATGTGCTGGAAAATTCGTCTTATGAACAGTATCTAGTGTTTTGGTCATAACCTGAGTTATGGAACTCATTTCTGAGTGATTCTTGCTAGATTGGAAAGTAAGACATAGGGATTGAACTTTCATTCAGACCATTAGACCTAAATATGCCTGGAATTAGGTAAAAAATGGACTCAAACTTTGAACTAGAAATCTGTCCAGAAAAAAAATACTGGGCAGATTGCAGTGAACATAGGTTGGAAACAAATTCATAACTTTTGCTAAAAAATTATTTTTAATGTGATTCCAGTTGGAAATTAAAGATAAGACATGTACCTGAATTTTTCTAGTTTATCACTTGTCCAAATTCCATCTAGAAATGGATGAAAAAGATATAGAAAGATAAGGCAGAAATCTGTCCAGTAAAATACTGGGCAGATTGCAGCGAACGTAACTTAGGAGAAAATTTATAACTTTTGCTAAAAACTTTGTTTTGATGTGATTCCAGTTGGAAATTAAAGATAAGACATGTACCTATATTTTGTTAGATGATCACATGTCCAAATTCTGTCTAAAAATAGACGAAAAATGCAGAGCAACATAAGGTAGAAATGTTGTCCAGAATAGGACAGCTGGTAGAAATGTGTTGATTGTGGATTTATGTGTTAGAAAATGTATTGATTGAATTTTTCTTATAGTTATAATGATTAAATGAGCTAGTATGAGGTTGTAAAATATTGAATGAGAATTATTGCATTTCTATGGAATTTATATTAATGTTTCCCTACATAATTTATGCAAATATGAATAAAGGTAACAAATGTAATTTAAGCCCTATAACATCTAGTCGAGAACTAGAAATTAGGATAAGTTGGCATGCCAATAAAAGGGTAGAAATGTAGGCACTAAATATAATAGTGCTGAGTTAAAATTATGTAGGCACTAAAAATAATAGTGCTGAGTTGAAATTTACTTAGGCACTAAGAATTAGTGCTGAGTTCGAAATTTACGTAGGCACCAAAAAGGTGCTGAGTTGTTATTGAAAATGTAGGCGTTAAACGCCGAGTTATAAAATAATTATGTAGGCGCCGAGTATACTGCCAGAGAGCAGAAACCCTGTATCCAGTGTTTAGTTCCGGTCTAAGATGTCGTGGGCTATTAAATAAATAACAGAAAAAAAAATGTGAAGTATGAAATTCATATTGTAAATTTTATATCTTGTATTGTTAAAATTTCAAGCATGCTTAATGAATAAAATATCATAATTCATGAATTAAATATTTTTGCATGAAGAAAATAGTTTATTTTTAATTGAATATTTGGCATGCTAAATAGGTTAATTGTAGTTTCTAAAATTTTATTTTAGAATTATTTATGTAATGATTGGATAGTTGCCAAACGTACCACTAAGCTAGTAGCTTAGCGCGTGTGTTTCACGCACAGATAAATAGAAGTAGCTGTTCCGATAGGGCGACCGAATAAGAGGGAACCCCAAGATCAGATTGCAGCAGTCTAGTTCTTTTTGTATGTTTTGATAATGATGTTGTAAAAATTAAGTTTTAAGAATTTTGTTGATGTAAATTTGTTGCTTGTAATATTTATAAGTAATGGATTTGGTAATTATATATATCTAGAATTATTGTAGTTATATTTTTAAATATCATGGTTTAATGAATAAGTTATTTTGAATCACAATATTCCCATCACTAGATATATATTTAAATTGAAAAAAAAATATTTATACAAAATTGAGCGTTGGTTTTAAATTAAATGAGCTTAGTAGCATTTCCATATCCTATTAGCGATTAGTAGGGTAAGTGAGCGCTACATTTAGTGGTATCAGAGACAGGTTAATGATTCTTAATCAGTGGGTGTAAAATAGAATATGTGTCTCATTTATATGCATAAAATGCTGCAATTATCTGATTTGGGTCCCTTCTCTTGGTTTATAGGTAGATATGGATTTGGAATCGGAACAAGATTTCTCAGAAGATGAACTAAGTAATAATCCTTCACGCTCAGCCAATCCCAGACAACCTCAATCTGTGAGAGATTTCGGGCCGAGTGTAGTAGCTCCTCCGAGAGCAGAGAGACAAGATAATTTAGGACAGGAGCCTCTTATGGAGCAGATAGCTAATTTATTGCAACGGATAGTACAAGCAGTTCCACAACCAGCTCCACCTCCTCCTCCACCTCAGCCAAAACCCCGGATTGATAAGCTGAGAAAATATGGGGCCACAGATTTTATGGGAAGGAGAGAGGATGACCCAGCAGCTTCAGAGTTTTGGATGGAATCCACAGAAAGGGTGTTTGAGGAATTGGAGTGTCCAGAGGAACAAAAGGTTAGATATGCAGTGTCCCTTTTAAAAGATCATGCCTATGATTGGTGGAAATCAATTTTATCAAAGCCCCAGACACCGAAGCCACATTCCTGGAATTTCTTCAAGGAAGAATTTAGCAAGAAATATGTGCCAAGAGTTTATGTGAATGAAAAGAAAAGGGAGTTTCAAGACTTGAAGCAGGGAAGCATGTCAGTCGCCGAGTATGAGATGGAATTCACCCGACTAAGTAAATATTTGACTGGAATCATCGCTGATGAGGCAGACAGATGCCGAAGATTTGAGGATGGGCTTAATGATGATATTGGGAATATGGTGACCGCCCTTCAGCTTGAGGATTTTGCTACACTAGTATCCTCAGCCATTAGTGTGGAAAAGAGGTCAAAGAGAAAGAGGATAGAAGAGCTACCACGGAGACAGACATTTATCATGGGCCAGACATCAGGTAAAAGGGGGCGGACAGCGCCTAGGTTTTTCCAGTCACAGGGTACTAGATCAAACTTTTCAACTAGGCAAAGCCAGCGGTCGAGGCCAGAGGGATCTACAGCTAGTGCACCAGCTTCGGGTAATAGGAGATTCATATCTGTCACATGTCAACATTGTGGGAGATCACATGCAGGTGATTGCTGGTGGATTACTGGAGCATGCTTACGATGCGGATCTACTGAGCACAAACAGAAAGATTGCCCCAGAGGAAGAGGTACAGGTGGTGTAATATCAGTTCAGCTTCAGAATGTCACTCGAGGCAGAGGCAGGGGACAAGGACAGTCTAGAAGTGGCAGAATTGGGCAGAGTATATCAGAATCAGTGAATAGAGCAGAAGGTAGTCGAGCCCCAGCCCGAGCATATGCCATGAGAGCTCGTGAGGAGCAGGATGCCCCGGATGTGATAATTGGTAAATTTTCTCTTTATGATACTGATTTATTTGCACTGATAGATCCGGGTTCTACACATTCATATTTATGTATGTCACCACCTAGTCACGGTAATATGGTAGCAGAGGAATTAGATTATGATATATTAGTGACCAATCCTTTGGGTCATGGAGTGAAAGTTAGTCGAGTCTATAAAAATAATCCAATCAAAGCTCAGAATGTAGAATTCCCAGCTGATCTAATAAAGTTGCCATTCCGTGAGTTTGATGCAATCTTGGGGATGGATTGGTTAACTAGGCATAAGGCAGTGGTGGATTGTCAGTATAGGAGAGTGACTTTCAAGAATTCAGGGCAGGATGACGTGATTGTCCTAGGCGAGAACCAACCATACTTGACTAATGTCATTTCTGTGACGAAGGCAAGTAAGCTTATCAAAAAAGGATGTGAAGCATTTTTGGCACATATTGTAGATACCAAAAAGGAGAGTGTAGATCTCAGGGAGATTCCAACAGTATGTGAATATCCAGATATATTTCCTGAGGACTTGCCAGGGTTACCACCTGTCAGAGAGATAGAGTTTGCCATTGATGTTTTGCCAGGCACAGCCCCGATATCGATCACTCCCTACAGAATGGCACCTGCTGAACTAAAAGAATTAAAGGTCCAGTTGCAAGAGTTGTTAGAGAAAGGGTTTATCAGGCCTAGTGTCTCACCTTGGGGTGCTCCTGTTCTATTTGTGAAAAAGAAAGATGGCACCTTTCGGTTGTGCATTAATTATCGTCAGTTGAACAAGATGACAATTAAGAACAGATATCCCTTGTCGAGAATAGATGACTTGTTTGATCAGTTGAAAGGAGCAGGGGTATTTTCTAAGATTGACCTCAGATCAGGTTATCACCAATTGAGAATTAAAGAATCAGACATTTCAAAAATAGCATTTAGGACTCGGTATGGTCATTACGAGTTCTTAGTAATGCCTTTTGGCTTGACGAATGCCCCAGCAGCATTTATGGATCTAATGAATAGAATCTTTAGGCCTTATTTGGACCAGTTCGTGGTGGTGTTCATAAATGATATCTTGGTGTACTCCAGAAGCAAAGAAGAGCATAATCAACATCTTCGTATTGTCTTCCATACCTTGAGAGAGAATCAATTATATGTGAAGTTGTCGAAATGTGCATTCTGGTTAGATGAGGTGGCCTTTCTAGGGCATATTGTCTCAGCCGATGGGATCAGAGTCGACACCAGTAAGGTAGAGGCAATCCTCAACTGGAAACCGCCTCGGAATGTGACAGAGGTGAGAAGTTTTCTTGGTTTGGCTGGTTATTATCGGAGATTTGTGAAAGGATTTTCAATGATAGCCTTACCACTGACAAAATTACTTAGAAAGGAGACCAGATTTGAGTGGTCAAAATGATGCCAGACTAGTTTTGATAAGTTGAAGAAAATGTTGACAGAGGCACCAGTGTTGACACAGCCTATTGCGGGAAAAGATTATGTGGTGTACAGTGATGCTTCCCTTAATGGTTTGGGCTGTGTACTAATGCAATAAGGCAAAGTGATGGCTTATGCTTCCAGACAACTGAAGCCTCATAAGAGAAATTATCCAACACATGATCTGGAACTAGCAGCCATTGTGTTTGCATTGAAAATATGGCGACACTACTTGTATGGTGAGCAATGTTATATCTATACAGACCATAAAAGTTTGAAATATTTGCCTTCACAAAAGGAACTCAATCTGAGACAGAGGAGATGGCTAGAATTGATCAAAGACTACAATTGTATCATTGACTATCAGCCCGGTAAGGCCAATGTGGTAGCTGACGCGCTGAGTAGAAAAACTCTTGCAGGTAAATGTTAAAACTTAAATTTATTAAGTGAAAAAAAATGGAATAATAAGTTCTTTATATATTATTTTGGCAGAATTGCGGATTCAACCCACATTGATCCAACAAGTAAAGGACAATCAGAAGCAAGACACGAAATTAAAGAAAATATTTGAAATGGTGAAAAAGGGTGAAAAACCAGAATTTACTATTGAAGCAGATGGGAGTTTAAGGCATAAGGGCAGGTTGTGTGTGCCAGACATACCAGAATTGAAACAAGATATTTTGAAGGAGGCTCACAACGTTATTTATGCAATGCACCCAGGAAGCAACAAAATGTATCATGACTTGAAGGCATATTACTGGTGGCCAGGAATGAAAAGAGATATCACGGAGTATACTACTAGATGTTTAACTTGTCATCAAGTGAAGGCAGAGCATCAAGTACCAAGTGGATTATTGCAATCTATTTCAATTCCGGAGTGGAAATGGGAAAGAGTCATAATGGACTTTGTTTCTGGTTTGCCCTTGACACAAAAGAGGCATGATGCAGTATGGGTAGTAGTAGACCGGCTCACCAAATCAGCTCACTTTCTACCGATCAAGATGGATTATCCACTTAACCATTTGGCAGAGATCTATGTTAATGAGATAATTCGTTTACATGGTGTGCCAGTTTCAATCATTTCAGATCGAGACCCGCGGTTCACTTCACAATTCTGGAAAAGTTTGCATCAAGCCATGGGTACTCGACTCAATTTCATCACAACGTTCCACCCACAAACAGATGGACAATCAGAGAGGGTCATACAGATATTGGAAGATATGTTGAGGAGTTGTGTGATAGAATTTGAAGGCAGTTGGGATAAATATCTTCCATTGATAGAATTTGCCTACAATAATAGTCACCAAGCTAGTATCGGTATGGCACCATATGAAGCCTTATATGGGAGAAAATGTAGAACGCCTCTAGGTTGGACCGAGCTTAGTGAAAAGAAAGTAATGGTCCAGATCTAGTTCAACAGACAGAGGAAAAAGTGAAAGTAATAAGAGATAGACTAAAAGCTGCTGCTGATAGACAGAAATCATATGCATATTTGAAAAGGAGAGATATTGAATATACAGTTGGTGACAAAGTGTTCTTAAAAATCTCACCTTGGAAAAGGATTTTCCGATTTGGAAAGAAAGGAAAGTTGAGTCCTAGGTTCATTGGACCATACGAGGTACTTGAACGCATAGGTCCAGTGGCGTACAAATTAGCTCTACCACCAGAGTTAGACAAGATTCACAACGTATTCCATGTGTCCATGTTGAGAAGATATCGATCAGATTCATCTCATATCATATCAACAGAACCTATAGAGATACGACTAGATTTAACTTATGAAGAGGAACCAGTGGAAATTTTAGCTCGAGAAATGAAAGAGCTACGAAACAAAAAGGTACCATTGGTGAAGGTCCTGTGGAAAAATCACAAGTCAGAAGAGGCAACTTGGGAAAATGAAGAGGTGATGAAGGCTCAGTATCCACAATTATTCCACTCCAGCTAAAAAGGTAAATTTCGAGGACGAAATTTTTTTTAAGGAGAGGAAAATTGTAATGCCCGATAATTTAGGCCACGGTTGCGGTTGACCGAAATCCGGCGCGCTGAACCGATCGGGGTCTAAATTTGGACATGAAAAAAATAAATTTAAATAATAATAAGATGGGAGAAAATTATTTTGAATATTATTAATTGAGAATTTTGAAGTTTGGAATTAAAATTGGGAAAAAAAATTATTTTTCGCTGAACGAAATTTGGAATTGCAGTGTTTTTGGCACAGAAATTCTAAGAAGGCATAAAAATGGAATATTCTTTATCTAAGGAAATGAATATTCTTTTGATTAAAATAAAGTAAGAGTGATTTAAATTAATGGACCAATAGGAAGCAAGATTAGTAACTAATCCTAACCACCCACCTAATCCAACTATAAAAAGTCAAATTTTCACTTTTTTTACCATTCTTCTTCTTCATCATCTTGACCAAACTCATTTCTCTCTCTTTTCTTCTTCTTTGCCGTGAGCTTCTCCTCTCCCATTTACTTTTGTTTTTCTTTCTTCAAATCAAGCTAAGATTAGATGAAAAAAAAGGGGATAAAGGCAAGATCATGAAAAAAGTGAAGTAAAGTGAGCAAAACTAAGGAAGAGGAAGGAAGAAAGGAAAAAAAAAAAAGAGTTTTTAGCCATTTGGAAGATCATCAAAGGTGAGTTTAGATTTTCCATCTCCTTACTTTCTTCTTCTCTTTTCTTTGAGTTTGAGGTTAGTTGCCATTATAGCTAGTAAATTAGGGTTCTTAGTATGCTAATGGTGATTAAGGGTGGATTAGTGTGATTAGTGTTTGATTAGTGTAAAATTTATTGTTAGGGCAAGGAAGTGAACAACCTTTGAACCAAAATCAAAGGGGAAGTAAGGGCAAGGAAAAGGCTATCTAAGAGGAAGAGAAAAGTGAAGAAAAATAGAACTTTGAGGTATGTACATGTGGCAAAAATTCAATATAGAAAAGTATTGATTTTGATTTTGTGATGTAGTGAATTTATGTATGAAATTCTGAACATTTGATTGAGTGATTAAATGATGCCATGAATGTGAAAATAAAGACTAGAAAATGAGGTTGATGCATGAAAATGGAAAATGTATGAATTATTTGATGTGCTGGAAAATTCATCTTATGAACAGTGTCTAGTGTTTTGGTCATAACCTGAGTTATGGAACTCATTTCTGAGTGATTCTTGCTGGATTGGAAATTTAAGACATAGGGATTGAACTTTAATTCAGACCATTAGACCTAAATATGCCTGGAATTAGGTGAAAAATGGACTCAAACTTTGAACTAGAAATCTGTCCAGAAAAAAAAAATACTGGGCAGATTGCAGTGAACATAGGTTGGAAAAAAATTCATAACTTTTGCTACGAAATTATTTTTAATGTGATTCCAGTTGGAAAGTAAAGATAAGACATGTACCTGAATTTTTCTAGTTGATCACTTATCCAAATTCCATCTAGAAATGGATGAAAAAGATATAGAAAGATAAGGCAGAAATCTGTCCAGTAAAATACTGGGCAGATTGCAGCGAACGTAACTTAGGAGAAAATTTATAACTTTTGCTAAAAATATTTTTTGGATGTGATTCCAGTTGGAAATTAAAGATAAGACATGTACCTATATTTTGTTAGATGATCACATATCCAAATTCTGTCTAAAAATAGACGAAAAATGCAGAGCAACATAAGGTAGAAATGCTGTCCAGAATAGGACAGCTGGTAGAAATGTGTTGATTGTGGATTTATGTGTTAGAAAATGTATTGATTGAATTTTTCTTATAGTTATAATGATTAAATGAGCTAGTATGAGGTTGTAAAATATTGAATGAGAATTATTGCATTTATATGGAATTTATATTAATGTTTCCCTACATAATTTATGCAAATATGAATAAAGGTAACAAATGTAATTTAAGCCCTATAACATCTAGTCGAGAACTAGAAATTAGTATAAGTTGGCATGTCAATAAAATGGTAGAAATGTAGGCACTAAATATAATAGTGCTGAGTTAAAATTATGTAGGTACTAAAAATAATAGTGCTGAGTTGAAATTTACTTAGGCACTAAGACTTAGTGCTGAGTTCGAAATTTACGTAGGCACCAAAAATGTGCTGAGTTGTTATTGAAAATGTAGGCGTTAAACGCCGAGTTATAAAATAATTATGTAGGCGCGAGTATACTGCCGGAGAGCAGAAACCCTGTATCCAGTGTTTAGTTCCGGTCTAAGATGTCGTGGGCTATTAAATAAATAACAGAAAAAAAATGTGAAGTATGAAATTCATATTGTAAATTTTATATCTTGTATTGTTAAAATTTCAAGCATGCTTAATGAATAAAATATCATAATTCATGAATTAAATATTTTTGCATGAAGAAAATAGTTTATTTTTAATTGAATATTTGGCATGCTAAATAGGTTAATTGTAGTTTCTAAAATTTTATTTTAGAATTATTTATGTAATAATTGGATAGTTGCCAAACGTACCATTAAGCTAGTAGCTTAGCGCGTGTGTTTCACGCGCAGATAAATAGAAGTAGTTGTTCCGATAGGGCGACCGAAGAAGAGGGAACCCCAAGATCAGATTGCAGCAGTCTAGTTCTTTTTGTATGTTTTGATAATGATGTTGTAAAAATTAAGTTTTAAGAATTTTGTTGATGTAAATTTGTGGCTTGTAATATTTATAAGTAATGGATTTGGTAATTATATATATCTAGAATTATTGTAGTTATATTTTTAAATATCATGGTTTAATGAATAAGTTATTTTGAATCACAATATTCACATCACTAGATATATATTTAAATTGAAAAAAAAATATTTATACAAAATTGAGCGTTGGTTTTAAATTAAATGAGCTTAGTAGCACTTCCATATCCTATTAGCGATTAGTAGGGTAAGTAAGCGCTACAATATTTCACCCACAAACTGATAAGCAATCCAAACGAGTTGTTCAATTCCTGGAAGACATGCTTAGAAGCTGTGTAATTGACTTTGAGGGTAGTTGGGATATGGATTTACCATTGATGGAATTTGCATATAACAATAGCTATCAAACTAGTCTCGGTATGGCTCTATATGAAGTTTTGTATGGAAGAAGATGTAGGACACTGTTATACTAGACAAAACTTTGTGAAAAGAAGTTAATGGGCCCAAAATTGGTGCAACAGATAGAGGAAAAGGTGAAATTAATCCAAGATCGATTAAAAGTTGCAACTGATCGACAAAAATCCTACACTGATTTGAAGAGGAAGGACATTGAATATGTTGTCCGAGACAAGGTATTTTTAAAAGTCTCACCTTGGAAGAAAGTACTTCATTTTGGTAAAAAAGGGAAACTGAGTCCTAGGTTTATTGGACTATATGAAATACTTGAATGTGTGGGTCTAGTGGCTTATCGGTTGGCCTTACCACCATAATTGGATAAGATCCATAATGTATTTCATGTCTCAATGTTAAAAAGATATAAATTGGATCCGGCACATGCAATACCTATGGAATCGATAGAGGTACAACCAGACTTGACCTATAGAGAAGAGCCTGTGAAAATCTTAACTCCAGAAGTCAAATAACTACGAAACAAGAAGGTATGGTCCTATGGTGCAATTATGCAATAGAAGAAGTCACCTGGGAGAGTGCAGAAATGATGAGAACTCAATATCCTCAGTTATTCAGCTCCAACTAATCAGGTAAATTTCAAGGACAAAATTTTCTTAAGGAGGAGAGAATTGTAACATCCGGTGATTTAGGCTCCGATTGCTCATGACTGTAATGGGGTGCGCTGATTCAATCAGAGTCTAAATTTAGACCAATAAAAAAATGACAAATAATAAGAAAAAAATAATTAAGGGTATTATTATTTTGGAATTAAAAAGATTAATGCTAGAACTGGAAAGAAAATTATCTTATGGACAAAATCGGTATTATTGGAATTGTTGGGAAAAAAAGTGTGAAGATGAGGAAATTGGTAGAAAATAAGGAATTTCTCAAAATTTAAAAGTTAATCAAGATTAATTAAGTTAATAACCCATTGGAAATTAGAATTAATTTTAATTAGTGAGACTCACTCCTTAATTTTAATATAAAAGTTAAAAGGTGAAGAAATTCTACAATCTTCCGGAATAAAATCAACACATTGCAATGTGGAATAATTTAGGATATCAATGTTAGTGTATGAAATTGTTGAAAATTAATTAGTTTGGTGGTTTAAATTGGTGAAAAAAATAAGGTGCAGTTTTATTCCGAAAAATAGAAATTTATAAGGCCAATTTGGAAATTTGGAAAATGATAAAATTAATTTGAATTAATTAAATTAAACAAACCTTATTTAACCTCATATATAGACATGCAATGTGACAAGTGCCTTGCATGCACACTAATCCACTTTTGATCAAAGTATAAAAAGATTCACAAAGATGGGTACACTTTCACATTATCTTATTTTCCTTTAAAAAAGAAAATTTTATTTTTCTTCATTTTTTTGAGAAACGAAGTCTTTCCTCCCAAAGATGGGTACACCTTCATCTTTTTCTCAATTTCCATTCATTCAATTCCAAAAAAGATAAATAGAAGTACTCTTCTAATCCTTAAAAGCCAAGAAAGCTTGAAGAAATAACATGTTCTCCTCCATTTTTTGTTTAGGTCGAAACTTGCAAAAGAGAATGAGGGTCCTTTTAGTTCAGCCATGGGGCAGTGATGAACAAGGAGATATTGCATGATAAAAAATTGTGTTGAATGTAAAGATTGAAGCAAGATTGGAGGACAAAAGCTATTAGAGGTCACAATTTTGGAAGAGAATTAAGGTGAGTTTAGCCTTATTTATTATTGGTCGTGGTTGTTTCCTTTGTTATTCTCTTTGATTTCTCTTCTTCTTTGTTTGGACATGAGGAATCTAATTCCCTCGTTGTCTCATTTCTCCATTTGTTTTCCTTGTTTTGAATATAGAAATATATGATTAAGGACATGCATGATGGAAGTAGTTGAAAATAAGCAGTCAATTTTCTTTTTACAATAAGTTGAGTAATATATTTCGGATTGATATGATTCCAAGGCTTGTTTAAATTTAACACATATAAAGTCATTTATGAATCCCAACAAGAAGAAGAACAATTACTTTACATCTTTAATCTTGTTGTAGCCTTGTACATTAATTATTTTTCTCAACAAACCTTTATTCATTGTAAAAACCTAATTGCTTATAATTTCTGAGCATTGTAGGTTGGTGAGTGTTTTCATTGTAACCAATTACTCAAAAATGAGTGTGGGTATATTGGGTTAAGAGTGAAATGCTTGTAAGGGTTTATTGTAAACTACTCAATCACCTTTGAATACCTTATGATATACCCAATTACCACCCTATGAGCAATCTCGAATAGGCAATAAGGAATGAAGTCAAATTATAGAATCAGTATCCAAGATAACCTTGAACATCTTAAATCTAAGGATACTTGCACCATTGCTATGAAGACTCTACCATTAACATTGAATAGATATCCATGTGATTGTCTCATAACAAGTCATCCAATATACTTGGCTACTTTAGCAATCATCCACATGTTAACTTTAAACATCTCATGTCTTTAACTTATGAGATCAACTGCTTAACCTAGTTAAGGAGTATAACATGTGCTAGTCTATCCAGATTAATAATGTCTCATCTTGTTAATCTTATGACTTGGGTTAATTTAGATATAAAAACAATTGCATATGATAGGAATCTCACCATCATGATGTCATCATGATTTCCTTCATGTTGTGTTACATACCAAAGACTTCATTAAACGGTCTAAAATCTAAATTAAATTCATATATGAATCAACACCAATATAATGAAAATGCTTTTATTAATTATAAATGCATCAAGTGTCTAAGGTGATTGCCTTTAGAGCACCTCCCTAACACCAATAATGAACAATCCCTCTTCAAATGATCTCGAGCCCCACATCTAAATCATTTCTTATTGGTTATCCAATACTCGCACATATGACTTTTGTGGGAAGTACCACACAAAGCAGTAGTTCCTCTCGATATTTGCGGCTGTGAACTAGTGGCAGTAAATGTGGCCTTAGAGAGTGGTCCCCTTCTTAAGGAAATCGGCTATGAAAAGCCCTAACTATGTCCCCTAAACTGTGACTGCCCTGAGAAGAAACAACCTCTCTTGGATGACATTTATGCCATATTAGCTTATGGCTTATTGGAGGACTCATATGTCTTCTTCGTCTTTCTTATCTCAACACTGATCGCTGAAGGTACCAACTTTGTAAAATCTTCATTCTTAAGAGAAATAATTTGATAGTCTATATCATCATTTAGGCCATCATCAAACCTACAACATTGATATGCATCATTCCCTAGAATCCTGACTACATACTTGCTCAGCTTGATGAACTCTCTCTCATACTCTAATACTATAAGGTTCACCCATCTCAAATTGAGGAACTCCCTCTTCTTCTCATCCACATATACCGGTGGCATAATATTTCTTCTTGAACTTTTCCATAAATAAGTTTTAGATGAACGACTGTGGAGTTTATGGCTTCAATAGAACAGATTTTCACCAATCATATATGTGTTCCTCAAGCAAAGAAATAACATATCTAGCTTTGTGCTCCTCAGCACACTCTAGCTCCTTGAAAACTCTCTTAGTCTTCTCTAACCAATACTATGTAGTGGTAGGATCATCATCACTCTTACCAGTAAAATCTGTAGCCCTATACTTTCAGAGCTTATCAATCTGCATCTGTGACAATGGTGGAGGAGGCGTGGAGCTGGTTATGGAATTGCCTATGACATAACGCATACTCATTGTTGTAGCAAACCCACTACCTACTGCATAAATGGCATTAGGTCCATATCAGCTTGATCTGCAGCGTGCTGTGAAGGACTTAGAGCAGCACCTGGACCCTGTATACTAGCAACACTAGGTTTTATGGTTTTAAGTGTTAAATGACATATGAAATATGTTATGGCTTAAAATGACATAGAAACGTATTTAATGATCTAAATATTATTTAAACATGTTTGTAGACATGGTATATGAATGAAAGTGTTGATAGAAGTGATTGACACTGGTCAATCTCTAGAGATTTTTGCATGACATGCATGAATGCTCTGTTTTTGGGTTATTGGAAATGCATGATTCACGCAGTAATAAAAGTGTCACGACTGTGAATGTTGAGGCCAGATGAACTTGCATGAACCCAAAATTTTATGGGTATGGATCACGATTGGGAAGCCGTGAATGACATGGTGCCACGACTATGAATAAGTAATTCACACTCGTGAATGTTACATTTTGTTTCATATGATGGTTTGCAGGTAAGGTAACTATGAAAGATACCTTAACGGTCGTGAATAAATAGTTCACTCACGTGAAGCAGACATAATGTATAATATGAATGATTTGATTTATGACCTTATGTTATAGGTTGGTTATATACATGTTATGGGATGTATGTCTACATTGAATATAGCATGTGGATTATATGATATGTCATTTATGTGTTGGTATGAGAATGCATAAATGGAATATAATGTTGGTAATAGCATATGATGAAATGAATTAAAAGGTTATGAGTTATATGCCTAGTTCTCCAGTCTTTGACTTGACATAGGATTGATGGTATACTATTAAGGGAGGTAAATAGTATCGTATGAGCTACATTGATATGATACAAGGATAAGTGGTAAAAGCTCAGGATATGAGAGCACTTAATCCTAGATTTGTTAGCAAGCTATATTATTATTAGTCAATATGGCTTAAGCTCAGCTTGTTGAGTGCCATTGACCTGAAAGGCTCAAATGAGTTGTTATAGGTTATGAGCCAGGTGGCTTAAACTCGGATTGTGAGTGCCCCAGTCTTATGTCCTGCATCCGAATAGTCAAGTTTAGAGTTCTCGGGTAAGAACATATGTAATAATGAAAGTCTAGAGAGTCTTAGGCCAGCTAAAAGTAATAAAATGTATTAATTGTTGCTCAGAGTCTTAGGCTAAATGGAAACTTGATATGTTTTGATATAAGGTATTCGTATATGTT
Source organism: Triadica sebifera (assembly GCA_023653625.1). Classification (NCBI taxonomy): domain Eukaryota; kingdom Viridiplantae; phylum Streptophyta; class Magnoliopsida; order Malpighiales; family Euphorbiaceae; genus Triadica; species Triadica sebifera. The sequence continues at coordinate 13,064,840 of CM042898.1, read as the reverse complement.
ATTTATATGTGATATAAGGTAAGCTAAATGAATGCTATAATCAGGTAACATGATATGGTATTTGTTCATGTGATATATGTATATGTGTACAATATACATGGATTTTATGGCATGTCTATGGTAAGATAAGCATGTTGATATGACATAAAAGTATGTAACAACTATAATGTATGATTCTAGGAATGATCATGAGGTGAATGACATGACATTGTATGACATTATATAAATGTAAAATTTTTATGCACATATATACCGTTAAGCATTAGTTTGCTTAGCATGTGGGTTTCCTATACACAAGTTTGGAGCTGATAAAAAGGAGTTGACTAAAAGAGTAACGAGCACACCAGAGATCAGTCAGAGTACACCCAGTTTGGGGTGTGTTTACATTCATGGCATATTATGTATTTTGTTTATGTCATGGGATTTAGAGTTTTTTTCATTAAGAACATGTAATGCTTTTAATATGATGTATTTGTAAAATAAGGCTAATGAAGCCGGAAACATGTTTTATGTTATTATTGATCAATTGGATCGAGTTTTTATTAATATGATGTTTAAATAGGTTTAAATGTAAAAAGTTTTAATGCAATCAGTTTTCCGCAAAACAACCCATGGTATCCATCGGTATAATTGGGGGGTTTTATCAGCTACATCAAAGGATATTACATGGTGCCTCCTCCTAATGTAAATATCTTACTAGATGTTGACTTTTTATCAGTAACACTAGTTATCCAACTAGCATCGGTATAACCTTCCAAAATCAAGGGAAATTTGTTATAAAATAATGTCAGTGACCTAATCCTTTTAAGATATCCAAAAACTATAGTTATTGTTTTCCAATGATCGGTACTTGGATTATGAGTAAACCTAGAAAGCTTGCAAACTGCATTTGCTATATTTGGCTTTGTACAATGCATTGCATACATTAGAATACCAATTGCACTTACATAGTCTAATTGACTTATAGACCTATTAATACATTATGTTAATTTAATCGAAATATCTAATGGAGTACTAACTTATTTGATTCTCAAATGATTGAACTTGGATAGAACTTTATCAATGTAATAAGATTGACACAAAGTGAAACCCCCACTATGTAATGCCCACTAATTAGAGTTTAATTTGAATAAGTATGTGGTATAAATAGGAAAAACATGATAGATAATAGAGATTAAAATAGATAGAATAAATTATTAAATTAGAAATTAAAATAAATAAAATTGATAGCCATGATGAATTTGAATAAATTAGACCACATAATTAAATTGTATTTTTGGTAAAAAAATTTAAAATGACAAGATAAGTAAATATATGAAGATGATAATAATAATAATAATAATAATAAAAATAATAATAATAATAATAATAATAATAATAATAATAATAATAATAATAATAATAATAATAATAATAATAATAATAATATTTTAAAACAAACAGAAAAATCGGGAGAGTGGGGCTGAAGTCAATTAAGACTTCTTTTGGCCTTTTTGCTTCCAACTCTAACCCTCTCCATCTTCTTCTTCATCATCCCTTTTCCTTCCTCCATATCATAGCCCGAAATCTTCATCCTTTTCTTCATGCTTTGCAAGAAAATTCGCTCCAAATAAATCTGATCTTGGTAAGTAATACTTTTCCCATAATTATTGTGTTATTAGAACTTTTTGGATTATGTTCTACAGTGTACTTCGTTTATTTTTTTGAGTATCCTATGAATCGAATTTGAGGACATGTAAACCATAAAAGTTTTTCATATATGTCTTTTGTATCTGTATGTCAAATTTTATTGAATTAGTTTGAGTATATGAAGAGAAACGGTCATTAGGGTGAAACTGGTTCAGAGAGACATATCAACTGAATAACCTACGATTTTTGTTTAAATTGATTATCTTAATGGTTGAATCTGAGTTTTTATAAAACATGCAACTTGTAGGTATATGTGTTATTTAGGTCTCTACCACATTTCGTATAAATATCTTCTGTGTAGGATGAGTTATAGTGAAATGAATTATAGTTATTCCTTGATTGAGTTGTGTTCTCGTACCTGTGCAGCTCCAGTAACTTCGTCCTTATATTTGACCTATTTTTAGATTGAATTAGCCAAATTTCAAAGCTTAAAAGTTTTAATTACATGTCTTATCTAAATTTCTATGAAAGTCCAACCTTAAAATGACATGTATTTTGTGAGTTATGAGCTGAACAATTGAACTGGTTGGGTTGATACTCTATGTTGAACCAATTATAGATCCTCCAATATTTGAGAACCTTATAGACCGAATCTGGAAATGAGTAAAACATTAAAAATGTTTCCAATTAACTTATATAATTGTATAAAAATTTTCAAAATAATTTAAACTACACATTGAAAGCTATGAAGTTTTAAATATGGTACCTCGAAACTGCCTAAGGGCAGAAAATGGGGCAATAATTAAAATTATACCATATTTGTGTAATTGTTCAAAAATTATGAAATTTTAGTATGTTTTATTTTTATATGTTAAATTTAATTAGGATCAAGAATCATATAAATTGGATAAGTTTAGAAAACGTTATTGATCCAACAATCCTTAGAGGTCTTATTCTAGCTTAAAAGAAATTGTAGTTATTTATTTAAATTATATTAAGAATAAATATTTTGTCAAGGTATTAATTAATTATATTTTTAAGTTAGGATCTCAACAACAAGAAGAACAACATAAGTGAACAAGCTCTGAGTGTATATTTTGGAAAAGAAAAATACTAGCGAGGTTTGTACATATTTGTATTATAGTTTGCCTTTTATGCATGTTTGTGTGTGTTTGACATAAATTATATATTACAATGATGAAATTATATATTATGGCATGTTTTAACATTATAGAAATGTTATTAACTATGAACTTAACATTATGCTAATATTTAATAAATTATCATGCTATTATATGGTGTTGAAATAAGCTATGCGTATATCATTATGTTAATATGAAATAAGTATTGGTTATAGAAACAAGTAATTAATAGTGTTAATTACTCATTTCTCTACCTGAGGACTAACATAGGATAGATGGTGCACCATTAGGGTGAAGTTCGGTACCGATATTGATATGATTTAAGGACAGGGTGGCTATAGCTCTGAGAGCGCCCCTGCTTCTATTTACACACAGATAAATGATTTTACTTGGTCAAGGTGGTTGAAGCTCCATGCGCGCCCTTGACTTGAGATTATAGTGAGTAGGGTGGCTTAAACTCTGCGAGCGTCCCTATTTCACACCCCATATCCGGACAATTTTGGAACGAGATTTTAGGCTAATAATTTATAGAATAAAATATGAAATTTAATTAATTGATGTAAGTAACAAAGTGTAAAATGCTGACATGAGGTGGTACAAATTTAATTATTGAATAAGGTTATTTTTTTATTTTTTTATGTTATGTATTTATTTATTTTATATGACAAATATGCAATAAAATTTGATATGCCTTGATTTTATTTGAGACATGCATTTGTGTGACTGCTTGGGAAAAACTTTAATACATATATGTACCACTAAGCTAGAGATAGCTTAGCGTGGGTTCTTCTCACGCAGAAATTGAAGTTGTAGATAGTAGATAGTGGACACAAGAGACATAGTTAGAGGGTTAGTTACTTATTATGTTTTTTTTTTTAGTTGGACCAGACATATAGATTTTGGTAGACATGTTATGTATTTAGTTCATGAGCATGTCTTATATTTTGATATTATATTGTAAGCAGTCATATGTGAGGTTGGAATGCCACAAATGATCAACTATGTAACTTAATTGACTCTAACATCCTTGACTTTTTCCATATGCATTTCTGCAGTATCTCATTTGTGCATAGGCATTTTGCATATATATATATCACTTGAACACATGCATAATATACATTTTTATTTAAATATATTCATGACATACAATTAGTTTATTTTCAAATATTTTACAATTGTATAGAAATACATATGTCTATTTTATAATATAGATGAAAATGACATGAAATTAATATTTAAGTGAATAAAGAGACTAGATTGAATTAATAAAAATTTGACATGATTAATTTAATTAAATTAAAATAAGTGATTAAATTATATATTTATTTATTACTGGTTAGTAAAATTGGGTAAATGTATATATGTATACATGAATGTATGTATATGTATGTATGTATGTATGATGATAATAAAAAAAATAATAATAAAAATTAAAAAAAAAAAGCATACAACAAAAGAAAAAGAAAAAAAAGGGGTGGACAGATGGAAAAGTAAAGCAAATGGGGTAGGTGGCTTTTAACCTATTAGGTTCACATTATCTTCCTTTTCTTTCCTTATCTTCTTCTTCTTCTTTGCTTCATTTCTTCAACCTATTTTCTCTCAAGTTCTAGCCACCAATTCTTCCTTGTCTCACTTGGTTTTTGAGGCAAATTGATCCCTTGCAAGTTTTTATTTGGTAAGTAATCAATTCTTATTGCTATAAGGTTGATTTGAGTTGCTAAGGTTCATTATTAACCACTGATTTGCAACCCGATTGTTATATCAATAGAAATTTATTCTCGAAAATATTAAAACACAAAAGTTGTTCCTTTATGTCTTATATTTATGGATATGTAAATATTTGTACAAGTTGTGGTGTATAGAATGAGATATCCTCTTTGTACTGAAACTGGTCCAGATGTGAACCCTAAGTAAGTTAGCTACTGTGTTTGTTAGTTTTGGATATGTTAAAGTCAATATTTGATGTACATCAAGACATAAACTTTTTTAGATATATGTGAGTATCTGTATACCAAATTTCAAGTTCATAGGTCTTGTAAATTGTGAGCTATGTTGAATGGAACCATGACTGTTCCATGGTTTGAACTGCCTACGGGGTTCCCTGGGCAGATCCAGCAAATTATTTGGCTCATTGGAGCTTGTTAGAGCTAGATTCTATAAATTATCAAAACAGAAATATTATAGGTATATGTCTTAGCTAAATTTTGGTACTAATTTTAGCTTAATATGTTATGTATAGAATAAGTTATGGCCTTTGGAATTCATACTGTTCTGGAAGCAAATTCTATTCTAGACCAGTAAAATGTTTGTTATAATTTTAAGACCTTAGAGACATAATTGGTAAAAGTTGTAAACATGAACAATTTTTCAAATGAACCCATATAAGTTTCTGTAAATATTCATTAAAATATGACGTATAGATTATAAGTTATGATGAACCAAAATGAGTACCCTGAAACTGCCTAAGGGCAGAAAACAGAACACACTTAGAAATTCCACCAAAACTTGTACAATGATCCAATTGGTCTGAAATTTTAATATGTTATATATAAATATATTAATTTTAATTAGGAACAAGAATTCGATTAATTTGTCAAGTATAGAAAGAGTTATAATCAAAACAGTCCCATAAGGTCACACTGCCTCATAGGAGAAATTTTAATTATTGATATGAATAATGTATATTAATTTGTTTAAGCCACATTAAGTTTCTCTAGTCATAAATTAACCAATTATATTACAATATTAGGCTCAAGACAAATTGGAAATATACAAGAAGGGGGTAGACAATAAGTTAAGGGTTGGAATCAAAGGAAAAAGGTGAGTATAATTATCAATTGAATTATTTAGTGCATATGAATGTTGCTTGCTATGTGATTTATATGATTGTGATGATTTTTCCTTGAAAATATGATGATGAATAATTTGTGACATTGTGGTACATATAGGTTTGTGTACTTGTGGTATATTTGAGGTATATGTTTGACATAATATATATATACATGGTATATGTATAGTATATGCAAGATATATGTGTTGACATATGAGGTATATATGTGGTATATGTATGGTATATGTGTTGCATATGAAGTATATATGTGGTATATGTATGGTATATGTGTTGCATATGAAGTATATATGTGGTATATGTATGGTATATGTGATAAGATACAATGGTTGATGAATATGTAAGTACAAATGCATATGCATAATGACTTAAAAGGCATTGTGACTACTTAATCGACATTGCAAAGCAAAAGAAGAGGCCTATGGCCCAACAAATGTGCAAATGAAACAAATGATCAAGCTAGCTAACAAATGCAAATGCAAATGCAAATGTTCACATGGAAACCCGGGGCAATGTTCATTTGACCTGGTCACAACAAAATAAAATGAATAAGCATAAGCATAAGTAAAGAGCAATTATTGAATACTTGCTTTTATCTATATTTATATGTTATTGACTGATGAAATGGAGTATAAAGTATGTATTAATTATACTTGTTATTTTCTATTATGAAATGTTTGGTGCTTTAGAACTCATTTGATGGTTATTTTTACTGAGTCGCAACTCACCAAATTGCATCATTTTTCAGGTAGATAAGATTAATAGTTCATATTGAGGTGCATATAAAAGTCATGAATCAAAGGTCACCGGCCAAGCCTCATCACTCTCTCTCCTTGCATTCCACATAAGCATAAAAATATATCATTTATATTTGGGAATTGAATACTTGCAAATTTACTAACTTTTAAACGTAATGTTTAAGTTATTAATATATGTGATGTTATAGGCTATAATTAAAGCTTCCGTATTGATTGTGAAATTATTGTTGATATTATGAGATGAGTTAAAAAAATTACTCTCGTTGTAAATATGAATTTTATTTTATTCTTGTTTCATACGTGATTATTTAATATAAAAACAACATGTGCGATATATAGATGTATAAGGTGCTAGGTATTACATTTTTGGTATCAGAGCAGGGATAGGTTCCAAGGGAACATGCATATGCATATAAGCATGATAACATATGCATAATATGTGTTGAACATTATGTAGTGACATAATTTCATTTATTTTAGGGTCATCATAAGACATGATTCACCAAGGAGAGAGAGGTCGGCTGAAATGCATCCTCATGAGTCATCACCTCATTTGCATAGAGATCAACCAGTACCAAGAGCTAGGGGTCCTGCACGTGCATCATAATCATCACATGCCGAAGTACCTTATGAAAACCCAGAACATGAAGTGCATGGTCCTACAATGTATAGGGAAAGACGATATGATAAGCTAACAAAATAGGGTGCAGTTGATTTCTATGGCTCGACTGATCCAGTTGAAGCAGAAACATGGCTTAAAAGGACACAGAGGGTATTGAATATGATGAGATGCACTCCAGATGAGAAGTTTGATCATGCAGTATCTTTGCTTCAAGGCAATGCTTATGAATGGTGGGAGACAGTTCCCGATAGTGATGCACAACCACCAGTTCTGACATGGAATGATTTCCTCCTGAAATTTCAGAACAATTACATGCCTGAGGCATATAAAGATGAGAAGAGAAAGGAATTCCTAAATCTAAAACAGGGAAACATGTTTGTTGTGGAGTATGAAGTACAGTTTAATAAACTTTCCCATTATGCCACCTTCATGGTCTCTACTGAAAGAGACAAATGCAGAAAGTTTGAAGAGGGCCTCAAATATGAGATCAGAAATAGAATCACAATTACTGATCTCGATAGTTATACCAGACTTAAAGTTGTTGCAGTTAGAGCTGAAAAGTTAATGAAATAAGTTGGAGAACAAGTAAAAAGGGTGACACGAGAGTTTGCTGTAGAGTCTAGTAGAGGATATGGAAAGAAAGCTAGATATATGTCGAGCCAGTCTGGCAATAGAAGTGGATACTCCAGTTCTAGAGGTCGAGGCATGACTTTCTCTTACCCAGGCAGAGGACAAAACCAGTATATAGAACAGAGGCCTACTTGTATTCATTATGGTAGGCAACACACCGGTGAATGCAGAAGGATCACAGAAGCTTGTTATTTCTGTGGGTCCTTAGATCACATGTATAGAGATTTCCCAGAAAGAGCTAAATTAGTAGAAACCAGCAGAGGCAGAGGAGTATCTGAGACTACAATTGAAACACCAAGGGTTAACACTACTAGTGGAACACATGTCAGAGGCAGAGGCAGGGGAAGAACTGGTGCATTAAGTAGAGGAGTGACCAGATCTGAGGGAAGAGTTCTAGACCCCTTCCATAGGCCAGGGTATTTGCTATGACTAGGCAAAAGGCAGTTGATGCTCCTGAAGTGGTTACTGGTAATATTTACATTTATGATATACTAGCATTTGCATTGATTGACCCAGGATCCACACATTCATTTATATCATCACATATGACATCCAAACTGCATCAAAAACATGAGTCATTGGGATTTGATATAAATGTGAGTACTCCATTGGGAGCAGTAGTAGTTGTGAATGAGATATGTCATGACTGTTCGATATTCATTGATAAAGTTGAATTGAAAGCTGATTTGATCTTATTATCATTGCATGAATTTGATGTAATATTGGGAATGGACTGGTTAACTAAACATCATGCCATAGTGAATTGTTTTTCTAAGGAGGTAATTTTAAAGTCCTATGATAAACAAAGGATTATGTTTAAAGGAGAAATGAAGTTGATACCTGCATGTTTGATTTCAGCAGTTAAAGCTTTTAAGATGGTGAAAGGAGGGTGTGAGGCTTTCTTAGCCTATGTGACAGATACAAGAACCCAGGATATTATGTTAGAGAATATTCCAGTAGTGTGTGAGTTCCCAGATGTATTTCCAGAGGATTTGCTTGGATTGCCACCAGATAGAGAGATAGAATTTACTATAGATTTGGTGCCTGGGGCCGCACCTATTTCTATATCTCCTTACAGGATGGTACTGATTGAGTTAAATGAACTTAAAACTCAATTGCAAGAGTTACTTGATAAGGGATACATTCGACCTAGCATATCACCTTGGGGAGCCCTAATGTTTTTTGTAAAAAAAGAAAGATGGAACGATGAGATTGTGTATAGACTATAGACAACTTAATAGAGTGACAGTGAAGAATAAGTATTCTTTACCTAGAATTGATGACTTGTTTGATCAGTTATATGGAGCTCAAGTATTTTCTAAGATTGATCTGAAATCGGGCTATTATCAGCTTAAGATAGTTGAGGTAGATATTCCTAAAACTGCATTTCGTACTAGATATGACCATTATGAATTTCTAGTCATGTCATTTGGATTAACCAATGCACCGGCTTCTTTTATGGCTTTGATGAATAAGGTATTTCAGCCTTATCTGGATAATTTTGTTATTGTTTTCATAGATGACATTCTGGTGTACTCTAAAAGTAAAGAGGAACATGAGATGCATTTAAGAACAGTGTTGCAGACTCTGCAGGAGAAACAATTGTATGCAAAGTTTAGTAAGTGTGAATTCTGGCTTGATCATGTTGTGTTTCTTGGACATATAATATCGGGAAAAGACATAGAGGTTGACCCAAATAAATTTATGGCCATAGTGAGTTGGGAAGCACCCAAGAATGCGTCAGAATTACGTAGTTTTTTGGGTTTAGCCGGATACTACCGTAGATTTGTTAATGGGTTCTCATTGATTGCTAGCCTTTTGACCAAATTTTTGAGAAAGAATGTGCCTTTCAAGTGGACTCCTGAATGTCAAAGGAGTTTTGATGAACTAAAACACAGGCTAACCTCAGCACCAGTGTTAACCATCCCTACAGGTACATGTGGGTTTACAGTATATAGTGATGCTTCTCACCAACTCTTGGGATGTGTGTTGATACAACATGGTAAGGTGATAGCTTATGCATCCAGACAACTGAGACCACATGAGATCTCATATCCAGTTCATGATTTAGAATTGGCTGCAGTTGTATTTGCATTGAAGATTTGGAGGCATTATTTGTATGGTGAGACATTCCAGATCTTCATATACCATAAAAGCTTGGGTTACTTGATGACACAGAAAGAGTTAAACATGAGACAAAGACGATAGTTAGAGCTGTTGAAAGATTATGATTGTACAATTGAATACCATCCAGGGAAAGCCAATGTGGTAGCAGATGCATTGAGTAGGAAGGCCAGTAGCAGTGTAGCTCACTTGCAAGCCTCATCTTTTCCATATTTGATTCAATTACGGTCCATGAATGTTCAATTGAATATGCATAATGGTGGATCATTGATTGCTGCTCTTCAGGTCAGACCTATATTGAAGGATAGGATCAAAGTTGCACAGAGTAAAGATCCTAAATTGTGTGAGAAAATTGAATTAGTAAGGCAGGGAAATAGTAAAGATTTTCAATTGCAAGACAATGTACTGATGTTAAAGTCATGCATATGTGTTCCAAACACTAAGAACTTGCATCAGGAAATAATGGAAGAGACACACAATACACCCTATGCAATGCACCCAGGGATGACAAAGATGTATCACAGCTTAAGGCCTCATTACTAGTGGCTAAGAATGAAGAAAGACATAGCAGAATATGTTTCCAAATGCTTAACATGTCAGCAGATTAAGATAGAACATCAAGCACCAGTTGGTAAACTACATCATTTACCAATGCCAGAATGGAAATGGGAAAAGATAACGATGGATTTTGTTTATGGATTGCCTAGAACTCCACAGAAAAATGATGCAATATGGGTAATTATTGATAGGTTAATCAAGTCAGCACATTTTCTACCTATCAGATGGGGGTGTACACTTAAGAGTTTGGCCAAATTATATGTGAATGAGATAGTCAGATTGCATGGCATTCCAGTATCCATTGTGTCTGATAGAGATCCACGGTTTACTTCATGTTTTTGGGTGAGTTTACATAATGCATTGGGAACAAAATTGAATTTCAGTACTGCATTCCACCCACAGACTGATGGACAATCAAAGAGAACTATACACACAATAGAGGAAATGCTTAAAACATGTGTTATGGAATTCAAGGGAGCTTGGGATAAGTATGTAGCATTGGTGGAATTTGCATACAATAACCAATATTATAGCAGTATTCAGATGGATCGAAATGAGGCATTGTATGGCAGAAAGTGCAGAAGCCCTATCATCTGGGATGAAGAAGGTACACTTGCATTAGAAGGACCAGAGATAGTACAAGATACAGTGGATAAAATCAAAGTTGTCAAGATTAAGCTAAAGACAGCACAGGACAGACAGAAAAGTTATGCTGATCAACATAGAAGGGAGATGGAATACGAGTTGGGTGAAAAGGTATTTCTACGAGTATCTCCATAGAAAGGAGTAATCCAATTTGGCAAGAAAGGTAAATTGAGCCCAAGATACATAGGGCCTTACGAAATTCTTGAGAAAGTTGGTCCACTGGCATACAAATTGGCTTTACCACCAGATATGACTCAGATTCATAATGTGTTTCATGTGAGCATGCTTAGAAAATACAGGTCAGATCCTACACATGTACTTAAAGATCAAGCCATTGAGATTGCAAATGACATGAGTTATGTTGAAAAACTAGTGGAAATCATCGGATACAAGACTAAACAGTTGAGAAACCGAGAAATACCTTTAGTTAAGGTATTATGGAGAAACCATTCACAAGAAGAGGCAACATGGGAAACAGAAGAAAATATGAAAAAGCAATATCCACACCTATTTCCAGGTATTAAATTTTGAGGACGAAATTTTTAAAAGGAGAAAAGAAGGGGAGAATTGTAACATCCTTGACTTTTTTCAAATGCATTTCTGCAGCATCTCATTTGTGCATAGGCATTTTGCATATATATATATATCACTTGAACACATGCATAATATGCATTTTTATTTAAATATATTTATGACATACAATTAGTTTATTTTCAAATATTTTATAATTGTATAGAAATACATATGTTTGTTTTATAATATAGATGAAAATGACATGAAATTAATATTTAAGTGAATAAAGAGACTAGATTGAATTAATAAAAATTTGACATGATTAATTTAATTAAATTAAAATAAGTGATTAAATTATATATTTATTTATTACTGGTTAGTAAAATTGGGTAAATGTATATATGTATACATGAATGTATGTATATGTATGTATGTATGTATGATTATAATAAAAATAAAAATAATAATAATAATTAAAAAAAACATACAACAAAAGTAAAAGAAAAAAAAAGGGTGGACGGATGGAAAAGTAAAGGAAATGGGGTAGGTCGCTTTTAACCTATTAGGTTCCCATTATCTTCCTTTTCTTTCCTTATGTTCTTCTTCTTCTTTGCTTCATTTCTTCAACCTATTTTCTCTCAAGTTCTAGCCACCAATTCTTCCTTGTTTCACTTGGTTTTTGAGGTAAATTGATCCCTTGCAAGTTTATTTTTGGTAAGTAATCAATTCTTATTGGTATAAGGTTGATTTGAGTTACTAAGGTTCATTATTAGGCACTGCTTTGCACCCCGATTTTTATATCAATAGAAATTGATTCTGGAAAATATTAAAACATAAAAGTTGTTCCTTTATGTCTTAGATTTATGGATATGTAAATATTGTTTCAAGATGTGGTGTATAGAATGAGATATTCTCTTCGTACTGAAACTGGTCCAGATGTGAACCCTAAGTAAGTTAGCTACTGTGTTTGTTAGTTTTGGATATGTTAAAGTCAATATTTGAAGTACCTCAAAACCTAAAATTTGTAGATATATGTGAGTATTTGTATACCAAATTTCAGATTCATAGGTCTTGTAAATTGTGAGCTATGTTGAATGGAACCATGACTGTTCCATGGTTTGAACTGCCTACGGGGTGTCCGGGGCAGATCCAGAAATTTATATGGCTCATTTGAGCTTGTTAGAGCTAGATTATGTAAAGGATCAAAACATAAATATTATAGGTATATGTCTTAGCTAAATATGGTACTAATTTCAGCTTAATATGTTATGTATAGACTAGGTTATGTCCTTTGGAATGCATACTATTCCGGAAGCCAATTCTATTCTGGACTAGTAAAATGTTTGTTATAATTTTAAGACCTTAGAGACATAATTGGTAAAAGTTGTAAACATGAACAATGTTTCAGATGAACCCATGTAAGTGTCTGTAAATATTCATTAAAATATGACGTATAGATTATAAGTTATGATGAACCAAAATGAGTACCCTGAAACTGCCTAAGGGCAGAAAACAGAATACACTTAACAATTCCACCAAAAATTGTATAATGATCCAATTGGTCTAAAATTTTAATATGTTTAATTAGGAATAAGAATCCGATTAATTTGTCAAGCGCGGAAAGAGTTATAGTCCAAACAGTCTCATAAGGTCACACTGCCTCATAGGAGAAATTTTAATTATTGATATGAATAATGTATATTAATTTGTTTAAGCCACATTAAGTTTCTATAGTCATAAATTAACCAATTATATTACAATATTAGGCTCAAGACAAATTGGAGATATACAAGAAGGGGGTAGACAATAAGTTAAGGGTTGGAATTAAAAGAAAAAGGTGAGTATAATTATCAATTGAATTATTTAGTACATATGAATGTTGCTTGCTATGTGATTTATATGATTGTGATGATTTTTCCTTGAAAATATGATGATGAATAATATGTGACATTGTGGTACATATAAGTTTGTGTACTTGTGGTATATTTGAGGTATATGTTTGACATAATATATATATACATGGTATATGTATAATATATGCAAGATAAATGTGTTGACATATGAGTTATATATGTGGTATATGTATGGTATATGTGTTGCATATGAAGTATATATGTGGTATATGTATGGTATATGTGTTGCATATGAAGTATATATATGGTATATGTATGGTATATGTGATAAGATACAATGGTTGATGAATATGTAAGTACAAGTGCATATGAATAATGACTTAAAAGGTGTTGTGACTAGTTAATCGATATTGCAAAGCAAAAGAAGAAGCCTATGGCCCAACAAATGTGCAAATGAAACAAATGATCAAGTTATCTAGCAAATGCAAATGCAAATGCAAATGCAAATGTTCACATGAAAACCCGGGGCAATGTTCGTTTAACCTGGTCACAACAAAATAAAATGAATAAGCACAAGCATAAGTAAAGAGCAATTATTGAATACTTGATTTTATCTATATTTATATGTTATTGACTGATGAAATGGAGTATAAAGTATGTATTAATTATACTTGTTATTTGCTATTATGAAATGCTTGGTGTTTTAGAACTTATTTTATGGTTATTCTCACTGAGTTACAACTCACCAAATTGCATCATTTTTCAAGTAGAGAAGATTAGTAGTTCATATTGAGGTGCATATAAAAGTCATGGATCAAATGTCACCTGCTGAGCCTCATCCCTCTCTCTCCTCGCATTCCACATAAGCATAAGAACATATCATTTATTTTTGGGGATTGAATACTTGCAAATTTACTAACTTTTAAACGTAATATTTAAGTTATTAATATATGTGATTTTTATGCTATAATTAAAGCTTCCATATTGATTGTGAAATTGTTGTTGATAATATGAGATGAGTTAAAAAAAATTACTCTCGTTGTAAACATGAATTTTATTTTATTCTTATTTCATACGTGATAATTTAATATGAAAACAATATATGCGATATATAGATGTATAAGGTGTTAGGTGTTACATTGACTACCATAAATATATATGACATGGTGATATATATATATATATATATATATATATTTATTTATTTATTTATTTATTATATTGATTTGGCTTATCGTTCTAATTATCAATATATATATATATATATTGATAATTAGAACGATAAGTCAAATCTAATATAAATAAATGAATTTTTTTAAAAGTTAAACGATAGAAAAACTTAGTCAAATAGATTTATCGCGTTAAGCTTATGACATCCTTCTTATATATGTGGAATTATCCCTACTATATAAATGGAGCGTCACACACTATGTTTCTTAACCTTTAACCCTAAGATAGTATCATTTTCTCCCAAAGCTTTCATTTTGAATTGAGAATTTAAATACTTCTTAGTATCAATAACTCTTTTCATATTTGTCCCTATGATCAACATTTCATTTACATATAAACACACAATTACTCCATAGTATTTAGTAAACTTGGAATAAATGCATCTTTCTGGTCCAACTGTACAAATCCATTTGATAAAATTACACTATCAAACTTTTAATGCCAGATTTTAATCCATATAGTGACTTAATTAATTTGTAAACTTTATTTTCATTATCGAAAAGTATAAACCTTTCAAATTGATCCATGTATACTTCTCCATCCAAGTCACCATTTAAAAATATTATTTTTACATCCATTTTGTAACATCCAGTGATTTAGGCCTCGATTACGCATGACCGTAATGGGGTGCGCTGGTTCAATCAGAGTCTAAATTTAAACCCATAAAAAAATAACTAATAATAAAGAAAAATAATTAAGGGTATTATTATTTGGGAATTAAAAAAATTAGTGCTAGAACTAGAAAAAAAAAATTACCCTACTAACAAAATCAGTATTATGGCAATTGTTGGGGGAAAAAGTGTGAAGATGAGGAAATTTTTGGCAAATAAGGAATTTTTCAAAGTTTAAAAGTTAATTAAGATTAATTATAAAAATATGATTAATTTTAATTAGTGGGACTCACTCCTTAATTTGAGTATAAAAGTCAAAAAGATGATCAATTTCTACATTCTTCCACCAAACAAATCTAACTCATCTTCTTCCTCTTTTCACTCTTTGTGTCGTCCACCTCTCCTTCCAAAAGCCACCATTTTTGCTTCAATCCAAGCTTGAAAAGAAAAAGAAAAAAAAATAGTTTTGATAGAGAAAAATTCAGAATTAAAGAGCTCTTACCATAAAGGGAGCTAAGGAGCAAGAAGGAAGGAAGAAAGAAGAAAAGAAAAGGGAGGAACCTTAGGATAAATTCGGTTCAACTTGGAGAACCATTAAGGTGAGTTGATTCTTCTTAAATTCAACCTTTTTATTTCCATTTGAGACCCAAAGCGCTTGGTGTAATATTATAAAAGTCGGTAATGACAACCTCGTTATTTTTATTAATTAGTTTGGTTATAGGTGTTATGGGTGCAAAGAAAATGAAAAACAATACTATTATAAAAGTATGTCATTGAATAATTTTGTATTAAATCAAAATTGTTAAATATTATATGTTTGATATTTATTTAATTTCATATAACTCTTTTATTTTATGTCATATTTGTGAAATTATTAAATGACATGTAAGAAAATATATACATATAAGATTTTTATCCTTGAAGCACCACTAAGCTAGTAGCTTAGCGTGGGTAATTTTCTCTCGCGCAGGTTCTAAAAAGTAGCCATAGATAGTAAAATTGTCAGAAAAAGAAAGGTACTCGGATAAAAAACAACTAAAAGCTTGGGATATATTTTTGGTATTTTATCAAAAACTTTGTAAATTAAATTATAGTTTTTATCTCATCTAGTATATATTAAGGATGCGTAACTTTAATGTAATGAATGTAGTTTGAATGTAAATTAATATATTTTATAAATAAATAAAATTTTGAATATCGGTGTTGGTAATAAATTTATCTTAGTGTTTGTAATAATTTTGCAAAAAAAATACTTTATTTAGCTAAGCTTATAAGATAATTAGTCGGATAATGCTCATTTACCTTGCTAAACTAAAGTGAGGTAAGGGGGTGTTACACATTTGATGAACATATAAGTTATAAATGGATGCTAAGGAAAATAATACTCTTATAGAAGTAATTATTATCATTAGTGCATATGCATCAAAGTAATCAATGTTTCATGTTGTTTGAATTGTTTTGCTACTAACCTTGCTTTAAAAGGTTATAGCAAACCATTAGTTTTATATTTTCTTCTAAACACCCATTTGCACCCAATGGGTCTCAAACTTGATTGTAGATCAACCAATACCTATGTACCATTAGCTAAAAGTGAATCCATTTTATCATTTATAGCTTTCTCCAAAAATTTGAATCTCTTGAAGCCATAGCTTCATTATAAGTCTTTAGACCTTTATCCAAATTCATTAATTTAAGTATCCTGTTCACGACCTCATCTTTACTTCATTCAACTAGAAAGAATCTCACTGATTGTGAAGAAATATATTCTAGTCCCAAACTCTTCCTTTCATGTTTTTGACTTTTCCTAGGTTCACTAGGAAGCTCTAAAGCTTTTCTTTTACTATTAAAAGGAAAGTCAGGATTATCACTAATGTCTTGTGTTAAATTTTTGGTATTTCTTTCTACATCTTATGGATTTGTACTAGAATCCTCATATAAACTAGTTTCAAAGAATTCAACATCTCTAGACTCAATGATGACATTAGAATTTATATCCATTTGTAACACCATTTGACATAATTAAGAATAAATCCAATTATACTAAAAAATATTACGATACATATGATTTAAAACGTTATAAATTTAAAACTTTAATGCACCATAACCATGATGACTTATAGAAAATATAAAACATCATACAACAGTAAACGACAAGATAAAATTAAAAGATTTAAATACAATATTTATATGGGCATACACAATCCCAAAGTTTTACAAAACGAGTAGTTACAAAAGTACATGTCTCTAAGAATAAAAGCATGTAAATTTATAACTACCCAAATCCAACAAAACCAAAAAGTACAACAATTGTATCACCCACCCCAAGTATGTATCCTCGATTATATCTTTAGGTGCTCTCCTCTGTCGCTCCGCTCTTAAGCTCCGAACCTTGGCATAGAAAACACCACATACAAAATACAACATAAATAATATTCTTACCAAAATACTATAACGATTTACCTTGAAGTTTGTACATGCATTAACTCATATACTACATGACATACTAAAATAATCTCACACATTTATACTAAAATGAACATGGCATATCAATATAATCAATCATACAAGTGTATACCACACTTAGAAGGTTAATTAAATCATTATGTTTCTCATTTTATTCATAACTGGACTAAATTGGATACGAGAATAGCATATGACTCTCACCTGAGCCTTCAGAACACCTACCTGAGCTTCCCAGAACACCTGTTTGAGGAAAATGTGTGCACATAATATATACCGATGAAGCTCACCTAGCTTAAACCCTGGGCTTTTAAGAATCTCAAATGTGACCAACCTAAGTCACCCGGTACCAATCTCCTCTCAATGGCATGCTATATATCATAACTCTAGTCATAGTTAGAGTTTTGGGCTTAACCATTTATCTCACTTACCATATATGATTTATATATTAACTATGATTCTCATAAATCATAACCATAACATGCATTCTCATATCATGTTATAACCATACAAATAGAGGCATACCACCTCAACTTGAATCAACTTTAATTCATATGTAAACATATAAATTTTCCAATTTAAGTAGCTTCACGCCTATGAACTACCTTTCACAGCTGTGAAGTATCTTGTCACGAGTAGTTTACCTATTAACCAAACCATAACTCAACCCGTGAATCAACGACATATGTCACGGCCATGATCACCCTTTCATGAGCATGAACCAAGCCATGAAACAAACCATGAAATAGCCTATGAAAGGGCCTATTCCATTCAAAAATCCAAAGTCACGACATTCACACCAGTGAAACAACCAGTTCATAACTGTGAATCTAGAAAATTTTCCAAAAAACAGAACATGTCATTTCATACCATTACCATTTGCAATAAATATATATGGTTGACCAATGTCAGTCACCCTATCAACACTTTATCATGTATATAAACCATTTATCATATCCATAACATCTCTAAATATCAACATTAATCAATGTAACCTATTTAACATCTCAAATCCACCATTTTAGCATATTCAACCTCAATGCAATACAACCCCAAAACATATCATTTATCACCCCAATGACCACTCACAACATGCATTAAAGGCAAATAACACAAGAACATGCAAATAAAGACTTTGAATGTGGTTATGTACAAACATTACACCTAGGATGGAGCCTAAACACAAATCTTCTCTTCAAGCTTGTTCTCTCCTTTGATAAGGACTTTTCAACTCTTCTACCAGCTCCTAGAACCAAAAAACAAACTCTCCTTTATCCTTTTGGAACTTGACCAAAAGAAAGAACACCAAAACTAGCTCCTCCTTTGCAACTCACAACCTTCTCTCTCTCACTTTTTTCTCTAACTTTTATCTAATGAAACATGGTCTTTAAGGCTCCAACAATGGAGAAGAACGGTTTCTGAAGTTAAAAGAAGGTAGGGATGGCATGTTAGGTTGGATATAAGGGAGTGGGGAGTAGATTTAAATGGAATGGCAGAGTGGAAATCGCAGTTGTCTCACTTTCCATGTCTTCTTAGGATTCACTGTTGTGACTCATCCTTTACAGGTGTGAACCACTCATTTACGATCATGATTAACCTTCATAGTTTGTGAATTGAAACCCTAACATTCATGGGTGTGAAACCACTTTTCATTGATGTGAAACCACTTTTCATTGATGTGAAACAGCAGATATCAACAACTTTAAAACTATTAAAACTATATTTAACTCATAACTCTCACCAACCATTAACATAACTTATATACCCTATTTACAGGTGTTACACCAATATTCTATATGCCTTAGAATTTTCAGCATATCCCATAAAGATACCTTTAAGAGCTCTTAGTCCTAATTTAGTTCTTTTTGGATCAGGAGCTCTATAATATGTCAACAACCCCACACCTTAAGCTAATCCAAGTTTAGCTTTCTACCTTTCCATTCTTCATATGCAGAAGTCTTTATTGTTTAAAAAAGTTAATGATTATCCACATGACAAGCTGTTAATAATGCTTCTCTCTATAGATTCATTTGGTAGCTTTGCATGTATAAGTATAACATTTACCATATCTACCAATGTTCTATTATTTCTTTCAGCCAAATCAGTTTGTTGTGGAGTACAAGATGCACTTGTTTGATGAACTATACCATTTTCTTCACAAAAGTTTGAAAAATCAATTGAAAAATTTTCACTTCCTCTATCACTTCATAGGATTTTAACTTTCTTTCCTAATTGATTCTCCACCAAAACTTTATAGCTTTTAAATTTATTAAATGCTTGATCTTTTGTCTTCATTAAATACACATGTGTATACCTAGAATGACCATTTATGAACGTAATGAAATATCTATTGCCTTCTCTTGTTAGATTACCATTTAGTTTACAAATATCAGAATGAATTAAGTTAAGCAATTCGGTTTATCTTTCATTTTTTGGAAATTTTTTTTATGTCATCTTTGCTTATATGCATATTTCACATTTTCCAGAGTTCTCATTTTCACATGAAATTAAAACTTTATTTAGACATGAACTTAGTTTATTTAAAATTAATATGAGATAAATGTGCATCCATAAATTCAATGGAGAAATAAGCATATAAGTAAAAACATCAACTTTATTAATACTTAGTTTGAATATTTCATTACATGAATATCTTTGTCCTACAAACACACCATTCTTAGACAATATTAATTTTTCCACCTCTAAAACAGCCTTTAAGCCTTTTTTGCATAATATACTAGCACAAATTAAGTTCTTCCTTATATATGAAACATGAAAACATTCATCAAAATCAATTTCTTTCCAAAAGTAAATTGCATCTCCACAGTTCCCTTACCAAACAACCAAGTACCCTTGTTGTGTCATGATTCCCATTAAGACTTTATCATTTTTTTCTAGCAACTTCATAAGATTTGACATTTCAAACATGAATAATAGCTTCGGAATCATACCACCAATCACTAGATTTTTCAACAATTGTCATGTTGCATTTTGTAACCATGCTTATTTTGAGACCGACAACTATGGCAACAATATTGACAGGACTTGGTGGGCTTTCAACAATATTTGCTTTCCTTTGTCCAACCTTAGTTTTAAGTTTATTATAAAATTTACATTCCTTCTTAAAATGCCCTTTCTTTCCATAATTTCTTGTTATTGGAAGAATCACCACTTGAAGTTTCAGAGAATTTTTCTCTTCTTTCTAGAATTATTTCTAGCCTTGTTGATATTAGACTCAACATTATTTACTTTTGAACCAAATTCTAAAGAAAATATCTTCTCGTGGTTGCTAGTTTCTTCTTCAATTCTTATATGATGATCAACAGTAAAGTCTTCGTAAGTGTGCAACAATTTCTTTCGATAGTCATTCCAAATGGGCAACATTTTTTTCTATTATTGCTTCCACTTAAAGTTGGTCAGACACTTCAACCTTTAGATCTTTAAGTCTAGATACCAAGACAAGCAATTCATCAACTTGATTCATGATACACTTATTTTCTACCATTTGAAACTTAAAGATTTTCATGCAAATGAATTTTTTCATACCTTATTTTTCTGAAGTGCACTTGTTCTCTAAAACACTCCAAATCTCTTATGCGGCTTGATTGAACAAAAAATATTACATTGACAATCAGATAGTAAAAATATATCCTCTACAACGATTTTCATCTTCTTTACATTTCTTCCTTGAAGATTTGACTTCTTCATATTCATCATCAGTTGGTTCAGGAATTGCAGGAAGACAACCACACAAAATATATTTGATTAGTAAGAAGATTTATTTATCCTTCTAGAGGATGAAGTACATTCTATCTTATTGGTCTAATTCAAGTGCATCAAGTTGAAACATTTTGTTAAAAATAGACTTTGAATCACCAGCCTCCATTGGAAAATATTTCCTTAAAATTGTTAAAAAAATAATGTTCAATGCAGGCTCAATGTGAATTTGCTTTGATCATGTAGAATACTTTCATTAAGAAAATATTGCCCCCACTATGTTGCTACTTAAATTTATGACAATTTCCTCCAGATAATCAAAATAAAATTAGAATCTATAGGCAACAAACCTATACACTCTCCCAATAATTTGATAGAGAAAAAGTTTTTTTTTAAAAAAAAAGAAGATTGAATGCTATATAAGAATGAGGAGGAATAATGTTAGATAAATTGTTTATGATATAAAACATATATTTATATATGTACAAATGATTATTTTAGAGAGATATGACCTTTAGAAATGGACATAGGTAGTTTCTGATATTAAAAACTACTAACTTGTCGTTAGGCATTCATCGCGCCCATGACACTTCCTCATAGACTGACTGAAGCGCTGGCAGGTAAGTTGTGTGTGTGTCGAGCGCATGACACCTCCTCACTTGTGCAATAAAAGGGCTTACAAGCACGTCGCTTCTTTATTATACTCCTTGCACACTCGACTACGAATGCACGTTACATGTGTTATGCTCCTCACGCGCGCGACAGTAAGTAACGACTTTCCCTCGCACCACTTACATGATATAACGTCACTGGTGCATGAAAAACATAGCGACTGCGAAAAATTTGAATCCAAAAGAAATTAATTAATTTCTTTTAATGCCCAAATATCCATCTATAACATTTAAATATATATCAAATTTATAGTTTCCCTCTAAAAACTTTCACCAACCAATTTAAACTTGTTTGGTGTAAAATTCTTTATAAACACAATTACCTTATTCTAATTTTTCTATGTAGAACAAGTCATCTTATCACTATCTTTCCAACACTAATTCTCTTTATTATCCCTAGAAATATATAAGAAAATTGGGGTCCGATAATATAATGATGTGTGTGAATATTTGATAATAATAGAGATTAATGATCACTCGAGCATTATTTCAAAAAAAAATAAAAATAAGATATTGTAAAATTTTCTTTATTTTAACTTTTAGGTCTTCATATATATATAACAACGAGTATAAGTAGTTATTTTTTAGCCTCAAATATATTTAAAAGGGGCAAATTGAGTTTATAAGACTTTGATATGCAATTTTTATTTATCACTAACTAATTTGTCCGTACTCAAGGAGGAAGAAAATATAAACTAAAGGATGTAAAAATAGTAAAAGCATCTTAAAGACAATGAGTAGTATGATTTCAAATATTATGTAATAAATAATAAAAACTTGTAAAATCTTATTTTTTAAAACTTTGAACATAAAATAAAAGAGAATTTTGGAGCAGCTAAAATTGAACTTAAAATAAGAATATATTAAATCAAATTTTGGTTCAAATTTGAAAATCAATTTTTAAATAAAAACAAAATAAGGGGTAAAACAAACATCGTATAAAATATTTATAATTATTCAGCTAAGAAGCCTACACCCACTTCCCAAAACACATTTTTGAGTTTTTTCTCCACTAAGTGAGTCTTTTAAGGAGTGAAGTCAATTACAAGCTTAATTCATCTAAACATATCAGGATCCATTTTGTTTTACGAGTGAAAATAAAAATAATTGATTTTAAGATTCATTTTTATTTATTAAAAAATATAATGGAATTTCACTTGCATAGTTCATTTTTATTTATTAAGAAATAATAATGGAATTCCGCTTACATATATTTGGTTAAATGAAATGATAAGGAGAATCAATTTTTTTTTAAAAAAATTATTGTGATAAAAAAATAACTATATTAATTTATAATTTTATAAATTATTAAAAATAACTACAGTAAAATTCTAATGATATCTAACTAAAAATAAAATTGCAAATTTAAATTAAAAAAACTAGAAAATTATCAAACATAATATTATCCAATACAAATAAAATTATAAATTCAAGTAAAATACCAAAAATTTATAAGCCAAGAACTAAAAAAAATAAAATAAAATAAAAAGGTGATTATCCTTGAAATGTCATCCATACTAACTGTCCCAGCAATCAACAGCCAACAATCTCTAATTTTGGTTACAAATGGGGTAACAGATTCAAGAAGTGTCAACCAGAAAAACTTTAAATTGGGCCATTCTTGGAGCCGTAAATAACGAGACATGAAGGCCCAACAAACAAAGGGTGTTATAGTAATTTCGAAGACAATCGAATGTTAAATCCTAACCCTAGCCCCTGGATTCTAATTTATAATCTTATAAATATATTGCTTGCTCCCTTCAGCTGCGCAAGCTTTATGCTAAATCGAAAATTGGCTTGCCTCTTCATCTCACTCTCTGTTTATTTTTTTTTGGGTGCTCATATGGATTTAGGGCATGGGGAATGAGAACTACTATTTTATGAGGGAATTTTTGCAATTATGATTAGAATACACCAATGGATCTTTCTGAGCCCTATACTCTCTCTCTCTCTCTCTCTCCCCCCCCCCCCCCCATTTTTTTCTTTTTTTTTTTTTTGCTCCTTTGGAAAAATAATCAAATCGAAAGAGAGAGCCAATGATATGGTGACTCGGTGAATAATAAGAGAGCGAGAGGGCCCTTATTTGGGTTTGCGTTAAGTTTAGAAATAGAATAATAAAATTTGAGGAGTGAGCCTCTTTTTCTTTTTCTTTTTTTTTTTCATTTTTTTATATCTGCGGGAATGAAATTTTGATTTAGCAATTGATTTCTATTACTGGGCTAATGGAATTCTCATTCAAGCCTTTATTTTGTTGAGCCAAATATTAAAAAAGGGAATGGGTCATTCTCTTTTTCTATTCTTGCCCTTTTTAACTTCAAGCAAACAGATCCTTATTGTAATCTTTGGTAAAGTAAAAGATTGTCACACTTATTAGCTCTAATTCTAAGTGTTAGCCAACCTATTCCTCATAAAGATAGAATACAAACAAAAGCTAAAATCAAAATTTGAAGATATAGAAAAAATAAAGTATTAAAAGAGTAATTAGAACATAACACACTTTGCTCTTAAAGTTTATCTAATCATAAGACACTCGTAATGAATTTATATTTATACTTTTTTTTTAATCAGAGAAATTTATGTTTTTCATAAAAGCTAGAAAACAAAACAGTCTTTTATTTTTTTTAGCTAACTATATTTTCAAATTTTGAACTTATATAGAAAATTGTTTAGAACCTACTTTGGAACGCAATCTTAGATCATTGTTTTGTTCATCAAAATCGATTTTTCTTCCAACAATGGTTACTTAGCTAGTACAATTTACTCAGCAAAACACGCCAGTTACCCTGAAACCTGCCCTGCCCCCTATTTTAAATATAGATTTCGTCAAAATTTGCATAAGGGGCAGCCCCTGAAAGAAGTGAGAGAACAGATAAAGCATTACAAAGCTGCAAAGATTATGAAAACGCAATTGATTATAAAAATAAGATAACACCTCAAGTCTAAGCATTAGCATACAACTGACACAACAGCCAAGCTGAAATCTGGACAAGTTTACATTACTACCGATAGGCAAGGTCTAAATAAAGGCTCAGCTTAGGTTGCTGCAGTCGATAGACAAAATCCAACAATATGGTATTCCTACAACATAAATTATTAAAACAAACAACCGAATGATACTATCCCAATGGTTACACATGCTCGTTATGACTCGAGGGGGAAGCGGCTGCAGCAGGAAACCATGATTTGTACATCAGGACAGCAACGGATTGCATATGCATGGGGAAGAACTTAATGGCGATCT
The DNA here is from genome assembly GCA_023653625.1 of Triadica sebifera. NCBI lineage: Eukaryota > Viridiplantae > Streptophyta > Magnoliopsida > Malpighiales > Euphorbiaceae > Triadica > Triadica sebifera. Next base: position 13,039,588 of record CM042898.1, on the reverse strand, counting down.
TGAATGCTCCTTTTCAAATCCTTATTTTCCTTGTTGAGAAAATCAATTCGAGATTGCAGGATATTAATCATGGCTTGAGCACTCATCATTTCCAGCTTCAGTGTCTCCCTCTCTACAGAAATCTTGTGGATCTCACTCTGCAAATCATTGATGAATTTCATGCAGCCATGATGCACTGACAAATCAAAACCAGCAGCATCATGCCTAGGAGGAACATGGGAACTCTCTTTGGGTTCAATTGATTCCATTAGAGAAAATTCCAACAATGCAGATATTGCTGTAGTTGTTGCATTTGCTGTAGTCATTGTTGTGTCGATAGTTGTCGTTGTTGTGTCAGTGGTTGTCGTTGCTGCTGTTGATGTTGTAGATGAGCAAAGATCTTGAGTTGTCCTGGTTGAATTCTCTGAAGCATTTGAATGGTTAGAAACCGCATCGTGATTGTGCTTCCTTCTCTTGTATTGGAGCAGAGGGAAAGCTGCTTCTGTATTAAGCACACATGGAGGACACTCATCTATCCTTTCAGTCTTGCACACAGGCAAATTCTCTCTATGAAAGACGTCAATATTTTCCGAGTCCTTGGGAAGTTCGTTAATGTTAAGAGGATTTCGGTTCATGGCATGATTATCCTGCAAGACACGACAAACATCACCAAAAACATTTGAAATATCTAGAAACTAATCCAAAGTCAGATTTCAAGCAATATTGCCATGCACGAATAATGAGTAATACCTGTACCTTGTACTCTTTATTTCAGTAAGTCAATAAGGAGAAAATTATATGCAACAGTTTCATAAAGTATGTCCTCTAAATTTGCCGGTAACATAGCTACACACTTATTACATCTACATCAGACAATCATTATCAAAGCATGCAGCATCTAAATTGAGTCCACCATAACCATTGCATTTGCATCAAATTTCCTTTTTTCTCGTTTTACAAGGGTATGCCTAGCTCCAGAAAAAGCTAACAAATAGTTGGCAGCAAAATATCAAGTTAATAACTTAATATCAGACCAGCCAAACTAAAGACAAAACTATAAACAGGGCTCAGGTTTCCAGAGAGAATGCAGAGACAAAATAGATGGGTCACAAACAACTATTCTAAGCTGGTGTAGAGAGTATGCAGTCACAAACAATAAATGAGTCACAACCGCCTCATCAAAACCATCTTTTCATCAACAGAACTTGTTTGCATCATGAAATCTATGGTAAATATTCTATATTGTCAGTCAAACAATACAGGTGGTATTCTGAATTATGGCAAAACAAATTGGGAGATATTATGACACTCATAGTAACAAAGGAATACAGCACAAGTGTCCTCATTCATCCTCCTCAGGCATTTCCTTCCAATATATGATTTATAGCCGCCCAATCTACTATATGCTTAATATGAAGAGCTACTACTGCATTTGCAATCAATAAAAAGATCACATTCTTCAAGGAACTTTCCACTTTCACTTTGATCTGCTCAACCAACCTATTTATGTTGCTCCTACCATCGTAAAATTGCCACAATTTAACAGCCAACATACATAGATGAAGATTTCCTATGCATCTCTACACATTTTTCCAACTTCAAACCAAAGTTCCTAAAAAACATTAACCCCCAAGCAAACCAAGATCTGGATTGCGCAATCCAAAATGTGGATTGTTCACAAATTGGAACATTGAAAGATATGATCCAGACTTCAAATGTTGACATGTAACTTTGCCACTCTTTTTCACACTAAATAACCCTCCTATTTCATTTTACTTGGAAAAATAATAAAAATAAATGAATCAAAATTTACTATTCCTTTTTAAATAAAAAACTACAATTAATTTTAAAAAAAAATCCTTAGATGATAGGACTGTATATTGTTCCGACTAAGTAATGAAAGAAGCCAAACCCCCATACTGCATTTCTAAAAATTATTGTTTTATGCTACAATTTATCCAATATCCATTTACTATATCTATGAATATATCAACTTTAGACAGCATATTTATGGCCGAAGTTCCATCTCTCACAATTTTCTTATCCAGATTAAGAGGAAAACTAAAGCAAAAATAAAATTTATTGGCAATGAAAAGAAGCAAGATAATAAATGAAATGTTTGCTTTGAGGAATATCTAATCAATTTATAAGGCTCAACACTCAAACCAGATTTTTTCAGCAGGGGGTTAATATTCCTTCATAGATGTATAGGTTTCTTTTTCTCCACTGTTTGAAAGAAAATTTATTCTTTTTACCTTGTAGCATGTCAATTTAATGCAATGTTTGCTTCTACACTTCCAACAAATATTTGAACTTGACAATTTCAATCCATCCTTTTTTGTTCTATACATTTTCTATGTTATTAGGAGAAATACTCAAAGAAAAAAATGTTCCTATTAGAGAGTGTTATCTGGTGATTTTATAGATTTAGTTCACACATTAAGTATGCAACATTTAGTCCATCAGTTTTCCCATTGGTCAGAAAGATTTCTACCTTGGATCATCAAATTCAAATGCAGGAACTCAAAGATCCATAATATGAAAATGGTCGAAATAGTCATTAATATAGCACCTTTCCTCTTCAACCAACGATTTTCTTTCTTCCTTTTTGATTGACAGGTCATAAAGAAGGTCCAGTGATAAACTTTTTATCGTGAATGAAGATCAATAGCATGAAGCACACTCTCAAAGGAATCAACTATTGAATTGAATTGAATTATATTTATATAATTCTTAAAACATAGGGATTCCCAAAAGTTAGGGATTATAGTTGTAAACATACAAAATTTATAACACACTTGAGAGTACCATGATCTTGGTGGAAGCCGTGGGACACACTGATCCTGCAATGTAAAAGAAGCATTTGTCATACTATGGATCATGGGATGTGCTGGTCAGCTATGGAAAAGGCCATGGTACATAAAACATAGGGATTCCCAAAAGTTAGGGATTATAGTTGTAAAGATACAAAATCTACAACACAATTGAGAGTACCATGATCTTGGTGGAAGCCATGGGACCCACAGATCCAGCAATGTAAAAGAAGCATTTGTGGTACCTTGGATCATGGGATGTGCGTCGGCTATGGAAAAGGCCTTGGTGCATAATGCTATTTTCCCACTCTTCCTCAAGCTAGTGATGGATATCATCCATTCTGCGCCTATTGTTTAACTTTTGAAATACAGCACTAAGTAATCCTTTAGTGAGCACATCTCCAAGTTGATCACTAACAGACACAAATTGAGTGCAAACCAAACCAGGCTCCAACTTCTCTTTAATAAAATGTCTAGTAGACACAAATTGTGTGTAAATCTGTTGATGAGCTATCGGATATTTCAGTGGCAGAAAGAAGCCTTGAGCTGGGTTAAAAGTTGCGGTTACTCTTCACTGATTGTTGAATCCAATGCCCAGTTAGTTGTTAATGTTATTAATTCTTTAGAGCCTTATTTTTCAGATTTGGGTCTTTTAGTTGCAGATTGTAGGATGTTATGTAGTAGTTTAAGTAATATCAAAGCTGTTTTTGTTAGATGTTCTCCAAACCAAGTTGCTCACTCACTTGCGAGGGCAGCTGGTTTGATGTCAGATTATGAATTTCGGGTCACTAATGCTCCTGATTTCCTGTTAGCAGCTTTAGATGGAGATGTTCTTTCCTCTTGAATGAAGCAAATCATTTTTCAATAAAAAAATGTCTATCAACTTCAATATGTTTAATAATGAACATATTGCTCTGAATTATGTGCAATAATGATGGCAAATTTGTTGTCACGACAGGGTTTGACCTTTCCCACCAACTTTCAATTCTTCTAAGATTATCTTCAACCATTATAATTCAAAATTCCAAGAGTCTTGGCCTTGAACTCAGCTTCTACACTAGACCTTGCCACCACATTCTGTATTTTTGCTTCTTCAAGTAATCAGATTACCACCAAGAAAATTATAATAACCCAATGTAGATTTTCTGCTCATATTAGACCCTACATAATCAACATCTATATAGGCCTCGAGTCAAACATTCTCCTTTCTTGAATAGAATTCCTCTGCCTGGAGAACCCTTAAAACACTGCAATATACTGAAAATTGATATGAGATGAGATTCTGTGCATTATGCATAAATTGGTTTACAACATTAACAACATAGACTATGCCAGGCCTAGTATGAGACAAATAAATTAGTTTCCCACATGTCTACGACAGGAACATTTATCCACTATGACATCATCTGAAAAATCACAAAGTTAATGAATAAGTTCAATGGTTGTCCAACTAGTTTGGAACCATTTTGCCAGTTTTAGCCAAAACTGTCGCAAATAGACCTTGGATCTAATTCCCCTCAAATGCTAGCTCAACAGAGTAGGTAAGCTCAAGTCATTATAAGTAATTCTTTGATTTTAAAACTAACCAACGTGGGATATCTTAAAACCTCCCCACCCCACCTGTCTCTCTCTTCCTTTCTCATGCCTAAGACCAAACAAATGCGAGAAATTCAGGACATAAAGGTTGGACTATACTTCTGGTAGTAGGACTATATGTCTACATAAACATCACAGACAGCCCAACTTTGCAAGACCGGTGGCTCTAGTACCATCTTGAAATTGGGTCTTAGGCCTAACTCATCCTCAAAAGATAGATCAAGGAGATGGATTGCCCAAGCCATTGCAACTCTTATAACCAGCCAATATGGGATATCACAACAAAATCTACACATACTTTAGTTGAGATACAAAGATCCCCTACTGTGAACAAGCTACTTCGATATAAAAAATATTTCAGTTTGCCCAACTCCTTAATCTCAAATTCCTTGACCGTCTCTACTGAGTGTTTTATGCCTTCTAAATCATCTCATGTTACTATGATATCAACTACGTATACAAACAACATTGACACTCCTAAAATTGAGTGTTTCACAAATAAAGTACGGTTACCTTGACTCTATTTATAACCCATACCCACTATCCAAACCAGCCATGTGGGGATTGTTTTAGACCACACAACGCTTCTTCTAGCTTACATAAAATTCCAGCTTTATGAGTGGAAGCAAATCCTGATAAGTAGATCTCCATGCAGATCTCCTCTTTAAGATCTCCACGTAAGAAACTATTATTAAAATCACATCGTTGTAAATGCCAACTAAAATTAACCCAATATATTATAATTCTCAGTCTATGTAGCACAGATATGACATGGATACAAATATGGACACAAATACGAACACTATAAAACGACATTTCCAAAAATTATACAACATAGACACATGGGAAAAACATGTAAATATTAACAATATAGAGACAAATTTAAAAACAATTAAATTCAATGGATATAATTGCAAATTTTTATTTTTATATAAAATCAAACAAAAATGACATACAATCATGTATATTGAACTGTTATTATTCAAGCACAAAAGCATTATGATAATAATAAAGTTAAAAAAGAAACACAAATTTCATAATCATAATTTATAAATCATAACTAAAAGTCTAAAAGTTTCATAATCACAATTTATAAAATATTTTGAACTTTTTGTTCTTCCTCCATGTTGAGATATTGCATTGATCTCTTTCTATTATGTGTGCATAATTCTAGGCTAAATATCTATAAATATTTTCTTCATATTTTGTATTTGATTTTCTTTCCTATTATGTATCTTATACTTAGTATATATACCCATTAAGCTTGAGGGAATAATCAAACTGATTTTTCAAACATCATCTTCTCTCTTCTTTCTTCTCTCTAATTTCACATGGTATTAGAGTCTTAGGGTTTTCTATTCTTCTCTCTTACCCGTTACTGTTCACTTATTTCTGTCCAAACACACTCTATTCTCACTACCACTCCCATTAGAAGTGTCAGACGCCGATCAACACTCCAATGAAATCCCGTCCCCAACAACCCGTGCATGTGCCTACACGCGCCGACACAAGATCTCGCTAGACAAACAAGTGCCGGCGCGTGAGCCATTTCCAGCCACCATTTTTTGTCGTGCTTCCTCCAACAAAGTCGCCCATCATCCCGCTTCCAGTGGTACCATCGGTTTTCTGTTCAGGCTTCATCTGATTTTCTGACAATCAAGGCAATCCCGTCCTTCTCTAGTTCTTTAATCTCTTTAACATGTCTGACTTTTCAAGTTCTTTAAAACCTCTTATCTCATCTATCTCTAGTCTTCCAACCATCACTACTGTTAAACTCCAAAGGAGTAATAATTATGTCTTATGGGCAGCATCTATTGAGTTGTGGTTTATGGATCAAGGATTTAGTGATTACTTAAAAAGAAGTGCTAGTGATATTGATGAAAAGAATAAAGTTGCATAGATTAAAATTGATGCATAATTATGAAATTTGTTGTGTCATTCTTTGAACCCAAAATTATTGACTCTTTTTCATCTTGCAAAATATGTTATAAAATCTAGACTAAAGCTAAGACACTGTTTACTAATGATATTTAATGTATTTATAAAGTGGTGTCTAATCTTGTCCAATTACAGCAAAGCTTTCAGGATATCACTAGTTATTTGGGTTAAGTTAAAACTCTAAAAGATGAATTTAATTCTCTCATGCCATTGTCTGAAAGCATCACTAAGCAAGAGAATCAGAGAGAGAAATTCTTTATGGTGTTAGTCTTGATAGGGCTTAGGGAAGATTTGGCATCAATTTGAGATCAAATTCTAACCTTCAGTTTATGTCTTATACACTCCAGAATGTCCCTACAATTTAATTTCCATCAGTAAACTTTCCAAACAACTTCACTATAGAGTAAACTTTGACTCTCATTTTGTTTTTGTACAAGACCGGAGTATGGAGAAGATGATTGGTGAAGGTCGTGAATGAAATGGATTATATTATCTCACTTGTCTTGCCACCCCTACTGCCTTTACATCTGCTTCTTCAGTTGATTTTCTTCATAATCGCTTGGGTCATCCTAATCTTTCCAAACTTTAGAAAATGGTTCCTAGTGTTTCAAAATTATCTTTCATTGAATGCAAGTTGTGTCAACTTGGGAAATATACTCGTAGTTCTTTTTCTAATAGACTGAATAATAAGGCCTCTTTCATGTTTGATGTTCAGTATGATATATGGAGTCCAAGTCGCGTCAGTATAAACTTGGATTTTCAGCACTTTGTTACTTTTGTTGACGACTATTGTCGTTACACTTAGTTGTTTCTAATAAAATCGAGATCTGAATTGTTTGCTATTTTTCCAAACTTTTGTGTTGAAATTCATAATCAATTCGGTACTTCAATTAAAATTTTATGTAGTGACGATGCTTGAGAATATATGTCTATTCATTTTCAAGAATTCATACCTTCTAAGGGAATTATTCACCAATCTTATTGTGCATATACCCCTCAAAAAAATGGCATGGCTGAAAGAAAAAAATACACATTTCATTAAAACAACCCAAACTATGCTCATCAATCATACCACTTCAGTTTTGGGGGGATGTTATAACTGCATGCTATCTATCTAATCAATCGAATGCCTTCATCTGTTTTGCAAAATCAAAGTCCTGATTCTGTTTTGTTCGTAGGTCAACCATCTTACCCTCTCTCTACTCGTGTGTTTGGATGCACTTACTTTGTTCATAATCATACGCCTGGTAGGGATAAACTTCATCCCAAATCCATTAAGTGTATCTTCTTAAGGTATTCTCGCCTATATAAAGATTACAAATGCTATGATCAACCAATTAACAAATATTTTATTCCAACAAATGTAACATTTTTCAAGACCTCCCTTTACTTTTCATCAACCACAAATACAAAGGGCATACTAGACGCTCTTCCAGTCCCCATTCTTCCCATTTCTATCACACTATCCCCTAAACCATTATAAGTTTACTCTAGAAGACTTTAAATGCATACTCTTAATGTTCCTCTTGCAAGTACAAACCAAATAAATACTCCAATTAATTCATCTCCTATGCCGTTAGATTCTCCTACATTGGTCATGCCTCGAACAGAAAAACTCACTCCACCTATTGCTATCTGAAAAGGTATTCGTTCTTCCCATAATCCTACTTCTATTTATAATTTTTAGAGTTATCATCGTTTGTCACCTCCATACTATGCCTTTGTATGCGAGTTATTCACTGTGCCTATTCCAAAACATGTTAGTGAAGCACAAGAACATCCAAGTTGGCAACAAGCTATGATAGAAGAAATGAATACTCTTCATGCTAATAATACTTGGGAGCTAGTTCCATTACCATATGGAAAATCTGTGGTAGGTTATCGCTGGGTTTATACTATGAAAGTTGGTTTTGATGGCAAGATAGACCGCTTGAAAGCTCGTTTGGTTGCCAAAGGATACATTCAAGTTTCTGGCATTAATTATGGGGATACCTTTTCTCTGAGTGCCAAAATTGCCTCTGTTCGACTTCTTATTTCTCTTGTTGCCATGCACCATTAGAGTATTCATCAACTGGACATTAAAAATGTCTTCTTAAATGGAAAATTGACAAAAAAAGTTTATATAGAGCAACCACCAGGTTTTGTTACTCAGGTGGAGTATGGGTTAGTTTGTCGATTGCGGAAATCTTTTTATAGTTTGAAACAGTCTCTAAGAACATAGTTTGGATGGTTTAGTACTGTTGTTCAAGACTTTGGAATGCATAGGAGCGAAGCAGATCACTCAGTGTTTTATCATCATACAACTCATGGCAAATGTATTTACTTAGTGGTATATGTGGATGATATTTCCATAACAGGTGATGATCATAACGAAATCGCTCAATTCAAGCAACATCTCTTTAGTCACTTTCAAACTAAAGATTTGGGGAAGTTGAAATTTTTTTGGGCATTGAAGTGGCATAGTCAAATACAGCCATTGCAATTTTACAGAGAAAATATGTCTTAGATATTTTGGAAGAGACAGGGCTATTGGATTGCAAATCTGTAGAAACATCTATGGATTCAAATGTTAAACTTGTTCCAGGACAAGGGGATCCATCGAAAGATTCTATAGACAATATCGAAGATTAGTGGAAAAACTCAATTATCTCACTATCACTCGCCCAGACATTTCCTTTGTCGTAAATGTGATCAGTCAATTACTTCAAGCCTCATGTGATAGTCATTGGGATGCAATGATACGTATCCTCAATTATGTCAAAGGAGCTCCAAGATCAAGTTTGTTATATGAAGATAGAGGATATACACAGATCGTTGGGTATTCAGATGCTAATTAGGTAGGCTCTCCTTCAAATAGACAATCCACTTTACGATATTGTCTTGATTGGGAAAAATCTAATATCATGGAAAAGCAAAAAGCAAGATGTAGCAAGATCAAATACATAAGCAAAATATCGAGCTATGGTCTTAGTTACTTGTGAACTTGTTTGGTTAAAACAATTACTTCAAGAATTAAGGTGTGGAGATATCAGTTCAATGAGATTGATTTGTGATAATCAAGCAGTACTACATATTGCTTCAAATCCGATCTTCCATAAAAAAAACAAAACACATTGAGATAAATTGTCATTTTGTCAGATAGAAGATTGAATCAGGTTATATTGTTACTAGCTTTGTCAATTCAAATGATCAATTGGCAAACATTCTTACTAAAGCTCTAAGAATACCTCGAATTGAATATATATGTAACAATTAGGAGCATATGATATATACACTCCAACTTGAGGGGAAGTGTCGAGATATGTTGAGATATTGCATTGATCTCTTTCTATTATGTGTGCGTAATTCTAGGCTAAATAATTGTAAATATTTCCTTCCTATTTTGTATTTGATTTTCTTTCCTATTATGTATCTTATACTTAATATATATACCCATTAAGCTTGAGAGAATAATCAAGTTGATTTTTCAGACTTCATCCTCTCTCTTATTTCTTCTCTTTAATTTCACACTCCATAATCCATAAATTCATACAATCTGAAATTAACCAAAATAAAAATTAAAACTCATAATCACGACCCAACCACAAATAGAGAGAGAAGAAAGTGTTAACTGGTTCGAAGGCAATGACGACACACAAATAATGAATGAACAGTGAAGGAATAGCCAGAATGGTGGTAACGACACACAAACAATGAAGGAATGGCCAGCATGGTGGTGAGTGGCGACAATGATCGGACATCAATAGATTTCTCGATCGAAAGCAGAGATATGAACAACTAACAAAAAGAGGAAGTGATTTGTGTCAAGCAAAGATTTTAGATTTTCTAGAAGGAAAAAACATGTTTCTAGCTTAAGAAACGTATTTCTAATTTGTAGAAAATTACAAAACACACCAATGATGTTTTGTGTCAGTGTCTGGTAGATGACAATGTTGGAAACGCAACACGCTCTGCAATTGTCGTGTTCATGCTTCATAGCTAGTTGTATTCATCTTAGCAACTAGAGGTAATGTATCCATATAATCAACAACATAGGTCTAAGTATATCCTATAGCCACTAACCTCGCATTGTACCTTTGTCAAAATGATATTTAACTACGGACACCCATATACACCATACCAGTTTCTTTCTTATAATAGCTTCACCAAGTCTTAGTTAATGTTATTTCCCAGTGTTTCCACCTCTAGCTTCAAAGCATCTATCCAATTTTACGTTCCAAATGCTTGAGAAAATGTTTTGGGATTGAGGATTATAATAGGCAAGTAACATAAGTACAATGACGAGAATTTTAAATGATATAATCAAAGATAGAGAAGTTTGTATCATGTTCTCTCTCTTTTTCTAAGAGAAATTGTAACATCCAATCACTTAAGACAGACATTTCTTTGATCGAAAACAATTATAACTGACCCATCAACTATAGCTATTTTCCTATTGCTAGGAAAAGACTTTTGTGAAGAGTATGCCATATGGTCTGTAGAGCCCGAGTCAATGACCCAAGATTTTAAAGAGATTTCACTTGAAGTATTAGAAATATAAGAATATGAAAAATGTGAAGTTTAAAAGGAAGTACTTGAAGGAAGTGGTGGTTGCATTATTCTAATAAGCTCTTTAATTTCTCACTTTGTTAAAATTAGCAAACAAGGAGTTAGAGTTGCCTTAAGCATTTGAATTAGTATTTACAATATGTATTTTCCCCCTTTGAGTGTCCTCCCTTAGATGACCATGTTTTATTCATGGCTCAATACTTGCCATCTCTGATTGGCAGGGAAAGTTTTTTTTTGCAATAGATACACTGAAAAAATATTTATTAAACCCTTCGAGAGATCTAATTGTCCACTCCTTTCACCATTGTGCTATGTAGATACCAAGGCTAAACTATCTAATGTTTCAGCTTTAATCATAACTCCCCTTCTTCCTCATCAAGTACAATTGCAATTGTCTCAATTAGAGATGGCAATCCCTCTATCCCAAGAATTCGGACTCTTAAAGCATCAAATTCAATATTCACACCAGCAAGAAAATCATGAATTCTATCTTTTTCGGCATAACTTTTTAATATTGTTGCATCCTCATTCCATCTCATCTAAAATCATCGATTAGTATCCATCTCCTACCATAGACTCTTCAAAATCCATGATTGATGGATATCCTTGTTTGGTAGCAGAAATTTTTGTCTTAATTTCACAAATTTTTGCAACATGATGAACTTCAAAATAAGTTTGTTTGACAACTTCCCATTTATCTTTTGTTGTACTGAGAAACATACAAGTATCACTCATTTAAGTATCATGGAATTTCATAACCAAGACATTACTATAGATAGTCTTGTTCATCTTAAGTATCAATATTTAGGAACCAATATCGAGTGATTCAATTTTTTCTTTTCCCATAAAAATGCACAATCCAATTAAGACCACTTCAAATGTCTTTTTTTTCCATTTAACCTATATGTTGCTTGAATGTCCTATAATTCAACAGTCAAAACATAATTATTAGTATCTATTGAAGGTGTTGAAGTTGTATTACTGGCTTTTGTGGAATGACATGGTTTCAAAAGGAATGTAAAGGCAAAAGGTCACAAGATAGAATGAAAATGAAAATTCCCTGTTTTGAGCATGATACCTCAATTCCAAAGAAATATTTGAGTCTTCTACAATCTGTTATCTCAAACTCCCTAATCATTTTGAGTTCTCTCCTTCTCATCATTCTCAATGACAACAATGTCATTGGCATGTATGAGTGGAGTTGTCACTACCCCTATATGGTTGAATGTTAAAAGAAAGAGTGTAATCTCATTGGCTTTGCTTTTATCATGATTCCTTCATCACTTTAGAAAATCTTCCAAACAAGCTCGAGGCGATTGTTTACGCTCGTACAAAGTTTATCAATCTGCACACTTTAGTAGTAGTCTTCTCCAAAGCTTGATAAAATGCTCATGTAGATTTATTCCTCTAGGTCTCCATGAAATCCTTTCTTCTCATTATACTATTGAAGTTGCCAATTCAAATAGGTAGCTAGAGAAAGTATGATTCTCACAATGATCATATTTGCAATTAGAGAAAATGTTTCAAACTCCAATACATATGTCTAGGTATACCCCTCAATTGCAAACTTTACCTTTTATCTCTTGAGTGAACCGTTAGCCTTATATCTCAAGGTAAAAACCATTTCAACCAACTAGAATTTTTCCTTTGGGCTAGTGAACAATATCCATGTTTTGTTTTTTTTTCAAGTACATTCATTTCCTCTCTCATTGCATTCCTCTATTTCATTTTTCATAATGTTGGAATTTTGGGTACAAAAATGCTATTCAAACTCTCAATGAAATCTCTATGACATGGTGACAAATTTATAAGCGGCATGTAGTGAGATAAAGGATATAAAAGTTTTTCTATGCATCTTCTGGTACCTTCCTAAACAATAAGAACAAGGTGAAGATCACTTTTTGGTGCTTCGGTAGATTGTGTATCTAAATGAGGATCAAAACTTATAAGGTTTTGAGAGTTAACTTCTTGGACTCACGTTAGGTCCAGAGGAGTTGATCCTCTTGAAGATATCTAAGAAAATCTCATATAATCATAAATTTTGATAGGAGTTTGACCCTTTCTGGGATTGTGATGGGCATTCGTATAGACTCTATGAAACTTGGTTGTTTGTTGTTCATCAAATGAACATGGTGCCAAGAAGGGTAGATTAGAAGAGCTAAAAGACCAAGGTCATAGGAGTCCTCCCATAAGTAAAATCTCTTTCTGAAAACAAGATTATATTAAGTTCCTGTTTGGTTAATTTAGTTTTTAGTGGTCTAACAAATCAAAAACCGAGTTAAGTGTTCGGTAAAATAAAAGAAAAAGAACTATTAGAAATTCTAACCGCTTAGAATTTATATTAAAAGCTGGAATTTTCAGTTTTTCATATCAAAAGCTAGCTCTTAGATATTTAATACAAAAAATAATTTTTCATTTTTTTATTTATACTTATATGAATTTATAATTATTTTTTATTGGCTAAAAATTATATTTTTTATTATAATTTTATGTTAAGTCAATTATTTTTTATATTACATATAATATACATCATAAATAAATAAAACTTTCGTATATATATATATATATATATATTAATAATATAATATAATTATTAGTAGTTATTTTACAAATTATAATTAATTTTTCACCACTGAGTTACCTAAGACTTTAAAATCAATTATGAATCACTGGCCATAATCGTTGGCTACTCACAGCTGACTGCTCACCACTAACCACCACCACTAAACAAAAAAGAACCTAAGTATGGTTTGTTTTTTAGCAAATGCCACATCTGCAAATGTGCAAAGCTTTTTGAAGGACAATAGTAGCACTTTTACCTTTTACGTATGGAAGAATAACTAAGAAAACATACACATGATTACTTTGGGGTCTAATTTCCCTCTATGTTGTTCATGAACATGGATAAAGGAAGTACAATCAAAGACTCTAGTAATGAGACCATTTGATGTTCTAAAATGAGGACAGAATTTGGCTAGTACCTCCACATGAGTTTTGTATTCTGGTATTTGTAAGGGCAGTCTATTAATTAGGTGTATGGCAATAAGGACTACACCCCAATACGATAGGAACATTCCCCTAAAATAATAATGCCTAGATAGTATTAAGTAAAAAGTCAATTTTTCCTCTCTACTACCCCATTGTGTGTTAACACATGATGATTCATGAATAATGGCAACTTTTTAGTAATAAGGAGACAAACTTTGGTTTAAGTAATTGTTTGCGTTGTCAGAACTAAAGTTCCTAATGCTTACTCCAAATTGGAATTGAACCATGGAATTTAAAATAGGGAAAATATTGCTATCATCAGATTTTTGTTTGAGCAACAATATCCATAAACCCTTTGTATCAATTAGAGAAACAAACCATCGGCCCCCTATAATATTTGAAATTGTAAGTAGTCCCCAAATGTCTCTATAAATCAAATCAAAACGACGATAACTTATGTTATTGCTTAAAGGAAATGACACAGGAGTATGCTTAGCTAGATCACAACATCACAATGGAAATCAATAATATTTAATCCTATAAACAAAGAGGATAACAAACCTCTAAGACTCAAAAGGATGGATGACCAAGATGAAAATGTTGAAGCGAAATGGCGTCTTTATTATAGGCTCCTAAAAATGACACATAAGTTATGTACTCTTTTTGAATTTTTTGGGTATTTCAAGATAGTAAATCCTATTTCTTAGCAAATCCAATCTACCTTTCTCAACCTTGGTCCTAAAACATAGAAGGAAGGGTGAAATATTGCATTTTCAATACTCTTTAAGATCTTTAAAAAAATTTATATTGAAACAAGGTTTGCTAACATTTCCAGTACATGAAGATCTTTAAGGATGAGGAAAGATGCGATGACTCCTAATCCAGCAATAATAGCTGGGGAGCTATTTCCTTCTACAATTGTCCTATTACTTGGACAAATGAGTATATGTGCTGAAATATTTTGAGGTTTGAGTCATGTAAGCAGCTGCCCTTAAGTCGATTATCAAGAATTGACAAACTCTTTATCTAAAGGCATGTAATCCAAAAGAAAAAAAAGACTTACCATAAAGTGCTAATAACATACACCAAAAGGCTTCTCACAAGATCCTAACAAATCTCTCAGTTTTTTAATATCCTCAGTAGTGAGTTCTCTCTCCTGTCTTTGATTGATTTGCTTTGTTAAATGAACCTAAGATCATTTGAGATAGTTTTTATAATTTAGTCAGTATGTAGCCCCGATGGTTTGCAATCCCCAGTCATTTGATTCAAATTAACCTCATATGAATAACCAAAAATATTTGAGATGATTGACATCATGAAACACAAAGAGAGAAGGAATGCAGATATGAAGGCTGTAATATATCTGATTATAGCAGCAATTAAGACTGCAATGTGAAGGAAACAATAGGAAAGGATGCAGCAATGGGGCTGCAAAGACAAGAAACAGCAGAAAGAATAAGGCTGCATGAAACCCAGAAATGGAGCCTATAGCTTTGCTACCATATTGCGAAGAGATGAGAAAAAAACTAAAGAACTATATTATTTTCCTCACATCTTATTGAATAATACATGGTGATTTATATACAATTCTAAGATACAAAACAGGACACTAAATAACCAAAAATCAGGAAACAAAATAAGGAAACAACTAAAAATATAGAAACTTCCTAAACCAAATAATTTAAACTAATGACATTCTCCTAATATGTATTTACCAATGTAGAATTCAGCAGAGATATCTTTGGATTTAGCACTTGGCTGATTGCTTGAGAATAAACTAATGGTGTTCTAAAAAACTCCGAAAAGTGTTCAAGACTTGGATCATTATCATAGAGTTGGGAAGAAGACAATAAATACAAGCAAAGTTTTAAGAGCTTTCTATTAGAAAAAAGAATCTTCTAGAGAAAACTTAAAGAGTCATGGACTCTTGACAAGAGATTTTGTTTCTTAGTATAACAACTTTGAAAACATCATAAACAATGCTATTCTAAGATAAACATGCAATTATAAACCCATGGTATAAATGGATGGCACTCCTTCTAGCGTCTCCATTAAGAGGTTCCTTTTTCATTTTACGAAAAGATTATCAATATAGCTCCCCAACTAGACTAGGATTAAGGCCTAGTCAAGTTCACTAAATATTTCAGCACCTCATGTCAGCTTCCTAAACCCTTATCAATGCATTTTAATACCCAAATATGCCCCTTTTTTGGAGTGTAGTTGTGCCAATTAGCTTCTCAACACTAGCATGGCCAGATATTGGACCCGGGTCACTACCTTGGAGTAATAATTATGACCCTTCTGATATATACTAGTATCTTATATTGCTCCAATGATCATCATATATATTGCACATATAGAAACAAGAAGCAACAGAAATTTCATTACATTACAAAAAAGAAAATGTCTTTGATAATGTTCAATAAATAGAAACTTAAATTAGACAAAGTAATATGCATACCTGCTCAACACAATTCCTTTCAGCACAATTATCTTGACAAGCTACCACTTCATCCGTACCATCCTCTCCCGGAACAAGAGCGGTCCCACCATCATCCCACTCCTCTTCTACAAAAGGTGCATAACGATTTCCATTTGGTGGTCCTATATTATTCTTGTGAAATACTCTACAAAGCACATATGGCTTCGTCCAAACCAAAAATAACAAACAACCAAAACCCGTGAGATTGCCAACCAAAACAAATAGCAACGTACACTGGCTGCAAGATATTCATAGGAAAATGGCAAGAAAACTTGTAAGCTCTTCACAGTTTTTAGGACCCCAGAATACATCTTCCAATTACACTTACCTCAACTTGCCAATTTGGATGTAATTCCATTTCTACCAAACAGCTCAACATATGACAACTAACTTTTTCCCTATTTACAAACCATTCTTGCTATTAGTTATCATTGTCAACCACAAAAAACAACTTATAGAATTCAAAAACAGCATTTCTAGAAAACAGTTTATCACATGACAAATCTAACGTTTTCTCTATTTACAAAACAATATAGCTATTAATTCCTTATCATTGTCAAACCACAATAAATAACACAGCATTCAAACTTAACTTTCTATTCATTTATCACAGGTGAGTTGATGGGACCTGCGAAAACACAAGCAATTGACAAGAATTCTGCATACAGTCTCACCTGCATGGCTCCAATTTTTTCCAATTCTTCATCAACAAGACGGTATTCATGCATAACCCAATTGGTGCGTTGGCCCCCAGGGGCACGTCCACTGTGAAACACAAGCGTTTTTTTCATGGCTATAACTTGGGACTCCCGGCGAACCTCCCTGTCTTTGCCGGTGGCTTTCCAGTATCCTTTACTGGTGGCCCTATTCATTCTTGCTCCATTACCATACTTCCTATCCAATGCACTAAAGAAGTACCACTCCTGGTCTCTGCTCTTTAACCTCGACTTATCTAGCATTCCACAAAATTAAATCTTTTCTAAGAATCCAAACAAGTTATTCAACTAAAGTTCAAAAAAAATCAAGTAATTAAATTCGAAATAAATAAAAATAACGTAAAATATAAAAACAAGAGGATAGATAGACTACTGCCCAAATAAACATCGTAAAAAATATAAAAACCCAGAACTGAAAATTAAAAAATAATAATAAAAGAATGGATTTCCGAAAACAATTACTCAGAAACTTGCTACCTTATAAACATAAGTCGGAATTTTGTATCTTAAAAGAAAAATCAGTACTCTAATTTAATAAAGAAATCTGAAAAAAAAAAATAATAATAATCCAAACAGAACAAACAAAACCCCCAAACAAAATAAAATTTGAAATTTTTTTCCAAAAATTGAATAAAATTAAAAAATCAAAATGGAAAACCTGCGAGGTCCCATGGCTCGTTCTTGTAAATATCGACTTCAGCAATAGCATTAAAACGGACAGGTTTATCAGAAACCTTCCGTTTCAAGTAATAACTAACAAGTTCTTCATCTGTCGGGTGAAATCGAAACCCAGGTGCCAAAGCCGTCGTCTTCACCGTCCCTGCTGATGCTACAGCAGGCAGCGGTGCTGCTGCTGGTGTCTGCGGTGGAGTACACGATTGCTTACCCATATGATAAGATGATAAGATGGTGGTATGAGTTGAAAGGCAAAGAAATGGAGAAGTGGATTAGGGTTTTCTGGGCATCTGAGAGATTGGTAAATAAGAGAAATAATTGATTATTTGATTGACAGTGAAGAAACACTTGACAGATGATACCTTCAATTGCAAGCAAGTTGGTTGGCTTCGTTCTTTTAGGCGTCTATTGACTGTAAATTTTTTGACTTTATTAGGGTGTGACTGGGATTCATCTCGTATTTGGGTTTCTGTTAAAAAAAAAAAAAAAATTCCTTTCTTTTTCAAATTCGAATTTGTCATTTAGTTTGAAATTGAGAGTACAGAGAGAGAACTTAAAATGAAGGTAAAGTGTTTGAGGGGAAAGATTTTTATTATTATGCCAATTAAATGGAGAGACCTCGTGTCTGCCAACCAAGACACGATACCATTAAACTATATGATTTAATAAAAATATTTTATAATATTAAACACAATTAAATAAATTTAAAAATATATATATAATATTTAATTATATATTATATTATTAAATATAATTTATAATATATGTTATTTTATTTAATTATATTAATATATATAAATAAAAATTAGTAAATTAACAGTATAATTAATATGAGTAAGAATTGTATATATAATTAAATATTTAAATTTTATTACAATAATAAATTTTATTTTCATATAAAATTATAAATAAATTATAAAAATTAACTTATACTTAAAAAAATATTACTTTTAGTTGTTTATAATTATATACATGAGAAATGCTAACAACATATTTTTTCAACACTCCTTTAATATTATTTTCTCTATTGGTCTACTATACATCTTTTTTAGGTAAAATTAAATATTATAATTTTTTCTCTCATAATAATTATTAAAATATTAAAATCTAGTTTTTTGTTCACCATTATCTCTCCTCTCTCCTTTTATTCACCCATTTTTATTCTTTTTTTACACTTTTTTATTAAAATTTAAAAAATATATAAAAAGTTATGAGAAATTTTTGGATTCATTTTTATGATAAGAGCAAAAGTTATATTAAGATCATTAATATAATAAATATAGAATAAATGATAAAGCAAAAAAAATAGATAATTAAGAGAACATTCATTTTCTTTTTAAGGAAATAAAAAATCCCACAAAGAAATCTAATATAAAATATAAATAATTTTCTCTTTTTTTTATATTCTTCATTCCTTATATTATATTATTTTTTCTATATATTATTGTTTTTCAAAAAATTATGCTATATAAGCTTTAGAATAAAAGTCATAGAAAAAAGTATTTTGTACTTAGATATATAATCTCTGAATTAATTTTGACTTAATTTTTTTAAAATTAAAATTATTATTTGTAATATTAAATAGACAGTGAGTATGAGACAATTGCATAAAGTATCATATGCATTTTTAAAAATCAGTCAAAATATTTTTTGTTTTTCTTATTTTTTAAATTTTAATAAAAAAGTGTAAAAAAATAATAAAAAATGGTGTGAGATATGAAGAAAGAGAGAAAAGAAAATAGCAAATAAAAAAATAAACTTTAATGTTTTAGTCATTATTATTAGAGAAAGAAAAAATTAATAAATTTAATGTTATTTAGAAAAATGTTACATATTTTTTTATTGAAAATAGTGAACCAATAATGAAGAGAATGTTAAAGGGAGTATTAAAAGAGTGTTACTAGCATTCCTTTTATATACATATGTGTATATATATTTATAAATATGTTATATAATTACACGATACAAAATAATAAATTTAAATCGATACGAAACGTTTGCATATATAAGACAATAATTGTTAGTTCCAGTTAGTCTCTCTTTATTTATCAACCAAACCAATTTAATTGAACCAAATTAATTCCAATTTAATCAATAAAATTATGTTGTGTTCGATGAAAATTTTAATAGAACTAAATTCAATGTTTGATGTTAAATTAGATAATTTTTTATTATTTGAGTTTGAAAATTGACGGATTCGAATTGGTTTAATCTACTTTTTTTTTTTATAAATTTGAGTCATATTAAACTTTTTAGAGGGATGTGTTGTTTGGATCAGGTTAGATTGAGAGTTTTGTTCATAGTTATAAAATTATATGCAGTAAATATGTATACATATTTATAGATTTTTAAGAAATTCAAATTTTAATTATATATTATTTATTTAGAACATGTTTGGTATCCTAAAATTTTGAATAAAAATGAAATTTTCTTTGCAAACTTGATTTTGGTAACTAAGACATTTGAGAATAAAATTATGATTCATGTATAAGAATTTACAACATTTCAAATTTATTCACATTTGAAATTTTTTCCACTTTTTTAAATAAAAAATTTTATATTCCCAAAGATATACTCAACAAAATTAAACCGAATATAAAAATATAATTTTTATTTTTATTACATTAACATATCAAATAAAAATATTAGAATTTCAAAATACCAATCTAGAAATAGAATTTTATTTCTCGTAGAATTTTATTTTTTTAGTATACCAAACATGTTATTAGTGTAATATGCTTTATTGTAATTTTTTTTAGAAATGTTAAATACAATCATTTGAGAATATAATTATTCAACATTATCTACCTTATTCGTTGGTGAATAGAAAAAAAAAATTCTAAAATTTATTTTTCTTTCTTCTTTTTCATTATTTTTGAATTTTAAACTAATAAATGTTAGACAATCATTAAAAAAAAATAAATGTCCTTATTATTACTATTTTTTATGTAGTTCCAAAATTGTGATATTTTTTAAGTTTGAAAATCAGAAACTTGTTGTTAATGAATACTCCATATTTTTGCGTAGAGGAATAACAGAATAAGACGTCTATGAGTGCAGGGTTATTAACTTGATATATTTGTGTTTGGTAGAAATTAATTTTTACCAAAATTGATGAAATTATATGAAAAATATTTTTTTAAAAAAATTATAAAAATTAATAAATTTCTCATTTTCTTGTATTTACATCTTTAAAAATGAAAAATAAAAACAAACATTTTAATTTTATATCAAATTTATAAAAAAAATGCAAAAAATTGCTATAATCTCATTCTTCCAGCGTTAAAAAGTTTAAAACAGACCCACTTCAGCTTTTAGGGACAGACTAATAGGGACTGTGAGGCTTCATTCTCGAGAATAAAAATAGTTTTTCTTCTCATGTGTAAACAAAAAATCCTAATATTCGGGTATTTTTCAATTATGACTCTAATTTTTACAATTCTTGTTAATTCACTTTTTTAATAATTGTTATCCATTTTTTATGGAAATTTCGATATATATATATATATGTTGATACCCATATTATTAAGTCCTTTTCTCTCACTAACCCGTATTATATTTCTACATTTTCTGCGTGAATATACTACTAAAATTCATATTTTCATTGTTTATTTTAGATTACACGAAAGATGAGAAGAAAAGGAGGGGGAAGAGAGGAGAATATGTTGGAAGAGAGGGACTCTAAAATGAAATGTGGATTACAACAATATGTTCACATTAAATTTTTATCAAAAAATAGATGAAAATTTGAAATGGAAATCTAGTTGAAAGGAACGATAAACATTAAGGCAATTGCTAAGGGAAAAAAAATGGCGCAAGCACTAAAATTTTGCATACTTTAATTCTTGCATGATTACTTGATGATAACTAGAGTATTTTTTTTTTTTGAAGACAATATTTATGGGTGAAAAAATTTTTCTTATGTTTTTAAATGTTGTTAAGGAAGAACACAACTCTCTTGTTTGGAAAGTCGATTGTTGATCAGTTCGGAGTTTTTACAGAGATACTGTCATATTTCGATCAATCAGATTTAGGGTAAGGTTTGTGGATAACTATTATAAACTCAAAATCTTGTTAATCTTAAATTTCATATTTTTCAAATTTTAATTTCATTTTTATGGATCAAAGGTATGATTTTGCCTTGTTAATTTGATTATTTTAAGTTGATTAGGTTACTTTCATGATCATTCATCATAATTGCGATTAAGGGAAATTTTTGATCTCAAAAGATTTATGAAATATAATTAATCATATTTTTACAATGGGATAATGAGATTACTTAATTTATCTTGATTATTATCCATTTTACCTTTTTCATGCGGGGTAATTTTATCTTATACTAAGTTAATTATGCATTTATTTTAATTATTTTGTTTTATTATATTACTACAACATTCTTAACCTTCTCTACATGTATTTTTACATGCATCTCATCTGAACATACACATATTGTATATACTTAACTTGAACACGTACATTTCATATCTTATACTAGCTATATGTCCAAATATTTTGCAATTATATTAAGCTGCATGTGCCCATTTTATAATTTAATTGAAAATGATATGAAATCAAAATTGAAGTGAATGAAATAACTAGATTAAAATTAATAAAAATATGACATGGTTAGTTTAATTAAATTAAGCTATTGAGTGAATGAGTGATCAAATTATATTTTCCTATCAATTAGTAGAATCAAATAATAATAATAATAATAATAATAATAATAATAATAATAATAAAGAAAAAATGAGTTTGATAAAAGAAAGTGTGGTAGATTTATCCTTCGCCTTAAATCTGTTTTTCCCATTTCCTCCTACTGTAACCTTTTGTTCTTCTTTTCTTTTATTTTTTTTCATTTTCTTCATTTCCCTTAAAACTTTCAACAACCAAGACACTAATCATCAAGTTAACTATTTCTCCTTGAGTTGTTCAGTTAAATTTATGGTTAGGTTATGACTTATAGTGTGCAAATAATTAAGTTATCATGCTTTAAGCCCTTGAATTCTGCTTTTATAGTAGAATATTATGGCTTAATTTTTATTGTGAGAAAGAATTTAGAAAAATTTCAACTATCAAACTTGTAGCCCTATATCTTATATATATGTCTATCAAATGGTTTTGAAATATTTGGTGTACAGGTAGAGAAATTTTCCTGTGTTATATTCTTTTGAAACATTTTGAGACATGTTTTGGTTTTGAAACATTTTGAGACATGTTTTGGTTCGCTTCAACAGGTATACCACTGTGTTATATTCTTTTGACCATCATAGAGGTCAAATTAGATGAAGTACAAAATATGAAAGTTGTAGCTTTTATGTCCCCCACATGTATATAAAATTTTATAACAAAATGTAGTATGGGTAAAGAGTTATAGGTGAGAGATTTCTTAAGTAGAGTTGTTGGCTCTACACCTATGTGGCTCTAGTAATTTTACCCTACTTTTGAGTGATTTATAGATCAAATTAACAAAAGTGCAAACATAAAAGTTTTAGTGTTATATATTATCCAAATTCATGTGAAATTATTGTCTTCGTATGATATATATTTTGTAAGTTATACTAATACTGGTTTGAATGTCACCCATGTGTTTAACTAGTCATATGTTCTCTATTGTTTGAAGGCTTTAGATACTGAATTAAGGAAAATATTGAAATCAAAAACATTCCATATTGTCTTATATAAGTTTCTAAAAAGTTTCATAAATTATTGTGAAATTTGTAAGATATGGATTATTAAATTTGGTATCTCAAAACTGCCTTAGAGCAGAAAATATGGCAGATTTTGAAATTGCACCAAAATGGTATAATGTTTCAAATACTCTGAAATTTGAATATGTTATAAAATTATATGTTTAATTTAATAAAAAATAAGAATCAGATAAATTGGATAAATATAGACAAAGTTATAATCTGATCCATCTAGTAAGGTCACATTGCCACATAAAAAATACGTTAACTATTTGTATAAACTATGCATATTAATTTGTTTAAGTCATATTAAGTTTATCTAGTTATGAATTAATCAATTATATTTCCAATTTAAGTTCACAACAAATTGGAGACCTACAAAAAGAAGTTAAACAATAAGTTAAAGATTGTAATCAAAGGAAAAAACAGTTTAATTATCAAATGATTTCCTTAGTGTACATAAACATTGTTTGTCATGTGAAATATGAAATAACTTTATGGTTATGTGAATTATATGATTGTCATGATTTGACCTTGATAATAAGACCATAGATATTTTTTGGATATATTTGTGATATAATCTATTTTCTTTTTTCTTTTTTACAAAATGTGATGGATGAATTGGTATACAAAGGCTAATACAATAGCAATGGTTGATGAATACTTGGTTACAAATGCATATGCATAAATATTTAAAAAAGTGTTGTGACTAGTCAAATGATATTATAAAGCAATGAAAGAGGCTTAAGGCCCAAAAATGGTCAAATGCAAGGCCTATGACTCAACAAATGTGCAAATGAAACAAATGATCAAGCTAGCTAGTAAATGCAAATGGTCATATGAGAATTATTCATATGGAAACCCAAGGCACTGTATGTTTAACTTAGTCACAATAAAAAGAAATGAACAAAGCACGAGTATAAGTAAAAAGCTATGATTGAATGCTTTGATTTACTTATATTTACCTTATATTAATGAATGAAATAGAATATAAAGTGTGTATTTTATATACTTGTTATTTGTTATTATGAGTTGTTTGGTACTTTATAGCTCAATTGATGATTATTCTCATTAAGTTGTAACTCATCAATTTGCATCATTTTTCAAGTAGAGAAAAGTAATAGTTCATTTTGTATAACACTTGATTTTTAGGGTCTAGGAGTTATGTTGGTTTTAAGAGAGGTTGGATTTTGGGTGTTGTTTAAAAATGTTAAGTTTTTATATTATGAGATCTTTCATGCCCGTAACTATAGTGTCACACTCGTGAAAGTCATGTAAAGGTTCAAAATGCAAATTTTTAATGAGGTGGGATCGTTTTGAAAAGAGAGGACATTCACATCCATGAATGGATTAGTCATGATCATGAATGGCGTTTCACGCTCGTAAACACAGGTTGGTTGGCCATATTGCAGTTACACTTTTCTCTCTTCTCTGCTTCATATATTTACTTTAACAGCTCTCCACCATGCATAATCTCTCTTTAACAACCCATAAACCTCTTCTCTATATTCCTTACCTCCTCTTTGACCTAAACACCATTGTTAAAGCTTGAAAACTTGGAAGTTATGGAGTTTTAAGAGTATTCTTTCAAAAGTTGATATATAACTCAGTTTTTGGGTTAGTTTAAGCTTGTTCTCTATTTTATGGTTCTAACAAGAATGTGTTTGTATTTTTAGGATCTGCTAGAAAGCTTAAAAATGTGTCTTAATGATATAAGCAAGCTTAAAAAGCTTAAAGTAAGGTCTATTAGTGTTAAATATGTACATATTAACATATTAATTTATTTTTCATGCATTTTGGCATATGATTTATGTGGTAAATACATTATGAAAATGTGAAAGCATGTTATGAATGAAAAATGACATGGATATATGAGATTGTGAGTTAAATAATAAAATATAGTATGTTATGGTATAAATGACCTAAAAAAAAGGGATTGTTAGTTAAATTGCTGTTCAAATTACAAAATATGGTATATGGACCATAATGTTGATATAAATAATTGACACTGATCAATCATTAGAGTTTTGGAAGTGGATGCATGAAAACTCTATTTTTGGATCTAGTTTGTGTTGCTAAAAATGTAGGATTCATACCCGTGACACAGAGGTCACGATCGTGAATGCATGAACAAAATAAGGGTTTGCGCTTATGAATATATAGTTATGGCTGTGAAGATTGAAGTTAACTTTTCATGTTTTAACCTAGATTTTCATAGTTTGTTTCACAACTAGAAAATCGTAAAATATTGTGTAACAACCGTGAAGATATATTTCACACTCGTGAATAGTGTGTTTTGAACCAGTAGTTTTCACATGTTGGATTCATGGGTAAGACACTCGTAAAAGGCACCTTCATGATCGTGAATGAGTATTTAAGCTCCTGAATTACAATAAATGTATGATATGCCTATTTTGATTGATGATGTTATGTAAATGGTTTTGTTTAAACACATGTTATGAAATATATGTTTACATGGATAATAGCATATGAGTAGTGTAATATGACATTTATGTATTGATAACATGATAATGCATGAATGTGGTTAAATGTCGGATAATAGCATGTTTATGAAATGAATTGAAATATAAAAGTTATGATCTAAATGTCCAATTCTCTAATCTACGACTTTGTTAGGATAGATGGTATACCATTAAAGGGGTCATGGTACTGTAAAATATTTTTTTAGATGAGATCTTGGTAGTTGAAGCTCAAGTTAGAGTGTCATTGGTCCTCGTTTCCATGCGATTGTTAGGACAAAGTGGTTGACGCTCTAGTTAAAGACCATTGATCCTATTTTATATTCAATCAAGGTGGCAGAAGCTAAAGTATGAGTGTCATTGACTTGAAAAGTTTGGATGAATACTTTTATAGTTAGTAGGTAGGGTGGCTTAAGCTTATGTATGAGCACCCATGTACCATAATTCGCATATAAATAGTCCGACTTAGAGTTTTGGATGGAAATGAATTAAAAACAAACAGATAGATAAAGTAAAAACGTTATGAAAATTATTGAATAAGGATATGATTGATGTATGTATATGTATAAAAAGTTGTATGATGTAATAGTTATGATACATGATTCATTGTTATTTTTTATGTATGCAAATACTATTATAAAGGTAAAAATCACAGTTAATATATATACTATGTATGATCTCATATTATTGATATAAGCATGAAATTGCATAGATAATTTTCTTCCCCTTAAGAAAATTTCGTCATCGAAATTTTACTTTTCTAACTTAAGTTTGACAACTGGGATATTAACTTCACATCATCTTACATTCTTCCACTGCCTCTTTGTCAAGTAATGTCGCTATAAAACCTTAATCAGGAGAGTTACTACCCCTAGGTGCCCGCTACTATCGGAGATGATACGAAAAATCTGTATTGAGCGGCTCATATGAATCAAGGGTCTTATCCCTCAATTATCGCACTCTCAAACTTCAATTACCCTAAAATTTAAGAACAGTGACCCATATTAATGAGCAACAACATTAATAACTTAAACTTATGAAATACTTAAAAACCAATGCATATGCATGTACAAACATTTCCCTATTTTTACCCCATTTTTTATCCTAGACCCACTTAAATTTTGGTCTAATATTACAAAATGTAACACTTTCTTACCCTTCTATATTTTTAGTTAGGTAAAGTGATATCTCCGAATGACAAACTAATGTGCCTACACATGACTTATAAACATACAACTCGTAGTTACCTGTTTTCTTTCGGTTATTATTATTATTATTATTATTATTATTGACTTACTGACACTTATTGTAACATTGTAATCATATAGCGAAACAAAATTTATTTTATTTGTTCACCACAAAAATATATTTAATACTAATATTTTAATATTTATTTTCATGGCCAATATGAAAGTAGTCTAGATTCAGATCGTGTATAAGTGAGGAAGTTAATTACGGACATGTAATGTTAAAATTTCGTGCAGAAATCGATAATAATGACTAAATTGTAATTTTTGTAATTTTTGAGCTAAAGCGCAAATCATGATTTTCACAAAAATAATTTATTAATAATTTCTCAATCATTTTTTATAAAATAAATAAATATTTTTTTCTATGATCAAATAAATCTCATCATAAGAAAAATTCCATAAAATTTTTCCTAGTATATTTAATATTTAAATTATCTAAAAAACAAATAAAATATTCTAAATTCAATACTTTCCAAAACTCAAATTTTTCACATAAAATATATTTTATGTAATATCATAAATCATTTGAACTAAAAAATTTTCTTATTACTTCATAATTTACCGAAAACTAATTGCAAACAATAATGACCAATATTATAAGAACAATTGCACTAACCTTTTTATACTATGCCAGTATCTTTCGGCAATTGTTTTTTTTATCTCAGGTTGATGTTTGTCCCGACTTCACACCTAATAAAAATATATTTTCAATTAATTATCGAGCTACATAAAATATAAAATCTAGCAAAATTAAAGTCTTTTAACTATCCCCTGCTCTCATGTATATCAAAATTTATAACATAAATTTTCTTATTATGCGTGTTTTTACGCATAGTTTGAGATTCCAGTCGTTAACATACTTTTCGATGCAAAAACAATTATATATTATTTTTTTATAATATTTTATTTTCTTTATTCTAGTTATCGACATACTATTTTTCTCAATTTATTTTCCATCTTTCTCCATTTTCTATTTCCAACTCAAAAATTCTCATTAATTCAATAAATACTCTAAAAATTCCAAATAAATTCATGTAATCACTTTAACTCATTTTCTTTCATTTTTCATCATCAATTTCACCAAAATAATATTCAATAATTCTTAATTAATTAGACTAAAAATTTAATAATTCACCAAAAATGTTATTAAATATTTCTATTAAAAATTACGGTCATGTGCATTTTTGTGGACCAATGAGATATTGTGATTTTGT
Organism: Triadica sebifera; assembly: GCA_023653625.1. NCBI lineage: Eukaryota > Viridiplantae > Streptophyta > Magnoliopsida > Malpighiales > Euphorbiaceae > Triadica > Triadica sebifera. The sequence continues at coordinate 13,011,219 of CM042898.1, read as the reverse complement.
ATGTTTTTGTGGATCAGCTGATACATTTTTCTATTTTATGCATTTTTATGGACTGAATAATTATAATATCACACCTTATACATTTAAATATAATCTAGTAAGATATAAGATCCTATTAATATTGATAGTAAATTTTTCATCACATTTCATAATATTATTAGATAAATCTACAAGTCAACATTAAGGTTTTTACTGCAACATAATATATCACATATATTAAAAATTAAACTTCACACTTAAGGATTTACAAGTTGCATCCAATTATACATTTCAGAGTCAATCTTGAGTAAATATATATATATATTCACATAAATCTAAAATATAGATAACATGATTCCATGTTCGTATGGAATTTAAGGAGAGAGTGTGGTGAGTTTCGACTGGTGACTTTTGTTCTATGTCTTCTATATGCCACTCAAAATAAGTTATTACTCTTCTTTACCTAAAAAAATGAAAATAAACTTTCATTTGTTAGGCAAATTGTGTGTAGTAACTCATAAAAAAAATGAGAAAATTTTTTAAGTTATTTATGGAAGAAGCTAGGATGTGCTAGACAATTTTAATCCTGATGAAATTTGGCTAGACTTCACAGGGAAACCCCACTTTAATTCTTGAAATGCATCAACTATGAGCTTTAAAGATTCATGTATTGCTCTCTTTCATAAGTTTATGTGTTATGCTATACTTGGAAAATCTGAGCGTAATAAGATTTCTAAGATTGAATTATTTCTATAATGATGTATGCATTCTAGGACCAGGGTTTGCACTTCTGCTTTTATTTTTAGGCATATATTATACACTATTAGACATCCTAAGGTTGCCTTTGGTTTAGGCCACATTATCATTCCTTTGGAAAATATCTTTGTGCTTTTGATATTCTATCAATAATCAAACAAAAATACCTAGAAAAAAATATTTTGATAGTATTGTTTCGCAGTGATCTAACCTTGTCATCAAAGAAAGAGATACTATCACATGGTCAATGTTGCCAAGTGAGAGAGGGAAATCTTTGCATCAAACCAAAGACACAACCAAATGAGCAACAACCAAATAGGAATGCACAATCTTTTATACTTGAGGTGCAATGGGTGATGTAGCACCTTGATCGTATGGATCATCTGTTAGATCAGTTGGAGCGCACTGGTGCCCAACATGCTCTTTTTTTACATCAGATTCTATAACGTCTACCTCTACCACCTCAATGATTAGTTTTTCACTGCAGTGGAGTTTTTTTTTCCTCTAGCTTATTTCTTTTTTGCTCTTTCAATAGTCATTGAGGACAATTTCTAAAATAAGTGTTAAGGAAAAGTAAATTTATATTTTGGAGTGTAGTTTTATAGTGTCATTAGTCTATGGTCAAATTTATAATGTGTTTTGTAGTGTGTTTTTATTTTTATATTTTTAACTTTTATGCTCGGTTTTTTTCATTATTTTCTCATATTTAAGTTAATGAATGAATGTTAAATTTTGACCGTGTTGGATTTATATTGCTTGATGAAGTTTAGGATAGTCTTAATTCTAGTGACATAATTATGTTTAAAGACATTTTAAGATGATTATTGTTGCCTCATGTATATAGAATTGCTAATATAATTAGGCTTAAATTATTAAATATTAGTTACTAGTATGTTAAGTCCTTAAGCACAATAAAAAAAATGAATAATAAAGTTAACAAAAATAACGAGATAGATCATAAAATGCACTCGCCTTATCTACTCTAATATCCTAACAAGGATAAAAATATGCAAAACACCCTAAATGAGTGTAGAATATTTTTTTCTCACACCAAAGAAAAAAATCTAAAATTTCAAAGTAAATGAAGAGATGCACTATGACTAAGAGAAGAATTATTAACTCTAGGCAAAAAACAAGTAATATTCAAAAGTAGAGGAAACGATTGCAAAGAAAAAAGTGTGGGGGCTTAATGTAAGAGTTTTTTTTTTATATGTTTATAGTAAGTAGCTTGACTAAATTGTTTTTTACTATATATTTTGAGGCAATGATGTGATTGAGTTGATTTGTTTTTGAATTTGAGTATGAAACCAATATTAGGATAGTCTTGAACAAAGTTGACTATGTAATTCTAATGAGGGTCAAGTTGGTGCATTTGTGAAACTTCGGGATGATGGAGAATGAGATCCTGTGTATTAGTTGAGTTTATCAGTTAAAGTTATTTTGAATATTTCTTTGTATTTAGGTATTACTTAGGGATAAACAATGTTTTGGGAGAAATTGATGTATCTCTAATTAAAATAGTTTTTATTTATATTTTTAATGTTTAATTGTAAGTTTTTAACATGTTTTAGGTACTTAGATATTTATTTTTTGTGTTTACAGGTGTTACAGGAAATAATGCAAACTAAAAGGGGAGTGTCATGTGTATGACATATTGTCATACTGGTGAGGGTGCCACCTATAATAACCTTTTATCGCAGACGTGCAACCTTATTGTGAACATGTGGTTTTCTTCCCATGTAGCGCTGATGCAAGGATTTGACGTAGGTGCAATGATCTTGAAGCCTATCTTTTTATTGTGATTTCAGCATGGGTGCATCAATGCCATAACCCTAATATACTATCGTGAGCGTGAAGCCATTGCATGAGAATGATGTTGCTATGTCGTGTGGACCTATCATGAGTGTGCAATGTTGTAGCATGCATAACAATTACTTATGTGATAGAGTCCAGTTGTGTTCAAACTCTTATGTTGATCGAGTGAAGCCCATATTTTAGAGATAAATGCTAATTTGAGGAACAAATTTTTGGAAGATGATAATTATATATTTAGTTTAGAAATTATTGTGTTTTTAGAGTTAAAATTCAAGTAGGAATTTTAGGATATAAATTCAAACTTATATTACGATTAGTAAGAGGTTTTTTAAGCAGCAAACTTTATTTTTCTTGTTTGGATTTTCAGCAGAGCAACCTTTCTACTTGAGATCCAATTCAGGGAGCATATTCTTAGTATTTTATATCTTTATTCTCTACTCTAATGTTGAATTTAGTTATCAAAATAAACATGATCATTGTTATTGTGATGCTAGGCTAAAATACTTTATGGGTGTTTAGTGAGAAATTCTAGTTTCTATGAACCTTTGATTATATTTTTAATGAATAAATGATCTCCTTTAGTTTCAATTGTACTTATTTAATTGCTATTTTGATCGTTGTTTGATCACTAATTATGAAACTTTAAATGAAAATCTTAGAGTTAAGTTATTAGGAACATCACCATTGATTTAACCTAAAATTTAGACCGAACGTTAGTTAAGTTATTAGCTTAATTAATTAGTGCTTAAAGGTGATAGCCATAAAATTTAAGTTCATTGTTTACATTTATCAATTTTTGCTACATTTTAGATATTGTTATGCTACTGTTATTAGTTTAATTAATTCATCAAACTTGGTTTGAACGTTTAGGATTTATTTTCTTGTTCATTGGTAATATGAAATTCATTAAGAGTTTAAGCCGAACAAGATCATAGGGAATGATCTCGAGGGTGAATTTGTCTATATTACAATTAGCTCATGCATTTTGAGTTACATCGGGTTCAGGAAAGAGTTACGTTCAAAATTCATTTTAAATTTATTATGCAAATATGTATGGGACAATAAATATCTCCTTTAGTTGTTTTTGGCATGCGACTCATTTCTAAAATTGAAAATGTAACATCCTACTATATACTAAGACAAAATCTCACCATGCAAGCATATGTCATATAATTGGATGCCTTATAAACCTGATCCATTTAAACATTTTTCCTATCTTATGCACTATATTTGTACAACATGCAAAAATCCATATATTGGATAATAATATATCCTATGTCTGAATCCAAATCCAAATCCTTATTATCAAAATAAACTAGTTTGGGAAACAATGATCCTTTATTACTGTTGCCCAGATATTAAGCCAAGAAGGGGGGTTGAATTGGAGTTTTAAAAATTAAACTTTAAAGCGTGGAAAAAAATTAATTTTAGGAGGGATAGAGAAATTTGACACAAGTATTTTTATAGAGGTTTGAGTGTTAACAAACCCTACTCCTCTCCCCAATTGCAATTGGGAGTTTCACTAACACACTAAGTGTTACAATGGAGTTTTACAAGCTCACTCCCAACTATGGTGTTTCTCACAATGACTCACACCTAACCCAGAAATTCCTTGTATTTTAATGGCTCACACAATAACCAATTCCTTGTGTTTTACATTCTCACACAAACAACCTTTTATCTTGTATTTTACAGGCTCACACAAATAACTTTTACTTTGTGTTTTATATGGTGTTTCTCACAATGACTAACACCTAACCCAGAAATTCCTTGTATTTTAATGGCTCACACAATAACCAATTCCTTGTGTTTTACAGGCTCACACAAACAACCTTTTATCTTGTATTTTAAAAGCTCACACAACTAACCCTTACAAGTGTTCTACTCTTAACCCAGAAATACCCAAAACTCTCTTGAGTAATAAATGATTATAGAGATAAACACTTACAAATATTTATTGCTCAATAAATGATGAGCAAAAATATTTTCACAGAGAATAGATATTGGTTATGAAAGTATTAAATGTACAAATAGCTTGTAATAAGATTTTGATTCAAAGTATTTGCTATCCTTTTGTACTGAATGATTAAATGACTTGCATTTATACTCTCATGGTTGATTATAGCCGTTAGGGTGCATTTAATACGAAACTAGCCGTTGTACCAACCAAATAATCGCGCCTGACATTTTTCTCTTTCATCCTCCACGGGCATGACTATGTTTGTCATGGGCGTGACTGTTCTTCCAAGTCATGACTGAAGTGGTGACCGTGGTCATGAAGCTCTCTGGAAGGTTTTGAAACATTGGGTCACGGGTGTGACATACATCTTCACGAGCATGACAAACTTCCCAGCCGTGATCCAAGTGGTGTCTTTGGTCGTGAAGCTCTCTGGATGAAATTCTCATGAAGATTCATGGGTGTGACTTAAATGTACATTTCACAGTTTGTATCTTCCTTCATGGCCGTGAACTTCAAATGTTGGTTTTGGTGACGGTTAGCTCTTTCACGGGCGTGACACATAGGGTCACGGGCGTGAACATGCTACTTCCTTAATTTTGTCGTTCAAGGATTATTCTTCCATTCTCTATTCTTGCTATTTTATTCCATACCCTGTTAAATAGACTTAGAAAACAAGTATGCTAAATACAATATTGCTATTTTATTTGTTATCATTAAAATGATAGAAATACCCCTCAAGGTTTAACAATCTCCTCCTTTTTGATGGTGACAAATAATCTAGCAATATATACTTTTGAGAAGTCTCCCTCTCAAAAGGTACTTAGGATAAAAATCGATAAAATGCAAGAATTGTAAAGAATGATGTAGCATTGAAATAAACTTTCTAATTTTTAAGTATATGTAAGTTATATGCAAAGTATATCCAATATATACCAAAATTCTTTTTAAGGCATGAAGTATATGTAAGGTATATTTAGAGTATAACATGGCATATTCATTTATGTAACTTGCATTAAGGTATATGCAAAGTATACTTAAGATATATCTAATGTGTATAAAGCTCAATTTCATACTTGCATATTAATTTTGAATCAAATTTTGAGTTTTTTCTTCTCCCTACTTAACTCAATGTCAATGTATTTGTAGGTTATGAATTTTGATTCAAAATTTATTTATCTTAATATATTGCTAGGTTCTCCCCCTTTTGTCATAAAAAAAAGAATATAAAGATTAAACCATTAAAGAAAAACAAAGAAATTATATTAAATAAAGTGAAATACAATCAAGGATAATTAAAGTTTAGAAAGGAAATTTAAAATTTCTTGAAAACAAACAAAAGAAAACAAGTAAATCAACAAGCAAAGAAGCAAATTTAGGCTACCATCTAGCCTAACACCTAACTGGACATCCTATCTCGAAGTCTAGCAACCTCTGCCTCAAGGCTGTCCATCCGTGACTCCATGAAGTCTTTGAGTTCTCCAACCTCTTGTCCATTGAAGCCTGCAGCTGCTCAAAATGTGGTGCCAAGAGATCAACCACTTGCTGAGCCAAACTTGGTGCAGAAGCCGAGGATTGTCCGATGTCCTGCTCAGCCGTTGGAGGCACTTCCTTAACCCGAGCCCTTTTCTTCTGCTGGATCCCTTGGAGGCCCGCTTTGAATTCCTCCATATAATTGTCTTCCCAAATTATCTCCCAGCAGTGTCTGTGAAGCAGTAGAAAATATTGTTCTCATGAACAATTCTGACAGCCACTTCCATCTTAATAAAAGACTCGACATCCAATCGATCTCGAGGATGCCCTGGGATGAGATTGAAATGATGCTCATCCAGCTTCAAATAGCCAAGCTTCAAGGATATATGGGTGACATATCCACCAATGAGTATATCTCCTATGAGTTTGGTGGCAATGGACATAAGATGGTTTGCAAACCATCTAGAAAGCGCCACCGTGAGTCCTCTATTAACCATCTCAAAAAGAAAGAGCTCAGATTTCTGAATGGTCCCATTGCCATCTCCCCGAGCGAATATGCTATAAGTGAGAAACCTAGGCAAATGTTTGTGCACTGGGGACCGGAGATGAGTACTTTTTGTCTTCTTGACATCCCAACTATAATCTGTGCCAAAATGGGTCCATGCCCGAGTTGCGAAGAATTCCACTTCGCTGTCATTGAGGATGCCTTCCGAGAGTAGATTAAATAAATCCCCGAATTCAGTGGCATTAAGGGTGTTTGGATTATTGCAGAGTTGGAATTTCACCACTCCAGTAGGATAACTTGCAAAATGCTCAGAAATTCCAGTGTTGGCTCTCGTAATGTGGGCTGATGAATGTCCACGAATTTCTTCAAGTGACAGGCCTGGAGTTGCTCTATCATTGCCATTTCAAGCCCAAGAGTTCGGACAGTTTGCCATTCAAAGGACCTCGATGAAAGGAGAGGCCTTTTCTTCAAGATGGAGTATCGAGGATGACAATGCTCCGGGATTCTGTTTATGAGGTAATCTGCGTACCTCCTGGGAGCATGAGACTTTTTTATTTTTCCTTTTGATGAGCTGGTTTCCATTTGGATTGAAGAAATGAAGTTTATAGAGTTTAGGAAAAAATTTTGACAAAAAATTTTGAGGAAACCCTAAAGGAGTATGATTTTTTATGAAGGAATGAACTTTTGATGGTATTTATAGGAAAAGTTTGTGACTTGGGGGCCGGAATCTTCAATATCTCATTGAATGTGTGTAAATGAGAGCGGTTTCTAGGAGTTGAAAGGTTGAAATGTGAAAAATAACCGGCTGTTTTCTTATATACCCGATGCATTCACGGGCGTGAAATATGTATTCACGGGCATGAATGGTCGTGTTCACGGTTTACTGAAGGGGTGCTCTACTTGTGAATAAAGGCGTGAAAATGGTCACAGTCGTGACCTTTGAATGTCATGGTCGTGAATAATGAACTCTCATGGGGGTGAAAAAAATCATCACGGGCGTGAAAGGTTGAATTTCACTACTTATACCCGTGAAGCAAAGCGTGACTCAAAGCGTGTACGTCTCTGTGAGTTTGGGGTGAATATGTTTACGGGTGTGAAAATACGTCACGGGCGTGAACAAGGCTTTTCACAGGAGTGAATGAAGTCGTGAACATTATCTTCACTACTTGAAGTCATGAACTATGTCATGAATCAAGTCGTGAATGACACTGCCTCTTTTGGCTATTTAAGTCACGGGCGTGAACATATGTCACGGGCGTGACTTCCCTAAACTTTCCATCAAATAAAATTAAGTCCTAAAACAAGACTAAATCATTTCTATGAAGATTTTATTTCTTATAACATAAACTCTTCATCAAATTTACTACCTTTATCTAGTGATATGATACAAAATTAAGATTATCATTTAAGATTTCATAATTTAGTAATCACAAGGTTAATCCATCAATCATACCAAGTTCTCTTTTAATGAAATTAAATCTTTCCTCATTTAGAGACTTAGTAAAAATATCTGTCAATTGATTTTTTGTGCTAATAAATTCCAATGCAACATCTGCATATTGAACATGATCTCTAATAAAGTGGTGTCTAATGTCAATATGCTTACTTCTAGAATGTTGAATGAGATTCTTTGAAAGATTTATAGCATTTGTATTGTCACATTTAATAGATATATGGTTCATATCATGACCATAGTCCTTAAGTTGTTGTTTCATCCAAAAAATTTGAGTACAACAACATCCAGCTGCTACATACTTTGCTTCAGCAGTTGAAAGAGCAACTGAAACTTGTTTCTTGCTAAACCAAAAAACTAAGCATTATCCAATAAAGTGACAAGTACCTGAAGTACTTTTTCTATCTAAAAGACTACCAGCATAGTCTGCATCTGAATATCCTATAATATAGAAGGATGAATTTCTAGGATACCATAAACCTAGATGCAATGATCCATGTAAATATTTCAGAATCCTTTTTACTGCATTTAAATGAGATTCTTTAGGACATGATTGAAATCGTGCACACAAGCAAACACTATACATTATATCGGGTCGAGAAGCAGTAAGATATAAAAGTGATCCGATCATACCTCTATAGAGCTTTTCATTAATGCTCTTACCCTTTTCATCCTTGTCCAATTTTGTTGATGTGCTCGTAGGAGTCATGGCATTCTTGCATCCTTCCATACCAAATATTTAATTAAATCTTTGGCATATTTGGATTGGTTGATGAATATGCCCTCATTGCTTTGCTTTATTTGTAGACCATGGAAATACTTAAGCTCTCCCATCATACTCATTTCAAATGCCCTAGTCATATACTTAGCAAATTCTTGACAAAGCAACTCATTAGTAGAACCAAATATTATGTCATCAATATAAATTTGAACAATTGGTATATCATGCTTATGCTTTTTAATAAATAATGTGGTGTCAACATTTCCCTTTGTAAAGTTGTTTTCTAATAGAAAAGAACTTAGTCTTTCATACCAAGCTCTTGGGGCTTGTTTCAAACCATATAAAGCTTTTGAAAGTTTAAAAACATGATTTGGCAAATCATAGCTTTCAAAGCCTGGTGGTTGTTCTACATAAACTTCTTCTTCTATATAACCATTTAGAAATGCACTTTTCACATCCATTTGAAAGAGTTTGAAATTCATGTGACATGCATATGCTAAAAGTATTCGAATGGCTACTAATCTAGCTATAGGTGCATAGGTTTCATCATAATCTATACCTTCTTCCTGATTGTATCCTTTTACAACTAATCTAGCCTTATTCCTAGTTATTGATCCTTGTTCATCTAGTTTATTTCTAAATACCTATTTGCTACCTATAATTTGATGATTCTTGGGTCTAGGTACTAATGTCCATACCTTACTTCTCTCAAATTGGTTGAGTTCCTCTTGCATGGAAATTACCCAACTTTCATCATTAAGAGCCTCATCAACATTTTTAGGCTCAATTTGAGAAATAAAAGCAAGGTCAGTGACTAAATATTTGAGATCAGATCTAGTACTTACTCCCATTGAGAGTTCACCAATGATCTGCTATTTTGGATGATATTTCGTCATTCTCCATTCTTTTGGGAGTTCTTGTTCGTTTTCTTCTTGAGTTTGAGGTAGAGAATCATTTTGATGTGAATCTTCTTGATCATTTTCTTCTTTTCCATTTTCAAGATCAAGTCTTTCCATGTTACCTACAACATCATCAAGAACACTACCTTTCACAAGATCAAGTCTACTAGATTCATTAAAGACAACATACATAGATTCTTCAACAGTTAATGATCTTTTGTTAAATACTCTATATGCTTTGCTAGTTGTAGAGTATCCTAAAAAGATACCTTCATCAGATTTAGAAGCAAATTTTCCAAGGTTGTCCTTGGTATTCAATATGAAGCATTTGCATCCAAATACTTTAAAGTACGATATCAAGGGCTTTCTTCCATTCCATAGCTCAAATGAGGTTTTGTTTAAAAGAGGTATTTTGAAAAATCGATTTGAAATATAACATGCAGTGTTTGTGGCTTCTGCCCAAAAGTAAGTTGGTAAACCATATTCATTGAGCATTGTTCTAGCCATTTCAATTAAAATTCGATTTTTCCTTTCAACTACCCCATTTTGTTGAGGTGTTCTAGGAGATGAGAAATTCTATGAAATGACATGTTCAAGACAAAAGCTTTCAAAGTTTTCATTTTCAAATTCTTTGTCATGATCACTTCTTATCTTTGAAATATAGTACCCTTTTTCATTTTGAACTCTTTTAGCAAAGTTTTTGAAATTTTCAAAAGCATCACTCTTTTGAGCTAAGAAATTTTCAAAAGCATCACTCCATGTTAGCATGACCAAGCCTTCTATGCCATAGCCAAGATTCATCACTAGTGGTTACAAGACACTTAGAGGAATGGTTAGATAGTTCATGTAAGTTAATTATGTATGTATTGACATTTCTATTTCCTTTAAATATCTCTTGACCATCGATAGAGATCAAAAGACATTCATTGGAAGTAAAGATGATTTTTTTTCCTTTATCACATAATTGACTAACACTTAACAAGTTATATTTCAAGCCATCAACAAGTAAGACATTTTTAATAAAAGTAGTACCATTAATACCAATAAATCCAATGCCAATTACCTTACCCTTAGCATTGTTTCCAAAGGTAACTTTACCTCCATCAATACTTTTGATTTCTTTGAAGAGTTCTTTATCTCTTGTCATATGCCTTGAGCATCCACTGTCTACTAGCCAAACATTTTTGTTTATTGTGGACTTGAGGCATACCTATAGAATCACAGTTCAAGTATGATTTTTAGGTACCCAAATGAGCTTGGGTCCTTGGGGGTTAGCACATGAAGGTTCCCAATGAGCCTTCCTTATCCAACAATGTTTATTTATGTGCCCATTTTCATACAATAATTACATTATTTCGATCTAAACTTGTTTATTAGTCTTACAAGATTTTTGAATATCATATTTCTATCAAACTTATTTTAAGAATAATGACATGCACAGTCATGATTAATTGATGTTTTTCTAGATGTATGCTTCTTATAAATAAAGGCATGATTATTCTTTTTATGTATAGAAGGTTTAACATGCTTATTCATTGGTGTTGTTCCAACAAGTGTGGAGATGTGAGGTTCACTAGACTCAACAAAGATGGTTTTATGAGAAGATGATGATGTGTCCTTAAATCCTAGACCATGCCTAATTAAGAGTGATCTTTGAGACACAATGAGAGTATCTAAACTCTCTTTACCTTTGTGAAATTTAGAAATGGAATTTCTAAGTTCCTCAACTTCATTTTTCAAAGTGTTATTTTCTTTAAGTAAAAAAGCAGTTGAGGGTCTTGATGAATATTCATCTAATGACTTTTGAAGAGATTCATTAGATAATTTAAGCTTCATGTTTTCCTTTTCTAAAATATCTATTTTATTTTTTTAAATTAGAGATGTTATTTCTATAAGTACTAAATTTACTTCTATATTTCTCTAATTCTAGATTTAATTCTTCTATTAGGCTTTCCTCATCATCATCATCATCATCATCATCACTATCATCATCATTATCACTACTATCATTGTTCAAAGAGTATGAGTGTAGTGATCTTACCTTATTCGAGACATGATCATCAATAGCCATGAAACATAGGTTGACCTCTTCGCTTTCATTATCATCTTTTTCACTTGAAGAGCTTTTGTCATCCCATGTGGCTTTGTAACCTTTCTCCCCATTCTCTTTGGTATTTGCTCTTATGCTTCTTGAGCCTTGGACATTCTGGTTTGATATGTCATTTCTTTCCAGACTCATAGCACTTTACCTCTTCCTTACTTCTTTGTGCATCATTAGAAGTTTGTTTGAGGTTTCTTTGCCTGAATTTTCTAGAGTTGCTCATTTTCTTCTCAATGATTCTTTTTAGTCTTCTTGAAAGCATAACAATGTCCTCATTTTCATCATCACTCATTTCTTCATCATTTTCACTTTTTTCTTGAGATTTTGAAGTAGTGGCTTTGAGTGCTAAGGGCTTTCTTTTCTCTAGCTCTACTTCAAGCTCTCTATCTCTTTTCACTGTCATTTTATGTGTGAGAAGTTTTCCAATCAGCACATCAGTATTCATGATGCTCATATCTTCATTTGCTTCTTCTATGCCAGCAACTCTTGAGCCATAGTCTTTAAGAGGAAGACTTCTCAGGATTTTGTTGTTTACATCTTCCAAACTCATATGCTTCCCAAGTTTCCTCATTCCATTTATAATGGCTAGAAGGCGGTTATTCATGTCAGTGATTGACTCGTTGGATTTCATCTTGAATAGCTCATATTCTGATGTAAGAAGTTGAATCTTCTTGAATTTGACTTGCTTAGTTCCTTCATGATAATTTTCCAATGTCTTCCACATGTTGTATGTTGTTGGGCAGTGTTGTATTCTTCCACATTCTTCAATAGATAATGAGCTTGATAGGATTGCCATTGCCTTCTTGTTTTTGAAATTTGCTCTTCTTTGAGGCTCTGTCCAATCATCTCTTGATAGGATTTCTTCTTCACCATCAGCTCCTCTTCTAGTGGTGGTGTTTCTTTTCGTACACTATCCCAGACTTCAATTCCTTCACTATCCAGGTATGTCTCCATCCGAAACTTCTAATGGGCACAATTTTCTCCATCAAAGTAAGGTTTGAGACTTAGGAATCCTTCACTGGCCATATCTTAATCTTTACTAGCGCTTTTTAGGCTTCGATGCTAGAATAAGCTCTGATATCAATTGTTGCCCATATATTAAGCCAAGAAGGGAGGTTGAATTGGAGTTTTAAAAATTAAACTTTAAAGTGCGGAAATAAAAATTAATTTTAAGAGGGATTGAGAAATTTGACACAAGGATTGTTATAGAGGTTCGGGTGTTAACAAACCCTACTCCTCTCCCCAATCGCAATTGGGAGTTTCACTAACACACTAAGTGTTACAATAGAGTTTTACAAGCTCACTCCTAACTATGGTGTTTCTCACAATGACTCACATCTAACCCAGAAATCCCTTGTGTTTTAATGGCTCACACAATAACCAATTCCTTGTGTTTTACAGGCTCACACAAACAATCTTTTAATTTGTATTTTACAGGCTCACACAAACAACCTTTACTTTGTGTTTTAAAGGCTCACACAACTAACCCTTACAAGTGTTCTACTCTTAACCCAAAAATACCCAAAACTCTCTTGCGTAATAAATGATTATAGAGAGAAACAGTTACAAATATTTATTGCTCAATAAATGATGAGCAAAAAGATTTTCACAGAGAATAGATATTGGTTATGAAAGTATTAAATGTATAAATAGCTTGTAATAAGATACAAAGTATTTGCTATCCTTTTGTACTGAATGCATAAATGACTGGCATTTATACTCTCATGGCTGATTATAGCCGTTAGGGTGCATTTAATATGAAACTAGCAGTTATACCAACTAAATATTCGCGCTTGACATTTTCCTCTTTCATCCTTCACAGGCGTGACTATGTTTGTCACGGGCTTGACTGTTCTTCCAAGTTATGACTAAAGTGGTGACTTTGGTCATGAAGCTCTCTGGAAGGTTTTGAAATATTGGGTCACGGGCGTGACATACATCTTCACGGGCGTGACAAACTTTCCAGTCGTGATCCAAGTGGTGACTTTGGTCGTGAAGCTCTCTGGATGAAATTGTCATGAAGATTCACGGGCATGACATTTAATTCATAGGCGTGACTTAAATGTACATTTCACAGTTTGTGTCTTCCTTCATGGCCGTGAACTTCAAATGTTGGTTTTGGTGATGGTTAGCTCTTTCACGGGCGTGACATATAGGGTCACGGGCGTGAACATGCTACTTTCTTAATTTTGTCTTTCAAGGATTATTCTTCCATTCTCCATTCTTGCTATTTTATTTCATACCTTGTTAATAGACTTAGAAAACAAGTATGTTAAATTCAATATTGTTATTTTATTTGTTATCATCAAAATGACGAAAATACCCCTCAAGGTTTAACAATTACAAAATAATTATTATTCAAAAATAAGCAACTTCAAATACTGTCCTTATTTATTGAAAAATATGAATAAAATAATTATCTTTATCCCATGTCATGAAAATAATACAAATGAAAGAAATAAAATGCAACCGACCAAACACGGTTTTAGTTTGACTGATCTGATAGCCTCATACTCCTTTTCTTGACAGCTCAAATATCTAATGACTCTAAACTTGCGTATAGGAAAACTCATATGCTAAGCTACTGAAAGTTTAGTGGTACATATATGCAAAACATTTTAACATCCATTCATACATAGTCATACAATACAACTTTATGCATACCTTGTGCATTCGGACATGCCTTCAAATACCATGTAATTTTATCATAAAAATTAAAATACAAAATTCTTGTTATAGGGGTTTCAAAAGTGTAAATGGTCATTCATGATTGTGAAGCCTTCTTTTATGGGTTGTCTACCCGTGACTCAAACCGTAACCATTTTTGTGTAGACATTCACAAGCGTTAACAACATGTCACGACTGTGAATTAGCAGTCCATGTCAAATTTCAGCACCAATTCAAGGTAATTATACACACCATATGCAAAAGCTCTAAGGCTAACCAATGTTTGCCACTCCTATTAACACTTTCTAACATATTCCATCATTTCTTAGCTATAATTCATGTAGATTCATCAATTAATCAATTGAACTAGATTTCATCCCCAAATCCATAAACATCAACTTCCATTATTACATATACATACAAAGCTGCACATATAATCATAAGTACAATTATTACATCTCCTATACTAAATTATGCCAAAAACATGGCAGATAGCATACCAACATCAATTTCAACATACATGTCATAAAAAAATTATTATGTGTATGTGTACAAACCTAAATTGGAGCCTCTATTTTCAACCTCTCTCTCGTGCCTTATCTCACTAGTTAGTCTCTCCACTTTCTTTCTTGGTTCATAATACAAAAATTAGAGACCATATTACTGCCTAACCAATTTAAAACATCCATTATACCATAGCTAAACAAAACCGTAACTTAATCTACCACAATGGATTATTAATCACTATATTCCTTTATTAACCAATTTAAACTAATGAAAGAACAAATGAAACATGATTTTTTACCTCTATTTTGTAGAATCTGGATAGGTTATGGTTCACATTCAGTTCCTCCATTATTCCTAAAATATGCGCTCTTTGAATTGCAAAATTCTTGATTATATCAATTTTAATCTTGTTTAAGAGGTTGATTTTGTAATAGAAAGTTAATAATCAAAGGTAATTAAATGAAGGTTGATTCTGGTGTTGAAAGAATCTACTGGCTAGGATTTTAAATTGAAAAATCGTGAGTTTCTATTAAAAATACAAAATTGTGTAATTTAAACTACGGGTATTCACAAGTGGGACCATGTGTGTCTCGGTTGTGAAGCTATACAACTTTAGAATTCTTATTTTCCAACATTCACGACTGTGATGGGTATGAACACTAAAAAATTTTAGTAAAATTAATGGGTATGAACACTAAAAAATTTTACTTTTCATGTCTTTTTAGCTATTTTCATGTTCCTCTTTGACTCTTAAAGTGTAGGCACTTCCTGGCGTTCTGCTTGATCCGAGTTGTGGACCTTCATAGAAATTGTTTTATGAAGTCCTGTCCTTGCTTGTCCTTGAGTCCAACCTTGCAATGGCACTGATCCCTGAATTTATGTGTGAGCCTCACTAAACTGTAAAGGGGCATCTCTATTGTGATGATCCCATTATCCGCACTAGAAACATGCTTCAATTTCAATTATCTAACTACTCTAAACCTACATGTAAGAAAACTCACACATTAAGCTACTGAAAGCTTAGTGGTACATATAAGCAAAAAAAATTATAATATGCATTCATACATAGTCATACAATACAACTTTATACGTATACCTTGTGCATTCGAACATGCCTTCAAATATAATTATAAAATGCACTACATACCTTTTTACTGGTTTAAGGCACATACAACTTATGTTACACTTAAGTAGATTCTAATAAGCATGATCATACAACATCCATGTCATGATACATAAGCTTTTATTTTCTAGTTCTATGTATCTGATTACTAGTTTAACATACATGCATGACATAATTCATAAAATGAAATTGTATATATCCATACTTATATAGTTGTATCCATATGTCCATATAACATTCGTATTATATAAGATACAAATTATCAATTTCCTTATTTCATTACTGGGCAACTGACTTACATATTCCTTTTTAGAATTCACATATGGTATATGGTTTCCATATATCTAATTTCCCTTATGATTGTTTCTAGTTTTACTTTGTACTACTCAATACTCTAGACTCGGACTATCTAGATGTGGGTTGTGAAAGAAGAGCTCTCTCACCCGAGCTTAAGCCACCATGCTCATTATCTATATCTATCTATATAAATACTTAGTCGAGCTTCTCAAGTCAAGAGTACTCTCATTCGAGCTTAAGCCACCTTGACTGAGTAAAATAAAGTAATAAGATTAAAGGTGCTCTCACATAAGCTTATGCCACATTTTCCTTTTATTTAGATATGCTCAACTGAGTTTCTGAAATCATAAGCACTCTCACTCGAGCTTAAGCCATCTTGATTGAGTACATAAACATATTATAAGGCACCGTAACCCCCTCAATGGCATATCGTCTATCCTATGCTAGTCCTCATATAGAGAATGGGTATTAATAATTAAAAATTGGTTATTTATCAAATTCCATAGTCCAATTCATGATTTGCACATAACACCTTATGATTTAAGCATAGTAAGTGTATCCATATTTATGTTCAGGTCATCGTATTGTATACCATCTCATTAAATCATGCAAGGTGTGTGCACATACCAATACCATATAATTTCATCATAAAAATCAAAATACAAAATTATGGTTATAAGGCTTTCACAGGCATGAATGGTCATTCACGACCATGAAGCCATCTTTCACAAGTTGTCCACTTGTGACTCAAGATGTAACCTTTTTCTATGTAGACATTCACAGGCATGAATAATATATCATGATCGTGAATCACTAGTCTGTGTCAAATTTCAACACCAATTCAAGATAATTATGCACACCACATGCAAAGGCTCTAAGGCTAACCAATGTTAGCCACTCCTATCAATACTGTTCAACCTAATCCATCATTTCTAAGCTATAATTCATGCAAATTCATCAATTAATCAATCAAACTAGATTTCATGCCCAAATATCAATCATAACATTCATAGACATCAATTTCCATTATTACATATGCACATAAAGATGAACATATAATCATAAGTCCAATTATAACATTTTCTATATTGAATTATGCCAAGAACATGGCAGATAACATACCAACATCAACACACAACATGCCATAAAAGCAAATTATTATGCGTATATGTACAAACTTGAGTTGGAGTCTTAATTTTCAACCTCTATCATATGTCAATCTCTCTAGTGGGTTTCTCCACCTTCTTTCTCGGTCCTTAACACAAAAATTAGAGACCATATTATTACCTAACCAATCTAAAATGTCCATTATACCATAACTAAACATAATCCCAACTTAATCTACCACAATGGGTTCTTAATCAGTATATTCCATTATTAACCGATTTAAACTAATGGAAGAACAAAGGAAACATGATTCCTTACCTCTGTTTCTCCTTTATTCCCAAAATCTACTTTTTTTGAATTGCAAAATCCTTGATTATATCAATTTTAATCTTGTTTAAGAGGTTGATTTTGTATAATCAAAGCTAATAATCAAGGGGAATTAAAGGAAGGTCAATTTAGTGTTGAAAGAATATGGTGGATAGGGTTTTAAATTAGAAAATCACGAGTTTATGTAAAAGACACAAAACTGTCCAATTTAAACTGTTGGTATTCACGAGCGTGACTATGAGTGTCATGACCATGAAGCTACGTAGCTTTAGAATTCTTCTTTTCTTGACATTGACAGTTATGATGATACATTCAAGGTGTGAATATTGGGAAACTTCACTTTTCATATATTGTTAGCTATTTTCATATTCCTAAAACCCATAACCTCTTATATATATCAACTTATATATCACCTATATACACTTATAACATGTTATTTCTAGGTCCTAACTTATGGGCGTTATAGAAATATTACAAAAACAAAACTCTGCGTTTGGATATTTTTGAATTGACCATTTGTGAACAGGGATGCTCATGACGAGAAAGTCAGAAGTCGCCTTTTGGTACAACCAAAATTTAAATAAACTAGCATAAGCAATTTAATCCCTTTATAGAGACCAACTCATTGATCTTTAGAGATTAGGTCCATTAGTAGCACTTATTAGTTTCATATATCTAGTAATCCATGTATGGACATTCAAATATTGAAATTAAAGTCCAAAAATGATTATGCAAAAATGAATGCATATAGGCAATTGTAACACTTTATACCTTTAAATACAACTTGTCACACCCATTTGTACAACCGGGGCAAACCTTACTGTACAGACAGATGCCACATGATTAGACCTGTACCTATATGTCTGAATTAAAAATTTTCTAACGTATTTATGTATTAACAATATCAAATCCAAATCAATTTCATATAAAGAAATATAAAACTTTCTTTCTATATCTGAATCACATCCATAATCATCTCAAAACTATCTTAGGATTTAAAATCCCTTATTACAAAATCCATACTTCTTATACTTATTAAAATCTATTACATGTCTTTATTTAAACAATGAAATAACTATATGTCTCTATCCCATAATATGTGGAATACCAAATGAAATGAATGGAATGAAAGAACAGACCTAACACGGGTTAACTCTGACTGACTTTGTCTTCTCTTCAAGTCAACTTAACAGTCTACTAGCTCAAAACCTGCGTGTAAGGAAACCCATATACTAAGCTATTGAGAGCTTAGTGGTACATATAAGCATTTCAATTCTAGCATGCATTCATGTATCAATATACATCTTACATTCATAAACATACATGTGTGCTTGACCATACCTCCATTTACATATGTATTAACATAAAAGTTCATTCATAATGAATTGGTTTCAATACATCAATAACATGCATTACATAAACGATTCATATAATCATAGTTATAATCCATTTTCTCATATCATTTCTATGTTATCATAATCACAATATCTTTCTTAATGTATTGCAAGCATTTCTAATTTCATATATATATCCGATTTCAAGTTTTCACATCCCTTTTTCTGAATGTATCTGTATTCAAATTCCTGTAATACAAAATTTTGGATTCTTAGCCCAATTCTCTAAACCAAGACTACTTGGATGCAGATTATGAAACATGAGCGCTCTAACATAAGCTTAAGCCACCTACTCACTACTGTATTTGTCTATATTGCTACTACTTAGCTTTTCAAATCAGGAGTACTCTAACACGAGCTTAAGCCACCGTAATTAGCAATGACTCCATGCATATGGGTACAAGAGCACTCTAACTTGAGCTTAAGCCATTTTGTCCCTAATCCGGATATGCTACCACTAAGCTTTTCAAATAAAGAGTGCTCTAACATAAACTTAAGACACCTTGATGAGCAATGTAATAATCACATGCATAAATATTCTACAGTACCGTAACTCCCTTAATGGCATGCCACTTATCCTATCTAGTTATTGAAGAGAGAATGGGCGTATATATTCATTTTATGGATATTAACATCATTTATGTTCCATTCCATAATTTTATAATATCATTGTTGGGTTTTGAAGAATGAATCATATTCATAAACGCAGCGGAAAAATACAATTTTCAAAATCCAAAACAAAAGATCATACTTGTACCATTAAAACTAATTTATATAAATATAAAGTTAAAAATTATACCTTGTAATTTCTTATTTATTCTTCAAATCTTCCATTTGTTGGGCTATAGCAAACCACAACAATCCACAGTAGGATGTCTTTAATGAAAATCTACAAAATGAATGAAGAAGAAACTATCAAGAGAGATAGTTTGAACAAATTCAAAATGCTAGCTTTGAAAGTGTCCTTGAGAGAATTTGGTTGTTTTAAAAATATTTTTTTCACAAAATTTTTTTTTTCATGTCTATTTTCTGCCATTTGATGTCTTTTCAATTTGAATCAAATTCAAAGAAAAGATGAAAAGTAAAAAATTGAGAAAAGGGAAATGAATGAATAGTAATTGGCCATAATTGGCCTAATTAAGGCCAAAATCTACCGTTGGCTAACAGGTGGGAGGCAGCAGCGTGCTAGGCCTGTTGCGGGTTGCTGCTAGGCAGGCCAGCAGCTTGCCTAGCCCGCACGGGCCCGTGACCCTCCCAAACGATTTTTTCGTGTGATCTCATTGCGATCCATCTCTCATATTTTGGATCCTATCCAAGACCGTTTTAGAGATTATAGTAGCTAGGGTGGCTTAAGTTCTGTGAGCACTCCTATTTCACACCTTGTATCTGGACAGTCCGGGAACAAGATTTTGGGCTAATAAATCATAGAATGAAATATGAAAATTTATTAATTGATTAAGTAACAAAGTACAAAATGCTTACATGAGGTGTTGCAAATTTAATTATTGAATAAGGTTATTATGTCATCCTTTTATGTTATGCATTTATTTATTTTATATAACAAATACGTAATAAAATTTGATGTGATATAATTTTATTTGAGACATGCATTTGTGTGACTGCCTAGGGAAAAATTTAATGCTTATATGTAGCACTAAACTAGAGATAGCTTAGTGTGGGTTCTTCTCACACAGGAATTGGAGGTGTAGATAGTAAATAGTGAAGTTGGTCAAGAAGAAATCCAAGCCCATATCAGCGGAGCACAAAAGACATAGTTAGAGGGTTGGTTACTTATCATGTTTTTTTTGAGTTTGACCATGAATATGGATTGTGGTAGACATGTCTCATATGTTAATATTGTATATGTAAATAATTATGTAATATAATCAGGTGCCATATGTGTATACAACATAATGATAAATATATATTGCTAATTAGAAAGACTTGCCTAAACCAATATAAATAAATGGATTAAGTTATTTAAAATGTTTTAATTTGAACAAATTATTTAGCAAATCTTGTGGCATCCTATTTATATATAGAAGATTATTCCTAATATATAAGTAGGGCATCACATTTAGTGGTATCAAAGCCTGGTTTAGGTATTTCTAGGCCTATGTAGGAAAATCGATATTAGGCATAAATATATGTGTCTCATATAATTTTGATATGGGCTTGATTCTTGGAAACTTATAGGATTATAGGAAGATGTCTTCAGAAGAACGAGATATGGCTGAGAGTACTGGCTTTCCTGATACTAGGACTCCTCATTAGCCCAGTGCAATAAGCATGCAGGGACAAAATGCTGCTCCAAATTTCCCATAATAGGCAGCGGAAGAGATTGATCCTAGTCAAAATCCATTTATACAACAGATGACTGGATTATTCCAACATATGGTATGAGCCATTCCTCAATCTACCTTAGTGCCATCACCTAAACCAAAAGTAACAATTGATAAGCTTCATAAGTATGGGGCTTCGAATTTCTATGGTAAGAAAGATGAGGATCCAGCTGCAGCTGAGTATTAGTGTGAAAGAATTTTTAAAGAGTTGCAAGTGGAAGCAGATGACAAAAGATAGATTTGCTACTTCTTTACTACAAAAGGAGGCATATGATTGGTGGAAATCAGTTCTTACTAAGCCAGATGTGGTGGAATTGGTCTCATGGGATTCCTTTCTCTTTGAATTCAAAGAGCAATATATCTTGTTGATCTATATTGATGAGAAAAAGAAAGAGTTCATGAATCTCAAGCAAGGTAAAATGTCAATGACTGAGTATTAGTGGGAGTTTACCAGACTGAGCAAGTATGCCCATGAATTAGTTGCAAAGGAAATAGATAAATGCAGAAGATTTGAAGATGACCTTAATGAAGAGGTTGGAGATATTGTGACTGCTTTCCAACATACCAATTTTTCTCAGTTAGTTTCTACAACATTCAGCCTTGAAAAAATGAAAAAGAGAAAAAATAGAAGAATTTTTTAAAAAGTCAACTACTCCTGAGACTCAATTCACTGGGAAGAAGAGTCATTTCTTTACTAGCCGTTCAAAAATAGAGGACAAGGAAAGGGTCTTAGGTATTCACAAACAGGGTCTATTAGGAGGGGACCGTCCTCTAAGGTACCTTTTGCTAGAACAAGTTCACAACCTTATGTTGGCAAGGAAGTTATACCAGCATGTAGCATTTGCAATAGAAGCCATCGATGGGAATGTTGGCATGTCATAGGTGCTTGCTTTAGATGTTGATCAAAGGAATGCATACGGAAGGATTGCCCAGTCTTGACAGGTAGTACTCCTACTCATACAGCTAGATCAGCTCCGACTCAGCCTGGAGTTCAGTTCAGAGGAGGACTAGGCAGACTGAGGTAGGCTATTTTAGAGACTGCGAATAGACCTGGATCCAATAAAGCTCTAGCTAGAGCCTATGCCATGAAAGCAAAGGAAGATCAGGCGGCAACAAATGTTATTGTCGATATGTTTTCATTATATGATTATGACATTTGTGCACTCATAGATCCAGGTTCCACACATTCCTATATTTGCACTAGCATACCTAGCCAACATAATATGATTAAAGAAAACCTAGAATATGAAATTGAAGCTAGGAATCCTTTGGGTCACAGTGTAATAGTGAATAAAGTATTCAGGAATTGTCCTTTAGTTGTACATGGGAAGGATTTTGTGTAGATTTGATTGATTTTCCTTTCCATGAGTATGATGCCATTTTAGGCATGGATTGGCTCTCATGTCACAGAGCAGTGGTGGATTGCAAGTTTAAATTTATGGTACTTAAGACAGAAACTCAGGAAGAAATTATTGTGAAAGGTGAATTATTCTCACATCCTTGAATCATATCCATAATGCAAGTTGGGAGATTGATGAGAAAAGGGTGTGAAGCTTATTTGGCCTATGTGATTGACACTAGAAAGGAAGGTTCAAATCTTAAAGATATTCTGGTGGTAAATGAGTTCCCTGATGTGTTTCCTGATGACTTACCTAGGCTGCCTCTAAAGAGAGAGGTAAAGTTTGCTATTGATCTTGTTCCAAGAACTATGCCTCTATCAAAGACGCGATATAAAATGGCCCCATTAGAAATAAAAGAACTTAAGACACAATTACAAGAACTCCTTGATAAGGGTTTCATTAAACCAAGTATGTCACCATAGGGTGCACCGGTATTGTTTGTGAAAAAGAAGGATGGATCTTTGAGGCTATGTATTGATTATCGATAGTTGAATAAGGTGACCATCAAGAACAAGTACCCATTGCCACAGATTGATGATCTTTTTGACCAACTTAAAGGTGTAGGAGTATTTTCCAAGATAGACTTGAGATATGGTTATCATCAATTAAGGGTGAAGATAGAGGATATAGCTAAAACCGCATTCAGAACCAGATATGGTCATTACGAGTTTTTGGTTATGCCATTTGGGCTGACCAATGCTCTAACAACAATTATGGATCCAATGAATAGAATCTTCAGGCCGCATTTTGATCAATTTGTGGTCGTTTTCATTGATGATATTTTTGTTAGATGAGTGCTCTAAAGGCAATCTCTTTTAGCACTTATTGTACAAATTTATTTTATTAATAAAAGGTTTTTTCATTAATTTGATGTTCATTTAATATATGAATTGATAAGTGATCTTAAATCAATTAATGAAGTTCTTGATACATAACATATCATGAGGGAAATCATGATGAGATAATGATATTGAGATTCTTATTATGTGTAAGTTAGTATCAAAATTATCCCTAGTCATAGGATTAATGAGACGGGACATTATTAATCCAGACAGACTATCACATGTTACACTCTTTGATTGGATCGAGTCGTAGATCTCATAATCTATAAACATGAGATGTTTAGAGTTAACATGTGGATTCTTGCTAAGTGTAGCTAAATACATTGGATGACTAGCTATGAGACAATCATATGGATAATATATTCAAATGTCAAAGATAGTCTCATCATAGAAATGGTGCAAGTATCCTTACTTTGAGGTACTCAAGGATATCTTGAATATTGATTATGTATTTTGACACTATTCCTTGTTACCTCAGGGAGGTTGCTCATAGGGTGATAATTGGATACAACTTGAGGTATTCGAAGGTAATTGGGTAACCAACAAAGGATTCACCACTCCTGATAGAAGGAGTGTATACCTATGGCCTCTTGTTATGGTCATTACTCGGGAATCTCTAGCCGGAGTGGAAATGTCATAAAGATAGTCTTCAATGACATATCTAATAGAGTAATGAGCCTCAGGGACAAAACTAACATTACTTGGAATAGACGTGACGTAGTCAGTCTAGTGGGAGTTGACACATGTCCATACTCTAAACTATGTGGGTATAGAATGGTGAAAGGAATAATTACACGAAAATTGTCTATGAAAAGGTTCATAGTCAAAGCACTAACTTTCCGGTCAATTGGGGGTCATGCTGTATTGCTAAATACCGCTCATGACTTGCTTAAATTAATTATTAATTTAAGTGGTCAATATAACCAGAAAACTAATGGGTGACACACATTGAAGATATGAAGAATGAGTAAAATGGTCTTGGATATGATCCAAAATATGAGAGAATTATTTCGGGATGGATTGCGATGAGATCGCACAGGAAAAATCGTTCGGAAGCGTCACGGGCCCGTATAGGCCTGTGCAGGCTAGGCAGGCTGTAGCCTGCCTAGTAGGCCAGCTGGGCAGCCCACAGCAAGCTCAGTGCACTGCTGCATCCCTCCCGTTGGCCAATGGGTGAATTTGTCCTTAAAATTAGGCCAATTATGGCCAATTACTATTCATTCATTTCCCTTTTTTCATTTTTGACTTTTCATCTTTTGTTGAAATTTGATTCAAATAGAAAAGACATCAAATGGCAGAAAATAGACATGCAAATATTTTTTGTAAAAAAAATATTTTTAAGACAATAAAATTCTCTCAAGAACACTTTCAAAGCTAGTACTTTGAATTTATTCAAACCATTTCTTTTGCATGGATTATCATTAAAGACATCATAGTGTGGATTGTTGTGATTTGCTACAACCCAACAAAGTGAGGATTTGAATAACAAATAAGAAGTTACAAGGTATAATTTCTAAACTCTATGTTTATATAAATTAGTTTTAGTGGCACTGGTATGATCTTTTGTTTCGGATTTTGAAAATTTTATTTTTCCGCTGCATTTATGAATTTGATTCATTCTTCAAAACCCAACAATTTTGGATATTCTAAAGATTTAGATGAACATGAAAAACATATGAGAATATCGTTATAAACTCTTAGAGCATATAAGCTCTACGCCAAACTCTCAAAATGTGAGTTGTGGTTGAAGGAGGTGACATTTCTAGGATACATTATCTCTGCATAAGGCATTAAAGTGGATTCTAGCAAGGTTGAGGCAATTGTGAGTTAGAAGCCTCTAAGGAATATGACTGAGATAAGAAGTGTGCCATTTATAATGATGCTTCTCATAATAGATTGGGTTGCATATTGATGTAAGATGGAAAGGTGGTTGCTTATGCTTCTAGGTAGTTAAAGCTGCATGAGAAGAATTATCCTACCCTTGATCTGGAGTTGGCAGCTGTAGTTTTAATTGAAAGTGCAACGGGATTGCATGTTATTGATGATTTTGGATCAATAGGTTTTGCAAAATTGAAATTAATTTGTAAAATATATTTTACACATTTTTCTTTCTCTAATATGATCATGGGATAATTAAGGATGATTATTTTGATTGAAAAATAATTTAAAAATGATTCAAATAATTAATTTCATATTTATTTCAAAAATGCCTAAAATTACCGTATTTATGAACATGTGTTGTTATTTGGCTTAATTGATGTGACTGTTTATATTTTTCTTTAATTTGATTATGAAAAACTTATTTAGACATATTGAGAATATGTTTATACCTCTAGAAGAGTCCAATAATTAATTAAAAAATATTTTAATTAATTTTTCAAACAAACACAAAACAGGACTATTTTAGAATACCCGAGGGAGCTGTTTTATTTGATTTTTTTGTATGGGGAGAACAAGAGTTCTTCTAGAGTCAGGATTGTTGGGTTGCCTCAAGCTCACTTTATAAGAATATGTTCAATCCATTGAAATTAGATTTCACGATTAATGGGTTAGACTTAACTGATGTTATTAACTTGTTGGATTTGCGTCAAGGTTAATGTGTATTGGAGGCAAAGTTGGGTTTGTATACATGAGATGTACACATATCAAGAGTTGATAGCCCAACTTATATGCACACGTCAATAAGTTGATAGCACAAGATTCGATAGTTGAATGAATAATACAATTGTATGGATTAGATACCTACCAACCAAAATAAGGATAGCTTGTTGAGTTGACTCAAGGTTATTCTTAACTAGTTGGATATCAACCCACTAGGAGAACTTCCATATAACTTCTTCCGGGTTCATAGTGAGGGCTATGGATTCGCAATAAAGTAGTGGGAGTCATAATCCAATTTATTAAAGACCTAATAAATATGCATTTTATGTACATTCTAACATGTTCTATTTTACATCTAGGTTGCTAGAATCATCATCATGATAAGTGTGAATTTGTGATTCCTAATGGAATCAAATAAGTTATTCGGGCCTAATTTTTTGGATTGGCTAAGGAATCTAAGAATAGATTGACTGTCCTAGATGAGGCACTCCCTAATCCCCTTGCAACTAATGTTTCTGAAGATGTTTAGAAGGCATATCAAAAGCATCTTGATGATAGTGAAATGGCAAGCTGCATTATGCTTGCTACTAGTTAAGCTGAGTTACAAAAGCAGCATGAGGCTATGGATGCTAATTCCATAGTATACCATCTAATAGAGCTTTTTGATGAGCAAACACGTTTTGAAAGGTTTGAAACTTTAAGGTTGCTCTTTCGCACTAAGATGGTTGAGGGGACATCTCCAGTGCAATATGCATTGAAGATGAATGGCTATATTGAGAGGTTGGCTATATTGAGAGGTTGGCCACCTTGGGATTTGTGATGGACCATGAATTAAGTATTGACTTAATTCTAACCAGTTTGTCTAATAGTTATTCATATTTTGTGCTTAACTATAGGATGAACCAAATCTCTACCACTATTCATGAGCTGATTAACTTGCTCAAAATAGCTGAGCCATTTGTCAAGAAGGACAGTAAGACAGTGATGCTGGTGGACTCTTCAAGTTCTAAAAGGAAGAATCTTAAGAAGAAGAAGAAGTCCATGAAACCTAAGGGAGGCATGGCCAAGAAGAAGGCCAAGGAGATTGCTCCAAAGGGGACATGCTTCCATTGTGGCAAGGATGACCATTGGAAGAGAAATTGCAAGGCTTACTTGGAGTCCTTAAAGAATAAGGCATTTGATGCCCCATCTACTTCAGGTAATATTGTCATTGAAATTAATACTGTTTCCGATAATAATATATGGGTATTAGATATCGGTTATGGCTCTCACATATGCACTGATATGCAGGGCCTAAGGAACAGTAGGCAGCTCAATAAGGGAGAGTCATACCTATGTGTTGGAAATGGAGCAATGGTTGCTGCATTAGCTGTAGGAACATATGTATTGACCCTCCCTAATGGGCTTATATTAAATTTGGATAATTGCTACTATGTACCTGCTTTGACTAAAAACATTATTTCTATTTCAAGTCTAAATAAAGATAGTTTCCTTTTAGCTTTTAGTAACAATTGTTGTTTTATTATGTTCAATGAAATTCTTTATGCTAGTGGTACATTACGCAATATAATATACATATTAGATATGTAAAATCCAATTTTAAACATCAATGATAATAAAAGGCAAAAACAAGATATGTTGAAATCATCTTACTTATGGCATTGTCGCCTTGGTCATATAAGTGAGAAACACATGGCTAAGCTACAGAAAGTGGTATTTTGGGGTCATTTGATTATGAATCATATGACACATGTGAATCTTGCTTATTAGGCAAGATGACTAAATTACCCTTTAAGGGAAAGGGTGAACGTGCTAATGAACTTTTAGACTTAATACATTCAGATGTATGTGGTCCAATGTCTACACACGCTAGATGTGGTTTCATCTACTTCATTACTTTTATCGATGACTACTCACGATATGGGTACTGTATCTTATGAGATACAAATCTAAAGCTTTTGAAAAGTTCAAAGAATTCAGAAATGAAGTAGAGAAAAAACTTGGGAAAAGTATTAAAACACTTTGATCACATTGAGGAGGTGAATACTTAAGCCAAAAGTTTCTAGATTATCTTAGGGATAATGGGATTTTATCTCAATGGACTCCACCTTACATGCCACAACACAATGGTGTGGCTGAAAGAAGAAACCGAACCTTGTTAGACATGGTAAGGTCTATGATGAGTTTTGCAGAACTGCCTAAATCCTTTTGGGGTTATGCACTAGAGACTGCCAATTATATATTAAATGGAGTTCCTTCGAAGTCAGTTGATGTTACTCCATATGAGATATGGTATAACAAAAGGCCCATATTTTCTTACATGAGAATTTGGGGTTGTCCTGCTTATGTGAAGCGGACAATGTCAGCTAAGCTAGAAGATAAGTCTGACCGATGTCTGTTTGTGGGATATCCAAAAGCATCATATGGATATCACTTTTACCACCCCTTGGAGCAAAAAGTTTTTTTTTCAAGACATACTTAAAGGAGATAGTGGGAGCAAAATTGAACTTGAAGAAGTTCAAGATGCTCAAACAGATGCTGATCAACTGCCTGAATCCAAGCTTGTTACTCATGTAGATGATATAACAGCTCAACCTTCTGAAGCACAAGAGCTTTATAGGTCAAGAATGATACGTACTATTCCAGAGAGATATGAATTTCTCATTAGTGAACAGAACGATGTATTGCTCATAGAAAACGATGAGCCTACAACCTATGAAGAAGTTCTGAATAGTTCAGAATCTAACAAATGGCTTTAAGCCATGAAGTTAGAAAAGGATTCCATGTATGAAAACCAAGTATGGAATTTGGTTGACCCACCAGAAGGGATAAAGCCTATAGGGTGCAAGTGGGTTTTCAAAAAGAAAAATAACATGGATGGTAATGTGGTTACCTATAAAGCTAGATTTATAGCTAAAGGTTATCATCAAAGTCAATGAATTGACGATCATGAAACTTTTAGCCCAGTAGCTATGCTTAAATCCATAAGGGTACTCCTAGCCATTGCTACTCAATATGATTATGAGATATGACAAATGGATGTGAAGACAACTTTTCTTAATGGAAATCTGACTGAGGATGTGTACATGACATAACCAAAAAGCTTCATATTCAAATATGGCAAAAAGGTATGTAAGCTTCAAAGATCCATTTATGGATTAAAGCAAGCATCCAGGAGTTGGAATATTCATTTTAATGAGACAATCAAACAGTTTGGTTTCTTACAAAATCCGAATGAACCTTTTGTTTACAAGAAGGTTAGTGGGAGTGCAATCGTATTTCTTGTGTTATATGTAGATGACATATTTTAATGGGAAATGATGTCTCAACCTTACAATCAGTCAAATTTTGGTTATCCAAGAATTTCTCTATGAAAGACCTTGGAGAAGCAGTCTATATTTTGGGGATAAAGATCTATAGAGATAGATCTAAAGGATTGCTTGGTCTTTCACAGTCTACATACATAGATAAGATGTTAAAGATATTTAGCATGGAGCAGTCCAAGAGAGGATACATTCCCATGACCCATGGGATTACTCTCTCAAAATCTTTATGTCCAAAGACACAAGATGAGAGGACACATATGAGTTTGATTCCATATGCTTCAGCTATAGGATCAATTAGATATGTACAAGACCCGATGTATCATATGCTCTGAGTGTCTCGAGCAGATACCAATCGAACCCTGGTGAGGGTCATTGGGTGGCTGTCAAGAATATCCTTAAGTATAAGGATGTATTCTTAGTATATAGAGATGGAGATCTTATTGTGAACGGGTATATCGATGCCAGCTTCCAATCTTACAAGGATGACTCAAAATCTCAGTAGGTTATATATTCACGCTAAATGGTGAAGCAGTTAGTTAGAAGAGTTCCAAACAGAAAATGATGATTGCTTCCACAACTGAAGCAGAGTACATTGTAGCATCTGAAGCAGCAAAGGAAATAGTTTGGATAAAGAAGTTCATCATAGAACTTGGAGTGGTTCCTAGCATTATTGATCTAATACAATTGTATTGTGATAATGATGGAGCCATTGCACAAGCAAAGGAGCCATGATCTCATCAGAGATCCAAACATGTACTCAGAAGATACCATTTGATTAGGAAAATCATTGGTAGGAATGATGTAAAGATAGAAAGAGTGCCCACTGATCAGAATATTATTGATTCTTTAACTAAGCCAATTCCCCAAAAGAAATATGATTCTTATGTACTCGCCTATGGAATTAAATACAAAGACGATTGGCTTTAGTGCAAGTGGGAGCTCATTAGAGGAGTGCTCTAAAGGCAATCACCTTTAGCACTTATTGTATAAATTTATTTGATTAATAAAAGGGTTTTTCATTAATTTGATGTTCATTTGATATATGAATTGATAAGTGATTTTAAATCAATTAATGAAGTTCTTGATATATAACATAACATGAGAGAAATCATGATGAGATCATGATATTGCGATTCTTATCATGTGTAATTATGTTAGTATCAAAATTATCCCTAGTCATAGGATTAATGAGATGGGACATTATTAATCCGGACAGACTAGCACATGTTACACTCCTTGATTGGATCGAGTAGTAGATCTCATAATCTATAAATATGAGATGTATAGAGTTAACATGTGGATGCTTGCTAAGTATAGCTAAGTACATTGGATGACCAACTATTAGACAATCATATGGATAATCTATTCAAATGTCAATGATAGTTCCATCATAGCAATGGTGCAATTATCCTTAAACTTGAGGTACTCAAGGATGTCTTGAATATTGATTATGTATTTTGACACTATTCCTTGTTGCCTTAGGGAGGTTGCTCATAGGGTGGTGATTGGATACAGCTTGAGGTATTCGAAGGTAATTGGGTAACCAACAAAGGATTCACCATTCCTGATAGAAGGAGTGTATACCTATGGCCTTTTTTCATGGTCATTACTCGGGAATCTTTGGCCGGCGTGGAAATGTCATAAGTATAGTCTTCAATGATATATCTAATATAGTAATGAGCCTTAGGGACAAAAACTAATATTACTTGGAGTATACTTGATGTAGTCAGTCTAGTGGGAGTTGGCAAATGTCCATACTTTGAACCAAGTGGGGTATAAAATGGTGAAAGGAATAATTGCACGGAAATTATCTATGGAAAGGTTTGTTGTCAAACCACTGACTTTTCGGTTAATTGGGAGTCATAATGTGTTGCTAAATATTGTTCTTGACTTTTTTAAACTAATTGTTAATTTAAGTGGCCAACATAACCGGGAACTTAATGGGTCACACTCATTGAAGATATGGAGAATGAGTAAAATGGTATTGGATATAATTCAAAATATGGGAGCATTATTTCGGGATGGATCATGATGAGATCGCATGGGAAAAATTATTCGGGAGGGTCACGGGCCTGTACGGGCTAGGTAGGCTACTAGCCTGCCTAGCAGGCTAGCTGGGCTGCCCAGTGGCAGCCCGTAGGAGGCCCAGCGCGCTGCTGCCTCCTTCCTATTGGCCAACAAGTGAATTTGGCCTTAATTTGGCCAATTATGGCTAATTACTATTCATTCATTTCCCTTTTCTCCATTTTTGACTTTTCATCTTTTCTTGGAATTTGATTCAAATAGAAAAGACATCAAATGGCAGAAAATGGACATGAAAATATTTTTTGTAAAAAAAATATTTTTAAGACACAATGAAATTCTCTCAACAATATTTTCAAAACTACCACTTTGAATTTGTTCAAACCATTTCTTTTAATAGTTTTTTCTTCATTCTTCGCATAGATTATCATTATAGACATCCTAATGTGGATTGTTGTGGTTTGCTATATCCCAAGAACGTGAAGATTTGGATAACAAATAAGAAATTACAAGGTATAATTTCTAACCTCTATGTTTATATAAATTAGTTTTAATGGCATAAGTATGAGCTTTTGTTTCAGGTTTTGAAAATTTTATTTTTCTGCTGCGTTTATGAATCTGATTCATTATTTAAAATCCAACAATTTTGGTATATTCTAAAGATTCAGAAGAGCATGAAAAGCATTTGAGAACAACATTGCAGACTCTCAGAGAATATAAGCTCTATGCCAAACTCTCAAAATGTGAGTTTTGGTTGAAGGAGGTTACATTTATGGGATACATTATCTCTGTAGAAGGCATTAAAGTGGATTCTAGCAAGGTCAAGGCAATTGTGTGTAGGAAGCCTTTACGGAATGTGACCGAGGTTAGAAGTTTCTTGGGTTTAGCTAGATATTATCGGAGATTTGTCAAGGGTTTTTCAATGATTTCTTCTCCTTTAACAAGACTATTGAGAAAGGAGGTTAAATTTGAGTGGACAAATAAGTGTTAAGATAGTTTTGATAAGCTCAGAAGTATGCTCATTGTGGCCCCTATTTTGACACAACCCATCCCTATTAAGGAGTCTGTCATTTATAGTGATGCTTCTCATAATGGATTGGTTTGTTTATTGGTACAAAATGGAAAGGTGGTTGCTTATGCTTCTAGGTAGTTAAAGTCGCATGAGAAGAATTATCCTACCCATGATTTGGAGTTGACAGCTATAATTTTTGCATTGAAGATTTGGTGCCATTATTTATATAGGGAGAAGTGTTTCATTTACACATATCACAAAAGTTTAAAATATCTTCCCTCCTAGAAATAATTGAATTTGAGGTAGAGAAGATGGCTAAAGCTAATAAAGGATTATAATTGCGTGATTAACTACCATCCAGGCAAAGCTAATGTAGTAGTAGATGCTTTAAGCAGAAAGATTGTGGCAGAGTTGCACCTTCAACCCACTCTTACATAGGAAATCAAGTATGCACAAAGACAGGATAAAAAGATATATGGGAACGGAAGTGGGAACGAATCACTATAGATTTTGTGACTGGATTGCATTTGACTCCAAAGAAACATGATACTATATGGGTCACAGTGGACAAATTTACAAAGTCAGCACATTTTTTACCTATTAGGAAGGACTACCCACTGAATAAATTGGCAAACATTTATATGAATGAAATAGTACAACTTCATGGAGTGTCTGTTTCTATTGTGTCTGATAGAGATCTCCGCTTCACATCTCAATTTTGAGATAGTCTACAGCGAACTCTAGGTGCTAAGATCAATTTTAGCATGACTTTTCATCCGTAGATAGATGGATAATCAGAAAGAGTCATTCAGATTCTAAAAGATATGATGAGAAGTTGTGTCATTGAATTTGAAGGTAGCTGGGACAAATATCTTCCTTTAATGTAATTTGCTTATAATAACAATTATCAGTCTAGTATCCAGATGGCTCCATATGAGGCACTTTGTGGCAGAAAGTTTCGAACACCTCTATGTTGGACAGAACTCAGCGAGAGGAAGCTTGTGGGACCTGACCTAGTGCAAGAGATAGAAGAAAAAGTCAGAGTCATTCATGAAAGACTTAAGGCAGCTAAAGTTAGGCAGAAATCATATGTTGATCTTAAGAGATGAGACATTGATTATGAAGTGGGTGATAAAGTTTTTCTTAAAGTTTTTTCGTGGAAAAAAAATTATGAGATTTGAAAAGAAAGGCAAATTAAGTCCAAGATTCATCGAACCTTATGAAATATTAGAAAGAGTTGGACCTGTTGCTTATAGACTCGCTCTACCACCAAAGTTGAGTATGATACATAATGTTTTCCATGTCTCAATTTAAGATGATATAGATCAGATCCTAATCACATTATACTTGTTGAAAGCATTTAAGTGAGATAAGATTTGACATATAAAGAATAACCAATCCAAATTTTAGCAAGAGAAATTAAGGAGCTGAGGAACAAACGAGTACCATTAGTGAAAGTGCTATGGAGGAATCATGCAATCGAAGAAGCAACATGGGATGGTGAAGAAGTGATGAAAGCTCAATACCCTCACCTATACAATGATGATGCATAAGGTATGTTTCAAGGACGAAACATCTTAAGGGAAAGAGAATTGTAACGTCCACTAATTAGAGTCTAATTAGAATAAGTATGTGGTATACATAGAAAACACATGATAGATAATAGAGATTAAAATAGATGGAATAAATGACTAAATTAAAAATTAAAATGAATTAATTGATTGACATGATAAATTTGAGTAAATTAGACCATATAATTAAATTATACTTTTGGTAAAAAAATTTAAGGACTAGATATAAGTAAATATGTGATAATAATAATAATAATAATAATAATAATAATAATAATAATAATAATAATAATAATAATAATAATAATAATAATAATAATAATAAAATGCACAAAAAAAAAACAGAAAAGGGCGCAGTAGAAAAAAAAGGGAAAGAAGAATAATAAATGGGAAAAGGGAAGGGGGAAAGAAGTCAATTAAGACTTTCTACACTCTTCTATTGATGATCATCATCCCTTCCCTTCCTCCTTATAACAGTCCCCAATTCTTCATGATTTTCAAGAAATTCACTCCAAAAAACATGTTCTTGGTAAGTAATCTCTTTTCCATAGTTATTGTGTTATTAGAGCTTTTTGGGTTATATTTCTGCAGTGTATTTCATTCTATTTTCGATTATCCTATGAATCGAATTTGGAGAAGTATAAAATATAAAAGTTGTTCATTTATATCTTTTTTATCTATCTGCCAAATTTTATTAAATTATTTTTAATATATGAAGAGAAATGGTAATTTGAGTGAGACTGGTGCCTGGAAGAGTATCAATAGAATAACCTATGGTGTTTGATTAATTTGATCATATTAAGGGCTGAATATAAGGTGAATTAAAGCCTAAAAGTTGTATCCCTAATTATTTTCTAGGTCTTTGCCAAATTTCATATAAATATCTCTTGTGTAGATTGAGTTATAGTGAAATGAACTATGGTTGTTCTTTGATTAAGCTGGTTTCACAAACCTGTGCAGCTCCAGTAAATTTGTATTGCTTTTTGAGCTTTCTAAAGGTCAAAATTTCCAATGTATAAAAGATAAAATTTTAGTTATATATCTTATCTAAGTTTCTGTGAAAGTCTCACCTTAAAATGTCATTTATTTTGTGAGTTATGACCTGAACAATTGAACTGGTCGGGTTGGTACTCTATGCTAAACCAGTTATAGATTATCTAGTGTTTGAGAACCTTATAAATAGAATATGGAAACGTTGTAAACATGAAAAATATTCTAAATTAACTTAATAACTTTATTAAAAGATTCATAATAATTGAATATACACGGTGAAAGATATAAATGTTTAAATATAGTACTCCAAAATTGCCTAAGGGCAGAAAATAGAATAACATTTACAATTATGCTAAAAATTGTATAATGGTTCAAAAATTCTGAAATTTTAGTATGTTTTATTCTTATATGTTAAATTTAATTAGAATAAGGAATCATATAAATTGGATAAGCGTAGAAAAAGTTATAGATCCAATAGTCCTAAGAGGTCCTGTTCCAGCTTAAACAAAATTGTAGTTATTTATTTAAACTATATTAAGAATAAATATTTTATTAATATATTAATTATTTATATTTTTGAGCTGGGATCTCAACAAGAAGAACACCAAAATAGAACAAGCTCTGAGTTTAAATTTTGGAAAAGAAAAACACTATAGAGGTTTGTACATATATGTATTTTGGTTTGCCTTTATGAATGATTGTGTGTGCATGACATAAATTATATGTCAAAATGATGAAATTATATATTATGGCATGTTTTAAAATGATAGAAATGTTATTAACTATGAACTTAACATTATGCTAATATTTGATAAAATATCATGCTATTACATGGTTTTGAAATAAATTGTGAGTATATTATTATGTTAATATGAAATGAGTATTGGTTATAGAAACAAAGTAATTAATGGTGTTAATTGGCCATTTGACAACAAATGTCTTACCTAATAAGTGAAATTGGATTTCAGAAAAAGTTTTATTAATGCCTAAGGTAGAATAAAACTCAACCATTTATTCTTTGAAGCCAAGATATTGAATGTCAATATATCCCCAACCACCTTAGCCTTCTAGCAAAAGATTTCATTTTTTCCAAACTACCCAATTTCTCCAAGATGTTAAGATCCAAAAAATAACATGTGTTCATAGGTCTATCCATAACATTACTATATCCCTTACCCTCTACCTCATTATAAATGGGAAAAGGTGCGCCATACTTGAAATATCCGAAGGTGATGTAGGGGTAGAACTATCGTCCATTGGTTATTTTCCCTTTGATTTCTCACATGAATGAGGAGGTTGTTTCTGGCACAGCACGTGGCTCTTCTCATGGTGATTCACATGGTTCCTCGCATGGAGGCTTGTGGGCTTGGCATTTGAGATGAGGTATATTGGAAACCTATAACAAAGAAGATAAGAGGGCTCGACTAGGGTTAGATAGTGTGGATTTGTAGTGGATAGTGAGAGATTTACGTGGATTTTGCATGTTAGGGCTAGGTTTTAGTGAAGAAAAAGGAGAATAGACAAAAGAAGAAAAAAAGGGAGGCTTGGGTTTACAAGAGAGGGGGGTTGTTGTCCTTTTGTTTTAAATGGCATGGCCTTACCTCATCTTACCTCACACCTTTACAACTCTATCTCACTCTTTAGCTCTTTTGTTTCCTTAAGTTGAATTTTTCTTCCCTATTGGTTCACACTTTTTTCTTTAAACCTCTTCCTAAAAAGGGAAATTAACTACTGTTCTATTACAAAAACTATCTGGACAGTCAAAAAATGAAAATTAAAAAAATTTGCTAAGTAGAAAACTTAGGTTGCCTCCCAAAAAAATCCATATTTACTGTTGAGGTACGACAATCTCAGCTCTTAGCTTCATAAGGCACGAGTAAACACCCTTTCTACTTCCTTTAATATAGGAAGGCCTTCATAATATGGTTTCATATGATGGTTGTTTACTTTAAACTTCTCATTTGTTTTCAGGTTTACTAGCTCAACGACCCCATATGAAAAAATTTTCATTCCATGAACTAAAGGCTTATGCAATAAGAACTTGTCATGGAATCGCTTGGTCCACTCTTTGTAGAGCTTGACATTCTCATAGGCTTCATATCGAAGCTTTTCTAACTCCTGTAATCGTAGCAACTGTTCTTCACTAGCCTCACTCATTTCTAGGTTTAGTGCTTTAATGGCCCAAAAGGCTTTATGTTTAAGTTCCACCGACAAATGACATGATTTCCCAAACTCTAGCCTATATAGACTCATGCCAATGGGCATTTTATAGGCTGTTCATTATACCCATAAGGCATCATTTAAATTTGCAGCCCAATCCTTCCTTGAAGGCCTTACTGTTTTCTCCAAAATATGCTTTATTTGTCTATTGCTTACCTCAAATTGACCGAATGTCTGTGGGTGATAAGGGGTTACTACACTATGTCGTACTCCATATTTCTTCATAAGCTCGTCAAATAGCTTCTTATAGAAATGGGTTCCTCCGTCGCTGATGATAGCTCTGGGTAACCCGAACCTGCTGAAAATGTTATCCTTCATAAACTTAATGACCACATTAGCATCTTTTTGTGTGGATTGGAATAGCCTCAACCCATTTGGACACATAATCCACAGTAACAAGTATATACTCATAACTATTGGAAGAAGGGAAAGGGCCCATGAAATCAATGCCCCAAACATCAAACAGGTCCATAACTAAATTATATGTTTGTGGAATTTCATTTGTTTTTCCTATAGTCCCAATTCTTTGATACTTATCACACTTTAAACAATAATTATGAGCATATTTAAATAGAGAGAGCCAGAAGAAACCTGATTGTAGAACCTTGTGGGCTAGTTTTTTTACCACTGAGATGTCCCCTACACTGAAACTCGTGATATAAAGTTAGGATATTTTTTTGCTCTTCCTCTGGAACACACCGTCTCATTAGTTGGTCCGAGCAATACTTAAAAAGGTATGAATCATCCCAACAATAGTTCGTGCACAGATATAAGAATCTCTTCTTCTCTTGGATGCTCATATCAGGTCTCATAATACCCCAAGCTAGATAATTAACAATGTTAGCATACTAAGGCTCATGGGTCACAACAAACAAATGTTCATCAAGGAAAGTTTCAACAATAGCCATTTTTAAAGCAAAAGAATCAAATTCAAAAATTAACCTAGAAAGATGGTCAACCACTAAGTTCTCACTACCCTTTTTATCCCTAATCGCTATGTTGAATTCTTGTAGTAAAGACCCATCTTATAAATCTAGGTTTAGCATGTGGTTTGGTCAAAAGGCACCTCAAAGCTGTATGGTCACTATACACAATTACTTTAGATCCTAGCAAATAATATATAAACTTATCTAGAGAAAATACAACAGTTAGAAGTTCCTTTTCAATGGTAGAGTAATTAACTTGGGCATCATCCAGGGTTTTGCTAGCATAATATATAACATGTAGAGCTTTATTCACTTGTTGCCCAAGCACAACCCCTATAGCATAATCACTAGCATCACACATGATCTCAAAGGGACTGGATCAATCCGGTGCCATAATCATAGGTGCAGTAGTTAGTTTCTCTTTCAAGATATTGAAAGCAAAAGGACAATCACTATTAAAGGTAAAATCAACATCTTTTTCAAGCAATTCAGTTAGAGGTTATGCAATTTTAGAAAAATCCTTAATAAATTGTCTATAGAAGCCTGTTTGTCCAAGAAAATTTCAAATACGCTTAACAGACGAATGTGGTGGTAATTTAGCAATCAATTCTATCTTCACCTTATCTACTTCAATTCCTTTACTTGAAACTATATGACCTAAGACAATCCCCTTTTTTACCATAAAATGACTCTTTTCCCAGCTCAGTATTAAATTACATTTTATGCATCTCTCAAGCACATGGGTTAAGTTATTCAAACATGCATAAAAAAAGTACCCAAAATAGAAGAATCATCCATAAATATTTCAATACATTCCTCAAGCATATTTGAAAAGATAAAGAACATGCACCTTTGAAATGTAGCTGGAGCATTGCGTAATTCGAACGACATCCTTCTAAAGGTGAACATTTTGAATGAACATACGAAAGTTGTCTTTTCTTGATCCTCTAGTGCTATTGGTACTTGGCAGTAACCTGAAAGACCATCCAAAAAATAATAAAAAGCATGTCCAGAATTTGATCAACAAAAGGGAAAGGAAAATGGTCCTTTTTGGTAACAACATTTAGCTTCCTATAGTCAATACACATTCTCCAACCTGTGGTAGTCCTGGTAGGTACTAACTCTCCTCTCTCATTTCTCACCATTGTAATGCCAGAGTTTTTAGGCACCACATGAACTGGACTAACCCATTTACTATTAGATATGGGATATATGATCCCCTCGTCTAATAACTTATAGACTTCTTTTTTCACTACATCCTTCATGTTAGGATTAAGCTATCTTTGGGTATCCCTAACTAGTTTAGCATCATCCTCTAAAATTATTTTATGCATGCATATAGTAGGACTTATACCCTTAATGTCTGAGATTCCCTAACCAATAGCCTTTTGAAGTTTGTTTAACTTTCTAACCACATATGCCTCTTCACTAGGGGAAAGGTCGGATGCTATAATTACTAGGTATGTGTTGCCTTCCCCTAGAAAGACATACTTAAGGGTAGAAAGGAGTTCCTTAAGCTCTACTTTTGGCAGTTCAAACACATTATTCTTCTCTCTAGGCACGATAGGGGTCAAATTCATATTTTTCTGCAATGGTTTGGCCAAGTCTAGATTATCTTGGATTTTTTTCACCTCTACTTCCAAAAACTCATCCAACCTATCAATTGTCAGCAAAACTTCCATTTTATTTGGTCTATCTTGCATGAAAACATCATAAGAACATTCACCAGAAACAGGGTTAGGAGAACATCTCATAGACTCAAAAACTTTAAATTTTACTGTTTCTCCTAAAACCATCATAGTGAGCTTACCATTGTGTACATCTGTTACAGTCTGGGTAGTGTCCATAAAAGGTCTACCAAGAAGAATGGTTTGCTCTTTTTCTTTCAATGGTGAAGTTTCCATATCCAATACAACAAAGTTGACATGAATGATTAACTTACCGATTTGAACTAGCAAGTCCTTAATGATACCCCGAGGGTATTTTACTGATCTGTCAGCAAGTTGGAGACACATTGTAATGGGCTTTAACTCTCCCACTCCAAGCTGAGTGAAAACTGAATACGACATCAAATTGATACTAGCACCCAAGTCGAGCATGGCCTTCTCTACCTTCCTATCTCTCATATTGATATCAACAGTAAAACTTCCTGGGTCTTTCATTTTTTAAGGCAAGTCTTGCTGAAGGACAACACTTATTGTTTCTGATACTAACACCTTCTCATTATTGCTATACCTTCTCTTGTTGGAATTTAATTCCTTGAAGAACTTAGCATAGGCAGGCATATTCCAAACAACATCTAACAATGGCAAGTTAATTTGAACTTTAGAAAGCATATTAAATATTTCAGTAAATTGCTTATCCTGTTTGCTCTTTTTCAGTCGGTTAGGAAAAGGAATGGGTAGCTTGTATGGCTCCCTTGCTTTATGAAACTCGAGTTCAGAAAATGTCCCCTTCATCTTTTCCTTCTCACAGCCCTTGCATCCTACTGATGTGATTGTTGCATGCCTTATTCCATTTTCTTCTCTTCCCCTACAGAAAGAAAATCATCTGAATTATTTAGTAAATTAGCTTTATTATCATATATCTTACCATTGCGAAGCAAGGTAACAACTTTAGCTTGCTCAGGTTGACTTGGTAATTTTCCTTTTCTATTCTCTTGAACTACCTTAATGATTTTCCCAATTTGAGTCTCCAACCTTTTTAGAGATGCTTTAATAAAATCCACCCTTTTATTTATCCTTTCAGTTTTGTCTTGTGTAGTAGCTATAAAAACTTGAAGGGTTTCCTTTAACAATGGTTTCCTATGAGCATTTGAAGGTCCAAGTTGGGTGTGAGTGGGGTATGAAGGCTAATTTCTTTGAGGTTCCTGATTTTGGTATGAAGCATTGTTCGAATTTCTATAACTAGAATGAGGGTTTTGCTCATTGTTCTTCCATGAGAAATTAGGGTGATTTCTCCAACCAGGGTTATATGAATTAGAGTAGGGATTATTTTGACCCTTTGGTTGGAAAGAATTCATAGCTTGAGCTTGCTCCACCTTATTACTTGCAAAAAGATCAAGAGAAAAGGACATGTTAGCTCTATGTCCATATATGCCAAATATACGACATATCTCATTAATGGGCATGTTTTTGTTATTGACCAACATTCTGACTTGTTGAGTTAGACCATCATAAAATGCTTGATTCGTCATGGGAAGAGGATAGCCATGATGAAGGCACTAACGCAAAAACATCTTGAATCTATCCCATGCCTCATGGAAGGTTTCAAAATCCTTATAAAAATTATGTATTTATGCTCTCAATTCCTTTGTTTTCTAGTGGGAATAGAATTTGCCCATAATTTTTATAACGGGTTGAATTAGATATTAAAAATTTAACTTTTAAGTGCAGAAAGAAAAGTTAAGTTGAGTAGGGATATGAAGATATGATACAAGAATTTTTATAGAGGTTCGGGTGTTAACGAACCCTACTCCTCTCCCCAATCTCAATTGGGAGTTTCACTAACACTCTAAGTGTTACAATAGAGTTTTACAAGCTCACTCCCAACTATGGTGTTTCTAACAATGGATCACACCTAACCCAGAAATCCCTTGTCTTTTAATGGCTCACACAATAAACCAATTCCTTGTGTTTTAAAGGCTCACATAAATAACCCTTACAAGTGTTCTACTCTTAACCCCAAAATACCCAAACTCACTTGAGTAGATGATTACAGAAAGAAACACTTACAAATCTATAATGCTCAGAGAATGATGAGCAAAAATATTTTCACAGAGAATAACGTTTTTTTTGAAAATATCAAATGCACAATTGGCTTACAACAAGATTTTGATTCGAAGTATTAGCTATTCTCTTGTTCTGAATTCATAAATGACTCGCATTTATACTTCCATGGTGAATTATAGCCGTTTGATTGCATTTAATACAGAAATAGCCGTTGCACCAACTTTTATTTTCATGCCTGACATGTTTCTCTTTCCTCTTTCACGATCGTGAGTATGATTGTCACGGTCGTGACTGTTCTTTCAAGTCGTGACTTGAGTGGTGACTTTGGTCGTGAAGCATTCTGGAAGGATTTGAAGTGTTTGATCACGGGCATGACATTATATCTTCACGGGCGTGAAGATCTTTCCTTGTCGTGGTCCAAGTGGTGACTCTGGCCGTGAAGCTCTCTGGAGGAATTTGTCATGTCTTATCACGGGCGTGACTGATATGATCATTCACGGGCGTGACTGATATGATCATTCACGGTTGCTATCATTCTTCATGGCCGTGAACTTTAAATATTGGATAGTTGACGCTAAGCTTCATCACGGGCGTGACATATAAGGTCACGGACGTGAATATGTTATTTCTTCATTTTTTGTCTTTTTAAGATTAGTCTTCCATTCTCCATTCTTGCTATCATGTTCCATACCCTGTTCAATAAACTTAGAAAACAATTATGTTAAATACATTATTGCTATTTTATTTGTTAGCATCAAAATGAAGGAAATACCCCTCAAGGTTCAACATTTCTCAACAAGTGATTTTAGAGCCTGATGTGGGTCTTAAAATCTACTTATCGTATACTTTGTGGTTGCCACTAATAAGTGGATCTTCCACATCAGAAAATAAGTCAGATTATTATTTACCCTTGAAAGTTGTTATAAAAGTAACGACAACAAAATTTGAGATAAAAAAATTCAATGGAAATAATTTCTCATTGTGGAAATGAAAATGAATGCTATCTTGAGAAATGATAGTTATCTGGCAACTATAAGGGAAAAGCCATTGAAATACAAAAATGATGTTAAGTGAAATGAGATGGATGAAATTGTTGTTGCAAATCTTCATCTTGTATTAGCAGATGGAGTATTGTCAAGCATAGAGGAGAAGAAAACCGCAAAGGAGATTTAGGATCATCTCATAAAGTTGTATGAGGCCAAGTCACTTCACAACAAACTTTTCCTTAAAAGAAAAATTTACACTCTACGGATGTCAGAATCTACTTCAGTGATAGAGTACATCAATGTGTTGAATATGTTATTTTATAAACTCACATCAATGGGTTATAAAATAGAGTCAACTGAACGTGCTGAAATTTTGTTTCAAAGTCTACCTGATTCGTATGATCAACTCATCATCAATATAACAAACAATGTCCTCGCAGATCATCTGAACTTTGATGATGTTACAACTGCTATTCTTGAAGAAAAATATCGGCGCAAGAATAAGGAGGAAAGGTTGGCAAGTTCGCAACAAGCGATATCCCTAATGGTGATGAGAGGGAGATTAATGGAATGTGGCTCAAGTGGAAGCCGAGATCAAGGCAAATTAAAGTCAAAAAGCAAGAAGATAAACTTTAAGTGCTACCATTGTTGCAAAAAAGGGTCATTTGGAGAAGGATTGCTGGAGTTTAAATAAGAAAAATTCCAGTCCTAAAGAAAATGTTGCAAGCACATCCAATGAAGTTGGTGTTTTATATTGTGAAGCAATGACAACTAGTGAAGGCAGAAAAATATTTGCAAATGTGTGGTTTATTGACTCGAGAGCCATATTTTACATGACCTTTTGAATAGAATGGTGGAGTTGCAATAATCATGCCTTAAAGATTATCGATATTGGAACTATCAAGTTGAAGTTGCATGATGGCACATATGCACTATTCAACAAATGCCACACGTGGAAGGCTTGAAAAAGAACTTGTTGTCGTTAGGTCAATTAAATAACCTTGGATGTAGTATTGAAGTCAAAAAAGGAATTATGAAAGTGATTCAAGGTGCACTTGTACTAATGAAGGCAGAAAATGTGACTTCCA
Source organism: Triadica sebifera (assembly GCA_023653625.1). Classification (NCBI taxonomy): domain Eukaryota; kingdom Viridiplantae; phylum Streptophyta; class Magnoliopsida; order Malpighiales; family Euphorbiaceae; genus Triadica; species Triadica sebifera. Next base: position 12,967,078 of record CM042898.1, on the reverse strand, counting down.
ATTTGTTCATGTTGAAGGGATAGACTTTGCTAGAAGGAGAATGATCAGTTGCTTCAAGTATTTCAAGTGAAAGGTCTGCAATGGTCTGGCATCAGAAACTTGGACATATATCTGAGCAAGGAATGAAATTCTTATAGAGAAAAATCTACTTTCAGGTCTCATTAAGGTTTCCTTACCTTTCTGTGAGCATTGTGTTACAAGTTAGTGACACATATTGAAGTTTAACACATCAAATTCTAGAAGTAAAGAAATTTTAGAATTATTTCACCCTGATGTATGGCAAGTAGTAGTTACGTTTCTAGGAGGAGCAAAATATTTTGTATCTTTCATAGATGATTATTCCAAAAGATGTTGGGTGTATTCTATTAAGAAGAAGGCAGATGTGTTTCCAATCTTCAAAGTATTCAAAGCGTGAGTAGAGCTTGATTCTAGAAAGAAGATCAAATGTTTGAGAACAGATAAGAGAAGAGAATATTTCAACCACGAGTTTGTCAAATTTTGCAATCAAGAAGGAATCAAAATGCAGTTCACTACAACATGCTCTCTTCAATAAAATGGAGTGACAAAACGGATGAATAAAACCTTGTTAGAAAGAACAAGAGCAGTGTTGGGAGCTGTAGGCTTAGAAAAATCTTTCTGGGCAGAAGCAGTAAATATCGTCTGTTATGCAATAAATCGAGCTGCATTAACAATAATTGAGTTGAAGACACAGATAGAGATATGGACTGAGAAGAAGGCTGATTATTCAAATCTCCATATATTTGGAAGTCTTGTGTATGTAATATACAATGCCTAAGAAACTACAAAACTGGATCCAAAATCCAGAAAATATCTATCTTGAGATATGCTGATGGAGTAAAGGGGTATCGCTTGTGGGATTCCACTACCCACAAAGTTGTAAGCAACAGGGATGTTATCTTTTAAAAGATAAACAACAAAGAAAAGAAATGGATGATAACACAGTAAAAGAAAATTCAGAGACTATAGTACACATGAAAAATGAAGTTGAGCAAAAGAATTTTTTTGAAGCAAAACCAGAGCACGAGGAATAAGAACTAATTATTTCTAAAGCACTAGAATCTCGACAATTAGATCGCTCCAGAAACAAAAAGAAGATGTGGAAAGCAATGTTGCGTATTATCTTCTAACAGAGGATGGAAAGCCATCAACTCTCCAAAAGCTCTGAACAATTCAGATGCTTCTCAATGGATGGCAGCAATGTAGGAGGAAATGGAAACTCTTCATAAGAATAAAACTTGGGAACTTGTTCCATTACCACAAGGAAGAAATCCTATTGGAAACAAATGGGTGTATTAGATCAAGCATAATGGCGAAGATCAAGTGGAGTGGTATCGTGCAAGATTGGTAGTGAAAACATATGTGCACAAAGAAGGCATTGAATTCAATGAGATATTTTCTTCAGTGGTACAACTAACAATAATTAAAGTAGTCCTGACAATATGTTCTACATTTGACTTACATCTATAGCAGTTAGATGTCAAAACTGCTTTTTTTTTTTTTATGGAGATCTTGAAGAAGAAATCTACATGCTCCAACCAGAAGGATTCAAAGAAAAAAGATTCGAAGAAAAAGGAAAAGAGAACTTGGTTTGCATGTTTAACAAATCTTTGTACGGTCTCAAACAGGCATCGAGGTGTTGGTACAAGAGATTTGATTCCTTCATCACGAGTCTTGGATGCAATAGACTTAATGCAGACCCTTGTGCATATTTTAAAAGGTTTAGTGGAAATGATTTCATCATTCTGCTATTGTATGTAGATGACATGTCAGTAGCAAGCCCTAACAAAGATCATATTGTAGAATTGAAGGCACAGTTGGCTAAGGAGTTTGAAATGAAGGATATGAGACCAACAAACAAGATTCTAGGGATGCAAATTTATCGAGACAAAAATAATAGGAAGATTTAGCTTTCTCAAAAAATTATTTGAAGAAGATCTTGCGACGCTTCAATATGCAAGACTGTAAGCCAATTTCTATCCCACTTCTTGTTAATTTTAAGTTATCCTCCAGTATGAGTCCAAGCATAGAAGCAGAGAGGATGGAGATGTCTCGAGTACCGTATACATCAGTAGTGGAAAGTTGAATATTCGCTATGATTTGTACAAGACCAAACATTGGACAAGCAGTGAGAGTGGTTAGTCGACATATGACGAATCCTAGTAAAGAACATTGGAATGTCGTACATTAAGAAGACCACAAATGTTGCATTGTGTTATAGAGGATCAGACTTTATTGTCAGAGAATATGTTGATTCAAATTATGCAGGTGATCTTGACAAAAGCAAATCCACCACCATATATGTGTTTGTACTTTCTAGCAGAGCTATAAGCTGGGTCTCAAAACTGCAGTTAATTGTGGCTACGTCAACAACAGAAGCAGAATATGTAGCAGCTACACAAGCTAGTAAAGAAGCAATTTAGTTGAAAATGACATTGGAGGAACTTTGGCATGAATAAGAGAAATTTTCTCTTTTTTGTGATAGTCAAAGTGTTTTGCATCTTACAAAGAATCTAGCTTTTCATTTAAGGAAAAAACATATTCGAGTGCAATACCACTTCATTCATGAGAAAGCGGAAGAAAGAACAGTGAATAAGCAAAAAATTTATACAGAAGACAACCTAGCAGATTTCTTGAATAAAACAGTCAGTGCTAACAAGTTTATTTGGTATCGATCATCTAGCGGTTTAGCAGAAAACATAAGTGACATAAAATGGTAAGGAAGAAAAAATAGTGTGAATATATGATTGAAATAATCAAATCTTCAAGTGGAAGATTTGTTGAAAATCAAAATTTACACTGAAAGTTTTTATAGCAAAAAATATTGAAAATCAAAGTTTTTCAACCAACTTTCCACCGAAAGATTTTATGGCTGAAAATATTGATTTATCATTTTTGTTTTATCATTCATTCTTAGCCTATAAATATGCAATGCTTGAACACATTTTTGATATAGCAAGATTTGAGTACAAATCAATTTGTGAGCATTCCATAAAATAGAGAGATAAAAAGAGAATAAAAGTAGGGAATTATTTTTTGTTATTCTCCTAAATTTTTTTAAGAGGGATTGTAAATGTTATCTCCTTAATTATGAAAGAAAATGAATAATCTACTATTTCTTTCATAGTGAAATTTTCTATTATTGTCTGTAGTTTTTATCCTGATTTGTTTGAGGATTTTTCACATAAAATCTATGTTCCATTTTGACTTTAATTTTATCAAATTATTAGTTGCGACTCTGCTTTATCCATTTCTAATTTTCGCAACATGATGATCCGGTAGTTTGAAAACCAATTAAAAAGAAGAAGAAAAGTATATTAGGAAGCAATATCTTTCTGTCCTCTTTTTCAGATTTAAAGGAAAATCTGTGGCTTTTATAGAATCAAAGCTATCATCAATTTATTTGAATTGTACTCATCCTTTTTAACTTCATCTCATGGGTTTTATAGGCATTTGTTTTCTTTGTATCCATCATAATGCTCTTGGTATCTGTTTTATTGAGCTGGACAGGAATTATCCTCGGTATGCCATTTCCAACCATAGATTTTTTTGGTTAAATATTTATGGATAAGATTGGCATATTTTGTTGAACTGCTCCGTTCCTTCAAGTGATTGAGCTTTGAAATGATCAATCTGTGAGAGATCAGATACAACTTAATTAACTTGCATTTTCATACAAATAGACATTGAAAGAGTTGACATAAGTCCTCCAACTAGTATTGTGTGGAATTTTAATGCAGAACATGCAAAAATTTCCATCTAAACTGAAAATTTTAGCGAGGTAAATGTTGAGAAGTAAAACATAATAATTTCACATTGTAACTATAGAAGTATTTTAGGAAACTTTGCTACACTATTAGCTTCTCTCGCTTTTCGACCCTTTTGCTTATGCATAACAAGAAAAGAGGGACATGGGCTTATTTATCACATAGTTTATTTTTTCTCTTTCATTTTTTTTTTGAAATTTCTTTGTAAGCTGAATTGGTTTATCAAATTTTCAACTTTAGAGTTATAATATTCATCCCTGAAATAAACCTTCATTGGTTCCTGTATTGTTTTCATTTTAGTTTATGATATGTCACTCGGCTAGAAAGCTTCACAAACTTGTCAGATATGTGAGCAAAGGAAGTGGAGCTCCACTCGTCCAATGAAGACTGGATTAAAGTTCTAGTTGGAAATAAAGTTTATATATTGAGGTTATTACTTATGGTTCGTTACTACTTTGTACCTGTGCATATATATGGAAAAAGAAAGCAGAACCCATGAACTATAAGTGATGACAAAATCTTTAAGTTTCTATTGTAGAATAGAGACACCTTCTTGTATTCGTGTCTATAATCATTTCTTTTTAATTGTATGCTATAAATATATTTTCGATTGTTTTGATTATATAATATCTTCAGGATAGTGAAAGAGCTGGAAGTCGAGAAGAGGGAATGGCTCTTGCAAAGGAGCATAAATGTTCGTTTCTTGAATGTAGTGCTAAAACAAGAGAAATTGTACGTCAATTATTTAGAGAGCTCGTCTTAAAGGTATATTCTCAACAAATAAATGGTTTTCTTATAATCTCCTGAATCTGTTATATGTCAAATAGATCGTGAGACATTAGTTATGCTGGAGTTGTGGTGTTACCTGAGAATGGAAAATGAGGTTTAGGGGTAGGAGAAAGGCTTCCTGATGATAAATGACTTCTAATTTTTTCTTTCTCATGACTTGTTTTAGAATGGATTTGAATTACTCGGGAACTTGGTGATTTGAAATTGATCAAATATTTGTTATGAATTTATAATGACGAAAGGAATTGTGCTTTTTCGTATAATAAATAGTTGGTTCAACATTAATCGTGGCTTCTTTATCATTTTTGGAAAGGGATGCAATCCATTACCAAGCACTGTTCCCTGACTTTTATTCTCAATGAGCTTGGAATTTCAATCTTAGCAATTCATTTCATGTTTACATCTCCCTTGGTAAATTCGGCATAAGAAAGATGTTGAGAAATAAAGAAAACAACAAGATGAAGAAAGTAAAGAAACAGAGAACACAAGATCTAACGAGGTTCAACAATGTGTCTACATTCTCGGTAGTAGAACGGTTAGCTCCGCTCCTTTTTAGCGCTTAGTCGCTACACTCCTTTCTGCTCCAACATTTGTCCACTTACTGTATATATGAGTCTTATGCATCAAAAATATATATTTTGCTTCTTCTAAAGTGCTAAACATAATGAAGCCTGAAACTTAAATTAGATATGGCATAGTGTTTATAATTTGAGACAATCTAGTGTTTTGTCTCATGTAAAAACTGTAGCAATTACGGTTTTCCTCATATGAATTGAAATATGTGTGTATTGCTTCTTATAAACCCTACCACCTCATTTGGTTTTTATTAACATTCAACTATCAGCTGATAAAGTAAAAATCACTTGACATGTGTACTGCTTCATATTTGCTCTAGAGTTGCAAGAATGTGGATCAAACTTGGAATTAGTGTCACCAGTGTTGATCTGACTATTATCTGGATAACAATAATTCTTAGACAAAATCAGTTTACTGTAATATTCATACACTAATCCAATTACATAGTGACACGTTTTAATTTTCATTAATTGTCAATCAATGTGAATAAAACAATTAAATATATATCACTATATGATTGAATTAATTTACAGATAACGTAGTAAACTAAATATATCTAATAATTTCTTAATCTGGACTAATGCAGCATGTCATTATTCCACACAATTATAAGCACTTTGTGGTTTTTCAGCAAAAATAAACTTATTTTTTTTAGAATGCAAACTTAGAATTTTCGAAGGCTGTTGATAAGCATTTAAACATGCAAATTCCAAATGTTTCTTGAAAACAAATTCTCATATCTAACGTCTTTGCATTTCCATGATTGAACATCACTACACAATGTAGATTCTATGTGCTTACTTTCCAACTGCATAATTTTCTGTTTGAATTCTGACCTTGGATTTTACTTCAACAGATACTGGATAGCTACTTTATTGGAAAAGGGATTTGTGCTAGTGAAACGACAGTTTTTAGAACAGAAAAAGGTATATAAGGCACCACGTGGCCGTGGTTGCAGCACCTAACTGAAATTCCGAATGAATGCACGAAAGGACAAGCTAAATCGATAGAACATCTCTGACAATCGATGCTTGAAGTTTCAGACAGAAAATCAATCGGCACTGTTCACTCTTTGACAGTGTAGGTGATTGAATGCTCTTTTTAAAGCTTGGCTATGGTAATTACTGAATAATTCTGGGAGGTGGGTTTATAACATCTGTCAGTTCATTTCCTCCGTTATAATATGGGGCTCTTATAGTTCTTTCTCCTTTTTCTTTTTTTTTTCTTTTTTTTTTTTTGGTCAAAATAGTATATAGGTTGTTAATGACTTGAGGAAACAGTGGTCTATACTTTTGTACATATAAGTGGTACACTTGAAAGAAAAACTGATCTGCAGACATAGGAAATAAGTATCTTTCCCATAGTTTCTTCAGCATTTGATTGTGTTCTTTTCTGTTTTTTTTCCTTATTATTATACAAAATAGTGATTGACTCGGAAGGGTGATGAAGATACACATATCCTTGGATATTAGAGTTGGCAAATTTTGATCTGAACTAAATTCGATCTGATTTGACAGGTGTAACTATGTATGATTTTCAAAATTATCCTTAACCGAGCAGTAAGTGTTCTTTTCTTTTCCTTCTTTTGACATATAAAGAGAAGACTTTATGATATTCCACAATCCACATTGTCGTTCGCTTGATTGATCTACATCTGCTAGATTTTATTTTTTGAAACTCTACATTTGCTATATCTAAAATCCAATATTTTCTTTCATAAAGTGTTTACACTAAAGAAAACTCTTCAGTTTTTTTTAATCCCTTTTCAAATTAAATTAGTGAAATTTGACAAAGATGTAGCCATTTCTTTTTCTTTTTTAGTGAAATTTCAAAGTCTTATAGCCAAAAAACCAAATGATGTAGCAATTTTTTAGTATGACAGATAAGAAGCACTTATATAAAAATTAAAAGAAAAAAACAAAGGCAGAATGTATATTTTGACTTTTGAATTATACAAATTTTTATTAATTGAAAATTCTTAAAATGAATATATTGAACTCTTTGTATTTTTATTTTGATAAAATTAGACATTTTAAATTGAAAGTTTAAACGTGAATTATGCATGCTTTTAATGTGGCAAGGTGAAAATGCTAATTACATTAGGGGGGGGGGGGGGGGGGGGGAAATCACATCTTGGTACGTGAAATACTGCTGTTTTCGTCTGTTGAGATTCTAAACTCTTATTCATTCATGTTAAGCACTCAATTAAAAATGATTTCTTTCCACGTAGAATATGCCTTTACTTTTTGAACACTAGCAAAATTCATATTTTGAATCTTAAATTATATGTATTTTATCTAGTTCTTAATTTTTATTCAATCGATTAATTTTTTTTAATGATTTTAGTTTGATAAAATTGAGTCATTTTTTAACTGACTATGAATCATCTTTCTTAAATATTTTAACTAATTGAACCAAAGCCAATTCCAACAAGAGAAGCTATAAGTTTCAGCAGATAAACATTCACAAATCAAAAATAACTAAGTAAATGAACCAGTAAAACATGGACCGAAAGAAAAGGAAATGTTAACTACAAAGAAGCAGTTTACCTTCAATCAACGAAATAAATACTTTATATTGAAGTATGTAGCAATGTCAATCATCCCTAAGTATCCATTAAGAAAGATGATCGATATTTGATCATCCCTCTTGCTCTATTACTGTCAATATCAAAATCACAGAGCAAAATGTGAACTCAGCTGAAATATCACAGAAATAGTTTAAAATCAGGGCATGAAAAAAATATAGGCACGTACCAATATAGTAGAAGATGGCAAAAGAGTTCTCAATGTATATTTAGAAGAAATACCCATTTAATTACTTGAATAAATTTGAAGACAAATGGGAATAATGTCAAAATGAAAGGACAAAAAGAGATAAGGAAAGAGGCAGTAAGTAGCATCATAGAGCTGTTTGGTCAAGGAAGAAGCAGAAGTCGTTTGTCTCTGCCCACTAACAAATCATGCTAGAATGAATATGTTGTGATGATATTGGTGGAGTATATGGAGGAGGTTAGGTGGGTTAGGTTTGTGCATTTATCATATGCACCCCTTCACCAAGTCGCCATTCCTTCTTTAGCTTTTTAACCAGGGTCAGTACTATCTCTGATATATATGAAGGCGATAACAAAAAACATATACAACCAAAGAGTCTTGTTGCAGCTCCCAACATCATTAAGCAAATCAGGTTGTTAAAAGAGGCACATTGATAGTGCATATTTTCTTTTATTTTAGGAAGCATTTTTACTAGATTAATTCTATGCTGAAAATAAATTCTGCTCAAAACAAAAGTTATTTGAGCCTTATCTACAAATTTTGTTGAACATAGTATTAATTAGTAATTTTTCTTGTCATGCTACCTGATAAGTGGGTTATCACCCAAAGAAACCTATCTGCAAGCATTTTAGCAAATTCACACCGCAATTTTCTCCATTGTTTACCAACACTACTAATAACACAAGCTGGTCTAAGCTTTTAAGTTTATAATCACACGCAAGGAAATTAAATTATGGAACAATAACCAGAAATGACTAATTAGCAAAATATTTGCTATATTTTTTCAAATATAAGCCAAAGAGGAAATGAAAAACTCACAGCAAATCCTAACATAGCAACACGTCCAACAAAGAGCTCATTCTGCTTAGTGAAACCAATTCCACCAGAAATACCAAAAATACCATCTTCAACTTTTTTCTTGGGCTTTTCAGCAGCCTACAAATTTAGTAAAATTAAAAGAAACCCATTAACTAACTCAAGAACTAAATAAACCTAACCACAATAATAAAATTAATTAATTAATTAATTAATTAATGATATATATATATATATATACCTTCTTAGGAGCGGCCTTAGTTCTTGATTTGAAACTAGCAAGAGTAGTAAATGTTTTATAAGAAAAAGAGCAAGGAAAAAGTGGCTTGAACAAAAGAGCACATAAAAAGATTATATTGCAGAAAAATGGATGATGATGGATAACATAATGAAGAGCAACCGCTATAACAAGTATGGAAAACATCTCTAATAACACAATTGGAAACCAGTATGCATGGCAAACTTTTGATTAAGCTCAGGTTATCATGTGATATATCCTATTATCTATTCTACATTGGCTGGTTGTCAAAATACATAGTCTATTGAGAGGCCAAAATCTACATTTTCCGGGAAAGCAAATAATAATAAAGGATTTATTATTTTGGAGGGGAGAATTTAATATAATGTATGGAAACTGGAGGGTGAAATTTAGAATAATTTAAGAAAATGGGCTCTTGATATCACCTCGCAGTTTATAATTACGGTGCTTAAGGTGTATAAATATTATAGGTATGCTTGGGTTACCATAAGCTACCAACATATGTTTGGGTATTGGACTTTTTGTAATAAATAAATAATCAAAAGAAGAATATGTATATTTTGTTTATTAAATCCTTAAACTTTTATTTATTTAAATTAAACACTTATTTTTTTTAATAAGGGTCGAGCTTTTACAGTTCTGTTTAGTAGGTAATTACAATAAGCTATACCTTACAGCGCTTCAGTTTTTATTATAGGAAAGCCCATAATTTGATCATGTACTTCTGACATTTTTTGATAATGTTATTATACTTTTATTTTGATTATTTTGAGTCTATATACTATTATTTTATTAACAATTGAGCCGTTTTTAATGGTTTTTCAAAAACTAGATTAACATCGTTCCTCTATTAATATAAAATTATTTTTTGTGTCCTATTTGAATTGGATATTATATGAATTGAAATATGTAATTTATATTATTGTAGGGAACAAAATATATTTTTTTATATTAACAGACGAGGTTATTCTAATTTTTAAGAAACAGTTATAAGAGACACTGAATTGTTAATGAGATAACAGTATAAGGGCTCAAATTATTAAAATAAAAGTATAAGAGCCATATCAGAAGAAATCAATAATGTAAGGGCCAAATTATGAATTTTGCCTATATTGTATTAAAGAAAACTCTCAAGAAATAATATTAATATTGTGTGGTTTTGAATCTTGATAATATTATTAATGCATTGTAAAGTGGAAAAATCAGAGTTATGAGGAAGAAATTAGCTAGTAAGAAAAGGTTGGTTTTCTCGCAGCTGTCCTCTCCATTTGCAAACACATTCAAAAGAGATGAAGAAAACAATGCTATAGGTAACCTGCCGGCCAAAATTGAGCTGTGTTTGTATAATGAAACTGATTTTTCCATAATTTCCTTTTCGTATTTATCGATCAATTCCATTCTAAGCTCCCTTTCTCCTTTGTGAAAAGAAACAAAATATCTCTGTATAAATGATTCACATTTTTGCTTGGTAATCACTCGTAAAATGGGTCTAATAGCATTGGCGACATTGCTCGCAGCATTCGTTGCTGTATCTAATGGCATTGACATCTTCTTAGAATGGAATGTTTCACTTGACTATAACATCAATCCCATTTCTTCCAGTCAACCTGTATGAATCTTTTTATTTTATTTTATTTTCTTTTTTTTTTTTTCTCTTTTCTGAAATACAATGTTTTTGTTTTATTAATTTCATATTGATTTGAACAGATTATCACCATCAATGGAATGTTTCCTGGACCCTTTATCAATGCCACCACCAATGATATTGTGCATGTCAATATTCTTAACAATTTGGATGAGCCATTGCTCTTTACATGGTATGCATTATTAACCATTCTTTCTGCTTGTAGAATGTTTATTTTTTACTATGGAAAAGTTATAGAGAAAACCTCAATAGTTTGATTGCATTTTCAATTTAAAATTTATTCTTTTTTTACCTATTTAATTTGGTTCTTGATCTTTACAACTTCTTTCCATGCAACCCTCTATTAGTTTTCTATCCATTTTCAGATAGAAATTTGACATGAACATGCTTTCAGAAACCCACATTTCACAGTTTCTTTCTATCTCTAACCTGCATTTCCGTCTTTTAACTTGAATATCCTACCAGGACACACATTTTTATAGTCTATTACTGGTGAGAAAAGATATGAAAATAACTGGACAGAGAAAGAGGAGAAGCTAAAAAAGAGAGAAGAATAGAAGTCTAAAAAAAAACACTTAATACGGGTCCCAGTAGCATGTTCAGATCAATTTTCCATCTAAAAATGGATGAAAAACTAATAGAAGGATCACGTTAAAAGATGTTATGAAGATCATGGTTTGAACTGATAAAGAAAAAAGAATATGGTTAAAAATATTGGGTTGTTTTTGTAGTTTCCTCTTTCACTTTTATATATAAAGACAGAAAGAAAGGTGATGTTGGTGTATAGGAATGGGATACAGCAAAGGCTAAACTCATGGCAAGATGGAGTTTCAGGGACAAACTGCCCAATACAACCTGGGACAAACTGGACATATGTGTTTCAGACCAAGGACCAAATTGGAAGTTTCTCCTATTTTCCTTCCTTAAACTTTCAGAAAGCTGCTGGAGGTTTTGGTCCTATTAGAGTTAATAACCGAAATGTTATTGCTGTCCCCTTTCCCAAACCAGAAGCTGAGTTTGATATTCTAATTGGTGATTGTTATCATAGCAATTACAAGGTGCATGCCTCTCTCTATTTCTCTATCGCTGTATTTTTTACCATGAATATACACTATCGTTTTTCTTTTTTTACATTTAATTTCTTTCAATTTAACACTTTTTTTTCCGGTTCAAAATTATGACAGAACATTAGGGAAATGATGGTTATACCAGCTATGGCATATGAAACTCTTCCTGATACTATTTTAATCAATGGCAAAGGTCCTTATGGTCATCCATCAGCAAAGACCTACGAATCCTTCACTGTCACAAAAGGTACTATAAATTTTCTTGGGCTTAAATAAGAAATACTCCCCCTATATAATTTGGCATGACTTAAGTCTGTTTGTCCTCTATACTCATTTTTAATACTTATAGACACTTGAATTAAACGCATATACTTGTTATTTCTTTGTATTATATTTAAATACGTTTGTTCTGACATAGATTGAAATTTGATGTGCTTGTCCATATTATCACAAAAGTATTTAAATGAAATGAAAATATATATCAAGTGCAAGTTTGTAATTATGCCGAAAATCCAATTATATGTACCTATAAGATCCAAAATTAATACAGATGCTGAAATGATAAATTAGACCAAATATAGACTTTTTCATTATGTAATTAATATCAACAGAAATCATTTAAAAAAGCTCAACAAAATATAAGCCGTGGTGAAATGACAAATTGCTGTATGTTATGCAGGAAAGACATACAGATTTCGGATATCAAACGTGGGAAGTGCATTAAGTTTGAACTTTAGGATTCAAAGACATAAAATGGTTCTAGTTGAAACTGAAGGATCTTACACAAATCAGATAGTGTTAGATTCTCTTGATGTGCATGTTGGACAATCCTATTCAGTTCTTGTCAATATGGATCAGAGTGAAGCTGATTTCTACATTGTGGCATCCCCTTTATTGCTCAACACCACTTCCACCAGTACCCTTGTTGCTGTAGGAGTTCTACACTACTCCAATTCCGTTTCTCAAGTTAATGGTCCTCTTCCTGCAGGCCCTGATCCTTTTGATCTGGATTTTTCAATCAATCAAGCTAAAGCCATCAGGTAAATCTATGCACATTTCATTTCATTCAATATGAGTCACATGCATATGCAGTTTTTGCTTACTAAAAATTTATTCAATTAATTATATTATGTATTTCATAAATAGAGAATAACTGAAAATTTCATCAATTGACTCTATTAATTTATTATTAATTAGATACTAAGTGTTTCATAAATAAGGGTTAATCATATTAGTTCAAAATTGATAGACAATGGAGTCAATATCCAACAAATTAATTTTTGATCGACATTCTTGATTACATAAATTTATTGAAGTCCAGGGACGAAAATATGCCATTCTTAGGTGAATTAAACTGAACCGAGATAAAGAATTAAACTGAAATAGATTTGGTTCGGTTCAATTTATTTGATTCGGAACATAAGGTTGGTTGGTTTCTTCTATTTTGCAACATTATCAGATTCGGTGTTTCAACAATATTCAATGCCAACTGTAAGAACCAAATCAGATAAATTAAATTGCATTCAATTAGATTTGGTTTCAATTTCGGTTTGATTTTGGTCATCCCGAATATGAGGTCACAAGGTGTTGTATTTTTAAGTAGGAAGTAACAAGCACAGTTTGGTTATTACTAGGTGGAACATGACAACAGGAGCAGCAAGGCCTAATCCACAAGGAACATTCAATGTAACAAATGTGACCCTATCACAGACATTCATCCTACAAGCCTCAGCAGCAGAAATCCAAAATCAACCTCGCTATCTCGTCAATAATGTGTCGTATTACACACCAAATACCCCTCTGAAGCTTGCAGATTATTTCGTCAATGGCTCCAATGTGTATCAACTAGATTGGTTTCCAGTTGATTCTGTCAATCTTGAGGCTGCATATGGAATTTCTGTTGTCACTGGAAATCACAAAGGTTGGATCGAAGTTGTGTTTGTGAATAGTTTTGATGTAATTGATGCTTGGCATTTGGATGGTTATGGATTCTACGTTGTTGGGTAAGTATTATACATACATATACATATATATATATATATATTCTCACTATGTTAAAAGGTTAATTAATTAACAAAAATACTTATACACTTTAATTTTTGGAAAATTATATAAATATATTTTGTTTATTTTGTTATTTTTAAACACTTCTAATTAATATGATACCATAAGAGCATGAATTTCATCTTACAAGAATTTCAGTCAAATCAACTAAAAATAGTTAAAATCAAGTAACAAAACAAACAAATTTATACTTGTTATAAATTATAATTATATAAGGTTTCAAAATGTATTTTTTTTAATCTTTTTTGGGCGAAGCAAGTGCTTCAATATATATTTTAAGCAGGGTTGTATTTATGTGCAAGTGAGTAGGGTTAATTGACCCTACTCACTAAGCAAATTTAAATTCTGAATATCCATCTGATTTTAAGCCTTTATTTTTATTAACTAACGGAAGAAGAAAAAGTAGAAATGATAATTGATAATGGCAGGTTTGGGAATGGAATGTGGGGACCTGAAGCAAGAAAGAGCTACAACCTGGTGGATCCAGTGGTTAGATCAAGTGTGCAAGTTTACCCAAAAGGATGGACAGCAGTTTATGCATTTCTTGATAATCCAGGAATGTGGAATCTTAGATCACAAATTTTGAAGAATTGGTACTTAGGTCAAGAATTATACATTCGAGTTCATGATGCTGATCCTAACCCTGCCAGGGAACGTTCCCCTCCTCCTAATCTACTACTATGTGGTATGTATTTACTTCCATTTTTCTTCACAAACATTCTTTTGTTATTTTTCTTATTTATTTTAATTAGGCCATCAGTGCTGGTAATAAATTTCACTTAAATATTTAATTTTTTTTTTTGGAAAACAATATGAAGAATATCTAACCTTAATTATCTTGTTACTTTTAAATGTTTTTAGGTAATGTTAATTTTTGTAACTTAATTGTGAGCTGCATCAATGCCATTTTACTGAAATATTTATAAGTAACAAATAGACAAATTTAGGGTATATTTGATATCAATGTTTTTAGATTTTAATTTTTTTTAAAAGATAAAATTTTGTTATTTATTTTTTGATTTTTTTGTGTTTTAAATATATAAATATGGGATTAGATAAATATTGAAAATTAAATTAGGCAAGTTTTAATTAAATAGGAGCATTAACAAATCAATTTTGAATAAATAAGATTAAATTTGATTAATTTTTAAATATGGAAATTTTTTTGAATGAAATTAACATATTAAAAACAAAAATAAATGATTATTACACCACATTTTCAAGATCCCATATTTTTTTGTCTATGATTTTTAAAATTCTTGTTTTTTAATTGATAAAAACAATTGAGGTTGCGTATGTTATTATTTTGGTTTTAGGGTTTTAGTTTGTGTTCTCCTTCAAACAAATTAAAAATGTTTTTGGCCAGATTACTTGTTTTTCTGTTTTTATCACTTTAATTGAAAGTATTTTCAAAATTAAAAAAAATTTATGGAATCATCAAACTGTCGTTTTCTATTTACTGTTTTTCTTTTTAATTTGTCTATTAACCTACAAAATCATTACATATTTAAAACCTTGTCAAATTTAATTATATCATTTGTTTAGATTTGGTTTTGTAATATAATATGATTTAATCATATCTAACTAAAACTTGCAAAATTTGATCCTCTATATTTATCTCATTCCATATTCATATTTGAAATACAAAAAAAAAAAAAAAAATGGAAAACAACATTAATCCTGAAATTTTATTTTAAAAAAATTACAGGAAATTCTCCAGAAATTTTAATAAATTATAATCAGAAAAAAACTTTTAAAAAACTAACAGTTTACCCTCTTGTCATTTGATAAAATATTATTTGAAATAATAAATAGAAATGTTAGACCTTGAATGTACTTGTTGTTCTACAGTTACAGTTATTATTGATAACGAGTAGAAATTTTAAACTCTTATAAAATATTATTAGACTGTACATTAAACTCTAAAACATTTACTTAAAAATATCTCAAATATAGAAAACTCATTTGATATATTGAAATACAACATTTAAAATTCATATAATATCAAATGAATGAGTGTTATTTTAAACGATATAGAGATAAATTCTTAGTTTTTTAAAAATTTATTTCTGGTTATAATTTGAAAAATTTTAGGGGATTTTCTGTAATTTGTTCATTTATTTTAATCTTAAAAATACTTAATTTTTGTTTTCGATTTTAATAACACTTATTTTTTATTTAGCCGATTATGTTTTTAATATTTATTAAAAAAGAAAAATCCTAAAATTGAATCAATTTATAATGTGCCCTAAATTTCTAAATACTTTTTCAAAATGTTAAAATGTTTAAATTACTTTTCCTACCTAAGTAATGGAAGGCTTTAAATTTATGAACCCTTTGTTGTATTCATTATATATAGGAGGTAACCCAAATTACTAAGTAGCAATTTTTTTCATTTTGCAACTCATTAATTATCTGTTTTATTTAATTAACCTGATATTTTTTTTGGGTTGTCTGTAACAGGTATTTTTGATAATGATGCTAGTGCACTTGCTCCTGTTCCTTGGGCAGGATATGATGAATTACTGGTTGAGAAACTTAACCATGGTGAATTGGGGAATTAATTAATCTATTAGAATTTTGAAAGATGTTCTTGTCTTTGTGAAATCCCTTGTAACTTCATAATTACCTCCGTATCCTAAATTCTGATATTCCATGTAATTTGCCTGAAAAATATTTCTTATATTTGAGGCCTTAACAAATAGGGAGTTGCAACCCCAACTTCAATTAGTAATTTATTCATATTTTTCTTAACATATTCATTTTTGGGAAAGAAAGTGATTTATATTTTCAGTGCAAAATCAATTGTCATCATGATAATATATATTATCAGAATTGAACTTTAATTTAGTGCCACAATAAACTACATAAATGAACTTACACTCTCTATCTGCGGTGGACGGAAACATATTTCTTGCTAAAAATGACTAAATAGTGAGCATTTTCCAACAGCGAAATAAATTTGATACTGAAAATGGCGTATATGTCATTTAGCAACGACTTAGAGACAAAAATTGTTAGCTCATGCTAATTTTTGCAGAAAAAAGATTGACGTGTGTTTTACCGATAATAATAGTAACAAATATCCCTTGCAATAGAGGTACAAATTTAGCGATACTTTTAGCAACAAAATAGTGCCTTGTAAATTAAACTATAACATTTGGGAGTCCAATTACTAGTGGAATTCTAGCTAAATATTTATAACAGCGAGCATAATGACTCTCTCAAAATTAGCCTTATCTGTGAACTACAATAGACTCTTTATTTGAGTATGCTCTTTCACTATAAGAAAATTAATATTTATTAATGGACACAAGCCGCCGCTAAAGGAACAAAATCCGTCGCTAATCTAATTTAGTGACGGAACAAATCCGTTACAGTTTTTCTTCTTGCAAATCTTATAGCGACAGATACAAATTATATACACTAACATTAGCGATGAATTTTCTGTCACTAAAATATAGTTTTAGCAGCTAGTAAGACAACTCAGGTAGCGACAAATTTGCGATAGATTTGTTTTCCGTCGCTAATATAGCTAGAGATTTTCTGTCACTATTCCGTAGCTATTTTAGTGAGAGATTTCTAGTTGTCACTAAATGTAGGCAAACTATTAGCGATAGATTTGTCCATACTAAATAGTGATGGACAAATCATTCGCTAATCCCTTAGTTTTGTTTTTTAATTTACAATAATTTTGTAATTTGATTTATTATTTTAGTTTTAAATTTCAATTGGATAAAATACAAAATATTTTTTTAAACGAGTCATGATATAAATATGAAAATATTTTAGAAATTAACATTTCAAATTCTAATAAATATCCGATAATTAAAATTATACAATATTATTAGTATATGGTCATATGTGCCATATGAATGAGAGGATCTCTCTCTAGAGGTTAAACTGAATGTTGGGAAGAACAACCATCTCTCTTATGAACTATTGTATCTTCTAAAGTTCTGTGCACATCTCTTTTCGAATCTCATCTCAAAGTTACACGTGCATCTCTACATATATATAAATTTAAATTCAAACTATAATATTTTTTTAGCAAGGACATATCTAAGAATAGACTAGTGAAATCTTTCAAATAAATTAAAAAAAAAAAGAAAAAAAAAGAAGAAATAGCAAGTGAGGCGCATGAATATCAATATATTAGCATATCCGCATGTGCAATAAAAATAAATGCAATCATTCATTCAAGTTTGTGCCCATTTGGCCATTTCTCCGCAAAAATGTATTTTGCCCATGACATTTCTATATATAATGAAAAGGTTAATAGGTTAATATTTTTAATGTCTCACACTAAAAGCAAAAGAAAAAACCAACAAAATTTCCACTTATACATTAATTCCAAGTATTTCCTGTAGAATAGCTAGGAATCTTATACATTATACTCTACAATATAATGAACTATTTTTTTTAAATTGATTGTTTTTGAAAGAATTTTCAAAGATATAAATTTGCATAAAATGACAAACACAAATAGACCAAAAGATGAACAAGTTGACAACCATGTTAATTTGATTGAGATTACAAATTATAAGAAACTAAAACCAAATTCAGGAAGGACTTTTCTAATTCATGGTGTCAATAATCATGTACATCCAAGTTGACTTAGTAGCTTCCAAGAGCATCATAATTATCATGAGCAAAATAACTAGAATTATTTTCCATAAAAATTGAAAAGCTTAACAAATTTCAAAATTGGTGTTTAAAGTCAAAATTATATTTTCCATAATAAAATTATGAAGTTTTCTTTTGAAATTTACACTTAATTGTAACTATTTGATATCTACATATCAATAAAAATTTTAACAAGCAAGATTTTCTTTAAATGAACCATTTATACATGTTAGGCATTTTAAGAACTCAAATAAATAATGCAAGATAAGAAAACAAATTCACTCTGATATACCACCAAGTGAGGTTTACTATTCATCATAATGGCTATTCATCAACTGTCACATATCTATTGTAGTTATCAACTACCAATAGCTAATATTAACTAAGCCTAATAGGGTTCAAAAAAAATAAAACAAGGATAGGCAACATTCACAATGTAGTACAATGGGGAAGAATAGCAAATACTATATTGGTTCATTACAATTAAGTTCTTGTGAATGTTAAAGCAGGATTAATAATCATGGAAGATAAACATATCCCTCAATCCCCCTATACTATTTTTGAAGGACTAAATATGACAAACATCGTGGATGATTAATCATCTAAAAGACTTTTGATAGAATATGTATCTTGTTGCCCAAACAATGAACTAAGAATGTGATTGAATTAGTTAGCAAATAAAAATTTACTTAATTAAAAGTGTGGAATAAATAAAATAGAGGAAGGAATGAGAGATATCACACACAAGATTTATAGAGGTTCGGGTATTAACAAACCCTATTCCTCTCCCCAATCTCAATTGGGTGTTTCACTAATACACTAGGTATTACAATGGAGTTTTTCAAGCTCACTCCCAACTATGGTGTTTCTCTCAATGGCTAACACCTAACCTATAAATTCTCTTATATTTTTCAATGGCTCACACAAAAATCCCTTAAAAGTGTTTCACTCTTAACCCAATATACCCAAGCTCACTTTTGAGTAATTGATGACAATGAGAAACACTCACCAACCTACAATGCTCAGAAGTTATGAGCAATTAGATTTTCACAAAAAATAGAGTATTGTTGAAAAAAAATTAATGCACAAGGCTACAACAAGAATAAAGATGAAAAATAATTGTTGTTCTTCTTGTTCTTTTTTTTTTATTAGGATTCATAAATGACTTGCATTTTATACTCTCTATGAATTATAGTCATTTGGGTGCATTTAATGCTAAAATAGACGTTGAACCAACTCTTAATTCATGCCTGACATGTTTCTCTATCCTCGTTCATGGGCGTGACTATATGGGTCACGGGCGTGAATGCTCTTCCAAAACGTGGTCCAAGTGGTGACTTTGGTTATGACACTTTCTGAAAGAAATTGAAGTATTTGGTCACGGACGTGACTATACTTTCTCGGGCGTGACTTGTTTGATCATTCACAGTTGGTTTGATCCTTTATGGCCATGAACTTTGAATGGTAGAAAATTGACACTAAGCTATTTTCATGGGCGTGACATTATTAGTCATGGGCATGACACTTTGCTATTTCTTGATTTTTATCTTCAAAAGTTATCTTTCAATCTTGCTTCAAGTTCTAATCAAAGTATATCCTATTTAACACACTTAGAATACAAACATTGTTAAATACATTATTGCTATTTTATTTGTTATCATCAAAATAACAAAAATACCCCTTAAGGTTCAACAATCTCCGCCTTTTTTATGGTGACAAATAATCTAGCAATATGTGCTTTTGAGAAGTCTCCCCCTCAAAAGGTGCTTAAGATTAAAATAATAAATTGCAAGATTTGAAAGAAATATAGCAAAGGTATTTGCAAACTAATAAGGTATATACAAGATATATCTTAAGTATATCTCATCAAATAAAACATGTATAACCAAGTGTATTCAAAGTATATGTGAGATATATGTTAAGTATATCTTATGCATTCAAATAAGTTCAAGTTGCAAGGTATATGTGAGGTATAGCTTATGCATATCATCAATTGAAATAAAATTTGCATATTTCATTATATAACCACACATTGCATATTGCATATTCATGCCGCACATATATGCTTGTTTCTCCAATTGACATATATTGAAAACATATATGCTTGTTTCTCCCCCTTTGTCACCAACAAAAAGATTGAAATGTCAATAAGATAGTTGTATTAAAAATTTAAAGGTGACAAAGATTACATGAACATTAAAATGCATAAAGATAAAAGTCATATAGCAATAAAGGTAAAGCTACTACAAGATAACTAGGACTCTAAGTAGGCTTCAAGTCTGATAAATCATCCCTAAGGCATGCTACCTCTGCCTCGATGCTTTCCATACGAGACTCCATAAAGTCTTTGAGGTTTTCAATCTCTCAACGATGGAAGCCTGCAACATGTCAAGGCGAGGTGCTAGAAGATCAGCAACCTGTTGTGCCAAAGTGGATGTGGAATAAGTCGATGTCTGACCAACATCCTTAGCTACCGTTAGTGTCAATGTCTTATCACGGGCTCACTTTCATTGCTAAACAACCAAGAGGCCAGCTTTGAAAGATTCAAAGTCATTATCCTCCCATCAATTTCACTAGATGGAGTGGTGAAACGGTAGTAGATGTTTCCTTCATAAAGAATACAGACAGTTGTTCCTATTTTTATAAATGACTCGACATCGAGTCAGTCTCATGGATGTGTCGAAATGAGAGTGTAGATATGTTCGTCGAAGTTCAAATAACCTAGCTCAATGGCAATGTGTGTCACATATCCTCTAATCAAAATATCTCAAGACGACTTCATTGCGATAGAGAGGAGGTGATTTGCAAACCATCGTGATAGGGCTACAGTCAGTCCTCTCCATGCCATTTCCAACAAAAAGATCTCTGACTTTCTGATAGCACCGTTGCTATACCTACGAGCAAATATACTATAGGTGAGAAATCTATGTATATACTTGTGCCAGGAGACCAAAAATGGGTTATCTTCATCTTTTTCACATCCCAGCTACATTCCAAGCCAAAATGTGTCCAAGCTGGATAAGCATATAATTCTACCTCACTTTCGTTGAGGATGCCAATGGAAGGGAGCTTGGAAATGGTGCCAAATTTTGCTACAGTGAGAGTGCTAGTATGCTTGCATAGCTGGAATTTGATGGTTCCAGTGGGTGAGACCTATAACATGCTAAGGAATTTGAGAGTGGGTTCCCTTAGCGTTGGACGATAGATGTCCACAAGCTCTTGGAGGTGACATGCTTGTAGTTGTTCAATCATGCTCATTTCAAGACCAAGAGTCTTCATTCAACTCCATTCAAAGGAACGTGATGAGAGCAGAGGTCGTTTCTTGAGAACGGCATAACGCAGATGGCAATGGTTCGGAATGACTTTGAGTAGGAAATCGATGTAGCATTTAGGAGCATGTGATTTCTTCCTAGTGCCCTTGAAGGAACCAAATTCCATTTTTGATAGCTTGAACAACAGAAAAGAAGAAATTTGCAAAATGAAAGGTTGAAAACCTTTGAGAAACTTGTGATTCTTTAAAAACAAAGGGGTTTGAGAGGGTTTTATAGAGGGAAAAGTAAGTGAGGAGGCCAGATTTTGTGAGAAATATTGAATGGGTGTGTTAAATGCCAGAATTTGGAGAAATGGAAATGAGAAATGATAGAAAATTTCATTTTATAGTCGATAGCTTCACGACCGTGAATAACTAGTCACAGGCGTGAATCATCGGGATCACAGTTTGTTGAAGGGGCATTTTAGCCGTGAAAAGGAAGGTGAAACGAGTCACGGTCGTGACATTAAACAGTTATGGGCATGAAGAAGACTTTTTACGAATGTGACAAATATAGTAACGGGCGTGAAGCTTAGTCTTTACTATCTCTTCTCGTGAGGCAAGTCATGAACAGTTCTGAAACCTTTTGTTCTCTTTGTTCATGGCAGTGAATATATGTCACAGGTATGAAGAGGGCTTTTCATGGGTGTGACAAATATAGTAACGGGCGTGAAACTTAGTCTTCACTACCTCTTCTTGTGAGGCAAGTTGTGAAACAAATCGTGAAAGCTACTAGAACTATTTGCTATCTTTGTTCACGGCCGTGAATATATGTCACAAGCATGAACCACCTCAAATCTTCAAAAAATAAAACTAAGTCTAAAACAAGACTAGAAGATTTCTAAAAAGCTTCTATGCCTTAAAACACATATTTCTATCATGGTAACCACTTCATACCATAAAATCAATCATGTAAAATGCATCATATGAAGGAATTAACATTCAAAGTTCACACGACATACAATTAGCATAAAAGAATAATTATGACAATGTTGATCCATCAAGCATACCAAGCTCTCTTCTTATAAAACAAAAACTTTCTTCATTAAGAGGTTTGGTAAAAATGTATGCCAATTGATTATTTATATCAATAAATTCTAACAAAACATCTCCATATTGAATATGATCCATAAGAAAATGATGTCTAATGTCAATATGCTCACTTCTAGAGTGCTGAATGGGATTCTTAGATAGATTGATGACACTAGTACTGTCATATTTGATGGGTACATAGTCCAAACTATGACCATAACCCTTAAGTTGTTGTCTCATCCATAAGATCTGAATGCAACAACACTCTGCTGCCATATATTCTGCTTTAGCAGTAGATAAGGCAACCGAAACTTGTTTCTTGCTAAACCAAGAAACTAGACATTCACCAATAAAGTGATAGATGCCTGAGGTACTCTTTCTATCCAAAAGACTACCGGCATAATCTGCATCCGAATATCTTATGATATGGAAATATGAATTTCTAAGATAACATAAGCCTAGATGCAATGTGTCATTTAAGTATTTTAAAATCCTTTTTACAGCATTCAAATGTGATTCTTTAGGATAAGATTGAAATCTAGCACATAAGCGTACACTATATATTATATCGAGTGTAGAGATAGTAAGGAATAAAAGTGATCCGATCATACCTCTATAGAGCTTTTCATTTATGCTCTTCCCCTTCTCATCTTTGTCCAATTTTGTTAATGTGCTCATAGAAGTCTTAGCATTTTTGCATCCTTCCATTCCAAATTTCTTGATTAAATCTTTGGTGTACTTGGATTGGTTGATGAATATGCCCTCATTGTTTTGCTTGATTTGTAGACCAAGGAAGAACATATGTTTCCCTATCATGCTCATTTCAAATTCCCTAGTCATACACTTAGCAAATTATTGGCAAAGAAATTCATTAGTAGACCCAAATATGATATTATCAACATAAATTTGAACAATTAGAATGTCATGCTTATGCTTTTTAATAAACAAGGTTGTATCAACATGTCATTTTGAAAAATTATTTTCTAAAAGAAAAGAACTTAGTATTTCATACCAAGCTATTGGAGCTTGTTTTAATCCATACAAGGCTTTTGAAAGTTTAAAAACATGATTAGGCAAGTTATAACTTTCAAAACCCAAAGGTTGTTCTACATATACTTCCTCTTCTATAAAACCATTTAAGAATGCACTTTTGACATCTATTTGAAAAATTTTAAAATTCATATCGCATGCAAATGCTAAAAGTATTCTTATGGCTTATAATCTAGCTACAGGAGCATAGGTTTCATCATAGTCTATACCTTCTTCTTGATTATAACCTTTTGCAACTAACCTAGCTTTATTCCTAGTTATTGAACCTTGTTCATCTAACTTATTTCTAAACATCCATTTACTACCAATGAATTAATGGTCTTTGGGTCTAGGAACTAAGGTCTATACCTTACTTCTCTCAAATTGGCTGAGTTCCTCTTACATAACAATTAACCAACTTACATCATTAAGAGCCTTATTGATATTTTTAGGCTCAATTAGAGAGACAAAAGCAAGGTTAGAATCTAAGAGTTTGAGATGAGATCTAGTACTTATACCCTTAGTAAGATCACCAATGATTTGTTAATTGGGGTGATTCTTTATCATTTCCATTCCTTTGAGAGCTCTTGGTTGTTTTGCTCTTGAGCTTGAGGTAGAGAGACATCTTGTTATTGTTTCTCTTGATCATCATCATCTTTCTCATGATCAAGATCAAGCTTCTCCATTGCACCTACAATATCATCAAGAACACTATTTTTCCCAAGATCAAGCTTACTAGATTCATCAAAACCAACATGCATAGACTCTTCAACAACTGAAGACCTTTTATTAAAGACTTTATAAGCTTTGCTAGTTATAGAGTATCCTAAGAAGATACCTTCATCGAATTTAGAGGCAAAGTTTCCAAGGTTGTCCTTGGTGTTAAATATAAAACACTTGCATCCAAATACTCTAAAGTAAGATATCATGGGTTTTCTTCCATTCCATAGCTCAAAAGAAGTTTTATTTAAAAGTGGTCTTTTGAAAACTCGATTTGAAATATAACACGTAGCATTAGTGGCTTCGACCCAAAAGTAGGTTGGTAAACAATACTCATTATGCATTATTCGAGCCATTTCAATTAAAGTTCAAATTTTTCTTTCTACTACCCCATTTTGTTGAGGTGTCCTAGAAGTTGAAAAATCATGTGAAATACCATATTCTAAGCAAAAGTTTTCAAAATTTTCATTTTCAAATTCTTTGCCATGATCGCTTCTTATTTTGGAAATAAAATAGCCTTTTTCATTTTGAACTCTTTTAGCAAAATTTTTGAAAGATTCAAAAGCATCACTCTTTTGAGCTAAGAAAATTACCCCAATGAATATAGAATAATCATCAACAATGACAAAAGCATAGTGTTTACCTCCTAAAATAGCAACTCTAGTAGGTTCAAAAAGATTTATATGCAAAATTGTAGAGGTTTAAAGGTAATTACTACATTTTTGGATTTGAAGGATGACTTTTGTTGTTTTCCTCTTTGGCAAGGATCACATGTCATATCTTTTTCAAATTTGACTTTTGGAAGTCCACTTACTAAATCTCCTTTGCTAAGGCTTTAAATTAATTTAATGCTTGCATGACCAAGCCTTTTATGCAATAGCCAAGATTTATCACTAATAGACATAAGACACTTAGAATAAA
This sequence comes from Triadica sebifera, assembly GCA_023653625.1. Lineage (NCBI taxonomy): Eukaryota > Viridiplantae > Streptophyta > Magnoliopsida > Malpighiales > Euphorbiaceae > Triadica > Triadica sebifera. The sequence continues at coordinate 12,941,665 of CM042898.1, read as the reverse complement.
GGTTAGATATTTTGTGTAAGTCTATTATATAAGTATTGGCATCTCTATCTCCTTTGAATATCTCTTAGCCACTTAAAAAGGTTACAAGACATTCATTTGAGGTAAAGATAACTTGGTTTCTCTTATCACATAATTGACTTACACATAACAAATTATGTTTCAAACCATCAACAATCAAAACATCTTCAATAAAAGTAGTATTATTAATACCAATAGAGCCGATGCCAATTACCTTACCCTTAGCATTGTTTCCAAGGGTTACCTTACCACCATCAATTCTTTTGATGTGATTGAAGATTTTTTTGTTTCCGGTCATATGCCGTGAGCATCCACTATCCAAAAGCCAAGCATTTTCCTTTATAGTGGACTTGAGGCATACCTATAAAACTATAATTCAAGTTTGGTTTTTAGGTACCCAAACGAACTTGGGTTCTTGGGGGTTAGTACTTAAAGGTTCCTAATGAGCCTTCCATATCCAATAATGCTTGTTGATATGACAAAATTTCATGCAATAATTGCATTGTTTAGCTCTATATATGTTTTTCGGTTTTGACATGCTTTTAGGTTTTAACATCCTTTTAGAATGAGTTTGTGTGCAATGATATACACATGCATGATGAATAGGTGTTTTCCTAGTTGTATGCCTTTTATACATAAAAGCATGATTAGCCTTTTGAGGTTTCCCTCTTAAGCCAAGTGACCCATGACTATTCTTCTTTTGAATAGAGGGTTTTGTTGTATGTTATGCTTTTAGCCCTTAGGACTATTACCTCAAATGTAAAGGTTTGTAATGCAATAGACTTAAAAAATATAGTCTTGTGAGATGAAGATGGTGTTTCATTAAAGTCTAGACCATGTCTTATTAAAAGTGGTCTTTGAGAGACTATGAGTGTATCTAAACTCTTTTTCCCTTTATGAAAGTTTGAAATTGAGTTTCTAAATTCCTCAACTTCATTTTTCAAAATATTGTTTTCTTTTAGTGAAGATTTAGTTGAGAGTCTAAAGGAATACTCATCTAAAGATTTTGAAGAGTTCCATTAAAAGTCTTAAAATCAGAATTCTCTTTTTTGTAAAACTTCCATTTTATTTTTCAAATCTAAAATATTATTTTTATAAGTATTAAGTCTACTTCTATATTTTTCTAATTCTAGGTTCAACATTTCTATTAAATTTTGCTCATCGTCATCATCTTCATTATCACTATTATTATCACTACTATGATCATTAAAAGAGTATGAGTAAGAAGGACCTACCTCATCCGTGAAGTGATCCTTTAAAGCCATGAAGCATAGGTTGACCTCTTCACCTTCATTATCATCTTTTTCACTTGAAGAGCTTTTGTCATCCCATGTGGCTTTGTGACCTTTCTCCCCATCATCTTTTTGAAATCTTTTCTTGTGTTTCTTGAGCTTTGGACATTCTGGTTTGATATGTCCTTTCTTCCCGCATTCATAGCACTTTACCTCATTTTATTTCTTTGAAAGTCATTTGAGGAGTGTTTGATGGTTCTTTGTTTGAAGTTTCAAAAATTGCCAAGTCTCTTTTCAATCATTCTTTTTATTCTTCTTGAGAGCATGGCAATGTCTTCATTCTCATCATCACTCTTCTCTTCATCATCTTCAATTACCTCTTGAAATTTTGAAATAGAGGCTTTGAGCACTAGAGGCTTTCTCTTTTCTGGTTCGGCTTCAAGTTTTCTATCTCTTTTTATCGCCATCTCGTGCGTTAGAAGTTTGCCAATAAGCACATCAATAGACATGATACTCATGTTTTCATTGGCCTCTTCTATACCCGTAACTCTTGAACCATAGTCTTTAAGAGGAAGGCTTCTTAGAATTTTGTTGTTCACATCTTCTAAGCTCAAGTGCTTTCCAAGCTTTCTCATGCCATTGATGATGGCAAGAAGATGGTTCGTCATGTCGGTGATGGATTCATTGTATTTTATTTTGAAGAGATCATATTCTGAAGTAAGAAATTGAATTTTCTTGGATTTTACTTGTTTGGTTCCTTCATGATAATTGTCCAATGTTTTCCATATGCTATATGTGGTAGGACAATGTTGCATTCTATGACATTCTTCAATAGATAAAATGCTTGCAAGGATTGTCATTGCCTTTTTGTTTTTGAAATTTGCTCTTTATTGAGGCTCTGTCCAATCATCTCTTGAAAGAATTTCTTCTTCACCATCAACTCCTTTCTTGGTTTTTGAACACTATCCCAAACTTCAATTCCTTCACTATCGAGATATGTCTCCATCCGGAATTTCCAATGAGCGTAGTTCGCTCCATTAAAGTAAGGTTTGAGACTTTGAAATCCTTCATTGGTCATTTCTTGATCTTTGCTAGCACTTATTAGGCTTTGTTGCTAGATAAGCCTTGACACCAATTGTTGCCCAGACAATGAACTAATAAGGGGGTTGAATTGGTTAGCAAATAAAAATTTGCTTAATTGAAAGTGTAGAATAAACAAAATAGAGGAAGGAATGAGAGATATCACACATAAGATATATAGAGGTTCGAGTATTAACAAACCCTACTCCTCTCCCCAATCTCGATTGGGTGTTTCACTAACACACTAAGTGTTACAAGTGAGTTTTTTAAGCTCACTCCCAACTATGATGTTTCTCTTAATGGCTAACACCTAACCTAGAAATTCCCTTGTGTTTTTCAATGGCTCACACAACAAATCCTTAAAAGTGTTTCACTCTTAACCCAATATACCCAAGCTCACTTTTGAGTAATTGATTACAATGAGAAATACTCACCAACCTACAATGCTCAGAATTTCTGAGCAATTAGGTTTTCATAAAAAATAATGCACAAGGCTACAACAAGATTAAAGATGAAAAATAATTATTGTTCTTCTTCTTGTTCTTGTTCTTTTTTGTTTTTTTTGTTGGGAATCATAAATGACTTAGATTTATACTCCCTTTGTGAATTATAGTCATTTGGATGCATTTAATGTAAAAATAGTCGTTGAACCAACTCTTAGTTCACACCTGACATGTTTTTATGTCCTTGTTCATGGGCGTGACTATATGTGTCACGGGTGTGAATGTTCTTCCAAGCTGTGGTCCAAGTGGTAACTCTGGCCATAATAATCTCGAGAAGAAATTGAAGTGTTTAGTCATAGGCATGACTGTACTTTCACAGATGTGACTTGTTTGATCATTCACAGTTGGTTTGATCCTTCATGGCCATTGTTAAACCTTGAGGGGTATTTCCATCATTTTGATGCGAACAAATAAAATAGCAATAATGTATTTAACATACTTATTTTCTAAGTTTATTGAATAGAGTATGGAATATGATGCAAGAATGGAAGACTGACTTTAAAAGACAAAAATTGAAGAAATAGCATGTTCACGCCCGTGACTGTTTATGTCACTCCCGTAATGTAGCATAGTTGCAACTACCCAACATTTAAAGTTCACGGCCATGAAGGATAATAACAACTGTGAATGATCATATCAGTCACGCCCATGAGAAAACATGTCAAATTCCTCCAGAGAGTTCACGGCCAGAGTCACCACTTGGACCACGGTTTGGAAGGATATTCACACCCGTGAAAGAATAATGTCACGCCCATGATCAAACACTTCAAATCCTTCCAGAATGCTTCACGGCCAGAGTCACCACTTGAGTCACGGCTTGGAAGACTATTCACGACCATGACACACATATTCACGATCATGAAGGAGGAAAGAGAAACATGTCAGACGCGAAATTAAGAGTTGGTGCAATGGCTATTTTCACATTAAATGCATCCAAATGGCTATAATTCACCATGGAAGTATAAATGAAAGTCATTTATGAATCCAGAATAAGAGAATAACAATTACTTCAAATCAAAATCTTGTTTTAGCTATTTGTACATTAATCACTTTCAACTAAACTTTAATTCTCTGTAAAAATCTTTTTGCTCATTATTTATGAGCATTATAGATTTGTGAGTGTTTCTCCTTATAATCTACTACTCAAGTGAGTTTGGGTATATTGGGTTAAGAGAAGAACACTTGTAAGGGTTATTTGTGTGAGCCATTAAAATATAAGGAATTGGTTTATTGTGTGAGCCATTAAAACACAAGGGATTTCTGGGTTAGGTGTGATCCATTGATGAAAACACCATAGTTGGGAGTGAGCTTGTAAAACTCCATTGTAACACATTGTGTGTTAGTGAAACTCCCAATTGAGATTGGGGAGAGAAGTAGGGTTTGTTAACATCCGAACCTCTATAAAATTTCTTGTGTGATATCTTCCTATCCCTACTCTACTTAACTTTTCTTTCCGCACTTAAAAGTTAAGAATTTTTAATATCCAATTCAACCCCTCTTCTTGGATCAATATCTAGGCAACAATTGGTATCAGGGCTTAGTCTAGCATCGAAGCCTAAATAGTGCTAGCAAAGATCAAGAAATGGCAAAGAAGGATTCCAAAGTCTCAAGCCTTACTTTGATGGAGCAAATTATGCTCATTGGAAGTTCCGGATGGAGACATATCTGGATAGTGAAGGAATTGAAGTCTGGGATAGTGTTCGGAAAGAACGGACACCACCAACTAGAAGGGGAGTTAATGGTGAAGAAGAAATCATGTCAAGAGATGATTGGACAAAGTCTCTAAGAAGAGCAAATTTCAAAAACAAGAAAGGAATGACAATTCTCTCAAGCTCATTATCCATTAAAGAATGTGGCAGAATACAACACTGCCCAACTGCATATAGCATGGGGAAAACATTGGAAAACTAGTGATGAATCTTGGTTGTGGCATAGAAGGCTTGGTCATGCAAGCATATATTTAATTCAAATCCTCAGCAAAGGAGAGCTGGTAAATGGACTACCAAAAGTCAAATTTGAAAAAAATAAGACATGTGAACCTTGCCAAAGAGGAAAACAATATAAGTCATCCTTCAAATCTAAAAACATTGTAAGTACCTCAAAACCTTTACAACTCCTGCATCTAGATCTTTTTGGACCTACTAGGATTGCAAGCTTAGGAGGTAAACACTATGCCATTATCATCGTCGATGACTACTCTAGATTCACTTGGGTAATTTTCTTAGCTCAAAAGAGCGATGCTTTTGAAACTTTCAAAAACTTTGCTAAAAGAGTTCAAAATGAAAAAAAAATTGTATTTCAAAAATAAAAAGTGATCATGGCAAAGAATTTGAAAATGAAAACTTTGAAAATTTTTGTCTAGAACATGGCATTTCACAAAATATTTCCTCTCCTAGGACACCTCAAAAAAATGGGGTGGTCGAAAGAAAAAATTGAACTTTAATTGAAATGGCTCGAATAATGCTCAATGAGTATGGTTTACCAACTTACTTTTGGGCCGAAGCCACAAATACTGCATGTTATATTTCAAATTGTGTTTTCAAAAGACCTTTCTTAAACAAAACTTCATTTGAGTTATGGAAAGGAAGAAAGCCCATGATATCATATTTTAGAGTATTTGGATGCAAGTGTTTCATATTGAATACGAAGGACAACCTTGAAAAATTTGCCTCTAAATCTGATGAGGGTATATTTTTAGGATACTCCACCACAAGCAAAGCTTATAGAGTCTTTAATAAAAAGTCATTAGCAATTGAAGAATCTATGCATGTTGTTTTTGATGAATCTAGTATGCTTGATCTTATGAAAGGTAGTGTTCTTGATGATGTTGTAGGTATAATGGAAAGACTTCATCTTAAAAATGAAAGAGAAGAAAATGAACAAGAAAATTCACATCAAGATGACTCTCTACCTCCAGCTCAAAAATAAAATACGTAAGAGCTCCCAATGGAATGGAGATTGACAAAAGATCACCCCAAGGAGCAAATCATTGGTGATCCTACAAAGGGAGTAAGTACTATATCTCATCTCAAACCTTTAAATTCTAATATTTCCTTTGTCTCTCAAATTGAGCCAAAAAATATTGATGAGACTCTTAATGATGAAAGTTGGATGATTGTTATGCAAGAGGAACTCAACCAATTTGAGAGAAGTAAGGTATGGACCTTAGTTCCTAAACCCAATGAGCATTGAATCATTGAAAGTAAATGAGTATTTAGAAATAAACTATATGAACAATGTTCAATAACTAGGAATAAGGCTAGGTTAGTTGCAAAAGGATATAATCAGGAAGAAGGAATAGATTATGATGAGACATATGCTCCTATAGCTAGATTAGAAGCCATAAGAATACTTTTATCATATGCATGCCATAAGAATTTCAAACTCTTTCAAATGGATGTCAAGAGTGCTTTTTTAAATGGTTTTATAGAAGAAGTAGTTTATGTAGAACAATGTATGAAATAGTTTTGAAAGCCATAATTTGCCTAACCATGTATGTAAACTTTCAAAAGCTTTATATGGTTTGAAACAAGCCCTAAGAGCTTGGTATGAAAGACTAAGTTCTTTTCTTTTAGAAAATAATTTTACAAATGGGAATGTTGACACTACTTTATTTATTAAAAAGCATAAGCATGACATTCTAATTGTTCAAATTTATGTTGATGACATCATATTTGGGTCTACTAATGAATTGCTTTTCCAAGAATTTGCTAAGTGTATGACTTGGGAATTCGAAATGAGCATGATGGGTGAACTAAAATTCTTCCTCGATCTACAAATAAAACAAGGCAATGAGGGCATATTCAACCAATCCAAATATGCCAAAGACTTACTTAACAAATTTGGAATGGAAGGATGCAAAAATGCCAAGACTCCAATGAGCACATCAACAAAATTGGACAAGGATGAAAAGGGTAAGAGCATTAATGAAAAGCTCTATAAAGGTATGATCAGATCACTTTTATATCTTACTGCCTCTAGACCCGATACAATGTATAGTGTATGCTTATGTACTCGCTTTCAATCATGTCCTAAAGAATCACATTTGAATGTTGTTGAAAAGAATTTTAAAATATTTACATGGCTCATTGCATTTAGGTTTATGGTATCCTAGAAATTCATCCTTTCACATTATAGGTTATTCAGATGCTAATTATGCTGGAAGTCTTTTGGATAGAAAGAGTACTTCAGGTACTTGTCACTTTATTAGTGAATGCTTAGTTTTTTGGTTTAGCAAGAAACAAGTTTCAGTTGCTCTTTCTATCGCTGAAGTGGAGTATGTGGCTGTTGGATGTTGTTGTACACAAATCCTTTGGATGAAACAACAACTTAAGGATTATGGTCATAGTATGGACCATATACCTATCAAATGTGACAATACAAGTGCTATAAATCTATCTAAGAATCTCATTCAACACACTAGAAGTAAGCATATTGACATAAGACATCATTTTATTATAGATCATGTTCAATATGGAGATATTGTATTGGAATTTATAAACACAGACAATCAATTGGCAGATATCTTCACTAAATCTCTAAATGAAGAAAGATTTAACTTCATAAGAAGATAGCTTGGTATGATTGATGGATTAACTTTATAATTGCCAAATTTGTCGAACCTTGATTGTCAATCTTGTGTTATTGTCTCATCTTTTAAGGTATGAATTAGCTAACTTGATATAAATATATGTTATAGGGGATAGAAGCACCTTAAAAATCCTTTGGCCTTGTTTTAAACTTAGTTTTATTTATTAAGGATTTTAGGCAGTTCACGCCTGTGACATATATTCACGCCCGTGATCATAATCGCCAAAAGCTCCAGTAGCTTTCACGCCTTGCTTCACGACATGCTTCACGGTTGAAAGTAGTGAAGACTATGTTTCACGCCCATAACCTTTTTCTGTCACTCCCGTGAAACTCTTTGTTCACGACCGTGACACTTATTCACGACCGTGAACATTTCCACCAAATACTTACAAAAGCGTTCATGCTTTGTGTCACGCTTTGTCTCACGGTCACAAGTAGTGAATATTGTACTTCATGACCGTGACTCATTTGTCACCACCGTGAAATTTCATCATTCATGCCCATGACCATTAAATGTCATGACCGTGAATCATTTCATATTCTTCATCATGGGTAGAGTGCCTCTTCAGAAAACCGTGAACACGACATTTCATGCCTGTGACTTAGCTTTCACGCTCGTGAAGATGTCAATTATAAAATGTTTTCTACCATTATTTCTTTCATTTCTAACTCTCCAACTTCTCTCATTTATCACCATTCAATATCATTTCATAGATTTTGGCCCCCTAGCAACATTATCCATCTATAAATACCTTCAAAAACTATTTCAATCATCATAAATCAAAAATCATTAGGTTCTCTTCAAACATCCCATCAGATTTTTTTCTCTCTTCAAGAATCAATTTCAAAACCAAAAATGGAACCCGGCTTCTCTAAAGGTACCAGAAAAAAGTCTCATGCTCTAAGAAGGTACACGGACTACCTTTTCAATATCATTCCGGAGCACTGTCGTCTGAAGTACTCAATTCTCAAGAAAGACCACTCCTTTCCTCTCGATCATTTGAATGGCACACTGTCAGGACCCTTGGTCTCGAGACAAATATGACGGAACAACTACAGGCTTGTCATCTAAAGGATTTTGTTGATATACATCAACCAACGCTAATGGAACCTACCCTCGAGTTCCTTAGCACCCTGCAAGTCTCTCCCACCAGCACTGTGAAATTTCAACTCTGCAAACATCCGAACACCCTCACTGCAATGGAGTTTGGTGACATGTTCAACCTTTCCTCTGACGGTATCCTTAATGAAAGCGAGGTGGAGTTTTATGCCACTCAAGCATGGACTCATTTCGGACTCGACTGTAGTTGGGATGTCAAGAAGACGAAGAGCACCCACCTTCGATCACTAGTGCACAAGTACTTGCATAGGTTTCTGACCTATAGCATCTTTTCCAAAGGGGACAATAACAGTTCAATTCAGAAATCCTAGCTCTTTCTCCTGGAGATGGCTCAAAGAGGTCTAACAGTGGCTCTATCTAGATGGTTTGCAAACCATCTACTATCTATTGCTATGAAGCCCTTCGGAGACATTTTGATTAGTAGGTATGTGACTCACCTTGCTATAAAGCTTGATTATCTGAAGCTAGAAGAGCATAACTTTAACCTCATACCAGCACATCCTAGAGACCGGCTAGACATTGAGTCTTTTATAAAAAATGGGAGCGGTGGTTTGCATAGTTCATGAGAATAGCATCTACTGCCGCTTCACCAACACAGCTGGTGAGATAATTTGGGAAGACAACGATTCAGACGACTTCAAAGTTGGCCTCTAAGGAATCCAGTAAAGGAAAAGAGTTCGAGTCGAGATGGCGACCCCAGAGGTTGAGCAGGAAATTGGATAATTCTCGACCTCCACACCGAACTTGGCTCAGTAGGTGGTTGACCTATTGGTACTGCAGTTTGGCCAATTGCAGGCTTCGATTGATGAGAGGTTAGAGAACCTCAAAGATTTTATGGAGTCTCGCATGGAGAGCCTTGAGGCGGAAGTAGCTCGCCTTAGAGATGGGATGTCCGGCTCCAAATCTAGCTAGATTTTTTTTCCTGCTTATCAGTTTCTAGTATTGCCAATGTAGGACTTTAAGTTACTTTTCAAACCTTTGTAGTTTTCCATTTGAAATTAATATAATTGCATTAGTTTTCCCTTATGATTTATCTTTTATGTTCTTTTTGTTGATCACAAAAGGGGGAGAACCTAGCAATATAATTGAATTAAATGAATATGCAAAAATGCAAATGTGTTGATACTTTGAATATACCTTTAATATACTTTGCATATACTAAACTAGTTATAAGCAAAAATTTGGTATACATTGGATATACTTTGCATATACCTTACATATACCTAAATTAGGAAGCAAGCATCCATGCTACACTTTATCATTCTTAAAAATTCATTCACTTTAGTAATTTTTTATCTTAAGCATCTTTTGAGGGGGAGACTTCTCAAAAGCACATATTGCTAGATTATTTGTCACCATCAAAAAGGGGGAGATTGTTAAACCTTGAGGGGTATTTCTGTCATTTTGATGCTCACAAATAAAATAGCAATAATGTATTTAACATACTTGTTTTCTAAGTTTATTGAACAGAGTATGGAATATGATGCAAGAATGGAAGACTAACTTTAAAAGACAAAAATTGAAGAAATAGCATGTTCACACCCGTGACTGTTTATGTCATGTCCGTGATGTAGCTTAGTGCCAACTACCTAACATTTAAAATTCACGGCCATGAAGGATCATAGCAACCATGAATGATCATATCAGTCACGTCTATGAAAGAAAGTCACGCCCGTGAGAAAACATGTCAAATTCCTCCAGAGAGCTTCATGGCTAGAGTCACCACTTGGACCACGGCTTGGAAGGATATTCACACTCGTGAAAGAATAATGTCACGCTCGTGATCAAACACTTCAAATCCTTCTAGAATGCTTCATGGCCAGAGTCACTACTTGAGTCACAGCTTGGAAGAATATTCACGACTGTGACACACATATGCACAACCGTGAAGGAGGAAAGAGAAAAATGTTAGGCACGAAATTACTAGTTAGTGTAACGACTATTTTCGTATTAAATGCATCCAAACGACTATAATTCACCATGGAAGTATAAATGCGAGTCATTTATGAATCCAGAATAAGAGAATAGCAATTACTTCAAATCAAAATTGTTTTAGCTATTTGTGCATTAATCACTTTCAACTAAACTTTAATTCTCTATAAAAATCTTTTTGCTCATTATTTCTGAGCATTATAGATTTGTGAGTGTTTGCCATTGTAATCTACTACTCAAGTGAGTTTGAGTATATTGGGTTAAGAGTAGAACACTTGTAAGGGTTATTTGTGTGAGCCATTAAAACACAAGGAATTAGTTTATTGTGTGAGCCATTAAAACACAATGAATTGGTTTATTGTGTGAGCCATTAAAACATAAGGAATTTCTAGGTTAGGTGTGATCCATTGATAGAAACACCATAGTTGGGAGTGAGCTTGTAAAACTCCATTGTAACACATTGTGTGTTAATGAAACTCCCAATTGAGATTGGGGAGAGGAGTAGGGTTTGTTAACACCCGAACCTCTATAAAATTTCTTATGTGATATCTTCCTATCCCTACTCAATTTAACTTTTCTTTCTATACCTAAAAGTTAAGAATTTTTAATATCCAATTCAAGCCCCCTTCTTGGTTCAATATTTGGGCGGCAGCTGTGAACTTTGAATGGTGGAAAATTGGCGCTAAGCTATTGTCATGGGCATGACACTTTGCTATTTCTTGATTTTTATCTTCAAAAGTTGTCTTTCAATTTTGCTTCAAGTTCTAATCAAAGTATATCATGTTTAACACACTTAGAACACAAAATATTATTGAATACATTATTGTTATTTTATTTGTTATCATCAAAATGATGGAAATACCTCCCAAGGTTCAACATATCATAAACTACACCATTCTTGAACTATAAGTGTAGTAATTCCACTTTGCAATACACTTAAGTATAGAAATATGTGCGTACATATTTGAAAATTTCATTCAGACTTGCAAAATGACATGTTCTACCATTTTATAAAGTCACCAAGATAAAATAGTAATTCACAAATATTGAAACTTGGATAGGTTTCCCAATTCACTTGGAACTAGTCCATTTAGGTAGTTGCCTTGCAAGTAGCTATGGAAGAAAATAATTCAGAATTACTTTGTGGTCCATTTACAACAACATTGTAAATAGATATAGAATGCATTGATGTGACCCCAACTCTAAAGTTACAATAAAGGAGTCCTTAGCAACTGTTAAAGGTTATACATTATATCTAAAAATTAGTAAGAATATTCAATGGCTTAATCCACATGTTAGGAGCTGAAATTTTCCAATGAAATCTTATTACTTTTTGCAAACAATGAGTCTAAATAGTACTTCAAATATATGAGCAATTAAGTATTTTATGAAAAACAAACCAAGGATATCTCTAGAAGGAGAAAATTTAAACTGAAGTGAGATTAAAATTTGTAGTTAATTTTTGATTATACATAGACTAGGATAACATGCAAAATTTTTCTTTAATATAGAGAATTATATACCTACAAATATAATTCAACAGAACATTCAAAAGGAAACTATATGTTAACAAAGGCCATAGATTGAAATGATTGATTCAAGCTCATGTTACATACTGCAGTCTAAAAACACTCCAGTGAACAATTTTTTGGAACATTTTGGTCAAAAGACTCAAAAACTAATGTAAAAAACAGAAATTTCAACTATGAATAAGAAAGTGAACATGAGCTTGAGAAGAGTTTTTAAGAAATGAGCTCATAAACTTTCATGACAAGGAAAATTTCATATATGCAAAGAAACACAACTTCAACTACAAAATTTTAATATATAATCTAATTACAATAATGTTTAATTACCATAACCAAAAATATGTTCCTTATTTCAAACACCAAATCAAAAAATTTCAAGGGAGGTTGTAATCCCTGAAATAAAAATGAGGGAATTATAATGCTTGTCATTAGTCTCACATACCAAAATAATAAAAGAAAATAATAAAAAAGATAGACTAATGGCCATGCAAAAGAATAGCTAGACAAATTGTTCATTAATCCAATACCTTTATATATATTTTTATGCATCTTGAACCTGCTGATAAAGCGGCCATGTAAAAGAACTGTTAGAGAGATTTAATTTTATATAATTGAACTCCAATTTTCAAGTACCACAAAAGGAGCGTGTTTAATAAGTGTATTTTTTTTCTAATCCATAATAAGCAACAGAAATAAATCACCAAAATTCATGAAAGTCGCAAATAGAGAACTAGACATTTCCAAAGGTTATTCAAGAGCATAATCAACATAATAATAAAGAAACCAAGCATTCTTTTCTATAACTTGCAACATAATAAGCAAAGCTGCCTTCTTTTTCATGACCTAGTACATCGAAAAATTGTTCCAATAATTATATAAAAAAAATGACATATACACATACATATAGATGACATAACTGCTCTTGTAGTCTCTTCCCCTATGATGATGGTAATAGAAAGAGCAGCAGAAAAATCTTTTTGACGCAAAATAATTTTAATTTTTAATTAAAATTATATCATATCTTTTCCCTCTTACCAAAGCAATTGCAAGCCACTGAGGCCCTTAGTTTATTAAGAAATAGTGTTTTTTGAGCAACAAAAAGAGTGTTTTCTCAGCAAGCATGCATAAATAAATAAATAATCAACAAATATGCATAAATAAATACAATAGAAATTAGGAAATATTGTGAAGTTTTGTGGGAAGTTGGTTTAGGTTTATATGATATTTTACCAAACTTACACAACTTTGTTTTAGCTATAGATTTCAATATTATCTTACATCACTTATCCCAATCAAGAACTTGATTCTCTTACACATAGTCACGCATTTCATCTATGTTTTTGCATCCCATTTTTTGCATTATTATTTATTAATTTTATATATCCTACTTGATACTTCACTTGGAATTTAGCAATCAATATTGTTGAAAGAAATTTTACAAGTCATGTCGTAATTTATAAATATATGTATTTACAATTTTGATAATTTTCAAATATTTTCATGTAGTTTATGCATCATGCTGAGTCAAGTGAGCATTGAGTATTTTAAGACATTTTTCTTGCCATTAAAAAAATAAAAATTAAAAAGAAGTATTTTTAAGAGTAAGGTGCCAATATTCATACAGCTAATTAGTGGCTATCATTTAATTTGTCATTTCTCAACAAAAAAAGTAATAAGTTTTTATGCCATTTTTCACTAACATTCCCCTAAAACATCATCATAATAGCTAGTTAGTGGCTATCATTTAGTTGTTTCAGAAAAATCCTTCTGAATTAGTCGTTGCTTGCTAAACCATTTTTATCTGGAATAAATAACATCCTAGTTTAATTCATGATTTCTCCCATCCACCTAAAGGATGCTCTATGTCACAAGCATGAAAAGAAAAATGAAACAACAAATGCTATTAGTATATAGAGAACAAATTGAGGCATAAATGTCCTCCTAACAGATCAAAACAAAAGACATGACTCAAAAACATAAAATGCACAACCCTAGAGTAGAAAAAAAATTGGATAAGATGCTCATAAGAAAACAAAGTGTTGGAACAAAAGGCATGAATTAAGTTCAAACAATGGTGTTTCTCATATTACCCCTATCTCTTGCATCTTTGAAGATTTCTAAACGTGTACAACAAATGAAGTAGCAATATGGCATCTAACTATGAGAAACTCATTTTTGGTATGATTTGCAAACCTCAATCCTTTTATTACATAAGCAAACTACATTCCTAGGGAAACACTCTCCACTGATACCCTGGAAGAGCCACTAAGACACTCTAATAAGCAGCAAAGCAAAGTCAATAAAGCCCAAATGATAAATAACTGAAGGTGAACCAAACCGAATCATTTAGGCAAGCCAAACTGACTATTAAATCTGCAATTGCATGGATCAAAATCCAAAGCATAAGGGATGATTGGTTACAAGCATGAAATTGTTTAAACCAAATGAGAATTATAATAGGAGTGACATCAGACTTGACATGGAGATACTAAGATAGTCATGAATAAAATTTAGAAATATTACTTAGAGAAAAGAAAGTCAAATACTCAAACACGAGTTTGTTATGGCAGCATCTTTTGCATAAGTTAAGAAAGTTGAGCCCAAATTCCATCTCTTACCATTTAGAAGACAAAGAAGGACCTAACCTAATTTGTGTTCAAAGTCCATATTCAGCAACCATCACTATTTCTTTTTATTTTTCTTTTTCCTTTCCTGAATAAACACTTAACAAAACTTAATTTAACCTTTTATATCAATTTAGAAGTTGAATTCATCTTTAATTTCTATTCAAATTCCATCTTCGTCTATCAACATTCTATCTTTTCGAACTAACTTATAAGAAGTTAAAGCTTTCTTATTTTATTATGCAAATGGAATGGAGATAAACTAGTACCTCAAGTCAAAATGAAAAAGTAGAAAACAAGCAACACTAACCTGATGGTCTCTAAAGGAGCAAGAACAACTTTGGTCATAGCCTTAAATAAAGTCCCACTGAGAAACTCACCAACTTTTCAAGTCCGAAAGAAATCCAAATATGCATAAACATTGTATTTTTGTCTGCGATACCCAAGACAAACAAGGAAAGAGTATATACTTAAATCCGATAAAACATAAAATCAGTAAAATTTCCAAACATCTAAAGCTAATTTAAGCACTGATCAGTAAAACATGTCAAATACGTCAACAACCAAATAGGAAATTATTAAAACAACACCAAAAACACAGGTCACACATGACATGAACTACTACTTTTCAAATATTCTCTAAAGAAAAATCAGTGTGAGGAATGGAAGAAAATGCACTGAAGGAGAAGCAGAAGTAGCAGTGTGTTCAAGGAGCGAATGTCAACAACTGGAGCAACAAGACTATGACAAAAGTGAAAAAGAAGGAGACTGACAGGGACTGGCTAGAAAGAAAAAGCATGGAGAGGGATGGTGACAAGTGAAGGTAGTGAACAAGGACAGAGAGAATGGCATGGTAGAAGGAAAGGAGGACGAAGGGGATAAATTTAGGTTTTTTGTGTTTATAAAAGAAAATAAAATGTGTCGTTTTAGGATAAAGAAAACGGTGTCGTTTCTATTTTAATACTTAGTGATGGATAAAAATCTCTTGCTAAATCTAGAGACGACAAAAATCTTTTTTTGCTAATTTTATTTACAATAATATTAATAAGCTTAGGGATGACAAAATTTCGTAACTAAACCTCTAAATTAGTGTAAATTAGTGACAGGAATTTATTTGTCGCAAATTCTCTCATAAATAAGATGGATATAAGTTTAGTGATAGAATGGATTTTGTCACTAACCATTTACAAGCTTAGTGAATGATTAAATCCATCACTATTCTCCATCGCTAAATTGTGGAATAGCGACGGACTTAAGCCATCGCAAATATGCTATCACTAATATGTCACTAATTTGGACACCGTTTCTTCCATCAAATTTAGCTAGTCTTCAGCAATGAAAAGCTATCTATCACAAACTGTCATCACTAATCTGTCGCTAGTATTTTTTGAAATTTTGTAAGTAAATTCTTTCGTATTTCCATCGCTAATTAGTGACATAATTGATTTCGTTGCTAATTTCTATCATTATTTTGCATTTTTTTGTAGTATTTATTTTAAAGAGTCATTTCATTAAAAAAAAGTCTTCATTATACTCTCTATCTTTAAAATTTAGAGTAAAGAGTGAGTTTAACTATTTACATCTAGAGAGTTAAACTTTACTATTTATTCCAATTGTCATTAATGTACATTCATTTTTATGT
Organism: Triadica sebifera; assembly: GCA_023653625.1. Taxonomy (NCBI): domain Eukaryota; kingdom Viridiplantae; phylum Streptophyta; class Magnoliopsida; order Malpighiales; family Euphorbiaceae; genus Triadica; species Triadica sebifera. The sequence goes on along the minus strand of CM042898.1, from coordinate 12,925,395 downwards.
ATTTTCTATCTGTTATTGGTGTGTTTTTTTAAAAAATATTTTTTTTCTTTATAATAAAAGTCATTTAGATATTGTTTGGATTGAGAGATTTTAAAATCAATAGATTTCATAAAATATAAGGATTTTAAATCAATGGATTGTGAAATCTATGAATTATAAGAATTCTATTGTTTGGTTTGAATATAAAATTTACGAATTGATAATGTATTTTTTTTTTTTTTGCACTCATATTTAGTTCAATCACCACAATCTATAGATTTTACAATTAATTTCTAATTTTACCCTTTACTAAATATTGATGATTTTTTATTAATTAAGCATTTTCTAGTATTGTTATCATATTTGGAATTGTGAAATAATATAACTTAGAGTAAATTTTCTAAAAAATTGCAATTGATGAAATTAATATTATTGTCAAATTTGAAATATGTTACAAATATTTTGCTTAAAATTCTATATAAACTTATTATTTGTACTATGATAAATTAATCCATTAATTTTTTTCTTTTTCGAATGAACTCATTAATATTGTTTTAATTTATATTCAAACAAATACAGATAAAATAAGTAAAAATAAAAAAAATAGTAAATATTTTTTGCTATATTTTTAGGTTTAAGGATATTTTGGAATACTACTAATTTATTAGGAAAAATCTTTGAATAAAAAAATTTGACAACAATTGCTCATGGATAAAAATGGTAGATTATGGACTTCTCCACCTAGGAGGTGAGAAATCAAATCGTTTAAAAATGAGAAATTTTTCAAAATTCATGAATTTTGAAATTTTAAAGTAGTCAAATGATGAATTTGACATAAATCCATAGATTGTTTTAATTCTCTCATTCAAAATCCCTCAATCCAAATATAGCCTTACTTTTTTTTTTATTTTGATAAATATTAATTTGTATGGGATAAAGCAAAATGAAAAGTAAAAATATAAAGAGTATTGGACTTGTAAAAAAAATATTCTCTATATTTAAAAGTATTCTTTATTTTACCAAAAATGTTCTTTAAAATAAAAGGCATGGTTAGAGATCCTCTAATAAAGTCTATTTAAGAAGATATTTGAATCAAAAGTGGCGAGGGTATTTGCATGGATGTTGTAGTTACTATGTAACTACTTTTTTATAATTGCATTATGAATTCATCTAATATTTTGTATTTACATTGTCCATTATTGTTTCTCTGTTCTCCAAATTTTTAAATTAGATTAGTAAGAGTTTTGTGTTGTTTTTTGCATTGTTTATTCTTCTTCTTATTATTAGCTGCTTAATCTTTATGATCATTTTTTGGTGTTGTACTTGTTTTTTTGGTCACCAATAAAAGCGATCGATGGATCAAGATTTTGAAAACATGATTATGGTTTCTTCTTCAAATTCATATTAAAACACTTTTTTAGTTCTTTTTTTTCTTTGTTGTATTGTGATTATTATTTTAAAATTAGATAATGTATGTATAATTTATTTATGTGATAAAGCTTTGGATTCATTTTTCATTTATATTATTTGATTATTTGATTGTTAGATTTTTTATGTTCGTTTTTGTTTGAAATTAGGGAATATAGGTATAATTTGGTTAGTTCATGTTGATTTTTTTTATGTTGTCTTTTGTCATTATTATGTGTGACAACAACAATCAGATAAAGATTTTTGAAAATGCGATTGTAGTTTTTTTTGTGTTTGCTTCTATTTTAATCAGTGTAATGAAGTTTTAAATTAGGAAATATTGATATAATTTGGTTAGTTTAGCTATAAATTATATTTTGATAAGTTTATATATGCAGGTTCATTATTTTGATATTTGAGGTTCATCATTTAGAAGATATATGTTTATCATTTAAAATTTTGAGGTTTGTCGTTTATAAGGTACATGTTCAGCATTTGAAACTTATTGGTTCATTATTTATAATTGAGCGGTTCATTATTTATAAGTTACATATTCATTATTTAGAAGTTGTATGTTCATCTTTTTGTAGCTGAAAGTTCATTATTTATATTATTAGAACTTTTAGGTTCATCGTCTAAAAGTTATAGATTTATCATTTAAAACTTATAAATTCATCATTTAGAATTTAAAGGTTTATGTTATAGAAATTTTAGCTTCATCATTTAAAGAATAGTAGTTAATCACTTAGAGCTTACAAATTTATCATGTATAACTTACAAGTTATTCATTTCTAATTTATTGGTTCATCATTTATTGTTCAGAAATTGATACGTATATTTTTTTAAAAGATATTAATTATTTAAGATCATATGTTTATTACATTAGCATAATTTTTAATCATTTTTTTATGTTGTTCTACAGTTGATATTGAAAATAATGCTTTCTACTAATGATTTATTGGGACTCTCTGTCAAATATATTAGTGAAGCTTATGATTTATATAATGACTATGCATTTAGAATAGGGTTTAGTATCAGAAAGAGTAAGCAAATATATAGGGTAGACAACACAATACTATAAATGAAAAGATTTTATTGCTCAAAGGCTGGAGAAAAAGAAAAGATAATTAGTGTTACTCAAAACTTGATGTTCAAACTAGTTGTAAAACTTTCATTCAGTTTGATGTTGATTTAAGTAGAGTTTGGACTGTAACAAGACATGAGAAGGAACAAAATCATAAGTTATATCTGTTAAGCAAAACCTATCTCCTCCGCTCACATAGAGGAATTACAAAAAGCCAGCTTATTTATCTTACGCATCTAAAAAAATGGAGTTGTAGTGTTTGATGGGATTAGGTTGTTAAAAAACTAATCGGGAGGATCACAATTTTTTCAGATTTACATCTAAGGATGTTTATAAATTTTTAGCAATGGAAAATATGAGGAAATTGGATGACACTGATTCTAATATGTTGATTGAAATTTTCAAAAGCAAACAATCAAATGAACATGACTTTTTGTTTGATTTTAAGGTTGATAGTGATGCAAGATTATGGATTTTCTTCTGGAGAGATGCATGGATGAAATGAGATTATGAGCTTTTTAGAGATATGTTAGTGCATGATATCACACATTAGACTAATAAATATGATATGATTTATGGTCCATGTGTAGGTATGAATCACTATTGTATTAATGTTATGTTTGGTTGTACTTTTCTTTTAAATAAGAGAATAGAGTCCTTTGTATGGTTATTTAGTACTTTTTTAAGATCCATGGAAAGGAGACATCTGCAAACAATAATGACAGGCCAATTTACTGATATGGCTACTGTAATTTCTTAAGTGTTTCTAAAGTAATGTCACAAGCTTTCTGTAAGGTGACATTGATATTGGTATTGTTCCTGGTATTAGTTTAATAGTGAATTCAATCTCTCTATCAGGTGGTAAACCATGTAGGTCATTTGAAAATACATCAAAAAATTTTCTCACTACCGATATATTTTCAAGCAGGGTATTAGTGGTTCTAGTATCAGTCACATATGCTAAGTATGCTTCACACCCTCCTTTGATAATTCATAATGCTTTTACTGCTAAGATCAAACATGTGTGCACAAATTTTCTTTCGCCTAAAAAGACAACCATTGGTTTGTTTGGAAACTCTAAAATTACTTACTTAGTAAAGCAATTTACTATTGCATGATGCTTAGTTAACCAATCCATTCCCAATATTACATCAAATTCATGCAGCAATAATAAGATCAAATTAGCTTTTAATTCAGTTTTATCAATGCAGATCAAACAATCACAAAATATTCTATTCACAACTACTACTATTCCTAGTGGAGTACTCATATTTATATCAAATCCTAAGGGGTCATGCTTTTGATATAGTTTAGATGTCATATGTAATGATATAAATGAGTGTGTGGAATCTAGATTAATCAATGTAAATGCCAATATATCATAAATATAAATTTTACCAGTAACCACTTTAGGAGCATCAACTGCCTTCTATTGGTCATGGCAAAGACCCTGGCCTGTGTATGAGGTATGGAACTCTGACTCTCATATCTAGTTACTCCTCTACCTATTATGTCAGTCCTACCTCTGCCCTGTGTCCCACTTATACTGGTCATCAACGATGCCTCAACTATAGTCATTGATACCCATTTACCTCTGTCAGTCTTTGCCAATTTGGCTCTTTCTGGACATTCTTTATACATATGGTCCAATGATCCATAGAAATAACATGCTCATATGAGTGTTTTGTATTCACTTACATGTTGTCACCCACAATGAGTACAAGTAGGCCTCTAATTCACATATTGGTTTTGTCCTCTACTTGAGGTAAAAAAGGTTGTAGCACGACTTCTAGAACCGGAGTACCCACTTTTGTTGCCAAACTGTGTTGGCATGTGTATAGCTTTCTTTCCATGTCCTCTACTAGACTCTCCAATAAACTTTTGTGTTTCCCTTTTTTTCTTGTTTTATAGCTTCTTTCATTAACCTTTCTACTTTAACTGTTTCAACTCCCAATCTAGTATAGCTGTCTAGATCAGTGGCTGTGATTTTGTTCCTGATCTCATATTTGAGGTCTTCTTCAAACTTTTTACACTTATCTCTTTCAGTGGAGACCATAAATGTGGTATAGTGGGAAAGCTTATTAAATTGTACCTCATATTCAGTAACATACATGTTTCCTTGCTTTAGATTTAGGAATTCTTTTTTCTTTTCATCCTTGTATACCTTAAACATATAGTAATTCTGAAACTCTTGAAGGAAATCATTCCAAGTCAGAGCTGGAGGTTGTGTATCATTACCTGGAACTATCTCTCACCATTCATAAAGCATCACCTTGTAGCAAAGACATTGCATAATCAATTGTTTTTTCATTTGGAGTACACCTCACTATATTTAATACCATTTGTGTTCTTTTGAGCCATGTCTCTGCTTGTACTAGATCAATTGTGCCATAGAAATCAAGTGCCCCCTATTTTCTCAACTTATCATAACGTCTTTCTCTATAAATTTTAGGTCCATAAACTTATTGTTCAATATTTTCATAGGAACCTTCCATGTGATGTGTATGTGATGCATGTGCATATTCACCCGTTGAAGCTCTGACTCTAGGTGCAAGTGGATTTCTCACAAGATGATATGATGCCTTCTATGATTACATGTCAGCCGATCTCTCTCTCTTTGATGGATTATGTTCTACCATAGCCCTAAAACAAATGGAATTATGTCACTTGACAATGTTCAACATATATGATACACATGTTATTATGCTTTTATGTATATGCATGTTCCCATGGAACCTATCCCTGCTGGGATACCAAAAATGTAACACCTTATACCTTATTCATTTTGATACCACATATACTTGTATCAATTAATTATACATGACATATGATAAGACATAAGAACTTGTTAACTTTGATAGTAATTTTTTTCTCATCCCATAACATCGTTCAGTAAATTTGCAAATCAACATCGAGGTTTTCACCATAACATAATATATCACATATATTAAGCCTTAAACTTTATGTATAAAAGTTTACGAGTTGTAATCATTTACACATCTTAGTACCAACTCCGAGTAAAAATTCATATGCAAACATATATGCCCAAATTATGGATGATATTATTCCAAGCTTATAAAGGATGCAAGGAGAGAGAGAAAGGTGAGGTGACATTCGTGACTTTTGTTCCATGACTTCTATATGAACTTTAAAATGAGCTATCAACTGTTCTCTACCAAACAATAATGCAAATTGATGAGTTATGGCTTAGTGAGAATAATCGTCAAATGAGCTCTAAAATACCAAGCAATTTTTAATAATAAATCATAATTGGACACAACACATACTACGTATCCTATTTTATTCACCAATATTATTTAGATATAAGTAAAATTAAAGCATACAATCATTGATCTTTACTTATACTTATACTTGTTCATTTTTTTGTTGTGACTAGGCTAAACAAACATTGTCCTAGATTTCCATATGAACATTTGCATTTGCTAGATAGTTTGACCATTTGTTTCATTTTTATAATTGCACATTTGTCAGGCCATAGGCCTCTACTTTTTCTATTCATTTGCATTTGATCATTTGTTTGGGCTTTAGGCCTTTCATGACATTCACCGCCCTGATTGCCTCTGTCACGAGCGTAAACACAGGAAATTTCATTTTTTCATATTACCAAAACCCTTAACCACTATATACCTACCATATACCCTTGATATACCTTTATTAACATGTTATTTCTAAGCCCTAACTTGTAGGCATTACATTTCTCTACCCCTTAAAGAATTTTGTTCTTGAAATTACCTATTGTACTATCTCTGAACAAATATGGATACTAGGCTTTCATCATTTCTTCACTTTTCCAAGTAGTCTTTTCTGTTGTATGATTTATCCACAGGATCTTGACTAGTGGTACTTCCTTATTCCTGAGTTCCTTGATTTCTCTAGCTGATATATGAACTGGTTCTTCCTCATATGTCAAATCCGATCTTACATCAATGTCCTTAACTAGGACAATATGAGTAAGATTTGATATGTATCTCCTCAGCATGGAGACATGAAATACATCATAAATCTTGGTCAATTCTGGTGGTAAAGTAAGTCTGTAAGCAATTGGTTCCACTTTCACTAGAATCTCATAAGGCCCAATAAATCTCGGGCTCAACTTGCCCTTTCTTCCTAAATCTCAAGACCTTTTTCCATGGGGAAACCTTAAGGAAAACCTTGTCTCCCACTGCGTACTCTATATCTCTTCTCTTGAGATCTGTATATGAATTTTGTTTATCAGAAGCTGCCTTCAATCTGTTCTATATAATTCATACTTTTTTCTTTGTATCTTGTACTAGGTCTGACCCCACTAACTTTCTCTCATTGAGCCTTGTCTAACATAGGGGTGTTCGACACTTCCTACCATATAGTGCCTCATAAGGAGCCATCTCGATACTAGACTAATAATTGTTATTGTAAGTAAATTCCATTAATGGAATATATTTATCCCAGTTACCTTTTAATTCAATTACATAACTCCTCATCATATCCTTTAGGATTTGTATGACTCTCTCTGATTGCCCATCTGTCTGGGGGTGAAAAGTTATAATGAAACTGAATCAAGTACACAAAGCTCCCTGCAAACTATCCTAAAATTGAGAAGTAAACTTGGGGTCCCTATCTGAATAATGGAGACTGGCACTCCATATAGTTGCATTATCTCATTAACATAAACTCAGCTAGCTTATTCAAAAGAAAATCCCTCATAATAGGCAAAAAGTGAGCTGACTTTGTAAATTTATCCACTATAACCTATACAACATCATATTTTCGAGGAATCATTAGCAATCCAATCACAAAGTCCATAGTAATTCGCTCCCATTTTCATTCTGGTATAGTGATAGGCTATAGTAATCCTAATGGTAACTGATGTTCTGCCTTGACCTGCTGACAAGTCAGGCATTTGTTCGTGTACTATGTGATATCTCTTTTCATGCCTATCCACTAGTACTTACTTTTTAGATCATGATACATCTTCGTGCTTCCTGGGTGCATCATATACTTGGTTTCATGTGCTTCTTGTAATATCTTCGGTCTCAGCTCATCAATATTGGGCACACATAAACGGCCCTGGTAGTATAACCCACCATCTATCTCAACTGTATACTCTGGTCTTTCCCCCTTAGAGACCAACTCGATTGTTTCAACAAGCTTATTATCCTACCTATGCATATCAATAATCTTCTGATCAAGTGTAGGTCGGATGTCTACCATCTTTGTACTTAAAGCATAAACTACTATGTTGGCCTTGCTTGGGTGATAATCAATAACACAATTATAGTCTTTTATCAACTCTAACCACCACCGATGTCTCAAATTAAGATCTCTCAATGTGGGAAGATACTTCAAACTCTTATGGTCTATATAAATAAAATATTTCTCCTCATAAAGATAGTGACACCAAATCTTCAATGCAAAGACAATGGCCGCCACTTCTAAGTCATCTGTGGGGTAATTCTTCTTATGCATTTTCAGCTACTTGGATGCATATGCTACTACCTTACCCTCTTGCATCAATACACACCCTAGTCCATTGTGAGATGCATCATTGTAGATGACTTACTCCTTGTCAGGAACTGGTTGTGTCAAAACTAGAGCCTCTGTTAACATCTTCTTCAAACTATCAAAACTCTCCTAGCATTTGACTGTCCACTCGTATTTCACATCTTTCCTTAGTAGTCTAGTTAAAGGAGAAACAATCATCAAAAAGCCTTTAACAAACCTCCTGTAGTAACCAACTAATCAAAAGAAACTTCTGACTTCTGTCACATTGTAGGGAGGCTTCCAACTCATAACAGCCTCTACCTTGCTAGCATTATCCCATATACCATATGAAGACACAACGTGTCCAAGAAAAGCTGTTTCATCTAGCCAAAATTCACATTTTGAGAACTTAGCATACAATCTCTACTCCCTAAGTGTCTGTAACACTATTCTTAAGTGTTGATCATGCTCTTCAGGTGTCTTAGAATACACCAAAATATCATCGATGAAGACCACAATACACTAGTCTGGGTAAGGTCTAAATACCCTATTCATCAAGTATATAAAGATTGTTGGAGCATTGGTTAACCCAAAGGCATAACCACAAATTCATAATGCCCGTATCTGGTTCTAAATGTTGTCTTGGCTATATCTTCTACCTTGACTCTCAACTAGTGGTACCCTGATCTCATATCAATTTTCAAAAACACACTTGCACCTTTCAACTAATCAAATAGGTCATCAATCCATCACTAGTACAAAATAGAGTTATATGTGTCTGTTATTTTACATTTTATGCGTCTGTCAAATAGTAGACACATATATAGGAGACGCATATGATATAAATTTTATATGTCTATCATTGTGACAGACGCATATAATCAGTTATACGTGTCTGTCATTTAATAATAGCAGACACATATAATCAGTTATACGCGTCTGTCGTTTAATAATAGCAGACGCATATAATCATGTTATATGCGTCTGCTAGTTTTAATGACAGACAGGTATAATTGATTATATGTGTATGCTATTACTAAACGACAAACGCCTATTGTTGTTTTTTTAAATTAAAGCTCATATTATACTGCTACCATTCATATATAACCTGTTTCAAAATTCATAATAATTCTGCTTCAATAAGCCACAATAGGCATCCAACATTCAAGTCACAAATACTCAATAATCAAGAATTCACAAGACAACACAAACTAAAAAAATTAAATAAATCAAAGCAATACATCATCATGCCTAAAACAATTCACATGAAAATAATTAATCCACAAGTTCTTCAAAATTCTTTAATTTAAAATTGTATTTCTCATTAATATGAAATATTTTACAAAAGTAAATAAAAAGATTACATACACTCTCTCATAAAGTAATTTGACCACATATGTCGAATTTCATCTATTTGATCTTGACTATATGATCCATTTTCAAAAGCCTACAAGACAAATCAAACAAATAATAGAAAATATATTAGAAATGAATAAATTAATAGCTAGTTATGTATCATACTTGTAATATAAACTGACTAGTATTTGAAAGAACATACCTTAAGCAATGTTGTATCACTGTTATGATATACAACAATTTCGTACATATACCTCATGATGTAATATCCGCATTCAACACCTCCTTGTTGTTGAGGGCACTTAAAATAGAAAAAACAAAAAAGGCTCATGCCAAATAAAGGATTATAAAATCATAAAAACTTTAATCTAACTAGTAATTTAGAATATAAAATTCTCACCGAAATGTCATTCCATTTTAACCTAGCACCTTTATTTTTTCCACCTTCTATAGCATAAGTTCTATAGGCTCTGAAAAATAAGTGTATATCAAAATCAACATTAATATTGAAAATGCTACAAACATTGTAGAAACTATTAGCTAGTAGTATTATAACTTACAGGCTAATATGAGGTTTCAGACTTATATCGCGGCTGCCACGAGTTAGAGGATCCATGAAAAATGCCTCACTCTGTTAACAGCAAAATACAATCAACATCCAATGGTTACTAGAGATATACAAATATGTTGAAGTTAGTAAAAATGTTGAGAATAAAAATTATGCAAACATGAATGTAAATATTTCTTACTTCTGGAAGTATGGTAGTAGAATGAAATGTTTATCTCTTTATTCCTTCAAAGCTTCTATAATATATCTTTCTGCTGAGTTAGTCTCTGTGAACATCAAACGAAGCATTGTTGGACAAAGAAATCCGATCGACGATATAAAGAATGTATCACACAAGTTATGAAGGTACCTGCATCCATGAATCACAATACATACATAAGTATTATTTTTGTATTTTTTAAATCAATCTTATAATATTAGTAATAAATAGTATAATCTTACATCATAAATATACGAATGATCGAGACATCAAGCCATTCCATGGAGAAGAGTTGAGCGATGTCTTCCATACCAACATGAATCATTAGATTATCTATTGGATACTTAAACACTGTAATGTCTACAGGAACTTCAAAAATATATCCAGTAGGCAATTTAGCAGCCATCTCATGCATCAACCTCATGTCACCACTCAAAGTTGCCAAAATTTTCTCATTAACTAAAGGCCCATGTTGCTTTGTAGCTGATTCTTTCGATAATCCGCTACCTTGTTTATTCTTTGGAGCCTTCTTTAATGGCTTGGATTTAAGTTCCTATCAATTAATAATAAATTATGATATATTATGATATATGAAATGCGATAATATATATTTTATTGTTTTATAAGTTTAGGAATTATTACCTCTCCAAGAACCACGAGATGTTGTGGCCATTGAACAAAGCTACCTTCTGCTTTCCCAATAGTAGTTAAGTATTTAGTAGGCATAGGAAGTTCGGCTTCATGACAGCCAAATAATACTTCATCTATAGATACCTTGACATGATTGGGCATGATAGGTCGATTGTGCACCATAGCATCAATAAGGGATGGATAAACCATCCCCCTTGCCACAATCACCTGCTTACCTTCATTACTGGTAGCAAGTCTGCATGATGTAGGTGTCTGCAAAAACACAAAAAATCAATATTAGCTAGATTAAAGTAGAAGTGGAAGTAATGAAATTCAAAATTTTTAACTGTAATTCTGATATTGGAAATGGTGGGTCCACAGAGTGACAACTAGTAGGAGTTGGGCGAGCAAAAGAAGGACTCATCTCCACCTCCATATCAGGGCCAATTTGAGATGACTTCCTAGTTCTCTCCTCTATCATACTCTCAAGATGTGCAATATGTGCCGAGAATTTAGCAAATAATATGTCCTCTATTTTAGTCTCAAGGTGAGATGGATGTTGCTAGTTTCCTTTTTCCAGGATAACCATAAAATATTTTGATGGTCACAGCACTTCCAACACCTCTCACATAGCCAGAATGTTCGGGTTTTTCAAATGCACGTGACAATATGTCATCATGCCTCTCTGGTACCCAGCTACCTTGGGCTACTTCTCCCCGTAATATCTCCTATTCACCAGATAAACAATATGTTATAAGCAATCATAGATAAAAAAAAAGATACCTTAATATCATTGTTTGTTTAGCAAGTTATACTTACGATTTTTGTTGCCACCTCTTTTGTCTTTTCTACTGGGATTATATAATTTCCTTCTTCTGTCTTTTTTGTTCTAGCTCTTACCCAATCTAGGCTTCAATCATATGATGATGTAACATCAGAGCTCATAGATGGTGATGATGAAAAAGAAGAGATGGGATCTTCAATAATCCATTGAGTCCTTTTCCCAACATAGCCTACATGACCCAAGAAATGTGGATGCACATTCTTTACTTGCTTTGCCTTCGCCTTGGCACTGATTTGCTATTTAAAAAAATAATGAAGATCCCATTATCATGTCTTGCATAAATGTAAATGAAAATTGCATTAATCTACTTCATAATTAGTACATCATATTCTTCAGATTCATGTGCTTGTTTAAACTCCTCCCAATCTTTCTCGGTGATGAAGTCATATAATTCCAATGGTGACTTTTGCACGAATTTATTCTTTATGTACTTAACCACCAATCGATACTTAAAATCCTTCCATCGCATTCCAATAGTTTTTAGTACAATATTTGTCTTATCATCCGAAATGTTGAACTCTTTCTGCAAAATAATATTTTAGAATAATTAGTTTTAATTCTTTACAATCAAATTTGTTAATAAAGTTGAAGGAAACTTACCTTGATATCTTCCCAAATTGTATTTTTAAGACACTTATTGACTAGATCCCAGCTTTTTATCGTGATGTTCACATGGGAACGTGCTACAAGGCCAACATAGGAACTAAATATATCGGCGTATGTTCCTATTGGGCGATCAAACTCATCGAAATCTTTTGTCTTTTGTTCATTCCCTTGCTTCTTCAATTGTTTGCACGTGGTAGCTCCTCTAGTTTTCCTTTTTGTCATGATACTTGATGGCTTAAAATCTGGTTGTTCATTCGACAAGATTTCCTATAACATAAGCATAACAAAGAAACATGTTAGCATAATCCACAATAATAACACTTTATTTCAAAGGGAAATAAAAACAATAGATTTATATGATAAACAATAACAAAACTAATAATTATGAGTATAAACCACATTAATCATATTACACATTTCTAAATAAACTTACAATAAACATATATGCATCAATTATTGGCAATTTTCAATCCATATGCCTTCAGTATGATCATCACGCATGTAATTTGAATCTAAAATATATTCCCCAACTGACATAGGTAACCTGATAGAAAACGGGGGAGTCTCATCAAACTGATCATATTCTTTCTCATCTACCACATCTTCGATACCAACAATAAGCCTTTTACCTTGAAAAACAATAGACCACTTACTATCGTCAGGGTCAACAATATAAAATACTTGTTTAGCTTGTGAAGCAAGAATGAATGGATCATCTTGATAACCCAATCGGCTAAAATCGACCAAAGTCATTCCTAACTCATCCACTCAAACACCGCATCGGTTTTCAATCCATTTACATCGGATGAGAGGAATCATAAATTCCCTGTAATCAAGCTCCAAAATGTCTTCAACTACACCATAATATGACATCGTAGCATCTATTGGCATGGTTTCTTTAGCACTAGAAAATTCTCGTGATGAAGCTATCAAAGTAACTCCACTATTTTGCATTGTGCTTTTGTCATCCTGATGTTTAGTGTAAAAGGTATATCCGTTGATGTCATATCCTTCATAAGACCGTATATTCAACCCAGGGCCATAGGCTAACCATTTTATGGTATCAGTTACATCTTCTGGCACTTCTGATAACTGACGCATCACTCGGTCTTTAAATCATCCAATAAAAGAACTATTATGTTCATTTGTCAACCATATTTCACCTTCTGATGGATTCAGACGCCTTAAAATGGACATGTGCTCTTCTAAATATGGATGGACTTGTGTAAGGTAGTGCAACACAATGAGATGTGCTTTCTCATGCATCTGAGCACTGGGTAATACCATTTTAAATCCAATTGTTTCTTTACCTCCAAGTCTTCCCTCGTGATGAGACTTAGGAATTCCAATAGGTTCAACACCTGATAATAGTCTGTGCAAAATTCAATACCCTCCTCAACCGAGTAACCTTCAATAATACTACCTTCAGGTCGATATCGGTTCCTCACATACCCTTTTAAGATACCCATGAATCTCTCAAAAGGATACATATACCTCAAATACCAGACCTCACAATTTAATCTCTCTCACAAGATGAACAACCAAATGAACCATTATGTCAAAAAAGGAAGGTGGAAAATACATTTCAATTTGACATAGAGTAACAACAATATTGGCTTGCAACTCATCCAAATTCTCTAGATCAATGACCTTACAACAAATTGCATTGAAGAAAAAACAAAGTCTTGTAATAACATTCCTCACATGATTTGGTAGTATTCCTCGAATTACTATCGGTAAAAATTGTTGCATTAAAACATGACAATTATGAGACTTCATACCTATCAACTTCAATTCTTTCATTGACATAAGACTTTTAATATTTGATGAAAATCCATATGGAACTTTAACACCATAAAGACACTCACAAAAGCTTGTTTTCTCTTTTTTAGACAACGTATAACAAGCTGGGGGAAGATATGTTCGTTTCCCTATATCTTGAGATGCTAACTCCATCTGTATGCTCATTTCTAATATGTCCTTTCTTACTTTGATACCATCTTTTGTTTTTCCCAGTATATTCAACAATGTCCCTATTATAGCATCACAAACATTGTTTCTCCACATGCATAACATCAATACAATGTCGAACCGGTAAGTATTCCCAATATGGAAGATCCCAAAATATAGATCTCTTTTTCCAAGGGCCTTTTTAGGCAGGTTTAAAAGGTTTACCAAATGCATTATCAATATCTCTAACTCGTTCAAAAACCTCATTTCCTGTTAATGGAAAATGAGCTACTCGCATTTCGGTATATCCATTGAAAGACTTTTTCTTCTTATGATACGGGTGATTAGGAGGGAGAAATGTCCAATGACTCATATAAACATTGTTCTGGCTATGATTTAAAGGTTGGTCCATTGTGTTGTCCTCACAAATCGGACACACTTTGTTGTCCTTTCATAGTGTACCCAGATAAGTTACCATAAGCCAAAAAATCATTTATAGTGCAAAATATCATAACATGTAAGGTAAACATGCTTTCACTGTATACATCATACACCGACACACCTTTATCCCACAATAGTTTTAAATCATCAATAAATGGTGCAAGGTAAATATCAATATCATTTTCCGGTTGTTTAGGTCCTGATATCAACAACGACAACATAATATACTTACACTTCATATCAGCCAATGAGGCAGATTGTAAACCTCAAGAAGAACTGGCCACGTGCTATGTTTACTACTGAGTGTGCCATGGGGGTTGATTCCATCCGTACAAAGTCCAAGCCTCAGATTCCTAACTTCACCACCAAATTTTGGGAACGTTCTATCAATTGTTCTCCATTGAGGAGAATCTACAGGATGTCTAAGTTTTCCATCATGTTTTCTGCCTTCTGCATGCCACCTTAAGTTTTTTGCATCTTTTGCATTTGCAAACAGGTGTTTGAATCTTGGTATTATAGGTAAATACTATGATACTTTAGTTGGAGGCCCTTTTTTATCATCAGAAGAAACTTTCGCATGTTTGTAGCGTGACGCTCCACACCTTGGACACTCATGCAAGTCCTTATATTAATTTCGGTATAATACACAATCATTTGGACATGCATGTATCTTCTTATATTCCATACCCATGGGACACAACATTTTCTTAGCCTTATATGTAGATGTGGGAAGCTCATTTCCCTCCGGAAAGCATGTCTTGCAACAATTCTAATAGTGCCATGAAACTCTTATCACTCCATCCATTTTTTACTTTCATGTTACAAAGTTTAAAAACGGCTGATAATTTTGTGAAATTACTGCAACCGGGATACAAAGGTTTATCAACATCGTTTAACAATCTCTGAAGGTATTCCAGCCTTTCCATAAAATGTTTTGTATCATCTATCATCTCATCTACACGATCATTCTCTTCATCATCAATGTTATTTTCTCCTTGCTTATCAAATTCATTATTATTAGAACGTATCCCAGTTAAAACACTCTCACCAAGCCATATCCACCGTGTGTAACCTTCCTTAAAACCATACCTTATTATATGAGATTTCACTATATGAACATCTCAAAATTTTTTCATGTTCTTACAATCAACACAAGGACATACAATCATTTCTTCTCTTTCCCTTATTTGCTTTTCCTCCGCAATTCTAATAAATTCCGCAACTCCATTCAAATATTCAAATGTAGTGCGTCTACCATACATCCAACTTCGATCCATGTCTAACCACACAAAAAAAGGTTCAATATATATAAGCCTTATTGATTTTTAATCAGGAGAAACATTATATATAATATCCTTAAACATCTAATGAGTAAATCTTGAATGGGTATTGATGATTTTGAATCCATTGTTGATTGAAAATATCGGTTTCATATCATTGCTAAACTGTTAATGCAACTACCTGGAAACATAATATGCTAAAACATGGCTTTATTATTTATTTATTTATTAACAAAAATCGATTTTGCATTTATAAAGATGACAAATATCATTTTCAGGAAAAGGTTAAAGTTTTTGATCGCATTATAAAGATGACAAATTTCATTTTAATACAATTTGATCGCATTAAATGATTTTGTTTTTATGTTTTTGCCTCAATGTTACACTTTTCTACCTCTCTGCTATAACAAAAAAGCACATATTTGACTGGCTCATAGCCTAATGAACACATGCATAGGTACATCTAGTTTTTGACATCACAGTTCCTAGTGTAAATCCCTGCAACTCTTCCCAATGAATTGTTTATATCCCAAAATAAACAATCCTTCATATGGATGCCATAATTAATCTAATGATCCTAAGTCATTTTCTGAGGAATAACTTTTAATTCCCAGCATGCACTACAACTCATGCTCTATCGAAACTTTAATCCCTAATCACAATTCAATTTTATTTGAAAACTACCTGTTTAAAGGTAATCACCATTACCATTTGAACCCACAGCACTAAAGAACACTCGTCAAGAATGTGCATCGATCAATTTTTTTTGTTTTTGAGAGAGAATTGAATATCCCCAACTTGTATTAGTTCCCCTTTCTTTTAGGAAAATTTAGGAAATAGGAGAATGATTAAAAACATTTTCCTACTTGAAAACATCTTATATCCTATTTTAACACTTTTGAAAGAACAATATCAACAGGTTTTGTCACTATAAAACACCAGACAAAAGCAATAGATTCACCAGCTAAAAAAGATAAGGATGTATTGTTAATTAATTAGTGAGAAAAATGAAGTGGTAAATTACTTTCTTGATTGACACAAATTAAGATTTCATAAAATAATTTTCACAAGAACTTTAAGGTGGTGATAGCACAAAAACACCTATCACAGACTCTCACTATATTTGAATACCTGCCTACAGTCCATAAGAAAACTTCAAATTTATTATAATTCAAACAAAAAATTCGTTGGAAATTTGAATTTTATATTGTGAAGAAAACAACAAAACGTTGAAGGAAATTAAAAACAAAAAAGAAAAGATAAAATCAAAAATTACCTAAAAATGGCACAACAGTACTCGCGATCTTTTTTGCAGCAGTACAAACAAAACCATCAATCTCTTTAACCCAATACCATCGGCGAGCACATCTCTAGTGTGGGAGAAACGATGGTCGATCTCGATTTGTTGAGAAGAAATGTATGAGAGAGTTTCAGAGTATCACGTTTTTTTGCAGACAAAATGCCATAGTACTATGTAAGACGCTCGTTTTGGTTTTTAAAAAACTTGTATGCTTCTGTCTTAAATAATAACATATGTCTATTCTGTAGCATATGTGTCTGTCATTAAATAAAGACATACACTTAAACCTTTATATGTCTGTCATTTATAATGACAGACGCATATAACTATTGACATATTTACAAAAAAGTCACTGCCTATTATATATCATATGCGTCTATCATTAATTAAAGACAGACGCCTATAACATTTTTATGCGTCTGGCATTAGATAAAAACAGATGCCTATTATATATTTATTTAATATTTAATATATAAAATTAAACTTAATTATTTGCATAATAATATAATTAAGTAGGCTGCCTTTAATATTTATATATATATATATATATATATATATATATATAACTAAAAATAATAAAAAATTAAATTAATATTAATTAATTAATTCATCATATATGTATATTATTAGTTAACCAAACCTGACATATATTTAATTAATTAATTTAAATATTATTTGGTTAAATATCAATTTGTCTTTTTTTAATTCAATTATTTAATTATCACTCTTACTCTCCAAATTAATTAATTTATTTTAGACAAATATATATATATATATATATATATATATATACATATATATATATATATATATATATATATATATATATATATATATATATATATATATATATATATATATATATATATATATATATATATATATATATATATATATATAGTACTGTTAGAGACGACAAATGAAAATGCCCATATTTTGGTTTTTAAAAAATTTATTATATAGAATATGCGTCTGTCATTTAATAAAGACAGACGTCTAAAACTTTATATGACTGACATTTATATTAACAGACGCATATAACAAGTAATATATTTACAAAAATGACACCGCCTCCATTTTAAGCGTCTGTCATTTACACAACAGACATGTATAACCTTTAACTTAAAGTTGTTATTAAACTTCTGCGTGGTAACAGATATTTGTTCTTGATTGTCACCTTATTCAGCTATCTGTAGTCTATAAATAATCTCATAGACCCATCTTTCTTCTTCACAAACAATACTGGTGCACCTTATGGAGATACACTCTATCTAATATACCCCTTATTTAACAATTCTTACGATTGAACCTTAAGCTTTTTCAATTCAGACAATGCCATTCTGTATGAAGCTATTGATATAGGTGTTGTGCCTGGGGTAAGCTCTATAGAGAACTCCACTTCTCTATTAGGTGGTAATCCTAATATATCTTTAGGAAAAATATCTAGAAATTCATTCATTGTAAGGATATTCTAAAGTTATGGACCTCCCTTTCTAGTATTAACCATATGAGACAAATAGGCTTCACATTCTTTTCTCATCATTCATTCGCTTTCATCATTGAAATGACTCGTGGAAGCTGTGAAAACGGATCACCTTCCACTTTTACATCTATCTGTTCAGGTGTTTTCAGCATGTCAATTTTTTCCTTGCAGTCTACTACTGTCCCATGTTATGACAACCAATCCATACCCAAAATGACATCAAATTCTTGAAATGGCAACTCTATCAAGTCTGCCAAAAATTCTTTCTCATGTACAATCAAAAGACATCCTCTATAAACCATGTTCACTATTATACTATGCCCTAAGGGATTCATAATCTCAATTTTATATTCAAGATTTTCACTAACTATGTTCTGATGTCTAGCTATACTTGTGTATATATAAGAGTGTGTTGAACTTGGATCAATTAATGCACATATATCATAGTCATGTAAAGAAAATATACCCATTATCATATTAGTAGCTTTCTGGTCCTCTCTGGCCCTTATCGCATAAGCTCTAACTGGTGTTCGGCCTAGTCTAGCCTATTGACAGTCTTATAGACTGCCTAGGTAGGTCCTGTACTACCTCATTTACTTTGCTGTATGGTCTGAGTTGGAGCTGACCAAGTAGATTGGATAGGTGCACTACCAGTCATTAGAGGACAATCCCTCTTCATATGATCCTTAAATTTGCATCTATAGGAAGCACTTGTGTTTCTCCAACACTCTCTTATGTGAATCTTATGGCAAGTGCCACAAACTAGAATACTCTCTCACAAAGCTTGTGTCTGAGTGTTACCAACGTATATGTAGCTCTTGTGGGTTGTCCCCTCCTATGTGGTCCACCCTGTATGTAACCCATATTTTATTCCTAACTTCTACCATGAGACTGTCTTGGGTAGAACTGACCCTTTTTGCTTGAAGGCTAAATCACTAGAGTCACAATCTATTTGGATGATTTCTCTACTTTTTTCCTCTTTCTCTGCTCCATACTAACTACGGATGCAATCAATTGAGTAAAGCTAAAATGCTAGAGTGTAGTCATAAAGTCACCTATCTTTGTATTGAGACCATACTCAAATCTTTTGCACTTGTCTCTCTCACTGGTGATCATCTTTGAAGTGTATTTACTCAATCGAGTAAACTCTCTCTAGTACTCAGTCACTGTTATCCTGCCTTTCTTGAGGTTTAGAAGCTCCTTCTTTTTCTCATCAATGTAAATCGAAGGAATGTATTGATCTTTGAACTCAATGACAAAAAAAATCCTATGATATGGGTTGAGGGACATCTGGTTTCAGTAACACTATTTTCCACTAATCATAAGCATCTTTCTATTAAGAAAATGGAATACTTGACTTTTAATCAGTGGCCACCTTAAATTCATTACAAGCCCTCTCTATATTCTCAATCTAATATTTTGTAGCAGTAGGTTCATCATCCTTTGTTCCCAA
The DNA here is from genome assembly GCA_023653625.1 of Triadica sebifera. Classification (NCBI taxonomy): domain Eukaryota; kingdom Viridiplantae; phylum Streptophyta; class Magnoliopsida; order Malpighiales; family Euphorbiaceae; genus Triadica; species Triadica sebifera. The sequence goes on along the minus strand of CM042898.1, from coordinate 12,905,334 downwards.
AAAGTCAATAGCTTCAGACTTAAGGAGTTTTTCTAGCTATACCCTTAGCCTCAATGGTGGTGGTGGACTAGCTAGTACTGGTGGTAAGCTTTAGCTATCTGTTGCAATAAACCTACCATATGTTGCATCAATAGAGTCTAATCCTAATTAGCTTGTTCAGGAGCTTGTTGGTCAGGAACTAGTACTGCACTTGGACCCTAAACACTAGCTACATTTGACTAGTTTAGTGCCCCACTATATGGAGAGCTTTACCTCTCAGCCATGTTATTCGATTCAGATGTCATCTCATTCTAGTCCTACAAGTTGACAGAGAAGTAGCCTAAGTTAGAGTCACTCTGCCACTAAATGTAACACCCCTCCATATAGCTAAGGCAAACCTTACTGTATAGACGTATGCGACATGACTGTATCTATTTAAACTATTTTGAAATAAAACTTTTTCTAACTTATTTTTTTAACAATACCAATTAAATCTTATAATGAGCAATTTAAAATCACGTTTATATCTGAATTGATCTCATAATAAAATCATATTCTGACTACAATCTAGTTTGGGCAATATTAGCCCTTATTACAAAAATCAACCTTACTTAAAATATAAATCAATTATCTGTTTCTATCCTAAAAGATGTGAAATAAAAAATGAGGTGAATAAAATAAATGAACATATCCATATGGGTCAACTCTAATTGGCTCTATCTTTTCTTCAAATCAACTTAACAATTTACTGGCTCTAAACCAACGTGCAGGAAAACCCACACGCTAAGCTATCAAAAGCTTAGTGATACATATAAATATTTAAATTCTAACATGCTTTAACATATTAATACAATATCTCATATTCATAAATATACATGTGTACTTGATCATATCTTCGTAGTAACAATACATGTCATTTATCAAATTTCTATATTATAATGAATTTCATCATGTATTGCAAGTATACCATTATAGATTTCATATATATATATATATATATATATATATATATATGATTTCTGATTTACTGATTTCTATCTACTATACTACAAATTCATGTATTACAAAATTCTATGTACCGTATTGCAAATTTCTTATTTTTTAGCCCAATACTCTAGACCTGAAGTACCCATATGCGAGTTGTGAAACAGAAGTGCTCTTACCCTGAGCTTAAGTCACCTTGATAAGTGAAAATAATTGCATGCGTATGGGTATAACAGTGCTCTTACCTGAGCTTAAGCCACCTTATCCCTAAATAATATGGGTACAAGGTGCTAAAGCTAACCAATGTTAGTCACACCTATCAACACTTTACAATAATTTCGGCATTCAAACAACTATAACATCCATTTAATCATACTTTAATCAATCAATCTAGGCACAATGCCTTATTCATCAATATCATAGCAACCTTCATATTCAATTATCATCAAATCAATCTCAATATACATCTCAAAATATTATCAACCATTTATGCCAATTTCAGCAGCTATTATATCAATAAATAATGCCAAATAAGATTATAGAATTGTATTTCATATCACAAGCATAATATATTCAAATAAAAATGTCTATATGTGCAAATCTCATTACTTGGAGCCCTAAAACTCAATTCTCTCACGTCTACTGCCTCTGGTGGAGTTCTCCACCATCAACCTCAGTCCCTAATACAAAATCAGAGACTATATTATCATTCTAATACTGAAATTAATCAATTTATGCCATAAACTAATAAAAACCTTAACTTTGCATTGATTTAAAGCCTAAAACTTTAATCTCCCAGTAAATCGAATTGAAAGAGACACGATATCTTACCTTTATTTCATGCAAATAGATTGGTTTTTATGTTTCAAAATGTGTTTTAATGCTCATTGTCACACACCTTGATTTTTATACCGAATTTTTGTTTACAATCTGTTTATGCTCTCTTTAATGGTGGGAATTTGTATTTAATTGACTAAAAATGAAAGGGATTGATGGAGAATGGTTTTTGGGGTTTGAGAGGATTGGTGGCTAGGGTTTAAGGTTGTGTTTCATGAGTTTTCTGTCGAAATATGAAACTGCTATATTTAAACCTATAGGTTTTCACGGGTGAGAACTATTGTGTCATAGTTGTGAAGATCCTTAGCTTCAAAATCTGAATTTCATGACATTCATGACTGTGATTACCTCTATCACTGGTGTGAACGCTGGGAATTTTACTTTTTCATAACTTTTTACTTATTTTCATATTACCAAAGCCCTTAACCATTATATACCTCTCATATACCCTTTATATACCTTTATTAACATATTATTTCTAAGCCCTAACTTGCAAGCATTACAACAAAAAATTGTGTATAGCTTGTGTGAGCACCTAAATGTGTATAACATATTAAATATGCAAATGATATGTTATAAGTAAAAGCACATATTTCTATATATGTTAATACATGAATGGAACATAGTGAGTTTCCATATGTTAGAAATAAATATGTTATATGATGGATACGTAATGAAAAATATAATAAGAGAAAATATAAACAAGTAAAGTCCAATCTCGATACTAAGACTAGAATAGGATTGATGACATGCCATTAAGGGTGAATACGGTATTGTAGTTACATATTACACAGTTATTTCTTCTAAGAACAAGGTGGCTTAAGCTCAGAGAGTGCCCTTGATCCTATATTGCATGCAGAAGTTTTATGTTAACTCATTCAATGTGGCTTAAACTCAAAAAGTGCCATTGACATAAGGAGCCTGGACTAGCACACATGATGATAAATAGTGGTAAGGTGGCTTAAGCTCGAAGAGCACCCCTGTTCACAACTCGTATTCGAATAGTCCATGTAGAGAGTTTTGGACAAATATATATATTAATAAAATATGATACAATGGAAAAAGATAAAAGGAAAATGATTATTTAGTACTTGAATTATATGCCACATAATATGTGATATGCTAGTGAGAAATATCGATGCATGATTAAGAGATGTGATATATAAATAGAGATGAGTATATGATGGTTTGATTCTCACATGGCATGAGATATATTTATAAGGTATCACACTTGTTTTGTTATGCCATAATGCAAAAAATTATCATTATGACCTAATGATATGAACTTGAATCATATGGTATGCTTTATATGAATCTGTTATGAATGCTATAAGATTTTGTGTTTGATGATCTATGAGGATTATCCATTGAGCATGTTAGTAATAGTGGGTATAGTAAATTGTAAGTTATGGTACAAGATGATGTATGCTTGTATGCTAAGCTAGGGGTATTATCGTTGAAAGTATATATGCATGATGGGTTCAAAAGGCATGGTCACATAATTGCATGTTATAAATTGATAAATGCATATTAATGGATGTGAGAAAATGCAATGTGTATTCATATGTTAATGATATAGATAGAAAGAAATGATCTAGACACGACATATATATATGGTATGCATGTATAGAAATTATTGTGATTATGTTATTACATTTTATATGCATATATATACTGCTAAGCATGAGTTGCTTAGCGTGTGAATGCTTCTCACATGCAGGTTGGAGCCGATTAGGTGTTACTGACAGAGAAAGAGAGCCCAAAGGAAGAATCATAAGACAAAACTCAGTTTAGAGTGGATGATACACCAAAGAGTCTTTAAGTTTTGTTTTCATGTTTTAAAATATTTGTATTTTTCTCTTAGGCGAATGTTTGTAAACTTGGGGCTATAGCAAAGCCTATACAGTATTTCTGTAACGTCACATCTTATGCATTTGAGTATAACCTATCCCTGTATCAAGTAATCATACATAGCATACTGGAAAGGTATAATACCCTATTAACAATAGTAGTAGATTTTTTTTTCATATCCTGTAATATAATTCAATGACTTTGCAAGTCTCATATCCTATAATTTCATTCAATGACTTGCAAGTCTCATATCCTGTAATATTATTCACTGACTTTGCAAAGTTAACACTGAGGTTTTCACCACAATATAATATATCACATATATCAAAACATAAACTTTACACCTAAGTATTTTCGAGTTGATTTCATTTATACATTTTTAGACTCATTCCAAAATGACTATACATATTCAAGCACGTAAATACAAAACACATATGACATATTTTCATGCTTGTGTGGAATGCAAGGAGAGAGAGTGATGAGGCTCGGCCAGTGACCTGTGCTCCATATCTTTTATATGTAACTCAAAATGAGCTATCACTTTTCTTTACCTGAAAAATGATGCAAATTGATGAGTTGCGGCTCAGTGAGAATAACCATCCAATGAGCTCTAAAGTACCAAACAATTCATAGTAATAAATCACAATTCCAATATATACCATGTATTCCATTCCATTCATCAGTATCATATAAGTATCAATAAAGTTGAAACATATAATCATTACTCTTTATGTATGCAAATGCTTTGCTTATTTCATTTTGTTGTGACCAAGTTAAACAGACATTGCCCCGGGTTTCCATGTGAACATTTGCCATGTGAACATTTGCATTTGCATTTGCTAGCTAGCTTGATCATTTGTTTCATTTGCACATTTGTTGGGCCATAGGCCTCTTCTTCTGCTTTACAATATCGATTAACTAGTCACAACGCCTTTTTAGCCCATATGCATATGCACTTGTATTTAAGCTGTCATCAACCATTGCATCTTTATCATATACAACATACATATATTCCATATATACCTCATATGTCAAGCATATACCTTGCATATATTATACATATACCTTGCATATATTATACATATACCATGTGTATATATCACATTTGTCATACATATACCTCAAATATACCACAAGTATACCATTTATATGTACCACAATGTCACAAATTATCCATCATTACATTATCAAGGACCAATCATGACAATCACATGAATCACATAGCAAGCAACATTCATTTGTACTAAAGAATTCAATCGATAATTAGACTCACCGTTCTCCTTTGATTCCGACCCCTAACTTATTGTCTATCTGCTCCTTGTGGGTCTCCAATATGTTGCGAGCCTAATATGAAAACATAATCGATTAACTCATGATTAGAGAGACTTAATGTGGCTTAAACAAATTAATATGCATTGTTCATGTCAATAGTTAAGATTTTTCCTAAGAGACAGTGTGACTTTATGGGACTGTTTAGCCTATAACTTTTTATATAATTGACTAATTAATCTGATTCTTGTTCCTAAATAAATATAACATATAATTATAGAACATATTCCAATTTCAGACCAATTGGATCATTGTACAATATTTGGTGGAATTTCTAAGAGTGTTCTATTTTCTGCCTTGTTTTCTACCTTTAGGCAATTTTAGGGTACTCATTTGGGTTCATCATAACTTATAATATATAAGTCCTATTTTACCGAAACTCTACAGAAATTTATATGGGTGCATTTTTAACATGTTTCATGCTTACAACTTTTACCAATTATGTCTCTATGGGCTTCTAATTATACCAAACATTTTACTGGTCCAGAATAGAATTGACTTCCGGAACAGTATGGCTTCCAAAGGCCATATATTAGTCTATACATAACCAATGAAGTTTAAATTAGTACCAAACTTTAGATAAGACATATACCTATAACTCTTATGTTTTTCGTAGTTACCGAATCTAGCTCTAATAAGCTCAAATTAGCCCAACAAATTACTGTATCTTCCCAGGGCACTCAGTATGCAGTTCAAACCATGGACCAGTCATGGTTCCATTCACCATAACTCACAATTTACAAAGTCTATGAACCTGAAATTTGGTAGAACGATAAAAAACACATGTATCTACAACTTTTATGTTTTGAGAGACTTCAAATAAGTGCTTTAACATATTTCAAATCAAACCACACCGTAGCTAACTTGGTTAGGGTTTACACCCTGACCAGTTTTCATACGAAGAGTATATCTCTCCCTATACATAACATCTTGACAAAATGTTTACATATCCATATATCAAAGATATAAAGGAACAACCTTTGTGTTTTACAAATTTCCAGAATCAATTTCTATTACCATCAAAATCGGGGTGCAATTCATTGCCTAATATTGAACCTAAGCAACTCAAATCAACCCTATAGCAATAAGAATTGATTACTTACGAAGAACGAACTTGCAAGGGATCAATTTGGTGCAAATACTAGGTGAAAAAAGGAAGAATTGAAGTCTAAAATGGAGAAAATTGAAGAAGAAAACGGGGCTGAAGTGAGGAGGCAGAAATGGGGAAGAAAGATGAAGATAAAGCCAACTTGTTTTTTGTCATTTTGTCATTTTCTCTTCTTCTCTTCTCTATTCTCTTCTCTTTTCTCTTTTCTCTTCTCTTCTATTTCTCTTTTGTGTCATTTTCATTTTATTTTGTCTATATTATTATTATTATTTACATATATTTATAATTCCATTAATTCACACAATAATACAACTTAATCATTTGACCCGATTTAACTAAATTAACAATGTAATTGTTTACTAATCTTAATCTAATCACTTTTCTTACTTTAATTTATACACCTTATTCAATTCATTTCTAATACTTTTTTATCCTCATTTAGGTTATAAGGATACACGTGTGACTCGATATAATTGCCAAATACTAGGACACGTAGCTAGTGCATGCCATGAATTTGTTCCTACAAAAATACATATGAAATGCATGTGTTCAATTGAATTGTATGCAAGATGCTTATGTTCGATGAAATGCATGTGGGGAAGGTCAAGGATGTTACAATTCTCCCCTCCTTTTAAAAATTTCGTCCTCGAAATTAATACCTGAAAACAGGTGTGGATATTGCTTTTTCATATTTGCTTTTGTTTCCCATGTTGCCTCTTCTTGTAAATGGTTACGCCATAATACCTTAACCAAAGGTATTTTTCGATTTCTTAGCTATTTAGTCTTGTATCTAATGATTTGCACTGGTTCCTCAACATAACTCATGTCCTCTGCAATCTCAATGGTTTGATCTTTAAGTACATGTGTGGGATCTGACCTGTATCTTCTAAGCATGCTCACATGAAACACATTATGTATTTGAGCCATCTCGGGTGGTAAAGACAACCTATAAGCCAGTGGACCAATCTTCTCAAGAATTTCATAAGGCCCTATATACCATGGGCTCAATTTACCCTTTTTGCCAAATTGAATTATCCCTTTCCATGAAGATACACGAAGAAACACCTTTTCACCTAACTCGTATTCCATCTCCCTTCTATGCTGATCAACATAACTTTTCTGCCTATCCTATGCTGCCTTTAGCTTGTTCTTGACAACCTTGATCTTATCCACTGTGTCTTGCACTATCTCTAGCCCTTCTAATGCACGTGCTCCTTCTTCATCCCAAATGATAGGGTTTCGGCACTTTCTGCCATACAATGCCTCATATGGTGCCATCTGGATACTGCTATGATACTGGTTGTTGTAAGCAAATTCAATCAATGCTATATATTCATCCCAAGCACCTCTGAATTCTATAGAACATGCCCTGAGCATTTCTTCCAATGTCTGTATAGTCCTTTCTGACTGTCCATCAGTCTGTGGGTGGAATGCAGTGCTAAAGTTCAATTTTGTTCCCAATGCATTATGTAAACTCACCCAAAAATGTGAAGTAAACCGTGGATCTCTATCAGACACAATGGACACTGGAATGCCATGCAATCTGACTATCTCATTCACATATAATTTGGCTAAACTCTCAAGTGTACAGCTCCATCTGATAGGTAGAAAATGTGCTGACTTGGTTAATCTGTCAATAATTACCCATACTGCATCATTTTTTCGTGGAGTTATTGGCAATCCATAGACAAAATCCATCGTTATTCTTTCCCATTTCTATTCTGGCACTGGCAATGGATGTAACTTACCAATTGGTGCCTGATGTTCAATTTTAATCTGCTGACATGTCAAGCATTTGGAAACATATTCTGCTATATCTTTCTTCATTCTTGGCCACCAGTAATGAGGCTTTAAACTGTGATACATCTGTTATATCTTTCTTCATCCCTGGGTGCATTGCATACGGTGCATTGTGTGCCTCTTCCATTATTTCCTGATGCAAGTACTCAGTGTTTGGAACACATATGCGTGATTTTAACATTAGTACATCATCCTACAATTGAAAATCTTTACTGTTTCCCTGCCTTACTGATTCAATTTTCTCACACAATTTAGGATCTTTGCTTTGTGCTTCTTTGATCCTCTCTTTTAGTATAGGTCTGACTTGAAGAGTAGCAATCAGTGATCCTTCATCTTGTATATTTAATTCAACATTCATAGATCGTAATTGAATCAAATATGGAAAAGAGGATACTTGCAAGTGAGCTACACTGCTACTAGCCTTCCTACTTAATGCATATGCTACCACATTGGCTTTCCCTAGATGGTATTCAATTGTATAGTCATAATCTTTCAATAGCTCTAACCACCGTCTCCGCCTCATGTTTAATTCTTTCTGTGTCAGTAAATAACCCAAGCTTTTATGGTCTGTGAAGATTTGGAATGTCTCACCATACAGATAATGCCTCCAAATCTTCAATGCAAATACGACTGCAGCCAGTTCTAAATTATACACTGGATATGAGATCTCATGTGGTCTCAGTTGTCTAGATGCATAAGCTATCACCTTACCATGTTGCATCAACACACATCCCAAGCCTTGGTGAGAAGCATCACTATATACTGTAAACCCACCTGTACCTGTAGGGATGGTTAACACTGGTGCTGAGGTTAGCCTGTGTTTTAGTTCATCGAAACTCCTTTGACATTCAGAAGTCCACTTAAAAGGCACATTCTTTCTCAACAATTTAGTCAAAGGGCTAGCAATTAAGGAGAATCCATCAACAAATCTGCAGTAGTATCCGGCTAAACCCAAAAAACTACGCATTTCAGAAACATTTTTAGCAGCTTCCCAATTTACCATAGCCTCAATTTTTTTTGGGTCAACCTCTATGCCCTTGCTCGACACCACATGTCCGTGAAACACCAAATGATCTAACCAGAATTCACATTTACTCAATTTGGCATTACTAAAAATTCATAATGCCCATACCTGGTTCGAAAGGCAGTCTTTGGAACATCCGTTTCTGCTACCTTTAGCTGGTAATAACCTGCTTTCAAATCAATCTTGGAGAATATTTGGGCTCCTTGCAACTGGTCAAACAAATCATCTATTCTAGGCAATGGATATTTGTTCTTCACCGTCATTTTGTTCAGTTGCCTATAGTCGATGCACAATCTCATTATTCCATCTTTCTTTTTAACAAATAACACTGGAGCTCCCCATGGTGATACACTAGGTCTAATATACCCTTTGTCAAGTAACTCCTGCAATTGGGCCTTTAGTTCTTTCAACTCAACTGAGGTCATTCTATAGGGTGACCTTGATATTGGTGCAATTCCTGGTACTACTTCAATAGTAAATTCTATCTCTCTATCTGGTGGTAAACCAGGTAGATCATCTGGGAATACATCAGTAAATTCCCTTACCACTGGTATATTTTCAAGCAAGCTATCAGTGGTTCTAGTATCAGTCACATATGCCAAATATGCTTCACATCCCCCTTTGATCATTCGAAATGCCTTTACAGCTGAAACTAGACATGTAGGCACAAGTTTTCTTTTACTTAGAAATACTACCCTTTGCTGGTTTGGTGATTCCAAAATTACTTCCTTATTAAAGCAATTCACTATTGCATGATGTCTAGTTAACCAGTCCATTCCCAGTATCACATCAAATTCATATATTGGCAATAAAATCATATCAGCTATTAACTCAGCTCTATCAATGCGTATCAAGCAATCACGACAGACATTATTCACAACTACCACGGTTCCTAATGGCGTACTCACATTTATGTCAATCCCCAAAGGCTCATGCATTTCATGCAATTCAGATGCCATATGCAATGATATAAATGAATGAGTGGAGTCTGGGTCAATCAATGCATATGCTAATATTTCAAAAATATAAATATTACCAGTGACTACTTCGGGAGCATCCACTGCCTCTTGTCTAGTCATAGCAAACACCCTGGCCTGAGTAGGAGGTCTAAAACTCTGACCTTCAGATCTGGTCACTCCTCTACCCAGTGTACCAGTCCTGCCCCTGCCTCTTCCTCTGCCTTGTGTCCCACTAGTAGGGTAGACCCTCGGTGCCTCAACAGTAGTCTCAGATACTCTTCTGCCTCTGCTAGTCTCTGCTAGTTTGGCTCTATTTGGACAGTCTCTATACATGTGCTCCATCGATCCACAGAAATAACATGCTCATGTGAGCCTTCTACATTCGCCCATATGTTTTCTGCCACAATGACTACATGTGGGCCTCTATTCAACATGTTGGTTCTGTCCTCTGGCTGGGTAAGAGAAAGTCATTCCTCAACCTCTAGAATTGGAGTACCCACTTCTGTTACCAGATTGTGCAGGCATATATCTACCTTTTTTCCCCAACCTTCTGCTAGACTCACCAAAGAACTCACGTGATGGCCTTTTTATTTGTTGTTCCCCAGCTTCTTTCATTAACCGTTCAGCTCTGATTGCAGCATCTCTGAGCCTAGCATAACTATCAAGATCAGTAGTTGTAATTCTGTTTCTGATCTCATATTTGAGGCCCTCCTCAAACTTCCTGCATTTGTCTCTTTCAGTAGAGACCATGAAGGTGACATAATGGGAAAGTCTGTTGAACTGCACCTCATTCTCAGCAACAGACATGTTCCCCTGTTTTAGATTCAGGAATTCCTTCCTCTTCTCATCTTTATATGCTTCAGGCATGTAATTGTTCTGAAATTCCAGGAGAAATTCATTCCATGTCAACACCGGTGGTTGTGCATCACTGTTAGGAACTGTCTCCCACCATTCATAAGCATTTCCTTGCAGTAAGGATACTGCATAATCGAATTTCTCATCTGGGGTACATCTCATCATATTCAGTACCCTCTGTGTCCTTTTCAGCCATGTCTCAGCTTCTGCTAGGTCTGTTGTGCCATTGAAATCAGTTGCACCATGTTTCCTCAGCTTGTCATAATGTCTTTCCTTGTACATTTTAGGACCATATACTTCTTGTTCTAGGTTTTCATGGGGTACTTCTGCATGAGAAGACTGTGATCCATATACTGGAGCTCTAGCTCCTATTGCTGGTTGCTCTCTATGTAAATGAGGTGATGCCTCATGAGAATGCATTTCGGCTGGCCTCTCCCTCCTTGGTGAATTATGTCTTATGATGTCCCTAAAATAAATGAAATTATGTCACTACATAATGTTCAACACATAGGATGCATATGTTATCATGCTCTTATGCTTATGCATGTTCCCATGGAACCTATCCCTGCTCTGATACCAAAAATGTAACGTCACACCTTATGCATTTGAGTATAACCTATCCCTGTATCAAGTAATCATACATAGCATACTGGAAAGGTAGAATACCCTGTTAACAATAGTAGCAGATTTTTTTTTCATATCCTGTAATATAATTCAATGACTTTGCAAGTCTCATATCCTATAATTTCATTCAATGACTTGCAAATCTCATATCCTGTAATATTATTCACTGACTTTGCAAAGTTAACACTGAGGTTTTCACCACAATATAATATATCACATATATCAAAACATAAACTTTACACCTAAGTATTTTCGAGTTGATTTCATTTATACATTTTCAGACTCATTCCAAAATGACTATACATATTCAAGCACGTAAATACAAAACACATATGACATATTTTCATGCTTGTGTGGAATGCAAGGAGAGAGAGTGATGAGGCTCGGCCAATGACCTGTGCTCCATGTCTTTTATACGCAACTCAAAATGAGCTATCACTTTTCTTTACCTGAAAAATGATGCAAATTGATGAGTTGCGGCTCAGTGAGAATAACCATCCAATGAGCTCTAAAGTACCAAACAATTCATAGTAATAAATCATTACTCTTTATGTATCAATATAAGTATCATATAAGTATCAATAAAGTTGAAACATATAATCATTACTCTTTATGTATGCAAATGCTTTGCTTATTTTATTTTTTTGTGACCAAGTTAAACAGACATTGCCCCGGGTTTCCATGTGAACATTTGCCATGTGAAAATTTGCATTTGCATTTGCTAGCTAGCTTGATCATTTGTTTCATTTGCACATTTGTTGGGCCATAGGCCTCTTCTTTTGCTTTACAATATCGATTAACTAGTCACAACGCCTTTTTAGCTCATATGCATATGCATTTGTATTTAAGCTTTCATCAACAATTGCATCTTTATCATATACAACATACATATATTCCATATATACCTCATATGTCAAGCATATACCTTGCATATACTATACATATACCATGTGTATATATCACATTTGTCAAACATATACCTCAAATATACCACAAGTATACCATTTATATGTACCACAATGTCACAAATTATCCATCATTACATTATCAAGGACCAATCATGACAATCACATGAATCACATAGCAAGCAACATTCATTTGTACTAAAGAATTCAATCGATAATTAGACTCACCGTTCTCCTTTGATTCTGACCCCTAACTTATTGTCTATCTGCTCCTTGTGGGTCTCCAATATGTTGCGAGCCTAATATGAAAACATAATCGATTAACTCATGATTAGAGAGACTTAATGTGGCTTAAACAAATTAATATGCATTGTTCATGTCAATAGTTAAGATTTTTCCTATGAGACAGTGTGACCTTATGGGACTGTTTAGCCTATAACTTTTTCTATAATTGACTAATTAATCTGATTCTTATTCCTAAATAAATATAACATATAATTATAGAACATATTCCAATTTCAGACCAATTGGATCATTGTACAATATTTGGTGGAATTTCTAAGAGTGTTCTGTTTTCTGCCTTGTTTTCTGCCTTTAGGCAGTTTCAGGGTACTCATTTGGGTTCATCATAACTTATAATATATAAGTCCTATTTTAACGAAACTCTACAGAACCTTATATGGGTGCATTTGGAACATGTTTCATGTTTACAACTTTTACCAATTATGTCTCTATGGGCTTCTAATTATACCAAACATTTTACTGGTCCATAACAGAATTGACTTCTGGACCAGTATGGCTTCCAAAGGACATATATTAGTCTATACATAACCAATGAAGTTGAAATTAGTACCAATATTTAGCTAAGACATATACCTATAACTTAATATTTTGCGCATTTACAGAATCTAGCTCTAAAAAGCTCAAATTATCCAAACAAGTTACTGTATTGTCCCAGGGCACTCAGTATGCATTTCAAACCATGGACCAGTCATGGTTCCATTCACCATAACTCACAATTTACAAGGTCTATGAACCTGATATTTGGTAGACAGATAAAACACACACATATATATACAACTTGTATGTTTTGCGAGACTTCAAATAAGGGCTTTAATATATTCGAAATCAAACCACACAGTAGCTAACTTGGTTAGGGTTTACACCCTGACCAGTTTTAGTACGAAGAGCATATCTCTCCCTATACATAACATCTTGACAAAATGTTTACATATCCATAAATCTAAGATATTAAGGAACAACTTTTGTGTTTTACACATTTCCAGAATCAATTTCTATTAACATCAAAATCGGAGTGCAATTCATTGCCTAATATTGAACCTAAGCAACTCAAATCAACCCTATAGCAATAAGAATTGATTACTTACGAAGAACGAACTTGGAAGGGATCAATTTGGTGAAAATACTAGGTAAAACAAGGAAGAATTGAAGTCTGAAATGGAGGAAATTGAAGAAGAAAACGGGGCTGAAGTGAGGAGGCAGAAATGGGGAAGAAAGATGAAGATAAAGCCAACTTGTTTTTTGTCATTTTGTCATTTTCTCTTCTTCTCTTCTCTTTTCTCTTCTCATTTCTCTTTTCTCTTCTCTTCTATTTCTCTTTTGTGTCATTTTCATTTTATTTTTTCTATATTATTATTATTATTATTATTATTTACATATATTTATAATTACATTAATTCACACAATAATACAACTTAATCATTTGACCCGATTTAACTAAATTAACAATGTAATTGTTTACTAATCTTAATCTAATCACTTTGCTTACTTTAATTTATACACCTTATTCAATTCATTTCTAATACTTTGTTATCCTCATTTAGGTTATAAGAATACACGTGTGACTCGATATAATTGCCAAATACTAGGACATGTAGCTAGTGCATGCCATGAACTTGTTCCTACAAAAATACGTATGAAATGCACGTGTTCAATTGAATTGTATGCAAGATGCTTATGTTCAATGATGTGCATATGGGGAAGGTCAAGGATGTTACAATTTCAGTATAATGGAACAGTCATATGGTTTTTCTCTTTTATTATTCTTCTTTATTTTGAACTTTAAAATAGTAATTATGGTCATGATGCAAACAAGGTATTTTAATGAAAAGTATTATTTGATTAGTTTTGACAAAGAAATGTTTGTAACATTCACTAATATAATTGGTTTAATAATAAATAAGTTAGAGATTGAAGAAGTCAGTGTAGTGCTCCCTTATCCAAGCACGTGCTGTTAGAGTGAAGGGGTGTTACAATTATGAATATGAGATATAAATAGATGAATTGATGTCTTTGCATGCTAGAATGTAATGAGATAAGAAATTGCATAAAATGGTAATATGATACATAATATACATGACAATGTATGTTACATAAAATAGTATATTGTCTTATTTATATGCAACACTAAGTTTAGAGCTTAGCGTGAGAGTTTTCTTTTGCGCAAATTTTTAGAGAGGTAGCTGAAGCTTGTAGATAAAGGCAATAGTGATCCTAGTCTAGTAAAACAGTTGTTTTCTAGAAACTGTGAGTCACAAACTTTTATATCTTGTATTTTATATTTTGTATTTAGATTTATGTAATAACTTTTATGGTTTTGTAAAATTAACTTGATGTTTTATTAACATTATCCTATGTAAATAAAATATACGTTATATTTTCTTTATATTATTGAAAAAATTATATGAATATGGATTGTTTTCAATAAATAAGTTACAAATTGAAAAAGTTGGTGTAGTGCTCCCTTATCTGGGTACGTATTGTTGGGGTGAAGGGGTGTTACAATTTTTGGTATTCGAGCCTAGTTTGGGCGGTTTTGGGTTTTCAAAGAAGGGAATTTTTGAAAATATTTATGATATATGTGTACCCACAATTGAGTATATGAGTTGCTACTTACTAATTAGGATCATTATCTTTTACGATATAGGTAGGTTATGGCTTCAGGATCATGGCAAATTGTGGTTGAGGAGGCTGAGAGTAATGAGCCTATTCAAAAAGAGGCCTCATCGAGACCAAATCATTGCTGAGGTGTGGCCTCAAGATCTGATGCCAACTCATCACGTGGGCAGTTAGCTACTAATACAACACAAATAAAGTTGATGAGGAATATGGCAGATCTATTACAGAGGGCAACATAGCTAGCCCCATCAGTGCTACAGTTTGAGAGGCTGAGGAAGTTAGGGGCACCTGATTTTTATGGGAAGAGAGAGAATGATCCTTCCATGGCAGAGTTCAGGTTGGAGTGAGATAGAGTTGATGAGGAATATGGTAGATCTATTACAGAGGGCAACATAGCTAGCCCCATCGGTGCTACAGTTTGAGAGGCTGAGGAAGTTAGGGGCACCTGATTTTTATGGAAAGAGAGAGGATGATCCTTCCATAGCAGAGTTCTGGTTGGAGTGAGCCAAGAGGATTTTTTATCAACTGCACTGCACAGATGAGCAGAAATATGAGTATGTAGTATCTTTACTACAAGAGCATGCTTATAATTGGTGGTGGTTAGAGTCACAGAGGTCGGAGGCACCCGACCCTATGAATATGAGTTCTTTCTAGGGAAGTTTAAGGAGTAGTATATTCCTTCTATTTACACTGATGATAAGAAGAGAGAATTCTTGTTGCTGAAGCAGGGAAATCTGTCAGTATCTGAATACAAGAGAGATTTCACACATCTTTGCAAGTATATTGGAGGCATTATATCCACTGAGGTAGATAAGTGCTAAAGATATGAGGATGGTTTGAGGGATCCGATTAAGCTATAGGTCTTACCCATACGGTTGATAAAATTCTCTAGTTTACTAGTATCCATTGGAATAGTTGAAAAAGTCCTAGCAACCGACACAAGAGAGAGGGTTCAGAAGACCTATGCCACAACTGAGTGGGGGACCATCGAGTGGCAAGAGGGGCAAGAGCTTTCAATGGAGGAATTCAGGTTAGAGGTTCTAGTAGGCTTTATTCTTTCAAATGGGGATAGCCTGTGAGATCCTTATCTTCAGTAACTACTGTGCTAACATAGGCATCACGTAGATCTGTACCTGTTGCCCAGATATTGAACCAAGAAGGGGGGTTAAATTGGATATTAAATTTTTTTAACTTTTAAGTGCGGAAGGAAAAGTTAAGTTGAGTAGGGATAGGAAGATATCACACAGGAATTGTTATAGAGGTTCGGGTGTTAACAAACCCTACTTCTCTCCCCAATCTCAATTGGGAGTTTCACTAACACACTAAGTATTACAATGAAGTTTTACAAGCTCAATCCCAACTATGGTGTTTCTAACAATGGCTCACACCTAACCTAGAAAACCCTTGTGTTTTAATGGCTCACACAATAAACCAATTCCTTGTGTTTTAAAGGCTCACACAAATAATCCTTACAAGTGTTCTACTCTTAACCCAAAATACCCAAACTCACTTGAGTAGTAGATTACAAAGCGAAACACTCACAAATCTATAATGCTCAGAGAATAATGAGCAAAAAGATTTTTACAGAGAATTAATGTTTGTTTTGAAAGTATTAAAATGCACAAATGGCTACAACAAGATTTTGATTCAAAGTATTAGCTATTCTTTTGTTCTAGATTCATAAATGACTTGCATTTATACTTCCATGGCGAATTATAGCCATTTGGTTGCATTTATTGTGGAAATAGCCATTTCACCAACTCTTAATTTTGCGCCTGATATGTTTCTCTTTCCTCTTTCACGATCGTGAGAATGAGTGTCACGGTCGTGACTATTCTTTTAAGTCGTGACTTGAGTGGTGACTTTGGCCGTGAAGCATTCTGGAAGGATTTGAAATGTTTGATCACGGGCATGACATTATTATTTCACGAGCGTGAACAACCTTCCTAGCCGTGGTCCAAGTAGTGACTCTGACCGTGAAGCTCTCTGGAGGAATTTGACATGTTTTGTCACGGGCGTGACTGATATGATCATTCACAGTTGCTATGATCCTTCATGGCCGTGAACTTTAAATGTTGGATAGTTGGCGCTAAGCTTCATCACGGGCGTGACATATAAGGTCATGGGTGTGAACATGTTATTTCTTCATTTTTTGTCATTTTAAGGTTAGTCTTACATTCTCCATTCTTGCTATCACGTTCCATACCCTGTTCAAATAACTTAGAAAACAAGTATGTTAAATACATTATTGTTATTTTATTTGTTAGCATCAAAATGATGAAAATACCCCCTTAAAGTTCAACAATACCTTTACCGATGTGTCAACACTATGTTGTCCTCATCCAGGAGAGTTTTGGTGGATGATAGGAGCTTATTTAAAGTGTGGCTCCAAGGATCACCTGCAAAGAAACTGTCCACTGTTACAGTTTGGTAAAGGCTCAGAAAGCACTAAGTGAGACACATATGCAAATTTCTAGATAGGGCAGATGCCGAGGTAGAGGATAAGGTAAAAAAGGCTGAGCATGGCCTAGTTAGTTCCGATATGAGACGATAGAGAGGCTAGAAGACAGCAGAGCTACTCCAGCAAGAACATATGCTATGCGGGGCTGAGAGGAGTAGGATGCACCCGATGTTATTGTCAGTAATTTCATTTTCTTTGGCTTTGATATTCATGCATTGATAGACCCTGGGTCGATGAATTCTTACTTATGCACACTACCACTGGGCTGAAAGGGTTTATAATCAAAGGATTTCGAATTTGAGATCATTCTAATTAACCCATTAGGATAGTGTGAGGGTTAGTAAGGTGTTTAGGAGTTACCCGATTGAGATACAAGAAAGGCAATTCCCAGCAGACTTAATAGAGTTACCATTCCATGAATTTGATATGATTTTGGCAATGGATTGGTTAGCTCATCATGGTGTGGTAGTGGACTACGGGAAGAGACAAATGATCATTAGAATCCCAGATCACGAATAGATATTGGTGATGGGTGAGAATATAAGATATCCTGATAAGGTGATATTAGTGTTAAAGGCTCATAAACTTATCAATAAGGGATGTTAAGCTTATATGGCTTATGTATTCGATACAAAAAAAGAGCATCCTGAAGTTGACTAACATTCCTATTGTATGTGAGTTTCCTGACATGGTTTTAGAAGAGTTATCAGGATTACCACTAGATCAAAAGGTGGAGTTCGCTATAGATTTGGTACTTGGCATTGTTTCTATTTCAATTACACCATATAGGATGGCACCTGTGGAGCTAAAATAGTTGAAAATGCAGTTACAAGATTTGTTGGACAAAGGTTTCATTCGACCTAGTATGTCACCATTGGGTGCTCCAGTGTTGTTTTTGAAGAAGAAAGATGGTACTCTACATCTTTGTATTGATTATAGGCAATTTAATCAGGTGACTATCAATAATAAGTACCCATTGCATAGGATTGATGACCTTTTTGACCAACTGAGAGGAGCAGGTGTATTTTTCAAGATAGATCTTTGATTAGGGTATCATCATCTAGAGATTAAGGAGTCAGATATACCTAAGATGGCATTCAAGACTTATTATGGTCATTATGAGTTCACGCTGATGCCATTTGGTTTGACAAATGCACCAGCATCGTTTATGGACCTGATGAATCGAGTTTTCAGGCCATATCTTGATCAATTTGTAGTGGTGTTCGTTGATGATATTTTGGTATATTCTAGAGACAAAGATGAAGATGATCGACATCTTAAAATAGTGCTTCAGACATTGAAGGAAAAGCAATTATATGCTAAGTTATCAAAGTATGAGTTTTGGCTTGAAGTAGTTAGTTTTCTAGGTCATATAGTATCAACAGAAGGTATTCAAGATGACTCTAGCAAGATCGAGGCTATCTTTAATTGGAAACCACCTTGTAATGTAATAGAAGTGAGGAGTTTCTTCAAATTAGCCGGATATTATAAGAGGTTCGTAAAGGGATTTTCATTCTTAGTGACTCCTTTGACTCAGTTACTATGAAAAGATGTCCAATTTGAATGGACAAACAAGTGCCAAGAGAGTTTTAATAGACTAAAGGCAATATTGACTGAAGCACTAGTCTTGACTCAGCCTACTATAGGAAAACAATTATGTTGTGTATAGTGATGCAAGTCATAATGGGCTAGGTTATGTTTTTTTTACAAGAGGGAAAAGTGATTGCATATGCCTCTAGACAGCTCAAGCCTCATGAGCTTAACTATCAGATGCATGATTTAGAGCATGCAGCGATAGCCTTTGCTCTCAAGATCTGGAGACATTACCTGTATGGAGAAAGATATTACATTTATACGAACCATAAGAGTCTTAAGTACCTGCCTTCACAAAAAGAGTTAAACTTGAGACAACAGAGATGGTTGGAGCTGATTAAAGACTATGATTGTGTGATTGACTACCAATCATGAAAAGTGAATGTGGTGGCTAATGCCTTAAGTAGAAAGATATTAGCTGAGTTGTGAGTGGAGTCTCCTCTGATGCAGAGGATTAAAGTAGTTCAGAAGCAAGATGAAAAGCTTGTAAAGATAGTCGAAGCCATGAAAAAAGGAGAAAAGTTAGATTTTTTTGACAGATGATGGTTCTATATATTTCAATAATCAGATTCATATACCGAGTATAGAAGATTTGAAGTTAGAGATTTTAAAGAAAGCTCATGAAACAGTCTATACCATGCATCCAGATGGAAAAAAATGTACCAAGATTTGAAAGCACAGTACTGGTGGTTAGCATGTTGCTAAGTGTTTAACCTGTCAATAAGTGAAAATTGAACATCAATTACCCATAGGGTTGCTGCACCCGATACCCATTCCAGAGTGGAAGTGAGAAAGATCATGATGGATTTTGTGTTCGGTTTACCGATTATGCAGCGGAAGGATGATGCAGTGTGGGTGATAGTAGATCGATTATTCAGCACATTTTCTACCAGTCCAGATGGATTATTCATGGAACAAGATGGCAGAGATTTATGTTAATGAGATAGTGAGACTTCATAGAGTACCAATGTCTATTAACTCCAACATAGATCCCATATTTACATCATAGTTCTGGAAGAGCTTACAATAAGCTTTGGGAACTCGACTTAGTTTCAATACGGCCTTTCATCAACAGACGGATAGACAATCGAAGCGAGTTATTCATTTGCTAAAAGAATTGATGAAAAGTTGTGTGCTTGAATATAAGGGAATTTGGGATCAATATCTACCTCTTCTAGAGTTTGCCTACAATAATAGTCATTAGACAAGCATTGGCATGGCTTCTTTGAGGCTTTGTAAGGAAGAAAGTGCATGATCCAGTTTTTTGGACCGAGTTAAATGAGAACAAGTTGATTGGACTAAAGATAGTTCAACAGACTAAAGAGAAAGTTAGAATGATCAAGGAAAGATTGAAAGTGGCACAAGATCGACAAAAGTCATATACTGACCTTAAGAGGCAAGATATTGAATATGTTGTTAGTGACAAGGTATTTCTCAAAGTTTTGCCTTGGAAGAAGGTGTTGAGATTTGGTAGAAAAGGAAAGTTAAATCTGAGGTTCATTAGACCCTATGAGATTTTAGAAAGAATTGGACCAGTGGCATATCGATTAGTCCTTCCACCAGAGTTGGATATAATTCATAATGTTTTCTATATTTCAATGCTAAGGAGATATCATTCGGACCCGACTCATATTATACCAACTGAAGAGATAGAAGTGATGACAGACATATCTTATGAAGAGGAATCAATGGCTATCTTAGCACGTGAAGAGAAAGTTCTCTAGAACAAGTGAGTTCCTCTAGTTAAAGTCTTGTAGTGGAATCATGCGGTTGAAGAAGCTACTTGGAAAAGTGAGGAGGTGATGAAAGACAACATTCCTAGTTGTTTAATATCGTATGAATAGGTAAAATTTCGAGGAAAAAATTTATTTTGAGTATGAGAGAATGTCATATTTGCTAATTTAGGTACCGAATTATAGAAGTGACGCGTTGAATCGACCGGAGTCTAAATTCGGATTTTGGTTGAATTTAATCAAAATATTGGTTAATAAATAACAATATGCCTAATAAACTATTTAGAATGTTTAAAGAAATTAATTTACGATAAAGGACTAAATTGTAAAATTTGATAAGTTTTGAGGTCAATTTACAATTAACTAAAAATTTGGGAATTATAAAAGATAATTGCCATTTAAATATATTTTTGGGTATAATTAAAATGTTATGGATGGCCACCCCATGTAAAACAAAATTAAGATGATAAGCAAGGTTAAATACGATTGGGTCAAATATGGTAGGACCCAAGTTAAGAATTTTGGTCTTCTTCTTTTTCTTTTCTACTTCTCCCATATCACTGTAACACCTCCTCACCCCAGCAACACATATTCGGATAAGGGAGTGCTTTTCTTTCTCTTCATTTCCCTTTCTCACTTTCTCTTCCTAGAATCAAGCTTTGGCTATGGAGGATTGTGGGAAAACATGGGCTGGTTTAGGAATACAGAAAATTCTAGATAGAAAGAGATAAGAAAGGAAGAAGGAGAATTAAGAACAAAATGACAAATTAATTAATGATGGTCACCTAAGCTTAAATATCTAGATTTTTATGTTACTTAACTTTTAAATATTTTCCATTTGGTGTGGCTAGCCCACTTATGCATTTAATTGATAATTTTCCTAATTAATCCTCTAATTTTTGGTAAATTATCAATTGACCCCAAAACTGCATATTCATAGGATTAGGTGCCTCTATAAACTTCTCTAGAAAAAACTCCCAAGTCATGGGATTAGGTGCCTCTGAACTTTGTGACTCAGACTGCCACAGCCATGTGCATGATCTTGTAATAAGCATACTGCATATTCATATTTCTTCTTTTCCGTGCAATGCAGCTGATCAAAGACTCTTTCTGCTCGTTCTAACCAAAACTTTGCCACGAAGGGGTCATCTTCTTGTTTACCATAGAAATCGGGTGCTCCTAAATTTTTCAATCTCTCAAATTGTAATACAAATGGGGTTAGCTGTGATGCTTTTTGTAGCAAATCTATCATGTTCTTTATAAGCTTTGTTTGCCCTATGCCAGCAACAGACTACACCCGTGATAAGCTAGCACCAAATCTAAATGCAATAGCTCAGCCATGACTGGTCACAATAAAGCCTCTTATTCCGTAGGCTCATTACTTTCGCCCTCTTCAGCCATAATCTATCATGACCCTGAAGCCATACTCTATCTATATCATAAAAGTAATGGCTTCAATCAATAAGCAGCAACTTTTATACTCAATTGTGGGTACACACATATCATAATTATTTTTGAATTTTTTTATCCCAAAACTACCCAAACTGGGCTCTGATACAAAAACCTGTAACACCCCCTCCTCCAGCAACACGTGTCTGGATAAGAGAGTGTTATTCTGACTTCATCGATAAAAAATTGTTTCATATATATATAAAGGGTAGTAGCTTGTCTATTATTTTTTTATAGTATAAAAGAAATCATAATAAGGAAACAAAGTAAATTTTATATAATAAAGTATTCTTTACAAGACGTGCAATTATTTTACAAACATTGTAAAAGAAAACTTCAAAACAAAAGTACAAAAAGTTGTGTAACCCACGATGTCAGGAATAAGCTGCTTAACTGGGTTGGGTTACCATTAACTTTATCTACTAACTTCAGATAATTCTTCTCTATATTACACGAGAGAAACTCCTATGTTAAGCTCTAGGCATAGTGGTACATATAAATAAGGCAATATACTATATCATACAATGTTCAATTATTTCCAAGCCAATTTTGCACATATATATAAGTCACATATATATCATCACTTGTATTTTGATTACACTAATTTAGTTACATACCAAATTAATTATAAAAAGTTATCCTTTAATAAATTATAGTACCATTTTTAATATATTTGTCCCCATAACACCTAGGAATCAATAATCAGGATAACAGGGTTAGCCATATAGACATAATAAATTTTCCATGAGGGTATAATGGTATGCGTATACAAGTATCATCACCAGCATTAAAATAAATGTCATCACCGGCATTAATATGAGTGTCATCACCGGCATTAATAGACCCCTGATTGGCATACCAAACTATCCAAGACTTTAGTTCTAAACTAGGTATTCAATGGCTTAATTATTGTTATTAAAATTCATAATTCTTAAAATCACGCATTTTATGTATTTAATGGCTCAGTTAATCACATAATTACTCAATGAAAATATCATTTGCATAATATAACAAGGTCCATATTATTTTTCACATCAAATTCCTCAATTCATATTCTGCCATGTTACTAACAGATTTCATGCTCTATTTTGGACCTTAATTGTGGACCTGATATGTCTTAACTTTTAAACCCAATAAAGAAAACATTAATCAGAATCTCAGAGCTTAAGCTATAGTAAAATATGTACAGACTATTACATAGAATCCAGCAAAGAACAAACAATCATTGAGTTCAATTTTTATCAAATATAATCCTAAATCTAGAAAATATGCCTCCCTAGAATTTTTATCACAAAATACTACTATTTAACAATCATTTACATGCCAAATATTCAAATCATGCAACTTTATGATAAAATATAGGTTATTGCCTTAAGTTATACACTTACCTTTTATTTTACTTTTCTTTCTCTTCACTTTTCTTTCTCACTTTCTCTTCCTAGAATCAAGCTTTGGCTATGGAGGATTGGAGGAAAACATGGGTTGGTTTAGGAGTATAGAAAATTCTATATAGAAAGAGATAAGGAAGGAAGAAGGAGAATTAAAAAGAAAATGACAAATTAATTAATGATGGCTACCTAAGCTTAAATATCTAGATTTTTATATTACTTAACTTCTTAATATTTTCCACTTGGTGTGGCCAGCACACTCATTCATTTAATTGATAATTATCCTAATTAATCCTCTAATTTTTAATAAATCACAAATTGATCCCAAAACTTTTCAAATTTTGTATTTAGGTCTTTCACCATAAACTAATATCTTTAAATACTTTAAATACTTTATTAAGTATTTTCCATAATTATTTGCTAATATTTTAAATTTCTTTCTAGTAAAAATCTGAATTTAGACTCTGGTTGATCCAACGCATCAGTTTAATGGCATATGTGATTCGGAGCCTAAATTTGCGGATATGACATTCTCTCTCCCTTAAAATAAATTTCTTCCTCAAAATTTACCTGTTCATTCTGTACTGAATGGCTATGGATATAATCTCTTCAGTTTTCCATGTGGCTTCTTTTGTAGAATAATTCCGCCATAACACTTAACTAATGAAACTTTCTCTTCACATGCTAATGTAGCCACCGATTCCTCTTCATAAGTCAAGCCGGTCTTTACTTCTATCTCCTCAGCTGGAATAATATGAGTCGGGTCCGATCTATGTCTCTTTAATATCGACACATGAAAATTATTATAGATTTTATCCAACTCTGGTGGAAGTGCTAAACGATATGCCATTGGTCCGATTCTTTCCAAAATCTCATAAGGATCAATGAACCTCAGATTTAACTTTCCATTTCTATCGAATCTTAATACTTCCTTCCTAGGAGAAACCTTTAGAAATACTTTATCACCCATGACATATTCTATGTCTTGCCTTTTTAGGTTGGCATATGATTTCTGTCGATCTTGAGCTGCTTTCAATCTTTTCTTCTATTTATTGCACTAACTCTAGCCCTATCAACTTCTTTTCACTCAATTCAGTCTAACAAACTAGTGTCCTGCATTTTCTTCCATACAATGCCTCATAAGGAGTCATATCTATACTCGTCTAATGACTATTGTTATAGGCAAACTCCATAAGAGGTAGATATTGATCCCAGCTTCCTTCAAACTCAAGCACACAACTTCTCATCATGTCTTCTAATAATTGGATTACCCGCTCAGATTGTCCATCCGTTTGTGGATGAAATGTTGTACTAAAAATGAATCGAGTTCCCAAAGTTTGTTGTAAGTTCTTTCAGAACTGTGATGTAAAACTGGAATCTCTGTCAGATATGATGGACATTGGTGCTCCATTAATTCTTACTATCTCATCCATATAGATCTCAACTAGTTTATAAAATGTATAATCCATCCGAACTAGTAGACAATATGCCGACTTTATCAGTTGATCCACTATCACCCTACTGCATTTTGCTTCCTCTGAGCCATTAGTAAACCAGACACGAAATCCATCGTGATTCTTTCCTAATTCCATTTTAGTATTGGCATTGGTTGTAGCAATCCTATGGGAAACTAGTGTTCCTCTTTCACTTGTTGATAAGTTAGACACTTAGCAACATACTCTGTAATATATTTCTTCATTATTGACCATTAGTATTAAGTTTTCAAGTCTTGATACGTCTTGTTCCTGCTTGGATGCATTTTATATACTGTTTCATGTGCTTCTTTTAAAATATCAGACTTAAGCTCTTCTATACTGGGCACACAAATCATATTCCTAAAGTACACTGTGCCATCTTCCATTAATAAAACTCAGACTTTTCTCCCTTTTTCATTGCCTCAACTATCTCTACTAGTTTCCCATCTTTCTTCTGAGCATCTTTGATCCTCTGCATCAAGGTGGATTGTACTCATATCTCAGCTAAAATCTTCCTGCTTAGTGCATTTGCAACCACATTGCCTTTCCTAGCTGATAGTCAATCACATAGTTATAATTTTTAATCAACTCTAACCATCTTCTTTGCCTCAGGTTTAGTTCTTTCTATGTAGGAAGGTACTTGAGACTCTTGTGATCTGTTAGATATAACATCTTTCCCCACACAAATAATGTCTCTAGATTTTCAAAGCAAAAATAATAATAGCTAACTCTAAAATCATAATCAAATAATTAACCTTGTGAGGCTTAAGTTGTCTTGAGGCGTAAGCAATCACCTTTCCTTCTTGCATAAGAACACAGCCTAAACCATCACTGTACACAATAAAGTCTTCTCTTGGAGTAGACTAAGTCAAATTTGGTGCTTCAATCAACATCGGCTTAAGTCGATCAAAACTTTCTTGACACCTATCTATCCACTCAAAATAAACTTTTTTCTCAATAATCTAGTCAAAGGAGTTGCTATAGATGAAAATCCCTTCATGAACCTCCTATAATATTTGGCTAATCCAAGGAAACTTCATACTTTTGTCACATTATGAGGTGGTTTATAATTAAGAATAGCCTCGATTTTACTAGGGTCAACCCAAATACCTTATGCTGAAACTATGTGACCCAAAAAACTAACTGCTTCAAGCCAAAACTCATACTTTGATAACTTTTCATACAACTGCTTCTCCCTCAATGTTTGCAGCACTATTCGGAGAAGTTGATCATGTTCTTCTTGGTCTTTAAAGTACACAAGGATGTCATTAATAAACATCACTACAAATTGATCAAGATATGGCCTAAACATTCAGTTCATCAGGTCTATAAAAGCTATTGGTTCATTCGTTAATCCAAAGGGCATAACCAGAAACTCATAATGACCATATCGAGTCCTAAATGTCATCTTAGGTACAACTGACTCCTTGGTCTTCAGCTGATGATACCCCGATCAAAGATCTATTTTTAAAAATATGGTTGCACCTTTCAAATGATCAAATAAATCATTAATCTTAGGCAGCAGGTATTTATTCTTAAAAGTCACCCTATTAAGCTAACTGTAGAGACATACGGTGTCATCTTTCTTCTTTACAGTTAACACATGAGCACCCCACAGTGATACATTGGTTGTATAAATCCCTTATTTAACAATTTTTGCAATTGTATCTTCAGCTCTTTCAACTCCACTAGTGCCATACTATATGGTGTAATGGAAATAGGAGTGGTGTCGAGTACCAAATCAATAGAAAACTCAATTTCTCTATTCGATGGTAACCCTGGAAACTCCTCTAGAAACACATAAGGAAACTCACTAACAGTAGGAATATCTACCAACTTCGGACTTGCCTTTTTCATATCAATCACATACACTAAGTATGCTTTGCATCATTTACTGATGAGTTTCAGTGCTTTCAACATTGATATCACATTGTCTGGATATCCTCTATTCTCACTCATCACCACTATCTCATCTTGTTCTAGAATTCTAATGATCATCTGTCTCCTCCCACAATCCACTACCACACCATAACGATCTAACCAATCCACTTCTAAGATCACATCAAACTCGTAGAATGGTAGCTCTATCAAGTCTGCTAGGAATTACCTACCTTGAATTTCAACTAGGCAACCCCTAAACACCTTACTAACCCTCACATTGTGCCCTAACGGGTTAGTCACGAGAATCTCAAATTCTAGAGCCTGTGGTTCTAAACCCTCTCGACTCGGTAATAGTGTGCATATGTATGAATGCGTCGATCCCGGATCATCAATACATATATGTCAGAGCTGAAGAGAAGGAATTTACCAATTATGACATCAAGTGCATCATGCTCCTCTTGGCTTCGCATAGGTTATGCCTTGGCTGGGGCAGCTCTACTACCTTATGGTCTCTCAACTGTCTTTGATCTAAACTGATTGGCCCTTGATCGGCCTTCTATGCCTTGTCCTTGACCTCAGCCTCTACCTTGCCCAGAAGTCTGCATCTGTATCCCTTAGTGTTCCCTGAACCTCTGCCATATTGTAATAAAGGATAACATCTTCTCATATAATCTTTAAAGCCACACCTTAAACATGCTCCTATTGTCCACCAACATTCTCCTAAATGAGGAAAACAATAATGTTGACATTCTGGTAAAGGTAGAGATCTATGTGGTGCCTGTATCGGTGCAATAACTGTCAAAGAAATAAATATCGTAGGCTATCCCTACCTGAAAGGAGAAGGCCTGCTGGAACCCCTAACCTGAAATAGGCCACTGAAAAATCTGGCTCTCTCGCCACTTGATGGTCCTCCACTCGACTGTGACATGGGTCTCCTTAACCCTCTATCATGTGTTGGCTATTGTGCTACTAGAACTCTCTCAACTGTTCTGGTAAATGCTAGCAAACTAGCAAAAACTCATAAGGCATAGGGCTGAAATTTGTAGCTTGAACGGGTTTCTCAATCAATCTTCAAGTCGCCGGAATTTATCAGCTTTTGTGGATAGAAGGTTGCCAGCATATTTGTAAAGATGCGTGAATTCACTTTCATATTCTGTTACTGACGTGTCAACCTGTTTTAACGTCAAAAACTCTCATTTCTTGTCATCTGTGTAAATAGAGGGAATATATTGCACTTTAAATTTTTCTAGAAAAAACTTCCAAGTCATGGGATCAAGTGCCTCAAAACTTTGTGACTTAGACTGCCACCAGTCATATGCATGATCTTGCAATAAGGATACTGCATATTCATATTTCTACCAGCTGATCAAAGACTTTATCTACCAGTTCTAACCAAAACTCTTCCACAAAGGGATCATCTTCCCATTTACCATAGAAATTGGGTGCCCCTAACTTACTCAGTCTCTCAAATCGTAACATAGACAAGGCTAGTTGTGATGCTCTTTTTAGCAAATCTATCATGTTCCTTATAATCTTTGTTTGTCCTGTACCAACAACTGACTGCCCCTATGATGAGCTAGCACCGGATCTAAATCCAAAAGCTTAGGGATGATTGGGTCACGATGAAGCCTCTATTTTAGTAGGCTCATTACTTTTGTCCTTTCCGGCCATAATATGTCATGATCCTAAACCCATACTCTACCTATATCATAAAAGTAACGGCCCCAATCAATAAACAATAACTTTTATACTCAATTGTGGGTACACACATGTCATAATTATTCTTGAATTTTTTTTAATCCCAAAACCATCCAAATCGGGCTCTGATACTAAAAACTGTAACACCCCCTCACCCCAGCAATACGTGCTCAGATAAGAGAGTGTTATTCTAACTTCATCGATTAAAATATTGTTTCATATATATATAAAAGGTAGTAGCTTGTATATTATTGTTTTTATAGTATAAAAGAAATAATAATAAGGAAACAAAGTAAATTTTATATAATAAAATAATATTTACAAGACGTGTAGTTATTTTACAAATATTGTAAAAGAAACTTCAAAAAAAAGTACAAAAAGTTGTGTAACCCACGGTATTAGGAGTAAGTTGTTTTACTGGGTCAGATCACTGTTAGCTTTATCTACTATCTTCGGATTATTCTTCTATATATCTGTGTGAGAGAAACTCCCACGTTAAGCTCTAGGCATAGTGGTATATCTAAATAAGACAATATATTATACCATGCAATGTGCAATTGTTTCAAAACCAATTTTATACATATATATAAGTCACAAACTCAATTTTACTAATACAGTCTTATTTAATATTCATACCTATGTCAATGAACATTTCACATATATAATTTATTATCTCATATGATCACTTGTATTTTGATTATACTAATTTAGTTAACATGCCAAATTAATTATAACAAGTTATCCTTTAATAAATTCTCATACCATTTTTAACATATTTGTGCCCATAACACCTAAGAATCAATAATCAGGATAACGGAATTGGCCATCCAGGTATAATAAATTTGCCATCCGCCTATAATGGTAGGTTCATACAAGTGTCATCACCAGCATTAATATAAGTGTCATCACCGATATTAATATGAGTATCATCACCAACATTAATATATGTGTCATCACCGGCATTAATATGAGTGTCATCACTGACATTAATAGACCTTTGATTAGAATACAAAACTATCAAAGACTCTAGTTATAAATTAGATGTTCAAGGGCTTAATTATTGCCATTAAAATTCATAATTATTAAATTCGCACATTTTATGTATTTAATGGCTGAGTTAATCACATAATTACTTAATGAAAATGTACATAATATAACAAGGTTCACATTATTTTTCAAATCAAATTCCTCAATTCATATTTTGCCTTATTACTGGCAGATTCTATGCTCTATTTTGGACCTTAATTGTGGGCTTGATATGTCTTAACTTTCAAACCCAATAAAGAAAACATTAATCAGAATCTCATAGCTTAAGTTATAGTAAAATATGTATAGACTGCTCCATAGAATCCAGTAAATAACACACAATCACCTAGTTCAATTTTTATCAAATATAATCATAAGTTTAGCAAACATGCCTCCCCAAAATTATTATCATAAAATACTACTATTTAACAATCATTTACATGCCAAATATTCAAATCATGCAACTTTATGATAAAATATAGGCTATTGTGTTAAGTTGTGCACTTACCTCTTATTTTACTTTTCTTTCTCACTTTCTCTTCCTAGAATCAAGTTTTGGCTGTTGAGGATCAGGGGGGAAAATTTGGGCTGGTTTAAAAGTATAGAAAATTCTAGATAGAAATAGATAAGGAATAAGGAAGGAGAATTAAGAAGAAAATGACAAAAATTAATTAATGATGGCACCTAAGCTTAAATATCTAGATTTTTATGTTACATAACTTCTTAATATTTTCCACTTGGTGTGTTGGCCCACTCATGCATTTATTTGATAATTATTCCAATTAATCCTCCAATTTTTGGTAAATTGCAAATTGATCCCAAAACTTTTCAAATTTTGCATTTAGGTCCTTCACTGTAAACTAACATCTTTAAATACTTTAATACTTTATTAAGTATTTTCCATAATTATTTGCTATTATTTTAAATTTATTACCAGTAAAAATCTGAATCTAGACTCTGGTTGATCTGATGCATCAGTATAATGACACTTGCGACTTGAGACCTAAATTTGCGAATATGAAAATCACATTTTTCTCTCACAAGTTTTATGCATTCCAAACTAGCTCCACCATTCCCTATTGAAACTCCATAGCCAAAGTTTGGTCCAAGGTAGAATAAAAGAGGAAGTAGATAGAAAAAGGCATAACTATGCATAACAAAGCTTAGAGAAGCTAGTAGGAGTAAAAAGGAAGGGAAAAAAGAAAGAAGAGAGGAGAGTGAAATTTCCAAAGTGTGGCTTAGGAGGAGAAAAGACAAAGGTAAGAATCTCTACTTCTCTTCTACAATTCTATCTAAATAATGAGGTAGTTTGGAGTTTGTTTAGGACATATTTTTAAGAGAGAGAGTTAAGGGGGTTTTGAGAGTTGAGGATAGAAAAGGTTTTGATGGTGGTTTTATAATGTTGTAGGAGTTCCTAGTGGCAAGGAACAAGCTTACGGAAATAAAAGCAAAGAGAAAGTTACCTAGAGAAAGTGAAAGAGAAAAAAAAAGGTTTATGCATAACTTAAGGCAGTCTATGTTTTATTCTTAAGTTGCATGATTTGATAATTTGGCATGTTAATGATTATAAATTAATAGTATTCTGTGATAAAATTATGGGGATGCATGTTTGCTAAACTTCGAAGTATATTCGGTAAAAATTGAATTAGGTGTTTGTGTTTGTCATATGCTAGATTCTATGGAGTAGTTAGTACATATATTGATATAACTTAATCTCTATAATTCAGATTAATGTGTTATTAGTTGGGTTGGAAATTGGGCTAAAACTTTTATGAAGAACGTGAACTATGATTTTGATTATAACTAGGCTTAATTTAGGCACAAACATTAAACTCGAAAATTATCTAGAAAATTTTGGGCAATTTTGTTTATGAGCAATCAGTGTTCAATTGAGTATATCTTTTTCTACAGAACTCCAAATTTAGTGATTTAATTTTCATATTAAATCTAAATTTCATGTTTAAAATTCTTAAGAAGACTTTGTAATTTAATTCAAACTGTAACAGGACCAACATTGATGTCAAAGATAAAACATAAAATTTTCCAGTATCCGGGCAGAAAATGAATCGAAGAATTTGATATGTAAACTAATATGGATCTTGTTACATTATGCAAAGAATATTTTCACTGAGAAATTATGTGATTAATTGAGTCATTAAAAGCATGAAATGTGTGAATTTAAAACTTTAATGATAGTAATTAAGCCCTTGAACACCTAATTTAAAACTAGAATTTTAGATAGTTTGGCATGCCAATCAGGGAGATTATTAATGCCTATGATGATATGATTAATGAAGCCGGTGATGACACTATAATTAAAGTTAGTAATGATACTATTATTAATATCGATGATGACATCTATATATATATGTAAATGCTGGTAATGGAACTTGTATACACATACATCTTGTATTTTATATTTTGTATTTGGATTCATGTAATATCTTTTATGGTTTTATAAAATTAACTTGATGTTTTATAAACATTATTCTACGTAAATAAAACATACGTTATATTGTCTTTATATTATTGAAAAAAATATATAAATATGGATTGTTTTCAATAATTAAGTTAAAGATTGAAGAAGTTGGTGTAGCACTCCCTTATTCGGGAACATGCTGCTAGGGGTAAGGGAGTGTTACAATTCTATCAAATTAAATATACCAAAAATTATAAAATAATTTTCTCTTCAAAATGGTCTTTTTCCTTTTGCAAAACAACATCCAATGCAAATATTGCATTTTTATGGTTTAATCATTTTTTTTTAATTTGACCCGTAAAAATTTATCTGTCATCCAATTTCTAAATTATCAATTTTAAAAATATTAGAATTTAATTGTGATCACATCAACACTATTGCAATTGAGAATGCATATTTCTAACTCTCAATCAGAAAATTGGACCGTAAAATCTGCACTGCATATCGTATTTCCGCAAATTAGAGTCTTTAACTTTAAAATCTCACCTTATAACTCTACATTAGACATTGGATTAATATTCTCTACACTTTGGTACTATTAAATCATATTTTTACTTTTGGACAAAAAACTCAAATTCTGAGCCAGTCTGTTATCTCGATTTGCGTGCATAACACGAAATCATAATGTAATATCTTTGACCTTCCCCACATGCATATCCACATGTATTTCATTTGAACATATGCATCTTCCATATAATCCAATTGAACACGTGCATTTCATACATATTTTCTTAAAAACAAGTCCATGACACGCACTAGCTACATGTCCTAGTACATTGCAATTGTATCGAATTGTACATGTGTATTTAAAATCTAAATGAGGTTAAAAAATATTAAAAATAAATGAAATAAGGTGACCAAATTAAAGTATGCAAAATGACTAGATTAAGATTAAATTGCATATTGTGTTGAATTGTGTAATAATAATAAGAATCATAAGAAATAAAACAAATAAAAATAAAAGTCAGAAAAAAAAGGAAGTGGATGGGTGAAACAAAGGAAATGGTGGTGCCTTTTTAACTTATTAGGCAGCCACCATATTCATTTCCTTTCCTCATCTTCTTCTTCTTCTTTGCTTCATTTCTTCAATCTATTTTCTTT
The DNA here is from genome assembly GCA_023653625.1 of Triadica sebifera. Taxonomy (NCBI): domain Eukaryota; kingdom Viridiplantae; phylum Streptophyta; class Magnoliopsida; order Malpighiales; family Euphorbiaceae; genus Triadica; species Triadica sebifera. The sequence goes on along the minus strand of CM042898.1, from coordinate 12,871,876 downwards.
CAAGTTCTAGCCACCATTTCTTCCCTCTTTCACTCCAAAAATTGCAGCAACAAGATTAGCCAAAAGTGATTATAGATGAGTAAACATTTATTTTTGTATTAAGCTAGATTATGGTGTTTAGGGTTCATTAACAGATAGTATTTTGTGACATGGTTTTGATGATCTTAGAGATCGAATCTAAAAACTCTTAAAACACAAACATTGTTCCTTTATGTCTTATATTTATGGATATGTAAACATGTTTTCAATATGTGGTGTATAGAATGAGATATCCTTTTTGTATTGAAACTGGTCCGGATGTGAATCCTAAGTAAGTTAGCTACTATGTTTGTTAGTTTTGAATATGATAAAGTCATTATTTGAAGTATCGCAAAACATAAAAGTTGTAGATATATGTGTTATGTATTTTTATACCAAATTGTAGGTCATATGTCTTGTAACTGTTGAATTATGGTGAATGGAACCATGACTGTTCCATGGTTTGAACTGCCTATTGAGTTCCCTGGGCAGATCCAAACAATTGTTTGGCTAATTTGAGCTCTATAGAGCTAGATTCTGTAAATGCTTAAAACATGAAAGTTATAGGTATATGTCTTAGAGAAAAGTTGGTACTAAGTTCAGCATAATATGTTATGTATAGACTAAGTTATGGCCTTTGGAAATCATACTGGTCCGGAAGCCAATTCTATTCTGGACCAGTGAAATGTGTCTTATAATTTAAAGACCTTAGAGACATAATTGATACACATTGTAAACTTAAAACATGTTCCATTTGAATCCATATAAATGTCTGTAAATTTTCATTAAAATAGGACTTATATATTATAAGTTATGATGAACCAAAATGGGTACCCTGAAACTGCCTAAAGGCAGAAAACAAGGCAGAAAATAGAACACACTTAGACATTCCCCCAAATATTGTACAATGATCCCATTGGTCTGAAATTATAATATGTTATATCCTTATACGTTATTTTTAATTAGGAATAAGAATCAGATTAATTGGTCAAGTATAGAAAATGTTATAGGCTAAACAGTCCCATAAGGTCACACTGCCTCACAGGAAAAATCTTAACTATTGATATGAACAATGCATATTAATTTGTTTAAGCCACATTAAGTCTCCCTAATCATGAGTTAATTGATTATATTTTCATATTAGGCTCACAACATATTGGAGACCCATAAGGAGCAGATAGATAATAAGTTAGGGGTCGGAATTAAAGGAGAAAGGTGAGTCTAATTATCAATTGAATTCTTTAGTGCAAATGAATGTTGCTTGCTATGTGATTCATATGATTGTCATGATTGGTCCTTGATAATATGATGATGGATAATTTGTGACATTGTGGTACATATAAATGGTATACTTGTGGTATATTTGAGGTATATGTTTGACATATGTGATATATATACATAGTATATGTATAGTATATACAAGGTATATGCGTGACATATGATGCATATATGCGGTATATGTATGCTATATGTGATAAGATACAATGGTTGATGAATGCTTAAGTACAAGTGCATATGCATATATACTTAAAAGGTGTTGTGACTAGTTAATCGATATTGTAAAGCAAAAGAAGAGGCCTATGGCCCAACAAATGTGCAAATGAAACAAATAATCAAGCTAGCTAGCAAATGCAAATGTTCACATGGAAAATGTTCATATGGAAACCTGGGGCAATGTCTGTTTAACTTAGTCACAAAAAATGAAATAAGCAAAGCATTTGCATACGTAAAGAGTAATGATTATATGCTTCAACTTTATTGATATTTATATGATTCGGATGAATGAAATGGAATACATGGTATGTGTTGGATTTGTGATTTATTACTATGAGTTCTTTGGTACTTTAGAGCTCATTGGTTAATTATTCTCACTGAGCCACAACTCATCAATTTGCATCATTTTTCAGGTAAAGAAAAGTGATAGCTTATTTTGAGTAGCATATAAAAGACATGGAGCATAGGTCACTGGCCGAGCCTCATCACTCTCTCTCCTTGCATACCACTCGAGCATGAAAATATGTCATCTGCATTTTGTATTTACATGGTTGAATATGTATAGTCAATTGGAATGGGTTTTAAAAATGTATAAACGAAAGCAACTCATAAATACTTATATGCAAAGTTTATGTTTTAATATATGTGATATATCGTATTGTGGCGAAAGCCTTAGTGTTGACTTGCAAAGTCATTGAATGATACTACAGGATATAAAAAAAAATTTACTGTCAATGATAACAGGATATTTTTATCTTTCCAGCATGCTATGTGTGACTATTTGATACAGGAATAGGTTATGTAGCGACATAATTTCATTTATTTTAGGGACATCATAAGACATGATTCACCAAGGAGGGAGAGGCCGGCCGAAATGCATTCTCATGAGGCATCACCTCATTTACATAAAGATCAACCAGCACTAGGAGCTAGAGCTCCAGCACATGCATCACAGTCATCTCATGCAGAGGCTCCCTATGAACACCTAGAATAGGAAGTATATGGTCCTGAAATGTACAAGGAAATACGTTATGACAAGCTAAGGAAATATGGTGCAACTGATTTCAATGGCACAACAGACCCAACAGAAGCTTAGACATGGCTGAAAAGGACACAAAGGGTACTGAATATGATGAGATGCACTCCAAAGGAGAAATTCGATTATGTAGTATCTTTGCTTCAAGACAATGCTTATGAATGATGGGAGATAGTCCCCGACAGTGATGCACAACCACCGGTTCTGACATGGAATGATTTTCTCCTGGAACTTCAGAACAATTACCTTCCTGAGGCATATAAAGATGAGAAGAGAAAGGAATTTCTGAATTTAAAATAGGGGAACACGTCTGTTGCGGAGTATGAAGTATAGTTTAAATAACTTTCCCATTATGCCACCTTCATGGTCTCTACTGAAAGAGACAAATGCAGGAAGTTTGAGGAGAGCCTCAAATATGAGATCAGAAATAGAATCACAACTACTGATCTTGATAGTTATGCAGACTCAGAGCTACAGCAATCAGAGCTGAACGGTTAATGAAAGAAGCTAGGGAGCAACAAATTAAAAGGGCAGCATGTGAGTTTTTTAGTGAGTCTAGCAGAAGGTCGGGAAAAAGATGTAGATATATGCCTGCACAGTCTGGTAACAGAAGTGGACACTCGAGCTCTAGAGATCGTGTTATGACTTATTTTCACCCAGGCAGAGGGCAGAGCCAATATATTGAACAGAGCCCATATGTACACATTGTGGTAGACAGCATATGGGCGAATGTAGAAGGCTCACAGGAGCATGTTATTTCTGTGGATCGATGGAGCACATGTATAGAGACTGTCTAAATAGAGCCAAACTAGCAGAGACCAGTAGACGAAGAGGAGTATCTGAGACTACTGTTGAGGCACCGAGGGTCTACCCTACTAGTGGGACACAGGGTAGAGGAAGAGGCAGGGGCAAGACTGGTACAATGGGCAGAGGAGTGACCAGATATGAAGGTCAGAGTTCTAGACCCCTACTCAAGCCAAGGTGTTTGCTATGACTAGACAAGAGACGGTGGATGCTCCCAAAGTAGTTACCGGTAATATTTACATTTATGATATGTTAGCATATGCATTGATTGACCCAGGCTCCACTCATTCATTTATATCATTGCATATGGCATCTAAACTGCATCAAATGCATGAGCCTTTGGGGATTGACATAAATGTGAGTACTCCATTGGGAACAGTAGTAGTTGTGAATAATGTCTATCGTGATTGGTTGATATGCATTGATAGAGTTGAGTTAATAGCTGATCTGATTTTATTGTCAATATATGAATTTGATGTGATACTGGGAATGAACTTGTTAACTAGACATCATGCAATAGTGAATTTGCTTTACTAAGGAAGTAATTTTGGAATCACCAAACCAGCCAAGGGTAGTATTTCTAGGTGAAAGAAAACTTAAGCCTACATGTCTAGTTTCAGCTGTAAAGGCATTTCGAATGATCAAAAGGGGATGTGAAGCATATTTGGCATATGTGACTGATACTAGAACTACTGATAGCTTGCTTGAAAATATACCAGTGGTAAGGGAATTTGCTGATGTATTCCCAGATGATCTACCTAGTTTACCACCAAATAGAGAGATAGAATTCACTATTGAACTAGTACTAGGAACAACACCAATATCAAGGTCACCCTATAGAATGGCCCCAGTTGAGTTGAAAGAACTAAAGGCCCAATTGCAGGAGTTACTTGACAAAGGGTATATTAGACCTAGTGTATCGCCATGGGGAGCTCTAGTATTATTTGTTAAAAAGAAAGATGGAATAATGAGATTGTGCATCGATTATAGGCAACTGAACAAAATGACAGTGAAGAACAAATATCCATTGCCTAGAATAGATGATTTGTTTGACCAGTTGCAAGGAGCCCAAATATTCTCAAGATTAATTTGAAATCAGGCTATTACCAGCTGAAGGTAGTAGAAGCGGATGTTCCAAAGAAGGCCTTTCAAACCAGGTATGGACATTATGAAATTTTAGTAATGCCATTTGGATTGACTAATGCTCTAGCTGCATTTATGGCTTTAATGAATAAGGTGTTTCAACCATATTTGGATAGATTTGTGATAGTATTTATTGATGACATATTGGTGTACTCAAAGAATAGGGGAGAACATGAACAACATTTAAAAATTGTGTTGTAAACTTTGAGGGAGAAACAATTATATGCCAAATTGAGTAAATGTGAATTCTGGTTAGATCATTTGGTGTTTCTTGGACATGTGGTGTCGTGTAAGGGCATAGAGGTTGACCCAAAGAAAATTGAGGTCGTGGTAAATTGGGAAGCTCCTAAAAATATTTCATAAATGGGTAATTTTCTGGATTTAGTCGGATACTATCGCAGATTTGTTGATGGATTCTCCTTAATTGCTAGCCCTTTGACTAAATTGTTGAGAAAGAATGTGCCTTTCAAATGGACTTCAGAATGTCAAAGGAGTTTCGATGAACTAAAACATAGGCTAACCTCAGCACCAGTGTTAACTATCCCTACAAGTACAGATGGGTTTATAGTATTTAGTGATGCTTCTCACCAAGGCTTAGGATGTGTATTAATGCAACACGGTAAGGTGATAGCTTATGCATCTAGGCAACTGAGACCACATGAGATCTCCTATCCAGTGCACGATTTAGAATTGGCTGCAGTTGTATTTGCATTGAAGATTTGGAGACATTATCTGTATGGTGAGACATTCCAGATCTTCATAGACCATAAAAGTTTGGGTTATTTGCTGACACAAAAAGAGTTAAACATGAGGCAAAGGTGATGGTTAGAGCTATTGGAAGATTATGACTGTACAATTGAGTACCATCCAGGGAAAGCCAATATGGTAGCAGATGCATTGAGTAGGAATGCTAGTAGCAGTGTAGCTCACTTGCAAGTATCCTCTTTTCTATACTTGATTCAATTACAATCTATGAATGTTGAATTAAATATACATGATAGAGGATCACTGATTGCTACTTTTCAAGTCAAACCTATACTAAATGAGAGGATCAAAGAAGTACAAAACAAAGATCCTCAATTATGTGAGAAAGTTGATATGATAAGGCAGGGAAATAGTATAAAGTTTCATTTGCAGAATGATAAACTGACGTTAAAGTCACGCATATGTGTTCCAAACACTGAAAACTTGCGCCAGGAAATAATAGAAGAGGCACACAATGCACCTTATGCAATGCACCCAGGGATGACAAAGATGTATCACAGTTTAAGGCCTCATTACTGGTGGCCAAGAATGAAGAAAGACATAGCAGAATATGTTTCCAAATGCTTGACATGTCAGCAAATTAAGATTGAACACCAAGCACCAATTGGTAAGTTACATCCATTGTCAGTGCCAGAATGGAAATGGGAGAAAATAATGATGGATTTTGTTTATGGATTGCCAATAACCCCATGGAAAAATGATGCAGTATAGGTAATTGTTGATAGACTAACCAAGTCAGCACATTTTCTACCTATCAGATGGGTGTGTACACTTAAGAGTTTGGCAAAATTATATGTAAATGAGATAGTCAGATTGCATGGCATTCCAGTGTCCATTGTGTCTGATAGAGATCCACAGTTTACTTCACGTTTTTGGGTGAGTTTACAAGATACATTGGGAACAAAATTAAATTTTAGCATTGTATTTCACCCACAGACTGATGGACAATCAGAAAGGACTATACAAACATTGGAAGAAATGCTTAAGGCGTGTTTAATGGAATTCAGAGGTCTTGGGATGAATATATAGCATTAATTGAATTTGCTTACAACAACCAATATCATAGCAGTATCCAGATGGCACCATATGAAGCATTGTATGGCAGAAAGTGCTGAAGCCCTATCATATGGGATGAAAAAGGTGCACGTGCATTAGAAGGGCCAGAAATAGTACAAGATACAGTAGATAAAATCAAAATTGTCAAGCATAAGCTAAAGGCAGCACAAGACAGACAGAAAAGTTATGTTGATCAACATAGAAGGGAAATGGAATACGAGTTGGGTGAAAAGGTATTTCTATGAGTATCTCCATGGAAAGGGGTAATCTGATTTGGTAAGAAAGGTAAATTGAGCCCAAGATACATAGGACCTTATGAAATTCTTAAGAAGATTGGTCCACTGGTTACCACCAGAGATGGTTCAGATTCATAATGTGTTTCATGTGAGCATGCTTAGAAGATACAGGTCAGATCCTACACATGTACTTAAAGATCAAGCCATTGAGATTGTAGAGAACATGAGTTATGTTGAGGAACCAGTGGAAATCATTGGATACAAGACTAAACAGGTAAGAAACCGAGAAATACCTTTAGTTAAGGTATTATGGCGTAACCATTTACTAGAAGAGGAAACATGGGAAATAGAAGAAAATATGAAAAAGCAATATCCACACATGTTTCCAGGTATTAAATTACGAGGATGAAATTTTTAAAAGGAGGGGAGAATTGTAACATCCTTGACCTTCCCCACATGCATATCCACTTGTATTTCATTTGAACATATGCATCTTCTATATAATCCAATTGAACACTTGCATTTCATACATATTTTCTTAGAAACAAGTCCATGACACGCACTAGCTACGTGTCCTAGTACATTGCAATTGTATCGAGTCGTACATGTGTATTTAAAATCTAAATGAGGATAAAAAGTATTAAAAATAAATGAAATAACCTGACTAAATTAAAGTATGCAAAATGACTAGATTAATATTAAATTGCATATTGTGTTGAATTGTGTAATAATAATAAGAATAATTAGAAAATAAATAAATAAAATAAATAAAAATAAAAGTCAAAAAAAAAATGGACGAGTGAAACAAAGGAAATGGTGGTGTCTTTTTAACTTATTAGGCAGCCACCATATTCATACCTTCTTCTTCTTCTTTGCTTCATTTCTTCAATCTATTTTCTTTCAAGTTCCAGCCACCATTTCTTCCCTTTTTCACTCCAAAAATTACAGTAACAAATTAGCCAAGAGTGATTATAGGTAAGTAAACATTTATTTTTGTATTAAGTTTGATTATAGTGTTTAGGGTTCATTAATAGGCAGTATTTTGTGACATGGTTTTGATGCTCTTAGCGATCGAATCTGAACAATCTTAAAACACAAAAGTTGTTCCTTTATGCCTTATATTTATGGATATATAAACCTTTTTGCAATATGTGGTGTATAGAATGAGATATCCTCTTTGCACTGAAACTAGTCCGGATGTGAACCCTAAGTAAGTTAGCTACTGTGTTTGTTAGTTTTGAATATGATAAACCATTATTTTAAGTATATCAAAACCTAAAAGTTTTATATATATGTGTTATGTATCTTTATAGAAAATTTCAAGTTCATATGTCTCGTAACTGTTGAGTTATGGTGAATGAAACCATGATTGTTCCATGGTTTGAACTGTCTACTAAGTGCCCTGGGAAGATCTAGACATTTGTTTGGCTAATTTGAGCTCTATAGAGATAGATTCTATAAATTATCAAAATATTATGTCTTACCTAAATTTAGGTACTAATGTCAGCTTAATATCTTATGTATGGACTAAGTTATGGCTTTTGGAGGTCATATTGGTCCGAAAGTCAATTCTATTCTAGACCAGTGAAATGTGTCTTATAATTTGAAGACCTTAGAGACATAATTGATAAATATTGAAAACATGAAAAATGTTCCATTTTCACCCATATAAGTGTATGTAGAGTTTCATTAAAATAGGAATTATAGATTATAAGTTATGATGAATCAAAGTGGATACCCTAAAACTGCCTAAAGGCAGAAAACAAGGCAGAAAATAGAACACATTTAGAAATTCCACCAAATAATGTACAATGATCCAATTGGTCTGAAATCATAATATATAATTATATGTTATTTGTAATTAGGAATAAGAATCAGATTAATTGGTCATGTATAGAAAACGTTATAGGCTAAACAGTCTCATAAGGTCACACTGCCTCACAGGAAAAATCTTAACTATTGATATGAACAATGCATATTAATTTGTTTAAGCCACATTAAGTATCCCTAATCATGAGTTAATTGATTATATTTTCATATTAGGCTCATAACATATTGGAGACCCATAAGGAGCAGATAGACAATAAGTTAGGGGTCGAAATCAAAGGAGAAATGTGAGTCTAATTATCAATTGAATTCTTTAGTGCAAATGAATGTTGCTTGCTATGTGATTCATATGATTGTCATGATTGGTCCTTGATAATATGATGATGGATAATTTGTGACATTGTGGTACATATAAATGGTATACTTGTGGTATATTTAAGGTATATGTTTGACATATGTGATATATATACATGGTATATGTATAGTATATACAAGGTATATGCGTGACATATGAGGCATATATGTGGTATATGTATGTTATATGTGATAAGATGCAATGGTTGATGAATGCTTAAGTACAAGTGCATATGCATATGGACTTAAAAGGCGTTGTGACTAATTAATCGATATTGTAAAGCAAAAGAAAAGGCCTATGGCCCAACAAATGTGCAAATGAAACAAATGATCAAGCTAGCTAGCAAATGCAAATGTTCACATGGAAACCCGGGGCAATGTCTGTTTAACTTAGTTACAACAAAATGAAATAAGCAAAGCATTTGCATACGTAAAGAGTAATGATTATATGTTTCAACTTTATTGAAATTTTTATGATTCGGATGAATGGAATGGAATACATGGTTTGTGTTGGATTTGTGATTTATTACTATGAGTTGTTTGGTACCTTAGAGCTCATTGGATAATTATTCTCACTGAGCCGCAACTCATCAATTTGCATCATTTTTCAGGTAAAGAAAAGTGATAGCTTATTTTGAGTAGTGTATAAAAGACATGGAGCACAGGTCACTGGCCGAACCTTATCACTCTCTCTCCTTGCATACCACTCGAGCATGAAAATATGTCATCTGTATTTTGTATTTACATGGTTGAATATGTATAGTCAGTTGGAATGAGTTTTAAAAATGTATAAACGAAAGCAATTCGTAAATACTTATGTGCAAATTTTATGTTTTAATATATGTGATATATCGTATCGTGGCGAAAGCCTCAGTGTTGACTTGCAAAGTCATTGAATGATACTACAGGATATAAAAAAAAAAATTACTGTCAATGTTAACAGGATATTTTGTCTTTCCAGCATGTTATGTGTGACTATTTGATACAGGAATAGGTTATACTGAATTGCATAAGGTGTGACGTTACACATAATATTTCATTTAATCAACTCTATATTCATATTAGAATTCATATTATCATATTAATTTAAATTTTCATATTAATTTATCTGTATTTAGATTTTTATCGGCACGCCTCTATACTGCAGTATAGATGATCGGAATATACGTATATGGTTAGGATATAAATCGCGAACGTGACAAGGTTCATCATTTGGAATTTACAATTTTATCGTTTTGAAGTTACAAGTTCATCAATTAGAAATTAGAAGTTCATCGTTTAAAAATATATTCATGGTTTAGAAGATAGAGGTTTCTTGTCAAGAATTTACAGGTTCATCATTTTGAAGTTATAGTTTTATTATCTAGTAATTAGAAATTCATCCTATAGAAGTTACAGGTTCATCATTTAAAAGCTACAACTTTTATTGCTTTGAGCTTTGAGATATATTTTTCTGAAATTACAGGTTCATTTTTTAAAATTTGTAGATTCATCATTTTTATCTTTCAGATTTGTCATTATAAGCTTACAGGTTCATCTGAAGAATATATATTACAAAATTGAAGAATAACTTGCTATTATTTTTAATGTATCTAAGATTAAGAATTTAATGATAAACATAGAATATAGATGTAAAATTTGTATTTGTATAGTAAATTAATATCTATATTATTTATTTAGAATTAAAAAGTCTTTTGAGAACTAATTTATACATTTGAAAATTTTTAGTTTTTTTTTCTTGGTGGCATTCTTCCTTACATTCCTCAATACATCATTTTTAAGTTGGTTATTTTGTATTTCAAGAATGTTTGCACAATATTTGACTTTCAGAAACTTTAACACAAAGTCCTACAAAATAATACAATTAAAGTAATAAGAAAATAATGATAAATACACAATGATAATATGAAAGTCAATGTACAATTATAACTTACATCATTTTTCTTCAAATTGTATTTCCAATTATCACCTTGTCCATTGTAAATCTCTATGTGTGTCATGCAAAAAACTCCACAATCAATATGACTATAGGTTGATCTCCAAGGCATTTTAATCAAGACTTCAATAAAAAATTTCATAAATTTGGGCTTACCAAGGTTTTGTTTTGTCAAATAGTTACCAAATGCATTAACCTATAACATTGACAAAATAGGATATAATGACCATTATTTCTATCAACATACAATGTGTAATAAGTGATTCTATAATATATAATAAATGAACCTTTATTTCAAAATGAATGTACAAGAGTGGAACTTATAATTCTGCATGCACAACCTTGATACTTTGTATTAAAATTCACTCCTTTTAGAAGTGTTCTGTTATCTATGAGCTCAATTGTATATTTATTAAAATTGATGCAAGCAAGAAAATAATGACCTTATCTTAGAACCAAGAATACCTAAAAATTTAATGTCAATATCATAATTGGAATTTTAAACATATATATATTTAAAAAGTATTAATAAGAAGTACTTACAAGTTGAGCATTACTAATGTCTAGGTTTGAGACATTTGTTAATTTTTCATCCAATATATTATTAAAGTTTTCTTATTTTTGTTCTAGTGTCAATTTTTGTAGGTAATATAGTGGTGATTCCAATTGAATCTGTAATAAGAAAAAAAGGTTAAAATTAACATTAATATTGTAACACTCATAATACAGGGTCTATAAGTTACATTGGAGGTTAGTGAGAGTTGGGAGTTAGTAGAGTTTTAAATATATGAGAGTGTAAGAAAATCAGGGGTTTCATGCCCGTGACAAAGGTTGTCATGACCATGAATTTTGGGCCTTCAGTGAACAAACTATGAAGTTTAATCACGACCGTTAATGGATGGTTCACACTTATGAAATATGTGTCACAGCCGTGAATCCTGGGCAGACAGGGCAGGTGAGACAGTTGCAATTTCCTCTCTACCATTTTATTTAAATCCACTTCCCACTTTTTGTTAACTAACCAAACATGCCACATTCATCTCTTTTTATCATCAGAAACCCTACTTCTCCATTTTTGGAACTTCAAATACCTAGTTTTCTGAGAGTAAAGTTAGAAAGAAGAGTGAGAAATAGAGAGGGTTGTGAGTTGCAAGGAAAAAGTTGGTTTTAGTGTTCTTTCTTTTGGTTCCAGTTCCAAAAGGCTTAAGGAGACATTTTTGTTGTTCCAGGAGCTAATAGAGGAACTGGAAGTCCTTCTCAAGGGAGAGGATAAGCTTGAAGATCTAAAGTTTTGGCTAAGCTCCATCCTAGGTGTAAGGTTTGTATATAACCGTATTCAAAGACTTGAATTGCATGAATATATGTTATTTGCCTTAAATGCATGTTGTTAGTGGTCAATAAGGTGTTAAATGGACTATTTTCAGGTTGATATGTATAATGGGTGTTTTTATGATATGGAATATTTGAGAAGATAATTTGTTGCCCATTTCTATTAATAATTGTTATTAGCATGTTATATGGCTTGTATGCATGTTGGAGTATTGATAGAGTGGCTAACATTGGTTAACCATAGAAATTATTGCATGTGAAAATGGTATGGAATGACTTGCTCTATTGATAGAGTGACTAACATTAGTCAATCGTAGAAATTATTGCTTGCAAAAATGGTCAACTGTGAAACTTCAGTTTCACGCCCGTTACTAGTAAAGGGCCTATGAAATTCCTTAGTGTCAATTCTCTTATGTTTTAATGTTTACAACTCTGAAGCAATGGCCAAACCGTGAAGTTAGAACAATTATGCCTATGAAAAAACAGTCATGCCTGTGATTGATTGTGCATTCTTGGACAAAAGCGTTCATGGCCAACTTCACCACTTCAATCATGGCTTCACCAAGAATAGTCAGGCCCGTGAACTTTTGTATTTAATATTGACAGGTGTGAATGAGAAAGTGTTTCAATGGCTAGTTTTGCATTAATTGCACCCAAAACAGTTTTATTTCTCAGAGAAAATATAAATATGACTCATTTATGAACTTCCTAAGGCAAGACAATAATAAATCAAGCATTCAATCTTTGTAAATCCATTTATGCAATTATTCAAATATGATTTTTATAATCTTCATTTTAAAAACCATTTTAGTTCAATTTGTTAAGCTCTTTTGCTTAGTGAGTGATTTTATTCCTGTAATCAAATATTCAATAGAGGACTTGAGTGATTTTGGTAGTGAGTGAAATACTTATAAGATTTTTTGTGTGAGCCATTAAAAATACAAGAATTTGGTTGTTGTATTAGCCATTAAAACACAAAGATCTCTAGGTTAGGTATTAGCCAATAGAGTAAAACACCATGTTGAGAGTGAGTTTGGAAAACTCTATTTGTGACACTTTGAGTGTTAGTGAAATATCCAATTGAGATTGGGGAGAGGAGTAGGATTTGTTAATATCGGAACCTATATAAATCTTGTATCTCCATTTCTTACTTCTACTCTATCTCTTCTTATTCATTTCCTTGAAAGAAAATTTTTATTTAATAACCAATTCAGACCTTTTTGTGGGTAGCTTCACGATTGGAATCATGGTTTGGTTCACACTCATGAAAGGGTGATCACGATTGTGAAACCGTTGGTGATTCAAAGGTTGAATCATGGTGTGATTCATGGATAAACTACCTATGAAGGTTCTTCACGACCGTGAAAATGAGTTCATGGGTGTGAAGTTGTGAAATTGCATTTTCTTGTGTTATTGCATGCAAATCAAGATTGATTCATTCTGAGGTGGTATAACTCTGTCATATGGTTATAACATGGTATGAAAAATGCATGTTATGGTTATGATTTATGAGAATCATAGAATGTGGATTAATTTGCGATACAGAATGGAAAGTGTGTGATAAATGGTTAAGCCCAATACTCTGACTAGGATTAGATCTAGGATAGATAGCATGTCAATAAAGAGAGACTGATACTGGATGACCTAGGTTGGTCACATTCAAGATTCTTTGAAGGCCTAGTGTCATATCTGCTAATTTAGGCCCCGAGTTACGCATGTCACTAAACTAACACGTTGAACTAATTGGAGTCTAAATTTGAATTTTGACTAGAGAAAAATAAAAATAAAGGTAAATAAGTATGAAAAATGTCTAATAAAGTGTTTAAAGATGTTAGATTACCATAAATGACTAAATTGCAAAATTTGAAAAGTTTTGAGGTCAATTTGTAATTTATCAAAAATTGGATAATTAATTAGGATAAATACCAATTAAATACATATATTGGACATTGACATATGGGTTGGTCGGCCAGAGCATAATAGAAGAAGATTAAAATGTTAATTAAGCCAAGTATCAAAGTATATGGTCAAAGTTAGTGGGTCCCACATGAGGACTTTTGTTTCTCTTCTTCTTTCTTCCTTTTCTTCTTCTCCTTATTTCTTTTCTTCTTTCTTTTCTACTCGAGAACAGCCTCCATGCCAGCCCCTCCTTTCCACTATAGAGCTTAATCTAGAGAGAGAAAGAAAGAGAAGAGAGGGAAAAGAACAAGTTAAAGCCATTTTCATGCACAACAAGACTTGGAGAAGTTAAGGAAGGGAAGAAAGGAGGAAAAAGAGCAAGAGAAGAGGAGAGAGAAAAATTTCAAGTGCTTATGAAGAAGAGGAAAAAGTATAGGTAAGAAGTTATCCTTCTCCTCTTTAACTTTCATCAAAGGAAAACATGGTTTTGAGCTCATTTAGAGCTTGATTATGTAGAGAGAGATTTTAGAGTTTCATGAGAGTTTTAATAAGTTAAGGTTATGATGATGATTTTTTGTTTTAGGAGTTTAAAGTGACAAAGAAACAAAGGCAAAGAGAAAGCTACCTAGAGAAAGTGAATGAGAAAAAGAAGAGGTTTGTGCATAACTTAAGACAATAGCCTATGTTTTATTTTCAAGTTGCATGATTTAAGCATTTGGCATGTAAATTAAAATTATTTTGTGATAAAATTCTGGGTATGCATGTTTGCTAGACTTAGGAGTATATTTGGTAAAAATTAAACTATGTGATTGTGTGTGTACAATGTTGAAATTTATGAAGCAATAAGCATATATATTGATATAACTTGAGCTCTAGAATTCGGATTAATGTGTGCTTGGTTGGGTTTGAAAGCTAAGACATAGAACTTTAACTTTTATTAAGACTATAAAATCTAAATATGTCTGTATTGGCCCAAACAAATACATATAATTCAGACCTAGAATCTGTCCAGAAAGTTCTGGGCAAAATTGTTAGTGACCAATCAGTGTTCAATTCATCATATATTTTTCTACAGAACTCCACATTTAGTGATTCAAGTTGCATACTAAAGCTAAGATACAGGTCTAAAATTCATAAGAGAACTTTGTAATTTAATTCAAATGGTAACAGGACCAAATTTGAGGTAAAAAATAGAATATGAATTCTGCTTAAAAGAGGGCAGATTGAAAAAAATGAAATTTAAATATTTAAGTTATATTAGGTTAATTGTTATAATGTGAATTTTACCCAAATGAGGTATATGAGAAATCAAATGAGTTATTAGACTCATAAAAATGATGTGCAAACAAAATCATAGTTGGGTATTTTATGATTGAGATAATAAAAGATAAAGGAATATATATTTTTATTTTCTTATAGTTATGAATTTTAATAATATTAATTAATTCCTAGAACACCTAGCGTAGAACTAGAATTTTAGATAGTTTGGCATGCCAATCAGGAGGATTATTAATACCTATGATGACAGGATTAAAGAAGCCAGTGATGGCACTATAATTAAAGTCAGTAATGATATTATTATTAATACCGGTGATGGCATCTATATATGTATGTAAATGTCAACGATAACATTTGTATGCACATACCATAAATGCCCAGGTGGCACTCATAAATGCCTGGATGACAACCCCGTTATCCTTGTTAGTGGCTCCTAGGTGTTATGGGTATAAATGAGTTAATGAAATTAAAAGAGTTCATGATAAAGTATAATGAATTTGAGATAAAAATATATGAATTGGTATATATATATATATATATATATATATATATATATATATATATATATATATATATATGCTAGTGAACAATGACATAATAAATTGTATGAAAAATGTGCACCATAAAAAGTATGATAAAGCATGTTGTATGAATTTTTATACGTTATGAATACATGGAAATGCATGTTGCATGATATAGTATATTGTCATATCTTTATGCACCACTAAGCTTAGAGCTTAGCGTGGGAGTTTCCTTCCGCTCAGATTTGGAATGGTAGCTGAAGCTTGTAGATAAAGCTAGTTGTGGCCTAATCCAGTAAAGCAGTCGATAGTGAAAATCGTGGGTCACAACTCTTTTGTATTTATATTTCTTTATTTTGGATGTACAAATTATCTTCTATGATTTTATAATTAACCTAAAGTTTTGTAAATATTATCTTATGTAAATAAAATATACATTATCTCTTTTATATATTTGAGCTTTGAGTAAAAAAAAATATATGGTTTTTTAGCATTTATTAAAATAATGATATAAAGAAGTTGGTGTAGCACTCGCTTATGCATTTGAGGTTGAGGTGAGAGGGTGTTATAGTTTTTGGTATCAGAACCCGGTTTGGGCGGCTTTCGGATTTTAAAAATACTTTTCAAAAATATTTATCACATGTGAGTACCCACATTTGGATATATATAAGTTGTTGCTTACTAATTAAGGCCATTGTCTTATGATATAAGTAGGTTATGGCTTATGAATCACGACAAATAGTGGCTGAAGAGGCTGAAAGTAATTGCTAATTAACATATTAATTTTGGGGACATTTTAATAGGTTTGGCCGGCTACTCAATGAGAAAGAATGAGATTAATGGGTTCATTAAGCCTAATGTCAAGAAATGGTCAAAATGGTGGGTCCCACATAAAGACTTTTGGGTACCCTATTTAATGCTTTCTTTTCTTTTTCTTCTTCTCTTCATTTTCTGCCTTCTTCTCTCTCTTCTCTACCAGTCACGCCAGCCATTTCTTTTCCTCCATAGCCATATTGATTTCTAGAGAGAGAAATGAAGGGAAGAGAAGGGAAAAAGCAAGACAAGGTGATCTTCATGGTCCATAACTCCTAAGGAAGCTGGAAGGAGCAAGAAAGAGGAAGAAAAATCAAGTTTGGTAGAGAGAGAAAATCTCCAAAGTTGTGATCAAGTGAAGAAAAGTGTAAGGTAAGAAGCATTTCTTCTTCTTCTTCTTCATCTTTTCTTAAAGGAAGTTCGAATTTTGAGCTCATCCAAGACTTATATGGAAAGAGAGAGAAATTAGGGTTTTGAGAGAGAAAAAGAGAGTTTAGGGTCTTGAGGAAATCAGATGATAATAATGATTTATGATGTTGTAGAAGTTCCAAGTGACAAGGAACAAACACTAAGGAGCAAAGGAAAAGAGAAAGCTACCTAGAAGAGTGAAGGAGAAAGATTAAAGTTTGTGCATAATTTAAGGCAATAGCCTATTTTTGTTTGAAATAATGCATGCTGAACATGATTTTTGATAAATGAATTGCAAGAATGATGATCATGGCATGAAACCATAGGTTTAGATATGTATGAATGAGATCCTTTTGAGACATTGAATTAATGATGCATGTTAGAAAATCTTATATGATAAAGACATTTACATGTATTAGAAAGTAATAAGTTGAGTAAAGAACCTTGGAAATGCATGAAATAGAGATTTGGTATGATTTGGATGATATAAGAATCAATGAAAAGTGATATATGCAGATTTCCTGCTGAAAGTCATGGGCATGACTATCTAGTCACGGACGTGAATTTGAGGGTTCACGGTTGTGATTGATTGTATCACGGTTGTGACTTCTGTGTGAAAATTGTACTATTCATTCCAGAAGCGTTCACCGGTTGGAATCCTGGACGTGAACTCATTCGCGGGCATGAATGAGTAATCACGACCGTGAATGCTTTTAGGCGATTCATTCTAGTAGCATTAACGGCTTTGAATTACGGGCGTGAATTAGTAATCACGGTCGTGAATGCTTTGTATTAGTAATTATGAATGCGGTTTTCAAATGAAGAATTCAGGTAAGTAAATGAAAGTCATTGTCTATCAAGTGAAATAAGAAAATATATATATATATATATATATATATATATATATATATTGATGTGAGAACGTGTTATGTTGTGATATAGAAAAATGAATGTTGATACGGATGATATATGAAACATGGTACGGATGAAATACGTGAACTAATACAGATAATAAACATGAATATTGATATGGTTGTGATTGGAAGTAAATAGAGAAATATGAATTATATGATATTGAATAAGCCCTAGAACAACTACCTAGAACTATTCTAAGGATAGTTTGGCATGCCAAGCAGAAGGGGAGTATGATGAAAACCATTAATGGAACGATTTATGACGCTATTAATGGCACGGATTATGAATACTATCTCGGTAATGGCACCATTTTCTACGCCGGTAATGACACTTATATGTACATATCATATTGCCATGTGGCACTCCTAAGTGCCTGGATGGCAACGCTGTTATGCTAGACAGGAGTTCATAGGTGTTGTGGGCTAATATATATATATATATATAGAAACAATGGAAAGTGGTATACATATATAAATACATGATTGATGATGTAAAAGAGATGTTTATAATTAATGGAAATGAAAATGATATTTGTCATATATGCATGGAGTCATTATTGTATGAGATAGGATCATAAGGAATAGAATTGTATGGAAGAACATTAATATGAAAAATGATACATGTTATTTCCTGTTGCATGACATAGTATATTTTCTTAATTATATGCACCACTAAGCTTAGAGCTTAGCGTGGAGTTTTCTTTCCACACAGATATAGAAAGGTAGCTGAAGGCGTTAGATAAAGTAAGCGGTAATCAGATTCAAGTAAAGTAGCCGAACCTTGAGAAAGTAGGATATAAGCTTTGAATTTTTGTATTTGGCTTTTTATATTAAAGAGTTTTAGAGTTTGTAAAACTTACTTTTAAAGTTTGTCAAGAATTAATTTGATGTTTAAAATTTCTATCTTATGTAAATAAATTATACCTGGTTTTTGTATATATCTATAGATACATGAGTGTTGAGAAAATAAAGGTAAAATAATAATAATAGCAAATTGAAGAAGTAGATAGACGAGGGTAGCGCCCCCGCATCCGGGCACGTGTTGATCAGGTGAGGGGGTGTTATAAGCTCATCACGTGAACAGTCTATTGCTGGTTCAGGACAAATAGATCTTTTGAGAAACATGATAGATCTAGTACAAAGAGCATCACATCCAACCTTATTTGGGTTACAATTTGAGAGACTGAGGAAGTTAGGGGCACCCGATTTCTATGGTAAATGGGAAGATGACCCCTTCATAGAAGAGTTTTGATTATAATGGATGGAAAGAGTCTTTGATTAGCTTCATTGTACATATGAGCAAAAATATGAGTATGCAGTGTCCTTATTGCAAGATCATGCATACGACTGGTGGCGATCAGAGTCACAGAGCACAAAGGCACCCGAACCTATGACTTGGGAATTCTTTCTAGAAACATTCAAGGAGTAATATATCCCCCCTATCTACACATATGACAAGAAAAGAGAGTTTCTAATGCTGAAATAAGGGAACATGTCAGTAACAGAATATGAGAGGGAATTCACACATTTATGCAAGTATGATGAGGGTATTGTATCCAAAGAAGTTGATAAATGTCGGTGTTTTGAGGATAAGTTAAGGGATTCAATCAAGTTACAGGTCTCAGCCCTGCGTCTGGTGAGCTTCCCCAATTTACTAGCATCTGCTAGAACAGTTGAAAGAGTCTTGGTGATACAGTAACCAGTGCAGGTTACTGGGGTTAGTAGACCCGCACCACAACCAAGTGGAGGATAGTCAAGTGGCGAGAGAACCAGATCTTTTAGTGGTCGTTTCAAGTGAGGGGTTCTAGTAGACCTCATTCTTACACTGGGGATAGCTCGCGAGATCTATTTCATCGGTAGCTAATGCATTGACATAGGCATCCCGCAGATCTACCCCTTTAGCAGTGTGTCATCCTCACTTGGGAGAGTGTTAGTGGATGACAGGAGCATGCTTGAGATGCAGCTCCAAGGACCATCTGAAAAGAGATTTTCCATTGCTACAGTTTGGCAGGGGTTCAGGGAGTATTGAGTTTGTATTGATATAGACTACAGGACAAGGCAGAGATCAAGGCCGAGGGCAAGGTAGAGGAGGTCGAACGTGACCAAGCTAGTTTAGGTCAGACATAGTAGAGAGGCCGAAAGACAGTAGAGTTGCTCCAGTAAGAGGTTATGCCATGTGAGGCCGGGACATTATAGTGGGTAAATTACTTCTCTTTGGCTCTTATACACATGCATTGATAGATCCGGGGTCGACGCATTCATAGATATGCACACCACCACCGGGTCGAAAGGGTTTAAAACTATAATATGAGATTCTTATGAATAACTCATTAGGGCACAGTGTGTGGGTTAGTAAAGTCTTTCGAGGTTGCCCAGTCGAAACTCAAGATAGACAATTCCCAGTTGTTTTGATAGAACTACCATTCCATGAGTTCGATGTGATTTTAGGAATGGATTGGCTAGCTCACCATAGAGTCATAGTAATTGTGGAAGAAGGCAAATGAGGATTAGAGTTCCAAATTTGGAGGAAGAGATAGTGGTGATGGGTGAGAATAGAAAATATCTAGATAATGTGATATCAATGCTAAAAGCTCAGAAACTCATTAATAGGGGATGTGAGGCTTACCTGGCGTATGTTGATTGATACAAGAAAGAATAGTCTAAAGTTGGCTGACATCCCAACAATTAGTGAGTTTCCAAATGTGTTTCTTGAGGAGTTGTCATGGTTACCACCTAACCGAGAGATAGAGTTTTCTATCGAGTTAGTACCTAGCACCACTTCTATATCTATTGCACCATACCAGATGACACTTGTGGAGTTGAAAGAGTTGAAAATGCAGTTGCAAGAATTGTTAGATAGGGGATTTATATGACCCAGTGTATCACTATGGGGTTCTCCAGTATTGTTTGTAAAGAAGAAACATGGCACCCTACGGTTGTGTATCGATTATAGGCAACTTAATAGGGTAACTATTAAGAATAAGTATCCATTACCTAGGATTGATGACCTTTTTTATCAACTGAAAAGTGCAAGCATATTTTCAAAGATAGATCTTCGATCAGGGTATCATCAACTAAAGATCGAGGAGTCAGATGTACCGAAGATGGCTTCAGGACCCGTTATGGTCATTATAAGTTCCTGGTTATGCCATTTGGTTTGAAAAATGCACCAGCAGTGTTTATAGACCTGATGAACTAAGTGTTCAAGCCATATCTTGATCAGTTTGTAGTGGTATTCATTGATGATATTCTGGTATACTCTAGAGACAGAGAAGAGCATGATCAGTATATCAGAATAGTATTGCAGACCTTGAGGGAGAAATAATTGTATGCAAAGCTATTTAAGTGTGAGTTTTGGTTGGAATCAGTTAGTTTTCTGGGTTATGTAGTATCAGCAGAGGGTATTCAAGTTGATCCTGGTAAGATTGAAGCTATTCTAAATTGGAAATCACCTTGCAATGTGACTGAAATGAGGAATTTCCTTGGATTAGCTAGATATTATAGGAGGTTCGTAAAGGGATTTTCATCCATAGCGACTCATTTGACCCAATTATTATGGAAAGACATTCGGTTCAAACGGATGGACAAGTGTCAAGCTAGTTTTGATAAACTCAAGGCAATGTTGACTGAAGCACCAGTCTTAACTCAACCTACTCCAGGAAAAGATTATGTTGTGTACAGTGATGCAAGTCACAATGGACTAGGTTGTGTTGTTATGCAACAGGAAAAAGTAATTGCATATGCCCCCAGATAGCCAGATAGCTCAAGCCTCATGAGCTTAACTATCTAATGCATGATTTAGAGCTTGCAGTGATAGTTTTTGCTCTCAAGGTCTAGAGACATTACCTGTATGGAGAAAGATGCTACATTTGTATGGACCACCAGAGTCTTAAGTACCTGCCTTCACAGAAAGAGTTGAACCTGAGGCAACGAAGATGGTTGAGTTGATTAAAGACTATGATTGTGTGATTGACTACCTGCCAGGAAAAGCGAATGTAGTGGCTGATGCCTTAAGCAAAAAGATGTTAGCTGAGTTGTGAGTGGAGTCTACTCTGATGTAGCGGATTAAAATGGATAAAAAGCAAGATAAAAAGCTAGTAAAGATAGTCGAAGCCGTGAAAAATGAAGAAAAGTCAAAATTTTCTTTAATAGATAATGGTACCGTGTATCTCGAAAACAGGATTTGTGTACCAAGTATAGAAGAGTAGAAGTTAGAGATTTTAAAGGAAGCTCATGAAACAGTCTATACTATGCATCTAGATGGAAATAAAATGTACCAAGATTTGAAAGCACAGTACTAGTGGTTAGGGATGAAGAAGGATATCACCGAGTATATTGCTAAGTGTCTAACTTGTCAACAAGTGAAAGCTAAACTTCAATTACCCATTGGATTACTACAACTGATTTCCATACTAGAATGGAAGTGGGAAAGAGTCATGATGGATTTTTTGTCCGGTTTACAGGTAACTCAGAGGAAGCATGACACAGTATCGGTGATAGTGGATCGACTAACAAAATCAGCACAATTCCTACTAGTCCGGATGGACTATACTTTGAACAAGCTGGCTGAGATTTATGTGAATGAGATAGTGAGACTTCACGGAGTGCTTGTATCTATTATCTCTAACAGAGATCCCAAATTTACATCACAATTTAGGAAGAGCTTACAGTAGGCTTTGGGAACTCGACTCAGTTTCAACACAGCTTTTCATCCATAGACGGATGGACAATCAGAGCTAGTCATTCAGTTGCCAGAAGACATGATGAGAAGCTGTGTGCTCGATTTTGAAGAAAGTTGGGATCAATATCTATCTCTTATGGAATTTGCCTACAATAATAGTCATTAGACAAGCATTAGCATGACTCATTATAAGGCTTTGTACGGAAGAAAATGCAGCACCCTAGTTTGTTAGACTGAGTTGAATGAGAAGAAGTTGATCAAACCAGAGATAGTTCAACAGACTGAAGAGAAAGTTAGAGTGATTAAAGAAAGATTGAAAGTGGCACAAGATCGTCAAACGTCATATGCTGACCTAAAGAGGTGAGACATAGTATATGTTGTAGGTGATAAAGTTTTCCTTAAAGTTTCACCTTGGAAGAAGGTATTAAGATTTGACAAAAAAGCAAAGTTGAGTCCAAGTTTTATTGGACCTTATGAGGTTCTGAAAAGAATTGGACCAGTGGTTTACCGATTAGCCCTACCACTAGAGTTGGATAGAATTCATAATGTTTTCCATGTTTCGATCCTAAGGAGATATCGTTCGGACTACACTCACATTATACCAACTGAAGAGATATAAGTGCAGACAGATATGTCTTATGAAGAGGAACCTGTAACTATTTTAACACGTGAAGACAAAGTTCTCTGGAACAAGAGAGTTCCTCTAGTTAAAGTCTTGTGGGAGAATCATGAGTTGAAAAAGCCACATGGAAAAGTGAGAAAATGATGAAGAGACAATATCCACAGTTGTTCAGTATATAATGAATAGGTAAATTTCGAAGACGAAATTTATTTTAAGGGGGAGAGAATTTCATATCCGCTAATTTAGGCATCGTGTCACTTAACTGATGTGTTGAACTAATTGGAGTATGAATTCGGATTTTGACCGGAGAAAAATTAAAATAAAGGTATAATATGAGATTTACAGAATGGAGAAAGATGTTACATTTATACGGACCACAAGAGTCTTAAGTACTTGCCTTCATAGAAAGAGTTGAACATGAGGCAACAAAGATGGTTGGAGTTAATTAAAGACTATGATTGTGTTATTGACTACCAGCCAGAAAAAATGAATGTATGTCTCACGGAGTGTCTGTATCTATTATATCTGACAGAGATCCCAGATTTACATCGCAATTTAGGAAGAGCTTGCAGTAGGCTTTGGGAACTCGACTCAATTTCAGCATAGCCTTTCATCCATAGATGGATGGACAATCAAAGTGAGTCATTCAATTGCTAGAAGACATGATGAGAAGTTGTGTGCATGATTTTGAGAAAATTTGGGATCAATATCTATCTCTTATGGAATTTGCCTACAATAATAGTCATCAGACAAGCATTGGCATGACTCCTTATGAGGCTTTGTACAGAAGAAAGTGCAAGACCCCAATTTGTTGGACCGAGCTGAACGAGAAGCATTTGATTGGACCAGAGATAGTTCAATAGACTAAAGAGAAAGTTAGAGTGATCAAAGAAAGATTGAAAATGGCACAAGATCGACAAAAGTCATATGCTGACCTAAAGAGGCGAGACATAGAATATGTTGTAGGTGATAAAGTTTTCCTTAAAGTTTCACCTTAGAAGAAGGTATTAAGATTTGGCAAAAAAAGGAAGTTGAGTCCAAGGTTTATTGGTCCTTATGAGATTCTGGAAAGAATCGAACTAGTGGCTTACCGATTAACCCTTCCACCAGAATTGGATAGAATTCATAATGTTTTCTATGTTTCGATGCTAAGGAGATATCGTTCGAACCCGACTCACATTATACCAATTGAAGAGATAAAAGTGCATATAGACATGTCAAATGAAGAGGAACTAGTGACTATTTTAGCATGTGAAGAGAAAGTTCTCTGGAACAAGAGAGTTCTCTATTTAAAGTCTTGTGGCAGAATCATGCAGTTGAAGAAGCCACATGCGAAAGTGAGGCAATGATGAAAGACAATATCTATAGTTGTTCAATACAAAATGAATAGGTTAATTTTGAGGACAAAATTTATTTTAAGAAGGAGATAATGTTATATCTGTTAATTTAGGCCCTGAGTCGCACATGTCACTAAACTGACGCAATGAACTAATTGGAGTCTGAATTCAGATATTGACTTGAGAAAAATTAAAATAAAGGTAAATAAGTATGAAAAATGTCTAATAAAGTGTTTAAAGATGTTAGATTAAGATAAATGGCTAAATTGCAAAATTTGACAAGTTTTGAGGTCAATTTGTAATTTATCAAAAATTGGAGTATTAATTAGGATAAATACCAATTAAATACATATTTTGGACATTATCATATGGGTTGGTAGGCCATAGTATGATGGAAGAAGATTAAAATGTTAATTAAGCTAAGTATCAAAGTATATGGTCAAAGTTAGTGGGTCCCACATGAGGACTTTTGTTTCTCTTTTTCTTTCTTCCTTTTCTTCTACTCCTTATTTCTTTTCTTCTTTCTTTTTTGCTCAAGAGAAGCCTCCACGCCAACCCCTCCTTTCCACCATTGCTAAAGCTTAATCTAGAGAGAGAAAGAAAAAGAAGAGAGGGAAAAAAAGAAGTAAAAGCCATTTTCATGCATAACAAGACTTGGAGAAGTTAAGGAAGGGAAGAATGGAGGAAAAAGGGCAAGAGAAGAGGAGAGAGAAAACCTTCAAGTGCTGATCAAGAAGAGGAAAAAGTATAGGTAAGAAGCTCTCCTTCTCCTTTTTAACTTTCATCGAAAGAAAATATGATTTTGAGCTCATTTAGAGCTTGATTATGTAGAGAGAGAGTTTAGAGTTTCATGATAGAGAGTTTAGGGTTTCATAAGAGTTTTGATAAGGTAAGGTTCTGGTGATAATATTGTGTATTTTAGGAGTTCAAAGTGACAAAGAAACAAAGGCAAAGAGAAAGCTAACTAGAGAAAGTGAAGGAGAAAAAGAAGAGTTTTGTGCATAACTTAAGGTAATAGCCTATACTTTACTTTCAAGTTGCATGATTTAAGCATTTGGCATGTAAATTAATATTATTTTGCAATAAAATTATGGATATGCATGTTTGCTAGACTTAAGAGTATATTTGATAAAAATTAAATTAGGTGATTGTGTGTGTGTGCAATGCTGGAATTTATGGAGCAGTAAGCATATATATATTACTATAACTTGAGCTCTATAATTCAAATTAATGTATTCTTAGTTGGGTTTGAAAGCTAAAACATAGGCTTTAATTTTCATTCAAACTATAAAATCTAAATATATCTGTATTGGCCCAGAAAAATACATATATTTCGGACTTAGAATCTGTCCTGAAAATTATTAGCCAAATTATTAGTGACCAGTCAGTATTTAATTAATCATATCGTTTTCTATAGAACTCCACATTTAGTGATTCAAGTTTTATAGTAAATCTAAGATTCAGGTCTAAAATTTATAAGAAGACTCTATAATTTAATTCGGACTGTAATAGAATCAAAATTGAAGTAAAAAATAGAACACGAATTCTGCCTGAAATAGGGTAGATTGAAAAAATGAAATTTTATTGTTTAA
Source organism: Triadica sebifera (assembly GCA_023653625.1). NCBI lineage: Eukaryota > Viridiplantae > Streptophyta > Magnoliopsida > Malpighiales > Euphorbiaceae > Triadica > Triadica sebifera. The sequence goes on along the minus strand of CM042898.1, from coordinate 12,845,813 downwards.
GTTATATTAGATTAATTGTTATAATGCGAATTTTACCTAAATGCATAGTTGAGTATTTTATGATTGAGATAATAAAAGATAAAGAAACATATACTTTTATTTTCTTCTAGTTATGAATTTTAATGATATTAATTAAGCCCTAGAATACCTAGCATAAACTAGAATTTTGGATAGTTTGGCATGCCAATCAAGGAAATTATTAATGCCTATGATAACATGATTAATGAAGTCGGTAATGACATTGTAATTAAAGCCAGTAATGGTATTATTATTAATACCGGTGATGACACCTATATATATGTAAATATCGGTGATGACACTTATATGCACATACCATAAATGTCCGGGTGGCACTCATAAATGCCTGGATGAAAATTCTGTTATCCTTGTTAGTGGTTTCTAGGTGTTATGGGCATAAATGAGTTAATGAAATTAAAAGAGTTCATAATAAAATAAAATAAATATGAGATAAAAATATATGAATTGATATATATATATATATGCTAGTGAACAATGAGATAATAAATTGTATGAAAAATGTGCACTATAAAAACATGAGAAAGCATGTTAATGAATTTTATACATTATGAATATAGGGCAATGCATGTTGCATGATATAGTATATTGTCTTATATTTATGCACCACTAAGCTTAGAGCTTAGCATGAGAGTTTCCTTCCGCTCAGATTTAGAAAGGTAGCTGAAGCTTGTAGATAAAGCTATTTGTGGCTTAATCCAGTAAAACAGTCAACAGTGAAAGTCGTGGATTACAACTCTTTTGTATTTTGTATTTATATTTCTTTATTTTGGATATATAAATTATTTTCTATGGTTTTGTAATTAACCTGAAGTTTCTTAAATATTATCTTATGTAAATAAAATATACATTATCTCTTTTATATCTTTGAGCTTTGAGTAAAAACAATATATGGCTTTTTAGCATTTATTAAAATAATGATTTAAAGAAGTCAGTGTAACACTCGCTTATCCAGGCATTTGAGGCTGGGGTGAGGGGGTGTTACACCCAGGGTTAAACCAAGTGTGCTTTCCTCAATGATTAATATGTGCACACTTTCTTTTCTCAAATAGATGTTCTAGAAAGTTCAGGTAGGTGTCTTAAGAGCTCGGGTGAGAGTCGTAGATTACCTATAACTAATTTAGTCTAGTTATGAGTAAAGTAGATAACTGATTGATTTAAATAATTTGTTAAGTATGGTATACACTTATATGATTAATTTTGGAAGTTTTGATATGTCATGTTTGATGTGTGTTTCAATATATGAGATTATTATAGTATGTCATGTAGAATATGAGTTAATACATATGTAGACTTCGTGGTAAGGCATACGGTAAGTTGGTAAGAATATCATACATATTGTATATGTTATGGGTTGTGCTTTGCATATTGTTATGTACTACTAAACATTAGTTTGCTTAGCGTATGAGCTTCCCATGCACAGATTTAGAGTTTACGAGAGGAGAAACAAGGAAAAATACCCAAAGATCAAAGTAAAGGATACATATTAGGGTGGATGATATAACTATTATATTTTTTTGTTGGTTCTGTTGAGTTTGGGTAGTTATTGATGTACATACTTTTATTTTTAGAAATATATAATTTTATAATCATCCATTTTGTAAAACCCTTAGGATACATCCATTTTTTGTTGGTTCTGTTGAGTTTGCGTATGAGCTTCCCATGAACAGATTGCCTGTTTATTTATTGTATTAAATCTCTTATTGTATTTAAGTTTTTTTAATGATGTTTTATGATTTAATAAGTCATCATAGACATAGTGCATCAAAATTTTAAAGGTTTGGCATTTTAAATCATTTACATCGTAATATTCTTTAGTATAATTGGATTTATTTTTAATTATATTGAAGGGTATTACAAATATTGAATGTTGTTGCTTAGGTTGGAAATAATAGGTTCAACCTGTTGAAATTGCAGTTTCATCATTTAGTACTTAGAGGTTAATTATCTATAACTTATAGGTTGTTTTTTTAGGACTTAAATGTTCATCATCTGCATCTTAGAGATTCATCATATAGTATTTAGAAGTTTATTATCTTTAACTTTCCGTTTTGTGGTCATAACTTACAGGTTGTTCATCTATAAGGTACAAGTTCATCATTTTCTACTTGTAAGTTCATTATCTAAGAGCAACATAGAATTTAGAGAAAGACAATCACTCACATATGGTTTAGTGGAGAAAAATACTCTTTTTGGTTGGCCAACTGACCTTTTCAGGTCAACCAAGTTCATCCCCATGCTCTAGATATCGAGAATTACAGTTACAATCTCACCATCTATAAGGGTTTGGAAGTCCTCACGGAAAGCAAAATAATCCCCATTTATGAATAAAATTTCATTGTAAAAAAAGTATTTATTAGTTTGTAGTAATTTAATTTGTTTACAATTGGCAATTGATTGAAGTTTTATATATTAATCTCACTCTTGTTGGTGTTGTTTTATATATTGTATGAATGCAAAGTTTGAAAAACAACTTCTCATTGGTTGTAACATCTTTTAGTGTTGGATTGTTCTGTATCCAGAAAGGAGAATGCAAGGCTAAATGAAGCTTCTTGTACTTTCTTACTGGCCTTATTCTACTTTTGACATCCTCTAGGTAAGATTTAGACTCAACAATCACCCTACAATGACATTCAAAATTATTAAGGATGAAAATTTTATATAAATAATATTAATGAACCAATAGAGAAATACTAATGAACACATAGATAGATACTAATGAACCAACTATTGAGATTTGATGAATGTACATTATATTACAAATATCACATAAAAAATACTAAAGTTATGGAATATACTCATCAAATATTTGCTCGGGTGTGTGAGGTTGATCTCCAATTCAAACTTAAGTGGTTATTGTGTAAGGTTCATTTATAGCAATCACACTTTCTTTTATTGTTTTTTATTGGCCAGACATTATATCTTCAATAGATTTCTCTTAATTTACCTCAGTTTCTTGTGTTGTTTTCTATTGTCCAATCATTGTATCTTCAAGATATTTATCTTGTTCAACCCACAACTCTTTCAGTATATTTGTCTTGCTTAACTATAGTTTTTTCTATATCCTTATGAGATTTCTTTTGGCCAGCCACTCTTTCTTTGATTGTTTTCTCTTAGCCATCATTGTATTTTCAGGAGATTTGTGTTGTTCTAGCGTTATGTTGTAGGAGCTAAAAAAAGCAAGTATTATTTTCGTTGTCAATATGTCTTAGGCATCTACCTCATCATTTTGACTATTTTAGCTTTTATCGTGAGGTGGAGTTAGACCCAAGGAGATGGAATGAACATCAATAGATTTTGGTGCAGTGTATTTTTATGTCTTAATGCATTTTAAAGCTCGGCTACTGCTTTAAAAAAAACTAGGATCATTGAAGAAGTCTTAATCTTCATCTCCATTATTTGTGTTATTATTTTTATTGGAAGCAACTAGTTCTTTTTGAGAACTGACCACATTGTTGAATATTTCAGACACAAAAGTGATTGTTTTCTTTATTATTTCACTTTCTAAATGCACTGTCCTGAGTTATTCGATTACTTCTCCAAATTCAACAACAATGGCAGTCGTTTTTGTTTAGCACAGAGGATAGCTTCTCTATGTGCTCATATAATGAACATTGTAGTTTATAGAACTGGATCATTATGTTTAAGTAATATATTTATCTAATATAATATTAAGGTCCGTAAATTTATACTCAGAAGTTCATTTGTTAAGAAGTATAAGTTCATCATAACTAAAGTTAAGGTCCATCATCAATTTTATAACATAGAAACTATAGGTTGTTAACTTTTCACAAAACAACTTCATTTGTTAAAACATTAGTTTCATCATAGTCTAACATAAATTTAATTTGTCAAATTACCTTCCTAATATTTGTTGTTTTACTTGTTCCAGCTATTAAGAGTGACTATTCGATATCTTTTTCATCAATGTTGATAATATATGCAGTCTCTACCACTTTTCCTTTTCTAAACCCTCCTACTTTTAATATTTGTTTTAATCTTTGCTTGACTGTTGCAGCAGTCCAGTAAGATAGGGTTGGGAGATTTTGTGTTTTTAACATTTCTTACTTTGAATTCCACCTTATCCAAGTAAGAAAGCTAATCATCAAAAAAACAAAATAAAAATTAGAGAAAATTATGATGAACCTTAGGATAAAACGTAATGCATCTATAGTAATTATCTAATGAACCTACAATAATTATTTGATAAATGCATATATATATGCATCTATAGTAATTATCTAATGAACCTACAATAATTATTTGATAAATTCATATATATATATATATATATATATATACAATAATTACCATAAGAAAGTGATTAGACCAGTGAAAAAAGCAACAAATTTATTTTGCCACTCTTCAGCTGATTTGGCTAGGTGGTTCAATATATAGTGCCACCAATTTAGGTACTTTATTTCATTTACATTGTTCAAGGACAACAAAATTTTGTAGTTAGATTTTCTACTTTGGTGTCCTTTGATCATAGAAGAGACAATAAATATAATAAAATCTATTTTGAATTCGTCTTTAAAATCTCATCTTCTCACAATTTCATCTCCCATGGTATTTGTGACAGGACTACTAGCAATAATGCCCCATCTTTATCTCCATGTATTCTGTATTTTACTATACTCATTGGTGACCTTATTTTCCTTAGCTTCAATGACATGTTTTTTACCACATAGAAAATTCATTGTAGAAATATCTTTTTCAGTGAATGGAAACTTGTCTTTCTTCAATTTCACCACACACCTACATATATCAAAATTTTTTACTACACATCTGCTTAATAGTCCATAACATTCAGATAATATCAGCTTTAGTAGGCTACCAAAACTAATATCTTCCATTGCCTTTCGCTGTTGAGGGGACAACTTTTTGATCATTTTGAATACTACATTTGGAGATATTCTTGTTTGTAATTTTTTTTAATCTCTAATTGATGTGCTCTTTCTTAGAAGTAGTATTCTCAACCTCATTTCACTAGTAGCTACTCTTTTATTTTTCTTAGTATTAGGTTTTGTTTTCTTCTCATCAGCTAATGTCTTCTTTTATTTTCGGATTTTAGGTATTGTCTCTTCAATTTCCTCAGCTGCTTGATCTTGTACATATTTAGTGTGAATTACAATTTATTTTTTTGCATCAATGGTAATATTTTCTTTTTCTTATTGTTAATTATTTAGATCTTTTTGATGTTGTAATTGTTTGAGGACATCTACCAACACAAAAGTTCCACTCATAAGTGGTATCTTCGGTTGTGTTTGGTGTATTCTTTTTCATTGTTGCTTTTTGTTATAAATTTAAATTTGTTTTACCAGTAAAATATGATATATACCATTCAAGAATTAACAATGAAAGAATATTATGAATATGCAATAGTGATTTAATGAATATACAATAGGTTCACCGTTTAGAATTTTTCGATTCATTATCTATAACTCATAGGTTCATCATATATTAGTTACAGGTTCGTCAACTTTAACTTAGATGGTCATCATCTACATAAAAATTACAGCTTCATCATCTATGTCTTACAGATGCATCAGTTATTGTCTATAGATTCATTATTGGTATGCTATGGGTTCATCATAATATAAAGAGGAACTAAACTTCTTGGTTCATCGCTTAAAATTTACTATTTATCATTTATTAGTCATAGGTTCATCATCTATTAGTTACATATTCATCACAGTTAACTTAAAGGTTCATCATATACATATAGGTTACAAATTCATCATCTATATCTTAGCAGTTCATCATTGATGACTTATACATTCATCACATATACACTATGGGTTCATCATAATATAGAGAGGAACTAAAGTTATAGGTTCATCACTTTAAATTTAAACGTTCATTCATTTATAACTCATAGGTTCATCATCTAGTAGTTATTGGTTCATCACCTTTTACTTATAGGTTCATCATCTACATATATAAGTTACAGCTTCATCATCTATACCTTAGAGGTTCATCCTATATACCTACTAGGTTAATCAATATTAGGCTACAGGTTCATCATATAAATATAACTTGTTCATCGTTATTAGTTAAAGGTTCATCATCTTGAAGTTATATGTTCATCATTTACATATAATTACATGTTCATTGTTTGTTTCATCAAAGTAATCAATTTATCAATTATATACCTAAATTTTTTGTAAGTTGAATAGGTTCATCATTTATTTCATCATTTGGTTCATAAATAGAAATTTTCGTCAATCAAATCTAAGTATATTTTGAAATGATAAGATCCAAGTCGGTTTTACGTACAAAAAAATAAATGAGACTAATGAAACCGATTGAAAGGAAAAGTTGCAACTAAATCAAGCAATTGAGAATTGTTAATTATAGTAATATCAAAGGGATGTATTATGAATCTAAAGAAATTGGAGTTCATTGAAAAAAAATGTCATTTTTCATCAAAGTGTAATGTGCACCATGATTTTTAGAGGAATTAAACTTACAACATTGATGATGAACCTCATATAGAGAGTTTCATTAATGCTCTATTAAGGAAGAATGATATCGGTGAATGTGAATATCAGTGAATGGACGATGGCAAAGAGTAAGAATCATGACAGTGCTAGCAAAAATGGTGTTGGAGAGAGAGAAGTGAAAATTTTCAAGTTGGTTTTAGACTTTTGCATAATCATGAAATGTTGTGCATGATGATGGTTTTTTTTTTCTATTTTGTTTAAAAGAAATTGAGTGGGGTTTGGCACATGTGAATGTGCCCTAATCTATAATACATGATAGACTAAGGTTGTAACACCCGCAAGTTAGGGCCTATAATTAATAGATTAAATAAAGGTATATTAAGGGTATATGGGAAGTATATGAGTAGTTATGGGTATTAGGAACCTTATTATAATGAAAATAATAGAAAAAAGTAAAATTTTCAGAGTTCATGCTCGTGATATAGGTAATCACGACCATGAATATTGTGAAATTTAGATTCTGAAGCGGAAGAGCTTCATAGCTGTGACACTAAAGTTTATGGTCATGACACTATGGTTCACCCTGGTGAAAGTTCGCAGTTTATATATATGACAGTTTCGTATTTTTATAAAATCACTCATAACCCTAGCCACCACCCTCTGAAACCTCAAAAATAGATTTTTCTCATTCCTTTTTCAATTCTGATTGATAAAACATGAAATAACCACCCGAAAACGAGTTTGAAATAGATAAAAACAAGAAATTTGGTATAAAAATCGAGGTGTGTAACAAGGAACTTTTGAACACGTTCTAAAACGTAGATAACCGATCTGATATCGTCGAAATAGAGGTAAGAGGGGTTGTTTTCATAAATCTTTGATAGTTTCAATTTGGATTAATGGGAGAGTTAGGTTTATAAGCTTTAAATCAATTAAAAGTTAAGACTTTGGTTAGTTTATGATATAATTAGATGAATATCAAAATCTGTGTTTTAATATAGCCTCTGATTTTTTGTTAGGGGCTGAAACAGAAGGTGGAGAAGTCCACCAGAGGCAATAGACGAGAGAGTGTCAAGTGTAAAGGCTCCAATATTAAGGTTTGTGCATATAAACATTTTTATTCAATTTTATTATGCTTGTGATATGAAATACTATTATGGTATACTAAATGGCAATTCAAGTTGATATTTTAGTTGTTGTTAATGGTATAAATGGATGGTAGTATTCTGAAATACATGTTGAGGTTGGTATGGGAGACAAAGAATATGGAATGTTATTATGTGTTGATAATTAAGGTATTAAGCCTAAAGTAAGCGGTTAATTGTGATTAAATGGATGTTTTTGGTTGTGTTCAAATACTAGAATTATGTAAAGTATTGATAGGTGTGACTAACATTGGTTAGTTTTAGATCCTATGCATGTTGTGTGTGAAATTGGGTGAAACTAGTGCTAAAATATAGTTTCTATGTAATGAATCATGCCCATCAAAGGATTTCACGCTTGTGAAGCCAAGCTTCACTCCCGTGAAAAGTATGGATTTTCACGCCCGTGAATGCCCTGTTTCCATAAATAAATAAATAAATTTAAATGATGAGACTACTTGAGTAAGACAGACATATACCTTTGATATGATTAGGTGATATTTTATACAATGTGATAACATAATTGAAAAACTTGATTATGCACACGATGCTTTACATCACAACATGTTATATGGTGATCTTGTTAAATTATGAAATATGATATAATTGATGCTTATAACTGGAATATGAATAAAAATACTCATTCTTTATCCAGGGACTAGTTAGGATATATACTATTAAAGGGGTTACAATATCGTAGAAATATTTATGCATGCAGTCTTTTTATTTGCTCATCAGGGTGACTTAAACTCATGTCAGAGCGCTCTTGATTTGAGAAGTTCAATTATAACATATCCGAATTAGGGACAAGGTAGCTTAAAGATTTTGTTAGAGCGCTCTTGCACCTATATGCATGTAGTCTTTGCTCATTAAGGTGACTTAAGCTTGTGTCAGAACGCTCTTAGTTTGAAAAGCACATTGGTAGCAATACAAATAAATACAGTAGTGAGTAGAGTGATTTAAGCTTGTGTTAGAGCGCTTTTGTTTCACAATCCGCATCTGGATAATCCACGTTTAGAGTATTAGGCTATGAATATGAAAACATGTAATACATAAAGTTAAATACAGTTACAGAAATCAGTAAATTTGAATACATAATGATAAGTAGTTATGATAAATGACATGCAATGCTATTTTGATGTTGAACTCATATATGCGATGTATGTTATGAGTGTTGAATATTATGCAAAGTAGTATGATTAAGTTATCTTATGAATAATTGCATGTTTAATAATATAACCAAGTACACATGTATGTTATTAAATAGGAGATGTTTTATTAATATGTGAATGCATGCTAGAATTTAAATATTTATACGTATCACTAAGCTTTTATAGCTTAGTGTGTGAGATTTTTTCTGCACGCAGATTTAGAGCCGTAGACTGTGGAGTGACATGAAGAGAAGATAAAGTCAGTCATAACATTCGGAGTTGACCCGAGTTGGGTCTATACTTTTATTCATGCATTCTATTTATTTTTCAGTGTACCATGAAACTGACCATTAATTCATGTTTTAATAAAGACACACATTTTGAATTATCAAATTTGAATGAGTACAAATTTTATATTAAGGGTTGGTGATGTCCAAATAGTTATAAATTTGAGAATGTTTGATAGTCAGTTATATTAATTGAATTATTATGTTATATGCTTATTATGATTCAAAAATCTTATTTTTGAAAGATGTAGAAATGTTTTAATTCAAACAGATAGATATAGTTGTGTGATATCCATCTGTATAAATGAATTTTGTTCTGTCTGTGCAAAGGGTGGTACAAGGGTACATGATATAAGAACCGTATAAAGCATAATTAGTAAAGGAGAGGAATTGTTTCTTAAGTGTTTGCTAAATTTCTTGTATAAGTCAGAATAGGGAATAAATAAATATAGATAGTGCCAGTAACTTATCAATTATAAACTATATATAGCTTAAGCAGTTAAGTTTGAGCATTTTCCTTTTTCTTTTTTTGTTTCCTTTCCTTTTTTCCGGAGGCAGAAGAATGAATAATTTTACTAGATTTTGTCATGTAGGTGCAACAATTTTGTCCAAACCAATTAGAGATTTTATTTTATTTTTTTTATTGGTGCATGAAAATTTTCAAGGGAAAAGTTTTTGAAATTAGAAATATTGATATCATACATTACAATACTAATAATTGAGATTTTTCGCAAGTTTTTCAAGAAGCTAATTATTTATAGAAAAATAAATATTGTAATTAAGGTGAAAATGAAGGATAAGAATCTGTGCCTGCACTCTCAAGTAACTTGCCGTTAATAATTTAGAAAGCCTTTTAATAATAATAATAACATCTCCGTAGATTGGAGGGAAAAACTCATAAAATATTCTAAAAAATCTTTCTTTTTCAATATTCTTTTACTTACTATGAATAAGTTACAACCACATTGTGACAATGTAACACTAATTCACTATCAAAGTATATTGAAAATAAAATAAAAATAATTAACGATTTAAAATATTAGTATGGAGAAAATTTTAAAATATCTTTATGATTGTCTTTTCCTTGTTAGACTTTTACTTTACATTTTTTCTTTTCTGATATTTAAGTTAATTTTATCACACGCTTTTAGAAATAAAAATATCATGAGTTCATTTAGCAATTTCCAAATAAACAGAGAGCTTGCTGTGGTTTTTAAGGTTTCGCATAAATAATATACATATGATCACTAATTGGTGTAAAAGTAAGAAATAATTAGTGAGGATTAGTTCTCTTGAAAACTTGAGGAGTCAATGCGGCGAAGTTAAGGAAAAAGAGCATCAATCCCTAGGTATATATCTTTTCCCTTCTAATCATTTTCTCTTAACACTAATTTAATTACTTTGCTTTATTTTTCTTTCATGGAATGAATTTGTAATTTTCTGTTTATTAATTTTTCTATTTTTTTTTTGCCATTTCTTAGTAGATAAATTTTAATATTAGGAAAACTTAAACCTGACATCAATTTCATCCAATCTTAACAATTGAATTTTTTTTAAATCAATTAGTTTTGAAATTGCTGTGCCATTAAATTGTTAGGTTAGTGGATTTATTTAACCTAAGAGTGCAAAATATCGGTCAACTAAATATATATATATATATATATATATATATATATATATATATATACCAATAAAATTTCTGCAAAGAATATAATAATAATAATAATAATAATAATATTATTATTATTATTATTATTATTATTATTATTATTATTATTATTATTATTATTATTATTATTATTTGATTATTATTTTAAGCATTCATGCTCGTACTCAACCTTTTATTTTACCCACATATGTCTGTAATAAACACAAAAATATGAATTATATACTGGTGAAAATAAGAGTTTGAGAGCTAAATATATAAAATAAAATTTTCAGGGATTAAATTAAAAAAAAAATCACAAAATAGGCAACTAATACTTTTCCTTTCTTTTCCTTTTTTAAGAGGAAAATATTATGAACCAATAAATTTTAAGAAAAGGATTTAGATGTTCAAGCTATATCAATCACTGAAAGTTAGACTACGACTAGAAGTCTAAATTATACGGTCCTTAATTATAAATCTAATTATAATTATTATGAATTACAATTTGATTTGTTTTCTTACAAAGAAAAAGACACTAATCAATACGTAGTTCAATACTTAAAGTAGTTTATAGTGAATAAATTTCCTAAACAAAAGGAAATAGTGTCATTGTGCATCGGCCTTTTGTTTTCTTAATAAGAAAATCATAGCTATTCTCTTCTCACTGTCCCTTGTGCAACGTTGTTCATGACAGTTTAGTAGTTGTCGCCAATTTTTGTTTTCTTTTTAGGTCGCTATTCTCAACGTAAATTTTATTCTCCGGACTTCAATTAATTGCCAAGGATTATAATATTTTCCAGTAGAATAATATGGAATTTCTTGGTAATCATCCACCGCTGAATCTGCTGCTAGCGACGGCCACTGTCATACTTGCCGCTGTTGGTGTTGCCACTGGTGGTGGTGATAATGGTACTGAAATTTTCCACGAGTGGAGGGTTGCAATTGACACAAACATTAAACCACTCTCAGTTGATCAACCGGTAACTATTTTTTTATTATTATAATACTTCATGAGATCCTATATTAGGAGGTAGAGACTCAATCATTAGACTATTAATTAATATTAATTAATTTTTTTCTTCTTTCATTGTTGATAGGTTATTACTATCAATGGAATGTTTCCTGGACCCCTTGTCAATTGTTCTACAAACGACAACATTCATGTCAATGTTTTTAATGATATGGATGAACCTCTTTTATTTACATGGTAGGTATTACTTTTGGTCTATTCTTTTCTTTTTCTTACAAACATTAAATTTGTAAACTTAATTTTGAAAATTGGATAGGAATGGGATACAACAGAGGTTGAATTCATGGCAAGATGGGGTGTCAGGCACTAACTGTCCAATTTTGCCAGGAAAAAATTGGACTTATACATTCCAAGTGAAGGACCAAATTGGAAGTTTCTTTTACTTTCCATCTCTCAATTTTCAGAGAGCTGGGGGAGGTTTTGGTCCAATTAGGGTTAATAATCGTATTGTTATTAGTGTTCCCTTTCCCAAGCCAGAGGCAGAGTTTGATCTTCTCGTTGGTGATTGGTATCAAAAGAGTTACAAGGTAAATAATATTTAATTAAATTATCCCAATACAATTACCTACTTTAATTACTTTATTTTCTATCTCTAATTACTTTTATTATTATTATGATTCATAATATTAAACAGGATGTTAGGACCATGATTGAAAACGGCTCTGCCCATAATTATCTCCCCGCTAAGATATTAATCAATGGAAAAGGCCCATATCTTCACAATTCCATCAAATCTTATGAATCATTCTCTGTCACTACAGGTATCTTTCTCTACTTGGATTAGAGTTAATTGAATGAGAATGAATTATTTGCATTAGTGTTTGGTTAGTCAAGAAAAAAAAAAACCCCATAAATTTGAGGATGGAATTCAGTCAATCAATCTTTTATACCTTTGTAATTCGTATAGAGAAGAAATTGACCAATTAGAACATGATTGATCTATCTGTTGTCGTAGCAATTAAGATAATATGCAATTTTCTTTTTGTTTGTATTTTTGGGTGCAGGGAAAACATACAGATTCAGAATATCGAATGTGGGGAGTGAGTGGAGTTTGAATTTCAGAATACAAAATCACAAAATGTTGTTGGTTGAAAGTGAAGGATCATACACAAGGCAAATAACATTGGACACTCTAGATGTGCACGTTGGGCAATCCTACTCAGTTCTTGTCACAGCAGATCAAACTCCAGCTGACTATTACATAGTGGCAACTCCCAAAATGGTGAATCCTGATAAAATTGACCAATTTGCTGCTGTGGGTTTAGTCCACTATCATAATTCTACTACAAATGCCACTGGGCCTCTTCCTGTTGGGCCTGATCCTTTTGATTTGGATTTCTCCATTAACCAAGCTAAGTCCATCAGGTAATTCTTCTTTATGTTCCATTTTATATATATATATATATATATATATATATATATATATATATATATATATATATATATATATATATATATATTTAAATGGGTATGATGAATAACTGAAAAGTGAGTTTGTGGTTGAAGGTGGAACTTGACAACAGGAGCTGCAAGGCCAAATCCACAAGGAACATTCAATGTGTCCAATGTGACAATATCACAAACATTCATCCTAAGAGGATCAAAAGCTGAGATTGGTGGTCAACCATTATATGCGGTCAATGATGTCTCTTATACTACAGGAACTACCCCTCTAAAGCTGGCTGATTACGAAGGGAATTGGACTGATGTTTTTCAACTTGATCAATTTTCCACAAATTCTTCTAATGGAAAACCTTCTCAGGGTGTTTTTGTTGCTTCTGGTCTTCACAAAGGCTGGCTTGAGCTTGTCTTCAAGAATAATTTGAATTTCTTGGATTCTTGGCATTTGGATGGCTTTGGTTTCTTTGTTGTTGGGTAATTACAGACCTCAAATTTTTCAAATTTTTACTATATTTTTCCCTAATGTAAAATTCTAATTTCTTATTTTATTTAAAAAAATGTTTAGATATGGAGATGGAGATTGGACACCTGAATCACGCTCTACTTACAATATCTATGATCCTGTTGTTCGATCAACTGTACAAGTACTTCTCTTTTTAAGAATTTTCCAACTCATTCCTTTCATTTTTCTTTATTTTAATAAAAAATATTACGAAAAGTGCAATTTTTGACCTATCAACTTATTTGAAAGCGTTCTATTGAGCTCTATGTATTTCTAATTTTGATTCTATTAAATTCTCTAACTTTCTTTTTTAATCCATTGAGTATTTATTTAATGAAAATTAAATTACTTTTTAGTACATTGAATAAAAGATTAAAAAAAGCACACATATATTTCAGCTCTTGAACTTTGTAAGGTTGTCAACTTTAAATTTTTAATTGGTCGAGTTCCCAAATTTTCAAATTTTGTTCTATTTAAACCTTTAAATATATATATATATATATATATATATAAATAAGTCCTTAGCAGAACAAACATTAGCTCAATTCAATTCCAATAAATTTAGGATCAAAATATGCATTTTTCTAAAAGTATTAAGTTGGGATATATATTTTTGAAAGTTGAAGTAATTGTCTGCTTGTTTAGATGTTTGAGAAACATACAAATACACATATAAAGGGATAAAGATATGTTTACAATAGTTAAGTGATAGCTTAACCAATCAGAAAGTACAACAATAAGATATAACGCAGAGGTTTAAAAACAGAAGTATTGTCGATGAGGAACTCTTATCCCTTAATTTTTTTTTTCTTACATTATTTGTTTTTATTTTTTCAATTAATTACAAATTAACCAAACGAAAAACAAATTATTTTCAGGTATATCCAAAAGGATGGAGTGCTGTTTATGCATATCTTGACAACCCAGGAATGTGGAATTTGAGATCACAGAGTCTGAAAAATTGGTATTTAGGGCAAGAGCTCTATTTGAGAGTCTATGATGCTGACCCTAATCCTGCCAAAGAACGTCCCGCCCCAGATAATCTTCTTCTTTGTGGTAATTAAATTCCTTTTACTTTCTACTTATATATATATATATATATATATTTTTTTTTTCTATTCACGATTTAAATCTTTTTTTTTTCAATTTTAATTTTGCTTAATTTATAATTTATATATATATATATATATAAAAAGTCTAGAGACCCTGAAAGTCGGAGTTTCTGTTATCTATAAACACTCCAGTCTAAATCAAGAATTTTATTTGCAGATTAAATTTCCAACTTCAAGTATTAGATTGATTTTTTTCCTAATTTCAAATTCATAAATGATTTTAGGTTTTTTAGAGTTAAGTCTTCTGTATTTGATATTATTATTATTATTATTATTATAGGAAAATTCAGTGTTCCTTCTCCACCACCACCACCACCTTCTCCTCCTGCACCACCTTCTCCTCCTGCTCCTCTTACTCCTCTTACTCCTCCTACTTCTCAAGCTTCATCTGGAAAAATAGCATGGTAATAATTTAAATTCAATTCCATTCTGATTGATTTTAGGATTATATATTATTCTTTCTTTTCACTTGGAATATCAATCTTGCGTCTTAATTTTGTTTTATGTTTTGCAGGTTTCACACCATCATGATGTTCGTTGTTGCCTCTCTATTTATTAAAACCAGCAATTTATACTGAAATTCATTCATTTTAACAAATTTGCAAATGTCTCTATTTTACTATGAAGATGTAAGATTGATTTTAATTCAGCTACTTTTTTTCCTCTGTTGTTAGTATTTGATGGGTACTATGTTATTGCCATGAAACTTTCGTGGACAATGGGTTAGATATTCAGAATTTCTCTTTTTTTTTTCCTACTGAAGCATAATAATTTAATCTTCGAGAAATAGTTGATCGAATATTCTTATTTCTATAATAGAATTTATTATTCTACTGTGATTTTTTTGAATATTCATCTCATACTTCTGAAATACATTATTTATTTTAAATTAAATCCCTATATGCAGTAAGGCAGCTTAACTAAAAAAATATTTGGAGGGATCATATATATATATATAGAGAGAGAGAGAGAGAAACATATTATATTATAAATATCTACCTAACTTTTTTTTTTTTTGAGAGGATCATGGCCTTCATGTCTATATATAACATTTTGATAAGCTATATAGTAAATGTGAATGAACTTAGAGATCTTTTGTTTTTATTTTTTTATTTTTCTACTTTTGTGAATAATGAAGTTATAGAATTTAAAATGCTATAAATTGGCAAACACAATTTAGAGATTTATTTTCGAAACATGAAAATATATGGACTTAACACGCACCGATCCCATTTCAAGAAGTTAATTCTTCTTAGAAGCTAGGGCTGCTAGAAGACGTCTGCACTTTTCTAATTTTTTTTAACCAAAAGTTGTACTGAAAATTCGATTCAAAATTTCATAATTCTCGTATCAGTACTTAAAGCTTATTGATTACTCTTCGATAATTTGATGATGACTCTTTTACTTGTTCATGTAATTTTTTTTTATCCTACTTAATACCAAAAATTATGTTTTCACATTGATATAGAAAATAGTTATACGTATTTGTTTTAAATTTTATCCATTTATTAAATAGTAGACATATATATATATTAGACATATATGTTATAAATTTTATATATCTATCGTTTTCATACATGCGTATAAATTAATTATATGCATTGTTGTTAAGCAAAAGTAAACACATATAATCAAGTTCAAGTTATATGCATCTGCTGTAACTAAAAGCTAAATGTGTCTAACTTGTTATACATATCTGTTATTACCTAACGATAAACACGTATAATCAAGTTATACGTATATGTCAAAATGAATTGACAGATGACCATTATTTTTTTTAATACAATTTATATTATGCAACAACCATTAATTATTAATAACTTGCTTCAATATTGCAAGTCACAATAGACATTTAACACACAAGACAAAATACTCAACAATCTACAAAATATTCAAAAGAAAATACAAGTTACAAAAATTTAAGAAATTAAAAGCAATACGATATGCCTAAAATAATTTAAAGACAACAATTAATTTCAAGTTCTTCAAAATTAATTAATTTTAAATTGTATTTCTCATTAATATGCAATATTTTATAAAAGTAAATTAAAATGATTACATACACTCTCTTCAAAATAATTGGATCACAAATGTCGAGTTTTATTTATTTTATTTTGACTATATGATACATATTCAAAAGCCTACAAAATATTCCAAACACATAATAAAACACATGTTAAAATTAATAACATTTAGCTAGGTATCATACTTGTAATAAATTGACTAGCTAGTATTTAAAATACCTTACCTTAAACAATGTTATTTCTTTATGATATATGACAATTTCATACATATATATACATATATATATCTCATAATATATAATATCTGCATTCTACACCTTCTCTTTATTGATAACACTTAAAATATAAAAAATGACAAATAAAAGTCAAACAAAAGTTTATAAACTCATAAAAAATTTCAATTTAACTAGTAATTAGGAATATAGAATTCTTACCTAAATATCACTCTTTTTTAGCTTGACACATTTATTTTTTCCATGTTCCATAGCATAAGTGTAATGACCCAAATGACCCAAATAACGGGTTAGTTATAAACTATAGTTTCGAAATTGATCTGCATATCTGAGAGTTAAAAATACACTCGTAGATAAAAAAATATTTTATTTGATTATCGAAAAATATAGGTTATGAATACCGTCAGGGATAAAATTTGGAGTGAAAATGAGGTCAAATAAGTTCTCAAAAATCAAAACTAAAAAAAGAATGAAACCTGTTTCAATTAAATAATTGGTTGACCGTACTTTGACCGGGCTATGAAAAATAGCAAACAATATCCAAAAATTTATTTTAAGACAAGGATAGACTCTAAATAATATTTAAAATTATTTGACGGTGAAAAATAAATTTTACGGCAATACCAAAAATTAAATTATCAGTCTGGTTTGAGTGAGCTGGACAAAAAAAGACTCCAATTGAGTTGAAATTTTTTGTGTAGGCATATAAAAATATTTTATAAATTATAGAATCAAATTTGGGTGAAATTGAGTTTGGAAAGTGAGAGAAATAATTTATAGTGCTTAATTGTGCCTTAAATTCACAAATGAGCCTAAATGGGGTTGGATCTCTTGTCTTGGTCAAAGCCCAGCTCATTCCAACCACCTATATATGCTCAAAATATCAGAATTATCTAGAGAATTCAGCACCTTCTTCTTTCTCTCATGCTTCCCCCTGGCCAAATGGGTTTCTCCATTTTCTCCATCAAAAATTCTCTTCTTTTCTCTAGTTCTTATACAAAAATTAAACACCCTAATATTATTTCTGCTCCTCTAATAGCTATTTGAGATTTCCAATCTTCAATTAAAAGGCTAGAGGTGGAAGAAATTAAAGGATTCAAGTGAGGGTGTAAAATTGAGGTAAGAGAATTTGAGAGCTTTAAATTTATTTAAGGGTTCCAATAGGAAGTTTAAGGTATTTAGATTATATTTATGAAGTTATATTGAATTATGGAAACAAAAATTATGGTGATTTTATTTTTGTATAATTTCGGCCATGGTAGGGAATTAAGGAAAAGAAAGAACTTTAAAGGAAAAAGGTAAGGAAAAAGAAGCCTAGGAAGGCTAAAAAAAGAAATAAGGTTAGTAATTTCAAAATCTACTTATTTTCATTGATTAAACATGATTTAGAGTTATGGAAATTAGGAATTTTGTGTGTGTTTGCATGTAATTGATAATTGATGCTTAAAACATGATTAAAAAATTATAAAAAGTGAATTAGAATGGTTAATTCCAATTAAAAAAAATTAATTAGTGGAAATAAAAAAATATGACTTTATGTGAAAATGTTAAAATAAAGGTATAATTATATTTTATTGTAATATTATGATATATAGGGAATAATGAATGTACAAATTAGTGAAATGAATAATTAGAAAGTGAAAGAAAAATTTTAATGCTGAAAATTAATTATAGACCGAAATATGAAGAAGGAAAAAATAATATTTTTCTTGGTAATTAAATAAAAATTTAGTCATGAAATGCAATAAAATATGATATTGAGTGTGTATAAATTTATTGAGAATTTTTAAAATATGTATTGAATATTTTCCTAATTATTGATTATATTATGCATGAAATGAAAATAATGAATAAAGTGTGTTTAGTGATGCTTAATGACTTAATTGAATGTTCATAATGAATTACTGATATATTAGAATGAAAAAGTATGAAAAAAATTTGGTAGTGATAAAATTTCTATGGATGAATAAAATATTAAATGATTAATAATGTAAAAATAATGAATTTAATGAAAATTGAATTAAATGAATAAAATAATACACTTAGTTATTTTTCTGATGATTAAATCTAGCCCAGAATATAATTGGCTAGCTATAAGGACACCATTACAGCGGTGCGGGTCATGACGACTCGTTTATGTAGGCCAATGATGGTCTACTACAGTGATGGTGATTTAGTGATCCAGTATACAATGTGGTGCTTAGGTGGTCTTTCGGGATTACTCTTCAGTATAGTAGACTCTTGGGGTCCACGTCTCATGTATCGAGTTCGAAGATTTTCTATCGGATTGAAACTAGGAGCAAATATGAATAAAATGAGTACAAATGATGATAATGAAAAATATGTGTTTTCCATATATTGAACCAAGAAGGGAGGGTTGAATTGGATATTAAAAATTTAACTTTTAAGTGCGAAAAGAAAAGTTAAGTTTAGTAGGGATAGAAAGATATGACACAAGGATTTTTATAGAGGTTTGGGTGTTAACAAACCTTACTCCTCTCCCCAATCTCAATTGGAAGTTTCACTAACACACTAAGTGTTACAATGGAGTTTTACAAGCTCAATCTCAACTATGGTATTTCTAACAATGGATCACACCTAACCCAGAAATCCCTTGTGTTTTAGTGGCTCACACAATAAACCAATTTCTTATGTTTTAAAGGCTCACACAAATAACCTTTACCTTGTGTTTTAAAGGCTCACACAAATAACTCTTACCTTGTGTTTTAAAGGCTCACACAAATAACTCTTACAAGTGTTCTACTCTTAACCCCAAAATACCCAAAACTCACTTGAGTAGATGATTACAGAGAGAAACACCTACAAATCTATAATGCTCAAAGAATGATGAGCAAAAATATTTTCATAGAGAATAAATATTTGTTTTGAAAATATCAAATGCACAAATGGCTTACAACAAGATTTTGATTCAAAATACTTGCTATTCTCTTATTCTCTTCTACTCCCCTTATTCTGAATGCATAAATGACTTGTATTTATACTTCCATGGAGAATTATAGTCGTTAGAGTGCATTTAATATGGAACTAGTCGTTGTACCAACTCACATTGTTGCGCCTGACATGTTTCTCTTTCATATTTCACTGTCGTGAATTAGTGTGTCATGGTCGTGACTATTCTTCCAAGCCGTGACTTGAGTGGTGACCTTGGTCGTAAAGCATTATGTAGGGTTTTAAAGTGTTTGATCACGGGCGTGACATTATATCTTCACGGGCGTGACATCCTTCCAAGCCATGGTCTAAGTGGTGACTCTAGTCGTGAAGCTCTCTGGAAGAATTTATCATGTCTTCTCACGGGCGTGATTTTTATTCACGGGCGTGACTTAAATGTTCATTCACGGTTGCTATCATTCTTCATGGCCGTAAACTTTAAATATTGGATTGTTGGAGCTAAGCTTCATCACGGACGTTACATATAAGGTAACGGGCGTGAACATGTTATTTCTTCAATTTTATCTTTTTAAGATTAATCTTCCATTCTCCATTCTTGCTATCATATTCCATACCATGTTCAATAGACTTAGAAAATAAGTATGTTAAATACATTATTACTATTTTATTTGTTAGCATCAAAATGACGAAAATACCCCTCAAGGTTCAACAATCTCCCCCTTTTTATGGTGACAAATAATCTAGCAATATATGTTTTTGAGAAGTCTCCCCCTCAAAAGATGCTTAGGATAAAGAATGTTGAAGTGCAAGAATTGTAAAAAATGATGAAGTGTAGCATCAAAATATGCTTCATAGTTTTAAGTATATGCAAGTTATATGCAAAGTATATCCAATGTATACCAAAATTTTTTTTTAAAGCAAGTTAAGCTTATGCTAAGTATATTTAAGGTATATTCATAGTATATCAAATGCATATTCATTCATGTATCTTGCATCAAGGTATATGCAAAGTATACTTAAGATATATTTAAGGTGTATAAAGCTCATTTGCGTACTTGCATATTCATTTTGATTCAAAATAAGTATTGCTTTTAACTTTAAACAATATATTGCTAAAATAATATTGCCTTTAACTTTAAACAATATATTGCTAGGTTCTCCCCCTTTTGACATCAACAAAAAGAATAACAAAAAGATAAAATATAATGGAAAATAAAAGCAAATATATTAATTTAGGAAACCAAATTCAAAAGTAATTGAAATTCTGAAAGGAAATTTGAAATTCCTACAGCAAACAAGTTAGAGAATATAACATCTAACACAAAATCTAGCCGAACATCCTATCTCTTAGGCGAGCTACTTCTGCCTCGAGGCTCTCCATGCGAGACTCCATGAAATCCTTGAGGTTCTCTAACCTCTCATCCATTGAAGCCTCCAAATGCTCAAATCATGGTGCCAAGAGGTCAGCCACTTGCTGAGCCAAGTTTGGTGCGGAGGCAGAGAATTGTCCCATTTCCTGCTCAACCTCTGGAGGCACCACCTCAACTTGAACTCTCTTCCTCTGCTGGATTCCTTGGAGACCAGCTTTGAAGTCATCCAAGTCATTGTCCTCCCAAATTATCTCACCAACAGTGTTGGTGAAACGGTAGTAGATGTTGTTCTCAAGCACTATACGAATAGTTGCTCCCATTTTGATGAAGGACTCGACGTCTAGTCAATCTCAAGGATGTCCTGGTATGAGGTTGAAGTGGTGTTCATCTAGCTTTAAGTATCCGAGCTTCATGGCGATGTGGGTCACGTACCCGCCAATCAGAATGTATTCGAAAGGCTTGGTGGCAATTGACAAAATATGGTTTGTAAACCATCAAGATAAAGCCACTGTTGGGCCTCTTCGGACCATCTCTATGAGAAAGCGCTCTGACTTCCTGATCGTGCCATTGCTGTCTTCTCTGGCGAAAATGCTATGAGTTAGAAACCTATGCAAATACTTGTGCACTAGAGATCAAAAGTGGGTGCTCTTCATCTTTTTAACGTCCCAGCTGTAGTCAAGCCCGAAGTGAGTCCATGCCTTAGTAGCATAGAACTCCACTTCACTATCATTCAGGATGCCATTAGAGGGAAGGTTGAACAAATCTCTAAACTCTGTGGCAGAGAAGGTGTTCGAATGCTTGCAAATTTGGAATTTGACTGTGCCGGTAGGAGAGACTTGCAGGGTGCTTAGAAATTCTAAGGTTGGCTCCCTTAGAGTTGGTTTATGGATATCAACAAATTCTTTCAGATGACAAGCCTGGAGTTGTTCCGTCATGCTTGTCTCGAGGCCAAGTGTATGGATGGTTTGCCACTCAAATGATATAGAGGAAATGAGTGGCCTTTTCTTGAGCACTGAGTATCTGGGATGACAATGCTCCGGAATGATGTTTAAAATGTAATCCGTGTACCTTCTTGGAGCATGAGACTTCTTCCTTGTACCCTTGGAGGAACCAGTTTCCATTTTGATTGAAAAAAAAACTTTTGAAGAGTGAGAAAGTGATAGAAATTTTGAGTAAACCCTAAGGTGATGTGATTTCTAATGATGTAAATGGTTTTTGAAAATATTTATAGATGGAATGACTTGCTAGAGGGCCGGAATCTTCAAAATGGTATTCAATGGTGATAAATGAGAGAAGTTGAGAAAAGTTAGAGAGTTGGAATGAGAGAAATAATGGCAGAAACATTATATAGCCGACATCTTCATGGGCGTGAAAAACTAAGTCACGGGCGTGAAGTGTCATGTTCACGGTTTGCTGAAGAGATGCTCTACCCGTGAAGAGAAAGGTGAAATTATTCATGGTCGTGAAATTGAAAGGTAACCGGCGTGAATGATGAACTATCACGGTGGTGACAGAAGAGTCATGGGCGTGAAGTATAAACTTCACTACTTGTGATCATAAAATAGAGCGTGACACAAAGCATGAATGCTTTTGTGAATTTTTGGTGGAAATGTTCACGGTGGTGAGAAAGCATCACAGGCGTAAACAAAAGGTTTCACAGGGGTGAATGAAAAAGGTTATGATTGTGAAACATAGTCTTCACTACCTTAAGCCGTGAAGCATGTCATGAACCGAGCCGTGAAAGCTACTGGTTCTTTTGGCGATTTAGTTCACGGTCGTGAATATATGTCACGGGCGTGAATTACCTAAAATTCTCATTAAATAAAATTAAGTCTAAAACAAGACTAAAGCATTTATACTTGTTATGTATAGAGTGAGATAGGTCCTTGCTATGAAGCGGTCATTTTTCAAGCAATGAAGCATTTATACTTGATTCAAAATACTTGTTATTCTCTTATTCTCTTGTACTCCCCTTATTCTGAATGCATAAATGACTTGCATTTATACTTTCATGGCGAATTATAACCGTTAGAGTGCATTTAATATGGAACTAGCCATTGCACCAACTCACATTGTCGCGCTTACATGTTTCTCTTTCATCTTTCACGGTCGTGAATTTGTGTGTCACGGTTGTGACTATTCTTCCAAGCCGTGACTTGAGTGGTGACCTTGGTCATGAAGCATTCTGAAAGGTTTTGAAGTGTTTGATCACGAGCGTGACATTATATCTTCACGGGCGTGACATCCTTCCAAGCCGTGGTCCAAGTGGTGACTCTGGTCATGAAGTTCTCTGAAAGAATTTGTCATGTCTTCTCACGGGCGTGACTTAAATGTTCATTCACGGTTGCTATCATTCTTCATGGCCGTGAACTTTAAATGTTGGATTGTTGGCGCTAAGCTTCATCATGGGCGTGACATATAAGGTCACGAGTGTGAACATGCTATTTCTTCAATTTTATCTTTTTAAGATTAATCTTCCATTCTCCATTCTTGATATCATGTTTCATACCTTGTTCAATAGACTTAGAAAATAACTATGTTAAATACATTATTGCTATTTTATTTGTTAGCATCAAAATGATGGAAATACCCCTCAAGGTTCAACAATATGATAAGAAAACATGCAAGTGAATATAATGAAAAAAAAGTAGCAAATGTGAATATAATGAAAAAAAAAGTAGCAAATTTGAATAAAAATAGTAAAAATGTGAAAAAAATAATAAAAGTGAAAAATATGAGAAAAATGATAAAAATGATAAAAATAATAAATATGAAAAATGTGGTAAAAACGGTATAATAGCAAAAATGATAGAAGTGACAAATATGATAAAAATGATATAAGTGACAAATATGATAAATGATAGAAGTGACAAATATGATAAAAATGACAAATGTGAATAAAAAGTTGTAAAAATGATGAAAGTGAAAATATATAATAAAAATGATTTAAGTAAAAAATATGGGTAAGTAAAGATGTAAGTGAAAAATATAATAAATATGAAAAATATAAAAAATAAGAGAAAAATGAGATAAGTGATAAATATGATAAAAGTGATAAAAATGATAAAAATGGTATAATAATAATAATGATAAATGCAATAAATGTGACAAAAATAGTAAAATTGAAAAATGAAATTTAAGTGGAAGAAAATTGTTAAATTATATAGTTAAAAGAAAATAAATGAAAAATAAAAATATTAGTGGCAAAAGTGTAAATGAATGTAAAGCAATGACAAGATTGTAAATAAATAAAAATTTAGAAACTAAAGTAAAATTTGTAGCTAATTAAATAAATGATTGAAAAAAATAAAAATAAAGAAGAAAGAAAGGAATGATTAATTAAAGAAATAAAGTAAAAATGGACTAAATTGAAAGAAATTAAAAATTCATGAGGTAAACTGAAAAAAATAAAATTAATAGAGAAAAATTGTTAAAATTAATTAAAATATTAAATAATGAATTAAGGGTAAATAAAAGTAAAGTATTCATAAAAAGAATAATATATTAAAGAAAAAATTTAAATAGTGTATTAAAAGTATTATTGAATGTATGTATGAATAAAAATATAGGTCAATAGAAATTTTTAGATTAGTAATTACCATTGAAAATATTAATGCTCAGTACGTAATTATTTGACTTCATGCAGATAATAACGGAAAATGTAGGAGCAAACATATAAAATTTGGGAGCTGAAGGAAAAATAAATAATAGTATATTAGTATCAAGAAAGACGTGTATATATATGTTTAGATATGAAGTTATAGAAATAAAATGTTGTATATATTATGTAAAGAACATTTATGAATTATTATGTGTAAAGAATGAAATATTAACTTGTGGTTGAATGAAGAATATTATATTATATGTGTATTGTTATGCCCAAAAAAAGGGTTGTGGATTATTTGAATTGCAGGTGTTATAGTTAATTTATAACCGTTATGCTGCCGAAAATTTTGAAAAAATGAAAAGGATTAATAAGTGCTAATAATATTTATGGTCATTGCTATAATTAAGTTAAGAAATTTTTTTTTTGACACACATCGGCTATCATTGTATTAACTCACATAACGTACATATAAAATAATTATTATAAGGGTGTCACAATAAGTTATATAGGCTCTGAAAAATAAGTATATATCAAAATAAACATCAATATATTGAAAACTCTACAAACACTGTAGAAACTATTAGCTAATATTATTATAACTTACATATTAATTAGGTGAAGTTTTAGACTTATATCGTTTATGTCACAAGATAGAAAATTCATGAAAAATATTTTATTTTTTCGACATCAAAATATAAGTTACTAGAGATATGCAAATATGTTGAACTTAGTAAAAATGTTGAGAATAAAAATTAAGCAAATATGAATATAAATGTTCTTTTACTCCTGAAATATGGTAGTAGAATAAATTATTTTTCTTTATGTTTCTTCATAAATTCTATAATATATTTTTCCGTTATGTCAGTCTCTATGAACTTTAAATGAAATATTGCTGGATAAAAAAATCTGATTAACGATATAGAAAAATTATTGCACAAGCTATGAGGTTATAAAAGTATATTTTTCTAAATTCAATTACGCTTCTAGTTTCCTAAGTTTTGAGATTTTCTTCAAGTCATATCATATTGTATTTTATCACTACAAGAAAATTAACATTTACCAACAAATTTTATATCTATTGGTAATTACCAACGGATTACCAATGAATTAACAACGGAAATATTATTAAAAAATTTTAAAAATTTACCAACAGATTATTCATGTATTAAGTATTTATTTGTTCAAAATAGATTTAGTTGAGAAAATGTGTAGTGTGTGATTAACTTTATGATTAACCTTACAAATTTAACTTTTCATGATGAGTTTTTTGTATTTAATTTTATTCAGAGGTTAGAGATACGGTTACCGGTTTGAATGCTCAGAAATCTATTACTAAGGTAGGAACAATCATTTTTACCTCTTGCTCTTTATTTATGTGATGAAAGTATTGTTGGATTTAAAATTGTCCAGAGTGTGATGTTGATCACTGTGTTGATTTTAGATGTATGTTGAAATATTTATATGAACAATGTTAAATATGGCAGTTGGCGTGGCATATTATCTCTCCTTGAGGTTTTTGTTGGCTTTATTGGAGATTATGTTGTGGCTTATCTTTAATGGCTAGTATTATAGTGATCAATTTTTATCTTTATATCTTGAATTTTCATTTTGCACCCCCGATAACGGCTGATGAATGGAATATGGTGGTTTGTTAGCTTTTTTTATATCAATTTACTGTTTTGTTCTATTAAGGTTTTGATTTTCTGCTGGATAATGTTTTTATATGTTTTTATAGTTCCTTGTCTTCTTTGATATGTTTTTATAGTGCCTTGTCTTATTTGATAAAAAATTTCATGTTTTCCATGTTGAAATAATGCATCCTACAAAAATGCTCTTTATCATATAGATAAACATACACTCCATTTGTCATTGTTATGTTTATTTGTGTTGTATCTTTTCCTTACTCTTTCCTGGCCATATAGTTTCCCCTCCACTAAGAAAAAGCACACAAAAGAGGTTTTGCATCTCTGTTGTAGCATGCTCGCCCACACTCATATTCATACCTAAACTTTACCTGAGTGCAACAAAATGAAAAGGAAAATAACAAAGGATTAGCCTTCTTGCATCCATTATATTCGTAGCATTGTTTTTCATTTGTTGTAAATGGTTGCTGCTATTACAGTCCAATATGGAATGCTAGATATCCTTTCTTATTTTTACTCCTTACACACATTTGAATAGAAATCATATTCTTCTTCTTTTTTTTTCCTTTCTTCCATGGTTTAAAAATGTTTGTTTTCCTCACTGTTCTGCATAAAATTTTTAAAAAGGATATTATTATGAATATTTTGGTATGACTGAGTGAGATGATATTTTGCAAGTAGATTTGTGCCTTGTGATTTAGTTGAGGAATAATTTGTTAAAGACAACTAGAAGGACATATCTGTAAATTGATAAAATCTTCAGGTGATGAGCCTTTTTTTTCTTATGCAAATATTCCATTGAAGTGTGCGAAACTTATTTGATGGCATTTTAAAATTAATATGCTAAACAAAATTAGATTTATCTAGAAACAAGAACATAATGAAAAAAGGTAATTTGAAAAATGCCATGATTTGTACATCTGATAAACATTCTAAAATTGGCTGTGTTATTTCATATTTTTCTATTTTGTTTTACTTCCATTGATAAATTTCTATAAATAAAGATCTGTGTTAGTCCTTTTTGCTAAACAATGGAATTCTCTCTTTATGCCTTTTACACGAAAACAATCTAAGCAAAATGTACTTCCATTCAGAAAAGAAAACTTCAAAGCCGGCAGAAGAAATTGAAAGCATATGATCTATCTTCACTTACAGAGTTTCTGCCGGAGTTAAAGGCTCCTCAGTAGCCAACTCCTGCAACTCAATTTAATCTGAATTGTAAATCTAGACAAAAATTTATGTACATGCAGTGCTTCAAGTCCATAATATTTCATCATATTACAAATTTGTCTTTGTTGAATCTTCATAATGTAACAACTGCTTTATTCTTAATAGATTGAAGGAACGCAAGCAATTGAGTACTGTTCTTAACCATCCTACTTTCCTGTCAGATCCCTTGGAAGTCATCCTGCTTTCCTGTTAGATCCCTTGGAAGCCATCCATCAACACTTATCCCCGATGTAAAAAAAACTTGAATTTTATCTCAAATGTATCTCATTCATTGTATTTTTTACCTGTTTGGTATAAATATTGTTATCAAATATTGTGCAATTCTAATAGACGTTTATTTATTTATTTATATTATTGGTCTCTCATTAATAATTTCTTTATATGCAAACAAATATTCTAGATATCGATAAAAGTTATAGGCAAACAAATAATTTCTTTATATGCAAACAAATTAAAATTAAAATTTTTAAATAAATCAGTATATTACCGTTGGAATTTTTCCGTTGGTAAATTTCCAACGAAATTTTCCAAAAATTTGTTCCGTCAGTAATTTACCAACGGATTCTCACCAAAATTAAAATCATTTTTACCAACGGATTTAATTTAACAACAGAAATATGCGTTGGGAATCTGTTGGGAAATTTACCAACGGACGCTTTTTTTTTTGATAATCTGTTGGTAACTTTACCAACATAATTTTTTTTGCGTTGGAAAATTTAACGACGAGCACTCTATCAACAGAATTTTTCCGTTGGTAATCTGTTGGTAAATCAATCTACCAACGGATTGTTTTGTTTACCAACGGAAAAAGTCCGTTGGTAAAGCTTAATTTTCTTGTAGTGTATATTATTGGCACTTCAAAGTCTTAAAAAAATTTTAATCATTCAGATTTGTTTCCTTTAATTACATATTGAATTTTGTAGGTTAAATTATTTGAAAAAAATATTTATGTTATTTAATTGTATCATGGACACTATAGGATGGGTTCTTACCAAGTTTTTATCAGGTTATATTTAAGTTTGACAGATTTCTATTTGCATATTTAATTTAAGCTATATGTAATAACATTTTTAATAAGTCCAGCATAACACACTCAATTATTTATGAAAATATATGATAAAAAAGTTGTGCACCAAAAGAAATTTCTTATCTAAATATGGTGTATTAATAGATCGAGTCAATAATTAAAAAAAATTAAATACATTATTTTTTATATATCATTTTTTATTAATTTCAACCATATCAATCACATTTAAATAAATATTTTTGATACAACAAATAAAAATGTAATATTTAGATCCTATCAAAAGTCAGGTCCTAATGAAATTTTTTATCCAATTTTGGATTTTAAAGGTCGCTTATAGGGTAGTGATTGAGTATAACATGAGGTATCCAAATATAGTTGATAAGTCAATAAAGGATTCACCACTCTTGATAGAAGAAGAGTATACTTATGGTATCTTTTATGAGAGCATTACTTAGAATCTTTAGCCAAGGTAGACATGTCTTGAAGAGAGTCTTTAAGGATATATCTTATAGAGTAATAGATCTTAGAGACAAGAACAAATATCATTTGGACTAAATGTAACATAGTCAATCAAGTGGGAGCTAACACATACTCCATGCTTTGAACCAAATGAGCTATTGTATGATGAAAAGACGAATTGTATGATAATTATATATGGAAGAGTTAAAAGTCATACCACTATTTGTTTGGTTATTTTGGTGATGATGATGTGTTGCTAGATACCACTCATGATTTGATGAGATCATAAGATGATTTGAGCTACCAATAAATTTGGAAACCTAATAAGTTACATGCACAAAGGGAATAAAGAAAATATGAAATATGCTTTGAATAAGATCCAAAACAAGAGAAAGAAAAATTTGAGTCGGGCAATGTAGCAGTCGCATAAAAAGTTTTGCAATTGTGAATGACTAATGGTGAGGAAAGGTTGTTGTGGCAAAAATGGTGTATGAAATGGGGACCGTGATCACTATTCTCATTGCAAATCATTTTGTTTCTTGAAGGCATTTTTAAGTTGCAAAAAGTCGCAATCGTGCTTCCTATCTCGCTATTATGAGTGCCTTCGAAACTCATGCACATTAAAAATGTACTATCACGATGCAATATGCCTCAAGAGGAATCATGAGCATGATTCCATGTCGCGTTTGTGATTCATGTTGGTTCATAAATCCAATTTTGTTCCATCATTTTGTCAAATCATGCATCTAAATCATCACTTTTCCTTTTATTTTTTTTTTCATGTCTCCATATCCTTATTGTCTTTTTAATGCTGATCAAGTAGTTTCTTATTAGATCAAAGCTAGAAAGTGTATTTAGATTTTTGCCATTTTTTTTCTATTTGTTTTTCCATATATGCTTATTGACTCCCCTTTGTCTTTTATTTTTTTTATTTTTTTTGTGATGACCTATCTCCCTTAGCCTTCTTAAGCTCTCATTGTTGCCATCATTGTAGTTTCAAGACTTAGGGCTTTTTTCCCCACTTTGGCACTAAATTGAGTAATTGAGGACATTAGGTATTGTAACATTTATGCAATCTATGCCATCACTTGATTTAGTTAAGCAACTAACAATTCTAGTCTATCATGACATTTGTCTTGTTGACACCATTATGTCTTTTTAGTGGCTAGGGTGCTATAGAGAGTTCAAGTCTTAACATAGGAGTTGTGAACAGTTGGGCAATTGGAAAGGATGAACTCCTGAGATGAGTTACGAATTATTGGTTGTAAACTTGTGGACTAGCAATGTCCTCATCATTTTGTTCGTGGGTCTTAGTAGGTATGGTCATGGTGTTTTACAGAAAACTTCTTCGATTTTCACAGATGTGCCAATTTGATAGTTATATTTTATAGTCTTGAGTTTTCATCCTTTAGATTAAGAATTTTATTTGATCTTAAGAGTGTAAAATGAGAGATCCAAAACCCCTCCTTCTTCTTCCTCTTTTACCTTTGTTTGATTTCCCTTTTATTCCATTTTGTTGGTCTTATTTGAAAATAATTGTATGTTTCTCATTGGTTTTGCATTTCTTTTTTGTCTTTGGTCCTTCATTGGCGTGGATTTCATTTGTCTTCTTTATAAATCTTCTATTGATCATTAATGACCATTTTCCTTATTCAACTTTGTTTTTCCCTCCTATTTTCTAGCTTTCTTCCCTATTTTACTTCCATTCCTAGTTTTATGTAAAATTCTATACCTCAAAATCTGAGATTTTGAGACATCTATCTTCTTATCCTATCTTTATTATTGTACTTTAATGAGATGACTTTTGTTGAAAAAAGTACACCATATACATTTTTTTTTTATAGAAAAATGACTTTTTTAATATCTGTTTTAAAAGTGGATATTTTTACACTTTCTAAAATAAACAAGGACATTTTTACGATTTTAGTTTTGTTAATGACAGATTTAGTTTAACAATGACTCATTTTTAAACCCTAATTTTATGGGCAAGAAGTTTTGTTTTAAACCCAATTCAATCATAATTTGGATATATCCCTTTTTCATCGTAAACGAATTGAAAAGGAACAAAGAATGGGGTCTTTGATATATCCAAAAAAAGAAGTTTTGTTCCTATCCATTTTTAATCTCTTCGTTTATCTGTTGTCGACGTCCATTCTCTGTTCAAAAGGTGTAATCTTCGACAATCTAGTACCTATTTCGGCCTCGTGCCGACAAGTTGAAAAAAGGTAGATGATCATTGCACTTCGACTTTGCCTATCATAATTTTTTTGGTGTCTAATATATATTTTTGATATGCTCTTTGAAAGACAAAATCTGTTTGTTTTTTTTTCCTTGTGAATGATTTATTGCTTCCAAATCTCTCATTATTTCTTCTGCTCCCTCTCTTTTTTTCTCTCTCTCTCAGTTGGGTAAAAACTAGAATATAGAATCTTTTCAATAGAGAGCTGATAATAGAGAACCAAAGAGTAAACAACGAGAAGAAACAATAGATTAAAATGAACAGAGATCTAAAGGAAGTGTGGACGAGACATGGTAGGTGAGGTACAATGAACGACATAGTGGTTTGTCGGTATATCCAAAGTCCCCTTGATATTCTCATAAGTGATGCTCTCTGACGTGTCCATTTGTTAGCTTCCCTTTTTTTCCCTTTTTTTTTTTTTGTTTGCGAACTCATTTGTGATGAGATTTTTCTTTAAAATTTAGTAAAAAATTCCTTCTTCATAGTAAATAATATAGGAAAATATTTTTTATGGTCTCACATAAATTATTCTGCAAACAAAATTGTATTTTCCTTTATAAAAAAAAATAGTTCAAGTTTTTCTTGAACGTAATAGGGAATTTCATTCTAATGTTAGCTTGCAGCAAAGAGATAATACAATTAGGATCTGAAACGCATAAATTGAAGACATCAAAATTTCTGGTAACACCAGCAAGACAATGAGCTACCGAATTAGCTTGCCTTCTAATCCACTTAATATATATATTACTATTATTGTAAAAACAAATCTTACAATCCTCAATAATGCATCCTAATTCGGAAAGATCTTCCTCGCTTGATTGGATTGCACGATAATATTTAAGGCTGTCTACTTCAACAATACCTGGACCATTTTTATGCTTTTAGATTTGTTCACGGCTCTTCTATGATTTTGAGAACAATTGATGTTGTTTGAACAACGATTTAACAGCCTTGACAAAGGACATAATTTGTACACATAAGTTTCACGTTGTGAATTACTTAGTTTTCAATTAAGTTTCATGTTGTGAATTACTCATCAGATGATGGTTCAAATTCCAAAAGAATTGCTTTTGAGACTAGTGCTATTGCTTGACATCAGTTATAATGGAAAAGATATTCATATTGAAAACATAAGGGGTGCGTTATGGTTTTAGTTCTTTTCTCACATTCAGTGACATATAACTACTCATAGATACTAAATATATAACTAACATTATACAAATATATACTTTTATTTTTTTATCATAATTGTTTCTTATACCTCAAATATACTGAATATATACTTTTCTAGTTGTTTATTATTAGTTTGAATTATTAGCAATTCTAATTTTAAGGAAATATTCATTTGCTTAAGTATTAATAAGGGAAGATATAAAAAGGACAGTATTATACTTGAACTCATTGACAAAATTATGATCATTTTGAAATAGATGAGATTTATTAAAACTTATGTGGCACAAGAATTTTACATTTTTTAAAATTATGTTATACAAATATATAAAATATATATTATACGTATAAGTATCATATGCTTGTCATATAATTTTTAATATGCTTTTAATAATTCTGAACAATACCGAGATATACAAAACATACACTGCATATACAAATACCACATAATTTTCAAATACTTTTTACTGTAAATTTAATAATTATAAGGAAAACAGATATATAAAACATATACTATAAATATAAATCAAATATACTTTTGGTTTTGGTTAGATGTCTCTTATACAGTTGTTTTGTATCTCTAGTGTCCTTAAAAAAAATGAATGAAAGAAAGAAAAGGCATTGATGTCAACACTGAGTATGCATCGTATTGAAGCCACCTTATTCCTACGTATATTTTTACTATTGAAATAACAATCTAACCTGCAATTATTGTTTAAGTAATTGGACTTTTTATATAACATAAATACTAATTAATATTTTAAAAAGGGAATTGCTCATACGCAGCATTTATCAAAGAAATTTATTAGATTCAAAATTTTATTTTTTCATTTAGTTACTATAAAATTCGTCGTTTAAAAAATCGTGCGTATATTATTCAATATTTTAATTTTCAACTTATGGAACACTAAATGAATGTATATGTCGGAAATTTTGTTTATTATTATATAAATATTTTTAAAACGTATCATAGTTTGAATATTGTTTTATATATTTATGTTAGATAATTTTTAATAAATTTAAATATCGTGAAATATATATTTTTTTATC
Source organism: Triadica sebifera (assembly GCA_023653625.1). Taxonomy (NCBI): domain Eukaryota; kingdom Viridiplantae; phylum Streptophyta; class Magnoliopsida; order Malpighiales; family Euphorbiaceae; genus Triadica; species Triadica sebifera. Next base: position 12,812,096 of record CM042898.1, on the reverse strand, counting down.
ATATAATTTCTTTCTTACAAAACTTCCAATTTTTAGTTAATTGTTTTAATAATTGAATTATCAGGATTAATAGTCTTTTATTATTACAGATATTTTTTTTAATTGTAATAAAAGTTGTTATATTAAAATAGAAAACAGTATATGTGAAGTATACAAGAAATATATGATAAAAGATATATTGTATCATTAATATTATTAAGATATATTTTTTGTTTAATAAATAAAACAAAAAATAATAAAAATATTTCATTAAAATTAGATATAAATAAAATTTATATATAATACCAGAATAGTATATTAATAAGGTAGTATTTAGTAAGTATCGATATATATAATTTTTTTTTCTTAATAATAGAAATTTGTAATGATACATGAAAAATAAAAGTAATTATAAAATAAGTCTAAAGAAGGAAAAAAAACAAAACAAAAGAATAATGTGATTAGCTGGTAAGGAGCACTTTATAAAAGCATTAAGTGGCAGCAATACAAAAGAATATTGTGAAAGTTGGTCAGGAGCACGTTATATCGTGAATTTCAAATGTGTTTCTATTGAACGAGGATCCCCCGGCCCCTAATTCTTTATCTTTTTTCTTTTAAATTTTAAATACTACATTAACTGTCCAAAAAGCTTAGAAATGGAAATTAGAAATATGAAAAAGTCAAATTTGGTATTTTACAAAAATGGATATGAAAAGGTCAGAATTTGTGGAGAATGTGACATTAGCGTCCAATTCTCCGTTTTATTCATTTGATTGGGCCCCATTCATCTTTTCCCCAACTATAATACATCAAGGCCCATCAACGCAAATAACAAATACAAATATATTCACATATTAAATAAAGAATAAATTACTTTTGAATTTTTAATAAATTATAACTAAAAATAAATTGTTAATTTTTTAAATATTCTATCAAATAATAAAAGATATACAACTAATTTTTTAAAGTTTTATTCTAATTATAATTTATTAAAATTCAAGGGAATAAACTATAATTTATTCTTATATAAATAAAGAGATAAATATATTATAGGCCTATTTAAAGAAAATCTTTAGCTTTGTGCAGAAAATTAAAGCAACTATGATTTTTCAATTAACAAATTATATAAAATCTCCTTAAAATTTAATAAATTGCAACAAGTAATAAATTTTTAAAAAATTAACAATTTACTCTTCTATTTTTTGATAAAAATATTGTTTGAAATAAAAATTAAAAAGACTGTGACTTGAATGTACTAATTGTTTTACAATTACAGTCGTTGTTAACAAGCAAATGCTCTAAACCCTTATAAATAGTTATTAGATTATATATGAAACCGTAAGAAATTTATACAAAAATATATTAAATATAGAAAAATTATGTAATATATTATATTATAATGTTTGAAATTCATGTAATTTCAAATGAATTGATATTATTTCAAATGACAATGAGATAAATTATTAATTTTTTAAAAATTTATTTTTGACTATAATTTATTAAAATCTCATGGCAAATTTGATCCTTTTCAAAATTATCAAATCAAATTAAGTATATCAAGGTACAAATTTTCAGTCAAATATGAAAAACGATTTCATAATATGATCCTGCAAAGTGATATATTTTTAAAACTTTCAAATATATTTTAAATTATTATATGGCACTGCACCGAAACATAAAAGTTTATTCCCAAAAAACATAAAAGTTTATTCTCTAGGTTTTTATTAAATTCTGGTTCTTGTTTTTTTTTTTTTTTTCAATTTGATCTGATATTTTATCCGTACTATTTTTAATATAACTAGATCGTATCGACTTCTGGTTTCTAATAAAACCGATTAAATTGGTCGGTTTAGTTCAATTTTTAATACCTGGATAAAACAATAGTGTTGTGAGTAATTCAAGTATTTCATTTCCAAGTTAGAAGTATCTATATAAATATATAAAGGAATGTTTTAAGCGTTAAATGACTTATGCTCATTTTCTTTTTATTTTTATTTTTATAAATTTTGCAAATTTAATAATTTTCATGTTTTTATTTTTTTTCCTAAATCTCTATTTTCATTTTTCTCTTAAAATATTTTAAGCATTTAATAATTTTGATCATAACTTATATGAATTTATATTTATCCAATTCATTTAATTTTTCTAACTTTTCATTACCCTAACTATATACCCTGCATTTATCATAATCTATTTACTTCCATGTGTTAATAACAAACAAACATTACAATAAATGAAGAACATTAAATTTATATCCATGCATTTGTTTTTGAAATTATGAAACATTCAAGAATTCTTTTTGGGATGATGCATGAATTTGTGCATGAATATGTTGCTATCTTTTCCCCAGTCCTATCTTTCCAACACCATATATAATGTTTCTATGCGTAAACAAATGTTCTCCAATTATTTTTGACTATGTTTCATTACATTTCTAACAATAAACTATGTTTTACTCGACGAGCTTACTCCACAAGAGGACTAGCATACTAAGGTGCACGTGTGTAGGATGTGAGACTCTCAGTATGAAAAATAATGGTGATTTGATAAGTTTTGAGATGATCATAATCAATTGAGAGATCATCTTCATCTGATCCCATTTTTCTTGTTATTTTAAATTCGATATTCCTCCTATCTTGCTCATATTTTTTTTTTTCGTATATAGAATAATATAATATAGGCTACTATCAGACATAATCATATTCGTAAATTCAAATATTTCTTACATGAAGGAGCTGTTTATTGCATAAAAAAATTTAGAGTTTCCATTGCTAATTATCAATCTATTGAAACTCCAAAATTATATTATTTCACCATATAAATCTATTTATGGTATTATTAAAAAATATATATATTACAAATGTTAAATTTTTCCTTTCATATTTGATTCTGCTAAAAAAATGTCACTCATATATCTCATTCTATGATTAAAAAAACTATTATTGTCTTTTTGACATTTATTTTTTTTGATTTATAGTTTTTAAAATATTTTTCCCTTTCCATAAATATAAACTTTATTAAATTTTAATTCAATAATTTTTTGACATTAACCACTTAAAGCGTGACAAGATATATATATATATATATATATATATATATATATATATATATATATATATATATATATATAAGAAAATTGAAATTCCTGTATTTAATATATAAAATTTTTATAATTAATTACAAAAATCAATCTATTAATATACCATATAGACATTTAGTATATACTAATATCTTGCCTCAAGTTGAAATACCTACCATGGATAACTTATTGATTATATCATGAAATGCCTTTCCTGAAACAACTTTTATGAGTATATTGACTATTGACTAACCAATTTTTGGAGTTTCCAGGTAAAAAAATGTATGATATTTTAATCCAAATTCTCCTTTATGGAGTGACTATCAACTTTGTTTAACATAAAAGACCTCATCCGTTAAAATCATTCAAAAGTACTTTTTAAAAAAAAAAAGTAAATGGTAACTATTCTATTTAATATATATCTTAAAGGATTCTATGCAATATTAATAATTGTCTTATAATACAATGAAAATGCATATGCTTCAATTTGTAAATCTTTTAGAGCCCTGCTAATTAACAATAATTTGCAAACACGATAAGCTATATTTCAGAATTTAGCTTTGGCACTCGATCTTTCCACAACATTCTACTTGTTAATTTTTCAAATGACAGAATTGCTTTCCATGAAAGTAAACTAATGCATTAGACCTTCTAGTTATTTAATCACCTATCCGAATTATTTTTCAGAATAATGTTAAAATAAAAAAATTGCAAAATAATGTTTTTTGAAATTTAATTACACCCAATAATGTGATTAAATCCGCTAAGTGGATTGGCAGATTTGATTGCACTAAATCCATACAATAATATCAAGTCATACATATACATGGTATTATATTAAAACAAGGTGGCATGACAATGAAATCATAACATCATGTAATATACTTCATCTTATGGGACTAATAAAGTAATATACCTTTATACTATGTTTAAGTAAGCATTTACCGGTGCTCATAACATATAATATATGAACATCAACCATTGTATATATGTGTCATTAAACCTTTTTTTATTATAATATTATTACTTTAGTATCTTAGCCCAACAACTCTCAACCTGAATTATTTGAATACGGACTGTGAAAAAGGGCGCTCTCATAACTTAAGCCACAATGCTCCAATAATCTTATATATCCGTCCAAACTTCTCACATTAAGAGTGCTCTCTGAGCTTAAACTACTTTGACTGAGTAAAATATATATCTTCTGCATACAACATAGGATTAAGGGCGGTCTTCTAGTTTAAGTCACCTTGTCCTTAAAAGCAAATCACCATGTAACATATCACTATAGTATTCTACGCTCCATAATAGCATATCACCTATCATACTTCTAATCCTAGTATCGAGCCTGAGCTTTACTTGTTCATATATCCTTTATTATACTTTTATATAAACCTTTATCTTATAACATAACGTTTGGAGTATATGAAATTTACCATGTAACATCTATGCATGAATCATCATATAATCATGTGTCTTCTATATATATCATGCCATTATGGAAACATATGCATAGCCAATACAACAATCATGGAAGAATAACATATAACAATTTAAACATAATTCACGACCGTGAAGGTTCATTCACTAGCACCCCAACCTGTGAACCAAACCATAGACTGTCGTTAATGTCTCTGTCCAAAAACAACACATTTTTTTATAGGCGTGAAGAATTAATCACGAGTGTGACTATGTTTGTGGTATGAGGATTCACATTCATGAACACGTGATTAGGTTTTCTAGCAATGATAACATAAAATAAGACATTTAATACAATCCATATGCAAGGGCTTCTATGGTTGTCCTATGTCAATATTTTCCTATCAACATTGTCATCAAATGTGCATTAAACATGCTATAATATCATTTAACCATATGAAAGCACATAACATCATATTTGAACCTATGAATCTCAAAAACTCATCTCATGTCATTAGCTCCCATAACATACATTTATAATACAACTTGCCTTTATTCCATCTTTAACTTTACTTCTTTCAACTATAATATAGCGATCTTCCTACTATAAAGTACCTCATATGGAGCCATCTAGATGCTAGATTGATAACTATTGTTATAGGCAAACTCCATCAATAGTGGATATCTTTCCCAACTACCTTCAAACTCGATCATGCAACTTCTTATCATGTCTTCCAAAATTTGTATCACCCTTTCCGATTAACCATCTGTCTGTGGGTGAAAAGTCATGCTAAAATTGAGCTTGGTACCCAAAGCTCACTCAGACTTCCCCAAAACTAAGATGCGAACCTTGGATCTTTGTCTAAAATAGTGGAGACTGGAACTCCATATAGCCTTACTATCCCGCTCACATATAACTATGTTAGCCTATTCAAAGGATAATCTCTCCTGATAGGTAAGAAGTGCATTGACTTCATTAACTTATCCACAATTACCCAAGCAGCGTCATACTTCCTTAGTGTCAAAGGTAATCCAATCACAAAATCCATTGTGATCCATTCTTATTTCCATTCCAGTATTATGATTGGTTGCAACAAATCTAAAGGTGAATGATGTTTTACCGTGACTTGTTGACATGCCAAGCATTTTGTTATGGACTATGTGATATCCTTTTTCATACATGCCCACCAAAACCTTCCTTTTAGATCATGGTACATCTTGTTGCTACTAGGATTCATGGCAAATATAGTTTCATGCATTTCTTTTAGAACCCTTTATCTCAATTCAACAACATTAGGCACACATAAGCAGCCTTGGTAGAACAAACCTCCATATAGTTCAACTGTATACTCCAGTCTTTTCCTCTTGGAGACCAACTCTACAATCTCAACTAGCTTACTATCTTGCCTCTATGCATCTCTAATTTCCTAGATGATCGTAGGTTGAACATGTAACTTTGGTATAGTCTTTCTACTTGGAGTGTCAACCATAATATTGGTCTTGCCTGAATGATAGTCGATGACATAATTATAGCCCTTGATTAATTCTAACCACCATCTCTACCTCAAGTTGAGTTCTTTTTATTTTGGGAGATACTTCAAACTCTTGTGGTAAGTGTATATGAAACACTTTTTCCCATATAGATAGTGACACCATATCTTTAGTGCAAACACAATGGTTGTTAACTTATGATCATGTGTGGGGTAGTTCTTGTAACACCCCCTCACCCCAGCAGCTCGTGCCGGAATGAGAGTATGCTACGCTGACTTCATTGATTAAAATATCATTTTTAAAAATTGTATACATGAAAATCATTCATATATATATATTTTTATTTACTATTTATTTACTTTGCATTTATAAAAGAAATATAACATAAAAGTTAGACTACATTTTTATATAGTAACATGTTCTTTACAAAACATACTATTTATTTTACAAATACTACAAAATAAAATTTACAAGATAATATACAAAAGTTGTGCAACCCACGAGGTGTGCAACAGGCTGCTTTACTGGATTAGGTCACCGCTGAGTTTGTCTACTATCTTCTATTTATTCTTTACTAAATCTGTGTGAGAAAACTCTCACGCTAAGCTCTTGGCTTAGTGGTGCATATAAATAAGGCAATAAACTATTTTATGCAATCATGCATTATCATATCTCAACTCATGCTTAATCATATTCTCATGCAAATATACATATCATGGTATTCTAGCATGTATAGATATCAAATTACATTATTTTATCTCATATTTATTTATTTTATTATCACCTTATTGTATAACACTAAATCTTCTTTTTATACATTCCACAATTCATAATTCCATTTTTATTATCAATAATTATTTTATGTTCCATGACTTTTTATTTATGTCTTTATTTATGCACAGGACACCTATGAACCACTGACTCGGATAATGGAGTTGCCATCCAGGCACTTAGGAGTGCCACCTGGGCAATATGATGTGCGAATATAAGTGGATTTAATCATAGATAACCGTGCCATTACCGGCGTAGATAAAAGTGCCATTACCGGCATAGATAACAGTGCCATTATCGGCATAGATAACAGTGCCATTACCGGCGTAGATAATCATACCATTAATGGATTTAATCATTTTCATCATACTTCCCCCTATTTGGCATGCCAAACTATCCTAAGTTGGTTCTAGTTAGGTATTCTAGAGCTTATACAATTTCATTAAAATTTATAACAATTAATTTCATACTTTTTTATGCATGTAATATATCAAAATAATCACATAATCACTTAATTAAAATAATATTTACATAATATAACAAAGTTCTCATCATTTTACTCATTTCATTCCTCAACTCACATGTTGCCCTGTCACTGGAAGATTCTGTTCTTTGTTTTGGATCTTAATTTTGGTCCTATTAAGTTCTGAATTTAGTTACATGAGCTTCTTAATACTTTTGTGTCTGGATCTTAGATTAAATACGCAACTTGAATCACTTAATTCTGAGGTATGTATCAAAAGATATGATAAAATTAACAGTCACTGGTTACTAACAATTCTGCCCAGAATTTTCTGGACAGATTCAAAGTCTGAACTTTATGAATTTTTTGGAAAATTACAGATATATTCAGGTTTTATAATCTGAATGAAAGTTATAGCCCTATGTCTTAGATTTCAAACCCAATAAACAACGTGCAAAAATGATTTCCATAAATTAAGTTATAATAGTTTAAGTACACACTGCTCATCAATTTCCAGCAAGGAACATACAACTAATCACATTCAATTTTTACCAAATTAAATCCTAAGTCTAGCAAACATGAATTCCCAAGATTTTCAACACAAAATACTATTAATTGAGAATCATCAACATGCCAAATAATTAAATCATGCAAATAAAAAAAAATAGGCTATTGCCTTAGGTTATGCACAAATCTCTCTTTTTCTCTTTACTTCTCTTTCTCCTTTCATTTGCTCCCTTGATCTAGTTCTTTGTTAAGTTGAGTTCCTAAAATTTAAAATCAGATTATTAAAACTTCATAAACCCTAATTTTTCTCTTTTTCCTTACTCTCCTGAGCTTCCTTAGGCATGAAAATGGAATTTCCCATGATAAAAAGCATTAGCCCAACCATGAAGATTGATCAAGTCACACTTATAAAGATTTTTTCATGCTTGTGAATGACCACTCATTTTCAAATAGAATGAGTCATGGCCAAATCCACCAGTTTCATTTACAGTTACGAAGAACAGTCATGCCGGTGAAGACTCAGGCGCGAACAAAAAAGCGGTTGAACGATTGTTTTCACATTAAAATGCACCCCGAATGGCTATATTTGATCTCGATGTATAAACACAGCATATTTATGACTTCTACAAGTTAGAAAAATAATCATTCAATCTTTTAATCTTGTATAGTTTTGTGCATTTATTTTTTATTCATCAACTTTCATTATTTGTGATTATAAAACCATAATTGCTCATAATTACTGAGCATTTTGGTTGGTTAATGTTTTCATCTTGTAATCAATTACTCAAAAGTGAGTTTGAATAAGTTAGGTTGTGAGTGAAATACTTGTAAGGATTTTTGTGTGAGCCATCAAAAATACAAAGATTTGGTTGTTGTGTTAGCCATTAAAACACAAAAGTTTTTTTTGTGTTAGGTGTTAGCCAAGAGAGAAACACCATAGTTGGGAGTGAGTAAAAAAAACTCCATTATAACACTTTAAGTGTTAGTGAAACACCCAATCGAGATTGGGGACAGGAGTAGGGTTTGTTAATATCTGATCCTCTATTAATCCTGTGTGCACTATATCCCTCTTCCTTTCACCATTTATTATTTAGCTTTTTTTTTCTCAAGTAATTTTTATTTGCCAACCAATTCAACTCCCCTTCTTGGTTATTGTTTTGGGCAACCATTAGTATCAAAGCAAGGACTGACATTCAAGCCTAAAAAGCACTAGTAAAGATCAAACTATGGCCAATGAAGGATTTCATAGTCTCAAGCCCTTCTTTGATGGAATAACTATGCAAATTGGAAATTCAAGATGGAAATCTATCTTGATAGTGAAGGAATAAATGTTTGGGAGTCCATTCAAAAAGAATGGACACCTCTAACAAAAAGGAATTTTGAATAAGATGAAGAAATCACTCCAAGGGATGATTGGACAGAAATTCAAAGAAAAGCAAATGACAAGAACAAGAAAGCCATGACTATCCTAATAAGCTTTTTATCTCTTGAAGAGTATGGTAGGATTCAACATTGTCTTACTGCCTACTCTATTTGAAAGACTTTGGAGAACTACCATGAAGGCACCAAACAAGTTAAGTCCAAGAAGGTTCAACTTCATATCACCGAGTATGAGCTCTTCAAGATGAAGCCAAATGAGACCATAACTGAGATAACAAGTCGACTTTTTGTCATTGTCAATGGCATGAGAAAGCTCATAAAGCACTATAGCTTGGAAGACATAAATAATAAGATTTTGAAGAGTCTTCCAATGAAGGATTATGGCTCAAGAATGAAGACTTAATTGTCATCCCCACCAGTGTGTTAATTGTTAAACTGTTCACTCATGAGATGGCTCTAGTAGGAGATAAAGAGAATGAAGGAGAAAAAGATAGGAGAAATCCAATTGCACTCAAAGCATAAACTTCTATGCCTATAGATGAAGATCTTCTTAGTGATAAAGAATTAGTTAATAAAGGACCTTACTTTCAAGGATGATCAAGAGATTGATCTCCAACAAATATGGCTCAATCAAGAACTACAAGCAAAAGGCTTCAAAGTTCCTTCCTAGAAACTTCTCATCCAACAAAGGTAATGAGGAAGTAAAATGTTATGAAGGGAAGAAATGTTACATCAAATCGGAATGTCCTAAGATCAAGAAGTACAAGAGGAGACCCAATAAATAATGTTGCCCAGATATTAAGCCAAGAAGGGGGGGTTGAATTGGAGTTTTAAAAATTAAACTTTAAAGTGCGGAAATAAACAGTTAATTTTAGAAATGATAGAGAAAATTTGACACAGATTTATAGAGGTTTGGGTGTTAACAAACCCTACTCCTCTCTCCAATCGCAATTGGGAGTTTCACTAACACACTAAGTGTTACAATGGAGTTTTACAAGCTCACTCCCAACTATGGTGTTTCTCACAATGGCTCACACCTAACCCAGAAATCCCTTGTGTTTTAATGGCTCACACAATAACCAATTCCTTATGTTTTACAGGCTCACACAAACAACCTACACTCTGTATTTTATAGGCTCACACAAACAACCTACACTTTGATTTTTACAAGCTCGCACAAAAAACCTACACTTTATGGTTTACAGGCTCACACAAACAACCTACACTTTGTGTTTTACAGGCTCACACAAACAACCCTTACAAGTGTTCTACTCTTAACCCAGAACTACCCAAAGCTCACTTGAGTAAAGATTACAGAGAGAACCACTTATAAATCTTTATTGCTCAAATATGAGGAGCAAAAAGATTTTTACAGAGAATTGATTTGTTCTCAAAGTATGAAAGTACAAGATAGCTTGTGATTTGAAGTATATGCTAATCTTTTGTTTTTCTTATCATCCTCTTTTTCCTTAATGCATAAATGACTTCCATTTATACTCCCATGGCTGAATATAGCCGTTGGGGTGCATTAAATAAGAAACTAGCCGTTGTACCAATCAAAAAATCGCGCCTGACATTTTTCTCTTTCATTGTTCACGTGCGTGACTATGCTTGTCACGGGGGTGATAGTTCTTCCCAAGCCGTGACTGAAGTGGTGACCTTGGTCGTGAAGCTCTCTGGAATGTTTTTGACATATTGAGTCACGGGCGTGACATACTCAGTCATGGGCGTGACAAGCTTCCCAGTTGTGAATCAAGTGGTGACTCTAGTGGTGAAGCTCTCTGGATGAAATTGCATGAAGCTTCACGGAGGTGACACCTTTCTTCACGGGGGTGACTGAAATGCTTACTTCACGGTTTGTTTTTCCTTCATAGTCGTGAACTTCAAATGTTGGTTTTGGTAACGGTTAGCTTCCTTCACGGGAGTGACTCCTAGAGTCACGACAGTGAACATGCTACTACTTGATTTTTGTTTCTCAAGGATTATTCTTCCAATTCTCCATTCTTGCTATTTTAATTCATGTCATGTATAATATACTTACAAAAACAAAGTATGTTAAATACAATATTGCTATATTATTTGTTATCATCAAAATGACGGAAATACCCCTCAAGGTTAACAATCTCCCCCTTTTTGATGGTGACAAATAATCTAGCAATATGTGATTTTGAGAAGTCTCCCCCTCAAAGTATACTTAGAATAAAAAATTATAATGTGCAAGAATAGTAAATAATGATGTAGCATTAAACTAGATTTTAAATATATGCAAGTTATATGAGAAGTATATCCAATACATACCATAATTCCTTTTCAAGACATAAAGTATATGTAAGGTATATTTAAGGTATATCATGGCATGTTTTTATTTGTAACTTGCTTTAAGGTATATGCAAAGTATACTTAGGGTATATCTAAGGTATATAAAAACTTAATTTTCCAATTTTATACTTTGCATATGAAATTTTCACTTTCAATTCACAATTCTTATATTGCTAGTTTGATACCATTCTCCCTTATCATATATTACCTATCATATATTGCTAGTTTTCTCCCCCTTTTGTCATCAATCAAAAAAGGATAAGAAGATTTAAGTAAACAATAAGAATATATATATATATATATATATATATATATATATATATATATATATATATCATAAAGGAAAGGATACAAACTAAGAAAGGAAATTTAAGATTTCCTACATAAGCAAACAAACAAAAAAAAATGACAAACAAGCTAAAAATGATCAAATTTAGGCTACACTCTAGCCTATCTCCTAGCCAGACATCCTATAACGAAGCCTAGCTACTTCAGCCTCAAGGCTGTCCATCCGAGACTCCATGAAGTCCTTGAAGTTCTCCAACCTCTCATCCATGGAAGTCTGCAGCTGCTCGAAATGTGGTGCCAAGAGGTCGACCACCTGTTGCGCTAAGGATGGTGTGGAAGCGGAGGACTGTCCAATGTCCTGCTCGACTGCTGGAGGTGCTTCCTCAATCCGAGCCCTCTTTTTCTTCTGGACTCCCTGGAGGCCTGCTTTAAAATCCTCCATGTCATTATCTTCCCAGATAATCTCTCCAGCAGTATCAGTGAAGCGGTAGAAGATATCGTTTTGAAAAACAATTATGACAGCCACTCCCATCTTGATGAATGACTCGACATCCAGCCTATCTCGAGGATGTGTAGGAATGATGTTGAAGTGTTGGTCATCCAGCTTCAAATAATTGAGCTTGACTGCAATATGGGTGACATATGCCCTAATCAAAATATCTCCTATTGGCTTGGTGGCAATAGAGAAAAGATGGTTTGCAAACCATCTAGAAAGTGCCACTGTGACTCTCCTGCGAGCCATCTCAAGGAGGAAGAGCTCTGACTTTCTGATTGTTCCATTACTTTCTCCCCTAGCAAAAATGCTATAGGTTAGGAACCTATGCAAATACCTGTGCACTGGGGCCACGAGATGAGTGCTCTTTGTCTTTTTCACGTCCCAGCTACAATTATATCCAAAATGAGTCCAGGATAGAGGGGCAGAGAATTCAACCTCAGTCTCATTTAGAATGCCATCAGATGGTAGGTTGAAAAATTCTCCAAATGCGATGGCGCTGAGGGTGTTAGGATTATTGCAGAGTTGGAATTTCACCACTCCAGTTGGTGAAACATGCAAGGTGCTGAGAAATTCCAGCGTTGGCTCCCTCAGAGTCGACTGATGAATTTCAACAAATTCTTAGAGATGACAGGCTTGCAGTTGCTCTATCATAGCCATCTTAAGCCCGAGACTATGGACTGCCTGCCATTCGAAGGACCTTGATGATAAAAGAGGTCTCTTCTTCAAAGTTGCATACCAATGATGGCAACTTTCTGGAATGATGTTCATGAGGTAATATGAATACCTCTTAGGTGCATGGGACTTCTTTCTCTTTCCCTTAGATGAAGCAGACTCCATATTTGAAGAAATTAGTTATTGATGGAGTTGAAGAAAATTTTTGACAGAAAATTTGATGTAAAACCTTAGAAATGTATGATTTCTGCTGAAGATTCGAACTTTTTGTGGTATTTATAGTGAAATTTCAAGTCTTTGGGGTCAGAATCTTCAATGTCTCAATGAATGAGAGTAAATGAGAGCGGTTTTGGGAGATGGAGAGTTGAAATGAAGGTTGTAACCGGCTGTTTTCTTATATATTCGATACATTCACGGGCGTGACTTATGGTGTCACGGGCGTGAATGGTCATGTTCACGATTTGCTGAAGTAGTGTTCCACCCGTGAATGAAGGCGGGAATATGTTCACGGGCGTGATCGATGAATATCACGGGCGTGAATGATCATAGGTCACGGGGGTGAATATAACGTCACTAGCGTGAACTGTTGAATTTCACTACTTATGCCCGTGAAGCAAGCCGTGACACAAGGCGTGAAAGCTTCTGTGAGTTTTGGGGTGTAATTATTCACGAGAGTGAAAAATTGTCACGGTCGCGAAAGTCCAATTGCACGGGCGTGACTCAAGCCGTGAAACTAAGTTTCACCACTTGAAGCCGTGAATCATGTCGTGAACCAAAGTCGTAAAGCTTCTGTGAGTTTTTGGGGCGTAATTGTTCACGGGAGTGAAAAATTGTCATGAGCGTGAAAGTCCTTTTTCACGGGAGTGACTCAAGCCGTGAAACTAAGTTTCATCAGTTGAATCCGTGAAGCATGTCGTGAACCAAAGTCGTGAACGACACTGCCTCTTTGGGCCACTTAAGTCACAGGCGTGAATATATGTCACGGGCGTGACTCTCCTACAACTTTCATCAAATTGAAATTAAGTTCTACAACAAGACTTAATCATTTCAACAAAGATTCTACTTCATAAAACATGAATTCTCATCAAAATTTCTATCTTATAACTTGTGATATGATTCAAGATCAACAATTAAAATTTCATTTTCTTACAATCACAAGTTTAATCCATCAATCATACCTAGTTCTCTTCTAATGAAATTAAATCTTTCCTCATTTAGAGACTTAGTGAAAATATCTGCTAATTGATTTTCTGTGCATATAAATTCTAATTCAACATCTCCATATTGAACATGATCTCTAATAAAGTGGTGTCTAATGTCAATATGTTTACTTCTAGAGTGTTGAATAGGATTCTTTGAAAGATTTATAGCACTAGTGTTGTCACATTTTATAGGTATATGGTTCATCTCATGACCATAGTCCTTAAGTTGTTGTTTCATCCAAAGAATTTGTGTACAACAACATCCAACTGCTACATATTCATCTTCAGCAGTTGAAAGAGCAACTGAAACTTGTTTCTTGCTAAACCAAGAAACCAAACATTCTCCAATGAAGTGACAAGTACCTGAAGTACTTTTCCTATCCAAAAGACTATCAGCATAGTCTGCATCTGAATATCCTATAATATAAAAAGATGAATTCCTAGGATACCATAAACCTAGATGCAATGTTCCATGTAAATATCTTAAAATCCTTTTTACAGCATTTAGATGAGATTCTTTAGGACATGATTGAAATCGTGCACATAAGCAAACACTATACATAATATCGGGTCTAGAAGCAGTGAGATATAAAAGTGATCCGATCATACCTCTATAAAGCTTTTCATTAATGCTCTTACCCTTTTCATCTTTGTCTAGTTTTGTTGATGTGCTTATAGGAGTCTTGGCATTTTTGCATCCTTCCATACCAAATTTTTTGATGAAGTCTTTGGCATATTTGGATTGGTTGATGAATATACCCTCATTGCTTTGCTTTATTTGTAGACCAAGGAAATACTTAAGTTCTCCCATCATGCTCATTTCAAATTCCCTAGTCATGCACTTAGCAAATTCTTGACAAAGAAGCTCATTAGTATAACCAAATATTATATCATCAACATAAATTTGAACAATCAGTATATCATGCTTATGCTTTTTGATGAATAGTGTAGTGTCAACATTTCCCTTTGTGAAGCTATTTTCTAATAAAAAAGAACTTAGTCTCTCATACCAAGCTCTTGGAGCCTGTTTTAAACCATACAAAGCTTTTGAAAGTTTAAAAACATGATTTGACAAATCATAGCTTTCAAAACCTGGTGGTTGTTCTACATACACTTCTTCATCTATATAGCCATTTAGAAATGCACTTTTCACATCCATTTGAAAAAGTTTGAAATTCATGTGACATGCATATGCTAAGAGTATTCTTATAGCTTCTAATCTAGCTACAGGTGCATATGTTTCATCATAATCTATACCTTCTTCCTGATTATATCCTTTTGCAACTAGTCTTGCTTTATTTCTGGTTATTAACCCTTGTTCATCTAATTTATTTCTAAATACCCATTTGCTGCCTATGATTGGATGATTCTTGGGTCTAGGTACTAGGTTTCATACCTTATTTCTCTCAAATTGGTTAAGTTCCTCTTTGACAAGGATCACATGTCTTGCCTTTTTCATATTTAACTCTTGGTAATCCTTTTACTAGTTCTCCTGTGCTGAGACTTTGTATTAAGTCCATATTAGCATGACCAAGTCTTCTATGCCACAGCCAAGACTCATCACTAGTAGTCACAAGACACTAAGATGAATGGTTAGATAACTCATGTAAGTTTATTATGTACGTATTGATATCTCTATTCCTTTAAATATTTCTTGACCATCAATAGAGATTACAAGACATTAATTTGAAGTAAAGATTACTTTGTTTCCTTTATCACATAATTGACTTACACTCAACAAGTTATGTTTCAAGCCATCAACAAGTAAGACATCCTTAATAAAAGTAGTACCATTAACACCAATAGAACCAATGCCAATTACCTTACCCTTTGCATTGTTTCCAAAGGTAACTTTACCTCCATCAATACTTTTGATTTCATTGAAGAGTTCTTTGTCTCCTGTCATATGCCTTGAGCATCCACTGTCTACTAGCCACGCATTTTTGTTTATTATGGACTTGAGGCATATCTATAGAATCACAAATCAAGTATGATATTTAGGTACCCAAATGAGTTTGGGTCCTTGGTGGTTAGCACATGAAGTTTCCCAATGAGCCTTCCTTATCCAGCAATGTTTATTTATGTGACCCATTTTCATACAATAATTACATTATTTAGGTCTAAACTTACTTTTTGGTCTTACATTGTGTTTAAATGCCATAAATCTATTAAACTGATTTTGAGAACAATGACATGCACAATCATGATTAATTTGCATTTTTCTAAATGCATGCTTCCTATACATAAAAGCATGATTATTCTTTTTATGTACAGAAGGTTTAACATTCTTATTTCTTGGTGCAGTTCTAACAGGTGTGGAGATGTGAGATTCTTTAGATTTAACAAATATAGTTTTGTGAGAAGATGATGATGTGTCCTTAAATCCTAGACCATGTCTTATTAAGGGAGGTCTTTGAGACACAATGAGAGTATCTAAGCTTTCTTTACCTTTGTGAAATTTAGAAATGGAATTTCTAAGTTCCTCAACTTCATTTTTCAAAGTATTATTTTCTTTTAACAATGAAGCTGTTGAGGGTCTTGATGAGTATTCATCTAATGACTTTTGAAGAGATTCATTAGATGATTTAAGCTTTATGTTCTCTTTTTCTAAACCATCTATCTTATTTTTTAGATTAGAGATATTATTTCTATAGGTACTAAATTTAGTTCTATATTTCTCTAATTCTATATTTAATTCTTCTATTAGGCTTTGCTCATCATCATCATCATCGCTATCACTATTACTATCATTATCACTACTATCATTATTGAAAGAGTATGAGTGTAGTGATCTTACTTTGTCCGAGACGTCATCCTCAATAGCCATGAAGCATAGGTTGACCTCTTCACTTTCATTATCATCTTTTTCACTTGAAGAGCTTTCGTCATCCCATGTGGCTTTATGACCTTTCTCCCCATTGTCTCTTTGGTATTTGCTCTTATGCTTCTTGAGCCTTGGACATTCTGGTTTGATATGTCCTTTCTTTCCACATTCATAGCATTTTACCTCTTCCTTACTTCTATGTGTATCATTAGAAATTTGTTTAAGGTTTCTTTGCCTGAATTTTTTGGAATTGCTCATTTTCTTCTCAATGATTCTTTTTAATCTCCTTGAAAGCATAACGATGTCCTCATTTTCATCATCACTCATATCTTCATCATCTTCACTTTCTTCTTGAGATTTTGAAGTAGAGGCTTTGAGTGCTAAGGGTTTTCTTTTCTCTGGCTATGCTTCAAGCTCTCTATCTCTCTTTACTGCCATCTCATGTGTGAGAAGCTTGCCAATCAGCACATCAGTATTCATTATGCTCATATCTTCATTTGCTTCTTCTATGCCAGCAACTCTTGAACCATAGTCTCTAAGAGGAAAACTTCTCAAGATTTTATTGTTTACATCTTCCAAACTCAGATGCTTCCCAAGTTTCCTCATTCCATTTATAATGGATAGAAGACGGTTGGTCATATCAGTGATTGACTCATTGGATTTCATCTTGAAGAGCTCATATTCTGAGGTTAGAAGTTGAATCTTCTTGGATTTGACTTGCTTAGTTCCCTCATGATAGTTCTCCAATGTCTTCCACATACTATATGCTGTTGAGCAGTGTTGTATTCTACCACATTCTTCAATAGATAATGAGCTTGATAGGATTGTCATTGCCTTCTTGTTTTTGAAATTAGCTCTTCTTTGAGGTTCTGTCCAATCATCTCTTGATAAGATTTCTTCTTCACCATCAGCTCCTCTTCTGGATGGTGGTGTCCATTCTTTTCGTACACTATCCCAGACTTCAATTCCTTCACTATCCAAGTATGTCTCCATCCTAAACTTCCAATGGGCATAATTTGCTCCATCAAAGTAAGGTTTGAGACTCTGGAATCCTTCACTGGCCATATCTTACTCTTTACTAGAGCTTTTTAGGCTTCGATGCTAGACAAGGATTTGATACCAATTGTTGCCCAGATATTAAGCCAAGAAGGGGGGTTGAATTGGAGTTTTAAAAATTAAACTTTAAAGTGCAGAAATAGACAGTTAATTTTAGAAGGGATAGAGAAAATTTGACACAGATTTATAGAGGTTTGGGTGTTAACAAACCCTACTCCTCTCCCCAATCGCAATTGGGAGTTTCACTAACACACTAAGTGTTACAATGGAGTTTTACAAGCTCACTCCCAACTATGGTGTTTCTCACAATGGCTCACACCTAACCCGGAAATCCCTTGTGTTTTAATGGCTCACACAATAACCAATTCCTTGTGTTTTACAGGCTCACACAAACAACCTACACTTTGTGTTTTATAGGCTCACATAAACAACCTACACTTTGTGTTTTACAGGCTCACACAAACAACCCTTACAAGTGTTCTACTCTTAACCCAGAACTACCCAAAGCTCACTTGAGTAAATATTACAGAGAGAACCACTTATAAATCTTTATTGCTCAAATATGAGGAGCAAAAATATTTTTATAGAGAATTGATTTGTTCTCAAAGTATGAAAGTACAAGATAGCTTGTTATTTGAAGTATATGCTAATCTTTTGTTTTTCTTATCATCCTCTTTTTCCTTAATGCATAAATGACTTCCATTTATACTCCCATGGCTAAATATAGCCATTGGGGTGCATTAAATAAGAAACTAGCCGTTGTACCAACCAAAAAATCGTGCTTGACATTTTTCTCTTTCATTGTTCACGTGCGTGACTATGCTTGTCACGGGGGTGACAGTTCTTCCCAAGCCGTGACTGAAGTGGTGACCTTGGTCGTGAAGCTCTCTGGAATGTTTTTGACATATTGAGTCACGGGCGTGACAAGTTTCCCAGCCGTGAATCAAGTGGTGACTCTGGTGGTGAAGCTCTCTGGATGAAATTGCATGAAGCTTCACAGGGGTGACTGAAATGCTTACTTCACGGTTTGTTTTTCCTTCATGGCCGTGAACTTCAAATGTTGGTTTTGGTAACGGTTAGCTTCCTTCACGGGAGTGACTCCTAGAGTCACGGCAGTGAACATGCTACTACTTGATTTTTGTTTATCAAGGATTATTCTTCCAATTCTCCATTCTTGCTATTTTAATTCATGTCCTGTATAATATACTTACAAAAACAAGTATGTTAAATACAATATTGCTATATTATTTGTTATTATCAAAATGACGGAAATACCCCTCAAGGTTAACAAATAAGATGAAGAGAAGTGTCAAAAAGCCACTTGGGATGATGACTTCTCCCCATTCATTAAGGAAGAAGAGGAAGAGGAGGTGACTAACTTATACGTCATGGCTATTGAGGATGACTTCATTAATGAGGTATGCTCTACATCCCAACATTGTGATTATTTATGTGATTTAATTGATGATGATGATGAAGATATAGTTGAAGTCTTATACCTTGAAATAGAAAGATATAAAAAAAACTAGAACTTTATAGAAAGAATAGCTCAAAGCTTATAAATGATCTTAATGACCTTCAAAAGGTAGTTGAAAAGCTAAAAATTTCAAATGACTATTTAAAAAGATCATTAGATGAAATTTCTTCAAAACCCTCAACAAATTCTCTTTTAAAAGAAAATAATGCTTTAAAAAATGAAGTTGAGGAGCTTAGAAATTCTATTTCTATATTCCACAAAAGGAATGAGAGTTTAGATACTTTAATTATATCACAAAAACCTCCCTTAATGAGACATGGTCTAGTTTTCAATGGAGTATCATCATCCTCCGCACCTAAAACTATATTTGTTAAATCAAACACACCACAAATCTCTACTATTGAGGTAATAGCCCCAAAGCCTAAAGGAAATGCACACACAAAATCCTTTACTCAAAAGAAGAGTAATCAATGGTCACTTAGCTCAAGAGGAAAACCTCAAAAAGCCAAACATGCTTTCTTATACAAGAAACATGCACCTAGAAAAGCACCAATCTCAAATGCATATTTATGTCATTGTGCACAAACACCACATAGGAATATAACAAAGCCTAAACGTATGGCAAAATGGAAAAGCATATATAAGTATAAACAATGTCACTATTGCATGAAATTTAGTCATATAAACAAACATTGTTTTCTAAGGAAGGCTCATTGCGAACCTTCTAGTGCTAACCCCTAAGGACCCAAGTTCATTTGGGTACTTAAAAACCAAACCTAAATTATAGTTTTATAGGTATGCCTCAAATCCACATCAAAGAAAAATACTTGGCTAGTGGATGGTGGATGCTCAAGGCATATGACTAGTAATAAAAGTCTCTTCACCCATATCAAAAGGATTGGTAGTGGTAAGGTAACTTTTGAAAACAATGCCAAGGGTAAGGTAATTGACATTGGCTCTATTGGTTTAAATAATGCAGCTTTAATTCAAAATGTTTTGCTTGTTGATGCTTTAAAACACAACTTATTAAGTGTAAGTCAATTATATGATAAGGGAAATCAAGTCACCTTTACCTCTAATGAATGTCTTGTAACCATTCTAAATGGCCAAAAGATATTCAAAGGAGATAGATATGACAATACTTACATAATAGACTTACACAAGATATCTAACATCTCATCTAAGTATCTTATGACTATTAGCAATGTGTCTTGGATATGGCATAGAAGGCTTAGTCATGCAAGCATGAACTTAATTCAAAGCCTTAGCCAAGGAGAGTTGGTCAATGGACTACCAAAAGTCAAATTTGAAAAGGATAAGGCATATGAACCATGTCAAAGAGGAAAACAACACAAAACATCATTCAAGTCTAAAAAAGCAGTAAGTACCTCTAAACCACTACAACTTTTGCATTTAGATCTTTTTGGAACTACTAGAATTACTAGTTGAAGAGATATACACTATGCATTTATTATTGTTGATAATTACTCCAAATTCACATAGGTAATTTTCTTAGCTCAAAAGAGTGATGCTTTTGAATCCTTTTAAAACTTTGTCAAAAGAGGTCAAAATGAAAAAGGATATTTTATTTCTAAAATAAGAAGTGATCATAGAAAATAATTTGAAAATGAAAATTTTGAAAACTTTTATTTATAATATGGTATTTCTCATAATTTTTCAACTCTTATAACATTTCAACAAAATGGAGTGGTTGAAGGAAAAAATAGGACTTTAATTGAAATGGCTCAAACAATGCTCAATGAGTATGGTTTACCAACCTACTTTTGAGCTGAAGCCACAAATATCATATGTTATATTTCTAACCATGTTTACAAAAGACCTATTTTAAATAAAGCCTCATTTGAGCTATGGAAAGGAAGAAAACCTATAATCTCATATTTTAGAGTATTTGGATGCAAGTGTTTTATATTAAACAACAAGGATAACTTTGGAAAATTTGCCTCTAAATTCGATAAAGGTATCTTCTTAGGATATTCCTCATCTAGAAAAGTTTATAGAGTCTTTAATAAAATATCAACAGTTATAAAAGAGTCTATGCATGTTGTTTTTTTTTTATGAATCTAGTAAACTTGATCTTATGAAAGGTCATCTCTTGATAATATTGTAGAAACAATGAAAAAACTTGATCTTGATCATGAAAAGGATGATGAAACCTCAATGAAAGATGATGATGATCAAAAGGAGCAACAACAAGATAATTTACTATCTCAAGCTCAAGAGCAAGGGACCGAAGAGCTTCCAAATGAGTGAAAATTCATAAGAAACTATCTCATAGAGCACATTATTAGTAATCCTACTAAGGGTGTAAGTACTAGATCTAATCTTAAAATTTTAGATTCTAATCTTGCTTTTATCTCTCAAATTGAGCTAAAGAATATTAATAAGGCTCTAAATGATGAAATTAGATAATTGCTATGCAAGAAGAGCTCAACTAATTTGAGAGAAATAAGGTTTGGACCTTAGTTCCTAGACGTAAAGAATATCCAATCATTGATAGTAAATAGGTGTTTAGAAATAAGTTAGATGAACAAGGTTTTATAACTAGAAATAAGGCTAGATTAGTTTTCAAAGGGTACAATCAAGAGGAAGGCATAGATTATGATGAGACCTATGCTCCGGTCACTAAATTAGAAGCAATTAGAATACTTTTAACTTTTGTATGCCACGTGAATTTTAAAATTTTTCAAATGGATGTCAAAAGTGCCTTTTCAATGCCTTTATAGAAGAGGAAGTCTATATTGAACAACTTTTTGATTTTGAAAGTCATACATTGCCAAATCATGTGTTTAAGCTCACTAAGGCCTTATATAGTTTGGAACAAGCTCCAAGAGCTTGGTATGAAAAGGCTTAGTATAGAAAATTATTTTTCAAAAGGACATGTAGATACAACTCTTTTTATTAAAAAGTAGAAGCATGACATATTACTTGTTCAAATTTATATTGATGATATCATTTTCGGGTCTACTAATGAATTGTTTTGCCAAAAATTTGCTAAGTATATGACTATAGAATTTGAAATGAGCATGATGTGTAGGCTCAAGTTCTTCCTTGGTCTCCAAATTAAGTAAATCAATGATAACATCTTCATTAACCAATCCAAGTACACCAAAGAGCAATTAAAGAAATTTGGAATGGAAAGGTGTAAGAATACAAAGACTCTAATGAACACATCAACCAAATTGGACAAAGATTAGAAGGGCATGAGTATATATGAAAAACTTTATATAGGTCTGATTGGATCTCTTTATACCTTACCACTTCTAGACCTGACATTATGTATAGTGTATGCTTATGTGCTAGACTTCAATCACGTCCTAAAGAATCATATTTGAATGCTGTTAAAAGAATCTTAAAATATTTACATGGCACTATGCATCTAGGTTTATGGTATCCTATGAATACTTCTTTTCATATCATTGGATTTTCAGATGCTGATTATGCCAGTAGTCTATTAGATAGAAAAAACACTTCAGATACTTGTCACTTCATTAGAGAATGCCTAGTTTCTTGGCTTGGCAATAAATAAGTTTTAGTTGCCTTATCAACCGCTGAAGCAGAATATGTGGCAGCAGGATGTTGTTGCACTCAAGTTCTTTGGATGAGACAACAACTTAAAGATTCTAGTCAAATAATGGATCATATTCCCATAAAATGTGATAATACTAGTGCTATAAATCTTTCTAAGAATCGTATCCAGCATTCTAGGAGCAAACATATAGATATTAGGCATTATTTCTTAAGAGATCATGTCCAAAATGTATTGTGTTAGAATTCATTGACACAAACAACCAATTGGCTGATATTTTTACCAAGCCTCTCAATGATGAAAGGTTTTTCTTTATAAAAAAGAGAGCTTTGATGTTAGGTATAATTTGATATTTTGATAATTCTTATATTGTGAATCTTGAGTGATATTTTGATTATTTGATGATTTGCATGATCATATTATATGATAAAATGTTTATTTTTATGTTTAAAATGTTTAGAAAATATTTAGATATCACCTACTTTTGAATGACACTTAGTTTTATTTTTTGACAAAATTTTAGGTATTCACGTTCGTGAATAAATCTTCACGATCGTGAAAACAGTAGCCAAAACTAACAGATTCAATCACGTTTTGTTTCATGCCTTGGATCATGGTTTGATCTTTTGACAACCTTTATTCATGCCCGTGACTTTTTAGCATCATGATCATAAAAATGCCTATCTTCTCAGACAGTCTCGTTCATGCCCTGTCTCACGGTTTGAGTCACTACTTTGTCTAACTGTGAACACAATCGTTCACACCCATGAACATTCATTCACGGCTGTGAAGCGATAGGAAAAAAATTTGAAATTCACTATTTTATCTCACTTTCTCTCTCTTCAACCTCCTAAACACAATTTTACCACAAATCATTGCCAAAATCAATTACCAAATACCTCAATCACTCTTTCTCTAATATTCTATTCGAGTTATTGGTAAAGCTTTCAACCTTAAGCTCGTGTCTCCTTTCTCTCTCTAACTTTCAATCTCTTTATTGGCCTTAGGGTCCGGTCAATTAAAATGGAAGAAGAAGAGAAAGGCCCCAAAGCTCAACACAAATGTTTTACTCAATGTCATACCCTGACATTGCCATTTGAAATACATTTGCATCAAAAAATGGCCTCTCCTATCAATTAGGACCTTCGATTGGGGGTGTGTCAAGGCATTAGGCCTTACCTTCAACATGATAGTTTGGCTATGCAACTGTGGCCTACTAGAGTTTGTTGATATTTATCAACTCGCCTTCCGAGAGCCGATTTTGGAATTTCTTAGCACTTTGCAAGTCTCTCTGGTTGGGAAAGTCTCTTTCCAGCTCTACAAGCAGGAGAAAACCCTGACCACTACTGAATTCAGAGCAATTTCAAGCTCCCACATAAGGGATTGCTCCATGGCAATGAGGCTAGATTTTACCCTCATGACGTCTAGTCCACTTTTGGCAGTGACTGCAGCTGGGATGTTAAAAAGATGAAGAGTACACACTTGAAATCACCAGTGCTTCGTTACATAGACCAGTTTCTAATCTATAGCATCTTTGCTGGGGTGATAGCAACAACTCAATTCAAAAATCTGAATTGCTACTTCTTAAGATGGCTCAGAAGAGTGAGCCCATAGCACTATCCCGATGGTTTGCTTCTCACCTTCAGTCCATTACCTCTTATTGCCATTTGAAATACATAAGCCATGACTCTTATTACCTTAGTTTTACTTTTTATGTCTTAGGATCCTTAGGATCATGTTATCATAGCTTTATGTTTTTTGTTTGTCCTAAGATAATTCTAGGAAAGTCTTTTTTGTATTTACAACTCATATCTTGTAAATTTGTTTTTGTTAATGCAATGATATATGTCTTTTGATTCTCTATTGTCTTATATCTCTTTTTTATTGTGACAAAGGGGGATAATAATTAAGCATAAAGCACATGATGAAGAATGCAATGCAATATATTGATGTTGAATACAATATATGACAATTATACTATGACAATATACTTTGAAATATATGTTACATATACTTGCCATATTCCTTGCATATAAATCATAAAAAGCCTTATCAACATATCATATACTTGAAATATACCTTTCATACACTTGGCATGAATACTATGTTTATCTTGGTATGAATGCTATGTATATTGCTTATCTCAATCTCTTTTGAAGCTTCTCTTGGATCTTGTACTTCTTAGGATTCATGTTTATTAAGCATCATTTAAGGGGGAGAAATTTTATTTTCTCTTTAGACCATATATTTCTTAATTATTTCTCACCATAAAAAATGGAGAGATTGTTGAACCTTGAGAGATATTTCCACCATTTTGATGATAATAAATAATTAGGCAATAAGGAATTTAACCATATTTGTGTTCTAAATGTGTTAGACGAGTTATGCATTCCTAAAACCTTGAAGCAAGTTGAAAGACAAGAATTGAAGTTCAAAATATTGAATATAAGCAAAAAGTCACGCCCTTGGTGAAAAATCACCACCCCCGTGAAACTAGCTCTTCATACCCATAAAACTAGTAAGCACCAAGACTATTCATTCAAACATTCATGGCAGTGAAGCATTGGCTCAACTATGAAGATTGATCAAGTCACGCTCATGAATATTTTGTCATGCTTGTGAATGACCAATCATTTTTGAAACAAAATGAGTCACGACTAAAGCTACCATTTTCATTAACAGCTATGAAGAACAGTCGTGCCCGTGAACCTAGAGAGACAAACTTGTTAGACGTGAACAAAAAAGCAGTTGAACGACTATTTTCACATTAAATACACCCCAAATGGCTATATTTGATCTAGAAGTATAAATACAACACATTTATGACTTCTACAAGTTAGACAAACAATTATTTAATCTTCTAATCATGTATAACTTTGCACATTTATTTTTTATTCAACAACTTTCATTATTTATGATTGTAAAACCATAATTGCTCATAATTGTTGGGCATTTTGGTTAGTGAGTGTTTTCATCTTGTAATCAATTCTTCAAAAGTGAGTTTGAGTGAGTTGGGTTGTGAGTGAAATACTTTTATGAGTTTTTGTGTGAGCCATAAAAAATACAAGGATTTAGTTGTTGTGTTAGCCATTAAAACACAAGGGTTTTTCTAGGTTAGGTGCTAGCAAAGAGAGAAACACTATAGTTGGGAATGAGCCAGAAAAAACTTCATTGTAACACTTCAAGTGTTAGTGAAACACCCAATCGAGGTTGGAGAGAGGAGTAGAGTTTGTTAATACCTGAACCTCTATAAATCTTGTGTGCACTATATCCCTCTTCCTTTCACCATTTATTATTTAGCTTTTTTTTTTCTCAAGTAATTTTTATTTGCTAACTAATTCAACCCTCCTTTTTGGTTATTGTTTTGGGCAACAATTCTTAATAGTCACCTTATTCAATTATTTGTAGTATATGCACAATCGGATAGACCCATCTTTCTTTTTTACAAACAAAAATAGTGCACCCCAATAAGATACACTCAGCCTGATAAAAGCCTTATCTAGAAACTCTTGCAACTGAGCTTTTAACTATTTCATCTTTGATGGTGCCATTTTGTACAGTACTATGGATATCAGGGTTGTTGCCTAGACAATGAATCAAGAAGGGGGTTGAATTGGTTAGCAACTAAAAAAAATTGCTTAACTTGAAAGTGCGGAATAAATTAAATAGAGTAAGGAATGAGAGATATCACACAAGATTTACAGAGGTTCGGATATTAACAAACCTCATTCCTCTCCCCAATCTCAATTGGATGTTTCACTAACACATTAAATGTTACAATGGAGTTTTTTTTTTCAAGCTCACTCCCAACTGTAGTGTTTCTCTCAAAGGCTAACACTTAACCCAGAAATTCCCTTGTGTGTTTTTTAATGGCTCACACAAAAACCAAATCCTTGTGTTTTATAGCTCACACAATAAACCCTTACAAGTGTTTCATTCTTAACCTGAAATACCCAAATTCACTTTTGAGTAATTGGTTACAATGAAAAACACTCAGTAACCAACAATGCTTTGTATAATGAGCAATTAGGTTTTCACAATGAATAAAGGTTTGTTTTGAAAAAATTATTAATACACAAGGCTATAACAAGATTAATAATTTAAAGTAATTGTTGTTCTTCTAATTGGGATTCATAAATGACTTGCATTTATACTCCATCTGTGAATTATAGCCGTTTAGGTGCATTTAATGCAAAAATAGCCATTGAACCAACTCTTAATTTCGTATCTGACATATTTCTCTATCCTCATTCACTGGCGTGAATATATGTGTCACGATCGTGAATGTTCTTCCAAACTGTGGTTTAAGTGGTGACTCTGGTCATGAAGCTCTTTGGAAGAATTAGAGGTACTTGATCATGGGCATGACTAATAATTTCACGAGCGTGAATATTCTTCCAAGCTGTGGTTCGAGTGGTGACACTAGTCGTGAAGCTCTTTAGAAGAATTTGACATATTTTGGTCACAGGCGTGACTGTCTTTCACGGGCATGATTGCTTGATCATTCACAGTTGGTTTGATCCTTCATGGCTGTGAACTATGAATGTTGGAGAGTTAGCGCTAGGCTATATTCACGGGCGTGACTTCACTATGTTTTTTATTTTAATCTTCAAAAGTTGTCTTTCAATCTTGCATCATGTTCTAATAAAGACATATCATGTTTAACACACTTAGAACAAACATTGTTAAATATATTATTGTTATTTTATTTGTTATCATCAAAATGACGTAAATACCTTTCAAGGTTCAACAATGTCCTCCTTTTTTATGGTGACAAATAATCTAGCAATATGTGCTTTTGAGAAGTCTCCCCCTCAAAAGGTGCTTAAGGTAAAATAAAAGAGTGCAAGATTTGAAAGAGATATAGTAAAGGTATTTGCAAACTAATAAGATATATGCAAGGTATATCTTAAGTATATCTCATCAATTAACACATGTATTACCAAGTGTATTCAAAGTATATGTGAGATATATGTTAAGTATATCTTATGCATTAAAAAGAGTTGGGAATAAGTTCAAGTTTGCAAAGTATATGTGAGGTATATCTTATACATATTATCAAATGAAATAATATTTACATATTTCGTACCACACATAGCATATTTCAAGTTTGCAAAGTATATGCGAGGTTGATGTGAGGTATATCTTATGCATATTATCAAATGAAATAATGTTTGCATATTTCATACCACACATAGCATATTTGTGTATAAATCACATTCACATATATGCTAGGTTCTCCCCTTTTTGTCATCAGTAAAAACTTGAAATATCTATAACATAATTGTATTAAAATTTAAAGGAGAAGGATTACATTAGATTGCAAAACAAATAAATAAATAACATCAAAAGTAAAGCTACTACTAGAAAACTAGCACTCTAGGTAGGCTTCAAGCTGACAAATCACCCCTAAGGCGTGTTACCTCTGCCCCGAGGCTGTCCATTTGAGACTCTATGAAGTCTTTGAGGTTTTCCAACCTCTCATCAATGAAAGCCTGCATCATGTCTAGGTGAGGTGCTATAAGATCAACAACTTGCTATGCCAAAATGGATGTGGTAGAGGCCAATGATTAACCAACATCCTCAGTTACTATCGGCATCGATGTCTTGTCATGGGCTCCCTTTCTTTGCTGGACAGAATGAAGACCAACTTTGAAGGCATTATAGTCATGATCTTCCCAATTAATTTCACCAACTGGAATGGTGAAACGGTAGTAGACATTGTCTTCATAAATGATACGAACAGCTGCTCCCATCTTGATAGAGGACTCGACATCGAATCGATCTCGTTGATGAGATGAAATGAGAGTGTAATTGTGGTCATCGAGGCTCAAATACCCTAGCTCGATGGCTAAGTGGGTTACATACCCACCAATCAAAATATCTCCCTCTGTCTTCGTTGCAATGGAAAGGAGGTGATGTGCGAACCATCATGACAGTGCTATGGATAGTCCTCTTCATGCCATCTCTAACAGAAAGAGCTCTGATTTTCTGATTGCCCCATTGCTATCTCCTCGAGCAAATATACTATAGGTGAGAAACCTATGTATATACTTATGCTTAGGAGACTGAAGGTGGGTGATCTTTGTCTTCTTCACATCCCAGCTAGACTCCAAGATGAAATGTGTCCAAGATGGAGGAGCATAAAATTCAAATTCACTCTTGTTTAGGATGCCATTTGAAGGAAGCTTGAAAATAGTGCCAAATTCTACTGCAGTGAGAGTGTTAGGATGCTTGCAGAGATGAAATTTTATGGTTTCGGTGGGTGAGACTTGTAACATGCTAAGGAACTTGAGAGTTGGTTCCCGTAGCATTGGACGATATATGTCCACAAACTCTCTGAAGTGACAAGCTTGTAATTGCTCAATCATGCTTGTCTCATGACCAAGAGTCTTGATAGAATTCCACTTGAAGGATCGTGATGATAATAGAGGTCTTTTCTTAAGAACGACATATCACGGATGGCAATGATCCGTAATGACGTTAAGTAGATAATCAGTGTGGCATCTTAGAGCATGTGATTTCTTCCTAATGCCTTTGGAAGAACCAAATTCCATTTTGATTAGCTTTGATCAATGGAATGAGAAGTAATTTTTGGAATAGGATTGAAGAACCCTTGAGAAAAATTGTGATACTTTGAAGAAGGAAGAGGGGTTTAGAACGATTTTATAGATGGAAATGTAGGTAAGGAGGCCAAAATGTTTGAGAGATATTGAATGGGAGTGTTAAATGAGAGAATTTGTAGAGATGGAAATGAGAAAAGATAGAATATTTGTTGTATAGTTGATAGATTCACGGCCATCAGTCATCAGTCACGGGCGTCAATAATCGTGGTCACGGATTGTTTAAGGAGCACTTTAGTTGTGAAAAAAAAAAGATGAATCGAGTCACGGTCGTGATATTAAATAGTCATGGGCATGAATCAGGCTTTTCACGGGAGTGACAAAAATGGTCTCAGGAGTGAAGATTAGGCTTCATAACTTCTACCCATGAGGCAAGGTGTGAAATAAAGCATGAACAGTTCTGGAGTTATTTGCTATCAATTTTCACGGTCGTGAATCAGGCTTTTCATGGGAGTGACAAATATTGTCACGATTGTGAAACTTAGTTTTCACTACTTCTACTCGTGAAGCATGTCGTGAATCAAAGTGTGAAAGCTATTAGAACTATTTGCTATTATGTTCACAACCGTGAATATATGTCACTGGCGTGAATCACCCCAAATATTCAAAAAAATAAAATTAAGTCTAAAACAAAGACTATAAGATTTCTAAAAAGGTTTCTATGCCTTCAAACATGTATTTCTATCATATTAACCATTTCATATCATAAAATTAGTCAAGTAAATTGTCATCATATGAAGGAATTAACATTCAATGTTCACACAACATACAATTGGAAAGAAAATAATTAAGACAAAATTGATCCATCAAGCATACCAAGCTCTCTTCTTATGAAACAAAAACTTTCTTCATTAAGAGGTTTGGTAAAAATGTCTGCCAATTAATTGTTTGTATCAATAAATTCTAACACATCTCTATATTGAACATGATCCCTAAGAAAATGATGTTTAATGTCAATATGCTTACTTATAGAGCATTTATTGGGATTCTTAGATAGGTTGATGGCACTTGTATTATCACATTTTATGAGTATATGGTCCAAACTATGACCAAATTCCTTTAGTTGTTGTCTCATCCATAGGATTTGAGTGTAACAACATCCTTCTACCACATATTCCGCTTCAGCAATAGATAAGGCAATTGAAACTTGTTTCTTGCTAAACCAAGAAACTAGGCATTCACCAATAGAGTGACAAGTGCCTGAAGTACTCTTTCTATCCAATAGACTACCGGCATAATCTGAATTTGAATATCCTATGATATGGAAAGATGAATTTCTAGGATACCATAAGCCTAGATGCAATGTGCCATGTAAATATTTTAAAATTTTTTTTACAGCATTCAAATGTGATTCTTCAGGACAAGATTGAAATCTAGCTCATATGCATATATTATACATTATATAAGGCCTAGAGGTAGTAAGGTATAAAAGTGATTTGATCATACCTCTATAGATCTTTTCATTTATGCTCTTACCCTTCTCATCTTTGTCCAATTTTGTTCATGTGCTCATAGGAGTCTTAGCATTTTTGCATCCTTACATTCCAAATTTCTTGATTAACTCTTTGGAGTACTTGGATTGGTTGATGAATATGCCCTCATTGCTTTGTTTGATTTGTATACCAAGGAAGAACTTAAGTTCTCCCATCATGCTCATTTCAAATTCCCTAGTCATACACTCAGCAAATTCTTGGCCAAACAATTCATTAGTAGACCCAAATATGATATCATCAATATAAATTTGAAAAATCAAAATGTCATGAATATGTTTTTTAATAAACAATGTTGTATCATCATGTCCTTTTGAAAAATTATTTTATAAAAGAAAAGAACTTAGTCTTTTATACCAAGCTCTTAGAGCTTGTTTTAATCCATACAAGGCTTTTGATAGTTTAAAAACATGATTAGGCAAATTATAGCTTTCAAAACCCGGAAGTTGTTCTACATAAACCTCATCTTATATAAAACCATTTAAGAAAACACTTTTGACATCCATTTGAAAAAGTTTAAAATTCATATGACATGCAAATGCTAAAGATATTCTTATGGCTACTAATCTAGCTACTGGAGCATAGGTTTCATCATAATCTATACCTTCCTCTTTATTATAACCCTTTACAACCAACCTAGCTTTATTCCTAGTTATTGAACCTTGTTCATCTAACTTATTTCTAAACACCCATTTACTACAAATGATTTGATGTTCTTTGGGTCTAGGAACCAAGGTCCATACCTTACTTCTCTCGAATTGGTTGAGTTCCTCTTGTATAACAATCACCCAACTTTCATCATTAAAAGCCCTATCAATATTTTTAGGCTCAATTTGAGAGACAAAAGCGAGGTTAGAATCTAAGAGTTTGAGATGAGATCTAGTACTTACACCCTTAGTAGGATCACCAATGATTTGTTCATTGGGGTGATTCTTTGTCATTTTCCATTCCTTTAGAAGTTCTTGGTTGTCTTGCTCATGAGCTTGAGGTAGAGATACATATTTTTTTCGTTTCTCTTGATCATCATCATCTTTCTCATAATCAAGATCAAGCTTCTCTATTGTACCTAAATGTCATTAAGAACACTACCTTTCACAAGATCAAGCTTACTATATTCATCAAAAACAACATTCATAGACTCATTAACAACTAAAGATCTTTTATTAAAGACTCTATAAGTTTTTCTAGTTGTAGATTATCCTAAGAAGATACCAACATCAGATTTAGAGGCAAAATTTCCAAGGTTGTCCTTGGTGTTTAATATAAAACACTTGCATCCAAATACTCTAAAGTATGATATCATGGGTTTTCTTCCATTCCATAGCTCAAAAGAAATTTTGTTTAAAAGTGGTCTTTTGAAAACTCGATTTGAAATATAATATGCAGTATTTGTGGCTTCAGCCCAAAAGTAGGTTGGTAAACCATACTCATTGAGCATAGTTCGAGCCATTTCATTTAAGGTTCGATTTTTCCTTTATACTACCCCATTTTGTTGAGGTGTCATACGAGTTGAAAAATTGTGTGAAATACCATATTCTAAACAAAAGTTCTCAAAATTTTCATTTTCAAATTCTTTGCCATGATCGATTCTTATTTTAGAAATAAAATAGCCTTTTTCATTTTGAACCTTTTTAGCAAAATTTTTGAAAGAATCGAAAGCATCACTCTTTTGAGCTAAGAAAATTACCCAAGTGAATCTAGAGTAATCATCAACAATAAAAAAAAAGCGTAGTGTTTACCTCATAAACTAGCAACTCAAGTAGGTCCAAAAAGATCTAAATGTAAAAGTTGTAGAGGCTTAAAGGTACTTACTATATTTTTGGATTTTAAGGATGACTTATGTTGTTTTCCTCTTTGGCAAGGCTCACATGTCTTATCCTTTTCAAATTTGACTTTTGAAAGTCCACTTACTAGTTCTCATTTGTTATGGCTTTGAATTAATTCTATGCTTGCATGACCAAGCCTTCTATGTCATAGCCAAGATTCATCACTAATAGTCATAAGACACTTATGACTATTAGTGTTGAAAATTTTATGATAGACTATTATGTAAGTATTGACATCTCTATCACCCTTGAATATCTCTTGGCCACTTAAAGAGGTTACAAGACATTTATTTGAGGTAAAAATAACTTGGTTCCCCTTATCACATAATTGACTTACACTTAACAAATTATGTTTCAAACCATCAACAAGCAAAACATCTTCAATAAAAGTAGTATTATTAATACCAATAGAGCCAATGCCAATTACCTTACCCCTAGCATTGTTCCTAAATATTACCTTACCACCATCAATTCTTTTGATGTGATTGAAGATTTCTTTGTTCCCGGTCATATGCCTTGAGCATCCACTAACCACAAGCCAAACATTTCCTTCATAGTGGACTTGAGGCATACCTATAAAATTATAATTCAAGTTTGGTTTTTAGGTACTCAAACGAACTTGGGTCATTGGGGGTTAGCGCTTAACAGTTCCCAATGAGCCTTCCTTATCCAACAATGTTTGTTGATATGACCGAATTTCATACAATAATTACATTGTTTAACTCTAAACATATTTTTTGGTTTTGACATGCTTTTTGGTCTTAACATTCTTTTAGAGGGTGTTTGTGTGCAATGACATACACATGCATGATGAATAGGTGTTTTCCTAGGTGCATGTCTCTTATACATGAAAGCATGATTGGCCTTTTGAGATATCCCTCTTAAGCCATGTGATCCTTGACCATTCTTCTTATGAATAGGAGGTTTAACGTGTGTTATGCTCTTAGCCTTTGGGGCTATTACCTCAATTGTAGAGGGTTTGTGGTACACTAGACTTAATCAATGTAGTCTTGTGAGATGAGGATGATGTTTCATTAAATCCTAGACCATGTCTTATTAAATGTGGTCTTTGAGAAACTATGAGAGTATCTAAACTCTCTTTGCCTTTATGAAACCTTGAAATGGAGTTTTTAAGTTCCTCAACTTCATTTTTCAAAATATTGTTTTCTTTAAGCAAAGTTTTAGTTGAGGGTCTAGAGGAATACTCATCTAATGATTTTTGAAGAGTTTCATTAGAAGTTTTAAGATCAAAATTCTCTTTTTTTAAAAATTCCATTTTGTTTTTCAAATCTAAAATATTATTTTTATAAGTGTTAAATCTACTTCAATATTTTTCTCACTCTAGGTTCAATACTTCT
Organism: Triadica sebifera; assembly: GCA_023653625.1. Classification (NCBI taxonomy): domain Eukaryota; kingdom Viridiplantae; phylum Streptophyta; class Magnoliopsida; order Malpighiales; family Euphorbiaceae; genus Triadica; species Triadica sebifera. The sequence goes on along the minus strand of CM042898.1, from coordinate 12,777,829 downwards.
ATTAAACTCTGCTCATCATCATCTTCACTATCACTATGATTATCACTACCATCATTATTAAAAGAGTATGAGTAAGAAAGACCAACCTCATCCGTGAAGTGATCCTTTAAAGCCATGAAGCATAGGTTGACCTCTTCTCCTTCATTATCATTTTTTTCACTTGTAGAGCTTTCATCATCCCATGTGGCTTTGTGACCTTTCTCCCTATCTTCTTTTTGAAATTGTTTCTTGTGTTTCTTAAGCTTTGGACATTCTGGTTTTATATGTCCTTTCTTCCCACATTCATAACACTTTATCTCCTTTTTATTTCTTTGAGAGTCATTTGAGGAGTGTTTGAGGGTTCTTTGTTTGAAGTTTTGAGAATTACCAAGTCTCTTCTTAATTATTCTTTTTAATCTTCTTTAGAGCATGACAATGTCCTCATTTGCATCATCACTCTTTTCTTCATCATCTTCAATTACCTCTTGAGATTTTGAAATAAAGGCTTTGAGTGCTAGAGGCTTTCTCTTTTTTGGTTCGGCTTCAAGTTCTCTATCTCTTTTTATCGCCATTTCATGCGATAGAAGTTTGCCAATTAGCACATCAGTAGGCATAATGCTCATGTCTTCATTGGCCTCTTTAATACTCGCAACTCTTGAACCATATTCTTTGAGAAGAAGGCTTCTCAGAATCTTGTTGTTCACATCTTCCAAGCTCAAATGCTTTTTGAGCTTTCTTATGCCATTGATGATGGCTAAAAGACGGTTCGTCATATCGGTGATAGATTAATTGGATTTCATCTTGAAGAGTTCATATTCCGAGGTGATAAGTTGAATCTCCTTAGATTTAATATGTTTGGCTCCTTCATGATAACTCTCCAATGTTTTCCACATGTTATAGGTGGTAGGGCAATGTTGAATCTTGGCACATTTTTCAATAGATAGAGAGCTTGCAAGGATGGTCATTGCCTTTTTGTTTTTGAAATTAGCTGTAACATCCTTGACCTTCCCCACATGTATTTCATCGAACATAAGCATCTTGCATACAATTCAATTGAACACGTGCATTTCATACGTATTTTCGTAGGAACAAGTTTATGACACGCACTAGCTACGTGTCCTAGTATTTGGCACTTGTATCGAGTCGCACGTGTGTAATTATAACCTAAATGAGGATAACAAAGTATTAGAAATGAATTGAATAAGGTGTATAAATTAAAGTAAACAAAGTGATTAGATTAAGATTAGTAAACAATTACATTGTTAATTTAGTTAAATCGGGTCAAATGATTAAGTTGTATTATTGTGTGAATTAATGGAATTATAAATATATGTAAATAAAAATAATAACAATATAAAATAAAATGAAAATGAAACAAAAGAGAAATATAAGAGAAGAGAAATGAGAAATGAGAAGAGAAAAGAGAAGAGAAAAAGAGAAAAAGAGAAAAAGAGAAAAGGACAAAAAACAAGTTGGCTTTATCTTCATATATCTTTCCCCATTTCTGCCTCCTCACTCCAGCCCGACTTCTTCTTCAATTTCCTCCATTTCAGACTTAAATTCTTCCTTGTTTCACCTAGTTTTTGAAGCTAATTGATCCCTTTCAAGGTTGTTCTTGGTAAGTAATCAATTCTTATTGCTATAGGGTTGATTTGAGTTGCTTAGGTTCAATATTAGGAACTGAATTGCACCCCGATTTTGATATTAATAGAAATTGATTCTGGAAATGTGTAAAACACAAAAGTTTTTCCTTTATATCTTAAATTTGTGGATATGTAAACATTGTTTCAAGATGTTATTTATAGGGAGAGATATGCTCTTCGTACTGAAACTGGTCAGGGTGTAAACCCTAACCAAGTTAGCTACTGTGTGGTTTGATTTCGAATATGTTAAAGCACTTATTTTAAGTCTCTAAAAACATAAAAGTTGTAGATATATGTGTTTTTTATCCGTATACCAAATTTCAGGTTCATAGGTCTTGTAAATGGGGAGTTAGGGTGAATGGAACCATGACTGTTCCATGGTTTGAACTGCCTACTGAGTGCCCTGGGAAGATCCAGTACATGGGTTGACTAATTTGAGCTTGTTATAGCTAGATTATGTACATTCTCAAAACATGAAAGTTATAGATATATGTCTTAGCTAAATTTTGGTACTAATTTCAGCTTATTTCGTTATCTATAGACTACGTTATGGCCTTTGGAAGTCATACTGGTCCGGAAGCCAATTCTATTCTGGAACAGTAAAATGTTTGGTATAATTATAAGACCATAGAGACATAATTGGTATAAGTTGTAAACATGAAACATGTTCCATATGAACCCATATAAGTTTATGTAAAGTTTCATTAAAATATGACTTATATAGTGTAAATTATGATGAACCCAAATGAGTACCCTGAAACTGCCTAAAGGCAGAAAATAAGGCAGAAAACAGAACACTCTTAGAAATTCCACCAAATATTGTAAAATGATCCAATTGGTCTAAAATTTTAATATGTTCTATAATTATATGTTATTTTTAATTAGGAACAAGAATCAGATTAATTGGTCAATTATAGAAAAAGTTATAGGCGAAACAGTCCCATAAGGTCACACTGCCTCATAGGAAAAATCTTAGCTATTGACATGAACAATGCATATTAATTTGTTTAAGCCACATTAAGTCTCCCTAATCATGAGTTAATCGATTATGTTTTCATATTAGGCTCGCAACATATTGGAGACCCACAAGGATCAGATAGACAATAACTTAGGGGTCGGAATCAAGGGAGAACGGTGAGTCTAATTATCGATTGAATTCTTTAGTGCAAATGAATGTTGCTTGCTATGTAATTCATGTGATTGTCATGATTGGTCCTTGATAATGTAATGATGGATAATTTGTGACATTGTGGTACATATAAATGGTATACGTGTGGTATATTTGAGGTATATGTTTGACAAATGTGATATATACACATGGTATATGTATAGTATATGCAAGGTATATGCTTGACATATGAGGTATATATGGAATATATGTATGTTGTATATGATAAAGATGTAATGGTTGATGAATGCTTAAATACAAGTGCATATGCATATGGGCTAAAAAGGCGTTGTGACTAGTTAATCGACATTGCAAAGCAAAAGAAGAGGCCTATGGCCTAACAAATGTGCAAAGCAAAAGAAGAGGCCTATGGCCCAACAAATGTGCAAATGAAACAAATGATCGAGCTAGCTAGCAAATGCAAATGCAAATGTTCATATGGAAACCCGGGGCAATGTTCGTTTAATCTGGTCACAACAAAATAAAATGTACAAGCAAAGCATAAGTAAATAACAATTATTGAATACTTGATTTTATCTATATTTATATGTTATTGACTGATGAATGGAATGGAATACATGGTATATATTGGAATTGTGATTTATGACTATGAGTTGTTTGGTACTTTAGAGCTCATTGGATGGTTATTCTCACTGAGCCGCAACTCATCAATTTGCATCATTTTTCAGGTAAAGAGAAGTGATAGCTCATTTTGAGTAGCGTATAAAAGACATGGAGCACAGGTCACTGGCCGAGCCTCATCACTCTCTCTCTCCTTGCATTCCACACAAGCATGAAAACATGTCATCTGTATTTTGACTTATATGCTTGAATATGTATTATCACTCTAGATTAGTTTTGAAATGTATAAATGGAAACAACTCGTAATCCTTCGGAAGGAAAGTTTATGTTTTAATATATGTGATATATTATATTGTAGTGAAAACCTCAGTGTTAACTTTGCAAAGTCATGAAATTATATTACAGGATATGAAAAAAAATTTACTACCACTGTTATCAGGGTATTTTCTCTTTCCAATATGCAGGATGTGATTATTTGATACAGAAATAGGTTATATTTAAATGCATAAGATGTGGCGTTACATTAGCTCTTCATCAAGGCTTTATCCAATCATTTCTTGAAAGAATTTCTTCTTCACCATCTACTCCTCTCTTAGTTGGTGGTGTCCATTCTTTTCGAACACTATCCCAAACTTTGATTCCTTCACTATCGAGGTATGTCTCCATCTAGAATTTCCAATTAGCATAATTTGCTCCATCAAAGTAAGGCTTGAGACTTTGAAATCCTTCATTGGCCATTTCTTGATCTTTGCTATCACTTTTTAAGCTTTGTTGCTAGACAAGCTCTAACACCAATTGTTGCCTAGACAATGAACTAATAAGGGGGTTGAATCGACTAGCAACTAAAAAATTTGTTTAACTTGAAAGTGCGGAATAAATTAAATAGAGTAAAGAATGAGAGATATCACACACAAGATTTATAGAGGTTTAAGTACTAACAAACCCTATTCCTCTCCCCAATCTCAATTGGGTGTCTCACTAATAAATTAAGTGTTACAATGAAGTTTTTTTTCAAGCTCACTCCCAACTATGGTGTTTCTCTCAAAGGCTAACACCTAACCCAGAAATTCCCATGTGTTTTTTTAATGGCTCACACAAAAATCAAATCCTTGTGTTTTATGGCTCACACAATAAACCTTTACAGGTGTTTCACTCTTAACCGAAAATGTCCAAACTCACTTTTGAGTAATTAGTTACAATGAAAAACACTCAGTAACCTACAATGCTCTGAAATAATGAACAATTAGGTTTTCACAATGAATAGAGGTTTGTTTTGAAAAATAGAAGCTCTCTGAAAGAATTGGAGGTACTTGATTATGGGCGTGACTAATAATTTCATGGGCGTGAATATTCTTCTAAGTTGTGGTCCAAGTGGTGACACTGGTTGTGAAGCTCTTTAGAAGAATTTGACATGTTTTGGTCACGGGCATGACTGTCTTTCATAGACATGACTGCTTGATCATTCATGGTTAGTTTGATCCTTCATGGACGTGAACTTTGAATGTTGGAGAGTTGGTGCTAAGCTATATTCATGGGCGTGACTTAAGTAGTCATGGGCGTGATTTTGCTATGTCGTTGATTTTAACCTTCAAAAGTTGTCTTTCAATCTTGCATCATGTTCTAATTAAGACTTATCCTGTTTAACACACTTAGGACAAACATTGTTAAATATATTAGTGCTATTTTATTTGTTATCATAAAAATGACAGAAACACCCATCAAGGTTCAACAGGGGTTGTACTAGGTGTGAGCTCTATAGAGAACTCAACATATCTATTCAATGGTAAACCTGGTAAATCATCTGGAAACTCTTTCATTGTAGGGATATCCTAGAGATCTAGAACTCCTCTTCTGGTGTCAATGGCATGGGCCAAATAAAGCCTCACGTCCTTTCCAGACCATCTTTTGCACTTTTATCATAAAAACTATCTGTGAAGGTTGTGGAAACCTCTCACCTTTTACTACCACCTTTTCTTATTCTAGAGTTTTAAAAATAGCTATCTTAAACCAGTAGTATACAACCGTCTCATGTTGTAAGAGTCAATCCATACCTAATATGGCATCATACTCATGAAACAACAACTTTTTAAGGTCCACAAAAAACTCTTTCCCAAGCACAACTAAGGGCAACTTCTGAATATATGGTTCACAACCACACTGTGGCCTAAAGAGTTTGTGGCCTCAATCTCAAACTCTATGTTCTCTATTTTCATATTGTGTTGACTATGCATGCTCATGCAAACATATGAATGTGTAGAGCCTGGGTCTATCAAAGCACATATATTAGAGCCATGTAAAGAGAACATATCCACTATGATGTCTATGGCTCATTGGTCCTCATAGGCCTTCATCACATATGCCCTAGGTGGAGCTCTATTGGGTCTCAGCCTATTCACTTTCTTTGAAAGAGCCTAGTTAGGTCCTATAGAACCTCCTCATGTCTGATTCCTGCTTTGGACCAAAGCTGATCCTATTATCTGTGTAGGTGTAGCACTTGTCAACAAAAGGCAATCCCTTCTCATATGGTTAACCAACACTCTCCTCTATGATTCATCTAACATATCCCACATATGGGAGCAAGATCCCTAGCCATCTATATATTGGTAGTAGTTGAGGTAGTCTTAGAGGATGGTCCCCTTCTAAACGAACTAGGCTATGACTGACTCTGACCTTTGCCCTCTCCTCTATTCTAGGATTATCCTAAGAAGAAATACCTTTATTGCCAGTTGTCTGCCACACTGGCTGTGGGTCTCATGTATGTCTCTTCTGCCCTTCTCTTCTCATACTCATATTCATGTTCTTGTAGTAGTGATACTGCATACTTTGTCTCGTGCTCGTTAGCACACTAACTCTTCGAAGACCCTCTCAGTCTTCTCTAGCCAAAATTTGGCTGCAGCTGGATCATTTTTTTCTTCTATCGAGGAAATTAATGGCTCTATACTTTCGAAGCCTATCAATTTTTCTCTTAGGTGCCTTTTGTAGTGGTAGTTATGGAGATGACTGTGGTGGTATCTGTGGCATGGCCTGTGGTATAACCTAGGCCGACTGCTGAAAAATACAGGCCATCTATTACATGATCAGTATCGCACCTAGATCCACTTGTTTGACAGGTGGCTGTTGAGGAATTGTAGCAGCATCTAGACCCCTTAGACTTGAAGCACTGGGTTGATTAGGAGCCCTTAGATCTGGAAAACTATTGCTCATAGTAACTTCATATGCTTCCTATTCCATCTATACCTATACATTTCTACAAGTCAACATAGAAACCATTAGAGTCTGAAGTTAATATATATATATATATATATATATATATATATATATATATATATATATATATATATATATATATATATATATATATATATATATATATATATATTAAGTTTAGGCTCCAATGGGTTGATGTTTACAATAATTCATGTCTTATAGCAAAAGATTGCATAAACTTTAAATTATAAGACATGTATGAAAGTAAACAACCCATAAACCCATATGTCATGTACAAAATACAAAATATGATATATCACTGACCCTTGTCAGGTCTGTTTTGTTGTCTTTGTATTGGGCTGGCTTCTCTTGATCAACCCCTATATTCTAGGCTCCGATCTATATGGAGAAAATACCCACACACTAAGCTTTTGAAAGCTTAGTGGTACGTATAGGCATATAAATTCAATATGCATTCATACAATAATATCACATCATACATATACATGGCATTATATTAAAACAATGTGGCATGGCAGTGAAATCATAACATCATGTAATATAATTCACCTTAACATATGAAACATTTTCCATTGTATACATATGTCATTAAACCTTTTTTTCACTATAATGTATTCACTTATTACTTTAGCATCTTAGCCCAACAACTCTCAACCTAGACTATTTGGATATGGGTTATGAACAGGGGCACTCTCTGAGCTTAAGCCACCCTGCCATTGTTTATAATCATATATATTTGTCTGGGTTCCACAAGTCAATAGCACTCTTCAAGCTTAATCCACATTGACTAAGTAAAACCTATATCTTTTGCATGCAATATAGGATCAAAAGCGCTCTTTGAGCTTAAACCATTTTGTCCTTAAAAGAAATCATTATGTAACATATAACTACAGTACCATACAACCCTTTAATGGCATACCACATGTCCTATTTCTTGTTCCAGTATCGAGCCTGGGCTTTACTTGTTCATATATTCTTTGTTATACTTTTACATATACTTTTATCTTATAACATAACATTTGGAGCATAAGAAATTCATTGTGTAGCATATATGCATGAATCAACTTCTAATCATGCGTCTTCTATTTATATCATACCATTATGAAAACATATGCATAGCCAATACATAGCAATCATGGAAGAACAACATATAAAAATTTAAACATGATTCATAGGCATGAACTATATGTCCACACTATAAAGGTTCATTCACGGAAACCCCCATCCGTGAACCAAACCGTTAACTAAGTCGTAAACACCTCTGTGCAAAAACTGCACATTTTTTCATAGGCATGACTGTGTTTATGATATGGAGATTCACGGTCATGAACACTTAGTCACAGGTGTGAATCTGGGTTTTCCAGCAGTGATAGCATAAAACAAGGCATTTAATACAATCCATATGCAAAGGATTTTATGATTGTCCTATGACAATATTTTCCTATCAACATTTTCATCAAATGTGCATTAAACATGTTATAACATCATTTCACCATATGAAAGCACATAACATCATATTTGAACCTATGAATCTCAAGAACTCATCTCATGTTCATTAACTTCCATAACATGCATTTATAGTACAACTTGCTTTTGTTCCATCTTTAACTTTACTTTTTTTCAATTATAATATTGCCATCTTCATATCTTAATCTCATAAATGCACCTTTGGCACATTTATTACACACTCACAACATGACATCAATTACCTCTTTGAACTTATTATAAGCAAGAGCTAGCATTTATAACATACAAAGGCATTTAACACATATCATGCCATCATTTAAATGTATATATATATATATGTACATATCTCTAATGGAATCTCAAAAACCAAGCTTTCTCTCAAGCTTGTCTATCCTATTGGTGGGTTTCTCCACCTCCTCTTCCAATTTTTATCACATATAACATATATCCATCAACTTCTATCCACCATATACTTAACTTTTAAAGCTATAAAAGCTCAAACCCTAACCCTAAGCCTTTTATATGATCTTAAACTCATATAACCTTTTTTTCTAAAGCATACTATAACCCTTAACAAGCTTAAAGAGGTGTCTTAAACCTTAAAAACTCACGATCAACCAAAATTCTAACCCATTTGAAAATTGGTCCTTACCAAAAATGGAATACATATGGAAAAAGACTATGAAAACTTATAAAGAATAAGGAGAAATATGATTCCTTACTGAGATTGAATAAACGACAACCATAAAGAAAGATTTAGACTTCTTTCTTCTTCCTTAGATCGGTCTCCTTAAGAACACAACCTTCCTTAGGCTTCTAACTCCCAAGACATGATAAATTTGATCTTTGATGTTGGTTTGAAAATATTGGTCTAGAACTCAAGGAAAAACATAAACATTGGTCACTGGTAGGAAGAACTTCGAGTTTACTTTTGAGTTTGGGTCGTAAGAGAAAGAAAGAACAACTGTTGGAATTTTATATTTGACGATATTCATGGGTATGACTCGATTAGTCATAGGTGTAAACATCTCAAAACATCATTCACAGTCGTGATATATGAGTCATGGGTGTGAACATGACATTTTTCACTTTTCTCATATTTTCTTCACTCTTTCCCTTAACTAAACCCTTAAACGTATTTATAACATATCTAAACCAACTTACAAGTAAGCCCTACTTAGTGGATGTTACATTAATAACATATGGAAAGCCAATACTAAGATGAAGTGCTCATTCTCTTTGCACTATGCACTTTTAAAAAGCTCAAAAGCATATTAACACATAATTTGCCAACTAGCGAGGCAGATTTTGTCCACTTTTCAGAAAACCCCTGAATTTGCTAACCAAAAATGCAAATTCAATGCTATCTAACTACTTTGTAGCTAATAGATACTTGTTTTGGTCAGTAAAACCATGAATCCTTCTTCATATGTTAAATCCATTCATTCCTTTGTTATTTTCATTTGATTAACTAGGAAGAAACCTAACTTGGGCCTTCTAAACATGAACAAATTTTGAATCGCATCCCATTAAAAAGACAAGGTCAATTGGTAAGTTACTGATTTTCCATATACCAATATTCATGAGATCTCGTGAGCCTAAAACTTTACTTATCTTTCCTTCTAAATTGGTGCACCAACTTCCAAAACTATAATCTTAGAAATACTTTATCACTAACTGTGAACTCTATGTCTCAATATTTCAAATTCATATATATAACTTTTTCCTATCACTTACGACCTTGAGTTTGTCTAGATTGTCTTAATTTTTTCTACTATCTACTAAACTAAATCTAGCTCTAACAATCTATAGATTTATATTTCTTTTTGTATAATACTTCACATGGAGCTTATCTGGTAACTGTTGTTGTAGGCAAATGTCATTAGTGATAAGTATTTAACCTCAACTTCTCTTATTTTTAGTCATACAACTTCATAATATATCTTTTGATCATTAGATTTCTTGCATCGATCCACTTTGACATAAAATATATAAATTTAGTTACTTATTGATAATAAACTAGGTATAGAGTTTGGTTGCAACCATTTCGTAGGTGACTGATATTTTTCTTCGCTCTATTGGTAAGCTATATCTCTAATAATAATAACTTATATGATGTTTTCTTTCTCATAATTGACTACTAATAATAAGCCTTCAAATATTATTACCTCTGATTACCATTAGTTTGTAAGCCTCCTTGAAGGTTTCTTGCTTTCATTCTGACACATCATGCTCATATAATCTACCTCTATAGTATATATCACTAGCTGCTCCCATATAGTACGGCTTTTCCCCTTAGAAATAGCTTCCCAAATTTTACAAGCTTAGGATCCTTTTTCTAAACTCCTTTGATTCTTTAAAACAGTGTAAGTTGTCACATCTGCTAATTTAGGTATCAAATCGCACATGTCGTTAAGTTGATGCAACGAACCGACCAAAGTCTAAATTCGGATTTTGACCAAAATTAATCAAAAAAATGATTAATAATTATGAAATATGCTAAATTAAGTGTTTAGGATGCTTAAAGAAGTGGAATTATGATAAAAGACTAAATTACAAAATTTGGAAATTGCAAAATTTGGAATTTTAGGGTCATTTTGTAATTTATCAAAAATTTGAGTATCAAGTGAGACATTTATTAATTGAACACATAAATTGGAAATTAAAATGTGATATGGCTAGCCACCCTCAAATATGAGGAGATTAGTGTCTGTGTTAAGCAAAATATCAAGTTTTGGGTCAATTGGTGGGACCTAATATGGAAATTTGGTTGGCTTCTTCCTTTTTCTTTTCTTCTTCTTCCTTATCTTTTTTTTAACTCTCAATTTTTTGCTCCTTAAACCAGTCCCATGACACCTACAAAACCTTCATAGCCAAGTTTGATTCTAGAGAGAGAAAGGAAGAGAGAAAAAGGGAAAAGACAAGATAAAGCAATTTTCATGCTCTACTAGGCTAAAGAAAACTAAATGGAGAAAAAAGAGAGGGGAGATAAACAAGAGAAGAGGAGAAAGAAAACTCCAAAGTGTGGATTAAGAAGAGAAAAAAGAAAAGGTAAGATGTTTTCTTCTCCTCTATAATTTTTTCTAAAGTAAAATATGGATTTGAGCTCATTTAGAGCTTATATGTGAAGAGAAAGAGTTTAGGGTTTAGGAGAGAGAAGATATGGTTTAGAAAAAGGTTATAAAAAAAATTTTGATTATGGTTTTATGGTGTTATAGGAGCTCCAAGTGATAAAGAACAAGCCCAATGGAGCAAAGGCAAAGAAAAAGAAATATAGAGAAGTGAAGAAGAATAAGAAAGATGTTAGTGAATAATTTAAGGGAATAGCCTATAACTTATTATGAAATTGCATGATATGCATCTTTAACATGTTAATTTGTGATGGTAATGAATTTAATTATGAATGAATGCATTATAACTATAAAATTTACATAAAAAGGTGACATTGTGTGTTTGATTATTGTAATGGGTATATGTTAGGAACTAAAATTTGATGAAGGCATGAGGCTGTGATAAAAACATCATATATTGTGATTATAATTGGAGAATGAATGTTAGTGGTGTTTAAATGGTTTGAAGAAGCTTGAAATGAAGAAGGGGAGTGAAAGTGTAGATTTTCAGTAGTTACTCATGAGTGTGAAAATTATTCATGGGCATGAATGTCTAAATTCATGGGCATGAATAATTACTCATGAGCATGTCTTTTTGCACGAAAATAGTATTATTCATTTAGATTCATTCATGGCTTGAGTAACATTTTGGGTAACATACGTGAACTAGTATATCACAACCGTGAGGCTGTGTGTCTATTATGGTTCACGGACGTGAATAAGGAGTCACAGCCATGAATATCCTATTTTTCATAATGTGTTTATTTGGAAGGTATATGAAAATATTGAATAAAAAGAATGTGATATGCTATATATAGTGTTATATGAAAAGAATTGTAAAATGGTTAAAAATAGATAGTATATAATGAATGGTATGAAAAAAGAAGAACGAGATTGATAAAGAAAAGAAATGAAAACTTGATGGTAATGTGAATTAAGCCCTTGAACACCTAGCTTGGAATTAGAATTTTGGATAGTTTAGCATACCAATTAGGGGGATACATTAAATGTCAGTGATGGAACCTATATTAAATGCCGATGATGACACTATTATTAAAGCCAGTGATGATACTATTATTAATGCCGGTAATGACACTATTATTAAAACCAGTGATGACACAATTATAAATGTTATTGATGACACTTGTATGCACATACCATAATGCCCGGGTGTCACTCTTAAATGCCTGGATAGCGAACCCCGTTATCCTAATTAGTGGTTTCTAAATGTTATGGGCATAAATGAGATGAAAAGATATAAAAAGGAATTGAGTGTAAATGAATGAATTGTTTGTTTATATATAAGAAAATATAAGAGATAAAGTAATTGTACATTTGATTGTATGATAAATGTATAAGTAAAATAGGACAATGTATGACAAAAAAATAAATGTTTTAATTTTAGAATAAGTAGAATACTTGAATGATGGCCTATAATAGCATCTTGCATGAAATAATATATTGCCTTAATTCTATGCAGCGCTAAGCTGTAAGCTAAGTGTGAGAGTCTCTTCTTGTGCAAATCTAGAGAAAAGTGATCAGAAATAGCTAGTTAAAACTAATGGTGACTCGATTTAGTAAAGCATTTGACTTTGAAAATAGTAAGTCACATTCTTTTGTACTTTTATTTCTTTATTATTATTATTATTATTATTATTATTATTATTATTATTATTATTATTATTATTATTATTATTATTATTATTACTACTACTACTACCACTACTACTACTACTACTACTACTATTATTATTATATAGTTTTGTAAATTAATTCTATGTTTTATGAATGATTTGTTTATAAATAAAATGTGTTATTTTTTTATATTTTAGGAGTAAAAAAATGTACTACTTGTTTATATTTATTAAGTAACGATTTGAAGAAGACAACGTAGTACTCATTTGTCAAAGCATTGCTGCTGGGATAAGGGAGTGTTATATAGGTTGACTTCGGAGCTCCATAATTCAAGAAAAGAAAAACAAAATGTACAACATTTTTTCATTGAATAAAAAAACAACTAACTCATTCTAAAGTTCATGACACCACATTAGCTTCCCCAGTTGATAGTAGATCATGCAATCGTGATCTTTAAGTAATTTTAAATACTTCTTATGTCTCAATTTGACTCATTCGATGATGGATAATACTTTATATTCTTTAATTTATATGGTCATAACATCTCTCTCACTACTGATAGTGTCGTCATATGTTCAAGGCAATTACATTTGTTGCTAATTATAGTTCATGTGTTAAATATTTTTGTCTCAGTAGGTTCAACTGTCGAGAGGTATTAACAATTACCATGCCCTCTTGCATTCGTACATAACCTAATTTATCCAAAAATGCATTTCTATGTACTTTAAAATCTTATCTGGAATGGATTATATCAAAGCTGAAGAACCTCCAAATATTTGGTTCCAACTAATCCCCACTAATCAAACATCTATTTAATCTTTCTACTTTCACTTTCCCCTAAAATAACAATGTCATGGAGAGTAGTTATCGATGTGAATCTCGTCACCATTCATTTGCACCAATTGACTAGTTCAAGGAAAATTCCATTTCTTCATTATATTATGAGTCAAATTGCATTTGAGAATAACTTCTATTTTACTATGTTCTATTCCTATTCTTTCAATTAATATAATATGACTAAGGTAACTAGCTTAATATAATATGGTGAGGTCAATGATGACTTTTGCAGAACTACTTAAGTCCTTTTAGGGTCATACACTTGAGACTGTTGTTTATTTATTAAATAGAGTTTCTTATAAGTTAGTTGATATTACTCCATATGAGATATGGAATAACAATAGATCTATTCTTTCACACATGAAAGTATGAGGTTGTCATACTTATGTGAAATGAATAATATTATACAAGCTATAAACTAAGTTTGATAAATATTTGTTTGTAGGATATCTAAAAGAGTCATTGGGATATCAATTCTACTACCATTTGGAATAAAAGGTATTTGTTTCAAAATGTGTTATCTTTTTAGAGAAAAAGTTTCTTATAAAAGAAGATAGTGGGAGTAAGATTGAATTTAATGAAGTTCAAGAAGCTCAAACAGATGCAAATCAATTAATTGAACCCGAATTTATTACTCATACAGATGAAGTAACAATTATACATTTTCAAATATAAGAACTTTGCAAATCAAATAGGATACACAATGTTCTCGGAGATATGGATTTCTTATAAGTGAACAAAATGACATGTTACTCATAGAGGATGATGAGCCTACTACCTATGAAAAAGTTCTAAATAGTTCAAAATATGATGAATGATTAGAAGCCATGCAGTCATAGATGGATTCCATGTATGAAAACTAAGCATGGACTTTGGTTGACCCACCTGAAAGGATAAAATCCATTGCGTACAAATGGGACTTTAAGAAGAATATTGACATGGAAGGTAATATTTACCTATAAAGCTAGGCTGGTAGCTAAGGATATCATTAAAGACAAAGAGTTGACTATGATGAAAGCTTTTTTCTAGTTGCTATTATGAGATTTGGCAAATTGATATGAAAATAGCCTTCCTTAATGGAAATGTAACTGAGGATGTGTACATGAAACAACCTGAGGCTTTCACATCCAGTAATGGCAAAAAGGTATACAAACTGCAAAGATCTATTTATGAATTGAAGCAAGCATCCAGGAGTTGGAACATCTGATTTGGCAAGACAATCAAAGAGTTTAGTTTATTACAAAATATGGATGAATCTTGTGTTTACAAGAAAGTTAGTGGTAGTGCAGTTATATTCTTAATGTTGTATGTAGATGACATACTTTTTATAGGAAACGACATCTTAGTTTTTCAATCAATCAAAATTTAACTTTCTAAGAATTTGTCCATGAAAGACCTTAGAAAAACAACCTATATACTGGGGGATTAAGATATATAGAGATAAAGCTAAAAGGTTGCTTGGTCTTTCTTAGTTTACATTTATAGATAAGATGCTAAAGATGTTTAGTATAAAACAATCCAAGAGAGGATTATTCCTATGTCTCATGGGATTGCCTTTTTTAAAATCCATATGTTCAAAGACATAGGATGAACAAGTGCAAATGGGTTGGATTCCATATGCTTCAGCTATTAAATCCATCATGTATGTTATGTTATGTACTAGACCTAATATATCATATGCTTTGAGCGTCACGAGCAAATCTCAGTCAGATCTTGGTAAGGGACATTGGGTGGTTGTCAAGAACATCCTTAAGTATTTAAGAAAAGCTAAGGATGCATTCTTGGTTTATAGAGATAATGAGTTTAAAGTAAGCGGGTATATGGATGCCAACTTCCAATCTGAGAAGGATGACTCCAAATATCAGTCAGATAATCTTTTCACATTAAATAGTCGTGCAATCAGTTGAAAGAATTCCAAATAGGAGACGACTACAGATTCCACAACTGAAGCAGAGTATATTACAATTATTAAGGTAGCTAAGAAAGCAGTTTGGATAAGAAAATTTATCACAAAGTTAGAAATGGGTTCTAGCATTGTTGATCTAATACCCTTGTATTATGATAAACAATGGAGCCATTATATAAGCAAATGAGTCACAGTTTCATCAAAGATCCAAACATGATATAAAGATAGAAAGAGTTCTCACTTATTAGAATATAGCAGATCCTCTCACTAAGCCACTTCCCCAAAAGAAATATAATAGTCATGTATTCGTATATGATATAATGTATAATGACGATTGACTTTAGTGCAAGTGCCCTAAAGGCAATAACCTAAGTACTAGATATACTCATTTATTATTAACAAATGACATTTTCATTATATTGATGTTCATTTATATATGAATTTGATTTAGATCTTAGACCGTTTAATGAAGTCCTTTAGCATGTTAACACAACATGAAGAAAATCATGATGAGATTATAATGGTGAGATTCCTATCATGTGCAATTTTATTTATACTTAAATTATCCCTAGTCATAGGATTAACAAGATAGGATCTTGATAATCTAGATAGACTAGCACATGTTATACTCTTTAACTAGGTCAAGCAATTCATCTCATAAGTTGAAGATATGAGATGTTTATAATTAACACATGGATGCTTGCTAGAGTATCCATGTAAATTGGATGACATGCTATGAGACGATCACATGAATATCTATTCAATATCAGTGATAGTCTCATTATAGCAATATTGCAAGTATCCTTAAACTTGAGATGCTCATAGTTATCTTGGATACTGAATCCTATACTTTGACTTCATTCCTTGTTGTCTCTCAAATATTGCTCATAGAGTGGTGATTGGGTATAGCATGAGATATTCAAAAGTAGTTGAGTAGTCAATAAAGGATTCACTTCTCCTAATAGAAGGGAAGCATATCTATGGCATTTTATAGAGATCATTACCCATAAATCATTGGCCAAGATTGACAAATTTTGAAGAAATTCTTCAAAAATTTGTCTAATAGAGTAATGAATCTCATAGATAGAAATTATTATCATTTGGACTAGATGTGATATAGTAAGTCTAGTGGGAGCTAACACAGTCTATGCTCTAAACCAGATAAGATATAGCGTGGTGAAATGATGAATTGCATAATAATTGTCTATGGAAGGATTTATAGTCAGACTACTGACTTTCTAATTAATTGGGAATCATGATGTATTGATAGATACCCCTTTATGATCTAAACAAATGCATATGATAATTTGAGTTGCTAAAATAATTGGGAACCTAATGGATCATATTCATAAAAGTTATAAATGAAATATGAAATGGGCTTTGGATTGGATCCAAAAAGAAGAAAGATAAATTTTAGGTCAAACACATTTTACGATTGTGACAAAGTTTGCCACGGGCGTGACATAATAATCACAGTCGTGACAAGGGTTGTCACAGACGTGACAGTCGCGATAGCAACTTGTGTGATTTTAGGTTTTCCATCTAAATGGAACTCTTATGCATGAGTTATATATGTCCAACCCTAATTATGATTAGATGATATATAAATAACCCTTTTAATGGCCAAATTTGAGGCTGCAATCTTGAGAAATAAAAGTTATTATCTTTTCATCTTCTCTTTCAAGTTGAAACATCATTGCTAGTACTTTAGTACTTTGACATCTCATTGTCATTGTGGTTATTTTGTTCATTCGTTCATATGAATTACTGTTATAGACAATCCAATTTTTTAATTGTTGTGGTTTGCAGCAACCCAATTTGAAAGAAAGACTCATAAAATTGAAAGAACAATAATTGAAAATAAGGTAATAAACATCTCTCATTTAATGGTATACAACATAATATTAATATATATAGGGCATTTTATGATTTTTGAATTTAATTAATTTAAAATTTTTATTGTTATGGGTGTGAGATGCATATTTTAAACCCTACAAATAGATGGGAGTTGGTGATAGTGATAGGGTGTCAATGATAGTGAAGGAAAATGGATGATGCTTTATATTGGTGATGAACAGATGATGAGAAAATGAGGTAGAAATATAACATTAGAGGATGGTTAAAGAAGGAAATTGTTTTTCTTATCTTTTTCTTTTTCAAGCAGTCCAATTGACTTTTGCCACATAGGCCTAAAATTAGTCTACTAACTTGATCATTAGATGACATGGCTACATTGTTAAAAAGGACTAAGATTGACCTAATTTTGCAACTTCAAGGAAAAAAAAAGAACATTAACCATTAGAATAAAGTTTAATATCAATTTTTATATCTTACCTTTAAAAAATCAATTAAAATAAATGAAGCTGAGTTAGCTTTATTGTTTATTACCATTCTTTTAATAATGAATTGATAATTAACAAAAACTTTCCCATTCCAGCTCCAAAATGGATTAGCAATCCGAAGTGTAAAATGTCCCACTTCATCTGCCAAATGTCTACCAAAACCTGTCTGTAATCATTGTGTCTCTAACATTGTTGATGGAGAATTTATTCCTTCTTCCAAAAAGGTTCAAAATTCATTGTATCAATTTACTATCATATCCCTTTTTTTATACTCATGTCATTTTGCACATAACATGGTGTGTCCTTTTTTTGACATCGACTCCTCCAATTCATTTTTTTGTTATCAACCAAATCTCTAGCATAGAAAAACATTTTCCAATATCTCTTCTATTGTTTCCCATCCACCATCTTCTAACATAGATTTATTGCTACTCCACTCGTCTATCCAGTCGTTTTGCTCTTTTATTGTTGTCCAACTATAGGTGACTGACTGATTGCCCATAAATATATGGGTCATAGAATCGGTAACATTTTATGGTAGAAGTTGGAGATGTGGATTAAAAAAATCTAATATCGATTGCATTTTATAAGGGTCCATTGTAATTTGTTATTTTAATCTAAAACATAAAAAAAAAAAATCAATGTTAATGAATAATGAAATATTTTTTTTCTCATTGAATATGAATGCATGTGTAGGAATTTCTAGAGCAGCGGATATTTATGTTGCCCAGATAATGAACCAAGAAGGGAGGTTCAATTGGATATTAAAAATTTCTTAACTTTTAAGTGCGGAATAAAAAGTTAAATGAAGTAGGGATAGAAAGATATCACACAAGAAATTTATAAATATTCGGGTGTTAACAAACCCTACTCCTTTCCCCAATCTCAATTAGGAGTTTCACTAACACACTAAGTATTACAATGGAGTTTTACAAGCTCACTCCCAACTATGGTGTTTCTATCAATGGATCACACTTAACTCAGAAATCCCTGGTGTTTTAATGGCTCACACATTAAACCAATTTCTTGTGTTTTATGGCTCATACAAATAACATTTACAAAGTGTTCTACTCTTAACCCAATATACCCAAACTCACTTGAGTAGTAGATTACAAAGAGAAACACTCACAAATCTATAATGCTCGCACAAATAACATTTACAAAGTGTTCTACTCTTAACCCAATATACCCAAACTCACTTGAGTAGTAGATTACAAAGAGAAACACTCACAAATCTATAATGCTCAGAAATTATGAGCAAAAATATTTTTACAGAGAATTAATATTTGTTGGAAAGTAATTAATGCACAAAATGGCTACAACAAGATTTTAATTCGAAGTAATTGCTATTGTCTTATTTTGCATTCATAAATAACTTGCATTTATACTTCCTTGGCAAATTATAGCCATTTGGTTGCATTTAATGCAAAAATAATCATTGCACCAACTCTTAATTTCGTGTCTGACATATTTCTCTTTCCTCATTCACGGTCGTGAATATGTGTGTCACGGTCGTAAATATTTTTCTAGGCTGTGGTCCAAGTGGTGACTCTGGCCATGAAGCATTCTGGAAGAAATTGGAGTGTTTAATCACTTGAGTGACTTTATTCTTTCACGTGTTTGAATATCCAAGCTGTGGTCCAAGTGGTGACTCTGGCCATAAAGTATTCTAGAAGGAATTGAAGTGTTTGATCATAGACGTGACTTTATTCTTTCACGAGCGTGAATATCCTTCCAAGTCGTGGTCCAAGTGGTGACTCTAGTCGTGAAGCTCTCTGGATGAATTTGACATGTTTTCTCACGAGCGTTACTAATATGATCTTTCACGGTTGCTATGATTCTTCATGGTCGTGAACTTTAAATGTTGGATAGTTGGCGTTAAGCTACATCACATCTACTCTTTCTCTCTCCATTTACCAGCAATAGATCCTTTAGATAGTACAGTAGTAGCATCTAAATGTGCAAATGTCGTGGCAGGAGCAGGGTCTGTCAAATCTTCCATAGGTACATAAACGACTTGAATAGAAGTTATGGACCCTTCTTTGGGGCATGACATAAATGGTCACGGGCATGACCATGTTATTTTTTCATTTTTTTGACTTTCAAAGATTATCTTCCATTCTTGCATCATATTCCATACCCTGTTCAATAAACTTAGAACACAAGTATGTTAAATACATGATTACTATTTTATTTGTTAGCATTAAAATGATGGAAATACCCCTCAAGGTTCAACAACTTACTTGTTGAGCGTAGATCGTGTGCTTTCAATGCTTTAGATGGAGTCAAATTACTAGAATTTGACTCAATTCTACAGTATGAATGCTTTGATTCACTTATGATTGAATGGAGATGAAGAAATTCCTTTATCGAGAATTTTCGAATTTTAGAGAAAACTTTTTGATGAAAAGTTATATCATTTCCTTTCTTTTCTTTATTAACAGTTATATCTTTACATAACTTTATATATAAGAAGATATGGGTCTGGGCTGGGTCAAGCCCAACATCTCCCACTCGCCCAAAAGTGGGCTTGGCTCAATCCAAAATATCATCTCACATCTCAAACTTAAACAAAGAATCTTTCATACAGGCAAACAGACCGTATGACTTAAAGCACACAAATTATGGAAGCTCCAATATACAAACCTAATTATAGGTCATATAGGAGACATTAACCCAAAGATGTAATTATTTTTTATAATGTGCTTAATTACTCCAAGTACTTTTCTCAATACACTTAATCGAGTATCATTCAATCCCTCATGAATCTATACTTAAATCATTCTTACAATTACTTGTATTATAAGTTACTTCTCGCTTTATCAAGCGTAATAACTTCGGCTGGTGAATACAAGTTGTGAGTGCATAAGCAAAGTACTCTTTCTTTTGCCCTCATATCAATCAGATTTGAATTAACTCACTTTTCTAAGAGTGTTCCATTAAGTCAAATCATTCCATGACTATAGGATACATCCTAAGATAGCCAATATTAATTCATCACATCATGATATAGTCAAAAGTCACAAAGGGTAAAAATTATTTGAAATCCATTTCTAGGATTTCTAGGAAGAAGAAGCAAGGATCCATTCTTTCGTTTCCTAATAGGTCGTATGGCACATGCAGTATGAAATGCAACCTATGATGGAGCTACTCTTTTCTTTGTCAAAGATGAAAGAGTGTATGTCTTGCTCTTAGTTCAAAATAAATAAACACCATATGAGTATTAGTCTTATTGCTCTGAATGCGCCAAACTTGAAAGTTTTATTTACACATTCAACATTGTTAAACAACAAATTTCATACTCAACTTCCTCTATATAGACACATGAATGGTGGGGAAGTCATTCATATTGATTCTTAATATATACGAAGAATCTCATCTTGATCCTTATCAAGGTGACCTTATAAAAAAATGAATGAGACTAAGACTGCTCCCACTGTGTCTTATTTATTCACTTAATGCCTCTGTATTTATGGTCTCATCTCTGTTTGCTCCATAGCACCAGAGGCGATTACTCATGTGAGTGAGTCAATCTAAATCTATAGACATACTTATTCGAATTGTGCTAACTGGTATTTACAATATATTTATATAATTGAAAAATCATTAATCAATTAAATCGATATATCGTTTGTAAAAACCAAGTGATCTGACATAACATATATTGATTACATTCTACATAGGCCTAGGGATTTTACTTGCCTTGCAAATGCATCCCTAGCTATTGGTTTAGTAAATGGATCTGCTACCATTTTTTTTTGTAGAAATGTGTTTCAGAGTCACTTCCTTTTTCGCAATCATATCTCTAACATAGTGATGTCTAATCTGGATATGTTTGGTTTTTCCATGATATTTTGGATCCTTAGCATAAACTGATGCAGCCATACTATCACAATAGATTGTCACAGGTTCAGATGTTGATTTGACAATCTCTAAGTGCTGCAAAAATCTTTTCAACCAAACTGCCTCTTATATAGCTAAGAAACATGCTACATACTTAGCTTCCATCATCGATAAAGCTATACAAGATTACTTCTTGCTACTTTATGAAATTGCGCAATCATTAAGCAAAATGCATATCCAGAGGTCGATTTGCGCTGATCTATGTCACTTCCCCAATTAGCATTAGTATAACCAATTAAGCGCAAATCTTTCCCTTGATAACATAGAACATAGTCTAAAATTCCTTTTAGATATCTCAATATTCTCTTGACTATCATCTAGTGTTTTAGACCTGGATTTGATTGAAATCTGCTTACTAGCCTAATGGCATAGCAAATGTCTGGACATGTGCACATCATTGCATACATTAGACTACCGACAACACTGGAGTAGGGTACTCTAGACATTCGTTGTTTTTCATCCGATGTCTTGGGACACATATCAAGACTAAGGCTCAGATTCCTTTCGACAGGGGTATCCATAGGCTTACATTCATGCATATGGTAACGCTCTAACATTTTCTTTATATGAGTCTCCTGAGATAAACCCATAAGTATTTTAGATCGATCCCTTAGGATATTAACACTAAGTACATAACTAGCCTCACCTATATCTTTAATTTCGAAGTTTGATTATAACCATTTCTTGGTAGTATCAATCAACTTCTTATCATTTCCAACTATTAAAATGTCATCAAAATACAAGGACATAATTATAAAACCATTGTTAGAACGTTTAATATATACGCAATGGTCTTCTTCCATCATCGTAAAACCATCCTTTAATATGGCTTGATGAAATTTGAGGTTCCACTCTCTTGACGCTTGCTTAAGACTGTAAATGGATCTTTTGAGCTTGCAAACTTTGTGCTCTTGTCCCTTGAGTTCAAAACCTAAAGGTTGATCCATATAGATCTCTTCATCTAGTTTTCCATTGATAAAAGCAGTTTTAATGTCCATTTGATATAATTCTAAGTTCATTCGTGCTACTATAGCCAGAATGAGGCGAACTGATGCAAACCTGACTACAGGTGAGAATGTATCTTCATAGTCAATTCCCTCTTTTTATGTGTAGCCCTTAGCTACTAATCGAGCTTTAAATCTTTCTATTGTGTCATCCGCCTTACGTTTTATTTTGAGAAACCATTTATTCCCAATAGTCTTACGACTAGGCAGTTTCTCAACCAAATTTCAGACTTGATTGTATATCATCGAATCCATTTCTTGTATAAAAGCTTCCTCAATCTCAAATCGATGACGGGGAATCTTGTCATGATTACTACGTTTGAGGTTGAGATTGTTCATAGTCTTACTCTATTGGAACAAAATCTGACATCCTTTCTGTAACATCCTTGACCTTCCCCCACATGCATTTCATTGAACATAAGCATCTTGCATACAATTCAATTGAACAAATGCATTCCATACGTATTTTCGTAGGAACAAGTTTATCACACGCACTAGCTACGTGTCCTAGCATTTGACACTTGTATCGAGTAGCACATGTGTACTTATAACCTATATGAGGATTATGAAGTATTAGAAATGAATTGAATAAGTGACCAAATTAATGTAAGCAAAATGATTAGATTAAGATTAGTAAACATTTTGCATTGTTAATTTAGTTAAACCGGGCCAAAAGATTAAGCAGTATTATTGTGTAGATTAGTCGAATTATATATATATATGTAAATAATAATAATAATATAGATAAAATAAAATGAAAATGAAACAAAAGAGAAATAGAAGAGAAGAGAAGAGAAAAGAGAAGAGAAATGAGAAATGAGATGAGAAATGAGATGAGAAAATGATAAAAAGACAAAAACATAAATCTGCCTTTATCTTCATCTTTCCCATTTCTGCCTCCTCACTTCAGCCCCGACTTCTCCTTCATTTTCCTCCATTTCAGACTTCAAATCTTCCTTGTTTTACCTAGTTTTTGCACCAAATTGATCCCTTGCAAGTTCGTCCTTGGTAAGTAATCAATTCTTATTGCTTTAGGGTTGATTTGAGTTGCTTAGGTTCATTAATAGGCACTGTTTTGCAACCCGATTTTGATGCACATCTAAATTGATTCTGGACAAGTATAAAACACAAAAGTTGTTCCTTTATGTCTTATATTTATGAATATGTAAACGGTGTTTCGTGATTTGGTTTATAGAATTAGATATGCTCTTCGTACTGAAACTGGTCAGGGTGTAAACCCTAACCAAGTTAGCTACTGTGTTACTTGATTTCGAATATGTTAAAGCCATTATTTGAAGTATCTCAAAACATAAAAGTTGTAGATATATGTGTTATGTATCTGTATACCAAATTTCAGGTTCATATGTCTTGTAAATTGTGAGTTATGGTAAATGGAACCATGACTGTTCCATGGTTTGAACTGCCTATTGAGTGCCCTGGGCAGTTCCAGAAACGTTTTTGTCTAATTTGAGATCCTTAGAGCTAGATTCTGTAACTTATCAAAACATTAAAGTTATAGGTATATGTCTTAGCTAAATTTTGGTACTAATTTCAGCTTAAAATGTTATGTATAGAGTAAGTTATGGCCTTTAGAAGTCATACTGGTCCGGAAGCCAATTCTGTTCTGGACCAGTGAAATGTTGCTTATAATTTGAAGACCTTAGAGGCATAATTGGTAAAAGTTGTGAACATGAAAAATGTTCCATTTGAACCCATATAGGTTTCTGCCAAGTTTCATTATAATCTGATTTACAGATTGTAAGATATGGACTACCCAAATTGGTACCCTGAAACTGCCAAAGGGCAGAAACAGGGCAGGAAACAGAACACTCTTAGAAATTCCACCAAAAATTGTACAATGATCCAATTGGTCTGATATTTTAATATGTTTCATTATTATGTGTTATTTTGAATTAGGAACAAGAATCAGATTAATTGGTCAACTATAGGAAAAGTTATAGGCTTAACAGTCCCATAAGGTCACACTGCCCCATAGGAAAAAGCCTAGCTATGTATATGCATTATGCATATTAATTTGTTTAAGCCACATTAAGTATCTCTAATTATGAGTTAATCGATTATGTTTTCATATTAGGCTCGCAACATATTGGAGACCCACAAGGAGCAGATAGACAATAAGTTAGGGGTCGGAATCAAAGGAGAACGGTGAGTCTAATTATCGATTGAATTCTTTAGTGCAAATGAATGTTGTTTGCTATGTGATTCATGTGATTGTCATGATTGGTCCTTGATAATGTAATGATGGATAATTTGTGACATTTTGGTACATATAAATGGTATACTTGTGGTATATTTGAGGTATATGTTTGACAAATGTGATATATATACATGGTACATGTATAGTATATACAAGGTGTATGCTTGACATATGAGGTATATAGGGAATATATGTATGTTGTATATGATAAAGATGCAATGGTTGATGAATGCTTAAATACAAGTGCATATGCATATGGGCTAAAAAGGCGTTGTGACTAGTTAATCGACATTGCAAAGCAAAAGAAGAGGCCTATGGCCCAACAAATGTGCAAAGCAAAAGAAGAGGCCTATGGCCCAACAAATGTGCAAATGAAACAAATGATCAAGCTAGCTAGCAAATGCAAATGCAAATGTTCACATGGAAACCCGGGGCAATGTTCGTTTAATCTGGTCACAACAAAATAAAATGTACAAGCAAAGCATAAGTAAATAACAATTATTGAGTACTTGATTTTATCTATATTTATATGTAATTGACTGATGAATGGAATGGAATACATGGTATATATTGGAATTGTGATTTATGACTATGAGTTGTTTGGTACTTTAGAGCTCATTGGATGATTATTCTCACTGAGCCGCAACTCATCAATTTGCGTCATTTTTCAGGTAAAGAAAAGTGATAGCTCATTTTGAGTAGTGTATAGAAGACATGGAGCACAGGTCATTGGCCGAGCCTCATCACTCTCTCTCCTTGCATTCCACACAAGCATAAAAACATGTCATCTGTATTTTGGACTTATATGCTTGAATATGTATAGTCATTTTGGAATGAGTCTAAATATGTATAAATGAAATCAACTCGGAAATACTTATATGTAAAGTTTATATTTTGATATATGTGATATATCGTATTGTGGTTTTAATGTTGACTTGAAAAGTCATTTAGTAATTTTACAGGATATAAGACTTGTAAAGTCGTTAGTTGATTTTACAGGATATGATATGAAAAAAAAAAATTTTACTACTATTGTTAACAGGGTATTTTGCCTTTTCAGTATGCAGTATGTGACTATTTGATACAGGGATAGGTTATACTTAAATGCATAAGAGTTGTGACGTTACATTTTTGGTATCAGAGCAGGGATAGGTTCCATGGGAACATGCATAAGCATAAGCGCATGATAACATATGCATCATATGTGTTGAACATTATGTAGTGACATACTTTCATTTATTTTAGGGACATCATAAGACATGATACACCAAGGAGGGAGAGGCCGGTCGAAATGCATTCTCATGAGGCATCACCTCATTTACATAGAGAGCAACCAGCACTAGGAGCTAGAGCTCCAGTACATGCATCACAGTCATCTCATGCAGAAGTACCCCATGAAAACCTAGAACAAGAAGTATGTGGTCCTGAAATGTACAAGGAAAGACGGTATGACAAGCTGAGGAAACATGGTGCAACTGATTTCAATGGCACAACAGACCCAGCAGAAGCTGAGACATGGCTGAAAAGGACACAGAGGGTACTGAATATGATGAGATGTACTCCAGATGAGAAATTTGATTATGCAGTATCCTTACTGCAAGGAAATGCTTATGAATGGTGGGAGACAGTCCCTGACAGTGATGCACAACCACCGGTGTTGACATGGAATGATTTTCTCCTGGAATTTCAGAACAATTATATGCCTGAAGCATATAAAGATGAGAAGAGGAAGGAATTCC
The DNA here is from genome assembly GCA_023653625.1 of Triadica sebifera. Taxonomy (NCBI): domain Eukaryota; kingdom Viridiplantae; phylum Streptophyta; class Magnoliopsida; order Malpighiales; family Euphorbiaceae; genus Triadica; species Triadica sebifera. Next base: position 12,751,068 of record CM042898.1, on the reverse strand, counting down.
TGAATCTGAAGCAGGGGAATATGTCTATTGCGGAGTATGAAGTACAATTTAACAAGCTTTCCCATTATGCCACTTTCATGGTCTCTACTGAAAGAGACAAATGCAGGAAGTTTGAGGAGGGCCTCAAATATGAGATCAGAAACAGAATCACGACTACTGATCTTGATAGTTATGCTAGGCTTAGAGCTGCTGCAATCAGAGCTGAACGGTTAATGAAAGAAGCTGGGGAACAACAAATAAAAAGGCCATCACGTGAATTCTTTGGTGAGTCTAGCAGAAGGTTGGGGAAGAGAGGTAGATATATGCCTGCACAAGCTGGTAACAGAAGTGGGTACTCCAGTTCTAGAGGTCGAGGAATGACTTTCTCTTACCCAGGTAGAGGGCAGAGCCAATATGTTGAACAGAGGCCCACATGTAGTCATTGTGGCAGACAGCATACGGGCGAATGTAGAAGGCTCACAGGAGCATGTTATTTCTGTGGATCGATGGAGCATATGTATAGAGACTGTCCAAATAGAGCCAAACTAGCAGAGACAAGCAGAGACAGAGGAGTATCTGAGACTACTGTTGAGGCACCGAGGGTCTACCCTACTAGTGGGACACAAGGCAGAGGAAGAGGCAGGGGCAGGACTGGTACACTGGGCAGAGGAGTGACCAGATCCGAAGGTCAGAGTTCTAGACCCCCTACTCAGGCCAGGGTGTTTGCTATGACTAGACAAGAGGCAGTGGATGCTCCCGAAGTAGTCACTGGTAATATTTATATTTCTGAAATATTAGCATATGCATTGATTGACCCAGGCTCCACTCATTCATTTATATCATTGCATATGGCATCTAAACTACATCAAATGCATGAGCCTTTGGGGATTGACATAAATGTGAGTACTCCATTGGGAACAGTGGTAGTTGTGAATAATGTCTGTCGTGATTGCCTGATATGCATTGACAGAGCTGAGTTAATAGCTGATCTAATTTTATTGCCAATATATGAATTTGATGTGATACTGGGAATGGACTGGTTAACTAGACATCATGCAATAGTGAATTGCTTTACTAAGGAAGTAATTTTGGAATCACCAAACCAGCCAAGGGTAGTATTTCTAGGTGAAAGAAAACTTGTGCCTACATGTCTAGTTTCAGCGGTAAAGGCATTTCGAATGATCAAAGGGGGATGTGAAGCATATTTGGCATATGTGACTGATATTAGAACCACTGATAGCTTGCTTGAAAATATACCAGTGGTAAGGGAATTTGCTGATGTATTCCCAGATGATCTACCTGGTTTACCACCAGATAGAGAGATAGAATTCACTATTGAACTAGTACCAGGAACAGCACCAATATCAAGGTCACCCTACAGAATGGCCCCAATTGAGTTGAAAGAGCTGAAGGCCCAATTGCAGGAGTTACTTGATAAAGGGTATATCAGACCTAGTGTATCACCATGGGGAGCTCCAGTGTTATTTGTTAAAAAGAAAGATGGAACAATGAGATTGTGCATCGATTATAGGCAACTGAACAAAATGACGGTGAAGAACAAATATCCATTGCCTAGAATAGATGATTTGTTTGATCAGTTGCAAGGAGCCCAAATATTCTCCAAGATTGATTTGAAATCAGGCTATTACCAGTTGAAGGTAGCAGAAGCAGATGTTCCAAAGACTGCCTTTCGAACCAGGTATGGGCATTATGAATTTTTAGTAATGCCATTTGGATTGACTAATGCTCCAGCTGCATTTATGGCTTTAATGAATAAGGTGTTTCAACCATGTTTGGATAGGTTTGTGATAGTATTTATTGATGACATATTGGTGTACTCAAAGAATAGGGGAGAACATGAACAACATTTAAAAATTGTGTTGCAAACTTTGAGGGAGAAACAATTATATGCCAAATTGAGTAAATGTGAATTCTGGTTAGATCATTTGGTGTTTCTTGGACATGTGGTGTCGTGTAAGGGCATAGAGGTTGACCCAAAGAAAATTGAGGCTATGGTAAATTGGGAAGCTCCTAAAAATATTTCAGAAATGCGTAGTTTTCTGGGTTTAGCCGGATATTATCGTAGATTTGTTGATGGATTCTCCTTAATTGCTAACCCTTTGACTAAATTGTTGAGAAAGAATGTGTCTTTCAAGTGGACTCCAGAATGTCAGAGGAGTTTCGATGAACTAAAACACAGGCTAACCTCAGCACCAGTGTTAACCATCCCTACAGGTACAGGTGGGTTTACAGTATATAGTGATGCTTCTCACCAAGGCTTGGGATGTGTGTTGATGCAACATGGTAAGGTGATAGCTTATGCATCCAGACAACTGAGACCACATGAGATCTCCTATCCAGTGCATGATTTAGAATTGGCTGCAGTCGTATTTGCATTAAAGATTTGGAGGCATTATCTGTATGGTGAGACATTCCAAATCTTCACAGACCATAAAAGCTTGGGTTATTTGTTGACACAGAAAGAATTAAACATGAGGCAGAGACGGTGGTTAGAGCTATTGAAAGATTATGACTGTACGATTGAATACCATCCAGGGAAAGCCAATGTGGTAGCAGATGCATTGAGTAGGAAGGCTAGTGGCAGTGTAGCTCACTTGCAAGTATCCTCTTTTCCATATTTGATTCAATTACGATCTATGAATGTTGAATTAAATATACATGATGAAGGATCACTTATTGCTACTCTTCGAGTCAGACCTATACTAAAGGATAGGATCAAAGAAGCACAAAGCAAAGATCCTGAATTATGTGAGAAGATGGATGTGGTAAGACAGGGAAATAATACAGAGTTTGATTTGCATAATGATACACTGATGTTAAAGTCACGCATATGTGTTCCAGACACTGAGAACTTGCGTCGGGAAATAATGGAAGAGGCACACAATTCACCGTATGCAATGCACCCAGGGATGACAAAGATGTATCACAGTTTAAGGCCTCATTACTGGTGGCCAAGAATGAAGAAAGATATAGCAGAATATGTTTCCAAATGCTTGACATGTCAGCAGATCAAAATTGAACATCAGGCACCAATTGGTAAGTTACATCCATTGCCAGTGCCAGAATGGAAATGGGAAAGAATAACGATGGATTTTGTCTATGGATTGCCAAGAACTCCACGGAAAAATGATGCAGTATGGGTAATTATTGACAGATTAACCAAGTCAGCACATTTTCTACCTATCAGATGGGGTTGTACACTTCAGAGTTTGGCCAAATTATATTTGAATGAGATAGTCAGATTGCATGGCATTCCAGTGTCCATTGTGTCTGATAGAGATCCACGGTTTACTTCACGTTTTTGGGTGAGTTTACATAATGCATTGGGAACAAAATTGAACTTTAGCACTGCATTCCACCCACAGACTGACGGACAATCAGAAAGGACTATACAGACATTGGAAGAAATGCTTAGGGCATGTTCTATGGAATTCAGAGGTGCTTGGGATGAATATATAGCATTGATTGAATTTGCTTACAACAACCAGTATCATAGCAGTATCCAGATGGCACCATATGAAGCATTGTATGGCAGAAAGTGTCGAAGCCCTATCATTTGGGATGAAGAAGGAGCACGTGCATTAGAAGGGCCAGAGCTAGTGCAAGACACAGTGGATAAGATCAAGGTTGTCAAGAACAAGCTAAAGGCAGCACAGGATAGGCAGAAAAGTTATGTTGATCAGCATAGAAGGGAGATGGAATACGAGTTGGGTGAGAAGGTATTTCTTCGTGTATCTCCATGGAAAGGGATAATTCGATTTGGCCAGAAGGGTAAATTGAGCCCAAGATACATAGGGCCATATGAAATTCTTGAGAAGATTGGTCCACTGGCATATAGATTGGCGTTACCACCCGAGATGGCTCAGATACATAATGTGTTTCATGTGAGCATGCTTAGAAGATACAGGTCAGATCCTACACATGTACTTAAAGATCAAGCCATTGAGATTGCAGAGAACATGAGTTATGTTGAGGAACCAGTGCAAATCATTGGATACAAGACTAAACAACTAAGAAATCGAGAAATACCTTTGGTTAAGGTATTATGGCGTAACCATTTACAAGAAGAGGCAACATGGGAAACAGAAGAAAATATGAAAAAGCAATATCCACAACTGTTTTCAGGTATTAATTTCGAGGACGAAATTTTAAAAGGAGGGGAGAATTGTAACATCCTTGACCTTCCCCCACATGCATTTCATTGAACATAAGCATCTTGCATACAATTCAATTGAACAAATGCATTCCATACGTATTTTCGTAGGAACAAGTTTATCACACGCACTAGCTACGTGTCCTAGCATTTGACACTTGTATCGAGTAGCACATGTGTACTTATAACCTATATGAGGATTATGAAGTATTAGAAATGAATTGAATAAGTGACCAAATTAATGTAAGCAAAATGATTAGATTAAGATTAGTAAACATTTTGCATTGTTAATTTAGTTAAACCGGGCCAAAAGATTAAGCAGTATTATTGTGTAGATTAGTCGAATTATATATATATATGTAAATAATAATAATAATATAGATAAAATAAAATGAAAATGAAACAAAAGAGAAATAGAAGAGAAGAGAAGAGAAAAGAGAAGAGAAATGAGAAATGAGATGAGAAATGAGATGAGAAAATGATAAAAAGACAAAAACATAAATCTGCCTTTATCTTCATCTTTCCCATTTCTGCCTCCTCACTTCAGCCCCGACTTCTCCTTCATTTTCCTCCATTTCAGACTTCAAATCTTCCTTGTTTTACCTAGTTTTTGCACCAAATTGATCCCTTGCAAGTTCGTCCTTGGTAAGTAATCAATTCTTATTGCTTTAGGGTTGATTTGAGTTGCTTAGGTTCATTAATAGGCACTGTTTTGCAACCCGATTTTGATGCACATCTAAATTGATTCTGGACAAGTATAAAACACAAAAGTTGTTCCTTTATGTCTTATATTTATGAATATGTAAACGGTGTTTCGTGATTTGGTTTATAGAATTAGATATGCTCTTCGTACTGAAACTGGTCAGGGTGTAAACCCTAACCAAGTTAGCTACTGTGTTACTTGATTTCGAATATGTTAAAGCCATTATTTGAAGTATCTCAAAACATAAAAGTTGTAGATATATGTGTTATGTATCTGTATACCAAATTTCAGGTTCATATGTCTTGTAAATTGTGAGTTATGGTAAATGGAACCATGACTGTTCCATGGTTTGAACTGCCTATTGAGTGCCCTGGGCAGTTCCAGAAACTTTTTTGTCTAATTTGAGATCCTTAGAGCTAGATTCTGTAACTTATCAAAACATTAAAGTTATAGGTATATGTCTTAGCTAAATTTTGGTACTAATTTCAGCTTAAAATGTTATGTATAGAGTAAGTTATGGCCTTTAGAAGTCATACTGGTCCGGAAGCCAATTCTGTTCTGGACCAGTGAAATGTTGCTTATAATTTGAAGACCTTAGAGGCATAATTGGTAAAAGTTGTGAACATGAAAAATGTTCCATTTGAACCCATATAGGTTTCTGCCAAGTTTCATTATAATCTGATTTACAGATTGTAAGATATGGACTACCCAAATTGGTACCCTGAAACTGCCAAAGGGCAGAAACAGGGCAGGAAACAGAACACTCTTAGAAATTCCACCAAAAATTGTACAATGATCCAATTGGTCTGATATTTTAATATGTTTCATTATTATGTGTTATTTTGAATTAGGAACAAGAATCAGATTAATTGGTCAACTATAGGAAAAGTTATAGGCTTAACAGTCCCATAAGGTCACACTGCCCCATAGGAAAAAGCCTAGCTATGTATATGCATTATGCATATTAATTTGTTTAAGCCACATTAAGTATCTCTAATTATGAGTTAATCGATTATGTTTTCATATTAGGCTCGCAACATATTGGAGACCCACAAGGAGCAGATAGACAATAAGTTAGGGGTCGGAATCAAAGGAGAACGGTGAGTCTAATTATCGATTGAATTCTTTAGTGCAAATGAATGTTGTTTGCTATGTGATTCATGTGATTGTCATGATTGGTCCTTGATAATGTAATGATGGATAATTTGTGACATTTTGGTACATATAAATGGTATACTTGTGGTATATTTGAGGTATATGTTTGACAAATGTGATATATATACATGGTACATGTATAGTATATACAAGGTGTATGCTTGACATATGAGGTATATAGGGAATATATGTATGTTGTATATGATAAAGATGCAATGGTTGATGAATGCTTAAATACAAGTGCATATGCATATGGGCTAAAAAGGCGTTGTGACTAGTTAATCGACATTGCAAAGCAAAAGAAGAGGCCTATGGCCCAACAAATGTGCAAAGCAAAAGAAGAGGCCTATGGCCCAACAAATGTGCAAATGAAACAAATGATCAAGCTAGCTAGCAAATGCAAATGCAAATGTTCACATGGAAACCCGGGGCAATGTTCGTTTAATCTGGTCACAACAAAATAAAATGTACAAGCAAAGCATAAGTAAATAACAATTATTGAGTACTTGATTTTATCTATATTTATATGTAATTGACTGATGAATGGAATGGAATACATGGTATATATTGGAATTGTGATTTATGACTATGAGTTGTTTGGTACTTTAGAGCTCATTGGATGATTATTCTCACTGAGCCGCAACTCATCAATTTGCGTCATTTTTCAGGTAAAGAAAAGTGATAGCTCATTTTGAGTAGTGTATAGAAGACATGGAGCACAGGTCATTGGCCGAGCCTCATCACTCTCTCTCCTTGCATTCCACACAAGCATAAAAACATGTCATCTGTATTTTGGACTTATATGCTTGAATATGTATAGTCATTTTGGAATGAGTCTAAATATGTATAAATGAAATCAACTCGGAAATACTTATATGTAAAGTTTATATTTTGATATATGTGATATATCGTATTGTGGTTTTAATGTTGACTTGAAAAGTCATTTAGTAATTTTACAGGATATAAGACTTGTAAAGTCGTTAGTTGATTTTACAGGATATGATATGAAAAAAAAAAATTTTACTACTATTGTTAACAGGGTATTTTGCCTTTTCAGTATGCAGTATGTGACTATTTGATACAGGGATAGGTTATACTTAAATGCATAAGAGTTGTGACGTTACACTTTCACTCCCACTTGGTTCAGGAGGAGCATTAAATTCTTGCTCTGTGAGTGCTAAATCAATTATTTTTGCACTCCCACTAGTCTCAGGATCTTCCTCCAAAAATAGATATCCTTTGGAGAATTCTGAGTATCTTATAAAGATATATTTCTTCCCCCTCAGACCAAGCTTTCCATATTCATAGGAAGTATTATGGATATAAGCTACGCAATCCTATGGACGCATATTGCTTAAGTCAGACTTTTCTCTTTTCCACAATTCATATGGGGTGGAATGAACAGATTTTGATGGTACACTATTTAGAATGTAGGCAACAGTCATTAATGCATCTCCCCAAAAAGAAATAGGTAAATCAGTTTGTGCCATCATTGACCTAACTATGTCCAATAGGGTTCTATTTCTTCGTTCTGCTATGCCATTTTATTGTGGAGTATAAGGAATAGTTAGTTTCCTAGCTATACCCTTATCATCACAATAACTTTTGAATAAATCAGATAGATATTCACGCCCTCGATCGGTCCGTAAAGATTTTATATTCAAATTTAATTGATTCTTAACCAATTTACTATAACATATGAAGCAATTTAATGCTTCATATTTATGGGAGATGAAATAAACATGATCGTATCTGGTGAAATCATCTATGAAAGTGATGAAATAGTGAGCACCATATCTTGCTCTAACATTCATTGGGCCACAAATGTCAGAATGTATAAGCTGTAAAGGAAATGTGGCTTTTTTGGCTTTGCCAAATGGTAATCTTGTTGCTTTTTCAGCTAGGCAATGCTCATAAATAGGCAAATCTATTTTCTTAACAGATTCTAAAAGACCAGCTTTTGCTAATGTTTTTAAACGATCTTGCCCAATGTTGTGTTCTAATCTAGCATGCCATTTACTATCATCAATTAATGAAACATTACTGAAATTTCCAACAAGAAATATAGATTGCTTAACATCCATAAAAATAGTGTCTAGCACTATAAAACCATTCAACATATGTCTAGAACCATAAAAAAAAACTTTATCCAAAATTATTTTAACACAACCATTTTCAAAAATAATTTTGAAGCCAAGTCCAAGCAGAACAATAATAGAAACTAAATTTCGTCAAACATCACGAGCATAAAGCACACCATGGAGATAAAACGTGCGACCTCCCTGCAGCACTAGCTTGCAGGTACCGATCCCGAGCACGTCAGCCAAAGCATTATTCCCCATATAGATTTTTCTACTTCCTTTTGGAATTTAACGAAATTCCACAAAGGCAGATCGGTCTCTTGCTATGTGGTCTATTGCTGCTGAGTCTACAGTCCAATAAGGAACAGCTTCAGCTAACATTATGCAACTACTAACATATAAATTTGAGGGACTAATTTGGTCATATAATACCTTTGACTCAGTGCAATCACGAGCAAAGTAACTAGACTTCCCACAGTTGAAGCAATTCATGTTCTTACCTTTCTTTCTGCTGCGTTTCCCATGCTTGCACTTATTTTCGCTAACTTTGGCCTTATTTCCTCCCTTGCCTTGCCATTTGTCCTTACCCTTCCATTTCTTTTGCCCAAAGCCTAAGTTCCTTTGCCTCTAGACTCAATCATATAAGCCTCTCCTTCAGGCTTATCAGTAAGAAGGCGATCCTCCTCTAGCTCAACATGTCGGACAACATCATCAAAAGTTTTGATATTGTCATTATGGATAAGGTTGACATGCATGTGTTCCCAGGCTTTTGGAAGAGAGTGAATTACAGCTTGGACTTATTGCTCATCAGTCATCTCATAGACAACACCTTTCAGCTCACTTATCATGTTAGACATGACAGTAAGGTGTTGTCTCATTGTATGATTAGAATTTTTCGTATAGGCACCAAATTTTAGAGTTAACTGACGCAGCCTTGTTGTTGAGGTTCCACCAAACTGATCCTTAACAGCACCCCAAACTGCTTGGGCTGAGTGGTGCTTTTCAAAGTGTAGCATCAAGTCAATTCTTATGCTACTCAGCATCAATATGTGAGCAACTCTGTCCTTGCACTTATAGGCTTGATATGCTTCCATATCTCGCTTATGTTGAGCAGTGTTTCCATGCTCAGGCTCAGCCATTGGTTGTGTTATTGTTTCTAGCATATCTTGCTCTTCCAGGAGATATTGAATTTTACGATGCCAAATGTCATAGTTTTTATCATTCAGCTTATCTCCTTGATTCAAATCAATAATAATGCTTTTTGTTGCAGCCATTTCAATTACTTAGAAACAATTATCATAATTAGGAATAGCACAATTCATTATTACTTTTTATCAATTTCAAGTCATAATGCTTTAAATTAATCAATAATAACCTAACACAAGTAGTAGAAATAAAAAAAATTGTATATACAGCTCAACCAATTTCTACTGACATAGTTCAGTTATCATTGTTTAATTTAAACATGTGTCAATTAATTTTATATTAGATGAGATTCATTAATCTACTAATCTAATTTTTCCACAATACATTCATCATATAATGTAATATAACAATAATAATATATATGCATTAAAATAAGATAAACATCCATTACATGTCCCAAAAAAAATTAACATATTGTCACACACAAAAATAAATATTTTCTAATATTGAGTTTAACTCATTCATCATGTGGTTGAACCTGTAGTTTTCTCTCAGTAAATTCTCTTTTTGCCAGTGTACTAGACATTTTTTTCATCCATGGGAAACTATTCATCGATTTACTAGATCACCTAATACTATCTTGTATTCGGCGCTCCAGTTTCCGATTTAAATTTTTTCAAGATTTTTATAAGTTAAGTCGCTTAATCTTTCTTTAAGCGTCTTCCTTTTTTTTCCCATGAATCAGGTAAGGAATTAAGAACTACAGACATCTGTTGTTTCACAGCTAAGTCATAGTCTTCAGTAAACATCATATAAAAAGTTTAAATTTTATGGAACATCTCATCAATATGCTTTTCAAGAGAATGTTCCGGATTTTTCTTATATGCACATAATCGCTCCAAAGTACGAATCATCATATTCCTCACTACATGTTTGAATAAATTAAACCAACATTAGACTCAAATAAATATGATATATGTTATGTGACCCAAAAAAAAATTCACATATATATTTTTAGTAATTATATTCTAATTTGCATATTTTTCTCCAAATTCTTCATCAAAACAGTCATAAAAAAATTTTGAAAAAATATCCATTAAATTGGAAATTAAATTTTGAGAATTTTAAAAAACATTTGGACAAATAATACTCGTTCACGCGCCCCCATTCAGCAAAAAAAAAAATTTCCCATGCACTCCACACACTACCACATGTACCTTTCCACATTATCGCCATGTTAGCATTTGTGGACCAACCAGAGGAATCAACATGGCCAAACGTACCACACGTTATGGACATATGGCATGACACATGGTAAAAACTGTCAGTAACCGTTCTCCCCAATTGCCAGCGCGTGTAGTACATGTGCTGTCTTTCAGAGGTTGTTTTGCACCAATTTTTCAAATTTTACACATTTTTGACGATTTTGATGGGACCATTTTTATTCCATTTCAACATCATTTTGACCGTGTTTGAACAACACATACACGATTCGAGAGTAGGAATCATTTTAATGACAGTTTTTCAAAAACAATATATTCAGAAACTTTGAAAAATTATAAAAATTCAACCACTCATCAGAAAATTATGCAAAAATACTCATTAGAAAGCTTGTGATTAGAGCTTTCCAACGATACCAAATTTGAACTATGAAGCTGAAGAATTAATTTTATAAAAATTGAAGAAATTTCGAATTTTCATAGTAAATTTCTCAAAAATCATCACAATTACGATTTTAAGCACAAAACGGGCTCTGATACCAATGTAGAAATTTTTAGAGCAGCGGATACTTACTTGTTGAGCGTAGATAGTGCACTTTTAATGCTTTAGGCGGAGTCAAATTACTAGAACTTGACTCAATTCCATAGTACGAACGTTTTGATTCACTTATAATTGAATGAAAATGAAGAAATTCTTTTATCGAGAATTTCTGAATTTCAGAGAAAATTTTTTGATGAAAGTTATACCATTTTCTTTCTTTTCTTTCTTAAAAGTTATATCTTTTCATAACTTTATATATAAGAAGATATAAACTTGGGTTGAGTCAAGTCCACATGGGCGGCTTAATACCACAAAGCCCAATAGCATGTAATTAAATTAAAATTTAAATGATGAGTTATATAACTAGAATTATATATGTGGTAAATTTAATTTGTAAGTTAGTTTATTAATATAAATAAATAAACATGTTATGAAAAAAATTATTCATGCATATTTTATTCAAATTATATAAATTAAAATAAACAACAGTTAACTATAGGTTTATTCTTTTCAATTCAGCTCACCACAATACGATTCAAAATAAATTCAATTTTTTATATGGATAGAATATGATATTCAAAATTATACTAAATTTAAATTGATTTTCATTTTTATTTTCAATTTATTGGTTTGCTTCAATATATTTAAATTTAGTAAGTTAATGAATTTGCTGAGATAATTTATTATAAATCCAATTAATTATTGATCCTTTGATTTGATATTTTATTGTGACTATATAGTATATGTCATTTTAAATCTTATTGCCTCAACCTAAATTAATTTGCAATTCATTGGATTGTAGAATATTAAATTGTTTAAGTAAAAAATATTATAAATAATAAAAAAAGTTAACTTTAATATTCATTATTTTATAATAAAATATATATAATTAAAAATTTCAAAAAAAATACATTTGTAATTAATTTTCAATAATTTTAATTTTTTTCTTTTCTATTCTTAATTCCTACAGTTTTTGAGTAACATATTAGGTTAAAAATAAAATACACATACTCATACGATACAAATAAAATATAATATATGCTCATATAGTACAAATAAAATATAAATAAAAAATATATTTAAAAACAAATTGTATTTTAATGGTGTAAACATCACATCATATAAATAGCATAAAATAGAATCAATTTTTTTTATTATATTATACTGATATGACATTTATAAAGGGAAAATTATAGCTTTTGTATTTATCATTTTCTACAAAATTTTTAAAAAAATTTAGCAATTAAATTAGTAGTTGAATTATAATAAAATATCATATATTATAATCTTTAAAAATAAATGTCATATATATAAAAAAGTTTAATGCAAATAAAATTGTTACTTTTACCCTTATAAATTTAAATCATCGGTTAAAATATTTGTAGTCTCTTGGCACTCAATTTTAAATACATAATTATCTTGGTCCAATTAATAGTAGTATTTACTTAGTTGTATTTAGTATATATCCTAGTTATAAGGAATATCATGAACACTCCAAAATTCTTGGTAAAATAATTTGCACAAAAAACAAATAATATTGTTAAACCTTGAGGGGTATTTTCGTCATTTTGATGATAACAAATAAAATAACAATATTGTATTTACCATACTTGTTTTCTAAGTCTATTATACAGGACATATATTGAAATAGCAAGAATGGAGATTGGAAGAATAATCCTTGAAAGACAAAATTCAAGAAGTAGCATGTTCACTGTCGTGACTCTATGAGTCACTCCCGTGAAAGGAGCTAACCGTTACCAAAACCAACATTTGAAGTTCATGGCCATGAAGGAAGAACAAACCGTGAAGTGGAAATTTCAGTCACCCCCGTGAATCAATATTTCACCCCCGTGAATGTTCATGCATTTTCATCTATAGAGCTTCACGACCAAAGTCACCACTTGGATCACGGCTGGGAAGTTTGTCACGCCCGTGAATGAGTATGTCATGCCTGTGACTCATTGTGTCAAAACATTCCAGAGACCTTCACGACCAAGGTCACCACATCAGTCACGGATTGGGAAAAAATGTCACTCCCGTGACAAACATAGTCACGCCCGTGAACAATGAAAGAGAAAAATGTCAGGCACGATTATTTGGTTGGTACAACGGCTAGTTTCATACTTAATGCACCCCAACGGCTATATTCAGCCATGAGAGTATAAATGGAAGTCATTTATGCATTCAGAACAAGAGAATGAAGAGAAAAACAATAGAATAACATATACTTCGAATTTAATTCTTATTACAAGCTATTTATACTTTCTTACTTTGAGAACAAAATCAATTCTCTGTAAAAATCTTTTTGCTCTTCATTTATTGAGCAATTAAGATTTGTAAGTGGTTCTCTCTGTAATATTTACTCAAGTGAGCTTTGGGTATTTCTGGGTTAAGAGTAGAATACTTGTAAGGGTTAGTTGTGTGAGCCTCCAAAACACAAATTAAAAGGTTGTTTGTGTGAGCCTGTAAAAACACAAAGTGAAGGTTGTTTGTGTGAGCCTGTAAAACACAAAGTGAAGGTTGTTTGTGTGAGCCTATAAAACACAAGGAATTGGTTATTGTGTGAGCCATTAAAACACAAGGGATTTCTGGGTTAGGTGTGAGACATTGTGAGAAACACCATAGTTGGGAGTGAGCTTTTAAAACTCCATTGTAACACTTAGTGTGTTAATGAAACTCCCAATTGCGATTGGGGAGAGGAGTAGGGTTTGTTAATACCCAAACCTCTATAAAAATCCTTGTGTCAAATTCTCTCTATCCTTCTTAAATTAATCATTTATTTCCGCACCTTATAGTTTAATTTTTGAAACTCCAATTCAATCCCGCTTCTTGGTTTAATATCTGAGCAACAATTGGTATCAGAGCTTTGTCTAGCATCGAAGCCTAAAAAGCGCTAGTAAAGAGTAAGATATGGCCAGTGAAGGATTCCAAAGTCTCAAACCTTACTTTGATGGAGCAAATTATTCCCATTGGAAGTTTCGAATGGAGACATACTTGGATAATGAAGGAATTGAAGTCTGGGATAGTGTACGAAAAGAATGAACACCACCAACCAGAAGATGAGCTGATGGTGAAGAAGAAATCCTATCAAGAGATGATTGGACTGAGCCTCAAAGAAGAGCAAATTTCAAAAACAAGAAGGCAATGACAATCCTATCAAACTCATTATCTATTGAAGAATGTGAGAGAATACAACACTGCTCAACAGCATACAGCATGTGGAAGACATTGGAGAATTATCATGAAGGAACTAAACAAGTCAAATCCAAGAAGATTCAACTTCTGACTTCAGAATATGAGCTCTTTAAGATGAAATCCAATGAGTCAATCACTGACATGACCAACCGTCTTCTAGCCATTATAAATGAAATGAGGAAACTTGGGAAGCATCCGAGTTTGGAAGATGTAAACAATAAAATCCTGAGAAGTCTTCCTCTTAAAGACTATGGCTCAAGAGTTGCTGGCATAGAAGAAGCAAATGAAGATATGAGCATCATGAATACTAATGTGCTGATTGGCAAACTTCTCACACAAGAGATGGCAGTGAAGAGAGATAGAGAGCTTGAAGCAGAGCCAGAGAAAAGAAAGCCCTTAGCACTCAAAGCCTCTACTTCAAAATCTCAAGAAGATAGTGAAGATGATGAAGAAATAAGTGATGATGAAAATGAGGACATTGTTATGCTTTCAAGGAGATTAAAAAGAATCATTGAGAAGAAAATGAGCAACTCCAAAAAATGTAGGCAAAGAAACCTCAAACAAACTTCTAATGACACACATAGAAGTAAGGAAGAGGTAAAGTGTTATGAGTGTGGAAAGAAAGGACATATCAAACCAGAATGTCCAAGGCTCAAGAAGCATAAGAGCAAATACCAAAGAGACAATAGGGAGAAAGGTCATAAAGCCACATGGGATGACGAAAGCTCTTCAAGTGAAAAATATGATAATGAAAGTGAAGAGGTCAACCTATATTCATGGCTATCGAAGATCATGTCTCGAATAAGGTAAGATCACTACACTCATAATCCTTGAATAATGATAGTAGTGATGATGATGATGATGATGAGCAAAGCCTAATAAAAGAGTTAAATATAGAATTAGAGAAATATAGAGGTAAATTTAGTACTTATAGAAATAATATCTCTAATTTAAAAAATAAGATAGATATTTTAGAAAAGGAAAACATAAAGCTTAAATCATCTAATGAATCTCTTCAAAAGTCATTAGATGAATACTCATCAAGACCCTCAACAACTTCATTGTTAAAAGAAAATAATACTTTGAAAAATGAAGTTGAGGAACTTAGAAATTCCATTTCTAAATTTCACAAAGGTAAAGAGAGCTTAGATACTCTCATTGTATCTCAAAGATCTCCCTTAATTAGACATGGTCTAGGATTTAAGGACACATCATCATCTTCTCACAAAACCATATTTGTGAAGTCTAAAGAACCTCACATCTCCACACATGTTCAACCTTCTATACATAAAAAGAATAATCATGCCTTTATATATAGGACGCATGCATCTAGAAAAATGCAAATTAATCATGACTGTGCATGCCATTGTTCTCAAAATCAGTCAAATAGAATTAAGGCATTCAAATATATTGTAGGACCAGAAAATAAATTTAGACCAAAACAATGTAATTATTGTATGAAAAAGGGTCACATAAATAAATATTGTTGGATAAGGAAGGCTCATTGGGAACCTTCATTTGCTAACCCCTAAGGACCCAAACTCATTTGGGTACCTAAAAATCATACTTGAATTGTGATTCTATAGGCATGCCTCCAGTCCACAATAAACAAAAATGCTTGGCTAGTAGACAGTGGATGCTCAAGGCATATGACAGGAGACAAAGAACTCTTCAATGAAATGAAAAGTATTGATGGAGGTAAAGTTACCTTTGGAAACAATTCAAAGGGTAAGGTAATTGACATTGGCTCTATTGGTATTAATGGTACTACTTTTATTAAAGATGTCTTACTTGTTGATGGCTTGAAACATAACTTGTTAAGTGTAAGTCAATTACGTGATAGAGGAAACAAAGTAATCTTTACTTCAAATGAATGTCTTGTGATCTCTATCGATGGTCAAGAGATATTTAAAGGAAATAGAGATATCAATACATACATAAGAAACTTACAAAAACTATCTAACTATTCCTCTTAGTGTCTTGTAACTACTAGTGATGAATCTTGGTTGTGGCATAGAAGACTTGGTCATGCTAACATGGACTTAATACAAAGTCTCAGCACAGGAGAACTAGTAAAAGGACTGCCAAGAGTTAAATATGAAAAATGCAAGACATGTGATCCTTGCCAAAGAGGAAAGCAACACAAGTTATCCTTCAAAGCCAAAAACATAGTAAGTACTACAAAACCTCTTCAACTCCTGCATTTAGACTTATTTGGACCTACTAGAATTGCTAGCTTAGGAGGGAAACATTATGCATTTGTCATTGTAGATGATTACTCTAGATTTACTTGGGTAATTTTCTTAGTTCAAAAGAGTGATGCTTTTGAAAATTTCAAAAACTTTGCTAAAAGAGTTCAAAATGAAAAAGGGTACTGTATTTCAAAAATAAGAAGTGATCATGGGAAAGAATTTGAAAATGAAAACTTTGAAAGCTTTTGTCTTGAACATGGCATTTCACATAATTTTTCATCTCCTAGGACACCTCAACAAAATGGGGTAGTTGAAAGGAAATATCGAACCTTAATTGAAATGGCTAGAACAATGCTCAATGAATATGAATTACCAACTTATTTTTGGGCAGAAGCCACAAACACTGCATGTTATATTTCAAATCGAGTTTTCAAAAGACCTCATTTAAACAAAACCTCATTTGAGCTATGGAATGGAAGAAAGCCCTTGATATCATACTTTATAGTATTTGGATGCAAGTGTTTTATATTGAACACCAAGGACAATCTTGAAAAATTTGCCTCTAAGTCTGATGAAGGTATCTTTTTAGGGTACTCTACAACCAGCAAAGCATATAGAGTATTTAATAAAAAAATCACTAACGGTTGAAGAATCCATGCATGCTGTGTTTAATGAATCTAGTAAACTTGATCTTGTGAAAAGTAGTGTTCTTGATGATATTGTAGGTAATATGGAAATACTTGATATCGGAAATGGAAAAGAAGAAAATGATCAAGAAAATTTACTGCAAAATGATTCTCTACCTCAAAATCAAGAACAAAATGATCAAGAACTTCCAAAAGAATGGAGAATGACAAAAGATCATCCAAAAGAGCAAATAATTGGTGATTTATCAAGGGGAGTAAGTACTAGATCTCATTTCAAACATCTAGTCACTGACATAGCTTTTATTTCACAAATTGAGCCTAAAAATATTGATGAGGCTCTTAATGATGAAAGTTGGGTAATTGCCATGCAAGAGGAACTCAACCAATTTGAGAGAAATAAAGTATGGACCCTAGTACCTAGACCCAAGAACCATCAAATCATAGGTAGCAAATGGGTATTTAGAAACAAATTAGATGAACAAGGGTTAATAACCAGGAATAAAACTAGATTAGTTGCAAAAGGATATAATCAGGAATAAGGTATAGATTATGATGAAACATATGCACCTGTAGCTAGATTAGAAGCCATAAGAATATTTTTAACATATGCATGTCACATGAATTTCAAACTTTTTCAAATGGATGTGAAAAGTGCATTTCTAAATGGTTATATAGATGAAGAAGTGTATGTAGAACAACCACCAGGTTTTGAAAGCTATGATTTGCCAAATCATGTTTTTAAACTTTCAAAAGCTTTGTATGGTTCAAAACAAGCCCCAAGAGCTTGGTATGAGAGGCTAAGTTCTTTTTTATTAGAAAATAGTTTTACAAAAGCAAATGTTGACACTACACTATTCATCAAAAAGCATAAGCACGATATACTAATTGTTCAAATTTATGTTGATGTTATAATATTTGGTTCTACTAATGAATTGCTTTGTCAAGAATTTGCTAAGTGTATGACTAAGGAATTTGAAATGAGCATGATGGGAGAGCTTAAGTATTTCCTTGGTCTATAAAAAAAGCAAAGCAATGAGGGCATATTCATCAACCAATCCAAATGCACAAAATGATAATTGTTAATGCTTGTTGCATGATATAGTATATTGCCTTATTTATATGCACCAATAAGCTTAGAGCTTAGCGTGGAGTTTAATTTCCATGCAGATATACAAAGGTAGCTGAAGACGTTAGATAAAGCAAGCGGTGATCCCATTCAAGTTAAGCAGCCGAATCTTGAGAATGTGGGTTACAAGCTTTGAAACTTTGTATTTGGCTTTTTATATTAAAGAAATGTTTGAGTTTGTAAAACCTACTTTTAAAGTTTGTTAAGAATTACTCTGATGTTAAAAATTACTATTTTATGTAAATAAATTGTACTCTGATTTTTATTTATATCCATATATACATGAGTAAAATAATATATATATATATATATATATATATATATATATATATATATATATATATATATATGAGGCTCAATTTCTCAATTTTATACTTTGCATATGAATTCTTGTGTAGCAACCGCACCTCCTCACCCGAACCGCACGTGCCCGGATAAGGAAGCGTTGCCTATGATATACCTTAAGTATACTTTGCATATACTTTCATGCAAGTTGCAAAAAAAAAATGTCATGTTATACCTTAAGTATACCTTACATATACTTCAGGCCTTAAAAAGAAATTATGGTATATATTTGATATACTTCTCATATAACTTGCATATACTTAAATCTAGTTAAGTTTATTTCAATGCTATATCATTATTTACTATTCTTGCACATTATAAATTTTTTATCCTAAGTATATTTTGAGGGGGAGACTTCTCAAAATCACATATTGCTAGATTATTTGTCACTATCAAAAAGGGGGAGATTGTTAAACCATGAGGGGTATTTCCATCATTTTGATGATAACAAATAAAATAGCAATATTGTATTTAACATACTTGTTTTATAAGTCTATTATACATGACATAGATTAAAATAGCAAGAATGGAGATTGGAAGAATAATCCTTGAAATACAAAATTCAAGAAGTAGCATGTTTACTATCGTGACTCTATGAGTCACTCCCGTGAAATGAGCTAACCGTTACCAAAACCAACATTTGAAGTTTACGGCCATGAAGGAAAAACAAACCGTGAAATGGGCATTTCAGTCACCCCCGTGAATGTTCATGCATTTTCATCCAGATAGCTTCATGACCAAAATCACCACTTGGATCACGGCTGGGAAGTTTGTCACGTCCGTAAATGAGTATGTCACGCCTGTGACTCATTGTGTCAAAACATTCCAGAGACTCTCACGACTAAGGTCACCACATCAATCATGGCTTGGGAAGAAATGTCACTCCCGTGACAAACATAGTCACGCCCGTGAACAATGAAAGAGAAAAATGTTAGGCGCGATTATTTGGTTGGTACAACGACTAGTTTCATATTTAATGCACCTCAACAGCTATATTCAGCCATATGAGTATAAATGGAATTCATTTATGCATTCATAACAAGAGAATGAAGAGAAAAATAATAGAATAACATATACTTTTACTCAAGTGAGTTTTGGGTATTTCTGGGTCTCATTTTTCAAATTAATGTTTAATTTGTTTTTTGGTACCAACAATCACAATAGGTGTTACGGTTGTTGCCACCAAAGAAAGTAAGATGTTATATTTAATTCTAAGCACATTTTATTTATTCTTGCTTTTATGACGAGAGCACTTGATTTTACAATTTTTTTTTGGAGTCAAAATTTTTTGGCATCTAAAGTGAATATGAAAGATGAAAATAAAGGCCGACTATTAATGAGAAAAATATGCAAAAATTTAAATAAGATTTAATTAAAAAATAAATGATTTATTTTTAGTCATTGCCAACAAATTATTATTAAATAGTTTTATGTTTTTTAGTTATTAGCAGTGCCTCTTGATCACACTAGCTATTCGTTGCACATTTATACGTGTTTCAAAATTATCTGGACTTTATAAAGATGACCAATCAAAAAAATTTATGGACATATCTCCCGTTAATAGGTGTATAAGAAATACGTATTACATGTAATATCACATACTATACCCCATATGAAATAATAAACATACACAAAAGAGAAAAATCAATGTATATTTTTGTGTTTCAGGTCAACGTTTTTTTATAAAAAATGAGAATAACGATTGATTGGATATTTACACCCTCAAAGATTTAAAAAATATAAATTACACGTATTTTTTCTAAATAATTCATATATGGACATTAATCACTTAATTATGATATTTCAAGTTTGCTTATTGTTGATCATTGCTTATATTTCTCACCATCACAGTTTTTTTGTTTTGGCAAAAATTTATCAATATTTATATATTATATAAAATATAAAAATTTTTTATGGAGTTGCATAAACATATTTTTATGATTTGTATTTATGCTAATAACTATTGCATTTCTCTAAATTAAAGTCGCTTTTCATTATTTTTCTTTTCTCTTTTTGGGCAATAGAAATAGATTCCCTGAGTTTTTTTATATGGAAAATTAAGGAATATAATAACATTTTCACAAAAAAAAAAAAAAGAATAATTTCCAGATAGCTGAACTGCACAAGAACCTGCCCCCATTTTGATCAATTGTTATATCAACGGAGAGATGTCGGGATTCAAATTTCTCGTAAACCCACCAATCTCACCAATGTCAAGACCCATCTCTCTTCTTTCCTGCGCTAATTTCCATTCCCCTTTCTTATCTTTCAAAACCCAAATCAGAAACCCTAAATCCCAATCAAGATTTCTTCTTTCTGCGCAGAACGACAGCGGTAATGGGCAAAAACAGCAAATTGGTTCAAATAACAATGGCAATGATAGTGATGATTTGAGGGAAGATAAATATCCAATCTTCAATGTCAAGTTGGGTGATCTATTGCTGAACCCAGATCCTGACAACCTCCTGGCCGTTGGATTGACTGGTTTACTCGCGTGGGCAAGTGCCCAAGTTCTTTGGCAGTTGTTCATTGTTTCCTTATCAATTCTTATTGCTGCTCTTAAGTACTCTTTTATTGCTGCATTACTTATTTTTATTCTCATCACCCTGCTTTGATAATTTCATGATATCGACTTCTATGGCAATTCTCATCTGCTTAGTTCTGTATACATCAGGTTTTACAATTAATATTGGTTATATGCTTTGTATACTTTGACATTTTCTGAAATTGTGTATAAATCAGTTGGTTTTTTTTTTTACTTTTTGATACTTGTTTTTATTGTAATATTTCAGTTTATGGAGTTGTGGTTTTTACTGATGAGCTGTAGCATAATGCTATTGAAGTCGCATTAGGGTTAGTTACCATTGAGCTTTAGCATAATGATACTGAAATCTTCTTGGGTTAGTCCATGAGGAGCTTTAGCATAATGATACTGAAATCTTCTTGGGTTAGTCCATGAGGAGCTTTAGCATAATGATACTGAAATAGACTTAAGTTAGTTACTGGTAATGATACTGAAATAGACTTAAGTTAGTTACTGGTGAGGTTCAATGCATATTGCACTGAACCTGTCCCCTCAACCATCTTAGTAGTTGAAGTTTCAAACCTTTCGGAACGTGCTTGCACATCAAAAAGCTCTCTTAGATGGTATACTATGGAATTATCATACATAGCCTCATGCTGCTTTTGCAACTTAGCTGACATAGTAGCAAACATAATGCAGTTTGTCATTTCATTATCATCGAGATGCTTTTGATATGTCTGCTGAACATCTTCAGAAGCATTAGCAGTAGGGGGATTAGGGAGTGCCTCATCTAGGATATAACCAATATTTTCGGATTTGAGAACTATTCTCAGATTTCTTAGCCAATCCAAAAAATTGGGTCCAGTCAATTTATTTGATTCCATTAGCGATCACAAATTCACACTTGTCATTATGATGATTCTAGCAACCTAGATGTAAAATAGAACATGTTAGAATGTATATAAAATGCATGTTTATTAGGTTTTTAATAAATCGCATTATAGCTCCCACTATTTTATAGTGAATCCATAGCCTTCACTATGAATCCAAGATAATTTATATGGAAGTTCTCATAGTGAGTCGATATCCAACTAGCTAAGAATAACCTTAATGTGAAAATTTCTCCCTCTCACTTAAAAAAGAAATGTGGAATATCACAATAAGTGGAAACTTGAGGGAATGTCTGCCACATATAGCCACATATAAACTCCTCCACAAAAGAACATGAAAATCACAATAGGAAGAAACTGAACATTACTCACTAAGAAAGTATAATTAACCATACTGAACCAACATGTTGAACTTAAGAAGAAATTGCAGAGTTCGTGCTGCTATTACCCTCCTTCACACAAATTTTATTGCCCCCACATACAAATAATTTGTTTCCAGTCTAATTTTTGGTTGGATTAATTTCCAAAAGATGTCAATTGAGCAATTTACTGACTAAATAATTCACTGTTCTATCTCCAATACCAGGGAAAGATATCCAATAAAGGTATACGAGATAGAGGTCCTATCATCATACATCTATCAATCGAAGGCTGCCTCAAGCATAGTACATATCAAACAAAGGCAAATCCTCTTCTTGAACAGCTGAAGTTCAGCCTTTGGATTTTTAGGCATGCTTATTTTGGTTCAAGGGTAGGGATAAACTAAGGATTTGGTCTTAGAGAGCTCAATTGCTTGAAGAGAAGGTTACTGAGTGCTACCAAATTAAAATGAACAAGTTGCAACTTTCATTAAAGGGCTGTGATGGGTTTCCAATTTGAAAACGCTATCTCACATCCACAAGGTAGAGTTTGACATCATAAGGCTAAAGCTTATCAGTAACTAACGCAAGGCGACTTTGGTATCATTATGCTAAAGCCCATCGGCAACTAACCCTCAGCAACTTTGTATCATTATGCTAAAGCTACTCAGTAACGAATCCAAGGCGACTTCTGTGTCATTATGCTAAATCCCCAGTAACGAGTCCAAGCTGACTTCAATATCATTAAGCGAAAGCTCATCAGTAACTAACCCAAGGTGATTTTGATATCATCATGCACTAGCTGCTCAGTAACTAACCCAAGTTGACTCTGGTGTAATATTCGTGTCACAAGTGCCACTCCACCTGCTTAATCTAATGCAAACTTGTAAGTGTAGCTGCTTTTATGTAAGATTGTTAATTCAAATTGAGAGGATTAAAGTAACATGAACGTGGACTGTCTTCAGAACCTGGCATCTTGGGGTTAAAGAGGGGTAATTTCCGGCTTGGTAAATGGAAAGAATGTTGAATCTTTGCAGCAGGAAGTGTTTAAGTAAACATCTAAATAACCTGGAGCACCACTGCCTGCATAGTCATGTTCTGAGTTCGAATACAGATTTTAGAGCTTTTCTAATGCCGATAGGAGCTTCAGCACCAAATTGAATTATATGCTTACTCTTTCAGCCAAAATCAACGGGACCCAGTAGCTGGGTAGATTGGAATTCTGGCATAAGGACATTACCACAAGCTGCAGTTACTTAGAGCAAGTTCTTATATTAGTCACGTAGTCGTTATTTGAATTCAAATGCTCTTATGTAATTGCGTGTCCTTAAATTTGTCAAGAAATAAAATTCATACATTGATTTATACCCAATATTGAATTATTATCCAACTGCCTGAAACTGAGAAATTGAGTTTATTTCAATAGATCATGAACCATATCCACTTATTTTAAGCAAGATGCTGGATGGTTTTCATGTAGGCATTAATCTGGAAGCTAAAAATTTCATTATACAAGATAAAGGGCAGTTTGATTTTCTCCGCGCATGATCATTTACCACACGCTGAACAAATTTAAGTAACTATCTAAATTCACAAACTTTGTTAATCATACATCATTGAATCAGGTTAATGAAACTTTATCTATGATAAATCATTGAGGCAAGAGATAATCGTACAAACTTTATTAACCTTATATCATTGAAACAAAGAGTAAATTCACAATCCATAAACTGCTGCTGCATCTCAAATCAGCTGGATTTAGTATGAAAGTTGGAGCTGTCAGTGTACATTGCAGGAATTGACTGTTTGCGAATGGTTAAGTTAATCCTAGATTGTCCTCTGCCGATGAATAAAATCACCAGGAACGCAAGAACAAAGAGAATTGTTGCAACACAATTCCGCCACTATATAAAATCAAGGCAAGCAGGGAGAAATCTGTTAAACTAAATCATTCTACAAAGTAGAGCAGCAGTATATGATAGGTGCATTCAGCAATTTTTTTTTAATTATTTCTTTACAAATCAAATATAATTGTTTCACAGCTACTCCCTGAGCAGCCTCTGGAACTTCATCTCACCTTAAGCAATGTAGAGTACGATTTTTTATTTTGACAGAAAAATCAAAATAAAAAAATACATTCATCCAGAATTTTGTAGGTAATCAAAATGAACTATTTGCAAGATGAGTTGTTTGAATATCTAACATCAATAAATGCAAAACTACCATGCCAAATGGTATACTAGGATTGACAGAATAGCAAGCAACAGTTTTGCTGCAGATGTTTACTGAGAATATGCATGTCAATTTTTTTACAATTTAGAATGTGATGAAACTATCTGACTGGTCCCTGCAATTTTCCTTAATTAACTTGGTCTGCATGTGATTCAGACAATTATGATTTTACTAACATGTGGATAAATAAGTTTGTTAGAGAATCGTGTCACTGGTTTACCTCATTAGGCAAATTCTGGGTCAATATAATCACAGAACCAGCAAACATCTTGAGCTTTTTCTTCAATGAGGAAGGAGTCCACCAGTAAGAAGACCAAATTCCAACAATTTTGGCTGCTGATGTGCAAATTTAATCAGCAAAATATTTCTACTTTCAGAGTGAACCAAAGAGGCCATAGGGGGATCAGTGGTTTACTATTTGAGCCAATCGAATTTTTGATTTAAGCTTCCTGGCTTCTGCTTGAAAACCAGAATAACGAAATCCATCAATTACAGCACGTTTAGATGCTGGGAGAATTTTCATGCCACTACTTAAACAAGAGAGCAACAGCTTGGATGCACAATGAAACCTTCTAGCCTTGCAGAGATTGTAAATCAAGGAAGAGTAAGTAAATGAATCCCTTATCTCCATTGACTGAAATATCTTTAAAGCATGATCAATCTGACCAACTTTGCACAAACCATCTACCGTGCTATTTAAGGCAACCAAGGGCGACTCAAAACCCATTGCATCCATGTGCTTTATATGTCGCAGTGCACCTCCAATGTTACCTGCCTTGCACAGCCCATCTATCAAAATCGTGTGTGTATACTCATCACATTCTAGACCTTCTTTTTCTATCTCATCAATCAATTGATATGCAGCTTCCAAATTACCATCCTTACAATGCAAATTAATCAATGTATTGTAAGACACTAAATCATGCTTAATACCACTTTTCATTATCTGCTCCACGTAATAATATGCCTCTTTAATCCTACCAATCTTGACTAAAGCAGCAACAACTGTGCAATATGCAAAGCCATCGAAAGTATAACCCTTATCACTCATTTCTTGCAATATCTCAAGCCCCTGTTGAAACTTCCTAGAGTAGAAGCAGCATTTCATAACCGCAGTATAAGTTATGGCATTTGGTACATAACCAGATGCTGCAAGCTCTTTAAGCATTCTCCTTGCTACCCCCATTTTCCCGGCTTTACAAAACCCATGAATAAGAGTATTATAAGTAACTAATTGGGGAACAAATCCATGTCGCTGTAAATTTCTGAAGAGCATTAATGCATTATTCGTATAACCATTCTTGCAAAGACCATTAATCATAATATTAAAAGTAGTTGCACATGGGGATAAATCCTGGAGAATAATATCCCTGAAAACCCGGTTGGCTTCTTCAGGTTTTCCGAGCTTAAAGAAGCAATGCATCAAATTATTAAAACTCCATATATCAGGAGCTATGCCCATTTTGAGCATTTCTTCAAATAGGTCAAGGGATTTTGATAACAAGCAGTGTCTAACAGCACCAGCTATCAACGAATTGTAGGTAATAACGTTTGGGTTTATATTGGCTTCTCTCATTCTCTGAAGAAGAGAATAAGCAGAATCAAAACTAACGAGGCGAGAATAGGCATCAATAAGTGTATTATAAGTGACAACATCAGGAAGTACACCTAATCTTATGCCATCAATAATGACTGATTCTGCCTTTTTCAATTGCATAGCTTTGCAAAAAGATGCTATAGATATGTTCAATAATCTAGTGGACAGTTTACCTATCATTATACGGTGAAGACACTGCTGGCAAGGAGATGAAGAATACACATTAACAGACACAGGTAGCTTGCTGAAGCAATCAGGTAAGTAATTCAGCGTTCTTCATCCTTTTAAGCATTAAGATATGCCAGAGACATAACCAAGAGAAAATGACAATCGAATAAGAGAATTGAAATGAATTACGCGATTAAGAATCGAATGAGAATTTTGCAGGTTTAGAGAATCTAATATATGGTAGAAAACTGAAATAGCAGCGGCAAAAAGAAAATTGAATGAGAGAGATCACCGGCAGTCAATAGGCGGACAACGCGGTGTGCCGGCGGACTCCATGGACGAGTAGCTGCAAAGAAGTAGGCTATCACTCGAGCTGTACGTGTGTGACCTAGGCCAGACGCCAAAAGATTTAGGCCGATTATAGAGTTCTGAATTTGTGCCCGTGATAGGGGGGCTATATTTAGTTTGTTAATTGAGATTAATTACTTTTACTATGGTGAAATTACACTCCAATGTAAAAAAAGAAAAAAGATTTATTTTTATTTTATCCAATACTAAAATAAATTATACAATATGCCCCTCAAAATATGGGCAAGCAAGCACATTAGCCCTTAAGATAATACTTGACTCAATACTGAAAACTCGGTCCAAATAATTCATTTGTACTAAAATTTCAGAAAGCCAAATGGTCCTAAATTCTAATCTAAGGCTAATTGGATTAAATTTTACAATAATAATCAATGTATTATTTGAGTCATGTCTTAAGAGTTATTTATTTATTTGAAAGGGTCTATGTCTAAAGAATTTATTTTCACCTTTAATCTATTAAAAACAATTAGTATGAATTACATTTTCACTATGTAATATGATATTAGTTAGATGCATATTAAAAAAAAACCAATGATAATTCATATTTATTAATAACTGTTGTTGTCCCAAAGGTTGAATTGGTGACATTAAAATTGTGGTTTTGAACAATAAACTGTTGTTAAGCAATAAATATATAGAGAAGACAATAACTAGGTTAAGAAATGAATTGTTAAAGCAAGAGATACAAAAAATTTATAGTGGTTTGGATATTAACCAATTTTACATCAATTCTATAATCTCCAATTGGCATTTTCACTATCAACTAATGTTAATTATATATAAAGTTTTCACAAGCTCACTCCTAACTTAATATTGAGGCTTATACCCAACCTCACAAGAGTTTTTCTCAAAGGCTAACTCTCAACCCCTTATAAGAGTTTTCTCACAAGGCTCACTTTAAAACCTTTACAAGTGTTTTAAACTAGACTCACTCTCTATATAACACCTGTTAATGGGACCTATTTAACATGTTGGGTTAAGAAAAACAAGTATATTATTAAAGGGTTTTGATATGTGAAAGAGTTGTAAAAAGAGATTTAACAAAGATAAGAAAGTGGGATATCACAGGGTTCATGCTCGTGACTGACCTTTTACAGCTATTAATCATCGCAAGATGAATTTGTGAATCCGAGCAAATTTATGGTCGTGAACAACTAGTCATGCCTGTGAACCTCAGTCTGGGTACTTAAAACGAACTCATTTTTCTCTATCTCATACAACATTTCTAAAAGAAACCCTAGCATCCATTCTTCCTCTCCACACTAGAGAGTTTCCCCCACATTCTCCCTTGATTCTAAGTCCTTAAAACAACAAATCTTGAGTAAAAGAGTGAGATTTGTTCAAGTATTTTGAGAAATGAGAGTGTAAGGAGACCCAATCTCTAGGAGAACATAGCTATTGGAGGAAGGAGAAGCTTGAACCCTAAACCCACACCTTTTTTCCTTCAACGTTCGGTAAGGAGAATGTGTTACCCTTATTTTCCCCCTCTTTTAGGTTCTTTTCTACCATTTTTGTTCATGGTAGAGACCCATTTCAAATGGATAAGTCTAAGTTTCAAGCTTGATATTTTAATGGCTAAAAATTCTCCTTTTAGCTTGATGATGAGTTAAAACATATTATTGAGGGTTATATGAAAAAGGTGACCTTGAGAGGTTATGTTAGGGTATGGTTTTGTGAGAAGCTTGTATATATGGTTTTATGGTATAAGGGCTCAATAGAGATGTTTTTATATATTAGGAGTTGGAGAAAAGGTAATGAGAACAACCAAAATGAGAGGCAAGATTCAAAGCTTGGTTTGTTGAGGCTTCAATTAGAGGTATGTAAATATATGCATTTAAATTCATTAATCTTTGTATTTGGCATGTTTTGGGCGATGAAATGTATTAAAGGCATGGTTGTTGGCATAAATGTACATGTTATTATAAATGCTTTGGTTGTTGCAAGAATTAATTGTTAAGTGTGGTAAATGCTAGTTATGGATTTATTGAGCTTAATAAAGGAATTTTGGATTTAATATTGTTCAAATATGTTTAAATGTTTCTATGGCATAATTTTGGTATGATAATTGTTGTTGAATGCTAATAGGAGTGATTAACATTGATTAATCTTATAGCCTTTACATGTGTTGTGGTGTCAATGCTTTGTTTTGATGTTATGCTCTGCTAGAAAATCTAGATTCACACCTCTAACAAGGGTTTCATGGTCGTGAGTCATCATCTAGGGAAATGTTCATGTCGAATAGACCCTTTCACAGCTTATTACACCACAAGGTTCATACATGTGAATCATATTTCACATTCGTGAAGTATACTTCACAACCATGAATGATTGACCAAAGATGCATTACAAATCCAGTAGTTTTCATGACTTGGGTTCACAAGCATATCACCCCATGAATAAACACCTTCACAGCCGTGAATAAATATTCACTCCTGTAAAATTGGATAAAACTACAATATGCATATTTTTGTGTGTTAATGAAATATGATAAAGATGTCTCAAACACTTGCTATGATACCAGTATGTTATGAAGCTTCACATATGAATGATGTATGAACCACTTGTGTACATAAGTGTATGGTGATATAAAATGAATTCTATGATCATGATTAAGGTGAAAAGAGATATATATATATATATATATATATATAATTAATGTTTGTTTCTCTAATCGAGGACTAGAAATAGGATAAATGACATACCATTAAGAGGGTTACGATATCGTAGAATATTATGATGGATCTTGCACTTTAAGGACAAGGTGGTTTAAGCTAGGGAAAGGGCACCTTTGATCCTATGCACGCAATTTGTAAAGCTTATTAATATATTGGTACTAGGGAGATGAATATGTGATTAAAGATAGCGGTATGTATGAAAAAAGGGATTTAAAAAGAGATGATTATAGTTGTGTATGTGAGAATGTCATGGGATTCACGCCTATAAAAAGGGATTTCATAGCCGTAAATGTCATGGCTTAAGGCTCACTCCTGTGATTTGTTGTTGTAGTAGTGAATAATATGATTTAAGCATTCACACCAATGAATTTGTTTATAATGACCATGAATATATGATTCCCACCTGTGAATGTCTAGTCACAATCATGAATTCTAGTTAATTAGGAGCAAGTGAGGTAGATATGATTTTCTCTTTCTTTTATGCCTCATGTCTGCCAAAGACTTGTTTTTCACTCTTTAAGCAATCTTACATTGCACCCTCTATTCATTCATCTTCTCCACCTTTTCTTATTCCATTTTCATAAAACTCTACGATTTGAATTAAAGGTAAAAGCTTGAGACAAGGGAGAAAGAAGAGTGTTCGTAAGAGATTGAGAGATAGTCCAATTTTAGAGTGATTTTGAGTTCAAGTTTTGTTAGAAAGGTCCAAAAAAAGGCTTTCGAAATGCTTAGGAGTTGAAGAAGATCTTGAAGGCATATGCCAAGGGGCAAGATAATCTTGAAGAACTTAAAGATTTGTTAAGGCTCCGTTTTTTGTGAAGGTTTGGAGCTTAGGGGGTTAAAGCAACAGAGAAGGAAGCCCAAGTATAAAGTCAGAGGACAAGCTTTGCAGGGTTGGTGATACGTTATGATTTTTTTTTGTTCTACATCTTAGGAGATAGAGTTTAATTACATTTGTACATACTTTTGGTTTTGAGGGATATGTAACTTTGTAACTAATCTTTTTGTAAACCTTAGGGCTAGTGAAAGTCCAAACATTATTGTTATTAAATATATGGTGATTTAAAATTGCTTTATTTCTTGTAATATTTTAAATTAGTCATCATGGTCGTGATACATAAAGGTTTTAAATTTATTGCATTTTAAACTTGTATATTGTAATATTCTTTTATATAGTTGGATAAATCTTGATTATATAAGAGGTTGTTACATTTAGTGGTTTTAGAGTTTAGATTTAGACAACTCTGCACCTAGGTAGATAAGGGTCATATCACGTATGTTGGTTTTGTCCTATATGACTTTAATGTGGGCTATTCTTTATCGATGTGTAGTTTAGAGAGAAAAAGTATAAAAATTGAACCTCACGATGTGGCTAAGAGTAATAGCCCTCAAGATGTTGAGGCTTAGAATTAATAGAGCTAAGCTAGTGTTTGCAGGCTAGGTGTCACCCCTCCTTCATAGCAACCTATGGCTAGTTTTATGGATCAAGCTCAAGATCATTAATGTATAATATGGTAGCTCTTTTGCAGTGATTAACACAAGTTATGCCACTACTGCCACCACCTCCTCCTCCACCACCGAGGCTAAGGATGCGAATGGATAGGCTAAGGAAATATGGAGCCATAAACTTCATAGGCAAAAAAGACAATGATTTAGTTGCTGCAGAGTTCGGTTGGAGAAGATTGAGAGGGTATTTTAGGAACATGATTGGGCTAAGGAGCACAAAGCCAGGTATGTGGTTTCTCTTCTCCAAGTGCATCCTTACAATTGGTGGAAATCCATTCTTTTAAATCCTCAAATTCCACAACCTCTTACTTGGGACTTCTTTGTGGTGAAATTCTAAAAGAAATATGTGTTGAGAATTTACATTAATGAAAAAAATAGAATTTCTAAGCTTAAGGAAAAAAAACATGACTATTATAGAGTATGAGAAAGAGTTTACTAGGATGAGAAGCTATGAAACTGAAATTATCGATGACGAGGCAGATAAATGTTGTCAATTCAAAGATGCTCTAAATAAAGATATTGGGTTCCTAGTGACTTCATTTTAGCATAAGGATTGTTTGATGCTAGTCTTTTTCGCTATTAGTATGAAGAAGAGGATGAAGTTGAAGAGATTAGAAAAGTCATCTAGGAGAGACTACAGAAAACCCTCATTTAGTGCACACATATTATGAGTAAAAAAGCTCACATCAGTTCTTGGCACTTCCAGTCTAGAAGATAAGGTCAAAGTTAGAGCCAACCATTATTTACCAAACAGGCACCATCCTTTAAAGTTGTCTCCACTATTGCCAGCAATCAGACCTAGACTCGGAGAGAGTTAGCACTAGAGTGGGTGAGAATAAGATATAACAAAGGGGAACCCCTACGCCCTCAGATGGGGAAGGAAAGTCAGAGATGGTTTCGAATCGGTGCTTCCTGAATTCAAGACTCAGCCTTCGGCCATCGTGAAAAGGCCTTCGAATGAAAGCTGACTACAGGGGGGTTCGTAACTCATCCCAATGATCGGGAATTTCCGGGCTGAAGCCTGGAGCCAAACCACCCGCATTTGCTCCCTACCGCATGGCACCTCCCGAACTTGAGGAGTTAAGGCGAGCCAACTTTCGGGAGGCCCATTCAGGCTCTCTCTGTTCGGCTGCGAGTCTCTCCAACTTCTTTACCCGCGGACTCCAGAGTT
The DNA here is from genome assembly GCA_023653625.1 of Triadica sebifera. NCBI lineage: Eukaryota > Viridiplantae > Streptophyta > Magnoliopsida > Malpighiales > Euphorbiaceae > Triadica > Triadica sebifera. The sequence continues at coordinate 12,719,073 of CM042898.1, read as the reverse complement.
GAATCAGCTGAGAGTTCAAGCTTTGATCGCATCATGTAGTAGGAGTCATAGAAGGGAGTGTTAGGGACCCTTAAGAGCTTGCTTCAGAAGTGGGTCTTAGGATCATTACAAGAAAGACTGTCTTATATAGACTATCAAGGCTCCCACTCAAACTCAATGATCAATACCGACATAGCCCTAGGGCTCAAGTTAGACTAGAAATGGTAGGAGTTGACCTAAGCAAGTCACTTTTGGGACAGTAAACCAGCCAAGATCGAGTGAAGCACTAGCAACGACCTATGCTATGAAGGTAAGAGAGGTCTAAAGTGCCACAAATGTGATTGTTGGTACATTTCTTCTCTTTGTCTCAGTTTTTATTTTTTTAATAGATTTAGGTTCTATGCATTCATATATTTGTACCAACATAGCCAAACAATACAACATGACAATAAAAAACCTAGATTATGAGATAGAGGTTACCAATCCTTTAAGGCATAGCATGATAGTGAATTAGCTATACATAAGTTGTCCTATAGTAGTCAAAGAGAAAGAGTTCCAAGCGAACTTGATTGAACTATCCTTTCATAAGTATGATGCTATCCTAGGTATGAATTGCCTTTCTTAGTATAGTGCAGTGGTAGATTATAGGCTAAAAATGGTTGAGCTAAAACATTCAAAGGGAGAGACAATGATTATTCAGGGTGAGAGGTCCTCACAGTAGTTAAGAGTCATCTCCATGATGAAGGCTTAGAAAATTATCAAAAAAGGGTGTAAGGCTTATTTGGCTCACGTGATTGATACCAAAAAGGGAAGTCCAGATCTTAAGGATATCCCGACAGTGGAAGAGTTTGCAGATGTGTTTTTAGATGACCTACCAAGGTTACCTTCATCCAAAGAGATAAAGTTCTCTATAAAGCTCACTTTAGCTATGGCTCCTATATCAACAACAACATATAGAATTACAATGATAGAGTTGAAAGAGTTAAAGGCATAGTTACAGGATCTATTAGATAAGGGCTTTATTAGATTGGGTGTATTTCTACAGAGCTTACTAGTGTTGTTTGAAAAGAAGAAGGATGGGACTATGAGGTTGTGTATAGACTATAAATAATTGAACAAGGCAACTATTAATAACAAGTATTTGTTGCCACAAATTGATGATATGTTCTATCAATTGAAGGGTGCAGGAGTTTTCTCCATGATAGATTTGAAGTTAGGGTACCATCAGTTGAGTATCAAAGTAGAAAATATTGCCAAGATAGCTTTTAGAACCACATATGAGTTTTTGGTTATACCCTTCGGGCTAGCAAATGCTCTAGTAGCATTTATGGATTTGATGAACTAAATCCTTAGAATATTTTTGGACCAGCTTATGGTTGTCTTCATAGGTGAAATGTCGGTGTATTCTAAGGATAAAGAGGAGTATGATCAACATTTGAGAATTATCTTATAGACCACTAGGGAACATAAGTTGTATGCCAAACTCTCCAAATGTGAGTTTTGGCTCAATGAGGTGGCTTTCCTTAGACACATAGTATCAACAGATGAGTTTAGAGTAGATCCCAACAAAGCTGAGACAATAATGAATTGAAGCCTCCTCAGAATGTGATCAAAATCAAGAGTTTTCTTAGCTTGGTAAGGTACTATAGGAGGTTTGTTAAGGGGTTCTCCATGATTGCTTCTCCATTGACTAGATTATCATTGAAGAATATCAAGTTTGAGTGGATAGACAATTGGTAGCACTACTTTGACTAGTGCAACAATTTATTGATCAAAGCTCCAATTCTGACACCACCAATCTCTGATAAAGAGTATGTCATGTGATACCGTTATATCAATCAGTCTATACGTATGTTATGTACTTATGCAATTATAGCCGATGTGTGCTAAATTTTTTTCTTATTTTAACTTAATAACCATACTATTATTAGCACTTAATTAATCATTTTTATTATCCAAAAATTTCGACAGAATAATGACTATAAACTAATTACCCCATTTGCAAAGCAAATAATCTACAGCCAATTTCTGGACACAACAATATATATATATATATATATATATATATATAGAAGACAATATATTATTTATTCAACCATAAATCCATAATTCATTCTTTACATATATAATAATAATTCACAAATATTCTTATCAGAACATATACAAAATTTCATTCTTACAGCTCAATATTCATACATATATATACATGTCATACTAACCTAAAATTATTTTATTTTTCAATCAGCTTTTAAAACTTGTACGCTTGCTCCCGCTTTTCCCGCGACTACAAGCACACAGTTACATAACTACGTGCTGAGCATTAATAAGTCCAGTGGTGATTACTAATTTAAAAATTTTTATTCCCTATATTTTAAGCATTCATACATGCAATAACATTTTTAATATATTATTCAAATTTTTGATTTAATATATATTTATTATTTTTTATTCAATATTTTACTCTTAATTCACTATTTAATATATTCATTAAATTAACAATATTTCTCATTTTATCTCATAGTTTTTTTTATTCCTCCCAATTTAATCATATTTTTCTTTACTTCTTTAATTAATCATTCTTTTCAAATTTTCATTTAATTAGCTACAATTTCACTTTAATTCTTAAATTTCTATTTATTTACGATTATGCCGCTACTTTATATTTATTTACACTTTCGCTACTAAAAAAATTTTATTTTTTATTTATTTACCTTTTTCACTACATAATTTAACATTTATTTCATTTTCTTCCACTTATTTCTCATTTTTCAATTTTACTATTTTTTTGTCACCATTATCACTTTTTGTTTTATTATTATTATTATTATTATTATTATTATTATTATTATTATTATTATTATACCCTTTTATTATCTTCATCACTTTTATCATATTTATCACTTATGTCATTTTTATCATATTTTTCTTTTTTTATTATTTTTCTCATATTCTTCATTTTATTTATTTTTGTCATATTTTTCATTTTTATTATTTCCTCATATTTTTCACTTTATTCATTTTCATCATATTTTTTTATTTCTTATTATTTTTCTCATATTTTTTACTTTATTCATTTTTGTCATATTTTTCATTTTTGTTATTTCCTCATATTTTTCACTTTATTCATTTTTATCATATTTTTTTATTTTTATTATTTTTACAATTGTATTCTTTTACCATTCTTATTACGGTTTTCACTTATTTTTCACTTCTATCATTATTACCACTTTTATTCAAATTTGCCCCTAGTTTCCATCCAATAGAAAATGTTTAGACCAGATACATGGGACGTGGACTCAAAAGTCCATTACACTGAAGAGTAATCCCAAAGAATTATCCGAGCACTGCACTGTACACTGTTCATTGAATTACTATCACTGTAGTAGACCATCATTGACCTACATAAGTGAGTCGCTATAACCCACACCGCAGTAATGGTGTCCCTATGACTAGCCAATTCTATCCTGAGCTAGATTTAACCATCAGAAAAATAACTAAGGGCATTTTTTTATTTTTTTAATTCAATTTCCATTAAATTCATAAATTTTATTATTTTTACATTATTAATCACTTAACATTTTTATTCATCTCTACAATTTTATCACTATCATAATTTTTCACACTTTCCATTCTAATATATCAATAATTTATTATAAATATTCAATTAAGTAATTAAGCATCACTAAACACACTTTATACCTTATTTTTTATTTGATGCATAATATAATCAATAATTATAAAAATATTCAATATATAATTTAAAAATTCTCATTAAATTTATACACACTAAAAATCACATTTCCTTGCATTTCATGACTAAATTTTCATTTAATTAGCAAGAAAAATATTAATTTTTCCTTCTTAAATTTAGGCAAGACTATCTCAAGTCTCCCTCTCTTTCAGATCCTCTAGGTTTATTTACTTCATTACACCCTCATGTTTCTCACCAACCACTATACACACCACCTCCTATTCATCATCCCTCTCAGATAGAACTAGAAAATCATAATATTACAATAAAATGTATTTATACCTTAATTTACATTTTTCACATAATAAGGTCATATTTTTCAATTTCCACTAATTAATTTTTTTAATTGAAATTAACCATTCTAATTCACTTTTAATAATTCTTTAATCATATTTTAAGTATTAATTAGCAATTATATGCAAAACACACAAAATTCTTAATTTTTCATAACCCTAAATCATGCTTAATAAATGGAAATAAATAGATTTTGAAATCATTAACTTTAATTTCTTGTTTAGGCCTTCCTAATCTTTCTTTTCCTTAGCCTTTTTCTTTGGAAACACCTTCACCTTCTCTTGAACCTACCATGGCCAAAAATTTTCCTTCATTAATCCACCATTATTTTGCTTCCTTAACTCAAATAAACTTCATTTTTATCATCTACATACCTTAAAGTACTTATTTGAACCATTAAACTAATTTAAAACCATAAATTTCACTTACCTCAAATTTGTATCCTAACTTTTCTCTTTTGATTTCCTTTCACTCTAGACTTCTAATTAAAGATTAAAAACTTATATTAGCTAATAGAGAGGCTAAAATTATTTTTGAATGGTTGATTTTGGTGTAAAAAGTGAAGAAAATTGAATAAATTTTGAAAAAGAGCAAAGGAAAAGTGGTTCGGCCAAGGAAGGGAGGAGAGGAAGGAGATGAAGCAGAATTCTCTCTAGAGAATTATGATAGCTTGGGTCTATTTATAGTGGTCTAAGTGGGGTGGGCTTGTGCCAAACAAAGCCCAACCCATTTAGGCCCAATTATGCACTATAAATTATTTTTATCACTTTCCAAGCTCAATTTCACCCAATTTTGATTCCATAATTCATAAAATATTTTTATATATCTACAAAAAAAATTTCAAATCAATCAAAATTCATTTTCTATCCAGCTCATTAAAATCGGACTGATATTTCAATTTTCGGTGTTACCGTAAAATTCTTTTTTCACTGCAAATAATACTAAATATTATTTAGAGTTTATCCATATATTAAAATAAATTTTTGGATATTGTTTGCTATTTTTCATAATCCGGTCAAAGTATGGTCAACAAACTGTTTAATTAAATTGGATCTATTTTTTCTTAATTTTAACTTTTGATGACTTATTTAACCTCATTTTCACTCCAAATTTTACCCTTGGACTAGTCATAACCTATAATTTCCGATGATCAAATAAAATATTTATCACTCACGAGTGTATTTTTGACCTCCAGGTATGTGATAAATCTCGGAACTACAGTTTATGACTAACCTGATATTTGAGCCATTATATGTCATCTCCAGTGACATTTCTCATAATGAATTATGATGTATCTTGAAGCAAGAAGGGAAAGTAGTATGCTTCCAGACAGTTGAAGACTCATGAGAAGAACTGCCTTACATATGACTTAGAGTTGTTAGCCACTGTGTTCGCTTTAAATATATGGCATCATCATTTGTATAGGAAAAAATGTTTCATTTATACTAACTATAAGAGTTTAAAGTACCTTCCTACATAAAAAGAGTTGAATTTGAGGAAGAGGAGATGGTTAGAATTGATAAAGAATTATGATTGTGTGACCTACTATCATTTCATAAAGCCTAATGTTGTAGCCGAAGCACTAAGTAAGAAGACCTTAGCAGAGTTATGTATCTGACCTACCTTGAACCAAGAAATGAGAGATACACAAAAGCAGGATATCAAGTTAGTTGAGTTGGCTGAGTTGGCTTTTAAAGGGGAGAGACCTGGGTATATAGTTGATCCAGATGGTAGTTTATACTACTAGAGTTGATTATGTGTGTCTAACATAATCAATTTGAGATAGAGGATACTAAAAGAGGCATGTGAGACAAGATATATGATACACCTAGGAAGCAACAAGATGTACTAGAGTATTGGTAGTCAGGTATAAAGAAAGACATAATAGAGTTCACGACTAGATGTCTGACATGTCAGTAGGTCAAAGCAGAATATCAAGTAACATTAAGGTTGTTACAACCGATCATAATTCCGAAATTGAAATGGGAGAGATCACTATGGATTTTGTAATTGGGTTACCAGTGACGCTGGGGAGATATTGCACAGTACCCCTAGTTGTTCGAAGATGACACAATAGTTAAATTTTGAGGATAAAATTCTTTTAGGGGGAGAGAAATATAACACTTGTTAATTAGGGTCTATAAGAAACTTTGGTAATAGGGAGATGAGTATGTGATTAAAGGTAGTGGTATATATGAAAAAGGATTTAAAGAAATTATTAAAGATGTGTATATGGGAATGTCTTAGGATTCACGCTCGTGAAAGGGTTGTCTCGGTCGTGAATGTGTGGCTTAAGGTTCACTATTGTGATTGGTTTTTGCAATCATAAATAGCATCGTTTAAGTGTTTAGCCTGTGAATTTGTTTATCACGACCATGAATATATGATTCAAGCTCATGAAGGTCAAGTTACGGCTATGAATTTTGGTCAATTAGGAGCAAGTGAGACATACATGATTTTCTCTCTTTTCTATATCTCATGTTTGTCATAGACCTACTCTCCACTCCCTTTTAACCAATCTTACATGCTATAATATCCACCCAAATATTTAGGATTACTCCTAAATAATTGAGTGGATGCTTTTAGATACTATTATTGTTGTAGAAAACCTATGCAAAATAAAATATTTTTCTTTCTTTGTAAAACTTATCTCATATTATCACATTACTATACTAAACCTTTGCATTACAACCATACCATATGAAGAAAATTTGATCCCATCGGATCACTTCCATATAAAAACCAAATTTCAAAATGAAATACATGTTCTTGTCATAAAAGACATATACATCTTTAAAACAAAATTCTATACCCTAAACCCATGATATATTAAAAAAAAAAACAAAAGGACATCATGAGTGAATCACCAACCCAAAATGGTTTTTATCTAATTGTTCTCTTTACGGGCTTCGCTTCACGGAAACACCCTTTGATATGTTCTTGTTTAGTATAGTTTTTACTTGTTTTTTTTGGACATGCTTAAGTACATAGTGGTTTTGTTTTTATGATTTTAGCAAAAGAAGAAAAAGTGCAGTGTAGAGCAAGAGGCCTCACGTGTATGAGGGCTATGTCACGTGTGTGAGGGAAATTTTCACCATAAGAATGAGGGAAGGTTCATCACATATGAGAACTTTGAAATGCTTTTTTAGCAAAACTTCAATGAGAATTTCAAGGAGCTTTTTTGTTTCATCTTTATTGTTTTAATGTTTAACTTAGTCATCAAAATAGAAATCACCATTGTTTTTGAGATGTCAGGCTAAACTCTTTAATGGGTGTTTTGTTAGCAACCCCAGTTTGTATGAACCTTACTTTTCCATTTAATGGATGAATGATTTTCTATAACACCCCCTCACCCAAACCGCGTGTGCCCGGATGTGGTTGCGTTACTGCATGTCTTCTTTACTTCTTTAAAATCGCTATTTTCTTTTATATTTGCTACAGGGCCGTACATTATTTTTATACAATAAATAATGTACATTTTACTTACATAAAATAGTATCATAAATATCAATTTACTACTTAACAAAATTTGAAAACTAATTTACAAACTTATAAGTATATATAATGCGGAAAACAAAATACAAGAGTTCAAAAGTGTGTGACCCACTATTTTGAGATCGACTGCTTTAATTTGAATAGGATCATCGCTTGCTTTATCTATCACCTTCAGCTACCTTTCTATATCTGCGCAGAAGGAAACTCCCACGCTAAGCTCTAAGTTTAGTAGTGCATATAAATAAGACAATATATTATATTATGCAACAAGCATTAGCATGTATCATTTTACGCATTAAAATCTTTGCATGCTATTTCTATCAACATGTCCCTATAATTCATACAATTACAAATATCATGCTCACATATACAATGCTATTTTCATTTATCTTTGATGCTAAGTTACTTTTTAATTTCTTTAGTATTATATCTCTGTAACACCCCTTTACCCCACTGTAGTTCAGCAAGGTAAGTGAGCATTACCCGTCTTACTGTTTTATAAAATTAATGAAGTGAAGTAAATATTTTTTTTAACAAAAATATTGAGACATTGAAATAAAAATTATTACAAGCATAAATACTCAAAATTTTATTTATTTATAAAGTACATTAATTTACATTATAATTAATGTCTATGATATATACTATAGGAAATAAAACCATAATTTAATTTACAAAGTTTATAACAAAATATACCAAAACCAAACTAAGCTTCTAGCTGCTTTCTTCCGGGTACCTTTCTTTTTCTGACAATCTATTTTCTACGGCTACTCTTCTAAACCTGCGCGAGAGAAAATCACTCGTGCTAAGCTAATAGCTTAGTGGTGCTTCAATGATAAAAATTTTACATACATATATATTTCCTCACATATTAATTAACCATTTAATAAGTAACACATAAAATAAAGATTTATATACAATCAATAAATTTCAGCAAATACTCAATATTTAACAACTTGAATTCATATAACATTTATAAAAATCACGTACTTCGATTTTATTATTATTATTATTATTATTATTATTATTATTATTATTATTATTATTATTATTTTCTTGTGTCCATAACACTTATAACCGAACTAACTAATAGGAATAACGGGGTTGTCATTCTCGGCTTTCATAATATAGCACCGAGCGCTTTTATAATAATGTCATTTCTAGTTTTTGTTATATTGCCATTACTGGCTTAATAATTTTGTGCCGAACGCATTTATAAATTGTCATTACCGACTTTTATATTTGGCACCGAGTGCCTAAGTTCCCTGATTGACATGCCAAACTATTCTCTATTCTAGTTCTAGCCTAGGTGTCTTTGGGCTAAACTATTTTTATTTTAATTCTCAATATTTCAAAAATGCCAATATTATTCAACTATCATAATCATGCTTATTTATTTTTGTTCTTTATTTTCATTATTATTGCACTAAAATCTCACACATAAATAATTTGTTATGAATAGAAACAGTATTGGGCCTTGGTGTGGGCTTTGGCTTTGGAGTAGGTTTTGGGCCAAAATTGAGATCTTGCATCAATTTTCTGTGAAAAATAATTATTCACATTAATTATTATATATAATTATCACAACACATGCACAATTCCAATATTTCATGCTTTTGCCTATGGCAGATTTCGGACGTATTTTTGGGCTTCATTTTTAGCCCATTTATAATTAGAATTTAAAATTATAGCCTTCTAGCAAGTTGTAGCTTATTGTCTTAGCTTTAAGATTCATCAAAAATCACTTACATCCCATTTTTATATCAAAAGTTATGGTTAATTTAATACTGAATCATCATAGATTTTTCTGCCCAGAATTTTCTGGACAGATTCTAGATTTGAACTTCATGCATTTTTCTGGAAAATCTAGACATAATTAGATATTATAGTCTGAATAAAAATTAAATCCATGTGTCTTAGCTTTCATTTCCAACAAAGAACATAAAAAAACGAGTTCGAGAACTCCAGTTATTAGCAAAAGAGTCAGGGCTGTTCCTGGAACTCTGTACCCGAGCCATCAATTGGCATCCATCCACATTTGAACCCCATTCATCATTTGCATTCATTTTGATACTAAAATTTCCAGAATTACAACTACATTCATATGCTTCAATTATTTCACACCATTTAATTTCATTGCCATATAAAATATCATAGGCCACAACAAATCACACAACATATTACAAATACAAACATATCAAACCTTAATATATAATTCCATATATATTAACAAAATGTAATATTTTTATCAATGAAGCATATACCTAATCAGCCTTGGTTTTTCCCTTAATCCTTCTTTTTCTTCCCTTATTAGCTAGCTTTCTCCTTGCCATTGTCACCCTATTGAGGGCCTCTCACTTGTTCACTTATTTTTCCTACACAACCATACCACATCTCAATTCCAATATCCATTTTCAATGCTTTTCATGTCTACATAGTATGCTAATGCTCCTAATATGTTTTACACCTTAATTGAGCTAAAATGTACTAAGGTTAAACTTACATTTTATTATATCATGGCTTCCCAAAAACTATATCCTAGTTCCCAATTCATTTTCTTCAATTCAACACTCAATTCACCCTTAATCTATCACCAATTGTGGTGTTTCTATGTTAATTTCAATTTCCTCCAAATTTCTTTAACTATGGAAGCCCCTCATTCATCCTTCAATATTATATTTTCTTCAGTTTTTAAGCCATAAAATAATTACCTAACATCAAATATCATTAATTCAAAGTTTAACTACAACTTTCATCAACTAATCACAAACTTAAATTTTTACTTCCAATCTTGCAACATAAGATCAATCTACCAAACCTAATCACATCTATCATCATTATGGGTCTCAAATAGAAGGAAAAAGGTTAAATTTTAGAAGAATAAACTCACCTTAAGATCATTCCAAAGCTGGCCGAATTTCCCCTCAATTTTTCTCTTTTATTTCTCTTATTTCTTCTTCCTTTCTTGTTTCTTTACTCTACTTTGTAGTAAGAACTCTTTAATTCTGATTTTTCCTCTCTCAAAACTTATTTCTTTTCTCACTTTTTCAAGCTTGATTTGAAGAGAAATGGAGATTTTTGGGAGAGCTATGGTGGACGGCAAAGAGAGGAGAGAAGATGAGGGAAATGAGTTTTTAATTGGTGGAGAAAATGAGATATTTATCTTGTTTTTTAGGTGAGTATTTGGTGGTTCCATGACTACATTAAGCTCTTCATCCATTGGTCCAAAATACAAATTAATTTTAATGAAATTTTCAACTTTAAGAAATTTTTTATTTGTCACATCTTCCTCCATATTTACACTTTTTCTCCAAACAATCTCTATAATACCGATTTTGTCCATATAAAATTTTATTTTTTTCTAATTCTACCCCAAATATTTTTAATTCCCAAATAATAATACCCTTAATTATTTTCTCTTATTATTACTTTTTTTTATGGGTTTAAATTTAGACTCCGATTGAACCAGTGGACCCCATTACGGTCACGCGCAATCGGGGCCTAAATCACTGAATGTTACAATCTCAATCTCATATCATAATCATTTTTTTTCTTATTTTCCAACTTATCTTCATTATCTTGCCCACATCACTCTAAATTTGGACTGACTGGATATGAGTTATGGATCAGGAGCGCTCTCAAAGCTATGACCACCCTGTCCACTATCTGGCTGAACAGAGCTTCTCAAATCAATGACGCTCTTAGAGCTTAAGCCACATTGATTGAGTATTATTTCATCATAGATGAATAACCGAAGCAAGAGCGTTCTCCAAGCTTAAGCCACCTTGTCCTCAATTTATATATGCTCAATAGAGCTTCTCAAGTCAATGACACTCTTAGAGCTTAAGCCACATTAACCAAGTATCTCAGATCAATGGCGCTCCTAGAGCTTAAGCCACATTGATCAAGGAATATCTCATATAGTACGGTACTGTTCGCCCCCGTAATGACATGTCATCTATCCTGGTTCTAATCCGTAGGTAGAGTAATGGGAATCTTCGTATTTTCACATTAATCATATATCTTTATTTATTTTTAATTTACATCCATTTCATCATTCTCATATTATCCATGTCATCATCATCATTCTTAAATTTTGATACATTAATATTCTCATGTATCAACATCTCAATTTTCTTGTTTTGCAAACATATCATCATGCTCATACATACTGGATAACATCTTTTCATTTGTTTAATTAGATACATCAGTAGATAATCATATTCATAATTTCTTTAAAACAAAGCTTTCACGGCCGTGACTACTAATTCATGCCCGTGAATTAGATCACGCTTGTAATCCAAAGCCGTGAATGCTACTGGAATGAATTGTGCCAAAAGCATTCACGGTTGTGAATACTCATTCATGCCCGTGAATGAGTTCATGTCCATGATTCCAAATCGTGAACGCTTCTGGAATGAATCGTACCATTTCCACACCAAAGTCGCAATCGTGAACCATCGAGTTCACGCCCGTGACCTGATAGTCATGCCCATGACTTTCTGCAGGAAATTTGCATATTCATATTTCATTCATTCTAAATACACTAAACCATATCAAAACACAACTCATACATTTCTAGAGTCCTTTATTGAACATATCATGACCCAATACATATAAATGCCTTAATCATAATTAAATTCTCTAACATGCATCACTTAATTCAACAAATCACAAAAATCTCATTCTTTATCTTTAACATATAGTTTCATGCCATGGTCATCATTAATGCACTTCAATCATCAATTAACATATTAAACATGCATTATTTCAAACAAAGATAGGCTATTGCTTTAAATTATGCACAAACCTTAATCTTTCTCCTTCACTCTTCTAGGTAGCTTTCTCTTTTCTTCCTTGTCACTTAGAACCCTTACAACATCATAGATCATTATTATCATTTGATTTTCTCAAGACCCTAAACTCTCTTATTCTCTCTCAAAACCCTAACTTCTCTCTCTTTCCATATGAGTCTTGGATGAGCTCAAAATTCAAGCTTCTTTAAGAAAAGATGAAGAAGAAGAAGAATCACTTCTTACCTTACTCTTTTCTTCACTTGATCACAACTTTGGAGATTTTCTCTCTCCACCAAACTTGATTTTTTCTTCCTCTTTCTAGCTCTTCCTAGCTTCCGTAGGAGTTAGAGACCATGAAAATCACTTGCTCTTGATCTTTTCCCCCTCTTCTCTTCCTTTCTTTCTTTAAATTTCAAGATTTGGCTATGAAGGATTCTTGGGTGTGGTTGGTATAGCTGGGTGGAAAAGAGAGAAAAGAGAGCAGAAAATAAGGAGAAAAAGAAAAAGAAGAAGGAAAGAAAGCACAAAAGTCCTCATGTGGGACCCATAATCTTTGACCAATTCTTGACAATAGGCTTAATTAGCCTTAATCCTCTTCCTTAAATGCTATGGCTGGCCAACCCAAATTAAAATGTCCAATCTCTTATGTTAATTAGCAAATAATCTCATTAATCCTCCAAATTTAGGTAAATTGCAATTTGACCCCAAAACTTATCAAATTTTGCAATTTAGTCCTTTACCATAAATCGACTTCTTTAATATTTATAATCACTTAATTAGGCATATATAATTTAATTTAGTTATTACTTGATTAATTCTAATCAAAAATCCAAATTTAAACTCCGATCGATCAAACGCGTCAATTTCGCGACACGTGCGACTCGGTGTCTAAATTAACAGATATTACATTTTCTTCAATTTCAATAGTGCTTAATAAATTTTTAGCTTGATAGTTATTTGATCACCAATTATTGAACGTTAAATGGAAATCTTAAGGCTAAGTTATTAGAAAAGTTATTTGTAATTTAACCTAACAATTGGATTGAATACTAATTAATTCATTAGCTTGATTAATTGGTGCCTAAAAGTGAGAGCCATAAAATCTACATTCATTGGTTCATAATTTGTTAAGGGGCATGCAAGCTGAGGGTTGTATGCTAAGTTCCTGTGCTCTCTCTTATTGATTACTTTTATTACTTTCTGTTGCAATCTTAGTTATTATTAATTATCTTTTCTTAGCTTAATCAATTCATCATACTTAGTAAGAGTATTTAGGATTTTAATTCACTATTTATTGGTAACTTAAACTTAATTAAGAATTTAAGCCAATAAGTTCCTTACAAGATCAACCTTGGGAGTGAGCTTGCAAGTATTACAATTGGTTCATGCACTTGTGAGTACACTTTAAGTTATATCACCCACACACTAAGTAACTTAATGCTTAATGGTACATATGTCATTAAAATTCTACATATATTCATGATATGCCATAACCTCACAATTACCATATTCATCACATTATCTAATGGTCATGCAACAACATACATTCATTGTGGTTGTAATGCCCAATAATTTAGGCCATGGTTTCGGTTAACCAAAATCCGGTGCACTGAATCAATCGGGATCTAAATTCGGACATGAAAGAAAAAATTAAAATGATAATAAAATATGAGAAAAATATTTTGGATATTATTAATTTAGAATTTTGAAGTTTAGAATTATAATTTGGAAAAAAATAATTTTTCGTGGAACAAAATTGGAAATTGCAGTGTTTTTGGCGCAAATATTTTAAGAAGACATACAAATAGAATATTCTTTTTTTAAAGAAAGGAATATTTTTTGGATTAAAATAAAGTAAGAGTTATTAAAATTAATGGACCAATGAAGGACATGATTATCTAATTAATCCTAACCACCCACCTATTCCAACTATAAAAGTCAAACTTTCACCTTTTTGCCTTTATTCTTCTTTTTCCTCATCTTAATCAAACCAATTTCTCTCCCTTTGTCTTCCCTTTTTCCGTGACTCTCCTCCCCCATTGTTCTTTTTTTTTTCTTCAATCAAAGCTAAAGTTAGATGGAAAAAGGGTTGGATTAGTAAGATTAACAAAAAAGTGAAGTAAAGTGAGCAAAACTAAGGAAGAGGAAGGAAGAAAAGAAGAGAAAAAGAAAAGGATGATTTTAGTCATTTTGAAAATCTACAAAGGTGAGGTTAGATCTTCCGTCTTCTCACTCTTCATCTTCTCTTTTCTTTGATTTTGGGGTTAGTTACCATTATAGTTAGTAATTTAGAGTGATTATTATGTTAATAGTGATTAAGGGTGGATTAGTGTGATTAGTGCTTCATTAGTGTGAAATTTGTTGTTAGGCCAAAAAGGTGAATAATCTTTAAACCAAAATCAAAAAGGAAGTAAGGGCAAGGAGAAAGCTAATTAGAAAGAGATAAGACTTAAAAGAAGTAGAATCTTTTTGAGATATGTACATTTGGCAAAAATTCAATATGGAAAATTTAAATTTTGATTTTGTGATGTTTGTATAATTGTGTATGAAATTCTTGATATTTTGATTAAACGATGCCATGAATGTGAAAATAAAAAATTAGAATATGTGATTAATGCATGAAGATGGAAATTGTAGGAATTGATTGAAGTGCTGGAAAATTCATCTTATGAACAGTATATAGTTTTCTGGTCATAACTTGAGTTATGGAAATTATTTTTGAGTGATTCTTGTTGGGTTGGAAATTTGAGACATGGGAATTTAACTTTCATTCTGACCACTAGACTTGAATATGTTTGAAATTAGGTGAAATATAGACTCAAAGTTTAAACTAAAAATTTGTCTAGTAAAATACTGGGCAGATTGGAATGAACGTATCTTAGAAAAAAATTCATAACTTTTGCTATAGAATTCAGTTTAATGTGATTCTAGTTGAAACTTCAAGATAAGACAGATACCTACATTTTATTAGAGATCACTTTTCCAAATTCTATCCAAAAATGGATTAAAAATATAGAGCAATATAAGACATAAATGCTGTTTAGAGTAGGTAGCTTGCATATATATATTGACTGTGAAACTTTGTGATGGAAATATATATTATTTTATTTTTCTTATAGTTATAATGATTAAATGAGCAAGTATTAAATTATAAAATATTTTAATGGGAATTATTGCATTTATATGAAATTTATATTAGTATTACTTACATAATTTATGTAAATAATAATAAAGGTAACAAATATAATTAAGCCCTATAACATCTAGTTGAGAACTAAAAATTAGGATAAGTTGGCATGACAATAAAAGGGTAAAAATGTAGGCACTAAAAAAATAGTGTTGAGAATTAATTTACCTAGGTACTAAGAGATAGTGCTGAGTTGAAATTACGTAGACACTAAGAAATATTGTTGAGTTTGAAATTACGTAGGCACCATAAAAGTGTTGAGTATTTATTGAAAATGTAGACATTAAATACCGAGTTATAAAATAATTATATAGGCACTGAGTAGACTACCGGAGAGCAGAAATCCTGTGTCCAGTATTTATTTCCGGTCTAAAATATCGTGGGCTATCAAATAAATAATAGAACAAAAAAATTTTAAATTATTAAATTGATATTTTAAATTGTATATCTTGTATTGTTAAACAATTTCAGACATGCTTAGTGAATATAATATTATAATTGATGAATTGTATATTTTTGCATGACAAAAATAGTTTTAATATTATTTGAATATTTTGGCATGCTTAGTAAATTAATTGTAGTTTCTAAAATTTTATTTTAGAAATATTTATATAATTATTGGATAGTTGATGTAAATTTGTGGTATGTAGGATTTATAAGGATTGAAATTTGTAATTAATGTATATTTGGTATTATTGGTAAATGTATTTCTAAATATTATGCTTTATTGAATGAGTTCTTTTAAATTAAAATATTTATATCACTAGTTAAATATTTAAATGATATAAAAATAAATAAATAATACAATAATTTGAGAATTTGTTATTTTTACAAAAAAAAATTGGGCTTAATAGCACTTTCATACACTATTAACGACTAGTAGGGTAAGGGAGCACTACATTTAGTGGTATCAGAGTCCAGGTTAAGTGATTCTTAATCAGTGGGTGTAAAATATAATATGTGTCTTATGCATATGCATAAAATGCTGCAATTATCTAATTTGAGTCCCTTCTTCTGGTTTATAAGTAGATATGGATTCGAGATCAAAACAAGATTTCTCAAAAGATAAACTGAGTAATAGTCTTTCAGACTTAGCCAATCTCAGACAACCTCCATCAGTGAGAGATTCCGGGCCGAGTGTAGTAGCTCCACCGAGAGCATAGGGACATGCTAATTTAGGACAGGAGCTTCTTATGGAGCAAATAGTAAATTTGTTGCAATGGATAGTACAAACAGTTTCACAACTAGCTCCACCTCCTTCTCCACCTCAGCCAAAACCCCAGATTGATAAGCTAAGAAAATATGGGGCCACAGATTTTATGGGAAGGAGAGAGGATGACCCAGCAACTTCAAAGTTTTGGATGGAATCGACAGAACGAGTGTTTGAAGAACTTGAGTGTCTAAAGGGACATAAGGTCAGATATGCAGTGTCCCTTCTAAAAGATCATGCCTATGACTAGTGGAAATCAATCTTTTTGAAACCCCAGACACCAAAACCATCTTCATGGAATATCTTCAAGGCATAATTTAGCAAGAAATATGTGCCTAGAATTTATGTGAATGAAAAGAAAAAGGGAGTTTCAAGACTTGAAGCAAGGAAGCATGTAAGTGGCTAAATATGAGATGGAATTTACTAGACTGAGTAAATATGCAACTGGAATCATTGCTGATGGGGCAGACAGATGTTAGAGATTTGAGGATGGACTTAATGATGATATTGGAAATATGGTTACTGCCCTTCAGCTTGAGGATTTTTCTACACTAGTATCCTCGGCCATCAGTGTGGAAAAGAGGTTAAAAAGAAAGAGGATAGAAGAGCCGCCATGAAGATTGACAATTAAAATGGCTTAGACATAAGGTAAAAGGGGGTGAAGAGCGCCTAGGTTTTTCCAGTCATAGGGTTCTGGACCAACCTTTTTAGCTAGGCAAAGCCAACAGTTGAGGCTAGAGGGGTCTACAGCTAGTGCACCAGCTTTGGGTAATAGGAGATTCATATATGTCACATGTCAGCATTGTGGAAGATCACATGCAGGTGATTGCTGGTGGATTACTGGAGCATGCCTATGATGCAGATCTATTGAGCACAAACAAAAAGATTGCCTCAGAGGGAGAGGTACAAGGGGTGTAGTATCAATTCAGGTTCAGAATGTCACTCGAGGCAGTGGTAGAGGACATGGACAGTCTACAAGCGGAAGGATTGGGCTTAAAATCAGTGAATAGAGCATAAGGTAGTCGAGCCCCAGCCCGAACATGTGCCACGAGAGCTCGTGAGAAGCAGGATGCCCTGGATGTCATTATGGGTAAAATTTCTCTTTATGATACTAATTTATTTGCATTGATAGATCTGGGATCTACACATTCATATTTATGCATGTCACCACCTAGTCAGGGTAATATGGTAACAGAGGAATTAGATTATGATATATTAGTGACAAATCCTTTGGGCCATGGAGTGAAAGTTAGTCGAGTCTATAAAAACAGTCCAATAAAAGCTTAGAATGTAGAAATCTCAGCTGACCTGATAGAGTTTCCATTCCGTGAGTTTGATGCAATCTTGGGGATGAATTGGTTAACTTAACATAGGGCAGTGGTGGATTGTCAGTATAGGAGAGTGACTTTCAAGAATTCAGGGCAGGATGACGAGATTGTCTTGGGCGAGAACTGATCATACTTCACTAATGTCATTTCTGTTACAAAGGCATGTAAGCTTATAAAAAAAGGGATGTGAAGCATTTTTGCCACATATTGTAGATACCAAGAAAGGGAGTCTAGATCTTAGGGAGATTTCTACAGTATGTGAATATCTACATTTTTTCCCTGAGGACTTGCCAAAGTTACCACCTGTTAGGGAGATAGAGTTTGCCACTAATGTTTTGCCAGGCACAGCCCCAATATTGATCACTCCCTACAGAATGGCACCTGTTGAGCTAAAAGAATTAAAAGTGCAATTGCAAGAGTTATTAGAGAAAGAGTTTATTAGACCTAGTGTCTCACCTTGGGGTGCTCTGGTTCTATTTGTGAAAAAGAAGGATGATGCCTTTCATTTGTGCATTGGTTATCGTCAGTTGAACAAGATGACAATTAAGAACATATATCCATTGCCGAGAATAAATGACTTTTTTGATCAGTTGAAAGAAACATGGGTATTTTCTAAAATTGACCTCAGATCAGGTTATCACCAACTGAGAATTAGAGAATCAATCATTTCAAAAACACCATTTAGGACTCGGTATGGTCATTACGAGTTCTTAGTAATTCCTTTTGGCCTAATGAATGCCCCAGCAGCATTTATGGATCTCTTTTTTTTTTTAAATAAAAGTGCAGTTCAAGCTATCCACTTTCTTGAAATCCGATTTTGGTCAGTAGAAGAGTTAGAAGGTGCTAAAGAATAGCTGCTGATAGAATCTTTAGTCCTTATTTGGACTAGTTTGTGGTGATGTTCATTGATGATATCGTGGTGTACTCTAGAAGCAGTGAAGAGCATGATCAACATCTTCATATTGTCTTCCATACCTTGATAGAGAATCAATTATATGCGAAGTTGTTGAAATGTGCATTCTGGTTACATGAAGTGGCCTTTCTAGGGAATATTGTCTCAGTCGATGGGATTAGAGTTCACTCCAGCAAGGTAGAAGCAATCCTCAATTGGAAACTGCCTCAAAATGTGATAGAGGTGAGAAGTTTTCTTGGTTTGACTGGTTATTATTGGAGATTTGTGAAAATATTTTCAATGATAGCTTCACCACTGATAAAATTGCTTAGAAAGGAGACCAAATTTGAGTGGATAGACCGGTGCGATACTAGTTTTGATAAATTGAAGAAAATGTTGACAGAGGCACCAATGTTGACATAGCCTACTACGGGAAAAGATTATGTGGTGTACAATGATGCTTCCCTTAATGGTTTGGGCTACGTACGAATGCAAGAAGGCAAAGTGATTGCTTATGCTTCCAAATAACTGAAGCCTCATGAGAGAATTTATCTGATATATGATTTGGAACTAGTAGCCATTCTGTTTGCATTGAAAATATGGCGACACTACCTGCATGGTGAGCAATGTTATATCTATACAGATCATAAATGTTTGAAATATTTGTCTTCACAAAAGGAACTCAATTTGGGACAGAGGCGATGGCTAGAATTAATATGTTGAACCTTGAGGGATATTTCCATCATTCTGATGCTAATAAATAAAATAGCAATAATGTATTTAATAATGCTTGTGTTCTAATTTTGTTGAACAGGATATATCTTGAATAGTTATGATGCAAGAATGAAAGACAACTTTTGAAGATCAAAATAATAAGAAATAGCAAAGTCACGCCCGTGAGTACTTATGTCACGCCCGTGATATAGCTTAGCGCAAACTCTCTAACATTTAAAGTTCACAGCTATGAAGGATCATACCAACCCTGTGTTGGGATTTGAAGAATGAATCATATTCATAAATGCAGCGGAAAAATAAAATTTTGAAAACCCGAAACAAAAGATCATACTTATGCCATTAAAACTAATTTATATAAATATAAAGATTAGAAATTATACCTTTTAATTTCTTATTTGTTCTCCAAATCTTCACTTTGATGGGTTGTAGCAAACCACAACAATCCGCACTAGGATGTCTCTAATGATAATCCCCGCGAAGAATCAAGAAGAAACTATCAAGATAAATGGTTTAAACAAATTCAAAGTGCTAGCTTTGAAAGTGTTCTTGAGAGAATTTTATTATATCTTAAAAATATTTTTTTCACAAAAAAATATTTTTATGTTTATTTTCTGCCATTTGATGTATTTTCTATTTGAATCAAATTCAAAGAAAAGATGAAAAGTCAAAAATGGAGAAAAAGGAAATGAATGAATAGTAATTGGCCATAATTGGCCTAATTAAGGCCAAAATCTGCTGTTGGCCTGCGGGCTGCTGTTGGGCAGCCCAGCTGGCCTGCTAGGCATGTCAGCAGCTTGCCTAGCCCACGCGGGCCCGTGACCCTCCCAAATGATATTTTCGTGCGATCTCCTCGCGATCCATCCTGAAATAATTCTCTCATATTTTGGATTCTATCCAAGACCATTTTACTCATTTTCCATATCTTCAATGCGTGTGACCCATTAGGTTTCCGGTTATGTTGGCCACTTAAATTAACAATTAATTTAACCAAGTCATGAGCGGTATCTAGCAACACATCATGACCCCTAATTGACCAGAAAGTCAGTGGTTTGACTATGAACCTTTCCATAGACAATTTCCATGCAATTATTCCTTTCACCATTCTATACCCCACTTGGTTCAGAGTATGGACATGTAACAACTCCCACTAGACTGACTACATCACATCTAGTCCAAGTAATGTTAGTTTTTGTCCTTGAGGCTCATTACTCTATTAGATATGTCATTGAAGACTATCTTTATGACATTTCCACTCCGGCTAGAGATTTCCGAGTAATGACCATAATAAGAGGCCATAGGTATACACTCATTCTATTAAGAGTGGTGAATTCTTTGTTGGTTACCCAATTACCTTTGAATACCTCAAGCTGTATCCAATCACCACCCTATGAGCTACCTCTCTGAGGCAACAAGGAATAGTGTCAAAATACAGAATCAGTATTCAAGATATCCTTGAGTACCTCAAGTCTAAGGATACTTGCACCATTGCTATGATGAGACTATCATTGACATTTGAATAGATTATCCATATGATTGTCTTATAGTTGGTCATCCAATATACTTAGCTACACTTAGCAAGCATCCACATGTTAACTCTAAACATCTCATGTTTATAGATTATGAGATCTACTACTCGATCCAATCAAGGAGGCTAACATATGCTAGTCTGTCTAGATTAATAATGTCATATCTCATTAATCCTATGACTAGGGATAATTTTGATACTGACATATAATTACACATGTTAAGAATCTCAATATCATGATCTCATTATGATTTTCTTCATGCTATGTTATGTATCAAGGACTTCATTAATTGATTTAAGATCACTTATCAATTCATAATCAAATGAACATCAAATTAATGAAAAAACCTTTTATTAATCAAATAAATTTGTACAATAAGTGCTAAAGGTGATTAGCTTTAGAGTACTTCTCTAACATCAAGTTCATCAAAATATTTTGGCACAAGCCAAAATTACTATGACAAACGAACCAACACACTTAGACGCTCAAAATGACTAATTCAACATTTAGAATTTTTTAAAATTTCAAATGCTTGCAAAATAATTTTGACATGCATCTAACATAAAAATAATATATTTTTAATCACATAAAAAATATTTTAAGGTGCTGCAAATAAAATATACACATACAAAAAAATCAAACAAAACATCCCCACCGGGTATGCTAAAACAGTCATGTTTTTCTGTTTGTTTGAAAAATTAATTGAAATAATTTTTTATTAATTATTGGATACTTACAGAGGTATAAACATATTCTCAATATGTCTAAATAATTTTTTCATAATTAAATTATAACAAAATTATAAGCAGCTCCATCAATTAAGCCAAACAACAAAACATGTTCATAAGCAAGATAATTTTAGGCAATTTTGAAATAAATCTGAAATTAATTATTTGAATCACATTCAAATCATTTTTCAATGAAAATAATCATCCTTAATTATCCATGATCAAATTAGAGAAAGAAAAATGTATAAAACATATTTTACAAATTAATTTTAATTTTTCAAAACCTATTGATCCAAAATCATCAAAACCATTCAATTCCATTGCACTTTAAATTAAAAATAATTTTAACAGACACAAGGGACTCTGATACCAATGTTGGGTTTTGAAGAATGAATCATATTCATAAACGCAGTGGAAAAATAAAATTTTTAAAATCCGAAACAAAAGATCATACTTGTGCCATTAAAACTAATTTATATAAAAATAGAGGTTAGAAAGTGTGCCTTATAATTTCTTATTTGTTCTTCAAATTCTCACTTTGTTGGGTTGTAACAAACCACAAAAATCTATACTTGGATGTTTCTAATGATAATCCACACGAAAAATGAAGAACAAACTATCAAAAGAAATAGTTTGAACAAATTCAAAGTGCTAGTTCTGAAAGTGTTCTTGAGAATTTTGTTGTCTTCAAAATATTTTTTTCACAAAAAAATATTTTTATGTCTATTTTCTACTATTTGATGTCTTTTCTATTTGAATCAAATTCAAAGAAAAGATGAAAAGTCAAAAATGGAGAAAAGGGAAATGAATAAATAGTAATTGGCTACAATTGGCCTAATTAAGGCCAAAATCTGCCATTGGCCAATAGGTGGGAGGCAACAGTGCGCTGAGCCTACTGCGAGCTGCTGCTGGGCAACCTGTGTAATGACTGGACCAGCCTTTTGCATAACAGACTGTGCCCACCCGCCGTCTCACTGAGACTAACGGGCTACCGGGGTCCATGGCTCAATACCTCCAACCCATCACTGCCAGCCCTTTGCATAACAGACTGCACAGTAGGTTGTTGGAGATGAGAGTCGAACCCTCAACCTCCTTTTAGCCTCAGTAAGAGACTACCAAATTGGGTTGGAGGTATTGAGCCATGGACCCCGGCAGCCCGTTGGTCTCAGTGAGACAGCGAGTGGGTGCAGTTTGTTATGCAAAGGGCTGGTCCAGTCATTAAATAAAAGGTAAGATTAGTAGTTCATATTGAGGTGCATATAAAAGTCATGGATCAAAAGTCACTGGCCGAGTCTCATCACTCTCTCTCTTTGCATTCCACATAAGCATAAGAACATATCATTTATATTTAGGGATTGAATACTTACAAATTTACTAACTTTTTAAACGTAATGTTTAAGTTATTAATATATGTGATGTTATAGGCTATAATTAAAGCTTCCGCGTTGATTGTGAAATTATTGTTGATAATATGAGATGAGTTAAAAAAAAATTACTCTCGCCGTAAACATGAATTTTATTTAATCTTGTTCCATACGGGATAACAATATAAAATCAGTATATGCGGTATATAGATGTATAAGGTGTTAGGTGTTACATTTTTGGTATCAGAGAAGGGATAGGTTCCAAGGGAACATGCATATGCATATAAGCATGATAACATATGCATAATATATGTTGAACATTATGTAGTGACATAATTTCATTTATTTTAGGGCCATCATTAGACATGATTCACCAAGGAGAGAGAGGCCGACTGAAATGCATCCTCATGAGGCATCGCCTCATTTGCATAGAGATCAACCAGTACCAGGAGCTAGGGCTCCTGCACGTGCATCACAATCATCACATCCCGAAATACCTTATGAAAACCTAGAACATGAAGTGCATGGTCCTGCAATGTATAGGAAAAGACGATATGATAAGCTAAGAAAACAGGGTGCAGTTGATTTCTATGGCTCGACTGATCCAGTTGAAGCAGAAACATGGCTTAAAAAGACACAGAGGGTATTGAATATGATGAGATGTACTCCAGAGGAGAAGTTTGATTATGCAGTATATTTGCTTCAAGGCAATGCTTATGAATGGTGGGAGACAGTTCCCGATAGTGATGCACAACCACCAGTTCTGACATGGAATGATTTCCTCCTGGAATTTCTGAACAATTACATGCCTGAGGCATATAAAGATGAGAAGAGAAAGGAATTCATGAATCTAAAATAGGGAAACATGTCTGTTGCAGAGTATGAAGTACAATTTAATAAACTTTCCCATTATGCCACCTTTATGGTCTCTACTGAAAGAGACAAATGCAGAAAGTTTGAAGAGGGACTCAAGTATGAGATCAAAAATAGAATCAAAATTACTGATCTCGATAGTTATACCAGACTTAGAGCTGCTGCAATTAGAGCTGAAAAGTTAATGAAAGAAGCTGGAGAACAACAAGTAAAAAGGATGACACGAGTGTTTGCTGGAGAGTCTAGTAGAGGATATGGAAAGAAAGTTAGATATATGTCGAGCCAGTCTGGCAACAGAAGTGGGTACTCCAGTTCTAGAGGTCGAGGCATGACTTTCTCTTACCCAGGCAGAGAACAAAGCCAGTATACAGAACAGTGACCTACTTATATTCATTGTGGTAGGCAACACACCGGTGAATGCAGAAGGCTCACAGGAGCTTGTTATTTCTGTGGGTCCTTAGATCACATGTATAGAGATTGCCCAAAAAAAACTAAATTACAGAAACCAGCAGAGGCAGAGAAATATCTGAGACTACAATTGAAACACCAAGGGTTAACACTACCAGTGGGACACATGTCAGAGGCAGAGGCAGGGGAAGAACTGGTGCAGTAAGCAGAGGAGTGACCAGATCTGAGGGACAGAGTTCTAGACCCTTTCCACAGGCCAGGGTATTTTCTATGACTAGGCAAGAGGCAGTTGATGCTCATGAAGTGGTTACTGGTAATATTTACATTTATGATATACTAGCATTTGCATTGATTGACCCAGGATCCACACATTCATTTATATCGTCACATATGGCATCCAAACTGCATCAAAAACATGAGGCATTGGGATTTGATATAAATGTGAGTACTCCACTGGGAGCAGTAGTAGTTGTGAATGAGATATGTCGTGACTGTTCGATATTCATTGATAAAGTTGAATTGAAAGCTGATTTGATCTTATTATCATTGCATGAATTTGATGTAATATTGGGAATGGACTAGTTAACTAAACATCATGCCATAGTGAATTGTTTTTCTAAAGAGGTAATTTTAAAGTCCTCTAATAAACAAAGGATTGTGTTTAAAGGAGAAAGGAAGTTGGTACCTGCATGTTTGATTTCAGCAGTTAAAGCTTTTAAGATGGTGAAAGGAGGGTGTGAGGCTTTCTTAGCCTATGTGACAGACACAAGAACTCAGGATATTATGTTAGAGAATATTCCAGTAGTGTGTGAGTTCCCAGATGTATTTCTAGAGGATTTGCTTGGATTGCCACCAGATAGAGAGATAGAATTTACTATAGATTTTGTGCCTGGGGTCGCACCTATTTATATATCTCCTTACAGGATGACACCGATTGAGTTAAAGGAACTTAAAACTCAATTGCAAGAGTTACTTAATAAGGGATACATTCGACCTAGCATATCACCTTGGGGAGCCCCAGTATTGTTTGTAAAAAAGAAAGATGGAACGATGAAATTGTGTATAGACTATAAACAACTTAATAGAGTGACAGTGAAGAATAAGTATCCTTTACCTAGAATTGATGACTTATTTGATAAGTTACATGGAGCTCAAGTATTTTCTAAGATTGATATGAAATCGGGCTATTATCAGCTTAAGATACCTGAGGTAGATATTCCTAAAACTGCATTTCGTACTAGATATGGCCATTATGAATTTCTAGTCATGCCATTTGGATTAACCAATGCACCAGCTGCTTTCATGGCTTTGATGAATAAGGTATTTCAGCCTTATCTGGATAATTTTGTTATTGTCTTCATAGATGACATTCTGGTGTACTCTAAAAGTAAAGAGGAACAAGAGATGCATTTAAGAACAGTGTTGCAGACTCTGCAGGAGAAACAATTGTATGCAAAGTTTAGTAAGTGTGAATTCTGGCTTGATCATCTTGTGTTTCTTGGACATATAGTATCGGGAAAAGGCATAGAGGTTGACCCAAATAAAGTTATGGCCATAGTGATTTGGCAAGCACCCAAGAATGTGTCAGAATTGCGTATTTTTTTGGGTTTAGCTGGATACTACCGTAGATTTATTGATGGGTTCTCATTGATTGCTAGCCCTTTGACCAAATTGTTGAGAAAGAATGTGTCATTCAAGTGGACTCCTGAATGTCAAAGGAGTTTCGATGAACTAAAACACAGGCTAATCTCAGCACCAGTGTTAACCATCCCTACTGGTACAGGTGGATTTACAGTATATAGTGATGCTTCTCACCAAGGCTTGGGATGTGTGTTGATGCAACATGGTAAGGTGATAGCTTATGCATTCAGACAACTGAGACCACATGAGATCTCATATCCAGTGCATGATTTAGAATTGGCTGCAGTTGTATTTGCATTGAAGATTTGGAGGCATTATTTGTATGGTGAGACATTCCAGATCTTCACATACCATAAAAGCTTGGGTTACTTGATGACACAGAAAGAGTTAAACATGAGACAGACGATGGTTAGAGCTGTTAAAGGATTATGATTGTACAATTCAATATCATCCAGGAAAAGCCAATGTGGTAGCAGATGCATTGAGTAGGAAGGCCAGTAGCAGTGTAGCTCATTTGCAAGCATCACCTTTTCCATATCTAATTCAATTACGGTCCATGAATGTTCAATTGAATATGCATGATGGTGGATCATTGATTGCTGCTCTTTAGGTCAGACCTATATTGAAGGATAGAATCAAAGTTGCACAGAGTAAATATCCTAAATTGTGTGAGAAAATTGAATTAGTAAGGCAGGGAAACAGTAAAGATTTTCAATTGCAAGACAATACACTGATGTTAAAGTCACGCATATGTGTTCCAAACACTGAGAACTTACGTCAGCAAATAATGGAAGAGGCACACAATGCACCTATGCAATGCACCCAGGGATGACAAAGATGTATCACAGCTTAAGGCCTCATTACTGGTGGCCAAGAATGAAGAAAGACATAGCAGAATATGTTTCCAAATGCTTAACATGTCAGCAGATTAAGATAGAACATCAGGCACCAGTTGGTAAACTACATCCTTTACTAGTGCCAGAATGGAAATGGGAAAAGATAACGATGGATTTTGTTTATGGATTGCCTATAACTCCACGGAAAAATGATGCAATATGGGTAATTATTGATAGGTTAACCAAGTCAGCACATTTTCTACCTATCAGATGGAGGTGTACACTTGAGAGTTTGGCCAAATTATATGTGAATGAGATAGTCAGATTGCATGGCATTCCAGTATCCATTGTGTCTGATAGAGATCCACGGTTTATTTCACGTTTTTGGGTGAGTTTACATAATGCATTGGGAACAAAATTGAATTTCAGTACTGTATTTCACCCATAGACTGATGGATGATCAGAGAGAACTATACAGACATTAGAAGAAATGCTTAGAGCATGTGCTATGGAATTCAAGGGAGTTTGGGATGAGTATATAGCATTGGTGGAGTTTGCATACAATAACCAATATCATAGCAGTATTCCGATGGCTCCATATGAGGCATTGCATGGTAGAAAGTGCAGAAGCCCTATCATATGGGATGAAGAAGGTACACGTGCATTAGAAGGACCAGAGATAATACAAGATACAGTGGATAAAATCAAGGTTGTCAAGATTAAGCTAAAGGCAACATAGGACAGACAGAAAAGTTATGCTGATCAACATAGAAGGGAGATGGAATACGAGTTGGGTGAAAAGGTATTTCTACGAGTATCTCCATGGAAAAGAGTAATCCGATTTGGCAAGAAAGGTAAATTGAGCCCAAGATACATAGGGCCTTACGAAATTCTTGAGAAGGTTGGTCCCCTGGCATACAGATTGGCTTTACCACCAGATATGACTCAGATTCATAATGTGTTTCATGTGAGCATGCTTAGAAGATACAGGTCAGATCCTACACATGTACTTAAAGATCAAGCCATTGAGATTGTAAATGACATCAGTTATGTTGAAGAACCAGTGGAAATCATCGGATACAAGACTAAACAATTGAGAAACCGAGAAATATCTTTAGTTAAGGTATTATGGAGAAATCATTCACGAGAAGAGGCAACATGGGAAACAGATGAAAATATGAAAAAGCAATATCCACACCTATTTCCAGGTATTAAATTTCGAGGACGAAAGTTTTAAAAGGAGGGGAGAATTGTAACATCCTTTACTTTTTCCATATACTTTTATGCAGCATCTCATTTGTGCATATGCATTTTGCATATATATCACTTGAACACATGCATAATATGCATTTTTATTTAAATATATTCATGACATACAATTAGTTTATTTTTAAATATTTTACAATTGTATAGAAATGCATATGTCCGTTTTATAATATAGATGAAAATGACATGAAATTAATATTTAAGTGAATAAAGAGACTAGATTGAATTAATAAAAATTTGACATGCTTAATTTAATTAAATTAAAATAAGTGATTAAATTATATATTTATTTATTATTGGTTTGTAAAATTGGATAAATGTATATATGTATACATGAATGTATGCATATGTATGTATGTATGATGATATAAAAATAAAAATAATAATAAAAATAATTAAAAAAAAGAAGAAAGAATTCAGCAAAAAGAAAAAGAAAAAGAAAAAGAAAAAAAAAGAGTGGACGACAAAAGAAGAAAGAAAGATAGCAAGTGGGGTAGGTGGGTTTTAACCTATTAGGCTCCATTATCTTCATTTTCTTTTCTTATCTTCTTCTTCTTCTTTGCTTCATTTCCTCAACCTATTTTCTCTCAAGTTCCAACCACAAATTCTTCCTTATTTCATTTGGTTTTTGAGACAAATTGATCCCTTGAAAGTTTGTTCTTGGTAAGTAATCAATTCTTATTGCTATAAGGTTGATTTGAGTTGCTAAGGTTTATTAATAGGCACTGATTTGAACTCCGATTTTGATATCCATAGAATTGATTCTGGAAAATCTTAAAACATAAAATTTGTTCCTTTATATCTTATATTTATGTATATGTAAATATTTGTGCAAGATGTTATGTATAGAATGAGATATCCTCTTCGTACTGAAACTGGTCCAGATGGGAACCTTAAGTAAGTTAGCTACCGTGTTAGTTAGTTTTGGATATGTTAAAAACAATATTGGAAGTAGCTAAAAATATAAAAGTTGTCGATATATGTGTTATGGATCTGTAAACAAAATTTCAGGTTCATAGGTCTTGTAATTGTTGAGTTATGGTGAATGGAACTATGACTATTCCATGATTTGAACTGCCTACTGAGTGCCCTGTACAGGTCTTGACACTTGTTTAATTATTTTGAGATTCTTAAAGATCCATTCTGTAAATAATTAAAACATTAAAGTTATATCTATATGTCTTAGCGAACTTTTGGTACTAATTTTAGCTTAATATATTATGTAAAGAATAAGATATGGCCTTTGTAAGGCATACTGGTCCGGAAGCCAATTCTATTCTGGATCAGTAAAATGTTTGTTATAATTTGAAGACTTTAGAGAGATAATTGATAAAATTTGTAAACATGAAAAATGTTTCATATGAACCCATATAATATTCTGTAAATTTTCAATAAAATACGACATACAGATTATAAGTTATGATGAATCCAAATGAGTACCCTGAAACTGCCTAAGGGCAGAAAACAGGGCAGAAATCAGAACGCGATTATAAATTCTACCAAAAATGGTACAGTGATCCAATTAGTCTGAAATTTTAATATGTTATATATAAATATGTTAATTTTAATTAGGAATAAGAATTAGATTAATTGGTCAAGTATAGAAAAAGTTATAGTCAAAACAGTCCCATAAGGTCACACTGCCTCATAGGAAAAATTTTAATTATTGATATGAATAATGTATATTAATTTGTTTAAGCCACATTAAGTTTCTCTAGTCATAAATTAACCAATTATATTTCAATATTAGGCTAAAGAAAAATTGGAGATATACAAGAAGGGGGTAGACAATAAGTTAAGGGTTGGAATCAAAGGAAAAAGGTGAGTATAATTATCAATTGAATTCTTTAGTGCATATGAATGTTGCTTGCTATGTGACTTATATGATTGTGATGATTTTTCCTTGAAAATATAATGATTAATAATTTGTGACATTTGTGGTACATATAAGTTTGTGTACTTGTGGTATATTGGAGGTATATGTTTGACATATAATATATATACATGGTATATGTATAGTATATGCAAGGTATATGTGTTGACATATGAGGTATATATGTGGTATATGTGTTGCATATGAAGTATATATGTGGTATATGTATGGTATATGTGTTGCATATGAAGTATATATGTGGTATATGTATGGTATATGTGTTGACATATAAGGTATATATGTGGTATATGTATGGTATATGTGATAAGATACAATGGTTGATGAATGTGTAAGTACAAGTACATATGCATAATGACTTAAAAGGCGTTGTGACTAGTCAATCGACATTGCAAAGCTAAAGAAGAGGCATATGGCCCAACAAATGTGCAAAGCAAAAGAAGAGGCCTATGGCCCAACAAATGTGCAAAGCAAAAGAAGAGGCCTATGACCCAACAAATGTGCAAATGAAATAAATGATCAAGCTAGCTAGCAAATGCAAATGTTCACATGGAAACCCGGGGCAATGTTCGTTTAACCTGGTCAAAACAAAATAAAATGTACAAGCATAAGCATAAGTAAATAGCAATTATTGAATACTTGATTTTATCAATGTTTATATGTTATTGACTGATGAAATGGAGTATAAAGTATGTATTAATTATACTTGTTATTTGCTATTATGAAATGCTTGGTGCTTTAGAACTCATTTGATGGTTATTTTCACTGAGTCTCAACTCACCAAATTGCATCATTTTTCAGGTAAAGAAGATTAGTAGTTCATATTGAGGCGCATATGAAAGTCATGGATCAAAGGTCACCGGCCGAGCCTCATCACTCTCTCTCCTTGCATTCCATATAAGCATAAGAACATATCATTTATATTTGGGGATTGAATACTTGCAAATTTACTAACTTTTTAAACGTAATGTTTAAGTTATTAATATATGTGATGTTATAGGCTATAATTAAAGCTTCTGCGTTGATTGTAAAATTATTGTTGATAATATGAGATGAGTGAAAAAAAATTACTCTCGCCGTAAACATGAATTTTATTTAATCTTGTTCCATACGGGATAACAATATAAAATCAGTATATGCAGTATATAGATGTATAAGGTGTTAGGTGTTACAACCTGCCTAGCCCATGTGGGCCCGTGACCCTCTCGAATGATTTTTCTGTGTGATCTCATCGCAATCCATCCTGAAATAATTCTCTTATATTTTGGAACCTATCCAAGACCATTTTACTCATTCTCCATATCTTTAATGCATGTGACCCATTAGGTTCCCGGTTATGTTGGCCACCTAAATTAACAATTAATTTAAGCAAGTCATGAACAGTATCTAGCAATGCATCATAACCTACAGTTGACCGGAAAGTTAGTGGTTTGACTACGAACCATTCCATAGATAATTTCTGTGCAATAATTCCTTTCACCATTCTACACCCCACTTGGTTTAGAGTATGGACATGTGTCAACTCTCACTAGACTGACTATGTCAAGTCTAGTCCAAGTAATGTTAGTTCTTGTCCTTGAGACTCATTACTCTATTAGATATATCATTGAAGACTATCTTTATGACATTTCCACTATGGCCAGAGATTCCCGAGTAATGACTACGACAAGAGGCCATAGGTATACACTCCTTCTATCAGGAGTGGTGAATCCTTTGTTGGTTACCCAATTACCTTGGAATACCTCAAGCTGTATCTAATTGCCACCCTATGAGCAACCTCCCTGAGGCAACAGAGAATAGTGTCAAAATACAGAATCAATATTCAAGATATCCTTGAGTACCTCAAGTATAAGGATACTTGCACCATTGATATGATGAGACTATCATTAGTATTTGAATAAATTATCCATATGATTCTCATAGTTGGTCATCCAATGTACTTAGCTACACTTAGCAAGCATCCACATGTTAAATCTAAACATCTCATGTTTATAGATTATGAGATCTACTACTCAATCTAATCAAGAAGTGTAACATGTGCTAGTCTATCTGGATTAACAATGTCTCATTAATCCTATGACTAGGGATAATTTTGACACTAACATAATTATACATGATAAGAATCTCTATATCATGATCTCATCATGATTTCCTTCATGCTATGTTATGTATCAATGACTTCATTAATTGATTTAAGATCACTTATCAATTCATATATCAAATGAACATCAAATTAATGAAAGAACCTTTTATTAATCAAATAAATTTGTACAATAAGTGCTAAAGGCGATTGCCTTTAGAGCACTTCTCTAACACATCTTACTCCTTGATCTTCAGTTGATGATACCCTGACTGAAGATCTATCTTTGAAAATATACTTGCACCTTTTAGTTGATAAAAAAGATCATCAATCCTAGGTAACAGGTACTTATTCTTAATAGTCACCCTGTTAAGTTGTTTATAATTGATACACAACCGTAAAACGCCATCTTTCTTTTTTACAAACAACATTAGAGAATCCCATGGTGATACATTGGGTCCTATAAATCCCTTATCTAACAATTCTTGCAACTGCACCTTCAACTCTTTCAACTCCATAGGTGTCATCTGGTATGGTGTAATAGATATAGGAGCAGTGCCAGGTATTAACTCGATAGCAAACTCTATCTCTCGGTCAGGTGGTAATCCTAGAAACTCCTCAGGAAACACATATGAAAACTCACTAACTGTTGGGATGTCGGCTAACTTTGGACTATTCTTTCTTGTATCAATCACATACGTTAGGTAAGCCTCAAATCCCCTATTAATGAGTTTCTGAGGTTTTAGCACCGATATCACATTATTTGGATATTTTCTATTCTCACCCATCACCATTATCTCTTCCTCTAAATCTGGAACTCTAATCCTCATCTGCCTTCTTCCACAATCTACTATTACTCCATGACAAGCTAGCCAATTCATTCCTAAGATCACATCGAACACATGGAATGGTAGTTCTATCAGATCAGCTGGGAATTGCTTGTCTTGAATTTCAACTAGGCAACTTTGAAAAACTTTACTAACCTAGACACCGTGCCCTAACGGTTTAGTCATAAGAATCTCATATTTTAGAGTCTATAGATCAAAACCCTAATGACTCAGTGGTGGTGTGCATATGTATGAATGCATCAACCCCGAATTTATCAATGCATATATATAAGAGCCAAAGAGAAGGAATTTACCCACTATGACGTTAGGTGCATCCTGCTCCTTTTGGCCTCACATGGTATAAGCTCTTGCTGGAGCAGCTCTATTGCCTTCCGGCCTTTCCACTGTGCCTGACCTAAACTGGCTTGGCCCTACTCAGCCTCCTCTACCTTGCCCTCAACCTCGACCTCTGCCTTGTCCCATAGTTTGTATCAATACAGACTCAACACTCCTTGAACCTCTGCCAAATTGTAGCAATGGACAATCTATTCTCAAATGGTCTTTCAAGTTGCATCTCAAGCACGCTCTTGTCATCCACCAACACTCTCCTAGATGAGAACGTCCACAATGCTGACACACTAGTAGAGGGGTAGATTAGCGGGATGCCTGTGTTGGTGCATTGGCTATTGATGAAATAGATCTTGCGGGTTGTCCCCGCCTATAAAAAGGAGGTCTGCTGGAACCCCCAGCCTAAAATCAACCACTAAAAGATATGGCTTTCTTGCCACTTGACTGTCCCCCACTTGGCTGTGGTGCGGGTCTACTAACTCCACGAATTTGCATTGGCTGCTGTGTTATTGAGACTCTTTCAACTGTTCTAGTAGATGCTAGTAAACTGGGGAACCTCACTAGAAGTAGAGCTGAGACCTGTAGCTTGATCGGTTCCCTCAACTCATTTTCAAAACGTCAACATTTTTCATCTTCTTTAGATACAATGCCCTTAACATACTTGCATAAATGTGTGAATTCCCTCTCATATTCTATTACTGACATTTTTCCTTGTTTCAGCATCAGAAAGTCTCTCTTCTTGTCATCTATATAAATAGGAGGAATATACTGCTCATTAAACTTCTCTAGAAATAACTTACATGTCATATGGTTGGGTGCTTTCGAGCTTTGTGACTCTGACCGCCACCAATCATAAGCATGCTCTTGTAGCAAAACTATTGCATACTCATATTTCTGCCCATCTGTGAAATGCAGTTCATCAAAAACCCTCTCAACTCGCCTTAACCAGAACTCTACCAAGGAATGATCATCCTCTATCTTCCCATAAAAATCAGGTGCCCCTAACTTTCTTAGCCTCTCAAATTGTAGCACCAATGGGACTGGCTGTGTTGCCCTATGTAACAGATCTACCATATTCCTCATCAACTTTGCCTGTGTTGTGTTAGTAGTTGGCTACCCATGTGATGAATTGACACCGGATCTTGATGCAGCAGCTCGGTGACAACGTGATCACGATGAAGCCCTTATCTCTGTAGGCTCATTACTTTCAGCCTCTATCTGTTGTGATTCAGAAGCCATAACCTACCTATATCATAAGACAATGACCCTAATCAGTAAGCAACAACTTATATATATATATATATATATATATATATATATACAAATATGAGTACTCATATGTGATAAATAGTTTTGAAAAGTGTTTCTAAAATCCCAAAACTGCCCAAATTGGGCTCTGATACCAAAAACACTAATAGCCCCTCATGTAGCACCTCCTCATCCAAACCGCATGTGCCTGTCTTTTTTACTTCTTTAAATCACTAGTTTCTTTTATGTATGCTACAGAGCTAAACCTTTTTTTTTATAATAAATAATGTACATTTTATTTACACAAGATAGTATTTATAAATACCAATTTACTATTTAACAAAACTTTGAAAACTAATTTACAACTTATAAATATATATATAACACGGAAAGCAAAATACAAGAGTTCAAAAGTTTGTGACCCACTATTTTGAGATCGACTGCTTTAATTTGAATAGGATCACCGCTTGCTTTATCTACCACCTTTAGCTACCTTTCTATATTTGCGAGGAAGAAAACTCCCACACTAAGCTCTAAGCTTAGTGGTGCATATTGTTGCCCAGATAATGAACCAAGAAGAGGGGGGGTTAAATTGGATATTAATAATTCTTAACTTTTAAGTGCGGAAAAAAAAGTTAAGTAGAGTAGGGATAGGAAGATATCACACAAGAAATTTATAGAGGTTCGGGTGTTAACAAAACCTACTCATCTCTCCAATTTCAATTGGGAGTTTCACTAACACACTAAGTGTTACAATGGAGTTTTACAAGCTCACTCCCCAACTATGGTGTTTCTATTAATGGATCACACCTAACCCAGAAATCCTTTGTGTTTTAATGGCTCACATAATAAACCAATTTCTTTTGTTTTAATGGCTCACACAAATAACCCTTACAAGTGTTCTATTCTTAACCCAATATACCCAAACTCACTTGAGTCGTAGCTTACAAACAGAAACACTTACAAATCTATAATGCTCAGAAATTATGAGCAAAAATATATTTATAGAGAATTAATATTTGTTTGAAAGAAATTAATGCATAAATGGCTACAACAAGATTTTGATTTGAAGTAATTGCTATTCTCTTGTTTTGGATTCATAAATGACTTGCATTTATACTTTCATGGTGAATTATAGCCATTTGGATGCATTTAATGTGAAAATGGTCGTTGCACCAACTCTTAATTCCGCGCTTGACATGTTTCGTTTTCCTCTTTCACGGTCGTGAATATGTGTGTCACGGTCATGAATGTTCTTCCAAGTCGTGACTCAAGTGGTGACTCTAACCATGAAGCATTCTAGAAGGAATTGAAGTGTTTGATCATGGGCATGACATTATTCTTTCACAGGCGTGAATATCCTTCCAAGCCGTGGTCCAAGTGGTGAATCTGGTCGTGAAGCTCTTTGGAGGAATTTGACATGTTTTCTCATGGGCGTGACTGGTATGATCATTCACGGTTGATATGATCCTTCATGGCCATGAACTTTAAATGTTGGGTAGTTGGCGTTAAGCTATATTACGGGTGTGATATAAATAGTCACGGGCATGAACATGTTATTTCTTCAATTTTTGACTTTTAAAGATAGTCTTCCATTCTTGCAGCATATTCCATACCATGTTCAATAAACTTAGAAAACAAGTAAGTTAAATACATTATTGCTATTTTATTTGTTAGCATCAAAATGACTGAAATACCCCTCAAGGTTCAACACATATAAATAAGGCAATATACTATATCATGCAACAAGTATTAACATGTATCATTTTATGCATTAAAATCTTTGCATGCTATTCCTATCATCATGTTCCTATTTCATATAAGTATGAATATCATGCCCACATATACAATGTTATTTTTCGTTATCTTTAATGATAAGTTACTCTTTTAATCTCTTTAGCATTCTATCTCAATCTCATATCATCATCATCATCATCATATATTTTTTTTTCTTATTTTTGAACTTATCTTCATTATCTTGCCCACATCACTCTAAATTTGGACTGACTAGATAAGGGTTATGGGATCAGGAGCACTCCCAGAGCTATAGTCACCTTGTCCACTATCTGGCTCAACAGAGCCTTTCAATTCCATGGCACTCTCTGAGCTTAATCCACATTGATTGAGTATTATTTCATCATAGATGAATAACCGGACTATGGGAGCTCTCCGAGCTTAAGCCACCTTGTCCTCAATTTATATGTGCTCATCTGAGCTTCTCAAGTCAATGGCGCTCTCTGAGCTTAAGCCATATTGACCGAGTATCTCAGATCAATGGCACTCTCCGAGCTTAAGCCACATTGATCGAGAAATATCTCATATAGTACGGTACCATTCGGCCCCTTAATGACATGTCATCTATCCTGTTTCTAGTCCACAAGTAGAGTAATGGGCATCTTCGTATTTTCACATTAATCATATATATCTTTATTAAATTTCATTTACATCCATTTCCTCATCCTCATATTGTACATATCATCATTGTCATTCTTAAATTTTGACTCATCAATATTCTCATGTATCAACATCTCAATTTTCTTATTTTGCAACATATCATCATGCTCATACATATTGGATAACATCTTTTTATTTGTTTAACTAGATACATCTGTAGATAATCATATTCATAATTTATTTGAAAACAGAGCATTCATGGCCGTGACTACTAATTCATGCCCATGAATTAGTTCACGCCCGTAATCCAAAGTTGTGAACACTACTGGAATGAATCATGCCAAAAGCATACACAGTCGTGATTACTCATTCATGCCCGTGAATGAGTTCACGCCCCTGATTCCCAACCATGAACGCTTTTAGAATGAATAGTACCATTTCTACACCAAAGTTACAACCGTGATACAAATCAGTCAAAACCATGAACCATCAAGTTCACGCTCGTGGCCTGATAGTCATGCTAGTGACTTTCTATAAGAAATCTGCATATTCACATTTCATTTATTCAAAATACTCCAAATCATATTAAAACATAACTCATGCATTTCTGGAGTCCTTTATTCAACATATCATGACCTAATACATATAAATGCCTTAATCATAATTAAATTCTCTAACATTCATCACTTAATTCAACAAATCACAAAACAAATCTCAATAATCTTCATTAATGCATTTAAATCATCAATTAACATACTAAACATGCATTATTTCAAACAAAGATAGGCTATTGCCTTAAATTATGCACAAACCTTAATCTTTCTCCTCCACTCTCCTAGGTAGCTTTCTCTTTTCCTTTGCTCCTTAGGGTTTGTTCCTTGCCACTTGGAACTCCTACAACATCATAGATCATTATCATCATCTGATTTTCTCGAAGCCCTAACTCTCTCTCTTTCTCTCTTGAACCCTAATTTCTCTCTCTCCATATGAATCTTGGATGAGATTAAAAATTCAAACTTCTTTAAGAAAATATGATGAAGAAGAAGACTCACTTCTTACCTTACTATTTTCTTCACTTGATCACAACTTTGGAGATTTTCTCTTTCCACCAAACTTGATTTTTCTTCCTCTTTCTTGCTCTTCCCATCTTCCTTAGGAGTTATAGACCATGAAAATCACTTGCTCTTGATATTTTCCCCTTATTCTCTTCCTTTCTCTCTCTAAAATTTTGGCTTAGCTATGGAGGAAATGAGGCTAGTGTAGCTGGATGGAAAAGAGAGAAAGAAGAGAGTAGAAAATAAGGAGAAGAAGAAAAGAAGAAAAAAGGAAAGCACAAAAGTCCTCATTTGGGACCCACAATCTTTGATAATTTCTTGACATTAGGCTTAAACACATTTAATTCTTGTTCTTCCTCATGCTATGGCTGGCCAACCCAATTTAAAATGTTCAATATCTTATGTTAATTAGCAAATTAATCTCATTAATCCTTTAAATTTTGGTAAATTGCAATTTGATCCCAAAACTTATCAAATTTTACAATTTAGTCCTTTATTGTAAATCAACTTCTTTAAGCTTTATAATCACTTAATTAGGCATATATCACATGATTTAGTCATTACTTGAATAATTTCGATAAAAAATTCATATTTAAACTTCGATCAGTCAAACATGTCAATTTCGCGAAACGTGTGACTCGGTGTCTAAATTAGCGGATATTACACCTCACCCAGTCTCAAGTATTTAGATAAGGAAGCGCTACAATGACTTCTTCAAATTATTATTCTAATAAATGCTAAAAAAGCTATACTTTTTTTTTACTCAAAGCTCAAAGTTATACAAGAGATAATGTATATTTTATTTACATAAAATAATATTTACAAAACTTTAGGTTAATTACAAAACCATAGAAGATAATTTATACATCCCAAATAAATAAATATAATACAAATTACAAAAGTGTTATGGCCCACAATTTTCTCTGTCGATTGCCTTACTGGATTAGGCCACAACTAGCTCTATCTACAAGTTTCAGCTACCTTTCTAAATATGTGTGGAAGAAAACTCCCACGCTAACCTCTAAGCTTAGTGGTGGATAAAGATAAAGACAATATAGTATATCATGTTGTTCATAACTTATAAATATTCATGCAATATGTTTTATCATGCTTTTACGGTTAAAATTTTTCATACAATTTATTATCTCATTGTTCACTGGCATATATATATATATCAATTCAAATATTTTTCTTATATTCATTTTTCTTTATCAAAAACTCTTTTAATTTCATTAACTCATTTTATGCTCATAACACCTAGGAACCACTGACAAGGATAACAGAGTTGCCATCTAGGCATTTATGAGTGCCACTCGAGCATTTATGGTATGCGCATACATGTGCCATCACTGACATTATATATATATATATATATATATATATATATATATATATATATATATATATATATATATATATATATATATATATGTCATTACCAGCTTCATTAATCGTGTTATCATAGACATTAATAATCCTCCTGATTGACATGCTAAATTATCCAAAATTCTAGTTCTAAGCTAGGTGTTCTAGGACTTAATTAATGTAATTTCAATTCATAACTATAAGAAAATAAAAGTATAGATTCATTTTTTATCATCTCAATCACAAAATACTCAACTATGATTTTGTTTGCACATCATTTTTATGAGTCTAAAAACTCATTTGATTTCTCATATACCTTATTTGGGTAAAATTCACATCATAACAATTAATCTAATATAGCTTAAATATTTAAATTTTATTTTTTTAATTTGTCCTGTTTCAGGCGGAATTTGAATTCTATTTTTGACCTCTATTTTGGCTATGTTAAAGTCTACATTAAATTATAGATGATTCTTATGAATTTTAGATCTGAATCTTAGCTCTAATATGCAACTTGAATCAGTAAATTTGGAGGTCTTTAGAAAAAGATATGATTAATTGAACACTAACTGTTAACTAATAATTTTGCCCAGAGTTTTCTAGACAGATTCTAGGTCCAAAATATATGTATCTTTCTTAGTAAATACAGACATATTTAGATTTTATGGTCTAAATAAAAGTTAAATCCCTATGTCTTAGCTTTCAAATCCAACCAAGAACACATTAATCCAAATTATATAGCTCAAGTTATAGCAATATATATGCTTACTGCTTCATAAATTCCAGCATTACACACACACAATCACTTAATTTAATTTTTACCAAATATACTCCTAAGTCTAGCAAACATGCATACCAAAAATTTTATCATAAAATAATTTTAATTTATATGCCAAATTCTCAAATCATGCAACTTGAAAATAAAATAGAGGCTATTGCCTTAATTTATGCGCAAACCTTTTCTTAATCTCTTTCACTTTATCTAGGTAGCTTTCTCTTTTTCTTTGTTTCATTAAGCTCCTTCTTTGTCACTTTGAGCTCCTAAAATGCACGAAATCATCATCAAAATCTTACCTTATAAAAAATCTCTTGAAACCCTAAACTCTCTCTTATGAAACCCTAAATTATCTCTCTACATAATCAAGCTCTAAATGAGCTCAAAACTCCAACTTCCTTCAGAAAAGATGAAAGAGAATAAGAAAAGCTTCTTACCTTTATACTTTTCTTCACTTGATCACAACCTTAGAGATTTTCTCTCTCCACTAAACTTTTTTTTTTCCTCTTTCTTGCTCATCCAAGCTTCTTTAAGACTTGCAGATCATAAAAATCACTTTGTCTTGTTCTTTTCCCTCTTTTCCCTTCCTTCCTCTCACTAAAATTTAAGGTTGGCTATAGAGGATGGTGAGAGTGGTTGGTGTGAAGGTTGGGCAGAAAAGAAAGAAGAAGAAATGAAATAAAAAGAAGAAGAAAAGGAAGAAATAAGAAGAGAACAAAAGTCTTCATGTGGGACCCACCAATCTTTGACCATTTCTTTGTTACTTAGCTTAATTATCACATTAATCTCCTTATTTCATGCTATGGCTAGCCAACCCATTATTTGATGTCCAAATTAATATGTTAAATAGCAAATCTCTCATTAAATCTTAACAATTGTGGTAAATTGCAAATTGACCCTAAACCTTATCAAAATTTGCAATTTAGTCCTTCACTGTAAATCAACTTCCTTAAGCTTTATAAGCACTTTATTAGGAATATATCGTAATTATTAATCATTATATTGATTAATTTTGGTCAAAATCCGAATTTAGAGTCTAGTTGGTTCAACAAGTCAATTTAGTGACATGCGCAGTTTGGGGCCTAAATTAACGGATGTGACAGTAGCATTCTAATGATTGGCCATATCTAGATGATCATTAGCCATGATCTGTGCTTTCATTTTTTATTTGACTGTTTTTTTTTTATTTTTTTTACAAACAACACACTTTCTTATATCGCTAGAATTTTATTTTATTTCAAACTTTATATTAATATAAATAATACTTTATTTTATTTTAAATAAATTATTATTAATATAAATAATAATTATTAATTAACAATATAACAAATTAATAATAATATATTATTAATTAATATAATAAATAGTAATTATTTACATATTAAATAAATTAATTAAATTTAATAATAATAGTAATAATAATAATAATAATAATAATAATAATAATAATAATAATAATAATAATAATAATAATAATAATAATAATAATAATAATAATGTAAAACATATATATTGACTACTTTGTTGTGGTCTTTATTTAGAGGCCACATATGTAGTAGCAATATGGACATTTTGCTACTGTTACGTTAGCAACCTCAAAATTTGTGGTTTCTATTTAGTGATCACATATGTGGTCTCTAACTTCCTACTACATTTATGGTCTCTATTTAAGGACCACATATGTAGTGTTAATTTAGTGACCTCAAATCTTGTAGTCTCTATTTAGCGACCACATATGTGGTCTTTAACTTGCTACCATAGTTATGGTCCTTATTTAGAGACCACATATGTGGTTTCTAATTTGCTACCACATCACTGTGATTTCTAAATTATGACCATATTAGAGATCATTTTTATAGACTACTACATTATGGTCACTATATGGTTGCAATTTGGTGCACTTAGTCTTCCAAAAGTACGATCGATGGTTGTTAAGCTGAGACAATTATTTTGTGGTCTCTAATTTTAGAGATCACAAAGGTCTTGATCTCTAAATAGAGACTACAAGTAAAATGTGGTTGCTAAATTTACTTAGCAACCAAGTTTTTATCAACTATCGGTTGTAGTCGTTGTGTGTGTTATCTATAAATTTAGGCCTCGAATCGCACGTGACGTTAAATTGACGTAACGGACCAACCAAATTCTAAATTTGGATTTTTTATTGAAAAAAATAAATAATGATAAATAATTATGAAAAATGTGTAATGAGGTGTTAAAGTCTTTAAAGATGTTAAATTACAGTAAGGAACTAAACAGAAATTTGGAAAGTATTTAAGTAAATTTATAATTTACCAAAAATTGGAGAATCAAGTTAGATATTTATTAATTAAATGGAAGATTTTAGGCATATGATACTTGAGTTGGCCGACCAAACCAAGTGTCATACATTAAGAATTTAATTAACATAAATATTTAGATATTTATTAAGAAAATGGGACCATCATTAATAATTTTTGTCATTTTCCTATTCTTTCTTTCCTTTTCTTCCTTATCACCCTTAATCTAGAATTTTATACACT
Source organism: Triadica sebifera (assembly GCA_023653625.1). Classification (NCBI taxonomy): domain Eukaryota; kingdom Viridiplantae; phylum Streptophyta; class Magnoliopsida; order Malpighiales; family Euphorbiaceae; genus Triadica; species Triadica sebifera. The sequence goes on along the minus strand of CM042898.1, from coordinate 12,676,262 downwards.
TAGCTTGTATCCCACGTTCCTCCATCCTTCCTTCACAACCAAACCTTGTGAAGAGAAATAAAGTGTTAAAGAGAGAAAGAAAGACATAGAAAAGGGTATTTTTACACTCAAACAAATGAAAGGGAGTTAGTAGAAGGCTTGAAAGTGGGAAATAAGCAAGAAAAAAAGGAGAAAGAAAATCTTAGGGTTCGATTATAGAAGCAAAGAAGTGAAGTTAAGGTGGTGTTTTTCTTCTCTTCCATGTTTTCTCTAAAGAAAGATAGTGATTAGAGCATGTTATAAGAGAGAGAGAGAGAGACAATTTAGGGTCTAGAGAGAGTTTGATAAAGAAATGTTATTGATGATGTTTCTTATGTGCTTTAAGAGCTCAAATTGACAAGGAACAAGCTCAAATGAACAAAGGAAAAGAAAAATAGATATAAACAGTAAAAGAGAAGGAAAGACTAAGGTAAGTTTATAACTTAATGCAATAGTCTATATTTTATCATCAAGTTGCATTATTTGAGCGTTTGACATGTAAATGATTGTAAATTAGTTGTATTATGTGATAAAATTATAAAGATGCATGTTTGCTAGACTTAGGATTATATTTGGTAAAAATTGAGTTAGGTGATTGTGTATGTTCTTTGCTAGATTCTATGGAACAATCAATATGTATATTGCTATAACTAAATAATCTCTGGAATTCTGATTAATATGTTCTTTATTGGGTTTGAAAGTTAAGACAGAGTAAAACTTTTATTAGAATATGAGACATAATTTTGACAGTAACTTTGTTAAAGATTGGTATGAATATTAGACTTGAAATCTACCCCAAAATTCTAGGTAGAATTTGCACTGAACAGTTAGTGTTCAATTAAATATAACTTTTTGATACATAACTCAGAATTAAAGGTGATTTGAATTGTAAATAAATCTAAGATCTGGGTCTATAAATCTCTAGAGACCACTTAATCAAATTCAGATTGTAACATGACCAAAACTGAGATAAAATATAGAACATGAAATCTGCAAGTAACAGGGTAGAATATGAAGTGAAGAATTTCATATATAAAATAATTTGGATTTTGTGATATTATGAAAATTATATTTTTTATTTAGTAATCATGTGATTATTTGAGCCATTAAACCTATTAAATGAGTGAGTTAAAGAGTTATGGATTTTATAGTGATATTAACTAATCCCTAGAATACCTAGCCTAAAACTAGAGTCTTGGATAGTTTATCATGCCAATTAGGGGTCTATTAATGTCGATGATGACACTCTTATTAATACCGGTGATGACACTCTTATTAATGCTAGTGATGACATATATACATTGATGTCAGTGATGACACTTATATATTAATGTCTGTGATGACACTTTTATGTAGATACCCTAATGCTCGGGTGGCAACCTTATTACACTTGGATGACTAACTTTGTTATCTTGATTGGTTACTAGGTGTTATAGGCATAAATACGTCAACTTGGACAAATAAATTTGTATGTGAATTGGTTGTTCATAAATAGGAATATAAAAGAATAATTTATTTATATAGGATGGTTATGTATTGCTTGCATATGAAAAATCTATACGTATATGGATAAAGAATATTTAAAAATAAATTATTTAACTTGAATATATGTATGATGACATATTATTGCATATTGCATGAATATAGTTTATTGTCTTATTTATATGCACCACTAAACCTATAGCTTAGCATGAGAGTTCTTTCGCGTGGATATAACAGAGATATAGCAAATGATAGTAGATAATGCTAGCAGTGACCTAATCCAGTAGAACAACCTATTTCAAACACTGTGGATCATACAACTTTTGTATTTTTTTTGAATTTCTTTTACAATATTGTAAAGTAACTCTATGTTTTGGACAACTCATATGTTTTGTAACTATTATTTTCGTATATAAAGTGTTTACTATTTCTTCTATTATGTGAAAGGTTTTAGTGTATATATAAATATATATAGCTTTCTATTGTTTCTTAAATGAGAATTTTTGAATGAAGACAGTGTAGTACTCCCTTATTCGAGCACATGTTGCTGGGGTGATGAAGCATTATAGTGTGGTCACTAAAATTATTTAGCGACCACTTAAAGACCGATTTTGATGATAGATATTTGCTAAATTTTTTTATAGAATTCTTTATATTTATAAAAATAATAAATAAATATGAAAATTATTTATATTTATGTCTCCAAAATTTCACATGCTTTTTTCTCTTTGGGCTTGTTTTCTCTAGTCTTCTTCTTCTTGTAAGAGCAATATCAAAGGTCCCTTACTCTATAGGCTAGGTTATTTATGACCCAGACCAGGGAGTATTACTTCTATTGCACAATTTTCCTCTTATGTGGTCATTTCAAATTTCATAATCCATTATTTCTTTTTTTTTTTTTTCAAAATGTCTCTCCATTTCTTACCACTAGTACAAAAATACCTTTAAGTTTTAGGTTATACGTGTTGATTGTAGAAACAATATATGAATAAGTTATATGCGGTAATATTTTTTTAAAATAAATAGAAAAATGGCGAGTAATATGTGTCAGTCAATATACATGTCTTTTGTGTAATATGCAAACCAGGTAGATGGTGTTTGTCAATAAAAATAGTCAATGCATATTACATGTAAAATATGTTGGTCAATATATATAGTTGATGCATATAATTTCAAAAATGTGCCGGTAAACATAAATAGTCGATGCCTATAGTGCTATTGTAAAACCTAACACCAACCTCCATCGGGATATCCTCTCTCATCCTCTTCACCTTAACACACATAAACTAGTAGCTCCATCGTGGCCTTCACCTCCTCAACATAAACCTAGAAGCTTCACCTATTGCTCCTAGATTTTTTGATTGATCATGAAGGTGGCGATGGCGGTAGCTATATTGTTTGTCTAGTAGAGAGACGAACACAACAAACATTTTTTCAGTTAGTAAAGCTTGTTCAGCGGTGGAAAGAGTCAAGCAGGGTGCTAATTGAGATATACTTTATGCAGTTTCTTTTCTTTTCTCTAATGGTAATCTTCAAACAATTATTTTATTTTATTTGAAATGTTTAATAAATATAAATTTATATTTTTTTTATAACTTTACTATCAAATTAGTTTAAGCTAACCACAAACTAAAAGGAAAAAGAAAAAAAAGGGAAGATATAAAAGAGAAAATTTCAAATATTTTCCAAAAAATTATTTATATAATTTTAATTTGTTAATTTTGGATAATAAACATTATTATATAATAAACATACAAAAGGGAAGTTTTCTTTTTTATTTAGCTAAATCAATTTGAGCATGATCATGTTTGAGCTTTTTATTTTAACTATTGTATGTTTATTTTGTTATGTTGAAATCTTGAAAATTTCATAAAAATATATATTTGTTTTGAATTGATAATTAAAATTAATAAAATAAAAGAGATGATAGGCCATTATATATTCAATAATTAAACTAAGAAAATAAAATAAAATAAAATTCCTTATCCCATAAGGCTTTATATAGTTGCACTTAGAAAAATAATATTATATTATCACAATTTTAATTAGAACCAAAATTTTACAACTTCAAAATAATAACTATTCGAATATTTTTAGTATCAAGTTTCATTAAAGATTTTATATAATTAAATCTTTTTAAACCCTTTCACTTATAGCTCACAGCAAATACCCTCTGGCATTTGCTTCCTCTAAAAAGCCTCAAACCCCTTCACTTATGGCTTATAGATCTCTTTTATCAAAATATGAGTCCTTTTTAGGTATTTTCACTGATCTTAGTATAATATAGAATCATAATTATTTGTGTTATGATGAAAAATTTTAGTATAATTTATAAATATTATAGGATTATGACAATTAAAACATAAATCAATTATTTAAACTTTAAATCTTAGTATAATATATAACTATAATTGTTTATGTTTGCGTAAGTGTGGATTTTTGTTTGCTGTCATATTATTGCAATTTCCAATTGCATGTCTTTCTTTCTTTAAATTCACTAACTTAGCTAAATTTCCATATTGTTTTTCATTTGCTGCATTACTTTAAGCTTCACTGTCAATTTCATCAGTGTCACTTGCCTTCCCTTGTGACTCTTTTTTCTATTCAAATTAATGGTGACTTTAATGGCCTTCTATTCAAGAAAAATAAGTAAAATAGGGAAATGTAAAGATGTGGTATCTGCAGCAACTTCAGATTTAGACATTGCTCACTTGCTGACTTTTTCTAAAATTGAGCACCAAGATAGGTATAGAACTCTTTCTAAACTACCTGTAGCTGCATTCAAGTATTTTGCAATAATGCTTCGTTAGATATGCCCACTTTGCTATGAATGGAAGTTGTGTCCAAGGTGAGTGATAGATATCAAGTTGTAGGGGCTATGGTAGTGACTCCTAATAAAGGTCAAGAGGATGACGACATGCTTGAAGCTGCCCCATCTACTTCTCCTAATGCCGATGTACCTATATTAGCCATTCTTATAGCATTAGCTACATCTGTCCACCAATTATAGAATCAAGCGAACAAAATAAAGCACAATCTTGATGCATATTTTGAGCATGTGGGGTTCCAACCTTCGTATTCTCCAGGTTCATTGCCATCACATTATCTTGGATTCACATTCCCACATTCTCCCTCTTCGTAGATTGTAGCACTCTCTTACCCTAATAGTCGTTAATAGTGTATGAAAGTGCTACCAAACTCATTTTTGTTAAAAAAAAACCAATGCTCAATTTATTGTATAATTTTTTTTTCAATTTTCGAGTTTATTATTAGCGGAATATTTATTACTAATTTTTTTATATCATTTAAATATTTAACTAGTGATGTAAATATTTTGATTTAAAAGAACTCATTCATTAAACCATAATATTTAGAAATACATTTACAAATAATAACAAATATATTAATTACAAAATTCACTTTTTATAAATCCTATATGCCACAAATTTACATCAAAAGGAATTTTCTAATATTTAATTATACAATACAAATTCTAAAATATACAAAAAGAAAATAAACTGCTACAATTTAATCTTGGGGTTCCCCTTTTCCTTTAGTTGTCCTAACACGATAGCTACATTTATTAATCTGCGCGTGAAATACACGCACTAATCTAATAGCTTAGTGGTACATTTGGCAACTATCCAATAATTATATAAGTATTTCTAAAAGAAAATTTTAGAAACTACAATTAATTTACTAAGCATGCCAAAATATTCAAATAATATCAAACTATTTACGTCATGCAATAATATACAATTCATCAATTATAACATTTCATTCATTAAGCATGCTTGAAAATCTTTAACACAAGACATGCAGTTTAAAATATCAATTTAATAATTTATATATTTTTTTCTATTTATTTGATAGCCCATGAAATTTTAGATCGGAACTAAACACTAGATACATGGTTTCTATTCTCCGACAGTATACTCGTCATCTACTTAATAATTTTATAACTCGGCTTTTAATGGCTATATTTTCAATAATAATTCAACACCTTTTTGGTACCTACATAAATTCGAACTCAATACTATTTCTTAGTTTCTATGTAATTTTAAACTCAACACTATTTCTTAGTTGCTACATAAATTAAATCTCAGCATTATTTTCTATTGCCTACATTTCTACCCTTTTATTGGCATGCCAATTTATCCTAATTTTTAGTTCTCAACTAGATGTTATAGGGCTTAATTATATTTGTTACCTTTATTATTATTTACATAAATTATATATGTAATACTAATATGATTTCATATAAATGCAATAATCTCCATTAAATATTTTACAACCTCATACATGCTCATTTAATAATTATAACTATAAGAAAAGTCAAATAATATCTTTATCTATCACAAAATTCAACAACCAACACATATATACAAGCTGCCCTATTCTGGACAACATTTATATTTCATATACCCTACATTTTTCATCTATTTTTCAATGGAATTTGGACAAGCAATCAACTATAAAAAAATGTAGGAACATGTATTATCTTTAATTTCCAATTGAAATTACATTAAATTGAATTTATAGCAAAAGTTATGAATTTTTCACTAAACTACGTTCATTCCATTCTGCCGAGTATTTTACTAGATAGATTTCTAGTTCGAATTTTATGTCATTTTACACCTAATTGCAAGCATATTCAGGTCTAATGGTCTGAATAAAAGTTGAAGCTTTATGTTGTAACTTTCCAACCCAATAAGAAACACTCAAAAAGAGTTTCCAGAACTCAAGTTATGACAAAAAAAGTAGACAGTGTTCATAATACAAAATTTTCAACACTTCAATTAATTCCTACAATTTCCATCTTCATGCATCAACATCAAATTCAAATTTTTATTTTCACATTCATGGAATCATTCAATCACCAATTCATCAGTCAATCAAAATATGAAGAATTACATACACAATTACACATAATATCACAAAATAAAAAATCAATATTTTCCATATTGAATTTTTGCCAAATGTACATACTCATATTCGGGAGATAGACCAACTAGAAAGCTCATAATTGTCATTTGCTCTCGTTGACTCTGTTGAACCTTCATATCTGAACTAAATGATAGCAACATATTAAGCTCCTCATAAGTTTTCTTCAATTCCATAAAATAAGTAGTAATAGGCCATTCATGTTTTTCTGTACGATAAAATGCTTTGCATACCTCATAAATTCAGGAAATATTCTTTTTCCCAGAATATAAGAAATCTAAATAATTCATTAATTCATTGACATACTCATAGTGATTGATAAAGCCAATAATTTCACTATCAATGGAATAACAAATTTGTAAAAACAACCGAGCATCTTCCCGTAACCATGTCAGATTGGACTCATCTTTAAGTGGACCATCAATCATATGTTGGTGTTTATCAATACTCCGTAAGTAAAGACGAATCATTTTGCTCCAATCAATATAATTAGAGTCATTGAGCTAGTATTCGGTAATTTTAGACATTACCGGAATTACATCAAAGATAGTCACTATCTTTTTTCAACTATCATTCAACAAACAATAATGTAATACGAAAAATTATCCCAAAATAGAAGCTATAGAGCACCAATGAATTAAAAAAAATAGAAATGGAAAATGAGAATAGAGTTTTAGGTAACAATCAAAACTTGTCTTCACTTGAGCAACCAAACCGAGAGGAAATAACCTCAACCAAGCATGGAAACGTGTTGTACAAATGGAGGCTAGTCAAACGGTGGTGACCAGGGGATGGCAGCAATGAACGTGCCCTTACGTGCTGGCTTGTGGATCTAACGACAAAAGCTTGTGATGGCATGTGTAGCTCATGTCCAAGCCTATTGGATGCCAATTTCTGAGTAGAGACTGAACTAGTGGTCACGCTCCTCCCTAGGCTGGCGGTAACTACAAGGGATGCTTCTAAGTGGATGACCCAACCCAAAAAAAATGAAACTATAATTTGCCAAATTGCAGACAACCCAATTTATGGAGAATTTTGATTCCAGAACCAAATCTCACTCTCTAAAGCTCTGATACCATGAAACACAGAGAAGGGAATGAAATATTTCACATATCAATTGATAAATAGCTATACTCTAATTTAGGAAACTATACTAATTAGGACACTACACCAATTAAGATATTAACACCTAACAGATAGGAAAAGAAGCCATTTCTGGGGTTTGGTCCTTAGAGGTTTTTCAGGAATACAGTAAATCAACTCATTTGAAAGCCTTATGAATTGGTACATAGTATTTGAATTTGCTAAAGGGAACAAATCTATTTAACATATTAAAGAGAGAGTAGAACAAAATGATAGTTCACGCTTATAAAACGTCTCAATATTATAAATAATGTTTATATTCAATAAAGTTGTCTTGATTTATTGAGTTGATATAGTAATATAATCATTTTCTTATCGTATATTATCCAATTCTCATTGCTTCCCTTCTTAATTTCAATTAACTAAATGGAAGAAACAATTCTTTCTTCTTGCTCACTGGTAATCAGGTAATGTTAACGAAAAGAGGGAAATCAATGTATCAATTCAGTTTTTTTCAATTATTTCAATTAGATTGATAAACAAATAAAAAGAACTGAAAATAAAAGAAATCAAACACAAGTAGATACTTCTCTTCACTTTTCTCTTCCTCCTTATTAGCTTTTCTCCTTGCCCTTACTTCCTCTTTGATTTTGGTTCAAAGAGTGTTCACCTCCTTGGCCTAACAATAAATTTCACACTAATTAAGCACTAAACACATTAATCAACCCTTAATCACCATTAACATACTAATAATCCTAAATTACCTACCTTAATGGTAATTAACCCTAAAATCAAAGAAAATAGAAGAAGAAAAGTGAGAAGATGGAAAATCTAACCTCACCTTTGTAGATCCTCAAAATGATCAAAATCTTCCTTCTTTTTTTCTCTTCTTTTCTTCTTTCCTCTTCTTTTGTATTTGCTCACTTAGCTTCAATCTCTTGTTGTTCTTACTTTAATCCAACTTTTTTCCATCTCACCTTAGCTTTGATTGAAGAAAAAAAAAAGAAGAACAAAGAGGGGAAGAGTCACAGCTACAAAGAGAAGAAGGAGAGAGAGTTTTCTTTGGTTAAGATGAGAAAAAAGAAGAATTTATGACCAAAAAGTGGAATTTGACTTTTATAGTTGGATTAGGTGGGTGGTTAAGATTGATGGATAATCTTGTCCCTCATTGGTCCATTAATTTAAATCACTCTTATTTAATTTTAATCCAAAGAATATTCCTTTCTTTAGATAAAGAATATTCCATTTTTATACATTCTTAAAATATTTGTGTCAAAAACACCGTAAATTCCAATTTCATTTAGCAAAAAATTATTATTTTCTAAATTTTAGTTTTGAACTTCAAAATCCTAAATTAATAATATCCAAAATATTTTTTTTTCATATTTTATTATCATTTTAATTTTTTTCTTTTCTGTCCGAATTTAGTCTCCGATTGGTTGCGTCGGATTTTATTCAATTGCGACCGTGGCCTAAATTATCGAACATTACATAGATCCTGATTCCAATTTGAACTCTTGCTACTGCTCCTCTAGGGAAGTACCACCTCTCACTCAATCTTTTATTATTCTCCAAATTTTGTTTTTGTTGAGCATTAATTTTCCACAATTGAGGACAATGTATGCTTTTGAGTATGGGGGAGGGAGTTAGAGACCTATAGGACTTAGTTTTACTTTTAAATGCTGAAAATATCAGTTTTAGTTATAATTTTTGACAAAACTCAGACATTTCAACATTTTCCAGATTTTGCATAAACATTTGACAAGCTTTTTGTTTCAATGGTTGTCTTTCTCTTAATGAGTTTTGATTGATGCATTTTGGGGAATGAAATTGAGATAATAAGAGGGATATTTGTGTCAAGTAGTTGATTTATGTTCATCATTCTTAGTGTCTCATCTTTTTAGATAATCGATTCAATAGATCAGTGTGTTGGATTCAATATATTTACCTAATTTTCTTTTGTGAACTTTTGAGCCCTTGAAAAGCATTTATCATGTTTAAGCTTTGAAATTTTTCATTTCATGTGTGTTAATTCAAGCATTGCAAGATTACTCTACAATTTGCATTTAAATGCTTATTGAGACTGCATGTATATATTATTAAGACAATTAAGTGATAGAGGCATTAGGATTAACCCTTTTTAGCTTTCTTTAAAATATCTTACCCTTTTATTTATCCTTTAGTCAACCAATTTGAGCTTTAGCCCTTCTTTCTTGATTTCACCATATCATAAACACTAACATTAAACCATATTTTTGTTTTTCCTCACCATACACTTTGTTAAGCTTGATCAAGAGTGCTAATGAACAAGTATATACTATTATAATATGTTCTATAATTTTTTATCTACAATTAATGACGGTGAATCATGAGGAGTTAAGTGTGAAAAAATTACAACAATGTGTGAAAATCATTTTAATTATTTTATTAAAAAAAGAAATAAAAATGAAGCATTGAACATATAGAGGTTCGTGGGTGAAATTTTTGAAAGACTTTTGCTAGTGTTTTAATTGTTTACTTCACCATAATAGATGTAGAAAATTGAACTGAATTTAAGTCTATAATTTGTTTATTTGTTTCTTGTGATCATTACATCATTTTCGCTTTTTCCTACCATTCTACTCAAGCCCCATTACAATCCCACTTTAAAAACCTCTTGATTTGTGTTTTGATGATATTTTTAGGCAGTAGAGATTGGATTAGATTGAAAACTTATGGAAGTACTTGCTTGTTTAAATGAGTGCTTTGTTGAAATATTACTGAAACACATTGAGTGAAATGAGAGACAATAATGAGTAGGTGTTGAATTCAATTATTCTTTGATATTTTTGATATTGTTGAAGAGGATGAGATGCTTAGGTGATATATGTAATTCATGTTATGAGATACTTATGTTTTCTTGATTGTCTTAATTTAGTTTTATAATGTGTATTGATTGAAGCTTGTGGTAGTGAAGGATGATTTATTGGAATGATATGAGTTTGTTTTTTGTTTGCTTAAGTACAAGTAAGAATCAAATGTGGGGGAATTTGTTAGATACATATTTTGCATTTTAATTCTTGTTATCTTCATGAGTTTCTTGGGTTTGATTTGCTTAAATTGGTAATATTTGTCTTTCTTTATATCTTATAGTTGATTATGAGAGATATGATTTATTTGAGCTTTATTTTACAGCATTTTCAAGTATAATTGGAAGAGTTGGAATGTGGAAATTGGTGTTTAGAAGATGGAAAAAGATAATTCGAAGACACATCTTAAGTTAGACCCATTATTTAATTCTGAAAGGAAACTGGAGATAATTTCAGTTGAAGAATGGACACGTTTTTTTTTATTTCGATTTACTTCTTAATTAGGACTCTTTTGTTTAGGGTTAATAACGGTTATAAATATTCTTTTTCTAAGGCTATAAACCATCTTTTGACAAGCCACCTTCATATTTTTTAGACTTGGATCTTTTCTGTTGGCTGTAATCTCCAATCATGAAGCACTTAACTCTTATCTAATTGAAGGTTAATCAAGTTCTTGGAGTTTTAATTATGAGATCTATGCTTATTTCTTTTATCTTTTCTATTTCAAGTATTCATATATTCTCTAAATTGATGTTGATATAATTGTTTAATGAATTGAATAAGAGGCCTATTATTTGATTGTTATGCTATTTACTTATTATTGAAAATTATTTTAATTTCATTTTTGAAACCCCCATTTTTTATTACTTGATTTAAAGAAATAAATCCATCAGTTCTTTAGGATTCAACCTTGCTCATCGCTACTACAATTTTATAATTAGAAAAGTAGGTAATTTATTTTTGCTAGTTTCAACAACCAACACTACCTTGTGTATAGTCTTGGGGGGAAACAATAAGAAATTATGAGTTGAAGAGCATTCACCTAAATATGATTCCTTCAATCTATGGACTCCCAAATGAAGACCCTTTCACTTTTATTAGGGAATTTTATGCAATGATTAATATTTTCTCTCTAAATAGGGTTAATGATGATCAACTAAGAATGATGTGTTTCCCTTACATGTTGAAGAATAGAGCCAATGCATGGCTGATGACTTTACCTCTTGATTCACTATGTTTTTGGGATGAGGTTTACCATAAATTCATGAACAAGTTTTATTTTCATTAGAAAACTAAAGAATTGAGATCTAACATTACCAGTTTCTACCAAAAAGAAATTGAATCATTCCATAAGGTGTGGGAGCAGTTTAAGTTGCTTTTACTCTAGTGCCCCCACCATGGCTACTCTTTCCCAATAACAAACCACTTGACCTAGCAGTATTAGTGCATGATGGATAATGCAGCTGGGGGAGCAATGTAAAAGAAGATAACATAGGAAGTATTTGATATCTATGAGATGTTATGAGAGCCAATTCACAACTAAAAAGTATGAGGGGTATAAGAGGAATGGTAAATCAAGTGTCAAGTGGGAATGAGCTGACTTCTTAGATAATAGAGTTGACTAAACAAGTATGTATGCTTGTCAACAAAACAATATTAATACACCCACAAGCGAGGTATGTGAAATTTATGGTATTTATCGGCATGGTGCTAATACTTGTTTTTCTATTGATTCTTTTGTAGGAAATAACATGGAATATGCCAATGCAATGAATTCTTTCTAACCTAGGTAGCAAAATAACCCATATTCTAATACACATAGCTCAGGCTGCAGGAATCATCCAAACTTCTCTTAGAGAAATGCAGACCAAAACCCTAATCTAAATTCTTAAAAATCAACACCTAAATCTATAATGTCATTACACAGAGGCTTAGAATCCAGCCATATACTCCACTTAAAACCAAATTGAACCCTTCAAGGCACCTAAGAAATCATATATAGAGGAAACTTCGAATAATTTTCATGCTTGCTACTCAAGAAAAGCATGAAAGGACGAACAAGAGAATTGATTCCATTAAAGCCTCATTTAAAAGGTTTAAGATCTAGATTAGTAAGATAGCAAAGCCAGTTTAAGAAAATGAAAAGAGAAAGTTATGAAGCCTGTTTGAGCAAGTAAAATCAATAAATGTGATTAATTTGGTAACACTTATAATGATGAAATGAATTCTAAAATTGATTTGGATAACTTTTCTCTCATAGGGAAGTGTAAGGAGAAGAACAAGGGGTTTGAATTGATGATGGAAAAGACAAAATGAGAGGCAAAAAAGTAAGAAAATCCTGCACCTGAATTGCATAAGGCAATAGAGCCTTATCGACCACCCATTCTCTCCTCTAATAGACTTAGGGAGCATAATAAGGAGAAGACATTTTTTGACTTTTAAGTTGCTCTCTATAATTGATATTAATTCACCTTAGTTAGATATTATGAAGGGAACACCTTCTTATACCAAGTTCTTTAAGCAGTTGCTTTCAAATAAGAGAAAGCATGGTGAAAAAACATGAGTAATGATAGCATAAACAACTTGTGAAATTTTTAAACAATTGTTGCCTATAAAGATGATAGATTCTAGGAGCTTCATTATAGATATCAGTGTGGATGATTAAAAGAAAGTGAAAGCAACGCTTGATTTGGGTGCAACATTAATTTGATTCCCTACTCAATTTAAGAACAATTTGGTTTGGGTGAGTTATAATTGACTTCAATGCTTTTCCAACTAGCAGACGGGTTAGTGAAACAACTTAAAGGTATAATGGAAGACCTCATGGTTAGTACCTATAGATTTTGTTGTCATTGACATTAATAGTGTTGTTTAAAGGAGAATAACTCAGTAATCCTTCTTGGTAGGTCATTTATAGCCATAATTGAAACTTGTATTAATTTAAAGCATGGAAAAAAAACCATGACAGCTTTGGGGTTGACTAATGAAATTAAAATATTTGATTCTCTAACTTCTTCTAATTCTGATTTAAATCAGAGTTTTTACATTAACAAGGTTAATCCACTTGACTATGATTGTATTTGTAGAAAAGCAAAAATAAGTTAGGAGGAATTTTGGGTGGTGTAAGGGTGAATGACCACCTTGAGGTGGCTTTTTTCCCACCTTAAACCCAAGTTAACAATGTCTTGCCTAGATAATAAATGTGGCGCTTCTTGGAAGGAAACCCAAGTTTATTTATGCATTTTTTAGTTTTAGTTTACTTTTTTTTTTTTGCTTTTAGTATAGTTTTTATTTGGAGTCTAACTCTTTTTTAATAGCAAATAAAAGATTGAAAAGTTGTAGGTGTTAAAAAAGGTGATTTTAGAAAGAAAATACAAGAGGGAGTAGAGAGAGAAGAGCTACAGATCCTAGGTACTTAATTAGGTGAGTAATCAAAGAGTAGTAAGCCATCACACGTGTTAGTGCATCACGCACATGGCAAGGCATTGCCCAGTGGAGAGTGAGCTCATATCACAGGCATAATGCCCTAGCACATTCGCAATGCTAGTGATCTATTTAAATGGCTATCAGTTGTTGTCATGCATGCGATGAGCCATCATGTGTGTAATTTCCTTAACACCACTAATATGTCACACTCATGACATATTTTAATGGATATGACATACACTCAGGTAGCACTAACAAATTCTCAATTCCAAGCAAACCCTAACTTTGTGTCTTCACAAACTGCCTCCCAAATCCAAAATCAATCTCGATTCCACAGATCCATCATAAACTCAGTTACTTTCCATCATTTTATGATATTAAGATGCTGAGGACTATAGGCGCTTCCTAAAGGCTTAAAGAATCATCATGTGCACGTGAAGCCACACCTCTACCACCTTCCATTCGTGATAAGGGAGAAACTATTCGTGATGATACTGATGTTGTAGTTGAAGATTCAGAAATTTATATTTCTTTCTTGTATGATGCTTCCTTTCCTATTTTCATAGAAAAAGATAGAATCAAGTATGAGACTTATTTTCCTATACCTTCAATTGCTTGTAGATTTCTTGACTTTGCAATTTTATAGTAGTTAGATAGTTTAAAGACTTTACAGGCATATGCTTGAAGATTAGATTGGGTGGAATTCATTAAAATGTTAAACTTCAGTTTTGAAGAGTTAGTTTTTAGAATTTTATAGCACTTTGGACATTAATAATGACTACGATGAATTGAAATTTCGTTTGGTAGGAAAAAGGTGTGTGGCAACTCTTAAAACCATGAGAAATTTTTTTAAGTTCTTTTGCAAAAGAAGCTAGGGATGTGCCTGATAATTTTGATCTTGATGAAATATGACAAGTTTTGACTGAGGAATCCCATTAAATATTCTTGTATTCCTCTTTTACATAGGTTTATGTGTCATGTCAATTTTGTAAAATTTAAAAGTAACAAGCTGTCTAGGACTGATTTATTTTTACTATGGTGTCTTCATTCAATAACTAGAGTTTGCACCTCATCCTTCATATTTAGGCATATGTTTTACACCATTAGGCACCCTAAGGCTGCTCTAGCTTAAAACATATTATCACTACCTTTGTTAACCATTTTTGTGCTTATAATATTTCTATTAATGTTCTAACAATGTTACCAAGCAAATGAGATTTTGATAGTATTGATTTGCAGCGATCCAGTCTTGTCATTAAGAAAGATGACATTATTAGATGGCCAGTGATACTAAGTGACAGAGGTGAATCTTCATCATGGGCTGAAGACCTAGAACCTAATGAGCTATAACCTATTCAGCAACCAAATGGGAGTGGACAATCTTCTATACATGAGGTGCAGTGGGTGTTGCAGTGCCTTGATCACATGCCTAATAGACTCTCCTCTTACAACAAATCCTTGATCATCTATCTGCACCACATCAATGACTTGTTTTACACCCTAGGGGAGATTTTTTTATCCTTTACCTTGTTTCCTTTTATGAGTCACTGAGGACAATGCCTTAAATATATGTGTGTGTGTTCGGAGGGGGGGAGGGGAAGGCAATTCTATCCTTATGGTGGAATTTGTTTGTTGTTTTATGTGTTTATGTGTCAATATTCAAAATGCTTTAATTGTTTTTTTATTTTAAACATTTGTACTTGGTTTCTCTTTTCTTTTGTCTGTTGGCAAAGTCAATGAATGAATGTTAGATTATGTCCTAGTTAGGATTGCATAGATTGATGAATTTAAGATAATCTTAATGCTAGTACCATGTTGGTGTTTAAAGACATATTATTCGATTATTTGTTGCCTCACGTATTGTAACACCCGTAATTAGGGCTTAGTAATTAATACAGATTAAGAGAGATAAGTAAGTTTAGGGGTTATGGGAAAAGAGTTCAAAATAGGCAAGATTGTGAAATGTCATAAGGTTCACACCCATGACAATGCTTTTACAACTGTGAACCATAGCTAAATGAAATTCTGGGTTTAAGCAGATTCACGGCTGTGACAATAGTTGTCACACCTGTGAACATCATCAGATATAAAATGCCATCAGTTTTTCTTTCTTTCTCCCATCACTTATTGAAAAAGAAACTTAGAATTCAAGAGATTTCTCATATCATAGACCAATCCCCAATGTTTTTCTTTAATTCCCAGCTCTAAATAGCTAAGCAAAAGCAAAAGTTATTTAAAGGTTATAACAAGTGTTAATAAAGAGTTATATGAGATTAAAGCTGCTAAAAGAGTTAAAGTTAGGGTTTTCATCTTTGTGTCTTTAAAAGTTAAATTTAAGGGTTATAGATTTTGATATAGATATGTTATATATAATAAGAGTTGAAAGAGGAGGGTGAAACCCACCAAAGGGATAAGCAAGTTTGAGAGAATCTTGGTTTTTGAGGCTCCATTAGAGGTATGTATATATATGCATTCAAATTCCCAATATATGGCATGGTGTAATTGAAATGTATACTTTATATGCTATGTGCAAAGTTCAAATTATGTAATTAATGTCATGAGATATGATATTGAATATAAAGTGCTATAAATGCAAGTATGACTTGAATGAACATTGATGATGCTTGTTGTGTAATGTAATAAATGTGACTAAGACTTATTAAATGGAGTAATGAATGATGATGTCGTAATTGGTGAAAGAGGTAAGTAAGAAATGGTTAATTGTATATGGAATATAAATGCTTGACAGGATGGCTTATGAGAACAAAAAGACTAAATGGAATGCTTATGTCTTTAAATGATGCATTAACATGATGAGATGCATAATGTGATGAATATGTTGATAGGAAAATGTTGTCATTGGACAATCCATATAGCCTTGCATGTGACTTGTAATAAATGCATGTTTTAATGTTGTTAACTGCTGGAAAACCCATATTCACGCTTGTGACTTGGTGTTTACGATCATGAATATCATTTCATGAACAATGCCATGCTCATGACTATATTTTTCGCACCCATGAAGTAAGTTCACAAAATAGACAAAAGCTTTCATGGCTTAGTTTACAGTTTGGTTTACAGGTAGGGTTACCTGTGACTGAGGCATTCACAATTGTGAATATATAGATCATGCTCGTGGAGCCTATTTAAAATGATATATGATATTTTCTTGAATGGATATAATGCAATGCTATGAACATGCCTTCATGATGATATGTTTAAAGTATGCTTTTATGATTTCCAACAGATGAATGTTACATGATGAGTTTCCACATGAACAAAGTATGTGTGTTATATGATAGAAATACTATATTGAAGTATATAAAGAAGATATTATGAACAAGTAAAGCCTAAACTCGATACTAAGACTACGAGTAGGATAAATGGCATGCCATTAATGGGGTTTCTATATCATAGTTATATGTTTACTCAGTCAATATGGCTTAAGATCGAAAAGTGCCAATGACTTGAAGAGACTAGAATGACACACATGATTACAGATAATATTACATGCAAAAGTTCTATGTTTACTTATTCAATATGGCTATTGACTTGAGGAGCCTAGACTGGCACACATGATTATATATAGTGGTAGGGTGGCTTAAGCACAGATAAATGCCTCTGTTCACAACCCGTATATGAATAGTCCATGTTGAGAGTTGTTGGTCAATGAATTTAAAATGATTAAGGGATAAAATGAAATGGAAAAAGAGGTTCAAAACATAAGTATAGGTGATTACATCGTTAAGATTTATACGTTATGGTTATAGTATTATATATAATGACGTTACCTAATCTCATAAGGTAAGGTATTTCATATGATTTGACATATTCACTGCCATGCCATGATATTTTATATGATTCTATGATTATGAGTAACATTTGAATTGCATGTTGAATTTTTATGCCTATATATACCACTAACTTTTAGTATCTTAGCATACAGGTGTTTTCCCCATGTAGGTCAGAGCCTAGTAGATAAATGCAAAAGTTGATAAAGAGAAACTAGCCGAACATTAGAGACAACAACTCAGATCCTATGAGGGTCAGTGACATCATATGTCACACTTTTTTATTATTGTACATGTCATAGCAAGGGGGTTGTTTGCTTGCATACATGTATGTAAATAAAGAATTATGTAATTTATGTTAAAGGCATGTATTTTTGTAAACCCCTGAACAAGGGTTAGTCATATATTTGTAAAATTGAGATTTTAAATGGTAAAATATTTTGATGAACTTGAGCAGACCTAAAGATGTTTAGAATAATGGTTTGAAGTTTTGGAAAATTTTTGAAATTAATTTTCAATTAATTTAAGTTGAGCAATGGTAATTCTAGTATAACTATAAATTGATATGTTTATTAAAATTAAATTGTTTAATTATGACATCATAATAATTTGATTTTAAGGTGAATTTATTTTGTATTAATTCTAGAAAAATGGAATTTAATTTAATTTGATTAAATATTAAATTCGACATTGAAATGACATAAAATTAAATTAACTGAAACAACAAATGTAAGCAATTTTGGTTCAAATGTTGAATTGATTTTCAAATTGAAATCCAAAATTGTCATTATTTAATTTTATTTTATGCATTAGAGAATGCATGTTAGGGTGTATGGAATGACATGATGAATGATTATGGACTTAGGCACAATGTAATTGAGCATGCATGGAATTGTTTTGTTTTATGGTAAATAGGACATGCGTGTCCTTTCATCTCTTTCTTTCTTATGTATTTCTCTTCTCATCCTACTTCCCTCAAATGTAAATTGAGGTTTTCTATACTTTGAAATACGTAATTCGATTACATAGGATTATGATAGAATGGAGATTCAAAAGAGCAAGAAGCAAATTAGATGGTGCTATAAATAAGAAGACTTAGAAATAGGAATTTGATTTCTATTTTGGGTTGTAAATTCATGCATATACCTAGGTAAGACCTAATCAATCTCTTTTTGGCTCAAGAGATTGACTTTAGTATGTCCATAATCATGTCATATAGTTAATGTAATAATCTATATATATCCATGTGATAAATGTATGATATATAAAAAAATGCAATAATAACATGATGAGACTTAATAAAGAAATCCTTCACTAAATAAACAATTAAGTCTTATGCCTTCCATTAATGTGGGGAGAACTAGAGTTCTTCTATAGTTAGGGTTGTTGAGTTGCCTCAAGCTCACTCTATAAGAATATGTTCAAACCATTGAAATAAAATTTCATGATTAATGGGTTGGACTTAACTGGTATCATTAGCTTGTTGGATTTGTGCCAAGGTTAATGTGTAATGAAGGCAAAGTTGGGTTAGTGTACATGAGATGTACACATATCAAGAATTTATAGCCCAATGTATGTGCACACGTCAATTAGTTGATAACACAAGATTTGATAGTTGTATGACTAATCCAATTGGTATGGATTAGATACCTACCAACCAAACTAAGGATGACTTGTCGAGTTTTCTCAAGGTTATTCTTAGCTAGTTGGATATTGACCCACTAGGAAAATTTCCTTATAGGTTCTTTCGGGTTCATAGTGAGAGTCATAATGCAATTTATTAAAGACTTAATAAACATTCTTTTTTCATGTATATTCCAACATGCTCTATTTTACATCTAGGTTGTTAGAACCATCATTGTGTCAACGAATGTGAATTTGTGATCACTAATGGTGTCAAATAAGTTGACTAGGTCTAACTTTTTGGATTGGCTAAGGAATTTGAGAATAGTTCTCAAATCTAAAAAAATTGGCTATGTCCTAGATGAGGCACTCCCCAATCCCCCTACTACTAATGCTACTAAAGATGTTCAAAAGGCATATCAAAAACATTTCGATGATAGTGAGATGGCAAGCTATATTATGCTTGCCACTATATCAACTGAGTTGCAAAAGCAACATACGGCTATGGATGCTAATTCCATAATCTACCATCTAAAGGGATATTTTTGATGAGGAAGCTCATTCTAAAAGGTTCAAAACTTCAAGGTTGGTCTTCCTCACTAAAATGGTTGAGGGGACATCTCTAGTTCAATATGCACTAAAGATGAATGGCTATATTGAAAGGTTGGCCACATTGGGATTTGTGATGGACTATAAATTAAGCATTAACTTAATTCTAAATGGTTTGGCCAATAGTGTTTCACATTTTATGCTTAATTATAGGATGAACCAAATCTCCACCACTATTTCTGAGCTGATCAACATGCTTAAGACAATTGAGCCATCTGTCAAGAAGGACAGTAAGGTTGTGATGCTGGTGGATTCTTTTGGTTCTAAGAAGAAGAACCTTAAGAAGAAGTAGTCCATGAAACCTAAGGGAGGTGTGGCAAAAAAGAAGGCCAAATAGACTATTCTAAAGGGGACATGCTTCCATTCTAGCAAGGATGGCCATTAGAAGAGAAACTGCAAGGCCTAATTGGAGTCCTTGAAGAAGAAGGCATTTGATACCCCATCTACTTTAGGTATTTTGTCATTGAAATTAATATTTTTTTCGATAATAATATATGGATATTAGATATCGGTTGTGGCTCATACATATGCACTGATATGCAGGGCCTAAGGAACAATAGGTAGCTCAATAAAGGAGAGGCGAACCTGCACATTGGAAATGGAGCAAAAGTTGTTGCATTAGCTATAAGAACTTATGTATTGACTCTTCCTAGAGGGCTTATGTTAATTTTAGATAATTTTTATTGTATACTTGCTTTAAGTAAAAATATTATTTCTATTTCTAGTTTAAATAAAATGGTTTTCATTTAGCTTTTAGTAACAATTGTTGATCTATTATGTTGAATGTTATTCTTTATGCTAGTGGTACACTATGCAATGTAATATACATATTAGATATGTAAAATCCAATTTTAAACATCAATGATAATAAAAGGAAAAAATAAGATATGTTGAAATCATCTTGCTTATTGTATTGTCCCTTTGGTCATATAAGTGAGAAATGCATAGCTAAGCTACGCAAGAGTGGTAGTTTAGGGTCATTTGATTATGAATCATATGACACAAGTGAATCTTTCTTATTAGGCAAGGTGACTAAATTACCCTTTAAGGGAAAGTGTGAACATGCTAATGGGCTTTTAGACTTAATACATTCAGATGTTTGAGGTCAAATGTCCACACATACCAAAGTTGGTTTCATCTACTTCACTACTTTTATCAATGAATACTCATGATATGGGTAAGTGTATTTTATGAGATATAAATCTGAAGCCTTTGAAAAGTTCAAAGAATTCAGAAATGAAGTAGAGAAACAACTTGGCAAAAGTATTAAAATACTTCAATCAGATTGAGGAGGTGAATACTTGAGTCTAGATTTTCTAGATTATCTTAGGGCTAATAGGTTATTATCTCAATGGACTCCAATTTACTCACCATAACACATTGGTGTGGCTGAAAGGAGAAACTGAACCCTATTAGACATGGTAAGGTCTATGATCAGCTTTGTAGAACTCTCTAAATCCTTTCGGTATTATACACTAGAGACAATCATTTATATATTAAATGGAGTCCCTTCGAAGTCAGTTGATGTTACTCCATATGAGATGTGGAATAACAAGAAGCCCACACTTTCTTACATGAGAGTTTGGGGTTCTCCTACTTATGTGAAGCGGATAATGTTAGATAAGTTGAAAGCTAAATCTGACTGATGTCTATTTGTGGGATATCCTAAAGCATCATATGGATATCAATTCTACCACCCTTTGGAACAAAAGGTGTTTGTTTTAAGACATGTTATCTTCCTAGGAAGAGAATTTCTTCTAAAAGAGGATAGTGGGTGCAAAATTGAACTTGAGAAAGTTGAAGATGTTCAAGAAGATGCTAATCAACTGCCTAAACCCAAGCCTATTATTCATACAGATGATATAGCAGCTCAACCTTCTGAAGCAAAAGAGCTTTATAGGTCAAGCAAGATACGTACTGTTCCAGAAACATATGGATTCTCATTAGTGAATAGAATGATGTATTGGTCAAAGTAAATGATGAGCCTATGACCTATGAAGAAATTATGAATAGTTTAGAATTTGACAAATAGCTCCAAGCCATAAAGTCAGAAATGAATTCCATGTATGAAAACCAAGTATGGACTTTGGTTGAAGCTACTAAAGGGCTAAAACCTATAAGGTGCAAATGGGTTTTCAAAAGGATAACTAACATGGATGGTAATGTGGTTACCTATAAAGCTAGACTTGTAGCTAAAGGTTATCATCAAAGACAAGGAATTGACTATGATGCAACTTTTAGCCCAATGACTATGCTTAAATCCATTAGGATACTCAAAGCCATTACTGCTCATTATGATAATGAGATATGGCAAATGGATATGAAAATATCTTTTCTTAATGGAAATCTAACTGAGGATATGTGTACATGACACAAACAGAAGGCTTCATATCCAAAGATGGATTTGGAAAAAAGTTATGCAAGCTTCAAAGATCCATTTATGGATTTAAGAAAGAGTCCAGAAGTTGGAATATTCGGTTTGATGAGACAATCAAACATATTGGTTTCTTACAAAATTCGGATGAAGCTTGTGTATATATGAAGGTTAGTGAGAGTGCAATCGTATTCTGTATGAAATATGTAGATGACATATTGTTAATGGGAAATGATGTCTCAGCCTTACAATCAGTCAAAATTTGGTTATTCAAGAATTTCTCTATGAAAGACCTTGGAGAAGCAATTTATATTTTGGGGATAAGGATTGATAGAGATAGATCTAAAAGATTTCTTGGTCATTCACAGTCTACATACATAGACAAAGTGATAGAAAGGTTTAGCATGGAGTAGTCCAAAAGAGGATATATTCCCATGACCTATGGGATTACTCTCTCAAACTCTATGTGTCCAAAGACAAAAGATGAGAAGACACATATAAGTTTGATTCCATATGCTTTAGATATATGATTAATCATGTACGTTATGTTATGTACAAGACCCAATGTATCATATGCTTTGAGTGTCATGAGAAAATAACAATCGAATCCTAGTGACGGTCATTGGATGTTTATCAAGAATATACCTATGTACTTGAAAAGGACTAAGGATGTATTCTTGATATATGGAGATGGAGATCTTGTTGTGAATGGGTATATAGATGCCAACTTCTAATTTGACAAGGATGACTGAAAATTCCAGTCAGGTTATATATTCATACTAAATGGTGGAGCAGTCAATTGGAAGAGTTCCAAATAGAAAATGACTGCAGATTCCACAACCAAAGTAGAGTACCTTGCAGCTTCTGAAGCAGTAAAGGAAGCAGTTTGGATAAATAAATTCATCATGCAACTTAGAGGGGTTCCTAGCATTATTGATCCAATACAATTTTATTGTCACAATAATGGATCCATTGCATAAGCAAATGAGCCATAATCTCTTTTAAGATCCAAACACGTACTCAGAAGATACCATTTGATTGGAGAAATCATTGGTAGGAATGATGTAAAGATAGAAAGAGTGCCTACTGATCAAATATTGTTGATCCTTTAACTAAGCCACTTCCCCGAAAGAAATGTGATTCTCATTTACTCATCTACGGAATTAAATACAAAGGCAATTGGCTTTAGTTCAAATTGGAGGTTGTTAGAGAAGTGTTCTAAGGGCAATCACCTTTAGCACTTATTGTACAAATTTATAAGATTAATAAAAGACATTTTCATTAATTTGATATATGAATTAATAGTGATCTTAAATCAATTAATGAAGTCCTTAATACATAACATAGCATGAAGGAAATCATGATGAGACCATTATATTAAGATTCTTGTCATGTGTAATTATGTTAGTATCAAAATTATCCCTAGTCATAGGATTAATGAGACATGACATTGTTAATCCGAATAAACTAACACATGTTATACTTCTTGATTGGATCTAGTAATAGATCTCATAATTTGTAAACATGAGATATTTAGAGTTAACATATGGATGCTTGCTAAGTGTAAGTATATTGGATGATATGCTATGAGACATTCATATGGATAATCTATTCAAATGTCAATGATAGTCTCGTCATAGCAATGGTGCAAGTATCCTTAGACTTGAGGTACTCAAGGATATCTTGGATATTGATTATTTATTTTAACACTATTCCTTGTAACCTCAATAAGGTTACTCATAGAGAGGTGATTAGGTGCAGTTTGAGGTATTCAAAGGTAATTGGGTAACCAATAAAGGATTCACCACTATGATAGTATGAGTGTATACCCACGACATCTTGTTGGGGTCATTACTCGGAAATCTCTGGCCAGAGTGGAAATGTCGTGAAGATAGTCTTTAATGACATATCTAATAGACTAATGAGTCTTATGAACAAGAACTAAAATTTCTTGGACTAGATGTGACATAGTTAGTTTAGTGGGAGTTGACACATGTCCATACTCAGAACCAAACGGGGTATAGAACGGTGGGAGAAATAATTGCACATAAATTGTCTATGGAAAGATACATAGTCATAAATGTGACTTTCTAGGCAATTGGGAGTCATGATGTGTTGCTAGATACCGCTCATGACTTGATTAAATTAATTGTTAATTCAAGTTGCCTACATAACCGGGAACCTAATGGGTCACACACATTGGAGCAATGGAAAATAAGTAAAATGGTATTTGATAGGATCAAAAAATATGAGAGAATTATTTTGGATTGGATAGCAATGAGATTGTGGGAATAAATCGCTCAAGAGTAGTCTCGGGCTTGTTGGCCAGGTAGGCTACTGGCCTGCCAGTAGGCAAGCAACCTGCCCAGCAGCAGCCCATCACTTATGGCATTACGCGCTGCATCGTGTTGTTGGCGTTAGACCATAATTGGTCATTTATTTTGTTTTTCTTCTCTTTTGACTTTTAATTTTTTTTTTAATATGATCCAAATTGAAACTATATCAAATGGTAGAAAAGAGATATGAAAATTATTTTTGGTGAAAAATAAGTTTTGAGACACAATAATTCTCTCAACAACATATTCAAAGTTATCATTTTGAATATTGTTCCAACCATTTTCTTTGGTAATTTTCTTCTTCATTTTTCGCGTGGATTATCGTTAGAGACATCCTAGTGTGGATTGTTGTGGTTTGCTAAAATCCAACAAGGTGAAGATTTGAATAACAAATCAAGAAATTACAAGTTATAATTTCTAATCTCAATGTTGGATAAATTAGTTTTAATGGCACAAGTATAATATTTTGTTTCGGATTTTGAAAATTTTATTTTTCCATTGTGTTTTATGAATGTGATTTTCCTTCAAAACCCAACAATTATTTCTACTCTTAGCAACCATCCACATGTTAACTCTGAACATATTATGCTTTCAGCTTATTAGATCAGCTACTTGACCTAGTCAAGGAGTATAACATGTGCTACTCTATCGAGATTAACAATGTCTCATCTTGTTAATCCTATGACTAGGGATAAGTTGGGTATAAACACAATTACACATGATAGAAATCTCATCATCATGATCTCATCATAAATTCCTTCATGTTGTGTTACATACCAAGGACTTCATTAAATAGTTTAAGATCTATATCAATTCATATGCAATGAATACCATATAATGAAAATGCCTTTTATTAATAATAAATGAGTACATCAAGTGCTTAAGGTGATTGTCTTTAGACACCTCTCTAACATAAGTAATTTTAAGAGTTATGGAAAAAGAGGTAGGAATGTGAAATGTCACAGGGTTCACGTTTGTGACAATGCTTTCATAACCGTGAACTATCGCAAGATAGAATTCTAGGTTTAAGTAGATTCATAGTCATGACAGCAGTTGTCACACATGTGAACATCATTAGATATAAAATCCCATCTCTCATTTTTTCTTTCTCTCATGACCTATCAAAAAGGAACCTTATAACTCAAAGATTTCTCATACCCGAGACTAATCCCCTATTTTTTTCTTTGATTCATAGCTCTAAACACCTATGTTAAGGCAAAAGATCAAAGTTTAGCATGTTGTAGTGAGTGAGAAGCTTAAATAAGTAGTGTTCTTGAGGAGGATGAACCTAAAAAGGAAGAGAGGAGTCAAATCTCTCATCCTAGATGTGTGTCCTTCAATTGAGGCAAGGAATCATGTTTCCCTTTCATTTTTGCAAGCTTTCAAAGCTTTTTAATCATGCCTAATTCATTTGTGGTAGAGATCCATTTCCAAATGGGTTAGGTTATGGCTTAATCTTGAGATTTTATGGTTAAAAAACCCTCTTTATGTTGTTTAAAGGTTACAATAAGTGTTAGTAAAGAGTTATATGAGATTAAGGTTATTAAAAGGGTTAAAGTTAGAGTTATCATCTTTATGGCTTCTGAAGCTAAGTTTAAGGGTTACAGATTTTGATATAAATATGTTATATGTGATAGGAGTTGAAAGAAGAGGGGTGAGACACACCAATGGGATAAGCAATCTTGAAAGAAGCTTGGTTTTTGAGGTATTATTAGAGGTATGTACAAACATGCATTCAAATTCCCAATATATGGAATGTTGTGTGCTAATTAGGTGATAATTTAATTGTATGCTTTATATGTTAAGTGCAAAGTTCAAATGATGAAATTAATGTCATGAGATATGATATTGAATATGAAGTACTATAAATGCAAGTATGCCTGGAATGATCATTGATGATGCTTGTTGTGTATATGTAATAAATGTGACTAAGACGTATTAAATGGAGTAATGAATGATGATGCCTTAATGGGTGAAAGAGATAAGTAAGAAATGCTTAAATGTATATGGAATATAAATGCTTCATAAGATGGCTTATGAGAACAAAAAGAGTAAATGGAATAATTATGTTTTTAAATGATGCTTTAACATGATGAAATGCATAATGTGATGAGTATGTTGATAGGAAAATCCAAAGATCCTTGTATGTGACATGTAATAAATGCATGTTTTAATGTTGTTAACTACTGGAAAACCTAGATTCACACCCTTGACTTGGCGTTCACAATTGTGAATCTCATCTCATGAACAATGTTATGTTCATGACTATATTCTTCACGCCCATAAAATGCACAAAATGGATAAAAGTTTTCACGGCGTTTACGGTTTGGTTTACATGTAGGGTTACTTATGACTGAGGCATTCACGACTGTGAATATATAGATCATGCTCGTGAAACCTATTTAAAATGATATATGATATTTTCTTAAATGGATATAATGCAATGTTATGCACATACCTTTATGATGATATGTTTAAAGTATGCTTTTACGATTTCTTGCATAAGAATGTTACATGATGAGTTTTCACATGAATAAAGTATACATGGTATATGATATGATTACTATCTTGAAGTATATAAAGAAGATATGATTAATAAGCAAATCCCAAACTCGATATTAAGACTAGGAGTAGGATAGATGACCAGTAAATGGGTTTATGATACTGTAGTTATATGTTTACTCAGTCATTGTGGCTTAAGATTGTTGGGTTTTGAAGACAAATCTCTTTCATAAATGTAACAGAAAAATAAAAATTTTCAAAACATTAAACAAAAAATCATGCTTGTGTCATTAAAACTAATTTATCAAACATAGAGGTTAGAAATTATACCTTGCAATTTCTTGATTTATTATTCAAATTTTCACCTTGTTGGGTTATAGCTAACCACAACAATCGACACTAGGATATCTCTAATGATAATCCACTTGAAGAATGAAGAAAAAACTAACAAGAGGAATGGTTTTAATAAATTTCAAAGTGGTATTTTTGAATTTGTTCTTGAGAGATTTTTTTGTGTCTCAAAACTTAATTTTTTCCAAAAATAATTTTCATGTCTCTTTTCTGTCATTTGATATATTTTCAATTTGAATCATATTCAAAAAGAAGATTAAAAGTCAAAAATTGACAACAGTGAATTAAATGAAGTGTAATGGCCATAATTAGTTATTATAAACAAAAATTGGCCAAATGGCCACACAACACGTTGCAGCGCATAGTGTGAGCATTGGGCCTGTAAGTGCCCGTAACTACTCCCGAGTGATTTTTTCCCATGAACTCATCGTGATCCAATATGAAATAATTATCTCACTTTTTTGGATCCTATCTAAGACCATTTTTCTCATTCTCCTTATCTACAATGTGTGTGACCCATTAGGTTCCAGTTATGTTGGCCACTTAAATTAATAATTAATTTAAACAAGTCATAAGCAGTATCTAGCATCACATCATGACTCCTAATTGACTGAAAAATCAAAGATTTGTCTACGAACCTTTCCATAGACAATTTCCATGCCATTATTCCTTTCATCATTCTATGCCACATTTGATTCAGAGTATGGAAATGTGTCAACTCCCACTAGATTGACTATGTCACATCTAGCCCAAGTAATGTTAGTTCCTGTCCCTGAGCTTCATTACTCTATTAGACATGTCATTGAAGACTATCTTCATGATATTTCCACTTCGGCTAGAGATTCCAAATAATGACCTTGACAAGAGGCCATGGGTATGCACTCCTATCAAGAGTGGTGAATCCTTTGTTGGTGACCCAATTACCTTTGAATACCTTAAGTTACACGCAATCACCACCATATGAGCAACCTCCTTGAGGCAATAAGGAATAATGTCAAAATAAAGAATCAGTATCCAAGATATCCTTGAGTAGCTCAAGTCTAAAGATACTTGCACCATTGCTATGATGAGACTATTATTGACATATAATAGATTATCCATATGATTGTCTCATAGCAGGTCATCCAATGTACTTAGCTACACTTAGGAAAAATCTACATATTAACTCTAAACATCTCATATTTATAGATTATGTGATTTACTGCTTGATCCTGTTTGGTTTTGAAGAATGAATCATATTCATAAACACAGCGAAAAAATAAAATTTTCAAAATCCGAAACAAAAGATCATACTTGTGCCATTAAAACTAATTTATATAAATATAGAGGTTAGAAATTATACCTTGTAATTTCTTATTTGTTATTCAAATCTTTACTTTGTTGGGTTGTAGCAAACCACAACAATCCACACCAGGATGTTTCTAATGATAATCCATGCGAAGAATGAAGAAGAAACTATCAAAAGAAATTGTTTGAACAAATTCAAGGTGCTAGCTTTGAAAATGTTCTTGAGAGAATTTTTGTTGTCTTAAAAATATTTTCATGTCTATTTTCTACCATTTGATGTCTTTTCTATTTGAATCAAATTCAAAGAAAAGATGAAAAGTAAAAATGGAGAAAAGGGAAATGACTGAATAGTAATTGGCCATAATTGGCCTAATTAAAACCAAATTCCGCCTTTAGCCAACGGGAGGGAAGCAGCAGTGCCCTAGGCCTATTGTGAGCTACCGCTAGGTAGCCCAACTGGCCCGTGCAGGCCCGCCGTGACCCTGCCGAACGATTTTTCCCATGCAATCTCATCGCGATCCATCCCAAAATAATTCTCTAATATTTTGGATCCTATCCAAGCCCATTTTACAAATTCTCCATATCTTCAATGCATGTGACCCATTAGGTTTCCAGTTATGTTGGCCACCTAAATTAACAATTAATTTAAACAAGTCATGAGCGGTATCTAGCAACACATCATGACCCCCAATTGACTGAAAAGTCAGTGCTTTGACTATGAACCTTTCCATAGACAATTTCTGTGCAATTATTCTTTTTACCATTCTATACCCCACTTGGTTCAGAGTATGGACATGTGTCAACTTGCACTAAATTGACTACATCATGTTTAGTCCAAGTAATGTTAATTCTTGTCTCTAGGGCTCATTACTCTATTAGATATATCATTAAAGACTATCTTTAAGAAATTTCCACTCCGGCCATAGATTCCCGAGTAATAACCATGACAAGAGGCCATAGGTATACACTCCTTCTATCAGGAGTGGTGAATCCTTTGTTGGTTACCCAATTACCTTCGAATACCTCAAGCTATATCCAATCACCACCCTATGAGCAACCTCCCTGAGGCAATAAGGAATAGTGTCAAAATACATAATCACTATTCAAGATATCCATGAGTACCTCAAGTATAAGGATACTTGCACCATTGCTATGATGAGACTATCATTGACATTTGAATAGATTATCCATATGATTGTCTCATAGCTGGTCATCTAATGTACTTAGAACACTTAGCAAGCATCCACATGTTAACTCTAGACATAGATTATGAGATCTACTACTCGATCCAATCAAGGAGTGTAACATGTGCTAGTCTGTCAGCTTAATAGTGTCCCATCTCATTAATCCTATGACTAAGGATAATTTTGATACTAACATAATTACACATGATAAGAATCTCAATATCATGATCTCATCATGATTTCCTTTATGTTATGTTCTGTATCAAGGACTTCATTAATTGATTTAAGATCACTTATCAATTCATATATCAAATAAACATCAAATTAAAGAAAAATCCTTTTTATTAATCAAACAAATTTGTACAATAAGTGCTAAAGGTCATTGCCTTTAGAGCACTACTCTAACAAGATACCACTTGCACTAAAGCCAATCACCTTTGTATTTAATTCGATAGGTGAGTACATGAGAATCATATTTCTTTTTGGGAATTGGTTTAGTTAAAGGATCAGCAATATTCTGATCAGTGGGCACTTTTATATCTTTACATCATTCCTACCAATGATTTCTCTAATCAAATGGTATCTCCTCAGTACATGTTTGGATCTTTGATGAGACCGTGGCTCCTTTGCTTGTGCAATGGCTCCATTTTTATCACAATACAATTGTATTGGATCAATAATGTTGGAAACCACTCCAAGTTCTGTGATGAATTTCTTTATCCAAATTGCTTCCATTGCTTCTTTAGAAGCTGCAATGTACTTTGCTTCGGTTGTGGAATCAGCAGTCATTTCCTATTTGGAACTCTTCCAACTAACTGCTTCACCATTTAGTGTGAATATATAACCTGACTGAGATTTTGAGTCATCCTTGTCAGATTAGAAGCTGGCATTGGTACACCCACTCATAATAAGATCCCATCTCCATATACTAAGAATACATCCTTAGTCTTTCTTAAGTACTTAAGGATATTCTTGACAGCCACCCAATGACCCTCACCAGGGTCCGATTGGTATCTGCTCGTGACACTCAGAGCATATGAAACTTTGGGTCTTGTACATATCATAGTGTACATCATTGATCCTATAGCTGAAGCATATGGAATCAAACTCATGTGTGTCCTCTCATCTTGTGTCTTTGGACACAAGTGTGAGCCTTTTGTTATACCATATCTCATATGTAGTAATATCAACTGACTTCAAAGGAACTCCATTTAATATATAAATTGCGGTCTCTAGTGCATAACCCCAAAAGGATTTAGGCAGTTCCGCAAAACTCATCATAAACCTTACCATATCTAGCAAAGTTCGATTTCTTCTTTCAGACACACCATTGCATTGTGGCATGTAAGGTGGAATCCATTGAGATAAAATCCCATTATCCCTAAGATAATCTAGAAACTCTTGGCTCAAGTATTCACCTCCTCGATTTGATCGAAGTGTTTTAATACTTTTGCCAAGTTGTTTCTCTACTTCATTTATGAATTCTTTGAACTTTTCAAAAGCTTCAGATTTGTATCTCATAAGATACACGTATCCATATCGTGAGTAGTCATCGATAAAAGTAATAAAGTAGATGAAACTACCTCTAGCATGTGCAGATATTGGACCACATACATCTGAATGTATTAAGTCTAAAAGTCCAATAGAACGTTCACCCTTTCCCTTAAAGGGTAATTTAGTCATCTTGCCTAGTAAGCAAGATTCACATGTGTCATATGATTCATAATCAAATGACCCCAAACTACCACTTTTGTGTAGCTTAGCCATGCATTTCTCACTTATATGACCAAGACGACAATGCCATAAGTAAGATGATTTCAACATATCTTGTTTTTGCCTTTTATTATCATTGATGTTTAAAATTGGATTTGACATATCTAATATTTATATTCCATTGCATAATGTACCATTAGCATAAAGAATTCCATTCAACATAATAGAACAACAATTGTTACTAAAAGGTAAAAGTAAACCATCTTTATTTAGACTTGAAACAGAAATAATGTTTTTAGTGAAAGCATGTACATAATAGCAATTATCCAAATTTAATATTAGCCCACTATTCTTACAGCTAATGTAGCAACCCTTGCTCCATTTCTAACGCATAGGCCTGACTCTCCCTTATTGAGATGTCTATTGTTCCTTAGGTCCAACATATCAGTGCATATGTGTGAGCTACAATCGGTATCTAATACCCATATATTATTATTGGAAACAATATTAATTTCAATGACAAAAATACCTTAAATAGATGGGGCAACAAATGCATTCTCCTTCAAGGACTCCAAGTACGTCTTGCAGTTTCTTTTCCAATGGCCATCCTTGCCACAATGGAAGCATGTCCCCTTTGGAGCAATCTCTTTGGCCTTGTTTTTGGCCACACCTCCCTTAGGCTTCATGAACTTCTTATTCTTCTTACGGTTCCTATTTTTAGAACTTGAAGAGTCCACTAGCATCACAGCCTTACTATCCTTCTTGACAGATGACTGAGCTGTTTTAAGCAAGTTAATCAGCTCAGGAATAGTTGTAGAGATTTGGTTCATCCTATAGTTAAGCATAAAATGTGAATAACTATCAGACAAACCAATTAGAATAAAGTTAATACATAATTCAAGGTCCATCACAAATCCCAGGGTGGCAAACCTCTCAATATAGCCATTCATATTCAATGCATATTGCACTAGAGATGTCCCCTCAACCATCTTAGTGCGGAAGAGCAACCTCGAAGTTTTGAACCTTTCCGAATGTGCTTGCTCATAAAAAATCTCTCTTAGATAGTGTTAAACCTTGAGGGGTATTTCTATCATTTTGATGATAACAAATAAAATAGTAATATTGTATTTAACATACTTGTTTTCTAAGTCTATTAAACAGTACATGGAATAAAATAGCAAAAATGGAGATTGAAAGAATAATCCTTGAAAGACAAAATTAAGTAAGTAGCATGTTCATGCCCGTGACTCTATGTGTCACGCCCATGAAAGAGCTAACCGTTACCAAAACCAACATTTGAAGTTCACGGCTATGAAGGAAGAACAAACCGTAAAGTGGACATTCTTAGTCACACCCTTGAATCAAAATGTCACGCCCATGAATGTTCATGTCATTTTCATCCAGAGAGCTTCACGACCAAAGTCACAACTTGGATCACGGTCGGGAAGTTTGTCACGCCCATGACCCAATATGTCAAAACATTCCAGAGAGTTTCACGACCAAGGTCACCACTTCAGTCACGGCTTGGGAAGAAATGTCACGCCCGTGACAAACATAGTCACGCCTGTGAATGATGAAAGAGAAAAATGTCAGGAGCGATTATTTGGTTGGTACAATGGCTAATTTCGTATTTAATGCACCCCAACAGCTATAATCAGCCATGAGAGTATAAATGGAAGTCATTTATGCATTCAGTACAAGAGGATAGCAATTACTTTGAATCAAAATCTTATTATAAGCTATTTGTAGATTCAATACTTTGAGAACCAAAATATATTCTCTGTAAAAATCTTTTTGCTCTTCATTTATTGAGCAATTAAGATTTATGAGTGTTTCTTTCTATAATCATTACTCAAGTGAGCTTTGGGTATTTCTGGGTTAAGAGTAGAACATTTGTAAGGGTTAGTTGTGTGAGCCTCTAAAACACAAATTTAAAAGGTTGTTTGTGTGAGCTTGTAAAAACACAAAGTGAAGGTTGTTTGTGTGAGTCTGTAAAACACAAGGAATTGGTTATTGTGTGAGCCATTAAAACACAAGGGATTTTTGGGTTAGGTGTGAGCCATTGTGAGAATCGCCATAGTTGGGAGTGAGCTTGTAAAACTCCATTGTAACACTCAGTGTGTTAGTGAAACTCCCAATTGCGATTGGGGAGAGGAGTAGGGTTTGTTAACACCTGAACCTCTATAAAAATCTTTGTGTCAAATTTTCTCTATCCCTCCTAAAATTAATTATTTATTTCCGCACCTTAAAGTTTAATTTTTTGAAACTCCAATTCAACCCCCCTTCTTGGCTTAATATCTGGGCAACAATTGGTATCATAGCTTTGTCTAGCATCGAAGCCTAAAAAGCGCTAGTAAAGATTAAGATATGGCTAGCGAAGGATTCCAAAGTCTCAAACCATACTTTGATGGAGCAAATTATACCCATTGGAAGTTTCAGATGGAGACATATTTGGATAGTGAAGGAATTGAAGTCTGGGATAGTGTACGAAAAGAATGGACACCACCAACCAGATGAGGAGCTGATGGTGAAGAAGAAATCCTATCAAGAGATGATTGGACAGAGCCTCAAAAAAGAGCAAATTTCAAAAACAAGAAGGCAATGACAATCCTATCAAGCTCATTATCTATTGAAGAATGTGGTACAACACTGCCCAACAGCATACAACATGTGGAAGATATTGGAGAATTATCATGAAGGAAGTAAGCAAGTCAAATCCAAAAATATTCAACTTCTGACCTCAGAATATGAGCTCTTCAAGATGAAATCCAATGAGTCAATCACTGACATGACCAACTGTCTTCTAGCCATTATAAATGGAATGAGGAAACTTGGGAAGCATCTGAGTTTGGAGGATGTAAACAACAAAATCCTGAGAATTCTTCCTCTTAAAGACTATAGCTCAAGAGTTGCTGGCATAGAAGGAGCAAATGAAGATATGAGCATCATGAATACTGATGTGTTGATTGGAAAACTTCTCACACATGAGATGGTAGTGAAGAGAGATAGAGAGCTTGAAGCAGAGCCAGAGAAAAGAAAGCCTTTAGCACTCAAAGCCTCTACTTCAAAATCTCAAGAAGATAGTGAAGATGATGAAGAAATGAGCGATGATGAAAATGAGGACATTGCTATGCTTTCAAGAAGATTAAAAAGAATCATTGAGAAGAAAATGAGCAACTCTAGAAAATTCAGGCAAAGAAACCTCAAACAAACTTCTAATGACACACATAGAAGTAAGAAAGAGGTAAAGTGCTATGAGTGTGGAAAGAAAGGACATATCAAACTAGAATGTCCAAGGCTCAAGAAGCATAAGAGCAAATACCAAAGAGAAAATGGGGAGAAAGGTCACAAAGCCACATGGGATGACGAAAGCTCTTCAAGTGAAAAAGATGATAATGAAAGTGAAGAGGTCAACCTATAATTCATGGCTATTGAAGATCATGTCTTAAATAAGGTAAGATCACTACACTCATACTCTTTGAACAATTTATAGTAGTGATAATGATAATGATAATGATGATGACAGTGATGATGCTGATGATGATGATGAGCAAAGCCTAATAGAAGAATTAAATATAGAATTAGAGAAATATAGAAGTAAATTTAGTACCTATAGAAATAACATCTCTAATTTAAAAAATAAGATAGATGGTTTAGTAAAGGAAAACATAAAGCTTAAATCATCTAATGAATCTCTCCAAAAGTCATTAGATGAATACTCATCAAGACCCTCAACAGCTTCCTTGCTAAAAGAAAATAATACTTTGAAAAATGCAGTTGAGGAACTTAAAAATTCCATTTCTAAATTTCACAAAGGTAAAGAGAGCTTAGATACTCTCATTGTGTCTCAAAGATCACCCTTAATTAGACATGGTCTAGGATTTAAGGACACATCATCATCTTCTCACAAAACCATATTTGTTAAGTCTAAAGAATCTCATATCTCCACACCTGTTAGAACAGCAACAAGAAATAAGCATATTAAACCTTCTATACATAAAAAGAATAATCATGCCTTTATATATAGGAAGCATGCATCTAGAAAATCTAAAATTAATCATAACTGTGCATGTCATCATTCTTAAAATAAATTTGATAGAAAAATGGTATTCAAAAACTTTAGACCAAAACAATGTAATTATTGTATAAAAATGGGTCACATAATAAATATTGCTGGATAAGGAAGGCTCATTGGGAACCTTCATATGCTAACCCCCAAGGACCCAAACTCATTTGGGTACCTAAAAATCATACTTGAATTGTGATTCTATAGGTATGCCTCAAGTCCACAATAAACAAAAATGCTTGGCTAGTAGACAGTGGATGCTCAAGGCATATGACAGGAGACAAAGAACTTTTCAATGAAATCAAAAGTATTGATGGAGGTAAAGTTACCTTTGGAAACAATGCAAAGGGTAAGGTAATTGGCATTGGTTCTATTGGTATTAATGGTACTACTTTTATTAAAGATGTCGTACTTGTTGATGGCTTGAAACATAACTTGTTAAGTGTAAGTCAATTATGTGATAAAGGAACCAAAGTAATCTTTACTTCAAATTAATGTCTTGTGATCTTTATCGATGGTTAGGAGATATTTAAAGGAAATAGAGATATAAATACATACATAATAAACTTACATGAACTATCTAACCATTCCTCTAAGTGTCTTATGACTACTAGTGATGAATCTTGGCTGTGGCATAGAAGACTTGGTCATGCTAACATGGACTTAATACAAAGTCTCAGCATAGGAGAACTAGTAAAAGGACTGCCAGGAGTTAAATATGAAAAAGACAAGACATGGGAACCTTGCCAAAGAGAAAAACAACACAAGTCATCCTTCAAAGCCAAAAACATAGTAAGTACTTCAAAACCTCTTCAACTCCTGCATTTAGACTTGTTTGGACCTACTAGAATTGCTAGCTTAGGAGGAAAAAATTATGCATTTGTCATCATAGATGATTACTCTAGATTTACTTGGGTAATTTTCT
This sequence comes from Triadica sebifera, assembly GCA_023653625.1. Taxonomy (NCBI): domain Eukaryota; kingdom Viridiplantae; phylum Streptophyta; class Magnoliopsida; order Malpighiales; family Euphorbiaceae; genus Triadica; species Triadica sebifera. The sequence goes on along the minus strand of CM042898.1, from coordinate 12,639,699 downwards.
TAGCTCAAAAGAGTGATGCTTTTGAAAATTTCAAAAACTTTGCTAAAAGAGTTCAAAATGAAAAAGGGTACTGTATTTCAAAAATAAGAAGTGATCATGGGAAAGAATTTGAAAATGAAAACTTTGAAAGCTTTTGTCTTGAACATGGCATTTTACAAAAATTTTCATCTCCTAAGACACCTCAAGAAAATGGGGTAGTTGAAAGGAAAAATCGAACTTTAATTGAAATGGCTAGAATAATGCTCAATGAATATGAATTACCAACTTATTTTTGGGCAGAAGCCACAAACACTGCTTGTTATATTTCAAATCGAGTTTTCAAAAGACCTCTTTTAAACAAAACCTCATTTGAGCTATGGAATGGAAGAAAGCCCTTGATATCATACTTTAGAGTATTTGGATGCAAGTGTTTTATATTGAACACTAAGGACAATCTTGGAAAATTTACCTCTAAATCCTATAAAGGTATCTTTTTAGGATACTCTACAACCAGCAAAGCATATAGAGTATTTAATAAAAGATCATTAACGGTTGAAGAATCCATGCATGTTGTCTTTAATGAATCTAGTAGACTTGATCTTGTGAAAGGTAGTTCTTGATGATGTAGGTAATATGGAAAGACTTGATCTTGGAAATAAGAAAGAAGAAAATGATCAAGAAGATTTACATCAAAATGATTCTCTACCTCAAAATCAAGAAGAAAATGAACAAGAACTTCCATAAGAATGGAGAATGACGAAAGAGCAAATCATTGGTGATCTCTCAAGGTGAGTAAGTACTAGATCTCATTTCAAATATCTAGTCACTGACATTGTTTTTATTTCACAAATTGAGCCTAAAAATATTGATTAGGCTCTTAATGATGAAAGTTGGGTAATTGCCATGCAAGAGGAACTCAACCAATTTGAGAGAAGTAAGGTATGGACCCTAGTACCTAGACCCAAGGATCATCAAATCGTAGGTAGCAAATGGGTTTTTAGAAACAAACTAGATGAACAAGGGTTAATAACTAGGAATAAGGCTAGATTAGTTGCAAAAGGATATAATGAGGAAGAAGGTATAGATTATGATGAAACATATGCACCTGTAGCTAGATTAGAAGCCATAAGAATACTTTTAGCATATGCATGTCACATGAATTTCAAACTTTTCCAAATGGATGTGAAAAGTGCATTTCTAAACGGTTATATAGAAGAAGAAGTGTATGTAGAACAACCACTAGGCTTTGAAAGCGATGATTTTCCAAATCATGTTTTTAAACTCTCAAAAGCTTTGTATGGTCTAAAATAGGCCCCAAGAGCTTGGTACGAGAGGCTAAGTTCTTTTCAATTAGAAAATAGCTTTACAAAGGGAAATGTTGGCACTGCATTATTCATCAAAAAACATAAGCATGATATACTAATTGTTCAAATTTATGTTGATGATATAATATTTGGTTCTACTAATGAGTTGCTTTGTCAAGAATTTGCTAAGTGTATGACTAGGGAATTTGAAATGAGCATGATGGGAGAGCTTAAGTATTTCCTTGGTCTACAAATAAAGCAAAACAATGAGGGCATATTCATCAACCAATCCAAATATGCCAAAGATTTAATTAAGAAATTTGGAATGGAAGGATGCAAGAATGCCAAGACTCCTATGAGCACATCAACAAAATTGGACAAGGATGAAAAGGGTAAGAGCATTAATGAAAAGCTTTGAAGATGTGTGATCGGATCATTTTTATATCTCACTGCTTCTAGACCCGATATAATGTATAGTGTTTGCTTGTGTGAACGATTTCAATCATGTCCTAAAGAATCTCATTTAAATGCAGTAAAAAGAATTTTAAGATATTTACATGGATCTTTGCATCTAGGTTTATGGTATCCTAGAAATTCATCATTTTATATTATAGGATATTCAGATGCAGACAATGCTGGTAATCTTTTAGATAGAAAAAGTGCTTCAGGTACTTGTCACTTCATTGGAGACTGTTTAGTTTCTTGGTTTAGCAAGAAACAAGTTTCAGTTGCTCTTTCAACTGCTGAAGTAGAGTATGTAGCAGCTGGATATTGTTGTACTCAAATTCTTTGGATGAAACAACAACTTAAGGACTATGGTCATGAGATGAACCATATACCTATTAAATGTGACAATACAAGTGCTATAAATCTTTCAAAGAATCTTATACAACACTCAAGAAGTAAGCATATTGACATTAGACACCATTTTATTAGAGATCATGTTCAATATGGAGACGTTGCATTAGAATTTATAAGTACAGAAAAACAATTAGCAGATATTTTCACTAAGTCTCTAAATGAGGAAAGATTTAATTTCATTAGAAGAGAACTTTGTATGATTGATGGATTAACCTTGTGATTGCAAAATTATGAAATCTTAATTGATGATCTTATTTTTGTATCATATCACTAGATATAAGATAGAAATTTTGATGAAAATTTATGTTTTAAGGGATAAAATCTTTATTGAAATGATTTAATCTTGTTTTTAGGACTTAATTTTATTTGATGAAAATATTAGGGGAGTCACGCCCGTGACTTAAATAGCCAAAAGAGGTAGTGTCGTTCATGACTTGCTTTACGACATGGTTCATGGCTTCACGTGGTGAAGCTTATTTTCATGGCTTCATTCACTCCCGTGAAAAGAGCCTTTCACGCCCGTGATGAATTTTCACTCCCGTGAACCTTAACACCCCAAAACTCACAGAGGCGTTCACTTCTTGAGTCATGACTTGCTTCACGGGCATAAGTAGTGAAATTCAACATTTCACGCCTGTGACAATTATTTCACCCCATGACAGTTCATCATTCACGCCCGTGACATTCAAAGGTCACGACCGTGAACATATTCACGCCTTCATTCACGGGTGAAACACTCATTCAGCAAACCGTGAACATGACCATTCACGCCTGTGAAAACAAACTTCATGCCCCTGAATGTATCGAGTATATAAAAGAACAGCCGATTATATTTCTCATTTCAACTCTTCAACTCCCAAAACCACTCTCATTTACACATATTCAAAGATTCATTGATGATTCCAGCCCCCAAGTCTCAAACTTTTCCTATAAATACCACCAAAAGTTCAAGTTTTCATCAGAAAATCATACATTCTTACGGTTTCATTAAATTTTTCTGTCAAAATATTTCCCAATCCATCACAAATCTATTTCTTCAAATCAAATGGAGACTGCATCATCAAAGGGAAAGAGAAAGAAATCCAATGCTCCTAGGAGGTATGCACATTACCTCATGAATCGAATTCCAGAGCAATGCCATCCTCGGTACTCCACTTTAAAGAACAGGCCTCCAAGGAGTCCAGCAGAAGAAGAAGGCTTGGGTTGAGGAAGCACCTTCAGTAGCTAAGCAGGACATCGGACAGTCCTCAGCTTCCACACCGATTTTAGTGCAGCAGGTGGTTGACCTCTTGGCACCACATTTTGAGTAGTTGTAGACTTCAATGGATGAGAGGTTGGAGAACCTCAAAGACTTCATGGAGTCTCGGATGGATAGCCTTGAGGCTGAAGTTTCTAAGCTTCGAGATAGGATGTTCGGCTAGGTGTTAGGCTAGATTGTAGCCTAAATTTGCATGATTTGCTGTTTTTATTTACTTTTCTTGTTTGTTGTTGTGTAGGAAATTTTCAATTTCCTTTCTGAACTTTATTTAACTTTGTTTGTATTTTTTCCTTTATTCAATATATTTGCTTTTGTTTACCTCATTGATATCTTTATATCCTTTTTGATTGATGACAAAAGGGGGAGAAAACTAGCAATATATTATAGGGGAAAATGGTATCAAACTAGCAATATAAGGAGAAACTAGCAATATATATTAAGGTAAATGAATTTTGAATCAAAAATTAAAATTGAATTATGAATTGACATTGAAATAGATTAAAAGGGATTAGAAATTTTGATTCAAAAATTCATATGCAAAGTATAAAATTGAGAAATTGAGCTTTATACACATTAGATATACCTTAAGTATACTTTGCATATACCTTCATGCAAGTTACAAAAATAAATATGCCATGATATACCTTACATATACTTCATGTCTTAAAAAGGAATTATGGTATATATTGGATATACTTCTCATATAAGTTGCATATACTTAAAATCTAGTAAGTTTATTTCAATGCTATATCATTCTTTACAATTCTTGCATTTTATAAATTTTTTATCGTAAGTATATTTTGAGGGGGAGACTTCCCAAAAGCACATATTGCAAGATTATTTGTCACCATCAAAAAGGGGGATATTGTTAAACCTTGAGGGATATTTCCATCATTTTGATGATAACAAAAAAAATAGCAATATTGTATTTAACATACTTGTTTTCTAAGTCTATTAAACAGGATATGGAATAAAATAGCAAGAATGGAGATTGAAAGAATAATCCTTGAAAGACAAAATTAAGGAAGTAGCATGTTCACTGCAGTGATTCTATATGTCACGCCCGTGAAAGAGTTAACCGTTACCAAAACCAACATTTGCAGTTCACGGCCATGAAGGAAGAACAAACCGTGAAGTGGACATTCTTAGTCACGCCCGTGAATCAAAATGTCACGCCCGTGAATGTTCATGTCATTTTCATTTAGAGAGCTTCACGACCAAAGTCACCACTTGGATCACGGCTGGGAAGTTTGTCACGCCCGTGAATATGTATGTCACGCCCGCGACCAAATATGTCAAAACATTCTAGAGAGCTTCATGACCAAGGTCACCACTTCAGTCACGGCTTGGGAAGAAATGTCACGCCCGTGACAAACATAGTCACGCCCGTGAATGATGAAAGAGAAAAATGTCAGGTGCGATTATTTGGTTGGTACAATGGCTAGTTTCGTATTTAATGCACCCCAACGACTATAATTAGCCATGAGAGTATAAATGGAAGTCATTTATGTATTCACTGCAAGAGGATAGCAATTACTTTGAATCAAAATCTTATTACAAGCTATATCTACATTCAATACCTTGAGAACCAAAATCTATTCTCTGTAAAAATCTTTTTGCTCTTCATTTATTGAGCAATTAAGATTTTTGAGTGTTTCTCTCTATAATCATTACTCAAGTGAGCTTTAGGTATTTCTAGGTTAAGAGTAGAACACTTGTAAGGGTTAGTTGTGTGAGCCTCTAAAACACAAATTTAAAAGGTTGTTTGTGTGAGCCTGTAAAAACACAAAGTGAAGGTTGTTTGTGTGAGCCTGTAAAACACAAGGTATTGGTTATTTTGTGAGCCATTAAAACACAAGGGATTTCTGGGTTAGGTGTGAGCCATTGTGAGAAACACCATAGTTGGGAGTGAGCTTGTAAAACTCCATTGTAACACTCAGTTTGTTAGGGAAACTCCCAATTGCAATTGGGGAGAGGAGTAAGGTTTGTTAACACTCGAACCTCTATAAAAATCTTTGTGTCAAATTTTCTCTATCCCTCCGAAAATTAATTATTTATTTCCGCAATTTAAAGTTTAATTTTTTGAAACTCCAATTCAACTCCCCTTCTTGGCTTAATATCTGGGCAATATATGGTATACTATGAAATTAGCATCCATAGCCCCATGCTTCTTTTGCAACTCAGCTGACATAGTAGCAAGCATAATGCAGCTTGCCATCTCACTATCATCGAGATGCTTTTTATATGGCTTCTGAACATCTTCAAAAGCACTAGCAGGAGGGGGATTAAGGAGTGCCTCACTTAGGACATAGCCAATGTTTTTGTATTTGAGAACTAGTCTCAGATTCCTTAGCCAATCCAAAAGAATTAGGCTCAGTCAACTTATTTGATTCCATTAATGATCGTAAATTCACACTTGTCAAATAGAACATGTTAGAATGCACATAAAATGCATGTTTATTAGGTCTTTAATAAATAGAATTTTACTCCCACTATTTTATTGTGAATCCATAGCCCTCATTATGAACCCGAGAGAACTTAAATGGATGTTTTCCTAGTCGGTTGATATCCAACTAGCTAAGAATAACCTTAAGGCAACTTAACAAGCTATCCTTAGTATGGTTGGTAGGTATATAATGCATACCAATTGCATTATTCATGCAAATATCGAATCTTGTGCTATCAACTTATTGATGTGTGTGCATACATTGGGCTATCAACTCTTGATAGGTGTACATCTCATGTATACAAACTCAACTTTGCCTCCAATACACATTAACCTTGGTGCAAATCCAACAAGTTAATAATATTGATTAAGTCTAACCCATTAATCATGAAATCTAATTTCAATGGATTGAACATATTCTTATAGAGTGAGCTTGACACAACTTAAGAACCCTAACTCTAGAAGAACTCTAGTTCTCCTCATATTAATGGAAGGCGTAAGACTTAATTGTTTATTTAGCGAGGGATTACTTTGTTAAGTCTCATCAAGTTATTATTTCTTGCTTTTATATATCATACATTCATCACATGGATATATATAAAGATTGTTACATTAACTATATGACATGATTATGGATATACTAAAGTCAATCTCTTGAGCCAAAGAGAAATTGACTATGTCTTACCTAGGTAGATGCATGAATTTACAACCCAAAATAGAAATCAAATTCCTACTTCTAAGTCTTCTTATTTATGGTATTACCTCCTTTGCTTCTTGGTCCTTTGTATATTCATCCTATCATAATCCTATGTAATCTAATTACATATTTCAAATTATAGAAAACCTCAATTTACATTTGAAGGGAGTAAGATGAGAAGAGAAATACATAAGATAGAAAGAGAGGTAGGGACACGCAAGCCCTATTTATTATAAAACAAAATTATTCCATGCATGCTCAATCACATTGGGCCTAAGTCCACAATCATCCATCATGTCTTTTCATACACCCCTAACATGCATTCTCTAATGCACAAAATAAAAATGACAATTTTGGATTTCAATTTATAAATTGATTCAATGCTTGAACCGAAATTGCCTATATGTGTTCTTTCGGTTAATTTAATTTTGTATGTCATTTTAAATTGAAATTTAATATTTAATCAAATCAAATTAAATTCCATATTTCCACCTTAAAATCAGAATATTATGATGTTAAAATTACAATTTAATTTTAATATACATACCAATTTCTATTCATACTATAATTACAATTGTACAACTTAAATTAATTCAAAATTAATTTCTAAAAATTCTAAAGATTTCCAAAACTTCAAATCATCATTCTAATCATCTTTAGGTCAGCTCAAGTTCATCAAAATATTTTTGGCACAAGCAAAAATTACTAGGACAAACGAACCTACATACTTAGATGGTAAAAATGACTAATTCGACATCTATAATTTGTTAAAATTTCAAATGCTTGCAAAATAATTTTGGCATGCATCTAACATAAAAATAGTATATTTTTAATTACAAAAAAATATTTCAAGGTACTAGAAATAAAATAAACACATACAAAATAATCAAACAAAAAAACTCCACCGAGTATGCTAAAACAGTACCATTTTTGTATTTATTTTAAAAATTAATTAAAATAATTTTTAATTAGTTATTGACACTTGCAGAGCCATAAATATATTCTCAATATGTCTAAATACTTGTTTTCAATATCAAATTACAAGAAAAATATAAACAGCCTCATCAATTAAGCCAAACAACAACACATGTTCACAATCAAGGCAATTTTAGAGATTTTTGAAATAAAACCGACATTAATTATTTGAATCACATTCAAATCATTTTTCAAAAAAAATAATCATCCTTAATCATCCCATGATTAGATTAGAGAAATAAAAATGTGTAAAACATATTTTACAAATTAATTTCAATTTTTCAAAACCTATTGATCCAAAATCATCAAAACCATGCAATCCCATTCCACTTTAAATTAAAATTGATTTTAATGGACACAAGAGGGCTCCAATACCACTGTTTAATTTTAAAGAATGAATCATATTCATAAAAGGAAAAATAATATTTTCAAAACCGTAAACAAAAGAGCATACTTGTGCACTTAAAACTAATTTATATAAATATACAGGTTAGAAATTATACCAGGTAATTTCTTATTTGTTCTACAAATTTTCACTTTGTTGGCTTGTAGCAAATCACAACAATCCATACTAGGATATCTGTAATGATAATCCATGCGATGAACGAAGAAGAAACTATCAAAAGAAATGGTTTGAACATATTCATAGTGTTAGCTTTGAAATTGTTATTCAGAGAATTTTTGTTGTGTCTTTAAAATATTTTTTTCACAAAAAATATTTTCATGTCTATTTTCTGCCATTTGATGTCTTTTCTATTTGAATCAAATTCAAAAAAAAGATGAAAAGTCAAAAATGAAGAAAAGGAAAATGAATAAATAGTAATTGGCCATAATTAGCATGATTAAAGCCAAATTATGTTGCTGGCCAATGGGAGGGAAGCAGCAGCGCGCTGTGAAACATCCTTGACCTTCCCCACATGCATTTCATTGAACATAAGCATCTTGCATACAATTCAATTGAACACGTGCATTTCATACGTATTTTCGTAGGAACAAGTTTATGACATGCACTAGCTACGTGTCCTAGTATTTGGCACTTGTATCGAGTCGCACGTGCGTAAATATAACCTAAATGATGAAAAAAAGTATTAGAAATGAATTAAATAAGGTGTATAAATTAAAGTAAGAAAAGTGATTAGATTAAGATTAGTAAACAATTACATTGTTAATTTAGTTAAATCGGGTCAAATGATTAAGTTGTATTATTGTGTGAATTAATGGAATTATAAATATATGTAAATAATAATAATAACAATATAAAATAAAATGAAAATGAAACAAAAGAGAAATATAGGAGAAGAGAAATGAGAAATGAGAAGAGAAAAGAGAAGAGAAAAAGAGAAAAAGAGAAAAAGAGAAAAGGACAAAAAACAAGTTGGCTTTATCTTCATCTTTCTTCCCCATTTCAGCCTCCTCACTTCAGCCCCGTTTTCTTCTTCAATTTCCTCCATTTCAGACTTCAATTCTTATTTGTTTCACCTAGTTTTTGAAGCTAATTGATCCCTTTCAAGGTTGTTCTTGGTAAGTAATCAATTCTTATTGCTATTGGGTTTATTTGAGTTGCTTAAGTTCAATATTAGGCACTGAATTTCACCCCGATTTGGATATTAATAGAAACTGAATTTGGAAATGTGTAAAACACAAAATTTGTTCCTTTATATCTTATATTTTTGGATATGTAAACATTTTTTCATGATGTTATTTATAGGGAGAGATATGCTCTTCGTACTGAAACTGGTCAGGGTGTAAACCCTAACCAAGTGAGCTACTGTGTGGTTTGATATCGAATATGTTAAAGTCCTTATTTGAAGTATCTTAAAACATAAAAGTTGTAGATATATGTATTTCGTATCTGTATACCAAATTTAAGGTTCATAGGTCTTGTAAATGGTGAGTTATGGTGAATGGAACCATGACTGTTCCATGGTTTGAACTGCCTACTGAGTGCCTTGGGCAGATCCAGTACATTGGTTGGCTAATTTGAGCTTGTTATAACTCGATTCTGTAACTTATCAAAACATGAAAGTCAGAGGTATATGTCGGAGCTAAATTTGGGTACTAATTTCAGCTTAATTGGTTATCTATAGACTAAGTTATGGCCTTTGGAAGTCATACTGGTCCGGAAGCCAATTCTATTCTGGAACAGTAATATGTTTGGTATAATTAGAAGGCCTTAGAGACATAATTGGTAAAATTTGTAAACATGAGACATGTTCCATATGAACCCTTATAAGTGTCTGTAAAGTATCATTAAAATAGGACCTATAGATTATAAGTTGTGATGAACCCAAAGGAGTACCCTAAAACTGTCTAAAGGCAGAAAACAAGGCAGAAAACAGAACACTCTTAGAAATTCCACCAAATATTGTACAAAGATCAAATTGGTCTGAAATTTGAATATGTGCTATAATTATATCTTATGTGTAATTAGGAACAAGAATCATATTAATTGGTCAATTATAGAAAAATATATAGGGTAAACAGTCCCATAAGGTCACACTGCCTCATAGGAAAAATCTTAACTATTGACATGAACAATGCATATTAATTTATTTATGCCACATTAAGTCTCTCTAATCATGATTTAATCGATTATGTTTTCATATTAGGCTCGTAACATATTGGAGACCCACAAAGAGCAGATAGACAATAAGTTAGGGGTCGGAATCAAAGGAGAACGGTGAGTCTACTTATCGATTGAATTCTTTAGTGCAAATGAATGTTGCTTGTTATGTGATTCATGTGATTGTCATGATTGGTCCTTGATAATGTAATGATGGATAATTTGTGACATTTTGGTACATATAAATGGTATACTTGTGGTATATTTGAGGTATATGTTTGACAAATGTGATATATATACATGGTACATGTATAGTATATACAAGGTATATGCTTGACATATGAGGTATATAGGGAATATATGTATGTTGTATATGATAAAGATGCAATGGTTGATGAATGCTTAAATACAAGTGCATATGCATATGGGCTAAAAAGGCGTTGTGACTAGTTAATCGACATTGCAAAGCAAAAGAAGAGGCCTATGGCCCAACAAATGTGCAAATGAAACAAATGATCAAGCTAGCTAGCAAATGCAAATGCAAATGTTCACATGGAAACCCGGGGCAATGTTCGTTTAATCTGGTCACAACAAAATAAAATGTACAAGCAAAGAATAAGTAAATAACAATTATTGAATACTTGATTTTATCTATATTTATATGTTATTGACTGATGAATGGAATGGAATACATGGTATATATTGGAATTGTGATTTATGACTATGAGTTGTTTGGTACTTTGGAGCTCATTGGATGGTTATTCTCACTGAGCTGCAACTCATCAATTTGCATCATTTTTCAGGTAAAGAGAAGTGATAGCTCATTTTGAGTAGCGTATAAAAGACATGGAGCACAGGTCACTGGCCGAGCCTCATCACTCTCTCTCCTTGCATTCCACACAAGCATGAAAACATGTCATCTGTATTTTGACTTATATGCTTGAATATGTATTGTCACTCTAGATTAGTTTTGAAATGTATAAATGGAAACAACCCGTAATCCTTCGGATGGAAAGTTTATGTTTTAATATATGTGATATATCGTATTGTGGTTTTTAATGTTGACTTGAAAAGTCATTGAGTGATATTACAGGATATAAGACTTGTAAAGTCATTAGTTTATTTTACAGGATATGATATGGAAAAAAATTTACTACCGCTGTTATCAGGGTATTTTACTTTCCAATATGTCATGTATGATTACTTGATACAGGGATAGGTTATACTCAAATGCATAAGGTGTGACGTTACATTTTTGGTATCAGAGCAGGGATAGGTTCCATGGGAACATGCATATGCATAAAAGCATGATAACATATGCATCATATGTGTTGAACATTATGTAGTGACATATTTTCATTTAATTTAGGGACATCATAAGACATGATACACCAAGGAGGGAGAGGCCGGCCGAAATGCATTCTCATGAGGCATCACCTCATTTACATAGAGAGCAACCAGCACTAGGAGCTAGAGCTCCAGTACATGCATCACAGTCATCTCATGCAGAAGTACCCCATGAAAACCTAGAACAAGAAGTATATGGTCCTAAAATGTACAAGGAAAGACGTTATGACAAGCTGAGGAAACATGGTGCAACTGATTTCAATGGCACAACAGACCCAGCAGAAGCTGAGACATGGCTGAAAAGGACACAGAGGGTACTGAATATGATGAGATGTACTCCATATGAGAAATTCGATTATGCAGTATCCTTACTGCAAGGAAATGCTTATGAATGGTGGGAGACAGTCCCTGACAGTGATGCACAACCACCGGTGTTGACATGGAATGATTTTCTCCTGGAATTTCAGAACAATTATATGCTTGAAGCATATAAAGATGAGAAGAGGAAGGAATTCCTAAATCTGAAATAGGGGAATATGTCTATTGCGGAGTATGAAGTACAATTTAACAAGCTTTCCCATTATGCCACTTTCATGGTCTCTACTGAAAGAGACAAATGCAGGAAGTTTGAGGAGGGCCTCAAATATGAGATCAGAAACAGAATCACAACTACTGATCTTGATAGTTATGCTAGGCTTAGAGCTGCTGCAATCAGAGCTGAACGGTTAATGAAAGAAGCTGGGGAACAACAAATAAAAAGGCCACGTGAATTCTTTGGTGAGTCTAGCAGAAGGTTGGGAAAAAGGGGTAGATATATGCTTGCACAATCTGGTAACAGAAGTGGGTACTCCAGTTCTAGAGGTCGAGGAATGACTTTCTCTTACCCAGGCAGAGGGCAAAGCCAATATGTTGAACAGAGGCCCACATGTAGTCATTGTGGCAGACAGCATACGGGCGAATGTAGAAGGCTCACAGGAGCATGTTATTTTTGTGGATTGATGGAGCACATGTATAAAGATTATACAACTAGGGTGTTTGCTATGACTAGACAAGAGGCAGTGGATGCTGCCGAAGTAGTCACTAGTAATATTTATATTTCTAAAATATTAGCATATGCATTGATTGACCCAGGCTCCACTCATTCATTTATATCATTGCATATGGCATCTGAATTGCATCAAATGCATGAGCCTTTGAGGATTGACCTAAATATGAGTACGCCATTGGGAACCGTGGTAGTTGTGAATAAGGTCTGTCCTGATTGCCTGATATGCATTGACAGAGCTGAGTTAATAGCTGATCTGATTTTGTTGCCAATATATGAATTTGATGTGATACTGGGAATGGACTGGTTAACTAGACATCATGCAATAGTGAATTGCTTTACTAAGGAAGAAATTTTGGAATCACCAAACCAGCCAAGGGTAGTATTTCTAGGTGAAAGAAAACTTGTGCCTACATGTCTAGTTTCAGCTGTAAAGGCCTTTCGAATGATCAAAGGGGGATGTGAAGCATATTTGGCACATGTGACTGATACTAGAACCATTGATAGCTTGCTTGAAAATATACCAGTGGTAAGGGAATTTGCTGATGTATTCCCAGATGATCTACCTGGTTTACCACCAGATAGAGAGATAGAATTTACTATTGAACTAGTACCAGGAACTGCACCAATATCAAGGTCACCCTACAGAATGGCCCCAGTTGACTTGAAAGAACTAAAGGCCCAATTGCAGGAGTTACTTGACAAAGGGTATATTAGACCTAGTGTATCACCATGGGGAGCTCCAGTGTTATTTGTTAAAAAGAAAGATGGAACTATGAGATTGTGCATCGATTACAGGCAACTGAATAAAATGACAGTGAAGAACAAATATCCGTTACCTAGAATAGATGATTTGTTTGACCAGTTGCAATGAGCCCAAATATTCTCCAAGATTGATATGAAATCAGGCTATTACCAGCTGAAGGTAGCAGAAGCGGATGTTCCAAAGACTGCCTTTCGAACCAGGTATGGGCATTATGAATTTTTAGTAATGCCATTTGGATTGACTAATGCTCCAGCTGCATTTATGGCTTTAATGAATAAGGTGTTTCAACCATATTTGGATAGGTTTGTGATAATATTTATTGATGACATATTGGTGTACTCAAAGAATAGGGGAGAACATGAACAACATTTAAAAATTGTGTTGCAAACTTTGAGGGGGAAACAATTATATGCCAAATTGAGTAAATGTGAATTCTGGTTAGATCATTTGGTGTTTCTTGGACATGTGGTGTCGTGTAAGGGCATAGAGGTTGACCCAAAGAAAATTGAGGCTATGGTAAATTGGGAAGCTCCTAAAAATATTTCAGAAATGCGTAGTTTTCTGGGTTTAGCCGGATATTAGCGTAGATTTGTTGATGGATTCTCCTTAATTGCTAGTCCTTTGACTAAATTGTTGAGAAAGAATGTGCCTTTCAAGTGGACTCCAGAATGTCAGAGGAGTTTCGATGAACTAAAACACAGGCTAACCTCAGCACCAGTGTTAACCATCCCTACAGGTACAGGTGGGTTTACAGTATATAGTGATGCTTCTCACCAAGGCTTGGGATGTGTGTTGATGCAACATGGTAAGGTGATAGCTTATGCATCCAGACAACTGAGACCACATGAGATCTCATATCCAGTGCATGATTTAGAACTGGCTGCAGTCGTATTTGCATTGAAGATTTGGAGGCATTATCTGTAAGGTGAGACATTCCAAATCTTCACAGACCATAAAAGCTTGGGTTATTTGCTGACACAAAAAGAATTAAACATGAGGCAGAGATGGTGGTTAGAGCTATTGAAAGATTATGACTGCACAATTGAATACCATCCAGGGAAAGCCAATGTGGTAGCAGATGCATTGAGTAGGAAGGCTAGTGGCAGTATAGCTCACTTACAAGTATCCTCTTTTCCATATTTGATTCAATTACGATCTATGAATGTTGAATTAAATATACATGATGAAGGATCACTTATTGCTACTCTTCGAGTCAGACCTATACTAAAGGAGAGGATCAAAGAATCACAAAGCAAAGATCCTAAATTGTGTGAGAAAATTGAATCAGTAAGGCAGGGAAATAGTAAAGATTTTCAATTGCAGGATGATGTATTGATGTTAAAGTCACGCATATGCATTCCAGACACTGAGAACTTGCGTCAGGAAATAATGGAAGAGGCACACAATGCACCGTATGCAATGCACCCAGGGATGACAAAGATGTGTCACAGTTTAAGGCCTCATTACTGGTGGCCAAGAATGAAGAAAGATATAGCAGAATATGTTTCCAAATGCTTGACATGTCAGCAGATTAAAATTGAACATCAGACACCAATTGGTAAGTTACATCCATTGCCAGTGCCAGAATGGAAATGGGAAAGAATAACGATAGATTTTGTCTATGGATTTCCAAGAACTCCACGGAAAAATGATGCAGTATGGGTAATTATTGACAGATTAACCAAGTCAGCACATTTTCTACCTATCAGATAGGGTTGTACACTTGAGAGTTTTGCCAAATTATATGTAAATGAGATAGTCAGATTGCATGGCATTCCAGTGTCCATTGTGTCTGATAGAGATCCACGGTTTACTTCACATTTTTGGGTGAGTTTACAGAATGCATTAGGAACAAAATTGAACTTTAGCACTGCATTCCACCCACAGACTGACGGACAATCAGAAAGGACTATACAGACATTGGAAGAAATGCTTAGGGCACGTTCTATGGAATTCAGAGGTGCTTGGGATGAATATATAGCATTGATTGAATTTGCTTACAACAACCAGTATCATAGCAGTATCCAGATGGCACCATATGAAGCATTGTATGGCAGAAAGTGTCGAAGCCCTATCATATGGGATGAAGAAGGAGCACGTGCATTAGAAGGGCCAGAGCTAGTGCAAGACACAGTGGATAAGATCAAGGTTGTCAAGAACAAGCTAAAGGCAGCACAGGATAGGTAGAAAAGTTATGTTGATCAGCATAGAAGGGAGATGGAATATGAGTTGGGTGAAAAGGTATTTCTTCATGTGTCTACATGGAAAGGGATAATTCGATTTGGCAAAAAGGGTAAATTGGGCCCAAGGTATATAGGGCCACATGAAATTCTTGAGAATATTGGTCCACTAGCATATAGATTGGCATTACCACCAGAGATGGCTCAGATACATAATGTGATTCATGTTAGCATGCTTAGAAGATACAGGTCAGATCCTACACATGTACTTAAAGATCAATCCATTGAGATTGCAGAGGACATGAGTTATGTTGAGGAACCAGTGCAAATCATTGGATACAAGACTAAACAGCGAAGAAATCGTGAAATACCTTTGGTTAAGGTATTATGGCGTAACCATTTACAAGAAGAGGCAACATGGGAAACAGAAGAAAATATGAAAAAGCAATATCCACACCTGTTTTCAGGTATGAATTTTGAGGATGAAATTTTTAAAAGGAGGGGAGAATTGTAACATCCTTGACCTTTCTCACATGCATATCATTGAACATAAGCATCTTGCATACAATTCAATTGAACACGTGCATTTCATACGTATTTTCATAGGAACAAGTTTATGACACGCACTAGCTACGTGTCCTAGTATTTGGCACTTGTATCAAGTCGCACGTGTGTAATTATAACCTAAATGATGAAAACAAAGTATTAGAAATGAATTGAATAAAGTGTATAAATTAAAGTAAGCAAAGTGATTAGATTAAGATTAGTAAACAATTACATTGTTAATTTAGTTAAATCGGGTCAAATGATTAAGTTGTATTATTGTGTGAATTAATGGAATTATAAATATATGTAAATAATAATAATAACAATATAAAATAAAATGAAAAGGAAACAAAAGAGAAATGTAGGAGAAGAGAAATGAGAAATGAGAAGAGAAAAGAGAAGAGAAAAAGAGAAAAGGATAAAAAACAAGTTGGCTTTATCTTCATCTTTCTTCCCCATTTCTGCCTCCTCACTTCAGCCCCGTTTTCTTCTTCAATTTCCTCCATTTCAGACTTCAATTATTATTTTTTTTCACCTAGTTTTTGAAGCTAATTGATCCCTTTCAAGGTTGTTCATGGTAAGTAATCAATTCTTATTGCTATTGGGTTGATTTGAGTTGCTTAGGTTCAATATTAGGCACTGAATTACACCCCGATTTTGATATTAATAGAAATTGATTCTGGAAATGTGTAAAACACAACATTTGTTCCTTTATATCTTAGATTTTTGGATATGTAAACATTTTTTCATGATGTTATGTATAGGGAGAGATATGCTCTTCGTACTGAAACTGGTCAGGGTGTAAACCCTAACCAAGTTAGCTACTGTGTGGTTTGATATCGAATATGTTAAAGCCCTTATTTAAAGTCTCTAAAAATATAAAAGTTGTAGATATATGTGTTTGGTATCTTTATACCAAATTTTAGGTTCATAGGTCTTGTAAATGGTGAGTTATGGTGAATGGAACCATGACTGTTCCATGGTTTGAACTGCCTATTGAGTGCCCTGGGCAGATCCAGTACATTGGTTGGCTAATTTGAGCTTGTTATAACTCGATTATGTAAATTATCAAAACATGAAAGTTATAGTTATATGTCGGAGCTAAATTTGGGTACTTATTTCAGCTTAATTGGTTATCTATAGACTAAGTTATGGCCTTTGGAAGTCATACTGGTCCGGAAGCCAATTCTATTCTGGAACAGTAATATGTTTGGTATAATTAGAAGACCTTAGAGACATAATTGGTAAAAGTTGTAAACATGAGACATGTTCCATATGAAACCTTATAAGTTTCTGTAAATTTTCATTAAAATAGGACCTATAGATTATAAGTTATGATAAACCCAAAGGAGTACCCTGAAACTGTCTAAAGGCAGAAAACAAGGCAGAAAACAGAACACTCTTAGAAATTCCACCAAATATTGTACAATGATCAAATTGGTCTGAAATTTGAATATGTGCTATAATTATATGTTATGTGTAATTAGGAACAAGAATCATATTAATTGGTCAATTATAGAAAAAGATATAGGCTAAACAGTCCCATAAGGTCACACTGCCTCATAGGAAAAATCTTAACTATTGACATGAACAATGCATATTAATTTATTTAAGCCACATTAAGTCTCTCTAATCATGAGTTAATCGATTATGTTTTCATATTAGGCTCACAACATATTGGAGACCCACAAGGAGCAGATGGACAATAAGTTAGGGGTCGGAATCAAAGGAGAACGGTGAGTCTAATTATCGATTGAATTCTTTAGTGCAAATGAATGTTGTTTGCTATGTGATTCATGTGATTGTCATGATTGGTCCTTGATAATGTAATGATGGATAATTTGTGACATTTTGGTACATATAAATGGTATACTTGTGGTATATTTGAGGTATATGTTTGACAAATGTGATATATATACATGGTACATGTTTAGTATATACAAGGTATATGCTTGACATATGAGGTATATAGGGAATATATGTATGTTGTATATGATAAAGATGCAATGGTTGATGAATGCTTAAATACAAGTGCATATGCATATGGGCTAAAAAGGCGTTGTGACTAGTTAATCGACATTGCAAAGCAAAAGAAGAGGCCTATGGCCCAACAAATGTGCAAAGCAAAAGAAGAGGCCTATGGCCCAACAAATGTGCAAATGAAACAAATGATCAAGCTAGCTAGCAAATGCAAATGCAAATGTTCACATGGAAACCCGGGGCAATGTTCGTTTAATCTGGTCACAACAAAATAAAATGTACAAGCAAAGAATAAGTAAATAACAATTATTGAAAACTTGATTTTATCTATATTTATATGTTATTGACTGATGAATGGAATGGAATACATGGTATATATTGGAATTGTGATTTATGACTATGAGTTGTTTGGTACTTTAGAGCTCATTGGATGGTTATTCTCACTGAGCCGCAACTCATCAATTTGCATCATTTTTCAGGTAAAGAGAAGTGATAGCTCATTTTGAGTAGCGTATAAAAGACATGGAGCACAGGTCACTGGCCGAGCCTCATCACTCTCTCTCCTTGCATTCCACACAAGCATGAAAACATGTCATCTGTATTTTGACTTATATGCTTGAATATGTATTATCACTCTAGATTAGTTTTGAAATGTATAAATGGAAACAACCCGTAATCCTTCGGATGGAAAGTTTATGTTTTAATATATGTGATATATCGTATTGTGGTTTTTAATGTTGACTTGAAAAGTCATTCAGTGATATTACAGGATATAAGACTTGTAAAGTCATTAGTTGATTTTACAGGATATGATATGGAAAAAAATTTACTACCACTGTTATCAAGGTATTTTACTTTCCAATATGCCATGTATGATTACTTGATACAGGGATAGGTTATACTCAAATGCATAAGGTGTGACATTACACGCTGGGCCTGCTGTGGGCTGCCACTAAGCAACCTAGCTGGACCACTTGGTAGCCCTGCACCCTGCCTAACCTGCACAGGCCCGCGACCCTCTCGAATGATTTTTCCTTTGTGATCTCATTGTGATCCATCCCGAAATAATTCTCTCATATATTGGATCATATCAAAGACCATTTTACTCATTCTCCATATCTTCAATGCGTGTGACCCATTAGGTTCCCGTTTATGTTGGCCACTTAAATTAACAATTAATTTAAGCAAGTCATGAGCGGTATCTAGCAACACATCATGACCCCCAATTGACCGAAAAGTCCATGGTTTGACTACAAACCTTTCCATAGACAATTTCAGTGCAATTATTCCTTTCACCATTCTATACCCCACTTGGTTTAGAGTATGAACATGTGTCAACTTCTTATTAAACTAAATACATCATGTCTAGTCCATGTAATGTTATTTCTTATCCCTGAGGCTCATTACTCTATTAGATATATCATTCAAGACTATCTTTTTGACATTTCCACTCCGGCCAGAGATTCACGAGTAATGACCACGATAAGAGGCTATGGGTATACACTCCTTCTATCAGGAGTGGTGAATCCTTTATTGGTTACCCAATTACCTTTGACTACCTCAAGCTGTATTCAATCACCACCCTATGAGCAACCTCCCTGAGGCAACAAGGAATAGTGCCAAAATACAGAATCAATGTTCAAGATATCCTTGAGTACTTTAAGTCTAAGGATACTTGCACCATTGCTATGATGAGACTATCATTGACATTTAAATAGATTATCCATGTTATTGTCTCATAGCTAGTCATCCAATGTACTTAGCTACACTTAGCAAGCATCCACATGTTAACTCTAAACATTGCATGTTTATAGATTATGAGATCTACTACTGTAACACTCCCTTACCAGTGTAACTCATGCCTAGATAAAGGAGTTCTACGCTAACTTCATGGGTTAAAATATCCCTTTTTAAATTTTGTATACATGAAAATCATTCATATATTTTTTTCTTTATTTACTATTTATTGTTTACTATTTTATTTACTTGTAGTGTAAAATAAATCATAATAAAGAAACACAATACATTTTATATAATAAAGTATTATTTACAAAACGTGTGCTTACTTTACAAGTACTATAAAATTCAAAACATAAATACAGCAGCTGTCTGACCCATTGTATTGATACAAGCGGCTCTATTGGATCAGGCCACTGCTACCTTTGACTACTATTGACTACATAGTATTCGTTATACCTACGCGAGAGAAACTCCCACGCTAAGATCTAGGCTTAGTGGTGCATACAGATAAGACAATAAACTATTTTAGCAATCATGCATTATCATACATCAACTCATGTTTAATCATCTTCTCATGAAAATATACATATCATGGTATTCTAGCATGTATAGTCATCAAATTATGTTCTTTTATCTCATACTTGTTTATTTTATTAACACATCATTATATAACACACCATAATTAACCATGTTACAATTCATAATTCCATTTTTATTTTCCATAACTTATTTATTTATGCCCAAAACACCTATGAACCCCTGACTAGGATAACGAAATTGCCATCCAGAGTTGTTATCCAGGCACTTAGTAATGTCACCCTGGCAATATGATGTGCACATATAAATGTCATCACCGGCTTTAATACTAATGCCATCACTGGCTTTAATATTAGTGCCATCACTAGCTTCAATAATAGTGTCATCACCGGCTTTAATAATAGTACCATCACCAGCTTCATTAATTATACCATTAATGGATTTCATCATACTACCCCCTGCTTGGCATGCCAAACTACCCTAAGTTAGTTCTAGTTAGGTGTCATAGGGCTTGCACAATCTCATTAAAATTCATAGCAAATAAATTCACACTTTTCATGCATTTAAAGTCTCAAAATAATCACAAAAACACTCAATTAAAATAATATTTACATACTATAACAAAGTTCTCATTATTTTACTCTTAAAATTGCCACAACTCATATGTTGCCCTGTCACTGACATATTCCGTTCTCTACTTTGGACCTTAATTTTGATCATGTTAAAATCTAATTTAGTTACATGGTCTTCTGAAAACTTTTAGGTCTGGATCTTAGATTTAATATGTAATTTGAATCACTTAATTCTGAGTTCTATATCAAAAGATATGATAAACTAAACACTGACTAGTCACTAACAATTCTGCCTAGAATTTTCTGGACAGATTCCAAGTTCGAGCTTTATGAATTTTTCTGCATAATTATATACATATTTAGATGTTATGATCTATATACAAATTATAGCCCTATGTCTTAACTTTCAAACACAATAAAGAACATACAATAGCAAATTCTAGAATTTAAATTATAACAGTTTAAATACTCACTACTCATCCATTTCCAGCAAAGAACATACAAACTAATCACATTCAATTTTTACCCAATTAAATCCTAAACCTAGCAAACATGCATCCCCAAGGTTTTCATCACAAAACACTATTAATTGAGACTCATAAATGTGCCAAATAATCAAATCATGCAAATAGAAAAACAAAAAAAAATAGGCTATTGCCTTAGGTTATGCACAAACTTCTATTTTCTATTCTTTTCTTTCTCTTTACTTCTTTTTCTCTTTTCCTTTGCTCCTTTGAGCTAAATGCTGGTCAATTTGAGTTCCTAAAATATAAAAGAGATAATTAAAACCAGACTCATTGAAACTCCATAACCCTAATCTCTCCATCTTTTATGCTTGAAAATGGCTTTTTCCCTTACTGTTTCTCTCTTTTCTCACTTTCTTTCACTAGAATTAAGTTTTGACTATAGAGGAACTTAAGGAAACGTGGGATAGCTTAGTAAGGCCTAAATTTTCAATGCAAAAGGGATAAGAAAGAAGAAGAAACAATTAAGAAGAAAATAACAAAAGTCATTAAGATGGGGGCACCTAAGCATAATCTAGAAGCTTTCATTAATGCCGAATTCATGCATATCACTTGGCAAATTGTTGTATGCCACTTGGTGTGTGGTGCTTCAAGACAATATGTAAGACAACTTAATGATAGGAAATTCTAATAATCAAGAGATAAGGACGAATGGAGGAATAATTAAGAGAATGAAGACAAACTTAATTAATTATGGGACACCTAAGCCTATGTGATTTTAATGTCTAATTCATGTATTCATGCATATCAATTGGCTTCTTAAAATTTTCCACTTGGTGTGGCTGGCCTCCACATGCATTTTATTTCCCAATTCATGTATTTAATTGATCATTATCCCAATTAACCCTCCAATTTTCGATAAATTGCAAGTTGACCCCTAAACTTTTCAAAATTTTCAATTTAGTCCTTTACCGAAATTAACATCTTAAATTATTTTGAACACTTCATTAGATATTTTTTCATACTTAATTGCCATTATTTTAATTATTTTTCAATAAAAATCCAAATTTAGACTTTGATCAATCTGACTAGTCAATTTAACAACTTGTGTGACTTAGGTCAAAATTAGCTGATATAACATCCTATCCCTCTTAAAATAAATTTCGTTCTCGAAATTTTACCTATTCATTCTTTATTGAACAACTGATGATATTGCTTCTTCATGACTTCTTCGCTCTCCCATATGGCTTCTTCTATAGCATGATTCCGCCATAGCACTTTAATTAATGGAACTTTCTTGTTTCGTAAACCTTTTTCTTCACGTGCTAATATACCCACCAGTTCCTCTTCATAAGTCATATCTATTTGCACTTCTATCTTCTCAGTTGGTATGACATGACTGGGATTGCACCTATATCTTCTTAACATAAATACATGGAACACTTTGTGAATTCGGTCTGACTCTGGTGGAAGGGCTAAACGGTAAGCCACAGGTCTGATTCTTTCTAGAATCTCATAAGGACTAATGAATCTTGGACTTAACTTTCCTTTTTTCCCGAATCTCGATACTTTCTTCCAAGGTGAAACCTTGAAAAACAGTTTATCTCCCACATCATACTCTATATCTCGCCTCTTAAGGTCAGCATATGATTTATGTCAATCTTGAGCTGCTTTCAATCTTCCTTTGATAATTCTAATCTTTTCTTCTATTTCTTCCACTAACTCTGGCCCTATTAACTTCTTTTCACTCAACTTGATCCAACAAATTGGTGTCCTACACTTTCTTCCATACAAGGCCTCATAAGGAGCCATACCTATACTCGTTTGATGATTGTTGTTGTAGGCAAACTCCATAAGAGGTAGATATCACTCCCAACTTCCTTCAAATTCAAGCATACAACTTTTCATCATATCCTCTAACAATTGGATAATCCGTTCTGATTGTCCATCTGTTTGTGGATGGAAAGCCATGCTGAAATTGAGTCGAGTTCCCAAAGCTTGCTGTAGACTCTTCCAAAATTGTGAAGTAAATCTAGGATCTCTATCAGATATGATGGACATTGGCACTCCATGCAACCTCACTATCTCACTTACATAAATTTCAGCTAGCATGTTCAATGAGTAGTCCATTCTGATTGGTAAGAAGTGTGCTGACTTTATCAATCTATCCACTATCACCCATACTGCATCATGTTTTCTCTAAGTCACCGATAAACTGGACACAAAATCCATTGTAATTCTTTCCCATTTCCATTCTGGAATCGATATTGGTTGAAACAATCCCGTAGGTAACTAGTATTCTACTTTCACTTGCTGACAAATTAGACACTTAGCAACATACTCAGTGATATCCTTCTCCATCCCTGGCCAACAGTATTGCGTTTTCAAGTCTTGATATTTGTTCCCACCTGGATGCATGGTATATATTGTTTCATGTGCTTTTTTTTAATATCTCAAACTTCAACTCTTATATACTGGGCACACAAATCCTATTTTTGAAGTATACTGTGCCATCTTCCGTCAATGAAAACTTAGGCTTTTCTCCCTTTTTCACTGCCTCCACTATCTTTACTAACTTCTCATCTTGCTTTTGATCATCTTTGATTCTCTGCATCAAAGTAGATTGTATTTGCATCTCAACTAAAATCCTCCTGTTTGGTGCATCTGCAACCTCATTGGCTTTACTTGGCTGGTAGTCGAGGACACATTCATAATCTTTAATCAACTCCAACCATCATCGTTGTCTCATATTAAACTCTTTCTATGAGGGAAGGTACTTAAGACTTTTGTGATCTGTATAAATATAACATCTTTCCCCATACATATAATATTGGGTTTTGAAGAATGAATCATTTTCATAAAAGCAACGAAAAATAAAATTTTTCAAAACCCAAAACAAAAGATCGTACTTGTACCATTAAAACTAATCTATATAAATGTAAATGTTAAAAATTATACCTTGTAATTTCTTATTTGTTCTTCAAATCTTCACTTTGTTGGGTTGTAGCAAACCACAACAATCCACACTAGGATTTCTCTAATGATAATCCATACGAAGAATGAAGAAGAAACTATCAAGAGAAATGGTTTGAAAAAATTCAAAGTGCTAGCTTTGAAAGTGTTCCTGAGAGAATTTTGGTTGTCTTAAAAATATTTTTTTCACAAAAAAATATTTTCATGTCTATTTTCTGCCCTTGAATCAAATTCAAAAATAAGATGAAAAGTCAAAAAAGGAGAAAATGGAAACAAATGAATAGTATTTGGCCATAATTGGCCTAATTAAGGCCAATTACTGCCGTTGGCCAATGGATGGGAGGCTGCAAGCGCACTGCAGCCCAGCTGGCCCGCAAGGCTGGCTAATAGCCTGCCTAGCCCGCGCGGGCTCGTACGGGCCCGTGACACTCCCGAACGATTTTTTCGTGCGATCTAATCGCGATCCATCCTAAAATAATTCTCTCATATTTTTTGATCCTATCCAATACCACTTTACTCATTCTCCATATCTTCAATGCGTGTGACCCATTAGGTTCCCGGTTATGTTGGCCACTTAAATTAACAATTAATTTAAGCAGGTCATGAGCGGTATCTAGCAACACATCATGACCCCTAATTGACCGGAAAGTCAGTGGTTTGACTACGAACCTTTCCATAGACAATATTTGAGCAATTATTCCTTTCACCATTATATACCCCACTTGGTTCAAAGTATGGATATGTGTCAACTCCCTTTAGACTGACTACATCACGTCTAGTCCAAGTAATGTTAGTTCTTGTCCTTGAGGCTCATTACTCTATTAGATATGTCATTGAAGACTATCTTTATGACATTTCTACTCTAGCCAGAGATTCCTGAGTAATGACCACGACAAGAGGCCATGGGTATACACTCTTTCTATCAAGAGTGGTGAATCATTTGTTGGTTACCCAATTACCTTCGAATACCTCAAGCTGTATCCAATCACCACCCTATGAGAGTGTCAAAATACAAAATCAATATTCAAGATATCCTTGAGTACCTCAAGTCTAAGGATACTTGCACCATTACTATGATGATACTATCATTGACATTTGAATAGATTATCCATATGATTGTTTCATAGTTGGTCATCCAATGTACGTAGCTACACTTAGCAAGCATCCACATGTTAACTCTAAACATCTCATGTTTATAGATTATGAGATCTACTACTTGATCCAATCAAGGAGTGTAACATGTGCTAGTCTGTCTGGATTAATAATGTCCCGTCTCATTAATCGTATGACTGGGGATAATTTTGATACTAACATAATTACACATGATAAGAATCTCAATATCATGATCTCATCGTGATTTCCTTCATGCTATGTTATGTATCAAAGACTTCATTAATTGATTTAAGATCACTTATCAATTCATATATCAAATGAACATCAAATTAATGAAAAAACCTTTTGTTAATTAAATAAATTTGTACAATAAGTGCTAAAGGTGATTGACTTTAGAACACTCCTCTAACAAGCTCCCACTTGCACTAAAGTCAATAGCCTTTATATTTAATTCCATAGGCGAGTACATGAGAATCATATTTCTTTTGGGGAAGTGGCTTAGTTAAAGGATCAGCAATATTCTGATCAGTGGGCACTCTTTCTATCTTGACATCATTCCTACCAATGATTTCTCTAATCATATGGTACCTTCTGAGTACATGTTTGGATCTCTAATGAGACCGTGGCTCCTTTGCTTGCACAATGGCTCCATTATTATCACAATAAAATTGTATTGGATCAATAATGCTGGGAACCACTCCAAGTTCTGTGATGAATTTCCTTATCCAAACTGGTTTCTTTGCTGCTTCAGAAGTTGCAATGTATTCTACTTCGGTTGTGGAATCAGTAGTCATTTTCTGTTTGGACCTCTTCTAACTAACTGCTCCACCATTTAGTGTGAATATATAACCTGATTAAGATTTGGAGTCATCCTTGTCAGATTGGAAGCTGGCATCTGTATACCCGCTCACAGTAAGATCTCCGTCTCTATATACCAAGAATACATCCTTAGTTCTTCTTAAGTACTTAAGGATATTCTTGACAGCCACCCAATGACCCTCACCAGGGTCCGATTGGTATCTACTCGTGACATTTAGAGCATATAATACTTTGGGTCTTGTATATATCATAGCATACATGATTGATCCTACACCTGAAGCATATGGAATCAAACTCATGTGTGTCCTCTCATCTTGTGTCTTTGGACACAAAGACTTTGAGAGAGTAATCCCATGGGTCATGGGAATATATCCCCTATTGGACTGCTCCATGCTAAACCTCTTTAGCATCTTATCTATGTATGTATACTGTGAAAGACCAAGCAATCTTTTAGATCTATCTCTATAGATCTTTATCCCTAAAATATAGACTGCTACTCCAAGGTCTTTCATAGAGAAATTATTGGATAACCAAATTTTGACTGATTGTAAGGCTGAGACATCATTTCCCATTAACAATATGTCATCTACATGTAACACAAGAAATACGATTGCACTCCCACTAACCTTCTTGTAAACACAAGGTTCATCCGGATTTTGTAAGAAACCAAATTGTTTAATTGTCTCATCAAACCGAATATTCCAACTCCTGGATGCTTCCTTTAATCCATAAATAGATCTTTGAAGCTTACATACCTTTTTTCCATCTTTGGATATGAAACCTTCTGGTTGTGTCATGTACTCATCCTTAGTCAGATTTCCATTAAGGAAAGCTGTTTTCACATCCATTTGTCATATCTTATAATTATAATGAGTAGCAATGGCTAGGAGTATCCTTATGGATTTAAGCATAGCTACTAGGCTAAAAGTTTCATCGTAGTCAATTCCTTGTCTTTGATGATAACCTTTAGCAACAAGTCTAGCTTTATAGGTAATCACATTACCATCGATGTCAGTTTTCTTTATGAAAACCCACTTGCACCCTATAGGCTTTATTCCTTCAGGTGGGTCAACCAAAGTCCATACTTGGTTTTCATACATGGAATCCATTTCTGACTTCATGGCTTGAAGCCATTTGTCAGATTCTGAACTATTCAGAACCTCTTCATAGGTTGTAGGCTCATCATTTTCTATGAGCAATACGTCGTTCTATTCACTAATGAGAAATCCATATCTCTCTGTAACAGTACGTATCCTACTTGACCTACGAAGCTCTTGTGCTTCAGAAGGTTGAGCTGTTATATCATCTGTATGAGTAACAAGCTCGGGTTCAGGCAGTTGATCAGCATATGTTTGAGCATCTTGAACTTCCTTAAGTTCAATTTTGCTCTCACTATCTCTTTTTAGTAGGAATTCTCTCTCTAAAAAGATAGCATGTCTTGAAACAAAAACCTTTTGTTCCAAAGGGTGGTAAAATTGATATCCATATAATACTTTTGGATATCCCACAAATAGACATCGGTCAGACTTAGCTTCTAGCTTATCTGATATTATCCGCTTCACATAAGCTGGACAACCCCATATTCTTATGTAAGAAAATGTGGGCCTCTTGTTATACCATATCTCATATGGAGTAACGTCAACTGACTTTGAAGGAACTCCATTTAATATATAAATGGCGGTTTCTAGTGCATAACCCCAAAAAGGATTAAGGAAATTCCGCAAAAGTCATCATAGACCTTACCATGTCTAACAAGGTTTTGTTTCTTCTTTCAGCCACACCATTGTGTTGTGGCATGTAAGGTGGAGTCCATTGAGATAAAATCCCATTATCCCTAAGATAATCTAGAAACTTGTTGCTCAAGTATTCACCTCCTCGATTTGATCGAAGTGTTTTAATACTTTTGCCAAGTAGTTTTTCTACTTTATTTCTGAATTCTTTGAACTTTTCAAAAGCTTCAGATTTGTATCTCATAAGATACACGTATCCATATCGTGAGTAGTCATCAATAAAAGTAATGAAGTAGATGAAACTACCTCTAGCGTGTGTAGACATTGGACCACATACATCTAAATGAATTAAGTCTAAAAGTCCATTAGCACGTTCACCCTTTCCCTTAAAGGCTAATTTAGTCATCTTGCCTAGTAAACAAGATTCACATATGTCATATGATTCATAATCAAATGACCCCAAACTACCACTTTTGTGTAGCTTAGCCATGCATTTCTCACTTATATGATCAAGATGACAATGCCATAAATAAGATGATTTCAACATATCTTGTTTTTGCCTTTTATTATCATTGATGTTTAAAATTGGATTTGACATATCTAATATGTATATTCCGTTGCATAATGTACCATTAGCATAAAGAATTCCATTCAACATAATAGAACAACAATTGTTACTAAAAGCTAAAAGGAAACCATCTTTATTTAGAATTGAAACATAAATAATGTTTTTAGTTAAAGTAGGTACATAATAGCAATTATTCAAATTTAATATAAGCCCACTAGGGAGGGTCAATACATATGTTGGTATAGCTAATGCAGCAACCCTTGCTCCATTTCCAACACATAGGTCTGACTCTCCCTTATTGAGCTGTCTATTGTTCCTTAGGTCCTGCATATCAGTGCATATGTGTGAGCCACAACTGGTATCTAATACCCATATATTATTATTGAAAATAGTATTAATTTCAATGAAAAAAATACCTGAAGTAGATGGGGCATCAGATGCCTTCTTCTTCAAGGACTCCAAGTAAGCCTTGTAGTTTCTCTTCCAATGGCCATCCTTGCCACAATGGAAGCATGTCCCTTTTGGAATCTCCTTGGCCTTCTTCTTGGCCATGCCTCCCTCGGCTTCATGGACTTCTTCTTCTTCCTAAGGTTCTTCCTTTTAGAACTTGAAGAGTCCACCAGCATCATAGCCTTACTGTCCTTCTTGACAGATGGCTCAGCTGTTTTAAGCAAGTTAATCAGCTCAGGAATAGTGGTAGAGATTTGGTTCATCCTATAGTTAAGCACAAAATGTGAATAACTAATAGACAAACCAGTTAGAATTAAGTCAATACATAATTCATGGTCCATCACAAATCCTAAGGTGGCCAACCTCTCAATATATCCATTCATTATTGCACTGGAGATGTCCCCTCAACCATCTTAGTGCGAAAGAGCAACCTTGAAGTTTCAAACCTTTTGGAATGTGCTTGCTCATCAAAAGCTCTCTTAGATGGTATACTATGGAATTAGCATCCATAGCCTCATGCTGCTTTTGCAACTCAGCTGACATAGTAGCAAGCATAATGCAGCTTGCCATCTCACTATCATCGAGATGTTTTTGATATGCCTTCTACACATCTTCAAAACCATTAGCAGCAGGGGGATTAGTGAGTGCCTCATCTAGGACATAGCCAATCTTTTTGGATTTGAGAACTATTCTCAGATTCCTTAGCCAATCCAAAAAATTGGGCCCAATCAACTTATTTGATTCCATTAGCGATCGCAAATTGACACTTGTCATGATGATGATTCTAGCAACCTAGATGTAAAATAGAACATGTTAGAATGCACATAAAATGCATGTTTATTAGGTCTTTAATAAATAGCATTTTACTCCCACTATTTTATTGTGAATCCATATCCCTCACTATGAACCCGAGAGAACTTAAAAGGAAGTTCTCCTAGTTGGTTGATATCCAAATAGCTAAGAATAACCTTAAGGCAACTTAACAAGCTATCCTTAGTATGGTTGGTAGGTATATAATGCATACCAATTGCATTATTCATGCAAATATCGAATCTTGTGCTATCAACTTATTGATGTGTGTGCATACATTGGGCTATCAACTCTTGATAGGCGTACATCTCATGTATACAAACTCAAATTCGCCTCCAATACACATTAACCTTGGTGCAAATCCAACAAGTTAATAATATTGATTAAGTCTAACCCATTAATCGTGAAATCTAATTTCAATGGATTGAACATATTCTTATAGAGTGAGCTTGACACAACTTAAGAACCCTAACTCTAAAAGAACTCTAGTTCTCCTCATATTAATGGAGGGCATAAGACTTAATTGTTTATTTAGCGAGGGATTACTTTGTTAAGTCTCATCAAGTTATTATTTCTTGCTTTTATATATCATACATTCATCACATGGATATATATAAAAGATTGTTACATTAACTATATGACATGATTATGGATATACTAAAGTCAATCTCTTGAACCAAAGAGAAACTGACTAGGTCTTACCTAGGTATATGCATGAATTTACAACCCAAAATAGAAATCAAATTCCTATTTATGGTACCATCTCCTTTGCTTCTTGCTCCTTTGTATCTTCATTCTATCCTAATCCTATGTAATCTAATTACAAATTTCAAATTATAGAAAACCTCAATTTACATTTGAGGGGAGTAAGATGAGAAGAGAAATACATAAGAAAGAAAAAGAGGTAGGGACACGCAGGCCCTATTTACCATAAAACAAAATAATTTCATGCATGCTCAATCACATTGGGCCTAAGTCCATAATCATCCATCATGCATTTTCATACACCCCTAACATGCATTCTCTAATGCACAAAATAAAAATGACAATTTTGGATTTCAATTTGTAAATCGATTCAACACTTGAATCGAAATTGCCTATATGTGTTCTTTCGGTTAATTTAATTTTGTATGTCATTTTAAAGTGAAATTTAATATTTAATCAAATTAAATTAAATTCCATATTTTCAGAAATAATTCAAAATTAATTCTCCTTAAAATCTGAATATTATGATGTTAAAATTAAACAATTTAATTTTAATACACAAAGCAATTTCTAGTCATACTAGAATTACAATTGCACAACTTAAATTAATTCAAAATTAATTTCCAAAAATTCTAAAAATTTCCAGAACATCAAATAACCATTCTAATTATCTTTAGGTTGGCTCAAGTTTATCAAAATATTTTTGGCACAAGCCAAAATTACTAAGAAAAACAAACCAACACACTTAGATGCTCAAAATGACTAATTCGATATCTAGAATTTTTAAAATTTCAAATTCTTGAAAAATAATTTTGGCATGCATTTAACAACTAAATAACATATTTTTAATCACATGAAAATTATTTCAAGGTGCTGAAAATAAAATAAACACATACAAAAAAAATCAAACAAAATAGCCCCACCGGGTATGCTAAAAGAGTCCCGTTTTTGTGTTTATTTGAAAATTTAATTAAAATAATTTTTAATTAATTATTGGACACTTTTAGAGGTATAAATATATTCTCAAAATATCTAAATAATGTTTTCATAATTAAATTACAAGAAAAATGTAATCAGCCTCATCAATTAAGCCAAACAACAACACATATTCATAAAAAGGCAATTTTAGGCATTTTTGAAATAAATCCGAAATTAAATATTTGAATCACATTCAAATCATTTTTCAATCAAAATAATCATTCTAAATCATTCCATGATTAGATTAAAGAAAGAAAATATGTAAATTATATTTTACAAATTAATTTCAATTTTTCAAAACCTATTAATCCAAAATCATCAAAAACATGCAATCACATTGCACTTTCAATTAAAATTAATTTTAATGCATACAAGGAGGCTCTAATACCAATGTTGGATTTTGAAGAATGAATTATATTCATAAACACAGTGAAAAATAAAATTTTTCAAAACCCAAAATAAAAGATCATACTTGTACCATTAAAACTAATCTATATAAATGTAAATGTTAAAAATTTTACCTTGTAATTTCTTATTTGTTCTTCAAATCTTCACTTTGTTGGATTGTAGCAAACCATAACAATTAAGAGAAATGGTTTGAACAAATTCAAAGTGCTAGCTTTGAAAGTGTTCTTGAGAGAATTTTTGTTGTATCTTAAAAATATTTTTTTCACAAAAAAAAAATTTCATGTCTATTTTCTGTCATTTTATGTCTTTTCTATTTGAATCAAATTCAAAAATAAGATGAAAAGTCAAAATGGAGAAAATGGAAACAAATGAATAGTATTTGGCCATAATTGTTCTAATTAAGGCCAATTACTGCTGTTGGCCAATGGATGGCAGGCTGCAGGTGCGCTAGGCCTGCTGTGAGCTGCTGCCCAGCAGCCTAGCTGGCCCGTAAGGCAGGCCAGCAACCTGCCTAGCCAGTGCGGGCCCATGACACTCCCGAACGATTTTTTCGTGCGATCTCATTGTGATCCATCCCAAAATAATTCTCTCATATTTTGGATCATATCCAAGACCATTTTACTCATTCTCCATATCTTCAATGCGTGTGACCCATTAGGTTTCTAGTTATGTTGGCCACTTAAATTAACAATTAATTTAAGCAGGTCATGAGCGGTATCTAGGAACACATCATGACTCCCAATTGACCAAAAAATCAGTAGTTTGACTACGAACCTTTCCACAGACAATTTATGTGCAATTACTCCTTTCACCATTCTATACCCCCATTTGGTTCAAAGTATGGATATATGTCAACTCCCACTAGACGTCACATCACGTCTAGTCCAAGTAATGTTAGTTCTTGTCCTTGAGGCTCATTACTCGATTAGATATGTCATTGAAAACTATCTTTATGACATTTCCACTCCGACCTGAGATTCCTGAGTAATGACAATGACAAGAGGCCATGGGTATGCACTCCTTCTATCAAGAGTGGTGAATCTTTTATTGGTTACCCAATTACCTTCGAATACCTCAAGCTGTACCCAATCACCACCCTATGAGCTACCTCTCTGAGGCAACAAGGAATAGTGTCAAAATACAGAATCAATATTCAAGATATCCTTGAGTACCTCAAGTCTAAGGATACTTGCACCATTGCTATGATGAGACTATCATTGACATTTGAATAGATTATCCATATGATTGTCTCATAGTTGGTCATCCAATGTACTTAGCTACACTTAGCAAGCATCCACATGTTAACTCTAAACATCTCATGTTTATAGATTATGAGATCTACTACTCGATCCAATCAAGGAGTGTAACATGTGCTAGTCTGTCTGGATTAATAATGTTCCATCTCATTAATCTTATGACTGGGGATAATTTTGATACTAACATAATTACATATGATAAGAATCTCAATATCATGATCTCATCATGATTTCCTTCATGCTATGTTATGTATCAAGGACTTCATTAATTGATTTAAGATAACTTATCAATTCATATATCAAATGAACATCAAATTAATGAAAAAGCCTTTTATTAATCAAATAAATTTGTACAATAAGTGCTAAAGGTGATTTCCTTTAGAGCACTCCTCTAACAGATAATGTTTCTAGATCTTAAGAGCAAAAACTATTGTAGCTAACTCCAAATCATACGTCAGATAGTTAAGCTCATGAGGTTTAAGCTATCCATAGGCATTTGCAACTACTTTTCCCTCTTACATAAGAACACAGCCTAGACCATTATGAATAGCATCACCATACACAATAAAGTCTTTTCCTGGATTAGGCTGCGTCAAAATTGGTGCTTCAGTCAACATTGCCTTCAGTCGATCAAAGCTTGCTTGACACTTATCTGTCCACTCGAAACGAGCTTCTTTTCGAAGTAGTCATGTCAAAGGAGTCACTAAGGATGAAAATCCCTTCACAAACCTCCTATAATAACCAGCTAATCCAAGGAAACTCCTCACTTCTATCACATTTTGTGATGGTTTCTAATTAATAATAGCCTCAATTCTACTAGGGTCATCCCGAATACCTTCTGCTGAAATTACATGAACCAAAAAACTAACTGCTTCAAGACAAAACTCGCACTTAGACAACTTTGCATACAACTGATTCTCCCTCAGTGTTTGCAGCACTATTCTGAGATGTTAATCATGTTCTACTCAGTCTCTAGAGTAGACAAGAATTTCATCAATAAACACCACTACAAATTGATCAAGATATAGCTTGAACACTCAATTCATCAAGTCCATAAAATCTGCTGGTGCATTCATCAGTCCAAATGGCATAACTTGAAACTCATAATGACCATAATGAGTCCTAAATGTCATTTTAGGTACATCTGACTCTTTGATCTTTAGCTGATGATACCCCGATCGAAGATCTATCTTTGAAAATATGGTTGCACCCTTAAACAGATCAAATAAATCATCAATTATGGGTAGCGGGTATTTATTCTTCATAGTCACCTTGTGAAGCTGCCTATAATCGATGCAGAGACATAAAGTGTCATCTTTCTTCTTTACAAATAATACTGGAGCATCCCACAGTGAATTATTGGGTCGTATAAATCCCTTATCTAACAATTCATGCAACTATATCTTCAGCTCTTTCAACTTTGCTGGTGCCATCCTATATGGTGCAATGGAAATAGGAGTGGTGTCGGGTACCAAATCGATAGCAAATTCAATTTTCCTATCTGGCAATAACTCTGGAAACTCCTCTGGAAACACATCAGGAAACTCACTAACAGTAGGAATATCCATCAACTTCGGACTTGCTTTTTCCATATCCACCACATACACTAAGTATGCTTCACATCCCTTACTGATGAGTTTTCGAGCTTTTAACACTCATGTCACATTATCTAGATGTCTTCTATTTTCACCCATCACCACTATCTCATCTTGTTCCGGAAATCTGATGATCATCTTTCTTCTTCCACAATCCACTACCACTTCATAACGAGCTAGCCAATCTATTCCCAAGATCACATCGAACTCATGGAATGGTAGCTCTATCAAGTGTGCTGGGAATTGCCTACACCTTGCTAACCCTCACACTGTGCCCTAATGGATTAGTCACAATAATCTTAGATTCTAGAGACTGTGGTTCTAAACCCTCTCAACCCAGTGGTGGTGTGCATATGTATGAATGCATCGACCCCAGATATATCAATGCATGTATATCAAAGTCAAAGAGAAGGAATTTACCAATTAAGACATCAGGTACATCATGCTCCTCTCGGCCTCACATGGCATATGCCCTGGCTGGGGCAGCTCCACTACCTTCTGATCACTCAACTGTCTCTTATCTAATCTAACTGGGCCCTGATCGGCCTCCTCTGCCTTGCCCATGCTTCCCAAACCTCTACCATGCTATAATAGAGGGCAATCCCTTCTCATATGATCTTTACAACCACATCTAAAACATGCTTCTGTCATCTACCAACACTCTTCTGAATGAGGATAGCCACAATGCTAACATTCTAGTAAAGGTAGAGATCTATGTGGTGCCTGTGTCGGTGCACTAGCTGCCAAAGAAACATATCTCGTGGGCTGTCCCTACCTGTAAGAAGGAGGTCTACTGGATCCCAGCCTGAAATCAGCCACTGAAAGATCTGACCCTCTTACCACTCGACTGTACTCCTCTAGGCCATGGCATGGGTCTATTGGACCCTCTATCTTATGCTGGCTATTGTGCCTCTAGAACTCTTTCAACTGTTATGGCAGATGCTAGCAAACTAGGATAACTCATCAGGCGTAGGGCTAAGACCTGTAGCTTGATTGGGTCTCTCAATCAATCTTCAAATTGTTGACATTTATCAACTTCCGTGGATACAATGCTACCAGCATATTTGCAAAAATGGGTGAATTCTTTTTCATATTCTGACACCAACATATTCCCCTATTTTAAAGTCAAAAATTCCCTTTTTTTGTCATTTCTATAAATACGGGAATGTATTGCTATTTGAACTTCTCTAAAAAGAATTCCTAAGTCATGGGGTTATGTGCCTCTGTGCTCCGTGACTCAAATCGCCACCAGTTATATGCATGATCTTGCAATAAAGATACTGCATATTCATATTAATGCTTGTCTGTGCCATGTATCTTATCAAAAACTCTCTCTGCCCATTCTAACCAAAACTCTACCATGGAGGGGTCATCTTCCCGTTTACCATAAAAATTGGTTGCTCCTAGCTTCCTCAGCCTCTCAAATTATAGCACAGATGGGGTTGGTTGTGATACTCTTTGTAGCAAATTGATCATGTTCCTCATAAGCTCTATTTGTCCTGTCCCAGCAATAGACTGCCCCCTTGATAGGCTAGCACTGATCTAGATATAGTAGCTCAGCAATGACTGGGTCGCGAGCCTCTGTTTCACTAGGCTCATTACTTGCACCTCATTCAGCCATAATATATCATGACCCTAAAGCCATACTCTACCTATATCATAAATTAATGGCCCCAGTCAGTAAACAGCAACTTTAATACTTAATTGTGGGTACACACATGTCATAATTATTTTTGAAAACCATTTAAAATCCCAAAACTGCCCAAACTAGGCTATGATACCAAGCATTGTAACACCACCCCTTTACCCCCACAACTCGTGTCCAGATAAGGGAGTGCTACGCTGACTTCATCAGTTAAAATATCCCTTTTTAAATTTTGTATACATGAAAATCATTCATATATTTTTTTCTTTATTTACTATTTATTTACGTGTAGTGTAAAAAAATCATAATAAAGAAACACAATACAGTTTATATAATAAAGTATTATTTACAAAACGTGTGCTTACTTTACAAGTACTATAAAATTCAAAACATAAATACAGCAGTTGTGTGACCCGCAATATTGATACAAGCTGCTCTACTGGATCAGGCCACTACTACCTTTGTCTACTATTAACTAATTAGTCTTTGTTATACATGCGCGAGAGAAACTCCCATGCTAATCTCTAGGCTTAGTGGTGCATATAGATAAGGCAATAAACTATTTTATGCAATCATGCATTATCATACATCAACTCATGCTTAATCATCTTCTCATGCAAATATACATATCATGGTATTCTAACATGTAAAGACATTAAATTATATTCTTTTACCTCATACTTGTTTATTTTATTAACACATTATTATATAACACACCATATTAACCATGTTACAATTCATAATTCCATTTTTATTTTCCATAACTTCTTTATTTATGCCCAAAACACCTATGAACCCCTGACTAGGATAACGAAGTTGCCATCCAGGCACTTAGGAGTGCCATCACCGGCTTTAATAATAGTGTCATCATCGGCTTTAATATTAGTGCCATCACCGACTTCAATAATAGTGACATCACCAGCTTTAATAATAGTTCCATCATCAGCTTCATTAATTATACCATTAATGGATTTCATCATATTCCCCCCTGCTTGAAATGCCAAACTATCCTAAGTTGGTTCTAGTTAGGTGTTATAAGGCTAGCTCAATCTCATTAAAATTCATAACAAATAAATTCACACTTTTCATGCATTTAAAGTCCCAAAATAATCATATAATCACTCAATTAAAATAATATTTACATAATATAACAAATTTCTCATCATTCTACTTTTAAAATTCCACAACTCATATTCTGCCCTAGCACTGACAGATTCCATTCTCCTTTTTAGACCCTAATTTTGGTCTTGTTACAATTTGTTTTAGTTATATGGTTTTCTTAACAATTTTAGGTCTAGATATTAGCTTTAATATGCAATTTGAATCACTTAATTATGAGTTTTGTATAAAAAGATATGATAAAATAAACACTAACTGGTCACTAACAATAATGCCCAGAAGTTTCTTGACAGATTCTAAGTCCGAGTTTTATGAACTTTTCTGGAAAAATATAGACATATTTAGATGTTATGGTCTGAATGAAAATTATAGTCCCATGTCTTAGATTTCAAACCCAATAAAGAACATACAAAACCAAATTCCAGAATTTAAGTTATAACAGTTTAAATACTCACTACTCATCCATTTCCAGCAAATAACATACAAACTA
The DNA here is from genome assembly GCA_023653625.1 of Triadica sebifera. Taxonomy (NCBI): domain Eukaryota; kingdom Viridiplantae; phylum Streptophyta; class Magnoliopsida; order Malpighiales; family Euphorbiaceae; genus Triadica; species Triadica sebifera. Next base: position 12,601,780 of record CM042898.1, on the reverse strand, counting down.
ATCACATTCAATTTTTATCAAATTAAATCCTAAGTCTGGCAAGCATGCATCCTCAAGATTTTCATCACAAAACACTATTAATTGAGAATCATCAACATGCCGAATAATCAAATCATGCAAATAAAAAAAAATAGACTATTGCCTTATGTTATGCACAAACCACTCTTTTATTTTCTTTTCTTTCTCTTTACTTCTCTTTCTCTTTTCCTTTGCTCCTTTGAGATAAATCCTAGTCAATTTGAGTTCCTAAAACATAAAAGAGGTTTCTCATTGAAACTCCATAACCCTAATCTCTCCCTCTTTTTGCTCTTTTATGCTTGAAAATGGCTTTTTCCCTTACTTTTTCTCTCTTTTCTCACTTTCTTTCACTAGAACTAAGCTTCGACTATAGAGGAACTTTAGGAAATGTGGCCTAGGTTAGGAAGGTAGAAATTCTCAATGCAAAAGGGATAAGGAAGAAAAAGAAACAATCAAGAAGAAAATGACAAAGGTCAGTAAGATATGGACACCTAAACTTAATCTAGAAGCTTTCATTAATGCCTAATTCATGCACATCACTTGGCTAATTATTGTATAACACTTGGTGTGTGGTGCTTTAAGAAAACTTGTAAGACAACTTAGAGATAGGAAATTCTAGATATGAAGAGATAAGGAAGGATGAAGGAACAATTAAGAGAATCAAGACAAACTTAATTAATTATGGGACACCTAAGCCCATGTGATTTTAATGTCTAATTCATGTATTCATGCATGTCAATTGGCCTTTTTAAATTTTCCACTTGGTGTAGCCGGCCTTCACATGGCTTTTATTTCCCAATTCATGCATTTAATTGATGCTTATCCCAATTAACCCTTCAATTTTTGGTAAATTGCAAATTGACCCCTAAACTTTTCAAAATTTGCAATTTAGGCCCTTACCGAAATTAACATCTTAGAATATTTTGAACACGTTATTAGATATTTTCCATACTTAATTTCCATTATTTTAATAATTTTTCAATAAAAATCCAAATTTAGACTTCGGTCAAACCGATGAGTCGATTTAACAACTCGCGTGATTTAGGTCTAAATTAGCATATATGACAACTACTCGATCCAATCAATGAGTGTAACATGTGCTAGTTGTTCGGATTAATAATGTCCCATCTCATTAATTCTATGGCTAGGGATAATTTTGATACTAACATAATTACACATGATAAGAATCTCAATATCATGATCTCATCATGATTTCCTTCATGCTATGTTATGTATCAAGGACTTTATTAATTGATTTAAGATCACTTATCAATTAATATATCAAATGAACATCAAATTAATGAAAAAGTTTTTTTATTAATCAAATAAATTTGTACAATAAGTACTAAAGGTCATTGCCTTTAAAGCACTCCTCTAACAGATCCAATCAAGGAGTATAACATGTGCTAATCTGTCCAGATTAATAATATCTGGTGTCATGAATCCTATGACTAGGGATAATTTAGATACTAACATAATTTCACATAATAAAAATCTCAATATCATGCTCTCGTCATGATTTCCTTTATGCTTTATTATGTATCAATGATTTAATTAATTGATTTAAGATCACTATCAATTGATATATCAAATGAACATAAAATTAATGAAAAAGCCTTTTATTAATCAAATAAATTTGTACAATAAATACTAAAGGTGATTGCCTTTAAAACATTTCTCTAACAAAGATCAAAGAGCACCATTGAGTTAAAGAGCTTGGACTGGCACACAAGTTTATAAATGATATTTCTTGTAAAATTTATATGTTTAATTATTTAATATGGCTTAAGCTTAGAAAACACTATTGACTTGAGGAGCCTAAACTAGTACACATGATTTTAGATAGTGGTAGGGTGGCTTAAGCTTAGACAAGCACCTCTATTCATAATCCTTATCCGAATAATCCATGTTAAGAGTTGTTAGGCAATGAATTTAAAGTGATTAAGGGATAAAATGAAATGGAAAGAGAGGTTCAAAACATAAGTACACATGATTTCATCATTAAGATTTATACGTTATGGTTATAGTATTATATCTAATGTCATTACCCAATGTCATAAGGTAAGGTACTTCTTATAAGTTGACATATTCATTGCCATGCAAGGTATTTCATATAATTTGACGTATTCATTGCCATGTCATGCTATTTTATATGATTTTATGATTATGAATGACATTTGAATTGCATATTGAATTTGTATGCTTATATGTACCACTAAGCTCTCAGTAGATTAGCACACGATTGTTTTCCCCATACAAGTTGGAGCCCAGTGGAAAAAGGTAGAAGTTGATCAAGAGAAGTTAACCAACATCAGAGACAACAACTTAGACCCTACGAGAGTCGATAATATCATATGTCACACTTTTACATTTTTATACATGTCATAGTAAGGGGGTTGTCTACTTGTATACATATTTGTAAATGAAAGAATTATGTAATTTATGTCAACTACATGTATTTTTGTAAACCCCTGGACAAGGGTTAGTCATATTTGATAAAATTGTGATTTTAAATATTAAGTCAAACATTATCATGACTTTATGTTTTATGCAAGTCATCATGGTCATGGTGCAAAGAAAAAGTTTTAAATTTTCATAGGTTTTCTGTATACAGGTTATGTGACACTTGTTTGTTTAGCCGGGCTAATCCTAGTTAAGTGAGAGGGTGTTACATGTATATAGTGCCAGTAATTTAATTAGGCTATAACTTACTAAATATTAATCATTGGTATGTTAAGTACCTAAAACACAATTCTTCTAAAAAAATGAGAAGGAAAGAACTAGAGAAAATGGAGTTAATAAAAATAGTGAGATAGAGCATAAATGCAGTCTCCTTATCTACCCCGTTGTTTTTGGTTTTTCATGGCCAATTACATAAGCATGCAAAACACCTTAAATGAGTGTAGTGTATATCCCACAAAGTAAAATAAACAAAATAAAAGTGCATGTAAAGAAGGGACATGCCTTCTGACTTAGGCAAGAATTTTTAATTCCAAGTAAAAATAAAAATAAAAATAAAAAAAGAAAATAAAAGGGAGAAAAAAAAGGATATAGAAAAAAACAATTATTAAGGCTTAATGTTATATCCACAAATTTAGGCCCCTAGTCGCACGAGTTCTTCAACCGACTCGACGATTCGAATGGAGTCTAAATTTGGAATTTTACAAAAAAATAATTAAAATAATAGTCAATAATTATGAAAAATACTCAATAAAGTGTTTAAAGTATTCAAAATGTTAAATTATGGTAAGGGACTCAATTGCAAATTTTGAAAAATTTAGGGGTCAAATTGCAATTTACCAAAAATTGGAGGATTAATTGGGATAACTATCAACTAAATACATGCATTGGGACATTTTATGCATGTGGAGGCCAGCCACACCAAGTGGCATGCAATAAGTGATCAATTTTATTAAAGTATCTAGAATATGGCTTAGGTGTCTTCATAATTAATTATGTTTGTCTTTTGCCATTAATCACTCCTTCTTCCTTATCATTTAGCATCTACAATTTTCTATTCTCTAAAGCCCCATGTTTCCTCAAGTTCTTCCATAGTCAAACCTTGTTCTAAGAAGAGAAAGTGAGAAAAAGAGTGAGAAAGGCATAGAAGAGTAGATTTCATGCAAAATTGATCATAAGGAAGCTAAAGAAAGTAAATAAAGGTAGAGATTAAAACATATTATGGAAAAAGAGATATTTGATGAAAGGAAGTTATAATGATCTCTTTTATATATTCTAGGAACTCAAATTGATAAGGATCTAGCTCAAAGGAGTAAAGGAAAAGAGAAAGAAAAGTAAAGAGAAAGAAAAAAAAAAGAAAAGAAATATTTGTGCATAACTTAAGGCAGTAGTATATGATTTATATTTAAGTTGCATGATTTGAATGTTTGGCATGTTAATAATTCTAAATTAATATTATTTTGTAATAGAAATCTTAGGGATGCATGTTTTCTAGACTTAGGATTAATTTTGGTAAAAATTGAATGTGGTAATTATGTGTGTTCTTTGCTGGAATTGATGAGTAGTAAGTGCTTAAACTGTTAAAACTTGAGTTCTGGAGTTTGGATTGTGTGTTCTTTATTTGGTTTGAAAGATAAGACATAGGGCTATAACTTTTATTTTCATAACATTTGAATATGTTTGTAATTATCAAGAAAAATTTATAAAGTTCGGATTTTAAATCTATCCAGAAAATTATAGGCGGAATTGTTAGTGACCAGGAAGTGTTCATTTTATTTAACTTTTGATACAAAATTCAGAATTAAGTGATTCGTGCTGCATATTAAATATAAGATCCAGACCTAAAATTGTTAAGAATACCTTATAACTAAATTCAGATTGTAGCATGACCAAAATTAAGGTCCAAAACAGAGAATGGAATCTGCCAATGACAGGATAACATATGAGTTGTGGAACTAAAATAGTAAAATGATGTGAACCTTGTTATATTATGCAAATAATATTTTTATTGAGTAATTATGTGATTAATTGAACCTTTACATGCATGAAATGGGTGAATTTAATAACTATGAATTTTAATAACATTAAGTAGGCCCTAGAACACCTAACTAGAACCAGACTTAGGATAGTTTGACATGTCAAGCAGGGGGGAAGTGTGATTAAATCCATTAATGGTATAATTAAGGATGCTGGGTATGGCACTATTATCTACCCAGGTATGGCATTATTACCTACGCTAGGTATGACACTATTATCTTTGCCAGGTATGACACTATTATCTACGTCGGGTATGACATCATTATCTACACCGGGTATGACACTATTACCGATGCCGGGTATGAAACTATTATGAAGTCGAGTATGGCACTTATATGCGCAAATCATATTACTAGGGAGGCACTCCTAAGTGCCTGGATGACAACTCTGTTATTCTAGTAAGGGGTTCATAGGTGTTATGGGCAATAAAAGGCTATGGATAATAATGATTTCATAAAGGAAAATAAATATGAGATGAAAAAGAATAAAATTTATGAAATGTATGTTTGCATGAAAAGATGATCGAGTGTTGTGAGCTTAAAAAAGTTATAGAAAATAAAGAAGTGATTGAAAATAAAAAGGGAATCATGAATGGTAATATGGATAATCATGATTTGTTAGAGTAAAACAAATATGAGATACAAGAATATAATTTGATGTTTATGCATGTTAGAATACTATGGCATAAAAAGGTTAAGGAAAATAAAAGGATTAAAGACTTGTAACATGGTTAATTATGATGTGTTATATAATGAAGTTTTAATAAAGTAAACAAGTATGAGATAAAAGAATATAATTTGATGTTTATACATGCTACAATACCATGATATGTATGTTTGCATGAAAAGATGATTGAGCATGAGTTGATATATGATAATGCATGTTGTATAAAATAGTTTATTGTCCTACTTATATGCACCACTAAACTTAGAGCCAAGCGTGAGAGTTTCTCTCGTGCAAGTATAGTAAAGAATAAGTAGACAATAGCAGACAAAGGTAGCAGTGACCTTATAACACCCTCTTACCTCGCTTTCGTTCAGTAAGGTAAATAAGTATTACCTGTCTAACTGTTTCATAAAATTAATGAAGTGAAGTAAATTTTTTTTTTTACAAAAATATTGCAAGCACTGAAATAAAAATTATTACAAGCATAAATACTCAAAATTTTATTTATTTATAAAATACATTAATTTACATCCAAACTATGTTCTTTTACATTGCAATTCACATCTTTAATACACATTATATGAAATAAAAATGATAATTTAATTTACGAAGTTTTTAACAAAATATACCAAAAAGAAAACCAAAGCTTTTAGCTGCTTCCCTCTAGGTACCCTTCTTCTTCTGACAATTCTAATATTTATAGCTACCCTTCTAAACCTGTACGTGTAACCTGCACGAGAGGAAACCACCCGTGCTAAGCTACTAGCTTAGTAGTGCTTCAATGATAAAAAATTTACAAACACATATTTTCTTTCATATTAATTAACCATTTAATAAATAAGGCATAAAATAAAGAATTATATAAAATCAAATAAATTTTATTCAACATGTAATAGTTAACAAATTTAATTCATACAACATTAGCAAAATGACATACTTTAATATTATTATTATTTTTCATTTTTCTTTTATTGTACCCATAACACCTATAACCAAACTAACTAATAGGAATAACGAGATTGCTATTTCCGGCTTTCATAATATTGTGCTGAGTGCCTTTATAATATTGTCATTACCGGCTTAATAATTTTGTCATTACTGGCTTAATAATTTTGCACCGAGCGCATTTATAAATTTGCCATTACCGGCTTTTATATTTGGTGTAACACCATACCTTATGCAATTTAGAAAAACCTATCCCTGTATCAAGTAGTCACACATAACATACTGGAAAGGCAAAATACCCTATTAACATTGGTAGTAAAGTTTTTTTTATCCTGTAATACCATTCAATGACTTTGAAGTCAACATTAAGGTTTTCACCACAATATAATATATCATATCTATTAAAACTTAAACTTTACATATGAAGGATTATGAGTTGCTTCCATTTATACATTCTTAAAACCTATTCCAAAATGACTATACATATTCAAACATGTAAATACAAAATACATATGACATATTTCATGCTTGTGAGAAATGCAAGGAGAGAGATAGTGATGAGGTTGGCCAGTGACCTGTGCTCCATGTCTTCTATATGCTACTCAAAATGAGCTATCACTTTTCTGTACCTGAAAAATAATGCAAATTGATGAGTTACGGCTCAGTGAGAATAATTATCCAATGAGCTCTAAAGTACCAAACAACTCATAGTAATAAATCACAAATCTAACACATACCATGTATTCCATTCCATTCATCCGAATCATATAAAATATCAATAAAGTTGAAACATATAATCATTACTCTTTACGTATGCAAATGCTTTGCTTATTTCATTTTGTTGTGCCCAAGTTAAACAAACATTGTCCTGGGTTTCCATTTGAACATTTGCCATGTGAACATTTGCCTTTGCTAGCTAGCTTGATTATTTGTTTCATTTGCACATTTGTTGGGCCATAGGCCTCTTCTTTTGTTTTACAATATCGATTAACTAGTCACAATGCCTTTTAAGTCCATATGCATATGCATTTTTAACTAAGCATTCATGAGCCATTGTGTAACATCCTTGACCTTCCCCACATGCATTTCATCGAACATAAGCATCTTGCATACAATTCAATTGAACACGTGCAATTCATACGTATTTTCGTAGGAACAAGTTTATGACACACACTAGCTACGTGTCCTAGTATTTGGCACTTGTATCGAATCGCACATGTGTAATTATAACCTAAATGAGGATAACAAAGTATTAGAAATGAATTGAATAAGGTGTCTAAATTAAAGTAAGCAAAATGATTAGATTAAGATTAGTAAACAATTACATTGTTAATTTAGTTAAATCGGGGCAAATGATTAAGTTGTATCATTGTGTGAATTAGTGGAATTATAAATATATGTAAATAATAATAATAACAATATAAAATGAAATGAAAATTAAACAAAAGAGAAATAGAAGAGAAGAGAAATGAGAAATGAGAAGAGAAAAGAGAAAAGAGAAAAGGAAAAGAGAAAGAGAGAAAAAGAGAAAAAGAGAAAAGGACAAAAAACAAGTTGGCTTTATCTTCATCTTTCTTCCCCATTTCTGCCTCCTCACTTCAGCCCCGTTTTCTTCTTCATCTTTCTCCATTCCAGAACTCAATTCTTCCTTGTTTCACCTATTATTTGCACCAAATTTATCCCTTGCAATTTCGTTCTTGGTAAGTAATCAATTCTTATTACTATAGGGTTGATTTGAGTTGCTTAGGTTCAATATTAGGCACTGAATTGCACCCCGATTTTGATATTAATAGCAATTGATTCTGGACATGTGTAAAACACAAAAGTTGTTCCTTTATGTCTTATATTGGTGGATATGTAAAATTTGTTGCAAGATGTTTTGTATAGGGAGAGATATGCTCTTCGTACCGAAACTGGTCAGGGTGTGAACCCTAACCAAGATAGCTACAGTGTGGTTTGATGTAGAATATGTTAAAGCCATTATATGAAGTCTCTCAAAACATAAAAGTTGTAGATATATGTGTTTTGTATCTGTCTACCAAAGTTCAGGCTCAAAGGTCGTTTAAATGTTGAGTTATGCTGAATGGAACCATGACTGTTCCATGGTTTGAACTGCCTATTGTGTGCCCTGGGCAGATACAGTAAATTGTTTGCCTACATTGAGCTTGTTAGAGATAGATTCTGTACATGATCAAAACATTAAAGTTATAGGTATATGTCGTATCTAAAGTGTGGTACTAATTTCAGCTTCATTGGTTATGTATAGACTAAGTTATGGCCTTTGGAAGCCATATTGGTCCGGAAGTCAATTCTATTCTGGACCAGTAAAATGTTTGGTATAATTAGAAGACCATAGAGACATAATTGGTAACAGTTGTAAACATGAAACATGTTACAAATGCACCCATATAAGTTTTTGTAAAGTTTCATTAAAATAGGACTTATATATTATAAGGTATGATGAACCCAAATGAGTACCCTGAAACTGCTTAAAGGCAGAAAACAAGGCAGAAAATAGAACACTCTTAGAAATTCCACCAAATATTGTACAATGATCCAATTGGTATGAAATTTGAATATGTTCTATAATTATATGTTATTTTTATTTAGGAAAATGAATTAGATTAATTGGTCAATTATAGAAAAATTTATAGGCTAAATAGTCCCATAAGGTCACACTGCCTCATAGGAAAAATCTTAACTATTGACATGAACAGTGCATATTAATTTGTTTAAGCCACATTAAGTCTCTCTAATCATGAGTTAATCGATTATGTTTTCATATTAGGCTTGCAACATATTGGAGACCCACAAGGAGCAGATAGACAATAAGTTAGGGGTCGAAATCAAAGGAGAACGGTGAGTCTAATTATCGATTGAATTCTTTAGTGCAAATGAATGTTGCTTGCTATGTGATTCATGTGATTGTCATGATTGGTCCTTGATAATGTAATGATGGATAATTTGTGACATTGTGGTACACATAAATGGTAGACTTGCGGTATATTTGAGGTATATGTTTGACAAATGTGATATATATACATGGTATATGAATAGTATATGCAAGGTATATGCTTGACATATGAGGTATATATGGAATATATATATGTTGTATATGATAAAGATGCAATGGTTGATGAATGCTTAAATACAAGTGCATATGCATATAGACTAAAAAGGCGTTGTGACCAGTTAATCGATATTGTAAAGCAAAAGAAGAGGCCTATGGCCCAACAAATGTGCAAATGAAACAAATGATCAAGCTAGCTAGCAAATGCAAATGCAAATGTTCACATGGAAAATATTCACATGGAAACCCGGGGCAATGTCTATTTAACTTGGTCACAACAAAATGAAATAAGCAAAGCATTTGCATACATAAAGAGTAATGATTATATGTTTCAACTTTATTGATACTTATATGATTACTTGATACAGGGATAGGTTATACTCAAATGCATAAGGTGTGATGTTGCACATTGCATCTTTATCACATATATACCTCGTATGTCATGCATATACCTTGCATATACTATACATATACCATGTATATATATCACATGTATCAAACATATATCTCAAATATACCACAAGTATACCACTTATGTGTACCACAAATGTCACAAATTATCCATCATCATATTATTAGGGGCAAATCATGACAATCATATGAATTACATAGCAAGCAACATTCATATGCACTAAAGAATTCAATCGATAATTAGACTCACCTTTCTCATTTGATTCCGACCCCTAACTTATTGTCTATCCTCTCCTTGTGGGTCTCCAATATGTTGTGAGCCTAATATGAAAATATAATCAATTAACTCATGATTAGGGAGACTTAATGTGGCTTAAACAAATTAATATGCATTGTTCATATCAATAGCTAAGATTTTTCCTATGAGGCAGTGTGACCTTATGGGACTGTTTAGCCTATAACTTTCTACACTTGACCAATTAATTTGATTCTTATTCCTAATTAAAATTAACATATAATTATGTAACATATTAAAATTTCAGACCAATTGGATCATTTTACAAGTTTTGGTGGAATTTATAAATGTGTTCTGTTTTCTGCACTGTTTCCTGCCCTTTGGCAATTTTAGGGTATCAACTTTGGTTCATCATAACATATAATCTATAAGTCATATTTTAATGAAAATTTAAAAAACCTTATATGGGTTAAAATGGAACATTTTTTATGTTTACAACTTTTATCAATTATGTATCTATGGTCCTCAAATTATAAGAAACATTTGACTGGTCCAGAATAAAATTGGCTTCCGGACCAGTATGCCTTCTAAAGACCATAAATTAGCCCATACATAACATATTAAGCTGAAATTAGTACTAAAATTTAGATAATACATATACCTATAACATTTATGTTTAGATCATTTCATAATCGAGCTCTAAAGATCCCAAATTAGCCAAACAAATTGTTGGATCTGCCCAGGGCACTCAGTAGGCAGTTCAAACCATAGAACAGTTATGGTTTCATTCACCATAACTCAAACTTTACAAGATATATGCACCTGAAATGTGGTTTACAGATACATAACACATATATCTACAACTTTTATGTTTTGAGATACTTAAAATAATGGTTTTATCATATTCAGAACTAACAAACATAGTGGCTAACTTACTTAGGGTTCTCATCCGGACCAGTTTCAGTAGAGAGAAGATATATCATTCTATACACCACATATTGAAAAAATATTTACATATACATAAATATAAGACATAAAGGAATACCTTTTGTGTTTTAATATTTTCCGAATTCGATCTCGAAGATCATCAAAACCATGGCACAAAACACTGCCTATTTATGAACCCTAAACACCATAATCAAGCTTAACACAAAAATAAATGTTTACTCACCTATAATCACTCTTGGCTAATCTTGTTGCTGCAACTTTTGGAGTGAAAGAGGGAAGAAATGGTGGCTGGAACTTGAAAATAAATGGAAGGAATGAAGCAAAGAAAAAGAAGAAGAAGATGAGGAAAGGAAGTGAATATGATGGCAGCCTAATAAGTTAAAAGGCACCACCATCTTATCTTCCTTTCCTTTGTTTCATCCTTCCACTTTTTTTTTTCCTTTTTTTTCTGACTTTTATGTTTATTTATTTTTATTTTTTTATTATTCTTATTATTATTACACAAATCAACACAATATGCAATTTAATCTTAATCTAGTCATTTTTCATACTTTAATTTGGCTACCTTATTTCATTTATTTTTAATACTTTTTATCCTCATTTTGATTATAAATACATATGTGCGACTCGATACAATTGCAATGTACTAGGACACGTAGCTAGTGCATGTTATAGACTTGTTCCTATGCAAATACATATGAAATTCACATCTTCAATTTAATTATATGCAAGATGCATATGTTCAAATGAAATGCATGTGGGGAAGGTTGAGGATATTACATTTAGCACCGACTGCTTAAAATTCCCTGATTGGCATGCCAAACTATTCTCTATTCTTGTTCTACATTAGATGTCATAGGGCTTAACTATTTTTATATTAATTCACAATATTTTCCAAAAATGACAATATTATTCAATTATCATAATTATGCTTATTTATTTTTGTTCTTTATTCCCATTATTATTACACTAAAATCTCATACATAAATAATTTTTTTAAATATTTATAATTATCAATAAACTAAATATTCACATTAATTATTGTATATAATTATCACAACACATGCAAAAGCCCAATATTTTATGTTTTTACCTATGACATATTTCGAACATATTTTTTGGCTTCATTTTTAGCCAATTTATAATTCGAATTGGGAGTTCTGGTCTTCTAACAATTTTTAGCCTATTTTCTTAGCTTTTAGAGCATCAAATATCACTCAAATCCCAGTTTTCTATCAAAAGGTTTGATCAATTGAATACTGCATCATCACAGAAATTTCTGCCCAAAATTTTCTAAACAGATTATAGGTTTGAACTTCATGCATTTTTCTGGGCAAATCTAGGAATAATTAGATTTTATGGTCTAAATAAAAATTAAATCCATGTGTCTTAGCTTTCATTTCCAAGAAAGAACATACAAAACGAAATTCCAAAACTCAAGTTATATTTAAAATAGTCAAGACTATTCCAGAATCCCTACAGCAGGGTCATCAATCCACTTTCATCATTTGCATTCATTTTGATACTAAAATTTCCAGATTTTAACTACATTCATATGTCTCAATTATTTTACACCATTTGATCCCATTGCCATATAAAATATCAAAAGCCACAACAAATCACATAACATATCACAAACACAAACATATCAAACCTTAATACATATTTCCATACATATTAACAACATGCAAGATTTTTATCAATGAAGCACATACCTAATCAGCCTTGGTTCTTCCCTCATCCTTCTTTTTCTTCCCTAATTAGCTAGCTTTCTCCTTGCCTTTATCACCCTTTTGAGGGCCTCTCATTTGTTCATTTATTTTACCTACACAACCATACCATATCTCAATTCCAATATCCATTTTTAATGCTTTTCATGTCTACATAATATTCTAATGCTCCTAATATGTTTTACACCTTAATTGAGCTAAAATGTACTAAGGTTAAACTTTCTTCTTCATATGTCATGGCTGCCCAAAAACAATACCGTAGTTCCCAATTCATTTTCTTCAATTCAACACTCAAATCATACTTCACTTATCACCAATTGTGTTGTTTCTATGTAAATTTCAGTTTCCCCCAAAATACTCTAACTATGGAAGCCCCTCATTCATCCATTAACATTATATTTCTCTAGTTTTTTAGGTCATAAAACAATTAACTAACATCAATTATCATTAATTCAAAATATAACTACACTTTCATCAACTAATCACATCTATCATCCTTATAGGTCTCAAATGGAAGGAAAAAGGTTAAATTTAAGAAGAATAAACTCACCCTTATGGAGTTATAGTGCTGGTCGAATCTGCCCCAATTCTTCTCCCTTTCTCTTCTTTTTTCTTCATACTTTCTTGCTCCTTAGCTCTCTTTATGGCAAGAACTCTTTAATTTATTGAATCTTCTCTCTCAAAACTTATTTTCCCCATTCTTAATATGCTGGAAAAATGAAAAAAAAAATGGAGGTTTATGGGAGTGGAGATGGACGGCCAAAAGTAAGGAGAAAAGAAGACGAAGATGACTTATGGAAGAATGTAGAAATTTGTTCTTCTTTTTGACTTTTATACTATGATTAAGGAGTGGATCCCACTAATTAAAATTAATCATAATCTTTATTGGTTCATTAAGTTAGTTAATCTTGATTAACATTTAAACTTTGAAAAATTCCATATTTACCACATCTCTATCCATATTCACACTTTTTCTCCCAACAATTGCCATCATAACAATTTTATCCATAGGAAATTATATTTTTTTTCTAATTCTAGCACTAATATTTTTAATTTCCAAATAATAATACCCTTGATTATTTTCCCTTATTATTAGTCATTTTTTTATAGGTTAAAATTTAGACTCCAATTGAACCCATGTGCCTCACTACAGTCATGCATAATCGGGGCCTAAATCACTGGATGTTACAGACCTGATCCAGTAGAGCAGCCTATTTCAAACTGTGAGTCACACATCTTTTTTATATTTTGGGTTGAGCTTTATTTTATAATGATTGTATAATAACAAAACATTTTGTAAATAATACTTTATAAAATGTATTGTGTTTTCTTACTTTGAATTCTTTTGCACTACAATGTAAATAAATAGTAAATAATAAAAAAATATATGAGTGATTTTCATTTATACATAATTTAAAAATGATATTTCAACCGATGAAGTCAGCGTCGCACTCCCTTATCTAGGCACGAGCTACTGGGGTGAGGGAGTGTTACAGTTTTTGGTATCAGAGCCAGGTTTGGGCAGTTTTGGGATTTTAAAATGATTTTAAAAAATAACTATAACATGTGTGTACCCATAAATGAGTATAAAAGTTGCTGCTTACTGATTAAGGCCGTTAATTTACAAGATAGGTAGAGTATGACTTAAGGGTCACAACACATTATGGCTGAAGGAGGAGAAAGTAATGAGCCTACAAACAGAGGCTTCATAGTGACCTAGTCATTGCCGAGCTACTGCATCAGGATCTGGTGCTAGCTCATCGCGAGAGCAGTCTGTGGCTGGTACAGGACAAACAAGAGCTTATGAAGAACATGATAGATTTGCTACAAAGAGCACCGCCACTGGGTTGAGAGAGTTTAGAACCATAGGCTCTAGAGTTTGAGATTCTTGTGACTAACCCATTAGGGTACAATGTGAGGGTTAGGAAGGTGTTTAGGGGTTGCCTAGTTGAAATTCAAGGAAGGCAATTCCAGCAGACTTGATAGAGTTACCATTCCACGAGTTCAATGTAATCTTGAGAATGGATTGGCTAGCTCATTATAGACTAATAGTGGATTGTGGGAGGAGAGAAATGATCATCAGAATTCCAAAACAAGATGAGATAGTGGTGATGGGTGAGAATAGAGGATATCCAGAAAATGTGATATCAGTGTTGAAAGCTCAAAAACTCATCAGTAAGGGATGCGAAGCACACTTAGCGTATGTGGTTGATATGGAAAAAGCAACTTCGAAGTTGGTGGATATTCCTACTGTTAGTGAGTTTCCTAATGTGTTTCTAGAGGAGTTGTCAGGGTTACCACCGAATAGAGAAATCGATTTTGCCATTGATTTGGTACCCGACACCACTCCTATTTCTATTAGACCATATAGGATGGCACCAATGGAGTTGAAAGAGTTGAAGATACAGTTGCAAGAATTGTTAGATAAGGGATTTATACAACCTAGTGTATTACCATGGGGAGCTCCAGTATTATTTGTAAAAAAGAAAGTTGGCACCTTACGTCTCTACATCGATTACAGACAGCTTAATAAGGTGGCTATCAAGAATAAATACCCGCTACCTAGGATTGATGATTTGTTTGATTAGTTGAAAGGTGCAACCATATTTTCAATGATAGATCTTAGATCAGGGTATCATCAACTAAAGATAAAAGAGTCAGATGTACCTAAGACAACACTTAGGACTTGTTATGGTCATTATGAGTTCTTAGTTATGCCCTTCGAATTGACAAATGCACCAACAACTTTTATAGACCTCATGAATCGAGTGTTCAGGCCATTTCTTGATGGCATTCTTGTCTACTCCAGAGACCGATTAGAATATGATCAACATCTCAGAATAGTGGTGCAAACAATGAAGGAGAATAAGTTGTATGCAAAGCTATCTAAGTGCGAGTTTTGGCTTAAGTCAGTCAGTTTTCTAAGGCACGTAGTTTCAGCAAAAGGTATTTGGGTTGACCCTAGAAAAATCGAGGCTATTTTTAATTGGAAACCACCACGAAATGTGATAGAAGTGAGGAGTTTCCTCGTATTAGCTGGATATTATAGGAGATTTGTGAAGGGATTTTCATCCTTAGCGACTCCTTTGACACGACTACTACAAAAAAAGGTTCGTTTTGAGTTGACAGAGAGGTGTCAAGCAAGCTTTGATCAACTGAAGGCAATGTTGACTGAAGCACCAGTCTTGACTCAGCTCATACCTGGAAAAGATTTTGTTGTGTACAGTGATGCTAGTCATAATGGTTTAGGTTGTGTTCTTATGCAAGAAGGAAAGGTGATTGGTTACGCCTCATGACAACTTAAGCCTCATGAGCTTAATTACCCGACACACGACTTGGAGTTAGTTGCTATTTTTTTTTGCTTTGAAGATCTGGAGACATTATCTATATGGGGAAAATGTTATATCTATACAGATCACAAAATTCTTAAATACCTTCCCTTACAAAAAGAATTGAATTTGAGACAATGAAGATGGTTAAAGTTGATCAAAGATTATGACTGTGTGATTGATTACCAGCCAGGAAAAGCAAATGTGCTTGTAGATGCACTAAGCAGGAAAATTTTAGCTAAAATGCAAGTAGAATCCACATTGATGCAGAAAATTAAAGATGCTCAAAGCAAGATGAGAAGTTAGTAAAGATAGCTACGGTAGTAAAAAATGGACAAAAGCCTGAATTTTCATTGATGGAAGATGGCATAGTATACTTCAAAAATAGGATTTATGTGACTAGTATAGAAGAGCTGAAGTCCAATATCTTAAAAGAAGCACATGGAACGGTATATACCATGCATCCAGGCGATCAAGACTTAAAAACTCAATAGTGGTGGCTAGGGATGAAAAAAGATATCACCAAGTATGTTGCTAAGTGTTGAACTTGTCAACAAGTGAAAGTGGAATACCAGTTACCCACAGGATTGTTGTAACCAATACTGATTCCAAAGTGGAAATGGGAAAGAATCACGATGGATTTTATGTCTAGTTTACCGGTGACTCAAAGAAAGTATGATGCAGTATGGGTGATAGTGGATCGATTGACAAAGTCAGCACATTTCTTACCGGTCAGAATGGGTTACTTATTGAACAATCTAGCCAAAATTTATGTAAGTGAGATAGTGAGACTTCATGGAGTGCCAGTATCTATCATTTTTAATAGAGATCCTAGATTTGCATCGCAATTCTGGAGGAGCTTACAATAAGTGTTAGGATCTCAACTCAAGTTTGGCATGACTTTCCATCCACAAACAGAAGGACAGTCAGAACGGATTATCCAGTTGTTAGAGGACATGATGAGAAGTCATGTGCTTGAATTTGAGGGAAGTTGGAATTGACATATACCTCTTATGGAGTTTGCCTACAACAATAGTCATCAGATGAGCATAGGTATGGCTCCTTATGAGGCATTGTATGGAAGAAAGTGTAGCACACCAATTTGTTAGACCAAGTTGAGTGAAAAGAAGTTGATAGGCCCAGAGTTAGTGCAAGAAATAGATGAAAAGGTTAGAATTATCAAAGAAAGATTGAAAGTAGCTCAAGATCAACAGAAATCGTATGATGACCTCAAGAGGTGAGATATAGAGTATGTTGTGGGAGATAAAGAGTTTCTTAAAGTTTTGCCTTGGAAAAAGGTATCGAGGTTCGATAGAAAAGGAAAGTTGAGTCCAAGGTTCATTGGTCCTTATGAGATTTTGGAAAGAATCAGACCCGTGACATACCATTTAGCCCTTCCGCCAAAGTTATACCAGATTCACAATGTATTCCATGTATCTATGTTATAGAGATATAGTTTGATCCGACTCATGTCATACCAAATGAAGAAATAGAAGTATAGACGGATATGACTTATGAAGAGGAACTAGTGGCGATATTAGTGCTTGAAAAGAAGATTCTTTGGAATAAAAAATTCCTTTAATTAAAGTGCTATGGAGGAATCATTCTACAGAAGAAGCCACATGGGAGAGCGAAGAAGTCATGAAAAGGCAATATCCTTAGTTGTTCATAAATTGAATAGGTAAAATTTTGAGGATGAAATTTATTTTAAGGGGGAGAGAATATCATATCCACAAATTTAGGCCCCTAGTCGCCCGAGTTCTTAAACCGACTCAACAGTTCGACCGGAGTATAAATTTAGATATTTACTGAAATATAATTAAAATAATGGCCAATAATTATGAAAAATACTCAAAAAGTGTTTAAAGTATTGCCTCTTCATGTTAAATTATGGTAAAGGACTAAATTGCAAATTTTGAAAATTTAGGGGTCAAATTGCAATTTATAAAAAATTGGAGGATTAATTGGGATAACTATCAACTAAATACATGAATTGGGAAATTTTATGCATATGGATGCTAGCCACACCAAGTGGCATGCAATAAGTGATCAATTAATGAAAGTATCTAGAATATGGCTTAGGTGTCTTCATAATTAATTAAGTTTGTCTTTTGCCATTAATCACTCATTCTTTCTTATCACTTAGCATCTAGAATTTTATATTCTCTAAACCAACTCCACGTTTCCTCAAGTTCTTCCATGGCCAAAACTTGTTCTAAGAACAGAAAATGAGAAAGAGAGGGAGAAAGGCATGGAAGAGTAGATTTCATGCAAAATTGATCATAAGGAAGCTAAAAAAAGTAAAGAAAGGTAGAGACTAAAACATATTATGGAAAAAGAGAGATTTGATGAATGGAAGTTCTAATGATCTCTTTTATATATTCTAGGAACTGAAATTGTCAAGGATCTAGCTCAAATGAGTAAAGGAAAAAAGAAAGAAAAGTAAAGTGAAAGAAAAGAAAAGAAAAGAGAGGTTTGTGCATAACTTAAGGCAGCAACCTATAATTTATATTTGAGTTGTATGATTTAAATACTTGGCATGTTAATAATTCTAAATTAATATTATTTTGTAATAGAAATCTTGGGGAAGCATGTTTGCTAGAATTAGGATTAATTTTGATAAAAATTGAAGGTGGTAATTATGTGTGTTCTTTGTTGGAATTGATGAGCAGTAAGTGCTTAAACTGTTATAACTTGAGTTTTGGAGTTTGGATTTGTGTGTTCTTTGTTTGGTTTGAAAGATAAGACATATGGATATAACTTTTATTAAGACCCTAACATCTTAATATGTTTGTAATTGTCCCAGAAATTTATAAAGTTTGGACTTAGAATCTGTCTAGAAAATTTTGGGCGGAATTGGTAGTGACTAGTAAGTGTTCATTTTATCATATTTTTTGATACATAACTCAGAATTAAGTGATTCAAGTTGCATATTAAAGCTAAGATCAAGAACTAAACTTTTTAGGTGGAACTTGTAACTAAATTAAGATTTTAACAGGACCACAATTAAGTTACAAAACAGAGAATGGAATCTGCTAGTGATAGGGCAGCATTTGAGTTGTGGAATTAAAAGCATAAAATGATGTAAACCTTGATATATTATGCAAATACTATTTTTATTGAGTAATTGTGTGATTAATTGAACCTTTACATGTATGAAATGGGTGAATTTAATAACTATGAATTTTATTGACATTAAGTAAGCCCTAGAACACCTAACTAGAACCAGACTTAGGATGTTGGGTTTTGAAGAATGAATCATATTCATAAACGCAGCAAAAAATAAAATTTTTCAAAACCCAAAAAAAAAGATCATACTTGTACCATTAAAACTAATTTATATAAATGTAAATGTTAAAAATTATACCCTGTAATTTTTATTTGTTCTTCAAATCTTCATTTTTTTGGGTTGTAGCAAACCACAACAATCCACACTAGGATGTCTCTAATGATAATCCACGTGAAGAATGAAAAAGAAACTATCAAGAGAAAAATGGTTTGAACAAATTCAAAGTGCTAGCTTTGAAAGTGTTCTTGAGAGAATTGTTTTTATCTTAAAAATATTTTTTTTCACAAAAAATATTTTCATGTCTATTTTCTACCATTTGATTTCTTTTATATTTGAATCAAATTCAAAAATAAGATGAAAAGTCAAAAATTGAGAAAATGGTAATTAATGAATAGTAATTGGCCATAATTGGCCTAATTATGGCCAATTGCAGCCGTGGGCCAATGGATGGAAGCTGCAAGTGCACTGGGCCTGCTGTGGGCTACTGCTGGGCAGCCTAGCTGGCCCGCAAGGCTGGCCAGCAGCCTGCCTAGCCCGCGCAGGCCCGTGACACTCCTGAACGATTTTTTCGTGCGATCTCATCGCGATACATCCTAAAATAAATCTCTCATATTTTGGATCCTATCCAAGACCATTTTACTCATTCTCTATATCTTCAATGCGTATGACCCATTAGGTTGTCGGTTACGTTGGCCACTTAAATTAACAATTAATTTAAGCAGGTCATGAGCGGTATCTAGCAACACATCATGACCCCCAATTGACCGGAAAGTCAGTGGTTTGACTACGAACCTTTCTATAGACAATTTTTGTGCAATTATTCCTTTCACCATTCTATAACCCACTTGGTTCAGAGTATGGACATGTGTCAACTCCCACTAGACTGACTTAGTTCTTGTTCTTGAGGCTCATTACTCTATTAGATATGTCATTGAAGACTATCTTTATGATATTTCCACTCCGGCCAGAGATTCCTGAGTAATGACCAAGACAAGAGGCCATGGGTATACACTCCTTCTATCAAGAGTGGTGAATCCTTTGTTGGTTACCCAATTACCTTTGAATATCTCAAGCTGTATCCAATCACCACCCTATGAGCTACCTCTTTGAGGCAACAAGGAATAGTGTCAAAATACAAAATCAATATTCAAGATATCCTTGAGTACCTCAAGTCTAAGGATACTTGCACCATTGCTATGATGCGACTATCATTGACATTTGAATAGATTATCCATATGATTGTCTCATAGTTGGTAATCCAATGTACTTAGCTACACTTAGCAAGCATCCACATGCTAACTCTAAATATCTCATGTTTATAGATTATGAGATCTACTACTCGATCCAATCAAGGAGTGTAACATGTGCTAGTCTGTCTGGATTAATAATGTCCTATCTCATTAATCCTATGACTAGGGATAATTTTGATACTAACATAATTACACATGATAAGAATCACAATATCGTGATCTCATCATGATTTCCTTCATTCTATGTTATATATCAAGGACTTCATTAATTGATTTAAGATCAATTCATATATCAAATGAACATCAAATTAATGGAAAAGCCTTTTGTTAATCAAATAAAATTGTACAATAAGTGCAAAAGGTGATTGCCTTTAGAGCACTCCTCTAACAAGCTTCCACTTGCACTAAAGCCAATCGCCTTTGTATTTAATTCCATAGGCGAGTACATGAAAATCATATTTCTTTTGGGGAAGTGGCTTAGTTAAAGGATCAGTAATATTTTGTTCAAGGGCACTCTTTCTATCTTTACATCATTCCTACCAATGATTTCTCTAATCAAATGGTATCTTCTGAGTACATGTTTGGATCTCTGATGAGACCGTGGCTCCTTTGCTTGCGCAATGGCTCCATTATTATAACAATACAATTGTATTGGATCAATAATGCTAGGAACCACTCCAAGTTCTGTGATGAATTTCTTTATCCAAACTGCTTCCTTTGCTGGTTCAGATGCTGCAATGTACTCTGCTTCGGTTGTGGAATCAGTAGTCGTTTCCTATTTGGAACTCTTCCAACTAACTTCTCCACTATTTAGTGTGAATATATAACCTGACTGAGATTTTGAGTCATCCTTGTCATATTGGAAGCTGGCATCGGTATACCCGCTCGCAGTAATATCTCCATCTCCATATACTAAGAATACATCCTTAGTTCTTCTTAAGTACTTAAGGATATTCTTGACAGCCACCCAATGACCCTCACCAGGGTCTGATGGGTATCTACTCGCGACACTCAGAGCATATGATACATCGGGTCTTGTACATATCATAGCATACATGATTGATCCTATAGCTGAAGCATATGGAATCAAACTCATGTGTGTCCTCTCATCTTGTGTCTTTGGACACAAAGACTTTGAGAGAGTAATCCCATGGGTCATAGGAATATATCCCCTCTTGGACTGCTCCATGCTAAACCTCTTTAGCATTTTATCTATGTATGTAGACTGTGAAAGACCAAGCAATCTTTTAGATCTATCTCTATAGATCTTTATCCCTAAAATATAGACTGCTTCTCCAAGGTCTTTCATAGAGAAATTCTTGGATAACCAAAATTTGACTGATTGTAAGGCTGAGACATCATTTCCCATTAACAATGTCATCTACATATAACACAAGAAATACGATTGCACTCCTTCTAACCTTCTTGTAGACACAAGGTTCATCCGGATTTTGTAAGAAACCAAACTATTTGATTGTCTCATCAAACTGAATATTCCAACTCCTGGATGCTTGCTTTAATCCATAAATGGATCTTTGAAGCTTGCATACCTTTTTTTCCATCTTTAGATATGAAACCTTCTGGTTGTGTCATGTACACATCCTTAGTCAGGTTTCCATTAAGGAAAGTTGCTTTCACATCCATTTTCCACATCTCATAATTATAATGAGTAGCAATGACTAGGTGTATCCTTATGGATTTAAGCATAGCTACTGGGCTAAAAGTTTCATCGTAGTCAATTCCTTGTCTTTGATGATAACCTTTAGCAACAAGTCTAGCTTTATAGGTAATCACATTACCATCCATGTCAGTTTTGTTTTTGAAAACCCACTTGCACCCTATAGGCTTTATTCCTTCGGGTGGCTCAACCAAAGTCCATACTTGGTTTTCATACATGGAATCCATTTCTGACTTCATGGCTTGAAGCCATTTGTCAGATTCTGAACTATTCAGAACCTCTTCATAGGTTGTAGGCTCATCATTTTCTATGAGCAGTACGTCATTCTGTTCACTAATGAGAAATCCATATCTCTCTGGAATAGTATATATCCTACTTGACTTACGAAGCTTTTGTGTTTTAGAAGGTTGAGCTGTTATATCATCTGTATGAGTAACAAGCTCAGGTTCAGGTAGTTGATCAGCATCTGTTTGAGCATCTTGAACTTCCTCAAGTTCAATTTTTCTCCCACTATCTCCTTTTAGAAGGAATTCTCTCTCTAAAAAGATAGCATGTCTTGAAAAAAAAAACCTTTTGTTCCAAGGGGTGGTAAAATTGATATCCATATGATGCTTTTGGATATCCCACAAACAGACATCAGTCAGACTTAGCTTATAGCTTAGCTGACATTGTCCGCTTCACATAAGTAGGACAACCCCAAATTCTCATGTAAAAAAATGTGGGCCTCTTGTTATACCATATCTCATATGGAGTAACATCAACTGACTTTGAAAGAACTCCATTTAATATATAAATGGCAATCTCTAGTGAATAACCCCAAAAGGATTTAGGCAATTCCGCAAAACTCATCATAGAACTTACCATGTCTAACAAGGTTCGGTTTCTTCTTTCAGCCACACCATTGTGTTGTGGAGTGTAAGGTTGAGTCCATTGAGATAAAATTCCATTATCCCTAAGATAATCTAGAAATCTTGGCTCAAGTATTCACCTCCTCGATCTGATATAATTGTTTTAATACTTTTTCCAAGTTATTTTTCTACTTCATTTCTGAATTCTTTGAACCTTTCAAAAGCTTCAGATTTGTATCTCATAAGATACACGTATCCATATCTTGAGTAGTCATCGATAAAAGTAATGAAGTCGATGAAACCACCTCTAGCGTGTGTAGACATTGGACCACATACATCTAAATGTATTAAGTCTAAAAGTTCATTAGCACGTTCACCCTTTCCCTTAAAGGGTAATTTAGTCATCTTGCCTAGTAAACAAGATTCACATGTGTCATAAGATTCATAATCAAATGACCCCAAACTACCACTTTTGTGTAGCTTAGCCATGCGTTTCTCACTTATATGACCAAGACGACAATGCCATAAATAAGATGATTTCAACATATCATGTTTTTTCCTTTTATTATCATTGATGTTTAAAATTGGATTTGACATATCTAATATGTATATTCCATTGCATAACATACCATTAGCATAAAGAATTCCATTCAACATAATAGAACAACAATTGTTACTAAAAGCTAAAAGGAAACCATTCAACATAATAGAACAACAATTGTTACTAAAAGCTAAAAGGAAACCATCTTTATTTATACTTGAAAAAGAAATAATGTTCCATTAGCATAAAGAATTCCATTCAACATAATAGAACAACAATTGTTACTAAAAGCTAAAAGGAAACCATCTTTATTTAGACTTGAAACAGAAATAATGTTTTTAGTCAAAGCAAGTACATAATAGCAATTCTCCAAATTTAATATAAGCCCACTAGGGAGGGTCAATACATATGTTCCTATAGCTAATGCAGCAACCCTTGCTCCATTTCCAACGAGTAGGTCTGACTCTCCATTATTGAGCTGTCTATTGTTCCTTAGGCCCTACATATCAGTGCATATGTGTGAGCCACAACCGGTATCTAATACCCATATATTATTATTGGAAACAATATTAATTTCAATGACAAAAATACCTGAAGTAGATGGGGCATCAGATGCCTTCTTCTTTAAGGACTCCAAGCAAGCCTTGCAGTTTCTCTTCCAATGGACATCATTGCCACAATGGAAGCATGTCCCTTTTGGAGCAATCTCCTTGGCCTTTTTCTTGGCCACGCCTCCCTTAGGCTTCATGAACTTCTTCTTCTTCTTCTTAAGGTTCTTCCTTTTAGAACTTGAAGAGTCCACCAGCATCACAGCCTTACTGTCCTTCTTGACAGATGGCTCAACTGTTTTAAGAAAGTTAATCAGCTCAGGAATAGTGGTAGAGATTTGATTCATCCTATAGTTAAGCACAAAATGTGAATAACTATCAGACAAACCGGTTAGAATTAAGTCAATACTTAATTCGTGGTCCATCACAAATCCCAAGGTGGCCAACCTCTCAATATAGCCATTCATCTTCAATGCATATTGCACTAGAGATGTCCCCTCAACCATCTTAGTGCGGAAGAGCAACCTTGAAGTTTCGAACCTTTCGAAATGTGTTTGCTCATCAAAAAGCTCTCTTAGATGGTATACTATGGAATTAGCATCCATAGCCTCATGCTGCTTTTGCAACTCAGCTGAGATAGTAGCAAGCATAATGCAGCTTGCCATCTCACTATCATCGAAATGCTTTTGATATGCCTTCTGAACATCTTCAGAAGCATTAGCAATAGAGGGATTAAGGAGTGCCTTATCTAGGACATAGCCAATCTTTTTGGATTTGAGAACTATTCTCAAATCCAAAAAGATGGGCCCAATCAACTTATTTGATTCCATTAGAGATCGCAAATTCACACTTGTCATGATGATGATTCTAGCAACCTAGATGTAAAATAGAACATGTTAGAATGTACATAAAATGCATGTTTATTAGGTCTTTAATAAATCGCTTTATGGCTCCCACTATTTTATAGTGAATCCATAGCCCTCACTATGAACCCGAGAGAACTTATATGGAAGTTCTCCTAGTGGGTTGATATCCAACTAGCTAAGAATAACCTTGAGGCAACTCAACAAGCTATCCTTAGTTTGGTTGGTAGGTATCTAATCTATACCAATTGCATTATTCATGCAACTATCGAATCTTGTGCTATCAACTTATTGATGTGTGCACATACATTGGGATATCGACTCTTGATATGTGTACATCTCATGTATACAAACCCAACTTCACCTCCAATACACATTAACCTTGGCGCAAATCCAACAAGTTAATAATATCGGTTAAGTCTAACCCATTAATCGTGAAATCTAATTTCAATGGATTGAACATATTCTTATAGAGTGAGCTTGAGGAAACTCAACAACTCTACCTCTAGAAGAACTCTGGTTCTCCCCACATTAATGGAAGGCGTAAGACTTAATTGTTTATTTAGTGAGGGATTTCTTTGTTAAGTCTCATCAAGTTATTATTTCATGCTTTTATACATCATACATTCATCACATTGATATATAAAGATAGTTACATTAACTATATGACATGATTATGGACATACTAGAGTCAATCTCCTGAGCCAAAGAGAGATTGACTAGGTCTTACCTAGGTATATGCATGAATTTACAACCCAAAATAGAAATCAAATTCCTATTTCTAAGTCTTCTTGTTTATGGTACCAACTCCTTTGCTTCTTGCTCCTTTGTATCTTCATTCTATCCTAATCCTATGTAATCTAATTACATATTTCAAATTATAGAAAACCTTAATTTACATTTGAGGGGAGTAAGATGAGAAGAGAAATACATAAGAAAGAAAAAGAGGTAGGGACACGCAAGCCCTATTTACCATAAAACAAAATAATTTCATGCATGCTCAATCACATTGGGCCTAAGTCCATAATCATCCATCATACCTTTTCATACACCTCTAATATGCATTCTCTAATGCACAAAATAAAAATGACAATTTTGGATTTCAATTTATAAATCGATTTAACACTTGAATCGAAATTGCCTATATGTGTTCTTTCGGTTAATTTAATTTTGTATGTCATTTTATAGTGGAATTTAATATTTAATCAAATTAAATTAAATTCCATATTTCCAGAAATAATTCAAAATTAATTGTCCTTAAAATCAGAATATTATGATGTTAAAATTAAACAATTTAATTTTAATATACATACCAATTTCTAGTCATACTAGAATTACAATTGCACAATTTAAATTAATTCAAAATTAATTTCCAAAAATTCTAAAAATTTCCAGAACATCAAATCACCATTCCAATATCTTTATGTCAGCTCAAATTTATCAAAATATTTTTGGCACAAGCCAAAATTCCTAAGACAAACGAACCAACACACTTAGACACTCAAAATGACTAATTCGATATGTAGAATTTTTAAAATTTCAAATGCTTGCAAAATAATTTTGGCATGCATGTAACATCAAAATAACATATTTTTAATCGCATAAAAATTATTTTAAGGTTCTGAAAATAAAATAAACACATACGAAAAAATCAAACAAAACAGCCCCACCGGGTAAGCTAAAATTGGCTCTTTTTTGTATTTGTTTGAAAAATTAATTAAAATAATTTTTAATTAATTATTGGATACTTCCAGAGGAATAAAAATATTTTTAATATGTCTAAATAAGTTTTTCATAATTAAATTACAAAAAAAAATGCAACCAGCCCCGTCAATGAAGCCAAACAACAACACATGTTCATAAACAAAATAATTTTAGGCATTTTTGAAATAAATCCAAAATTAATTATTTGAATCACATTCAAATCATTTTTCAATCAAAATAATCATTCTTAATCATCCCATGATCAGATTAAAGAAAGAAATATGTGTAAATTATATTTTACAAATTAATTTCAATTTTTCAAAACCTATTGATCCAAAATCATCAAAAACATTCAATCCCATTGCACTTTCAATTAAAATTAATATTAATGGATACAAGGAGGCTATGATACCAATGTTGGGTTTTGAAGAATGAATCATATTCATAAATGCAGTGAAAAAAAAATTTTTAATTTTTATTATACCTTGTAATTTTTATTTGTTTTTCAAATCTTCACTTTGCTGGGTTGTAGCAAACCACAAAAATCTACAGTAGGATATCTCTAATGATAATCCATGCGAAGAATGAAGAAGAAACTATCAAGAGAAAAATGGTTTGAACAAATTCAAAGTTCTAGCTTTGAAAGTGTTCTTGAGGGAATTTTTGTTGTCTTAAAAATATTTTTTTTTCACAAAAAATATTTTCATGTTTATTTTATGCCATTTGATGTCTTTTCTATTTGAATCAAATTCAAAAATAAGATGAAAAGTTAAAAATGGAGAAAATGGTAACTAATAAATAGTAATTGACCATAACAGGCCTAATTATGGCCAATTACAGCCGTTGGCCAACGGATGGAAGCTGCAGGCGTGCTAGGCCTGCAGCTGGGCAGCCCAGCTGGCCCGCAAGGTAGGCCAGTAGCCTGCCTAGCCCACGCGGGCCCGTATGGACCCGTGACACTCCCGAACGATTTTTTCGTGCGATCTCATCGCGATCCATCCTAAAATAATTCTCTCATATTTTAGATCTTATCCAAGACCATTTTACTCATTCTCCATATCTTCAATGCGTGTGACCCATTAGGTTCCCGATTATGCTGGCCATTTAAATTAACAATTAATTTAAGCAGGTCATGAGCAGTATCTAGCAACACATCATGACCCCCAATTGATCGGAAAGTCAGTGGTTTGACTACAAACTTTTCCATAGATAATTTCTGTGCAATTATTCCTTTCACCATTCTATACCCCACTTGGTTCAGAGTATGGACATGTGTCAACTCCCACTAGACTGACTACATCACGTCTAGTCCAAGTAATGTTAGTTATTGTCCTTGAGGCTCATTACTCTATTAGATATGTCATTAAAGACTATCTTTACGACATTTCCACTCCGGCAAGAGATTCCTGAGTAATGACGACGACAAGAGGCCATGGGTATACACTCCTTCTATCAAGAGTGGTGAATCCTTTGTTGGTTACCCAATTACCTTCGAATATCTCAAGCTATATCCAATCATCACCCTATGAGCTACCTCTCTAGGGCAACAAGGAATAGTGTCAAAATATAGAATCAGTATTTTAACTATCATTGACATTTGAATAGATTATCCATATGATTGTCTCATAGTTGGTCATCCAATGTACTTAGCTACACTTAGCAAGCATCCACATGTTAACTCTAAACATCTCATGTTTATAGATTATGAGATCTACTAATTGGTCCAATCAAGGAGTGTAACAAGTGTTACTCTGTCTGGATTAATAATGTCCCGTCTCATTAATCCTATTACTAGGGATAATTTTGATACTAACATAATTACACATGATAAGAATCTCAATATCATGATCTTAACATGATTTCCTTCATGCTATGTTATGTATCAAGGACTTCATTAATTGATTTAAGATCACTTATCAATTCATATATCAAATGAACATCAAATTAATGAAAAAGCCTTTTATTAATCAAATACATTTGTACATTAAGTGCTAAAGGTGATTGTCTTTAGAGCACTCCTCTAACATAGGATAGATTAGCATGCCAAGCAGGGGGGAGCATGATTAAATTCATTAATGGTATGATTAACAACACCGGGTATGGCACTATTATATACGTCGGGTATGACATTATTATCCATGTCGAGTATGGCACGATTATCTACATTGAGTATGACACTTTTATCAATATCGGGTATGGCACTATTATGAAACCGGTAATGGCACTTATATGTGCAAATCATATTGCCCAGGTGACATTCCTAAGTGCCTGAATGATAACTCTGTTATCCTAATCAGGGGTTCATAGGTGGTATGGGCAATAAAGGGCTATGGATAATGATGATTTGATAGAGTAAAATAAATATGAGATGAAAAAGAATAAAATTTATGAAATGTATGTTTTGCATGAAAAGATGATTGGGTGTTGTGAGCACAAAAAGGTTATAGAAAATAAAGAAGTGATTGAAAATAAAAAGGGAATCATGAATGGTAATGTGAATAATTATGATTTGTTAAAGTAAAACAAATATGGGATACAAGAATATAATTTGATGTTTATGCATGTTAGAATACTATGGCATAAAAAGGTTAAGGAAAATAAAAGGAATAACGACTTGTAACATGGTTAATTTTGATGTGTTATATAATGATGTTTTAATAAAGTAAACAAGTATGAGATAAAAGAATCTAATTTGATGTTTATACATGCTAGAATACCATGATATGTATATTTGCATGAGAAGATGATTGAGCATAAGTTGGTATATGATATTCCATGGTGCATAAAATAGTTTATTGCCTTATTTATATGCACTATTAACCCTAGAACTTAGTGTGAGAGTTTCTCTTGCGCAGGTATAGCAAAGAATAAATAGACAATAGTAGACAAAGGTAGCAGTGGCCTGATGCAGTAGAGTAGACTGTTTCAAACTGTGGGTCACACATCTTTTGTATATTTTGGATTTAGCTTTATTTTATAATGGTTGTATAATAACATAACATTTTGTGAATAATAATTTATAAAATGTATTGTGTTTTCTTAGTTTGAATTCTTTTACACTACAAAGTAAATAATTAGTAAATAATAATAAAAAAATATATGAGTGATTTTCATTTATATATAATTAAAAATGATATTTCAATTGATGAAGTCAGCGTAACACTCCCTTATATTTGGGGTGAGGGGGTTTTACATTTAATGTTTGAGGTTTTGGTATTTGTAGTTAGTAGATTGACTAGATTGCTTTTAATATATATTTGAGGCGATGTTATGATTGAGTTTGATTTTTAAAACAAATGTGGAATTGGTATTAAGATGGTCTTGAACTTCATTGATTTTGTGATTTTGATTTGAGTGTGATTGGAGCATTAGTAAGACTTCGAGATGATAGAGAATGAGACTGAACATGTGAGTTTATGTGTTTGTTTTGTTGCATGTTAGTTATATGAGTGAGTTTTATGTGTTTCTCTATGTTTAGGTGTTGTTTGAGGTTAAGCAATGTTTAAGTGTGGGAAAATTTTATTTGTCCCTTTTTAGTATAGTTTTAATTAGTGCATTTAATTTTGGGTTTTTAGCATGTTTTACTTACATTGTTGTTTATTTTTGTAATGCCCATCAATTTAGGCTTAGATAATTAACATGTTTAATTATGGTAATTAAAATTATTTGAGACTAAATTTGGAAATAAAATATAATAAAAATATTTATAAGTGAATTTTTATTAAGTTATGTGTGTTAAATAAAAGAGAGAGAAAGGTTAGGTAAGTTAATAATAATAAAGTAAATACCACGAATTTAAGTGGATATTTGGCAAAAACAAGGGGGGACCTAATAGGGTATTTACCATGAGTGTAAAAATATTATTTTTCTTATATTTCTTCTTCAAAATTTCAGAACCCTAGCCTTCCTCCCACTCTTCCATATACAAATTCTCTCTTCTTTCACCTATCTTCTTCTTCTTCCTCCTCTTCCTTTTCCTCTCCCCAAAACCATTAAACAACTATAAAAGCTTAAGGTTTGAAAATGTTAAGATTTCATTGTATCAAGGTTTGTACATATAAGTATATTCCTTTGTGTATTTTTTTGCATTTCAATGATGTTTGATGTTGAAGGATAAGTGAACAAATAACTTCTTGTATTTGCTAATTTTGTTAAAATTCATCTGGAATAGTCTTAATATATTTGACTATATCTTTTTGTTATGGAACTTGGATAAAGATAAAACTAGTGGAAAATAAAAATAGACATATCAATCTAAAACTTTTATAAAGAATATAAATACTATATTTGATTTTATGTTAGTCTAAATATTTCTACAAATTCTCGGATATAGAAGTATGCAGAAAATTTTGGATAGTTATTTTCTGAACATTCTATGGTATTTTGGTTATATCTTTTGTTATGTCACTTGGATCAAGATGAAACTAGTTGGAAATGAACATAGACACATAGAACTAAAACTTTTATAAGAAGTATAAATACTATATCAGAGTTTAAGTTGGTTTAAAAATTTCTACAAATTCTCGGATCTGGAAGTACCTAGAAAATTTTGGATAGTTATTTTTTGAACATTCTATGAAATTTTGGTTATATCTTTTGTTCTTGAACTTGGATTGGAATGAAATAGTTGAAAATGAAAATAAACACAAAGATCTAAAACTTTTATAAATAGTGTAAATACTATATTTGAATTTAAGTTGGCCTAAAAATTTCTACAAATTCTCAGATTTGGAAGTACCTAGAAAATTCTGGGTAGTTATTTCTGACAAATTTATAATATTTTGGTTATATGGTTGTTCTTGAACTTGGATCGGGGTGAAACTAGTTGGAAATGAAAGCAGACAATAGATATAAAAAGTTTATGAAGGGTATAAATGCTAGTTATGATTTATATTAGACCTAAAATTTGATACAAAATCTCAGACCTAAAAATATTCCGACAAATACTGGGCATATTTTTACTGAGCACTATATGGTTATTTGAACATAACTTTAGCTAGAAAATTCAGATTTATATGAATCTTTTTGTATATGAAAGATAAGATAATTAAGCTAAAATTCATAAAATACTATAAGGTCAAATTCGAATTAGAAATAGGTAAAAGATGCAATCTAAATTCAAGGTAGAAATCTGTCCATAAATAAAAATTTAGTAATTTGGTATTTTAAATATTGGGTTATATATATATATATATATGTTTTAATTTTGAATAATATGATAGTAGTTATATTTAAAATTCTTATTGTGTATTGACTAAATTAATATGATATGTTGTGGTTTGAGGTTTCAAATGAGATTGAGAAATAGTGAATTTGTTGAATTATATAAACAATAACAAGAGAACATCAATTAAGCCCAATTCTCTAATTTAGGACTAGAAACAAGATAGATGACATGTCATTGAGGGGTTTATGGTACCGTAGGAATTTATAATAATATGTAAAATTTTATTATAAGGACAAGGTGGCTTAAGCTCGGGTGAAAGCACTCCTGCTTTACAACCTGCATTTAAATAGTTCGGGTTTAGAGTTTTGGGGATATAAAATATAAAATAAAATATAAGAAATATGAAAAAAAGAAATATGAAAAAAATTACTTATTAGGTAAATGAAACAAGGAAATAGAAATCACAAATGAGGTATGAATATGAATTTACCTTTGTAAATTAAGGCATGCATATGTGTTAAATCAGTAAACTAGGTATTCAATATTCCATATTGATATATAATAATTTGATATTGTTTTATATTGCAGTAGAAAGGATTGTGATATATTGATTATTAATTATGATTATTTATTTACAAAATTGGATAATATGAACATTGAATTTTTATGAA
The DNA here is from genome assembly GCA_023653625.1 of Triadica sebifera. NCBI lineage: Eukaryota > Viridiplantae > Streptophyta > Magnoliopsida > Malpighiales > Euphorbiaceae > Triadica > Triadica sebifera. The sequence goes on along the minus strand of CM042898.1, from coordinate 12,569,372 downwards.
ATATCACAAGTGTATGTATGAATATTTATGCATATATGTACCACTAAGCATTAGGTTGCTTAGCGTGTGAGTATTTTCCCATACGCAGGTTCAGAGCCTAAAGAGAAAAGTTGACAGGAAGGGAAGCAAGCCCATACAAAGTCAAATAAAGTAAATCCACATCAGAGGGTTGGTGCTTTATATGACATACATTTTGTTCTTGTCCACATGTCATGGGTGATGAGTATAATTATGGTTTTCAAAAGTTTTACATGTCTCTTTTATGATGGAAACATGCAATTTTATTTAGATCATATGTATTTTGTAAACATCGGGATAATGAAAGCCTAAACTTATGTTTGAAAATATGGACATAGTTTGTTAATTTCGCATAAAATAGAGTCATTAATTGAATGTCATATTGCTATCATGTAAAAAAAATAATTAACATGTGAAAATATAATAACTAAAATGGAAGAAATTTTAATTCAATCGAATTTTAAGGTAATAGGCAGGTGACATTCTCCTATATAGTTGGGATTATTCCTAACTATATGAGAGGGTGTTACATTTAGTGGTATCAGAGCCAAATTTAGACAATCCTATACCTAAATGGGCTAAAGGTTTATCATGCATGCATTGTATGCCTCATATGACTCTGACATAGGCTACTTCTCTATCCACTTATAGGATTATAAGAGAGTATGGAAATTCAAGCACACAAAGTTACTGAATGTAATAGTTCTCCTAATACTGGAGCACCGAACTAGCCCAATGTAGCTAGTTTTCAAGGTTCGGATGCTATACCAGATGCAACCCAACAGGTTCCTAGACATGCCGTCCAGGACCAAAACCCTTTAATGCAGCAGATGGCTAGTTTTCTGCAATAGATCACAAGAGTGGTACCATAACCCACTCTATTTCTTCCACCTCCACCACCGAAACTGAATGTACAGATGGACAAGCTCCATAAGAATGGAGCCATAAATTTTCTAGGTACAAAAGATGATGATCTTGTTGTAGCAGAATATTGGTTAGAAAAGACCGAAAGAGTCTTTGATGAGCTTGAGGTTTCTATTGACCAAAAGGCAAGGTATGTCGTATCTCTACTCCAGGAATATGCTTATGACTGGTGGAAGTCAGTTCTTTTGAAACCAGAGGCTCCAAAGTCTATGACATGGGAATTCTTTATTACTGGGTTCAAAGAAGAATATGTTCTTCAAATTTACATATATGAGAAAAAGAGGGAGTTTTTGAACCTTAAGCAAGGCAAGATGACAGTGACCGAGTATGAGAGAGAGTTTACTCAATTGAGTAAGTATGCTTCAGAGATTATCATGAGCAAGACACACAAGTGCAGAAGATTTGAAGATGGCCTCAATATAGAGATTGGGGATTTTGTGACTGCATTCAACATGTCAACTTTACTCAACTAATTGCATTTGCAGTTAGTGTTGAAAAGACAAAGTGGCCCAATCTATAGGCAAGAAAGGTCAATACTACCCAGGACAGTCTCATGGAAGGAGTCAGGGACATAATATGAGTTATACATAGGATGGACTACATAAGAGGGGACAACCCTCTAGAGCTACATTTGTTATCGGTAGCAAACATACAAAGGCTACCTAAGAGAGTACTCCAATTTGTGGTACTTGCCACAAGAGCCATAAAGGAGAATGTTGGATGGTCACAAGTGCTTGGTTCAATTGTGGGTCCAAGAACCATATGAAAAGAGATTGCCCTCTGATGACTATTAGTGCACCTACGTAGACCGCAAGATCAGCTTGGGTTCAGAATCAGACTCAAATTAGAGGAGGTTGAGCAGGACCTAACTAGGTCCCAATAGAGACAATCAATAGGTCGGGACCTAGTAGGACTCCAGCTAGGGCATATGCTATGAAGGCCAGAGAGGACCAAAAAGCCATTGATGTGATTGTGGATATGTTTTCTTTACATGACTCAGTTTTATGTGCTTTATTAGATCATAATTCTACACATTCCTATGTTTGCACGAGCACACCTAGTCAAAATAGTGTGACGAGTGAGAATCTAGAATATGAGATTTAGGTCACAAAATTTTAGAGGAGTGCTCTAAAGGTAATCACATTTAGCTCTTATTGTACAAATTTATTTAATTAATAAAAAGCTTTTTCATTAATTTGATGTTCATTTGATATATGAATTGATAAGTGATCTTAAATCAATTAATGAAGGCCTTGATACATAATATAGCATGAAGAAAATCATGATGAGATCATGATATTGAGATTCTTATCATGTGTAATTATGTTAGTATCAAAATTATTCCTAGTCATAGGATTAATGAGATGGGACATTATTAATCCGAACAGAGTAGCACATGTTACATTCCTTGATTGGATCGAGTAGTAAATCTCATAATCTATAAACATGAGATGTTTAGAGTTAACATGCAACGATGATGACACTCTAACCCATAGCAATGTAGATCCAATTCTCTATGGAAAATAAACAACGACGACCACTAATAGCACCATATCTAAGCTCCTTAGATTGCATGGTTTCAAACCCTTTAGACAACTGATTTGATAAAAACCAACCTCCTACTTCTTTGACAACAAAACTTAAAACCTAATCGATGGTAACTCTAATTTTCAACTTAAAACATAATGATCATGATATTTCACAAAGCGGGAATGAATCCAATAGAGATTTTACAAAAATTCTATGAATGGGAGATTGATCAAAGATGGGTCCAATTCAAAGATAACAAAAAATCAGTGGATCATAGTGTTGTCACTAACTAGGTAATCTCATTCTTTAAAACTTGTGGATTGCAAACTTAAAAGCAAACTTGGGAGAGATTGATAGCTGAAATAATTTAATGAAATTTAGGAAAATAGTTATCTTACTTTAGTAGGAAATTTTTAACAGTAGGGTGGCAATGTCTGAGAGTAAATTGAAAAAATACAAATGAAAAGGATTAAAATTTGATTGGAAATTAAATTAGAGACCCCACTATATGTATTAAGAATTCAAAATGAGGTAGTGAAAATTATTACTTTATGAACTTTTGAATTTATACTTTGTGAATATTTTGAGAATATTTTTCAAGTTGAGTGATTTAATGTTTGAAATTCAATATGAGCTGATATTCTGGATTTTGTTATGGAAAATTGAACTATGATTGATATTTGTTATATTTTCTTTATGGATATTCTTGATGTGATGTGGTTGAGATGTGATATAATTAAGTATTTTATATGTTTGAAATGACATTCTTAAAACTAATTAAGATTATGATATGTTAAAATTGATGAGTTGAAGTTATTTATGTGTTGGATATGGCTGATTAGTTGAATTTTTAAATGGTATTGATATTGAGATTGTTCATGTTAAATGTTTGAAGATGGTGATGATAGGTGATATGTTTATGCTATTAATTTTGATACTCATTTTGGTTTATCATATTAATAAGTTGAGATTGAATATGAGAATGGTTTGTTCGTTGATGTTGCAAATGTACATGCAATATGACATAAGTGATGACAAATATTGTGATGATTGATTAGGTTGGTTTTTGATATTAGATAGTTGATATTTTGATTTTGAACTTGATTTGAAATATTTTTTGTGTTTGTCTATGTATTTAGAACTTTTGAAATATGAAATTTACAATGAAAGTAACTGTAATGGTTGAACTCTTGAACTTTTAAAATTTGAATATAGGTAATCCTTGAAGTTATGATTGGATATGATTTTATCTTCTGATTTTGGATAGGTGATAATTATATTATCTTGAAAATATTGTGATTTCATTTGCTGATATTATGATGGTAAAAGAAATATGATTTGAATTTTGAACTTATGAGCAATTTGAATATTTGAAATTGAAAATGAATCTAGAAATTTCATTATTTTGGATATCCATTGGATTTGGACATGGATAATATTATTAGATGCTTAATGAATATTTGAATCATATCTGATATGTGTTGAATTTATTGTAATGATTGATAGTTGGGTTTACAATGTCAAAGTTGAAACATTATAGCCCATTGGATAATTAAAAATACTATTATAGGTTAGATGTTTGAAATAAAAAAAATGTCATGGAATGATTAATTTCTTATGCGTGGATATACTAAACAATTTGTAGAATTTTTGAGTTGTAATATATTGATGATATGTTGAAATTTGATAACAGCAATTTTTCATTATATGAGAATTGAAATTGATAGATTTTTTCTTGGGACATGAAATTTTTGTGATTAGAACTGTATAAGAAAACTTATTCTGCACACCCTTTTATGATTGATGATAAAAAAAAAGGGAGATATATGTGAATTATAAGTATTGTTGATTGAAATTGAAGGTGTGAACATTTTAGCTATGAGATTATTGTGTTGAAACAAGTTATGATTTAGATAGGAATTGATTGATATTGCTTGAAAATAGCTGAATTTTAACATAATGCTTCTTGTTTCAAGTGGTATTTTCATAGAATTTATATTATAACATTTAAATGAAAGTGCATGTAGGGGGTACTAGGTGAAATTTTATTCATAGATTTAATTACGCCCTAGGCATGGATTAAAGGGGAGATTTTTGTGTGTTAACATGGTACAAATTCTAAGTAATGTAATCAAGATTTTGTCATCATCAAAAAGGGAGAGAATGTTGGCTCAAAAGTTACAATTCTTGTATTGATGATTTTAAAATCATGATTGAAGTGTTATATTATTATTATTATTATAATTTCACATTCTAATGTGCAAAAAGTTGGAAATAAGGTGAAGCTTCAAGAAAGAGAAATATGTGCAACTAAGAGATATATTAAGATATGAATATAAAGTTCTATTGACTATGGTCTAAAAGTGAAGCTCAAAGTATAAAAGATTTTTGGATAAAGTGTTTTTCACTGGTTAGAAATGTAGTTTTTCTAATAGAGTATTGTAATCGAGTATTTTAATTGAGTAATTTAATTTTATAACAGATAGTTTTTCACTAAAAGATAAAATAACGGCTAATTTTTTGTAAAATGTGAATCTGTCTCTATTGACTAGTTTTTTGCACAAAGACTATAAATACTTATTGAAGCTCAAAGTATAAAAGATTTTTGGCTAAAGTGTTTTTCACTGATTAGAAATGTAGTTTTTCTAGTAGAATATTGTAATCGAGTATTTTAATTTTATAACAGATAATTTTTCACTAAAAGATAAAATAACGGCTAATTTTTTGTAAAATGTGAATTTGTCTCTATTGGTTAGTTTTTGGCACAAAGACTATAAATACTTGTTGAAAAAATATTTCAAATATTGGAAAATTAAAGATTTTACAAGAGAAATGTCTTATACTCTCATTAAATCATTTTCCTTCCATATTGAGTTTCATTCTTTAAATATTATTTATATTGACTCTAATTCTTCTTTGTGTAATTCATTTCTAAGTTTTTAAGTGATTTATTTATGGGTTAGTTTCCAAATTAAGCCTTAAATCTTAGTTGTGGGGTTGTTTTGCACCATTGGGATAAAAGCTAATAAAGTATTTTCAAGTTTTACTTTGTAAAAACTTGGGTTTGGACTCATGAGAATTAGGTAGAACTCTAGGTCTGTAATTGGTTTAATTATTGCCCTTAAAAAGAATCATTAAAGGAGAAAAACTCTCAAAATTGAATCTTGAGAAGTAGATGTAGGTAAGAGACTGAACTATTATAAATTCAAGTATATCAATATTATTCTTCCTTCTTTTATTTTCAAATTTGATATTCTGATTTAGTGAAAATTTTCAGATTTGAATTTTATGAGAAAATATGTTAAAAGATTTTTTGCAAAAATTCATTTGTGCTTAAATTTATTAAAAGTTTTTATTGCAAATAAAAGAAGTGATTTATTTAGCAAAAACTAAATTTAGAGGTTAATAATTATTTCTAGTCAAAAACATTAATTTTGTGAAAAAAATTTTTAAATTACCCTTGTAAATATTTTCTGCCTAGTATTAAAATATTTTTAGTTTACTGAAAAACATGAGTCATTTTGTAAATGTCATAAATGCTTAAAATTCTCAATTCTCTCTTGTTGTTAAGCTATTTCGAGACCTATAAAGACAATACCCATGAAACCACTAGTGATGGTGGTAGTGGCAGTGGCAGCGGCAGCAGCGGCTGGCCAACTCCCGCGGTGGGGAATGGTGATGATTGGATACTATTTCTTGTTATATTATGGTTTTGAGTGCGTTGGCAAACTATGAGACAGAGAGTGTGAAACGGACTTGATATTGACAAACTTTCCCTCTCTACGAACTGTTTTCACACTCTCGTCTCTAAATTTAACGTATTTTCAGTTACATTTGTTTGTTTTTGGGTGGATTTTTTTCTTTTTCTATTTGATTCAATCTCTCTCTTTCTTCTTTCTTTGTCTTCAATTTCCAACTATAAATAATGCAAATAAATTTACTGTTCCATTAGGGTGTCTTTTGACTCCAAAAAAACTGTCACCCACCTAAATAAAACCATATAAATCTCTATGACCTATATTTTTATTCACTATATATGTACAATCCCACTCTCCTTTTCCTTGCTTCCTCCTACAGCTAACCAATCTTAGTTCTCTCTCTCTCTCTCTCTCTCTCTCTCTCTCTCTCTCTCTCTTTTCTTTCTTTTTCTTATTTCTTGTTCTTTATCTTTTTTAATTTCTCTCTAAACAAACACATATTCAGGTGGTGTAGGGAAAAATGGAAGCTACAGATAATGAAGTCACCACCAATATTGTAAAGGGTAAGCGAACAAAACGGCAAAAGGTTCAATCTCCAATCTGTTTTGCTCTCACCACTAATTCCTTAAGCATTGATGGAGATGGAGGAAATATTAATGATGCAGTCGCCGGCGACTGTGGTATCAGCGACGGCGGAGATGATTGCACTAACGGCAAGATTTCCACCAACATATCCCTGGCAACAAGTTTTCAAGAATTTCATTATCAAGATAGTACTGAGGAAGAAGAAGATATGGCTAATTGCCTTATTCTTCTTGCTCAAGGTCATTCTAAAGATCATTCCCCTAAACAGGATACTGAGCATGATAATATATCCGCCGCTACGGCCGGAGTTTACAATGCCACCAACATTTCCAACACCACTGGCGGCGGCAACAACAACAAATTCAATAGTAGAAGATTAATGGAAACCGGGTCGTCGGGTTTGGGCAAGGCCGGGTACTATGTTTATGAGTGCAAGACTTGTTGTAGAACATTTCCATCATTTCAGGCATTAGGTGGGCATAGGGCAAGTCATAAGAAGCCAAAAGAAATTCATAATAATGATGAGAAGAAACAGTTGACAGTATCATATGATGAAGAAGATGGCCATTATAAGGATATTTCATCACTTTCTCTTCAATTGAATAATAATAATAATAATAATAATAATAATAATAATAATAGAGGAGCACGTGTCTATATAAATCATCATCAAAGCAAGGCCAAGATTCATGAATGTTCCATTTGTGGAGCTAAGTTCACCTCTGGTCAAGCTTTAGGTGGCCATATGCGGCGGCACCGGGCACCAGTCGGGGCGGCGGCGACTACCTCGACCACCACTAGTAACACAAACTTATCATTAACACTAATGGCTGTGGAATCTAAGGAACCCAAGAAAGCAAGAAACTTAATTTCTTTGGATTTAGATCTCAATCTTCCTGCACCTGATGATAAAAGACAAGCCTTTGCTTCAAAGCAACAACAGCAACAGCAAAAACAAGATCAGCAACAAAAATCACCTCTTGTGTTTTCAGGCCCAACTTTGGTGGATTGTCATTACTAAATAAGTTTATCATTTTCGTTTTTCTTTTTTGAAAAAAAAAATTCTGAAAGATTTTAATTTTTCTTAATTAAACACTGGATCTCAAAAACTGATATAATTGTATTTTTTTTCTTTATCTTATTCATTTTTGTACAAGAAAATGACACTATTAGATTCTTTTCATTCTTGGCAATCTTGTTGATCTCAACTTAATGCTACATATGTATATAATTCTTTGTGTTCTTCAAAAGGGTACTCAAATTCATGAAAAGTTCATGATGGCCATCTTTTTTTTTTTCCTTATTATTGTTCCTTCTTTTTTGTTGTGTATATATATATATATATATATATTTATTTATATCGCCAAATTTGGCCTATATTATTTTTATTTTCTTAATTTATTATTCCCAGTGGGTTAGTCACTTAAAAAAGGCAATGCTATTTGTTTTTAAATTGTGTTATTCACCTCTAACATAACCCAACAAAAATGCATTTCTCTCTCTATATACATATAAAAATGAAAGAAGATATATATATATATATATATATATATATATATATATATATGTAAAAGAAGAGAAAGAAAGGAACAAGGAAAGCCAATGAGAATGGTTATTAAAACCAGCTTGGACATGCCAATTCGACCAGTAAATATACAAATTGTTGAGGAAACCAAGTCGGTTAACACATTAGAATCGACGATCCTTTCATCCGGCAGAAGAACTGGCCAACTGACCAATTTAATTGATTAAGAGATTATTGGAAAATAATGAAATGTATTTATTGAGAGTCCAACTTAAGAAAGAGTGAATGGTTGTTGAGTGTTCAACCTGTGGCCAATATTCTGAATGTGTTTGGTATCCTTCAAAATTTTATTTAATATATTTATGTGTATTTACGAGTCTCCAACCATATATAATTGATAAAATTAGATTTAATTATTTGTATTTTTATTCAAAATTTTTTATTTAAATTATTTTTAAAATTATCTTGATTTCTAGCCAAAAAAAAATTAAATGAGAAGTAAATATTATAATGCTATTTTTTAAAATTTTTTGCTCATTTTGATTTTTAAAAATTAAAAGTATATAATTGATCACCTGTATCATTGTTAAAAACATAAATAAAATATATATATTATTATACTAGAGAATATTTTTAAATTAATTATATATTAATTTTAAGTATAAATATAATAATTTTAAGCATATTATTTTTCATGAAACAAATTTAATATAAATATTTTTTATATTTTACTGTATGTAAACATATTAAAAATTATATTTTAATAGAATTTCACTTTCACACTTCAACTCTGATTTTTTCGGTTTATTCACCATGTTGGATCTGAAAATATTGCGAGTAAACTTCGTGTATGAATATTGAAAGCCTTTTCTCTTAAAATAACGAATTGCCTTATAGAAAAGTTAGTTCCTACTTAGCTATTTTTGTTTTTTTCTTGGCTTGGTCCACCTCCTTTCTAGTTACTAGCCTACTCAATCAACCTAATTAATATCCCAAAACAATCATTCTCTACTTCGTCACCCACAAATCTTGACATGCACAAGCACTTCAGTAATTTCTAGATTATAACTTTACAATTGTGTGAAATTGAAATTTAATTGTATATTTGAGGATCAAGACAGAAAGATGCCTATATATATTCAATAACATAATGCATTTTTTTGTTGTTGTTGAGATCTTTCATATTATTAGTGTTTTTCCAGAATAAAATGAAAAGATGGGTAATTTGTAAATTCTGACCACATAAATAATTTTTTTTTATAGATGCGATTTAGATAATTGTTTTTTTCAGAAAGAAATTAAATTAGGTATCATAAAACTACAAGATCATGTAAAAATTAAGTTGGGCGATGATATCCATTAAGAATAAGACTAATGTAGAGCAAAAAATAAGGCTTTGTACTGAATCCTCGTCCATGTATATAATGTCAATTTTTTTAATCACAATTAGCTGTTCTTAAGTAAGAGTAGCTGTCTGTCAACGTCATGAAGAAAGAGAGAGAGAGAGTATGCTAATTTAAGAGTTCGGTCAATTTCTTTAATTAATTAAGTTTGCATAGTTGATATACAAGTGATATTTAGGGAGGTAGCATATGGTCAAAATTTTCTTCATTCAATCAATTAATAGATGGGAATATTAAATAATATTGAGGCAAATATTTAAAGAGATTGAGTCTGTTAGTATTTATTAAGACCAAAAGCTGGTCTAGAGTCGGTCTAAATATGCAAGTTTATCAAAGTCAAACTCTTTTCAGTGCTAATCCAATATAAGGAGCCATCGATAGTACTGGTACCTTCATCATTTTGTATATATTTATTTTTGTTGCATACATAGAATTTTTGTTTTTCTATATTTAGATGGTAGGTCCTATCTCTAAATTTCACTCTGCTCAAGGGGCCAAACTACTGGTGAAAATGCATCTCCATTCATTCTATTTATTATATATATATATATATATATATATATATATATATATCCAGATAATGGATCAAGAAGAAGGTTAAATTGGTTAGAAAATAAATTTTTTAACTTTAAGGCGGAGAATAAATTAAAATAAAATAAGAAATGAGAGATATCATCCACAAGATTTATAGAGGTGCGGATATTAACAAATTCTACTTCTTTCCCCAATTTTGATTGAGTCATTTTCTAATACACTAAGTGTTACAATGGAGTTTTACAAGCTCACTCCCAACTATGATGTTTCTCTTAATATCTAACACTTAACCTATAAATTCCCTTGTATTTTTTAATGGCTCATACAAAAACTATTTACTTGCATTTTATGGCTTACACAATAAACTCTTACTAGTGTTTCACTTTTAACCCAATATACCCAAACTCACTTGAGTAATTGATTAAAATGAAAACACTCACCAACCTACAATACTCAGAAATTATGAGCAATTAGGTTTTTACAAAAAATAGGAGTTTGTTAAAAAAATAATTAATGCACAAGGCTACAACAAGATTAATGATTCAAAGTTATTGTTGTTCTTCTTCTTGTTCTATTTGGATTCATAAAATGACTTATATTTATACTTTCTCTGTTAATTATAGTCGTTTGGGTGTATTTAATGCGAAAATAGTCATTGAACCAACTCTTAATTTTGCACCTGACATGTTTCTTTTTCCTCATTCACGGGTGTGAATATATGTGTCACAATCGTGAATGTTCTTCCAAGCAGTGGTCCAAGTACTGACTTTGGCCGTGAAGCTTTCTAGAAGAATTGGAAGTACTTGATCACGAGCATAAATATGCTTCCAAGCAGTGGACTAAGTGGTGACACTGGCCGTGAAGCTCTCTAGAAGAATTAGATATGTTTTGGTCACGGGCGTTACTATCTTTCATGAACTTGACTACTTGATCATTCACAGTTTAGTATGATCCTTCATGGCCGTGAACTTTGAATATTGGAGAGTTGACATTAAGCGTTATTCACGAGCATGACATAAGTAGTCACGGGCATGACTTTGTTATCTCTTTGATTTTAATTTTCAAAAATTCTCTTTCAATCTTGCTTCATATTCTAATCAAGATATATCCTATTTAACACAATTATAACATAAACATTGTTAAAATATTATTTTTATTTTATTTGTTAACATCAAAATGATGGAAATACTCCTCAAGGTTCACCAATCTCTCCCTTTTTGATAGTGACAAATAATCTAGCAATATGTGCTTTTGAGAAGTCTCCCCCTCAAAAGGTGCTTAAGATAAAATAATAGAGTGCAAGATTTGAAAGAAGTATAGCAAAGATATTTGCAAACATCTAAGGTATATCTTAAGTATATCTCATTAATTAACACATATATCACAACTGTATCCAGAGTATATGTGAGATATATGATAAGTATATAACATCTAAGGTATATGCAAGGTATATCTTAAGTATATCTCATCAATTAACACATATATAACAAGTGTATTCAGAGTATATGTGAGCTATATGTTAAGTATATCAAATAAAATATGTTAACCTTGCAAAGTATATGTGAGGTATATCTTATGCATATTATCAATTAAGGAAAAGTTTACATATTTCATACCACACATTGCATATTTATGTATAAATCACATTCACATATATGCTAGGTTCTCCCCTTTTTTTCATCAACAAAAAGAATTGAAATGTTAATAAGATGATTGTATTAAAATTAGAGGATAAGAGTTACATTAAAAAAACATAAAATAAAGTCCTATAACAGCAAAAATAAAGCTACTACAAGAAAACTAGAACTCTAGTTAGGCTTCAAGCCTGACAGACCATCCCTAAGGCATGCAAGGCCTTGAGGCTGTCCATACGAGACTCTATAAAGTCTTTGAGGTTTTCCAACCTCTCATCGATGGAAGCTTGCATCATGTCAAGGCAAGGTACTATAAGATTAGCAACCTACTATGCCAAGCTGGATGTGGTAGAGGCCGATGACTGACCAACATCCTTAACTACCGCCGGTGTCGATATCTTATCACGAGCTTGCTTCCTTTGCTGGACAGACTGGAGACCAGTTTTGAATGTGTTAGAGTTATGGTTTTCCCAATCAATTTCACTAGCTGGAGTGGTGAAATGGTAGTAAACATTATTTTCATAAATAATGCAGACAACTGCTCCCATCTTTATAAAGGACTTGACATCGAGCCGATCTTATGGATGAGCTGGAATAAGAGTGTAAATGTGCTCATCGAGATTCAAATACCCTAGCTCAATGGCAAGGTGAGTTACATACCTGCTAATCAAAATATATCTCGATGGCTTCGTTGCAATGGAAAAGAGATGATTTGCAAACCATCGAGACAAAGCTAGGGATAGTCCTCTTCATGTCATTTCCAATAAGAAGAGCTCTAATTTTTCGATTGCCATATTGCTATCTCCTCTAGCAAATATACCATAGGTGAGAAACCTATGTAAATACTTATGTACAGGAGACCGAAGGTGGGTGCTCTTTGTCTTCTTCACATCCAAGCAACACTCAGTGCCGAAATGTGGCTAAGTTGGAGGAGGATAAAATTTGGCTTCACTCTTATTGAGGATGCCATCAGAAGGAAGCTTGAAAATAGTGTCAAACTCCGCTGCTGTGAGAGTTAGGATGCTTACATAGCTGGAATTTGAAAGTGCTGGTGGGAGAGACTTGCAACGTGCTAAGGAATTCGAGAGTTGTTAGCGTTGGCCAATAAATGTCCATGAATTCTTTGAGATGACAAGCTTGTAACTGTTCAGTCATGCTTGTCTCAAGAACAAGAGTCTTGATAGAATTCCACTCGAATCATCTAGACCAAAGTAGGAGTCTTTTTTTTGAGAATGACATATCACGGATGGCAATTTTTTGAAATGACATTGAGAAGATAATCGATGTGATGTCTTGGAGCATGTGATTTCTTCCTTGTGCCTTTGGAAGAATTAGGTTACATTTTGATAAAAATTTAATAAAGGATTGGAAAATAAATTTTTTGGAACAAAAGATTGAAAAACCTTTGAAAGAAGTTGTGATTCTTCAAAGAGAGAGATGTTTGAAAGGTTTTTATACATGGAAATGAATGTGAGGAGCCAGAATTTGTGATAAATATTGAATGAGAGTGTTAAATGAGGGAATTTGTGGAGATGAAAATGAGAAAATGGAAGAAATTTTGCTTTATAATCGATAGATTCACGGCTGTAAATAGTCAATCATAGGCATGAATAATTGTGGTCACGGTTTGTTGAAGAGCCGCTCTAGCCATGAAAAAAAAGATGAATCGAGTCACGGTCATGACATTAAATAGTCACGGTCATGACCCAGGACTTGCACGGGAGTGATAGAAATAGTCCCAGTCGTGAAGAATTAGGCTTCATTACTTCTAACTGTAAGGCAAAATGTTAATCAAAGTGTGAATGGTTCTGTAATTATTTGTCATCTATTTTCACGTCGTGAAGATATGTCATGGGTGAAAATCAGGCTATTCATATGAGTGACAAAAATAGTCACGGTCGTGAAGATTTAGGCTTCACTACTTCTAACAATAAAGCAAGTCATGAATCAAAGCATGAAAGATACTGCAGCTTTTTGCTATTAAGTTCATGGTAATGAATATGTCTCACATGCGTGAACTACCTCAAATCTTCAAAGAATAAAACTAAGTATAAAATAAGACTAAAAGATTTCTAAGGAAGTTTCTATGCCCTTAAACATATATTTCCATCATATCCACCACTTCAAATTATAAAATTACTCAAGTAAGGAGCATCATATGAAGGAAATAACATTCAAGGTTAATGGTTCATCATATAATTAGCAAGAAAATAATTAAGAAAAAGTTGATCCATTAAGCATACTAAGTTATCTTCTTATGAAACAAAAACTTTCTTCATTAAGAGGTTTTATAAAAATATTTGTCAATTGATTATTTGTATCTATAAATTCCAACACAACATCTCCATTTTGAACATGATCCCTAAGAAAGAGATGTCTAATGTCAATATGCTTACTTCTAGAGTGTTGAATAAGATTCTTAGATAGATTGATGGCACTTGTATTATCACATTTGATGGGTATATGGTCCAAGCTGTGACCATAATCCTTTAGTTGTTGTCATATCCATAAGATTTGAGTGCAACAACATCCTACTCCCACATATTCCGCTTTAGCGGTAGATAAGGCAACTGAAACTTATTTTTTGCTAAACCAAGAAACTAGACATTCAGACAAGTGCCTGAAGTAATCTTTCTATCCAAAAATTAGCGGCATAATCCGCATCCGAATATCCTATGATATTGAAAGATGAATTTCTAGGATACCATAAGCCTAGATGCAATATGCTATGTAAATATTTTAAAATTCGTTTTACAGCATTCAAATGTGATTCCTTGGGACAAGATTGAAATCTAACACATAAGCATATATTATATATTATATCGGACCTAGAGGCAGTAAGGTATAAAAGTGATCCAATCATACCTCTATAGAGCTTTTAATTTATGCTCTCACCCTTCTCATCTTCGTCCAATTTTGTTGATGTGCTCATTGGAGTCTTAGCATTTTTTACATCATTCAATTCCAAATTTCTTGATTAACTCTTTAGAGTACTTAGATTGGTTGATGAATATGCCCTCATTGCTTTGCTTGATTTGTATACTAAGGAAGAACTTAAGTTCGCCCCATCATGCTCATTTCAAATTCCCTACTCATACACTTAGCAAAATCTTGACAAAGCAATTCATTAGTTGACCCAAATATGATATCATCAACATAAATTTGAACAATCAAAATGTCATGCTTATGCTTTTTAATAAACAAGGTTGTATCAACATGTCCTTTTGAAAAATTATTTTCTAAAAAAAATGAACTTAGTCTTTCATACCAAGCTCTTGGAGCTTGTTTTATACCGATACAAGGCTTTAGAAAGTTTAAAAACATAATTAGGTAGATTATTGTTAGAAGAGTGCTCTAAAGGCAATCACTTTTAGCACTTATTGTACAAATTTATTTGATTAATAAAAGACTTTTTCATTAATTTGATGTTCATTTAATATATGAATTGATAAATGATTTTAAATAAATTAAGGAAGTCTTTGATATATAACATACCATGAAGGAAATCATGATGAGATCATGATATTGATATTCTTATCATGTGTAATTATGTTAGTATCAAAATTATCCCTAGTCATAGGATTAATGAGATGGTACATTATTAATCCGAATAGACTAGCATATGTTACACTCCTTGATTGGATCGAGTAGTAGATCTCATAATCTAAAAACATGAGATGTTTAGCGTTAACATGTGGATGCTTGCTAAGTGTAGCTAAGCACATTGGATGACCAGCTATGAGACAATCATATGGATAATCTATTCAAATGTTAATGATAGTCTCATTATAGCAATGGTGCAAGTATCCTTAAACTTCAGGTACTCAAGTATATCTTGAATATTGATTTTGTATTTTGATACTATTCTTTGTTGTCTCAGGGAGGTTGCTCATAGGGTGCTGATTGGACACAGCTTGAGGTATTTGAAGGTAATTGGCTAACCAACAAAGGATTCACCACTCCTGATAGAAGGAGTGTATACCCATGGCCTTTTGTAGTGGTCATTACTCGGGAATCTCTGGTCAGAGTGAAAATGTCATAAAGATAGTATTTAATGACATATCTAATAGAGTAATGAGCCTTAGGGATAAGAACTAACATTACTTGGACTATACGTGACGTAGTCAGTCTAATGGGAGTTGACATATGTCCATACTTTGAACCAAGTGGGGTACATAATTGTGAAAGGAATAATTGCACGAAAATTGTCTATGGAAAGGTTCGTAATCAAACCACTGACTTTTCGATCAATTGGGGGTCATGATGTGTTGCTAGATACCGCTCATGACTTGCTGAAATTAATTGTTAATTTAAGTGGCCAACATAACTGGGAACTTAATGGGTCACACGCATTGAAGATATGGAGAATGATTAAAATGGTTTTGGATGAAATCCAAAATATGAGAGAATTATTTTGGGATGGATTGCAATGAGATTGAATGGGAAAAATCATTTATGAGGGTTACGGGCCCGTGCGAGCTAGGCAAACTGCTAGCCTGCTTAATGGGCCATCTGGACTACCCAGCAACAACCTGTAGTAGGCCCAGCGTGTAACGTCACACCTCTTATGCATTTTAGTATAACCTATCCAAATATGGTTGTAATCATACATGGCGTACTGGAAAGGTAAAATACCCTGTTAACAATAGTAGTAAAATTGTTTTTCATATCCTGTAATATAATTCCATGACTTTGCAAGTCTCATATCCTATAATTTCATTCAATGACTTGCAAGTCTCATATCCTATAATATTATTCACTGACTTTGCACAGTTAACACTGAGGTTTTCACCACAATATAATATATCACATATATCAAAACATAAACTTTTCACATAAGTATTTTCGAGTTGATTTCATTTATACATATTTAGACTCATTCCAAAATGACTATACCTATTCAAGCACGTAAATACAAAAAACACATATGACATATTTTCATGCTTGTGTGGAATGCAAGGAGAGAGAGAGTGATGAGGCTCGGCCAGTGACCTGTGCTCCATGTCTTTTATACGCTACTCAAAATGAGCTATCACTTCTCTTTACCTGAAAAATGATGCAAATTGATGAGTTGTGGCTCAGTGAGAATAACCATCCAATGAGCTCTAAAGTACCAAACAACTCATAGTCATAAATCACAATTCCAATATATACCATGTATTCCATTCCATTCATCAGTCAATAACATATAAATATAGATAAAATCAAGTATTCAATAATTGTTATTTACTTATGCTTTGCTTGTACATTTTATTTTGTTGTGACCAGATTAAACGAACATTGCCCCGGGTTTCCATGTGAACATTTGCATTTGCATTTGCTAGCTAGCTTGATCATTTGTTTCATTTGCACATTTGTTGGGCCATAGGCCTCTTCTTTTTCTTTGCACATTTGTTGGGCCATAGGCCTCTTCTTTTGCTTTGCAATGTCGATTAACTAGTCACAACGCCTTTTTAGCCCATATGCATATGCACTTGTATTTAATCATTCATTAACCATTGCATCTTTATCATATACAACATACATATATTCCCTATATACCTCATATGTCAAGCATACACCTTGTATATACTATACATGTACCATGTATATATATCACATTTGTCAAACATATACCTCAAATATACCACAAGTATACCATTTATATGTACCACAATGTCACAAATTATCCATCATTACATTATGAAGGACCAATCATGACAATCACATGAATCACATAGCAAGCAACATTCATTTGCACTAAAGAATTCAATCGATAATTAGACTCACCATTCTCCTTTGATTCCGACCCCTAACTTATTTTCTATCCGCTCCTTGTGGGTCTCCAATATGTTGCAAGCCTAATATGAAAAAATTAATCAATTAACTCATGATTAGGGAGACTTAATGTGGCTTAAACAAATTAATATGCATTGTTCATGTCAATAGTTGAGATTTTTCCTATAAGGCAGTGTGACCTTATGGGACTGTTTAGCCTTTAAATTTTTCTATACTTGACCAATAAGTTTGATTCTTGTTCCTAATTAAAACTAACATATAATTATATAACATATTAAAATTTCAGACCAATTGGATCATTGTAAAATATTTGGTGGAATTTCTAAGAGTGTTCTGTTTTCTGCCTTTAGGCAGTTTCAGGGTACTCAGTAGGCAGTTCAAACCATGGAACATTCATGGTTCCATTCACCATAACTCACCATTTACAAGCCCTATGAACCTGAAATTTTGTATACAGATACAAAATACATATATCTACAACTTTTATTTTTTGATAGACTTCAAATAAGTGCTTTAAAATATTCTAAATCAGACCACACAGTAGCTAACTTGGTTAGGGTTTACACCCTGACCAGTTTCAGTACGAAGGGCATATCTCTCCCTATACATAACATCTTGCAAAAATGTTTACATATCCACAAATATAAGATATAAAGAAACAACTTTTGTGTTTTACACATTTTCAGAATCAATTTCTATTAATATCAAAATCGGGGTGCAATTCATTGCCTAATATTGAACCTAAGCAACTCAAATCAACCATATAGCAATAAGAATTGATTACTTACAAAGAACAACCTTGAAAGGGATAAATTAGCTTCAAAAAATAGATGAAACAAGGAAGAATTGAAGTCTGAAATGGAGGAAATTGAAGAAGAAGTCGGGCTGGAGTGAGGAGGCAGAAATGGGAAAGATGAAGATAAAGGCAGATTTATGTTTTTGTCTTTTTATCTTTTTCTCATCTCATTTCTCTTCTCATTTCTCATTTCTCTTCTCATTTCTCTTCTCTTCTCTTCTATTTCTGTTTTGTTTCATTTTCATTTTATTTTATCTATATTATTATTATTATTTACATATATATATATAATTTGACTAATCTACACAATAATACCACTTAATCTTTTGGCCCGGTTGAACTAAATTAACAATGCAAAATGTTTACTAATCTTAATCTAATTATTTTTCTTAGTTTAATTTAATCACCTTATTCAATTTATTTCTAATGTTTTGTTATCTTCATTTAGGTTATAATTACACAAGTGCGACTCGATACAAGTGCCAAATACTAGGACACGTAGCTAGTGCGTGTCATAAACTTGTTCCTACGAAAATACGTATGAAATGCACGTGTTCAATTGAATTGTATGCAAGATGCTTATGTTCGATGAAATGCATGTGGGGAAGGTCAAGGATGTTACAATTCTCCCCTCCTTTTAAAAATTTCGTCCTCGAAATTAATACCTGAAAACAGGTGTGGATATTGCTTTTTCATATTTTCTTCTGTTTCCCATGTTGCCTCTTCTTGTAAATGGTTACGCCATAATACCTTAACCAAAGGTATTTCACGATTTCTTAGCTGTTTAGTCTTGTATCCAATGATTTGCACTGGTTCCTCAACATAACTCATGTCCTCTGCAATCTCAATGGCTTGATCTTTAAGTACATGTGTAGGATCTGACCTGTATCTTCTAAGCATGCTCACATGAAACACATTATGTATCTGAGCCATCTCGGGTGGTAAAGCCAACCTATAAGCCAATGGACCAATCTTCTCAAGAATTTCATAAGACCCTATGTATCTTGGGCTCAATTTATCCTTCTTGCCAAATCGAATTATCCCTTTCCATGGAGATACACGAAGAAATACCTTTTCACCCAACTCGTATTCCATCTCCCTTCTATGCTGATCAACATAACTTTTCTGCCTATCCTGTGCTGCCTTTAGCTTGTTCTTGACAACCTTGATCTTATCCACTGTGTCTTGCACTAGCTCTGGCCCTTCTAATGCACGTGCTCCTTCTTCATCCTAAATGATAGGGCTTCGACACTTTCTGCCATACAATGCTTCATATGGTGCCATCTGGATACTGCTATGATACTGGTTGTTGTAAGCAAATTCAATCAATGTTATATATTCATCCCAAGCATCTCTGAATTCCATAGAACATGCCCTAAGCATTTCTTCCAATGTCTGTATAGTCCTTTCTGATTGTCCGTCAGTCTGTGGGTGGAATGCAGTGCTAAAGTTCAATTTTGTTCCCAATGCATTCTGTAAACTCACCCAAAAACGTGAAGTAAACCGTGGATCTCTATCAGACACAATGGACACTGGAATGCCATGCAATCTGACTATCTCATTCAAATATAATTTGGCCAAACTCTCAAGTGTACAACCCCATCTGATAGGTAGAAAATGTGCTGACTTGGTTAATCTGTCAATAATTACCCATACTGCATCATTTTTCCGTGGAGTTCTTGGCAATCCATAGACAACATCCATCGTTATTCTTTCCCATTTCCATTCTGGCACTGGCAATGGATGTAACTTACCAATTGGTGCCTGATGTTCAATTTTGATCTGCTGACATGTCAAGCATTTGGAAACATATTCTGCTATATCTTTCTTCATTCTTGGCCACCAGTAATGAGGCCTTAAAGTGTGATACATCTTTGTCATCCCTGGGTGCATTGCATACAGTGCATTGTGTGCCTCTTCCATTATTTCCCGACGCAAGTTCTCAGTGTCTGGAACACATATGCGTGATTTTAACATCAGTACATCATCCTGCAATTGAAAATCTTTACTGTTTCCCTGCCTAACTGATTCAATTTTCTCACACAATTTAGGATCTTTGCTTTGTGCTTCTTTGATCCTCTCCTTTAGTATAGGTCTGACTCGAAGAGTAGCAATAAGTGATCCTTCATCATGTATATTTAATTCAACATTCATAGATCGTAATTGAATCAAATATGGAAAAGATGATACTTGCAAGTGAGCTACACTGCCACTAGCCTTCCTACTCAATGCATCTGCTACCACATTGGCTTTCCCTGGATGGTATTCAATTGTACAGTCATAATCTTTCAATAGCTCTAACCACCATCTCTGCCTCATGTTTAATTCTTTATGTGTCAGCAAATAACCCAAGCTTTTATGGTCTGTGAAGATTTGGAATGTCTCACCATATAGATAATGCCTCTAAATCTTCAATGCAAATACAACTGCAGCCAATTCTAAATCATGCACTGGATATGAGATCTCATGTGGTCTTAGTTGTCTGGATGCATAAGCTATCACCTTACCATGTTACATCAACACACATCCGAAGCCTTGGTGAGAAGCATCACTATATACTGTAAACCCACCTGTACCTGTAGGGATGGTTAACACTGGTGCTGAGGTTAGCCTGTGTTTTAGTTCATCAAAACTCCTCTGACATTCTGGAGTCCACTTGAAAGGCACATTCTTTCTTAACAATTTAGTCAAAGGGCTAGCAATTAAGGAGAATCCATCAACAAATCTGCGGTAGTATCCGGCTAATCCCAGAAAACTACGCATTTCTGAAATATTTTTAGGAGCTTCCCAATTTACCATAGCCTCAATTTTCTTTGGGTCAACCTCTATGCCCTTACACGACACCACATGTCCAAGAAACACCAAATGATCTAACCAGAATTCACATTTACTCAATTTGGCATATAATTGTTTCTCCCTCAAAGTTTGCAACACAACTTTTAAATGTTGTTCATGTTCTCCCCTATTCTTTGAGTACACCAATATGTCATCAATAAATACTATCACAAACCTATCCAAACATGGTTGAAACACCTTATTCATTAAAGCCATAAATGCAGCTGGAGCATTTGTCAATCCAAATGGCATTACTAAAAATTCATAATGTCCATACCTGGTTCGAAAGGCATTCTTTGGAACATCTGCTTCTGCTACCTTCAACTGGTAATAGCCTGATTTCAAATCAATCTTGGAGAATATTTGGGCTCCTTGCAACTGATC
This sequence comes from Triadica sebifera, assembly GCA_023653625.1. Classification (NCBI taxonomy): domain Eukaryota; kingdom Viridiplantae; phylum Streptophyta; class Magnoliopsida; order Malpighiales; family Euphorbiaceae; genus Triadica; species Triadica sebifera. The sequence goes on along the minus strand of CM042898.1, from coordinate 12,547,728 downwards.
AAACAAATCATCTATTCTGGGTAACGGATATTTGTTCTTCACCGTCATTTTGTTCAGTTGCCTATAATCGATGCACAATCTCATTGCTCCATCTTTCTTTTTAACAAATAACACTGGAGCTCCCCATGGTGATACACTGGGTCTGATATACCCTTTATCAAGTAACTCGTGCAATTGGGCCTTCAGCTCTTTCAACTCAACTGGGGCCATTCTGTAGGGTGACCTTGATATTGGTGTTGTTCCTGGTACTAGTTCAATAGTGAATTCTATCTCTCTATCTGGTGGTAAACCAGGTAGTCATCTGGGAATACATCAGCAAATTCCCTTACTACTGGTATATTTTCAAGCAAGCTATCAGTGGTTCTAATATCAGTCACATATGCCAAATATGCTTCACATCCCCCTTTGATCATTCGAAATGCCTTCACAGCTGAAACTAGACATGTAGGCACAAGTTTTCTTTCACCTAGAAATACTACCCTTGGCTGGTTTGGTGATTCCAAAATTACTTCCTTAGTAAAGCAATTCACTATTGCATGATGTCTAGTTAACCAGTCCATTCCCAGTATCACATCAAATTCATATATTGGCAATAAAATCAGATCAGCTATTAACTCAACTCTGTCAATGCATATCAGGCAATCACGACATACATTATTCACAACTACCACTGTTCCCAATGGAGTACTCACATTTATGTCAATCCCAAAGGCTCATGCATTTGATGTAGTTTAGATGCCATATGCAATGATATAAATGAATGAGTGGAGCCTGGGTCAATCAATGCATATGCTAATATTTCAGAAATATAAATATTACCAGTGACTACTTCGGGAGCATCCACTGCCTCTTGTCTAGTCATAGCAAACACCCTGGCCTGAGTAGGGGGTCTAGAACTCTGACCTTCAGATCTAGTCACTCCTCTGCCCATTGTACCAATCCTGCCCCTGCCTCTTCCTTTGCCCTGTGTTCCACTAGTAGGGTAGACCCTCGGAGCTTCAACTGTAGTCTCAGATACTCCTCTACCTCTGCTGGTCTCTGCTAGTTTGGCTCTATTTGGACAGTCTCTATACATGTGCTCCATTGATCCACATAAATAACATGCTCCTGTGAGCCTTCTACATTCGCCCGTATGTTGTCTGCCACAATGACTACATGTGGGCCTTTGTTCAACATATTGGCTCTGCCCTCTGCCTGGGTAAGAAAAAGTCATGCCTCGACCTCTAAAACTGGAGTACCCACTTCTGTTACCAGATTGTGCAGGCATATATCTACCTCTTTTTCCCGACCTTCTGCTAGACTCACCAAAGAATTCACGTGATGGCCTTTTTATTTGTTGTTCCCCAGCTTCTTTCATTAACCGTTCAGCTCTGATTGCAGCAGCTCTGAGCCTAGCATAACTATCAAGATCAGTAGTCGTGATTCTGTTTCTGATCTCATATTTGAGGCCCTCTTCAAACTTCCTGCATTTGTCTCTTTCAGTAGAGACCATGAAAGTGGCATAATGGGAAAACTTGTTAAATTGTACTTCATACTCCGCAATAGACATATTCCCCTGTTTCAGATTCAGGAATTCCTTCCTCTTCTCATCTTTATATGCTTCAGGCATGTAATTGTTCTGAAATTCCAGGAGAAAATCATTCCATGTCAACACCGGTGGTTGTGCATCACTATCAGGGACTGTCTCCCACCATTCATAAGCATTTCCTTGCAGTAAGGATACTGCGTAATCAAATTTCTCATATGGAGTACATCTCATCATATTCAGTACCCTCTGTGTCCTTTTCAGCCATGTCTCAGCTTCTGCTGGGTCTGTTGTGCCATTGAAATCAGTTGCACCATGTTTCCTCAGCTTGTCATACCGTCTTTCCTTGTACATTTCAGGACCACATACTTCTTGTTCTAGGTTTTCATGGGGTACTTCTGCATGAGATGACTGTGATGCATGTATTGGAGCTCTAGCTCCTAGTGCTGGTTGCTCTCTATGTAAATGAGGTGATGCCTCATGAGAATGCATTTCGGCCGGCCTCTCCCTCCTTGGTGAATTATGTCTTATGATGTCCCTAAAATAAATGAAAGTATGTCACTACATAATGTTCAACACATAGGATGCATATGTTATCATGCTCTTATGCTTATGCATGTTCCCATGGAACCTATCCCTGCTCTGATACCAAAAATGTAACGTCACACCTCTTATGCATTTTAGTATAACCTATCCAAATATGGTTGTAATCATACATGGCGTACTGGAAAGGTAAAATACCCTGTTAACAATAGTAGTAAAATTGTTTTTCATATCCTGTAATATAATTCCATGACTTTGCAAGTCTCATATCCTATAATTTCATTCAATGACTTGCAAGTCTCATATCCTATAATATTATTCACTGACTTTGCACAGTTAACACTGAGGTTTTCACCACAATATAATATATCACATATATCAAAACATAAACTTTTCACATAAGTATTTTCGAGTTGATTTCATTTATACATATTTAGACTCATTCCAAAATGACTATACCTATTCAAGCACGTAAATACAAAAAACACATATGACATATTTTCATGCTTGTGTGGAATGCAAGGAGAGAGAGAGTGATGAGGCTCGGCCAGTGACCTGTGCTCCATGTCTTTTATACGCTACTCAAAATGAGCTATCACTTCTCTTTACCTGAAAAATGATGCAAATTGATGAGTTGTGGCTCAGTGAGAATAACCATCCAATGAGCTCTAAAGTACCAAACAACTCATAGTCATAAATCACAATTCCAATATATACCATGTATTCCATTCCATTCATCAGTCAATAACATATAAATATAGATAAAATCAAGTATTCAATAATTGTTATTTACTTATGCTTTGCTTGTACATTTTATTTTGTTGTGACCAGATTAAACGAACATTGCCCCGGGTTTCCATGTGAACATTTGCATTTGCATTTGCTAGCTAGCTTGATCATTTGTTTCATTTGCACATTTGTTGGGCCATAGGCCTCTTCTTTTGCTTTGCACATTTGTTGGGCCATAGGCCTCTTCTTTTGCTTTGCAATGTCGATTAACTAGTCACAACGCCTTTTTAGCCCATATGCATATGCACTTGTATTTAATCATTCATTAACCATTGCATCTTTATCATATACAACATACATATATTCCCTATATACCTCATATGTCAAGCATACACCTTGTATATACTATACATGTACCATGTATATATATCACATTTGTCAAACATATACCTCAAATATACCACAAGTATACCATTTATAGGTACCACAATGTCACAAATTATCCATCATTACATTATGAAGGACCAATCATGACAATCACATGAATCACATAGCAAGCAACATTCATTTGCACTAAAGAATTCAATCAATAATTAGACTCACCATTCTCCTTTGATTCCGACCCCTAACTTATTGTCTATCCGCTCCTTGTGGGTCTCCAATATGTTGCAAGCCTAATATGAAAAAATTAATCAATTAACTCATGATTAGGGAGACTTAATGTGGCTTAAACAAATTAATATGCATTGTTCATGTCAATAGTTGAGATTTTTCCTATAAGGCAGTGTGACCTTATGGGACTGTTTAGCCTTTAAATTTTTCTATACTTGACCAATAAGTTTGATTCTTGTTCCTAATTAAAACTAACATATAATTATATAACATATTAAAATTTCAGACCAATTGGATCATTGTAAAATATTTGGTGGAATTTCTAAGAGTGTTCTGTTTTCTGCCTTGTTTTCTGCCTTTAGGCAGTTTCAGGGTACTCAATAGGCAGTTCAAACCATGGAACATTCATGGTTCCATTCACCATAACTCACCATTTACAAGCCCTATGAACCTGAAATTTTGTATACAGATACAAAACACATATATCTACAACTTTTATTTTTTGATAGACTTCAAATAAGTGCTTTAAAATATTCTAAATCAGACCACACAGTAGCTAACTTGGTTAGGGTTTACACCCTGACCAGTTTTAGTACGAAGGGCATATCTCTCCCTATACATAACATCTTGCAAAAATGTTTACATATCCACAAATATAAGATATAAAGAAACAACTTTTGTGTTTTACACATTTCCAGAATCAATTTCTATTAATATCAAAATCGGGGTGCAATTCAGTGCCTAATATTGAACCTAAGCAACTCAAATCAACCATATAGCAATAAGAATTGATTACTTACAAAGAAAAACCTTGAAAGGGATAAATTAGCTTCAAAAAATAGATGAAACAAGGAAGAATTGAAGTCTGAAATGGAGGAAATTGAAGAAGAAGTCGGGCTGGAGTGAGGAGGCAGAAATGGGAAAGATGAAGATAAAGGCAGATTTATGTTTTTGTCTTTTTATCTTTTTCTCATCTCATTTCTCTTCTCATTTCTCATTTCTCTTCTCATTTCTCTTCTCTTCTCTTCTATTTCTGTTTTGTTTCATTTTCATTTTATTTTATCTATATTATTATTATTATTATTTACATATATATATAATTTGACTAATCTACACAATAATACCACTTAATCTTTTGGCCCGGTTGAACTAAATTAACAATGCAAAATGTTTACTAATCTTAATCTAATTATTTTTCTTAGTTTAATTTAATCACCTTATTCAATTTATTTCTAATGTTTTGTTATCTTCATTTAGGTTATAATTACACAAGTGCGACTCGATACAAGTGCCAAATACTAGGACATGTAGCTAGTGCGTGTCATAAACTTGTTCCTACGAAAATACGTATGAAATGCACGTGTTCAATTGAATTGTATGCAAGATGCTTATGTTCGATGAAATGCATGTGGGGAAGGTCAAGGATGTTACACAGCGTGCTGCTGCCTCCCTCCCATTGGCCAATGACAGAATTTGGCCTTAATTAGGCCAATTATAGCTAATTACTATTCATTCATTTCCCTTTTCTCCAATTTTGACTTTTCATATTTTCTTTGAATTTGATTCAAATAAAAAAGACATCAAATGGCAGAAAATACACATGAAAATATTTTTTTATGAAAAAATATTTTTAAGACAACAAAAGTTCCCTCAAGAACACTTTCAAAGCTAGCATTTTGAATTTGTTCAAACCATTTCTTTTGATAGTTTCTTCTTCACTTTTCACATGGATTATTGTTAGAGACATCCTAGTGTCGATTGTTATGGTTTGCTACAACCTAACAAAGTGAAGATTTGAATAACAAATAAGAAATTACAAGGTATAATTTCTAACCTCTATGTTTATATAAATTAGTTTTAATGAGACAAGTATGATCTTTTATTTCGGGTTTTGAAAATTTTATTTTTCTGATGCGTTTATGAATATGAGTCATTCTTTAAAATCCAAAAATTATGACTTTCAAAACCTAGGGTTATTCTACATAAACTTTCTCCTCTATAAAACCATTTAAGAAAGCACTTTTGACATCCTTTTGAAAGAGTTTAAAATTCATATGGCATGTAAATGCTAAAAGTATTCTTATGGCTTATAATCTAGCTACCGGAGCATAGGTTTCATCATCATCTACACCTTTTTCTTAATTATAACCCTTTGCAACTAACCTAACTTTATTCCTAGTTATTGAACCTTGTTCTTCTAACTTATTTCTAAACATCCATTTACTGCCAATGATTTGATGGTCTTTGGGTCTAGGAACTAAGGTCCATACTTTGCTTCTCTCGATGTAGTACTTACATTGAGACAAAAGCAAGGTTAGAATCAAAAAGTTTGAGATGAGATGTAGTACTTACACCCTTAGTAGGATCACTAATGATTTGTTCCTTGGGGTGATTCTTTGTCATCTTTCATTCCTTTGGAAGATATTGGTTGTCTTGCTCATGAGCTTAAGGTAGAGATACATCTTGCTATTGTTTCTCTTGATCATTATCATCTTTCTCCTGATCAAGATCAAGCTTTTCTATTGTACCTATAATGTCATCAAGAACACTACCTTTCACAAGATCAAGCTTACTAGATTCATAAAAAACAACATGCATAGACTTCTTAACAACTAAAGATCTTTTATTAAAGACTTTATAAGCTTTGCTAGTTGTAGAATATCCTAAGAAGATACCCCAATCAGATTTAGAGGCAAATTTGCTAAGGTTGTCTTTGGTATTTAATATAAAAAACTTGTATTCAAATATTTTAAAGTATGATATCATGGGTTTTCTTCCATTCCATAGCTCAAAAGAAGTTTTGTTTAAAAGTGATCTTTTAAAAACTCGATTTGAAATATAACATGTAGTATTTGCGTCTTCGGTCCAAAAGTAGGTTGGTAAACCATACTCATTGAGCATAGTTTGAGTCATTTCAATTAAGGTTCGATTTTTCCTTTCTACTACTCCATTTTGTTAAGGTGTTCTAAGAGTTGAAAAATTGTGTGAAATACCATATTCTAAACAAAAGTTATCAAAATTTTTATTTTCAAATTCTTTTCCATGATCGCTTCTTATTTTAGAAAGAAAGTAGCCTTCTTCATTTTGAACCCTTTTAGCAAAAGTTTTGAAAGTTCGAAAGTATCAATCTTTTGAGCTAAGAAAATTACCCAAGTGAATCTAAAGTAATCATCAATAATGAAAAAAGAATAGTGTTTACCTTATAAATTAGCAACTCTAGTAGGTCTAAAAAGATCTAAATGCAAAAGTTGTAAAGGCTTAAAGGTACTTACTACATTTTTGGATTTGAAGGATGACTTGAGTTATTTTCCTCTTTGGCAAGGTTCACATGTCTTATCCTTTTTACATTTGACTTTTGGGAGTCCACTACTAGCTCTCCTTTGCAAAGCTATGAAATAAATCCATGCTTGCATGACCAAGCCTTCTATGCCATAGCCAAGATTCATCACTAATAGTCATAAGATACTTAGAGGAAATGTTAGAAATTTTGTGTAAGTCTATTATATAAGTATTGACATCTCTATTTCCCTTGAATATCTCTTGGCCACTCAAAGAGGTTACAAGACAATCATTTGAGGTAAAGATAACTTGGTTTCCCTTATCACATAATTGGCTTACACTTAACAAATTATGTTTCAAACCATCAATAAGAAAAACATCTTCAATAAAGGTAGTATTATTCATACCAATAGAGCCAATGCCAATTACCTTACCCTTAGCATTGTTCCCAAATGTTACCTTACCACCATCAATTCTTTTAATGTGATTGAAGAGTTCTTTGCTTCCAGTAATATGCCTTGAGCATCTACTATCCACAAGCCAAGCTTTTTCCTTTATAGTGGACTTGAGGCATACTGATAAAATCATAGTTCAATTTTGGTTTTTAGGTACCCAAATGAACTTAGGTCCTTGGAGGTTAGCACTTGAAAAGTTCCCAATGAGCCTTCCTTATCCAACAGTATTTGTTGATATGACCATATTTCATGCAATAATAGCATTGTTTAGCTCTCAATATATTTTTTGGTTTTGACATGCTTTTTGGTCATGTTGCCCAAATATTGTACCAAGAAGGGGGGGTTGAATTGGATATTAAAATTTCTTAACTTTTAAGTGCGGAAAGAAAAGTTAAGTTGAGTAGGGATAGCAAGATATCACACATAGGTTTTTATAGAGGTTCGGGTGTTAACAAACCCAACTCCTCTCCCCAATCTCAATTGGGAGTTTCACTAACACACTAAGTGTTACAATGGAGTTTTACAAGCTCACTCCCAACTATGGTGTTTCTAATAATGGATCACACCTAACCCAGAAATCCTTTGTGTTTTAATGGCTCACACAATAAACCAATTCCTTGTGTTTTAAAGGCTCACAGTGTTGCCCAAATATGAAACCAAGAAGGGGGGTTGAATTGGAGTTTCAAAAATTAAACTATAAGGTGCGGAAATAAAAGATTAATTTTAAGAGGGATAGAGAGAATTTGACACAAGGATTTTTATAGAGGTTCGGGTGTTAACAAACCCTACTCCTTTCCCCAATCGCAATTGGGAATTTCATTAACACACTAAGTGTTACAATGGAGTTTTACAAGCTCACTCCCAACTATGGTGTTTCTCACAATGGCTCACACCTAACCCAGAAATCTTTGTGTTTTAATGGCTCACACAATAACCAATTCCTTGTGTTTTACAGGCTCACACAAACAACCTTCACTTTGTGTTTTACGGGCTCACACAAACAACATTCACTTTGTGTTTTTACAGGCTCACACAAACAACCTTTTAATTTGTGTTTTGGAGGCTCACACAACTAACCCTTACAAGTGTTCTACTCTTAACCAAGAAATATCCAAAAGCTCACTTGAGTAAAGATTACAGAGAGAACCACTTACAAATCTTAATTGCTCAATAAATGAAGAGCAAAAAGATTTTTACAGAGAATTGATTTTGTTCTCAAAGTAAGAAAGTACAAATAGCTTGTAATAAAAATTAAATTCGAAGTATATGCTATTGTATTGTTTTTCTCTTCATTCTCTTGTTCTGAATGCATAAATGACTTCCATTTATACTCCCATGGCTGAATATAGCTGTTGGAGTGCATTAAATATGAAACTTGCCGTTGTACCAACCAAAAAATCGCGCCTGACATTTTTCTCTTTCATTGTTCATGGGCGTGACTATGTTTGTCACGGGGGTGACATTTCTTCCCAAGCTGTGACTGATGTGGTGACCTTAGTCATGAAGCTCTCTGGAATGTTTTGACACAATGAGTCACGGGCATGACAAACTTCCCAGCCGTGATCCAAATGGTGACTTTGGTCGTGAAGCTCTTTGGATGAAAATGCATGAACATTCATGGGGGTGACATATTTATTCACGGGGGTGACTAAAATGCCCACTTCACGGTTTGTTCTTCCTTCATGGCCGTGAACTTCAAATGTTGGTTTTGGTAACGGTTAGCTCCTTTCACGGGTGTGACTCATAGAGTCACGGCAGTGAACATGCTACTTTCAAGGATTATTCTTCCAATCTCCGTTCTTGCTATTTTAATCCATGTCCTGTATAATAGACTTAGAAGACAAGTATGTTAAATACAATGTTGCTATTTTATTTGTTATCATCAAAATTATGGAAATACCCCTCAAGGTTTAACAATCTCCCCCTTTTTGATGGTGACAAATAATCTAACAATATATGATTTTGAGAAGTCTCCCCCTCAAAATATACTTAGGATAAAGAGTTTATAAAATGCAAGGATTGTAAAGAATGATGTAGCATTGAAATAAACTTACAAGATTTTAAGTATATGCAAGTTATATGAGAAGTATATCCAATATATACCATAATTCCTTTTTAAGGCATGAAGTATATGTAAGGTATATTTAAGGTATTTCATGGCATATTTATTTTTGTAACTTGCATTAAGGTATATGCAAAGTATACTTAAGGTATATCTAATGTATATAAAGCTCAATTTCTCAATTTTATACTTTGCATATGAATTCTTGAATCAAAGTTTCTAATCCCTTTTAATCTATATCAATGTCAATTCAATTTTAATTTTTGATTCAAAATTCATTTGCCTTAATATATATTGCTAGTTTGATACCATTTTTCCCTCTAATATATTGCTAGCTTTCTCCCCCTTTTGTCATTAATCAAAAAAGGATAAAAAAGATATTAATGAGATAAGCAAAAGCAAATACATTAATTAAAGGAAAAGATACAAACAAAGTTAAATGTTCAAAAAGGAAATTGAAAATTTCCTACACACCAACAAACATAAACAAAATAAACAAGCAAAACAAGCAAATTTAGGCTACACTCTAGCCTAACTCCTAGCCGGACATCCTATCATGAAGCCTAGCTACTTCAGCCTCAAGGCTGTCCATCCGAGACTCCATGAAGTCTTTGAGGTTTTCCAACCTCTCATCCATCGAAGTCTGTAGCTGCTCAAAATGTGGTGCCAAGAGGTCAACCACCTGCTACGCTAAGGTCGGTGTGGAAGCCGAGGACTGTCCGATGTCCCACTGAGCTGCTGGAGATGTTTCCTCAATCCGAGCTCTCTTCTTCTATTGGACTCCCTGGAGGCCTGCTTTAAAATCCTTCGTGTCATCATCTTCCCATATGATCTCCCAAGCAGTGTCAGTGAAGCGGTAAAAGATATCGTTCTGGAAAACAATTATGATAGCCACTCCCATCTTGATGAAGGACTCGACATCCCAGCGATCTCGAGGATGTCCAGGGATAAGGTTGAAGTGATGCGCATCCAGCTTTAGATACTCAAGCTTCACTGTTATATGGGTGACATATGCCCCAATCAAAATATCTCCAGTAGGCTTGGTGGCAATGGAGAGAAGATGGTTAGCAAACCATCTAGAAAGTGCCACTGTGTGTCCTCTGTGAGCCATCTCAAAGAGGAAGAGCTCCGACTTCGTAATAGTCTCGTTGCTTTCTCCCCTAGAGAATATGCTATAGGTTAGGAACCTATGCAAATACCTGTGTACTAGGGCCACGAGATGAGTGCTCTTTGTCTTCTTAACGTCCCATCTATAAGTATGACAAAAATGTGTCTAGGCTCGAGGGGTAGAGAATTCTACCTCAGTATCATTCAGGATGCCATCAGATGGTAGACTGAACAATTCCCCAAATTTAATGGCACTGAGGGTGTTGGGATTGTCGCAGAGTTGGAATTTCACCACTCCAGTAGGTGAAACCTGCAGGGTGCTGAGGAATTCTAGTGTTGGCTCCCTCAGGGTTGGCTGGTGAATTTCCATAAAATCTTTCAGATGACAGGCTTGGAGTTGCTCTGTCAAAGCCATCTCGAGTCTGAGACTTCAGATTGTCTTCCATTCGAAGGACCTTGATGACAGTAGAGGTCTCTTCTTCAAAGTTGCATACCGAGGATGGCATTGCTTCAGAATGCGGTTCATGAGGTAATCTGCATACCTCCTAGGAGCATGAGACTTCTTTCTCTTTCCCTTGGATGAAGCAGTCTCCATTTGATTTGAAGAATTCGGTTGGTGATGGAGTTGGAAAATTTTTGACAGAAAATCCTTATGAAAACCCTAGAAATGGATGATATTTGATGAAGATTCAAACTTTTGGTGGTATTTATAAGAAAAGTTTGAGTCTTGGGGGCCGGAATTTTCAATGTCTCATTGAATGTGTGTAAATGAGAACGGTTTTGGGAGTTAGAGAGTTGAAATGAAAAATATAACCGACTGTTCTTTTATATACTCGATACATTCACGGGCGTGAATGGTTGTGTTCACTGTTTGCTGAAGGAGTGTTCCACCCGTGAATGAATGAAGGCGTGAATAGGTTCACAGACGTGATCTTTGAATATCACGGGCATGAATGATCATCTGTCATAGGGGTGAATAACCTGTAATGGGCGTGAAATGTTGAATTTCACCACTTATACCCGTGAAGCAAGCCGTGACGCAAGGCGTGAAACCCTCTGTGAGTTTTGGGGTGTTAAGGTTCACGGGCGTGAATAATCATCAAGGGTGTGAAATTCTCTTTTCACGGGAGTGAATGAAGCCGTGAAAATAAGCTTCACCACTTGAAGCTGCGAACCATGTCGTGAACCAAGTTGTGAACGACACTGCCTCTTTAGGCCATTTAAGTCACGGGTGTGAACATGTGTCACGGGCGTGACTCCCTTAAAATTTTCATCAAATAAAATTAAGTCCTAAAACAAGACTAAATCATTCCAACAAAGATTCTATTCCTTAAAACATGAATTTTCATCAAAATTTTTATCTTATATCTTGTGATATGATTTAAGATCAATAATTAAAATTTCATATTTTTGCAATCACAAGGTTAATCCATCAATCATACCAAGTTTTCTTCTAATGAAATTAAATCTTTCCTCATTTAGAGACTTAGTGAAAATATCTGCTAATTGATTTTCTGTGCTTATAAATTCTAATGCAACATCTCCATATTGAACATGATCTCTAATAAAATATCTTCTTGAGTGTTGAATAGGATTCTTTGAAAGATTTATAGCACTTGTATTGTCACATTTAATAGGTATATGGTTCATCTCATGACCATAGTCCTTAAGTTGTTGTTTCATCCAAAGAATTTGAGTACAACAACATCAAGCTGCTACATATTCTGCTTCAGCAGTTGAGAGTGCAACTGAAATTTGTTTCTTGCTAAACCAAGAAACTAAGCATTCTCCAATGAAGTGACAAGTACCTGAAGTACTTTTCCTATCTAAAAGACTACCAGCATAGTCTGCATCTGAATATCCTATAATATAAAAAGATGAATTCTTAGGATACCATAAACCTAGATGCAATGATCCATGTAAATATCTTAAATTTCTTTTTACTGCATTTAAATGAGATTCTTTAGGACATGATTGAAATCGTGCACACAAGCAAACACTATACATTATATCAGGTCTAGAAGCAGTGAGATATAAAAGTGATCTGATCATACCTCTATAAAGCTTTTCATTAATGCTCTTACCCTTTTCATCTTTGTCCAATTTAGTTGATGTGCTCATAGGAGTCTTAGCATTTTTGCATCCTTCCATACCAAATTTCTTGATTAAATCTTTGCCATATTTGGATTGGTTGATGAATATGCCCTCATTGCTTTGCTTTATTTGTAGACCAAGGAAATACTTAAGTTCTCCCATCATGCTCATTTCAAATTCCCTAGTCATACACTTAGCAAATTCTTGACAAAGCAATTCATTAGTAAAACCAAATAATATATCATCAACATAGATTTGAACAATTAGTATATCATGCTTATGCTTTTTGATGAATAGTGTAGTGTCAACATTTCCCTTTGTAAAGCTATTTTCTAATAGAAAAGAACTTAGCCTCTCATACCAAGCTCTTGGGGTCTGTTTTAAACCATACAAAGCTTTTAAAAGTTTAAAAACATGATTTAGCAAATCATAGCTTTCGAAACCTAGTGGTTGTTCTACATACACTTCTTCATCTATATAACCATTTAGAAATGCACTTTTCACATCCATTTGGAAAAGTTTGAAATTCATGTGACATGCATATGCTAAAAGTATTCTTATTGCTTCTAATCTAGCTACAGGTGCATATGTTTCATCATAATCTATACCTTCTTCCTGATTATATCCTTTTGCAACTAGTCTAGCCTTATTCCTGGTTATTAACCCTTGTTCATCTAATTTGTTTCTAAATACCCATTTGCTACCTATGATTTGATGATCATTGGGTCTAGGTACTAGGGTCCATACTTTATTTCTCTCAAATTGTTTGAGTTCCTCTTGCATAACAATTATCCAACTTTCATCATTAAGAGCCTCTTCAATATTTTTAGGTTCAATTTGTGAAATAAAAGCAATGTCAGTGACTAGATGTTTGAAATGAGATCTAGTACTTACTCCCCTTGATAGATCACCAATTATTTGCTCTTTTGGATGATCTTTTGTCATTTTCCATTCTTTTGGAAGTTCTTGATCATTTTGTTCTTGATTTTGAGATAGAGAATCATTTTGCAGTAAATTTTCTTGATCATTTTCTTCTTTCCCATTTCCAATATCAAGTCTTTCCATATTACCTACAACATCATCAAGAACACTACCTTTCACAAGATCAAGTCTACTACATTCATAAAAACCAACATGCATGGATTCTTCAACAGTTAGTGATCTTTTATTAAATACTCTATATGCTTTCCTGGTTGTAGAGTACCTTAAAAAGATACCTTCATCAGACTTAGAGGCAAATTTTCCAAGAGTATCCTTGGTGTTCAATATAAAACACTTGCATCCAAATACTCTAAAGTATGATATCAAGGGCTTTCTTCCATTCCATAGCTCAAATCAGGTTTTGTTTAAAAGAAGTCTTTTGAAAACTCGATTTGAAATATAACAAGCAGTGTTTGTGGCTTCTGTCCAAAAATAAGTTGGTAATTCATATTCATTGAGCATTGTTCTAGCCATTTCAATTAAAGTTCAATTTTTCCTTTCAACTTTGCTAGCTTCAAATACCTAAGCTTTATAGCAAGGTGAGTCACATACCCACCAATCAAAATGTCTCCGGAGGGCTTCGTGGCAATAGATAGTAGATGGTTTGCAAACCATTGAGATAAAGCCACTGTTAGGCCTCTTCAAGCCATCTCTAGGAGAAAGAGCTCGGATTTTTAAATCGATCTGTTGTTGTCTCCTCTAGAAAAATGCTTTAGGTTAGAAAGTTATGCAAGTATTTGTGCACTAGGGATCAAAGGTGGGTGTTTTTCGTCTTTTTGATGTCCCAGCTACAATCAAGCCCAAAATGAGTCTATGCCTAAGTAGCATAGAACTCCACCTCACTCTCATTAAGGATACCATCAGAGGGAAGGTTGAACATAACTCCATGGCAGTCAGGGTGTTCAGATGCTTGCATAGTTGAAATTTTACTGTGCCGGTAGGAGATACTTGCAGGGTGCTAAGGAACTCGAGAGTTGGTTCCCTCAGCATCGGTTGATGGATATCAATGAAATTTTTCAGATGAAAAGCCTGGAGTTGTTCTGCCATGCTTATCTCGAGACCAAGTGTTCTGATAGTTTGCCACTCAAATGATCAAAAGGAAAGAAGTGGTCTTTTCTTAAGAGCTGTGTACCTTGGATGACAACGCTCCGGGATGATATTGAACAGGTAGTCTGTGTACCTTCTTGGAGCATGAGACTTCTTTCTCGTGCCTTTGGAGGAGCCGAGTTCCATTTTTGAATGAGAAATATATTTTTGAAGAGAGAAAATCTGATGGAACTTTGAAATAGAACCTAGAGTGTTTTGATTTATGATGATGGAAATGGTTTTTGAAGGTATTTATAGATGGAATGAGTTGCCAGGGGGCCGGAATCTATTTAATGGTATTGAATGGTGATAAATGGTAGAAGTTGGAGAGTTGGAAATGAGAAAAATAACAGCATAAAATGTTTTATAGCCGACATATTCACGATCGTGAATGGTAAATCATAGGCGTGAAATGTCGTGTTCACGGTTTGCTAAATAGATGCTCTATCCGGGATGAGGATTGTGAAACTATTCATGATCGTGACAATTAAAAATCTTGGGTGTGAATGATGAAATATCATGTTGGTGACACATGAGTCACAGTCATGAAGTACAATCTTCACTACTTGTGACCGTGAGACAGAGCATGACACAAAGTGTGAACGCTTCTGTAAGTTTTTGGTGGAAATATTCACAGTCGTGAATAAGTATCACGGGCGTGAACAAAGGGTTTCACGGTGGTGATAGCAAAAGGTTATGGGTGTAAAACATAGTCTTCACTACCTTCAACCGTGAAGCATGTCGTGAAAGCTACTGGAGCTATTGGCGATTATGATCATGACTGTGAATATATGTCACGGGCGTGAATTGCCTAAAAACTTCATTGAATAAAACTAAGTATAAAACAAGACTAAAGCATTTCTAAGGTGGTTTTATCCCCTATAACATATATTTCTATCAAGTTAGCTACTTCATATCTAAAAAGATGAGACAAAAACACAAGATTATTAATCAAGGTTCGACAATTTTGACAATTATAAAGTTAATCCATCATTCATACCAAACTCTCTTCTTATGAAATTAAATATTTCCTCATATAGAGACTTAGTGAAGATATCTGCCAATTGATTATCTGTCCTTATAAATTCCAATACAATATCTCCATATTGAACATGATCTCTAATAAAATGATGTCTTAGGTTAATATGCTTACTTCTAGAGTGTTGAATGGGATTCTTAGAAAGATTTATAGCACTTGTATTGTCACATCTAATAGGTATATGGTCCATACTATGACCATAATCCTTAAGTTGTTGTTTCATCCAAAGGATTTGTGTACAACAACATTCTGCTACCACATACTCTACTTCAGCGTTAGAAAGAGCAATAAAAACTTGTTTCTTGCTAAACCCAGAAACTAAGCATTCTCCAATAAAGTGACAAGTACCTGAAGTACTTTTTCTATCTAAAAGACTTCCAGCATAATCAGCATCTGAATATCCTATTATATGAAAAGATGAATTTCTAAGATACCATAAACCTAGATGCAATGAGCCATGTAAATATTTTAAAATTCTTTTTACTGCATTTAAAGGTGACTCTTTAGGACATGATTGAAAGTGAGCACATAAGCATAAACTATACATTATATATGGTCTAGAGTCAGTAAGGTATAAAAGTGATCTAATCATACCTCTATATAGCTTTTCATTAATGCTCTTATCCTTTTCATCCTTGTCCAATTTTGTTGATGTGCTCATTGGAGTTTTGGCATTTTTGCATCATTCCATTCCAAATTTCTTAAGTAGGACTTTGGCATATTTGGATTGGTTGATGAATATGCCCTCATTGCCTTGTTTTATTTGTAGACGGAGGAAGAATTTTACCTCACCCGTCATGCTCATTTCAAATTCCCTAGTCATACACTTAGCAAATTCTTGGCAAAGCAATTCATTAGTAGACCCAAATATGATGTCATCAATATAAATTTGAAAAATTAGAGTATCATGCTTATGGTTTTAAATGAATAATGTAGTGTCAACATTCCCCTTTGTAAAATTATTTTCTAAGCGAAAAGAACTTAGTCTTTCATACCAAGCTCTTGGGGCTTGTTTCAAACCATATAAAGCTTTCGAAAGTTTAAATACATGGTTGGGCAAATCATAGCTTTCAAAACCTGGTGGTTGTTCTACATAAACTTCTTCTTCTATAAAGCCATTTAAAAAGGCACTTCATATGGCATGCATATGCTAAATGTATTCTTATAGCTTCTAATCTAGGTACAAGAGCATAGTTCTCATCATAATCTATTCCTTATTCCTGATTATATCCTTTTGCAACCAACCTAGCCTTATTCCTAGTTATTGAACCTTGTTCATCTAGTTTATTTCTAAATACCCATTTGCTTCCAATGATTTGATGCTCCTTGGGTCTAGGTACTAAGGTCCATACCTTACTTCTCTCAAATTGGTTGAGTTCCTTTTGCATAACAATCACCCAACTTTCATCATTAAGAGTCTCATCAATATTTTTAGGCTCAATTTAAGAAGCAAAGGTAAGATCAGAAACTAAATGTTTGAGATAAGATCTAGTACATACTCCCCTTGTAGCATCACCGATGATTTGCTCTTTGGGGTGATCTTTTGTCAATCTCCATTCCTTTGGTAACTCTTTCCTGTTTTCGTCTTGAGCTGGAGGTAGAGAATCATCTTGATGTGAATTTTCTTGATCATTTTCTTCTCTTTAATTTTCAAGATCAAGTCTTTCTATGGTACCTACAACATCATCAAGAACACTACCTTTCACAAGATCAAGCTTACTAGATTCATCAAAAACAACATGCATAGATTCTTCAATAGTTAATGACTTTTTATTAACTACTCTATATGCTTTGCTAGTTGTAGAGTATCCTAAAAAGATACCCTCATTAGATTTAGAGGCAAATTTTCCAAAGTTGTCCTTGGTATTCAATATGAAACACTTGCATGCAAATACTCTAAAGTACGATATCATGGGCTTTCTTCCATTCCATAGCTCAAATGAAGTTTTGTTTAAGAGAGGTCTTTTGAAAACTCGATTTGAAATATAACATGCAGTATTTGTGGCTTCGGCCCAAAAGTAAGTTGGTAAACCATACTCATTGAGCATCGTTCGAGCCATTTCAATTAAAGTTCGATTTTTCCTTTTGACTACCCCATTTTGTTAAGGTGTCCTAGGAGATGAAAAATTACGCGAAATGCCATGTTCTAGACAAAAATTTTCAAAGTTTTCATTTTCAAATTCTTTGCCATGATCACTTCTTATTTTTGAAATACAATATCCTTTTTCATTTTGAACTCTTTTAGCAAAGTTTCTGATATTTTCAAAGGCATCACTCTTTTGAGCTAAGAAAATTACCCAAGTAAATCTAGAGTAGTCATCAACGATGACAAGTGTTTACCTCCTATGCTTGCAATTCTAATAGGTCCAAAAAGATCTAGATGCAGGAATTGTAGATGTTTTGAGGTACTTACAATGTTATTGGATTTAAAGGATGACTTGTGTTGTTTTCCTCTTTGGCAAGGTTCACATGTCTTCTCTTTTTCAAATTTGACTTTTGGCAGTCCCTTTACCAGCTCTCCTATGCTGAGGCTTTGAATTAAATCCATGCTTGCATGACAAAGCCTTCTATGCCACAACCAAGATTCATCACTAGTAGTCATATGACACTTAGAGGAATGGTTAGATATTTTATGTAAGTCTATTATGTAGGTATTGACATCTCTATTTCCTTTAAATATCTCTTGGCCATTAATAGAGGTTACAAGACATTCGTTGGTAGTAAGGACTACTTTGTTTCCCTTATCACATAATTGAATTACACTTAACAAGTTATGTTTCAAGCCATCAACAAGTAAGACATCTTTAATGAAAGTAGTACCATTAATACCAATAGAGCCAATGCCAATTACCTTACCCTTAGCATTGTTTCCAAAGTTAACATTGCCTCCATCAATACTTTTGATTTCATTGAAAAGTTCTTTGTCTTCGGTCATATGCCTTGAGCATCCACTATCTATTAGCTAAGCATTTTTGTTTATTGTGGATGTTGAACCTTGAGGGGTATTTCCATCATTTTGATGATAACAAATAAAATGGCAATAATGTATTTAACATACTTATTTTCTATGTTTATTGAACAGGGTGTGGAATATGATAGCAAGAATGGAGAATGGAAGACTAATCTTAAAAAGACAAAAAAAAATGAAGAAATAGCATGTTCACGCACGTGACCTTATATGTCACGCCCGTGATGAAGGTTAGCGCCAACTATCCAACATTTAAAGTTCACGACCATGAAAAATGATAGCAACTATGAATGATCATATCAGTCACGCCCGTGAAATAAAGTCATGCCTATGAAAAGACATGGAAAATTCTTCCAAAGAGCTTCACGGCCAGAGTCACCACTTGGACCACGGCAAAGAAGATTATTCACACCCGTGAAGACATAATGTCATGCCCGTGATCAAACACTTCAAATCCTTCCAGAATGCTTCACGACCAAAGTCACCACTCAAGTCACGCTTGGAAGAACAGTCACGACCGTGACAACCTTAATCACGACCGTGAAAGAGGAAAGAGAAACATGTAATGCGCGAAAATAAGAGTTGGTGCAATGGCTATTTCTGCATTAAATGCAATCAAACGACTATAATTGCCATGGAAGTATAAATGCAAGTCATTTATGAATCCAGAACAACTGAATAACTAATATTTCGAATAAAAATCTTGTTGTAAGCCATTTGTGCATTTAATACTTTCAACACAAACATTTATTCTCTATGAATATCTTTTTGCTCATTATTCTCTGAGCATTAAATATTTGTAAATGTTTCTCTCTGTAATCATCCACTCAAGTGAGTTTGGGTATTTTGGGGTTAGGAGTAGAACACTTGTAAGGGTTATTTGTGTGAGCCTTTAAAACACAAGGAATTGGTTATTTGTGTGAGCCATTAAAACACAAGAGATTTTTGGGTTAAGTGTGATCTATTGTTAAAAACACCATAGTTAGGAGTAAGCTTGTAAAACTCCATTGTAACACTTGGAGTGTTAGTGAAACTCCCAATTGAGATTGGGGAGAGGAGTAGGGTTAGTTAACACCTGAACCTTTGTAAAAATTCTTGTGTCTTATTTTTCCATCCCTACTCATCTTAACTTTTCTTTCCGCACTTAAAGGTTAAAATTTTTAATATCCAATTCAACCTCCCTTCTTGTTATAATATCTAGGCAATAATTGGTATCAGAGTTAAGTCTAGCATCGAAGCCTAATCAGCGCTAGTAAAGATCAAGATATGGCCAATGAAGGATTCCAAAGTCTCAAGCCTTAATTTGATGGAGCAAATTATGGTCATTGGAAGTTTCGGATAGAGACATATTTGGATAGTGAAGGAATTGAAGTTTGGGATAGTGTTCAAAAAGAATGGACACCACCAAATAGAAGAGGAGTTGATGGTGAAGAAGAAATCTTAACAAGAGATGATTGGACAAAGCCTTAATGAAGAGCAAACTTCAAAAACAAGAAGGCAATGACAATTCTCTCAAACTCATTATCCATTGAAGAATGTGGTAGAATACAACCCTGCCCAACAGCTTACAGCATGTGGAAAACATTGGAAAACTATCATGAAGGAACTAAGCAAGTTTAATCCAAAAAGGTTCAACTTCTTACTTCAGAGTATGAGCTCTTCAAGATGAAATCCAATGAGTCAATTACTGACATGACCAACCATCTTCTATCCATCATAAATGGAATGAGAAAACTTAGGAAACACTTGAGTTTGGAAGATGTAAATAATAACATCCTGAGAAGTCTTCCACTCAAAGATTATGGTTCAAGAGTTGCCGGTATATAAGAGGCAAATGAAGACATGAGTACCATGAATACTAATGTGCTTATTGGCAAACTTCTCACTCATGAAATTGCAGTAAAAAGAGATAGAGAACTTGAAGCAGAGCTAGAAAAAAGAAAGCCTCTAGCACTAAAAGCCTTTACTTCAAAATATCAAAAGGAAGTTGAAGATGATGAAGAAAAGAGTGATGATGCAAATGAGGACCTTGCTATGCTCTCAAGAAGGCTGAAAAGAATCATTGAGAAAAGAATGAGCAACTCTAGAAAATGCAGGCAAAGAAACCTCAAACAGACCTCTAATGATACACAAAGAAGTAAAGAAGAGGTAAGTGCTATGAATGTGGAAAGAAAGGGCATATTAAACTGAAATGTCCAAGGCTCAAGAAGCACAAGAGCAAATACCAAAGAGACAATGGGGAGAAAGGTCACAAAGCCATATGGGATGACGAAAGCTCTTCAAGTGAAAAAGATGACAATGAAAGTAAAGAGGTCAACCTATGCTTTGTGGCTATAGAGGATCACATCTCGAATAAGGTAAGATCACTTCACTTATACTGTAACATCCTTGACCTTCCCCATATGCATTTCATCGAACATAAGCATCTTGCATACAATTCAATTGAACACATGCATTTCATACGTATTTCTATAGGAACAAGTTCATGGCATGCACTAGCTATGTGTCCTAGTATTTGGCACTTGTATCGAGTCGCACATGTGTAATTATAACCTAAATGAGGATAACAAAGTATTAGAAATGAAATGAATAAGGTGTCTAAATTAAAGTAAGAAAAATGATTAGATTAAGATTAGTGAACATTTACATTGCTAATTTAGTTAAATGGGGTCAAATGATTAAGCCGTATTATTATGTGAATTTGTGGAATTATAAATCTATGCAAATTATAATAATAATATAGACAAAATAAAATGAAAATGACACAAAAGAGAAATAGAAGAGAAGAGAAAAGAGAAATGAGAAGAGAAAAGAGAAGAGAAGAAGAGAAAATGACAAAATGACAAAATGACAAAAAACAAGTTGGCTTTATCTTCATATATCTTTCCCCATTTCTGCCTCCTCACTTCAGCCCCGTTTTCTTCTTCAATTTCCTCCATTTCAGACATTAATTCTTCCTTTTTTCACCTAGTTTTTGAAGCTAATTGATCCCTTTCAAGGTTGTTCTTGGTAAGCAATCAATTCTTATTGCTATAGGGTTGATTTGAGTTGCTTAGGTTCAATACTATGCACTGAATTGCATCCCGATTTTGATATTAATAGAAATTGATTATGGAAATGTGTAAAACACAAAAGTTGTTCCTTTATATCTTATATTGGTGGATATGTAAACATTTTTGTAATATGTTATGTATAGGGAGAGATATGCTCTTCATACTGAAACTGGTCAGGGTGTAAACCCTAACCAAGTTAGCTACTGTGTGGTTTGATATCGAATATGTTAAAGCCCTTATTTGAAGTCTCTCAAATCATAAAAGTTGTAGATATATGTGTTTTGTATCTGTATACCAAATTCAGGTTCATAGGTCTTGTAAATGGTGAGTTATGGTGAATGGAACCATGACTGTTCTATGGTTTGAACTGCCTACTGAGTACCCTGGGCAGATCCAGTACATTGGTTGGATAATTTGAGCTTTTTAGAGCTACATTATGTAAATTCTCAAAACATGAAAGTTATAGGTATATGTCGTAGCTAAATTTTGGTACTAATATTAGCTTAATTGGTTATCGATAGACTAAGTTATGGCCTTTGGAAGTCATACTGGTCCGGAAGCCAATTCTATTCTGGAACAGTAATATGTTTGGTATAATTAGAAGACTTTAGAGACATAATTGGTAAAAGTTGTAAACATGAAACATGTTCCATATGAACCCATATAAGTGTCTGTAAATTTTCATTAAAATAGGACTTGTAGAGTATAAGTTATGATAAACCCAAATGAGTACCCTGAAACTGCCTAAAGGCAGAAAACAAAATACTCTTAGAAATTCCACCAAATATTATACAATGATCCAATTGGTCTGAAATTTGAATATGTACTATAACTATGTGTTATTGTTAATGAGGAATAAGAATCAGAGTAATTTGTCAATTATAGAAAAAGTTATAGGCTAAACAGTCCCATAAGGTCACACTGCCTCATAGGAAAAATCTTAACTATTGACATGAACAATGCATATTAATTTGTTTAAGCCACATTAAGTCTCTTTAATCATGAGTTAATCGATTATGTTTTCATATTAGGCTCGCAACATATTGGAGACCCACAAGGAGCAGATAGACAATAACTTAGGGGTCGGAATCAAAGGAGAACGGTGAGTCTAATTATCGATTGAATTCTTTAGTGCAAATAAATGTTGTTTGCTATGTGATTCATGTGATTGTCATGATTGGTCCTTGATAATGTAATGATGAATAATTTGTGACATTGTGGTACATATAAATGGTATACTTGTGGTATATTTGAGGTATATGTTTGACAAATGTGATATATATACAAGGTATATGCTTGACATATGAGGTATATATGGAATATATGTATGTTGTATATGATAAAGATGCAATGGTTGATGAATGCTTAAATACAAGTGCATATGCATATGGGTTAAAAAGGCATTGTGACTAGTTAATCAATATTGTAAAGCAAAAGAAGAGGCCTATGGCCCAACAAATGTGCAAATGAAACAAATGATAAAGCTAACTAGCAAATGCAAATGCAAATGTTCACATGGAAAATGTTCACATGGAAACCCGGGGCAATGTCTGTTTAACTTGGTCACAAAAAAATGAAATAAGCAAAACAATTGCATACATGAAGAGTAATGATTATATGTTTCAACTTTATTGATACTTATATGATACTGATGAATGGAATGGAATACATGGTATATATTGGAATTGTGATTTATTACTATGAGTTGTTTGGTACTTTAGAGCTCATTGGATGGTTATTCTCACTGAGCCGCAACTCATCAATTTGCATCATTTTTCAGGTAAAGAAAAGTGATAGCTCATTTTGAGTAGCGTATAAAAGACATGGAGCACAGGTCACTGGCCGAGCCTCATCACTCTCTCTCCTTGCATTCCACACAAGCATGAAAACATGTCATCTGTATTTTGGACTTATATGCTTGAATATGTATTATCACTCTAGATTAGTTTTGAAATGTATAAATGGAAACAACACGTAATCCTTCGGATGTGAAGTTTATGTTTTAATATATGTGATCTATCGTATTTGTGGTTTTTAATGTTGACTTGAAAAGTCATTTAGTAATTTTATAGGATATAAGACTTGTAAAGTCGTTAGTTGATTTTACAGGATATGATATGAAAAAAAAAAATTTACTACCACTGTTATCAGGGTATTTTACCTTTCCAGTACGCCATGTATAATTACTTGATATTTGGATAGGTTATACTAAAATGCATAAGATGTGGTGTTACATATACTCTTTCATTAATGATAGTAATAGTGAAGATGATGATGATGAGCAAAGCTTAATAGAAGTATCAAACCTTGATTGATAATCTTGTATTTTTATCTCATCTTACTAGATGTAAGGTAGCAAATTTGATGGAAATATATGTTATAGGGGAAAAAAGCTCCTTAGAAATGCTTTAGTCTTGTTTTAGACTTAATTTTATTTAATGAGAATTTTAGGCAACTCATGCCCGTGACATATATGAAACAACAACTTAAGGATTATGGTCATAGTATAAACCATATACCTATTAGATGTGACAATACAAGTGCTATAAATCTATCTAAGAATCTCATTCAACATTCTAGAAGTAAGCATATTGACATTAGACACCATTTTATTAGAGATCATGTTCACTATGGAGATGTTGTATTGGAATTTATAAGCATAGACAATCAATTGGCAGATATCTTCACTAAGTCTCTAAATGATGAAAGATTTAATTTCACAAGAAGAGAGCTTAGTATGATTGATGGATTAACTTTGTGATTGCCAAAATTATCAAACCTTAATTGATAATCTTGTGTTTTTATCTCATCTTACTAGATGTAAGGTAGCAAATTTGATGGAAATATATGTTATAGGGGAAAGAAGCTCCTAAGAAATGCTTTAGTCTTGTTTTAGACTTAATTTTATTTAATGAGAATGTTAGGCAACTCATGCCCGTGACATATATTCACGATCGTGAACTAAATTGCCAAAAGAACCAATAGCTTTCACGACTTGATTCACGACATGATTCACGGCTGAAGGTAGTGAAGACTATGTTTTACGACCACAACCTTTTCCATTCACCCCCGTGAAACCTTCTGTTCACTCCTGTGATGATTTTTCACGACCGTGAACATTTCCACCAAACTCAGACAAAAGCTTTCACGCTTTGTGTCACGCTTTATTTCACGATCACAAGTAGTGAAGTTTATGTTTCACGCCCGTGACTCTTATGTCACCACCGTGATAGTTCATCATTCACGCCCGTGACCTTTAAATTTCACGACAGTGAATAATTTCACCTTTCTCTTCACGGGTAGAGCGTCTCTTCAGCAAACCGTGAACATGACACTTCATGCCCGTGACTTAGTTTTTCATGCTCGTGAAGATGTCGGCTATATAATGTTTCTGCCATTATTTCTCTCATTCTAACTCTCCAACTTCTCTCAACTTCTCTCATTTATCACCATTGAATACCATTTTGAAGATTTCGGCCCCCTAGCAACTCATTCCATCTATAAATATCTTCAAAAACCATTTCCATCATCAGAAATCACATCACCTCAAGGTTTACTCAAAATTTCTATCAATTTCTCACTCTTCAAAAGTTTATTTTTTCAATCAAAATGGAAACTGGTTCCTCCTAGGGTACAAGGAAGAAGTCTCATGCTCTAAGAAGGTACACTGATTACCTTCTAAACATTATTCCAGAGCATTGTCGTCTTAAATACTCAGTGCTTAAGAAAAGGCCACTCCTTTCCTCTAGATCATTTGAGTGGCAAACAATCTTTTGTCAATTTCAACCAAGCCCTCCAGAGACATTTTGATTGGCGGGTATGTGACTCATATCGCCTTGAAGCTCGGATACTTGAAGCTAGATGAACGCCACTTCAACCTCATACCAGCACATCCTCGAGACCGACTAGATGTCGAGTCCTTCATCAAAATGGGAGCGACTGTTCGTATCGTATTTGAGAACAACATCTACTACTGCTTCACCAACAATATTGGTGAGATCATTTGGGAGGACAATGACTCCGATGACTTCAAAGTTGGCCTCCAAGGAATCCAATAAAGGACGAGAGTTTGAGTTAAGGTGGCGCCTCCAGAGGTTGAGTAGGAAATGGGACAATCCTCTGCCTCCACACCAAACTTGGCTCAGCAAGTGGCTGACCTCTTGGCACCACGATTTGAGCATCTGTAGGCTTCGACGGATGAGAGGTTAGAAAACCTCAAGGATTTCATGGAGTCTCACATGAAGAGCCTCGAGGTGGAAGTATCTTACCTTAGAGATAGGATTTCTGGCTAGATTTTGTGTTAGATATGTTATTTTCTAGCTTGCCTACTGTAGGAATTTCTAATTTCCTTTCATAATTTCAATTACCTGTGTAGTTGGTTTTCCTAAATTAATATATTTGCTTGTGTTTTTCCATTATGCTTATCTTTTTGTTATTCTTTTTGTTGATGACAAAAGGGGGAGAACCTAGCAATATATTGTTTAAAGTTAAGAGTTATGCAAGTATTCAAGTTAAGAGTTAATGCAAATGAGCTTCATATACCTTAAATATACTGTAAGTATACTTTGGATATACTTTGATGTAAGTTACATGAATGAATATGAACTTGATATACTCTTCATATACCTTAAATATACTTGGCATAACTATAACTTGTTTTAAGGAAAAATTTTGGTATACATTGGATATACTTTGCATATAACTTACATATACTTAAAACTAGGAAGCATATTTTGATACTACACTTCATCATTCTTTAAAATTCTTGCACTTCAGTATTTTTTATCCTAAGCATCTTTTGAGGGGGAGACTTCTCAAAGGCACATATTGCTAGATTATTTGTCACCATCAAAAAGGGAGAGATTGTTGAACCATGAGGGGTATTTCTATCATTTTGATGATAACAAATAAAATAGCAATAATGTATTTAACATGTTTTCTAAGTTTATTCCACAGGGTATGGAATATGATAGCAAGAATGGACAATGGAAGACTAATCTTAAAAAAACAAAAAAAATGAAGAAATAGCATGTTCACGCCCGTGACCTTATATGTCACGCCCATGATGAAGGTTAATGCCAACTATCCAACATTTAAAGTTCACGGCCATGAAGAATTAGCAACCGTGAATAATCATAATAGTCACGCCCGTGAAATAAAGTCACGCCCGTGAAAAGACATGGAAAATTCTTCCAGAGAGCATCACGACCAGAGTCACCACTTGGACCACGACTAGGACGATTGTTCATGCTCATGAAGACATAATGTCACGCCCATAATCAAACACTTCAAATCCTTCCAAATTCTTCATGACCAAAGTCACCACTCAAGTCACGGCTAGGAAGAACAGTCACAACTGTGACAACCTTAATCACGACCGTGAAAGAGGAAAGAGAAACATGTCAGGCGCAAAAATAAGAGTTGGTGCAATGGCTATTTCCGCATTAAATGCAATCAAACGACTATAATTCGCCATGGAAGTATAAATGAAAGTCATTTATCAATCCAGAATAAGAGAATAGCTAATACTTCGAATCAAAATCTTGTTGTAAGCCATTTGTGCATTTAATACTTTCAAAACAAACATTTATTCTCTGTGAAAATCTTTTTGCTCATTATTCTCTAAGCATTAAAGTTTTGTAAGTGTTTCTCTCTGTAATAATCCACTCAAGTGAGTTCGGGTATTTTGGGGTTAAGAGTAGAATACTTGTAAGGGTTATTTGTGTGAGCCTTTAAAACACAAGGATTTGGTTATTTGTGTGAGCCATTAAAACACAAGGGATTTTTGGGTTAGGTGTGATCCATTGTTAGAAACACCATAGTTGGGAGTGAGCTTGTAAAACTCCATTGTAACATTTAGAGTGTTAGTGAAACTCCCAATTGAGATTGGGGAGAGGAGTAGGGTTAGTTAACACCCGAACCTCTATAAAAATTCTTATGTCTTATTTTTCCATCCCTATTCATCCCAACTTTTCTTTTTGCACTTAAAAGTTAAAATTTTTAATATCCAATTCAACCCCCTTCTTGGTACAATATCTGGGCAACAGTGGACTTGAGGCATACCAATAGAATCACAATTCAAGTATGGTTTTTAGGTACCCAAATGAGCTTAAGTCCTTAGGGGTTAGCACGTGAATGTTCCCAATGAGCCTTCCTAATCCAGCAATATTTATTTATGTGACCAAATTTCATGCAATAATTACATTGTTTAGTTCTAAATATGCTTTTTAGTCTTACAATGCTTTTGAATGCTATATTTCTTTTAGGTTGAGTTTGAGAGCAATGGCATGCACAAGCATGATGCATTGGTGCTTCTCTAGGTGCATGCTCCTTATACATAAAAGCATGATTAGCCTTTTGAGGTTTCCTTCTTAGGCTTACCAATCCTTGATCATCCCTCTTATGTATAGAAGATTTAGTGTATTTTGTGCACTTAGCCCTTGGGGTTGTTATAGCAAATGTGGAGATGTGGGGTTCACTTGACTTAATAAAAGTAGTCTTGTGAGAAGATGATGATGTACCCTTAAATCCTAGACCATGTCTAATTAAGGGTGGTCTTTGAGACACAATGAGAGTATCTAAACTCTCATTTCCCTTGTTAAATTTTGAAATGGAGTTTCTAAGTTCCTCAACTTCATTTTTCAAAATATTATTTACTTTAAGCAAGAATTTAGTTGAGGGTCTTGAAGAGTACTCATCTATTGACTTTTGAAGAGATTCATTAGATGATTTAAGCTTAAAGTTCTCATTTTCTAAAAAATCCATTTTGATTTTCAAATTAGAAATGTTATTTTTATAAGTATTGAATTTACTTCTATATTTCTCTAATTCTAGATTTAATACTTCTATTAGGCTTTGCTCATTATCATCTTCGCAATTACTATTATTATCACTACTATCATTATTGAAAGAGTATGAGTGAAGTGATCCTACCTTATCCGAGACGTGATCCTCTATAGCCATGAAGCATAGGTTGGCCTCTTCACTTTCATTGTCATCTTTTTCACTTGAAGAGCTTTCATCATCCCATGTGGCTTTGTGGCCTTTCTCCCCCTTGTCTCTTTGGTATTTGTTCTTGTGCTTCTTGAGCCTTGGACATTCCAGTTTAATACGCCCTTTCTTCCCACATTCATAGCACTTTACCTTCTATTTACTTCTTTGTGTGTCATTAAAGGTCTGTTTGAGGTTTCTTTGCCTGAATTTTCTAGAGTTGTCCACTCTCATCTTAATAATTCTTTTCAGCCTTCTTGAGAGCATGCCAATGTCCTTATTTGCATCATCACTCTTTTCTTCATCATCTTCAACTTCCTCTTGAGATTTTGAAGTAGAGGCTTTTAGTGCTAGAGGCTTTCTTTTTTCTGGCTCTGCTTCAACCTCTATATCTCTTTTCACTACCATTTCATGTGTAAGAAGTTTGTCAATAAGTACATCAGTATTCATGATGCTCATGTCTTCATTTGCCTCTTCTATACCGACAAATCTTGAACCGTAATCTTTGAGAGGAAGACTTCTCAGAATTTTGTTATTTACATCTTCCAAGCTCAGGTATTTCCCAAGCTTTCTCATGCCATTTATGATGGCTAGAAGATGGTTTGTCATGTCAGTAATTGACTCATTGGATTTCATCTTGAAGAGTTCATACTTTGAAGTAAGAAGTTCAATCTTTCTGATTTAACTTGCTTTGTTCCTTCATGATAGTTTTCCAAATGTTGTATGCAGTTCGGCAGTATTGTATTCTACCACATTCTTCAATGGATAATGAGCTTGAGAGAATTGTCATTGCCTTCTTGTTTTTAAAGTTTGGTCCTCTTTGAGGCTTTGTCCAATCATCTCTTGACAGGATTTCTTCTTCACCATCAACTCCTCTTCTAGTTGGTGGTGTCCATTCTTTCCGAACACTATCCCAGACTTCAATTCCTTCATTATCCAGATATGTCTCCATCCAAAACTTCCAATGAGCATAATTTGCTCCATCAAAGCAAGGCTTGAGACTTTGGAATCCTTCATTGGCCATATCTTGATCTTTGCTAGCGCTGTTTAGGCTTTGATGCTAGACTAAGCTCTGATACCAATTGTTGCCCAGATATTGTACCAAGAAGGGGGGTTGAATTGGATATTAAAATTTCTTAACTTTTAAGTGAGGAAAGAAAAGTTAAGTTGAGTAGGGATAGGAAGATATCACACAGAAATTTTTATAGAGGTTCGGGTGTTAACAAACCCTACTCCTCTCCCCAATCTCAATTGGGAGTTTTACTAACACACTATGTGTTACAATGGAGTTTTACAAGCTCACTCCCAACTATGATGTTTCTAACAATGGATCACACCTAACCCAGAAATCCCTTGTGTTTTAATGGCTCACACAATAAACCAATTCCTTGTGTTTTAAAGGCTCACACAAATAACCCTTACAAGTGTTCTACTCTTAACCCAATATACCCAAACTCACTTGAGTAGTTGATTACAAAGAGAAACACTCACAAATCTATAATGCTCAGAAAACAATGAGCAAAAAGATTTTACAGAGAATTAATGTTTGTGGTAAATGCACAAATGGCCACAACAAGATTGAGATTCAAAGTATTTGCTATTCTTTTGTTTTGGATTCATAAATGACTTGCATTTATACTTTCATGGCGAATTATAGCCGTTTGGTTGCATTTAATGCCAAAATAGTCGTTGCACCAACTCTTAATTTTGCATCTGACATGTTTCTTTTTCGTCTTTCACGGTCGTGAATATGTGTGTCACAGTCATGACTGTTCTTCTAAGCCATGACTTGAGTGGTGACTTCAGCCATAAAGCATTCTAGAAGAATTTGAAATGATTTATCACGGGCGTGACATTATTCTTTCACGGACATGAACATCCTTCCTAGCTATGGTCCAAGTAGTGACTCTAGCCGTGAAGCTCTCTAGATGAATTTGACATGTTTTCTCATGGGCGTGACTGATATGATCATTCACGGTTGCTATCATTCTTTATGGCTGTGAACTTTAAATATTTGGTAGTTGGCGCTAAGCTTCATCACGGGCGTGACATAAAAGGTCACGGGTGTGAATAATGCTATTTCTTCAATTTTTATCTTTTTATGGTTAGTCTTTCATTCTCCATTCTTACTATCAAGTTCCATACCCTGTTCAATAAACTTAGAAAACAAGTATGTTAAATACATTATTGCTATTTTATTTGTTAGCATCAAAATAACGGAAATACCCCTCAAGGTTCAACAGGTCACACATCCTTTTAGAAGGTGTTTGTGTGCAGTGAAATACACATGCATGATGAGTAGGTGCTTTCCTAGGTGGATGCTTCTTATACATAAAGGCATAATTTGCCTTTTGAAGTTTCCTTCTTAAGCCAAGTGACCCTTGACCATACTTCTTATGAATAGGGGGTTTTGTGTGGGTTATGTTCTGCGCCCTTGGGGCTATTACCTCAATTGTGGAGATTTATGGTACACTAGACTTAACAAATGTAGTCTTGTGAGATGAAGATGATGTTCCATTAAATCCTAGACCATGTCTTACTAATGGTGGTCTTTGGGAAACTATAAGAGTATCTAAACTCTTTTTGCCTTTATGAAACCTTGAGATAGAGTTTCTAAGTTCCTCAACTTCATTTTTCAAACTATTATTTTCTTTATGGAGAGATTTAGTTGAGGGTCTAGTGGAATACTCATCTAATGATTTTTGAAGAGTTTCATTAGAAGTTTTAAAATTAAGATTTTCTTTCTATAAAACTTCCATTTTGTTTTTCACATCGAAAATATTCTTTTTGTAAGTATTGAATCTACTTCTATATTTTTCTAATTCTAGGTTCAATACTTCTATTAAGTTATGCTCATCATCATCTTCACTATTTTTGGGTTTTGAAAAATGAATCACAATCATAAACACAGTAGAAAAATAAAATTTTCAAAACCTAAAACAAAAGATCATACTTATGCTATTAAAACTAATATATATAAATATAGAGTTTAGAAATTATACCTTGTAATATCTTATTTGTTATTCAAATCATCAATTTGTTGGGTTATAGCAAATCACAACAATTCACACTAGGATGTCTCTAATGATAATCCACGGGAAGAATGAAGAAGAAACTATGAAAAGAAATGGTTTGAACAAATTCAAAGTGCTAGCTTTGAAAGTGTTCTTGAGAGAATTTTATTGTCTTAAAAATATTTTTTTCACAAAAAAAATATTTTCACGTCTATTTTCTACCATTTGATGTCTTTTCTATTTGAATCAAATTCAAAGAAAAGATCAAAAGTCAAAAATGGAGAAAAGGGAATTGAATGAATAGTGAATGTGCTTAATGGCCATAATTGGCCTAATTAGGGCCAAATTCACCTATTGGCCTATGGGAGGCACCAGCGCATGTGCTAGGTCTGCTTCAGGCTGCTGCGGGGTAGCCCAGTTGGCCCGCTAGGTAGGCCAGTAGCCTACCTAGCCCGTGCAGGCCCGTACAGGTCCATGACCCTCTAGAACGATTTTTCTATGCGATCCCATTGCGATCCATCCCGAAATAATTCTCTCATATTTTGAATCCTATCCAAGACCATTTTACTCATTCTCCATATCTTCAATGTGAGTGACCAATTAGGTTCCCAGTTATGTTGGCCAATTAAATTAACAATTAATTTAAGCAAGTCATGAGCGGTATCTAGCAACACATCATGACCACCAATTGACGGGAAAGTCAGTGGTTTGACTACAAACCTTTCCATAGATAATTTTCGTGTAATTATTCCTTTCACCATTTTATACCCACTCGGTTCAGAGTATGGACATGTGTCATGGGTATACACTTATGACTCATGTCTTCCTACTAAACTGACTATGTCACGTCTAGTCCAAGTAATGTTAGTTCTTGTCCCTGAGGCTCATTACTCTATTAGATATGTCATTGAAGACTATCTTTATGACATTTCCACTTTGGCTAGAGATTCCTGAGTAATGACCATGACAAGAGGCGATAGTTATACACTCCTTCTATCAGGAGTGGTGAATCCTTTATTGGTTATCCAATTACCTTCGAATACCTCAAGTTATATCAATCACCACCCTATAACCAACCTCCCTGAGGCAATAAGGAATATTGTCAAAATACAGAATTTGTATCCAAGATATTCTTGAGTAGCTCAAGTCTCAGGATACTTGCACCATTGCTATGATGAGATTATCATTGACATTTTAATAGATTATCCATATGATTGTTTGATAGTTGGTCATCCAATGTACTTAGCTACACTTAGCAAACATCCACATGTTAACTTTAAATATCTTATGTTTACAGATTATGAGATCTACTACTTGATTCAATCATGGAGTGTAACATATGCTAGTCACTCCGGATTAACAATGTCCTATCTCATTAATCCTATGACTAGGGATAATCTCAATATCATGATCTTATCATGATTTCCTTCATGCTATGTTATGTATCAAGGAATTCATTAATTGATTTAAGATCGCAATCAATTCATATATCAAATGAACATCAAATTAATGAAAAAGTATTTTATTAATCAAATAAATTTGTACTATAAGTGCTAAAGATGATTGCCTTTAGAGCACTTCTCTAAGAACTATCACTATTATTATCACTACTATCAATATTAAATGAATATGAGTAAGAAGGACCTTCCTCATCTATGACGTGATCTTCTAAAGACATGAAGCATAGGTTGACCTCTTCTCCTTTATTATCATCTTTTTCGCTTGAAAAGCTTTTGTCATCCCATGTGGCTTTGTGACCTTTCTCTCCATTATCTTTTTGAAAATTTTTCTTGTGTTTCTTGAGCTTTGGAAATTCTAGTTTGATATGTCCTTTCTTCCCATATTCATAACACTTTACCTCCTTTATATTTCTTTGAGAGTCATTTGAGGAGTGTTTAAGGATTCTTTGTTTGGAGTTTTGAAAGTTTCCAAGTCTCTTTTCAATTATTCTTTTTAATCTTCTTGACAGCATGGCAATGTACTCATTAGCATCAACACTTTTTTCTTCGTCATCTTCAATTTCCTCTTGAGATTTTGAAGTAGAGGCTTTGAGTGCTAGAGGATTTCTCTTTTCTGGTTCAGCTTTAAGTTCTCTATCTCTTTCTACTGCCATTTCATACATTATAAGTTTGCCAATAAGCACATCGGTAGGCATGATGCTCATGTCTTCATTGGCTTATTCTATACCTACAACTCTTTAACCATAGTCTTTGAGAGGAAGGCTTCTTATAATTTTGTTGTTCATATCTTCCAAGCTCAAATGCTTTCCAAGATTTCTCATGCCATTAATGTTGGCTACAAGATGGTTCATCATATTGGTGATAGATTCATTGGATTTCATCTTGAAGAGTTCATATTCTGAAGTGAGAAGTTGAATCTTCTTGGATTTAACTTGTTTGGTTCCTTCATGATAATTCTCCAATGTCTTCCACATACTATTAGCGGTAGGACAATGTTGGATTCTGCCACATTCTTCAATAGATAGAGAGCTTGCGAGGATTATCATCGCCTTTTTATTTTTGAAATTTGCTATTCGTCTAGGCTCTGTCCAATCATCACTTGAAAGAACTTCTTCTTCACCATCAACTCCTCCCTTGGTTGGTGGTGTCCATTATTTTTTAACACTATTCCTAACTTCAATTCCCTCATTATCGAGATATGTCTTATCAAAGTAAGGCTTAAGAATTTGAAATCATTTATTTGCTATTTCTTGATCTTTACAAGTGCTTTTTAGTCTTTATTGCTAGACAAACTCTGATACCAATTATTGCCCAGAAAATGAATCAAGAAGGGGGTTAAATTGGTTAGCAAATAAATTTTTTAACTTTAAGGGCAGAATAAATTAAAATAGAGTAAGGAAGGAGAGATATCACAAACAAGATTTATAGAGGTTCAGGTATTAACAAACCCTACTCCTCTCCCCAATCTTCATTAGGTGCTTTACTAACACACTAAGTGTTGCAATGGAGTTTTACAAGCTCATCCTAACTATTGTGTTTCTCTTAATGGCTAACTCCTAATCCAGAAATTCCCTTATGTTTTTCAATGGCTCACACAAAAACCAATTCTTTGTGTTTTATGGCTCACACAATAAACCCTTATTAGTGTTTCACTCTTAACCTAATATACCTAAACTCACTTGAGTAATTGATTACATTCAAAATGCTCAAAATTTATGAGCAATTAGGTTTTTACAAAGAATAGAGTTTTGTTGAGAAAAATAATTAATGCACAAGGCTACAACAAGATTAAGGATTCAAAGTAATTGATGTTCTTCTTCTTGTTCTATTTGGATTCATAAAATGACTTGTATTTATACTTCCTCTATGAATTATAGTCATTTGGGTGCATTTAATGTGAAACTAGCTATTGAACCAACTCTTAATTTTGCGCCTGACATGTTTCTCTATCCTCATTCATGGGCATAAATATATGTGTCACGGTTGTGAATGTTCTTCCAAGCCGTGGTCCAAGTGGTGACTCTGGCTATGAAGCTCTTTGGAAGAATTGGAAGTACTTGATTACGGGCTTGACTAATAATTTAACCGGTATGAACATGCTTCCAAGTCGTGGTCTAAGTGGTGACACTGGCCGTGAAGCTCTCTGGAAGAATTAGGCATATTTTGTTCACAGGCATCACTGTCTTTCACAAGTGTGACTGCTTGATTATTAATGGTTTGGTATGATCATTCATGGTTGTGAACTTTGAATATTGGAGAGTTGGCACTAAGTGTTATTCACGGGTGTGACTTTGTTATCTCTTTGATTTTAATCTTCAAAAGTTCTCTTTCAATCTTGCTTCATGTTCTAATCAAGATATATCCTATTTAACACACTTAGAACACAAAACATTGTTAAATACATTATTGTTATTTTATTTATTAATATCAAAATGACGAAAGTACCCCTTAAGGTTCAACAACATATATATATATATATATATATATATATATAACTATGCTTTTATGATTTTTTATTGATTTACCATGAGTTAAAAATTTAAAGAAAAAAATTATTTAAGACTATATTTTATCAATTGCTAATTATTTAATATACTAACTATAACTTAAAAATTTTAGTTTAGAATACTTTTTTATTTAATAGATAATAAAAATTTAATTGAAAAGCTTAAATAGAATTTAGTTGGTCTAATTTGTAATGCCCACTAATTAGGGTCTAATTAATAAGACGAATTAAAGAAATATAAATATGTGATTAAGGATTTCGGTATAAGAAAATAGTTGCAAAGAAATAAGAAAGTAAAGTGTCACAAAGTTTATGCCTCTGACAATGTCTTATGGGTGTGAACTATCACGACATGTAGTTCAACATTTAAATAGATTCGCAACTGTGATAACTATTGTCATGCTTGTGAATGCCATTCTAGTATAAAAGAAACAATTTCGTTTTTTCTCTCTCACATGACTATTTACCTAGAAACCCTAGTCTTCAAAGTTTCTCTCATACCAAAAATATTCTTACCATTTCCCTTTCATTCCTAGCTTAAAAACATAAAATCCTAAGTCAAGGAACAAGATTTCACCAAACTCCTTAGAGATTGTGGCTAGAGAGTTTGTTCTTGAGAGGCCAGATCTAGAGAAAGAAGAATGAAGCTCGAAGGCTCTAACCCATATAGTTTTACTTCAAGTTCAATAAGTAAACCCATTTTCCCCTTCTCCTTTCTTCGTTTTGTGCCTTCTCTTACCCTTTTCTCGTCATGGGTAGAAACCCATTTACAAATGGGTTGAGTTAGGTTTCAAGATTGATTTTTATGATTTAATACTATTCTTTAAGCTTTAATAAGAGTTACAACATATATTTAAAAGGGTTAAGTGATCAAAGAGTTAGCTTGAGGATTAAAAAGTTAGAGTTTGGTATCTAGTAGCTTTATGTTTATGTTTACGGCATATAAGTGTTAAAGTTGTATTTTTATGTGTTAAGAGAGGGTGGGGAAGACCACCAAAGAGAGAGGCAAGCTTGATTTAAGCTTTATTCTTTTTAAGGCTCCATAGAGGCATATCTATATATGTATTTAAATTCCAAATGTGGCTTATTTATATGTTACAATGTAATTAATATGTGAATGGTGGCTTAAAGATGTGTTAATTATGAAATGGAACTTATGGTTGTATGAAATGATTAGCTAAAAGTTATAAGTGATATTTATATCATAAATGTTAGTCATAGGTACAATAATCTTTAATGAAGAATCTTGGCATTTACGATGTTATGAAATGAATGCCAGAGAGATGTGAATGTTAGTCTTGAACTTGTTAATGTTAGTCATAAGTGTTATTTATGTGAATGTCATAAATGTTTGGTATGAAAATGTATTCAATTATGATTGAATGATATTATGCTATGTTCTAGCGTGATTTTGGCATGAAATATTGAAAATATTGATAGGAAAAGGTTGTTAATAGTTAACCATGAGAGCCTTGCACGAGACTTGTAATAAATGCTCTATTTTGTGCCTTAAAATTGCTGGAAAACCCATATTCAATTCCTCTTGAATAAGGGTTAACAATCGTGAATCATGCCAAAGGGAAAGTCAAGTGGAACAAACCCTTCACTGCTTAAGTTACCACTTGACCTATGTTTGTGACACACATTTTCACGCCGTGAACATAAGCACCATGGACCTAGTAGCTTTTATGAGAACAATCACAGTTTGGTTCATAGGTAAAGCATCCATAAATGACACCTTCATGATCTTGAATAATTATTCACGTTTATAAAGCCTGATGATATGTTGATATGCAACTTGTCAACATAATGCTATATGATGGTCATACACATGCACTCCCTATGATAAACTACAAGTATGAACAATATGTTTACATGAACCATTACATGTGACTAATACATGGAGATGATTCATAAGATCAAAAGGTATATGTTATGTGATGAGTTATAAAAATAATGATATGAAAAAGGGATCTAAAAAGTAATTTGAGTTCTCTAATCTAGGACTAGCTATAGGATAGATGACATATCATTAAGGGGATTTATGGTATTATAGGATTATATGATATAAAATTTATATTAAGAACAATGCGGCTTAAGCTCTAGGAGTAATTTTGATCCTAAATCGCATACAACTACTTTATTTTCCTAAATCAAGATGCCTTAAAATTTAGGAGTGCTCTTGACTTGATGAGCTCAGACAAGAGCACATGGACATAAATAGGGATAATGTGGCTTAAGCTTTGGGAGAACTCCTATTCACATCTTGTATAATGATAATTCAGTTTTTTAATATTAGGTAAAATTATATAATGAAAGGAAATCAAGATATAGTATGTGAATCATAATACTCTATGTGGTTATGTTTAAGCAATGTGTAAGGTGAAGATATTAGAATACATGATTATATAATGGTGTAACTCTATGAACAATGAGAGGTATACAAATGTTTGATGTTATACTTTGTCATGTATGTGAGTTTTAAAGCATGATCGCATTTATGATGATATGAATGTAAATATCTTTATGCCATAACATATACGTATGCTTGCATAAATTTTTATGCCTATATGTGCCACTAAAGGTTTAGGTAGTAGCATGCAGGTTTTAGAACCTAATAGATAGCAGAAGTAGATAAGAAGAGAAACAACTATACAAAGATCTCAGAGCAAACCCATATGGGATTGGGGATATCATGACATACATTCTTTTGTTTATGTTCATATGTCATATGGGAAATGGGTATAGATATTTCCACATGTCATACCTTTTAAAGAACATGTAGTTTTGATTATGGATTCATGGATACATATTTTGTTAGTCGGGTTAGTCCAGTCCAAACATGGATTTTATTAATATGATTATGATCTTCAGATCAAAGAGATGTTATGCATGCTCATTAGTATATGATGGGTTTTATTAACTGGCTTTAAATGAAATAAAAAAAATGGTATGAGATAATGTGGTATCAAGTAAAAGAAAAAGTTTTTAATTAGCACAAGTTTCCAGTAACAATATCATACAACATTCGCTTATATAGCGAGATTTATTCCTATTATATGATAGGGTGTTACATTTAGTGTTATCAGAGTTTAGGTTTAGGCATTTATAAACCTAAGTGGGCTAAGGGTTTATGGACATTAATATTGTATCTCATACAACTCTGACATGGCCTACTTCTCTGTCAACTTATAGGTTAAGTGTCAGATATGGAAATAAAACAACTTTCCTAATACTGGTTGTCATATCCTCTAATTTAGGTCCCAAGTTGTGCGTGTCACAAAATCAATATGCCAAAACGATCAAAGTCTAAATTTGAATTTTGATTGGAGAAAATAAAATAATGGTAAATAATCCATGCAATAGTTTAATTAAGTGAATAATCTGTGAAAACCAATGATAGATTATGACTAAGGGCTTGTGTGCAAAAGTTAAAAGTTTTGGGGCCAATTTATAGAATTGAGGGATTAAATAAGATATTTACCACCTTAATGTAATTTGGACATAATTAAATTTTGGTAAGAGTGGGGGAAGATATTTTCTCTAAGCTAATGAGATTAATATGTTAATTTGTGACAAATATTAAGATTACTCAAAATTGTGGGACCCAAAGGGAGACTTTTGTTTCTTATTTATTTTTACTTTTTCTTCTTTCTCCCTTGTATTCATTTTCACTTCATTTTTCTGCACCAAAAACCAGGCCTATGTTTTCTCTATAGACATCTATAACCAAAGCTCTATTTAGAGAGAGAAAGTGAAGGAGAGAGAGAAGAGTCAATAAAAGCCCATTTTCATACACAAGAGAGTTAGATGAAGCTAAAGGAAGACGAAATGAGGGAAAAGAGCTTGAAAAGAGGAGACGGAATCTCTCCTTAGTTCGACCATAAGTAGAACTTGAAAGAAATAAGTAATCTCTCATCATCTTTTTGTTCTTCTCTTAATAAAAATTGTATTTCAAACTTATTTTTAATTTTTGGATTTTTATGCTATGAATTATGCCTTAAGGAGAGAGGAAGTTATAGGGTTTAAAAGGTGATTAAGGCTTATAAGATGTTTGAAAACCTTAAAATTGGTAAAACTTCAGTTAAGAGATGTTTTTGCATGTATTATATGCCTCTTTAGAACCGAAACGAGCACAAGAGGAGAAAGGAAAGAAGGGAAAAGAAAAATAAGGCTTAAAGAACCACAAAGAAGTGAAGAGAAAAAGGTTAGTGGATGCTCATTGGAAAAAATATATGTTTTGCAGTGATTTTTGCATGTTTTAGTTGATTTCGTATGTTAAAATATGACTTGAGTACATTAAATTGAGTAAGTGGCATGAAACATTGAATTTAATGGTGATAATTGGAAATATATATGAAGTAATTGATTACTTGTTAAGTAGAGCAATTAGATTATGATAAGTATGGTAAATGCTTGTAATTGAGGTATAAAATGTGAATTGAGATAGGAGTGTATAACACATTCCGATATAATTAATTTTACCCAACTATGCTAAAGAATATTATAATGAATATGATTTACACCAAGTTAAATTAATAACTTTTATACATCATGACCATTATGACTTAAAAAAATAAATTTGGATTAATTAATGCAGTTTTATACATTATAGAAATCAAATATGATAATGTATAGGCAATCACTAGCCTAAAAATTCTACAAAAATAGATAGTTACAAAACTACATATCTTTTAAATACAAAACATATATCATTATAACTATTCAAAACCCAAAATAACTAAGAATAAAAAGTACAAGGAGTATCACCAACCCCTCAAGATTGTCTTCAAACTATGAAACTGTGGTGTCCTTTTTTGTCGATCAACCGCTAGGCTTTAAACATGTGCATAGGAAACACTCATATGCTAAGTAACCTAATACTTAGTGGTACATAACAACATGCAAAGTATATAAGCACATATATATAACATGCATAATAAACTTACCATCATAGTTTTATGCCTTACAAAAATCCATTTTGTATATGATGTCATGCCCTAATAATCATACAAGCTACCACTTACTTAAACATGACATAACAAGTAATCAGCCCTAACAATAAACAAGTGTAAATCACTCTTAGAAATTAAAGAACCTTTTGTCAAGTTTACTCTTAACTATATTAAATTTGATATGAGAATAGAATCGATGACTCTCATCCGAGCCTTGTTAGATAACTGTCGAAGTCACTTATAACACCAATTTGAGATAAGAGAAGAAGTGCATGTATCCAACAAATGAAGATCACTTGAGCTTAAAGACCTTGTCATTCAAAGAATATCCAAAATGACCAACCTAGGTCATCTGGTACTGATCTCATTTCAATGGCAAATCATCTATACTAGCTCCAGTTCAAGTTAGAGTATTAGGTATAACCTTGTTTACAACACTTACTATTATCATAAAATTCATATAACATTTCTTATTTTCACTTTTATACCATGAAATAATAAGAAAAAGAGAGGCATACTACCTCAAATTGAATTAACCTTGATTCATGCATCAAAGCTTTAAAAAAACCAAAATCAATAGCTTCACATCCATGAATAGCCTTTCATGGCCATGAAAAAGCCTTTCACGGGTAGTTTACCCATGATCCCTATGGTCCATCCTATGAATTAGCTATATGTTTCACACTCGTGATTCACCTTTCATGGACATAAACTTGGCTGTGAATCTATCCATAAAATTATCCATGAATTGGCTTGTTTCACTAAAAAATAGCATGTTCATCAAAGTGTGGCAACAATTGTCCCATGGCAGAGGCCCCAATATGGGGTCAAGTTATAGTTGAATGTCGTGGGTGCTTAGGCTATATCGGATAAGACTAATGGTAAGTGTTTGAGATCCATAATAGTATCAGAACTAAGGTCATAGGTTTGTTTCTCAGAGGGAGCAATTGCTAAAGGGGAGATTGTTGGTCAAAGTGTGACAGCAATTGTCCCATGACAGAGGCCCCAATATGGGTTCAAGTCATAGTCGTATGTCATGGTGCATGGGTTGTACAGGATAAGGCTAATGGTAGCACTTTCCCTATCACTAATTGGTTTTAGGTGAAATGGTAAGCGCCTGAGATCCACAATTGGTATCAGAGCTAAGACTAGCATTCAAACCTAACAAGAGTTAGTAAAGATCAAATTATGGACAACAAAGGGCTTAACAATCTCAAGCCTTTCTTTGATGGAGCAAACTATGTGAATTGAAAATTCAAGATGGAAACTTATCATGATAGTGAGGGAGTAGATATTTGGGACACCATTTGAAAAGAATGGACACCTTCAGCAAGAAGG
The DNA here is from genome assembly GCA_023653625.1 of Triadica sebifera. Taxonomy (NCBI): domain Eukaryota; kingdom Viridiplantae; phylum Streptophyta; class Magnoliopsida; order Malpighiales; family Euphorbiaceae; genus Triadica; species Triadica sebifera. The sequence continues at coordinate 12,505,932 of CM042898.1, read as the reverse complement.
AATGCTAAAGGAAAAGATGAAATCATTCCAATTGATGATTCAATGTAGCCCCAAAAGAAAGCTAACGGAAAAAAACAAGATAGCCATGATCATTATAATAAGCTCATTATCACTTGAAGAGTGTGGTAGAATCCAACATTTTCCAACCGCTCACTCTACTGGGAAAACTTTGGAAAAATATCACGATGGCACTAAACAATTAAAGTCCATGAAAGTTCAACTTCTTGTCCCTGAATATGAATTCTTCAAGATAAAGTCCAATGAGACCATAATCGAAATGACCATTTGACTTGTTGCTATTGTCAATGGCATGAGGAAGCTTGTAAAGCATTATAATTTGGAATATGTAAATAACAAGATTCTAAAGAGTCTTCTAATGAAAGATTATGGCTCAAGAGTTGTAGGTATTAAGGAAGGCAATAAAAAACTGAGTATAATTCATACCAATGTACTTATTGGAAAACTCCTCCCTCATAAAATGGCTATACTAAGAGAAAAAGAGCTTGAAGGAGAAAAGCAGAAGAGAAAGCCTTTAACACTCAAAGCTTCAACTTTCATGCCTATATATGAAGATCTCTTTAGTAATGAAAAGGTGGTTGATAAAGGAGATGAACAAATAGTCTTACTTTCAGAGAGAATCAAGAGGTTGATCACCTACAAGTATGGCTCAGTTAAGAACTACAAGCAAAGAGATTTATGATTCCTTTATAAAAACTCCTCATCTAACAAAGGTAAAGAGGAAGTCAAGTGCTATGAGATTGGTAAGAAAGGATACATTATATCAGAGTGCCCTATGGTTAAGAAGTACAGAAGGAGACCCAACTAAGAAGATCAAGAACAGGGTCACAAAGCCATTTGTGATGATGAAACCTCAACATTCATTAAAGAAGAAGAAGAAGAAGAAAAAGAAGAAGAAGAAGAAGAAGAAGAAGAAGAAGAGGAAGAGGATATGGCTAACTTATGTTTTATGGCTTTTGAGGATAACTCCATTAATGAGGTAAGCTCTACATCCCAACCTTGTGATGACTTGTGTGATTTAATTGATGATGATGATATAGTTGAAGTATTAAACCTAGAGATAGAAAGGTTCAAAATGAAACTTGATCTTTATAGAAAAAATAGCTCTAAATGTAGAAATGATCTTAGTAACCTTTAAAAAGTAGTTGAAGATCTAAAACCTCAAATGATTATTTAAAGAAGTCATTGTATCAGTTTTCATCAAAGGCTTCGACCACTTATCTAATAAAAAAAACAATGCTATTAAAAAATGACATTGAAGTTAGAAATTCCATTTCAAAATTTCATAAAGGGAATGAGAGTTTCGATAGCTTAATTGTATCTCAAAGACCTCCCTTAGTGAGATATGGCTTAGGCTTCAATGGAGCATCATCATCTTCCCCACCTAGACTATATTTGTTAGGTATAGCACTATACAAAACTCTTCTATTAAGGTAATAGCCTCAAAGGCTAATAGCAAAGTACACACAAAATCCCATACTCAAAAGAAAAGTAGTGAATGGTCATATGGCTTAAAAGGAAAACCTTAAAAGGCCAATCATGCCTTCTTATATAAGAGGCATGCACCTAGGAAAATACCCACTACATATGCTTTCTCATGTTCATATGTGCATGATACCTCTCGAAAGGTTGTGAGGCCTAAACTTCATACAAAATAGCAAGGCCAATTTAAATCTAAACAATACCTTATACTTAAGGTACTCAAGGATATCTTGAATACTGATTCTGTATATTGACACTATTCCTTGTTACCTTAGAGAGGTCTCTCATAGAGTGGTGATTCGGTACAGCTTGAAGTATTCGAAGGTAATTGGCTAACCAAAAGGATTCACCATTCCTAATAAAATGAGTGTATACACATGGCCTCTTATCGGGATCATTACTCAGGAATCTCTGGCCAAAGTGGATATATCATGAAGATAGTCTTCAATGGAATATCTAACTGAATAATGAGCCTCAGGGACAATAACTTATATGACTTGGGCTAGATGTGATAAAGTCTGTCTAATGGGAATTGACACTTATCCATACTCTGAACCAAGTGGGGTATAGAAAGGTGAAAGAATTAATTGTATGTAAATTGTTTATGGAAAGATTCATAGTCAAACCACTAAATTTTTGGTCAATTTGAGGTCATGATGTGTTACTAGATTGTTAATTTAAGTGGCAAAAATAACCAAGAACCTAATGAGTCACATGCATTGGAAATGTAAAGAATGAGTAAAATGGTCTTGGATATGATCTAAAAATATAAAAGAATTATTTCAGGTCGGATCGTAATGAGATCATGGGAAACATTTGCTCAGAATGGATCACAAGCTCGTGCATGCCCATTGGCCAGGCAAGCCTGCTGGGTCTACCCATCATCAGGACCATGCGCACAGTGTGCTCACACAACATGCAATTTAATGATGCCTACCATTAAGCTAATAATAGCCTTGATTAGGTCATTTAAGTTTTTTGACCACCTTTTTCTCCTTTGATTTTTGATTTACCTTTCTTGATTTCATTCAGATAAAAAATACATCAAAAGGAAAAAAAGAGACAAGAAAATTATTTTTGGTTTTTGAGACACAAGATAATTCTCTCAAGAGCATTTTCATTATTAGCACTTTGAATCTTGTTCAAACCATTTCTCTTTTAAGTTTTTTCTTCATATTTTCACATGGATTAATATTAGAGACACTCTAGTATGGATTGTTATGGTTTGCAACAATGCAACAAGATAAAAATTTGAATAACAAATCAAGAATTTACAAGGTATAATTTCTAACCTCTATATTTTTATAAATTAGTTTTATTGGCACAAACAAGATATTTGTTTCGGTCTTTGAATATTTCAATTTTCTACTGTGTTAATGAATGAGATTCATCTTTAAATCCTAACAGTGGTATCAGAGTCCCCATGTATCCATTAAAATTAATTTTAATTGAAATTGCAATGAGATTGTAAGTTTTTGATAGTTTTGGATCAATAGGTTTGAAAATTGAAATTAATTTGTAACATTTATTTTATATATTTTTCTTTCTATAATCAGATCATGGAAATATTAAGGATGATCATTTTGATTTAAAAATAGTTTGAATGTGATTCAAATAATTAATTTTGGATTTATTTCAAAAATGCTGAAAATTGTATTGTTTATAAACAGTGTTGTTGTTTGACTTAATTGATGGGGTTGTTCATATTTTTTTATAATTTGATTATAGAAAATTTATTTATATATATTGATAATGTGCTTAAGCCTCTACAAATGTCCAATAATTAATTAAAAAATTATTTTAATTAATGTTTCAAGCACACAAAAAGGGGACTATTTTGGTATACCTAGCAGAACTGTTTTATTTGATTTTTTTTGTATGTATTATTTATTTTCAATAACATAAAATACTTTTTATGTGATTCAAAATATATTATTTTGATATTAGATCCATGCAAAAATTATTTTTCTCAAATTTGAAATTTTAAAAAATTTCATATGTCAAATGAGTCGTTTTGAGCGTTCAGGTGTATTGGTTTGTTTGTCTTAATAATTTTGGCTTGTGCCAAAAATATTTTGATAAACTTGAATTGACCTAAAAATGCTTAGAATAATGATTTGAGGTTCTGGAAATTTTTGGAATTTTATTTTGAATTAATTTAAGTTGAGCAACGGTAATTCTAGTATTAGTATAAATTGATATGTATATTAAAATTAGATTATTTAATTTTGAGATGATAATAATTTCATTTTAAGTGAATTAGTTTTGAAAATATGAAATTTTATTTTACTTTATTAAATATTAAATTTCATATAGAAATGACATACAAAATTAAATTAACTGAAACAAAACAAGTAGACAATTTCGATTTAAGTATTGAATTGATTTTCAAATTGAAATTCAAAATTGTCATTATTTTATTTTGCGCATTAGAGAATGCATGTTAGGGGTGTATAGAAAGGTATGATGGATGATTATGGATTTAGTCCCAATGTGACTGAGCATACATGATATTGTTTTTGTTTTATGGTAACTTAGGTCTGCATGTCCCTCTCTCTCTATCTTTCTTGTGTATTTCTTTTCTTATCTTATGAATTTAATTTCTATTTTGGGTTGTAAAGTCATGCATATACCTAGATAAGACCTATTCAATCTCTCTTTAGCTTAAGATATTGATTTTGGTATCTCTATAATCATGTCATATAGTTAATGTAACTATCTTTATATATCTAAGTGATGAATGTATGATATATAAAAGCATGCAATAATAACATGATAAGACTTAACTTAGAAATCCCTTGCTAAATAAACAATTAAGTCTTATACCTTCCATTAATGTGGGGGAGAACCAAAGTTCTTCTAGATTTAGGGTTATTGAGTTGCCTCAAGCTTGCTTTATAAGAATATGTTCAAACCATTGAAATTAGATCTCACGATTAATAGGTTTGACTTAATTGATATCATTAGCTTGTTGGATTTGCTCTAAGGTTAATATGTATTAGAGTCGAAGTTGGGTTGGTGTACATGAGATGTACACACATCAATTAGTTGATAGCACAAGATTCGGTAGTTGTAAGAATAATGCAATTGGTATGAATTAGATACCTTCCAACCAAACTAAGGATGACTTGTTAAGTTGCCTCAAGGTTATTCTTAGCTAGCTAGATATCGACCCACTAGGAGAACTTCCATAGAGGTTCTCTTGAGTTCATAGTGAGGGCTATGGATTTGCAATAAAATAGTGGGAGTCATAATGTGATGTATTAAAGACCTAATAAACTTGCATTTTCATATATATTCTAACATACTTTATTTTACATCTAGGTTGCTAGAATAATCATCATATCGACAAGTGTGAATTTGCAATCACTAATGGAGTCAAATAAGTTGATTGGGCCTAACGTTTTGGATTGGATAAGGAATTTGAGAATAGTTCTCAAATCCAAAAAATTTTGTTGTCCTAGATAAGGAACTCTCCAATTCTCCTGCTGCTAATGCTTCTAAAGATGTTCAAAAGGCATATCAAAAGCATCTCGATGATAATGAGATGACAAGCTGCATTATGCTTGCTACTATGTCAGTTAAAATGCAAAAGCAGCATGAGGCTATAGATGTGCAACACCCATCTGTACAACTAAGACAAATTCCATTATACAAACGAATGTCACACAACTATATCTATCTAAAATGTTATGAATTAATTCTTTTCTAACATATTCCTATGTCGACATATTTATATTTCAATAAGATGTAACTTTCAACATTTATTTAACACAATCTATATAAAACTATTTCATTGTATTTGAATATTAACCAAAAATTATACCTTAAATTGGCACTGGCAACATCTGCCCTTATTACAAAATCAAACTTATTTGAAACATAAATCAATTATATGTTTCTATCCCATAAGATGCAGAATAACAAATGGGATGAATAAAATAAATGAACAGACCCAACACGAGTCAACTCTGATTGGTTATGTCTTCTCTTCAAGTCAACTCAATAGACTACTAGCTCCAACCCTTTTTGCAGGGAAATCCATATGCTAAGCTACTGAAAGCTTAGTAGTATATATAGGCATTTAAATTCTAGCATGCATTTGCATATCAATATGCAACTCATTTTCATAAACATACCTGTGTGCTTGATCATACCTCAATATGCATATATATTCACATCAAATTTCATTCATATTGAATTGATTTCAATATATCAATAGCATTCATTACATAAGTGATTCATACAATCATGGTTATAGTACATTTTCTCATGTCATTTCTATGTTATCAAAATCACAATATGTTTCTTAATGTATATCAAACATACCATTACTAATTCCATATATATATATATATATATATATATATATCATATTTCAGGTTTTCACATCCATTTTCCAGGATGTACAAATTTCTTATTTCATAGCCCAATTCGTTAAACCTGGACTACTATATCTATTTGTATTACTATCACTAAGCTTCTTAAATCATGAGCACTCTAACACGAGTTTAAGCCTCCTTGATGCGTAATAACTACATGCATATGGGTACAAGGCCACTCTAACCTGAACTTAAGCCACCTTGTCTCTAATCCAGATATGCTACTAGTAAGCTTCTCAAATTAGGAATGCTCTAATTTGAGCTTAAGCCACCCTGATAAGCAATGTAATAATCACATACATAAATATTCTACAGTACCGTAAAATGGCATGCCACCTATACTATCTAGTTCTTGAATAGAGAATGGGCATATATATTCACTTTCTGGATATTAACATCATTTATGTTACATTCCATAGTTTCACAATGTGGTCACACATTGCTATGATATTCATAACACCTAATGCATTCATATGTTCCATATGTTGGGCTTTGAAGAATGAATCATATTCATAAATGCAACGGAAAAATAAAATTTTCAAAACCCGAAACATAAGATCATACTTGTGCCATTAAAACTAATTTATATAAATATAAAGCTTAGAAATTATACCTTGTAATTTCTTATTTGTTCTTCAAATCTTCGCTTCGTTGGGTTGTAGCAAACCACAACAATCCATACTAGGATGTCTCTAATGATAATCCACATGAAGAATGAAAATGAAACTATCAAGAGAAATGGTTTGAACAAATTCAAAGTGCTAGCTTTGAAAGTGTTCTTGAGAGAATTTTCTTGTCTTAAAAATATTTTTTCACAAAAAAATATTTTCATGTCTATTTTTTTCCATATTGATGTCTTTTCTATTTGAATCAAATTCAAAGAAAATATGAAAAGTCAAAAATGGAGAAAAGGGAAATGAATGAATAGTAATTGACCATAATTGACCTAATTAAAGCCAAAATCTGTCGTTGGCCAACTAGTGGGAGGCAGCAGTGTGCTGGGCTTGCTGCGAGCTGCTACTGGGCAAGCCAGTTGGCTCGTTAGGTAGGCTAGCAGCCTGCCTAGCCCGCACAGACACATGACCCTCCCGAACGATTTTTCTGTGTGATCTCATTGCGATCCATCCCGAAATAATTCTCTCATATTTTGGATCCTATCCAAGACCATTTTACTCATTCTACATATCTTCAATGCGTGTGACCCATTAGGTTCTTGGTTATGTTGGCCACTTAAATTAACAATTAATTGAAGCAAGTCATGAGCGGTATTTAGCAACACATCATGACCCCCAATTGACTGAAAAGTCAGTGGTTTGACTATGAACTTTTCCATAGTCAATTTTCATGCAATTATTCCTTTCACCATTCTATACCCCACTTGGTTCAGAGTATGGGCATGTGTCAACTCCCACTACACTGACTACGTCACGTCTAGTTCAAGTAATGTTAGTTATTGTCCTTAAGGCTCATTACTCTATTAGATATGTCATTAAAGACTATCTTTATGAAATTTCCACTCCGACTAGAGATTCTCGAGTAATGACCACGACAAGAGGCCATGGGTATACACTCCTTCTATCAAGAGTGGTGAATCCTTTGTTGGTTATCCAATTACCTTCGAATACCTCAAGCTGTATCCAATCACCACCCTATGAGCAACCTCCATGAGACAATAAGGAATAGTGTCAAAATACATAATCAATATTCAAGATATCCTTGAGTACCTCAAGTCTAAGGATACTTGAACCATTGCTATGATGAGACTATCATTGACATTTGAATAGATTATCCATATGATTGTCTCATAGTTGGTCATCCAATGGACTTAGCTACACTTACCAAGCATCCACATGTTAACTCTAAACATCTCATGTTTATAGATTATGAGATCTACTACTCGATCCAATCAAGGAGTATAACATGTGCTAGTCTGTCTGGATTAAAAATGTCCCATCTCATTAATTCTATGACTAGGGATAATTTTCGTACTAACATAATTACACATGATAAGAATCTCAATATCATGATCTCATCATGATTTCCTTCATGTTATATTATGTATCAAGGACTTCATTAGTTGAATTAAGATCACTTATCAATTCATATATCAAATGAACATCAAATTAATGAAAAAGCCTTTTATTAATCAAATAAATTTGTACAATAAGTGCTAAAGGTGATTGCCTTTAAAGCACTTCTCTAACACCATAATCATGAAATCATATTGTAATTAACGTCATTTGATCATACCAAGTGTGTGCATATATCATACTCATGTTGTTTCATCACATCAATTAATTTACACATTTTTGAATACAACCCATTCACGAGCATGAATGGTATATTCACGGCCGTGAAGCCTTTGTCGTGGGTTATCTACCCATGACTCAGCCATGATTGGCTCATGATCATTCATGGATGTGAGCATTAGTTTACAGACATGATCATACTGTGTTCATGCATTTATGGGCATGACTCATCAAATAGAAGCAATATTCCAGCATCAATTCAAGCCAGTTCTACACACATTCATGCAAAATACTCAAGCTAACCAATGTTAGCCACACATATCAACACTTTCCATAATCCAGCATTTAAAAACAAATACAACATGCATTTACTTGTACTTTAATACATCATTCTAGGTTGAATGCCTCATTCATCAATTCCATATCCTCAAAACGTATTCATTAGCCAATATATCAATTCTATCATATATTCTAGAATTAACAATTCAATTAACTAGATTCTAGAAATGCCAAATCATAAATTTCATGTCATTTATCATATCAGAACCACCATTCATATCACAAGCATAACAAACGAAATAAAAATGTGTATATATACATACCTAGATAAATGGAGCCCTAACACTCGACACTCATGCATCTATTGCCTCTAGTGGGTATCTCCACATTCAACTTCAGTCCCTAATATGAATTTAGAGACCATATTACTATTCTAATACTGAAATTAACCTATATATGCCATAAACTAATAAAACTTTAACATAAACCCTTAATTATCACTCTGCTATCGAAAATGGATTCAAAGCATTGGAATATCAATAAAAATGAAACCCCTTACCTCTATATGGATGATTCCAAAAGGGTTTTAGGTTTCAAAATTGAGTTTCAAAATCTCTTTGCTTCTGAATTTTGATAACTATGGAAAAACCTCATTTCATCTGTTTTTAAAACTCACATGTAGTGCCAAATTAATGTATAAATATTAATAATCAAAAGGGAATTGAAGGAAAACTATTTCTGGTGTTGAAAGGTTTGGTGGCTAGGGTTTGAGTTTATCTTTTCATGAATTTTCTGCCAAAACATGAAATTACCATATATATAACTGCAGGGATTCACAGGCGTGAACCAAAGTATCACAGTTATGAAGATCCTCAGCTTCATATCCTAGATTTCACGACATTCACCACCATGATTAACATTGTCATGGTCGTCAAATGCTATAAACTTTATTTTTTCTTATTTTTTTCATTAATTTCATATTAATAAAATCTTAACCACTATATACCTCTCATATACTCTCAATATACCTTTTATTTAATAAATTAATTCCAGGTCCTAACTTATGGGTGTTACAAAATGCTTGTTCCATAGTCTACCATCTTAGGGAGCTTTTTGACAAACAAGCACCTTCTGAAAGGTTCAAAACATCAAGACTAATCTTCCATACTAACATGGTTGAGGGGACATCTCTAGTGCAATATGCGCTGAAGATATTCTATTATATTGAAAGGTTAACCACCTTGGGATTTGTGATGGACCGTGAATTAAGTATTGACTTAATTCTAACTATTTTTCCTAGTATAGTTTTCACATTTTGTGTTTAATTATAGGATGAACCAAATCTCCATCACTATTCCGGAGCTTATCAATATGCTCACAATAGTTGAGCTATTTGTTAAAAAGGACAATAAGTGTAGTGCTTCCTTACCCTACAATCGTTAAAACGAAATGGAAGTGCTATTAAGCTCATTTTTTTTAAAACCAATGCTCAATTTATTGTATAAATATTTTTATTTCTATTTTCGAGTTTATTATTTGTGGAATATTTATTACCATATATATTTTTATTTAAAATATGCAACTAGGAATGTGAATAATTCGATTTAAAAGAACTCATTCAATTAAACTATAATATTTAGAAATATATTTACAAATAATATTAGATATATAAAATTACTAAATTCATTCCTTATAAATATTATATGCCACAAATTTACATCAAAAGAAATTCTTAAATTTAATTTTTACAATATAATTTCCAAAACATACAATAAAAAATAGATTGCTGCAATCTGATCTTGGAGTTCCCCTTATCTTCGGTCGCACTAACGTAACAACTACATTTATTTCTCTGTGCGTGAAACACACTCGTTAAGCTACTAGTTAAATGGTACGTTTGGAAACTATCCAACAATTATATAAAATATTTCTAAAATAAAATGCTAGAAACTACAATTAATTTATTAAGCATGTCAAATATTCAATTAATAGTAAAACTATTTTCGTCATGCAAAAATATTTAATTCATTAATTATGACATTCCATTCATTAAACATGATTGAAATTTTAACAATACTAGACACACAATTTGAACTATCAATTTAAAAATTTATATTTTTTCTATTATTTATTTGATAGCCCACGATATCTTAGATCAGAACTAAACACTGCATACAGGGTTTCTGCACTCCGGCAGGATACTCGGCACCTATATAATTATTTTATAACTCGACATTTAATGCCTACATTTTCAATAACAACTCAGCACCTTTCTGGTGCCAACGTAATTTCGAATTCAACACTATGTCTTAGTGCCTACGTAATTTCAACTCAGCACTATTTTTTAGTGCCTATGTAAATTAAATCTCAGCACTATTATTTTCAGTGCCTACATTTATACCCTTTTATTGGCATGCAACTTATCTTAATTTCTAGTTCTCAACAAGATATTATAGGGATTAATTATATTTGTTACCTTTATTGTTATTTATATAAATTATGTAGATTATAATAATATAAATTCCAAATAAATGCAATAATTTCATTAAACATTTTATAACCTCATACTTGCCAATTTAATCATTATAACTATAAGAAAAATCATTTAATATATTTTCTATAACAAAATTCCAAAACCAAGACATAGTTACAAGTTGTCCTATTCTGGACAACATTTTTGCCTTATATTTCCGTGTGTTTTTCATCCATTTTTTGATGGAATTTGAACAAGTGATCACCTAACAAAATGTAGGTACATGTCTTTTCTTTAATTTCAAACTTGGATCACATTAAAACAAAATTTGTAGTAAACGTTATAAATTTTCTTCTAAGTCACGTTCACTGCAATCTGCCTAGTATTTTACTGGACAGATTTCTAGCTCAAACTTTGAGTCTATTTTTCACCTAATTCCAGGTATATTCAGGTCTAATGGTCTGAATGAAAGTTGAATCCCTATATCTTACCTTTCCAACCCAATAATAATCACTCAAATATCATTTCCAAAACTCAAGTAATGACCAGAAAACTAGACACTATTCATAAGACAAATTTTCCAGAACATCAATTAATTCATACAATTTCCATTTTCATGCATCAACCTCATATTCTAGTTTTTATTTTCACATTCATGGCATCATTTAATCACCAATTCATTACTCAATAAAATATCTAGAATTTCATACACAATTTCACAAACATCACAAAATCAATATCAATATTTTTCTATATTGAATTTTTGCCAAATGTACATACCTCAAAATTTTACTTCTCTTCACTTTTCTCTTCTTCGTAGCTAGCTTTCTCCTTGCCTTTACTTCCTCTTTGATTTTGGTTAAAAGGTTGATCACTTCTTTGTCCTAACAATAAATTTTACACTAATCAAGTACTAATCACACTAATCCACCCTTAATCACCATTAACATAATAATAACCCTAAATTACTAGCTTTAATGGCAACTTACCCCAAACTCAAAGAAAAGAGAAGAAAAGTGAGAAGATGGAAAATCTAAACCCACCTTTGATGATCTTGAAAATGATCAAAGTCTTCTTTCTCTTTTTCTCTTCCTTTCTTCCTTCCTCTTCCTTAGTTTTGCTCACTTGACTTCACTTCTTGGATGAACTTGCCTTAATTCCACTTTTGTTTCCATCTAACCTTAGCCTAATTGAAGAAAACAAAAGAAGAATAAATGGGGGAAGGAAGGTCACAGCAAAATGAAAGAAAAAGGGAGAGAAATAGTTTTCATTAAGATGAGGAAGAAGAAGAATAAAGGCAAAAAGTGAAAGTTGACTTTTATAGTTGGATTAGGTGGGTGGTTAAGATTAATTGCTAATCTTATTTCCCATTGGTCAATTAATTTAAATCACTCTTACTTTATTTTAATCAAAATAATATTCCTCTCCTTAGATAAAGAATATTTTATTTTTATGTCTTCTTAAATATCTGTGCAAAAACACTACAATTTCCAATTTCATTCAGCAAAAAATTATTTTTTTCCCAATTTTACTTCCAAACTTCAAAATTATAAATTAATAATATCCAAAATATTTTTTTCATATTTTATTATCATTTTAATTTTTTTATTTCATGTCCAAATTTAGACTTCGATCAATTCGGTGTGTCAGATTTCAGTCAACCACAACCGTAGCCTAAATTATCGGGCATTACAATTTTTCCCCCCTAAAAAAAATTTCATCCTCGAAATTTACCTTTTTAACTGGAGTGGAATAATTGTGGATATTGAGCCTTCATCACCTCTTCATTTTTCCAAGTTGCCTCTTCCAAATTATGACTTTTCCACAGAACCTTTACCAATGGTACCTTCTTGTTCTATAGCGCTTTCATTTCTCGAGCTAAAATTTCCACTGGCTCCTCTTCATAAGTTAGATTTTGTCATATCTCTATAGGTTTTGCTGATATGATATGAGATGGATCCGATTGATATCTTCTTAACATGGACACTTGAAATACATTGTGAATCTTGTCTAACTCTAGTGGTAGATCTAATTTGTATGCCACGGGACCTATGCATTCAAGTACCTCATAAGGTCCAATGAACTTAGGACTCAACTTTACCTCCTTTCCAAGTTAAAAAATCCTTTTCCAAGGTAAGACTTTTAAGAATACTTTGTCAACAACTGTATACTCAATATCCCTCCTTTTCAAATATGCATACGATTTCTGTCTATCAGCAACAACTTTTAGCCTATCACTTATTACTCCCACTTTTTCCTCTATCTACTATACTAGATCTGGACCCACTACTTTATTTTCACTAAGCTCAGTCCAATATAGAGGTGTTCTACATTTCCTCCCATACAAGGCTTCATATGGTGCCATACCGATATTGGCTTGGTGACTATTATTATAGGCAAATTCTATCAATGGAAGATGTTTGTCCCAACTGCCTTCAAATTCTATCACACAACTCCTCAACATATCTTCCAATATTTGTATGACCCTCTTTGATTGTCCATTTATTTGTAGGTGGAAAGTTATGTGGAAATTAAGTTGAGTACCCATGGCTTGATGCAAACTTTTCCAGAATTTTAAAGTGAACTTCGAGTCTCGATCTGATATGATTGAAACTAGAACACCATGTAAATGGATTATCTCATTAACATAGATTTTTGCCAAATGGTTAAGTGGATAATCCATCTTGATCGGTAGAAAATGAGCTGATTTAGTGAGCCAGTCCACCACTACCCGTACTGAATCATACCTCTTTTGTGTCAATGGCAAACCAAAAACAAAATCCATTGTAACTCTTTCCCATTTCCACTCCAGAATTGAAATTGACTACAATAATCCACTTGGAACTTGATGCTCAGCCTTTACTTGCCAACAAGTTAAACATTTGGTAGTATACTCTGTGATATCTCTTTTCATCCTTGGCCACCAGTAATATGCCTTCAAGTCATGATACATTTTGTTGCTTCCCGGGTACATTGCATAAATAACATTATGAGCCTTATTTAAAATCTTTTGTTTCAATTCTAGTATGTTTGGTACACATAACCTGCCCTTTTGCCTTAAACAACCATATGATTCGATAGTAAATTCTGGTTTTTCACCATTTCAAAGATTTCCTTTAATTTTGTGTCCTGCTTCTAATTGTCCTTTACTTGTTGAATCAATGTGGGTTGAATCCACAATTATGCTCAAATAATATATAAAGAACTTATTATTTCAATTTTTTTCTTGTTCACTTAATAAATTTAAGTTTTAACGTTTACCTGCCAGAGTTTTTCTACTCAGAGCGTCAACTACCACATTGGCCTTACCCGGTTGATAATCAATGATACAATTGTAGTCTTTGACTAATTCTAGCCATCACCTCTGTCTCAAATTGAGTTCCTTTTGTGAAGGCAAATATTTCAGACTTTTATGGTCTGTATAGATATAACATTGCTCACCATACAAGTAATGTTGCCATATTTTCAATGCAAACACAATGGCTGCTAGTTCCAGATCATGTGTCGGATAATTTCTCTCATGAGGTTTTAGTTGTCTGCAAGCATAAGCGATCACTTTGCCTTCTTGCATTAGTACATAGGCCAAACCATTAAGGGAAGCATCACTGTACACCACATAATCTTTTCCCACAGTAGGTTGTGTCAACACTGGTGCCTCTGTTAACATTTTCTTCAACTTATCAAAACTAGTCTAGCATCGGTCTGTCCACTAAAATCTGGTCTCTTTTCTAAGCAATTTTGTCAGTAGTGAAGCTATCATTGAAAATCCTTTCATGAACCTCCGATAATAACCAGCCAAACCAAGAAAACTTCTCACATCTGTCACATTCTGAGGCAGTTTCTAGTTCAGGATTGCCTCTACCTTGCTAGAGTTGACTCTGATCTCATCGACTGAGACAATATGCCCTAGAAAGGCCACTTTATCTAACCAAAATGCACATTTCAACCACTTCGCATATAATTGATTCTCTGTTAAGGTATGAAAGACAATACGAAGATGTTGATCATGCTCTTCTCTACTTCTGGAGTACACCAAGATATCATTCATGAACACCACCATGAACTGGTCCAAATAAGGCCTAAAGATTTTATTCATTAAATCCACAAATGTTGTTGGGGCATTCATCAAGCCAAAAGGCATTACTAAGAACTCGTAATGACCATACCAAGTCCTAAATGTTATTTTTGAAATGTCTGATTCTTTAATTCTCAGTTGATGATAACCTGATCTGAGGTCAATTTTAAAAAATACCTCTACTCCTTTCAACTGAACAAACAAGTCATCTATCCTAGGCAATGGATATCTATTATTAATTGTCATCTTGTTCAACTGATGATAATTAATGCACAAATGAAAATTGCCATCATTCTTTTTAACAAATAGAACCGGAGCACCCCAAGGTGAGACACTAGGTTTGATGAACCCTTTCTCTAACAACTCTTGGAACTGCACTTTTAATTCTTTTAGTTCAGCAAGTGCCATTTTGTAGGGAGTGATTGATATCGGGGCTGTTCCTAGCAAAACATCTATGGCAAACTCTATCTCCCTAATAGGTGGTAACCCTAGTAAGTCCTCAGGAAAGATATTTGGATATTCATATACTGTAAGAATCTCCCTGAGATCTAGATTCTCTTTCTTCGTATCTATGATATGTGCCAAAAATGCTTCACATCCCTTTTTGATAAGCTTACTTACATTCATGACAGAAATGACATTAGTCAAGTATAGCTGGTTCTTACCCAAGACAGTCACATCATCCTGCCCTGAATTCTTGAAAGTCACTCTCCTATACTGGCAATCCACCACTGTCTTATACTGAGTTAACCAATCCATCCCCAAGATTGCATCAAAATCACGGAATGGCAACTCTATTAAGTCAGCTGGGAATTCTACATTATGAGCTTTGATTGGATTATTTTTATAGACTCGACTAACTTTCACTCCATAACCCAAAGGATTTGTCACTAATATATCACAATCTAATTCCTCTACTACCATATTCCCCTGACTAGGTGGTGACATGCATAAATATGAATGTGTAGAACCCGGATCTATCAGTGCAAATAAATCAGTATCATAAAGAGAAAATTTACCGATAATGACATCCAGGGGCATCCTGCTCCTCACGAGCTCTTATGGCATATGCTTGGGCTAGGGCTCGACTACCTTTTGCTCTATTCACTAATTCTGATACACTCTGCCCAATCCCATCACTTTTAAACTGTCCATGTCCCCTACCTCTACCTTGAGTGACATTCTAAACTTTAACTAATACTACACCACCTATACCTCTTCCTCTAGGGCAATTTTTCTGTTTGTGCTTAGTAGATCCGCATCATAAGCATGCTCTCATAATCCACCAACAATCACCTGCATGTGATCTTCCACAATGCTGACATGTGACAGATATGAATCTCCTGTTACCTGTAGTTAGTGCACTAGCTGTAGACCCCTCTGGCCTCGACTGTTAGCTTTGCCTAGCTGAAAAGTTTGGTCCAGAACCCTGTGACTGGAAAAGCTTAGGCATTGTCCGCCTCCTTTTACCTGATGTTTGGGCCATGCTAATTGTTGATCTTTGTTGTGACTCTTCTATCCAATTTCTCTTTGACCTCTTTTCCACACTGATGTCTAAGGATACTAGTGTAGCAAAATCCTCAAGCTGAAGGGTGATAACCATATTCCCAATATCATCATTAAGCCCATCCTCAAATCTATGACATCTGTCTACCTCATTAGCAATGATTTTAGTTGCATATTTACTGAGTCTAGTGAATTCCATCTCATATTCAGCCACTGACATGCTTCCTTGCTTCAAGTCTTGAAACTCCCTTTTTTTACATTCACATAATCTCTAGGCATATATTTCTTGCAAAATTTTGCCTTGAAGAAGTTCCATGAAGGTGGTTTCGGTGTATGGGGCTTCGATAAGATTGATTTGCACCAGTCATAGGCATGATAACTGCATACTTGACCTTCTGTTCCTCTAAGCACTCGAGTTCCTCAAACACCATTTTTGTCGATTCCATCCAAAACTCTGAAGCTGCTGGGTCATCCTCTCTCCTTCCCATAAAATCTATGGCCCCATGTTTTCTCAGCTTATCAATCTAGGGTTTTAGTTCAAGTGGAGGAGGAGGTGGAGCTGGTTGTGGAATTGCTTGTACTATCTGTTGCAACAAATTTGCTATATGTTCCATAAGAGGTTCTTATCCTAAATTAGCATGTCCCTCTGCTCTCAGTGGAGCTATTATACTTGGCTCAAAATCTCTCATTGATGGAGGTTGTCTGAGATTGGCTGAGTCTAAAAGACTATTACTCAGTTCATCTTTTGAGAAATCTTGTAAAGATCCCGAGGCCATATCTACCTATAAACCAGAAGAAGGGACCCAAAGTAGATAATTGCAGCATTTTATGCATATGCATGAGGCACATATTCTATTTTACACCCACTAATTAAGAATTTATTAACCTTGGCTCTGATACCACTAAATGTAGTGTTCCTTTACCCTACTAATCGTTAATAGGATACGAAAGTGCTACTAAGCTCATTTATTTCAAAACCAACGCTAAATTTATAGTAAAAATATTTTTATTTCAATTTTTGAGTTTACTATTAGCGGAATATTTATTTATTTAAAATATGCAACTAGTGATGTGTATAGTTTGATTTAAAAGAACTCATTCAATTAAACTATAATATTTATAACTATATTTACAAATAATAATAGATATATAAAATTACCAAATTCATTCCTTATAAATATTACATGCCACAAATTTACATCAAAAGAAATTCTTAAACTTAATTTTTATCTATAATTTCCAAAACATACAAAAAGAAATTAAACTGCTGAAATCTGATCTTGGAGTTCCCTTTATCTTCGGTCACACTAACATAACAACTATATCTATTTTTCTGCGCGTGAAACACACTCACTAAGCTACTAGCTTAGTGGTACGTTTGGCAACTATGCAACAATTATATAAATATTTCTAAAATAAAATTCTAGAAACTACAATTAATTTATTAAGCATGCCAAATATTCAATTAATAGTAAAACTATTTTTTCATGCAAAAATATTTAATTCAGTAATTATGACATTTCATTCATTAAACATGTTTAAAATTTTAACAATACTAGATATACAAGTTGAACTATCAATTTAATAATTTACATTTTTTTCTATTACTTATTTGATAGCGCACGACATCTTAGACCTGAACTAAATACTGGATACAAGATTTCTTCTCTCCGGTAATATACTCAGCGTCTATATAATTATTTTATAACTCGGCATTTAATGCCTACAATTTTAATAATAACTCAGCACATTTTTGGTGCCTATGTAATTTCGAACACAACACTATTTCTTAGTGCCTACGTAATTTCAACTTAGCACTATTTCTTAGTGCCTACGTATATTAAATCTTAGCACTATTATTTTTATTGCCTACATTTCTACCCTTTTATTGGCATGCCAACTTATCCTAATTTATAGTTCTCGACACGATGTAGGGTTTAATTATACTTGTTACCTTTATCGTTTTTTACATAAATTATGTAGGTAATAATAATATAAATTCCAAATAAATGCAAATATTCCCATTAAACATTTTATAACCTCATACTTGCTAATTTAATCATTATAACTATAAGAAAAATCAATTAATATATTTTCTATCACAAAATTCCACAAATCAACACATAGTTACAAAGATGTCCTATTCTGGATAGCATTTCTGCCTTATATTTCCCTGTATTTTTCATCCATTTGTAAATGGAATTTGAACAAGTGATAACCTAATAAAATGTAGGTACATGTCTTATCTTTAATTTCCAACTATAATCACATTAAACTGAATTTTGTAGCAAAATTCATAAATTTTCTTCTAAGCTACGTTCACTAAAATCTGCCCAGTATTTTACTGGACTGATTTCTATTTCAAACTTTGAGTCCATTTTTCACCTAATTCCAGGCATATTCAGGTCTAATGGTCTGAATGAAAGTTAAAGCCCTATGTCTTGAATTTCTAACCCAATAAGAATCACTCAAAAATAATTTCCAGAACTCAATTTATAACCAGAAACTAGACACTATTCATAAGTAGAATTTTTCAGCACATCAATTAATTCATACAATTTCCATTTTCATGCATCAACCTCATATTCTAGTTTTTATGTTCACATTCATGACATCATTTAATAGCCAATTTATTACTCAATCAAATATCCAGAATTTCATACATGATTTCGCAAACATCACAAAATCAAAATCAACATTTTTCTATATTGAATTTTTGCCAAATGTACATACCTCAAAATTTTACTTCTCTTCACTTTTCTCTTCTTCCTAGATAGCTTTCTCTTTGCCCTTACTTCCTCTTTGATTATAGTTCAAAGGTTGATCACTTCCTTGTCCTAACAATAAATTTTACACTAATCCACCCTTAATCACCATTAACATAACAATAACCCTAAATTATTAGCTTTAATGAAAAATAACCGCAAACTCAATGAAAAGAGAAGAAGAAAAGTGAGAAGATGCAAAATCTAAACACACCTTTGATGATCTTCAAAATGTCCAAATTCTTCTTTCTCTTTTTCTCTTCCTTTCTTCCTTCCTTTTCCTTGGTTTTGCTCACTTAACTTCACTTCTTTGATGATCTTGCCTTAATTCCACTTTTTTTTTCCATCTAATCTTACCTTGATTGAAAAAAACAAAATAAGAATAAACGGGGGAAGGAAGTCATGACAAAAGGAAAGAAAAATGGCAAGAAATGGGTTTGATTACGTTGAGGAAGAAGAAGAATAAAGACAAAAAGTGAAAGTTGACTTTTATAGTTGGATTAGGTGGGTGGTTAGAATTAATTGCTAATTTTGTTTCCCATTGCTCCATTAATTTAAATCACTCTTACTTTATTTTAGTCAAAAGAATATTCCTCTCCTTATATAAAGAATATTTCATTTTTATGCCTTCTTAAAATATATGTGCCAAAAACACTGCAATTTCCAATTTCGTTCAGAGAAAAATTATTTTTTTTTTCAATTTTACTTCCGAACTTCAAAATTCTAAATTAATAATATCCAAAATATTTTTCTCATATTTTATTATCATTTTAATTTTTTTCTTTCATGTCTGAATTTGGACTCCGATCGGTTCGACGTGCCGGATTTTGGTCAATCGCAACCCTAGCCTAAATTATTGAGCATTACAATAAGGTTCTGATGCTGATGGACTCTTATGGTTCTAAGAAGAAGAACTTTAAGAAGAAGAAGAAGTCCATGAAGCCTAAGAGAGGCATGGCCAAGAAGAAGGCGAAAAAGACTACCCCAAAGGGGACATTTTCCATTATAGCAAAGATGCCCATTAGAAGAGAAACTGTAAGGCCTATTTATTGTCCTTAAAGAAGACGACATTTGATGCCCCATCTACTTCAAGTATTTTTGTCATTGAAATTAATATTGTTTCCAATAATAATATATGGGTATTAGATATTAGTTGTGGCTCACACATATGCACTAATATATAAAGCCTAAGGAATAGTAGGCAGCTCAATAAGAGAGTGTTGGACTTGCACGTTGGAAATGGAGCAAGGGTTGTTTCATTAGATGTAGGAACTTGTATATTGACCCTCCCTAATGGGCTTAGGTTAAATTTGAATAATTGTTATTAGATGGTTTCCATTTAGCTTTCAATAACAATTGTTGTTCTATTATGTTGAATGGTATTCTTTATACTAGCATACATTATGCAATGGAATATATATATTAGATATGTCAAATCCAATTTTAAACATCAATGATAATAAAAGGCAAAAATAAGATATGTTGAAATCATCTTACTTATTGCATTATCACCTTAGTCATGTAAATGAGAAATGCATGGCTAAATTACGTAAGAGTGGTAGTTTGGGGTCATTTGATTATGAATCATATGACATATGTGAATCTTGCTTATTAGGCAAAATGACTAAACTACCTTTTAAAGGAAAGGGTGAACGTGCTAATAGGCTTTTAGACTTAATACATTTGGATGTATGTGGTCCAATGTCCATACACGCTAGAGGTGGTTTCATCTACTTCATTTCTTTTATCAACGACTACTCACAATATGGGTATGTGTATCTTATAAGATACATATCTGAAGTCTGAGAAAAGTTCAAAGAATTAAAAAATGAAATGGAGAAACAACTTAGCAAAAGAATTAAAACACTTTCATCAGACCGATAAGGTGAATACATGAGCCAAGAGTTTTTAAATTATCTTAGAGATAATGGGATATTATCTCAATAGACTCAACCTTACATGTCACAACACATTAGTGTGGCTGAAGGAAGAAATTGAACCCTGTTAAATATGGTAAGATCTATGATGAACTTTGCAGAACTCCCTAAATCATTTTAGGGTTATGCACTAGAGATTGCCATTTAAATATTAAATGGAGTCCCTTTGAAGTCAGTTGATGTTACTCTATATGAGATGTGAAATAACAAAAAGCCCACATTTTCTTACATGAGAGTTTAGGGTTGTCTTGCTTATTTGAAGTAGACAATGTCAGATAAGCTGAAAGCTAAGTTTAACTGATGTCTGTTTGTAGGATATCCAAAAGCATCATATGGATATCAATTCTACCACCCCTTAGAACAAAATGTGCTTATTTCAAGACATGCTATCTATTGAACCTTGAGGGGTATTTCTATCATTTTGATGCTAACAAATAAAACAACAATAATGTATTTAACATACTTGTGTTCTAAGTTTGTTGAATAGGGTATGGAATATGATGCAAGAATGGAAGACTACTTATGCAAGTTAAAAAATGAAGAAATAGCATCTTCATTCCCGAGACTATTTATGTCACACCCGTGATGTAGCTTAGAGCAAACTATCCAACATTTAAAGTTCATGGCCATGAAGAATCATAGCAACCATGAATGATCAAATCAATCACACCCGTGAGATAACATGTCAAATTCCTCTAGAGAGCTTCATAGCCAGAGTAACCGCTTCGACCACAGCTTGGAAGGATATTCATGCCCATGAACTTATAAAGTCACACCCGTCATCAAACACTTCAAATTCTTCCAGAATGCTTCATGTTCAGAGTCACTACTTTAGCAATGGCTTGGAAGAACATTCACGACTGTAACACATATATTCACGACCGTGAATGAGGAAAGAGAAACATGTCAGACGTGAAATTAAGAGTTGGTGCAACAACTATTTTCACATTAAATGCATCCAAACGACTATAATTTGCTAAGGAAATATAATGCAAGTCATTTATGAATCCAAAATAAGAGAATAGCAATTACTTCAAATCAAAATCTTGTTGTAGCCATTTGTGCATTAATTACTTTCCATAAAACTTTAATTCTTTGTAAAAATCTATTTGCTCATAATTTCTGAGCATTATAGATTTGTGAGTGTTTCTTTTTGTAATCTACTGCTCAAGTGAGTTTGGGTATATTGGGTTAAGAGTAGAACACTTGTAAGGGTTATTTGTGTGAGCCATAAAACATAAGGAATTGGTTTATTGTGTGAGCTATTAAAACACAAGGGATTTCTGGGTTAGGTGTGAGCCATTGATAGAAACACCATAGTTGGGAGTGAGCTTGTAAAACTCCATTGTAATACTTAGTGTGTTAATGAAACTCCCAATTGAGATTGGGGAGAAGAGTAGGGCTTGTTAATACCCGAACCTCTATAAATTTATTGTGGGATATCTTCCTATCCCTACTCTATTTAACTTTTTATTCTGTACTTAAAAGTTAAGAATTTTTTTTAAAATCCAATTCAACCCCCCTTCTTGGTTCATTATCTGGGCAACACTATCTTTTTAGAAAGAGAATTTCTTCTAAAATGAGATAGTGAGAGCATAATTGGACTAAAGGAAGTTCAAGATGCTCAAGTAGATGCTAATAAACTGCCTGAACCCAAGCCTGTTATTCATACAAATGATATAGCAGCTCAACCTTCTAAAGCATAAGAGATTCATAGGTCAAGTAGGATATGTACTATTCCAGAGAGATGGATTTCTCATTAGTAAACATAATGATGTACTGCTCATAGAAAATGATGAGCCTACAACCTTTGAAGAAGTTCTGAATAGTTCAGAATCAAACAAGTGGCTTTAAGCCATGAAGTCAGAAATGGATTCCATGTATGAAAACCAAGCATGGACATTGATTGACCCACTCGAGGGATAAAGCCTATAGGGCACAAGTGGGTTTTCAAGAAGAAAACTAACATGGATGGTAATGTGGTTATCTATAAAGCTAGACTTATAGCTAAAGGTTATCATCAAAGACAAGGAATTGATTCTGATGAAACTTTTAGCCTAACAACTATGCTGAAATCCATAAGGATACTCCTAGTCATTGCTACTTATTATGATTATGAGATATGGCAAATGGATATGAAGATGACTTTCCTTAATAGAAATCTGACCAAGGATGTGTACATGATACAACCAGAAGGCTTTATATCCAAAGATGGCAAAAAGTTATGCAAGCCTCAAAGATCCATTTATTGATTAAAACAAGCAACCAAGAGTTGGAGTATTCAGTTTGATAAGACAATCAAACAGTTTGGTTTCTTACAAAATTTGGATGAACCTTGTGTATACAAGAAAGTTAATGAAAGTGCAATCATATTCCTTGTGTTGTATGTAGATGACATATTGCTAATGGGAAATGATGTCTCAGCTTTACAATCAGTCAAAATATGGTTATCCAATAATTTCTTTGTGAAAGACCTTGGATAAGTTGTCTATATTTTGGGGACAAGGATCTATGGAGATAGATCTAAAAGATTACATAGTCTTTCACAATTTAAATAATAGACAAGATGCTAAAGAAGTTTAGCATAGAGTAGTCCAAGAGTGGATATATTCCCATCACCCATAGGATTACTCTTTCAAGTCTACATGTCCAAAGACACAAGATGAGATGACGCACATAAGTTTGATTCCATATGCTTCAGCTATATGATTAATCATGTACAATATGTTATGTACAAGACCCGATGTATCATATGCTCTGAGTGTCAAGAGCATATACCAATAGGACCCTGGTGTGGATCATTGGGTGGCTATCAATAATATTCTTAAGTATTTGAGAAGGACTAAAGGTGTATTCTTAATATATGAAGATAGAGATCTTGTTGTGAGTGGGTATGCCCATGCCAACTTCTAATCTAACAAGAATGACTCAAAATCCTAGTCAGGTTATATATTCACACTAAATGGTGGAGTAGTCAGTTAGAAGAGTTCAAACTAAGAAATGACTACTGATTCAACAGCCGAAGCAGAGTACATTATAGCTTCTAAAACAGCAAAGGAAGTAGTTTGGATAAAGAAATTCATCATGGAACTTGGAGTGGTTCCGAGCCTTGTTGATCCAATACAACTATATTATGACAATAATGGAGCCATTACACAAGCAAAGAAGCTGCGACCACATTAGAGATCCAAATATGTACTCAGAAGATACCATTTGATTAGAGAAATCATTGGTAGGAATGATGTAAAGATAGAAAGATTGTCCACTGATCAGAATATTAGTGATCCTTTAACTAAGCCATATCCCCAAAAGAAATATGATTCTCAAGTACTCGCCTATGGAATTAAATACAAAGGCAATTGGCTTTAGTGCAAGTGGGGGTTGTTAGAGAAATGTTTTAAAGGCAATCACCTTTTGCACTTATTGTACACATTTATTTTATTAATAAAAAGCATTTTCATTAATTTGATATTCTTTTGATATATGATTTGATAGCGATCTTCAATCAGTGAATGAAGTCCTTGAGAGCATGAAGGAAATCATGATGATATCATGATAATGAGATTCTTATCATGTATAGTTATGTTAGTATCTAAATTATCCTTAGTCATAGGATTAATAAGATGGGACATTGTTGATCCAAACAGACTAGCTCACGTTATACTCCTTGATTGGAGCAAAGCAGTAAATCTCATAATCTGTAAACATAATATGTTTAGAGTTAACATGTGGATGCATGCTAAGTTTAATTAGGTACATTGGATGACCTTCTAGGAGATAAATTTATGGATAATCTATTCAAATTTCAATGATAGTCTCATCATAATAATGGTGCAAGTATTATAGACTTAAGGTACTCAAGGATGTCTTGGATACTGATTCTATATTTTGACACTATTCTCTGTTGCCTCAGTGGTAATTGGATACAGCTTGAAGTATTCGAAGGTAATTGGGTAACCAATAAAGGATTCACCACTTTTGATAGAAAGAGTGTATACAATTGGCCTCTTGTCAAGATCCTTTCTCGAGAATCTCTAGCCATAGTGGATATGTCATAAAGATATTCTTCAATGACATATCTAACAAAGTAATGAGCCTCAGACACAAGAACTAACATTACTTGGGCTAGATGTGATGTAGTCAGTCTAATGGGAATTAACACATGTCCATACTCTAAACTAAGTGGGGTATAGAATGGTGAAAGGATTAATGGCATAAAAATTATATACGGAAATATTTGTAATCGAACCACTGACTTTTCAGTCAATTAGGGGTCATGATGTTGCTAGATACCGCTCATGACTTGCTTAAATTAATTGTTAATTTAAGTAGCCAAAATAACTGGGAACCTAATGAGGCATATGCATTAGAAATGTGGAGAATGAGTAAAATGATCTTGGATATGACCTAAAAATATGAGAGAATTATATCGTATCAAATTGTGATGATATCAAGGGAAAATATTAGTCGAGAGGGGTTACAGGCCCATCGAGCCCACTAGCCAGGCAGGCTACTAGCTTGCTAAGCAAGCTACCTGGGCTTGCCCAGCGGCAGGCCCATGCACACTACACTGCCCACTGATGCGCGCAACAAACAGCTTAATGTTGCATGTCGTTAGGCCAATAATGGTCTTAATTAGGCCATTTATGTTTTTTTTTTACAACTTTCTTCTCCTTTGATTTTTGATCTACCTTTTTTGATTTCATTCAGATAAAAAAGACATCAAAAGGAAAAAAAAAGACAAGAAAATTATTTTTTGGTAAAAAATAATTTTTGAGACAAGATAATTCTCTCAAGAACATTTTTAGAGCTAGCACTTTAAATCTTGTTCAAACCATTTCTCTTGTAATTGTCTTCTTCATATATTTATGTGGATTTACATTAGAGATGTCCTAGGGTGGATTGTTGTGGTTGCTACAACCTAACAAGATGAAAATTTGAATAACAAATCAATAAATTACAAGGTGTAATTTCTAACCTCTATGTTTTGATAAATTAGTTTGAATTGCACAAGTAGATCTTTGCTTTGGGTTTTGAATATTTTAATTTTTTGTTGCATTTATGAATGGGATTTGTTTTCAAATCCCAACATTTTGTATATATAGATGTGATGAATGGATATATAATGCATGTCAAACAACCATAATGAGACTTAATTAAAGAAATCCCTCATGAATTATATTAAGGCTAGAGGTTGCCATTAATATGGGAAAAACCAATGTTTTTTAGAGTTTGGGTTATTGGGTACACCCATCCCATTTTACATGAATATGTTCAAACCATCAAAATATGATTTCATGATTAATGGATTGGCTTTAACTGATTACATTGGCTTGTTGGGCACATCTAAGGTCAATGTGAATTAGAGGCAATACTGGGTCAATGTATATGAGATATGCACACATCAAGAGTTGATAGCCCAATGATTCAGTAGTTGCATAAATAAATGTAATTGGTATGAGATACTTACCAATTGACCTAAGGTGGCTTGTTGGGCACACCCAAGGTCATTCTTAGTGATATTTGATACTAACCCACTAAGAGAGCTTTCAAAAGGTTCTTTCGGATTCATTATGAGGGCTATAGGTTCATAATAAAAAAGTGGGAGTAATAATGTGCATTTATTAGAGATCTAATACTCATGCATGTAATATATACTCTAACATGATATTTCTTTACATCTAGGTTGCTAGAATAATGTCATCAAATTTGAACCTACACTCAATTCTTAAATCCAACAAATTGAATGGCCCAAACTTCCTTGATTGCTAAATAAATTTGATAATGGCTTTCAAAACCGAAAAGATAGCCTATATCTTGGAAGAGTCGTTTCCATCCCCTCATACTAATGATGCATCTGTTGATGAACAATTGGCATACAAAAAGCAAGTGGATGATAATGAATTGGCAAATTGCATTATGCTCGCCTTTATGTCTCCTAAGCTTCAAAAGCAGCATAAGAATCTAAATGCAAATACCATAGTATTCATCTAAGGGAGCTTTTTGATGAGTAAGGTCGATTCGAGAGATATGAGATATCTAAGTTGCTTGTTTGCTCCAGGATGTAGAACATACATCTTAGTGAAACATGCATTAAATTTGGAGAAGAAAGGTAGAGAGATAGGCTCAAAAAGGACTCGCTTCCATTTTGGAAAAAGTTGTCATTGGAAGAGGAATTGCAAGGCCCATCTAGAATCTTCAAGAAAGAGAAGGATAAGACATTAGAAGAACCTTTTACTTCAAGAATATTTGTTACCAAGATTAATATTATTTTTAATAACCACACATAGGTATTAGATACCGGATGCATATCTCACATATGTACATATATGTAAGGCTTAAGGAATAGTAGACAACTCAATAAAGAAGAGTTAGACCTACGTGTTGGTAATGAAGCAAAAGTTATAGCAAACTAAGTCTATAACTATGCATGGTAACACTTGTAATGTTGAAGGAAATTCTAAAACTGACGTGGATACTGCTCTTTTGTAGGTGCACATGAATTATAGTCTAAAGAATTGAAGTTTATAGAGATAAAAGCAAAATTGTGAGGAAAGGAAGGAAAAGTCCCAGCACCTCAATTACACATCGCATCTACTCCCTATTAGCCTCATTTTCTCAAACAAAAGGAACAAAATAAGATAGCTTCTTAAGATAAGCATGACTTAGTTTTGTTCAATTCTATATGAAAAATATCTTCACCAACAAAGTATGAAAAAGAGAAGTCTTCAAACATGAAAAAGAACATGGAAAAACCTAAAGTGACATCACATTGCTTAAAAAGAAGAAGGACCCGAGGAGCTTCTCTATTAACATTACCTTGGGAGAAGAAATAAAAGCAAAGGTTATGTTAGATTTGTTAAAGGAATGATCTAAAGGAACCTTTATCACTTATTGTACAAATTTATTTGATTAATAAAAGACTTTTTCATTAATGAGATGACACATTATTAATCCGGATAGATTAGCACATGTTACACTCCTTGATTGGATCGAGTAGTAGATATCATAATCTATAAACATGAGATGTTTAGAGTTAACATATGGATGCTTGCTAAGTGTAGCCAAGTACATTGGATGACCAACTATGAGACAATCATATGGATAATCTATTCAAATGTCAAAGATAATCTCATCATAGTAATGGTGCAAGTATCCTTAGACTTGAGGTACTCAAGGATATCTTGGATGCTAATTCTGTATTTTGACACCATTTCTTGTTGCCTCAGGGAGGTTGCTCATAAGGTGGTGATTGGATACAACTTGAGGTATTCAAAGGTAATTGGGTAACCTGCTTGAGGCAACAAGGAATAGTGTCAAAATATAGAATCAGTATCCAAGATATCCTTAAGTACCTCAAGTCTAAGGATATCCCAGATATTGTACCAAGAAGGGGGGTTGAATTGGATATTAAAATTTCTTAACTTTTATGTGCGAAAAAAAAAGTTAAGTTGAGTAGGGATAGGAAGATATGACACATAAATTTTTATAAAGGTTCGGGTGTTAACAAACCTTACTCCTCTCCCCAATCTTAATTGGGAGTTTCACTAATACACTAAGTGTTACAATGGAGTTTTACAGGCTCACTCCCAACTATAGTGTTTCTAACAATGGATCACACCTAACCCAGAAATCCTTTTTGTTTTAATGGCTCACACAATAAACCAATTCCTTGTGTTTTAAAGGCTCACACAAATAACCCTTACAAGTGTTCTACTCTTAACCCAATATGCCCAAACTCACTTGAGTAGTAGATTACAAAGAGAAACACTCACAAATCTATAATGCTCAGAAAAAAATGAGTAAAAAGATTTTTTACAGAGA
The DNA here is from genome assembly GCA_023653625.1 of Triadica sebifera. NCBI lineage: Eukaryota > Viridiplantae > Streptophyta > Magnoliopsida > Malpighiales > Euphorbiaceae > Triadica > Triadica sebifera. The sequence goes on along the minus strand of CM042898.1, from coordinate 12,476,942 downwards.
ATTAATGTTTGTTTTAAAGTGGTAAATGCACAAATAGCTACAACAAGATTGAGATTCGAAGTATTTGCTATTCTCTTATTCTAGATTCATAAATGACTTGCATTTATACTTCCATGCCGAATTACAGCGTTTGGTTACATTTAATGCAAAAATAGTCGTTGCACCAACTTTAATTTCGCGCGCATGACATGTTTCTCTTTCCTCTTTAACGGTCATGAATAAGTGTGTCACAGTCATGAATGTTCTTCTAAGCTGTGACTTGAGTGGTGACTTTAGCCATGAAGCATTCTGGAAGGATTTGAAATGATTTATCATGGGCGTGACATTATTCTTTCATGGATGTGAACATCCTTCGTAACCGTGTTCCAAGTAGTGACTCTGGCCATGAAGCTCTCTAGGGGAATTTGACATGTTTTATCATGGGTGTGACTTTCTTTCACGGGCGTGACTGATGTGATCATTCATGGTTGCTATCATTCTTCATGGCCATGAACTTTAAATATTTGGTAGTTGGTGCTAAGCTTCATTATGGGCGTGACATAAAAGGTTAAGGGCGTGAATAATGTTATTTCTTCAATTTTTGTCTTTTTAAGGTTAGTCTTTCATTCTCCATTCTTGCTATCAAGTTCCACACCCTGTTCAATAAACTTAAAAAACATGTTAAATACATTATTGCTATTTTATTTGTTAGCATCAAAATGACAGAAATACCCCTCAAGGTTCAACAATCTCCCACTTTTTGATGGTGACAAATAATCTAGCAATATGTGCTTTTGAGAAGTCTCCCTATCAAAAGATGCTTAAGATAAAAAAAATTACTGAAGTGCAAGAATTGTAAAGAATGATTAAGTATAGCATGGATGTATGCTTCCTAGTTTAGGTATATGCAAGTTATATGCAAGGTATATCCAATGTATACCAAATTTTTACTTAAGACTAGTTAAGTATATGCAAAGTATATTTAAGGTATATTCAAAGTATATCAAGTGCATATTCATTCATGTAACTTGCATCAAGGTATATGGAAAGTATATTTAAGGTATGTCAACTCATTTGCATACTTGCATATTCAATTGATTCAAATAAGTATTTTTCATTTAAATTTAAATATAATATATAACTAGGTTTTCCCCCTTTTGTCATCAACAAAAAGAATAAAAAAATAAATCATAAGGGAAAACTAATGCAATTATATTAATATTAAAAAAAATTACAAGGTTTTTGAAAAGTGATTTAAAGTCCTACATCGAAAATGCTCAAAAATAACATAGCAAAAATATAGTCTAGCTAGATTTGGAGCCGGACATCCCCTCTCTAATGCGAGCTACTTCCGCCTCGAGGCTCTCCATGCGAGACTCCATAAAATCCTTGAGGTTCTCTAACCTCTCATCCATCGAAGGCTGTAATTGGTCAAAACGCAGTGCTAATAGGTCAACCACCTGCTGAGCCAAGTTCAGTGTGGAGGCCGAGGATTGTCCAATTTCCTGTTCAACCTCTGGGGTTGCCGACTCAACTCGAACTCTCTTCCTCTGCTGGATTCCTTGGAGGCTAGCTTTGAAGTCATCTGAATCATTGTCCTCCCAAATAATCTCACCAGCTGTGTTGGTGAAAAGGTAGTAAATGTTGTTCTTATGAACTATGCTAAACGCCACTCCCATTTTGATAAACGACTTGACGTCTAGTTGGTCTCGAGGATGTGCTAGTACAAGATTGAAGTGGTACTCTGCTAGTTTCAAATACCCAAGCTTTATAGCAAGGTGAGTCACATACCCACCAATCAAAATGTCTCCGGAGGGCTTCATGGCAATAGACAATAGATGGTTTGCAAACCATCGAGATAAAGCCACTATTAGGTCTCTTCGGACCATCTCCAGGAGAAAGAGCTTGAATTTCTAAATTGATCTGTTGCTATCTCCTCTAGCAAAAATGCTATAGGTTAGAAACCTATGCAAGTATTTGTGCACTGGGATCGAAGGTGGGTGCTTTTCTTCTTCTTGATGTCCCAGCTGCAGTCAAGCCCGAAATGAGTCCATGCCTGAGTAGCATAGAACTCCACCTCACTCTCATTAAGGATACCATTAGAGGGAAGGTTGAACATGTCACCAAACTCCGTGGCAGTAAGGGTGTTCAGATGCTTGCATAGTTGAAATTTTATCGTACCGATAGGAGATACTTGCAGGGTGCTAAGGAACTCGAGAGTTGGTTCCCTTAGCAATGAAATCTTTCAGATGACAAGCTTGGAGTTGTTCCATCGTGCTTGTTTCGAGACCAAGTGTTCTGATAGTTTGCCACTTAAATGATCGAGAGGAAAGAAGTGGTCTTTTCTTAAGAGTCATGTACCTTGGATGACAGTGCTCCGGGATGATATTAAGAAGGTAGTCTGTGTACCTTCTTGGAGCATCAGACTTCTTTTTGGTGCCTTTGGAAGAGCTAGGTTCCATTTTTTATTGAGAAATAAAATTTTGAAGAGAGAAAATTTGATAGAATTTTGAAATAGAACCTAGAGTGTTTTGATTTCTGATGATGGAAATGGTTTTTAAAGGTATTTATAGATGGAATGAGTTGCCAAGGGGCTGAAATCTATGAAACGGTATTGAATGGTGATAAATGAGAGAAGTTGGAGAGTTGGAAATGAGAGAAATAACGGTAGAAAACGTTTTATAGCCGACATATTCATGGTCATGAATGGTAAGTCACAGGCATGAAATGCCGTGTTCATGGTTTGCTGAAGAGACACTCTACTCGTGATTAGGGATGTGAAAATATTAATGATCATGACAATTAAAGATCTCGGGCTTGAATGATGAAATATCACGGTGGTTATACATGAGTCACGGTCGTGAAGTACAATCTTCACTACTTGTGACCGTGAGACAGAGCGTGACACAAAGCGTGAATGCTTCTATAAGTTTTTGGTGGAAATGTTCACGGTTGTGAATGAGCGTCACAGGTGAGAACATAGCAAAAGGTTATGGGCGTGAAATATAGTCTTCACTACCTTCAACTGTGAAGCATGTCGTGAAGCAAGTTGTGAAAGCTACTAGAGCTTTTGGCGATTATGATCACGGGCGTGAATTGCATAAAATCTTGATTAAATAAAACTAAGTATAAAACAAGACTAAAGCATTTCTAAGGTGGTTTTATCCCCCATAACATATATTTCTATCAAGTTAGCTACTTCATATCTAAAAAGATGAGACAAAAACACAAGATTATTGATCAAGGTTTGACAATTTTGACATTTATAAAGTTAATACATCAATCATACCAAGCACTCTTCTTATGGAATTAAATCTTTCCTCATTTAGAGACTTAGTGAAGATATCTGCTAATTGATTGTCTGTCCTTATAAATTCCAATACAACATCTCCATATTGAACATGATCTCTAATAAAATTATGTCTTTTGTCAATATGCTTACTTCTAGAGTGTTGAATGGGATTCTTAGAAAGATTTATAGCACTTGTATTGTCACATATAATAGGTATATGGTCCATACTATGACCATAATCCTTAAGTTGTTGTTTCATCCAAAGGATTTGTGTACAACAACATCATGTTGCCATATAATCTACTTCAGCGGTAGAAAGAGCAACAGAAACTTGTTTCTTGCTAAACCAAGAAACTAAGCATTCTCTAATAAAGTGAGAAGTACCTGAAGTATTTTTTCTATCTAAAAGACTTCCATCATAATCAGCATCTTAATATCCTATTATGTTAAAGGATGAATTTCTAGGATACCATAAACCTAGATGCAATGAGCCATGTAAATATTTTAAAATTCTTTTTACTGCATTTAAATGTGACTCTTTTGGACATGATTGAAAGCAAGCACATAAGCATACACTATACATTATATCGAGTCTAGAGGCAGTAAGATATAAAAGTGATCCGATCATACCTCTATAGAGCTTTTCATTAATGCTCTTACCCTTTTCATCCTTGTCCAATTTTGTTAATGTGCTCATTGAAGTCTTGCATTTTTGCATCCTTCCATTCCAAATTTCTTAAGTAGGTCTTTGGCATATTTGGATTGGTTGATGAATATGCCCTCATTGCCTTGTTTTATTTGTAGACCGAGGAAGAATTTTAGCTCACCCATCATGCTCATTTCGAATTCCCTAGTCATACACTTAGCAATTTCTTGGCAATACAATTCATTAGTAGACACAAATATGATTTATCATGGGCATGACATTATACTTTCACGGATGTGAACATCCTTCCTAGTCGTGGTCCAAGTAGTGACTCTGGCCGTGAAGCTCTCAAGAGGAATTTGACATGTTTTATCATGGGCGTGATTTTCTTTCACGAGCATGACTGATATGATCATTCACGGTTGATATCATTCTTTATAGCCATGCATTTTAAATGTTTGGTAGTTGGCACTAAGCTTCATCACGGGCGTGAATAATGTTATTTCTTCAATTTTTGTCTTTTTAAGGTTAGTCTTTCATTCTCCATTCTTGTTATCAAGTTCCACACCTGTTCAATAAACTTAGAAAACAAGTATATTAAATACATTATTGTTATTTTATTTGTTAGCATCAAAATCATAGAAATGTCCCTCAAGGTTCAACGGAATAGATTATTCATATGATTGTCTCATAGTTGGCCATCCAATGTACTTAGCTACACTTAGCAACTATCCACATGTTAACTTTAGACATCTCATGTTTATAGATTATAAGATCTACTACTTGATCCAATCAAGGAGTGTAACATGTGCTAATCTCTCCAGATTAATAATGTACCGCCTCATTAATCCTATGAATAGGGATAATTTTGATACTAACATAATTACACATGATAAGAATCTCAATATCATGATCTCATCATGATTTCCTTCATGCTATTTTATGTATCAAGGACTTCATTAATTGATTTAAGATCACTTATCAATTCATATATGAAATGAACATCAAATTAATGAAAAAGCCTTTTTATTAATCAAATAAATTTGTACAATAAGTGCTAAAGGTGATTGCTTTAGAGCACTCCTCTAATAAGCTCCCACTTGCACTAAAGTCAATCGCCTTTGTATTTAATTCCATAGGCGAGTACATGAGAATCATATTCCTTTTGGGGAATTGGCTTAGTTAAAGGATCAGCAATATTCAGATAAATGGGCACTTTTTCTATCTTTACATCATTCCTACCAATGATTTCTCAAATCAAATGGTATCTTCTAAGTACATGTTTGGATCTCTGATGAGATTGTGGCTCCTTTTCTTGTGAAATGGCTCTATTAATATCACAATACAATTGTATTGGATCAATAATGCTGGGAACCACTCCAAGTTCTGTGATAAATTTCTTAATCCAAATTGCTTCCTTTACTGCTTCAAAAGCTGCAATGTACTCTGCTTTGGTTGTGGAATCAGCAGTCGTTTCTTGTTTGGAACTCTTTCAACTAACTGCTTCACAATTTAGTGTGAATATATAACCTAACTAAGTTTTTCAGTCATCCTTGTCAGATTGGAAGCTAGCATCGGTATACCCGCTCACAATAAGATCTCCATCTCCATATACCAAGAATACATCATTAATCCTTCTTAAGTACTTAAGGATATTCTTGACATCCACCTAATGACCCTCACCAGGGTCCGATTGGTATATGCTCGTGACACTCAAAGCATATGATACATCGGGTCTTTTACATATCATAGCGTACATGATTGATCCTATAGCTGAAGCATATGGAATCAAACTCATGTGTGTCCTCTCATCTTGTGTCTTTGGATATAAAGACTTTGAGAGAGTAATCCCATGGGTCATGGGAATATATTCCCCCTTGGAATGCTCCATGTTAAACCTCTTTAGCATCTTATCTTATCTATGTATGTAGACTGTGAAAGACCAAGCAATCTTTTATATCTTTCTCTATAGATCTTTATCCCTAAAATATAAACTGCTTCTCCAAGGTCTTTACCGAGAAATTCTTAGATAACCAAATTTTGACTGATTATAAGGTTGAGACATCATTTCTCATTAATAATATGTCATCTACATATAACACAAGAAATACAATTCCACTCCCACTAGCCTTCTTGTAAACTCAAGGTTCATCCGGATTTTATAAGAAACCAAATTGTTTGATTGTCTCATCAAACCGAATATTCCAACTTCTAGATGCTTGCTTTAATCTATAAATGGATCTTTGAAGCTTACATACCTTTTTTCCATCTTTTGATATGAAGCCTTCCGGTTATGTCATCTACACATCCTCAGTCAGATTTCCATTAAAGAAAGCTGTCTTCATATCCATTTGCCATATCTCATAATCATAATGAGCAACAATGGCTAGGAGTATCCTTATGGATTTAAGCATAGATATGGGGCTAAAAGTTTCATCATAGTTAATTCCTTGTCTTTGATGATAACCTTTAGCATCAAATCTAGCTTTATAGGTAATCACATTACCTTCCATATTTGTTTTCTTTTTAAAACCCACTTGCACCCTGTAGGCTTTATCCCTTCGAGTGGGTCAACCAAAGTCCATACTTGGTTTTCATAGGAATCCATTTCTGACTTCATGGCTTGAAGCCATTTGTCAGATTCTGAACTATTTAGAACTTCTTAATAGGTTGTAGGCTCATTGTTTTCTATGAGCAATACGTCGTTCTGTTCACTAATGAGAAATCCATATCTCTCTGGAATATTACATATCCTAATTGACCTATGAAGCTCTTGTGCTTTATAAGGTTGAGCTGTTATATCATCTTTATGAGTAATAAGCTCGGGTCCAGGTAGTTGATCAACATCTGTTTGAGCATCTTGAACTTTCTCAAGTTCAATTTTGCTCCCACTATCTCTTTTAGAAGGAATTCTCTCTCTAAAAATATAGCATGTCTTGAAACAAAAACCTTTTTGTTCCAAGGGGTGGTAAAATTGATATCCATATGATGCTTTTGCATATCCCACAAACAAACATCGGTTAGACTTAGCTTCTATCTTATCTAACATAGTCCACTTCACATAAGCAGGACAACCCCAAATTCTCATGTAAGAAAATGTGGGCCTTTTGTTATACCATATCTCTTATGGAGTAACATCAACTAACTTCGAAGGAACTCCATTTAATATATAAATTGTAGTCTTTAGTGCATAACCTCAAAAGGATTTAGGCAATTTCGCAAAAATCATCATAGACCTAACCATGTCTAATAAGGTTCAGTTTCTTCTTTTAGCTACACCATTGTTTTGTGGCGTGTAAGGTGGATTCCATTGAGATAAAATCCCATTATCCCTAAGATAATCTAAAAACTCTTGGCTGAAGTATTCACCTCCTCGATATGATCATAGTGTTTTAATACTTTTGCCAAGTTGTTTCCCTACTTCATTTCTGAATTCTTTGAACATTTCAAAAGCTTCATATTTGCATCTCATAAGATACACGTACCCATATCATGAGTAGTCATCGAGAAAATTAATGAAGCAGATGAAACTACCTCTGGCATGTGTAGACATTGGACCACATACATCTGAATGCATTAAGTCTAAAAGTCCATTAGCACGTTCACCCTTTCATTTAAAGGGTAATTTAGTCATCTTGCCTAATAAGCAAGATTCTCATGTGTCATATGATTCATAATCAAATGATCCTAAACTACCACTTTTGTGTAGCTTAGCCATGTGTTTCTCACTTATATGACCAAAGCGACAATGCCATAAGTATTTCAACATATCTTGTTTTTTCCTTTTATTATCATTGATGTTTAAAATTGGATTTGACATAACTAATATGCATATTCCATTGCATAATGTACCACTAGCATAAAGAATTCCATTCAACATAATATAACAACAATTGTTACTAAAAGCTAAAAGGAAGCCATATTTATTTAGACTTGAAACATAAATAATATTTTTAGTCAAAGCAGGTACATAATAGAAATTATCCAAATTTAATATAAGTCCACTAGGGAGGGTCAATACATATGTTCCTACAGCTAATGCAGCACCCTTGCTCCATTTCCAAGGCATAGGTCTGACTCTCCCTTATTAAGCTGTCTACTGTTCCTTAGGTCCTGCATATCAGTGCATATGTGTGAGCCACAACCGGTATCTAATACCCATATATTATTATTGGAAACAGTATTAATTTCAATGACAAAAATACTTGAAGTAGATGGGGCATCAGATGCCTTTTTCTTCAATGACTCCAAATAAGCCTTGCAGTTTCTCTTCCAATGGCCATCCTTGCCACAATGGAAGTATGTCCCCTTTGGGGCAATCTCCTTGGCCATGCCTCCTTTAGGCTTTATGGACTTCTTCTTCTTAAAGTTCTTATTTTTAGAAATTAAAGAGTCCATCACCATCACAGCCTTACTGTCTTTCTTGACAGATGACTCAGTTGTTTTAAGCAAGTTAATCAGTTCAGGAATAGTGGTAGAGATTTGGTTCATCCTATAGTTAAGCACAAAATGTGAATAACTATCAGACAAACCGGTTTGAATTTAGTCAATACTTAATTCATAGTCCATCACAACTCCCAAGGTGGCCAGCCTCTCAATATAGCCATTCATCTTCAATGCATATTGCACTGGAGATGTCCTCTCAAGCATCTTAGTGCATAAGAGCAACCTCGAAGTTTCAAACCTTTTGGAACGTGTGTGGTCATCAAAAAGCTCTCTTAGATGGTATACTATGGAATTAGCATCCATAGCCTCATGCTGCTTTTGCAACTTAGCTGACATAGTAGCAAGCATACTATAGCTTGCCATATCACTATCATCGATATGCTTTTGATATGCCTTCTGAACATCTTCAGAAGCATTAGCAGCAAAGGGATTAGGTAGTGTCTCATCTAGGACATAGCCAATCTTTTCATATTTGAGAACTATTCTCAAATTCCTTAGCCAATCCAAAAAATAGTCCCAGTTAACTTATTTGATTCCATTAGTGATCGCAAATTCACACTTGTCATAATGATGATTCTAGCAACCTAGATGTAAAATAGAACATGTTAGAATGTACATAAAATGCATGTTTATCAGGTTTTTAATAAAATCGCATTATGACTCCCACTATTTTATTGTGAATCCATAGCCCTCACTATGAACCCGAGAGAACTTATATGGAAGTTCTTCTAGTGGATCGATATCTAACTAGCTAAGAATAACCTTGAGGCAACTTAACAAGCTATCCTCAGTTTGGTTGGTAGGTATCTAATCCATATCAATTACATTATTCATGCAACTATCGAATCTTGTGCTATCAACTTATTGATGTGTGCATATATATTGGGCTATCAACTCTTGATATGTGCACATCTCATGTATACAAACCCAACTTCACTTCCAACACACATTAACCTTGGCGCAGATCCAACAAGTTAATAATATCGGTTAAGTCTAACCCATTAATCCTGAAATCTAATTTCAATGGATTGAACATATTCTTATAAAGTGAGCTTGAGGCAACTCAACAACCCTAACTCTAGAAGCACTTTGGTTCACCCTATATTAATGGATGGCATAAGACCTAATTGTTTATTTAGCGAGAGATTTTTTTGTTAAGTCTTATCAAGTTATTATTTCATGCTTTTATATATCATACATTCATCACATGGATATACAAAGATAGTTACATTAACTATATGGCAAGATTATGGATGTACTAAAGTCAATCTCTTGAGCCAAAGAGAAATTGACTAGGTATTACCTAGGTATATGCATGAATTTACAACCCAAAATAGAAATCAAATTCCTATTTCTAAGTCTTCATGTTTATGGTACCACCTCATTTGCTTCTTGCTCATTTGTATCTTCATTATATCCTAATCCTATGTAATCTAATTACATATTTCAAATTATAGAAAACATCAATTTACATTTGAGGGGAGTAAGATGGGAAGAGAAATACATAATAAAGAAGGGGAGTAAGATGAGAAGAGAAATACATAATAAAGAAAGAGAGGTAGAGACACGCAGCTCCTATTTACCATAAAACAAAACAATTCCATGCAAGCTCAATCACATTGGGCCTAAGTCCATAATCATCCATCATGTCTTTTCATACACCCCTAACATGCATTCTCTAATGCATAAAATAAAATTGACAATTTTGGATTTCAATTTGTAATTGATTCAACGCTTGAACCGAAATTGCCTACTTGTGTTCATTTGGTTAATTTAATTTTGTATATCATTTTAAAGTAGAATTTAATATTCAATCGAATTAAATTAAATTCCATATTTCCATAATTAATTCAAAATTAATTTTCCTTAAAATTAGAATATTATGATGTTAAAATTAAACAATTCAATTTTAATATACGTACCAATTTGTAGTCATACTGGAATTACAACTACCCAACTTAAATTAATTCAAAATTAATTTCCAAAAATTCTAAAAATTTCCAAAACTACAAATCATCATTCTAGTCATCTTTAGTTCAGCTCAAGTTCATCAAAATATTTTTGGCACAAGTCAAAATTACTAAGACAAACGAACCAACACACTTAGACGCTCAAAATGATTCATTCGATATATAGAATTTTTTAAAAATTTCAAATGCATGAAAAATAATTTTGGCATGCATCTAAAAACAAAATAACATATTTTTCATTAGATAAAAAAATATTTCAAGGTGCTGGAAATAAAATAAATATATACAAAAAAATCAAACAACTTTTGTATGCTAAAATAGTCCCATTTTTGTATTTGTTTGAACATTTAATTAAAATAAATTTGAATTAATTATTGGATACTTCCATAGGCATAAAAATATTGTTAATATGTTTAAATAATCTTTTCATAATCAAATTACAAGAAAAATATAATCGGCCCTATCAATTAAGCCAAACAGCAACACATGTTCAAAAACAAGGCAATTTTAGGTATTTTTCAAATAAATCAGAAATTAATTTTTTGAATCACATTCAAATCATTTTTCAATCAAAATAACCATCCTTAATCATCAATTAGAGGGATAAAAATGTGTAAAACATATTTTACAAATTAATTTCAATTTTTCAAAACCTATTGATTCAAAATCATCAAAAAAATGCAATCCCATTGCATTTTCAATAAAAAAAAAATTTAATGGACACAAGGAGGCTTTGATACCATTGTTGGGTTTTGAAGAATGAATCAGATTCATAAATGCAGTAGAAAAATAAAATTTTCAAAATCTGAAATAAAAATCATACTTGTACCATTAAAACTAATTTATATAAACATAGAGGTTAGAAATTATACCTTGTAATTTCTTATTTCTTATTCAAATCTTCACTTTGTTAGGTTGTAGCAAATCATAACAATCCACACCAGGATGTCTCTAATGATAATCCACATGAAAAATGAAGAAGAAACTATTAAAAGAAATGGTTTGAATAAATTCAAAGTGCTAGCTTTGAAAGTGTTCTTGAGAGAATTTTATTGTGTCTTGAAAATATATTTTTTCACAAAAAAATATTTTTATGTCTATTTTCTGTCATTTAATATCTTTTCTATTTGAATCAAATTCAAAGAAAAGATCAAAAGTCAATAAATAGAGAAAAGAGAAATGAATGAATGGTAAATTGGCCATAATTGGCCTAATTAAGGCCAATTCATCCGTTGGCCAACAGAAGACAGCAGCGCCCTCACTTGGCCTACTGTTGGACAGCCTAGCTAGGCCGCTAGGCAGGCCAGCAACCTGCCTATCCCGTGTGGGTTCGTGATCCTCCCGAATGATGTTTTCCATGCAATCTCATCACAATCCATCCCGAAATAATTCTCTCATATTTTGGATCTCATCCCATACCATTTTACTCATTCTCCATATTTTCAATGTTTGTGATCCATTACATTCCCGGTTATGTTGGCCACTTAAATTTAACAATTAATTTAAGCAAGTGATGAGTGATATCTAGCATTACATCATGACCCCCAATTGACCGGAAAGTTAGTGATTTGACTACGAACCTTTTCATAGACAATTTCCATGCAATTATTCCTTTCACCAGTCTATTCCCCACTTGGTTCAACTGACTACGTCATATCTAGTCCAAGTAATGTTAGTTCTTATCCTTGAGACTCATTACTCTATTAGATATGTCATTGAAGACTATCTTTAAGACATTTCCACTCTGGCCAGAGATTCCCGAGTAATGACCACAACAAGAGGCCATGGGTATACACTCCTTCTATCAGGAGTGGTGAATCCTTTATTGCTTACCCAATTACCTTCGAATACCTCAAGCTATATCCAATCACCACCTTATGAGCAACTTCCCTAAGGTGACAAGAAATAGTGTCAAAATACAGAATCAGTATCCAAGATATCCTTGAATACCTCAAGTCTAAGGATACTTGCACCATTGCTATTATGAGACTATCATTGATATTTGAATGGATTATCCATACAATTGTCTTATAACTGGTCATCCAATGTACTTAGCTACACTTAGCAAGCATCCATATGTTAACTCTAAACATCTCATGTTTATAGATTATGAGATATACTACTCAATCCAATCAAGGAGTGTAACATGTGCTAGTCTATCCGAATTAACAATGTCCTATTTCATTAATCCTATGACTAGGGATAATTTTGATACTAACATAATTACACATAATAAAAATCTCAATATCATGATCTCATCATGATTTCCCTCATTTTATGTTATATATAAAGAACTTCACTAATTCATTTAAGATCACTATCAATTCATATATTAAATGAACATCAAATTAATGAAAAAGTCTTTTATTAATCAAATAAATTTGTACAATAAGTGATAAAAGTAATTGTCTTCTGTTCATAACAGTTCTTGCCATATTAACAGAAGACATTGGCCTTAATATAATTTATAGAGATTTCTTTAAATTTAGTCTCATCATGGATGTTTGCCATGCATAATATATCTATACATCATAATGTAGTTATATAAGATAATTACATTAATTATATGGTCATGATTATAGACATATCTAATATCAATATTTCAAGTTATGAAATGATTGACTTGGTCTCACCTAGGTATATGCATAAAATTTCAACTTTTAAATAGAAAATAATTTCCTATTCTAAGTCTTATTGCAATTGGTGCCAACTTCGTTGCTTCTTGCTCTTTTGTACTTCAATCCTATTCTAATCCTATGTAATTTAGTTATATAAATTCTTCATAAGAAAATCTCAAGTTACATTTGAAGAGAGTAAGATGAGAAGAGAAATACAGTAAAAAAAACTCATAGGCTCTATTTATTAAAAACAAATTCATGCATGATCAATCACATTGGTCTAGTCCATAATCAAGCCTTTGTGTCATTTCATACACTCCTAGCATGCATTCTCTAATGCATAAATAAAGGTAATTTATTAAAATAATAATTTAGCTTCCCTTTGTTTTAACTCTTAAAACATTGTTTTGCTAGTTTGGCATGAAATGAAATTCATCATAAAATCATTATTTAATTTCATTAAATAATAATATAAATATTTAGAAACACTTCTAACATAAAATCATACAAATTAGACATTCATTTGATCATATCAAAAGGTTTCCTAAAATCGCCTAATTTGCCAACTAGATTATTACCAATTTAATGTATGCAACTTTTAAATCCAAATTTAAAAATTATGTCTCGTTTGGTTTAGCTATTGACGATAACTGGTGGCAACTAATAGTTGGTTACTGATGGATGATAGCGGTTATGTACTTGTTGTTTGGTAAAAATAATTGAGTTGTTGATGTTATGATGTAAAATTATCAATAGAGATATCATTTATTTAATTCAATATATATATATATATATATATATTATTTTATGATATATAAATAAATAAATATATAATATATTACTTATTTAATATAATTGTTTAATTGAACAAATTAAAAATCACTTTATTAGTAGTAGTAGTAATGTAGCGCTCTCTTACCCTACTAGTTGTTAATAGGATATGAAAGTGCTACTAAACTCATCTGTCTTAAAACCAATGTTCAAATTATTGAATTTTTTTTTCCAAATTTATCATTAGCGAAATATTTATTGCTATATTTTTTTTCTTTCCATTTAAATATATAACTAGTGATGGAAATATTTTAATTTAAAAGAACTCATTCAATTAAACCATAATATTTACAAATATATTTACAAATAATACTAGATATATAAAATTACAAAATTCATTCCTTATAAATCCTACATGCCACAAATTTACATCAAAAAAAATTCTTAAAATTTAATTTTTACAACATAATTTTCTAAACATTCAAAAAGAACTAGACTGCTGCAATCTGATCTTGGGGTTCCCTCTTCTTCGGTCGTCTTATCAAAACAACTACTTCTATTTATCTGCGCGTGAAACATATGGGCTAAGCTACTAGCTTAGTGGTACGTTTGGCAACTATCCAATAATTACATAAATAATTCTAAAATAAAATTTTAGAAACTACAATTAATTTATTAAGCATGCCAAATATTCAATTAATAATAAAACTATTTTCTTCATGCAAAAATATTTAATTCATAAATTATGACATTTCATTCATTAAGCATGCTTAAAATTTTAATAATACAAGATATATAATTTGAACTAACAATTTAATAATTTACATTTTTTCTGTTATTTACTTGATAGCCCACGACATCTTAGACTGGAACTAAACACTGGATAAAGAGTTTCTGTTCTCTGGTAGTATACTTGGCACGTACATAATTATTTTATAACTCGGCATTTAACACCTACATTTTCAATAACAACTCAGCATCTTTTTGGTATCTACGTAAATTTGAACTCAATATTATTTCTCAGTGCCTATGTAATTTCAACTCAACACTATTTCTTAGTGCCTACTTAAATTAAATCTCATTACTATTATTTTTAGTGCCTACATTTCTACCTTTTTATTGGCATATCAACTTATCCTAATTTCTAGTTCTCCACTAGATGTTATAGGGCTTAATTATATTTGTTACCTTTATTATTATTTACATAATTTATGTAGGTAACATTAATATAAATTCCATATAAATAAAAAAATTCTCATTAAATACTTTAAACCTCATACTTGCTCATTTAATCATTATAACCATAAGAAAATCAATTAATATATTTTCTATCACAAAATTTCATAATCAACACATATTTACAAGTTGTCCTATTCTGGACACCATTTTTGTCTTATGTTGCCTTGAATGTTTTATCCATTTTTAAACAGAAATTGGACAATTTATCAACTAACAAAATGTAGATACATATCTTATCTTTAATTTCCAACTAGAATTATATTAAAACGAATTTGTTAGCAAAAGTTATGAATTTTCTTCTATGCTACGTTCACTGGAATCTGCCCAGTATTTTACTAGACAGATTTCTACCTTATATTTCTTTGTCTTTTTCATCCATTTTTAGATCGAATTTCGACAAGTGATCAACTAATGCAATGTAACTACATGTATTATCTTTACTTTTCAACTAAAATCGCATTAAAAATAATTTTTGTTGCAAAAGTTATGAATTTTCTTATAACCTATGTTCACTGCAGTCTGCCCAGTATTTTTCAGGACAGATTTTTAGTTCAAATTTTAAGTCCATTTTTTACCTAATTCCAAGTCTATTCAGGTCTAATGGTCTAAATAAAAGTTGAAGTCCTATGTCTTAGATTTCCAACCTAATAAGAATCACTCAAAAATAATTTCCAGAACTCAATTTATGACTAGAAAACTAGACACTGTTTATAAGACAAATTTTCCAGCACATCAATTAATTTATACAATTTCCATTTTCATGCATCAACCTCATATTCTAGTTTTTATTTTCACATTCATGGCATCATTTAATCACAAATTCATTACTCAACCAAATATCCAGAATTTCATACACATCACAAAATCAAAATCAATATTTTTCTGTATTGAATTTTTGTCAAATGTACATACCTCATAATTCTACTTCTCTTCACTTCTCTCTTCCACAAGCTTTCTCCTTGCCCTTACCTCCTCTTTGATTTTGGTTCAAGGATTTTTCACCTTCTTGGCCTAACAACAATTTGTTTACACTAATCAAGCATTAATCACACTAATCCATCCTTAATCACCATTAACAAATTAATAACCCTAAATTACTAACTTTAATGGCAACTAATCCCAAAATCAAAGAAAATAGAAGAAGAAAAGTGAGAAGATAGAAAATCTAAACTCACCTTTGATGATCTTCAAAATGATCAAAATCTTCTTTCTCTTTTTCTCTTCTTTTCTTCGTTCCTCTTCCTTAGTATCGCTCACTTTACTTCACTTCCTTGATGATCTTGCCTTAATCCCATTTTTTTCATCTAATCTTAGTTTGATTTGAAGAAAGAAAAAGAAGAACTTGGGGAAGAAGAGGGTCACGACTGTAAGATAGAAAAAGGGAGAGAAATGAGTTTGATTAATATGAGGAAGAAGAAGAATGGCAAAGAAAGTGAAAGTTTGACTTTTTATAGTTAGATTAGGTGGGTGGTTAGGATTAATTACTAATCTTGCTTCCCATTGGTCCATTAATTTAAATCAATCTTACTTTATTTTAATCAAAAGAATATTCCTTTCCTTAGATAAAGAATATTCCATTTTTATGCCTTCTTAAAATATCTATGCCAAAAATACTGCAATTTCCAATTTCGTTTAGTAAAAAATTATTTTTTTCTCAATTTTACTTCCGAACATCAAAATTCTAAATTAATAATATCCAAAATATTTTTTTCATATTTTATTATCATTTTAATTTTTTTTCTTTCATGTCTGAATTTAGACTCTGATCGATTCGGCGCACCGAATTTCGGTCATCGTGGTCTAAATTATCGGGTATTACAAGTAGTAGTAGTAGTAGTAGTAGTAGTAATAATAATAATAATAATAATAATAATAATAATAATAATAATTATTATTATTATTATTATTATTATTATTATTATTATTATTATTATTATTATAAATGAGTAAAAAAATATATGATATAAGAGTAAATAAATAAAAAATGAATTCAAATTTTGTTCTTTTTTCTATATAAGGATAATTTAGTGTAAAGGTAATTTGGTATTTGTTTTTAAAAAAAATTCAACTGTTTAGAAAAAGCTCCAAAATGAAGTTTTTCAATAACTAGTTGTTTGGGACTTCAAACAGTTATCAGCTACTATTTAGAAAAATTTACCACATATCTATTAGTTGTTGGGATTGAAAAAACTATTAGTTATACTAAACAGCTGAACCAAACACCCTCTTAAATCATATTAAATGTTAAATCCAAATATGATCAATAGTTAATTCATAATTAAATTATCTTAATTATTTATTATTTTATTATCAAATAGGATTAATCAATCCTAGTTACAATTGCATACTATTGATCAAACTAGGACTTTAGAAAACTCTTTTATAATTCAAATCAAACTCTTTTAAAAATTTTCCAATTTCATTCTCTTAAAAATATACAACTTATAATCCATTTAAACAAATTAAATTCCTTCATTAGACAATCTAAATCATTAAAAAATTAATTAGCAAAATAGTTGCTCAAAATTGCTTCAATTGAATCATATATGAACAATGACTCTTTAGGAATTTAAGCATGAATTTAATTTGACTTTGGTATGCACTATTAGGTTCTCGGTTATATTAGCAGCTCAAATTTGTTAGAGAGGTGCCTTAAAGGCAATCACCTTAGACACTTAATATACTCATTTATTATTATTAAAAGGCATTTTCATTATATGGTATTCATTACATATAAATTGATATAGATCTTAAACTGTTTAATGAAGTCCTTAGTATGTAACACAACATGAAGCAATTCATGATGAGATCATGATGATGAGATTCCTAGCATGTGTAATTATGTTTATATCTAAATTATCCTTAGTTATAAGATTAACAAGATGGGACATTATTAATTCGGATATACTAGCACATGTTATACTCCTTGACTAGGTTAAGCAGCTGATCTTATAAGGTGAAGACATGAGATGTTTAAAGTTAACATGTGGATATTTGCTAAGAGTAGAAAGTACATTGGATGACCTGCAATGAGACAATCACTTGGATATATATTCAATGTCAATGATAGTCTCATCATAGCAATGGTGCAAGTATCCTTAGACTTAAGGTACTCAAAGTTATCTTGGAAACTAAATCCTATACTTTGACTCCATTCCTTGTTGCCTCTAAAGAGGTTACTCATAGGGTGGTGATTGGGTATAGCATGAGGTATTTGAAGGTAGTTGAGTAGTCAACAAAAGATTCACCACTCATAATAGAAGGAGAGTATAAATATGGCCTCTTGTAGAGATCATTACTCGAAAATCCGTGGCCAAGGTGGACATGTATTGAAGAAGGTTTTCAAAGACATATTTGATCAGAGTAATAAGTCTCATAGATAAGAACCAATGTCATTAGGAATAGATGTGATATAGTCAGTCTAGTGGAAGCTGACACATAGTCTATGCTCTGAACTAAATGTGGATTAGTTTGGTGAAAGGATGAATTGCATGGTAATTATCTATCGAAGGGTTAAAACTCAAACCACTGAATTTGTTGTTAATTGGCTGGTCATGATGTATTGCTAGATAACGATTATGATATGCTAAGTCAAGGAAAATTGATTAGAAATTTATTATGGGTCAAAAGTCTTTGACTCGTAGAATCCTAATTGGATTAGGATTCCTCCCGAGACTTGAGCCGCCAACATGACCAGAAAACCTATCAAGACACACGCATAGGGAGAATGAAAAAAATGTAAAATGGGTTTTGAATAAGATCCAAATGAGAAAGAAAGAGAATTGGGCCTTTCATAAAAGTTATAAAAATAGGCCAAATCCAAATTGGATTAGAATTGTTGACTTGGTCAACATTGGGCCTTATACCTTAGGAAAATGGGCCCATTACAGGTTTTCCTTTTCTAACCCTAAAAGGGATTAGAAAGTGTATAAATACTCATTTTAAGGAGTCAATTTCTTGGCAACCCCATTAAGACAAAAGAGAGTTATTTTTCCTCTCTCCCTTTTCTCTTTCATAAGACAATTTTCCATAGTTATCACTTTGGATCTTTGTCACCCCATCTCCTTAGAGGTTTTCTTCTTCTTCCACCATATGGATACTCTTAGAGGCAATCCTAAGTTTGGATTGTTGTGGTTTTCTACAACCCATCAAAGAAAGGAAATCTCACAACTTGGAAGATCAAGAGTTGCAGACAAAGGTAAACAACTTCTTCCATATGGATGGTATGATCCGATTTTAATGTTCCTAGGGCATTCCACAGTTTTGGGTTCAATTAATTTTAATTTTCCACTATGCTATGTATGTGATGCATATTAAGAACGCAAAAAAATCATCACATGATTTTTAGTAGATCATGAGCAGTATCTAATAACACATCATGACCCCCAATTGACCAATAAGTCAGTGGTCTGACTATAAATCCTTTCATAGATAATTACTATACAATTCATCATTTAACCAAACTGTACCTCATTTGGTTTAGAGCATGAATTATGTTTCAGCTCTCACTAGACTAACTATGTCACATCTAGTCCAAATGATGTTAGTTCTTGTCTATGACAAGACTCATTACTCTGATCAATTTAAAGACTTTCTTCAAGACATGTCCATCTTAGGTAAGGATTTCAAAGTAATGATCTATATAAGATGGCCATAGGTATACTCTCCTTCTATCAGGAGTGGTGAATCGCTTATAACTACTCAACTGCCATCGAATACCTTATGCTATAACCAATCACCACCCTATAAGTAACCTCTAAGAGGCAATAAGGAACGGAGTCAAAGTATAGGATTCAGTATCTCAGATAACCTTGAGTATCTAAAGTCTAAGGATACTTGCACTATTGGTATGATGATACTATCACTAACATTGAATAGATACCCATTTGATTGCCTCACAGCAGGTCATCTAATGTACTTGGCTATTCTACAAAGCATCCATATGACTTCAACTTATGAGATCAACTGTTTGACCTAGTCAAAGAGTATAACATGTGCTAGTCTATCTGGATTAACAATGTCCTATCTTGTTAATTGTATGACTAGGGATTATTTAGGTATAAACACAGTTACACATGATAGGAATCTCATCATCATGATGTCATCATGAATTCCTTCATGTTGTGTTACATACCAAAGACTTCATTAAATGGTTTAAGATTTATATCAATTCATATGCAATGAATACCATATATTGAAAATGCATTTTATAAATAATAAATGAGTACATCAAGTGCCTAAGGTGATTGCCTTTAGGGCTCCTCTCTAACAATCTCCCATTTTCACTTAAGCCAATCGACTTTGTACATTATATCATAGGTGAGTACATGACTATCATGTTTCTTTTGGGGAAGTGGCTTACTGAAAGGATCAACTACATTTTGATAAATGGGAACTCTCTCTATCTTTACATCATGTCTACCTATGATTTCCAAAATCAAATGGTAATGTGTGAGTATATGTTTTGATATTTGATGAGACCATGGTTGCTTTGCTTGTGCAATGGCTCCATTGTTATCTTAATACAAGGGTATTAGATCAACAATGCTAGGAACCACTTCCAATCTGTGATGAATTTTTCTTATCCAAACCTCTTCCTTAGCTGCCTTAGAAGCTACAATGTACTATGTTTCAGTTGTGGAATCTGCAGTCATCTACTGTTGGAACTCTTCCCACTAACCTTCTTGTAAACACAAGGTTCATCCATATTTTGTGAGAAACCAAACTTTTTGATTGTCTCATCAAATTAGATGTTCCAACTCCTAGATGCTTGCTTCAATCCATAAATTGATTTTTTGCAATTGGTATATCTTTTTGCCATCACTTGATGTGAAACCCTCAGGTTGTCATGTACACATATTCAGTCAGATTTCCATTAAGGAAAGTTATTTTCACATCCATTTGCCGAATCTTATAATGATAATAAGCAACAATGGTTAGGAGTATCCTGATGGATTTAAGCATAGCAACTAGAGAAAAAGTTTTGTCGTAGTCAACACATTGTCTTTGACAATATCCTTTAGCTACCAGCCTAGCTTTATAGGTAACTATATTACCTTCCATATCAATCTTCTTCTTATAGACCCATTTGCACCCAATGGGTTTAATCCCTTCAAGTGGGTCAACCAAAGTCCACACTTGGTTTTCATACATGGAATCCATCTCTGACTGCATGGCTTTTAGCCATTTGTCAAATTCTGAATAATTCATAACTTTTTCATAGGAAGTAGGCTCATCATCCTCTATAAGCAATACATCATTATGTTCACTTATGAGAAATCCATATCTCCCAAGAATAATTTGTATCCTATTTGATCTATGAAGTTCTTATGTTTTAGAAGATGTGGCCATTACTTCATCTCTATGCGTAACATATTCAGGTTCAGTTAGTTGATTTGCATCTGTTTGAGCATCTTGAACTTCATCAAGTTCAATTTTGCTCCCACTATCTTCTTCTAGAAGAAAGAAAATATCATGCTTTGAAATAAACATCTTTTGTTCCAAAGGATGGTAGAATTGATATGCAAATGACTCTTTTGTATCGCCCACAAATAGACACTTATCAGACTTAGCTTCGAGCTTGTCTTCCATATGAGAAAGAATAGGTCTCTTATTAGTCCATATCTCATATGGAGTAACATCAACTGACTTAGAAAGGACTTTATTTAATATACAAATAGAAGTCTCTAGTGCATGATCCCAAAAAGACTTAGGTAGTTCTGCAAAGCTCATCATTGACCTCACCATGTCTAACAAGGTCTAGTTTCTCCTTTCATCAACACCATTATGTTGTCACATGTAAGGTGGAGTCCATTAAGATAAAATCCCATTATCTCTCATATAACATTAAAACTCTTGACTTAAGTATTCACAACCTTGATCCAATTTAAGTGTTTTAATACTTTTGCCACATTATTTTTCTACTTTATTTTAAAATTCTTTAAACTTTTCAAAAGATTCATATTTATATCTCATCATATATAAGCACCCAAATCATGAAAAATCATCAATGAAGATAATGAAGTAGATAAAACAACCTCTAGCTCGCAATGACATTAGTCCACATACATCTGTATTTACAAGGTCCAATAGCCCATTAACATGTTCACCCTTTCCACTAAAGGATGATTTTGTCATCTTTCCTAATAAACAAGATTTACATGTGTCATATGATTCATAATCAAATGACCATAAGTCACTATTCTTATGTAACTTAGTCATATGCCTCTCATTTATATGGCTAAGACGATAATACCATAAATATGATGGTTTTAAGTTATCTAACTTTTGTCTTTTATTATTAATATTGAGGATTGAATTAGAACTGTCAAGAATGTAATTCCCATTACATAATAAGCCAGTTCTATAAAAAATATCATTCAACCATATAAAGCAACCTTTTCCATTAATAGTCAAATGAATACTTTTTCTATTTAAATAATAAACATAAATAATATTTTTTTGTTAAAACTGGAACATAATAACAATTGTCTAACTCTAAAACAAGCCCAGTAGGGAGTGTCAATACGTAAGTTCCTATAGCTAATGCATCAACTCTTGCTCCATTACCAACACGTAGGTCTGACACTCCTTTCTAGAGTTGTCTACTGCTCCTTAAGCCTTTCATATATGTGAATATTTAAGACCCACATCCGGTATCCAATACCCAAGAGTTATTAATAGAAATAGTATTAACCTCAATAACATAAGTGCTTTAAGTAGAGGTGCATCCAATGTCTTATCTTTCTTCTTCTTTAAAGACTCCAGATAGGCCTTGTAGTTCATCTTTCTTTGGCAACTCTTTCCATAATGCAAGCAAATCCCTTTTTATGTCATCTCTATGCCTTTCTTCCTAACCTTCAATGTACATTCCATTGGAGATGTCCCCTCTGCCATCTTTGAGCTAAAAAGCAATTTAGATATCTCATATTGCTCAGTTTGAGCTTGCTTATTGAAAAGCTCCCTTAGATGATATACAATGGTATTTGCATCCATAGTCTCATGCTGCTTTTGAAGCTCGAGTGATATAGAGGCAAGCATAATGCAACAAATCAACTCACTATCATCCATATGCTTCTTGTATGCTAACTATTCATCAATAGATGCATCACTAGTAGAAGAAAAAGGAAGCGACTCTTCTAAGACATAGACTATCTTTTCAGTTTTGAGAATTATTCTCAAATTCCTTAGCCAATCAAGGAAGTTAAGACTAGTCAATTTGTTTAATTCTAGAAATGAGTGTAAGTTTACATTTGATTAGATGATTCTAGCAATCTAGATGTAAAGAAAGATCATGTTAGAGAATGTACTAAATGCATGAATATTAGGTCTTTAATAAACATGCTTTATAACTCCCATTATTTTATTGCGAACCCATAGCATTCATTATGAATCCAATAAACCCATTGGAAGTTCTCCTAGTGGGTCAGTATCTAGCATCATTAAGAATGACCTTGGTTTTTCCCAACAAGCCATCTTGGGTCAATTGGTATTTAATATTTAATTTGATTTAATAATTAAATTTGAATTTAATATTGCATGCATTAAAGCCAACCCATTAATCATGAAATCATATTTCAATGGTTTGAACATATTCTTGTAGAGCGGGCTTGAGTATGCCCAACAATCCAAACTCTAAAATAACTCTAGTTCTTGCCATATTAATGGAAAGCATTGGCCTTAATATTATTAATGAAAGATTTCTTTAATTTTAGGTCTTATCTTGGCAA
This sequence comes from Triadica sebifera, assembly GCA_023653625.1. Classification (NCBI taxonomy): domain Eukaryota; kingdom Viridiplantae; phylum Streptophyta; class Magnoliopsida; order Malpighiales; family Euphorbiaceae; genus Triadica; species Triadica sebifera. Next base: position 12,453,252 of record CM042898.1, on the reverse strand, counting down.
TTTGGCATGCATAATTGTAGAAATGCATGGGCAGCGGATACTTACTTGTTGAGCATGAATCGTGCACTTTCAATGCTTCAAACGGAGACAAATTACCAGAACTTGACTCAGTTCCACAGTACGAACGCCCTTGATTCTCTTGTGATGAAACGGAGATGAAGAAATTCCTTTCCGAATTTCAGAGAAAACTGTTGATGAAAAGTTATCTCTTTTCCTTATATCATTTCGTTATTAGTTATATCTTTTCATAACTTTATATATATGAAGATATAGGCCTGGGCTAGGTCAAGCCCACATGGGCAGCCCATCACCATAAAGCCCAACATCTCCCACTCGCCTAAAGTGGGCTTGGCTCAATCCAAATATCATCTCACATCTCAAACTTAAACAAAGAATCTTTCATACAAGCGAACGGACCGTGCGACCTGAAGCACACAAATTATGGGAGCTCCAATACAAACCTAATTATAGGCCATATAGGAGACATCAACCCAAAGATGTAATTATTTTCGATAATGTGCTTAATTACCCCAAGTATCTTTCTCAATACACTTAATTCGAGTATCATTCAATCCCTCATGAATCTATACTCAAATCATTCTTACAATCACTTGTGTTCTAAGTTACTTTTCGCTTCATCAAGCATAATAACTCCGACCGGTGAACACAAGATGTGAGTGCATAAGCAAAGTACTCTTTCTTTTGCCCTCATATCAATCAGCTTTGAATTAACTCACTTTTCTAGGAGTGTTCCGTTAAGTCGAATCATTCCATGACTATAGGATACATCCTAAGATAGCCAACATTAATTCATCACATCATGATATAGTCAAAAGTCACAAGGGTAAAAGTTGTTTGAAATCCATTTCTAGGATTTCTAGGACTCACATAGCGAAGAAGTAGGGATCCATTCTTTCGCTTCCTAATAGGTCGTATAGCACATGCAGTATGAATTGCATGCTATGGTGGAGCTACTCTTTTCTTATCAAAAATTAAAATAGTGTATGTCTTGCTCTCAGTTCAAAATAAATAAACACCATATGAGTATTAGTCTTGTCACTCCAAATGCGCCAAATATGAAATTTTTATTTATACATTCAACAATGTTAAATAACAAATTTCACACTCAGCTTCCTCTATATAGACACATGAATGGTGGGGAAGTCATTCATGTCGATTCTTATATATACAAAGAATCTCATCTTGATCCTCATCAAGGCGACCTTATAAAAATGAATAAAAACTAAGACCGCTCCCACTGCATCTTAGTCATTCACTTAATGCCTCTACATTTATGGTCTCATCTCTGCTCGCTCCATAGCGCCAGAGGCGATTACTCTTGTGAGTGAGTCAATCTAAGTCTATCGACATACTTATTCGAATTGTGCTAACTAGTATTTGCAATATATCCATATAATTGAAAAATCATTAATCAATTAAAATGATATATTATTTGCAAAGACCAAGTGATCTGACATAACATATATTGATTACATTCTACATAAGCCTAGAGATTTTACGTGCCTTGCAAATGCATCTCTAGCTATTGGTTTAGTAAATGGATCTGCTACTATTTTGTTTGTAGAAATGTGTTTCAGAATCACTTCCTTTTCCGCAATCATGTCTCTAACATAGTGATATCTAATCTGGATATGTTTGGTCTTTCCATGATATTTTGGATCCTTAACATAAGCTAATGCAGCCATACTATCACAATAGATTGTCACAGGTTCAGATGCTGACTTGACAATTTCTATGTGCTGCAAAAATCTTTTCAACCAAACTGCCTCTTGTATAGCTGAGGAACATGCTACATATTCAGCTTCCATCATCGATAAAGCTATACAAGATTGCTTCTTGCTACTCCATGAAATTGCGCAATCATTAAGCAAGAATGCATATCCAGAGGTTGATTTGCGTTGATCTATATCACCTCCCCAATCAGCATCAGTATAACCAATTAAGCGCAAATCCTTCCTTTGATAACATAGAACATAGTCTGAAGTTCCTTTTAGATATCTCAATATTCTCTTGACTGCCATCCAGTGTTTCAGACCTGGATTAAATTGAAATATGCTTACTAGCCCAACAGCATAGCAAATGTCTGGACGTGTGCACATCATTGCATACATCAAACTACCGACAACGTTGGAGTAGGGTACTTTAGACATTCGTTCTTTTTCATCCGATGTCTTGGGACACATATCTAGACTAAGGCTCAGATTCCTTTCGACAGGGGTATTCATAGGCTTACATTCATGCATATGGTAACATTCTAACATTTATGCATGTGCTGCAAAAATCTTTTCAACCAAACTGCCTCTTGTATAGCTGAGGAACATGCTACATATTCATCTTCCATTGTCGATAAAGCTATACAAGATTGCTTCTTGCTACTCTATGAAATTGCGCAATCATTAAGCAAGAATGCATATCCAGAGGTCGATTTGCGTTGATCTCTATCACATCTCCAATCAGCATCAGTATAACCAATTAAGCGCAAATCCTTCCTTTGATAACATAGAACATAGTCTGAAGTTCCTTTTAGATATCTCAATATTCTCTTGACTGCCATCCAGTGTTTCAGACCTGGATTAGATTGAAATATGCTTACTAGCCCAACAGCATAGCAAATGTCTGGACGTGTGCACATCATTGCATACATCAAACTACCGACAATGTTGGAGTAGGGTACTTTAGACATTCATTCTTTTTCATCCGATGTCTTGGGACACATATCTAGACTAAGGCTCAGATTCCTTTCGACAGGGGTATTCATAGGCTTACATTCATGCATATGGTAATGCTCTAACATTTTCTTTATATAAGTCTCCTGAGATAAACCCATAAGTCTTTTAGAGCGATCCCTCAGGATCTTAACACCAAGTACATAACTAGCCTCACCCATATCTTTCATTTCAAAGTTCGATGATAACCATTTCTTGGTAGTATCAATCAACTTCTTATCATTTCCAGCTATTAAAATGTCATCGACATACAAGGACATAATTATAAAACCATTGTTAGAACATTTAACATATACGCAATGGTCTTCCTCCATCATCGTAAAACCATCCTTTAATACGACTTGATGAAATTTGAGGTTCCATTGTCTTGATGCTTGCTTAAGACCGTAAATGGATCTTTTGAGCTTGCAAACTTCGCGCTCTTGTCCTTTTAGTTCAAAACCTAAAAGTTGATCCATATAGATCTCTTCATCTAGTTCTCCATTGAGAAAAGTAGTTTTAACATCCATTTGATATAATTCTAAGTCCATTCGTGCTACTATAGCCAAAATGAGGCGAATTGATGCAAACCTGACTACAGGTGAGAATGTATCTTCATAGCCAATTCCTTCTTTTTGTGTATAGCCCTTAGCTACTAATCGAGCTTTAAATCTTTCTATTGTCCCATCCGCCTTACGTTTTATCTTGAGAATCCATTTGTTCCCAATAGTCTTACGATCAGATGGTTTCTCAACCAAATCCCATACTTGATTGTATATCATCGAATCCATTTCTTCTTTCATAGCTTTAATCCATTCTTTTTCTTTAGGACCAGAAAGAGCTTGTTGTACTATTTTAGGCTCTTCTTCATCTGGAGCAATCATAAAAGCTTCCCCCTCAATCTCAAATCGATGACGGAGAATCTTGTCATGATTACTACGTCGAGGTTGAGATTGTTCAAGGTCATGCTCCATTGGAACAAAAAATGACATTCTTTCACTCCCACTTGGTTCAGGAGGAGCAATAAATTCTTGCTCTGTGAGTGCTAAATCAATTATACTTGCACTCCCACTAGTCTCATGATCTTCCAATTCATAAAATTGGAAATCCTTATTTATCTCACCTCCTTCAGGAAAGTCCTCTTCTAAGAAAATGACATCTCATGACTCAATTTCTATTATTCTTCCATTTGTGTCTTCCCCCAGAAATACATATCGTTTGGAGAATTCTGAGTATCTTATAAAGATATATCTCTTCCCCCTCGGACCAAGTTTTCCATATTCATAGGAAGTGTTGTGGATATAAGCTGCGCAACCCCATGGGCACATATGGCTTAAGTCAGGCTTTTTGCTTTTCCACAATTCATATGGGGTGGAATGAACAGATTTTGATGGTACACGATTTAGAATGTAGGCAGCAGTCATTAATGCATCTCCCCAAAAGGAAATTGGTAAATTAGCCTGCGCCATCATTGACCTAACCATGTCCAATAGGGTTCTATTTCTTCTTTCTGCTACACCATTTTGTTGCGGAGTAGAAGGAATAGTTAGCTGCCTAGCTATACCCTTATCATCACAATAACTTTTGAATAAATCAGATAGATATTCATGCCCTCAATCGGTCCGTAATGATTTTATATTCAAATTCAATTGATTCTCAACCAATTTACTATATCGTATGAAGCAATCTAATGCTTCAGATTTATAGGAGATCAAATAAATGTGACCGTATCTGGTGAAATCATCTATGAAAGTGATGAAATAGCGAGCACCATGTCTTGCTCTAATATTCATTGGGCCACAGATGTCAGAATGTATAAGCTGTAAAGGAAATATGGCTCTTTTGGCTTTGCCAAATGACAATCTTGTTGCTTTTCCAGCTAGGCAATGCTCACAAATAGGCAAATCTATTTTCTTAACAGATCCTAAAAGACCAACTTTTGCTAATCTTTTTAAACGATCTTGCCCAATGTGTCCTAATCTAGCATGCCATTTAGTATCATCAATTAATGAAACATTATTGGAATTTTCAACAAGAAATATAGATTACTTAACATCTATAAAAATAGTGTCTAGCACTATAAAACCATTCAACATATATCCAGAACCATAAAAAACTTTGTCCAAAAGTATTTTAACACAACCATCTTCAAAAATAATTTTGAAGCCAAGTCTAAGCAAAACAATAATAGAAACTAAATTTCATCGAATATCAGGAGCATAAAGCACATCATGGAGATAAAATGTGCGACCTCCCCGCAGCACTAACCTGCAGGAACCGATCCCAAGCACGTCAGCCGGAGCATTATTCCCCATATAGATTTTTGTACTCCCCTTTGGAATTCGACGAAATTCCACAAAGGCATATCGGTCCCTTGCTATGTGGTCTATTACTGCTGAATCTACAGTCCAATAAGGAACAGTTTCAGCTAACATCAAGCAACTACTCACATATAATTCCGAGGGACTAATTTGGTCATACAATACCTTTGGCTCAGTGCAATCACGAGCAAAGTGACCATGCTTCCCACAATTGAAGCAATTCATGTTCTTGCCTTTCTTTCCGCTGCGTTTCCCACGCTTGCGCTTATTTCCACTAAATTTTGTCTTATTCTCTCCCTTGCCTTGCCATTTGCCCTTACCTTTCCATTTCTTTTGCCCAGAGCCAAAAGCCTCTTTGCCTCTAGACTCAGTCATATAAGCCTCTCCTTCAGGCTTATCAGCGAGAAGGCGATCCTCCTCTAGCTTAACATGTCGGGCAACATCATGAAAAGATTTTATATTATCATTATGGGTAAGGTTGACACGCATGTGTTCCCAAGCTTTTGGCAGAGAGCGAATCGCATCTTGAACTTGTTGCTCGCCAGTCATCTCATGGCCAGCACCTTTTAGTTCACTTATCATGTTAGACATCACAGTAAGGTGTTGCCTCATCGTATGATTAGAATTTTTCTTATAGGCATCAAACTTTAGAGTTAACTGACGCAGTCTTATTGTTGAGGTTCCACCAAATTGAACCTTAACATCATCCCAAACTGCTTGGGCTGAGCGGTGCTTTTCAAAGCATAGCATCAAGTCATTTCTCATGCTGCTCAGCATCAATATGCGAGCAACTCTGTCCTTGCGCTTATAGGCTTGATATGCTTCCATATCTCGCCTATGTTGAGTAGTGTTTCCATGCTCAGGCTCAGCCATTGGTTGTATTATTGTTTCCAGCATATCTTACTCTTCCAAGAGATACTGAATTTTACGATGCCAAATGTCATAGTTTTTATCATTCAGCTTATCTCCTTGATTCAAGTCAGCAATAATGCTTTTTGTAGCAGTCATTTCAACTATTTAAAAACAATGATTATAATTAGGATTAGCACAATTCTTTATTGATCTTTATCAATTTCAAGTCACAATGCTTTAAATTAATCAATAATAACCTAACACAAGTAGTAGAAACAAAAAAAACTGTATATGCAGTTCAATCAACTCCTACTAACAAAGTCCAGTTATCATTGTTTAATTTAAACATGTGCCAATTAATTATATATTAGATGAGATTCATTAATCTACCAATCTAATATTCCCACAATGCATTCATTACATAATATAATATAACAACAATAATATATATATATGCATTAAAAATAAGATAAACATCAATTACATGTTCAAAACAAAAAAAAAACAAAAATAACATATTGTCACACATAAAAATAAATATTTTTCTAATATTGATTTTAATTCATTCATCATCTGGTTGAACCTTTGGTTCCCTCTCAGCAAATTCTCTTTTTGCCAGTATACCAGATACCTTCTTCATCCATGGGAAACTATTTATCGATTTACTAGATCGCCTAATACCATCTTGTATACGGTGCTCCAATTCCCTATTCAAATCTTTTTCAAGATTTTCATAAGTTAAGTCGTTTAATCTTTCTTTAAGCACCTTTCTTTCCTCTTCCTATGAATCAGGTAAGGAATCAAGAACTATTGACATCTATTGTTCCACAGCTAAGTCATAGTCTTCGCTAAACATCATATAGAAAGTCCAAATTTTATGGTACATCTCATCAATATATTTTTCAAGAGAATGTTTCGGATCTTTCTTATATGCACATAATCGCTCCAAAGCGTGAATCATCAGATTCCTCACTACATATTTGAATACATTAAACCAACATTAGACTCAATTAAATATCATTCATGTTATGTGACAAAAAAAAATTTTCACATGTAATCATGTTCCTATTTGCATATTTTCCTCCAAATTTCTCAACAAAACAGTCAAAAATTTTGAAAAAATATCCATTAAATTGGAAATTAAATTTTTTTAAGAATTAAAAAAAATTTGACCAAAATTATTCGTTCACGTGCCTCCACATGCCAAACGAAGTCTGTCCACATGCCACACACGCCGCCATGCGCCTGCACGTGCCGTCACACGCCGTCACGCTCTCTGCACGCGCCAAAGGCCACGTCAGCACACGTGGACTAATCGGATGATGTCGTGGCCAAGCATGCCATGTGTCATGGACACGGGCATGACACGTGGCAAAAACCATCAGAAACCGTTTTCTTCAACCGCCAGCGTGTCACGTGCCGTCTTCCGGGGTTGTTTTTGCACTGATTTTTGAAATTTTGCACATTTTTGACAGTTTTAAAACTAGTGTGACCATTTTTATTCCGTTTCAACATCATTTTGGCCGTGTTTGGACAAGACATACCTAATATGAGAGTGGGAATCGTTTTAATGATTATTTTAAAAATATATATATATATACAGAAACTTTGAAAAATCAAAAAAATTCATCCACTCATCAGAAAATTATGCAAAAATACTCATTAGAAATCTTGTGATGAGAGCTTTCCAACGATACCAAATTCGAATAATGAAATTGAAGAATTATTTAATGAAGATTGAAGAAAATTCGAATTTTCATAATAAATTTCTCCAAAATCATCACAATTATGATTTTGAGCACAAAACCGCACATAACGAGCTCTGATACCAATGTAGAAATGCACGGGCAGCGGATACTTACTTGTTGAGCATGAATCGTCCACTTTCAATGCTTCAGGCGGAGACAAATGACTAGAACTTGACTCGGTTCTACAGTACGAACGCCCTTGATTCTCTTATGATGAAACAGAGATGAAGAAATTCCTTTCCGAATTTTAGAGAAAACTGTTGATGAAAAGTTATCTCTTTTTCTTATATCATTTCGTTATTAGTTATATCTTTTCATAAATTTATATATATGAAGATATGGGTCTGGGCTTGGTCAAGCCCACATGGGCGGCCCATCACCATAAAGCCCAACAATAATATATCCATTCATCACATATAGATATATAAGATAATTACTCTAATTATATGGTTATGATTATGGACATATCTAACATCAATCCTTCGAGCCATGAAAGGATTAACTTGGTCTCGCTTAAGTTAATGCATGAAATTACAACACCAAAATAGAAAATAATTTCCTATTCTAATGCTCATTTGCATTTGACACCATCTCCTTAGCTTCTTACTCCTTTGTAATTCAATTCAATTATAATCCTATATAATCTAATTACATAATTTCTTCATAAGAAAACCTCAAGTTTCATTTAAGGGAAGTAAGATGAGAAGAAAGAAGATAAATACAATATAGAATAGAGAAGGCAAGGACTTGCAAACCCTATTTGCGAAAACAAAATTTCCATGCATGATCAATCTCATTGGTCAAGCCTATAATCATACCATCATGACATTCCATACATCCCTAGCATATATTCTCTAACGCATAAATAAAAGTAATCTTTGAAAGTAACAACTTGGGTTCCTTTTGTTTCAACACTTGAAACATTATTTTGATTGTTTGGCCTTAATGAAATTCATCATAAAATCATTATTTAATCTCATTAAATAATCATATAAATATTTTGAAATAGTTATATAAGAAATCATGCATTTAATGCTTACATTTGATCATATCAAAAAGTTTCCTAAATTTGCCTACTTTGCCAACTAGGGTACTTCCAATTTAATGGATGCAATATTAAATCCGAATTTAATATTAAATCACATTCAATATTAAATTAAATATGACCAGTAGTTAATTCATAATTAAATTAACTTAATTAGTTATTAGTTTGATACCAAATATGATTAAACAATCATAGTTACAATTGCATACTAGAATTCTAGTCAAGCTAAGACTTTGAAAACCCTTTTCAAATTCAAAACAAATTCCATTTAAATTTTCCAAAATTTTCAAAATTCATTCAAATCATTATAAGAAAATTATAATCACTTTAAACTAATTAAATTTGTTCATAATATAATCTAAATCATTCATCATTCAACTAGCAAACCAATTACTTAAAAATTACCTAAATTGAATCATACATGAATTAGGATTCTTTAGGAACTTAACCACGAATTTAATTTGAATTTAGCATGAAATTGACATAAAACTAATATCATGAATATCTCATAAACATGAATTAAGGTTCTGGTCATCAATTTACACTCCATTAAATTAAACAACACAAACAGTCTCATCACATGGTAAGGATTTTGACCTCGTTACTTGTCTTATTTGTTCCATGATCAAAAATGATTTTTCCATCATTATAGGTGTTTTCCAAAAATTAAAACACATTCTACATTTGTCATAAACATGTTTAATTAATAAAATTAATAAAACAAATTTGAATAGTCGCATAAACAACTCCATTGGCAATACTAGGTTTCACAAACCCTAGAAATTCATCAACTATGCATAACTTCGAATTTCATGTTTAAATCAAATTCAAAAAATTTAATTATCATAAAAAATATTTAATATCATCATATTAACATGTCATTGAATTAAAATTAAAATTTGAGGCCAAACATAATCAAATTCGTATTTAACAAAATCAGGGAAACCAAGTTGTTCCTTTTCAATCAATCTCATCGATACTTCAATTAAATCCAAACTTAATTTACTTAGGGTGGCTCTAATACCACTGTTGGAAAATTTAAGATTAATTGAACCCAAATACTATGGAACATCCTATGAACATTAAAATCGGATTGAACCACTCATATGGAAGAAATTGATTACCTTGCTTATTTCTTTTGATCTTCCAAGTTTGTGAGCCTTTTATTCTATTTGGGTTATTGCAAACCACAAAAATCTATGGCTGGATTGTCTCTAATAGCAATCAACATGAAGGAATGAACAAAACAACCACAAGGGCGATGGGGTGTCAAAGCACCAAGGTGATAGCTATGGTGTTTCAACTTGAAAGACAAGAAGAAAAGAGAATAACATTTATTCCTCAAGGTGATAGCTATGAATTGTTAGAAGAGTGCTCTAAAGGCAATCACCTTTAGCACTTATTGTACAAATTTATTTTATTAGTAAAAGGTTTTTTCATTAATTTGATGTTCATTTGATATATGAATTGATAAGTGATCTTAAATCAATTAATGAAGTCCTTGATACATAACATAGCATGAAGGAAATCATGATGAGATCACGATATTGAGTTTCTTTTCATGTGTAATTATGTTATCATCAAAATTATCCCTAGTCATAGGATTAATGAGATGGGACATTATTAATCCGGACAAACTAGCACATGTTACACTTATTGATTGGTTCGAGTAGTAGATCTCATAATCTGTAAACATGAGATGTTTAGAGTTAACATGTGGATGCTTACTAAGTGTAGCTAAGTACATTGGATGACCAGCTATGACACAACATATGAATAATCAATTCAAATGTCCATGATAGTCTCATCATAACAATGGTGCAAGTATCCTTAGACTTGTGGTACTCAAGGATATCTTAAATATTGATTCTATATTTTGACACTATTTCTTGTTGCCTCAGGGAGGTTACTCATTAGGTGGTTATTGGATACAGCTTGAGGTATTTGAAGGTAATTGGATAACCAACAACGGATTCACCACTCCTGATAGAAGGGGTGTATACCCATGGCCTCTTATCGTGGTCATTATTACTCAGGAATCTCTGGCCAGAGTAGAAATATCATAAAGATATTCTTCAATGACATATCTAATAGAGTAATGAGGCTCAAGAATAAGAACTAACATTACTTGGACTAGATGTGACGTAGTTAGTCTAGTAGGAATTGACACATGTCCATACTTTGAACCAAGTGGGGTATAGAATCGTGAAAGGAATAATTGCACAAAAACTGTATATGGAAAGGTTCATAGTCAAACCATTGACTTTCTAGTCAATTGGGAGTCATGATGTGTTGCTAGATACCGGTCATGACTTGCCTAAATTAATTGTTAATTTAAATAGCCAATATAACCGGGAACGTAATGGGTAACACGCATTGAAGATATGGAGAATGAGAAAAATTGTCTTGGATTTGATCCAAAATATAAGAGAATTATTTCAGGATGGATCGCGATGAGATTGCACGGAAAAATCTTTCAAAAGGGTTGCGGGCCCGAACGGGCTAGGCAAGCTGCTGCGCGCTGGTGAATTTGGCAACGAGTGAATTTGGGCTTAATTAGGCCAATTTATGGCCATTAAGGACATTCATTATTCATTCAATTCCCTTTTCTCCATTTTTTACTTTTGATCTTTCCTTTGAATTTGATTCAAATAGAAAAGACATCAAATGGTAAAAAGTAGACATGAAAAATATTTTTTTTGTGAAAAAAATATTTTTAAAACAAAATAAAACTATCTCAAGAACAATTTCAAAGCTAGCACTTTGAATTTGTTCAAACCATTTCTTTTGATAGTTTCTTCTTCATTTTTCGCATGGATTATCATTAGAGACATCCTAATGTAGATTTTTGTGGTTTGCTACAACCCAACAAAGTAAATATTTGAATAACAAATAAGAAATTACAAGGTATAATTTCTAACCTCTATATTTATATAAATTAGTTTTAATGGCACAAGTATGATCTTTTGTTTCGGATTTTGAAAATTTTATTTTTTCGCTGCATTTATGAATGTGATTCATTCTTCAAAACCTGACAGTTGTCATTAGTGTTACACCCTTTGTCACGGTCGTGACACCTGGTGCATGGCCAAATTGTTTCTCTCTCATGTCTTGGATCCAATCCAATCCCCATTTCACATTTCCTTCATTAGTTCTATGTGTGTGACCCATTAGGTTCCCAGTTATGTTGGCAGCTTAAATTATCACATTATTTTGAGCAGATTATGAGTGATATCTAACAACACATCATGACCCCTGATTGACCGAAAAGTTAGTAGTATGACTGTAAACCCTTTCATGGAAAATTACTGTGTAATTCATCATTTCACCAAACTATACCTAATTTGGTTCAAAGCATGACCTGTGTGTCAACTCCCACTAGATTGACTATGTCACATCTAGTCAAAATGATATTAATTCTTGCTTATGAGACTCATTACTTTTATCAAATATGTCTTTGAAGACCTTCTTCAAGATATTTCCACCTTGGCCAAGGATTTTTTAGTAATGATCTCTATAAAAGGCCATAGGTATACTCCCCTTCTATCATGAGTGATAAATCCTTTATTGACTACTCAACTACCATCAAATATCATATGTTATACCCAATTACCACCCTATGAGAAACCTCTGAGAGGTAATAAGGAATGGAGTCAAAGTATAGGATTCAGTATCCAAGATAACCTTAAGTATGTCAAGTCTAAAGATACTTGCACTATTGTTATGATGAGATTATCATTGACATTGAATAGATACCCATGTGATTGCCTCATAATAGGTCATCCAATGTACTTGGCTATTCTAGCAAGCATCCACATGTGTTCAACTTATGAGATCAGCTGTTTGACTTAGTCAAAGAGTATAACATGTGCTAGTCCATTTGGATTAACAATGTCTTATCTTGTTAATCCTATGACTAAGGATTATTTAGGTATAAACATAATTACATATGATAGAAATCTCATCATCATGATGTCATCATGAATTCCTTCATGTTGTGTTATATACTAAGGACTTCATTAAATGGTTTAAGATCTATATCAATTCATATGCAATGAATATCATATAATGAAAATGTCTTTTAAAAATAATAAATGAGTACATCAAGTGCCTAAATTGATTGCCTTTAGGGCACCTCTCTAACAAATTCAATATAATCGAAGATCACCACATGCTAGAGAGGGTTGTTGCACATGCGAGATAAGGTTGTCATGACTGCATGCATAGAAGGTTTGTTGTCGTCTATGCAAGGGAATCCTTGCACATATGATAAAATTTCCTTGTACTGTCATATGCATATGATGACTCCTCGCACGTGCGACAGAATGACATTTTGGACTTGTCACTTACATGCAATAACCATTATGTGCATATGACACACAACACCATTTGTTCAAATATGTGAAAATCTTTTGCACAACATTATCTCTCATGTTTTTGGATCCAATCCAAATCTCATTTCACATTTCCTTCATTCCTTCCATGTGTGTGACCTATTAGGTTCCCAGTTATAATTGTAGCTCAAAACAAAACATAATTTTGAGCTGATCATGAGCGGTATCAAGCAACACATCATGACCACCAATTAATCAAAAAATCAGTGGTTCGACTATAAACCCTTCCATTGACAATTACCGTGCAATATGTCCTTTCACTATGTTATACGTCACTCGATTCACAGTATGGATAATGTATTAACTCCCACTAGACTGACTATATCATATTTAGTCTAAGTGTTATTAGCTCTTGTCTATGAGACTCATTACTCTTTATGATATGTCTTTGAAGACCTTTTCTAAGACATGTCCACTTTGGCCAATGATTTATTAATAATGATCTCTACAAGAGGTCATAGGTATACTCTCTTTCTATTAGGAGTCGTGAATCTTTTCACCTTTGAATACCTTATGCTATATCCAATCACCATCCTTTGAGCAATCTCTAAGAGGCAACAAAGAAAGGAGTTAAATTATAAGATTCAGTATCCAAGAAAACCTTGAGAATCTCAAGTCTAAGGATACTTTCACCATTGCCATGATGAGACCATCACTAACATTGAATAGATATCTATATGATTGTCTTATAGCAGGTCATCCAATGTACTTTGTTACTATAGCAAGCATCCACTTGTTAACTCTAAACATCTCATGTCCTCAGTTATGAGATCAGCTGCTTAACCTAGTCAATGATATAACTTTTGCCAGTTTATCTTAATTAACAATATCATGTCTTGTTGATCCTATGATTAGGGATCATTTAGATAAACACAATTACACATAATAGAAATCTCACCATCATGATCTAATCATGATTTCCTTCCTATTGTGTTGTATGCTAAGAACTTCATTAAAGCATTGTAAGATCTAAATTAAATTCATTTATGAATGAGCACCAGTATAATGAAAATGCCTTTTATTATAATAAATGAGTACATCAAGTTCCTAAGGTGATTGCCTTTAGGGCACCACTTTAACATGAAAAACATTATGAATTCTATCCAACTCTGGTGGAAAAGCTAATTGATATACTACGGGTCCACCTTTTTCGAAGATCTCATAGGGGCCAATGAATCTTGGCATTAGTTTCCCCTTCCAAGGAGAAACCTTTAGAAATACTTCATCATCAATAGCATACTCTATATCTCACCTTTTTAGGTTGGCATATGATTTTTGTCGATCTTGAGCTACCTTTAGTCTTTCTTTGATAACTTTTACTTTCTCTTCTATTTTTTACACTAACTCTAGCCCTATCAACTTTTTATCACACAACTCAGTCCAGCAAAATGGCATCTTGCACCTCCTTCCATACAATGCCTCATATAGAGCCATACCTATGCTTGTTTGATGACTATTGTTGTAGGCAAACTTCATAAGAGGTAGATATCAATCCCAACTTCCTTCAAACTCGAGCACACAGCTTCTCATCTTAACTTCCAATGACTTAATTACCCATTCAAATTGTTCGTCAATTTGTGGATGAAAAGCAGTGCTAAAACTTAGTCGAGTTCCTAAAGCCTACTATAAACTATTTTAAAACTGTGATGTAAATATGGGATCTCAATCATAAATGATGGACACTAGCACTCTATGCAATCTTATATCTAATTTACATAAATTTCAGCCAACTTGTTCAACGAATAATTTATCCTGACTGGTAGAAAGTGTGCTGATTTCGTCAATTGATTCATTATCACCCATATTGTATCATGTTTTCTCTAAGTCACTAGTAACCCTGACACGAAATCCATAGTGACTCTTTTCCATTTTCATTTTAGTATTGGTATTGATTGTAGCAGTCCTATAGGCAACTGGTGTTCAGCTTTCACTTGTTGACAGGTCAGACAATTAGCAACATATTATGTGATATCTTTCTTCATTCTTAACCACTAGTATTGGGCTTTCAAATCTTGGTACATCTTGTTCTCACCTGGATGTATAGTATATATTGTCTCATGTGCTTCTTTCAAAATATCTTGTTTTAGTTTTTCTACACTCCGCACACAAATCCTATTCTTGAAGTACATTATGTCATCTTTTGTCAATGAAAACTCAAGGTTTTCTCTTTTTTTCACTGCCTAAACTATCTTTACTAGCTTTTCATCTTGCTTATAAGCATCTTTAATTCTCTAGATTAAGGTGGATTCCATTTGCATCTCTGCCATTATCAGGGTTAATTATAGGTGCAATCATACTATTACCTATAATGCACAAATTTAAAGAGGAAAGTTATTTTAGCTTACTAACTAAAATCTTCCTACTTAATGCATCTACAACCACATTTGCTTTTCTTGATGAATAGTCAATCACACAGTCATCTTCTTTTCTTAATATTCAATTCTTTCTGTGAAAGAAGGTATTTAAGACTCTTATGATCAATATAATGTAGCATCTCTATCCATATAAATAATGTCTCTAGATCTTCAAAGAAAAAACAATAGCAACTAACTCCAAATTTTGTGTCATACATTTAAGTTCATGTGGCTTAAGCTGCCTAAAGGTATAAGCAATCATTTTTCCTTCCTACATAAGGACACAACCCAATCCATTGTGACTGACGTTACTGTATATAAAAAAATCCTTCCCAGGAGTGGGCTAAGTCAAAACTGGTGCTTTAGTTAACATTGTCTAAGTCAATCAAAACTTGTTTGGCATTTATTTGTCTATTCAAAATGGATATCCTTCCATATTAATTGAGTCAATTGTGTCACTATAGATGAGAAGCCTTTCATAAATCTCCTGTAATATCCTACTAACCCAAGGAACCTCCTTACTTCAGTCACATTATGAGGCAATTTCCAATTAAGGATAGCCTCGATCTTATTAGGATCAACTTGAATACCTTCAGTTGAAACTCTCACTTTGATAACTTTGCATACAAATTCTTCTCTCTCAATGTTTGTAACACTAACCTAAGATGATGATCATACTTTTCTTGATCCCTAGAGTATACAAGGATCTCATCTATCAACACCACTACAAACTGATCATGGTAAGGTCTGAAAACTCGGTTCATTAGATCCATAGAAGTCATTTGTACATTCGTCAAACCAAATGTCATTACTAAAAACTCATAATGACCATAACAAATTCTGAATGTCATCTTAGGTGCATCTGACTTCTTAATCTTTAGCTAATGGTAGCTTGACTAAAGATCTATCTTTGAAAATACACATGCACCTTTCAATTGATCAAATAAATTATCAATCCTAAGTAGCGAGAACTTGTTCTGAATAATCATTCTATTAAACTGCTTGTAGTCGATGTAAAGACATAAGGTGTCATCTTTATTCTTCACAAACAACACTAGAGTTTCCCATGGTGATACATTGAGTCATATCAAACCCTTATCTAACAAATCTTGCAACTGCACCTTCAATTCCTTTAATTCAGGTGGTGTCATCCAATAGGGGGTAATAGAAATAGAAACGGTGTTGGGTATCAAGTCAATAGCAAACTCTATCTCCTGATCCAGTGGCAGCCCTAGAAACTCTTTCAAGTCTTTTAAAGATGTATGATGTTTTATATTTTTCTTAATAAGTCAACATGGCCTTGATGCATCAAAGTTTTAAATTTATGGAATTTTAAATCATATTCATCATAACATTCTTTGGTATAATTAGGTTTATTATTAATTATATCAAAGGGTGAAAGATTTAGTGGTATTAGAGCTTAGATTTAGGCAGTTATGAACCAAGATGGGAAGAGTTGTACCACGTGTGTGAATGTTATCCTATATGACTCCAATGTGGACTATTCTCTATTAATGTGTAGGTTAGAAAGCAGGTATGGAGATTGAACCGCAAGATGCAGTTGAGAGTAATAATCCACCTGATATAAAGGCTCAAAATCAGCAGAGAGATGCTAGTGTTCACAGGCCCAATGTTAGTCCTTCATAATAGTTGATGGTTGCTCAGGTGGATCAAGCTTAGAATCCTCTAATGCATAATCTAGCTGTTCTGTTGCGTCATTTGGTATAGACTATGCCACCATCGCTACTATCGCCGTCACCTCTTCCTCCTCTTTTACCACTAAGGCCCAGGGTTCAGATTGATAGGCTAAGGAAGTATAGAGCCATAGACTTCACAAGTAAGATTGGGGATGACTCAGAAATTGTAGAGTTTTGGTTGGAGAAGACTGAGAGGGTCTCTAAGGAGCTTGATTATGCTAAGGATCACAAGGCTAGGTGTGCAATATCACTCTTCCAAAAGCATGCCTACAATTGGTGGAAGTGGGTTATGTAGAATCTTTAGATTCTAGAGCTGCTTACTTCGGATTTCTTAACAGCCGAGATCAAGAAACAATATGTGTTGAGGGCTTATACATATGAGAAGAAACGAGAGTTTCTAAGCTTACGGTAAAGGAACATGACTGTGATAGTGTACGAGAGAGAGTTTACCCAATTGAGTGAATTGTTGGGTTTTGAAGAATGAATCACATTCATAAACACAGCAAAAAAAAAATTCAAAACTCGAAACAAAATATCATACTTGTACCATTAAAAATAATTTATATAAATATAAAGGTTAGAAATTATACCTTGTAATTTCTTATGTGTTATTCAGATATTCGCTTCGTTGGGTTGTAGCAAACCACAACAATCCACACTAGGATGTCTCTAATGATAATCCATACGAAGAATGAAGAAGAAACTATCAAAAGAAATGGTTTGAACAAATTTGAAATGCTAGCTTTGAAAGAGTTCTTAAGAGAATTTTATTGTGTCTTAAAAATAATTTTTCAAAAAAAATATATTCATGTCTATTTTCTGCCATTTGATGTCTTTTCTATTTGAATCAAATTCAAAGAAAAAATCAAAAGTTAAAAATGAAGAAAAGTGAATTGAATGAATAGTGAATGTGCTTAATGGCCATAATTGGCCAAATTAAGGCCAAATTCAACCGTTGGCCAATAAGAGGCACTAGCACACACATTGGGCCTACTACAGGCTGCCTCTGGGCAACCCAGCTGGCCCGCCAGGTAGGCTAGCAGCTTGCCTAGCCTACACGGGCCAGTATGGGCCCGTGACCCTCCCAAATGATTTTTTCCTTGCATTCTCATCACGATCCATCCCGAAATAATTCTATCATATATTGGATCCCTTCCAAGACTATTTTACTAATTCTCCATATCTTCAATGCATGTGACCCATTAGGTTCCCGGTTATGTTGGTTAGTTAAATTAAAGCAAGTCATAAGCAATATCTAGCAACATCATAACTCCCAATTGACTGGAAAGTCAGTGGTTTGACAACAAATCTTTCCATAGACAATTTTTGTGCAATTATTCCTTTCACCATTCTATACCCCACTTGGTTCAGAGTATGGATATGTGTTAACTCCCACTAGACTGATTACATCACGTCTAGTCCAAGTAATGTTAGTTCTTGTCCCTAAGGCTCATTACTCTATTATATATGTCATTAAAAACTATTTTTATGACATTTCCACACGGCCAGAGATTCCTGAGTAATGACCATGACAAGAGGCCATGGGTATACACTCCTTCTATCAGGAGTGGTGAATCCTTTGTTGGTTACCCAATTACCTTCAAATACCTCAAGTTGTATCTAATCACCACCCTATGAGTAACCTCCCTAAGTTAATAAGGAATAGAGTGAAAATACAGAATCAGTATCCAAGATATCCTTGAGTACCTCAAGTCTAAGGATACTTGAACCATTGCTATGATTAGATTATCATTGACATTTGAATAGATTATCCACATGATTGTTTCATAACTAGTTATCCAATGTACTTAGTTGCACTTAGCAAGCATCCACATGTTAACTCTAAACATCTCAATTGCATTATTCATGCAACTATTAAATCTTATGTTATCATCTTATTGATGTGTGCACATACATTATGTCATCAACTCTTGATATGTGTACATCTCATGTATACAAAACCAACTTTGCCTTTAATACTTATTAACCTTGGCACAAATCCAACAAGTTAATAATATCAGTTAAGTCTAACCCATTAATCGTGAAATTTAATTCCAATTGTTTGAACATATTCTTATAGAGTGAGCTTGAGGCAGCTCAACAACCCTAACTCTAGAAGAACTCTGATCTCCCCACATTAATGGAAGGCATAAAACCTAATTATTTATTTAGAGAGGGATTTCTTTGTTAAGTTTCATCAAGTTATTATTTCATGCTTTTATATATCATACATTCTTCACATGGATATATAAAGACAGTTACAATAACTATATAGCATGATTACAGACATACTAAAGTCAATCTCTTGAGCCAAAGAGAAATTGACTTGGTCTTACCTAGGTATATGTATGAATTTACACCCCAAAATAGAAATCAAATTCCTATTTCTAAGTTTTCTTGTTTATGGTACCACCTCCTTTGATTCTTGCTCTTTTGTATCTTCATTCTATCCTAATCCTATGCAATCTAATTACATATTTCACAGTATATAAAAACTCAATTTACATTTAAGGGGAGTAAGATAAGAAGAGAAATACATAAGAAAAAAAGAGACATAGGGACACGCAAGCCCTATTTACCATAAACAAAAAAATTTCATGCATGCTCAATCACATTGGGCCTAAGTTCATAATCATCCATCATGCCTTTTCATACACCCTTAACATGCATTCTCTAATGCATAAAATAAAAATGACAATTTTGGATTTCAATTTCTAAATTGATTCAACGTTTGAACCGAAATTGCCTAATTGTGTTCTTTCGTTTAATTTAATTTTGTATGTCATTTTAAAGTGGAATTTAATATTTAATCAAATTAAATTAAATTTCATATTTCCATAATTAATTTTCCTTAAAATTAGATTGTTATTATGTTAAAAGTAAACAATTTAATTTTAATATACATGCCAATTTATAGTCATACTAGAATTACAATTGCTCAACTTAAATTAATACAAAATTAATTTCCAAAAATCCTAAAAATTTCCAGAACTTCAAATCATCATTCTAATCATCTTTAGGTTAGCTCAAGTTTGTCAAAATATTTTTTTCACAAGCCAAAATTACTAAGACAAATGAACTAACAAACTTATACGCTCAAAACAACTCATTCGACATCTAGAATTTTTTTAAAACTTCAAATGCATGAAAAATAATTTTGGCATCTATCTAACATCAAAATAAAATATTTTTAATCTTATAAAAAAATATTTGAAGGTGCTGAAAATAAAATAAATACATCCAAAAAAAATCAAACAAAACAGCCTCACTGAGTATGCTAAAACAGTCTTGTTTTTGTGTTTGTTTGAAAAATTAATTAAAATAATTTTTAATTAATTATTGGATACTTCCAGAGGTATAAAAACATTCTCAATATATCTATATAATTTTTTCATAATCAAATTACAAAAAAAAATCAGCCCTATCAATTAAGCCAAACAATAACACATGTTCATAAACATGGCAATTTTAGGCATTTTTGAAATAAATCCAAAATTAATAAGGCAATGACAATTCTCTCAAGCTCATTATCCATTGAAGAATATGGTAGAATACAACGCTGTCCAACAGCTTACAGCATGTGGAAAAATTGAAAAACTATCATGAAGGAACTAAGTAAGTTAAATCCAAGAAGATTCAACTTCTTACTTCAGAGTATGAGCTTTTCAAGATGAAATCCAATTAGTCAATTACTGACATGACCAAACGTCTTCTAGCCATCATAAATGGAATGAGAAAACTTAGGAAACACCTGTGCTTGGAAGATGTAAATAACAAAATCCTGAGAAGTCTACCACTCAAAGATTACGGTTCAAGAATTATCGGTATAGAAGAGGCAAATGAAGACATGAGCACTATGAATACTGATGTGCTAATTGGCAAACTTCTCACTCATGAAATGGCAGTAAAAAGAGATAGAGAGCTTAAAGCAGAGCCAGAAAAAAGAAAGCCTCTAGCACTAAAAGCCTCTACTTCAAAATCTCAAGAGGAAGTTAAAGATGATGAAGAAAAGAGTGATGATGCAAATGAGGACATTGTTATGCTCTCAAGAAGGATGAAAACAATCATTGAGAAAAGAATGAGCAACTTTAGAAAATTCAGGCAAATAAACCTCAAACAGACCTCTAATGATACATAAAGAAGTAAAGAAGAGGTAAAGTGCTATGAATGTGGAAAGAAAGGGCATATTAAACCGGAATTTCCAAGGCTCAAGAAGCACAAGAGCAAATACCAAAGAGACAATGGGGAGAAAGGTCACAAAGCCACATGGGATGATGAAAGCTCTTCAAATGAAAAAGATGACAATGAAAGCGAAGAGGTCAACCTATGCTTCATGGCTATAGAGGATCACGTCTCGGATAAGGTAAGATCACTTCACTCATACTCTTTCAATAATGATAGTAGTGAAAATGATAGTAATAGTGAAGATGATGATGATGAGCAAAGCTTAATAAAAGTATTGAATCTAGAACCAGAAAAATATAGAAGAAAATTCAATACTTATAAGAATAACATTTCTGATTTGAAAATCAAAATAGATACTTTAGAAAAGGAGAACTTTAAGCTTAAATCATCTAATGAATCTCTTCAAAAGTCATTAGATGAATACTCTTCAAAACCCTCAATTAAATCCTTGCTAAAAGAAAACAATACTTTGAAAAATAAAGTTGAAGAACTTAGAAACTCCATTTCAAAATTCCACAAAACAAATGAGAGCTTAGATACTCTCATTGTGTCTCAAAGACCTCCCTTAATTAGACATGGTCTAAGATTTAAGGGCACATCATCATCTTCTCACAAAACTATTTTTGTTAAGTCAAGTGAACCTCACATCTCCACACTTGCTGGAATAGCACCAAGGAATAAGTACACTAAACCTTCTATACATAAAAGGAATAATCAAGGATTGGTAAGCCTAAGAAAGAAACCTCAAAAGGCTAATCATGCCTTTATGTATAAGAAGCATGCATCTAGAAAAACACCAATTAATCATGATTGTGCATGCCATTGTTCTCAAACTTAGTCTAATGGGAATATGGCATTCAAGAGCATTGTAAGACCAAAAAGCATCTTTAAATCTAAACAATGTAATTATTGTATGAAATTTGGTCACATTAATAAACATTGTTGGATAAGGAAGGCTCATTGGGAACCTTCATATGCTAACCCCCAAGGACCCAAGCTCATTTGGGTACCTAAACACCATACTTAAATTGTGATTCTATAGGTATGCCTCAAGTCCACAATAAACAAAAATGCTTGGCTAGTAGGCAGTGGATGCTCAAGGCATATGACAGGAGACAAAGAACTTTTCAATGAAATCAAAAGTATTGATGGAGGTAAAGTTACCATTGGAAACAATGATAAGGGTAAGGTATTTGGCATTGGCTCTATTGGTATTAATGGTACTACTTTTATTAAAGATGTCTTACTTGTTGATGGCTTGAAACATAACTTGTTGAGTGTAAGTCAACTATGTGATAAAGGAAACAAAGTAATCTTTACTTCCAACGAATGTCTTGTAACCTCTATTAATGGTCAAGAAATATTTAAAGGAAATAGAGATGTCAACACATACATAATAGACTTACACGAGATATCTAACCATTCCTCTAAGTGTCTTGTAACTACTAGTGATGAATCTTGGTTGTGGCATAGAAGGCTTGGTCATGCAAACATGGACTTAATTCAAAGCCTCAGCATAGGACAGTTGGTAAAGGGACTGCCAAAAGTCAAATTTGAAAAAGACAAGACATGTGAACCTTGCCAAAGAGGGAAGCAACACAAGTTATCCTTCAAAGCCAAAAACATAGTAAGTACCTCAAAACCTCTACAACTCCTGCATCTAGATTTATTTGGACCTACTAGAATTGCAAGCTTATGAGGTAAACATTATGCCTTTTTCATCGTAGATGATTACTCTAGATTTACTTGGGTAATTTTCTTAGCTTAAAAAAGTGATGCTTTTGAAAATTTCAAAAACTTTGCTAAAAGACTTCAAATCCTTCCAGAATGCTTCACGATCAAAGTTACCGCTCAAGTCATGACTTGGAAGAATAGTCACGACCGTGACAACCTTAATCACGACCGTGAAAGAGGAAAGAGAAACATGTTAGGGGCGAAAACAAAAGTTGGTGCAACGGCTATTTCTACATTAAATGCAATCAAACGGCTATAATTCGCCATGGAAGTATAAATGCAAGTCATTTATGAATCCAGAACAAGAGAACAGCTAAGACTTCAAATCAAAATCTTGTTGTAAGCCATTTGTGCATTTAATACTTTCAAAACAAACATTTATTCTCTGTAAAAATCTTTTTGCTCATTATTTTCTGAGCATTAAAGATTTGTAAGTGTTTGTCTCTGTAATCATCCACTCAAGTGAGTTTGGGTATTTTGGGATTAAGAGTAGAACACTTGTAAGGGTTATTTGTGTGAGCCTTTAAAACACAAGGAATTAGTTATTTGTGTGAACCATTTAAACACAAGAGATTTTTGGGTTAGGTGTGAACCATTGTTAGAAACACCATAGTTGGGAGTGAGCTTGTAAAACTCCATCACAACACTTAGAGTGTTAGTGAAACTCCCAATTGAGATTGGGGAGAGGAGTAGGGTTTGTTAACACCCCGAACCTCTATAAAAATTCTTATGTCTCATTTTTCTATCCCTACTAAACTTAACTTTTCTTTCCGCACTTAAAAGTTAAATTTTTAATATCACCCCCCTTCTTGGTTCAATATCTGGGCAACACTCTTCAACCTCATTTTGTAAAGCATTATTTTCTTTTAATAAAGAGTTGGTTGATGGTTTTGAGGAAATTTCATCTAATGACTTTTTAAAGAGTCATTAGTGGTTTTTAGCTCTTGAACTACCTTTTAAAGGTCAATAAAATCATTTTTAAGTTTGGAGTTATCTTTCCTATAAAGTTCAAGTTTCTTTTCATACCATTTTATCTCTAGGTTCAAGACTTCAATTATATCATCATCATCATCATCATCATCATCATTATCATCATTAATAAATCACATAATTCACTAATAGCCATAAAGAACAAGTTATCCACCTCATTTTCTTCTTCTTCAAGAAATCTTAAGGAGTCATCATCCCAAGTGACTTTGCGACCCTTTTCTTTATCTTTTTTATTAGGTCTTCTCTTGTACTTATTGAGCTTGGGGCACTCTAACTTGATGTGTCCCATCTTTCCACACTCATAGCATTCGACTTTCTTCTTGCTCTTGTTGGATGAGAAGTTTCTAGGAGTGAATCTTGAGGCTTTTTTGTTTATAATTTCTCATTGAGCCGTATTTATTTGATCCTCTTTGAAAGTGAGTCTATTTGTTCATCTTCCTCATCACTAAAAGGATCTTCACCTTAAGGCGTGCAAGTTAAAGTTTTGAGTGTTAAGGGCTTTCTCCTCTCTTTTTCTCATTCAAGCTCTTTGTCTCTTTCTAAAGCCATCTCATAGGTAATGAGCATATCAGTAGGAATTACACTCAAATCCTTATTAGCTTCCTTAATACCCGCAACCCTTGAGCCAAAATCCTTCATTGGAAGACTTTTTAAAATCTTATTATTTACATTTGCCAAATTATAATGTCTTTCAAGCTTCCTCATGCTATTAACGATGGTAAGAAAAAGGTTGGTGAACTTAGTTAAGGTCTCATTAGGCTTCATCTTGCAAAGTTCATATTCAGTGCCAAGAAGTTGAATCTTCTTGGACTTCACTTGTTTTATGCCCTCATAGTAATTTTTTAATGTCTTCCAAATGGAGTAGGTGGTTAGACAATGTTGAATTCTACCACGCTCTTCAAGAGATAGAGAGCTTATTAAAATTGTCATGGCTTTTTGTTTTTGACATTTGCTCTCTTTTGAGGTTTCATCCAATCATCCTTTGGGATGATTTCTTCTTCACCTTTAGTATTTTTTTGTTAGAGGTGTCCATTCCTTTCGAACGGTATCCCAAACTTCTACTCTCTCACTATTAAGGTAAGCTCCATCCTAAATGTTCAATTAGCATCATTTTCTATATTAAAGAAAGGCTTGAAACTCTGAAATCTTTCGTTGGCCATTATTCAATCGTTACTAGCACTTGTTAGGCTTGAATGCTAGACATAGCTCTAATACCAATTATTGCCCAAATAATGACCATGAAGAGGGGTTAAATTGGTTAGTAATTAAAAAATTTCTTAAGGCAATTACTAAGAAATTAATAGAGAGGAAAGAATAGATATGAGAGACATAAGATTTATAGAGGTTCGAGTGTAAATGAACCCTAGGTCCTCTCTCCAATTACAATTGGGTATTTTACTAACACTAAGTGTTATAATGGAGTTTTCCTTATCTCACTCTCTACTATGGTGTTGTACTTTCTTAGCTAACACCTAACCTAGAAAATGTAGTACCCTCTCACCTAACTAGGATTAACCCGACTAAACAAGTATGTGCTACAAAAAATGGTGTGCAGAAAACCTATGAAATTTTAACTTTTCTTATCTTTGGAAAACCTTTTTTTTCATAAATACTTCCTTTGCATATGAAACCATATGACAACATCTCTTATATATAAAAGTTATCTAAGGAGAAAGCCTTTGATCTAAGAGAAATCATCGTGTGTGTGTGTGTATATATATATATATATATATATAAAATAAATAACATGTTTAAGGCTCAGAAGGCTCAATGTTTATAAAAATATATGCCTTTACAAAAGCTAAAAATGTATATGTAAATACAAGATATGTATGCAGGTAAACAACCCAAATCCTTGTGCCATAAATAAAATGCAAAACTATGACATATAATATCATCGACCCGTGTCAAGTTTGATATGTTGTCTCTGATGTTGGGTTGGCTTCTCTTGTTCCACTTCAACTCTATCTACAAGGCTCCAACTTGCATAGGGAAACACCCGCACACTAAGCTATTGAAAGCTTAGTGGTACATATAGGCATAACAATTCTCATGCAATCATACATTAAACAATTTATGGCATGGAAATGAATTCATACTATCATGTAGATGTTTTAGTTAAAACAGGATTCACAGGTGTGAACTATGTGTTCATGGTCTTAAAGGTTCATTCACGAGCACCCCTACCCATGAACCAAACCATGAACTAAGTCATGAAAGCTTATGTCTATTTTGTGCACATTCTTTACAAGCATGAAGAAATAGGCACATGTGTGATCTTGTTCGTGGGATGAAATTTATGGTCATGAACATATAATCATGGGCGTGAATCTGGATTTTCTAGTAGTTAACATCATTTAAAGACAAGTATTCATTACAAGTCACATGCGAGACTCTAAAGATTGTCCTATGACAACCTTTTCCTATCAACAATATTGCTTCTCTTAACCATTTAAGTCATTATCAATCAATATACTCATAAATGCACATTTAGCACATTTATTACACTCCACAACATGGCATCATTAACAACTTTTATCAAGCATACTTAACATTTAATTCTTTTAACATCATGGCATTAATTACTTCCTTTAAACTCATTAGAAACAATAGCTAGCATTTAAGACATTTAAGGAGTTTAACACTTATAACATGCCAAAATTGGAATTTAAATGCATATGTATATACTAAGCTTACTTATCCTTTTGGTAGATTTCACCACCTCATCTTTCAACTCCTATCATATATAACATGTATCCATCAACTTCTATAAATAAAAAATATAGCCTTTAAAAGCTATAAAGCTCAAACCCTAACCTTAACCCTCTTATATAATTTTAATCTCATAAAACCTCTTACTAAAGGATATTATGACCTTAATCAAGCTTAAAGAAAGGTCCATAAACATAAAAACTCATGTTCAATCAAAAACCTAACCCATATGGAAATGGGTCCCTACCAAAATGCGTTCTACATAGAAAAGAGCTATGAAAGCTTATAAAGAAGAAAAAGAAATATGATTCCTTACCAAAATCAACGGAAACATGACTAGGAAGAATGATTCGATTCCACTCTTCCTCTTATGGATTGGCCTCCTCAAAAAACACCTCTTTCTTATGCTCCTCTCTCACAAGAACTTGTTTAAACCTTTATTTTTGGTGTGGGTTTGGTGTTTAAGGCCTAAAAATCAAAGAAAACACTAAACTTGGTCTATGATAATAAGAACATTCGAGCTATAGAGTTTCCTTTTGGATTTAGTTCATGAGAGAATGAAAGAACAACTGATAGGATTTTATATCAGATGATCTTCACGGGCATTAGAACCACTGTCATGGCCATGAATTAGCTTAAATCTAGAATTCCATCTCGCGATGGTTTATGGTCATGAAGGCAATGTCATGGGTGTGAACGATGTGACATTTCATTTTTCTTGTTTCTTTTTAACTCTCTCCATGTATCCTAACCCTTAAACACATACTTATCTTTTATTTGTCCTTATTTTCTAGGCCCTAATTACGAATGTTATAAAAAAAAAAAAAAACCTTGTATTTTAATGGCTAACACAATAACCAAATTTTTGTGTTTTAATGGCTCACACAAAAACCCTTATAATTGATTCACTCACAACCCAACTCATTTAATCTCACTATTAAGTAACTAATTACAAGAATGAATATACTCACCAACTAAAAATCTCAACAAAACTGAGCAATTATGGTTTTTAAAGAAGATTTAAGAAACTTATTGGAAACAATTAAATGCACAAGGATTTACAAAGATTAAAAGCTTGATTTTTGTTTTTCTAACCTTTGGAAGTCATAAGTATATTGTATTTATACTTCCCATAAGAAAAATAACAACTTTGAGTGCATTCAATGCTAAAATAACCATTCAACTATTTTTCCGTTTGTGCCTGACATTTTTTCTTTTCATTTAATAAGTGTGAATGTTTGTGATGAAGCCGTGACTGAAGTAGTGAAGCTAGCCATGAACCTTTTTGTCTAAATTTCCACCATCCTTCATGGGCATGACAATTTGTGCTTCACAGTTAGGTCAATTCTTCACAACCATGAACAATTGAATATGAAAGTTTAGTGTCCCAAGTCTTCATGAGCGTTACTAATGCTTCCTTAGATGGGAAAATCCAATTTCACTAGGTGACTGTTTGTATTAACGAATGTGAACTATATTTACGAGCATGCCCAATGAGTCACGAGCATGAAAGTCTTCTAAATTTTATTTTTTGAATTTCAATTCACTTGCATCAACTAGCCTTAGTGGTTTAAGAAATATTTAACTAGTATAAACACTTAAAACACAAACTGTGGTTAAATTCCATATTGCTCAATTGTTTGATATCATTAAAATAATGGAAATACCTCTCAAGGTTCAATAATATGTTTCATGCCTAGTGAACTTCAAAAATACTTGTACAAAATATATTCCACACAATATAATATATTAATATTATTAATCCAAATTAATACAAAATTATATTTAAAACTAATGTTAAATATAATAATAATTTTATTTTGATAAATAACAATATTTCTAGTTATTTAATTTTTAAAACAGAAATGGACAATGTTTCTAGATTTTTTTTTTCTATTGGATAATAAAATTTTCCCTAGTCATAAAAACCAAAATCTCAACAGCTAACATTTATTCCAGAATTAAGGCCTTTGTTTGATTTTAATTCTTTATAAGATTAGCATTAAAAATTCAATTAATGGGTCACACAATGTACATTCTCTTTTGTGTACATTTAAAAAATTCTTTTTAATATCATTAGTGAAAATTTTGTTTACACATATCCATTAAAGGATAGTAGTTGATGCATCCTAGAAGCTTAAAAAGGTGAAGAGGGAAATTGTCGCAAGAAATGTTTTGTTTGTGAAGGTATAATGTGATCTCCCTTTTATAATTTTGTTTATATGATGGTGTGATCTACACTAGTGGAGTAAATTACTATTATAGTGAAGTATCATTATACCTTGGTACTTATAATAGTATGAGGTGTTATGTTGGCCTTATATTGGTGATTATGTTTAGAACTTCTTGTGATTTTTAATTTTAAATATGGTCAACTATGTGTTGTTTTGGTTTCCTATAATCTAATATTTTATTTCCTTTCTTTTTATATTATTTGCTAATATTTTACCCCCCCCCCCCATTGCACTTGATTTCATCCCACATCTTAATATAATTTTTTCTTTTGATGAAAAATAAAAGAACAAAGTAAAAGGAAAAAAGAACTTAAAAAGAAAAAGATCTTCAAATCATCTTATTAGATCTTTTAAAGCTTCAAAAGGTAGTAAAATAAAACAAACGACCTCCCTTTCTTCTTCTCCCTCGTCATCCAATACATCTTCCTCACTAGCCTCCATTGTAGTTGATAAGGTTGTTGCTCTCGTTGAATGGACACCATTCTTTCCACTTCTTTATTTCCAGAAGCTTCGCTTGAGTAGCTTTTGGAAATTGAACTAAGAGATCTATTTAGATGCATATAAACATTTAACAAGATTATTTATAAAAAAAAAAAGCAAAATATTCCTCAAAAGCACACAAAAAACAAAGAGATGAGTGAGTCCCTTTTCAGAAATCTACCTTATGGGCTCTTATTTCAACAAAAATATTAGAGCCCCATCAAAAGATTCTTGCAACTCCTCCTTTGGTACAAGTTCAATTGCATCACAAAAAGAAAAAAATTCCTAGAAAATGTGGTCCATTAATATCAATTGATATGACTACATAATGTTTATGTCACCCAAATAAATATTTGAAAGATTCAAGTATATTATGTCCAAAAATATTTTCCAATTAAATTCACATATATATTTCATACAAGTGAACAACAGTTATCTTTAACCTTGTTTGGGAAGCCTTAAGAATTTGTATCCTATCATTTTGTTGAATTTTTTCTATCAATTCACGAAGACAGTACGGAACCTAAAAACAAAGAAGAATGGCAAGGTATCAACACAAATAAGACATGAATTAACAAGTTTACACTTTCACAAATTTAATAGGTAAAATATAGAGAAACCCATAAAGCTCATAAATGATTTTAGTGATGAACGTAAAAATCTAGTTACCAAAGTGTATTTAAGATTAGTCGTATTGATATCATTTTCAGTCTCATTAGCTAAAAACAATCCAAGCTTATTTATCATTTCCTCATATTTCTCTAGTACTATGCATCCCTTCTTCACCAAGTCCTATCATTAAAAGCGTAAAATGCAAAAAATAGATCAAAAACTACATAAAAACAAAAAGGACAAGAAAAGAATAAGCTAAAAGTTGCAAGGAATATCTAATCACCACTTGATTTTGTCATAATTAGATGGATCTTCCAAGCTTGCTCGAACAAATATGGAAGAGGCATTTCAGCCATTTTTTATTCACACCTTTGTGAGACTATCAAAACCCTAGAATTAACCCAAACCAAATATTTTTCAAAATTCTTATGTAAAAATCGTTGTTATTATGCATATATATGTGAAAATTCGATTTATGTTGGAAAACAATGAAGCTAGAGCTTGAATTCTCGAACGAATAGTAGTAACACAACTCGACGATGAATCCTTTAAAGGTGAGCCATCAACCATAACAAAAAGCGTGTTAGATCCCCTGAACGTCAATTTCTTTTGCAATCAATTCTTCAGCTTCTATTTTTTTTCAATTTAGTCCTTAAATTATTATTTTTATCAAGATTTTCAAACTGAATCCTAAAGTTGTCTATTTTAGACAACACACAATTAAACATTATTGACTTAAATATATATGGGTTTGAACTAAACGAAAATGTGTCAAAACCGTGTCAATACAGAAAAATTTTTTGTCATAAGCAGGTTTTACCTGCCTAAATTGTTTGAACACGATTAAACATATTTAAAAATATATAAAATGTTTAGTATTTTAATGTTATTCAAATTATTTGAAATATTCTAATAGATATTTAACATTGGTAAATATATAGAATATTAGTTTATATATGGATAAATATATGATATATTTTGTAAAAATTAATTATGTTAAGGTATGTGAATAAATATTAATAAATTAATTGTGTAGTTATTATTTATTAACCTATATTATATCAATATATGCTAATTTATTAAAATTTTTATGTTTTGTGAATAATTTTAAGATGTGCGAGATTTTATTTGCAAATTATATTGTATTTTTAAAATAATTCCCATGTCTATTTATGTATAATTGTATTTCATATTGCGTAAAGTGTACAAATTTAAACACGTTTAATTAATCATGTCTAAATTTATATATGGCACTGCATAATATGATTAATGACACAATATAATTAGATACGATACGAACAAATTACCACCTCTATCGAATCCGAAATGAATAGAAAAGGCAGACATCAAAAGATTAAGATTGAATTGAAATTGAACTTGTCAAAATAAAAAAAAATTTCAAAATATAATATGTAATATGTTACATGCCTAGTGAACTTCAAAAGTACTTGTACAAAATATATTCAACACAGTATTATATATTAATATTCTTAATCCAAATCAATACATAATTATATTGAAAACTAATGTTAAATATAATAAATAATTGTAGTTTAATAAAAAAAAAAACAATATTTCTAGTTATTTAATTTTTATATAGAAACGGACAATGTTTCTAGATTTTTTTTGTATTGGATAATAAAATTTTTCTTAGTCATAAAAACAGAAATCCCAACAGCTAACATTTATTTAAGAATTAAGGCTTTTGTTTGACTTTAATTCGTTATAAGATTAGCATCAAATATTTCCATTAACAAGACACACAGTGTACATTCTCCTTTGCGTGCATTTAGAAAATTCTCTTTAATTAAGGCTTTTATTGGCATTATATTGGTGATTATGTCTGGAGCTTCTTGTAATTTTTTAATTTTAAATATGGGCAGATGTGTGCTTTTTAATTTCCCATTTTCTAATATTTTATTTCCTTTCTTTTTTTATATATTATTTTTTATCTTTTACCCTTCTGCACTTGATTTCATCACACATCTTAATATAATTTCTTCTTTTAATGAAAAACAAAAGAACAAAATAAAAGAAAAAGAGAACTTTAAAAAAAATCTTAAAATCATCTTAATCAGAGATTTTAAACTTCAAAAGATTGTCAAATAAAACAATTGACCCCTCTTTCTTCTTCTCCCTTATCATCCAATAGATCTTTCTTGCCAATCTCAACTATAGTTGAAAAGGCCGTTGCTCTGGTGAACGACCGCACCACTTTTTCCACTCCTTTATTTCTAGAAGCTTCATTTGAGCAGCTCTTTGGTGATTGAATTGAGAGATCTATATAGATGCATATAAACATTTAACAAGATTATAAAAAAAGGCAAAATATTCCTCAAAAGCACACAAAAAAACAAAGATATGAGAGTGCCCCTTTTCAAAAATCTACCTTATGGGCTCTTCTTTCAACAAAAGTATTAGAGCCTCCATTAAAAGATTCTTGCAACTCCTCATGTAGTACAAGTTCCATTGCCTCACAGAAAGAAAGGAATTCCTAGAAAATGTGGTCCTTCATTAATATCAATTGATATAACAACATAATTTTTATGTCACCCAATTAAACATATGAAGTGTTGAATCTTGAGAGATATTTTCATCATTTTGATGATCACATATAATTGAACAATAATAACTTTAACCATATATTGTGTTCTACGTGTTTTAGACAGGTTATATATTCCTAAGACCTTGAAGCGAGTTGATTCAAAGTCATTAAAAAATCAAAATATTGAAAATCAACAAGGATTCATGCCCATGAATCAAGTAATGCTCATGGTCAATAATCACCACCACCGTGAAGTTTCAGTTTCACGCCCATTACTTGTAAAGCCATATTGTGGAAATCTTTATTGTCGATTATCTCATGTTTAAATATTCACAACTGTGAAGCAATGGCCGAACAATAAAGCTAGAACAGTCATGCCCTTGAAGAAACAGTCACACCCGTGAAAGATCGTGCATTCTTGGACATAAGCGTTCATGACAAGCTTCACCACTTCAGTCATGGCTTCAATAAGAACAGTTATGTGCGTGACCCTATATATTTAATGTTGACAGGCATGAATGGAATAGTGGTTCAAAAGCTAATTTTACATTAATTGCATCCAAAACGGCTTTATTTCTCAGATGAAGTATAAATATGACTCATTTAAGAACTTCCCAAGATTAGACATCAAGAATTCAAACTTGCAATCTTTGTAAAGTGATTTGTGCAATTATTCAAATTTAATTTTTATAATCTTTGGTGTGAAAACTATTTTCGCTCAGTTTGTTGAGCTCTTTTGGTTAGTGAATAATTTCATTCCTGTAATCAAATACTCAATAGAGGACTTGAGTGATTTGGGTAGTGAGTGAAACACTTATAAAGATTTTATTGTGATCCATTAAAAATGCAAGGATTTGATTGTTCTATTAGCCATTAAAATACAAGGGTTTCTGGGTTAGGTGTTAGCCAAGAGAGTAAAATACCATAGTTGGGAGTGAACTTCGAAAAATCCATTCGTAACACTTTGAGTATTAATGAAATACCCAATTAAGATTGGGGAGAGAAGTAGAATGTGTTAATAGTCGAACCTCTATAAATCTTGTGTCTCCATCTTTCTACCTCTTTTATATATATTCTTATTCATTTGCTTCAAACAAAAATTTTATTTACTAACCAAATCTTTCTCGGTTATTTTTGTGGACAATATGAAGGATTCAAGAAAATTATTTACAAAAGTTATGATATTTGCCAATTAAATTCACAAATATATTTCATATAAGTGGACTACAGTTACCCTTAACTTTCTTTGGGATGCCTTAAGAATTTGTATCCTATCATCTTGTTGAATTTTTTGTCAGTTTGCCAAGATAGTACAAAACCTACAAGCAAAGAATGATGGCAAGGTATCAATACAAATAAGACATGAATTAGCATGTTTACACTTTCACAAATTTAATAGGTAAAATAGAGAGAAGCCCATAAAGCTCATAAATGAATTTAATGATGAATGTAAAAACATAGTTACCAAAATGTATTTAAGATTAGTCATGCTGATATCATTTTTCATCTCGTTCATTGAAAACAACCCAAGCTTATTTATCATTTCCTCACATTTCTGTAGTGTTATGCATCCCTTCTTCACCAAGTCCTATCATCAAATGCCCAAAATGCAAAAAAAATCAAAAACTACATAACAAAGAGAAAACAAAAAAGGACAAGAAAAGTGCAAGCAAAAAGTTGTAAGGAATACCTAATCACCACTTGATTCTATCATAGTTAGATGGATCTTCCAAGCTTGCTCGAACAAAGCTAGCAAAGACATCTCCTCCATTTTCGATTCACCCATTTATGAGACTATTAAAACCCTATAAATAACTCAAATCAAAAGATTTTTCAGAATTATTATGTGTAAAAATTATTGTTGTTATGCATATATTTGAGAAAATTCTATTTCTATTGGAAAGTGGTAGAGCTAGAGCTCGAATTCGCTAATTGATAACAGTAAAATAAATCGACGATTGAAGCTTTTAAATGTGAGCCATCAGCCATAACAAAAAGCATTTTAGATCCATGAACGTCAATTTCTTTAGCAATCAGTTCTTCAACTTCTATTTTTTTCAATATAGCCTTAAATTATTATTTTTATCAAGATTTTCTGACCAAATCCTAAATTTGGCAATTTTGGACACCACACGATTAAACAACATAGATTTAAACATAAATTAGTTTGAATTAAATAGATATGTGTCATAACTGTATTAACACATTTATTATATGGGAAAACCTATCATAAATGAGTTTACCTATCTAAACTCTTTACACACAATTAGAAACATTTAAAAATATATGAAATATTTTTTAATTTTAATGTTATTCAATTTATATAAAATATTCACAATGATATTTAACATTCTTAAATATATAGAATAGTAAATTTATAATATATTATGTAAAAATTAATTATGTTAGTATATGAGAATATATAATAAATTAGTTGATCATCTATTATTTATTAATCTATATTATCTCTACATTATACAAATTTATTTAATAATTTATGTTTAGATGAATAATTTTATGGTATATGAGATTTTTATTTTTAAATTGGATTGTATTTTTAAAAAGATTTTCGTTTCTATTTATATATAATTATGTCTCGTATCATGTAACGTATACACATTTAGACATGTTTAATTAATCGTATCTAATTATCTTATAGTGTGTCATGTATACGTTTAGACAAGTTTAATTAATCTTGTTTAATCATATCAACATGAATTTTAACTATTTTACATCTGTGTTTTGATTTTTGACAAGATTAATTAATCATGTCATGTTTATGTTTAGCATAAACTTGTCTTACATAATTAATGATACGATACGAACAAATTACCACCTCTATTGAATCTGATAATGAATAGAAAAGTCGGATATCAAGGGATAGAGATTGAATTGAAATTGAACCTGTCAAAATGAAACTTTTTTCAAAAGATAATATGTAATGTGTTCCATAAAATATTAATATTCTTAATTCAACCTAATACATAATTATATTGAATATTATTCTTAAATATAATAATATTTATATTTTAATAAATAAATATATTACTAGTTATTTAATTTTTTTTTAAAAATAGACAATAATTTTTAAAAATTATATTACACAATTTACAAATTTCTAAATTAAAATAATATTTTTAATAGAAATAAAAAAATTATATAAATATATATTATAATATATATTAATAATAAAAATAAAAATAATTAAATATAACTATTAGATAATTTTATAAGTAATTAAAAAAACGATATGATATGTATAAATTACATATTTTAATGAGAATGTGACTTAATGATAAAAGTTTAAGGGCAGATCCCTATTAAAATGAATTGCAATTGCTATATCTCAATTACAAATTCAATTGCATGAGTATTTTGAAAATTTGCAATTTTACAGGTTTGCAAGAGAGAGTGAATTTAAAATGAATAAAAATTTGTATTGGGTCCTACTTCAATTATTTTATAATAAAATTGAATAAAATAAATAAATATATATGTATTTTTTAATAATTATATTAATTATTAATTGATGTGTAAATAATTATTAAAAGAAAATTAAAATAATATCAATTGGGATCATTGTTTTCCATTTCTTTTCAAAAATGATTCATTTTTTTACAAAATTGCATAAATAGTATTAAATTGCATAAATAATATTAAGAATAAGCTAAGAGGGAATGAATTGGTGGATAATAAAAAATTTCTCGTAAAGGCTAATAAATAAAATATAAAAGAAATAATGAAAGAGAGAGGTTCAAGTATTGACAACCTATACCTCTCTTCACAATCTCAATTGAATATTTCCACTATCTGACTCAACGAGATATACCGGAGTTTCGCTAACTCACTTCAAACTAAGTGTTTTACTCTCGGATCATATCAAACTCAAATTCCTTATGCTTTAACCGACTAATACAAAAACAAATTTTTTGTGTTTTATGGCTCTTATAAAAACTCTTACAAATATTTTAATCACAACTCAATTCACTCAATACACTCTTGAGTAATTGCTTGATAGACTAAAACACTTAAATTCAAGATCATTTATGCTTTACAAAATAAAAATGAGAATAAAATGAAATAATACAAAGAATTAACATATAAACTCTCAAAGATGATTTTTAAAGGAATTCTCAAAGTAATGATGATTTTTAAAGGAATTCTCAAAGTAATGAGTCTCTTGTTGCTATTATTGATATTGTTCTTTGAGTGTATAATTTTCTTCTTATTGCTATTATTGATATTCTTCTTTGAGTGTATAATTTTCTTCTTGTTCCTATTATTGATATTTCTTCTTGTTCCTATTATTGATATTCTTCTTTGAGTGTATAATTTTCTTTTGACAATGATATATGTTGTATATGTAAATATGAGATTTAAAAATCTGCCAAATTCATTTGAAAAAAGGAAATAATAATAACTAATAGTTAAAATAATAGTTATAATATAACTAATAGTTAAGTTACAAGGGCCCTGAGATGAATTCCTTCGAAATATAATCGTTAAAAATGCATTAATTTGAAAACTAGTTGTTCAACTAATTTGGACAGTGTTGCAATAGACATGACATGGTACGAGCATGACTTGTCTATTCTTCAAAATTCAAAATTTAATTCAAAATTTTAAATTCAAAATTTTGGATCGCGACATTCATAGGAGTGAATATGTATTCACATGTGTGAAAGATTTCTTGCAAATTATGAATGATATTGTAAAACAAGTCATGAATGATTCTGACCATTTGAACTTCTTGCACTCGATCTTCATAAGCATGACACACTAGTCACAGGCATGAACAACTGTCCTAACCGTTTTTAATAGATTTTTTAAATTCTTTGGTGCTTCAACAACTTCACGGTCGTGACACTATGCTTCATGACCATGAACATCTTCCTTTTTGTAAATACTAACTTCAATTTATTTAATTACTTTGGCTTTCATGATTCAATAAATATTTAATATGTTTAATCACTTAAAACATAAAACGTTTGGTTACATTTCTTATTTCTCAATTATTTGTTATCATCAAAATTTTGAGAATAATCCTCAAGATTCAACAATCTCCCATTTTTTATGGTAATAAATAATTGTGCAATATGTGGCTTAGGATAATAAATTTCTTCCCCTCAAATGATGCTTTAAAAAATAAAATTATAAATATCTAAAGCATGCCACTAAATTATCAAGCCAAAAGAATCAGTACAATTAAGTTATATAAATTTTTTTAATTAACATTGGCCTAATATTATTCAAAAGAATAACCTATTATCGTGTGCTATCAAGTTAACATATACAAGGTTCAAACAACTCATACAACTAATATATAACCTGCATATACCAACTATTTAGCATCACAATCAAAAGATAATAAATTAAAAATCACAAACAAATATTAAACATATTTTCTCCCCTTTGTCACTATAGAAAAGAAATTTATACTAAAGAGGAGAAAAAAATAACTATCACAAGCATAACAAACTTTTAGAAGCTTAAATACAACCTAGATGTTTGTAAAAGTCTAAAAACAATATCCAAATATTTTAAAAATGTAAAGAAGGATAAAGAAAAGATAAACAAATGTTGCATGGTCAAGGCTAGTCTTGAGTCTAATGAAGATAGAGACTAGCAATCTAGGACTCAACCGCTGACATACAAGCATCAAAATGCTCCCTCTCCAAACTACTGTTGAACAAGATCGAAGCACTGATAAAAATCTTGTTGCAACATATTGAGTCATGTTATGAGCTACTATATCATATTAGAAGTGGTAGAGGAGGACTCACCATCAGGAGTAGCAATCGGCTCAACTCTAGCTCTCTCACATTACTGCTTACCTTGTAAACCTGTCGTAAATGCATAAGAATCATCATCCTCCCAAATAACCTCATCCTTTGAATCTTTAAACCTATAGAATGTGTCTCCTTAATAAAAGATGTGGGCTACAACTCCTATCTTCAAAAAGGACTCAATATCCAGCTTGTCCTTCGATAGGATAGGTAGAGTAGTATAGGAGTGATTATCCAAATTAAGCAGCCTAAACTCTACTGGTATATGTGTTACATAACTGTCTATCAATATATCTCATGCAGGTCTAGTAGCAATGGATAACAGATGATTTACAAACCATTGACTCATGGCAATGGATTGTTGTCTTCTAGCATAGTCAAAGAAAAGCAATTATGTCTTCCTGACAGCCCCATTACTATCACCTTTTACAAATATACTATATGTCATGAACCTGTGAATGTATTTCAGTGCAAGAATGGCTAGGTGTGTGCTCTCTGTCAAATTCACATCCCATATAGAATTTGTTTGACATGACTTCAAACCTCACTAGCATTGAAATCTACAACATCAATCTCATTCATTAAACCCTTATTAGATAGCTTAAACATGCTAGCAAATTCATCAGTAGATAATGCCATTTTTTCCAAAGCACAACTAGAAAGTCATTTTTCCAAAACTATCTACATGTAGAGTACTCAAAAATTCAAGAGTCAATTCTCTAAAAGTGGGTCTCAAAATATTGACAAACTCCAAAAGACCCAGATTAGTCAATCATACCTTAACATCAACTTTTATGCCACAAATTCTAATGCAATCACAGTTAAATGATCTAGAATTCAAAATAATGTGAGATCTCAGTACATTGTACCTTCGAATGGCATTTGAAGGCAACAAAGTCAATTTAGGATATGTAACACCTCCTTACCCCTACTATACCTTAGTCAGGAAAAATGGTGTCTCTGACTAACTAACCAATGTATTTGCACATGACTTATAGATGCATGATATATTTTAAAAAATTCATAATAAAATTAAAAAGTCATTGTATATATATATATACATAAATTATACTTTTATAGACCATGAATTGACACATGATTTATTTAGAACATATACTTTTTCTTTTCAAAATATACATGATATATGTAATATTTATTTTATGAGCATGACATAAATATCACTGTTACTGACATTGTTGCATTCTTCTGGTAGAATCACTAGATCTACAAATTTTTTGACTTGTACATTGACATATATTTCCTACTCACTATTTACATAAAAGAAAAACAACTCTCATGCTAAGTTTTAGCTCAATTATGCAAATTTTATAGTAACAATCATTTAAAATATAACTTTGGAACTATAATTATTTTCAGTAAAAATATCATAACAAGAAAAAATTATAAATAAATATTTTCTTTTAAAATACAAAATTTACTATTGTAAATGGATGCATGTCATTTAAAATATAAAAATCTTTTTTTACATGTATATAACATATAACTATTTGAACTTAAACATTCATTTTACCAATGGCATTGCAAATTATAGGAAATCCGTCTAAAAATCACTTTCATTTGCGTAGCAAATCTTTCATTATACTCATATATTAAGACACCATAGACTTGTCCCTATAGAATCATGACGTATCAAATAATAAAGATGTTAGTCACCAGGTCAAAAATAATTAATTATATGACCCAAAAATGTATCAAATGGTCCAAAATAACTACATGACCAAAAATAATAAATACATTGTCCAAGATAACTAGAAGACAAGAAATATACAATCCCACATGACCAAAGATAACCACATGGCCACAGAGCAACTATCCTATTGTCATGCCAACAAAACCCTAATTTATGTCTAAGCTAATATATGAGTTAAAATTAGAAAAATCTCAAAAATTCTTTCATTTCGTTTCATTTCAAGCAGTTACAAAGTAACAAACTTTCAATAATTATTTTATAAATTCATTTCAATTTATATAATCATTTCTCTAGGTAAAAAATCATTTCATTAACTCATTTTATTTTATAACACAAATATATGTTAACTTGAAATTAAAATGAGTGCATGTAAGGTTATTTCATAAAACTTGCCCCAACTCATATTAGAACACAAAACATATTAATATTATAATCAAATTAAATACATATTTAACCATTACTATAAGAATTTGTACAAATCTTGTTGCATCTTCTCTACATCTACTAGATTTTATTTTTATCTTGCATAGGGTCCTACGGCGTCGACAAGCCTAACATAAATTATTTATTAATAAGCATCTATTTTAAATCGAGCAAGTGTTTTAGCACAAAATAATAAAGGTAGGCCTTTACTCCTAATCAAGGTTATTATATTTACTTCCCTATCGTTAGGTTCAAGAGCTTTGACATTCTCCATCATAAAAAGGCTTTACACAATTTCATAATCTTCAATAACAACCTACTTTATTTATATTCAATTGTCCTTTATAATTTCCATTGTGATCCTTAAAACTCTCGGCCTCAATGGTTTTTCACTAACTTCATTTTACTTTCTTTCATTCAATGCTTCACTTTAACTTGTTTTTCCTGACATTAACTTATTTTTTTCCCAATTAACCAATTATGCTCTTAATTAAGGAAATCTTAATTTTCAGTCTAAAACTCAGCAAGTTCAATTTTTATATTTCCAAAATTTCATATTACTTCATGAACCTCAAGGACAAGTTTATCGTTTCATCTCAAGTTTTTAATTTCTTTCCACCTAAGTTCATTTAATTGTTCACGATTTTCTTTTTGCCCTACTCTTATAACTATATATATATATATATATATATATATATATATACACGGTTTACCAAACTCATCACTTTATTGGTTAACTTATTTTAGTTTAATTATGTGTTGCCTTTGAAGTCTAAATCTCAAATCAGCTCTCGGTCAAATGGTGGTCTCCCACCTTTAACTAAAATTTGCCATAACCAACCTTAATTTCAGTTTATTATCACCTTAATTGACTTATTACTCAACTTAATTTTATTTCCTTAATCTAATTCTTTCATTGAAGCTCTCGGCTTAGGCACCATTTCATTTAATCCTCATGATTTTCCTCATTAAACAAACTCATTAGCTTACCAACAATTCAATTAAATTAACTTTAGTCCATTTTTTTATTAGCCGAAACTTTTATTCCCTATTTTCCTTAAGTAATGTCTAATTAAATAGAAATAAGATTGTAAGAGTGAGTTTTCTTCAATTTCCATAACTTCTCCTATTATTTTTCTTAGTTAATTTATTTCAAAGTCTTCTTCATATATATTTCTTTTATTTTTCATTAAAAGTGCTCATGCTCAAAGATCCACTCAAACTACGGTTTAGGGTGGCTAAATATGCCCAACTCAAGGTTACGTGCAAGGGCTGTCCGGAGTAGCTCTCCTCCATTTGTAGCTCTCTTCCTCTTAGTTCACTATGCTTTTACTTTTTCTCACCTTTCTTTCAACTTTTATAACCACTAGTTAATACTTGTCCCTAATTAGTTCCATTTTATGAGATGGAGAAGAAGCAAAATTAAAAGGAAAATAATGGATTGCTCAAGAATCTCAAAGAAGGACGTTTGTTACTCACCTCACCTTTGTTTTCACTTACACCGGAGCTCCTCCCTTTGTTTCATTTCTTGATTTACTTTATCTCCAACATGCAATATTGTACTCACAATTTCCATGTCTTAAATTCAACATGCAACTGTCAATTCTTCAATCTCCACCTAGACCGAAACAATTCCTCTTTTTTCCCCATATATATTGTGTTTCGGCTAGGTTGGATAAAGTAGCGTTGAATCAATTTCTTCGATTATCTGTGAGCTCAATTATATAATCCACTCCTCCTCACATTAACATAGTATTTGCTTCAAGGGAAATACAAAGAAAATAGGAGAAGTGAGAGTTAACTCGGTTGGAAAGAAAATGGGACGGGTGGTGAGTTTTTGAATGGAAGAATATAACCTTAAGCCTAATAAAATGCCACCTTTCATGAAATATTGCCACATCCTTCATATATAAAAGAAATGAGATTTAATGCATGTGAGACATGTTGAAAGCATGCACGGAGTCACTAATTTTAATTAATCTAGTTTAATATTAATCATATTCAAAGTTTCAATTTAGTCCACAAATAAATTTTATTTTTTTCAATTTAATCCTCCAATTTAAATAATTTTTACCAATAACATATTCCATTAATTTTTCCATTAATTATTCTACCTACTACTAAATTTGATTGCACTAATTTCGCACAGAATAAAATCCATTTTTCAAATTAATTTGCCCCTTAATTTTATTTTTTCAATTTCAACCTCTAAATAACTTAATACTAAAATTTACAAAATAATTTATTCTACGCACTGGTACTTTCAATTTTGTGATTGGCGCTCTAGAGCAAAAATTATATTTTCTGACATTTTCACAGAACTGCACATTATATTTTATCTCTTCAATTTTATGCCCTAAACTTTGAAATTTTGACGCAAAATTATACCAATAGGTTTGTCTTAATATTCTCTACATCACAATGTCCTCTATTCACAATTTGCTGACATTACAAAAATCGTGTCTTTTACAGTTGGACCCCATTTTCCTCGGTATTTATTAAAAATTTAGCATTACATGTTTAAAATCAATTTTCATTTATAACGGTCCAAATTTAGACTTTGGTAGTGTCACCTATATTTTGATCATGAATGCGCTCAGGTTCGGTGCATCTAGTCACAAAACATGCATGTCAGTCAGGGCGTAAACTAGCGAGTGTGACAGGATCAGACAAGGGTCTAATAGCAGTGG
This sequence comes from Triadica sebifera, assembly GCA_023653625.1. Taxonomy (NCBI): domain Eukaryota; kingdom Viridiplantae; phylum Streptophyta; class Magnoliopsida; order Malpighiales; family Euphorbiaceae; genus Triadica; species Triadica sebifera. Next base: position 12,410,013 of record CM042898.1, on the reverse strand, counting down.
TTTTCATGCGTCTTCCCCTCAAAGGTCCTGCTTCTAAATCCATGATGAATTTTTGATAGAAAACACAAGAAAAACAAGTTTGCCCATAAGTGAATAGTGACTCAAGAATTGGTGTTTAGATTTATCCCCAAAAACTTGAAATAATCGCTCAAAACTTGTAGAAAACTTTATTATTTAGTGAAAAACAATTGAAAACAGTTTAAAAATGAGGAAAGCGGTGTTAAAATGGTGGAGACTAGACTGGAATAGGGAGAGAGTATGACAACAGGTGAGAGGAGAAAGAGAGAGAATGATCAAGAAGATGTAGATTTTAGGATTAAAATTGACTTTCATGGTCATGAATACAAATTCACGAGCATGAAGAACCAGTTTACGAGTTGTCAAGCTATTACCTAAGGCATGAAATTTTTGTTGTTTTGATATTCATGGGCGTAAATTCCCTTTTGTCATGGGCCCTAAATCGTTATACTTAAAACACATCATTTTATCAAATAACCTTTCATGACCATAATAAATAAGTCAGGGTGTGAAGCCATCTTTTAAAAAAAAAATTTAAAACTTAATTTAAAACAAATTTTTAAGCAAAATTATTTAAAATTTAAAACAATTTTCACAACATTCAAAATATATCATAACATAAATACATAAAATATCTTCAAAATATATCCACTCAAGGTTCAAAAATGATTTGCTCCTCTTGATAGTTTCTCACAAATTTCCATTCCCTTGGAAGCTCTTAGATTCCTTGTATAGGTTCCGCTTGTTGTTTTTCTTGAAGATTCTCCAAATTTCTCATGATTAATATTGAGTTTATCTATTCCACCTACAATATCATTAAGAGAACTACCTTTTCCAAGATCAAGTTCACTCGTTTGATCAAAAATAACATGGATAGTTTTTCTATTTCACCTACAAAACTAATGTTCTTTTATTAAAAACTAATGTTCTTTATTGAAAGATGCCTTCATTAAATTTTGAAGCAAAATTTTTAAAGTTGTCCTTGGTGTTTAATATAATATTGCATCCAAATACTCTAAGGTATGAAATTTTGGATTTTCTTTTATTCCATGGCTCATAAGAAGTTTTATCCAAAATAAAACTTTTAAAAACTTGGTTTGAAATATAGTAAGTAGTATTAGTGATTTCTGCCCCAAAATAGATTGGTAAACTATATTCATTAAACATTGTTTGAGCTATTTTAATCAATAACCCTATTTTGTTAAGGTGTTCTATGAGTTAAAAAAATCATGTGAAATATCATTTTCTAAACAAAAGTTTTCAAAAAGTTCATTTTCAAATTTTGTACCATGATTACTTCTTAATTTTGGAATGCAATATCCTTTTTTATTTTGTATTTTCTTAGCAAGTTTTTGAAAAAATTAAATGTTTCATTCTTATAAGCTAATAATATTACTCATGTAAAACTTGAGTAGTCGTCAAAAACTACAAATTCATATTATTTATCTCCTAAACTAGCAATTCTATTAGGACAAAATAAATCCATATGCAAATGCTGTAAAGGTCTAGAAATACGTACTTACAATGTTCTTTGAATTGAAAGATGTCTTGTGTTGTTTGTCTCTTTGACATGGTTCACATGTTATATCTTTGATTAATCTAACTTTTAGTAGACTATCTACTAGCTCCTTTCACTAAGGCTTTGAATTAACTCAATGCTTACATGTCCAAGCCTCCTATGTCATAACCAAAATTCATTGTTGATAGATATAAGACACTTAGAGGAAAGGTTATATAACTTGTGTAAATCAATTATGTGAGTATTGTCATCTCTATTTTCTTTGAATATCTCTTATTCATTTATGGTGGTTATGAGATATTTATTAGAATTAAAGGTGACAAATTTTCCTCATCACATAATTGACTAACACTTAAAAGATTATGCTTTAAAACATTAATAAGCAATACATCCTTAATTAAAGAAATACCACTTAAACCAATGGAACCAATACCAATTATCTTACCCTTAGTATTTTTTTCCCAAAAGTAACATTACTACTATCAATTTGTTTACTTTTGATGAATAGGCTTCTATTGCTAGTCATGTGTCTTGAGCATCCATTATCGATAAGTCATACATTTTTCTTTATTGTGGATTTCAGACACATTTGCAAGAAAACAAATTATGTTTTATTTTTAGGTACCCAAACGTACTTGGGTCCTTGGGGTTAGTTTTGGAAGGTTTTCAATGTTCCTTCCTTATCAAACAATGTAAATTAATATGACAATGTTTCATGCAATAATGACATTGTTTAGTTTTAAGTTATTTCCCATTGCATGAGATTTAGGTCTTACTACTTTTAAAGGTACATAATTTGTATGAAAACAAAAACATGTATGTGTAGTATGTGAGTTCCTAGGTGTATGTCTTTTATACATAGAAGCATCATTAACTTTTTGAGGTTTACCTCTTGAGCCATATGACCCTTCAATATTATTTCTATGAATAAGTGGGTTTTATGTGTGCCATGTGTTTAGCTTTTCAAGATATTACCTCAATGCAAAAGGTTTGTAGTGCACTATATTTAACAAATACAGTATTAGGTGCAGATGATGTTGATGCTTCATTAAAACCTAGTTTATGTCTCACTAAGGGAGGTCTTTATAACATAATAAAAGTATCAAAGTTTTTTCCCTTTGTGAAATTTTGAAATGGAATTTCTAACTTTCTCAATGTCATTTTTCAAAATATTATTTTCTTTAAGTAAAGTCTTAGTTAAGAGTTTTGATGAAAATTCATCTAATGATTTTTTAAAAGTATCATTAGAGGTTTTAAGTTTTTTTTTTTTTTTTGCAAAACTTCTAAATCCGTGTTTAACTTAGACGCATCATTTTTAGAAAATTTAATTTAATTTTTATATTTTTCTAATTCAAGGTTCAAATTTTCTATAATGTTATGCTCATCATCATCCACAACATTATCCATATCATCGCAAGAGTGAAAGCAAAAAGGACTTACATCATCCGTGAAGTGATCCTCTAAAATTATGGAGCTTTGGCCACTTTTTCATTGTCCTCATTTTCACTTGAAAAGCTATCATCCCATGTAGCTTTACGACCTTTATCTCCATATTCCTTGGGGGACTTCTTCTGGTACTTCTTAAGCTTTTGACAAACTGATTTGATATGCCATTTCTTTCTATATGCATAGTACTTTACCTCATCTTTGCTTTTCTATGATGAGTTATTTGAATAGTGTTTTGAAGCTTTTTGCTTGAAGTTCCAAGAGTTGCCTAACTTTTTATTGATCATCCTTTTTATTTTTCTTAAGAACATGGAAATCTCTTCATTTTCATCTTCGCTCTTCTCTTCATCATTTTGAGTTACTTCATGATATTTGGAAGTTGAGGCTTTGAGTGTGAGAGCTTTTTTATTCTCCAACTCTACTTTAAGTCCTCTATCTCTTTGTACAACCATCTCACGTGTTAGAAGTTTGCCAATGAGCACATCGGTAGGAATAATGCTTATTTCCTTATTGGCTTCTTTTATATCGATGACTCTTAAACTATAGTCCTTAAATGGAAGACTTCTTAGGATCTTACTGTTGACATCTTCTAAGCTCTTGTTCCTTCTAAGCTTCCTTATGCTATTTCAATGATGGACACATTGGGTTTCATCTTGAAGAGTTCAAACTCTGATTTAAGGAATTAGATTTTCTTAGATTTTACCTGTTTAGTTCCTTCGTGGTAATTCTCTAATGTCTTCCACATGTTATATGTGGAGAGACAATGTTGAATTCTACCATACTTTTCAATGGATAAAGAGCTTGCAATAATTGTCATTACTCTTTTGATTTTACCATTTGCTTTTTTTATGGCTCTATCCAGTCATCTATTGAGATGAAAACTTCTTCACCATTCCGCTCCTTTCTTGATTGGTAGTGTCCATTCTTTTTGCATGTTATCCCAAACATCAGTCCCTTTACTATCAATATATGTCTTCATCCTGAACTTCCAATGGGACACAATTAGACCAATCAAAATAAGGCTTGAGATTTTAAAATCCTTCGTTGGACATTTTTTGGTCTTTACTAGTGGTGATTAGGCTTTAATGCTAGACTTCACTCTGATACCAATTGTTGCCCAGACAATCATCAAGAAAGGGATGATAAATTGGTGGATAATAAAAAAAATTTCTCATAAAGGCAATTAAACAAAATATAAAAGAAGTAATGAAAGAGAGATTGAGCACACTACTTGTAAAGGTTCGAGTGTTAATAAACTCTACCCCACTCTCCAATCTCAATTGGGTATTTCTACTATCTCACTCAATGAGATACATTAGAAATTTGCTAGCTCACTCTAAACTAGGTGTTTCACTTTTGGATCATATTGAACCCAAATTACCTTATGTTTTAATTGACCAACACAAAAACAAATTTTTTGTGTTTTATGGCTCACATAAATATTAATATATGATAAATTAATTTTTTTTTATATTGCTATAGAAGGGACTATGTTATATGGATTATTTATGTTTTTTTTATGCAAAATTGGATAATATGAAAATGGAATTTTTATGACATATCATAAGTGTATGTATGAATATTTATGCACATATGTACCACCAAGCATTATGTTGCTTAGCGTGTGGGTGTTTTTCCATACGCAGGTTCGGAGCTTATAGAGAGAAGTTGACAGAAAGAGAAGCAAGTCCATATAGAGTCAAATAAAGTAAATCCACATCAAAGGGTTGGTGCTTTACATGACATGCATTTTTTCTTATCCACATATCATGGGTGATGAGTATAATTATGGTTTTCAAAAGTTTTACATGTCTTTTTATGTTGGGAATATGTAATTTTATTTGGATCATATGTACTTTGTAAACATCGGGATAATGAAACCCCAAACTTATGTTTAAAAATTTGGACATAGTTTGTTAATTCCGTATATAAGATAGATTCATTAATTGAATGACATATTGCTATCATGAAAAAAATTAATAATTAACACATGAAAATATAATAACTAAAATAGAAGAAACTTTAATTCAAATGAATTTTAAGGTAATAGGGAGGTGACATTCTCCTATATAGTTGGGATTATTCCTAACTATATAAAAGGGTGTTACATTCTCATTAGGAGTAAGTCTTGAATAGTCCCTACTTTGGGACAGTTCTTAATCATCAAATCTCATTTAGGATGTGAATGCATATATGGTTTTTAGTTCCAAAGAAAATATTTGTGTCATTTCCCTATTATTCTCTGGGTACATATATAAATTGATTATTCTATTCACATTGTGTACTTGGAGAACTTAGGGGAAATGTTGCCGAATTTTTATTGGGATCAAAAACTATATATGTATTTATTAGTGATGTTGGATGTTTAAGAATGGGTGAAATTGGAGCGATAAGGACCCTACATATAATGTTTATCATGATTGTAAACAATGAGGTGTATATTGAATCTTATTTTTCTGTAGTTAGATATGTATCGAAGTTGGATGTATCGTACATGCACTACAGTTGAATTTTTGAATGGAGTTGAAGAATTTGTTAGACTTGCGAAGGAAAATCAAATGAGGGAAAAAAACAAATGATTGTATGTTCTTGTGTTGATTACAAGAACATGAGAAGATTTTGTAATGCTCATATAGTGAAATATCATATAATAAGGGATGGTTTTAAGAAAGGTTACACATGTTGGATATGCCATGGTGAGAGTGTAATTCCTGACACAAGTTCTAATAATAACGAATTTATGAGTCAAAGAGAAAATAACATTGACTATGAAAAGAATGATGTGGTAAATGACCGTGTAGATGAGATAATACATGATACAGAACATTTTGTAGAAAGTCTGAAAGAACTTGTTAGATTGTTAAGCGATGCCGAAAAGCCTTTGTATCCTGGTTGCATTAAGTTCACAAAGTTGTCAACTGTGTTTAAACTATGCAACCTGAAAGTGAAAAATGGGAGGAGTGATAAGAGTTTCAAGTCATTATTAAAACTTTTGCAAGAGATGCTTCTATATGAAAACGAGCTTCCAATGTCTACCTATAAGGCAATAAAAATGTTGTCCTATGGGTATGGAATATAAGAAGATACATGCATATCCAAATGATTGTATATTGTATCGAAATGAATATAAGAACTTATATGAATGTCCAATGTGTGAGGTGTCACACTATAAAAAGGTGATAGTTTCTTCTGAGGATACGAAAGGGCCTTCAACTAAAGTATTATGTTATTTACCTATAATACCAAGATTCAAAAGCTTGTTTGCAAATGCTTAAGATGGAAAGAACTTGAGGTGGCATGATGAAGGTAGAAAATATGATGGAAAACTCGGACATCCTATAGATTCTCCGTGGTGGAGAACAATTGATAGAACATTCCCTGAATTTGGTGTGAAGTTAGGAATCTGAGGCTTGGACTTTGTACAGATAGAATCATCCTTCATGGTATGCTCAGCAATCAACATAGTACATAGTTAGTTCTTCTTATCGTTTACAATTTGCCTCCTTGGTTAACCATGAAGCGTAAGTATATTATATTGTCATTAAGGATATCAGGGCCTAAACAACTGCAAAATGATATTGATATTTGTTGCCCAAACAATGAACCAAGAAGGGGGGGTTGAATTGGTTATGAAAAAATTCTTAACCTTAAATGCAGAATAAAATTAAATAAAGTAGAAATGAAGAGATATCACACACAAGATTTATAGAGGTTCGGGTATTAACAAACCATACTCCTCTCCCCAATCTCAATTGGGAATTTTACTAACACACTATGTGTTACAATGGAGTTTTACAAGCTCACTCCTAACTATGGTATTCCGATCATACCTCTATAGAGCTTTTCATTAATGCTCTTACCCTTTTCGTCTTTGTCTAATTTTGTTGAGGTGCTTATAGGAGTCTTGGCATTTTTGCATCCTTCCATTCCAAATTTCTTGATTAAGTCTTTGGCATACTTGGATTGGTTTATGAATATGTCTTCATTGCTTTGTTTTATTTGTAGACCAAGAAAGAACTTAAGCTCACCTATCATACTCATTTCAAATTCCTTAGTCATACACTTAGCAAATTCTTGGCAAACCAATTCATTAGTAGACCCAAATATAAAGTCATCAACATAAATTTGAACAATTAGAATATCATGATTATGCTTTTTAGTAAATAATATTATGTCAACATTTCCCTTTGAAAAGTTATTTTCTATAAGGAAAGAACTTAGTCTTTTATACCAAGCTTTCAAACTATACAAAGCTTTTGGAAGTTTAAAAACATGATTTGGCAAGTTATGGCTTTCAAAACCTAGTGGTTGTTTTACATAAACATCTTCTTCTATAAAACCATTTACAAAAGCACTTTTGACATCCATCTAAAAGAGTTTAAAATTCATAAGGCATGCAAATGCTAAAAGAATTCTTAAGGCTTCTAATCTAGCTACCGGAGCATAAGTCTCATCATAATCTATTTCTTCTTCTTGATTATAACCCTTTGCAACTAACCTAGCCTTATTCCTAGTTATTGAACCTTGTTCATCTAGTTTATTTCTAAATACCCATTTGCTACCAATGATTTGATACTCTTTGAGTCTAGAAACTAAGGTCAACACCTTACTCCTCTCAAATTGGTTGAGTTCTTCTTGCATAGCAATCATCCAATATTCATCATTAAGAGCCTCATCAATATTTTAAGGCTCAATTTGAGAGACAAAAGCAAGGTTAGAATCTAAAAGGTTGAGATGAGATCTAGTGCTTACTCCTTTAGTAGGATCACCAATAATTTGATCCTTGGGGTGATCTTTTGTCATTTTCCACTCCTTTGGAAGCTCTTGTTTGTCTTGCTCTTGAGCTTGAGGTAGAGAGTTGTCTTGATATGGGTTTTTTTAATCATTTTCATCTTTCTCATAATCAAGATCAAGTTTTTCCATAGTACCTACAATATCATCAAGAACACCACCTTTCACAAGATCAATCTTACCAAATTCATCAAAGATAACATGCATAGATTCTTCAATAGCTAATGACCTTTTATTAAGGACTCTATAAGCTTTGCTTGAGGTGGAGTATCCAAAAAAGATACCTTTATTGGATTTAGAGGCAAAATTTCCAAGTTTGTCCTTAGTATTTAATATGAAACACTTGCATCCAAATACTCTAAAGTATGCTATCATGGGCTTTCTTCCATTCCATAACTCAAAAGAAGTTTTGTTTAAGAGTGGTCTTTTGAAAACTTGATTTGAAATATAACATGCAATATTAGTGGCTTTGGCCCAAAAGTAGGTTGGTAGCTCATACTCATTGAGCATTGTTCAAGCCCTTTCAATTAAAGTTCGATTTTTCCTTTCGACTACCCCATTTTGTTGAGGCGTCCTAGTTGATGAAAACTTTTGTGAAATACCATGTTCTAGACAAAAGTTTTCAAATTTTTCATTTTCAAATTCTTTGCCATGACCACTTCTTATTTTTGAGATAAAATAACCTTTTTCGTTTTGAACTCTCTTAACAAAGTTTTTAAAAGATTCAAAAGCATCACTCTTTTGAGCTAAGAAAATTACCCAAATGAATCTAGAGTAATCATCGACGATGACCAAAGCATAGTGTTTACCTCTTAGGCTTGCAACTCTAGTAGGTCCAAAAAGATCTAGATGCAAAAGTTGTAGAAGCTTCAAGGTACTTACAATATTTTTGGATTTGAAGGGGGACTTGTGTTGTTTTCCTTTTTGGCAAGGTTCACATGTCTTATCTTTTTCAAATTTGACTTTTGGTAATCCTTTTACTAGCTCTCATTTGCTAAGGCTTTGAATTAAATCCATACTTGCATGACCAAGCCTTCTATGCCACAACAAAATTCATCACTAGTAGTCATAAAACACTTAGAGGAAATGTTTGATATTTTGTGTAAGTCTATTATGTAGGTATTGACATCTCTACTTCCTTTGAATATCTCTTGGCCACTAAAAGAGGTTACACGACATTCATTAGAGGTAAAAATTACTTGGTTTCCCTTATCACATAATTGACTTACACTTAACAAGTTATGTTTCAAACCATTAACAAGTAAAACATTTTCAATGAAAGTAGTATTATTAATACCAATGGACCCAATGCCAATTACCTTACCCTTAGTATTGTTTCCAAAGGTTACCTTACCACCATCAATACTTTTAATGTCATTAAATAGCTTTTTGTTTCCTGTCATATGCCTTAAGCATCCATTATCTACAAGCCAAGCATTTTCTTTTATAGTGGACTTGAGGCATACCTATAAAATTACAATTTAAGTATTATTTTTAGGTACCCAAACGAACTTGGATCCTTGGGGGTTAGCACATGAAGGTTCCCAATCAGCATTCCTTATCCAACAATGTTTATTAATATGACCAAATTTCATACAATAATTACATTGTTTAGCTCTAAATATGTTTTCCGGTTTTACCATGTTTTTAGCTACCATTATCCTATTAGACGGAGTTTGTGAGCAGTGACATGCACATGCATGATGACTTGGTGCTTTCTTAGGTGCATGCCTCTTATACATAAAAGCATGATTGGCTTTTTGAGGTTTCCTTCTTAGGCTAACCGACCTTTGACCATTCTTTTTATAAATAGATGATTTAGTGTGTGTTGTATACTTAGCCCTTGGGGCTATTACTTCTAGTGTGGAGATGTGGGGTGCACTTGACGTAACAAATGTGGTCTTGTGAGATGAAGATGATGTTCCATTAAATTCTAGACCATGTCTTATTAAAGGTGGTTTTTGAGACACTCTGAGAGTATCTAAACTCTCTTTGCCTTTATGAAATCTTAAAATGGAGTTTCTAAGTTCTTCAACTTCATTTTTCAAAATATTGTTCTCTTGAAGTAAGGATTTAGTTTAGGGTCTAGAGGATTACTCATCTAATGATTTTTGAAGAGATTCATTAGAAGATTTAAGATCAAGATTTTCCTTTTCTAAAACTTCCATTTTGTTTTTCAAACTTAAAATATTATTTTTATAAGTATTGAATTTACATCTATATTTTTCTAATTCTAGGTTCAATACTTCTATTAGACTCTGCTCATCATCATCTTCTCTATCACTATTATTATCACTACTATCATTATTGAATGAATATGAGTAAGGAAGACCTACCTCATCCGTGACGTGATCCTCTAAAGCCATGAAGCATAGGTTGACCTCTTCACCTTCATTGCCATCTTTTTCACTTGAAGAGCTTTCGTCATCCCATGTGGCTTTGTGACCTTTCTCCCCATTATATTTTTGATATTTTTTTCTTGTGTTTCTTGAGCCTTAGACATTTTGGTTTGATATGTCCCTTCTTCCCACATTCATAACATTTTACCTCCTCTTTATTCCTTTGAGAGTCATTTGAGAAGTGTTTGAGATTTATTTGTTTGAAGTTTCGAGAGTTGCCAATTCTCTTTTAATTATTCTTTTCAGTCTTCTCGAAAGCATTGCAATGCCCTCATTTGCATCATCACTCTTTTCTTCATCATCTTCAACTTCTTCTTGAGATTTTGAAATAGAGGCTCTTAGTGCTAGAGGTTTTCTTTTTTATGGCTCGGTTTCAAGTTTTCTATCTCTCTTTACTATCATTTTATGTGTTAGAAGTTTGCCAATAAGCACATTGGTATTCACGATGCTCATCTTCATTGGTTTCTTCTATACTAGCAACTCTTGAACCATCTTTAAGAGGAAGGCTTCTCAAAATTTTGTTGTTTACATCTTCCAAGCTCAAGTGTTTTCCAAGCTTTCTTATGTCGTTTATGATGTCTAGAAGATGGTTCCCATATCGGTGATGGATTCATTGGATTTCATCTTGAACAGTTTATATTCTGAAGTGAGAAATTGAATCTTCTTGGATTTAACTTGCTTTATTCCTTCATGATAATTCTCCAATGTTTTCCACATAATATATGCCTTTTTGTTTTTGAAGTTTGTTCTACGTTGAGGTTCTATCCAATCATCTCTTGAAATGATTTCTTCTTCACCATCAACTCCTCTTTTGGTTGGTGGTGTCCATTCTTTCCAAATACTATCCCAAACTTCAATTCCCTCACTATCAAGATATGTCTCCATCCGGAACTTCCAATGAGCGTAGTTTGCTCCATTAAAGTAAGACTTGAGACTTTGGAATCCTTCATTGGCCATTTCTTGATCTTTGCTAGCACTTTTTAGGCTTTGATGCTAGACTTAGCTCTGATACCAATGGTTGCCCAAATAATGAACCAAAAAGGGGGGGTTGAATTAGTTATAAAAAAATTCTTAACCTTAAATGCAGAATAAAATTAAATAGAGTAGAGATGAAGAGATATCACACATAAGATTTATAGAGGTTCGGGTATTAACAAACCCTACTCCTCTCCCCAATCTCAATTGGGAGTTTTACTAATACACTAAGTGTTATATTGGAGTTTTACAAGCTCACTCCCAACTATGGTGTTTCTCTCAATGGCTAACCCAAAAAATCCTTTGTGTTTTAATGGCTCACACAATAAACCAATTCCTTGTGTTTTATGGCTCACACAATAAACCCTTACAAATGTTTTAATCTTAACCCAATATACCTAAACTCACTTGAGTAATATATTACAATCAAAAAACTCACCAACCTATAAAGCTCAGAAAATATAAGCAAATAGATTTTTTACAAAAAATAAAGGATTTGTTGAAAGTAATTAATGCACAATGGCTACAAAAAGATTTTAGATTCAAAGTTATTGTTGTTTTACTCCTTAGGATTCATAAATGTCTTGCATTTATACTTCATTAGTGAATTATAGCCATTTGGGTGCATTTAATGCAAAAATAGCCGTTGAACCAACTCTTAACTTCGCACCTAACATGTTTCTCTGTCCTCATTCACGGACGTGACTATATGTGTCATGGTCGTGAATGTTCTTCCAAGTCGTGGTCCAAGTGGTAACTCTAGTCGTGAAGCTTTCTAGAAGACTTGAAGTGTTTGATCACAGGTATGATTTTATACTTTCACGGGCATGAACATTCTTCCAAGTCATGGTTCAAGTGGTGACTCTGGTCGTGAAGCTCTCTGGAAAAACTTGACATGTTATTTCACGGGCATGTCTTTATTTCACGAGCACGGTTGGTATGATCCTTCACGGTTGGTATGATCCTTCATGGTCGTGAACTTTGAATGTTAGAGAGTTGGTGCTAAGCTATATCACGAGCATGACATAAGTAGTCACGGGCGTGAACATGCTATTTCTTTTTATTTTGATCTTCAAAATTTGTCTTTCATTCTTGCATCCATTTCATTCAAGATATATCATATTCAACAAACTTAGAACACATATTGTTAGATACATTATTGTTATTTTATTTGTTAACATCAAAATGACAGCAATATCCCTCAAGTTCCTCAAGGTTTAATAATGTTTACCTTACACCACTTATTGATGATTTGAAACTGTTGTGGGATGAAGGTGTGTCGGTGTATGATGCATACAGTGAACTCATGTTTACCTTACATGTCATTATATTTTGCACTATAAATGATTTTTTGACTTATGGTAACTTATCTAGGTATACAGTTAAAAGAGCAAAAGCGTGTCTAATTTGTGAAAACAACACAATGGACCAACATTTAAATCATTGCCAGAAAAATGAGTATGAGTCATCAGACTTTTCTCCCTCTTAACCATCCTTACTGTAAGAAAAAAAAAAGTATTTTAATGGATATCCCGAGATACAAGTAGCTCATTTTCCTTTAACTGGAAAGGATATTTATGAACAGGTTAGAGATATTAATAATGTATTTGGAAAAACATATCAGCATGCTAAAAAAGGTCATTGGAAGAAGAGATTCATATTCTAGGATCTTCAATATTGGGAATACTTATCGATTAGACATTATATTGATGTGATGCATGTGGAAAAAAATATTTGTGATGCTATAAAATGGACATTCTTGAACATACCAAGAAAAATAAAAGATGGTATCAAAGTTAGAAAGGATATATTAGAAATGAGCATACAGTTGTAGTTAGCATTGCAAGATATGGGAAAGAGGACATATCTTCCTCTTGCTTATTATGCATTGTCTAGAAAAGAGAAAACAACCTTTTGTGAGTGTCTTTATGGTGTTAAGATTCCACATGAATATTCATCAAATATAAAAAGTCTCATTTCAGTGAAAGAATCAAAGTTGGTTGGTGTGAAGTCTCATGATAGTCATGTTTTAATGCAACAGTTCTTACCAATTGCAATTTGTGGCATCTTACCAACTCATGTAAGGAATGTTATTACAAGACTTCATTTTTTCTTCAATGCAATTTGTTGTAAGATGGTTGATCTTGATACTTTGGATGAGTTATAAGCTAATATTGTTATTACTCTATGTCAACTTGAAATTTATTTTCCTTATTCATTTTTTGACATAATGGTTCATTTGGTTGTTCATCTGGTGAGAGAGATTAAATTGTATGGTCCAGTATATCTGAGATATATGTATCCTTTTAAGAGAGTCATAGGTATCTTAAAAGGGTACATGAGAAACCGATATTGACCAAAAGGTAGTATTATTGAAGTTTATTTGATTGAGGATGGTATTGAATTTTGCACTAACTACTTGTCAAGTGTTGAACCTATTGGAATTCCTAAGTCTAGTTATGATGGAAGACTTGAAGGTAAAGGAATGATTGGATTTAAAATGATATTACTTGGTGCTCAAATGCATGAGAAAGTACACCTGCTTGTGTTGCACCACCTTATAGAAGTTTATCCATACTTAGAAGAGCACATGAAAATTTTAAGGCATTTGAATCCTTCAAAATGTGAAATATGGTTGACAAATGAACACAATCGTTCTTTTATTGGATGGTTTAAAGGCCGAGAGATGCTTCAATTATCAAAAGTGTTGGGGGATGTAATTGATACCATTAAATGGTTAGCATATGGCCCTAAGTTGACTATAATGTCTTATGAAGGATATGACATCAATGGATATACCTTCTACACGAAACATTAGGATGACAAAAGTATAATACGAAAGCATACATCAAGAGAATTTGCTAGTGCTAAAGACACCAGACCAATAATGCTACAATGTCATATTATGGAGTAGTTGAAAACATTTGGGAGCTTGATTATAAGGAATTCAAAGTTCCTCTTCTTTGATGTAAATGGATTGAAAATTGACGTTGTATTCAAATGGATGAATCAAGATTCACATTTGTCAATTTTAGTCGATTGGGTTATCAAGATGATCCATTCATTCTCGCTTCACAAGCCAAACAAATATTTTACATCATTGACCCTGGTGATAATCAGTGGTCTGTCTATTGTTCTTGAAGGTAAAAGGTGTAATGTTGGTATTGATGACATGATAAATGAGAAAGAGTATGACAGTTTGATGAGACTCTCATGTTTTCTATTGGGCTACCTATGGTAGTTGGAAAAGAAATTTTTGATACAAATTATGTTCGTGCTGATTATACTGAAGGCTTATGGATAGAAAATCATCAATAACTAATGCATACATATCCATGGTATGTTTATATATAAATGTAATTTAACACATATAATATGATTACATGTATTTTATATTGATAATGATCATTTTTTTATGTTATTGTTGATTAAATAAATCTTTAATATGTGTAATATGCTTAATGTGGTTTATACTAATAATTAGTAACTCAAATAAATTGCTATAATTGTGGATTATACTAACATATTTTTTTTGTTATGCTTATATTATAGGAAATTATATTTGGCCAATAGGAAGATTCAGTGCCATCGAGTAGGTGACATCAAAGAAGACTAGGGGTGTAACATTCAGTGATTTAGGCTCGATTGCGTGTGACCGTAGTGGGGTTCACTGGTTCAATCGGAGTCTAAATTTAAACAAAAAAATGACTAATAATAAGAGAAAATAATTAAGGGTATTATTATTTGGGAATTAAAAAGATTTGGGGTAGAATTAGAAAAAAATAAAACTTTCTATGGACAAAATCGGTATTATGGAGATTATTTGGGGAAAAAGTGTGAATATGGAGGAAGATGTGGTAAAAATGGAATTTTTCAAAGTTTAAATGTTAATCAAGATTAATTAACTTAATGAACCAATAAGAATTAAGATTAATTTTAATTAGTAGGACCCACACATTAATCAAGGTATAAAAGTCAAAAATGGGAGGAATTTTTCATTTTTCCACCAAAATATCTAAGTCCTCTTCTTCTTCCTTTTCCCATCCTTGTTGTCGTCCACCTCCACTCTCTTAAACCTCCATTTTTCTTTCAATTTCCAGCAAGCTAATAATGAAAAGAAATTAGTTTTGAGAGAGGAAAAATAAGAATTAAGGAGTTCTTACCATAAAAGGTACCAAAGGAGCAAGAAGGAAGGAAGGAAGAAAGAAGAAAAAGGGAGAAGAGTAGGGGAATTTCGGCCCACCTTGGAGAACTCTTAAGGTGAGTTTATTCTTCTTAAATTTAACCTTTTTCCTTCTATTTGAGACCCATGATGATGATAGATGTGATTAGGTTTGATAGATTTAGCATTAGTTGCAAGATAGAACTTAGAAAATTAAGTTTGTGTTTAGTTGATGAAGCTGTAATTGGACTTTGAGTTGATGATATTTGATGTTAGATAATTGTTTTATTACTTAAAAACTAAAGAAAATATGATGTTAATGGATGAATAAGGGGCTGTCATAATTAAAGAAATTAGGAAAAATTGAAATTAATATGGAAACACAACAATTGGTGATAAGGAAAATATGATTTGAGTGTTGAATTGAAGGAAATGAATTGGTAACTAGGATATGGTTTTTGGGCAGCCATGACATATGAAGAAGGAAGTTTAACCTTAGTACATTTTAGCTCAATTAAGGTGTAAATCATATTAGGAGCATTAGAATATTATGTAGACATGAAAACCATTGAAATTGGATGTTGGAATTGAGATGTGGTATAATTGTGTAGGAAAAATAAGTGAACAAGTGAGAGGCCCTCAAGAGGGTGACAAAGGCAAGGAGAAAGCTAGCTAATAAGGGAAGGAAAAGAAGGTTTAAAGGAAGAACCAAGGCTGATTAGGTATGTGCTTCATTGATAAAAATTTTGCATGTTGTTAATAAGTATGGAATTATATATTAAGGTTTGTTGTGTTTGTGTTTTTGAGATGTTATGTGATTTGTTGTGACTTTTAATATTATATATGGCAATGGGACCAAATGGTGTAAAATAATTGAGACATATGAATGTAGTTGTAATTCTGGAAATTTTAGTATCAAAATGAATGCAAATGATGAATGTGGTTGAAATGTGAATTGATGCCAATTGATGGCTCGGGTACAGAATTCCAGGAACAACTCTGTCTATTTTGATGATAACTTGAGTTGTGGAACTCCTTTTTGTATGTTATTTGTTGGAAATGAAAGCTAAGACACAGGTCTTTAATTTTTATTTAGACTATAACATTTAATTATGTCTATATTTACCCAGAAAAATGCATGAAGTTTAATCTTAGAATCTGTCCAGAAAATTCTAAACAGAAAATTCTGTAATGATGCAGTAGTGAATTGATCATAACTTTTGATAGAAAACTTTGATTTAAGTGATTTTTGATGCATATGAAATATAAGACAATAAGCTAAAAATTGTTAGAAGGCCAGAACTCCAAATTCTAATTATAAATGGGCTAAAAATGAAGCCCAAAAACAGGTCCAAATTCTGCCATAGGTATAAAACGTGAAGTGTTGGACTTTATGCATGTGGTATGTTAATTATATGTAATAATTAATGCAAATATTTACTTTGATGGTAATTATCAATGTTTAACAGATTATTTATATATGAGATTTTATTGTAATAATAATGGGAATATAGAACAAAAATAAACAAGCATACTTATGATAGTTGAAAATATTGCGAATTAATATAAAAATAGTTAAGCCCAAAAATACCTAGTCTAGAACTAGAATAGGGAATAGTTTGGCATGCCAATCAGGGGAATTTAGGCACTCAGTACCAAATATGAAAGCCGGTAATGACAATTGATAAATGCGCTCGGCGCAAAATTATTAAGCCGGTAATGGCAATATAACAAAAGCCAGTAAGGACATTATTATAAAAGCGTTCGGCGCTACATTATGAAAGCCGGGAATGACAACCCCGTTATTCCTATTAGATAGTTCAGTTATAGGTGTTATGGGCACAAGAAAATAATAATAATACTAATATTGAAGTATGTGATTTTGATAAGTGTTACATGAATTAAATTTGTTACTATTACATGTTGAATGAAATTTATTTGATTTTATAGAAATTTTTATTTTATGCATTATTTATTAAATGGTTAATTAATATGTGAGAAAATATATATGTATGTAAAATTTTTATCATTGAAGCACCACTAAGCTAGTAGCTTAGCGCGGGTGGTTTCCTCTCGCGCAGGTTTATAAGGGTAGCCATAGAAAATAGTCTGTCAGAAGAAGAAGGGTATCCGGAGGGAAGCAGCAAAAAGCTCTGAGTTTTTTTTTGGTATATTTTGTTAAAAAACTTTGTAAATTAAAGTATTATTTTTATTTCATATAATGTGTATTAAATATGTGAGTTACTATGTAAAAGAACATAGTTTGAATTTAAATTAATGTACTTATTAAATAAATAAAAGTTTTAATATTTTGGCTTGTATGAAATTTTATTTTATTTTAAGCAATATTTTCGGAAAAAAAAAAATTTACTTCACTTCATTAATTTTATAAAACAGTAAGACGGGTAATACTCACTTACCTTGCTGAACTATAGTAGGGTAAGGGGGTGTGACAATTTTTGGTATCAGAGCCATAGGTTTAGATGGTTCTTACTTAGTGGGTATGGGAAGATAAATGCATGTTTTTAGCATTTGCATTGTTTTTAAGCTGCTATATTCTAATAAGGGACCCTTCTTCTGACAATATAGGTTTTAATGGATTCGGAATCAAGACAAAATCGTGAAGAACAGGAGGGTGATAGTATAGCTGACTCGGTTGCTCATAGACAGTCAGCATCAATTAGAGCCTCAGAGCCTAGCGTTATAGCTCCACAACATGCTGAAGAACAGGTTAACGCGGATCAGGTACCCCTTATGCAACAAATGGCTACTTTGTTACAGCAGATAGCACAAGTTGTGCCGCCACCAGCTCCACCACCTCCCCCACCTCAACCGAAACCCCAGATTCATAAATTAAGAAAATACGGGGCTACAGATTTTATGGGTAAGAAAGAGGATGACCCAGCAGCAGCAGAATTTTGGTTGGAAAAGACAGAAAGGGTTTTTGAAGAGCTGCAATGTCCAGAGGAGTACAAGGTTAGATATGCAGTATCTCTCCTTCAGGAGCATGCCTATGACTGGTGGAAATTGTTATTAGCAAAACTTCAGACTCCGACCCCTCAGACATGGGATTTCTTTGTGACAGAGTTTAAAAAGAAATACGTGCCAAGAATCTATGTTGATGAGAAAAAGCGAGAATTCCTGAATTTGAGGCAGAGGGGTATGATAGTAGCTGAGTATGAGATGGAGTTCACCAGGTTGAGCAAGTATGCTACTGGGATTATTGGAGATGAAGCTGATAAATGTCGTAGATTTGAAGACGGTCTCAATGAGGAGATTGGGTATTTAGTGGCTTCCCACCAGCATACAGATTTTGCTACGCTAGTGTCCTCTGCTATTAGTGTTGAAAGAAGGAAAAAGCTGAAGACAGAAGAGCATTATAAGAAGTCAACAGCTAGTGTGGCCCAGACATCGGGTAGGAAAGGACGAATAGTACCCAGACCATTTCAGTCAAGGGTGGCTAGACAGACATTTTCTGATAGGCAGGGTCAGCAATTTAGACATGTGGCATCATCTGCTAGTTCACCAGCATCATTTCCCAAGAGACCAGCTCCGACTTTGTGTCAGCATTGTGGTAAAGCTCATACAGGAGAGTGTTGGTGGTTGACTGGGGCATGTATGAGATGTGGAGCTACTGACCATATAAAGAAAGATTGTCCCAGACTCGGTACAAGTAGTATGGCACCAGCACAGACTATGACACCGGTACAGAGCCGTGGTAGAGGTCGAAGCCAGTTTAGAGGTGGTCGTACCGGACAGAGTCAGGGGGTATCAGAGACAGTTGACAGACCCGGAGGTAGTAGGACCCCAGCTCGGGCATATGTGATGAGGGCTCGTGAAGACCAGGATGCACCAGACGTCATAGTTGGTAAATTATCTTTATTTGATTTTGATTTACATGCTTTGATAGATCCTGGTTCCACGCATTCATACATAAGTACAGCGGCACTTAGACAAGGGAACATGATACCTGAGACCTTAGAATATGAGATAATTGTGACCAATCCACTGGGACATAGTGTGAAAGTGAATAAGATTTATAGAAACAGTTCAATAATTATTCAGGGTATAGAATTTCCAGCAGACTTAATAGAACTACCTTTTCATGAATTTGATGCTATTCTGGGTATGGATTGGTTGACAAAGCATGGAGCTATAGTCGACTGCCGATCTAGAAAAGTTGTACTTAAAATTCCCGGGCAAAATGACACCATCATTCAAGTTGTAGGCCAAACATGTTTGACCAGTGTTATTTCAGCATTAAAAGCTCAAAAATATATTAGGAAGGGATGTGAGGCATATTTGGCCCATGTGATAGATACCAGGAAGGGGAGCCCAGAACTCAAGGACATCCCTATAGTGTGTGAGTTCTCAGATGTATTTCCTGAAGATTTGTCGGGGTTACTACCAGATAGGGAGATAGAATTTGCTATTGATGTGATTCCTAGTACAACCCCGATATCAATTACTCCTTATAGAATGACACCTGCAGAATTGAGAGAGTTAAAGGTTCAATTGCAGGAATTGCTCGACAAAGGGTTCATAAGTCCCAGTGTGTCACCATGGGGTGCTCCGGTGTTGTTTGTGAAAAAGAAGGATGACACCCTTCGGTTATGTATTGATTACCGATAATTGAACAAGGTGACAATTAAAAATAAATACCCACTACCTAGAATTGATGATTTGTTTGATCAATTGAAGGGAGCAGGAGTATTCTCTAAGATTGATCTCAGATCCGGGTACCACCAACTGAAAATCAAAGAATCAGATGTATCTAAAACAGCCTTCAGAACTCGATATGGCCACTATGAGTTTCTAGTTATGCCATTTGGCTTAACGAATGCACCAGCTGCCTTTATGGATATGATTAACAGAATTTTTAGGCCTTATCTTGATCAGTTTGTGGTAGTTTTTATAGATGATATTTTAGTGTATTCGAGGGACAAGGGAGAACATGACAGGCATCTCAGAATAGTACTGCAGACTTTGAGGGAAAATCAATTGTATGCAAAGCTGTCAAAATGTGAGTTCTGGTTGGAAGAAGTGGGATTCTTAGGGCATATTATTTCAGTTGAAGGAATCCAGGTTGATCCTAACAAAATAGAAGCCATTCTAAGTTGGAAGCCACCTCGCAATGTAACAGAAGTCCGAAGTTTCCTTGGATTAGCTGGCTACTATAGAAGGTTTGTGAAGGAATTTTCAAGCATAGCTACACCAATTACTAAGTTGCTCAGAAAAGAAACTAAGTTTGAGTGGACAGATCGGTGCCAGGCAAGCTTTGAGAAACTAAAAGCCATATTAACCGAAGCACCTGTTTTGACCCAACCTACACTAGGGAAAGATTTTGTGATATACAGTGATGCCTCTCATAATGGGCTAGGTTGTGTATTAATGCAAGAGGGTAAAGTAGTTGCTTATGCATCTAGGCAATTGAAGCCTCATGAGCTAAATTACCCTACTCATGATTTGGAGTTGGCAGCAATAGTGTTTGCTTTGAAAATTTGGCGACATTATTTGTATGGCGAGCGGTGCTACATATATACAGATCATAAGAGCCTCAAATATCTGCCTACACAAAAGGAGTTGAACTTAAGGCAAAGACGCTGGTTGGAGTTAATCAAGGATTATAATTGTATTATTGACTATCAGCCAGGCAAAGCCAATGTAGTAGCGGATGCCTTGAGTAGAAAAACACTGGCAGAGTTATGGGTCTAACCTACTTTAAGGCAACAAGTGAGAAAAGCTCAGAAGCAAGATCAAAAATTGATGATAATTGCTGAGGCAGTGAAAAATGGGGAGAGACCTGACTTTAAGGTTGAAGATGATGGAAGCATAAGTTACAGAGGAAGATTGTGCGTGCCAAATGATAGCGGATTAAAGCAAATAATTCTAAAAGAGGCACATAATACAACTTATTCCATGCATCCAGGGAGCAATAAAATGTATCAGAACCTGAAGACTCATTATTGGTGGCCAGGAATGAAGAAGGATATAGTGGAATATACTACAAGATGCTTGACATGCCAACAAGTGAAAGCAGAACACCAGGTACCATCTGGATTATTGCAGCCTATTGCAATTCCAGAATGGAAGTGGGAAATAATTACAATGGATTTTGTATCTGGGTTGCCTTTGACACAAAAGAAGCATGATGCAGTATGGGTAATTGTTGACAGGCTTACCAAGTCGGCTCACTTTCTGCCAGTTCGGATGGATTATTCATTGAGCCGGTTAGCAGAATTATATGTCAATAAGATAATTCGACTACATGGGATGCCAGTATCTATTATTTCTGATCGAGACCCACGGTTCACATCAAAATTTTGGAAAAGTCTACAGCAAGCATTAGGGACCCGACTTGCTTTTAGTACAGCATTTCACCCACAAACAGATGGGCAATCCGAACGAATGATTCAATTGTTGGAAGATATGCTGAGAATTTGCGTAATTGATTTTGAGGGTAGCTGGGATAAACATTTACCATTGATGGAATTTGCATACAACAACGGCTATCAAACTAGTCTCGGCATGGCACCATACGAAGCTTTGTATGGAAGGAGATGTAGGACACCATTATGCTGGACAGAACTTGGTGAAAAGAAATTTATGGGGCCAGAATTAGTGCAACAGACAGAGGAGAAGGTGAAATTAATCAAAGATCAATTAAAAGCTGCAACTGATCGACAAAAATCCTATGTCGATTTGAAGAGGAAGGACATTGAGTATACTGTTGGAGAAAAGGTATTTTTGAAAGTCTCACCTTGGAAAAAAGTACTGCGTTTTGGTAAAAAGGGGAAACTGAGTCCTAGATTTATTGGACCATACGAAATACTTGAACGTGTGGGTCCAGTGGCTTACAGGTTGGCCTTACCACCAGAATTGGATAAGATCCACAATGTGTTTCATGTCTCAATGTTAAGAAGATATAGGTCGGATCCGACACATGTAATACCTGTGGAATCAATAGAGGTACAACCAGACTTGACTTATGGTGAAGAGCCAGTGAAAATCATAGCTCGAGAAGTCAAAGAACTACGGAACAAGAAGGTACCACTAGTAAAGGTCCTATGGTGCAATCATGAAGTAGAAGAAGCCACCTGGGAGAGTGAAGAAATGATGAGAACTCAACATCCTCAGTTATTCAACTCCACCTAATCAGGTAAATTTCGAGGATGAAATTTTCTTAAGGGGAAGAGAATTGTAACATTCAGTGATTTAGGCTCGATTGCGCGTGACCGTAGTGGGGTTCACTGGTTCAATCGGAGTCTAAATTTAAACAAAAAAATGACTAATAATAAGAGAAAATAATTAAGGGTATTATTATTTGGGAATTAAAAAAGATTTGGGGTAGAATTAGAAAAAAATAAAACTTTCTATGGACAAAATAGGTATTATGGAGATTATTTGGGGAAAAAGTGTGAATATGGAGGAAGATGTGGTAAAAATGGAATTTTTCAAAGTTTAAATGTTAATCAAGATTAATTAACTTAATGAACCAATAAGAATTAAGATTAATTTTAATTAGTAGGACCCACACATTAATCAAGGTATAAAAGTCAAAAATGGGAGGAATTTTTCATTTTTCCACCAAAATATCTAAGTCCTCTTCTTCTTCCTTTTCCCATCCTTGTTGCCGTCCATCTCCACTCTCTTAAACCTCCATTTTTCTTTCAATTTCTAGCAAGCTAATAATGAAAAGAAATTAGTTTTGAGAGAGAAAAAATAAGAATTAAGGAGTTCTTACCATAAAAGGTACCAAAGGAGCAAGAAGGAAGGAAGGAAGAAAGAAGAAAAAGGGAGAAGAGTAGGGGAATTTCGGCCCACCTTGGAGAACTCTTAAGGTGAGTTTATTCTTCTTAAATTTAACCTTTTTCCTTCTATTTGAGACCCATGATGATGATAGATGTGATTAGGTTTGATAGATTTAGGATTAGTTGTAAGATAGAACTTAGAAAATTAAGTTTGTGTTTAGTTGATGAAGCTGTAATTGGACTTTGAGTTGATGATATTTGATGTTAGATAATTGTTTTATTACTTAAAAACTAAAGAAAATATGATGTTAATGGATGAATAAGGGGCTGCCATAATTAAAGAAATTAGGAAAAATTGAAATTAATATGGAAACACAACAATTGGTGATAAGGAAAATATGATTTGAGTGTTGAATTGAAGGAAATGAATTGGTAACTAGGATATGGTTTTTGGGCAGCCATGACATATGAAGAAGGAAGTTTAACCTTAGTACATTTTAGCTCAATTAAGGTGTAAATCATATTAGGAGCATTAGAATATTATGTAGACATGAAAAGCATTGAAATTGGATGTTGGAATTGAGATGTGGTATAATTGTGTAGGAAAAATAAGTGAACAAATGAGAGGCCCTCAAGAGGGTGACAAAGGCAAGGAGAAAGCTAGCTAATAAGGGAAGGAAAAGAAGGTTTAAAGGAAGAACCAAGGCTGATTAGGTATGTGCTTCATTGATAAAAATTCTGCATGTTGTTAATAAGTATGGAATTATATATTAAGGTTTGTTATGTTTGTGTTTTTGAGATGTTATGTGATTTGTTGTGACTTTTGATATTATATATGGCAATGGGACCAAATGGTGTGAAATAATTGAGACATATGAATGTAGTTGTAATTCTGGAAATTTTAGTATCAAAATGAATGCAAATGATGAATGTGGTTGAAATGTGAATTGATGCCAATTGATGGCTCGGGTACAGAATTCCAGGAACAACTCTGTCTATTTTGATGATAACTTGAGTTGTGGAACTCCTTTTTGTATGTTATTTGTTGGAAATGAAAGCTAAGACACAGGGATTTAATTTTTATTTAGACTATAACATTTAATTATGTCTATATTTACCCAGAAAAATGCATGAAGTTTAATCTTAGAATCAGTCTAGAAAATTCTGGGCAGAAAATTCTGTAATGATGCAGTAGTGAATTGATCATAACTTTTGATAGAAAACTTTGATTTAAGTGATTATTGATGCATATGAAAGATAAGACAATAAGCTAAAAATTGTTAGAAGGCCAGAACTCCAAATTCTAATTATAAATGGGCTAAAAATGAAGCCCAAAAACAGGTCCAAATTCTGCCATAGGTATAAAACGTGAAGTGTTGGACTTATGCATGTGGTATGTTAATTATATGTAATAATTAATGCAAATATTTACTTTGATGGTAATTATCAATGTTTAACAGATTATTTATATATGAGATTTTATTGTAATAATAATGGGAATATATAACAAAAATAAACAAGCATACTTATGATAGTTGAAAATATTGCGAATTAATATAAAAATAGTTAAACCCAAAAATACCTAGTCTAGAACTAGAATAGGGAATAGTTTGGCATGCCAATCAGGGGAATTTAGGCACTCAGTGCCAAATATAAAAGCCGGTAATGACAATTGATAAATGCGCTCGGCGCAAAATTATTAAGCCGGTAATGGCAATATAACAAAAGCCAGTAATGGCATTATTATAAAAGCGCTCGGCGTTATATTATGAAAGCCGGGAATGGCAACCCCGTTATTCCTATTAGATAGTTCAATTATAGGTGTTATGGGCACAAGAAAATAATAATAATACTAATATTGAAGTATGTGATTTTGATAAGTGTTACATGAATTAAATTTGTTACTATTACATGTTGAATGAAATTTATTTGATTTTATAGAAATTTTTATTTTATGCATTATTTATTAAACGGTTAATTAATATGTGAGAAAATGTATATGTATGTAAAATTTTTATCATTGAAGCACCACTAAGCTAGTAGCTTAGCGCGGGTGGTTTCCTCTCGCGCAGATTTATAAGGGTAGCCGTAGAAAATAGTCTGTCAGAAGAAGAAGGGTATCCGGAGGGAAGCAGCAAAAAGCTCTGAGTTTTCTTTTTTGGTATATTTTGTTAAAAAACTTTGTAAATTAAAGTATTGTTTTTATTTCATATAATGTGTGTTAAATATGTGAGTTACTATGTAAAAGAACATAGTTTGAATTTAAATTAATGTACTTATTAAATAAATAAAAGTTTTAATATTTGGGATTGTATGAAATTTTATTTTATTTTATGCAATATTTTCGGAAAAAAAAAATTTACTTCACTTCATTAATTTTATAAAACAGTAAGACGGGTAATACTCACTTACCTTGCTGAACTATAGTAGGGTAAGGGGGTGTGACAAGGGGAGCTACCACATAAAAGAAAATGAAGAAGAAATGGGATGAACAAAAGACGGTAGAGTTCGATGAGTTTGCTTGCCCAGTAGGAACATATGCTGATAGATTTAGTTGTTGTATTAGGCTTGTAGCATTTTCATATGAAGATTACAATCAAAAGCTAGGATAAGGTTGATAAAGATCTTAAGGATATGATTTGGGAAGATATCAAGGTAATTTTCTTTCAAAGTTATTAATCATCTTGATAAATGGATTAATTTGTGATTAATACTGATGAATCTAAAATTTTGTTTTCCAGAAAGAGTTCAATGTTTCAGATGAGAAGAAAAAGGTTCCACTAAAAAATGTGGGGATGCAGTGGAAGGATTTCAAGCACTGCTTGGAGGATAAGTATATAAAAAAATTCAAATCAAAAGTCACCATTAGAATTATATGACTTCATCACCGAAGATAATTGGGAGGAGTTTAAACAAGCTCATGAATCTGAAGAATATGGAGTATATAATTATTAAGTAGAATGAATTTTACATCTATATTTATTTAATCTCATGATACCGACTTATTCCTTATTTATGTTTTCGTTAATAGATAATTGGTGCCAAGGCAAATGACACTCAATCACATAATATGCGTCCACATTTCTTAGGTCATGTAGGCTATGCTGGGAAAATGCCCTAGTGGGTCATTGGAGATCTCATATCTTCTTTTTCAACATCATCATCTATGTTCCACTGTTATCTCATCATATGTCAAAGTCTCATTTAGCTAAGAGCCAAAACCAAAAAAAGCAAGGAAGGAAATTATATAGTCCCAATAGAGAAGATAAGAAAAGTGGCACAAAAAATGGTATGCATAACTTGCTAAATAAATGATTTTTTTAACTTAATTGCATTAGCTTATAGTGATAATTATATGGTGAAAAGGATGAGTTATGAGAAGAAGTCACCAAAGGTAGCTGGGTACTAGAAAGACATAATGATAAACTATCACGTGCACTTGAAAAAACCGAATATTCAGGTCATATCAAGGGTGTTGGAGTGTCAGTGTCCATCAAGAAATTTTATGGTAAGCTTGGCAAGGGGAAATTCTCTACTTCTGTCTCATTAGAGGGCATTGCAACCATCAAGGCCAAATTAGAGGCCAAATTTGCTGCCAAATTCAAAGCCGAATTTGAGGCTTACCATACAATGTTCCAAGCACATATCACTCACCTTGAGAGCATGATTATAAAGTAAAGGACCACTAAGTCCTCTCAATTTATCTCTAAGATGTAGGTAGAGATGGACCCTACACACTCTCGCCCAATGCCTAGCAATTGCCAATATGTGGATCCACCATTCGTAACTGTAGAATTGCAGGTAAAAATTTTGAATTTCATTAATATTACTTCCGCTTCCATTTCTTCTTTGACTTCCAATTCCACTTCCACTTTAAATTATCTAAAATTGATTTTTGATTGTTTTATAAATGCCTACATCATGCAGACTTGTTATTATTAGTGAAGGTCAGCAGATGATTGTGGCAAGAGGCATGGTTTATCCATCTCTAACCCATGGTATGGTACACAACAAACCTATCATGTCCAATCACATAAAAGTGTCTGTAGATGAGGTATTATATGGTTACCACGAAGCCCCACTACCTATGCCTACTGAATACCATAATACAATTGCAAAAGCACATGGTAGATTTGTTTAATGGTCGCAACATCTCGTGGTTCTTAGAGAGGTAACAATTCCTTCAATTTAGATTATCGTTTTCATATGTCATAATATGCCATAACATTATTAATTGATAGGAACCCAAATTTAGACCTTTAAATAAGGCACCAAAGAATAAACAAGATAACAGTTTATCTAAAGAATCAGTTATAAAGCAATATGGGCCTTTAGTTAATAAAAGAATTTTGGCAAGTTTGAAGGGTGACATGCAGTTTTTGCATGACATGGTTGCTAAATTGCCTTATGAGTACATATTTGAAGTTCCTTCAAACATTAAGGTATTTAAGTATCCAGTAGATAATTATACGATTCATATTGGTATGGAAGACATCCCTCAACTCCTCTCTATGGAATGGCTCGATGTCTCAGTCATTCATATATTTATGATGTAAGATTATATTGTTTATTAATAATATTGTAGATTCAACTACCATATTGGAAAATAATAAATTATGTATGTTTTGTGATTCATGATTGTAGGTACCTTCATAGTTTGTGCACTCAATTCGCTATATTGTCAATTGGATTTCTGTGTCCAGTCATGCTCCATTTGTTGTCTTAGAGACTAAGCGGCAGAAAATTATATTATAGCAATTATGAAGGAACAAAGAGAGAGAAAAATTTATTCTACTACCATACTTCCAGGAGTAAGAGAATATTTACATTCATGTTTCCTTTAACTTTTTATTTTCAACATTTTTATTAAGTTCAACATAATTGTATATCTTTAGTAACTACTAGATATTGATCGTATTTTACAATGGACAGAGTGATGTATTTTTCATAGATCCTCTAACCCGTGGTAGCCAACAAATAACTCCAAAACCTTACCTTAACTATTAAGTTATAATACTACCTATTATTTTCTACAGTTTTTGTAGAGTTTTCAATATATTAATACATATATTGATATATACTTATTTTCCAGCACCTATAGAACTTATTCTATAGTAGGTAGAAAAAATAAAGGTGCTAAGATAAAATAGAGTGACATTTCGATAAGAAATTTATATTCATAATTACTAGTTAGTTTGAAATTTTTTATGAGTTATTAATCTTTTATTTGACTATTTTTATGATTTTTTTTCATTTTAAATGCCCTCAACAACAAGGAGATGTAGAATGTGGATATTATGTCATAAGATATATGTACAAAATTGACATATATCATAACAATAATAACACATTTTTTAAGGTATGTTATTTCAAATAATACTTAGTTAATTTATTTAAATGAATGTATGATACATTGTTATTAGTTTAATTATTTCTATAATGTGTTCTCTTTTGTATTTGTTTTGTAAAATTTTCAAAATCGATCATATAGTGAAGAATAAATTGTTGAAATTTGATATTTGTAGTCCAACTATTTTGTAAGCGAATATATATAATTTTTTTTAGTTTATATATTTTGTAAATTAAAATCATATTAATTAGAAAATGCAATTTGGAATTAATTTCTTCATAGCTTATGGATTAATATTGTTGTTGAATATTTGGAATTGTTGCATTTTTAAAAGCTTAATTGTATATATGTATACATGTGTTGACTTAATTATGACTTTTGTATTAGTTTATAGCTCTATGTATTGACTTATGGCTCTTGTGGCTATTCTGGATTTTATGTGGATGTTCATTTATATATATATATATTGTTATTTTTAAGTAGGTGATCATCATGTTTTATATGGCAATAGTAATATATTATGCAATTTAAAAAAATGAACAATAAGCATCGGTTATAAATAAAAAAAATCCCACATATAGTTTTTTTTAAATAATATAAAAAAATTAAAATCATAATATATGCATTTGCATTAGTTAAAACTTAGAGCTGACACATATAATTAAATCATATACATCAGTCATTTTGACCGATGCATAAAATTCAACTCATATGCGTTCAGCTGATATGCGTCACTCTTTTCGCATAAAGTCTAATATAGCCGACGCATATAACATATTTTTGTACTAGTATTTGCTAAAATAATTGTATTATTTTAAACTTAAATACTAATATATTATATTATTAAATAAAACAAACTTATATATTTATAAAATTTATAATTAATGAAGATACTATATATATATATATATATTAAAATTAAATAGTTATAAACTATGTAATTATATATTTATAAATATATACTTATGAATTTATATATCTAATAATTTAAAATTTGTGTATATGATATGATTTTTTTATTAAAATAATTGTATTGTATTAAATTTATATAGTAATTTAAATTATATTAATAAATAAAATATATATAGCCTGATAGAACTGTAGAAACTAAATTTGTTGATAATAATTCTTGTGAAGAATCACCAGCCCCGAGAAGAAGGAAAAAGAAAAATTTATCTGAAAAATCATGAAGAAAAGATTTGATAATAGTGATTCATCAGTTGGATTACTTGGTCAACCTTCAGGAAAATATGACTATATAGTCAATTACTCTGAACCAGCATCATTTAAATCAAAGATGCCTACTCCATCATTGTCGTTGTGGGATGAACTAGAAATAAAACTACCAAGGTCAAAGCCACCTTCATCATCGCCTCTTTCAATCTATAAAAAAGTATTGGAATGGATTCAAAAGCATGAACCACAATAAAAAGTGGGTTCCAAAGTTATGCACTATCAAGCTATTATTCATATTCGATTAGTAAAGACTGGTCTTAATTCTACTCCAATAGTATGCGTGTTCCAACCTTAGGAACATGATTTTTCACCACTCTATGAGACTATTGATCCAAATATTCACGTTAAAAAACTCTTTGGGTCAAATCTCCAGGTCCTGATGTACATGGTAGACCTAGAGAAATTACAGTTAGAGAATTTGTCCTTAATTGCCACATAGATAATGCCCTGACATAAAATAAAATTCTTGAAAAAATTGATAAAATGGTGAATCAAGTCTCACAACAGGTCAATCAACTAGGATTTGATGTAAATTGACAACTCAGTTGGCAGCAAGAGTTTATATTTTGTCTCCAAAAGCAAATTATTTCTCTTCATCTATAAATCATTTAGATGATCCATAATCAAATCACCAAGCCGCAGTTTGTTCAAAAATAAAAAGAAATTTCAAGGTTGAAAAATCAGCTTGCTCAAATTGAAAAGGATCTACAAGTTAAAATACCATTTAACCCTTTCACTTTCATCAGTACTCATCCTTTATCAAAACTTGTAATACAAAACACTGCTACCCAATAAAAAATTGATTCAGTTTTTCTTCAACATGAAAATTTTCAAAAGATGATGCGAGCCAAAACTCTCTCACAAAAACCTCTAGGAAAAAAATCAATTATATCGCCTTTTGCAACATATGTTACTACTCCACTCACTTCATCATATGAAACACAAATACAATCCACTCCTATGAGACCTAACAAACAGCCAGTTTTAGACCATTTTAAAACTCACAAGTTCCTTACCAAATAAAATCACATATTTTATCCAATTTTGTGTAGACCAAACTGAAAATGTTCATAAGGTTTATTTACAATCTGATTCATATGAAATTTCCTCATAAACAAAATCCATATCTTCTAATAAAACAATTCTATCTATCAAGATGGTTGGGCCAACAGACTTAACTACACAATCTGGACAAATTCAGTCTACACAGCTACCACCACCTGAGACAACTCCTATTGTAGAGGAACCATAGGAAGAACAAATTGATGAATCTTCCTATAATCCAAAATCTTCCAATGGTCAATGGTTCAATATGGACAATATTATTCTAAGCCAAAAAAGAGTTAAACTCCTTAAAATGTATGCATGGCTAGAAACTAGAATTCAAGCTAGAATATCATTACATGAGCACTCTAAGATTTCACTACTAGATTAGTTGGTAGTCTAAGAGAATAATGGATCAGGGTAACAAAATGTTAAAAGCTTCAATTTTGTCAACTTTTAACAATAGTTGTTACTCTAGCATACATAGAAATTGAATTCATTGGTACACCTGTAGATTCTCTTGAAATAGCTCAGAATGAATTCTTTTAGTTAAAATGTTGCTCTTTTAAAAGAAAAGATTTGGATAAATATTACATGCGTGCATCCAAAAGATATTATAAAATTGGTTTTGGTGATATCAATCTTAAGTAACAATTTGTTAATTCAGTCTCAGAAGAGCTTGGAAATGCAACTCTCATATATTTCAAAAAATAATGAAAGATTCTTACAAATCTTTCTTTGGTAAAGATCTATAAAAAAATATTAATCGTCTTTGAAGATTTATGTTCCAATAGGAAGCAAATCAAATAAGTATTAAGGATGACAAATGATAAAAGTTTTAAGTCTATTTGATCCAAATCAGATCAAACGATTAAATGTTTAGACAATAAAAACTATGATTACAAACAGTGTAAAAAAGACAAGCATTTCAGGTCATACAAATACAAAGGTATATCTAGATACAAGAAGTTCAAGCACTTCAAAAAGAAACATCGAAGGTATAAAAAATCTTATTGACGTTATCTTTGTGGAAAGAAATAATATTTTGCAAAAAAAATGTCCAAACAGGCCTAAACAAGTTGTTCAGCTAGTTCAACTACTGGAACACCAATATAATGGTAATATTGATGACGTTGATATAGATTCAATATTTTTTGTTAATGATGAGCTCAATAAAGATTCCCTTATGGGAATAGAAACTCTATCTTTTTCATCAGACTCTGAAGAAGAATATTTCTCTATAATAAAGGTAGCCTAAATATCCAAAAAAGAAAACAAATTGTTCCTTACTGTCTCATATAATTGTTTACAAAAAAATATGAATGACCCATTAAAGTCATAGTCTTCATTGATATAGGAGCCTATAGAACCATTGCAAATCCAAAAACTCTTTCCAAACCACTTTTGGAAAAGCCATAAATAATTTTTTTAAGGCCTTAGATGGAGAATTATTCTCAATAGATTGGATAAAAACAAAGCCCATAAAGATCCAATTTCTTCCAAACTGTGGAATATGGACCAAAATCTTAGGTTTATATCTTCCAAAAAAAGATATTCTTATTGGTTTTAATGTTCTAAGTCAATTACCATAACTATCCATCACTGCCCAAGGCCTTAAAGTAAAGAAATGATTCTTATCTTACACTTTCACTCCAAATTTTCTTCTATTTCTGGACCGTTCTGTAATATCCAAGACTAAATTATTTATCAAAATTGTGCAGACATTCATGTTGAATTTCTTAAAAAATATCAAAATCCTCTTTGGACCATACAAAAATTTTATATCTCCTTGCCATTCAAATAAAATGAAGATATATATCCTACAAAAGTCACTCATTCTAGAATGAATCAAGATGTATTCATGGTTGTCCAAGAATATTCTCAGCTTTTGCAGTAAGGTTTGATTGAACCAACTAAATCAGATTAGGCTTGTCCAATATTATATATGAATAAGCATTTTGAACAAGTGCGAGGAAAGAAAAGACTTATGATTGATTATAAGCCTTTTAATACCTTTTTTTCAAAATGATAAATTTTTTCTACCAAAAATTTTATCATTATATTCATTTCTCAAGGATGCAAAAATCTTTTCAAAATTTGATCTTAAATCAGGATTTTGGTAGCTAGGGATGCATCTTAAAGAACATCACAAGACAATCTTCTTTATTCCTAATCATTATTATCAGTGGACAATAATGTCATTTGGTTTTAAAGTAGGTTTATCATTTTTTCAAAAAGCTATGATTAAGATCTATACATCGATCTTATCTTTAGCATTGGTTTACATTGATGATATCCTATTTTTTTCAAAAGATACCAATAGTCATGAGCAATTATTAGAGCAATTTTCTGACCTGACAGATCAGTATGGAGTCATGCTTTCCGAAAAGAAAATGTATATAGCAAAAGAAGAGATAAAATTTTTGGGGATAAAATTTAAAGATGGTGCATATCAGTCATGTTCACATATTGAGTTAGAATTATTAAATTTCTATGACAAAGAATTGATGATAAAACATATTCAAATAATTTCTTGGAATTGCAAATTATGCTAGAGACTTTATTTTCAACTTTTCAAAAATAGCCCAACCACTTTAGCAATTATTAAAGAAAAATTCCCACCGTAGTAACATGAACAATCTATAGCTGTAAAGCAGATAAAAGAGATTTATAAAGATCTTCCTCCTTTGTACATATTGACAAAAAAAAATAATTTTCCAAATTGATGCTAGTGATGAATATTGGGGAGCACTTCTTTTAGAAAAAAAAGATGGAAAATGCCAAATCTATGCATTTGTCAGTGGTTGTTTTAAAAAATTAGAATGCCACTACCATTCAACTTTTAAGAAACATATTGGTAGTAAAGTATGATATCAAAAAATTTGAATTTCATCTAATTGACCATTATTTTTACAATTTTGATGGATTGTTTATCCTTTCCAAAGATTCTAAACTTCAAGGAGAAACAATTGTCATATACTCAATTATTAAGGTGGAATGATTGATTTTCAAAATAATGTTTCAATGTTAAGCACATAAAAGGAGACAAGAACCTCACTCCTGATTTGCTATCCAGACTTCCACCTATACAATTAAGCTTGACTATTGAAAATCAAACAATTTCTTTAATTTTTATGGTAGGTTCTAGTTTTCCTCCATATCCCTCTTCCTCAATCAAAGTCATGAACAATGATCAAAGGAAAAACCTAATTGTTGACTATCAATGTAATACAATTTGAAAGCATGAATACACCTTTGTTAAACTAGAGACTTTTTATCATGATTATCCTTTTATGGATGTCTTTAAAATTTCTCTTTCTAGACATTTATCTAAAGAATCCTTATAGATGTTGTGGTATATATGTGTCGTGTACTATATGACCTTTATGTTTTGTCTAGCGCACTTCTATAACTCTATTACTGCTAAAACATTGCCAAAAAACTCTAAACAATTTCTAGGTTGGTTTAAATCTCTGATTGTTTGGCAACACACTCTTTTTAGGCTTTTTCAAGAAAATTGGGACATCGGAGTTCAAACTAACAAGATGCACTCAATTATCATTCTGCACTGGGATGAACATTATTCAATATTTAAGGTCTATGGAACTTTTCTCTATTCTCTTTGGAGAAATTGTGACTCTCATTCTATTGAGGTCCGAGAATTTCAAAGATTCATAATAGCCAAAAATCAATATATCTCATGAGAAATATGGCCAAATTATGAAGACGATGCTCCATAGGAAGCTATTCCCTCAATCTACATAGATAGTCTAAGAAGAGATAAAGAGATACATGCAACAATAATATCAACTGAACAAAAACCTCCACTAAAGCATGATTATGAAGTGAGACTCTCTACCTTACCTAATTATGATTCAAATGAATATGATCAAATGAACATCTCTCCTAGTCATGAACCTATCCATGACAAGAATTAAAATGGTCCACCTTATCTTATCTATAATTATATTTTCACTATATATTGGTGGTTTTTATGATGATTAGTTTGATTTGTAAAAAGTAAAGATATTGCTAATATTTACTTTATTACTAATCTTTATTTTATTAGTTTGTTTGTATCTTATGAGCATTTTATATAAGAAGACTTATAGTATGTAAAAAGGCAGAATTTCTTGGAAATAAAATCTTATTGTTTTCATAATCTGTGTCTTTCTGAATCTTTCTCCTTCTTCAATCTTAATATTAATTTATATATATATCTATTATAGTTTCTTTTTTCAAATAATTATAGCCAAAGGTTCATATGGCCTTTGGATGATACTATTGATGCACCGAAGTAAATAATTAAGAGGCAAACCCTTTGAGTGCCCTAAAGAGGTTGTTATTGCTAGCATACATGTTATTTATAATGTTGCATCAGTAGTGGTCATTATGGGGTCTTATTATATGATTTTTTATAAAAAAAATTGTAGCATATTAAACTTTAATGATTCCATACCAACTGCTTATTATAATTTCTTCAATCCACATTTACTTATATTTTATTTGTTCTTTTAATTGTCTTGACTTTAATATTGAAGTTATATACAAGTTTGTGATACATTTCAAATGTGAATTCTTATATATATATATATATATATATATATATATATATATATAAGATTAATCATTTTTTATTGGTACACTGAAAAAACCAGCAATTGTTTAGTTAACAAATAAATTAAACAATAAGAAAAATTATATAAAAAAATCATAATATTTGATAGTCTTTTCAATTTAATTTTATTTTAAGAGAAAAATCATTAACAAAAAAATATTGAATTTTCTATACTAAATTCTCCATAATTACTCTCAAAAAAATTTCATATCGCATAAATATATTAATGTTAAATCAAATATCTAAATATTAATTATAATTCTATTATAAAATCAAAAGTCATTTGCTCTGTAGGTATCTAATTCAACTAGTATGAATTATTAGCAACCGCTAATATCATTTTCTTTTATTATATTATTCGAGGATTGATAAAAAAAAATAGTTCACATAAATAATTGTGAATTAATTAAATAAAATAATCAAAGTTATTACTAATTTTTATCCTAATCTAGTATGATAATGTATATTTTTTATTATTTAAAATTTATATCCCATATAAAATTTAAAATAATTGAAAAAATAATATTACAAATTAAAAATTCAAAACATATATCCCGTATAAAAACTAAAAATTCTCAATATAAAATTTAAAAAATATTTTATATTTGATAATTATTAAATTAATAAATAAAAATTGCTAATTAACTAAAATGGACATCTATAAAAATTTATGGTCAATATGAAGTTCATAATCAACTAAATTAATTAATAAATAAATAATATATAAATAATTTACTCTATTATAAATGGTGGCGTAAGTATTTTAATTTAATGATAAAATATTTATTTTTATTGTCATTTTATGTCAAAATATGTTTTTTAATTGATTATAAATTTAATGTATAATTATAATAATTTAAAATTGAAAAACTTAATTTTTCATTTACCCTAGAGTTCCCTTCTCCACAGCGGCAGCCACCTCTTCTTCTACATACTCCCCTCTTCTCTGCAGCTACAGCCGCAGCCGCCCTCTTCTCCTTGCCGTCCATCGCTTTGTCATAGTCTCCCTCACTCCGTTGAAAGAGTCTGCCTCTCTTCTGTATTTCTCAGGTATTAACCTCTTGGATCTCTCTCCTCTCCTCTCCTCTCCTCTCCTCTCCTCTCTGTATAGAAAGTTCTGTATAAATGGTGGCGTAAGTATTTCTCATTCTGATTTTTTAAATTAACTGGTTATTGCTGTTGGATTTTGGTTATTGAGTTTGTGGACTTTAGAGAGGAGTCTTTAGGGGCTGATTTACTATTTGGGTTTGGGAGAAATTCTGAATCCGATCGATTTAATATCGGAAGAGAGTAAATTGAGATCGGTGTATTGAGGACATAATGGGTAATTCTGGGTTTCTGAGAAATTTGTCCGGAAGCTTTTAAGAGCGATGCATGTGAAATTTGCAGCACCGTTTTGACGGATTAGATGGGAATTGAGTGCTGTTTTTTTGCTGTTGACATGGTAGGGTTTTAAAAGTTTGCCATTTTTTTACTGTTCGATTTAAATTGTTTTGGGCTTGAAAATTACTGGGTGGCATGAATATGGGTTGATGTTTCTGTATGCTATTGTTGTAAGTGCATTGCTTTTTTACTTTTCTAATTTGAGAGATGGGATATGTTAATTTTTTTTTATCTGATCTGGCGGTGGGTTGAGATTTAAAAATCCAATAATCCAGAATTGGAATTGAATAGAAGAGTTATATGTTTCATGTTTGTAAATTTCTTTGTTTGATATGGTATTGAAGATACTGGAGATTGATTTCCTCTGTTCTTGAAACATAAATTATTAATCTGTTATGAGATAACTGATAATTTTACGATTCTGTTACAAGTTTTGGGTTGAAGGATGCTTTCATTCCTTAAGCTGTCTACCTTCTCTGTCCTTTTATTTGTCTGGAATATATATATGGTTTAAACTGAAACCTAGTCTAACCCTTTCCCACCCTTCTGCTGGTCGACTTAAAGATGAAGGATTTATTATGACTACCTTATTTGTTAACTGGAAATATAAATGTTGTACTCTTATTAAGTGCTTTACTGCATGGTGTTTTGACCAATTGATGCGCTAAAATATTAGTAGTAATTGATAATGGGATGTATTATTTTGTGTATAATAGTGCATTGTTTGACTAAGGGGCGGTTTAGTTTGGTAAAAAAACATCCAGGAATTGGAATGGTAATGGGTGATTCCCTTTCTTGGTGTGTGGTTGGTCAAAAAACACTTCGGAATTGGAATCCCATTACCCTAGGAATGGGAATCAGCCATTTGCCTCCCCCCTAAGTCAAAAAACACTTGGTGGATCAAGTTATTTTGTGTATATTCCACTGTTCTCATTATGCATTCCTTTTTTCTCTGGTACACTAAGAAACAAACTGTGATTACTGAAATTAGTGCATGCTTTCCAGAATTGAAAATGGAGGAGATGCCTCTTCCAGCTATGTTCGAGCAAGTTCGAAAGATCCATCTAACTTTGATGCAATTGGATGGTGATCAAGTATTATTTCTTACAACTTTTTGCTTACGCTTTTCCTCGTCCTTTTTTTTTTTTCTCTTTTTTATGTAGTTTTTGATTTGTTTCGCATTTTGAGCTTTGAATGATAGGACTTGGTGAAGAAGGGATGCGTAGCACTGTCGAAATGTGAGGAAATGATAAATAAGCTTGGGTTGTTTTCAGCCAATGAGACCAAAGATGATATCAGCACGGCTAATCTTAAATACTTTTTGGTAACTATGTTTTCTGCGTTCATCATTAAATTCATTTGTGAGTTTCTATCTGTTTGACCTATTAAATTTATTGAAGTGTAAACTTGCTAATTCATGTCTTATTTGTGTTGATACCTTGCCATCCTTCTTTGCTTGTAGGTTCCTTACTATCTTGGAGAACTGACAGAAAAAATTCAACAAGATGATAGGATACAAATTCTTAAGGCTTCCCAGACAAAGTTAAAGGTAACTGTTGTTCACTTATCTGAAATATATTCGTGAATTTTATTGACAAATATCAGAACTTTTGGACATAATTTTGCTGAATCCTTCGTATGTTTATTTGGGTAACATAAAATTCTGTTGTCATATCAATTGATATTAATGAAGGGCAACAATTCTAGGAATTCATTTCTTTTTGTGAGGCAATGGAACTTGTACCAGAGGAGGAGTTGCAAGCATCTTCTAATGGGGGCTCTAATACTTTTGCTGAAAGAAGAGCCCAGAAGGTAGAATTCTGAAATGGGCTCTCTCCTCTCTTTGTTTTTTGTGTGCTTTTGAAGTATATTTTGCCTTTTTTATAATTGTTTATATGCATTTATATAGATCTCCCGGTTCAATCGCCAAAGAGCTGTTCAAGCGAAGCTTCTAGAAATAAAGGAGCGGAAAGAGCGGCGTGGCCGCTCAATGAGAGCAACTGCCTTATCAACTCCAGTTGAGGCTGGCGATGAAGATGTATTGGATGATGATGGAGAAGAAGAAAGGGAGGTCAGTTGTTTTATTTGAAAACCTTTTAAAGCTTAAAAGCTCTGATTATGATGATTTTAAGATCCTTTTTAAAGTTCTCTTTTTCTTTTATTTTGTTCTTTTTATTTGTTCTTTCATCAAAAGAAGAAATTAAGATGAGGGAGAAAATCAAGTGCAAGGGGGATAAGAGATCAAAAAATAACCCAAAAAAGAAAAGGAAATAATTAGAAAATGGGAAACCAAAACAACACACAACTGCTCAATGTAGTTATATATAGTTAAAATTAGAAATCACAAGAAGCTCCAGACATAATCACCATGATAAAGCCAACATAACACCTCATACTATTATAACTACCAAGGTATAATGATACTTGACTATAATAGTAATTTGCTCCACTAGAGGAGGTCACACCATCAGATATCAAAAAGAAAAAGGGGAAGATCATATTTTATACATCACAAATATAGCATTTCTTGCTACAATTCCCCTCTTCTCCTTGAGCTTCTAGGACACATCAACTACTATCCTCTAATGGATATGGGTAAACACATTTTTCACTGGAGATATGAAAGAGCAGTTTCTAAATGCACAAAAAAGAGAATATACACTGTCCTTTTGTCCCAAAATGGAATTTTTTTATGCTAATCTCATAAAGAATCACAAATCAAACAAAAACCTTAACTCTGAAATAAGTCTTAACTGTTAAGATTTCAGTTTCTATGACTAGGGTAAAAATTTATTATCCAATAGAAAAACATAATCTATTGGATAAAGTTCTTGGGAGAATTTTAAACACATTGGTGAAAATATATTTTAAAGTACATTACACGGATATCACCACCTGTGCTAAGTAATATTTGAATTTGTGTTCTCCAGGGCTCCATTTTTCTCTATGAACTCTAGAAACACTCATATTAGCTTATTGTTAATATTATCTGTGCAATTTTGAAAGAAATGAATCAATTTGGACCATTGTTTTCATTTTTATATAAACATTGCCTTTTTTTTTTTTCTCATTCTCCATATCAAAAGACCAAATCATAGTTATAAAATCTGTGTCTGTAGTATATTTTCTTGTAAAAAGAGTAATGTAATCAGTAATCATAGCTTGAAAACTGAAATACAAACTGGGTGGCTTAGTTTTAAAATATCAAGGAAACCAAATTGACTAGTGAGCGTGAGTTTGTTTTGGTAATTCAGTTCTCACCATATAATGCTGACCCCAAAGCTTGACCATCTCTCACGCTGTAGTGGGTTTAAAGAGTAAATAATATTCCCTGGAAGCCTGAATCTTGGTGAATTTGGGTTTTTGGGCTCCTAATAAGAGGCAAGGCATCCTGAGTCAATCACTCTCAATGAAGTTTCTGAGTACATTCCCAGTGGTTCAGTACATTATACATGGATAAATCCAAGAAACTGATTGGTGATGTATTATGGACTCAAGGTGGAACCTTGTATAGATGCTTGACTAATGCCTACTTTTCTGAGCTTCCAATCTTTCAGTCTCACTAAATTGTGTGGGATATTGAGAGTGTAGCTCAATCATGTTTTGTTTGTTTTCTCTCATGGTTGGACACCTTATTTGAAATAATCCATATGCATAACCTAACCTTGTCTCATAGTTGAGTCATTGGATGTGGCTATACAAATTGTCGCCTATTTGAAGTTTGTGTGCTGTATGCCGGTCTTTTGGCATAATTGTAATATGGCAACTTTGTATCTGGCAGCTGCAGTCTTAATTGAGTAAATCTGTCTTAATAAAACATTATTCATAACTTGCT
This sequence comes from Triadica sebifera, assembly GCA_023653625.1. Lineage (NCBI taxonomy): Eukaryota > Viridiplantae > Streptophyta > Magnoliopsida > Malpighiales > Euphorbiaceae > Triadica > Triadica sebifera. Next base: position 12,369,486 of record CM042898.1, on the reverse strand, counting down.
TTATTAATATCCTTGGTTAATGATATGCACAACTTAGTTTTGTTTCCATCATACGTAGATTTGGAAATATGGAAAGTGCAACTCTGAATTTTGGCTCTCAGATCTTGATTTTGAGTTTACATGGAGATGGTTAAGTAGTCTAGTGTTTTCCTTTGTGTATTAGAAAGGATTTCAGTTTATAATTGTTTGGAAGAAAGTATATTTATACTAAAATCTCATATACTCCTTCCATCCAAAAAGATAGGCTCACTTTCCTTTTCCATTTGTCCCAAAAAGATAGAATACAGTTAGTTATTTGTTAATTCTTTATTATGCCCCCATTTAATGTGCATTGTTATCAGCAACAATGAGTTATCATTTCTAAGTTTTCAATAATTTTCCTAATTAATGTAGGGTATATTAGGCAAAATGTACGATTTATACCATAACTAATTTTTTTAGTGTAAAAATAGAAGCCTATCTTTTTGGGAAAGAGGGAGTATTTAACGGGACAGATGGAGTCAATCATGGAATGTCTTTGTCACAGGCAGATTTGTAATTGTGTAAATCTGTATTTTCTTAGAACTTTGGGTACTTCTTTTGTGCAGGCTTGGTTTACTACCATCTCTTTGGCCATCTGTAAGGTTAGTATTGGATTTTTGTTTAATCTTTCATATATGAGCTGTCTAAAGCTATTATTACTATATTGATCTTTACACCACCATTTTTCCATGTGACTACATAACAGGCTTTTGATCTGCTTGAAATGTTAAAAAAGGAGGAAGAAATGCTTTCTGCTGTAAAGGAAAGGCAACTAAAGGTACTTGCGTTCTTAATGGGCTCCTGGAATCTGTGTATTTCTCTCTTTTGTGGATCATCATTATTGGGAATAGATTACGATTGAACAAAGCCATTAGCCCCGACCTAACCATCCATTGGTATAGGGAATTTGTGTATCTGTTGCTTAACCTGCAACAGCATACTTGCATCTTAACATCTACAATTGGTCATTGTAAAAGGGATTTGGAAATTTTGAATTATGGTTGATCACCAGGTTGTCATTGTTATATAAATTTACATCTTCAGCTGAACATTTTTTTTTCTAATTCTATGGCTCTGCCTCATTTTATGCTAAGGTTTTTTCTGGTGCCATGTCAACAGGGTGTCAGTTTGATGTCCCTTGGCTATCACAATGTATCATTTGTTGTTTAATATTTATTGCATTTACCTAGTTATTATGGCCTCTTAATCCATCTGCTCCAAGTTAATCAGTTTCTCATGTCATCATGTGGCTAAATTTTAGTATATGCTCTACATTTCAGGAAGGGGACGGAGAATTTTCTCAGGCTATTCTTGATGAAAGAACCAAGAAAGTAGAGGCTTGGCATCGTGGTGCTGCTGCTCGAGCAGAATATACTGAGGCAGCACAACCTATTACATGTGCTACTTTTGCTCAAGATGTTCTGGAAGGGAGAGCAAAGGTTTCGGAGGCACATGACCATAAGCACCAGCCAATGATATTTGGACCAGCAAGTTTAGTAGGTGGACGTCGAACAAATGAGAGGGAAAGGATGGCAGCACAAGTCTTCCAGCCTAACCACAGGTATGTTCCATGTGTTATTAATATTTGTGGTTAATCTATTAAATTTTTTGTATTGGCAAGTGGAAGACTTGAAATGTCCTTTGGATATTGAGTCACTTTTTTTTTTCTTTTGGGGTCTTTGATCTGCCCTATTTTGATTTGCTATGTTGAATATTATGGAAAAGGTTGCCAACCATGAGTATTGAAGAAGCTGGGTTAAGGGAGATGGAGATTATGAAAAAATGGCAAGAGAAAAATGCTGAACTGATTGCAGAAGCCAACTCTGCTTGGTACAAGGATGATCAGACGTCAAAACCAGGTGAAGAAGAAGATGAGGATGATGATGCAGCAGTGCAGAAGGCAAGAGCGTGGGATGACTGGAAAGATGATCATCCTCGAGGCGCTGGTAATAAAAAGCTCACTCCATGCGGTTAGAGAGATGGTTTAAACGTCTGGTGTATTTTCTCAAACAAGGTTAAAACTGGTTTTTGCGAACTTGAAATTTTATGCTCTGGAAATGTTGGTTCTACAAAATTTTGGGTCATTATCAACTGTCTTCTTGATTTCAACAATCTATATTGTGCATATTTTTTAAGAAAGCTAGATTGTGGACTCGTGCACAAGATATTCACGTTGGATCAGAACAGTTTGCTTGATCCACCTGTAGATATGCACATAATAATGACATGCATAAGGAGTTTTTTATTTTATTTTTTGGCAGAACAATTTCACGTCCTTTCTGTTATTCCGTAGGATGAAACATTTCTCTTGCAGTGGTTGATTACAATTACTAGATTAAATCTAATTTTTGCTTCGAGAAGTAAAGATGGTAATGGTTACACCCTGCCGGTTATCGAATATTTTGATGCCATAAACGGATTTGAGATGGTAGGATTTGGATGAAATATGAATTAATATATTAGATATCCATTATTATTTTAAATATGTAATTAATCATTAATATGATATCTATTACTTCGAAAAAAATAGTATTAATATAAATATTTAATAAAAATATTAAAAATAAATATTTATATGGAGCAGGGTTGTCAATATCGGTCCGGTTGTCCGGTCAATGAATCAAAAAAATTGAAAAATTTAAGGTGCAACTGGAATTAAACTCGGATTAAACAAGTAAATTTTTTTCAAAATATAATATTTTATATATATAATGTTTAGCATTTTTCAAAATATAATAATTTTTTTTCGAAATATACAAGTTATTTTTACTAAACATATTACATGTGCAATAATATGTTTAGAATAATATTTATAATTTAAATTAATATATAACCGTATTAAATTTTTTTTTTCAAAATAATAACATTTATATTTGTTACTTTAATAAATAATAAATTTGATTCATTTATATATTTTAAAATTTTTTAAATTAATATATTTAATAGATAAGAAAAAATTACATCAAATATGCATTCATATATTAACTAAAATAACTTTAAATATAACCTATATAAAAATTTCATTATAATATATATTAATAATGAAAGTGCAAATGATCAAATTCAACTAGTTATATAAATTTTATGAATAATGTGAATAAACTAAAATTAATATATAATAATGCATTGAGAAGCAATATTTAAATTCAATTAAAAATAAAATAATGTTTAAAATATTTTCAAATAAAAATAGATTAATTATATTAATTAAAATAATAACACAATTTATATATTATAAGACTGAACAAAAAAGATTCATAGGCCACATTGTGGCCCAATGATAAAGATTGCATTATTTCTTCCATTCTGGTGGGAGTTCAATCCTAAACATCCACCAACAATCTTTCAAGTTCTTTACCTACTGTGTCAATAAATTAACCACCTAAACTTAGTATTAATGAGACATAATGAGTATTCATATATATAAAGTCTCATCCGTATGTAGATGTTAGACATATATATAACTGTATGTTCTGATTGAATCAGATGTAACTATATATTTCAGCCGAGTATGATAATCCGTATAATTTTATTGATATGTCAATAAGTTTATCATATACTAGTCCAAATTTATTTATAGGCTAATATAATATCCAGCTATACATATTAATTTACACATAATAGTAAAATGAATATTCGACATTATTTTCCATTCATGCTTAAATGTCATATTATATTCCTTATCAATTCCGTTCTTAATTGTCACAAATACTGTATTAAAAATTCATGTTTATATACATAGCGTACAAATAATTTTTTTTTTCCAATTCAACATAATAGCAACAATTTCATATTATAAACTAATTTCCAATGAACACACCATAAGACACATTATGAACAACCTAATTATAATTATTGTATACAATATATATATATATATATATATATATATATATATATATTACATACCTTATGTATATCCACAATATATCTTATATATACCTACCGTATACCTTATTTATATCCATCATATCTTGTACTATATAATATTTATATAAAACATACTCATCACATCAAACGTATTTATAATATCCATAAAATAAACAATTTCATATTTTAAAATTAATTCACTACTATATTAGCATTCACATAACTGTATTAATTATTATTATTTAATATAAATTTTATTGTATTCAATATGTTATCAATTATTACTATTATTATTGTTACTACAATGGCTATCACTATAAAGCTTGTACAAATATATTTATGTTCATCTCTGATTTAACGGGTCTTTGCATTTATATACTATTGTCACTAGCTTCGTTATTGTGTCTAACAATAATTGAATTCCTAATTACTTATTTCCATCAATAAATATTAATATTTCTTTTAAAATTAAATCTACTAACAAAATTTTTGAGATTCCACATTTATTAATATTCTATATCGGCTTATTATATTACACGTCATTAACGCATAATTCACAATTTCCAGCCGCCTGACATATATTACGGTGAAACCAAAAATTTTAGATATTGTTTTTTCTCCTCAAAAACTATTTTTCTCAATTATTTTTGTTTTTCCCTTAATTTCCATTTTCCACCCGAAATTTTTCATAAATTCAATAAATATTCTAAAAATTCCAAATAAATTTCTATAATCACTTTAACTCATTTTCTTTCATTTTTCATCATCAATTTTACCAAAATATTATTTAAATGATTCCCAATAAATTTTTTCATAATTAGGCTAAAAATCTAAAAATTCACCAAAATGTCTTATTAAATTTTTCTCCAATTTCAAAAATTATTTTCTATCTCCAAACATTCCATTTAACTCATTTTTCATCATTTTAAGACACAAATACTCCCAAAATAATTTCTTAAAAATTTGGCATTAATTATGAAAATTCCCAAATATTTCACAAAAATTCCTAAATATTATTTTCATCAATTTTCCACTATTTCTTCTATCCTCAAACCTTATTCAACTCATTTTCTATTTTTATCAAAATTTTCCATAATTTTCCTACAAAGCCCTAATTTTTGTATCGACACCCAATAAACTAGCATTTACTCACTATAATAATTCAAATCAACTTAAATCCATATAAATTTGAAAGAAAAGTGAAGAAAATTTTGCCTCTAATTTTTTTTGAAATTTTTAGTCAATAGGTGATTTTCCTCCACAAATATTTTCTTCACTCCTACTTAATTCTTTGTACTTTATTATTCTTTGATGTTGGTAATTTGTGAACAAATTTTGAAGAAAAATAAGAAAAATGACTATGGTGGTCGTGAAAATAAATAAGGAGAAGTTTTTTTTTATTTAAAAATATTGAATAATTGACCTTTTTTTTAAATTTTATAGCCAAATTAATAGCTAATTAATTTTAATTAAGCTTAATCCTTTCTCCTATGAGTCAATTAAAATTAATTAAGAAAATATTTTGGAAAATATCTAATTAAACCCAAAAAAAAGTTTGACTTTTGAGTAATTCTACCAATTTTCCACTTTTCAATTTAGTCATTGAATAAATTTAATCTCTCTAATTCTATATCCCAAATGACTTTATCTCCTCAAATTGAACATATCAATATTCTCAAAAAAAATCTCTTCGAAATAATTTCAAATTTGCAAAATGACTACTGATGCAAAAATTATATTTTTGCGATTTAGTCATTTTTTTAAATAGTGCAAGTAAAAGTTCATTTGAAATCCAATTTTTAAATTTTTAATTAAAATTTTTTGAATTCAATTGTGATCACATTGGCACTAATGCGATTACAAACGCATATCTTTAACTCTTAATCAGAAAATCGGATCCGAAATTTGCATCAACGACTGTATCTTTGCAATTTTGGAACCATTATTTTTAGAGTTTTGCCATTTAACTTTACCTATGACCTTAAATATTATTCTCCACGATCTGATGTGCTTAAATAAAAAAAAAATTCACTAAAAAAAATAATGTATTTTTCACTCAATCTATTATTTCGATTTACGTGTCAAGCACGAAATCGCAATAATGTGTCATTATTTACTAGTCTTCATGCCGCATATAATACTACCATCTTAAATTACAATTTTCATGCATATATGGCCCGATTTAAACCTAGATAATAATGCCCTTATATCGGTAAGTTCTTGTTGACTTAATTGTGCCGATTACGGAGCGCAACCATCAGATAAGTCTAAATTGTCGGTTGTAATAAATCGGTTTGAAATTGGTCTTAAATTGTCCCTTAGACGATTTCGAGCTAGTTCAATAAAAATTGACTTGTGGAATTGTCAGTTTTGGTAACCGATCGATTTCAACCCATGACCCCCCTAATTCAATTATTATAATTGATAGTTATTGCTAGTAATAGATAGTTAATTGATATTTGGTGCTTCATAAATTTATATATATATATATATATATATGATTTTTTTCATTGGTTATGGTTCCATTGGTAATCATCATAACTCTTAGTATTAAATAATATTAAATGCTCATAATTATTGTAGAATTAATTAGAACTATTAGATTTTTTTATTTAATAGTTTAAAAAATAGTATCTAATGAAACCGTAACTATATATATATATATATATATATATATATATATATTCTCCATCTTAGGCAAATATTCATTTCACACATAAATTAAAAAAATATTAGTAATATGGTTTAAAATATGCATTCTACCAAATATAACCTATATTAATTAGAGGTATATTAAAAAATTAATATATTAGTTGATAACAAGGCACATTAAATAGTGATATAATAGAGAATTAATGCATAACTGAAGCATGATAATGAACATCAAAAAGTGTCGGATAGAATTTTCTTACATGGAAAACTCAATAGAATAAGATAAAATTACAAAAATGTACTATTTGCATAGTGCTTGATAATGAACATAGTCAACTTCACTAAAGTAGCTCTTATTTCTACTCATTTGTAGTGAAATTCTATCAAAACCAAGAACTTAGATATATCGATATACCTATTAGCTTATTAATGGGGTCAGCATAACCATTCAGAGACAATCAGAGTGATGAGAAAATGGAAACACCATGTTCGTCCCTTAAACTTGTCTGTGCTCTACAAATACACATGTTGTTCTTGGAGGCAACTTAAAACACCCCGAAGATGCTTCGTATGTTGACTTCTTAACAATTTCATCTGCCGATGCAACCTTCAAACATTTCCATACAAAATTCAATCAAAAACTTGATCAATTTCCAAAATAAAGTTAGATTATATCAGGAGTATTCAGCCAAAATAATTACCTGGACAGGATGCAATTGTAATCTTCTTGCCCACAGCGCAGGACTGACAAATGATACCTCATTGGGACAAGTGTTAAAGAGAACCACAATGTACGAGTAGCTGAGAAAATGAATAAGTTAGAAACTCTGTACATAATTCATATCATAAGCAAAAATATTATCATATATATTTACATTCACCCACATAGGATCCAATTGGGATAACCCTGGGAAACCATCATGACCATCTTCAATGCTCATTGCTATTAGACCCGGGACCCATGAAGGACCAGTGTTATGGAACCGTACCCTCTCCTGAATGCCATGTCATATCATTAGGAACTTGCTATCTTGTCGTATTCTAGGAAAATAATAAAAAATGAAAAAAGATAAAAGAAGAAAACCAGAAACATGCACTAGAGATAAAAAAAAAGAAAGTATTATTAGAGAATGTTTGATATTTTCAAAACAGAGCAAGAATGAGTTGAGAGGAGGATGCACCCAGAATAGGGAGAAGGATACTCTTATCATAATCATACAGTTACCTGGAGAAAGATATTTAATTGGCATAAGGACTAGCATCATTTCCAATCCCATGTAGAGCCAGAAACAGAGACCAATGGCTCAAAGATCAAAACTCATGCATGGTGACAATTTTGCAAATGGAAACTGAATATGCAACTCAGTTGGATCTGATGTTTTTCTGAGACTAATCAAATGATATAAACAATCATAAAACAACATATATATATAAATAGATGTGGTTAAACTAAAACTATTAACCCCTTAAGTAACTGAAGAATCGAAATCAACTTGTGACAAGTTTCCAAAATGACACAATGAAAGTCCGAAAGACAATAGCAGGAACGAGCTTTGCAGTGAACTAGAAAGAGAACCTTGCAAAAGACGCTTCTTAATTTCCCAACAGAATTTTGTTGCCTAAAATGGTTATTCAAACATGTAAAAGAATGATATGTGGCCCTCACTTGAATAGCATTAGCTGTTGCCAAACGAAAAAGTGGTGAGGAATATCGAATCTGCAACACATCTACAAAATTTTCAACAGCAGCAAGGATGTGTTGCTTTTGAGGCTTGAAGGATGGATCCGCCAATCTTGGTTTTATTCTGTGGGAACAACAATGAAAGAGACGGAACTCCGGATTAGGACTTGAGATATCACATAAATTACTCTAAAAGATCAACCTAAAAAATTAAAACCAGATGATGCATGTATGTGAACGTGTCTATGTATGAATAGGACAAAAATAAATTTCTAGAGGGGACAAATATATTAGAAAAAGAAAAAAGGTATATATGTAGTTCAAAATATATGATGATGCAGGGGAAGTATATGCTTACAGTGGCCAGTTCTTCTCATTTTTCTCTTTTGGAGGAAGGCCAACAGCCCAATTGTTAGAATTGTAAGAGAAGTCTAGCCTGAAATTAAAAACAAAAATTAAGGTGCTACATTTAGCACTGTATTTGTGAAGGCAAATAGAGAGAAAATTTACTCTCTGATTCTTATTGATTTACAAAGAAATACACAAATTTATATAGAACTTATGTTCCTAGAATCAAGGAATACAAGAGGAAGAAAATAAAAAATACAAAAGGAAATATTTCGGATTTCCTAAAATTCAATCCTTAATTTTACTTTACTCCCTCTCAAGTTGGTGCATAAATGTCAATCATACTCAACTTGTTTATTAGGTGTTCAAAATTATGCATTGCAAGACTTTTAGTCAAAATGTCTGCTGTTTGTTGACTAGAAGGAACAAATGGTAAATAAATAGTTCTAACTTCAAGTTTTTCTTTGATAAAGTGCCGATCAATCTCAATATGTTTCGTCCTATCGTGCTAGACAAGATTATGAGCTAAACTTATTGCAGCCTTACTATCACAATATAACTTCAAAGGAAATTCTACCTTCTTCTTAAGCTCTTTTAGAATTTTTTGTATCGACAATACTTCACAAATTCTTTGAGCCATTGTTCTAAATTCAGCCTTTGCACTACTCTGAGCAACAACAACACTTTATTTTTTACTACTCCATGTAACTAAGTTTCCCCACACAAAAGTACAATACTGTGAAGTAGATCTTCTGTCAGTTATAGAGCCGACCCAATCTGCATCTGTAAATATTTCAATACTAATTTGATTAGTTTTCTTAAAAAATAGACATTTTCCAAGAGTAGACTTCAAGTATCTTAAAATTCTGTATACTACCTCAAGATGTTTTTCATAAGGTGCATGTATGAATTGACTTACAACACTTACTGCAAAGACAATATCTGGTCGAGTATGAGATAAGTAGATTAATTTTTTAACCAATTTTTGATATATACCAGTATCGACATGAATATTTTCTTTTTTCCAAAGTTTCACATTGGCATTTATAAGAGTTTCGGTCGGTCTGCAACCACTCATTTCAGTATTTGTCAAGAGATCAAAAATATATTTATGTTGAGATACCGCAATTCCTTTCCTTAAACAGGTGATTTCCATTCCAAAAAAATATCGTAGAGCTCCCAAATCTTTAATTTCAAACTTTAATGCAAGGCTCTTCTTTAATCTTTTCATTTCAAACACATCATTTGTAAGAATAATATTATAAACTATTAACACAACAATCTTTCCTTTAAAACAGAATTTGAAAAACAAGGTATGGTCAGTTTGTCCCTGAGAATATTCTTGTTTTCTGACAGATTGTGTGAACTTTTCAAACCTAGCTCTTGAGGACTGTTTGAAGCAATATAAAGACTCTTTTAGTTTGCACACTTTGGAGTCAAATTTCTCTTCAAAACCTGGTGGATTATCCATATAAACTTCCTCCTTCAAGTCTCCAATGAAAAATGCATTTTTCATATCTAATTACTGCAAAGGCCAATCTAGATTAGTAGCAATAAATAAAAGTACTCTTCCGGTATTCAATTTTGCAACAAGAGCAAAAGTTTCAAAGTAATATATGCTATATGTTTAGGTAAATCCCTTAGCTATCAATCGGGCCATGTATCTTTCTATTAAACCATCAGAGTTGTATTTCACATTGAAGACCCATTTACAGCCTATAGTAGTATTCCTTGTTGGCAATGCCACAACACAGTTTTTTCCTTTTCAAAACTCTCATTTCTTCAAGTACTACTTCCCTCCACTTTGAAATTTTTAGACCGTCCTGTACACTTCTAGGAATTTCTACACTAGACAATTTGGATGTGAACGCACAGAGATGGAGATAAATTTGAGCATGACACAAATTTGGATAGAGGATATCTAGTACAAGATCTGATTCATTTGTGAAAAGCTATAGGAATATCAAAATCAGAAGTCTCAGGAAAATAATAGGAATTACCTGCCTAGATTCAGGCTGTTGATTTTTCCTTAGTTTAGAATCATGCTCATGCTGAATAGCCAATTCATCTTTCATTTGCTTATGATTCTTCTTCGAGTAAACAATCATTTTCCAAGTTTGGTCATCTTCTGTGAATCTATTGCCTATTGCTATAATATTGATTTTCAAATGTAGTGACATTATAGTATGCTGTCTTCAGAATTTTGATTTTCAAATGTAGGCCTAGATGTGGGAGAAACATCACTCATAGTAAAAAGAGTTTCAATACATAGATTTTGGTCATTTGTTGTAAGTGCACTGGACTCAGAATTTTGGGAAACAATTACATTATCTATAAAAAACATGTCATCACAATAGTTGACAAATGAATCTTTATTGTAGTCTCCACATGAAGATGAATATCCTTAAAAAAAGTTGTTTTTCGAAAAAAGTGACATCCATTGTGACAAACTTTTTTGATATTGGATCAAAACATTTATAGCCCTTCTGATGTAGGGAATAACCAATGAAAACACACTTTATAACTTTGGGTTCAAATTTTCCAAATTTTTTATGTTCATGAACAAAAGCTGTACATCCAAATACTCTTAAAGGGAGATCCGCAAAAAGTCTGGTATGAGAAAAACTTTTTGTGAAAACTTGAAAATGAGTTTGATATTGTAGGGCATTCTATTTATCAAGTATGCTGCAGTTAAAACAGATTCCGCTCATAAATACTTAGAAATTTTAGTTGTAAAAATTAATGCCTAAACCACTTCCAAAAAATGTATATTTTTTTTTCAGCAACTCCATTTTGTTGAGGTGTATCAATGTAAGAACTATGATGAATGATACATTTTTCCAAAAATTTTTTTTGCAACGCCATGTTGAAATACTGTTTTCCATCATCACTTCTGAAATCTTGTATGTTGGTTTGAAACTAAGTTTGCACTATATTATAAAAGTTTTTAAAAACCTTTTCAACTTCAGATTTTTCTTTCAATAGAAATATCTAACAAAGTTGAGTATGATCATTAGTAAAAGTAATGAACTACTTCTTATCAGAAGGAGTACTATCTTATCAGGTCCCCAAACATTACTGTGAATCATAGTGAATGGTTTTGATAGCTTTTATGGTTGTGAAGAAAAAATTGTACAATGATGTTTTGCAAATTCACATATTTTACAATGAAACAAAAATGGATCTTTATTATCAAATAACTTAGGAAACAAATGTTTTAAATATTTAAAATTAGGATGACCTAATTTAAAATGCCATAACATAACATTATTATCGAAAACAGAACTTGATTCAAAGCAGGAGCTTATTTGGTGGGATTGTCGCCCCGACTTAGAACCATCATCAAAGAAATAGTCCTTCATTCTGTCTAGCACTGTCAATCATCCTCCCCTAGATCAAATCCTAAAACACAGTGATTTGGAAATAAATTGGCTTGACAATTTTGATAACGAATTAGCTTACTGACAGATAACAGATTACAAGAGAGTGTAGGAATATGAAGAATATCATGAAGAGTAAGTGATGGAGACACTACAATACCTTTTCCTGTGATGGTTGAAAGAGAGTCATTTGCAATTTTAATTTTTTGATTGCATGTACAAGAATTATATGAACAGAAAAAGCTTGACAATCTAGTAATATGGTTAATTGAACCAGAATTAATGATCCAGGTATGATTAGAATTGACACTAATAAGAGCAGTTTGCAAACAGTTATCTTTTTGAGCTAAGGAACAAGAAGTTTTTTGAGACTCAAGAAGCTTGTACAGTTGGTCTATCTGTTTCTTAGTAAAAGGAAATGAACTTGAAGAAGATTGTTGTTCCTGATCCGAGACATTAGCCTGAAGTGCACGACTTCACTAGACTTATTTTTCAGATTTTTTGGTTTGCCATGAATTTTCCAGCATGCAGTGATCACACCATGGTCGTTTACCATCATTTTTCCCTTCTTCCTGAAACTTTTGTGTTGCTAGAGCAGAACTATCCATTTCAGAGATATGAGCAGATTTTTTACATATCACACTGTTATGCTTCTTCTCTCCTAACTTCTAAACAAGCTTCACAAATTGTTGGTAGAGGAGTTTTTCCAAGGATTTTGCCTCGCACTTCATCTAACATCTTATTTAGTCCTGTTAAGAACATGAAGACGAGATCATTTTCCTGTCTCTTTATGAATCTGACATTGTCACTTGCACATTCCCAGACATCATCATAATAGAAGTTTAATTCCTGCCACAAAATCATCATTTCATTGTAGTAGGAAGTTACATCTTGGTCATCTTGCTTTGCATTCCAAAATTTAGACTTTTAACTCAAAAATCTGAGGAATTTTCCATATCAGAATATGTATCCCTAATTGCATCCCAAATATCCTTAGCTATCGACAGAAACATAAATGACTTACAAATTGTAGGTTCCATAGAATTCACTAACCAAGCTATAATTAAGGAATTTTCTAATTTCTAGGTTCAAAGAGCTGGATCCTCATTTGCTAGTTTTGCTACTTCTCCTATCATATAACCAAACTTCTCTTTGCCTTCCAAAATCAAGTGGATAGTTTGAGACCATTCCACATAATTTTTCCCATTAAGTCGATGAATGTTCACTTGAAGTGAATTAGTGTCCTTTTCTATAGGATTATTGAAAGAGATGGAATTCATATTAGGAATATTTTCTCGACACGGTAGAATCCTTGTTAGTAGAGCTGGTCAAGGCTGTCTTCTAGCAATTGTAACTTGCCATAAGGGCCAGAAAATAAACAAAACAGTAATTCAAAAAGTTATCCTAAAACAACTTGGAACGGTACCAACCAGCTCAGAACAGTACCAAAACAACTCAATCAAGGTTGGAATGATTGAAAAGAGAATTTGAGACATGAACCTCAAAAAATGGTGACCGGAAAACACCTCATGCATCGGCATGTTAGATTCTAACCGAAGCTATGATCGGCGCGTGCAGTCTCGCACAACTATTGCCAATGACGAGATTCAACCGGACAAAATTTCGGTGGCCTGTGCTTCTCTCTGTGTGGGCAGTAACAGGTATTAAAACTCTAGAAAAGAACTGTCTAAAATTACAGAGCAGTAAAGCTGGAAGAACCCAACTCTGATACCATGATAGAAAATAGAGAAAATTTACTCTTTGATTCTTATTGATTTACAAAGGAATACACAAGTTTATATAGAACTTCTATTCCGAGAGTCAAGGAACACAAAAGGAAGAAAATAAAAAATTCAAAAGGAAATATTTATGATTTCCTAAAAGTAAATCCCTAATTTTCCTATAATCTGCATCATAACAAGCATCAGAATTGGGAATATTGAATATGATTTATGGAACCTACAATTGATTAATTGCAATATTTGATGATAGTTATAGCCAATCAAAGTAACAATTAGTCAAAAATTCACCAAACAAATTAATTGATTAATTAACTTCAAAATAAGAACAATAAAAACCTGTTGAACCAATCACCGGAGTTGTATGAATCACGATCAAGTGATTTTGAGCGCAACATCTCATCACCAGCGTGGAAAAATGGTATACCCTTAGACCATAGGAAAAAAAGAACTCAGAATTCTCAAATCAACAAAAGAAATCAAATACCCAACAACAGTAACACTGAAAATTATAAATTATGTAGCATGACTCTTATTCCCAAAGCTCGAAAACACAGTTGTGGGACTCAAAATTTCAGGGAGTTAAAATATTGATGCATGTAGCTTGCATGTTTTATTCACCATCCATCTTTCCATTCTCTTAGTGGAAAAGAAATTGGCGGAGACATAAACGTAAGATACATCACCCAAAAAGTACAGGTTGACTTCACAGAGATCCGGTTTGAGTTACACTAGCCATTAGGCTGATAATATAGGTTACAAGGAAATCTCATGTAGAAAACAATGATTATTACCATAATTAATTGAAGAAGCAAATTTACCTGTGACAGTGCTATTACACTTGCTGCTAAATGATTTAATCTGCATCTCTCATTTACAGAAATTTCACTTGAAGTCTGCAAGCAGTGAGTGAGTTTGAATAGAGTTAAATGTCTGATTATACATCATCTCAATCCATAAGGAAGGGGCTAACTAAAAGCATGTGTCAAATTAAAGATATTACACAATTTATTATATTACTGTAAGAATATATAGACCATACCTTCATGCTTACAATGTCAAAAAGGGTCTCATTGTCATGAGCAGAAACATAATTAACCTAGAGAGAACAAAAGCATCAATCAATATATTTAGATAAATCATTTTCTTGTCTATGCATGTAATCTAAGTTTAGGAAGTCATACATTTGACGGACTATTGTGAAAGGAGAAAATTCCCATTAATTTCTAAATATCAGTACATACAACAACTTATATGCACCATCTTCATATACACCAGCTTCTATAACTAGACATCCTAATATAAATAGAATTCCTAAATTAGTGGAAATCTAAATATCGTGGAATCTTCCCTAGTTACAACAAAATAAATCTCATTAAATAAAACAATTACTATTTCCAAAAATAACCACTATAATCTGACACTCCCCCTCAAACTGGTGAATAGGTATTTTTCATTCACAACTTGCATACAATCTCTTGGAAAACAGAATTGTGCAGCCCTTTGATAAGAATATCAGCAAGTTGACCATTTGAAGACACATAAGGTATACAAATTAGTCCACTTTTTAACTTCTCTTTAATAAAGTGTCTATCAACTTCAATGTGCTTTGTCCGATCATGTTGTATAGGGTTATGAGCTATGTTGATTGCCAATTTATTATCACAATAAAGTCTCATAGGACCATCCCAGTTAATCTTCAAGTCATCATGAATGATTTTCAATCAAAATAATTCACACACCCCATGAGCCATTGCTTGGAGTTCAGCCTCAACATTTGACCGAGCTACTATATTTTGTTTTTTAGTTCTCCATGTCACAAGATTCCCACCAAGAAAGGTACAATATCTTGAGGTTGATCTATTGTCTACAATTGATCCAACATAGTCAGCATCGTTGCATTCTTCAAGTAACAATCCTCCATTTCTTTTATACAAGATATCTTTCCCTAGTGATCTTTGAGATACTATAGGACTCTATGAGCTGCTTGTAAATGGACTTCCTTTGGGTTGTGCATAAATTGACTTATCACATTCACTACACATGCTATATTTGGTTTGGTAAGAGACAAATAAACGAGTCTTCATACAAGGCGTCGATACATTTCTCTATCTACTACAACCTCCTCCTCTGCTTTTTCAAGTTTAAGATTAGGATTCATAGTACTTGTTGGTTTGTAAGCTATCATACCAGTTTCCTTGAGAATATCAGTGACATATTTTTAGTGAGAGATAAGAATTCCCTGCCTGAGCCACTTCAATTCCAAGAAAATACTTCAGTATTCCCAGTGTTTTTATCTCAAAATCCTTAGCCAAGTATAATTAAGACCTGTTTCTCTTCAAAATCACTTCCTGTTACTAATGTTGTCAACATACACCAAAAGGGCTATAACTCCTCCCGAAGAAAAGTGTTTAATGAACGCGTGATTCCTTTGACTTTGTTTGTACCGCATGACCAATATCACTCTTGCAAATCACCCAAACCGTGCCCGTGGTGATTGCTTAAGTCCGTACAACGCCATTTTTAGCTTACAGACAGTATGAGCAACCAAATTCTTATTATAACCCGGTGGAACCTCCATGTAAATATCTTCGTCTAATTCCCTATGTAAGAAGGCATTCTTGACGTCAAATTGCTGCAACTCCCATCCATAATTAGCTACAAAAGATAACAATACTCTAACTGTATACATCATTGCAACAAGAGCAAATGTCTCTAAATAATTAACTCCATAGGTTTGATTATATCCCTTGGCTACCTATCGTGCTTTGTATTTCTCAATTGATCCAATTGCTTTATACTTCACTATGTACACCCACTTACAGCTAATGTTGGCAACTTCACCAACTCCCAAGTCCTATTCTTTTCTAATGTTTCCATCTCCACATTCATAGCTTGTTTCCAAATTTCATTGGACAAAGCCTTAGATAAAGTGATGGGAATGGTGATAGCATTTAGGCTTACAAGGCTTTATGAGATGGTGAAAAATTCTTGAATGACAAAATTTGCTAAAGGGTATAGTGGTTGTTTTGTGCAATTTATAGTCCCTTTCCTAACGACAATTGGAAGATCCAAATCATGATCATCAGTACCAACATGAGATTTAGTTTCATCTTGCAATTAATGGTTAGAAATTGTTACCTCATTTGAAGGATTTGAATTAGACTCTTGGAACTGCACAGAATGGGAAACATTGTACACTTTTCAAATTGCACATTATTAGAAGAATCAGACTTGAGTTCATGTATTGGTGTAGATTCAGGTAAAGGTTTAAAAGGACTCGTTTTAGGATTCAGACAAGATGAATAATCCAAAGGTGCAGACAAAAAAGAATATGACGTTATGGGAATTGATGATGCTGGAAAATCTTCCTTATCTTCCTTAGTTGAACTCACCCTTTGAAGATGAGGATTAGTGAAATAAAATCTTTGATTAG
Organism: Triadica sebifera; assembly: GCA_023653625.1. Classification (NCBI taxonomy): domain Eukaryota; kingdom Viridiplantae; phylum Streptophyta; class Magnoliopsida; order Malpighiales; family Euphorbiaceae; genus Triadica; species Triadica sebifera. The sequence continues at coordinate 12,352,359 of CM042898.1, read as the reverse complement.
GTGTAGGGAGGGGGAGGGGGGGGGGGGGGGCACTTATACCCTTTATGGGTTGAAGAATAACCCACAAAGATACATTTTAGAGCCTTTGGATCTAATTTTCCCTTGTTTTTGGTATGAACATGGACAAAAGAAGCACATTCAAATGTCCTAGGGACAAGATTGTTTGTTGTCATTATGTTAGGATAAAATGTGGAAAAAATCCATAGGAATCTTAAAGCCTAAGACTCTCGAAGGCAAACGATTTATCAAATAAGTAGTGGTAAGAATTGCTTCTCCCCAAAAAGCCTTAGACATATTGTTTTGAAACAATAAAGGGGGGCACTTATACCCTTTATGGGTTGAAAAATAACCCACAAAGACACATTTTAGAGCCTTTGGATCTAATTTTCCCTTGTTTTTGGTATGAACATGGACAAAAGAAGCACATTCAAATGTCTTAGGGACAAGATTGTTTGTTGTCATTATGTTAGGATAAAATGTGGAAAAAATCCATAGGAATCTTAAAGCCTAAGACTCTCGAAGGCAAACGATTTATCAAATAAGTAGTGGTAAGAATTGCTTCTCCCCAAAAAGCCTTAGACATATTGTTTTGAAACAATAAAGCTCTATTTTTTTTCAAGTAGTGACCATTCTTCCTTTTTGCTACCCCGTTTGTTGTGGGGGATTAACATAAGAAGACTCATGCATTATTCCTTCTCTTTGGAAATATAGGGCAAGTGTTTGATTTAAATAATCTCTAGCATTATCTGACCTGATTCTTTTAATGTTGACACCAAATTGATTTTTTTTTTATCATGAAACATAAATTTGGAAACACTGTACTAACATTAGACTTGTGCTCAAGTAGAAAAATCCATGTAACCCGTATACAATCATCAATAAAAGAAACAAAACATCTTGCCCTAGACATACTAGAAACTAGAGATGAGAACCCCAAATATCACTATGGAAAAGATAGAAAGGAACAATACTTTTATTACTAATTGAAAAAGATACATGCTTGTGTTTTGCAAGTTCACACAATTCACAATGAAAAGTTTCAACATCTAAACCTTTAAACAAAGAGGGAAACAAAATTTTAATAACCTTGAACAATGAATGTCCAAGTCTATAATGATGAATTTTTTTTTTTATTGGATAAGATAAACTCTGACATGAAAGAAGAGGAAAATCTACCCTTAGTCATGTTCAACTGACTTGATGCTTGAAGAAAGTAGAGGCCATCCCTTTCTCTAGCATATTCAATCATCCTCCTCGAACCCTTGTCCTGAAATACACAATTATCATTGTTAAAAATTACATGACAACCTAAATCTTGGGCAAGTTCATGAATATAGACTAGGTTTGTGGACAATTTGGCAGCATGGAGGACATTTTTTAAGGTCACTGATGGATTTATTATGACATTCCCAAAACTTACTACAATGATCAAAGATCAATTTGCTATAGCTATTTTCTTATTACTTGGACATAGGGTGTAGGTTGAATAAAATATTTGATGATCTAGTCATATGATCAGTTGCTCCTGAATCTATGACCCAATAGTTTGTAAGAATTTTATCTGAGATATATAATCCAATGGAAGATGGAAAGTCACCTAAATGTACCAATGAACAAGTATCTGTTACTCCATTTTTTCTAAAGCTGTTGATAAGTGATCTTAGCCTCTCGATCTCATCTTGACTAAAGCCATTCATATCCTACAATATTCCTTCACTTTGAGAATTTGCATGGTCATTGTTCAATGATTGACCTCCTTTCTTACCCCATGCTTGACTTGGAGGCTTTCCATAAAGTTTCCAACATGTTTCATAGGTCTAGTCAAACTTTCTGCAGTAAGTACATATTTCATCTTGATTTTGATTCTTTGTCTAACCAGTTTTTCCTCCTTCAGTTGTATCTCCTTTCTCAGCGTTTGTGGCTAATTTGTTGTTACTAACAACCACCATGGCTGAGTTATCAATTGTTTTTGGTTCAAGCATCAACCCTCTTCTACTTTATTCACTTCGAATTATAGCCACAACTTCGTTAAAACTTGGAACTTCTGGTTTCCTAAGAGTTTGTATTCTTGATCAAATTGTGGATTAGGTCCAACCAAAAAATCATACACCGTCCTGCTCAATAAAATCCTTTAGAATTGTTGCATCATCTGAACATTTTGTTTCATTACAAGATAGTGATCCAATTCCTACCACAAGGATTTTAACTGGTTTACATATTCGGTAATTGTCTTATTCCCTTGTTTTGCAGCCATAGCTTTGGAATATGTTTTCTGAATTGCATCCCATATGTCCTTTGCAGTAGCCAAAAACAACTTAATTCTGGAGTCATAGAGTTCCATAACCACGCCATAATCATGGAGTCTTCCTCATCCTATGCTTCGAACTTGGGATCTCCTAGTTTAGGGCCTATTCTCGCGAGATGGCTAATCTTCCCTTTTCCCTTCAATATTGTGCAAATAAATTGATCACTAGAGATAATTTTTGCCATCTAATCTGAAAAAGGCATGAATAATCTGTAGTTCCCCTGCATGTTGAGATTCGATCACCTCTTCTGATTGAACTGCGGATTGAGATGTGAAGATAGTCTCCTCTATTTCTGATATCTTGGATAGTAACAATTCAATAATAAAGTGGAGTTGCTAGAGCAAGATAAAAGACTAGCTATGAAGGCCAATACAGATTTGGGTATGGGTAAGAAATCGGCAATGAAGACCAAGAATTACGAAACCCTAAAAATCCCAGAAAGATCCTAAAGTTTTGATACCATGTCGTGAAAAGAGAAAATTCTCAGTAATTTCTAAATATCAGTATATACAACTTATATACACCATCTTTATATACACTAGCCTTTATACTTAGACTTCCTAATTTAACTAGAATTCATAAATTACTGGAATCTTCCTTATTTACAACAAAATAAATCTCATTAAATAAAATAAATATTATTTCCTAAAATAACCCCTGTAATTTGACATGAACATATATTGATATTGATACTTATAAATGAATGGAACAATGATGAGAATCAATAATAAAACAAAAGATTTATGCAGAGAGCATAGGAAGTCATTCATTTGATGGATATTCATAAATACTTGGAATAATGATGAGAATCAATAATGAAACAAAAGAATTCTTCATAGCATGCCAACAAGATAACATAAAATTTCTGCAGAGAGCAGAATTGATAGGAGACACTATAGCATGATTCAAACTCAATATTCAAAAGGACAAAGAAACATGCTCATATGACAAATGTTTGGTAAGTGAGGAGGATATTGCACTTTAATTAAGCATCATAAGAAAAATATATCAATAAAATATCATTCTCCCATCATGAAAGAATGAGTATGCCTAAACAATAAAACACAAAAAACACTTCCAATCTCTCAGACTCTCTCTGCTCGGTATCCTTTTTACCTAGAGCATCACCAACTTAAAATAGCATTGAAATTGAAACAACTATAAATCGTGGCCTATTGGCCATGTAATTTAACATAATTATGTGAAGGTACACTAACTGTAACGAATGCAACAAAAGGTCAAAATGATATGTTCATGCTCCTACATAGATAGTTTGCTATGAAAGGTTTTCAAAACATCACATGTAGAGCATTGGCAATTTTTTGATGACAACATATAGTGGATCTTTTTCTAGTAACAATCATGCTGAAGCTTCATGATGTGCGAGATGGAGATTCTTAGTATTAGATCAAAACAAAACAAAAACTCGTACTAATTGGCAATTTCATATCTGCAATTATTGTTTAATATTTAATTAGATCATATCAACATGGGTAGACAAAAATGTCTTTGGCAATGAATATATAAATTTTTGACTCATCAAAATGTCTAACAATAGTGGACGGGACTCCACAACATGAAGCAACATATTTCGGTACAAGGTTTAATGATGTAAAACAATGAATTCAAGATAGTTCTTATCATTAAAAGTTCATTAGCACAACAACATAGTTTTGCCTTCTCCCAAAAATTACATGTAACATCAAAATTTAATTCCATTTAATTGATTGTTATTTTAGTTTGAGTCCCTACTGCAAAGTTTGCACCAACAGAAAGGTTGGAATCTCCATTTAGACCATATGGCACTCACTTATGCAGCATCCTCATAAGATAGAATGCACAGTTGTTTCAAATTGACAAGGAACATAATCAACAGTACCAATTAATATTCTTCTTACTGTTTCTGTGGGGTATAAAGCATATGCAACAGGTGCTCCACCATAAGTGAATATTTCTGACCCTTTTACCTGAAAAGGGCAGCATATCAAAATAGGAGTTAATAGATAAATACCAAAAAGATGAACCCAGTAAACACTTTTTAAGGTAGACATCTACCATATAATCAATCTTGTCCGAGTAAAGCAAGTGAACTTGCTGTCTGATTTAATGCCTTGGAACAGGATCTATATTCTAATGTTTGCAAAAGTATATCACTAAGCAGAGAGTTCATTTCTTTGTACATGGTAAAAAGCATGCACAGGTCCAAATCATCATCTAATTGGTATCATGCATACTAATGCTTGTTGCTTTTTTTTCAAAAAATATCATGTCAACAAATAACAAGTGCGTCTTTATATATCAGCAAACCTGATCCACTGAGCAATCGATGAATATATTGGTTACAAAATACCAGAAAATTCTCAACAGATCCATTAGTAGAATAAATGATGTTTTGCTTAACACAGTAACATTCTGAAATGCATAATGCACAAACAAACCAATCCTATCATCCACAAAGAGACATGAAATATATAAAATTTTACACATTTAGAAGCAAAACAAGCATCACATTATTATTCATATACACAGCTTTGCTGCAAATCCTGATGTCTATGTACAACACATACCTCTTTCCCTTCATTATTGACTAGTAGATAATCCCTCAAATTTGCAGCCATCCCAACCTGGACCATGTGAAAGCAGTTAAATAAGCTTAAAACCATAAAGGAAAAATAATTTCCAACACCTAATTGATCTTGGTAAAATTCAATGGATCTAGACGGGGAACAGAAGAGCATAGATTCATAAAAACTAAGGCAACAAAAGAATTTGACCTAATGACAACAAAAATCCAAATCTCTGGACACATTTCATTTTTAGACAATTTTTTAATTTTATCAATTAATATCTGAAAGTTTCACTTTAGTATTAATTTTAGCAGAATGAGAGAGAAATCCAAATGTTAGAAAAAAAAATTATAAATTTGAGTACCTTTTCAATTTTAACCAATGCTTTCACATGGATATCAGTCTTTAGCAATCTTATTCACATTAGATTGGAGTTATTATATTTGATAGTTGATATACCTTATAACTGTTGAGTCAATAGTTGACAACAATGTGAAACTTAATATTAATTCATAAAATTATAAAAGAAAAAAAGGGTAAAAATTGAGAAAGTAAACATTTCGATTTTTTTTTTTATTGATTAGGCTATTTTTTTTCTTTTTTTGGTGAGATGAGTAAAATTGATACAAATATGAAAATTTCATGTACCAATTGATAAAACTAAACGAATGGCATAAACTGAAAATACCGACAAAAGTTAGGATTTGGCTGCAAATTTTTATGGATAAGAAGAATGAATGATGGTATTTTTTGTGATTGTTCATTAATTTTTACAGCTAATAAATAAGGTATTGGAAATTTAAAAGTTCAAACCTTCCAAGATCCAAAAGGGGAAGAAATAAACGACTAAAAGCATCATCTTTACATTTCTTGATCCTAATCTACTATATAAAATTGAAATGGGCTGATTTCCATACTTTACTTCTGTTCATCAGTTCGCCAACCTAAACAAGGAAAAATAGAACTCCAATATAGCATTAGGATGCAGATAACTACAGCCAGTCATAAGCCAAGTTGCTTTTTCGCTTTTATTCTATAATTAGGTTCAAAGACCTAGTAGAGCACCTCATTTGTTAGTGCAACACAAATCCTCATTCTAATAGAAATAGATGGGATAAAATCTCTGGGCAAGGCAACGTGGTGTTCAAATTTCAAAACCACGCAAACACTATCACACTGATACGAGGAAAATGGGTAGAAATCACTTCCAAAAACTGGTTCAAAGGAGGAGGGTGCCCATAAACCTTATAAACTTGATACCAGCCCACATCCCACCCGATGTGGGATATTTTTACATATAATAGTCCACCCTCTTTAAGGTCACCGTCCATGGCGACTTCACGGATCCCCTCCTTTAACGGGGTAGTAGCCCTCCCACAGCGGACTTGTCCAAGGAACGAATTGCTATGATACCACTGATACGAGAAAAATGGGTAGAAATCACTCCCAAAAACCGGTTCAAAGCAGGAGGGTGCCCATAAACCTTATAAACTTGGTACCAGCCCACATCCCACCCGATGTGGGATATTTTTACATATAACACACACACCTGAACCAAGATAATTTATGGGCCAACCAACTCTATGAGACTGGAAGACTGAACAACCTCAATGGATTATTTTTCTACCATATTATTATCATGCTAGAATTAACTGTTTCACCAATAAGCAACATTACATTTTTTTTCACCTTCACCTAGTTAGTAACTAATCACACTGAGCAAGGGATATATGCCCTATTGCTAGCCAACATATGAATTTGATGTCCATTTATTAATTCAAATACTAAAAATTATCACATAAGTCAGTAAATTAGATGATGAACCTGGATACAATCCTTTCCCAAAGCAAGCATGAGTGCTTCAACATCTTTTCCACCATGGTCATGACCATTCGGCTACATAAGAAAAATCAATTAACACCATAATAGACGCTACAACTATAAAAATATAGCAATTTTACATAATGAAGCAATTTTTTTTTTCCTCCATGTCTAGTCAGACATAACTACATTACTTACCAAACTGAATGTAATTTTAGAAGTGTTCTGGAAAGGAGTTGACCGTGAGATACATAGGCTTGTTGCGTAAAAGATGTAAATAATAACAAGTTATAAAACAATTGGCTTATTAAAATAGTTCTAAAAAAATGGAAAAAAATATAACAGAAGTACATAGGGGTGGCCCAGGGGTATTAAGCCAGTTGAGCAGGGGACACAAGCCCCCACTGAAATCTTTAATAAGAAATTAAAAAAAAAGAGGTAAATATAAATATAAAGCGTTATTGGGCACAAGTTCAGATGTCTGATGGTCACCCGAAAATAATAGAGTGCGAACGATTTTTTAAAACAACTTCATGAGTGTATTTATGCTTTAAGCCTTAAAAATACAATGAGTATGTTCATTCAGTTTTCAATTAATAGTTTTCTGAAATTCCAGCAGTAAAATAAGTGTGACTGTTTTTTGCTTGCTGCTGCCAAAATTATCGATTACCTGCAACATTAGACCAGTCAAAAATCCTTGCTGAAGAGGATGGCCAAATGGAGATCCACCAAGCATTGCATCTCGAATTCGATCATTAAAACTGAAATTAGATTTCCAAATACTTCAGGAAACCAATGTGCTTCATAAAAATAAATCAATCAATGAATGACTAAAGTGATAAAGATGAGTTTTTGTCCTTACAAAAGGAAGCAATAAATTTAGGCATGAATGAGTGCGATAAATTGATTTACCTGAAAAGGCTTCACCTTTAGGACATATTTTAAAAGGAAATGTTATTGAGAAAGAGAATAGAGCATGAGAAGTAAGAAATCCTCCCACATAACTCAACAGACAACTATAAACAAGAATATATATGAATTTATCTATAAATTAATATATGAATGCCAATAAAGATATACCCTCCAGTCAAGTTGGATAATACTTAAATAACCTCCCTAAAAGCTCAAGCAGCATAAGCCCATATATTATCTATAATCAACAAAGGGTTTGGAGAATTTGAAGATTGATATTGATAGAAATAGACAACATATATACAACCCTAAGGATTACAAACTGGGAAACAAATCAACCTAATTAAGCTAATTACATAACTTTTGCTAATTAAAAATATTTACAAAAGATTTACAGCTAGCTAATTAGGAATAATATCTTATAATATTCACAATACTCCCTTTCAAGTTGGAGCATAGACATCAATCATTTCCAACTTGTTACAAATGTAAGAAGCCTGAGCTCTATTTAAGAGCTTTTGTAAAAATATCTCCTAACTGCTCTCTAGTATTCACATAAGTTGTAAAAATCAACTTCTGTTGAATTTTCACACTAACCAAATAACAGTCTATCTCAGTATGTTTAGTTCGTTAATGAAAAACTGGATTTAAAGCAATATGAATCGCAACCTGATTATTGCACCATAGTTTTGTTGGAACTGAGACTTTAAGACTGACAACAATTAAGAGTTGAGAAATCCACATACCTCACATGAAGCTTGTGTCATTGTTCCATGCTTAGATTTTGTACTAGATCGTCATGAAACCAAATTACTACTAAAAAAAAACACAATAGCCAGTAGTAGACCTTTAATCAATCTTGGAGCTCGCTCAGTCCACATTTAAAAAACACTCAACATTACTGTGGCCATGATTTTGGTACAATATCCCCCATCCAGAAGCTCCTTTCAAGTAATACAAGATTCATTCCAAGGCTGCCCAATAATGTACTGTAGGAGATGACATAAATTGACTTACAGTACTAACTGAATAAACAATGTCAGGGTAGGTAACTGTGAGGTAATTCAACTTCCTAACTAATCTTATATATCATTCAGGATCATCAAAAGCATCTCCCTCCATTGTGAATTGCTGGTTAGGAAGTATTGGAGAGTGTTGCATAGTTTGACTCTCAATTTCCCAGTTTCTTTTAACAAATCCAAAACTTACTTCCTCTGAGACAGGAAAATGTCTCTTTTACTTCTTGACAACTCAATCCTTAAGAAGTACTTTAAGTGTCCCAAATCTTTAGTATTGCAATGGCTCTGCAAGAAGGATGTCAAGTATGAGATTCCCTGCATGTCACTCTCAGTGATAACAATGTCATTTACATATACAGTAAGTAAAATGATGCTAAATGTGGACTGACAATATTATTAGATTTTCTCTTCCTCATCCAAAACCTCTATACTGCTTGACTAAATTTTCCAAAGCAATTTCGAGAACTCTATTTTTGTCCATACAACAATTTTCAAATAAGACAGACTTTCCCAGACTCTCTCTAAGCAACAAACCAAGGTGGTTGCTCCACATAAACCTCCTCCTGAAAATCTCCATGTAGGAAAATATTTTTAATATCAAGCTGGTAAAGTGGTTAATCATATGTAGTTGCCTGAAAAATAAATAATTGAACTAAAGTCAATTTTGCCACAAGGGAGAGTATCAGAATAATCCACTCCACATGTCTGCGCATAGCCTTTGGCGATCAAAAGAGCTTTGAGGCGAGTCACTAACCCATCAGAATTAAATTTTACTACAAAGACCCACTTGCATCAAACTGCTTTCTTGCAAGCAGGTAAATCAACCAGATCCTTAGTACCATTCTCAGTCCAGACATTCATTTTCTCAAATATCACATCATGCCACCTAGGATGAGATAAGGCCTGGTGAACAGGCTTGGGAATCTCTATAGAATCAAAAGAAATAACAAATAAACAAGAATCAGAAGACAAATGATCATAGGTAGCATTAAAGGAAATGGGATAGGTGCACTGACGTTTACTTTTCTGGAGAGCAATAGGCAAAATAATGTCACTAGATATTGGATCTGATGACGAAAAAGAAATCGGTGCTAGAGTTGTCACAAGAGGATTAGGCATTCGAGAATAGACTTGAGTAATATGTCGTTATAGTTACGATAGTGGTGGTGGAACAATACTTGAATCTGGACAAGTAATATGATACACTAATAGATCATCATCCTTTTGTGGACACAGGTGCAGATGGAGCGGTAAAAAAAGAAAGATATTCATTGAATGTGTTGAGATATGTTAAGATATTGCATTGATCTCTTTCTATTATGTGCGCATAATTCTAGGCTATTATCTGTAAATATTTCCTTCTTATTTTGTATTTGATTTTCTTTTCTATTATGTATCGTATACTTAGTATATATACTCATTAAACTTGAGGGAATAATCAAACTGATTTTTCATACTGCATATTCTCTCTAATTTCACATGGTATCAGAGCCCTAGGGTTTCTGCCACCTATATTCTTTCTTCCTTTCGTTTCTATTCACAAGACCCATTCATGTGTAAGCTTCTTGTCGAATAGTCACTTTGCCTAGGTGAGCAGGATACCGATCAGCACTTCAGTGAAATTTCATCGCTAGACACCAGGGCGTGTGAGTACACGCACCGTCCTTTTTCGCTGACTTCCCACTCGTTGGCGTGTAAGCCCATCTCCAGCCTCCATCTTGGACATTCTTTCACTTGTAGGGTTGCCTAGTCATTCCGCTCCTAGTGGTCACGTCCGTTTTCTATTCCGGCTTCATTGAATTTTCTAAGTTTTCACCAGTACCCAGTTAGTGTTCTAGAATTTCGGTCTTTGTTTACCAAATTTGTGTTCTGGAATTTCAAGCGACATGTCCAATATTTCAAGTTCTTTAAAACCTCTTATTTCATCTATTTCTAGTCCTCCCACTGTCACTACTGTTAAACTCCAAGGGAGTAATAATTACGTCTCATGGGCAGCATTTGTTGTGTTGTGGTTTATGGGTCAATATTAGTGATCACTTAAAAAGAAGTGCGAGTGATATTGATGAAAAGAATATGGCTGCATGAATTAAAATTGATCAATAATTATGTAGTTTGTTGTGGCATTCTTTGGACCCAAAAATTATTGACAATTTTTCAGTATTGCAAAACATGTTACAAAGTCAGGACTAAAGCTAAGACATTGTATGCTAATGATATTCAACATATTTATAAAGTGGTATCTAACCTTGTCCAATTACAACAAAGTTTTCAGGATATGACTAGTTATTAGGGTCAAGTTGAAACTCTAAAAGATGAATTTAATTTTCTCATGCCTTTGTCTAAAAGCATTATTGAGTAGAAGAATCAGGAAGACAAATTTTTTATGGTGTTAGCCTTGATAGGGCTGGGGGCAGATATGACGTCAATACGAAATCAAATTCTAGCTAGTCCAGTTATTCCTACTCTTGAAGAAGTGCTTGCTTGATTACTTCTCCACCAAAAATGAAACCGAATCACCTGTCCTAGCTCTACAGAAACATAGCCAGCAAGGAGAAAATCGGAGAGGAAAAGGGAAATGATTCAAATATAATTGTACCTATTGTGATAAGGGAGGTCATACACGTGACACTTGTTGGACCCTTCATGGTCGACCTCCCAAGACTACTCATAATAATCGATCTTCTGCTCATATGGTTCAATCTCAAGAAGATGGAATTCTTCCTCTACCAACTGCCCAAACTCAGGGTTCCAATTCCATTGTATAACTAGTGCTGATTATGATGAATATTTAAAGTATCTCCAAACTTCAGAAGATGGTTCCTGGTGTTTCAAAATTGTATTCCATTGAATTTGAGTCGTGTCAGCTTGAGAAACATACTCATAGTTCTTTTTCTTATAGATTGAATAATATGACCTCTTTTATATTTGATGTTGTTCATTCTGATATATGGGGTCCAAGTCATGTCAGTTACTTTTATTGACGACTATTCTTGTTACACTTGGTTGTTTCTAATAAAATCGAACTATGAGTTGTTTGCTATTTTTCAAAACTTTTGTGTTGAAATTCGAAATCAATTTGTTACTTTAATTAAAATTTTTCGCAGTGACAATACATGAGAATATATGTTTCTTCCTTTTCAGGAATTCATGGCTTCTAAGGGAATTATTCACCAATTTTCTTGTGCATATACCTCAAGAAAATGGTGTGGCTAAAAGAAAAGATAACATCTCATTGATACAACCCGAACTATGCTCATCCATCATAATGTTCCACTTCGGTTTTGAAGGGATGTTGTCCTAACTGCATGCTATCTAATCAATCAAATGCATTCATCTATTTTGTAGAATCAGAGTCCTCATTCTGTTTTGTTCCTAGGTCAACCATCTTACCCTCTCTCTACTCGTGTGTTTGGATGCATTTGCTTTGTTCATAATCATAGGCTTGGTAGGGATAAACTTCATCCCAAATCCATTAAGTGTGTCTTCTTAGGGTATTCTCACCTACATAAAAGTTATAAATGCTATGATCCATCAACTAACAAATATTTTATTTCAACAGATTTAACCTTTTTCGATACCTCCCCTTAGTTTTTACCAACCACAGATACAAAGGGCATACTAGACATTCTTCTGGTCCCCTTTCTTCCCATTTCTATCACACCATCCCCTAAACCATTACAAGTCTACTCTAGAAGACCTTTATGCATACTCTTGATGTTCCTTTGCAGGTACAGGCCAGGTAGATATTCCAATTGATTCATCTCCTACGCCACCAACTTCTCCAACACCGGTCATGTCTCAAATAAAAGAACTCACTCCACTTATTGCTATTTGAAAAGGTATTCATTCTTCCCATAATCCTCATCCCATTTATAATTTTTTCAGTTATCATTGTTTGTCACCTTCATACTATGCCTTTGTATCCGAGTTATCTACTGTGTTTATTCCAAAATATATTAGTAAAACACAGGAACATCCAGGCTGGCAACAAGCTATGGTTGAAGAAATGAATGTTCTTCATGCTAATAATACTTGGGAGTTAGTTCCATTACCAATTGGAAATTTTTAGGATTTCACTAAGTTTATACTATGAAAGTTGGTCCTGATGGCAAGATAGACCGCTTGAAAGCTCATTTGGTTGCCAAAAGATGCACTCAAGTTTCTGGCATTGATTATGCGAATACATTCTCTCCAATTGCCTCAATTCGGCTCCTTATTTCTCTTGTTGCCATACACCATTGGAGTATTCATCAACTGGACATTAAAAATGCCTTCGTACATGGAGAATTGATAGAATAAGTTTATATAGAGCAACCACTAGGTTTTGTTGCTCAGAAGAAGTCTGGGTTAGTTTGTCGAATGCAGAAATCTCTTTATGGTTTGAAATAGTTCCCAAGGGCATGGTTTGGATGGTTTAGTACTGTTGTTCAAGACTTAGGAATGCATATGAGCGAAGCAGATCACTCAGTGTTTTATCGTCATACAACTCATGACAAATGTATTTACCTAGTGCTATATGTGGATGATATTGCCATAACAGGTGATAATCACGACGGAATCACTAAACTCTAAGCAACATCTCTTTAGTCACTTTCAAACTAAAAACTTGGGAAGTTAAAATATTTTTTGGGCATTGAAGCAGCACAGTCAAATACAAGCATTGCTATTTCAAAGAGGAAATATGTCTTGGATATCTTGGATGAGACACAGATGTTGGATTGCAAACCTGTAGAAACACTTATGGATCCAAATGTTAAACTTGTTCCAGAACAGGGGGAGCCATTAAAAGATCTTGGACAATATCGAAGATTAGTGGAAAAACTCAATTATCTCACTATCACTTACCTAGACATTTCCTTTACCATAAGTGTGGTTAGTCAGTTTCTTCAAGCCCCATGTGATAGTCATTGGGATGTAGTGATACGTATCCTCAGATTTGTCAAATGAGCTCTAGGACAGGGTTTGTTATATGAAGACAAAACACATACATAAATTGTTGGATATTCAAAAGCTGATTGGACAGACTCTTCTTCAGATAGACGATCCACTTCAGGATATTGTGTCTTGATTGTGGGAAATCTAATATCATGAAAAAACAAAAAGCAAGATGTAGCAAAATCAAGTGTAGAGGTAGAATATTGAGCCATGACCTTAGTTACTTATGAATTTGTTTGATTAAAACAGTTACTTCAAGAATTAAGGTGTGGAGATATCAGTCCAATGAAATTGATTTGTGATAATCAAGCAGTACTACATATTGTTTCAAATCCAGTCTTCCATAAAAGGACAGAACACATAGAGATAGATTGTCATTTTGTCAGATAGAAGATTGAAATGAGTTGCATTGTTACTAGCTTTGTCAATTCAAATGATCAAATGAAAGACATTCTTACTAAGAAGACCCCGAATTGAATATATATGTAACAAGTTAGGAGCATATGATATATACGCTCTAGCTTGAGGGGGAGTGTTGAGATATGCATTGATCTCTTTCTATTATGTGTGCATAATTCTAGGCTAAATATCTGTACATATTTCCTTCCTATTTTGTATTTGATTTTCTTTCCTATTATGTATCTTATACTTAGTATATATACCCATTAAGCTTGAGAAAAAAATCAAGTTGATTTTTCAGACTTTATCTTCTCTCTTCTTTCTTCTCTCTAATTTCACAGAATGTAACATCACATGACACAAGATACCTATTCAAAAGAGGAGACAAACAACTATACCCTTTTTGAATACAAGAATACCCCAGGAAGTCACATTTTAATGACTTAGGGTCTAATTTAGAAATTTGCAAACAGACATCACAAATAAAACAAGAACATCCAAAGATACGAGATTCAATAGGAAACACATAATTATTAAGAAAAAAAATCTTATAAAGAATTTGATCATTGAGAATAGTGGATGGCATTCAATTAATAAAAAAAAACAAGCTATAAAAATAACATCATCCCAAAACTATTCAGGAACGTGTTTGAAATAAAGAGCCCTAACAGTTTTAAAAAAATGTCTATTTTTTCTTTCAGCTACCCCATTTTGAGATGGAGTATTAATATATGATGATTAATAAAGAATTCCATTATGAGCTATGTAGATCTGAAATGAATCAATAAAATATTTTTTGGCATTATTACTTTTCAATGTTTGTATGGACCTACCAAATTGGGTTTTATTTTAGCACAAAAATTTTTAAATTGTGAAAGCAACTCAGAAAGAGATTTCATTAAATAAATCCAAGTCACAAAAGAAAAATCGTCCACAAAGGTAACAAAATATCTAAAACTAGTCTTAGACATAATAAGACATGGTCCCTAAACATTTGAATGTACTAACTCAAAAATATGACTAACTCTTATATTAACTCGAGAAATAGAAGATAGATGATAAAGTTTTGTAAACTGACAAGGCTCAAAATCTAAAAAAGACACATCAGTAAACTAAGGATATCTTTAACAAAGGTAACAATGGATATCCCATCGACAATAAGCTTCAAAAGAAGATCGAGTGCTAGAACAAGCAATGGTATAGGATACCTGAGTACTCAAAATGTATAGAAAAGTGCTGGAACAGGCAATGGTCTAGGGTACCTAGATATCCAAAATGTATAAACCTCCTGATTCTCATCCTTTACAAATAATCCTCTTCATCATAAGATACTAAAACAAATAATGATCAGGAAAAAATGAGATACAACTAAGAGCATGAATGAGTTTACTAACGGATACTAAATTAAAAGAAAATTTTGGTAAACTCAATACGGATGACAAAGATAGTGTTGGTGTGAGATTGACAGTGTCAGAGCCAAGGAAAAAAAAGTAAAAACCATCTGCTAAGGTGACTGAAGAAGGAAAACTGTGCAATTGGAAAAGGGAAAATAAACTAGAATTACCTGTCATGGTATGTGGCACCAGAATCAATGATCCACTGAGAGAAAGAAGAAGAAAGAAGGCATGTATTGGTTTTACCTGTCTCAGCAAGGGTAGTGATGAATGAAGAGTTCTTTAATGCCTCTCTATACTAGGTAAATTTTGCATACTCATTTGCAAAATTTGTAATAGTCCGGTCTGAAGATGGAAGAGGAGCACCATTCATAGTTACAACATGAGCCGACTAAGATCTAGAAAATGTTTACTTTTTCTTTAGCAATTTCTGGAAAGTCCTTTTAGTGTGACCTGATTTATGACAATAGTAGCAAAACACTCTCCCTGTGCCCTGAATTCTAGCATTATGTCCACTATTACTGCCACCTTTGCTACTATTCTGAGAATCAGACTAACCAATTGATTCATTATTTTGACTAACAAGTGCACTAGACTGTTGTACGGATGAGGCATAGGAACTAGTATATGTAAGAAGGACCCTACTAAAGACCTCTTTTAGAGGTAATCTCAAGATTAGACAGAATATGTGACTTAGCACCATCAAATTGAGAATTAAGGCTAGCTAGAAAACTCATGATAGTCATTTGTCCACATTGAGTCTGCTGAACTCTGATATGATATCAATATTGAAAGGCAACAAGATATTTAATTCTTCATATATGAGACATATTTCCTTTACTAGAGAACAAAAGAGCCAAATATTCTATCAGTTCTTTTAAAAACTCATAGTAAGAGACATGACCGACATATTTATTCTCAATAGAGTTACAGGTTTGCAAGTATAATTGAGCATCAACCCTTAGCCATTCACTATAAGTCTCATCAATAGAAGGGTGCTCAGTTAAATGGTTGTTCATAGAGATACTAAGTAAATACAAACGGGCAATCTTACTCTAATCAAAATAATTAGTTCCATTTAACTTTTGTTCAATGATTTTTGACAGAATGGGAATAACATTAGGCACAATCACATTCGTTTGTTCAACCGGCATCATAAACAAGAAAATAATTTTTTTCCAACAACCAGCAAAGCCAAATACACCAAAAGTATGATTGTCAACACCTAAATAACAAGAAATTAAAAGATAGTAGCACCGAAAATCGCAGTATAAAAAGGGCATAAAAGACACTATGATGGGCAAATAAACACCACCGAAGCAACACCCAGACCGAGATGATTGTCGGAGAAGTCGATAAAAATGAGTACGTCACACGCTCTGGTGCGTGAAAGACTGAGCATAAGGTAACTAGAGCATGTGACACTCACGTGCTGGGTTTCCAGTGACCAGATTCTGGGAAGAGGTTGATTGGGAGGTGGCGCAACACATGGTGGGGGTGGTGAGACTCAAATGTTACTTAACAAGGGTGACCCAAGAATTTCAGAGATCTGCTCTCTAGGGTAGAACATAAAAGAAATTAAACAAAAAAAATCAGATACTGAAAGTTTCGAACCAAACTTTGATACTATGTAATCAACAAATGGTTTGGAAAATCTGATGATTGATATTTGCCAGAAATGGGCAATATATATACAACCCTAAGGATCACAGACTAGGAAACAAATCAACCTACTTAAGCTAATTACATAACTTTTGCTAATTAGGAATATTTAAAGAAGATTTACAGCTAGTTAATTGGAATAATATCTTATAATATTCACAACAGTATCCAATAACACCACTTTGTCCCCATAATAAACTGAAGGACAAAATCTCATTATTGAAGTACTGCAGATATATCTAATTTTTTCTAAAGCATAGATCTGTGAGCTATAGGATGGTTCAAGAGGCAGAAGATGATGTGCAATTCTCAGAAAATAACCAATGTATCTAATGTTAATGGATGGAATATTTGCAATTGAGCAATCCTTCTAAAAGTTCGTTATAAATATTTTATGAATTAGAAATAACAAACAGTACCTTCCAATTCCTGTCCCACAAATATTTAACTGTGAAGCATTAATGCCACGCCCATTTTGAGCAACTTCACCAAAATCCCAACCTTCTCCATATCTATGACAATGTTAATTTACCCGAATTGGGCCATCAATATGTGCATCAGAAGCATAAACAATGATAAAAATAATTATTATTATAATCATAATAATAATTTATAGCACAGAAATGATAAAAACCAAAATTTTTCATGATTCCAAACTTACATGTAGATTTTTGAACCATCAACTCCATCTCTTTCTTTTGTTAGGCTGTGGAGTGCACCTTTGGCTTTTACCTATGCACAAGCAAAAGAAACTGAACAACATGATTCATGTGCATCTATTATGATAGCACCACCCTAAATGCTTGCAAGCATTAAATAAAATTGGTACTAAGTTTCAGAATATGGCATCAATTGCCTAGACAAAAGATTCAGGCACCATGGAAAGTCATATATATAATTAATTTTACCATGAGTGGAATCACATGGCCTACTCATTTTCTATTTAAATATGTGATGCAATGACAGAAAACAAGTAAACATGACAGAACAATAATATTGATATACCTAGCATTTTAATTCACTACAAATTTCAATGACGATGTAAAAACTGTATAAAAAAAATCCCAAAAGATTGAAAGAAACTCATCACCATTGCATTTTTCATTATATGACCCATAAGGTCAAAGCGGAATCCATCAACCTGAAAAAGGAAAAAAAAAACAATAAATTATTAACAGATTATTAAACAATAAGCTCTTTTTTTTTTTTTTGGGGGGGGGGGGGGGAGTGTTGGGTTTATGGAGAGGGAGGTAAGGGGGTGGGAACTTTGAAGATGCTACAGATTATAAAATGAGAAGAGAAGAATGGTTGCATTCAAGATAAAGAAGTAGACAAGCTTCTGCATCAAAGTATTTTTATACATAAACAATATAACAATGCATATAAGTACCTTATAGTTGATAGTCCAATTTAAAAGGTCATCAATGATCAAGCGCTCAACCATATAATGCTCACTAGCAGTGTTATTTATACATGTGCTATGTTCGATAAAGCCATCATTGCTCCTCCTGAGATAATAACCTGGAACAATCTGGAAAAAAAAAGCCCCCAAAATCACAATGAAAACAGGGGTCAATCAACTAGAATAATAATTTTCTGGAAACAGGAGTATCTACCATAATGTGGTCAAATCCTTAGGTTATTATAACTGTAAATATTTATATTTAGTCAACTCTACAAAATAGGAAACTGTATGTTAATTTTTCTCCTTTTTTCCATTGGAGAGATGCTATGTATATTAATTTGCCAGATAATAAGAAATAATTTTATTCATTTCCATAAATATGGTATCCGAGCCAGGACTTGTTCTTTAATCTACCAAGAAAATCTAAAAATCTTATTGGTCCATAGCCAAGAAAACCCAAGTCGCTATTCATCATGTCCAATCCAGAATCAGCCGCAATTGATACATCAGAAGTCATTGAGAAACATGCCTACAGTACTGATTCTCACCTGCACTAATTACCAACTTCAAACTTACTGGTGATAATTTTTTGCACTGGTCTCCATCAATCAAGTACATTAGGGACTGAGAGAAAATTTGATAGTGATAGAAGGAAAAAAAAAGGCACCAACAAGAGAGGACTCGCCATATGCTGCTTGGGATGCTAAAGCTCCTTAATGATGATATGGTTACTGAATTCCATGGAAGAGGACATGAGCTCCTACTACATGTGTTATCCAGCAGCCAAGGAACTCTAGGATAATGTAACCTAGACGCATACGGATTTGGGAAATGAGTCCAAAATATATGAACTGATAATTAAACTTGAAAAAAAAAAATCGTCAAAGAAAGGACAGCACCACTAAGCATTTCAATCTGATAATGTAACCTAGACGCATACGGATTTGGGAAATGAGTCCAAAATATATGAACTGATAATTAAACTTGAAAAAAAAAATCGTCAAAGAAAGGACAGCACCACTAAGCATTTCAATCTGATAATGTAACCTAGACGCATACGGATTTGGGAAATGAGTCCAAAATATATGAACTGATAATTAAACTTGAAAAAAAAAATCGTCAAAGAAAGGACAGCACCACTAAGCATTTCAATCTGTTGAAAAGATTATGGCAAGATTGAAACCTGTTCAATAATTATAAGTGGAGATCAACTAAGAATTGAGATAGCTATGGAAAGATGGAGGATCATCATATCTACAAATTTCTGGCTGGGTTAAACATTGAATTCGATGAAGTCGGAGGGAGAATAATTGACCACCAACCTCTATCACCTAATAGTGAAGTCTTTGCTGAAGTCGGAAGAGGAGAAAGTTGTAGGAATGTTGTGCACAAAACAAAGATTGTTGCTACTCCTATGGAAAACTAAATCACTGTTGCACCAAATAAAAGTGCAAACAAGATTTTTAAATCTCAGCAGCCTAAAAAACTTCATATATGGCGTGATAACTGCAACAAACCAGAATATCAGGAAGCTTGCAAATTGGAAGAACAGAAAGCCAAATGACAGACCAACATATGCTGCATCCTTCTATGCAAATGAGGCTGAAGCAAGATCATTAGCAAGGAGCAGATGGATCATCATCTTAAACTAATAAAAACCCATCATTTAAAATCTGGTACTCCTAGTGGCTCTTTTGCATCGACAAGTATCATATCTCTAATGCTCTATCTTGTAGTAAATATTATGCCTCATTGATTCGGCGGCATCTTATCACATGAATTCACTCTCTATCATATTCCATATTTATTCACCCTTTGTGGAATTGAAAGCATTAAGACTAATAATGGAAGTTTCTCATCATTAGATAAAAATTTCAGAAAATATAACTCTTCAATTTGTCCTCCATGTTCCTAAACTGACATGCAATTTGTTATTTGTCACTAATTATCCATAGACTCTTCTGTCATGTTTTCTTTGACTCTCATTGTGAATTTCAGGACCTAAACTCGGTGAAAACGATTGGCAATGCTAGAATAGTCAATGGTCTTCACTATTTTGATGACGATCTCTTTGGAAATAAAACAGCTCAAAGGGTATAATAGTAGTATCACTTCAATTCTGCTTGCGATTAAATAATGCTTCAACAGTTTAGATTAGAACATCCTAGTTTCCCATATCTTAAACATTTGTTTCCTATGTTGTTTAAAAATTTTGATTATTCTTTTTGATGTGAAGGTTGTTATTTATCAAAAGCCATCTAGCTCCTTGTCTTTCAAAAAGCAACTGCACCTCCAAAACCTTTTCACTTAATTCACAATGATGTGTGGGCCCCATCTAAGGTCACCGTCGTCGCAAAAGGTGATTTATAAGTTTTAGAAATGATCATACTCAACTTTGCTGGGTTTATTTGATACATAAAAAATCTGAAGTAAAAAATTTATTTTGGGATTTTTACAAAATGATGGAATATCTGTTTCAATCAAAAATCAACATTTTGAGGACTGATAATGGAAGGAGTACTTGAATGAACTTTTAGGGAATTTTTAAGTAGCAAATGTACTTTACATCAATCTAAATGTCGCAACACAAAAATGATCTTGCTAAAAGAAAAAAATAAGCATTTATTAGAAGTAGCTCGAGGCTTAATGTTTTCTATGAATGTTCTTATTATCTTTAGGTAGATGCTTTTTTGACTGCATCTATTTAAATAACAAAGTGCCTACTTAAGTTTCACAATATGTTGCACCCTTAGAATATTTCCAAAAAAAAAAAAAAACCTTTCCTGCTTGTCACACTATTTTAATTAACCTTGAATGACTTTGGCTGAACTATTGTTGCTCATTTACTCAGCCA
Organism: Triadica sebifera; assembly: GCA_023653625.1. Taxonomy (NCBI): domain Eukaryota; kingdom Viridiplantae; phylum Streptophyta; class Magnoliopsida; order Malpighiales; family Euphorbiaceae; genus Triadica; species Triadica sebifera. The sequence goes on along the minus strand of CM042898.1, from coordinate 12,331,085 downwards.
ACGACGATCCAAACTTGATCCTTAAGCTGAAAAGTCTATTTTCATAGGATATGACCCAAACAAAATAGGTTAGAAATGATATAGTATGCATGTCTCATCTTGAGGGAGAGAGAAGAAAGGAAGACAATTTTTGGGAGACAAACTTTGGATCCATTACCAAATCTTGTTCTTTCATCTCCATCCAAATGTTTTGAAAAATAAATGTAGAAAATGGATTTTCAAGATATGGAAAACAAAAGAGACTCAAATCAAACTTTGCCAACATAAAATGGCTTGCAAGCAAGAGGAGAAATACTAGAGTTGGAACAAACTGTTCCCAAGCCTGAACTTGTAGTTTCCACTTCGGACAAAAAATCAGCAAAAAGATAAAAGACCAACCAACCATCTATGTTACAAAGCCAAACAACATCTCCTGAAAAAGGCCTCTAGTAATTCAGGTAATTCTAATCTTGTTCCTCAACATATTACTATTCAACCTCTAGTTCCTCCTTAAAATGATCTACCAACAAATTGTGATCTTCCTATAACTATCAAGAAAGGAATGCAACAATTCACCAAATATCCCATTTGAAGAATATTTAACCTATAATAGACTTTCCAAAGGTCATAGAAACTTTACTTCAAAAATAACTAACATGTTTGTTCCTAAAACTGTTGAGAAAGCCTTGGATAATCCAAAAAGGAAATTAGCAATTATGGAATAGATTAATGCCTTAGAGAAGAATGATACTTATGAGATAGAACCCACCTAAGGACAAGAAGCCTAGGATGCAAGTGGGTATGTGCAGTTAAGTGCAAAACTCATGGTAGTGTGAAAAGTTTCAAGGAGAGACTAGTGAAAAGAGTCCACACAAATTTTTGGGGTTGACGACCAAAATATTTTTGCTTTTAGTGCACTAAATTCAGGTATTACTGTCTCTAGCCATAAACTTCACTAGCTTTTACATCAATAGATGTAAGAAATGCCTTCTTGAATGAAGATCTAGAAGTTTGATGATAAATTCTGCAAATTAAAAAAAAAATCGACATAATTTTTCAAACAATCCATAAGAGTGTGGTTTTAAAGGTTTAGGAAGGTTTTGAAGAAACAAGGACACAATTAAGGCCAAGAAAATCATATTGTCCTAGAAACATTGAAGAAAAGGTAAAGTAGCTATCTTGATTGTCTATGTAGATGGCATCACCCTAACAGGTGATGATAATGCCAAGTTAGAGATATTGAAGGAAATACTTGCAGTAGACTTTGAAATAAAAAACCTAGATCACTTAAATGTATTCCTGGAATGGAGTTTGCTAGATCCAAATAGGGTGTCTTTGTCACGCGATGCAAGTATACACTTGAGAAAATTTGAATTCTTGAATTGAATTAATTTTCACTGTAACATACATTTCTATTTATACAACGGAAGATAAAATCTAAAAGAGGAAAATAGAGATTTTTTGTTTATATGGTAGAAGCCTAATTACAGGAATCATAATCACTAGAAATCAAGTAGAAATTAAGGAAAGAGCAGCTATATTTTGCCACACTCCCCCTCAAGCTAGTAAATGGATATCATCCATTTCAAGCTTGCTTATGAAACATTGAAACATTGTTCTAGCCAAACCCTTAGTGAGCACATCAACCACCTAGTCACTAGTAGAAACAAAGGGAGTACAATTTAAGCCACTATCAAGCTTCTCTTTAATAAAATGTCTGTCAATTTCAACATGTTTTGTACGATCATGTGGCATGGGATTGTGAGCAATGTCGATGGTAGATTTGTTATCACAATTGAGCTTCATAGGACCTTCCCATTTAGTTTTGAGGTCATTCAAAATGAGTCTTAGGCATAAAAGTTCATATATCCTAAGAGTCATAGCTCTCAATTCGGCTTCAAGATTAAACTTGACAATTGCATTTTGCTTCTTACTTATTCAAGTTACAAAATTACCTCCTACATAGGTGCAATATCCAAAAGTAAATCACCTGTCAAGTGCAGAACCTGCATAATCTGCATCTGTATAGCTTTCAAGGGTCAATTTCTCTCCTTTTTTGAACATAACTCCTTTTCCAGGAGAGCCTTTCAAATATGCAAGATTTTATTCACAACTCTTATTTTCTTTTGGACTATGCATAAATTGACTTACAACACTCATAGTGTAAGTAAAATCGCGCTTAGTGTGGTATAAGTATATAAGTCTCGTAACAAGTCTTTGATCAAACCACAAGTTCTGGAAATTCTCCCAATCGATGATTCTATTCAATCGGTGCTTCCACAAGCTTACAGTCTAGCATATCAGTGTCCTTCAAGAGATCTGACACATACTGCTATTAAGAGATGAATATTCCTTTCTGAGAGCAAGTTACCTCAATACATAGGAAATACTTAAGTTTACCAAGTTCTTTGATCTCCAAATAATCTACACCATATGTTTGAGTGTAGCAACCAACCTTGCCTTGTATCGTTCTAAGGTTCTATTAGAATTATACTTCACAATAAACATCCATCTGCATCCAACTAGCTTCTTTCCACTAGGTTGCCTCACTAGATCCTAAGTGTTGTTTTTCTCAAGTGGATCCATCTCAACCTGTATGGTCTTTTTCCAATTTCCATTCTCTACTGCCTCAAATAATGTTTTTGGAATAGGAATGCAAGAAATGTTCTATGGTTGGGAGAGAGAGTTATAGGACACATACAAATTGATGGTATGTTTAGTACATGTTTGTTTGCCTTTTCTGATAGTATGGGTTGACTTTCTGGACTTACAAGCACATATTTATTATTTGATAACTCAAGAAAAAATAAAAACATTTTTCAAAAGGAGAGATTCATTCAAATAAACATCTCCTTGACCAATTATAATTGTAGCGGTTATTTTTCTATTGCTTAGGCAAGGAATATATGAAATAAATTTATGTGAGGAGTTTGTCATGCGATCAATAGCTCCTGAGTTAATGACCCAAGAGTTGGGAAATACAATATCTGAAGTATTAGAAGAACTGGAAAAGGAAATAGGATTGCAGTGAGAAACCTGAGAATACCAATGCACTAATACCGAATGAAGGTTGTGGTTTTTGTTTCTGTAAGGTTTCCAGCAACCCCTTGAGCTTCTCTATTTCTTCACTATTAAAAATATCATGAAAACTAGAACTCCCCATATTAGAAGTAGCAACATAGACTTACCTCTCCTTTTGATTGCCCCCCTTTCAGATTTTGAGGCAAATTATGAAGCTTTCAATATTTTCTCTAGTATGTTGGGGCTTTTTGCAAAAAGTACACCATAAAAAGTCTTTGGCGGTTTTTTAGGCATCTACCTATCCATAACCCACACTATTATGTTGTTCCATGTTAGAATTTTTGGTGGTTTTGGACAATAGAGCTGACCTTTCTACATATGGTGTTTCAAGCATAACCCCCTCGAACCTTTTTCAACCAGAACAATTGCATTTGTTTCATTTAGTGAAGATAATTCCTCTTTTCCAAGGATCTGTACTGGTACTACATCGAATTCCACATTCAAGCCAACTAGGAAATCATATATTATGTCCTTTTCATCAAACCTTTTAAGAATTGCAGCATCTTTGCCTCATTTGAATGCATTGATAATGTCCATTTCTTGCTATAGACCCTTTAGAAAGTTGGAATATTTTGTGACAGAACAACTTCCTTTGTTAGCATTTGATATTTTTGTTTTAATCTTATAAATTTGAGTAGTATCACGAACCTTTGAATAAGTGTGTTTAACGACTTCTCATATGTCCTTAATTGTTCCAAGAAACATGTAAGCATCATTGATTTCAGGTAACATAAAATTCCATGGCTAGGACGTTACCATAGAGCCTTCCTCATCCAATGCATCACATTTCGGATCTCCTGGTTTTGGACCAGTACCTAATAGGTGGCTTAACATCCCTTTTCTTTTGAGACCATTTCAAATAGTTTTTCCTATTCAATCAATAGGCCGATTGGATAGTTTGCAACTCACTTGTAGAATTGTGAACGCTATTATCCCCTATAGATCTTCCTTAAATTCTCTATTTTATTGTTGTCAGTCATAATTTATTTGCAAAATTTCAGAGATCAAAATAGCATCAAAATTCTAGTAGAACATAATAGAGAAAAACAAATGCAGAGATTACCGAATGGTGGTAGATCAAAAAGGCCCTTCCAAATGACTTTGATATTCACCACAAAACCTAGGAAAATTCCATGGAAGGTCAATCGACGCCAGAAAAAAATTAGAGATGATTTCTTTATCAAACACACCTTCACACGCTGTCGTGTAAAAACTGCGATTAGAAACAAAGACAACATGTGAGGCTCACGTGCTTGCTTTTCGGTGACCGAGTTTTGACGACTGACTCAAATTCAAGTGGCACTCCTTGTGAATAAAAAACCACTCTAAGATGGTGGTCAAGGTGAGGTAGCCCTGTTCTAGGCTTTCCTCATACAAAAACAGACCTAGGTTTTATGAATCAAGCTCTGATACCATAAGAAAATTTGAATTCTTGTATTGAATTAATTATTAATTTTTAGTAGTGTACACTTCTAGTTATACATGAGAATATCTAATATAAATAAGGAAAATAGAGATTCTTTCCTATACAGTAGAAGCCTAATTACAAAAATCATAATCACTAGAAATCAGGAAGAAATTAAGGAAAGAGTAATTGTATTTTTCCACACTTGACATGCTTAGTGAAATGAGCATGCTAAGCTAAACACCAACTGAACCTAATTTAAAGTTGCAACATGTTAAAAATGAAGATGTGATGAATGTAGAAATTGATTTTCTTATCCCATAGCCCGACATTGCATTTACATTAAATAGAGTAAGCCAATTCATGCATTCGCAGTTATGGGAGCATTTTGATTTTTGAAGCAAAATACAAGATTCCAAGGTATTCAAAAGGAAGTCCTAGAAAAGGTCTATTATTTAAAAAACAAGTGTACCTTTAGACGGTAGTATATTGTTATATTTAGGTCAAAACAATCTATTTAGGCACCCAGTGACACAGTCCATAATTTATAGCCATAACATATATCCTAATGCAGATTGGGGTAGGAGCATTACCAATTGAAAATCTACTTTATAGGAGCATTACCGATTGAAAATCTACTCTAGCCCATCGTGCTTCGTTGGGGAAAATTTTGGTTACTTGGCAAAGTAAACAACATAATGTAGTTGCTAGATCAATGGCTCAAGGAATTTATAAAACTCTATGGATTATGAGATTATAAGAAGATATAAAAATTATAAATACACCACCAATGAAAGTGTGCTGTGACAACAAGGAAACATTGCAATTTCTCATAATCCTATTATTCATGTGAGAACCAAACATGTGGAAGTCGATAAGCACGCCATCAAAGAAAATATTAAGGGATAGATATGCATTGACTTACATACCCACTATAGATCAAGGACTACAAAAAAGTCGGTTTGACTATTTAATTGTTAAGCTGGCCAAGGAAGAATATTCGAGCTAGCTTGAGTGGGAGTGTTGGAAACAGGAATATCTATCATGATGTAGCTGAAACCCTTTAGATATTAAAGCTGTATATATTTAGATTTAGAAAATATCATTTCTTCCTCGATAGACGACAAATAAGGCAAACTTTTTTTAATTTCGATCCAACTTGTATCAGCAATAATAATAGGAAATCTCAATGCTACAAAATAGAAAATTATATATTCTGAATTAATGGGAACCTAAATTTTCTGTTTGTATCCATTATAAATAGAGATGTGTATATTATTTTGAGTGCTAATAAGAAATAATTTAATTCATTCCTGTTAAATTAAATATAGTAGACAGGAAAACAATTATTTATAAATGTGATCCCAAATTGAGAGTTCAAAAACTGTTAGAATCTAGAAAGCCATAACTGGAGAACACATCAATAACAAACCTTATCTAGAACAGAATTTTCATCAAAAGGCCCGCTTGCATGTAAATGATTGTAGACAACATCCAGCACAACACGAAGACCAATATGGTTAAGTGCCTGCATTCAATAAGAACCAATTTTGAAAATATTGTTGAGCAATATCATTCAGTTGACTGTTAATAGACACAAAACTAATCTAGCTATGGTTCATGCCTAAGATATATAGGACATAAAATCTGTTCACCATATCAGAAAGTAGAGAAAAGCAAAAAACAAAAAAAAGGACCTGAACCATCTTTCTGAACTCAATTGTACGGGAAGGACCATTTGGATTACTTGCATAACTTCCTTTAGGAATCCCCCAGAGGACAGGATTGTACCTTAATAAGGCAAATGAAAAGTCAATATTTTTTTATGTTTATTCACAGGGATGCTGGTTCCAGCCAGCATTAGGGAGCATACCCCCAATTATAACCATCACTATTTTGGATTGCCGTGATCTGAGCTTGTTGCTCGACTGAGTCTGGTGGCAATTTTTCTAGCATCACGTTGTCTGCAAAGCAGCAATGTCACACATGTGAAGGATGAATGTAACAAGACATGTCAAGGCAAGTGACCAAGCATGTCCAATTTCAAAAAATGAATATGAGAACCTTGAAAGCTTCAAAATATTAAGCAGCAAAAAAATTCAAAAAGAAAAATGATTTTTTACCATCAGATTTGTCTCATTGACTCCTCATGAACTTGAGAAAAAAAAAATTCTATCTCTGTATTAGTGAACATATAAAAATCTTAATAGAGGTTGATTTTAGAATTCATAGATTCTCTTTTGTGAGATGAAATTCATCGTTCATCAAATTATATGTGGTTCTGTACTTTCAAAAGCTACGTATTTGGCATGCTATAAACTTAATATACACAATGAATCAAGGGAGAAAAAAGAACGAAAATCATAAAATTTTTGCACAGTATAAATGCTTTAAGAAAAGGAAAAGAAAAAAGAAAAAAAAAACATCATGCCAAACTCATATTGCAACCATCTATGAACTATATTAAAAAGTGGTGTAATCAAGCCAAACTGAGCCTGCTATCATGATTCTCATGTTTGATTTTCTTATGTTTGCTTCAAGCTCGGGATAAGTTAAGCTCAAATTCTTGTTCAAGGTTAGTTTGTTAACTTTTTACTTAACCTTAAAGCCTGTTCACTAGCTTCACATGATAACACATTATAAATAATTAAAATTATTTTTATTACAGATATGGTAGTTGTAGATATGATAGCTGATTATTAGGGATTAGGTTTAGTTTTTATTTCCTCATTAAACTTATGTAACTTGCATAAATACCTATGTATAGTGAAGTGGTAATCAATCAATTTCTCAAAATCTTATGTTTCTACATGGTATCATAGTTGTCTGAAATAAATTTGGGTTTTATTTTCTTGTCCTAGACAAAAAGAGTTTTGGGTCACCATTTTAGGGAGACTTTGTTTTGTCACCGCATGCCCTAGAAGCACCACCTGCCGATCAGTACTTCCTCAAAATCTAGTGACCAGAATCCTCATGCCTGAGTCATACGTGACACCTGAGGATTTTGCTACAGTGTCACATGCCGGCGTGTGAGGGAGTGTGCAGCCGACCCATCTTCGTCGGTCTCTTCTAGAATGGTCGTTTGGTCTTAGGGGTTGCTCCGATGGTGTTGGTTTGCCTATCAATAAAGTATATATACTCTGTCCTCTTTATACAATGATTTTCGATGCCCCATTAATGCTATTTGGGTGAGTGGATTATTAGATTTCCTACTCTTTTAGTATTCAAAATAATTTTAAGCGGTTAGCTTGATTATTTTAACCAAATATGGAGAAGTTTGTCATGATATTTGCTGATAAATATGTCAAGTATCAAGAATTTCTAAAATCTCGATCTAGTCAGCCTACTCTTGTCATTACTCTCGTCGAATCAGGTAAACACAAGGTAATTCTAGTTTATTTTCTACCTTTTAGAAACACACATTTAACTCTAGTTTTACTTAAGCAGATGGTTCCACATCGTCTATACTTGGGTCTGGCACAATTATTTCCACCCCATCGCTTCCTATGTCATCTGTTCTTAGTTTACCTCATTTATTCTTTAATTCAATTTCTGTTAGTAAACTTACTCATATCTTAAACTGTTGTATCTCATTTTATCCTGATTATTATGTGTTTCAGGATCTTGTGACGAAGGAGATTATTGGTAAGGGACATGAGTCTGGGAGGCTCTACATTCTTGATAAGAAAATGCCAAGATCCATAGTTTGTTCTGGAGTAGTCACCCATTTTGAAGCACATTGTAGGTTTGATCATCTTTCTATTTTTGTGTTAAAGAAACTCTATCCTTAGTATCAAAATATATATTCGTTAGATTGTGAGTCGTGTCAATTTGTAAAACATCGTCATCTTAGTTATAGTCCAAGAGTCAATAAGAGAGTTAATGCTCCTTTTGAGTTAGTTCATTCAGACGTTTGATGTCCTTGTCTTGTCACATCCAAAATTGGGTTTAAATATTTTGTTACATTTGTTAATGATTATTCTTGGATGACATGATTATATTTAATGAAAAATTGGTCTGAGGTGTTTTCTATTTTTCTATTTTTTGTACTAAAATTAAGACTCAATTTCATGTCTCTGTTCAAACTTTGAGAAATGACAATGCTAAAAAATATTTGTCTGCCACTTTTCAAAATTTCATACTTCAATATGGTATTCTTTATTAGACTTCTTGTGTTGATACACCATCTCAAAATGAGATAGTTGAGTGGAAAAATATATACCTTTTGGAAACTGCGTAGGCTTTATTGTTCCAAATGAAAGTTCCTAAATATTTTTGGGTAGATGTTATTTCTACCGTTTGTTTTCTGATTAATCGAATGTCCTCACCTTTTCTTAATGGTGAAAAACCTTATTATGTTCTTTTTTCAAATAAAGCATTATTCCCCATTGAACTTAGGATATTTGGATGTACATGTTTTATTCGGTATGTTTATCCACATATCACAAAATTATATCCTAAATCCCTTAAGTGTATTTTTCTTGAATATTCTTGTGTCCAAAAGGGATATAGATGTTATTGTCCTACTCTTAACAGGTATCTTGTTTCAACTAATGTCACCTTAAAAGATACTCCATTTTCTTCAGCAACATCTTACACAAGTCAAGAGGAGGATGATTGGTTAATCTACACTATTACACCTTCAGTTCATAATCATGTTAAGTTTATTATTGATCAGCCTAAGCCCCCTATAATACAAGTCTATTCCCCGCGAACTTCACCCTCAAAACCATGTCTTGAGTTAGCTGCATCCACTCCTTCATCGTCAGATCGAGTCCTTCAGTCTATCAATTCAGATGACCTTCCTATTGCTTTTCAAAAAGGTAGACGTCAGTGTACTTATCTTGTTTCTTTTTTTATCTCATAATTGTTTGTCATCATCATTTTGTTCTTTTATTGCTTCTTTGGATTCAAATTTTGTTCCTAAAATTGTTCATGAGGCATTGTCTCACTCTGGCTAGTGTTAGGCTATGATTGAGAAAATGAATGCTTAGAAGACAATGGTACTTGGACTGTGATGAATTTACCTACAAGGAAGAAAGCAATTGGCGGTAAATAGGTATTTACAGTCAAAGTCAATCCTGATGGCTTAGTTGCACGCTTGAAAGCTCGTCTGATTGCTAAAGGATACGCTCAAACTTATGGCATTGATTATTCTGACACTTTTTCTCCTGCTACCAAACTTACATTTGTCAGATTATTTATTTTTATGACTGTCACTTATGATTGGTCATTGCATCAATTGGATATAAAAAATGTCTTTCTTCATGGTGATCTTCAGGAATAGGTATACATAGAGCAACCGTCGGCTTTGTTGCTCAGGGGGAGTTTGGAAAGGTATGTCATCTTCATAAATTATTGCATGGATTCAAACAAAGTCCTCGTTCTTGGTTTGGAAAATTTAGCCAAGTTGTTGAGAAGTTTGGAATGAAGAAAAATCAGTTTGACCACTCAGTGTTCTACAGAAAGCCTGCAGATTATATTATTCTACTAGTAGTGTATGTAGACGACATTGTCATTACCGGTAATGACACTACAAGTATTTCATCTCTTAAATATTTTTTCCATGACCAGTTTCATACTAAAGTTTTGGGGATGTTGAAATATTTTTTCAAATGTTGAAGTAAATAGAAGCAAAAAGGGAATTTTCTTATCTCAAAGAAAATGTGTTTGATCTATTGTCTGAGACAGGGAAATTGGGGGCTAAACCGTATAACACTCCAATGGTTCCTAATTTGCAACTCACAAATGAAGGAGAATTGTTTGAGGATCCTGAGATATATAAAAGATTGGTTGGAAAACTCAACTATCTTATTGTGACCCATCCAGATATTGTATATTCAGTTAGTGTTGTGAGTCAATACATGTCTTCTCCAACTATTTATCATCATTAGGCAGCATTGGAACAAATCTTGTGTTATTTAAAAGGAGCACCTGGGAGAGGCATTTTATATGGCAATCATGGTCATACTAGGATTGAGTGTTTTTATGATGCTGATTGGGCGGATTCTAAGGATGATAAGAGGTCTACTTCAGGTTATTGAGTTTTTGTAGGCAGGAATTTGGTTTCATGGAAAATCAAGAAACAGATTGTAGTCTCACGTTCAAGTGCAGAATCAAAATATCAGACCATGGCACAATCTGCATGTGAAATTATTTGGATATATCATCTTCTAACTAAAATTGGTCTTAAGACTTCAATACCAGCTAAGCTATGGTGTGATAATCAGACTGCTCTTCACATTGCATCCAATCCGGTGTTTCATGAACGAATAAAATATATTGAGATTGATTGTCACTTTCTTTGTAAGAAAATCCAGGTCTCATCTCCACTGGTTATGTTAAGATAGGAGAACAACTGGGGGATATTTTTACAAAACATCTTAATGAGGTTTGAGTTGAGTATATTTGTAACAAGCTGGACATGATTAATATCTATACTCTAGCTTAAGTGGGAGTATTACAGATATGGTAGTTGTAGATATGATAGCTAATTATTGGGGATTACGTCTAAATTTTATTTTCTTATTAAGCTTATGTAACTTGTATAAATACCTTTGTATAGTGAAGTGGTAATCAATCAATTTCTCCAAATCCTCTATTTCTACAATTTTTATTAGATAACATACTGCTATCAAACTAATGTGCTTAAAAGAAGTTTTTATACGTTCAATACTTATTTATAACTTAGATAGTTTTACTGTATAATTATTTCTACAAAATACTAAATAAATATGATAAAAATTAAAATATTTATAATATTGTTGAAAATAGACTTCACACACATGGGTTGTCAAATCAAACTTAGAGACGTTCAATAGTTCATTAGGAAAAATTGAGATTAAAATCATGACTATTTGTTTGTTTAGATCATAAACAAGCGAAACTCAAGCCAAGCTCCAGCATTTTGCATGGTTTTATAGCCCTACTTGAATGTAGCTGCATAGTAAAGAATCACTAATTCACTTTGGAGAAGAGTAGCATATAATCAGTAAAATTTGGGCTTAGATATATGCTTACCCACAGACTCCCAGTTCTCTTTTACATCATCAACACCAGCAAAGTGAAAGGTTGGTAGTAGATGAACATGACTAATTCCAGCATTTGATAGTTTCTTCAGATGAAGTACACCTGCTGAATCCTTCAAGCAGAAAGTGCATACTAAAGTTAAAGGAAGCACTATTTTTTCACTTATTCCTAATTATTTGAAAATTTATTGAAAAACCTCAAAAGTGAAAACATATTCCCTCTTATTTGTACAGTATTTTGATGTCTTAGGCACCAACAATGTTGCAAAATGTCGATCAAGGAAAAGGTATGAACGGCACCAACTGATTCACATTTTGCAACAAGTATTCTTTACAGAATATTAGAGCCAATTGATATACCAGCCACCTACTAATATTAATACTGTGATTGCTATCATGTGCTAGCGTCAATGCAGAAGTCATATAAAATGTTATGGCCCACCCATCATGGTGCAGATTTTTATAGAACTTGTAAAATGCATTAAATGAATAGATATTAAAGAAACTGACAGAACTTTAAAAAAAATGCAGCTGACTTGTGAACTTAATGCATACATAAAGAAAATATATAAATCAAGTTCTAGACCAGCAAAAAACAGAAGAGAGACTATACTTCTAATATTATCAGTACAAAAGAGTGTATTGGAGGATTTTGCTACTCTTGGCTTTGAGTTCAATTTTTTGGTATTAGAGGGAAATCAAGTAAAAGCATATGTACAACAATGACACTCTTAAGCCAGTAGCAGGTGTTTACAGGTTCTGCTAACAGCTGCCAATTGGCTGCACAAAAATAAATATAAATAAAAAAGCCCATTATTTAAAAGGATTAATAGTAACATCCACTTGAAGATCTGTGAAAAAATAGCTGCTATATTATGGACCAGCCATTATTTAAAACTGTGATCCACTGTGTTATACATTTCCATAATTGCATTGTGATAAAAAAAAAATGTGTCCTACACTTGTAATCAGAAACGCAAATCAAGAAAACCTCAATATTCTTCTAAGAATCATAGATTCTAATTGTAAAATTAGAAGAACAGACTACCTCCAGAGTGAAGGCCAGATAACCACCTTGAAGGTTGGGAGGCACAGTGTGATCATTAGCACTACAATAGCATCACTGAATATTAGAATCGCAAAGCAACAAGAATGCATCATATCAAATAAATAAATAAATAAAAGAATAACCTTATTTTTCCATTATATAAGCCTAAACTACTAATCTTTTTCTTTGACATAATGTGAGACTAAGTCAAAGCAAGTTAACACAAGACAAGAGTGTATTACCTAAAATCCCTTATATGCAACTCATAAATACTTATGTCAGAGAAGGAAAGTAAACTGGGTTTTTCATCTGCCAATTTATCCCATCCTTCAGGTTTCAAAGTATCACAATTGATATCCACCAATAATGTCATCTTGCCATCAGAAGAGAGCCTGTTCCAAATACACAGAAAGGAAACAGCAAAAGAAAACATCAGCATGCACATTATCCCACTAATTAAATCAATAGATGCATTTACAGTAGATAACATATATATATATATATATTATTAATAATGCTGTGCAATATCAGAACATGTATTCAACTAAACTATTTTTAAAGAACTGTTGGCAAACTGAGACAACCAGCATACCCTCTAGCATATGGATCATTTGCATAGCTTTGTTCTATGCGCAAGGTGCTAGGATGGTAGACCGATACTTCATAGACATAATAACAACCTTCCCAGTCTTTTGGTCCTTTAATGCTCCAAACTCCATCAGCCTCCATAAGCTGACGAACTTCCAAGGGTTCCTTACTTAATGGATCCCTATAAATGCAGACCTGAACAGCCTATTTTTGAAAAGAGAAAAAAAAAATAAAGGAAATGGTCATGGCTGATTATGCACTAGAAGACAGGTTGATAGAAGGGCGCAAACAGGAAAACTGGAATCTGTTCTAGTATTTATCATACTTGAGCAGTTGGGGCCCAAAGATAGAGTGACACGGCATCTTTGGAATAATGCGCACCCAGGGGACCATCATATGAGAACAATTCATCCAAAATACCAGGTAACTGCAGACCAGTAGCGTTGGTACATTTCCCATCAGCTGTTCAAATGGAACAGAAGGAAAATTAAAAGCAGGCAATAACTAAGTGGCTGCAAATGGCAACTAGAGATTCAAATAGCACAGGATGGTTTACATATCCAGAAAAGAGAACTTGCACAGTTTATAAATGATTGACATGACAAGCAAACTGCCAAAAGGATACAACAAATCGCAAATATCACATTACTAGGATTCAATCATTTATCTGTTCAGTAAATTGATCTACTATAGGTAAAACATTGAAATGAAAGCTTAATAAATATAAAATTTATAGTAACATTTGCAATAGAGCCTAATTCCTTATAACTACTTACAAATAGAAAAGCAATTTTAGCCAAGATAAGGATACATGCTAAAATTCTCAAGTCGCAAGCATCACATTTGAGAAAAATTCATTAGCATCCAAAATGGTAAGTGCAAGACCCTGAAGAATTATTGATTACATTTTAAAAATAATTGAATATTCTTTTACAACTTGAATAATTTAAAGATAAACAAAAGAAAAATTTACATCTTTTCACTATGTCTTCTTTCTCTACCGTTTCCTCCCGGTGACATAGTGGGTTCAATATAGCCAACCCTCATATTTTATTTGCCGCCAAATGTGGATTCAATACATAACACCCTGCTCCTATAAATGAAGCAAGACTGAAGTTAAGATGATCCTTATTTATGTCCTATTCTCTATGAGTACTGACAGACTCTTAGGCACCAAAGTGGGCATGCTGGTTATCTGACATCCCTTGATCGTATTTTCTTCATCTTACAGGTTTTTAAACCAAGAGGCCACTCCAAAACTGATTTGATGCTCATGATAAATTTTCTTCATTTATATGAAATTTTTACAAAATAAAATATATGGTATACCAGCAAGTTGAGGGTTTTGGCATAAGCAAATTTAAGTTTGGCAAAATTTACACTAATATAAGATATTGTATGTATGATTGAAAAAATTAAAACAACTGAACATAAATAAAGAAGTTATCAAAAACTTAAATTTTTGAATCATGATTCTAAAGGGAATATACAATTTCAATGGGTTATCGGAATTACCAAAGTAACAAAATGTTCATTTTGAAAGAAAAACCAATTACAATAGCCTTAAATGGGTTTCCTGGGAAGAAAATTCACAAATATTACTGCTCCTTAGCATTTATGCAGGAAATGGTCACTCTCAATACTTTGAACTCACACCAGTGTAGATGCAAATCCAAGACTTCTACCATCACACTGGTCATATGATTAGTTATATAATTTGATAAGGATGACTTAGAATGAATTATTAAAAGGAAAGCTCCACAAAACACTTACAACCAAATGCTGCAATTGCTAGTTGGCATTTGAGAAGAGATTTGGTATCAAGACCAGGAGGCACTTTGAGAGCTCTGTAATCTCGAATATGAGGAAATTTTGCAACCACCTAGCAAAGCGAAGTTAAAAGAATTGACTAAATCATAAGCAGTCCCTTGAAACTTGTTAAGAAGCTGAAATGTGTTAAATAAAGAATGATGAAAATTTACATACACAAACCACATAAAGCCTGAGAGCAGTCATCAATAATGCAGCCAAAAGAGTTCAATGGTTATACAAAGGACTTAATTATCTTACATTTTCCGGAAGCCCTCCATCATATAACTCAAGCTTAGTTTTCACGTCATAGCCTGTTAGCAGGGAAACCTCATCAATTACCGACAATAAGTGCTTACTAGAATACAAAGGGGGAAAATCACAGCTTAAAATCAGCATAATGTGAATGTGTTGATTATATGTGATTAATTACAAGAAAGAATTGCAGATTCACAATTCATAATTCTTCTATTATCTCTCATATATATATATATATATATGCACACACACACACAAAAGAAGAATTGTCTCCAAACTACAATTTGAATATTAAGATGTCTTCCTTATCAAACAGATAGGTAGTAGAATTAAAACCTTGAATGTCAGCATCAGTAACAGATAAAGATGCAATCTGACTAGCATATAGAAAGCAAGAACCATCATTTCCAACGTCTACATTCCAAGCAATTAAAGATTTTGAAACCCAAAATGCCCTCGAGTACAACAAGCAATCCTGCAACTGAAAATCAGCATTTCTAAAGTAAATCAAACAAGTTCGAAATGACAAAGCATGATTGATTTCACCTCTCAATAATATTTCATCCATAGGAACCAAAAAAAATTAGAAGAATTCGCTGATTAACCTGATGTGAAATGGAAACGGAGACTTGATGAAGAGGCATTGAGGAGGAGGAGCAAGAGCGAATTGTGTATCTAGAAGAGGAGGGAAGAAGAGAGAGAAAATGGTGATGATGGCGATTTTTCCTGGGATTAAAATGAAGTCGTAAGAGTGATGGAGAAGGATGAGAAGAAGCGATTCGGTTGGATGGCGATGAATGAAGTGTAAGTGATGATGGAAAGGAGTTTCGTAACAGAGACATTGCTCTTTGGAAAACACAGAGACGATGAAATTTCTATATTTATAGTTATCACTTGGCTCCGTTTTAGAAGATTTTTTTTTCTTAAGGGAAGAAAAATGGGAAAATTTTTTTATCTCCCTTTGCTAATTTTCTTCTCCATTAACAGTAACGAAGCACGCACAGTCCAACAATATAAAATATTGTGCTTTTGACACTCTTTTAATATCGATATTCGTTTAACACATTAACAAAATATTATGCATTATGTAATTTTTTAAAAATTAAAAATATTTTTTTAAATTAAAAATATATATTGTTTTTAAATTTAAAATTTATATATAACATAAATTATCATTCAATATATTTAATCGTATATCATTTTTATTTAATTTTATATAAAATAATAACTTACAATTATATATTTAAAATTTAATTATTTATAAATTTGTCTTTATATTTTTAATATTTACATATTTTCCCTGTATTTTGTACTTTTTATAAATATTATTGTTCAGTATTCATTTCCATGTCTATATTTATATTCATGTTTGTATCCGTGTGATATAGGTCCAGTCTAACGAAATATATATTTTTCAAAAAAATGGATTTTATATTTTTATTAATTAATTTCATAGATTTTGAGAATGAAAAATTAGCCATAAATTGACTGATGAATAGAATAAATAGAAAACTGTTAATAATTTAATTCTATTTAATAGGAATGGTAAAGGGTTTGAGTATTTTAGGAACACGACATTACTTGACAGTGTTAGAACTCTGTACAAAAGTGTATAATTGGATTTAGGACATATATAAATAGCAAAATTATTACCAATCTCATGGTTGGATAACATTTGTATTTGATAGTTTAGGTACCTGTTACTTGAACTCGGTTAAATATTAAGGTTTGAAAGGTGGATGCCCACACCCACTACCTTAACTCTATTATATAGTAGGATTTAGAAGGCATCTAGATACTCACAATCACTATTTGCATACATGTTTAAAATTATATAGTGGTGTGGAGAATTAAAGTTAGACTATGTTAAAATAGTTAGTGATATTTGATCTCACTTAGAAGAATTGAAGAAGAACAATTTGCAGTCGCGATAAAGTTTTTGCAATAAGGTTTAATCGTGGTCGCAATAGAGACGCAAACTACATTGTTTCATTAAACATTATGAAACACTAAAGAGTATGATCACACTCTATTAAGTGCGGTTGCAAAATGGAATTTGCGGACAACATCGCAGTCGCGATGTGCATCGCAAATCACACTATTTTCCAAATCCAATTGTAACATGTAGTGCGATCGCGATAAATGACCGCAAACTATATTGTTCCTGAAGTTCATGAATATCGTGGTTGCAATATGGAAAGCATAGTTACAAATGTACTTCAAACAGGCTCCAACTACTAAGTTTATGAATATAGCAGTTGCGATATTCAAAATGGAGTCGCAAAATTGCTATAATGACTAATTGACCATTATATAACGTTCATAAACCATTTTTTCAATTTCTAAGGGTTGTGGTTGACATAAATAAGTGTCTAAACACTATAAAAGAGTATTAAGTGATAGAATTCAATTATTATGATAATTTATTCTTATTCTAACTCTATTATTCTTCTTTTTCTTCAATCTCTACAACTAAGCATATATTCTCTAACCAATTCTTTTTGTGAGTTTAATTGGTATTATTGTCATTAAAGTCAAGATTTTTTGATATTCCTAGAGAAAATTGCCGATAAACTTAGTCAACAACATAGTGAGGACAAATTTTCTTAAGGAGAGTATTCCTTCACAATCAAAACAATTCTTCAAACTTTCATTATATCATCTATTTTTCTAAGGATCTTAAGCAAATTTGACTTGGCAATGTAGGCTAAGGATTTAAAGTTAGTTTTTTACAAGATGTTTCAGCCCGATACATTTAGATTGGATTGATTTTATAGGATGAACTTCCTAAGATGGAAAGAAAAGTTGTTATTCCTACTTACACAATTGTCTTTTTATGTAGAGATGTTCCAGCAATTCGTAAAACCAATTGATGATGAAAATGATGAAATCAAAGCATCAAGGAGAAAACGTGAGGGAGATGAAGTCTGATGTAGGGGTTACATTCTGAATGCACTTTTGGATTGGTTATATGATCTCCTTCGGTATATGAAGTCCCCACAAGAGATATGGAATACCCTAGAAAACAAATATACTTTTGAGAAACAAGGTACAAACACTTTGGTATGTAAGAAGTTCTTTAAGTTTCAAATAGTAGATAATAAATTTGTTATGGATCAAGTTGACGAATTACTTATCTCAGTGTCAAGACTCAAAAACTTAAAAGTTGAAGTGTCGTGTTAGCTTTAAGGTGATTGATCTATATTTTGATCTTAACAATCAAATTAAATGTTACTACTACTTTTATCTAGTGTTGTTTTGATAGCAAGTAAAGTTTCAAGCCAATTGGACTACAATTACTTAGGCAAGTTTGAAGAAACAAAAATGACCTGAAAGTCACAGTCGATACAAGATATATGTGACCACAACAGACCTTTTCGTGACCACCATCAAAGAATCGCAACCGCTATGAGTCTCTAGATATAAAAGGCAATTTGAGCCTCAAAGTCACAACTACAAATGAGCCAGCGAGAGCTAAGCTCGCGACTGCTATTGATAAAGCGCGTTTGCGACTACCCCACATCAAATTAACACCAAACTTCCAAAAAGTTGTTGTGACCACAACACATAACTAGCACAACCGCAAAGTTCAAACTGTCATGATCGTTGGAAATCTGTCTAATTAAAAGCTAACACTTATCCAAATAATTCAAAAGAATTTAATAGAGATTTTGAAGTTTCAAAAATCGAGACCACAATACAAAAAAAGCGAATGCGATTTAGTCAAGTCCAAGAGATAAAAAGCAATGATGACATAAAGCTCCTCACAAAAGGACTTATCGCAATCGCGACTAAGGTGTAGCTACTGTGAAAGTTCAATTTGAGATAACTATTGAGACAAAAACTAATCAAGAGCTGCCACATGTTAATGAAACATCAAAGATTCAAAACTCGCAACCATAATAGGGAAATTGCGATCACGAATGAACCAACGACAACTTTTTTAATTTCAAATGTGTTTGAACGTTAGAAATAATCATTGCCACTATTTGTAAAGGCTAATTGGTGAAAAATTATATAAATAACTCATCAAAAGGTTATAAAAAAAAATCAAAAGAACAATAATCTCTAAATGGTTATACTCTTTCATTTTCATTTTCCAACCATTTTTGTATTCAATTGTGATCAAGGTTTTTGAGTGAGCTATAAAATACAAGGAATTTGTTTTTGTATAAGTCATTTAAAATATAAAGGTTAATTGGATTCAATGTGAGCCAATAGTAAAACACTTAGTTTTGAGTGAGCTAGCAAAACTCTATTGTATAACAAAGATTGATAAATGGCTAATGAAGGATTTTAAAGTCTCAAGTCTTACTTTGATAGGTCTAACTATGCCCATTAGATATTTAGGATGGAGGTATATCTTGATAGTGAAGGGATCGATGTCTGGGATAATATGTGTAAAGAATGGACACTACTAATCAAAAGAGGAATGGATGGTGAAGAAGAACTCATCCCAAAAGATGATTGGATGGAGCCTCAACAAAGAGCAAATGACAAAAACAAAAAGTGATTTCACAAGCTCTCTATATGTTGAAGTGTGTGGTAGATTTCAATATTGTCTTATATCTTATAACATATGGAAGAAATTGGAGAACTACCATGAAGGAACCAAACAAGTAAAGTCTAAGAAGATTCAACTTTTTATGGCTGAATATGAGCTCTTCAAAATGAAGCTAAATAGGACCATCAAGGACAGGATGAACCATCTTTTAGCGATAAAAAATGGCATGAAGAAAGTTGGAAAGAATAGTAGATTGGAAGACCTCAACAAAAAAATCTTAAGGAGTCTTTCAATAAAAGTTTACGATTTAAGAGTGGTCAGTATATAAAAAGTCAATAAGGGTTTGAGCACCATTCTAACCAATGTGCTCATTAGCAAATTTCTAACACACAAGATGTTAAACCTTGAGGGGTATTTCCATCATTTTGATGATAACAAATAAAATAGCAATATTGTATTTAACATACTTATTTTCTAAGTCTATTAAATAGGACATGGAATAAAATAGTAAGAATGGAGATTGGAAGAATAATCCTTGAAAGACAAAATTAAGGAAGTAGCATGTTCACGCCCGTGACTATATGTGTCACGGCCATGAAAGAGCTAACCGTTACCAAAACTAACATTTGAAGTTCACGACCATGAAGGAAGAACAAACCGTGAAATGGACATTTAAGTCACGCCCGTGAATCAAAATGTCACACCCGTGAATGTTCATTGAATTTTCATCCAGAGAGCTTCACGACCAAAGTCATCACTTGGATCACGGCTGGGAAGGTTGTCACGCCCATGAATATGTAATGTCACGCCCGTGACCCAATGTTTCAAAACATTCCAGAGAGCTTCACGACCAAGGTCACCACTTCAGTCACGGCTTGGGAAGAAATGTCACGCCCGTGACAAATATAGTCACGCCCATGAATGATGAAAGAGAAAAATGTCACGCGTGATTATTTGGTTGGTACAACGGCTAGTTTCATATTTAATGCACCCCAACGGCTATAATCAGTCATGGGAGTATAAATGGAAGTCATTTATACATTTAGGACAAGAGGATAGCAAATACTTTGAATCAAAATCTTATTACAATCAATTTGTACATTCAATACTTTGAGAACCGAAATCTATTCTCTGTAAAAATTCTTTTGCTCTTCATTTATTGAGCAATTAAGATTTGTAAGTGTTTCTCTCTGTAATCATTACTCAAGTGAGCTTTGGGTATTTCTGGGTTAAGAGTAGAACACTTGTAAGGGTTAGTTGTGTGAGCCTCAAAAACACAAAGTTAAGGTTATTTGTGTGAGCCTGTAAAAACACAAAGAAAAGGTTATTTGTGTGAGCCTGTAAAAACACAAAGAAAAGGTTGTTTGTGTGAGCCTGTAAAATACAAGGAATTGGTTATTGTGTGAGCCATTAAAACACAAAGGATTTTTGGGTTAGGTGTGAGCCATTGTGAGAAACACCATAGTTGGGAGTGAGCTTGTAAAACTCCATTATAACACTTAGTGTGTTAGTGAAACTCCCAATTGCGATTGGGAGAGGAGTAGGGTTTGTTAACACCCGAACCTCTATAAAAATCCTTGTGTCAAATTTCTCTATCCCTCCTAAAATTAATTTTTTGTTTCCGCACTTTAAAGTTTAATTTTTGAAATTCCAATTCAACCCCCTTCTTGGCTTAATATCTGGGCAACAATTAGTATCAGAGCTTAGTCTAGCATCGAAGCCTAAAAAACGCTAATAAAGATTAAGATATGGCCGGTGAAGGATTCCAAAGTCTCAAACCTTACATTGATGGAGCAAAGTATGTCCATTGAAAGTTTCGGATGGAGACATATCTGGATAGTGAAGGAATTGAAGTCTGGGATAGTATACGAAAAGAATGGACACCACCAACCAGAAGAGGAGCTAATGGTGAAGAAGAAATCCTATCAAGAGATGATTGGACAGAGCCTCAAAGAAGAGCAAATTTCAAAAACAAGAAGGCAATGACAATCATATCAAGCTCATTATCTATTGAAGAATGTGGGAGAATACAACACTGCCCAACAACATACAACATGTGGGAGACATTGGAAAACTATCATGAAGGAACTAAGCAAGTCAAATCCAAGAAGATTCAACTTCTGACCTTAGAATATGAGCTCTTCAAGATGAAATCCAATGAGTCAATCACTAACATGACCGACTGTCTTCTAGCCATTATAAATGGAATGAGGAAACTTGGGAAGCATATGAGTTTGGAGGATGTAAACAACAAAATCCTGAGAAGTCTTCCTCTTAAAGACTATGGCTCAAGAGTTGCTGGCATAGAAGAAGCAAATGAAGATATGAGCATCATGAATACTGATGTGCTGATTGGCAAACTTCTCACACATGAAATGGCAGTGAAAAGAGATAGAGAGCTTGAAGCAAAGCCAGAGAAAAGAAAGCCCTTAGCACTCAAAGCTTCTACTTCAAAATCGCAAGAAGA
Source organism: Triadica sebifera (assembly GCA_023653625.1). NCBI lineage: Eukaryota > Viridiplantae > Streptophyta > Magnoliopsida > Malpighiales > Euphorbiaceae > Triadica > Triadica sebifera. Next base: position 12,308,918 of record CM042898.1, on the reverse strand, counting down.
AAGTGACAATGATGAAGAAATGAGTGATGATGAAAATGAGGACATTGCTATGCTTTCAAGGAGACTAAAAAGAATCATTGAGAAGAAAATGAGCAACTCTAGAAAATTCAGGCAAAGAAACCTCAAACAAACTTCTAATGATGCACAAAGAAGTAAGGAAGAGGTAAAGTGCTACGAGTGTGGAAAGATAGGACATATCAAACCAGAATGTCCAAGGCTCAAGAAGTATAAGAGCAAATACCAAAGAGACAATGGGGAGAAAGATTACAAAGCCACATGGGATGACGAAATCTCTTTAAGTGAAAAAGATGATAATGAAAGCGAAGAGGTCAACCTATGCTTCATGGCTATTGAAGATCATGTCTTGAATAAGGTAAGATCACTACACTCATTCTCTTTGAACAATGATAGTAGTGATAATGATGATGATAGTGATGATGATGATGATGATGAGCAAAGCCTAATAGAAGAATTAAATCTAGAATTAAAGAAATATAGAAGTAAATTTAGTACTTATAGAAATAACATCTCTAATTTAAAAAATAAGATAGATGGTTTAGAAAAGGAAAACATAAAGCTTAAATTATCTAATGAATCTCTCCAAAAGTCATTAGATGAATACTCATCAAGACCCTCAACTGCTTCCTTACTGAAAGAAAATAATACTTTGAAAAATGAAGTTGAGGAACTTAGAAATTCCATTTCTAAATTTCAGAAAGGTAAATCAAGCTTAGATACTCTCATTGTGTCTCAAAGATCACCTTTAATTAGACATGGTCTAGGATTTAAGGACACATCATCATCTTCTCACAAAACCATATTTGTTAAGTCTAGAGAACCTCACATCTCCACACCTATTAGAACAGCACCAAGAAATAAGCATATTAAACCCTCTATACATAAACAGAATAATTATGCCTTTATATATAGGACACATGCATCTAGAAAATCTATAATTAATCATAACTATGCATGTCATCATTCTCAAAATAAATTTGATAGAAAAATGGTATTCAAAAATATTGTAAAACTAGAAAATAAATTTAGACCAAAACAATGTAATTATTGAATGAAAATGGGTCACATAAAAAAATATTGCTGGATAATGAAGGCTCATTGGGAACCTTTATATGCTAACCCCCAAGGACCCAAACTCATTTGGGTACCTAAAAATCATACTTGAATTGTGATTCTATAGGTATGCCTCAAGTCCACAATAAACAAAAAAACTTGGCTAGTAGACAGTGGATGCTCAAGGCATATGACAGGAGACAAAGAACTTTTCAATGAAATCAAAAGTATTGATGGAGGTAAAGTTACCTTTGGAAATAATACAAAGGGTAAGGTAATTGGCATTGGTTCTATTGGTATTAATGGTACTACTTTTATTAAAGATGTCTTACTTGTTGATGGCTTGAAACATAACTTGTTAAGTATAAGTCAATTATGTGATAAAGGAAACAAAGTAATCTTTACTTCAAATGAATGTCTTGTGATCTCTATCGATGGTCAGGAGATATTTAAAGGAAATAGAGATATCAATACATACATAATAAACTTACATGAACTATCTAACCATTCCTCTAAGTGTCTTGTGACTACTAGTGATAAATCTTGGTTGTGGCATAGAAGGCTTGGTCATGCTAACATAGACTTAATACAAAGTCTCAGCACAGGAGAACTAGTAAAAGGACTGCCAAGAGTTAAATATGAAAAAGGCAAGAAATGTGAACCTTGCCAAAGAGGAAAGCAACACAAGTCATCCTTCAAAGCCAAAAACATAGTAAGTACCTCAAAACCTCTTCAACTCCTGCATTTAGACTTGTTTGGACCTACTAGAATTGCTAGCTTAGGAGGAAAACATTATGCATTTGTCATCGTAGATGATTACTCTAGATTTACTTGGGTAATTTTCTTAGCTCAAAAGAGTGATGCTTTTGAAAATTTCAAAAACTTTGCTAAAAGAGTTCAAAATGAAAAAAGGTATTGTATTTCAAAGATAAGAAGTGATCATGGGAAAGAATTTGAAAATGAAAACTTTGAAAGCTTTTGTCTTGAACATGGCATTTCACATAATTTCTCATCTCCTAGGACACCTCAACAAAATGGGGTAGTTGAAAGGAAAAATCGAACTTTAATTGAAATGGTTAGAACAATGCTCAATGAGTATGGTTTACCAACTTACTTTTGGGCAGAAGCCATAAACACTCCATGTTATATTTCAAATCGAGTTTTCAAAAGGCCTCTTTTAAACAAAACCTCATTTGAGCTATGGAATGGAAGAAAGCCCTTGATATCATACTTTAGAGTATTTGGATGCAAGTGTTTTATATTGAACACCAAGGACAATCTTGGAAAATTTGCCTCTAAATCCGATGAAGGTATCTTTTTAGGATACTCTACAACCAGCAAAGCATATAGGGTATTTAATAAAAGATCATTAACTGTCGAAGAATCCATGCATGTTGTCTTTAATGAATCTAGTAGATTTGATCTTGTGAAAGGTAGTGTTCTTGATGATGTTGTAGGTAATATGGAAAGACTTGATCTTGGAAATGGGAAAGAAGAAAATGATCAAGAAGATTCACCACAAAATGATTCTCTACCTCAAACTCAAGAAGAAAATGAACAAGAACTCCCAAAAGAATGGAGAACGATGAAAGATCATCCAAAAGAGCAAATCATTGGTGATCTCTCAAGGGGAGTAAGTACTAGATCTCATTTCAAACAGTTAGTCACTGACATTGCTTTTATTTCTCAAATTGAACCTAAAAATATTGATGAGGCTCTTAATGATGAAAGTTGGGTAATTGCCATGCAAGAGGAACTCAACCAGTTTGAGAGAAGTAAGGTATGGACCCTAGTACCTAGACCCAAGGATCATCAAATTATAGGTAACAAATGGGTATTTAGAAACAAACTAAATGAACAAGGTTCAATAACTAGGAATAAGGCTAGATTAGTTGCAAAAGGATATAATCAGGAAGAAGGTGTAAATTATGATGAAACATATGCACCTGTAGCTAGATTAGAAGTCATAAGAATACTTTTAGTATATGCATGTCATATGAATTTCAAACTTTTCCAAATGGATGTGAAAAGTGCATTTCTAAATGGTTATATAGAAGAAGTGTATGTAGAACAACCACCAAGCTTTGAAAGCTAAGATTTGCCAAATCATGTTTTTAAACTCTCAAAAGCTTTGTATGGTTTGAAACAAGCTCCAAGAGCTTGGTATGAGAGGCTAAGTTCTTTTCTATTAGAAAATAGCTTTACAAAGGGAAATGTTGACACCACATTATTCATTAAAAAACATAAGCATGATATTCTAATTGTTCAAATTTATGTTGATGATATAATATTTGGTTCTACTAATGAGTTGCTTTGTCAAGAATTTGCAAAGTGTATGACTAGGGAATTTGAAATGAGCATGATGGGAGAGCTTAAGTGTTTCCTTGGTCTACAAATAAAGCAAAGCAATGAGGGCATATTCATCAACCAATCCAAATATATCAAAGATTTAATTAAGAAATTTGGTATGGAAGGATGCAAGAATGCCAAGACTCCTATGAGCACATCAACAAAATTGGACAAAGATGAAACGGGTAAGAGCATTAATGAAAAGCTTTATAGAGGTATGATCGGATCTCTTTTATATCTTACTGCATCTAGAGCTAATATAATGTATAATGTTTGCTTGTGTACACGATTTCAATCATGTCCTAAAGAATCTCATTTAAATGCAGTAAAAAGGATTCTAAGATATTTACATGGATCATTGCATCTAGGTTTATGGTATCCTAGAAATTCATCCTTTTATATTATAGGATATTCAGATGCAGACTATGCTGGTAGTCTTTTAGATAGAAAAAGTACTTTAGGTACTTGTCACTTTATTGGAGAATGCTTAGTTTCTTGTTTTAGCAAGAAACAAGTTTCAGTTGCTCTCTCAACTGCGGAAGCAGAGTATGTAGCAGCTGGATGTTGTTGTACTCAAATTCTTTGGATAAAACAACAACTTAAGGACTATGGTCATGAAATGAACCATATACCTATTAAATATGACAATACAAGTGCTATAAATCTTTCAAAGAATCCTATTCAACACTCAAGAAGTAAGCATATTGACATTAACACCACTTTATTAGAGATCATGTTCAGTATGGAGATGTTGCATTAGAATTTATAAGCACAGAAAATCAATTGGCATATATTTTTACTAAGTCTCTAAATGAGTAAAGATTTAATTTCATTAGAAGAGAACTTGGTATGATTGATGGATTAACCTTATGATTGCTAAATTATGAAATTTTAATTAATGATCTTAATTTTGCATCATATCACGAGATATAAGGTAGAAATTTTGATGAAAATTTATGTTTTAAGGGATAAAATCTTTATTGAAATAATTTAGTCTTGTTTTTAGGACTTAATTTTATTTATTAAAAATTTTAGGGGAGTCACGCCCGTGAAATATGTTCACACCCGTGACTTAAATAGCCAAAAGAGGCAGTGTTGTTCACGACTTGATTCATGACATGGTTCACGGCTTCAAGTGGTGAAACTTACTTTCACGGCTTCATTCACTCCCGTGAAAAGACCTTTCCTATAAATATTTAGTTTGTGACATGGTTCACGGCCCGTGATGCATTTTCACGCTCGTGGACCTTTATACCCCCAAAACTCACAGAGGCGTTCACGCCTTGAGTCACGGCTTGCTTCACGGGCATAAGTAGTGAAATTTAACCTTTAACGCCCGTGACTATTAGTTCACCCCCATGATAGTTCATTATTCACGCCCGTGATATTCAAAAGTAACGACCGTGAATATATTCACGACTTCATTCACGGGTGGAACACTCTTTCAGCAAACCGTGAACACGACCATTCATGCCCGTGAACACTCGTTTCATTCCCGTGAATGTATCGAGCATATAAAAGAACAGCCGGTTATTTTCTCATTTCAACTCTTCAACTCCCTAAAACCACTCTCATTTACACCCATTCAATGAAACATTGAAGATTCCGGCCCCCAAGTCACAAACTTTTCCTATAAATACCATCAAAAGTTCAATTCTTCATCAGAAATCATACATTCTTAGGGTTTCATTAAATTTTTCTGTGAAAATTTTCTCAATCCATCACAAGTCTATTTCTTCAATCCAAATGGAGACTGCCGCATCAAAGGGAAAAAGAAAGAAGTCTCATGCTCCTAGGAGGTATGCAAATTACCTCATGAACTGAATTTCGGAGCAATGCCATCCCCGGTACTCCACTTTGAAGAAAAGGCCTTTACTGTCATCGAGGTCCTTCGAATGGAAAATAGTCCAAGGTCTCGGGCTCGAAATGGCTATGACAGAGCAACTTCAGGCCTGTCATTTATAAGAATTTGTGGAGATTCACCAACCGACTTTGAGGGAGCCAACACTGGAATTCCTTAGTACTCTACAAGTGTCACCTACTGGAGTGGTGAAATTCTAGCTCTGTGATAATTCCAACACCCTCAGTGCCATTGAATTTGGGGAATTTTTCAATCTACCATCAGATGGCATACTAAATGACAGTGAAGTAGAATTCTCCGCCCCTCAAGCTTAGACTCATTTTGGCACCGATTGCAGCTGGGATGTCAAGAAGACCAAGAGCACTCATCTCAAGTCCCTAGTGCATAAGTATTTGCATAGGTTCCCGAACTATAGCATATTCGCTAGGGGAGAAAGCAATGGGACCATCAGGAAATCAGAGCTCTTCCTACTTGAGATAGCTCGAAGAGGACTCATCGTGGCAATTTCTAGATGGTTTGCAAACCATCTTCTGTCCATTGCCACCAAACCCACAGGAGATATACTGATCGGTGGATATGTCACCCACATAGCCGTGAAGCTTGGCTATTTGAAGCTGGATGAGCATTATTTCAACCTCATCCCTGGGCATCCTCGAGATCGCTTGGATGTCGAGTCCTTCATAAAGATGGGAGCGGCTGTCAGAATCATTTACGAGAACGATATTTTCTACCGCTTCACAGACACTGCTGGGGAAATCATTTGGGAAGACAATGACACGGAGGACTTTAAAGCCGGCCTCCAAGGGATCCAGCAGAAGAAAAGGGCTCGTGCTGAGGAAGCACCTCTAATGGCTGAGCAGGACATCGGACATTCCTCGGCTTCCATACCAAATTTAGCGCAGCAGGTGGTTGACCTCTTGGCACCATGTTTTGAGCAGCTGCAGGCTTCGATGGACGAAAGGTTGGAGAACCTCAAAGACTTCATGGAGTCTCGGATGGACAACCTTGAGGCAGAAGTTGCTAGGCTTCGAGATAGGATATCCGGCTAGGAATTAGGCTAGATTGTAGCCTAAATTTGCTTGTTTTGCTTCTTTATTTACTTATTTGTTGTTGTGTGTAGGAAATTTTAAATTTCCTTTCTGAACTTTCTTTAACTTTGTTTGTATTTTCTTTTATTTAATATATTTGATATTGTTTATCTTATTGATATCTTTATATCCTTTTTTGATTGATGACAAAAGGGGGATAAACTAGCAATATATTATAGGGGAGAAACTAGCAATATATTAAAGAAATTTTGAATCAAAAATTAGAAATGAATTATGAATTGACATTGAAATAGGTTAAAAGGGATTAGAAACTTTGATTCAAAATTAATATGCAAAGTATAAAATTGAGAAATTGAGCTTTATACATACCTTAAGTATACTTTGCATATACCTTCTTGCAAGTTACAAAAATAAATATGCCATGATATACCTTAAGTATACCTTACATATGCTTTATGTCTTAAAAAGGAATTATGGTATATATTGGATATACTTCACATATAACTTGCATATACTTAAAATCTAGTAAGTTTATTTCAATGCTACATCATTCTTTACAATTCTTGCATTTTATAAATTTTTTATCCTAAGTATCTTTTGAGGGGGAGACTTCTCAAAAACACATATTGCTAGACTATTTGTCACCATCAAAAAGGGGGAGATTGTTAAACCTTGAGGGGTATTTCCGTCATTTTGATGATAACAAATAAAATAGCAATATTGTATTTAACATACTTGTTTTCTAAGTCTATTAAACAAGACATGGAATAAAATAGCAAGAATGGAGATTGGAAGAATAATCATTGAAAGACAAAATTAAGGAAGTAGCATGTTCACGCCCGTGACTATATGTGTCATGCTCGTGCAAGAGCTAACCGTTACCAAAACCAACATTTGAAGTTCATGACCATGAAGGAAGAACAAACCATAAAATGGACATTTAAGTCACGCCCGTGAATCAACATGTCACGCCCGTGAATGTTCATGGCATTTTCATCCAGAGAGCTTCACGACCAAAGTCACCATTTGGATCACGGCTGGGAAGGTTGTCACGCCCGTGAATATGTAATGTCATGCCCGTGACCCAATGTTTCAAAACATTCTAGAGAGCTTCACGACCAAGGTCACCACTTCAGTCACGACTTGGGAAGAAATGTCACGCTCGTGAATGATGAAAGAGAAAAATATCAGGCGTGATTATTTGGTTGGTACAACAGCTAGTTTCATATTTAATGCACCCCAACAGCTATAATCAGCCATGGGAGTATAAATGGAACTCATTTATACATTCAGGACTAGAGGATAGCAAATACTTTGAATCAAAATCTTATTACAATCAATTTATACATTCAATACTTTGAGAACCAAAATCTATTCTCTGTACATTCATTTATTGAGCAATTAAGATTTGTAAGTGTTTCTCTCTGTAATCATTACTCAAGTGAGCTTTGGGTATTTCTGAGTTAAGAGTAGAACACTTGTAAGGGTTAGTTGTGTGAGCCTCCAAAACACAAAGTTAAGGTTGTTTGTGTGAGCCTGTAAAAACACAAAGAAAAGGTTGTTTGTGTGAGCCTGTAAAAACACAAAGAAAAAGTTGTTTGTGTGAGCCTGTAAAACACAAGGAATTGGTTATTGTGTGAGCCATTAAAACACAAGGGATTTCTGGGTTAGGTGTGAGCCATTGTGAGAAACACCATAGTTGGGAGTGAGCTTGTAAATCTCTATAGCAACACTTAGTGTGTTAGTGAAACTCTTAATTGCGATTGGGGAGAGGAGTAGGGTTTGTTAACACCCGAACCTCTATAAAAATCCTTATGTCAAATTTCTCTATCCCTCCTAAAATTAATTTTTTTATTTCCGCACTTTAAAATTTAAATTTTGAAACTCCAATTCAACCCCCCTTCTTGGCTTAATATCTGGGCAACACAAGATGGCTTTCGTAAGAGATAAAAAACTTGAAGGAGAATCAAAGATCAGAAAAGCTCTAACACTCAAAGCATCAACCTCCAAACCTCAAGAGGAGATTCCAAGTGATGAAGAAAAGAGTGAAGAAGAAGATGAGGAAATTGTCATGCTCTCAAGAAAGATAAAGAGAATTGTTAAATAAAATATGGCAATTCCTGAAACTTCAATCAAAAGGTTCAAATACTCTTTGACTGACTCATCACTAAGGAAAAGCAAAAAGAAGGTAAGATGCTATGACTACAGGAGAAAGGGGCACATCAAAATCGAGTGTCCAAAGCTCAAAAAGTATAAGAAGAAATCCCATAAGGAAGGTGGGGACAAAGGCCATAAAGCTATATGGGATTATTGCTCCTCAAATGAAAATAAGAAAAATGAAGAAGTAGCCAACTTGTGCTTTATCGCTTTAAAGGACAACTTCACTAATGAGGTAAGCCCTTTTTTTTATTCTTATGATGATATTCATGATAATAATGATGAACTTGATATTATAGAAGTTATGAACCTAAAAGTAGAGGAAATATAAAAAGAAAGTTAAGTTTTATATATATAAAAAAAAGGGTAGCTCAAAATTAAAAACTGATTTAGAAGATTTACAAAAAGTTGTGTTTGAGGTTAAAACCTTGAATGATTCTTTTAATAATTCATTAGAATAAACATCTTCAAAACCCTCCACTAAATATTTACTTAAAGAAAATAATGTTTTGAAAAATAAAGTTGAAAAGCTTAAAAACTCTATTTCAAAATTTCACAAAGGGATGAAAAATTTGGATATGCTTATTGTATCGCAAAGACCTCCCTTAGTGAGACATTGATTAGATTTTAATGAAACATCAACATCATTGTAACATCCTTGACCTTCCCCACATGCATTTTATCGAACATAAGCATCTTGCATACAATTCAATTGAACACGTGCATTTCATACGTATTTTCGTAGGAACAAGTTTATGACACGCACTAGCTACGTGTCCTAGTATTTGGCACTTGTATCGAGTCGCACGTGTGTAATTATAGCTTAAATGAGGATAAAAAAGTATTAGAAATGAATTGAATAAGGTGTCTAAATTAAAGTAAGCAAAATGATTAGATTAAGATTAGTAAACAATTACATTGTTAATTTAGTTAAATCGGGTCAAATGATTAAGCTGTATTATTGTGTGAATTAGTGGAATTATAAATATATGTAAATAATAATAATAATAATATAGACAAAATAAAATAAAAATGACACAAAAGAGAAATAGAAGAGAAGAGAAAAGAGAAGAGAAGAAGAGAAAATGACAAAATGACAAAACAAGTTGGCTTTATCTTCATCTTTCTTTCACCATTTCTGCCTTCTTCTCCAGCCTGACTTCTTCTTCAATTTCCTCCATTTCAGAAATCAATTCATCCTCGTTTCACCTATTTTTTAAGCATATTGATCCCTTTCAAGGTTGTTCTTGGTAAGTAATCAATTCTTATTGCTATAGGGTTGATTTGAGTTGCTTAGGTTCAATATTAGGCACTGAATTGTACGCTGATTTTGATGTTAATAGAAATTGATTATGGAAATGTGTAAAACACAAATGTTGTTCCTTTATGTCTTTGATATGTGGATATGCAAATATTTTTGCAAGATGGTATGTATAGGGAGAGATATACTATTCATACTGAAACTGGTCAGGGTGTGAACCCTAAACAAGTTAGATACTATTTGGTTTGATTTAGAATATGTTAAAGTCATTATTTAAAGTCTCTCAAAACATAAAAGTTGTATATATATGTGTCTTGTATCTTTCTACAAAATTTTAGGTTAATTGGTCTTGGAAATGTGGAGTTATGGGGAATGGAACCATGACTGTTCCATGGTTTGAACTGCCTATTGAGTGCCCTGGGCAGATACAGTAACTTGTTTAGCTAATTTGAGCTTGTTAGAGCTAGATTCTGTACATGATAACACCATTAAATTTATAGGTATATGTCTTAGCTAAATTTTGTTACTAATTTCAGCTTCATTGGTTATGTATAGACTAAGTTATGGCCTTTGGAATCCATACTGGTCCGGAAGTCAATTCTATTTTGGACCAGTAAAATGTTTGGTATAATTAGAAGACCTTAGAGACATAATTGGTAAAAGTTGTAAACATGAAACATGTTCCATATGAACCCATATAAGTTTCTGTTAAGTTTCATTAAAATAGGACTTATATATTATAAGTTAGGATGAACCCAAATGAGTACCCTGAAACTGCCTAAAGGCAGAAAACAAGGCAGAAAACAGAACACTCTTAGAAATTCCACCAAATATTGTACAATGATCCAATTGGTCTGAAATTTGAATATGTTCTATAATTATATATTATTTTTAATTAGGAATAAGAATAATAGTAATTGGTCAATTATAGAAAAATTTATAGGCTAAACAGTCCCATAAGGTCACACTACCTCATAGGACAAATCTTAACTATTAACATGAACAATGCATATTAATTTGTTTAAGCCACATTAAGTCTCCCTAATCATGAGTTAATCGATTATGTTTTCATATTAGGCTCGTAACATATTGGAGACCCATAAGGAGCGGATAGACAATAAGTTAGGGGTCGGAATCAAAGGAGAACGGTGAGTCTAATTATCGATTGAATTCTTTAGTGCAAATGAATGTTGCTTGCTATGTGATTCATATGATTGTCATGATTGGTCCTTGATAATGTAATGATGGATAATTTGTGACATTGTGGTACATATAAATGGTATACTTGTGGTATATTTGAGGTATATGTTTGACAAATGTGATATATATACATGGTATATGTATAGTATATGCAAGGTATATGCTTGACATATGAGGTATATATGGAATATATGTATGTTGTATATGATAAAAATGCAATGGTTGATGAATGCTTAAATACAAGTGCATATGCATATGGGCTAAAAAGGCGTTGTGACTAGTTAATCGATATTGTAAAGCAAAAGAAGAGGCCTATGGCCCAACAAATGTGCAAATGAAACAAATGATCAAGCTAGCTAGCAAATGCAAATGCAAATGTTCACATGGAAAATATTCACATGGAAGCCCGGGGCAATGTCTGTTTAACTTGGTCACAACAAAATGAAATAAGCAAAGCATTTGCATACATAAAGAGTAATGATTATATGTTTCAACTTTATTGATACTTATATGATGCTGATGAATGGAATGGATATATGGTATATATTGGATTTGTGATTTATTACTATAAGTTGTTTGGTACTTTAGAGCTCATTGGATGATTATTCTCACTGAGTCGCAACTCATCAATTTGCATCATTTTTCAGGTAAAGAAAAGTGATAGCTCATTTTGAGTAGTGTATAGAAGACATGGAGCACAGGTCATTGGCCGAACCTCATCACTCTCTCTCCTTGCATTCCACACAAGCATGAAAACATGTCATCTGTATTTTAGACTTATATGTTTGAATATGTATTATCACTCTAGATTAGTTTTGAAATGTATAAATGGAAGCAACCTGTAATCCTTCGGAAGTGAAGTTTATGTTTTAATATATGTGATATATCGTATTGTGGTTTCTAATGTTGACTTGAAAAGTCATTGAGTGAAATTACAGGATATGAGACTTATAAAGTCATTAGTTGATTTTAATGGATATGATATGAAAAAAAAAATTACAAACACTATTATCAGGGTATTTTCTCTTTCCAACATGCAGTATGTGATTATTTGATACCGAAATAGGTTATACTTAAATGCATATGATGTGGTGTTACAATCATCATCTCCACCTAGTATAATATTTGTTAAATCCAACACACTACAAAAAATTTTCATTGAGGAAGTAGCCTCAAGAGCTAAGTACAAGGCATACACAAAGCTCCCTACTCAAAGAAAGAGTAATAAAGGGTCACATGCATGGCTTAAGAGGAAAACCTTAAAAAGCTAACCACGCTTTCATATATAAGAGGCATGTAGCTAGGAGCTCACACACGTTACATGCATGTTCTTGTTCATATACACATCATGCACTTATAAAAGTAATGAGGCCTAAACCTTAAGCGATGTGGAAAAACCTACTCAAAATTAAACAATGTCATTATTGCATTAAATTTTATCATATTAATTTACATTATTTTATAAGGAATGATCATTGGATATGACTCTTTGATAGTGGATGCTCAAGGCATATGACTGGCAATAGGAGTTTTTTAGTAAAATAAAAGAATTGATAGTGGTAAAGTTAACTTTGGAAACAATATCAAGGGTAAGGTAATTGGCATTGGGTCAATTAATCTAAATGATATTTCTTTGATTGAAGATGTTTTGCTTATTGATGGGTTGAAACATAATATTTTAAGTGTGAGTCAATTATATGATAAGGGAAACTAAGTCACCTTTAACTCTAATGAACGTCTTATAACCACCATAAATAACCAAGAGATATTCAGGGGAGATAGAGATGATAATACTTACATAATTGATTTACACAAGTTAATTAACTTTTCCTCTAAGTGTTTTATATCTATTAGCAATGAGTCTTAACTATGTCATAGAAGGCTTGGACATGCAAGTATAGAGTTAATTCAAAGCCTTAGCAAAAAAGAGTTAGTAGATAGGCTACCAAAAGTTAAATTTATTAAAGACAAGACATGTGAACCATGTCAAAGAGGAAAACAATACAAAACATCTTTCAATCTAAAAAATATTATAAGTACTTCTAGAACTTTACAACTTATGCATTTGGATTTATTTGTTCCTAATTGAGTTGCTAGTTTAGGAGGTAACTATAATGTATTTGCGATTATTGATGATTATTCTAGATTTACTTGAGTAATATTCTTAGCTCATAATAATGAAGCATTTAAATCTTTCAAAAACTTTGCTAAGAGAATACAAAACAAAAAAAATATATTGTATTTCAAAGATAAAAAATGATCAAGGCAAAGAATTTGAAAATGAACCTTTTGTGAAAACTTTTATTTGGAAAATGATATGTCACACGATTTTTTTACACCTAGAATACCTCAACAAAATATGATTGTTGAAAGAAAAAAAATAGAAATTTAATAGAAATGGCTAGGATAATGCTAAATGAATATGATTTACCAACTTATTTTTTGGTCAAAGCCATAAATATTGCCTATTATATTTCAAACCTTGTTTTCAAAAGTCCAATTTTACATAATACAGTATTTCGATGCAAATATTTTATATTAAATACCAATGACAATTTTGAAAATTTTGCCTCAAAATCATATGAAAGTATATATTTAGTTGTAGAAGAATCTATACATGTAATTTTTTATTAGACTAGTATACAAGATCTTGTGAAAGGTTGTAGTGCCCTCTCGCCTAATAATAATTAACCGATTAAATGAGCACATGTTACGAAAAACTGTGTGCAGAAAATTTGTGAAATTTTAAAAACTTTTATTTTCTTTGGAAACTGCTTTTTCATAAACACTTAATTTGCATATAAAATCATATTACAATATCTCTTATATATAAACATCCATGGAGAAACCTTTTGATCCAAAAGAAAGCATCATCATATATATAGAAGAAATAAAATGTTTGGGGCTTAGAAGGCCTGATATTTACAAAAATATATGTCTTTACAAAAGCTAAATATATCTCAAAATATAAGACATGTATGCAAGTAAACAACCTAAATCCCTGTGCCATGAACAAAATACAAAATATGACATATGATATCACTGACCCATGTCAGGTCTAAACTATTATCTCTGATATTGGGATGACTTCTCAGGATCAACTTTAGCACTATTTATAAGGTTTTAACTTGTATGGGAAAAATACCCGCACACTAAGCTACTGAAAGCTAAGTAGTACATATAGGCAAAAAAATTCAATATGCAATCATAGATTAAACAAATTCATGCCAACATATAAACATCATAGCATGGTAGTAAAATCATAATATCATGTGCAATATCTTACCTTATAGGAGCAATAACTTACTAAATGTTGATCAATAGAAAAGGGCACATATAATTTTTTTAATAAAATATAACATATTAACAGTGTATTCTTGTATACTTGTGTTTTTTAATCTCTTTTCATTTCATTATGTTCTTAAATCACTTTGATATAATTGATTGCTCAACAACTCTCGACACAGACATTCAGATACTGGTTGTGAATAGGGATGCTCTCCGAGTTTAAACCACCCTACCACTGTCTAAAATCATATGTGCTAGTCGAGGCATCTCAAGTCAATGGCACTCCCAGAGCTTAAACTATATTGATGAGTATAAATCATTGTATCATAATCACTACAGTACCAAACCCCTTTAATGGCATGCCACCTATCCTATTTCTAGTCCTAGTATCGAGTCCGACTTTACTTGTTCATATTATCTTATTATACTTCATCGTATCATTTTTATATCTTATAGCATATTATACTAAACCTTTACTAAAGTATATTATAACATGAATCAAGCTTAAAGAGGGTTTTATAAAAATAAAAACTCATGTTCAACTGAAACCTTAACTCATATAGAAATGGGTCTCTACCAAAATGGGTTCTACTTGGAAAAAGACTATGAAAGCTTATGAAAAAGAAAGAGAAATGTGATTCTTTACCACAATTGAAGGAACACATGGTTAAGATGGAAGATTCAACTCCATTCTTCCTCTTATGGGTCGACCTCTTCAAGAACACCTCTTCTTTATGCTCTTCTCCCATAAGAACATGCTTAAACTTTTATCTTTAGTGCTGGTTTGGTGTTTAAGGTCTAAAACTCAAAGAGAACACAAGACTTGGTCTCTGATAGGAAGAACATTCAAGTTCTAGGGTTTACTTTTGGATTTGGTTTGTGAGAGAGAAAGAACAAATGTTAGAATTTTATTTTTGATGATGTTCATGGGCGTTACAACCACTGTCATGACTGTGAATCAACTTAACTCCAGAATTCCATCTCGCGATGGTTTAGGGTCGTGAAAACATTGTCACATGCGTGAACAATGTGACATTTCATTTTTCTTATTTATTTTCAACTTTCTCAATATACTCTAACTCTTAGGCCATAATTACGGGTATTACAAAGGTAATGCTCTTGATGATGTTGCAGGTACAATGAAGAAGCTCAATCTTGATCATGAGGAAAATGGTGAATCTTCAAAGAAAAAAAATAATGATGATAAAAAGAACAACAACAAAAGGATCAAGCTCAAAATGAGCAAAACACCCAATAGCTTCCAAATGAGTAAAAATTTGTAAGAAACCACCTAAAGGAGCAAATCATTGGTGATCCCACCAAAGGTATAAGTACTAGTTCTAAACTTTTGGATTCTAATCCTGCCTTTGTTTCTCAAATTGAGCCAAGGACTATTGATGAAGCTTTTAGTAATGAGAGTTGGGTGATTGCTATGGAAGAGGAATGCAACTTATTTGAGAGAAACAAAGTTTGTACCTTAGTTTTGAGACCTAAGAATTATCCTATTATAAGTAGTAAATGGGTCTTTAGGAATAAGCTAAATAAATAAGGTCAAATAACTAGGAATAAGTCTATAGTGGTTGCCAAATAGTATAATCAAGAAGAAGGTATTGATTATGATGAAACTTTTACACCAATAGATATATTAAAAGATATTAAAATTTTATTGGCATATTCATCTCATATGAATAATAAACTTTTTCAAATGGATGTCAAAAGTGCATATTTAAATGGTTTTATTGAAAAAAAATGTTGAATGACCACTTGGTTTTAAAAGTCATGAATTTCCTAATCATATTTTTAAACTCACTAAGGCCTTATATGGTTTAAAACAAGCACCTAGAGTTTGGTACAAAAGACTTAGTGTATTTTTGTTAGAAAATAATTTTTTTTCAAAAACATATGTAGATAATATTTTTTATTAAAAAATATTAGCATGACTTTTTAATTATCCAAATTTATGTTGATAATATTATTTTTAACGTTACTAATGAACTTTTTGTAAATAATTTATTAAGTGTATGACAAGAAAATTTGAAATGAGCATGATAGGAAAGCTCAAATTTTTTATTGGTCTTCAAATCAACAAAGTAAGGAAGAAATCTTTATCAACCAATCCAAATACACCAAAGAATTATTAAAAAAGTTAGGAATGGAAGAATGTTATGACTCTAATGACTATATAAACTAAATTGAATAATGCATTTAGGCTTATGGTATCCTAAAAATACATCATTTCATGTCACTAGTTTTTCAGATGTTGATTATGTTGGTAGTCTTTTAGATCGAAAAAGTACTTTTGAACTTGTCATTTCATAGGTGAATGTTTAGTTTATTGGTTTAGTAAGAAATAAATTTCAGTTGCCTTATCCACCATTGAAGTAGAATATGTGGTGGTAGGTTGTTGCTTATTGCACTCAAGTTCTTTGGATGAAACAACAACTTAAGGACTATGGTTGTAACGCTCACTACATAGGGCCTAGTAAATAAGTTGGTTTAGAGATGTTATAAGTGTGTGTTGAACCTTGAGGGGTATTTTCGTCATTTTGATGCTAACAAATAAAATAGCAATAATGTATTTAACATACTTATTTTCTAAATTTATTGAACAGGGTATGGAATATGATAGAAAAAATGGAGAATGGAAGACTAATCTTAAAAAGAAAAAAATTGAAGAAATAGCATGTTCACGACCGTGACCTTATATGTGACACCCGTGATGAAGCTTAGCGCCAACTATCCAACATTTAAAGTTCATGGCCATGAAGAATGATAGCAACCGTGAATGATCATATTAGTCACGACCGTGAAAGAAAGTCACGCTTGTGAGAAGACATGACAAATTCATTCAGAGAGCTTCATGGCCAGAGTCACCACTTGGACCACGACTAGGAAGGTTATTCATGCCCGTGAAGTTATAATGTCACGCCCATGATCAAACACTTCAAATCCTTCCAGAATGCTTCACAGCCAAAGTCACTACTCAAGTCATGGCTTGGAAGAACAGTCACGACCGTGACAATCATACTCATGACCGTGAAAGGGGAAAGAGAAACATGTCAAGTGCGAAAATAAGAGTTGGTGCAATGGCTATTTCCTCATTAAATGCAATCAAATAGCTATAATTCACCATGGAAGTATAAATGCAAGTCATTTATGATTCCAGAACAAGAGAAGAGCTAATACTTCGAATCAAAATCTTGTTGTAAGCCATTTGTGCATTTAATATTTTCAAAACAAACATTTATTCTCTGTGAAAATCTTTTTTCTCATCATTCTTTGAGCATTATAGATTTGTAAGTGGCTCTCTCTATAATCATCTACTCACGTGAGTTTGGGTATTTTGGGGTTAAGAGTAGAATACTTGTAAGGGTTATTTGTGTGAGCCTTTAAAAACACAAGGAATTGGTTTATTGTGTGAGCCATTAAAACACAAGGGATTTCTGAGTTAGGTGTGATCCATTGTTAGAAACACCATAGTTGGGAGTGAGCTTGTAAAACTCCATTGTAACACTTAAAGTGTTAGTGAAACTCTCAATTGAGATTGGAGAGAGGAGTATGGTTTGTTAACACCCGAACCTCTCTAAAAATCCTTGTGTTATATCTTTCTATCCTTATTAAACTTAACTTTTCTTTCCACACTTAAAAGTAAAATTTTTAATATTCAATTCAACCCACCTTCTTGGTTCAATATTTGGACAACAATTGGTATCAGAGCTAAGTCTAGCATCGAAGCCTAAACAATGCTAGTAAAGATAAAGATATGGCCAATGAAGGATTCCAAAGTCTCAAGCCTTACTTTGATGGGGCAGATTATGCTCATTGGAAGTTTTGAATGGAGACATATCTGGATAGTGAAGGAATTAAAATCTGGGATAGTGTTAAAAAAGAATGGACACCACTAACTAGAAGAGGAGTAGATGGTGAAGAAGAAATCTTATCAAGAGATGATTGGACAGAGCCACAAAGAAGAGCAAACTTCAAAAACAAGAAGGCGATGACAATTCTCTCAAGCTCATTATCCATTGAAGAATGCGGTAGAATACAACACTGCCCAACAGCTTACATCATGTGGAAAACATTGGAAAACTATCATGAAGGAATGAAGCAAGTTAAATTCAAGAAGATTCAACTTCTTACTTCAGAGTATGAGCTCTTCAAGATGAAATCCAATGAGTCAGTTACTGACATGACCAACCGTCTTCTAGCCATCATAAATCGCATGAGAAAACTTGGGAAGCACCTGAGCTTGGAAGATGTAAATAACAAAATCCTGAGAAGTCTTCCTCTTAAAGATTACGGTTCAAGAGTTGCTGGTATAGAAGAGGCAAATGAAGACATGAGCATCATGAATACTGATGTGCTTATTGGCAAACTTCTCACACATGAAATAACAGTGAAAAGAGATAGAGAGCTTGAAGCAGAGCCAAAAAAAAGAAAGCCTCTAGCACTAAAAGCCTCCACTTCAAAATCTCAAGAGGAAGTTGAAGATGATGAAGAAAAGAGTGATGATGCAAATGAGGACATTGTTATGCTCTTAAAAAGGATGAAAAGAATCATTGAGAAAAGAATGAGCAACTCTAGAAAATTCAGGCAAAGAAACCTCAAATAGACTTCTAATGATACAAAAAGAAGTAAAGAAGAGGTAAAGTGCAATGAATGTGGAAAGAAAGGGCATATTAAATCGGAATGTCCAAGGTTCAAGAAGCACAAGAGCAAATATCAAAGAGACAATGGGGAGAAATGTCACAAAGCCACATGGGATGACGAAAGCTCTTCTAGTGAAAAAGATGACAATGAAAGTGAAGAGGTCAACCTATGCTTCATGGCTATAGAGGATCACATCTCGAATAAAGTAAGATCACTTCACTCATACTCTTTCAATAATGATAGTAGTAATAATGATAGTAATAGTGAAGATGATGATGATGAGCAAAGCCTAATAGAAGTATTGAATCTAGAACTAGAAAAATATAGAAGTAAATTCAATACTTATAAGAATAACATTTCTAATTTGAAAATCAAAATGGATGCTTTAGAAAAGGAGAATTTTAAGCTTAAATCATCTAATGAATCTCTTCAAAAGTCATTAGATGAATACTCTTCAAGACCCTCAACTAAATCCTTGCTTAAAGAGAATAATACTTTGAAAAATGAAGTTGAGGAACTTAAAAACTCCATTTCAAAATTTGACAAAGGAAAGGAGAGCTTAGATACTCTGATTGTGTCTCAAAGACCACCCTTAATTAGACATGGTCTAGGATTTAAGGGTACATCACCATCTTCGCACAATACTATTTTTGTTAAATCTAGTGAACCTCACATCTCCACATTTGCTGGAATAGCACAAAGGAAAAAATGCACAAAATACACTAAATCTTCTATACATAAGAGGAATAATCAAGGATTGGTAAGCCTAAAAAAGAAACCTCAAAAGGCTGATCATGCCTTTATGTATAAGAAGCATGCATCTAGAAAAACACCAATTAATCATGATTGTGAATGTCATTGTTCTCAAACTTAGTCTAATAGAAATATGGCATTCAAAAGCATTCTAAGACCAAAAAGCATTTTTAGACCTAAATAGTGTAATTATTGTATGAAAATTGGTCACATAAATAAACATTGCTGGATAAGGAAGGCTCATTGGGAACCTTCATGTGCTAACCCTCAAGGACCCAAGCTCATTTGGGTACCTAAAAACCATACTTGAATTGTGATTATATATGTATGCCTCATGTCCACAATAAATAAAAATGCTTTGCTAGTAGACAGTGGATGCTCAAGGCATATGACAGAAGACAAAGAACTTTTCAATGAAATCGAAAGTATTGATGGAGGTAAAGTTACCTTTGGAAACAATGCTAAGGGTAAGGTAATTAGCATTGGTTCTATTGGTATTAATGGTGTTACTTTTATTAAAGATGTCTTGTTGATGGTTTGAAACATAACTTGTTGAGTGTAAGTCAATTATGTGATAAAGGAAATAAAGTAGCCCTTACTTCCAACGAATGTCTTGTAACCTCTATTGATGGTCAAGAGATATTTAAAGGAAATAGAGAGGTCAATACCTACATAATAGACTTACTCAAAATATCTAACCATTCCTCTAAGTGTCTTGTGACTACTAGTGATGAATCTTGGCTGTGGCATAGAAGGTTTGGTCATGCGAACATGGAATTAATTCAAAGCCTCAACACAGGAGAACTAGTAAAGGGACTGCCAAAAGTAAAATTTGAAAAAGACAAGACATGTGAACCTTGCCAAAGAGGGAAACGACACAAGTCAACCTTCAAATCCAAAAATATAGTAAGTACCTCAAAACCTCTACAACTCATGCATCTAAATTTATTTGGACCTACTAGAATTGCAAGCATAGGAGGTAAACATTATGCCTTTGTCATCGTAGATGATTACTCTAGATTTACTTGGGTAATTTTCTTAGCTCAAAAGAGTGATGCCTTTGAAACTTTCAAAAATTTTGCTAAAAGAGTTCAAAATGAAAAAGGATATTGCATTTCAAGAATAAGAAGTGACCATGGCAAAGAATTTGAAAATGAAAACTTTGAAAGTTTTTGTCTTGAACTTGGCATTTCGCAGAATTTTTCATCTCATAGGACACCTCAACAAAATGGGGTAGTCGAAAGGAAAAATTGATCTTTAATTGAAATAGCTCGAACAATGCTCAATGAGTATGGTTTATCAACTTACTTTTGGGCAGAAGCCACAAATACTACTTGTTATATTTCAAATTGAGTTTTCAAAAGACCTCTCCTAAACAAAACCTCATTTGAGCTATGGAATGGAAGAAAGCCCTTGATATCATACTTTAGAGTATTTGGATGTAAGTGCTTCATATTGAATACCAAGGACAACTTTGGAAAATTTGCCTCTAAATCTGATGAGGGTATCTTTTTAGGATACTCTACAACTAGCAAATCATATAGAGTATTTAATAAAAAGTCATTAACTGTTGAAGAATCTATGCATGTTGTTTTTGATAAATCTAGTAGACTTGATCTGGTGAATGGTAGTGTTCTGGATGATGTTGTAGGTACCATGGAAAGACTTGATCTTGAAAATGGAAGAGAAGAAAATGATCAAAATGATTCACATCAAAATGATTCTCTACCTCAAACTCAAGAGGAAAATAGGCAAGAGCTCCCAAAAGAATGGAGATTCACAAAAGATAACCCCAAAAAGCAAATCATTGGTGATCCTACAAGGGGAGTAAGTACTAGATCTTATCTCAAACATTTAGTTTCTGAGCTTGCTTTTATTACTCAAATTGAGCCTAAAAATATTGATGAGGCTCTTAATAATGAAAGTTGGGTGATTTCCATGCAAGAGGAACTCAATCAATTTGAGAGAAGTAAGGTATGGACCATAGTACCTAGACCTAAGGAGCATCAAATCATAGGAAGCAAATGGGTATTTAGAAATAAACTAGATGAACAAGGTTCAATAACTAGGAATAAGGCTAGATTGGTTGCAAAAGGGTATAATCAGGAAGAAGGAATAGATTATAATGAGACTTATGCTCCTGTAGCTAGATTAGAAGCCATAAGAATACTTTTAGGATATGCATGCCATATGAATTTCAAACTCTTCCAAATGGATATGAAAAGTGCCTTTTTAAATGGTTTTATAGAAGAAGAAGTTTATGTAGAACAACCACCAGGTTTTGAGAGCTATGATTTGTCTAATCATGTATTTAAAGTTTCAAAAGCTTTATATGGTTTGAAACAAGCCCCAAGAGCTTGGTATGAAAGACTAAGTTATTTTCTTTTAGAAAATAACTTTACAAAGGGGAATGTTGACACTACATTATTTATTAAAAAAATAAGCATGATATTCTAATTGGTCAAATTTATATTGACGATATCATATTTGGGTCTACTAATGAATTGCTTTGTCAATAATTTGCTAAGTGTATGACTAGGGAATTCGAAATGAGCATGATGGGTAAGCTAAAATATTTCCTCAGTCTACAAATAAAATAAGGCAATGAGGGCATATTCATCAACCAATCCAAAAATGACAGAGACTTACTTAAGAAATTTGGAATGGAATGATGTAAGAATGCCAAGACTCTAATGAGCACATCAACAAAATTGGACAATGATGAAAAGGGTAAGAGCATTAATGAAAAGCTCTATAGAGGTATGATCGGATCACTTTTATATCTTACTGCTTCTAGACCCGACATAATGTATAGTGTATGCTTATGTGCACGCTTTCAATTGTGTCCAAAAGAGTCTCATTTAAATGCAGTAAAAAAAATTCTAAAATATTTACATGGCTCAGTGTATCTAGGTTTATGGTATCCTAGAAATTCATCCTTTTACATTATAGGATATTCAAATGTTGATTATGCTGAAAGTCTTTTAAATAGAAAAAGCACTTCAGGTACTTGTCACTTTATTGGAGAATGCTTAGTTTCTTGGTTTAGCAAGAAACAAGTTTCAGTTGCTTTTTCAACTGCTGAAGCAGAGTATGTAGCAGTAGGATGTTGTTGTACTCAAATTCTTTGGATGAAACAACAACTTAAGGATTATGGTCATAGTATGCACCATATAACTATTAAATGTGACAATACAAGTGTTATAAATCTATCTAAGAATCATATTCAACATTCTAGAAGTAAGCATATTAACATTAGACACCATTTTATTAGAGATCATGTTCAATATGGAGATATTATATTAGAATTTATAAGCACAAACAATCAATTGGCAGATATCTTCACTAAGTCTCTAAATAAGGAAAGATTTAATTTCATAAGAAGAGAGCTTGGTATGATTGATGGATTAGCTTTGTGATTGCCAAAATTGTCAAACCTTGATTGATAATCTTGTGTTTTTTTTTTCTCATCTTAATAGAAATAAGGTAGCTAATTTGATGGAAATATATGTTATAGGGGATAGAAGCTCCTTTGAAATGCTTTAGTCTTGTTTTAGACTTAATTTTATTTAATGAGAATTTTAGGCAATTCACGCCTGTGACATATATTCACGACCGTGAACTAAATTGCCAAATGAACCAGTACTTTTCATGACTTACTTCACGACATACTTCACGACTAAGGGTATTCAAGACTATGTTTCATGCCCAAAACCTTTTTCTATCACCCCCGTGAAACCCTTTGTTCATGCCCGTGATGCATTTTCACGATCGTGGTCACAAATAGTGAAGATTGTACTTCACGCTCGTGACTCATCTATCACCACCGTGATAGTTCATCATTCATGCCTGTTACCTTTAATTTTCATGACCGTGAATGATTTCACTCTCTCTTCATGGGTAGAGCTTCTCTTCAGCAAACTGTGAACACGACATTTAATGCCCGTGACTTAGTTTGTCATGCCCGTGAAAATGTCGGCTATAAAATATTTCTGCCGTTATTTCTCTCATTCAAACTCTCTAACTTCTCTCATTTATCTCCATTGAATACCATTTTGAAGATTTCGGCCCCCTAGCAACTCATTCCATCTATAAATATCTTCAAAAACCATTTCCATCATCAGAAATCACATCACCTTAGGTTTTACTCAAAATTTCTATCAAATTTTTTTTTTCACTCTTTAAAAGTTCATTTTTCAATCAAAATGGAAACCGGCTCCTCCAAAGGTACAAGAAAGAAGTCTCATGTTCCAAGAAGGTATTCGGATTACCTTCTAAACATTATTCCTGAGCATTGTCATCCTAGATACTGAGGTCTCAAGAAAAGGCCACTCTTTTCCTCTCGATCATTTGAGTGGCAAACCATCTGTACACTCGGCCTCGAGACAAGCATGAAGTAACAACTCTAGGCTTGTCATCTGAGAGACTTCATTGATATCCATCAACCAACACTGAGGGAACCAACTCTAAAATTCCTGAGCACCCTGTAAGTCTCTCCTACCGGCACGGTGAAATTCAATCTTTGTAAGCATCCGAACACCCTCTCTGCCACAGAGTTTGGAGACTTGTTCAACCTTTCCTCTAATGGCATCCTGAATGAGAGTGAAGTTGAGTTCTATGCTACTCAAGCATGGACTCACTTTGGGCTTGATTGCAGCTGGGACATCAAGAAGACTAAGAGCATGCACCTTCGATCCCCAGTGCACAAGTACTTGCATAGGTTTCTAAGCAGGAAATTGGACAATCTTCTGCCTCCACACCAAACTTGGCTCAGCAAGTGGCTAACCTCTTGGCACCATGGTTTGAGTAATTGCAGGCTTCGATGGATGAGAGGTTAGAGAACCTCAAGGATTTCATGGAGTCTCGCATGGAGAGCCTTAAGGCGGAAGTAGCTCACTTTAGAGATAGGATGTCCGACTAGATTTTATGTTAGCTATGTTATTTTTTCTAGCTTGTTTGCTGTAGGAATTTCCATTTCCTTTCAGAATTTCAATTACTATTGTATTTGTTTTTCTTTCTATATTAATATATTTGCTTTTGTTTTCCATTATGTTTTATCTTTTTGTTATTTTTTTTATGATGACAAAAGGGGGAGAACCTAGCAATATATTGTTGTTTAAAGTTAAGAGCAATACTTATTCTAAATCAAATGAATATGCAAGTATGCAAATGAGCTTCATACACCTTAAATATATCTTAAGTATACTTTGCATATACCTTGATGCAAGTTACATGAATGAATATGCACTTGATATACTCTTAATATACCTTAAATATACTTGGAATAAATATAACTTGCATATACTTAAAACTAGGAAGCATATTTTGATGCTACACTTCATCATTCTTTACAATTCTTGCACTTCAACGTTCTTTATCCTAAGCATCTTTTGAGGGGGAGACTTCTCAAAAGCACATATTGCTAGATTATTTGTCACTATCAAAAAGGAGGAGATTGTTGAACCTTGAAGGGTATTTCTGTCATTTTGATGCTAACAAATAAAATAGCAATAATGTATTTAACGTACTTGTTTTCTAAGTTTATTGAACAGGGTATGGAATATGATAACAAGAATGGAGAATGGAAGACTAATCTTAAAAAGATAAAAATTGAAGAAATAGCATGTTCACGCCCGTGACCTTATATGTCACACCTGTGATGAAGCTTAGCGCCAGCTATCCAACATTTAAAGTTCACGGCCATAAAGAATGATAGCAACCGTGAATGATCATATTAGTCACGACCGTAAAAGAAAGTCACGCCCGTGAGAAGACATGACAAATTCTTCCAGAGAGCTTCACGACCAGAGTCACCACTTGGACCACGACTAGGAAGGTTGTTCACGCCCGTGAAGTTATAATGTCATGCCCGTGATCAAACATTTCAAATCCTTCTAGAATGCTTCATGGCCAAAGTCACTACTCAAGTTACAGCTTGGAAGAACAGTCACGACTGTGAAAGAGGAAAGAGATGAAGAGGTTCTGAATAGTTCAGAATCTGACAAATGGCTTCAAGCCATGAAGTCATAAATGGATTCCATGTATGAAAACCAAGTATGGACTTTGGTTGACCCACCCAAAGGAATAAAGTCTATAGGGTGCAAATGGGTTTTCAAAAAGAAAACTGACATGGATGGTAATGTGATTACCTATAAAGCTAGACTTGTTGCTAAAGGTTATCGTCAAAGACAAGGAATCGACTACGATGAAACTTTTAGCCCAGTAGCTATGCTTAAATCCATAAGGATACTCCTAGCCATTGCTACTCATTATGATTATGAGATATGGCAAATGGATGTGAAAACAGCTTTCCTTAATGGAAATCTGACTGAGGATGTGTACATGACACAACCAGAAGATTTCATATCCAAGGATGGAAAAAAGGTATGTAAGCTTCAAAGATCCATTTATGGATTAAAGTAATCATCTAGGAGTTGGAATATTCGGTTTGATGAGACAATCAAACAGTTTGGTTTCTTACAAAATCCGGATGAACCTTGTGTGTACAAGAAGGTTAGTGGGAGTGCAATCGTATTTCTTGTGTTATATGTAGATGACAAATTGTTAATGGGAAATGATGTCTCATCCTTACAATCAGTCAAAATTTGGTTATCATAGAATTTCTCTATGAAAGACCTTGGAGAAGCAGTCTATATTTTAGGGATAAAGATCTATAGAGATAGATCTAAAAGATTGCTTAGTCTTTCACAGTCTACATACATAGATAAAATGTTAAAGAGGTTTAGCATGGAGCAGTCCAAGAGGGGATACATTCCCATGACCCATGGGATTACTCTCTCAAAGTCTTTGTGTCCAAAGACACAAGATGAGAGGACACACATGAGTTTGATTCCATATGCTTCAGCTATAGGATCAATCATGTATGCTATGATATGTACAAGACCCGATGTATCATATGCTCTGAGTGTCATGAGTAGATACCAATCGGACCCTGGTGAGGGTCATTGGGTGGCTGTCAAGAATATCCTTAAGTACTTAAGAAGAACTAAGGATGTATTCTTAGTATATGGAGATGGAGATATTACTGTGAGCGGGTATACCGATGCCAACTTCCAATCTGACAAGGATGACTCAAAATCTCAGTCAGGTTATATATTTACACTAAATGGTGGAGCAGTTAGTTAGAAGAGTTCCAAACAGGAAACGACTGCTGATTCCACAACTGAAGTAGAGTACATTACAGCTTCTGAAGCAGCAAAGGAAGCAGTTTGGATAAAGAAATTCATCACAGAACTTGGAGTGGTTCCCAGCATTCTTGATCCAATACAATTGTATTGTGATAATAATGGAGCCATTGCGCAAGCAAAGGAGCCACGGTCTCATCAGAGATCCAAACATGTACTCAGAAGATACCATTTGATTAGAGAAATCATTGGTATGAATGATGTAAAGATAGAAAGAATGTCCACTGATCAGAATATTGTTGATCCTTTAACTAAGCCAATTCCCCAAAAGAAATATGATTCTCATGTACTCGCCTATGGAATTAAATACAAAGGCGATTGGCTTTAGTGCAAGTGGGAGCTTGTTAGAGCAGTGCTCTAAAGGCAATCACCTTTAGCACTTATTGTACAAATTTATTTGATTAATAAAAAGCTTTTTCATTAATTTGATGTTCATTTGATTTATGAATTGATAAGTGATCTTAAATCAATTAATGAAGTTCTTGATACATAACATAGCATGAAGGAAATCATGATGAGATCATGATATTGAGATTCTTATCATGTGTAATTATGTTAGTATCAAAATTATCCCTAGTGATAGGATTAATGAGATGGGATATTATTAATCTAGACAGACTAGCACATGTTACACTCCTTGATTGGATCGAGTAGTAGATCTCATAATCTATAAACATGAGATATTTAGAGTTAATATGTGGATGCTTGCTAAGTGTAGCTAAGTACATTGGATGACCAATTATGAGACAATCATATGGATAATCTATTCAAATGTCAATGATAGTCGCATCATAGCAATGGTGCAAGTATCTTTAGACTTGAGGTACTTAAGGATATCTTGAATATTGATTCTGTATTTTGACATTATTCCTTGTTGTCTCAGAGAGCTAGCTCATAGGGTGGTGATTGGATACAGCTTGAGGTATTCGAAGGTAATTGGGTAACCAATAAAGGATTCACCACTCTTGATAGAAAGAGTGTATACCCATGGCCTCTTGTCGTGGTCATTACTCAAGAATCTCTGGCCGGAGTGGAAATGTCATAAAGATAGTCTTCAATGAAATATCTAATAGAGTAATGAGCCTCAAGGACAAGAACTAACATTACTTGGACTAGACGTGATGTAGTCAGTCTAGTGGGAGTTGACACATATCCATACTCTGAACCAAGTGGGGTATAGATTGGTGAAAGGAATAATTGCACATAAATTATCTATGGAAAGGTTCGTAGTCAATCCACTGACTTTCCAGTCAATTGGGGGTTATGATGTGTTGCTAGATACCGCTCATGACCTGCTAAAATTAATTGTTAATTTAAGTGGGCAAGATAATCAAGAACCTAATGGGTCACACGCACTGAAGACATGGAGAATGAGTAAAATGGTCTTGGATAGGATCCAAAATATGGGAGAATTATTTTAGGATGGATCGCAATGAGATCGCACAAAAAAATCATTCGGGAGTGTCACGGGCCCGCACGGACTAGGCAGGCTGCTGGCCAGCCTTGCGGACCAGCTGTGTTGCCCGGTAGTAGCCCGCAGTAGGCCCAGCGCGCCTGCAGCTTGCATCCGTTGGCCAACGGCTGTAATTGGCCATAATTAGGCCAATTATGGCAAATTACTATTCATTAGTTGCCATTTTCTCCATTTTTGACTTTTCATCTTATTTTTGAATTTGATTCAAATTGAAAAGACATCAAATGGCAGAAAATAGACATGAAAATATTTTTTGTGAAAAAAATATTTTTAAGACAACAAAAATTCTCTCAAAAACACTTTCAAAGCTAGCACTTTGAATTTGTTCAAACTATTTTCTATTGATAGTTTCTTCTTCATTCTTCGCATAGATTATCATTAGAGACATCCTAGTGTGGATTGTTGTGGTTTGCTACAACCCAACAAAGTGAAGATTTGAAGAACAAATAAAATTACAAGGTATAATTTTAATATTTATATTTATATAAATTAGTTTTAATGGTATAAGTATGATATTTTGTTTTGGGTTTTTAAAAAAATTTTATTTTTCGCTGCGTTTATAAATATGATTAATTCTTCAAAACCCAACAAACATAATGGGTCATAGCTTGAGTTACCACTGGACTCACAGTTGTGAACTTGTAAAGTTATGCTCGTGACTATTTCTTGACGCCTGTGAAAAAATGTGCAAGTTTGGATAGAAGCGTTCATGATTTTATTCACGATTTGGTTCACAGGTTGGAGTGCCCATGACTGGATCTTCATGGCCTTAAACACATAGTTAGATCCATGGCCTTAAACATATAGTTTACACACGTGAATCATGTTTATAATATTAAATGTTGTTTTTTCATGACTGCAATGTAATGGATATGCATATGCTTCCACAGTGGTATGATATGAATGTTAAAACACATGATTATATGACGATTCTTGCATACATAATACATAGTGCATCTTCACAAAATTCATAGATTTATGCTCTAAAAATAAAGGTTTCACATATAAGTATAATAAAGAGGATTTTGAATAAGTAAAGCCCAAGCTCGATACTAGGACTAGAAGTAGGATATGTGGCATGTCATTAAGGGGGTTCATGTTACCATAGTGATATGATATAGTTATTCTGAAAGGACAAGATGGCTTAAGCTCTAAGAGTTCCCTTGATCCTATATTGCATGCAAATATATATGTTTACTCAATCAATGTAGCTGAAGCTCAAGGAGCATCATTGACTTGAGAAGGTTCGACTAGCACATATGGTTATGGACAATGGTAGGGTGGCTTAAACTCTAGGAGTTCTCCTATTCACAACCCATATCCGAATGGTTCGTGTTGAGAGTTGTTGGGCAATTATATTAAAGTGATTAAAGAATGTAATGAAATAGAAAAGAGATTGAAAAGCACAAGTAGACTAAGATATATAGTTAATACGATATATGCTATTATAAAGGTTATATGTTATCTTTCACATTGTTCAAGTGATTAAGGAGTCACTACTTTTATAAGGTAAAGTTTTTATATGACATTATGATTTTGTTGTCATGCCATAATGTTTTAGTATGACGCTATGAATATGAAATATGTTGGTATGCTTTGTGTGAATGCATGTTGAATTTTTATACCTATATGTACCACTAAACTTTCAGTAGCTTAGCATACAAATGTTTTCTCTAAGCAAGTTGGAGCCTAGTAGGTACAAGTCGATTAAACAAAGCAAGCCCAATACAGAGACATCAGAGCATACCCGTTTGAGGTCGGTGATACATTATGTTATATTTTGCATTTTGTACATGACATAGGGAATGATTTTTGTTTATTTTTGTACATGTCTGTACTTTATAGAAATATATATTTTGGTTTTAAATGTAATAGTCCAAATACTAGGTTAGTCGTAAACTATAGCTTTCGACATTAATCAGCATACCCGAGAGTCAAAAATACACTCGTGGGTAAAAAATATTTTATTTGATCATCAGAAAATATATATTAAGACTAGTTCCAGGGAAATATTTGGAGTGAAAATGAAGTCAAATAAGCTATAAAAGTCAAAATTAAGGGAAAATGGGTCCCAATTTAATTAAATAATTGGTTGACTATACTTTGATCAGACTATGAAAAATAGCGAATGACATCTAAAAATTCATTTTGAGGCATGTATAAACTCTAAATAATATTTAGGATTATTTAACAGTGAAAAAGGAATTTTATGGTAATACCGAAAATTGAATTATCAGTCCTATTTAAGTGAACTGGATAGAAAATGAACTTCGATTGAGTTGAAAATTTTTGTGTAGACATATAAAAATATTGTATGAATTATGGAATTTAATTTGGGTAAAATTGCACTTGGAAAGTGAGAAAAATAATTTATATTGTATAATTGGGCCTAAATAGGTTGGGCTTTGTTTGGTCCAAGCCCACCCATTTAAGACCACTATAAATATGTTCAATATCAAAATTCTCTAGAGATAAATCTGGAACTTCTTCTTCCCCAAATCCCCTTGCTTGGCCGACCTCATGTTTTCCCATTTTCCTTCCAATTTTCTTCATTTTTTATACCAAAATCAACCACCCAAAAATAATTTCATCATCTCTAATAGCTAATAGAAGTTTTCAATCTTCATTTGGAAGGCTAAAGTGGAAGGAAATCAAAGGAGAAAATTTAGGATATTAATTTGAGGTAAGCAAAATTTATAGTTTTAAATTAATTTAATGGTTAAAATAGGTAGTTTAAAATATGTAGATAATAAATATGAAGTTTATTTGAGCTAAGAAAGTAAAATAATGGTGGATTAATGAAGGAAAAATTTTGGCCATGGTAGGTTCAAGAGAAGGTGAAGGTGCTTTCAAGGAAAAACAAAGTAAAAGGAAGCTTAAGAAGGCCAAAACAAGCAATTAAGGTTAATGATTGTATAATCTAATTATTTTCATTAATTAAGTATGATTTAGGGTTATGAAAATTTAGAAAATTGTGTGTTTTGCATGTAATTGCTAATTAATGCTTTAAACATGATTAATGGATTATGAAAAGTGAATTAGAAAGATTAATTTCAATTAAAAAAATTAATGAGTGGAAATTGTAAAATATGACCTTATTTTGTGAAAAATGAATATTAAAGGATAAATACATTTTAGTGTAATATTATGACATATATGGAATAATGAATGTATTAATTAGTGAAATGAATAATTAGAAAGTGAAAGAAAAATTTTAATGATGAAAATTAAATATAGGCCGAAAAATGAAAAAAGAGAAATTAATATTTTCTTTGCTTTTAAATAAAAATTTAGTCATGAAATGCAAGAAAATATGATGTTAAGAGTGTAGAAATTTATTAAAAAATTTTAAATTAAATATTGAATATTTTTCTATTTATTGACGATATTATGTATGAAATAAAAAATAATGAATAAAATATATTTAGTGAGTTTATAACTTAATTGATTATCTATAATGATATATTTATATATTAGAATGAAAAATGTGAAAATTTTTGGTAGTGATAAAATTGTTATGAAAGAATAAATTATTAAGTGATTACTAATGTAAAAATAATGGAATTTATGATTTTAATAAAAATTGAATTGAAGAAATAAAATAATTCTCTTAGTTATTTTTTTGATGGTTAAATCTAATCCATGATATAATTGGCTAGCCCTAGAGACACTATTACCGCGGTGCGGAGCAACTCGCTTATGTAGACCAATAATGGTTTACTTCAATGATTGTGACTCAATGTACAATGTAGTGCTCAGGTAATCGTTTGAGATTACTCTTCAGTGTAGTGAATTTTTTGGTCTACGTCCCATGTATCTAGTCCGAATATTTTCTATCGAATTGAATCTAGGGGCAAATAAAAAATAAATAAAAATAAATAAATAAAAATGAAATGATAAAAGTGACAATTGTAAATAAAATATGAAAAATATTATTATAATAAAAAATATGAGAAAGATAATAAAAGTGAGAAATAGAAGATAAATGATAATATATATATGATAAAAAAATATATAATAATAATAATAGTGATAAATGTGACGAAAATAATAAAGTTGAAAAATGAAAAATAAATGGAAGATAGATATTAAATTGTGTAGTAAAAATAAATAAATAAATAAATAATAATATTAGTGGCAAAAGTGTAAATAATATATAGTTAATGACATAATTGTAAATAAATGGAAATTTAGGAATTTAAGTGAAATTTGTAACAAATTAAATAAAAAAATGAAATTGAAAAGAAGAAAAAAAAAGAAGGATTAAAAAGAAAAAAATTATTGAGAAAAAAATATGATAAAATTAATTAAGATATTAAATAATGAATTAAGAGTAATTAAAAATAAAGTATTGATAAAATGAATTATATATTAAAGAGAAATATTGAATAGAATATTAAAAATATAATTGCATAAAAATATAGTTAGTGGAAATTTTTAAATTAGTAATCACAACTGAATATATTAATACTTAATACGTAGTTATTTGACTGCATGCAGGTAGGAGCAGGAAAGGTAGAAGTAGACATACAAATTTTGGAAGCTGACGGAATATTGAAATAATTGTAGGTTATTATATAAAATGACATGTATATATAGATTTAAATATGTTGTTGTATGGATAAAATTATGTATATATTCTGATAAATGAATATTTGCGAATTATTATATGTGTAAAGAATTGTGGTTGAATG
The DNA here is from genome assembly GCA_023653625.1 of Triadica sebifera. Lineage (NCBI taxonomy): Eukaryota > Viridiplantae > Streptophyta > Magnoliopsida > Malpighiales > Euphorbiaceae > Triadica > Triadica sebifera. The sequence continues at coordinate 12,275,906 of CM042898.1, read as the reverse complement.
AAAAATATATTGCATTATATGTGGATTGTTTGTTTTGCAGGTGGGTTGGTTAGATTATAGTCATTATGTTGCCGAAATTTTTGGAAAAATAAAAAAGGATTAATTAAGTGTTGATAATATTATAGTCATTAAATTAAAATTAAAATTTTTTTGACATACATTGGTTATAATCGTATTTACCCACGTAATATATGTATAGAGTTCTATAAAGGTGTCACATTAAAGATATGTATTGTTGTAAATATTGGGCCAATTGAGCCCCAATATGATATTTCATATATAAATAATGATACTTCCCTTTTGGATCAAAGATACTCTTTTATAGATATTTAATATTATATGATTAACAAGTTTGATATAAAAAGGAAACGTTATAAATTTTTACAAATTTTCTGCATATAAGTTCTATGACATCCGCTTATTTAGGCAGATTTATCTTGGTTAGATAAGAGGACACTATAATGATCATTTGATTATCATATTCCCATCAAATGTGATAACACTAGTGCTATAAACCTCTTAAAAAATCTCATTCAACATTCTATGAACAAACAAATAAATATTAGCCATCTTTTTCTTAAAGTCTTCAAAATGGTGATATTGTGCTAAAATTCATTAACACTAATAATCAATTAGCAATGTTTTAAACTTTTCCAGAATCAATTTCTATGTGCATAAAAATCGGGTTTCAAATCAGTGCCTATTAATGAACCTAAGCAACTCAAATCAACCCTATAGCAATAAAAATTGATTACTTACCAATAACGACCTTGCAAGGGATCAATTAACTTCAAAAACTAAGTGAAAAAAGGAAGAATTGAATTCTGAAATGGAGGAAAATGAAGAAGAAGTCGGGCTGGAGAAGAAGGCAGAAATGAGAAGATAAAGTTAACTTTTTGTTTTTTGTCTTTTTATCTTTTTCTCATCTTTTTTCTCTTCTCTTCTTTTTTATTTCTCTTTTCTGTCATTTTCATTTTATTTTGTCTATATTCAATTCATTTCTAATACTTTGTTATCCTCATTTAAGTTATAATTACATAAGTGCAACTCGATACAAGTGCCAAATACTAGGACACGTAGCTAGTGCGTGTCATAAACTTGTTCCTACAAAAATACGTATGAAATGCACGTGTTCAATTGAATTGTATGCAAGATGCATATGTTCAATGAAATGCATGTGGGGAAGGTCAAGGATGTTACAATTCTCCCCTCCTTTTAAAAATTTCGTCCTTGAAATTAATACCTGAAAACAGGTGTGGATATTGCTTTTTCATATTTTCTTCTGTTTCCCATGTTGCCTTTTCTTGTAAATGGTTACGCCATAATACCTTAACCAAAGGTATTTCTCGGTTTATTAGTTGTTTAGTCTTGTATCCAATGATTTACACTGGTTCCTCAACATAACTCATGTCCTCTGCAATCTCAATGGCTTGATCTTTAAGTACATGTGTAGGATCTGACCTGTATCTTCTAAGCATGCTCACATGAAACACATTATGTATCTGAGCCATCTCGGGTGGTAACGCCAATCTATATGCCAGTGGACCAATCTTCTCAAGCATTTCATAAGGCCCTATATACATTGGGCTCAATTTACCCTTCTTGCCAAATCTTATTATCCCTTTCCATGGAGATACACGAAGAAAAACTTTTTCACCTAACTCGTATTCCATCTCCCTTCTATGCTGATCAGCGTAACTCGGGTGCTAAAGTTCTATTTTGTTCCCAATACATTCTGTAAACTCACCCAAAAATGTGAAGTAAACCGTGGATCTCTATCAGACACAATGGACATTGGAATGACATGCAATCTGACTATCTCATTCACATATAATTTGGCCATACTCTCAAGTGTACACCCCCATCTGATAACTACCCATATTGCATCATTTTTCCGTGGAGTTCTAGGCAATCCATAAATAAAATCCATCGTTATTCTTTCACATTTCCATTCTGGAACTGGCAATGGATGTAGTTTACCAACTGGTGTCTGATGTTCAATTTTAATCTGCTGACATGTCAAGCATTTAGAAACATATTCTGCTATGTCTTTCTTCATTCTTGGCCACCAGTAATGAGGCCTTAAACTGTGGTACATCTTTGTCATCCCTGGGTGTATTGCATACGGTGCATTGTGTGCCTCTTCTATTATTTCCTGAAGTAAGTTCTCAGTGTCTGGAACACATATGCGTGACTTTAACATCAGTGTATCATTCTGCAAATGAAACTGTGTATTATTTCCCTGCCTTACCACATCAATTTTCTCACATAATTCAGGATCTTTGCTTTGTGCTTCTTTAATTCTCTCCTTTAGCATAGGTCTGACTTGAAGAGTAGCAATGAGTGATCCTCTATCATGCATATTTAATTCAACATTTATGGTTCGTAATTGAATCAAATATGGAAAAGAAGATGTTTGTAAATAAGCTACACTGCTACTGGCCTTCCTACTCAATGCATCTGCTACCACATTGGCTTTCCCTGGATGGTACTCAATTGTACAGTCATAATCTTTCAATAGCTCTAACCATCATCTTTGCCTCATGTTTAACTCTTTTTGTGTCAGCAAATAACCCAAACTTTTTATGGTCTGTGAAGATTTGGAATGTCTCACCATACAGATAATGCCTCCAAATCTTCAATACAAATACAACTGTAGCCAATTCTAAATCGTGCACTGGATATGAGATCTCATGTGGTCTCAGTTGCCTAGATGCATAAGCTATCACCTTACCATGTTGCATTAATACACATCCCAAGCCTTGGTGAGAAACATCACTATATACTGTAAACCCACCTGTACCTATAGGGATAGTTAACACTGGTGCTGAGGTTAGTCTGTGTTTTAGTTCATTGAAACTCCTCTGACATTTTGGAGTCCACTTGAAAGGCACATTCTTTCTCAACAATTTAGTTAAAGGGCTAGCAATTAAGGAGAATCCATCAACAAATCTGCGATAGTATTCGGTTAATCCCAGAAAACTACACATTTCTGAAATATTTTTAGGAGCTTTCCAATTTACCATGGCCTTAATTTTCTTTGGGTCAACCTCTATGCCCTTACACAACACCACATGTCCAAGAAACACCAAATGATCTAACTAGAATTCACATTTACTCAATTTGGCATATAATTGTTTCTCCCTCAAAGTTTGCAACACAACTTTTAAATGTTGTTCATGTTCTCTCCTATTCTTTAAGTACACCAATATGTCATCAATAAATACTATCACAAACATGTCCAGATATGGTTGAAACACCTTATTCATTAATGCCATAAATGCAGCTGGAGCATTAGTCAACCCAAATGGCATTACTAAAAATTCATAATGTCCATACCTGGTTCGAAAGGCAGTCTTTGAAACATCCGCTTCTGCTACCTTCAGCTGGTAATAGCATGATTTCAGATCAATCTTGGAGAATATTTGGGCTCCTTGCAACTGGTCAAACAAATCGTCTATTCTAGGCAATATTTTTCACCGTCATTTTATTCAGTTGCCTATAATCGATGTACAATCTCATTGTTCCATCTTTCTTTTTAACAAATAATACTAAATCTCTCCAAGGTGATACACTAGGTCTAATATACCCTTTTTCAAGTAACTCCTGCAATTGGGCCTTCAGTTCTTTCAACTCAACTGGGGCCATTCTGTAGGGTGACCTTGATATTGGTGTTGTTCCTAGTACTAGTTCAATAGTGAATTCTATCTCTCTATCTGGTGGTAAACAAGGTAGATCGTCTGGGAATATATCAGCAAATTCCCCTACCACTAGTATATTTTCAAGCAAGCTATCAGTGGTTCTAGTATTAGTCACATCTACCAAATATGCTTCACATCCCCCTTTGATCATTCGAAATGCCTTTACAGCTGAAACTAGACATGTAGGCACAAGTTCTCTTTCACCTAGAAATACTACCTTTGGCTGGTTTAGTGATTCCAAAATTACTTCCTTAGTAAAGCAATTCACTATTGCATGATGTCTAGTTAACCAGTCCATTCCCAGTATCACATCAAATTCATATATTGGCAATAAAATCAGATTAGCTATTAACTCAGCTCTGTCAATGCATATCAGGCAATCACGACAGACATTATTCACAACTACCACTGTTCCCAATGGTGTACTCACATTTATGTTAATCCCCAAAGGCTCATGCGTTTGATGCAATTTAGATGCCATATGCAATGATATAAATGAATGAGTGGAGCCTGGGTCAATCAATGCATATGCTAACATATCATAAATGTAAATATTATCGGTAACTACTTCGGGAGCATCCATCGCTGCCTGTTTAGTCATAGTAAACACCCTGACCTGAGTAGGGGGTCTAGAACTCTGACCTTCAGATCTAGTCACTCCTCTGCCCATTGTACTAGTCCTGCCTCTGCCTCTTCCTCTGCCCTGTGTCCCACTAGTAGGGTAGACCCTCGGTGCCTCAACTGTAGTCTCAAATACTCCTCTACCTCTACTGGTCTCTACTAGTTTGGCTCTATTTGGACAGTTTCTATACATGTGCTCCATCGATCCACAGAAATAACATGCTCCTGTGAGCCTTCTACATTCGCCCGTATGCTATCTACCACAATGACTACATATGGGCCTCTGTTCAACATATTAGCTCTGCCCTCTGCCTGGGTAAGAGAAAGTCATGCCTCGACCTCTAGAATTGGAGTACCCACTTCTGTTGCCAGACTGTGCAGGCATATATATGCCTCTTTTTCCCGACCTTCTGCTAGACTCACCGAAGAACTCACGTGCTGCCCTTTTAATTTTTTGCTCCTCAGCTTCTTTCATTAACCGTTCAGCTCTGATTGCAGCAGCTCTGAGTCTAGCATAATTATCAAGATCAGTAGTCGTGATTTTGTTTCTGATCTCATATTTGAGGCCCTCCTCAAACTTTCTGCATTTGTCTCTTTTAGTAGAGACCATGAAGGTGACATAATGGGAAAGTTTATTAAACTGTACTTCATACTCCGCAACAGACATATTTCCTGTTTCAGATTCAGGAATTCCTTCCTCTTCTCATCTTTATATGCTTTAGGTATGTAATTGTTCTGAAATTCCAGGAGGAAATCATTCCATGTCAACATCAGTGGTTGTGCATCACTGTCGGGGACTGTCTCCCACTATTCATAAGCATTTCCTTGCAGCAAGGATACTGCATAATTGAATTTCTCATCTGGGGTACATCTCGTCATATTCAGTACTCTATGTGTCCTTTTCAGCCATGTCTCTGCTTCTGCTGGGTCTGTTGTGCCATTGAAATCAGTTGCACCATGTTTCCTCAGCTTGTCATAACGTCTTTCCTTGTACATTTCAGGACCATATACTTCCTGTTCTAGGTTTTCATGGGGTACTTCTGCATGAGATGACTATAATGCATGTACTAGAGCTCTAGCTCCTAGTGCTGGTTGATCTCTATGTAAATGAGGTGATGCCTTATAAGAATGCATTTCAGCTGGCCTCTCCCTCCTTGGTGAATCATGTCTTATGATGTCCCTAAAATAAATAAAATTATGTCACTACATAATGTTCAACACATAGGATGCATATGTTATCATGCTCTTATGCATATGCATGTTCCCATGGAACCTATCCCTGCTTTGATACCAAAAATATAACTCCACATTTTATGCATTTGAGTATAACCTATCTCTGTATCAAGTAATCATACATAGCATAGTGGAAAGGTAAAATACCCTATTAACAATAGTAGTAAATTTTTTTTTTCATATCTTGTAATATAATTCAATGACTTTGCAATGTTAACACTAAGGTTTTCACCACAATATAATATATCACATATGTCAAACATATACTTCAAATATACCACAAGTATACCATTTATATGTACCACAATGTCACAAATTATCCATCATTATATTATCAAGGACCAATCATGACAATCATATGAATCACATAGCAAGCAACAATCATTTGCACTAAAGAATTCAATCGATAATTAGACTCACCGTTCTCCTTTGATTCCGACCCTTAACTTATTGTCTATCCACTCCTTGTGGGTCTCCAATATGTTGTGAGCCTAATATAAAAACATAATCGATTAACTCATGATTAGTGAAGCTTAATGTGGCTTAAACAAATTAATATGCATTGTTCATGTCAATAGTTAAGATTTTTCCTATAAGGTAATATGACCTTATGGAACTGTTTAGCCTATAATGTTTTATATACTTAACCAATTAATCTGATTCTTATTCCTAATTAAAACTAACATATAATTATAGAACATATTAAAATTTCAAACCAATTGGATCATTGTACAATATTTGGTGGAATTTCTAAGTGTGTTCTGTTTTCTGCCTTTAGGCAGTTTCAGGGTACTCATTTGGGTTCATCATACCTTATAATATATAAGTCCTCTTTTAATGAAAATTTACAAAAACTTATATGGGTGCATATGGAATATGTTGCATGTTTACAAATTTTATCAATTATGTCTCTAAGATCTTCAAATTATAACAAACATTTTACTAGTCCAGAATAGAATTGGCTTCTGGACCAGTATGACTTCCAAAGGCTATAACTTAGTCTATACATAACCAATTAATCTGAAATTAGTACCAAAATTTATCTAAGACATATACCTATAACCTTTATGTTTTCATAATATACAGAATCTAGTCCTAACGAGCTCAAATTAGCCAAACCATTTGCTAGATCTGCCCAGGGCACTCAGTAGGTAGTTCAAACCATGGAACAATCATGGTTCCATTCCCTATAACTCAAACTTTACAAAACCTATGAACCTGAAATTTGGTATAACGATACCAAACACATATATCTACAACTATTATGTTTTGGGATACTTCAAATAATGGCTTTAACATATTCGAAATCAAAGAACACAGTAGCTAACTTAGTTAGGGTTCACACCCTGACTAGTTTCAGTAGAGAGAGGATTTCTATTCCTATACACAAAATAATGCGAAAAAGTTTAGATATCCATAAATATAAGATATAAAGGAACAACTGTGTTGTTTTAAACTTTTCTAGAATCAATTTCTATGTGCATCAAAATCGGATTTCAAATCAGTGCCTATTAATAAACATAAGCAACTCAAATCAACCCTATAGCAATTAGAATTGATTACTTACCAAGAACGACCTTGCAAGGGATCAATTAGCTTCAAAAACTAAGTGAAACAAGGAAGAATTGAATTCTGAAATGGAGGAAAATGAAGAAGAAGTCGGGCTGGAGAAGAAGGCAGAAATGGCAAGATAAAACTAACTTTTTGTTTTTTGTCTTTTTATCTTTTTCTCATCTCTTTTCTCCTTTCTCTTCTCTCTTCTCTTCTCTTCTCTTCTATTTCTCTTTTGTGTCATTTTCATTTTATTTTGTCTATATTATTATTATTATTTTTATATATTTATAATTCCACTAATTCACACAATAATACAACTTAATCATTTGACCCAATTTAACTAAATTAACAATGTAAATGTTTACTAATCTTAATCTAATCATTTTGCTTACTTTAATTTAGTCACCTTATTCAATTCATTTCTAATACTTTGTTATCCTCATTTAGGTTATAATTACACAAGTGTGACTCGATACAAGTGCCAAATACTAGGACACATAGCTAGTGCGTGTCATAAACTTGTTCCTACGAAAATACGTATGAAATGCACGTGTTCAATTGAATTATATGCAAGATGCTTATGTTCAATGAAATGCATGTGGGGAAGGTCAAGGATGTTACACTCTTCTTCACTAGGTCCTTCATCGAGTCATCACTTTTACCATGAACTCAAGAGGGGATGGTAACGAGAAAGTACCTAAAAAATACCTTATTCATCTTTATGGTCTTGAAAAACAACCTCTTGATGGAACCATTCCTTTCCTTGATAGTCTCTATTGTATAGGTCATATTAGCAAAGAAGTTGTATGCATCACTTTTCATATCTCTCTCACTAGTAATCATCTCAAGCTCCTAACTAACAAGAATGTTTATTTACTCAAAAAATTTGAACCTTAGGAGAAAATCTTCTTCATATCCCTTACACGTTAAATGTAAATGCTATCAAAAAAATGATGAAAGATGAATATGTCTATATCTTTGGAGAAAATGGTGCTCAAGCTTCTTCTATTCAACAAATTTGAAAAAGAACAAGACTATATATTGATGAGTTATTTTAAGGACAAGAAGATGCCCAATCTTTTCAAATTTCACATCCAACTCTTTTAGAACAGATGTATGCTCTACATTTAAAAACCTTTGAAATGATGAGGCACTTGCATATTGACATTCAAAATATTCAAAGGCAAATAGGAGGAAATATTTATCTAATAAGCTTTGATGAGCCACCAGTTGAGGGGAATCAATAAGGAGGAGATGAATAAGGGGATGCATATGATGAAGAAGATCTTTGATTTCACCAAACCCATTTTAAATTTCAGCTCTATACATTTTGACCTTCTTTTCATCTTCCATCTTTGTGTTTAAACTTTTGATGCATTTGTTATGTTTTTTTTTGGCACAAAAATGATTGATCTTATATCGTAATGCTTTTAATATTAATGAATGTTTATGTTTTTATTTCCATTTTTATCTCTTTTCTATGTGTTTGATCTTTGAATCCCATTAATATTTTTTTGATCTTGACAAAAGGGGAGAAAATATAATAAAAATGGAATAATTTTTAATTATTTTTTAACACAAAAGAGGAGAAATGTTAGCAAAAATCAATTAGAATGGACTTAATTTTTGAATTTTGACCTAACTTAAAAAGTCAACCTTTTAGGTATACATTTTGACTATGTGAGTATATATAGTAATGTTCATGAATTGCCTTGAAACTTGACATACATATATTTCAATACTTAAATTTCATTTTTGCAAGTTCAAATTCATATTTTTGCTATGTTTGATTGTTAAAATCAAACATGGGTTAGGGTGATTTATCTATATTTTGATTTTGAAAATCAAATTAAATATTACTAGTACTTTTATTTAGTGTTGTTTTAATATCATGCAAAGTTTCAAGCCAATTGAACTACAATTACTTAAGCAAGTTTGAAGAAAGAAAAATGACTTGCAAGTCGCAGTCGATACAAGATATATGCGACCATAATTGACTTTTTCACGATCGCCATCAAGGAATTGCGACTGTTATGAGTCTCTTCATATAGAAGGCATTTTGATCCTCAAAACTACGATTGCAAATAAGCCTGCGAGAGCTAATCTCATGACCATTATGGATCAAGTGTGCCCGTGACTACCCCACATCAAATGAACACCAAACTACTAGAGAATTGTCGTGACCACATCACATAAATGATGCAACCATAAAATTCAAACCATCATGACCATTGGAAATTGACACAATTAAAAGTTGATACGTGTCAAAATAAATTCAAAAGAATTTAAGAGGGATTTTGAAGTTTCGAAAGTTGTGACCGTAATACTAGAAGAGCAACCATAATTTAGTCAAGTCCAAGAGACAGAGAGCAATGGAAACTATGAAGTTCCTCGCAAAAGAGCTTGTTGTGACTGCGATTACAAAAGTTCAATTTGAGATAGCCGTTGAGATAGAAACTAATAAGAAGCTATCATGTGTTGATGAAGCATCAAAGATTCAAAACTCGCGGCTGTAAATTGACTGAAGGCAACTTTTACAATTTCAAATGTATTTGAATGTTAGAAATAATTATTTCTACTATTTGTACTAACTAATTGGTGAGAAAACTTTATAAATGCCTAAACAAAAGACTATTAAAAAATAATCAAAAGAGCAATAATCTCTAAGTGGTTACAGTCTTCCATTTCCATTTCCCAACCATTTTTGTAGTCAAATTGTAATTAGGATTTTTGTGTGAGTTATAAAACACAAAAAATACAAAGATTTGGTTTTTGTGTTAGTCATTTAAAATATAAAGATTAATTGGGTTTGGTGTGAGCCAAGAGTGAAACTCCTAATTTGGAGTGAGCTAGAAAAAGTCCATAGTATCTTTTTGAATGAAAATTTGAAAATGCCCAATTGAGATTAAGAAGATGACGTAGGGTTTGTTAATATTTGAAACTCTATAAATCTTGTATCTTTTATCTCTTCCATATATTTGTATTTTTTTCTTATTTATTTACTTTTTCTGAAAATTTTAATTTGCCATCAATTCATCCCTTCCTTCTTAGTGATTATTTAGACAACATGTCAAATCAACTTTAAGTGGTGGCAATAATTGCATTGTACACTTGGAATTATTATAGAAAGAAACTTTTGCACATTTCTAAAGATTTCACAATAGACTAGATTATCAAACATATTCACATTGAAGAAGAAACTTGTAATCGCGAGAAAAGATTTGCTTTGGAATATTGTTCTAAGGTGAATAGTGTTGAGTTTAATGCTAAAAAAATGATGAAAAAACTCAAGGAACAAGAGAAAATTATCTAAAAATTCTAGTGATTCTTCTACAAATAACAAGAAGAATAAATCTTATATTTTTTTATAGAAAGAAGGGGCATTTCAAGAAAGAATGCAAGTTTTTTAAGACGTTAAAATTGAGGCAAATGTTGGCCAAAAGAAGGCTCATGTTATTGAACACCCACCAATTGCAGCTAACATTTGTTGTTATGGTTGCTAGTCTTAGGTCCTATTTGGCAAAAATGTTTTTCGAACATATTTTTGTGGAAAGAATAACATTTCAAAAAAGAATGCAGGTTTTATAAGAAGTTAAAACTAAGTAAAATGCTAGCCAAAAAAGGCCAATATTGTTGAACACCTATTAACTCCAACTGATATTTGTTACTATGGTTGCTGGACTTGGGCTCTATTTGGTATTGTGATTGGAAAAAGCGTTTTTCAAAAAAATAATATTTATTTTTAATTATTTTCAAGTTTTGAAAATTATTTTTGAAGAGAAACATTAAATAGATATTTTCCCCACATGCATATTTGAGAAAAATAATTTATAAAAAAATTAGTCAATTAAATAAAAAATAAAATATATATTTTTTTGACACCCAACAACAATTTGAAACACCCCCTTTAAAATAAATATAGTTATCGAATGCAACATGACAACAATAGAAAGATCTAATGATTGGTGGTATGATTCTAGGGCTATTATCCATGTTTGTAATAGACAAATATATATTTAAAACTTATGATGTGGCTAGTAAAGATGACGAGGTCTTCATGGAGAATCATGACACAATAAATGTATTTGACAAGGGAACTATAGAGTTACAATTCACCTCGAGAAAAAAATTAATTTTGATAAATGTTCTGGATATTAGAAAGAATTTGCTCTCGGCAAGCATAACAATGCAAGAAAGGATTGAAGGTTGTCCTAGAGGCTGAAAAATTAATATTGTTAAAATGGTGCATTTTTAAGACAAAACTATTCTTGTGGTGTCATGTTTAAACTTAACATTATTAAAATTGATGTTTCTAATTATATGCTTGAGTTCTTTTTAAATTTATGGCATGCATGTGTTATCACATGTGAACTTTTGATCAATAAAATTTATGACAAAGTATGGATTGATATCATGTGCAAATACAATTTTGGAAAATGTGAAATATGCATATAAGCAAAAAAGACTAAGAAACCATTTCCAAAGAATGAAATATCAACTAATTTGCCTAACTTAATCCATCCCGACATTTGTGAATTGAATGGTCATCTAATAAAAGAAGGAAATAGATATTTAATTACATTTATAGATGATCATTCTAGGTATACACATGTATCCTTAATGAGAACAAAGGATCAACCATTTGAGAAGTTCAAAAAATAAAGTATTAGTTGAATATCAATTGGGAAAGAAAATTAAAATCCTATGAAGTGATAGAGCTGTGAATATTTCTCAACTAAATTTTCCAATTGTTGTGAAACAAATGACTTAATACATCAAACAAGTACACCCTATATACTCTACAACAAAATGGTTTGACTAAAATAAAAAATATTGTAGATATGGTTAATGTTATGCTTACGCATGCAAAACTACCAATGAATCTATAGAGAGAAGGTTTATTAACAGCTTGTCATATGCATAATTGCAAATCTTCCAAGAAAATAAATATTGCTCCATATGATGATTGGATATCTTAAAGTGTGGGGTTGTTTGGCATATTATAGGGTTCTTAATTCTAAAAAAAAACTAAATTAGGACCAAAAGCTCTTAAAGGTATCTTTGTGGGATATGCTGAAGACTCTAAAGCATATAGATTGTTAGATTTAGACTCTAATGTTATTATTAAGTGTAGGGATGTTAAATTCTTTGAAACAAGTTTTCACAAGGATTCATGTTTTAATCCACAAGAAGAAAGGAGCATAATACCAAAAATGTTACACAAGATACTAATAATAGTATTAACTCTTCTTCTAATGGTAAACAAAAATTAATATAGCCTTTTAGTGAACCTAAGAAAAATCAAAGAGCTTGAAAGAAGAAGAGTTTAAGACCAAAATATGTTTTCTTCAAAATTAATGGTTTTGAGTTTGGATGAAGATCCAAAGACTTATAGTAAATCTACGAAATTAAGAGATTCCACCTTTTAGAAAGAAGCTATGAATAATGAAATGGATTATCTTTGAGCAAATGGTACATGAACATTAGTTGATCTCCCCCTTAGTTCTAAACTCATTGAGTGCAAATGGCTGCTTAGAAGGAAAGACAATATTAATGGTTCACTACAAACTCTTAAGGTAAGGCTTGTAGATAAGGGCTTTAAGCAAACAAAAGGTATTGACTATTTTGATACATATGCACCTAAAGCAAGGATCACTGCTATAAGAGTATTGTTTAACTTAGCATCCATTTATAACTTGTATGTACACCAAATGTATATCAAAACAATATTCTTCAATGGTGACTTGGATGAGAAAGTATACATGATACAACCTAAAAAGTTTGTACTTTCTACAAATGAAAAGAACGTTTGCAAGTTGATAAAGTCATTGTATATTTTAAAGCATACTCCAAAACAATGACATGAGAAATTTGATAGTGTAATTCTATCAAATGTTTTTAGACATAATGGAGTGAATAAATGCATTTACTCTAAGTTTACTAAAGACTATGGAGTAATTGTATGCTTATATGTTGATGATATGTTAATCAATTGGAACCAATTTGAAGGTGTTGAAGCTTGAGGGGTATTTCCTTCATTTTGATGCTAACAAATAAAATAACAATAATGTATTTAACATACTTGTTCTCTAAGTTTATTGAATAGCGTATGGAATATGATGCAAGAATGGAAGACTAACTTTAAAAGTCAAAAATTAAAGAAATAGCATGTTCATGCTCGTGACTGTTTATGCCATGTCCGTGATGTAGCTTAGCGCCAATTACCCAACATTTAAAGTTCACGGCCATGAAGGATCATAGAAACCGTGAATGATCATATCAGTCACGCCCGTGAAATAAAGTCACGCCCATGAGAAAACATGTCAAATTCCTCCAGAGAGCTTCATGGCCAAAGTCACCACTTGGACTATGGCTTGGAAGGATATTCATGCCCATGAAGGAATAATGTAACACCCATGATCAAACATTTCAATTTCTTCCAGAATACTTCATGGTTAGAGTCACCACTTGAGTCACGGCTTGGAAGAACATTCACGACCATGACACACATATTCATGACCATGAAAGAGGAAAGAGAAACATGTCAGGCGTAAAATTAAGAGTTGGTGCAATGGTTATTTTAGCATTAAATGCAACCAAACCACTATAATTCGCCATGGACTTATAAATGCAAGTCATTTATGAATCTAGAAAAAGAAAATAGCAATTACTTCGAATCAAAATCTTGTTGTAGCCATTTGTGCATTAATTTCTTTCAAACAAATATTAATTCTCTATAAAAATCTTTTTGCTCATAATTTCTGAACATTATAGATTTGTGAGTGTTTCTCTTTATAATCCATTACTCAAGTGAGTTTGGGTATATTGGGTTAAGAGTAGAACACTTGTAAGGGTTTATTGTGTGAGCCATTAAAACATAAGGGATTTCTGGGTTAGGTGTGATCCATTGATAGAAACACCATAGTTAGGAGCGAACTTATAAAACTCCATTGTAATACTTAGTGTGTTAGTGAAACTCCCAATTGAGATTTGGGAGAGGAGTAGGGTTTGTTAACACCCGAATCTCCATAAATTTCTTGTGTGATATCTTCCTATCCCTACTCAACTTAACTTTTCATTCCACACTTAAAAGTTAAGAATTTTTAATATCCAATTCAACCCCCCTTCTTGGTTCATTATCTGGGCAACAGAAGGAGTTAATGATACTAAAAAGTATTTGGCTTCTCAATTTAAAATTAAAGATCTGGGAAAAGTTGATACTATTCAAGATATAAATCTAAAAAACATAGTGGGGTCTTACTTTGTGTCAATCACATTATATTGACAGCGCTCTCCCTAAATTTAATCATTTGAGAATTAAAAAAGCTAATACCCCATTTGCTGTTTCAAATAAATTAACAGAAAATATAGGTAGGTTTATAAGTCAATTAGACTATGCCATTAAAATTAGTACTCTAATATTGCATTTACAGTTTGTAGACTTTTAAGGTATACTCATAATCTAAGCACCAATCATTGAAAAGTAATAGCTAGAGTTCTCGTGTATCTTAAAAGACTAGGTCATTGGCCTTATTTTATAACAAGTTTCCTTCAGTATTAGAAGGATATACTGATACTAGTTGGATGACTAGCATTAGTGACAATAAGTCAATGTCTGATTGGATATTTACTTTAGATGGAGGTGCATTCTTTAGCTTTTAAGAAGTAGACATTATTACAAATTCTATTATGGAATATGAGTTTATTGCTTTAGAGACAACAAACAAAAAGGAGAAATGGCTGAGAAGCTTTTCTAGATATAAAGTTATGGTCACAACTGATGACAGTAGTCTCTTTGCATTGTGATAGCCAAACAACTATATCTACGGCATTTAGCAAGATTTATAATGAAAAATCTATACATATTGCATTGAGGCATAAACTGTAACATCCTTGACCTTCCCCACATGCATTTTATCGAACATAAGCATCTTGCATACAATTCAATTGAACACGTGCATTTCATACGTATTTTCGTAGGAACAAGTTTATGACACGCACTAGCTACGTGTCCTAGTATTTGGCACTTGTATCGAGTCGTACGTATGTAATTATAACCTAAATGAGGATAAAACAAGTATTAGAAATGAATTGAATAAGGTGTCTAAATTAAAGTAAGCAAAATGATTAGATTAAGATTAGTAAACAATTACATTGTTAATTTAGTTAAATCGGGTCAAATGATTAAGCTGTATTATTGTGTAAATTAGTGGAATTATAAATATATGTAAATAATAATAATAATATAGACAAAATAAAATGAAAATGACACAAAAGAAAAATAGAAGAGAAGAGAAAAGAGAAATGAGAAGAGAAAAGAGAAGAGAAGAAGAGAAAATGAGAAAATGACAAAAAACAAGTTGGCTTTATCTTCATCTTTCTTTCCCCATTTCTGCCTTCTTCTCCAGCCCGACTTCTTCTTTAATTTCCTCCATTTCAGACTTCAATTCTTCCTTGTGTCACCTATTTTTTTGAAGCTAATTGATCCCTTGCAAGGTTGTTCTTGGTAAGTAATCAATTCTTATTGCTATAGGGTTGATTTGAGTTGTTTAGGTTCAATAATAGGCACTGAATTACACCCCGATTTTGATGTTTATAGAAATTGATTCTGGAAATATGTAAAACAAAAAAGTTGTTCCTTTATGTCTTATATTTGAGGATATGTAAATATTTTTGCAATAGGTTATGTATAGGAAGATATATTCCCTTCGTACTGAAACTGGTCAGGGTGTGAACCCTAACCAAGTTAGCTACTGTGTGGTTTGATTTCGAATATGTTAAAGCCATTATATGAAGTCTCTCAAAACCTAAAAGTTGTAGGTATATGTGTTTTGTATCTTTGTACCAAATTTCAGGTTCATTGGTATTGTAAATGTGGAGTTATAGGGAATGGAACCATGACTGTTCCATGGTTTGAACTGCCTATTGAGTGCCCTGGGCAGATATAGTAAATTGTTTGGATAATTTGAGCTTGTTAGAGCTAGATTCTGTACATGAGGAAAATATTAAAGTTATAGGTATATGGCTTAGCTAAATTTTGGTACTAATTTCAGCTTCATTGGTTATGTATAGACTAAGTTATGGCCTTTGAAAGCCATACTGGTCCGGAAGTCAATTCTATTATGGACCAGTAAATTATTTGGTATAATTAGAAGACCCTAGAGACATAATTGGTAAAAGTTGTAAACATGAAACATGTTATATATGAACCCATATAAGTTTCTGCAAAGTTTCATTAAAATAAAACTTATATATTATAAGTTATGAATAACCCAAATGAGTACTCTGAAACTGCCTAAAGGCAGAAAACAAAACATACTTAGAAATTCCACAAAATATTGTACAATGATCCAATTGGTCTGAAATTTTAATATGTTCTATAATTATATGTTAATTTTAATTAAAAATAAGAATCAAATTAATTGGTCAAGTATAGAAAAAGTTATAGGCTAAACAGTCCCATATGGTCACACTGCCTCATAGGACAAATTTTAACTATTGACATGAACAATGCATATTAATTTGTTTAAGCCACATTAAGTCTCTCTAATCATGAGTTAATCGATTATGTTTTCATATTAGGCTCGCAACATATTGGAGATCCACAAGGAGCAGATAGACAATAAGTTAGGGGTCGGAATCAAAGGAGAACGGTGAGTCTAATTATCGATTGAATTTTTTTATGCAAATGAATGTTGCTTGCTATGTGATTCATATGATTGTCATGATTGGTCCTTGATAATGTAATGATGGATAATTTGTGACATTGTGGTACATATAAATGGTATACTTGTGGTATATCTGAGGTATATGTTTGACAAATGTGATATATATACATGGTATATGTATAGTATATGCAAGGTATATGCTTGACATATGAGGTATATATGGAATATATATATGTTGTATATGATAAAGATGCAATGGTTGATGAATGCTTAAATACAAGTGCATATGCATATGGACTAAAAAGGTGTTGTGACTAGTTAATCGATATTGTAAAGCAAAAGAAGAGGCCTATGGCCCAACAAATGTGCAAATGAAACAAATGATCAAGCTAGCTAGCAAATGCAAATGCAAATGTTCACATGGAAAATGTTCACATGGAAACCCGGGACAATGTCTGTTTAACTTAGTCACAACAAAATGAAACAAACAAAGCATTTACATACATAAAGAGTAATGATTATATGTTTCAACTTTATTGATACATATATGATGCTAATGAATGGAATGGATATATGGTATATATTGGATTTGTGATTTATTACTATAAGTTGTTTGGTACTTTAGAGCTCATTGGATGATTATTCTCACTGAGCCGCAACTCATCAATTTGCATCATTTTTTAGGTAAAGAAAAGTGATAACTCATTTTGAGTAGCGTATAAAAGACATGGAGCACAGGTCACTAGCCGAGCCTCATCACTCTCTCTCCTTGCATTCCACACAAGCAAAAAAAATATGTCATCTGCATTTTGTATTTATATGGTTGAATATGTACAGTCAGTTTGGAATGGGTTTTAAAAATGTATAAATGAAATTAACTCGTAAATACTTATGTGTAAAGATTATGTTTTGATATATGTGATATATTATATTGTGGTGAAAACCTCAGTGTTAACTTTGTAAAGTCAGGGAATAATATTACAGAATATGAGACTTGCAAGTCATTGAATGAAATTTTAGGATATGAGACTTGCAAAGTCATTCAATTATATTACAGGATATGAAAAACAATTTTACTACTATTGTTAACAGGGTATTTTGTCTTTCTAGCATGCCATGTATGATTCCTTGATACAGGGATAGGTTATACTCAAATGCATAAGGTGTGACGTTACATTTTTGGTATCAGAGCAGGGATAGGTTTCATGGGAACATGCATATGCATAAGAGCATGATAACATATGCATCCTATGTGTTGAACATTATGTAGTGACATAATTTCATTTATTTTAGGGACATCATAAGACATAATTCACCAAGGAGGGAGAGGCCGGCCGAAATGCATTTTTATGAGGCATCACCTCATTTACATAGAGAGCAACCAGCAATAGGAGCTAGAGCTCCAGTACATGCATCACAGTCATCTTATGCAGAAGTACCCCATGAAAACCTAGAACAGGAAGTATATGTTCCTGAAATGTACAAGGAAAGACGTTATGACAAGCTGAGGAAACATGGTGCAACTGATTTCAATGGCACAACAGATCCAGCAGAAGCTGAGACATGGCTAAAAAGGACACAGAGGGTACTGAATATGATGAGATGTACCCCAGATGAGAAATTCGATTATGCAGTATCCTTACTGCAAGGAAATGCTTATGAATGGTGGAAGACAGTCCCCAACAGTGATGCACAACTACCGGTGTTGACATGGAATGATTTTCTCCTGGAATTTCTGAACAATTACATGCTTGAAGCATATAAAGATGAGAAGAGGAAGGAATTTCTGAATCTGAAACAGGGGAATATGTCTATTTCAGAGTATGAAGTACAGTTTAATAAACTTTCCCATTATGCCACCTTCATGGTCTCTACTGAAAGAGACAAATGCAGGAAGTTTGAGGAGGGCCTCAAATATGAGATCAGAAACAAAATTACAACTACTGATCTTGATAGTTATGTCAGGCTCAGAGCTGCTGCAATCAGAGCTGAACGATTAATGAAAGAAGCTGGGGAACAACAAATAAAAAGATCATCACATGAATTCTTTGGTGAGTCTAGCAGAAGGCAGGGGAAAAGAGGTAGATATATGCCTGCACAATCTGGTAACAGAAGTGGGTACTCCAGTTCTAGAGGTCAAGGAATGACTTTCTCTTACCCAAGCAGAGGGCAGAGCCAATATGTTGAACAGAGGCCCACATGTAGTCATTGTGGCAGACAGCATACGGGCGAATGTAGAAGGCTCACAGGAGCATGTTATTTCTGTGGATCGATGGAGCACATGTATAGAGACTGTTCAAATAGAGCCAAACTAGTAGAGACCAGCAGAGGCAGAGGAGTATCTGAGACTACTGTTGAGGCACCGAGGGTCTACCCTACTAGTGGGACACAAGGCAGAGGAAGAGGCAGGGGCAGGACTGGTACACTGGGCAGAGGAGTGACCAGATCTGAAGGTCAGAGTTCTAGACCTCCTACTCAGGCCAGGGTGTTTGCTATGACTAGACAAGAGGCAGTGGATGCTCCCGAAGTAGTCACTGGTAATATTTATATTTCTGAAATATTAGCATATGCATTGATTGACCTAGGCTCTACTCATTCATTTATATCATTGCATATGGCATCTGGATTGCATCAAATGCATGAGCCTTTGGGGATTGACATAAATGTGAGTACGCCATTGGGAACCGTGGTAGTTGTGAATAATGTCTGTCGTGATTGCCTCATATGCATTGACAGAGCTAAGTTAATAGCTGATATGATTTTATTGGCAATTTATGAATTTGATGTGATACTGGGAATGGACTGGTTAACTAGACATCATGCAATAGTGAATTGCTTTACTAAGGAAGTAATTTTGGAATCACCAAACCAGCCAAGGGTAGTATTTCTAGGTGAAAGAAAACTTGTGCCTACATGTCTAGTTTCAGCTGTAAAGGCATTTCGAATGATCAAAGGGGGATGTGAAGCATATTTGGCATATGTGACTGATACTAGAACCACTGATAGCTTGCTTGAAAATATATCAGTGGTAAGGGAATTTGCTGATGTATTCCCAGATGATCTACCTGGTTTACCACCAGATAGAGAGATAGAATTTACTATTGAACTAGTACCAGGAACTGCACCAATATCAAGGTCACCCTACAGAATGACCCTAGTTGAGTTGAAAGAACTAAAGGCCCAATTGCAGGAGTTACTTGACAAAGGGTATATTAGACCTAGTGTATCACCATGGGGAGCTCCAGTGTTATTTGTTAAAAAGAAAGATGGAACAATGAGATTGTGCATCGATTATAGGCAACTGAACAAAATGACGTGAAGAACAAATATCCATTGCCTAGAATAGATGATTTGTTTGACCAGTTGCAAGGAGCCCAAATATTCCCCAAGATTGATATGAAATCAGGTTATTACCAGCTGAAGGTAGCAGAAACGGATGTTCCAAAGACTGCCTTTCGAACCAGGTATGGGCATTATGAATTTTTAGTAATGCCACTTGGATTGACTAATGCTCCAGCTGCATTTATGGCTTTAATGAATAAGGTGTTTCAACCATATTTGGATAGGTTTGTGATAGTATTTATTGATGACATATTGGTGTACTCAAAGAATAGGGGAGAACATGAACAACATTTAAAAATTGTGTTGCAAACTTTGAGGGAGAAACAATTATATGCCAAATTGAATAAATGTGAATTCTAGTTAGATCATTTGGTGTTTCTTGGACATGTGGTGTCGTGTAAAGGCATAGAGGTTGACCCAAAGAAAATTGAGGCTATGGTAAATTGGGAAGCTCCCAAAAATGTTTCTGAAATGCGTAGTTTTTTGGGTTTAGCCAGATACTACCGCAGATTTGTTGATGGATTATCCTTAATTGCTGGCCCTTTGACTAAATTGTTGAGAAAGAATGTGCCTTTTAAGTGGACTTCTGAATGTCAAAGGAGTTTTGATGAACTAAAACACAGGCTAACCTCAGCACCAGTGTTAACCATCCCTACAGGTACAAGTGGGTTTACAGTATATAGTGATGCTTCTCACCAAGGCTTGGGATGTGTGTTGATGCAACATGGTAAGGTGATAGCTTATGCATCCAGACAATTGAGACCACATGAGATCTCATATCCAGTGCATGATTTAGAACTGGCTGCAGTCGTATTTGCATTGAAGATTTGGAAGCATTATTTGTATGGTGATACATTCCAAATCTTCACATACCATAAAAGCTTAG
Organism: Triadica sebifera; assembly: GCA_023653625.1. Classification (NCBI taxonomy): domain Eukaryota; kingdom Viridiplantae; phylum Streptophyta; class Magnoliopsida; order Malpighiales; family Euphorbiaceae; genus Triadica; species Triadica sebifera. Next base: position 12,254,901 of record CM042898.1, on the reverse strand, counting down.
GTTATTTGCTGACACAAAAGGAGTTAAACATGAGGCAAAGACGATGGTTAGAGTTGTTAAAAGATTATGACTGTACAATTGAATACCATCCAGGGAAAGCCAATGTGGTAGCAGATGCATTGAGTAGGAAGGCTAGTAGCAGTGTAACTCACTTGCAAGTATCCTCTTTTCCATATTTGATTCAATTACGATCTATGAATGTTGAATTAAATATACATGATGAAGGATCACTGATTGCTACTCTTCAAGTCAGACCTATACTAAAGGAGAGGATCAAAGAAGCACAAAGCAAAGATTCTGAATTATGTGAGAAAATTGATGTGGTAAGGCAGGGAAATAATTCAGAGTTTCATTTGCAGAATGATACACTGATGTTAAAATCACGCATATGTGTTCCAGACACTGAGAACTTGCGTCAGGAAATAATGGAAGAGGCACACAATGCACCGTATGCAATGCACCCAGGGATGACAAAGATGTATCACAATTTAAAGCCTCATTACTGGTGGCCAAGAATGAAGAAAGACATAGCAGAATGTGTTTCTAAATGCTTGACATGTCAGCAAATTAAAATTGAACATCAGGCACCAGTTGGTAAACTACATCCATTGCCAGTGCCAGAATGGAAATGGAAAAGAATAATGATGGATTTTGTCTATGGATTGCCAAGAAATCCACGGAAAAATGATGAAGTATGGGTAATTATTGACAGATTACCAAGTCAACACATTTTCTACCTATCAGATGGGGCCATACACTTGAGAGTTTGGCCAAATTATATGTGAATGAGATAGTCAGATTGCATGGCATTCCAGTGTCCATTGTGTCTGATAGAGATCCACGGTTTACTTCACGTTTTTGGGTGAGTTTACATATTGCATTGGGAACAAAATTGAATTTCAGCACTGCATTCCACCCACAGACTGATGGACAATCAGAAAGGACTATACAGACATTGGAAGAAATGCTTAGGTCATGTTCTATGGATTTCAGAGGTGCTTGGGATGAATATATAACATTGATTGAATTTGCTTACAATAACCAGTATCATAGCAGTATCCAGATGGCACCATATGAGGCATTGTATGGTAGAAAGTGCCGAAGCCCTATCATTTGGGATGAAGAAGGAACACGTGCATTAGAAGGGCCAGAGATAGTGCAAGACAGTGGATAAGATCAAAGTTGTCAAGAATAAGCTAAAGGCAGCCCAAGATAGACAGAAAAGTTACGCTGATCAGCATAGAAGGGAGATGGAATACGAGTTAGGTGAAAAAGTGTTTCTTCGTGTATCTCCATGGAAAGGGATAATCCGATTTGGCAAGAAGGGTAAATTGAGCCCAAGGTACATAAGGACTTATGAAATTCTTGAGAAGATTGGTCCATTGGCTTATAGGTTGGCTTTACCACCCGAGATGGCTCAGATACATAATGTGTTTCATGTGAGCATGCTTAGAAGATACAGGTCAGATCCTACACATGTACTTAAAGATCTAGTCATTGAGATTGTAGAGAACATGAGTTATGTTGAGGAACCAGTACAAATCATTGGATACAAGACTAAACAGCTAAGAAATCAAGAAATACCTTTGGTTAAAGTATTATGGCGTAACCATTTACAAGAAGAGGCAACATGGGAAACAGAAGAAAATATGAAAAAACAATATCCATACCTGTTTTCAGGTATTAATTTTGAGGACGAAATTTTTAAAAGGAGGGGAGAATTGTAACATCCTTGACCTTCCCCAAATGCATTTCATCGAACATAAGTATCTTGCATACAATTCAATTAAACACGTGCATTTCATACGTATTTTCGTAGGAACAAGTTTATGACACGCACTAGCTACGTGTCCTAGTATTTGGCACTTGTATCGAGTCGCACGTGTATAATTATAACCTAAATGAGGATAAAAAAGTATTAGAAATGAATTGAATAAGCTGTCTAAATTAAAGTAAGCAAAATGATTAGATTAAGATTAGTAAACAATTACATTGTTAATTTAGTTAAATCGGGTCAAATGATTAAGCTGTATTATTGTGTGAATTAGTGGAATTATAAATATATGTAAATAATAATAATAATATAAAAAAAATAAAATGAAAATGACACAAAAGAAAAATAGAAGAGAAGAGAAATGAGAAATGAGATGAGAAAATGACAAAATGACAAAAAACAAGTTGACTTTATCTTCATCTTTCTTTCCCCATTTCTGCCTTCTTCTCCAGCCCGACTTCTTCTTCAATTTCCTCCATTTTAGACTTCAATTCTTCCTTGTTTCACCTAGTTTTTGAAGCTAATTGATCCCTTGCAAGGTTGTTCTTGGTAAGTAATCAATTCTTATTGCTATAGGGTTGATTTGAGTTGCTTAGGTTCAATAATAGGCACTGAATTGCACCCCGATTTTGATGTTAATAGAAATTGATTCTGGAAATGTGTAAAACATAAAAGTTGTTCGTTTATGTAATAGATTTGTGGATATATAAACATTTGTGCAAGAGGTTATGTATAGGAAGAGATATGCTCTTCGTACTGAAACTGGTCAGAGTGTGAACCCTAACCAAGTTAGCTACTGTGTGGTTTGATTTCAAATATGTTAAAGCCATTACATGAAGTCTCTCAAAACTTAAAAGTTGTAGGTATATGTGTGTTGTATCGGTCTACCAAATTTCAGATTCATTGGTCTTGTAAATGTTGAGGTATGGGGAATGGAACCATGATTGTTCCATGGTTTGAACTACCTATTGAGTGTCCTGGGCAGATATAGTAACTTTTTTTGGCTACATTGAGCTTGTTAGAGCTCGATTATGTACATCAGAAAAACATTAACGTTATAGGTATATGTCTTAGCTAAAATTTGGTACTAATTTCAGCTTCATTGGTTATGTATAGACTAAGTTATGGCCTTTGGAAGACATACTGGTCCGGAAGTCAATTCTATTCTGGACCAGTAAACTGTTTGGTATACTTAGAAGACCCTAGAGACCTAATTGGTAAAAGTTGTAGACATAAAACATGTTAAATATGAACCCATATAGGTTTCTATAAAGTTTCATTAAAATAGGACATATATATTATAAGTTATGATGAACCCAAATGAGTGCCCTGAAACTGCCTAAAGGCAGAAAACAAGTCAGAAAACATAACACATTTAGAAATTCCATAAAATATTGTACAATGATCCAATTGGTCTGAAATTTTAATATGTTCTATAATTATATGTTAGTTTTAATTAGGAATAAGAATCAGATTAATTGGTCAAGTATAGAAAATGTTATAGGCTAAACAGTCCCATATGGTCACACTGCCTCATAGGACAAATCTTAACTATTGACATGAACAATGCATATTAATTTGTTTAAGCCACATTAAGTCTCTCTAATCATGAGTTAATCGATTATGTTTTCATATTAGGCTCACAACATTTTGGAGACCCACAAGGAGCAGATAGATAATAAGTTAGGGGTCGGAATCAAAGGAGAACAGTGAGTTTAATTATTGATTGAATTCTTTAGTGCAAATGAATGTTGCTTGCTATGTGATTCATATGATTGTCATGATTGGTCCTTGATAATGTAATGATGGATAATTTGTGACATTGTGGTACATATAAATGGTATACTTGTGGTATATCTGAGGTATATGTTTGACAAATGTGATATATATACATGGTATATGTATAGTATATGCAAGGTATATGCTTGACATATGAGGTATATATGGAATATATGTATGTTGTATATGATAAAGATGCAATGGTTGATGAATGCTTAAATACAAGTGCATATGCATATGGACTAAAAAGGTGTTGTGACTAGTTAATCGATATTGTAAAGCAAAAGAAGAGGCCTATGGCCCAACAAATTTGCAAATGAAACAAATGATCAAGCTAGCTAGCAAATACAAATGCAAATGTTCACATCGAAACCCGGGGCAATGTCTGTTTAACTTAGTCATAACAAAATGAAACGAGCAAAGCATTTGCATACATAAAGAGTAATGATTATATGTTTCAACTTTATTGATACATATATGATGCTGATGAATGGAATGGATATATGGTATATATTGGATTTGTGATTTATTACTATAAGTTGTTTGGTACTTTAGAGCTCATTGGATGATTATTCTCATTGAGCCGCAACTCATCAATTTGCATCATTTTTCAGGTAAAGAAAAGTGATAGCTCATTTTGAGTAGTGTATAAAAGACATGGAGCACAGGTCACTGGCCGAGCCTCATCACTCTCTCTCCTTGCATTTCACACAAGCAAAAAAAATATGTCATCTGCATTTTGTATTTATATGATTGAATATGTACAGTTAGTTTGGAATGGGTTTTAAAAATGTATAAATAAAATCAACTCATAAATACTTATGTGTAAAGATTATGTTTTGATATATGTGATATATTATATTGTGGTGAAAACCTCAGTGTTAACTTTGTAAAGTCAGGGAATAATATTACAGAATATGAGACTTGCAAGTCATTGAATGAAATTATAGGATATGAGACTTGTAAAGTCATTGAATTATATTACAGGATATGAAAAATAATTTTATTACTATTGTTAACAGGGTATTTTGTCTTTCTAGCATGCCATGTATGATTCCTTGATACAGGGATAGGTTATACTCAAATGCATAAGGTGTGACGTTACATAAACATATAAGACAACTAATATCAGATGATATAATCATAATTATCTATGTTAGGTCAAGTAATAACTTGACCGACATTGATGAAAGGACTTTTAAAAGACATGATAAAGAGTACCATGAGTGCAATGGGTCTAAAACTATTTTAATTTGTCACTAATAATACAAGCCTTACATCTCTTATTGCTTAGCAATTTGAAATGTTCAAAAGGTAATAATTAGTTATTAGTAACATATAGTTAGTACTAGGTTTAATATATAGTGCTCGTGAAAATGAGGATGAATATATATTATTCTTAATGAAGACATAAGTTGGGCTATGAATAAGGAAGTTTCAAATAAACTTCAAAAGTTATTCACCTATGTCAACCCTAGGAGCGGTGTCGCTTCTATCAAGAATTTAGTTAAAATTCTTATAAGTAATAATGAATTCAGGAGGTAGCATAAGGCCATAATGTGGTATAAAAACTAACGGTGAATTTGTAATAGTAAGATTTTTGTGTGTGGCTATTTTAGTTTTGTTTTATAGGAATCTTGGTTTAGTTATTTTATCACAATCTTGATTTTACATGACTTTGAATAGTTTATACTAATAAGAGGTTTAAGTTGAAAGACAACTTTCAAATGCATAATTCTTTTAGGTTTAGTTGTGCATATTACTAACTAAGTGGGGATTATTGGAATAGACAGTAATATTTAATCCCATTTAGAAGAATTGAAGAAAAAGAACAATTTGTGGTCGTGATATATAAATTCACTGTCACAAGATGGTTTTCATGACAAGTTTGTAGTTGCGATAGAGATTGCTAACTACACTATTTCTCTAAAGCATATGAAGCATTGAAGAGTATAATCACAATTTATTAATTGCAGTAGCAAAAAAAAAAAAGAATTCATGGGCAACATCGTAGTCATGATGTGCACTACGAACTATACTGTTTTCTAAGGTTAGTTGTTTCAACATGCAGTGTGGTTGCGATAAAGACTGCAAAATATATTGTTCTTGAAGTTCATAAATATCGTAGTTCTGCTATGGGAAGCATAGTCATGACCGTGCTTCAAATAGTCTCTAACAACCCTTCAAATATTCTATAAAGTTTTTCTTAATAAACTTTGAAATTTTTTAAAAATTTATTCAACATATATTATACTTATATATTTATAATATACTTTATATACTTTACTAATATATTGTATATTTATATTTATATTTGTACTAATATACTTAGTTTTGTTTTTATATAAAAGGGGTCTACTGGAGATTTGAACTCAAATTATCACAACTTTGATAACTAGATTAGTACTATTAAGTTAAATTTTATTGGTACTAATATACTTGCTTATATTTTATAGCTATATACTTGCTATCTTATATAATTTACATATATATAAATTATATATCTTATTCATATATTATTACTAATATTTATATACTTACATGCATTGTACACTACAAAAAAATATTCAAATAGTGACTATCGAAAGTGGTCATTAAGCGGCCGCTAAAAAGGTTTAGTGACAACAAAACGTGGTCTCAAAAACCCATCACTAACCTATTTTAGAGACCACTTTACAAATGTAGTCACAAATTTATACTTATCAACATAAAATCACAAAGTTATATACATATATTTTGAATTTATATATATTTTTACCTATATGATGTATTTATAGTCTTTACACTTCTTACATAACTTATAGCTACGTACTTGCATGTTTATATACCAGAGGTAATTACAACAATAAAATTTTTTGACTCAAATTTGAAATTAGTTTCTAACCATTTTTATGTTAATTATGCCTCTAACGTTATAAAAAACCTTTCAAGTTAAACCCTTTAATAGTAATTCTATTAAAAACCCACAGGTTTTCGGTTGCTATGGATTTTCTCCTTGCAATTAATTGCTATATTATTTATGATTGAAGAAAATATTTTTCTGATTTTAACTATATTTTTTTAATTTCATTTTTATATTTAGTCAAATATTTTATTCAATATTTTTATTCTCTAACATTTGTTTAATGTATTATCATATATTTATAATTTATAAATTTATTAAACTTATGTAATAATATAAAAAAAAGGGTTTAGGGCATTGAGTCGCGAGATATCTAGCAGGTTGTTGGATTTGCTGGGTTTTATATATTCTTTGTTGGGTTTTTCTTTTGGATTGATTAAGGGAAAGTCATAAAGGAGATGTAGAAAAATAAATATTGCCTCATGCTCCTAATTCCCTTTAAGTTTTGCTACTAAATATGAATATTTCCAAACTAATCGAAAAACCGTAGAAAATTTATATAGGATTCGTTTGGGTTGAGAGATTTTAAAATTTACGGATTTTAAATCTAGAAGAATTCTATTGTTTTGTTTAAATACAAAAACCATTGATTGATAAAGTAATTTCCCTTGTTTTAAGTTTGGTTCAATAACCACAATTTATAAATTTAATAATTAATTTTCAATTTTACTCTTTACTAAATATTGGTAATTTATCATTAATAAAATATTTTCTAGTTTTTTTTATCACTTTTATATTTGAAATGTTAAATAAAATAATTTAGGGTAAATTTTCTAAAAAATACAGTTGATAAAATTATTATTATTTTCAAATTTGAAATAGTTACAATTTTTTGCTCAAAAATCTATATAAACTCATTATTTATACTATGTTTATCAATAAATTATTCCATTAATTTTCTTTTTCTTTTTCAAAGCATCCATTAATATTTTTTTAATTGATATTCAAAACAATAGAGATAAAAATAAGTGAAAATAAAAAAAAATTGGCAAATAATTTTTGTTGTATTTTTTTGACTTAAGGATAATGTTAGAATACTATTAATTTATTGGGATAATCTTGATATAAAAAAATATGACAACAATCTCTCATGGATAAAAAATGGTAGATTTTGGACTTTTACATTTAGGAGGTAGGAAATCAAATTCTTCAAAAATGAAAAATTTTGGTGGGTGAGATTTTAAAAAAATCTATAGATTTTGACATTTTTTAAGTAGCTAAATAATAGATTTGACATAAATTTATGAATTATTTTAATTCACTCATCCAAAATCTCTCAATCTAAACATAGACTTAAACAATTCATAATATCTGAGTGCCTTTTTAATTTCATCTAATTCTAAGGGAAAAATCATTAACACAAAAAAATTGAATTTTTTTGACTAAATTCTCCATAATTACTCTAAAAAAATCACAAATATTAAATTAAATCTCTAAATATTAATTACAAGTCTACCATAAAATATGAAGTCACTTATTTTTTTATGTATCTAATTTAATTACATACAATTTATTTTTCAATGACTTTCTCTGACTTTCTGATTATTTAAGTAAAGTCATTTTGTTTTAATTCATCAGTTGATATCTTGTGATATGCTTTGAAAGTCTTATAATGATATTGCTTCCTCATTTATGATACTTGACATGTGTAATTAAATTGGTGTCTCCAAATTTGGAAGTTGTTTGTTATATCATAATCTAATGTTGTTGAATCTAAAGCTACTGTTATATGTTTCTATATCAAAAGGTTTTTAATTAACTTTATATTTAATGATGCCTTTTATACCTTCTGTTAGATATAATGAAATTAAGTTATCAAGTACCATTAATTTTCAATGTAAAATAAATAAATTAATTAAATTAGGTCAAAACGTGAGGAAATGGGCTTGTTGTGTTGAATAAACAAAAAAGAACTATTCAAGCTGGCTAAGCCCATATATAAGGGCTCAACATGCACCATCCCAAAAATATATATGAGATTGCAAGGTTTCTGAAATCTAATCTACATATAATAATTTTTGATATTTTTCCTTTCCCATTCTTAAGATTTTTTCTTTGGATATTTTTTTACCTAAAATTCTTGACAATTTTCAAATTTATTGAAAAGTAACATATGTTTTATAAAGATAAATTCATTTAACTCTTTAACAAGATATACATATTAATTAAAGAACTTTATTTACTATATCTAAGAGATAGTATATGATAAAACATTGAGTACATTTAATATGCTTAAGTTTACAATTCATTCCTTTACGTATATACACATCAACATTTGTTCAATATATGCATAACCAACCATGTATATTATATATGCTAACGAACATGTTCATTATTTACCATATTTAAACCATTTCATCATCATAGGTCATTCAACTATTAACTTCCATAAATACCATTCATTTACCACTATTCCTATTCATGTAAAAGCATATAGATTATATTACACATGTCTCCCACATTCATACGAAGTTCTCATAGTTCATCGATATATTAGGTGTGTACGTTATTTTATATGTATTCATGCATAACTATATTTATTCATGGAATGACACATTTCTTATGTGACCATACATTCTATCATACTATAATTCATAATTATTGTAACACTCCCTTACCCAAATAACTCTTGCCTGGATAAGGGAGCGCTACACTGACTTTTTCAAATCACTATTTTAATAAATGCTAAAAAGTCATACATAATTTTTTAAAAAAAAACTCTTAGCTCATAGATATACAAGAAATAATGTATATTTTATTTACATAAGTTAGTAATTATAAATATCAAGTTAATTTTTAACAAGCTGTGAAAGTCAATTAACAAATCTGAAAGTATATAACATGAAAAGTAAAATATAAAAGTTCAAAAGATTGTGACCTACTATTTCAAGATCGGCTGCTTTAATTGACTAGGATAACCGCTTGCTTTATCTACAATTTTCAGCTACATTTCTATATCTGCGCGGAAGGAAAACTCTCATGCTAAGTTTTAGACTTAGTGGTGCATATAAATAAGGTAATATATTATGTTATGCAACATGCATTAACATATGTCATTTTATGCGTTAATATCTTTTCATGTTGTTTTTCCCTTCATGTCCCTATTTCATGCAATTATGAGCATCATCCATACAGGTACAATGTTATTTTCATTTATCTCTAATTATAAGTTACTCTTTTCATCTCTTTCATATTTTATATTAATTTCATATTATTTTGCATTATCTTTCAACTCAACTTCATTACTTCGCCCACATCACGCTAAAATGGACTAACTAGATACGGGTTATGGATCAGGGGTGCTCCTAGAGCTATAACCACCTTGTCTACTATTTGGCTCGTCTGAGCTTTCCAAATCAATGGTGCTCCCAGAGCTAAAGTCTCCTTTTACTCAATTTATGTATGCTCAACTGAGTATCTCAAGTCAATGGCACTCCTAGAGCTAAAGCCACATTGACTGAAAAATATCTCATATAGTACGGTGCCAATCACCCCATAATGACATATCATATATCCTATTTCTAGCCCGAAGTTAGAGTAATGGACATATCCATATTTCCACATTATTCATATATCTTTTCATTTACTTACCTGAATATTTCATTAGTTAACAATATTCATAATTACTAAAATAGAGCATTTGTGATTGTGATTACTCATTCATACTTGTGAATTAGTTCCCGTTCGTGATTCAAAGCCGTGAACGCTTCTAGAATGAATAGTGCCATTACAACACATAAGTCTCAACCGTGATACAATTCAGTCACACTCGTGAACTTAGCAAGTTCACGCCCATGACTATCTGTGGGAAACCTACATATTCACTTTCTTTATTCATTTTTAGTTGTACCAAGTCTTACCAAATATAAACTCATGCATTTCTAAAGCCCTTTACTCAACATATCATGTTCTAATACATATAAATGCCTTTATCATAACTCAATTCTCTAACATACATTACTTAATTCAACATATCACAAAATCTCATTCTTTATATCTAAACCTATGGTTTCATGCCATAATCATCATTAGTGCAATTCAATCATTAATTATCATGTTAAACATGCATTATTTCAAACAAAGATAGACTATTGCCTTAAATTATACACAAACCTCTATTTTTTTCCTTTACTATTCTAGATAGCTCTCTCTTTGCCTTTACTCTCTTGAGCTTGTTCCTTATCACTTGGAAATCCTACAACATCATAAAATTATCATCAAAACATTACTTTCTCAAAAATTTCTCTCACAAAACCCTAAACTCTCTCTTTTTCCATATAAGCTTTAAATGAGCTCAAAACCCCAGCTTCCTTAAGAAAAGATGAAAGAGAAGAAGAAAAGTTTCTTACTTTTACACTTTTCTTCACTTGATCACAACCTTGGAGATTCTCTCTCTCCATTTAACTTGTTTGTTCTTCCTCATTCTTGTTCTTCCAAGCTTCTTTAAGACTTGTAGATCATGAAAATCACTTTGTCTTGTTCTTTTTCCTATTTTCCATTCCTTTCCCTCACTAGAACTCAAGGTTGGTTATGGTGGATTCACAAGGGTGGCTAGCGTGACGGGTTTGGATAGGTTAAAAAAAGAAGAAAGGTTAAGGAAGAAGGAAGAAAAGAAAGAAGAAAAAGAAAAAGAAAAAGAAAGAAAAAGTCAAACTAGGGACCCACACCTTTAACTTATATATCAACATTTGATCAATTAGTATAACAACACATTAATCCTCTTTCTTTCCTTAAGAAAATCGGCCATATATATATAATCATGTGCATAACCTATTTTTAACCAACAAACAACTCATAAAATCTTTTAATTCTCGGTAAATTGCAAATTGACCTTCAAAACTAGTCAAATTTGTAATTTAATCCTTTACCGTTTTTAATATCTTTTAAACTCTTTATATACTTTATTAAGAATATATCAACATAATTAAATCATTACTTCATTAATCCATGTCAAAATCCAAATTTAGACTCCAATCGGTCAAACGCGTTAACTTCGTGACACGTGCGACTCGGTGCCTAAGTTAGCAAATATGACAATTATCATATTCAAAAATCAAAGTCATGCTCAATATATAATTCACATTATTTGTTTAACTTGGCTAAGTTCTATGAACTATTTTATCATATACTTTTTTATTTCTTTTGCCTAAGACTCTAAATTGGACTATCCGAATACGGGTTGTGAGACAGGAGTGTTCCCAAAGTTTGAGCTACTCTATCCACTAATTGTATATCCTTATATGAACTTCTCAAGTCAAGAGCTCTCCCAGAACTTAAGCCACCCTAATTGAGTATATAAATCATTGTATGTAACTTAGGTCAAGAGCAGTCATAGAGCTTTAAGCCACCTTATCCTTATTATAAAAATCATACGATGTCATAGACCCCTTTAATGATATATCATTTATCTTATTCTAGTCTTAGGTTAGAGAAAAGGGCATCAAACACTTGTATCCCTTATCATTTTTTTGGGTCATAATCGCATATAAGTTCATGATTTATTTTTTGCATGACAATGCATATATGTAAGCCTCATTCCATTTTCCATCCATGTGTAAACGTTCATATGTATATTATAAACATAACTTTCATATACTCACCAAAGCTTAATAACATGTATAACATTTCTTGGGTTGCATGATGCATGTTAAGTTTCATACTTTACTTATAACATCCTAATATAACTTGTTTTCCCAATAAGGTTTCCATACTTTAAATTCATACAATATTCATATCATAATGTTATAACATGCATTTGTGGCTATTCTCCATAATTTAACATCATATGTTAAACAATGAGATTTCATGTGCATTTCATACTTCAATTATTTGTGATAAATGATATATTCATGTAGTTTATAACATGCTACTAATCATAATAAATGTTTAGGCATACCCATCGTGTTACATTATCACGAAAACTGCATATCCTAGCATTAAATGTTAGTAAATGTTAAGTTCAAAATTCATGGGCGTGAAGCATGTCGTGAATTCAACCATGAAATAAGTAGTGAAAGGGTTTGTTCAACTTGAACATTCTCTAGGGATGATTCGCAGTTATGAACCATTTGTCATGGGCGTGAATCTTTATTTTGCAGATGCAGAAAATCATCCCAAAATAGAGTAAAAATCACAACAGACATAAATGCTCTAAATATTGACCAATGTTAATCACTCATGTCAACATTCAAGTGCATTTCACATGCCAAAAATTTTTCATTAACTCAATAGATGACATTTGAACAACAAACATGCCAAATATTATCTTAAACTTGTCAAACATTAACATTAACATATATGACATATAACCTTCATTTTACTCAATTACTTATTATGCCCAACATGCTTTTAACCCCACAAACATTTATTTCAATACATAAAAGAAACATAACTTAAGACCCATAAAGCATGTTATGGAAATTAATATACATATGCATTAACCTTAATCAAGGAGATTCTCTTGACTTCTTAAAGCTTGATCCAAACTTATCCTCCCTTATTGTGATTGTTTCCTTTTATCTATACCATTTCCCAAACCTATGAATGCTAAAGAATGATCTCTTTTCCAACTTGGTCCCTCCACTTTTCTCTTCAAGAACACTCATTCTTCTTTTTGATTTATAGACATTACCACTAAGATTCAAGCTTAAATCTTTGTGAGTTAGAGATAATAGGAGATGGAGAAGAGGGGAGAGTAGAATGTGGCCTATAAGGAAGGAGAAAAAAGGAGTAGTGAGTAGGTTTTTGACAGAGATTAGGTATGGGAGAGAGAAAATGTGTCTTTCTCATCTGTTCATTTTTTATTAGCATTCATAGTAGTGATTAGAGTATTATGGGTGTGAATCATCATATCACCTTATTCACGACTGTGACAAACCATTCATGGGCATGAACTCTTATACCACACTATTCATAACCATGATGTGAATCCTGGAGACACCCCAACATAGATATTTTTAATTAACTCTTTTTAGTCTTCTTTCATATGTTATTTACCTTTATAGAATACTTACTTTTCCATATCCAACATAGCATATATGCCATAATTAACGGGTGTTACATTTTAAGCTTGTGAATTCCAATAAAAATGATGATAATAGTTTAAAATTCTATGGTTAACTAAGCTGCAAATGGGGTGTACAGAGTTGTGAAATATATAACAAAGTAGAATATTGATGGAATCCAAAATTATAATTATTGATAGACTAATATCCATCTCTATTTTGTAACAAATAAAAACAAATTAAAATTGAACTTTGATTGAATAAATAAATAAACTAGTAACAAAAAGGAACCTAGCTTTATATTTTATTATTTTGAATTGTCCTATTATATAATCAATGTATAATTTCTTTAAATTCTCATTCTTTTTTTCATTGAATTAAAACTAAATCTTTGAATGTTAATTGTCTATTAAAGTAGAGATGATTTAATTGTTATTTTCACCTTTTTGCTAAGTGGGTTGTGACATTCTTTATAGTTTGAGATCATTGGTAAGTAAGAGTGTTTATCAATTGCAGATGGAAACAAGCAAAATGATGTACTATTTCTATGATTCTACTATCGAATTATAAATTATTTTTTTTAAGATCGAATATAAATATCTATGAATATAAATCATATTAATTAATGCGTGTTTGATTTTTTTTTAACAGATTGAACAATTCAGCTAAGTCTAGAACGTAGTTATTCTAACAAATATATTATATTAAGTTTGATATATTATATTAATGAAATAATTTTGATATATTACATTAAATTTTCATTATAAATATATCAGTCATATTATCTAAGTATCGAACTATTTGTATTTCATTGTTTAACACTAAAGACCCAAAGAATTATACCCAACTATTCCAAATTTTTGGAACAATACTTGTAACACCCCTCTATATAGCCAGGGCAACCCTCACTATACAGACGAATACTACACAACTGTATCTCTATAAAATATTATGAATTAAAACTCTTCAACTTACTTCACATCTCTGCATGTTACATGAAATTAAAACATTTATTTACAATAGGGCAATTACTACCCTTATTACAAAATCAACCTTACTAAAATCATATTCAAAAAGTTCGTCTCTATCCCATGTCATGCGGAATAATCAATAATGAAATGAATAAAATAAATGAATAGACCCACATAGGTCAACTCTGATTAGCCCTGTCTTCCTTTTTTGTCAACTCAACAATCTAATGGCTCTAAACTTGTATGTAGAGAAACTCACATGCTAAGCTACTAAAAGCTTAGTGATATATATATAAGCATTGAAAGTCTAGCATGAATTCACATATTAGCATAACATTCATAATTTGAAACATACGTTTGTACTTGACCACATCGTCATATACAATAATCCACACAATAGCTATTCATTCTGAATTGAATTGATTTCAATACATTCATTGCATATATTGCACAAGTAAATCCATATCATCATAATCATAATACATTTCATTCATAGCATTTCTATATCATCATATACATAGCAAATTTTATCATAAATTTCAATTATCTAGCTCTTGGTTTCATATATCTAATTACTAATTTACACATTTCTTTTCCAGGATGCAATTGTATTATGATTCATTGATTTCTGTATAACCATGTTACAATGATCTCCTTACAATTTATGTATAATGTGTTACCAATTTCTAGTTTCTTAGCCTAATACTCTAAACCCAAACTATGAGATGCGAGTTGTGAAATAGGAACGCTCTTACCCGAGCTTAAGCCACCCTACTCACTATCTGTGTCTGTCTATATTGCAAATTTCAAGTCTCAAATGCTTAAGACACCTTGCCCCTAAGTAATCAGGAGCATTCTCACCCGAGCTTAAGCCACTCTGATTAACACAATAATAATAATATACTTCGGTAATGTAACCCCCTCATTAGCATGCCACCTATCCTAGCTAGTCCTTGAATAGAGAATGAGCATATTTAAATATATTATAGTTATCAGTATCATTTATGTCACATTTCATAGTTCCACTTAATCATCATATATCATTCTATAATGTAGAGCACTAAGTGCATAATCATTGTTCAAAAACATGTAATCATATCGTATTGTATCTTAATTATTCATGCCAAGCATATGTTTGTAAATCATATACACATAACTCAATCATATCATTCAATTAATCATTTTTGGATATAGGGCATTCACAGGTGTGAAATCTTCTATCACGGGTTGTCTATCCATGACTGGCCATTATTGGCTCTGTGATCATTCAAAATCATGAACATTGGTTCACTAGCATGACCATATTGTATTCATATATTCACGGTCATGAAGATTGACTTCACAAGCTTGACACATCATATTGTAACATAATTCTAGCATTGTTTTAAGCCAATTTCACGCACAACATGTATTGGGTTCTAAGGCTAACCAATGTTAGCCACTCTTATCAATAATTTTCAATATATTTAATAATAAAAAAATTGTAAATATGAATATATTCATACTTCATCAATTAACTAGGCTTCGTGCGTTATTCATCAATACTGTATCATGAATAATCCTTATTTTCCACGTTCATCATGCTTTCCAAATTTAACATGTCATAATCCATATTCTAGAACTCTCACTTATTATTGCATGTTTATTATCACCACAATTTACATAATTTAAACACACAACAGACTAATAATGTGAATTAAAATGCGTATATGTACAAATCTAGTTAATTAGAGCCTAACTCTCAATTTCTCTTGCGTGTATCGTCTCTGAGGATTGTCTCCACCCTCTTTATCTGTTCCTAACACAAAATCATAGACCAAATTAGTGTCTAATATAGCCATTGAACCTATTTAAGAATTAATTTAAGTCTATAAACCTTAATACCCATTTAATCCAAATTGAACCAAATCAAAAATTAATAGAAACATCATTCCTTACCTCTGTGTTGACAATTTCAGAAGGGTTTTCATTCCAAAATCATATTCTTATGCTCTTTGGTTCTGACTTTTATTTTTATACTAAAATCCTTGTTTCTAATCCATTTTCCAATCTATTTTTATGGTGGGAATTAGTATTTGATCAACTATCATTAATAGGGATTGCTGATAAATTGTTTTTGAGGTTTCAGAAGATTAGTGGCTAGGGTTTAAGGATTGATTTCCATGAGTTTTTGTTAAAACATGAAATTGTTCTATTTAAACAATAGAACTTCATGGTTGTGAATACTAGTGTCACAGTCATTAAAATCCTCAACTTCAGAAACTGAATTCGTGGCATTCACAGCCTTAATTACCTTATCACGGACGTGAATGCTGGGAACTTCACTTTTTCTTATTTTTAATTAATTTCATATTACCAAATACCTTAACCACTATATACCTCTCATATACTCTTAATATACCTTTATTAATATCTTAATTCCAGGTCTTAACTTGTTGATCCTGATTCGACATTAAAAGTATATTGCTATTTGACTCGGACCTATTCGGATCGGATCGGATCGAATTGGAAATGGAAAGATTTGTACGATTTCTTTGGAATAATAAGACTATTCCAATTCAACTGTCCTAGTTGATCTTGATTCGACATTAAAAGTATATCGATTTTTCATATTTCTTTCCCCCTTAATGAATTTTGTCCTCGAAATTACATGTTGTAATATTTCTTAATATTTGTGGATACTGGACTTTCATCACTTATTCACTTTCCTAAGTAGCCTCTTCCATTGTATGATTTCTCCATAGAATCTTGACTAATGGTACTCGTTTTTCTTGAGTTCCTTGATTTATCTAGCTAATACCTGAACTGGTTCTTCCTCATATATCAAATTCGGTCTCACCTCAATGTCCTCAACTGGGACAATATGAGAAGGATTTAATTTGTATCTCATCAATATGGAGACATGGAACATATCATGAATCTTGCTCAACTCTAGTGGTAGAGCAAGTGTAACACCCTCTTACCCCGCTTTTGTTCAGCAAGGTAAGTGAGTATTACCCGTCTAACTGTTTTATAAAATTAATCAAATGAAGTATAATTTTTTTTACGAAAATATTACAGATACCAAAAATAAAATTATTACAAATGTAAATATTCAAAATTTTATTTATTTATAAAATATATTAATTACATTTAAACTATGTCTCTTACATTATAATTTACATATATAATACACACTATATGAAATAAAGCTATAATCTAATTTACAAAATTTTTGATAAAATATACCAAAAAGAAATCCAAAGTTTTTTGCTTCTTCCTTCCGGGTACCCTTCTTCTTCTGACAATTCTACTATCTATGGCTACCTTTCTAAAACCTGCACGAGAGGAAACCACCCGTGCTAAGCTACTAGCTTAGTGGTACTTCAATGATAAAAAATTTACATGCATATATTTTCTTGCATGTCATTTATATATTTAATAAATAAGGCATAAAATAAAGAATTATATAAAATCAAATAAATTTTATCAAACATGTAATATTTAACAATTTTAATTAATATAATATTATCAAAATGACATTAGTATTATTATTATTTTTCATTTTTCTTGTGCCCATAACACCTATAACCAAACTAACTAATAGGAATAACGGAGTTGCATTTACCGGCTTTCATAATATTGTGCCGAGTACTTCATAATAATGTCAATACCGACTTAATAATTTTGCACCGAACGCATTTATAAATTTGTCATTTCCGATTTTTATATTTGGCACTGAGTGCCTTAAATCCCCTGATTGACATATCAAACTATTCTCTATTCTAGTTTTAGATTATGTGTCATAGGGCTTAACTATTTTTATATTGATTCACTTTATTTTCAAAAATTGATAACTTTACTAAATTGTCACAAATAAGCTTATTTATTTTTGTTCTTTGTTCCCATTATTATTGCATTAGAATCTCATACATAAATAATTTATTAAACATTTATAATTACCATTACAGTAAAAATTCACATTAATTATTACATATACTTATCACATCACATGCCACAACCTAATATTTCAAGTTTTCATCTATGGCAAATTTCGACCCTAATTTTGGGCTCCATTTTTAGTCCATTTAGAATTCGAATTTGAAGTTATGGTCTTCTACAAATTTGAATCTTATTGTCTCAGCTTTCAGATGTATCAAAAATCACTTAAATCCCAGTTTTTTTTATCAAAAGTTATGGCCAAATGAATACTAAATCGTCGCTACAATTTATGTCCAAAATTTTCTGGATAGATTTTAGGTCTGAACTTTATGTATTTTTCAGGAAAAATTCAGACATATTTAGATTTTATGGTCTAAATAAAAGTTAAAGCCCTATTCTTAGCTTTCAATTCCAATAAAGAACATGTAAAAGGAATTCCACAACCTAAGTTATAACAAAAAATGTCAAGATTGCTCTTGGAATTCTGTAACAAAGTCAACAATTGGCATCAATTTACCTTTCAACTACATTCATCATTTGCATTCATTTTTATACCAAAATTTCCATATCACAATTACATTCATATGTCTCAATTATTTCACACCATTTAGTCTCATTGCTATATAAAATATCAAAAGCAACAACTAATCACATTCCATATCAAAAACACAATCATATCAAACCTTAATACATATTTACATACATATGAACAACATGTAAGATTTTTATTAATGAAGAACATACCTAATCAGCCTTGGATCTTCCCTTTATCCTTCTTTTTCTCCCCTTACTAGTTAGCTTCCTTGCCTTTGTCACCCTCTTGAGGGCCTCTTATTGGTTCATTTGATTTTTCTGTGCAACCATACCATATCTCAATCCTAATATTCATTTTCAATACTTTTTATGCCTACATAAAATTCTAATGCTCCTAATATGTTTTATACTTTAATTTAATCAAAATGTACACAAGTTAAACTTCCTTCTTCATATGTCATGGCTGCCCAAAAACATTATCATAGTTCCCAATTTATTTTCTTCAAATTAACACTCAATTCATACTTTATCTATCACCAATTGTGATGCTTCTATATTAATTTCAATTTTCCCCAAATTACTTTAACTATGGAAGCCTCTCATTCCTCCATTAAAGTTACCTTTCTTTAATTTCAAAGTCATAAAATCACTAATTAACATCAACTAACATTAATTGATGGTTTAATTTCACTTTCTCCCAAATTGTTTCCAACTTCAAAATTTTAGGTAAATTCTAGTCAAATAACTCTAATATACCAAATCCAATTGCATCAATCATCATTATAGGTCTCAAATGAAAGGAAAAATGTTACATTTAAGAAGAATAAACTCACCTTAATGGAGTTATAGGGCTGGTCGAATCTGCCCCAACTCTTCTCCCTTTCTCTTCTTCTTTCTTCCTACTTTCTTGCTCCTTAGCTCTCTTTATGGAAAGAACTCTTTAATTTATTGAATATTCTCTCTCAAAACTCATTTTCCCCATTCTTAGCATGTTGGAAAAAGGAATAAAAATGGAGATTTTTGGGAGGGAAGGTGGATGGCCAAATGTGGGAGAGAGGAAGAAGAAAGTAAGATATTTTGGTGGAAGAATGGAGAATTCCTCCCATTTTTGACTTTTATACTTTGATTAAAGAGTGGGTCCCACTAATTAAGATTAATCCTAATTTTCATTGGTACATTAACTTAATTAATCTTGATTAACATTTAAACTTTGAGAAGTTCCTTATTTGCCACATCTTCCTCCATATTCACACTTTTTCACCCAACAATTGCCATAATTCCAATTTTGTCCGTAGAATTTTTTTTTTCTAATTCTAACACTAATATTTTTAATTCCCAAATAATAATACCTTTAATTATTTTTCCTTATTATTAGTTATTTTTTATGGGTTCAAATTTAGACTCCGATTGAACCTGGGCACCCCACTGCGATCACATGCAATCGGGGCCTAAATCACTAGATGTTATAGCAAGCCTATAATAAACTAGTCCCAATCTCACTAGAATCTCATAAGGCCCAATAAATCTCGGGCTCAACTTGCCATTCTTCCCAAATCTCAAGACCTTTTTCCATAGGAAAACTATAAGGAAAACCTTGTCTCCTATTGTGTACTCTATATATTTTCTTGTGAGATATGCATATGGCTTTTTGTCTATCAGAAGTTGCCTTCAATCTATTCTAGATAACTCATACCTTTTCCTTTGTATCTTGCACTAAGTCTAGCTCTACTAACTTTCTCTCATTGAGATCTATCCAATATAGGGGTGTTTGATACTTTCTACCATATAATGGCTCATAAAGTGCCATATCGATACTAGATTGATAGTTGTTATTGTAAGCAAATTACATCAATGGAATATATTTTTCTTTACTAACTTGTAATTCAATCACACAACTCCTCATCATATCCTCTAGGATATGTATAACCCTTTCTGATTGCTCATCTGTTTTGGGGGTGAAAAGTTATACGAAAATTGAGCTTGGTATTCAAAGCTCTCCGCAGACTACCCCAAAATTGAGAAGAAAACCTAGTGTCCCTATATGAAACAATTGAGATTGGCACTCCATTTTGTCGCACGATCTCATTAACATAAAGCTTTAATGGCCTGTTCAAAGAAAAATCCCTCCTTATAGGCAATAAATGAGTTGATTTTATAAGCTTATCCACTATAACCCATACAACATCATATTTTTGAGGAGTCATTGGCAACCCAATCACGAAGTCCATAGTAATCCCTTTCCATTTTCTTTTTGGTACAGTGATAGGCTACCGTAATCCTGATGGTACCTAATATTTAGCCTTGACCTGCTGACAAGTCAGGCATCTGGTCGTATGTTCTGTGATATCTCTTTTCATACATGTCCACCAGTACTTGCTCTTCAGATCATGATACATCTTCATGCTTATTGGGTGCATTGTATACCTGGTTTCATGTGCTTCATGTAATATCCTCCATCTCAGTTCACTAACATTAGGCATGCATAAATGGCCCTGGTAGTATAATCCACCATCTATCTCAACTGTATAGTCGAGTCTCTCCCTCTTAGAGACGAACTTGGTTGGCTCAATAAGCTTTCCATCCTACCTCTACGAATTAATAATTCTCTAATAGAATGTAGGCTGGATGTGCAACTCTGCTACCATTTTCTTACTCAAAGCATCAACCACTATATTGGCCTTGCCTAGGTGATAATCAATAACACAGTTATAATCATTTATCAACTCTAACCATTGCCTATGTCTCAAATTAAGATCTCTATGTGTAGGCGGATACTTCAGACTCTTATGGTCTATATAGATGAAACATTTCTCTCCATAAAGATAGTGACGCCATATCTTTAATGGAATGATAATAGCCGCCAATTCTAAGTCATGTGTGGGGTAATTCTTCTTATGTATTTTCAGCTTCCTAGATGCATATGCTACTACCTTGTCCTTTTGTATCAGTACACACCTTAGTCCATTGTGAGATGCATCATTGTAGATGACATACTCTGTCAAGAACTGGCTGTGTCAAAATTGAAGTATATATTAACATCTTTTTTAAACTATTAAAACTCATTTGGCATTTGATTGTCTACTCGTATTTCACATCCTTCCTTAGTATTCTAGTTAAAAGTGAAGCAATTATCGAAACGCCTTTGACAAACCCTTTGAAGTAACCAACTAATCTAAGAAAACTTCTAACTTTTATCTTGCGGGGAGGCTTCCCATTCATAACAGCCTTTACCCTGCTAGGATCAATCTGTATACCATTTGAAGGCACAATGTGTCTTTGAAAAGGTACCTTGTCCAACCAAAATTCACATTTTGAGAACTTGGCATACAATCTCTGCCCCTAAGTGTATGTAACACTATTCTCAAATGTTGTTCATGATTTTTAGGTATCTTAGAATACACTAGAATATCATTGATGAAGACCAAAACACATTGGTCTAGGTAGGGTCTAAATACCATGTTCATCAAGTCCATAAAGACTGTTGGAGCATTAGTTAACCCAAAAGGCATTACCACAAATTCATAATACTCATATCTGGTTTTGAATGTCGTATTGGTTGTAGTAATCCTGCCATCTATTGCATCAATAGAGTCTAGTCCTGATTAGCGATATTGGGAATATGGTTACTGCCTTTCAACTTGAGGATTTTGCTACACTAGTATCCTCAGCCATTAATGTGGAAAAGAGGTAAAAAAGAAAGAGGATAAAAAAGCCACAACGGGGATCGAAAATTAGCATGGCCTAGACATCAGGTAAAAGGGGGCAGACAACACCTAGGTTTTTCCAGTCATGGGATTTTGGACCAACCTTTTTAGCTAGGCAAAGCCAATAGTCAAGGCCAGAGTGGTCTACAGCTAGTGCACCAGCTTTGGCTAACAGGAGATTCATATCTGTCACATGTCAACATTGTGGAAGATGCCCTGGATGTCATAATCAGTAAATTTTCTCTTTATGATATTGATTTATTTGCACTATTAGATCCAGATTCTACACATTCATATTTATACATGTCACCACCTAGTCAGAGTAATATGGTAATAGAGGAATTAAATTATGATATATTAGTGGCAAATCCTTTAGGTCATGGAGTGAAAGTTAGCCAAGTCTATAAAAACAGACCAATCAAAGCTCAGAATGTAGAATTCCTCGCTGACTAGATAGAGTCGCTATTCTGTGAGTTTGATGCAATCTTAGGGATGGATTGGTAAACTCAACATAGGGCAATGATGGATTGTCAGTATAGGAGAGTGACTGTCAAGAATTCAGGGAAGGATGACATAATTGTCTTGGGTGAGAACTAACCATACTTGACTAAAATAATTTCTATGACGAAGGCATGTAAGCTTGTCAGAAAGGGATGTGAAGCATTTTGGCACATATTGTAGATACTAAGAAAGGGAGTCTAGATCTTAGGGACATTCCTACAGTATGTGAATATCTAGATATCTTCCCTGAGGACTTACCAGGGTTACCACCTATTAGGGAGATAGAGTTTTCCATAGATGTTTTTCTAGGCACAACCCTAATATTGATCACTTCCAATAGAATGGCACCTGCTAAACTAAAAGAATTAAAAGTGCAGTTGCAAGAGTAGTTAGAGAAAGGGTTTATCAAACCCAATGTCTCACCTTGGGGTGCTCCGGCTCTATTTGTGAAAAAGAAGGATGACAACTTTCATTTGTGCATTGATTATCATTAGTTGAACAAGATGACAATTAAGAACAAATATCCATTGCCAAGAATAGATGACTTGTTTGATTAGCTGAAAGGAGCAGGGGTATTTTCTAAAATTGACCTCAGATCAGGTTATCAACAATTGAGAATTCAAGAATCAGACATTTCAAAAACAGTATTCAGGACTTGGTATGATCATTACAAGTTCTTCGTAATTCCTTTTGGCCTGACGAATGCCCCAAAAGCATTTATGGATCTAATGAATATAATATTTAGGCCTTATTTGGACTAGTTTTGGTGGCGTACATAGATGATATCCTGGTGTACTTCAGAAGTAGAGAAAAGCATGATCAATATCTTCGTATTGTCTTCCATACCTTGAGAGATAATCAATTAGATGCAAAGCTGTCGAAATGTGCATTATGGTTAGATGAAGTGCCCTTTCTAGGATATATTGTCTCAGTCGATGGGATTAGAGTGGACTCTAGCAAGCTAGAGGCAATCCTACACTGGAAACAGCCTTGAAATGTGACAGAGGTGACACGTTTTCTTGGTTTGGCTAGTTATTATTGGAGATTTTTGAAAGAATTTTTTATGATAGCTTCACCACTGACAAAAATTGCTTAGAAAGGAGACCAGATTTGAGTGGACAGACCGATGCCAGACTAGTTTTGGTAAGTTGAAGAAAATGTTGACAGAGGCACTAGTGTTGACATAGCCTACTACAGGAAAAAATTATGTGGTGTACAGTGATGCTTTCCTTAATGGTTTGGGCTGTGTACTAATGCAAGAAGGCAAAGTAATCACTTATGCTTCCAGAAAACTGAAGCCTCATGAGAGAAATTATCGGACACATGATCTAGAACTAGCAGCCATTGTGTTTGTCATTGAAAATATGGCGACACTACCTATATGGTGAGCAATGTTATATCTATACAGAGTATAAAAGTTTAAAATATTTGCCTTCACAAAAAGAACTTAATTTGAGACAGAGGCGATGGCTAGAATTGATCAAAGACTACAATTGTATCATTAATTATCAGCGGGGTATGGCCAATATGGTAGCTGACACTCTGAGTAGAAAAGCTATGGCAGGTAAACATTAAAACTTAAATTTATTAAGTGAACAAAAAAAAATGAAATAATAAGTTGCTTATATATTATTTTGGCAGAATTGCATATTCAACCCACATTGATTCAACAAGTAAAGGACAATCAGAAGCAGGACACGAAATTAAAGGAAATCTTTGAAATGGTGAAAAAGGGTGAAAAACCAGAATTTACAATTGAAGCAGATGGGAGTTTAAGGCAGAAAGGCAGATTATGTGTGCTAGACATACCAGAATTGAAATAAGATATTTTGAATGAGGCTCACAATGTTATTTATGCAATGCACTCGGGAAGCAACAAAATGTATCATGACTTGAAGGCATATTACTAGTGGCCTGCAATGAAAAGAGATATCACAGAGTATTGCTGTCAATTTCAATTTCGGAGTGGAAATGGGAAAGAATTACTATGGATTTTGTTTTTGGTTTGCCTTTGACACAAAAAAGGCACGATGCAGTATGGGTAGTGGTGGACTGGCTCACCAAATCAGCTCACTTTCTACCGATCAAGTGGATTATCCATGTTATAGTTTGGTAGAGATCTACGTTAATGAGATAATTCATTTACATGGTGTGCCACTTTCAATCATTTTAGATCGAGACCCGAGGTTCACTTCACAATTCTGGAAAAGTTTGCATCAAGCCATGGGTACTCGACTCAATTTCAACACAGCTTTCCACCCACAAATAGGTGGACAATTAGAGAGGGTCATATAGATATTGGAAGATATGTTGAGGAGTTGTGTGATAGAATTTGAAGGCAGTTGGGATAAACATCTTCCATTGATAGAATTTGCCTACAATAATAGTCACCAAGCCAGTATAGGTATGACACCCTATGAAGCCTTGTATGGGAGGAAATGTAGAACGCCTCTATGTTGGACCGAGCTTAGTGAAAAGAAAGTAGTGGGTCTAGATCTAATGCAGAAAACAAAGAAAAAAGTGCGAGTAATAAGAGATAGACTAAAAGTTACTGCTAATAGACAGAAATCATATGCAGATTTGAAGAGGAGGGATATTGAGTACATAGTTGGTGACAAAGTATTCTTAAAATTCTCACCTTGGAAAAGGATTTTTCGATTTGGAAAGAAAGGAAAGTTGAGTCCTAGGTTTATTGGACCATATGAGGTACTTGAACGCATAGGTCCCATGACATACAAATTAGCTCTACCATTACAGTTAGACAAGATTCACAATGTATTCCATGTGTCCATGTTGAGAAGATAATGATCGGATCCATCTCATATTATATTAGTAAAACTTATAGAGATACGACCAGATCTAACTTATGAAGAGGAGCCAGTAGAAATTCTAGCTCGAGAAATGAAAGAGCTATGGAACAAAAAGGTACCATTGGTAAAGGTTATATGGAAAAATCATAATTCAGAAGAGGCGACTTGGGAAAATGAAGAGGCGATGAAGGCTCAGTATCCACAATTATTCCCCTCCAGCCAAAAAGGTAAATTTCAAAGTCGAAATTTTTTTAAGGAGGGAAAAATTGTAATGCTCGATAATTTAGGCCATGGTCGCGGTTGACGGAAATCTAGCGCGCCGAACTGATCGGGGTGTAAATTCGGACATGAAAGAAAAAAATTAAAATGATAATAAAATATGAGAAAAATATTTTAGATATTATTAATTGAGAATTTTGAAGTTTGGAATTAAAATTTGAAAAAAAAAAAATTTCACTGAACAAAATAGGAAATTGCACTGTTTTTGGCACAAATATTTTAAGAAGGCATAAAAATGGAATATTATTTATCTAAGGAAAGGAATATTCTTTTGATTAAATAAAGTAAGAGTGATTTAAATTAATGGACCAATGAGAGACAAGATTATATATTAATCTTAACCACTCACATAATCCAACTATAAATGTCAACTTTCACTTTTTGTCTTTATTTTTCTTCTCCCTCATCATAATCAAACCCATTTCTCTCCCTTTTTCTTTCCTTTTGCTGTGACCTTCTTCTCCCCCATTTATTCTTCTTTATGTTCTTCAATTAAAGCTAAGATTAGATGGAAAAAGGTGGAATTAAGGCAAGATCATCAAAGAAGTGAAGCTAAGTGAGCAAAACCAAGGAAGAGGAAGGAAGAAAGGAAGAAAAAAAGAGAAAGAAGACATTGGTCATTTTGAAGATCATCAAAGGTGAGTTTAGATTTTCCATCTTCTCACTTTTCTTCTTCTCTTTTCTTTGAGTTTGGGGTTAGTTGCCATTA
Source organism: Triadica sebifera (assembly GCA_023653625.1). NCBI lineage: Eukaryota > Viridiplantae > Streptophyta > Magnoliopsida > Malpighiales > Euphorbiaceae > Triadica > Triadica sebifera. Next base: position 12,228,013 of record CM042898.1, on the reverse strand, counting down.
AAACTAGTAATTTAGGGTGGATTAGTGTGTTGAGTGCTTGATTAGTATAAAATTTATTATTAGGACAAGAAGGTGAACAATCTTTGAACCATAATCAAATAGGAAGTCAGGGCAAAGAGAAAGCCAGATAGAAATTAATTGATGTGCTGGAAAATTTATCTTATAAATAATGTCTATTTTTCTTGTCATAACTTGAGTTATAGAAATTATTTTTGAGTGATTCTTATTGGGTTGGAAAGTTAAGACATAAGACTTTGACTTTTTGTTAGACTATTAGACCTATATATGTCTTCAATTAGGTAAAAAATAGACTCAAAGTTCGAACTAGAAATCTGTCCAGTAGAATACTAGGCAGAATGGAATGAAAGTAGCTTAGAGAAAAATTCATAACTTTTGCTAAAAAATTTGGTTTAATGTAATTATAGTTGGGAATTAAATATAAGACATGTACCTACATTTTGTTAGATGATCACTTTCCAAATTCCATCTAAATATGGATGAAACATATAGAGCAATATAAGACATAAATCTATCCAGTAAAATACTGGACAGATTGGAATGAACGTAGCTTAGAATAAAATTCATAACGTTTGCTAAAAAATTCAGTTTAATGTGATTCTAGTTGAAAATTAAAGATAAAACATGTAGCTACATTGTTTTAGTTCATTACTTGTCCAAATTCTATCTAAAAATAGATGAAAAATACATAGAAAAATAAGGCAGAAATGCTATCGAGAATAAGGCAGCTTGTACATTTGTGTTGATTGTGAAATTTTGTGATAGAAAAATATATTAGATGGCTTTTTTTTTTAATAGTTATATTGATTAAATGAGAAATTATGAGGTGATAAATTATTTAATAGAAATTATTGCATTTATATGAAATTTATATTAGTGTTACCTACTTAATTTATGTAAATAATAATAAAGGTAACAAATATAATTAAGTCCTATAAAATCTAGTCGAGAACTAAAAATTAGGATAATTTGGTATGCCAATAAAATGGTAGAAATGTAGGCATTAGAAAATAGTGCTGAAATTTAATTTACCTAGACACTAAGAAATAGTGCTGAGTTGAAATTTCATATATACTAAGAAATAGTACTGAGTTCAAAATTACGTAGGCACCAAAAAGGTATTGAGTTTTTATTGAAAATGTAGATGTTAAACACGAGTTATAAACTAATTATGTAGGTGCCGAGTATATTGCCGAAGAGTAAAAATCCTGTATCTAATATTTAGTTCTAGTCTAAGATGTCGTGGACTATTAAATAAATAATAGAAAAAATTTGTGAATTATGAAATTGATATTTTAAATTTTATATCTTGAATTGTTAAACCATTTCAAGTATGCTTAATGTAATGAACGTTAAAATTGATGAATTGTATATTTTTGTATGAAAAAAATAGTTTTAATATTATTTGAATATTTAGCATTCTTAGTAAGTTAATTGTAGTTTTTAAAGTTTTATTTTGGAAATATTTATATAATTATTAGATAGTTGTCAAATGTACCACTAACCTAGTAGCTTAGCGCGTGTGTTTCACATGGAGATAAATAGAAGTAGTTGTTCCGATAGGGTGACTAAAGAAGATGGAGCCCCAAAATCAGATTGAAACAGTTTAGTTTTCTTTTTGTATGTTTTGGAAATTATATTATAAAAATTAAATTTTAAGAATTTCTTTTGATGAAATTGTGGCTTGTAGGATTTATAAGGATTGAATTTTGTAATTAATATATTTGGTATTATAGTAAATATATTTCTAAATATTATGGTTTAATGAATGAGTTCTTTTAAATCAAAATATTTACATGACTAGTTACATATTTAAATGAAAAAAAAAGAAAAAAAAATTATAGTAATAAATATTGCGCTAATAATAAACTCAAAAATTGAAAAAATTATACAATAATTTGAGTATTGGTTTTTATAAAAACAAATGAGTTTAGTAGCACTTCCATAAACTATTAACGACTAGTAGAGTAAATGAGCGCTACATGTGGAGAATTACAACCCTTATTACAAAATCAACCTTATTAACCATAAATAAAATCAATTACAAATCCTTATTAAAATCATATTCAAAAAGTTGGTCTCTATCCCATGTCATACGGAATAACTAATAATGAAATGAATAAAATAAATGAACAAACCCACATGAGTCAACTCTGGCTGGGTCTGTCTTCCTTTCTTGTCAACTCAGCAATCCAATGGCTCTAAACTTGCATGCAATACTGAAAGGTTAGTGGTACATATAAGGAATGAAATTCAAGCATACATTCACATATTAGCATAACATTCATAATCTGAAACATACATTTGAAATGATCTCCTTACAATTTCTTGACCACATCGTCATATACAATAATATCCATATAGTAGCTCATTCATTCTGAATTGAATTGATTTCAATGCATTCATTGCATATATTGCACAAGTAAATCCATATCATCATAATCATAATACATTTCATTCATAGCATTTTTATATCATCATATTCACAGTAAATTTTATCATAAATTTCAATTATCTAGCTCTGTGTTTCATATATCTGATTACTAATTTACACAGTCCTTTTTCATGATACAACTGTATTCTGATTCACTGATTTCTCTATAACCATGTTATAATGATCTCCTTACAATTTCTGTATAATGTGTTATCAATTTCTAGCCCGGATGTGGGTTATGAAATAGGAATGCTCTACCTAGGTTTAAACCACCATGTTCACTATTTGTATATGTCTATATTGCAAATTTTGCATATGAAATCAGGAGCGCTCTTCTCCGAGCTTAAGCCACCTTGTACCTAAGTAATCAGAAGGGCTTTTACCCTAGCTTAAGCTACCCTAATTAACATAATAATAATAATATACTATGGTACTGTAATTCCCTCAATGACATGCTACTTATCCTAGCTAGTCCTCGAATAGAGAATGGGCATATTTAAATATATTCTAGTTATTGGTATCGTTTATGTCACATTTCATAGTTCCACTTAATCATCACATATCATTTTGTAATGTAGAGCACCGAATGCATAATCATTGCTCAAAAACATGTAATCATATTGTATTGTAACTCAATGATTCATCCCAAGCATATGTGTGTAAATCATATACATGTAACTCAATCATATCATTCAATTAATCATTTCTGGATACAGGACATTCACCGACTTCAATAATATATTCACAGGTATGAAGCCTTTTGTCACGGGTTGTCCACCCGTGATTGTCTTTGTGATCATTCATGGGTGTGAACATTGGTTCACGGGGATGACCATATTGTATTCATATATTTAGGGGCATGAAGATTGACTTCACAGGCATTGCATATCAAACTAACATAATTCTAACATTGTCTTAAGCCAATTTCACATACAACATGCATTGGGTTCTAAGGCTAACCAATGTTAGTCACTCCTATCAACACTTTTCAATATATTCAACAATAAAATAATTATAAACATGCATATATTCATACTTCATCAATTAACTAGGCTCCATGGCTCTTATTTCCCACATTCATCTTGCATTTTGAATTTAACATGTCATAATCCTTATTCCAGCAACTCTTACTTATTATTGACGTCAATTATCTCCATAATTTACATAACATAAACACACAACAGACCAATAATGAGAATTAAAATGTGTATATATACAAACCTCATTTATTGGAGCCTAATTTTCGATTTCTCTTATGTCTAGCATCTCTGAGGGTTGTCTCCACCTTTTGTACAAGTTTCTAACACAAAATCATAGACCAAATTAACATCTAATGCTGTCATTGAACCTATTTAAGCCATAAATTATAAAAATCTTAACTTTACATTGATTTAAGCCTATAAACCTTAATCCCATTTAATCCGAATTGAATCAAATCAAAGATTAATAGAAACATCCTTACTTACCTTTATATTGACGATTTCGAAAGGGTTTTCATTCCAAAATCGTATTCTTATGCTCTTTGGTTATGACTTTGATTTTGATACTGAAATCCTTATTTCTAATCCATTTTCTAATATATTTTTATAGTGGGGATTATTATTTGTTCAACTAGAACTGATAAGGATTAATGAGGAATCGTTTATGAGGTTTTAGATGATTAGTAGCAAAGGTTTAAGGATTAATTTTCATGAGTCTCTATCAAAAATATATAACTTTTCTATTTAAACTACAAAACTTTATGGGCATGAACATTAGTGTCATGTTCGTAAAGATCTTCAACTTTAGAACTGAAATTCATGACATTCACGACTGTGATTACCTCTATCACAGGCGTGAACGTAGAGAACTTCACTTTTTCTTTTTTTAATTAATTTTATATTACCAAAATCTTTAACCACATATACCTGTCATATACTTTTAATTTATATTTATTAATATCTTAATTCTAATCCCTAACTTGCAAGCGTTACAATACTATACATAGATTTATTTTTTCAATACGATACAATACTTATATTGAAAAATTTTTGACTTTCCAATACAATACCATAGATTTTTAATCCTCAGATTGGACCAGGCCATGTACTCTTACTCTTATCATGTCATCTTATTATGGTGATGGAAAAATAAAATTAATGAATCAAAAGGGTTAATTGTACAAGCAGCAACTAAAAAAATCACCATAGGGAGCAAAATGGAAATTCATACCAAGTTTTGAGTTAGGCCTTATTTGTTTGTCAGTTACTTTTCTATCTAATTTGTAACTAAGATAAAAAAAATTTAATTAGAACATCATTTTTTTTTGGTAATATCTTATCATTTTAAATCATTCCTAATCATAATCACATTTTTCGAAATTATATAATCAAACCAAAACATATCGAAATCAGATAATTTTTTTTCTTCTATTCATTAAAACTTTAAATCTAGTAATAAAATCTATTTTGACTTTTGGAAATTTTACAAAAGTTTTGGCAACATCTTTCCTAAAATATGGACATCTCAAATCTAACACTCCCTCACCCTAGCAGCATGTGTCTGGATAAAAGGATGCTACGCTATTTTGAGTTAGAATTGTTGTTTAATAATGATAGAAGCGACACATTTTTTTTTCTTAACTTTAAATAATATAAAAGAAACAAGGTGCATTTTACATATAATAGTATCATTTAAAAAACATTTGTGCTTATACAAAACATATAGGTATTTTACGAATACCATAATGTTGGGTTCTTAACATGCATCACATACATAGTACAACAGAAAATAAAAATTAATTGAACCCAAAAACCATGGAATTCCCTATAAACATTAAAATCAGATCATACCATAACTATGGGAGAAGTTGATTACCTTGTTTGTTTCTTTTCAATCTTCCATATTTGTGAGCCTTTCCTTCAAGTTGGGTTGTTGCAAGCCACAACAATCCAAGGATGGATTGTCTCTAATATCAATTTATGTGAAGGAACATAAGGGACAACCTCAATGGAAGATGGGGTGTCAAAGCACCAAAGTGCTAGCTATGGTGTTTCAACTTGAAAGAGAAGAAGAAAAGAGAATAACTTTTATTCATTAAGGTTGTAGCTATGAATTTGGCCTTTAAAGGGGTTATTTAGAGGTCCTATAATCATATTAGGGTTGGACATACGTAACTCATGCATAGGAGTTCATTCAAAATTAAAAAACCTAAATTGCAAAAGTTGATATCGAGGCTTTCATGACCATGAATAGTAGTGTCACGGCTATGACTCCCTTTTGTCATGGTCGTGACACATGGTGCATGGACAAATCATTTCTCTCTCTTATCTTGGATTCAATCCAAGGCCCATTTCACATTTTCTTCATTCCTTCTATGCGTGTGACCCATTAGGTTCCCAGTTATGTTCGCAGCTCAAATCATCTTATGATTTCGAGCAGATCATGAGTAGTATCTAGCAACATATCATGACCCCCAATTGATTGGAAAGTCAGTGATCTGACTGTAAACCTTCCATAGATAATTACCGTGCAATTTTTCCTTTCACCAAACTATACCTTATTTGGTTTAGAGCATGGTTTATGTGTTAGCTCGCTCTAGATTGACTACATCACATCTAGTCCAAATGATATTATTTCTTATATATCAGACTCATTACCCTGATCAGATATCTCCTTGAAGACCTTTTTCAAGATATGTCCACATTGGCCAAAGATTTCTGAGTAATGATATCCACAAGAGGCCATAGGTATACTCTCTTTCTATCATAAGTGGTGAATCCTTTGTTGACTACTCAACTACCTTCGAATACCTTATGCTATACCCAATCACCACCCTATAAGCAACCTCTTCAGAGGCAATAAGGAATGGAGTCGAAGTATAGGATTTAGTGTCCAAGATAACCTTGAGTATCTCAAGTCTAAGGATACTTGCACCATTGCTATGATGAGACTATCATTGACATTAACTAAATATCCATGTAATTGTCTCATAGTAGGTCATCCAATGTATTTACTACTCTTAGTAAGCATTCATATGTTAACTCTAAAAATCTCATGCTTTCAACTTATGAGATCAACTGCTTGACCTAGCCAAGGAGTATAACATGTGCTAGTCTATTCAGATTAATAATATCCCATCTTGTTAATCCTATAACAAGGGATAATTTGGGTATAAATACAATTGCACATGATAGAAATCTCATCATCATGATCTCATCATGAATTCCTTCATATTGTGTTACATACTAAGGACTTCATTAAACAGTTTAAGATCTATATCAATTCATATGCAATGAATACCATATAATGAAAATGCCTTTTATTAATAATAAATGAGTACATCAAGTGCTTAAGGTGATGGCCTTTAGGGAACCTCTCTAACATATAAAAGAAAATTTATAAATAAAAATACAAAAGTTGTGTGACCCACAGTATTTGAAATAGACTACTTTACTGAGTTAGGTCTTTGCTAGTTTTATCTACAACACCTTACTATATCTTTGCTATATCTGCATGAGAGAAACTCTCATACTAAGCTCTGTGCTTAGTGATACATATAAATAAGGCAATAAACTATTTTCATACAATGTGAAATCATATGTCAAGTTATATTATTATTATTATTATTATTATTTCTTTATATACATTTCTCTTTTGTACAAATGCTTACCTCACATGATCATTTTACATAGTACATTGTCATTTTATATTATTTGATAAAGACAAGTAATTTACACATAGGAATATATAATAATTTTTATATCGTTCTTATCTTATTTATGCTCATAACACCTAGGAACCAATAATTAGGATAACGTGGTTGGCCATTCAGGTATATTAAAGTTGTCACCTGGGCATAATGGTATGTGCATACAAGTGCCATCACCAGTATTAATATGTAAGTGTCATCACCGACATTAGTAATGAGTGTAATCACTGATATTAGTATGAGTGTCATCATCGATATTAATAGACCCCCTAATTAGCATGCCAAACTATCGAAAACTCTAGTTCTAAACTCAGTATTCTAGGGCTTATTCCATGTCATTATCAACCTCACACTCTTTTTCTTGATCAATCTTATTACTCTCTTTTTATTTCCTTCAATATATAGTCACTTAGTCATACATAATTTGTGCAATCCCACACTTTCACTTGTGCACACATAAATATTTACAATCTTACTTAATACAATATTGCATTTTATTTTCTTTACTTAAATTTTCACATTATTTGTCAAACAAATAAATTATTGAAAATAGAGCATTCATCACCATGATTTATTGTTCATGCCTATGAACAATTTAAGACACACAGCCTTACAGTTGTGGTCAAAATATTCATGCCCATGACCCAAACCGTGAGTGAATCTAGAATGAATAGTGCCATTTCCAAGCAAAAGTCATGCCCGTGGTGTCATTTAGTCATGCCCATGAGTTTAGCAATTCACATATGTGACTAAAGCTTCACACATGTGACTAGCTGTTAGAAAATTACACTTCTCTTTCCATACTTATTTCAAGCTTCCTAAATCCATTTGAATAGAACAACATGCATTCCTAAGGTTTTTAATATAGCATACAATGTTTTTACCACATTTAGAGATCTTTAGCATAATTAAGTTCCTAATATACATTATACAAGTCATTATATCATGCAACAATCATTTCCATAATCATTCATTATTCAATGTAAGTTTACTCAATTTAACATAATCAGATGTTCATGTCATACAATTTATAACAAAATTATAAGCTATCACGTTAAGTTATGCACTAACCTTTTTCTTGTTTTTCTTCCACTTTCTTTTCCTTTCCTTTGCCTTATTGAAATTTTTCCTTCTCAATTTGTGTTCCTAAAATACATAAAAAAATATCATAAAAATCTCTCTTTCATAATATTTCTCTTAACCTTATTTTCTCTCTCCTAAAATCCTAAACTTTCTCTCTTCCACAAAAAAGTTCTAATTGAGCTCTAAACCTTATTTTCCTTTATAGAGAATTATAGAAGAGAAGTAGAACATCTTACCTTTACCTTTTTCTTCCTTTGATCAAGACTCCAAAGATTTTTCTCTCTTTTTTTTGCTTTTTTTTGCTTCTTTTTACTCCCTTTAGCTCCATTAGACCATAGTTGTGCATGAATATGGCTTTAACATTGCTCTTCTCTATCTTCTTCCTCACTTCTCAAGCTTTTGGCTATCGTGGATATGGGGAATGACAAGACTAGTTTTTGTGTAGAAAATGAAGTTGAAATGAGATAAGGAAGAAGAAGAAAAAAAGAAAGAAAAAAAGAAACCAAAATTTCCTCATTGAGTCCCATCATTTAACCCTAACTTTAATATTTTGTGTTAAATAATATCTTAATCTTCCTTTTAAATGGGGTGGCCGATCAACACAAGTAAATCATGTCCAATTTATGTGTTTAATTATTAAATATCTCATTTGATCCTCTAATTTTTTTGATAAGATAGAAATTAATCCCAAAACTTTCCAAATTTGCATTAGTCCCGTACCGTAATTTAACATCTTTAAACACTTTGAACATCTCTCATGATTATTTATCCTCATTTCTATTTGTTGCCCAAATAATGAACCAAGAAGGGGGTAGAATTGGTTATGAAATAAAAATGTCTTGACTTTAAGTGTGGAATAAAATTGAATAGAGTGTGGATGGAGAAATATCACACACGAGATTTATAGAGGTTCGGGTACTAACAAATCCTACTCTTCTCCCCAATCTCAATTGGGAGTTTTACTAACACACTAAGTGTTACAATGGAGTTTTACAAGCTCACTCCCAACTATGGTGTTTCTCTCAATGGCTAACACCTAACCCATAAATTCCCTTGTGTTTTAATGGCTCACACAATAAACCAATTCCTTGTGTTTTATGGTTCACACAATAAACCCTTCCAAGTGTTTCAATCTTAACCTAATATACCCAAACTCACTTGAGTAATTGATTACAATGAAAACACTCACCAACCTATAATGCTCAGAAATTATGAGCAATTAGGTTTTTAGAAAGAATAAAGGTTTTTGTTGAAAATGATTAATACACAATGGCTACAACAAGATTAAAGATTCAAAGTAATTGTTGTTCTACTTGTTAAGATTCATAAATAACTTGCATTTATACTGCCTCAGCGAATTATAGTCGTTTGGGTGCATTTAATGCGAAAATAGCCGTTGAACCAACTTTTAACTTCGCGACTGACATGTTTCTCTGTCCTCATTCATAGGCGTGATTATATGTGTCACGGTCGTGAATGTTCTTTCAAGTTATGGTCCAAGTGGTGACTCTGACCGTGAAGCTCTCTAGAAGAACTTGAAGTGTTTGATCACGGGTGTGAACATTCTTCCAAGTCATGGTTCAAATGGTGACTCTAGCCGTGAAGCTCTCTAGAAGAACTTGACATGTTATTTCACAGGTGTGTCTTTCTTTCACAGGCATGACTGATTTGATCATTCATGGTTGGTATGATCCTTCATAGCTATGAACTTTAAATGTTGGAGAGTTAGTGCTAAGCTATATCACGGGTGTGACATAAGTAGTCACAAGAGTGACTTTGCTATTTCTTCTTATTTTGATCTTCAAAATTTGTCTTTCATTCTTGCATCATATTCTATTCAAGATATATCATGTTCAACAAACTTATAACATAAGCATTATTAAATACATTATTACTATTTTATCTGTTAGCATCAAAATGACGGAAATACCGCTCAAGGTTCAACACTATTTTTGTTTGGGCAAAATCTGAATTTAGATTTCGGTGGTCCGAAGCATCGATTTAGTGACATGTGCAACTCGGAGTCTAAATCAATGAATATGACATCAAAAGTTAGTAAACTGTTGAAAACAAGGCATATAGTCTTCTATAATACAATCAAATCAATCTTTATCTCTTAGCGATAACTTGGCCCCCAATAATTATCATAACATAAATCACATCATGCATACATAGAGTTAACGATAATGATATTTAAAACTAATATAAATAAAATTTACATATTTAGAGAGTAAAATTAGAAGGAGTTTACAATTCATGATCCCCAAATGACATGTAATCGATATAACTAGTATTTGTATAACTAAATACATCACAATTTAAAATAATGTATGTATCAAAAATTCAAAAAGCATGATGTTGTATGTACAATATTCATGTTCAAAGCACTGTGTATGAGTCCACCTCATAAAAAAACTCTACTTCATTTATCTTCACCTGAAAGGTAAAAGAAAGGGAATTAAATGGGAGAGGGATTTGCTCTTAAATGTGAGTGAGTGACTTAAGATTTTTCACTCTCAATAGGATTTTATGTGTGTAAAAATAATAGCAAGAATTTTTTTTTGTCTTTCGAAGATGATTTCAATTGTGTTGGTACTACTATATTTATAGAGTTTAAGTCATTAACCAATACTAGTAAAAAATCAGCAAATAACATTAATCATATCTCACCATTAAGTCTCCACTCACTGCATTTATCCTTTATTAAGTATATTCATTTAATAGTTAGTTTTACCAAGTCAAATCACACACTAACCAAATTGGCTAACTCTTCTAATTCTTAGTGACACATGGATGCAAAGTTTTATCTTTCATCAGTGCATTAACTTATATATATTTTGTCACTTGTTCTTATATCTCCCACTTGGTCAAATAATGGGTGAATTATACAAATTGTACTTGAAATATATAACACGTAATAACTCAACACTCAAATTATTATTTGTAACTATAAAATACTTGAAGTATCATTTTGTAACAATAAAGTACCTCTGTCATCTTTTGTTAATTTCTCCTAACGACACATTAAGTTGTAATCATATTTGTGTAATCAGATAGTACTCCTTAATAACAATCTAGCAACATGGTACTTTAATTAATAATAATCTAACAACACAATACTCCAATTAATAACAACCTATATTATCGTATGATTACAACTCAGCGTGCCATTAGGAGACACTAACAGGAGATGACAGAGGTACTTTATTGTTACAAAATAACAATTTAAGTATTTTGTAGTTATAAATATTAACTAAGGTATTGAGTTGTTACGTGTTATATATTTCAAAAACTAGCAAACAACATGTATCTCATTCTGATACACCCATTGATTTCACATGCCTTTTAAAGTTTTCCACCTTAAGTGATTTCATATGCTGAGTTGTTATGTGTTAATTAACCTAACAACACACTGAGTTGTAATCATATTTATACAACTCTATGGTACTACAATTAATAACAATCTAACAATATTGTACTCCAATTATTAATAATAATCTAACTACATGGTACTCCAATTAACAACAGTCTATATTACTATATGATTACAACTCAACATACCATTAGGAGACATTAATAGGAGATGATGAAGGTACTTTATTGTTACAAAATAATAAGTTAGATATTTTTCCATTAGGAGACAATAACAAGAGATGATGAAGGTACTTTATTGTTTCAAAATAATAATAAGATATTTTGTAGCTACAAATATTAATTCGGGTACTGAGTTGTTACGTGTTATATATTTCATATACGGTCTGTATAATTCACCTGCCAAATAATATGTATCTCATTCTGATACACCCATTGATTTCACATGCCTTTTAAAGTTTTCCACCTCAAGTGGTTTTACCAATGGGTATGTAATCATGTCTTTTGAAAACAAACAATTTTCAAGTATTTCACTCTTTTGTGTAGCGTTTTGAAGAATGAATCATATTCATAAATGTAGCAAAAAATAAAATTTTTCAAAACCCAAAACAAAAGATCATACTTGTACCATTAAAACTAATTTATATAAATGTAAATGTTAAAAATTATACCTTGTAATTTTTATTTGTTCTTCAAATCTTCACTTTGTTGGGTTGTAGCAAACCACAACAATCTACACTAGGATGTCTCTAATGATAATCCATGCGAAGAATGAAGAAGAAACTATTAAGAGAAATGGTTTGAACAAATTCAAAGCGCTAGCTTTGAAAGTGTTCTTGAGAGAATTTTTGTTGTCTTAAAATATTTTTTTCAAAAAAAAAATATTTCATGTCTATTTTCTGCCATTTTATGTCTTTTCTATTTGAATCAAATTCAAAAATAAGATGAAAAGTCAAAATTGGAGAAAATGGAAACAAATGAATAGTAATTGGCCATAATTGGCCTAATTAAGGCCAAAAACTGCCATTGGCCAATGGATGGGAGGTAGCAGGTGCGCTGGGCCTGCTGCTGGCTATTGCTGGGCACCCCAGCTTGCCCACTAGGCCAGCCCGCAACCTACCTAGCCCGCGTGGGCCCGTACGGGCCCGTGACACTCTTGAACAATTTTTTCGTGTGATCTCATCGCGATCCATCCTAAAATAATTATTCCTTTCACCATTCTATACCCCACTTGATTCAGAGTATGGACATGTGTCAACTCCCACTAGACTGACTACATCACGTCTAGTCCAAGTAATGTTAGTTCTTATCCTTGAGGCTCATTACTCTATGAGATATGTCATTGAAGACTATCTTTATGACATTTCCACTCTGGCCAGAGATTCTTGAGTAATGACCACGACAAGAGGCCATGGGTATACACTCCTTCTATCAAGAGTGGTGAATCCTTTGGTTGTTACCCAATTAACTTCGAATACCTCAAGCTGTATCCAATCACCACCCTATGAGCTACCTCTCTGAAGTAACAAGGAATAGTGTCAAAATACAGATTCAATATTCAAGATATCCTTGAGTGTAACATGTGCTAGTCTATCTGGATTAATAATGTCCCATCTCATTAATCCTATGACTAGGGATAATTTTGATACTAACATAATTACACATGATAAGATTCTTAATATCATGATCTCATCATGATTTCCTTCATGCTATGTTATGTATCAAGGACTTCATTAATTGATTTAAGATCACTTATCAATTCATATATCAAATGAACATCAAATTAATGAAAAAGCCTTTTATTAATCAAATAAATTTGTACAATAAGTGCTAAGGGTGATTGCCTTTATAACACTCCTCTAACAAGCTCCCACTTCAACTAAAGTCAATCGCCTTTGTATTTAATTCCATAGGCGAGTACATGAGAATCATGTTTCTTTTGGGGAAGTGCTTAGTTAAAGGATCAGCAATATTCTGATCAGTGGACACTCTTTCTATCTTTACATCATTCCTACCAATGATTTCTCTAATCAAATGGTATCTTCTGAGTACATATTTGGATCTCTGATGAGACCGTGGCTCCTTTGCTTACGCAATGGCTCCATTATTATCACAATACAATTGTATTGGATCAATAATGCTGGGAACCAATCCAAGTTTTGTGATGAATTTCTTTATCCAAACTGCTTCCTTTGCTGCTTCAGAAGCTGCAATGTACTCTACTTCGGTTGTGGAATCAACAGTCGTTTCCTGTTTGGAACTCTTCCAACTAACTGCTTCACCATTTAGTGTGAATATATAACCTGATTGAGATTTTGAGTCATCCTTGTCAGATTGGAAGTTGGCATCAGCATACCCGCTCACAGTAAGATCTTCATCTCCATATACCAAGAATACATCCTTAGTTCTTCTTAAGTACTTAAGGATATTCTTGATAGCCACCCAATGACCCTCACCAAGGTCCGATTAGTATCTACCCGTGACACTCAGAGCATATGATACATCGAGTCTTGTACATATCATAACATACATGATTGATCCTATAGCTGAAGCATATGGAATAAAACTCATGTGTGTCCTCTCATCTTGTGTCTTTGGACATAAAGACTTTGAGAGAGTAATCCCATGGGTAATAGGAATATATCCCCTCTTGGATTGCTCCATGCTAAACCTTTTTAGCATCTTATCTATTATGTAGACTGTGAAAGACCAAGCAATCTTTTAGATCTATCTCTATATATCTTTATCCCTAAAATATTGACTGCTTCTCCAAGGTCTTTCATAGAGAAATTCTTTCATAACCAAAATTTGACTGATTGTAAGGCTGAGACATCATTTCCCTTTAACATATGTCATCTACATATAACACAAGAAATACGATTGCACTCCCACTAACCTTCTTGTAAACACAAGGTTCATCCAGATTTTGTAAGAAACCAAACTATTTGATTGTGTCATCAAACCGAATATTCCAACTCCTGGATGTTTGCTTTAGTCCATAAATGGATCTTTGAAGCTTACATACCTTTTTGCCATCTTTGGATATGAAACCTTCTGGTTGTGTCATGTACACATCCTCAGTCACATTTCCATTAAGCAAAGTTGTTTTCACATCCATTTGCCATATCTCATAGTCATAATGAGTAGCAATGGCTAGGAGTATCCTTAAGGATTTAAGCATAGCTACTGGGCTAAAAGTTTCATCATAGTTAATTCTTTGTCTTTGACGATAACCTTTAACAACAAGTCTAGCTTTATAGGTAATCACATTACCATCCATGTCAGTTTTCTTTTTGAAAATCCACTGGCACCCTATAGGCTTTATTCCTTCAGGTGGGTCAACCAAAGTCCATACTTGGTTTTTATACATGGAATCCATTTCTGACTTCATGGCTTGAAGCCATTTGTCAGATTTTGAACTATTCATAACCTCTTCATAGGTTGTAGACTCATCATTTTCTATGAGCAATATGTCGTTCTGTTCACTAATGAGAAATCCATATCTCTCTAAAGCAGTACGTATCCTACTTGACCTATGAAGCTCTTATGCTTCAGAAGGTTGAGCTGTTATATCATCTATATGAGTAACAAGCTCGAGTTTAGGCAGTTGATCAACATCTGTTTGAGCATCATGAACTTCCTCAAGTTCAATTTTTCTCCCACTATCTCCTTTTAGAAGGAATTCTCTCTCTAAAAAGATAGCATATCTTGAAACAAAAACTTTTTGTTCCAAGGGGTGGTAAAATTGATATCCATATGATGCTTTTGGATATCCCACAAATAGACATCAGTCAGACTTAGCTTCTAGCTTATCTGACATTGTTCGCTTCACATAAGTAGGACAACACCAAATTCTCATGTAAGAAAATGTGGGCCTCATGTTATACCATATCTCATATGGAGTAACATCAACTGACTTTGAAGGAACTCCAATTAATATATAATTGGCGGTTTCTAGTGCATAACCCCAAAAGGATTTAGGCAATTCTGCAAAACTCATCATAAACCTTACCATGTCTAACAAGGTTCAGTTTCTTCTTTCAGCCACACCATTTTGTTGTGGTGTGTAAGGTGGAGTCCATTGAGATAAAATCCCATTATCCCTAAGATAATCTAGAAACTCTTGGCTCAAGTATTCACCTTCTCGATCTGATTGAAGTGTTTTAATACTTTTGCCAAGTTGTTTCTCTACTTTATTTCTGAATTCTTTGAACTTTTCAAAAGCTTCAAATTTATATCTCATAAGATACACGTTTCCATATCGTGAGTAGTAATCGATAAAAGTAATGAAGTAGATGAAACCACCTCTAGCGTGTGTATACATTGGACCACATACATCTGAATGTATTAAGTCTAAAAGTCCATTAGCACGTTCACCCTTTCCCTTAAAGGGTAATTTAGTCATCTTGCCTAGTAAACAAGATTCACATGTGTCATATGATTCATAATCAAATGACCCCAAACTACAACTTTTGTGTAGCTTAGCCATGCGTTTCTCACTTATATGACCAAGACGACAATGCCATAAATAAGATGATTTCAACATATCTTGTTTTTGCCTTTTATTATCATTGATGTTTAAAATTAGATTTGACATATCTAATATGTATATTCCATTGCATAATGTACCATTAGCATAAAAAATTTCATTCAACATAATAGAACAACAATTGTTACTAAAAGCTAAAAGTAAACCATCTTTATTTAGACTTGAAACAGAAATAATGTTTTTAGTCAAAGCAGGTACATAATAGCAATTATCCATATTTAATATAAGCCCACTAGGGAGGGTCAATACATATGTTCCTATAGCTAATGCAGAAACCCTTGCTCCATTTCCAACGCGTAGGTCTGACTCTCCCTTATTGAGCTGTCTACTGTTCCTTAGGCCCTGCATATCATTGCATATGTGTGAGCCACAACCGGTATCTAATATCCATATATTATTATTGGAAATAATATTAATTTCAATGAAAAAAATACTTGAGGTAGATGGGGCATTAGATGCCTTCTTCTTCAAGGACTCCAAGTAAGCCTTGCAGTTTCTCTTCCAATGGCCATCCTTGCCACAATGGAAGCATTCCCTTTTGAAGCAATCTCCTTGGCCTTCTTCTTGGCCATGCCTCCCTTAGGCTTCATGGACTTCTTCTTCTTCTTAAGCTTCTTCCTTTTAGAACTTGAAGAGTCCACCAGCATCACAGCCTTACTGTCCTTGACATATGGCTCAACTGTTTTAAGCAAGTTAATCAGCTTAGGAATAGTGGTAGAGATTTGGTTCATCCTATAATTAAGCACAAAATGTGAATAACTTTCTGAAAAACTGATTAGAATTAAGTCAATAATTAACTCATGGTCCATCACAAATCCCAAGGTGGTCAACCTCTCAATATAGCCATTCATCTTCAATGCATATTGCACTGGAGATGTCCCCTCAACCATCTTAGTGCGGAAGAGCAACCTTGAAGTTTTGAACCTTTCGGAACATGCTTGCGTATCAAAAAGCTCTCTTAGATGGTATACTATGGAATTAGCATCCATAGCCTTATGCTGCTTTTGCAACTCAGCTGACATAGTAGCAAGTATAATGCAACTTGCCATCTCACTACCATCGAGATGCTTTTGATATGCCTTCTGAACATCTTCAGAAGCATTAGCAGTAGAGGGATTAGGGAGTGCCTCATCTAGGACATAGCCAATCTTTTCGGATTTGAGAACTATTCTTAGATTCCTTAGCCAATCTAAAGAATTGGGCCCAGTCAACTTATTTGATTCCATTAGCGATCACAAATTCACATTTGTCATGATGATGATTCTAGCAACCTAGATGTAAAATAGAACATGTTAGAATGTACATAAAATGCATGTTTATTAGGTCTTTAATAAATCGCATTATGGCTCCCACTATTTTATTGCGAATCCATAGCCCTCACTATGAACCTGAGAGAACTTATATGGAAGTTCTCCTAGTGGGTCGATATCCAACTAGTTAAGAATAACCTCGAGGCAACTCAACAAGCTATCCTTAGTTTGGTTGGTAGGTATCTAATCCATACCAATTGCATTTTCATGCAACTATCGAATCTTGTGCTATCAACTTATTGATGTGTGCACATACATTGGGCTATCGACTCTTGATATGTGTACATCTCATGTATACAAACTCAACTTCACCTCCAATACACATTAACCTTGGCACAAATCCAACAAGTTAATAAATATCGGTTAAGTCTAACCTATTAATCGTGAAATCTAATTTCAATGGATTGAACATATTCTTATAGAGTGAGCTTGAGGCAACTCAACAACCCTAACTTTAGAAGAACTCTAGTTCTCCCCATATTAATGGAAGGTGTAAGACTTAATTGTTTATTTAGTGAGGGATTTCTTTGTTAAGCCTCATCAAGTTATTATTTCATGCTTTTATATATCATACATTCATCACATTGATATATAAAGATAGTTACATTAACTATATGACATGATTATTGTAACATCCTTGACTTTTTCCATATGCATTTCTGCAGCATCTCATTTGTGCATATGCATTTTACATATATATCACTTGAACACATGCATAATATGCATTTTTATTTAAATATATTTATGACATACAATTAGTTTATTTTCAAATATTTTACAATTGTATAGAAATGCATATGTCTGTTTTATAATATAGATGAAAATGACATGAAATTAATATTTAAGTTAATAAAGAGACTAGATTGAATTAATAAAAATTTGACATGATTAATTTAATTAAATTAAAATAAGTGATTAAATTATACATTTATTTATTATTGGTTAGTAAAATTGGGTAAATGTATATATGTATACATGAATGTATGTATATATATGTATGTATGATGATAATAAAAATAAAACTAATAATAAAAATAATTAAAAAAAAAAGAAGAAAGCATTCAGCAAAAGAAAAAGAAAAAAAAAGAAAAAGAAAAAAAAAAGGCGGCAAAAGAAGAAAAAAAGAAAGCAAATGGGGTAGGTGGCTTTTAACCTATTAGGCTCCATTATCTTCCTTTTCTTTTCTTATCTTCTTCTTCTTCTTTGCTTCATTTCTTCAACCTATTTTCTCTCAAGTTCTAGTCACAAATTCTTCCTTGTTTCACTTGGTTTTTGAGACAAATTGATCCCTTGCAAGTTTGTTCTTGGTAAGTAATCAATTCTTATTGCTATAAGGTTGATTTGAGTTGCTAAGGTTTATTATTAGACACTGATTTGAACCCCGATTTTGATATCCATAGAAATTGATTCTGGAAAAGATTAAAACACAAACTTTGTTCCTTTATGTCTTAGATTTATGGATATGTAAATATTGTTTCAAGATGTATTGTATATAATGAGATATCCTCTTCGTACTGAAACTGGTCCGAATGTGAATCTTAAGTAACTTAGCTACTGTGTTTGTTAGTGTTGGATATGTTAAAACCCATATTTGAAGTACCTCAAAATATAAAAGTTATAGATATATGTGTTATGGATCTGTATACCAAATTCAGGTTCATAGGTCGTGTAATTGTTGAGTTATGGTGAATGGAACCATGACTGTTCCATGATTTGAATTGCTTACAGAATGCCCTGTACAGGTCCTAAAATTGGTTTAATTATTTTGAGCTTATTAAAGATCGATTATGTAAATGATCGAAACAGGAACATTATAGGTATATGTCTTATATAAATTTTGGTACTAATTTGAGCTTAATATGTTATGTATAGACTAAGTTATGGCCTTTGGAAGGCATACTTGTCTTGAAGCCAATTCTATTATGGACCAGTAAAATATTTGTTATAATTTAAGACTTTAGAGAAATAATTGATAGAAGTTGTAAACATAAAAAATGTTCCATATGAACCCATATAAATCTCTGTAAATTTTCATTAAAATATGACCTATAGATTATAAGTTATGATGAACCCAAATCAGTACTCTGAAACTGCCTAAGGGCAGAAAACAGGGCAGAAATGAGAACACGTTTAGAAATTCCACCAAAACTTGTATAGTAATCCAATTGGTCTAAAATTTTAATATGTTATATATAAATATGTTAATTTTAATTAGGAATAAGAATCAGATTAATTGGTCAAGTACAGAAAAATTTATAGTCAAAACAGTCCCATAAGGTCACATTGCCTCATAGGAAAAATTTTAATTATTGATATGAATAATGTATATTAATTTGTTTAAGCCACATTAAGTTTCTCTAGTCATAAATTAACCAATTATATTTCAATATTAGGCTCAAGATAAATTGGAAATATACAAGAATGGGGTAGACAATAAGTTAAGGGTTGGAATCAAAGGAAAAAGGTGAGTCTAATTATCATTGAATTCTTTAGTGCATATGAATGTTGCTTGCTTTATGATTGTGATGATTTTTCCTTGAAAATATGATGATGAGTAATTTGTGACATTTGTGGTACATATATGTTTGTGTACTTGTGGTATATTTGAGGTATATGTTTGACATATGATATATATATATATATATATATATATATATATATATATATATATATATGGTATATGTATAGTATAGCAAGGTATATGTGTTGACATATGAGGTATATATGTGGTATATATTTGGTATATGTGATAAGATACAATGGTTGATGAATATGTAAGTACAAATGCATATGCATAATGACTTAAAAGGCATTGCGACTAGTTAATCGACATTGCAAAGCAAAAGAAGAGGCCTATAGCCCAACAAATGTGCAAATGAAACAAATGATCAAGCTAGCTAGCAAATACAAATGCAAATGCAAATGTTCATATGACAAATGTTCACATGGAAACCCAGTGCAATATTCATTTAACCTGGTCACAACAAAATAAAATGAATAAGCATAAGTAAAGAGAAATTATTGAATACTTGATTTTATCTATATTTATATGTTATTGAATGATGAAATGGAGTGTAAAGTATGTATTAATTATACTTGTTGTTTGCTATTATGAAATGCTTGGTGCTTTAGAACTCATTTGATGGTTATTCTCACTGAGTCGCAACTCACCAAATTGCATCCTTTTTCAGGTAGAGAAGATTAGTAGTTCATATTGAGGTGCATATAAAAGTCATGGATCAAAGCTTACCGGCCGAGTCTCCTCACTTTCTCTCCTTGCATTCCACATAAGCACAAGAACATTTCATTTATGTTTGGGGGTTGAATACTTGCATATGTATAATTACAATGAATGTGTACTAAGATATATATATAAATGGATTCAACTTAATCTTTCATTTATTAATATATGTGATGTTATAGGCTATAATTAAAGCTTCCATATTGATTGTGAAATTATTGTTGATAATATGAGATGAGTTAAAAAAACAATTACTCTCGCTGTAAACTTGAATTTTATTTAATCTTGTTCCATACGTGATAACAATATAAAATCAGTATATGCGGTATATAGATGTATAAGGTGTTAGGTGTTACAATTATGGACATACTAAAGTTAATATCTTGAGCCAAAGAGAAATTGACTAGGTCTTACCTAGGTATATGCATGAATTTACAACCCAAAATAGAAATCAAATTCCTATTTCTAAGTCTTCTTGTTTATGGTACCATCTCATTTGTTTCTTGCTCCTTTGTATCTTCATTCTATCCTAATCCTATGTAATCTAATTACATATTTCAAATTATAGAAAACCTCAATTTCTATTTGAGGGGAGTAAGATGAGAAGAAAAATACATAAGAAAGAAAAAGAGGTAGGGACATGCAGACCCTATTTACCATAAAACAAAATAATTTCATCCATGCTCAATCACATTGGGCATATGTCCATAATCATCCATCATGCCTTTTCATACACCCCTAACATGCATTCTCTAATGCACAAAATAAAAATGACAATTTTGGATTTCAATTTGTAAATCGATTCAACACTTGAATCGAAATTACCTATATGTGTTCTTTCGGTTAATTTAATTTTGTATGTCATTTTAAAGTGATATTTAATATTTAATCAAATTAAATTAAATTCCATATTTCCAGAAATAATTCAAAATTAATTCTCCTTAAAATCAGAATATTATGATGTAAAAATTAAACAATTTAATTTTAATATACATACCAATTTCTAGTCATACTAGAATTACAATTGCACAACTTAAATTAATTCAAAATTAATTTCCAAAAATTCTAAAAATTTCCAGAACATCGAATAACCATTCTAATTATCTTTAGGTCAGCTCAAGTTCATCAAAATATTTTTGGCACAAGCCAAAATTAGTAAGACAAACGAACCAACACACTTAGACGCTCAAAATGACTAATTCGATATCTAGAATTTTTTAAAATTTCAAATACTTGCAAAATAATTTTGGCATGCATATAACATAAAAATAACATATTTTTAATCACATAAAACTTATTTCAAGGTGCTGGAAATAAAATAAACACATACAAAAAAATCAAACAAAACAGCCCTATTAGGTAGGCTAGAACAGTCTCATTTTTGTGTTTATTTGAAAAATTAATTAAAATAATATTTAATTAATTATTGGACACTTTCAGAGGCATAAACATATTCTCAATATGTCTAAATAATAATTTTCATAATTAAATTACAAGAAAAATGTAATCAGCCCCATCAATTAAGCCAAACAATAACACATGTTCATAAACAAGGCAATTTTAGGTATTTTTGAAATAAATCCGAAATTAATTATTTGAATCACATTAAAATTAGTTTTCAATAAAAATAATCATTCTTAATCATTATATGATCAGATTAAAGAAAGAAAAATGTGTAAATTATATTTTAAAAATTAATTTCAAATTTTCAAATCCTATTGATCCAAAATCATCAAAAACATTCAATCTCATTGCACTTTAAATTAAAATTAATTTTAATGGATACAAGGAGGCTCTGATACCAATGTAGGGTTTTGAAGAATGAATCATATTCATAAATATAGCAAAAAATAAAATTTTTCAAAATCCAAAACAAAAGATCATACTTGTACCATTAAAACTAATTTATATAAATGTAAATATTAAAAATTATACCTTGTAATTTTTATTTGTTCTTCAAATCTTCACTTTGTTGGATTGTAGCAAACCACAACAATCCACATAGGATGTCTCTAATGATAATCCATGCAAAGAATGAAGAAGAAACTATCAAGAGAAATGGTTTGAACAAATTCAAAGTGCTAGTTTTGAAAGTGTTTTTGAGAGAATTTTTGTTGTATCTTAAAAATATTTTTTTCAAAAAAAATATTTTCATGTTTATTTTCTGCCATTTTATGTCTTTTCTATTTGAATCAAATTCAAAAATAAGATGAAAAGTATAAAATGGAGAAAATGGAAACAAATGAATAGTAATTGGACATAATTGGCCTAATAAAGACCAAAAACTGCCATTGCCCAACGAATGGGAGGTAGCAGGCGCGCTGGGCATACTGCAGACTGCTGCTGGGCAGCCTAGCTGGCTCGCTAGGCTGGCCAGCAGCCTGCCTAGCCCATGCGGGCCCATGAAACTTCCGAATGATTTTTCCGTGCGATCTCATCGCGATCCATCCTAAAATAATTCTCTCATATTTTGGATCATATCCAAGACCATTTTACTCATTCTCCATATCTTCAATGCGTGTGACCCATTAGGTTTCCGGTTATGTTGGCCACTTAAATTAATAATTAATTTAAGCAGGTCATGAGCGGTATCTAGCAACACATCATGAACCCCAATTGACCGGAAAGTCAGTGAAACCTTTCCATTGATAATTTCTGTGCAATTATTCCTTTCACCATTCTGTACCCCACTTGGTTCAGAGTATGGACATGTGTCAACTCCCACTAGACTGACTACATCACGTCTAGTCCAAGTAATGTTCGTTCTTATCCTTGAGGCTCATTACTCTATTAGATATATCATTGAAGACTATCTTTATGACATTTCCACTCCGGCTAGAGATTCCTGAGTAATGACCATGACAAGAGGCCATGGGTATACAGTCCTTTTATGAAGAGTGGTGAATCCTTTGTTGGTTACCCAATTAGCTTCGAATACCTCAAGCAGTATCCAATCACTACCCTATGAGCTACCTCTCTGAGGCAACAAGGAATAGTGTCAAAATACAGAATCAATATTCAAGATATCCTTGAGTACCTCAAGTCTAAGGATACTTTCACCATTGCTATGATGAGACTATCATTGACATTTGAATAGATTATCCATATGATTGTCTCATAGTTGGTCATCCAATGTACTTAGCTACACTTAGCAAGCATCCACATGTTAACTCTAAACATCTAATGTTTATAGATTATGAGATCTACTACTCGATCCAATCAAGGAGTGTAACATGTGCTAGTCTATCTAGATTAATAATGTCTCCTCATTAATCCTATGACTAGGGATAATTTTGATACTAACATAATTACACATGATAAGAATATCAATATCATGATCTCATCATGATTTCCTTCATGCTATGTTATGTATCAAGGACTTCATTAATTGATTTAAGATCACTTATTAATTCATATATCAAATGAACATAAAATTAATGCAAAAACCTTTTATTAGTCAAATAAATTTGTACAATAAGTGCTAAAGGTGATTGCCTTTAGAGCACTCCTCTAGCATTTTGTACCAAATAAAAAATGTAATGATAATGACAATTTATGTGTTTACCTTTAGAGTTCGACTCACCACTTTTATGCTACAGATAGCAATTTGATTATCATATTTAATTTCAAAGGACCAATGGCTAAATTTTATGATTTTAAATTGGTAAAAAAAAAAAGAAAACCTTTAATCCAAATAGCATCATAAGTAACAAAACTATAAGCAAGAAATTCTGCTTCCATGGTACTCTTTGCGACATAACTTTATTTTTTACAACACCAAGAAATTACGCCACCTCCGAGGAGAATAACTTGAAGTACATTTACTATCATCTGAATCACCTAAAAAATCAGTATGAAAATATCATTTTAATATGTAAGCTTAAAGCTTTTGTGCCCTTAATGTATCTTAAAATTCTTGCTTAAGTAATGCAATGAATTTTTCCTGCATTACTTTGAAACCTTCTTACAAGACTTACCATAAAACTTAAATCAAGTTTGGTGCTAAGCGTACCATACATTATGCTTCTAGCAACTAGAGCATATGGAGTGTGTTCCATTTTCCTTATTTCTTCTTCATTATTCGGGCACATATTCTTTGATAATTTTGTGTATTTGTAAATATGAGTATTTATGGCATTGGACTCATTCATAAAAAATATTTTCAATGTTTTATTAAAATATTTTTCTTAAGATAATTATATAGTTTCCATTTTTCTATTTCTAATGATTTGAATTCCAAGGACATAAGATGTTTGACCCAAATCTTTCTTTTCAAAATGTGATTTTAGAAAATTTTTTACATCTTCTATACATGCAATATCATTTCCAACAATTAAAATACTATCAACATATAAAGATAGAATCATAAAATTACTCCCACTATGTAACACCCCTCCATACAGTGAGGGCAAAACTTACTTTATAAACAGACGCCACATGACTAGATCTGTATCTACTTGTCCAAATTAAAATTTTTCTTACTTATTTATGTATTAACAACATCAAATTAGAATCAATCTCATATAAAAAAAACATAAAACTTTCTTTTTGTATCTAGATCACATTCATAATCTTCTCAAAACTATCTTAAGATTTAAAATCTCTTATTACAAAAAATCCATACTTTTTGTACTTATTAAAATCTATTACATGCCTTTATTTAAACAATGAAATAACTATATGTTTCTATCTCATTGTATGCGAAATACCAAATGAAATGAATGGAATAAAAGAACAGACCCAATACGCATCAACTCTGATGGTCTGACTGGCTTTGTTTCCTCTTCAAGTCAACTTATCAATTTACTGGCTCCAAACCTGAGTGTAGGGAAATCCACATGCTAAGCTACTGAAACCTTAGTGGTACATATAAGTATTTAAATTCTAACATGCATTCACATATTAACATAACATTCATAATCAGAACATACTTGCGTGCTTTACCATATCATCATATACATATCACATCTTAACTTACTTTACTCATGCTGATTTATCTATATTTTTTTAGTAACATCAGAATATTCAAATCATGTACATACCAGTATACTCAGCCATGCCATATACACATTGATGAGATACATATTAAATATCTAGGTGTAAGTACATTCATGGCATATATCATAAGTAAACTCATATCATATAGACATATCGCATATCGTTCATAGTGTCACCACATCATCATAATTATACTGAATTTCATCATATATTGAAATAACAAGCTTTTAATCTCATATGTCTGATTATTGGTTTCCACAATCCTCTTTTAGGATGTGACTGTATTTTAATTCACTGATTTTTGTATATTTTGTTACAAGTTTTGTATACTGTATTACCAAATTTTGATTTTTTAGCCCCAATGCTCTAGACCCGGACTACCCGAATGCGGGTTGTGAAATATAAACGCTCTTATCTGAGCTTAAGCCACCATGCTCACTATCTGTATATATCTTTATTGCAAATTTTGCTTCTTAAATCAGGAGTGCTCTTACTTGAGGTTAAGCCACCTTGATGAGTAAATATAACAACTGCATGCATGTGTGCAAATTAAGCATCTCAAATTAGGAGCCTTCTAACCTGAGCTTAAGCCACCCTGATGAGTAAAAAACCTCATGCATAAATATTCTACGGTACCATAACTCTCTTAAT
Source organism: Triadica sebifera (assembly GCA_023653625.1). Lineage (NCBI taxonomy): Eukaryota > Viridiplantae > Streptophyta > Magnoliopsida > Malpighiales > Euphorbiaceae > Triadica > Triadica sebifera. The sequence continues at coordinate 12,201,667 of CM042898.1, read as the reverse complement.
GGCATGCAACCTATCTTAGCTAGTCTTCGAATAGAGAATGTGCATATTTAATTACATTCCAAGCATATATACCGTAAACTAATATAACTTTAACATGAACCCTTAATTATCGCTCCCTTATTGAAAACAAATTCAAAGCATTGGAATATCAATAAAAATGAAACTCCTTACCTCTGTATGGATGATTCCAGAAGGGTTTTAGGTTTCAAAATCAATTTTAAAAATCTCCTTGCTTTTGAATTTTGATAACTATGGAAAAACCTCATTTCATCCATTTTTAAAACTCATATATGCTGAAACATTACTTTTTCTTATCTTTTTCATTAATTTCATATTACCAAAACCCTTAACCTCTATATACCTGTCATATACTCTCAATATACCTTTATTAAAAAGCACAACATTTTTTATTAAAAAGCACAAGCATGACATATTAATTGTTCAAATTTATATTGATGATATCATTTTTGGGTCTACTAATGAATTTATTTGCTAAGAATTTGTTAAGTGTATGAGTAGGGAGTTTGAAATGAGTATGATGGGTGAGCTCAAGTTCTTCCTTGCTCTTCAAATCAATCAAAGCAATGATGTCATCTTCATCAACTAATCCAAGTACACCAAAGAGCTATTAAATTAATTTGGAATGGAAGGGTGTAAGAATGCAAAACTCCAATGAGCACATCAACCACATTAGACAAAGATGAGAAAAGTAAGAGTAAAAATGAAAAGCTTTATAGTGGTATGAATGGATCTCTTTTATACCTTAACACTTCTAAACCTGACATTACGTATAGTGTATGCTTATGTGCTAGATTTCAATCATGTCCTAAAGAATCAAATTTGAATGCTATTAAAAGAATATTAAATTATTTACATGGCATTATGCATCTAGGTCGATGGTATCCTAGCAATACTTCTTTTCATATCATTGACTTTTCGAATGCTAATTATATCGGTAGTATATTAGATAGAAAAAGCATTTTAGGTACTTGTCACTTTATTAGAGAATGCCAAGTTTCTTTGTTTAGCCAGAAACAATTTTCAGTTGCCTTATCAACTACTGAAGCGGAATATATGGCAGTAGGATGTTGTTGCACTCAAGTTCTTTTGATGGGACAACAACTTAAAGATTATGGTCAAATAATGGATCATATTCCCATCAAATATGACAACATGGGTGTTATAAATCTTTCTAAGAACCCTATCCAGCACCCTGGGAGCTAACATATAGACATTAGGCATCATTTCCAAAGACATCATGTCCAAAATGGAGATGTTATGTTAGAATTCATTGACACAAAACAACTAATTGGCTGGTATTTTTACCAAGCATCTCAATAATGAAAGGTTTTTCTTTATAAAAAGAGAGTTTGGAATGCTTGATGGCACTACATTGTCTAAAACGATAATTCTTATGTCATGGGTATACTTTGATATTTTGAAAATTCCTATATTGTGAACCTTGAGTGATATTTTGATTATTTGCATGATCATATTTTATGATAAAATGTTTATTTTCATGTTTAAAATGTTTAGGAAATATTTAGGTATCACATACTTTTAAATCAAACTTAGTTTTCTTTTTTGACAAAATTTTAGGTATTCACGCCCATGAATAAATCTTCACGGCTGTGAAAACAATAGCCAAAACCAACAGAGTCAATCATGGCTTGTTTCACACCTTGGATCATAGTTTGATCCCGTGACAACCATTATTAATGCCTGTGACTGTTTAGCATCACGACCATGAAAATGCCTCTCTTCTCATAGAGTCTCATTCACGACTTGGCTCATGGTTTAAGTCACTACTTTGCCTAACCGTCAACATGATCAGTCATGCTTGTGAACATTCATTCACAGACGTGAATCGATCGAAATAAAACATGAAATTCATTGTTTTCTCTCACTTTCTCTCTCTTCAATCTCACAACAGTCATGACTCCTCACCCTCTCTGGCCAAATTCAGCCTCTCAAACACCGTTTTACCACAAATCATTGCCGAAATCAATCACCAAACACCTCAATCACTCTTTCTCTAATGTTCTATTTGAGTTTTTGGTAAAGCTTTCAACCCTAAGCTCGTGTCTCCTTTAAGATAATTCCAAGAAAGTCTCTTTTGTATTTACAACTCATATCTTGTAAATCTTTTTGTTAATGCAATGACATATCTCTTTTGATTCTCTATTGTCTTATATATCTTTTTGATTGTCACAAAGGGGGAGAATAAGTAAGCATAAAGCATATGATGATGAATGCAATGCAATATGTTGATGTTGAATGCAATATATGACAATCATATTAAGACAATATACTTTGAAATATATGTTACATATACGTGCCTTATTCCTTGCATATAAAGCATAAAATGCCTTATCAACATATCATATACTTGAAATATACCTTTCATAAACTTGGCATGAATACTAACTTTATCTTGGTATGAATGCTATGTTTATTTCTTATCTCAATCTCTTTTGAAGCTTTTCTTGCATCTTCTACATTTTATAATTCATGAACCTTGAGGGATATTTCTGTCATTTTGATGATAACAAATAATTAGGCATCAAGGAATTTAACCACATTTGTGCTCTAAGTGTGTTAGACAAGTGATGCAAGTTGAAAGACAAGAATTCAAGTTCAAAATATTGAATATAAGCAAAAATTCACGCCTGTGAATCGAAAAGTCACGCACTTTACTAATGTCACGCTCGTGGTGAAAAATCACCACCCCTGTGAAAATAGCTCTTCAACACTGTGGAAATTTTAGTCATATCCTTGAAACTAGTAAGTGTCAAAACTATTCTTTCAAACTTTCATGGCAGTGAAGCTTTCGCCCAACTGTGAAGATTGATCAAGTTATGCCTGTGAATGACCACTCAGTTTTAGACAGAATGAGTCATGGCTAGAGCCATCACTTTCATTCACGGCTATGAGGAATAGTCATGCCCATAAAGACTCAGTCATGCCCGTGAACTGAGAGGAAAAAACTTGTCAGGCGCGAACGAAAAAGTGGTTGAATAGCTATTTTCGCATTAAATGCACCCCAAACGGCTATATTTGATCTTGAAGTATAAATACAACAAATTTATGACTTTTAAAAATAAGAGAAAAAATCATTAAATCTTCTAATCTTGTATAGTTTTGTGCATTTATTTTTGATTCAACAATTTCATTATTTGTGATTGTAAAACTATAATTGTTCATAATTGCTGAGCATTTTGGTTGGTGAGTGCTTTCATCTTGTAATCAATTACTCAAAAGCGAGTTTGAGTGAGTTGGATTATGAGTGAAACACTTGTAAGGGTTTTTGTGTAAAAACACAAGAATTTAGTTCTTGTGATTGCCATCAAAACACAAGAGTATTTCTGGGTTAGGTGTTAGCCAAGAGAGAAACACCATAGTTAGGAGTGGGCTAGAAAATACTCCATTGTAACACTTAAAGTGTTAGTGAAATACCAATCGAATGGGGGGGAGGAATAGGGTTTGTTAATACCCAAACCTCTATAAATCTTATTGCACTATATCCCTTTTCCTTTCACCATTTATTATTTAGTCTTTTTTTCCTTAAGTAATTTTTATTTGCTAACTAATTCAACCTCCTTCTTGGTTATTATTTTAGGAAACAATTAGTATCAAACCAAGGACTAGTATTCAAGCCTAAAAAGTGCTAGTAAAGATGAAACAATGGCCAATGAAGGATTTTATAGTCTCAAGCCCTTCTTTGATGGAGCTAACTATTTGAACTGAAAATTCAAGATGGAAATATATCTTGATAGTGAAGGAATAGATGTTTGGGAATCCGTTCGAAAAGAATGGACACCTCCAACAAGAAGGAATTTTGAAAGAGAAGAAGAAATCACTCTAACGGATGATTGGACAAAAATTTAGAGAAGAGCAAATGGAAAGAACAAGAAAGCCATGACTATCCTAATAATCTCTTTATATCTTGAAGAGTGAGGTAGGATTTAACATTGCCTTACCACCTACTTGATTTGGAAGACTTTGGAGAACTACCATGAAGGCACCAAACAAGTTAAGTCCAAGAAGGTTCAACTTCTTGTCATCGAGTATGAGCTTTTCAAGATGATGCCAAATCAGACCATAACTGAGATGCCAAATCATCGTCTTACCATTGTTAGAGGCATAAGGAAGCTCAGAAAGCACTATAGCTTGGAAGATAAACAATAAGATTTTGAAGAGTATTCCACTAATGGATTATGGCTCAAGAGTTACTGGAATAGAAAAAGTAAATGAAGACTTAAGTGTGACCTCCACCGACATGCTAATTGACAAACTTCTTACTCATGAGATGGCTCTAGTAAGAAATAAAAAGAATGAAGGAGAAAAAGAGAAGAGAAAGCCAATTGCACTCAAAGCATCAACTTTTTAGAGGAGTGCTCTAAAGGCAATCACCTTTAGCACTTATTGTATAAATTTATTTGATTAATAAATTTAGGCTTTTTCATTAATTTGATGTTCATTTGATATACAAATTGATAAGTGATCTTAAATCAATTAATGAAGTCTTTGATACATAACAAAACATGAAAACAATCATGATGAGGACATGATATTGAGATTCTTATCATGTGTAATTATGTTAGTATCAAAATTATCCCTAGTCCTAGGATTAATGAGATGGGACATTATTAATCCGGATAGACTAGCACATCTTACACTCCTTGATTGGATCGAGTAGTAGATCTTATAATCTATAAATATGAGATGTTTAGAGTTAACATGTGGATGCTTGCTAAGTGTAGTTAAGTACATTGAATGACCAGCTATGGGACAATCATATGGATAATCTATTCAAATATCAATGATAGTCTCATCATAGCAATGGTGCAAATATCCTTAGACTTGAGGCACTCAAGGATATCTTGAATATTAATTCTATATTTTGACACTATTCCTTGTTGCCTCAGAGAGGTTGCTCATATGGTGGTGATTGGATACAACTTGAGGTATTCGAAGCTAATTGGATAACTAACAAAGGATTCACCACTCGTGATAGAAGGAGTGTATACCTATGGTCTCTTGTTGTGGTCATTACTCGGGAATCTCTGGCCGGAGTGAAAATGTCATAAAGATAGTCTTTAATGACATATCTAATAGAGTAATGAGCCTCAGTGACAAAAACTAACATTACTTGGACTAGACGTGAAGTAGTCAATCTAATGGGAGTTGACACATATCCATACTCTGAACCAAGTGGGGTATAGAATGGTAAAAGGAATAATTGCATAGAAATTGTCTATGGAAAGGTTTGTAGTCAAACCACTGACTTTCCAGTCAATTGGGGGTCATGATGTGTTGCTAGATACTACTTATGACCTGCTTAAATTAATTGTTAATTTAAGTGGCCAACATAACTGGGAACCTAATGGGTCACACGCATTGAAGATATGGAGAATGAGTAAAATGGTATTGGATAGGATCTAAAATATGAGAAAATTATTTCGGGATGGATCGCGATGCGATCACAAAAAAAAAATCGTTCGAGAGGGTCACGGGCCTGCGCAGGCTAGGCTGGCTAGGCTACCCAGCAGCAGCCCGCAACAGGCCCAGTGCACTGCTGCCTCCCTCCCGTTGGCCTACAGACATAATTTGGCTTTAATTAGGCCAATTATGACCAACTACTATTCATTCATTTCCCTTTTCTCGATTTTTGAGTTTTCATCTTTTCTTTGAATTTGATTCAAATAGAAAAGACATCAAATAACAGAAAATAGACATGAAAATATTTTTTTGTGAAAAATATATTTTTAAGACACAACAAAATTCTCTCAAAAACACTTTCAAAGTTAGCACTTTGAATTTATTCAAACCATTTCTTTTGATAGTTTTTTCTTCATTCTTAGTGTGGATTATAGTTGGAGGCATCCTAATGTGGATTGTTGTGATTTGCTACAATCTAAGAAACTGAAGATTTGAAGAACAAATAAGAAATTTATAACCACTATATTTATATAAATTAGTTTTAATGGCACAAGTATTATCTTTTTTTTTGGATTTTGAAAATTTTATTTTTCCACTACTTTTTTTAATATGATTCATTCTTCAAAACCCAACATTGGTATCAAAACCCCCTTGTGTCCATTAAAATTAATTTTAATTGAAAGTGAAATGGGATTGTATTATTTTGATAATTTTGGATCAATAGGTTTTGAAAAATTGAAATTAATTTGTAAAATATCTTTTACACATTTTTCTTTCTCTAATATGATCATAGGATGATTAAGGATGATTATGTTGATTAAAAAAATGATTTGACTGCGATTCAAAGAAATAATTTTGTATTTATTTCAAAAATGCCTAAAATTACCTTGTTTATGAACATATATTGTTGTTTAGCTTAATTGATGGAGCTGATTATTTTTTTCTTATAATTTAATTATGAAACATTATTTAGACATATTGAGAATATGTTTATGCCTCTAAAAGTGTCCAATAATTAATCAAAAATTGTTTTAATTAATTTTTCAAACAATCACAAAAATGAGACTATTTTAACATACCCGCTGGGGTTGTTTTGTTTGATTTTTTTGTATGTATTTATTTTATTTCCAGCACCTTGAAATATTGTTTTATGTGATTAAAAATATTATTTGATGTTAGATGCATGCCAAAATTATTTTGCAATCATTTAAATTTTTAAAAAATTCTAGATGTTGAATTAGTCATTTTGAGCATTTAAGTATGTTTGTTCGTTTGTCTTAGTAATTTTGGTTTGTGCCAAAAATATTTTGATGAACTTGAGTTGACCTAAAGATGATTAGAATGATGATTTAAAGTTCTAGAATTTTTTAGAATTTTTGGAAATTAATTTTAAATTAATTTAAGTTGTGCAATTGTAATTCTAGTATGATTAGAAATTGGTATATATATTAAAATTAAATTGTTTAATTTTAACATCATAATATTCTGATTTTAAGGAGAATTATTTTTGAATTATTTTTGAAAATATGGATTTAATTTAATTTGATTAAATATTTAATTTCACTTTAAAATGACATACAAAATTAAATTAACCGAAAGAACACATATAGGCAATTTCGGTTCAAACGTTGAATCGATTTACAAATTGAAATAAAAAATTGTCATTTTTATTTTGTGCGTTAGAGAATGCATGTTAGGGGGTGTATGAAAGGGCATGATGGATGATTATGGACTTAGACCCAATGTGATTGAGCATGCGTGGAATTATTTTATTTTATGGTAAATAGGGCCTGCGTGTCCCAACCTCTCTTTCTTTCTTATGTATTTCTCTTCTCATCTTACTCCCCTCAAATGTAAATTGAGGTTTTCTATAATTTGAAATATGTAATTATATTATATAGGATTAGGATAGAATGAAGATACAAAGAAGCAAGAAGAAAATGAGGTGATAACATAAACAAGAAGACTTAGAAATAAAAATTTGATTTCTATTTTGGGTTGTAAATTTATGCATATACATATGTAAGACCTAGTCAATTTAACTTTGGCTCAAGAGATTGACTTTAGTATATCCATAATCATGTCATATAGTTAATGTAACTATCTTTATATATCTATGTGATGAATGTATGATATATAAAAGCATGAAATAATAACTTGATGAGACTTAACAAAAAAATCTCTTGCTAAATAAACAATTACGTCTTACGCCTTCCATTAATATGGGGAGAACCAGAGTTCTTCTAGAGTTAAGGTTGTTGAGTTGCCTCAAGCTCACTCTATAAGAATATGTTCAATCCATTGAAATTAGATTTCACGATTAATGGATTTGCGCCAAGGTTAATGTGTATTGGAGGCGAAATTGAGTTTGTATACATGAGATGTACACATATCAAGAGTTGATAGCCCAATGTATATGCACACATCAATAAGTTGATAGCACAAGATTTGATAGTTGCATGAATAATGCAATTGGTGTGGATTAGATACCTACCAACCAAACTAAGGATAGCTTGTTAAGTTGCCTCAAGGTTATTCTTAGCTAGTTGGATATCGACCCACTAGGAGAACTTCCATATAAGTTCTCTCGGGTTCATAGTGAGGGCTATGGATTCGCAATAAAATAGTGGGAGCCATAATGCGATTTATTAAAGACCTAATAAACATGCATTTTATGTACATTCTAACATGTTTTATTTTACATCTAGGTTGCTAAAATCATCATCATGACAAGTGTGAATTTGCGATCGCTAATGGAATCAAATAAGTTGACTGGGCCCAATTTTTTGGATTGGCTAAGGAATCTGAGAATAGTTCTCAAATCCAAAAAGATTGGCTATGTCCTAGATGAGGCACTCCCTAATCCCCCTACTGCTAATACTTATGAAGATGTTCAGAAGGCATATCAAAAACATCTCAATGATAGTGAGATGGCAAGCTGCATTATGCTTGCTACTATGTCAGCTGAGTTGCGAAAGCAACATGAGGCTATGGATGCTAATTCCATAGTATACCATTTAAGAGCGCTTTTTGATGAGCAAGCATGTTCCAAAAGGTTTGAAACTTTGAGGCTGCTCTTCCGCATTAAAATGGTTGAGGGGACATCTCTAGTGCAATATGCATTGAAGATGAATGGCTATAGTGAGAGGTTGGCCACCTTGGGATTTGTGATGGACCATGAATTAAATATTGACTTAATTCTAACCGGTTTGTCTAATAGTTATTCACATTTTGTGCTTAACTATAGAATGAACCAAATCTCTACCACTATTCTTGATCTAATTAACTTGCTCTGTCAAAAAGGACAGTAAGGCTGTGATGCTGGTGGACTCTTCAAGTTCTAAAATAAGAACCTTAAGAAGAAGAAGAAGTCCATGAAGCCTAAGGAAGGCGTGGCTAAGAAGAAGGCTAAGGAGATTACTCCAAAGAGGACATGCTTCCATTGTGGCAAGGATGGCCATTGGAAGAGAAACTGCAAGGCTTATTTAAAGTCCTTGAAAAAGAAGGCATCTGATGCCCCATCTACTTTAAGTATTTTTGTCATTGAAATTAATACTGTTTCTAATAATAATATATGGGTATTAGATACCAGTTGTGGCTCAACATATGCACTGATTGTAGGGCCTAAAGAACAGTAGACAGCTCAATAAGGGAGAGTCAGACCTATGCATTGGAATTGGAGCAAGGGTTGCTGCATTAGCTATAGGAACATATGTATTGACCGTCCCTAGTGGCTTATATTAAATTTGGATAATTGCTATTATGTACCTGCTTTAATTAAAAACATTATTTCTCTTTCAAGTCTAAATAAAGATGGTTTCCTTTTAGCTTTTAGTAACAATTATTGTTCTATTATGTTGAATGAAATTCTTTATGCTAGTGGTACATTATGCAATGGAATATACATATTAGATATGTCAAATCCAATTTTAAACATCAATGATAATAAAAGGAAAAAACAAGATATGTTGAAATCATCTTACTTATGACATTGTCGCCTTGGTCATATAAGTGAGAAACGCATGGCTAAGCTACACAAAAGTGGTAGTATAAGGTCATTTGATTATGAATCATATGACACATGTGAATCTTGCTTATTAGGCAAGATGACTAAATTACCCTTTAAGGGAAAGGGTTAATGTGCTAATAGACTTTTAGACTTAATATATTCAGATGTATGTGGTCCAATGTCTACACACGCCAGAGGTGGTTTCATCTACTTTATTACTTTTATCGATGACTACTCATGATATGGGTACATGTATCATATGAGATACAAATCTAAAGCTTTTGAAAAGTTCAAAGACTTTAGAAATGAGGTAGAGAAACAACTTGGCAAAAGTATTAAAACACTTTGATCATATCAATGAGCTGAATACTTAAGCCAAGAGTTTCTAGATTATCTTAGGGATAATGGAATTTTATCTCAATGGACTGCACCTTACATGCCACAACACAATGGTGTGGCTGAAAGAAGAAACTGAACCTTATTAGACATGGTAAGGTTTATGATGAGTTTTGCGGAACTGCCTAAATCCTTTTAGGGTTATGAACTAAGAGACCGCTATTTATATATTAAATGGAGTTCCTTCAAAGTCAGTTGATGTTACTCCATATGAGATATGGTATAACAAGAGGCCCACATTTTCTTACATGAGAATTTGGGGTTCTCCTACTTATGTGAAGCGGACAATGTCAGATAAGCTAGAAGCTAAGTCTAACCAATGTCTGTTTATGGGATATCCAAAAACATCATATGGATATCAATTTTACCACCCTTTGGAACAAAAGGTTTTTGTTTCAAGACATGCTATCTTTTTAGAGAAAGAATTCCTTCTAAAAGGAGATAGTGGGAGCAAAATTGAACTTGAGGAAGTTCGAGATGCTCAAACAGATGCTGATCAACTACCTGAACTCGAGCTTGTTACTCATACAGATGATATAACAGCTCAACCTTCTAAAGCACAAGAGCTTCGTAGGTCAAGTAGGATACGCATTGTTCCAAAGAGATATGGATTTTTCATTAGTGAACAAAATGACGTATTGATCATAGAAAATGATGAGCCTACAACCTATGAAGAAGTTCCGAATAGTGCAAAATCTGACAAATGGCTTCAACCCATGAAGTTAGAAATGGAATCCATGTATGAAAACCAAGTATGGACTTTGGTTGACCCATCCGAAGGAATAAAGCCTATAGGGTGCAAGTGGGTTTTTCAAAAAGAAAATTGACATGGATGGTAATGTGATTACCTATAAAGCTAGACTTATTGCGAAAGGTTATCATCAAAGACAAGCAATTGACTATGATGAAACTTTTAGCCCAGTAACTATGCTTAAATCCATAAGGATACTCCTAGCCATTGCTACTCATTATGATTATGAAATATGGCAAATGGATGTGAAGGCAGCTTTTGTTAACGGAAATCTAACTGAGGATGTGTACATGACACAACCAGAAGGCTTCATATCCAAAGATAGTAAAATGGTATGTAAGCTTCACAGATCAATTTATGGATTAAAGTAAGCATCTAGGAGTTGGAATGTTCAGTTTGATGAGACAATCAAACAATTTGGTTTCTTACAAAATCCGGATGAACCTTGTGTTTACAAGAAGGTTAGTGGGAGTGCAATCGTATTTCTTATGTTATATGTAGATGACATATTGTTAATGGGAAATGATGTCTCAACCTTACAATCAGTCAAAATTTGGTTATCCAAGAATTTCTCTATGAAACACCTTGGAAAGGTAGTCTATATTTTGGGGATAAAGATCTATAGAGATAGATCTAAAAGATTGCTTTGTCTTTCACAGTCTACATACATAGATAAGATGCTAAAGAGGTTTAACATGGAACAATCCAAGAGGGGATATATTCCCGTGACCCATGGGATTACTCTCTCAAAGTCTTTATGTCCAAAGACACAAGATGAGAGGACACACATGAGTTTGATTCCTTATACTTCATCTATAGGATCAATCATATATGTTATGATATGTACAAGACCCAATGTATCATATGCTCTAAGTGTCACGAGCAAATACCAATCAGACCCTGGTGAGGGTCATTAGGTGGCTGTTAAGAATATCCTTAAGTACTTAGAAGGACTAAGGATGTATTCTTGGTATATAGAGATGGAGATCTTATTGTGAGAGGGTACACCGATGCCAGCTTCCAATCTGACAAGGATGACTCAAAATCTCAGTTAGGTTATATATTCACACTAAATGGTGGAGCAATTAGTTGGAAGAGTTCCAAACAAGAAACGACTATTGATTCCACAATTGAAGCAGAGTACATTGCAGCTTCTGAAGCAGCAAAGGAAGTAGTTCGGATAAAGAAATTCATCATAGAACTTGGAGTGGTTCCCAACATTATTGATCCAATACAATTGTATTGTGCTAATAATGGAGCCATTGCGCAAGCAAAGGATCCACGGTCTCATCAGAGATCCAAACATGTACTCAAAAGATACCATTTGATTAGAGAAATCATTGGTAGGAATGATGTAAAGATAGAAAAAGTGTCCACTGATCAGAATATTGCTGATCCTTTAACTAACCAATTCCTCAAAAGAAATATGATTCTCATGTACTCGCTTATGGAATTAAATACAAATGCGATTGACTTTAGTGCAAATGGGAGCTTGTTAGAGGAGTGCTCTAAAGACAATCACCTTTAGCACTTATTGTACAAATTTACTTGATTAATAAATTTAGGTTTTTTCATTAATTTGATGTTCATTTGATATATGAATTGATAAGTGATCTTAAATCAATTAATGAAGTCTTTGATACATGACATAGCATGAAGGAAATTATGATGAGATCATGATATTGAGATTCTTATCATGTGTAATTGCATTAGTGTCAAAATTATCCCTAGTCATAGGATTAATGAGGCATGACATTATTAATCCGGATAGACTAGCACATGTTACACTCCTTGATTAGATCGAGTAGTAGATCTCATAATCTATAAACATGAGATGTTTAGAGTTAACATGTGGATGCTTGCTAAGTGTAGCTAAGTATATTGGATGACCAGCTATGAGACAATCCTATGGATAATCTATTCAAATGTCAATGATAGTCTCATCATAGCAATGGTGCAAGTATCTTTAGACTTGAGGTACTCAAAGATATCTTGAATACTGATTATGTATTTTGACATTATTCCTTGTTGCCTTAAAGAGGTTGCTGATAGGGTGGTGAATAGATATAGCTTGAGGTATTCGAAGGTAATTGGGTAACCAACAAAGGATTCACCACTCCTGATTGAAAGAGTGTATACCCATGCCTCTTGTCATGGTCATTACTCTGGAATCTCTGGCCGGAGTGGAAATGTCATAAAGATAGTCTTCAATGACATATCTAATAAAGTAATGAGCCTTAAGGACAAGAACTAACATTACTTGGACTAGACGTGATGTAGTCAGTCTAATGGGAGTTGACACATGTCCATACTCTGAACCAAGTGGGGTATAGAATGGTGAAAGAAATAATTGCACAGAACTTATCTATGGAAAGGTTCATAGTCAAACCACTGACTTTTCAGTCAATTGGGGTCATGACATGTTGCTAGATATCGCTCATGACTTGCTTAAATTAAATATTAATTTAAGTGGCCAACATAACCGAGAACCTAATGGGTCACACGCATTGAAGATATGGAGAATGAGTAAAATGGTCTTGGATAGGATCCAAAATATGAGAAAATTATTTCGGGACGGATCCAAAAATACGAAAAACATTGTTCGGAAGGGTCACGGGCCCGCGCAGGCCCTTGCGGCTAGCGGGCCAGCTGGACTGCCCAGTAGTAGCTTGCAGTAGGCCCAACGGGCTGCAGCCTCCCTTCCGTTGGCCAATGGACAGAATTTGACCTTAATTAGGCCATTTATGGCCAATTACTATTCATTCATTTCTCTTTTCTCCATTTTTGAGTTTTCATATTTTCTTTGAATTTGATTCAAATAGAAAAGATGTCAAATGGCAGAAAATAGACATGAAAATATTTTTTTATGAAAAACATATCTTTAAGACAACTAAATTCTCTCAATAACACTTTCAAAGCTAGCACTTTGAATTTGTTCAAACCATTTCTTTTGATAGTTTCTTCTTCATTCTTCGCGTGGATTACCGTTAGATACATCCTAATATGGATTGTTGTGGTTTGCTACAACTCAACAAAGAGAAGATTTAAAAAACAAATAAGAAATTACAAGGTAAAATTTCTAACCTCTATATTTATATAAATTAGTTTTAATGGCATAAGTATGATCTTTTGTTTCAGATTTTGAAAATTTTATTTTTTCATTGCTTTTTTAAACATGATTCATTCTTCAAAACCCAACACAACTTTCATGCCTATAAATGAATATCTTCTTAGTGATGAAGAATTAGTTGATGAAGGAGATGAGAAAATAACCTTACTTTCAAGGAGGATCAAGAGATTGATCTCTAATAAATATGGCTCAATCAAAAATTACAAGCAAAAGGCTTCAAGGTTCCCTTCTAGAAACTTCTCATCCAACAAAGGCAAGGAGAAAGTAAAATGCTCTAAATGTGGAAAGAAAGGTCACATCAAATCATAGTGTCCTAAGCTTAAGAAGTACAAGAGGAAACCCAATAAAGAAGATGAAGAGAAGGGTCACAAAGCCACTTGGGATGATGACTCCTCCTCATTCATTGAAGAAGAAGAAGAGGAAGAAGAAGTAGCTAACTTATGTTTCATGGCTATTGAGGTGACTCCATTGATGAGGTATGCTTTACATCCCAACATTGTGATTATTTATGTGATTTTAATTGATGATGATAATATAGTTGAAGTTTTAAACCTTGAAATAAAAAGATACAAAAAGAAACTAGAACTTTATAGAAAGAATAGCTCAAAGCTTAGAAATGATTTTAATGACCTTCAAAAGGTTGTTGAAGAGCTAAAAATTTCAAATGACTCTTTAAAGAGATCATTACACAAAATTTCTTCAAAACCCTCAACAAATTATCTTTTAAATGAAAATAATGCTTTGAAAAATGGAGAGTTTAGATTCCATAAAGGGAAGGAGAGTTTAGATGCTTTAATTATATCACAAAAACCTCATTTAGTGAGACATGGTATAGGCTTCAATGGAGCATCATCATCCTTCTCACCCAAAACCATATTTGCTAAATTAAGCACACCACAAACCTCTACTATTGAGGTAATAGCCCTAAAGGGTAAAGGCAATACACACACAAAACATTATACTCAAAAGAAGAGTAATTAAGGGTCATTTGGCTCAAGAGGTAAACCTAAAAAAGTCAATCATGCTTTCTTATACAAGAAGCATGCACCTAGGAAAGCACCAATCTCAATGCACAAACACCACCTAGGAAAATAACAAAGCCTAAATACATGGTAAAATGGAAAAGCATACATAAGTTTAAATAATGTCACTATTGCATGAAATTTGAACATATAAACAAACATTGTTTTATAAGGAAGGCTAATTGGGAACCTTCTAGTGCTAACCCCCAAGGACCCAAGTTGATTTTGGTACCTAAAAACCAAACCTAAATTATGGTTTTGTTGGTATGCCTCAAATCCACATCAAAGGAAAATGCTTGGCTTATGGATAGAGGATGCTAAAGGCATATGATCGGTAATAAAAGTCTCTTCACCCATATTAAAAGGATTGATGGTGGTAAGGCAACTTTTGGAAATAATACCAAGTATAAGGTAATTAGCATTGGCTCTATTGGATTAAATAGCGCAACTTTAATTGAAGATGTTTTGCTTGTTGATGGTTTAAGACACAACTTGTTAAGGGTAAGTCAATTATGTGATAAAGGAAACCAAGTCACCTTTACCTCTAATGAATGTCTTATAACCACTCTCAATGGCCAAGAGATATTCAAAGGAGATAGAGATGACAATATTTACATAATAGACTTACACATGATATCTAACATCTCCTCTAAGTGTCTTTTAACGATTAGTGAAGAGTCTTGGCTATGGCATAAAAAGCTTGGTCATGCAAGCATGGACTTAATTCAAAGCCTTTGCAAAGGAAATCTAGTCAATGGACTATCAAAAGTCAAATTTGAAAAGGATAAGACATGTGAACTATGTCAAAGAAGAAAATAACACAAAATTTCATTCAAGTCTAAAAATGTAGTAAGTACCTCTAAACCACTACAACTTTTGCAGTTAGATCTTTTTAGACCTACTAGAATTGCTAGTTTATGAGGTAAACACTATGCATTTGTTATTATTAATGATTACTCTATTTTTACATGGGTAATTTTTTTAGCTCAAAAGAGGGACGCTTTTCAATCCTTTAAAAACTTTCCAAAAAAGTTCAAAATGAAAAAGAATATTTTATTTCTAAAATAACAAGTGATCATGAAAAAGAATTTTAAAATGAAAATTTTGAAAACTTTTGTTTAGAATATGGTATTTCTCATAATTTTTCAACTCCTAGAACACCTCAACAAAATGGGGTGGTTGAAAGGAAAAACAAGACTTTAATTGAAATGACTCGAATAATGCTCGATGAGTATGGTTTTGGGATGAAGCGACAAATACTGCATGCTATATTTCTAACCATATTTTCAAAATACCTCTTTTAAATAAAACCTCCTTTGAGCTATGGAATGGAAAAAAAAACCTATGATATTATATTTTAGAGTATTTGCATGCAAGTGTTTTATATTAAACAGCAAGGATAACCTTGGAAATTTTTCCTTTAAATTCGATGAAGGTATCTTCTTAGGATACTCCACATCTAGCAAAGCTTATAGAGTCTTTAATAAAAGATAATTAGTTGTAGAAGAGTCTATGCATATTGTTTTTTATGAATCTATTAAACTTGATCTTGTGAAAGGGTATTGTAGGAACAATGAAAAAACTTATTCTTGATCATGAAAAGGATGATGAAACCTCAACTAAAGATGATGATGATCAAGAGGAGAAACAACAAGATAATATACTATCTCAAGATCAAGAGCAAGGGACCCAAAAGCTTCCAAATGAGTGGAAATTCATAAGAAACCACCCCATGGAACATATCATTGGTGATCCTACCAAGGGTGTAAGTACTGGATCTAATCTTGAACTTTTATATTCTAGTATTGCTTTTGTCTCTCAAATTGAGCCAATGAATATTTATAGGCTTTAAATGATGAAATTGGGTAATTGCTAAGTAAAAGGAGCTCAACCAATTTGAGAGAAATAAGGTAAGGACTATCCAATTATTGGTAGTAAATAGGTGTTTAGAAATAATTTAGATGAATAAGGTCTTATAACTAGAAATAAGGCTAGATTAGTTATCAAAGGGTACAATCAAGAGAAAGGCATAGATTATGATAAGACCTATGCTCCAATCAATTGATTAGAAGCAATTAGAATACTTTTAACTTTTGCATGCCACCTGAATTTTAAACTTTTTCAAATGGATGTCAAAAGTGCATTTTTAAATGGCTTTATAGAAGAGAAAGTCTATGTTGAATAACCTCCCAGTTTGAAAGTCATACATTGCCAAATCATGTGTTTAAGCTCACAAGACCTTATATGGTTTGAAATAAGCTCCAAGAGCTTGGTATGAAAGGCTTTGTGCATTTCTATTAGAAAATGATTTTCCAAAGGACATCTAGACACAACTCTTTTTATTAAAAAGAATAAGCATGACACATTACTTGTTCAAATTTATATTGATGATATCATTTTCGAGTCTACTAATGAATTGCTTTGCCAAGAATTTGCTAAATGTATTACTAGGGAGTTTGAAATGAGCATGATGGGTGAGCTTAAGTTCTTCCTTGGTCTTCAAATCAAGCAAAGCAATGATGGCAACTTCATCAACCAATCCAAGTACACCAAAGAGCTATTAAAGAAATTTTGAATGGAAGGGTGTAAGAATGCAGATACTCCAATGAGTATATCAACCAAATTGGATAAAGATGAGAAGGGTAAGAGTATAGATGAAAAGCTTTATAGAGGTATGATTGGATCTCTTTTATACCTTACTGCTTCTAGACCTGACATTATGTATAGTGCATGCTTATGTGCTAGATTTCAATCATGTCTTAAATAATCACATTTAAATACTGTTAAAAAAATCTTAAAATATTTACATGGCACTATGCATCTAGGTCTATGGTATCTTAGGAATACTTCTTTTCATATCATTGTCTTTTCGAATGTTGATTATGTTGGTAGTCTCTTAGATAGAAAAAACACTTCAGGTACTTATCAGTTGATTGGAGAATGCCTTGTTTCTTGATTTAGTATGAAACAAGTTTTAGTTTCCTTATCAACCGCTGAAGCATAATATATGGCAACAGGATGTTGTTACACTCAAGGTTTTTGGATGAGACAACAACTTAAAGATTATCGTCAAATAATGGATCATATTCCCATCAAATATGACAACGCTAATGTCATAAATCTTTCTAAGAACCCTATCCAGCACTCTAGGAGCAAACATAGAGACATTAGGCATTATTTCCTAAGAGATCATATCCAAAATAGAAATGTTGTGTTATAATTCATTAACACAAACAACCAATTGGTTGATATTTTTACCAAGTCTCTCAATGATGAAAGGTTTTTCTTTATAAAAAGAGAGCTTGGAATGCTTGATGGCACCATATTGTCTTAAATGATAATTCTTATGTCATAGGTATACTTTGATATTTTGATAATTCTTATATTGTGAACCTTGGGGTGATATTTTGATTATTTGATAATTTGCATGATCATATTATATGATTAAGTGTTTATTTTCATGTTTAAAATGTTTAGAAAATATTTAGGTATCACATACTTTTGAATGGGACGTAGTTTTATTTTTTGGAAATTTTTTTGGTATTCACGCCTATAAATAAATCTTTATAGTCGTGAAAACAGTAGCCAAAATCAATAGATTCAATCATGGCTTGTTCCACACCTTGGATCAAGGTTTGATCCCATGATAGCCTTTATTCACACCTGTGACTGTATAGCATCACGATTGTAAAAATGCCTATCTTCTCAGACATTTTCATTTATGCCTTGGGTCATAGTCTAAGTCATTACTTTCCCTAACCGTGAACACGACCGTTCATGCCCATGAACATTCATCCATGACCATGAATCGATCAAAATAAAATCTAAAATTCATTGTTTTCTCTCACTTTTTCTCTCTTCAATCTAGCAATAGTCGCGATTCCTCACCCTCTCCGGCCAAATCTAGCCTCCCTAACACCGTTTTACCACAAATCATTGCCGAAATCAATCGCCAAACACCTCAATTACACTTTCTTTAACATTCTATTTGAGTTTTTTGTAAAGCTTTCAACCCTAAGCTTGTGTCTCCTTTAAGATAATTCCAGGAAAGTCTCTTTTGTATTTACGACTCATATCTTGTAAATCATTTTGTTAATGCAGTGACATATGTCTTTTGATTTTTTGTTGTCTTATATCTCTTTTTGATTGTGACAAATGGGGATAATAAGTAAGCATAAAGCATATGTTGATGAATGCAATGCAATATGTTGATGTTGAATGCAATATATGATAATTATACTATGACAATGTACCTTGAAATATATTTTACATGTACTTGCCATATTCCTTGCATATAAAGCATAAAATGCCTTGTCAACATGTTATATACTTGAAATATACCTTTCATATACTTGGCATCAATACTATGTTTATCCTGGTATGAATGTTATGTTTATTGTTTAATTCAATCTCTTTTCAAGCTTTTCTTGCATCTTGTACTTCTTATGATTCATGTTTATTAAGCATCATTTGAGGAGGAGAAATTTTATTTTCTATTTAGACCACATATTGCTTTATTATTTGTCACCATGAAAAAGGCGGATATTATTGAACCCTGAGGGATATTTCCACCATTTTGATGAAAACAAATAATTAGGAAACAAGGAATTTAACCACATTTGTGTTCGAAGTGTGTTAGACAGGTTATGCATTCTGAAAATCTTGAAGCAAGTTGAAAGACAAGAATTGAAGTTCAAACTATTGAATATAAGCAAAGAGTCACGCTCGTGAATCAAGAAGTTAGGCCTGTGGTGAAAAATCACCACCCTCGTGAAAGTAACTCTTCATGCCCATGGAAATTTTAGTCACGCCTGTAAAACTAGTAAGTTCCAAGACTATTGATTCAAACTTTCACGGCAGTGAAGCTTTGGCCCAGCCGTGAAGATTGATTAATTCATGCCTATGAAGATTTTGTCATGCCCATGAATAACCACTTAGTTTTAAATAGAATGAGTCATAACTAGAGCCGCCACTTTCATTCATGGCTACAAAGAACAATCACACCTGTAAAAACTTGGTCATGTCCGTGAACCTAGAGAGAAAAACTTGTCAGGTGCAAACAAAAAAGTGGTTGAACAGCTATTTTCGGATTAAATGCACCCCAAACGGCTATATTTGATCTGGAAGTATAAATACAACACATTTATGACTTTTACAAGTAAGAGAAACAATCATTCAATCTTCTAATATTGTATAGCTTTGTGCATTTATTTTTGATTCAACAACTTTCATTATTTGTGATTGTAAAACCATAATTGCTAAGCATTTTGGTTAGTGAGTGTTGTCATCTTGTAATCAATTACTCAAAAGTGAGTTTGAGTGAGTTGGGTTGTGAGTCAAACACTTGTAAGGGTTTTTGTGTGCGCCATAAAAAATACAAGGATTTGGCTGTTGTGTTAGCCATTAAAACACAAGGATTTTTCTGGGTTAGGTGTTAGCCAATAGAGAAACACCATAGTTGGGAGTGAGCTTGAAAAAACTTCATTGTAACACTTCAAGTGTTAGTGAAACACCCAATCGAGATTGGAGAGAGGAGTAGGGTTTGTTAATACCCTAACACCCTAACCTCTATAAATCTTGTGTGCACTATATCCCTCTTCCTTTCACCATTTATTATTTAGCATTTTTTTTCCTCAAGTAATTTTTATTTGCCAGCCAATTCAATGCCCCTTCTTGGTTATTGTTTTGGGAAACACACTCCATGTAGTCACACTATCTCATTGATTAAGCTCTGCTAACCTATTTAAAAGGAGTCCTTCCTTATAGGGAAAAAGTGAGCTGACTTTATAATCCTATCCACTATAACCCATACAACATCATATTTCTGAGAAGTCACTAGTAACCCAATCAAGAAGTCCATAGTAATCCACGTTTATTTCAATTCTGGTACAGTAATAGATTGCAGTAGTTCTGATGGTACTTGATGTTTTTCCTTAACCTACTGATAAGTCAGGCATCTAGTCATATACTCTGTGATATCTCGTTTCATACCTGCCCACCAATACTTAATCTTTAGGTCATGATACATTTTTGTTACTTAGTCTCATATGCTTTCTGTAATATCTTCAGGGAATACATTTGGGAACTCATTTATTGTAGGGTATCTTGAAGTTCTAGACCTCCCTTTCTCGTGTCAATAATATAAGCCAAAATGACTTTGCATCCCTTTCTCATCATTTTCTTTGCCTTCATCATTGAAATAACTTGTGGAAGCTGTGGGAACAACACATTTTCCACTTTCAAATCTCCCTGCTCTGGTGTTTTAAGTATCACAAACTTCTCATTATAGTCTAAAACTGCCTTATGCTATGCAAGACAACTCTTTCAATTTTTCCGGGAACTCTCTTCCATGTACAATCAAAGGAAAGCCTCTATATACCTGATTCACTATCATGTTGTGCTCTAAAGGGTTTGTGACCTCAAATTCATATTCAAGATTCTCATTAATGATATTGTGTTGCTTAGGAGTGCTTCTGCATATATATAAGTGTGTTGAACTTGGATCAATTAATGCACAAATATCAAATATCAGAGTCATAAAGAGAGAACATACGAACAATCACATCCTTAGCTTTCTGGTCCTCTCTAGCCCTTATAGCATAGGTTCTAGCTATAGCTTGGCCTACTCCTGGTTTGTTAACAGTCTTAGAGACTGCCTGAGTAGATCCTGTACATCCCCTAATCTACTGCCTAGTCTAAGTTGGAATTAATCATATTGTCTAGGCAGGTGCACTGCCTATCAATAAAGGACAATCCCTCTTCATATGATCCTTATATTTGTATCTATAGCAAGCACCTGTATTTCTCCAACACTCTCCTCAGTGACTTTTATGGCAAGTTCCATAAACTGGAATACTCTCTCGAGTAGCCTGTGTCTGAGTGCTACCAACTGCAGATGTAGCTCTAGAGGGTTGTCACCTCCTATATGTAACCCCTACTTTGTCCCTAACTCCTGCTATGAAATTGTGTTGGGTAGAATCGACCCTTTCTACCAGAAGACTAGGTCACTATAGTCATTGTCTATCTAGTTGCTTCCTATGCTCTCTTCCTCTTTCTCTGTTCCACACTCACTATAGATGCAATCAGTTGAGTTAAGCTAACTTGCTGAAGTGCAATCACAAAATCACCTATCTCTACATTGAGGCCATTTTCAAACCTTCTGCACTTGTCTCTCTCACTTGTGATCATTTCTAGGGCATATTTACTCAGTCGAGTAAACTCTCTCTAGTATCTCACAGTCATTTTTCCCTGCTTGAGGCATAAGAATTTATGTTTCTTCTCATCTATATAAATTGGAGGAACATATTGCTCCTTAAACTCAATTATGAAGAAATCCCATGTTTGGCTGAGGAACCTCTAGTTTCAACAACACTATTTTCCACCAGTCATAAGCATCCTCTTGTAACAAGGATATAACATACTTGGCCTTCTAATCAGTGGTCACATCAAACTCATCACAGATCCTTTCTATCTTCTCAATCTTATACTCAGAGCAATAGGATCATCATGCTTCATTCCTAGAAAATCAGTAGCTCTAAACATATGGAGTTTGTCTAACTGTACCTTTAGTCTTGATGGTGGAGGTGGAGGAGTTGGTGTTAGTGCTAATGGTACCGCTGTAGTTATCTATTGCAGTAATCATGTTATCTACTACATTAATGGAGTATGGTCCTGATTAGCTTGTCCAGGAGCCTATTGATTAAGGACTAGTACTACACCTATACCTTGAGCACTAGCTACACTGGGTTGATTCGTTGCACCATTAAGTGGGGAGCTTTGGCTTTCAGCCATATCGTTCGATTTCGATGACATCTCACTCTAATTCTATAAGCTGATAGAGAAGTAGCCCAAGTCAGAGTCCAACAAAACACATGTATGTATGCATGATAACCTTGTAATCCACTTAGGTCTATAATTGCCTAAACCTAAACTCTGATACCACCTAATGTAACACCCCTCCATATAGATAGGGTAAACTTTACTATACAGACAAATGCCAAATGACTAAATCTATAGCTACCTGTCCGAATTAAAACTTTTCTAACTTATTTATGTATTAACAATATAATATCCAAATCAATCTCATATAATGAAACATAAACTTTTTTTTCTCTATCTAGATCACATCCATAATCATCTCAAAACTATCTTGGGATTTAAAATTCCTTATTAAAGAAAATCCATACTTCTTGTACTTATTAAAATCTATTACATGTCTTTATTTAAACAATGAAATAATTGTATGTCATTATCCCATCATATACAGAATACCAAATGAAATGAATGGAATAAAATATCAGACCCAACATGGGGCAACTCTGACTGCTCCGACTGACTATATTTTCTCTTCAAGTCAACTCAACAATTTACTGACTCCAAATCTGTGTGCTGAGAAACTCACATGCTAAGCTACTGAAATCTTAGTGGTACATATAAGCATTTAAATTCTAACATGAATTCACATATTAACATAACATTCATAATCAGAACATATATGTGTGCTTGACCATATCATCACATGCACATCACATCTTAACTTACTTTACTCATGCTGACTTATCTATATTTTTCAGTACCATCATAAGTACATACCAGTATACTCAACCATGCCATATATACATTGATGAGAAATGTATATATTAAATATTTGGTTGTAAGTACATTCATGGCGTAAATATCATAGGTGAACCCATATCATATAAACATATCGCATATCGATCATAATGTCTCCATGTCAACATAACATACTGAATTTCATCATATATGGAAATAACAAGCTTTTAATCTCATATATTTGATTATTGGTTTCCACAATCCTTTTCCAAGATGCGACTATATTATGATTCACTAATTTTTGTATATCTTTGTTACAATGTTCTACCTTACAATTTTCATATACTGTATTACCAAATTTGGTTTCTTAGCCCAATGCTTTAGACTCAGACAACCTGGATGCGGATTGTGAAATAGGAGTGTTTTTACCCAAGTTTAAGCCACCTTGCTCACTATCTGTATCTATCTATATTGCAAGTTCCGCATCTCAAATCAAGAATGCTCTTACATGAGCTTAAGCCTCCCTGATGAGTAAATATAATAGCTGCATACATATTTTCAAATTACACATCTCAAATCAGGAGCGCTCTAACCCGAGTTTAAGTCATCCTGATGAGTAAGAAACTGTATGCATAAATATTCTACGATACCGTAACCCCCTCAATGGCATGCCACCTATCCGAACTAGTCCTCGAATAAAGAATGGGCATATTTAATTACATTCTAAGTATCATTATCATTTATGTCACAATTTATATCCTTACATAATCGTCACATATTACTTTGTATTATAAGCATCTAGTGCATATTCACAGTTCTCAATCATGTTATTGCATTGTGTATAATCTCATTTAATCATATCAAATGTGTATGTAAATCATCTCCATGTAACTCAGTCATATCATTAAATTAATCATTTCTAGATATAGGGCATTCACGGGTATGAAAACTTTTATCATTGGTTGTCTACCTGCGACTCAGCTCATGATCATTCACGAGTGTGAACAATGGTTCATGAGCGTGAATCATTAGATAGAAACCATATTACAGCATCAATTCAAGCCAATTCTACACACAATAATGCAAAATACTAAAGCTAACCAATATTAGCCACACCTATGAACACTTCCCATATTATAGCCTTCAAAAACAAATACAAACATGCATTTATTCATACTTTAACCCATCAATCTAGGCTCAATGCCTCATTCATCAATGTTATATCATCAAAATGTATTCATTTATCAATATATAAATTCCATCATGTATTCCAGAATTTACAATTCAATTAAGTTGATTTCAGTAATACTAACATCAATTTCATGTCATTTAACATATCAGAACCATAATTCATGTCACACACATATCAAATCGAATAAAAATGCGTATATGTATGAATCTCAATAAATTGAGTCCTAACTCTCAATACTCTGGCATCTACTACCTCTGGTGGATGTCTCCACTTTCAACCTTAGTCCCTAATATGAATTCAGAGACCATATTAATATTCTAATACTGTAATTAACCTATATATGCCATAAACTAATAAAAATTTAACATAAACCCTTAATTATCATTCCCCTATGGAAAAAAATTCAAGCATTGGAATATCAATAAAAATGAAACCCCTTACCTTGTTTCATTCATTTTTAAAACTCACTTACGGTGCCAAATTAATGTATAAATATTAATAATCAAAGGGGAATTGAAGGGAAACTATTTATGGTGTTGAAGGTGTTGATGGCTAGGGTTTGAGTTTATGTTTTCGTGAGTTTTTTGCCAAAAAACAAAACTGCCATATATAAAATGTAGGGCTTCATAGGTGTGAACCATAGTATCAAGACCATGAAGATCATCAGCTTCATATTCTAGATTTCATGACATTCATATCTGTGATTAATATTGTCACGGGTATGAATGTTGTAAACTTCACTTTTCTTATCTTTTTCATTAATTTCATATTACCAAAACTCTTAACTACTATATACCTCCCATATACTCTTAATATACCTTTATTAACTTATTATTTTGATGCCCTAACTTGTGGACATTACACATTATTCTAATGATAAACACAATGATCATATTCATTAGCTATAAAACCAAATTGAATGAAAGCTTTATGAAAAGTGAAATACCATTGTCTAGAAGATTGCTTTAAACCATATAGCGATTTTATAAGCTTACATACCTTATTTTCATACCCTTTGACAATAAAACCTTCTCATTGGTACATATAAATTTTCTTTTTCATTTCACCATTTAAAAAAATGGTCTTGATGTCAAATTGAACCAATTCTAAATCTAATTTAGCTAAAATAAATATTAAAATTCTAATACAAAAAAAACTCAACTACAAGAGAGTATGTTTCTTTAAAATCAATACCTAGCTTTGAGTAAAACTTTTGGCAATAAGTATTTCCTTTATATCTTTAGGTAGGTCTACTAATTCCCAAGCTTCATTTTTTTATTATAAAATTTATTTCTATAGCCTCTTTCCATTTAGTAGAATCTGAAGAAGACAAAGCTTCTTGAAACGTAATCAGATCATATAGGATTTCTTCATTTAAGAAGGTATAAAAATCTTTTAGCTTTGAAGATGGGTTTTTTCTCTTTGTATCTTACCAAGTGTGTCATATTAATTACTTCTGGTCCCTTGTTGATTTTGATTTCATCACATGATGAAATGTTTTAAATACTTTTCTCAAATAATTCTATTAAAATATTATGACCTTTATTATCAATATTTTCTTTTAGAAATCTTACATCTCTATTTTCAATAATATTAATGGTGCCATTACAATTAAAAACAACAAACTTGTATCCTTTTGAATTATTTGAATAACTAATGAATGTAGCTTTCAAAGTTTTTCTATTAAGCTTACCTCAAGTATATGGTGGAATAAGAATATGTGCAAATGATCCCCATACCTTTGTATTGTCCAACTTGGGTTTTTGACCAATCCACAATTCATAAGGTATCCTATAATAAGCTTTAGTAGGCACTAAATTTAATATAATTGAGCAGTAATAATAGCTTCACCCTAAAAATGAGAATCAAGTGATGAATGAGATAATGTAAATCTTACCATATCAAGTAATGTTCTATTGCATCTTTCAACAACTCCATTTTATTATGGGGTGTAACTTATGGTAAATTGATGTAATATGCCATTTTGTTTTAGAAAATTACCAAGTTCATCAAGAATATACTCACCTCAATAATTTGATTGTAATACTTAAATATTTCTACCCAATTGCATTTCTACTTCATTTTTATATTTAAGAAATTTATCATACATTTAAAATTTTCTTTGCATTAAATAAACATATCCAAATCTAGAAAAATCATCAACAAAAGTAATAAAATATTTCATACCTTGATGTATTTTAACATTTAATGGAGCACATACATCTAAATGAATAATAGCTAAAGGTTCATTTGATCTTTGACCTTTTGGAAATGGAGGTCTAGTCATTTTACCACTAATGTAGGGTTCACAAATTCCATATTCAATATTCATATTTGGAATTAATCCCATGTTTATCATTCTTTCCATTTTCTTTTTATTAATGTGGTCAAATCTCATATGCCAAATATATGGATCATCAACATTCATGTAATAATGCAAGTAAAATCAATATAACAAGAATAACAGACTAATGCTTTTTTAGGAGTCGAAATATTAAGATGATACAAACCATTTGCTAAATCTCCCGATATAAGGATTCTCTATGCTTTCCAATAGAAGCTTTACTAGAATGAAAACACAGTTCAAAACCTTTCTTATCTAAGCAAGGAATAAAAATAAGATTGCACTTTATGTTGGGAGCATATAAAACATTAGTCAAGTAGAGGTTTCTTTCTCTAGGTATCATGTTTTTAGGGTTCCAACACCCAACACATCACAATAGGTGTTGTTCCTATGTACACATCATGATCACCAAGTTTAACCTTTTTCATTTCAGTAAAACAACTTTTATTTTTTGAAACATGACTACACAATCCTAAATTGACCCACCAAGCTAAATCATCATCTACTAGAAAAGGTTTAGAAACCACACAAATTATATCTCTTAAACCTCCAAAATTAGTTTGTTATCATATTTCTTTTCATGGAAATTAGACTGATAATGGCCATATTTCCCATAAATAAAGCATTTACCTTTCCCTCTTTTGTTCTTGCTATGTTTGAAGATCATTCCTTTTCCTTTATAGTTCTAAAGATTATGTTTTTTCAAATTTTTTGAAAGTTTAACATGTAGTGCATCATTAGTAGTAACATTTGCCAAAGATGTATAAGAATTGAAGGAATGTTTCTTTAACTCTTCTTTCAACTTCTATGTCATATTCGCTAATTTAGAACCCGAGTCATGCGTGCCGCAAAATCGATACATTAGACCGATCGAAGATTAAAATTCCGAATTTAACTAGAAAATCATTAAAAATAATGGAAAATAATTATGAAACAATTCCTAATAAAGTGTTTAAAGACGATAGATTACAGTAAGGGACTAAAATGTAAAATTTGGAAAGTTTTGGGGTATATTTTTAATTTATCAAAAATTAGAGGATCAAATAAGATATTTGCCAATTAAATATATATTTGGACATAATTTTCATGTGATGACTAGCCATGAGATTTAAAATAAAAGAGAAAGAGAATTAAGGTGATATTAAGTCAAATTATCAAGGTTTTTATTAGGTATGTAGGAGCCATCTTTGAAAATTTCATTTTTTCTTCATTTCTCCTATTTCTTATTCTTCCTTCTCTCATTTTCTGCACTAAATCATCACCCACATTTTCTTCTTCTCTCACCATAGCCACACCTAGAGTTAGAGAGAGAAAGTAAGAAAGAGAGAGAAAGAGAGAAAAACAAAAATAAGGTTATTTTCATGCATAGAAAAACATGAGGAAGCATAGGGAAACAAAAATGAAGATAAATAGGCAAGAAATGGGAGAGCGAAACCCCTAAAATTTATTCCATAAAAGAAAAAAATGTGAGGTAAAGTGTTGTTCATCTTCTCTTTAGGTTTATCTAAAAGAAAATAAGATTTTTAGCTCTTTTGGAGCAAGTTTTGGTGGAGAGAGAGTTTAGGGTTTTAAGTGAGGGAAAATAGGGTTAAGAGACATGTGATGAAAGTGAGCTTTTTTATAATATTTTAATGTGTTTGAGAAGCTCAAGTGGACAAGAAACAAGCTCAAAGAAGTAAAGGAAATAAGAAAGTAAAGTGAAAAGAAAGGAAGAGAGACAAAGAAGTAAGTGCATAACTTAAGGCAATAGCCTATATTTTATCATCAAGTTGCATGATTTGAGTATTTGACATGTAAATATTTGTAAAGTGGTAGTATTTGGTGTTAAAATTACAATGATGCATGTTTGCTAGACTTAGGATGGCATTTGGTAAAAATTGAGTTATGTTGATTGTGTGTTTTGTTGGATTTTATGGAGTAGTCAGTACATATATTATTATAACATAAGTTCAGAAATTTGGATTAATGTGTTCTTTATTGGGTTTGAAATCTAAGATATAGGGATAAAACTTTTATGAATAACATAAAACCTAGTTATAACTTTAATTATGCTTAATTTGGGCACAAAAATTGGACTAGAATACTGTCTAGAAAATTCTTTAGTATTAGCACAAGTGCAAGTAGAGCCACTAAAGCTACTGCATTTACATCTATTCAACCTAAGCGTAATTCATAACCTAATAGACCATTAACTCGAGCTAGGATTTTTTCTATAACACCATATGAAGCATTGGAGTCTTCTGAAGTTATTATAGGTATGTTATCTATTTTTGATAAAGATGCACATGTTCTTATTGATCCTAGTTCTATACATTCATTTGTGTCATTTGCATTCGTCATGCATTTGGGTAGACCATTGAGTTTATTAGATGAAGGGTAGGTAGTGATTGTCCTATGGGGAGTTATGTGTTATGCCAATGTATATATAAGGATTGTGTAGTCAAACTGGAGAAATAATAGTTGTTAGCAGATTTGATATCTTTACAACTTTAAGATTTCGATGTTATACTAGATATGGATTAGTTATCTTGCCCCTATGTCATGGTAGATTATTATCAAAAGTTAGTGGTGTTTAATCAATCAGAATGATCTAAGCTTACTTTCTATGGTGAATGACAATTATTTTCTTGAAGTGTTATTTTGTAATAATTGCACAAAAATTGATAAGGAAAGGATGTTAGAGGTATTTAGCTCATGTAATTGATATGCAGTTGAAATGGCCATGAATTTTCTGATGTATTTCTAAATGATCTTTAAAGTTTATCACCAAATAGATAGATTGAATTCTCCATTAATCTCCAGCCAAGTATAGCTCTTACTTCTTAAGCACTTTATAGGATGGCTCTAGCAGAATTGAAGACAATAAAAGTGCAATTATAAGAACTATTAGACAAAGGGTTTATTAGACCTAGTGTTTCACCTTAGGGAGGTCCTGTGTTATTTGTGAAAAATAAGGATGGGACTATGAGATTATGCATTGATTATATGAAGCTGAATAAGATTACAGTGCATAATAAATATCATTTGTCTCGAATTGATGACCTTGTTGATCAGTTGTAGGGAGCTAAAGTATTTTCCAAGATAGATTTGAGATTTAAGTATCACCAATTAAGAATAAAAAAATTCAGATGTGTTAAAAACAACTTTTAGGATCTATTATAGGCATTATGAGTTTCTTGTGATGCCTTTTGGGTTAACCCATCCCCTAGTTGCTTTTTTGAAACTTATGAATCATATATTTTAATTGTACTTGGATAAATTTGTGATTGTATTTTTTGATGATATTTTTGGTGTATTTGAGTACTAAGAAATATTATAAAGAGTATTTGAGGTTAGTGTTACAAATTTTGAGGGAAAAGAAATTGCATGTGAAACTTAGCAAATATGAGTTTTTGCTTGATATGATTATATTTTTGTGGCATGTTATATTAGTTAAAAGTTTTTTTTGTTGATCTTAAAAAGGTAGAAGCAGTAATTAATTAATTAGGAGTCATCAACAAATCCTACGAAGGTTAGGAGTTTCTTAGGTTTAGCTGGGTATTATCGTCATTTTGAGTAGAATTGTTCAATCACTGCAACACCTATGACTAAGTTGCATGGAAAGAATGTGAAATTTGAATGTACAGATGAGTGTCAGAAGAGTTTTGAAAAGCCTAACGTTTGTTTGACTTTAACACTAATCTTACTCTTCCTACTAGCATTGGTAGCTTTGTGATTTTTAGTGATTTTTCTCGGAAAGGGTTAGATTGTGTATTGATGCAACATTAAAAGGTGATAACCTATGCTTCTAGGCAACTTATAACCCATGAAATGAACAACTCTACTCAATTTTTCTTTGAAAATTTAGAGGCATTAACTTTATGGAGAAACATGTCAGATATTTACTAACCATAAGAGATTAAAATATTTGCTTACACGGAAGGAGTTGAATTTGAGGCAAATGAGATGTATTGAATTGTTAAAGGATTATAATTGCATTATTGAATACCATCTTGGTAAGCTGAATGTTGTAGTAGATGCTTTTTATAACACCCTTTTACCCTTCTACAGAATAGTTAGGTTAGTTGATGTCACTGTCTAATTGTTTTGTCAAACCTGTATAATATTATTAAATGTACCTGTAATATATATAATATAATCACAATCTCATGTATAATACAATATATACATCTCATATATGCACGAGTTAAAATTTTAATGTACATAATTATATTTTTATAGAACTTAACACGACCAAAACCAATCATAAATATCTACATGAACCTATACAAAAAGTATACTTTTTACAGGTAATTTATATACATGTATAAGTAGTACAAAAAGAAACTAACTTTATCTGGGTGGCTACTACTGCTGCTCTTATCCATATATGGGATCCACTTGTCCCGCATGTCTCTTATCACGACATTTGTCCTGATACCTGCGAGAGAGAAAAATAAACTCTCACGCTAAGTTTTAACTCTATGGTGCAAACTTTATAGAAACAATCGACTTTTCATAAAAATTGAAATTATACGTATTATATTAGCATGCTCTTCAAAAGAGATAATATAATTTATATATCATATCATTTTATACCATCATATAGAATAATGCATCAACATTGAAATTTATATCTGCAAGATTTTACCTGTTATGCCTATAAATTAAATTGCTTAAACTAGACTCTACAAAAATACAAAGGGGTATCCCGATCTAGTGGTCATATGAAAAAATAACCTATATATATCCCAGCTAAAAGATGAATGTCTCGACCAAAGTTGTATATCCTGGCCGAAGCTATATATCCTGATTGAAGTCGTATGTCCCGACCAAAGCCGTATGACTCTATTGGCATGCCAACAAGTTACCCTATATTAATCCAGGCTTATTCATTGGCTTAAATTATCCCATTTGTATAGTTTATTTTAAGCATATCCACATAGAAAGTTTTCTAAATTAATGCATATATTATAAATATACTACGCATATACCTTATATGTCATACATATACCTCATATATACCATACATATACCATGCATATATCATACATATACTACATATATAGACCACATATATAATTATCATATCATTTTAGTTCTTATCATATCGATAATTTTGCTTTAATAGCTATTGTCATAAAGCTTGTATAAACCTAATTAGTCTTGTCTCGTGTTAGACAACCCTTTTTTTTATCTGACACAGGCAATGGTGTCAATGATGTGCCTGATAGAATATATAAAATTGAGTATCAAGCATTTAAAGATGAAATAATAATTCTTTTAATAATTGAAGACTATTCCCTTTTTAATATAACCTAGCGTCTCTCCCATCAATTATTTTTTTGTGTCTCTATCTATATCTTATTGTAACATCCCCTCACCCCTAGCAACACATGCCCAAATGAGGGAGTGCTACACTTTCTTCAATCAAATTCACAATTTAATAATCAATGGAAAATATCGTATATTATTATTAATTTTATGTTTTAACTTAAAAATACATTTACATATTAAGCTACTAGAAATGTTTAAAATAACTCTTATATCTTTCTTATAATAAAATTTAAGTGCATCAAAACATGATCCAAATTTCATGTTATATATATATATATATATATATATATATATAATCATGTAAAAATACAATCAGGCAAACCAAATATGTAATTGTAATAATCACCTACATTTGGGGATTCATGGCTGCTTCATTGATCTAGATTTCTAGTAGTTTGTCTTTATTTACTATTTATTTTTTTAGCTTCTACCGTCCTCTCTAACATGCACAAGAGAAATTAATAACTCCCATGCTAAGCATAAATGCTTAGTAATGTATACAAATAGGCAATAAGCTATAAACTATGCTATGATATGCATTTGTATTTAGATCTATCATTTATAAAATATGCAACAACTCTAGCCATTTATACCTTTGTTAATTTTTATCTTTTATGTACTTATGATTATTATAATTAATGTTATTATATCCTTCATTGTATTAATCTATGTTTAACATTCTTACTCAACAATATTAAAATCATAATGTATTATTATGCTAGAGTATAGCTATGCATTTCTTATTTCATTTGGATAACTTATACAATTTCATACTAGCCTTATTCTTTATATTTATTCTATACTTGTGATACATTTACTATTGACATCCTTATTGCATTATCTATAAGGTCATCATAATATAACATTACACACGTATATCATTTTGCATCATCTGTTTCTCTCATATATTTGTATTATACTTATTTACAAGCAATATATATATATATATATATATATATATATATATATATATATATATATATATATACACACACACACACACACACACATATGCATCAAATAAAATTCATGTTAAACTGTTAATTCTTATGTATGTACAGAGTTATTTTCAATTTATTCTTTATTTCAACCATGCATTTTATTTTTGGTAGGCTACATTATTTTTATCATATCATAAACTAGTAACATAAATTTAGTTAAACATGTTAAATTATAAATATTCTTGTACTTAATAATAACACATGATATGCATTATCTTTCAACATAAACTTTATTGGTTCACTCATATCACTTTAAACTGGACTAAACTGGATATGGGCTATGAATTAGAGGTGCTTCCTGAGCTAAAGCCACCCTGTCCACTATCTGGCTCATCCGAGCTTCTTAGGTCAAGGGCACTCCTAAAACTAAAGCCACCTTGACTGAGTAATATATCATCATATAAGAATTACTGGACCAAGGGTGCTCCCAAAGCTAAAGCCACCTTGTCCTCTATCTGTCTATGCTCAACTGAGCTTCTCAAGGCAATGGGGCTTTTTGAGCTAAAGCCACATTGACTGAGGAATACATTTCTTATTCTATGGTACCGTTTACCCCCTTAATGGCATACCATCTATTCTAATTCTAGTCCTAGGTTAGAGTAATAGAAATATCTGTTTCAAAATTAATACATAATTCATATCATTGCCATCATCACATTTTATTATTTTCTTTCTTTCTTTTCTTTTCTTTTTATCATATAATTCCATGCATTCTTTGTAATAATTATCTCACAATTATATAACATAATTCGTATCATCCATATACTTAACATTTCATGGCATCATCAAGCTTAAAATCAATATATATATATATATATACACACACACACACATACACACATGATCATATACCTTATTCTACCTTTTTTTTTATATTCTCTTTTATATATATTCAATTTCTTGGGCTACCATTATACATACTTCACATTTATCCCTTCATAGCATAATCACATTGTTGTCATTCATATCATATAATCAAACATTTACTACATCGTATCATTCATGTGAATTATAATACAAAATCTAATTCATGATTTATAAATATAATTATTTCATTTCATTTTCAAAATTTATTTCACAACTATAAGAAAAGAAGCATGTATTCCTTTTTTCTTTCATTATCTCAATCATACAATATTCAACCATAATATTATTTCTACATCATTTTTATGGACCTAATAACTCACTTAATTTCTCATATATTTTATTTGATTAAAATTCACATTATAAGACTTAACCCAATATAACTTAAATATTTTAATTTTAATTTTTTCTTTTTTTTTTCAGTTTGCCATGTTCCAAGCAGAATTTGTGCCCTTTTTTACACCTCAATTTTAGCCCTATTTCCATTTGAATTTTCTAACATGATACCTTATGCATTTTAGAAAAATCTATCCCTGTGTCAAGTAGTCACATATGGCATACTAACAAGACATAGGATCATATTAACAATGATAGTAAAAATATTTTTTTTCATCATATCCTATAATATCATTCAATGACTTTGCAAGTCAACATTGAGGTTTTCACTACAATATAATATATCACATCTATTAAAACTTAAACTTTACATTCAAAGGATTACGAGTTGCTTTCAATTATACATTTTAAAACTAATACAAAGTGACTATACACATTCAAACATATAACTCCAAAATATAGATGAGATGTTTTCATGCTCGTGTGGTATGCAAGGAGAGAGAATGGTGAGGCTCAGCAAGTGACTTATGCTCTATGTCTTCTATATGCCACTCAAAATAAGCTATCACTTTCTTTTACCTAAAAAATGATGCAAATTTATGAGTTGCGGCTCAATGAGAATAATCATCAAATGAGCTCTAAAGTACCAAACAACTCATAGTAATAAATCACCACCCATTGCAGATTATGTATTCCATTCCATTCACCATTATCATATAGATAAAATTGAAGCATATAATCATTACTCTTTAGCTATGCAAATGCTTTGCTTATTTCATTTTGTTGTGACCAAGTTAAACAGACATTGTCTCGGGTATCCATGTGAACATTTTCCATATGAATATTTGCATTTGCTAGCTAGCTTGATCATTTGTTTCATTTACACATTTTTTGGGCCATAGACCTTTTCTTTTGCTTTACAACATCGATTAACTAGTCACAATGCTTTTTTAGTCCATATGCATATGCATTTGTAACTAAGAATTCATCAACCATTGCATATTTATCACATACACCATACATATATCACATAAATACCATGTATTTCATGCATATACTTCACATATACTATACATAAACCATGTATATATCACGTATGCCAAACATATATCTCAAATATACCATACATTTACTACTTATATATCACAAATTATTCATCATTTCATTAACAAAGTTAAATCATGAAAATCATATGAATCCTATAAATAATCTCACACATTATATAGTAAGCAATATTCATATGCACTAAAGAAATCGTTTAATAAATATACTCACTTTTCTCTTTTGATTCTGACCCCTAACTTATTGTCTATGCCCTCCTTTGTGGGTCTCCAATATGTTGTGAGCCTAATATGGAAATATAATCGATTAGTTTATGACTAAAGAAATATAATGTGGCTTAAACAAATTAATATGCATAGTGCATATACATAGTTAGGCTTTTCCTATGGGGCAGTGTAACCTTATGAGACTAATTAGCCCATAACTTTTTCTATACTTGACCAATTAATATGGTTCTTAATCCTAATTAAATATAACATATAATTACAATATAATAAAATTTTAGAGAAATTGGAGCATTGTACAATTTTTGGTAGAATTTCCAATTGTATTCTTTTTTATGCTCTGTTTCTACCCTCTAGCAATTTTAGGGTACCAAATTTGGTCCTTCATATCTTACAATATGTAAATCAGATTAAATGAAACTTATAAATTTATATAGGCTAAAATGTAACATTTTATATGTTTAAAAATGTTAGGTTTTGAAGAATGAATCATATTCATAAACGCAGCGAAAAATAAAATTTTTCAAAACCTAAAAGCAAAAGATCATACTTGTATCTTTAAAACTAATTTATATAAATGTAAATGTTAAAAATTATGCCTTGTAATTTTTATTTGTTCTTCAAATCTTCACTTTATTGGATTGTAGCAAACCACAACAATCCACACTAGGATGTCTCTAGTGATAATCCACGCGAAGAATGAAGAAGAAATTATCAAAAGAAATGGTTTGAACAAATTCAAAGTGTTAGCTTCGAAAGTGTTCTTGAGAGAATTTTTGTGGTCTTAAAAATATTTTTTTTCACAAAAAATATTTTCATATCTATTTTCTGCCAATTTTTGTCTTTTCAATTTCAATCAAATTCAAAAATAAGATGAAAAGTCAAAAATGGAGAAAATGGAAACTAATGAATAGTAATTGGCCATAATTGGCCTAATTATGGCCAAAAACAGTCGTTGGCCAACGGATGGGAAGGCAGCAGGCACGTTGGGCCTGCTACGGGCTGCTGCTGGGCAGCCCAGCTGGCCCGCTAGGCTGGCCAGCAGCACGTCCCATGTGGGCCCGTGACACTCCCCAAACGATTTTTTTGTGCAATCTCATCGCGATCCATCCTAAAATAATTCTCTCATATTTTGGATCCTATCCAAGACCATTTTACTCATTCTCCATATCTTCAATGCGTGTTACCCATTAGGTTTATTAATTAGTTAATAAAATTATAAATTTATTAATTAGTTAATAAAATCAATATGACATTGTTATTAAATTTAAAAAATTTTAATATGTTAAAAATAATGTTATATGTTAAAAAATTTATTTTGATGGTATGGAGAATTGTATGCCTAAACTTCATATAAGTTTAAGATAAGACAATCAATAAATGTAACTATCTTTGTTATTAAGTAAATAAAAAAATAAGATATTACTAGTTTTCATTTTTTACTCTATTCTTATTTTTTACCACTATTAATATTTTTTTAGCATTTATAATTTTTCTAATTATACTGTGTAATAAATCTAAATTTATAATAAAATGTATTATAAATATATTAATATGATATTTTTATTAAAATAATTGTTTTAAATGATTTCAAACAAAATGTCTTTAATCTATATTTACTTATTTTTTTTTCATTTTTCTTAATTGTTTTTAAGTTTGATATTGATAGTTAATGCACTGTAAGTGGAGAAAATGACAAAAGTAAGGTTAAAAAAAATTGTTAACTAAAATCAAATTGTAATATGGAAGAATAGGGCTTGCCACATCGAAAGAGAATTTGAATAATTTTGACAAATTGTAAGGCATAATCTCACTGTGTCTTTTTCTTTTTACAAATAATTTTTGTTTTTTGTGTTACTTTTTGGAAAAAAAATGAAGATCCCTTTCTTTACTTTTTCGATTTTTGACTATACAGTATGATTCATGCCATTTTCTTTCTTGTAATTCCTTTGAGGAGAAAAAAAAAGGAAGAAAGATGAAATCTTTATTCAAAAATTGGCCTTGATTTTCTCTTTTTGAGGTTTGATTTTTTTTGGTTTGCAGAGTTGATTAGGAGTGTGCATGTGTACTGATTATAAGATGGAAAGACAAAGGAAGTTGAAAGAGAGTTCCTTTTCTCTTTGGATGGTCCTTCTATTGAAATGACAGCAAACCCACTTCTCAGGATGGGCAAATTTTCGGATTTTTGAGCTTTTAAAGGCCAAGTGACTGGTTTATGGTGCTGCACTTTTTCATTGCATTTTGATCATCCTCCTTATTAGACACATATTCCTTATTTACTCTCAATTTCTAGGAACCCCTTTTTTCCGGTCACCATAATCCTTTTATTTTTGGTTTCCACATTTCCTGCCCAGATTTAGAGAGAGAGAAAGGAGGAGGAGGAGGAGGAGGATTCTTTGATTTTCAATTTCTAGGCACGTACAATTTGATTTGATTGTAAATCTTCTATTAAATATTTAATTTTCTATTTATTAATTTATATGATTTTTTGGCTGTGTTTGGTTAAGGAGAAAGTAAAGGAAATTGATATAAGAAAATAAATTTTAATCATTTTAAAACCTTTGTTAATTTCTAAATATCTCTTCTTTTGTTTTCGGTTCAATTGTGCATATTTTTGGTGAAATATGGAAAGTTACTAAATATCTAACTATCTTCTACATTCATGCTTGCCTTTTTAACTCTTAATATTTATAATTTATGTACCATATTAAAAATTTCTTTCTTAACAAAATTGAATACAAAGAATTTTCTCTCTTTTATTTTTTGGAGTAAATGTAAAATCCAAAAATAATAAGTATTATTAGGATTACTAATCTCGGGATCTAGTTATACCGAAACAATATAAATTTTTTATTTTTTCTTATGATCTAGTCATGTGAAATTTTCTTGGATATTTATACTTGTAATTTTCTTGGATCTAGTTTATTTTTTCTTGTGATCTTGTGATATGGTCATGTGAAATTTTCTTGACACTTGCATGTACTATCTTGGATATTTATGCTTGTAAACTTTTTAGGCACTTTGACATTTATATATAATATTATGCAAAATTTTGAATCCTCCATTATTAATGTATTTAATTTCAGTATCTTATATTATATATGATCTTATATTTTCAGATACAATGAAACATCATAACTCTGTTGGCTCATTTCCATTAAATAAAAGGAAAGAATCTGAAGCATCTACTATAAAAATATTAGAATTTCACCTACTGCTCCTACAAAAATTTCAATCGGGTCAACAATAGATGTAAATTTAATAGATACTACTACTCTTCCATCTGCAAATAAAAGATATAGGTCTGAGGTTTGGGAACATTTTGAAAAAATGTATGATGCTAATGGAAATGAAATGGGGAGGGTTATATGTAAATGGTGTGGTAAAGATTATCAAGGAAAAAGCGAATTAGGAACTTCAGGATTATGGAAACATCTAAGGGAAAGTTGCAAGAAATATCCAAATAAAAAAGAATTAATGATTGCATATAAGAATAAGAATAAGTCAGAAACAACTTTGAATTTTGTGGGGTCAGGTTACTCAGGTAGTGATCATGGTAAGTTAATTTCTTGGAAGTTTGATCAAGAAGCCTGTAGAGAAGCTTTAGTTAGAATGATTATCAAGGATAAACTACCATTTATGTTTGTTGAACATGAAGGTTTTAAGGAATTTATTGCAGTCATTTGTCCTGAATTTAAAATTTCATCTAGAGTGACCATTGCAAGAGATTGTTATTCTCTTTTTATAAAAGATAGAAAAAAAATTAAAAGATTTAATTGAACGAGAATGTAAAAGAATGTCATTGACAACTGATACTTGGACTAGCATTCAAAATGTGTCTTATTTGTGTTTGATTGCACATTTTATTGATTCAAATTGGAAGATGCAAAAAAGAATATTGAACTTTTGTGTTATTAAGAGTCATAAAGGAGCTAACATTGGGAATGTCATTGACTATTGCTTAGATGAGTGGTGTTTGAACAAAGATATGTGTATAACTATTGACAATGCACCAAATTTTCCGACTTTGGCTAAGGTTGCCAAAGATGTTTTGGCTGTCCAATGCTCAACTGTGGCTTCTGAATCTGCCTTTAGCACCGAAGGGAGGACTTTGGACCAGTTTAGGAGTTCTTTAACTCCTATTACAACTGAGGTTCTTCTTTATTGCCAAGATTGGTTAAGATGTGATAAAGAACCTATGGAAAAAGAAGCATCAATTGAAGAACTTGAAAAGTTTGAGTCATGTACTTATTAAAGCTATATTGGTTGTTGTAATTGTGTAATTTGAGTCAGTTGTTTAATTTTTCTTTTTATTCTAATTGTGCAATTTCTTTGTTTTTTTCTTTCAGATATTTCTCAAGATCCCGAAGTTAGTGAAAATATAGTGCAGAGAATTACAGTTGAATGTTGATCGGGTGAGATGCATCAGTTGAGTATTTTTCTTTTTCATGTTGTCTTGCTTTCAATTCCTATATATTATCATACATACAATTGATCATATTTTACTTGCAAGTAATGTTCTAAATTCATGTAATACTTTTTGTGTGACTTTGTTGTGTAATTTTTGTATTTCAAGTTTTTAACTCTCATATTAATTTATAAGTATTCTCTTGTCTAACCAATAATAATTTATTAGTTGAATTGACTTTTCATCGATGATTAATGTTGCTTTGATGGATTCTTCTTCTAATGTGAATGTCAATATTTCTATTTTAAGTTGATGAGATTAAAAGTTCTTACAAAAATTTTAAGATAGTTGAAATTTGTTAATGCATTTGTAAATAGGCATATTATATATTATTGTTTTCCATAGGTATATGGCATAATTGCATGTGTGGTAGTAATTATTTCATTATTTGATTTAGGTTTTTGTTAATAAAGGAATAAGTTAATGACAAGAACAAGTCCTGTGACTTTTGGTATGTTTTGGTGCTAATGCTTGTTTTATGATATAATGTGTTGCATTGAAAGAAACTAGCTAGTTCAAATTTTAATTTTTTTTTACTCTCAGAATAAAATTGCATGTGTAGATTTGTTGTTTCCTTTTATAAGATTTTTCATTTTGTCTTTCTAGAGATGGATTCTAGATAAATTGGTTTTGATATTGAATACAAGACTGAATAAATTATATTTAATTATTTGTATTACTTTCCTGATCCCTTTTTGATGCTATGCATCTATGTGGAATTGCAATGAATTTTTAATACTTCCAATTTGTTGACTTATCTATTTCTTATATTATATTTACAAAATTCTCTTATTAGTAAAGTAATTAATCCAATTGTTTATGGATTTTTCAGCTTATATATACAAAATTCTCTTATTTGTTTATGGATAATTTAGCTAAGTCTAGAACGTAGTTATTCTATTAAATATATTATATTAAGTTTGAAATATTATATTTAATAAAATAATTTTTCTATATTATATTAAGTTTTCATTTTAAGTATATGAGTTATATTATCCGAGTACCAAATTGTTTGTACTGTATTGTTTAGTACCGAAAGATCCGAAGAATTGTACCGAATTATTCCGAATTTATGGAACAATACAATACGGAGATTTATTTTTTTCAATACAATACAAGACTT
This sequence comes from Triadica sebifera, assembly GCA_023653625.1. NCBI lineage: Eukaryota > Viridiplantae > Streptophyta > Magnoliopsida > Malpighiales > Euphorbiaceae > Triadica > Triadica sebifera. The sequence continues at coordinate 12,160,434 of CM042898.1, read as the reverse complement.
ATATTTAAGAATTCCCAATTTTTCAATACAATATTGGAGATTTTTTAATATCCGAATTGGACCAGACCGTGTACACCCCTAATACTAACAGTGAATGATCATACAGTCACGCCCGTGAAATAGTATTCACTCATGTGTGATATCTCTCATTCCTTACTCTATTTTAAGTTATTCTGCATTTTCAAGTTAAGCAATTTTTAGTTACTAACCAATTCAACCCCCTTCTTGGTTCATTGTCTAGGCAACACAACTTATGCATTTAATTTCCAAAATTATGCATTTAATCTCCCAATTTTTAGTAAATTGCAAATTGACCCCAAAATTTCTAAAATTTTGGAATTAGGTCCTTCACTGTAAACTGACACCTTTAAATACTTTAGAACTTTATTAAGTATTTTTTTATAATTATTTGCCATTATTTTAATTATTTTCCATTCAAAATCTGAATTTAAACTCTGGTTGGTCTAACGTGTCAGTTTAGTGATACACTTGACTTGGAGCCTAAATTAATGGATATGACACTTATATTTTTCATGGCATGATTATATTTTACGTTTATCAAGACATCTGTTTTCATTTCAAAAATAAATCCACCATTGTAATTATTTTCTGCCTCAATTTCTATCTCTATTTCCTTAATTCTATATCTCTAATTAAACTAACTTAAATTTAATTGGTATAAAATCTTTTTTTCTTTTTGGTCCTTTAGGTTGTTGGGTACTTAAATTCTTTGTGTTCAAATTCCCTTATTGGCCCTTCATGTCATGGTTTTGTCCCAAGCATCTATCCTTTCTCATTCTAATCCGAGCTTAAATTTTAATTCATCATTTTTGTCCATAATTTGACAAATTTAGTCCATTTAATATTCCAATAAGTCATATTTTTGCCTTTAATGTTCTTAGGTCCTTAATTCTTTGGTTAAATTTGTTAAAATTTTGGGTTAATATCTTCAATTTCCTTCAAGTTTCGGGTGCATTCACTCAATCCCCTACTCTACTATGCAATTGGGTATTCTTACAATCATCACTACCCTTTTCTAACATCACATATGTCTCGGTTATGCTTCATTTAAATTTGATTTCCAAGATGAGTGCAATAAGGAATAGCATGGAAACAAAAAGTAAAGAAAAATAGAGAAAAATAAAATCAAAAGAGAAAATGGCCTTCCATCGTCTCGATCACAAGAGAGAAATAAGGAAAAAAATTTTCTTCTTGACAAAATTCTCTTTGTAATATTCAGTGATTTAGGCCCCGATTGCGCGTGACCGTAGTGGGGTCCACTGGTTCAATCAGAGTCTAAATTTAAACCAAAAAAAAATGACTAATAATAAGAGAAAATAATTAAGGGTATTATTATTTTGGAATTAAAAAGATTTGGGGTAGAATTAGAAAAAAATAAAACTTCCTATGGACAAAATCGGTATTATGGCAATTGTTTGGGAAAAAAATGTGAATATGGAGAAAGATGTGGCAAATAAAAAAATTTCTTAAAGTTTAAAATTTCATTAAAATTAATTTATATTTTGGACCAATGGATGAAGAGCTTAATATAGGCATGGATCCACCAAATACTCACCTAAAAAAAAAAAAGAGGAATTCTTTATTCTTCCACCAAAATATCTAAGTCTTCTTTTTCCTTTTCCCATTCTTGTTGCCGTCCACCTCCATTCTCTTAAACCTCCATTTTTCTTTCAATTTCCAGCAAGCTAATAATGAAAATAAATTAGTTTTGAGAGAGGAAAAATCGGAATTAAGGAGTTCTTACCATTAAAGGTACCAAAGGAGCAAGAAGGAAGGAAGAAAGAAGAAGAAAAAGGGAGAAGAGTAGGGGAATTTCGGCCCACCTTGGAGAACTCTTAAGGTGAGTTTATTCTTCTTAAATTTAACCTTTTTCCTTCTATTTGAGACCCATGATGATGATAGATGTGATTAGGTTTGATAGATTTAGGATTGGTTGCAAGATAGAACTTAGAAAAATTAAGTTTGTGTTTAGTTGATGAAGCTGTAATTGGACTTTGACTTGATGATATTTGATGTTAGATAATTGTTTTATTGCTTAAAAACTAAAGAAAATATGATGTTAATGGATGAATAAGGGGCTGCCATAATTAAAGAAATTAGAGAAAATTGAAATTAATATGGAAACACAACAATTGGTGATAAGGAAAATATGATTTGAGTGTTGAATTGAAGAAAATGAATTGGTAACTAGGATATGGTTTTTGGGCAGCCATGACATATGAAGAAGGAAGTTTAACCTTAGTACATTTTAGCTCAATTAAGGTGTAAATCATATTAGGAGCATTAGAATATTATGTAGACATGAAAAACATTGAAATTGGATGTTGGAATTGAGATGTGGTATAATTGTGTAGGAAAAATAAGTGAACAAGTGAGAGGCCCTCAAGAGGGTGACAAAGGCAAGGAGAAAGCTAGCTAATAAGGGAAGGAAAAGAAGGTTTAAAGGAAGAACCAAGGCTGATTAGGTATGTGCTTCACTGATAAAAATTTTGCATGTTGTTAATAAGTATGGAAATATATATTAAGGTTTGTTATGTTTGTGTTTTTGAGATGTTATGTGATTTGTTGTGACTTTTGATATTATATATGGCAATGAGACCAAATGGTGTGAAATAATTGAGACATATGAATGTATTTGTAATTCTGGAAATTTTAGTATTAAAATGGTTGCAAATGATGAATGTGGTTGAAATATGGATTGATGCCAATTGATGGCTCGGGTACAGAATTCCAGGAACAGCTCTGTCTATTTTGATGATAACTTGAGTTATGAAACTCGGTTTTATATGTTCTTTGTTGGAAATGAAAGCTAAGACACAGGGCTTTAATTTTTATTTAGACTATAATATCTAATTATGTCTAGATTTTCCCAGTTAAATGCACGAAGTTTAAACCTAGAATCTGTCCAGAAAAATTCTTGGCAGAAAATTCTGTGATGATGCAGTAGTGAATTAATCATAAATTTTGATATAAAATTGGGAGTTACGTGATTTTTGATGCATCTGAAAGATAAGACAATAAGCTAAAAATTGTTAAAAGGCCATAACTCCAAATTCTAGTTATAAATAGGCTAAAAATGAAGCCCAAAAACAGGTCCAAATTCTGCCATAGGTATAAAACGTGAAGTGTTGGACTTATGCATGTGGTATGTTAATTATATGTAATAATTAATGCAAATATTTACTTTGATGGTAATTATCAATGTTTAACAGATTATTTATATATGAGATTTTATTGTAATAATAATGGGAATATAGAACAAAAATAAACAAGCATACTTATGATAGTTGAAAATATTGTGAATTAATATAAAAATAGTTAAGCCCAAAAACACCTAGTCTAGAACTAGAATAGGGAATAGTTTGGCATGCCAATCAGGGGAATTTAGGCACTCGGTGCCAAATATGAAAGCCGGTAATGGCAATTGATAAATGCGCTCGGCGCAAAATTATTAAGCCGGTAATGGCAATATAACAAAAGCCAGTAATGGCATTATTATAAAAGCGCTTGGCGCTACATTATGAAAGCCGGGAATGGCAACCCCGTTATTCCTATTAGATAGTTCAGTTATAGGTGTTATGGGCACAAAAAAAATAATAATAATAATACTAATATTGAAGTATGTGATTTTGATAAGTGTTACATGAATTAAATTGTTACTATTACATGTTGAATGAAATTTATTTGATTTTATAAAAATTTTTATTTTATGCATTATTTATTAAATGGTTAATTAATATGTGAGAAAATATATATGTATGTAAAATTTTTATCATTGAAGCACCACTAAGCTAGTAGCTTAGCGCGGGTGGTTTCCTCTCGCGCAGGTTTAGAAGGGTAGCCGTAGAAAATAGTCTGTCAGAAGAAGAAGGGTATCCGGAGGAAAGCAGCAAAAAGCTCTGGGTTTTCTTTTTGGTATATTTTGTTAAAAAACTTTGTAAATTAAAGTATTGTTTTTATTTCATATAATGTGTATTAAATATGTGAGTTACTATGTAAAAGGACATAGTTTGAGTGTAAATTAATATATTTTATAAATAAATAAGATTTTGAGTATTATGCTTGTAATAATTTTATTTCAATGTCTACAAAATTTTCAAAAAAAAAAAAAGTTTACTTCACTTCATTAATTTTATAAAACAGTAAGACGGGTAATACTCACTTACCTTGCTGAACTATAGTGGGGTAAGGGGGTGTTACAAGTTTTTGGTATCAGAGCCATAGGTTTAGATGGTTCTTACTTAGTGGGTATGGGAAGATAAATGCATGTTTTTAGCATTTGCATTATTTTTAAGCTGGTATATTCTAATAAGGGACCCTTCTTCTGACAATATAGGTTTTAATGGATTCGGAATCAAGACAAAATCGTGAAGAACAGGAGGGTGATAGTATAGCTGACTCGGCTGCTCATAGACAGTCAGCATCAATTAGAGCCTCAGAGCCTAGCGTTATAGCTCCACAACATGCTGAAGAACAGGTTAACGCGGGTCAGGTACCCCTTATGCAACAAATGGCTACTTTGTTACAGCAGATAGCACAAGTTGTGCCGCCCCCGGCTCCACCAGCTCCACCACCTCCCCCACCTCAACCGAAACCCCAGATTGATAAATTAAGAAAATATGGGGCTACAGATTTTATGGGTAAGAAAGAGGATGACCCAGCAGCAGCAGAATTTTGGTTGGAAAAGACAGAAAGGGTTTTTGAAGAGCTGCAATGTCCAGAGGAGTACAAGGTTAGATATGCAGTATCTCTCCTTCAGGAGCATGCCTATGACTGGTGGAAATTGTTATTAGCAAAACTTCAGACTCCGACCCCTCAGACATGGGATTTCTTTGTGACAGAGTTTAAAAAGAAATACGTGCCAAGAATCTATGTTGATGAGAAAAAGCGAGAATTCCTGAATTTGAGGCAGAGGGGTATGACAGTAGCTGAGTATGAGATGGAGTTCACCAGGTTGAGCAAGTATGCTACTGGGATTATTGGAGATGAAGCTGATAAATGTCGTAGATTTGAAGACGGTCTCAATGAGGAGATTGGGTATTTAGTGGCTTCCCACCAGCATACAGATTTTGCTACGCTAGTGTCCTCTGCTATTAGTGTTGAAAGAAGGAAAAAGCTGAAGACAGAAGAGCATTATAAGAAGTCAACAGCTAATGTGGCCCATACATCGGGTAGGAAAGGACGAATAGTACCCAGACCATTTCTGTCAAGGGTGGCTAGACAGACATTTTCTGATAGGCGAGGTCAGCAATTTAGATATGTGGCATCATCTGCTAGTTCACCAGCATCATTTCCCAAGAGACCAGCTCCGACTTTGTGTCAGCATTGTGGTAAAGCTCATACAGGAGAGTGTTGGTGGTTAACTGGGGCATGTATGAGATGTGGAGCTACTGACCATATGAAGAAAAATTGTCCCAGACTCGGTACAGGTAGTATGGCACCAGCACAGACTATGACACCGGTACAGAGCCGTGGTAGAGGTCGAAGCCAGTTTAGAGGTGGTCGTACCGAACAGAGTCAGGGGGTATCAGAGACAGTTGACAGACCCGGAGGTAGTAGGACCCCAGCTCGGGCATATGTGATGAGAGCTCGTGAAGACCAGGATGCACCAGACGTCATAGTTGGTAAATTATCTTTATTTGATTTTGATTTACATGCTTTGATAGATCCTGGTTCCACGCATTCATACATAAGTACAGCTGCACTTAGACAAGGGAACATGATACCTGAGACCTTAGAATATGAGATAATTGTGACCAATCCACTGGGACATAGTGTGAAAGTGAATAAGATTTATAGAAACAGTTCAATAATTATTCAGGGTAGAGAATTTCCAGCAGACTTAATAGAACTACCTTTTCATGAATTTGATGCTATTCTGGGTATGGATTGGTTGACAAAGCATGGAGCTATAGTCGACTGCCGATCTAGAAAAGTTGTACTTAAAATTCCCGGGCAAGATGACACCATCATTCAAGCTGTAGGCCAAACATGTTTGACCAGTGTTATTTCAGCATTAAAAGCTCGAAAATATATCAGGAAGGGATGTGAGGCATATTTGGCCCATGTGATAGATACCAGGAAGGGGAGCCCAGAACTCAAGGACATCCCTACAGTGTGTGAGTTTTCAGATGTATTTCCTGAAGATTTGCCGGGGTTACCACCAGATAGGGAGATAGAATTTGCTATTGATGTGATTCCTGGTACAACCTCGATATCAATTACTCCTTATAGAATGGCACCTGCAGAATTGAGAGAGTTAAAGGTTCAATTGCAGGAATTGCTCGACAAAGGGTTCATAAGGCCCAGTGTGTCACCATGGGGTGCTCCGGTGTTGTTTGTGAAAAAGAAGGATGGCACCCTTCGGTTATGTATTGATTACCGACAATTGAACAAGGTGACAATTAAAAATAAATACCCACTACCTAGAATTGATGATTTGTTTGATCAATTAAAGGGAGCAGGAGTATTCTCTAAGATTGATCTCAGATCCGGGTACCACCAACTGAAAATCAAAGAATCATATGTATCTAAAACAGCCTTCAGAACTCGATATGGCCACTATGAGTTTCTAGTTATGCCATTTGGCTTAACGAATGCACCAGCTGCCTTTATGGATATGATGAACAGAATTTTTAGGCCTTATCTTGATCAGTTTGTGGTAGTTTTTATAGATGATATTTTGGTGTTTTCGAGGGACAAGGGAGAACATGACAGACATCTCAGAATAGTACTGCAGACTTTGAGGGAAAATCAATTGTATGCAAAGCTGTCAAAATGTGAGTTCTGGTTGGAAGAAGTGGGATTCTTAGGGCATATTATTTCAGTTGAAGGAATCCGGGTTGATCCTAACAAAATAGAAGCAATTCTCAGTTGGAAGTCACCTCGCAATGTAACAGAAGTCCGAAGTTTCCTTGGATTAGCTGGCTACTATAGAAGGTTTGTGAAGGGATTTTCAAGCATAGCTGCACCAATTACTAAGTTGCTCAGAAAAGAAACTAAGTTTGAGTGGACAGATCGGTGCCAGGCAAGCTTTGAGAAATTAAAAGCCATATTAACCGAAGCACCTGTTTTGACCCAACCTACACTAGGGAAAGATTTTGTGATATACAGTGATGCCTCTCATAATGGGCTAGGTTGTGTATTAATGCAAGAGGGTAAAGTAGTTGCTTATGCATCTAGACAATTGAAGCCTCATGAGCTAAATTACCCTACTCATGATTTGGAGTTGGCAGCAATAGTGTTTGCTTTGAAAATTTGGCGACATTATTTGTATGGCGAGCGGTGCTACATATATACAGATCATAAGAGCCTCAAATATTTGCCCACACAAAAGGAATTGAACTTAAGGCAAAGACGCTGGTTAGAGTTAATCAAGGATTATAATTGTATTATTGACTATCAGCCAGGCAAAGCCAATGTAGTAGCGGATGCCTTAAGTAGAAAAACACTGGCAGGTATAGTTTAAATTTTCCTCAATTATAAAATAATATATAGAAAGTAATAGTAAAATTGAAAAAAAATAGACTCACAATTTATTTTGGCAGAGTTACGGGTCCAACCTACTTTAAGGCAACAAGTGAGAAAAGCTCAGAAGGAAAATCAAAAATTGATGATAATTGCTAAGGCAGTGAAAAATGGGGAGAGACCTGAATTTAAGGTTGAAGATGATGGAAGCATAAGTTACAGAGGAAGATTGTGCGTGCCAAATGATAGCGGATTAAAGCAAATAATTCTAAAAGAGGCACATAATACAACTTATTCCATGCATCCAGGGAGCAATAAAATGTATCAGAACCTGAAGACTCATTATTGGTGGCCAGGAATGAAGAAGGATATAGTGGAATATACTACAAGATGCTTGACATGCCAACAAGTGAAAGCAGAACACCAGGTACCATCTGGATTGTTGCAGCCTATTGCAATTCCAGAATGGAAGTGGGAAAGAATTACAATGGATTTTTTATCTGGGTTGCCTTTGACACAAAAGAAGCATGATGCAGTATGGGTAATTGTTGACAGGCTTACCAAGTCGGCTCACTTTCTGCCAGTTCGGATGGATTATTCATTGAGCCGGTTAGCAGAATTATATGTCAATGAGATAATTCGACTACATGGGGTGCCAGTATCTATTATTTCTGATCGAGACCCACGGTTCACATCAAAATTTTGGAAAAGTCTACAGCAAGCATTGGGGACCCGACTTGCTTTTAGTACAACATTTCACCCACAAACAGATGGGCAATCCGAACGAGTGATTCAATTGTTGGAAGATATGCTGAGAATCTGTGTAATTGATTTTGAGGGTAGCTGGGATAAACATTTACCATTGATGGAATTTGCATACAACAACAGCTATCAAACTAGTCTCGGCATGGCACCATACGAAGCTTTGTATGGAAGGAGATGTAGGACACCATTATGCTGGACAGAACTTGGTGAAAAGAAATTTATGGGGCCAGAATTAGTGCAACAGACAGAGGAAAAGGTGAAATTAATCCAAGATCGATTAAAAGCTGCAACTGATCGACAAAAATCCTATGCCGATTTGAAAAGAAAGGACATTGAGTATGCTGTCGGAGACAATGTATTTTTGAAAGTCTCACCTTGGAAAAAAGTATTGCGTTTTGGTAAAAAGGGGAAACTGAGTCCTAGATTTATTGGACCATACGAAATACTTGAACGTGTGGGTCCAGTGGCTTACAGGTTGGCCTTACCACCAGAATTGGATAAGATACACAATGTGTTTCATGTTTCAATGTTAAGAAGATATAGATCGGATCCGACACATGTAATACCTGTGGAATCAATAGAGGTACAACCAGACTTGACATATGGTGAGGAGCCAGTGAAAATCATAGCTCGAGAAGTCAAGGAACTACGGAATAAGAAGGTACCACTGGTAAAGGTCATATGGCGCAATCATGCAGTAGAAGAAGCCACCTGGGAGAGTGAAGAAATGATGAGAACTCAACATCCTCAGTTATTCAGCTCCACCTAAATCAGGTAAATTTCGAGGACGAAATTTTCTTAAGGCGGAGAGAATTGTAATATTCAGTGATTTAGGCCCCGATTGCGCGTGACCGTAGTGGGGTCCACTGGTTCAATCAGAGTCTAAATTTAAACCCAAAAAAAATGACTAATAATAAGAGAAAATAATTAAGGGTATTATTATTTTGGAATTAAAAAGATTTGGGGTAGAATTAGAAAAAAATAAAACTTCCTATGGACAAAATCGGTATTATGGCAATTGTTTGGGAAAAAAATGTGAATATGGAGAAAGATGTGGCAAATAAAAAAATTTCTTAAAGTTTAAAATTTCATTAAAATTAATTTATATTTTGGACCAATGGATGAAGAGCTTAATATAGGCATGGATCCACCAAATACTCACCTAAAAAAAAAAAGAGGAATTCTTTATTCTTCCACCAAAATATCTAAGTCTTCTTTTTCCTTTTCCCATTCTTGTTGCCGTCCACCTCCATTCTCTTAAACCTCCATTTTTCTTTCAATTTCCAGCAAGCTAATAATGAAAATAAATTAGTTTTGAGAGAGGAAAAATCGGAATTAAGGAGTTCTTACCATTAAAGGTACCAAAGGAGCAAGAAGGAAGGAAGAAAGAAGAAGAAAAAGGGAGAAGAGTAGGGGAATTTCGGCCCACCTTGGAGAACTCTTAAGGTGAGTTTATTCTTCTTAAATTTAACCTTTTTCCTTCTATTTGAGACCCATGATGATGATAGATGTGATTAGGTTTGATAGATTTAGGATTGGTTGCAAGATAGAACTTAGAAAAATTAAGTTTGTGTTTAGTTGATGAAGCTGTAATTGGACTTTGACTTGATGATATTTGATGTTAGATAATTGTTTTATTGCTTAAAAACTAAAGAAAATATGATGTTAATGGATGAATAAGGGGCTGCCATAATTAAAGAAATTAGAGAAAATTGAAATTAATATGGAAACACAACAATTGGTGATAAGGAAAATATGATTTGAGTGTTGAATTGAAGAAAATGAATTGGTAACTAGGATATGGTTTTTGGGCAGCCATGACATATGAAGAAGGAAGTTTAACCTTAGTACATTTTAGCTCAATTAAGGTGTAAATCATATTAGGAGCATTAGAATATTATGTAGACATGAAAAACATTGAAATTGGATGTTGGAATTGAGATGTGGTATAATTGTGTAGGAAAAATAAGTGAACAAGTGAGAGGCCCTCAAGAGGGTGACAAAGGCAAGGAGAAAGCTAGCTAATAAGGGAAGGAAAAGAAGGTTTAAAGGAAGAACCAAGGCTGATTAGGTATGTGCTTCACTGATAAAAATTTTGCATGTTGTTAATAAGTATGGAAATATATATTAAGGTTTGTTATGTTTGTGTTTTTGAGATGTTATGTGATTTGTTGTGACTTTTGATATTATATATGGCAATGAGACCAAATGGTGTGAAATAATTGAGACATATGAATGTATTTGTAATTCTGGAAATTTTAGTATTAAAATGGTTGCAAATGATGAATGTGGTTGAAATATGGATTGATGCCAATTGATGGCTCGGGTACAGAATTCCAGGAACAGCTCTGTCTATTTTGATTATAACTTGAGTTATGAAACTCGGTTTTATATGTTCTTTGTTGGAAATGAAAGCTAAGACACAGGGATTTAATTTTTATATAGACTATAATATCTAATTATGTCTAGATTTTCCCAGTTAAATGCACGAAGTTTAAACCTAGAATCTGTCCAGAAAAATTCTGGGCAGAAAATTCTGTGATGATGCAGTAGTGAATTAATCATAACTTTTGATATAAAATTGGGAGTTACGTGATTTTTGATGCATCTGAAAGATAAGACAATAAGCTAAAAATTGTTAGAAGGCCATAACTCCAAATTCTAGTTATAAATAGGCTAAAAATGAAGCCCAAAAACAGGTCTAAATTCTGCCATAGGTATAAAACGTGAAGTGTTGGACTTATGCATGTGGTATGTTAATTATATGTAATAATTAATGCAAATATTTACTTTGATGGTAATTATCAATGTTTAACAGATTATTTATATATGAGATTTTATTGTAATAATAATGGGAATATAGAACAAAAATAAACAAGCATACTTATGATAGTTGAAAATATTGTGAATTAATATAAAAATAGTTAAGCCCAAAAACACCTAGTCTAGAACTAGAATAGGGAATAGTTTGGCATGCCAATCAGGGGAATTTAGGCACTCGGTGCCAAATATGAAAGCCGGTAATGGCAATTGATAAATGCGCTCGGCGCAAAATTATTAAGCCGGTAATGGCAATATAACAAAAGCCAGTAATGACATTATTATAAAAGCGCTTGGCGCTACATTATGAAAGCCGGGAATGGCAACCCCGTTATTCCTATTAGATAGTTCAGTTATAGGTGTTATGGGCACAAAAAAAATAATAATAATAATACTAATATTGAAGTATGTGATTTTGATAAGTGTTACATGAATTAAATTGTTACTATTACATGTTGAATGAAATTTATTTGATTTTATAAAAATTTTTATTTTATGCATTATTTATTAAATGGTTAATTAATATGTGAGAAAATATATATGTATGTAAAATTTTTATCATTGAAGCACCACTAAGCTAGTAGCTTAGCGCGGGTGGTTTCCTCTCGCGCAGGTTTAGAAGGGTAGCCGTAGAAAATAGTCTGTCAGAAGAAGAAGGGTATCCGGAGGAAAGCAGCAAAAAGCTCTGGGTTTTCTTTTTGGTATATTTTGTTAAAAAACTTTGTAAATTAAAGTATTGTTTTTATTTCATATAATGTGTATTAAATATGTGAGTTACTATGTAAAAGGACATAGTTTGAGTGTAAATTAATATATTTTATAAATAAATAAGATTTTGAGTATTATGCTTGTAATAATTTTATTTCAATGTCTACAAAATTTTCAAAAAAAAAAAAAAGTTTACTTCACTTCATTAATTTTATAAAACAGTAAGACGGGTAATACTCACTTACCTTGCTGAACTATAGTGGGGTAAGGGGGTGTTACACTCTTGAACCCGTGAGCCCTCTTTTTCCTAAAAATAACCATAATCAATACAAGGAAGTAAAGTAACTTAAGGGAAAATCATATAAGAAAAGTGAAGAAATGAAATGCTATGGTTCACGTCCAAAGAAAGAAAAAAATAAAAGAAAATTTTACCTTCCTTCAAACTTCTTTCACCCTAAATCACCAAAGCCACTTTCAAATGACTCTTTTGCCCAAGAAACTCCTACAAGCCTTCATTTAACTTTCTCACACTCCTAACATAACATGAAATCCTCTTTCCACCATATCCAAGCTTTGGTCGAGCCTAAGAATCTCCAAACATGTTTTGGGTTCTTTCGATTCTAGAGGAAAAATGATTTCTTTTCTTACAACTCCCAATCCCTCCTTGTTTGGCTTGTGTTTGAGTGACGAGAAATCAAGAAAAAGTAAAGAAAAATGAAGGTGATAAGAAGATGATGTCTCGGGTTAACTTAAAGTATGAAGGAAATATGATATTTAGCTCAAATCTACAATCGTTCTAGTGAGGTGGTGTTTGTGAGACTTGAAATCAAAAGAAATTAGAGATGATGAGCAAAAGAAATTTGGTTTAGAAGGAGAAGACATGGCCCCATGGAGTTCAAAATGAGAAAGAGAAAGTGATAATGAGAAAGGAGAAAGAAGGATATAGAAACCTTGAGATGGGACACTGAATAGTGACCGAAACCCTATTCTTACACAAAATGACATTTGATTAGATTACGTTAATGGTAATAGTGAAATAAATTAATGGGGGAGGTGGAAATCTCTTTAATTAGACCAATTAGCTCTTATTTTTGGTAATTTTTAACTTTGGTCCTTTGATGCTTTGATTCTTTTAATTTATTCCACCTACAATTATTAAATTCTTAAAATTTTCAAGGCTAAAACAACTTAATTTCTTACAATAAAGTATACCAATATTCACAAAATAATTTACCCCACACACTAATTGTTTCGAATTCATGATTGGAGCATTAGGGCAAAAATCGTGTTCTCTGATATTTTTGAGGAACCACACCTCAAATATTGTTCTTTTTTATTTCATGCCCTAAACATTGAAATTTCAACACCAAATTATACCGACAAGCTCATCTCAATATTATTTACATCTCAGTATTTTTTGTTCACGATTTGCTAACAGTGCAAAAATCACGTATTTTACTACCAAACCCCATTTTTTCTCAATTTTCATGAAAATTTAATGTTACCCATTAAAAATCAAATTTCTCACTTACAATGGTCTAAATTTGAACTCTGGACATATCGGCTCTGCTTTGATCTCGAATGCTCTTGATTTCTGGTCGATTCGGCACATCTGGTCACAAAATGCACATGTTGGTCAGGGGCTAAACTGACGGATGTGACACTTTTAGCAAAAAAAATCCCATGGAAATTTAGCCCATTTTAGAACAATTAAACAACCTCTAATGGTAGATCTTTGGTCCTTAAGGGCTGGATTGGTTGTGGAAGACTGAGGTGCCCTATTGGCTACACTTAAAGTTAGACCAATACTTGTGGAAAGGATAGGTGAAGCTCAAAATCAAGATAGACAACTTGAAAATATTAAAGATGAAGTGAAGAAGGGTCTCCGCCCCAATTTTTCATTTAAGGATGACAAAATATTGATGCTTAGTGAAAGATTATATGTGTTTAATGTTGAAAGCTTGAAAAGGGAAATTTTGGAGGAAGCTCATTGTTCTGCATACTCAATGCATGAAGGTAGTACCAAGATGTATCAAACTCTAAAAGAAAACTATTTTGTGGCAATACATGAAGTAAGTGTGTCAACAAATTAGGGTGGAACATTAATCTCCTTTTGGTTCTCTTTAACCTTTTCCTATACCAGAATGGAAATGGGAGCACATTACCATGATTTGGTACCTAGTTTGCTACACACTCAATAAGCGTATGATTCCATTTGGGTAATAGTGGACAAATTAACTAAATCAACTCACTTTTTACTAGTTAAAAAAACGTATTCACTAGATAAGCTTGCTGAGCTTTATATTAGTGACATAGTGAGACTCTATGGTGCTCCTATACCTATAGTATCTGATAGAATCCATATTGCACTTTTAGATTTTGTCTTAGTTTACAACATTCTATGAGTAGTACAATAAAATTTATCAATTTTTTTATCTACAGACTAATGGACAATTTGAACGTACCATCCAGACCTTGGAGGACATGTTGAGAGCTTATGTGATGGAATTCATAGGAAGTTGGAATAAGCATTTACCATTAATAGAATTTACTTATAACAACAGTTTTGATACAAGCCTTAACATGGCACCATATGAAGCATTGTATGGAAGGAAATATAAAACACTTATATGTTGGGATGAAGCAAGTAAAAGGAAATTGGTAGGACTAGAAATTGTGCAAAGGGCTATAGATAAAATCCAACTCATTAGATCTAGATTGAAAGCACCACATAATAGACAAAAGAGTTATGCATATTTAAATAGAAAATATATTGATTATGAAGTGGGTGAAAATGTATTCATGAAGATTTCTCCATAGATGGGAGCAGTACGCTTTGGGAAACGTCGGAAGCTTAGTCCACATTTCATTGGTATATATGAAATTGTGGAAAGAGTTGGACCTGTAGCTTACAGATTGGCATTACCACCAGAATTGTCTCAAATCCATAATGTATTTCATGTCTATATTTCAATAAGATATCAGAGTGATCCATCACATATTTTGGAGAAACAACTAGTAAAATTGAGATAAGATTTAACTTATGAAGAAGAACCAGTAAAAATTCTAGCTAGGGAATAGAAAGTGTTGAGAAACAAGGTTATTCCATAAGTGAAAGTGTTATGGCATGATCATTCAAGAGAAGAGGACATATTTAGGCAATATCCATATTTATTTCCACTTTCAAGTACATAAATTTCGAAGATGATATTTTCTAAATGGGGAGTAATTGTGACACTCATACCCTTGGCATAATGCATTTAGCATTAGTAATAAGTTTGCATATTAAGTGAAAAAAATATATTTTAGGTGAACATAGAGTATGCTGATTTACCTAGTTTATTACCCATTGATTTAGCTTTTAATTTGGTCCATTAATTGGCTTGATTTCCTAGTTAATTTGGTACAAAAAGAATGTTTATTAAATAAGGTACTTATACTAATTGTTCGTGTGCTTAGCATATGACTAATTAGTAAGAAAAGGGAAAAAAATTACCTCTTTTATGTATAAAGCTCAACAAAAAAGACATTAAATTTTCAAGCCAGAATTATCACTTTTTCTCTTCTTATTCAACTTCCCCCATATCACCCAAACCCTCACCCAATATTAAAATCACACCTAAGTTTCAGCTACACCTCCAAATCACCATTAAAATGAGTTAAATTCAAATTTTCAGCTATGATTTTTCTTCATTAAATCTAAACCTAAAACTCAAAAAGGTGTTAGTCATATTCAAGTAAGACAACTAAGGTTTGATGATTTTTAGATTTTTCATAATGATTTTAAACAATTAGTTTATTCTTCTTTATAGTTATGTTTTTTTTAGGTTTGTATAATGAATATTTTGATTTAATACTTAGGAGAGGGGCTAAGTTTAGGGACTTTCTAAAGGAGTTCTCAAGTATTTTATTAAGGACTCATACTTTAACCCCACTTGTATTTTTCTAAAGGCTCATACACAACCTTAACTATAGTTTTCACCTAGGCTAATTCTAAACCTTGAGTATTTTTCCAAAGGCTCTTATAACTGTTGAAACTAATAAAAAAATAAACTCCTACTCTTTAAAAATAAAATTTATAAATAGTGAGAGCATGGTCAAATCCACAGAGATTGGGTAATTATCAAATATAAATTCTTAAAACAAAGAAATAAAATTGGGGGTTTTGAATTCAATGGAAATAAACATAAATTAATAAAATCAAACTAATCAAGAAAAATCTCAGTCAAGGTATATCTCAGAATTGGTTTAAATATATTGATTACTAAAAGAAATATTATTTTTCTTTTAAATAAATTAGTTATGAATATTAACAAGCTCAAATATTATGTCTTTTCTTAATTATAATTTAAATGAAAAAGATATACAATTAAACTTTGTTTATCAATCAATCTTAAACAATCTCTTAAAATTTAAATTGTAAATAGTATTAACAATTAGAAAAGCTACCAATTCTATTCAATAAAACACAAAACTTATTTATTTAAAATAGATTGAATATTTCTATCAACACTCATTAACGATTTAATTCACTAAGAGTATTAATTTACCACTCTATTTGATCACTTAAACATATATAAATTCAAAGACACAAATGATAGTATTCATTCATCAAGTTTACAAACTAATAAATACAAAAAAATATTCAAATACTTAAAATGGAAAATAGATGAAAAACAAAATTCTTAAAATTTATTTAAAACCAATCTTTGATAACTTTGATTAGAAGAATAGATCAGCCACACATGACTAGAAATAAAACACTGTTGTAGAGGACTAAAGATGAAAACTATATGAAAGGTAGATTTTTCCTAATTAATTCAACCTCTATTTATAGCAAAAGAATCATAAACTAACTAAACTTCTAAAATAACTAAATAAGAATAAATTGTATATGATAAGACAACTAAAATTGAGATTATACTAATGTGGAAATATAATTATGAGAATATCTCTATAAGAAATCATAATTAATCTGGATATATTCTCTTCTCTCTTCATTTCTCCTTCAGGCGTGGATATGCTGAAACTATTTTTCTTTTGATAAACTGTAAGCAGTCGAGTCAATTAGATCAATCACGATCTTTTGCCTCTTTTTACTCATTTAAATCTTTCAATTTAGCTTAATCCTTCCGCATTTCATAGAATTTTTCATAAAAACAAAATAGGAGATTAATTCATGCAACATAAATTATTTTTACCTTAAATATGGAAAAATTAAATATTAAATATATATTAATTTTAGTATTTATCAAATTCCACGACACCAAGACTTTTGCTTGTCCTCAAGAAAAATTAATCCCTATACTTACTCACTCTTATGGAGTTCAACTAAATTAATAATTAGAATAAAAATATTTCATAACACAATATACACTTGTAACTTAAATTTTTTACTCAACCCAACTTTCTTTCAATGTTATTAAAAAAATATGCAAGATTTAACACCCTCTTTAAACATTTTGACTCAATTCACTCAAGTCTTTAGGCAAAAATTTGGATCACCCATAATTCATGATATTAGAAAGTAATAAACTATAAATTAGTTATTTTATCCCATCTCCACTACCCAATTGAACTCAATTCAAAAATCAAAGGATTGAAATATAATTTAAGGAAAATGAGATTTTTGGGACCAAAGAAAAAGAATAAACAAAACATCTCAGAATTTTCTGCAATAGAACTAAATTTTTTTCTTCTTAAAGAGAGGTAAGTGCATTTTATGCTCCGTCTTTCCTCTATTTTTCCCTTTCTTGGTGGGTGCATTATGTGTTCCATCTCACCTTTCAAATTGATTTGACTAGTAGTGCATTTTATACTCCATCCTATTGCATCAATTCAATTCAAAAATTTTGCAATTTTTTCTTGAAAATACTACAACATTTTTCAAAATGTTAAATTTTTCTTATCAAATCTTTTGATCACAAGTAAAGGTAAAGACATTAAAAATTAAGTACCTTTATCATTTCCAAACAAAATCTAATATGTGTAGTGTCAATAAAAATTCCATAGAAAGTTCAAGTATTTCAAATTACTCATGAATTTTACTTAGAAAGAAATCCAACAAGCCAAGAAGACTTGCTTAAAATTTAGCTCAAAAAATGGGTATAATTTAGTATTCTCATCTTGCAATTTTTGTCAAACAAATAAAAAATGTCAGGTTTCATGAAACATTTAGAGTCATAAATACAATTTGGCTACAACTCTTCTATACTTCATATTAATTAAATCAAGACTCAATCAATGTAGCTTTTTTCATATGAGACAAATTTCATGCAAAAAGAATTTTCAACTACCATTAGCTACTTAAGATGTCACATAGCGTTTATAGTGTCATCCACAATTTGAATTCCAAGTAGCAAAAAATAACAATTGGAAAACTTAGGGTTAAATATCCCTATATCCCTCCGCCACACCTACATTCTACATTGTCCCTAATGTAGGCTTTAGGATTAAAATATATCAAAAAAACAAAAAGAAATCAAAATTTCTCCCCTTAAATATTCAAGTATTATGGAGGTGGTAGACCCATATGTAAAATCGGCATGTATTTCTCCATGTGATCCACTATTGCACTTAACTCTCTTCATGGTTGAGATGGATTAGCTTCTTCAACATATTCTTTTTCTTTTTTGCAAGAGACTTTGTAACCATGGTTCTCTCACATCAACCCACAATAGCAATTTCAACATCTATTGTCAATAAACTATACATCTCAAAGTAACACAAAGTTAAACCCAATATATAGCAAGTCTTATCAACTTTCCGAATTCAAAAAATCATCAAATAATAAATATTCATCATATATTGTTCATTAAATGCATGACACATCTCAATTAATTTTAAAAACCCAATTCAAACAATTTAATTATTGTGCATGCAAATGACTAAATCTCTTCAATTAAGTAAACAATTGTACAACCCATCAATTAAAAACCAACATTTCAAAAATGCACAATTTTTAAAACCTTAAATCAACAACTTATTCAACAACCCAACAAATAAATATTAATTTCGGTCATCAATCTTTAACTTTCTTCAAAACCCAATCAATAATCAGCAAACCCATAAGAAAAATCTCAAATTAGTGATTTATTCAGCAAACCATCATTTATAAACCTTTAAATTTGGTATTTAATCCTTAATTTTTGTAAAACCAATATGCAAAATCTCACATACATGACCCAATCAAAGACCCATCATCAACTAAGTTCAATTTCTATAAGGAATCTTCAGCTTTCCTCAAAACCCAATTCAATGCTCATCAAAATTCATCAATTGT
The DNA here is from genome assembly GCA_023653625.1 of Triadica sebifera. Taxonomy (NCBI): domain Eukaryota; kingdom Viridiplantae; phylum Streptophyta; class Magnoliopsida; order Malpighiales; family Euphorbiaceae; genus Triadica; species Triadica sebifera. Next base: position 12,141,371 of record CM042898.1, on the reverse strand, counting down.
CTCAAAGAAAAATGTTTTTGACTTAAGATTCAATGACTAGTGAGAGAGTAAAAATAACAAATAATAAAAGAAAAGTTAAAATATAAAAATTTTAAAAATAAAATATAAGAAAAAAGAAACGTTTTACCATATATTTATCAGTAACAAAACTACTTTACCAAGAAACGTAAGCTTTTTTTACCAGAACCTCATATATTATTAAATCTCATTTACTACCTGCTAGAGGTTGAAGGAGAAGTAAAAAATTCAAGATGAGAACAAAAACTTTAAGCGAGGCATCATCTTCACATTTTGTTAAAAATAAAAAATATATAAAAATAAAAATAAACAAAAATGAGAATAATGGTTTGCCTCCTATTTAGCTCTTTTTTATTGTCTTTAACTAGACATGGCCATTGATCAAGCTTCAACCTGCATATAAGAATTTAAGAAACTTCAATTCATAGGTTGTATCTTGTAGTGAAGGATTTAACACAAACTCCCCTTTAGTTCCTTCTAGATCTTCATAATGAAATTCATTGTCAATTATGACATATCCCAAGTCAAAATCTAGCTACACAAAAAAATTAATAGTATTTATGGCAAAAAGAAAATACACATTACTTGGATTGCTTATTGAATCATTAATACTAAATTCAACAATTTCATTATCATATTTTACAATAAATGTCCCTTTATACACATCAATTTTAGCCGTAAATATCTTAAGAAATGGTATTCCTAACAAAACTAGAATAGAATTTGATGAATCATCTTCATCCATATCATGCACATGAAAGTTAATGAGAAAAATCAAATCATTAACTTGAACAAAAATATTTTCCAAAACACCATCTGGATACACATTAGACCTATTAGCAAGTTGTAAATAATACATATTTCTTTTAATAGCCCAAGGTTCAATAGAATGGAGCATAACATTAATTGAAGCTCCTAAATCTAACATTTTTCTTTCAATCTTTAAATTGCCAATGTTGCAAAGGACAATAAACGTACTTAGGTCTCAACATTTTGAAGGTAGTTTCTTTTGGAGAATAGCATATATATTTTCTCCCATGTAAATTTTTCATCTCCTTTCAATTTTCTTTTGTTAGTACATAATTATTTAAAGAATTTTGCATAATGAGACACTTATTTTATAGCATCAAGAAGATGAACATTCACTTCAACTTTCCTAAAGACATCTAAATTTTATTTTTCTTACTGTTATTTTTTTATTTGGCCAATCTATTAGGAAATAAAGGAGGGATAGTCATAGATGGATTTGGCAGAGTGTTACTTGAATTCTTTAGTTGAATCATCTTTATTTTTTTCTTTATTTCTTCTTCTACAACAAATTTATGAACTTTTTTTTCTAGTTCCTTCAATTTTTTTCAATTCCTCAATATAATTGCATTGAAATTATGCTTTGGATTCACTTCGGGTTGAGAAGGTAAGTGTCCAAAATTTTGGTTCTCCAATCTTCCAATGGAAGTAGCTAGTTGGCTCATCTGATTCTCTAAGTTTTGAATGTTGATTTTGGTTTTATTGGAAGGTAAAAGTTCTATACTGAAATTGTTGAACATTAGTAACTAAAGCAAACACAATTTGTTCCAAACACATACCTAGCTTTTAAGATGGTTGAGATGCAGGTATCAATTATCTCGGTTGAAATCCAGTTTGATGGAAATTATTAAAAGTCTATCCATAGCTAAGATTCGGGTGGTCTTTCCATCTAGGATTGTCGGTAGAGACATATGGATTATATTTTCTCTGATATTGCTGCCCTTGGAACCCTCTTATAGCATTAACATGTTTTTCTTCTTAGAGAGTAGGACACATATCAGTTGGGTTACAATTATTCGAACAAACCCCACAAACCTTCGCTTGTTGTTAATTCCCTACCAACATTTTTCTGCACAAGAGAAACGAGATTGTCAAGCCTTGTTCAATAACATTAATACTTATGTCATTGATTTTCTTAGTTTGTGTTTCTTGTCTAGTGCCAAATTATTGAGTTTTGGCAGCAACTTTTGAGATTAAATCCTTAGGTTGGGGAAGAGTTTTATCAACAAAAGCTCCGCCACTTGCAACATCAATTAAGTTTCTATTAGCTTGTGTCAAACCTTCATAAAAATATTGAGTTAATAAATTATCAAAAAATTGTTGATGAGGTCAGCTTGCACAAAACTTATTAAACCATTTCCAATACTTATAAAGAGTTTCTCCATTATATTATTGACAAATTCCACAAATAAATTTTCTGATTATTGTGGCTCTAGAGGTAAGGAAATTTTTTTTCAAGAAATTGCCTTTGTAATTCAGACCATGTTTTAATTGATTCCAAAATGAGGTAATACAACCAATCTTTTGCTCTTTCAATCAATCAAAATGGAAAAACTCTTAATTTAATTTGTTCCTCTACTACTCCTTGTGATTTCATTCTATAACACACCACATGGTACTTCTTGAGATATTTGTGAGGGTCTTCTCCTGTAAGACCATGGAAAGTAGGTAGTAAGTGTTGGCTCAAAAGCCACAATTTTTGTTTTGATGATTTTAAAACCATGATCGAAGTGTCAGAATTTATTATATTATTATTGTTGTAATTTTCATATTTTAATAGGCAAAAAGTTGGAAGCAAGGTGAACCTTCAAGAAAGAGAAACATGTGCAATAACGAAATATATTAGGATATAAATGTAAAGTCATTTTAATTGATGTCTAAAAGTGAAGCTCAAAGTATAACAGTTTTTAAGATGAATTATTTATCTAGTCATAAAAGTAGATTTATAATAGTGTATTCTGGTTGAGTATTCTCATTGAATATACTAATCAAGTATTCTAATTGAGTATTTTAATTTTATAACTGACCGTTTTTTACTAAAAAAAAAATAACAGCTAGTTTTTGTAAAATGTGAATATGTCTCTATTGGCTAGTTTTTGGCACCAAAACTATAAATACTTGTAAAATGAACATTTCAAATATTGAAAAATCAAATATTTCATAAGAGAAATGTTTTCTACTCTCCTTAAATCATTTTCTTTCAATATTGAGCTTCATTCTTATATATTCTTCATCTTGGCTCTAGTTCTTCATTGTATAATTCATTTATGAGCTTGTAAGTGATTCATTTCTAGGTTAGTTTCCAAGTTAAGCTTGAAAACTTGGTTGTCGGATTGTTTATACCTACGTTGAAAAACTAATCAAGTGTTTCCAAATTTTCTTTGTAAAAAATTGGATTTGGGCTCAAGAGAGTTTGATAGAACTCTAGGGCTATAATGTTTTTTATTTTTTCCCTTGAAAAGAATAATTAGTGGAGAGAAACTCTTAAAATTGAGTCTTGAGGTGTGGAGTAGGCAAAGGAAGCTGAACCACTATAAATTCAAGTGTTTTAAGCTTTTCTTCCTTCTTTTATTTTCCAGTTTGATATTTTAATTTTTTGAAAAATTTTTAAATTTGATTTTTATGCAAAAAGGTGTTAAAAGTATTTTTTGCAAAAACCCATTTATGCTTAAATTTGTTTGAAGTTTTTGTTGCAAATAAAAGAAGTGATTTATTTGGCAAAAATTAATTTTAGAGGTTGATACTTATTTTTGGTCACAAATTTTAATTTTGTGAAAAGAAATTTCAAATTATCTTTGTGAATATTTTCTGTCCAGTATTAGAATACTGTTAGTGTACTAAAAAATGTGAGATATTTCGAGACCTACATTTGGTATTAGAGTCTTTCTCCCTTCATCTAAGGCTTAACATCCTTGGAGATATCCAAATCTATAGCATCAACCTCAAATAATATAGCTCCTTCTCTTATTGCCACTCCATTTCAAGAAGGACAGTCAAACACATGTTCTCTAGAAGTAATTACCCGTATTAAAAGGATAGAATGTATCATTTCTTATAATCTAATTCTCTAAATTGTTGGAAATCAGTTTTGGAAGATTATACACATCCAACAAAGAAAGATGGAACAAAAAAGAAAATCAAATAGATGACAAAAGATGAAATGCAATCAACTAAAGCAAACTCTAAGGCCATGAGCTTTCTGTTTTATGGACTGGATACAAATGAATTCAACCGTGTATCCGAGTGTGACATGACAAAGAAAATTTGGGACAACTTATGAAGTAATCAAAGAAGTGAAAGATTTAAGACTTCATATGGTGTGTTATAAATGCAACCAGCCGAGACATATTAAATCAAAGTGTCCAAAACTGAAACTTAAAGGAAAGAAGCACAAGAAAAAAGACATGGTCACAACTTGGAGCAATAGTGAAGAATCATGCGTAAGTTTAGCCAAATCGAAAGATAAAGAAACTGCAAATATAACATTGATGATTGATATTGAAGAAGCTAGAAAACAAAAATCTTATACCTCAATCTTGATGAAAATTCTGAGGTAAGTGATTTTAACTATTCTAGTAAAGATGATATTTGGAGTTGTTTTGAAGAGTTGCATTATAAAAATGGGAAGTTAAAGAAAAAACATATTATTTTGGAAAATTTATATACTGATTTGAAATTTTTGCATGATGACCTTTTGAAAGAAGCTAAAAAGTCTGTTAAAAATGAATTAAAAGTCATTGATATTCATAATAATATTACAAGATAAAATATTTTATTGCATGACAAAATATTGTATTGCATAAGGACATTGAAAAGAAAATTAAGGAGATTGAAAAGCTTTTATATGTAAAATGTGTTTTAAATGAATAGCTTAGATATCATGGATGTTCAAATAGATTTGGAAAAGATAAAAGGATTATTGTTGATGGTTTTATAAAATATGTTAAAGATGATGCATATTTTGATAAAACTGTTTCACATTTTTTTTCTCACATCACATGTTTTTATTGCAACAAAAAAAATGTCATATTTCTAGATATTGTTATCTAAGAAACAATGCTCATGTGAAAAAGATATGGATTGTGAAATGAACTTATCATTTACAAAAAAAAAAGTCATCAAAAAGTGAGAAATTCTTTTTTATCTACTAACCATCAAGGGCCTATAGCAAAATGGGTACCAAAATCAACTTGATTTGTTGTAATATATCTTTGGATATTTGACTTGTATTCAATAATTTGTGAGATGTGTGTGAATACTATTACAAGATAGATTCTAGGGCTGATGTTTTGAAAATTTATCTAAATATTTAGTCATGATGTACTTATTTGATTGTGAAAAATGATTTTGTTAGTATATGCAATCTGATATAAAATTTTGAACTTAAGGACTGTTTAAATATTTTAAAATGGAAATAAATATGGATATTCTATTATTTTGAATATTTGTTGGATTTGAACATTTGAACATGGATGATATTATTAGATGGATATTGAAATATAATTGTGACAGGTTGGATGTTTAAAAGCTTATAGGTTAGATTCATATGATGAATATATTTGAGATCTAAACTTATATGTTGGATGACTGAAATTCTTTTATTAAAAGTGAATATGCTTGAGATTTAAATGTTAATATGCTAGAATTGAATTTTGATAACACTTTGTGATAAAAGAAATATGATAAATTTATTTTGCACTTATTTTCAAAATATTGAAAATTTGGATTTGGATTGATATTTTGAATGTGTATTTTGATTTTGTAAACTGTTGTAAGATAAATTTTGGAACTGATTTTATGGGAAGTTATTTGAAAATATGAACATGATGAGAAGTTATTTTGTTTGTGGTATATGTATGCAAACTCATTTATGATTGATAACAAAAAGGGGAAGAGGCGTGGATTATTGATTGAAATTGAAAGTGTGCATATTTTGACTATGTGATATTATGTTGAAACAAGTTATTATTTAAATTGGGTTTAATTGAATTGATTGAGACTCCATGAAAAGAATTGAATTCTAACATAATGCTTCTTACTTTATAAGTGATATTTTGATAGAATTTATATTCTAGTATTAAAATAAAAGTGCAAATATTTTGTGAATATTTTACTAAAATTTTATTTACATCCCTATGCATGGATTAAAAGGGAAATTTCTGTATGTTAACATGTATAAATTCTAAGTAATATAATCAAGGTTGTGTCATCATAAAAAAGGGAAAGAATGTTGGCTCAAAAGCTACAATTCTTATTTTGATGATTTAAAAATCATGATTAAGTGTTAGAATTTATTATATTATTATTATTGTAATTTCATATTTTAATGTGCAAAAAATTGGAAGCAAAGTGAACCTTAAAAAAAGAGGAACATATTCAACAAAGAGATATATTAGGATATGAATGTAAAGTCATATTAATTGATGTTTAAAAGTGAAGGTTAAAGCATAAAACTTTTTAAGATGAAGTATTTTTCTAGTTAGAAAAATAGTTTTATAATAGTGTATTCTAGCTGAATATTTTGATTGAATATTCTAATCGAATATTCTAATTTTATAACTGATAGTTTTTAACTAAAAGATAAAATAACGGCTAGTTTTTGTAAAATGTGAATATGTTCTATTGGCTAGTTTTTGGCACTAAAACTATAAATACTTATAAGAAGAACATTTCAAATGTTGGAAAATCAAAGATTTCATAAGAAAAAAATTTTCTACTCTCCTTAAATCATTTTCCTTCCATATTGAGTTTCATTCTTAGATATTCTTCATCTTGACTCTAGTTCTTCAATTGTATAATTCATTTATGAGCTTATAAGTGATTCATTTCTGGGTTACTTTCCAAGTTAAACTTGAAAATTTGGTTGTGGGTTTATTTAGTACCAAGGTTTGTTTCCAAAATTTATTTTGTAAAAATTTGGATTTGAGCTCAAGAAAGTTATGTAGAATTCTAGTATTATAATTGACTTGATTCTTGTCCTTGAAAAGAATCATTAGTGGACAAAAAAAAATCTTAAGATTGAGTCTTAAAGAGTGAAGTAGGCAAATGAAGCTGAACCACCATAAATTCAAGTGTATTAACCTTTTCTTCCTTCTTTTATTTTTAAGTTTGATATTCTGATTTGTTAAAAAAATTTCAGATTTCATTTTAATGTGAAAATGTGTTAAAAATATTTTTTTGCAAAAATTCATTTGTGCTTAAATTTATTTGAAGTTTTTGACATAAATAAAAGAAGTGATTTATTTAGTAAAAACTGATTTTATAGGTTAATAATCATTTCTGGTCATAAAATTTAATTTTATGAAAAGAAATTGCAAATTATCTTTGTGAATATTTTCTATCCAGTATTAGAATATTGTTAGCCTATTGAAAAATGTCAGTCATTTTGCAAATGCCATAAATTATTAAAAGCTCAATTCACTCATTTCTTGAGATATTTCAGGACATATAGTAAATGCATCAAAACCAGATTTAAAATCAAAATTTATTTCAAGATTTAGGAGTTCAATGCAAAGAGTTATTGGTGCACTCTTATATTGGTCATTCGCCTTAAAGTTTGTTCAATATCATCCATGATTTCTTCTTCAAAATTACTGGATATGAAGTCTGAATATGATTTTATTTAGCCAACAACTTAGATGATGAAAAGGTTGATTTTTGTTTGGCTTTCCTTTTTAATATACAAGTTGTCTTCTCAATTTCTAAATCAAATATTAGTTCACCTATATGAGAATATTGTGACATAAATATAAAAATTTATATTAAATAATATTGCCATTTCCTGACAATGACACCAAAATTTGATAGTTGTAGAGCCTAATAAAAAAATAAACTCCTACTTTTTGAAACTAAAATTTGTAAATAATGAGTGCATGGTCGAATACACATGAATTGGATAATTATCAAATCTAAATTCTTAAAACAAAGACAAAATTGTGGGTTTTGAATTCAATGAAAATAAAACATAAACTAGTAAAATCAAATTAATCAAGAAAAATTCTAGCCAATATATATCTTAGAATTGGTTTAAATACATTGATCATTGAAAGAAATATAATTTTTCAAGTCTTTTCTTAATTCTAATTTAAATGAGAAAATTCTGCAATTAAACATTATTTATCAATTAATTTTAAACAAGTTATTAAGATTTAAATTGTAAATAACATTAAAAATTAGAAAAACTATCAATTCTATTCAATAAAATACAAGCCCATTTATTTAAAATAGATTGAATATTTTCATCAATACTCATTAATAATTTAATTTACTAAGAGTATTGATTTAACACTCTATTGCATCAATTAAATATGTACAAATTTAAAGACTCAAATGACAACATTTATTTATCAAGTGAACAAATTAATAGAAATAAAAAAAATATTCAAATACTTAAAATGAAAACAAAATTATCACAATTTATTTAAAATTAATTTATAAAAAAATCCGGACGAGTCCATAAAGGAGATGAGTGCTTCTGAGTAAATTCTATATGTTAAACCTTGAGGGGTATTTCCGTCATTTTGATGATAACAAATAAAATAGCAATATTGTATTTAACATATTTGTTTTCTAAGTCTATTAAACAGAGTATGGAATAAAATAGCAAGAATGGATAATAGAAGATTAATCCTTGAAAAATAAAATTAAGGAAGTAGCATGATCACGCTCGTGACCCTATGTGTCACGCATGTGAAAACGCTAACCGCCAACAAAACCAACATTTGAAGTTCATGGCCATGAAGGAAGACAACAAACCGTGAAATGCACATTTAAGTCACGCCCGTAAATTAAATGTCACACCTGTGAACCTTCTTGACAAATTCATCCAGAGAGCTTCATGACTAAAGTCACCACTTAGATCACGGTTAGGAAGTTTGTCACACCCGTGACCCAATGTTTCAAAACCTTTCAGAATACTTCATGACCAAGGTCACCACTTCAGTCATGCCTTGGAAGAACAGTCACGCCTGTGACAAACATAGTCATGCTCGTGAAAGATGAAAGAGAAAAATGTCAGGCGCGATTATTTGGATTGATGCAACAGCTAGTTTCGTATTAAATGCAATCTAACAGCTATAATTAACCATGAGAGTATAAATGCAAGTCATTTATGCATTTAGTATGAGAGGATAGCAAATACTTTGAATCAAAATCTTATTACAAGCTATTTGTACATTTAATACTTTCATAAAAAATATCTACTCTCTGTGAAAATCTTTTTGCTCATCATGTATTGAGCAATAATGATTTGTAAGTGTTTCTTTCTGTAATCATTTATTACTCAAGTGAGTTTTGGGTATTTCTGGGTTAAGAGTAGAACACTTGTAAGGGTTAGTTGTGTGAGCCTTTAAAACACAAAGATAAAGGTTGTTTGTGTGAGCTTGTAAAATATAAGGTAAAGGTTGTTTGTGTGAGCCTGTAAAATACAAGATAAAGGTTGTTTGTGTGAGCCTGTAAAACACAAGGAATTGGTTATTATGTGAGCCATTAAAATACAAGGGATTTCTGGGTTAGGTGTGAGCCATTGTAAAAAACACCATAGTTGGGAGTGAGCTTGTAAAACTCCATTGTAACACTTAGTGTGTTAGTGAAACTCTCAATTACGATTGGGGAGAGGAGTAGGGTTTGTTAACACCTGAACCTCTATAAAAATCCTTGTGTCAAATTTCTCTATCCCTCCTAAACTTAACTTTTTATTTCCGCACTTTAAAGTTAAATTTTTAAACTCCAATTCAACCCCCCCTTTTTTGTATCAATATGTGGGCAACAATTGGTATCAGAGCTTTGTCTAGCATCTAAGTCTAAAAAGCACTAGTAAAGATTAAGATATGGCCAGTGAAGGATTCCAAAGTCTAAAACCTTACTTTGATGGAGCAAATTATGCCCATTGGAAGTTTCGGATGGAGACATACTTGGATAGTGAAGGAATTGAAGTCTGAGATAGTGTACGAAAAGAATGGACACCACCAACGAGAAGATGAGCTGATGGTGAAGATGAAATCTTATCAAGAGATGATTGGACAGAGCCTCAAAGAAGAGCAAATTTCAAAAACAAGAAGGCAATGACAATCCTCTCAAGCTCATTATCTATTGAAGAATGTGGAAGAATACAACACTGCCCAACAGCTTACAGCATGTGAAAGACATTGGAAAATTATCATGAAGGAACTAAGCAAGTCAAATCCAAGAAGATTCAACTTCTTACCTCAGAATATGAGCTCTTCAAGATGAAATCCAATGAGTCAATCACTGACATGACCAACCGTCTTCTAGCTATTATAAATGAAATGAGGAAACTTGGGAAGCATCTGAGCTTAGAAGATGTGAACAACAAAATCCTGAGAAGTCTTCCTCTTAAAGACTATGGCTCAAGAGTTGCTGGCATAGAAGAAGCAAATGAAGACATGAGCATCATGAATACTAATGTGCTTATTGGAAAACTTCTCACACATGAAATGGCAGTGAAAAGAGATAGAGAGCTTGAAGCAGAGCCAAAGAAAAGAAAGCCTTTAGCACTCAAAGCCTCTACTTCAAAATCTCAAGAAGAAAGTGAAGATGATGAAGAAATGAGTGATGATGAAGAAATGAGTGATGATAAAAATGAGGACATTGTTATGCTTTCAAGAAGATTGAAAAGAATCATTGAGAAGAAAATGAGCAACTCCAGAAAATTCAGGCAAAAAAACCTCAAACAAACTTCTAATGATGCACAAAGAAGTAAGGAAGAGGTAAAGTGCTATGAGTGTGGAAAGAAAGGACATATCAAACCAGAATGTCCAAGGCTCAAGAAGCATAAGAGGAAATACCAAACAGACAATGTGGAGAAAGGTCACAAAGCCACATGGGATGACGAAAGCTCTTCAAGTGAAAAAGATGATAATGAAAGTGAAGATAATGAAAGTGAAGAGGTCAATCTATGTTTCATGGCTATTGAGGATCACGTCTCGAATAAGGTAAGATCACTACACTCATACTCTTTAAATAATGATAGTAGTGATAATGATAATGATAGTAATAGTGATGATGATGATGATGAGCAAAGCCTTATAGAAGAATTAAATTTAGAACTAGAGAAATATAGGAGTAAATTCAGTGCTTATAGGAATAACATTTCAAATTTGAAAAACAAAATGGATGCTTTAGAAAAGGAAAATATTAAGCTTAAATCATCTAATGAATGTCTTCAAAAGTCATTAGATGAATATTCATCAAGACCCTCAACTGCTTCCTTGCTTAAAGAAAATAACACTTTGAAAAATGAAGTTGGGGAACTTAGAAATTCCATTTCTAAATTTCACAAAGGAAAAGAGAGTTTAGATACTATCATTGTGTCTCAAAGACCACCTTTAATTATACATGGACTAGGATTTAAGGACACATCATCATCTTCTCACAAAACCATTTTTGTTAAGTCTAGTGAATCTCACATCTCCACAATTATTGGAACAGCACCAAGGAATAATTATATTAAACCTTCTATACATAAAAAGAATAATCATGCATTTATGTATAAGAAGCATGCATCCAGAAAAGCATCAATTAATCATGACTATGCATGCCATTGTTCTCAAAATCAGTTAAATAGAAATATGGCATTCAAATATATTGTAAGACCAAAAAACAATGTTAGACCTAAACAGTGTAATTATTGTATGAAGATTGGTCATATAAATAAACATTGTTGGATAAGGAAGGCTCATTGGGAACCTTCATGTGCTAACCCTAAGGACCCAAGCTCATTTGGGTACCTAAAATCATACTTGAACTATGATTCTATAGGTATGCCTCAAGTCCACAATAAATAAAAATGCTTGGCTAGTAGACAGTGGATGCTCAAGGCATATGACATGAGACAAATAACTCTTCAATGAAATTAAAAGTATTGATGGAGGTAAAGTTACCTTTGGAAATAATGCAAAGGGTAAGGTAATTGGCATTGGTTCTATTAGTATTTATGGTACTACCTTTATTAAAGATTTCTTACTTGTTGATGGCTTAAAACATAACTTGTTAAGTGTTAGTCAATTATGTGATAAAGGAAACAAAGTAATCTTTACTTCAAATGAATGTCTTGTAACCTCTATCGATGGTTAAGAAATATTTAAAGGAAATAGAGATGTCAACACATACATAATAGACTTACATGAATTATCTAACCATTCCTCTAAGTGTCTTGTGACTACTAATGATGAATCTTGGTTGTGGCATAGAAGGCTTGGTCATGCTAACATGGACTTAATACAAAGCCACAACACAGGAGAACTAGTAAAAGGACTACCAAGAGTCAAGTTTGAAAAAGACAAGACATGTGAACCTTGACAAAGAGGGAAACAACACAAGTCATCCTTCAAAGCCAAAAATATAGTTAGTACCTCAAAACCTCTTCAACTCCTGCATTTAGACTTATTTGGACCTACTAGAATTGCTAGCTTAGGAGGTAAACATTATGCCTTTGTCATTGTAGATGATTACTCTAGATTTACTTGGGGTAATTTTCTTAGCTCAAAAGAGTGATGCTTTTGAAAATTTCAAAAACTTTGCTAAAAGAGTTCAAAATGAAAAAGGGTATTGTATTTCAAAGATAAGAAGTGATCATGGCAAATAATTTGAAAATGAAAACTTTGAAAGTTTTTGTCTTGAACATGGCATTTCACAGAATTTCTCATCTCTTAAGACACCTCAACAAAATGGGGTAGTTGAAAGAAAAAATTGAACTTTAATTGAAATGGCTAGAACAATGCTCAATGAGTATGGTTTACCAACTTACTTTTGGGCAGAAGCCACAAACACTGCATGTTATATTTCAAATCAAGTTTTCAAAAGACCTCTTTTAAACAAAACCTCATTTGAGCTATGGAATGGAAGAAAGCCCTTGATATCATACTTTAGAGTATTTGGATGCAAGTGCTTCATATTGAATACCAAGGACAACCTTAGAAAATTTGCCTCTAAATCTGATGAAGGTATCTTTTTAAGATACTCTACAACTAGCAAAGCATATAGAGTATTTAATAAAAGATCATTAACTGTTGAAGAATTTATGCATGTTGTCTTTAATGAATCTAGTAGACTTGATCTTGTGAAAGGTAGTGTTCTTGATGATGTTGTAGGTAACATGGAAAGACTTGATCTTGAAAATGGAAAAGAAGAAAATGATCAAGAAGATTCACATCAAAATGATTCTCTACCTCAAGCTTAAGAAGAAAACGGGCAAGAACTCCCAAAAGAATGGAGAATGGCAAAAGATCATCCAAAAGAGCAAATCATTGGTGATCTCTCAAGAGGAGTAAGTACTAGATCTCATTTCAAACATTTAGCCACTGACCTTGCTTTTATTTCTCAAATTGAGCCTAAAAATGTTGATGAAGCTCTTAATGATGAAAGTTGGGTAATTGTCATGCAAGAGGAACTCAACCAATTTGAGAGAAGTAAGGTATGGATCTTAGTACCTAGACCCAAGGATTATCAAATTATAGGTAGCAAATGGGTATTTAGAAATAAACTAGATGAACAAGGTTCAATAACTAGGAATAAGGCTAGATTAGTTGCAAACGGATATAATCAGGAAGAAGATATAGATTATGATGAGACCTATGCACCTGTAGCTAGATTAGAAGGCATAAGAATACTTTTAGCATATGCATGTCACATGAATTTCAAACTCTTTCAAATGGATGTGAAAATTGCATTTCTAAATGGTTATATAGAAGAAGAAGTTTATGTAGAACAACCACCAGGCTTTGAAAGCAATAATTTGCCAAATCATATTTTTAAACTTTCAAAAGCTTTATATGGTTTGAAATAAGCCCCAAGAGCTTGGTATGAAAGACTAAGTTCTTTTCTCTTAGAAAATAACTTTACAAAGGGGAATTTTGACACCACATTATTCATTAAAAAGCATAAGCATGATATACTAATTGTTCAAATTTATGTTGATGATATAATATTTGGTTCTACTAATGAATTGCTTTGTCAAGATTTTGCTAAGTGTATGACTAGGGAATTTGAAATGAGCATGATGGGAGAGCTTAAGTATTTCCTTGGTCTATAAATAAAACAAAGCAATAAGGGCATATTCATCAACCAATCCAAATATGCCAAAGATTTAATTAAAAAATTTGGAATGAAAGGATGCAAGAATGTCAAGACTTCTATGAGCACATCAACAAAATTGGACAAGGATGAAAAGGGTAAGAGCATTAATGAAAAGCTCTATAGAGGTATGATCATATCACTTTTATATCTTACTGCTTCTAGACCCGACATAATGTATAGTATTTGCTTGTGTGCACGATTTCAATCATGTCCAAAAGAATCTCATTTACATGCAGTAAAAAGAATTCTAAGATATTTACATGGATCATTGCATCTAGGTTTGTGGTATCCTAGAAATTCATCCTTTTATATTGTAGGATATTCAGATGCAGACTATGCTAGTAGTCTTTTAGATAGAAAAAGTACTTCAGGTACTTGTCACTTTATTAGAGAGTGCTTAGTTTCTTGGTTTAGTAAGAAATAAGTTTCAGTTGCTTTTTCAACTGCTGAAGCAGAGTATGTAGCAGCAGGATATTGTTGTACTCAAATTCTTTGGATGAAACAATAACTTAAGGACTATGGTCATGATATGAACCATATACCTATTAAATGTGACAATACAAGTGTTATAAATCTTTCAAAGAATCTCATTCAGCACTCTAGAAGTAAGCATATTGACATTAGACACCACTTTATTAGAGATCATGTTCAATATGGAGATGTTGCATTAGAATTTATAAGCATAGAAAATCAATTGGCAGATATTTTTACTAAGTCTCTAAATGAGGAAATATTTAATTTCATTAGAAGAGAACTTGGTATGATTGATGGATTAACCTTGTGATTGCTAAATTATCAAATCTTAAGTGATAATCTTGTTTTTGTATCATATCACTAGATATAAGGTAGTAAATTTGATGAAAATTTTATGTTATAAGGGATAGAATCTTCATAGAAATGATTTAGTCTTGTTTTAGGACTTAATTTTATTTGATGGAAATTTTAGGTAATTCACGGCCGTGAATTAAATAGCCAAAAGAGTTAGTGTCTTTCACAACATCGTTCACGGCTTTAAGTAGTGAAGCTTATGTTCACGACTTCATTCACTCCCATGAAAAGCCTTGTTCACGCCCATGACACATTTTCATGCCCGTGAACATTTTCACCTAAAACTCACATAGACGTTCACGCTTTGAGTCACGCTTTGCTTCACGGGCATAAGTAGTGAAATTCAACCTTTCACTCCAGTGACTATTCTCTCACCACTGTGATATTTCATCATTCACGCCCGTGACATTCAAATGTCATGACCGTGAACCTTTTTACGCCTTTATTCACGGGTAGAGCACCCCTTCACCAAACCGTGAACACGACTCTTCACGACCGTGAGCACATATTTCACGTCCGTGAATGCATCGGGTATATAAGAAATCTGCCGGTTATTCTTCACATTTCAACCTTTCAACTCCTTGAAACTGCTCTCATTTACACACATTGAATGGTACATTGAAGATTCCGGCCACCAAGTCACAAAATTTTCCTATAAATACCATCAAAAATCCCTTTCTTCATCAAAATCATCTTTCCTTTGGGTTTTCTCAAATTTTCTGTCAAATTTTTCCAAACTCTACAAAGTTCATTTCTTCAATTCAAATGGAAACCAGCTCATCAAAGGGTACTATGAAGAAATCTCATGCTCCCAGGAGGTACTCAGACTACCTAATGAACCGAATCCCTGAGCATTGCCATCCCAGGTACTCAACCCTGAAGAAAAGGCCTCTCATTTCATCAAGGTCCTTTGAGTGGCAAACCATATGCACTTTCGGGCTTGAGACAGCAATAACAGAGCAACTCCAGGCCTGTCATTTGAAGGAATTCGTGGACATTCATCAGCCCATTTTAGAGAGCCAACTTTGGAATTCTTGAGCACTTTGCAAGTGTCTCCCACTGGAGTGGTGAAATTCTAACTCTGCAGCAATCCGAACACCCTCAATGCCACAGAATTCGGGGACTTATTCAACCTACCCTCGGAAGGCATCCTCAATGACAGCGAAGTGGAGTTCTTCGCAACTCGAGCATGGACTCAATTTGGCAAGGATTGCAGCTGGGATGTAAAGAAGATGAAGAGCACTCATCTCCGGTCCCCAATGCACAAATATCTGCATAGGTTTCTAACCTATAGCATATTTGCACTAGGAGACAGCAATGGCACCATTCGGAAGTCTGAGCTATTTCTCTTTGAGATGGCCCGACGAGGTCTCACAGTGGTGCTTTCTCGATAGTTTGCGAATCATCTTCTGTCCATTGCCACCAAGCCCTCCGAAGATATACTGGTGGATATGTGACCCATATGGCCTTGAAGCTTGGATATTTGAAGCTGGATGACCATAATTTCAATCTCATCTTAGGGCATCCTCGAGATCGATTGGATGTCGAGTCCTTCATTAAGATGAGAGCGGCTGTTAGAATTGTTCATGAGAACAATATTTACTACCGCTTCACAGACACTGCTGGCGAAATTATATGGAAAGATAATGATTCAAAGGACTTCAAAGCCAACAGAGGAAAATGGCTTAGGTTGATGAGTAGGACATTGGGCAATCATCGGCTTCCACACCAAATTTGGCACATCAGGTGGCTGACCTTCTAGCACCACAATTTGAGCAGCTGTAGGCTTCCATGGATGAGAGGTTGGAGAATCTCAAGGACTTCATGGAGTCTAGGATGGACAGCCTTGAGGCTGAAGTTGCTCGTCTTAGGGACAGGATGTCCGGTTAGGTGTTAGGCTAGATGGTAGCCTTGATATGCTTGTTTCTTATTTGTTTACTTTGTTTATGTGTTTTTAGGAAATTTTAAATTTTCTTTCTGACTTTTCTTTACTTTGGTTTGTACTTCTCTTTCAATATTAATATAATTGCTTTGTTTTTCTATTATGATTAATCTTTATTCTTTTTGTTGATGACAAAAGAGGGAGAAACTAGCAATATATTAAGATAAGTGCAAGCAATACTTAATTTTGAATCAAAATGAAGAACCTACAAATATATTGAGTTAAGTAGGGAGAAAATATATTTTAAGTTTAAGTACCATACTTAAAATTTGATTCCAAATAAATATGCAAGTATGCAAATTGAGCTTTATACACCTTAAATGTATCTTAAGTATACTTTGCATATACCTTAATGCAAGTTACATAAATGAATATGCACTTGATATACTCTAAATATACCTGACATATACTTCATGACTTAAAGAGAATTTTGGAATCTATTGGATATACTTTGCATATAACTTGCATATACTTAAAACTAGAAAGTTTATTTCAATGCTACATCATTCTTTACAAATTCTTGCATTTCATCAATTTTTATCCTAAGTATCTTTTGAGGGGGAGACTTCTCAAAAGCACATATTGCTAGATTATTTGTTACCATTAAAAAGGGAGAGATTATTAAACCTTGAGGGGTATTTCTGTCATTTTGATGATAACAAATAAAATAGCAATATTGTATTTAACATATTTTTTTTAAGTCTATTAAACAGGGTATGGAATCAAATAGCAAGAATGGAGAATGGAAGATTAATCCTTGAAAGATAAAATTAAGGAAGTAGCATGTTCACGCTCGTGAACCTATGTGTCACGCCCGTGAAAAAGCTAACTGTCAACAAAACCAACATTTGAAGTTCACGGCCATGAAGGAAGACAACAAACCGTGAAATGCACATTTAAGTAACGCCCGTGAATTAAATGTCACACCCGTGAACCTTCTTGACAAATTCATCCAGAGAGTTTTACGACCAAAGTCACCACTTAGATCATGGCTAGGAAGTTTGTCACACCCGTGACCCAATGTTTCAAAACCTTCTAGAATGCTTCACGACCAAGGTCACCACTTCAGTCACGGCTTGGAAGAACAGTCACGCCTGTGAAAGATGAAAGAGAAAAATGTCAGGCACGATTATTTGGATTGGTGCAACGATTAGTTTCGTATTAAATACACTCTAACGGCTATAATTAGCTATAGGAGTATAAATGCAAGTCATTTATTCATTCAGTACGAGAGGATAGCAAATACTTTGAATCAAAATCTTATTACAAGCTATTTGTACATTTAATACTTTCATAACAAATATCTATTCTTTGTTAAAATCTTTTTGCTCATCATTTATTGAGCAATAAAGATTTGTAAGTATTTCTCTCTATAATCATTTATTACTCAAGTGAGTTTTGGGTATTTCTGGGTTAAAAGTAGAATACTTATAAGGGCTAGTTGTGTGAGCCTTTAAAATACAAAGATAAAGGTTGTTTGTGTGAGCCTGTAAAATACAAGGTAAAGGTTGTTTGTATGAGCCTGTAAAACACAAGATAAAAGTTATTTGTGTGAGCCTGTAAAACACAAGGTAAAGGTTGTTTGTGTGAGCCTGTAAAACACAAGATAAAGGTTATTTGTGTGAGCCTGTAAAATACAAGGAATTTGTTATTGTGTGAGCCATTAAAACAAGGGATTTCTAGATTAGATGTGAACCATTGTGAGAAACAACATAGTTGAGAGTGAGCTTGTAAAACTCCATTGTAACACTTAGTGTGTTAGTGAAACTTCCAATTGCGATTGGGGAGAGGAGTAGGGTTTGTTAACACCCGAACCTCTATAAAAATCCTTGTGTCAAATTTCTCTATCCCTCCTAAACTTAACTTTTTATTTCCGCACTTTAAAGTTAAAGTTTTAAACTCTAATTCAACCCTCCTTCTTGGCTCAATATTTGGGCAACACTGCATGAGACAGAGCACAACATAACTACAAAAATAAATCAGCCACATATGGTTGAAAATAAAACACTAGAATAAAATTAAAGTGAAGAGAATTAAAGATGAAAACTAGATGAAAGTTTAATTTTTCCTACATAATTCAACCTCTATTTATAGAGAAAGAGTCCTAAACTAACCAAACTTTTAAAAGAAACTAAATAAGAATCAATTGTATCTAATAAAATAATTAAAATTGAGATTACACTGATATGGAAAGATAAAAATTGAGAAAATAATATTTCTAAAAAAAATCGAAATTAATCTAGACAGATTTTTATCTCTCTTCATTTTTTCTTTCAGATGTGGGCACACTAGAACTCTTCTTCCTTCAATAAACTACAAACAATCAGTTCAATCAAATCAGTCACGATTTTTTTTATCTCTTTTTACTCCTTTAAATCTTATATTTTAGCTTATTCCTTTCATATTTGATAAAATACTTCATAAAAATAAAATAGAAGATTGATTCATATAATATAAATTATTTTTACCTTAAATATGAAAAATTAGTATTATAAATATATATATATATATATATATATATATATATATATATTAATTTTAACATTTATCAGACTCCCACTCTAATCCTTTATTGCAAGAGTTTCATAGGCTCACTCTCAATTTTACCCCAAGTGTTTTGTGGCTCAACATTTAAACCATTATTCACTTAATGAATACAAAAGATAGAGAATTACAGTAGCAAAGCTTAGATATAGAGGGGGTTTGTTTTCTTTCTTACATACAATGACCTTAATTATTAATGTCAAACCAAAAATTGCGATCGCACTTTGCCTATTATGATTGTGATTTCTTCAGTTCTCAATAGTTAGTTCAATGTGACTGGATCTTGATTGACTCTTGGTTCCAACGGTTAACTTGTTATGAGTTTTTTGCTCGCGCTCCTTCTATTACGGTTGTGTTTTATTGTTAGAAATTTTATCACGATCACTCTTATTGGTCTATATATAAATAAATTTATAATACATTATATTTAATTTAAATTTATTGTCTATTTTATATAGTTTTTGTATCTTTTCGTGTATAGTTGTGTCACGTCGTATTTAAATATATTATTATCGTGCAAACAGATTATATGTGTCATATCGTATAATTTGTATATATTTACACAGATTTACTTAATCATATTATATTGTATCAACACCTATTATAATCATATTGTGTACAAATTTTTAATTTTTTATACAATTAGTTAATCATCTCAAATTCATATTAAGTATAATAGCTCGTGTCATACATGTTTGACCGGACAAGAATCAATGGTCAGGTCTAACCGGAAGTCATGTTGTTACGAGATATGACTTACGGTTAGTTCTTTTTACAATTGGGTTCTGAATTAATTAGACCTTTTTTTTTGGTCCTTTAATCAGCGCTAAGAACGGAAAAAACAAATAAGTCCAATCTGCATTCGCTTTTTATCAAGTAATCTGTTAAGAGCAAAGCGTGGGACCAAACTGGATGAATCTAACACTATGGGCATGTGAATTGCATGATGATAATCATACTCTCTTAGAATCTGAACAAAACATACTTATCTTAGTTACTAGATTTTTCATTGACTTAGACTTGTGCCGTTTGATGCTCTCAAACCAATTAATTACCATTCCCACTCTCTTTTTCTTTTTCTTTTTTTTTTTTTAACAAAACTCTAGTAATTATTAGAAACAATTACCTTTTAATTTTTCAAAAGAAAAGCATGTTTAGATTTCTAAATTTTATAATCTTGTGTGATTAAGTTTTTTAACTGAAATTTTATTTAATTAATTATCATTAATTAAATACTAAGTGTTTTATAAATAAGACCAATTCAAAATTTATTCAATGGATTCTTTTAATTATTATTAATTAGAAGTTAATTTTTATAGATAAAATTTAAATTATTCTAAAATTAATAACTAAGGGAGTAAACTAAATAAATTTTCTATTGAGAAATTAAATTGTACAATTTATAAAGTATTTTCAAAAATCAAAATATGCTATTTTTTGTTTTCTTTTTCTTTTAAGCTCATCATGGATTACCTGGGCACTTTATTTGATTTAAAATTTTCTAATTGGATAACATCAACAATAACTCATATCTGAAAATGCTATTTAATCTCACAATGATTTATATAAATTATAAGTGTGTGGCAGATACTACAAATCCACATTTGAAAAATGAATTGTGAGATTTGCGACAGAATATCAATCAATGTTTTGGATTTAGTAGTAAATCTTTTTTGAGAGTCGGAGAAGATCTCGATTTCAAATCTCCTTATTGATATTCTTTCCTCTCCAACAATGTATCTTATATCTTAAAAAAAAAAAGTGAAAATATTCTATTTTATAGAAATTGGAAAGTTTCTAATAAAGAGCCTCAATAATTGATTTTTCTTGATTGGTCAAGCTCAATGAATTAGCCACGATGGTTGGATCTAATTAGATGCAGTAATAATGGCAGACACTTAAAATGAATGGAATGGGATCTTTTGGTGAGATTTATGATTGTTCATAAATTATAATGGTCATACTTAACACTCATTACTCCTTTAACATAAACCCAAAAGCGGCAGGAAATTAATAATCTAAAGTATGCACATTAACTTAATAGAAAATTTGGATCATAACCAATTTTCACAATTTACATAATTAACAAGTTAGAATCTTAAAAGCTAAGAAAAATTGCGACTAAAAGCATGAAAGCTATAGCCATCCAATTCATTCTGTTTACCTAATAACCGAATGAAAAGGATGGGATTAAGTGGCAAAGTTGTGATCAAAAGAATGAAATTTTTTGGTACTTAATGATAGGAGAAGAAGAAGAATCAGGGCTTTGACAGAAATCATGGCCCCTTTTCTTGCTGAAAGAAGCATTAAAAGAAGAAATGGTGACTGGTGGGATATCAATGGAGTCTAATTGAGGAGGTGGATGTTGCCATTGAGGAAGGGGACCAGCCAGTAGAAGAGTCTGCAGAAGAGGCCCTGCTTCTTTCACTGCCTGTAAAAGCTTACCCTTCTCTGGTAATGGCCTCTCTGCTGCTAATTTTAGTATAACTTCTGGGAATGGAGATTCTACTTGCCTATCACAAGCTTTTGATTCATGTACACTACTATAAGTTGCCTCCACTACCGTCATGGCAGGTGGAGGAGGAGGAGGAGGAGGTGGGGTAGTTTCTTGTTTGAGTTGCTGCATTTCTTGTTCTTGTTCATTTTGTTGCTGATACTGCAGAATTTGGGGTTGTTTCTGTACCAGTTGTTGCTGAAGGATAATTTTTTCAAGCAATAATTTTTGGGACTTTTCTTGGGCTTCATTTCTTTCTTTGGTAGTTTTGTTCAAAAGATCTTTGAGATTAACAATCTCAAATTCTCTTCTTGTGATTTCCTCCTTCGCTGAAAAAATTGTTGTCTCTAATTCAGTTATATACAAGAGACAATGCCTTAATTCTTCAATTCCCTATCAACAGAAAACGAAAAAAAAGTGATTAACAAATACCCTTCACTGCAAATATAACATTTATGCAAAAATTAAACCCAAAAGGATTTTATATTGTATATTTACCTCATCTTGGTAGAAGTATGTTGTGCTAAGAGGACTGCAAAGTTCCTCCATTTTTCTTTCTTGTTTAAAGGAGAGTTTGAGAGAGATAGAGAGAGAGGTGAGGAATTGGAGGGATTTTTGGTAATCCATTTTATGAGAGATTTCAACTTCTTATAGGAATAGAAAAACTTGGTGACCGCTTTTCTTTTATTCATATTTGCTCTTTTTTCTCTATCATGGGGCATAAGGGGGAAGACAAATACACTAAAGTCCAAAATAAAAAAAGTTAAGTGCAAAACTCAGATCTTTGAGCCATAAGATTTCATGTAGAAAAAAGGGATATTACTGTTTAATTTGAGGAGGGAAATGTGAAATTGTGTCCCTAATTGGCTGCTAAAAATCCTTATGATATAATTTCCCTTTTAATTAAACTATATAAGAAGTTTAATGGGCATTACAATTGGGGTTGCACGTGTGTTAATGTCAAAGTTAAATTTGAGATGTTACTCAAGCAAAGGGCTTCATTTGTCCCCCTAAATAGAACAGAACAAAGTACACTTACCCTTGACATGTATGACTTTATTTGTTGATCCGATCCGTAACAAAATAATATGTAAAATAAATTAATAATTTATTTATTTTATTAGTATTTCATTTTTTTATTGATTCCATTTATAAATATAGTCATAAATATAGAATAGATAACAATTATCAATATGGATATCAATTATTCAAAAAAAAAACCCTACTATCCTAATTAATCTCTTTTAATCCATCTTTTCTTTTCTTTTCTCTTTTCTTATATTAATTATAATGTTAATTTTATTTGTATTTTTTTGACTAATTGTATTTGCCTTCTAGGATATATAACATTATACATTTAAAATGTTAATAAATAAATAGTCATGTCCGCCTAATAACATGAATTTTTAGGATTATCTTTCAGATATTCTCATTATATTTAATTTCTTGGTGCATTATAACAGATATAAAGTAAAAAATATAATTGTTAGTGTTATCTTTCTCGAAAGTTTTTTTAATCTATGATGAGAATAATACTCTAAGATAATATTTGGAATTATTATTAGGTGCTAAAAAAATATATTTAATTTTTTTATGATTTAATTAATAATATTTTAAATTTTTTATAATTTTTTTAAATCTCTTTATAGATTTGAAAAAAACATCAATTTATTTATTTATTTAAAAATAATTTTTAAAACTAAAAAATTAAAAAAATATTTTTTTTCATAAAACGTTTTTTTTTCCGTCGCAATGGAAAACATAACCTAATTAAGATCAATTCTTCCGACAATTATTTTTTTATATGATGATGAATTTATTTTGTCTGATTCATAATTGACAAGTTAATGAAAAAAATATTAATAAATTAATAAAAAGTTATCATGTAAATTATTTATATTTTATCCAAAAATACGAAAATTTGCATTTAGCATCCCTAGGTGTAGAAAAGAACATTTTGGGCAAAATATTAAGGGAAAGTCCAATTCTAATATGATGAATGATTAAACTTTAAAGCAACCTCATCTTACCTTTTGTCCTTTCCTCTTTCTTTGTTCTCTTTTTGACCCTTATTTTGATGTATAATATGCATTATATACTAATACATGATACATCGATGCTTTGACAGATTACAACATTCCTTTTGACAATTAAATTTTGAAATTTTTTTTTTAAAAAAAACCGAAGGAAAGAAATTGGTGCAAGTTCTATTTAATTATGGAAAGAGTCTAACTTTCATTTTGGGTTCTAGGTAGTATCGCTATCCTAAATACTTCCTAAGAACTCTCCTTTTAATTTTATTTTATGGTTCATAGGACTAGATGGGATTTAAACTCTCTCTTTCTCTGCTTCTACCTTATAGAGTTCCGAATAAAACATGAAGAGTTCAAAATTGCAATCTCATAGACAGAAAAGTTACTCTAATATCATAAAACAAAAAATTTTGTCAATTAATAATCTTGTGTAATAGAAGTGGAGAGGAGAAAATATCAATTCGGATGCAAAATATATAGTAGGATTTAATATAACAAAAAATTACCCACTTGGGAGTTTGGATTAGATTAGCTAATCAGATGAATTCAGAGTGATTTAGATCGAATGGCTTTGGATGGTTAATTTTGGTTTGGAAACAGATGATCGGATCTATCATACTTTTAAAAAATTAATTTCAATGATTTTTAATTTCTCATTCATCCATTCAGATTACATCAAAATTCAGATAAAATCAAAAAATTATTAGGTCTAGAAGGAATCAATACATATTGATATTTATTATTATTAATTTTGCCATTTCCTCAATTAATTAAGAGGAAAATATAATTCAAGAACTTCCCTCCTCAACTAAAACAAATGAATATTTTCGGAAAAAAAATGAAAGAAAGGTATAATTTTTTTGACTACAGAAGTCAAACAAAGATAGCAAATTCGAAGCACATTAGAATAAAAGAAAATGAAATTTGAGAAAAAAAATGATTTTGTTATGCATCTTAAATTCCGTACAGAATATTTGACAAGGAAATAAAAACGTAGAAACAAACAAATAAGTATGCACCTAAAGGACAGAACTTCCAATTTTTCAACTTCACCGCTAAAATGACCATAAAAAGATTTGCGTGTTTCCACGAAGACTGAAATTGAGAAATAAATTGCCATTCCATTAAGATATATGTTACACCTTAGCTAATTAATATATACTTATATATAATTTGAAAAAAAAAATCTTTTGTTATGAACTAATTTCTAAAGATGAATTAAATAAAAAATTTATTTTTAGGACACTAAAATCGAAAATTAATTTTGTTATGATATTAAAATCACCGGTTGGTCATGCAATATTTTTAAGTCATTACACATCTAAAGTGGAAATCATGTGTGCATGCATGGGTATAGTCAGAGAAAGGAGGAGAAGAGAGGCGATAGATAATGGTAGGGTCCTCTCTGGTCTACTTGCCAATTTCCACGCCATCTTCTTTTCCTATACAATTAAAACTTATCCTCTAATCTCTATACCCAACAAAAAGTATTTCGGCTTCTAATTTGACCCTTCCATTATCGTATGTATTTTACACAGATAAATCGATTTCTGTCAGTATGTTGGTTTGCATTTTAAAAAAAAATGATTTTTAACCATATCCCCATTTTATAATTTTGCTTTTCATTTTAATTAATTTGAAACATTTATAAAATTTCTAATTAAATTTTTTAGATTTTTTTTTTATTAAAGACTGACAAAATTTTATGATGACATTTTGTTGTGGAATCCATATATATGTTAGAAAATTCAAATATATGACAGATTTTGTCTCATAAATATGCCCATTTTTAAAAAGGTTAAATTGCATAAAAATAATGTAATTTCACTTTGTATCAAAATAATTCTAATTTTTATCTTTTAAATATATATAATTTTAATTTTATATCAAATATAGTATCGGAGAGATTTTAATTTGGTTCTGCAGTGACTTAACACATCAAATCTTTTTTTTATTTGACATTACTAACATATATTAAATAAGTTAAAAATAATATTTAAATTTATGCAGAACTAGGTCAAATCTCAAAATGAATTTGATATAATTAGATTTGTACAAAACTAATTATCAGAAAACTTGGTTCTAAAGTCCAATAGCAATTTATATTTGCATAAATATAAATATATTTGCTCAGAATTAGTCATATATGAGATATATTTACTTAAATATAATTAGGTTGACGCAAACATAGTTTTAGTATATGTTCCATTTACATAATTAGATTAATGTAAATATTATTTTTTTTAAAAGAATTAAATATTATATATACATATTATATATATTAACAGTATTAATCCAAATTAAAATTCTTTTGAAAGTATATTTGATATGAAATTGAAAATATATATATATTTAAAAATTAAAAAAATATAATTATTTTGATATAAAGGTGAAAATACATCTAAGTTGTCCTATTAAAAAAAATATATAACATATTTTTATTGATATATATATATATATATATTTATTTATAAATATATATATATATATATATTTATTTATTTATAAATATATATATATATATATATATATATATATATTTATTTATAAATATATATATATATATATATATTTATTTATTTATATATAATTTAGGAACAAATTTATTCATTGTAAAGTGTAAACTATAGTTTTCTAAACACTCGACCACGAAGAATGCTAAGAAGAGTTGTCTTGATAGGTGGCTATTGGTTACCCAAAATATACAAAAATAAAAAAATAATTAATTAATTATTTTAATTTTTTTTCCCTCCCCTGCAATTAATGGAAAAAAGAGTGTTAAACAATTACCTTAAAGGCAACTGTACTTAGCATTTCTAATTTGAAATAGTGCAATATGACATTGTTGGGCCCATATCGAAGTGTCAAGTCAAATTTGTCTTTTTTATATAAAAATAGTCGAATAAACCTACTTATAAATTTAACGAACATATTGGATTTTGAACCAAAAATATTAGGAATGAAATTACAGAATAAGTGAAATATTAAGATTTTTTTGTAATTATTCTCAAATTATTTTATTGTGCATAAAAGGAGAACTAAACATATTCTATTAAAAAAAACCCTATAAATAACTTTTAAAAGTTTAAATTTTTAGTATAAAACACTTTTTAAACGTAAGAAAATATTTTGCTCTCTTCATAAATATGTATGATGCGAATTCAAATTAGTTCACAGTCTAATAAGTTATAAGATATTGGATGAAAAAATAAACCCTACAAATAATTTTGGTAAAAAATATCATATTTGTATTTAGGTTTCATGTATTAAAAAAATAATATAATCATATAATTTTTATTTTACAAATATACAAAAATTATAATCATTATTTCATTATTTCATTTTTATTTTAATAGAACCTTGCTAGCCAAACAAGGATGACTTTTAGTGACAAATCCTTCTTCCCTTCTAGATAAAATGATTAAGGCAAGCCATTATTCTGATGGTGATTTTCTTAAGACAAGTTTGAGGTCTAATCCTAGCCACACATGAAGAAGTATTTTGGCAGGAGTAATTTGTATTTTGGTAGGATCAATGGATCCCCCAACCTACTTCTTTTCAGATTATTACTCCTTGAAACTACCTCCCTTTAGACGTTAAGGTCTCGTATCTTATGGATGAAAAATCACATTCTTGGGATTGAACTTGATTAATAATGTATTTTTTACTGTTGATATTAACAAGATAAAATTAATTCCTTCAAGTTCTACGAATAGGAGGGACACTCTTGTTTGGAGATGTTCACAAATCTAAACTCATAAGTGCACAAGCCACTCGCAAGACACTTCTGAAGTCGTACTCACCAAGAATTATTTAGTTTAAATTTCTAATTAACTCTAGATTGACAATAAACTAGAAAAATAAACCTAAACACTCTATATCCAATTTTAATTAAGTTATGCTGAACTAAATAAATTATTACTAAAAATAATGGATTAAATAAATGGAATTAAATAGGTTTACAATTTTGCATCTCCCAACTTTGTATTTCCCTTAAAAACTTAAAAACAGTGAATTCCAATTTTGAGGGTCACTAATTAATCAAACCAATAATTTAACTAGTGTTTAGTTTATTTTTTATATTAAATTAAAGGTGATATTCCTAATAAATCAACCCTACGATTTTTATTCTAAGATTAACAATTGGTGATCAATCAATTATTAAGCAAAAAATTAACAAAGCATAATTGAAGTGAAAGGAAAATCACTCATTCATTCCATGAAATAAAATAAGTTCATATAAAGTTGGGGTTGCTAACCGAGCACCCATGAAATATTTAGCCTAGCATCTCTATAACAATGATCGCACTCATATTAATATGTAAGCTAAACATTACAATAGAAAGTAGAAATACAAAAAAATTAAAATTTTCCATGAATCAAAACTCAAGCTTGCAAATAGGTTTATCTCAAAATCCCCATCTCAATTCTGAACCAATCTTCAAGAGACAAATCAACTTATTAGGTAGAACTCAGTCTGCTCAAATGCCAATGGAAGAATATAAAGGTAGATGGTAATGGATATCTCAAACCCTAATCTTTTAACATGAATTTATATTTCTTAAAGTCATAGCTAGTATCTAACTCTTAAAAATAATTACTTTCTCTAGAAATTACACAAAATCATCTAAAAAAGTCTGAAGTCTCCTATCCCAACTCAAAATTTGCCAAATTAGATAAATATTACCAATCTGCAAGTAAACAGCCCGTTGTGCACATGACAATCATCACGGGTGTGATATTAACATAAAGTGGCATGTGGCCTTCAACGTCACATGCGCTACACTCCATCACGAATGTGACAAAAACGCTGGCATTAGGCTATTTACTGGGCATTACGGTCGTGACACCTCATTGTGACCATGACATGGTCCTCAATTCAACTCAACTGCTTCAAAATCCTCATAAATGCATCCAATTCCACCATATATTTAAAAACATGAAACTAGACAATCTAACTACCAAAACCAATAAAAAACCAATCATTAAACACCAAAAACTCTCATTAAAGCTAAACTTATGAAACACATATCAAATTCCTGCACACTTAGATGTTGTTTGTCCTCAAGTAATACCCTAAGCAAAGGAAGAATACATAAGCATATAAATACAGTTAAAACACCACAATCACAACCTAAACACTTGCATCGGAAGAATACACTAGAATACACAAGATTTTTTACTTTGTTAATCCCAGAGTCTCACAAATGCACCACACATACTTAGAGCTAGAAACATATAAATCAATCAAACCCAAAACAACAAAGATACAAAATCAATACTCACACTTCAAAGAAAAAGCTAATGCAATGGCATAATATTTTCAAGGGCATAGAAACTAGGGCTTTGGTTACTTTATCATTACATAAAACATCAATTGCACATAGCAAGCAATTTCACTTTCTTTTTTTTTTTTTAATTCCTTTGGGGGTTATAATTCTTCCCTATATTTTTATACTTAAACTCTTTTTGATTTTTAGAAAAATACACTACATACATTTAGGGTGTTTTGCATACTTAGGCCCTTAGCAACCTGGGCAACCAAGAACAACGAAACAAATATGGTAAATGCATTTTATACTTCATCTCACTATTTTTGTAAACTTCTTATTTTATTTTATTTATTATTATTTAAAAAAACTAAATAAACAAAACTCACTATTATATAATTGACACTTATTCATCATCAATATCTCCAAACTACCACAACCTATGACCCTAAAACTTCATACCATCACATTAATAATCACCTCAAAATCAAATACTTCAATAGCATCAAAATTATTCCAACCTCAAATCAAGTGTATATATATATATATATATATATATATATATATATATATATATAATTCAGGCATGCATAACAACCTTTTATAACTTTTAATGAGAAAAACAATGAAAAACCTAAGTCTATGTGTGGATGCACTATCATTGAACCAAAATAAATACAAAACAAAAATGACACATACACTAAAGAGCAAAGTCATAAGGAAAATCACAAACTGAAATAAATTTCACAAACAAATTCACCCACTAGGCAAATAATCCCCTCCCCAACACTTAAATATACATATTGTCCCCATTATCTCAAAAGATAAAGAAAATGTAAGCACGAGGGAAAAAAAAAAGAATACTCCCTTGAATGACAAAGACATGTCAATGTAGTGGTGGAGGAAATCTAGTAAGGAGTTGATGTAATTGGTGGGTCTGAGGTGCATGAGCCTACTCCAAGTGGTCCAACCGATGATCCATATTGCCCATATTATCCATCATTGCTAGGTTATGAGCATCCATACAATCAAGACATTGCAACACTAGTTGCCACACTGTCATATAAGAGGAATTACTATTGCCTAATTGTCGAGGCTGCTCAGGTTGAGAATCTAAAGGACTAAGAGATTTCTGATCCTAATCCGAACCAAATGGATCGTTATCTTTATTAAGCATTGTCCAATGAACACCTACATTTACTAAGATCACACACTGCAAAGCCATACTATCAAAATCCCATTTGCTCAAAATCATAGTTAGATGAGTATTTTCAAGGTCAAATTCATAAAAATGAATGATAATGCAATTATTATATGCCCCAAACTGAGTTGAGCTTTTTCAAGTGTGTGTGGGTGTTTGAACATGCTCTGAAAAATAACAATAGGAGTACAAACACGAACCTTATAATGCATACACCATAAGAGACTTAGACATAAAGACTTTATGTAGCGTCGTCTCATCTAATTAGGATTAGCCCAATTAAATGAACGAGTGCTACATGTTCCTATTGCAGAAAACTTATGAAAAATTAAAAACATTTCATTTTCTTGAAAACATTTAACAATAAATTATCGTAGTTATATAAAATTTGTTGATTCATCACATGAATAAAACATATATAAAAGAGCTTCTTTGATCCAACCATCCATATTATATATATAAAATATTATGTTTGGGCTCAATGGGCTCTATATTTATAAAAATACATGACTTTGGCCAAATTACATATTTCTTTGAATTTTAAAGGCATCTATATAAGTAAACACCATATAACCCTGTGTCATGTACAAAATACAAAAGATGACATGAGATCACTTACTCAAGTTGGGTCTGCTCTATTATCTTTGAATGGGTTGGCTCCTCTGATAAACCTCTATCTCTATCTACTAGGCTGTACTTGTGTGTAGAAACACCCACATGCTAAACTATTGAAAATCTAGTAGTAAATATAGATATAAAAATTCATACATGCATTCACATAAGACATCAGTACTATACATGTTCATGTTAAACTTTGTACCCTAATGCATGACAATGAAAACACTCAATATATCATATTTACATCATGAAAGCTATTATAACTTATTATTCCTTATTCATGCTTAAGTGAACAATCATAGTATTTGTAATATATAACATATCAACCATTTACCACTGTATACCTATGATATTAAACATTTTTCATTGTATCATATTCATTAATTACTCTCGCTAAAATCTTTACATGGAATATTTGAATACAAGTTATGTACAAGGACGCTCTCCAAGCTTAAGTCATATTGCCACTGTCTATGATCATGTGTACTCATTTAAACTCCTAAAGTCAAGAGCGCTCTTTAAACTTAAGCCTCCCTTGAATGAGTA
This sequence comes from Triadica sebifera, assembly GCA_023653625.1. NCBI lineage: Eukaryota > Viridiplantae > Streptophyta > Magnoliopsida > Malpighiales > Euphorbiaceae > Triadica > Triadica sebifera. Next base: position 12,109,975 of record CM042898.1, on the reverse strand, counting down.
AAACATATATAATTTGCATGCAATATAAATTCAAGGGTGCTCTTTGAGCTTAAACCACCTTGTCCTTAAAAGAAAATTTGTATATCTTATTACTATGATACTGTAAACCCCCTCAATGGCATGTCACCTATCATACTTTTAGTCCTAGTTTAGTGCCTCGGCATAACTTAATCATGTTCCTTTTATTATATGTCATTATAATTCATTCATCTTATAACATAACCACTTTGATCATAAGGGATATCAACATAAATCATTCATGTGTATCGTTCATGAAACATGTGTTTCTTATCTATAACATATTATTATGAATACATGTGCATAACCAAAACATTTCATCATTGAAAAAAATATCATAATTCATTTTCAACAGGCTTCTTGGGTGTGAACTATATGTGCATGACCTTGAAGGCTCATTCATGAGTACCACTACTCATGAACCAAATCGTAAACTAAGTTGTGAAATGCTATATTGGATATTAAGTGAACATTCTTTATGGGCATGAAGAAATAGTGACAAGCATGACTATGTTCATGGGATCAAGATTCACGATTGTGAACACCTAGTTACAGGCGTGAATTTGGATTTTCCAATAGTTATGACATTAAAATAGTGCATTTAATACATTGCACATACAAAGGCTCTAATGGTTGTCCAATGGAAATCTCTTCTTTTCAACACTCTCATCAATCATGCATTTAACATGGAAAACATCAATTGAATATGAAAGAGCACATAACTTCATAACTAACCCTTCCAAGCTCATTAACTACCATATTATGCATTTATGATTCAACAAACATCTATAACTTCATTAACATTACCTATTTCAACTACTATAACCATCATCTTTCAACATACTCATAAATATATACATTTCATAACTAACTTAGCATTTATGCATATATTGTTCAATTGTCATGTTCTTATGGCATTCATTACACTTTCATACTCATTATGATCAACAACTAACATTTAAGGTATACAAGTTATTTATCACACATTTAACACACAACATGCCATAATTTTGGAATTTAAGTGCATATATATACATACTTCCAATAGAGCCTTAAAATCAATCTTTAACTCAAGCTTGCTTATCTTCTTGTTGGGTTTCACCGCCTTCTCTTTCAACTCCTATCACATACAACACAACTCTATCAACTTCTATAAACCATAATCTTAATCTTAAAAGCCATAAAAAATAAAACCCTAACTTTAAACCTTCTATAAAACCTTAAACTCACTTAAACTATAATTTTTAATAAAGCTTAAATGAGAGTCCTTGGCCATAAAACTCAAGCTTGAACTAAAACCTAACCCATTTGGAAAATGAATTTCTACCATAAATGAGTTTAACATGAAAAAAGGTATGAAAACTTGCAAAGATGAAGGAAAACATGATTTCTTACTAGGATTAAAAACTCCTTTTATAACAACCTCTGTACAATAGAGCAAACCCCACTATACAGATGGAAGTCACATGACTAAATCAATATAATCTAGTTCTTAATTAAATTTTTTTAACTTATATCGTTGTGTCTGTATAACATGCATCTTTATAATAACCATATTTGGTTATTGCATAATTAATCATCTATGTCAGGATAAATTCATCAACAATTCAATATTTAGTTTGGGCAAAAATTCTGCCCTTATTACAAATTCATTCTTATTAATAATAAATAAATAAAATTACATGTCTATTTTAGAAACATGAATAGTTACTGTCTTTATCCCATGTCGTGAAGGATAATGCACTAAATAAAATAAATGAACAAACCTAACTCAAGTCAACTCTGACTGGCTTGATATTCTCTTCATATAAACTCAACTGTCTACTGGCTCCAAACTTGTGTGTAGGAAAACTCACACGTTAAGTTATTAAAAGCTTAGCAGTACATATAAGCATTAAAATCCTAACATGCATTTACACATCAACATAACATTCGCATTCATAACCATACCTGGGTGTTTAGCTATACCATCATATGCAAACATACATATCCAGATGTTACCTCATTTATTCTAAATCAATTTGATTTCAACACATTTACAACATATATAGGATAAGAGAATACATTTCATCATAGTTATAGTACATTTCGTACATAGTATTTCTATGTCATCATATATTACAATTATCTAACTTTTTGTTCCATATATCTGATTACTGGTTTTTACATTCCTTTTTCCAAGATGTAACTGTATTCTGATTTACAATACCACTATGTACTGTATTACCATTTACTATATTCTGTATTACCATAATTTACTATTTGTTTGCCTAATAATTTACTACATTCTACCCAATACTTGATAATCGAACAACTCGAATGTTACATCTTGATCACTAACTATATCTGTCTATATCGCTACTACCGAGCTTTTCAAATTAGGAGCACTCTAACCCAAGCTTAAGCCACCCTAATGAGTAAATATAATATTTGCCTGCATATGGGCATAAGGTCACTCTAACCCGATCTTAAGCCACTCTGTCCCTAAATAATCAGCAGTGCTCTGACTCGAGCTTAAGCCACTCTAATTATATCATAATAATATCATACATTACCGTAACCCCCTTAATGACATGCTACCTATCCTAAGCTAGTCCTCAAAATAGAGAATGGGCATATATAATTATATTATGGTTATTTGTATCATTTGTAAGTCATTCCTAGTTCAACATGTCCATTACATAACACTTTGTAATATAGCACCTAGTGCATACCCTTTATTCATAATTAGGTTATCAAATGTATACTATATCAATTTATCATGTCAAATGTATGTATACATCAAACCTAAATTATTTCAACATATAATCTAAATTGCAAATTCTAGATATAGGGCATTCACAGGCGTGAATGGTAGATGAATAAGCATGAAGCCTTCTATCATAGGTTGTCTACTTATGAGTTAGTCGTGACTGGCTTTATGTGGACATTCACGGGTGTGAACCTTTGTTCAAGGGCGTGAACTTATTATGTGCAACAATTCATGGGCATGCAATACATTCATAGTTGGGCAATACATTCACGGTCATGAAGACTTCATTTACAACTGTTAAACATCAGTCTGTAACAATATTTCAACATTGTTTAAAGGAAATTCACATATCATGCAATAGTTCTAAGGCTAACTAATGTTATCCACTCCTATTAGCATTTTCTAGCATTTATTAAGAAATATCAATCTAATAATCATCCAACCATATTACTTAGCTATTTAAACAAGGTTTATACCTCAATTACCAGTCACAAAATTAATGACCCTCATATACCATGTCTTCACATGCATTCAACTTTAACATATCATTTAGACTCGGTTCCAACAACTTTTGCATATCATTACATGCCAATTAACTTAACAATTTCATAAACAAATGCATAAACATAACATAATTCGAATTAAAATGCATATAAGTACAAACCTTAATAATGGAGCCTAACATTCAATTCCTATAGTGTCTATTACCTCTGGTGGTTACCCTCACCTTCAACCTCAGTCTCTAATACAAAATCAGATACCATATTAACATCTAATTCTGCCATTTTATCTATTTAAGCCATTAACAATATAGAAACATAACTTAATCCCGTAAATCCTATGCCCCTATCAAAATGAATTGAAACATATAAGGAATAATAAAAATGAACCCTCTTACCTCTAGATTGACGATTATAGAAAGGTTCTATAATTCAAAATCATGTTCAACCTTCCCCTTGATTATTATTTAATTTTTTTGGCAAAACCATTGATTTTAATCAGTTTTAATCTCGTTTAAAGGTTTGGTTTCGTATAATCAAAGTTATAAATCAATGGAAATGAAAGAAAATCAATTATGGAGATTCAGAGATTTGGTGCTTATGGTTCAAAATTGAATCTTTGCAAGTTTGTATCACAAACACAAAATTGTCCAATTTAAACTGCAGGGTTTCACGAGTATGAATATATATGTCATGGTTGTGAAGATCTTTTGCTTTAGAATTTAAAATTCACGACATTCACAATCGTGGTTATATATGTCACAAATGTAAACAATGGAAATTTCACTTTTCATATCTTTTTAATTATATTTCATATTTCCAAACCCATAACTACTATATACCTTACATATTCCTTTATTAACACATTATTTCTAGGCTCTAACTTGCAGGCATTACATTTCTCTCCATCTTAATGAATTTTGTCCTCAAAATTACCTAGTGTACTATATATGAATAGTTATAAGTATTGTCTTCTATCACTTCTTCACTTTTCCATGTGGCCTCTTCTACTGTATGATTTCTCCATAAGATCTTGACTAATAGTACTCATTTTTTCCTTGACTTCTAGCTAAATTTTGCTCTAGTTCTTCCTCATATATCAAATCTGGTCTCACTTCAATATTTTTTACTGAAACAACATGAGAAGGATCTAACCTATATCTCCTCAATAGGGAGACATAGAACACATCATGAATCTTGCTCAATTCTGGTGGTAAAGAAATCCTGTAAGCAACTGGTTTCACTCTCTCTAGAATCTCATAAGGCCTAATAAATCTCAGGCTCAACTTACTTTTCTTTCCAAATCTCAAGACCTTCTTCCATGGAGAAACTTTAAAGAAAATCTTGTCTCCCAGTTCATATTCTATATCTCTCCTCTTAAGATCTGCATATGATTTCTGCTTGTCTAAAGCTGCCTTTAATCTATTTTGGATCACCCATACCTTTTTCTCTCTCTCATGTATCAAGTCTGACTCCACTAGCTTCCTCTCGTTGAGTTCTATCCAACACATAGGTGTTCGATATTTTCTACCATAGAGTGCCTCATATGGAGCCATCTTGATACTAGACTGATAGATGCTATTGTAAACAAATTCTATTTGAAAGATATTTGTCCCATACATTCGAATTCAATCACACAAACTCATCATATCTTCTAGAATCTGTATCACCCTATTAGACTGACCATCTGTCTGAGGATGAAAAATTGTATTGAATTTGAGCTTGGTACCTAAAGCTTTCTATAGATTATCCAAAAACTGAGACGTAAACCTAAGATCCATGTATGAAACAATGGAGACTAGTACTCTATGAAGTCACACTATCTCATGAGTGTAAGCAACCTATTCAAAAGGTAATCCCTCTTGATAGGCAAAAAATGAGCTGACTTCATAAGTCTATCCACAATAACCCATATGGCATCATATTTCTGAGGAGTCACTAGCAATCCAATCACGAAATCCATAGTAATTTTTTCTCATTTCTATTATGGTACTGTGATAAGCTGCAGTAATCCTGATGGTACATGATGTTCGGCGTTGACATGCTGACAAGTTAGGCATCTAGTTGTATACTCTGTGATATCTCTCTTCATGCATGTCCATCAGTACTTACTTTTCATGTCATGATACATCTTATTACTTTCTGGGTGTATTGTATACCTGGTTTCATGTGTTTTTATAATATTTTATCTGAGTTCATTAACACTAGGAATGCATAAACGACCCTAGTAATATAAACTACCATCTATCTCAACTGAATAAACAGGTCTCTCCCCCTTAGGGACCAACTCAACTATTTCAATAAACTTACTATCATGCCTCTATGCATCTATGATCTTTTGATTAAGTGTAGGCCTGATGTGCAACTTTGCTACCATCTTCCTACTCAACACATCAGCCACTATATTAGCCTTGTTTAGGTGGTAATTGATAATATAATCGTAATCTTTTATCAGTTCTAACGACCTTCTATATCTTAGGTTAAGATCTCTCTGTGTAGAAAGGTACTTCAGACTCTCATGGTCTATATAGATAAAACATTTCTCCTCATAAAGGTAGTGACACCATATCTTCAATGCAAAGACAATGTTTGCCAACTAAGTCATGTGTGGGGTAATTTTTTTTATATATATATATTTTCAATTACTTGAATGCATATGCTACTACTTTACCCTTTTGCATCAATACACACCCAGTCTATTGTGTGAAACATCACTGTAGATAATATACTCCTTATTAGGAACTACTTATGTCAAAACTGAAGCCTCTGTTAACATCTTTTTCAGATTATCAAAACTCTCCTAGAATTTGATTGACCACTCAAATTTTACATATTTCCTCAGTAGTCTGGTTAAAGGAGAAACAATCATCGAAAAGCCCTTAACAAACCTCCTATAATAACCAGCTAATCTAAGGAAACTTCTAATTTCAATCACATTACATGAAGGCTTTCAACTCATAACAACTTCTACCATTTTAGGATAAACCTTTATACCATTAGTTGACACAATGTGTCCCAGAAAAGCTACCGCATCAAGCTAAAATTTACATTTTGAGAATTTGGCATGCAGTTTCTACTCCCTAAGTGTATGTAACACCATTCTCAAGTGTTGATCATGCTCCTCAGGTGTCTTATAATACACTAGAATATCATTAGTAAAGGCCATAACACATTGGTCTATGTAGGGTCTGAATACCCTATTCATCAAGTCCATAAAAACTGCTAAAGCATTGGTCAACCTAAAAGGCATAACCACAAACTCATAATGTCTGTATCTAGTTCTGAATGCCATATTGGCTATATCTTCTGCCCTAACTCTCAGTTGGTGATACCCTGATCTCAAATCAATATTCGATAACATACTTGCACATTTCAACTGATCAAACATGTCATTAATCCGTGTCAATGGATATTTATTTTTGATTGTCACTTTATTCAGTTGTCTGTAATCTATACATATTCTCATAGACCCATCTTTTTTTTTCACAAATAACATTGGTGCACCCTATGGAGATACACTCGACCTGATATAACCCTTATCTAACAATTTCTATAGCTGAGCCCTAAGCTTTTTCAATTCAGATGGTGTCATTCTATATGAAGTTATTGATATAGGTGTTATGTCTGGGGTGAGCTTTATAGAGAACTCAAATTCTCTATTAGGTGGTAACCCCGGTATATATTCAGAAAAAAATATCTGGAAATTCATTCACTGTAAGGATATCTTTAAGATCTAGACCTTCATTTCTAGTGTCAACATCATGAGTCAAATAGGCTTCACATCCTTTCCTCATCATCCTCTCTACTTTCATCAATGAAATATCCTGTGGAACCTGTGGAAACAACTCTCTTTCCACCCTTACATCTCTCTATTCAGATGAGCTAAGCATCACAAATTTTTTTCTTACAGTTAAATCTCCCTTATGTTGTGAAAGCCAATCCATGCATAATATGGCATCAAATTCATAAAACGACAACTTTACCAAGTCTGCCAGAAATTCTCTCCCATGCATAATTAAAGGACATCATCTATAAATCACGTTCACTACCATATTGTGCCCTAAGGAATTTGTAACCTCAATTTCATACTTAAGATTCTCACTAATCATGTTATGTTGTCTAGGTGTACTTATGCATATATAGGAATATGTGGAACCTAAGTCAATCAATGCATATATATCTGAGTCATAAAGAGAGAACACACCAACAATCACATATGTAGCTTCCTTATCCTTTTTAGCCCTCATAGAATAAGCTCAGCTGGTGTATGGCTTGGTTTTGGCCTATTAACAGTCTTAAAGACTATTTAGGTAGGTCCTGTATGACCTCCTCTAGTATGGTGTCTGGTCTAACATGGAGCTATCCATATAGTTTGAGTTGGTGCACTGCTAGTATTCCACTAGTCATAATCATCTTCCTACAGTAGAGATATGGCATATTTGGCCTTTTGATCAGTGGTCACCTCTAACTCATTGCAAACCCTCTCTATCTTCTCTATCCAGTACTCTATAAAAGCATCATCATCATCCTTCATTCCTAGAAAATTAGTAGCTCTAAACTTATAGAGCTTGTCTAGATGTACCCTTGGCTTCAGTGGTAGAGGTGGAGGAACTGGAACTGGTTATGGTACAACTCTATCAATCTGCTGCAATAGACCTGCCATTTGCTACATCAAAGGAGTCTGGCACTGGTCGACCTTTTTTGGAGCTTGCTGGTTAGGGATTGACACTGAACCTAGACCCTGAACACTGGCTACAAAGGGCTGGTTCGGTGCCTGAGTATGTGGAGAGCTATGACTCTTAGCCATGTTATTCGATTCAAATGCCATCTCACTTTTATGCTATAAGTTGACAAAGAAATAGCCCATGTCAGAGTCAGACGAGACACGTGTATGCATGCATGATAACCCCATATCCCACTTAGGTCTAGAACCTCCTAAACCTAAGCTCTGATACCACTAAATGTAACATCCTCTGTACAATAGAGTAAACCACATTATACAGACAAATACCATATGACTGAATCTATATAATCCTGTTATAAATTAATTTTTTTAACCAATATCGTTGTGTTTGTATAACATGCATCTTTGTAATAACCATATCTAATTTACTGCATAATTACTCATCTATATCTAGATAAATTCATCAACAATTCAATATCTAGTTTGGGTAAAAATCCTGCCCTTATTATAAATTCATCCTTATTAATAATAAATAAATAAAATTACATTTCTATTTCATAAACATAAATAGTTATTGTCTTTATCCCATGTGATGAAAGATAATCCACTAAATAAAATAAATGAACAAAACCAACTCAGATCAACTTTAACTAGCTTGATCTTCACATCAACTCAACTATCTACTAGCTCAAAACCTGTATGTAGGGAAACCCATATATTAAACTATTGAAAGCTTAGTGGTACATATAAGTATTAAAATTCTAGCATGCATTCACACATTAACAAATCATTCATATTCATAACCATATCTGGGTGCTTGTCCATATCGTCATATACAAACATACATATCCACATGTTACCTCCTTTATTCTGAATCGATTTGATTTCAAAATATTCACAACATGTATAACATAAGTTAAAACATGTCATAATAGTTATAACACATTTTTTCATAGTATTTCTATATCATCGTATATTGCAATTATCTAACTTTTTATTCCATATATCTGATTGCTGGTTTCCACATTCCTTTTTCTAGGATGTAATTGTATTCTTATTTATGATACCACTATGTACTACATTACCATTTACTGTATTTTGTATTACCATAATTCACTGTTTGTTTGCCCAATAATTTAATGTGTTTTGCCCAATACTCTAGACTCAAACTACCTAAATGCAAATTATGAAACATGAGCATTCTAATATGAGTTTAAGACACGCTACTCACTAACTATATCTATCTGTATTACTACTACAGAGCTTCTCAAATTAGGAGCCTGTAACCTAAACTTAAGCCACGCTGATGAGTAAGTATAATATCCACATGCATATGAAAACAAAGGCACTCTAACCTAAACTTAAGCAAAATTGTCCCCAAATAATCAGTAGTGCTCTAACCCAAAATTAAGCCATTATGATTATATCATAATAATATCCTACGGTACTGTAACCTCTTCAATGGCATGTCATCTATCCTAAACTAGTCCTTAAAATAGAGAATGGGCATATATAATCATATTCTAGTTATCTGTATCATTTGTAAGTTATTTTTGGTTCAACATGTCCATTACATAACACTTTGTAATATAGAGCACCTAGTGCAAATCCTTTATCAACAATCAAGTTATCAAACGTATACAATCTCAATAAATCATGCCAAATGTGTGTATACAAGAAACTTAAATAATTTCAACATAAAATCTAAATTGCAAATTCTGGATACAGGGCATTCACGGGCGTGAATGGTAGATTCACGATTGTGAAGCCTTCTATCAGAGGTTGTCTACTCATGAGTCAGTCGTGATTGGCTTTGTGTGGACATTCATGGGCATGAACTCATTTTGTACAACAATTCACAGGCATGCAATACATTCAGGGTTGTGCAGTACATTTATGGGCATGAAGACTTCCTTCACAACCGTGAAACATTAGTCTGTAACAAATTTTCAGCACTGTTTAAAGGAAATTTTTCACACATTAAGTAATTAGTTCTAAGGTTAACCAATGTTAGCCACTCCTATCAACATTTTCTAGCATTTATCAAGAAATATCAATCTAATAATCATATAACCATATCACTTAGCTATTCAAACAAGGTTTATACCTAAATTACCAAACACAACATCAATGACCCTTATATATCACGTCTTCACATGCATTCAGAGTTTAAAATATCATTTAGACTCAGTTCTAACAACTCCTGCATATCATTACATGCCAATTAACTTAACAATTCCATAAACAAAGGAAAAAACACAACATAATTCAAATTAAAATGCATATATGTACAAACCTTAATAATGGAGCCCGACACTCAATTCCTGTAGCATCTGCTGCCTCTAGTGGTTGCCTCCACCTTCAACCTTAGTCCCTAATACAAAATCAGAGACCACATTAACATCTAATTCTACCATTATATCTATTCAAGCCATTAACAATATAAATAACTAACTTAAACCCTCAAACCTTATCCTCCTATGGAAACGAATTGAAACATAGAAGGAATAATAAAAATGAACCCTTTTACCTCTAGATTGACAATTACAAAAAAGAGTTCTATAATTCAAAATTGTGTTCAACCTTCTCCTTGATTGTTATTTAAATTCTTTTGTGAAATCCTTGATTTTAATCCTTTTTAATCTAGTTTAAAGGTTTGGTTTCGTATAATCAAAGTTAGAAATCAATGGGAATGAAAAAGAATCAATTTTAGGGATTTAGTGGTTTGGTGGTTAGGGTTCTGAATTTGATCTTTATGAGTTTCTATCACAAACACAAAACAACCCAATTTAAACTGCAGGGCTTCACGGACATTACACGTGTTACGACTGTAAAGATCCTCAGTTTTATAATCTAAAATTTACGATATTCACAGTCATGCTTGCATATGTCATAGGCATAAACAATGGAAATTTCACTTTTTCATATTTCCAAACCCATAACTACTATATACCTTTCATATTCCTTTATTAACACATTATTCTTAGGCCCTAACTTGTGGGTGTCACACCTTTCTCTACTTCTAGGTCTACCTCTTTAAGAACACAAACTTCCTTCCACTTCTCTCTCTTAAAAACTTGAGAAACCTTGATCTTTGCTTTAGATTTTGGTGTTTTAGGTCTAGAAAGGAAAACAAAGGGTATTGTCCTTAGTGTGAAAGAATTTAAAAAACTAGGATTTTCTTTTGAATTTTAGGCATGTGAAAGAGAGAAAAGAACAAATTGATCACATTTTATACCTGACAATGCTCACAGGTGTGACCAATCAGTCATTAGTGTGAACAAAAACTTTCTTAGTCATGACATATAACTCATATGTGTTAATACAAAGCTCTACACTTTTCTCATCTTTTCTTAACTCTTTCTCTTAATCCAAATCCTTAAACACACTTATAGCTTATCTAAACCATCTTACCAACTAGATCTACTTAACAAGTGTTACACTTTAATGCTCTTTACATGACCAAGTATCGCATGACATATGAACTTCTGCATGAGAATAATGCATGAATTAGTGAAATTGACTTTTGAAATATTTTTAGCATTATAATAAGATTTTCTAGTTAATAATTACCATCATTGTCCAAATCAAAATCATTAGGAATTTGTATTTCCCTAACTTATAGAAACAAACATAGTTTGCATAGTGAACAAATTAACCTCACATTCTTTTCCCATCAAATAAAACTTAATTTAGAAAAGGATTTAGTGTTAACTTTGGTGGAATAAAATTGTGGTAATTCCTAAAAACTAAGATACCTCATCCCAATGAATTGACTCTAACCCAATAGTTTAGAATATTCCTTTACCATATCTAGACTCCCTAACCGTTCCAATACATCAAAATCAAGAAAGCAATGGGCATTAAAAGATCTAGTTAAACAATTTTCAAATCCCTTACTTTCTTTTTCAATGCAAATAGGAAAAGAATCCCTATACCTAGTAAAGATGTCCTCTGGTGCTTAAGGCTCAATGACCAGCTTTTTGTGTTTCCCTTTTCTTTTGTCCTGTAGATGTAGAGGTGAAGGACTTGGCTTTTTTTTGCAAATGATGCTTCTTCAGAACTTTCAATATCCTTCATGCCTTTTTGGGTCAGTCATTTCATTCTCAGTATCTCAGAATGAATGATTAGGGTTTGATTGTGGGTGAGTGGTATTGCAGGTCGATTGTGATTGGAAAAAGAAAAGGAAAGATGAATGTTAAGATTTAGGGGAATTTCATAGAAAATGGGAAATAGAAAAAAAAAATTCCATTATAGAGTATGAGAAGGGAGAAAAATATGTATTTCTGTAATACTAAATACGAATTTGAAGTCTGCAGCCCTGCTCCATCTTTACTCCCTCCCAAATTTTAGCTCAAAAATCACCTTTAATGCGTATGTGCAACTTCCATTCATCCCTAAGTACTAAAATAAGTTAGACACCAACTAAAAACAACAATAAAAATAAAAGGAAATCTAAAACCAAAAATTCCAAAATTAAACTTGGGTTGTCTCCTAACGTGTGCCACATTTAATGTCTAGAGAAGACATTACTACTTTTAGCCTTATAGAGGATGGGTAGACACCAATTCCACCACTTTCACTAATGAAAGACCTTCATAATATGGCTTCACCTTATGCCCATTTACTTTGAATTTTCTCTCGATTTGGGGGTTCAACGATTTGACAACACCATAAGGAAACAATTGAACGACCTTGAATGGACCCTTTCATCTCAATCTCAGTTTTCTTGAAAAAAGTTTAAAATGAGAATTAAACAATAACAATTTCATACCAAAAAATTACTGGTTAAAAACTTGTCTTGGAGTTTTTTAGTCCTCTTTTTGTAAATATTGGCATTTTCATATGATTCATTCCTCAACTCATTTAGCTTATGCAATCGTAGTACTCTTTCTTCTCCCATTTCACTCCTCAGCTTGTTTAACAACCCAAAATGCTTTTATGTTCAAACTCCATAGGTAGATAACAAGTTTTACCAAAGACCAGTCTGTATGGACTTATGCTAATGAGAGTTTCGTAGGTTGTGCAGTATGCCTATAAGGCATCATTAAGCTTTATAGCCTAATTCTTATGTGAAGGATGCACAATCTTTTCTATTATAGATTTAAGTCGACTATAACTTACCTCTATCTGGCTTGAAATTTGTAGATGGTATGGGATGGCTAGCTGGTGTGTGACACCATAATTCTTCAAAAGCCCATCGAACACCTTATTGCAAAAATGACTACCACCATCACTAATGATTATTGCTAAAGATATTATTTTTCACAAATTTAACAACCACAATATCATCATTAGGGATGGTCTTAACCTATTTAGACATATAATCAACAGCAACAAGTATATATTCACAACCATTAGAAGGGAAAAAGGTCTCATGAAGTCAATATCTCAAACATCAAACAACTCAATAACCAACTTATAATTTTGTCATTCCTTTTACCTATATTCTCACTTCTTTGGCATTTATCACATCTAAAACAAAAAGAATGAGTGACTTTAAATAAAATGGCTCAAAATAAACCTGATTGAAGAACTTTATAGGTTTTCTTACCATCAAAATGACCCCCATATTGAAGTTAATGGCAAAATGCAATGATGCTCTACTTCTCCACCTCTAGAACACATCTTCTTATAATATGATCCTTGCAACACTTAAAGAGATATGGTTCTTCCCAACAATAGTTCCTACATAGAGACAAAAATCTTTTCTTTTCTCAGAAGGTCATTCAAGTCTTAAGATACCATAAGCCAAATAACTAACAATATCAACATACATGATATAACTCAAAGTATACTCACAAGTGCACGAACCAATTGTAATATTAGCAAGTTTACTTTTGAGATCGATATCTCAAGGACTTGATCTGTTTAAATTCTTAATTAATCTTAAATTACCAATTAACAAGAAAATTAAATATTAAACACTCTAATGAAGTTAGAGTAATTTGGTTAAACTAATAACAATGAACTAACACTAACTAAAACACAGTAGAAATTAATAAATGTAACCAATGAGAGGAAAAATAGGAACTTAGATCACAACCCCCAACTTGAATTCCCCTTAAAAAAATTAGAACTAATGAACTCAAATTTCATGGCTCCCACATTTAAGCACTAATTAATTAAGCTAATGACTTAACTTGAGTTCAGTCTAATTTTTAAGTTAAATTACAAACCGTTTGTCTAATAACTTAACCCAAAGATTTTCATTTAAGGTTTAATAATTGATGATTAGACAACTATCAAGCTAAAAATTAAATAAGCACAATTGAAATTGAAGGAAATTATTCATTCATTGAAAAGATAAATAAGGTTAATACAAACCGGAGTTGCTCAATAAGGATCCATTAAGTAGTTTAGTCTTGCATCATAATAACGATAGTCATGTTTATTTTGATAATTAAGTTAAACATTACAACATAGAATAAAGATATAAGAAACTAAAAGTATGCTACCTAGATTGGATCTCAAGCAGAAAGGTTGCTCTTGCTAAAACTCCAAACGAGAAAAACAAGTTTGCTGCTTAAAAAACCTCTTTATTAACTATCTCTCTGGTATTTGTCTATATGTTCCTAAACATAACACAAGTCTGAATTTGTAATCTAAAAGTCCTACTTGAAGTCTAAATTTAAAAACATGATACTTCCAAAGCAAAAGATATAAATATTATCTCCCACAAATTTGTTCTTTAAATAAACATTTATCTCTAAAGTTTGGGCCCCACTTGATAAGAATAGGAGTTTGAACATAACTAAACTTCATTGCACAAGACTTCATGACACACACAATGTCTTTATGCATGCCACAGAAGTGTAGGGTCATGGTAATGATGAGTTTGCACTGATTTCATGGACGGGTGACAAAAAGATAGGCTTCAAAATCATCGTGCCAACTTCAAATCGTTGTGCCAACAATAATGCCTTATGTTCGCAATAGATGAAGAGTGGGAAAGACCCCTCACGAGCATGACAATATGGCACGCACATGACACTACCCACTATGCTGCATATTTTCCTTCAACTCCTGTAAACACAAAATCAAACAACTAAGTACCTAAAAACATGTTAAAAACATAAAATTAAGCATAAAAACATAAATGAAAACTATACTAATCAGAGACATTTAAAAT
Source organism: Triadica sebifera (assembly GCA_023653625.1). Classification (NCBI taxonomy): domain Eukaryota; kingdom Viridiplantae; phylum Streptophyta; class Magnoliopsida; order Malpighiales; family Euphorbiaceae; genus Triadica; species Triadica sebifera. The sequence continues at coordinate 12,094,889 of CM042898.1, read as the reverse complement.
TCCCCCACATTTAAATATTACTTGTGCTCAAGCAATACCTAAACACAGAGAAATATTTAACATATTAAACTGACAAACTCAACTAATACACATGATCTCAATTTTCATAATCTCAAAGTTTCACTAATGCTCCAGTCTGACCCATATCAAATTTTCATAGTTATCTAAGCACAATACCATCATAACATTGGTTTCATATTCAAATTCAAAAAACAAACCAACTCAACCATAACATTGCCTCAAATATATAGTGTAAAATAGCCTAGCTAAGCTATCACCATAAACAACAAAAACTCATACATTAAAACCCCACACTTATTTCCTTGTAGCCATTCTTCTATTTTTGTTGATTTTTACTTAAAGTTAACAATTATTCCCTACCGAAGGTTCTGGGAAAGTCGGAACAGGAGAGCACTCATCTTGGGGTGGGCTTACTCGGCGTATTTCGGACGGCCCCGCTGACCCGAAGTGATTTAAAAAGATTCTTCTTTATCGATGGTGATCGGTCATGGTATCCATAGCATTGTTGCCGATACAGAAACAATTCTAATAAATGATGTTCATGTACCTTACGCAGTGGGGGTTTTTAGTTGTTAGACCTGGTACTCACTCTCAAGGAGAGAGAATAGAGATCAATAGGACAACGGAGAAACTAGCATAAAGAGAAAAGCCCAATCGAATTGCTTCTCTTTTTTACATTGAACTTTTAAATTTTCCTTTTCTTTTTTCTTTATTATGCGAGAAAACCACATTACGCTCATTTAGAGTGTTTTACATACTCAAATCCTTGGTAGTATAGTGAAGTAGATAAGACAAATGTATTTTATGCTCCATCTCATTAGTGTTGATAACTCTACTATTTAATTGAGTTTTTTATGATTAAAAACTTAACATACTAGTAGCCATTTCCAAATGGGATAGGTTAAGGCTTAATCTTGAGAGATTAAGATTACAAACCCTTTTTAAAGTTGTTTAAAAGTTATAACATGTGTTAGTAAAGGGTTATATGAGTTTACGGACGTTGAAAGGGCTAAAGTTAGGGTTTTTACCCTTATGGCTTTAAAGGCTAAGACTATGAGTTTTTGATGTTGATAAGGATATGTGATATGTGATAGGAGTTGAAAGGGGAGGTGGTGAAATCCACCAAAAGGATAAGCAAGCTTGAGAGAAGCTTGGTTTTGTGAGGCTCCATTAGAGGTATGTACATGTACGTGTTCAAATTCCCAAGTATGGCATGTTAGGTGTTATTTAAGTGATGATTGAATTGTATGCTTTAAATGCTAAATGTCAAGTTCAAATGAGGTAATTAATGCCATGAGATAAGATTTTGAGTTTGAAATCTATAAATGTAAGTATGCCTTGAATAAGAAATGTTTATTTTTGTAATGAATAGGTAAAAAATGATGATGCCTAATAAGTGAAAGAGGTAAGTAATAAATGATTAAATGTATACGAAAGCTTAAATGTTTGAAAAATGTAGTTGGTGAATAAGAAATGGTAAGTGTAGTGATTATGTATATTGAATGATCCTTTAACGTGTTTTAATGCATGATGTACTGAGAATGTTTATAGGAAAAGTTGTCATGGGACAATCCTTAGAGTCTTGCATGTGACTTGTAATGAATGCATGTTTTTAATGCTGTCAACTACTGAAAATCCCATATTCACGCCCGTGACTAAGTGTTCATGATCATGAATCTCATCTTATGAATAATATCATGCCCATGAAGAAAGTGCACAAAATGGATAGAAGTGTTTACGACATAGTTCATGGTTTGGTTCACGAGTAGAGGTGCCCGTGAATGAACCTTCACAGTCGTGAACATAAAGTTCACACCCATAAAGCTTGCTTCAATTGAGATTTACAAATTGTTTCAATGCAATGGCTATGCACATGTTTCATAATGATACGATTAAAGTATGCTTATATGATTTCCAGCACGAGAAGGTTACATGATGCATTTCCTCATGAACAAAGTATACATGATCAATTAAAGCCTAGACTTGATACTAAGACTAGTAGTAGGATAGATGGTGCACCATTAAGTGGGATACGGTACTGTAGTTATATCTTTACCCAGTCAATATGGTTTAAGCTTGGAGAGTGCCAATGACTTGAGGAGCCTGGACTGGCATATGTTATTACAAATGATATTAATGGTATGTTTACTCAGTCAATATGGCTAGCTTGGACTAGTGTCATTGACTTAAGGAGCCTAGACTGACACATGTTTACAAATAGTGGCAGGGTGGCTTAAGCTCGAAGAGCACCCCTATCCACAACCCGTATTCAAATAGTCGATGTTGAGAGTTGTTGGGAAATAATATCAAATATGTTAAAGTAAGTAAAGAATATAGTAACATGAAATGAATGCAAAGGCATAAGTATGCAAGTATGTTTATGCACATATTGAAATGTTACATGCTATAATTATCATTATATATGTTCAACGAATTATACTTCCATAATGTAAGATAGTATATATGATATTATGATTCTATTATCATGCCATGATATTCTTACATGATGCCATAAAATACGTATAATGTAAAATTATAAATGAATTTCTATGCCTATATGTACAACTAAACTTTTAGTAGCTTAGCGTGTGGGTGTTTTCCCTATGTAGGTCGGAGCTTTGTAGATAAGTAGAAGTTAAACAAGAGGAGTAGCTCATACATCAGAGACATCAGATCAGACCCTACGCGGGTCGATGATAGCACATGTTGCACTTTTGTATTTTGTGTACATGTCATAATAAGGGGGTTGTTTACTTGTATACATATCAATGTTAAAGAATTATGTAATTCCTTATTAAGGACATGTATTTTTGTAAACCTCTAGTCAAGGGTTAATATGTTTTATTTATGAAATGGAATTTCAATATTAAGTCAAGCATTTCTTTTACTATATATTTTATGCAAGTCATCATGGCCATGATGCAAAGAAAAGTTTAAATTTTCACAGGTTTTTTGCACATTGGTTATATAGCATCTGCTCGTTTAATCAGGTTAATCCTGGTTAGGCAAGAGGGTGTTATAGAATATTTTTCAGCTCATAATTCCTTGCTACCTCTCCAATACGATACACGATGTAGGGTTGCCAATTACATATCTATCATAATCTTTCATGGCTAATTGCCTCTGTGCACTGGCTTCTCTAGGGGGAATCGCCATCAGTTCATTTACTGCCTCTTCTTCCGAATTCCCAATGTTTAAAAAAATTCTTCTTTATCTTTATTAGGTTGTTCTTCTTGTCTCTGTGTCTTGGATCTCAACTCTTAATTCCTCTAAATGGATGATTCGTCTGACTTTGTTTGTTTACTTGTACCTAACATAAAACTAAACGATAACTAAAGTGAACAAATAGAATAAAATAAACACAAAAATTCATAAAACAATTAAACTATTTAAAAGAAAAACATTCATGAGTAAGTTAACTAAAAATCTATTCAACAATATTCCCTGGCAATGGCATTAAAACTTGATATAACTCAAAGTGTACTGGTAAGTTTGCAAGCTAATTGTAATATTAGCAAGCTCACTCCCGAGATCAATCTCTCGAGGACTTGTTCAGCTTAAATTTTTAATTAATCTTAAATTAACAATGAACAAGAAAATTAAATCCTAAACACTAACTAAAATTTAATCAAAAAATTTAATTAATTTGATTAAATTAATAACAGTGAACTAACAATAACTAAAATGTAATAGAAATTGATAAATGTAATCAATGAGAGGGAAAACAGGAACTTAGATCACAACCCCTAACTTGCATTCCCCTTAATAAATTAGAACTAATGAACTCAAATTTCATGGCTTATGCCTTTAAACACTAATTAAACAAGCTAATAACTTGACTAATGTTCAGTCCAATTTTCATGTTAAATTACAATTGGCTTGTCTAATAACTTTTCCACAAGATTTCAATTTAAAGTTTAATATTTGGTGATTAGAAAACTATCAAGCTAAAAATTAAATAAGTACAATAGAAACTGAAAGAAATCATTCATGCATTGAAAAAACAAATAAGGTTCATACAAATTAGGGTTACTCACTAAGCACCCATTAAGAATTTTGGCCTAGCATCATAATAACAATGGTTATGTTTATTTTGATAACTAAGTTAAACATTGCATAAAACAATAAAGATATAAAAAACTAAAAGTATGCTCCCTTGATTGGATCTCAAGCTAAAAAGTTGCTCTTACTGAAAATCCAAACGAGATTAACAAGTCTGATGCTAAAAGAACCTCTCTAGTAACTATCTATCTGGTATATGTTGATATGTTCCTAAATGTAATACATGTATGAATTTATAACCTAAAAGTTCTACTTGAAGTGTAACTCTAAAAATACAATACTTACTATACAAAAGATATAAATATTATATCCCGCAAATTTGTTCTTCAAATCAACATATATCTCCAAACTTTAGGCCCCACTTGATCAGAATAGGAGTCTAAACAAAATTGGACTTCATCACACAAAGCTTTGTCATGCACGTGCAATGTCTTCATGCACATGACAAGAGTATAGGGTCATGGCAACGATGTGATCACGCTGATTCCTTATGCCCAAAATAGAAAGATAGGATTTAAAATTATTGCACCTGCATCAAATCCTCGAGCCAGCGCTGTATGGGAAGAACTCCATTAGCCTATCACAATGCCTTACGTCTATGGCAGACGAAGAATGGGAAAGACTATGTCACACACATGACATTACCCATTATGCTGCATATTTTCCTTTATCTTTAATTTTTAAGTCAAATTCATATAAAAAGACCACACATCTAATAAGCCTTTGCTTTGCATTCAATTTATTCAAAAGGTACCTCAAGGCTGCATGGTCAGTATGCATAATAACTTTAGACCCTAATAAATAAGATCTAAATTAATCTACGAAAAATACTACAACTAAAAGTTCTTTTTAAATGGTAGAATAAATTACTTGGGCATTGTCTAGGGTTCTACTAGCATAATATATGATATGTAAGGTCTTATTAATTCTTTTCCTTAGTACATCCCCAATTGCATAATCAGAGGCATCACACGTAATCTCAAAATGTAGTGACTAATCTGGGGTTATAATTACAGGTGCAGTAGTCAATTTTTCTTTCAAAAGCATTAAGGCAATCATTGTCAACACACAAATTCAACATCTTAAGCAAGCAAGTTAGTTAAAGGATGTGCAATTTTAGAAAAATCTTTAATCATACATGCCTAAGAAAGCTCCTAATGCCCTTCACCGATGTAGGTGGTGGAAATTTAGCTATGAAATCGACCTTTGCCTTATCTACCTCAATACCTCTACTAGAAGCCACATATCCTCAGACAATCCCCTGCATAACCATAAAATGACTCTTTTCCCAACTCAAAGTCAAGTTACATTCAATGCATCTCTCAACCATATGAGTCAAAGTTTTTAGACATGCATCAAAAGTGGTACCAAAAATAGAAAATTCATCCTTAAAAATTTTAATACAGTCCTTAAGCATATAAAAAAAATAGAAAACATACACCTTTGAAATGTAGTAGGGGCATTGGAAATACCGAATGACATTCTCCTGAAAGCAAACTGTCAAATGGACAGGTGAAAGTGGTATTATCTTGATCATCAAGTATAATTGGTGAATTTTCTTTCATTTCAAGGCATAACTTGGATCCATGCGCTTCCAAAACTAGTTGTCACCCCACCAGTCGTAGGAGACGGGCGACGGAGGGATCGTACCATTCGAGCTTGTTGGAATGCTTGGATGCCTAATCTATGCAGAGTCGGCGCTCTATTCAATAATACCGGATGCCCCTACATAACTTCCTAAAGTCCGATTTGACCTATGGACGAATATGCAAGCATACGTTGGTTTGTTGCCCATAATTCATGAACCCAATTACCATATAAAAAAAATAGATTTAATTAAAAATAAAAAATAGAAATTTTAACCTAAAGACCATCAAAAAAATAGTAATAAGTATGTCCTAATAAACTTTCTAAAATCTAATCAACATATGAAAAAGGAAAATGATCCATTTTTTTTTGTTATATTCAACTTTTTTTAATCTATACACATCCTGCATCCCATGGTGGTTCTAGTAGGCACTAACTCCCATTTTTTATTTTTCACCACTATGACTTCTAACTTTTTAGGGACTACATGCATTGGACTCACCCATTTGCTATCAAATATGGGGTTTATTATATCCTCATCTAGTAAATTTTGAACCTCTTTTTTCACTACCTCTTGCATATTAAGTTTAAGTCTTTTCTAGGTATCCCTAACACCTTTGGCATTATCCTCTAAGATTATTCTATACATGCACATTGTAAGACTAATGCCTTTAATATCTTAAATACCCCACTCAATAGTTTTCCTAAATTTGCTCAACTCCCTAACAATTGATTCCTCTTCATTAAGCAAAAGGTTCGATGCTATAATAATAGGTAAATGTTTCCCTATCCTAAAAAGGTATATTTAAGAGTAGAATTTAGTTATTTCAGCTCTAATTTAGGGGATTTAGGGTCACTCTTCCTCTCTTTAGGCATGAGAGGGGTCAAACTTGGGTCTATTTCTACATGTTTGTTTAGGTCAAGGCTTTTGTGGATTTCTAAAATCTCCTCCTCCAAATTTTCATCCACTTTTTTTTATGGTTAAAGCTAATTCTAACTTTCCCTCTTTTTATCATAAACAAGTGAGTCCAAGCAATCTATATAAGAACATTCATCAGGTGATATATCAAATACTTTAAATTCCACAATCTCCCCTAAAACAACCATTGTGAGCTTACCATTACCAACACCTATTATAGTCTTAGTGGTTGCCATGAATGGCTTACCGAAAAGAATGGTTTGCGCTTTCTCTCTCAAAGGAGAAGTTTTCATATCAAGAACAACAAAATTGGCTGGAATGATTAATTTACGAACTTGGATCAATAAATCCTCATCTATACCTCTGGGATACTTGACTGACCTATCAGCAAGTTGTACACATATAGAAGTAGGTTTAAGTTCACCTAAGCCCAACTGTTCATACACTGAGTAAGGCATTATATTGATGCTGGTGCCCAAGTCTAACATTTCTTTAGCCATTTTTTTGTTTACTATAGTAATGTACACAGTAAAGCTCATAGGATCCTTCATTTTATAAGGCAATTGCTACTATAAAACAACACTAGCTGCCTCAGATACCATTACTTTTTCACTGCTTTCATACCTCACTTTTGTAAAAGCCAACTTCTTGCAAATTTTGGCATATGAAGGCAAATTCCTAATAACATCCAACAAAGGTAAGTTAATCTCAACTTTAGAGAACATATTAAAAATCTTAGAAAATTACTTATGCTTTTTGTTCTGCTTCAGCCTATTAAGAAAAGGAATGAGAGGTTTATATGTCTCTTTAGCCTTATGAAAATCATGTTTTCATCTCCCTTTTTGCTTGCTCACCATTCTTTTCTTTTTTATAATGCTTACCTGAAAGAGAAGAATCAACCACATTAATTTCCATATTAACCTTATTGTCATATACCTTACCACTTCTAAAAATAGTGACTGATTTAGCTTGCTCAGGTTGATTTGGTAGCTTTTCTTTTTTATTCTCTTGAACTACCTCAGCTATCTGCCTAATCTGAATCTTCAACCGATGTCACTTAAAGTGTACTTGCAAGTGCACGAGCCAATTGTAATATCGGCAAGCTCACCCCCAAGGTCAATCTCTCAAGGAATTGTTCACCTTAAATTCTTAATTAAATTTATATAACCAATGAATGAGAAAAAAATCCTAAACACACTAATCAAAATATAATAAATTGGTTGAACTAATAACAGAAAACTAATAATAACTAAAATATAGTAGAAGTTAATAAATGTAACCAATGCAAGTAAATAAATACTTAGATCACATCTCCCAGCTTGTATTACCTTTAAAAAATTAGCACTAACAAACTCATATTTCATGGTTCTCACCTTTAAACACTAATTAATCAAATCAATGACTTAACTAGCATTCGGTTTAATTTTTAGGTTAAATTAAAGGTGATGTTCCTAATAACTTGACCTTAAGATTTTTATTTAAAGTTTAATAATTAGTGATCAGAAAACTATCAAACTAAAAATTAAATAAGCACAATTGAAACTGAAAGAAAATAATTCATTCATTAAAAAATAAATAAGGTTCATACAAACTGATATTGCTTACTAAGAACCTATAAAGTAATTTAGCCTAGTATCATAATAACAATTATCATATTTATTTTAACAAGTTAAACATTACAGTAGAGAATAAAGATATAAGAAACTAAGAATATGCTTCCTGAATTGGATCTAAAGCTGAAAGATGACTCTACTAAAAATCCAAATGAGAAAAACTAATCTTTCCAATTGTATCAAAAGTCCAAATGTATATTCTAAAATCCCTAGTTGAATTCTAACTCTAAAAAAACAATACTTTCTAAACTAAAGATATCATAATTGTTCAAAAAGTCATTATGCTCAAATTTGCGTATATCTCCTAAGTCTAGGACTTACTTGATAAGAATAGTTGTTTGAACACAATTAGACTTTATCGCATAAACCATCATCATGCACGTATAGAGTTGGCACACCTGCAACATTCCTACACAATATAACGATGTCACACTCATGACATTATTGCACGTTCATGATAGTAGACAAAAGTCATGGAATCAATGCGTTTGTGCTAAATTCATGTGCCATGATAGAATGTTGACATTCAAGATCATTGTGCTTGCGTTGTATAGGAAGAACATCATACACCTGCGATATAAGGTTATTCTGGGTGGTACCCTCATTGGCAATGACACATTGTCACGCACATGACACTCTTTTTCATGCCTTCATTATTTTCCTACAACACCTGTAAACACAAAAATAAACAACTAAATACCTAAACATCCTTAAAAATCTAAGAATAAATATTAAAACATATATAAAAAGTATACTAAATAGAAACACATCACCAACCTTTTTGACGATGCTTCAATGGAATCCACCCTTCTATCAATCCTATCAATTTTTTTTTTAAGTAGCAACAATGAAGTTCTAAAGAATGTTTTCCAAAAAGAGCTTTCTAGTTGCATTTGAAAGTCCAGGTTGATTAGGAGTTGGGTAGGAGAGTTGGTTGCTTTGAAATTGAGGCTTTAGATATAGGTATTGATAAGGGTTCAAGATTCTATAGATTTGAGGTGGGTTTTGCTTGGTGTTTTTCCAAGAGAAATTGTGGTGGTTCCTCTAACCAAGGTTATAAGTATCGGAGTAGGGATTGTTTTGCTACCTAGGTTGGAAGGAATTCATTGCATTAGCTTGCTCCAGATCATTACATGCATAGAGTGAATAGAGGAACAAACTTTAGCCCCATGTCTATAAATACCACAAACCTCATTTGTGGGTGTGCTTCTGTTGTTGACAAGCATTATAACTTGTTTTAGTCAGCTATACTATCTGGAGGTCAACTCATTCCCACTAGAAACCTCATTAACTGCCACATTTATCCTCCTCACACTCTTTTGTTGTAAGTTTGCTCCCAGCATCTCAAAGATATCATACACCTTTTTTGTTGTCCTCTCTCCTATTACTCCCCCAACTACATTATCTACCATAAATGGTACTATTAGGTCAAGCCATCACAAAAGGAATGATTTGTCATAGGGTGGGGGTAAGCATGGTAAGGAAACTATAAATGAAGCATCTTGAATCTATACCACGCCTCATGAAATGTTTATGAGTCCTTTTTATAGAAGTTTGTAATTTCAACTCTCAACTCTTTAGTCTTTTGTTGTGAGAAAACCTTCGTCATAAATTTATGGTAAACCTCATCTTAGTAATGCATAGAATTAAGTGGTAGTGTCATTAGCTAGGCCTTACCTCTGTCCTTTAGAGTATGAGGAAAACACCACATTCTCAACTAATCTTGTAATGCCTTCTCATATAATTAGGACTAACCCAACTGAATGAGCAAGTGCCACATACCTTATGCGAAAAAACATGTGAAAATTTAAACTTTTCTTTCTTTTGAAAACCCTTTTTCATATGAACTCTTTTTCATATAAAACTTGTTAAACATATAATTCACATAAATATCCATAAAAGAGTATCTTTGATCCAAAAGGGAAGCATCATCATATATATATGAAATATCATGTTGGGGCTCCATAGTCCCGATGTTTACAAAAATACATGCTTTTAAAACCAAAATACATATTTCTATAAAATATAGAAATTCATGAAATTAAACAAAACTCATTCTCTATGACATGTACAAAATATAAAATATTACATAAATGTATCACCAACATGTCGGGTCTACTCTAATGTCTATGTGTTAGGCTTGCTTCTCTTGATCAACTTCTATCTACTAGGCTCTAACCTACATGAGGAAAATACCCACATGCTAAGCTACTGAAAACTCAGTGGTACATATAAGCATAAAAATTCAACATGCAACAACCATTCACATCATGTTATTCATATATATGGCATCATATCAACATTAACACATGGCAAAGAAAATCATCATATCATGTATCACACTTACCACCTGTAACCATTATAATATTGATCATTTACCACTTTCTAGCATATATACATTTATTACTTTGACATATTTGCACCTAATCCATTTAGCATCTTAGTACTTTTGTATCTTTGCTCAACAACTCTCAACTTGGACTATTCGGATACGGGCTATGAATAAGGGCGCTCTCCATGTTTAAGCCACCATGCCATTGTCTATATTATGTATGCATGTCTAGGCTCCTCAAGTCAATAGTGCTCTCCGAGCTTAAGCCACCTTGACTGAGTAAAATCTATATCTTTTACATGCAACATGGGATCAAGGGCATTCTCCGAGCTTAAGCAACCTTGTCCTTTAAAGAATCAATATGAAACATAAGTCTATGGTGTCGTTCACCCCCTTAATAGCATACCACTTATCCTACTTCTAGTTCTAGTATCAAGTCTAGCCTTTACTTGTTTCTTATTCTTTTACTATACATTTATCTCATTACATAAGCATTTATCATTAACATATTTACATTGATCATATAAAAGTCTATATATATCAATCATGTATTAAATATCGTATTATTTCGAACTTATGCATAGATATCATATTGAAAACATCAAAGAAAACAACATGTTATATTTTAATCATAATTCATAGGCGTGAACTATGCGTTCATAATCGTGAATATCCATTCATGAGCACCCCAACCTGTGAACCAAGTCATCAATATTTATGTCCAAAACTTGCACATTTCTTCATGGGTATGACTTCTTTGTTTCATGGCCTTGAGTCAAGTGGTGTCTCAAACCGTGAACCTTCCTACCTGAAATTGGCAGTTTCAGATGGGTGATTCACGATCATCACATACATGAATATAAGTTTTCCAGTAACAAAGCATTTAAGGCAAACCACATGTACTGTCTCTAATGGTTGTTCAATAACAACTTTTTTCTATCAACATACTTCTCAAACATGCATATACCATGCTATAACATCATCTAATCAATATACAAGCATATAAACATCACAATTGAACCTATGAATCTCAGGAACTCGTCATATGTTAATTAACTCCCATAACAAGCATTAATGACACAATTTGCCTTTATACCATCTTTAACTTTACCCCTTGCAATCATAATAGCCATCATAATTCATTACTCTTCTTAATGCCTCTTTAGGCACATTTATTGTATATAACCATTCAAGTATCATCAATGTTCCTATCATTAAATTCTTATGGTATTATCTACAATAATTACTTCCATAATAGCCAACCATTGACATTTAAGCATTCATAAGCATCTAACACACAACATGCCATATTTTGGGAATTTAAATCCATATATGTACATACCTCTAATGAAGCCTCAAAAACCAAGCTTTCTTCAAGCTTGCCTATCTTCTTAGTAAGTTTCACCACCTCCTCTTCCAACTCCTATCACATATAACATATATCTATCAACTTCTATAACTTATAACTTAACCTTTAAAAGATTAAACAAGATAAACCCTAACTTTAACCCCATTTACATAGCCTTAACCTCACTTAGCTCATCTCTAAAGCATACCATAACCTTAATCAAGCTTAAACATGGGTCTTAAACCATAAAAAATGTATGAACAACTAAAATCCTAACCCATTTGGAAATGGGTCTCTACCATAAATGGGTTCTACATAAAAAGAGACTATGAAAGCTTATAAAGAAGAAGGTGAAATGTGATTCCTTAACAAAATCAAGGAAACATTACTGGGATGAACGATTTTGAACTCCTCTCTTCCTCTTTAGGTCGCTCTTTCAATAACACAACTTTCCTCTTGCCTCTCTCTCTCAAGAACTTGTTAAACTTGATCTTTGATGTTGGTTGAGGTATTTAAGGTCTAGAAATCAAGGAAGAACAAAGAAATTGATCTCTGGTACAAAGAACTTCAAGTTCTAAGATTTACTTTTGAGTTTAGGTTGTGAGAGAAAGAAAAAACAATTATTGGGATTTTATATCTGATGATGTTCATAAACGTGACTCGATCTGTCACAGGCACGAACAATCTCAAAACCAATATTTATGGGCATGCCAAATAATTCACGGGTGTGAACATGGTACTTTTTACTTTTCTCACCTTTTCTTGACTTTTTCCCTTAACCAAACTCTTAAATACACTTATAACACCTCTAAACCACCTTATTAACTAGGCCCTACTTAACGAGCTTTATAGATCTTCATTAAGCCCATTCAGAGGGAAGGTTTTAATGGTAGCATAAAATTCTCTGATAAAGGTGAGAGGATCCTCATTTGATAACCCATAAAATGAGGGAAGTATGTTAAGATGAATGCTCTTCAACTCATAATTCATTACTGCTTCGCTCAGGACTATGCATGAAGTAATGTTACCAATGATAGGTCTAGCATAATCCTTCATGGCTAGTTGCCTCTCTACAACAGCTTCTCTAGGTGGAATAGTCATTTGCTCATTTACTTCCTCAACTTCTCTTCTTCTACTAACTCAAGATGTCTAGGCAACTTTCTTTTTTCCTCAAAAGATTGCTCTTCTAATCTTTGAACTCTTGATCTAAGCTCATTTGGCCTTCGACTAGATGACTCTCATGACTTGACCTTTTTGCTATAACCTGGTATAAAACCAAAATCAGTAATCTAAACTACAACTTAAATGCAAAAATGCAAATCAACTAAACTCACGTTGGCAACCTAAATTAACTAAGAATCTAATCAACAATTTCCTAACAATAGTGAAAAAAACTTGATATCAAAATCTAAACTCACAAGTGCATGAGCCGGTACTCGCAAGACATTTCCAAGTCATTCCCACCAAGAATTATTTAGCTTAAACTCCTAATTAACTCTAAATTGCCAATAAACTAAAAAAACCTAAACACTCTATATCTATTTTTAATTAAGTCTAAGTTGAAATAAATAAATTATTACTAAAAATAACTAAAATGAAATATAAAATAAATGGAATTAATTAGGTATTCAGTTTTGCATCCCCCAACTCTATATTTCCCTCAACAAGTTAAGAGCAGTGAATTATAATTTTAAGGCTCTCACCTAATGGCACTAATTAATCAAACCAATTACTTAACAATGTTCAGTTCAATTTTAAAGTTAAATTAAAGATGATGTTCCTAATAACTCAACCCTATGATTTTTATTCCAAAATTAACCATTGGTGGCCAATCTATTAAGCAAGAAACTAATAAAGCATAATTGAATTGAAAGGGAAATCATTCATTCATTTCATAAAATAAAATAAGTTCATACAAAGTTGGGGTTGCTAACTGAGCACCCATGAAATATTTAGCCTAGCATCTCTATAACAATGATCATGATCTTATTAATATTTAAGTTAAAAATTATAGTAGAAAGTAAAGATATGAGAAAACTAAAGTTCTTTCTAAATTATTGAAAACTCAAGTTTGTAGACAAGTTGATCCCTAAATCCCCAACTCGATTTTGAACCAACCTTCAAGAGACAAATCAACTTCTCAGGTAGAACTCAATCTACTGGAATACCAATGGAAGATTAGAAAAGTATATGATAATGGATATCTCAAACTCTAATCCTATAACATGAATTTATATTTCCTAAAGTTCTAGGTGGTATCTAACTCTTAAAAAAATTGTTTTATCTAGAAGTTACACAAACTTGTCCTAAAAAATCCCATGTTTCCTATTCCAACTAAAAATTTGTCAAATTTGATAAATCTCATGATTTTACAGGTAAATAGCCCACCGCGCAATAATGATTGTCACGTGTGTGTCCAAAACGTAATTTGTTATGTGGCCTTCAGCATCACGCACGCTATACTCCATCATAGGTGTGACAAAAACATTGGCATTAGGTTATTTGCTAGGCATTGTGGTCATACACCTCATCATGACCGTGACAAGGTCCTTAATTCAACTCAACTACTTCAAAATATCCATAATTGCTTCCAACTCCATCACATACCTAAAAACACAAAATTAAACAATCTAAGTATCAAAACCCTTTCATTAAACACCAAAAACACTCATTAAAACCAAACTTATAAAACACACATCATTTGGTGTTATTATGCCTAGTGGGGAATATGTAAAAAGTGGCTATTGAATTGCTTTATAGTTGAGTCACCCTAGTAACTCAACCTCTTCCTTTTCGGTTTTGCATGAGAATTTTTAAAAAAGATTATGGAGCTTGAAAATTCTACTGAAGTTATGTAATTTTGTATGGTGTACTTCATTTGACATTCTTCCAATGAGATCAGTTTTACATGGGAGGTTAAAGACTAATTCAAGCTTTGATGTATATCACACCATACTGAAGTGTGCTGAAGAATTATGGTTGTTGTTGCTCGTGCTTATGCTCATGTTGTTAGAGGTTGGAGGTGTTAGCTAAACTGAACGTGTGGATCATTTTTGTTCTTATTAACAATTCACCATGTGTAGTCATTCATCTATTTATTCTATGTTTTTAGTTTTTCTTATCCTACAGTTAGTTAGCTTCATTGTATATAATATCTTTCTTGAGGTTTGATGAAATGGAAGAAATTCTTCATTCACCATTTATGATCTTAGATTTTCTTAGCAAAGAAGTTTTGAGAAATTAATCATAGTATCAAAGCAGGAGATCATGTGATCCTATTTTTTTCTATTTGTAGTTTTATTTTGAGAGAGTTGCATTAGTGATGGAGTTTACAGAGGAATGATGTCGAACAAGAGAGATCTCATAATCTTGATGATCCTTTCCATCTACAAGGATCAGACAATCCCGGAGTGGCTCTTATTTCAGTGTCGCTCAATGAATCAAATTACCTGACTTTGGAGTATATTAATCAAGATCACTCTTGGTGCCAAGAACAAACTTGGTTTTACTAACGGCAAGTTGACTGAACCAGAGGAAGACAATCCAAAATATGAGAAATGGAAGAGGATTGACTTCATGGTACTTTTTGGTTATTAAATTCCATGAGCAAAGAAATTGCAGAGTCATACATTTACTCCTCAAATGCAAGACAACTATGGGAAGATCTTGAACAATAGTTTGGGGAAAGTAATGGTCCTCAAATTTACCAGATTCAAAGGGAAATCAGTTCAATTGAACTTGGTAATTCTATGATATCGATGTATTACAACAAAATTAAGAAGCTTTGGGATGAACTTAATGTTCTACAACCTATTCCTCAATGTGTGAGTGGGGTTGCAAAACAGTGTACGTATGAGTTGATAAAGGTTTAATGGCTATTAATTCACAGAACAAGCTTATACAGTTCTTAATGGGCTTGAACGATTCTTATGGCAATATAAGGAATCAGATTCTAGTCTTAGATCCTTTGCCAAATGTGAGTAAAGCCCATTCAATGATCTTAAGGGTGGAGAAACAAATTAGCATCCATATGAGTTTTGTAGAAACTGTTGAAGGAAATGCAATGTTAGCAAAAGTACAGTACAATGAGACTTCTTAGATGAACAAAAGGCACAATAAAAAGAGAGAAAATGATAGTAAATAGGAGAAATTTTGCCTACATTGTAAAAAGAGTGGTCATACCAAGGAGACTTGTTTCAAGTTGAAGGTTACCTTGAGTGGTATAACTAGATGAAACAAAGAGAAAAGAATGGTGGAAGAGGACAAGTGAACATGGTGGAGATCCCATTAGATGAGGAATAAGAAGCAGAACTAATTGGGTCTTGGATGAATTCTTTTTCAGAAATGTTTAGGCAGGAAATGATGAAATACTTGAAGGAGAATTAAGGACATATGAGGGAGCAGGTCAATTTTGCAAAAATTCATGAGTTTGTAGGTAATATTTCATATCAGAAACTTAAATGCTCCAATAAGAATATAGTGCAATAGATTATAGACACAAGTGTAATGAATCACATTCGCGCACACAAATCATCCTTTTTAAACTTGAATCCTATTAAACATAAAATTGTAGTCAGCTTGCCAGATGGAACCAAAAAACTTGTGACACATACAAGTGACATAAATTTGCATGGAACTCTTACCCTAACCAATGTACTCTATATCCCCTCCTTCAGTCATAAACTTTTGTCAGTCAATAAGTTGACCAACGAACATTCCATTAAGTTCAATTTTCTTGATAATTGTTGCCTAATACAAGACCTGAAGATTGAGATGATTTTGGCTATTGGGAATGTTACAGAGAACCTTTATGTTTTGAGACCAAACTCATTCAACAATGTCAAGCCTGTTTGTAACAATCTTAGTTTGTAAAATACTAGAAATAAAATAATTTGTTATGTGAATAGCTTTTCTAAAAATAGCTTGTTCGTATGGCACCAGAGATTGGGCCATCCTTCTATTACTGTCATGAAACATTTCAGTTCCTTTCCTGATGTAAAAAATATATCAACTCAAGCTTGTGAAATATAACCAAATGCTAAACAAACAAGACTAAGTTTTCCTATTAGTACAATAAACAGTTCCTATAACTTTGAGTTTGTGCATATGGATGTGTAAGGACCTTATCAAAAAGCATCTAAATCAGGTTCTCATTATTTCTTAACACTGGTGGATGTCCATAGTAGAACAACCTAGACTTTTCTAATGCAAAGAAAGAAACAGATATCTTCTGTCTTGCTCACTTACTTGAAAATGATTCAAAACCAATTCCAAACCACTGTTAAAAATATTAGATCAGATAATGGGTCAGAATTCTTAAGTCAAACATGTCAAGCCATATTTTCTCAATTTGGTATTTTACATCAAAGATCATGTCCACATACACCACAAAAAAATGGTGTAGTGGAAAGAAAGCATCAACACCTCTTACATATGTCAAGAGCCTTTCTTTACCAAGCTAGTTTACCAAAACATTTTTGGAGTGAAGCCCTTCTTCAAGCTACCTACTTGATAAACAAACTCCATATCCCTTTACTTTCTTGGAAAACACCTTATTCCTATTTTACCATAGAGAACCATATTATAATACCTTAAAGGTATTTGGTTGGCTCTATTTTTCCACTAATACCCTACTACACAAGGATAAACTGTCACAGGGCTTTTAAATGTATCTACTTGGGTCATTCACCAAGGTAAAAGGGGTACAAAGTTTTTGATTTAGAATCCAAGAAAATTTATGTTTCCTAAGATGTATTATTTCATGAAAACTAGTTTCCTTTCCTTCCTCATACAGATATAGGTAAGTATATTTCACCCCTTCTTTTGCCTATAAATATAGATACAGATAGTCCCTATATGACATCTTCTTCAATATTAGTTCTTTCATATTCATCAGAGTCATCTCCTACCTTTATATTTAGTCTTATAGCTGAACCCATAGAGCTGGAATTAGATCATTCGTTCATATCAAGCAATAGAAACATTAACCCACCAAACTGACACAGTACAAGAATTAGTAAACCACCACCTTGGTTAAATGATTTTGTTTGTATTATTTCACAACCCACACCTCTAACTAACTCATCCAATCTCACACCACCTATATATCCTTATATCACCCCATCCCATTTTACATCTGCACACTTAAGATTTGTTGCTAATGTGTCTATTGTCCAAGAACCATAATCTTATTTATAGGCAAAGGGGCATCTTGAACGGGAAAAGGCTATGGAAGCAGAATTACAAGCATTAGAGGCTAACAATACTTGGGAATTCACTGTATTACCTAAGGGCAAGAAGGCTATAGGTTCAAAATGGGTTTACCAAGTTGAAGTCCGTTGGTACCATTGATAAATTTAAGGCACGATTAGTTGCAAAAGGTTATCATCAAATATAAGGTATTGATTTCAAGGATAGCTTTTCACATGTAGCTACAGTTAGAGTTTTATTTTCCATAGCAGCAACAATGAAATGGAGTTTGCATTAACTAAATATTAATAATGCCTTTCTTCATGGCTTTATTGACGAATAAGTGTTTATGCAACGACCAGAAGGTTATCACAAAGCTCAGCCAGGACAAGTTTGTAAGCTTAATAGAAGTCCTTATGGCTTAAAACAAGCTTCAAGACAATGGAATATTGAACTCACGCACAAATTGCAGGATTTTGGTTTTCAACAATCACAGTGTGACCATTGTTTGTTCATATACTCCAAAAATGAAGTTTTCCTTGTTCTTCTTGTCTATGTTGATGATGTTCCACTTGCTGATAACTCTAACAAGGAAATAATTCAAGTCAAACAGTACCTACATAAAGAGTTTACCATTAAAGATTTTTCTCATGCTAAGTACTTCCTAGGTCTGGAGGTTACTCGTTCTAATACAGGATTATTTGTCAACCAAAGGAAGTATGTCGTGGACTTAATACATGATGTTGGTCTTCTAGAGGCAAAACCAATAGCTACCCATTTGCCTAAAGGTCTTAAATAGAAATAGACAATGGAGAATTGCTATCAGATCTTATGCCCTATAGAAGGATGATTAGGAGATTGTTGTACTTGGGATTTACAAGACCTGACCTGACCTACACAATTCAACAATTAAGTTAATTCGTACAGGCCCCTACAAGTACTCACTGCAGTCAGTCATACATATATTGAAATATCTTAAAGGTTGCCCATCTCTAGGAATTTATTTTCATACAACAAACTTTTTAACTCTTGAGGCTTATTACGATGCTGACTAGGCCTCTTGGCCAAATACCAGGAGATCATTAAGTGCTTACTGTGATTTCCTTGGATTTGCTCTCATTTCTTGGAAGACAAAGAAATAGGCTACATTTTCTAAGTCTTCAGCCAAAGCAGAATACATAAGTATGGCTTCTACCGTTTGTGAACTCCAATGGCTCTTCTACATTCTCCGTAGTCTTCAAGTATCTTTTCCTCTTCCCATTAGATTGTACTGTGATAATAAAGTGTCCCAACATATAGCAGCTAATCCAATATTTCATGAACTCACAAAACGTCTAGATATAGATTGCCATATAGTACGGGACAAGGTTAAACAAGGCTTCATAGCAACTCATCGTGTCTCTTTTCAAGAGCAGCCAGCAGATCTTTTCACTAAATGACTTGCTACTCCACAATATTACAGATTGTTGTCCAAGTTGTCCCTAGTAGATTGCTACCAAGTTCAACTTGAGGGGGGAATGAAGACTAATTCAAGCTTTGATGATATATCACACCATGCTGAAGTGTGCTAAAAAAGAATGGTTGTTGCTACTCATGCTCATGCTCATATTGTTAGAGGTTAGAGGTGCTAGCTAAACTACACGTGTGGATCATTTTTGTTCTTGTTAACAGTCTGCCACGTGTAGTCATTCATCTATTTATTCTGTGTTTTTAGTTTTTCTTATCCTATAGTTAGTTAGCTTCACTGTATATAATATCTTTATTGAGGTTTAATGAAATGGAAGAAATTCTTCATTCACCATTTCTGATCTTAGATTTTCTTAGCAATGAAGTTTTGAGAATTTGATCAGAGGTTACCTCAAATCACTCTTTGCTATTGTTTTTGTAATAGCATATAATAGAAATTCATCTTTTTTTGGATTGTCCACTGGTGCATTAGGTTTGGCAGCAAGTAGAAACTTTGCAGGTATGTAATGGGTGAAGTGAAATTCAAAGGGTGGCTGGGCTCCTTTTTAGATTATTTTGCAGTGGAATTAGTGCATAAGTTTTGTGTTTTAGCTTACAATGTATGATTCTATTGAAATAAATGCATTCATGGTGGCTCTCCTTTTATTCCTTCACAAGTGGTTCATGCTTCCATGACTTTTCTTGTTGAGTTTTGTGTGTTACAACCAATGGATGGCGCTGCTTCTCGGCCAACTAGGTCCTCTTCTATCAAATGGTCTCTCTTACCTATGAATGTTGTAAAGATTATCTTTGATGCTAGTATTATTAATCATGGTTTGGTTACTCTGGTTGTGGCTTTTCGAGATGAAAAGGGCTCGATTTTGGCCTTATGCTACAAAAAGGGTTCAAAGGCTTTGGGATCCTTATACGAGTGAAGCCGTGGCTATGGTTTATGGTCTTTGACTTGCCATCGACCTTAGTTTCTGTAATGTTATAGAAAAATCGGATTGTAAGTATGTGGTTGATAAGTGGGTAGATGAAGTTCATTTCTTCAACGGCTCAGGTGTTGCCTTAATGGATTGTATTCAGTTAAGCCATTTGTTTTTATCATCCTCCTAGAGCAGTGTTCCATGTCAGGCAAACAAGGGGGTGCACTCTTTGGCAATGCACTCATCTAGAATTGCTAATGAATTTATTTGGGTTGCGGAAGCTCCCCTTTTTTACTTGATTTGCTTGCGCATAAATCCCATACAGATGTTTCTCTTAGAAAAGATCATAAATTGAGTACATGGGGTGAACCTGCTGGTCCAGATTTATTTCTTTAAGAATTTTTCAGTTTTATTTATTTATTTATTTATTTATTACTTTGGTTGTATGAAAGTTATCTTCTATCAAAAAAAAAAAGAAGATTGTCTCGATCTTTTTTTTTTTTGTCCAAAGAAGACAGTTTATTTTCTTTTTAAAAATATATTTATTTATTAATTCTCTATTCTATTTCTATTTAAGGTGTCTTACATCTATAAATATGAGATACATTTTTTATTTTCTACTAATCTTTTTAATTAATTTAGGAATATATTAGTCAAAACACTTTTTTAATTGTTTTAATTATGTGAAATAAAAAAATAATATTTTTATGATTGATAGAGTATTTATATTTTATGCAAAGGTAAGTTTTTATTCGATTGGCGAAGACATAAATGAGATACGAATTTTCGGTTCTCTTCTCCCACAGATTGTAATTAAGAAGTAAGTTTAGGAGAAAACATCCAAATCAAAGCCCCAGTTTTGGGTCCTTGTAAATTATGTGGTTGCATTCTTGAGTCACATGCTCACAGAATGCTTGAATTGAAATTTGAAGGTTCATTTTTCATTTTCAGTATCATAGTATCTTGTTTATTTTGTCATTTCATATGTTTTTGTGGTCCAATTACAATTAACCACATCATAAGACGTGTCACTGTCCTAGCACATGGTACAATCAACTGCATGTTCCTTTGTTGTGTTTTTCTTCTCTTAATTATTTTTTTAATAATTATATTATTTTTTTACAATTTCTTAAAAATTATATCAATGCATTTTAATTTTATTTATATAAAATTATCTTTTGAAAGGTACTTAATGACACATCTCATATTCTGCATGAACACTAAAAAAATGTTTTAGCGTACTAAACCCATAAGATAATCATATATTATGGTCACTAAGTAATTTAAGGGATTACTATTCATTGTGATCGCTAAAATAGTGACAACAAATAAGTGATTATTTAACAACCACACTATGTGATCACCATTTTATCTCCTTGTAGTCAGTAATTGCAAACCATAGTGAGCCTCCTAGTAACAAAAATAGTGACTAACATTAGTTGTCACAAAATTGTGGTTGCTAATGTGGTCACAAAAGTTGGTCACATTTAGCAACCACATATTATGGTTGCAAAGTCTGGGATTGCAGAAGTGATTAGAAAATACATGGAAGATATATCTTCATTTAGTGACTAAATGTTGTAATCGCCAAATTGTTGGTATTTCTTAAATATTTTTTAAAAAATTATGAAATATTTTAATTAAATAATAATAATAATAATTATTATTATTATTATTATTATTATTATTATTATTTAAACAATAATTATAAATATTAGAACATAATTATCATGTAACAAACAAACAAAAATATGTTATACCATGAATTAGTTTATTGCAACAACAATATAAAAATTTTCATAAAGATAAAAAAAAAAACAATGTAAGTCCCAATACATCAAATAAAGTAAATAAATAAAATAAAATAAAATAAAAATCAATGCTCAAAGACTGAAAGAATGGATCTAGTGGTGGCCAGTCATTGTATCCATATCAAATAACTGACGATTCTGATACTTATTTTTTGAACACGTACGCTTTAATTTTTGTCAATCCATCCATTCTAGACGAGTGCATGCAAATTCTATGAAATTTTTATCATCTAACATATTTCGAATGAAGAAGGTCATTTTTTAGTCTTTCATATATTCATTGTTGGTCATCATTTGTGTTATACAGACAATGAATCAAGAAGGGGGTTGAATTAATTATGAAATAAAAAATCAATTAACTTTAAGTGTGGAATAAAATTAAATAGAGTAGGGAATGAAAGATTATCAAACACAAGATTTATAAAGGTTCGGGTATTAATAAACTCTACTTCTCTCCCCAATCTCAATTGGGTGTTTTACTAGCACACTAAGTGTTACAATGGAGTTTTACAAGCTCACTCCCAACTATGGTGTTTCTCTCAATGACTAACACCTAATCCAAAAATTCCCTTGTATTTTAATGGCTCACACAATAAACCAATTTCTTATGTTTTATGGCTCACATAATAAACTCTTACAAGTGTTTCAATCTTAACCCAATATATCCAAACTCACTTGAGTAATTGTTTACAATGAAAATACTCACCAACCTACAATGCTCAGAAATTATGAGCAATTAGGTTTTTACAAATAATAAAGGTTTTGCTGAAAATAATTAATGCACAAGGCTACAACAAGATTAAAGATTCAAAGTAATTGTTGTTTTTCTTTTGTTATGATTCATAACTGACTTGCATTTATACTTCCTCTGCGAATTATAGCCGTTTGGATACATTTAATGCGAAAATAGTCGTTGAACCAGCTTTTAACTTCGCGTCTGACATGTTTCTCTGTCCTCATTCACGGGCATGAATATATGTGTCAAAGTCGTGAATGTTCTTCCAAGTCGGGGTCCAAGTGGTGACTCTAGTCGTAAAGCTCTCTAGAATATTTTGACATGTTATCTCACAGGCATGACTAGCTTTCATAGGCGTGACTGATTTGATCATTCATGATTAGTATGATCCTTTATGGCCGTGAACTTTGAATGGTGGAAAGTTAGTGTTAACCTATATTCATGGGCGTAACATAAGTAGTCACGGGCGTGACTTTGCTATTTCTTCTAATTTTGATCTTCAAAAGTTGTTTTTCATTCTTGTATCATATTCTAATCAAGATATATCATGTTCAACACACTTAGAACACAAGTATTGTTAAATACATTATTGCTATTTTATTTGTTAATATCAAAATGACAAAAATATCTCTCAAAATTCAACAATTTGTAATTAAAAGATGCGATAAATTAATAGTTAATTAGAGTTTGATGTAAATTTCATTTTTCCATGCAACCTATTGTTCATATATATGTACAGCTTTCCGATTTTTTTCCTAAATCTATTGGTCAAGACACCATAAGCATCAATGATTCATTCGTGAGTATAGATGCTCCATTCACCTTAACTACAAACAAGTAGCAATAATAGTGATATGTTTCTTTTCTTTTGAGAAAATAAAAAAAATGATTATATTAATAGTTATTTCTAAATATAAATAAAATTATGAAAAATAATATAATGAATAGTTTAATGCATCTCATATCTTTCATCAAATAAAAATAATTCATTCCAAGCAAAAGTCATAAGACATTCCCTACTTAAGCTATCATTTATCAATATTTTATCACTTTATGCATTTTTCTCTTATTGCCCAATTTTGCAGTCGCTACCTGAGATGCGATGTTGCAACTTATCTTTCGTGAGCACTCTTCATAGTTGCACCGCTCCCCATGAAATATTCTATCTCTCCACATTTATGTAATCTCACAAATGTTAATATTGGATTATGGATGCTCAACTTAATTTAAATCCTGATAAATCCAATTTGACAAATTCCAATTCCAAATTCTATTAGGAGTAAGGACAAACTATATAGGTTCTAATAAATATTTCAAATTTTAATAGGTTTTAATTTTTACATAAAAATAAATAGCAGTTTGAAAGGGACAAATCTCTATTAGAAGAGTTGCTACGGGGTGGAGGCTATTAGTGATGACAGGCAAAGAGAAAGACTATTGGGTTGTTGGTGATGACATCCTTGTCTCCTTCATTTGGGACGAGAAAGGCTAACGACGGGAATGGATGAATGTTCCTTCACTAGTGGCGAGAAAAGTTGGTGGCTAGCTAACAACAACAAGAAGAAAGAGAGATAGACCGTAAAGAAAAAATAGAGAGAGAGAAGATAAGGCTCATGAAAATGAGGGGAAAGAGATTTAGGAATTTTCTAGAAAAAAAATTAGCGACTATAGCATTTAGTAGCTATTGTGGTCGCTAATTTAATAAATTTAAAGTGAAGATTTATATCATTTTATTTACTTCTAATTAGTGACCACAACAAAAGTGGTC
Organism: Triadica sebifera; assembly: GCA_023653625.1. Lineage (NCBI taxonomy): Eukaryota > Viridiplantae > Streptophyta > Magnoliopsida > Malpighiales > Euphorbiaceae > Triadica > Triadica sebifera. The sequence continues at coordinate 12,070,128 of CM042898.1, read as the reverse complement.
ACTAATTATCAATATATAAAAGGATAGAAATGTCGTCATTTTAGGGGTCACTTTAGTTATGATCACTGATCATCATAAATACTAATATGGTCCCTACTTACCATAATATAAACACTAAAAATTGACATTTTTTCCAATATTTAGCGACCACGATTATGATTGTAAAATCATCATGTAGCACCCTGCCTATGTAACACACAGACAAGCTAAATGAAACTAGTTTGATTTTAAAATTTTTATTTAATATCTTAATTGATATTTTTTTATTTGAATATACATTTGAATTCATTTATCAAAATAAATCATCATTTTACATAAATATTATACTTCATTATAATTATCAAAATTAATGGCTTGTACCCCACATCTAAATATATAGATATAATACCAAAATACAAGACATGTTCTTAACTATAGAGAAGATATGTCTACCAAACTCATATGCATGATAATGAACAAAATGCAAATATAATATGCATCCAACTCTCAACCATTTCTGACACGTCTCCTTTAGTATGGGCATGTACTTCCTTTATCAAGTTCACAGTTTACTATTTGCAAGCATCAGTTCCTGCACGAAAAAAACTCACGCTAAGTCATTTCTAGCTTAGTGGTACATATAAGCATTTAAGTTTTCTCATGTAGTCACACAAACATGAGTCACAAAAATCATGACATAATTTAAATAAATCATTGCATAAAATTTAGAAAATATTATAATAAAATAAAATTTATGTTTTATTATATTATTATTATATTTGCATCAAGGCATAAATTGCATATATTTAACCATATATAATATATAAAATATTAAACATTTTACCTCCTCTCGTGTTCCATATTTTATTACATTTCTTACAATGTCCTTTAAATCATTTTATTAAATTTACACATATAGACTTAATTTAAATAAATTTTTTGACATATTATTTCAATTTAATATGTTTCCATAACTCATTTTAAAGTAATTGATTTCCTTAAAATTATTTTAGTTTAGTTAACACAAATCTTAATCCATATAAGCCTAAATATTTTAACATATAATTGTCAAAATTGCATAGTAGATAATTCACAATTCAATTCACAATAATCCAATATACATTATACAAGAACAAACACATGGCTATACAATATTACCAAATTTATTAATAATATATATATAACTCAATTATAAATTTAACTTACCTTAATAAATATTTATAATTCATGTTATCTCACACATTTATCTCTCAATGAGTACATGTATGTCTTTTAATTAATTTATATATAATGTTTTAATATAAATAGTCCAAATCTCATTACCGGACTGTTCGGATATAGGACGTGTAGTAAGGCCGCTTGCGAAGTTTAAATACCCTACGCACTATAGTCTCAAGTCAAGAGCTCTCATGGAGCTTAAGCCTCATGACCGAGTATAATCATATCATCTGTGTACAATTAGGACATGGGTGCTCTCGGAGCTAACACCACTATGTTCCTAAACCATATCAATATCGGTATCATAATGCCCCCACAATGGTGCACCATCTATCCCTAATTAGTCCACACGTTGAGAACTGGACAATTAAAGTTATTAATTATTTATATTCTTTATATATTAATTTGATAGAATCAATATTTCCTTTATATTTTTAATAAAAATATGATTATAAATTTTAATATCATATTATCATATGATATTCCATTATATATAACCATTTACGTAACATTGACATATTTTAATTAGTTTTCTATACAATCAAAATCAACAAATCTTTTAATACATAACCAAAATTTATAATATCTTTATGAGTCCAAGTATGTTATATAACTTCTCTTTCATATCAAATATATATGTCATACATGACTTTTTATCTTCACTCTCTATTGTCATAATTATTCAATAATTACCATTAATAATTATCTCATTTTTAATCAATCATATACTAATCCATATTAAAAAATATATTATGTTACATACATTTTCCACTCATTTATATTTTCTAGCATGTCATCTTATCCTTTGACAATCATTTCACATTTTAATACATTATTCAAATATATAATTTATTCAATTAACACACAAGCATCCAATAAAGGCAAACCAAAATGTATATATGTACAAACCTCAATGGAGCTTTTCCAAAATCTAAAATTTGGAGTTTGTCTATTTTTATTGCTCTTCCTCTTGTTGAGGGCCTAATATAAAAATATAATTGATTAATATCTTGTTACAATATTTATTTTTTTATTATAGTTTAAATAAATAACAGAAATTTCTCTTAAACGGTCATATGACCTTTGAGGACTATTAACTCTATAACGTTTTTTATTCTCCTTCAATTTATATGATTCTTATTTCTAATTAAATTTAACATGTAGACTTATATCATACTAAAAGTTTAGAATTTTTGAACCATTACACAATTTTTAGTATAATTTTAAATATTACTCTGTTTTCTTCCCTTAGGCAATTTTGGGGTGCTACTTTCCCCGTGTACATTCAATTTTTATGAAAATTTTTATAAAGTTAGATAAATTAATTTGGAATATTTTTTATGTTTTCCATATGTCCAGATTCGGCTTTTAAGGTTTTCAAATACTAGAGGATTATAACTGGTTCGGAATAGAATGAAAACCTGACGAGTTCACTTGTTAAGATCATAACTCACAAAATAAATAACAGTTTTAGGTAATTCTTTCACAAAAACTTAGATAAGATATAGAAATAAAACTTTTATATTTTGAACTTTGACTAATTCAATCTAAAAATGGGTCAAATATAAGGATAAAATTACTAGAACTATACAGGCATATTGAACCAGTCTCATCAAGGAACAACCATAGTTAATTTTACTATAACTCAATCTACACTCTACAACTTTTGGCAGAGACCTGTATCATACATAGGTCCACAACTTTTATGTTTTAACTTACCTTAGATTTAGCCTTTAATATAATCAAATTAAGAAAAAATCGTAGGTTATTTTGTTGACACATCTTCCTGAACCAGTCTCACTCAAATAAGCATTTCTATTCATATGCTCAAAATAATTCCTTTCAATTTGATAAATATATAAGCAACACATATATGAACAATTTTATATTTAATACTTCTCCAAATTTGATTCATAAAGTAATAAAAAATAGATCGAAAGTTACTACTATAACATACCCCTAAAAGCTATAAGTTACACAATAATAATGGAAAAGAGATTACTTATCAAGAGCAAATTTATTTGAAGTGATTTTGATGCAAATTTTGAGTGAAATTATAAATAATTGGGGATGTTATTGGGAGGAAGGAAAAAGATGATGATGATAAGAGGAAAAGTGTAGAAGTTATGATGAAATGGGGCAAATGAAGTCTTAATTGACTTCAACCCCTTCTCCCAAATTTTCACCTTTTTTTTACTGTGCTTATTATTATTATTATTATTATTATTATTATTATTATTATTATTATTATTATTATTATTATTATTATTATTATTATTCACACATATACTCATATTTAATCCCCTTAATTTTTTTTACCAAAGTACAATTTAATTATGTGGTATAATTTAATCAAATTTATCATGTCAATTAATTTATTTTATTTTAATTTCTAATTTAGTCATTTATTATAGCTATTTTAATATATATAGTCTATCATATATTTTCTATGTATACCACATACTTATTCTAACTTATACTAATTAGTGAGCGTTATAATTTTCTCTCCCTTAAGATGTTTCATCCTCGAAACATACTTGATACATTGCAGTTGAACAAATAGGGAGTATTGAGTTCTAATCACTTGTCCGTTTTTCAAGTAGCTCATTTCATTGTGTGGTTTGTTCATAGTATGTTCACTAATGGTGCATGCTTATTTAGAGATTCCTTAATCTCTCGTGTTAAGATGCGGACTGATTTCCTCTTTAGATGTCAAATCATGTTTCACTTGAATACTTTTATCTAGTACAATGTGAGAAGAATCCGATATGTATCGTCCCAACATCAAGACATACGACACATTGTGTATCTGACGCAATTCCAATGACAAAGCGAGTATATTAGTTATCGCCATAACTATCTTTACAATTTCCTAAGGTCTAATGAATCTTGGGTTTAACTTGTCCTCTCTCTTTGCTTTTTTTTTTTTCAAAATTCCAACACTTTCTTCCAAGGTGAAGTTTTAAGGAGAAGCTTTATCCCCTCTACATACTTAATTTCTCATCTCTTAATATTAGAATATGATTTCTACCTGATTATAGTTGTCTTAAGTTTTTCTTGGGTAGTTCTCCTTCATAATACATCCACCTAAGGATGAAAGGTTATACATAAAATTGAGCTTAGGGTCTAAAGTTCTTTGTAGATTACCCCAAAATTGATATGTAAACAGAAAATCTCTATTTGACACAATAGAAATAGGCATTCTAGTGGCAAAATTTCTAGTAATTTGTTTACATTTTTGTTATGTAATAAAGATTAGATGTAACAATCCACTTAAAAAAAAAACTCATGTCTCTCCCCCTTAAAAACCAACTCAACTAACTCAACAAGCTTATTATCTTGTCTTTGAGTATCCTTAATTTTCTAGGTAAAAGTAAGTTGAACACACAACCTTACCACTATCTCTCTACTCGCAATATCTACTCTATCTCAGATTCAACTCTTCCTAAAGGGGAAAATATTTCAAATTCTTGTTTTCCATATAGAAAAAAACAATTCCCTCCAATAAGATTATGGTGATAAAATTCAATGCAAAAACTATAGTTATCAACTCTAGATCATACATAGAATAATTTTTCCTATACATTATTGAAAACAATCTCTAACTACTTTACCTACCCACACATCGTGATCTAAAGAATTTATAACCTCAATCTCATATTCTAGTCCCCCTCCAATCATGCTATGTTAACTAGATGTACTTGTATAAATATACATGAATGTGTAGAATCCATATCTATGAGTATATAAAGGTCAGAATCATCTGATAAATACATACCAATAATAAAATATGTTGTTGACTGATCTTCTTTAAGCTTTCATAGCATAGGCTCGGGGTGAAACTCTGTTGGGTCCAAGTCTATTCAGTGTCTTTAGAACAACCTGCCTAGTTTGGCCTCGTCCTCCTCTAGGCTGAGTAGGAACTGATTTTATCGTCTGAGTAGGAGTTATATTTGTCAAGAGCGGGCAATCCTTCCGTATGTATTCCTTAGACCAACATTTAAAGCAATCACCTATGACATGCCAACATTCTCCTCTATGGTGTCTATTGCAATTGTCACACTTGGGTATATATTCTTTCTTTCTAGTAAAATGGGTTTCTAAAACAACATATTTCTTATATGACTCCCTAATTCTTCTTTTCTTTCTCCTAGTCTTTTTTATCCCATACTTTGCAGTTCATGTAGATTGAGAAGGATTAGGAGTAGCACTAATTCCCTCAACATTCATTGCACTAAACTGACGTGGTGACCTAATGTCAAGAGAACTAAAATTTTCAACTATTCCAAGCTCATCGAAAAATATCTCTCTATAAGTCTACAAGTTCACAGAGAAATAGCCCATATTAGAGTTATATAAGACACATGTATGTATGTATGACAAACCCTTTCCCTTTTAGGTCAAGAGATGCCTAAACCTAAGCTATGACACCATCAAATGTAACATCCTACCTATCTAATACACAGACAAGCTAAATGAAACTAGCCTGAGTTTAAAATTTTTATTTAATAACTTAATTGATATTTTTTTTATTTGAATATACATATGAATTCAGTTATCAAAATACAACATCATTTTACATAAATATTATACTTCATTATAACTATCAAAATTAATGGCTTTTACCTCACATCTAACTATATAGATATAATACCAGAATACAAGATATGTTATTAACTATATACAAGACATGTCTATCAAATCCATATGCATGATAATGAACAAAATGCAAATATAACATGCATCTGACCCTCAATCAATTATGACGCATCTCCTCTAGTATAAGCTTATACTTTCTCTATCAACTTCACAGTTTACTATTTGTAAGCTCCAGTTCCTACGCGGGAAAAACTCATGCTAAGCTATTTCTAGCTTAGTGGTACATATAAGAATTTAAGTTTTCCTATGCAGTCACACAAATATGAGTCATAAAAATCATAACATAATTTAAATAAATCATTGCATAAAATTTAGAAAATATTATAATAAAATAAAATTTATGTTTTATTATATTATCATTATATTTGCATCAAGGCATGAATTGCATATATTCAACCATATGTAATATATACAATATGAAACATTGTACCTCCTCTCGTGTTCCATATTTTATTACCTTTCTTACCATGTCCTTTAAATCATTTATTAAATTTACACATATAGACTTAATTTAAATAATTTTTTTTACATATTATTTCAATTTAATAAGTTTCCATAACTCATTTTAATTTATTTGATTTCCCTAAAATTATTTTAGTTTAGTTAACTCAAATCTCAATCAATATAAACCTAAATGTTTTAACATACAATTGTCAAAAATGCATAGTAGATAATTCATAATTCAATTCACAATAATTCAATATACATTATACAATAACAAACACATGACTATACAATATTACCAAATTCATTAATAATATGTATATAACTCAATTATAAATTTAACTTACCTTAATAAATATTTATAATTCATGCTATCTCACACATTTATCTCTCAATGTGTACATGTATGTCTTTTAATTAATTTATATATAATGTTTTAATATAAATTGTCCAAATCTCATTTCCGAACTGTCCGGATATAGGACGTGTAGTAGGGCCGCTCGCGGAGCTTAAGCATCCTACTCACTATAGTCTCAAGTCAAGAGCGCTCGCAGAGCTTAAGCCTCATGACAGAGTATAATCATATCATCTGTGTACAATTAGGACATGGGTGCTCTCAGAGCTAACACTATCTTGTTCTTAAACCATATCAATATCGGTACCGTAATGCCCCCACAATAGTGCACCATTTATCCCTAATTAGTCCACAGATTGAGAACTGGGTAATTAATGTTATTAATTATTTATTTTCTTTATATATTAATTTGTTGGAATCAATGTTCCCTTTACATTTATAATAAAAATATTATTATAAAATTTTAATATCATATTATCATATGATATTCCATTATATATAACCATTTAAGTAATATTGATATATTTTAATTAGTTTTCTATACAATCAAAGCCAACAAATCTTTTAATACATAACCAAAATTTGTAATAACTTTATGAGTCCAAGTATGTTATATAACTTCTCTTTTCATATTAAATACATATGTCATACATGACTTTCCAACTTCACTCTTTATTGTCATAATTATTTAATAATTACCATTAATAATTATCATATTTTTAACCAATCATATATTAATTCATATTGAAAAATATATTATGTTACATATATTTTTCACTCATTTATATTTTCTAGCACGTCATCTTATCTTTTGACAATTATTTGACATTTTAATACATTATTCAAATATATAATTTATTCAATTAACACACAAGTATGCAATAAAGACAAAGCAAAATACATATATGTACAAACCTCAATGGAACTTTTTTCAAAATCTAAAATTTGGAGCTTGTCTACTTTTGTACCAATTCCTCTTGTTGAGGGCCTAATATAAAAATATAATTGATTAATATCTTATTACAATATTTATTTTTTATTATAGTTTAAATAAATAACTAAAATTTCTCTTAAATAGTCATATGACCTTTGAGAACTATTAACTCTATAACTTTTTCTACACTTATCCAATTTATACGATTCTTATTTCCAATTAAATTTAACATGTAGAATTATAGCATACTAAAATTTTAGAATTTTGGAATCACTACACAATTTGTAGTATAATGTTAAATATTATTTTGTTTTCTACTCTTAGGCAGTTTTGGGGTGCTATATTTAAAAATTTATATCTTTCGCTGTGTATATTCAATTATTATGAAAATGTTTATACAATTAGATAAGTTAATTTGGAAAGTGTTTCATGTTTACTATATATCTAGATTCGGCCTCTAAGGTTCTCAAATATTAGAGGATTTATAATTGGTTCGGAATAGAATTACAATCTGACCAGTTCACTTTTAAAATCATAACTCACAAAATAAATAACATTTTTAGGTAATTCTTTCACATAAACTTAGATGAGATATAGAAATGAAACTTTTATGTTTTTAAATTTAGCTAATTCAATATAAAAATGGGTCAAATATGAGGATGAAATTACTAGAGTTGTACAGATATGTGGAACCAGCTCCATCAAGGAACAATCATAATTAATTTTACTATAACTCAACTTACATAAGAAATATTTCTATGAAAGTTGGCAGAGACCTGTATCACACATAGATCCACAACTTTTATGTTTTAAGTTACCTTAGATTCTGTCTTTAAGATAATCAAATTAAGCAAAAATTATAGGTTATTTGGTTGACACATCTTCCTAAATCAGTCTCACTCAAATAAGTATTTCTCTTATTATACTCAAAATAATTCCATTAAATTTGATAGACATATATAAATGACACATATATGAATAACTTTTATGTTTGGTACTTCTCCAAATTCGGTTCATAAAGTAATAAAAAATAGATCAAAAGTTACTGCTATAACATACCCCTAAAAGTTCTAAGTAACATAATAACAATGGAAAAGAGATTACTTGCCAAGAACAGATTTATTTGAAGTGATTTTGATGCAAATTTTGAGTGAAATCCTGAAAAATTGAGGCTATTATTGGGAGGAAGGAAAAAAATAATGATGATAAGAGGAAGAGTGTAGAAATTATGATGAAATGGGGCAAATGAAGTCTTAATTGACTTCAGCCCCCCTTCTCCAGATTTTTCACCTTTTTTTGTGCTTTTTTTACTTATTATTATTATTATTGTTCTTATTATTATTATTATTATTATTATTATTATTATTATTATTATTATTATTATTATTATTATTATTATTATTATTATTCACACATATACTCTTATCTAATCCCCTTAATTTTTTTACCAAAAGTATAATATAATTATGTGGTCTAATTTAATCAAATTTATTATATCAATTAATTTAATTTATTTTAATTTCTAATTTAGTCATTTATTATATTTATTTTAATATATATAGTCTATTATATATTTTCTATATATACCACATACTTATTCTAACTTATACTAATTAGTGGCCGTTACATATCACTAAATATTATGTCATTTTTTGGTGTGTAATTTAGTGGCCATTTATAGTGGTCACAATTTAGTTACTAATTACAAAAGATAAAAATTTGATCTCTTAGTGGTTGCTTAGCGACCACAAATAGGTAGTCGCTAAATAATTATTTTTTATAGTTGAAGAAATCATAGTCATCTAATCAAGTGAGTTCCACATGAGACTCATCTTATTGGACGAACGCGAAAGATTTATAATTCCTTCATACATAACACAAAGATGTGTCATGCAACTCTTCTCAAATCTTTTTTTCCAACTTGAATTGATTATAATACTAACTGAAAATATGTAATTTACGTATTTGTTGTTAGTTAGATTTTAAATAAAATTCACTCGTGCACTTCAATTTATATTACATTCAATTCAAGTTGAAAAAAATTAATTTTTATATTAATAGACTAATAATATTAATATAATTTTAAAAGAAACTGTTAAAAAGAGAAAAGTTATTAGTAAAATAATAATGCAAAGGTCTAATTCATCCAATAAAAGTACAAGGACCACGTCAAAAAAGTCAAAAAAAGTTAAGAACAATTTTTAGGTTTTATGTTGTTTTATTAGTAAAACAAAATAGAGGTATGCACAGTTCAGTCCAATTTAGAGATTAGGGAATTTTCAGTCTTATCTTGAAAAGTAAGAAATTTTGAAATTAAAATTATGTAACTATTTTGAAAAAAATTGTGTATTGTATTGTTTTAAAAATTAAAAACAATTCAATATGTTTTGTAGTTATTTCGATTTTAAATAATACAGTACAAAATAATTTATTATTCAAATATTTTTTTTAAACAAAAATTGATTGAACTTGTTTCAAAATATATACATCTTATCTATTAAAAAAAATATTAAGCTTAAAAATACAAAAATATAATTGTCCAACAATGATAGGTAGAATTAAAAAAAAAAATCTAACCAAACATATTACTTACTACAAAGAAAGTTGTATGCCAAAAAAACAAATCATCAATTTGAATAAAAATGTGATCCAACTTACATTTATATATATATATATAGACACACACACATTCATGCGTCTATTTCCTAAACATACATTTATGTTTTCTATACATTATTATAATATATATACATTATAAATATTTAAATTACATAATATATAGTTAGTTCAAAAAATATATATAAGTATACAGTTAGTTCAAAAACTATATAGTTAGTTCAAAAAATAAGTTTTGGTGTTTGTTTTAATAAATATATAAGTATAATAAATATAAATATAAAATATAGTATACAAGTTAAATATATATATATATATATATATATATATATATATATATATATATATATATATATATATATATATATATATATAAGTTTATTAAATATGTAAATAAGTATAAAACATATAAAATTTATAAGTATGCATGCAAGTAATTTTATGCTAGTATAAAGTATAAATTTATAATGTTTATATTAATTCTAATGTATATATAAGTTTATTAAGTATATAAGTTGTATATTTTTTATTAATATAATTTAGATTAGTAAATGAGTTATCATATAACAAAATTAGAATAAATTAACATTTACGTTGATTTATAACATAATTATAATATACTAATTACAAATTACATAATTATAAATATTTAATGTATAGTTAATTCATAAATCAAAAAGTATATATAAATTATTTATAATACATATATTTATGGTAATGCTATGTTTATTTGCAAGATATAATATTCAATTTTAACTAGCAATATATGATAAAATCTAATTTTTATTTATATACAATTAACAAAGATTATAGATATAAAATTTTTAGTATATAACTCAGCACATGTTGCCTTTCTTTTTAATTATTAAAAGATCGTATTAATTGTATTAACTAATTAAGAAAGTCATCATTATAATTTAAAGGATCAAGGTGTACATATATAGTTATAACTGTAAGTTATTTTATGAGTCCACAAAATAAAAATTTATAAATAATATTTATTTATAAATTATTTCATTTTTATTATGTACAGTAAAATAAATAAATAATTAAATATTAATTTCTCCATGCAATTTGATTTCAAAATCATTCAAAACGATTGAACACGATTATTAATTTGAATATTGTTAAAAAGATCTAAATTCATTAAAATTAAAATTAATGATATAATTCAGTTTAATATTTTTTAAAAAGTTCCACTATATAGTTCAATTTTTATATTATGAGTCCACAAAATAATATTTATTTATAAATTATTTTATTTTTATTATGTACAGTAAAATAAATAAATAATTAAATATTAATTTCTCCATGCAATTTGATTTCAAAATCATTCAAAAGGATTAAACACAATTATTAATTCGGATATTGTTAAAAAGTTCTAAATTCATTAAAACTAAAATTAATGATAGAATTCAGTTTAATATTTTTTTTTAAAGTTCTACTGTATAGTTTAATTTTAAATTTATCTTTTTGATATTTCGGTTCGATTCTAAAAGATCAGATTCAGCAGACACCCTAAATGAGAAGAAGAAAAAATTGTTTTTATCGTCTAAAAGTTTGAGTTAATTAAGCAAATAACGAAATAGAAGAAATTTATGACGTGAGCCAATGCCACTGTAGCAACCAGCAAGTTCCAACTTCCATAGTGAAAGCCGCTAACAAAAAAACCATGTACAAATTCAAAAACCATCAAAATGTCGTGTAGCGTTTAGCCAGCTCGACCATTGACTAGACCTTCTACACGAAATACTCTCACATTAAAAAAAAAATAGATAATACAATTAAAATTAAGGTCTACTTAATTTTTAATATATGTTTATATAAATTAATTAAATAAAAGATATTAATTTATTAGTAACAAATCATTTCAAATATAATTATATTAAAAAATGAAAAATTAATTATAATTTTAAATTCACAGAAAGATAAATAAAATATAGTTTAAATTAATAAAATGAATAATATATTTTACCGGATATTATTAATGAATGACGCGCCAATTTCATATGAACACAGGTGTTTAATATTTCTTCCACTTCATACAAACTGGGAGACAGAAAATATTATACTTTGTAAATTTGTAATGCTTTACATAAATTGATTTTATACTAAATCAAATATTCATAACAACATCAATTTTATTTTACTATAAGGAATTAATTAAATTGTCCATAAATTTAAAGTGACATTCTAATTATACAATAGAATTAAAAATAAATAAATAATTTGCTCTTAAATTATACGTATTTTGTTTATTGAATTTTGAATTTTGATTTGTTCAAATTAAGACGCTATCTTTGTTTAATTAAAATCGAACTTCTAAATTTTTATTCTTATTATATTAAACATTCTAACTTTTAAACTTATCTAAATTAAAGCTTATAGTTTGTTTTTTTAAATATACTTTCAATCAATTAAGGGTTTGCTTTTAACAAAATAAAAAGTTGAAGGATTTAATCTAAAATAAACATTTAAGAAATCAATAAATTAAAGATGCATAATTCAAAGACCAAATATGTGTTTTTTTCCTAAAATTATTTTTAAAATTAAATTACATTAAAATTTAATAATAAATTAAGGTAAAAGCATTCTTAAACTCCTAAACTTTTATAAATTGTACAATATATTTATGCTTTAAGATATACATTTATAAAGTTTTGAAGCTCAATGTAACAAAAAACAAAACAAAACAAAACAAGAAGAAGAGTTTAGTAAACAAGAAAAATATGTTAGTAATATATTTTATCATAGGAGAAATGCTAAATACCTTCTATATTGCATTATCATTTCTAAAATAATATATAATCTTATTTTTAATTCTATAGAACTCATATAATAAAAAAAATAAAAGATATATGTCATTCAAAAAATAAAAAAAATAATAATAATTAGAAAGAGAATACCTAACACTCTTTCTGTCATAAGATTATCAAGTAAAAGGATGTGTGACAATCCATTTTTCTGAATCGGTTTCCTAACTAACCATGAAAGTAACACCATCCGACAGTAAGAATAGCCTTGCGACTATATAGCATTAGTGACCAAACCAAAGGACACGCAAAATAATTTTTCCAATAAATAATATCATTTTTTTAAAAAAACAAATTCATGTCATTCTTTCCTTTTCTTTTAAATATTTTATTGGAAACATTTCTGGAAAAAAACAATTAGGATAGTAATTAAATGGAGATAAGGTCGTGCAGAAACGCGGTTTTGGGGTGGCGGGCGGGCGAGCGGTGGGGGTGGGTGGAGTGGGAGATGATGTGAAAACGGGGCTCATTTTTGTCCACCAACGCTTTTTCACTTTGCATGTGAGAGAGTGATAGCTGTTGGCCCCGCATGACGCATTTCTTCCACTTTCCTCCCCTTTTATTTTTTATTTATACTATTGCTCAAAAAGTTGTCATTATATAATTTACTGAAATGATAATTAGTAAAACTGCATTAGTTAATTTCTAGTCAACACAATACCACCGCATCACTACATTCATTACAAGAAACCAATGTTGTCAAATCCAGACCGATCCCGTCAATTTAACCGGAAACCAGATTTTAGGCCGGCTCAGTTGATTGGCTCGTTCACTGGGTCTAAAAATAGCACAATTTGTGCCTATTGCTTCTTGAATCCGGGCCACAACACAGAAATGATGTAACAATGTACCACTAGGACAATTACAAGCCTTTGTGACATCTTATACAAATTTTATTATACTTAATTACATTTATTATTATATTATTTTAAATATATTATCTGTACATTTATTTATTTGCATTTTTATTAATAATACACATTATTAAAATAATTCAAATAGATTATTCTTAGTTTATAAAAAATTTATTTAAAAATGTATAATATATAATTAATAGTATTTCTTATCATATAATTATAATATTAATAATATATATCATAAAGATATTAATTTTAAATATTCACATTACTCCAGAGTTATTTATATATGATAAAGTTGAATTTAAATATTTTAGCATGTAATATTATTAAATAATCATATAAATTATTTTGAGATTAAAATAAAAAAAATAAATACAACTTTATTTAAAAAATATTGAGATTAAATATCATAAATAATAATTATCTAATTTAAAAACGAAATTAATGGAAATATTTATTACAATCAACTCAAATAATGATTATCATATTGGTTAATAAGGAAAGAAAAAACTGTTCAAATTATATTTTAATTTTTAGTATTGATTTTGTTCTATTTTAATTTGGATGTAATTATATATAAATTAAATTAAGGACATTATTTTTGTGCGCAAAAAATAAGTTTTGTATAAATTATTTTATATTTTATTATATATAAGATATATTATATTTTATTATGTATAAGATATATTATATTTTTAAAAAATTTCATATAAATCGATTTAATTTCGGTTGAACCTTAAACTTTTGACCTGCTATTTTTTCTAGTTTGTTAATTGGGCCGAATTTGATAACCTTGCAAGAAACTGAAACCCAAAATCCAAAAACAAAACCGAAACCAACCATTGGATCAATTCATCGAAGTTTTTTTATTTAGTTGAAAATTTTAAGTCTCAAAGAGATGGTATGAGTCATTTATCCTTTAAGCAGAAGTCTTTGAATTTTGAATATGAATACCTTTAAATTTAGAGAGAGCGTTTTACCTCTTAAATTCTAATAAATTCTAGCTTATTGGCAACCGGGGGGGTTTTCAAAAGAATTACTGTACATTACCAAGCTTTGGTTAAGAAATATTAGAGCTGTTTACAAAACAATAAATTTTAAGTTCAAACAGAACCCAATCAACCAAATAAAGCATTTTGAAATCCTCTCCGTAAGAAATTGAAGTTGATCAATTACTCAGACAGACTAGCATCTTATTGACCAATTAGTACTACAATTTTACTGTTCACCTTCACACTCTTGGGTACCGTCCCATCACTACAAAGATTTTGAATTTCTCTTTCTAAATTAAAGTGTCTAATGGCATACGTTTCTACTTTATTGTATGCACTGTTAACTGGCACAATGATTCAAATAATGTAGAGATGATGTTCAGCCGAATTTATTTTAAGCATGCTGCATACCTCACAAGAAAGAGGAATAAAAACAAAGGAAAAATGGACAATACCTTGTAATTTCATGATTTTTGTATAGGAACACTGACATTATTATGAGTTCGTGCTGTCTATATGTTGTGAAAGACCCACTGACACAAGCAGTATAACAAAAACACTTCGTGCCATAGCAGCAACAGCAATAATACTCGGACACTCTTTAACGATTCTTACAGGAGTTTTCTGTTTAAAACCAAACAAAAATGAAACTAGGAGAAAGCATTTTAACTTGGTATATTGTATCAAAATATAACTTTGAAAGTCACTTATTTCACATTTTAGATTGTAAAAAGTATAACATTTAAACCCTTATAAGGATATGTGGCAGAGAAAAAATTTTATTTTTAATAAGTGTGTCCCATTTCCTCTTTTCTCTTCGCCATGTGTCTCCACCAATATGCAAATATTATACTATTTACAACTTTTGTATAATAAGTGATTTTTAAAGTTGAGGTATGCAAACAGTGTTTTAATACAAATTTAGGGGTATGTTTATGTATTAAGCCTAAAACTTTGCAAGCATCAACCTACATAGAATGTCAAAGAGATCTGGCAAAAAAAAAAATGCTTGATCTGAAAAAGAAATCAACATATGCCAAACTCCAATTGAGCAGTCGTATAACATTTCCCATTAACTTTCGGACATAGACACGACTGTATCAAAGAAAATCACATGGGGAACAAAAACTCCTTTGATAACAATTTTTCAAATAATTTGACTTGATGCTGCATAAAATGTAGTAAATGTGACATATATCAATTTCAATATTTTTTTTTACAAGGAGTCCAACATAAAATTCCAACTCTAGAAGTCACATTCTTGATCTAATACAATTAAACTAAAATTTATTAGTAATTTCAGCATTTTCTGTTATCATATGAATCTTAAGAATTTTGGCAATAAGATTTGTTGCTCATCATGTGGAATGTTAATTTCCACTCCTTTTATGTGCTCGTTCCCTTAAAAGAACAAACACAAATATCTTTTATACTAATGTTTTGGGTTAGCCCTGACCTAATGAGGTAGTAGTTGGCGTGGTTGTAAAAACTAGACCGGGGCAGCCGGTTTAACTGGATTAATCGAAAATGTTATAGACCAGTCAGAAAATCGGTGATCAAGCCGGTTCAACCAGATATAAAATACTGAAAAGATGCAAGAAATGGCGCTGGAATCTGGGTGGTACAGGAAGAAATGCGAGACTTTTGTCACTACACCAACATGACACTTATGTTTATAAACAAAGCATATAAAATAGATTGGCTAGGAAGTTAGAATATTCATCTAATTATTTCTAATATTTTTTATTAATAATATATATTTAAAAAGTTTTAGTATAAATTATTTTTATTAATAAAAAAATTATTTTAATTTTGAAACGATTATATATTAAAAATTCAATTTAATTATCTACAAAATTATTTAAGAGTCATGTGTATTTAATAAATTTGAATTTGAGTATTTGTATTTTCAATATTAATATACAACATTACAAAATTTTACATATAAATTATTTTGATTTCTATTAAAAGTATTATTTTAATTGATAAAATTAATACTCTAATATATTTAAAATATAAAAAAATTAATTCTATTATTTATTAATATATTTTAAAACAATGTTATATATTAATTTAAATTTTGACAATTATAAAAATTAATATTTTGAACATATAATTATGTATAAAATAGATTTAATGTATTTATTTTTGATATTTTATTGTGCATGAACATATTAAAACTTTATTTTAATAAAATTTTATTTTGACTAACGGTTGAATCTCTGACTTTTAACTTTCTTCCTTTTCTGATTCATTGGCCGGGCCGGGTTGGGTTTGGAAACACTCGTAGATGGCACATAAATGTGTTGCCTCAGCAAGGTAGGATAGTGACCAATCCGAAACAAGTCTTCATGTTCACAGCAAGTACAATAACAGTAGGAATCTTCAAACCTCAACAACTGAAACTGTATGCCAGGCAGATAATTGAAGAGAGAATAAAAAATAGCAAACTAAACTGAAAAAAAGGTGACTGCTACATAACTAACTAATCTATAGGATAACTAGAACATTACCTTGGAATTTCCATAAATTTATAATAAAGATGATTTCTTCCAAACTCATGCAAATTAAGTTCATTAATGGATGAAACCTTAATCCAAGAAGCCTGAGTCTATAATTTCTCACTGCGTTAAGTGCCATCATATGATAATTTTAGCACTGATAAAAGGGTATTGGAACTTTTTTTGGCATATTCTATTTCTGGAATCATGTCAGTATTTTTCACAGGGCGGCTCAGGCTAACTTGCCTCATGGCACACTGTGTCCAATATTGTTAACATATGGAACCAGATACATTCTTCCCACATGCGCTCCACGAGCGGTCTCAGACTCCCTCAATAATTCAAAGATTCTCTTTTTACTCATCACGCCTACATCTTACTGCTCGTGATTAAAGAAGCAGCCGCATGCCCTAAGTAATGTTTTGTTTATTTGACTAGAAGCAAATTCCACATAAACCAACAAGCTAGTAGAAAAATGTTTTGTTTATTTGACTAGAAAAAAACTACACAAACTCTGAAATCATCTATCCGGATTGATCACATGGCAGCTCAGGCTATCTTGCCCCAAACCAGTCTTAACACGCTACGTAAAAGATTGTTCACATATGGAACCAGCATTCTCCTTATATGTAAAATATTATTTCCTTTTTAATCTTCACACCAACAGCTTATCGTTCATGATAAACCAGGCAGCCACATGCCCTTAGTAATGTTATGTTTATTTGACTAAAAACAAATTCCACATTAACCAACAAACTGGTAGAAACATATGTGAGCACACGCGTGTATGTGCGTGAGAGAGAGATGATGATGATGATGCTTCCTTGAAAATTTCACTTACAGGAAATTCACTAGTGAAACCAGATTTATTGTGTCCTTAATTATCAAACAAAGATGCCGATAAGAGAAGTAGAATAGCTTCAAATTTTACAATTATTAGTGTGTATCCATAAAACACCAAGGATACAAAAGAATGGCAGGATGCAGAAATTTTGTTACTTTGCTCTCCTGCTATCCACCCAACAAAATGAAAGTTTAGTCTGACAAAGAAGTTCCACTCATTCAGGTCTGCGCATCTTGATATTAAGTGGAATTTCCCTGTAGGATTGAACTTTCTGAGCCGCTTGACGCTTAGGTCTTTGTAATTCTTTATCTACAGATTTAGAGGCACAATCTGCTGTTTCAAATTTAAGCTTTATTGCTGATACAGATGATGATGGGCCACATTCATGCATAGGAGAAACACGAGCTGTAATTTCATCTATCTGAATGAAATCTCCCATTGGTTCTTGTACTTCTTCTTGACAATTCAACCTAGTAGACCTCCTTGAACAAAGCCTGTGAAGACAAGTATTTCTTCACTTCTTTAAATTATTTCGAGAATGCTAGAAAATTGAAATCCATATATGAAATGTTTTTTATACAGAAGATGACTGTAAGAACTAACCTATTTTCATCAACCTTCTTCTCACCTTGGACTGATTTAAATGTGGTAAGGTCCAAAGTATCATTTGTCTCAAGCATAGCAGTCGGTTCTTGTTTCCCAGCTGTAAAGCTAGTAGATTGTCTTCTAAAAGAATGCCTGTCAAAACAAGTATTTCATCATTTCTCAAAAATTCTATTGAGAATGCCAAAAAATCAAATGCCATTAACAAACTGAAGGCGATAGCAGAAGACTGGCTAACAAACCTCTTGTCATCAACCTCGTTTTCAAATTGGGTTGGTTTATCTGTAAGATGGCCCAAAGTCTCACTTATCTTAAACAAGTCATCAGTTGGTACTTGTTCCCCAGTTTTAAACCTAGCAGATTGCTTTCTTGAGCAAAGCTTATCAGGAAAATACGACCTCACATAAAATTTTCAAAGAAAGCCAAAAATGAAGAACCAGTAATAAAATTTATTTTGCACACGGCACTAGACCAAACCTCCTTTTCTCTATATTCTCTTTAACTTGGACTGGTTTAACAGCTGCATAGGGAAAAATATTAGGGAAAGGCTCATTTTCATAAAAAAAAAAAATAAATAAAAAATCAAAGACTTTGAATAAGATGTCCATTTTTCTAGTTACATTTAAATCGTCGCCTCCACCTTTTATTACAGGGTTTATTGTCTGCTTGAGAGGATTTCCCAATCTCATCACCTTTTATAGCTTCAACCTGAAGCAGTGAATGAACAGGTGTAAATACACACTAGACTGATAATGAAAGATGCATGGCTTAATACCTACAGAGGCACATTTTTAAACACCCTTAGCTGATGTCTCTGTAATTCTTGTAACTCATGTGCCTCACCACATCAGGGCCATGTAAGCTATTGGTGTTTAAAAGTAACAAAACGACAGTATAGGTGTCTATATGGTTTTTTTAAAAGGTAGAATCTCTAAATGACCTTTTGTTTTGCTGAGTACAAGTGCCTCTATATGTATTAACTCAAGATGCATTCTTTAAAATTTACTTGACATGGCACTGAGATACAAGTAGGAGGTTCCAACTTGATACATTCTGAAACTTTTCAAATAAATATACTGCCAATGATAGGATTTATGTAGTCAGCATTATATTTGGTAACCTAATAATGATCCATACATAATGCATGAAGTGCGCTTGTTTTACCACAAACTCCAAGTTCCTTGCATTTAGCAAGCCATTTTTGCATCCCAGCTCATGTTGAAGCACCTTCAGCTGAAGAGTAACAGAAACAATGTTAATCCTCGAAAACTGAAAAACATGAAAGATTGAGAAAACCAAATTCAAGCACCTTAAATGTTTACAAACTCACCCTATCTTTAGTTGAATTTAGTTCCTGTATAATTGGAGGTAACAAATCAGCATCAACCCAGAGGTCAATTGTTTGATGCAATAGTCTCTAAAATTTAAATTCATCTGAAATTTATCCAGAAATTGATTCTTAAGAAACACATGGCATTACCACTAAAATCTGACTGTATTTTTTGGCAATTTCCATATTCATTTGCTGCAGTTCTTTACATTGTGTTCTCAATTTCTCCAACATGCAAGCTTGCGATTCAATAATTTTTCTGTAGACCAGATTAAGAAAAAACACAGAAATGGAATCCCAAAAGAAATTATAGCAATCAGTTAAAAAAAGAAACTAAAAATAAATTGTAGATCATAAAGGATGCTTCCTATCTTCAAGAAGCTTCTTCAGTGACAGATTTTCCTGGATTAAAAAATAAATAATAAATAACCTCCAAGCATAACTGGCAACATAGACATGATGCTTATTAATATACCTTTCTGTTGAGTTCTTAAATTACGGGAATATACCTGACAGAGGTTGTGATTGTACTCGGTATTAAGTGAAACAGCTTGGGGCCTCACTTCATGGTTTGGGTGAGGCAAGTTACCAATGTCAGCCAGTTTCTTCCTTGGCATGTTTCTAGATTCCTTTGTCACTGTCTTTCCTTTTATTTTGTTGCCTGACCATCAATCAATATCAATTTCGGTCGTTGGAAAAATAATAACCCTAATAACAACATAAGCCCTCACGTAGCACAGGAAACTGGCTAAAAGTAAAGGGATATAAGATCTGGAAAGCAAATGCAATAGTTTTCTGTCCTCAGGTTTTCAAATAGTATGCCAGTTCCCTGAATTAAGCAACTAAATTGATCAACTTCGAATTGAGAGAGCATCAATATTCAACTTCCAAATGTTTTCAGTCATTTAATAAATTATACGACTGAAACGACATAAATGTTGGATATTACTAACTAATCTGTTTACATTAAAGCCAAATTCTTTTACGAGCTGAAAGTGCAGAGAATCACAATTTTAAGTACTTCTAAGAATGAAAAGAAACGAAAACCCAAAATTACAATAACAAACGCGAAAATAAATAATAAATATAGAAATTGAGGACCTGCTAATAACAGAAAGCAAACCTGCAACAACGCAGTTTTCTGCATTACAAACAAAGGTACGATCCATGGTGGAGCCTTAGCTAAAAGCCTAAGATCTCTCTCTCTCTCTCTTTCCCTTCGCTGTGAAGTTTCGTACCCTCGCCTGTCTGTGGAATGTGAAGATACCGAATTGGACGGAATAGGAGAATAACTGAATAAATTTTCTTTTAAAAAAAACAATTAATAGAAAATATAATTAAATAAGGGCAGAAAAGGAAATTCGTTTGGAAATTGAAAATTCCCTTCCAAAGATTTTGTTTTTAAAAAAAAAAGTTAAAAACAGCATATTATATTCCTTAAATTTTACAATTTTAGTGTAATATAATTTTAGCTTCGTTAAAGTATTTTTGTTTAGTGTTGGCGATCAGCTATTAGTGGTCTACCGCAACGATCAACTATCAACAGTTAGTTATAATTGTCAAAAATTCATATTTAATTTTAAAATATTTAGTAACTCAATATTTAAAAATTAATTATAATTTATAAAATAATTATATTTAACTATTAATGTGTTATTTATACTATTTTTTTATTTTTTATAATATAAAAATAATTAATTAATCACAAAAATAAAGTGAAATATATATTTTTTAATTAATAAAAATTATTATAAATTTATATAATAATAAATAAAAAATAAATAAATTATTTTATGTATTAAATATCAAAAAACTAGTTTTGAATATGAAAATCTAAAAATTACAGTTTTTATAAAAAAAAACTAGTTTTTAATATAAATTTTAAAAGCTGGCAATTGAAATTTTTAATTATTAATTTTTATTTATATATAACCAAATATTTAACTCAATACTTTATTTATTAGATAGCTAAAACTTAATTTAATTTAACATTCAATTTAATTTTTAATTTATTAAATCACTAAAATTGAATGTAAATGTTTAACCAAACAAGTAAAAGTTGAACTAAACAAGTAGTAAGCCACTAAATTAGCATCCAAAAAAGTCATTAAAATAAAATTTATATTTAATTAGCTACTTTATTAATAATTTTAAATTTTAATTTCTTGAAAATTGACGGCTTTTGAAGATCCACCCTTTTTTTTTAATGTTTTGCTAGGAATAAAAACCATGTTTTGGTCCTTACACTTTAATATTTATATACAATTAACTCACCAAATTAAAATTTTATTTAATACACCATATTAATTACTAATGTTGAATTATTTTAGTCCTCTTAACCAAATTTGCTTGATATGATATAATTGATTAAATGTAATGTCTCACTTATATATTCGGTATAATATCATATATACAAGTAAAATGTCACAAAATTAACTAGATAAATCTATCCGAAATAAAAAAAAATTCACTTAATAACTTAATTCATTTATTTATATTGGGTTAGATATGTTATTCTAATTATCAATATATATATCATTATGTTATATATACATATGGTACTTTATTATATTACATAATTAATCACTTGTGGCATACTAGTTTCACATATAACTATTTACATATACAATATCAAAATAAGAAATATGTTCTTTAACTATATACAAGACATATTTACCAAAATCCATATGCATAGTCAAACTCAACAAGAAAAGTGATAAATAATCAACTCTCTAACTAAGTCTTTTATGTCTAGAAAAACTCACGTTAAATTATCTCTAACTTAGTGATATATATAGGCATTAAAATTTTTTCTACACAGTTATATAAATACATGTATTAAATAAATTATGACATATTTAACTTTATTACATATTTAACATATAAAAGAAATAAGTACATAATATAAAAGAATAAACATAATAATCTCACTCAATAATTAAATTCTCACTACCTCATGTAAACATTTCACACCTTTTTACTTATATAAATAAATAAATTTTTATACTTATATAAATAAATAAATTTTTATATTTCATGTCATAGTTCATTAGCCCAAAATCTCATTTTCAGACTGTCCAAATATGGTGTATGAGATAAGAGTGATCACGGATTTTAGTCATCATACTCACCATACTCTCAAGTAAAGGGCACTCACGGAACTTGAGTTACTTTGACCGAATATAATCACGTCATTTAGATATAATTAGGATTATGGGAGCTCTTAGAATTATAGTCTCCATATTTCTAAATCATATCAATATCGGTACCATAATTTTCCTTTTAATGGTACACTATATATTCTATGTTAGTCATTAGATAGAAAAATGAATAATTAAAATCATTAATTAATTATTTTTATCATGTCTTTATTTGTCATAACCAACACTCATTTCTTTTTAACATAATTATATATTCACAATTTATTTCAAAATCAAGTAATAATATAATATTTCATCAAATATTACCATAGTATTAAATTCCAATTTAATAATATTTTTATAATTTTAAAGCATTCTATAATATATCATTTCATCATTTTGACACATAATTTATGTCATGCATACAAAATCATTTATTAGGGCAAACTAGAGTACATATATTTACAAACTTCGATAATGTTTTCCTTTTTTCCAAAATATGAACTCTTAACTTATTCATTTTTGTTTCTCTTCCTCTTATTGAGAACCTAATTTTAAAATATAAATAATCAATGTATTGTTAAAATACTTATTATTAATATAGTTTAGATAAATAACTAAAATTTCTCTTAAGTTGGAACATGATCTCTTAGGATTATTAATTCTATAATTTTTTCTACACTTATCCAATTTATATTATTCTTATTTATATTTAAAATTAATATTAAAACTATAACATACTAAAATTTTAGAATTTTTGGACTATTACATAATTTTTAGTGCAATTCTAACTATTTTTTTTATCTTCTACTCTTATGCAGTTTTGAGAAATTATATTTAAAAATTCATATCTTTCAATATGTACATTGAATTATTATAAAAAATTTTATAAAATTTTGATAAGGTAATTAGAAATATTTTCATATTTATTACTTTTTCAAATTATGTTTTTAAGATCCTCAAATACTAGAAAGTCTATAACCGATGCAGTATAGAGTGACAATTGAATTCATGTCTATCTTTATAATTATAGCTCACAAAATACATAACATATTAAGGTAAGACATATATAGAAACTTAGGTAAAACATAGAACTAAAATTGTCATGTTTTATACTTTGGTTAATTCGATCTAGAAATAACTCCAATATAAAGATGAAATTGCTAGAGCTGTACAGCTATAAGAAAACAACTCAATCAAGGAATAACTATAGTTTATTTTATTATAACTCAACTTACACAAAAATATATTGATACAAAATTTGGTAGAAAACTAGATAATATATATTACTAAAATTTTTATGTTTTGAATTTCCTTTAATTCAACTTTTAAGATAATAAAAATAAGCAAACACAGTAGGGTATTATGTTGATACTTTTATAGGGATCAGTCTAACTCAAATGATCATTTCTCTTTATATACTTAAAATCATTTAATTTCATTTAGTAAAAATATAAATAAGACATAAATGAACAATTTTTACGTTTAACACTTCTCCAAATTTGGTTAATAATACCATCAATATTAGAGTATAATATACTGCTATAACATAATCATAATAGCTTTAAATAATATAAGAATAATGGAGAAGATATTACTTACCAAAAATAAGTTTATTTGAAGTAATTTTGATACAAATCTTAGGAGGGAGGACGAAGAAATAGAGGCTATTATTTGAAGAAAAGAGAGGAATGAAAATAAAACTAACAGAATTATATAGAAATTAGACGTATATAGAAAAGAAATACCTCAACCGACTTCCCTTTTTTTTCCCTTCCATTTCTTTTTTAGTACTGTGTCCACTTTTTTTTATTTTACTTTTATTCCACATTTTTTTATTTTCTTTTGTATTATTTTTTTCTATTTCTATATTTTTTCTTTTACATATACCTAATTTCACTAGTCTTTATTAAATTGTAATTTAATTATACGATCTATCTAACCAAATTACTCTATCAATCAATTTAATTCATTTTAACTTCTAATTTACCTATTTATTCAATTTTATTCCTAATGTCTTTTATATAGTTTTCCTATATATATGATTTACATATTTATTCTAACTAAATTCTAATTAGCAGACATTACATTAAATACTAAATATTTCATAAATAGAAACTAACTAAAGATGTATTTAATTGTAAAAACTAAGTGAGACTAACTTATTTAAAAATTAATAGTTCAAGCATATGATTTTGAAAATTTTGATAATTTAAAGAGTTAATTAAATAAAATTGATAGTTAAAAGAGTGAAGTGATTACATTCAATTGAAATTTTTAATTGCAAGTAGTTATAAATTCCTATACAAAAATATGTTTTTTTTTTCCTTTTTCAAAATGACCTTAATGATATTTGTTGTAAACTTTTTGTTTTTTGGAAATTAATGGGAAATTTTGGTCTTTTCTATGTTGGAGTTGTCATTCTCTTGTAAAAAGTGGCTTAATTTTTCTGACATCTAACATATAGAAATAATATCCTACAAAAAGTCAAAATATTCATGACATGTTATAATATTTTATTGTTTTCATAAATAAAAGTTCATATTCTATTGACTTTGTCATTTTTCATTATTGGGTATTTTAAAACTATATAATTTTATTTATACATTATAAATGTACTCTTTTTTATTATTAGTGAGAATTTAATTTGTAATCCAAAAAAATTGATTATAAAAAATGTAACGTCCACAGGGTAGAGCCTAAAAATTACATGAATTAATGAGAAATAAGTAGTAAACAAATGTTTATGAGTTATGAAGATAGTTAAAAAGGCATGGAAAAAGTTAGGTTTCACAATGCTCAGACCTGTGAATATAACTTCATAGTCGTGAATGAACATTCACGCCCATGAAACCTTGTAGTATAAATTGAACAATATTGTCTTCTTATCAGATACTCACAAATTTTCAACTCTAAATTCTAACTAGCCGACTCTTTAACACCATAAACAATTCTCTCTCAATTCCTTTTGATTATTAGCCTTGATAATACGAAATCCCTATCATAAACAAGATTAAAACTTATTAGAATTAAGAGATTTTACCTTTTTAAAGAGGGCAGGTGTAACACCCTCCGATGTAGCCATGAAAACCTCTCATTTATACTAATGGATGCTATAGGTTGTTTTGTAAAAATTTGATTAAATTAAAAAATTTCATATTTAAAACCTATTTAACATAATTATGCATTTAAAGCATTAAAATGCATTATAATATTAAAATTTATATCCAATGATCGATAAATAATATAAAATATATTTCCAGTTTCATTAGCCTTGTTTTACAAATACATCATAATAAATAGCATTACATATTCTTAAAACCAATAGTGTAAACAAAAATCCATAATCTCATAATATAAACAGAAATACATAATATGCTTTGAATGTACAAACGCCCAAACTGGGTGCACTCTAATTGATCTCTGGGCTTGCAAACTCTTATTTATTGTCTTTGAATCTACATGAAGAAAACCTATATGCTAAGTAAACTAATGCTTAGTGGTACATATGTAGATAAAAATTCTACATTTAAATAAATTCATACAATGTCATGTCATTCATCTCATGATCATTCCTAAAATCATACATTTGAGCCATTTCATGCTTTAATATTATACCAACATATCTATCTTACAATAGACATACTATAATAACCCATGTATACCATACACATATACATATATCACATTTTCAATTACCATATCAATTACCTGATATTAACATTACATTGTACTTTGTAATTATCATTCATTATTACACTTGTTCCTGCCTATAACTTTAAACTATCCAAATGCAGGACATGAGACAGAGGCACTCATAATTTGAGCTTAAGCCATCTGGCTTAAAACTTATAATAGCTCATCTAAGCCCCTCAAGTTAATGGTGTTCAACATTCCAAGCTGAAGCCACATAGACTGAAAATAATATAGCATGCTAGCAAATTCAAGATCAATTGCGCTCAATACCGAGCTTTAGCCACTTATCATTATATCATATCAAATTAACACAAATGATATCATTCACCTCCCTCAATGGTATACCATTTATCCTATGTCAAGTCTAAAATTAGAGAACTAGGAATTTCACTCATAACCATTTACCTGTCAAATCATTTTATCATATGCTATTACCAACGTTATATCCCATTTGTGCAATCTCATACCAATACATAAATGCCAAATCATATATTACATATGTTATTTTCCATGTACATATACAACTAAAATGTACATATAATATATTTATTTAGCTTCACGGGTGTGAACTACTTATTCACGATCGTGAATGTATACTTTTACGTTTATTTTACTGTGAACCATCACTTGAAAGAAACAAAACATTCATAGGTGTGAATTACCTATTCATGGTCATGACACCATGTCATCACAGCTTTCCAATCCAGATACCAAATCATAAAATTTTGGGTTCATACAAGTTCATTAGCCTGGATATTCATGATCATGACACCTTTATTCATGGACGTGAATCATGCATTTTCAGCAATCCGAAATATAGCAAATATGCATTTCATGCAAAATCTCTAAAGATCAACTAGTGTTAATCACCTCTATTTACACTTTCACTCATGTACCATGTCTTCAATATGCTTAAACATCATTTAAATCAATAAATCTATTTCTAGGTCATGTCCAACCATAACATATTATATATGTTATTTTAATACTTAAAACTGTTTTTCCATGTTATTT
The DNA here is from genome assembly GCA_023653625.1 of Triadica sebifera. NCBI lineage: Eukaryota > Viridiplantae > Streptophyta > Magnoliopsida > Malpighiales > Euphorbiaceae > Triadica > Triadica sebifera. The sequence continues at coordinate 12,042,130 of CM042898.1, read as the reverse complement.
ATCAACCATAAAATGTCATTTTATTACTCTATCACATTTATAGAATACAAAATATATCAAGATGGATGATAAATGAATTAATATGCCCATATGTACATACCTTTTACCAAAATGGAGCCTTAACTAACTTTACAAGGTTTTCAAGCTTGTTTTCTCCTTTGTTATGTATTTCTTTGCTTACTAGCTGAACCTATCATCACAAAAATATTTTTATCAGAACCTTATAACCATAAACAAGTTAAACAAGACCTTAAGAACTAAGTTTTACCTTTATCTTGGCAAAACTCTATCGAACGTTCATGTTTATCAATCTTTTAAGCTTCAACAATGGTCTTTTAAGGTTAGGAGAAGTGGATAAGATGACTAAAAAATCTCTGAGTGTGTTAGAGAATGATCTGGGGTGGTGGAAATGATTTTAAAGCTAGATAAGATACATAGAAAAGAAAAAAGTGTGGTTGCTCATGGCCAACTAACCTGCATTCACAGGTGTGACATTTAACTTCCCGGACGTGAAACATCATTCATGATTGTGAAAATTCTTCACAGATATGAATATCTTTTCTTTTCAAAATGATCCCTACCATGTTTAAAACTCTAACATTTGAACCATAACATAACTTTTTACGGGTGTGAAAGACTTTCCATTTCACAAATTTTTAACTTAAACTTTAACACACCATAAATCCAATCTTTTCGTCTCTAAACATATAACTCATATGTCCTACTTTATGGGCATTACAATTCTATCTCCCTTAAACAAATTTCATCTCGAAATTTTCCTATTATATCAGATGGAAACAACTGAGGATACTGAGTCTCATCATATCCTCACTTTTACATGTCGCCTCTTTGGTAGTGTGATTATTCCATAACACTTTAACTAGTGTTATTTGCTTGTTCCTCAATTCATTGACTTTCTAAGCTAAAATCTTGACTAGTTCTTCCTCATACGACAAGTCTAGTCTAATCTCGATGCTTTTAACTTAAGTGATGTGAGAAGGATTCGATCTATACTTCCTCAACATAGATATATGAAAAATATTATGTATTCTACTTAACTCTTGTGGTAATGCTAGTCTGTAAGCAATTGGTTTGATGAATTTAGGATTCAACTTGTCTCTCTTTCCAAATTGAATAACTTTTTTCCATGGAGAGACTTTAAGAAACACTTTGTCTCCCACTATGTACTCAATATTTCTCCTCTTGAGATATGCGTACGACATTTTCCTACTGAAGCTGCCTTTAAACGATCCTAAATGGTCTTTACTTTTTATCCTGTCTCTTGCACTAATTCTGGCTCCACTAGCTTTCTCTCGCTAAGTTCAATCCAACATAAAGTGTCCAACACCTTTTAGAATAAAGTGCCTAGTACGGAGTCATTTGAATGCTCAATTGATAACTGTTGTTATAGGCAAACTCTATTAATGGTAGATATCTCTCCCAACTCCCCTCAAATGTTATAACACAACTTCTCATCATATATTATAATATCTTAATCAGCCTTTTCCGTTTGACTATCCATCTAAGGATGAAAAGTTGTACTGAAGTTGAGTTTTGTACCTAAAGCTTGTTATAGACTTTCCAAAATTGTGATGCAAACCTCAGATCTCTATCTGATATGATAAAAACTGGAACTCTATGAAATCTTACCACTTCGTTCACATGCAATTCTACAAGTCTATTCAATTGATAATCTCTCCTAATAGGTAAGAAGTGAGCTGATTTTGTTAACCTATCTACTATGATCCATATGGCATCATACTTTCTTGATGTTAGAGGTAAACCAATCACAAAGTCTTTTGTGATCCTTTTCCATTTCCATTCCGGAATGGTGATCGATTGTAGCAACCCTGATGGTACTTGATATTTTGCCTTGACTTGCTGACATGTTAGACATCTTATAGTGAACTCTATAATCTCTTTCTGCATTTCTGACCACAAATATTTTACCTTCAAATCTTGATACATCTTGTTGCTTCTTGGATGCATTATATATCTAGTCTTATGTGTCTTCTTCAATATCTTTTGTCTCAAATTTGGTACATTCAGCACATATAACTGTCCCTGATAGTACAACCCATTATCTGACTCAACTGAAAACTCATGTCTCTCCCCCTTGGAGACTAACTCGATCAACTCAACTAATCTAGCATCCTGCCTCTATGCATCTCTGATCTCTTGATTTAAAGTAGGTTGAATGTGCAACTCTACCATGACCTTTCTACTCAATGTATTGGCCACAATATTGATCTTGTTTAGATGGTAATCGATTACACAATTGTAATCCTTGATCAAATCCAACCACCTTTTTTGTATCAAATTCAACTTTCTTTGAGTAAGAAGATATTTCAAACTCTTATGGTTGGTATAGATGAAACACTTTTTCCCATATAGATAATGATGCCAAATCTGTAATACAAAGATTATAGCTACAACTCTATATTAAGGGTTAGATAATTCTTTTTATGAGGTTTTAATTGCCTAGAAATGTAGGTAACAACCTTTCCTTTTTGCATTAAAACACATCCCAAACCACTGTGAGAAACATTGTTATAAATGACTTACTTTTTTTCCGAACTAGCTATATCAGAACTATATCTTTTGTTAATGAAGTCTTAAGCTAATCAAAACTATACTAACACTTGTCTGAGCATTCAAACTTCACATCTTTTCTTAACAATCTGGTCAATGGAGAAACTATCATGAAGAATCCTTTCACAAATCTCCTATAGTAAGCAGCTAAACCAAGAAACATTATGATCTCTGTCACATTCTTTGGAGACTTCCAATCTAGTATTGCCTTAACATTGTTGGAATCTACTTTAACTCCATCTACTGATACTACATGTTTGAGGAATGCTACCTTATCTAGCCAAAGCTCATATTTAGAGAGCTTAGCATACAACTTTTGATCCTTGAGGATCTATAAAACTATCCTCAAAAGCTAATCATGTTCCTCTTTATCCTTGGAATAAACCAATATGTCATTGATGAAAACCATAATGAACTGATCCAAATATGGCCTGAAGATCTAATTTATCAGATCCATGAAAGCTACTAGAGCATTGGTCAACCTGAATGGCATAACCAAAAACTCATAGTGGATATATCAAGTCCTGAAAGTTGTCTTTGCCATATCATCTACCTTAACTTTCAACTGATGATACCCTAACCTAAGGTCTATCTTGGAGAAAACTAATGCACCTTTAATTGATCGAACAAATCATCTATCATTGACAAAGCATATTTGTTCTTGATAGTAACTTTATTCAATTGCCTGTAATCGATGCACAACCTCATTGATCAATCATTCTTCTTAACAAATAGTACCAATGCACCCCATAGAGATATACTTGGCTTGATAAAACCTTTATCTAACAACTCTTGCAATTGTGCCTTTAATTCTTTTAACTTTGAATGTGTCATTCTATGTGGTGCAGCTGATATCAGAGTGATACCTGGTGCAAGCTCTATGGAAAACTCTATCTACTTGTTTGAAGGTAATCTTGGTAAGTCATTGGGAAATACCTCTAGATATTCCATCACTATCAGGATATCCTGCAGATTTGGTCTTTTCTTTCTCATATCAATCACGTGAGCTAAGTAAGTCTCACACCCATTTCTAATCATCTTTCGAGCTTTTTTATCATGAAAATGACTTGGGTTGGTTGTGGAAAGTTATCACCTTTCACTACTAACTCATCTCATTTTGAGGTCTTAAAATTAGACTAGAATTTCACTATTGCCTCATATCGAGAAAGCCAATCCATTCCTAAAATAACATCAATCTCAGGGAAAGGAAACTCAATCAAGTCTGTGGGAAAACTCTCTTCCGTGTACAACCAACAGAAACCCTTATATACCCAATTCACAATCACATTGTGACCTAGATGATTCGTGACTTCAATCATATTCTAAGTTCTCTACTATCATACTATGTTGTCTAAGTGTTCTTGTACAAACATATAAGTGTGTAGAACCATGATCTATCAAAACACATAAATATAAGCCATGAAGAGAAAATGTACCCACAATAACATTAGTGGCCTCGTGATCCTCTTGTGTCCTCATAGCATAAGCACTCGCTAGAGTCCTACTAGGTCCTGTTCTATTGACTATCTCTGATGCAGTTTGACTAGGTCCTAACAGATCTCCTAGATTTTATTGTTTACTCTGCACTGTCTATGTAGGCATCGTATTTCCCACCAATGAACAATCTCTCTTCAAAAGATCTTGGGACTCATATTTGTAATAAGCACTAGAGGCTGCGCAACACTTGCCCCAATGGCTCTTGTGACAAATCCCACATATTGGTGCAACTCTTTTCAAGTTCACGGTAGTGAACTGGCAATAACAGAAGTAGCTCTAGAGGATGGTCCCCTCCCAAAGGAATTCGGTTGTGAAAAGCCCTAATTGTTTCCCCTAAACTGTGACTGGCCGGAGAAAAAATGACCTTTCTTGCCTGAAGGTTATGCCATGCTAGCTAATGGCTTCTTGGAAGACTCATCTATCTTTTTCCTCTTTTTCCTCTCAACACTGATGGCTGTGGATACCAACTTTGCAAAGTCCTCAATCTAAAAAGTTGTAACCTGATAGCTAATATCCTCACATAAATCATCCTCAAACTAACGACACTGATCCACCTCATCCCCAAAAATCCCGGATTCATACTTAGCCAGACAAACTCTCGTGTATACTCTATAATAGTTAGATTTTCCTATTGTAGATCTTGGAATTCCCTTTTCTTCTCATTCAAATGCACTCGTGGCATGTACTTCTTCTTAAATTTTATCATAAAAAAGACTTGTATTGGTAGCTATAGTGTTTATGGCTTCAACATAACTGTCTTCCACCAACCGTATACATGATTTTGAAGTAGAAAAATTGCATACCTCACTTTATGCTCATCGGCATATTCTAGCTCCTCAAAGACTCTCTTAGTCTTCCTTAACCAAAACTCAGTAGATGCTAGATCATCTTCATTTTTACCAACAAAAATCAGTAGCCCCATACTTTCTAAGCTTATCTATCTATATCTGTGGTCTCGGTGGTGGAACTGGAGGTGGTATTAGTGTGGAGCTACATATGGCATATTTTGTACTAGTTATTGTAGCAAGTATACTATTTGCTACCTAAATGGTATTTGGCCATGCTCAGCCTGTCTTGCAGTGTGTTGCGAAGGAATTGGTGCAACACCCGAAACATGTACACTAGCAACGCTAGGTTGATCTTAAGATTGTTGCTTTCTACAATGACATGAGGATCTACCTCATCACCCTCTATAAACTCTCACTTACACCAACAACTTGATAGAGAAGTAGTTCATATCAGAGTCAGATGAGACGCAATGAATGCATGATTAAAAACCCTTTACCCCATTTAGGTTCAAAAACACTTAAACCTAAGCTCTAATACCAATAAGTGTAACACCCTTCGATGTAGCGGTGAAAACCTTTCAACTATATCGATGGATGCTACAGGTTGTGTTTGCAAAAAAAATGATTAAATTAAAACTTTTTATATTTAAAACCTATTTAACATAATTATGTATTTAAAGCATCAAAATCCATTATAATATTAAAATTCCAATCTAACGTTTGATAATAACATAAAATATGTTTCCGGCTTCATTAGCCTTATTTTACAAATACATCATAATAAACATCATTACATGTTCTTAAAACCAATAAATCCATTTTTAGGTCATGTCCAATCGTAACATATTATATATGTTATTATAATAACACTTAAAACCATTTTTCTATGTAATTTATCAACCATAACATGCTATTTTATCACTCTATCACATTGACATAATACAAAATATATCAAGATGCATGATAAATGAATTAATATGCCTATATGTACACACCTTTTGCCAAAATGGAGTCTTAACTAACTTTACAAGCTTGTTTTCTCCTTTGTGATGTGTTCCTTTGCTCACTAGCTGAATCTATCTTCACAAAAATGTTTCAATCAGAACCTTATAACTATGAACAACCTAAACAAAATACTAAGAACCGAGTTTTATCTCTACCTTGGCAAAACTCTATCAAACCTCTATGTTTCTCAAGCTTTCAAGCTTCAACAATGGTGTTTTAGGATTAGGAGAAATGGAAAAGATGACTAAGAAATCTCTGAATGTGTCAAAGGATGATCTGGGCAGTGGAAATTATTTGAAAGCTAGATAAGATGCATAGGAAAAAGAAAAGTGCAACTTCACGGGCATAAAATGTCATTCACGGTCATGAAAATTCTTCATGGGCGTGAATGTTCTCTCTTCTTAAAATGATCCTGCCATGTTCAAAACTTTGTCATTTGAACCATAACATAACTTTTCATGGGCGTGAAAGGCTTTCAATTTTACAAATTTTTAACTTAAACTTTAACACACCTTAACTCTAATTTTTTCCTCTTTAAACACATAACTTGTAGGCCCTACTTTAAGGGTGTTATAATAGAATTAGAGAAATGGAAAGACTTATTTTGAACCCTAACCAATACCTGTATCTTTAAAATTATGGTAAAGTATAACATCTGCCGATATAGACAGGAAGATTCTAATTATACCATCGAATGCTATAGGAACTACTTTTGAAAATCTAGTTAAATTAAAACTTTTTCATCTTTAAAACTTGATTAAGCATAAACATAGATTTGAAATATTAAACCACTAAATATTTTAAAAACTCGATCCAACCGATCGATATAATGATATAAAACATGTTAGGCTTACACTAGCCTTGTGTTACAAAATATATCATTAAATTCAATTATATGTTCTTAAAGTAAAAGATATACAAAATTATCCCATATCCCATGACATGTATAAAAAGAATCAAAATGTCATGTATGAAACACCCACCCTTAGAAGTGAGTTTACTCTGACCAAACTTTGTATGGGAACTACTTCAAGACCTATCAACTTTAACTACCGACTCTAAACCAACATGCAAGAACCCACATGCTAAGTAATATAATACTTAGTGGTACATATGTATGTAAAAATTCTACATACTATTATGTAAGTAATAATTTTTACATAATCATCACATAATACTTTGTATTATAAAGCATATAATGCATATTCATGGATTCTCAATCATTTTATCACATTTCAAATAATCTCATTTGATCATATCAAGTATATATATATATATATCATACTAATGTTGTTTCATCACATCAATCAATCGACATGTTTCTAGGTACAGGACATTCACGAATGTGAATGGTATATTCATGGGAGTGAATGGTATATTCACGGGGGTGAAACCATATGTCATGGGTTGTTTACCCGTGACAAAGCTGTGATTGATTTATGATCATTCACGGGCATTGAATTCATACTTTTCATGGGAGTGAAGTTTGGTTTCAAAGGTATGAAATCCTTTCATGGGCATGAAGCTTGACTTTATGGGCGTGATTTATTACATAGAAGAAATATTGCAGCACTGGTTTCAACCAAATCCACATACAAACATGCCAAATACTAAAGCTAACCAATGTTAGTCACACCTATCAACACTTCTCAAATTCCATAATCTAATTTCAACCATAAATATGCATAATATCATAATTAATCATCAAAATAAAGTCTCATGCCTTATTCATCAATATTTAAACAACAATTATTCACATATCCACACTCTTATGCAATCACATATTGTTATAAGCTATTTAACTCAGTTCCAACATGTACCATATCAATATTGTTTATCACTAACACACTAGAACACAAAATTCACAGCACAAGCACATTATAAACGAATTAAAATGATTATATGTACAAAGCTTAATATTGGAGCCATAAAACTCATTTCTCTTATGTCTACTACCTCTAGTGGGGTTCTCCACTGTTGGCTCAGCCCCTAACACAAAACAGAGACCATAATTACGTTCTATGTCTGCCATTTACCTATTTATGCCATAAATCCCTCAATCTATACAAACTCTAATTAAAATGGATCAATAGACTTTAGGGAACATGATTTCTTACCTTTGTTTGTAAACACAAATTGATTCAAGAGTCCAAAATATGTTTTATGACTCCTTAAATTCCAATTTTGATAGCTATGGTAAAAACCTTGTTTTTAATTCGTTTTATTCTCTTTTATGGTGAGGATTTCGTGTTTAATCAACTAACAATAAAAGGGATTGACGAAGAAGGGTTTCTGGGGTTTCAAAGAGTGGTGGCTAGGATTTTAATCGAAATTACGTGTGTTTTCTATCAAAGCACGAATCTGCCATATTTACGCCTACAAGTCTTAATGGGCATGAACCATAGTGTTACAACCATTAAACTCATCAGCTTCACAATCTAAATTTCGTGACATTCACGGTCGTGATTAACTCTATCATGAGCTTAAACATTGGAAACTTCACTTTTTTCTATTATTTTCACTATATTAAGGTTTCTAACACCCATAACCACACATATACTTCCAATATACCCTTAATATACTTTTATTTAGCATATTAATTCTAGGCCCTAACTTGCAAGCATTACAACCATAATTTAAAAATTTTAATGCATCATGGCCATGACGACTTATTAAAAACATAAAATATCATTAAAAGATTTTAATATAATAACAAAAGGGCAATCACTAGGCCCAAGTTTATACAAATGGATAGTTATAAAATTATATGACCTTTAGAAAAGTACAAAGCATGTACACTTATTATTACCCAAGCCCATAAAACAACCAAAAAGTACAACAATGTATTGCCAACCCCAAATGTATATCCTTGGCTTTGATCACTGAGCGTCCTCCTTTGTCGCGCCTCAACTAAGCTCCAAACCTGCGCATAGGAATCCCATACGTTAAGTAACTTGTGCCTAGTGGTACATAACAACATGCAAGCACATCATATGATAGATAAAAATATGCATGAGATGTTTACCCTCTACCTTAATGATTTACCTCAAAGTCGCACATGCATTAGCCCATATTCTACATGACATGCCATTGTAATCTCATACACTATATTCATATCAAACATGACATATCAAGCAATTACCAGAAATTATACAAATGTATGTCACACTTAGGTAGAGTTAATTATCTTACCTTTACCCACCTTACTCATAACTAGACTAAAATGGATATGGATAATCTATGGCTTTCACCAGAGCCTTTAGGACACTTGTCTGAGCTTCCCTGAACACCTGTCTGAGCTTCCTAAAATGCCTGTCTGAGCTTCCCAAAATACCTGTATGAGCTTCCCATAACACATGTCTAAGGAAAAAAGTAGAATCTTGATCATGACCAACCTAGATCACTCGATACCGAACTCCCTTTAATGGCATGCTATCTATCCTAGCTTTAGTCTTAGTTAGAGTATTGGGCTTAATAATTTATCTCAATTACCATAACTCACATTAATCATTCTATAACATGCATTCTCATAGCATACTAAAATCTTACAATATAGGTATACCACCTCACGACGAATCAACTTTGTTTATAAGCAAACATACAAGATTTTCAATTTAAGCAACTTCACGCCTGTGAACAACACTTCACGGCTATAAAGCACTACTTCATGGGTAGTTTACCTATGAACCAAACTGTCATTCAATTTGTGAATCATCACACATTCATGGTCGTGATTAGCCCTTCGCAGCCGTGATCACCCCTTCACGGGCGTGAACCATATCATGAACTCAACCATAAAGCTGCCCATGAATGGTTTTACTTTAGTAACAAAGTTCATTTTCATAACCTTTATGCTTGTGAACCCACTGTTCAAGACCATGAATCTAGAATTTTTTCCAAAAAACAATGCACTACATATTCATACCATCCTCACATGCAATATTCTCTATAACTAACTAGCGTTAGCCATCCTATCAATATTCTAGCATGTATTTAATCTATATATCCTAACCATATTCTCTCTAATCATTTACATTAACCAAAATAATTCCTCTAACATCTCAAAATAATCATTTAACATAGAAACTCCCATCATGCATATCAATCCCAAATATCATAGATTTTCATTAACTAAAAGTCATACTAACATGTATTCATGTCACACTAACATACAAATGCAAGATTAAGGCTTGAGAGGTTATTTTGTACAAACCTTATACCTAGGATAGAGATTAGCTAAAGATTGAGCTCTTCAAGCTTGTCCTCTCCCTTGAGATGGACTCCCAACTTCTCTACTAGATCCTAGCAAGATGAAAAATATCTCTTAGCCTCTAGAACTTGAACCAAATCCCAGAAACATAAAAATCGAGTTCTTCCTTCAAAGCCCACAAGCTCCCTCTCTCATTCTTCTCTCTCAATTTTTCTATTGAAACAAGGTCTCTCTAAGCTGAAACAATGGTGGAAGAAGAAGATGCAAGTGACGTGTTAGGTTGGTTAACAGGGAGTAGGAAGCGAATCTAAAGAAATGGCAGGAAGGAAAATATGGTTGCCTCACCTACTCATACTTTTTAGGCTACACGATAGTGGCTCATCTTTCACGGGTGTGAACCACTCCTTCACTATCGTGAGCAACCTTATCGCAGCTGCTAACTAAAATCCAATATTTACGGCCGTGACACCATTGTTACAAATTTGAAACAGCAGATTTCAGCAACTCTCAAACTTTCCAAAACTTCACTTAATCCCAAACTCTCTCTAAACAAAACCTAACTCATATGCCCTAATGTGGGTGTTATGGCATTCATTATGCATATTTAGTGTTTTGGTTGTGAATTGTATACTATTGGAAGTTTATATGCTTCACATGTATCATGTTTGTCTTTATAATGAACCTCATTGTGAACCTTGAGTGTTATGACATATTTTTGATGTTATATTTGTCTTAATGATGTGATACATGCTTGTATGACATGAGTAAACATGTTTAGTTTGCTCAGAAAGGAGTTTTGTGCCTTAAAAATTAGTTTTAAGACATGTTTTACATTACCATGTTTTATGGCTTATATAGTCACAGTCGTGAAGGTTTTGACCAAAATGACAGAATCGTTCACATTTTAGATCACGCATTGCATCATAGTTTAGAGCCTATGACAGCTGTTGTTCACATCAGTGAAAATGTATACCCCAAAAGGAAAAATCATTCACACCTTTCATTACAGTTTGTGTCACGACTTTATCTGCTCATGAATACTTATCTTTAAGCTTGTGAACCTGTATTCATGGCAGTGAATTGCGACCTTTAAAAACCTAACTCGTCTTCTTCATTTTTTCTCTCTTCTCTCACCAGTTGTACCTTTTTCCTCTATTTCTAACTGATTTTCATCATTAACCAACCATTTTACCTTGCATTTCCATGGTTTTTCTTTTTTAACTTCATTTAAACAAGTTTTCATCAAGTTTCACTCATTAAAATCAAGTTTCAAGGAAAAATCAATCCCTCCACACTCGTGGGTTACTGTTCAAATAGCTAAACCAATTTTTTAAGTTATTCATTCATTTCATCTTTCTTTGTTCCTTTTTCATTTTCTTCTCTTGGCTACATAAGTTGGCTTATCCAAAACAAAAGGGAAACACACCAAAACTTCAGCTAGTAGGACTCCATCGAACCTTATGCTTTTCATTCTCCATCACAAATTTCATTCTAGGTATTTTTCATTGCAAAGATTACAAGTGAATCAGTAGCAAAAGGGACCTTAATTCAAGACTCTCGATGGACCAATAGGTGGTGAGGCTTCTTCCTCCTCCACTCCGGATATGATGCAGCAATTGCTTGCACATTTTGATAGGTGCTTCAACATACTCCAGCAGAATATCCATCATCAATTTGAATTGATACAACAAGGTTTTGATTATCTTAAGTAGCATGTTGAGGAACAACTTAAGTATCTCAATTAGAGGATTGACACTCGTATAGTTAGTTTTGAGTTTGAGGTTGCTTCCCTTCGAGACCTTCCTCCACCAGATGACCATTGATGTGTTTTTTTCTTTTGTCCTTTTCTTTTATGTCATAGGAATCTTTTGCTTTTTAGGACTGTTTTAGCTTTTGATCTTTGTAATCAAAGCTTTTTAGACAACTTGTAGATTTACATTTCTTTTCTAATGAAAATGTTGTTTATGGTTTTATGATATTGCTTCTGCCTTTTTCTCTTCTTTGGCCATAATTTTTTTTGATAGTGATAAAGAGGGAGAAAAGTTACTGTGTGGCATATGTTGTGATTGTGATATATGTTGTGATGATTTCTTGGCATATAATTGAGCTTTAGCATGTATGCTTGATAATAGAGTTAGTTTGCATGTTTTTGCCTATGAATTACTTAAGGTATGACACATGATCTTCATTGAGCTAATTGGTATTAACTAAATTCAATTGATTGCACTTAATTGATTTTATGTTTTTGGCCTGAGATTGTGGCATACGTGTGTTCTTTAAAATCAAAATTTTATAAGCATCTATTAAGGGGGAGAAAATCATTTATCCTAAGCCATATATTGCACAATTATTTATCACCATAAAAAAGGAGAGATTGTTGAACCTTGAAGGTTATTTCCATAATTTTGACGATAACAAATAATTAAGCAATAAAAAATTTAACCACACTTTGTGTTTTAAGTTTTTAAACAAGTTAAATGATAATTGAACCATAAGAACAAATCAAATAAGCTTAATTGAAGTTCAATGTTTTGAAAACAGAAGCAGTTCATGCCCATGAAATTAGTGTCATCATGAAAGTAGATGTTCATTGCCTTAAAAAGAAATGTCAAGCTTGTGAAGTCCTTATGGTAGCCAAAACATTCAAAGTCCAACCACTCACAACTTGAAAGGATTATCATGCTAGTGAAGATTGCCAATCATGCTGACGAATCCTTAAATAGCCAAAGCCTTTAGTAGTGTTAACGATTAAGCTTCATGACCAAGTTCACAGTCAGCATCAATCTTCAAGTCTATTAATGTGAAATTAAGACTTATGAAGACCGTAGTGCCAAATGAAAATATATTTTAGAATCATTCACACCCAGTTTCACAACTTAGTTCACGACTTGCCAAAAACATTCATGCTCATGAAGCCACAATCACACCTATGAAGTTGGAGAATTAAAGCTATCAGGTGTGAACAAAAAAGTAGTTAAACGACTATTTTCACAATAAATGCACCCTAAAGGTCTTTATTTTATAGAAAAAAATATAAATACTTTACATTTATGACTTTTGAAGGCTAGAAAACTGAGATTTAAGCATTGAATTTTTGTATTTACTCTCAAGAGCCTTGTTCATTTAAAATCTTCAACTGCCTCATTCTCTTTCGTCTATTTTTTGTTGTAAACCATTGTTGGTCAAGTGTTGTTGAGCTTTCTAGAAGTTGAGTGTGTTCATTCTTATAATGAATTACTCAATAGTGAGATTGAATAGTTAGGTTGGGAGTGAAACACATTTGTAAGGGTTTTGTGTGAGTCATCAAAACACAAGAATTTGATTGTTGTGTTAGCCATTAAAATACAAGAGTTTTGGGTTAGGTATTAGCCAAGAGTGAAAAATACTATAGTAAAATACCCAATTGCGATTAGAGAGATGACGTAAGGTTTATTAACACCTAAACCTTTATAAATCTTGTGTCTTTCATATATTCTTTTATCTCTATATCATTTCATTATTATTACCTTAGATAAAATATTTAATTAGCTATTCAGACCCTCTTCTTAATGATTGTTTGGGAAATAAAATGATTAAGGGTTAACCTTTTTCAACTCAATACATTGATAAGCGAATGCCCCATCTTTGCAAAGGTGTAACAAATCATCTTAAACTTGTCTTTCTTACCACCCCTCTTTTTTCTTCTTTTTTTTCTTATTCTTATCCTTTTTAGGTGTAGATCCAATAGTTTCCTTACTAGGATTCTTTCTCTTATTCTTTCTGTAACACCCTCTGTATAGCAAAGCAACCCCACTATACAGATGAATGCCACATGACTGAATCTATATACTTATATTATGAATTAAAATTTTTCTAACTTATATCACTATATTTATATAATATGTATCTTTATAATAACCATGTCTTATTTACTACACATACTCATCTGTATTTGAATAATAACTATAAACATAATCAATAACTAGTTGGGCAACATCCCACCCTTATTATAAAATCTATCCTTATTACTAAAAAAATAAACTCAATTACATGTCTTTATTAAAATATGTTCTAAATATGCATCTCTATCCCATATCATAATGAATAACAAAAATGAAATAAATGAACATACCCAAACATAGGTCAACTCTGAATGGCATAGTATTCTCTTTGAGTCAACTCAACTATCCCTCGGCTCCAAACCTACATTCAGGTAAACTCACACGCTAAGCTATTGAAAGTTTAGTGGTACATATAAACATTAAAATTCTAGCATGATTTACACATTAACATAACATTCATATCCATAACCATACTTGGGTACTTTGTAAGGTTTTGAAGACAAATCTCATTCATAAACGTAACAAAAAAATAAAATTTTTTAAAACCCAAAAATAAAAAGATTTTACTTGTGCCGTTAAAACTAATTTATTAAACATAAAAGTTAGAAATTATACCTTGTAATTTCTTGATTTGTTATTCAAATCTTCACTTTGTTGGGTTTGTAGCAAACTATAACAATCCATTCTAAGATGCCTCGAATGATAATTTTATGCGAAGATATGAAGAAAAAATTAACAAAAGAAATGGTTTGAACAAAATTCAATACTACTAGCTATGAATTTATTCTTGAGAGAATTATTGTGTCTTAAAAATTAATTTTTACCAAAAGAAATTTCATGTCTCTTTTCTACTTTTTGATTTGAATCAAATTCAGAAAGAAGATCAAAAATCAAAATGGAAGAAAAGGAAGATAAAAAAAATTAATGGCCATAATTGGCTTAATTAAGGCAAAAAATGGCCTAACAGCCAACGTTGGGCGCATGTGCAATGTGCAGCATAGGACAACCTGGCTAGTGGGCTCCTGTGGGCCCATGACCCCTTCTAAAAGAACATTCTAAAATAATTCTCTCATATATTTGGATCATATCCAAGACCATTTTACTCATTCTCCACATATCCAAAGCGTGTGACCCATTAGGTTCCCAATTATGTTTTTTCACTTAAATTAACGATTAATTTAAGCAAGTCAAGAATGGTATCTAGTAACACATCATGACTCCCAACTGATCAAAAAGTTAGTGGTTTGACTATGAACCTTTCAATAGATAATATCTGTGTAATTATTTCTTTCACCATTTTATACCTTACTTGGTTCAGAGTATAAACATATGTCAACTCCCACTAGACTAACTACATCACATCTAGCCTAAGTAATGTTAGTTCTTATCCCTGAGGCTCATTATTCTATTAGACATGTCATTGAATACTATCTTCATCACATTTCTACTCCAGTTTGAGATTCCCGAGTAATGACCCTGATAAGAGTCCATGGGTATACACTCATGCTATTAGGAGTGGTGAATCCTTTGTTGATTATCCAATTACCTTCGAATACCTCAAGTTGTATCCAATCACCACTCTATGAGGAACATCCCTGAGGCAATAAGAAATAGTGTCAAAATAAAAAATCAATATCCAAGATATCCTTGAGTACCTCAAGTCGAAGGATACTTACACCATTGCTATTGTGAGACTATCATTGACATTTGAATAGATTATCCATATGATTGTCTCATAATAGGTCATTCAATATACTTAGCTACATTTTAGAAAACATCCATATATTAACTTTAAACATCTCATATTTACAGATTATGAGATCTACTGCTTAATCCACTCAATGAGCATAACATGTGCTAGTTTGTTCGGATTAACAATGTCCTGTCTCATTAATCCCATGACTAGGAATAATTTAGATACTAACATAATTATACATGACAAGAATCTTAATATCATGATCTCATCATGATTTCCTTCATGCCATGTTATGTATCAAAGACTTCATTAATTTATTTAAGATTACTATAAACTCATATATCAAATTAATGAAAATTATTAATCAAATAAATTTGTACAATAAGTGCTAAAGGTGATTACCTTTAGAGCACTTTTTTAAGAACCTCCAACTTGCACGAAAACCAATTGCCTTTGTATTTAATTCCATAGGCGAGTACATGATAATCATATTTCTTTTGGAGAAGTTGCTTAGTTAAAGGATCAACAATATTTTGATCAGTGGGCACTCTTTTTTATCTTTACATCATTCCTACCAATGATGTCTCTAATCAAATGGTATCTTCTGAGTACATGTTTGGATCTCTAATGAGATTGTGGCTCTTTTGCTCCATTATTGTCACAATATAATTGTATTGGATCAACAATGCTATGAACCACTCCAAGTTTCATAATGAATTTCCTTATCCAAATTGCTTCTTTTGCTGCTTCAAAAGCTAGAATGTACTATGCTTCGATTGTGGAATCAATAATCATTTCCTATTTGAAACTCTTCCAACTGACTATTCCACCATTTAGTGTGAATATATAATCTGACTGGAATTTTGAGTCATTCTTGTCAGATTGGAAGTTGGCATCGATATACCTGCTCATAACAAGATCTCCATCTCCATATACCAAAAATACATCCTTAGTCTTTCTTAAATACTTAAAGATATTCTTGACAGCCACCTAATGACCCTCCCTAAGGTCCAATTGGTATCTACTTGTGACACTCAGGGCATATGATACATCGGGTCTTGTACATAATATAACATACATGATTGATCCTATAGCTGAAGCATATGGAATCAAACTCATGCATGTCCTCTCATTTTGTGTCTTTAGAGATATAGAATTTAAAAGAGTAATCCCATGGGTCATAGGAATATATCCTCTCGTAGACTTCTCCATACTAGACCTCTTTAGCATCTTGTCTATATATGTAGATTGTGAAAGACCAAGCAATCTTTTAGATCAATCTCTATAAATCCTTATCCCTAAAATATAGATTGCTTCTCTAAGATCTTTCATAGAGAAATTCTTGGATAACCAAAATTTGACTGATTGTAAGGTTGAGACATCATTTCCCATTAGTAGTATCTCATCTACATACAACACGAACAATACAATTGCACTCTCATTAATCTTCTTGCATACACAAGTTTCATCCGACTTTTGTAAGAAACCAAACTGTTTGATTCTCTTATCAAACTGAATATTCTAACTCCTGGATGTTTGCTTTAATCCATAAATGGATCTTTGAAGCTTGTATACCTTTTTTTCATCTTTGGTCATGTACACATCCTTCTAGTTGTGTCATGTACACATCTTCAGTCAAATTTCCATTAAGGAAAGTCGTCTTCACATCCATTTGTCATACCTCATAATCATAATGAGCAACAATAGCTAAAAGTTTCATCATAATCAATTCCTAGTCTTTGATGATAATCTTTAGCTACAAATCTAGCTATATAGGTAACCACATTACCATCCATGTCAGTTTTATTTTTGAAAACCCACTTGCACCCTATAGGATTTATCCCTTCAAGTGGGTCAACCAAAGTCCATACTTGGTTTTTATACATGGAATCTATTTCTGACTTCATGGGTTGAAGCCATTTGTCAGATTCTGAACTATTTAGAACTTTTTCATAGGTTGTAGGCTCATCATTTTCTATGAGCAATATTTCATTATGTTCACTAATGAGAAATCCATATCTCTCTGGAATACTACGTATTCTACTTGACCTACGAAGCTTTTGTGCTTCACAAGGTTGAGCTATTATATCATCTGTATAAATAACAAGCTTGAGTTCAAGTAGTTGATCAGCATCTGCTTGAGCATCTTGAACTTTCTCAAGTTCAATCTTGCTCCCACTATCTTCTTTTAGAAGAAATTATTTCTCTAAAAAGATAACACGTCTTAAAAGAAATACCTTTTGCTCTAAGGGATGGTAGAATTGATATCCATATGATGTTTTTGGATATCCCATAAATAGACATCGGTCAGAATTAGCTTTCAGCTTATTAACACTGTCCACTTCACATAAGCTGGATAACCCCAAACTCTCATGTAAGAAAATGTGGGCTTCTTGTTATTCCATATCTCATATGGTGTAACATCAAATGACTTTGAAAGGACTCTAATTAATATATAAATGGTAATCTCTAATGGATAACCCCAAAAGGATTTAGAAAGTTCTACAAAGCTCATCATAGACCTTACTATGTCTAACAGGGTTCAATTTCTCCTTTTAGTCACACCATTGTATTATGGCATGTAAGGTGGAGTCCATTGAGATAATATCCTATTATCCCTAAGATAATCTTAAAATTCTTGGCTCAAGTATTCACCTCATCGATTTGATCGAAGTGTTTAAATACTTTTATCAAATTGTTTTTCTACTTCATTTCTGAATTCTTTGAACTCTTCAAAAGTTTTAGATTTGTATATCATAAGATACATGTACCCATATCATAAGTAGTCATCAATAAAAGTAATGAAGTAAATGAAACCACCTCTAGCATGTGTGGACATTAGACCATATACATTTGAATGTGTTAAGTCTAAAAGCCCATTAGCACGTTCACAATTTCCTTTAAAGTGTAATTTAGTCATCTTGCCTAATAAACAAGATTCACTTGTGTCATATGATTCATTATGAAATGACCCAAACTACCACTTTTGTGTAGCTTTGCCATGTGGTTCTCATTTATATGACTAAGGCGACAATGCCATAAGTAAGATGATTTCAACATATCTTGTTTTTGCCTTTTATCATCATTGATGTTTAAAATTGGATTTGTCATATCTAATATGTATATTCCATTGCATAATGTACTGCTAGCATAAAGAATTCCATTCAACATAATAGAAAGCTAAATGGAAACCATCTTTATTCAAACTAGAAACAAAAATAATGTCTTTAGTCAGGGTAGGTACATAATAACAATTATCTAAATTTAACATAAGCCCACTAGGGAGGGTTAATACATAAGATCCTACAACTAATGCAACAACCCTTACTCCATTTTCAATGAGCAGATCCGACTCTCTCTTATTGAGTTGTCTACTATTCCTTAGGCCCTGCATATTAGTGTATATGTGTGAGCCACAACTAGTATCTAATACCTATATATCATTATTAGAAATAGTATTAATTTCAATGACAAAAATACTAGAAGTAGATGGGGCATTATATGCCTTCTTCTTCAATGACTCCAAGTAGGCCTTGCAGTTTCTCTTCCAATGGCCATTATTGCCACAATGGAAGTATGTCCCATTTGGAGCAAGCTCATTGTCCTTCTTCTTAGCCATACCTTTCTTAGGCTTCATGGAATTCTTCTTCTTCTTCTCATGGTTCTTCTTCTTAAAACCAAAAGAGTCCTCCAGCATCACAACCTTGTTATCCTTCTTGACAGATGGCTTAGTGGTTTTGACCATGTTGATCAACTCAGGAATAGTGATGGAGATTTAGTTCATCTTATAGTTAAGCAAAAAATATGAATAACTATCAAACAAATCAATTAGAATTAAGTTAAAACTTAATTCATGATCCATCATAAATCCCAAGGTGGCCAACCTCTCAATATCGCCATTCATCTTCAGTGCATATTGCACTAGAGATGTCTCCTCGATCATCTTAGTACAGAAGAGTAGCCTTGAAGTTTTGAACCTTTCGGAACTTGCTTCCTCATAAAAAATCTCCCTAAAATGGTAGACAATGGAATTAGTATCCATAGCCTCATACTACTTTTGCAACTCAATTGACATAGTAGCAAGCATAATGCAGCTTTCCATCTCACTATCATCAAGATGCTTTTGATATGCCTCCTAAATATCTTCAGAAGCATTAGCAGCAGGGGGATTGGGAAGTGACTCATATAGGACATAGTCAATCTTTTTGGATATGAGAACAATTCTCAAATTCCTTAGCCAATCCAAAACGTTAGGCCCAATCAACTTATTTGACTCTATTAATGATCACAAATTCACACTTGTCGATATGATGAAGATTCTAGCAACCTTGATGTAAAATAGAGTATGTTAGAATATATATGAAAATGCATGTTTATTATGTCTTTAATAAATCACAGTATGACTCTCACTATTTTATTATGAATCCATAACCCTCACTATGAACCTGAGAGAACCTATATGAAAGTTCTTCTAGTGGTTCGATATCCAACTAGCTAAGAATAATCTTGAGGCAACTCAACAAGTCATCCTTAGTTTAGTTGGTAGGTATCTAATCCATACCAATTGCATTATTCATGCACCTATCGGATCTTGTGTTATCAACTAATTGATGTGTGCATATACATTGGGCTATCTACTCTTGATATGTGTACATCTCATTTACACTAACCCAACTTTACCTTCAATACACATTAACCTTGGCGCAAATCCAACAAACTAATGATATCATTTAAATCTAACCCATTAATCGTGAAATTTAATTTCAATGGTTTGAACATATTCTTATAGAGCAAGTTTGAGGCAACTCAACAACCCTAATTGTAGAAAAACTTTGGTTCTCCCCATATTAAGGAAAGGTGAGCTAGGAATTTCTTTGTGAAGTCTCATCTATTATTATTGCATACTTTTATATATCATACATTCATCACATGGATATATAAAGATAGTTACATTAACTATATGCCATGATTATGGACATACTAAAGTCAATCTCTTGAGCCAAAAAGAGATTGATTAGGTTTTACCTAGGTATATGTATGAATTTACAACCCAAAATACAAATCAAATTCCTATTTCTAAGTCTTCTTATTTATGGCACCATCTCCTTTGCTTCTTGCTCCTTTATATCTTCATTCTATCATAATCCTATGTAATCTAATTACATATTTCAAAGTAGAGAAAATATCAATTTACATTTGGGGGAGTAAGATGAGAAAAGAAGTACACAAAAAGAAAAACAGGCAAAGACACGCATACCCTATTTACCATAAAATAAAATAATTTCATGCATACTCAATCACATTGTGCCTAAGTCTATAATAATCCATCATGTCATTCTATACACCCCTAACATGCATTCTCTAATAAAATAAAATAAATTAAAATAATAACAATTTTGGATTTTAATTTGAAAATCGATTCAACGCTTGAACTGAAATTGTCTAATTTTGTTGTTTCAGTTAATTTAACTTTGTATGTCATTTAAAATGTGAAATTTAATATTTAATCAAATAAAATTAAAATTCCATATTTTCAAAATTAATTCACCTTAAAATCTAATTATTATGATGTCATAATTAAACAATTTAATTTTAATATACATAGTAATTTCTTGTCCTACTAAAATTACCATTGCTCAACTTAAATTAATTCAAAATTAATTTCCAAAAATTTCAAAAATTTTCTAGAACCTCAAACAATCATTCTAAATATTTTTAGGTCAACGCAATTTCATCAAAATATTTTTGGCGCAAGCCAAAATTACTAAAACAAATGAACCAACACACCTAGATGCTCAAAAAGACTTATTCGAGAAAAATAATTTTTAAAAATTTTAAATTCGAAAAAAATAATTTTTTATGTATCTAACATCAAAATAATATATTTTAAGCACATAAAAATTATTTTAAGTTACATGAAATAAAATAATCATATGCAAAAAATCAAACCAAAAAGTCTCACCGGGTATGCCAAAACAGTCACATTTTTGTATTTATTTGAAAAATTAATTAAAAACTTTTTTAATTAATTATTGGACACTTCGAGAGGCTTAAAAACATTCTCAATATGTATAAATAATTTTTTTATAATCAAATTACAAGAAAATGATGAATAACCCTATCCGAAATTAATTATTTGAATCACATTCAGATCATTTTTTCAATCAGAATGATCATCATTAATCATTCCATAATTATATCATAGAAAGAAAAATACGTAAAATTAATTTCAATTTTTCAAACCTATTGATCCAAAATCATCAAAATCGTGCAATCTCATTCTACTTTTAATTAAAATTAATTTTAATAGATATAAAAATGCTCTCATACCATTGTAAGATTTTGAAGGCGAATTTCATTCATAAATGCAGCAAAAAATATAATTTTTCAAAATCTGAAATAAAAGATTTCGCTTGCCATTAAAACTAATTTATCAAATATACATGTTAGAAATTATACCTTATAATTTCTTGATTTGTTATTCAAATTTTCACCTTGTTGGGCTATAACAAACCACAATAATCCACATTATGATATCTCTAATGATAATTGATGTGAAGATATGAAGAAGAAACTAACACAAGAAATGGGATGAACAAGATTTAATGGTGTTAGCTATGAATTTGTTATTGAGAGAATTATATTGTCTCAAAAATTATTTTTCACAAAACAAAAATTTCATGTCTCTTTTTCTGCCTTTCGATGTTTTTTTTTTTTTATCTGAATCAAATTCAGAAAGAATATCAAAAATCAAAATGAAGAAAAGGAAGTTCAAAAAAAATTAATAGCCATAATTGGCCTAATTAAGGCGAAAAATGGCCTAACGGCCAAAGTTATGCGCATGTGCAGCACACTGATGCGGGGCAGGCCCAGCTAGCTTGCCTGGCCTGCGGGCCCATGAGCTCTTCCGAGTTATTTTTTACGCAAACTCATCCTGATCGGTCCCAAAATAAATTTTGCATATATTTGAATCCTACCAATACTATTTTACTAATTCTCCACATCTCTAATACATGTGACCCATTAGATTCTCAGTTATATTGGTCACTTAAATTAATGATTAATTTAAGTAAGTCATAAGCAGTATCTAGCAACACATCATAACCCCCAATTGACCGGAAAGTTATTAGTTTGACCACGAACCGTTCTATAGACAATTTATGTATAATTATTCCTTTCACCATTCTATGCCCCACTTGGTTCAAAGTACGAACATATGTCAACTCCCACTAGACCGACTACATCCCGTCTAGCCCAAGTAATGTTAGTTCTTGTCCCTGAGGCTCATTAATCTATTAAACATGTCAATGAAGTCTATCTTCATCACATTTTTACTTCGGCTAGAGATTCCATAGTAATGACCCTGATAAGAGGCCATGGGTATACACTCATTCTATTAGGAGTGGTGAATCCTTTGTTGATTACCCAATTACCTTCAAATACCTCAAGTTGTATCCAATCACCACCCTATGAGAAACCTCCCTAAGGCAACAAGGAATAATATCAAAATATAGAATCAGTATCCAAGATATCCTTGAGTACCTCAAGTCTAAGAATACTTACACCATTGCCGTGATGAGACAATCATTGACCTATCCATATGATTGTTTTGTAGTAGGTCATCCAATGTATTTAACTACACTTAATAAAAATCTACATATTAACTCTAAACATCTCATGTTTACAGATTATGAGATTTACTACTTGATCCAATCAAGGAGTATAACATGTGCTAGTTTGTTTGGATTAACAATGTCTCATCTCATTAATCCTATGACTAAAGATAATTTAGATACTAATATTGTTAAACCTTGAGGGGTATTTCTGTCATTTTGATGATAACAAATAAAATATCAATATTGTATTTAACATACTTATTTTCTAAATCTATTAAACAGGACATGGAATAAAATAGCAAAAATGGAGATTGGAAGAATAATCCTTGAAAGACAAAATTAAGGAAGTAGCATGTTCACACCCGTGACTCTATGTGTCACGCCTGTGAAAGAGCTAACCGTTACCAAAACCAACATTTGAAGTTCACGACCATGAAGGAAGAACAAACCGTGAAATGGACATTTAAGTCACGCCCATGAATCAAAATGTCACGCTTGTGAATGTTCATGGCATTTTCATCCAGAGAGCTTCACAACCAAAGTCACCACTTGGATCACGGCTGGGAAGTTTGTCACGCCTGTGAATATGTATGTCAAGCCCATGACCCAATGTTTCAAAACATTCCAAAGAGCTTCACGACCAAGGTCACCACTTCAGTCACGGCTTGGGAAGAAATGTCACGCCCGTGACAAACATAGTCACACCCATGAATGATGAAAGAGAAAAATGTCAGGTGCAATTATTTAGTTGGTACAACGGCTAGTTTCATATTAAATGCATCCTAACGGCTATAATCAGCCAAGAGAGTATAAATGGAAGTCATTTATGCATTCAGTACAAGAGGATAACAAATACTTTGAATCAAAATCTTATTACAATCTATTTGTACATTCAATACTTTGAGAACCAAAATCTATTCTCTGTAAAAATCTTTTTTCTCTTCATTTATTGAGAAATTAAGATTTGTGAGTGTTTTCTCTCTGTAATCATTACTCAAGTGAGCTTTGGATATTTCTGGGTTAAGAGTAGAACACTTGAAAGGGTTAGTTGTGTGAGCCTCTAAAACACAAATTAAAAAGTTGTTTGTGTGAGCCTGTAAAAAGACAAAGTATAGATTGTTTGTGTGAGCCTGTAAAAATACAAAGTGAAGGTTATTTGTGTGAGCATGTAAAACACAAGGAATTGGTTATTGTGTGAGCCATTAAAACACAAGGAATTTATGGGTTAGGTTTGAGTCATTGTGTGAAACACCATAGTTGGGAGTGAGCTTGTAAAACTCCATTGTAACACTTAGTATGTTAGTGAAACTCCCAATTGCGATTGGGGAGAGAAGTAAGGTTTGTTAATACCCGAACCTCTATAAAAATCCTTGTGTCAAATTTCTCTATCCCTCATAAAATTAATTTTTTATTTCCGCACTTTAAAGTTTAATTTTTTGAAACTCCAATTCAACCCCCCTTCTTGGCTTAATATTTGGGCAACAATTGGTATCAGAGCTTAGTCTAGCATCAAAGCCTAAAAAGCGCTAGTAAAGATTAAGATATGGCAATGAAGGATTCCAAAGTCTTAAACCTTACTTTGATGGAGCAAATTATGCCCATTGGAAGTTTCAGATGGAGACATATCTGGATAATGAAGGAATTGAAGTCTGGGATAGTGTACGAAAAGAATGGACACCACCAACAAGAAAGGACCTGATGGTGAAGAAGAAATCCTATCAAGAGATGATTGGACAAAGCCTCAAAGAAGAGCAAATTTCAAAAACAAGAAGGCAATGACAATCCTATCAAGCTCATTATCTATTGAAGAATGTGGAAGAATACAACATTGCCCAACAGCATACAACATGTGGAAGACATTGGAAAATTATCATGAAGGAACTATGCAAGTCAAATCCAAGAAGATTCAACTTCTGACCTCAGAATATGAGCTCTTCAAGATGAAATCCAATGAGTCAATCACTGATATGACCAACTGTCTTCTAGCCATTATAAATGGAATGAGGAAACTTGGGAAGCATATGAGTTTGGAGGATGTAAACAACAAAATCCTGAGAAGTCTTCCTCTTAAAAACTATGGTTCAAGAGTTGCTGACATAGAAGAAGCAAATGAAGATATGAGCATCATGAATACTGATGTGCTGATTGGCAAACTTCTCACACATGAAATGGCAGTGAAAAGAGATAGAGAGCTTGAAGCAGAGCCAGAGAAAAGAAAGCCCTTAGCACTCAAAACCTCTACTTCAAAATCTCAAGAATAAAGTGAGGATGATGAAGAAATGAGTGATGATGAAAATGAGGACATTGCTATGCTTTCAAGGAGACTAAAAAGAATCATTGAGAAGAAAATGAGCAGCTCTAGAAAATTCAAGCAAAGAAACCTCAAACAAATTTCTAATGATGCTCAAAGAAGTAAGGAAGAGGTAAAGTGCTATGAGTGTGGAAAGAAAGGACATATCAAACCAGAATGTCCAAGGCTCAAGAAGTATAAGAGCAAATACCAAAGAGACAATGGGGAGAAAGGTCACAAAGCCACATGGGATGATGAAAGCTCTTCAAGTGAAAAAGATGATAATGAAAGCGAAGAGGTCAACCTATGCTTCATGGCTATTGAAGATCATGTCTCGAATAAGGTAAGATCACTACACTCATACTCTTTGAACAATGATAGTAGTGATAATGATGATGATAGTGATGATGATGATGATGATGATGATGAGCAAAGCCTAATAGAAGAATTAAATATAGAATTAGAGAAATATAGAAGTAAATTTAGTACTTATAGAAGTAACATCTCTAATTTAAAAAATAAGATAAATGGTTTAGAAAAGGAAAACATAAAGCTTAAATCATCTAATGAATCTCTCCAAAAGTCATTAGATGAATACTCATCAAGACCCTCAACTGCTTCCTTACTAAAAGAAAATAATGCTTTGAAAAATGAAGTTGAGGAACTTAGAAATTTCATTTCTAAATTTCACAAAGGTAAAGAGAGCTTAGATACTCTCATTGTATCTCAAAGATCACCCTTAATTAGACATGGTCTAGGATTTAAGGACATATCATCATCTTCTCACAAAACCATCTTTGTTAAGTCTAGAGAACCTCACATCTCCACACCTGTTAGAACAGCACCAAGAAATAAGCATATTAAACCCACTATACATAAACAAAATAATCATGCCTTTATATATAGGAGGCATGCATCTAGAAAATCTACAATTAATCATAACTATGCATGTCATCATTCTCAAAATAAATTTGATAGAAAAATGGTATTAAAAAATATTGTAAGACCAGAAAACAAAATTAGACCAAAACAATGTAATTATTGTATGAAAATGGGTCCCATAAATAAATATTGTTGGATAAGAAAGGCTCATTGGGAACCTTCATGTGCTAACCCCCAAGGACCCAAACTCATTTGGGTACCTAAAAATCATACTTGAATTGTGACTCTATAGGTATGCCTCAAGTCCACAATAAACAAAAATGCTTGGCTAGTAGACAGTGGATACTCAAGGCATATGACAGGAGACAAAGAACTTTTCAATGAAATCAAAAGTATTGATGGAGGTAAAGTTACCTTTGGAAACAATGCAAAGGGTAAGGTAATTGGCATTGGTTCTATTGGTATTAATGGTACTACTTTTACTAAAGATGTCTTACTTATTGATGGCTTGAAACATAACTTGTTAAGTGTAAGTCAATTATGTGATAAAGGAAACAAAGTAATCTTTACTTCAAATGAATGTCTTGTGATCTCTATCGATGGTCATGAGATATTTAAAGAAAATAGAGATATCAATACATACATAATAAACTTACATGAACTATCTAACCATTCCTCTAAGTGTCTTGTGACTACTAGTGATGAATCTTGGCTATGGCATAGAAGGCTTGGTCATGCTAACATGGACTTAATACAAAGTCTCAGCAAAGGAGAACTAGTAAAAGGACTGCCAAGAGTTAAATATGAAAAAGGCAAGACATGTGAACCTTGCCAAAGTGGAAATCAACACAAGTCATCCTTCAAAGCCAAAAACATAGTAAGTACCTCAAAACCTCTTCAACTCCTGCATTTAGACTTATTTGGACCTACTAGAATTGCTAGCTTAGGAGGAAAACATTATGCATTTGTCATCATAGATGATTACACTAGATTTACTTGGATAATTTTCTTAGCTCAAAAGAGTGATATTTTTGAAAATTTCAAAAACTTTGCTAAAAGAGTTCAAAATGAAAAAGGGTACTGTATTTCAAAGATAAGAAGTGATCATGGGAAAGAATTTGAAAATAAAAACTTTGAAAGTTTTTGTCTTGAACATGGCATTTCACATAATTTCTCATCTCCTAGGACACCTCAACAAAATGGGGTAGTTGAAAGAAAAAATCGAACTTTAATTGAAATGGCTAGAACAATGCTCAATGAATATGATTTACCAACTTACTTTTGGGCAGAAGTCATAAACACTGCATGTTATATTTCAAATTGAGTTTTCAAAAGGCCTCTTTTAAAAAAAACCTCATTTGAGCTATGGAATGGAAGAAAGCCTTTGATATCATACTTTAGAGTATTTGGATGCAAGTGTTTTATATTGAACACCAAGGACAATCTTGGAAAATTTGCCTCTAAATTCGATGAAAGTATCTTTTTAGGATAATTTACAACCAGCAAAGCATATAGGGTATTTAATAAAAGATCATTAACTGTTAAAGAATCCATGCATGTTATCTTTAATGAATCTAGTAGACTTGATCTTGTGAAAGGTAGTGTTCTTGATGATATTGTAGGTAATATGGAAAGACTTGATCTTGGAAATTGGAAAGAAGAAAATGATCAAGAAGATTCACCACAAAATGATTCTCTACCTCAAACTCAAGAAGAAAACGAACAAGAACTCCCAAAAGAATGGAGAATGACAAAAGATCATCCAAAAGAGCAAATCATTGGTGATCTCTCAAGGGGAGTAAGTACTAGATCTCATTTCAAATAGTTAGTCACTGACATTGCTTTTATTTCTCAAATTGAGCCTAAAAATGTTGATGAGGCTCTTAATGATGAAAGTTGGGTAATTGCCATGCAAGAGGAACTCAACCAATTTGAGAGAAGTAAGGTATGGACCCTAGTACCTAGACCCAAGGATCATCAAATTATAGGTAGCAAATGGGTATTTAGAAACAAACTAGATGAACAAGGTTCAATATCTAGGAATAAGGCTAGATTAGTTGCAAAAGGATATAATCAGGAAGAAGGTATAGATTATGATGAAACATATGCATCTGTAACTAGATTAGAAGCCATAAGAATACTTTTAGCATATGCATGTCACATGAATTTCAAACTTTTTCAAATGGATGTGAAAAGTGCATTTCTAAATGGTTATATAGAAGAAGAAGTGTATCTAGAACAACCACCAGGCTTTGAAATCTATGATTTGCCAAATCATGTTTTTAAACTTTCAAAAGCTTTGTATGGTTTGAAACAAGCCCCAAGAGCTTGGTATGAGAGGCTAAGTTTTTTTCTATTCAAAAATAGCTTTACAAAGGAAAATGTTGACACCACATTATTCATTAAAAAGCATAAGCATGATATACTAATTGTTCAAATTTATGTTGATGATATAATATTTGGTTCTACTAACGAGTTGCTTTGTCAAGAATTTGTTAAGTGTATGACTAGGGAATTTGAAATGAGTATGATGGGAGAGCTTAAGTATTTCCTTGGTCTACAAATAAAGCAAAGCAATGAGGGCATATTCATCAGCCAATCCAAATATGCCAAAGATTTAATTAAGAAATTTGGTATGGAAGGATGCAAGAATGCCAAGACTCCTATGAGCACGTCAACAAAATTGGACAAGGATGAAAAATATAAGAGCATTAATGAAAAGCTTTATAGAGGTATGATTGGATCACTTTTATATCTTACTGCTTCTAAACCCGATATAATGTATAGTGTTTGCTTGTGTGCACGATTTCAATCATGTCCTAAAGAATCTCATTTAAATGCAGTAAAAAGAATCCTAAAATATTTACATGGATCTTTGCATCTAGGTTTATAGTATCCTAGAAATTCATCCTTTTATATTATAGGATATTCAGATGCAGACTATGCTGGTAGTCTTTTAGATAGAAAAAGTACTTCAGGTACTTGTCACTTTATTAGAGAATCCTTAGTTTCTTGGTTTAGCAAGAAATAAGTTTCAGTTGCTCTCTCAACTGCTGAAGCAGAGTATGTAGCAGCTGGATGTTGTTGTACTCAAATGCTTTGGATGAAACAACAACTTAAGGACTATGGTCATGAAATGAACCATATACCTATTAAATGTGACAATACAAGTGCTATAAATCTTTCAAAAAATTCTATTCAACACTCAAGAAGTAAGCATATTGACATTAGACACCACTTTATTAGAGATCATGTTCAATATGGAGATGTTGCATTAGAATTTATAAGCACAGAAAATCAATTAGCAAATATTTTCACTAAGTCTTTAAATGAGGAAATATTTAATTTCATTAGAAGAGAACTTGGTATGATTGATGGATTAACCTTGTGATTGCTAAATTATGAAATCTTAATTGATGATCTTAATTTTGTATCATATCACTAGATATAAGGTAGTAATTTTGATAACAATTTATGTTATAAGGAATAGAATCTTTATTAAAATGATTTAGTCTTGTTGTTATGACTTAATTTTATTTGATGAAAATTTAAGGGGAGTCACGTCCGTGACATATGTTCACGTCCGTGACATATGTTCACGTCCGTGACATATGTTCACTCCCGTGACTTAAATAGCTAAAAGAGGCAGTGTCGTTCACGACTTGATTCATGACATGGTTAATGGCTTCAAATGGTGAAGCTTATTTTCACGGCTTCATTCACTCCCGTGAAAAGACCTTTTCTCGCCCGTGATGAATTTTCACTCCCGTGAACTTTTTTCACCCCAAAACTCACAAAGGCGTTCACGTCTTGAGTCACGGCTTGTTTCACGGGCATAAGTAGTGAAATTCAACCTTTCACGCCCATGACTATTCTTTCACCCCTGTGACAGTTCATCATTCACACCCGTGACATTCAAAGGTCACGACCGTGAATATATTCATGCCTTCATTCACGGGTGGAACACGACCATTCACGCCCGTGAACACACGTTTCACGCCCTTGAATGCATCAAGCACATAAAAGAACATCCGATTATTTTTCTCATTTCAACTCTTCAACTCCCTAAAACTGCTCTCATTTACACACATTTAATGAAACATTGAAGATTCCGGCCCCCAAGTCACAAACGTTTCCTATAAAAACCATAAAAAGTTCAATTGTTCATCAAAAATCATACATTCTTAGGGTTTCCTTAAAATTTTTTTCTGTCAAAAATTTTCTCAATCCATCACAAGTTTACTTCTTCAATTCAAATGGAGACTACCTCATCAAAAGGAAAGAGAAAGAAGTCTCATGCTCCTAGGAGGTATGCAGATTACCTCATGAACCGAATTCTAGAGCAATGCCATCCTCGATACTCCATTTTGAAGAAACGGCCTCTACTGTCATCGAGGTCCTTCGAATGGCAAACGGTCTGAAGTTTCGAGCTCAAAACGGCTATGACAGAGCAACTCCAGGCCTATCATTTAAAAGAATTTGTGGAGATTCACCAGCCAATATTGAGGGAGCCAACACTGGAATTCCTTAGCACTCTAGAAGTGTCACCTACTAGAGTGGTGAAATTCCAACTCTGTGACAATCCAAACACCCTCAATGCCACAGAATTCGGAGAATTGTTCAATCTACCATCAGATGGCATCCTAAATGACAGTGAAGTAGAATTATCTGCCCCTCGAGCTTGGACTCATTTTGGCTATGATTGTAGCTGGGATGTTAAGAAGACAAAGAGCACTCATCTCCTGTCCCCAGTGCACAAATATTTGCATAGGTTCCTGACCTATAACATATTCGCTAGGGGAGAAAGCAATGGGACCATCAGGAAATCAGAACTCTTCCTATTTGAGATGGCTCGAAGAGAACTCACCGTGGCACTCTCTACATGGTTTGCAAACCATCTTTTGTCCATTGCCACCAAACCCATAGAAGATATACTAATCGGTGGTTATGTCACCCACATAGCCTTGAAGCTTGGCTATTTGAAGCTGGATGAGCATCATTTCAACCTCATCCCTGGGCATCCTCGAGATCATTTGGATGTTGAGTCCTTCATAAAGATGGGAGCAGCTGTCAGAATCATTTACGAGAACGATATTTTCTACCGCTTCACAGACACTGCTGGGGAGATCATTTGGGAAGACAATGACACGGAGGACTTTAAAGCAGACCTCCAAGGAATCCAACAGACAAAAAGGGCTCGGGTTGAGGAAGCACCTCCAGTGGCTGAATAAGACATCGGACAGTCCTCGGCTTCCACACCGAATTTAGCGCAGCAGGTGGTTGACCTCTTAGTACCACATTTTGAGCAGCTGCAGGCTTCGATGGACGAGAGGTTGGAGAACCTCAAAGACTTCATGGAGTCTCGGATGGACAGCCGTGAGGCAGAAGTTGCTAGGCTTCGAGATAGGATGTCCGGCTAGGTGTTAGGCTAGATTGTAGCCTAAAGTTGCTTGTTTGCTTCTTTATTTACTTGTTTTTTGTTGTGTGTAGGAAATTTTAAATTTCCTTTCTGAACTTTATTTAACTTTGTTTGTATTTTCCTTTATTAAATATATTTTCTTTTGTTTATCTTTTTGATATATTTATATCCTTTTTGATTGATGACAAAAGGGGGAGAAACTAGCAATATAGGAAAAACTAGCAATATATTAAGATAAATGAATTTTGAATCAAAAATTAGAAATGAATTATGAATTGACACTAAAATAGGTTAAAAGGGATTAGAAACTTTGATTCAAAATTAATATGCAAAGTATAAAATTGAGAAATTGAGCTTTATACACATTAGATATACCTTAAGTATACTTTGCATATACCTTAATCCAAGTTACGAATATGAATATGCCATGATATACTCATAGTATACTTTACATATACTTCATGCTTTAAAAGGAATTATGGTATATATTGGATATACTTCACATATAACTTGCATATACTTAAAAATTAGTAAGTTTATTTCAATGCTACATCATTCTTTACAATTCTTGCATTTTATAAATTTTTTATCCTAAGTATCTTTTAAGGGGGAGATTTCTCAAAAGCACATATTGTTAGACTATTTGTCACCATCAAAAAGGGGAGATTGTTAAACCTTGAGGGGTATTTCCGTCATTTTGATGATAACAAATAAAATAGCAATATTGTATTTAACATACTTGTTTTCTAAGTCTATTAAGCAGGACATGGAATAAAATAGCAAGAATGGAGATTGGAAGAATAATCCTTGAAAGACAAAATTAAGATAGTAGCATGTTCACGCCCGTGACTTTATGTGTCACGCCCGTGAAAGAGCTTACCGTTACCAAAACCAACATTTGAAGTTCACGACCATGAAGGAATAACAAACCGTGAAATGGACATTTAAGTCACGTCCGTGAATGTTCATGGCATTTTCATCCAGAGAGCTTCACGACCAAAGTCACCACTTGGATCACGGCTGGAAAGTTTGTCACGCCTGTGAATATGTATGTCACGCCCGTGACCCAATATTTCAAAACATTACAGAGAGCTTTACGACCAAGGTCACCACTTCAGTCATGGCTTGGGAAGAAATATCATGCCCGTGACAAACATAGTCACGCCCGTGAATGGTGAAAGAGAAAAATGTCAGACGCGATTATTTGGTTGGTACAACGGCTAGTTTCATATTAAATGCACCCTAACGGCTATAATCAGCCAAATGAGTATAAATGGAAGTCATTTATGCATTCAGTACAAGAGGATAGCAAATACTTTGAATCAAAATCTTATTACAATCTATTTGTACATTCAATACTTTGAGAACCAAAATCTATTCTCTGTAAAAATCTTTTTGCTCTTCATTTATTGAGCAATTAAGTTTTGTGAGTGTTTTCTCTCTGTAATCATTACTCAAGTGAGCTTTGGGTATTTCTCGGTTAAGAGTAGAACACTTGTAAGGGTTAGTTGTGTGAGCCTCTAAAACACAATTTAAAAGGTTATTTGAGTGAGCCTGTAAAAACGCAAAGTATAGGTTGTTTATGTGAGCCTATAAAAACACAAAGTATAGGTTGTTTGTGTGAGCCTGTAAAAACACAAAGTAAAGGTTGTTTGTATGAGTCTGTAAAACACAAGGAATTGGTTATTGTGTGAGCCATTAAAACACAAGGGATTTCTGGGTTAGGTTTGAGTCATTGTAAGAAACACCATAGTTGGGAGTGAGCTTGTAAAACTCCATTGTAACACTTAGTATGTTAGTGAAACTCCCAATTGCGATTGGGGAGAGAAGTAAGGTTTGTTAATACCCGAACCTCTATAAAAATCCTTGTGTCAAATTTCTCTATCCCTCCTAAAATTAATTTTTTATTTCCGCACTTTAAAGTTTAATTTTTTGAAACTCCAATTCAACCCCCCTTCTTGGCTTAATATCTGGGCAACAAATATAATTACACATGATAAGAATCTCAATATCATGAACTCATCATGATTTTCTTCATGTTATGTTATTTATCAAGGACTTCATTAATTGATTTAAGATAACTATCAACTTATAAATCAAATGAATATCAAATTAATAAAAATGTCATTTATTAATCAAATAAATTTGTAAATAAGTATTAAAAGTGATTGTCTTTAGAAAACTTCTCTAACATACTTGACCATAATCATCATATATATATATATATATATATATATATATATATATATATCCATATAATACCTCATTCATTTTGAATTGATTTGATTTCGACACATTCATAACATATATCACATAGGTGAATACATGTCATCATAGTCATAATATATTTCATTCATAGAATTTCTATATCATCAAAATCATAGTGAATTTTATCATATATTGCAATTATCTAACTTCTTGTTCCATATATCTGCTTGCTAGTTTCCACAATTCTTTTCCAGAATGTAACTGTATTTTGATTTCATAATTTTGGTTCACTTTTTATATTATTGGTTGACGATACCACTGTATACAACATTACAATTTATTGTATTATGTATTACAATAATTCATTACTTGTTTTCTCAATACTGTAGACTTGGACTACATGGATGCAGGTTATGAAATAGGAACGCTCTAACCCCAGCTTAATTCACCTTGCTTACTAACTGTATTTGTTTGTATCGCTAGATAAACTAATCTTCTCAAATCATGAGCACTTTATCCTGAGTTTAAGCCACCCTTATAAGTAAATATGCATGCATATAGATACAATTGCGCTCTAACTTGAGCTTAAGCCACTTTATCCCTAAATAATCAAGAGCGCTCTGACATGAGCTTAAAGCGCTATGATATAAAAATAATAATATTCTACGGTACTATAACCCCCTCAATAGCATGCCACATATCCTAAGCTAGTCCTCAAATAGAGAATAACATTTATCATCAAATATTGGTTATATGTATCGTTTATAATCCATTTCATGATTCAATATGTTCAAATGTAATTCCATTATATAATTCAAATTATAAATTATGAATACAGGGGCATTCACAGGTGTGAAACTTTCTATTATAGGTTGTCTACCCGTGATTGGCTCTATGTCGACATTCACATGTATGAACCTTGGTTCACATGCATGAACCTATTTTGTGCAAACATTTATAGGTATGCAATACATTCATGGGCATGAAGACAACCATCACAGCCATGAAATATCAGTATGAATAATTTTTTAGACTATTTTAAGCTAATTGTCACACAACACATGCATTGATACTAACACTAATCAATGTTAATCACTCCCAACACTTTCTAGCATCTATCATCATACCAAAACTACAAATCATGCAATTCATTAATTACCATCATATAATTAAATTCATACAAATATTTTCAATGTTACCACATTATCAAACTTTATATATCAATCTTCCATAACCAATTATCGGAGCCTTAAACTCAACTCTTTTACATCTACTACCTATGGTGCAATTCTCCACTCTCTGCCTCAGTTCCTAACATAATAATAGAGACCTCATTATAATCGATTTCTACCATTCTAGCTATATATGTCATTGTCAATATAAAATCCTAACCTAAACCTTTAAAACTCATAACCCTTTCAAAATCGAACCAAACCATTGTAAGATTAATAAAAATAATAATTCCTTACCTCTATTTCTATGATTACAAATTGGATTCTAGGGTTCAAAATGTTAGAGGAGTGCTCTAAAGGCAATCACCTTTAGTATTTATTGTAAAACTTTATTTGATTAATAAAAGGTTTTTTCATTAATTTGATGTTCATTTGATATATGAATTGATAGTGATCTTAAATCAATTAATGAAGTCCTTGATACATAACATAACATGAAGGAAATCATGATGAGATCATGATATTGAGATTTTTATCATGTGTAATTATGTTAGTATCAAAATTATCCCTAGTCATAGAATTAATGGGACGAGACATTGTTCATCCAGACAAACTAGCACATGTTACACTCTTTGATTGGATCGAGTAGTAGATCTCATAATATGTAAACATGAGATGTTTAGAGTTAACATGTGGATGTTTGTTAAGTGTAGCTACGTACATTGGAAGACCAACTATGAGACAATTATATGGATAATCTATTCAAATGTCAATGATAGTCTCATCATAGCAATGGTGCAAGTATCCTTAGACTTGAGGTACTCAAGGATATCTTGGATAGTGATTCTATATTTTGACACTATTCCTTGTTGCCTCAGGGAGATTGCTCATAAGGTGGTGATTGGATACAACTTGAGGTATTCAAAGGTAATTGGGTAACCAACAAAGGATTCACCACTCCTGATAGAAGGTGTATACCCATGGCCTCTTGTCGTGGTCATTACTCGGGAATCTCTAGTCAGAGTGAAAATGTCATAAAGATAGTCTTCAATGACATATCTAATAGAGTAATGAGCCTCAGAGACAAGAACTAACATTACTTGAACTAGACATGACATAGTCAGTCTAGTGGGAGTTGACACATGTCCATACTCTGAACCAAATGGAGTATAGAATGGTGAAAGGAATAATTGCACGAAAATTATCTATGGAAAGGTTCATAGTCAAACTACTGACATTCCGGTCAATTGGAGGTCATGATGTGTTGCTAGATACCGCTCATGACTTACTTAAATTAATAGTTAATTTAAGTGGCCAAAACAACTGGGAATCTAATGGGTCACACGCATTGAAGATATGAAGAATGAGTAAAATGGTCTTGGATGGTATCCAAAATATGAGAGAATTATTTCGAGATGAATCGCGATGAGATATCACGAAAAAAATCGTTCATAAGGGTCACGGGCCAGTGCAGGCTAGGCAGATTGCTGGCTTGCCTAGTAGGCCAGCTGGGCTACCCAATGGCATTTCGCAGCAAGCCCAGTGCGCGCTGATACCTTCTGTTGGCCAACGGATAAATTTAGCCTTAATTAGGCTAATGATGGTCATTAAGAAAATTTACTATTTATTCAAGTTTCATTTTCACCATTTTTGACTTTTGATCTTTTCTTTGAATTAGATTCAAACAGAAAAGACATCAAATAATAGAAAATAGACGTGAAAATATTTGTTTTTTGTAAAAAAAATATTTTTAAGACAAAATAAAATTCTCTCAAGAACACTTTTAAAGCTAGCACTTTGAATTTGTTCAAACCATTTCTTTTGATAATTTCTTCTTCATTCTTCTTATAGATTATTATTAGAGATATCTAAGTGTGGATTGTTATAGTTTGCTTCAACCCAACAAGGTGAAGATTTGAATAACAAATAAAGAAATTACAAGGTATAATTTCTAATCTCTATGTTTATATAAATTAATTTTAATGACACAAGTATGATGTTTTGTTTCGGATTTTGAAAGTTATTTTTCCGTTGCATTTATGAATGTGATTTGTTCTTCAAAACCCAACACAAAACATGTTCTGGCACTCATTGGTTCAAAATTCAAAATATGGAAAAAAAACCCTTGATATTTAATTTATTTTAATCTTATCAATGGTGGGGATTCATATTTTATCAATGAAAATCAAAAGGAAAAAGAATAGAATTCGTTTATGGGATTTTCTAGGATTTTAGGTTAAATTTTGTGAATTTCTGTCAAAAATAAGAAACTGCCCAATTTAAACTATAGTGCTTCATGAGCATGAATACTTATGTCATGGTCGTGAAAGTCTCAGCTTCAGAAATTGAATTTCACGACATTCCCAATACTAAATACATATGTCATGGGCGTGAACGATAAAAATTTCACTTTTTCATATCTGCTTAATTATATTTCATGCTTCCAAAACCATAGCCACACATATACTCCCCATATACCCCTTACATATCTTTATTAACATTATTTTTAGACTCTAACTTACAATCATTATACTTCCTACTAGACTTAACTATATATGCATGAGAGGCTTAACAACCTTTAAGTGCTCCTCCTAAACACCAGATGTTGTTCAACATTCTTAAAAGTCTTGACACTCTTATTATGTGTCATATTTGTTAGAGAAGTGCTCTAAAAACAATCATCTTTAGTATTTATTGTACAAATTTATTTGATTAATAAAAGGTTTTTTCATTAATTTGATGTTCATTTGATATATTAAGTGATTGTGATCTTAAATCAATTAACAAAATCCTTGATACATAGCATAACATGAAGAAAAATCATGATGAGATCATGATATTGAGATTTTTATAATGTGTGATTATGTTAGTATCTAAATTATCTCTAGTCATAGGATGAATGAGATGAGACATTGTTAATTCGAACAGACTAGCATATGTTACACTTCTTGATTGGATCGAGCAATAGATTTCATAATCCGTAAGCATGAGATGTTTAGAGTTAACATGTGGATGTTTGCTAAGTGTAGCTAAATACATTGGATGACCTGCTATGAGACAATCATATGGATAATCTATTCAAATGTTAATGATAGTTTTAACATAGTAATAGTGCAAGTATCCTTAGACTTGAGGTACTTAAGGATATCTTGGATACTGATTCTGTATTTTGACACTATTCCTTGTTTTCTCAGGATATTGTGATGTGTTAGTCTAGTGGGAGTTGACAAATATCCATATTTTGAACCAAGTGGGGTATAGACTAGTGAAAGGAATAATTGTATAAAAATTATATATGGAAAGGTTCGTAGTCAAACTCGATCAATTGGGGATCATGATGTGTTGCTAGATACCACTCATGACTTGCTTAAATTAATCGTTAATTTAAGTGGCCAATGTAACAGGAAACCTAATGGATCACACGCATTGAAGATATGAAGAATGAGTAAAATCGCTTTGGATAGGATCCAAAAATATGAGAAAATTATTTTAGTGCGGATAGCGATGAGATCGCACGAAAAAATCTTTCGAAAGGGTCATGGGTCTGCCCAGGCTACTGGCCAGCAGCTAACCTAATTGGACTTAATTGGCCAATTAAGGCTAATTAAGGCAAAAATACCAAAATCTCTCCCTTTGTCTTGTGCACTTTGTACCTAGACTATTTTTAGGGTAAAAACATATTTTTGAAATATTTAAAAGTCTGAAAATTTTTTTTGAATTTCAAGAAAGAAAAATAATAGTTATTTTTCATATTCTCTCAAATAAAGCATACACCATTTCTAGCACTTTGTGGTGTATTCAACCATTTCTCTTATAGTTTTTTCTTATATTTTCATGTGGATTAACATTAGAGACATCTTAAAGTGGATTGTTGTAGTTTGCAATAACCCAACAAGATAAAAATTTGAAGAATAAATCAAGAAATTACAAGGTATAGTTTCTTACCTCTATGTTTTGATAAATTAGTTTTAATGGCACAAGTAAGATTTTTGTTTAAGGTTTTGAAAATTTTATTTTTCCACTGCGTTTTATGAATGAAATTCATCTTCAAAATCCAATAATACTAGCACGCATATGTTTCCAATAATACGGTGAAGAAAAAATAACACCCTAAACTTGCTGCTCATCTATCAAGACAAACCCTGTAGCTTTAAACTCATGAATCATATTTGACATAGCCTTCAAATGTTGTCTCATAGAAACATTAGTGCATTTTTTATAGCCATAAAAATTCAGAGTCAAATTGTATAGTCTAGTACCAGAAGTAGAACCAAACTTGAGCTTGATAGTCTTCCACATATTGTGAACTACTTTGGGAGTATTTGGGATTGCAGTTATGTGTCAAAAAATATATTTAGAATTTTTTTGATTTAATTGACTAATTTTTAAAATTTTTTATATACTATTTTTCTCAAATCTACTTCTAGAAAAAAATATCTATTTACATGTTTCTCTCAAAAAACAGTTTTCAAAAATAATAAAAAAATTAAAAATGTAATTTTTTTTCTAAAAGTACTTTTTTCAAACTCAATTTCAAATAGACTCTTTATGCAGCTCAAACTTTTAGAGAAGATCATTTTGCATGCTATTAAGCATCGTTATGCATGTAATGCAATCTTTCTTAAGCCAATTTTAGTAGGCCTCAAGCTCTATGCAATGTTGTGCAATATTACCTTCTTCAAATTGCTCCATGATATTGATCAAAATTTTTAAACTTCTTGTTCATCTAGTACAAACTAAATCTTACGATGCCAAATGTCAAATTTATCACCACCAAGTTTTTACCTTTATTTTACTACCTTTATAAAGACAAGATTTTCTAAAAAATAATGAACAAAGAAGCAAATATTTCCGATCAAAGTTTTGGTCAACAAAAATTAAAAAATAATTTCTCTCAAATTACAAATATGTTTTTCATGAAATTTTCATGATCATGTTATCATATTAGTGCACATATCATATAAACCTTTCAGCCTAAAATTCCATCGTTTACACATTAAACTAAAAATAGGTGTACTATTCATCAAAAAATAAAGAATTAACATGTTCTATCAAATATAGGTTTTAATAATGCAAATCATCTAGAAAAATCAAATCATAAGAAAGCTGAAAAAATACCTATGAGTGCTCTGATATCAATTGTTAATTTTAATCTGGATTATTATGTGCGCGTCGACCCGACAAGATTTATATCCTGTAACATCCTTGACATTCCCCACATACATTTCACTGAACATAAGCATCTTGCATACAATTCAATTGAACACATGCATTTCATACGTATTTTCATAGGAACAAGTTTATGACACGCACTAGCTGCATGTCCTAGTATTTGGCACTTGTATCGAGTCGCACTTGTGTAATTATAACCAAAATGAGGATAACAAAGTATTAGAAATTAATTGAATAAGGTGACTAAATTAAAGTAATCAAAATGATTAGATTAAGATTAGTAAACATTTACATTGTTAATTTAGTTAAATCGGACCAAATGATTAAGTTGTATTATTGTGTGAATTAGTGAAATTATTAATATATGTAAATAATAATAATAATACAGATAAAATAAAATGAAAATAACACAAAAGATAAATAAAAGAGAAGATAAGAGAAAAGAGAAGAGAAAGGAGAAAAGAGATGAGAAAAGAGATGAGAAAAAGATAAAAAGACAAAAAATAAAAAGTTAGCTTTATCTTCCCATTTCTGCCTTCTTCTCTAGCCCGACTTCTTCTTCATTTTCCTCCATTTCAGACTTCAATTCATCCTTGTTTCAGTTAGTTTTTGAAGCATATTGATCCCTTGCAAGGTTGTTCTTGGTAAGTAATCAATTCTTATTGCTATGGGGTTGATTTGAGTTGCTTAGGTTCATTAATATGCACTGATTTGCAATTTTGATGCACATAGAAATTGATTCTGGAAAAGTTTAAAACATAAAATTTGTTCCTTTATGTCTTATAATTATAAATATATAAACAGTTTTTCATGATTTGGTGTATAGGAAGATAAATCCTCTCTCTACTGAAACTAGTTAGGGTGTGAACCCTAACCAAGTTAGCTACTGTGTGCTTTGATTTCAAATATGTTAAAGCCATTATTTGAAGTATCTCAAAACATACAAGTTGTAGATATATGTGTTTTGTATCTCTATATCAGATTTCAGGTTCATAGGTCTTGTAAATGAGGAGTTATGGTGAATGGAACCATGACTGTTCCATGGTTTGAAATGCCTACTGAGTGCCCTGGGCAGATCCAGCAACGTGTTTGGATAATTTGAGCTTGTTTGAGCTAGCTTATGTAACTGATTAAAATAGAAAGTTATAGTTATTTTTCTTAGCTAAATGTTGGTACTAATTGCAGCTTAATGGGTTATGGATAGACTAAGTTATGGCCTTTGGAAGCCATACTGGTCTGGAAGCCAATTCTATTCGGGACCGGTAAAATGTTTGTTATCATTTGAAGCCCTTAGAGACATAATTGATAAAAGTTTTAAACATGAAAGTGTCTGTAAATGTTCCTTAAAATATGAACCCAAATGAGTACCCTAAAACTGCCTAAAGGCAGAGAGTAAGGCAGAAAATAGAACACACTTAGAAATTCCACAAAATATTGTACAATGATCCAATTGGTATGAAATTTGAATATGTTCTATAATTATATGTTAGTTTAATTAGGAATAAGAATCAGTATAATTGGTCAAGTATAGAAAAATGTATAGGCTAAAAAGTCTCATAAAGTCACACTGCCTCATAGGAAAATTCTTAACTATTGACATGAACAATGCATATTAATTTGTTTAAGCCACATTAAGTCTCCCTAATCATGAGTTAATCGATTATATTTTCATATTAGGCTCGCAACATATTGGAGACCCACAAGGAGCGGATAGACAATAAGTTAGGGGTCGGAATCAAAGGAGAACGGTGAGTCTAATTATCAATTGAATTCTTTAGTGCAAATGAATGTTGCTTGCTATGTGATTCATATGATTGTCATGATTGGTCCTTGATAATGTAATGATGGATAATTTGTGATGTTGTGATACATATAAATGGTATACTTGTGGTATATTTGGAGTATAAGTTTGACATATGTGATATATATACATGGTATATGTATAGTATATGCAAGGCATATGTGTGACATATGAGGTATATATGTGATATATGTATATTATATGTGATAAGATACAATGGTTGATGAATGCTTAAATACAAGTGCATATGCATATGGACTAAAAAGGCGTTGTGACTAGTTACTCGATATTGTAAAGCAAAAGAAGAGGCCTATGGCCCAACAAATGTGCAAATGAAACAAATGATCAAGCTAGCTAGCAAATGCAAATGCAAATGTTCACATGGAAACTCGGGGCAATGTCTGTTTAACTTGGTCACAACAAAATGAAATAAGCAAAGCATTTGCATACATAAAGAGTAATGATTATATGTTTCAACTTTATTGATACATATATGATATTGATGAATGGAATGGAATATATGGTATATATTGGATTTGTGATTTTTTACTATAAGTTGTTTGGTA
This sequence comes from Triadica sebifera, assembly GCA_023653625.1. NCBI lineage: Eukaryota > Viridiplantae > Streptophyta > Magnoliopsida > Malpighiales > Euphorbiaceae > Triadica > Triadica sebifera. Next base: position 11,999,395 of record CM042898.1, on the reverse strand, counting down.
CTTTAGAGCTCATTGGATGATTTTTCTCACTAAGCCGCAACTCATCAATTTGCATCATTTTTCAGGTAATGAAAAGTGATAGCTCATTTTGAGTAGTGTATAGAAGACATGGAGCACAGGTCATTGACCGAGCCTCATCACTGTCTCTCATTGCATTCCACTCAAGCATGAAAATATGTCATATGTGTTTTGTATTTACGTGCTTGAATATGTATAGTTATTTTGGAATGAGTCTAAAAATGTATAAATGAAATGAACTCAAAAATACTTATGTGTAAAGTTTATGTTTGGATATATTATATTGTGGTGAAAACCTCAGTGTTAACTTTGTAAAGTCAGTGAATAATATTACAGGATATGAGACTTGCAAGTCATTGAATGAAATTATAGGATATGAGACTTGCAAAGTCATTAAATTATATTACAGGATATGAAAAAAAAATTTACTACTATTGTTAAGAGGGTATTTTCTCTTTCCAACATGCAGTATGTGATTATTTGCTACAGAAATAGGTTATACATAAATGCATATGATATGGTGTTACATTTTTGGTATCAGAGCAGGGATAGGTTCTATGTAAACATGCATACGCATAAGAGCATGATAACCTATGCATCCTATGTGTTGAACATTATGTAGTGACATAATTTCATTTATTTTAGGGACATCATAAGACATAATTCACCAAAGAGGGAGAGGCCGGCTGAAATGGATTCTCATGAGGCATCACCTCATATACATAGAGATCAACCAGCACTAGGAGCTAGAGCTCCAGTACATGCATCACAGTCATCTCATGCAGAAGTATCCCATGAAAACCTAGAACATGAAGTATATGGTCCTGAAATGTACAAGAAAAGACGTTATGACAAGCTGAGGAAACATGGGGCAACTAATTTCAATGGCACAACAGACCCAGCAGAAGTTGAAACATGGCTAAAAAAGGACACAGAGGGTACTGAATATGATGAGATGTACCCCGGATGAGAAATTCAATTATGTAGTATCCTTGCTGCAAGGAAATATTTATGAATGGTGGGAGACAGTCCCCGACAGTGATGCACAACCACCGGTGTTGACATGGAAAGATTTCCTCCTGGAATTTCAGAACAATTACATGCCTGAAGCATATAAAGATGAGAAGAGGAAGGAATTCCTGAATCTGAAACAGGGGAATATGTCTGTTGCGGAGTATGAAGTACAGTTTAATAAACTTTCCCATTATGCCACCTTCATGGTCTCTACTGAAAGAGACAAATGCAGGAAGTTTGAGGAGGGCCTCAAATATGAGATCAGAAACAGAATCACCACTACTGATCTTGATAATTATGCCAGACTCAGGGCTGCTGCAATCAGAGCTGAACGGTTAATGAAAGAAGCTGGGGAGCAACAAATTAAAAAGGCAGCACGTGAGTTCTTCGGTGAGTCTAGCAGAAGGTCAGGAAAAAGAGGTAGATATATGCCTGCACAGTCTGGCAACAGAAGTGGGTACTCCAGTTCTAGAGGTTGAGGCATGACTTTCTCTTACCCAGGCAGAGGGCAGAGCCAATATGTTGAACAGAGGCCCACATGTAGTCATTGTGGTAGACAACATATGGGCGAATGTAGAAGGCTCCCAGGAGCATGTTATTTCTGTGGATCGATGGAGCACATGTATAGAGACTATCCAAATAGAGCCAAACTAGCAGAGACCAGCAGAGGTAGAGGAGTATCTGAGACTACAGTTGAGGCACCGAGGGTCTACCCTACTAGTGGGACACAGGGCAGAGGAAGAGGCAGGGGCATAACTGGTACAATGGGCAGAGGAGTGACCAGATCTGAAGGTCAGAGTTCTAGACCCCCTACTCAGGCCAGGGTGTTTGCTATGACTAGACAAGAGGCAGTGGATGCTCCCGAAGTAGTCACCGGTAATATTTATATTTATGAAATATTAGCATATGCATTGATTGATCCAGGCTCCACTCATTCATTTATATAATTGCATATGGCATCTAAATTGCATCAAACACATGAGCCTTTGGGGATTGACATAAATGTGAGTACTCCATTGGGAATAGTGGTAGTTGTGAATAATGTTTGTCGTGATTGCCTGATATGCACTGATAGAGCTGAGTTAATAGCTGATCTGATTTTATTGCCAATATATGAATTTGATGTGATATTGGGAATGGACTGGTAAACTAGACATCATGCAATAGTGAATTGCTTTACTAAGGAAGTAATTTTGGAATCACCAAACCATCCAAGGGTAGTATTTCTAGGTGAAAGAAAACTTGTGCCTACATGTCTAGTTTGAGCTGTAAAGGCATTTCGAATGATCAAAAGGGGATGTGAAGCATATTTGGCATATGTGACTAATACTAGAACAACTGATAGCTTGCTTGAAAATATACCAGTGGTAAGGGAATTTGCTGATGTATTCCTAGACGATCTACCTGGTTACCACCAGATAGAGAGATAGAATTCACTATTGAACTAGTACCAGGAACAACACCAATATCAAGGTCACCCTACAAAATGGCCCTAGTTGAGTTGAAAGAACTGAAGGCCCAATTGCAGAAGTTACTTGACAAAGGGTATATTAGACCTAGTGTATCACCTTGGGGAGCTCTAGTATTATTTGTTAAAAGAAAGATGGAACAATGAGATTGTGCATCGATTATAGGCAACTGAACAAAATGACGGTGAAGAACAAATATCCATTGCCTAGAATAGATGATTTGTTTGACCAGTTGCAAGGAGCCCAAATATTCTCCAAGATTGATATGAAATCAGGCTATTACCAGCTGAAGTTAGCAGAAGCAGATGTTCCAAAGACTGCCTTTCGAACCATGTATGGACATTATGAATTTTTAGTAATGCCATTTAGGTTGACTAATGCTCCAACTGCATTTATGGCATTAATGAATAAGGTGTTTCAACCATATCTGGATAGGTTTGTGATAGTATTTATTGATGACATATTGGTGTACTCAAAGAACAGGAGAGAACATGAACAACATTTAAAAATTGTGTTGCAAACTTTAAGGGAGAAACAATTATATGCCAAATTGAGTAAATGCGAATTCTGGTTAGATCATTTGGATTTCTTGGACATGTGGTGTCGTGTAAGGGCATAGAGGTTGACCCAAATAAAATTGAGGCCATGGTAAATTGGAAAGCTCCTAAAAATATTTCAGAAATGCATAGTTTTCTGGGTTTAGCTGGATACTATCGCAGATTTGTTGATGAATTCTCCTTAATTGCTAGCCTTTTAACTAAATTCTTGAGAAAGAATGTGCATTTCAAGTGGACTCCAGAATGTCAGAGGAGTTTCGATGAACTAAAACACAGACTAACCTCAGCACCAGTGTTAACTATCCCTATAGGTACAGGTGGGTTTACAGTATATAGTGACGCTTCTCACTAAGGCTTGGGATGTGTATTAATGCAACATGGTAAGGTGATAGCTTATGCATCTAGGCAACTGAGATCACATGAGATCTCATATCCAGTGCATGATTTAGAATGAGTTGCTGTTGTATTTGCATTAAAGATTTGGAGGTATTATCTGTATGGTGAGACATTCCAGATCTTCACAGACCATAAAAGTTTGGGTTATTTGCTGACACAAAAAGAGTTAAACTTGAGGAAAAAATGATGGTTAGAGCTATTGAAAGATTATGATTGTACAATTGAGTACCATCCAGGGAAAACCAATGTGGTAGCAGATGCATTGAGTAGGAAGGCCAGCAGTAGTGTAGCTCATTTACAAACATCCTCTTTTCCATATTTGATTCAATTACGATCCATGAATGTTGAATTAAATATGCATGATAGAGGATCACTGATTGCTACAGTCAGATCTATGCTAAATGAGAGAATTAAAGAAGCACAAAGCAAAGATCCTGAATTATGTGAGAAAATTGATGTGGTAAGGCAGGGAAATAATATAGAGTTTCATTTGCAGAATGATACGCTGATGTTAAAATCACACATATGTGTTCCAGACACTGAGAACTTGCATCAGGAAATAATGGAAGAGGAACACAATGCACTGTATGCAATGCACCCAGGGATGACAAAGATGTATCAATGTTTAAGGCCTCATTACTGGTGGCCAAGAATGAAGAAAGACATAGCAGAATATGTTTCCAAATGCTTGACATGTCAGCAGATTAAAATTGAACATCAGGCACCAGTTGGTAAACTACACCCATTGTCAGTGCCAGAATGGAAATGGGAAAGAATAACGATGGATTTTGTCTATGGATTGCCAAAAACTCCACGGAAAAATGATGCAGTATGGGTAATTATTGATAGATTAACCAAGTCAGCACATTTTTTACCTATCAGATGGGGCTGTACACTTGAGAGTTTGGCCAAATTATATGTGAATGAGATAGTCAGATTGCATGGCATTCCAGTGTCCATTGTGTCTGATAGAGATCCACGGTTTACTTCACATTTTTGGGTGAGTTTACAGAATGCTTTAGGAACAAAATTGAACTTTATCACTGCATTCCACCCATAAACTGACGGACAATTAGAGAGGACTATACAGACATTAGAAGAAATGCTCAGAGCATGTTCTATGGAATTTAGAGGTGCTTGGGATGAATATATAACATTGATTGAATTTTCTTACAACAACCAGTATCATAGCAGTATCCAGATGGCACCATATGAAGCATTGTATGGCAGAAAGTGTCGAAGCCCTATCATTTGGGATGAAGAAGGAGCACGTGCATTAGAAGGGTCAGAGATAGTGCAAGACACAGTGGATAAGATCAAGGTTGTCAAGAATAAGCTAAAGGCAGCCCAAGATAGACAGAAAAGTTATGCTGATCAGCATAGAAGGGAGATGGAATACAAGTTAGGTGAAAAGGTGTTTCTTCATGTATCTTCATGGAAAGGAATAATCCGATTTGGCAAGAAAGGTAAATTGAGCCCAAGATACATAGGGCCTTATGCAATTCTTGAGAAGATTGGTCCATTGGCTTATAGGTTGGCTTTACCACCTGAGATGGCTCAGATACATGATGTGTTTCATCTGAGCATGCTTAGAAGATACATGTCAGATCCTACACATGTACTTAAAGATCAAACCGTTGAGATTGCAGAGGACATGAGTTATGTTGAAGAACAAGTGCAAATCATTGGATACAAGACTAAATAGCTAAGAAACTGAGAAATACCTTTGGTTAAGGTATTATGGCGTAACCATTTACAAGAAAAGGCAACATGAGAAACAAAAGAAAATATGAAAAAGCAATATCCACACTTGTTTTCAGGTATTAATTTTGAGGATGAAATTTTTAAAAGGAGGGGAGAATTGTAACATCCTTGACCTTCCCCACATGCATTTCATTGAACATAAGCATCTTGCATACAATTCAATTGAACATGTGCATTTCATACATATTTTCGTAGGAACAAGTTTATGACACGCACTAGCTACATGTCCTAGCATTTGGCACTTGTATCGAGTCGCACTTGTGTAATTATAACCTAAATGAGGATAACAAAGTATTAGAAATGAATTGAATAAGGTGACTAAATTAAAGTAAGAAAAATGATTAGATTAAGATTAGTAAACATTTATATTGTTAATTTAGTTAAATCTGGCCAAATGATTAAGCTGTATTATTGTGTGAATTAGTGAAATTATAAATATATATATATAATAATAATAATAATAATAATAATAATAATAATAATAATAATAATAATAATAATAATAATAATAATAATATAGACAAAATAAAATGAAAATGACACAAAAGAGAAATAAAAGAGAAGAGAAGAGAAAAGAGAAGAGAAAGGAGAAAAGAGAAAAGAGAAGAGAAAGGAGAAAAGAGATGAGAAAAAGATAAAAAGACAAAAAACAAAAAGTTAGCTTTATCTTCCCATTTCTGCCTTCTTCTGCAGCCCGACTTCTTCTTCATTTTCCTCCATTTCAGACTTCAATTCATCCTTGTTTCACTTAGTTTTTGAAGCATATTTATCCTTTGCAAGGTTGTTCTTGGTAAGTAATCAATTCTTATTGCTATGGGTTTGATTTGAGTTGCTTAGGTTCATTAATAGGCACTGATTTGCAACCCGATTTTGATGCACATAGAAATTGATTCTGGAAAAGTTTAAAACACAAAAGGTGTTCCTTTATGTCTTATATTTATGGATATGTAAACATTTGTTCATTATTTGGTGTATAGGAAGAGAAATCCTCTCTCTACTGAAATTGGTCAGGGTGTGAACCCTAACCACGTTAGCTACTGTGTGCTTTGATTTAGAATATGTTAAAGCAATTATTTGAAGTATCTCAAAACATTAAAGTTGTAGATACCAAATTTTAGGTTCATAGGTCTTGTAAATGTTGAGTTATGGTGAATGGAACCATGACTGTTCCATGGTTTGAACTACCTACTGAGTGCCCTGGGCAGATCCAGCAACTTGTTTGGATAATTTGAGCTTGTTATAGCTAGCTTATGTATATTATTAAAACTGAAAGGTTATAAGTATATGGCTTAGCTAAATGTTGGTACTAATGTCATCATAATTGGTTATGTATAGACTAAGTTATGGCCTTTGGAATCCATACTGGTCCAGAAGCCAATTCCATTTTGGACCGGTAATATGTTTGTTATAATCTGAAGACCTTAGAGATATAATTGATATAAGTTGTAAACATGAAAAATGTTTCATATGAACCCATATAAATTTCTGTAAATTTTCATTAAAATATGACTTATATATTATAAGTTATTATGAACCCAAATGAGTACCCTGAAACTGCCTAAAGGCAGAAAATAGAACACACTTAGAAATTCCAAAACATATTGTACAATGATGCAATTGGTATGAAATTTGAATATGTTCTATAATTATATGTTAGTTTTTAATTAGGAATAAGAATCAGTATAATTGGTCAAGTATAGAAAAATTTATAGGCTAAACAGTCCCATAAGGTCACACTGCCTCATAGGAAAATTCTTAGCTATTGACATGAACAATGCATATTAATTTGTTTAAGCCACATTAAGTCTCCCTAATCATGAGTTAATCGATTATATTTTCATATTAGGCTCGCAACATATTGGAGACCCACAAGGAGCGGATAAATAATAAGTTAGGGGTCGGAATCAAAGGAGAACGATGAGTCTAATTATCGATTGAATTCTTTAGTGCAAATGAATGTTGCTTGCTATGTGATTCATATGATTGTCATGATTAGTCCTTGATAATGTAATGATGGATAATTGTGACGTTGTGGTACATATAAATGGTATACTTATGGTATATTTGGAGTATAAGTTTGACATATGTGATATATATACATGGTATATGTATAGTATATGCAAGGTATATGTGTGGCATATGAGGTATATATGTGGTATATGTATATTATATGTGATAAGATACAATGGTTGGTGAATGCTTAAATACAAGTGCATATGCATATGGACTAAAAATGTGTTGTGACTAGTTAATCGATATTGTAAAGCAAAAGAAAAGGCCTATGGCCCAACAAATATGCAAATGAAACAAATGATCAAGCTAGCTAGCAAATGCAAATGCAAATGTTCACATGAAAAAAGTTCACATGGAAACCCGGGGCAATGTCTGTTTAACTTGGTCACAACAAAATGAAATAAGCAAAGTATTTGCATACATAAAGAGTAATGATTATATGTTTCAACTTTATTGATACATATATGATACTGATGAATGGAATGGAATATATGGTATATATTGGATTTGTGATTTATTACTATGAGTTGTTTGATACTTTAGAGCTCATTGGATGATTATTCTCACTGAGTCGCAACTCATCAATTTGCATCATTTTTCAGGTAAAGAAAAGTAATAACTCATTTTGAGTAGTTTATAGAAGACATGGAGCACAGGTCATTGGTCGAGCCTCATCACTCTCTCTCCTTGCATTCCACACAAGCATGAAAATATGTCATATGTGTTTTGTATTATGTGCTTGAATATGTATAGTGATTTTGGAATGAGTCTAAAAATGTGTAAATGAAATCAACTCAAAAATACTTATGTGTAAAGTTTATGTTTTGATATATTATATTATGGTGAAAACCTCAGTGTTAACTTTGCAAAGTCAGTGAATAATATTACAGGATATGAGACTTGCAAGTCATTGAATGAAATTATAGGATATGAGACTTGCAAAGTCATTGAATTATATTACATGATATGAAAAAAAAATTTACTACTATTGTTAAGAGGGTATTTTCTCTTTCCAACATGCAGTATGTGATTATTTGCTATAGAAATAGATTATACTTAAATGCATATGATGTGGTGTTACATATCCTATCTCTTTAGTCAAGCATACAGTGAATCCAAGGCCAATTGAGCTTTTTAAAATTTGAATCTCCTTAAATCTACCTCATGAACTCAATGATGGATTTTACTACTTAAGTTAAATCGCAAAACCATCGTGCAAAAATTCTCTCTTAAATTAAGAGCAATAATGAATAGTGTATATGAATTTCTTATTCTCCACTAAAGAGAAAAAATAGCTAATAATACACACTATTCTTGCAAGAGTATTTGTCTATTAATAAAAAAAATTTCAATATCTTTGAAATTTTATCTAACTAAACTGTCCATATATGATAATAACTACTAAATATATAGAAGGATCTCTATAGATGTAGTGGTTTGGATCCAAACCCAACCCATACTCCAACGAAGGCTATAATGGAAAAGGTAGAGTACATTATGTGCTTACATTAATGTGTTCATAAATGGTTTCGACATTTTTATTTTTTAATCTTATATCATTTTTATTGACTATGTAAAATAAACTAGTATAATACACATAATTCATTTTCATTATAAAAAAGGTCATTCAATAAGTATAAAAATAAAGATGGCAAAAAAGATGATGACACGTATAAGAGAAAAAAGTATAAAACTAAAAGAAAAAACTTAATGAGTCATTGACTAGGGAATTTTCAGTCATTAGGGTGTTTAAAAAAATATTTATCACTTTAGGGTGAAAATTTTTAAAATTTCTTATTTAGGGTGTTTTGAATTCTATTTCTCAATTGGGTGATTAAGGCTGAGGTGGAGGGGAAAGAATGCGTGTGGGGGAATAGATGTTGGTTGACTGTAGGCAGAACAAGTGAACACAATCTATCCACTTGTTCAATAAGCGGTTGGATCTATCTGCCTATTGTACAAGCAAATAGATTGTTGTCCGCTTATTCAATAAGCGAACAACATCTATCTCAATTTTTTTTTTAAAAAAGATCGAACATCTCAAAGATTGGAAGATAAAATCGAAACTTAATGCTTTTGGGTTTTTTTTAAATGTGATGCTAAAGAATATAAGAGACGTTTTACAAAAAAAAAAAAAAAAGAGGAGATAAAGTAAGCCAATATATACACTATAGGATAAAGATGAGCTCTCTGCATTGATAAAAATGGATTTTGTTCTCTTTCTTTTTTGGTTTTTCCAAGCAAATTGTAATGCAAAAATTACATAATTGATCTGGACTTAAGAAAGATAAGCATAGAAAAGAAGATAGTTGAAGGAATCAAAATGAAGATGAAGATGAAGAATAAGCCATGGGGGAGAGATATTACAAATAAGAGTAAAAGCAATGGAAGTCAAGGGTAGAAAATGTGCGTGGGGATCCAGAGCGCAGAAACATTAATGCATCAATGGTTAAGATGAGTTGGTGAATTGAAAATGGTCATATTATATTATATTATATTATATTATTTTTTGAGTTCGGCATTTGTTTTTTTGTTAAGAGTTCCACGTTTTTCTATGTAAGTTTAAAATTCTTTAGGAATTTTTTAAGATTTTTTTGAATTCTTTTTTTTTTTCTTTCATTTTACAATTGTTTTTTGGATTTAAAATTATTTTTTATGAATTTTTTTAATAATACATTATGCCATCATATGTAGGATAGTAAATTAATACAGACCTGCAAAATTTTTTGAATTATTTTAATAATAAAAAACTAGAAAACTCACATGCATGCATAGTATTTATATTCAAGTGCATTTTGGTTCTTTATGTAAAGTTAAAATTCTTTTTTATGAATTTTTTTGGGTGCAGTATGAATTTTTTTTAATAAAACACTATGTCAGTCACATACAGCATAGTGAAATAATGCAAACCAAAATTGCAAAAATTTATGGTTTATTTTAATAATGAAAAACAGGGAAATTCACATATATTCCGTACTTGAAGAATTATTTGTTTTCACTTTTTGAGAAAAAAATGAGATGCTCAAGCTGCCTTATGTGCAATAAGCGGACTGGTCAGTCCACTTGTTGAACAAACGAACAGTTTGTGTCCGCTTGTTCATTTAGCGGACAATCAGCATCCATTTTTTTAATTCAACGAACAAACTCTCTCCTTTACAATTTGCTATTCTAAAATGAGAAATAAAATTAGAAATACCCCAAATTAAAAATTTTATGAAACTTCACTCTAAAATGTAATTATTTTTTTAAAACACCTTAAAAAGATAATTTGCTAGTGACCATCTCTATGCATGCATGCATTCCCTTCCAAGTATGATTCTGTACAAAAAACAAGCATTACATTTTGTGAAAAGATTTAAAAATACAAAATGGCTACATTGGGATTCTCCTTTTGCCTATTTCTGATACTGATGCAGTTTTGATTTCCGAGGCTCGCTCGTTCAATCCAACTCTAGTAAGTTGGAATTTGATAAGGTTGATTCAAGCAATGGGTGAGACAGAAGTAAAAGCAAGGAAATGGAGGCATGAACGAAGGCCATATTGATTCCAAATGAGTCAGCCCTGGTGGACCTGATCCTCAATACCATCCCAAAAATCAATAGTGTAGATATGCTATCATTTCGTAGGTGGACTGGCAGTATTACTTTGATATTATTGTAGAGAAATTCCTCTCTTATCATTCTGTTTTTTTTTATATATATATATAAATCTTATCATTCTGTTTTTAAGGAATGCAGAGGAGTTGTTTGTGATTTCTAAAATGTATTTTCCTATTCTACCTGGTAGTTATTCCTCTATTTTCGTTCTCTTTTTCCCTTTTTTTTTTTTTTTTGTCTCCCATCCTAGTTATCATTTGCATATAGATTTTAGTGATCTATCAAATATTTTTGAAGCTTTACTCTTACTTTGTATTATCTTTCACGGATGGTGTTTAGAGAAAAACCAGAGGCAAAGGGAGCAATTAAATCAGAATTGGTTTCTCAATTCCATTCCTCTAGGATTTATTTTTACATAACAGCGTAATCTTATTATCATAGTTCAAACATAGCTTTTATACTTATTGAAAAAAAGGGAAAAATACATAATGAACCTTCAGTGGTGCGAAAATAGACAAATCAGGCAATGGTGGCTTCTCCTCTTTGACCTTAGGCACTGCCACTCCTTTGACTTCCTTAAATTTTCAAAAAATCACATATCATTGATACAAAAATCTTAAAACAGAATGGCATAGAACGAAATCCTCAAAGCCGGCTCTGGGTAGTTAACCAAGATGCTTCTGGCATCAAATTCATGTACTTGTTTCTCTTGTTATTCGCTTTTTCTTTTTCCTTTTTTTTTTAGTTTTATTTTTTAATCATGTAGTATTGTGTCCCGTTGCAGGTGAAGTAATCTCCATCCGTGCAAAGCAACACGGTCGCAGTATTACGACAAGTCGTCACCGATTCACGAGTTCAGAAGAACTTCATCGCTTGAAACTTAACAAATCGATTGCAAACCAAATGGAAAGATGAGAAATGCCAAACTGCCTTGTGTTAGACCCTTCATTTTCTCATCCTCAAATAGTCGTAACTTCCGTGGAACTGTAAATCCAATGTTCCTACCAAATGAAGATTGCATCTTACAACGTACTGCCACAGACCTTCAAAATTACATAAACTCGGATGCGCCTTTTCGTGGCCAAAAGATCCATTCCTATATTTTAAAAAGTGGTCTTAGAACTAACATTAATATCTGCATTAAACTTCTCATACTTCATTTGAAATGCGGATGTTTGAATTATGCACGTCAAATGTTTGACGAATTACCTCACCGAACGCTTTCGGCTTATAACTACATAATTGGTGGATATTTGAAACATGGGTTGGTTGAGGAATTGATTAATTTGGGGCGTAGATTGGTTCTTGAGGGTCAAAGACCTGATGGTTTCACTTTTTCCATGATTCTGAAGGCTTCTACTATTGGTGATAGTGTGACTTCACAAGGTAATTTTGTGAATGTAGTGCATGCCCAAATAGTCAAATCTGATGTTCAGCCTGATGATATTCTTTATACGGCACTTGTTGACTCCTATGTTAAATGTGGGAGGGTTGATTATGCAAGGAAAGTTTTTGACATGATGATGGAAAAGAATGTGATTTGTTCCACGTCTATGATTTCTGGGTACATGAACCTAGGCTCTGTAGAAGATGCTGAAGAGATTTTTGAGAAGACAGTTGAAAAAGATGTGGTGGTTTTCAATGCAATGATTGAAGGTTATAGCAAATCATTTGAAACAGCAGAGCAAGCTTTTGAGATATATGTTGAGATGCAGCGATTTGGTTTCAGGCCAAATATATCGACTTTTGCTAGTGTATTTGGTGCATGTTCTGCATTAGCAAGATTTGAGATTGGTCAGCAAGTTCATGGTCAGCTTTTGAAGAGTGAGTTTGTTACCAACATAAAGATGGGGAGTGCTCTTATAGCAGTGTATGCAAAATGTGGAAAAATTGAGGACGGCCAAAGAATTTTTGACCAAATGCCAGAGAAGAATGTATTTTCGTGGTCTTCCTTAATTGACGGCTACGGGAAGAATGGAAAGCCCACCGAAGCACTTGAGCTTTTTGACAGGATGGAAGAGTGTGGCGTTAAGCCCAATTATGTTACTTTTCTTGCTGCTCTCTCGACTTGTGCACATGCTGGGTTTGTTGTGAGAGGCTGGGAGATCTTTAATTGCATGGAGAGGGATTACTTGCTGAAACCAAGGATGGAACATTATGCATGCATGGTTGATCTGTTGGGGCGAGCTGGAAGTTTAAGCTTAGCATGGGAGTTTGTAATGGGGATGCCTGAGAAGCCCAATTCTGATGTTTGGGCAGCTTTGCTTAGTTCATGTAATATGCATGGAGATGTAGAGATGGCAAGTATAGCGGCCAATGAACTTTTTAAGCTGAATGCTGTAGGTCGGCCTGGTGCATATGTAACCATGTCTAATACATTAGCAGCTGCTGGGAAATGGGATAGTGTAAGTGAAGTTAGGGAGATAATGAAGTCAAGAGGTATACTGAAAGATTCTGCTGGCAGTTGGGTTGGGATTGAAAATGTTTCAAAAGCTTCAAATTGGGCAAAAGATACCTTATTGACTGAGAAAAGATGCTCTCTTTAAATTGCTTCTTGTGAACTCTTTCGCTCTAATTATTTATGAAAGGTCAGATTTTTTAGCAAACTGCCATGTGTCAAGGTTTATCTTGTTTTCCTCAAAACAATGTTCTGTGTGTCATTGAAGCTGCAGAAGCTCCATTGATTAATTTCATCAATTTGTTGTGGCATTGTAGTGTCGAATTCAGAAGTTATGACAGTAGGGTTCATATACACAAAAAAAAATTATAATATTCCTTTATGAGTTTTTCATATTTTGAAAATAATATATAATCACATCATTATTAACACTATCAAATACATAAATCAATGTCTTTTATTTTTTTCATCATTTTTTATAAATAATTAGAAAAAAAGTGGGGTCTTCTAAATTTTATTGGGGTCCACTTTATTTTCTAATGAGGTCCATATTCAAAATATTATACCTATTATTTTAATTTTTTAAAAATTTATGGGGTCCAATGACTCCACTGTTATACACTTGCATCCACCCTTGTGGCGTTGTAGATTTGACACTGCTATTTCTACTATTTTGAAGGAAAGCAAGCCTGTTTATTTCAACATAAGTTGTGATCTACTTGGAAGGGACCTATGTAGCATGGAAAAGGGTACTGGAAAATGACATTTTCAAAAAATATAAGACTCGGACACATGAAAAAAATATAAATATCCTATTAATAGTGATAGTAAATTTTTTTTATATCCTATAATATTATTCAATGACTTTGCAAGTCTCATATCCTGTAATTTCATTCAATGACTTTGCAAGTCTCATATCCTGTAATTTCATTCACTGACTTTGCAAGTCTCATATCCTGTAATTTCATTAAATGACTTGCAAGTCTCATATCCTGTAATATTATTCAATGACTTTGCAAAGTTAACACTGAGGTTTTCACCACAATATAATATATATCACATATATCAAAACATAAACTTTATACATAAGTATTTTCGAGTTGCTTTCATTTATAAATTTTTAAACTCATTCCAAAATGACTATACATATTCAAGCACGTAAATACAAAACATATATGACATATTTTCATGCTTGTGTGGAATGCAAGGAGAGAGAGTGATGAGGCTCGGCCAGTGACTTGTGCTCTATGTCTTTTATATGCTACTCAAAATGAGCTATCACTTTTCTTTACCTGAAAAAATGATGTAAATTGATGAGTTGCGGCTCAATGAGAATAACCATCAAATGAGCTCTGAAGTACCAAACAACTCATAATAATAAATCACAAATCCAATACATACCATGTATTCCATTCCATTCATCAGTATCATATAAATATCAATAAAGTTGAAACATATAATCATTACTCCTTACGCATGCAAATGCTTTGCTTATTTCATTTTGTTGCGACTAAGTTAAACAGACATTGCTCCGAGTTTCCATGTGAACATTTGCATTTGCTAGCTAGCTTGATCATTTGTTTCATTTGCACATTTGTTGGGCCATAGGCCTGTTTGCTTTACAATATCAATTAACTAGTCACAACGCCTTTTTAGTCCATATGCATATGCATTTGTACTTAATCATTCATCAACCATTGCATCTTATCACATATAACATACATATACCGCATATATGCCTCATATGCCACGCATATACCTCGCATATACTATACATATACCATGTATATATATCACATATGTCAAATATATACCTCAAATATATCACAAGTATACCACTTATGTGTACCACAATGTCACAAATTATGCATCATCATATTATCAGGGGCAAATCACGACAATCATATAAATCACATAGCAAGCAACATTCATATATACTAAAGAATTCAATTGATAATTAGACTCAACTTTCTCCTTTGATTCCGACCCCTAACTTATTTTCTATCCACTTCTTGTGGGTCTCCAATATGTTGCGAGCCTAATATGAAAATATAATCAATTAACTTATGATTAGGGAGACTTAATATGGCTTAAACAAATTAATATGCATTATTCATGTCAATAGTTAAGTTTTTTCCTATGAGACAGTGTGACCTTATGGGACTGTTTATTCACCATAACTCCAAATTTACAAGACCTATGAACCAGATATTTGGTATAATGATACATAGAACATATATCTACAACTTTGATGTTTTGAGGTACGTCCAATATTGGCTTTATCATATTCAAAACTACCAAACACAGTAGCTAACTTATTTAGGGTTCATATCCAGACCAGTTTTAGTTCAAAGAGGATATCTCATTCTATATACCACATCTTGCAAAACTATTTATATATCCATAAATCGAAGACATAAAGGAACAACTTTTGTGTTTTAAGATTTTTCACATTTGATTTCTAAGATCATCAAAACCATGACACAAAATACTAACTATTAATGAACCCTAAACACCATAATCAAGCTTAATACAAAAATAAATGTTTATTCACCTATAATCACTCTTGGCTAATTTTGTTGCTGCAATCTTTGGATTGAAAGAGGGAAGAAATGGTGGCTGGAACTTGAGAGAAAATAGGTTGAAGAAACGAAGCAAAGCAGAAGAAGAAGGTGAGGAAGGAAATGAATATGGTGGCTGCCTAAGAAGTTAAAAGGCACCACCATTTCATTTGTTTCACCCGTCCACTTCCCTTTTTTTTCTTTTTTCTTTTTTCTTTTTCTGACTTTTTATTTTTTTTATTTTTTTTATTTTTTTTCTAATTATTCTTATTATTATTACACAATTCAACACAATATGCAATTTAATCTTAATCTAGTCATTTTGCATACTTTAATTTGATCACCTTATTTCACTTATTTTTAATACTTTTTATCCTCATTTAGATTATAAATACACATGTACAACTCGATACAATTGCAATGTACTAGGACACGTAGCTAGTGCGTGTAATGGACTTGTTCCTACGAAAATACGTATGAAATGCATGTGTTCAATTTAATTATATGCAAGATGCATATGTTTAAATGAAATGCATGTGGGAAAGGTTGAGGATGTTACAATTCTCCCCTTCTTTTAAAAATTTTGTCCTTGAAATTTAATATCTGCAAACAGGTTTGGGTATTGCTTTTTCATATTTTTTTTCTGTTTCCCATGTTGCCTCTTCTAGTAAATGGTTACGCCATAATACCTTAACTAAAGGTACTTCTCGGTTTCTTAGCTGTTTAGTCTTGTATCCGATGATTTGAACTAGTTCCTCAACATAACTCATGTCCTCTACAATCTCAATGGCTTGATCTTTAAGTACATGTGTAGGATCTGACTTGTATCTTCTAAGCATGCTCACATGAAACACATTATGAATCTGAGCCATCTCTGGTGGTAACGCCAATTTGTATGCCAGTGGACCAACCTTCTCAAGAATTTCATAAGGCCCTATATACCTTGGGCTCAATTTACCCTTCTTTCCAAATCGAATTATCCCTTTCCATGGAGACACATGAAGAAATACCTTTTCACCCAACTCGTATTCTATTTCCCTTCTATGTTGATCAGCATAACTTTTATGTCTGTCCTGTGCTGCCTTTAACTTGTTCTTGACAACTTTTATTTTCTCCACTGTATCTTGTACTATCTCTGGCCTTTCTAATGTATGTGCACCTTCTTCATGCCATATGATAGGGTTTCGGCACTTTCTGCCATACAATTCTTCATATGGTGCCATCTGGATACTGCTATGATACTGGTTGTTGTAAGCAAATTCAATCAATGTTATATATTCATCCCAAACACCTCTAAATTCCATAGAACATGCCCTAAGCATTTCTTCTAATGTCTGTATAGTCCTTTCTGATTGTCCACCAGTCTGTGGGTGGAATGCAGTGCTGAAATTCAATTTTATTCCCAATGCATCTTGTAAACTCATCCAAAAGCGTGAAGTAAACCGTGGATCTCTATTAGACACAATGGACACTGGAATGCCATGCAATCTGACTATCTCATTCACATATAATTTTGCCAAACTCTCGAGTGTCCACCCCCATCTGATAGGTAGAAAATGTGCTGATTTGGTTAATCTATCAACAATTACCCATACTGCATCATTTTTTCGTGGGGTTCTTGGCAATCCATAAACAAAATCTATCATTATTTTCTCCCATTTCCATTCTGGCACTAGCAATGGATGTAACTTACCAATTAGTGCTTGGTGTTCAATCTTAATCTGCAGACATGTCAAGCATTTGGAAACATATTATGTTATGTCTTTCTTCATTCTTGGCCACCAATAATGAGGCCTTAAACTGTGATACATCTTTGTCATCCCTGGGTGCATTGCATACGGTGCATTGTGTGTCTCTTTCATTATTTCCTGGCGCAAGTTTTCAGTGTTTGGAACACATATGCGTGACTTTAACATCGGTGTATCATTCTGCAAATGAAACTCTATACTATTTCTCTTCCTTATCATATCAATTTTCGTACATAATTGAGGATCTTTGCTTTGTGCTTCTTTAATTCTCTCCTTTAGTATAGGTCTGACTTGAAGAGTAGCAATCAGTGATCCTCTATCATGCATATTTAATTCAACATTCATGGATCGTAATTGAATCAAATATGGAAAAGATGATGTTTGTAAATGAGCTACACTGCTACTGGCCTTCCTACTAAATGCATCTGCTACCACATTGACTTCCCCTGGATGGTACTCAATTGTACAGTCATAATCTTTCAATAGCTCTAACCATCGTCTTTGCCTCATGTTTAACTCTTTTTGTATCAGCAAATAACCCAAACTTTTATGGTCTGTGAAGATCTGGAATGTCTCACCATACAAATAATGCCTCCAAATCTTTAATGCAAATACAATAGCAACCAATTCTAAATCAAGCACTGGATATGAGATCTCATGTGGTCTCAGTTGTCTGGATGCATAAGCTATAACCTTAGCATGTTGCATTAATACACATCTCAAGCCTTGATCAGAAGCATCACTATATACCGTAAATCCATCTGTACTTGTAGGGATAGTTAACACTGGTATTGAGGTTAGCCTGTATTTTAGTTCATCGAAACTCCTCTGACATTCTGGAGTCCACTTGAAAGGCACATTCTTTCTCAACAATTTAGTCAAAGGGCTAGCAATTAAAGATAATCCATCAACAAATCTGCGATAGTATCCGGCTAAACCTAGAAAACTACGCATTTTTGAAATATTTTTAGGAGCTTCCCAATTTACCATAGCCTCAATTTTCTTTGGGTCAAACTCTATGCCCTTACACGACACCACATGTCCAAGAAATACCAAATGATCTAACCAGAATTCGCATTTACTCAATTTGGCATATAATTGTTTCTCCCTTAAAGTTTGCAACACAATTTTTAAATGTTGTTCATGTTCTCCCCTATTCTTTGAGTACACCGATATGTCATCAATAAATACTATCACAAACCTATCCAGATATGGTTGAAATACCTTGTTCATTAATGCCATAAATGCAGCTGGAGCATTAGTCAACCAAATGGCATTACTAAATATTCATAATGTCCATACCTGGTTCGAAAGGCAGTCTTTGGAACATCCGCTTCTGCTACCTTCAGCTGGTAATAACCTGATTTCAAATCAATCTTGGAGAATATTTGGGCTCCTTGCAACTGGTCAAACAAATCATCTATTCTGGGCAACGGATATTTGTTCTTCAATGTCATTTTATTCAGTTGCCTGTAATCGATGCACAATCTCATTGTTCCATCTTTCTTTTTAACAAATAATACTGGAGCTTCCCAAGGTGATACACTAGGTCTAATATACTATTTGTCAAGTAACTCCTGCAATTGGACCTTCAGTTCTTTCAACTCAACTGGGGTCATTCTGTAGGGTGACCTTGATATTGGTGTTGTTCCTAGTACTAGTTCAATAGTGAATTCTATCTCTCTATCTGGTGGTAAACCAAGTAGATCATCTGGGAATACATCAACAAATTCCCTTAACACTGGTATATTTTCAAGCAAGCTATCAGTGGTTCTAGTATCAGTCACATATGCCAAATATGCTTCATATCCCCCTTTGATCATTCGAAATGCCTTTACAGCTGAGACTAGACATGTAGGCACAAGTTTTCTTTCACCTAGAAATACTACCCTTGGCTGGTTTGGTGATTCCAAAATTACTTCCTTAGTAAAGCAATTCATTATTGCATGATGTCTAGTTAACTAGTCCATTCCCAATATCACATCAAATTCATATATTGGCAATAAAATCAGATTAGCTATTAACTCAGCTCTATCAATGCATATCAGGCAATCATGACAGAAGTCTTTCCCACCGACACTGTCAAATTCTAGCTCTGTAAGCATTCAAACACTCATAGCAATGAAGTTTAGCACTATTTTAAACTTCCCTCCGATGGCATTCTCAACGAGAGTGAAGTTGAATTTTATGCTCCTCCAGCTTAGACACATTTAAGGGCTAAGTGTAACTGGGATGTGAAGAAGACAAAGAGCACCCACCTCCGGTCTCCTATGCATAAGTATTTACATAGGTTTCTAACCTATTGTATTTTTTCTAGAGGATATAGTAACGGGGCAATCAGAAAATTGGATCTCTTCTTATTGGAAATGGCATGAAGAGGATTATTCGTAGCTTTGTCTCGATGGTTTGCAAATCATCTCCTTTCTATTGCAACAAAGCCATCAGAAGATATTTTGATTGGCGGGTATATAACTCACATTTCCATTGAGCTAGGGTATTTGAATCTCGATGAGCACATTTACACTCTTATTCCAGCTCATCCACGAGATCGACTCGATGTCGAGTCCTTTATCAAGATGGGAGCAGTTGTCCGCATTATTCATGAAGATAATGTCTACTACCGTTTCACCACTCCAATTGGTGAAATAGATTAGGAAGATGATGATTCTGACACCTTCAAAGCTGGTCTCCAGTCTATCCAACAAAGGAAGCAATCTTGTGATGAGACATCGACACCGACTGTAGTGTTTATATCATTGCATATGGCATCTAAACTGCATCAAACGCATGAGCCTTTGGAGATTGACATAAATGTGAGTACTCCATTGGGAACAGTAGTAGTTGTGATTCTGAATGATGTTGAGAAGATAATCCGTGTGGCATCTTGGAGCATGTGATTTCTTCCTTATGCCTTTGGAAAAACTAGGTTCCATTTTGATAAAGCTTTAATGAAGGATTGGAGAAGAAATTTTCGGAATAAAATGAAAAACCCTTGAGAGAAGTTGTGATTCTTCAATGAGATGTTTGAAAAGGGTTTTATAGATTGAAATGAATATGAGGAAGCCAAAATTTGTGAGAAATATTGAATGAGGGTGATAAATGTGAGAATTTGTAGAGTTGGAAATGAGAAAACGACATAAATTTTGTTTTATAGTTAATAGATTGACGGCTGTGAATACTCAATCACTGGCGTGAATAATTGTGGTCACGGTTTATTGAAGAGGCACTCTATCCATAAAAAATAGAGATGAATCGAGTCACGGTCGTGACATTAAATAGTCATAGGCGTGACCTAGGATTTTCAAAGGAGTGACAGAAATAGTCTCGGTCGTGAAAGATTAGACTTCATTATCTCTAACTGTGAGATAAGGTGTGAAACAAAGCGTGAACGGTTCCGGAGTTATTTGTTGTCAATATTCACGGTGGTGATGCGATCTCACAGGCATGAATAAGGCTTTTCACGAAGTGACAGATATTGTCGCGGGCATGAAACTTAGTTTTCACTACTCCTTCCCGTGAAGCATGTCATGAATCAAAGCGTGAAAGATACTGGAACTATTTGCTATCTACTTCACGACCGTGAATACATATCATGGGCATGAATCACCTCAAAAAATAAAATTAAGTCTAAAAAAGACTAGAGGATTTCTAAAGAAGTTTTTATGCCCTTAAACATATATTTCCATTATGTCAACCACTTCATATCATAAAATTAGTTAAGTAAAGAGCATCATATGAAGGAAATAATATTCAAAGTTAATGATTCATTATACAATTGACAAGAAAATAATCAAGACAAAGTTGATCTATCAAGCATACCAAGTTCTCTTCTTATGAAACAAAATTTTCCTCATTAAGAGGTTTGGTAAGAATGTCTGCCAATTGATTGTTTGTATCAATGAATTTTAACACAACATCTCCATTTTGAACATGATCCCTGAGAAAGTGATGTCTAATTTCAATATGTTTGCTTCTAGAGTGTTGAATGAAATTCTTAGATAGGTTGATGGCACTTGTGTTGTCACATTTGATGGGTACATGGTCCAAACTATGACCATAATGCTTTAGTTATTGTCTTATCCATAGGATTTGAGTGCAACAACATCCTATTGCCACATATTCCGCTTCAGTGGTAGATAAGGCAACTCAAACTTGTTTCTTGCTAAACTAAGAAACTAGGTATTCACCAATAAAGTGACAAGTGCCTGAAGTACTCTTTCTATCCAAAAGACTACCGGCATAATCTGCATCAGAAAATCCTATGATATTAAAAATGAATTTCTAGGATACCATAAGCCTAGATGCATTGTACTATATAAATACTTTAAAATTCTTTTTATAGCATTCAAATGTGATTCCTTAGGACAAGATTGAAATTTAGCACATAAGCATACATTGTACATTATATCGGGCCTAGAGGCAGTAAGATATAAAAGTGATCTAATCATACTTCTATACAACTTTTCATTAATGCTCTTACCCTTCTCATGTTTGTCCAATTTTGTTGATGTGCTTATAGGAGTCTCAATATTTTTGCATCCTTCCATTCCAAATTTCTTGATTAACTCTTTGGAGTAGTTGGATTGGTTGATGAATATGCCCTCATTGTTTTTCTTGATTTGTAAACCAAGGAACAACTTAAGTTTGCCCATCATGCTCATTTCAAATTCTCTAGTCATACACTTAGCAAATTCTTGACAAAGCAATTCATTAGTAGACTCAAATATGATGTCATCAACATAAATTTGAACAATTAAAATATCATGCTTATGCCTTTTAATAAATAAGGTTGTGTCAACATGTCCTTTTGAAAAATTATTTTCTAAAAGAAAAGAAATTAGTCTTTCATACCAAACTATTGGAGCTTGTTTTAACCCATACAAGGATTTTAAAAGTTTAAAATCATGATTAGGCAAATTATGACTTTCAAAACCTTGAGGTTGTTTTACATAAACTTTCTCTTTTATAAAGCCATTTAAGAAGACACTTTTGACATCCATTTGAAAGAGTTTAAAGTTCATATGACATGCAAATGTTAAACGTATTCTTATGGCTTCTAATCTAGCTACCAGGGCATATGTTTCATCATAATATCTACCTTCTTCTTGATTATAACCCTTTGCAACCAACCTAGCTTTATTACTAGTTGGATAAATTTTAATCTTTTTAATTTATTATAACAAACTTGACGTTATCATTAAAAGATTTTCCCTTTCTGTCTCGTGCTTTTGTGCAGTTGTGTATCATTTTCTTATTTGTTGCAATAGAATCTCCTAACTTAATGAACTTTTATAATTATTATATTCTTCTCACTTAGTTATGGTGATATTAATAAACATCTATTTTGACATAATCAAGGCACTATATGTGCCAAAGTTGTTGAAAAAAAACTACATGTGCTTATTTTGGCCTCTAGAACTTGAATTCTCTTACTGTTAGTGGCCCCCTCAACCTCTAGCCATGTTGAAAGACCAGCTATGTTACCCCTCTCTCCGTAGGCAGACTGCAAAGAAGATATTTCATTTGAATCTCTTAGCTGAATTGATGAGAAATAAGGAAAGTAACAGTATTATTTGCTCACTTTATCATATCGAGGTAGCTTCAGTTTTGTACCTGAAAAAGATTAAAAAAAAAATCAGAATGAGCGAAGCACAAAGGAGAAAAAGACAAATGAAGAACTCTTACCTTCTTTTGTCAATTTGCTAACAGCTGTTAGTGTTTAAGTGGAATGTTATATGCATTTGTAACTCACAAAGAATAGAAAGGAGCGTTTTGGACATCTAATTTACTGTAAAAAAAGCAAAAGGCAAAATAACAAATCTTGGTTCTTATATTTGTCCTAAAGATAAGCATTAATCATATATTTGCTACAAAGATTAATTAGTCAACTGCGAATAATTTGAAAATGTCAACCCATTGTTTAAAAGCACAAAAAAAGTTCAGAATCATCAAGGCTAAAGCAATCAAAGCTTCCTGCAGTACTTAATTTTGTAGGTTTTTCCCTCATAAACTTGTTTTATTTGCACTTCAGTGTTCTAATATCCTTATAATTGCCTAATCCCATAACTAATCTCGCAAATCTACATCGAATATCAGAAGGCACCAGTAGAATCATCAATTTTGTCAAATCATACTTAAAATTGCAATCTATTTGAAATAGTAAGTATAATAGAAGCATGAGCACAACAGGACAAAAGTTTGAGACGAGGCAAGTCTCTTAAACTTCCAATATTTCTATTCCTATAATCCTATTTTAATCATATCTTCAAGTGTTGCAGTGAAAATCCAAATCAACTTCCAAGGTACTGTTCCCTGAACAAAATTGATTCAAATTGGGAAGAAAGGCAAATACAATACAAAATAAATAAATAGTATCCTTAAAATCTAGATAAAATTGAATAGCAAAACAAGAAAAAAAAAGTATATGTATATATAAGAACAATAACTCAAAATTTGGATATCTTTCTTAGTGAGGGTGATAATTACCGAAATAAATGATACTGTTCTTTAAATTGGCCTTTATATGTGCCTTGTTATTTCCTCTTCTCCAATTAAGTTTCAATAATTTAAATAAGCATAAGCATTTTCTCTGTATCTATCTTTGCAACCTACAATAAAATAAGTAAAGATATTAAAAACAACAAATAATGAGTAGTATGTCTATTTGGAACATTTCAAATTTTATATATTGTTGGTCTTTCAAATATAAATTCAAACCAAAAATAATTTGTAAATTTTTAGTCTTTTGAATCTTGAAAAAACATATTTATAAATGGTGAATTTCTAATCCTAAGGGTTATGGTAGATAGACAAGCAAGCTACATTAGTTTGTCTTCGTTGAATAATTCAATCCCAAACTTTTTTCTTTTATACTTATTGGCGTTTTCCACATTACCC
Organism: Triadica sebifera; assembly: GCA_023653625.1. Lineage (NCBI taxonomy): Eukaryota > Viridiplantae > Streptophyta > Magnoliopsida > Malpighiales > Euphorbiaceae > Triadica > Triadica sebifera. The sequence goes on along the minus strand of CM042898.1, from coordinate 11,974,964 downwards.
ATATAATTGTGCTTTAAACTAAAACCGCCGAGAGGTTTTCAAGCACAGCCCATCATCAGGTCTTCCCATACCATAAAATTACTGCAAATTATATCATAGACCTTCATTTACCTTGCATCATGGATTCATATATAAAATGACACCGTATTATTAAATGATTCACACGTGTGTTATATTTAAATAAAGTCTTTATTATTGTGTGGTGTATAAATGTGCATATTATACCATGGTTTTTTTCATCATATTTTTCTTCTCTTTCTTGTTCAATTCTATGTATATTTTAGAAAGAGAAAATTTTTTATTTTTTTAATTTGACTTTATTTTTAGTATTTTTGAATGTTTTAATGATTACTATTGTTTTGAGATAAAAACATTAGTTTTGATATATTTGTAGAAGAAAATAATTGAAAATAAAAATATTTGAACTAAATGTAAGTAATATATAGAGAAAAAATTGAATTGTTGAAAGTTGAAGACAATAGATTTAGCATAAATAATAAATTGCAGGTTTATCACTTACAAAATTTTGTAAGTGATATATCTACAATTTATAAATGATAAACCTGCAAATTGTGAATAATAAAATTATAAGTGATAAATCTGCAAGTTATAAATGATAAACCTATAAGTCCCAAATGATAAATCTGTAAGTTTAAAATGATAAATCTGAAAGGTTAAAATGATGAATCTACAAGTCAAAATGATGAGTATGTAGTTTTTCAAAACATCAAACCTACAAATTTAAAACGATAAACATGTATTTTTTAAAACTATGATATGCAAATTTAAAACGATAAATTTATTATTTATAAACGATGAACTTTTAAATTCCAAACGTTGAGCCTGCAAATTCAAAACAATAAACCTATAAAAAAACATTTAATTTGCATATATAATTTTATTTTTAGTATTTTTTTAATATTTTAATGATTGTTATTACTGTTTTGAGATAAAAACTTTAGTTTTGATATATTTGTGAAAGAAAATGATTAAAAATAAAAACAAAAATATTTAAATTAAAAATGAGTAATATAGAGAAAAAAATTGAGTTGTTGAAAGTAGAAGACGATAAATTTAGTATAAATGATAAACTTTGTTAGTGATAAATCTGCAAATTGTGAGTAATGAAATTATAAGTGATAAACGTGTAAGTGGTAAACGATAAACCTGCAAGTCAAAATGATGAACTTGTAGTTTTTCAAAATAATGAATCAGTAAATTTAAAATGATGAACGTGTAGTTTATAAATGATGAACCTGAAAATTTTAAAGATGAATCTGTAAATATAAATTGATGCATCTGTAAATTTAAACCGATGAACTTGTAGTGTATAAACAATGAATTTGAAATTTAAAAATGATACACCTGTAAATTTTAAATGATGAATTTTTAAATTAAAAATAATAAAACTATAATTTATAAATAGTTAATCTATAACTTCTAAAAGATAAACTTGTACATTCAAAATAATGAATCTCTAAATTCAAAATAATGAACTTGCAATATCAAAATGATGAAACTACAAGTTCAAAAAATGAAAATGCAAACGATAAACCTATAAGTTATAAATGATTAACCTATAACTTTATCTTGTTTCGCACGTATAAAACACAAAAGTTCATGGTGGAATATGGACCGAGATTCATGATATAATGACATTAAAATCACAAAAAAAATGACGGATTATTATATCGTAAACTCTGATTGACGTTGTATTATGGATCTCTTTTCTTAACACGTGTAAAACAAAATAAAGTGCATATTTTTTCAACATTAGATTTTGGTAAATTAATAAATATAAAATAAATTTATCAGCTATAACTTACATGTTTGTCATTTTAAACTTATAAGTTTATCAATTATAACTTACAGGCTCATTGTTTTGATTTAAAGTTTTATCGTTCTGAACTTACAAGTTTATTATTTAAAAAGCTATAGGTTCATCATTTAGAATTTACAGTTTCATTGTCTATAACTTACATGTTCATTATTTAGTACTACAAGTTCATCACTTGGAAATTATAGGTTCATTATTTAGTTCTAACAAAGATGAATCTGTAGTTTATAAATGCTGAATCTGTGAGTTTTAAATAATACATCTGTAGTTACTCAATGATGAACCTATAAATGATGAACCTACAAGTACTAAATAATGAATCTGCAAGTTTACACGATGAACCTGCAAGTTACAAACGATGCACCTGCAAGTTTTAAATAATTAAAATGTATATTTCTAACAAATTCATTATTTTCAACATAAAACAACTCAATTTTCTCTCTGTATGACTTATTTTTAGTTCAAATATTTTCATTTTCATCCATAAATATATCAAAAACTAATAGTTTTTTTTATCCTAAACAATAATAACAATAACTAAAATATTCAAAATTACTAAAAATAAAATAAAATATACAAATCGAACAGTTTTCTCTCTCTAAAATAACTCTGCAGTAGAGAAACAATTTTCTTTTTTTTTTCTTTTTTCTCTTCAAAAAAGAAGAAAAAGATGATGATGATAATAATGAACAATATTATGATGATTGTATAATAAAAACACATTGTATTTTAACCAAAATACATACAACTAATTTAATTAAAAAATTAATGTGATGTTGTTTTGAAATTAGGACCACGATGCACAGTACACACACGGATGCATGATATAATTTGTGAAAAAAGACAAACAAAATATATTTTGCGGACATTCATTTTATTATTATTACCATAAAAAATGTGACAAAACTTTTCAAAGGATAGTTTCCATTTACAGTCCAAAAAAATAAACAAAGATTACAACACATTTTTTTTTTATTTTATAAAAGATGAGAATCGATAAGGGCTTCACTACTGTGATTCTGCATTGAGCATGGGAAAAGAACAACAAAACCAAGAAAAGTTAGTCAAGATGGATCATATTATATTGAGAATAATGATAAGATAGAAATGAAAAGGCAAAATAAAAGGTTCTTGTAATACCAAAGAAGGGAAAAAAGAAGACTACCACGTATCTTAGTTTACTACAAATAAATGGCCTGACTTACGATACCAATTAGTGACTCCAAATTGTGACACCACGCAATGCATTGGCAATAATAAGTTATTAAAGGCGTTCCCAGAGCTAAAGCTACCTTGTCATCAATTTGTATATACTCAACCGAGCATCTCAAGTCAATGACACTCCCAGATCTAGAGCCACATTGACTGAGGAATACATCTCATATTTTAAGGTACTGTTCGCTCCCATAATAACATGTTATCTATCATATTTCTAGCCCTTAATTAGAGTAATGCGCATATTTGTTTCAAAATTTTAATTACATATCTTTTTTTTTCATTCATGATTATTTAAATCACATAATATATCAAGCAATATTTTCATTCATCCTTGTTTAAATACATAAACATTCATGTCATGGAGCATTTAATATCTCTTGACTTTTACTAACCGAATCACTTTATTGCATATCAATAATACATTTAATGGAAACAAAGCATTCATGGTCGTGATCTCCTTTATTCACACCCATAACCAATTAGTTTCACTGTCGTGGCTGATATGTTCACGCCTGTGAATAGGTTCACACCCGTGGTCTAAACCATAACTCAAACTGTGAACGCTTCTGTCACATTTCTAAGCTAAATTCATACCCGTGACTAGATCATCACGCCCGTGACTTCAACTGAAAATTTGTATATTCATATTTCTTTCCCATATCAAGCTTCCTAAAATTATACCAATACCCTATTATGCATTTCTAAAGTCCTTTACTTAACTTATCACATTTTAATTCATATAAATTCCTTTAATCAACATTCAATTCTCTAATATGAATTACGTGCATCACATATCATGGAATCTCATTTTCTTATATCTAAACCTATGGTTTCATGCCATAAATCATAATCAATGTAACTTATTCATTAACTAATATTTTATATATTCATATCATGCCAATTACAAGAAAATTATAGGCTATGACCTTAAATTATACACAAACCTTAATCTTTTCTCCTTCACTTTTTCTAGGTAGCTTTATCTTTGTCTTTGTTTCCTTGAACTTATTCCTTATCACTAGGAACTCATACAACATCAAAAAACCACCATCAAAATCTTTTCTATCCTCAACTGTCAAAACTCTAAACTCTCTCTCTTCAACCACAAGCTTTAAATGAGCTCAAAACCCTATTTTTCTTAAAAAAAGATTATAAAGGAGAAGATGAGCTTCTTACCTATGCTCTTTCTTTTACTTGATCACAACTATGAAGATTTCTCTCCCCTCAAAACTTGCTTATTTTTCTTTCTTCTCCCTCTCCTTAGCTTCTTTAGGTCTTGTTGTGCATGAAAATCAATTTACCTTGTCTTTCTCTCCCATTTCTCTTCCTTTCTCTCTCTAGCATAAGCTTTTGGCTATGGAGGATGGTGAGGGTGGCATGGTGGCTGTTCTTAAGCAAAAAAGAAAGAAGAAAAGAAATAAGGAGAAGAAGAAAAAGAAGAAGAAGAAAAACAAAAGTCCTCATGTGGGATCCAGTAACTTTGACCATATATTTTAATATATAAACCAATTAACATGTTAACTCTCCTTTTATTTTCTAATGATCGGCCGCATACATATATAAATGTCCAACACTTATTTTTAATTAACAACATCCCATTAAATCCTTCAATTTTTCATAAATTGCAAATTGATCTCAAAACTTGTCAAATTTTGTAATTTAGTCATTTACCATTTTTAACATCTTTTAAACACTTTATTAGACATTTATCATAATTATATATTATTATATAATTATTTTCTAGTAAAAAATCTGAATTTAAATTCTAGTTAGTCAAATGCGTCAATTTCGCAACACGTGTGATACATAATTTAAATTAGCGGATATGACATTATCTCTCCTTTAAAATAAATTTTGTCCTTGAAACTTACCCGTTCATTCTATATTGAACAACTGTGGATATTGCCTCTTCATCGTTTCCTCACTTTCCGGTCGATCAAATGCGTAAATTTTGCGACACGTGAGACATGAAACCTAAATTAGTATATATGACAGACTTTACTAGAAATTCCTATATCACTAAGTCTAAACCCTTACTCACTCTCTGAAATTTGCCCAAATCTCTCTCTCACTTTCCCTAATTTTCTCATCAACCAAACACTCTGATAACCGCAACATAATGTAATCTATGATATTTTATGTAAATATGATGTGCACCAAGAAGAAAGGACGAATTGGTGGTTAATTTTAATTTTCAAGGCTAATGGAAAATATTAATTTCCTTTGCAATGGCTAATAGAAACATAAAGAGATAAATGTGAAATATGAAAAGATCAAACAAAGACAAGCAAATTATAGTAGTTCGGGCAACTTTTCCTATTTCCACTCTCCAATATCAATCGAGATTTTTTCACTAACTTATTACCAAGTTACAATGGATGAAGTTTTTACTAGCTCATTCTCAACTAAGGTATTTCCCTAAGGCTCATCACACTCAAACCAATCTAAAGTTCTCACCAAAGCTAACTCTTAACCTCACATGTTTCTCAAAGGCTCACACTCTAACCTGAACAATAAGAGTTTTGTTTTGGCTAACTCTCAAATCCTTCCCTAAGTATTTTATGGCCAAATACTTAAATTATTTCTCTTTTAATAATTACAATGATAGAATCAAAATGCAAGAGTTTTGACATAATAAAAGTTGTTAAAATACTTTCAATGACCTCTTAAAGATCTATTTATATCATTCACACATCAAAGAGACATTACAAATGAGTTTCATAACTCATCCTAACAACTAGTACAAAATGCATTAAATGTTGTCTGTAGAGCACGAATTGCAGTCACATTTACCACTTTTGTCGTCACGATTTTTTTTAATGCCAATGGCTAATGACACATGGATGTTCCAAACTAGTTCCAATTTATATTGGTTCCAATAGCATTTCCTATGTCCATTCTCCAACCGTAATTGGAAGCTTTTCATTAACTTAGCAAGTTACAATGAATTGAGTTTTCACTAGCTCATTCCTAACTAATAAGGTATTTCCCCAAGGCTCACACATAAACATATCTAAAATTTTCATTAGGGATAGCTCTCCATCTTAAGTATTTTTTTCAAGGGCTTACATTCTAACCCTTAACAAGAGTTTTACTTAGGCTAGCTCTCAAACCCCTAAGTATTTTATGGCTAAATACTTAAATCATTCATCTTTTAATAGTTGCAATGATAGTTGAGAAATAAAAATGCAAGAGTTTTGGCATAATGAAAGTAGTTAAGATACATTCAATGGCCTCTTAGGGGTCCATTTATATCATTCACCCACCAAAAAGATGTTACAAATGGGTGTCATAACTCTTCATAATCACTAGTGTAGAATGCATTAAATGTTGTCCATAGTGCATGAATCCTGGTCACGATTACCACTTTTATGGTTGCGATTTTTGTAGTTCCAATTGCTAGTGACATGTGGATGCTCCAGATTGATTCTCATTTACAACAGTCAAGTTAGGTGAATAATTGTAATCCCATTTCTATTTTTCTTGGATTTTTGCTTTGATGAACTGTCGCAGTTGCGAAAATCAAATCTCCTTAATCCCTTTTTGAACATTTGGGATATGGGGCATTCATTTTCCTAGGTGCCTTCAAACGATCATGTTTTTTCAATTTAGAGTTCGAGCTCTAGTGGTGGCACTCACGAAGCTGCAATTGTAACATCCTGAACTTTCCCCCACATGCATTTCTATATGCATCTCATTTGAACATGTTTATTTTGCATAGAATTAATTTGAACACATGCATAATATGCATTTTTTTTAATAAGTTTATGACATATACTTAGCATATAATCAAATATTTTACAATTGTACAGAGTTGCATATGTTTATTTAAATTATCTAGATGCAGATAATAAAAAAAATTAAGAATAAAGTGAACAAAAAAACTAGATTGTATTAATTAAATTTGATATAATTAATTAATTAAATTGAAGTAGAAGATTAAGTTGTATTTTTGGTATTGACTAGTATGTCTAGATACATATAATAATAATAATAATAATAATAATAATAATAATAATAATAATAATAATAATAATAATAATAATAATAATAATAATAATAATAATAATAATAATAATAATAATAATAATAATAATAATAAAAGAAAATAAAATAAAAAGAAAATAAAAGTAAAAGAAAAGAAAAGAAAAACAAAACAAACAGAAAAAAAAGAAAGAGTAAATGTCAAATGGGAGGTCGACTTTATCTTCCTCGCTATTCTGCTTCCTCACTTTAGATTCATTTTTCCTTCTTCTTCCCTCATTTCAGCCTTCATTTCTTCCTTATTTTAATTAAGTTTTGCAGCAAATTCATCCCTTTCAAGTGCTTTCTTGGTAAGTAACATTCTCTCCATTGTTCTAATATTGGTTTGAACTGTTAGGGTTATGTTGCAGCAGTATTTCACATTCCGATGATCTTAGAGACCGAATTTGGAAACATTTAAAACATAAAATTTGTAGATATATATCTCATATATATGTGTCTAAAACATTTTTATAAGATTGGATGTATTTTAAGAGAAATCGTTCTTTGAGTAAAACTGGTTCTGCTTCGATTTTCAGCAAACTACCTCACTGTTTTTGTCTATTTTGACTATCTTAGAGATATAATTTGATAAAACATAAAACACGAAATTTGTAGATATATGTGTTATATATCTGTATATTAAAGTTTAGATTCATATGTCTTGGTATTTGGAGTTATTGTGAATAGAACCATGACTGTTCCATAATTTGAATGGACTGTTTAGTACTCTGGGCAGTTCTAGAAATTTGTGTAGCTATTTTGAGCTCCTTATAGATGTCATATATAAATTATCAAAACATAAAAGTTATAGGTATATGTTTTATCTAAATTGAGATAATAATTTAAGCTTAATACGTTATGTATAGAGTATGTTATGGCCATTACAAGTCATACTGGCCTGGAAACCAACTCTGTTCTGGAGCAGTTAAATGTTGCTTATAATTTGAGAGTCTTAGAGACCGAATTGATAAAAGTTGTAAACATGAATGTTCCATTTGAACCCATATACGTTTCTGTAAAGTTTCATTAAAATACGACTTATATATTATAAGTTATGATGAACCAAAGTTGATACCCTAAAACTGCCTAATGGCAGAAAACAAGGCAAAAAAAAAAGCAGAACACATTTAGAAATTCCACCAAAAATTGTACAATGCTCCAATGGATCTGAAATTTTAATATGTTATATAATTATATGTTAATTTTAACTGGGAATAAGAATCAGATTAATTGGTAAAGTATATAAAAATTTATAGGCTAAATAGTTCCATAAGGTCACATTGTCTCATAAGAAAAATCTTAACTATTGATATGAATAATGCATATTAATTTGTTTAAGCCACATTAAGTTTCTCTAGTTATAAATTAACCAATTATATTTTAATATTAGGATCAAGATAAATTGGAGATACACAAGAAGGGGGTAGACAATAAGTTAAAAGTCGGAATTAAAGGAAAAATATGAGTCTAATTATCAATTGAATTCTTTAGTGCATATGAATGTTGCTTGCTATGTGATTCATATGATTGTCATAATTTATTCTTGATAATATGATGATGGATAATTAGTGACATTTGTGGTACATATAAGTGGTATACTTGTGGTATATTTGAGGTATATGTTTGACATATGATATATATATATATACATGGTATATGTATAGTATATGCAAGGTATATGCGTGACATATGAGGTATATATGTGGTATATGTATGGTATATGTGATAAGATACAACGGTTGATGAATGCTTAAGTACAAGTGCATATGCATAATGACTTAAAAGACATTGTGACTAGTTAATCGACATTGCAAAGCAAAAGAAGAAGCCTGCCCAACAAATGTGCAAAAAAAAAAAACAAATGATCAAGCTAGCTAGAAAATGCAAATGCAAATATTCACATGAAAATCTGGGGCAATGTCTAAATACTTGATTTTATCTACATTTATATGTTATTGACTGATGAAATAGAATATAAAGCGTGTATGAAATATACTTGTTATTTGCTATTAAGAAATGTTTGGTACTTTAAAGCTCATTTGATAGTTATTCTCACTGAGTCGTAACTCACTAAATTGTATCATTTTTCGGGTAGAGAAGAATAATAATTCATATTGAGTGGTATATAAAAGTCATAGATCAAAGGTCACCGGCCGAGCCTCCTCACTTTCCCTCATTGCATTCTACATAAGCATAAATAGCATATCATTTATATTTGGGGATTAAATACTTGCATATGTATAATTACAATGAATATGTACTAGGATATATATATGTAAATGGATTCAACTTATAAATTTACTAACTTTTAAACGTAATATTTAAGTTACTAATATATATGATGTTATAGGTTATGATTAAAACATCCGTATTGATTGTGAAATTATTGTTAATAATATGAGATGAGTTAAATAAAAAAAATTTACTCTCATTGTAAATATGAATTTTATTTTATTATTGTTCGATACATGATAATTTAATATAAAAACAGTATATGTGGTATATAGAAGTATAAAATGTCAGGTGTTACAACAATCACGGGCTATTTTACAGTCAAAAGAATGATCACAAGCCACACTATTTGTGAAGGCCAATATGTCCGGTGATAATTGTGGTTGAGATTCCATAGGCATGGTTGCAAAACATTTTTTGCGACCAAGATTCCATACGCACTTCTGGTCGCAAACAACTCTGTAATTCCAACACATTTCCATAAAAAGACATGATGGGTAGGATCTTGTGATTTACATATCACTTTAATTTCTTCAAAAATTCACTAGGTAAATGATTTCCATATTGTGTGAAACTTCATACATTATCAAAATAACACTAAATAAACTTGTTAATAACAATTAATTGACTGTCAATATCAAAATGGAGATCAATTACTCTGAGGTCAACAATCTCTCTCTTTTTTATTTTAACAATCAAACTTAGCAAAAATATAAAATTGATCTTATAGAAATGAAATTAAAATGTTGAAGTATATCACCACAAAAGTTTCATAGTAATCCACAATCAAATAGGTACAAAATTAAATAGTCAAAGTTTTAAGTCAAAAGTCAACAATTTGGTTAAGACTTTTTGCTACCCCTCATCATATTTCTCCCTCTTTATCAAGTTCAAAATAGAATAGTCAATCAATAAGACATTATATATATTTGTTCATTTTAAATTTTTAATGTGCCACAAAGAAAAGCTTAAAAATATGAAGTGAAATGCATGAAATGTGATGCAAAGGGGTGTCCTAAAACTAAAAATCCATTGGGTAATCTCCCTTTGTGGCTGATGCTCCTTTTACTCTTCCTCCCCCCGAGTTCCATGTTTTTCCTCACTATCAAACCTTTCTTGACAAGGTTCCCAACCTAGTTTCCTTTCCATCACCTCTTGTTTGCATAGTGAAAGTGATGATACCATGGAAAGTCCAATGAAGCAAGGTCTTGATATTCAAAGCTACCTCCATACCATTTAACTACAGTTCCTTCCAAATTTGTATTTTTTCTTTATTTTTTTTCTCACTTTCTTCAACACCTAATTTCACTCTCATAGTCTACCAACAAATTTCTCTTAAACCATCGCTGAATCCCTAAATTCTACTTAGTTCACTCGTTCATAATTACATGAAACCAAAAGGGAAAAATGGAAGAAAGTCACAACTGGTTCAATTCAAAAGAAAATCAAAACTTAAGCTCTGACTCTTTTAACTCCAATTTAGTTAGATCTTCAAGAGCTCCTCACTAGCTTGCCAAAACTCTTCCTCCCCCTTAAATCATTGCCATGGCCAATACACAATTTTTTGTGGTAAAAGGACGAGATATTAGAACTTTGTAAAATGATACCACATTTGGCCTTTCAATTCATTTCCGGTTGAAAAAAAAATGAAGGAATAAGAAAATTAAAAATACCTAGAATTGGGCCCCTTTTAAGATTATATATGGATGTTTTAAGAATAATTAAGCTAATTCTAAGTGAGGTGATAACCATGCAACCTTTCATTAATAATGTTAATCTCACTTATTATAATTAATTCACTTAAGTTTTAATAATATTTCCTTCCTTTTGTTTTCTACTTCAATTTTTCAAACTTCTTTAATTACATCCAAATCAAATTTCCGTGAGCATGCTTCTTATATAAAATATATGATCAATCCATTGAGATTTGTCTCTAGAATGTTGTGAGTTTTTTCCAATTTTCTTTTGAATTGGTGGTCTTGAGTGTGGCTTGGTGCAAGTCTCTTTGTCTATCATCTCTATACTAGAAACTTATTGGACCCAATGAAATTGTCCCCCACAGTCCTTTAATTGATTGGCCAAATAAAATTGCAAAATGATAAATATTGGTAAAAATTTCCTCAACTCCTGAAATATTCAACCGAAATTTTTTACTAAAATCGGTTATAGTTATCTGGCCATCAAATTGTATATCCTACTATTCAATTTGCAAAAAGAGTGGTCATGTCAAATTTGACTTTATGCGAGCCTAAAATCCTCAACCGTAGTATATATATTAACACCAGGCCTCAGGCATCAACACTTAAAATATTGATATAATTTTGATCGATCTCTTCATATTTCTTCATACTGAAATTTTCTCAAGCTTTGTCGATGTAATTAACTTGGTAGTGCTTTTAGGCCTAGATATCTTCATTTGCCACAGATATGATCACTTCGCGCTGACTCTCCACAATTAAATTATATCCTAAAATTGCTGGAAATATGTCACATCCAGAAATTACATTGCCAATTAACATTACAAATATCATAACTAATTGATATTGATTTTATCTTTGATTGTCTGTAGGTCTCCAAAAATTTCAAATATTTCCTTTTGATGACAAAAGGAACATGGAATAGGGAGGAAAAGAAAAAAGGGAAATAATGATCAGAATACACAACCAATCATATATTAGAAAATGTTCTAAAATGAAAGTATGATATATATATATATATATATATATATATATATATATATATATATATATATATATATTTATCAACAACAGCAAAAAAGCATATTTTACATGGGCGTGACTATTAGGTAAAGAGAAAGGATTATGCAACAGTGGAATGATAAGACAAAAAAAAAAATCAGTTGTACACTAAAAGGCAATAGAGTTTGAGGCTAACTAAGCATACAAACTACTACAGTCCAGTAACAAAAGGCAGACGGAAAATCAACTATCAATTCCAAGTGCAGGGCAGTAAATTTTTCAAACAAATGCATAGCCCTCTGAAACACATTCTTCATATTTCTTAAGATCTTCAACAGTTTTTCATATTTCTTATCAAGAGATACATAGTCACCAACTAATCGTTCGTAAGTACAATGCAATCCATTAACATTATTGTTCATGGAATATTCACAATTCAATTTTTATATAAATATATCTTTATAGTTATAGTCCAAAATATAAAGGATATAAAATTTTTTAGGTGGTTAATATCACCAATTATTGCCAAATTTTTAACTTTATCGGAGCTGAATGTACTAATACATATGGAAAAAAATACATATTTATACCATCACTATTCTCATATGCCTAATATACATTACATGTAAACATTCATAACTTGCAAGTATTTTATTCATCATCTTCTTCAAGGTCTTCTACAATTTCCTGTAGTTCTTCCAAGAGATACATAGTTACCAAGTAATCGCTCATAATGCACAATGGAATGCATTGACATCATTGTTCACGGAATATTCACAATTGAATTTATATAGCATATCTCTATGTTTATAGTTCAATATATTAAGGAGCTAAAAAGTTTTTAGTTGGTCAATAACACCAATTATTGTCACATTTTTAGCTTTATCAGAATTATTCACACTGCTACATATGGAAAAAAAATACATGTATGTGGCTATCACTATCCTCATATGCATAATATACATTACATGCACTAGTACAAAATAGTGTTATATGTGTCTGTTATTTTGCATTTTATGCGTCTGTCAAATAGTAGACACATATATAGGAGACGCATATGATATATATTTTATGTGTCTATCGTTTTGACAGACGCATATAAATAGTTATACGCGTCTGTCGTTTAATAATAGCAGATGCATATAATTAATTATACGCGTCTGTCGTTTAATAATAGTAGACGCATATAATAGTTATACGCGTATGTCGTTTACTAATAGCAGACGCGTATAACCTTGATTATATGCGTCTGTCGTTTACTAATACCATAGACTAACCATTTTATGGTATCAGTTACATCTTCTGACACTTCTGATAACTGACGCATCACTCAGTCTTTAAACCATCCAATAAAAGAACTATTATGTTCATTTGTCAACCATATTTCACCTTTGAATGGATTCAGATGCCTTAAAATGGACATGTGCTCTTCTAAATATGGATGAACTTGTGTAAGGTGGTGCAACACAATGAGATGTGCTTTCTCACGCATCTGAGCACCAGGTAATACCATTTTAAATCCAATTGTTCCTTTACCTCCAAGTCTTCCCTCGTGATGAGACTTAGGAATGCCAATAGGTTCAACACCTGATAAGTAGTCTGTGCAAAATTCAATACCCTCCCCAACCGAGTAACCTTCAATAATACTACCTTCAGGTCGATATCGATTCCTCACATACCCTTTTAAGATACACATGAATCTCTCAAAAGGATACATATACCTCAAATACACTGGGTCGCACAATTTAATCTCTCTAACAAGATGAACAACCAAATGCACCATTATGTCAAAAAAGGAAGGTGGAAAATACATTTCAAATTGACATAGAGTAACAACAATATTGGCTTGCAACTCATCCAAATTATCTGGATCAATGACCTTACAACAAATTGCATTGAAGAAAAAACAAAGTCTTGTGATAACATTCCTCACATGATTCGGTAGTATTCCTCGAATTGCTATCGGTAAAAATTGTTGCATCAAAACATGACAATCATGAGACTTCATACCTATCAACTTTAATTCTTTCATTGACACAAGACTTTTAATATTTGATGAAAATCCATATGGAACTTTAACACCATAAAGACACTCACAAAAGCTTGTTTTCTCTTTTTTAGACAACGTATAACAAGCTGGGGGAAGATATGTTCGTTTCCCTGTATCTTGAGGTGCTAACTCCATCCGTATGCCTATTTCTAACATGTCCTTTCTTACTTTGATACCATCTTTTGTTTTTTTCGGTATATTCAACAATGTCCCTATTATAACATTACAAACATTTTTCTCCACGTGCATAACATCAATACAATGATGAACCGGTAAGTATTCCCAATATGGAAGATCCCAAAATATAGATCTCTTTTTCTAAGGACCCTTTTGAGCAGGTTTAAAAGGTTTACCAAATGCATTATCAATTTCTCTAACTCGTTCAAAAACCTCATTTCCTGTTATTGGAAAATGAGCTACTCGCATTTTGGTATATCCATTGAAAGACTTTTTCTTCTTACGATAAGGGTGATTAGGAGGGAGAAATATTCGATGACTCATATAAACATTTTCTGCCTATGATTTAAACGTTGGTCCATTGTGTTGTCCTCACAAATCGGACACGCTTTTGCTCCTTTCACGGTGTACCTAGATAATTTACCATAAGCCGAAAAATCATTTATAGTGCAAAATATCATGACATGTAAGGTAAACATGCTTTCACTATATGCATCATACATCGACACACCTTCATCCCACAACAGTTTCAAATCATCAATAAGTGGTGCAAGGTAAACATCAATATCATTTTTCGGTTGTTTAGGCCCTGATATCAACAACGACAACATAATATACTTACGCTTCATAGTCAACCAAGAAGGCAGATTGTAAACCGTAAGAAGAACTGGCCACGTGCTATGTTTACTACTGAGTGTGCCATGGGGGTTGATTCCATCCGTACAAAGTCCAAGCCTCAGATTCCTAACTTCACCACCAAATTCTGGGAACATTCTATCAATTGTTCTCCATTGAGGAGAATCTGCAGGATGTCTAAGTTTTCCATCATGTTTTCTTCCTTCTGCATGCCACCTTAAGTTTTTTGCATCTTTTGCATTTGCAAACAGGCGTTTGAATCTTGGTATTATAGGTAAATACCATAATACTTTAGCTGGAGGCCCTTTTTTATCCTCAAAAGAAACTTTCCCATGTTTGTAACGTGATGCTCCACACCTTGGACACTCATGCAAGTCCTTATATTCATTTCAGTATAATACACAATCATTTGGACATGCATGTATCTTCTTATATTCCATACCCATGGGACACAACATTTTCTTAGCCTCATATGTAGATGTGGGAAGCTCATTTCCCTCCGGAAGCATGTCTTGCAACAATTCTAATAGTGTCGTGAAACTCTTATCACTCCATCCATTTTTTTCTTTCACGTTACAGAGTTTACAAACGGCTGATAATTTTGTGAAATTACTGCAACCGGGATACAAAGGTTTATCAGCATCGTTTAACAATCTCTGAAGGTATTCCGGCCTTTCTACAAAATGTTCCGTATCATCTATCATCTCATCTACACGATCATTCTCTTCATCATCCATGTTATTTTCTCCTTGCTGATCAAATTCATTATTATTATAACGTGTCCCAGTTAAAACACTCTCACCATGCCATATCCACCGCGTATAACCTTCCTTAAAACCATGTCTTATTATATGAGATTTCACTATATGAACATCTCGAAACTTTTTCATGTTCTTACAATCAACACAAGGACATACAATCATTTCTTCTCTTTCCCTTATTTGCTTTTCTTCCGCAATTCTAATAAATTCCGCAACTCCATTCAAATATTCAAATGTAGTGCGTCTACCATACATCCAACTTCGATCCATATCTAACCACACAAAAAAGGTTCAATATATATAAGTCTTATTGTTTTTTAATCAAGAGAAACATTATATATAATATCCTTAAACATCTAATGATAAGTAAATCTTGAATGGGTATTGATGATTTTGAATCCATTGTTGATTGAAAATATCGATTTCATATCATTGCTAAACTGTTAATGCAACTATCTAGAAACATAATATATATATATAGTTGGAAAATTTATATACACATGAAATTTAAGTAGGAATTATGCAACCATAATGACTAAAATCAATAGAAGGTTGATGATATTAAGATGAGGAAAATATACCTTGAGTGTTCTTGTATTTCAGTACGGAAAACTTGATGTGAGGAATGAAGCCTGGTCCGAGATCAAAATCTATCATATTATCAAGTGAGGATCAAGATTAAAATTCATAAAATGGCATTGGGCACTCCCAAAATTTAAAAATTTATACATAAAATCTATTCACATGTATCCTCATGGAAACAAATTTATCATTCAATTTTTAGTATCCAAAAGTCTTGGAAAAATTCTAAGTATTCCAGGGAATATAAACTCAAGATTATGAAGTGAGAACACTGTAAATTTCAGCCTCAATAATTCTAAAGAAAGAAATCAACTCCAACAACTAACAGATAATAAATAATGGAACCAGCAGAAAGTTTTTGATAAGTACTGCAGACATGTAAATGAAGATATAAAATTTAATAAAAAGCACAACCATACCCTAATTTTCTTAGTGCCCTTTAACTCCTCAACCCCATGTTTTTGAGTCTCAGCCTATTTGAATCAAGAAAAATAAAACAATTAAATGACAAAGAGTTAGCAATAGAAGCACCAAATACTTTGTGGAATCAAGAGGTTAGACCTTTTCCCTTAGTTCCAAACCATGCTTTTCACAGTAAGCCTTGTGCTGCAACTTGCCATTAATTGTCTTTACATTCATGTAAAAACCAGTACTCCTAGCACAGGAGGGATGAAATGATCACACACCCTTCTTATGGACTACTCTGCTTATATAACAACTGGAATTAATCTTCTAGAACTAACAGCAGAATAAAAAAGGAACAAAAATGGTGTGATTTTTATCATTTTTTAATTCAAACAAGTATCAGGCTTCCCCATAACATTGGGGAGACAAATAAACTTTAAGCCAAAAAAGACAAGCAAAACTGAGGGAAGTTGGCAGGCTATGAAAAAAGATCACAAATTAATATTAAAAAATAAAATAAAATATTTGAAACTTACATCACACAGTTCATGCTACAATTAGACAATATTATGAAATAAAATAGAGCAATTCATGAGTTAGAAGATCAATCGGCATTGCAGCAATAATAGCACTGTAATATGTGTTTAAGACAAATAAATTTAAAAGAACTAATCTTAGAAAAAAAATAAAAGAGCACTCTAGACAAGGAAACTGATCTAGTATAAATATTGGGACATCTATGATTTTACAAAAGCAACATGACCCATTGGTATGAAAAATGATCAACCAAATAATTCCTATTACCTAAATTGAGATCATTGATCAACAAGAGGGCATAATGCACATATATCATGTATATCTCTCCATATGCTAAGTTGTTATAACAAAATAAAATTGTTTGCTACTTTTTAAAATAATTTGTACTAATAACTCTTGTTTTTAATAATGCATATGTATTGTTAAATGCCACTTTATTCAAGAAATGCATTACTGAAATACATATGGTAATTGATAAACTGAAAACAAATTTTTTTTTTAACTCTATAGAGCATAACTTCAAGCTGTTAGATAATTGTAACTAAGCTGTTAGAAGAGAGGAGGAGAGTGAAGCTGACAGAGAAACTTGTACCGAGTTTGGTATTTAATGATCACACACCCTTCTCATGGATTACTCTGCTTATATAACAACTGGAATTAATCTTCTAGAACTAACAGCAGAATAACAGCTATAACTTGGACTTGTTGACTAACTACTTATGACTCAATGATACTGTAATAAACTGAGCCAAGTCAACTCAAGCTAACTTCCATGGCTCTATTGACACGTTGTGCTACTCCAATGTTCTTCAATTCTGTTCCCAACACAAGGGCATATCTGAGTATTTGGAGCAGCCATTACATGCAACAAAATGGAAGGCCTATCTTCAAATTGTCTCTTAGGACTCCACATTTTCATATAAGATAGAATGATGAATAACTCAAAAACCGTAATATGCTTTAACTTCAGATAAATGGAAAAACTTCAAATAAGCTATCATATGAATCGTACAGAGATGAAACACAAGTCATGCTGAAGAATGTACAAACCAGGCCTAAAGCAGAACAAGAAGATTTGGAGAAAAGCATTAGATAAGAGTGACTGACATGTGGCAGAAATTTAAGAACAAGTAAACACTCACAAATGAGTACATTTAGTTCTCTAATGATAGATCTAGATCAAATTTTTCCTAAACAATTACCAAATAATTGAGCTACAACAAGTCTGTCATTTATATGAGTATTAAAACATATACAGACTTATTTAAGTTATGCAATATCATCAGTTAGAGGCTAGTCATCAGTGCAATATCATCTAAATCCATACCCACATTAGTAAATCAAGAAATAAACAAAACCCAGTACTCATAATGCCAAGATATTGGTGTCAAATCAACATACTCAATCAATAAATAGATAATGCAAATCGCTTACAGTTAGCCCTAGAGTGAGAAACAATCCATTAAAATCTTCATGTTATTGATCGATGCAGGTTCTTTTCCTTTATTCTTTCTCCAACTCTTCAAGATTCAGACTCGCGAAGAACCAAGTTATAGCAGTGCCACACAAACCACTTCAAAATCTATCCTTTCTGCTTCTTTGTTCCTACAAGCCACCATGATATAAGCTCAACTAAAAGCCAACAGAGATGTATTATTATTATTGTTTCGAAGTACAGGTTTTGGCGGCCTTCAGTAATCTCAAAATTTTACAATATGATATGGATACATAACAATATAGAGATGTTTGGTTAAATTTGGGAAGAGCCAAACGAAGATGTATCATATGCGTCTGTTATTATTTAAGATAGATGCATATTCTCTTGAGTTGGTGTCTGTCATTATAAATGACAGACGCATATAATTATTTATAGTTATATGTGTCTGTCATTTATAATGACAGACGCATATTCTCTTGTGTTTTACTTGTTATATGCGTCTGTCATTATAAATGACAAACGCATATAATTATTTATATGCGTCTGTTATTTATAATGATAGACGTCTAAACTTTATATGACTGACATTTGTAAATGACAGACGCATATAAAAAGTAAAATATTTACAAAATTGCCACCGCATCCATTTTAAGCGTCTGCAATTTAGACAACAGACATATATAACCTTTAACTTAAAGTACTTATTGTACTCGTGATGATTTCAACATGTATGGTTTCAATAGTTATGCCTCCAATAACATACGAAATACTCGTAGGTGATGGAATGTTTACACGTAATATATATTATGTATATGAGGATATTGATTGTCATAGGTATGTATCTTTTTATATATATATATATATATATATTACTACAGATAGCTATGATAAAGCTAAAAATATAGCAATAATTGGTGCTATTGACCACCTAAAAATTTTTTAGCTCCTTAATATATTAGATTATAATCATAGAGATATGATCACATATAAATTTAACTGTGAATATTCTTTGAACAATGATATCAATATATTGTGTTAGGCTTATGAGCGGTTACTTAAGAGTATGTATCTTTTGGAAGAACTATGGAAAACTATTGAAGACCTTGAGGAAGATGAGGAATGAAATACTTACAAGTGATTGAACGTTTACATGTAATGTATATTAGGTAGATGAGGATATTGATGATTATAAATATGTATATGTTTCTGTATATATTAGTACAAACAGCTCTGATAAAGTTAACAATATGGCAATAATTGGAGCTATTAACTATATAAAAAAAATTATATCCTTGATATTTTGGACTATAACCATAAGAATATGCTCACATATAAACTGAATTGTGAATATTCCATGAACAATAATGTCAATGCATTGCATTGTGCTTATGAGCTGTTAGTTGGTAACTGTGTATATCTTGGTAAGAAGTATGAAAAATTGTTGAAGACTTTAAGAAAAATGAAGAATGTGTTTCGGGAGGTTATGCATTTGATTTGAACATTTACTGCCCTACACTTGGAATGGATGGTTGATTTTCTACCTACTTTTTGTTACTAGACTGCAGTTGTTTGAATGCTTAGTTAGCCTCAAACTATATTGTCTTTTGGTGTACAAGCGATAGTTTTATTATTATTATTATTATTATTATTATTATTATTATTATTATTATTATTATTATTATTATTATTATTATTATTATTATTATTATTATTATGTTTCATAATATTTTCTCTTCGCCTAGTAGCCACGCCCATGTAAATTCTTCTTTTTTTTTTGTCTATATATATCTAAATCATATTTTCATATTAGTACAATTCCTAATATATGATTGGTTATCTATTTTGCTCATTTATTCTTCACTATTTCTTTTCCTCATTCCATGTGACTTACTATCAAAAGGAAATTTTTGGAATTTTTGGAGACCTACAAGCAATCAAAGATAAATTTAATATCAATTAATTATGATATTGATGGATTAGAAAGGACTATAAAATGATATTTGTAATGTTGATTGGTGATTCAATTTCAAGATGTGGCATATTGGCGATCACTTCAAGCTGACTCTCCATGATTAAATTACATCCTAAAATTGTCGTAGATATCTCACATCCTGAAATTACATTGCTAATAAACATTACAAATATTATTTTACAATCTTTCTAATTTATTAATTTTATAACTTCTTGATATTGATTTTATCTTTGATTGCCTATAAGTCACCAAATATTTCAAATATTTCCTTTTGATGGCAACAACCACATGGCATGAGAAAAAAAAAAAGGGAAAAATAAATGAGTAGAATACATAACCAATCAAATATTAAAATTTGTACTAAAATTAAAGTATGATTTTTATGTATATATAAAGATAACAAAAAGATTTTACATAGTTGGGACTACTGGGCAAAGAGAAATGATTATGCAGCAGAGAAACAATAAGACAGGAAAACTATTACTTGTACACTAAAAGATGATAGAGTTTGAAACTAAATGAGCATACAAACAACCATAGTCTAGTAATAAAAAAATAAGCAGAAAATCAACCATATATGTGAAGTGCAAGTCAGTAGATGTTCAAATTAAATGCATAACCCACTGAAACACATTCTTCATCTTCCTCAAACCCTTCAATAATTTTTCAAACTTCTTACCAAGAAATACATGCACTAGTACAAAAATGACTTATACGCGTCTGTTATTTTGAACTTTATGTGTCTGTTAAATGACAGACGTTTATGAAACAGACGTATATGAGTTGAATTTGAGGCGTCTGTCAAAATGACAGACGCATATAATTATTTTATGTGTCTGTTAAAATATAATGACAGACGCATAAAGTATATTTTTAAAAAATTCACTATAGGTGTCTGTTATTACAAAATAGCAGACACCCATAGTTAATTTTTTTAAAAATATTATAAATTGACAAATATACAGTAAATCGTAAAAATTACTTAAACTCATAAAAAAAACTAATTCTATAACAAAAAAACAACTACTAAGTGAAAAAACTACAACATAAAATTAACAAAAATAAAATACACAAAAAATAAAAAAGATAAATAAACTTTTTTGCATAAAAAAGTAGAAAATCAAATTCCAATAGTAATAAGGTAGAGAACATACAACTCTTTGACTAATTGATGGTGAAAATTAGCTTTAACATGTACAGAACCAACTTATTTTCTCCTTACCAAATGCCTTAGACAACCTCTCAATGCATGAAACTCACTTTCATTTTATAAATCAACAAAAAAAATATTTTCTTGTCATTGTCGTGGCTACGATATGGAGGCTCAAATTTGAACATGGTAGCCAAAAAATGTAGAAAAAAAGCTAAAGAGAAAAAAAATACATTTTCCATGCATATCTATGGCCACCAACGAACAATATAGCTTTTGTCATTATCGTCGCCACTAAGACAGGTCCAAAATATGATGAAGGTATTAAAAGCCAACTTTATGTTGAGAGCTGAAGAAGGAGATGGTTGGCGCATACAACTAGGTTTCAAGTTCTAAAGTAAAAAAAATAGATATATATAGCTGGGTTTCAAATAAAAAAGCACAGAGAGAAACTGTGTTTTTTTATTTTAAAAAATGAATTATAGGTGTCTATCATTACTCGTGACAGACACCTATTGTACACTAATATGTGTCTACTTTTATTAATGCCAGACACATATGAATGCAGAGATATTACGCTTTTATCATTTTTAACGACAGACACCTAAAGTAAAAGGTATATGTGTCTGCTTTTATTAATGTCAGACGCATATGAGTGCAGAGATATTACGCTTCTGTCCTTTTTAACGACAGACACCTAAAGTAAAAGATATATGTGTCTGCTTTTATTAATGTCAGACACCTAAAGTACAAGTTAAATTTTACATGTCTGTCATTTATATTAACAGACGTATATACCAATAAAAATAGTTTTCAATAATTATTTCAAAAAAATTATTATTTATTAATAAACAATAGGTGTCTGTTGTTTGTTAAAACAAACACTAAAAGTATATCATATGTGTATGTTGTTTATTAAGACAGACGCCTAAAATACAAGTTGAATTTTATATGTCTGTCGTTTATATTAACAAACACATATGCTTTGTAATTTTATCATATATTTACAAAAATGTAACTGCCTCTATTTTATGTGTATGGTATTTTTACAACAGACACATATAATTTTCGTTTAAAAATATTTTTGTACTAGTGATAGTCATTAGCTAACCACTCATAAGTACAATGTAATACATTAACATCATTATTCATGAAATATTCAGAATTAAATTTATATATGAGCATATATCTATGGGTACAAACCAATATATCAAAGATATAAAAGTTTTTAGATGGTCAATAATGTCAATTATTGTAACACCCATTAATTAGAGTTTAATTAGAATAAGTATATGGTATAAATAGGAAATATATGATAGATAATAGAGATTAAAATAGATGGAATAAATGATTAAATTAGAAATTAAAATAAATTAAATTGATAGACATGATAAATTTGATTAAATTAGACCACATAATTAAATTGTATTTTTGGTAAAAATTAAAGGGACTAGATATAAATAAATATGTGAAAATAAATAAATAAAATAAAAATAAATAAATACAAAGAAAAAAATGAATAGTAAACAGTAAAATAATGGACACAGCAAAGGGAAAAAAAATGAAAACGAGAATAAGGGAGGGGAGGGGAAAGTCAATTAAGAGTTTGCCCCATTTCTTCCAACTTCAACTTTCTTCTTCTTCTTCTTCTTCATCCCTTTCCTTCCTCCATATCACAACCTAAATTCTTCATCATTTCCATCAAGATTTGCATCAAAATCAGTCCAAACAAATATAATCTTGGTAAGTAATATCTTTCCCATTATTATTGTGTTATTAGAACTTTTTAGGTTATGTTTTTATAGGATATTCCACTCTATTTTTGATTATCTTGTGAATCGAATTTAGGGAAGTGTTAAAATAAAAGTTGTTCCTTTATGTCTTCAGTATCTTTCTGTCAAATTTTATTGAATAATTTTGAGTATATGAAAAGAAATGGTCATTTGAGTGAAACTGGTTCAGGGAGACGTGTCAACTGAATAATCTATAGTTTTTGTATAAATTGATCATTTTAGTGGTTGAATCTGAGGTTTTGTAAAACATGAAAGTTATAGATATATGTGTTAGTTAGGTCTCTGCAAAATGTCGTATAAATATCGCTTGTGTAGGTTGAGTTATAGTGAAATGAAGTATGATTATTTCTTGATTGAGCTGGTTTCATATCTAAATATGACGCCCCACTTATATTTTATGAAATAATCCCACATATATAAGAAGGGCGACATATTTAGTGGTATCAGAGCCAGGTTTAGGTGTTTCTAGGCCTAGGTGGGAAAAAGGATATTAGACATAAAAATATATGTGTCTGATATAATTCTGAGGGCATCATATTTAGTGGTATCAGAGCCAGGTTTAGGTGTTTCTAGGCCTAGGTGGGAAAAGGGATATTAGACATAAAAATATATATGTCTCATATAATTATGATGTGGGCTTTCTTTTTGCCAATTTATAGGATTGTAGGAAAATGTCTTCAGATGAACGAGATATGGCTGAGAGTACCGGCTTTCCTGATACTAGGACTCCTCATCAGCCTAGTGTAGTGAGTGTGCAAGGGAAAAATGCTGCTTCAAAATCCCCCACCACTAGTAGTAGAACAAATTGACCCTGGTCAAAATCCATTTATACAACAGATGATTGGATTATTCCAATAGATGATACGAGCCATTCCTCAGCCTACCCCAATGCCACCACCTAAACCAAGAGTAACAATTGATAAGCTTCATAAGTATGGGGCTTCGGATTTCTATGGTAAGAGAGATGAAGATCCAGCTGCAGCTGAGTATTGGTTGGAAAAGACCAAAAGAATTTTTAAAGAGTTGCAAGTGGAAGCAGATGACAAAGCTAGATTTGCTACTTCTCTACTCCAAGATGAGGCATATGATTGGTGGAAATCAGTTCTTACCAAGCCAGATATGGTGGAATCGGTCTCATGGGATTTCTTCCTCTCTAAATTTAAAGAGCAATATATTTCGTTGATCTATATTGATGAGAAAAAGAAAGAATTCATGAATCTCAAGCAAGGTAAAATGTCAGTGACTGAGTATCAACGGGATTTTGCCAAACTGAGCAAGTATGCCCCTAAATTAGTTGCAAATGAAAGAGATAAATGCAGAAGATTTGAAGATGGCCTTAATGAAGAGGTTGGAGATATTGTGACTGCTCTTCAGCATAACAATTTTTCTCAGTTAGATTCTGCAGCACTCAGCCTTGAAAAAAGGAAAAAAAAGAAAAATAGAAGAATCTTTTAAAAAGTCAGCTACTCCTGAGACTCAATTTGCCGAGAAGAAGAATGGTTTCTTTACTAGCCGTTCACAGAATAGAGGACAGGGAAAAGGTCCTAGCTATTCAAAAACAGTGTCTTTTAGGAGGGGACCGCCCTCTAAGGCACCTTATGCTATAGCCAATTCACAACCTCAAGTTGGCAAAGAAGCTATACCGACATGTACCATTTGCAATAGGAGCCATCGAGGGGAATGTTGGCGTGTCACAGATGCTTGCTTAGATGTGGGTCCAAGGAACATATATAGAGGGATTGCCCACTCTTGACAAGTGGTACTCCTACTTAGACTACTAGGTCAGCTCCGACTTAGCCTGGAGTTTAGTTCAGAGGAGGACCAGGTAGATCGAGGTAGGCTGTTTCAGAGACAATGAATAGACCTGGATCCAGCAAAGCTCTAGCTCGAGCCTATGCCATGAAAGCTAAGGAAGATCAGGCGGTAATGAATGTTATTGTTGGTATGTTTTCATTATATGATTTTGACATTTGTGCACTCATAAATCCGGGTTCTGCACATTCCTATATTTGCACTAGTACACCTGTCAACATAATATGATTAAAGAAAACCTAGAATATGGATTTGAAGTTAAGAATCCTTTGGGTCACAGTGTAATAGTATATAAAGTATTTAGGAATTGTCCTTTGGTTATGCATGGGAAGGTGTTTTCTGTAGACTTGATTGAGTTGCCTTTCTATGAGTATGATGTCATATTAGGCATGAATTGGCTCTCACGTCACGAAGCAGTGGTGGATTGCAAGTCTAAATTTATGGTACTTAAGATAGAAAATTAGGAGGAAATTATTGTGAAAGGTGAATTATTTTCACAACATCCTCGAGTCATATCCATAATGAAAGCTCAGAGATTGATGAGAAATGGGTGTGAAGCTTATTTGGTCCATATGATTGACACCAAAAAAGGAGGTTCAAATCTTGAAGATATTCCGGCTATTTCCTGATGAATTACCTAGGTTACCTCCTGAGAGAGAGGTATAGTTTGCTATTGATCTTGTTCTTGGAACTACGCCTATATCAAAGACGCCATACAGAATAGCCTCATCAGTGATGAAATAACTTAAGACACAATTGAAAGAACTTCTTGATAAGGGTTTCATTAGACCAAGTAAATCCCCAAGGGGTGCACCGGTATTGTTTGTGAAAAAGAAGGATGGATCTTTGAGGCTATATATTGATTGTCGACAGTTGAATAAGGCAACCATCAAGAACAAGTACCCATTACCACAGATTGATGAGCTCTTTGACCAACTAAAAGGTGTAGGAGTATTTTCCAAGATAGACTTGAGATCTGGTTATCATCAATTAAGGGTGAAGATGGAGGATATAGCTAAAACTGCATTCAGAACCAGATATGGTCATTATGAGTTTTTAGTTATGCCATTTGGTTGACCAAGCTCCAATAGCATTTATGGATCTTATGAATAGGATCTTCAAGCCTTATCTTGATCAATTTGTGGTCATTTTCATTGATGATATTTTGGTATATTTTAAAGATTCAGAAGAACATGAAAAGCATTTGAGAATAGTGTTGCAAACTCTCAAAGAATATAAGCTTTATGACAAACTCTCAAAATGTGAGTTTTGGTTGAAGAAGGTGTCATTTCTGGGACACATTCTCTCTGCAGAGGGTATTAAAATGGATTATAGCAAGGTTGAGGCAATTGTGAGTTGGAAGCCTCCACGGAATGTGACTGAGGTCAGAAGTTTCTTGGGTTTAACTGGATATTATCTGAGATTTGTCAAGGGTTTTTCAATGATTGCTTCTCCTTTAACAAGACTATTGAGAAATGATGTTAAATTCGAGTGGACAAATAAGTGTCAAACTAGTTTTGATAAGCTCAAAAGTATACTCACTAAGGCCCCTGTCTTAACACAACCGATTCCTAATAAGGAGTATGTCATCTATAGTGATGCTTCTCATTATGGATTAGGTTGTGTATTGATGCAAGATGGAAAAGTGCTTGCTTATGCTTCTAGGCAGTTAAAGCTGCATGAGAAGAATTATCCTACCCATGATATGGAGTTGGCAGCTATAGTTTTTGCATTGAAGATTTGGCGTCATTATTTATATGAGGAGAAGTGTTTCATTTACATGGATCACAAGAGTTTAAAATATCTTCCCTCATAGAAAGAACTGAATTTGAGGCAGAAAAGATGGCTAAAGCTAATAAAGGATTATAATTGTGTGATTGACTATCATCCAGGCAAAGCTAATGTAGTAGCAGATGCTTTAAGCAGAAAGATTGTGGCAGAGTTGCACCTTTAACCCACTCTTACTCAGGAAATCAAGGATGCACAAAGATAGGATAGAAAGATAATTGAATTAGCTGAGTTGATCTCTAAGTGGGAGACACCTGGATTCACTATGGACTTAAATGGTGGACTGTTCTATCAAGACAGATTATGTGTGCTCGATGTAGAAGATCTTAGATAGAAGATTCTTAGAGAGGCCCATGAAAGCAAATATGCTATGCACCCAAGGAGTAACAAGATGTATCAAGAGTTGAAGAGCAGATATTGGTGGGCAGGTATGAAAAAGGACATCACAAAATACACCTCAAAATGTTTTACTTGTCAGCAGGTCAAGGTTGAACATCAAGTACCTTCAGGGTTGCTACATCCAATTTCTATTCTAGAATGGAAGTGGGAACGGATCACTATGGGTTTTATGACTAGATTACCTTTGACTTCAAAGAAATATGATACTGTATGGGTCATAGTGGACAGATTTACAAAGTCAGCACATTTCTTACCTATCAGGAAGGACTACCCACTGAATAAATTAGCAAAAAATTATATGAATGAAGTAGTAAGACTTCATAGAGTGCTTGTTTCTATTGTGTCTGATAGAGATCCCCACTTCAGATCTCAATTTTAGGGTAGTCTACAACGAGCTCTAGGTACTAAGCTCAATTTTAGCACGACTTTTCATCCATAGACAGATGGACAATCAGAAAGAGTCATTCAGATTCTAGAAGATATGATGAGAAGTTGTGTCATCGAATTTGAAGGTAGATGGGACAAATATCTTCCTTTAATGGAATTCGCCTATAATAATAGTTATTAGTCTAGCATCCAGATGGCTCCATATGAGACATTTTATGGCAGGAAATGTCGAACACCTCTATGTTGGATGGAGCTCAGCGAGAAAAGCTTATGGGACCAGACCTAGTGCAAGAGACGGAAGAAAAAGTGAAAGTCATTCACAAAAGACTTAAGGCAGCTACAAATAGACAGAAATTGTATGTTGATCTTAAGAGACGAGACATTGAATATGCAGTAAGTGATAAATTTTTTCTTAAAGTATCTCACTGGAAGAAAGTTATGAGATTTGAAAAAAAAGGCAAGTTAAGTCCAAGAGTCATCAGACCTTATGAAATATTAGAAAGAGTTGGACTTGTTGCATATAGACTCGCTCTACCACCAGAGTTGAGTTTGATACATAATGTTTTCCATGTCTCAATGTTAGGACGACATAGATCAGATCCTAATCACATTATACTTGCTAAAAGCATTCAAGTGAGACAAGATTTGACATATGAAGAATAACTAGTTCAAATTTTAGCAAGAGAAATAAAGGAGCTGAGGAAAAAGCGAGTACCATTAGTGAAAGTATTATGGAGGAATCATGCAATCGAAGAATCAACATGGAAAACGAGGAGGTGATGAAAGTTTAATACCCTCACTTGTTCAGTGATGATGCATTAGGTATGTTTTGAGGACGAAACATCTTAAGGGGGAGAAAATTGTAACACCCACTAATTAGAGTTTAATTAGAATAAATGTGTGGTATAAATAGGAAAAACATGATAGATAATAGAGATTAAAATAGATAGAATAAATGATTAAATTATAAATTAAATTGATAGACATAATAAATTTAATTAAATTAAACCACATAATTAAATTGTATTTTAGTAAAAATTAAAGGGACTATATATAAATAAATATGTGAAAATAAATAAATAAAATAAAAATAAATAAATGCAAAGAAAAAAAATGAACAGTGAACAGTAAAATAATGGACACAGCAGAGAAAAAAAAAGAAAATGGGAATAAGGGATGGGAGGGGAAAGTCAATTAAGACTTTGCCCCATTTCTTCCAAATTCAATTTATTCTTCTTCTTCTTCTTCATCATCCCTTTCCTTCCTCCATATCACACCCCAAATTCTTCATCATTTCCTTCAAGATTTGCATCAAAATCAGTCCAAACAAATTTGATCTTGATAAGTAATATCTTTCCCATTATTATTGTGTTATTATAACTTTTTGGGTTATATTTTTACAGGATATTCCACTTTGTTTTTGATTATTTTGTGAATTGAATATGGGAAAGTGTTAAATATAAAAGATGTTTCATTTATGTCTTGTGTATCTGTTTATCTAATTTTATTGAATAATTTTCAGTATATGAAGCGATATGGTCATTTGAGTTAAACTGGTTTAAGGAGATGTGTTAACTAAATAACCTACAACTTTTGTATAAATTGATCATCTTAATGGCTGAATATGAGGTTTTGTAAAACAAAAAGTTGTAGGTATATGTGTTATTTAGGTCCCTGCAAAATTTCATATAAATATCTCTTGATTAGGTTGAGTTATAGTGAAATAAAGTATGACTGTTCCTTGATTGAGCTGGTTTCATATACCTGTACAGCTCCAGCAACTTCGT
The DNA here is from genome assembly GCA_023653625.1 of Triadica sebifera. Lineage (NCBI taxonomy): Eukaryota > Viridiplantae > Streptophyta > Magnoliopsida > Malpighiales > Euphorbiaceae > Triadica > Triadica sebifera. The sequence goes on along the minus strand of CM042898.1, from coordinate 11,945,278 downwards.
CCTTATATTTGACCTATTTTTAGATTGAATTAGCCAAAGTTAAAAACATGAAAGTTTTAATTGTATTTCTTATCTAAATTCCTGTGAAATTTTCACCTGAAAATGTCATGTATTTTGTGAGTTATAAGCTGAAAAATTGAACTAGTTGGATTGATACTCTATGTTGAACCAGTTATAGATCCTCCAGTATTTGAGAATCTTAGAGACCGAATTTGGAAATGATGTAAACATAAACAATGTTTCAAATTAACTTATATTATGGTATAAATATTTTCAGAATAATTGAAGCTACACATTGAAAGATATAAATTTTTATATATAGTACTCCGAAATTGTCTAAGGGTAGAGAATATAGCAACTTTTAAAATTTTACCAAAAATTTTGTAATGGTTCAAAAATCTTGAAATTTTATTATATTTTAGTTTTACATGTTATATTTAATCAAGATCAAGAATCATATAAATTGGATAAGTGTAGAAAAAGTTATTGATCAAACAGTTCTAACAGGTCATGTTCCAGCTTAAAAGAAGTGTAGTTATTTATTTAAACTATACTAAGAATAAATTTTTTAGCAATGTATTAATTAATTATATTCTCAAATTAGGATCTCAATAAGAAGAAGAACAACAAAAGTGAACAAGCTCTGAGTTTATGTTTTGGAAAAGCAAAAACATTATCGAGGTTTGTACATATATGTATTCTTGTTTGTCGCTTGTGTATGATTGTGTGTGCATGACATAAATTATATGTTACAATGAAGAAATTATATATTATGATATGTTTTAAAATTATATAAATGTTATTAATTATGAACTTAACATTATGCTAATATTTAATGAAATATCATGCTATTACATGGTATTGAAATAAATTATGAGTATATGATTATGTTAATATGAAATGAATATTGGTTATAGAAACAAGTAATTAATGTTGCTAATTACTCATTTCTCTACCTGAGGATTAACATAGGATATATGATGTACCATTAGGGGAAAGTTTCGGTACCGATATTAATATGATTTAAGGATAGGGTGACTATAGCTCCGAGAGCACCTCTGATCCTAATTACACACAGATAAATGATTATACTAGGTCAATGTGGCTGAAGCTCCATGAGCGCCCTTGGCTTGAGATTATAGTGAGTAGGGTGGCTTAAGCTTCGCAAGCGCTCCTATTTCACACTCCGTATTCGGATAGTCTAGGAATGAGATTTTGGGCTAATAAATCATATAATGAAATATGAAAATTTATTAATTGATATAAGTAGCAAAGTATAAAATGTTTATGTCATATCCGCTAATTTAGACCTAAGTCACGCGAGTTGTTAAATTGACTCGTCAGTTTGACCGAAATCTAAATTTGGAATTTTATCAAAAAATAATGAAAATAATGGCAATAAAGTATAGAAAATATCTGATAAAGTGTTCAAAATATTTTAAGATGTTAAATTTCGGTAAATGACTAAATTGCAAATTTTGAAAAGTTTAGGGGTTAATTTGCATTTTACCGAAATTAGAGGATTAAATGGGATAATTATAAATTAAATGCATGAATTGGGACATAAAATGAATATGGAGGCCGGCCACACCAAGTGGCAAAGTTTAAGAAGCTAATTAACATACATGCATTTAGCATTAATTAAAGTTTCTAGAATGTGAACTTAGGTGTCCCATCCTTAATTGGATATTTGTCATTTTCTCATCAATTGCTCATTCATCCTCTCTTATCCCTTTGAATCTAGGAATTCCTATCAATTATTTGTCTTCCACGTTGCTTCTTGAGTCACCATACATCAAAGTAAGATGAACACATTAATTGAACAATAATGAAAGCTTCTAGATGAAGCTTATGTGTCCCTCATTTTAATGACTTTTGTCATTTTGTTATTGATTGTTTCTTCCTCTTCCTTATCCACTTTTCATTGAGAAAAATATTGTTCTCCAAACCAGCCCATATATTTCCCTTGGACAGCCATAACCAAACCTTGTTCTAAGAAGAGAAAGTGAGAAAAAGAGAGAGAAAGACATGAGAAATTTCATTTTCATGCTTAAGAAAGCTTAAAAGAGTAAGAAGAAAGAGAGAGATTAGGTTTATAAATTTTTAATAATCTGTTTATGAACTTTAGGAACTCAAAGTGACAAGGATCTAGCTCAAAGGAGCAAAGGAAAGGAGAAAGAGAAGTAAAGAGAAAGAAAAGAAAAAAAAAAGGTTTGTGCATAACCTAAGGCAATAGCCTATTTTATTTTTTTTAATTGCATGATTTAATTATTTGGCACATTGATGATTCTGAATTGATATTATTTTGTGATGAAAAATCTTGGGGATGCATGTTTGCTAGACTTAGGATTTATTTCGATAAAAATTTAAGATAGTTCATGTATGTATTCTGTACTGGAAATTGATGAGCAGTGTTCACTTAAACTATTATAACTTAATTTATTGAACTCGGTTTTGCATGTTTTTATTGGGTTTGAAAGATAAGACATAGATCTATAACTTTTATTTAGACCATAAAACCTGAATATATCTGTAATGATTCATAACAATTCATAAATCTCGGACATAGAATCTGTCCAGAAATTCTGGACAAAATTGTTAGTAATGAGCAATACGTACTTAAACTATTTTAACTTGCGTTTTGGAGCTTGGATTTGTGTGTTAGTTATTCTGTATGAAAGCTGAGACATAGGGCTATAATTTTTATGTAGATCATAATATCTGAATATGTCTGTAACTATTCAGAAAAATTCATAACATTTAGACTTAGAATCTATCTAGAAAATTCTGGGCAGAATTATCAGTAACCAGTTAGTGTTAATATTATCATATCTTTTGATACAGAACTCCGAATTAAGTGATTCAAGTTTATTATTAAAGCTAAGATCCATATCTAAAATTTGTATGAAGATCGAGTAACTAAATTCAGAAAGAAACAGGACCACAATTAAGGTCCAATACAGAAAATAGAATCTGCCAGTGACAGGGCTGCATGTGAATTGAGAAATAAAATGAGTAAAATGATGAGAAATTTGTTATATTATGTAAATATTATTTTAATTGAGTAATTATGTGATTATTTTGAGATATTAAATGCATGAAAAGTATTAAATTAATTTTTATGAATTTTAATGAAATTGTATAAGCCCTAAAACACCTAACTAGAACCAACTTAGGATAGTTTGACATGCCAAATAGGGGGGGAGTATGATGAAAATGATTAAATCCATTAATGGTATGATTATCTATGCCGGTAATGGCACTGTTATCTACGCCGGTCATGACACTTTTATCTATGCTGGTAATGACACGATTATCTACGCCGGTAATGGCACGGTTATCTACGCCGATAATGACACTTATATGCGTACATCATATTGCCCGGGTGACACTCCTAAGTGCCTGGATGGCAACTCCGTTATCTGAGTCAGTGGTTCATAGGTGTCCTGGGCATAAATAAAGACATAAATAAAAAGTCATGGAACATAAAAGAATTATTGAAAATAAAAATGGAATTATGAATTGTGGCATGTATAAAAACAAGATTTAGTATTATACAATAAGGTAGTAATAAAATAAATAAGTATGAGATAATATAATATAATTTGATGTCTATACATGCTAAAATACCATGATTTGCATGAGAATGATGATTTGATTATGTTAAACAAAATGAGATACAATAAATTGATGTTATGTATACTAGAATATTATGAAATTTATATTTGCATGATTTGATCATAAATTGTTATATGACAATGCATGTGACATTAAAAATAGTTTATTACCTTATCTATATGCACCACTAAGCCAAGATCTTAGTGTGAGAGTTTTTCTCACGCAGATTTAGTAAAGAATAAATAGAAGATAGTAGACAAAGCCAACAGTGATCTAATCCAGTAAAGTAGTCTGTTGCACACATCGTGGGTTACACAACTTTTGTATATTATCATGTAAATTTTATTTTGTAATATTTATAAAATAAACAGTTTGTTTTGTAAAGAACATGTTACTATATAAAAAGGTAGTTTATCTTTTATGTTATAATTTCTTTTATATTAGAAAGTAAACAAATAACAAATAATATATATATATATATGAGAAATTTTCAGTTAAACACAATTTAATAAAATGAAATTTTAACCGATAAAGTCAGCGTAACACACCCTCATTCGGGCATGAGCTGCTAGGGTGAGGGGGTGTTACAGTTTACATGAGGTAGTGCAAATTTAATTATAGAATAAGGTTGTTATATTTATTCTTTTGTGTTATATATTTATTTATTTTATATAATAAATATGTAACAAAATTTGATGTGCCATAAATTTATTTGATATATGCATTTGTGTGATCGCTTGGGAAAACTTTTAATACTTATATGTTTCACTAAGCTAGAGATAGCTTAGCGTGTATTCTTCTCACACAGGAATTAAAGTTATAGATAGTAGATAGTAGAGTTGATCAGGAAAAAATTCAAGCCCATATCAGCAGAGACACAAGAGACATAATTAGAGGGTTGATTATCTATTATTATTATTATTATTATTATTATTATTATTATTATTATTATTATTATTATTATTATTATTATTATTATTTTAGTTTGACTATGTATATGGTTTGTGGTAAACATGTCTCATATGTTAATATTGTGTATATAAATAATTATGTAACATAATCGGGTGTCATATGTGTATACAATATAATGATATATATATATATATATATATATATATATATATATATATATATATATATATATATATATTGTTAATTAGAACAACTTGTCTAAACTAATATAAATAAATAGATTAAATTATTTAAAATGAAAAAAGTTTTTAATTCGAACATATTTGTCTAGTTAAACTTGTGGCATCCTTCTTATATATATGTGGGATTATTCCTAATATATAAGTGGGACGTCACAATTATTGTCAAATTTTTAGCCTTCATCAGAGTTGTCCATACTATTACAAACAAAGAAATATATATATATATATATATATATATATATATATATATATATATATATATATATATATATATATATATATATATATATATATATATATATATATACATCACTATCCTCATATGCATAATATACATTACATATAAACAGTTCTTCATTTGCGAGTATTTAATTCTTCATCTTTCTCAAAGTCTTCAATGGTTTTATCATACTTCTTACCAAGAAATGCATAGTCATCAGCTAACTGTCATAAGCACAAAACAATACACTGATAACATTGTTCACGAAATATTCACAAATTCAATTTATATATGAGCATATCTCTAGGGTTATAATCTAATATATCAATGACTTAAAAATATTTTAGGTGGTCTATATCACCAACTATTGTCATACTTTTAGCTTCATCAAAGTTGTCTATGCTAATATGGATAAAGATACATATCTATGGCAATCACTATTCTTATATGTATTACATTACAATGTTTTAATAGATATGATTTCAAAGGATATACCTCCAACAATATATGAAATACTCACAAGTAATAAAATGTTTACATGTAATGTATGTTACGCATATATGGATAGTGATGGTCATAGATATATATCTTTCTTTTTTGTATATATTAGTACGGATTGTAAGATATTTTATTTTAATATTTTATATTTATGGGCTTTTAATTGAGATATCAGGACAAATTATAAATAAATAGCCTTAAAAATTTGATCAATTCTTTATTTAGGCATGACTTCATTTATTAATTAAGTGTGGGAGAATTAATGTGGGCTCAGATAATAATATGAGTATGATGGATAACTCATAATTATTATATACCGGTGAGCTAAGTCTCTCTTGTTGCTAACTCTAATGATTAAGCTCCTCTATATAAAGAATGATAGAGGATAAGGAAAATCACGAGATAAGAATTCCATCATTTTGGGGTTAGAAAACGAGAGAAGATCTTGATGCAAAAGTTTCTCGGATCATTTCTAAGACGATGGATTCGGCCAAATCAGGTACACATCTTCATCTTCCTCAATTAAATTCATTTGTTTTGTGTTCTAAATAGGATGTATAAGATCCTCGGGAGAGATCTGCCAGATTTCCGCTATAGATCTCTCCATCAAGTGGTATCAGAGCCTAAATACATATTCTTAGAACCATATTTGAGTTTTTCTTATCAGGATCTAGAGAAAAACTGAGTTTAATTGAGTTTTTGAGGAATTTTTGATTTGGTTAATCACATGCTTGATTCTCTGATTTTATTGATTTTCGGTAAATTTTTCTTAATAAAATCAGAATAATATGTTGTTGCATGTTGATTTAAAGCAAAAATTTGAAGAAATTTCGGTTTTGGAGTGAATTGAATTTTTTCAGAAATTACAGATGAAAAAATGCAGAGATCGGGAGGAGGAAGATGCTGGTGCGTGTGATACACGCGCCAGAGGTGCGCGTTGGCGCGTTGGGGGGGGATAATTGAGGGAGCTGTCAGGCGCGTGTATCACACGCGCTAGAGTGACAGCTGCAAGCGCGTGTGATACAAGCGCAAGGCTCGTGCACTGCACGCGCGCGCTGTTTCTCCCTCTTTCCAGTTTTCCGATTTTGCCCCTGAACTTTCTGATTTTTTCAATTAAGTCCCTAATTCATGATTTTTCACTCCATAAGGTTATTTTTGACTCGATTTCTTCTTGAATTAATTTAGATTTTCTAAATTAATTTTGAAAAGCCATAATTGAGAAAAATTGTGATATTTTTAGAGATAAATTGTTATCTCATTATTTATTTTATTTATGCATTTGGCATAAAATGTCACATATGGAATTAATTTTTTCTCAGGTAAAATTGACAATATAATTTTATTTTTGTGATCATAATTTTTCGAGACATTTAAGCCCCATGTCCATAAGAAATGAAAAATTATATTTTTTCCAAGACAATAAATAAGGTGTATCCCGATATAAGTATTTCTTTTAAAATTGGCTAAAATGTAGTTGCCAAAGTGACATTTTTAGCTGAGATTTTAAGAAATATATAGACTTATATGTTTTAGGGATGTCTCAGATTTGGTTTATAATTATTCGGCCCAAAGGTGTTTATTATAAATTCAAATTTTGAGATGATAATATAAGACATTTGATTAGGAATGAACTGGTCTGAGTGATTTATTCTGCCCAAATGTGTTTAAATTTGCAAAGATTGTGTAAATTCCTAGATCGTTCTTATATTGAAGAATTATCTATTGCATGCTATATTTTCTGCCCAAAGGTGATTATATAATGATGTGCTAAAATTCTTCGGATTAATATTCTTTTATGGCTTTGAGTATCATTATTGTCTTGAACTAAAGTATTACATTGTTGATTTTTTAGTCACATTTTCAATCAATAACTGCACTGGTACAGTTCAAACATTATCAGCTTCTAATTTCAAAGAGTGGAAAAGAGATGTTGAAATGGCTATGGAGTTGGCAGATATTGATCTTGCCATGACTACTCCTAAACCAGCTGAGTTAACTCCTGAGAGTACTGATGTGGAAAAAGAGTTACACTCAACCTGGTATAAGATGAACCGCATGTGCTATTTGACCCTTAAAAGGTCAATTCCAGAGCATCTGTTGAGCGGTCTTCCTGAGACTCATATAGCAAAAGAGTTTCTTACAGCTTTGTCTCAGTGTTATAAAGTGTCAATCAATGCTGAGATTGGTACCCTTCTGAAACAATTATACTCTATGAAGTATAACGGACTTGGAGGTCTTAGGGAGTACATTTTAAAGATGGTCCACATACAGAATGAGTTAAAGAGTTTTGACATTATTCTCCCTGATACTTGTATTGTGCATCAAGCTCTCAATACTCTACCTCCTGAGTTTGAGATGCTTATTATGGCTTACAACTCTAGGGAGGATCCTTGGACTGTCAATGCTTTCATTGCTGTTTGCGTAGCTGAGGAAGAGAAGCTAAAGGCGAGACAATCTAGTGTCACGCTTCTTATATCCGGACCTCAGCATAAAGGTAAACTGAAAGGTAAGAAAGCTAAGACTAATGCTTTTTTTTTTCTGTTCAGGAACATGAGTCTTCCCGATCTAGTGCTGTGGGTGATTTTAAAGGCATAGAGAAAAAGAAATTTAAATGTTTCTTTTGCAAAAAGAAATTTAAATGTTTCTTTTGCAAAAAGAAATTTAAATGTTTCTTTTGCAAAAAGAAAGGTCATAAAAAGGCAAATTGTCTTAAATATAAAGCTTGGTTAGAAAAGCGTGAGCCTACAGGTAACTCTTTTGGTTTTGTTATTTGTGAATCTAATTTAGTTGATGCCACATCCAGTTCTTGGTGGCTTGATAGGGGAATAAAGATGGAAATGTTTATTTGAACTTAGATAGTGGTTATGAACTATTTTTATCTAATGTATTGTTCATACCATCTTTTAGACGGAACTTGATATCTGTTTCTGAATTAGACAAAATTGGCTATGCTTTTGTATTTAAAGATGGAGTTGTTAATATAACTCTTAATTCAAAGGAAGTTGGCCGGTGTATTTTGTCATATGGTTTGTATCAAGTTTCTTTAAGTTCAAATGAAATGTATTCTACATCATGTAGTGTTGAACATATTGTTGCCAAAAGACCCTTAATAAAGGAAAAGTCATCCATGTTGTGGCATAAAAGACTTGGCCACATTTCTAGGGAAAGGGTAGACAGGCTAATTAAAGACAATATTTTGCCTGCCCTTGATTTCAGTGACCTAGAAACATGTGTTGACTGTTGTAGGGGTAAGCTAACCAAAATTAAGAATAAGGGATCTATAAGGAGTTCAGATCTCTTAGAGATAATCCATACAGATATATGCGGACCTTATTCACCCACAATATGCAATAATAAATATTTTATAACATTTATTGATGATTTTTCCCGATATGGCTATCTGTACTTGATTAAGAAAAAGTCTGAATCTCTTGAGAAATTCAAGATTTTTAAGACTGAAGTCGAGAAACAGCAGGGAAAAGTTATCAAGATTGTTAGGTCTGATTGGGGTGGTGAGTATTATGGCAAATACGGTATAGCAAGACAATTAAAAGGTCCTTTTACCAAATACTTGGAGGACTGTGGAATAGTAGCTCAATTTACTATGCCAGGAAGTCCTGAACAGAATGGTGTGGCTGAAAGGCGAAATCGCACCTTAAATGAAATGGTTAGAAGCATGATGTCAAGATCTAATCTCCCAGACTTTTTATGGGGTGAGGCTATTAAAATGACATTATATATCCTCAATAGAGTACCCAGTAAGTCTGTGGCTAAAACACCATTTGAACTGTAGACTAATAGGAAACCTAGCTTAAGTCACCTCCGTGTTTAGGGTTGTCCTTCAGAAGTACGCCTTTATAATCCTACTGAAGTTAAATTGCAATCTAGATCTACTCGTTGCTATTTTATAGGATACCCAGATCATTTTAAAGGCTACAAATTTTATTGTAAAGAATGGGGTTCTAGAATTGTAGAATCACAAACAGATAAATTTTTAGAATTTGATATAGCTGATTAGTATGAATACTCTGAGATCACTAGTAAGGAACAACAGACTAAGGTTATACATATACCAATTCCCAAGCAACCTGCAATGTTGGTTCCTACACCTGTGATTAATCCAGTATTAAGGGATGAGCCTATACAGCTTAATGAGGCTTCATCATCACATGATGCAGTTGCAAAGATTCCTCTCAGGAGGTCTACTAGAGAAAGGAAATATGCTATTCCATCTGATTATGTGGTCTATCTAGGATAGAGTGATTATGACATTGGTCATGTTTCTGATCCTATATCATTTGAGGAAGCTGTTTCTAGTACCCAATCAGATATGTGGTGGAAAAGTAATGAGAGATGAAATACAATCTATGGATTGTAATGGCGTGTGGGAGCTTGTTGAATTACCTGAAGGTTGTAGACCTATTGGCTGTAAATGGGTTTATAAGACCAAGAAAGACTCCAAAGGGAATATTGAGAGGTTTAAAGCTAGATTAGTTGCCAAAGGATTTACTCAGAGAGGAGGAATTGATTATAGTGAAATATTTTCTCCTGTATCTTCTAAGGATACATTTAGAGTAATTATGGCACTAGTAACTCATTTTGATTTAGAGCTACATCAGATGAATGTTAAAACCGCATTCCTGAATGGAGAATTAAACGAGCAGGTCTATATGGAACAACCTAAAGGTTTTCATGAAGATGGTAAAGACCATATTGTCTGTAGACTTAAAAAGTCTATTTATGGTTTAAAACAAGCCTCACAACAGTGGTACTTAAAATTTGATGATGTAATCACTTCTTTAGGCTTTATTGAAAGCAAAGTTGATAGATGCATATATCTCAAGATCAGTGGGAGCAAATGTATCTTTATGATATTATATGTAGATGATATTTTGCTTGCATATAATGATTTAGGTACACTGCATGAGGTTAAGCAGTTGTTATCTAAATATTTTTGATATGAAAGATCTTGGAGAAACATCTTTTGTCCTAGGAATTGAAATCTTAAGGAATAGATCTCAAAACCTTTTAGGTCTCTCTCAAAAGGCATACATAGAGAGGATATTGATGAAATTCAATATGCATGAAAGTAAATCTTGGGATGTGCCAATTGCTAAAGGTGATAAATTCAGCTTGGCACAGTGTCCTAAGAATGAGGTTGAGAGAGAATCAATGAAAGCAGTGTCATATGCTAGTGTAGTAGGAAGTTTGATGTATGCTCAAGTTTGCACTAGGCCGGACATTGCATTTGCAGTTGGTATTCTGGGTAGATATCAATCTAATCTTGGAATGGACCATTGGACTGCGGCTAAAACAGTTTTGATATACCTTAAGGGGACTAGTGATTATATCTTAACATACAGAAAGGTTAAACATCTGGAGTTAACTGGCTATACAGATTCAGATTTTGCTGGTTGCTTAGATGATAGAAAATCCACATAAGGTTATGTTTTTATACTGGCTGGTGGGGCTGTATCTTGGAAAAGTATTAAACAGTCCTTAATCTATTCTTCCACGATGCAGGCTAAGTTTGTAGCAAGTTATGGTGCAGCCACACAGGTTGTATGGCTATGAAATCTCATTGCAGAAATGTCAATTGTTGATTCCATTGACAGACCCATAAAGTTGTATTGCGATAATCTTCCAGCTGTGTTGTTTACTAAAAACAACAAGAATATCACAGGGTCTAAGTATATGGAAGTCAAGTATTTGACATTGAAAGAGCTGATAAAGAAAGGTGACGTTGAGGTGGATCATATCAGTACAGAAGATATGATAGCAGATCCTCTTACCAAGGGACTTCGACCCAATATTTATGTGAGACATGTCATCAGTATGGGTTTAAAGTCTGGTTTTGATCCATTGGATTAGTGGGAGGATTTTATATTACTTTATGTAATGTTTTTACGTACTTTATACATTGATATAAATGCACATTATTGTATTTCTGATGATTATCAATACATTGTTATATTTTCATTGGAAAATATTATGTGATATATCATATTAAATGTTTCAAAGTCTTAAGATTAGTGTCATCTTAAGCGAATGCTTGGGGCATTGCTTTTATAGCCTTGGGTGTATGTCTTGTGACATATAAAGTATCTCGAGATATAAAGTTCTAAGACATACAGACTTCAATTTGAAGTAATAAAGAGTTTCTTATGAGTAACTGTGTTATATAAAGATAAAAAATTTGGCTGATAAGAAAATCAACACATAAAGTTTTGATCATAAGTTAGTGTTGAATAATTCTTACCACATTACCACACTGATGCTCATTACGATTGATAGAGTTATTGACATATGTGACTATGGAAGGTGTCATGTTCTTGATTATGTGGTTTCCGCCATGATCCTATGTTGATAATCTTATTGAATCGAGCGAGAATGTGAAGTCTTTTGTAATATGTTCTCAATTAATACGCCCAAGTGGGAGAATGTAAGATATTTTATTTTAATATCTTATATTTATGGGCTTTTAATTGAGATGTTAGGATAAATTACAAATAAATGACCTTAAAAATTTGATCAATTCTTTATTTAGGCATGACTTCATTTATTAATTAAGTGTGAGAGAATTAATGTGGGCTCAGATAATAATATGGGTCTGATGGATAGCCCATAATTATTATATACCGGTGAGCTAAGTCTCTCTTGTTGCTAACTCTAATGATTAAGCTCCTCTATATAAAGAAGGATAGAGGATAAGGAAAATCACGAGATAAGAATTTCATCATTCTGGGGTTAGAAAACGAGAGAAGATCTTGGTGCAAAAGCTTCTCGGATCATTTTTAAGACGATGGATTCGGCCAAATCAGGTACACATCTTCCTCTTCCTCAATTAAATTCATTTGTTTTATGTTCTAAATAGCATGTATAAGATCTTTGGGAGAGATCTGCCAGATTTCCGCTATAGATCTCTCCATCACGGATAGCTCTGATGAAATTAAAAATATGGCAATATTTAGTGCTACTGACTACCTAAAAAATTTTACATCCTTAATATATTGGATTAAAATTATAGAAATATGCTCATATATAAATTAAATTGTGAATATTATGTGAACAATTATATCAATGCATTTTGTGGTGCTTATGTATCTCTTGCTAAGAAGTATAAAAAACTATTAAAAACCTTGAGGATGATGAAGAATGAAATACTCGCAAGTGATGAAATATTTAAATATAATATATATTACGCATATAAGGATAGCAATAGTCATATATATATATATATATATATATATATATATATATATATATATTCTTTCGTATTAGTATGGACATGTCTAATAAAGCTAAAAATATGACAATAATTGGTTCTATTAAACATCTAAAAATATTTTACATCCTTAATTGGACTATAACCATAAGAATATGCACGTATAGAAATTGAATTGTAAATATTCTATGAACAACTAGGTCAATGCATTGTGTTGTACTTATAAACGGTTAGTTGATAACAATATATCTCTTATTAAGAAATATGAAAAACTATTGACCTTGAAAAAGATTAAGAATGTGTTTCAGGAGTAATGCATTTGATTTGAACATTTACTGCCTTGCATTTGGAGTGGATGGTTAATTTTCTGTTTGCTTTTTGTTACTATACTGTAGTTGTTTGTATGCATAGTTAGCTTAAGTAATAGTTATATATATATATATATATATATATATATATATATATATATATATATATATATATATCATTCATCTACTGCATAATGTTTTCACTTCGCCCAGTAGCGAAGCCCATGTAAATTTTTCTTTGTTGTCTGTATAGTACAATTTCTAATATATGATTAGTTATGTATTCTGCTCATTTATTTTTCACTATTTAATTTCCTCCTTATTCCATGTGGTTGCTGCTATCAAAAGAAAATATTTGGAAATTTTGGAAACCTATAGACAATCAAAGAAAAAAAATCAATATCCATTAATTATAATATTAATATATTAGAAAGACTATAAAATGATATTTGTAATGTTAATTGGCGATGTAATTTCAAGATGTAGCATATTGGCGATCACTTTGAGCAGACTATCCACGATTAAATTACATCCTCAAAAGGAAATATCTTCTCGGCCAATTCTCATCTATTCACAGTTTGGTCGAATAAACTTTTGCCTTTTTTTTTTCACATCCATTGGCTCAGGGCCTGCTCTTAAATTTAACCACCAATTGAATGATGAAAGGAAAATCAAAATTTGAGAATATGAAGTTGCTTCCATCATGATTTCTCGTGTTTCCAACATAGCAAACATACCAAGCACGCCTAATGACATCTCTTCATCTATTGTTAATTAAGCCACCTGATAACTTCAACACATGCAGAAACAACATTATGTAACCAATTGGACTTTACTTTTCACACCTTTCATGTTCAAAGTCTCCTCCTGTTAGAATAAGATCAAACACGATATTTATAACTTGAAAGAATCCAATTCTTCTCAGTATAGTTAAAAGAGAAAAGTGCACTCAAAGCGATATAATTTTCTATTAACTAAAGTGTAAAGTGCCAAAAAAGTAATCTATTTAAAACAATAAAATAGTAAAAAAATGTACAAAAAAACTGAAATCCTTAGCAAATAAAAAAAAATAGAAACATTGTGAAACATTACTTCACATGTAAAAAAAAAAACTTTAATTTTAAAATTTAATATAAAAAATTACTTGAAAAAATGGCTTAATTCTAAAACTAATAAAACAAATAGCTAAGAACTAAAATTAATTATCAGACTTCTCACTTAAATCCTCAACACTTTGATTATCAAATTTAAATTCATATCTTTCAACATCTATTTTATAATCACCCACATCATCCTCCAGATCTTTGAGTTGAAGTTTGCGAAGTAGATAACTTGGTTTGATTTCTTGTGATCCTACTTATTTTTCCAGCACTCGCTGCTTTTGCCACAAAACTCCATGTTATGCAAATTTGTTTTTACTAAAATACAAATTAACAAAATTTGAAAACATGTGAAAAAAAAAACGAGCGGTTTTTGCTTCACGGAGCACTAACTTAAGCACAAAAAGTATGGACTTCATTAAAGGAGTACAGTTCGAACTATCAAGAAGTGATTGATCTATATTGTGCTTCACTTATTTGACTGCACTAGTTCTTCTCAAGATAGAACATTGTCATTGTTTCATTCTACATCACCACCTCGACTTTCTTTAATTCTTAGAAAATCCTTGCAAATCCAATTTTATTGCAACAATTCTTTCGGTCTTTAAAATCATCCTCAAAGATCATCTCTACAAAAATAATGCTTCGAGCTCAACTTATCCCGCCTACAAAATCATGCTCTACCAATGACTTAAACCAACTTTCTCAGCCTATAACATTGTCCTCCAAGATCATCCATCACAAAGTTAGTTTCAACCTTTCATCAATAAATTAATTCAAAACCACCTGACAAATGGCCATATATGCCTCGTCACCATATTTGCTCTAACCTATAGGCACTTTCATTATAGTAATTCGGCCATATAGGACAATTATTAGAGTTTTCATACCCCCCTGATATAGCTTTTAAACTTGAGTATAATTTTCTTGAATACTTATCTCGATATAAAGCTCAATTAGTATAATAATATAATTGCAAAATTGCACCCAGAATTTGGTCATTTATGACAAGTCTCACTTGACTTCACTACCTAAGCTAAATTCAACAATTTGATTTAGATCTCCTAATAAAGGCAAATTGAATCATTATTTGTATCATTATGATGTACACAATTGATCAAAATCCAATGCTTCAATCGGTCTTGCTAGGCCAAATGTATATACTCCAATCTCGATCAAAAGCATACAACCAACACATGGTTTGATAGGTCAAATTTTGGAGTTTTCATGCCTCCCACCGTGGCTTTCAAGTTCCATTAAATATAAGAGATTGTCCACTAACACTTATAATCTTCAAAAAATGATAAGTTTTCTTGAAACCTTCTCAAAATTGGATCCATTAATATATATTGAGAATAAGAGGCCAACACTCATACATAAAGAATAAAAGGATCTGTTGATCAATCTACACAAGATTTCAAGAAAATAAAACATAGATACTAAAGTCGCACTCCAGCGCACCACCAAGTGTCAGACTGAACTGAAGTTGATATTACCAACTAGATTGATGAACACTTCAACTATCGTTGCTCTGAAGGATGGAGTATGCAGTTCCAAATCTCATATGAATGTGAGTAAAGTCATTCCAACTGGGCTATGACTGGCTACATAGCAAGCGAGCTAAGATGCTACGAGGATCACTACTATTAGCGTAGTATGTTGCCTCCACTATCCTAGCGCTGAGCTGAATACTAGTACTACACGACAATCATGAATGTGTAAATAAGGATGATAGATTAAATTATTCATACTCTTAAGGATAAAGGAAAAAAAGATAAAAAGATAGAGAAATAAATTGTTTGATATGAGAAGGAGAGGTAAAATATGAGAATAAAAACCTATTTATAGGCTAACCCAAAGTACCAAAAAGGCAATTCTAAGCCATATGAAATTTAAAGCACATAATAAAAATATAGCTAACTTTACTCTTTTAGAGATTTTTACCAAGTGTTAATAATTTTGTAAAGTCAAATTTAGTTTAAGTGAATAATTATAATAATAATAATGATGATAATAAAACAAAATGAAACATGAAAAGCTTAACACCTAGACTCATGACAGCGAACTGCATCACTCAATTATTTTTGGAAAATTTGATCTCATGTATTCATTAACTTGGGAATTAGAGATTTAAAAGATTGGGTTTGGATTCAACATATTGGCATCATATATTTTCTTTTAACCACTTGTTAAATGTTTTTTTCCTTAGAATTTTTATCTCCAATGTCATTCTTTCTGCATAATTATTTATGTAAGTTTAGATAGAGTAAAAGGCAAAAATCAATAACAGAAAAAGAATCACTACAATAAAGGAAAATGGCCCAACTAAATTATTCTAGAGGTCAATCCCTTGGCAATGCAATATAATGCTAACAATTTGTCTTTTTGCTTCTATTTCTACTTTGAATTATATAACATTTTTTAAAAAGAGCAAAGGGATGAGCAATTATAGTCTTCTTAGCTATTATTAAAATCCATAATTATATTTCTATTAATTATGTTGCACAGATAATGAACCAATAATAGGGATTGAACTAGATATTAAAAATTCCTAACTTTGAAGTGTGGAATTAAAAGTTAAGTAGAGTAGGGAAAAGAAGATATCACACAAGAAATTTATAGAGGTTCAGGTATTAATAAACCCTACTCCTCTCCTCAATCTCAATTGGAAGTTTCATTAATACACTAAGTGTTACAATGAAGTTTTACAAGCTCACTCCCAACTATGGTGTTTCTAGCAATAGATTACACCTAATCCAGAAATCTCTTATGTTTTAATGGCTCACACAATAAAAAAATTCCTTGTGTTTTATGGCTCACACAAATAACCCTTACAAGTGTTCTACTCTTAACCCAATATACCCAAACTCACTTGAGTGGTAGATTACAAAGAGAGACACTCACAAATCTATAATGGTCAGAAATTATGAGAAAAAAAGATTTTTACAGAGAATTAAAGTTTTGTTGAAAGTAATTAATACACAAATGGCTACAATAAGATTTTGATTTGAAGTAATTGCTATTCTATTGTTTTGGATTCATAAATGACTTGCCTTATACTTCCATGGAGAATTATAGCCGTTTGGATGCATTTAATAAGAAAATAGCCATTACACCAACTCTTAATTTCGTGTCTAACTTGTTTCTCTTTCCTCTTTCACGGTCGGGAATATGTGTGTCACGGTCATGAATATGCGTGTCACAGTCGTGAACATTCTTCCAAGCCGTGACTCTGACCGTGAAGCATTCTGGAAGGAATTGAAATGTTTGATCATGGGCGTGACATTATTCTTTCACGGGCGTGAATATCCTTCCAATCCGTGGTCCAAGTGGTGACTCTGGCCGTGAAGCTCTATCTAAAGTCCTACATTTGCAATACTAGAAAATAGTAAACAAAATGAAATAAAAGCTAAAAACTAAAGCTCTAGATAGATTTAGAGTCGGACATCCCATATTTAAGGTGAGCTACTTCTACCTCGAGGCTTTCCATGCGAGACTCCATAAAATATTTGAGTTTCTCCAACCTCTCATCTATCGAAGCCTATAATTGAAAACAAGGTGCTAAAAGGTCTACCACCTACTGAGCCAAGTTCGTATGGAGGCCGAGGATTGTCCAACTTCCTGCTCAACCTCTAGGGTCGCCGTCTCGACTCGAACTCTTTTTCTTTGCTGGATTCCTTGGAGGCTAGCTTTGAAGTCATCCGAATCGTTGTCTTCCCAAATAATCTCACCAGCTGTATTGGTGAAACAGTAGTAGATGTTATTCTTATGAACTATGTGAACTGCCGCTCCCATCTTGATAAAAGACTCGACGTCTAGCCAGTCTCTAGGATGTGCTGGTACAAGGTTGAAGTTGTGCTCTTCTAGCTTCAGATAACTAAGCTTTATAGTAAGATGAGTCATAACCCACTGATCAAAATGTCTTCTGAGGGCTTCATGGAAATTGATAGTAGATGGTTTGCAAATCATAAGATAGAGCCACTGTTAGGCCTCTTTGGGCCATCTCCAGGAGAAAGAGCTTTGACTTCTGAATTGAACCGTTGTTGTCCCCTCTGGAAAAGATGCCATAGGTTAAAAACTGTGCAAGTACTTGTGCACTGGTGATTGAAGGTGGGTGCTATTTGTCTTCTTGACATCCCAGCTGCAGTCAAGTCCAAAATGAGTCCATGCCTGATTGGCAAAGAACTCCACCTCACTTTCATTGAGGATATCATCAGAGGGAAGGTTGAACATGTCACTAAGATCTGTTGCAGTGAGGGTGTTCAGATACTTACAGAGTTGAAATTTCACCATGCCGGTGGGAGAGACTTGCAGGGTGCTAAGGAACTTGAGGGTAGGTTCCTTTAGCTTCGGTTGATGGATATCAACAAAATTTTTTAGATGACAAGCCTAGAGTTGTTTCGTCATGCTTGTCTCGAGACCAAGGGTCCTGACAGTGTGCCATTCAAAGGATCGAAAGGAAAAAAGTGGTCTTTTGTTGAGAACCGAGTACCTCGGATGACAGTGCTCCGGAATAATATTGAGAAGGTAATATGTGTACCTTCTTGGAGCATGAGACTTCTTTCTGGTGCCTTTGGAGGAGCCGGCTTCCATCTTTGGGTTTGAGATTGATTCTTGAAAAGAGAAAAATCTGATAGGATTTTTGAAAAATAACTTGTGATTTTTTATTTTTGATGAATGAAATAGTTTTTAAAGGTATTTATAGATGGAAAATGTTGCTAGGGGACTGGAATCTATGAAATAGTATTGAATGGTGATAAATGAGTGAAGTTGGAGAGTTATAAATGAGAGAAATAATGGCAGAAAATGTTTTATAGCCGACATCTTCATGGCCGTGAATGCTAAGTCACGGGTATAAAATGTCATGTTCATGGTTTGTTGAAGAGGCGTTCTACCCGTGATGAAGAATATGAAACAATTCACAATTGTTGATATTTAATAGTCACAGGCTTGAATGATGAAATTTCACGGTGGTGACAAATGAGTCACAGTCATGAAGTACAATCTTCACTACTTGTGTTCTTGAGACAAAGCGTGAACGCTTCTGTAAGTATTTGGTGGTAATGTTCATGGTTGTGAAGAAGTGTCACGGTCGTGAACAAAGACTTTCACGGGAGTGATAGAAAAGATTATGGGCGTGAAACATAGTATTCACTACCTTCAACCGTGAAGCATGTCGTGAAGCAAGGTGTGAAAGCTTCTGGAGCTTTTAGCGATTATGATCACGACTGTGAATATATGTCACGGGCGTGAACTACTTAAAATCCTCATTAAATAAAATTAAGTCTAAAACAAGGCTAAAGGATTTCTAAGGTGCTTCTATCCCCTATAACATATATTTCTATCAAGTTAGCCACTTCATTCTTTAAAAGATGAGACAATAACACAAAATTAACAACCAAGGTTTGACAAATTTGACAATCACAAGGTTAATCCATCAATCATACCAAGCTCTCTTCTTATGAAGTTAAATTTTTCTTCATTTAGAGACATAATGAAGATATCTGCCAATTGATTTTATGTGTTTATGAATTCCAATAAACATCTCCATATTGAACATAATCTATAATAAGATGATGTCTTATGTCAATATGCTTACTCCTAGAGTGTTGAATGAGATTCTTAGATAGGTTTATAACACTTGTATTGTCACATCTGATAGGTATATGGTCCAAACTATGACCATAATCCTTAAGTTGTTTTATCCAAAGGATTTGAGTACAACAATATCCTGCTGCCACATACTCCGCTTCAGCGATAGAAAGAGCAACTGAAACTTGTTTCTTGCTAAACCAAAAAACTAAGCATTCACCAATAAAGTGACAAGTACCTAAAGTACTCTTTCTATCCAAGAGACTTCCAGCATAATCAGTGTCTAAATATCCTATAATGTGAAAGGATGAATTTCTAGGATGCCATAAACTTAGATGCAATGAGCCATCTAAATATTTTAAAATTCTTTTCACAACATTCAAATGTGATTCTTTAGGACATGATTGAAAGCGAGTACATAAGCATACACTACACATTATATCTAGTATAGAGGCAGTAAGATATAAGAGTGATCCAATCATACCTCTATAGAGCTTTTCATTAATGCTCTTACCCTTTTCATCTTTGTCCAATTTTGTTGATGTCCTCATTAGAGTCTTGGCATTTTTGCATCATTCCATTCCAAATTTCTTGATTAATTCTTTGGAATATTTGGATTGGTTGATGAATATGCCCTCATTGCCTTGTTTTATTTGTAGACCAAGGAAGACCTTGAGCTCATCCATCATGCTCATTTCAAATTCCTTAGTCTTACACTTGGCAAAACAATTCAACATCAACATAAATTTAAACAATTAGAATATCATGCTTATGCCTTTTAATAAATAAAGTAGTGTCAACATTCCCTTTTGTAAAATTATTTTTTAAAAGAAAAGAACTTAGTCTTTCATACCAAGCTCTTAGGGCTTGTTTCAAACCATATAAAGCTTTTGAAAGTTTAAAAACATGGTTAGGCAAATTATGGCTTTCAAAACCTGGTGGTTATTCTACATAAACTTCTTCTTCTATAAAACCATTTAAGAAAGCACTTTTGACATCCATTTGAAAGAGTTTGAAATTCATATGGCATGAATATGCTAAAAGTATTCTTATGGCTTCTAATATATCTAATGGTGCATAGGTATCATCATAATATATTCCTTCTTCTTGATTATATCCCTTTGTAACTAACCTAGCCTTATTCCTAGTTATAGAACCTTGTTCATCCAGTTTATTTCTAAATACCCATTTACTTCCAATGATTTGATGCTCATTGGGTCTAGGAACTAAGGTCACTTCTCTCAAATTGGTTGAGTTCCTCTTGCATAGCAATCACCCAACTTTCATTATTAAGAGCCTCATCAATATTTTTAGGCTTAATTTGAGAGACAAGGGCAATATTAGAATCTAAAGGTTTGAGATGTGATCTAGTACTTACACCATTTGTAGGACACCAATGATTTGCTCCTTGCAGTGATCTTTTGTCAATCTCAAATCCTTTGGGAGCTCTTGCTTGTTTTCCTCTTGAGCTAGAGGTAGAGAGTCATCTTGATGTGAATTTTCTTGATCTTTTTCATCTTTTTTATTTTGAAGATCAAGTCTTTCCATTGTACCTACAACATCATCAAGTACACTACCTTTCACGAGATCAAGCTTACTAGATTCATCAAAAACAACATGCATAGATTCTTCAACAGCTTATGACTTTTTATTAAATATTCTATAAGCTTTGCTAGTGGTGAAGTATCCTAAAAATATACCCTCATCAGATTTAGAGGCAAAATTTCCAAGGTTGTCCTTGGTATTCAATATGAAACACTTGCATCCAAATACTCTAAAATATGATATCATGGGCTTTCTTCCATTCCATAACTCAAAAGAATTTTGTTTAAGAGATGTCTTTTAAAAACTCGATTTGAAATATAACATGCAGTATTTGTGGCTTTGGCTCAAAAGTAAGTTGGTAAACCTTACTCATTGAGCATTGTTCGAGCTATTTCAATTAAAGTTCGATTTTTCCTTTCGACCACCCCATTTTGTTGAGGCGTCCTAGGAGATGAAACATTCTGTGAAATGCCATGTTCTAGACTAAAATTTTTAAAGTTTTCATTTTCAAATTCTTTGCCATGATCACTTATTATTTTTGAAATACAATATCCTTTTTTTCATTTTGAACTTTCTCAGCAAAGTTTTTGAAAGTTTCAAAAGCATCACTCTTTTGAGCTAAGAAAATTACCCAAGAGAATCTAGAGTAGTCATCGACGATGACAAAGGCATAGTGTTTACCTCTTAAGCTTGCAACTCTAGTAGGTCCAAAAAGATCTAGATGCAAGAGTTGTGGAGGTTTTGAGGCACTTACAATGTTTTTGGATTTGAAAGATGACTTGTGTTGTTTTCCTCTTTGGCAAGGTTCACATGTCTTGTCTTTTTCAAATTTGACTTTTTGTAGTCCCTTTACCAGCTCTCTTTTGCTAAGGCTTTGAATTAAATTCATGCTTGCATGACCAAGCCGTATATGCCACAACCAAGATTCATCACTAGTAGTCACAAAGACACTTAGAGAAAACGTTAGATATTTTGTGTAAGTCTATTATGTAGGTATTAACATCTCTATTTCCTTTAAATATCTCTTAGCCATTAATAGAGGTTACAAGAAATTCGTTACAAGAGATTCGTTAGAAGTAAAGAGTACTTAGTTTTTCTTATCACATAATTGACTTACACTTAACAAGTTATGTTTCAAACCATCAACAAGTAAGACATTTTTAATGAAAGTAGTACCATTAATACCAATAGAGTCAATGTCAATTACCTTACCCTTAGCATTGTTTCCAAAGATTACTTTACCTCCATCAATACTTTTGATTTCATTGAATAGTTCTTTATCTCCAGTGATATGCCTTGAACATCCATTATCTACCAGCCAAGCATTTTTATTTATTGTGGACTTGAGGCATACCTATAGAATCACAATTCATGTATTGTTTTTAGGTACCCAAATGAGCTTAGGTCCTTGGGAGTTAGCACATGAAGGTTCCAAATGAGCCTTCCTTATCTAGCAATGTTTATTTATATGACCAAATTTCATACAATAATTACATTGTTTAGCTCTAAATATGCTTTTTGGTCTTATTAATCTTTTGACAGTCATATTCCTATTAGGTACAGTTTGTGAGCAATGGCATACACATGCATGATGACTTGGTGCTTTTCTAGGTGCATGCTTCTTATACATAAAAGCATGATTAGCCTTTTGAGGATTCCTTCTTAGGCTTACTAACCCTTGATCATTCCTCTTATGTAGAGAAGGTTTAGTGTATGTTATGCACTTGGCCCTTGGGGCTGTTACTGCTAATGTGGAGATGTGGGGTTCACTTGACTTAACAAAAGTAGTCTTGTGAGATAAAGATGATGTACCCTTAAATCCTAGACCATGTCTAATTAAGGGTGGTCTTTGAGACACAATGAGAGTATCTAAACTCTCCTTTCCCTTGTGAAATTTTGAAATGAAGTTTCTAAGTTCCTGAACTTCATTTTTCAAAATATCATTTTCTTTAAGCAAGGATTTAGTTGAGGGTCTTGAGGAGTACTCATCTAATAATTTTTGAAGAGATTCATTAGATGATTTAAGCTCAAGGTTCTCATTTTCTAAAACATCCATTTTGTTTTTCAAACTAGAAATGTTATTTTTATAAGTATTGAATTTACTTCTATATTTTTCTAGTTCTAGATTTAATACTTCTATTAAGCTTTGCTCATCATCATCTTCACTATCACTATCATTATCACTACTATCATTATTGAATGAGTATGAGTGAAGTGATCCTATCTTATCGAGACATGATCCTCTATAGCCATGAAGCATAAGTTGACCTCTTCACTTCCATTGTCATATTTTTCGCTTGAAGAGCTTTCGTCATCCCATGTGGCTTTGTGGCCTTTCTCTCCATTATCTCTTTGATATTTGCTCTTGTAACACCACATCTTATACATTTGAGTTCAACCTATCCCTGTATCAAATAATCACATATAGCATGCTGGAAAGACAAAATATCCTGTTAACATCGGTAGTAAATTTTTTTTTTCATATCCTGTAATCTCATTCAAGGACTATGCAAATCTCATATACTGTAATATCATTTAATGACTTTGCAAGTCTCATACCCTGTAATATCATTCAATGACTTTGCAAGTCAACACTGAGGCTTTTGCCACAATACGATATATCACATATATTAAAACATAAACTTTACACATAAGTATTTTCGAGTTGCTTTCATTGATACATTTTTAAACTCATTCCAAAATGACTATACATATTCAAGCACGTAAATAAAAAACATAGATGACATATTTTCATGCTTGTATGGAATGCAAGGAGAGAGAGTGATGAGGCTCAACCAGTGACCTGTGCTCCATGTCTTTTATGCGCTACTCAAAATGAGCTATCACTTTTGTTTACCTGAAAAATGATGCACATTGATGAGTTGCAGCTCAGTGAGAAAAACCATCAAATGAGCTCTAAAGTACCGAACAACTCATAATAATAACTCACAAATCCAATACATACCATGTATTCCGTTCCATTCATCAGTATCATATAAATATCAATAAAGTTGAAACATATAATCATTACTCCTTACGTATGCAAATGCTTTGCTTATTTCATTTTGTTGTGATTAAGTTAAACAGACCCTGGGTTTCCATGTGAACATTTTTCATGTGAACATTTGCATTTGCTAGCTAGCTTGATCATTTGTTTCATTTGCACATTTGTTAGGCCATAAGCCTCTTCTTTTGCTTTACAATATCGATTAACTAGTCACAACACCTTTTTAGTCCGTATGCATATGTACTTGTACTTAATCATTTATCAATCATTGCATCTTATCACATATAACATACATATACCGCATATATGGCTCATATGCCACACATATACCGCGCATATACTATACATATACCCTGTATATATATCACATATGTCAAACATATACCTCAAATATATCACAAGTATACCACTTATGTGTACCAAAATGTCACAAATTATCCATCATCATATTATCAGGGACCAATCATGACAATCATATGAATCACATAGCAAGCAACATTCATTTGCACTAAATAATTCAATTGATAATTAGACTCACCGTTCTCATTTGATTCCGAACCTTACTTATTGTCTATCTTCACTTTATGGGTCTCCAATATTTTGTGAGCCTAATATAAAGATATAATCGATTAACTCATGATTAGGGAGACTTAATGTGGCTTAAACAAATTAATATGCATTAATATGAGGCAGTGTGACCTTATGAGACTGTTTAGCCTATAATTTTTTCTATACTTGATCCATTAATATGAGTCTTATTCGTAATTAAACATAACATATAATTTTATAACATATTACAATTTCAGACCAATTAGAGCATTGTACAATATTTGGTGGAATTTCTAAACGTGTTCTGTTTTCTGCCTTTAGGCAGTTTCAGGGTACTCATTTTGGTTCCTCATAACTTATAATATATAAGTCCTATTTTAATGAAAATTTATAAAAACTTATATGGGTTTATATGAAACATTTTTCATGTTTACAACATTTATCAATTATGTCTCTAAGATCTTCAAATTATAACAAACATTTCACTGGTCTAGAATAGAATTGGCTTCCGGACCAGTATGACTTCCAAAGGACATAACTTAGTCTATACATAACATATCAAGCTAATATTAGTACCAAAATTTAGCTACGACATATACCTATAACCTTAATGTTTTGAGCATTTATAGAATATAGCTTTAACGAGCTCCCATTAGCTAAACAATATACTGGATTTGCCCAGGGCACTCAGTAGGTAGTTCAAACCATGGAACAATTATGGTTCCATTCACCATAACTCAACAGTTACAAGACCTATGAATCTAAAATGTGGTATAACTATACATAAAAAATATATCTACAACTTTTATATTTTGAGATACTTCAAATAATGGCTTTAACATATTCAAAACCAAATAACATAGTAGCTATCTTGGCTAGGGTTCACACCCTAACCAGTTTTAGTACGAAGAGTATATCTCATTCTATACACCATATCTTTATATACTATTTAGATATCCATAAATCGGAGATGTAACGGAACAACTTTTGTGTTTTAAACTTTTCCAGATTCAATTTCTATTAATATTAAAACCGGGGTGCAAATCAGTGCCTATTAATGAACCTTAGCAACTGAAATCAACCTTATAACAATAAGAATTGTTTACTTACCAAGAAAAAACTTGCAAGGGATCAATTTGCCTCAACAAATAAGTGAAACAAGGAATAATTGAGTTCTAGAATGGAGGAAGATGAAGAAGAAAATGGGGCTGAAGTGAGGAGGCAGAAATGGGGGAGGAAGATAAAGCCAACCTTTTTGTTTTTTTTGCTTTTTATATTTTTCTCTTCATCTCTTCTCTTTTCTCTTATCTTTTCTCTTCTCTTTTCTCTTATCTTCTCTTTTCTTTTATATTCCTTTTGTTTCATTTTCATTTTATTTTTTCTATATTATTATTATTATTATTATTATTTACATATATTTATAATTCCACTAGTTCACACAATAATACAGCTTAATCATTTGGCACGATTTAACTAAATTAATAATGTAAATGTTTACTAATCTTAATCTAATCATTTTGCTTACTTTAATTTAGTCACCTTATTCAATTTATTTCTAATGTTTTGTTATCCTCATTTAGGTTATAAGTACACACGTGTGACTCAATACAATTGCCAAATACTAGGACACGTAGCTAGTGTGTGCCATGAACTTGTTTCTAAGAAAATATGTATGAAATGCATGTGTTCAATTGAATTCTATAGAAGATGCATATGTTCAAATGAAATGCATATGGATACGCATGTGGGGAAGGTCAAGGTTGTTACAGCTCTTGTGCTTTTTAAGCCTTGGACATTCTGGTTTAATATGTCCCTTCTTCCCACATTCATAGCACTTTACCTCCTCTTTACTCCTTTGAGAGTCATTTGAGGCCTGTTTGAGATTTCTTTGCTTGAATTTTCTAGAGTTACCCATTCTCTTCTCAATTATTCTTTTCAGCCTTCTTGAGAGCATCACAATGTCCTCATTTGCATCATCATTCTTTTCTTCATCATCTTCGACTTCTTTTTGAGATTTTGAAGTAAAGGCTTTTAGTGCTAGATGTTTTCTTTTTTTTGGCTCGACTTCAATCTCTTTATCTCTTTTCACTGCTATTTCATGTGTTAGAAGTTTGCCAATAAGCACATCGATATTCATAACGCTCATGTTTTCATTGGCTTCTTCTATACCAGCAACTCTAGAACCGTAATCTTTGAGAGGAAGACTTCTCAGAATTTTGTTATTTATATCTTCCAAGCTCATGTGTTTCCTAAGCTTTCTCATTCCATTTATGATAGCTAGAAGACGGTTCATCATATCAGTGACTGACTCATTGGATTTCATCTTGAAGAGTTCATACTCTGAAGTAAAAAGTTGAATCTTCTTGGATTTAACTTGCTTTGTTCCTTTATGATAGTTTTCCAATGTTTTCCACATACTATATGCAGTTGGGCAGTGTTGTATTCTGCCACATTCTTCAATGGATAGTGAGCTTGAGAGAATTGTCAATGCCTTCTTATTTTTGAAATTTGCTCTTCTTTAAGGCTCTGTCCAATTATCTCTTGACAAGATTTCTTCTTCATCATTAACTCCTCTTCTAATTGGTGGTGTCTATTCTTTCCGAACACTATCTCAGACTTCAATTCCTTCACTATCCAGATATGTCTCCATTTGGAACTTCCAATGAGCATAATTTGCTCTATCAAAGTAAGGCTTGAGACTTTGGAATCCTTCATTGGCCATTTCTTGATCTTTGTTAGCGCTGTTTAGGCTTCGATGCTAGACTAACCTCTGATACCAACTATTGCCCAGAAAATGAACCAAGAAGTGGGGTTGAATTGGATATTAAAAATTCTTAACTTTGAAGTGTGGAATAAAAGTTAACTAGAGTAGGGATAGGAAGATATCACACAAGAAATTTATAGAGGTTCGGGTGTTAACAAACTCTACTCCTCTCCCCAATCTCAATTGGGAGTTTCATTAACACACTAAGTGTTACAATAGAGTTTTACAAGATCACTCCCAACTATGGTGTTTCTATCAATGGATCACACCTAACCTAGAAACCTCTTGTGTTTTAATGGCTCACATAATAAACCAATTTCTTATGTTTTATGGCTCACACAAATAACCCTTACAAGTGTTCTACTCTTAACCCAATATACCCAAACTCACTTGAGTGGTAGATTACAACGAGAGACACTCACAAATCTATAATGCTCAGAAATTATGAGCAAAAAGATTTTTACAGAGAATTAAAGTTTTGTTGAAAGTAATTAATGCACAAATGGCTACAACAAGATTTTGATTCGAAGTAATTGCTATTCTCTTGTTCTGGATTCATAAATGAATTGAATTTATACTTCCATGGCGAATTATAGCCGTTTGGATGGATTTAATGAGAAAATAGCTATTGCACCAACTCTTAATTTCGCCCCTGACATGTTTCTCTTTCCTCTTTCACGGTCTTGAATATGTGTCACAGTCGTGAATTTTCTTCCAAGCCATGACTCTAATCGTGAAGCATTCTGAAAGGAATTGAAGTATTTGATCATAGGCATGACATTATTCTTTCACGGGCATGAATATCATTCCAAGCCGTGGTCCAAGTGGCGACTCTGGCCATGAAGCTCTGTGGAGGAATTTGACATGTTTTCTCATGGGCGTGACTTTCTTTCACGGGCATGATTGATATGATCATTCACGGTTGCTATGATCTTTCATGCTATGAGCTTTAAATGTTGGATAGTTAGCGCTAAGCTGCATCACGGGCGTGACATAAACAGTCACGGGCGTGAACATGCTATTTTTTCAATTTTTAACATTTAAAGTTAGTGTTCCATTCTTGCATCATATTTCATACCTTGTTCAATAAACTTAGAACACAAGTATGTTAAATACATTATTCCTATTTTATTTGTTAGTATCAAAATGACAAAAATACCCCTCAAGGTTCAACAAATTAAAAACATCATTTGAAGTCTTTCTAACATTATAGATAAAAGTGAAGAATATAAACTTTAAACTATGTCAAATAAAAATAAAAATTTAATCCAAATGTCTTCAACTAACGTTGATTGCAAATACTAATCTTTAGATAAACACCATGATGTAATAATATATTGGAATAGTTAGCAGTAATTCATAAAATATTGTTATCAACTCCCATTTTAAAAATGCTTACTAAATACTTATGGATCAACTATTTTTTAGGAATAAAAAACTATAATCTATTCCAAATAATAGAACTAACTACCCCTAAATTTCTAATAAAATTGAAAACAAAAAAGGTTGGTTTATCGGTAAACAATAATAATAGTGGACTCCCTGAGCTTAAGCCACCATGCTAATGTCTACAATCATATGTGCCAGTTGAGGTTTCTCAAGCCAATGACACTTTTAGAGCATAAGCCACATTGACTGAGTAAAAATATATTTTTGGATGCAATATAGGATTAAGGGCTTTCCCAAAGCTTAAGTCACATTGTCCATTAATAATAAATGTATCATATCACTACAGTACCGTGAACTCCCTTAATAACATGTCATCTATTCTACTTCTAGTCCTAGTATCGAGTCTGAGCTTTACTTTTTCAAAATCCTCTTTATTATATTTATATGTGAATTTTTTTATTTTTAAAGC
Organism: Triadica sebifera; assembly: GCA_023653625.1. NCBI lineage: Eukaryota > Viridiplantae > Streptophyta > Magnoliopsida > Malpighiales > Euphorbiaceae > Triadica > Triadica sebifera. Next base: position 11,915,840 of record CM042898.1, on the reverse strand, counting down.
ATAAACCTTTGAATCTTGTGAAAATGTACTATGTATCATGTATGTAAGAACCGTTATATAATAATGTGTTTTAACATTCATATCATACCATTATGGAAGTATGTGCATATCTATTATATTGCAATCATGAAAGAAACAACATATAATATTATAAACATGATTCATGGGCATGAACTATGTGTTCACAACCATAAAGATCCAATCACGGACATTTCAACCTATGAACCAAATCGTGAATCAAATCGTGAATGCTTCTCTCCTAATTTGCACATTTCTTCATGAGCATGAAGAAATCATCACGGACATGACTTTCCAAGTTCATGGCTGTGAGTCATAGGGTGACTCAAGCCGTGACCCATTTTGCCTCATTTGGCCAATTCCAGATCGATGATTCACAACCGTGAACCCTCTACCATGGGCATAAATCTGGATTTCCTAGTAAAAATAATATACAACAAGGCAATTAAGGCAATCCATATGCATAGGTATTTTCTATCCATATTCTCATCAAACATGTCTTATCATGAATTAAAATATCGATTAACCCATAAGAGTATATTCTAACTTAATTAAATTCATGAATCTCAAGAATATATTCGTACTCATTTATACATTTATGCCACCTTACTTACCACTTCAACTCCCATAAATTATCATTCATTGTCCCCATAAATGCACATTTGACATATTTATGACAAGATTCTCTTTATGCCTTCTCATTATTACATTTCAAGTTTAACTTAATATGTCATTCAATAATTGTGGCATTTATTGTATCATTTATTTTCATAACAACCAACAATTAGCATTTAAAACATTCAATTTATCTACCACACATATACCATAAAACATGTCATATTTTGGAATTTAAATGCATATATGTACATACCTCTAATTGAGTGTCAAAAACTAAGTTTCTCTCAAGCTTGCTTATCTTTTTGATGGGTTTCACCACTTTCTCTTCCAACTTCTGTCACATATAACATATCTATATCAACTTCTATAATCATATACTTAACTTTTAAAGCCATAAAAGATACAAACCCTAACTTTAACTGTAATATCCGCTAATTTAGGTCCCGAGTCGCACATGTTGTGAAGTTGACGCGTTTGACCGATCGGAGTCTAAATTCGGATTTTTACAAAAGTTGATTAAGAAATGGTTAAATTAAATTATAAATGCCTAATTAAGTGATATTAAAGTTTAAAGAAGTTGATTTATGGTAAAGGACTAATTTGCAAAATTTGATAAGTTTTGGGGTCAAATTGCAAATTACCAAAAATTGGAGGATTAATAAGATTAATTGCTAATCAACATATTAATTTTGGGCACATTTTGATAGTGTTGGCCGGCCATGATACTAAAGGAAGTGAATTAATATTGATTAAATATAAAATTGGAAGAAATGGTCAAATGGTGGGTCCCACATGAAGACTTTTTGGGTACCCTATTTAAGGCTTTCTTTTCTTCTTCTTCTTCTCTTCATTTTCTACATCCTTCTCTGTTTTCTTTACCAGTCATGCCAGCTTCATCCATTTCTCCATAGCTCATCTTGATTCTAGAGAGAGAAAGGAAGGGAAGAGAAGGGAAAGAGCAAGACAAAGTGATTTTCATGGCCTATAACTCTTAAGGAAGCTGGAAAGAGCAAGAAAGAGGAAGAAAAATCAAGTTTGGTAGAGAGAAAATCTCCAAAGTTGTGATTTGATGAAGAAAAGTGTAAGGTAAGAAGAATTTCTTCTTTTTCTTCATCTTTTCTAAAGGAAGTTTGAATTTTGAGCTCATCTAAGACTTATATGGAAAGAGAGAGAAACTAGGGTTTTGAGAGAGAAAAAGAGAGCTTAGGGTCTTGAGAAAATCAAATGATGATGATAATAATTTATGATCTTGTAGGAGTTCCAAATGACAAGGAACAAGCTCTAAGGAGCAAAGGAAAAAAGAAAGTTATCTAAAAGAGTGAAGGAGAAAGATTAAGGTTTGTGCATAACTTAAGGCAATAGCCTATTTTTGTTTGATATAATGCATGCTGAACATGATGTTAGATCAATACATTTCAAGAATGATGATGATTATGGCATGAAACCATAGGATTAGACATGTATGAATGAGATCCTTGTGTGACATTGAATTAATGATGCATGTTAGAGAATCTTGTATGATCAAGACATTTACATGTATTAGAGAGTAATAAGTTAGAGTAAAGAACCTTAGAAATGCATGAAATAGAATTTGATATGATTTGGATGATGTTAGAATGAATGAAATGCGAATATGCAGATTTCCTGCTGAAAGTCACGGGTGTGACTATTGAGTCACGGGCGTGAACTTGAGTCACGGGTGTGACTATTGTGTCACGGTTGTGAATTTCTGGGTGGAAATGGTACTATTCATTCCAGAAGCGTTCACGGGTTGGAATCACGGAAGTGAACTTATTCACGAGCGTGAACGAGTAATCACGACCGTGAATGCTTTTGGGCGATTCATTCCAGTAGCGTTCACGGCTTGAGATTACGGGCATGAACTAATTCACGGGGGTCAAATTAGTAATCACGGTCGTGAATGTTCTGTATTTGTAATTATGAGTGTGGTTATCAAATGAAGAATTCAGGTAAGTAAATGAAAGTCATTGTCTATCCAGTGAAAAAAAAGGAATGATATGAATATAGATATATGTATATATATATATATTGATGTGAGAATGTGATATGTTGTGATATAGAAAAATGAATTGATGTAGAAAAATGAATTGTCATGGATGTATATGAAATCTGATGCAGATGATAAACATAAGAATATTGATGAACCTAGTAAATGAATGAAAAGATGTATGAGTATGACTATATGTTTGCAAAACAAGAAAATTGAGATGTTGATAAATATGAGAATATTGATGTGTTGAAATTTGAGAATAATGATTGATGTGAAAATAACAAAGAAGCCCATTACTCTACTTGCGGACTAGAATCAGGATAGATGACATGTCATTAAGGGGGCGAACGGTACCGTACTATACCTCAACCAATGTGGCTAAAGCTTGTGTGAGCGCCATTGGTCTGGGATGCTCAGTCAGTGTGGCTAAAGCTTGTGTGAGTGCTACTGACTTGAGAAAGCTCCGATGAGCACATATAAATGAGGACAAAGTTTCATAAGCTTGTGTGAGCGGCTTTGATCCTGTTATTCATCTATGATGAAATTATACTCAATCAATGTGGCATAAGCTTGTGTGAGCGCCATTGATTTGAAAAGCTCTTATGAGCCAGATAGTGGACAGGGTGGCATAAGCTTGTGTGAGCGCTCATGATCCATAACTCGTATTCAGTCAGTCCAAAATTTAGAGTGATGTGAGCAAGATAATGAAGATATGTCGGAAAAATAAGAAAAGGAAAGAATAAGAAAATGATGATGATATGAGATTGAGATGAAATGATAAAGAGATTTACAGAATAAATTGCCATTAAAGATAAATGAAAATAACATTGTCTATATGAGCATGACATTTATACTTGTATGAAATAGGAATATGTTGATAGTCATGCATTCAAACATTTTAATGCACAAAATGATAATTATTAATGCTTTTTGCATGATATAGTATATTGCCTTATTTATATGCACCACTAAGCTTAAAGCTTAGCGTGAAGTTTAATTTCCACCCAGATATAGAAAGGTAGCTGAAGACGCTAGATAAAGCAAGTGGTGATCCCATTTAAGTAAAGCAGCCGAATCTTGAGAAAGTGGGTTACAAGTTTTGAAACTTTTGTATTTGGCTTTTATATTAAAGAAATGGTTGAGTTTGTTAAATCTACTTTTAAAGTTTGTTAGGAATTACTCTGATGTTAAAAATTACTATTTTATGTAAATAAATTGTACTCTGATTTTTGTTTCTATTCATATATACGTGAGTATTGAAAAAATAATAATAATAATAAAAAATAATATAGCGATTAGAAGAAGTATGAGAAAGACGGACATTAGCGCTCTCTTATTCGGGCATGTGTTCTTCGGGTGAGGAGGGCGCTACTACAAGTTTTTGGTATCAGAGCACCAGGTTGGTATTTTTGGATTTTGATATTAAAGCCGGTTTGGGCGGTTTTGGATTTTTAAAGTGAATTTTGAAAATGTTTTTCTTGAAATGTACCCACAATTGCATTTTTGGAGTTGCTGCTTTATTGATTAGGGTCGTTGTCTTTATGTTATAGGTAGGATATGGCTTCAGGATCAAGACGAATAATAATAGAAAAAGCTGAGAGTAATGAGCCTTCCGAGGCAAGAGCTTCATCGCAACCAAGTCATCGTCGAGCTGCGGCACCGAGATCTAGTGCCAGCTCACTTCGTGAACATTTAGCTATTAATATGGGTCAGAATAAGCTCATGACAAATATGATAGATTTGCTACAGATAGCATCACAATCAGATTCGTCTAGATTACAATTCGAGAGACTGAGGAAATTAGGGGCATCTGATTTCTATGGTAAATGGGAAGATGACCCCTCACTGGCAGAATTTTGGCTGGAACGAGCAGAGCGAGTATTTAATCAACTACACTGCATAGATGAACAGAAATATGAATATACCGTATCTCTCCTACAGGAGCATGCATATGATTGGTGGCGATCTGAATCACAGAGTACAGAGGCACCTGACCCTATGACATGGGAATTCTTTCTAGATAAGTCTAAGGAGCAGTATATTCCTCCTATCTACACAGATGACAAAAAGAGAGAGTTTCTAATGTTAAAACAGAGGGATATATCTGTAACAGAATATGAGAGAGAATTCACTCATCTTTGCAAGTGCCGATGATTTAAAGATGGATTGAAAGATACGATCAAGTTACAAGTTTCAGCCCTACAACTGATGAGTTTCCCAAATTTACTAGCTTCTGCTAGAACAGTTGAAAGAGTCTTGGCGACACAACAGCCAGTACAGGTTAGTGGGGTTAGTAGACCAGCGCCACAACCAATTGGAGTACAGTCTAGTGGCAAAAGAGCCAGATCTTTTGGTGGCCGATTCCAAGCTGGGAGTTCAAGCAGATTTCATTCTTATAGGCGGGGACAACCCGTAAGATCTATTTCATCAGCAGCTAGTGCATCGACACAGGCATCCCGTAGGTTTACCACTCTACCGGTGTGTCAGCATTGTGGTCGTTCGCATCCAGAAGAGTGTTGGTCGATGACAGGAGCGTGCATGAGATGCGGCTCCAAGAACCATATTAAAAGAGATTGTCCATTGCTACAGTTTGGCAAAGGTTCAGGGAGTGTTGAGTCAGTGCCAATACAGATTATGGGACAAGGCAGAGGATGAGGCCGAGGACAAGGAAGAGGAGGTCGTGCAGGGCCAAGCCAATTCATATCAGATACAGTAGAGAAACCTGAAGGCAGTAGAGCTGCTCCAGCATGAGCTTATGCCATGCGAGGCTGAGAGGAGCAGGATGCACCTGACGCCATAGCGGGTAAATTCCTTCTCTTTGGATCTTGTATACATGCATTGATAGACCCTGGGTAAACACACTCATACATATGCACACCACCATCGGGTCAAGAGAGTCCAAAACCAGAGACTCTAGAATATGAGATTCATGTGACCAACCCATTAGGACACAGTGTGCGGGTTAGTAAAGTGTTTAGAGGTTGCCCAGTCGAAATTCAAGGAAGGCAATTTCCAGTAGATCTAATAGAGTTACCATTCCGCGAGTTCGATGTGATCTTGGGAATGGATTGGCTAGCTTGCCATGGGGTGATAATAGATTGTGGAAAGAGGCATATGAGAATTAAAGTTTCAGAACAAGAAGAGATAGTAGTGATGGGTGAGTATAGAGGATATCCAGATAATGTAATATCAGCGTTGAAAGCTCGAAAACTCATCAATAAGGGATGTGAGACTTACCTAGCATATGTGATTGACACTCGAAAGAAAAGTCCAAAGTTGACTGACATCCCAACTGTTAATGAGTACCCTAATGTATTTCCTGAGGAGTTACCAAGTCTACCACCTGATCGAGAGATAGAGTTTGCTATTGAATTAGTACCTAGCATCGCTCCTATATCTATTACACCATATAGGATGGCACCCATAGAATTGAAAGAATTGAAGATACAGTTACAAGAAATGTTAGATAAAGGATTTATACGACCTAGTGTATCACCATGGAGTGCTCCAGTATTATTTATGAAGAAGAAAGATGGTACTTTACATCTTTGCATTGACTACAGGCAGCTTAATAGGGTTACTGTTAAGAACAAATACCCACTGCCTAGGATTGATGATTTATTTGATCAGTTGAAAGGTGCAAGTATATTTTCAAAGATAGATCTTCGATCGGGGTATCATCAACTGAAGATCAAGGAGTCAGATGTATCTAAGATGGCATTCATGACTCATTATGGTCATTATGAGTTCTTAGTGATGCCATTTGGGTCGACGAATGCACCAGCAGTTTTTATGGACCTGATGAACCGAGTGTTCAGGCCATATATTGATCAATTTGTAGTTGTATTCATTGATGACATTTTTGTCTATACAAGAGATCGAGTAGAGCATGACCAACATCTCAGAAAATTATTACAGACCTTGAGGGAGAAACAATTGTATGCAAAACTATCTAAGTGTGAATTTTGGTTAGAAGCAGTTAGTTTTCTGGGTCATATAATCTCAGCAGAAGGTATTCGAGTTGATCCTAGTAAAATCGAGGCTATTCTTAATTGGAAACCACCTTCAAATGTGGCAGAAGTGAGACGTTTTCTTGGATTAGCCGAATACTATAGAAGATTTGTGAAAGGATTTTCATCTATAGCGAATCCTTTGAAACGATTGCTGCGAAAAGAGGTCCGTTTTGAATGGACAGATAAGTGTCAAGCAAGCTTTGATCGATTGAAGGCAATGTTGACTGAAGTACCAGTTTTGACTCAGCCTACTCCAGGAAAAGACTATTTGTGTACAGTGATGCAAGTCACAATGGACTAGGATGTGACAGTGTACAGATGATAAACATGAGAATATTGATGAACCTAGTAAATGAATGAAAAGATGTATGAGTATGACTATATGTTTGCAAAACAAGAAAATTGAGATGTTGATAAATATGAGAATATTGATGTGTTGAAATTTGAGAATAATGATTGATGTGAAAATAATAAAGAAGCCCATTACTCTATTTGCGGACTAGAATCAGGATAGATGACATGTCATTAAGGGGGCGAACGGTACCGTACTATACCTTAACCAATGTGACTAAAGCTTGTGTGAGCGCCATTGGTCTGGGATGCTCAGTCAGTGTGGCTAAAGCTTGTGTGAGCGCTACTGACTTGAGAAAGCTCTGATGAGCACATATAAATGAGGACAAGGTGTCATAAGCTTGTGTGAGCGGCCTTGATCCGGTTATTCATCTATAATGAAATTATACTCAATCAATGTGGCATAAGTTTGTGTGAGTGCCATTGATTTGAGAAGCTCTTATGAGCCAGATAGTGGACATGGTGGCATAAGCTTGTGTGAGCGCTCCTGATCCATAACCCGTATCCAATCAGTCCAAAATTTAGAGTGATGTGGGCAAGATAATGAAGATATGTCGGAAAAATAAGAAAAGGAAAGAATAAGAAAATGATGATGATATGAGATTGAGATGAAATGATAAAGAGATTTATAGAATAAATTGCCATTAAAGATAAATGAAAATAACATTGTCTATATGAGCATGATATTTATACTTGTATGAAATAGGAATATGTTGATAGTCATGCATGCAAACATTTTAATGCACAAAATGATAATTGTTAATACTTGTTGCATGATATAGTATATTGCCTTATTTATATGCACCACTAAGCTTAAAGCTTAGCGTGGAGTTTAATTTCCATGCAGATATAGAAAGGTTATAATATACATTGAAAACCCTCACCGAAGTAGTGTTATTGAACAAGAACATCAACACTTATAGTTGCACGTTCCTTGCTTTTCTAGAGTCATTTGCATCCAATTTTTGAACAGAGGTTGTTGCATATGCAACGTTCTTGATCAATCGAATTCCTACACTTTTCCTTGATAATCAATCTCCATTTTTCATGTTATACAATAAACTACATGATTTTTCATTCCTCAAAGTTTTTGGATTTTTATGTTTTACTTCTACCTTGGCAGCCAATAGATCTAAATTTGTTCCTCGAGCTATTGAGGGCATTTTTCTTGGTTACAAACTAGGTACTAAATGCCATAAGGTTTTGAACATGCACACTAATCAAATTTTAATCTCTAGATCAATTGTGTTCCATGAGTCTATATTTCCATATACTCAAAAACATCTTAACACTAAAAATATGCCAATTCTTCCTCTTTCATATGATCAAACAAATTTTGCAAATTATGCATTGGCACAAAATATTGTAACACTTACTAAGTAGGGTATAATTAATAAGATGTATTAGAGAAGATAAAAGTGCATTTAAGAGTTGATTAAGGAGAAAGAATTAAAAAGAAATGAAAAAGTAAAGTATCCTGATTGTAACACCAGTCAATACAGTTGGAAAACCCTCACCAACTGTACCAATGGAAGCCATGTGTTGTTTTGCATAAAAACTCATTAGATTAAAATTTTCACATTTAAAACCTGTTTAATTATCATAATGCAATTAATGCATAAAACCATCATAAATAAAACCTTGATCCAATGATTGATATCATAACATAAAATTTGCTTCCAGCTTCACTAGCCTCATATTACAAAAATACATTATAAGATAATATTATATGTTCTTAAAACCAAAAGACATATAAAATGTTATCCCAAAATATTCCATGACATAAACAAAATGTAAATATGCTATGAATGTACACAGCCCAACTGGGTGCTCTCTGACTGAACCTTGGTCACTTGCTGCTTTACCGGTCAACTCTTATCTATTGGCTCTGAACTTGCGTGCAAGAAACTCACACGCTAAGAAAATTAATACATAGTGGTACATGTGTATAAAAATTTTATATTTAACTCGTGTCATACCATGTCATGCAATTCACCTTATGATCAGTTGTAGAATCATACATTCTACTTGTTTCATACCTCAATGTAGGTTTACATGTTTATTAATACCATAAACATTATATGACATTACCGTGTATAATATACACATATACATATATTTAACATATCATATATCTGATATCATTATCAACAAATATATGTTTATATAAGTTTCCATCTAAACTTTCAACCAATATATTTTATTTTATTCAGCCTCAGACTCTCTATATTTGACTATCTACATATGGGACATAAGTCAGGGAGTTCTCATAGCCAAGGTTAAGTCACCCAACTTACAATTTGTAACCGCTCACACAAGCTCCTAAAGTTAATGGCGCTCCACAATCCAAGCTTAAGCCACATTGATTGAGTATAATAATACATGCTAGCATATCCAAGATCAAATGCTCATAATACCTGAGTCACCTTGTTCTCATATAAAATTATTTCATACGGTACCATTTACCTCTCTTATTGGCATATCATCCATCTTATGTCAAGTCCAAACCTAGAGAACTGACTTTTTTTTTATCTCATAACCATTTATCTTTCAATTCATTTTAATACACATGTTACTACCAGCATTCACTTTATTACATGTTATTACCAGCATTTACTTTTTCATTTATGAATTATCATATCCAATACATAAATATCATATCATGTCATTCACACGTTATTTACCATATATACATATATTTATAACATGCATTAAGCTAACCTATCACCATAGGTTATAATATAAATTGTACACATTTTACACTCAAATATCTTCACGGGAATGAACAATTTATTCACGGCCATGAAGGGTTACTTTACCCGTGAACCATCATGTGAATCACCATATAATCATCATGGACGTGAATTGCTTATTTACGGCCGTGACATTATATTATCACAGCTTCCCAACTAACACCAACCCATAAAATTCTGGGTTTATGTAGTTCATACCTGCTCAACATTCATGGTCATGACATCATTGTTCACAGGCATGAATCATGCATTTCCAGCAAACTCAAAACAGAACAGATCATGTATTTCATGAAAAATCTCTAAGATTAACCAGTGTTAATCACTCCTATCAACACTTACATATTGATACCATGTTTGCAACACATTTAAACTATGACATAGCACATAGGTCATTTTTACACATAAACCATTTTACCATGTTATTTATCAACCATAACATGTCATTTATCATTCATTCTCATTTCCTGAAACACAATATACATTAATATGCATGAAAATTAAATTAATATGCCTATATGTACATACCTTTCACCAAAATGGAGGCTTAACTATCCTTTCAAGCTTTTCAATCTTGATTTCTTCTTTGTGATGTGTTCCCTTGCCCTTTAGCCAAACCTAACATCACAAACATATTCTTATCAGAACCTTATAATATAAACAACCTAAAACAAATCCTAATAACCGAGTTCTACCTCAAATTTGGCAAAACTCTAATAAAACTCTATGTTTCTCAAGCTTCCAAGCTTCACAATGGTGTTTAGGGTTTTTAAGGCCGGGGAAGATGACTAAGACATCCTGAAGTGTGTCAGAAGTGATAAAAGGGCAGTGGAAAAGGTTTAAAGTAAGATTTAGTGTAGAGGAAAAAGAAAAGTGTGGCTTTCATGGCCAACCAACCTGAACTTCACAAGCATGAAATGCCTTTCACGATCATTACTAAACCATCTATAGGCATGAAAGTTCTCTCTTCTCAAACACTCTCACCATGTCCAAAACTCTGTCGTTTGAATCAAAACATGACCTTTCATGGGTGTGAACAAATATTCACGGGTATGAAAGCTTTCCTTTTAAAATTTTAACTTAAACTTTAACACACCATTTTTTCCAACTCTAAACAAGTATATAACTCATAGGCCCTATTTTACGGGTGTTACACTAATTTACTTCTGTGAAATTAATGTCACAGCTGTAAATAACTTCATGCCTATGACAAATCTATCATGCTTGTATCAGTTCTTCTCTCTCATTCGCTCTATTCATAGAACCCTAACCTCCAAAAAATCTCTTGCTTATACCAGATACCTTTTTCACTATTTTCTCTTCAATTTTCTGTCCTAAAACACTAGTCCTAATGTAAAGAACAAGTTTTTTCAAGTCTTTAAGAGAGAGAAACAAAAGAAGGATTGTGTTCTTGAGGATGAAAATCTTGAGAAGGAAGAAGAGGGCTTGAAATCCTTCATTCAAGTGATGTTTCCTTCATTTCTAGTAAGAAATCATGTTTTCTCCCATCTATTTACAAGTTTTATACCTTTCTACATGTCAAACTTGTTTTTGGTAGAAACTGATTTTAAAATGGGTTAGATTTTAGTGTAAGCTTGAGTTTGATGGCTAAAACTTCTCTTCGAAGCTTAATAACAAATAAAAGTATGGCCTTAAAATAGATTAGTTGATAAAAGGGTCAACCTGATAGTTTAATGTTAGGGTTTAAAATCTAATAGTTTTATGTTCATGTTTATGGCTGAAAAATGTAAAGTTAGTGTTTTTATGTGTTATGAGCTATAAGATAGGGTGGGAAAGACCACCAAAAAGAGAGACGAACTTGAGTTTTAAGGCTCTATTGAGGTTCATATATATACATGCATCAAAATTCTAAATGTGGCTTGTTTGCATGTTAAATGCATTTAATGTGGGAATGGTGGCATAAAGATGTGTTAATTAAGGAATGGAACTTCCAAATGTATGAGATATTTAGCTATAAGTCATAAATGCTATGTATGTCACAAATGTTAGTCTTGGGTACAATGAACTTTAAGGAAAAAAGGTGGGCACTTATAACATTATGAAATGAATGCTAGCTCTTGTTCATAATGAGTTTCAAAGAGGTAATTAATACCATGATAATATGAGAATTGGAAAAGAAGAGTTGATGTATGTAAATAATGTACATTATAAGCTAGTAATGAGAAATGTTATAGTGGGTGAGTTTTAAATAATGATGATTATAACAGTTGAAAGAGGTTTAAATGAATATGGAATCATAAATGATTGTTAGATAAATCGATGAGAATGAAAAGGTAAATTTGATTGAGTATATGTTCAATTGTGATGTTTATGTACTATCTTGTGTTTAATTGATATTATAATATGTTAAATGAAATTTATTTGATTAATAAAAGGTTTTTTCATTAATTTGATGTTCATTTGATATATGAATTGATAAGGGATCTTAAATCAATTAGTGAAGTCTTTGATACATAACATAGCATGAAGGAAATCATGATGAGATCATGATATTGAGATTTTTATCATGTGTAATTATGTTAGTATCAAAATTATCTCTAGTCATAGGATTAATGAGACGGGACATTATTAATCCGGACAGACTAGCACATGTTACACTTCTTGATTGGATCGAGTAGTAGATCTCATAATCTGTAAACATGACCAACTATGAAACAATCATATGGATAATCTATTCAAATCTCAATGATAGTCTCATCATAGCAATGGTGCAAGTATCCTTAGACTTGAGGTACTTAAGGATATCTTGAATATTGATTCTGTATTTTGACACTATTCCTTGTTGCCTTAGGGAGGTTGCTCATAGGGTGGTGATTGGACACAACTTGAGGTATTCGAAGGTAATTGGATAACCAACAAAGGATTCACCACTCCTGATAGAATGAGTGTATACCCATGGCCTCTTATCGTGGTCATTACTTGGGAATCTCTGGCCGGAGTGGAAATGTCATAAAGATAGTCTTCAATGACATATCTAATAGAGTAATGTGCCTCAAGGACAATAATTAACATTAATTGGACTAGACGTGACGTAGTCAGTCTAATGGGAGTTGACACATATCCATAATCTGAACCAAGTGGGGTATAGAATGGTGAAAGGAATAATTGCACGAAAATTATCTATGGAAAGGTTCGTAGTCAAACCACTGACTTTTCGGTCAATTGGGGGTCATGATGTGTTGCTAGATACCGCTTATGACTTGCTTAAATTAATTGTTAATTTAAGTGACCAACATAATCGGGAACCTAATGGGTCACACGCATTGAAGATATGGAGAATGAGTAAAATGGTTTTGGATAGAATCCAAAATATGAGAGAATTATTTCGAGATTAATCGCAATGAGATCGCACGAAAAAATCGTTCGGGAGGGTCACGGGCCTATATGGGCCCATATAGGCTCTCGCGAGCTAGGCAAGTTGCTGGCCCACCTAGTGGGTCAGCTGGGCTATCCAGCAGCAGACCTAGCGCGCTGCTGCCTTCCATTCGTTGGCCAACGATAGATTTTGGCCTTAATTAGGCCAATTATGGACAATTACTATTTTCATGTATATTTTTAAGAGAAATGGTTTGAATAAATTCAAAGTGCTAGCTTTGGAAGTGTTCTTCTTCATTCTTCGCATGGATTATCATTAGAGATATCCAAGTGTGGATTGTTGTGGTTTGCTACAACCCAACAAAGTGAATATTTGAAGAACAAATAAGAAATTACAAGGTATAATTTCTAATCTTTATATTTATATAAATTAGTTTTAATAACATAAGTATGATTTTTTGTTTCGGATTTTGAATCTTTTATTTTTCACTGCGTTTATGAATATGATTTATTGTTCAAAACCTAACATCATAGTCATAAATCATCAACCCATAACTGCACAGTTCAGGCAGGATGTTTCAGGCTTGAGTCACCACTTGATTCACGGCCATGAATCACATAGTCATGCTCGTCAAAGAATATGCACTAAACAGTTAGAAGCATTAATGTTCAAGTTCACAGTTTGGTTCATAAGTAAGGGTACTCGTGAATGGACCTTCACTGCTGTAAACATATAGTTCACACCTATGAAATCTGTTTAAAATGGCACATGCTTTTTCTTCAATAATGTAATATAATGGTTATGCACATGTACTTTTTATGATAATCCATAAGTATGAACAACACATTTACACAAAGTTATACACATGATTTATACATGAAGATGATTTTATTGATTGAAAGGTATATGTAATAAGTTGTGTTATATGATAAAGTATATGATTAAAAGATGTGGAGGCATGATGTTTGGCATTAAGTGTTCACATGGAGATAATTATTATGTATAAAGATTAGGATATGATTATGGATGAAATCCTAAGACTTAGTACGAAATGTCAAAGTTACTATGAGTATGATTTATGTTGTAATAATATGAGTGATAAATGAAACTATTGTATGAACTTTTATATCTAAGCATGTGAAAGATCATGATGATGTAATTGTATATGCATGACTCATCTAGTTGCATGAGGTCATAAAATCAAGAGCAACTATGTACAACTCGTGTGAACACCTAAATGTGTATAACACATTATATATGCTATAAGATGGATGCATAATAAAAAGTATAATAAAAGGAAAATGAAATGTTATGCTCAAATTCTATACTAAGACTAGAAGTAGGATAGATGTTATGTCATTAAGGGAGCTTTGTGTCACGACCTTAGACTTCAACTAGCAATCGTGCGACACTTAGCACAGTCCTTTGCACTAAGCCTGCCTTCCAATCCAACAAAACACTCCAAAGAGACTAGAAAGGGATAGAGATTTAGAGGATTCAAGAGCAAAGCAAGAACACAAGAGAGTTTGTGAAGAATGCTTTGTATTGCTTTAAAGAGGTTATCTTACAACTTCCCAAGATTTCCCAAGACTTCCCAAGATTATACAAATGAAGGCTAGGGGGCATATTTATAGTGTGAAACCAAGCCTAAGGTTATGCCACAAGTTTATTGATCCTACCAATTCTAGAATGTACAAGAGTGTCTAAATTATTGTAGTTTTGTCTACAACATGCCACAAGGTTATAAGACCTTTTAGTCAAGTCTAGCTAACTATAAAGTCTTTTAGGATTGTCTAGTTCCTTCATGCAAATTCTAGGATGTTTCAGAATCTTCTAAAGACTTCTACATCCTTCATGAACCATCTAACATGTTCTAGAATATTATAGTGCCTTCCAGCACCTTTCAACACCATTTCTTTGGATTGTGAGGGACAATTTAAGCGAGATATAACACCCTCCCCCACTCAAGTTCATGACGCCCTCGTCGTGCCTTCAAGCTTGAACCTTTCTATGTGATCTTTGAACTGCCACAAAGAGTATTCAGCTTCCCAGCTTGCCTCTATGTCTAGGGCATTCTTCCATTTGACCAAGTATTTCCGATAACATGATACACCTCTATGCTGAATTAGGTAGTCTGCCAAGATAGAATCTACTTCTCTATCAAAGGAGGTTCCTATCGCAGTGGGTGCCCTCTTCAATTCTCCTCGATTCACATCTTCCTCATCTCCATAATAAGGCTTCAACATTCTTGTAACACCCTCTTATATAGTTAGGAATAATTCCAACTACATAGGAGAATGTTACCTGCTTATTACCTTAAAATTCATTTGAATTAAAGTTTCTTCTATTTTAGTTATTATATTTTCATATGTTAATTTTTTTTTCATGATACCAATATGTCATACAATTAATGAATCTATTTTACATACGGAATTAATAAACCATGACCATATTTTCAAACATAAGTTTGGGCTTTCATTATCCCGATATTTACAAAATACATATGATCCAAAATAAATTACATGTTCCCAACATAAAAAAAACATGTAAAACTTTTGAAAACTATAATTATACTCATCACCCATGACATGTGGACAGGAACAAAATGCATGTCATGTAAAACACCAACCCTCTGATGTGGATTTACTTTATTTGACTCTGTATGGGCTTTCTTTTCTTCCTGTCAACTTCTCTCTATAGGCTCCGAACCTATGTGAATAAATATTCATACATACACTTATGATATATCATAAACATTTCAGGTTCATATTATCCAATTTTGCATATAAATAATCATAAATAATAATCCATATATCACAATCCTTTTTATAGCAATATAAAAAAAAGAAATCAATTTATCATATATCAATATGGAATATTGCATACCTGATTTACTAGTTCAACACATATACATGTCATAATTTACAAAAGTAAATTCATATTCATACCTCATTTATGAATTCTATTTCCTTGTTTCATTTACCTGATAACTAATTTTTTTTCCATATTTCGTTTTTTAAAATATTTTATATTTTATAGCCCTAAAACTCTAAATCCGGATTATTTGGGTGCGGGTTGTGAAATAAGAGCGCTCTCACCCGAGCTTAAGCCACCCTACTCACTATTTGTATCTGTCTGTATAAGTGCTCTCATCCGAGCTTAAGTCATATTGACCGAGTAAAATAAATAATTACATGCATTTAGGATCCCCTCAATAACTACGGTACCGTTATCCCCTCAATAGCATCATAATTTTCATATAATGAAAATTTTCATATCATCATAATTGCTACGGTACCGTAATCCCCTCAATAGCATGCCATCTATCCTATTTCTAGTCCTAAATAAGAGAATTGGGCTTAATTGATGTTATCATCTTATTGTTTACATAAATCATCAACATTCACATATTTATAATAATTTTCGGTTTACATGCCCTATACATATAAAAAATTATCAATCTCATTTGAAATCTCCAACAACAACACATCATATTAATTTAGTCAATAAATAATAAGAATTTTAAATATAATTATTATCATATTATTTAAAATTAAAAAATATATATATATATATGTCACCCATTATTTAAAATACCAAATTACTAAAGTTTTATTTCTGGATAGATTCCTGTTCTAATTTTGGATTGCACCTTTCACCTATTTTTGATTCGCATTAGACCTTATAGTATTTTATGAATTTTTAGATTAATGTCTTATCTTTCATATACAAAAATAATCATATCAATCTGAAGTTTCTAGCTAAATGTATGTCCAAATAACTGTATAGTGCTCAGTAAAAATATGTCCAGTATTTTTCAGAATATTCTTAAGTCTGAGATTTTGTATCAAATTTTAGGTCCAATATAAATCATAAATAGCATTTATACTCTTCATAAAGTTTTTGTATCTATGTGTCTACTTTCATTTTCAACTAGTTTCATCCAGATCTAAATTTCAGAACAAAAGATATAACCACAATACCATATAATGTTCAGAAAATAATTACCTAGAATTTTATGGGTACTTTCCAATCCGAGATTTTGTAGAAATGTTTAGACTAACTTAGAATCAGATATAGAATTTACACTCTTTATAAAAGTTTTATTTATATGTGTCTACTTTCATTTCCAACTAATGTCATCCCGATCCAAGTTCTATAACAAAATATATAATCCAAATACCATAGAATGTTCAGAAAATAACTACCCAGAATTTTCTGGGTACTTTTAAATCCATATTTACAAACATGGACACAATGAAGTCTAAACCTTAACACAATGAAGTCTTAACCTCTTCAAACCTTAAGCTATTATAGTTGTTTTAAGTTTTTGAAGAGAGGAAGAGGAAAGAGAGAAAGAAGAAAATGAGTGAAAGAAGAGAGAATTTGTGTATGGAAGAGCGGGAGGGAGGCTAGGGTTCTGAAATTTGGAAGAAGAAGAAAAAATAACATTTTCATACTCATGGTAAATATCTTATTAGCTCCCCCCTTGTTTTTGCCAAATATCTACTTAAATCCTTGGTTTTTATCTTATTATTATTAACTTACACAACATTTCTATTTATTTTATTTAGCACACATAACTTAATAAAAATTCATTTATAAATATTTTTATTATATTTTATTTCCAAATTTAGTCTCAAATAAATTTAATTAAGATCATTAAATATGTTAATTATCCAAGCCTAAATTGACGGGCGTTACATTTCTCTCCCCCTTAATAAATTTTGTCCTCGAAATTTACCTGATTGTTTATGTTGAAAACAACTGGAGATATTGTCCCTTCATCACTTCCTCGCTTTCCCATGTCGCTTCTCCAGTTGAATGATTCCTCCATAACACTTTGACTAATGGGACTCGTTTATTCCTTAACTCCTTCACTTCACGCGACAAGATCTCCGTTAGTTCTTCATCATTTGTTAAATCTGGCCTTACTTCGATGTTGTTGGTTGGAATAATATGAGAAGGATCTGATTGGTACAACTCTGGCGGTAAAGCAAGTGTATAGGCCACTGGTCCAATTTTGTCTAAGATCTCATAAGGTCCAATAAACCTAGGGCTTAACTTGCCCTTCTTTCAGAATCTGAGGACCTTTTCCAAGGAAAAACCTTGAGAAACACCTTGTCTCCCACTCCGTACTCTATGTCTCTCCTTTTGAGATCTGCATATGATTTTTGCCTATCTGAAGTCGTCTTCAACCTTTCTTGTATAATCTTCACCTTTTCTTCTGTTTCTTGGACTAACTCTGGTCCCACTAGCTTCTTCTCACTGAGTTCTATCCAACACAATGGTGTTCGACACCTTCTATCATAAAGTGCCTCATAAGGAGCCATTTCAATGCTTGACTAATAGCTGTTGTTGTAGGGAAACTCCATCAATGGTAGGTATTTCTCCCAACTTCCCTCAAACTCTATTACACAACCCCTCATCATGTCTTCGAAAATTTGGATCACCCTTTCTGATTGTCCATCAGTCTGACGATGAAAAGTTATGCTGAAACTAAGCTTGGTACCCAAAGCTCTTTGCAAACTACCCTAAAACTGAGAAGTGAACCTGGAGTCCCTATCTAAAACAATGGAGATTGGCACTCCATGAAGCCGTACTATTTCATTTACATATAACTCCACTAACCTGCTTAATGGGTAGTCCCTCCTGATGGGCAAGAAGTGAGCTGACTTCATTAATCTATCCACAATCACCCACACAGCATCATATTTTGTTGGTGTCAAAGGCAACCCAATCACAAAATTCATGGTTATTCGTTCCCATTTCCATTCTGGAATCATGATTGGCTGTAACAACCCTGAAGGTATCTGATGTTCTGCCTTGACTTGCTGACATGTCAAGCACCTGGTGGTGAATTATGTGATCTCATTTTTCATACCTGACCACCAATACTTATTCTTTAAGTCATGATACATCTTGTTACTTCCTGGGTGCATGACATATTTTGTCTCATGTGCTTCCTTTAAGATCCTCTATCTCAAATCTTCCACATTTGGTATGGATAATCAACCTTGGTAGTATAAACTGTTATATGAACTAATTATATAATCAGGTCTCTCCCCCTTAGAGATTGACTCAACTATCTCAACTAACTTGTTATCTTGTTTTTGTGCATCTTTGATTTCTTGGTTGAGAGTCAGACAAATGTGTAATTATGCCAAAGTCTTTCGGCTTAATGCATCGGCCACAACATTGGCCTTACCTGGATGGTAGTCAATCACACAATTGTAATCCTTGATCAACTCTAGCCATCTTCTTTGTCTTAAGTTCAATTCCTTCTGGGTAGGAAGATACTTTAAACTATTGTGGTCGGTGTAAATAAAACACTTTTCCACGTACAAGTAATGGCACCATATCTTTAAAGCAAAAACAATGGCAGCCAGTTCAAGGTCATGTGTGGGGTAATTCTTCTCATGTGTCTTTAGTTGTCTAGAAGCGTAAGCTACTACCTTGCCCTCTTGCATCAGTACACACCCCAGTCCATTGTGAGAAGCATCGTTATAGATGACATATTCCTTATCAGAGACTGGTTGTGTCAAAATGGGAGCCTCAGTCAACATCTTCTTAAGTCTCTCAAAGCTGTCCTGAGATTTCTCGGTCCACTCAAATTTCACATCTTTCCTCAGTAATCTGGTCAAAGGGGAAGCAATAATTGAAAAGCCCTTAACAAACCTCCTGTAATAATTGGCCAAACAGAGGAAACTCCTGATTTCTGTCACATTACGAGAAGGCTTCCAACTAATAATTGCCTCTACTTTGCTGGGATCAACTTTGATGTCATCTGCTGACACAATGTTTCCAAGGAAAGCCACATCATCGAGCCAAAACTCACATTTTGAGAGCTTCGCATAAAGCTTCTGTTCCTTGAGGGTCTGCAAGACTATCTTTAAATGTTGACCATGTTCTTCCTTATTCTTGAAATACACTAAGATATCATCAATAAAAACCACCATGAACAGATCCAAATATAATATGAAGATTCAGTTCATCAAGTCCATAAATGCTGCCGGAGCATTTGTCAAACTGAAAGGCATCACCAAAAAGTCATAATGCCCATATCTGGTTCTAAATGCTGTCTTAGCTATGTCCTCTATCTTAATTTTTAATTGGTGGTACCCTGATCTCAAATCAATTTTAGAGAAAACTCCTGCACCCTTCAGCTGATCAAAAAGATCATCAATTCATGGTAACGGATATCTGTTCTTAATAGTCACTTTGTTCAACTGTCTATAATCTATGCACAACCTCATAGACCCATCTTTAGTGCAAATGAATGTTGCTTGCTATGTGAGGCATACCTATAGAATCACAAATCAAGTATGATTTTTAGGTACCCATGTAACATCCTTGACCTTCCCCACATGCATTTCATTGAACATAAGCATCTTGCATACAATTCAATTGAACACGTGCATTTCATACGTATTTTCGTAGGAACAAGTTCATGGCACGCACTAGCTATGTGTCCTAGTATTTGGCAATCATATCGAGTCACACGTGTATCCTTATAACCTAAATAAGGATAACAAAGTATTAGAAATGAATTGAATAAGGTGTATAAATTAAAGTAAGCAAAGTGATTAGATTAAGATTAGTAAACATTTACATTGCTAATTTAGTTAAATCGGGTCAAATGATTAAGTTGTATTATTGTGTGAATTAGTGGAATTATAAATATATGTAAATAATAATAATAATATAGACAAAATAAAATGAAAATGACACAAAAGAGAAATAGAAGAGAAGAGAAATGAGAAATGAGAAATGAGAAGAGAAGAAGAGAAAATGAAAAAATGACAAAATGACAAAAACCAAGCTGGCTTTATCTTCATCTTTCTTCCCCATTTCTGCCTCCTCACTTCAGCCCGACTTCTTCTTCAATTTCTTCCATTTCAGACTTAAATTCTTCCTTGTTTCACCTAGTTTTTGAAGCTAATTGATCCCTTTCAAGGTTTTTCTTGCTAAGTAATCAATTCTTATTGCTATAGGGTTGATTTGAGTTGCTTAGGTTCAATATTAGGCACTGAATTGCACCCCGATTTTGATATTAATAGAAATTGATTATGGACATGTGTAAAACACAACATTTGTTCCTTTATGTCTTATATTTATGGATAGGTAAACATTTTTGCAAGATGTTATGTATAGGGAGAGATATGCTCTTCGTACTGAAACTGGTCAGGGTGTAAACCCTAACCAAGTTAGCTACTGTGTGGTTTGATTTCGAATATGTTAAAGCCCTTATTTGAAATCTCTCAAAACATAAAAGTTGTAGATATATGTGTTTTGTATCGGTCTACCATATTTCAGGTTCATAGGCCTTGTAAAGTTTGAGTTATGGGGAATGGAACCATGACTGTTCCATGGCTTGAACTGCCTTTTGAGTGCCCTGGGCAGATACAGTACCTTGTTTGGCTAATTTGAGCTTGTTAGAGCTAGATTCTGTAAATGATCAAAGAATTAGAGTTATATTTATATGTCTTATCTAAAGTTTGGTACAATTTCAACTTCATTAGTTATGTATAGACTACGTTATGGCCTTTGCAAGCCATACTGGTCCGGAAGTCAATTCTATTCTGGACCAATAAAATGTTTGGTATAATTAGAAGACCTTAGAGACATAATTGGTAAAAGTTGTAAACATGACAAATGTTCCATATGAACCCATAGAAGTTTCTGTAAAGTTGCATTAAAATAAGACTTATAGAGTATAAGTTATGATGAACCCAAATGAGTACCCTGAAACTGCCTAAAGGCATAAAACAAGGCAAAAAATAGAACACTTTAGAAATTCCACCAAATATTGTACAATGATCCAATTGGTCTGAAATTGGAATATGTTCTATAACTATATGTTATTTTTAATGAGTAACAAGAATCAGATTAATTGGTCAATTATAGAAAAAGTTATAGGCTAAACAGTCCCATAAGGTCACACTGCCTCATAGGAAACATCTTAACTATTGACATGAACAATGCATATTAATTTGTTTAAGCCACATTAAGTCTCTCTAATCATGAGTTAATCGATTATGTTTTCATATTAGGCTCACAAAATATTGGAGACCCACAAGGAGCAGATAGACAATAAATTAGGGGTCAGAATCAAAGAAGAACGGTGAGTCTAATTATCGATTGAATTCTTTTGTGCAAATGAATGTTGCTTGCTATGTGATTCATGTGATTGTCATGATTGGTCCTTGATAATGTAATGATGGATAATTTGTGACATTTTGGTACATATAAATGGTATACTTGTGGTATATTTGATGTATATGTTTGACAAATGTGATATATATACATGGTATATGTATAGTATATGCAAGGTATATGCTTGACATATGAGGTATATATGGAATATATGTATGTTGTATATGATAAAGATGCAATGGTTGATGAATGCTTAAATACAAGTGCATATGCATATGGGCTAAAAAGGCGTTGTGACTAGTTAATCGATATTGTGAAGCAAAAGAAGAGGCCTATGGCCCAACAAATGTGCAAATGAAACAAATGATCAAGCTAGCTAGCAAATGCAAATGCAAATGTTCACATGGCAAATATTCACATGGAAACCCGGGGCAATGTCTGTTTAACTTGGTCGCAACAAAATGAAATAAGCAAAGCATTTGCATATATAAAGAGTAATGATTATATGTTTCAACTTTATTGATACTTATATGATACTGATGAATGGAATGGAATACATGGTATATATTGGAATTGTGATTTATTACTATGAGTTGTTTGGTACTTTAGAGCTCATTGGATGGTTATTCTCACTGAGCCGCAACTCATCAATTTGCATCATTTTTCAGGTAAAGAAAAGTGATAGCTCATTTTGAGTAGCGTATAAAAGACATGGAGCACAGGTCACTGGCCGAGCCTCATCACTCTCTTTCCTTGCATTCCACACGAGCATGAAAATTTGTCATCTGCATTTTGGACTTATATGTTTGAATATGTATTATCACTCTAGATTAGTTTTGAAATGTATAAATGGAAGCAACCCGTAATCATTTGGATGTAAAGTATATGTTTTAATATATGTGATATATCGTATTGTGGTTTTTAAGATTGACTTGAAAATTCATTAAATGGTATTACAGGATATGAGACTTGGAAGTTATTGAATGAAATTATAGGATATGAGACTTGCAAAGTCATTGAATTATATTACAGGATATGAAAAAAAAAGTTACTACTGTTGTTAACAGGGTATTTTACCTTTCCAGTATGCTATGTATGATTAGTTGATACAGGGATAGGTTATACTCAAATGCATAAGATGTGGGGTGTTACATTTTTTGGTATCAGAGCAGGGATAGTTTCCATGGGAACATGCATAAGCATAAGAGCATGATAACATATGCATCCTATGTGTTGAACACTATGTAGTGACATACTTTCATTTATTTTAGGGACATCATAAGACATAATTTCACCAAGGAGGGAGAGGCCGGCTGAAATGCATTCTGATGAGGCATCACCTCATTCACATAGAGATCAACCAGCACTAGGAGTTAGAGCTCCAGCACATGCATCACAGTCATCTCATGCAGAGGCACCCTATGAACACCCAGAGCAGGAAGTGCATGGTCCTGAAATGTACAAGGAAAGACGTTATGACAAGCTGAGGAAACATGGTGCAACTGATTTCAATGGCACAGCAGACCCAGCAGAAGCTGAGACATGGCTGAAAAGGACACAGGGGGTACTGAATATGATGAGATGTACCCCGGATGAGAAATTCGATTATGCAGTATCCTTGCTGCAAGGGAATGCTTATGAATGGTGGGAGACAGTCCCCAACAGTGATGAACAACCACCGGTGTTGACATGGAATGATTTCCTCCTGGAATTTCAGAACAATTACATGCCTGAAGCATATAAAGATGAGAAGAGAAAGGAATTCCTGAATTTAAAACAGGGAAATATGTCTGTTGCAGAGTATGAAGTACAGTTTAATAAACTTTCCCATTATGCAACCTTCATGGTCTCTACTGAAAGAGACAAATGCAGGAAGTTTGAGGAGGGCCTCAAATATGAGATCAGAAATAGAATCACGACTACTGATCTTGATAATTATGCCAGACTCAGAGCTGCTGCAATCAGAGCTGAACGGTTAATGAAAGAAGCTGGGGAACAGCAGATAAAAAGGCCATCACATGAGTTCTTTGGTGAGTCTAGCAGAAGGTCGGGAAAAAGAGGTAGATATATGCCTGTACAATCAGGTAACAGAAGTGGGTACTCCAGTTCTAGAGGTCGAGGCATGACTTTCTCTTACCCAGGCAGAGGGCAGAGCCAATATGTCGAACAGAAGCCCACATGTAGTGATTGTGGTAGACAACATACGGACGAATGTAGAAGGCTCACAGGAGCATGTTATTTATGTGGGTCAATGGAACACATGTATAGAGACTGTCCTGAAAGAGCCAAACTCGCAGAGACTAGTAGAGGTAGAGGAGTATCTGAGACTACAGTTGAGGCACCGAGGGTCTACCCTACTTGTGGGACACAGGGCAGAGGAAGAGGCAGGGGCAGAACTAGTACAATGGGCAGAGGAGTGACTAGATCTGAAGGTTAGAGTTCTAGACCTCCTACCCAGGCCAGGGTGTTTGCTATGACTAGACAAGAGGCAGTGGATGCTCCCGAAGTAGTCACTGGTAATATTTATATTTCTGAAATATTAGCATATGCATTGATTGACCCAGGCTCCACTCATTCATTTATATCATTACATATGGCATCTGAATTGCATCAAATGCATGAGCCTTTGGGGATTGACATAAATATGAGTACGCCATTGGAAACCGTGGTAGTTGTAAATAATGTCTGTCGTGATTGCCTGATATGCATTGACAGAGCTGAGTTAATAGCGGATCTGATTTTATTGCCAATATATGAATTTGATGTGATAATGGGAATGGACTGGTTAACTAGACATCATGCAATAGTGAATTGCTTTACTAAGGAAGTAATTTTGGAATCACCAAACCAACCAAGGGTAGTATTTCTAGGTGAAAGAAAACTTGTGCCTACATGTCTAGTTTCAGCTGTAAAGGCATTTCAAATGATCAAAGGGGGATGTGAAGCATATTTGGCATATGTGACTGATACTAGAACCACTGATAGCTTGCTTGAAAATATACCAGTGGTAAGGGAATTTGCTGATGTATTCCCAGATGATCTACCTGGTTTACCACCAGATAGAGAGATAGAATTTACTATTGAACTAGTACCAGGAACTGCACCAATATCAAGGTCACCCTACAGAATGGCCCCAGTTGAGTTGAAAGAACTAAAGGCCCAATTGCATTAGTTACTTGACAAAGGGTATATTAGACCTAGTGTATCACCTTAAGGAGCTCCAGTGTTATTTGTTAAAAAGAAAGATGGAACAATGAGATTGTGCATCGATTATAGGCAACTGAACAAAATGACGGTGAAGAACAAATATCCATTGCCTAGAATAGATGATTTGTTTGACCAGTTGCAAGGAGCCCAAATATTCTCTAAGATTGATTTGAAATCAGGCTATTACCAGCTGAAGGTAGCAGAAGCTGATGTTCCAAAGACTGCCTTTCGAACCAGGTATGGACATTATGAATTTTTAGTAATTCCATTTGGGTTGACTAATGCTCCAGCTGCATTTATGGAATTAATGAATAAGGTGTTTCAACCATATCTGGATAGGTTTGTGATAGTATTTATTGATGACATATTGGTTAACTCAAAGAATAGGGGAGAACATGAACAACAATTAAAAGTTGTGTTGCAAACTTTGAGGGAGAAACAATTATATGCCAAATTGAGTAAATGTGAATTCTAGTTAGATCATTTGGTGTTTCTTGGACATGTGGTGTCGTGTAAGGGCATAAAGGTTGACCCAAAGAAAATTGAGGCTATGGTAAATTGGGAAGCTCCTAAAAATGTTTCTGAAATGCATAGTTTTTTGGGTTTAGCTGGATACTACCGTAGATTTGTTGATGGATTCTCCTTAATTGCTAGCCCTTTGACAAAATTGTTAAGAAAGAATGTGCCTTTCAAGTGGACTCCAGAATGTCAGAGGAGTTTCGATGAACTAAAACCCAGGCTACCCTCAGCACCAGTGTTAACCATCCCTACAGGTACAGGTGGGTTTACAGTATATAATGATGCTTCTCACCAAGGCTTGGTATGTGTGTTGATGCAACATGGTAAGGTGATAGCTTATGCATCCAGACAACTGAGACCACATAAGATCTCATATCCAGTGCATGATTTAGAACTGGCTGCAGTCGTATTTGCATTGAAGATTTGGAGGCATTATCTGTATGGTGAGACATTCCAAATCTTCACAGACCATAAAAGCTTAGGTTATTTGCTGACACAAAAGGAGTTAAACATGAGGCAAAGACGATGGTTAGAGTTTTTAGAAGATTATGACTGTACGATTGAATACCATCTAGGGAAAGCCAATGTGGTAGCAGATGCATTGAGTAGGAAGGCTAGTGGCAATGTAGCTCACTTGCAAGTATCCTTTTTTCCATATTTGATTCAATTACGATCTATGAATGTTGAATTAAATATACATGATGAAGGATCACTGATTGCTACTCTTCAAGTCAGACCTATACTAAAGGAGAGGATCAAAGAAGCACAAAGCAAAGATCCTAAATTGTGTGAGAAAATTGAATTAGTAAGGCAGGGAAACAGTAAATATTTTCAATTGCAGGATGATGTACTGATGTTAAAATCATGCATATGTGTTCCAGACACTGAGAACTTG
The DNA here is from genome assembly GCA_023653625.1 of Triadica sebifera. Classification (NCBI taxonomy): domain Eukaryota; kingdom Viridiplantae; phylum Streptophyta; class Magnoliopsida; order Malpighiales; family Euphorbiaceae; genus Triadica; species Triadica sebifera. The sequence goes on along the minus strand of CM042898.1, from coordinate 11,888,965 downwards.
CGTCAGGAAATAATGGAAGAGGCACACAATGCACCATATGCAATGCACCCAGGGATGACAAAGATGTATCACAGTTTAAGACCTCATTACTGGTGGCCAAGAATCAAGAAAGATATAGCAGAATATGTTTCCAAATGCTTGACATGTCAGCAGATTAAAATTGAACATCAGGCACCAGTTGGTAAACTACATCCATTGCCAGTGCTAGAATGGAAATGGGAAAGAATAACGATGGATTTTGTCTATGGATTGCCAAGAACTCCACGGAAAAATGATGCAGTATGGGTAATTATTGACAGATTAACCAAGTCAACACATTTTCTACCTATCAGATGGGGCTGTACACTTGAAAGTTTGGCCAAATTATATGTGAATGAGATAGTCAGATTGCATGGCATTCCAGTGTCCATTGTGTCTGATAGAGATCCACGGTTTACTTCACATTTTTGGGTGAGTTTATAGAATGCATTGGGAACAAAATTGAACTTTAGCACTGCATTCCACCCACAGACTGATGGACAGTCAGAAAGGACTATACAGACATTGGAAGAAATGCTTAGGGCATGTTCTATGGAATTCAGAGGTGCTTGGGATGAATATATAACATTGATTGAATTTGCTTACAATAACTAGTATCATAGTAGTATCCACATGGCACCATATGAGGCATTGTATGGCAGAAAGTGCCGAAGCCCTATCATTTGGGATGAAGAAGGAGCACGTGCATTAGAAGGGCCAGAGATAGTGCAAGACACAATGGATAAGATCAAGGTTGTCAAGAACAAGCTAAAGGCAGCACAGGATAGGCAGAAAAGTTATGTTGATCAACATAGAAGGGAAATGGAATACGAGTTAGGTGAAAAGGTGTTTCTTCGTGTATCTCCATGGAAAGGGATAATCCGATTTGGCAAGAAAAGTAAATTGAGCCCAAGATACATAGGGCCTTATGAAATTCTTGAGAAGATTGGTCCATTGTCTTATAAGTTGGCTTTACCACCCGAGATGGCTCAGATACATAATGTGTTTCATGTGAGCATGCTTAGAAGATACAGGTCAGATCCTACACATGTACTTAAAGATCAAGCCATTGAGATTGCAGAGGACATGAGTTATGTTGAGGAACCAGTGCAAATCATTGGATACAAGACTAAACAGCTAAGAAATCAAGAAATACCTTTGTTAAGGTATTATGGCATAACCATTTACAAGAAGAGGCAACATGGGAAACAGAAGAAAATATGAAAAAGCAATATCCACACCTGTTTTCAGGTATTAATTTCGAGGATGAAATTTTTAAAAGGAGGGGAGAATTATAACATACTTGACCTTCCCCACATGCATTTCATTGAACATAAGCATCTTGCATACAATTCAATTGAACACGTGCATTTCATACATATTTTCGTAGGAACAAGTTCATGGCACTCACTAGCTATGTGTCCTAGTATTTGGCAATTATATCGAGTCACACGTGTATCCTTATAACCTAAATAAGGATAACAAAGTATTAGAAATGAATTGAATAAGGTGTATAAATTAAAGTAAGCAAAGTGATTAGATTAAGATTAGTAAACATTTACATTGCTAATTTAGTTAAATCGGGTCAAATGATTAAGCTGTATTATTGTGTGAATTAGTGGAATTATAAATATATGTAAATAATAATAATAATATAGACAAAATAAAATGAAAATGACACAAAAGAGAAATAGAAGAGAAGAGAAATGAGAAATGAGAAATGAGAAGAGAAGAAGAGAAAATGAAAAAATGACAAAATGACAAAAACCAAGCTGGCTTTATCTTCATCTTTCTTCCCCATTTCTGCCTCCTCACTTCAGCCCGACTTCTTCTTCAATTTCTTCCATTTCAGACTTCAATTATTCCTTTTTTTCACCTAGTTTTTGAAGCTAATTGATCCCTTTCAAGGTTTTTCTTGCTAAGTAATCAATTCTTATTGCTCTAGGGTTGATTTGAGTTGCTTAGGTTCAATATTAGGCACTGAATTGCACCCAATTTTGATATTAATAGAAATTGATTCTGGAAATGTGTAAAACACAAAATTTGTTCCTTTAAGTCTTAGATTTGTGGATAGGTAAACCTTTTTGCAAGATGTTATGTATAGGAAGAGATATGCTCTTCGTACGGAAACTGGTCAAAGTGTAAACCCTAACCAAGTTAGCTACTGTGTGGTTTGATTTTGAATATGTTAAAGCCCTTATTTGAAATCTCTCAAAACATAAAAGTTGTAGATATATGTGTTTTTTATCTGTCTACCACATTTCAGATTCATAGGCCTTTTAAAGTTTGAGTTATGGGGAATGGAACCATGACTGTTCCATGTCTTGAACTGCCTATTGAGTGCCCTGGGCAGATACAGTACCTTGTTTGGCTAATTTGAGCTTGTTAGAGCTAGATTCGGTAAATTCTCAAAACTTGAGAGTTATATGTATATGTCTTAGCTAAAGTTTTGTACAATTTCAACTTCATTGGTTATGTATAGACTACGTTATGGCCTTTGCAAGCCATACTGGTCCGGAAGTCAATTCTATTCTGGACCAGTAAAATGTTTGGTATAATTAGAAGACCTTAGAGACATAATTGGTAAAAGTTGTAAACATGAAAAATGTTCCATATGAACCCATATAATTTTCTGTAAAGTTTCATTAAAATAGGACTTATATCGTATAAGTTATGATGAACCCAAATGAGTACCCTGAAACTGCCTAAAGGCATAAAACAAGGCAGAAAATAGAACACTCTTAGAAATTCCACCAAATATTGTACAATGATCCAATTTGTCTAAAATTGGAATATGTTCTATAACTATATGTTATTTTTAATGAGGAAAAAGAATCAGATTAATTGGTCAATTATAGAAAAAGTTATAGGCTAAACAGTCCCATAAGGTCACACTGCCTCAAAGGAAACATCTTAACTATTGACATGAACAATGCATATTAATTTGTTTAAGCCACATTAAGTCTCTCTAATCATGAGTTAATCGATTATGTTTTCATATTAGGCTCACAACATATTGGAGACCCACAAGGAGCAGATAAACAATAAATTAGGGGTCAGAATCAAAGAAGAACGGTGAGTCTAATTATCGATTGAATTCTTTTGTGCAAATGAATGTTGCTTGCAATGTGATTCATGTGATTGTCATGATTGGTCCTTGATAATGTAATGATGGATAATTTGTGACATTTTGGTACATATAAATGGTATACTTGTGGTATATTTGATGTATATGTTTGACAAATGTGATATATATACATGGTATATGTATAGTATATGCAAGGTATATGCTTGACATATGAGGTATATATGGAATATATGTATGTTGTATATGATAAAGATGCAATGGTTGATGAATGCTTAAATACAAGTGCATATGCATATGGGCTAAAAAGGCGTTGTGACTAGTTAATCGATATTGTGAAGCAAAAGAAGAGGCCTATGGCCCAACAAATGTGCAAATGAAACAAATGATCAAGCTAGCTAGCAAATGCAAATGCAAATGTTCACATGGCAAATATTCACATGGAAACCCGGGGCAATGTCTGTTTAACTTGGTCGCAACAAAATGAAATAAGCAAAGCATTTGCATATATAAAGAGTAATGATTATATGTTTCAACTTTATTGATACTTATATGATACTGATGAATGGAATGGAATACATGGTATATATTGGAATTGTGATTTATTACTATGAGTTGTTTGGTACTTTAGAGCTCATTGGATGGTTATTCTCACTGAGCCGCAACTCATCAATTTGCATCATTTTTCAGGTAAAGAAAAGTGATAGCTCATTTTGAGTAGCGTATAAAAGACATGGAGCACAGGTCACTGGCCGAGCCTCATCACTCTCTTTCCTTGCATTCCACACGAGCATGAAAATTTGTCATCTGCATTTTGGACTTATATGTTTGAATATGTATTATCACCCTAGATTAGTTTTGAAATGTATAAATGGAAGCAACCCGTAATCATTTGGATGTAAAGTATATGTTTTAATATATGTGATATATCGTATTGTGGTTTTTAAGATTGACTTGAAAAGTCATTAAATGGTATTACAGGATATGAGACTTGCAAGTCATTGAATGAAATTATAGGATATGAGACTTGCAAAGTCATTGAATTATATTACAGGATTTGAAAAAAAAATTTACTACTATTGTTAACAGGGTATTTTACCTTTCCAATATGCTATGTATGATTAGTTGATACAGGGATAGGTTATACTCAAATGCATAAGATGTGGTGTTACAACCCAAATGAGTTTGGGGTTGGGGGTTAGCACATGAAGGTTCCCAATGAGCCTTCCTTATCTTGCAATATTTATTTATGTGACCCATTTTCATATAATAATTACATTGTTTTGGTTTAAATTTGTTTTCTGGTCTTACAATATTTTTGAATACCATTTTTCTATCAAATTTATTTTGAGAATGATGACATGCACAATGATGATTAATTGTAGATTTTCTAGATGCATGCTTCATATATATAAATGCATGATTATTCTGTTTATGTATAGAAGGTTTAATATGTTTATTTCTTGGTGCTATTCTAACAGGTGTGGAGATGTGAGGTTCTCTAGACTTAACAAATATGGTTTTGTGAGAAGATGATGATGTGTCCTTAAATCCTAGACCATGTCTAATTAAGGGTGATCTTTGATACACAATGAGAGTATCTAAGCTCTCTTTACCTTTGCGAAATTTAGAAATGGAATTTCTAAGTTCCTCAACTTCGTTTTTCAAAGTATTATTTTCTTTTAGTAAGGAAGCAGTTGAGGGTCTTGATGAGTATTCATCTAATGACTTTTGGAGAGATTCATTAGATGATTTAAGCTTTATGTTTTCCTTTTCTAAACCATCTATCTTATTTTTTAAATTAGAGATGTTATTTCTATAAGTACTAAATTTACTTCTATATTTCTCTAATTCTAGATTTAATTCTTCTATTAGGCTTTGCTCATCATCATCATCATCATCACTATCATCATCATTATCACTACTATAATTGTTCAAAGAGTATGAGTGTAGTGATCTTACCTTATTCGAGACATGATCTTCAATAGCCATGAAGCATAGGTTGACCTCTTCGCTTTCATTATCATCTTTTTCACTTTAAGAGCTTTCGTCATCCCATGTGGCTTTGTGATCTTTCTCCCCATTGTCTCTTTGGTATTTGCTCTTATGCTTCTAAAGCCTTGGACATTCTGGTTTGATATGTCATTTCTTCCACACTCATAGCATTTTACCTCTTCCTTACTTCTTTGTGCATCATTAGAAGTTTGTTTGAGGTTTCTTTGCCTGAATTTTCTGGAGTTGCTCATTTTCTTCTCAATGATTCTTTTTAATCTTCTTGAAAGCATAGCAATGTCCTCATTTCTTCATCATCTTCACTTTCTTCTTGAGATTTTGAAGTAGAAGCTTTGAGTGCTAAGGGCTTTCTTTTCTCTGGATCTGTTTCAAGCTCTCTATCTCTTTTCACTGCCATTTCATGTGTGAGACGTTTGTCAATCAACACATCAGTATTCATAATGCTCATATCTTCATTTGCTTCTTCTATGCCAGCAACTCTTGAGCCATAGTCTTTAAAAGGAAGACTTCTCAGGATTTTGTTGTTTACATCCTCCAAACTCATATGTTTCCCAAGTTTCCTCATTCCATTTATAATGGCTAGAAGACGGTTGGTCATGTCAGTGATTGACTCATTTGATTTCATCTTGAAGAGCTCATATTCTGAGGTCAGAAGTTGAATCTTCTTGGATTTGACTTGCTTAGTTCCTTCATGATAATTTTCCAATGTCTTCCACATGCTGTATATTGTTGGGCAGTGTTGTATTCTCCCACATTCTTCAATAGAAAATGAGCTTGATAGGATTGTCATTTCCTTCTTGTTTTTGAAATTTGCTCTTCTTTGAGGCTCTGTCCAATCATCTCTATATTGGTCTTAGATTAGAGAAATGGGCATTTCTTAATCATATCTCTTTTACATATCATTCATCATGTAACTCATTTCATATCATATATCTTTGAATATATGTAAGGTCTTTGCATAACATTCTCATATGAAAATTCATGTTTCATATGATTCATACTTGTTATAAAACACATTTGAGCTCATCCATCACATTGCATCATCATAAAAATCTACATATTATAATGTCATTAGGCTTCACGCATCCATTGTTATTAAGGTGTTATTCATGGGTGCCTTACCCATGAACCAAATAGTGACCATGCTCGTGAACACTACTGGTCCTATGGTGCATATATTCACTAACACGAAAGAATGTGTTCACAGGCGTGAAGAGTGTGTTACGAGCATGAATCAAGTGATTACTTAAGCTATGAAAAGGGTATGTTCTATTTGAACTTTTACCTGGACATAATTCACAACCATTAATCACTAGTCATGGGCGTGAATTTAGGTTTCTAGTAGATTTAAGGTACAAAATATAGCATTTATTACAAGTCATATGCAAGGCTTTAATGGTTGACTATTGGCAACCTCTTCCATCAACATTCTCAATATTTCATGCCTTAAACATGCATCAACATCAATATAACATCGTCAAGTACAATTGAACACATTAACACCAATAATCATATATTCCATACTCATTAATTATCTAAACAAGCATTTGTGATCCAAACTAACATTTATGTCATCCTAACACTTTTTACAACCAACATGAATGTCAAATGTGCATTCACCATCAAGTTATGCCTTTATGTCACCATTGAACCATTTGACCCATACCAATTATTAATATAGAAGCACCTGCGACCCTTAATCAATACATCATCACAATCATTCATTCCATATCATATATATATATATATATATATATATATATATCATGTTCTTAAGTCATCATTCAAGCATTACATACATTTTAACAAACCACAAGCCATATTTTGGAATTTAAATCCATATGTTTACATACCTCTATGGAGCTTAAAAAATCCAAGCTATCAAGCTTGCATATCCTCTTAGTGGTAGTCACCACCTCATATTCCAACTACTAACACATATAAAACACTACTTTCAACACCTAGTTGCAACAATCATAAATATAAAGCTATTAAAAACTACACCCTAGCTTTAAATCTTCAAGCTTATCCTTTTCTCAACTAACCCCCTTTAAGGTCACATTTTTACTTATCATCAAGCTCCTAAGGAGTGTTTTAGTCATTAAAACTCAAGCTTGCAATCTAACTCAACCCATTTGAAAATGGGTCTCAACCAAGAATGGGAATGGTAGGATAAATGCCATAAAACATAGAAAGAGAAAGAGAAAACATATCTCTTTATCGAAATTGAAGAAAAATGATATTGGTTAGGGATTTCAAGGTCCCTTCTTTTTTCTCTAGGTCTGCCTCTAAATAAAATAGTTTTATTAAGCTTATTTATCTCTCTCTAGAACTTGGTAAATCTTAGCTTTTCCAGTCAAGATTTGGTGTTATAAGCTTGGAGTCGAAAGGAAACAGTAGAGAAAGGTCTCGAATGTGAGAAAAGACTATAGAGGCTTGGGTTTTTCAGATATATCATGAGAAAGAAAGAGAGAGTAAATAAAAGCTAAATCTTTTATACCTGATGGTGTTCATGGACATGACAATGGCTGTCACCGCCGTATATATGCTTGAATTAAACATTTTATCTCTCTAATGGGTGTGAACCTTTTTTTTTTAACTCTTTTCACATAACAAAACCCTTAGTCACATTTCTACATTTCTTTAATTCATCTTATTAACTAGGCCTAATTAGCTGGTATTACATGTGATGTGTGATTTTTCCTAGTAGTATGCCTCTTATATATATGTATGCATGATTTGGCCTTTGAGCTTTGACTTTAGGACTTTGTGAGCCTTTACAATTCTTTTGATTGAGAGGTCTAATGTGCACTTTGTGCTTGGCCTTCTTAGTTATCACCTTTCTAATAGAAACTTGAGGTGTATAATTTTAATGAAAATGTGTAGTTATAGGGGAAGATGTGGAAGATGAAGCCCCATTGAAGCCTAATCCCTGTCTTGCTAAAGGTGGTTTTTGAGACACTCAAAATTTATTTAAGTTCTCATTTCCTTTATGAAATTTAGAAATAAAAGTTCTTAACTCTTCAATCTCATTTTTTAAAACATTTTTTTCTTTAGACAAAACATCAAAGGTTGAAATTTTTTATGAAATATCATATAATAATTTCCTAAGAAAATCATTATAAGTTTTAAGAGTTAAAACCACATTTTCCAAATCCATGTAAAAACTCTTTTTTTTTTGTATTTCCCACATTTAAGAAACATGGTCTTAATGAGTTCTTAGTCGACAACCTAATCTAAGCAATCAATATCATTACAAGAATGAGATATGGAACATACCTCTTGGGAGTCATCCTTCATAGCCATAAAGCAAAGGTTGGCAACTTCATCTTCATCATTAGTGTTAAACCTTGAGGGGTATTTTCCGTCATTTTGATGATAACAAATAAAATATCAATATTATATTTAACATACTTGTTTTCTAAGTCTATTAAACAGGACATTGAATAAAATAGCAAGAATGGAGATTGGAAGAATAATCCTTGAAAGACAAAATTAAGGAAGTAGCATGTTCACGTCCGTGACCCTATGTGTTACGCCCGTGAAAGAGCTAACAGTTACCAAAACCCCCATTTGAAGTTCACGACCATGAAGGAAGAACAAGCCGTGAAATGGACATTTAAGTCACGCCCGTGAATTAAAATGTCACGCCCGTGAATGTTCATGAAATTTTCATCCAGAGAGTTTCACGACCAAAGTCACCACTTGGATCATGGCTGAGAAGTTTGTCACACCCGTGAATATGTATGCCACGCCCGTGACCCAATGTTTCAAAACATTCCAGAGAGCTTCATGACCAAGGTCACCACTTCAGTCACGGCTTGGGAAGAAATGTCACGCCCGTGAATGATGAAAGAGAAAAATGTCAACGCGATTATTTGGTTGGTACAATGGCTAGTTTCATATTCAATGCACCCCAACGGATATAATCAGCCATGGGAGTATAAATGGAAGTCATTTATGCATTCAGGACAAGAGGATAGCAAAATACTTTGAATCAAAATCTTATTACAAGCTATTTGTACATTCAATACTTTGAGAACCAATATCTATTCTCTGTAAAAATCTTTTTGCTCTTCATTTATTGAGCAATTAAGATTGGTGAGTGTTTTTTTCTGTAATCATTACTGAAGTGAGCTTTGGGTATTTCTGGGTTAAGAGTAGAACACTTGTAAGGGTTAGTTGTGTGAGCCTCTAAAACACAAATTAAAAGGTTGTTTATGTGAGCCTGTAAAAACACAAAGTATAGGTTGTTTGTGTGAGCCTGTAAAAACACAAAGTAAAGGTTATTTGTGTGAGCCTGTAAAACACAAGGAATTGGTTATTGTGTGAGCCATTAAAACACAAGGGATTTCTGGGTTAGGTGTGAGCCATTGTGAGAAACACCATAGTTAGAAGTGAGCTTGTAAAACTCTATTGTAACACTTAGTGTGTTAGTGAAACTCCCAATTGAGATTGGGGAGAGGAGTAGGGATTGTTAACACCCGAACCTCTATAAAATCCTTGTGTCAAATTTCTCTATCCCTCATAAAATTAATTTCTTATTTCCACACTTTAAAGTTTAATTTTTTTTGAAACTCCAATTCAACCCCCCTTATTGGCTTAATATCTGGGCAACAATTGGTATCAGAGCTTAGTCTAACATCGAAGCCTAAAAAGTGCTAGTAAAGATTAAGATATGGCCAGTGAAGGATTCCAAAGTCTCAAACCTTACTTTGATGGAGCAAATTATGCCCATTAGAAGTTTCGGATGGAGACATATCTGGATAGTGAAGGAATTGAAGTATGGGATAGTGTACGAAAAGAATGGATACCACCAACCAGAAGAGGAGTTGATGGTGTTTATGTCACGTCCGTGATGTAGCTTAGCGCCAACTATCCAATATTTAAAGTTCACGAGCATGATGAATCATAGAAATCGTGAATGATCATATCACTCACGCCCGTGAAAGATAGGCACACCTGTGAGAAAACTTGTCAAATTCCTCCAGAGTGCTTTATGGCCAGAGTCACCATTTGGACCACGACTTGGAAGGATATCCATGCCCGTGAAAGAATAAAGTCATGCCCATAATCAAACACTTCAATTCCTTCAAGAATGCTTCATGGTCAGAGTCACCACTTGGACCACGGCTTGGAAGAACATTCACGACCATGACACAGATATTCACAACTGCAAATGAGGAAGTATAAATGCAAGTCATTTATGAATCCAGAAGAAGAAGATAGCAATTACTTCGAATCAAAATCTTGTTGTAGCCATTTATGCATTAATTACTTTCAACAAAATTTTAATTCTTTTGTAGAAATCTTTTTGCTCATAATTTATGAGCATTATAGATTTGTGAGTGTTTGTTTTTGTAATCTACTACTCAAGTGAGTTTGGGTATATTGGGTTAAGAGTATAACACTTGTAAGGGTTATTTTTGTGAGCAATAAAACACAAGGAATTGGTTTATTGTGTGAGCCATTAAAACACAAGGGATTTCTAGGTTAGGTGTGATCCATTGATAGAAACACTATAGTTGGGAGTGAGCTTGTAAAACTCCATTGTAACACTTAGTGTGTTAGTGAAACTCCCAATTGAGATTGGGGAGAGGAGTAGGGTTTGTTAACACCTGAACCTCTATAAATTGCTTGTGTGATATCTTCCTATCCCTACTCTACTTAACTTTTTATTCCGCACTTAAAAGTTAAGAATTTTTAATATCCTCATTATCTGGGCAACAAGTTGCATGTAGATTCCTTGATTTTAAAACTTTGAAACAATTAATTAGTCTAGATACCATGCAAACATATGTTAGGCATTTAGAGTCATCAAATTTCATTGACATGTCAAACCCTAGATTAAAAAAATTGGTCTTAGAATTCTACAATACCCTGCTAATTAATAAGGACCGTACTAAAATAAATTTTAGATTATTGGGTAGATGGTGTGTAGTAACTCATAAAACAATGAGAAATTTTTTTAAATTCTTTATGGAATGAGCTAGGGATATGCAAAAGCTTTTAACCCTGATAAAATTTGGTAGATTTTGATTGAGGAAATGCACTATAACTTTAGGAATGCTTCAACTATGAGCTTTAAAGATTCATCTATTTCTTTGTTTCATAAGTTTATGTATCATGCTATATTTTGAAAATCATAGAGTAATAAGATGTCTAAAGTTGAATTATATTTATTATGGTTTATGCATTATAGAATAAGGGTTTGCACTTTTGCTTTTATTTTTAGGCATATGCTATGCACTACCAGATATCCTAGTATTGCATATGGTTTATGCCACATCATCATTGCCTTTGCTAAATATTTTTGTATTTTAATGTTTCTGTCAGTACTTTAACACTGATTCTTAGCAAACACTGCAAAAAAATTAGGTTTTAGCGACCACATCATTAAAGCAGTTTAGCGAGCTCTCTAGACTCATTTAGCAACCACATTTTGCTATGGTTGCTAAAAATAGCAACTACATCTTTCTATTGTCACTATTTAGCGGTGACAGTATATGGTCGCTAAATTGTTACCACACTGTATCATATTCTTATGGTTGGTAATTCTATATCACAATAAGGAAAGAGGCTCTTCTATCAACCAAACAATGTTATTGTGGTTGCTTATTATTAGTCACTAAAGTGATCACTATATCGATTGGTTTAGCAACCAGCTTTGTGGTCGTAATTGTGATAACTAAATACATGGTATATTTATCTTCATTTAAGTGGTCGCTAAAATATTGGTATTTTTAATTATTTTTATATAATTATTAAATAATAAATTTATTTATTAAAATGACAAATTATTGTATATATTATTAGTAATAATTATAAATTCCATTATAATTTTTTTTATTATTTTCACAGTTTATGTAATTATATAAGAATAAGTAAAAAAATGCAAACCACAAAAAGAATAAAATGAAATTGTATTAATTCACTACCAAAACATATGAAATTATTTCAAGTACTTAAAAGTATATACATCTAATACACATCCTCAACACATAGCAACTATAACTCAAAATACATACCTAGCCACTAAAAATAAAGATATGTCAAAAAAGTAGCAAAGATGTGCAACAATATATTATCCTGATTCTAGCAATAAATACCACAAGGATAATAGCTAGGTTTGCACTCTATGCTGGTTTAAGACATTCAAGCACTTATCTCTACATGCATTTGTAGGATTAGACACCATTAGGATAATAGCTTGGTGTGCACTCTATGTTAGTTAAGATATTCAAGCACCTATCTTTACATGCATTCGCAGGATCACTGGCAACAAATTTCCTTTCACAAATGGCAGTATCCTCTTCCTTTTGCTTCCAATGCCCAAAATAATTTCCAAAATGAGTAGAATAAAATTTTCAGCACACATTACATATCAATTCCAAAGTGCGATTACAAGCAAGAGCTATAGTAGAACATATATAATGAGAAGAGAAAATTGAATATGGGGACAATGCACATATAAAATATCATTCACATGGGATCCAACATCATATTCATATCCCATTAAAACAACCTTTAAGCCTTTCACTAAAGTCCACTTAACTACTTTGATTTTTATATGCAATAATCCATTTTTGTTTACTTTTAGATTGATATTTTAGTCCTAAAAAATATATTATTATAAGAGAAAAGAAATTGTGGTTATAGTCAGATACACATACTAGAATGTTTCAACTCTTTTATTTTAATTTTACATTGCTCAATCATTTAATGACTTAAATATCAGAATCAACATGATTTATATAAGCTCAAATCCTATCAAGCTCCGTTTATAATAAATATTTTACTTGATATAAGTTTAAATTTTAGCTTAGCTCATTTTCATGCAAAATAAAATTGATTATTCCTAGCTCTTTTTATGATGGGACACTGAGGATGTAATTGTACATAACACATAAGCATTTAGGAGAGAAAAGGCTAAAATGACTAAAATGATTATTAGACTATTAATTACATATGTTTAGGATTAATCTTAATTAAGATTAATTAGCCATTAATTGGACTATAAAAAGGCAAAGTTTGAGTTTACTTTCCATTTTCCGTAAGATAAATTCAAAAAAAATATATCATCTTCTTCTTCCTCATCCTCCATGGTTGAACCATTGAAGCTCCCCTCTCCCTTGATTTCTTCCATTTTTTCTCCCATAAATTATCATAATTAGCACCATCCAAGCATAAGGACAAGAGAAATTTAGTTAGGGTGAAGGAAAATTTGTTGGAAATTTGAGAGGCTTGGCCGAAATTCCCTAGTTTGAGGGAAGGTGAGAAATTCCTCCAATTTCTTGTTTTTCTTTATGTCATAATGTTGTTGAGTTTGATTTTTTTATATTATTGCAAAAATTTGGAAAAAATTTGGTAAAAATTTGGAAGAACCATAAAGTGAGGGTTTGATGGAAAATAGGAAATTAATGGAATAAAATTAAAAAATAAGTTAATTGGAGGATGGGAAGAGTAATAGCGATGGAGATTGAGAAGAAATAAATTTTTATGGATTTTGGTGAATTTTTAGGAAATTAATTAGTTTATGGCCGAAAATTAGTGAAGAGGGAATTATGGAACCCTAGCTTGATTTTGATTCTTTTTGAAATGTGGCGATGTTGGTAATGATAAGGAAAAAAATTTGAAAGGAATTTTTGAGAAAATTATTTGAGTATGAATTGGAAATTTGGTGTAGGAAAAAAATTGGAAAGAAAAAAAATAGAAGAAAGGAGTAAATTTAATCAATTTAGAATATTTGAAAAATTTAGAAATTTTGCATTCGTAGTGCATAGTGTGAAATAAGACCAGTAGAAAAATACTAGTCAAATGTGAGAGCCAAAAAAATGATATTAATTGACTAGTATTGGTGTTATCAATGGGTAGTTTACTTTCCATCAGAATTTGATAATTTTATTAGCTCAGTAACCGATTAGGAATTTAATGGATTCAGATGCACTGTTGGGGCAGGCGCCGGAACTAGATAAGGAAAAAAAACCAACAACCTCTGACAAACTATAGTAAATATTTGTGCACCAACTTAAAATTTAGGCCAATAATGCTTTAAATTAATTTTATTTGTTTTTGGTAAGAAATTGTTTCATGAAAAATTGATTGTGATTATTTTGATGAAATAAATGTTCTAACACCGTATGTATAATTTTAAACCCATATTAGCCTAGATAGTGAACTAGATAATTGATAGCATGCCAATAGGGTAGGAACTTCATGGCCTATAGTTATCTTGGTTATGAGAGGTATTGTATGACTCATGTGGTTATTTTAAACTATACATATTATTTACTTACCGATCTTGTGGTTATCTTTAATCGAGATTAGTTATGTGGTTATCTTGGATCAAATGATATTATTTTGGGTCATGTGATTATATTTGACCTTGGTTCTATAGTTATCTGGGACCCTAGTCATATGGTTATTTTGGACCCTGAGATTTCTATCAATTGATGGTACCCCTGGTTTTCCTAGGAATATGTCTGTGACATCTTAATATATGAGTTAGATGCAATTTTTATTTAGTATATGAATGTAGTTTTTATACTTTAGATTATATGTTGGTTTTATGTGCCATAATGGTTTTAGCTTAGAAAAGAAAAATAAATAAATGTATGGTTGATACATTCATTTACTAGAAATAGTTTTTATGTCTATTTTAGTATAAAAGACAACAAAGTTTATTCGTGGTATTGATTTATAGAAAAATGATTTTTTTTTTATTTTCGAAACTCCATTGATTTTAATATATTTTTGCATTTAAATTAACTTTCATTATAAGTTTTTATACTATTGAATTTTATACTCAGCATGAGAGTTTGTTTTCTCTTGCATTGGCTTTAACGAAGTTAAGCAGTGATAAGTGTGTACGTAGAAGCTATTATTGGAATCAGTGAGTCCTACCTATAAACACGAACAGCACTGGTGGTCAACCTGCTAGAGTGGATTTTTGATATATGTATTTTATACATTTTATCTAATGTATATTAAAGCCTACAAACTATTATGCATAAACATGTGTTATAAACTAAATATATGGGTTGAGAATAGTGAGATTAACAAATATATATATTTTTATTATTATGATATAATATAATATTTTTATATGTATTCTTTTTATGTTATTTGATTTATATATAGTAGCATTCTTTATCTAACTGTATAATATATAGTAGCATTCTTTATCTAATTGTATAATATATTGTAGCATTCTTTATCTAACCGTATACAGTGGCGTATATAGGAGGGTAAAGGGTTTTACAACATGATGTAACGATAACTTACAATGATCGCTAATGGTTTGGTCGCAATTTGGTTGCTAATGCAAAAGAAAATATTTGGTCTCCTCATAAGCGTTATGTGGTAGTTATTTAGTGGGCACATATATGTGGTTGCTAAATAATTTTTTTTTTGTAGTGAAAAGGGATTTCGATAGTATTGCTTTACAACATTCTAACCTTGTCATCATGGAATGAGATATTATTAGATGACCTGTTACAATAAATGAAAGGGGTGAATCTTTTCAACTAGTTGAGGATACAAAACTGAATGAGCAACAACCTTCTCAGTAACCACCAAGTGAGAACGACCAGTCCTCTATACCTGAGGTGCAAAGGGTTATGCAATGTCTGGATCATATGGATCATTGGCTAGACCATTTGGAGTGCACTAATGCCCATCACACTATTCTCCTACATCAGACTCTAGAATGCCTTCCTCCACCACCTCAGTGAGGCGTCCCTTGCTCTTTTTTTTTTGCTTATTTGTGAGTCATTAAGGACAATGTCTCAAATAAGTATGGGGGGAGAAATTATATCTTCTAGGGTTAAAAAAGAAAAAATTGCATGTTTTATTTGTTGTGTTTATGTTTTCGTTTTCAACATTTATACTCAATTTCTTATTTTTTGTTTTCTCATGCATAAGTTAATAAATGAATGCTAAATTTTAACCCTTGTTAGAATTGCATGGTCTGATAAAGTTTATAATAATCTTAATATTAGTTTCATACTTATATTTGAGGATATTTCAGCTTTATAATTTATTTGCCTCATGTATATAGTATTAGTAATCGAATTAGGCTATGAATTATTAAATATTGACAACTAATATGTTAAGTCTTTAATCACATGCAACAAAAAAAAGAGAAAAAAAAACTCAATTGAATAGAAAAGTTAGCAAAAATAGCGAGATGGAGCATAAAATGCACTTGTCTTATCTACTATGTTATCCTACCAAATATATGACTATGCAAAGCATCCTAAATGAGCACAAAGTGTTTCTAAAAAAAGAAAAAAAAAAAGAAAAAAGAAAAATCTAAAAGTTCAAAGTAAAGAGAGAAATACAATATGACTTAGGGAATAATTGTTAACTCTATGCAAAATAAAATAAAATAAAATAAAATAAAGATAAAAAGGGACTTCTAGGAAATAAGTGTGGGGATTTTATATATGAGTTTTTGATATTTTATAGTCAGTAACTTGGCTAGGTTGCTTTTCACTATTTATTTTGAGGCAATGTATGATTAAATTAGTTTATTTTTGAACTTGAGTATGAAACTGGCATTAGGATGATCTTGAGCTTAGTTGACTATGTAAAATTGATGTAAGTCAGGTTGGTGCATTGGTCAAACTTGGAGATTATGAGGATTAAGATTGTGTGTATTTGTTAGATTTGTCAACTAAATATGTTTTGAATATTTCTTCATGCTTAGGTATTGCTTGAGGATAAACAATATTTAAGTATGGGGAAATTTGATGTGTTCTTGTTTAGTTTAATTTTTATTCATGTTTTTAGTATTTAATTATAGGTTTTTAGCATGCTTTAGTTACTTAGTAGTTTTAATTTTATGTTTTCAGGAAATGAAGAAAAGTTGTTTTGTTAAAAGCAAGGTGTCACGTGAGTGACACTATGTCCCATGCATGAGAAGTGTTTTTGCCACCAGCCATGTCATGAACATGAAGAGCTTGCACAAGCATGAGGAGGTCCTTCCACTACAGTGCTGGCGTGAGACTTTGATGTAGGCGCAGAAGTCTTGAAGTTCATCCTTTTGTCATAGGCATGTAGATTCAACACGGGTCCATCGCTACCATATTACTATTTTTTTTATGTGTAAAGAATCAGTGCATGCATGATGATTGTTATGCTGAACACATGTTGTTACGTGTGTGATGACTTAGGGTGCACATGGCGATCCTTTTGCATAAAGCTCAATCGTGTTCAAACTTCTATTTTGATAAAGTGAGTCCAGACTTTGGAGATAAATGTTGATTTAGAAAAATAACTTTTTAGAAGATTATCTTTTATTTAGGAAGTATTATATCTTTAGAGTTAGTTTTTAAGTAGAACTTTAAAGATTATAAATTCAAGCTTATTATATGTTTAGAAGGTTTTCTTAACTCAGAGAGGTTCTCCTTAGTACTAGACTTGTTTCTTTCGTTTGAATTTTATGGAGTTTTTTCTATCATTTTTATTTTCTTTAATGTTTAATTAGTCATCAAAATAGACATGATCATTATTATTATAATGCTAAGCTATTTAATAGGTGCTTAATGAGAAATTCCAATTTGTATGAACCTTATTTATCTTTTTAATGAATAAATGATTTTCTTTAGTTTTATTTGTGCTTAATAAGATTTAGCTTAATAGTTGTTTAATCACCAATTATTGAATTTCAAAAATAAACTTAAAGCTAAGTTATTAGATAAACTATTTGTAATTTAACCTAAAAATTGGTTGATCACAAATTAAGTCATTAGTTTGATTAATTGGTACTTTAAGGTGAAAGCCATAAAATCTGAGTTCATTAGTTCTACTTGTTGAGAAGAATGCAAACCGAGGGTTGCGATCAAAGTTCATTTTTTTTCTCTCATTGGTTACGTTTATTAATTTATACTGCAATCTTAGTTACTGTTAATTCACTTTTATTACTTTAATCAAATTACTGCAACTTGGTTAGAGTGTGTTAGGATTTTATTTTATTGTTTATCGGTAATTTAAGATTAATTCAGGAACAAGTTCCTTAAGAGATCGACCTCGAAAGTAAGCTCAATTGCCAGTATTAAAATTGACTAATGTATTTGCGAATACACTTTGAGTTACATCAATATTATTCTATAAATATATAATATATATATGCATGAAACCACATAAAAATATATGTACATGGAAATTTCATATTATATGAATGTATGAATGTATGCTTTGAATTTGCATGTACATATGTACCATTAAATATTAAGTTGCTTAACATGTGAGTGTTTTCTCACACACATGTTTATCGTCTAGTAGATAAAACGAAAGAGAAGGAAGCTCAAAACGGAGTCATAGGGCAAGCCTAGATAGGGTTGGTGATACAAACCGTGGTCTTTTGTTTGTGTTGTACCATAAGACATGGGTTTAGCTTCATTTTGTATACATTTTATTCAAGGGACATGTATTCTTTTTTAATGATATTATTTTGTAAACCTTGGGCTAGTGGAAGCCCAATCGTTATTTATATTAAAGTATAATGATTTTATTTCTAAATCTCTTTTCAAATGTTTTAAAGAAGTCATCATGGTCATGATAAATAAAAGTTTTAAATTTATCGAATTTTTTTTCTCCATATGCATCATGACATTCTTTTATATAATTAGGTTATTCTAATTATATAATAGAATGTTACGAGTTTTCTATCACATTGAAGATATTTCTTCTAAAAATTGGCTCCACCTTGTGATTGAGCAACATAAGAAAGATTTTTGTTTCGATTGTATGAAGGCTACTTAGAAACACTTGTAATCTTACTAAAGAAGGCCATTAGAAGGATCTGAGATTTCACAGTGGAAAAGGCATCATTCAAATCTTTCATGAAGTGAATCACATAATCAGAGCTTTGATAGCCTCTGATTATGTCCAACGCGTTACAAACATAATCAAGATTACAAATATAGCAAGGAAGAGGCCGAATGAACATTTATTCATCCCATAGTATTTTAATTTGAGTGAAATATGCACTTATAGAGATATCTCCTTGAAATAGACCAAAAATATTTTCTTGCAAGTATGTGATTCTTAAAGAATCTCTTTGAGCAAACTGGTCTCTCAAATCAGTTCAAACTTGGGAGGCTTGATCTATCCAAAGTACACTATGTGCAATTGAAGGAGTCACGACATGAATGATGCAAGAAAGGACCATCGTATTACTACGTTGCTAAAAAGCATATGTAGGATCATTTTGATCTGGTTGTGGAATAACTACATCTACAAACTGCAACCTATTCTTAGACTTCAAGGCCACTTTCATAGATTGTGATAAAGAATGGTAATTGGTGCCATTCAACGGAGGTGAGGCTAGAATAAAAGCTAGATTATTGCTCGGAAGCAAGTAAAAGGGATTGGAAATTGATTCCTTTATGTTATTTATTTTGAAAACTATAAAGGTCTGCAAAAAAATATTGTTTATTCAGCAAGAAAACAAAAGAACACGAAGGAAAAGGCAGGAAAATACAAGAAGATAAAAGAGAAAATGGAGGATAGAAGGTTATTTTTCTTGCTCTAATACCATGTTGATTTGCTGAGAATGAGCTCAAAGATTACTACTATCATTAAAAGAAAAAGAGGTCTCTATATATCCAAGTTGCCCTTTGCCACATCAACAAAATTTGTTGTAACTAACTAATAGAAAGAAATAATTCACTATACTAGATTCTAACTAAAATAAATATAATTGACCGATCAATATTTGTCATTTAACACATAAACCAAATAAAAATGAGCTCAATATAAGCATATTGCAGGAGAAAATGATATTCTCCCTTTTAGTTTAAAACTGCAATTGCTAATCCATCAAATATAGCTTCGTTAATGGCGGTGGTGTTCGCAATGATTGTCAATATCTAAGAACATTTATAAATGAGAATTCAACGGAAGTAGTGGAAGCATCCAATATGTGGGTAATAAGAACTGTACAAAAAGAATTGGTTTGAGAGTTCTTTAGCTGCGAGAAGCTATTATGGAAATGACATTAGAGAGAGGAATTAAAGTATCAAGTTAATTGTTTTTTTTTATAACCTATGATTCATATTTTATATTGTTCTTATGAATGAATGGCATAAATATGTTATTTATATAATTTTATTAGATAGATGTTGGAGCTATAAATTTTCTTTATACGAAGAATTGGTTGAATAGTTCTTTAACAGCAAGAAGCTATTATGAAGATGACATTAGAGAGAGAGGAATAAAGAGTATCAAGTTAACCCTTTTCTTTTTTTTTTTTCTTTCTATAATCGGTGATTGGCATTTTATATTGTTCATATGAATGAAGGGTTATAAATATGTTACTTATATAATTTTATTAGATTGATGCTTGAGCTATAAATTATCAGTCCATGAAGAGTTGGTTGGAGAGTTCTTTAGTGGCGAGTGGAGAGAAGCTATTATAAAAGATGAAATTAGAGAGAAATAAAGAGTGTCAAGTTAACCTTTTTTTTTATATAACATGTGATTCATATTTTATATTGGTGTTATCAATGGAGGGTTAAATATGTCACTTACATAATTTTATTAGATGGATGCTCGAGCTATAAATTCTATTTCACAAATTATTAAAAAAATATTTTTACAAGAAAATTATTAATTTTTCAGACCCAAAAAAATTATTAATTTTACTTTTTTAAAATTATTAAATAATTAATTATGAATTTACTAGAATTGATTTCATCCTACCTTTTACACCCTCAACAAAAATTGCTTATTTAGTTTTAAATCAATAAAACTTTAATGTCAAACTTTGAAAAATAATTTTCATTACTATTTTTTAAATGTTAGTGGGCCAATGTTATCATAGGAAATAGTATAAAAGTTTTAGCAACAAAAAATCGAAAAATGTATTTTGCCTTCTTAATTAGCAAGATGCAGTCCCAATATGTTTGATTCGAAAGATTAAAATAAATAAATAACAAAAAACCTTTTATGAAACCTCTTAAAGAAAATGTTACCAAAGGAGAGAGAGGTGATGTCACGAAGAGAGAAATGAGAATCCATTTATGAGTTTGGTAGCAACAAGTCAAACAGGAAGTTGGCTTTGTGACTATGTTTCTTGTTTTAAGCCCTAAGTTTCGAAGTGAAAACGTGGAGGCATTCCCAGCAAGAGAAGTCAGCCTTAGCAATGTGATTTCTACTTTCTAAACCCCAAAAGAGACCTACTTTAAACTTCTTTCCACAAATTCTATTCAAATGCAAGAAATTTATTAAAAATCAAAGGGTTTTGTTTTCTTGAATCAAACTTTCAGTTTTTGGAATATATCAGAAAGAATATGAGACGGGGGGTTCAAAGAAAAAGCCTTGCAGAAGAGCTGTCCCCTTCTACCTACTATGGGATTTGTGCTCTTGGAGGAACACTCAGTGCTGGGACTGCCCATCTTGCGATTACTCCTCTTGATGTCTTGAAAGTCAATATGCAGGTTTTTCTTCTATCAATGCTTTATTTATTTATTTGAAATCATGCTTTATTTATTCTTATTATTAATTAAATTGCATTTTTGTTGCTGATATGCCGTAAATTATATTTGATTGGAATGTAATAAATGTGAGTTTTTTCTTTTTTTGGTGGGTTTTATTTCTTATATTATATTTGGAATCAGTTTTGGTCTGTTTTTGGTGGAGTGTAGTGATCATAAAATTGGAAAACTAGATTAACTCTTTGTCAGCACATTATGGAAGAGTTTCTAGCCGCCATGAATTATATGCTGTGGTTCCTTATACTTTGATGATTTCTGCCTCTCCATTTCTTAGGTGATTATTTAAATCTCGTATTTTGTTGTGTGTTGTTGTTTTGTTCACTGCTATGTAGGATTTTTTGAAACTTTGGAGTGTACTAGAAACAAAGATTATCTAGTTGATATACTTGGCCTGAGTGCAGTAGTATATTTCCTTTTCTCCCCTATGTTTTGGCAATTTGATTCTTGAATTTTGTTTATATTTAAACTAGTGAAGTGACATATTTAACTTACGTTGGTTTTATTCTTGAATAAGCTTCTTTCTTCTTTTATGTCTCTCTCGAATGCTTCACTTATGAGAGAGAACAATGTCTCGAACTAACATTATTTTCTAATTATTGATTTTGTTCTATGACAGGTAAAATAACTTTTCAAGCAATGATTCCCATGTATCTTAATTTTCATCATTTGCTTCTTTATATGTTTTTCTTTGTTCTCTGCAACTTTAGCCCCATTTCTTAGCCAAAATTTGAAGCTGCTCATGATCTTTAACTTTTTCATTTTAGGTGAATCCAATAAAGTATAACGGTATTTTGTCAGGATTCTCTACCCTTTGGAAAGAACAAGGACCTTCATCCCTCTGGAGAGGTTGGTCTGGGAAATTATTTGGATATGGTGCTCAAGGTGGCTTCAAATTTTCTCTTTATGAATATTTCAAGAGGCTTTACTCTGATGCCTTGCTAGACCAGAATAGGACTTTCATATACTTCCTCAGCAGTGCATCTGCACAAGTATTTGCAGATGTGGCTCTTTGTCCATTTGAAGCAATCAAAGTTCGGGTTCAAACTCAGCCCAAATATGCAAAGGGATTGTCTGACGGGTTTCCAAAACTATATAAAGCTGAAGGACTTGCAGGGTAAATTATCTACAAACTTGATGAGTTTCTTTTTGTCCTTCTTCAATAATGTTTACCATAATATCATTTAATGCAGCTTTTATCGAGGAATTTTTCCACTTTGGGGCCGCAATCTTCCGTGTAACATTACTATTTCTTTGCATACTTGGACATCTCAGTTCCTTAGTTTTGCTGTTATTTTGACTTGAATAAATCTGTCCTTAATGGCCATTGCGTAAGAAAAAGGGAAAAACATGTTTTCCTACCTAATATGTTAAAATTTGTTATGCATAATTTTTATGTTCTCTAATCATTTGATTAGTGGACTACTTCAGTATTTGCACACTAATCCTGGCCTCGTCATAATTCTGTTTAGTTACAACCTGAAGAAAATGGTAGTATGGCTATGTGATTTCACATTTGTAATAATAAACTGTCTTCTGTTAAAAATGTTCAACATCTATAAGTTGTTTGCTCTCATCCAGTCAATGCGAGAAATAAGTGGCATGCCTCAAGCAGGGACTAGAACAATTCTCCTGGGGAGGGTTTTAATTGTTGGAAGCAACAGTTTGGGTACCGTTTAGATTTAGATAAGTGTTTGGTTAAATAGGATTGCGAAATTGAGGGAATTAAATAATAAAATTTCAAAGAGAAGTATGCAAGAGAAGATATAAAGTCAAATGAATTGCATTAAGACGAGTCTTTTTTAGTCAGTGTGAGCGACACTGGAAATTTCTAAAACTTTCCAGCTTGATGGAGGGTTTGACTTTCTTTCTCTTTCTAGGTGCAACTGCTAGGAATCACAAAGTTCACTAGTATGACTGGGAAAACCAAAATAGTAAGTTTTTTTTTTTGCAGAAAACCAAAATAGTAGAATATCTTAAATTGAAAAGTAAGTTTTTTGAAGAAGGAAGGT
Source organism: Triadica sebifera (assembly GCA_023653625.1). Taxonomy (NCBI): domain Eukaryota; kingdom Viridiplantae; phylum Streptophyta; class Magnoliopsida; order Malpighiales; family Euphorbiaceae; genus Triadica; species Triadica sebifera. Next base: position 11,865,338 of record CM042898.1, on the reverse strand, counting down.
GCATGAACTTTCCATAGTGTATATTTTCATCAAGGTCTAAAAGTTGCTGAAACCTTGATCAGCATAAAACTGGTTCTTATAAACATGAAATTGATCTTCTATGAGCAGTGGAAATGAATTCGCAGGAAAGATCTCCATCAGGAAATACTACAGAAGTCGTCAAAAGTCTCTTTTCTCCTCTTATGCTCTAGACCATAGCTCAATATTTCTTTCTTCTGACTTTATATATATATATATATATATATATATATATATATATATATATATATATATATATATATATATATATATATTAAGCTCCTTCATTTTTGTTCTATTAGTTGCAACCATTCTTAGTTATATTTGAATATTCCATGGTTGCTTCATTTCCTTTGTCTAGGAAGCCAAAAAAAAAAGTGTGTAAATATAACTTAAAGCCATTATCACAGATGGGTGTGAGCTGGGCGATAAACTTGCTGGTGTATTGTAGATTGCTCAGTCAAACCTCCTTTCTCGATTTTAAGCGCTTTATCGGTGATTATAATGGAATTCTGCACATCAGTGTGACGACAGTCTCAGACTGCAAGAATATCATCTGTTCAAACCCACGATGGTAAGCATCAAGTGGCTTGAAGGACTTAGCGCCATGACTAGTGGTATCAAAGCCAAAGGTTAGCCTTTCTGGGTAAATGGATTGCTACTACAATGTAAGGCCTCCGTATTAGAGTTCATAGGCATAACCTTAGCCAGTTCAAGAGTGAGAATTCGACAGAATCTTTATATGTGTTACTGGAATGGGAATGCTCTCAGGATCTGAAGATGTGTTATTGATTAACCAAGGCATCCAATTTTGGCTTTTTGTGATTCGGTTTAAGCATTTCTTAGAAGTCACCTAATTAGAATTTCTTTTGGTGACTCCTCAAATAGGCAACCTATAATAGCAATTTAAGCACGAGGCAACTTTTAAATTATTAAGAGGTTAGTATCTATTATGATTTTTTCCGCAAGGTGAAAACCTTGGTGGCTGAATTACTTTAATTTTGACATCTGCACTAGTTGTGAGCAATTGCATGGAAATAAATGTATTATTCTTTGGCACTAAGCTTCCATGTTAGGATTCTTACTGGGGTGAAACAGCCAGATACTGCGATAATGGCCAGTTTCAAAGAATGTCAATGATTGCAATTGCTTTTGTTGATCATCTCAGTAATTTTTTCGGTTCTTATCCCTTTGCTTCACTTCAAAAAGTTCCTTTCCTAATTATCTTTCTGGCGATGCTGTGATTTGCAGTTTCTATGATAATGTTTTCAACATTTGAGCATACAGTGGATATGATATATCAAAATGTTATTCAGAGGAGCAAGGAAGATTGCTCTAGAGTTCAGCAGCTTGGTGTGACATGTTTGGCAGGCTATATAGCTGGAGCTGTTGGTACTGTAATTTCTAATCCTGCTGACAATATTGTTGCCTCTCTTTACAACAAAAAGGCTGATAATGTGCTTCAGGTGCATTTCTAAATCAAATGTTTGATAGTTTTTTGGTCAGGTTGTTGAAGTTAAAAGGGATTTGATTGTATTATATAATATCCATCAGGTTGTGAAGAATATTGGACTAGTTAATCTTTTCACTAGAAGTCTTCCTATTCGGATCATACTTGTGGGGCCAGTAGTTACCTTGCAATGGTTCTTCTACGACACAATTAAAATACTAAGTGGACTGTAAGTACTTCCACTCATCATCCTTAACAAACTCTGCAACTTTACTGGAGCAGACATTCTTTATATTATCACATAATTAGATCCACGACTGGGATCCCAAGAATCATAAAGATTGTGAAAGCTAATAATGAACTCAACCTTTTTTATGGTTTATAAGCGATTCATTTCTGATGGACAGAAAGAAAACAATAAATTCTTTTTTCCATTAGCAAAAGAGTTCTGTTAATGTTTTATAAAACATTTTTTTACCTCAACAAAGTTATTCTGGCAGAATAAGGAATCATTTTAGAAATTGAAATGATTCTTGAAACAGTGGTTATCGATAATTTCATCAGTGCTGGTTACAATTTATTTCTATTAAGTGCTAGAAATTTTGTATTTTTTTGTCTACCTCACATATTCTTGTCGAATACATTTTAGGCCTACAAGTGGAGGACTAAGTGTACATCAGAAAGGCTCTGCTAACATATCAGCTTAAACTTTGAAAGGATAAAGCTTTAAAGTGATTAGTTGTAATATCTCAAGACAATATGATATCTTTAATAAACGAGATTTATTTTTCCGGTTCAATATATACAGAAGTTATTACATTGGTTGAAAAGATGCATTTCTTTTCTTTTTTAATTGATATATTCTTCTCAGGTTGATAAAACGAGAACTACATATCTATAAAAAAACAAAAAGCAGCAGACGAGAGTTGTAAATCATTACCATTCCTATAAATAGACCAATAAGTTTAGTAAGAGGGTTGGTTTATCTCCTTATTTTGCTATAACTTGGTATTGAAAGTAAAAATTTAGGAAACTTGAGTGACCACAGCAGAGACCATCTTATCCATTCCACACATGCCATGGCCTCTGCACAAGCGATAATACCCCTCTTCTCCCCATTGCTTACCCCATGAATTCTTTATGATCCAATATGGCTTGTATCCAAATCTAAGAATTGAGTATCCTTTTGCACCATACCCAACTAGCAGAACCCCATGATTAATCCATTTCTTCCCACAAATAAGCGGACATGACACTCCTCCAATGTAAGTTTGCATAAAGATTGCATTCAACCCAACTGCAGTTTCACAAAAATATATACACATATATGTAAATGTGTTTAAGTTATGGGCATTAATAAGGTCATAGGCAGATTTCGAGCAAAATCTTACCTGCTAGAGGTCCATGGTGGACTAAATGTGCTGCGATTTGATTCTCGTCAATTGGGACATTAGTGAAATTAGCAACTCTCACTGCTATTTTCTTCGGATTAAACTTGCATTCGCCGCGATTTCCTGTGTAAGGATAAGAATTTTCCTCTTCTATCCCTCCTGCCTCCATCAAGTACCTGTAAGCATTCGTCATAAGACCTCCACTGCAACCATTGTCACATGCATCCTTCTCTGTTATGTCGCACTTAACAAGAAGAAAAAAAAAAATTAAACAAGTTAATGACGAAACTCAACAAGGGATTCAAAGCTCATCAACATTAACCTAAATGCAATGTTGCAGCTTTAAGATCGAAATGCCAATAGCGAGAAACGAGTACTAACCACATTATCACAGTCCAGCAGCTGCTGCTCACTAAGATTGAGAAGCTTCCCAGTTGAAATGAAATGGGCTCCTTCAATTGCTCCAGTGGTGCTAAAAGCCCAGCATGATCCACATGCACCCTACATTTTAGAATCACAAGTTCCATATCTAAGTTCATTTGTATTCATATAAAAAAACCAAGCACAGAATTTGACACATTCATGTACCTTCCCCAATTTTCCTTATCTAAGTATGCAAATTTAGCTCAATTCTATTTCATACAACATAGAATTTTGCACATCCATTACCTTCCTTTTTTCTATTTCTTGAAGGGAGAAATGATGAACTATCAAAGAAGAAACAACTTATTAGCATTTAAATCCTTTACCATCTTCAAAGCAACATACTGAGACACTCCCCCAACAAGTATTGTGTTATATATTTTTCTTGTCTAAACCAGGATATTTATGAACCTATCATGTTTCAATATCTTAGTGAATGGGCCTAATGATAATTATAGGTGACATAATAACACATAATCTTAACTTCACCATAACGGACATCACCGTGACAGATGTGACTCAAATAGGGGTATGCATTGGTTGATTTGAGTTTAGACTCGAACTGAGCAATCCAAAATATCAGCACAATCCCTAAAAAATTCAACATAAATCTAATTGAATTATCGAAACATTTCTATTTGGTTCATTTTGAAACCGAATTTTGAATCTAAGAATAAAGGAACTATCCCTCCAAAACTAACCTGAAATATAAGCATAATCTCCTAGAAATTCGATCACATAACAAACCAAATCAAATTACAAATTCAGTTCTATTTGATTGTCTTGTTTTAGTATATTTGGTCTTCACTCAACCTTTGACCCAAACTCACAATTCCCGAGAGAGAAAACAAATATAAAGAGACTACATGCAGTGAAAAAGTTCTATTAATCTTTTTTTCTTAAAAAAATATTGAAACTAATTCTTTTTTTCATTTTTTTTCTTTGAATCTTCGCACATCGCATCGACTTATTTTAATAGCTTTTTTTTTTTTTTTCAAAACTTCTATTTTTATTGTTTAAGGGAAATGAATTCACTAAAGATTTTTTTTTTGAACATTCAAATAATTAGGTTAGAGATTATAAAGATCCTTAAATGTAGAATAGTCAAATTGGAATTTTAGAAAATAGTACATTGTTCAATTCAATTTTAATTTTTTAGTTTGCAGGAGGTTTCACTGCAACCTAATAATTATTTTGGTAAAAGAGGTCTGTCTCGATTAGGGGTGGCAACGGATACGAATTTCGCGGGTACCCGCATCAATCTGAACTCGTTTAAACCCTAATGGATAACCCTATTATGGTTTTGAGACGAGTTTGGGTAGCAATATTTAAATCCGTCACGGATTTGGGTAGGGTACGAGTAGAGGCATTCGGGTACCCACTACCCGATAAATCCGATTATATATATATATATATATTATGCAATTTATTCTATTTTAATTTATTGAATATAATGATATAATTATTTTTTCATATATTTTTATAGATTTATGAATTGCAAATGTAATGGAAGTTTAAAATGTGAAATATAATTTTTCTATCATAATGAATAATATTTAATTTTATTGTTATTTTTGAACAATTTGATAAATTATTTTAATTTGAATGTGTTGAATTAAATTTTATGTTTTATTTGATTTTATAGTGATTTATGGTAGATTATTTATATATTTATAGATTTTTAATTATTTAATTAGTTTAAATTTTATTTTATTTTAAATTTTTTTAATGATAAACGGATAATTATTCAGATTCGGGTATTAATCGGGTAATGTTAATCGGATTTGGGACGGATACGGATATTAATATTATAATTTTAAACGGATTTGGAACGAATTTGGATATCAGATAAAACAATTTTCACGGATATTCTACATGTTGTCACCCCTAGTCTCGATCACCATATCACTAACAAATTTCCTTACTAACCAACAAGATTAACTCATTTAGTGTAAAATTAATTATTTTGCATATATTGGATATTGATAATCACAGACTAGGTATTTTTAATTAATTGAGTGTTCAATTAATCGTAGAAATATTAAATGAAATTAAGAAATAAGCACAATTATGGAATTGCATGTACCTGCATCTTGACTTCAGTAACAGCACCCTTCTTCCTCCAGTCAAAGCTGCTGGGCAAGCCACTAGTATCCAGAAACGACGCCGAAGCGACAACCTCAACATATGGCGCCCCACCTCCTGAAACACCACCAGCATACATTCTCCCGAACTCCTCCTCAGTCAAATCCATGAACTGAGTGACACCATGGATAGCCGTAGGATCCAAAGCCTGATGCTGAGCGGCGCTGATTATATTCCTGGCGAAGATCCCAAGACGGTGGATGTACTCATCTCTAGTAGCGTACTCTTTGTTATACTTGTTGATGAACATGTTGAATTTGGCTTCAGTACTGGTACCCAAAAGAAGAGCACCATCCTTCAAGAATTTCCGGTGATAAAGGGTGGGATCGTCTGTGACCTGGAGTATAGTTTCATCAAAACTTGCAGAGACCGTGTAGGTGAGGATCGCCAGTGATATTAATATTATGGTGGGTGTGAAATCAGCTGGGGTTTCTTCACCCATCCTCTTTCAATTTTTTTTCTTCTCTTCTCTAGTTCTTGATTCTTGAGATCGATCGGCCTCTACAGGTTAAAGAAATGAGGAAGAGGAAATTAAGAGATATGATGCACAGGCTGACTAAATATCCTTTGAATTTAGTAGTTTAAATCGTCGTGGGAATTTATGGAGAAAATGGGTGAAATTAAAGGGGTAGGACGACAGGTGGAAGGTGAATAGATAATGCATGGGATTGTATTTGCTACGTGCATGTGCGGAACGGTGCCTCGTGGTGATATAAACCACAACGAAATGTGCAACACAAAAATTTATTCCTAAACTTATTTTAGAATATCCTTTGATATCTTACAATTTTTTTTTTAACAAAAGTCGAACAATACCTCATAGCAAGACATTATTGAGGACAAAAAACACTAATATTTTCTTTCTAAAATTATTATTTTACATGTTTTTAAAACGCGGTTAGCTATTTTGATTTATTTAGAAAATATACTTACAACATAACTCAAAGATATATTAGCTATTTTAATTTTACTAATACCATTGTATTTAAAATATAGTCTATAATATTAATTATTCTTAAAAAATTTAAATAACTTGTGGCGGCACCGCCTCCCCACCCGAACCGCAACACGTATCCGGATGAGGGAGCGCTGCTACCTGTCTTTCTTACTTCTTCAATTCGCTATATATATATATATATATATATATATATATATATATATATATATATATACTCATGTATATAAGGATATAAACAAAAATCGTAGTACAATTTATTTACATAAAATAGTAATTTATAATATTAGCGGAATTCTTAACAAATTTTAAAAGCAAATTTTACAAACTCAAACATTTCTTTAATAAAAAGTCAAATACAAAAGTTTCAAAACTTGTAAACCACTTTCTCAAGATCCGGCTGCTTTACTTGAATGGGATCACCACTTGCTTTATCTAGCGTCTTCAGCTACCTTTCTATATCTGCGTAGAAATTAAACTCCACGCTAAGCTCTAAGCTTAGTGGTGCATATAAAGAAGACAATATACTATATCATGCAACAAGTATTAACAAATATCATTTTGTGCATAAAAATGTTTGCATGCATGACTATCAACATATTCCTATTTCATAAAAGTATAAATGTCATGCTCATATAGGCATCGTTATTTTCATTATCTTTAATAGCAAAGTATTCTGTAAATCTCTTTATCATTACATTTCAATCTCATATCATCATCATTTTCTTATTCTTTCATTTTCTTATTTTTCCGACATATCCTCATTATCTTGCCCACATCACTCTAAATTTTTGGACTGACTGGATACGGGTTATGGATCAGGAGTGCTCACAACAAGCTTATGCCACCCTGTCCACTATCTGGCTCATAAGAGCTTCTCAAATCAATGGCGCTCACAACAAGCTTTAGCCACATTGATTGAGTATAATTTCATCATAGATGAATAATCGGATCAAGGCCGCTCACACAAGCTTATGACACCTTGTCCTCATTTATATGTGCTCATCGGAGCTTTCTCAAGTCAGTAGCGCTCACACAAGCTTTAGCCACACTGACTGAGCATCCCAGACCAATGGCGCTCACAACAAGCTTTAGCCACATTGGTTGAGGTATAGTACGGTACCGTTCGCCCCCTTAATGACATGTCATCTATCATGATTCTAGTCCGCAAGTAGAGTAATGGGCTTCTTTATATTTTTACATCAATCATTCACAAGTACAATAAGTACTTTAAGTTAAAGGTTATATATGTTTATTGACTAAATTCCAGACGCTTAAAATGGATGCGGTGAAAATTTTGTAAATATATTACTTGTTATATGCGTCTGTTATTTACAAATGTCAGTCATATAAAGTTTAGGCGTCTGTCATTATAAATAACATACGCATATAAGTAATTATATGCGTCGGTCATTTATAATGACAGACGCATATAACAACTAAGCTATTTACAAAATTGTCACCGCCTCTATTTAAAGTTTTAGACGAAATATACGCATCTATCATTTATAATGACAGATGCATATAACTTAAAAGAATATGCGTCTGTCATTATAAATGACAGACATATAAATGTTAGACGTCTGTCTTAAATAATAACAGACGCATATGATGTTATAATAGACGTCAGTTATTATTTAAGACAGACGCATATAAGTTTTTTTAAAAACCTAAAAATGAGCCTCTTTACACAGTTTCGTCTGCAACAAATTATTTTCATCTGAAACTACTCATACATTTCGTCTCATCAACAGATCTAGCTTGTTAAATGGGATGTGGGGAGGGGGGGAGTCCAATCTGACATTCTAAGAGAAAAGGGTACGTAAAGATTTAAAAGCTTATAATTTTAATTTTAATTTTAATTTTGTGGTTATTATTTACTGTTCTGGTTTTTATTTGATGATATGGGTTGTTGGATATTTCTGCTTCTTTCTTTTGCTTTCGATGATATGGGTTTTTGATGAGAGGGAGAGTGTGCATCAGAATTCAGAAGTCTCAGTGCTTCCCTGCCTCTCTGATTTTGATGCAAAATAAGTGATAAAAATAAAAATTAGAAGAATAACTGAAAATGAGAAATATAAAGGGAAAGTTGTGCTCGTACGTTGTCTAAATCAGTAGATGTCTCTACTTGCATTTTTCTCCCCAGCTCTTCTTTGAGGGTTTAAGAGAGGGAAAATTCATTTTAATATTTTTTTCTTTTTGTGTTTGTGAAATTGTGAATTATGTGTTATAAATTATAATCATGTTGAAATTAATTATAATGTGCTTATATCCTAATAATTAACATCTGTTACTCAATTTTTTTGACAAATTAACCACGGAACAGAAAAAAAAAGGAGAAAATGGCTGCTGGATTAGCTGGTATATACATGCAAGTGTATATATATATATATATATATATACATATATATATATATTCTTGTAGTTTCTTTATCTGTGTGTGAGTTCTGAAAAAGAATGTTTTTGAAACTGAGAAGAAAATGATTTTGTTACAATAATAATACTTTTATTTTCTCTTTAATCAGAAAAACATTTTTTTTATCAAACAAAGCTTCCATAAGCATCAAATTCTTGGAAATTAGTTGTAATCACAAAAAGGCCTATTAGTTTTACTAAATCAAGTTAGATATCTTCTTATAAACTCACTTGGATGATTTAACAGTAAATTTAGATTTAAATAAATTATAGAGAATCAAGCTAATATATATTCTACCAAAAGAAAAAAATGAATAAATGGAAACAAACCCAAACAACTGACTCTAGAAAAAGAAAAAAGAATTAGTTATGGCATTATATGATTAATTCTAGTATAGGATTCTTTCATGTTGAGTTAAAGGATATGTTATGTTTATTTAAAAACTAATGTTTGTTCTTAATGAATAATCAAGATTAAATGTTATAATCAAAGGCAGATTATTTATTTTTTTAAAATAAATCATTCATTGATAATCAATAATGGAGATTAAATAACCATGACTTATCATGTTATAATCAAAGGCAGATTATTTACTTATTTTCAAATTCATGTTTGCATTTGTCCTGTTTTTTTGTATGAAAATATAGAACTGATGTTTCTCAAGTCTTTGATTTGCATAACTAAATTGTTACATTTTCACGGCTTATAGATTTTGCTATTACTCATTTTCTTAGTTTTGTTGATTAAGTAATCTTATTCCTCATTTTCTCTCTTTTTAATGATATTTAATCATAGGATTCCTGGTCCTCAACTTACTAACTGTGTTTTGGATATCTAAGCTCTTTTGTTTACATTGGTTGTTCATTATATCATCTTGGTGACCTTTATGAAGGGGTCTTCCATTGTTGTTACCTTGTTTAGATGTGGTTCTCAGATGTCATTCATAACTCCTAAATGTCTGAATTCATTTTGGGGCTTTATTGGCACCAAACATTTGTCATCATGGAGATGATTCTGCAATCTTTTTTATTCAATTACCTCTTGTTGATGGAAAACTTTTCCCTTCCTCGAGTTAATTGTTTATAGCTTTGTTAAAGCTTTTTCCGCTTATATGCTTTCTACTTTTCTTTGATTTTATTAATTCAACTAAATATACCTTCTATTGATAGGGACTTGTCCTACAACCAGCTAACAGGAGAGATTCCATTCAACATTGGTTTCTTACAAGTAGCCACATTGTATGTGCTTGCAACTTATCTCTATTATGGTTGACAACTTTGATTTTGGGAGTGCCCAATGCCATTTTATGAATTTTAATCTTGATCCTCACTTGATAATATGATAGATTTTGATCTCAGACCAGGCTTCATTCCTCATATCAAGTTTTCCGTATTGAAATACAAGAACACTCGAGGTATATTTTCCTCATCTTAATATCATCAACCTTCTATTGATTTTAGTCATTATGGTTGCATAATTCCTACTTGAATTTCATGTGTATATAAATTTTCCAACTATATATGTATATATATATATATATTATGTTTCCAGATAGTTGCATTAACAGTTTAGCAATGATATGAAATCGATATTTTCAATCAACAATGGATTCAAAATCATCAATACCCATTCAAGATTTACTGATCATCAGATGTATAAGGATATTATATATAATGTTTCTCTTTATTAAAAAACAATAAGACTTATATATATTGAACCTTTTTTGTGTGGTTAGATATGGATCAAAGTTGGATGTATGGTAGACGCACTACATTTGAATATTTGAATGGAGTTGCGGAATTTATTAGAATTGTGGAGGAAAAGCAAATAAGGGAAAGAGAAGAAATGATTGTATGTCCTTGTGTTGATTGTAAGAACATGAAAAAGTTTCGAGATGTTCATATAGTGAAATCTCATATAATAAGAAGTGGTTTTAAGGAAGGTTATACGCGGTGGATATGGCATGGTGAGAGTGTTTTAATTGGGACACGTTCTAATAATAATGAATTTGATCAACAAGGAGAAAATAACATTGATGATGAAGAGATTGATCGTGTAGATGAGATGATAGATGATACGAAACATTTTGTGGAAAGGCCGGAATACCTTCAGAGATTGTTAAACGATGCTGATAAACCTTTGTATCCCAGTTGCAATAATTTCACAAAATTGTCAGCCGTTTTTAAACTCTGTAACATGAAAGCAAAAAATGGATGGAGTGATAAGAGTTTCACGACACTATTAGAATTGTTGCAAGACATGCTTCCGGAGGGAAATGAGCTTCCCACATCTACATATGAGGCTAAGAAAATGTTGTGTCCCATGGGTATGGAATATAAGAAGATACATGCATGTCCAAATGATTGTGTATTATACCGAAATGAATATAAGGACTTGCATGAGTGTCCAAGGTGTGGAGCATCACATTACAAACATGGGAAAGTTTCTTCTGAGGATAAAAAAGGGCCTCCAGCTAAAGTATTAGGGTATTTACCTATAATAGCAGTATTCAGACGCCTGTTTGCAAATGCAAAAGATGCAAAAAACTTAAGGTGGCATGCAAAAGGAAAAAAACATGATGGAAAACTTAGACATCCTGCAGATTCTCCTCAATGGAGAACAATTGATAGAACGTTCCCAGAATTTGGTGGTGAAGTTAGGAATCTGAGGCTTGGACTTTGTACGGATGGAATCAACCCCTATGGCACACTCAGTAGTAAACATAGCACGTGGCCAGTTCTTCTTGCGGTTTACAATCTGCCTCCTTGGCTGACTATGAAGCGTAAGTATATTATGTTGTCGTTGTTGATATCAGGGCCTAAACAACCGGGAAATGATATTGATGTTTACCTTGCACCACTTATTGATGATTTGAAACTGTTGTGGGATGAAGGTGTGTCGATGTATGATGCATACAGTGAAAGCATGTTTACCTTACATGTCATGATATTTTGCACTATAAATGATTTTTCGGCTTATGGTAACTTATCTGGGTACACCGTGAAAGGAGCAAAAACGTGTCCGATTTGTGAGGACAACACAATGGACCAACGTTTAAATCATAGCCAGAAAAATGTTTATATGAGTCATCGAACATTTCTCCCTCCTAATCACCCTTATCGTAAGAAGAAAAAGTCTTTCAATGGATATACCGAAATGCGAGTAGCTCGTTTGCCATTAACAGGAAATGAGGTTTTTGAACGAGTTAGAGAAATTGATAATGCATTTGGTAAACCTTTTAAACCTACTCAAAAGGGTCATTGGAAAAAGAGATCTATATTTTGGGATCTTCCATATTGGGAATACTTACCGGTTCGTCATTGTATTGATGTTATGCACGTGGAGAAAAATGTTTGTGATGCTATAATAGGGACATTGTTGAATATACCGGGAAAAACAAAAAATGGTATCAAAGTAAGAAAGGACATGTTAGAAATGGGCATACGGATGGAGTTAGCACCTCAAGATACTGGGAAACGAACATATCTTCCCCTAGCTTGTTATACGTTGTCTAAAAAAGAGAAAACAAGCTTTTATGAGTGTCTTTATGGTGTTAAAGTTCCATATGGATTTTCATCAAATATTAAAAGTCTTGTGTCAATGAAAGAATTAAAGTTGATAGGTATGAAGTCTCATGATTGTCATGTTTTGATGCAACAATTTTTACCGATAGCAATTCGAGGAATACTACCGAATCATGTGAGGAATGTTATCACAAGACTTTGTTTTTTCTTCAATGCAATTTGTTGTAAGGTCATTGATCCAGATAATTTGGATGAGTTGCAAGCCAATATTGTTGTTACTTTATGTCAATTTGAAATATATTTTCCACCTTCCTTTTTTGACATAATGGTGCATTTGGTTGTTCATCTTGTTAGAGAGATTAAATTGTGCGGCCCAGTGTATTTGAGGTATATGTATCCTTTTGAGAGATTCATGGGTATCTTAAAAGGGTATGTGAGGAACCGATATCGACCTGAAGGTATTATTATTGAAGGTTACTCGGTTGAGGAGGGTATTAAATTTTGCACAGACTACTTATCAGGTGTTGAACCTATTGGCATTCCTAAGTCTCATCACGAGGGAAGACTTGGAGGTAAAGGAACAATTGGATTTAAAATGGTATTACCTGGTGCTCAGATGCATGAGAAAGCACATCTCATTGTGTTGCACCACCTTACACAAGTTCATCCATATTTAGAAGAGCACATGTCCATTTTAAGGCATCTGAATCCATCCAAAGGTGAAATATGGTTGACAAATGAACATAATAGTTCTTTTATTGGATGGTTTAAAGACCGAGTGATGCGTGAGTTATCAGAAGTGCTAGAAGATGTAACTGATACCATAAAATGGTTAGCCTATGGCCATAGGATGAATATACGGTCTTATGAAGGATATGACATCAACGGATATACCTTTTACACTAAACGTCAGGATGACAAAAGCACAATGCAAAATAGTGGAGTTACTTTGATAGCTTCATCACGAGAATTTTCTAGTGCTAAAGACACCATGCCAATAGATGCTACGATGTCATATTATGGTGTATTTGAAGACATTTGGGAGCTTGATTACAGGGAATTTATGATTCCTCTCTTTCGATGTAAATGGATTGAAAACCGACGCGGTGTTCGAGTGGATGAGTTAGGAATCACTTTGGTTGATTTTAGCCGATTGGGTTATCAAGATGAGCCATTCATTCTTGCTTCACACGCTAAACAAGTATTTTATATTATTGACCCTGACGATAGTAAGTGGTCTATTGTTCTTCAAGGTAAGAGGCGTATTGTTGGTATCGATGATGTGGTAGATGAGGAAGAATATGATCAGTTTGATGAGACTCCCCCGTTTTCTGTCGGGTTACCAATGCCAGTTGGGGAATATATTTTAGATTCAAATTACATGCGTGATGATCATACCTAAGGCATATGGATTGAAAAAGGATAATAATTGATGCATATATGTTTCTTGTAAGTTTATTTATAAATGTGTATTATGATTAATGTGGTTTATACTCATAATTACCAGTTTTGTTATTGTTTATCATATAAATCTATTGTTTTTATTTCCCTTTAAAATAAAGTATTATTATTGTGGATTATACTAACATGTTTCTTTGTTATGCTTATGTTACAGGAAATCATGTCCAATGAACAACCAGATTCTGAGCCATCAAGTATCATGACAAAAAGGAAAACTAGGGGAGCTACCACGTGCAAAAAATTGAAGAAGCAAGGGAATGAACAAAAGACAATAGATTTCGATGAGTTTGATCGCCCAACAGGAACATACGCCGATATATTTAGTTCCTACGTTGGCCTTGTTGCACGTTCCCATGTGAACATCACTATAAAAAGCTGGGATCTGGTCGATAAGGGTCTTAAAAATACAATTTGGGAAGATATCAAGGTAAGTTTCCTTCAAATCTATTAAGAAATTTGATTGTAAAGAAGTAAAACTAATTAATCTAAAATATTATTTTGCAGAAAGAGTTCAACATTCCGGATGATAAGAAAAATATTGTACTCAGAACTGTTGGAATGCGGTGGAAGGATTTTAAGTATCGATTGGTGGTTAAGTACATAAAGAATAAATCAGTACAAAAGTCACCATTGGAATTATATGACTTCATCACCGAGAAAGATTGGGAGGAGTTTAAACAAGCACATGAATCTGAAGAATATGAGGTACGAATTATGAAGTAGATTAATGCAATTTATATTTACATTTATGCAATGCTTTATAATGGGATCTTCATTATTTTGTTAACAGCAAATCAGTGCCAAGGCGAAGGAAAAGCAAGCAAAGAATGTGCATCCACATTTCTTGGGTCGTGTGGGCTATGCTAGGAAAAGGACTCAATGGATGGTTGAAGATCCCATCTCTTCTTTTTCATCATCACCATCCATGAGCTCTGATGTTACATCATCATATGATCGAAGCCTAGATTGGGTAAGAGCTAGAACAAAAAAGACAGAAGAAGGAAATTATATAATCCCAGTAGAAAAGACAAAAGAGGTGGCAACAAAAATCGTAAGTATAACTTGCTAAACAAACAATGGTATCATGGAATTTGTAGGGCTTTTTATTTATGATTGCTTATAACATATTGTTTATCTGGTGAATAGGAGACATTACGGGGAGAAGTAGCCCAAGGTAGCTGGGTACCTGAGAGGCATAATGACATATTGTCACGTGCACTTGAAAAACCCGAACATTCTGGCTATGTGAGAGGTGTTGGAAGTGCTGTGACCATCAAAAAATTTTATGGTAATCCTGGAAAAAGGAAACTAGCAACATTCGTCTCACCTGAAGTTTTTGAAGCGCTTGAGACTAAAATAGAGGCCAGATTATTTGTTAAATTCTCGGCACATATTGCACATCTTGATAATATGATAGAGGAGAGAACTATGAAGTCCTCTCAAATTGGCCCTGATATGGAGGTGGAGATGGGGCCTTCATTTGCTCGCCCAACTCCCAGTAGTTGTCACTCTGTGGACCCACCATTTTCAATATCAGAATTACAGGTAAAAAGTACATTAATTTCATTAGTTCCACTTCCCCTTTAATTTAGCTAATGTTGATTATTTGTGTTTTTGCAGACACCTACATCATGCAGACTTGCTACCATTAATGAAGGTAAGCAGGTGATTGTGGCAAGGGGTATGGTTTATCCATCCCTTATTGATGCTATGGTGCACAATCGACCAATCATGCCCAATCACGTCAAGGTATCTGTAGATGAAGTATTATCTGGCTGTCATAAAGCCGAACTTCCTGTGCCTACTGAATACTTAACTACAGTTGGGAAAACAGAAGGTAGCTTTGTTCAATGGCCACAACATCTTGTGGTTCTTGGAGAGGTAATAATTTCTAAACTTTTAAAAATTTTCAATATAAATTATCGCATTTCATATATCATAATTTATCATTAATTGATAGGAACTTAAATCCAAGCCATTAAAGAAGGCTCTAAAGAATAAAAAGGTAGCGGTTTATCGAAAGAATCAACTACAAAGCAACATGGGCCTTTAGTTAATGAGAACATTTTGGCAACTTTGAGTGGTGACATGAGGTTGATGCATGAGATGGTTGCTAAATTGCCTACTGGGTATATTTTTGAAGTTCCTGCAGACATTACAGTATTTAAGTATCCAGTAGATAATCAGATGATTCATGTTGGTATGGAAGACATCGCTCAACTCATCTCCATGGAATGGCTTGATGTCTCGATCATTCGAATATTTATGATGTAAGATTATACTAATTATTACTAATATTATAAGATTGATTTAAAAAATACAAAAATAATATTTATGTATGTATTGTGATTCATGCATGCAGGTACCTTCATAACTTGTGCGATACATTCTTCATATCGTCGATCGGATTTCTTTGTCCAACAATGCTTCGTTTGATGTTCACAGAGACTAACTCAGCTGAAAGATATATTATATAAGCTTTGAAGGAACAAAGAGATAAACATTTCATTCTACTACCATATTTCGAGAAGTAAGAAATATTTACATTCATGTTTGCATAATTTTTATTCTCAACATTTTTACTAACTTCTAACATATTTGTATATCTATAGTAACCATTGGATGTTGATTGTATTTTGCTGTGAACGGAGTGAGGCATTTTTCATGGATCCTCTATCTCGTGGCAGCCGCGATATAAGTCTGAAACCTCATATTAACCTGTAAGTTATAATACTACTAGCTTATAGTTTCTACGATATTTGTAGCATTTTCAATATTAATGCCGATTTTGATATACATTTATTTTTCAGAACCTATAGAACTTATGCTATAGAAGGTGGAAAAAATAAAGGTGCCAGGTTAAAATGGAATGACATTTCGGTGAGAATTTTATATTCTGAATTACTAGTTAAATTAAAGTTTTTATGATTTTATAATCCTTTATTTAGCATGGGACTTTGTTGTTTTTTCTATTTTAAGTGCCATCAACAACAAGGAGGTGTTGAATGCAGATATTACATCACGAGGTATATGTACGAAATTGTCGTATATCATAACAGTGATACAACATTGCTTAAGGTACGTTCTTTCAAATACTAGTCAGTTTATATTACAAGTATGATACATAACTAGCTATTAATTTTTTCATTTCTAACATATTTTCTATTATCTGTTTATTTGTCTTGTAGGGCTTTGAAAAAGGATCATATAGTCAAGATCAAATAGATGAAATTCGGCATATGTGGTCAAATTACTTTATGAGAGAGTGTATGTAATCTTTTTATTTAATTTTGTAAAATGTTTCATATATATTAATGAGAAATAAAATTTTAAATTAAAGAATTTTGAATAACTTGTAGATTAATTATTTAATGTGAATTGTTTTAGGCGTGATGTTATTGCTTTGATTTATTTAATTTTTTTAGTTTGTGTTGTCCTGTGAATTCTTGATTATTGAGTTTTGTGAGTTGAATGTTGGATGCCTATTGTGGCTTATTGAAGCTGAATTATTATGAATTTTGAAGTGCATAGGTTATATATATATGAATGGTAGCATTATAATAAACCTAAATTTAAAAAAAAAAAGCAAATACACGTCTGTCGTTTAATAATAGCAGACGCATATAATAGTTATACGCGTCTGTCATTTACTAATAGCAGACGCGTATAACCTTGATTATATGCGTCTGTCGTTATTAAACGACAGACGTGTATAATTGATTATATACGTCTGCTATTATTAAACGACAGACGCGTATAAATATTTATATGCGTCTGTCAAAATGACAGACACATAAAATATATATCATATGCGTCTCCTATATATGTGTCTACTATTTGACAGACGCATAAAATGCAAAATAACAGACACATATAACACTATTTTGTACTAGTGATTATTCTCAAATTTCAACACATCCATTTTTCTCATATTTATCAACATCTCAATTTTCTTGTTTTACAAGCATATAGTCATACTCATACATCTTTTCATTCATTTACTAGATTCATCAATATTCTCATGTTTATCATCTGCATCAGATTTCATATATTATCCATGACAATTCATTTTTCTACATCATATCATTTTTCTATATCACAACATATCACATTCTCACATCAATATATATATATACATATATCTATATTCGTATCATTCTTATTTCACTGGATAGACAATAACTTTCATTTACTTACCTGAATTCCTCAATTAATAACCACATTCATAATTTCAAATGCAGAGCATTCACGGCCGTGATTACTACATTCACGCCCGTGATCCCAAGCCGTGAACGCTACTGGAATGAATCGCCCAAAAGCATTCACGGTCGTGATTACTCATTCACGCCCGTGAATAAGTTCACTTCCGTGATTCCAACCCGTGAACGCTTCTGAAATAAATAGTACCATTTCTACCCAAAAATTCACAACCGTGACACAATCAGTCACAACCATGAACCCTCAAGTTCACGCCCGTGACTCAATAGTCACACCCGTGACTTTCAGCAGAAAATCTGCATATTCACCTTTCATTCATTCTAACATCATCCAAAACATACCAAATTCTATTTCATGCATTTCTAAGGCTCTTTACTCAACTTATTACTTTTCAATACATGTACATGCCTTGATCATACAAGATTTTCTAACATGCATCATTAATTCAAAGTCACACAAAGAACTCATTCATCCATTTCTAATCCTATGGTTCATGCCATAATTATCATCATTCTTGAAATTTCATTTATCTAAAATCATATTCAGCATACATTATTTCAAATAAAAATAGGCTATTGCCTTAAATTATGCACAAATCTTAATCTTTCTCCTTCACTCTTTTAGGTAGCTTTCTCTTTTCCTTTGCTCCTTAGAGCTTGTTCCTTGTCATTTGGAACTCCTACAACATCATAAATTATTATCATCATCATCTGATTTCCTCAAGACCCTATCTCTCTTTCTCTTTTTCAAAACCCTAGTTTCTCTCTCATTCCATATAAGTCTTGAATGAGCTCAAAATTCGAACTTCCTTTAGAAAAGATGAAGAAGAAGAAGAAATACTTCTTACTTACACTTTTCTTCACTTGATCACCACTTTGGAGATTTTCTCTCTCTCTACCAAACTTGATTTTTCTTCCTCTTTCTTGTTCTTTCCAGTTTCCTTATGAGTTATGGAACATGAAATTCACCTTCTCTTGCTCTTTCCCTTATCTTCCCTTCCTTTCTCTCTCTAGAATCAAGGTGAGCTATGGAGGAGAAGTTGTGGCTGCGTGACTGGTAAAGAAAAGAGAGAAAAGGATGCAGAAAATGAAGAGAAGAAGAAGAAAAGAGTCTTATATAGGGTACCCAAAAAGTCTTCATGTGGGACCCACCATTTTCCATTTTCTCCCAATTTTACACTTAATCAATATTAATCATCTTCCTTTAATATCATGGCCGGCCAACCCACTTTTAAATGTCCAAATTTCTTAAGTTAATTAACCATAAATCTCATTAATCCTCCAATTTTTGGTAAATTGCAATTTGACCCCAAAACTTATCAAATTTTGCAATTTAGTCCTTTACCGTAAATCAACTTCTTTAAACTTTAATATCACTTAATTAGGCATTTATAATTTAATTTAGCCATTTCTTAATCAATTTTGTGTAAATATCCGAATTTAGACTCCGATCGGTCAAATGCGTCAACTTCACGACACGTGCGACTCGGGGCCTAAATTAGCGGATGTTACATAACTAGTATTTTATAGTGGCCTATCAGGTCCAAATTTAATGTGTATTGGTCACTTAATGAGTTCATTTTGCTCGGACAAATTGGTACATGTGTAAATATTTTCAGATATACATCATAGACATTATTTTGTTTCTTAAAATTTTAAAATTTTCTTAAATCTTTGTTATAGATAGTTTTTTTTTTTATAAATTTTCTTAATGTTCTATTTTAGAAGTGTCTTATCTCTTATTTCATCAGTTTTATTTATTGATTCTATTTACTATTTTGTCTAAACCAAAATCCACAGGACGTGGTGTAGATTTTTAACTAGACATTGAGGATTCTCAAAGAAGCTAATTTATTTGTCTCTAAGCTTTTAAAATCTACATATTTCTGCCATTTATCTTTTCCGAATGCTATTTATAGGAGGGGATCTTCCCTAGTATGGCAGGGTATGTGTCATGGGTTGGCAGCCATCAGAAAGGAGAAGTAAGGTGGAATGTTTGTGGAGGCAATGGCATTACTATTTATGGCATAGAGTGGGATGCAGATATATAGAGTCTCTATTGGTTCCAAGCCTTTCTCAATTTGAGTTATCCTCTCTAAGGCCTTAAAATTCGGATGTTTATCTGGTAAGTGACTCTATATATCTGCATCCCACTCTATGTCAATGGATGTAAGCCTGTTGCGTTCCTTATTTACTCAGAGCGAAGTTAAAATAATTTAAACTATTCTTTTTTTATAAGTGTTAAAAATTTATTAATTAACCAAACCATGAAAAACTTAACATATTATAGTCAAACTAATCCAGATCATCAGATCTACCCAAAATACTCGACCTAGACTACAAAATGTTAAGTGAAAAAACCTGGTAAACAAAACAAAATAGAAAGAGACAACATAAATAACATGCAGAATAAAATCAAACAAGAAATAGAAAAAGAAGCATCAAAGAAACAATAAGAGAAAAACAAACAAGCTTGAGACTTTATAACCAGGCTATGAAATGGCTAGCTCTTGAATTTCCATGCTTTTCCAAAACATCTGCCATGGAATTTTTCTTTCGAGGTATATGCACAAAAGAGATGTTAAGGAACAGTCTTCTCAAATTTTCCATGTGACAAAACTCAGAATTTAGAGTCCAAGGACTTTCATCATTATCCTTTCCACACCATGAAATAGCGTTTAAAGAATTATATTCCACAATAATATTACGAGATCGATAAAGAATATCAACTGATAATTGGAGCTCATTTCTAATGGCAATAACTTCAATCGCATTCGAATCAACAATTCCACAAGAAATAGAAAACATACACTTAAAAGAACCTGAGTGGTCTCTAAGAACCCCTCCAGCACTGGCTGGGCCAAGTTTGCCTAGCGATGATCCATCGACATTCCACTTTAGAACATTTGTGGTGGAGCAACCCAATGGTTAGGAACCCTGCTGTTTAAAGGTGGAATTTTAAATAATTTAATAGTATCAACAGCAAGAAAAATATCCTGATTAAGTAATAGGTCTTCATCACCAATAGCTTTGAGCCAAAAACTAGCTCTATGAATTATAAGAAAGAATAATTGCTCACCATTAACAGATTTACCATTAAAAACCAATTCATTTATTTCTAACCATATTGACCATAAGGAAGCAAAAAAAATGATAACCTACACTTTCTTCTACAAGCCCCCAAACACCATACACTCTCAATGAGATAACAAAGCAACAAGGGTAGAAGGTACAACCCAAGAAAAACCCCACCAAGAAATTAATTTATACCATATTTGGCTAGCAAAATGATAGAGAACAAATAAGGATCTATCGATTTAGTCATCAAACCAAAAAAAAGGACATTTACTATTTGCAAGAATTCCTTTTTTCAACAACATCTCTCTAGTATTCAGTTTATTTAACATAGCTAGCCAAGAGAAAAACTCCACCTTAGGAGGTACTAAACTTCTCCAAACCTTAGTTATCATGGAGTTGAACATGAGACCAGATCTAGGTAATGAATTATTAGCCAAAACATATGCAGCTGATTTAACGGTTAATATTCCATTTGGATTATGCTGCCAAATGATTATGTCCTTACAATAAGGTGAAAAAAAAATTTCTTTAATGATGCTAAGAAGAGAATTTTCAAGGTTTTGTTCCCAGACTCTTAAAGACCTTGACCAATGCAAATTCCACATCCATTGCATACCATCCTAGAAGCCTAAGTTTTTAATTAAGGTTGATTGATCCATATAAATGTTAAACAACCTAGGGAAACTAATTTTGAGGGGAGTTTCTAAAGCCCATGCATCATGCCAAATTTTGGTTAAATCTCCATTTTCCACCACAATCCTAATACCATCACAAAAAATACTTTCATCATTTGATTCCCAAATGTTTTTCCATATAGAAGAGAACTAAGCAATAGAAATAGAAGATTGAGGGAGCATACCTGACTGTATATCATATTTGTTAGATATCACCTTTTGCCACAAAGAGTCTTCTTCTTTATGTTTCATAAGACGCCATAGCCATTTGAACAATAATGCTTTATTTTTTTGAAGCAATGAACCGACACCCAATCCTTCCAATGTTTTTAGTAGTTGGACAACTTCCCACTTGACATTGCACATTTTCCTTCGCCCATCTGACCCTCCCCAAAAGAAATTATATAATAAGGAATTGAATTTCTTTGCAATACATTTGGGAAACTTAAAAAGTGAAAGGTATATATGGGTAAACTATTTAAGGAAGCTTTGATAAGTGTTAACCTTCCACCAAAAGACATAAATTTGGTCTTCCAAGATGCAAGTTTATTTCGGATTCTTTTCAGAAATGGTTCCCACACTTTCTTTCTTTTTGGGTTAATCCCAATCGGCATCACAAAAAAGACTTTCTTTTTGGATTTGCACCTAAGTGAGGAGGCTACATTTTCAATCCAATTTGTATTAATATTAATCCCAACCAAAGCGCTTTTGTTGAAATTGACTACCAAACCAGATTCAAGCGCAAAACACTTTAAAATTCTTTTGACAATAAGAAGTTCATGGATCTTTGAGTTGCAGAATAATAAAGTATCATCTGCATATTGCAGATGGGAAATGCTTTCACCATTATTTATGAGTGGAATTCCTAATATAAGCTGTAAATCTTCTGCTGATCAAATCATGGCTGATAGGCCTTCCGCTGCTATGATGTAAAAAAAAATAAAGAGGGGATCACCCTGCCTTACCCCTCTAGATGTGTGTATTTCAGAGGTTGGACTTCCATTGATGATAAAAGAAAGCATAGCAGAAGAAATACATGCTTGAATCCACATTCTCCATTTGTGTCCAAAATCCATTTGAACCATAACATCATCTAAAAATTTCCAGTTCAGACTATCAAAAGCTTTATTAAAGTCCAATTTGAAAAGAATACCACTTCACCTAGATTTTGAGAGTGCATGAATAATTTCATTAGAGACAAGGACACTATCCAAGACATTTTGTCCAGCTAAAAAGGCATTTTATTGTAACCCGATAATATTTGTAATGATAGATTTAAGCCTTGTTGCAAGAAGTTTCAAAATGATCTTATAGAGACTACCAATTAGGCTAATTGGACTAAAATTAGTGATATTGGAAGCACCCTCAATCTTGGGAATTGATGTGACAAAAGTAGATGCAATAGATGAAGGTATAACACCAAACCCATAGAAATTATTAACTAGATCCCAAACATCTGACCAAATTACATCCCAACATATTTTAAAAAAAGAGAAATTGAAGCCATTAGGCCCAAGTGCCTTCGAACCTTCATAAGACCATATGACTGCCTTAACTTCTTCTAGAGAGAGGCATTTCAAGAAGCGCAGCCTGATCTGAGGATAAATTTTTAAACTTACTGGAAATCAGAGATGGTTGATCAAAATCTACCTCTTTGAAAACAAAAGAGAAATGCTTGACAATATACTTTTTAATGCCTTCAGGTTCTTCAATACTGCATTGTGAAGTAGATAAGCATCCAATATAATTTCACCTGGCTCCGTTAGCAATGGAAAGATGGAAAGATTGAGTGTTTCATTACCTAATTTACAGCATAAGCCCCTTGATTTTTGCCTCCACAAGCATTCTTGCTGTTTTGATTTTAGCCACAACTCTCTCTCCACAAGCATTCCTTTTGCTGATTAAGGTTTTCCTTCTATCATAATTATTTGCATTCAAATTTTCCATAACCACATCAATATTATCTAGCTCACCTTCCAAATTAGCAATTGTTGTGTCAATATTATTGAAATCATCTTTATTCAATTTGATAAGGCAACCCTTAAGGAGTTTAAGTTTTTTATTATACCATTACCCCTAAAGATGCTACCAAAGCTTGACCACCATTGTTGAACCTTTGATAGGAAATTAGAATGTTGCAGCCAATAATCAAGAAACTTGAAAGGTTTCGGCCCCCAATTTATATTCGCAAGAGTCAAAAGTAAGGGACAATGATGAGAGAACCCTTTTGGCATACCCTATAATTTTGAATCATAGAAGGTAACAACCCATTCTGAATTAACTAGCTTGCAGTCAATTCTACTCATGACACTCGAGTTGGCCCATGTAAATTTCCTCCCAATCAAAGGAAGATCAATAAGTTAAGCATTGTATACAAATTCTTGAAAATTTATGGAGGGTGGAGATAGGGAGGATGATTGTGAGGAACGGTCTGAGTCTAATAAGGCAATGTTGTAATTACCTGCAAGTAACACTGGAATAGAGAAAAGTATCAAAAAGTTCTCAAGCTCTAGCAACAAAGCGGCTTGATCACTATAATTAGAAGGTGAATATATATTGACAATGAAACATATCACCTTTTTATGAGATAACATGCCTTCTGTCACAATCCACCTACAACCCTTGTGTATATTAGAGACACTGAAAAAAGAAGAATCCTAAGAGAGGAGTAATCCACATGTAGCTTTTATCGAAGGGATGAAATCCCATTTATAATGACAGCTGAAGCCTATTTGGTTGCCACATCTAAAATCCCACTATTGCATTTTAGTTTCTTGAATCATTAGAACCCTAATTGCTTTCTTCTTTACAAGTCTAGCAACTACCTTCCTTTTAACCTTACTATTAAGACCACATATATTCCAACTAATAATATTCATTGAATTGCTTTAAGCCCCTGTTGACCGATAATATACCACATCCTTTAAATCTATGGACATTTCTCTAATTTCTTCAGATTTTCCCAACATTATTTGTCATAAGCATCCATTTCAGTAAATTTATGAAGAGTTTCATCTCTGTTATTTCTTGCAACTAAACCCAATTGCTCACCAATGTCAAGAGTCATCTCCGTTTCAGATATTGTAGCAATCTCATTTAACATCGATTTCTCTTGAATCGGTATATTTCTATTGATAATATCTCCATCAGTTTGAACTAGATGAATCATTATGGTTAGGCTCAAGATTGCAAGAAAGGTGACGATGCTTCATAGTCCTTTTATTCTTCAAAATCTTCTTGGGATTCAAATGTTTTAAGACTAAGAATTTGGGATGATGGAGGAAGCCAGTAAAAACTTGTTTCTTCTTTCCTTTTTTTTGGTCTCTAGTGAGAAGATGAAGGAAAAGAATAAGAGGGTAAAAACATATGGGCAGTGGTAGAGATGGGAAGAGGACAATAAGATAGGTTAGGTTCTGGGATGGGTTCGACATCATGAAGCTTATAAATCTTCAAAAAATTAGGCTCTATAGTGATTTCACATAATGAGCTGGGTAAAAGCCCAACATCATGTAGCTTAGACAAAGGGTGAGAATGGACCAATATATTAGAAAATTTTGGCAAAGGGCATGCTGGCAGTAGTTTATCAACTGATTAATGTGACGTTTGAATTCTTGACGTATCACTGTTGTTTACACTCTCATGGTCATAATTATCATTGCACTTTAGGGGCTCGAGAGACGATATCATATGCTCGCCGATGGAACCATTGCCAAGACCTTCCATGTTAAGCTGTCCAGGATTTGAATTTTTATCAACTAATACAAAGATTGATTCTTTAACAAAGATGGATTCCATGCTAGAAAAAGCATTTGAGGATAATGGCTCTTTATGCTCTGTATATCTAACTAGGCTATTTGCTCCATAAAGAGATGATATTTCTAAACACGGTTCTTCATACACTCTTATATTGAATGGAACCTCATCAATCTTGGGAGTAACTGACTAGTAATGGGCTCCAACATAGAAGTGGAAATTAGCAGTCTACTAACCTGAAAACATACTTTATCCCTTGTTGCTTAGTCTTCTGAAATGAATGAACACCAGAGATTCCCAATACCTGAGAAAATATTTTTGCACCATGCATGTAAAGGAACACCTTCACATCTTAGCCATACAAGCCTATTAGAGCAGGTAGCATTAGGATTCCAATTCTCCATAGCATCAAATCTTTTCAATAGCCATTCCTTATGGGAATCTAACCACAACTCTTTATCCGTGTTAGAGTTAATAGTAAGGATGAACAAATTTCCTCGCATAGGTCTACATACATAGTTTTCGATATCATCACTTTTCATAACGCCATTAAGATTTTCAAATAATAGAGATGATTTTACATAACCAACAAAACTCCTAGCAAGCCATTCTGAGTTTTCATTGAGATTATTAAACATCAGTCGGGCATAAACAGGTTTAGAAACCTCATTCCTTGGCTTATATCCTCTAACAACATCCAAATATGATCTTGCATCACGAGTTCTCCTCTCGAAAGTCTTACAAATTTTTTGGTTTACCAGAGCTTTATCATACCGGCCTTCAACCTTTATTTCATTACTTTGATGGCTGTGATTGTATTTGGCAAACTGTACTGTTATTTGATGCTTACCGATATAGACACCATTCATCTGCATGATGATCTCTTCGCTACACCCATCCTCAAAAATCCTGATGAATCCAAATCGTCTACTAGATTTGCTTAATTTTTTGGGAATAAAAGCCTGTTGAGCATGGCAGTGCCGGGCGAATATTCTTCTCAATCCAAAAGTTGGCCAATTTAGGAGAAGATTGTTGATGAATAGGTTCACAAAGGAGAGCCATAACTGCTGGTAGGATTTGAATGAGAGGCTATTTTGGAAGAGATGGGCTGAAGGTGAGAGGGGTTTGAACTATAGGATTTAGGGTTATGGGGAGGGGGAAGGTCTGGGACGGAGGAGGGGGGTAGAAGATCCATCGTTCCAATTTTCAACTTATTAATTTATCATTTTTTTTACACAATACTATAATTTACCAATTTTTTTTCATTCAATCCATTTTTCTAATGTAATGTGTTTCAATTTTAACTATTTCTTTTGGTGCTAGACATAGAAATGAGGGATTTTTCCCTTTTTAGAGATTCTTAACAAATTATTTATCAATTTAAGGTGAATATTTTAGAAATTATGGATTTATGGTATTTTTAAAAATATTTACCATTTTAGGGCAAAAATGTTGACATGGACAAAAGAGAAGATGTTTGCTTCTCTAATAAGCGGATGCTGGCTATCCACCTTTTCAAAAGGCAGATGAAGAGCTATCTGCTTATAAAAAAAGCGGATAGCCTCTATCTATTGGTAAAATAAGTGGACAAGATTTGTCTACTTATTCTATCAGTGGACATCTCTTCTCAACAAAAAAAAAAGACACCTTATTTTTTAAAAAAGAAAAGCTGATGGAATTATATTTTAAAATTTTATAATTCAAATGTTATTGAATTGCTTTTAAAAAAAACACTATTGAATATCAAATGTTATTTTTTGGATTATATAAGTTAACAGAAAAAAAAATTCTTATTTTTGTATTGTAAATCTAACAAATAGTTTATTTTTATCAGAAATTAAATTTGATAATCAATTTCACTTGAATAAAGTTTTTTTCATGTTAAAAAATGAATTATTTTTCCATGTATATTTAGATGCTTAAAGTTAAGTGATAATTTTTTTCTATTCCTCTTTCTAATAGCCATACAAATATTATAAATTACATCCCAAAATTTTGAATTTAGTATTATAATTGCTAGTAATGTGACAAATGCAATACCTATATGAATTGGAATGTCACATATGTTGATCCATTGCATGCTTAATCTCAATATGGTAATCATAAATAATACAAATATCATTCCTTATAGAACAAACATGTACTTCACCATGTCCATGAAATATTTCCAATTTTACTTATTTTTTTTGTTAACTAAGGAAAAAGGCACTGACAATATTGTATTATTACCATCAACGACATATGTAGTAAGTAATATACCTTTATATTTGTCATATAAAAATGTTTCATCAACACATAACACAAACTTGTAATATTTGAATCTCTCGATGCACGACTTGTAAGGTCATAATATTCTCTGGAATTATTGAACATTCAAGACTAATTAATTGTTCACAACATATTTTGCGCCTTCAATATCTCATACTGAACCACAATTAATAGTAACTATATCATGCATAAAGCAACATAATTGTGTATAGGATTCATCCTAGTCACCAAAAATGTTAGCAATTGCTTTTTGTTTGACTTTCTAAGCTTTCTTGTATCATACTTGGATACCAAATCTCCCATGCATATTAGCCATTTATGCATTTATCAAAACACCTGACTCCACTTCTTCCATATTCTGAATGTAGTATGATGTCAAACTGGAGTCAAAGCTTCTATTATCTTGTGTTTCTCCTCCTAGAAGACTGCAAGTGTGGTGACCATTGTATTTAGTGATTTTCAAGAAGTTTTCATCTTCTTACATATAACTCTTAAACTTCACTGAAAACTAATGTCACTATTATAAATAATAGTAAATTTATTGCTCTTAGTTTCTAAGCTTTGGAATTGATGATGTAATATTGTTGAGTAGATTTTGGTTACTGCTTTCACATGTTCTATTGAAGGAAATAACATACCTACATTGAACTCTTTCAATGAATCTCACAAAACACTAGAAGTGTTTATGAGATTGGGATTGACAATACTTAGTGGTGGTTAATTTTAATCTACTAGCATTCTTCGGAAGTTACAATCTTCTTCTACACTCATTCATGTTGTATCATCTAATCATCATCTTCATATTCTTCATTATTAGTCTCCTCATCTTCCTCATTATCATCCTCCTCATCTTCTTCACTTTCAAAGTCGCCCTATTCTCCATCTTCATAATCATCCTCATTAAAATATTCATTTTCTTCCTCATCGTCATCAGCAATGTCATTCAAATCATTATTTCCACTTCATCCTCAACATTTTCAATGTCATCTTGTATTATATGACTTAAACAACCAATTTCAAAATTATTAGAAGTAGAGGGTTCTACTTCATTAAATTGTTCATTTGATTCACTCTCATTATATTCTACAAAACAGTTCCACAACTTGCATACCCTGAAATTGGGTATTAACCTCACACATCTTTGCCATATCTACCTCTCCCTATATATCCATTGGTACAAACATCAAACTGCCCTTGTAATTAAAAATAGGCGTCCTAATATAATTCTTGTAATAATTGTATTGTGATTGAGTTACAACATAGTTTTTATCTTATATAATAGGACACTCATACTTAATTCTTCGTCAATGTTAATGAGCTGAGAATTTCCATTTTCATAGTACACACCCAATTGGTTGTAAACAATACTAGCACCCCAATATAGTGTAGAAACAATGTAGTTGACATATTTTTGTAGTTTAAAATGCAAAATTTGACTAATATGAAACTATTGTTATATAAAATTATACAAAGTTGTTAATGTAGCAAACGCCAACATATTTAAATCTGTAGGCCAATTGGTTGCAATTTAAAAAAAAAGACATAATAAATTAACATTTTGGATAAATTTAATGAGTTTATGTAAATCTACATACGAATAAGAAGAAATTTTGATAAATTATAATAAATAAAAATAAATAACCAAAAAAAAATCTGCCCAAGAAAATTAAGTCACCCTATGGGGAAGACAAAATTGGCTCCGCTGCCAATCACCTTATCACTAACATGCTAGTCCAAATAATATTACCCCTCAAATTTTAAACATAAACCCAAAAAAACTACCGCTTTTTTACAATCTGCCATTTTTTATTTAAAGAATATATTCTTAAATTACAAATAAATACGGACGAATATGCTGGTAAAATCCATCACAAATAACAAACTTTTAGTTTTCATTGGAAAATATAGTGATAAGACCAATTGAAAAATTAGGGAAATATTTTAGACTCAATTGAAATGAAAAATGTTGAATATTAAATTAATAAAAATCATGCAGACTTTTTTTTTATTATTTTTTAATGGCAACCTCATTCAATTTTACACTAAATATTATTGTTTGTTTGCTATAACAAATATTGAAAAACAATTGCTAAATAAATTATTTTTTAGTGTTTATGTTTGTATAATTTTAGAAAATCATGCAGGCTTTAATGATTATTAATTGTTCATACAAAAAATAATATCTATTGATTCAATCGCGGTGGCAAATAGGAACATTCTGTGGTCATAGCTTAGACAAGTGTGTATATATATATATATATATTAAAGACAAGTTATTTATTTTATAATATCAGCTGATAATTATATCCACCTTCATATTCAATCTTTGATACCTGTTTAATTTTTATTTTAAAAAATTTTTAATCTAGAAAATATGAATTTAAAGAGTGGTACGTACTAAATGAAAAAAAGTTACAAATAAAATCAATGAACAATATTATCCGTTTGACTCAATGTTTTTTTAAGGTGATGATTACCAGTTTAGAACTTATAACATCACTCTTCCAAAATAATATAATATGATATTAGTTTTTTTTTTCTTATTAGGGCAGAAATAATAAATTAGTAATGTTTTAACCCATCAACTGGCATATAGAAAATACTAAAATTCATTGGATTACTAATACTATTTGACCTGTTTTTATGTTGATATTTATGACGAACTTTACGTTTGAATAATTTATAGTAAGCAAAAGAAATTATATATATTTGTTACGTGGTATTTTTTTTGTCCAAACAAAATTCAAGATTATTAAATCTAATTATGTCCCGTCAATTCAAAGCCTTATTCCTTTTCAACTAATATGCATACAGCTTGCAAAGTGTTATATTGTGTCAAATTATTATTTTCCTTCTATGGATAACAACTATCAATAATAATAATACTAATTGTTAGATCCATTAGATTTTGAGTCGAATGTGTTGATAAATTGAAGGGACGAATTGATCGGAGTCTAAATTCAGATTTTGATTGGAATTAATAAAATGATTAATAATTATAGAAAATGCTTAATAAATAATATTGTTGCCCAGATATTGGACCAAAAAGGGGGGGTTGAATTGGATATTAAAAATTTTAACTTTTAAGTGCGGAAAGAAAAGTTAAGATGAGTAGGGATAGAAAGATAAGACATAAGAATTTTTATAGAGGTTCGGGTGTTAACTAATCCTACTCCTCTCCCCAATATCAATTGAGAGTTTCACTAACACTCTAAGTTTTACAATGGAGTTTTACAAACTCACTCTCAACTATGGTGTTTCTAACAATGGATCACATCTAACCCAAAAATCCCTTGTGTTTTAATGGCTCACACAAATAACCAATTCCTTGTGTTTTAAAGGCTCACACAAATAACCCTTACAAGTGTTCTACTCTTAACCCCAAAATACCCAAACTCACTTGAGTAGATGATTATAGAGAGAAACACTTACAAATATTTAATGCTCAGAGAATGATGAGCAAAAAGATTTTCACAGAGAATAAATGTTTGTTTTGAAAGTATTCAATGCACAAATGGCTTATAACAGGATTTTGATTTGAAGTATTAGCTATTTTGTTTTTCTGGATTCATAAATGACTTGCATTTATAATTCCATAGCGAATTATAGTTTTTTTATTGCATTTAATGCGGAAATAGCCGTTGCACCAACTCTTATTTCGTGTCTGATATGTTTCTCTTTCCTCTTTCACAATCATGATTATGGTTGTCACGGTCATGATTGTTCTTCCAAGCCGTGACTTGAGTGGTGACTTTGGTCGTGAAGCATTCTGGAAGGATTTGAAGTGTTTGATCACGGACGTAACATTATATCTTCACGGGCGTGAACAACATTCCTAGTCGTGGTCCAAGTGGTGACTCTAGCTGTGAAGTTCTCTGGAAGAATTTGTCATGTCTTTTCACGAGCATGACTGATATGATCATTCATGGTTACTATCATTCTTTATGGCCGTGAACTTTAAATGTTGAATTGTTGGTGCTAAGCTTCATCACGGGCGTGACATATAAGGTCACGGGCGTGAACATGCTATTACTTCATTTTTTGTCTTTTTAAGATTAGTCTTCCATTCTCCATTCTTGCTATCATATTCCATACCCTGTTCAATAAACTTAGAAAACAAGTATGTTAAATACATTATTGCTATTTTATTTGTTATCATCAAAATGACGGAAATACCCCTCAAGGTTCAACAATCCCCCCATTTTTTATGGTGACAAATAATCTAGCAATATGTGCCTTTGAGAAGTCTCCCCCTCAAAAGATGCTTAGGATAAAAAAAATACTGAAGTGCAAGAATTGTAAAGAATGATGAAGTGTAGCATCAAAATATGCTTCATAGTTTTAAGAATATCTAAGTTATATGCAAGGTATATCCAATGTATACCAAAATTTTTCCTTAAAACAAGTTATAGTTATGCGAAGTATATTTAAGGTATATGAAGAGTATATCAAGTGCATATTCATTCATGTAACTTGCATCAAGGTATATGCAAAGTATACTTAAGGTATATTTAAGGTATATGAAGCTCATTTGCATACTTGCATATTCATTTGCTTAAACAATATATTGCTAGGTTCTCCCCCTTTTGTCATCAACAAAAAGAATAATAAAAAGATAAAACATAATGGAAAACAAAAGCAAATATATTAATGTAGAAAAAAAAAACAAATACAAAAGCAATTGAAATTCTAAAAGGAAATGAAATTCCTACACCAAACAAGCTAGAAACAAAAATAACAAGGCCAACATAAAGACTAGCCAGACATCCTATTTCTAAGGCGAGCTACTTCCGCCTTGAGGCTCTCCATGCGAGACTCTATGAAATCCTTGAGGTTTTCTAACCTCTCATCCATCGAAGTCTGCAATTGCTTGAATCGTGGTGCCAAGAGGTCAGCCACTTGCTGAGCCAAGTTTGGTGTGGAGGCAGAGGATTGTCCCATTTCCTGCTCAACCTCTAGAGGCACCACCTCAACTCGAACTTTCTTCCTCTGCTAGATTCCTTGGAGGCCAGCTTTGAAGTCATCCTAGTCATTGTCCTCCCAAATGATCTCACCATCAGTGTTGGTGAAGCGGTAGTAGATGTTGTTCTCAAATATGATACGAACAACTGCTCCCATTTTGATAAAGGACTTGACGTCTAGTAGGTCTCGCGGATGTGCCGGTATGAGGTTGAAGTGGTGTTCCTCTAGCTTCAAGTATCCTAGCTTGATGACGATGTGAGTCATGTACCCACCAATCATAATGTCTCCAGAGGGCTTAGTGGCAATTGACAAAAGATGATTTGCAAACCATCGAGATAAAGCCACTGTTAGGCCTCTTTGGGCCATCTCCAGGAGAAAGAGCTCTGACTTCTTGATCGTTCCATTGCTGTCTCCTCTAGAAAAATGCTATGGGTTAGAAACCTATGCAAATACTTGTGCACTGAGGATCGAAGGTGGGTGCTATTCTTTGACGTCCCAGCTGCAGTCAAGCCCGAAGTGAGTCCATGCCTGAGTAGCATAGAACTCCACTTCACTGTCATTCAGGATGCCATCAAAGGGAAGGTTGAACAAGTCTCCAAACTCTGTGGCAGAGAGGGTGTTCGGATGCTTGCAAAGATTGAATTTCACCGTGCCGGTAGGAGAGACTTGCAGGGTGCTCAGAAATTCCGAAGTAGGCTCCCTCAGAGTTGGTTGATGGATATCAGCGAATTTTTTCAGATGACAAGCCTGGAGCTGTTCCTTCATGCTTGTCTCAAGATCGAATGTACGGATGGTTTGCCACTCAAATGATCTAGAGGAAAGGAGTGGCCTTTTCTCGAGCACCGAGTATCTAGGATGACAATGCTCTAGAATAATGTTTATAAGGTAATCAGTGTACCTTTTTGGAGCATGAGACTTCTTCCTTGTACCCTTGGAGGAACCGGTTTCCATTTTGATTGAAAAAATAAACTTTTGAAGAGTGAGAAATTGATAGAAATTTTGAGTAAACCCTGAGGTGATGTGATTTCTGATGATGGAAATGATTTTTGAAGATATTTATAGATGGAATGAGTTGCTAGGGGGACATAATCTTCAAAATGGTATTCAATGGTGATAAATGAGAGAAGTTGGAGAGTTGGAATGAGAGAAATAATGGCAGAAACGTTATATAGCCGACATCTTCACGGGTGTGAAAAACTAAGTCATGGGCGTGAAGTGTCGTGTTCACAG
The DNA here is from genome assembly GCA_023653625.1 of Triadica sebifera. Lineage (NCBI taxonomy): Eukaryota > Viridiplantae > Streptophyta > Magnoliopsida > Malpighiales > Euphorbiaceae > Triadica > Triadica sebifera. Next base: position 11,831,373 of record CM042898.1, on the reverse strand, counting down.
TTTGCTGAAGAGACGCTCTACCTGTGAAGATAAAGGTGAAATTATTCACGGTCGTGAAATTTAAAGGTAACGGGCGTGAATGATGAACTATAACGGTGGTGACATACAAGTCACAGGCATGAAATATAAACTTCACTACTTGTGATCATGAAACAAAGTGAGACACAAAGCGTGAATGCTTATGTACATTTTTGGTGGAAATGTTCATGGTCGTGAAAAAATGTCACGGGCATGAACAAAGGGTTTCACGGGGGTGAATGAAAAAAGTTATGGTCGTGAAACATAGTCTTCACTACCTTCAGTCGTGAAGCATGTCGTGAATCAAGTCATGAAAGCTACTGGTTCTTTTGGCGATTTAGTTCACGGTCGTGAATATATGTCACGGGCGTGAATTGCCTAAAATTCTCATTAAATAAAATTAATTCTAAAACAAGACTAAAGCATTTCTAAGGAGCTTTTATCCCCTATAACATATATTTCCATCAAATTTGCTACCTTACATCTAGTAAGATGAGATAAAAACACAAGATTATCAATCAAGGTTTGATAATTTTGGCAATCACAAAGTTAATCCATCAATCATACCAAGCTCTCTTCTTATGAAATTTAATCTTTTCTCATTTAGAGACTTAGTGAAGATATCTGCCAATTGATTGTCTGTACTTATAAATTCCAATACAACATCTCCATATTGAACATGATCTCTAATAAAATGGTGTCTAATGTCAATATGCTTACTTCTAGAACGTTGAATGGGATTCTTAGATAGATTTATAGCACTTGTATTGTCACATCTAATAGGTATATAGTTCATACTATGACCATAATCCTTAAGTTGTTGTTTCATCCAAAGCATTTGTGTACAACAACATCTTGTTGCTACATACTCTACTTCAGCGGTAGAAAGAGCAACTGAAACTTGTTTCTTGCTAAACTAAGAAACTAAGTACTCTCCAATAAAGTGACAAGTACCTAAAGTACTTTTTCTATCTAAAAGACTTCCAGCATAATCAACATGTGAATATCCTATAATATAAAAGGTTGAATTTCTAGGATACCATAAACCTAGATGCAATGAGCCATGAAAATATTTTAAAATCCTTTTACTGCATTTAAATGAGACTCTTTAGGACATGATTGAAAGCGAGCACATAAGCATACACTATACATTATATCGGGTCTAGAGGCAGTAAGATATAAAAGTGATCTGATCATACCTCTATAGAGTTTTTCATTAATGCTCTTACCCTTTTCATCCTTGTCCAATTTTGTTGATGTGCTCATTGGAGTCTTGACATTCTTGTATCCTTCCATTCCAAATTTCTTAAGCAAGTCTTTGGCATATTTGGATTGGTTGATCAATATGCCCTCATTGCCTTGTTTTATTTGTAGACCAAGGAAATATTTTAGCTCACCCATCATGCTCATTTTGAATTCCCTAGTCATACACTTAGCAAATTCTTGACAAAACAATTCATTAGTAGACCCAAATATGATATCATCAACATAAATTTGAACAATTAGAATATCATGCTTATGCTTTTTAATTAATAATGTAGTGTCAACATTCCCCTTTGTAAAGTTATTCTCTAAGAGAAGAACTTATTCTTTCATACCAAGCTCTTAGGGCTTGTTTCAAACCATATAAAGCTTTTGAAAGTTTAAATACATGATTAGGCAAATCATAGCTTTCAAAACTTGGTGGTTGTTCTACATATAATTCTTCTTCTATAAAACCATTTAAAAAGGCACTTTTTACATCCATTTGAAAGAGTTTGAAATTCATATGGCATGCATATGCTAAAACTATTCTTATGGCTTCTAATCTAGCTACAGGAGCATAGGTCTCATCATAATCTATTCCTTCTTCCTGATTATACCCTTTTGCGACCAATCTAGCCTTATTTCTAGTTACTGAACCTTGTTCATCTAGTTTATTTCTAAATACCCATTTGTTACCTATAATTTGATGCTCCTTGGGTCTAGGTACTAAGGTCCATACCTTACTTCTCTCAAATTGGTTGAGTTCCTCTTGCATGGAAATCACCCAACTTTCATCATTAAGAGCCTCATCAATATTTTTAGGCTCAATTTGAGAAACAAAAGCAAGGTCAGAAGCTAAATGTTTGAGATGAGATCTAGTACTTACTCCCCTTGTAGGATCACCAATGATTTGTTCTTTGGGGTGATCTTTTGTCAATCTCCATTCCTTTGGGAGCTCTTGCCTGTTTTCCTCTTGAGCTTGAGGTAGAGAAACATCTTGATGTGACTCTTCTTGATCAATTTCTTCTCTTCCATTTCCAAGATCTAGTCTTTCCATGGTACCTACTACATTATCAAGAACACTACCTTTCACAAGATCAAGTCTATTAGATTCATCAAAAATAACATGCATAGATTCTTCAACAGTTAATGACTTTTTATTAAATACCCTATATGCTTTACTAGTTGTAGAGTATCCTAAAGAGATACCCTCATCATATTTAGAAGCAAAATTTCCAAGGTTGTCTTTGATATTTAATATGAAGCACTTACATCCAAATACTCTAAAGTATGATATCAAGGGCTTTCTTCAATTCCATAGCTCAAATGAAGTTTTGTTTAGGATAGGTCTTTTGAAAACTCGATTTGAAATATAACAAGCAGTATTTGTGGCTTCTGCCCAAAAGTAAGTTGGTAAACCATACTCATTGAGCATTGTTCTAGCCATTTCAATCAAAGTTCGATTTTTCCTTTCAACTACCCCATTTTGTTGAGGTGTCCTAGGAGATGAAAAATTCTGCGAAATGCCATATTCAAGACAAAAACTTTCAAAATTTTCATTTTCAAATTCTTTGCCATGACCACTTCTTATTTTTGAAATGCAATATCCTTTTTCATTTTGAACTCTTTTAGCAAAATTTTTGAAGTTTTCAAAAGCATCACTCTTTTGAGCTAAGAAAATTACCCAAGTAAATCTAGAGTAATCATTTACGATGATAAAGGCATAGTGTTTACCTCCTAAGCTTGCAATTCTAGTAGGTCTAAATAAATCTAGATGAAGGAGTTGTAAAGGTTTTGAGGTACTTACTACGTTTTTGGATTGGAAGGATGACTTATGTTGCTTCCCTCTTTGGCAAGGTTCACATGTCTTGTCTTTTTCAAATTTGACTTTGGGCAATCCTTTTACTAGTTCTCCTGTGCTGAGGCTTTGAATTAAGTCCATGTTTGCATGACCAAGCCTTCTATGCCATAACCAAGATTCATCACTAGTAGTCACAAGACACTAAAAGGAATGGTTAGATATTTTGAGTAAGTCTATTATGTAGGTATTGACATCTCTATTTCCTTTAAATATCTCTTGACCATCAATAGAGGTTACAAGACATTCGTTGGAAGTAAAGGTTCCTTTATTTCCTTTATCACATAATTGACTTACACTCAACAAGTTATGTTTCAAACCATCAACAAGTAAGACATCTTTAATAAAAGTAGTACCATTAATACCAATAGAACCAATGCCAATTACCTTACCTTAGCATTGTTTCCAAAGGTAACTTTACCTCCATCAATACTTTCAATTTCATTGAAAAGTTCTTTGTCTCCTATCATATGCCTTGAGCATCCATTGTCTACTAGCCAAGCATTTTTGTTTATTATGGACTTGAGGCATACCTATAGAATCACAATTTAAGTATGGTGTTTAGGTACCCAAATGAGCTTGGGTCCTTGGGGGTTAGCACATGAAGGTTCCCAATGAGCCTTCCTTATCCAGCAATGTTTATTTATGTGACCAAATTTTATACAATAATTACACTGTGTAGGTCTAAAAATGCTTTTTGGTCTTACAATGCTTTTGAATGCCATATTTCTATTAGACTGAGTTTGAGAACAATGGCACGCATAATCATGATTAATTGGTGCTTTTCTAGATGCATGCTTCTTATACATAAAGGCATGATTACCCTTTTGAGGTTTCTTTCTTAGGCTTACCAATCCTTGATTATTTCTCTTATGTATAGAAGATTTAGTGTATTTAGTGCACTTATCCCTTGGTGCTGTTCCAGCAAATGTGGAGATGTGAGGTTCACTTGACTTAACAAAAATAGTTTTGTGAGAAGATGATGATGTGCCCTTAAATCCTAGACCATGTCTAATTAAGGGAGGTCTTTGAGACACAATGAGAGTATCTAAGCTCTCCTTTCCTTTGTGGAATTTTGAAATGGAGTTTCTAAGTTCCTCAACTTCATTTTTCAAAGTATTGTTTTCTTTAAACAAGGTTTTAGTTGAGGGTTTTGAAGAGTATTCATCTAATGACTTTTGAAGAGATTCATTAGATGATTTAAGCTTAAAGTTCTCCTTTTCTAAAGCATCTATTTTGATTTTCAAATCAGAAATGTTATTCTTATAAGTATTGAATTTACTTTTATATTTTTCTAGTTCTAGATTCAATACTTCTATTAATTTTTGCTCATCATCATCATCATCATCTTCACTATTATTATCATTATCACTACTATCATTATTGAAATAGTATGAGTGAAGTGATCTTACCTTATCCGAGACATGATCCTCAATAGCCATGAAGCATAGGTTAACCTCTTCGCTTTCATTGTCATCTTTTTCACTTGAAGAGCTTTCGTCATCCCATGTGGCTTTGTGACCTTTCTCCCCATTGTCTCTTTGGTATTTGCTCTTGTGCTTCTTGAGCCTTGGACATTCCGGTTTAATATGCCCTTTCTTTCCACATTCATAGCACTTTACCTCTTCTTTACTTCTTTGTGTATCATTAGAGGTCTGTTTGAGGTTTCTTTGCTTGAATTTTCTAGAGTTGCTCATTATTTTCTCAATGATTCTTTTCAACCTTCTTGTGAGCATAACAATGTCCTCATTTGCATCATCACTCTTTTCTTCATCATCTTCAACTTCCTCTTGAGATTTTGAAGTAGAGGCTTTTAGTGCTAGAGGCTTTCTTTTTTCTGGCTCTGCTTCAAGCTCTCTATCTCTTTTTACTACCATTTCATGAGTGAGAAGTTTGCCAATAAGCACATCAGTATTCATGGTGCTCATGTCTTCATTTGCCTCTTATATACCGGCAACTCTTGAACCGTAATCTTTGAAAGGAAGACTTCTTAGGATTTTGTTATTTACATCTTCCAAGCTCAGGTGTTTCCCAAGTTTTCCCATGCCATTTATGATGGCTAGAAGATGGTTGGTCATTTCAGTAATTGACTCATTGGATTTCATCTTGAAGAGCTCATACTTTGAAGTAAGAAGTTGAATCTTCTTGGATTTAACTTGCTTAGTTCCTTCATGATAGTTTTCCAATGTTTTCCACACGCTGTAAGCTGTTGGGCAGTGTTGTATTCTACCACATTCTTCAATGGATAATGAGCTTGAGAGAATTGTCATTGCCTTCTTGTTTTTGAAGTTTGCTCTTTTTTGAGGCTCTGTCCAATCATCTCTTGATAAGATTTCTTCTTCACCATCAACTCCCCTTTTAGTTGGTGGTGTCCATTCTTTTCGAACACTATCCCAAACTTCAATTCCTTCACTATCCAGATATGTCTCCATCTGAAACTTCCAATGAGCATAATTTGCTTCATCAAAGTAAGGTTTGAGACTTTGGAATCCTTCATTGGCCATATCTTGATCTTCACTAGCACTGATTAGGCTTCGATGCTAGACTTCGCTCTGATACCAATTGTTGCCCAGATATTGAACCAAGAAGAGGGGTTGAATTGGATATTAAAAATTTGAACTTTTAAGTGCGGAAAGAAAAGTTAAGATGAGTAAGGATATAAAGATAAGACACAAGAATTTTTATAGAGGTTTGGGTGTTAACTAACCCTACTCCTCTCCCCAATCTCAATTGGGAGTTTCATTAACACTCTAAGTGTTATAATGGAGTTTTACAAGCTCACTCCCAACTATGGTGTTTCTAACAATGGATCACACCTAACCCAAAAATCCCTTGTGTGTTTAATGGCTCACATAAATAACCAATTCCTTGTGTTTTAAAGGCTCACACAAATAACCCTTGCAAGTGTTCAACTCTTAACCCCAAAATACCCAAACTCACTTGAGTAGATGATTACAAAGAGAAACACTTTAAAATATTTAATGCTCAGAGAATGATGAGTAAAAAGATTTTCACAGAGAATAAATGTTTGTTTTGAAAGTATTCAATGCACAAATGGCTTACAACAAGATTTTGATTCGAAGTATTAGCTATTCTCTTGTTCTGGATTCATAAATGACTTGCATTTATACTTCCATGGTGAATTATAGTCGTTTGATTGCATTTAATGCGGAAATAGTCGTTGCACCAACTCTTATTTTCGAGCATGACATGTTTCTCTTTCCTCTTTCACAGTCGTGATTATGGTTGTTATGATCGTGACTGTTCTTCCAAGCTGTGACTTGAGTGGTGACTTTGGCTGTGAAGCATTCTGGAAGGATTTGAAGTGTTTGATCACGGGCGTGACATTATATCTTCACAGGCGTGAACAACCTTCCTAGCTGTGGTCCAAATGGCGACTCTGGCCGTAAAGCTCTTTGGAAGAATTTGTCATGTCTTTTCACGGGCATGACTTTCTTTCACGGGCATGACTGATATGATCATTAACAGTTGTTATCATTCTTCATGGCCGTGAACTTTAAATGTTGGATTTTTTACACTAAGCTTCATCACGGGCATGACATATAAGGTCACGGGCGTGAACATGCTATTACTTCATTTTTTGTCTTTTTAAGATTAGTCTTCCATTCTCCATTCTTGCTATCATATTCCATACCCAGTTCAATAAACTTACAAAACAAGTATGTTAAATACATTATTGTTATTTTATTTGTTATCATCAAAATGACAGAAATACCCCTCAAGGTTCAACACATATTAAAAGTGTAAAAATGTTAGATTACGATGAATGACCTAAATGCATAATTTGAAAAGTTTTGGGGTTAAATTATAATTTATTAAAATTTGAAGGATTAAATGAGCTGCCAGAAAATAAAAGGAAATTAGTGTGCTAATTAATACAAAAATATCAATTTTGGGTCAAAAATGGTGGGTTCCATATTTGGATCTTTTTTTCTTCCTTATCACTTCTTTAACCTCATTTTCTTCTCCTTAAACCAGTCCCATGCCACCTACAAAATCTCCATAGCCAAAGCTCATCTCTAGAGAGAAAGAGAGAAGGTAGAAAGAGGAAAACAAGGGAAAGATCATTTTCATACATTACAAGGTCTAGGAAAACAAGTTGGAGTAAAAAGAAAATCAGAAAAGTATGAGAAGAGAGAGAAATCTCCAAAGTGTTGATCAAGAGAAGAAAATAATATAGGTAAAAAGCTTTTTTTCTCTTTTATAATTCTTTCTAAAAGAAAAGACAGTTTATAACTCATATAGAGCATGTTTTTAAAGAGAGAGATTTTAGGATTTCTAGAGAAAGACGATAGAGTTTAGAGAAAGATGATGAAGCAAGTTTTTGATGTTATTATGATATTTTAGGAGCTTAAGTTAACAAGAAATAAGACAAAGGAAAAGAGAAAGCAATCTAGGAAGTGGAAGAAAAGCAAAATAAGAGGTAAATGCATAACTTAAGGCAATAATCTATATTTTATCATCAAGTTGCATGATTTGAGCATTTGGTATGTATATAATTGTAAAATATTAGTATTTTGTGATAAAAATTATGAGGATGCATGTTTGCTAGACTTAAGATGATTTTTGGTAAAAATTGAATTTATGGGATTCTGTGTTCTTTGCTAGATTCTATGGAGCAATTAGTACATATATTACTATAACTAAAGTTCTGGAATTCAGATTTATGCGTTCTTTGTTGGGTTTGAAAGCTAAGATATAGGAATAAAACTTTTTATACATAACATAAAACCTAATTCTAGCTTTAATTATGCTTAATTTTGGCACAAACATTAGACTAGAAAAGTATTCAAAAAATTCCGAGCAAAATTGTTAGTAACTAGTTTGTGATCAAACAATCACAACTTTTGCTACAGAACACCAAATTAAGTGATTCAAATTTCATATTAAATCTAGGATCTAGATCTATAATTATTATGAAGAAAATTAATTTTAATTTTGATAAGAACAACTCCAAAATGGAAATCCAAAATAGAGTATGAAATCTGCTAGCAATAGGAAAGAATATAAATTAAGTAATTTAATATGTAAAATAATATGGATCGTGTTATATTATATAAATGATATTTTTATTGAGTAATTATGTGATCAATTGAGCCACTACTCATGAAATATATGAAGTAAAAGAGTTATAAATTTTGTAATGACATTAATTAAGCCCTAGAACACCTAGCCTAGAGCTAGAGTATTTGATAGTTTAACATGTCAGTCAGAAGTATAGTTATTATACTGATGATGACACTTACATATTAATACCGGTGATGACACCTTTATGATATCGGTGATGAACCCTATATTATGCCGGTGATGACACTCATATTAATGCTAGTGATAACATATATATATATATATATATATATATATATATATATATATATATATATATATATATATATATATATTAATGTCGATGATGTCACTTGTATGCGCAAACATTAGACTAGAAAAGTATTCAAAAAATTCCGAGCAAAATTGTTAGTAACTAGTTTGCGATAAAATGATCACAACTTTTGCTACAAAACTCCAAATTAAGTGATTCAAATTTCATATTAAAGCTAAAATCTAGATCTATAATTATTACGAAGAAAATTAATTTTAATTTCGATAAGAATAGTTCCAAAATGGAGATCCAAAAATAGAGTATGATATCTGCTAGCAATAGGAAAGAATATAAATTGAGTAATTTAATATGTAAAATAATATGGATCATGTTATATTATATAAATGATATTTTTATTGAATAATTATGTGATCAATTGAGCCACTACTGATGAAATGACATTAATTAAGCCCTAGAACACCTAGTCTAGAACTAGAGTATTTGATAGCACTAGTACAAAATAGTGTTATATGTGTCTGTTATTTTGCATTTTATGCGTCAGTCAAATAGTAGACACATATATAGGAGACGCATATGATATATATTTTGTGTCTGTCATTTTGACAGACGCATATAAATAGTTATACGCATCTGTCGTTTAATAATAGCATACGCATATAATAGTTATACGCGTCTGTCGTTTAATAATAGCATACGCATATAATAGTTATACGCGTCTGTCGTTTACTAATAGCAGACACGTATAACCTTGATTATATGCGTCTGTCGTTATTAAACGATAGACGCATATAATCAAGGTTATACGTGTCTGCTATTAGTAAACGACAGACGCGTATAACTATTATATGCGTATGCTATTATTAAACGACAGACGTGTATTTGCTTTTTTTTTTTTTAAATTTAGGTTCATTATAATGCTACCATTCATATATATATATATAACCTATGCACTTCAAAATTCATAATAATTCAGCTTCAATAAGCCACAATAGGCATCCAACATTCAACTCACAAAACTCAATAATCAAGAATTCACAGGACAACACAAACTAAAAAAATTAAATAAATCAAAGCAATAGCATCACTCCTAAAACAATTCACATTAAGTAATTAATCTACAAGTTATTCAAAATTATTTAATTTAAAATTGTATTTCTCATTAATATATATGAAATATTTTACAAAAGTAAATAAAAAAATTACATACACTCTCTCATAAAGTAATTTGACCACATATGCCGAATTTCATCTATTTGATCTTGACTATATGATCCTTTTTCAAAGCCCTACAAGACAAATAAACAGATAATAGAAAATATGTTAGAAATGAAAAAATTAATAGCTAGTTATGTAACATACTTGTAATATAAACTGACTAGTATTTGAAAGAACGTACCTTAAGCAATGTTGTATCACTGTTATGATATACGAAAATTTCGTACATATACCTCATGATGTAATATCCGCATTCAACACCTCCTTGTTGTTGATGGCACTTAAAATAGAAAAAACAACAAAGTCCCATGCTAAATAAAGGATTATAAAATCATAAAAACTTTAATTTAACTAGTAATTCAGAATATAAAATTCTCACCGAAATGTCATTCCATTTTAACCTGGCACCTTTATATTTTCCACCTTCTATAGCATAAATTCTATAGGCTCTGAAAAATAAATGTATATCAAAATCGACATTAATATTGAAAATGCTACAAACATCGTAGAAGCTATTAGCTAGTAGTATTATAACTTACAGGTTAATATGAGGTTTCAGACTTATATCGCGGCTGCCACGAGATAGAGGATCCATGCAAAATGCCTCACTCCGTTCACAGCAAAATACAATCAACATCCAATGGTTACTATAGATATACAAATATGTTAGAAGTTAGTAAAAATGTTGAGAATAAAAATTATGCAAACATGAATGTAAATATTTCTTACTTCTCGAAATATGGTAGTAGAATGAAATGTTTATCTCTTTGTTCCTTCAAAGCTTCTATAATATATCTTTCTGCTGAATTAGTCTCTGTGAACATTAAACGAAGCATTGTTGGACAAAGAAATCCGATCGACGATATGAAGAATGTATCGCACAAGTTATGAAGGTACCTGCATACATGAATCACAATACATACATAAGTATTATTTTTGTATTTTTTAAATCAATCTTATAATATTAGTAATAATTAGTATAATCTTACATCATAAATATTCGAATGATCGAGACATCAAGCCATTCCATGGAGATGAGTTGAGCGATGTCTTCCATACGAACATGAATCATCTGATTATCTACTGGATACTTAAATACTGTAATGTCTGCAGGAACTTCAAAAATATACCCAGTAGGCAATTTAGCAACCATCTCATGCATCAACCTCATGTCACCACTCAAAGTTGCCAAAATGTTCTCATTAACTAAAGGCCCATGTTGCTTTGTAGTTGATTCTTTCGATAAACCGCTACCTTGTTTATTCTTTAGAGCCTTCTTTAATGGCTTGGATTTAAGTTCCTATCAATTAATAATAAATTATGATATATGAAATGCGATAATTTATATTAAAATTTTTTTAAAGTTTAGAAATTATTACCTCTCCAAGAACCACAAGATGTTGTGGCCATTGAACAAAGCTACCTTCTGCTTTCCCAACTGTAGTTAAGTATTCAATAGGCACAGGAAGTTCGGCTTCATGACAGCCAGATAATACTTCATCTACAGATACCTTGACGTGATTGGGCATGATTGGTCGATTGTGCACCATAGCATCAATAAGGGATGGATAAACCATACCCCTTGCCACAATCACCTGCTTACCTTCATTAATGGTAGCAAGTCTGCATGATGTAGGTGTCTGCAAAAACACAAATAATCAACATTAGCTAAATTAAAGGGGAAGTGGAACTAATGAAATTAATGTACTTTTTACCTGTAATTCTGATATTGAAAATGGTGGGTCCACAGAGTGACAACTACTGGGAGTTGGGCGAGCAAATGAAGGCCCCATCTCCACCTCCATATCAGGGCCAATTTGAGAGGACTTCATAGTTCTCTCCTCTATCATATTATCAAGATGTGCAATATGTGCCGAGAATTTAACAAATAATCTGGCCTCTATTTTAGTCTCAAGCGCTCCAAAAACTTCAGGTGAGACGAATGTTGCTAGTTTCCTTTTTCCAGGATTACCATAAAATTTTTTGATGGTCACAGCACTTCCAACACCTCTCACATAGCCAGAATGTTCGGGTTTTTCAAGTGCACGTGACAATATGTCATTATGCCTCTCTGGTACCCAGCTACCTTGGGCTACTTCTCCCCGTAATGTCTCCTATTCACCAGATAAACAATATGTTATAAGCAATCATAAATAAAAAGCCCTACAAATTCCATGATACCATTGTTTGTTTAGCAAGTTATACTTACGATTTTTGTTGCCACCTCTTTTGTCTTTTCTACTGGGATTATATAATTTCCTTCTTCTGTCTTTTTTGTTCTAGCTCTTACCCAATCTAGGCTTCGATCATATGATGATGTAACATCAGAGCTCATGGATGGTGATGATGAAAAAGAAGAGATGGGATCTTCAACCATCCATTGAGTCCTTTTCCTAGCATAGCCCACACGACCCAAGAAATGTGGATGCACATTCTTTGCTTGCTTTTCCTTCGCCTTGGCACTGATTTGCTGTTAACAAAATAATGAAGATCCCATTATAAAGCATTGCATAAATGTAAATATAAATTGCATTAATCTACTTCATAATTCGTACCTCATATTCTTCAGATTCATGTGCTTGTTTAAACTCCTCCCAATCTTTCTCGGTGATGAAGTCATATAATTCCAATGGTGACTTTTGTACTGATTTATTCTTTATGTACTTAACCACCAATCGATACTTAAAATCCTTCCACCGCATTCCAACAGTTCTGAGTACAATATTTTTCTTATCATCCGAAATGTTGAACTCTTTCTACAAAATAATATTTTAGATTAATTAGTTTTACTTCTTTACAATCAAATTTCTTAATAGATTTGAAGGAAACTTACCTTGATATCTTCCCAAATTGTATTTTTAAGACCCTTATCGACCAGATCCCAGCTTTTTATAGTGATGTTCACATGGGAACGTGCAACAAGGCCAACGTAGGAACTAATATATCGGCGTATGTTCCTGTTGGTTGATCAAACTCATCGAAATCTATTGTCTTTTGTTCATTCCCTTGCTTCTTCAATTTTTTGCACGTGGTAGCTCCCCTAGTTTTCCTTTTTGTCATGATACTTGATGGCTCAAAATCTGGTTGTTCATTGGACATGATTTCCTGTAACATAAGTATAACAAAGAAACATGTTAGTATAATCCACAATAATAATACTTTATTTTAAAGGGAAATAAAAACAATAGATTTATATGATAAACAATAACAAAACTGGTAATTATGAGTATAAACCACATTAATCATAATACACATTTATAAATAAACTTACAAGAAACATATACGCATCAATTATTATCCTTTTTCAATCCATATGCCTTCGGTATGATCATCACGCATGTAATTTGAATCTAAAATATATTCCCCAACTGGCATTGGTAACCCGATAGAAAACGGGGGAGTCTCATCAAACTGATCATATTCTTCCTCATCTACCACATCATCGATACCTACAATACGCCTCTTACGTTGAAGAACAATAGACCACTTACTATCATCAGGGTCAATAATATAAAATACTTGTTTAGCCTGTGAAGCAAGAATGAATGGATCATCTTGATAACCCAATCGACTAAAATCAACCAAAGTGATTCCTAACTCATCCACTCGAACACCATGTCGGTTTTCAATCCATTTACATCGAAAGAGAGGAATCATAAATTCCCTGTAATCAAGCTCCCAAATGTCTTCAACTACACCATAATATGACATCGTAGCATCTATTGGTATGGTGTCTTTAGCACTAGAAAATTCTCGTGATGAAGCTATCAAAGTAACTCCACTATTTTGCATTATGCTTTTGTCATCCTGACGTTTAGTGTAAAAGGTATATCCGTTGATGTCATATCCTTCATACGACTGTATATTCATCCTAGGGCCATAGACTAACCATTTTATGGTATCAGTTACATCTTTTGGCACTTCTGATAACTGACGCATCACTCGGTCTTTAAACCATCCAATAAAAGAACTATTATGTTCATTTGTCAACCATATTTCACCTTTGGATGAATTCAGATGCCTTAAAATGGACATGTGCTCTTCTAAATATGGATGAACTTGTGTAAGGTGGTGCAACACAATGAGATGTGCTTTCTCACGCATCTGAGCACCAGGTAATACCATTTTAAATCCAATTGTTCCTTTACCTCCAAGTCTTCCCTCGTGATGAGACTTAGGAATGCCAATAGGTTCAACACCTGATAAGTAGTCTGTGCAAAATTCAATACCCTCCTCAACCGAGTAACCTTCAATAATACTACTTTCAGGTCGATATCGGTTCCTCACATACCCTTTTAAGATACCCATGAATCTCTCAAAAGGATACATATACCTCAAATACACTGGGCCGCACAATTTAATCTCTCTAACAAGATGAACAACTAAATGCACCATTATGTCAAAAAAGGAAGGTGGAAAATACATTTCAAATTGACATAGAGTAACAACAATATTGGCTTGCAACTCATCCAAATTATCTGGATCAATGACCTTACAACAAATTGCATTGAAGAAAAAACAAAGTCTTCTGATAACATTCCTCACATGATTCGGTAGTATTCCTCGAATTGCTATCGGTAAAAATTGTTGCATCAAAACATGACAATCATAAGACTTCATACCTATCAACTTTAATTCTTTCATTGACACAAGACTTTTAATATTTGATGAAAATCCATATGGAACTTTAACACCATAAACACACTCACAAAAGCCTGTTTTCTCTTTTTTAGACAACGTATGGGGGAAGATATGTTCGTTTCCCTGTATCTTGAGGTGCTAACTCCATCCGTATGCCCATTTCTAACATGTCCTTTCTTACTTTGATACCATTTTTTGTTTTTCCCGGTATATTCAACAATGTCCCTATTATAGCATCACAAACATTTTTCTCCACATGCATAACATCAATACAATGACGAACCGGTAAGTATTCCCAATATGGAAGATCCCAGAATATAGATCTCTTTTTCCAAGGACCCTTTTGAGTAGGTTTAAAAGGTTTACCAAATGCATTATCAATTTCTCTAACTCGTTCAAAAACCTCATTTCCTGTTAATGGCAAAGGAGCTACTCGCATTTCGGTATATCCATTGAAAGACTTTTTCTTCTTACGATAAGGGTGATTAGGAGGGAGAAATGTTCGATGACTCATATAAACATTTTTCTGGCTATGATTTAAACGTTGGTCCATTGTGTTGTCCTCACAAATCGGACATGCTTTTGCTCCTTTCACGGTGTACCCAGATAAGTTACCATAAGCCGGAAAATCATTTATAGTGCAAAATATCATGACATGTAAGGTAAACATGCTTTCACTGTATGCATCATACATCGGCACACCTTCATCCCAACAGTTTCAAATCATCAATAAGTGGTGCAAGGTAAACATCAATATCATTTCCCGGTTGTTTAGGCCCTGATATCAACAACGACAACATAATATACTTACGCTTCATAGTCAGCCAAGGAGGCAGATTGTAAACCGCAAGAAGAACTGGCCACGTGCTATGTTTACTACTGAGTGTGCCATGGGGGTTGATTCCATCCGTACAAAGTCCAAGCCTCAAATTCCTAACTTCACCACCAAATTCTGGGAACGTTCTATCAATTGTTCTCCATTGAGGAGAATCTGCAGGATGTCTAAATTTTCCATCATGTTTTCTTCCTTCTGCATGCCACCTTAAGTTTTTTGCATCTTTTGCATTTGCAAACAGGCGTCTGAATCTTGGTATTATAGGTAAATACCATAATACTTTAGCTGAAGGCCCTTTTTTATCCTCAGAAGAAACTTTCCCGTGTTTGTAACGTGATGCTCCACACCTTGGACACTCATGCAAGTCCTTATATTCATTTCGGTATAATACACAATCATTTGGATATGCATGTATCTTTTTATATTCCATACCCATGGGACACAATATTTTCTTAGCCTCATTTGTAGATGTGGGAAGCTCATTTCCCTCCGGAAGCATGTCTTGCAACAATTCTAATAGTGTCGTGAAACTCTTATCACTCCATCCATTTTTTGCTTTCATGTTACAGAGTTTAAAAACGACTGACAATTTTGTGAAATTACTGCAACCGGGATACAAAGGTTTATCAGCATCGTTTAACAATCTCTGAAGGTATTCCGACCTTTCCACAAAATGTTTTGTATCATCTATCATCTCATCTACACGATCAATCTCTTCATCATTAATGTTATTTTCTCCTTGCTGATCAAATTCATTATTATTAGAACGTGTTCCAGTTAAAACACTCTCACCATGCCATATCCACCGTGTATAACCTTTCTTAAAACCACGTCTTATTATATGAGATTTCACTATATGAACATCTCGAAACTTTTTCATGTTCTGACAATCAACACAAGGACATACAATCATTTCTTCTCTTTCCCTTATTTGTTTTTCCTCCGCAATTCTAATAAATTCCGCAACTCCATTCAAATATTCAAATGTAGTGCGTCTACCATACATCCAACTTCGATCCATATCTAACCACACAAAAAAGGTTCAATATATATAAGTCTTATTGTTTTTTAATCAAGAGAAACATTATATATAATATCCTTAAACATCTAATGATCAGTAAATCTTGAATGGGTATTGATGATTTTGAATCCATTGTTGATTGAAAATATCGATTTCATATCATTGCTAAACTGTTAATGCAACTATCTGGAAACATAATATATATATATATATATATAGTTGGAAAATTTATATGCACATGAAATTCAAGTAGGAATTATGCAACCATAATGACTAAAATCAATAGAAGGTTGATGATATTAAGATGAGGAAAATATACCTTGAGTGTTCTTGTATTTCAGTACGGAAAACTTGATGTGAGGAATGAAGCCTGTTCCGAGATCAAAATCTATCATATTATCAAGTGAGGATCAATATTAAAATTCATAAAATGGCATTGGGCACTCCCAAAATCAAAGCTGTCAACCATAATAGAGATAAGTTGTAAGCACATACAATGTGGCTACTTGTAAGAAACCAATGTTGAATGGAATCTCTCCTGTTAGCTGGTTGTAGGACAAGTCCCTATAAATAGAAGGTATAATTAGTGAAAATTCAATCAATTTCAGTTTGCTGAGTTGGATGAAGTACATACAAGACCTGGAAGGAAGTTGTGTTGCCTATATTTTGTGGAATACTCCCAGTCAAGCTGCTGTTTCTCACATCACTACAGTGATAATAAGAATCAGACTAAATAGGCAAACACATGGCAAAATGATGACTAAAATAGTTAAGCACTCACAAAATCTAGAATTTGGTACTGAAAACTTACAAATAGCACAACCCAGTCAGCTGACACAAATCTAGAGAACATATTTTGGCTCAGGCTAAGGAGGAAAGCACAAAGATGCTCAACAAATTCATGACACCACATGAAATATTATGGCCCAAATTAGGAACCAAAAATGAAACTGATTCAGCAAATTTGCATTTTTCAGTTTAGATCAATATGGTTAATAAATATATTGATAAGGAAAATGATTCAAACTGGAGTTATTCCATAGAGATCCCAATTATAAACACTTTTACTATTTTCACCTTTTCTAAAGGACTCAACCAAGCTAAAATGATACTAATATAATTTAGATATCGCTAATGGCAGTCTAATATCTGCATTACTAATGAAAAGCAAAGTATAAACTGCATAAATAATAAATGGAAGGACTGACTCTCATGGACCGTGACAGAAAACCAAACAAGCCAAATTCTAGCAATGACAATTCTGAAAATATTGAACCTGCTTAAGATCAGGTTGTATTATCACTGTCAATGCTGAATTGCTGAATTGCTTCTTCTTAGCTGACTCAGAGTTCTGTAGAAAAAAGGACATATTATAGATATAAGCACACAAATTGAGAAACATGCTTCACTGGGATATACACGTTCGCTAGAAGTAGAACAATGACATTTTTCTACATAAACCTTACTAGTAGCAAAGACAAAACTTTTAAAAAAATCAATATCAAGTAGGCCATGCCTTCAAGTCAAAAAAATAGAAAGTAGAACATAAATAATGTTTGTGCAGGACAGAATTAAAGATTTCTTGAGACTAACAAATACTCCACACAGATCAAAGATTGCTTCTATGGCAAAAAAAAATGTATTTCAATAGCTTTTGTTTACCAAGTAGACCAGGCCCAACCAGCAAACAACCGACAAGTGAAAGACAAGATCAAGGAAGAACTGAAATCAATCTTACCAATAAGAAATGAATTTTCAGATCAGCCACAGTTCTTTGAGCCTAAAAAGCTAAACAAGTTAGAGTATCTACAAGCAGCAATATGTGAAACGTTGAGGCTGTATCCTGTAGTGATGTACGAGCACAAAGAAGCTTTAGAGCCAGAGGTATTAATAAGGCATATATATATATATATTTGGTACTAAAAACTGTGAAGATATTTCTTATTAATTGAATAAAATGAGTCTTGTGATTTAACTCATTTCAAAAGTTAGCTTAAAAAGGAGAATGGTCAAACTATTACAAAGAACATTTGAATTAAAACAAATGATACAATTTCTATATGAAGCCAAATTCTAATACAACAACTATATTATGGATTGTTTGGCATACAACTATGCTAAGCTAATGCAGCATGCTAGCAGGCTGCAAACCTATATCAGTATATTAGTATATGCTACAAATTTTTTCTCCTGAAGTTTGCAATAGCTAGGCCATTATCCGCCAATTAAATTTCCTTTATCACAGCATATATATGTATGGTGGTTAGTCATGTTAAGCATGTAAAAAAAATTTCATTAGTTAATTAATACAGCTAGCTACATCATCAATTCCCTAGTTTCTTTTAGGGACATGGATTCAAGATTCTTAGTTCGATTTCAATTGTTAACATTAGTATTCTTTGACCTAAAAGAAGCTTCAATGTTGAATTTTTTTTATTAATACAACACGTTACTTTCTCCAATATTTTATGAGGGTATCCTTAATGTGGCTTGGTTATGTAGAAAGGATAAGGTAAAGCTAGCAAATTCAGTGAGTAGACTTTCATATATATACAAGAGCATAAGTACTATAATTTATTGGAAACAAAAGAGAAGATCCCTAGAATCTTTATATAATTATATATCTATAAGAGAAATCTTCTGACATTTTTATGCATAGAGCCATCATGTAATGAATAGCAATAACAAGAGACACTAATATGTCCACTTCTTGAAAAAAAGGTCCGAACTGACATCAAACCCTTCTTGGTGATAATATCATCTTTATGTTCCTCTCCCTCTTCCTTTTCTCTCTATTTTAATTAGCTGATATGAGATATCTTAATATTAATTAGGCTAGCATGCTGAATAGAGATATATTGGTTTATTTGTTTAGCATGCTGAATATATATATATATACATATATATATATATATATATATACATATATATATATATATATATATATATATATATATATATATATATATATATATATATATATATATATATATATATATATGAAATGTGATTGACATGTCAATAATAGTAATCTCCATAATAGGACAGAGAGAGTCTATAGGAAAAAGCACAACTGAAAGTGATAAAAATTAAAACTCCATAATAATAGCCATAAAAAACAACACTCTTAAACTCTGCACTACGAACATTAACCGATATATATGATGCATATCAGCCCCTCCCTTACATGTTCACCACTTAAATTAACATCCTTATCTTGAAAGGTCAGAGAAAGTTTACCAATAATTGAAGCTATTTTAACAAGCAATATGTGGATAACACTGCTTGTGAATCATTGTTGATAACAATCAGACAAATTTTTTTCTGATATATGCTATCTTTGTTCCTTTATATTTTTAACACTTTGGAACTTCTATGAATCTATTATCCTTTTCTTTTCTTTTCTTTTCTCAGTTCATAATGACAATTGCATGCATGAGAACTTCATATGCTGGGAAACAAAGGACAACAACTTCAAACAGAGAGAGGGAGAGTAAAAAGTCAGGTGATGTGGGAGGAAGTGGGATATATGAAGACTAGCATTTTAATGTATGTTCAGTTCAGAGCAAGAGAACACATATTTAAGCAAGCAAAAACCAACTTATAAGAAAGAACTAGAGTCCCAAGTCCTTGCACACAAAAAAGTAATAGAATCCAGCAAGAGGCACTTAAAATGAAAGTGTTGCCATTGTAATATCAAAGGGGGAAAGAAAGGGGGTGCAAAACCAAGAGAATTCACAGTACAAAGCCATTGTAATTTGTTTTGGCAAAACATGCAAAAAAAATGCGGTGACAATTCAAAGCACAAAATAATTTGATTTGTAATGGAGAAATTTCACAGCCATGTTTGGAAGAGTAAGAAAATTCAAGACTATATTGTTTGCAGCAAACAGATGAAATCCTCTGGTGCTTACAAATGAATAGCATCATTTAAAATTTTTGAATAATTAGTCAAATCACCAAGCAAATGTTTATCTGAGTACAACTGAACATAACTAGTTATTTTACTGAAAATAGAAGATATCTTGCATAATTGCATTCACAACTTTGGCCAAAGGGAAACAGTTAGGAGAAGAAAAAATTATAAGATAAACCATAAGAATTTTGTATTTAATCAAATCAGGAAAAGCTAGAGAGCAAAAGCAGTGATGATAAAACATGAAACATTAACCATAATGACTTCGAAAAACTTGTAAAGTGATGCTGATTACTTAAAAAGAAAAAAAATCATCAAAAACCCATATCATCGAAAGAAAAAAAAAGAAGCAGAAATATCCAACAACTCATATCATAAAAAACTAGAAGAGTAAATAATAACCACAAAATTAAAATTAAAATTATAAGGTTTTAAATTTTTACGTACCCTTTTCTCTTAGAATGTCAGATTGGACTCCCCCCCTCCCCACATCCCATTTAACAAGCTTGATCTGTTGATGAGACGAAGTGTATGAGAGAGTTTCAGATGAAAATAATTTGTTGCAGACGATACTGTGTAAAGAGGCTCGTTTTTAGGTTTTTAAAAAAATTATATGCGTCTGTCTTAAATAATAACTGATGTCTATTATAACATCATATGCGTCTGTTATTATTTAAGACAAACATCTAACATTTATATGTCTGTCATTTATAATGCCAGACGCATATTCTTTTATAGTTATATGCGTCTGTCATTATAAATGACAGACACATATGTTGTTGTCTAAAGCTTTAAATAGAGGCGGTGGTAATTTTGTAAATATTTTAGTTGTTATATGCGTTTGTCATTATAAATGACAGACGCATATAATTATATGCGTCTGTCATTTATAATGATAGATGCCTAAACTTTATATGACTGACATTTGTAAATGACAGACGCATATAACAAGTAAGATATTTACAAAATTGTCACCGCATCCATTTTAAGCGTCTGCAATTTAGACAACAAACATATATAACCTTTAACTTAAAGTACTTATTGTACTTGTATAGTTTAACATGTCAATCAGAAGTCTAGTTATTATACTGATGATGACACTTACATATTAATACCAGTGATGTCACCTTTATTATGTCGGTGATGACACCTATAATATGCCAATGATGACACTCATATTAATGCTAGTGATAACTTATATATATATATATATATATATATATATATATATATATATATATATATATATATATATATATCGGTGATGTCACTTTTATGTGTAACTTTATTATGCCTGGATGACCAATTCCGTTATCCTGATTACTGATTTCTAGGTATTATGAGTATAAATAAGTTAATAATGTTATGAAAATTTGATATAGGATAATTTGTGATAATAGTTTTTTGTATGTTAATTAAATTAGTATAATGAAATATAAATAATGAAATGAAATAAAATGAGAAATTTTAAAATAAAATAAAATAAATAAATAATATGGTGCATAATAAAAAATACATGATATTGTATGTTGCATGATATGGTATATTGCCTTATTTATATGCACCACTAAGTCTAGAGCTTAGCGTGAGAGTTTATCTCACACAGATATAGTGAAGAGTAGTTGAGGTTGGTAGATAAAGCTAGTGGACCTGACCTAGTAAAGCAGCATAATTTAGACAATGTGGGTTACACAGATTTTTGAATTTTTATTTTGAAGTTTCTTTTACAATGTTTGTAAAATAACTACACATTTTGTAAATACTACTTTAAGTATATAAAATGTACTTTATTTCCTTATTATTATTTCTTTTACACTATAAAAAAAATATATAGGTCCCTTTCATTTATATATATGAAATGATATTTTAACTGATAAAATCAGCATAACACTTCCTTATTCTACCACGTATTGCTAGGGTGAGAGGGTGTTACAGTTTTTAGTATTAGAGTCTGATTTGGGTGACTTTGGGTTTTCAAAAATGAGTTTTAAAATATAATTATGACATATGTACCCACATTTGAATATTTAAGTTGCTGCTTATTGATTATGGTCGTTACTTTTATGATATAGGTAGGTTATGGCTTATGGATCACGATAGATAATGGCTGAAGAGGCTGAAAGTAATGAGTGTATAGAGATAGAGGCTTCCTCACGACCAAGTCATCATCGAACTACTGCATCAAAATTCGGTCCTAACTTATCACGTGGATAGTCTATCATTGGCACGGGATAGACAGAGCTCTTGCAAAATATGATTGACTTGTTACAAAGAGTATCATAACTAGCCCCATCTATTTTGCAATTTGAGAGGCTCTGAAAGTTAAAGCTGCTAGAATTTTATGGTAAACAGGAAGATGACCCCTCTATGGTAGAGTTCTGGTTAGAGCTAATCTTTGACTAGCTACATTGCATGGACTGACAAAAATATGAGTGTGTCTTTGTTGCAGGATCATGCATATGAATGGTGGCGGTCGGAGTCATAGAGTTCTGAGACACTTGATCCCCTGACTTGGAAATTCTTTTTGGAAAAGTTCAAAGAACAATATATCCCACCGATCTACACAAATGATAAGAAAAGGGAATTCTTAATTGTGAAACAGGGGGACATGTTAGTATTAGAGTATGACAAAGACTTCACATATCTCTATAAGTATGCTGACAGCATTGGATCCATATATGTTGATAAATGCCAATGATTTGAAGATGAGTTAGGGATCCAATTAAGCTACAAGTCTCAGCCCTACGTTTGATGAACTTCTTTAGTTTACTAGTGTCTGCTAGAATAGTTTAAAAAGTCTTGATGGCATAACAACCAACACAAGATAAAGGGTTCAAGAGACCCATGCCACAGTTGAATAGAGGACCATCAAGTGGCAAAAGAGCTAGATCTTTCAGTGGTTGATTCCAGGCTGGGGGTTCCAGTAGACCTTCTTCCTTTAGGTAGGGACAATCCGTGAGATCTTCATCTTCAGTAGCTAGTGCACTAACACAGGCATCACATAGATTTGTACCTCTACCATTGTGTCAGAACTACGATTGTTCTCATCTAGAAGAGTATCGGTGAATGAAAGGAGCTTGCTTGAGGTGTGGCTCTAAAGATCATTTGAGAAGAGATTGCCCATAACTACAATTTGGTAGAGGTTCGGGGAGTGTTGAGCCAGTACATATGTAGGTTTCGAGATAAGGCAGAAGCCGAGCAGAATGTAGTAGAGCTGCTATAGTAAGAGTGTATATTATGCAAGGCCAAGAGGAGTAGGATGGACCTGATGTCATAATTGGTAAATTCTTTATCTTTGGCATTGACATACATGTATTAATAGATCTAAGGTTAATGCATTTATACATATGCACACCACCACCGGGTCGAGAGGGTTTAGAACTAGAGGCTTTAGAATTTGAGATTCTCATGATTAATCCATTAGGGCACAATGTGATGGTTAACAAGGTGTTTAAGGGTTTCCCAGTCGAAATTCAAGGTACAAAATTTCTAGCAGACTTGATAGAGCTACTACCAATCCACGAGTTCGATGTAATTTTGGGAATGGACTGGCTAGCTCGTCATTGAGTAGTTGTGGATTGTGGGAGTAGATAAATGAATATTAAAATTCCAGAACAAGATAAGATAGTGGTGATGGATGAGAATAGATGATATCCAAACAATATGATATCAGTATTGAAAGCTCAGAAACTCATCAATAAGGGATGTGTAGCATGCTTAGTGTATGTGATTGATATAAAAAAGGAGTAGTCCAAAGTTGGTAGAATTTCCTACTATTAATGAGTTTCTTGATATGTTTTCTGAGGATTTTTTAGGGTTACCACCTAATCAAGAGATAGATTTTGTTATCGATTTGGTACCCGACACCACTCCTATATCTATTACACCATATAGGATGGCACCAATAGAGTTGAAGGTGCAGTTGTAATATTTGTTAGATAAGGGGTTTATATGACCTAGTGTATCACTATGGGGTGATCCAGTGTTATTTGTGAAGAAGAAAGATGACACCTTATGTCTCTACATTGACTACAAACAGCTTAATAGGATGACTGTTAAGAATAAGTACCTACTGCCCAAGATTGATGATTTATTTGATCAACTAAAAGGTGCAAACATATTTTCAAAAATAGATATTTGATCAAGATATCATCAATTGAAGATCAAGAAGTTAGATGTACCTAAGATGACATTCAGGACTCGTTATGATCATTATGAGTTCCTGGTGATGCCATTTGATTTGACAAATGTATCAGCAGCTTTTATGGACATGATGAATTGAGAGTTTAGATCATATCTTGATCAATTTTTAGTAGTGTTTATCGATGATATCCTTATGTACTCCAGAAATAGAGAAGAACATGATCAAAATCTCAAAATAGTGCTGCAAACATTGAGGGAGAAGCAGTTGTATGAAAAGTTATTAAAGTGCGAGTTTTGGCTTGAAACAGTCAGTTTTTTGGGTCATGTAGTTTGAACAAAAGGTATTCAGGTTGACCATAGCAAGATTGAGGCTATTCTTAATTAGAAATTGCCTCGTAATGTGACTGAAGTGAGGAGTTTCCTTGGATTAGTTAAATATTATAGGAGGTTCGTAAAGGAGTTTTCATCCATAGCGACATTTTTGACACCACTTCTATGAAAGGATGTTTGATTTGAATGAACAGATAAATGTCAGACAAGTTTTGATCACCTTAAAGCAATGCTGACAGAAGCACCAATCTTAACTCAGCCTACTTCAGGGAAAGATTTTTGTAGTGTATAATGATGCCAACCATAATAGCCTAGGTTGTGTCCTTATACAGGAAGGAAGGGTGATTGCTTATGCCTTCAAACAGTTGAAGCCACATGAGCTTAATTATAAAACACATGATTTGGTTTGCTTTGAAGATTTGAAGACATTATTTATATAGGGAAAGATGTTATATTTACATGGATTATAAGGGTCTTAAGTACCTTCCCTCATAAAAAGAGTTGAATCTCAAATAATGAAGATGATTAGAGTTGATTAAAGATTATAATTATGTGATCAACTACTAGCTAGGAAAAGCTAATATGGTTGCAGATGCACTAAGCAGGAAAATCTTAGCTGAGATGCGAATGTAATCCACCTTAATGCAAAGAATTAAAGATGCTCATAAGCAAAATGAGAAGCTAGTAAAGGGTAGTGAAAAATGGAGAAAATCCTGAGTTTTCATTAATAGAAGATGGCACAGTGTACTTCAAGAATAGGATTTATGGGCCAAGTATAGAAGAATTGAAGTTAGATATCTTAAAAAAGCACATATGATGGTATATTCTATGCATCCAAGTGGGAACAAGATGTATCAAGACTTGAAAGCTCAATAATGGTGGTTAGGAATGAAGAAATATATCACAGAGTATGTTGCTAAGTGTATGACCTATCAACAAGTGAAAGATGAACACTCGTTACCCACAGGACTATTACAACCATACTTATACCCAAATGGAAGTAGGAGAGAGTCACTATGGATTTCGTTTTAGTTTTGGTAGTGACTCAGAAGCGATATGATGCAATGTGGGTGATAGCAGATTAATTGACAAAATCAATGCATTTCTTACCAGTTCGGATGGACTATGCATTAAACAAGCTAGCGGAGATTTATGTAAATGAGATCATGAGACTACACAAAGTGCCAATGTCCATCATTTCTGATAAAGATCCTAGATTTATGTTGCAATTTTAGAAGAGCTTATAGCAGGCTTTGGGAATCCAACTCAATTTTAGCATGACTTTCCATCCAAAGACAGATGGATAATCAAAGTGGGTAATTCAGCTATTAGAGGGCATGATGAGAAGCTGTGTGCTCAAATTTGAAGGAAGTTGGGATTGATATCAACCTCTTTTGGAGTTTTCCTACAATAACATTTATCAGAGAAGAATAGGCATGGCTTTTTATAAGGCATTATATAGGAGGAAGTGTCAAACAACTGTTTGTTAGATTGAGTTAAATGAGAAAAGATTGATAGGACAAGAGTTAGTTCAGCAAACTAAAGAAAAGGTTAAAGTTATCAAAGAAAAGTTGAAAGCTTCACAAAATCAACAGAAAATAGTACATTGATTTAAAGAGGTGAGACATTGAATATGCAGTAGGTGATAAAGTATTTCTTAAAATATCACCTTACAAGAAAGTATTGAGGTTTGATAAGAAAAAAAAGTTAAGTCTAAGGTTCATTGGTCCTTATGAGATTCTAGAAATAATCGGGCCAGTGGCATATTGTAACACCCCCTTAGCCAAACAACACGTGCCTGGATAAGGGGGCGCTACGCCGACTTCTTCAATTCGTTACTTGATAAATATTGAAATACAGTTCACATATTTACCTAAGAGATATTAGAGAAAATACTGAACAATTTATTTACATAAATAGTATTACAAAACTATAAATTAAATTTTAGAAATCCAGAAGTATATATTATGAAATACAAAAGATCAAAGGCTTGTGACCCACTATTTCAAGATCGGCTGCTTTAATTCACTAGGATCACCGCTTGCTTTATCTACAACCTTTAGCTACCTTTCTATATCAGCGCAGAAGGAAAGTCCCATGCTAAGCTCTAAGCTTAGTGGTGCATATAATTAAGGCATTATACTATATTATGCAACAAGCATTAACACATATCATTTTATTCATTAAAATCATACCATGCTATTCTTTTTCTCATGCCCTATTAGATACAATTATGAGCATCATGCATTGCCATATATCAAATCATGCCCACTTATCTTTTATGCAAATATAAATCGCATAATATCATAGCATGCATAAACTTCAGCTCATTTTAATTATATTCCATATTTGTTTTACTTTATCAAAACATCATTATTATCCGTATCACAATTTATGATTTCCTTTTTAATTTCAATCTCTTCTTTATATCCATATCACAATTCAAGATTTCCTTTTTAATTTCAATCTTTTCTTTATAGCCATATCACCTTTATAGCCATATCACAATTCAAGATTTCCTTTTTAATTTAGCCACAACACCTTTATAGCCCCCCCAACACCTATGAACCCCTGACTAGGATAACGGAGTTGTCATCCATGTACTTAGGAGTGCCACATGAGAATATGATGTGCGCATACAAGTGTCATTTTCGGCTTCAATAATAGTGCCATTACCAGCTTCATAATAGTGCCATTACCGATTTCATAATAGTGTCATTACCGACTTCATAATTCATACCATTAATGGATTTCATCATACTTCCCTCCTGCTTGGCATGCCAAACTATCCTAAATCTAGTTCTAGTTAGGTGTTCTAGGGCTTACTCAATGTCATTAAAATTCATAGCATATCCATATTTCCACATTATTCATGGCATATCCATATTTCCTTACTTGATCACCTTTACAAACATATTAACATTCTTATTTTACAAGATAAACAATATCTTTTTATTTACTTACCTGAATACTTCAATAATTAACAAAATTCATAATTACTGAAAACAACATATTCATGGTCGTGATTACTAATTTATGCTCGTGAATTGGTTCACGCCCGTGACTCAAAGCCATGAATGCTTCTAGAATGAATCATTCCTTTTTCACACAAAAGTCACAACCATGATACAATTCAGTGACACCCGTGAACTAGCAAGTTCACGCCTGTGGCCCAAAGTCACGCCTATGGCCTAAAGTCACGCCTATGACAAATCTGCATATTCACTTTCTTATTCATTTATAGATGTACCAAATCATACCAAAATACAAATTCCTACATTTCTAAAGTCCTCTACTCAACATATTATGTTCTAATACATATAAATGCCTTAATTATAACTCAATTATCTAACATGCATCACTTAATTCACATATCACAAAAATCTCATTCCTTATATCAAAACCAATGGTTTCATGCCATAATCAACATTAGATGCAAGTAAATCAATAATTATCATGTTAAACATGCATTATTTCAAACAAAGATAGGCTATTGCCTTAAATTATGCACAATCTTCTATTTTTCTCCTTCACTCTTCTAGGTAGCTTTTTCTTTGTCTTTACTCCTTTGAGCTCATTCTTTAACACTTTGAGCTCTTACAACATCATACATTCATCATCAAAACTTTACTTTCTACAAACTTTCTAAACCCTAAACTCTCTCTCATGAAACCCTAAACTCTCTCTCTACATAATCAAGCTCTAAATGAACTCCAAACCATAATTTCTTGTAGAAAAGATGAACGAGAAGAAGGAAAGCTTCTTACCTTTACACTTTTCTTCACTTGATTACAATCTTGGAGACTCTCTCTCTCTCCACTAAACTTGCTTATTCTTCCTCCTTCTTGCTCTTCCAATCTTATTTAAGACTTATAAATCATGAAAATCACTTTGTCTTGTTCTTTTCCCTCTCTTCCCCTCCTTCCTCTCTCTAGATATCAAGGTTAGCTATGGAGGAAAAAAGGGCAAGTGCGAAGATTGGTTCTGGGAAGGAAAGAAAGAAGAAGAAATGAAATAAGGAGAAGAAGAAAAGAAAGAAATAAAAATAGAAATAAAATCTTCATGTAGGACCCATAAAATTTGACCATTTCTTTGATATATATAGGTTTAATCAACATATTAATCTTATTCCTTCATGCTATGGTGCTATGGCCAGCCAACCCATTTTAAATATCCAAATTTAATATGTTAATTAACAAATAATCTCATTAATCCTTCAAATTTTGGTAAATTGCAATTTGACCCCAAAACTTATCAAATTTTACAATTTAGTCCTTTATCGTAAATCAACTTATTTAAGCTTTGTAAAAACTTTATTAGTCATGTATCATAATTATTAATCATTATCTTGATTAATTTTGGTCAAAATCCAAAGTTAGACTCCGATCGGTTAAATGTGTCAACTTCGCGACACGTGCGACTCGATGCCTAAGTTAGCGGATATGACATTCTCTCCTTCCTAAAATAAATTTTTTCCTCAAAATTTACCTGTTAATTCTGGTTTGAACAACTAGGGATACTATTTCTTCTTCACTCTCCCACGTGGCTTCTTCCATTGCATGGTTCCGCCATAAGACTTTAATTAGAGGAACTTTCTTGTTCTTGAGAAATTTCTCTTCATATGCTATTATAGCCACTGGTTCCTCTTCATAAGACATGTCTGTTCGCACTTCTATCTCTTCAATCGGTATAATGTGGGTCGAGTCCGAGCGATATCTCCTTAACATCGACATGTGGAACACGTTATGAATTCTTTTCAGCTCCGGAGGAAGAGCTAATCGGCAAGCCATTGGTCTTATTCTTTCCAGAATCTCATAAGGACCAATAAACCTTGGACTCAACTTTCCCTTTTTGCCAAATCTCAACACCTTATTCCAAGGTGGAACTTTAAGAAAAACCTTATCACGTACAACATATTCTATATCTTGCCTCTTTAGGTTAGCATATGACTTTTGTTGATATTATGCCACTTTTAATATTTCTTTGATCACTCTAAGTTTCTCTTCGGTCTATTGAACAATATCTAGTCTGATCAACTTCTTCTCGTTCAACTTGGTCCAACAAATTAGGGTCATACATTTTCTTCCATACAGTGCCTCATATGGAGCCACGCCTATACTTGTCTGATGACTGTTGTGGTAGGAAAACTCCATAAGAGGTAGATATTGATTCCAACTTCCCTCAAATTCAAGCACACAACTTTTCATCATATCTTCTAATAATTGGATAATCCATTTTGATTGTTCATCCGTCTATGGAAGAAAAGCCATGTTGAAACTAAGTCGAGTTCCTAAAGCTTGTTGTAAGCTCTTCTAGAACTACGATGTAAATTTGGGATCTCTATCAGAGATAATAGATATAGGCACTCTGTGAAATCTCACTATCTCATTCGCATAAATCTCAGCCAACTTGTTCAAAGTATAGTCCATCTGGATTGCTAGGAAATGTGATGAATTCATTAATTGATCCACTATCACCCACACTACGTCATGCTTCCTCTGAGTTACCGGTAAAATGGATACAAAATCTATCATGACTCTTTTCCATTTCCATTATGGTATGGAAATCAGTTGTAGTAATCCTGTGGGTAATTGATGTTCAGCTTTCACTTGTTGACAAGTTAGACACTTAGCAACATACTCGATGATATCCTTCTTCATCCCTGACCACTAATACTGTGTTTTCAAATCTTGGTACATTTTGTTTCCACTTGGATGCATAGTATAACATGTTTCAAGATCTTCCTTTAAAATCTCTGACTTTAACTCTTCTACACTTGGTACACAAATCCAATTCTTGAAATACACGGTACCATCACCTGTTAAAGAAAATTCTGACTTTTCTCCATTTTTCACAGCTTTGACTATCTTTACTAGCTTTTTATCTTGCTTCTGATCCACTTTAATCCTCTGTATCAGAGTAGAATCCACTCGCAACTCGGTTAACATCTTTCTACTTAAGGCATCGACCACCACATTTGCTTTTCCTGGATGGTAGTGAATCACACAATCATAGTCTTTAATTAACTCCAACCATCTTTGTTGCCTCAAGTTCAACTCTTTCTGTGAAGGCAGGTACTTAAGACTCTTATGATCTGTAGAAATGTAGCATCTTTCTCCATACAGATAATGTCTCCATATCTTGAGAGCAAAGACTATCGCTGCAAGCTCTAAATCATGCATCAAATAGTTAAACTCATGAGACTTAAGTTGTCTGGAAGCATATGCAATAACTTTTCCCTCTTGCATAAGAACACAACCTAGCCCATTGTGACTTGCATCACTATACACAACATAATCTTTTCCTGGAGTAGGTTGAGTTAAGACTGGTGCTTCAGTCAATGTTGCCTTATGTCTATCAAAACTAGCCTGACACTTGTCCGTCCATTCGAACCGAATGTCTTTCCGCAACAATCAGGTCAAAAGAGTCGCTAAGGATGAAAATCCTTTCACAAACCTCCTATAATATCTGGCTAATCCAAGGAAACTCCTCAATTCAATCACAGTACGAAGTGGTTTCCAATTAAGAATAGCTTCAATCTTACCAGGATCAATTCAAATACCCTCTACTGATACCACATGATCCAGAAAACTAACTGATTCCAACCAAAACTCACACTTAGATAGCTTTGCATACAATTGTTTCTTCTTTAAAGTCTGCAATACTATTCTGAGATGTTGATCATGCTCTTTTTTGTTTCTAGAGTATACCAAAATATCATCAATGAACACCACTACAAATTGATCAAGATATGGCTTGATCACTTAGTTCATCAGGTCCATAAACACTGCTGGTGCATTCGACAAACCAAATGGCATCACTAGGAATTTATAATGACCATAACGACTCCTGAATATTGTCTTAGGTACATCTGACTCTTTGATCTTCAGTTGATGACACTTTGATTGAAGATCTATCTTTAAAAATATACTTGCACCTTTCAGTTGATCAAAAAGGTCATCAATCCTAGGTAATGGATACTTATTTTTAATAGTCACCTTGTTAAATTGCCTATAATTGATGCACAACTGTAATGTGCCATTTTTCTTCTTCACAAACAACACTGGAGAACCCCATGGTGATACACTGGGTCATATAAATCCCTTACCTAACAGTTTTTGCAACTGCACCTTCAACTCTTTCAACTCCATAGGTGCCATCCGGTATGGCGTAATAGATATAAAAGCAGTGTCAGGTATTAACTCGATAGCAAACTCTATCTCTCGGTCAGGTGGTAAGCTTGGCAACTCCTCAAGAAACACATTTGAAAAATCACTAACTATTGGGATGTCGGCCAACTTCAGACTATTCTTTCTTGTATCAATTACATATGCCAAGTAAGCCTCAAATCCCTTACTGATGAGCTTCCGATCATCATCGATATCATATTATCTAAATATTTTCTATTCTCAGCCATCACCACTATCTTTTTCTCCAAATCTGAAACTCTAATCCTTATTTTCCTTCTTCCACAATCCACTATTACTCCATGACAAGCTAGCCAATCCATTCCTAAAATAACATCAAACTCGTGGAATGGTAGCTCTATCAGATCAGCTGAGAATTTCCTATCTTGAATTTTGAATGGGAAACCTTGAAAAACTTTACTAACCCGCACACCGTGCCCTAACGGGTTAGTCACAAGAATCTCATATTCTGGAATCTTTGGTTCCAAACCCTCTCGACCTAGTGGTGGTGTGCATATGTATGAATGTGTCCACCCAGGGTCTATCAATGCATGTATATAAGAGCCAAAGAGAAGAAATTTACCCACTATGACATCAGGTGCATCCTGCTCCTCTCGACCTCGCATGGCATAAGTTCTTGCTGGAGCAGCTCTACTACCTTCCAGGCTCTCCACTATGTTTGACCTAAACTGGCTTGGCCCTGCTCGACCTTCTCTGCCTTGTCCTCAGCCTTGACCTCATCTTTGTCCCATAGTCTTTATTGGTACTGACTCAACACTCCTTGAACCTCTGCCAAACTATAGCAATGGACAATCTCTTTTTAGATGGTCCTTGGAGCCGCATCTCAAACACACTCTTGTCACCCACCAATACTCTCCTGGGTGAGGACGACCACAATACTGACACACTAGTAGAGAGGTAGATCTATGGGATGCCTGTGTCGGTGCACTAGCTATTGATGATATAGATCTTGTGGCCTGCCCCCGTCTATAAGAATGAGGTCTGCTGGAACCCCTTGCCTGAAATCGACCATTAAAAGATCTAGCTCTCTTACCACTTGACTGTCCCCCACTTCGCTGTGGTGCTGGTCTACTAACCCCACTAACCTGTACTAGCTGCTGTGTCATCAAGACTCTTTCAACTGTTTTAGTAGATTGTAGTAAACTGGGGATGCTCACCAGATATAGAGTTGAAACCTACAGCTTGATTGGGTCTCTCAATCCATTTTCAAATTGTCGACATTTATCAGCTTCTATGGATACAATACCCTCAGCATACTTGCATAAATGTGTGAATTTCCTCTCATATTCTATTACTAACATGTTCCCTTGTTTTAGCATAAAAAATTCTCTCTTCTTGTCATCTATGTAGATAGGAGGAATATACTGCTCCTTGAATTTCTCTAGAAAGAATTCCCAGGTCATGGGGTCAGGTGCTTCTGAGCTTTGTGACTTTAACCACCACTAATCATAAGCATGCTCCTATAATAATGATACTGCATACACATATTTCTACTCATCTATGCAATGCAGTTGATCAAAAACCCTCTTAGCTCGCTCTAACTAGAACACTGCCATGGAAGGATCATCCTCTCTCTTCCCATAAAAGTCTGGTGCCCCTAACTTTCTTAGCCTTTAAAATTGTAATACCAACGGAGTTTGCTTTGTTGCTCTCTATAATAATTATATCATATTTCTCATGAGCTCCTCTGACCCGTATTAGTAACTGATTGTTTAAGAGATGAGCTAGCACCAGATCTCGATGCTGTAGCTTAGCGACTACTTGGTCATGATGAAGCTCTTGCCTCTGAGGGCTCATTACTCTCGGCTTCTTCTGTTACTATCTGTCATGATTCAGAGGCCATAACCTACCTATAACATAAAAATAATGGCACTAATCATTAAAGCAGCGACTCCAAAAATTCAAATGTGGGTACACTTAAGTAATAAACATTTTCAAAACTCACTTTTAAAACCCAAAATCGCCCAAACCGGCCTTTGATACCAAAAACATTCTGTAACACCCCCTTACCCAAACAACACATGGCCAGATAAGGGAGCGCTATGCCGACTTATTCAATGCGTAACTTGATAAATATTGAAATACAGCGCACACATTTTTTTTACCCAAGAGATATTAAAGAAAATACTGAACAATTTATTTACGTAATATAGTATTACAAAACTATAAATTAAATTTTATAAATCCAGAAGTATATATTATGAAATACAAAAGATCAAAAGCTTGTGACCCACTATTTCAAGATTGGCTTCTTTAATTGACTAGGATCACTGCTTGTTTATCTACAACCTTCAGCTACTTTTCTATATTTACGAGGAAGGAAACTCCCACGCTAAGCTCTAGGCTTAATGGTGCATATAATTAGGCAATATACTATGTTATGCAACAAGCATTAACACATGTCATTTTATGCATTAAAATCTTACCATGCTATTCTTTTTCTCATGCCCTATTACATATGATTATGAGCATCATGCATTGCCATTTATCAAATCATGCCCACTTATCATTTATGCAAATATAAATCGTGTAATATCCCAGCATGCATAAGCATCAACTCATTTTAATTATATTATGTATTTGTTTTACTTTATCAAAACATCACTATTATCGATATCACAATTTATGATTTCCTTTTTAATCTCAATCACTTCTTTACAGCCATATCACAATTTATGATTTCCTTTTTAATCTCAATCTCTTCTTTACAGCCATATCACAATTCAAGATTTCCTTTTTAATTTCAATCTCTTCTTTATAGTCGTATCACCTTTATAGCCATATCACAATTCAAGATTTCCTTTTTAATTTGGCCGAAACACCTTTATAGCCCCCCCAACACCTATGAACCCCTGACTAGGATAATGAAGTTGCCATCTAGGTATTTAGGAGTGTCACACGGTAATATGATGTCCGCATACAAGGTCATTTCCAGCTTCAATAATAGTGTCATTACCGGCTTCATAATATTGTCATTACCGGTTTCATAATAGTGCCATTACTGGCTTCATAATTCATACCATTAATGGATTTCATCATACTCCCCTCCTGTTTGACATGCCAAGCTATCCTAAATCTGGTTCTAGTTAGGTGATATAGGGCTTATTCGATGTCATTAAAATTCATAGCATATCCATATTTCCACAATATTCATGGCATATCCATATTTCCTTACTTGATCACCTTTACAAAAATATTAACATTCTTATTTTACAGGATAAACAATATCTTTTTATTTACTTACCTGAATACTTCAATAATTAATAAGATTCATAATTGCTAAAAATAGCGCATTCACAGCTGTGAT
Organism: Triadica sebifera; assembly: GCA_023653625.1. Lineage (NCBI taxonomy): Eukaryota > Viridiplantae > Streptophyta > Magnoliopsida > Malpighiales > Euphorbiaceae > Triadica > Triadica sebifera. Next base: position 11,796,274 of record CM042898.1, on the reverse strand, counting down.
TACTAATTCACGCCCGTGAATTGGTTCACACCCGTGACTCAAAGTCGTGAATTCTTCTGGAATAAATCGTGTTATTTCCACATAGAAGTCACAACCGTGATACAATTCAGTTGCACCCGCGAACTAGCAAGTTCACGCCCATGACCTAAAGTCACACCCGTGACTATCTGTGAGAAATCTGCATATTCACTTTCTTATTCATTTATAGATGCACCAAATCATACCAAAATACAAACTCTTGCATTTCTAAAGTCCTCTACTCAACGTATCATGTTCTAATACATGTAAATGCCTTAATTATAACTCAATTCTCTAACGTACATCACTTGATTCACATATCACAAAAATCTCATTCCTTATATCTAAACCTATGGTTTCATGCCATTCTCAACATTAGATGCAAGTAAATCAACAATTATCATGTTAACATGCATTATTTCAAACAAAGATAGGTTATTACCTTAAATTATGCACAACCTTTATTTTTCTGCTTCACTATTTTAGGTAGCTTTTTCTTTGTCTTTACTCATTTGAGCTCATTCTTTAACACTTTGAGCTCTTACAACATCATACATTCATCATCAAAACTTTACTTTCTCTAAACTTTCTAAACCCTAAACTCTCTCTCATGAAACCCTAAACTCTCTCTCTACATAATCAAGCTCTTAAAGAGCTCAAAACCATAATTTCCTTAAGAAAAGATGAAAGAGAAGAAGGAAAGCTTCTTACCTTTACACTTTTCTTCACTTGATCACAATCTTGGAAACTCTCTCTCTCTCCACTAAACTTGCTTATTCTTCCTCCTTTTTGCTCTTCCAAGCTTCTTTAAGACTTGTAGATCATGAAAATCACTTTGTCTAGTTCTTTTCCCTCTCTTCCCTTCCTTTCTCTCTCTACATTTCAAGGTTGGCTATGGAGGAAAAGAGGGCCGGCATGGAGACTAGTTTTGGGCAAGAAAGAAAGAAGAAGAAATGAAATAAGGAGAAGAAGAAAAGAAAGAAATAAGAATAGAAATAAAATCTTCTTGTGGGACCCATAAATTTGACCATTTCTTTGATATATATTGGTTTAATCAACATATTAATCTTATTCCTTCATGTTATGGTGCTATGGCCGACCAACCCATTTTAAATGTCCAAATATAATATGTTAATTAACAAATAATCTCATTAATCCTCCAAATTTTGGTAAATTGCAATTTGACCCCAAAACTTATCAAATTTTGCAATTTAGTCCTTTACCGTAAATCAACTTCTTTAATCTTTCTAAAAACTTTATTAGGCATGTATCATAATTATTAACCATTATCTTGATTAACTTCGATCAAAATTCAAATTTAGACTATGATCGGTCAAACGCGTCAACTTTGCGACATGTGTGACTCAATGCCTAAGTTAGCGGATATGACACATATAAATTAGCTCTACCACAAAAATTAGAGAAAATTCATAATGTATTCCATGTTAAAATGTTGAGAAGATATTGCTCGGACCTGACTCATGTTATTACAACTGAGAAATTGAAGTATAGATAGATTTGACCTATGAAAAGGAACTGTTGGCTATATTAGCAAATGAAGAGAAAGTTTTCCAGAATAAGATCTAGTTAAAGTTTTGTGGCGAAACCATGCAGTTAAAGAAGCCAATTGGGAAAGCGAAAAGATAATAAGGAGGCAGTATCCTTAGTTGTTCAACATAGAATGAACATTTAAAATTTTGAGGATGAAATTTACTTCACGTTTGCTAATTTAGGTTCTGAGTCGCATATGTCGCAACGGACCGAACATTGTCTAAATTTAGATTTTTACTAAAATTAATCAAAGTAATGATTAATAATTAAAAGTATAAAAATATTAGATTACAGTGAAGGACCTAAATGCACAATTTGAAAAATTTTAGGGGTTAAATTGTAATTTATCAAAAATTAGAGGATTAAATGAGATATTTACCATTTAGTATATAATTATGGTACAATAATATACATGTTGTCCAGCCACCATAAAATAAAAGGAGATTAGTGTGTTAATTAACACAAAAATATCAAATTTGGGTAAAAAATGGTGGGTCCCACATGTGGATCTTTTTCTTCTTTTTTTTATCTTTTCTTCTTCTTCCTTATCACTTCTTTAACCTCATTTTCTACATAGTCCCATGCCACCTACAAAATCTCTATAGCCAAAGCTCATCTAGAGAGAGAAAGAGAGAAGTTAGAGAGAGAAAAACAAGGGAAATACCATTTTCATTCATAACATGGTCTAAGGAAGCTAGTAGGAGTAAAAGGAAAGGAAGAAAAGGAAGAGAAAATGAGAGATAAATCTCCAAAGTGTTGATCAAGAGGAAAAAAGAATATAGGTAAGAATTTCTTCTTCTCTTCTATAATTCATTCTAAAAGAAGAGAGAATTTTGAACTCATATAGATCATGTTTTTCATGAGAGAGAGTTTAGGGTTTCTAGAGAGAGAAGATAGAGTTTAGAGAAAGATGATGAAGAAATTTTTTCATGATATTTATATGATGTTTTAGGACTCAAATTTGATAAGGAACAAGACAAAGGAAAAGAAAAAGCAATATAGGAAGTGGAAGAAAAGCAAAATAAGAGGTAAGTGCATAGCTTAAGACAATAACCTATATTTTATCATCAATTTACATGATTTGAGAATTTGGCATATAAATGATTGTAAATTATTAGCATGTTATGATAAAAATTCTGAGGATGTATATTTTCTAGATTTAGGATGATTTTTGGTAAAAATTGAATTATGAGATTGTGTATTCTTTGATAGATTTTATAGAGCAATAAGTATATATATTACTATAACTTAAGTTCTAGAATTCAAATTTGTGTGTTCTTTGTTGGGTTTGAAAGCTAAGATATAGGGTTAAAACTTTTATGGAGAACATAAAATCTAATTTTTGTTTTAGCTATGCTTAATTTTGACACAAACATTAGACTATAAAACTGTCCAAAAAATTCTGGATAAAATTGTTAGTGACTAGTTAATAATCAAATGATCATAACTTTTGATACATAACTCAAAATTAAGTGATTAAAATTTTATTTTAAAGCTAAGATCTAGAATTATAATTTTAATATGACATTAAATTTAATTTGGATGGAAACATTTCCAAAATAGAGCATAGAATCTATTAACAACATGACAAAATATAAATTGAGTAATTTAATATATAAAATAATGTGGATCTTGTTATATTATGCAAATGATATTTTTATTAAGTAATTATGTAATCAATTGATCCATTAGACTCGTGAAATATATGAAGTAAAAGAGTTATGAATTTTATAATGACATTAATTAAGCCTTAAAACACATAGCCTATAGCTAGAGTCTTGGATAGTTTGACATGTCAATAAGGGGTCTAGTTATTATACCGGTGATAACACTTACATATTAATGCCTATGATGACATCTATATTATGCTTGTAATGACACTCATATTAATACCGGTGATAACACATAGATATTAATGTCGGTGATGACATTTGTATATGCATAACACTATGCCCAAATGATAACTTTATTATGCCTGGATGACCAATTCCATTATCCTGATTATTGGTTTTTAGGTGTTATGAACATAAATAAGTTAATAATGGTACGAAAATTTAATATATGATAATTTGTGATAATGGTTTTTTGTATGTTAACTAAATTTGTATAATAAAATTCAAATAATGATATGAAATGAGAAATTGCAAAATAAATAAATAATATGGTGCACAATAAAAATACATGATATTGCATACTGCATGATATGATATATTATCTTATTTATATGTACCACTACACATAGAGTTTAGTGTGAGAGTTTCTCTTGTGCAGATATAACGAAGAGTAGCCAAGGTTAGTAGATAAAGTTAGTGGACCTGACCCAGTAAAACAGCATAATTCAGACAATGTGGATCACACATATTTTTTTATCTTTTATTTTGAAGTTTCTTTTACAATATTTATAAATAACTACACATTTTGTAAATACTATTTTATGTATATAAAATGTACTTTATTTCTTTATTATTATTTCTTTTACACTATAAAAAAATATGAACCCCTTTCATTTATGTCTATGAAAGGGGGGCTACAATAATAATAATAATAATAATAATAATAACAATAATAACTATATGCTGCAACATACCGAAATCAAGCTAACAAAGGGGAAAAAAATTGCTCGGATTTGAGTGAGAATATGAAAAAGTGATGGAAGTGCATTCATAACAAAAAGAAATGAGGATGGAACTTTTATTCCGTGAATAAATTGGGCTACTGTTTTTTTTTTTTTCCTAATTTCCATAAGCTTTTCCAGTGTTAAATTAATTCCCTCAGTACCGTTTCAGCGTGTCATTAGTTAAAAATAATTCTGATTTTTCTTTTGGCTGCTTGTGGAATCGGCGGACTGTTTCTGTCCGCTCTTCTAGCAGGCGAAAAACTCATTTCCACTGCTTCTATAGCTATCTGTCGGTTCTTCATGCGGATACAAGCAGTCTGCTCCCTGAAGGAGTTGTCATTCCGCACTGACCACATTGGCCGTTGAGTACCCTAAAAATGAAATATTTTTAAATACTGTTTTAAATTAGTAATTATTTTTTATTAACACCCTAAAAATTGAAATTCCACCCCCCCCCCTTTTTCTTTGCTTTGATTCTCAAATATAGGATGAAAAAGAGATGAAACTGATTTTACACTGAGATACCCAATTAATGTCTATTTGGTACTTCCCAATAGGAGTAGTGTGTTTTAAATTTTGTAATCCCCGTGTGATAAGGGATTAGAATATGACATGCACCTTTATTTCAGGATATATCATTTTTTAATCATTTCAATCTCTACATCAGCATGCATGACTATAATTAATTGTTGGTTTACGTATATGTATGCCATATTTTCTAGAATAAAATTATTTATTTATTTCTAAAATCTTATTTGATGGATATGATAATTTCTCAAATGGGTGGACCTTGAAGCAATGTTGTAAACATTTTTTTAGTGGAACTTTTGCTTAAAAAGTAAATAAGTTTTTACTAATGAAATCGATTTATAATATTATAATACTTAAATGATTGATTTATGTAAAGTAGTTATTGCCCTTTGTAAAACATAGTTGGATGTGAATCTTAAGAATGTTATCAAAAGGGACATTCAAACAACAAAATTTTAATTTAAACACTTCTGAAAAAAAACTAAAGATGATGAGTTTAATATATTGACCACCTATTTGATCAGATTGTGAATCTAGAATAGTTCCATGATCACATAAGCAAGAAAATTACGCAGAGAGGTCCATGGTATATCGAGAGAATGAAAAGTGATTATCATAAATTATTTTTTTTAACAGATTGGTGGGATGTCTTTTTCAGAGCTTTGGCATTACCGATTTTTGTTGTATAACAAAGATGCCACCAGATTTGTTATATGCTAACTCTTTGTCTAAGGTCATAATTAGTTTTTTTTACTTATGGGGTTTTCTTATTGTATTAACTTTTCTTGACATATTATTGTATTAATTTTGGATTATGTTGCAATTTGATTGATTAATTGAAACACTTTTTTGGCATTGATTTTTGGTATTTTTGATGAATGGTGTGATATTTTCGTCGATTATGTTGTTTTATACATGTAGGTTTTTGTATATTTTATACACAATTTTTTTTGAGAAATATTAAAATTTTTAAAAAATTTAGTGATGCTATTAGCAGCGCCAAGCAGTGTCACTAAAGTATAATTAATTTAATTTATAATTAAAAAATTAAAGATCGTCATTTTAGTGACGCTCTTTCCTCGTCATTAAAAGAGTCGCTAACTTCATTATCTCATGATTTTTAGTCGTCCATTTAGTGATGCTATTTTCCTAATTGACAAAGCCTTCATTGAGTCGCTATTAAGCAACGCCATAAGAGGTGTCACTATTTAGCAACATGTATTTTAGTGGCATCTCTAAATCAACTCAGTGACGAAGCTTTTAGTGGCGGCATTGTATAGTCGCTACATCATCACTATAATAAATTAGTGACAACATTTGTCATTTAGTAACGCTTTTTTTGGCATCACTAAAACCTTAAAATCTTGTAGTGTACAATTAGATCTCACAATCTTAATAGTTTTGCCTAATTGCTTTTCAATCTCAGTTTTAAAAATATTAAACACACCAAGGACTTCTATTTTTTCTTTAATGAGATAAACATATCCATAATGAGATAAATCATCAATGAATATTATAAAATAAGATTAACCAATAAAACAAGGTGATAAAAGACAACTAATATCAGTGCAAATTATTTTCAAAATATTTTGACTACGACTGGTACCTTTCCTTTTGATCTTAGTAAACCTACCTATAAAACAATCAACATAGTTTTCAAATTTTGTTTTGTCAAAAAGATGTAATGTGTCATCTTTCAATAATCTTTCAATTCTTTCTCCAAAAAAGTGTCCTAAACGATTGTACCACAATATAAAAGATTTTTCTTTGGTCAAAGGTGTTTTAACACTTGTTTTGTCAATATGCATGGAAAAAATTTCACTTTGAGCCAAAGAAAGCTTGTAAAGATCATAACATATTTAAATAAATATGGCAAATGATGGAAGAACTAAAAGTCAATTCAATTTTTCCTAAACCAATCTTTAAAATATAACCTTCCAAATCAAGTTTTTTAACATAAACTAAAACTTGCATCATAAATGGTACATAAAAAACATCTCTCTAAACTAAAGTAAAACAAAATCCAAAACGAAATTGGCAAATTCTACTAGTTCAACTTGGACCCTAAAACCATTTCATACAACTAATCTGCTTTCTAATTCACTTAATTAGCTTTTTTTTTTTTGTGAATCCTTGTAAATGATTACAAACATGAACATGTATCAATATCAATCCACCAAGAATTAATGGGAACATCAACCAAATGGGATTCAGAAAAAATAAAAACAAAAGATTTACCTTGTTTATTCTGCTTTTCTAGCCAATTCTCATATATTGTGCACTCATTCCTCTTATGGCCCTTGTTTTGCAAAACTAGCATTTTTCTTCTTTCTTTATGTTACCTTTAGCATTAAGATTTTGATTCTGATTGCTACCTTTATGGGACCTTTCTTAGAATACCTATACTTTAATGTATTATGGTTCCTTTCATGATTATGGGTAGAAGGAGAAGATTGAATAACTATAAAGCTTTAATCCCCTCATGCGTCTTTTTTTTATGTTGTTTTTCCTCTTATTGGGAACATTTAGCTATAACCTCACTAATGGACCATTTCTCTCTCACATTATTTTAGGCAGTTTGAGCTAACTGAATAGGAATAGAAGAGTACAAAAGACTTGAATAATAAATTCATCAGTTAGGGTAATATTAAGGGCTCTAAATTGTTTTTGGTAACCCAACATGATATGAATACAGTCTATCACTCCACCTACCCTATTATACCTCATAGCCATTAACTTCCCTATAAGGTCTCTAGACTCAGCTTTATCAACTTATTAGTACAAATTCTCTATAGTATCAAAGAGAGTTTTGGCATTAGTGATATTAGAAATAAACTTATAAATGTTGTTAGCTACAAACTTCTTACTGGCAGCTACAAAAAGGTGATTAGCTCTACCCCAAATTTCTTCATTGAGGTCATTGTGAATGAATGTATTGTGAACATCCAGTTGGTGGATTATCCAATTTTTAGCAACGATAATAGCAAAGAGAGTGCATATATTAAAATTTTCAACAAGAGTAAAAATTCAATATAATCTTATATGATGAGCCTAAAACATACAACCAAATTATAATAGCATATTAACATTTTCCATAAAGGATGACTTTCATTGAAGAGATAAAATCCTTTTATATTTTTTACTAACTAATGAATAAGAAAAAAAAAACATACAAGAAAAGGAAAAATATAATGTTAAACATACATAAATGTTCTAAATCAAGAAAATTACCTCTAGGATTTGTGAGATTACTTCCATATATAGTTATATTTATGCAACATTTGAAATTAGTTACTTAATATTTTATATATATAATTAAAAGATTTTGGATATCTTTATTCAAAAAATTAAACCCAATAATATAGCCCATAGATCGAGTTTATCGTTCTCTTACATCTAAGGTTCCTTAATGCAGTTTGTTGTGACGAAGAGGTGATTGCTATGAAATTTGTGACTTAGGTCGCGATTGATCAATGTAGCGGCAAGCAAGGTCGTTAGGCTAAACTATGGTTGAGGTGATATTTGTGACCTAGGTTTCATATAGTCCACAGGTAATTGAGGTTGCAAACGGGTAAGAAAAGCGAATCTAGACTCTCTTTGATGTTGTGAAAGTGAAGTTTGCCCAAAACTAACACTAAAATATATTATTAAAACTAATGGAAAGCTGCAAATTATATTAAAATGAAAGGATTACAAGAAATGTAAATGAAAAGTAGTAAATAAACTACATTAAACTGGCTAAAGAATAAAGTAAGAAAATAAAGAAAAAAACTTGATATAGATGTGTATAAGATCTTGGATGCCTTCTTACTATTCTCTATTTATAGGGGAGTTAATGGGTTAATTTCAGTTACAGTCACTAGACTTTTGCTAATTTGAAGTAAAATAAACATTTTTTTTTTATCACATTACGATAACAAAAATTTTTTTTTCCACTAAAGTCACTTCTAGTGCCTAAGCATGAATCACTTACGGAAAAGATGACTTGGACATTTGGCTGATACTTGATTTTTCTTATGTAATGTCAGCTCATGAGTATAGTGCCATGTAGGCTGCCACATAGGATGTCATGTCAACAAATTAAAAAAAAAACTTCCTAAATTAGAAAAATCCCAAATTGGAAAAAGCCTAGCTTATGAAAAAAACAAAGCAAATTCAGCCACCATTTTTACTCAAAAATCCAAAATCACCTAAGACGCTCTAGAGCCACCTCGACACTCTGATTTTCAATTGGGTTATGACATTGAAGCTAGGAAAAGTGTAACTAGCAAGTTCCTGTGGATGGTTCTTTGTTGCTGTTGGCTCAGCCTTTAGGGGCATCGTCGTAGCCAGAGATTGTAAGTCAAATGGATGAAGAGGAAAGAATCGCATTGTAAATGATAAAAAAGCTTCTTAACAGGAACTGCCCTAGCCCTTCCTCTAGGGATGATAGCGATGATGATAGTTTTAGTTTTTTATTTAATTAACTAGTATGAAAAATATTCACTTAATTAGATGCATTTTTAACCCAAAAAATAAAATATATATAAAAATAAATTTCTACATTTTTTGTTTGTTTTATTATATAATTTTCATTAAAGAATCTTATAGATAATTTTCTTCTTCCTATATTTTTTCTAGGGTTTTTTCTTCTATTTTTTGATATTTGAAGAATTTCATCGAGATTTTTGTTTTTCTTTCTAATAGGATTTATTTTGGTCCAATAAGGCAATAACACCAATGAGAAATGGCTTCAAAATTCAAAACATTTTTCTTTTAAGATAGCTTAGTAATTTTCTTTATTTGCCTTTATTATTTGTGATAAAGATTCAACTAGTATACAAAGGTATTAACTTAGATATGCAAAGTTCAGTTCACTTTATTATGAATTAGATTGAAAATAATCTTGAAAATTGGTAGTTTTTAGCCTTCACTAGGTTGTGGGAAGGAATATCTGACTTCATGCTAATTAGAATTATTATATTTAAGACACATGTATGTTCATATGTGTTTACGAGTATTCTTTGAATATGGGACTTTGTTGAGATTTTTTTCATGTGTTGATTTTTTAATAATTTTAATTTGCAGTAGCCTACGTGACACTATACTCATGAGCTAACATTACATATGCAAAATCTAGTGCCAGCTGCATGTCCAATTTAACTTTCCAATAGTTGATTCATGCTTAGGCATCCGAAGTGACTTTAGTGGGAAAAAATTATTTTATTACTATATTTCTTTTACTATAAATTAACAAAAATTCAATAAAATTAACCCGAAAGTCAATGGAGACTTTATTTTGAAGATAGTGTTACTTTTGGCCCTTTTTAAGATAATTGTCCAATCTTTTCTTTGGGGATGCAAATATATTCACATACTTACAAATTTTCCACCACCACTAAAAGATGGACTTTTAAGGCCTTCTAGTCTTGTGGCCAAGCTTTCTTGTTTTTAGGCCAATGTAAACAATACCTCATTCGATATACAGTTTTGGTAAATATTGTATGGTTGAGCCATCTTGTCTAAACATAAGCCTCTTAATCATTTTTCCTTGACTAAGAGGGTGACCTTTGTAATGATCTCCAATTTACTTCTTATTTGTTTGTTATTTCATATCATTGTTCACCATTATTTCATCTCACTCACGACCATTTCTTCTCAAAAGTAGCACTTTCACTCCTTGAATAAGGTCAATCACAAATGTATCATTTATTAGCAACCCTCATAAATAAAATTTTCTATACAACTTTGAAGGCATTTTCTTGAAGCATGTCCCTCATTATAGCTCTCGCACTATTAAATCTAGGATTATTGGTTAGTTGCTCAAAGTCTTTAGATTCAATAAATCCTAAAATCAATAGTAGCCATTGGATAAGTTGTCGCCTCAAAATCAACAATGGCCACTAGATCAATCTTGATCTCAAAAAAAGTGATTATGGTCCATCCCTAATATACTTCCTAGTAGTAGCAATACTTATACTAAGGTCATATTGATTATGTCTACTTGAAAGCTATGACATAAAAACTTATTTGAAATTCAAGTCGTGCATGGTCTCCTAATGCCTATCTCACATTTTCTTTGTTTTTTTCAAACCACATGTATTCTCAACTAATCAATTAAGATTACACACTAAAATTAATGTTACTCATACCGGATAGAATATCAAGAGCGGCAAAACACTATCTCATAAGTTTAAGGTAGTTGTATATTTAGAGCTCAAACTTGAAACCACTAGTTAAGCTATAAGAGACTCATGTCATCTCATCAATACTCTCATAGATTGTCTCACATTTTCTTTAGGAGAGCAAATATATCCACGTATTTGTAGATCTACTATCGCTACTTAAAATGTATTTTAAAAGGCTTTTTAGTCATGTGACCTAAACTGTCTTATTTTTAGACCGGTGTAAACAAATAACTATTAGAGAGTTATATACATACATATATATATATATATATATACATACATATATATATATATATATATACATACATATATATATATATATATATATATATAAATATATATATATATATATTGAAAACATAGATTGTATCATGTCATCTCATCAATACTCTCATAGATTGTCTCACATTTTCTTTAGGAGAGCAAATATATCCACGTATTTGTAGATCTACTATCGCTACTTAAAATGTATTTTAAAAGGCTTTTTAGTCATGTGACCTAAACTGTCTTATTTTTAGACCGGTGTAAACAAATAACTATTAGAGAGTTATATACATACATATATATATATATATATATATACATACATATATATATATATATATATATATATGTATGTATATATATATATATATATATATAAATATATATATATATATTGAAAACATAATATAATTTTAATATCATATTTCATATATAGCTGAAAATTCTAAAAAATAGCTAATTATTTATTTATTTTGAATGCAACAAGCTACTAATATTATTGGTTTCAATGGCAAAAGAATATAGAAAAACCAATAATGTGATGGAAGTGTGTGTGTAAATGGTCACAGAAAAATGAATATTAATATTAACTAACTTGTTAGGTTACATAAATATATGTTTACTGCATAATATAATAAACCAATTATTATATATAACTCTGTAATATTATATAATAAATTTTTTAATAAAAAAATAAAATAGTACTCATAAAATAATTATAGTTATATTTCTATATTTTTAGTTATTATATATGTAACTTAACTTGTAAAATTTGTTCATGAGAATATATTTTCTACAAGTTGAATCCGCTTAAATGGAGAAAGGAACTTCTAATTATCTAAATTAAATTGGTAAAATCATATTATGAGACTTTTTATTTTCTTCGTTATAAGTTTATAAATTTTGATTTTATCGCAATGAACAATTATTATCTTTTACAGTAAATCTTTAATATATAATACAAAAAAGAAAGGTTTAATACATATGACATCATTTATACTTGTCTAAAATAATCATTTTGTCATTTATATACATTTTTGGCATGGAGCAAATTTTTGGTACATATGGTTTCTTAAAAGTTCTATTTTAGATTTATGCTACCATTTGCTGCTGACATGATAGGAGAATAATCTTCCAGACACAATTGAGGCACTTAAGAGAAAACTCTAAAATAAATCATCTCAGGTTTTCCATATCCTGAATACAACAAAACAACCATTAATTTATCTACATTAAAAAGGAGATTGAAAATGCTACATACCCTCTAAAAGCCATAAAAAACACACATCCAAGTTATATTTGGCATAGTATTATGGCTACCTCTAGTGAAGACGAGTTGAGTTTGGTAGTTGAGGAATGGTAATAATATTGAAACATGGGGGCAACCATAGTTACCTAACAATGAGTATCCTTTAGTTTAACGGTGTTCATTCAGTTTGTTCGGTTTAAAATCGAACCGAAATTGTATAAACCGAACCAAATTGAAATATATGTGAAATAACCAAATTGAATCATAATTTATTCAAAACTGAAATATTACAGTTTGCATCGATTCAGTTTTAATTAGTTTTATGAATGAATGAATGAATTATTATTAAATTATAATTATTACCATATTTTATCAGTTATAATATATTAAAATTAATCACTATAGCTTTATGAATTACTATATATAAATTATAATTAATTAAAGTAACTTTATTAATTACTATAAATGAAAATAAATAGCATAAATGCTGATAAATTGCCATGACTCATGACTATATCAACTACCATAGTTATCATAAATTTAAATTAAAAATGTGATAACTTTGTAAATTTTACTATCAATTAAAATCAACTATCACAACATTATAAATGAGTATAAATTAAAATAAATTATCATAATTTTATTAATTAGTAAAAATTAAAATTAACATAAATTATCATAATTCATGACTTTATTCTCCAAGTGTACTTGTTCTCCCCTTTTTCCTATCACTATAAAATTTATAAAAAATAAGTATAAAAAACTCCAATCAATTCAGTTTAATTGATTTTTCAATATTATTAACCAAACCTAGTCAAAGTTTTCATATAGAATCAAACCAATTAAATCGAAAGTTGAACAAACAAAACTAAATAGACCAAATTCAATTTGATTCGGTTTCATCTTCAATTTTGGTTCAGTTTTACACACCTCTACTTTGGTTATTTTAGGTAGAGATATTGATCCTAATATTGAATTTGTTTCTAATTTAATTTTCATTGGCCAACAACGTTGGGATTTACATCTTTTGAGTATGATATTTAATGAAAAATATAAGGATCCATTTTTCCAAAATCCACTTAGTTGGAGATTCATGATAGATCAATGGATATGGAATGTTGATAAAAAGGGTCTGTATAGTGTTCAAAGTGTTTATCATTTAATTCATAATATGCACAACCCTCATTTTCTTTAGATTAGAAGTTACAATGGAATGGATCAAGGTCGGATTTCACCATCTCTATCCATGTCCCCTATTATAAATTTATATCTCTGTCTCTGCCCCATACCCCATGGAAAAATATTATTAATCTCCATCTTTGAGCTCAAATGGGGTCGAATATCATTGATCTATTTTTTTAACTTTTATTTGATATTATTCATTTAAATTATCAATTTCATTTACACTAATAAATCCAAAACAACAATAAAAAAATTATAAAAGATCCAGCGTCTTTATTTTTTTAATATTTGATAATTCATACTTAACTAATGAAAATGATAATATTAATCAATCCATACATAATTAGCAAAGTAAATATTCACTATACAAATATTAATACTATAATATACCTCAAATGTTTTAAAAAATATAAATTACACGTATTTTTTTTATGTATGTATATATATATATATGTATATATATATATATATATATATATATATATATATATATATATATATATATATATATATATAAAGGGTAGTAGCTCGTATATATTTTTTTCTTTATTATCTATTAGTTATTTTTTTATAGTATAAAAGAAATTATAATAAGGAAACAAAGTACATTTATATAATAAAATATTATTTACAAGACGTGCAATTATATATGCCCTTTGATGACTACTACTGATGCCATAGTATAAAAAACATATATGCTAGCCAACACAGCCTCTCTTGGGCATTCAACAATCTATCTTTTAGTCATCTATCTTGGTGCATCAATAGGCTCATTAGAGGGCGTATTGGTATTAGAGCCTTGGTGATCTTTTAGGAGAAGGTATGATATGATATATATCTAAATTCTTGATAGATTGATGAAGTTTTTTTTTGTCATGGAAACAAATTGTCCTATTTCAGCTCTTATTACCCTTTCACGTTCATCTTTCTCATCATCCTCTTCATCCTTTAGAACTTCTACTAGTAATTGTTTAGATTTCTTATATGAAATTCAACATATCTCTGATGAACAAAAAACCCCAATTGCTGAGATTCCTTTTCTAAGCCTTTATGATGGATATAATAAGTTTAAATCATTATGAAAAACCCAAATTAAAACACTAGTCAAATGAGATCCTAAGTTTGTAAAAGAATATGTTCAATCTCTTCCTTCGATCATTGTACTATCAAAGCTATAGGGGAAGAACAATTTGTCTCATCAAAGATTCTTTCAGAAATTCTTACTTTATGGAGACATGATGGATACTCTCATATTCATTTTGGAGTTATCAGACTAGCACTTTTCTACCATGGAAGAAAAGTACTTCCAGTTGCAGCTCATGTTGTCCTACTAGACATAAGATATTTACAGTATCAACATGCCATTATTGGTACTGCTGAAACATCTTTAAATGCAGGCACAGTGTTATTCACTTTGTTCCCTAATTTCAACATGGCACTTGATGATTCCCATGTACTTTCAGCCTTAAAAGTACATGTCCAAATTTTTGGTGCTCCTCAGGTTATGACTGCAATAGCAGCAGCACTCCACTATCAATTGGTTTATAGGGTCCAAAATCATGCCCTAGACTTAGCTCTTCCAGTGTCTAATGATGCCTTGTTCATAGTGGTATATGTACAAAATGTTCCCACATGTGTGCATATTCCTAGGCAAATTTCGATATATGAACTTAATAAATTGTTACTTGATTCTTGGATGACAAATTATGAGAAGATACAAAATAATGCTCAATCTGTTCAATCACAGGAATCAAAGTTCTTTAAGAAAATTGATGGAACAGTGGAAATAAAATTTATTCGATCCACATAAATGAGTCCAAGCACATTCATGTTCACTATACAATTCATGATCCAACCATATGAAGCAAAAGAAAATTTGGTTATTACAGGCTTTACTACAAATAGAAATCCTATCTATTCTACGTACTAAGGATCACATAAGGTACTAGATATAGATTGTGACTGCGAGGACTACATATGTGAAGCTTATTATGAATCTTTTGAAGAAGAATTAGTAGTTTGAAGGAGGAGGAAAAAGAAAGCATTTTCAGAAAAGATAAAAAAAAAATTGATTATAATGATCCATCGGTTGGATTACTTGGCCAACCTTTTGGAAAGTATGATTATGTAGTCAACTTTTCTGAGCTGTCATCATTCAGATAAAAAATTCCTACTCTATCCACTCCTCAATGGGATGAGCTAGAAATGAAATCTCCAAGACATAGGCCATCTTCATCAGCTCTACTTCCAATTGGAATGACATCAAAAGCATGAACCATGCAAGCAGTGGATTTCAAAATCTTGTTAGAGTCAAGCTATTGCTCAGAATCAATCAGAAAAATCTAATCTTCCAGCTATGTGTATGTTCTAATATCAAAAACATGAGTTTCCACCTCTTCAACAAACAATTAATCTAAACATACATGTTAAAAAGGTTACATGGGTAAAATCTTCAGGCTTAGATGCTCAAGGAAGACCTAGAGAAGTCCCGGTTGGTGAGTCTGTTCTCAATTGGTAGACAGACAACGCTTTAGCTCAAAAATAAAGTCCTTGAAAATATTGATAAAAAAGTGGATCAAGTCTCTCAGCAGTTAAATAAACTTGGATCTGATGTCAACATACAACTTAGCTGGCAGCAAGAGTTTATGCTCCGACTCCAAAAATAAATAATGACACTCCATCAAGAAATTATGTAGATGGTCTAAAATCAGGTGAGTGGACTATAGTTCTTCCATAAACAAAAAAGAGATTTCATGATTAAAAGCTCAAATTACCCAGATTGAAAAGGATCTAGAGATCAAAACTGTAACATCCTCGACCTTCCCCACATGCATATCCACATGCATTTTATTTGAACATATGCATCTTCCATATAATCCAATTGAACACATGCATTTCATACATATTTGCTTAGAAACAAGTTCATGGCACACACTAACTACGTATCCTAATATTTGGCAATTGTATCGAGTTGCACGTGTGTACTTTTAACCTAAATGAGGATAACAAAGTAATAGAAATAAATTGAATAAGGTGACTAAATTAAAGTAAGCAAAATGACTAGATTAAGATTAGTAAACATTTACAATGTTAATTTAGTTAAATTGGGCTAAATGATTAAGTTGTATTATTGTGTGGATTAGTGGAATAATAATAATAATAATAATAATAATAATAATAATAATAATAATAATAATAATAATAATAATAATAATAATAATAATAATAATAATAAAATGAAAATGAAACAAAAGGAAAATAAAAGAGAAGAGAAAAGAAAAAAGAAAAGAAAAAAGAAAAGAGAAGAGAAAAGAGAAGAGATGAAGAGAAAAAGGTAAAAAGACAAAAACAAAAAAGTTAGCTTTATCTTCCTCCCCCATTTCTGCCTCCTCACTCCATCCCATTTTCTTATTCATCTTCCTCCATTAAAGACCTCAATTATTCCTTGTTTCACTTAGTTTTGAGGCAAATTGATCCCTTGCAAGTTTGTTCTTGGTAAGTAATCAATTCTTATTGCTATAAAGTTGATTTGAGTTGCTAAGGTTCATTAATAGGCACTGACTTGCACTCCAATTTTGATATCAATATAAATTGATTCGAGAAAGTTTAAAATAAAAAAGTTGTTCCTTTATGTCTTAGATTTATGGATATGTAAACCGTTTTTCAAGATTTTGTGTATAGGAAGAGATATCTTCTCTCTACTGAAATTGGTCAAGGTGTGAACCCTAGCCAACATAGCTATTGTGTTCTTTAGTTTTGAATATGTTAAAGCCAATATTTGAAGTATCTCAAAACATAAAATTTATAGATATATGTATTATGGTTATGTATACCAAATTTTAGGTTCATATGGTTTTTATAGTTTGAGTTATGGTGATTGGAACCATAACTGTTCCATGGTTTGAACTGCCTTCTTAGTGCCCTGGGCAGATCCAGCAATTTGTTTGGTTAATTTGAGCTCTTTAGAGATAGATTATGTACATTATCAAAAACTTAAAGTTATAGGTATATGTCATATCTAAATATGGGTACTAATTTCATCTTAATATGTTATGTATAGACTAAGTTATGACCTTTATAAGTAATACTGTTTCGGAAGCCAATTCTATTTTGGACTAGTGAAATGTTTCTTATAGTGTGAAAACCTTAGAGATATATTTGATACAAGTTGTAAACATGAAAAATGTTCCATTTGAACCCATATAATTTTCTGTAAAGTTTCATTGAAATATGACTTATATATCATACGTTATGATAAACCAAAGTTGGTACCCTAAAACTGCCAAAAGGCATAAAACAGGGTAGAAAATAGAACACACTTAGAAATTCCACCAAAACTTGTAAATTGATCCAATTAGTCTGAAATTTTAATATGTTACATAATTATATGTTAATTTTAATTAGGAATAAGAATCAGATTAATTGGTCACGTATAGAAAAATTTATAGGCTAAACAGTCCCATAAGGTCACACTGCCTCATAGGAAAAAAAATCTTAGCCAATGATATGAACAATGCATGTTAATTTTTTTTAAGTCACATTAAGTCTCCCTAATCATAACATATCCGCTAATTTAGACCTCAAGTCACGCGAGTTGTTAAATCGACTCGTCGGTTTGACCGAAGTCTAAAATTGAATTTTTATCGAAAATTATTAAAGTAATGGCAATTAAGTGTGGAAAATACCTAATAAAGTGTTCAAAATATTTTAAGATGTTAAATTTCAGTAAAGGATTAAATTACAAATTCTGAAAAGTTTAGGGGTCAATTTGTAATTTATTAAAAATTGGAGTATTTATTGGGATAATCATAAATTAATTGCATGAATTGGGACATTTTAAGCATGTGGAGGCTAGCTTAACCAAGTGGAAAAGTTTAATAAGCTAATTAAGATACATGCATTTAACATTAATGAAAGTTTCTAGATTGATGCTTAGGTGTCCCTCCCATCCTAATAACTTTTGTCATTTTCTTCTTGATTATTTCTTCTTCTTTCTTATTCCTTTGTATCTAGAATTTCCCATCATTTTCTTCCATGTTCCTCTTATCATACATCAAAGGAAGATGAACATATTAATTACCCAAGGAAAATATCTAGATTTTTATAGCTTATGTGTCAAAGTATTGATTAATTTTGTCTTCTTCCTCTTAATTACTCATCATTATTCCTTATCCTAACATCTAGAACACTCTATTCTCTAAACCAGCCCATGTTTCCTCCATTTTCCTGCATAGCCAAGCTTGATCCTAGTGAAAGAAAGTGAGAAAAGAGAGAAAAAGTAAGGAAAAATTCCATTTTCATGCTCAAGGAAGCTTAAGAGAGTAAGGAGAAAGAAAGAAATTAGGGTTTATGAAGTTTTAATAATCTGATTATAAATTTTAGGAACTCAAATTGAGAAGGAGCTAGATCAAAGGAGCAAAGGAAAGGAGAAAGAGAAGTAAAGAGAAAGAAAAGAGAGGTTTGTGCATAACCTAAGGCAATAGCCTATTTTATTTTTTTATTTGCATGATTTGATTATTTGGCATGTTGATGATTTTGAATTAATATTATTTTGTGATGAAAATCTTGGGGATGCATGTTTGCTAGACTTAGGATTTAATTTGGTAAAACTTGAATGTGATTATCTTGTATATTCCTTGCTAGAAATTGATGAGCAGTGTGCACTTAAACTATTATAACTTCATTTCTGGAACTTGGTTTTGCATTTTGTTTACTGGGTTTGAAATATTAGACATAGGGCTATAACTTTCATTTAGACTATAAAACCTGAATATGTCTGTAATTATCCAAAAAAAATCATAAACTTCGGATATAGAATCTGTCCAGAAATTCTGGACATAATTGTTAGTAATGAGCAGCAAGTACTTAAACTGTTATAACTTGAGTTCTGGAGCTTGGATTTGTGTGTTATTTATTCAGTTTGAAATATAAGACATAGAGATATAATTTTTATTCAGACCATAATATCTCAATATGTTTGTAAGTTTCCAGAAAAATTCATAAAGTTTAGACTTAGAATATGTCCAGAAAATTCTAGGCATAATTGATAGTGACCAGTCAGTGTTCATGTTTTCATATCTTTTGATATAGAACTCAGACTTAAGTGATTCAAGTTTCATATTAAATCTAAGATCCATACCTAAAATTGTTAAGAGATCATGTAACTAAATTAAGAATATAACAGGACCAACATTAAAGTCCAAAACAGAGAATAGAATCTGCTAGTGACAGACAACATATGAGTTGAGAAATGAAATTAGTAAAACGATGAGAACCTTATTATATTATGTAATTTTTATTTTAATTGAGTGATTATGTGATTATTTTGAGACATTAAATGCATGAAAAGTGTGAAATTAATTGCTTTGAATTTTTAATGATATTGTATAAGCCCTAGAACACCTAACTAGAACCAACTTAGGATAGTTTGGCATGCCAAATAGGGGAAAGTATGATGAAAATGATTAAATCCATTAATGGTATGATTATCTATGCCATGTTTGGCATTGTTATCTATGTCAGGTTTGACAATGTTATCTACACTGGATTTGGCAATGTTATCTACGCCGGGTTTGACATTGTTATTTATGCTGGGTATGACATTATTAGCTACGCCGAGATCGGCACGGTTATCTACGCCGGGTTTGGCACTTATATGCGCACATCATATTGCTCAGGTGATACTCTTAAGTGCCTGGATGACAACTCCATTATCCTAGTCAGTGGTTCATAGGTTTCTTGGGCATAAATGAAAACATAAATAAAAAAGTTATGGAACATAAAAGAATTATTGAAAATAAAACTGGAATTATGAATTGTGACATGGATAATAAAAATGGAATTATGAATCGTGACATGGATAATAAAAATGGAATTATGAATTGTGGCATGGATAAAAAGAAGATTTAGTCTTATATAATAAGATGATAATAAAATAAATAAGTATGAGATAAAATAATGTAATTTGATGTCTATACATACTAGAATACCATGATATGTATATATGCATGAGAATATGATTAAGCATGAGTTGATATATGATAATGCATGATTGCATAAAATAGTTTATTGCCTTATCTATATGCACCACTAAGCCAAAAGTTTAGCGTGAGAGTTTTCTCATGCAGATTTAGTAAAGAATAAATAGAATATAGTAGACAAAGCCAGCGGTGACCTAATCCAGTAAAGCAGCCTGTTGCACACATCGTAGGTTACACAACTTTTGTATATTATCTTGTAAATTTTACTTTGTAGTATTTGCAAAATAAATAATATATTTTGTAAAGAACATATTACTATATAAAAATGTAGTCTAACTTTTATGTTATATTTCTTTTATAAATGCAAAGTAAATAAACAGTAAATGAAAAAAATATATGAATGATTTTCATGTATACAATTTTTTAAAAAATGATATTTTAATCAATGATGTCAGTGTAGTATACTCTCATCCGGGCACGAGCTGCGGGGGTGAGGGGGTGTTACAGTTTTTGGTATCAGAGCATCAAGTTGGTGTTTCTGGATTTTGTTATTAAGGCCCGGTTTAGGATTTTAAAATGGTTTTCAAAAAAACAAATATGATATGTGTGTACCCACAATTAAGTATTAAAGTTGTTGTTTACTGATTGGGGCCGTTATTTTATGACATAGGTAGAGTATGGCTTCAGAGTCACGACATATTGTGGCCGAATGAGGCGAAAGTAATGAGGTTACTGAAACTGAGGCTTCATCGCGACCTAGTCGTCACCGAGCTACTGTATCTAGATCCAGTGCTAGCCTATTAAGAGGGCAGTCTGTTGCTGGCACAGGACAAACAGAGCTTATAAGGAACATGATAGATTTCCTACAAAGAGCATCACAATCAGCCTCAACTGGGTTACAATTTGAGAGGTTGAGAAAGCTCGGGGCACCCGATTTCTATGGTAAATGGGAAGATGACCCCTTAGTGGCAGAGTTTTGGCTAGAACGGGTAGAGAGAGTTTTTGATTAGCTGCATTGCACAAACGAGCATAAATATGAGTATGCAGTATCTTTACTACAGGAGCATGCATATGACTGGTGGCGATCTGAATCACAGAGCACAGAGGGCTCCTGACCCTATGACATGGTAATTCCTTCTAGAGAAGTTTAAGGAGCAATATATTCCTCTTATCTACACAGACGATAAGAAAAGAGAGTTTTTTTTTTATGTTGAAACAAGGAAACTTATCGGTAAAAGAATATGAAAGAATTCACACATCTTTGTAAGTATGCTGAAGGCATTATATCCACTAAGGCAGATAAGTGCTGATGATTTGAAGATGGATTGAGAGACCCAATTAAGCTACAGGTCTTAGCTCTACGTCTGATGAGTTTTCCTAGTTTGCTAGCATCTGCCAGAATAGTTGAGAGAGTTCTAGCCACACAACAGTCAACATAAGATAGAGGGTTCAAGAGGCCCATATCACAACCGAGTAGAGTACAACCAAGGGGCAAGAGAGCCAGAACTTTCAGTGGCCGATTTTAGCCTGGGGGTTCCAACAGGCCTTCTTCCTTCAGACGGGGATAACTTGCAAGATCTGTTTCTTCGGCAGCCAGTGCATCAGCACAGATACCATATAGATCTCTACCCCTACCAGAATGCCAGCATTGTGGCCGTTCTCATCCCAGAGAGTGTTGGTGGATGATAGAAGCCTATTTTAGATGTGGCTCTAAAGACCATATGAGGAGAGATTGTCCTTTATTACAGTATGGCAGAGGTTTGGGGAGCACTGAGCCGATATAGACACAGGCTTCTGGGCAAGGCAGAGGCCGAGGTTGAGGGCAAGGCAGAGGAGGCCGATCAGGGTCCAGTCAGTTTAGATCAGAGACAGTTGAGAGGGCATAAGGTAGTAGAGGTGCCCCAGCTAGGGCATATGGCATGCGAGGCCGAGAGGAGCAGGATGCACCAGATGTCTTAATTGGTAAATTCCTTCTCTTTGGCTCTGACATACATGCATTGGTAGATCTGGGGTTGACACATTCATACATATGCACACCATAACTGGGTCAAAAGGGTTTAGAACCACAGACTCTAGAATTTGAGATTCTTGTGACTAACCCATTAGGGCACATTGTGAGGGTTAGCAAGGTGTTTAGGGGTTGCCCAGTTGAAATTCAAGGTAGGCAATTCCCAGCATACTTGATAGCGTTACCATTCCATGAGTTTGATGTGATCTTGGGAATGGATTGGTTGGCTCATTATGGAGTAGTAGTGGATTGTGAAAGAAGACAAATGATCATCAGAATTCTGGAACAAGATGAGATAGTGGTGATGGGTGAGAATAGAAGATATCCAAACAATGTGATATCAGTGTTGAAAGCTCAGAAACTCATCAATAAGGGATGCAAAGCATACTTAGCATATGTAGTTGATATGGAAAAAGCAAGTCCGAAGTTGGTGGATATTCCTATTGTTAGTAAGTTTCCTGATGTATTTCTAGAAGAGTTGCCATGGTTACCGCCAGATAGAGAAATCGAATTTGCTATCGATTTGGTACCCAACACCACCCCTATTTCCATTACACCACATAGGATGGCACCAGCAGAGTTGAAAGAGCTAAAGGTACAGTTGCAATAGTTGTTAGATAAGGGTTTTATACGACCCAGTGTATCACCATAGGATGCTCCAGTATTATTTGTGAAGAAGAAAGACGACACCTTACGTCTTTGCATCGATTACAGGCAGCTTGATAAGGTGACTATCAAGAATAAATATCCGCTGCCTAGAATTGATGACTTGTTTGATCAATTGAAAGGTGCAACCATATTTTCAAAGATAGATCTTCGATCGTGGTATCATCAACTGAAGATAAAAGAGTCAGATGTACCTAAGATGGCATTCAGGACTCGTTATGGTCATTATGAGTTCCTGGTTATGCCCTTTGGATTGACGAATGCACCAGCAGCTTTTATGGACCTGATGAATCGAGTGTTCATGCCATTTCTTGATCAATTTGTAGTGGTGTTTATTGATAACATCCTTGTCTACTCTAGAGACCGAGAAGAACATGATCAACATCTCAGAATAGTGCTGCAAACATTAAGTGAGAAGCAGTTGTATGCAAAGCTATCTAAGTGCAAGTTTTGGCTTGAAGCAGTCAGTTTTCTAGGTAATGTAATTTCAGTAGAAGGTATTCGGGTTGATCCTAGTAAAATTGAGGCTATTCTTAATTGGAAACCACCACGAAATGTGACTGAAGTGAGGAGTTTCCTCGGATTATTCGGATATTATAGGAGGTTTGTGAAGGGATTTTCATCCTTAGCGACTCCTTTGACACGACTGCTACGAAAGAGGTCCGTTTTGAGTGGACAGATAGATGTCAAGCAAGTTTTGATCAACTGAAGGCAATGTTGACTGAAGCACTAGTTTTGACTCAGCCTACTCCAGGAAAAGACTTTGTTGTGTACAATGATGCTAGTCATAATGGTTTAGGCTGTGTTCTTATGGAAGAAGGAAAGGTGATTGCTTATGCCTCAAGACAACTTAAGCTTCACGTGCTTAACTATCCGACATATGATTTTGAGTTAGTTGCGATAGTTTTTGCTCTTACGATTTGGAGACATTATCTGCATGGGGAAAGATGTTATATCTATACAGATCACAAAAGTCTTAAATATCTTTCCTCACAGAAAGAGTTGAACCTGAGACAACGAAGGTGGTTGGAATTGATTAAAGATTATGACTATGTGATCGACTACCAGCCAGACAAAGCTAATGTGGTTGCAGATGCACTAAGTAGGAAGATTTTAGCTGAGATGCGAATTCAATCTACTTTGATGCAGCGGATCAAAGATGCTCAGAAGCAAGATGAGAAGTTAGTAGAGATAGTCAAGGCAGTGAAAAAGGGAGAAAAGCCTGATTTTTCATTGACAGAGGATGGCACAATATACTTCAAGACTAGGATTTGTGTTCCTAATGTAAAAGAGCTGAAGTCCGATATTTTAAAAAAAGCACAAGAAATAGTATATACCATGCATCCAGGTGGGAACAAGATGTATCAAGATTTGAAAACTCAATATTGGTGGCCAGGGATGAATAAGGATATCACTGAATATGTTACTAAATGTCTAACTTGTCAACAAGTGAAAGCGGAACACTAGTTGCCCACAGGATTGTTGTAACCAATACCGATTCTAGAGTGGAAATGGGAAAGAATCACAATGGATTTTGTGTTCAGTTTACCAGTGACTCAGAGAAAGCATGATGCAGTGTGGGTGATAGTGCATTGATTGACAAAGTCAGAACACTTCTTACCAGTTAGAATGGACTACTCATTGAACAAGCTAGCCGAAATTTATGTAAGTGAGATAGTGAGGTTTCATGGAGTGCCAATGTCCATCATATCTGATAGAGATCCCAGATTTACTTCATAATTCTGGAAGAGTCTACAACAAGCTTTGGGAACTCAACTCAATTTTAGCATGGCCTTTCATCCGTAGAAGGATGGACAATCGGAGATAGTTATTCAGTTGCTAGAGGAAATGATGAGAAGTTGTCTGCTTGAGTTTGAGGGAAGTTGGGATAGATATCTACCTCTTATGGAATTTGCCTACAACAATAATTATCAAACAAGCATAGGCATGGCTCCGTATAAGGCACTGTATGGAAGAAAATGCAAGACACCAATCTGTTGGACTGAATTGAGTGAAAAGAAGTTGATAGGGCCAGAGTTAGTGCAACAAATAGAAGAAAATGTTAGAATTATCCAAGAAAGATTGAAAGCAGCACAAGATCGACAGAAATCATATGCTGACCTCAAGAGGCGAGATATAGATTATGCTGTGGGAGAAAAGGTATTTCTTAAGGTTTTACCTTGGAAGAAAGTATTGAGATTCGGTAAAAAGGGAAAGTTAAGTCTGAGGTTCATTGGTCCTTATGAGATTTCGGAAAGAATCGGACCAGTGGCATATCAGTTAGCCCTTCCACCAGAGTTGGGTAAAATCCATAATGTTTTTTATGTTTCGATGCTAAGGAGATATAAATATGATCTGACTCATG
This sequence comes from Triadica sebifera, assembly GCA_023653625.1. Classification (NCBI taxonomy): domain Eukaryota; kingdom Viridiplantae; phylum Streptophyta; class Magnoliopsida; order Malpighiales; family Euphorbiaceae; genus Triadica; species Triadica sebifera. The sequence goes on along the minus strand of CM042898.1, from coordinate 11,770,676 downwards.
TTATTCCAACTGAGGAGATAGAAGTGCAGACTGACTTGATGTACGAAGAAGAACCGGTGGCTATAATAGCACGGGAAGAAAAAGTTTTACAAAACAAGAAAGTTTCATTAGTTAAAGTGTTATGGCGAAATCATGCTACCGAAGAAGCCACATGGGAGAACGAAGAAGTCATGAAGAAGCAATATCCTCAGTTGTTCAACAAAGAATGAACAGGTAAAAATTTCGAGGATGAAATTTATTACGACATATTCGCTAATTTAGACCTCAAGTCACGCGAGTTGTTAAATCGACTCGTCGGTTTGACCGAAGTCTAAAATTTGATTTTTATCGAAAAATAATTAAAATAATGGCAATTAAGTGTGGAAAATACCTAATAAAGTGTTCAAAATATTTTACGATGTTAAATTTCAGTAAAGAATTAAATTGCAAATTTTGAAAAGTTTAGGGGTCAATTTGCAATTTATTAAAAATTGGAGGATTTATTGGGATAATCATAAATTAAATGCATGAATTGAGACATTTTAAGCATGTGGAGGCTAGTTTAACCAAGTGCCAAAGTTTAATAAGCTAATTAATATACATGCATTTAACATTAATGAAGGTTTCTAGATTGATGCTTAGGTGTCCCTCGCATCCTAATAAGTTGTCATTTTCTTCTTGACTATTTCTTCTTCTTTCTTATTTCTTTGTATCTAGAATTTCCCATCATTGTCTTCCACATTCCTCTTATCATACATCAAAGGAAGATGAACATATTAATTACCCAAGGAAAATATCTAGATTTTTATAGCTTATGTGTCAAATTATTGATTAATTTTGTCTTCCTCCTCTTAGTTACTCATCCTTCTTCCTTATCCTAACATATAGAATACTCTATTCTATAAACAAGTCCACATTTCCTCCATTTTCCTCCATAGCAAAGCTTGATCCTAATGAAATAAAGTGAGAAAATAGAGAAAAAGTAAGGAAAATTTCCATTTTCATACTCAAGGAAGCTTAAGAGAGTAAGGAGAAAGAGATAAATTAGGGTTCATGAAGTTTTAATAATCTGATTATAAATTTTAGGAACTCAAATTGACAAGGAGCTAGATCAAAGGAGAAAGAGAAGTAAAGAGAACGAAAAGAGAGGTTTGTGCATAACCTAAGGCAATAGCCTATTTTATTTTTTTATTTGCATGATTTGATTTTTCGGAATGTTGATGATTCTGAATTAATATTATTTTGTGATGAAAATCAGTTGGAATAACATGTTTGCTAGACTTTGGATTTAATTTGGTAAAAATTGAATGTGATTATCTTGTATGTTCCTTGCTGGAAATTGATGAGCAGTGTGCACTTAAACTGTTATAACTTCATTTCTGGAACTTGGTTTTTCATGTTATTTGTTGGATTTGAAATATAAGACAGAGGGATATAACTTTCATTTAGACCATAAAACCTGAAAAATTCATTAATTGCGGACATAGAATCTGTCTAGAAATTATGGGCAGAATTGTTAGTAATGAGCAGTAAGTACTTAAACTGTTATAAAACGAGTTCTGGAGCTTGGATTTGTGTGTTCTTTGTTTGCTATGAAAGCTAAGACATAGAGATATAATTTATATTTAGACCATAATATCTGAATATATCTATAATGCTCCAGAAAATTCATAAAGTTCAGACTTAGAATATGTCTAGAAAATTCTGGGTAGAATTGCTATTGACCAGTCAGTGTTCATTTTATCATATCTTTTGATACAAAACTCAGAATTAAGTAATTCAAGTTTCATATTAAATATAAGCTCTAGAACTAAACTTGTTAAGAAGATCATGTAACTAAATTCAGAACCTAATAGGATCAAAAGTAAGGTCCAAAATATAGAATATAATCTGCTAGTGACAGGGCAGCATATGAGTTGAGAAATGAAATGAGTAAAACGATGATAACCTTATTATATTATGTAATTGTTATTTTAATTGAGTGATTATGTAATTATTTTAAGACATTAAATTCATGAAAAGTGTGAAATTAATTTCTATGAATTTTTAATGAGATTGCATAAGCCCTAGAACACCTAACTAGAACCAACTTAGGATAGTTTGGCATGCCAAATAAGGGGGAGTATGATGAAAATGATTAGATCCATTAATGGTATGATTATCTACACCGGATTTGGCATTGTTATCTATGCCAGGATTGTCAATGTTATCTACGTTGGATTTGACAATGTTATCTATGTCGGGTTTAACATTGTTATTTATGCCGGGTATGACATTATTATCTACGTCGAGTTTGGCACGGTTATCTATGCCGGGTTTGACACTTATATACGCACATCATATTGCTCGGGTGACACTCCTAAGTGTCTGGATGACAACTCCATTATTCTAGTCAGTGGTTCTTAGGTATCATTGGCATAAGTGAAAACATAAATAAAGAAGTTATGGAACATAAAAGAATTATTGAAAATAAAACTGGAATTATGAATTGTGACATGGATAATAAAAATGGAATTATGAATTGTGGCATGGATAAAAAGAAGATTTAGTCTTATACAATAATATGGTAATAAAATAAATAAGTATGAGATAAAAAAAATATAATTTGATGTCTATACATACTAGAATACCATGATATGTATATATGCATGAGAATATGATTAAGCATGAGTTGATATATGATAATGCATGATTGGATAAAATAGTTTATTGCCTTATCTATATGCACCACTAAGCCAAAAGCTTAGCGTGAGAGTTTTCTCACGCAGATTTAGTAAAGAATAAATAGAAGATAGTAGACAAAGCCAGCAGTGACCTAATCCAGTAAAGTAGCCTATTGCACACATCGTGGGTTACACAACTTTTGTATATTATCTTGTAAATTTTACTTTGTAGTATTTGAAAAATAAATAGTATATTTTGTAAAGAACATGTTACTATATAAAAATGAAGTCTAACTTTTATGTTATATTTCTTTTATAAATGCAAAGTAAATAACTAGTAAATGAAAAAAATATATATATATGAATGATTTTCGTGTATACAATTTTTTTAAAAATGATATTTTAATCAATGAAGTTAGCGTAGCATACCCTCATCTGGGCACGAGCTGTTGGGGTGAGAGGGTGTTACAAATCATGTGTTAATCGATTATATTTTCATATTAGGCTCACAACATATTGGAGACCCACAAGGAGCGGATAGTTAATAAGTTAGGGGTCGGAATCAAAGGAGAAAGGTGAGTCTAATTATCAATTGAATTCTTTAGCGCAAATGAATGTTGCTTGCTATGTGATTCATATAATTGTCATGATTGGTCCCTGATAATATGATGATGGATAATTTGTGACATTTGTCGTACTCATAAGTGGTATACTTGTGATATATTTGAGGTATATGTTTAACATATGTGATATATATATATACATGGTATATGTATAGTATATGCGAGGTATATGCGTGGCATATATGCGGTATATGTATGTTATATGTGATAAGATGTAATGGTTGATGAAAAGTGCATATGCATATGGACTTAAAAGGCGTTGTGACTAGTTAATCGATATTGTAAAGCAAAAGAAGAGGCCTACAGCCCAACAAATGTGCAAATGAAACAAATGATCAAGCTAGCTAGCAAATGCAAATGTTCACATGGAAACCTGGGGCAATGTCTATTTAACTTGGTCACAAAAAAATGAAATAAACAAATCATTTGCATATGTAAAGAGTAATGATTATATGTTTCAACTTTATTGATATTTATATGATACTGATGAATGGAATGGAATACATGATATGTATTGGAATTTATTACTATGAGTTGTTCGGTACTTTAGAGATCATTTGATGGTTATTCTCATTGATCCGCAACTCATCAATTTGCATCATTTTTCATGTAAAGAAAAGTGATAGCTCATTTTGAGTAGCGTATAAAAGACATGGAGCACAGGTCACTGGCCGAGACTCATCACTCTGTCTCCTTGCATTCCACATGAGCTTGAAAATATGTCATCTGCATTTTGCATTTACGTGTTTGAATATGTATAGTCATTTTGGAATGGGTTCTAAAAATGTATAAATGAAAGCAACTCGTAGATACTTATGTGCTAAGTTTATGTTTTAATATATGTGATATATCGTATTGTGGTGAAAGCCTCAAAGTTGACTTGCAAAGTCATTAAATGATATTACAGGATATGAAAAAAATTTACTGCCAATGTTAACTGGGTATTTTGCCTTTCCAGTCTGCTATGTGTGATTACTTGATACAAGGATAGGTTATACTTAATTGCATAAGATGTGGTCTTACAAAAACACCTTTTAACCCCCTTACTTTTGTTAGCACTCATCTTTTACCAAAAACTGTTATCTAAAATACCTTTGTTCAACCACATGTTGGTCCCATTCTTCTTCAACATGAACAATTTCAAAATATGATGAGAGCTAAAACCTTTTCACAAAAACCACCAAAAAAGAAACAGACCAGGATTACACCTATAATAATTGTTTCTTTGTCAACTACCTCATCATCTGAAACTCCATCCATTCCAAAAAGACCAGATAAACAACCTCTTTTGGATCCTTTTCAGGATTCACAAGATCCTTATCAATATATGGTTCAAACATCTCAGAATAAAGTCACTTCTCTGTTTCAAACTTGTATGGAGCAAGATCAGCCTCAGCAAATCCATCACATTTATTTACAATCTAACACTTTTGAAACTATGTCAGAAGTTGAATTTGTAAGCAATGAAGAATATTTTCCATCAATAAAGGTGGCTGGTCTAGTAGAATCTTTTGCCCACTCAGGAAAAACATAGGTCACACCTTCACAACCTACACCAATTGTAGAAAAACCACCGAATGAGGAATTTATGGATGAATCTTCAACTCATCATCAAAAGAATTCAAATGATTCATGGTTTTCTATGGATAATATTGCTCATGATCAACGAAAAGCCAAGCTTCTTGAGATGTATGCTTGGATAGAAACAAGAATTCAAGTAGGAGTTTCTTTATAAGAAGTCTTACAAGAATTTACTAATAGATTCACTGGTAGTTTACGAGAATGGTGGATTAGAATAAGTGAATATGAGAAAATGACTTTCTGTCAACTGACTACCATTGTTGCAGCATTTGGCATATATTGAGGTTGAATTCATTAGAACTCCTCAAGATTCCTTAGAAATAGCCTGAAGTGAATTCTTTCAACTAAGATTATGCTCTCTCAAAAGGAAGGATCTTGAGAAACATTACATGTGAGTAGCTACAAGATATTACCATATTGGTTTTGGTGATATTAATCTCAAACAACAGTTCATAAATTTTGTTCCGGAGGAATTAAGTGAAGCTACTCTCAGATATTTCAGAAAACATGGAATTGCTCCAAAAGATTATTTATTGGCACAAATCTATCAGAAAATGATGATTGTTTTGGATGATCTATGTTTTAGAAGAAAACAAATCAAAGAAGCCTTGAGAATACGAATAAAAAAAGTTTGGAGCCAATCTATTCTCAACTAGATTTGACAATCAAATGTTCTGACAAGCAAAATTGTGATTGTAGACATTATAAGAAGGACAAGCACTACAAGAAGCACAAATATAAGAGTGGTCCTTTCCATAAGAAATACAAGAAGTTCAAATACTTCAAAAGGAAAAATCGGAGGTTCAAAAAGTCAGATCGATGCTATCTCTATGGAAAAAAATTACATTTTGCAAAGTCATTTCGTAAAAGACCGAAGCAAGCAGTTCAGCTGATTCAACAATTGGAACAACAGTTTGATATCAATCTTGATGATGTTGATATTGAATCACTCTTTTCAGTGGACAATGAACCAAATGAAGATTCCCTCATGGGAATTGAAGCTCTGTGTTTCTCCTCAGATTCTGATGCATATATTTTTCTATTGCAGAAATTAGCCTATGTCCAATTCAATGTATTGCAACAGCCCAAAAATAGGTAGTTCCATACTGTCCTATTCAACTGTTTACAGATAAGTATGAAAGTCCCATAAAAGCTATAGCTTTCATTGATATGGGAACCCATAGAATTATTTCCAACCCAAAACTCTTTTTAGACCACTTCTGGAAAACCCATAAAGAATTTTTCAAAGCAGCAGATGGAGAACTATTTTCAACTGATTAGATTAGAGCCAAGCCTATTAAAATCCAATTCCTTCCAAATTGTTCTATATGGACCAAAGTTTTAGATTCATATATGCTAAAAAAAGACATTTTGATTGGTTTTGACATTCTTAATTAATGACAAAACGTATACATTATTGCTCAAGGTCTTAGAGCAAAGAAATGGTTTCTTCCCTGCACATCAACTCCAAATTTATTCATGGCTTCCATATCAAACCCTTTTTATGATATTCAGGCCTAGATTGTACAAAAAAGTTGTTCAGACAACAACGTAGACTTTCTTCAAAATTGTCAAAATCCACTTTGGACTAAACATGAATTCTACATCTCTTTGCCATTTAAGCAGAATGAGAATATCAATCTTACTAAGGCAATTTATCCTGGTATCAATTTGGATGATCAGTTGATGGCAGTTCAAGAATGTTCCCAGCTACTTCAATAAGGTCCTATTGAGCCAACTAAATCTGACTGGGCATGCCAAGCATTTTATGTGAATAAACGATATGAGCAAATGACAGGAAAGAAAAGATTGGTAATCGATTATAAGCTTTTAAATCATTTTTTAAAGGATGACAAGTTTTCTCTACCAAATATCTCATCATTATATTCATTCCTTAAGGATGCAAAGATCTTTTCTAAGTTTGATCTTAAGTCAAGATTTTGTCAATTGAGAATACATCCTGAGGATAAGCATAAAATGACTTTCTGCATTCCTAATCATCATTACGAGTGGATGGTAATGCCTTTTGGTCTCAAAGTGGCTCCATCACTCTTTCAAAAAGCTATGACCAAGATCTATGCTCTGATCTTATATTCAACATTGATCTACATAGATGATATTCTACTTTTCTCAAAAGATGCCAACAGTCATAAGCAATTATTAAAGCAATTTGTAGAATTGATAGGACAAAGTGGAGTAATGTTGTTTGAAAAAAATATGCACCTACCAAAAGAGGGGATAGAATTTCTGGGGATGAAATTTAAAGATGGTGTATATCGACCATGTCCATACATTGGTCTTGAATTATTAAAATTTTCTAATAGTGAATTGACACAAAAGCAGATTCAATAATTCTTAGGCATTGTAAATTATGTCAGAGACTTTATTTCTCACTTCACAAAAGTTGCTCAACCATTTCGACACTTATTGAAAAAAGATGCCCCACCATGGTCACATGCTCAATCAATAGCTGTAAAGCAGATAAATGAGATCTGTAAGAATCTTCCACCTTTGCACATCCCGACAAAGGGAAAAAGAATACTCCAGACTGATACTAGTGATGAATATTGGGGAGCTATTCTTTTAGAAGAAAAAGTCGGATAACATCAAATATTTTCATATAACAGTGGTCATTTCAAAGACTTAGAATGCCACTACCATTCCACATTCAAGGATATATTAGCAGTAAAGTATGATATTAAAAAAAATTGAATTTCATTTAATTGGCCATACCTTTACAGTTGTGATGGATTGCTCATCCTTCCTAAAGATTCTCAACTTCAAAGGAAAGTAAATTCCATAAGCACAATTATTGAGATGGAATGATTGGTTTTCTAAGTACAGTTTCAATGTTGAACATATAAAAGGAGATAGGAACCTCATTACTGATTTCCTATCCAGACCACTCTCCAAGTAACTCATCTTAATCACTGAAACACAGACAATTCTATTAATTCTCATGGAAAGTGCAAGTTTTTCTCCATACCCACTCTCTTCCTTCAGAGTTATGAATAAGGATTAAAGAAAAAGTCTCATTGCTGATGCTTAACTAACAACTATCAGGAAATATGGAGTTTCTAAAACCAGAAGATTTTCATCCAAACTATCCTTTCATGGATGTCTTTAAGCTTCCTCTTGTTGGATAGTTCCCTGAAGAATCCATCCAAATGCTATGGTGCATGTGTGTCATATACCATATGGCTTTCCAATTTTGTCCAGTTCGATGGTATAATTCTATTGTAGCTAAGACATTACTAGAAAACTCTAAAAAATTTCTAGGATGGTTCAAAGCTATAGCAGTTTGGCAACAATCTCTATTCATCTTCTCCAAAAAAATTGGGATGCAAGCGTATAGGACAATAAGATGCATTCTATCATTATTCTACACTAGGATGAACATTTTTCTATCTTTGAAGTCTATAACACTTTCCTTTACTCTCTCTGGGAAAACTGTGATTCTCACCATCTAGAGGTAAGAGAGCATCAGAGATCAATGGCAGCAAGAAACTAGTACATTCCACATGAGATCTGGCCAAAAGTACAAAGATGAATCACCATGGAAGGCTATCCCATCAACCTACATGGATGGCTGAAGAAGGGAGGAAGAGATACATCAAGCAATTATCTCTGTTAAACAGATGGCTCCACCAACACATGAACACGAACCTTTAACTTTAATGGATCATGACTCGAATGATTATAGGGAAATGAATCTATCACCAAGTCATGAACCAATTCATAAAGATTATGCGGTCGACATTATCTTTTGTATAATTATGTTTGTTTTGTCTTTCATTACTTTACTTTATAAAAGTTTTACTTTAGAGTTGCTTTTGTAAAAGTAAGGATTCTCATAATTTTTACTTTAATAATTTTAGTTTGTTTGCTTTCTCTTTAAGCATTCTATATAAAGAAACTCATTTGGTTGTAAAAACTCATAACCAAAAAGAAGAAATAAACTCGGTGTGTTTCCTTAAATTATATCTTTCTAAGCTTTCCCCTTTCTTCAATCTTTAGATAATTTTCATATATATCTATTATAATTTCTTTTCTTAGATAATCATAGAAAAAATTCCTTTTGTCCCTTTTATCCTCTAGATGAGGCTATTGATGCACCAAGATATATGACTAAAAGATAGGCCGTTGAATGCCCAAGAGAGGTTGTGTTAGCTAGCATATCTGTTGATTATACCGTGGCATCAATAGTGGTCATCAAAGGCCACAATTTCAAAACAAAAGTACAAAATGTTGTGTAACCCACAGTGTTAGAAGTGACCTGCTTTACTGGGTTGGGTCACTATTAGGTTTATCTACTATATTCATCTTATTTTTTTCTATATTTGTGCGAGAGAAACTCCCACATTAAGCTATAGACCTAGTAGTGCATATAAATAAGACAATAAACTATACTCATGCAATATGCCATAATATATCATCATACATATATGTCCGATTAAATAATATATATATATATATATATACATATATTCTTTATACATATACAAATGTTAATTTTTCATATGCAAGCATTACATAATCATCTAATGCATATAAATTATTCTTTAAATTCATATTTATGAACAACTATTTCATATGTAAAATTCTTTATACCAAGTTAATGTATTTATGCCTATAATACCTATGAACCAGTAATCGGGATAATAGGGTTAGCCATCCAGGAATAATAAAGTCGCCACTCGGGCATAGTGGTATGCACATACAAGTGTCATCACCGACATTAATATGAGTGTCATCACTGATATTAATATATGTGTCATCATCGGCATCAATATATGTATCATCACTGGTATTAATATGAGTGTCATTACCGTCATTAATATATATGTCATCACCGGCGTTAATATAAGTTTCATCATCGGTATTAATAGACCCCTGATTGGCACACCAAACTATCCAAAATTTTAGTTCTAGGCTAGGTATTTTAGGGCTTAATTATTGTCATTAAAATTTCTAATTCTTAAATTCATACATTTTCATGTATTTAATGCCTCAATTAATCACGTAATTACTCAATAAAAATATCATTTGCATAATATAACAAGGTCTATATTATTTTTCACATCAAATTCCTCAATTCATATTCTGACCTGTTACTGGAAGAATCCATGCTCTATCTTAGACCTTAATTTGGATAAGTTAACAACAAAATTAAATTGCAAGGTCTACTTAAGAATTTTATCCCTAAATCTTACTTTAATATGCAACTTGAATCACTAAATTTGGAGTTCTGTAACAAAAGATATGATAAAATGAACACTAACTGGTCATTAAAATTGCCGCCTATAATTGAGTGGATAGTTTTTTAATCCTGCTTTTGTGCTAAAATTAAGTATAGTTATGTTCAAAATAACATTTTGTGTTCTCATCAAAGTTTTAGTCCTATGTCTTAAATTTCAAACTCAATAAAGAAAATATTAATCAGAATCCCAGAGATTAAGTTATAATAAAATATATACTAACTACCTCATGGAATCCAGCAAGAATACATAATCACCTAATTCAATTTTTTTACCAAATATAATCCTAAGTCTAGAAAACATGCCTCTCTAGAATTTTTATCATAAAATACTACTACTTAATAATCATTTACATGTCAAATATTCAAATCATGCAACTTTATGGCAAAATATAGACTATTGCCTTAAGTTATGCACTTACCTCTTATTTCACTTTTCTTTCTTTTCATTCTTTCTCACTTTCTCTTCCTAGAATCAAACTTTGGCTATGGAGGATTAGGGGGGGAAATTTGGGCTACTTTAGAAGTGTAGAAAATTCTAGATATAAAGAGATAAGGAAGGAGGAAGGAGAAATTAAGAAGAAAATGACAAAAATATTTAATAATGGGCCACCTAAAGCTTAAATATCTAGATATTTATGTGAGAATTAGCTTCTTAATATTTGCCACTTGATGTGGCTAGCTCACTCATGCATTTAATTGATAATTATACCAATTAATCTTCTAATTTTCAGTAAATTGCAAATTGACCCCAAAATTTCTCAAATTTTGCAATTTAATCCTTTTTCATAATCTAACATCTTTGCATACTTTAAGCACTTTATTAAATATTTTCCATAATTATTTGCTATTATTTTAATTATTTTTTTGTCAAATCCAAATTTAGACTCCGATCAAACCGACGAGTCGATTTAACAACCCGTGCGACTCGGGACCTAAATTAACGGATATGACATCCTCTCCCCCTTAAAATAAATTTCATCTTCAAAATTTTACCTACTCATTCCGTGTTGAACAACTGAGGATATTACTTCCTCATTATCGCTTCACTTTCCCATGTGGCTTATTCAGTAGCATGATTCTGCCACAGTATTTTACCTAAAGGAACTCTTTTGCTTTAGAGAACCTTTTCTTCTTGTGCTAAAATAGCTATGGGTTCCTCTTCATATGTCAAAACTATATGTACTTCTATCTCCTCTGGTAGAATAATATGAGTTGAGTCCGAACGATACCTTCGTAGCATCAAAATATGAAAAATATTATGGATTTTATCCAACTCTAGTCAAAGTGTTAACCGATATGCCACTGGTCCGATTCTTTTCAAAATCTCATAGGGACTAATGAACTTCAGACTTAACTTTCCTTTTCTACCAAATCTCAATACTTTCTTCCAAGGTGAAACTTTGAGAAACACTTTATCTCCCACAACATACTCTATGTCTCGGCTCTTGAGGTCAACATTTGATTTCTTTCAATCATGAGTTGTCTTCAATCTTTCCTTGATAATTCTAACATTTTATTCTTTTTGTCGCACTAACTCTGGCCCTATGAACTTCTTTTCACTCAACTTGATCTAACAAACCGGTTTCCTACACTTTCTTCCATACAATGCCTCATAAGGAGCTATACCCATACTCGTCTAATGACTGTTATTATAGGCAAACTCCATAAGAGGTAGATATTGATCCCAACTTCCTTCAAACTCAAGTACACATCTTCTCATCATATCCTCTAACAACTGAATTACCTACTCAAATTGTCCATCTGTCTATGGATGGAAAACAGTGCTAAAATTGAGTTGGATTCCCAAAGCTTGTTGTAGGCTTTTATAGAATTGCGATGTAAAGTGAGTATCTCTATCAGATATGTTAGATATTGGTACTCTATAAAGTCTTACTATCTTATTCACATAAATCTTGACCAGTTTGTTCAATGTATAATCCATAAGAACTGGTAGAAAATGTGTTGACTTTGTCATTTGATCCACTATCACCCACACTACATCATGTTTCCTTTGAGTCACCGGTAAATTGAACATGAAATCCATCATGATTCTTTCCCACTTTTATTCTAGTTTTGGTTGTAGCAATCATATGGGCAACTGGTGTTCCGCTTTCACTTGTTGATAGGTTAGACACTTAGCAACACATTTTGTGATATCTTTCTTCATTCCTGACCACCACTATTGAGTTTTCAAATCCTGATATATCTTGTTCCTGCCTAGATGCATTGTATATACTATTTCACATGCTTCTTTTAAAATATTAGACTTCATCTCTTCTATACTGGGCACATAAATCCTATTCCTAAGTACATTGTGCCATCTTCCATCAATGAAAACTCAGGCTTTTCTCATTTTTTCACTGCCTTAACTATCTTTACTAGTTTCTCATCTTGCTTCTAAACATCTTTGATCCTCTACATCAAGGTGGATTGTACTCGCATCTCAGCTAAAATCTTCATGCTTAGTGCATTTCCCTTATGCTATTTCCCTTATTCCCTAAGTCATAATATTTTTTCTAAAAAAATAACAAAAATCTAAAAGTCGAAATAAGGGAAATACACTATGACTTAGGGAAGAATTGTTAGCTCTGTGCAAAATTAAGTTTATAGGTCCCAAAATATCTCAAGAGGATGGGGGTGAATTTTAAAAATTTCAGGCCTTTGCAAAATGACTCACATTTTTCAGTATGCTAATAGTATTCTAATACTGGGAAGAAAACATTCATGGAGATAATTTGAAATTTCTTTTTACAAAATTAAATTTTATGACCAGAAATGATTGTTGACCTCTAAAATCATATTTTGCCAAATAAATCACTTTTTTTTATTTACAAAAAAAAACTTTGAATAAATTTAAGTACAAATAGATTTTGTTAAAATATTTTTAAACACCTTTTCACATAAAATAAAATCTGATTTTTTTCAACACATCAGAAAATTATACTTGAGAAAAAGATAAGGGAGGAAATTTAACACACTCAAATTTATAGTGATTCAACTTTCTTTTCCTACTCCATTTCCCAAGACTCAATTTTGAGAGTTTCTCTCTAATAATGATTCTTTTCAAGGGCAATAATAAGCCAATTACAACCCTAGAGTTCTACCTAGCTCTCTTGAGCCTAAACCCAAATTTTTATAAAGTAAAATTTGGAAACACATGATTACCTTTTCAACCTAGGTACTAAACAACTCCACAATAAGTTTTAAAGCTAAACTTGCAAGCTATAATAGAAAACAGTCACTCATAAGCTCAAAAACTAATTACATAAAGAAGAACTAGAGCCAAGATGGAGGATATTTAAGAATAAAGCTCAATATGGAAGGAAAATGATTTAAGGAGAGTAGAAGACTTTTCTCTTGTAAAATCTTTGATTTTCCAACATTTAAAATGTTCTTTCAATAAGTATTTATAGTCTTAGTACCAAAAACTAGTAAGTAGAGATAAATTCACATTTTAAAAAAAACTAATCATTATTTTTTCTTTTATTGAAAAACTATCAATTATAAAATTAGAATACTCAATTAGAATATTCAATTAGAATACTCTGTTAGAAAGTTACATTTTTTATCAATAAAAAACACTTTATCCAAAAATCTTTTATACTTTTAGCTTCACTTTTAAATACCAATAAATATGAGTTTACATTCATATCCTAATATATCTCTTTGTTGCACATGTTCCTCTTTCCTAAAGGTTCACCTTGCTTCCAACTTTTTGCACATTAAAATATAAAATTACAACAATAATAATATAACAAATTCTAATAGTTCAATGATGATTTTTAAATCATCAAAATAAAAATTGTAGCTTTTGAGCTAACAAAGTTGATATGAAGAAGCAAAAGAAAAGTACTACAAAAGTATGAGGGTTTAATGTATGATTTTTTGATTTTGATAAGGAGTAGCGTGATTAGATTGCTCTTACTATATATTATGAGGCAAAAGATGATTGAGTTGAGTTGTTTTTCAATTTAAGTATGAAATTGGTATTGAGATGATCTTGAGCTCAATTGGCTATATAATTCTATTATAGGTCAGATGGGCATATTATTAAAACTTAAAGATAATGGAGATGGAGATCAAGGATAATGGAAAGTTTATTAGTTTGTTTCCTTTGTGTATATTTTTATGTGTTTAGGTATGGCTTAAGGTCAAACAATACGTAAGTGTGGAGAAATTTGATATGTATATATTTAGTATATTTTTTATTCATATTTTTCATGTTTAATTATAGGTTTTTGGCACATTTTTGGTACTTTGATGTGTGTATTTTGTGTTTGCATATGTGTAGAGGAATTGCAGAGAAATGAAAGGCCTTATGTGTGTGACAAGGTGTCACGTGCATAATGGAGGGGGGAAATAAAGGCCTCACGTACGTGACACCATGTCATGCCCATAAAGGTGGTATGAATTGAATTGTGGCAATCCCACATCGGAAAGAAGTCTTTTTTTCCACAATAGCATTAGCCTATAAAAAAAACTTCATATTTTCTTAACAAATCATCCCAAACACCAATCCCCTACTTCTAAGATTGGTTGTATTTTCTCTCTCTTTTAATATTTCACTTTGTAATATTTCTTTGTAATAGTGGAATATTATTTTAGTAGTATCCGAGGACGTAGGCATAATTGGCCGAACCTCGTTAAATTCTGGTGTTCTCTTTATTTTCTATTTAATAGCTATTGTCGGGTCATTTACTTTGTGATATATTGTGCTTTAAATTATCTGAGAAAAATTTTATCACCAAGACTCTAAGAGTCTAAGGAAGTTGGTTTTTAAGGGAGACCATTTGGGACTTCACCAACTACCTGGGAATTTTTCTTTGTCTTAATTTTTGGCACAATTATTCACTTTGGTGGAAACTAACCCGATTTCCACAAGGAAACTAACCCGATTTCCACAAAAATTGGTATCAAAGCAAAGGTTACTGAGTTATATGCTATGTGGTTGCCGCGTAAGCTGATTTTCCACATCAGAAAGGTTTCCTTGGATTATTGGGTATTCCGTATTTGATAGCTATTAAATAGTCTTGAAGAAGAAATGGCAAGAGACGGACAAAAATCCATGATGGACACAATAACTTCTACTTCATCAATTTTGGCGAGAACTGCTGTGGCAAATATGAGAATTGCAGTGGAGATTTTTGATGGTACAGGCCATTTTGGCATGTGGCAAGGAGAAGTTCTAGACACCTTATTTCAGCAAGGCTTAGACATTGCCATTGAGGGAGAAAATCCAGAAGGTGCAGATGAGAAGGAATGGAAGACAATCAATCATTTGGCATGTGGTACAATTCGATCGTGCCTATCTAGAGAGCAGAAGTATGTCTTTTGTAAAGAAACTTCTGCAAGTAAATTGTGGAAGGCACTAGAGGAAAATTTCTTGAAAAACAGTAGTCAAAATAAGCTCCATATGAAGAAAAGGTTGTTCATATTCACATATATTCCCGGTACCACGATGAATGATCACATCACCTATTTCAATCAACTTGTAGCAGATCTGATGAATTTGGATGTGACTTTTGAAGATGAAGATCTGGCCCTAATGTTGTTGGGATCCCTTGCTGAGGAGTTTGAGTTTCTAGAAACTACTATACTCCATGGGAAAGCTGAGGTGTCTTTTAGTGAAGTATGTGTTGTACTATACAACTATGAATTGAGGATAAAAGACAAGAAGGATAGCACCAGTGGAGCAGCAGAAGCTTTAATACTAAGAGGCCATTCGAAAAATAAGAACAAGGGAAAGAAAGACAGATCAAAGTCCAGAGTGGGCCAAGATGAATGTGCCTTTTGTCGAGAAAAGGGGCACTGGAAAAAAGATTGTCCTAAGTTGAGAAGCAAATCTGGCAAAGGCAAGGCTGTTGCAGATTCAAATGTAGCTGAATGTGATGATTTAGATTTTTCATTAGCATTGATGCCATCAATAAGCAGTTTGAATGCTTGGATCCTGGATTTAGGTTGTAGCCACCATATGTGTCCCAATCGAGAATGGTTTTTTTGATTTTAAAGAAATTGAAGGTGGAGTTGTCTATACAGCAAATGACAGCCCTTGCAAAACAACTGAAATTGGTTCAACCCAGTTAAGGAATCATGATGGATCAATTAGAACTCTGACAGACGTAAGATATGTACCTAGTCTGACGAAAAACCTCATTTCTATGGGAATCCATGGGAGAATTGTTTCGCTATAATGATTAAAAATGAAGTAATGAAGGTTATATATGAAGCACTTGTGGTGATGAAAGGAGTTCAAAGGAGCAACAAACTTGTATTACTATGAAGGAAATACAGTCGTTGGAACAATAACAACAGTTTCTAGTGATGACCAAGAGCTAGAAACAACCAGATTGTGGCATATGCGCTTGGGGTATGCAGGCAAAAAATCCTTGAAACTTTTGGTGAATCAAGGATTATTGCAAGGAGTACGAACCTGCAAATTAGACTTCTGTGAGCATTGCATCAAAGGAAAGCAGACGAGAGTGAAGTTTGGCACTGCAATCCATGATACCAAGGGTATTCTGGATTATATTCACTAAGATGTATGGGGTCCTTCCAAAACTGCTTCAATGGGAGGTAAACACTACTATGTTACCTTTGTTGATGATTGTTCAAGAAGAGTATGGGTGTATATAATCAAGACAAAGGATGAAGTGTTAGGAGTTTTTCTCATATGGAAAAAGATGGTGGAAACTCAGACGGATAGAAAGATCAAGTGTCTTCGAACATACAATGGCGGAGAGTACACAAGTGATCCTTTCATGAAAGTTTGTAGAAATTAAGGAATTGTTCAGCATTTCACTGTCAGAAATACACCACAACAAATGGGGTGGCTGAACGCATGAATCGAACTCTACTGGAGAAATTTTGGTGTATGTTGTCTAATGCAGGATTAGGCAAACAGTTTTGGATTGAGGCTGTAACATACGCATGTCATCTCATTAATCATTTGCCATCAACTGCTATTAATGGCAAAACACCTTTGAGGTGTGGTATGGAAAACCTGCTACAGATTATAATTCCTTACATGTGTTTGGTTCCACTGCATACTATCATGTTAAGGAATCGAAGTTAGATCCAGGGGTAAAGAAAGCTATCTTTATGGGGATATGCTCTAGTATCAAAGGATATCGACTATGGTGACCATAGATGAAGGAAATAATTTTTAGTAAAGATGTTACCTTTGATGAGTCTACCATGTTAAAGGTAACAAATGAGCAGATAGATGGTTCTCCACAGCAGGTGGAGGAAACTCCAAATAGGTGGAGTTTGATAGAAGAAGAATTGTTGATCCAGAAATTGTAAAGTCTGATAAAATTACTCCTACGGCAAAAGAGGAGATAATAGTAGAAAATGGATTAGATGAGGAAGCAGAGGTTTCAGCACAAGAACCTTTTCAACAACTTGAGCCAATTGCACTACAAAAGCCGGAAAGGAATATTAAGAAATCTGCTCGACTTAAAGATATGACTAATTATACATCTTCAGTAGATGATGAGATTCCTTCCACTTATTGTAAAGCTATTCAAGGCTCAGAAAAAGAAAAATGGAGAAAGGCTATGAAAGAAGAGATGCAGTCCCTTGAAAAGAATCAGACATGGAAGCTAGCAAGTTTGTCAATGGGAAAGAAAGCGATTGCCTGTAAATGGGTTTATGCAAAGAATGACGGATTTCTTGATAAGAATGATATCCGCTACAAGGCAAGATTGGTAGCTAATGGCTATGCTTAGAAGGAGGGAATTGATTATAATGAAGTGTTTTCTCTAGTTGTAAAACATTCCTCCATTAGAATACTGTTGGCCTTGGTAGCACAATTGGATCTGGAATTAGTTTAGTTGGATGTAAAAACTACATTTTTACATGGAGACTTAGAAGAAGAAATCTACATGACTTAGCCAGAAGGATTTAAAGTTGTTGGAAAAGAACATTTGGTGTGCAAGTTGATCAAATCGTTTTATGGATTGAAGCAATCTCCAAGACAGTGGTACAAATGATTTGAAAAGTTTATGATAAGGCAGAAATACACAAGAAGCAAATATAATCATTGTGTATATTTGCGCAAGCTACGGGATGGTTCCTTTATCTATCTTCTCCTTTATGTTGATGATATGCTGATAGCTTTGAAAGATGAAAGAGAGATTCAGAAGTTAAAAGTCCAACTAAATCAGGAATTTGAAATGAAGGATTTAGGAGAAGCTAAAAAGATTTTCGGTCTGGAGATATGTAGAGACAAAAAATTGGGCAGACTTTGTTTGACTCAGAAACAATATCTGAGAAATATACTAAAGCGTTTTGGGATAAATAAGATAAAACCAGTTAGCACTCCACTTGCTCCTCATTTTAAGCTCAGTGCATCTTTATCTCCGAAAAGTGATGAAGAACAAGAATATATGTCAAAGGTTCCATATGCAAATGTTGTTGGTAGCTTAATGTATGTAATGGTGTGTACAAGGCCTGACATTTCACAAGCAGTTGAAGTTATGAGTAGGTACATGTATGATCCTGGTAAAAGACATTGGCAAGCTGTGAAATGGATTCTACGGTATATTTATAATACTATAAATGTTGGTATAATGTTTGAGCGGGATGAGAAAATTGGTCAGTATATAGTTGGATATTATGATTCCGACTATGCAGGTAATTTAGACAAACGTCGATTTACTGCTGGTTATGTGTTCACACTTGCGAAGACATCGGTTAGTTGGAAGTCCACCTTATAGTCAATAGTTTCTTTGTCTACAATAGAGGCAGAGTACATGGCAGTTTCAGAAGCTGTTAAGGAGGCAATTTGGCTTCAGGGTTGTTGAATGACTTGGGAATTGCTCAGAAGCATGTCAAAATGCATTGTGACAGTCAAAGTACTATTTGTTTAGCAAAGAATCAAATTTATCATACAAGGACGAAGCACATCGATGTTCGATATCATTTTGTACGATAAAATCTTGAAGATGGTGAGATACTATTTCAGAAGATTTTGACTGCTAAAAATTCCACAGATATGGCAACAAAAGTTGTGACAGGTGTTAAGTTCCAACATTGTTTGGACTTGATAAATGTTCTCAAAATTTGAAATTGGGGCATTTGGAAACATTACTGAAATTTGTAAAGAGAATGTTTGTTTGGAATTGTGAGATCACCAAGGTGGAGATTTGTTGAAATGTGGCAATCCCACATCGGAAAGAAGTCTTTTTTCCACAATAACATTAGCCTATAAAAAAGACTTCATATTCTCTTAACAAATCATCCCAAACATCAATCCTCTACTTCTAAGATTGGTTGTATTTTCTCTCTCTCTTTTAATATTTCACTTTGTAATATTTCTTTGAAATAGTGGAATATTATTTTAGTAGTGTCCGAGGACGTAGGCATAATTGGACGAACCTTGTTAAATTCTGATGTTCTCTTTATTGTCTATTTAATAGCTATTGTCAGGTCATTTACTTTGTGATATATTATGCTTTAAATTATCCGAGAAAAATTCTGTCACCAAGAATCTAAGAGTCTAAGGAAGTTGGTTTTTAAGGGAGACCATTTGTGACTGCACCAACTACCTGAGAATTTTTCTTTGTCTTAATTTTTGGCACAATTATTCACTTTGGTGGAAACTAACCCAATTTCCATAACAGTATGCTATTTCCTCCTTTGTCATGCACATAAGGATTCAATGTGAGCATGAAGTATTTCCAGCCTAAGTGTCACGTTCGCAATCTAGACTCTAATCGTATACGTGTATTGCAATCGTCTGTATTGTAGTAAAAAGGCATACCAATTATTGTCTAAGTACATATATATGTAACATCTTCAACATTCTCCACATGCATTTCTACATGCATCTCATTTGAACATATACATCTTGCATATACTTCATTTGAACACATATATTCCACG
The DNA here is from genome assembly GCA_023653625.1 of Triadica sebifera. Classification (NCBI taxonomy): domain Eukaryota; kingdom Viridiplantae; phylum Streptophyta; class Magnoliopsida; order Malpighiales; family Euphorbiaceae; genus Triadica; species Triadica sebifera. The sequence continues at coordinate 11,750,685 of CM042898.1, read as the reverse complement.
TGTGATTTCATGGGAATAAGTTCATCATATACACTAGCTACGTGTTTAAGTACATTGCAATTGTATCAAGTCACACATGTGTACTTATAACCTAAATGAAGGTAACAAGGTATTAGAAATAATAATAGTAATAATAAATAAATAAAATGAAAATGAAAAGAAACAAAAAAAAAAGAAAAAGAAAAGAAAGGAAGAAACAAAAAAAAAACAGAGAAAATGCACTCTAATTCCTTTTCTCCTTCTTCTTCCACCATTTCAGCCTTCTTTTCTTCCTTATTTCATTTAAGTTTTGCAAGAAATTCATCCCTTTCAAGTTAATTATTGGTAAGTACTCTTCTCCCCATTGTTATAGTGTTGGTTTGAACTATTAGGGGTGTGTTGAATCAATGTGTTACACTCTGATTTGGATGACCTTATGAACCGAATTTGGAGAAGTTTAAAACATAAAATTTGATCATTTATGTCTTAGGTTTATGTATATATAAATATTTTTTCAATATTTGGTATATATTAAGAGGAAACTTCTCTTGATTGGAACTGGTTTGGGTGCGAACCTTAGTTGAGTTATCTACTATGTTTGTTTTGAATATGATAGAGCCTATATTTTAAGTAGCTCAAAACATAAAAGTTGTTGATACATGTGTTATCTATCTTGATACCAAATTTTAGATTCATTTGTGTTGTGTATATTGAGTTATAATGAATGGAACCATGACTATTCCATAGTTTGAAATGCTTACTTAGTGCCATGGGCACAGTGTCAGGTATCAAGTAAATAGCAAAATCTATCTCTCAATCCTATGGCAGCCTTGAAAATTCCTCTGGAAATAGATAAGGAAACTCACAAACAGTAGGAATGTTAACCAACTTCAGACTACTCTTTTTTGTATCCATCACATACGTTAAGTAAACTTCACATCCCTTACTGATGATTTTTCAAGTTTTTAGCTCTGATATCACATTATCTGGGTATCTTTTATTCTCACCCTTCACAACTATCTCTTCCTTCTCAGAAACTCTAATGCTCATCTATCATTTTCCCATAATCCACTGCCACTTCATAACAAGCTAGCCAATCCATTCCTAAGATCATAGCAAATTCATGGAATGATAGCTCTATTAGATTTGCTAGAAATTACCTGCCTTGTGTTTTGACTGGGCAACTCCTGAACACCTTACTAATACTCACATTATGCCCTAATGGGTTAGTTATAAGTATCTCATATTCTAAAAACTCTCAACCTTGTGGTGGTGTGCATATGTATGAATGAATTGACTCCAGATCTAAAAAATACATGAATATCAAAGCCAATGAAAAGCAATTTACCCACTATAATGTCAGGTGCATCCTTCTCCTCTGGGCCTCGCATGGCATATGCCTTAGCTGGAGCAATTGTATTACCTTTCAACCTCTCAACTGTCTTTGATCTAAACTAATTGGGCCTTGATTAGCCTCATCTGCCTTAGTTTTTGCCTTGTCTAAAAGCCTATGTCTGTACCTGCTCAGTGCTCTTCGAACCTATACCATACTGTAACAAAGGATAATCTCTCCTCAAATGATATCTTGAGCAACATCTCAACCGAGCTCCTGTCATCCACCAACACTATCTTGCATGAGGATGACCATAGTGATGGCATAAAAGTGGCGATAGAGATCTGTGTGGTGCCTGTATCGGCATACTAGCTATCGAAGAAATAGATCTCATAGGTTATCCCTCCTGAAAGATGAAGACCTACCAAAACTCCTAGCTTGAAATCGGCCACCAACTGACCTCATTATCTTGCTACAGGATGGTCCTTCATTCGTCTGTGGCATGGGTCTCCTGAACCCTACCGTTTGTGTTAGCTGTTGGGCTATTAGAATTCTCTCAACTATTCTGGGAGATGCTAGCAAACTAGGAAAGCTCATTAGGCATTGGACTGAATCTTGTAGCTTGATTGGGTCTTTCCATTCATCTTCAAATTGTCAACATTTATCAGCCTATGTGGACACAATGCTGCCAGCATACTTACACAAATGTGTGAATTATCTCTCATACTTTGACACTAGCATATCATTCTACTTCAAAGTCAGAAATTCCCTCTTCTTATCTTTTATATAAATTGGAGGAACGTATTGCTCTTTGAATTTTTCCAGGAAAAACTCCTAAGTCGAGGGATCAAGTGCCTTTGAACTCTATGATACTAATCACACCAGTTAAAGGCATTCTCATGCAATAAAGACATTGCATACTCATATTTCTTATCATCATAGCAATATAACTAGTCAAAGACTTGACCTTTTCTAACCAAAATGTTTCCACAGAAGGGTCATCTTTTCGTTTACCATAAAAATCTGGGACCTTAACTTCTATAAACTCTGAAACTGCAATGCAAATGACTTTGGTGGTGTATTCCTCTATAATAACTCCATTAAATTTTCTCAAGAGTTCTATCTATCCAACTCTAAAATGATCGTGCAATGAACTAGCACTGGATCTAGATGCAGTAGCTTACCAACGACTCAGTCACAATGATGTCTCTGTCTCTAAAGGCTCATTACTCTCTGCCAGTTCAGTGATGATCCATCGCAATGCATAAGCCATACCCTACTTATACCATAAAAAATAATGGTCTTAATCAAAAAGTAATAGCTTGTATAAGTTCAAATATGGGTACACACATGTTATATAATACTTAATACATTATTTTTTTATTTTTTTTAAAACTTCTTTTGAAAACCTAAAATCGTCCAAATTGGGCTCTGATACCAAAAACTCTATAACACCCCCTTATCCCAACAGCTAGTGCTCGGATAAAGGGATGCTACATAGCTCTTTAGATAAATTGTTTATAAATCAAAGTAAATTGGGCATAGATAGCTTATATGCTAACATATATATATATATATATATTTTTTTCTAAAATCAAACATATCATAATATTATGATAAAAGATAACTACATCTAGAAAGCTTGTTTGGTCATTTTGAGCTTCTTATAGATAGAATATGTAATTTATCAAAATATAAAAGTTATAGGTTTATGTCTCAGATAAAGTTTGGTAAGATTATCACCTTAATATGTTATGTAAAGTGTGAGATATGACATTCACAAGTCATACTAGTCTGGAAGCCAACTCTGTTATGGACCAGTGAAATATTTCTTATAATTTGAGGACCTTAGAAACATAATTAATAAAAGTTGTAAACATGAAAAATATTCCATTTTAAGTAAATGAATTAAAGTTTAACTATAATATGACTTGTCTAATGTAAGATATGAAAAACCAAAATTGGTACTTTAAAACTGCCTAAAGGCAGAAAACAGGGTAGAAAATATAACACAATTGGAAATTCTACCAAATATTATAAAATGCTCAAATTTCTCTGAAATTTGACTATGTTATATAATTATGTGTTAAATTGAATTAGGAATAAGAATCATACAAATTAGACAATTGTAGAAAAAGTTATAGGCTAATCAGTCCCATAAGGTCATACTGCCTTATAAAAAAATCCTAACTATTGATATGAATAATGCATATTAATTTGTTTAAGAAACATTAACTTTCTCTAGTCATGAATTAATCAATTATATTTCCATATTAGATTCACAAAAAATTGGAGATCCACAATGAGGGTATAGACAATAAGTTAAGGGTCATAATCAAATGAGAAAGGTGAGTTTAATTATCAAATGATTTCTCTAGTGCAAATAGACGTTGTTTGCAATGTAAAATAATTTTATGGTTATGTGATTCATATGATTGACATGATTTGACTTTGATAATGAGATCATGAATAATTTGTGACATATGTGGTAAATGTATGCTATGTTTGAGATATATATGTGGCATACGTGATGTATGCATGATATATGTATAGTATATGTGAGATATATGTATGGCATATGAGGTATATATGTGGTATATGTATGGTATATGTAATAAGGATATAATAGTTGATAAATGCCTAGTTACTAAAGCATATGCATAAGGGCTAAAAAAGGTGTTGTGACTAGTTAATCAATATTGCAAGGAAAAAAATAGGCATATGGCCCAAAAAATGTGGAAATAAAAATGATCAAACTAGCTAGTAAATGCAAATATTCAAATGACAATTGTTCACATGGAAACCCGGGGCAATATTTGTTTAATTTGGTCACAACAAAATGAAATGAGCTAGCATGAGCATAAGCAAAGATTGGTGATTATATGTTTAAATTTTACTCATAATTATATGATAATAATGAGTGCAATGGGTTTGTGATTTGTTACTACGAGTAGCTTGATACTTTAAAATTTGTTTGATGATTACTCTTATTGAGTCGCAACTCATCAATTTGCAGCATTTTTCAGGTAAAAAAAAGTAATAACTCATTTTAGTTGACATATAGAAGACATGGAACAAAGGTCACTAGCCGAGCCTCACCACTCTCTCTCCTTGCATTCCACACGAACATGAAATCATGTCATCTATATTTTGGATTTATGTGAATATACATTTATATTTACTGAGAGTTGACTATGAAATGTAAATGAATGCAACTCGTAAACCTTTAGATGTAAAGCTTAAGTTATAAAATATATAATATATTATGTTGTAGTAAAAGCCTTAATGTTGATTTGCAGATTTATTGAATGATAATATGAATGTGATGAAAATAAATAAATTTACTATCAAATTCAATGGGTTCTTATGTCTTACTTGTATGTTATATATGATTACTAGACACAGGACTATGTTGTACTTAAATGTTTAAGGTATAATGTTCCACATATAAGTATGAAAAATTTAATTTAAAATGATATTATGATATTTAATATGAATATTAAGTTAGTTTGATGATCCATTGTGATTTTGTTCTTGGCAAACAAATTGAGGCAACGGACCGGAACAAAAATATTAGATTTTTGCCCAATAGTGAGAATTTGAGCTAAGCATACCAGAGTATAGAAAATATTATTTCAAGGTCATACGTGAAGTTATACGAAGAAATTTTGAGTTAAGAGCTCCGATTTACAGAAATACAGTTCCCGATGCAGATTTGCTCTCCAAAATTTCAATTGAGAGTTAGAGATATGTGTTCACTATCTCAATGGTGTTGATGTAATCGCAATTGAATTTTAAGATTTTTAAAACTTATAATTTGAATATCGGACTTCAGATGAATTTTTACGAGCCGAATTAAGAAAATGATTAAATTGTAAAAACACAATTTTCACATTAGAAGTTATTTCGCAAAATTGAGGAGACCATTTTGAAGGGACAAATATTTTTTTAATTTCTAGTATATTTAATTTAATCAAATAAAATTATTTGGAGGACAGATTTTTGAGAATTAAATTTATTCATGAATTAACTTAAAGAAAAATGGTGGGTGGTGGAAATTTAATTAAGTCAACATTATTAAGGAGATGAATGGGTCACTTGTCAAGATTAGTGCTTAATTAATTTTTCTAATCGCCGATAGGGTGTGAGATTAAGAGTTAATTATTATTAATTAAATTTAATTGAAGTTTAAATAGGATTTGTTTTCCACAATATTCTAGAAAAAACCTTCCAAAATCAACAAAATTTATCTTCTCCTCCATCATTTGACCACTATTTTTGGGGGTCAAGCTCCCTTTTATTTCTTCTTACATAAAATCTTCAAGTATTTGGAGCAAGAAAAAATTAATTTTTTTCAAGGAGGGGGGGGGAGGGGGGGAAAAAAATTCAAGAAAAAATGGAGGTGAATTTTTCTTCACTTTTATTTCAAATTTCTATAGATTTAAGTTGGTTTTGATGATTGTTTGAAGTACAATTTGGGTTTGTGTTGAGATTGGAAGTAGATTAGAAAAGAGAAAGAATTAGGGTTTGGTGGAAACAAATTAAGAAAAATAGATAAAAATTGAAAATGAGTTTAATGAGGTTTGAGGATGGTATAAATGGTATAAAAATGATAAAAATAATTTTTAGAAATTTTTAGAAATTTTTCATAATTATGCCCAAAATTTTGATAAATTATTTTGGAGGAATTATGCTTTAAATGATGAGAATAGAGTTAATTAGAGTGTTTGAAAATGGAAAATAAATTTTAGAGTGGAAGAAATAATTAATAGAATATTTGGAAAATTTTTGGATTTTTGGCCAAATTATTAAAAAATTAATTAGAAATTATTGAATATTACTTTGATGAAATTGGAGATGAAAATTAAAAGGAAATATTTTTAAAGTGATTATAGAAATTTATTTGAGATTTTTAGAGCATTTATTGAATTAATGAAAATTTTGAGTTGAAAATGGATTTTTGGAGAAAAATGGAAATAAAGTGAGAAAAATAGCTTTGGAGGATGGAAATAAGGAAATTAAATAAGATAAAAAATATTATTGAGAAATTATTGGTCGCACTGAAGTGCATCTCAGGCTATCAAAAAATTAATTACATATTAAATGCATGTAGTATGATTTAATACTGATAAAAATATTGGTAATCACAAGAGTTGAGAAATTTTTATGATTATCTTTAACTTTGAGTTGTAAGAAATATTGTTATTATTATAAATAAAAAGTGAAGATTTTAAACCTATTTAATTTTGAATGGTTATTGCTATAAAGTTTTGAACTACTGAGTTGGTAAACTCAACATGTGAATATTTTTTTCTCATGCAGGTATTAGAGTCAAGAATAAAAGTAGAGTTCAGAAGCATGAAGTGATTTATCCAGGGGTCTCACTGAAATAGAAGTAGTTGTACTTATAGAAGACATGTCACAAGAGTAAAAAACATTATCATTGTACCTTTTTTTTAAAATAAAATGGTTTGAAGCTTGTTGTAAATAAAATTTTAAATCATTTTGATTTTTATAAAAAAAATTTAGGCATGTATGTAACACCCTCTTAACCTTGCAACTATCAGATAAACGGATGCTACGCTAGTTGTTTTGATAAAACATTTATAAATCAGAGTAAATTTGACATATATAACTTATATGGTAATATTTTTTTATTTTTTTTCTAAAATCAAACATATCATAATATTATGATAAAAGATAACTACATACTTTATATACAAAAGTATTATTTACAAAAAGATTCATCTTTGCTTAAAAAGTTGAGTCTAGTTCACATACATCCTAAAATAAAATACATAGAAAAATAAACAAAACCACAGAATTCACGGTGTTAGGATATAGCTACTGTGCTGAATTAAGTCTCTGTTAGTTTTTTCTACTATATTTTGACTATTCTTTTAATGCCCATAATTAGGGCCTATAAGTTATGTGCTTTGATTAGTGAGAGTTGAGGGTTAAGTGAAGTGTTGGAAGTTTGAGAGTTGTTGAAATCAGATGTTTCATATATGTGACTATGGGTGTCATGGCCATGAATATCGAATTTTAGTTAACAGCCGTGATGAGGTTATTCATGCTTGTGAAGTAGTGGTTCATGAATGTGAGAGACGAGTCACAGCTGTGAAGCCTGGATAGTATGGGCAGGCGGGGCAGTCATATTTTCCATCTTGCCATCCCTTTAAATTAGCTCCCACTTCCTGTTAACCAAACTAACATGCCATTTGCATCTTCTTCCTCCTTCAAATACTTTTTTCTCCATGGTTGAAGCTTGAAAATTTTAGTTTTGTTAGAGTAAAGTGAGGGAAAAGAGTGAGAAAGAGAGAGTTGTGAGTTACAAAGTGAGGGCTGGTTTCAGTATTCTTGTGTTTGGTTCATATTCTAGAAGCTAAGGAATCGCTTACTTGTATCCAGAAGCGGGTAGAAATGCTATAAGTCCATCTCATGGGAGAGAAAAAGCTTGAAGAGCTTAAGCTTTAGCTAATCCCCATCCTAGGTATAAGGTTTGTACATAACAACCTCTTAAGCTCTAATCTTGCATTTATATGTTGGTGTGAATTGAATGCATGTCAGAATGATTGTTAGTAAATGAAATTTGTGATATTTGGGGTTGATATGAGTTGCTAACCAATTCAACTCCATTCTTGGTTCATTGTCTGGGCATCAATTGGTATCAGAGCTTGTCTAGCAACAAAGCCTAAAAAGTGCTAGCAAAGATCAAGAAATGGCCAGTGAAGGATTTCAAAGTCTCAAGCCTTACTTTGATGGAGCAAACTACATTCATTGGAAATTTCAAATGGAGACATATCTCGTTAATGAGGGAATTGAAGTTTGGGATAGTGTTCAGAAAGAATGGACACTGCCAACCAAGAGAGGAGTTGATGGTGAAAAAAAAGTTATTTCAAGAGATGATTGAACATAGCCTCAACAAAAAGCTAATTTCAAAAATAAAAAGGCAATGAGAATCCTTGCAATCTCTCTATCTATTGAAGAATGTGGCAAAATCTAACATTATCCTATCGCATACAGTCGCGGGCGTGACTTTGTTATTTCTTTGATTTTAAGCTTCAAAAGTTGTCTTTCAATCTTGCTTCATGTTCTAGTTAAAGTATCTCCTGTTTCACACACTGAGAACACAAACACTAAATACATTATTGTTATTTTATTTGTTATCATTAAAATGGCGGAAATACCCCTTAAGGTTTAACAATCTTCCCTTTTTTGATGGTGACAAATAATCTCAAGAGGTAATTGATGATGATAAAGAAAAGAGTGATGATACAAATAAGGAAATTGACATGCTCTCAAGAAGATTAAAAAGAATAATTGAGAAGAGACTTGGTAATTCTCGAAACTTCAAACAAAAAACCCTTAAACACTCTTCAAATGATTCTCAAAGAAATAATGAAGAGGTAAAATGTTATGAATATGGGAAGAAAGGACATATCGAACCAGAATATCCAAAGCTCAAGAAACACAAGAGAAGAATTCAAAAAGATGATTGGGAGAAAAGTCACAAAGCCACATGGGATAACGAAAGCTCTTCAAGAGAAAAAGATGAGGTCAACCTATGCTTTATGGATTTAGAGGATCACTTCACTGATGAGGTAGGTCCTTCTTACTCATACTCCTTTAATGATAATAGTAGTGATAATAATAGTGACGATGAAGAGCAGAGTTTAATAGAAATATTGAACCTAAAGTTAGAAAAATATAGAAGTAGATTTAGCATTTATAAAAATAACATTTTAAATTTGAAAAACAAAAAGGAACTTTTACAAAAAGAGAATTTTGATTTTAAAACTTCTAATGAAACTCTTCAAAAATCATTAGATGAGTATCCCTCTATACCCTCAACTAAATCCTTGCTTAAAGAAAATACTATTTTGAAAAATGAAGTTGAAGAACTTAGAAATCTATTTCATGGTTTCATGAAGGCAAAGAGAGTTTAGATACTCTTATAGTCTCCAAATACCACTTTTAGTAAGACATGGTCTAGGATTTATTGGAATGTCATTTTCATCTCACAATACTACATTTGTTAAGTCCAGAATACCACAAGCCTCTACAATTGAGGTAATAGCCCCAAAGGGCTAAGAGCATAACACACATAAAACCCCTATTCATCAGAGGAATGGTCAAGATTTAAATGGCTTAAGAGGGAAACCTTGAAAGGCCAATCATGCCTTCATGTATAAGAGGCATGGACATAGGAAAGCACCTACTCATCACGCATGTATATGTCATTACACACAAACACCTTCTAAAATGATGTTGAGACCAAAAAGCATGTCAAAACCGAAAAATATGTTTAGAGCTAAGTAATGTAATTATTGTATGAGATTCAGTCATATCAATAAACATTGTTAGATAAGAAAGGCTCATTGGGAACCTTCAAGTGCTAACCTCCAAGGACCCAAGTTCATTTGGGTACCTAAAAATCAAACTTGAATTATGATTTTATAGGTATGCCTCAAGTCTACTATAAAGGAAAATGTTTGGCTTGTGGATAGTAGATACTCAAGGCAAATGATCGGGAACGAAGAACTCTTCAATCACATCAAAAGAATTGATGATGGTAAGGTAACCTTTGGGAACAATGCTAAAGGGAAGGTAATTGGCATTGGCTCTATTTGTATTAATAATACTGCTTTTATTAAAGATGTTTTGCTTGTTGATGGTTTGAAACATAATTTGTTAAGTGTAAATCAATTTTGTGATAAGGGGAACAAAGTTATCTTTACCTCAAATGAATGTCTTATAACCTCTTTAAGTGGCCAAGAGATATTCAAGGGACATAGAGATTTCAATACTTACATAATAGACTTACACAAAATTTCTAACTTTTCCTCTAAGTGTCTTATTACTATTAGTGATGAATCTTGGCTATGGAATAGAAGGTTTGGTCATGCAAGCATGGAATTCATCCAAAGCCTTAGCAAAAGAGAGCTAGTAAGTGGACTTCCAAAAGTGAAATTTGAAAAGGATAAGACATGTGAACCTTGCCAAAGAGGAAAAAAACACTAGTCATCCTTCAAATCCAAAAATGTAGTAAGTACATTTAAGCCTCTACAACTTTTGCATTTAGATATTTTTGGACCTACTAGAGTTGCTAGTTGAGGTAAACACTATGCTTTTGTCATTGTTGACGATTACTCTAGATTCACTTGGGTAATTTTCTTAGCTCAAAAAAGTGATGCTTTCGAAACTTTCAAAAATTTTGCTAAAAGGGTTCAAAATGAAAAAGTGTATTTTATTTCTAAAATAAGAAGCGATCATGGCAAATAATTTGAAAATAAAAATTTTGATAACTTTTATTTATAATATGGTATTTCACACAATTGTTCAGCTCCCAGAACACCTCAAACAAATGGAGTAGTGGAAAGGAAAAATCGAACCTTAATTGAAATGGCTCAAACTATGCTCAATGAGTATGGTTTACCAACCTACTTTTGGGCTGAAGTCACAAATACTACATGTTATATTTCAAATCGAGTTTTCAAAAGACCACTTTTAAACAAAACTTATTTTGAGTTCTGGAATGGAAGAAAAGCCATGATATCATACTTTAGAGTATTTGGATGCAAGTGTTTTATATTAAACACCAAGGACAACCTTGGAAAATTTCCCTCTAAATCCAATGAGGGTATCTTCTTGGGATACTCTATAAGTAGAAAAGCCTATAGAGTCTTTAATAAAAGATCTTTAATTGTTGAAGAGTCCATGCATGTTGTTTTTGATGAATCTAGTAAGCTTGATCTTGTGAACGGTAGTGTTCTTAATGACATTGTAGGTACAATGGAGAAACTTGATCTTGATCATGAGAAAGATGATGATGATCAAGAGAAATAACAACAATATATATCTCTACCTTAAGCTCAAGAGCAAGACAACCAATAGCTTCCAAAGAAATGGAAAATGACAAAGAATCACCCTAAGGAACAAATCATTGGTGATCCTACTAAAGGTGTAAGTACTATATCTCATCTTAAACTTTTAGATTCTAACCTTGCTTTTGTATCTCAAATTGAGCCTAAAAATATTGATGAGACTCTTAATGATGAAAGTTGGGTAATTGTTATGCAAGAGGAACTCAACCAATTCGAGAGAAGCAAAGTATGGACCTTGGTTCCTAGACCCAAAGACCATCAAATCATTGGTAGTAAATGGGTGTTTAGAAATAAGTTAGATGAACAAAGTTCAATAACTATGAATAAAGCTAGGTTGGTTGCAAAGGGTTATAATCAAGAAGAAGGTTTAGATTATGATGAAACCTATGCTCTAGTAGCTAGATTAGAAGCCATAAGAATACTTTTAGCGTTTGCATGCCATATGAATTTTAAACTCTTTCAAATGGATGTCAAAAGTGCCTTCTTAAATGACTTTATAGAAGAGGAAGTTTATATTGAACAACCTCCAGATTTTGAAAGCCATAATCTACCTAATCATGTTTTAAAACTTTCTAAAGCCTTGTATGGGTTAAAACAAGCTCCAAGAGCTTGGTATGAAATACTAAGTTTATTTCTTTTAGAGAATAATTTTTCAAAAGGACATGTTCATACAACCTTATTTATTAAAAAGCATAAGGATGACATTTTGATTATTCAAATTTATATTGATGATATCATATTTGGGTCTACTAATGAATTGATTTGTTAAGAATTTGCTAAGTGTAAGACTAGGGAATTTGAAATGAGCATGATGGGAAAACTTAAGTTCTTCCTTGGTATAAAAATCAAGCAAAGCAATGAGGGTATATTCATCAACCAATCTAAGTACTCCAAAGAGTTAATCAATAAATTTGGAATGGAAGGATGCAAAAATGCTAAGACTCCAATGAACACATCAACAAAATTGGACAAAGATGAGAAGGGTAAGAGCATAAATGAAAAGCTCTATAGAGGTATGATCGGATCACTTATATACCTTACTGCCTCTAGGCCCGATATAATGTATAGTGTATGCTTATGTGCTAGATTTCAATATTGTCCTAAGGAATCACATTTGAATATTGTAAAAAGAATTTTTAAATATTTACATGGCACATTACATCTAGGCTTATGGTTTCCTACAAATTCATCTTTCAACATCATAGGATATTCGGATGCGGATTATGCCAATAGTTTTTTTGGATAGAAAGAGTACTTCAGGAACTTGTCACTTCATTAGTGAATGCCTAGTTTCTTAGTTTACAAGAAACAAGTTTCAGTTGCCTTTTCTACCGCTAAAGCGGAATATCTGGCAGCAGGATGTTGTTGCACTCAAATCCTATGGATGAGACAACAACTAAAGGATTATGGTCATATTTTGAATCATATACCCATCAAATGTGACAATACAAGTGCCATCAACCTATCTAAGAATCTCATTCAACACTCTAGAAGTAAGCATATTGACATTAGACATCATTTTCTTAGGGATCATGTTCAATATGGAGATGTTATGTTATAATTTATTATTACAAACAATCAATTGGCAGACATTTTTACCAAACCTCTTAATGAAGAAAGTTTTGTTTCATAAGAAGAGAACTTGGTATGCTTGATGGATCAACTTTATCTTAATTATTTTCTTGCCAATTGTATGTTGTGTGAACCTTGAATGTTAATTCCTTCATATGATGTTTCTTTACTTGACTAAGTTTATGATATGAAGTGGTTGACATGATGGAAATATATGTTTTAGAGCATAGAAACTTTTTTGAAATTCTTTAGTCTTGTTTTATACTTAATTTTATTTTTTAAGATTTTGAGGTGAATCATGCCCATGACATATATTCACGGGTGTGAACTTAATAGCAAAAATTTCCAATAGCTTTCACGTTCTGCTTCATGACATGCTTCACAGGAAAAAGTAGTGAAAACTAAGTGTTGAACCTTGAGGGGTATTTCTATCATTTTGATGCTAACAAATAAAATAGTAATAACGTATTTAACAATACTTGTGTTCTAAGTTTATTAAACAAGGTATGGAATATGATGCAAGAATGGAAGACTACCTTTGAAAGTCAAAATATGAATAAATAGCATGTTCACACCCGTGACTGATTATGTCACGCCTATGATATAGCTTAGTGCCAACTCTCCAACATTTAAAGTTCATGGCCATGAAGGATCATAGCAACCATGAATGATCAAATTAGTCACGCCCGTGAGATAACATGTCAAATTCTTCTAGAGAGCTTCACGACTATAGTCACTACTTGGACCACGGCTTTGAAGGATATTCACACCCGTGAAAGTATAAAGTCACGCCTGTGATCAAACACTTCAAATTCTTCCAGAATGCTTCACGACCAGAGTCACCACCTGAGCCATGGCTTGAAAGAACATTCACGACCATGAATGAGGAAGGAGAAACATGTCAGATGCAAAATTAAGAGTTGGTGCAACGGTTATTTTCACAATAAATGCATCCAAACGACTATAATTCGCTAAGTAAGTATAAATGCAAGTCATTTATGAATCCTAAACAAGAGAATAGCAATTACTTTCGAATCAAAATCTTGTTGTAGCCATTGTGGATTAATTACTTTCAACAAAACTCTTATTCTTTATAAAAATCTATTTGCTCATAAATTTTGAGCATCATAGATTGATAAGTGTTTTTCTTTGCAATCTATTAGTCAAATGAGTTTGGGTATATTGGGTTAAGAGTGAAATACTTGTAAGGGTTATTTGTGTGAGCCATAAAACACAAAGAATTGGTTTATTGTGTGAGCCATTAAAACACAAGGGAATTTTCTTGGTTAGGTATGAACCATTGAATGAAACACCATAGTTGGGAGTGAGCTTGTAGAACTCCATTGTAACACTTAGTGTGTTAGTGAAACTCCCAATTGAGATTGGGGAGAGGAGTAGGGTTTATTAATACCCGAACCTCTATAATTTTCTTGTGTGATATATCTCTATCCCTACTATATTTAACTTTTTATTCCGCACTTAAAAGTTAAGAAACTTTTTAATATCCAATTCAACCGACTTGGTTCATTATCTGGGCAACCATGGTATCAAAGCTTAGTCTAGCATCAAAGCCTAAAAAGCGCTAGCAAAGATCATAAAATGGCCAATGAAGGATTCCAAAGTCTCAAGCCTTACTTTGATGGAGCAAACTATGCTCATTAGAAGTTCCGGATGCAGACATATCTCGATAGTGAGGTAATTGAAGTTTGGGATAGCGTTCAGAAAGAATGGACACCACCAACAAGAAGAGGAGTTGATGGTGAAGAAGAAATCCTTGCAAGAGATGATTGGACAGAGCCTCAACATAGAGCAAATTTCAATAAAAAAAGGCAATGACAATTTTCTCAAGCTCACTATCCATTGAAGAATGTGGCTGAATACAACACTGCCCAACCGCATATAGTATGTGGAAAACATTGGAAAACTATCATGAAGGAACAAAGCAAGTTAAATCCATGAATATTCAACTTCTAACTTCAGAGTACGAACTCTTCAAGATGAAATCCAATGAGTCAATCACCGATATGATGAACCATCTTCTAGCAATCATAAACGACATGAGAAAGCTTGGGAAACACTTGAGCTTGGAAGATGTAAACAACAAAATTTTGAGAAGCCTTCCTCTCAAAGTTTACAGTTCAAGAGTTGCTGGTATAGAAGAAGCCAATGAAGACATGAGTGTCATGAATATCGATGTGCTTATTGGCAAACTTCTAACATGTGAAATGGAAGTAAAGAGAGATAGAGAACTTGAAGCCAAGCCAAAAAAAAAAAGAAAGCCTCTAGCACTAAAAGCTTCTACTTCAAAATCTCAAGAAGAAGTTGAAGATGATGAAGAAAAGAGTGATGATGCAAATGAGGACATTGACATGCTCTAAAGAAGACTAAATAGAATAATTAAAAAGAGAATGGGCAACTCTCGAAAATTCAAGCAAAGAAATCTCAAACACTCCTCAAGTGACTCTCAAAGGAATAAAGAGGAGGTAAAGTGTTATGAGTGTGGGAAGAAGGGACATATCAAACCAGAATGTCCAAGGCTCAAGAAACACAAAAGCAAATACCAAAAGGACAATGGGGAGAAAGGTCACAAAGCCACATGGGATGACGAAAGCTCTTCAAGTGAAAAACATGACAATGAAAGTGAAGAGATCAACCTATGCTTCATGGATAGAGGATCACGTCTCAGATAAGGTAGGATCACTTTACTCATACTCATTCAATAATGATAGTAGTGATAATAATAGTGATATTGAAGATGATGATGATGAGCAAAGTTTAATAAAAGTATTGAACCTAAAACTAGAAAAATATAGATGTAAATTCAATACTTATAAAAATAACATTTCAAGTTTGAAAAACACAATGGAAGTTTTAGAAAAGGAAAATCTTGAGCTCAAATCTTCTAATGAATCTCTTCAAAAATCATTAGATGAGTACTCCTCACGACCCTAAAAAAAAAAACTTGCTTAAAGAAAACAATGTCTTGAAAAATGAAGTTGAGGAACTTAGAAACTCCATTTCAAAATTTCATAAAGGCAAGAAGAGTTTAGATACTCTCATTGTGTCTCAAATACCACCTTTAATAAGACATGGTTTAGGATTTAAGGGAACAACATCTTCATCTCACAAGACCATTTTTGTTAAGTCAAGTGAACCCCACATCTCCACATTAGAGGTAACAGCCCCAAGGGCTAAGTGCACAAGATACACTAAACCTTCTATACATAAAAGGAATGATCAAGGGTTGGTAAGCCTAAGAAGGAAATCTTAAAAGGCCAATCATGCACCTAGGAAAGCACCAACTCATCATGCATGTGTATGCCACTGCTCACAAACACTACCTAATAGGAAAGTGGTTGTTAAAAGCATGGTAACACCAAAAAGCATATTTAGAAACAATGTAATTATTGCATGAAATTTGGTCATATCAATAAATATTGCTGGATAAGGAAGGCTCATTGGGAATGCTTATGTGCTAACCCCTAAGGATCCAAGCTCATTTGGGTACCTAAAAACAATACTTGAATTGTGATTCTATAGGTATGCCTCAAGTCCACAATAAAAGAAAATGCTTAGCTAGTAGATAGTGGATGCTCAAGGCATATGACCAAAGACAAAGAACTATTCAATGACATTAAAAGTATTGATGGTGGTAAAGTAACCTTTGGAAACAATGCTAAGGGTAAGGTAATTGGCATTGGCTCTATTGGTATTAATAATATTACTTTCATTGAAGATATCTTACTTGTTGATGGTTTGGAACATAACTTGTTAAGTGTAAGTCAATTATGTGATAAGGGAAACCAAGTAATATTTACTTCTAATGAATGTCTTGTAACCTCTGTTAATGGCCAAGAGATATTTAAAGGAAGTAGAGATGTCAATACCTACATAATAGACTTACACAAAATTTTTAATCTTTCCTCTTAGTGTCTTGTGTCTACTAGCGATGAATCTTGGCTGTGACATAGAAGGCTTGGTCATGCAAGTATGGATTTAATTCAAAGCCTTAGCATAGGAGAGCTGATAAAGGGACTACCAAAAGTCAAATTCAAAAAAGACAAGACATGTGAACCTTGCCAAAGAGGAAAATAACACAAATCCTCCTTCAAATCCAAAAACATTGTAAGTACCTCGAAACCTCTACAACTTTGGCATCTAGATCTTTTTAAACCTACTAGTGTTACGAGCCTGAGAGGAAAACACTATGCTTTTGTCATCGTCGATGACTACTCTAGATTCACTTGAATCTTTTAAAAACTTTGCTAAGAGAGTTCAAAATGAAAAAGGATATTGTATTTCAAAAATAAGAAGCGATCATGGCAAAGAATTTGAAAATGAAAACTTTGAAAATTTTTGTCTAGAACATGGCATTTCACAAAATCTTTCATTTTCTAGGACACCTCAACAAAATGGGGTGGTCAAAAGGACAAATCGAACTTTAATTGAGAAGGCTTGAACAATGCTCAATGAGTATGGATTACCAACTTACTTTTTGGCCAAAGCTACCAATAGCACATGTTATATTTCAAATCAAGTTTTCAAAAGACCACTCTTAAACAAAACTTCTTTTAAGTTATGGAATGGAAGAAAGCCCATGATATCATACTTTAGAGTAATTGGATGCAAGTGTTTCATATTAAATACTAAGGACAACCTTGAAAATTTTGTCTCTAAATTTGATGAGGGTTTCATATTAATTATTGTATGAAAATGGGTCACATAAATAAATATTGCTGGAAATGGAAGGCTCATTGGGAACCTTTATGTGCTAACCCCCAAGGACCTAAACTCATTTGGGTACCTAAAAATCATACTTGAATTGTAATTCTATAGGTATGCCTCAAGTCCACAATAAACAAAAATGTTTGGCTAGTAGACAGTGGATGCTCAAGGCATATGATAGGAGACAAAGAACTTTTCAATGAAATCAAAAGTATTGATGGAGGTAAAGTTACCTTTGGAAACAATGCAAAGGGTAAGGTAATTGACATTGGTTCTATTGGTATTAATGGTACTACTTTTATTAAAGATGACTTACTTATTGATGGCTTGAAACATAACTTGTTAAGTGTAAGTCAATTATGTGGTAAAGGAAACAAAGTAATATTTACTTCAAATGAATGTCTTGTGATCTCTATCGATGGTCAGGAGATATTTAAAGGAAATAGAGATATCAATACATACATAATAAACTTACATGAACTATCTAACCATTCCTCTAAGTGTCTTGTGACTACTAGTGATGAATCTTGGCTGGGGCATAGAAGGCTTGGTCATGCTAACATGGACTTAATACAAAGCCTCAGCACAGGAGAACTAGTAAAAGGACTGCCAAGAGTATGTGAACTTTGCCAAAGAGGAAAGAAACACAAGTCATCCTTCAAAGCCAAAAACATAGTAAGTACCTCAAAACCTCTTCAACTCCTGCATTTAGACTTGTTCGAACCTACTAAAATTGCTAGCTTAGGAGGAAAACATTTTGCATTTTTCATCATAGATGATTACTCTAGATTTACTTGGGCAATTTTCTTAGCTCAAAAGAGTGATGCTTTTGAAAATTTCAAAAACTTTGCTAAAAGAGTTCAAAATGAAAAAGGGTATTGTATTTCAAAAATAAGAAGTGATCATGGGAAAGAATTTGAAAATGAAAACTTTGAAAGTTTTTATCTTGAATATGGCATTTCACATAATTTCTCATCTCCTATGACACCTCAACAAAATGGGGTAGTTGAAAGGAAAAATTGAACTTTAATTGAAATGGGTAGAACAATGCTCAATGAATATAATTTACCAACTTACTTTTGGGCAGAAGCCACAAACACTGCATGTTATATTTCAAATCGAGTCTTCAAAAGACCTCTTTTAAACAAAACCTCATTTGAGCTATGGAATGGAAGAAAGCCCTTGATATCATACTTTAGAGTATTTGGATGCAAGTCTTTTATATTGAATACCAAGGACAATCTTGGAAAATTTGCCTCTAAATTCGATGAAGGTATCTTTTTAGGATATTCTACAACCAACAAAGCATATAGAGTATTTAACAAAAGATCATTAACTGTTGAAGAATCCATGCATGTTGTTTTTAATGAATCTAGTAGATTTGATATTGTGAAAGGTAGTGTTCTTGATGATGTTGTAGGCAATATGGAAAGACTTGATCTTGGAAATGGGAAAGAAGAAAATGATCAAGAAGTTTCACATCAAAATGATTCTCTACCTCAAAATCAAGAAGAAAACGAACAAGAACTCCCAAAAGAATGGAGAATGATGAAAGATCATCCAAAAGAACAAATCATTGGTGATCTCTCAAGGGGAGTAAGTACTAGATCTCATATCAAACATTTAGTCATTGATATTGCTTTTATTTCTCAAATTGAGCCTAAAAATGTTGATAAGGCTCTTAATGATGAAAGTTGGGTAATTGCCATGTAAGAGGAACTCAACTAATTTGAGAGAAGTAAGGTATGGACCTTAGTACCTAGACCCAATGATCATGAAATTATAGGTAGCAAATGGGTATTTAGATACAAACTAGGTGAACAAGGTTCAATAACTAGGAATAAAGCTAGATTAGTTGCAAAAGGATATAATTAGGAAGAAGGAATAGATTATGATGAAACATATGCACCTGTAGCTAGATTATAAGCCATAAGAATACTTTTAGCATATGCATGTCACATGAATTTCAAACTATTTCAAATGGATGTGAAAAGTGCATTTCTAAATGGTTATATAGAAGAAAAAGTGTATGTAGAACAACCACCAAGCTTTGAAAGCTATGATTTGTCAAATCATGTTTTTAAACTTTCAAAAGCTCTGTATGGTTTGAAACAAGCCCCAAGAGCTTGGTATGAGAGGCTAAGTTCTTTTCTATTAGAAAATAGCTTTACAAAGGGAAATGTTGACACCACATTATTCATTAAAAAGCTTAAGCATGATATACTAATTGTTCAAATTTATGTTGATGATATAATATTTGGTTCTACTAATGATTTGTTTTGTCAAGAATTTGCTAAGTGTATGACTAGGGAATTTGAAATGAACATGATGGGAGAGCTTAAGTATTTCCTTGGTCTACAAATAAAGCAAAGCAATGAGGGCATATTCATCAACCAATCCAAATATGCCAAAGATTTAATTAAGAAATTTGGTATGGAAGGATGCAAGAATGCCAAGACTCCTGTGAGCACATCAACAAAATTGGACAAGGATGAAAAGGGTAAGAGAATTAATGAAAAGCTATATAGAGGTATGATCAGATCTCTTTTATATCTTACTGCATCTAGACCCGATATAATGTATAGTGTTTGCTTGTGTGCACGATTTCAATCATGTCCTAAAGAATCTCATTTAAATGCAGTAAAAAGGATTCTAAGATATTTACATGGATATTTGCATCTAGGTTTATGGTATCCTAGAAATTCATCCTTTTATATTATAGGATATTCAGATGCAGACTATGCTGATAGTCTTTTAGATAGAAAAAGTACTTTAGGTACTTGTCACTTTATTGGAGAATGCTTAGTTTCTTGGTTTAGCAAGAAACAAGTTTCAGTTGCTCTTTCAACTGCTGAAGTAGAGTATGTAGTAGCTGGATGTTGTTGTACTCAAATTCTTTGGATGAAACAACAACTTAAGGACTATGGTCATGAAATGAACCATATACCTATTAAATGTGACAATACAAGTGCTATAAAGCTTTCAAAGGATCTTTTTCAACACTTAAGAAGTAAGCATATTGACATTAGACACCACTTTATTAGAGATCATGTTCAATATGGAGATGTTGCATTAGAATTTATAAGTACAAAAAATCAATTAACAGATATTTTTACTAAGTCTCTAAATGAGGAAAGATTTAATTTCATTAGAAGAGAACTTGGTATGATTGATGGATTAACCTTGTGATTGCTAAATTATGAAATCTTAATTGATGATCTTAATTTTGTATCATATCACTAGATATAAGGTTGTAATTTTCATGAAAATTTATGTTATAAGGGATAAAACTTTATTGAAATGATTTAGTCTTGTTTTTAGGACTTAATTTTATTTGATGAAAAATTTTAGAGGAGTCACGCCCGTGACATATGTTCATGCCCGTGACTTAAATGGCCAAAAGAGGCAGTGCCTTTCACGACTTGATTCACGACATGGTTCACGACTTCAAGTGGTGAAGCTTATTTTCACGGCTTCATTCACTCCCGTGAAAAGACCTTTTCACGCCCGTGATGAATTTTCATGCCCGTGAACCTTTACACCCCAAAACTCACAGAGGCGTTCACTCCTTGAGTCACGCCTTGCTTCACGGGCATAAGTAGTGAAATTCAACCTTTCACGCCCGTGACTAGTGTTTCACCCCCATGACAGTTCATCATTCATGCCCGTTACGTTAAAACGTCACGACCATGAACATATTCACGCCTTTATTCACGGGTAGAGCACTCATTCAGCAAACCGTGAACACGACCATTCACGCCCGTGAACAATCATTCCACGCCCGTGAATGCATCGAGCATATAAGAGAATAGCCGGTTATTTTTCTCATTTCAACCCTTCAACTCCTTGAAATTGCTCTCATTTACACACATTCAATGAAACATTGAAGATTTCAGCCCCCAAGTCACAAACTTTTCCTATAAATACAATCAATAGTTCAATTCTTCATCAAAAATCATACATCCTTAGGGTTCCCTTAAAATTTTTTTGTCAAAAATTTTCTCAATCCCTCACAAAGTTCACTTCTTTAACTCGAATGGAGACTACCTCATCAAAAGGAAAGAGAAAGAAGTCTCATGCTCCTAGGAGGTATGCATATTACCTCATGAACCGAATTCTGGAGCAATGCCATCCCCCGTACTCCACTTTGAAGAAAAGACCTCTAATTTCATCGAGGTCCTTCGAATGGAAAACCATCCGAACTCTCGGGCTCGAAATGGCAATGACAGAGCAACTCCAGGCCTGTCATTTGAAAGATTTTGTGGAGATTCACCAGCCAACATTGAGGGAGCCAACACTGGAATTCCTTAGCACTCTGCAAGTGTCACCTACTGGAGTGGTGAAATTCCAACTCTGCAACAATCTCAACACTCTCAGTGCCATTGAATTTGGGGAATTATTCAACTTACCATCAGAGGGCATACTCAATGATAGCGAAGTTGAATTCTCCGCCAATCGAGCTTGGACCCATTTCAGCTTAGATTGCAGCTGGGATGTTAAGAAGATAAAGAGTACTCATCTCCTGTCCCCAGTGTACAAATATTTGCATAGGTTCCTGACCTATAACATATTCACTCAGGGAGAAAGCAATGGGCTTATCAGGAAATCGGAGCTCTTCCTTCTCGAAATGGCTCAATGAGGACTCACCATGGCACTTTCTAGATGGTTTGCAAACCATCTTCTATCCATCGCCACCAAACCCACATGAGATATACTCATTGGTGATTATGTCACCCACATAGCCTTGAAGCTTGGCTATTTGAAGCTGGATGAGCATCATTTCAACCTCATCCCTAGGCATCCTTGAGATCGCTTGGATGTCGAGTCCTTCATAAAGATGGGAGCGACTGTCAGAATTGTTCACAAGAACAATATTTTCTACTGCTTCACAGACACTGTTAGGGACATAATCTGGGAAGACAATGACACGAAGGATTTTAAAGCTGGCCTCTAAGGTATCCAGCAGAAGAAAAGGGTTCGGGTTGAGGAAGCACCTCCAGTGGCTGAGCAGGACATCGGACAGTTCTCGGCTTCCACACCGAATTTAGCACAACAGGTGGTTGACCTCTTGGCACCACATTTTGAGCAGCTACAGGCTTCGATGGATGAGAGGTTGGAGAACCTCAAAGACTTCATGGAGTCTCAGATGGACAGCCTTGAGGCAGAGGTTGCTAGACTTCGAGATAGGATGTCCGGCTAGGTGTTAGGATAGATGGTAGCCTAAATTTGCTTGTTTATTTATTTATTTAGTTTGTGTGTAGGAAATTTTAAATTTCCTTTCTGAACTTTAATTAACTTTGTTTGTATTTCTCTTTATTTAGTATATTTGCTTTGTTTATCTTTTTGATATCTTTATATCCTTTTTGATTAATGACAAAAAGGGGAGAAACCAGCAATATAGGGGAGAATCTAGCAAGATATTAAGATAAATGAATTTATGAATCAAAAATAAGAACCTACAAATACATTGACATTGAATTAGGTAGGAAGAAATTAGAAATACTCAAAATTTGATTCAAAATTCATATGCAAAATATAAAAATGAGAAATTGAGCTTTATACACATTAGATATACCTTAAGTATACTTTGCATATACCTTCATGCAAGTTACAAAAATGAATATGCCATGATATACCTTAAGTATACCTTACATATACTTTATGTCTTAAAAAGAATTATGGTATATATTGGATATACTTCACATATAACTTGCATATACTTAATAACTAGTAAGTTTATTTCAATGCTACATCATTCTTTACAATTCTTGCATTTTATAAATTTTTTTATCCTAAGTATCTTTTGAGGGGGAGACTTCTCAAAAGTACATATTGCTAGATTATTTGTCACCATCAAAAATGGGGAGATTTTTAAACCTTGAGGGGTATTTCCGTCATTTTGATGATAACAAATAAAATAGCAATATTGTATTTAACATACTTGTTTTCTAAGTCTATTAAACCGGGTATGGAATGAAATAGCAAGAATAGAGATTGGAAGAATAATCCTTGAAAAACAAAATTAAGGAAGTAGCATGTTCACGGGCGTGACACATAGCATGTTCACGCCCGTGACCCTATGTGTCACGCCCGTGAAAGAGCTAACTGTTACCAAAACCAATATTTGAACTTCACGACCATGAAGGAAGAACAAACCGTGAAATGGACATTTAAGTCACGCCCGTGAATGTTCATGGCATTTTCATCCAGCGAGGTTCATGACCAAAGTCACCACTTGGATCACGGCTAGGAAGTTTATCACACCCGTGAAGATGTATGTCACGCCCGTGACCCAATGTTTCAAAACATTTCAGAGAGCTTCACGACAAAGGTCACCACTTCAGTCACAGGTTGGGAAGAAATGTCACGCCCGTGACAAACATAGTCACGCCCGTGAATGATGAAAGAGAAAAATGTCAGGTGCGATTATTTGGTTGGTACAACGGCTAGTTTAATATTAAATGCACCCTAACGGCTATAATCAGCCAAATGAGTATAAATGGAAGTCATTTATGCATTTAGGACAAGAGGATAGCAAATACTTTGAATCAAAATCTTATTACAAGATATTTGTACATTAAATACTTTGAGAACCAATATCTATTCTCTATAAAAATCTTTTTGCTCTTCATTTATTGAGCAATAAAGATTTATGAGTGTTTATATCTTTAATCATTTATTACTCAAGTGAGTTTTGGGTATTTCTAGTTTAAGAGTAGAACACTTGTAAGGGTTAGTTGTGTGAGCCTCTAAAACACAAATTAAAGGTTGTTTGTGTGAGCCTGTAAAAACACAAAGTAAAGGTTATTTGTATGAGCCTGTAAAAATACAAAGAAAAGGTTGTTTGTGTGAATCTGTAAAACACAAGGAATTGGTTATTGTGTGAGCCATTAAAACACAAGGGATTTCTAGGTTAGGTGTGAGCCATTGTGAGAAACACCATAGTTGGAAGTGAGCTTGTAAAACTCCATTGTAACACTTAGTGTGTTAGTAAAACTTCCAATTGTGATTGGGGAGAGGAGTAGGGTTTGTTAACACCCGAACCTCTATAAAATCCTTATGTCAAATTTCTCTATCCCTCCTTAAATTAATTTTTTATTTTCGCACTTTAAAGTTTAATTTTTGAAACTCCAATTCAACCCCCCTTTTTGGCTTAATATTTGGGTAACACTAGTCCTAACCTATATTTTTTGATGATCAAATAAAATATTGTTCACTCACGGATGTATTTTTGACCCCCGGGTATGCTGATAAAATTTGGAAACTATAGTTTACAACTAACCCGATATTTGGGTCATTACATTGGAAGAATTGGCATGTTTTATCACGATCGTGAATACTATTTCACGGGTGTGACTGTATGATCATTCACGGTTAGTATGATCCTTCATGGCTGTGAACTTTGAATGTTGGAGAGTTGGCGCTAAGCTATATTCACGAGCGTGACATAATTAGTCACAGGTGTAACTTTGCTATTTCTTTCATTTTAAGCTTCAAAAGTTGTCTTTCAATCTTACTTCATGTTCTAGTTAAAGTATCTTCTGTTTCACACACTTAGAACACAAACATTAAATACATTATTGCTATTTTATTTTTTATCATTAAAATGATGGACATACCCTTCAAGGTTCAACAATATGCATGATGAAAGTTTTTATGTTAAATGATTATATTAAGGTGTTTGGTGAAACAATTTAGTTAATATAAATGATTAGAAAGTATATGTTTGTGATAAAAGTTTAAAATACATGCTAGAGTGTTGATAGGATGGTTGACATTGGTCAATCGTAGAGAAAATTGCATATGAGAATGGTATGGAAATAAATGTGCTTTGTTTTGGTATGAAATCTAGAAAATTTCTAGATTCATAGGTGAGAAGGTTATGAAAATGAGTTTTGATGTTGAAGCATAACCGTTCACGGGTAGCTTCACGGTTAGATTCATGGTTTGGTTCACGCCCATGAAGGGATGATCACGATCATAAATGTGTGATGATTCACGGGTTGAATCATGGCTTGGTTCATGGGTAAACAACCTGTAAAGTAGTGTTTCACAGCTGTGAAAGGTTGTTCAGAGGTGTTCGTGAAGCTGCTTAACATGAAAATCTTATATATTTGCTTGTGACTCAAAGTTGATTCGTGATGAGGTGGTATACCTCTATCATAAGATTATAGTATGTTATGAGAATACATATTGTGGTTGTGATTTGTGAGAAATAATGGTTGATGAACAATATGAAATATGTGGTACGTGTTGTGAAATTTTAAGCCTAATACTTTTACTAGGACTAGAGTTAGGATAGATGACATACCATTAAGGGGGGAGATCGGTACCGTGTGACATATATTGGTCACGATTGAGACATATTGAAGGCCCAAGGGTAAGCAATGAGGCCTAGTTAAGTATATGCAAAGCATATTCAAAGTATATCAAAGTTGTTTGCTTAACTAGTTAAGTATATGCAAAGTATATTCAAAGTATATGTTATACAACACATTTGCCTTTTACTACACATTTGCATATATTTATAGGTTCTCCCCCTTTTGTCATCAACAAAACAAACCATAAAATGATAATGAGGTAATTATATTAAAAGAAGGAGAAGGATTACAAAGTTTAAAAATATAAATTTAAAGTCCTACACCCTTAAGAATAAAAATTAGTACATAAAAAAAGAGGTACATGAAAAAAACTAGGCTCCGCATTGAGGCTATCCATATGAGATTCCATGAAGTCTTTGAGGTTTTCCAACCTCTCATTGATGGAAGCTTGCAATTGGTCAAAGCGAGGTGCTAAAAGATCAATAACCTGTTGTGCCAAGCTAGGTGTGGTAGAAGCCAATGATTGACCAACCTCTTGCTCAACCTCTGGGGTCGCTGTTTTGACTCGGGCTCATTTTCTTTGCTGGATACCCTATAGGCCAGCTTTGAAATCATCAGAATCCTGGTCTTCTCAATCAATTTCACCAACTGGAGTGGTGAAGCGGTAATAGACATTATTATCATAAATTATCCCTAGTCCTCACGGGCCTTTATAGCATATGCCCTAACTAGAGCTATGCTGGGTTTTAGCCTATTCACTATCTCAGAAGAAGTCTGGCTAGGCCTTGTTCTACCTCTTTTCATCTATTTCTACTCTCGAATGGAGCTGATCCTGCTATCTATGTAGGTGTAGTGCTTATCAACAAAGGGCAATTCCTTCTTATATGATCTTAGACTCCACACCTGAAAAAAGCCCTTATGGCCAACTGACACTCTCCCTTATGGTTTCTCCAACATATCTCACATAAGGGAGCAATATTCCTAGGTGTCTGTGTGTTAGTGGTACTGATGTATTCTTAGAGGATAGTCCCATCCTAAAAGAACTAGATTAGGAGTGACTTTATCCCCTACTTTAGACTATCCTAAGAAGAAATGGCCTTTCTTTCCAGTTGTCTATGCCACACTAATTGTGGTCTCCTCTGCTCTTCTCTTCCTTCTCTTCTCCACACTGATGGTGGAGAAAACATATGTGGATAAGTCTTCAAGCTGAAGAAAAATGACATGATATCCAACGTCATCATTCAAACCATCCTCAAAACCACAACACTTATCACTCTTATCCACTATAAGATAGGTCATATCTGTTCAACCATGTTAACTCCCTATCATATTTAGAGACTAACATATTCCTCTGCAGGTGATTTAGGAATTCCCTTCTTTTCTCATCGATGTAGATTTAAGGTATATATTGTTTCTTGAACTCATCAACAAAATACTCTGAAGTTAGAGGTTGTGGGGTCTATAGCTTCTCAGGACTGATTTCCACCACTCATATGCATGTTCTTGTGGAAGTGATATGACATACTTTGATTTGTGCTCTTTGGCACACTTCAACTCATTGAAGACTCTCTCGGTCTTCTTAAGCTAAAACTTAGCTACAGTTGGGCCATCTTCTCCTCTGCCAAGGAATTCAGTGGCCCTATACTTCTAGAGTCTATTATTCTTCATCTTGGGTTTCTCTTGTAGTGGCAGCTATCAAGCTAGTTATGGCATGCCTGTGTTATGCCCTGAGCCAACTACTATAGAATGCCAGCCATATGCTGCATGATTGGTATTACACCTAAATCTACTTGTCTGGCAAGTTGCTACTAAGGATTTAAGGTAGCACCCAAACCCCAAACCCTCGATGCACTGGGTTGATTAGGAGCCCTCAAATCAAGAGAACTACTGCTTTTAGCAACATCATGCATCTTTAACTCCATCTATTCCTTTCTACATCTATAAGTCGACAAAGAGGTAGCCCACGTCAGAGACATATGAGGTGTACTATGTATGCATGATAACCCTTAACCCACTTAGGTTTAAAAACATCTAAACATAAGCTCTAATACCACTAAATATAACACCCTCTCATCTAATTAGGATTAACCCAACTAAATGAGTGAGTGCGATATACCTATTGCAGAAAACTTTCAAAAACTTAAAACTTTTCTTTTTTCTTGGAAAACCTTTACCTTAAAAACTCTTTTGCATATAAAACTTGTTAAACCATATTCATCACATGTATAAATGAACCCTTTTGATCCACAAGAAAACATCATCATATATAGAAATATTGTGTTGGGCTCAATCATCCCAATGTTTACAAAAATACATGATCTTAACAAAAGTTACATGTTTTCTTGAAATAAAAGAAATGTATAAAAGTAAACAGCCCAACTCCTTATGTCATGTAAAAAATACAAAAAGATGACATATGATATCACTGGCCTGGGTTAGGTCTGCTCTGTTGTCTCTGAATGGGTTGACTCCTCAAATAAACTTCTATTTGTATCTATTAGGCTCCATCATGCTTGTAGGAACACTCACACACTAAGTTAATGAAAGCTTAGTGGTACATATAGGCATAAAAAATCAACATGCATTAAGCAATTTACATCATGTAATTCATGTTCATGACATCATTTTATATACATCATGGCTTGGCAATGAAAAAAAATGACATATATTATACTTCACCTCATAGAAGCTATTACAACATTATATTCTTGAACCATGCATAAATGCACAATAACTATATTTATAACATGTAACATATCAACTATATATAATTGAATGTTTGTGCCATTAAACCATTTTTTATTGTACTATAATCATTAATTATTTTAACATTTACACGGACTATTGAAATACGAGTTGTGAACATAGGCGCTCTTCGAGCTTAAGCCACCCTACCACTATCAGTGATCATATGTGTTTGTTCGACCTCCTTAAGTCAATAGCACTCTTCGAGCTAAAGCTAGCTTGACTGAGTAAAACATATAATTTGCATGCAATATAGGATCAAGGGTTGTCTCAGAGCTTAAGTCACCTTGACTGAGTAAAACATATAATTTGCATGCAATATACGATCAAGGGTTGTCTCAAAGCTTAAGCCACTTTGCCATTAGAAATATAACTATATAACGTATTACTATGGTATTGTATGCCCCCTTAATGACATGACACCTATTCTACTTTTATTCCTAATATAGAGCTTGACTATTACTTGTTCAGATGCTCTTTATTACATTTGTTTCTAATGGATTCATCTTATAACATGTACATTTTGATCATGAGGAACCTCACCATGTATCATATACGTGTTGATATTCATGGAAACATGTGTTTCATACTTAAAACATATTGTTGAGAAAATATGTGCATAACCATTACATTACATCATAAAAAAACAAATATTTCATTTTAAATAGACTTCACGGGCATGAATTATATGTTCATTTCCATGAAAGTTCATTCATGGGCACCTCTACCCGTGAACCAGACCATGAACTTAGTCATGAATGCTTCTATCCATTTTGTGCATATTCTTCATGGGTATGAAGAATTAGTCATAGGTGTGACTATCGTGATTCACAGTTATGAGTTAAGTAGTGACTCAAGCCGTGAAGCATTCTACCTAAACTGGACAGTTCTGGTTTGATGATTCACGACTGTGAATCCTCTTTCATAAGCATGAATCTAGGTTTTCCAATAGTTTACAGCATGAAACAAGACATTTAATCACATGCAATCGCTCTATTGGTTTTCGAATGGCAACCTCTTCATATTAACATTCTTATCAATCATACATTTAAACATGCTAGAAAACTAATTAAACACATAATCATTAAATTTTCCCTTTTCATACTCATTTCATTTATGATTCCATACGCATTTATAACTCTTTCAATCTCTTTTAACCTTCACCATTAATTCCTCTTTAGGCACATTTATAGCACTTTCATCTCAGGCATCATTCAATACTCATATGCACATATTCAACATCTATAACTCTTATTAATCATAACATTAATTACATCCTTTAAACTCTTTGCAATCAACAATTAGTATTTATACCATAACAAGCATTTATCATATGCAGCATTCCAAGATTTGAAATTTAAATGCATATATATACATACGTCTATAGAGCCTCAAAACCAAGCTTTACTTAAGCTTTCTTATCCTGTTGATGGGTTTCACCACCTCATTTTCCAACTCCTATCACATATAACACATCTCTATCAATATCTATAAACCATTGTTTAACCTTAAGAGCCTTAAAGATAAACCCCTAAATTAAAACCCTTTATATAAGCCTAAACTCACCCAACTCATTTCTAAAGCATATTATAACCTTAATCAAGCTTAAAAAATGATCTTTAACCATAAAAACTCAAGCTTGAACTAAAACCCAACCCATTTGGAAATGGATCTCTGCTAAAAATGAGATATACATGTAAAAAGGTATAAGACTAGTGTAAAAGAAAGGAAAATGTGATTCCTTACCAAAAATGAAGGAAAACAACTTGGATGAAGGATTTTGAACACAACTCCCTTCCTCTTGGTCTACCTCTTCAAGAACACAAGCTTCATTTCTCTTTTTTCTCTCTAAAACTTGAGACACATTGATCGTTGCTTTAGGTTTAGGTGTTTAGCTTCAAGAACACAAGCTTCATTTCTCTTCTTTCTCTCTAAAACTTGAGACACATTGATCGTTGCTTTAGGTTTAGGTGTTTAGATCTTGTAATCAAAAAGAAACAAAAGACTTTGCTATAGTGTGAAGGAATATAAAAAACTAGGATTTTCTTTTAAGTTTTGGGTGTGTGAGAGAGAAAGAATGAACTGATTTTGTTTTATACTTGATGATATTCACAAGCGTAAACACAAAACTCTTCATTTTTTTCATCTTTTCTTAACTCTTTTCCATAAACCAACCCTTAAAACACAATTATGGTCTCTCTAAACTATTTTATTAACTAGGTCATACTTAGCGAGTATTGCAAGAATAAAGAATTTTTAATTTCTCTTGTAGCCAAATCTACAATAAGAACACTAGCAAATACGAAAATAAAAAAAAATGTTATATTTGTACTAACAATAGACTGCCAACAAATCTTGTAGAAGAATCACTGATAATGTGATCAAGCCCCACAATGATGTCAACAAACACCATGGGAACAAAGTTCTTTGCTACCTTGAGCTTGTTCCTTGTCACTTTGAACTCCTATAATACACAAAACCAACATCAAATCCTTTCTTTAATTATATCTCCACAACCCTGTGCTCTCTCTTAAAACCCTAATCTCTCTCTCCCATAACAAGCTCTAAATGAGCTCAAATTCATATCTTACTTTAGAAAAGATTATGGAGGAGAAGAGAGACATCTTACCTTTACTCTTTTCTCTTTTTAATCCACATTTTGGATTTTTCTCTCTCCTCTTATCTTGTTTATCTCCATTTTTTTCTCCCTTTAGCTTTTCCAAGCCTTATTATGCATGAAAATGGCTTTGTCTTGTCTTTCTCCCTTTACTTCCTCTCTTTCTCTCTCTAGAATAAGGTTTGGTTATGGAAATTAGAGGTGGCTAGTGCAGAACTGGTTCAACAGTCATGAAAGCTTATATCTATTTTGTGCACTTACTTCACATGTATGAATAAAGAGTCATGAGCATGACTTACTCATCCAATGAGATTCACGGTCATGAACACCTAGTCACGAGCATGAATTTGGGTTTTCCAGCAGTTAATAGCATTAAAACATGCATTTATTACATGTCACATACAAGGCTCAAAGGATTGTCCCATGACAACCTTTTCCTATCAACATCCTCATCACATTATGCATTAAAACATGTTAAAATATCATTTAGACACATAATCATTCCATTTACTTTTTTTTTTCTCATAAGCCATCTTAGCTTGCATTTATATTCCACATACATTTAACCATTTCTTACTTACCTCTTTCACCCATTAGGGCATCAACATTCATTACTCCATTTAATATATCTTAGGCACATTTATTACATATACATAATAAGCTTCATCAATGCTCTTTCAATACATACTTGCATTTATGGCACTTTTTATTCAATATCATATCTCATGGCATTAATTATGTCATTTGGACTTTGCACTAAACATATAAAGCATACAATTCAATTATCACTTAATCAACACACAACATGCCCTATTTTTGGGAATTTGAATGCATATATGTGCATACCTCTAATGGAGCCTAAAAAATCAAGCTTCTCTCAAGCTTGCTTATCCCTTTAGTGCATTTCACCACATTCTCTTTCAAATCCTATAACATATAACATATCTATATCAAAATCTATACCCATTACACTTAGCTTTTAAAGCCATAAAGATGAAAACCCTAACTTTAACCCTTTTAACAACCTTAATCTCATATAACTCTTTACTAACACTTGCAATAACCTTTAAACAATTTAAAGAGGGGTATTTAACCATAAACTCTCAATATCAAGCCATAACCTAATCCATTTGGAAATGGGTCTCTACCATAAAGGAACTAGGCATGATCAAAGCTATGAAAGCTTATAAAAATGGAATGGAAATGTAATTCCTTACCTCAATCGAAGGAAACACAGTTGAAATAGAAGATTTGACTCCTCTCTTCCTTCTTAGGTTCGGACTCCTAAAGAACACCACTTCTTTATGCTTTCTTTTTCCCAATAACTTGTTTAAACCTTGATCTTTTGCTTTGGTTTAGGTGTTTAGGACTGGGAATCAAAGAAAAATATAAGGAATTGGCCTATAGTATGAGAAATCTTCTAATTATAAGGTTCCTTTTCGATTTTAGATCATGAGAGAAAGAAAAAACAACTAATGGGATTTTATATCTAGCAATATTCACAGGCATGGCAACTATAGTCACGGTTGTGAATCTGCTTAAATCCAAAATTGTATCTCGCGATGGTTCACAGGCGTGAACCCTGTGACATTTCACTTTCTTATCTCTTTTCAACTCTTTTCCTATAACCTTTAATCACATACTTTTATCTCTTTAATTCATATTAATTACTAAGCCCTAATTATGAGCATTATAGGTTCTAACCTTTCTCTAACCCGGTGGTGGTGTGCATATGCATGAATGTGTCAACCCCAGGTCTATCAATGCATGGATGTCATAGCCAAAGAGAAGGAATTTACCAATTATAACATCAGGTGCATCCTGTTCCTCTCGGCCTCACTTAGCATATGCCCTAGCTAGAGCAACTCTACCACCTTATGGCCTCTCCACAGTCTCTAATCTGAACTAGTTAGGCCCTGTTTGGCCTCTTCTACCTTGTCCTCCTTGACCTCTACCTTGTCTCGAAACCTATATTTGTACTAGATCAACACTCTCCAAACCTCTACCAAACTGTAATAAGAGGCAATCTCTTCTCAAATTATCCTTGGAGCCACACCTCAAGCAAGCTCTTATTGTCCACCAACACTCTTCTGGATGAGGATGACTACAACATTGACACAATGGTAAAGGTACAAATCTTCATAATGCCTGTATCGATTGAAGAAGCATATCTCATAGACTATCCCAGCCTGAAGGAATAAGGCCTGTTGGAACTCCCAGTATGGAATCAGCCACTGAAAGATCTAGCTCTCTTGCCACACGATGGTTCCATACTTGACTGTGGAATAGATCTTTTGAACCTTCTATCTTATACTGGCTATTGTGCCACTAAGACTCTTTCAATTATTTTGGCAGATGCTAGTAAACTAGGGAAGTTCGTCAAACATAGAGTTAAGACTTGTAATTTGATCGAATCCTTAACCCATCTTCAAAATATCGACACTTATCAGCCTTAGTGGATACAATGTCACTAACATACTTGCATAAATGAGTGAAAATCTCTTTCATATTCTAATACTGACATATCACCCCACTTTAACATCAAAAATTCTCTTTTTCTTTTCATCTGTATAAATAGGAAGAATATACTGCTCCTTGAACTTTTCTAGGAAAAATTCCCATGTCATGGGATCAGGTGCCTCTGAGCTTTGTGAGTGGGAGTGCCACCAGTTATATGCATGATATTATAGCAAAGACAATACATATTCGTACTTCTTCTTATCCATGCAGTGTAGCTGATCAAAAACTCTTTTGGCATGTTCCAACAAAAACTCTACTATGAAGGATCATCCTCCCTTTTTCCATAAAAATATGGTGCCCCTAACTTCTGCAATCTCTCAAACTATAGGACTAATGGGGCTAGTTGTGTTTCTCTCTCTAGCAAGTCTATCAAATTCCTCATAATCTTTATTTGTCTTATATTGGTGGTTGATTGACCACTTAATGAACTGGCTTCGGATCTCAATGCTGCAGCTCAGTGACAACTTGGTTGCGATGAAGCCTCTATCTCAGTAGGCTCATTACTTTTAGCCTATTTGGCTATGATATGTTGTGATCCCGAAGCCATACCCACTTATAGTATAAAAGTAATGGCCCTGATCAGTAATCAATAACTCATACTCAATTGTGGGTACACGCATGTCATAAATATTTTGAAAACTCATTTTTGAAAACCCAAAACCAACCAAATCAAACTTTAATACCAAAAACTATAACACCCCTTCACCCTAGCAGCATGTGCCAAAACAAGAAAATGTTATGCCATATTTTTCAAATCATTATTTAATAAGTATAAGCAAGTAATACAATTTTTTTAAAACTCCAAATGTAAGACCACATCTTATGCAATTAAGTATAACCTATCCCTGTATCAAATAATCACACATATCATGCTGGAAAGACAAAATATCCTGTTAACATTGATAGTAAATTTTTTTTATATCCTGTAATATCATTCAATGACTTTGCAAGTCTCATATACTATAATATCATTCAATGACTTTGCAAGTCTCATATCCTGTAATATTATTCAATGACTTTGTAAGTCAACACCGAGGGTTTTGCCACAATACGATATATCGCATATATTAAAACATAAATTTTGCACATAAGTATTTGCGAGTTGCTTTCATTTATACATTTTTAAAACCCATTCCAAAATGACTATACATATTCAACCATGTAAATACAAAATGCAGATGACATTTTTTCATGCTCATATGGAATGCAAGGAGAGAGAGTGATGAGGCTTGGCCAGTGACCTGTGCTCCATGCCTTCTATAAGCTACTCAAAATGAGCTATCCTTTTCTCTTCCTAAAAAATGATGCAAATTGATGAGTTGCAGCTCAGTGAGAATAACCATCCAATGAGCTCTAAAGTACCAAGCAATTCATAGTAATAAATCACAAATCCAACACATACCATGTATTCCATTCCATTCATCCGAATCATATAAATATCAATAAAGTTGAAACATATAATCATTACTCTTTACGTATGCAAATGCTTTGCTTATTTCATTTTGTTGTGACCAAGTTAAACAGACATTGCCCCGGGTTTCCAAGTGAACATTTGCATTTGTTAGCTAGCTTGATCATTTGTTTCATTTGCACATTTGTTGGGCCATAGGCCTCTTCTTTTGCTTTACAATATCGATTAACTAGTCACAATGCCTTTTTAGTCCATATGCATATGCACTTGTACTTAAGCATTCATCAATCATTGCATCTTATCACATATAACATACATATACCGCATATATGCCTCATATAACATACATATACCGCATATATGCCTCATATGCCACGCATATACCTTGCATATACTATACATATACCATGTATATATATCACATATGTCAAACATATACCTCAAATATATCACAAGTATATCACTTATGTGCACCACAATGTCACAAAATTATCCATCATCATGTTATCAGGGGAAAATCATGACAATCATATGAATCACATAGCAAGCAACATTCATATGAACTAAAAAATTCAATCGATAATTAGACTCACCTTTCTCCTTTGATTCCAACCCCTAACTTATTTTCTATCCGCTCCTTATGGGTCTCCAATATGTTGTGAGCCTAATATAAAAATATAATCGATTAAATCATGATTAGGGAGACTTAATGTGACTTAAACAAATTAATATGAATTATTCATATCAATAGTTAAGATTTTTCCTATGAGGCAGTGTGACCTTATGGGACTCTTTAGCCTATAAATTTTTCTATACTTGACCAGTTAATCTAATTCTTATTCCTAATTAAACTGAACATATAATTATGTAACATATTAAAATTTCAGAGCAATTGGATCATTGTACAATTTTTGGTGGAATTTATAAATGTGTTTTGTTTACTGCCCTATTTTCTACCCTTTGGCAGTCTCAGGGTATCAACTTTGGTTCATCATAACTTATAATATATAAGTAATATCTTAATGAAACTTTACAGACACTTATATGGTTCCAATTGGAACATTTTTCATGTTGATAACTTTTATCAATTATGTCTCTATAGTCCTCAAAATATAAGAAACATTTGACTGGTCCAGAATAGAATTGGCTTCCGGAGCAGTATGACTTCTAAAGACCATAATGTGTACATATCCATAAATCTAAGACATAAAGGAACAACATTTATGTTTTAATCTTTTTCAGATTGGATCCCTAAGATCATCAAAACCATGGCATAAAATACTGCCTATTTATGAACCCTAAACACCATAATCAAGCTTAACACAAAAACAAATGTTTACTCACCTATAATCACTCTTGGCTAATCTTGTTGTTGCAATTTTTGGAGTGAAAGAGGGAAGAAATGGTGGCTGGAACTTGAAAAGAAATGGAAGGAATGAAGCAAATAAGAAGAAGAAGAAGAAGATGATGATGATGAGGAAAGGAAATGAATATGGTGGCAGCCTAATAAGTTAAAAGCCACCACCATCTTATCTTCCTTTTCTTTGTTTCATCCGTCCCCTTTTTCTTTTTCTTTTTTTTCCTTTTTTTCTGACTTTTATTTTTATTTTTATTTTTTTATTTATTTTTTTAATTATTCTTCTTATTATTACACAATTCAACATAATATGCAATTTAATCTTAATTTAGTCATTTTGCATACTTTAATTTGGTCACCTTATTTCATTTATTTCTAATGCTTTTTATCCTCATTTAGATTATAAATACATATGTGCGACTCGATACAATTGCAATGTACTAGGACACATAGCTAATGCGTGTCTTGGACTTGTTCCTACAAAAATACCTATGAAATGCACGTTTCAATTAAATTATATGCAAGATGCATATGTTCAAATGAAATGCATGTGGGGAAGGTTGAGGATGTTACAATTCTTCCCTACTTTTAAAAATTTTTTCCTTGAAATTTAATACTTGGGAACAGTTGTGGATATTTCTTTTTCATATTTTCTTTTGTTTCCCATGTTGCCTCTTCTAGTGAATGGTTACGCCATAATACCTTAACTAAAGGTATTTCTCGATTTCTTAGCTGTTTAGTCTTGTATCCGATGATTTCCACTGGTTCTTCTATATAACTCATGTCCTCTGCAATCTTGATGTCTTGATCTTTAAGTACATGTGTAGGATCTGACCTGTATCTTCTAAGTATGCTCACATGAAATACATTATGAATCTGAGTCATCTCGGGTGGTAAAGCCAATCTATATGCCAGTGGACCAACCTTTTCAAGAATTTCATAAGGTCCTATGTATCTTGGGCTCAATTTACCTTTCTTGCCAAATCAGATTACCCTTTTCCATGGAGATACTCATAGAAATACCTTTTCCCCCAACTCGTATTCCATTTCCCTTTTATGTTGATCAGCATAACTTTTCTGTCTATCTTGTGCTGCCTTTAGCTTATTCTTGACAATTTTGATTTTATCCACTGTATCTTGTACTATCTCTGACCCTTCTAATGCATGTGCACCTTCTTCATCCCATATGATAGGGCTTCGACACTTTCTGCCATACAATGCCTCATATGGTGCCATCTGGATACTACTATGATACTGGTTGTTGTAAGCAAATTCAATCAATACTATATATTCATCCCAAGCACCTCTGAATTCCATATAACATGCCTTAAGCATTTCTTCCAATGTTTGTATGGTTCTTTCTAATTGTCCATCAGTCTGTGGGTGAAATGCAATGCTAAAATTCAATTTTGTTCCCAATGCATCTTGTAAACTCACCCAAAAACGTGAAGTAAATCATGGATCTCTGTCAGATACAATAGACACTGGAATGCCATGTAATCTTACTATCTCATTCACATATAATTTGGCCAAACTCTCAAGTGTACACCCCCATTAGATAGGTAGAAAGTGTTCTGACTTGGTTAATCTATCAACAATTTCCCATATTGCATCATTTTTCCGTGGAGTTCTTGGCAATCTATAAACAAAATCCATTGTTATTTTCTCCCATTTCCATTCTGGCACTGGCAATGGATGTAACTTACCAATTAGTGCTTGGTGTTCAATCTTAATCTACTGACATGTCAGGCATTTGGAAATATATTATGCTATGTCTTTCTTCATTCTTGGCCACCAATAATGAGGCCTTAAACTGTGATACATCTTTTTCATCCTTGGGTGCATTGCATACGGTGCATTGTGTGCCTTTTCCATTATTTCCTAATGCAAGTTCTTAGTGTCTGGAACACATATGCATGACTTTAACATCAGTGTATCATTCTGCAAATGAAACTCTGTACTATTTCCCTACCTTATGATATCAACTTTCTCACATAATTGAGGATATTTGTTTCATGCTTCTTTGATCCGTTACTTTAGTATAGGTCTGACTTGAAGAGTAGCAATCAGTGATCCTCCATCATGTATATTTAATTCAACATTCATAGATCATAATTGAATCAAATATGGAAAAGAGGATACTTGCAAGCGAGCTACACTGCTACTAGCCTTCCTACTAAATGCATCTGCTACCACATTGGCTTTCCCTAGATGGTATTCAATTGTACAGTCATAATCTTTTAACAACTCTAACCATCGTCTTTGCCTCATGTTTAACTCTTTTTGTGTCAGCAAATAACCTAAGATTTTATGGTCTCTGAAGATCTAGAATGTCTCACCATACAGATAATGTCTCCAAATCTTCAATACAAATACAACTGCAGCCAACTCTAAATCATGCACTAGATATGAGATCTCATGTGGTCTTAATTTCCTAAATGCATAAGCTATCACCTTACCGTGTTGTATTAATACACATCCCAAGCCTTTGTGAGAAACATCACTATATACTGTAAACACACCTGTACCTATAGGGATAGTTAACACTGCTGCTGAGGTTAGCCTGTGTTTTAGTTCATCGAAACTTTTTTGACATTCTGAAGTCCACTTGAAAGGCACATTCTTTCTCAACAATTTAGTCAAAGGGCTAGCAATTAATGAAAACCCATCAACAAATCTGCGGTAGTATCCGGCTAAACCCAAAAAACTACTCATTTAAGAAACATTTTTAGGAGCTTCCTAATTTACCATAGCCTTAATTTTCTTTGGGTCAACCTCTATGCCCTTACACGACACCACATGTCCAAGAAATACCAAATGATCTAACCAGAATTTGCATTTTCTCAATTTGGCATATAATTGTTTCTCCCTCAAAGTTTGCAACACAATTTTTAAATGTTGTTCATGTTCTTCCCTATTCTTTGAGTATACCAATATGTCATCAATAAATACTATCAAAAACCTATCCAGATATGGTTGAAACACCTTATTCATTAATGCCATAAATGCAGTTGGAGCATTAGTCAACCCAAATGGCATTACTAAAAATTCATAATGTCCATACCTGGTTCGAAAGGCAGTCTTTGGAACATCCGCTTCTGCTACCTTCAGCTCGTAATAGCCTGATTTCAAATCAATCTTGGAGAATATTTGGGATCCTTGCAACTGGTCAAACAAATCATTTATTCTGGGCAACAGATATTTGTTCTTCATTGTCATTTTATTTAGTTTCCTGTAATCGATGCACAATCTCATTGTTCCATCTTTCTTTTTAACAAATAATATTGGAACTCCCCATGGAAATACACTAAGTTTAATATACCCTTTGTCAAGCATACTAGCATTCATTCACCATTGCATCTTATCACATATAACATACATATACCACATATATGCCTTGTATACCACGCATATACCTTGTATATACTATACATATACCATGTATATATATTTCATATGTCAAACATATACCTCAAATATATCACAAGTATACCACTTATGTGTACCAAAATGTCACAAATTATCCATCATCATATTATCAGGGGCAAATCATGACAATCATATGAATCACATAGCAAGCAACATTCATATGCACTAAAGAATTCAATCGATAATTAGACTCACCTTTCTCTTTTAATTTCGACCCCTAACTTATTGTCTATCCGCTCCTTATGGGTCTCCAATATGTTGTGAGCCTAATATGAAAACATAATCGATTAACTCATGATTAGGGAGACTTAATGTAGCTTAAACAAATTAATATGCATTGTTCATATCAATAGTTAAGATTTTTCCTATGAGCCAGTGTGACCTTATGAGACTGTTTAGTCTATAACTTTTTCTATACTTGACCAATTAATCTGATTCCTATTCAAAATTTTTGGTGGAATTTATAAATGTGTTTTGTTTTCTGCCCTGTTTCCTGCCCTTTGGCAGTTTCAAGGTATCAACTTTGGTTCATCATAACTTATAATACATAAGTTATATTTTAATGAAACTTTACAGACACTTATACGGGTTCCAATGTAACAATTTTCATGTTTATAACTTTTATCAATTATGTCTCTATGGTCCTCAAAATATAAGAAACATTTGACTGGTCTAGAATAGAATTGGCTTCCGAACCAGTATGACTTCTAAAGACCATAACTTATCCCATACATAACATATTAAGCTGACATTAGTACCCAAATTTAGATAACACATATACCTATAACATTAAGGTTTTGATAATTTACAGAATCGAGCTCTAAGGAGCTCAAATTACCCAAACACGTTTCTGGATCTGCCCCTTGCACTTAGTAGGCAGTTCAAACCATGGAATAGTCATGGTTCCATTCACCATAACTCAACATTTACAAGACATATGAACCTAAAATTTCGTAATCCAATACATAAAACATATATCTAGAACTTTATGTTTTGCGATAATTCCAATAATGGCTTTATCATACTCAAAACTAATAAACACAGTGGCTAACTTACTTAGGGTTCACATCCGGACTAGTTTCAGTACAGAGAGAATATCTCATTCTATACACCACCTCTTGCAAACATGTTTACATTTTCATAAATCTAAGACATAAAGTAACAACTTTTATGTTTTAATCTTTTTCAGATTCGATCTCTAAGATCATCAAAACTATGGCACAAAACACTACCTATTTATGAACCCTAAACACCATAATCAAGCTTCACACAAAAATAAATGTTTACTCACCTATAATCACTCTTGGCTAATCTTGTTGCTGTAATTTTTGGAGTGAAAGAGGGAAGAAATGGTGGCTGGAACATGAAAAGAAATGGAAGGAATGAAGCAAATAAGAAGAAGAAGATGAAGATGATGATGAGGAAAGGAAATGAATATGGTGGCAGCCTAATAAGTTAAAAGCCACCACCGTCTTATCTTCCTTTTCTTTGTTTCATCTGTCCCCTTTTTCTTTTTCTTTTTTTCCATTTTTCCGATTTTTATTTTTATTTTTATTTATTTATTTTTTGAATTATTCTTATTATTATTACACAATTCAACACAATATGCAATTTAATCTTAATCTAGTCATTTTGCATACTTTAATTTGGTCACCTTATTTCATTTATTTCTAATACTTTTTATCCTCATTTAGATTATAAATACACATGTGCGACTTGATACAATTGCAATGTACTAGGACACGTAGCTAGTGCGTATCTTGGACTTGTTCCTATGAAAATACGTATGAAATGCACGTGTTCAATTGAATTATATGCAAGATGCATATGTTCAAATGAAATGCATGTAGGGAAGGTTGAGGATGTTACACCAAAGATATAAAATAAATGACACATTTTATTTATAAACAAATTTTTTACAAAACATGGCATTAATTTACAAACCATAAAAGAAATTTTCATATCAAAAACACTAAATACAAAAGATAAATGACTCACAGCTTCCAAAATCAGTTGCTTTATGGGATCGGATCATCATTAGCTTTATCTATTGGTAATGTCTTCTTTTTCTCTAGATATGTGTGAGAAGAAACTCTCATGCTAAGCTTAAAACTTAGTAGTGTATATAATTAAGGCAATATACTATTTTCATGCAATATGCAATCATATGCCATCATTCAAGTATACTAATTATTCTAGTATTAAAACCTTTATTTTTATGTTACATATTGTTCTCTTGCACCTATACATGTATCATACGATCACCTATACAATTACTTTATCCTTTATATATTCTTATATACAAACAAGCAAGTCAATCATATACACTGAGTTCTTTTTATTTCTTTTAATCATATTTATGCCCATAGCACCTAGGAACCACTAATTAGGATGACGAGGTTTTCGTCCAGGTATTTAAGAGTCCCACTTGGGCATTATGGTATGCGTATACAAGTGTCATCACCAACATTTACATATAGGTGCCACCACCAATATTTATATATATGTGCCATCACTGACATTAATAATAGTGTCATCACCGGCTTTAATAATAGTGCCATCATGAGCTTCAATAATAGTGCCATCATTGGTATTAATTGACCCCCTAATTAGCATGCAAATATATCCACAATTTTAGTTCCAAGCTAGGTGTTCTAGGGCATATTGCATTTCTTTATTCCTTTATTTTCATGTCTTCCTTATCAATCTCATATCTCTTTTGTTCTTTGTTCTTTGTTCTTTGGTCATATCACTTTCACATAACATCATATCTTTTTTACTTTTCACTTCAT
The DNA here is from genome assembly GCA_023653625.1 of Triadica sebifera. NCBI lineage: Eukaryota > Viridiplantae > Streptophyta > Magnoliopsida > Malpighiales > Euphorbiaceae > Triadica > Triadica sebifera. The sequence continues at coordinate 11,707,997 of CM042898.1, read as the reverse complement.
CACATATAAGTATTCATAGTTTTATTAACTATAATGTTACATTATAATCCTCATTTGATATTTTTATCATTCATTCAATAATCAAATTATGAAAAATAGAGTATTCATGGTTGTGACTTCTTATTCACTCCTGTGAACAATGCTAGTCACACAGCCTTATAGTCGTGGGCTAGGCAGTCATGCCCATTACCAAAATTGTGACTCAAGTCGTGACTGAATATAAATGAATAGTGCTATTTTAGTGCAAAAAGTCACGCCCATGAGTAATTATTCATGCCTTGAATTTAGACATTCATGCCCATTATCAACTTTTCACATCTGTGACTAACTACTGAAAATTTGTACTTTCACTTCCTTTCTTCATTTCAAGCTTCTTCAAACAGTTGAAACACCATTAACATTCATTTTCAAGTTATTAACACAATATACAATTTTTTATCAACATCCTCATGCCTTTATCAAAACTCAATTCTAACATATAACCATTAAAACAACCATGCACACAATGTCATCCTTTTATGTAAATTATATAATTTACATGCATTCATTCATTGCTAAATGCATTTCAATTACTAATTAACATGTCAAAGATGCATATCATACAATTTGTATTAAAAGATAGGCTATTTCCTTAAATTATGCACAAACCTCTTTCTTGTTCTCTTTCACTTCTCTATATTCCCTTTTCTTTGCCTTTGCTCCCTTGAGCTTGCTCCTTGTCACTTTGAACTCATATAACACACAAGACCAACATTAAAACCTTTTTTTATAATATCTCTATAACCCTATACTCTCTCTTAAAACCCTAATCTCTTTCTCCTATAACAAGCTTTAAATGGGCTCAAATACATATCTTACTTTATAAAGGATTATAGGGGAAAAGAAAATTATCTTACCTTTACTCTTTCTCTTTTTAATCTACATTTTGGAGTTTTGTCTCTCCTCTTCTTTTGCTTATCTCCCCTTCTTTTTTTCCCATTTTAGCTTATTCAAGCCTGATTATGCATGAAAATGGCTTTGTCTTATCTTTCTCTCTTAACTTCTTGTCTTTCTCTCTTTAAAATATGGTTTGGTTATGGAAATTAGAGGTGGATGGCATGGAACTGGTTCAATAGTACAAAAATTATGTTCAAGAAGAGAAAGAAAAAAAGGAAACAAAATTCAACCTATGGGTCCCACCTTTTAGATAGTATTTGGTTTAATTAACATTTTAATCTCTATTTTCCTAAAGGTGGTTGACCCTCTCACATAAATTTTGTCCAAGATAATATTTAAATGACATTTATCTCATTTAATCCTCCAATTTCAATACCAAAACTTTTCAAATCTTGTAATTTAGTCCTTTACTCTAGTTCAACTTCTTTACATTTTTAATATGCTTTATTTAGCATTTCTCATAATTATTAATCATTACTTTGATTCATTTTGGTCAAAATCCAAATTTAAACTCTAGTCATTCTGTCGCATCAATTTAGTGATGTGTACAACTCGGTGTCTAAATTAGTATATGTGACATAGAGTCTTATATTGGGGGATGAATTGTAATATTCTTAAGCAAATTCTACATTGATAAAACATGGAAGAGATATTGTGTATTGAATGTAAGTACATAAAAACATAGAAATGTGTTATTTTTCTAATCCCACATTAGAAAGGAATGAAAAAGGAAAAAAGGTTTATAAGTCTATCCATCAACTATTAGTAACAACTATTAGTTACAACTTGGGTAAACCATTTTAGGTGGCATGGTTAAGCCCTTTGTAGGTTGTTCAGGACAGTTACATGTGAGCCATTACAACTTACACCAATCCCTATCCCAAGCCTACTGTAATCTCATAAAAAGAACTATATAATTTACCTTGAACCATACCAAACTCCATGCAAATCATGAAAAGCTTCACCTGTTGTTACAAAATGAGTACTTCATTTAAAAGTAGCATTAGAATTCAATGATATCATAACATTTGAAGGAAAATTGCAATGAATCATAACATTTTCTTAGATAACATCAAATTCATCCATCTAAGATAGAGATCCAAACACACTCTCACAAGCTTTAACATCATTATTAAATGATAGGCTTAGAATTATCAGGAACTTGTAAGGAAGATATGCACCAAGAATGAGGGATGAATTGGTGATTTACTAAAACAAAATTTGAGCCCAATAGATACAAATAATAATTTCTTTGGATGCGGAATATATTTTACAATAGTTAAGCAAAAGAAAAAAAGATAATAAGTTAGAGAAAATAAGGCATACAAGATTTATAGTGGTTCAAGCAACAATCACTACATAAATTCCCTAACCACAATTGGGATTTTTCCACTAACTTCTCATTAAGTACAATGAATTAAGTTTTCAAGTCCACTCCCACTTTATCCTAGAGATTTTTTTAGGCTAACTCAAAACCTCAAGATTTTTACAAAGGGCTCACACTCTAACCCCATTTGTGTTTTCCCAAAGGCTCACACAAAACTTAACTATAGTTTTCACTCAGGCCAACTCTCAACCTCAAGTGTTTTCTCAAGGGCTCACACTCTAATCCTTACAACTAGAGTTCATAGGTTAACTCTCAACTTTAAATCGAAGTATTTTATGGCTAAACACTTAAATCATTCCTCATTCAATTAATTACAAAAGTTGAGGAGTTACACTAGCAATGGTTAGGCGTATGGGGTTTGTTTTTCTTACATATAATGGTCATTGGAAGGGGTATCTATAGCCTTAAATATCCAAATAGACATTACATTAAACCCCATAAAAAAAATCCCAAAATAGCTAGTTTTCTACAACATTTATTTTTTTTGTTAGACACAAAATTGTAGTTGCACTTTACCTGTTGCAGTCTCAATTTTTGCCTTCTTCCAATGGCTAGTTCCATGTGGTTGGGTCTGATTGGCTCTAAGCTCTAACAGTCAATTTCTTATGAAAATCGCACTCATACCCCTTTTATCGTGGACCATCTCACAGTCACGATCTCCACTATGATCTTTTTTATCCATTTTGGGTTTCTTAATTATTGCAGTTGAGGTCATGCTTCTTTAAATTGCATTCGCTTTTCTAGTTCTGCTCAAAACCCTTTGGACACATGACAACTTGATCTTGGTTTGCTTCTAGCTGGTTTGGTATTATAAATCAAGTGGTCCTTATTGCCATTTTTCTGACTGGTTTGGCTAGTTAGGTATTATCAAATATTGTCTTCCAAATAAACTCTCCCTTTTTATTAAGATCAATAACCAAAGTTTTTTTCTCAAAAATATTTCGCTTCCACTTTGTAAATAACAAAATTTTGCTCATCAATATTCTTTCTCCTTTTGTCAAGGTTAAATAGGGTTAATGCACCACTTAGGTCAAAAGAGAGATGGAGAGAAACAAAAGAGGGTTTTAATGTAATGCCCGTAAAGTAGGGCATGTGAGTTATATGTTTAGAGAGGAAAATATTTGGGGTTAAAGTGTGTTAAAGTATAAGTTAAATTGTAAAATAGAAATCTTTCATGCCCATGAAAGGTCGTGCTATGGTTCAAATGATAGAGTTTGGAACATGGCGGGATCATTTTGAGAAGATAGGACATTCATCCCTGTGAAGGATTGTCACGACCGTGAATGGCATTTCATGCCCATTAAGTTAAGTGTCATGCTCATGAACGCATGTCAGTTGTCCATGAGCAGCTGCATGTTTCTCTTTCCTATGCATCTTATCTTACTTCAAAATTATTTCCACTACCCCAACTCATCCTTTGACACACTTAAAGATCTCTCAGTCATCTTCTCCACTTCTCCTAACCCCAAAACACCATTGTTGAAGCTTGGAAGCTTGAGAAATATGGAAATTTGGTAGAGTTTTGCCAAGATAAAGGTAGAACTATGGTTATAAGGTTCTAATAGGAATATTTATGATGATAGGTTCAGCTAGTGAGCAACGAAATACAATCACAAAGGGGAAAACAAGCTTGAAAAGCTTGTAAAGTTAGTTAAGGCTCCATTTGGGTGAATGGTATGTACATTTGGGCATATTAATTCATTTTTCATGCATCTTGATGTGTTGTGTATTATATAAATGTGAAATAATGGTAAAATAACATGTTATAGGTGATAAATAATATGAAAAAAAGGGTTTTAAGTGTTAAAATGACATATGTAATATGTTATGGTTTAAAATGACCTAGAAGCAGATTTTATAATTTAATTGATGTTTAAATGTGTGGTAAAGATGATATATGTATGAAAGTGTAGATATGAGTGATTATTAACATTGGTTGATCTTTAGAGATTTTACATGAAATGAATGTTTGCTCTATTTTGGGTGTCATAGTCGTGAATGTCAAGGTTGATGAACTGCATGAATCCATATTTTCACAGTTTGGTATCATGGTTGGGAAACCATGAATGACATGGTGTCATGGCTGTGAGTAAATAAATCACACCCGTAATGCTTTGTTTCTTTCACATAATGGTTCATGGGTAAGGTAACCCTGAAGTATACCTTCACAACCGTGAATAAGTAGTTCATGCCTATGAAACACGATGAATGTATTATATGTACATTTTGGTTTACCATCTTTCTTGATTGTTTGTTAAATACATGTTATGGGATGCATGTATACATGAAAAATAACATATGGAATATATGATTTGGAATTTATGTGTTGGTATGAGAATGCATAAATGGGATATAATGTTGGTAATAGCATGTGATAAAATGAATTTACCATATGAATTACTTTGATATGATATGAGGATAAGTGGTTAAATCTCGGTATATAAGCGCACTTGATACTAGATTTGTTAGCATACTATATTATTCTCAGTCAATATGGCTTAAACTTGGTTGTTGAGTGCTATTCACTTGAGGGGTGTAACACCCCCTCACCCAAACTGCACGTGCTCGGATGCAGGAGAGCTACTGCCTATCTTCTTTACTTCTTTAAATCGCTATATATATTTTTTTTCTATTTAATAAATAATGTACATTTTATTTACATAACATAGTATTTATAAATACCAATTTACTATTTAACAAACTTTGAAAACTAATTTACAACTTATAAGTATATATAATGCAGAAAACAAAATACAAGAGTTCAAAAGTTTATGACCCACTATTTCAAGATCGGCTGCTTTAATTTGAATAGGATCACCGCTTGCTTTATCTACCACCTTTAACTACCTTTCTATATCTGCGTGGAAGGAAACTCCCACACTAAGCTCTAAGCTTAGTGGTGCATATAAATAAGGCAATATACTATATCATGCAACAAGCATTAACATGTATCATTTTATGCATTAAAATGTTTGCGTGCTATTTCTATCAACATGTTCCTATTTCATACAAGTATAAATATCATGCTCACATATACAACGTTATTTTCATTTATCTTTGATGGTAAGTTACTCTGTTAATCTCTTTATTATTATATCTCAATCTCATATCATCATCATTTTTTTTTCTTTTCTTATTTTCTGACATATCTTCGTTATCTTGCCCACATCACTCTAAATTTGGACTGACTGGATACGGGTTATGGATCAGGAGTGCTCCCAGAGCTATAGTCACCCTATCCACTATATGGCTCAACAGAGCTTCTCAAATCAATGGCGCCCTCCGAGCTTAAGCCACATTGATTGAGTATTATTTCATCATAGATGAATAACCAGACCAAAGGCGCTCTCCGAGCTTAAGCCACCTTGTCCTCAATTTATATGTGCTCATCAGAGTTTCTCAAGTCAATAGTGCTCTCTGAGCTTAAGCCACATTGATCGAGCATCTCAGATCAATGGCGCTCTCCGAGCTTAAGCCACATTGATCGAGGAATATCTTATATAGTACGGTACCGTTCGCCCCCTTAATGACATGTCATCTATCCTGATTCTAGTCCGTAGGTAGAGTAATAGGCATCTTCATATTTTCACATCAATCATATATCTTTATTAAATTTTTAGTTTACATCCATTTCATCATCCTCATATTATACATCACATCATCATCATTCTCAATTTTGACACATCAATATTCTCATGTATCAACATCTCAATTTTCTTATTTTGCAAACATATCGTCATGCTCACACATACTGGATAACATCTTTTTCATTTGTGTAACTAGTTACATCAATAGATAATCATATTCATAATTTATTTGAAAACAGAGCATTCATGGTCGTGACTACCAATTCATGCCCGTGAATTAGTTCATGATCGTAATCCCAAGCCGTTAACGCTACCGGAATGAATCGTGCCAAAAGCATTCATGGTCGAGAATACTCATTCATGCCCGTGAATTAGTTCAAGCCCGTGATTCCCAACCGTGAACACTTCTGGAATGAATAGTACCATTTCCACAACAAAGTCACAACCGTGATACAAATCAGTCACAACCGTGAACCATCAGGTTCACACCCGTGACTCGAGAGTCATGCCCATGACTTGTTAGAGGAGTGCTCTAAAGGCAATCACCTTTAGCACTTATTGTACAAATTTATTTGATTAATAAAAGGCTTTTTCATTAATTTGATGTTCATTTGATATATGAATTGATAAGTGATCTTAAATCAATTAATGAAGTCCTTGATACATGACATAACATGAAGGAAATCATGATGAGATCATGGTATTGATATTTTTATCATATGTAATTATGTTAGTATCAAAATTATCCCTAGTCATAGGATTAATGAGATGAGACATTATTAATTCAGACAGACTAGGATATGTTACACTCCTAGATTGGATCGAGTAGTAGATCTCATAATCTATAAACATGAGATGTTTAGAGTTAACATGTGGATGCTTGCTAAGTGTAGCTAAGTACATTAGATGACCAACTATAAGACAATCATATGGATAATCTATTCAAATGTCAATGATAGTCGCATCATAGCAATGGTGCAAGTATCCTTAGACTTGAGGTACTCAAGGATATATTGAATATTGATTCTGTATTTTGACACTATTCTTTGTTGCCTCAAAAAGGTAGCTCATAGGGTGGTGATTGGATACAGCTTGAAGTATTCGAAGGTAATTGGGTAACCAACAAAGGATTCACCACTCTTGATAGAAGGAATGTATACCCATGACCTCTTGTCATGTTCATTACTCAGGAATCTCTGGCCGGAGTGGAAATGTCATAAAGATAGTCTTCAATGACATATCTAATAGAGTAATGAGCCTCAAGGACAAGAACTAACATTACTTGGACTAGACATGACGTAGTCAGTCTAGTGGGAGTTGACACATGTCCATACTCTGAACCAAGTGGGGTATAAATTGGTGAAAGGAATAATTGCATAGAAATTGTTTATGGAAAGGTTTGTAGTCAAACCACTGACTTTCTGGTCAATTGGGGGTCATGATGTGTTGCTAGATACCGCTTATGACCTGCTTAAATTAATTGTTAATTTAAGAGGCCAACATAACTGGGAACCTAATGGGTCACACGCACTGAAGATATGGAGAATGAGTAAAATGGTCATGGATAAGATCCAAAATATGAGAGAATTATTGTAGGATGGATCGCGATGAGATCGCACGAAAAAATCATTTGGGGGTGTCACGGCCCGTACGGGCCTGTGCGGGCCCGCGCAGGCTAGGCAGGCTACTAGCCTGGCTTGCGTGCCAGTTGGGCTACCCAGCAGCAGACCCAGTGCGCCTGCAGCTTCCATCTGTTGGCCAACGGCTGTAATTGACCATAATTAGGCCAATTATGGCCAATTACTATTCATTAGTTACCATTTTCTCCATTTTTGACTTTTTTATCTTATTTTTGAATTTAATTCAAATAGAAAAGACATCAAATGGTAGAAAATAGACATGAAAAAAATATTTTTAAGACAACAAAAAATTCTCTCAAGAACACTTTCAAAACTAGCTCTTTGAATTTGTTCAAACCATTTTATCTTGATAGTTTCTTCTTCATTCATCGCATGGATTATCATTAGAGATATCCTAGTGTGGATTGTTGTGATTTGCTACAACCCAAAAATTGAAGATTTGAAGAACAAATAAAAATTACAAGGTATAATTTTTAACATTTACATTTATATAAATTAGTTTTAATGGTACAAGTATGATCTTTTGTTTAGGATTTTGAAAAATTTTATTTTTCGTTGTGTTTATGAATATGATTCATTCTTCAAAACCCAACATTGGTATTGGACCCTCCTTGTATTCATTAAAATTAATTTTAATTGAAAGTGCAATGGGATTGCATGTTTTTGATGATTTTGGATCAATAAGTTTTGAAAAATTGAAATTAATTTGTAAAATATAATTTACACATTTTCTTTCTTTAATCTGATAGTGGGATGATTAAGAATGATTATTTTGATTGAAAAATGATTTGAATGTGATTCAAATAATTAATTTCGGATTTATTTCAAAAATACCTAAAATTGCCTTGTTTATGAACATGTGTTGTTGTTTGGCTTAATTGATGGGGCTGGTTGCATTTGTCTTGTAATTTAATTATGAAAAAATTATTTAGATATATTGAGAATATTTTTATGCCTCTGGAAGTATCCAATAATTAATCAAAATTATTTTCATTAATTTTTCAAACAAACACAAAAAGGGGATTGTTTTAGCTTACCTGGTGGAGCTATTTTGTTTGATTTTTTTGTATGTGTTTATTTTATTTCCATCACCTTGAAATAATTTTTATGTAATTAAAAATATGTTATTTTGATTTTATGTGCATGCAAAAATTATTTTGCAAGCATTTGAAATTTTAAAAATTCTAGATATTGAATTAGTCATTTTGAGCGTCTAAGTGTGTTGGTTCGTTTGTCTTAGTAATTTTGGCTTGTGCCAAAAATATTTTGATGAACTTGAGCTAACCTAAAGATAATTAAAATGGAGATTTGATGTTCTGGAAATTTTTAGAATTTTTGGAAATTAATTTTGAATTAATTTAAGTTGTGCAATTGTAATTTTAGTATGACTAGAAATTGGTATGTATATTAAAATTAAATTATTTAATTTTAACATCATAATATTCTGATTTTAAGGAGAATTAATTTTGAATTATTTTTGGAAATATGGAATTCAATTTAATTTGATTAAATATTAAATTCCACTTTAAAATGACATACAAAATTAAATTAACCGAAAGAACACATATAGGCAATTTCGATTCAAATGTTGAATCGATTTACAAATTGAAATCCAAAATTGTCATTTTTATTTTTTGTATTAGAGAATGCATGTTATGGGTGTATGAAAAGGCATGATGGATGATTATGGACTTAGGCCCAATGTGATTGAGCATGCATGGAATTATTTTCTTTTATGGTAAATAGGGTCTGCGTGTCCCTACCTCTTTTTTCTTTCTTATGTATTTCTCTTCTCATCTTACTCCCCTCAAATGTAAATTGAGGTTTTCTATAATTTGAAATTTGTAATTAGATTACATAGGATTAGGATAGAATGAAGATACAGAGGAGCAAGAAGCAAAGGAGATGGTACCATAAACAAAAAGACTTAGAAATAGGAATTTGATTTCTATTTTGGGTTGTAAATTCATGCATATACCTAGGTAAGACCTAGTCAATCTCTCTTTGGCTCAAGAGATTGACTTTAGTATGTCCATAATCATGCCATATATTTAATGTAACTATATTTATATATCAATGTGATGAATGTATGATATATAAAAGCAGGAAATAATAACTTGATGAGACTTAACAAAGAAATCCCTCACTAAATAAACAATTAAGTCTTATGCCTTCCATTAATATGGGGAGAACCAGAGTTCTTCTAGAGTTAGGGTTGTTGAGTTGCCTCAAGCTCACTCTATAAAATATGTTCAATCTATTGAAATTAGATTTCATGATTAATGGGTTAGACTTAACCGATATTATTAACTTGTTCGATTTATGCCAAGGTTAATGTGTATTGGAGGTAAAGTTGGGTTTGTATACATGAGATGTACACATATCAAGATTTGATAGCTTAATGTATGTGCACACATCAATAAGTTGATAGCACAAGATTCGATAGTTGCATGAATAATGAAATTGGTATGGATTAGATACCTACCAACCAAACTAAGGATAGCTTGTTGAGTTGCATCAAGGTTATTCTTAGCTAGTTGGATATCGACCCACTAGGAGAACTTCCATATAAGTTCTCTCGGGTTCATAGTGAGGGCTATGGATTCGCTATAAAATAGTGGGAGCCATAATGCGATTTATTAAAGACCTAATAAATATGCATTTTATGTACATTCTAACATGTTCTATTTTACATCTAGGTTGCTAGAATCATCATCATGACAAGTGTAAATTTGCGATCGCTAATGGAATCAAATAAGTTGACTGGGCCCAATTTTTTGGATTGGCTAAGGAATCTGAGAATAGTTCTCAAATCCGAAAAGATTGGCTATGTCCTAGATGAGGCACTCCCTAATCCCCCTATTGCTAATGCTTCTGAAGATGTTCAGAAGGCATATCAAAAGCATCTCGATGATAGTGAGATGGCAAGCTGCATTATGTACTATGTCAGCTGAGTTACAAAAGAAGCATGAGGCTATGGATGCTAATTCCATAGTATACCATCTAAGAGAGCTTTTTGATGAGCAAACACATTCTGAAAGGTTCGAAACTTTAAGGTTGCTCTTCCGCACTAAGATGGTTGAGGGGACATCTCTAGTGCAATATGCATTGAAGATGAATGGCTATATTGAGAGGTTGGCCACCTTGGGATTTGTGATGGACCATGAATTAAGTATAGACTTAATTCTAACCAATTTGTCTGATAGTTATTCACATTTTGTGCTTAACTATAGGATGAACCAAATCTCTACCAATATTCCTGAGCTGATTAACTTGCTTAAAACAGCTGAGCCATCTGTTAAGAAGGACAGTAAGGCTGTGATGCTGGTGGACTTTTCAAGTTCTAAAATGAAGAACCTTAAGAAGAAGAAGAAGTCCATGAAGCCTAAAGGAGGCGTGGCCAAGAAAAAGGCTAAGGAGACTGCTTCAAAAGGGACATGCTTCCATTGTGGCAAGGATGGCTATTGGAAGAGAAACTACAAGGCTTACTTGGAGTCTTTGAAGAAGAAGGCATTTGATGCCCCATCTACTTCAGGTATTTTTGTCATTGAAATTAATACTATTTCTAATAATAATATATGGGTATTAGATAACGGTTGTGGCTCACACATATGCACTAATATGCAAGGCCTAAGGAATAGTAGACAGCTCAATAAGGGAGAGTCAGACCTATGCATTGGAAATGGAGCAAGGGTTGTTGCATTAGCTATAGGAACATATGTATTGACCCTTCCTAGTGGGCTTATATTAAATTTGGAGAATTTCTATTATGTACCTGCTTTGACTAAAAACATTATTTCTGTTTCAAGTCTAAATAAAGATGGTTTCCTTTCAGCTTTTAGTAACAATTGTTGTTTTATTATGTTGAATGGAATTATTTATGCTAATGGTACATTATGCAATGGAATATACATATTAGATATGTCAAATCCAATTTTAAACATCAATGATAATAAAAGGCAAAAACAAGATATGTTGAAATCATCTTATTTATGGCATTGTTGTCTTGGACATATAAGTGAGAAATGCATGGCTAAGCTACACAAAAGTGGTAGTTTGGGGTCATTTGATTATGAATCATATGACACATGTGAATCTTGTTTACTAGGCAAGATGACTAAATTACCCTTTAAGGGAAAGGGTGAACGTGCTAATGGACTTTTAGACTTAATACATTCAGATGTATGTGGTCCAATGTCTACACACGCTAGAGGTGGTTTCATCTACTTCATTACTTTAATCGATGACTACTCACGATATGGATACGTGTATCTTATGAGATACAAATCTGAAGCTTTTGAAAGGTTCAAAGAATTCAGAAATGAAGTAGAGAAACAACTTGGCAAAAGTATTAGAACACTTTGATCAGATCGAGGATGTGAATACTCAAATAGATGTTGATCAACTGTGGATATCAATTTTACCACCCCTTGGAACAAAAGGTTTTTGTTTCAAGACATGCTATCTTTTTAGAGAGAGAATTCCTTCTAAAAGGAGATAGTGGGAGCAAAATTGAACTTGAGGAAGTTCAAGATGCTCAAACAGATGTTGATCAACTGTCTGAACTCGAGCTTGTTACTCATACAGATGATATAACAGCTCAACCTTCTGAAGCACAAGAGCTTCGTAGGTCAAGTAGGATACTACTGTTCCAGAGAGATAAGGATTTTTCATTAGTGAACAGAATGATGTATTGCTCATAGAAAATGATGAGCCTACAACTTATGAAGAGGTTCTGAATAGTTAAGAATATGACAAATGGCTTTAAGCCATGAAGTTAGAAATGGATTCCATGTATGAAAACCAAGTATGGACTTTGATTGACCCACCCGAAGAAATAAAGCCTATAGGGTGCAAGTGGATTTTCAAAAAGAAAACTGACATGGATGGTAATGTGATTACCTATAAAGCTAGACTTGTTGCTAAAGGTTATCGTCAAAGACAAGGAATTGACTACAATGAAACTTTTAGCCTAGTAGCTATGCTTAAATCCATAAGGATACTCATAGCCATTGCTACTCATTATGATTATGAGATATGGCAAATGGATGTGAAAAAAGCTTTCCTTAATGGAAATCTGACTGAGGATGTGTACATGACACAACCGGAAGGTTTCATATCCAAAGATGGCAAAAAGGTATGTAAGCTTCAAAGATCCATTTATGGATTAAAGCAAGCATCCAGGAGTTGGAATATTCGGTTTGATGAGACAATCAAACAGTTTGGTTTCTTACAAAATCCGAATGAACCTTGTGTCTACAAGAAGGTTAGTGGGAGTACAATCGTATTTCTTGTGTTATCTGTAGATGACATATTGTTAATGGGAAATGATGTCTCAGCCTTAAAATCAGTCAAAATTTGGTTATCCAAGAATTTCTCTATGAAAGACCATGGAGAAGCAGTCTATAATTTAGGGATAAAGATTTATAGAGATAGATCTAAAAGGTTGCTTGGTCTTTCACAATCTACATACATAGATAAAATGCTAAAGAGGTTTAGCATGAAGCAGTCCAAGAGGAGATATATTCCCATGACCTATAGGATTACTCTCTCAAAATCTGTGTCCAAAGACACAAGATGAGAGGACACACATGAGTTTGATTCCATATGCTTCAGCTATAGGATCAATCATGTATGCTATGATATGTACAAGACCCGATGTATCATATGCTCTGAGTGACACGAGTAGATACCAATCAGACCCTGGTGAGGGTCATTGGGTGGCTGTCAAGAATATCCTTAAGTACTTAAGAAGAACTAAGGATGTATTCTTGGTATATGGAGATGGAGATATTACTGTGAGCAGGTATACTGATGCCAGCTTTCAATCTGACAAGGATGACTCAAAATCTCAGTCAGGTTATATATTCACACTGAATGGTGGAGCAGTTAGTTGGAAGAGTTCCAAATAGGAAATGACTGTTGATTCCACAACCGAAGTAGAGTGCATTGCAGCTTCTGAAGCAGCAAAGGAAGCAGTTTGGATAAAAAAAATTCATCACAGAACTTGGAGTGGTTCCCAACATTATTGATCCAATACAATTGTATTGTGATAATAATGGAGCCATTGCACAAGCAAAGGAGCCACGGTCTCATCAGATATCTAAACATGTACTCAGAAGATACCATTTGATTAGAGAAATCATTGGTAGGAATGATGTAAAGATAGAAAGAGTGCCCACTGATTAGAATATTGCAGATCCTTTAACTAAGCCACTTCCCCAAAAGAAATATGATTCTCATGTACTCGCCTATGGAATTAAATACAAAGGCGATTGGCTTTAGTGCAAGTGGGAGCTTGTTAGAGGAGTGCTCTAAAGGCAATCACCTTTAACACTTATTGTACAAATTTATTTGATTAATAAAAGGCTTTTTCATTAATTTGATGTTCATTTGATATATGAATTGATAAGTGATCTTAAATCAATTAATAAAGTCTTTGATACATAACATAGCATGAAAAAAATCATGATGAGATCATGATATTGAGATTCTTATCATGTGTAATTATGTTAGTATCAAAATTATCCCTAGTCATAGGATTAATGAGACGGGACATTATTAATCCAGACAGACTAGCACATGTTACACTCCTTAATTGGATCGAGTAGTACATCTCATAATCTATAAACATGAGATGTTTAGAGTTAACATGTGGATGCTTGTTAAGTGTAGCTAAGTACATTGGATGACCAACTACGAGACAATCATATGGATAATTTATTCAAATGTCAATGATAGTCGCATCATAGCAATGGTGCAAGTATCCTTAGACTTGAGGTACTCAAGGATATCTTGATATTGATTCTGTATTTTGACAATATTCCTTGTTGCCTCAGAGAGGTAGCTCATAGGGTGGTAATTGGATATAGCTTGAGGTATTCGAAGGTAATTGGGTAACCAACAAAGGATTCACCACTCTTGATAGAAGGAGTGTATACCTATGGCCTCTTGTCGTGGTCATTACTCAGGAATCTCTAGCTGGAGTGGAAATGTCATAAAGATAGTCTTCAATGACATATCTAATAGAGTACTTAGACTAGACGTGACGTAGTCAGTCTAGTGCGAGTTGACACATGTCCATACTCTGAATCAAGTGGGGTATAGATTGGTGAAAGGAATAATTGCACATAAATTGTCTATGGAAAGGTTCGTAGTCAAACCACTAACTTTCTGGTCAATTGGGGGTCATGATGTGTTGCTAGATACCGCTCATGACCTACTTAAATTAATTGTTAATTTAAGTGGCCAACATAACCGGGAACCTAATGGGTCACATGCATTGAAGATATGGAGAATGAGTAAAATGGTCTTGGATAGGATCCAAAATATGAGAGAATTATTTTAGGATGGATCGCGATGAGATCGCACGAAAAAATCGTTCTGGAGTGTCAAGGGCTCATACGGGCCCGTGCGGGCTAGGCAGGCTGCTGGCCAGCCTTACAGGACAGCTGGGTTGCCCAGCAGTAGCCCGCAGCAGGCCCAACGTGCCTGCAGCTTCCATCCGTTGGCCAACGGCTGTAATTGGCCATAATTAGGCCAATTATGGTCAATTACAATTCATTAGTTACCACTTTCTCCATTTTTGACTTTTCATCTTATTTTTGAATTTGATTCAAATAGAAAAGACATCAAATGGCAGAAAATATACATGAATTTTTTTTGTGAAAAAAATATTTTTAAGACAACCAAAAATTCTCTCAAGAACACTTTCAAAGCTAGCACTTTGAATTTGTTCAAATCATTTTCTCTTGATAGTTTCTTCTTCATTCTTCTCGTGGATTATCATTAGAGATATCCAAGTGTGGATTGTTGTGGTTTGCTACAACCCAACAAAGTGTAGATTTGAAGAACAAATAAAAATTACAAGGTATAATTTTTAAGATTTACATTTATATAAATTAGTTTTAATGGTACAAGTATGATCTTTTCTTTTGGGTTTTGAAAAATTTTATTTTTCGCTGCGTTTATGAATATGATTCATTCTTCAAAACCCAACATGACTTTCGGCAGAAAATCTGCATATTCACATGTCATTCATTCTAATTAGGCCAAATCACATCAAAACTTAACTCATGCATTTCTGGAGTCATTTATTCAACATATCATGACTAATACCTATAAATGCCTTAATCATAATTAAATTCTCTAATATGCATCACTCAATTCAACAAATCACAAGAAACTCATTCTTTATATCTAACATACGGTTTCATGCCATAATCATCATTAATGAATTTCAATCATCAATTATCATACTAGCATGCATTATTTCAAACAAAGATAGGTTATTGTCTTAAGTTATGCACAAACCTTAATTTTTCTCATTCACTCTTCTAGGTAGCTTTCTCTTTTCCTTTACTCCTTAGTGTTTGTTTCTTGTCACTTGGAACTCCTACAACATCATATATCATTATTATCATCTAATTTTCTCAAGACCCTAAACTCTCTTATTCTATCTCAAAACCCTAATTTCTCTCTCTTTCCATATGAGTCTTGGATGAGTTCAAAATTCAAACTACTTTAAGAAAAGATGAAGAATAAGAAGAATCACTTCTTACCTTACTCTTTTCTTCACTAAATCACAACTTTGGAGATTTTCTCTCTCCACCAAACTTGATTTTGCTTCCTCTTTCTTGCTCTTCCTAGCTTCCTTAGGAGTTATGGACCATGAATATCATCTTGTCGTGATCTTTTCCCTTTCTTCTCTTCCTTGCTCTCTCTAAATTTTTTGTTTTATGGAGGAAATGAGGCTAGCATGACTAGTAGAGAAGAGAGAAAGAAGAGTGCAGAAAATGAGAAGAAGAAGAAAAGAAGGGAAAATATAAAAGTCCTCATGTGGGGCCCACAATTTGACCATTTCTTGACATTACACTTAATGAACTCATTAATCTCATTCTTTCTCATTAAGTGGCTGGCCAAACCAATGTAAAATGTTTCATCTCTTATGTTAATTAGTAAACAATCTCATTGATCCTTCAAATTTTTGGTAAATTGCAATTTGACCCCAAAACTTATCAAAATTTGCAATTTAATCATTTACCATAAATCAACTTCTTTAAACTTTATAATCACTTAATTATGCATATATCATTTAATTTAGTCATTACTTGATTAATTCCGTTCAAAAATTCGAATTTAAACTTCGATCGGTCATACGCATCAATTTCGCAACACGTGCGACTCGGTGTCTAAATTAGCGGATATTACATTCTCTCCCCCTTAAATAAATTTCATCCTCTAAATTCACCTGTTCATTCTGGGTTAAACAATTGGGGATACTGCTTCTTCATCAGTTTTTCACTTTCCCACATGGCTTCTTCAATTGTATGATTCCGCCACCAAACTTTAACTAGAGGGACTCTCTTGTTCCAAAAAACTTTCTCTTCATATGCTATTATAGCCACTGGTTCCTCCTCATAAGACATGTCTGTCTATACCTCTATTTCTTCAATTGGTATAATGTGGGTCGGGTTTGAACTGTATCTTCTTAACATTGAAACGTGGAACACGTTATGATTTCCGTCTAGCTCCAGAGGAAGAGCTAATCGGTAAGCCACTGGTCCTATTCTTTCCAGAATCTCATAAGGACCAATAAACCTTGGACATAACTTTCCTTTTCTTCCAAACCTCAATACCTTTTTCCAAGGCGAAACTTTAAGGAATACTTTGTCTCCTACTGCATATTCTATGTTTCATCTCTTTTGTTGAACCTTGAGGCGTATTTCCGTCATTTTGATGCTAACAAATAAAATAGCAATAATGTATTTAACATACTTATTTTCTAAGTCTATTGAACAGGGTATGGAATATGATAACAAGAATGAAGAATTAAGATTAATCTTAAAAAGATAAAATTGAAGAAATAGCATGTTCATGTCCGTGACCTTATATGTCACGCCCGTGATGAAGCTTAGCGCCAACAATCCAACATTTAAAGTTCACGGCCATGAAGAATGATAGCAACTGTGAATGAACATTTCAGTCATGCCCGTGAATTAAAGTCGCGCCCATGAGATGACATGACAAATTCTTCCAGAAAGCTTCACAACCAGAGTCACCACTTGGACCACAGCTTGGAAGGATATCACGCCCGTGAAGATAAAATGTCACGCCCATGATCAAACACTTCAAAACCTTCTAGAATGCTTCACGGCCAAGGTCACCACTCAAGTCACGACTTGGAAGAATAGTCACGACCATGACACACATAGTCACAACCATGAAAGATGAAAGAGAAACATGTCAGGCGCGATAATAAGGGTTGGTGCAATGGCTAGTTTCATATTAAATGCATTCTAACGGCTATAATTTGCTATGGAAGTGTAAATGCAAGTCATTTATACATCCAGATAGAGAAGAGAACAAGAGAATAGCTAATATTTTGAATCAAAATCTTATTGTAAGCCATTTTGTGCATTTGATATTTTCAAAACAAACATTTATTCTCTGTGAAAATCTTTTTGCTCATCATTTATTGAGCAATATAGATTTTTAAGTGTTTCTCTTTATAATCATCAACTCAAATGAGTTTTGGGTATTTTGGGGTTAAAAGTAGAACATTTGTAAGGGTTATTTGTGTAAGCCTCAAAAACACAAAGAAATGTTATTTGTGTGAGCCTTTAAAACACAAGGAATTGGTTATTGTGTGAGCCATCAAAACACAAGGGATTTCTGGGTTAGGTGTGATCCATTGTTAGAAACACCATAGTTGGGAGTTAGCTTGTAAAACTCCATTGTAACACTTAGTGTGTTAGTGAAACTCCCAATTGAGATTGGGGAGAGGAGTAGGGTTTGTTAACACCCGAACCTCTATAAAAATCCTTGTGCCATATTTTTCTATCCCTACTAAACTTAACTTTTCTTTTTGCACTTAAAAGTTAAATTTTTAATATCCAATTCAACCCCCCTTCTTGGTTCAATATCTAGGCAACAATTGGTATCAGAGCAAAGTCTAGCATCGAAGCCTAAATAGCACTAGTAAAGATCAAGATATGGCCAATGAAGGATTTCAAAGTCTCAAGCCTTACTTTGATGGACCAAATTATGCTCATTGGAAGTTTCGGATGGAGACATATCTGGATAGTGAAGGAATTGAAGTCTGTGATAGTGTTTGAAAATAATGGACACCACCAACAAGAAGAGGAGCTAATGGTGAAGAAGAAATCTTATCAAGAGATGATTAGACAAAATCTCAAAGAACAACAAACTTCAAAAACAAGAAGGCAATGATAATTCTCTCAAGCTCATTATCCATTGAAGAATGTGGTAGGATACAACACTGCCCAATAGCTTACACCATGTGGAAAACATTGGAAAACTATCATGAAGGAACTAAGCAAGTTAAATCCAAGAAGATTCAACTTCTTACTTCAGAATATGAGATCTTCAAGATGAAATCCAATGAGTCAATCACTGACATGACCAACCATCTTCTAGCTGTCATAAATGGAATGAGAAAACTTAGGAAGCACCTGAGCTTAGAAGATGTAAATAACAAAATCCTGAGAAGTCTTCCTCTTAAAGATTACGGTTCAAGAGTTTTCGGTATAGAAGAAGCAAATGAAGACATAAGCATCATGAATACTGATGTGCTTATTGGCAAACTTCTCACACATGAAATGGCAGTGAAAAGAGATAAATAGCTTAAAGCAGAGCTAGAAAAAAGAAAGCCTCTAGCACTAAAAGCCTCGACTTCAAAATCTCAAGAAGAAGTTGAAGATGATGAAGAAATGAGTGATGATGCAAATGAGGACATTGTTATGCTCTCAAGAAGGTTGAAAAGAATTATTGAGAAGAAAATGAGCAACTCAAGAAAATTCAGGCAAAGAAACCTCAAACAGACTTCTAATGATGCACAAAGAAGTAAAGAAGAGGTAAAGTGCTATGAAAAGGGCATATTAAATCGGAATGTCTAAGGCTCAAGAAGCATAAGAGCAAATACCAAAGAGACAATGGGGAGAAAGGTCACAAAGCCACATGGGATGACGAAAGCTCTTCAAGTGAAAAAGGTGACAATGAAAGTGAAGAGGTCAACCTATGCTTCATGGCTGTAGAGGATCACATCTCGGATAAGGTAAGATCGCTTCACTCATACTCTTTCAATAATGATAGTAGTGATAATGATAGTAATAGTGATGATGATGATGATGATGAACAAAGCCTAATAGAAGAATTGAATCGAGAATTAGAGAAATATAGGAGTAAATTCAATACTTATAAGAATAACATCTCTAATTTAAAAATCAAAATGGATGTTTTAGAAAAGGAGAACTTTAAGCTTAAATTATCTAATGAATCTCTTCAAAAGTCATTAGATGAATACTCTTCAAGACCCTCAATTAAATCCTTGCTTAAAGAGAATAATACTTTAAAAATGAAGTTAAGGAACTTAGAAACTCCATTTCAAAATTTCACAAAGGAAAAGAGAGCTTAGATACTCTCATTGTGTCTCAAAGACCACCTTTAATTAGACACGATCTAGGATTTAAGGGCACATCATCATCTTCTCACAAAACTACTTTTGTTAAGTCAAGTGAACCTCACATCTCCACACTTGCTGGAACAGCACCAAGGAATAAGTACACTAAACCTTCTATACATATAAGGCTAGATTGGTTGCAAAAGGGTATAATCAGGAAGAAGGAATATATTATGATGAGACCTATGCTCCTGTAGCTAGATTAGAAGCCATAAGAATACTTTTAGCATATGCATGCCACAAGAATTTCAAACTCTTTCAAATGGATGTAAAAAGTGTCTTTTTAAATGGTTATATAGAAGAAGAAGTTTATGTAGAACAACCACCAGGTTTCGAAAGCTATGATTTGCCTAATCATATTTTTAAACTTTCAAAAGCTTTATATGGTTTGAAACAAGCCCAAGAGCTTGGTATGAAAGACTAAGTTCTTTTCTTTTAGAAAATAACTTTACAAAGGGGAATGTTGACACTACATTATTCATTAAAAAGCATAAGGATGATATTCTAATTGTTCAAATTTATGTTGATGATATCATATTTGGGTCTATTAATGAATTGCTTTGTCAAGAATTTGCTAAGTGTATGACTAGGGAATTCGAAATGAGCATAATAGGTGAGCTTAAATATTTTCTTGGTTTACAAATAAAATAAGGCAATGAGGGCATATTCATCAACCAATCCAAATATGCCAAAGACTTACTTAAGAAATTTGGAATGGAAGGATGCAAGAATGCCAAGACTCCAATGAGCACATCAACAAAATTGGACAAGGATGAAAAGGGTAAGAGCATTAATGAAAAGCTCTATAGAGGTATGATCGGATCACTTTTATATCTTACTGCTTCTAGACCCGACATAATGTATAGTGTATGCTTATGTGCACGCTTTCAATCATGTCCAAAAGAGTCTCATTTAAATGCAGTAAAAAGAATTCTAAAATATTTACATAGCTCATTGCATCTAGGTTTGTGGTATCCTAGAAATTCATCCTTTTACATTGTAGGATATTCAGATGTTGATTATGCTGGTAGTCTTTTCGATAGAAAAAGTACTTCAGGTACTTGTCACTTTATTGGAGAGTGCTTAGTTTCTTGGTTTAACAAGAAACAAGTTTCAGTTGTTCTTTCTACCGCTAAAGCGGAGTATGTAGCAGCAGGATGTTGTTGTACACAAATCCTTTGGATGAAACAACAACTTAAGGATTATGGTCATAATATGAACCATATACCTTTAGATGTGACAATACAAGTGCTATAAATTTATCTCAGAATCTCATTCAACATTCTAGAAGTAAGCATATTGACATTAGACACCATTTTATTAGAGATCATGTTCAATATGGAGATGTTGTATTAGAATTTATAAGCACAGACAATCTATTGGCAGATATCTTCACTAAGTCTCTAAATGAGGAAAGATTTAACTTCATAAGAAGAGCTTGGTATGATTGATGGATTAACTTTGTGATTGCCAAATTGACAAACCTTAATTGATAATCTTATTTTTGTCTCATCTTTCTAGAAATAAGGTAGCTAATTTGATGGAAATATACGTTATAAGGGATAGAATCTCTCTAGAAATGCTTTAGTCTTGTTCTAGACTTAATTTTATTTAATGAAAATTTTAGGCAATTCACACCCGTGACATATATTCACGACCGTGAACTAAATTGCCAAAAGAACTAGTAACTTTCACGACTTGCTTCACGACATGATTCATGGCTTAAGGTAGTGAAGACTATGTTTCACGACTACAACCCTTTTCATTCACTCCCGTGAAACCCTTTCTTCATGCCCATGACACTTTTTCACGATCATGAACATTTCCATCAAAAACTTACAGAAGCATTCACGTTTTGTGTCACGCTTTGTTTCACGATCACAAGTAGTGAAGTTTAATACTTCACGCCCGTGACTCATTTGTCACCACCGTGATAGTTCATCATTCATGCCCGTGACCTTTAAATTTCATGACCATGAACAATTTCACGCCTTTCTTCATGGGTAGAGCGTCTCTTCAGCAAACCGTGAACACGACACTTCACGCTCGTTACTTAGTTTTTCATGCCCGTGAAGATGTCAGCTATATAACATTTCTGCCGTTATTTCTCTCATTCCAACTCTCCAACTTCTCTCAACTTCTCTCATTTATCACCATTGAATACCATTTTGAAGATTCTGCCCCCCTAGCAACTCATTCCATCTGTAAATATCTTCAAAAACCATTTCCATCGTCAGAAATCACATCACCCTAGGTTTTACTCCAAAATTTTTATCAAATTTTTCACTCTTCAGAGTTTATTCTTTCAATCAAAATGGAAACCGGTTCTTCCAAGGGTACAAGAAAGAAGTCTCATGCTCCCAGAATGTACACAGATTACCTTCTAAACATCATTCCAGATCATTGCCATCCTAGATACTCAGTGCTCAAGAAAAGGTCACTCCTTTCCTCTAGATCATTTGAGTGGCAAACCATCCGTACACTCAGCCTCGAGACAAGCATGACAGAACAACTCCAGGCTTGTCATCTGAAAGAATTCATTGATATACATCAACCAACTCTAAGGGAGCCAACCTTGGAATTTCTGAGCACCTTGCAAGTCTCTCCTACCGGCACGGTGAAGTTCTAAATTTGCAAACATCCGAATACCCTCTCTGCCACAGAGTTTGGAGACTTGTTCAACCTTCCCTCTGATGGCATCTTGAATGACAGTGAATTGGAGTTCTATGCTACTCAGGCATGGACTCACTTCGGTCTTGATTATAGCTGGGATGTCAAAAAAGGCGAAGAGCACCCACCTTCGATCCCCAGTGCACAAGTATTTGCATAGGTTTCTAACCTATAACATCTTCACCAGAAGAGACAGCAATGGCACAATCAGGAGAACAGAGCTCTTTCTCCTAGAGATGGCCCGAAGAGGCCTCACAGTGGCTTTATCTCGATGGTTTGCAAACCATCTTTTGTCAATTGCCACCAAGCCCTCTGGAGACATTTTGATTGGTGGGTATGTGACTCACATTGCCTTAAAGCTAGATGAACATCATTTCAACCTCATACCAGGGCATCCTCGAGACCGACTAGACGTCGAGTCCTTCATCAAAATGGGAGCGGTTGTTTGTATAGTTTTTGAGAACAACATCTACTACTGCTTCACCAACACTGTTGGTGAAATCATTTGGGAGGACAATGACTCAGATGACTTCAAAGCTGGCCTCCAAGGAATCCAGTAGAGGAAGAGAGTTTAGTTGAGGTGGCACCTCCAGAGGTTGAGCAGGAAATGGGACAATCCTCTGCCTCCACACCAAACTTGGCTCAACAAGTGGTTGACCTCTTGGCACCACGGTTTGAGCAATTGTAGGCTTCGATGGATGAGAGGTTAGAGAAACTCAAGGATTTTCATGGAGTCTTGCATGGACAGCCTCAAGATGGAAGTTGCTCACCTTAGAGATTGGATGTCCAGCTAGATTTTATGTTAGATGTTATATTTTCTAGCTTGTTTGTTGTAGGAAATTCTAATTTCCTTTCAGAATTTTAAATTACTTTTGTATTTGGTTTTCTTAAATTAAAATATTTGCTTTTGTTTTCCATTATGTTTTATCTTTTTGATATTCTTTTTGTTGATGACAAAAGGGGGAGAACCTAGCAATATATTTGTTTAAAGTTAAGAGTTATGCAAATGAGCTTTATACACCTTAAATATATCTTAAGTATACTTTGCATATACCTTGATGTAAGTTACATGAATGAATATGCACTTGATATACTCTGAATATACCTTAAATAAACTTAACTTGCTTTAAAGAAAATTTTGGCATACATTGGATATACTTTGCATATAACTTGCATATACTTAAAACTAGGAAGCATATTTTGATGCTACACTTCATCATTCTTTACAATTCTTGCACTTCAGCATTCTTTATCCTAAGCATCTTTTGAAGGGGAGACTTCTCAAAAGCACAAAATGCTAGATTATTTGTCACCATCAAAAAGGGGGAGATTGTTGAACCTTGAGGGGTATTTCCGTCATTTTAATGCTAATAAATAAAATAGCAATAATGTATTTAACGTACTTGTTTTCTAAGTCTATTGAACAGGGTATGGAATATGATAGCAAGAATAAAGAATGGAAGATTAATCTTAAAAAGATAAAATTGAAGAAATAGCATGTTCACGTTCGTGACCTTATATGTCACGCCCATGATGAAGCTTAGCGCCAACAACCCAACATTTAAAGTTCATGGCTATGAAGAATGATAGCAGCCGTGAATGAACATTTCAGTCACACACGTAAATTAAAGTCACGCCCATGAGACGACATGACAAATTCTTCCAGAAAGCTTCACGACCAGAGTCACCACTTGGACCACGGCTTGGAAGGATGTCACACCCGTGATCAAACACTTCAAAACCTTCCAGAATGCTTCACAACCAAGGTCACCACTCAAGTCACGGCTTGGAAGAATAGTCACAACCATGACACACATAGTCACGACTATGAAAGATGAAAGAGAAACATGTCAGGTGTGATAATAAGTGTTGGTGCAATAGCTAATTTCATATTAAATGCATTCTAAAGGCTATAATTTGCTATGGAAGTATAAATGCAAGTCATTTATACATCCAGATAGAAAAGAGAAGAAGAGAATAAGAGAACAAGAGAATAGCTAATATTTTGAATCAAAATCTTGTTGTAAGTCATTTTGTGCATTTTATATTTTCAAAACAAACATTTATTCTCTGTGAAAATCTTTTCGCTCAACATTTATTGAACAATATAGATTTGAAAGTGTTTCTCTCTGTAATCATCCACTCAAGTGAGTTTTAGGTATTTCGGGATTAAGAGTAGAACACTTATAAGGGTTATTTGTGTGAGCCTCAAAAATACAAAGAAAGGTTATTTGTGTGAGCCTTTAAAATACAAGGTAAAGGTTATTTGTGTGAGCCTTTAAAACACAAGGAATTGGTTATTGTGTGAGCCATCAAAATACAAGGGATTTCTGGGTTAGGTGTGATCCATTGTTAACTTTTTCTAAAGCCATCAATTGAGATTGGGGAGAGGAGTAGGGTTTGTTAACACCCGAACCTCTATAAAAATCCTTGTGTCATATTTTTCTATCCCTACTAAACTTAACTTTTCTTTCCGCACTTAAAAGTTAAATTTTTAATATCCAATTCAACCCCCCTTCTTGGTTCAATATCTGGGCAACATCTTTAAATCAGTATATGATTTCTGTCGATCTTATGCTGTCTTTAGCCTTTCCTTGATCACTTTAACGTTTTCCTCGGTCTGTTGAATTATCTCTGGCCCAATCAACTTTTTCTCATTTAACTCGGTACAACATACTGGTGTCCTACATTTTCTTCCATATAAAGCCTCATAAAGAGCCATGCCAATGCTCATTTGATGAATGTTGTTATAGGCAAACTCCATAAGAGGTAGATGTCGATCCCAACTTCCCTCAAATTCAAGCACACAGCTTCTCATCATATCCTCTAGCAACTGAATAACTCACTCCGATTGTCCATCCGTTTGCGAATGAAATGTCGTACTGAATCTGAGTCGAGTTCCTAAAGCCTGTTGTAAACTTTTCCAGAACTGCGATGTAAACCTGGGATCTCTGTCGGAGATAATAGACACAGAAAATCCATGAAGTCTCACTATCTCATTAACATAAATCTCAGCCAGCTTGTTCAAAGTATAGTCCATCCGCACTAGTAGGAAATGTGCTGACTTCGTCAATCGATCCACTATCACCCACACTGCATCATTCTTTCTCTGAATTACCGGTAAGCCGGACACAAAATCCATCATGATTCTCTCCCACTTCCATTATGGTATGGAAATCGGTTGTAGTAATCTTATGGCTAATTGATGTTTAGCTTTCACTTTGTTGACAGATTAGACATTTAGTAACATATTCAGTGATATCCTTCTTCATCCCTAACCACCAGTACTATGCTTTCAAATCTTAGTACATCTTGTTCCCACCTGGGTGCATAGTATAAACCGTTTCATGATCTTCTTTAAAATCTCTGACCTCAACTCTTCTATACTTGGTACACAAATCCGGTTCTTGAAATACACAGTACCATCTTCTGTTAAAGAAAATTCTAACTTTTCTCCATTTTTCACGGCTTCGACCATCTTTATTAGCTTCTCATCTTGTTTCTGGACATCTTTAATTCTCTGCATTAATGTAGATTCCACTCTCATCTCAGCTAAAAATTTTTGGCTTAGTGCATCAACTACCACATTGGCTTTGTCTGGCTGGTAGTTGATCGCACAGTTATAATCTTTAATCAATTCCAACCATCTTCGCTGCCTCAGGTTCAACTATTTTTGTGAAGGAAGATACTTAAGACTTTTGTGGTCCGTATAAATGTAGCATCTTTCTCCATACATATAATGTCTCCAAATCTTAAGAGCAAAAACTATCACCGTAAGCTCTAAATCATGCATTGGATAGTTAAGCTCGTGAGGCTACATATGCAATCACTTTTCCCTCTTGCATAAGAACACAACCTAGCCCATTGTGACTTGCATCACTGTACACAACATAATCTTTTCCTGGAGTAGTCTGAGTCAAAACTCGTGATTCAATCAACATTGCCTTCAATCGATCAAAGCTTGCATGACATCTATCTGTCCATTTAAAACGAACCTCTTTCGCAGCAGTCGTGTCAAAGGATTTGCTATAGATGAAAATCCTTTCACAAATCTCCTATAATATACAGCTAATCCAAGGAAACTCCTCATCTCAGTTAGGTTGCAAGGTGGTCTCCAATTAAGAATAGCCTCGATTTTACTAGGATCAACTCGAATACTTTCTGCTGAAATTACATGACCCAGAAAACTAACTGCTTCCAACCAAAACTCACACTTAGACAGCTTTGCATACAATTGTTTCTCCCTTAAGGTCTGCAATACTTTTCTGAGATGTTGGTCATGCTCTACTCGATCTCTAGAATAGAAAATAATGTCATCAATGAATACAACTACAAATTGATCAATATATGGCCTGAACACTTGGTTCATCAGGTCCATAAAAACTACTGGTGCATTCGTCAATCCAAATGGCATCACCAATAACTCATAATGACCATAACGAGTCTTGAAAGTCGTCTTAGATACATCTGACCCTTTGATCTTCAGTTGATGATACCCCGATCGAAGATCTATCTTTGAAAATATACTTGCACCTTTCAACTGATCAAATAAATCATCAATCCTAGGTAGTGGGTATTTATTCTTAATAGTAACCCTATTAAGCTGCCTGTAGTCAATGCAAAAACGTAAAGTACCGTCTTTTTTCTTCACAAATAATACTGGAGCACCCCATGGTGATACACTAGGTCATATAAATCCTTTATCTAACATTTCTTGTAACTGTATCTTCAACTCTTTCAATTATATGGGTGCCATCCTATATGGTGTAATAGATATGAGAGCAGTGTCAGGTACTAATTCGATAGCAAACTCTATCTCTCGGTCAGGTGGTAGTCCTGGAAACTCCTCAGGGAACAAATCAAAAAACTCACTAATAGTTGGGATGTCAGCCAACTTCGGACTTTTCTTTTGGGTATCAATCACATATGCTAGATAAGTCTCACATCCCTTATTGATGAGTTTTCGAGCTTTCAACACTGATATCACATTGTCTGAATATCCTCTATCCTCATCACTAATATCTCTTCTTGTTCTGAAACTTTAATCTTCATCTCTTTTTTTTTTTTGCAATCTACTATCACTTCATGTCGAGCTAGCCAATCCATTCCCAAGATCACATCGAACTCAGGGAATGGTAGCTCTATTAAATCTGCTAGGAATTGTTTATCTTGAATTTTGACTGGGCAACCCCGAAAGATTTTGCTAACCCTCACACAGTGCCCTAACGGGTTAGTCACAAGAATCTCATATTCTAGAGTCTTTGGTTTTAAACCCTCTCGACCAGGTGGTGGTGTGCATATGTATGAGTGTGTTGACCCCAGGTCTATCAATGCATGTATATAAGAGCCAAAGAGAAGGAATTTACCCACTATGACGTTAGGTGCATCCTGCTCCTCTCGGAATCGCATGGCATAAGCTCTTGTTAGAGCAACTCTACTACCTTTTGGCCTTTCCATTATGTCTAACCTAAACTGACTTGGCCCTGTACAACCTTTTCTTCCTTGTCCTCGGCCTCGACCTCTTCCTTATCCCATAGTCTGTATCGATACCGACTCAATACTCTCTGAACCTCTGCCAAACTGTAGCAGTGGACAATCTCTTCTTATATGGTCCTTGGAGCCGCATCTCAAGCACGCTCTTGTCATCCACCAACACTTTCCTGGGTGAGGATGACCACAATGTTGACACATTGGTAGAGTTCTAGATCTACGGGATGTCTATGTCGATGAACTGGCTGTTGATGAAGTAGAGCTTACGGTTTGTCCCCGCCTATAAGACTGAGGTCTACTGGAACCTCCAACTTAGATTCTGCCACCAAAATATTTGGCTCTCTTGTCGCTCGACTATACTCCACTTGGTTGCGGTGCGGGTCTACTAATCCCGCTAGCCTGTATGAGCAGTTGTGCCACTAAGACTGTAACATCCTTGACCTTCCCCCACATGCATTTCATTGAACATAAGCATCTTGCATACAATTCAATTGAACAAAAGCATTTCATACGTATTTTCGTAGGAACAAGTTTATGACACGCACTAGCTACGTGTCCTAGCATTTGGCACTTGTATCGAGTAGCACATGTGTACTTATAACCTATATGAGGATTATGAAGTATTATAAATGAATTGAATAAGTGACCAAATTAAAGTAAGCAAAATGATTAGATTAAGATTAGTAAACATTTTGCATTGTTAATTTAGTTAAACCTGGCCAAAAGATTAAGCGGTATTATTGTGTAGATTAGTGGAATTATAAATCTATGTAAATAATAATAATAATATAGACAAAATAAAATGAAAATGACACAAAAGGGAAATAGAAGAGAAGAGAAAAGAGAAATGAGAAGAGAAAAGAGAAGAGAAGAAGAGAAAATGAGAAAATGAGAAAATGACAAACAACAAGTTGGCTTTATCTTCATATATCTTTCCCCATTTCTGCCTCCTCACTCCAGCCCGACTTCTTCTTCAATTTCCTCCATTTCAGACTTCAATTCTTCCTTGTTTCATCTAGTTTTTGAAGCTAATTGATCCCTTTCAAGTTTGTTCTTGGTAAGTAATCAATTCTTATTGCTATAGGGTTGATTTGAGTTGCATAGGTTCAATATTAGGCACTGAATTGCACCCCGATTTTGATATTAATAGAAATTGATTCTGGAAATGTGTAAAACACAAAATTTGTTCCTTTATATCTTATATTTTTGGATATGTAAACAGTTTTTCAAGATGTTATTTATAGGGAGAGATATGCTCTTCGTACTGAAACTGGTTATGGTGAATGGAACCATGACTGTTCCATGGTTTGAACTGCCTACTGAGTGCCCTGGGTAGCTCCAGTACATTGGTTGGATTATTTGAGCTTTTTAGATCTAGATTCTGTACATTATCAGAACATTAAAGTTAGATTTATATGTCTTAGCTAAATTATGGCACTAATTTGAGCTTAATTGGTTATCTATAGACTAAGTTATGGCCTTTGGAAGTCATACTGGTCCGGGAGCCAATTCCATTCTGGAACAGTAATATGTTTGGTATAATTAGAAGACCTTAGAGACATAATTGGTACAAGTTTTAAGCATGAAACATGTTCCATATGAACCCATATAAGTGTCTGTAAAGTTTCATTAAAAGAGGACTTATAGAGTGTAATTTATGATGAACCCAAATGAGTACCCTGAAACTGCCTAAAGGCAGAAAATAAGGCAGAAAATAGAACACTCTTAGAAATTCCACCAAATATTATACAATGATCCAATTGGTCTGAAATTTGAATAGGTGCTATAATTATGTGTTATGGTTAATTAGGAACAATAATCAGAGTAATTGGGCAATTATAGAAAAAGTTATAGGCTAAACAGTCCCATAAGGTCACACTGCCTCATAGGAAAAATCTTAACTATTGATATGAACAATGCATATTAATTTGTTTAAGCCACATTAAATCTCCCTAATCATGAGTTAATCGATTATGTTTTCATATTAGGCTCGCAACATATTGAAGACCCACAAGGAGCGGATAGACAATAAGTTAGGGGTCGGAATCAAAGGAGAACGGTGAGTCTAATTATCGATTGAATTCTTTAGTGCAAATGACTGTTGTTTGCTATGTGATTCATATGATTGTCATGATTGGTCCTTGATAATGTAATGATGGATAATTTGTGACATTGTGGTACATATAAATGGTATACTTGTGGTATATTTGAAGTATATGTTTGACATATGTGATATATATACATGGTATATGTATATTATATGCGATATGATACAATGGTTGATGAATGATTAAATGCAAGTGCATATGCATATGGACTAAAAAGGCGTTGTGACTAGTTAATCGATATTGTAAAGCAAAAGAAGAGGCCTATGGCCCAACAAATGTGCAAATGAAACAAATGATCAAGCTAGCTAGCAAATGCAAATGCAAATGCAAATGTTCACATGGAAAATGTTCACATGGAAACCCGGGGCAATGTCTGTTTAACTTAGTCACAACAAAATGAAATAAGCAAAGCATTTGCATACATAAAGAGTAATGATTATATGTTCCAACTTTATTGATACTTATATGATACTGATGAATGGAATGGAATACATGGTATATATTGGAATTGTGACTTATTACTATGAATTGTTTGGTACTTTAGAGCTCATTGGATGGTTATTCTCACTGAGCCGCAACTCATCAATTTGCATCATTTTTCAGGTAAAGAAAAGTGATAGCTCATTTTGAGTAGCGTATAAAAGACATGGAGCACAGGTCACTGGCCGAGCCTCATCACTCTCTCTCTCCTTGCATTCCACACAAGCATGAAAATATGTCATATGTGTTTTGTATTTACGTGCTTGAATATGTATAGTCATTTTGGAATGAGTCTAAATATGTATAAATGAAATCAACTCGGAAATACTTATGTGTAAAGTTTATATTTTGATATATGTGATATATCGTATTGTGGTTTTAATGTTGACTTGAAAAGTCATTTGTAAAGTCATTAGTTGATTTTACAGGATATGATATGAAAAAAAAAATTTACTACTATTGTTAACAGGGTATTTTACCTTTCCAGTATGCCATGTATGATTACTTGACATTTGGATAGGTTATACTAAAATGCATAAGAGGTGTGACGTTACATTTTTGGTATCAAAGCAGGGATAGGTTCCATGGGAACATGCATATGCATAAAAGCATGATAACATATGCATCATATGTGTTGAACATTATGTAATGATATACTTTCATTTATTTTAGGGATATCATAAGACATGATACACCAAGGAGGGAGAGGCCGGCTGAAATGCATTCTCATGAGGCATCACCTCATTTACATAGAGAGCAACCAGCACTAGGAGCTAGAGCTCCAGTACATGCATCACAGTCATCTCATGCAGAAGTACCCCATGAAAACCTAGAACAAGAAGTATGTGGTCCTGAAATGTACAAGGAAAGACAGTATGACAAGCTGAGGAAACATGGTGCAACTGATTTCAATGGCACAACAGACCCAGCAGAAGCTGAGACATGGCTGAAAAGGACACAGAGGGTACTGAATATGATGAGATGTACTCCGGATGAGAAATTCGATTATGCAATATCCTTACTGCAAGGAAATGCTTATGAATGGTGGGAGACAGTCCCTGACAGTGATGCACAACCACCGGTGTTGACATGGAATGATTTTCTCCTGGAATTTCAAAACAATTACATGCCAGAAGCATATAAAGATGAGAAGAGGAAGGAATTCCTGAATCTGAAACAGGGGAATATGTCTATTGCGGAGTATGAAGTACAGTTTAATAAACTTTCCCATTATGCCACCTTCATGGTCTCTACTGAAAGAGACAAATGCAGAAAGTTTGAGGAGGGCCTCAAATATGAGATCAGAAACAGAATCACGACTACTGATCTTGATAATTATGCGAGACTCAGAGCTGCTGCAATCAGAGCTGAACGATTAATGAAAGAAGTTGGGGAGCAACAAATTATAAGGCCATCACGTGAGTTTTTTGGTGAGTCTAGCAGAAGGTCGGGAAAAAGAGGTAGATATATGCCTGCACAATCTGGTAATAGAAGTGGGTACTCCAGTTTTAGAGGTCGAGGCATGACTTTTTCTTACCCAGGCAGAGGGTAGAGCCAATATGTTGAACAGAGGCCCACATGTAGTCATTGTGGCAGACAACATACGGGCGAATGTAGAAGGCTCACAGGAGCATGTTATTTCTGTGGATCAATGGAGCACATGTATAGAGACTGTCCAAATAGAGCCAAACTAGCAGAGACCAGCAGAGGTAGAGGAGTATCTGAGACTACAGTTGAGGCTCCGAGGGTCTACCCTACTAGTGGAACACAGGGCAGAGGAAGAGGCAGGGGCAGGACTGGTACAATGGGCAGAGGAGTGACTAGATCTGAAGGTCAGAGTTCTAGACCCCCTACTCAGGCCAGGGTGTTTGCTATGACTAGACAAGAGGCAGTGGATGCTCCCGAAGTAGTCACTGGTAATATTTATATTTCTGAAATATTAGCATATGCATTGATTGACCCAGGCTTCACTCATTCATTTATATCATTGCATATGGCATCTAAACTGCATCAAATGCATGAGCCTTTGGGGATTGACATAAATGTGAGTACTCCATTGGGAACAGTGGTAGTTGTGAATAATGTCTGTCGTGATTGCCTGATATGCATTGACAGAGCTGAGTTAATAGCTAATCTGATTTTATTGCCAATATATGAATTTGATGTGATACTGGGAATGGACTGGTTAACTAGACATCATGCAATAGTGAATTGCTTTACTAAGGAAGTAATTTTGGAATCACCAAACCAGCCAAGGGTAGTATTTCTAGGTGAAAGAAAACTTGTGCCTACATGTCTAGTTTCAGCTGTAAAGGCATTTCGAATGATCAAAGGGGGATGTGAAGCATATTTGGCATGTGTGACTGATATTAGAACCACTGATAGCTTGCTTGAAAATATACCAGTGGTAAGGGAATTTGCTGATGTATTCCCAGATGATCTACCCGGTTTACCACCAGATAGATAGATAAAATTCACTATTGAACTAGTACCAGGAACAACACCAATATCAAGGTCACCCTACAGAATGGCCCCAGTTGAGTTGAAAGAATTAAAGGCCCAATTGCATGAGTTACTTGACAAAGGGTATATTAGACCTAGTGTATCACCATGGGGAGCTCCAGTGTTATTTGTTAAAAAGAAAGATGGAACAATGAGATTGTGCATCGATTACAGGCAATTGAACAAAATGACGGTGAAGAACAAATATCCATTGCCTAGAATAGATGATTTGTTTGATCAGTTGCAAGGAGCCCAAATATTCTCCAAGATTGATTTGAAATCAGGCTATTACCAGCTGAAGGTAGCAGAAGCGGATGTTCCAAAGACTGCCTTTCGAACCAGGTATGGACATTATGAATTTTTAGTAATGCCATTTGGATTGACTAATGCTCCAGCTGCATTTATGGCATTGATGAATAAAGTATTTCAACCATATCTGGATAGGTTTGTGATAATATTTATTGATGACATATTGGTATACTCAAAGAACAAAGGAGAACATGAACAACATTTAAAAGTTGTGTTGCAAACCTTGAGGGAGAAACAATTATATGCCAAATTGAGTAAATGTGAATTCTGGTTAGATCATTTGGTGTTTCTTGGACATGTGGTGTCATGTAAGGGCATAGAGGTTGACCCAAAGAAAATTGAGGCTATGGTAAATTGGGAAGCTCCTAAAAATATTTCAGAAATGCGTAGTTTTCTGGGTTTAGCCGGATATTATCGTAGATTTGTTGATGGATTCTCCTTAATTGCTAACACTTTGACTAAATTGTTGAGAAAGAATGTGTCTTTCAAGTGGACTCCAGAATGTCAGAGGAGTTTCAATGAACTAAAGCACAGGCTAACCTCAGCACCAGTGTTAACTATCCCTACAGGTACAGGTGGGTTTACAATATATAGTGATGCTTCTCACCAAGGCTTGGGATGTGTGTTGATGCAGCATGGTAAGGTGATAGCTTATGCATCCAGACAACTGAGACCAAATGAGATCTCCTATCCAGTGCATGATTTAGAACTGGCTGTAGTCGTATTTGCATTGAAGATTTGGAGGCATTATCTGTATGGTGAGACATTCCAAATCTTCACAGACCATAAAAGCTTGGGTTATTTGCTGACACAGAAAGAATTAAACATGAGGCAGAGACGGTGGTTAGAGCTATTGAAAGATTATGATTGTACGATTGAATACCATCTAGGGAAAGCCAATGTGGTAGCAGATGCATTGAGTAGGAAGGCTAGTGGCAGTGTAGCTCACTTGCAAGTATCCTCTTTTCCATATTTGATTCAATTACGATCTATGAATGTTGAATTAAATATACATGATGAAGGATCACTGATTGCTACTCTTCGAGTTAGACCTATACTAAAGGAGAGGAACAAAGAAGCACAAAGCAAAGATCCTAAATTGTGTGAGAAAATTGAATCAGTAAGGCAGGGAAACAGTAAAGATTTTCAATTACGAGATGATGTACTGATGTTAAAATCACGCATATGTGTTCCAGACACTGAGAACTTGCATCAGGAAATAATGGAAGAGGCACACAATGCACCATATGCAATGCACCCAGGGATGACAAAGATGTATCACAGTCTAAGGCCTCATTACTGGTGGCCAAGAATGAAGAAAGATATAGCAGAATATGTTTCCAAATGCTTGATATGTCAGCAGATTAAAATTGAACATCAAGCACCAGTTGGTAAACTACATCCATTGCCAGTGCCAGAATGGAAATGGGAAAGAATAACGATGGATTTTGTCTATGGATTGCCAAGAACTCCACGGAAACATGATGCAGTATGGGTAATTATTGACAGATTAACCAAGTCAGCACATTTTCTACCTATCAGATGGGGTTGTACACTTGAGAGTTTGGCCAAATTATATGTGAATGAGATAGTCAGATTACATGGCATTCCAGTGTCAATTGTGTCTGATAGAGATCCACGGTTTACTTCGCGTTTTTGGTTGAGTTTACAGAATGCATTGGGAACAAAATTGAACTTTATCACTGCATTCCACCCACAGACTGATGGACAATCAGAAAGGACTATACAGACATTGGAAGAAATGCTTAGGGCATGTTCTATGGAATTCAGAGGTGCTTGGGATGAATATATAGCATTGATTGAATTTGCTTACAACAACCAGTATCATAGCAGTATCCAGATGGCACCATATGAAGCAATGTATGGAAGAAAGTGCCGAAGCCCTATCATTTGGGATGAAGAAGGAGCACGTGCATTAGAAGGGCCAGAGATAGTGCAAGAAACAGTGGATAAGATCAAGGTTGTCAAGAACAAGCTAAAGGCAGCACAGGATAGGCAGAAAAGTTATGTTGATCAGCATAGAAGGGAGATGGAATACGAGTTGGGTGAAAAGGTATTTCTTCGTGTGTCTCCATGGAAAGGGATAATTCGATTTGGCAAAAAGGGTAAATTAAGCCCAAGGTATATAGAGCCATATCAAAT
The DNA here is from genome assembly GCA_023653625.1 of Triadica sebifera. Lineage (NCBI taxonomy): Eukaryota > Viridiplantae > Streptophyta > Magnoliopsida > Malpighiales > Euphorbiaceae > Triadica > Triadica sebifera. The sequence goes on along the minus strand of CM042898.1, from coordinate 11,672,244 downwards.
TCTTGAGAAGATTGGTCCATTGGCTTATAGGTTGGCTTTACCACCCGAGATGGCTCAGATACATAATGTGTTTCATGTGAGCATGCTTAGAAGATACAAGTCAGATCCTACACATGTACTTAAAGATCAAGCCATTGAGATTGCAGAGAACATGAGTTATATTGAGGAACCAGTGCAAATCATTGGATACAAGACTAAACAACTAAGAAATCGAGAAATACCTTTGGTTAAGGTATTATGGCGTAACCATTTACAAGAAGAGGCAACATGGGAAACAGAAGAAAATATGAAAAAGCAATATCCACAACTGTTTTCAGGTATTAATTTCGAGGACGAAATTTTAAAAGGAGGGGAGAATTGTAACATCCTTGACCTTCCCCCACATGCATTTCATTGAACATAAGCATCTTGCATACAATTCAATTGAACAAATGCATTTCATACGTATTTTCGTAGGAACAAGTTTATGACACGCACTAGCTACGTGTCCTAGCATTTGGCACTTGTATCAAGTAACACATGTGTACTTATAACCTATATGAGGATTATGAAGTATTAGAAATGAATTGAATAAGTGACCAAATTAAAGTAAGCAAAATAATTAGATTAAAATTAGTAAACATTTTGCATTGTTAATTTAGTTAAACCGGGCCAAAAGATTAAGCGGTATTATTGTGTAGATTAGTGGAATTATAAATCTATGTAAATAATAATAATAATATAGACAAAATAAAATGAAAATGACACAAAAGGGAAATAGAAGAGAAGAGAAATGAGAAATGAGAAGAGAAAAGAGAAGAGAAGAAGAGAAAATGAGAAAATGAGAAAATGACAAACAACAAGTTGGCTTTATCTTCATATATCTTTCCCCATTTCTGCCTCCTCACTCCAGCCCGACTTCTTCTTCAATTTCCTCCATTTTAGACTTCAATTCTTCCTTGTTTCATCTAGTTTTTGAAGCTAATTGATCCCTTTCAATGTTGTTCTTGGTAAGTAATCAATTCTTATTGCTATAGGGTTGATTTGAGTTGCATAGGTTCAATATTAGGCACTGAATTGCACCCCAATTTTGATATTAATAGAAATTGATTCTGGAAATGTGTAAAATGCAAAATTTTTTCCTTTATATCTTAGATTTGTGGATATGTAAACATTTTTGCAATATGATATGTATAGGGAGAGATATGCTCTTCGTACTGAAACTGGTCAGGGTGTAAACCCTAACCAAGTTAGCTACTGTGTGGTTTGATTTCGAATATGTTAAAGCCCTTATTTGAAGTCTCTCAAAATATAAAAGTTGTATATATATGTGTTATGTATCTCTATACCAAATTTCAGGTTCATATGTCTTGTAAATCGTGAGTTATGGTGAATGGAACCATGACTGTTCCATGGTTTGAACTGCCTACTGAGTGCCCTGGGTAGCTCCAGTACATTGGTTGGATTATTTGAGCTTTTTAGATCTAGATTCTGTACATTATCAGAACATTAAAGTTAGATTTATATGTCTTAGCTAAATTATGGCACTAATTTGAGCTTAATTGGTTATCTATAGACTAAGTTATGGCCTTTGGAAGTCATACTGGTCCGGGAGCCAATTCCATTCTGGAACAGTAATATGTTTGGTATAATTAGAAGACCTTAGAGACATAATTGGTACAAGTTTTAAGCATGAAACATGTTCCATATGAACCCATATAAGTGTCTGTAAAGTTTCATTAAAAGAGGACTTATAGAGTGTAATTTATGATGAACCCAAATGAGTACCCTGAAACTGCCTAAAGGCAGAAAATAAGGCAGAAAATAGAACACTCTTAGAAATTCCACCAAATATTATACAATGATCCAATTGGTCTGAAATTTGAATAGGTGCTATAATTATGTGTTATGGTTAATTAGGAACAATAATCAGAGTAATTGGGCAATTATAGAAAAAGTTATAGGCTAAACAGTCCCATAAGGTCACACTGCCTCATAGGAAAAATCTTAACTATTGATATGAACAATGCATATTAATTTGTTTAAGCCACATTAAATCTCCCTAATCATGAGTTAATCGATTATGTTTTCATATTAGGCTCGCAACATATTGAAGACCCACAAGGAGCGGATAGACAATAAGTTAGGGGTCGGAATCAAAGGAGAACGGTGAGTCTAATTATCGATTGAATTCTTTAGTGCAAATGACTGTTGTTTGCTATGTGATTCATATGATTGTCATGATTGGTCCTTGATAATGTAATGATGGATAATTTGTGACATTGTGGTACATATAAATGGTATACTTGTGGTATATTTGAAGTATATGTTTGACATATGTGATATATATACATGGTATATGTATATTATATGCGATATGATACAATGGTTGATGAATGATTAAATGCAAGTGCATATGCATATGGACTAAAAAGGCGTTGTGACTAGTTAATCAATATTGTAAAGCAAAAGAAGAGGCCTATGGCCCAACAAATGTGCAAATGAAACAAATGATCAAGCTAGCTAGCAAATGCAAATGCAAATGCAAATGTTCACATGGAAAATGTTCACATGGAAACCCGGGGCAATGTCTGTTTAACTTAGTCACAACAAAATGAAATAAGCAAAGCATTTGCATACATAAAGAGTAATGATTATATGTTCCAACTTTATTGATACTTATATGATACTGATGAATGGAATGGAATACATGGTATATATTGGAATTGTGACTTATTACTATGAATTGTTTGGTACTTTAGAGCTCATTGGATGGTTATTCTCACTGAGCCGCAACTCATCAATTTGCATCATTTTTCAGGTAAAGAAAAGTGATAGCTCATTTTGAGTAACGTATAAAAGACATGGAGCACAGGTCACTGGCCGAGCCTCATCACTCTCTCTCTCCTTGCATTCCACACAAGCATGAAAATATGTCATATGTGTTTTGTATTTACGTGCTTGAATATGTATAGTCATTTTGGAATGAGTCTAAATATGTATAAATGAAATCAACTCGGAAATACTTATGTGTAAAGTTTATATTTTGATATATGTGATATATCGTATTGTGGTTTTAATGTTGACTTGAAAAGTCATTTAGTAATTTTACAGGATATAAGACTCATAAAGTCATTAGTTGATTTTATAGGATATGATATGAAAAAAAAAAATTTACTACTATTGTTAACAGGGTATTTTACCTTTCCAGTACGCCATGTATGATTACTTGACATTTGGATAGGTTATACTAAAATGCATATGATGTGGTGTTACAAAGACTCTTTCAACTATTCTAGCAGATGCTAGTAAACTGGGGAAGCTCATCAGGCGTAGGGCTGAAAATTGTAACTTGATCATATCCCTCAACCCATCTTCAAAACGTCGACATTTATCAACTTGTTTGGATACAATGCCCTCAGCATACTTACAAAAATGTGTGAATTCCCTCTCGTATTCTGTTATTGACATATTTCCTTGTTTCAGAGTCAGAAAGTCTCTCTTCTTGTCATATGTGTATATATGAGGGATATACTGTTCATTAGATTTCTCTAGAAAGAACTCCCAAGTCATAGGGTCGGATACCTCTGTGCTTTATGACTCAGATCGCCACCAATCATATGCATGCTCTTGTAGCAGCGATATTACATACTCATATTTCTGCTCATCTGTACAGTGTAGTTGATCGAAGACTCGCTCTATTCATTCCAACCAAAATTCTGCTGCAGAAGAATCATCTTCCCTTTTTCCATAAAAATTGGGTGCCCCTAGCTTCCTTTGTAACACCTAACACCTTATACATCTATATACCGCATATACTTATTTTCTATTGTTATCCCGTATGGAACAAGATTAAATAAAATTCTAGTTTACAGCGATAGTATTTTTTTTTAACTCATCTCATATTATCAACAATAATTTCACAATCAATACGGATGCTTTAATTATAGTCTATAACATCACATATATTAATAACTTAAACATTACGTTTAAAAGTTAGTAAATTTGCAAGTATTCAATCCCCAAATATAAATGATATGTTCTTATGCTTATGTGGAATGCAAGGAGAGAGAGTGATGAGGCTCGGCCGGTGACCTTTGATCCATGACTTTTATATACACCTCAATATGAACTACTAATCTTCTCTACATGAAAAATGATGCAATTTGGTGAGTTGCGACTCGGTGAGAATAACCATCAAATGAGTTCTAAAGCACCAAGCATTTCATAATAGCAAATAACAAGTATAATTAATATATACTTTATACTCCATTTCATCAGTTAATAACATATAAATATAGATAAAATCAAGTATTCAATAATTTATCTTTATTTATGCTTATGCTTATACATTTTATTATGTTGTGACCAGGTTAAACAAACATTGTCCAGAGTTTCCATGTGAACATTTGCATTTGCTAGCTTGCTTGATCATTTGTCTCATTTGGACATTTGTTGGGCCATAGGCCTTTTCTTTTGCTTTGCAATGTCGATTAACTAGTCACATCGCCTTTTAAGTCATTATGCATATGCACTTGTACTTACATATTCATCAACCATTGTATCTTATCACATATACCATACGTATACCACATATATACTTCATATGCAACACATATACCATACATATATCACATATATACCTCATATGCCAACACATATACCTTGCATATACTATACATATACCATGTATATATATATCATATATCAAACATATACCTCAAATATACCACAAGTATACAAACTTATATGTACCACAAATGTCACAAATTATTCCTCATCATATTATCAAGGAAAAATCATCACAATCATATGAATCACATAGCAAGCAACATTCATATGCACTAAAGAATTCAATTGATAATTAGACTCACTTTTTTCCTTTAATTCCAACCCTTAACTTATTGTCTACCCCCTTCTTGTATATCTCCAATTTGTCTTGAGCCTAATATTGAAATATAATTGGTTAATTTATGACTAGAGAAACTTAATATGACTTAAACAAATTAATATACATTATTCATATCAATAATTAAAATTTTCCTATGAGGCAGTGTGACCTTATGAGACTGTTTTCACTATAACTTTTTCTATACTTGATCAATTAATCTGATTCTTATTCCTAATTAAAATTAACACATTTATATATAACATATTAAAATTTTAGAAAAATTGGATCACTGTACAATTTTTGGTGAAATTTCTAAACGTGTTCTGATTTCTGCCATGTTTTCTGCCCATAGGCAGTTTAAGGGTAATCATTTGGGTTCATCATAACTTATAATCTATACGTCCTATTTAAATGAAAATTTACAAACACTTATATGGGTTCATATGGAACATTTTTTTGTCTACAACTTTTATCAATTATATCTCTAGGATCATAAAATTATAACAAAAATTTTACTGGTCTATAATATAATTGGCTTCCGGACCAGTATGACTTCCAAAGGCCATACCTTATTCTTTACATAACATATTAAGCTGAAATTAGTACCAAAATTTATCTAAGACATATACCTATAACATTTCTGTTTTGATCATTTACAAAATCGATCTGTAAGAAGCTCAAAATAATTAAACAAGTTTCTGGACCTGTACAGGGCACTCAGTAGGCAGTTCAAATCATGGAACAATCATGGTTCCATTCACCATAACTCAAACATTACAAGACCTATGATTCTAAAATATGGTATAAAGATCCATAACACATATATCTAAAACTTTTATGTTTTGAGGTACTTCCAATATTGGTTTTAACATACCCAAAACTAACAAACACAGTAGCTAACTTACTTAAGGTTCACATCCGAACTAGTTTCAGTACGAGGAGGATATCTCATTCTATACACCACATGTTGCAACAATATTTATATATCCATAAATCTAAGACGTAAAGGAACAACTTTTTTGTTTTAAGCTTTTCCAGAATCAATTTCTATGGATATCAAAATCGGGGTGCAAACCAGTGCCTATTAATGAACCTTAACAACTCAAGTCTACCTTATAGCAATAAGAATTGATTACTTACCAAGAACAAACTTGCAAGGGATCAATTTGCCTTAAAAACCAAGTGAAACGAGGAAGAATTTGTGGCTGGAACTTGATAGAAAATAGGTTGAAGAAATGAAGCAAAGAAGAAGAAGAAGATAAGGAAAGAAAAGGAAGATAATGGAGCCTAATAGGTTAAAAGCCACCTACCACCATTTTTTTCCCTTTTCCATCCATCCAACCTTTTTTTTTCTTTTTCTTTTTGTTGTATGCTTTCTTTTTTTTTTTAATTTTTATTATTATTTTTATTTTTATTATCATCATACATACATACATACATACATATACATACATTCATGTATACATATATACATTTACCCAATTTTACTAACCAATAATAAATAAATATATAATTTAATCAATTATTTTAATTTAATTAAATTAATCATGTAAAATTTTTATTAATTCAATCTAGTCTATTTATTCACTTAAATATTAATTCCATGTCATTTTCATCTATATTATAAAACAGAGATATGCATTTCTATACAATTGTAAAATATTTGAAAATAAACTAATTGTATGTCATGAATATATTTAAATAAAAATGCATATTATGCATGTGTTCAAGTGATATATATGCAAATTATATATGTGCAAATGAGATGCTGTAGAAATGCATATGGGAAAAGTCAAGGATGTTACAATTCTCCCCTCCTTTTAAAAATTTCGTCATCAAAATTTGATACCTGGAAATAGGTGTGGATATTGCTTTTTCATATTTTCTTTTGTTTCCCATGTTGCCTCTTCTCATGAATGATTTCTCTATAATACCTTAACTAAAGGTATTTCTCGGTTTCTCAACTATTTAGTCTTGTATCCGATGATTTCCATTGGTTCTTCAACATAACTCATGTCATTTGCAATCTCAATGGCTTGATCTTTGAGTACATGTGTAGGATCTGACTTGTATCTTCTAAGCATGCTCACATGAAACACATTATGAATCTAAGTCATATCTGGTGGTAAAGCCAATTTGTATGCCAGTGGACCAACCTTCTCAAGATTTTCGTAAGGCCCTATGTATCTTGGGCTCAATTTACCTTTCTTGCCAAATCGGATTACTCCTTTCCATGGAGATACTCGTAGAAATACCTTTTCACCCAACTCGTATTCCATCTCCCTTCTATGTTGATCGGCATAACTTTTCTGTCTGTCCTGTACTGCCTTTAGCTTAATCTTGACAACCTTCATTTTATCCACTATATCTTGTACTATCTCTGGCCCTTCTAATGCATGTGTACCTTTTTCATCCCAAATGATAGGGCTTCTGCACTTTCTGCCATACAATGCCTCATATGGAGCCATCTGAATACTGCTATGATATTGGTTATTGTATGAAAACTTTATCAATGATATATACTCATCCCAAACTCCCTTGAATTCCATAGCACATGCTCTAAGCATTTCTTCTAATGTCTGTATAGTTCTCTCTGATTGTCCATCAGTTTATGGGTGGAATGCAGTACTGAAATTTAATTTTATTCCCAATGCATTATGTAAACTCACCCAAAAATGTGAAGTAAACCGTTGATCTCTATCAGATACAATAGATATTGGAATGCCATGCAATCTGACTATCTCATTCACATATAATTTAGCCAAACTCTCAAGTGTACACCCCCATCTGATAGGTAGAAAATGTGCTGACTTGGTTAACCCATCAATAATTACCCATATTGCATCATTTTTCATGGAGTTCTAGGCAATCCATAAACAAAATTCATCATTATCTTTTCTCATTTCCATTCTGGCACTGGTAAAGGATGTAGTTTACCAACTGGTGTCTGGTGTTCTATCTTAATCTGCTGACATGTTAAGCATTTGGAAACATATTCTGCTATGTATTTCTTCATTCTTGGCCACCAGTAATGAGGCTTTAAGTTGTGATACATCTTTGTCATCCCGGATGCATTGCATAAGGTGCATTGTGTGCCTCTTCCATTATTTCCTGACATAAGTTCTCAGTGTTTGGAACATATGCATGACTTTAACATCAGTGTATTGTCTTGCAATTGAAAATCTTTACTGTTTCCCTGCCTTACTAATTCAATTTTCTCACACAATTTAGGATCTTTACTCTGTGCAACTTTGATCCTATCCTTCAATATAGGTCTGACTTGAAGAGCGGCAATCAATGATCCACCATCATGCATATTCAATTGAACATTCATGGACCATAATTGAATCAGATATGGAAAAGAGGATGCTTGCAAGTGAGCTACACTGCTACTGGCCTTCCTACTCAATGCATCTACTACCACATTGACTTTCCCTTGATGGTATTCAATTGTACAATCATAATCTTTCAACAACTCTAACCATCATCTTTGTCTCATGTTTAACTCTTTCTGTGTCATCAAGTAACCCAAGCTTTATGGTCTGTGAAAATCTGAAATGTCTCACCATACATGTAATGGCTGGGCTCCTGCCTGACCGGAACTCGGGCCCGGACTCAAGCTTTCCAGAGCCCACCCACCGTCTCACTGAGACCAACGGGCTGTCGGGGTCCATGGCCCAATACCCCAACCCATCACTGCCAGCCCAGTCCAAGCCAGTCTGTGCAGTAGGTTGTTGGAGGCAGGGATCGAACCCTCAACCTCCCTTTAGCCTCAGTAAGAGACTACCAATTATACCATGAAGCAAGAATAAACTTGCAAGGGATCAATTTGCCTAAAAAACCAAGTGAAACAAGGAAGAATTGGTGGCTAGAACTTGAGAGAAAATAGGTTGAAGAAATGAAGCAAAGAAGAAGAAGAAGATAAGGAAAGAAAAGGAAGATAATGGAGCCTAATAGGTTAAAAGCCACCTACCACCATTTGTTTTCCCTTTTCCATCCGTCCAACCTTTTTTTTTTCTTTTTCTTTTTGTTGTATGCTTTTTTTTTTTAATTTTTATTATTATTTTTATTTTTATTATCATCATACATACATACATACATACATACATATACATACATTCATGTATACATATATACATTTATCCAATTTTACTAACCAATAATAAATAAATATATAATTTAATCACTTATTTTAATTTAATTAAATTAATCATGTAAAATTTTTATTAATTCAACCTAGTCTCTTTATTAACTTAAATATTAATTTCATGTCATTTTCATCTATATTATAAAACAGAGATATGCATTTCTATACAATTGTAAAATATTTGAAAATAAACTAATTGTATGTCATGAATATATTTAAATAAAAATGCATATTATGCATGTGTTCAAGTGATATACATGCAAAATGTATATGTGCAAATGAGATGTTGTAAAAATGCATATGGGAAAAGTCAAGGATGTTACATCCTTAGTCTCTCAAATTATAATCCAGATGAGGTTGGTTGTGATGCTCTTTGTAGCAATTCTATCATATTTCTCATGAGCTTCGTCTGACCCGTATTAGTAGCTGACTGCTCACGGGATGAGTTAGCACCAGATCTCGGTGCTACAGCTCGGCGATGACTTGGTTGCGATGAAACTCTTGCCTTTGTGGGCTCATTACTCTCAGCTTCTTCCACTACTATTTATCTTGATCCAGAAGCCATACCTTACCTATAACATAAAGGTAATGACCCTACTCATTAAAGCGGCGATTCCAAAAATTCAATTGTGGGTGCTCTTCAAGAAATAAACATTTCCAAAATTCACCTTTTTTTTAAAAACCCAAAACCACCGGAACCGGGCTCTGATACCAAAAATTTTGTAACACCCCCTCACCCAAGCCGCACGTGCCCGGATGCGGAGGTGCTACTGTCTGTCTTCTTTACTTCTTTAAATCGCTATATATATATATACATATATTCTATTTAATAAATAATGTACATTTTATTTACATAGCATAGTATTTATATATACCAATTTACTATGTAATGAACTTTAAAAACTAATTTACAACTTATAAGAATATATAATGCGGAAAACAAAATACAAGAGTTCAAAAGTTTATAACCCACTATTTTGAGATCGACTGCTTTAATTTGAATAGAATCACCGCTTGCTTTATCTACCACCTTCAGCTACCTTTCTATATTTGTGCGGAAGGAAACTCTCACGCTAAGCTCTAAGCTTAGTGGTGCATATAAATAAGGCAATATACTATATCATGCAACAAGCATTAACATGTATCATTTTATGCATTAAAATGTTTGCATGCTATTTCTATCAACTTGTTCCTATTTCATACAAGTATAAATATCATGCTCACATATACAACATTATTTTTATTTATCTTTAATGGTAAGTTACTCTGTTAATCTCTTTTTTATTATATCTCAATCTCATATCATCATCATTTTTTTCTTTTTTTTTTTTCTTATTTTTCGACATATCTTCGTTATCTTGCCCACATCACTCTAAATTTGGACTGACTAGACACGCGTTATGGATCATGAGCGCTCCCAGAACTATAGCCACTCTGTCCACTATTTGGCTCAACAGAGCTTCTCAAATCAATGGCGCTCTCCGAGCTTAAGCCACATTGATTGAGTATTATCTCATCATAGATGAATAACCGGACCAAGGGTGCTCTCCGAGCTTAAGCCACATTGTCCTCAATTTATATGTGCTCATCAGAGCTTCTCAAGTCAATAGCGCTCTCCGAGCTTAAGCCACATTGACCGAGCATCTCAGATCAATGGCACTCTCCGATCTTAAACCACATTGATCGAGGAATATCTCATATAGTACGATACCATTCACTCTCTTAATGACATGTCATCTATCCTGATTCTAGTCCACAGGTAGAGTAATGGGCATCTTCATATTTTCACGTCAATCATATGTCTTTATTAAATTTTTATTTTACATCCATTTCATCATCCTCATATTATACATCACATCATCGTCATTCTTAATTTCGACACATCAATATTCTCATGTATCAACATCTCAATTTTCTTGTTTTGCGAACATATTGTCATGTTCATACATATTGGATAACATCTTTTTCATTTGTGTAACTAGTTACATCAATAGATAATCATATTCATAATTTATTTGAAAATAAAGCATTCACGGCCGTAACTACCAATTCATGCCCGTGAATTAGTTCACACCCGTAATCCCAAGCCATGAACGCTACTGGAATGAATCGTGCCAAAAGCATTCACGGTCGTGAATACTCATTTGTGTCCGTGAATGAGTTCATGCCCATGATTCCTAACTGTGAACACTTTTGGAATTAATAGTACCATTTCCACACCAAAGTCACAACCGTGATACAAATCAGTCACAACCGTGAACCATCAGGTTCACGCCCGTGACCCGATAGTCACGCCCATGACTTTCGGCAGCAAATCTGCATATTCACATTTCATTCATTCTAATTACACCAAATCACATCAAAACATAACTCATGCATTTTTGGAGTCCTTTATTCAACATATCATGACTAATATCTATAAATGCCTTAATCATAATTAAATTCTCTAATATGCATCACTTAATTCAACAAATCACAAGAAACTCATTCTTTATCTCTAACATATGGTTTCATGTCATAATCATCATTAATGCATTTCAATCATTAATTATCATACTAGCATGCATTATTTCAAACAAAGATAGGTTATTGCCTTAAGTTATGCACAAACCTTAATCTTTCTCCTTCACTCTTCTAAATAGCTTTCTCTTTTCCTTTGCTCCTTAGTGTTTGTTCCTTATCACTTGGAACTCCTATAACATCATAAATCATTATTATCATCTGATTTTCTCAAGACCCTAAACTCTCTTATTCTATCTCAAAACTCTAATTTCTCTCTCTTTCCATATGAGTCTTGGATGAGTTCAAAATTCGAACTTCTTTAAGAAAAGATGAAGAAGAAGAAGAATCACTTCTTACCTTACTCTTTTCTTCACTAAATCACAACTTTGGAGATTTTCTCTCTCCACCAAACTTGATTTTTCTACCTCGTTCTTGCTCTTCCCAACTTCCTTATGAGTTATGGACCATGAAGATCATCTTGTCTTGATCTTTTCCCTTTCTTCTCTTCCTTTCTCTCTCTAAATTTCTGGTTTGGCTATGGAGGAAATGAGGCTGGCGTGACTAGCAGAGAAGAGAGAAAGAAGAGAGCAGAAAATGAGAAGAAGAATAAGAAAACAAGGGAAAATATAAAAGTCCTTATGTGGGGTCCATAATTTGACCATTTCTTGACACTAGGCTTAATGAACCCATTAATTTCATTCTTTCTCATTGAGTAGCCGGCCAAACCAATTTAAAATGTCTCATCTCTTATGTTAATTAGCAAACAATCTCATTGATCCTCCAAATTTTTGGTAAATTGCAATTTGACCCCAAAACTTATCAAAAATTTGCAATTTAATCATTTACCGTAAATCAACTTCTTTAAACTTTATAATCACTTAATTAGGCATATATCATTTAATTTAGTCATTACTTGATTAATTCTGATAAAAAATCTGAATTTAAATTCTGATCGGTCATACACGTCAATTTCGCGACATGTGTGACTCGGTGTTTAAATTAACGGATATTACAAAGGGCTCGGATGAGCTATTACAGGTTGTGAGATAGGTGGATTAAACTCGGATTATGAGCGCCCCTATCTTATGTCCTACATCCAGATAGTTGAAGTTTAGAGTTCTGGGGCAAAAAACATGTGTAACAATGAAAGCTTAGAAAGTCTTGGGCCAATTAAAACTAATATAATGCAATGTTAATATCAGGTAATTGATATGATAATTGGAAATGTGATATATGTATATGTGTATGGTATACATGGATTTATTATAGTATGTCTATGGTAAGATATGCATGTTGGTTCAATATTAAAGCATAATATGGCTAGAATGTATGATTCTATGAATGATCATGAGGTGAATGACATGACATTTACGATTAAGCATTAGTTTGCTTAATGTGTGGGTTTCTTGTGTGCAAGTTCAGATCCAGTAGACAAGAGTTGACTAGAAGAGTCGCGAACCCCTATAAATCAGTCAGAGTGCACCCAAATTGGGGTTTATTTATATTCATGGCATATTATGTATTCTTGTTTATGTCATGGGATTCTAGATTTTGTTTTACATGTCTCAGTTTTAAGAACATGTAATGATGTATTTATAAAATAAGGCAAATAAAGCCAAAAACATATTTTATGTTATAGTTGATCGTTGGATCAGAATTTTAATATTATAATGGATTTTGACGATTTTATGCATAATTATGATGAATAGGTTTTAAATATGAAATTTTTAATTTAATCAGTTTATGCACAATCTGTAGTATCCGTCGGCATAGTTGGGAGGTTTTCTCGGCTACATCAGAATGTGTTAAGTTTAAAACAAAAGAGAGACTTTTAAATAAACAAAGAGGATTTTTAAGATATAGAGTAAAAGGGAAATAAAAAAAAAAGTGATATGCCACACATCTTAATCCTAATCTTTCCCTCTCTAAACACATAACTAATAAGCCCTACTTTATAGGTGTTACATATTAAACAAAAGATAAGGAGATAGAGAGATAGAGAGAACAAGACACATAAGATTTATAATCTTTCTCATCATTGAATTGCACCAAGAAAAAGTTTCTTTCCAAATCAATATAACCTTATATCCATCATAGGATTTTCAAAGCGTGTCAGTTTTCTCATATAACATGTTATCATTGATATCCCAGCCCTATAAGCAAACCATAATTGCCTTCTTCCATGGTTTTACTATGTGAGACTCAAATGAATATGACATGTCATAAGAAAGGAAATAAGCTTATCTTCAAAGGTTATATCTTAAACATCATGTATGTCATCACCATTATTAGAATCAATAACATAACTGTCTAAATCATAATTATAATTTTTACAATCCTTATCCATAGAGGCATTAATCAATGTCTTGTTTGTCTTTCATAACATTAAGGTTCGAGAAGAGTGTATCCTTATAAAAGCCATCAATCTTGTTAATTCTTGTCTTTTTGTTATCACAAGAGTCAATCGCTAAAGATACAATTTCTTTCTACTTCTATCATCAAGTAATATTGAAGGTGGGATCTTATGTAGGGTGTCCACTATAGAGATGGGTAGGCTTGCTTCAGCCATTTCCTACCAGTTTTAATTTCCACTTGTTAGTACAATTAATATAAATAATAATTTGTATAATAAAATTATAAAATATATTGATATAAAAAGACATCTACAAAATAAAAAAGGAATATAAATCAATCATCTGTAAAAGAAATTAGTAATGAAATCAAAACATGAAATTTTTGAATTTCTATTTTGGCTAACTATTTCCTATAATTAATTGCATGAGCAATACTACGTATGGACATTTGAAATAATGATTATCTAACACTTACTATTGATTGGTTGATGAATGTTTATTACTCTCTTCGCTCTACTTCAAATGTCTATTTTGAGATTTTTTTTACTTAAAGTGTACATTTAAGAAATCAAGGGAGTATCAATACATATTTTTCCACTTTATCTTTCTTTATTGAAATTATGCAATCTTTCTTGAAGAATTGGTAGATAGTGAGATAAATTATAATGAGAAGTTTATTAAATTTAAAATAATTAATCATTTTTTTAATTTCTGCAAACAAAACCAAAATAGAAAAAAAAAGAGTAAAGAGGGAGAAAATAATCAATTAATTATATTTGATGGGGTTTATATTAAATATTTACTAACAAATGAGATGATAATAAGTATTTTATCTATTTCACTTCAAATATCTATTCTAGATTTTTTTTTATTCATTTCAAGTGAGCGTTTAGTTTAATTATTAGCTGCAACTGAGCCAAAAGTATTCAATAATTTTTTACCAATAGTTGATAGCTAATAGAAAGTCTAATCAATTGTTTTTTGAAAAACTCTATTTTGAATCTTTTTTTAAATATGCAAAATTTTTTCTTATAATAAACAAATTTAGTCTCTTTAGAATAAAAGACATCATTTTTTCCTTTTGATATTTGCCACATCCATCGTAATTCACATTCTACTATTTTTCATCGGTTAATTGCACCTTCTTCTACACCATTATAAAAGAGAAACCAATATAAAAAAAATATTAAATTAATTGATTATATTTATAAATTCCATATACATTTTAAAAAATTTTATTTATAATTGATTAAATTTTATTATTGTTATTATTTTAATTATTAAAATAAATAATTATGTCCAATTATCAATTTATTTATTATTTATTATTTTGTATGCATTATAGAAAAAATATGTATTTACATTCTAGTAGCAACAACTCAATTAATGTTATCAAATATCAATATCAATTAGTTATTAGCTACTAGCTGTACATAACAACTAAACCAAATGAAGCCCAAATATTTATTTTAAAAATCAAAAGAGTATTTGATGCATATTTTTTCATTTTACTCTCATTTATTGAATTTACATACTTGTTTTTAGCATTTATAAGAAAATTTTAAGGGAAATTTTAATATAAATTTTATAAAATCGATAGAATATAATTACTTTCTTAATCTATATTTAGAAAAATCAAAATCGAATGTGAAACTAAGGATAGTTCTCTTAATTGCATAAATACTAATTTCATAATTAAAAAATAAATAAATTACAGAAAATTTCATTAGATTTTAATAAATTATAGTCAAAAATAAAATTTTAAAAAATTAACAGTTTACCTCTCTGTCATTTGAAAAAATGTTTATTCATTTGATATTGTATAAATTTCAAACAATATAATTTAATATATTACATAATTTTTCTATATTTAAAATATTTTTATATAAATTTTTTAGATTTTTATATACAGTCTAATAACGTTTATAATGGTTTAGAGTTTTTGATTATTATCAATAAATATAATTACAGAATAACCAGTACATTTAAATTACAGTCGTTTTAATTATTATTTCAAATAATATTTTTATTAAATGATATGAGATAAACTGTTAATTTTTTAAAAATTTATTTATTTATTGTAATTTTTGAAAATTTAAAATGATTTTGTGTAATTTACTTTTTTTGAAAATATCTATTAAAGAAAAAGATAAAAAATTTATTTGTTTCCACAAATTGCGACAAAGAGTCGCGACTGTCTGAGCAGCCGCGTCTCACCTATTCATAGTACAACAAATCAGGGCACTTTCAAAATTTTGATTTTTCCAAGCCTTTGGTCAATAATCATGAGACACGTTTCAAATTAATCTAAACCTGATCACAACCTGACCTAAGCATGTACAAATCTTAAAGAAGAGTCTCTAGACGCTCTGTAAAAGCGAAGAAGACGACACGAGAAAATGAAATTCCATCAAGAAAGAGAGAGAGAAAATTCAAAATTGAAGAAAAAGCCAAAGCGCTCTTCTCAAGTGTGAATATTTTTCAAGAGAGGGAAAGAGAAACCCAATCCCGTAATCCATGCATTGGTTCCAGTTTTGATAGCTAGTGTTGTGATGTGATGTGTGTGGCTTGATTTCTGTTCACTTTTTTTTTTTAATTTTGCTGAAATCCCCAAGCCGTAACAGTGCTAAACAGGTAGAGAAACCGCAACAACAATCTCGTTTCAAAAAGAATGAGAAAGAAAATCCAATACCCAGAAACCAAGGTATCCCATTTTGTTAATGTTTACTCTACTTGAAGCTGAAGAAAGAAACTGGGTGTTTGAGTTTCGGAAGGATTTAAAGAGAATGGGAATATTGTACGAGGATTTGGTGGTGATTAATGAAGCTGAGAAGCCAGGTGATTTTACTGTGATCACCGTAAATTGCCCTGATAAAACTGGTCTGGGTTGTGATTTGTGCAGGATCGTCTTGCTTTTTGGATTAAGCATTTCTAGAGGAGGTGAGATTTTATTTGGTTTGGTATTGATTATCCTCTTCCTTTTTTCATTGCATTTCTTTTTTTGAAGAAAAAAAAAATTGTTGATCTGCTTTACGTGGGTGTGGGGTTTATATGACGTGATCATTCTCCTTTAGTATAAAAAATGGTGGTGATTCTTGGATTTTTGTTTTGATTTTACTGTGAGGTTTGCAATTAGTGAGAAAGTAAGTATGATGGGTTGTTGTGAATTTATAAACTCTTCAGCCATTTTATGATGTTTGGATCTGAAATATGAAGGAACCATTAACGGGTAATTCTGTTTCGTACATTTTAGGTTTGCCTCATTTCAATTTGGGGGCTGATGGTTGAGATTTTTAGGAAAATATAAGGTTTATTTATGATCTGTCATTCCGTGAAATTTAAGGTTTTTCTTGGTTATTATAGTGAAAATTTCCTGTTTACTTCTATGAGACAATGAAGATAAGATTTGTGTGACACATTTTTTATGCTTCTAATATAGTTTTTTTCTTCTTTTTTTTTTCCTGGATTAATTTTGTGTAAATGAAGACCTGCAAACGGATGGAAAGTGGTGCTATATAGTGCTTTGGGTGGTGGGAAAACCAACCACAAAGTGGAGTTTGTTGAAGACAAGGCTATTGGAGGTGTGCCCATCTTATTTTTCGACATCAGAAATTTCCTACTATAGATCAGAGAACCAGCAGCCCAAGGAGCCAGATGTGTTTCTCTTGAAGTTCTGGTGTTCTTATGATCGGGAAGGCCTTTTACACGGTACTTTGAAATCTCCCATTCTTATTGTTATGTTCTTGAGTTAATCAAAGTAACATTTGCGTTGATAAAGACATTGAAAGAAAAGGCCTCCCATATGCGATAAGAATATGCTGCTAACAATCTGCCTAAGGAAATGCTATTAGCTAAACTAGCAATGTCAAATCTCTCCTTAATTCTCGTAGAAGGTGAAAAGGATGTAAAGAGTTCTCTTTGGATATCTTTGATGATATTTACACTTTTTATTTGATTCCTATGAGATCCTATCTCTCATTAATTCTCTGTCAAAATGATTCACTGAGGGGTGGAAAGGATGACCTGAGCATTACAATGTTGTCATGGAACTGATCATTGTCATCATGCGTGAAGTGACTCTTAGTGGATGGACGCCATGTAAATGTTGTAGCTCAGTTTTTGCTGCATATGATGCCATGGTTCTTAGAAAGATGTTTTTGTATTTATTAGATGGGCATGTGTTCATGATGGAAATTATGTTTTCATGTTTCTTCAGATTCCAAACCACAATATTTATGTTAATTTTTGGCCATTGGGATTTAAAACTAATACAGCAGTCTCTTAGCTTCCAATTGTGTTGTAGGGAAATGAAACACAATAGAATGATGATATTAGGAAGATTTTTATTCAGATTCCACACCAAAATATTCAAGTTTTTATTTGAGTGATTGAGATTTGAAACTAATAGAGGTGTTTTTTAGCTTCCCATTGTATTGTAGGGAAATAAAATTCGAAAAGTGACATTAGGAAGAACTTTATCATTTGAAAGTGCCATACTCCCTTAATTTTCATTAAAAAGGTAAGTGCGTTTTTAATTTGGAGCTTTTACTCTTTTCTTTTAAGTTTTCTGTACCTTTATTTTTCTTCCTTTTTACACCTGGAATGGGTATTTTTGTCCCATTATTTTGTTTCGTTTTGATATTTGATTTATTGTGGAGTCTGACAGCATTTAGGATTGTCTTCTAGTTAGTTTCTAATTAAAAATTTATTTCCTTTATAGATGTAACTGAAGTTATTTGTGAGCTGGAGCTGACCATAAAGAGAGTGAAAGTGTCCACTGCACCAGATGGGAGAGTGATGGACCTATTTTTCATCACAGATACAAGGTTTGTTATTCTTGGAAACTTTATCTTCAATGGGTCTCATTTCTTCTTGTAGGCTTTTAGGTCTTATAATTTATTTTTATAGCTGTTTATGATTCTTTATTTGGATTTTATAGCATTTTAGGATAGTCCAACTTAGGTAGGAGAGTGAAATTGAGCCAAGTCGAGTCAATGCAATAGGAAGCTTGAGCTCGACTTGACTTAAAAAACTCGAAACTTGATTTGATTTAGTTTTTCGTTTCTGTATTGACTTGATAAAATAAAATATTTAGCGTACTCGAGCTTGGTTCAATTAGATTTTAATTATAGATTCAAATTAAGATTTTATTAATCTCAAAATTAAAACTTGGACGACTATAGTTTGGGCTTGAAATGGCATTTTTTCTTATGTATGAAGGGCATATTGATGAATAATATGTATTATTTATTTAAATGTATTATTAATATTAAATATATCTAAATTACATAAAAGTGGTGAGCTACTTGAACTGAGTATTATAATGCTTGAACTTGGCTAGACTAATTACTGCAGCAGCTAGAGCTTGCTGAATAAAAGTTGAGTCAAAGCTTGAATAATATGTTAGTTAAACTCAGTAACTTGACTCATTATTCCCCTAATAGGGAGATATTCAAAGAGTATTTGAAAACTTTCAAGTGTAATTAGTAACACCTAAAGCATGAGAAGAATTCAGTTTTGCTTTTCGACTTAAATAAAATGTAATAACCTTTGTTCAACACGTGGTATTTAATTAGAGTTTATGAGTTCTGCAAGTCATTTGAAGAAATTATTTAGATAGCTGTAGAAACCACCCAGCATATAAGGGTAATCAATGAGTATTAAAATTGTGTTTCTGTTTCTGATGAGAGAGAGAGAGAGAGAGAGATGTGGCTGGGGCTTTCATTCCTCTGATTGAGTGATATTTGCATATCTTTCTATTAGGGATCTCCTCCATACAAAAAATCGGCAGGAGGAAACAATTCATTATCTGAAAGATGTATTAGGGGATGCCCTAATAAGTTGTGAGATTGAATCAGCTGGTGCAGAAGTTACTGCATGTTCTCAAGGCTCATCTTTTCTTCCATCTGCAATCACAGAAGACATGTTCAGTTTGGAGCTGCCTGATCGACACCGAAATGGATTTCTCACCCCCAATCCTGTATCTGTTACAATGGATAACACCCTGAGCCGCTCACACACTCTTATTCAATTTCTTTGCAAGGATCATAAGGGTCTTATGTATGATATCATGAGAACCCTGAAGGACTATAATATCCAGGTAAGTTATGTTATCTGTGCGAGCTTTTTTTTTTATCAGCAGTATGGAACTTAGACTTTGTTATGTGTTGGCCTGAGGACTTGAGTACGAGAATTAGTGATGACAGCAAATAGTATCTCTGCAAAAAGGAATGGTCCTTTCCTCCCATGAAGTGATCATTTTACTATTGACTTGTTTGTTCACATAGCGTGATAGCGAAAATCACATGATACTGTGTCCAAAATTTGCATCAGCATTTTACCCCAAAAAATGTTTATAGATCATCATGTGAGGACAAGGGTCATAACTTATGCGAAAGAAAGGATCATGAGCATCATTTACAAGTAAAAGTGATTTTTTAATCTGTTACCGATATGATATATTTTTACTATCTTTCTTTTCTTTTTAGATTTCTTATGGACGGTTTTATGCAAGCCCAAGGGGGAATGCTGAAGTGGACCTTTTCGTAATGCAAGCAGATGGCAAGAAGATAGTTGACCCCAACAAGCAAGATGCGATGTGTTCTCGTTTGAGAATGGAGCTTCTGCGCCCCCTTAGAGTTGCTGTGGTTAGCCGAGGTCCTGACACAGAGCTGCTAGTTGCCAACCCTGTTGAGTTGTCTGGGAGGGGCCGCCCTCTTGTCTTTTATGATATTACCCTGGCTCTCCAAATTCTGAATGCCAGCATCTTCTCCGTACGACTCTTATTCCATTTTTTTAGGTGAACAAATGAATGCTTTTATATGTCCGACACTTAATGCTGCCATATATTTTCGTTTCATCTTGTTAGGTGGAGATCGGAAGACACATGATTCATGATCGGGAGTGGGAGGTGTACAGGATACTGCTCGACGAAGGGGTTGGATTTAGTGTTCCCAGGAACAAGATAGAAGAGGGTGTTAGAAAACTACTAATGGGATGGGATTAGATTCAAACACTTGGTTTAATGAGGAGCCCGTCACCCTCACTGTACAGCACATTTCCTAGGCCTGCTGCTGGGCACTAACCACATACAAAAACTGTAAATAATGGAAAGGCTTATAGAGAAATGATGAGCTCTTTTATTTTGGACTATTCTGATTCTACATTGCTTTATGAGTTGATGCTCTGATTTTCAACCATTAGATTACCACTGTACATATCTCTAAAAGCTCCAGTGGTCCTTATCCTAAGCTTAAGATCAATAAATGATTGGATTCTAAGCCATTAGCATTCACCTGCATTAAATTGAATATTAATTAAAAAAAAGGTTTAGGTTCATTAGTATTTCTGCTTTTGTCTAAAAAGATAAATATATCAATTTATTATTATTTTTAATTAATACTAATGAACCTAATGATAAGCTTAAGATCAATTTATTATTATTTTTAATTAATACTAAGGAACCTAATGATAAGCTTAAGATCAAATTATTATTATTTTTTTATACAAAAAGGAGAGCAAAACTCGTAGAAAAGCAACGAACAAGAAAAAGAAATTCTGCAAATATCATGAAAGAGCTAATGAGCTAGGCTATGTGAAGGATCCACCAAAATATGGCTGCCAAGACTGAATTTGTGAGTTTTAGAAGCGATGAAATCTACAAGAAAATTTGCTAATTTAACAATGGCAAAACTCTTTCTCGGGTTGTGAATAGCATATGTGAGAGAATGACAATGAGCCAACATGTTCCAATTGCCTTATATCATTTCAATTACGCACTGATTATCCGATTCAATAAAGAGCTTATCATTATGTAAGTTTTTGGCCAATTTCAATCCCTCATAAATTGTGTAACGCTCTCTCCTTTAATTAGAATTAATTCAACTAAATGAGCGAATGACACATATACCTATTGTGGAAAATCCGTAAAAACTTAAATTTTTTTTTAAAACCCTTTTTGACACAAACATATTACATATAAAACCATCACATGTATCTTTAAACATTTTTTATCCATAAAAAAAACATAATTATATATATATATATATATATATATATATATATATATATATCTGATGTTTACAAAATACACATACTCTTAAACAAAAGATTATATATACTTCAAAATACAAGATATGTATGAAGGTAAATAATCCATAAATCCATGTCATGTACAAAATGCAAAATATAACATATCATCGACCATTGTTGGGTCTGCTTTGTTGTTTCTGAACTTGGGTCTACTTTTCTGGATCAATTACTATTTTTATCAACTAGATTTTGACTTGCGTAAATAAATACCTGCATGTTAAGCTATTAAAAGTTTAGTAGTACATATAGATATATAAATTCAATATGCAGTCACATAAGGCATATCAACCTATTTCATATTTATGGCATCATATAAAAACATCAAGCATGAAAATAAGATCATGATATCATGTAATATACCTTACCTTATGGAACTGATAAAATACCATACCTTTATACCATGGTTAAGCAAACACTTACTGGTGTTCATAACATATAACATATCAATGCATTTCTCATCTTTTATGTAATATCCGCTAATTTAGGTTCCGAGTCGCACGTGTTGTGATGTTGACGCATGTGACCGATCGGAGTCTAAATTCGGATTTTTACAAAAATTCATTAAGAAATGGTTAAAATAAATAATAAATGCCTAAATAAGTGATTATAGAGTTTAAAGAAGTTGATTTACGGTAAAAGACTAAATTGTAAAATTTGATAAGTTTTGGGGTCAAATTGCAATTTACCGAAAATTGGAGAATTAATGAGATTAATGGCTAATTAACTTAAGAAATTTGGACATTTAAAATTTGGTTGGCCGGCCATGATATTAAAGGAAGATGATTAATATTGATTAAGTGTAAAATTGGGAGAAAATGGTCAAATGGTGGGTCCCACATGAAGATTTTTTGGATACCCTATTTAAGACTTTCTTTTCTTCTTCTACTTCTCTTCATTTTCTGCTCCTTCTCTCTTTTCTTTACCAGTCACGCCAGCCACAACTGCTCCTTCATAGTTCACCTTGATTCTAGAGAGAGAAAGGAAGGGAAAAGAAGGGAAAGAGCAAGACAAGGTGATTTTCATGTTCCATAACTCATAAGAAAGCTAGAAAGAACAAGAAAGAGGAAGAAAAATCAAGTTTGGTAGAGAGAGAAAATCTCCAAAGTGGTGATCAAGTGAAGAAAAGTGTAAGGTAAGAAGTATTTCTTCTTCCTCTTCATTTTTCTAAAGGAAGTTCGAATTTTGAATTCATCTAAGACTTATATGGAAAGAGAGAGAAACTAGGGTTTTGAGAAAGAAAAAGAGATCTTAGGGTATTGAGGAAATCAGATGATGATGATGATAATAATTTATGATGTTGTAGGAGTTCCAAATGACAAGGAACAAGCTCTAAGGAGCAAAGGAAAAGAGAAAGCTACCTAAAAGAGTGAAGGAGAAAGATTAAGGTTTGTGCATAATTTAAGGCAATAGCCTATTTTTGTTTGAAATAATGCATGCTGAACATGATTGTAGATAAATGCAATTTCAAGAATGATGATGATTATGGCATGAAACCATAGGATTAGACATGTATGAGTGAGATCCTTGTGTGACTTTGAATTAATGATGCATGTTAGAAAATCTTGTATGATCAAGGCATGTGCATGTATTGAAAAGTAATAAGTTGAGTAAATAGCCTTAGAAATGCATGAAATAGAATTTGGTATGATTTGGATGATGTTAGAATGAATGAAAAGTGAATATGCAGATTTCCTGCTGAAAATCACGGGTTTGACTATTGAGTCACGGGCGTGAACTTAAGGGTTCACGGTTGTGACTGATTGTGTCACGGTTGTGAATTTCTGGGTGGAAATGGTACTATTCATTCCAGAAGCGTTCACGAGTTGGAATCACGAAAGTGAACTTATTCACAGGCGTGAATGAGTAATCACGACCGTTAATGCTTTTGGGCGATTCATTCCAGTAGCGTTCACGGCTTGGGATTACGGGCGTGAAAGTAGTAATCACGGCCGTGAATGCTCTGTATTTGAAATTATGAATGTGGTTATTAAATGAGGAATTCAGGTAAGTAAATGAAAGTTATTGTCTATCCAGCAAAATAAGAATGATATGGATATGGATATATGTATATATATATATATATATATTGATGCGAGAATGTGATATATTGTGATATAGAAAAATGAATTGTCATGGATAATATATGAAATCTGATGTAGATGATAAACATGAGAATATTGATGAATCTAGTAAATGATTGAAAAGATGTATGAGTATGACTATATGTTTGCAAAATAAGAAAATTGAGATGTTGATAAAAATGAGAATAATGATTGATGTGAAAATAATAAAGAAGCCCATTACTCTACTTGCGGACTAGAATCAGGATAGATGACACATCATTAAGGGGGCGAACGGTATTGTAATATACCTCAACCAATGTGGCTAAAGCTTGTGTGAGCGCCATTGGTCTGGGATGCTCAGTCAGTGTGGCTAAAGCTTATGTGAGCGTTACTGACTTGAGAAAGCTCCGATGAGCACATATAAATGAGGACAAGGTATCATAAGCTTGTGTGAGTGGCCTTGATCCGGTTATTCATCTATGATGGAATTATACTCAATCAATGTGGCATAAGCTTATGTGAGTGCCATTGATTTGAGAAGCTCTTATGAGCCAGATAGTAGACAGGGTGGCATAAGCTTGTGTGAGCGCTCCTGATCCATAACCCGTATCCAGTCAGTCCAAAAATTTAGAGTGATGTGGGCAAGATAATGAGGATATGTCGGAAAAATAAGAAAAGGAAATGTAATGATAAAGAGATTTACAGAATACTTTGCTATTAAAGATAATGAAAATAACAATGTTTATATGAGCATGACCTTTATACTTTTATGAAATAGGAATATGTTGATAGTCATGCATGCAAACATTTTAATGCACAAAATGATAATTGTTAATGCTTGTTGCATGATATAGTATATTGCCTTCTTTATATGCACCACTAAGCTTAGAGCTTAGCGTGGAGTTTAATTTCCACACAGATATAGAAAGGTAGCTGAAGACGCTAGATAAAGCAAGCGGTGATCCCATTCAAAATCTTGAGAAAGTGGGTTTCAAGTTTTGAAACTTTTGTATTTGACTTTTATATTAAAGAAATGTTTGAGTTTGTAAAACTTACTTTTAAAGTTTGTTAAAAATTACTCTGATGTTAAAAATTACCATTTTATGTAAATAAATTGTACTCTGATTTTTATTTATATCCATATATATTCATGAGTAAATATATATATATATATATATATATATATATATATATATATATATATATATATATATATGAAGTATGAGAAAGACAGGCGTCAGCGCTTCCTTATCCGGGCACGTGCTGTTCGGGTGAGGAGGCGGGTGCTACATTTTACCTATGCTATTAAACCATTTTCATTGTAATGTATAGTAACCATTAATTACTTTAACCTTTTCTTCCAACAAATCTTTACACGGACTATTCAGATACGAATTGTGAACATGGGTGTTCTTCGAGGTTAAACCACTATGCCATTGTTTATAATTATGTATGCCCATTCGGGTTCCTCAAGTCAAGAACACTCTCCGAGCTCAAACTACCTTGACTGAGTAAAATATATATCTTTTGCATGAAACTTAGGATTAAGGGTGATCTCTGAGCTTAAACCACTTTATCCTTAAAAGAAATCATTATGTATAATATAACTATGGTACCGAATGCCCCCTTAATTGTATACCATTTATCCTAATTCTAGTCCTAGTATCGAGCCTGAGCTTTGCTTGTACCTAAATTTTTTGATGTACTTTTATATAAACCTTTTCTTATCATGCAATATTTGTAACATATGAAATTCACCATGTATCATATATGCATAAACAATCACATAGAAACATGTCTTCTATTTATATCATACCACTATGGAAACATGGGCATATCCATTATATTGCAATTATGAAAGAAACAACATATAAAATTTTAAACATGATTCACATGCATGAACTATGTGTTCACGGCCGTGAAGGTTTATTCACGAGCATCCTTACCCGTGAACCAAATCGTAAACTAAATCATGAATATCTCTATCCAAAACTTGTACATTTATTTATGGGTGTGACTAAGGGAATTTACAATCATGAGTTAAGTGGTGACTCAAACCATGAAGCCTTTTGCTTGATCTGGGCAATTCCGAATTGATGATTCACGATCGTGAGCCCTATGTCATGGGCATAAATCTGGATTTTCCAGCAAAACTACCATAAAAACAAGGCATTCAAGTAATTCCACATGCATGGCTCCAATGATTGTCTTATGACAACTTTTTCCTATCAACATTCTCATCAAAACATGAATTATTATGCTATATCATCAATTAAGCACATAATTGCACATTTCCTCATAAATTACTTACCAAACTTATTCAATATCATAATCATGCATTTATGGTTCAACAACCCTTTTATAACTTCATTAACATTACCACTTCTTACCTTTTAACCACCATATCTTAACATACCATTCAATGCACATATGACATATCCATTACAATGTTCCTTTCAAGCATCATAATCATATTCATTATGCACATTTTTTGCATATAAAAATATAAGTATCATCAATGCTCATTTAAGATATACTAACATTCATTTCTAACCACAAAATGACATACAAAGAATTTAACACATATTTAACACACATCATGACATCATTTGGAATTTAAATGCATATATGTACATACTGTAATGCCCGATAATTTAGGCCACGGTCGCGGTTGATCGAAATCCGGCGCGCTGAACCGATCAGGGTCTAAATTCGGACATGAAAGAAATAAATTTAAATAATAATAAGATGGGAGAAAAATATTTTGAATATTATTAATTGAGAATTTTGAAGTTTGGAATTAAAATTGGGAAAAAAATTATTTTTCGCTGAACGAAATTTGGAATTGCAGTGTTTTTGGCACAGAAATTCTAAGAAGGCATAAAAATGAAATATTCTTTATCTAAGGAAAGAAATATTCTTTTGATTAAAATAAAGTAAGAGTGATTTAAATTAATGGACCAATAGGAAGCAAGATTAGTAACTAATCCTAACCACCCACCTAATCCAACTATAAAAAGTCAAATTTTCACTTTTTTGACCATTCTTCTTCTTCTTCATCTTGACCAAACTCATTTCTCTCTCTTTTCTTCTTCTTTGCCGTGAGCTTCTCCTCTCCCATTTACTTTTGTTTTTCTTTCTTCAAATCAAGCTAAGATTAGATGAAAAAAAAGGGGATTAAGGCAAGATCATGAAGAAAATGAAGTAAAGTGAGCAAAACTAAGGAAGAGGAAGGAAGAAAGGAAGAAAAAAAAAAGAGAGTTTTTAGCCATTTGGAAGATCATCAAAGGTGAGTTTAGATTTTCCATCTCCTTACTTTCTTCTTCTCTTTTCTTTGAGTTTGAGGTTAGTTGCCATTATAGCTAGTAAATTAGGGTTATTAGTATGCTAATGGTGATTAAGGGTGGATTAGTGTGATTAGTGTAAAATTTATTGTTAGGGCAAGGAAGTGAACAACCTTTGAACCAAAATCAAAGGGGAAGCAAGGGCAAGGAAAAGGCTATCTAAGAGGAAGAGAAAAGTGAAGAAAAATAGAACTTTGAGGTATGTACATTTGGCAAAAATTCAATATAGAAAAGTATTGATTTTGATTTTGTGATGTAGTGAATTTATGTATGAAATTTTGAACATTTGATTGAGTGATTAAATGATGCCATGAATGTGAAAATAAAGACTAGAAAATGAGGTTGATGCATGAAAATGGAAAATGTATGAATTATTTGATGTGCTGGAAAATTCGTCTTATGAACAGTATCTAGTGTTTTTGTCATAACTTGAGTTCTGGATATCATTTCTGAGTGATTCTTGCTGGATTGGAAAGTTAAGACATAAGTCTTGAACTTTAATTCAGACCATTAGACCTAAATATGCCTGGAATTAGGTGAAACATGGACTCAAACTTTGAACTAGAAATCTGTCCAGAAAAAAAAATACTGGACAGATTCCAGTGAACATAGATTGGAAAACAATTCCTAACTTTTTATAAGAAATTATTTTTAATGTGATTCCAGTTGGAAATTAAAGATAAGAGATGTACCTACATTTTTCTAGTTGATCACTTGTCCAAATTCCATCTAGAAATGGATGAAAAAGATATAGAAAGATTAGGAAGAAATCTGTCCAGTAAAATACTGGGCAGATTGCAGCGAACGTAACTTAGGAGAAAATTTATAAATCTTGCTAAAACATTTTTTTTGATGTGATTCCAGTTGGAAATTAAAGATAAGACATGTACCTATATTTTGTTACATGATCACATGTCCAAATTCTGTCTAAAAATAGATGAAAAATGCAGAGCAACATAAGGTAGAAATGTTGTCCAGAATAGGACAGCTGGTAGAAATGTGTTGATTGTGGATTTATGTGTTAGAAAATGTATTGATTGAATTTTTATTATAGTTATAATGATTAAATGAGCTAGTATGAGGTTGTAAAATATTGAATGAGAATTATTGCATTTATATGGAATTTATATTAATGTTTTCCTACATAATTTATGCAAATATGAATAAAGGTAACAAATGTAATTTAAGCCCTATAACATCTAGTCGAGAACTAGAAATTAGGATAAGTTGACATGCCAATAAAATGGTAGAAATGTAGGCACTAAATATAATAGTGCTGAGTTAAAATTATGTAGGCACTAAAAATAATAGTGCTGAGTTGAAATTTACGTAGGCACTAAGAATTAGTGTTGAGTTCGAAATTTACGTAGGCACCAAAAAGGTGTTGAGTTGTTATTGAAAATGTAGGCGTTAAACGCCGAGTTATAAAATAATTATGTAGGCGCCGAGTATACTGCCGGAGAGCAGAAACCCTGTATCCAGTGTTTAGTTTCGGTCTAAGATGTCGTGGGCTATTAAATAAATAACAGAAAAAAAATGTGAAGTATGAAATTCATATTGTAAATTTTATATCTTGTATTGTTAAAATTTCAAGCATGCTTAATGAATAAAATGTCATAATTCATGAATTGAATATTTTTGCATGAAGAAAATAGTTTATTATTAATTGAATATTTGGCATGCTAAATAGGTTAATTGTAGTTTCTAAAATTTTATTTTAGAATTATTTATGTAATGATTGGATAGTTGCCAAACGTACCACTAAGCTAGTAGCTTAGCGTGTGTGTTTCACGCGCAGATAAATAGAAGTAGCTGTTCCGATAGGGCGACCGAAGAAGAGGGAACCCCAAGATCAGATTGCAGCAGTCTAGTTCTTTTTGTATGTTTTGATAATGATATTGTAAAAATTAAGTTTTAAGAATTTTGTTGATGTAAATTTGTGGCTTGTAATATTTATAAGTAATGGATTTGGTAATTATATATATCTAGAATTATTGTAGTTATATTTTTAAATATCATGGTTTAATGAATAAGTTATTTTGAATCACAATATTCTCATCACTAGATATATATTTAAATTGAAAAAAATATATATTTATACAAAATTGAGCGTTGGTTTTAAATTAAATGAGCTTAGTAGCACTTCCATATCCTATTAGCGATTAGTAGGGTAATTGAGCGCTACATTTAGTGGTATCAGAGCTCAGGTTAATGATTCTTAATAAGTGGGTGTAAAATAGAATATGTGTCTCATTTATATGCATAAAATGCTGCAATTATCTGATTTGGGTCCCTTCTCTTGGTTTATAGGTAGATATGAATTCGGAATCGGAACAAGATTTCTCAGAAGATGAACTGAGTAATAGTCCTTCACGCTCAGCCAATCCCAGACAACCTCAATATGTGAGAGATTCCGGGCCGAGTGTAGTAGCTCCTCCGAGAGCAGAGAGACAGGATAATTTAGGACAGGAGCCTCTTATGGAGCAGATAGCTAATTTATTGCAACGGATAGTACAAGCAGTTCCACAACCAGCTCCACCTCCTCCTCCACCTCAGCCAAAACCCCAGATTGATAAGCTGAGAAAATATCTGGCCACAGATTTTATGGGAAGGAGAGAGGATGACCCAGCAGCTTCAGAGTTTTGGATGGAATCCACAGAAAGGGTGTTTGAGGAATTGGAGTGTCCAGAGGAACATAAGGTTAGATATGCAGTGTTCCTTTTAAAAGATCATGCCTATGATTGGTGGAAATCAATTTTATCAAAGCCCCATACTCCGAAGCCACCTTCCTGGAATTTCTTCAAGGCAGAATTTAGCAAGAAATATGTGCCAAGAGTTTATGTGAATGAAAAGAAAAGGGAGTTTCAAGACTTGAAGCAGGGAAGCATGTCAGTCGCCGAGTATGAGATGGAATTCACCCTACTAAGTAAATATGCGACTGGAATCATCGCTGATGAGGCAGACAGATGCCGAAGATTTGAGGATGGGCTTAATGATGATATTGTGAATATGGTGACCGCCCTTCAGCTTGAGGATTTTGCTACACTAGTATCCTCAGCCATTAGTGTGGAAAAGAGGTCAAAGAGAAAGAGGATAGAAGAGCTACCACGAAGACAGACATTTATCATGGGCCAGACATCAGGTAAAAGGGGGCGGACAGCGCCTAGGTTTTTCCAGTCACAGGGTACTAGATCAAACTTTTCAACTAGGCAAAGCCAGCGGTCCAGGCTAGAGGGATCTACAGCTAGTGCACCAGCTTCGGGTAATAGGAGATTCATATCTATCACATGTCAACATTGTGGGAGATCACATGCAGGTGATTGCTGGTGGATTACTGGAGCATGCTTACGATGCGGATCTACTGAGCACAAACAGAAAGATTGCCCGAGAGGAAGAGGTACAGGTGGTGTAATATCAGTTCAGGTTCAGAATGTCACTCGAGGCAGAGGCAGGGGACAAGGACAGTCTAGAAGTGGCAGAATTGGGCAGAGTATATCAGAATCAGTGAATAGAGCAGAAGGTAGTCGAGCCCCAGCCCGAGCATATGCCATGAGAGCTCGTGAGGAGCAGGATGCCCCGGATGTGATAATTGGTAAATTTTCTCTTTATGATACTGATTTATTTGCACTGATAGATCCGGGTTCTACACATTCATATTTATGTATGTCACCACCTAGTCACGGTAATATGGTAGCAGAGGAATTAGATTATGATATATTAGTGACCAATTCTTTGGGTCATGGAGTGAAAGTTAGTCGAGTCTATAAAAATAGTCCAATCAAAGCTCAGAATGTAGAATTCCCAGCTGATCTAATAGAGTTGCCATTCCGTGAGTTTGATGCAATCTTGGGGATGGATTGGTTAACTCGGCATAAGGCAGTGGTGGATTGTCAGTATAGGAGAGTGACTTTCAAGAATTCAGGGCAGGATGACGTGATTGTCCTAGGCGAGAACCGACCATACTTGACTAATGTCATTTCTGTGACGAAGGCAAGTAAGCTTATCAAAAAAGGATGTGAAGCATTTTTGGCACATATTGTAGATACCAAAAAGGAGAGTCTAGATCTCAGGGAGATTCCTACAGTATGTGAATATCCATATATATTTCCTGAGGACTTGCCAGGGTTACCACCTGTCAGAGAGATAGAGTTTGCCATTGATGTTTTGCCAGGAACAGCCCCGATATCGATCACTCCCTACAAAATGGCACCTGCTGAACTAAAAGAATTAAAGGTCCAGTTGCAAGAGTTGTTAGAGAAAGGGTTTATCAGGCCTAATGTCTCACCTTGGGGTGCTCCTGTTCTATTTGTGAAAAAGAAAGATGGCACCTTTCGGTTGTGCATTGATTATCGTCAGTTGAACAAGATGACAATTAAGAACAGATATCCCTTACCGAGAATAGATGACTTGTTTGATCAGTTGAAAGGAGCAGAGGTATTTTCTAAGATTGACCTCAGATCAGGTTATCACCAATTTAGAATTAAAGAATCAGACATTTCAAAAACAGCATTTAGGACTCGGTATGGTCATTACGAGTTCTTAGTAATGCCTTTTGGCTTGACGAATGCCCCAGCAGCATTTATGGATCTAATGAATAGAATCTTTAGGCCTTATTTGGACCAGTTCGTGGTGGTGTTCATAGATGATATCTTGGTGTACTCCAGAAGCAAAGAAGAGCATAATCAACATCTTTGTATTGTCTTCCATACCTTAAGAGAGAATCAATTATATGCGAAGTTGTCGAAATGTGCATTCTGGTTAGATGAGGTGGCCTTTCTAGGGCATATTGTCTCAGCCGATGGGATCAGAGTCGACACCAGTAAGGTAGAGGCAATACTCAACTGGAAACCGCCTCGGAATGTGACAGAGGTGAGAAGTTTTCTTGGTTTGGCTGGTTATTATCGGATATTTGTGAAAGGATTTTTAATGATAGCCGCACCACTGACAAAATTGCTTAGAAAGGAGACCAGATTTGAGTGGTCAGAACGATGCTAGACTAGTTTTGATAAGTTGAAGAAAATGTTGACAGAGGCACCAGTGTTGACACAGCCTACTGCGGGAAAAGATTATGTGGTGTACAGTGATGCTTCCCTTAATGGTTTGGGCTGTGTACTAATGCAAGAAGGCAAAGTGATCGCTTATGCTTCCAGACAACTGAAGCCTCACGAGAGAAATTATCCAACACATGATCTGGAACTAGCAGCCATTGTGTTTGCATTGAAAATATGGCGACACTACTTGTATGGAGAGCAATGTTATATCTATACAAACCATAAAAGTTTGAAATATTTGCCTTCACAAAAGGAACTCAATCTGAGACAGAGGAGATGGCTAGAATTGATCAAAGACTACAATTGTATCATTGACTATCAGCCCGATAAGGCCAATGTGGTAGCTGACGCGCTGAGTAGAAAAACTCTGGCAGGTAAATGTTAAAACTTAAATTTATTAAGTGAAAAAAAAATGGAATAATAAGTTCTTTATATATTATTTTGGCAGAATTGCAGATTCAACCCACATTGATCCAACAAGTAAAGGACAATCAGAAGCAAGACACGAAATTAAAGAAAATCTTTGAAATGGTGAAAAAGGGTGAAAAACTAGAATTTACTATTGAAGCAGATGGGAGTTTAAGGCATAAGGGCAGGTTGTGTGTGCCAGACATACCAGAATTGAAACAAGATATTTTGAAGGAGGCTCACAACGTTATTTATGCAATGCACCCAGGAAGCAACAAAATGTATCATGACTTGAAGGCATATTACTGGTGGCCAGGAATGAAAAGAGATATCACGGAGTATACTACTAGATGTTTAACTTGTCAGCAAGTGAAGGCAGAGCATCAAGTACCAAGTGGATTATTGCAGTCTATTTCAATTCCGGAGTGGAAATGGGAAAGAGTCACAATGGACTTTGTTTCTGGTTTGCCCTTGACACAAAAGAGGCATGATGCAGTATGGGTAGTAGTAGACCGGCTCACCAAATCAGCTCACTTTCTACCGATCAAGATGGATTATCCACTTAACTGTTTGGCAGAGATCTATGTTAATGAGATAATCCGTTTACATGGTGTGCCAGTTTCAATCATTTCAGATCGAGACCCGCGGTTCACTTCACAATTCTGGAAAAGTTTGCATCAAGCCATGGGTACTCGACTCAATTTCAGCACAGCGTTCCACCCACAAACAGATGGACAATCAGAGAGGGTCATACAGATATTGGAAGATATGTTGAGGAGTTGTGTGATAGAATTTGAAGGCAGTTGGGATAAACATCTTCCATTGATAGAATTTGCCTACAATAATAGTCACCAAGCCAGTATCGGTATGGCACCATATGAAGCCTTATATGGGAGAAAATGTAGAACGCCTCTAGGTTGGACCGAGCTTAGTGAAAAGAAAGTAATGGGTCAAGATCTAGTTCAACAGACAGAGGAAAAAGTGAAAGTAATAAGAGATAGACTAAAAGCTGCTGCTGATAGACAGAAATCATATGCAGATTTGAAAATGAGAGATATTGAATATACAGTTGGTGACAAAGTATTCTTAAAAATCTCACCTTGGAAAAGGATTTTCTGATTTGGAAAGAAAGGAAAGTTGAGTCCTAGGTTCATTGGACCATACGAGGTACTTGAACGCATAGGTCCAGTGGCGTACAAATTAGCTCTACCACCAGAGTTACACAAGATTCACAACGTATTCCATGTGTCCATGTTGAGAAGATATCAATAAGATCCATCTCATATCATATCAATAGAACCTATAGAGATACGACCAAATTTAACTTATGAAGAGGAACC
Source organism: Triadica sebifera (assembly GCA_023653625.1). Taxonomy (NCBI): domain Eukaryota; kingdom Viridiplantae; phylum Streptophyta; class Magnoliopsida; order Malpighiales; family Euphorbiaceae; genus Triadica; species Triadica sebifera. Next base: position 11,638,074 of record CM042898.1, on the reverse strand, counting down.
AGTGGAAATTTTAGCTCGAGAAATGAAAGAGCTACGAAACAAAAAGGTACCATTGGTGAAGGTCCTGTGGAAAAATCACAAGTCAGAAGAGGCAACTTGGGAAAATGAAGAGGTGATGAAGGCTCAGTATCCACAATTATTCCACTCCAGCTAAAAAGGTAAATTTCGAGGACGAATTTTTTTTAAGGAGAGGAAAATTGTAATGCCCGATAATTTAGGCCACGGTCGCGGTTGATCGAAATCCGGCGCGCTGAACCGATCAGGGTCTAAATTCGGACATGAAAGAAATAAATTTAAATAATAATAAGATGGGACAAAAATATTTTGAATATTATTAATTGAGAATTTTGAAGTTTGGAATTAAAATTGGGAAAAAAATTATTTTTCGCTGAACGAAATTTGGAATTTCAGTGTTTTTGGCACAGAAATTCTAAGAAGGCATAAAAATGGAATATTCTTTATCTAAGGAATGAAATATTCTTTTGATTAAAATAAAGTAAGAGTGATTTAAATTAATGGACCAATAGGAAGCAAGATTAGTAACTAATCCTAACCACCCACCTAATCCAACTATAAAAAGTCAAATTTTCACTTTTTTGACCATTCTTCTTCTTCTTCATCTTGACCAAACTCATTTCTCTCTCTTTTCTTCTTCTTTGCCGTGAGCTTCTCCTCTCCCATTTACTTTTGTTTTTCTTTCTTCAAATCAAGCTAAGATTAAATGAAAAAAAAGGGGATTAAGGCAAGATCATGAAGAAAGTGAAGTAAAGTGAGCAAAACTAAGGAAGAGGAAGGAAGAAAGGAAGAAAAAAAAAGAGTTTTTAGCCATTTGGAAGATCATCAAAGGTGAGTTTAGATTTTCCATCTCCTTACTTTCTTCTTCTCTTTTCTTTGAGTTTGAGGTTAGTTGCCATTATAGCTAGTAAATTAGGGTTATTAGTATGCTAATGGTGATTAAGGGTGGATTAGTGTGATTAGTGTAAAATTTATTGTTAGGGCAAGGAAGTGAACAACCTTTGAACCAAAATCAAAGGGGAAGCAAGGGCAAGGAAAAGGCTATCTAAGAGGAAGAGAAAAGTGAAGAAAAATAGAACTTTGAGGTATGTACATTTGGCAAAAATTCAATATAGAAAAGTATTGATTTTGATTTTGTGATGTAGTGAATTTATGTATGAAATTTTGAACATTTGATTGAGTGATTAAATGATGCCATGAATGTGAAAATAAAGACTAGAAAATGAGGTTGATGCATGAAAATGGAAAATGTATGAATTATTTGATGTGCTGGAAAATTCGTCTTATGAACAGTATCTAGTGTTTTTGTCATAACTTGAGTTCTGGATATCATTTCTGAGTGATTCTTGCTGGATTGGAAAGTTAAGACATAGGTCTTGAACTTTAATTTAGACCATTAGACCTAAATATGCCTGGAATTAGGTGAAACATGGACTCAAACTTTGAACTAGAAATCTGTCCAGAAAAAAAAATACTGGGCAGATTTCAGTGAACATAGATTGGAAAACAATTCCTAACTTTTTATAAGAAATTATTTTTAATGTGATTCCAGTTGGAAATTAAAGATAAGAGATGTACCTACATTTTTCTAGTTGATCACTTGTCCAAATTCCATCTAGAAATGGATGAAAAAGATATAGAAAGATTAGGAAGAAATCTGTCCAGTAAAATACTGGGCAGATTGCAGCGAACGTAACTTAGGAGAAAATTTATAAATCTTGCTAAAACATTTTTTTTGATGTGATTCCAGTTGGAAATTAAAGATAAGACATGTACCTATATTTTGTTACATGATCACATGTCCAAATTCTGTCTAAAAATAGATGAAAAATGCAGAGCAACATAAGGTAGAAATGTTGTCCAGAATAGGACAGCTGGTAGAAATGTGTTGATTGTGGATTTATGTGTTAGAAAATGTATTGATTGAATTTTTATTATAGTTATAATGATTAAATGAGCTAGTATGAGGTTGTAAAATATTGAATGAGAATTATTGCATTTATATGAAATTTATATTAATGTTTTCCTACATAATTTATGCAAATATGAATAAAGGTAACAAATGTAATTTAAGCCCTATAACATCTAGTCGAGAACTAGAAATTAGGATAAGTTGACATGCCAATAAAATGGTAGAAATGTAGGCACTAAATATAATAGTGCTGAGTTAAAATTATGTAGGCACTAAAAATAATAGTGCTGAGTTGAAATTTACGTAGGCACTAAGAATTAGTGTTGAGTTCGAAATTTACGTAGGCACCAAAAAGGTGTTGAGTTGTTATTGAAAATGTAGGCGTTAAACGCCGAGTTATAAAATAATTATGTAGGCGCCGAGTATACTGCCGGAGAGCAGAAACCCTGTATCCAGTGTTTAGTTTCGGTCTAAGATGTCGTGGGCTATTAAATAAATAACAGAAAAAAAATGTGAAGTATGAAATTCATATTGTAAATTTTATATCTTGTATTGTTAAAATTTCAAGCATGCTTAATGAATAAAATGTCATAATTCATGAATTGAATATTTTTGCATGAAGAAAATAGTTTATTATTAATTGAATATTTGGCATGCTAAATAGGTTAATTGTAGTTTCTAAAATTTTATTTTAGAATTATTTATGTAATGATTGGATAGTTGCCAAACGTACCACTAAGCTAGTAGTTTAGCGCGTGTGTTTCACGCGCAGATAAATAGAAGTAGTTGTTCCGATAGGGCGACTGAAGAAGAGGGAACCCCAAGATCAGATTGCAGCAGTCTAGTTCTTTTTGTATGTTTTGATAATGATGTTGTAAAAATTAAGTTTTAAGAATTTTGTTGATGTAAATTTGTGGCTTGTAATATTTGTAAGTAATGGATTTGGTAATTATATATATCTAGAATTATTGTAGTTATATTTTTAAATATCATGGTTTAATGAATAAGTTATTTTGAATCACAATATTCCCATCACTAGATATATATTTAAATTGAAAAAAAATATATATTTATACAAAATTGAGCGTTGGTTTTAAATTAAATGAGCTTAGTAGTACTTCCATATCCTATTAGCGATTAGTAGGGTAAGTGAGCGCTACACATACCTCCAATGGAGCCTCAAAACCAAGCTTCTCTCAAGCTTGTTTGTCCTCTTAGTGGGGTTTACCACATCATCTTCCAACTTTTATCATATATAACATATATCTATCAACTTCTATACCCTTAAACATACTTATAACATCTTTAAACCAACTTATTAACTAGGTCTTACTTAGCGCGTGTTGAACCTTGAGGAGTATTTCCATCATTTTGATGCTAACAAATAAAATAGCAATAATGTATTTAACATACTTGTGTTCTAAGTTTATTGAACATGGTATAGAATATGATGCAAGAATGGAAAAATAACTTTAAAAGTCAAAAAATGAAGAAATAGCATGTTCACTCTTGTGATTGTTTATGTCATACCCGTGATGTAGCTTAGCGCCAACTATCCAATATTTAAAGTTCACGGCCATGAAGAATCATAGCAACTGTGAATGATCATATCAGTCACGCCCGTGAGAAAACATGTCAAATTCCTCCAGAGAGCTTCACGGCCAGAGTCACCACTTGGACCATGGCTTGGAAGGATATTCACGCCCGTGAAAGAATAAAGTCACGCCCGTGATCAAACACTTCAATTCCTTCCAGAATGCTTCACGGTCAGAGTCACCACTTGGACCACAGCTTGGAAGAACATTCACGACCGTGACATAGGTATTTACGACCGTGAATAAGGAAAGAGAAACATGTCAGACGCGAAATTAAGAGCTGATGCAATGGCTATTTTCGCATTAAATGCATCCAAATGGTTATAATTCTCCAAGAAAGTATAAATGCAAGTCATTTATGAATCCAAAATAGAAAATAGCAATTACTTCGAATCAAAATCTTGTTGTAGTCATTTGTGCATTAATTACTTTCAATAAAACATTATTTCTCTGTAAAAATCTTTTTGCTCATAATTTCTGAGCATTAAAGATTTGTGAGTGTTTCTCTTTATAATCTACTACTCAAGTGAGTTTGGATATATTGGGTTAAGAGTAAAACACTTGTAAGGGTTATTTGTGTGAGCCATAAAACACAAGAAATTGGTTTATTGTGTGAGCCATTAAAACACAAGGGATTTCTGGATTAGGTGTGATCCATTGATAGAAACACCATAGTTGGGAGTGAGCTTGTAAAACTCCATTGTAACACTTAGTGTGTTAGTGAAATTCCCAATTGAGATTGGGAAGAGGAGTAGGGTTTGTTAACACCTGAACCTTTATAAATTTCTTGTGTGATATCTTCCTATCCTTATCTACTTAACTTTTTATTCCGCACTTCAAAGTTAAGAATTTTTAATATCTAATTCAACCCCCCTTCTTGGTTCATTAACTGGGCAATAATTGGTATCAGAGCTTAGTCTAGCATCGAAGCCTAAACAACGCTAGCAAAGATTAAGAAATGGCCAATGAAAGATTCCAAAGTCTCAAGCCTTACTTTGATGGAGCAAAGTATGCTCATTGGAAGTTCCGAATGGAGACATATCTCGATAGTGAGGGAATTGATGTCTGGGATAGCATTCGGAAAGAATGGACACCACCAACCAGAAGAGGAGTTGATGGTAAAGAAGAAATCTTGTCAAGAGATAATTGGACCGAGCCTTAAAGAACATCAAATTTCAAAAACAAGAAGGCAATGACAATTCTCTCAAGCTCACTATCCATTGAAGAATGTGGCAGAATACAACACTGCCCAACCGCATATAGCATGTGGAAAACATTGGAAAATTATCATCAAGGAACAAAACAAGTTAAATCCAAGAAGATTCAACTTCTCACTTCAGAGTACGAACTCTTCAAGATGAAATCCAATGAGTCAATCACCGATATGACAAACCGTCTTCTAAGCATCATAAATGGCATGAGAAAGCTTAGGAAACACTTGAGCTTGGAAGATGTAAACAACAAAATTTTGAGAAGTCTTTCTCTCAAGGATTATTGTTCAAGAGTTACTGGTATAGAAGAAGCCAGCGAAGACATGAGCGTCATGAATACCAATGTGCTTATTGCCAAACTTCTAACACATGAAATGGCAGTAAAAAGAGATAGAGAGCTTGAAGTCGAGCCAGAAAAAAGAAAGCCTCTAGCACTAAGAGCCTCTACTTCAAAATCTTAAGAAGTAGAAGACGATGAAAAAAAGAGTGATGATGCAAATGAGGACATAGAAATGCTCTCTAGAAGACTGAAAAGAATAATTGAAAAGAGAATGGGCAACTCTCAAAAATTCAAGCAAAGAAATCTCAAACACTCCTCAAATGACTCTCAAAGGAATAAAAAGGAGGTAAAGTGTTATGAGTGTGGGAAGAAAGGACATATTAAACTAGAATGTCTAAGGCTCAAGAAACACAAGAGCAAATACCAAAAAGACAATGGGGAGAAAGGTCACAAAGCCATATGGGTTGACGAAAGCTCTTCAAGCAAAAAAGATGACAATGAAAGTGAAGAGGTCAACCTATGCCTCATAGCTATAGAGGATCACGTCTCGGATAAGGTAGGATCACTTTACTCATACTTATTCAATAATGATAGTAGTGATAATGATAGTAATAGTTAAGATGATGATGAGAAAAGTTTGATAGAGGCATTGAATCTAGAACTAGAAAAATATAGGTATAAATTTAATACTTACAAGAACAACATTTCTAGTTTGAAAAGCAAAATGGTAGTTTTAGAAAAAGAAAACCTTGAGCTTAAATCCTCTAATGAGTCTCTTCAAAAATCATTAGATGAGTACTCCTCAAGACCCTCAACTAAATTCTTGCTTAAAGAAAACAATGTTTTGAAAAATGAAGTTGAGGAACTTAGAAACTCTATTTCAAAATTTCACAAGGACAAGGAGAGTTTAGATATTCTCATTGTGTCTCAAAGACCACCTTTAATAAGACATGATCTAGGATTTAAAGGAACATCATCTTCATCTCACAAGACCACTTTTGTTAAGTCAAGTGAACACCACATCTCCACATTAGCAGTAACAGCCCCAAGGCTAAGTGTACAACAAACACTAAACCTTCTATACATAAGAGGGATGATCAAGGGTTGATAAGTCTAAGAAGGAAACCTCAAAAGGCTAATCATACTTTTATGTATAAGAAGCATGCACCTAGGAAAGCACCAAGTCATCATGCATATGCATGCCATTGCTCACAAACTCTACCTAATAGGAAAATGGCAGTCAAAAGCATAGTAAGACCAAAAAGCATATTTATAGCTAATCAAAGTAATTATTGTATGAAATTTGGTCATACAAATAAACATTGCTGGATAAGGGAGACTCATCGGGAACCTTCACGTGTTAACCCACAAGGATCCAAGCTCATTTGGGTACCTAAAAACAATACTTGAATTGTGATTCTATAGGTATGCCTCAAGTCCACAATAAACAGAAATGTTTGGCTAGTAGATAGTGGATGCTCAAGGCGTATGAACGGAGACAAAGAACTATTCAATGAAATCAAAAGTATTGATGGAGGTAAAATAACCTTTGCAAACAATGCTAAGGGTAAGGTAATTGGCATTGGCTCTATTGGTATTAATGGTACTACTTTCATTGAAGATGTCTTACTTGTTGATGGTTTGAAACATAACTTTTTAAGTGTAAGTCAATTATGTGAGAAGGGGAACCAAGTAATCTTTACTTCTAACGAATGTCTTGTAACCTCTATTAATAGCCAAAAGATATTTAAAAGAAGTAGAGATGTCAATACCTACATAATAGACTTACACAAAATATCTAATCTTTCCTCTAAGTGTCTTGTGACTACTAGTGATAAATCTTGGTTGTGGCATAAAAGGCTTGGTCATGCAAACATGAATTTAATTAAAAGTCTCAGCAAAGGAGAGCTGGTAAAGGGACTACCAAAAGTCAAATTTGAAAAAGACAAGATATGTGAGCCTTGCCAAAGAGGAAAACAATACAATTCATCATTCAAATCCAAAAATATTGTAAGTACCTCAAAATCTCTACAACTTTTGCATCTAGATCTTTTTGGACCTACTAGAGTTGCAAGCTTAGGAGGTAAACATTATGCCTTTGTTATCGTCGATGACTACTCTAGATTCGCTTGGGTAGTTTTCTTAGCTCAAAAGAGTTATACTTTTGAAATTTTCAAAAACTTTGCTAAGAGAGTTCAAAATGAAAAAGGATATTGTATTTCAAAAATAAGAAGTGATCATGGCAAAGAATTTGAAAATGAAAACTTTGAAAATTTTTTGTCTAGAACATGACATTTCATAGAATTTTTCATCTCCTAGGACACCTCAACAAAATGGGGTAGTCGAAAGAAAAAAATCGAACCTTAATTGAAATGGCTCGAACAATGCTCAATGAATATGGATTACCAACTTACTTTTGGGCCGAAACCACAAATACTGCATGTTATATTTCAAATCGAGTTTTCAAAAGACCTCTCTTAAACAAAACTTCTTTTGAGTTATGGAATGAAAGAAAACCCATGATGTCATACTTTAGAGTATTTGGATGCAAGTGTTTCATATTGAATACCAAGGACAACCTTGAAAATTTTGTCTCTAAATCTTATGAAGGTATATTTTTAGGATAATCCACTACTAGCAAAGCTTATAGAGTCTTTAATAAAAAGTCATTAGCTGTTGAAAAAACTATGCATGTTGTTTTTAATGAATCTAGTAAGCTTGATCTTGTGAAAGGTAGTGTTCTTGATGATGTTGTAGGTACAATGGAAAAACTTGATCTTGAAGATGAGAAAGAAGAAAATGATAAAAAAAATTTACATCAAGATGACTCTTTACCTCCAGCTCAAGAGGAAACAAGCAAGAGCTCCCAAAGTAATGGAGATTGACAAAAGATCACCCCAAGGAGCAAATCATTGGTGATCCTACAAAGGGAGTAAATACTAGATCTCATCTCAAACCTTTAGATTCTAATCTTGCCTTTGTCTCTCAAATTGAGCCTCAAACTAAAGAGTCGAATGCTTTTTAGTTACCTGCCATTTCCATATTCCTGATTGCCATACCAGGTGTTATAAGGTACAACAACATCAATAAGAGCCTTTCCAAGTTATGTTTACGAGGGAAAGCCAAAAGGATGATACATCAATAAGAAGTCAATATGCAATCTAGACTAGATTTCGGATTTCCAAAGATCTTAATTAGTAAGGGCCGAAAACATTGTATTAAATTCTGATACATCAATAAGAAGTCAACTTCTAAAATATTCTTGTAAATAAAAGAGCTATCATTTTGTAATGTAAGAGCACATTGCAACTGACCCCAAGGCAACGGAAGCATGATACAAAAAGAACTCAAATAACATAAAAAAACATCATGATAAATACGTACAGAGTATCTTCAACAAATCATTCAGTGTTCCCCCTTATTCAGTTAATTCTTGACAGTAGAAATAAAAGATTTTGATTTTTTTTTCAAATGCCATTCTACTGCGGATATGACAATTAAAGAAACAACAGTTATGGATGTTTCCACCCACATGACATCAACAGAGTTCCTCGAGGAAAAAATCAAATAAAATATAACCTAACCTCTTCCTTAGATCCAGTGCCATTGGATTTTGATTCTCTGAAGGTATAATTGATTTAAAAGAAAAGGTTACTTTTTCAAGGGAATATTCGTTCTTTAACCAAAAAATAATAATACTCTAGGAAAAAAAAAAAAAAGAAGGTTTTTCAAAGAAGAGGGGAGTTCTTCTATTCAAGGAAGCCAAAGCCAACCCAAACAGTGCAAGACGTCTGGTTCGCAGCTTCCACGTGGCCGCCTAATGCTCTTTTATGGAATTTGAGCGGTCGTTATTCGTTTGCTGTTACCGCTTACTACACTTCTTCTTCTGTTTATGGGTCCCACGTCCCCCAAACCAGAGGAGATCCCTTCGAATCTTCTCCTTCTTCATCGTCGCAAAATCTAAATCGTTCTTTTCTCTCCTTCAAATTTCGCTTACCAAAAAGCCCTTTTAAGTTTTAAGTATATCAAAGGCAGATTCCTCACGGATCTTTCATTTTTCCTCTTGATTTCTGCAGCTTATAAGTTATTACTAGGAAACGATAAAAAGAGAAAACATATAGGAAATGAGAGATATGGGTTCGCGTTTTCTGGTCATTAATATCCAGAGTTCATGTTATTCAGCTTATCAAATCCCACTCTCAACTCTTACTTATCTTTCCACTATCTCTTCGTCGTTTCGTCGAACGCGTGGTGTGCATGGGCGGATTTCCTCGTCGAGATCATCGACACCGTCTGTTATTCGGGCTCCGGAAGTTAGGAGACCGTCTGAGAGGTTCAAATCACGAAATGGGTCGTCATCAGAATCGGGTAATTCGGCTTTGGTCTCAACTCCTTCGACTTCTTCATGCACAGTTGCCAATTCTGAGTTGGATTCGTTTCTTGAATTGCTGCCATTGAGAATGAGGAGAGAGTTGTGTAGGCATGGAGAGATAGGTGAGCTGATTGAAGTGGTATTGGATCTGGGCAGGAAACCTCTTGCAAGGTTTCCGTCTGGGGATTGGGTTATTTCGGAGCAGCCGGTGAAGCATGTGGATTTAAATCATGCCATAGCAAAGGTGATAAAATGTAAATAATGGTTAGTTTGACTCGGTCTTAATTTGTGTTAATCACTTTTCCTGACAAACTTGGAGTTTTTATTTTATGGGAAAGGTAATCTTCCATACATGAATAAATATATCTGTTAAAAATACTTAAATTATGCTGACATGGAAGGGAAGCCAATTGAATGGTGTGATTTGATTGGAACATTTCTTGAGATTTTGAGGTAAAATATATATGCATGAACTGAAGGATGATATAAGCAAATGACATTTATCCTCTTTTTTTATAGTTGATTGGGACATATGAGAGCTATTTTATTTCTATTATTGTATTCAATTGTTTTTTAGGTTTTCAGGTATGTCCAAATGCATGCGCTAAAAATTGATAGAGAGATTTATGTTTACATACTTCTCTGTTGGAAGCTTCCTTCTGAACAGTAGTTTGGCAGTGATCATTCTCAGTGTGTGAATTTCATATCCTGGAGCATCTGATATGGTATTAACTTGTGTATAATGAAGGTGATCCAATGCCTTCTGCATCTCATGGAGGGATACTCAGTTGTGATCTTCGTGAGATTGGACCTATGATTGTTAAATATTCAATGTTTATCTATGGTAATTATTATTTAGGCCTTAGGATATCTGGCCAGAGGATTTAGTATATTGTCTGAAAGTGCTGTATGCTTATGCTTAGGTTGGAGACTTTTCTGATGACAACCGTTCGGGTATTGATAGTTCCTTGCATCGAATAAGTGCCATTAGAAACCGTAAAATGCAAATTATTGGTCTCACATGTCGGGTGGGTCGAGCTGTTTCGGGAAGTGCTGAAATTATCCGTGACTTGGTTGAGGGGGGAGGTTCCATCTTGGTCATAGGCCCTCCAGGAATTGGTAAAACAACCTTAATCAGGTACTGACGTTTCATGTATATAAAAATAAGCAACTAAGTGGAAGTCCATTTGGCAGTTTTTCCATTTCTCATATGATTTGTAATGTAAGCACATGCTTTTGAGTAGATGTATTTGCACACACACAGTTTGTATATATCTTTGCATGTATGCATCCTGTGTTAAAAGTTTTTGCATGTAATGTTTGAAGAATTCCCTTATCCTTGGAAAGTATGAGCACTATTTCGAGCATGGTTTAAACTTATCGAGAGAAATTTACCCATTTGTACTTTTCAATTTTATAAAATTCTATTGAATAACTTTATCAGTTATCTTGTTGCTATTTTTCTTCCAACACAGCATCACGAATTCTGATGATTTTAATACTACAATTTGTTCATATCTGATTTCATTGCATTGGTCTGTGAACATGTACAGAGAAATAGCTAGAACGCTTGCAGATGACCAGGGGAAACGTGTTGTTATTGTAGATACATCAAATGAGGTTGGTGGTGATGGAGATGTGCCCCATGCAGGAATAGGCCGTGCAAGAAGGATGCAAGTTCCGAATGTTAATATGCAGCATAATGTGAGTCAATTTGACTTTGCAGTTTTGGTTGCTACATTTTGCACAAAGGGGTTGATTTTTCACCTGTTTTGTATTCCTTTAATGGATCATGCAGGTTATGATTGAAGCAGTGGAGAACCATATGCCAGAGGCCATCATAATTGATGAGATTGGAACAGAGCTTGAAGCCTTAGCTGCCAGCACCATAGCTCAGCGTGGAGTTCAGCTGGTTGGAACAGCCCATGGGATGACCATAGATAACATAATGAAGAATCCTTCATTACAGATTCTTGTTGGTGGCATAGAGGTATGAAGTAACTCTTTTTTCTCATTTCACTATACCTGAACTTGCTTAGATGTGGGTATATCAAAAAACTAAGTTAAGCTGTCTTTTAGCTTTACCATAAATGTTACTTGCAATTCCGAAACAGCATCTTGGATTGACGGTTTTTAAAATTACTGATTAATTAGTTCATTCATTTGAAAACAGAGTGTAACTCTTGGAGATGAGGAAGCAAGGAAAAGGAAAGTGCAGAAGACAATTCTTGAGAGGAAAGGTCCTCCGACATTTACATGTGCTGTTGAGATGATATCTAGGACAGAGTGCCGTGTTCATCACAGATTAGATGTTACAGTAGATGCTATACTGGCAGGTATTTTAATTTTTAGCTTGGAAATCTCTCTCTCTCTCTCTCTCTCTCTCTTCTCGATCTCTTGTTTTTTATATTGCATTTATAAAGTCATCTTGACATTGAAGTTCTACAAAATTGGATCTTCTTATCATCTTCTGTGTTACAGGAAAAACTCCTTTGTTTGAAATTCGTCAAATGGAAACTGAATCTGATGATTCTCTGAAATCGATTCCAATTCTTGGAAATAACCTCCTAGAAGAAACTGAGAAAACAGATATTACTAAAGATGCAGGTGGTGAAGTAGAGTCTGATGAAGAGAATGAATCTCCAAACCTGTTGAAAAAAGTGAAAACAAGTGGAAATGTGAGAAGGAGTACACCAGTATGTGTCTATACTTACAAGGTTTGTTGAAGTTTCTATGTTAATTTATTGTGTGCCTCTCTCAAGGTTGTTTATGGAAATTTCCACTTAAATTTCATATATAAAATGAAAATAATTTGATCTATCATTTTTTATTTGTTTTTATCAGAAACTGAAGAATTCTTCCATGATTAGTTAAGTTATTCTCATATCTCTGAGTTACGATGGGGTTTGACTATTTCTGCTGTTTTTATTCTGTTTTAGATCCTTGAAGCTGATCTATTACAAGTGGCAATGGTGTTGGGCCTTGAGGATGAGATAGAGGTGACTGATGATATTGAAACAGCAGATGCAATTTTAGCATCTAGTTCAGAAATGAAGCAAAACCCATGGATCCGTGGAGTAGCTAAATTCCACCAATTGCCAGTATTTGTTATCAAGGTATACAATTTTTCTTGTTTGCTTACAAGTTTTGAGATAAGTTGTTACTACCAGAAGATGATGTTTTGACAACTTTTTTTTGATTCAATGAGCCATCGAACATTTATAGTGTATATCTTTTGCATTATAAGTCTTTCTAGGGTCATGTATTTCCATTTAAGATTGATGAAAACTATGGGAGAGAAGTTTACAAGAATAGTATAGATTTCCTACATATAATTAATGTTAATCTCGTCTGTGTTTTGCAGTCAAATACAATGGCGCAGATGGTCAAGGCGGTTCGTATGATTCTTGGGTTTGAATCATTTGGCTCCAAATCTAAGCAGTCAATCAAAAATTCCTTTGGCATAGACATTGAAGACGATGCACCAAAAAGGAAGCCGACGTTGGAAGAGATAGATGCTTTGGAGGTTCAACTTCTACCTTTTATGTTTCCAGTAGCCCTTGATTCTCTTTGATTCTGATAGCTTACATACCATATAAAGTTGTAGATTCTGTGTATGTGTCTCCTTTCATTTGTTGGAATAAGTCGCTTAAAAAAAATCCTTGTTCATTTAGTTCTCTTATTTTTACACAGGAAGTTCGGCTTGCAATTGAATATATTGTTATTCCTGGTGGAGAGGCGGTGGAGCTTCTTCCCAGATGCTCTGAAATAATGGCTCGGCAGCTAGAGCTTGTGGAAAGTTATCAGTTAACTGCAGAAAATTCAGGTACTGAGCTTAACCCCAGGTTGCAGATTCTTCCATTGAGAGCTAACAAGAAGACTTTTAAATCCTCCAAGTCTTCTCCGACCACCCCTATGGAGCCGAACTTAAAGTCACTAACCGGTAGTAGTGGAGGAACTAGCGTTTCTCGGCTGCCCTTCTTGCCCCATTAATTAACCTGATCTCATTCATATTATCAAAGATCTCAATCTTTGGTTAATTGATATCATTTATTGTACAGTCATTGTAAATTATGTTTGATGTAATTGTTCAACATTGTTTATTATGTAAATCCATTTTACCATCATGTTCTTGTCTTCTCCCGAGTGTGTTAATTATCACTTTCCTCTTTTTGTTTTGCGCGGAGAGATTATTGATCAATGATCTCATGCATGGAAATGCCCATAATGCTTGAGAATAACTTGCAGCTTTATTTTGGTTGCTGTTTTCGGATATGATCGGGCTTCATATTAACATCTAAACGGAATGAGCTCTTGGTATTGGTTTAGTCTAAAAAAAAATTATATGAAATTTTTTTAATTAACCTCTGTTATTTGGTTGAATAAAATTTTTTATAGTAAAATGGAAATTTTTATTTTTAAATGATATTTTAAAATGCATAATATATTATATTTAACAATTAACAATAAATAATAAAATGAATTGAAATTCTTTTAAAAAATAATCAAAATACACAATGAAAACATATATAAAAAAAAATTGAGTTTTGGTAGTGTTTTTCTATGTATTATTCTCTCAACTTGGAAAGTATATATACAGAATTATAAGATACAAGTTTGCTACATGTCCTAAATTAATGAATTACATCAACAAGAAAATAAAGAAACTTTCTAAACTTATTTTCTATAGTTGTGTTAATCACAAATATCCCTACAATCATGTAAATATCCCTCATCAAGGAGAAAATCAAGAAACTTTCTAAACTTATTTTCTATAGTTGTGTTAATCACAAATATCTTTGCAATCATGCAAATATCCCCACAATCATGCTGACACTCCCCTTAAAGTTGGTGTGAAGATGTCTTCTAAGCCCAACTTATCTAGTGATTTTTGAAATACTTCCACAGGGACTGCATGTGTTAAAACGTCTGCTAATTGCTCACTAGATCGAACAAAGGAATGTCCACCAACTTCTGGTTCAGCTTTTCCTTGATGAAATGTCTATCTTCTTCAATGTGTTTAATTTGATCATATTGTACTAGATTATTAGTTATTTTCTGAGCTACATTATTATCACAATACAAAAGCATAGGTTCCTTAGGTGTGACACCGACCTCGATAAGCATCAATCTAATCCACAAAAGTTTTGATACTCCTTGAACCATGCCTCTATACTCAACTTTTGCTAATGATCTTGTCATTACATTTTGCATTTTGTTTCGCTATGTACAACTACAAATGTGAAGTACCTAGTGGTTGATCTGTGATCTGTGATATTCCCAACCTAATCTGTAATGGTATACTCTTTTACTTCCATATGCCCATGCTTCTTAAAGGTCGACCCTTTTTCATATGTCCCTTTTAGATAACTTAAATTCCTCATAATAGCTATGTGATCCTCACTCGACTTATGCATAAACTGACTTTTTTTGCTACAAATGTGATAATATTTCCAGCCACGAATATGAAGTACCTAGATATTGATCGATGAATTGTGATATTCCTAGCCCAATCTAGATCGATATACCTTTTTACTTCCATATGCCCATACTTCTTAAAGGTTAACCCTTTCTAGGTGTCCCCTTTAGATAACTTAAAATCCTCATAACAATAGCCATGTAATCCTCACTTGATTCATGCATAAACTGACTTACCTTACTAACAGCATAGACAATGTCTGGTCATATATGTGAAAGATAGATTAACCTCATTTTTTACCTTTGATATAGATCCTTGTTTATTGGAACTTGATATGGGTAAATAGTAAGGTGATGATTCTAAATAATTAGAGTTTGAGTAAATTTACAATATAGAATACTTGTTTCAAACAAGAGATTAAATATATATTTTCGCTAGGAAAAGTATATACTTTCCTTAAACCTTACGACTTTAATCCCTAAGAAGTATATCAGTCCTTCAAAATCTTTCATTTTAAACTCAGAAGATAAATATTTTTGTAGATTTTTTGTTTCTTATGTATCGTTACCTATTACAATTATATCATTTACATATATTATCAGTAACTTTATCATCCTTGTGTTTTATGAACAAGGTATGATTTGAGTTTGCTTAGTTATACCCATTTCTTTTCATAGCATTTTTGAATTTTCCAAACCATGTTTATGGTGATTATTTCAACTCATACAATATTTTTAGTAATTTGCACACTTTATCATCAAGTTGGGAAGTATTAAAACTAAGAGGAATATGCATGTAAACTTCCTTTTCTAAGTCCCCGTATCAAATTGTTTCAACAACCAATTACAATTTGCTATAAAATAATAAAACTTTGATCGTGTTCATCTTTGCAACTAGGGCAAAAGTTTTTTTGGTAGTAAATGCCAAATGACTGTGTATATCATTTTGTTACTAATCTTGCCTTGCACTAATCGATTAGACCATATGGGTTTTTTCTTTTGAGTGAATATCCAATAGCAATTGACTGGTTTCATTCTTGGTGGAAGAGACACAATGCTCCATATGCCATTTTTCTACAGTGCATCCATTTCAACTTGCATTACTTCTACCCATTTTGAACTCTCTAGAGTTTCTTCAACATTTGTAGGTATCTTAATGCACTCCATATGATTCACAAAGGTTTGGTGTTGTAATGATAGCTTGTGAGTAGAGACATACTTTATAATTGCACATTTTACTTTTCCAAATGGAGAGTACTTGTTAGATTGTTAACCACAATTCTATCTAGGAGACAAAGAATCAATTGGCACAAGTAATATAAGAGAGTTAGAGTTTTCGGGAGTAGCTACCTTAGGAATATTTGGTGACTCTTGAACATGTACTTGAATAAGGAAAGGGTATCTTCAACTTTAACATAGTTATTGTCTTCATTGCATACATCATTAAGAATGTCTTGTTTATTAGATTGAATAGTTTCTTCCCTGAACCAGGAAACTCCATCTGTTATGGAAGATCAATCCAACTATAGTTATCATGCATCTCCTCCTGAGAACTAGAGGTGGTTTGATTGTTATCGAAAAAAATATTTTGTTTATGATAAGGTGCCATCCATACTAAGATACATATGTCGAGTAGAGAGGCGGTAACATCAATAACTCTTTGGTGACGGTGAAAGCCTAGGAAGACACATCACACTGCACAATGATCTAGTTTAGTGTGTTGAGTCTTGAAAAGATGAACATATGCTACATACCCAAAAACTTATGGGTCCAGTTGTAATGAAGATGGAATATGAACATATTTAGCAAGAACATCTAGAAGAGTGTGAAAAGAAAGAACTCGTTATGGCATTCTATTCAAGAGATACAATGCATATGTGATAGCATTAGCCCAATAAATTTGCAAGATATTTGCACCATTAAGAAGTGATCTAGTTATTTCAAGTATATGCTTGTTCTTGCACTCGACAATTCCATTTTGTTGCAGAGTGTGAGGGCAAATAGTCTCATAGAGAATACCATTGGCTTGGAAAAAATATAAGAGTTAAGAGTTAAGAGTTTAGATACTTTCCACCATTATCAAATCTAACAATTTTAATTGGAAAAGGATATCGATTGTGAACCATGTTATAATAAACTTAAAAGATAGCACATACATCACTTTTATGTTTCATAATATATAACCAAGTCATTTGAGTTCAATCATCTACAAAGGTAATAAACCATTATATTCCAAATTGAGAAGTAGTGGGAGTTGGTCCCCAAACATCTGAGTGAATTAACTCAAAAATGACTTTTTTTTATTTGAATTTAAAGGATATAAGATACAATGTCTTTTGGCCAAAATGTAGACATTACATTTAAGAGAAGAATTTGAAATATCATTAAATAAATATGGGAACAATTTTTTTAAATAAAGAAAAGATACAAGACCTAATCGACAATGTCAAAATTAGATATGCTTTAAATCATCATCACTGCGACTTCATACTTGATTAACATGACCAGTTGCAACATCATCTACATAGTAAAACCTTTTCCTCTTAGTACCATTCCCAATGATCACCCAAGTTTGGATGGCCTAAAGTAAGCAAAAGGTGGCAAACATTAGCACGACAAACTCTAACTATATCATCATTTGAATAACTATTAACAAATGATTAGATAATGCTGGAACAAGTAAGCAATTTTGTAAAGAAATAGTGGGAGTAAGGGTTATTGATTCTGCACCAACAACTAGAGTGGTCTCTCCATTAGCAGTCACAACATTATTCTTGGAAGGTGAGGCTAAGTACTAAAATAAAGATTTGTTATAAGTGTAATGCTCATTAAATTGGCCCTAAATAATATTTTGGTAATTAAAGAAGTGATTAAAGGGTGGTTAATGATGATATAAATGATTATATAGGTTTATGAAAGGATGCATGAGAACAATTTGGAAATCACTAAATTTATCCTCGTAATTCTCTCTCTTTCTCTCTCTCCTATGCCTCATTTCCTATAACTCTAAACACTCACTCTCCTTACACTCCAACCCCCAATCTTCCACCATACTTCACCATTCCTCCATCAACCAACACCAAAAGTCTATTTCTTTGAAAACAAAAGCTCATATTTTTGCTAGAAACTAAAGGAAAGAGGTGAAGAAACCCTAAAAAGGAGGTTTGGAGGAGAAAAAGTGAAGGAGAGATTAGAAATACATAGAACCCATTTCAGGATTCATATGTCGAGGACAACCATTTCTCTTTCTTCATTTCTTTATTTTATTCTTTTCCCTACCATTTTTCGTGTAGTAAAGGATTTCTATGGGAAAGTTAGGGTTTTAAAGTAGGAGCCACATCTATGATAATAATAAGATTATAAAGAGGAACCTTTAAGTAAAATCTAAGATTTATTCTTAAAGGATATGTTTTGATGTCATAGGGACCCTAATGTTAAAATGAGTCACCCTCAAGAGAGGGATAATGCTTAAACTAGAGAAAGGGGAAGGTTTAAAGCTCTTTTTTGTTGAGGTATGTACATTTTAGCATTCAAAGTCCTTTAAGTGCATTTTGCATGTTTTGGCATGCTATGAATGTGTTTTGGTTTGCATTTATGGGTATTAAATGCTACACTATGTGTTATGGATTAAATGAGTTGAAGTTGGATGTTAAATATGTTGGATTGGCCTTTAAAGATGTTAAATTATGTTAATGGTATGAGATTTACATGAATTATGCACTTATGTGATGATAGAGTGATTGACATTGGTCAATCTTTAGAGACTTTGTGCGGGATTGAGATGTTTTGTTTCTGCCAGTTGAATTTGTGTAAGTTTTCCAGATTCACAGTTGTGAATCAAGGTTCAAGGTCGTGAATCCCTTGAGCTATAGTTGTTTGAATGGAACAAACCCTTTTATAGTTATATTCACCACTTGATTCATGACTAAGTTCATGTCTGTGAAGGTATGTCACAGTCGTGAATGTAATACTCTTTGTACAATAGAGCAAACTCCACTATACAGATAGATGCCACATGAATGAATATGTATAATCCTATTCTAAATTAAAACATTTTCTAACTTATATCATTATATTTGTATAACATGTATCTTTAATATAACCAAATCTCATTTACTGCATAAATACTCATCTGTATCTGAATAATAACTATAAATATAATCAATAACTGGGTTAGGCAACATCCCACCCTTACTTCAAAATCCATCCTTATTAATAATAAATAAACTCAATTATATATCCTTATTAAAATATATTCTAAATAGATGTCTCTATCCCATATCATGATAAATAACAAATGAATAAAATAAATGAATAGACCCAATACAGGTCAACTGTGACTGCTCTGGCTGGCTTGGTCTTCTTTTCTAGCCAACTCAATTATCCCTCAGCTCCAAATCTGTGTGTAGAGAAACCCACATACGAAGCTATTGAAAGCTTAGTGGTACATATATAAGCATTAAAATTCGAGCATGTATTCACACATTAACATAGCATTCATATTCATAATCATACATGGGTGTTTGATCTATATATATATATATATATATATATATCATTCATTCTAAATGAATTTGATTTCAACATATTCATAGTTATGTGTTCTCGACTAGAACAATATGAGAAGGATCTAACCTATATCTTCCAAACCCATAGCTACACATAAACTTCCCACATACCTTTTATATATCTTTATTAACATATTATTTCTAGGCCCTAACTTGCGAGTGTTACATTTCTCTCTCCCTTAAATAATTTTGTCCTCAAAATTACCTAATATGCTATCTCTGAATAATTATGGATACTAGGCTCTCATTAATTCTTCATTGTTCTATGTTGCCTCTTTCATTGCATGATTTCTCTATAAGACTTTGACTAATGGTACTCATTTGTTCCCGAGTTCCTAAATTTCTCTAACTAAAATCTAAATTGGTTTTTCTTCATATGTCAAATCCGGTCTCACCTCAATGTTCTTGACTAGAACAACATGAGAAGGATCTAACCTATATCTCCTTAATATAGAGACATAGAATACATCATGAATTTTGCTCAACTTTAGTGGTAGAGTGAGCCTGTAATCAATTGGTCCCACTTTCGCTAAAATCTCATAAGGCCCAATGAATCTACGGCTCAACTTGCATTTCTTCCCAAATCTCAAGTCCTTTTTTCCATGGGGAAACTTTAAGAAAAATCTTGTCTCCACTGCATATTCTATATCTCTTATCTTAAGATCTGCATATGATTTTTATCTGTCTGAGGTTGCTTTTAATCTATTTTGGATCACTCATACCTTTTTCTCTATCTCTTGTACTGAGTCTGGCCCCATTAGTTTTTTCTCATTGAGTTCTGTCTAACACAAGGGTGTTCGACACTTCCTATCATAGAGTGCCTTATATGGAGCCAACTTGATACTAGACCGATAGTTGTTTTAAGCAAATTCCATTAATATAATATATTTATTCTAGCTACCTTCGAATTCAATCACACAACTTCTCATCATATCTTATAGAATTTGTGTCACCCTCTCAAACTAACTGTTTTTCTGATGACGAAAAGCTGAGCTTGGTACCCAAAACTCTTTGTAAACTATTCCAAAACTGAGAAGTAAACTTGAGGTCCCTGTCTGAAATAATGAAGACTTGTACTACATGAAGTTGCACTATCTCATTAGCATACATCTTTGCTAGCCTATTCAAAAGGTAATCCATCTTGATAGGAAAAAAGGTGAGCTAACTTCATAAGCCTATCTACAATAACCCATACGACATTATATATTTGATGAGTCACTAGAAACCCAATCACGAAGTCCATAACAATCCACTCCCATTTCCATTCTAATACTGTGATAGGCTACAGTAATCCTGATGGTACCTGATGTTCGGCCTTGACTTGCTGATAAGTCAGACATCTGTTTGTATACTCTGTGATATCTCTCTTCATGCATTTCCATTAGTTCTCACTCTTCAGGTCATGATACATATTAGTAGTTCATGGGTGCATCGTATACATGGTTTCATGTATTTTTTGTAATATCCTCTTTCTCAACTCATCAACACTAGGCTACACATAAACTACCTTCGTAGTATAACCCACCATCTATCTCAACTGAATAATCAGGTCTCTCCCCCTTAGAGACCAACTCAATTGTTTTAACCAGTTTACCATCATGTCTCTACACATCTATGATCTTCTGGTTAAGTGTAGGTCAGATGTGTAATGCTGCCACCATCTTCATACTCAAAGTGTAAGACCCACCGATAAAGCTGGGAAACCCTCACCAACTATATCGATGGATGCTACGGTGTTGTTTTGTAGAAAACTCACTAATTAAAACTTTTAATATTTAAAACACGCTTAAACATCATAATGCAATTAATGCATAAAACCATCATAAATAAAACTTCGATCCAACGATCGATATCATAACATAAAATATGTTTTTGGCTTCACTAGACTCATATTACAAAAATACATTATAAGATATTATTACATGTTTAAAACCAAAAGACATGTAAAACGTTATCCCAAAATATCCTATGAAATAAACAAAATATAAATATGCCATGAATGATAACACACCCAAATAAGGCATTATAACTGAACTCTAATGGCTTACTGCTCTTTCAATCAACTCCTATCTACCAGCTCTGAACCTGCGTGCAGGAAACCCACATACTAAGCAAACTAATGTTTACTGGTACATATGTGCATAAAAATTCTACATATAACTCGTGTCATACCATGTCATGCAATTCACCTCATGATCATTCCTAGAATCATACATTTAATAGTTTTAAGCCTCAATACAAGTTCACATGCCTATTAATACCATAGACATCATATAATATTATCATGCATATTATACACATATACATACTCATATTAACATGTCTATCTTACCATAAACATCATCCAATATATCATGTATATACTAATATATATATATATATATATATATATATATATATATATATATATATGTATGTATATATATATATATGTATGTATATATATATATATATGTATGTATATATATATATATATATTAAAATACCATATTATTTACTTGATAGTATCACAACCATTACATTACCACAATAATACCACAAAAATAATACTTTATTTTATTTAGCTCGAGACCCTTTATTCATAAGAATTAAGTATAAAAATTCAGTTTTATATTGTTACCATTTTAATATTATTTCCGCCCAATACTTCTCTAAGGTTTCATTATTTCAACTGTTTCAACCCTAGAACTCTAAACTGGGTGTGGGACATGAGATAGGAGAGCTCAATAACTAGAGCTTAAGTCACCTTGCTCATAACCTGTATCAGCTCATCCGAGCCTTTCAAAGTCAATGGCGTTCAACAACCCCGAGCTTAAGCCATATTGACTAAGTAAGATATCATGCTAGTATATCCATGATCAAATAGCTCATAATACCTTAGTCATGTTGTCCTTATATAAAAAGTAGCTCATACGATACCGTTTACCTCTCTCAATGGTATACCATGTATCCTATATAAAGTCCAAGACTAGAGAATTGGGCTTTTTATCTCATCACTATTTATCTTTCAATTCATTTCAAACACATGTTATTACCAGCATTCACTTGATCATATGCTATTACAAGCATTACATTCCATTTATGCATTCTCATTCCAACACATAAATGCCATATCATGTCATCCATATGTTATATTCCATGTATACCAACATTCTATAACATGCATTAAGCCAACTTATTGTCATAGGTCATAAAAAAAAATGTATACATTTTACACTCAAACTGTTTCATAGGAGTGAACTATTTATTCACGGCCGTAAAGGAACATTTCATGGTTACCTTACCTGTGAAACATCACGTGAATTACCATATAATCATTATGGGCGTGAATTACTTATTCACAGCTGTGACACCATATCATCACAGTTTCCCAACCCGTGACACAACTCATGAAATTATGGATTCATGCAGTTCATGCAAATTCGATATTCATGGTCATGACACCCTTGTTCACGGGGGTGAATCATGCATTATCGGCAAACTCAAAACAAATCATTTTATGCATTTCGTGCAAAATTTCCAAGATTAACAATGTTAATCACTCCTATCAACACTTTCATACTCATATCATGTTTACAACATGTTTAAACAATATTTAGTTCTTTTTTTTATGACCGAGTTCTACCTTAACTTTGGCAAAACTCAACCATGCTTTTTTTTAAGCTTTTAAGATTCTCCAATGATGTTTAGGGTTTACAAGATTGGGGGAAGATGACTAAGACATCTTAGAGTGTTTCAAAAGTGATAAGGGGCAGTGGAAATGGTTTTAAAGCAAGGTTTGGTGCAGAGGAAATAGCTAAGTGAGGCTGGACATTGCCAACCGACCTACATTCACGGGTGTGACCCTTAATCTCACGGGCATGAAACGCCATTCATGACCATGACTAATCCTTTCACAGGCGTGAAAGTTCTCTCTTCTCAAACACTTTTTCCATGTCCAATATTCTACCATTTGACCCATAGCATGACCTTTCACAGGCATGAACAAATATTCATAGGCCTGAAAGCTTTCCTTTTTACAACACTTAAACTTTAAAACACTTCAAACCCCATCCTCTCCTACTCTAAACACATATATAACTTCTAGACCCTATTTTATGGGTGTTACATTTCTTTTCCTCTTAAATAAATTTTGTCTCAAAATGTACTTAAATAAATTTTGTCTCAAAATGTACTTGTTGGGTCGGGTTGAAATAACTGAGGATACTGAGCTCTCATAACTTCGCATCATATCTTCTAATATTTGAATTACCCTTTCTGACTGACCGTCCATCTAAGGATGAAAAGTTGGACTAAAGTTGAGCTTCGTACCTAAAGTTCGTTGTAAACTTCCCTAAAACTGTGATGTGAACCTCGAATCTCTATCTGACATGATGGAAATAGGAACTCTATGAAGTCTTACTGCTTCATTCATATACAATTCTACTAGTATATCCAACTGATAATCTCTTTTGATAGGTACGAAGTGAGATGACTTCATTAACCTATCAATAATAACCCATATGGAATCATACTTTTCTTAGTGTTAAAGGTAAACAATCACAAAGTCCATTGTGATCCTTTCTTATTTCCATTCCAGAATAGTGGTCGGCTATAGTAACCCTAATAGTACTTGATTCTGCCTTGACTTGTTGACATGTCAGACATCTTGTAGTGAATTCTATAATTTCCTTTTTCATTCATGACCACTAATATCTTATCTTCAAATCTTGATATATCTTGTTGCTTTCTAGATGCATCACATATTTCATCTCATGTGCCTTTTTCAATATCCTCTGTCTCAATTATGGCATATTCAGCACACCTAACTATCCCTGATAGTATAACCCATTATCTGACTCAACTGAAAACTCAGGTCTTTCCCTCTTGGAGACTAACTCGATTAACTCAACTAATATGGTATCTTGCCTTTATGCATCTATAATCTCTTAATTCAACGTAGGTTGAACATGTAACTCTGCCATGACCTTTGTATTCAATGCATTGGCGATAACATTGGCCTTGCTTGGATGATAATCGATTTCACAATTGTAATCTTTGATCAACTCCAACTACCTTCCTTGTCTCAAATTTAACTCCCTCTGAGTAGGAAAATATTTTAAACTCTTGTGGTTGGTGTAGATGAAACACTTTTCCATATAGATAATAATGCCAAATCTTTAATGCAAAGACTATAGTTGCCAATTATATATCATAAATCAGATAATTCTTCTTATAAGGTTTCAATTGTCTGGAAATATAGGCAACAACCTTTCCTTCTTAGATCAACACATATCCCAATCCACTGTGAGAAGCATCACTATAAATGACATACTTCTTATCTAGAATTGGCTATGTCAAAACTGAAGCTTTTATTAACAAAGTCTTAAGTTGATCAAAACTATGCTGACACTTGTCTGACCATTCAAACTTCACATAATTTCTATTTTATAGAAAACTCTTACACCATTTAATGGATTAAATAGATCATCTATATGTGGCAATGGACATTTGTTCTTGATAGTAAATTTTTTCAACTGCCTATAATTGGTAGACAACCTCATCGACCCATCTTTCTTTTTAATGAACAACACTGGTGGATCCCATAGGGATATACTCGACCTGATGAAACCTTTATCTAGAAATTCTTGCAATTGTGCCTTCAACTCCTTTAATTTTGAAGGCGCCATCCTGTATGGTGTAGCTGATATTGGAGCTGTTCCTGGTGCAAGCTCTATGAAGAACTCTATCTCCCTATCTGGAGGTAATCATGGTAATTCATCTAGAAATACCTCTAGATATTCCCTCACTGTTGGAAATCCTAAAGATCTGGTCCTTTCCTTCTCGTATCAATCACATAAACTAAATAAACCTCACATCCTTTTCTAATAATTTTCTGAGCCTTCATCATGGAAATGACTTAGGCTGGCTATAGAAATCTCTCACCATCCACTATTATCTCTTCTTGATCTAGGTTCTTAAGAATCAACTTCATAGACTTGCAGTTAACTACTGCTTTATGTCAAGAGAGATAATCCATGCATAAAATGGCATCAAACTCGTGGAAAGATAACTCTATCAAGTTTGTGGGAAACTCTCTCGTGTACAACCAACGGACAACCTTTATCACCCGATTCATAACTATCATACTGTGGTGGCTAGGTGTTCTCATGCAAATATAAGAGTGTATAGATCCTGGATCTATCAAAGCACATAAACAAAAGCCATAGAGAGAAAATGTACCCATGATAACATCAGTTGCCTCATGATCTTTTCATGCTCTCATAGCATATGCTCTCACTGGAGTCCTACTCGGTCCTGGTCTATCAACTGTCACTGATGCAGTATGACTAAGTCCTAATTGACCTTCTCAGTTCTGCTATTGACTCGATACCAGAGTCCACCCTCCTGTATGTTTAAGCGCTATACTGCCCAACAATGGACAATCTCTCTTTAGATGATCTCTGGACCTATATTTGTAACAGGCCTTAGTGTTCACCCAACACTCACCCCCTCTTGTTGCAAGTCCCACACACTGGTACAAATCCTTTCATGTTTTGTGGCTGTGAACTAGTGGCAGTAGAAATAGCTTTGAAAGGTGGTCCCCTCCTAAAGGAATTAGGCTGTGAAAAGCCTTAGTTATTTCCCCTAAATTATGACTATCCTGAGAGAAAGCAACCATTATTGCCTGAAGGCTATGCCATACTAGTTGATGGCTTTCTGAAAGACTCATTTATATTTTTCCTCTTTTTCTTCTCAACACTGATGGCTACGGATACCAACTTTGCAAAGTTCTCAATCTGAAGAGCTGTAACCTAATAGCTAATATCCTCATATAAACCATCTTTGAATCTATGGCACTGATCTACCTTATCCCTAAGAATCTCAGTTGCATACTTACTCAGCCTGACAAACTCTCACTCATACTCTATAACAGTCAGATTTCCCTATTACAAATCTTGAAATTCCCTCTTCTTTGCATTCACATACACTCATGGTACATATTTCTTCTTAAAGTTAGCCACAAAGAAGACTCATGTTGGTGGTTGTGATGTCTGTGGCTTCAACAAAACTGTCTTCCACCAATCATATGCATGATCTTAAAAGCAAAACAACTACATACCTCACTTTGTGCTCATCGACACACTTTATCTCGTCAAAGACTCTCTTGGTCTTCTCTGACTAAAACTTGACAGCTGCTAGATCATCCTCAATCTTACCATTGAAATCAGTAGCCCCATGATTTCTGAGCTTATCTATCTGCATCTATGATCTCGGTGGTCGAAGTGGTGGAATTGGAAGTGGTATTGGCTACGGAGCTACCTGTGGCATATTTTGTTCCAACTACTGCAGTAAGCCTGCTATTTACTACATAAATAGTATCTGGCCTAGCTCATTCTGTCTGGTAGTGTCTTATGAAGGAACTAGTGCAACACCCAACCATGTACACTAGTAACACTAGGCTGATCCTTAGCTTAAGTGTTGGTAGGACTGTTGCTTTCCACAACATTATGAGGATCCACCTCCTCAATCTCCATAACCTCTCACTTAATCCTACAAGTTGAAAAAGTAGTAGCTCACGTTAGAGTCAGATGAGACACAATGACTGTATGATTAAAAACCCTTTACCCCACTTTAGTTCAGAAATGCCAAAACTTAAGCACTAATACCAGTAAATGTAACACCCACTAATATAGCTGAAAAACCCTCACCAACTGTACCGATGGATGTCACGATGTTGTTTTGTGGAAAACTTATTAAATTAAAACTTTTTACATTTAAAACCTATTTAAACATCATAATGTAATTAATGCATAAAACAATCATAAATAAAACCTCAATCCAATGATCGATTTCATAACAAAATTTGTTTCTAGCTTCACTAGCCTCATATTACAAAAATACATTATAAGATATTATTACATGTTATTAAAACCAAAAGACATGTAAAATGTTATCCCAAAATATCCTATGACATAAACAAAATATAAATATGCCATGAATGATAACACACCCAAACAAGGCACTATGACTAAACTCTGGTGGCTTGCTATTCTTTCAGTCAACTCCTATCTACCGACTTTGAACTTGTGTATAGAAAAACCAGATGCTAAGCAAACTAATGCTTACTGGTACATATGTGCATAAAAATTCTACATTTAACTTGTGTCATACCATGTCATGCAATTCACCTATTGATCATTTCTAGAATCATACATTATAGTTGTTTCATGCCTCAATACAAGTTCACATGCTTATTAATGTCATAGACATCATATAATATTACCATGTATATTATACACATATACATACTCATATTAACATGTCTATCTTACTATAAACATCATGCAATATACCATGTATATAACAATATATATATATATTACCTAATATTATCACAACCATTGCATTACCACAATAATAACACTTTATTTTATTTAGCTCGAGACTCTTTATTCCCAAGAATCAAGTACAAAAATCCATTTTTCTATTGTTACCGTTTTAATATTATTACCGCCCCAAGACTTCTCTAAGCTTTCATTATTTTAACTATTTCAACCTTAGAATGCTAAACTTTGACAATCCGGATGCAGGATATGAGACAAAATTGCTCAACAACCCGAGCTTAAGCCACCTTACTCACAAACCTGTATCAGCTCATCTAAGCCTCTAAAAGTCAATGACGCTTAATAACCCGAGCATAAGCCATATTGACTGAGTAAAATATCATGCTAGCATATCTAGGATTAAAAGCTCATAATACCTGAGTCATCTTGTCCTCATATAAAAAGTAGCCTATACGGTACTGTTTACCTCCCTCAATGGGATTGTCTTTTGCTTGAAGTTTAACATACGTGGAAATGACAAACAATCCATGACAACTGTAAAGTCATGTCCTATTAGATGGAATTCAAATTTTTTAATTCCATATTTTATGGCTAAGATCTCCTTGAATGTTGAATGATAATGAAGTTCACTATATTTGAAGTGACCACTTGCATATCCACACACTTCTTTCTTTCCTTAATTCATTTCAAAGAGGACGGCCCCCCAATGCTCATCTGACTCATCATTCTGCATTAATTGTTTCTTGTGGAAAGAATATGCAAATGTGACAAGCTTTGAGTGATTGCTTTGATTGTTTGGACTGACTTGGTATGAATGGTCGACCAAGGGGGAGGCTACTTTTTCAAAAACTTATACAGTGGCTTCTCGTGTTAACTATAGTTGGATATGAATTGTCTGATGTGGTTGGCGATTCCTATGAACTATTGAATTTGTTTGACTGTCAAGTTTTCATTAGGAAACTTTAATAACTCTTGGGCCAAATGAGGCTCAGACCTATATGTTCCATTGAAAAATTGCATACCCAAGAAATCAATTGAGGTTTGGGCGGCTAATTGCATCTTTATTGGGCTGAGCATTACTCCATGAGCTTTAGTGAGATCCACAAATCTTTTAACTTTCTCATGATGAGAATCAATATCCGAGCTGAACAACAGGATGTCATTAATATAAATGAGAGTCGTGTGTAACAGGGGCTCATAGATTTGGATCATTAATTTTTGGATTAAGGATGGTGCCACCTTATGCCCAAATGGCATGACTGTCAATTCATAGTGATGATTTGGAATGCAGAAGGTTGTTTTGTAAATGTCTTTAGGAATAATTCCAAGTTGCCAAAACCCTACTATCAGGTCAAATTTAGAGAAAATCTTTACCGAGGCCATAAATGGAAACATTGAATCAATCCGTGGCAATGGATACTTGTCATGTTTTAGAAAAATATTTAAAGGTTTGTAATCAATTACAAGCCTTTTCTTTCCATAAACCTGTTCTGACCTCTTATTGACATAGAAAGCCTGACATGCCCAGTTTAACTTGGTGAGTTGGATCAATCCTTCTGATAACAACTGAGAACACTTTTGCATGGCAAGTTTCATATCCGAAGGAGACATTCCTAGATGAGATGCCTTAGTTGGATTGAGGCCTTCAAAATTTTTGAAAGGAAGAGTGATAAAAAAAATTCTAGCCGAGTCTAGAGTGGAGAAGGATGTTTTTGAGAGAATTTTGTATGAGATAGGGCACAATAGGAATTATGAATTTCCTGTATTAAATTTGACGATAAGGAAGGAAACTATAAAGTAGGCTATAGGGTAAATAAAGAAGGTAAGTGATGACTGGTAGAAGCTATTTTTTGTATTGTAAACTAGTGGGTAGAATGAACAAATTATTTAAACAAAAATAAAGATCAAATCCAAGGACTAGATCTTTATCAGGGATTTTTGAACTAAGAACATGTGTCTACATGGCAAGGTCTGAGAAAATATGTAATTTAATAGGATTTTGGATTTTTAATGAAATAGTGAAAATTTTTCCATCTGTTGCCTGGAAATGTTGGTTATGCTCGACCCAATATCTTTTAGAAAGAACTAAAGGATTCATCATAGATCTCTGGGCACCAATATCAATAAATGTGATTATTTTAATGGGTTTAGCATACTTGTGAGGAAAAGCTAACACTGGAACAAATGGGATTGGGTGAGTTGGTTGAGTAGGATAAATAGATGGTGTAGGGAGAGTGGATAGGGTCAATTTTGTAGAGGGGGTTGAATTCTGAAGGGATTGAGCAAAACAGAGAGAGGTTATTGGGTAAACTCAGCTAAATGTAATTATCAAGGAAAATGGAATTTTGGGAAGTTAACTCTTCATCATACATTATCTCATCATCTGCTTCTGATTCTATTTCTAAAACTCAGCTACAAAGAGAGCTTGTGGATCTAATTCATCATCCAAAGAGAAAAGTGACTCAATGTCAACATTGTCCAATCTATATGAGAAACTTGATGATTTTTTTTGATAATTTTTGCAGCTTTCTTAGGCTTGTTAGAAGAATGTTTTGCAAAATATACTTTCTTTCCACAGACATAACATCGATCACATTTCTTGAATCTCTGTTTGCATTTCTTGAAGAATTTGAACTTTCTTCACTTATGCCTTTGACGTTGGGAATCACTTGAGGGACACCATTTGTGATAACAATTGGTTTTGTGAGAAGGACAAAAACATGCTTTGTCTTTACACTTTATCTATAAATCAGGTCTTCTGCAAGCCATCTTCCTAGAAGAATCATTATCAAATGTCAACAGTTTTCGAACCATCTTTTGTTGAGCACAAATCTTTTCAACGGAGAGACTAATACACTAGTATATTTCTCCAAGGCTGAAAGAGTTTAGATCAATATTCTTTTCCTTAAGTTGAAACAAAATATGATTGGAAATACTTTTTGGAAAAGAAACTAGAAATTCTTGCTTTAGGTTGGCATCTGTTACACCACCAAGAAGGTAGAATCTTTTTGCCATCCTCTGATAATGTCGATCATAGTCTTTTCTGAGAAGCGAACAACACTTCATTCTAAAATACTCATCTCTACACATATCATCATATTCTGCTGCATTTCTAACAAATTTTGGATGTCAAGTGGTAAGAACGTCTGCTATGGACTGAGAGTGATAGAATCTTAGCATTGCTGTCTTAGATAGGTTGACAAACCAATCTCTCAGTGTTCCTGTGAATATGGAAGTGAATTCTAAGATGATGGCTGGAAATCTAGAATTAGGACGTCTTTGTTGAACTTCTATCCAAGCATAAAATTCTTGGATGCGATCTCTCCATTTATAAGGTGGGATATCATCAAATGTAAACCATGGTCCATTGTGAGGTGAGGTAGAAACTTGTGGATTGGATTATGGGACATTCGTATCCATTTCCTCTAGTGGCTCTTCAGTTTGATAGGCAGGCTACTGATGAATGGTTCCACTCTGTTGTCATGTAACGGGATCTGCTATAAACTGAGTTGGAGGAAAATATTTTGGATTAAGTTCATTATCAGAAAGTTCAGATTTTGAATTATCAGAAGAGATATAAGGCACTTCTGAAATTTGACTTCCAATGTGAGGAATGTTTTTAAGGGCTTGTTTTTTCAAAAAGGCAGTGATGGTGTTTTTAGGCTGTTGAACCATATGAGAGTGAGAAATCTCTTTTTATTTATGAAACTGGGAAACTAGTTGAGAAACAAAAGCTGGTTAATTAGGTTGAGTGGTTATTTCAAAAGAAACAACATGAGGTGCAAAAGGTTTTGTGGTAACAAGTGTTTGATCTAGTTTAGATTTTTGAGATGAAGAAGAAATGGGTTTTGGTCATATTTTGAGCTATTCCATGAACTGTTTATGAAAAAGTTCAATGGAAAGACCAAAATGTTCAAGTTCTGTCAAAAAAGGTTGGTGTATAGGAGGAGGTGTGTAAAGAGGCTGGTGTGATACAGGCAGCTGTAGGGAGGTGAACATTCCTAAAGGATCAATAAAATAGAACATAATTTAAGAAAATCTTGATTAAGGTCTTGCTTCAACGAGACAATTTTTCTCTCTAGTTTCTGGAGACGAACATCTTTGGCTTCAAAAGTTGAGTCATATGATATCGTAGATATCATATTCATCAACTGATTTTTTAAGTTTGCATGTTGATCTTCAAGTTGTTTCAACAACTTGTATAATGCTTCATATTGTGCAGTCTAACGTTTGTCCAGAAAAGAAACTTTATTTGAAACATCATTAACCTTGGTTTCAATTCTCTACAACACTTTGTTTTGTGCCTGTGCATTCCGAGTCTGCTAATTTAAAACTGATTCAAATGTCAAAATAGATTTAAAGGTTCCTTCAGGTGTAATTGTTGAAGATTGGACATATGGAGTAGTCCGAAATTGAGCAATAGGATCTATGTGTTCCTAGAGTGGAGGAAATTCAGTATTATATGCAGATGAAGAATTAGGTGGTTGGTACATGGCTATCATGAGTATGGGTTCAGGTTTGGTAAATTTAGGCTTTGGAACTTGTTTGTAACACGACAATGGTAAAGGTTTTGGCTGTTTGGGTTTTTCTGAAGGTTTAAGAGGTAGAGGATCATCCTATGACAAAGGTACAGGAGGCAAAGGATTTTTAAATTGAGAGAGAGCTGAGTAGTAAATAGCATAGTCATACTTCCCTAATGGTTGTCCCAAAAGACCAACAAAAGGATCCCTATCATCAAATTGTTGAAGGAATTGTTTCTTAGAATACTTTGTTTTTCTTTTAGATCTTCTGGCTTTACCTTTCCAGCATGCATCATCATCAACTATTCTATCTACATAACAGTTATCATAGTCACATATATCAAAGTAACTATGATTTCCATTATGTGATTGATGATAGGCTTGGCAGAGTTTGAGCAGGAAAGAATCGGGATATCTTCATGAGAAGGAATAAGCTACATCATAAATTGAGTGGAGAATTCCACTAGAGTACTAGTTACCACCTCATCATCATTAGAAAAAAAGAATTAAGTCGCTACTCTGCCATCTTTGTACTTTATGAAGAGTGATTTGGTGAAGCTTACTAGATCATTTCTCTAGTGGAAAAGCTCATAGTTAGTTAGCCATGACTGAGCAAAGATCTAATGTAGATCTTCCTTTGTCTATTGTTTAGGAATCTGTACCACTCTAGGGACATGAGTTGAGTCCACAGTAATACTCAAAGCATCTAAAGAAGATGGAATACAAAGATTCATAGCATGATTCTATACTCGGTAGATCATTTGGTAATGGAGAGTGCCAATGTCAATAGTGGCAACGTTTTTAACTCCAATGATCTGGACTTGAACTTTTAGAGTTGTAAAGGTGTGAGGATCTTAAAGCCTCATGTTGATGTTTGGATATAACTTGCAAAAGACAGTTCCTGCATTTGAAAATGTCTGGATAGTACCAATTACAACATGTTGGTATTTCATAAATCTGGTATCTAGTAAAGCAATCCGAGCTACAATTGGCAAACCTTTTCTACCATGATAGGTTAAAGCAAGTCTGATAGCTCCAAAGTGAATATGAGAACATTCACTATTAAGACAATGAATAGGAAACTCAAAAGGAATTTCGAGAATAATAAACTATTCTTCACCAGTACCTTGGATAGGACACTGATCGAAGGAGGAAGATTGTACATACTCTTTTATAGAAGGAGGTTTTTTTCTGATTAAGGCTTTGATGGAGGTAGTGAAAGAGGACTTATGTTTTTGAAAGGTATGGTAAGGGTTTATGAATGGAATGTTTGTTTCCTGATGTTAAACCTTGAGGGGTATTTCTGTCATTTTGATGATAACAAATAAAATAGCAATATTGTATTTAACATACTTGTTTTCTAAGTCTATTAAACAAGACATGAAATAAAATAGCAAGAATGGAGATTGGAAGAATAATCCTTGAAAGACAAAATTAAGGAAGTAGCATATTCACGCCCGTGAAGGAGCTAACCGTTACCAAAACCAATATTTGAAGTTCATGGCCATGAAGGAAGAACAAACCGTGAAAAGGACATTTTAGTCACGCCCGTGAATAAAACTGTCACACCTGTGAATGTTCATGTCATTTTCATCCAGAGAGCTTCACGACCAAAGTCACCACTTGGATCATGACTGGGAAGTTTGTCACGCCTGTGAATGTGTATTTCACGCCCGTGACGAAATGTGTCAAAACATTCTAGAGAGCTTCAGGACCAAGGTCACAACTTCAGTTACGGCTTGGGAAGAAATGTCACGCCCATGACAAACATAGTCATGCCCGTGAACGATGAAAGAGAAAAATGTCAGACGCGATTATTTGGTTGGTACAACGACTAGTTTCATATTTAATGCACCCCAACGACTATAATCAGCCATGGGAGTATAAATGGAAGTCATTTAAGCATTCAGTACAAGAGGATAGCATATTGTTTGAATTAAAATCTTATTACAAGCTATTTGTACATTCAATACTTTGAGAACAAAATCTATTCTCTGTAAAAATCTTTTTGCTCTTCATTTATTGAGTAATTATGATTTGTGAGTGTTTCTCTCCGTAATCATTACTCAAGTGAGCTTTGGGTATTTCTGGGTTAAGAGTAGAACACTTGTAAGGGTTAGTTGTGTGAGCCTCTAAAACACAAATTAAAAGGTTGTTTGTGTGAGCCTGTAAAAACACAAAGTGAAGGTTGTTTGTGTGAGCCTGTAAAACACAAGGAATTGGTTATTGTGCGAGCCATTAAAACACAAGGGATTTCTGGGTTAGGTGTGAGCCATTGTGAGAAACACCATAGTTGGGAGTGAGCTTGTAAAACTCCATTATAACACTTAGTGTGTTAGTGAAACTCCCAATTGCGATTGGGGAGAGGAGTAGGGTTCGTTAACACCCGAACCTCTATAAAAATCCTTGTGTCAAATTTCTCTATCCCTCCTAAAATTAATTATTTATTTCCGCACTTTAAATTTTAATTTTTTTGAAACTCCAATTCAACCCCCCTTCTTTGTACCATCCTTGACCTTCCCCACATGCATTTCATCGAACATAAGCATCTTGCATACAATTCAATTGAACACGTGCATTTCATACGTATTTTCGTAGGAACAAGTTCATGGCACGCACTAGCTAGGTGTCCTAGTATTTGGCAATTATATCGAGTGACACGTGTATCCTTATAACCTAAATAAGGATAAAAAAGTATTAGAAATGAATTGAATAAGGTGACTAAACTAAAGTAAGAAAAATGATTAGATTAAGATTAGTGAACATTTACATTGCTAATTTAGTTAAATCGGGTCAAATGATTAAGCTGTATCATTGTGTGAATTAGTGGAATTATAAATCTATGTAAGTAATAATAATGAGAAAAAGATAAAAAGGACAAAAACCAAAAGTTAGCTTTATCTTCCCATTTCTGCCTTCTTCTCCAGCCCGACTTCTTCTTCAATTTCCTCCATTTCAGACTTCAATTCTTCCTTGTTTCACCTAGTTTTTGAAGCTAATTGATCCCTTTCAAGTTTGTTCTTGGTAAGTAATCAATTCTTATTGCTATAGGGTTGATTTGAGTTGCTTAGGTTCAATATTAGGCACTGAATTGCACCCCGATTTTGATGTTAATAGAAATTGATTCTGGAAGTGTGTAAAACACAAAAGTTTTTCCTTTATGTCTTAGAGTTTTTTATATGTAAACATGTTTTCAAGATGTTATGTATAGGGAGAGATATGCTCTTCGTACTGAAACTGGTCAGGGTGTAAACCCTAACCAAGTTAGCTACTGTGTGGTTTGATTTCGAATATGTTAAAGCCCTTATTTGAAGTATCTCAAAACATAAAAGTTGTATATATATGTGTTTTGTATCTTTCTACCAAATTTCCGGTCCATAGGCCTTGTAAATTGTGAGTTATGGTGAATGGACCCATGACTGTTCCATGGTTTGAACTGCCTATTGAGTGCCCTGGGTAGATATAGTAACTAGTTTGGCTAATTTGAGCTTGTTAGAGCTGGATTCTGTAAATGATCAAAACATTAGACTTATAGGTATGTGTCTTAGATAAAGTTTGGTACTAATATTAACTTCATTGGTTGTGTATAGACTAATATATGGCCTTTGGAAACCGTACTGGTCCGGAAGTGATTTCTATTCTGGACCAGTAAAATGTTTGGTATATTTAGAAGACCTTAGAGACATAATTGGTAAAAGTTGTAAACATGAAACATGTGAAATATGCACCCATATAAGTGTCTCTAAATTTTCATTAAAATAGGACTTATATATTATAAGTTATGATGAACCCAAATGAGTACCTTGAAACTGCCTATAGGCAGAAAACAAGGCAGAAAACAGAACACTCTTAGAAATTCCACCAAATATTGTACAATGACTTGGTCTGAAATTTGAATATGTACTATAATTATATGTGATTTTTAATTAGGAATAAGAAGCAGATTAATTGGTCAAATATAGAAAAAGTTATAGGCTAAATAGTCCCATAAGGTCACACTGCCTCATAGGAAAAATCTTAACTATTGACATGAACAATGCATATTCATTTGTTTAAGCCACATTAAGTCTCTCTAATCATGAGTTAATCGATTATGTTTTCATATTAGGCTCGCAAAATATTGGAGACCCATAAGGAGCAGATAGACAATAAGTTAGGAGTCGGAATCAAAGGAGAACGGTGAGTCTAATTATCAATTGAATTCTTTAGTGCAAATGAATGTTGCTTGCTATGTGATTCATGTGATTGTCATGATTGGTCCTTGATAATGTAATGATGGATAATTTGTGACATTTTGGTACATATAAATGGTATACTTGTGGTATATTTGAGGTATATGTTTGATAAATGTGATATATATACATGGTATATGTATAGTCTATACAAGGTATATGCTTGACATATGAGGTATATATGGAATATATGTATGTTGTATATGATAAAGATGCAATGGTTGATGAATGCTTAAATACAAGTGCATATGCATATGGGTTAAAAAGGCGTTGTGACTAGTTAATCGATATTGTAAAGCAAAAGAAGAGGCCTATGGCCCAACAAATGTGCAAATGAAACAAATGATCAAGCTAGCTAGCAAATGCAAATGCAAATGTTCACATGGAAAATATTCACATGGAAACCCGGGGCAATGTCTGTTTAACTTGGTCACAACAAAATGAAATAAGCAAAGCATTTGCATACATAAAGAGTAATGATTATATGTTTCAACTTTATTGATACTTATATGATACTGATGAATGGAATGGAATACATGGTATATATTGGAATTGTGATTTATTACTATGAGTTGTTTGGTACTTTAGAGCTCATTGGATGGTTATTCTCACTGAGCCTCAACTCATCAATTTGCATCATTTTTCAGGTAAAGAAAAGTGATAGCTCATTTTGAGTAGCATATAAAAGACATGGAGCATAGGTCACTGGCCGAGCCTCATCACTCTCTCTCCTTGCATTCCACACAAGCATGAAAATATGTCATATGTGTTTTGTATTTACGTGCTTGAATATGTATATTCATTTTGGAATGAGTCTAAAAATGTATAAATGAAATCAACTCGAAAATACTTAGTTGTAAAGTTTATGTTTTGATATATGTGATATATTATATTGTGGTGAAAACCTCAGTGTTAACTTTGCAAAGTCAGTGAAT
This sequence comes from Triadica sebifera, assembly GCA_023653625.1. Lineage (NCBI taxonomy): Eukaryota > Viridiplantae > Streptophyta > Magnoliopsida > Malpighiales > Euphorbiaceae > Triadica > Triadica sebifera. The sequence goes on along the minus strand of CM042898.1, from coordinate 11,600,689 downwards.
AATATTATATGATATGAGACTTGCAAGTCATTGAATGAAATTATAGGATATGAGACTTGCAAAGTCATTGAATTATATTACAGGATATGAAAAAAAAATCTACTACTATTGTTAACAGGGTATTCTACCTTTCCAGTATGCTATGTATGATTACTTGATACAGGGATAGGTTATACTCAAAGGCATAAGGTGTGACGTTATATTCTTGGCTTAATATCTGGGCAACAATTGGTATCAGAGCTTAGTCTAGCATCAAAGCCTAAAAAGCGCTAGTAAAGATTAAGATATGGACAGTGAAGGATTCCAAAGTCTCAAACCTTATTTTGATGGAGCAAATTATGCCCATTGGAAGTTTCAGATGGGGACATACTTGGATAGTGAAGGAATTGAAGTTTGGGATAGTGTACGAAAAGAATGGACCACCACCAACCAGAAGATGAGCTGATGGTGAAGAAGAAATCCTATCAAGTGATGATTGGACAGAGCCTTAAAGAAGAGCAAATTTCAAAAACAAAAAGGCAATGCCAATCCTAACAAGCTCATTATCTATTGAAGAATGTGGGAGAATACAACACTGCCCAACAACATACAACATATGGAAGACATTGGAGAATTATCATGAAGGAACTAAGCAAGTCAAATCCAAGAAGATTCAACTTCTGACCTAAGAATATGAGCTCTTCAAGATGAAATCCAATGAGTCAATCACTGACATGACCAACTGTCTTCTAGCCATTATAAATGGAATGAGGAAACTTGGGAAACATCTGAGTTTGGAGGATGTAAACAACAAAATCCTGAGAAGTCTTACTCTTAAAGACTATGGCTCAAGAGTTGCTGGCATAGAAGAAGCAAATGAAGATAAGAGCATCATGAATACTGATGTGCTGATTGGTAAACTTCTCACACATGAGATGGAAGTGAAGAGAGATAGAGAGCTTGAAGCAGAGCCAGAGAAAAGAAAGCCCTTAGCACTCAAAGCCTCTACTTCAAAATCTCAAGAAGAAAGTGAAGATGATGAAGAAATGAGCGATGATGAAAATGAGGACATTGCTATGCTTTCAAGAAGATTAAAAAGAATAATTGAGAAGAAAATGAGCAACTCTAGAAAATTCAGGCAAAGAAACCTTAAACAAACTTCTAATGACACACATAGAAGTAAGGAAGAGGTAAAGTGCTATGAGTGTGGAAAGAAAGGACATATCAAACCAGAATGTCCAAGGCTCAAGAAGCATAAGAGCAAATACCAAAGAGAAAATGGGGAGAAAGGTCACAAAGCCACATGGGATGACGAAAGCTCTTCAAGTGAAAAAGATGATAATGAAAGTGAAGAGGTCAACCTATGCTTCATGGCTATTGAAGATCATGTCTTAAATAAGGTAAAATCACTACACTCATACTCTTTGAACAATGATAGTAGTGATAATGATAATGATAATGATGATGACAGTGATGATGATGATGATGAGCAAAGCCTAATAGAATAATTAAATCTAGAATTAGAAAAATATAGAAGTAAATTTAGTACCTATAAAAATAACATCTCGAATTTAAAAAATAAGATAGATGGTTTAGAAAAGGAAAACATAAAGCTTAAATAATCTAATGAATCTCTCCAAAAGTCATTAGATGAATACTCATCAAGACCCTCAACAGCTTCCTTGCTAAAAGAAAATAATACTTTGAAAAATGAAGTTGAGGAACTTAGAAATTCCATTTTTAAATTTCACAAAGGTAAAGAGAGCTTAGATACTCTCATTGTGTCTCAAAGATCACCGTTAATTAGACATGGTCTAGGATTTAAGGACACATCATCATCTTCTCACAAAACCATATTTGTTAAGTCTAAAGAATCTCACATCTCCACACCTGTTAAAACAGCACCAAGAAATAAGCATTTTAAACCTTCTATACATAAAAGAATAATCATGCCTTTATATATAGGAATCATGCATCTAGAAAATCTAAAATTAATCATAACTGTGCATGTCATTATTCTTAAAATAAATTTGATAGAAAAATGGTGTTCAAAAACTTTGAAAGACCAGAAAACAAATTTAGACCAAACAATGTAATTATTTTATGAAAATGGGTCATATAAATAAATATTGTTGGATAAGGAAGGCTCATTGGGAACCTTCATATGCTAACCCCCAAGGACCCAAACTCATTTGGGTACCTAAAAATCATACTTGAATTGTGATTCTATAGGTATGCTTCAAGTCCACAATAAACAAAAATGCTTGGCTAGTAGACAGTGGATGCTCAAGGCATATGACAGGAGACAAAGAACTTTTCAATGAAATCAAAAGTATTGATGGAGGTAAAGTTAACTTTGGAAACAATGCAAAGGGTAAGATAATTGGAATTGGTTCTATTGGTATTAATGGTACTACTTTTATTAAAGATGTCTTACTTGTTGATGGTTTGAAATATAACTTGTTAAGTGTAAGTCAATAATGTGATAAAGGAAATAAAGTAATATTTACTTAAAATGAATGTCTTGTGATCTCTATCAATGGTCAAGAGATATTTAAAGGAAATAGAGATATCAATACATATATAATAAACTTACATGAACTATCTAACCATTCCTCTAAGTGTCTTGTGACTACTAGTGATGAATCTTAGCTGTGGCATAGAAGACTTGGTCATGCTAACATGGATTTAATACAAAGTCTCAGCATAGGAGAACTAGTAAAAGGACTTCCAAGAGTTAAATATGAAAAAGGCAAGACATGTGAACCTTTCCAAAGAGGAAAACAACACAAGTCATCCTTCAAAGCCAAAAACATAGTAAGTACTTCAAAACCTCTTCAACTCCTGCATTTAGACTTATTTGGACCTACTAAAATTGCTAGCTTAGGAGGAAAACATTATGCATTTGTCATCGTAGATGATTACTCTAGATTTACTTGGGTAATTTTCTTAGCTCAAAAGAGTGATGCCTTTGAAAATTTCAAAAACTTTGCTAAAAGGGTTCAAAATGAAAAAGGGTACTGTATTTCAAAAATAAGAAGTGATCATGGAAAAGAATTTGAAAATGAAAACTTTGAAAACTTTTGTCTTGAACATGGCATTTCACATAATTTCTCATCTCCTAGGACACCTCAACAAAATGGGGTAGTTGAAAGAAAAAATCGAACTTTAATTGAAATGGCTAGAACAATGCTCAATGAATATGAATTACCAACTTATTTTTGGGTAGAAGCCACAAACACTGCTTGTTATATTTCAAATCGAGTTTTCAAAAGACCTCTTTTAAACAAAACCTCAGTTGAGCTATGGAATGGAAGAAAGCCCTTGATATCATACTTTAGAGTATTTGGATGCAAGTGTTTTATATTGAACACCAAGGACAATCTTGGAAAATTTGCCTCTAAATCCGATGAAGGTATCTTTTTAGGATACTCTACAACCAGCAAATCATATAGAGTATTTAATAAAAGATCACTAACGGTTGAAGAATCCATGCATGTTGTTTTTAATGAATCTATTAGACTTGATCTTGTGAAAAGGTAGTGTTCTTGATGATGTTGTAGGTAATATGGAAAGACTTGATATTGGAAATGGTAAAGAAGAAAATGATCAAGAAGATTTACATCAAAATGATTCTCTACCTCAAAATCAAGAAGAAAATGAACAAGAACTTCCAAAAGAATGGAGAATGACGAAAGATCATCCAAAAAAGCAACTCATTGGTGATCTCACTAGGGGAGTAAGTACTATATCTCATTTCAAACATCTAGTCACTGACATTGCTTTTATTTCACAAATTGAGCCTAAAAATATTGATAAGGCTCTTAATGATGAAAGTTGGGTAATTTCCATGCAAAAGGAACTCAACCAATTTGAGAGAAATAAGGTATGGATCCTAGTACCTAGACCCAAGAATCATCAAATTATAGGTAGCAAATGGATATTTAGAAATAAATTAGATGAACAAGATTTAATAACCAGGAATAAGGCTAGATTAGTTGCAAAAGGATATAATCAGGAAGAAGGTATAAATTATGATAAAACATATGCACCTGTAGCTATATTAGAAGCCATAAGAATACTTTTAGCATATGCATGTCACATGAATTTCAAACTTTTCCAAATGGATGTGAAAAGTGCATTTCTAAATGGTTATATAGATGAAGAAGTGTATGTAGAACAACTACTAGGTTTTGAAAGCTATGATTTGCCAAATCATGTTTTTAAACTTTCAAGAGCTTCGTATGAGAGGCTAAGTTATTTTCTATTAGAAAATAGCTTTACAAAGGGAAATGTTGACACTACATTATTCATCAAAAAGCATAAGCATGGTATACTAATTGTTCAAATTTATGTTGATGATATAATATTTGGTTCTACTAATGAGTTGCTTTGTCAAGAATTTGCTAAGTGTATGACTAGGGAATTTGAAATGAGCATGATGGGAGAGCTTAAGTATTTCCTTGGTCTACAAATAAAGCAAAGCAATGAGGGCATATTCATCAACCAATCCAAATATGCCAAAGATTTAATTAAGAAATTTGGTATGGAAGGATGCAAGAATGCCAAGACTCCTATGAGCACATCAACAAAATTGGATAAGGATGAAAAGGGTAAGAGCATTAATGAAAAGCTTTATAGAGGTATGATCAAATCACTTTTATATCTCACTGCTTCTAGACCCGATATAATGTATAGTGTTTGCTTGTGTGCACGATTTCAATCATGTCCTAAAGAATCTCATTTAAATGCAGTAAAAAGAATTTTAAGATATTTTCATGGATCTTTGCATCTAAGTTTATGGTATCCTAGAAATTCATCATTTTATATTATAGGATATTCAGATGCAGACTATGCTGGTAGTCTTTTAGATAGAAAAGTTACTTCAGGTACTTGTCACTTCATTGGAGAATGCTTAGTCTCTTAGTTTAGCAAGAAACAAGTTTCAGTTGCTCTCTCAACTGCTGAAGCAGAATATGTAGCAGCTAGATGTTGTTGCACTAAAATTCTTTGGATGAAACAACAACTTAAGGACTATGGTCATGAGATGAACCATATACCTATTAAATGTGACAATACAAGTGCTATAAATCTTTCAAAGAATCCTATTCAACACTCAAGAAGTAAGCATATTGACATTAGACACCACTTTATTAGAGATCATGTTCAATATGGAGATGTTGCATTAGAATTTATAAGCACAGAAAAACAATTAGCAGACATTTTTACTAAGTCTCTAAATGAGGAAAGATTTAATTTCATTAGAAGAGAACTTGGTATGATTGATGGATTAACCTTGTGATTGCTAAATTATGATTGATGATGTTATTTTTTGTATCATATCACTGGATATAAATAGAAATTTTGATGAAAATTTATGTTTTATGGGATAGAATCTTTATTGAAATGATTTAGTCTTGTTTTTAGGACTTAATTTTATTTGATGAAAATTTTAAGGGAGTCACGCCCGTGACATATGTTCACACTCGTGACTTAAATAGCCAAAAGAGGCATTGTCATTTACGACTTGATTCACGACATGGTTCATGGCTTCAAGTGGTGAAACTTATTTTCACGGCTTCATTCACTCCCGTGAAAAGAGCCTTTCACGTCCGTGACGAATTTTCACTCACGTGAATCTTGACACCCCAAAACTCACAGAGGCTTTCACGCCTTGAGTCACGGCTTGCTTCACAGGCACAAGTAGTGAAATTCAACATTTCATGCCCGTGACTAATATTTCACCCCCGTGACAGTTCATCATTCACGCCTTCATTCACAGGTGGAACACTCCTTCAGCAAACCATGAACACGACCATTCACACCCGTGAAAATACACTTCACGCCTGTGAATGTATCGAGTATATAAAAGAACAGCCGGTTATATTTCTCATTTCAACTCTCCAACTCCCAAAACCGCTCTCATTTACACACATTCATTGAGATATTGAAGATTTCGGCCCCCAAGTCTCAAACTTTTCCTATAAATGCCACTAAAAGTTCAAATCTTCATCAAAAATCATACATTTTTAGGGTTTCCATAAAAAAATTTATGTCAAAAATTTTTCAATCCATCACAAACCTATTTCTTCAAATCAAATGGAGACTGCTTCATCCAAGGGAAAGACAAAGAAGTCCCATGCTCCAAGGAGGTATGCAGATTACCTCATGAACCGTATTCTGGAGCAATGCCATCCTCGGTACTCCACTTTAAACAAAAGACCTCTATTGTCATCAAGGTCCTTCGAATGGCAGACAGTCCGAACTTTAGGGCTTGAAATGGCTATGATAGAGCAAGTCCAAGCCTGTCATTTGAAAGAATTTGTAGAGATTCACCAGCCAACCTTGAGGGAGCCAACACTGGAATTCCTCAGCACTCTGCAAGTATCACCTACTGAAGTGGTGAAATTCCAATTGTGTGATAAACCCAACACCCTCAATGCCATTGAATTTGGAGAATTGTTCGACTTACCATCAGATGGCATCCTAAATGACAGTGAGTAGAATTCTTTGCCCCTTGAGCTTGGACTCATTTTGGCACCAATTGCAGCTGGGATGTCAAAAAGACAAAGAGCACTCATCTGAGGTCCTCAGTGCATAAGTATTTGCATAGGTTCCTGACCTATAGCATATTCGCTAGAGGAGAAAGCAATGGGACTATCAGGAAGTCAGAGCTCTTCCTATTTGAGATGGCTCACAGAGGACTTACCGTAGCACTCTCTAGATGGTTTGCAAACCATCTTCTGTCCATCGCTACCAAACCCACGGGCGATATCTTGATTGGTGTATATGTCACCCACATAGCCGTGAAGCTTGAATATCTGAAGCTGGATGAACATCATTTCAACCTCATCCCTGGACATCCTCGAGATCGCTTGGATGTCGAGTCCTTCATAAAGATGGGAGCGGCTGTCATAATCATTTTTGAGAACGATATTTTCTACTGCTTCACCGACACTACTGGAGAGATCATCTGGGAAGACAATGACATGGAGGACTTTAAATCAGGCCTCCAAGGAGTCCAGCATAATAAGAGGGCTCGGGTTGAGGAAGCACATCCAGTAGCTGAGCAGGACATCGGACAGTCCTCGGCTTCCACACCGACTTTAATGCAGCAGGTGGTTGACCTCTTGGCACCACGTTTTGAGTAGCTACAGACTTCAATGGATGAGAGGTTGGAGAACCTCAAAGACTTCATGGAGTCTCGGATGGATAGCCTTGAGGCTGAAGTTGCTAGGCTTCGAGATAGGATGTCCGGCTAGGAGTTAGGCTAGATTGTAGCCTAAATTTGCTTTTTTTTTGCTTGTTTATTTCTTTTATGTTTGTTGTTGTGTAGGAAATTTTCAATTTCCTTTTTGAACTTTATTTAACTTTGTTTGTATTTTTTCCTTTATTCAATATATTTGCTTTTGTTTACCTCATTGATATCTTTATATCCTTTTTGATCGATGACAAAAGGGCGAGAAAACTAGCAATATATTATAAGGAAAATGGTATCAAACTAGCAATATAAGGAGAAACTAGCAATATATATTAAGGTAAATGAATTTTGAATTAAAAATTAAAATTGAATTATGAATTGACATTGAAATAGATTAAAAGGGATTAGAAACCTTGATTCAAAAATTCATATGCAAAGTATAAAATTGAGAAATTGACCCTTATACACATTAGATATACCTTAAGTATACTTTTTATATACCTTCATGCAAGTTACAAAAATAAATATGCCATGATATACCTTAAGTATACCTTACATATGCTTCATGTCTTAAAAAGGAATTATGGTATATATTGGATATACTTCTCATATAACTTGCATTTACTTAAAATCTAGTTAAGTTTATTTCAATGCTACATCATTCTTTACAATTCTTGCATTTTATAAATTTTTTTATCCTAAGTATATTTTGAGGGGGAGACTTCTTAAAAGCACATATTGCTAGATTATTTGTCACCATCAAAAAGGGGGAGATTGTTAAACCTTAAGGGGTATTTTCGTCATTTCGATGATAACAAATAAAATAGCAATATTGTATTTAACATACTTGTTTTCTAAGTCTATTAAACTGGACATGGAATAAAATAGCAATAATGGAGATTGGAAGAATAATCCTTGAAAGACAAAATTAAGGAAGTAGCATATTCACGCCCGTGACTATATGTGTCACGCCCGTGAAGGAGCTAACAGTTACCAAAACCAACATTTGAAGTTCACGACCTTGAAGGAAGAACAAACCGTGAAGAGGACATTTTAGTCACGCCCATGAATAAAACTGTCACACCCGTGAATGTTCATGTCATTTTCATCCAGAGAGCTTCACGACTAAAGTCACCACTTGGATCACGGCTGGGAAGTTTGTCACGCCCGTGAATGTGTATGTCACGCCCATGACTAAATGTGTCAAAACATTCCAAAGAGCTTCACAACCAAGGTCACCACTTCAGTCACGGCTTGGGAAGAAATGTCACGCCCGTGACAAACATAGTCACGCCCGTGAACGATGAAAGAGAAAATTGTCAGGTGCGATTATTTGGTTGGTACAATGGCTAGTTTCGTATTTAATGCACCCCAACGGCTATAATCAGCCATGGGAGTATAAATGGAAGTCCAGCCATGGGAGTATAAATGGAAGTCATTTAAGCATTCAGTACAAGAGGATAGCATATTCTTTGAATCAAAATCTGATTACAAGCTATTTGTACATTCAATAATTTGAGAACAAAATCTATTATCTGTAAAAATATTTTTGCTTTTCATTTATTGAGCAATTATGATTTGTGAGTGTTTCTCTCTGTAATCATTACTCAAGTGAGCTTTGGGTATTTCTGGGTTAAGAGTAGAATACTTGTAAGGGTTAGTTGTGTGAGCCTCTAAAACACAAATTAAAAGGTTGTTTGTGTGAGCCTGTAAAAACACAAAGTGAAGGTTGTTTGTGTGAGCCTGTAAAACACAAGGAATTGGTTATTGTGCGAGCCATTAAAACACAAGGGATTTCTGGGTTAGGTGTGAGCCATTGTGAGAAACACCATAGTTGGGAGTGAGCTTGTAAAACTCCATTATAACACTTAGTGTGTTAGTGAAACTCCCAATTGCGATTGGGGAGAGGAGTAGGGTTCGTTAACACCCGAACCTCTATAAAAATCCTTGTGTCAAATTTCTCTATCCTTCCTAAAATTAATTGTTTATTTCCGCACTTTAAAGTTTAATTTTTTTGAAACTCCAATTCAACCCCCCTTCTTGGCTTAATATCTTGGCAACACCTAAATTTTTTTATCTTCATGAAGAAAAGAGAGTTCATACAAATGGTTGAGATTTTTAAAAGTAGAAGGTTGAAAAGATAATGTAGAAGAAGAATGACATCATTTTTGAACATCTATCATGATGAAAGGTGAGAAATTTCCCTCATCCCTATAGACTAGATCAAGAACAAGAATTTCATGGCTATGATACCATTGGGTGGATTGCTCTAAGAAGGACTGCAAAGGATCAAGGTATGACCAAAAAGTTTTCTCTAGCCATTGATGGCTTTTCCTGTTTTGATTCTTAACTAGTAAATTCTTCAAGATATCCAAAAGTGTTATACGATAGTGAAACTTCTTGATAATGAAATAATCTAAGGTTCAGAGGGAAAAAGAGAAAGTTTAAGTAAACATACTTGTATTTCACATGGGTAATTAATTACAAAATCAAAGATATCTTCTGCATAATACATGATACCTTATATAGGCTAAGAGCAGGTGACACATGCATCACTACTTACATCATACCACACTTAATAAAGATAAGATTCTTCAATAGTATATAATCACTATGAAAAAACAATAAACAAAAGTAAATCAAACTTTTTTACAAGTGGAGACAGCTGTTATCTTATCAGTTGTATTATTACAAAAGAAAATTATAGTGGTAAGATTTATCTGACAGTTGTATTATTTTATGATAGACTCATGTGACGGAGACAAGTTAAAATCTTCTAGAGTGGGATCTTCTCTTGTCTTAGGCCAGAAGTGATCAATGTCATCTGATGGAGGATTATTGGGCCTGGGCCTGGGAGTAGGCTCATCATCTTGCGACTTTTGTGTGATTATTGTAGGGGCTTCATCTTCGGTTCTGAGCTTGGGCTTTAACAAAGGAGACCATGGTATCATCTTGATTCTTTTACATGGATATGGACCAAGGAAGGTATAGCTTGTAGGAGGCAAGTGATGGAAATTTTGTCTTTTTTTGAGTTCAAGGTGGATTGATTATTTGACTTTGTCTAGGCACATAGGATCTTCATGAGGAATAGCCCTTCAAAGGAAGAGATGACTGAGTGCAATGACTATGTTGGTTTCTATAACATGAGTATAGGGACGATGGAATATGAAAATTCCCACAATCTCTTATGGAACTTTTGGAGTTGAGTGATCTACAATAAGCTTAGCAAAAAGCTTTTTCCAGTAGCTCAATGGTTGGAACCAAGTGAGAAATTTGACTTGAAAGGATTGTAAATTTTCCCGATTGCAGATGAAAGGAAGGAAATCTATCAGAATTTGAATAGCATGATAGTACAATGTTGATTGACACCATAAGTACCATAGTTGCTCAGAAATCATAGGCTCTGCAGAGATTCTGTAGACTATCACCCAAGGATATTCTGATGGACAATAAATAATCTTTATGGGAAGACCAAGCTTATCTTGAAAGAGGAACATGTTTTGTGCAAAACTTCTAATTTTATGAAGGTCTGGACCTATTGGACATCTAGGAAGGAAATCTGAAAGATTGAGAATTAGTGTGTTTGAACTAGAACTGAAAGCCATAAAGAGGAACGAGATTTCCTTAGAAGAGGAAATAAGGCTGATTTGCTAAAGAGGTCGAGATAAGAAAATTGGAATGAGATTCTTATCGCCTTTTATATGCTGAACATCAAAGTTGTAATGGCTGATCCATTCTTTCAATCTCAAAAGTTGTGGATGTGGGATTTTCTTCTCTTAAAGTTTAGCTTATGTGGAAATGATGAACAATCCATTACAACTTAAGAACTGGGCTTTTTATCTCATAACCATTTATCATTTGATTCATTTTAAACACACGCTATTACCAGCATTCACTTTATCATATGTTATTACCAGCATTACATTCCATTTATGCATTCTCATTCTAACACATAAATATCATATCATGTCATCCACATGTTATATTCCATGTATACCAACATTCTATAACATGCATTAAGCCAACCTATCACCATAGGTCATAAAAACAAAATGTACACATTTTAGACTCAAATAGCTTCAGGAGTGTGAACTATTTATTCATGGTCGTGAAGGAACATTTCACAGTTATCTTACTTGCGAACCATCTCATGAATCACCATATAATCATCACGGGTGTGTATTACATACTCACGACCGTGACACCATACCATCATGGTTACCCAACCCGTAACACTTGTTCACGGGCGTGAATCATCCATTTCCAACAAATTCAAAGCATAGCATTTTATGCATTTCATGCAAAATTTCCAAGATTAACTAGTGTTAGTCACTCCTATCAACACTTTTATACTCATACCATGTTTACAACATGTTTAAATGATATTTAGTTTTTTAAATCAATTTCTAGGTCAAGTCATAACATAACGCATATGTCATTTTAACACATAAATCATATATCCACGTTATTTCTCAACCATAACATGCGTTTTAGTCATTCATTCTCATTTACAGTATACAAATACAAATCAGGATGCATGATAACAAATTAATATGCCTATATGTACATACCTTTCACCAAAAAGGAGCTTTAACTATCCCTTCAAGCTTTTCAAGCTTGATTTCCTATTTGTGATTGTTCCCTTGCCCTCTAGCCAAACCTAACATCACAAACATGTTCTTATTAAAACCTTATAGCCATAAACAACCTTAAGAACCAAGTTCTACCTCAATTTTGGCAAAACTCAACCAAGGTCCATTTTTCTCAAGCTTTTAAGCTTCTCCAATGGTGTTTAGGGTTTACAAGGTTAGGGAAAAATGACTAAGACATCCTGGAGTGTGTCAGAAGTGATGAGGGGTGGTGAAAGTGGTTTTAAAGCAATATTTGGTTCAAAGGAAAGAAAAAGCGCGACTGCACATTGCCAACCGACCTGCATTCATGGACATGATCCTTAACCTCACGGGCATAAAATGCCATACACAGCCATGACTAATCCATTCATGAGTGTAAAAGTTCTCTCTTCTCAAACACTCCTGCCATGTCTAAAACTCTATCGTTTGAACCATAGCATGACCTTTCACGGGCGTGAAATCTTTCCTTTTAACAACATTTAAACTTTAAAACACTTTAAACCCCATTATTTCCCACACACATATATAACTTATATGCCCTATTTTATGGGCATTACACAAAACATCATCCACTACATTAGCCTTGCCTGAGTGGCAATCAATAATAAAGTTATAATCTTTTATTAGTTCTAACTACCGCCTCTATCTCAGGTTAAGATCCCTCTATGTGGGAAGGTACTTCATACTCTTATGGTATGTGTAGATAAAATATTTCTCCCTATAAAGATAGTGATGTCATATCTTTAATGCAAAGACAATAACTGCCAACTCTAAGTCATGTGTGGGGTAACATTTCTCATGTATTTTCAGCTATCTGTATACATATGCTACTATTTTACCCTCTTGCGTCAGTACACATCCTAATCCATTATGAGAAGCATTATTGTAGATGACATACTCATTATTAGGAACTAGCTTTGTCAAAACTAGAGCCTCTATTAACATCTTCTTTAGAGTACCAAAACTATTCTGGCATTTAACAGTCCACTCAAACTTCATATCTTTCCTTAGTAGTTTGGTTAAAGGAGAAGCAATCATTGAAAAGCCCTTAAAAAATCTCATGTGATACTAAAAGTGGGAATGCTATCACTAGAACGGACCACACAAATAGGGGTGATCTAGGCATAGTCATTCCAGGTCCATGCATGTTGGAGATAGTTGTTATAAAATTGATAGAACTTAAAATGGATGAAACACCAGATATATGAAGGCATGGTTTTCAGTATGTCTCCAGATAGGGGCCCCCGTTCATCCCTGGTCGGGTACAATTTCTTTTCGATTTCTCCCTTGTAGTCGTTACCTGATTTCACGTAAGAAAACTTCTAATTTCAGTCACATTACAGGGAGGCTTCCAACTCATAACAACCTCTACCTTGCTAGGATCAACCCTTATACCATCAATTGACATAATGTGTCCTAGAAAAGCTACCTCATTAAGCCAAAATTCATATTTTGAGAACCTGGTATATAAGTTCTGCTTTCTAAGTGTCTGTAAGACTATTCTCAGGTGTTAATCATGCTTCTCATGTGTCTTAAAATAGACCAGAATATCATCAATAAAGACCACAACACACTAGTCTAGATAGGGTTTGAATACTCTATTCATTAAGTCCATAAAGACTACTGAAGCATTGGTCAACTCTAAAGGCATAACCACAAACTCATAATACCTATATCTGGTTCTAAATGCCATCTTGGCTATATCTTCTGCCCTAACTCTTAACTGATGATACCTTAATCTCAAATCAATCTTCGAAAATACATGTGCACCCTTCAATTGATCAAACATGTCATCAATCTATGGTAATGGATATATGTTCTTGGTTGTCACCTTATTCAGCTGTATTTATGCATAGTCTCATAGACTTATCTTTCTTTTTCATAAATAACACTGATGCACCCCATGGAGATATATTCAGTCTGATATACCTCTTATCCAACAAATCCTGCAACTGAGCTTTAAGCTCTTTCAATTTAGATGGTGCTATTCTGTATGGCGCTATTAATATGGGTGTTGTGCCTGGGGTGAGCTCTATAGAGAACTCAACCTCTCTATTAGGTGCTAACTCTAGTATATCTTCAAAAAAAACATATAAAAATTCATTCACTATAGGGATATCCTTAATATCTGGACTTTCCCTTTCTAGTGTCAACAACATAAGCCATATAGGCTTCACATCTTTGTCTCATCATTCTTTCAGCTTTCATCATTGAAATAACCCATAGAAGCTGTGGAAACAACTCACATTCCACTATTACATCTCTATGTTCAGATGTTTTAAGCCTCACAAATTTTGCCTTGCAGTCAACTACTGCCCCATGCTGTGAAAGCCAATCTATGCCTAATATGGTATGAAATTCATGAAATGGAAACTCTATCAAGTCTGCTGGAAAAATTCTTTCCCATGTACAATTAAAGAACATCCTCTATAAACCTAGTTCACTACCATACTATTCCGTAAGGGGTTTGTAACCTCAATTTCATACTCAAGATTCTCAGTAATCATATTATACAGTCTAGGTGTACTGTGCATATATAGGAATGTGTGAAACTTGGGTTAATCAATGCTCATATATCTAAGTCATAGAGAGAAAATATACCAACAATCATATCTGTAGCTTTCTTATCCTCTCTAGCCCTCACAACATATGCTCTAGCTGGTGTTCGCCCAGTCTTAGCCTATTAACAATCTCAAAAACTACTTAGATAGGTTATGTATGACCTCCTCTAGTTTGTTGACTAGTCTGAACTAAAGCTAACCGTGTAGTTTGAGTTTGTGCACTTCTAGTATTCAAAAGGCAATCCCTTTTTATATGCTCCTTAGATCGACATCTGAAGTAAGCACCTATATTTTTCTAGCACTCTCCTCTATGACTTTTGTGGTAGGTGCCACAAATTGGAACACTCTCTCTGGTAGCCTATTTCTGAGTACTACTAGTAGAAGATATAGCTCTGGTAGCCTATTTATGTTATGTCCCTGACTTCTGCCATGAGACTATCCTAGGTAGAACTGACCCTTCTTGCGTGAATGCTGGCTCACTAGAGTCACTGTTTGTCTAGATATTTCCTCTGCTCTTTTCCTCTTTCTCTACTCCACACTAACAATAAATGAAATCAACTGAGAAAAATTAACATGCTAGAGTGTAGTCACAAAGTCACCTATCTCTGCGTTAAGGCCATTTTCAAACCATATGCACTTGTCTCTCTCATTTCTGATTATCTCTGAAGCATATTTACTCAATTGAGTAAACTCTCTCTGGTATTCCGTCACTGTAATCTTGCCCTGCCTGAGGCTAAAAAATTTTGTCTTCTTTTCATCTATTTAAATAGGAGGAATGTATTGCTCTTTGAACTCAATTACAAAAAAAGTCCCATGTGATTGGCTGCGGGAGCTCTAGTTTCAGCAAAACTGCTTTCCAACAGTCATAAGCATCTTCCTACAGCAGGGTTATGGCATATTTGGCCTTTTGATCAATGGTCACCTCAAACTCATCGAAAACCCTCTCTATTTTTAATATCTAATACTCTGCAGTAGCAAGATCATCATTCTTCATTCCCAGAAAATCAGTAGCTCCAAACTTACAGACCTTGTCTAGTTATGCTAAGCTTCAATGGTGGAGGTGGAGGAACTAGTATTGTTTATGGTACAACTCTAGCAATCTGCTGCAATAGACCTGTCATCTGGTGCATCAAATGAGTATGGCCCTGATCAGGCTATTTCAGAGCCTACTAGTTAAAGACAAGTATTGCACCTAGACCCTAAACACTAGCTGCACTAGGCTAGTTTGATGCCCCAGTATATGGAGAGTTATGGCTCTCAGTCATGTCATTCGATTCAGACACCATCTCACTCAAGTCAAACAAGTTGACAAAGAAGTAGCCCAAGTTAGAGTCAGACAAAACACATGTATGCATTTATGGTAACCTCATAATCCACTTAGATCTAAAGCCGCCTAAATCTAAGCTCTGATACCACTAATGTGACCCTTTTTCTACAACAAAACAAATTCAACTATATAAATGGATGTCATATGACTAAAACTGTATAATACTATTCTAAATTGAATCATATTCATAAACCCAGCAGAAAAATAAAATTTTCAAAACCCAAAACAAAATATCATACTTGTACCTACCATTAAAACTAATTTATATAAATATAAATGTTAAAAATTATACCTTGTAATTTCTTATTTGTTCTTCAAATTTTCACTTTGTTGGGTTATAGCAAACCACAACAATCCACACTAGGATGTCTCTAATGATAATCCATACGAAGAATGAAGAAGAAACTATTAAGAGAAATGGTTTGAACAAATTCAAAGTGCTAGCTTTGAAAGTGTTCTTGAAAGAATTTTGTTGTCTTAAAAATATTTTTTCACAAAAAAATATTTTCATGTCTATTTTCTGCCATTTTATGCCTTTTCTATTTGAATCAAATTCAAAGAAAAGATGAAAAGTCAAAAATGGAGAAAAGGGAAATAAATGAATAGTAATTGGCCTAATTAAGGCCAAAATCTGCCATTGGCCAATGAGTGGGAGGCAGCAGCGCGCTGGGCCTGCTGAGGGCTGCTGTTGGGCAGCTCAGCTAGCCCACTAGGTTGGCCAGCAGCATGCTTAGCCCGCGCGGGCCCGTGACCCTCCCGAACAATTTTTTCGTGCGATTTCATCGCAGTCCATCCTGAAATAGTTCTCTCATATTTTGGATCATATCCAAGACCATTTTACTCATTCTCCATATTTTCAATGTGTGTGACCCATTAGGTTCTCGTTTATGTTGGGCACTTAAATTAACAATTAATTTAAATAGGACATGAGCAGTATCTAGCAACACATCATGACCCCCAATTGACCGGAAAGTTAGTGGTTTGACTACAAACCTTTCCATAGACAATTTTTGTGCAATTATTCCTTTCACCATTCTATACCCCACTTGGTTCAAAGTATGAACATGTGTCAACTCCCACTAGACTAACTATGTCACATCTAGTCCAAGTAATAATAGTTCTTGTCCTTGAGGCTCATTAATCTATTAGATATGTCATTGAAGACTATCTTTATGACATTTCCACTCCGGTCAGAGATTCCCGAGTAATGACCACGACAAGAGGCCATGGGTATACACTCCTTCTATCAAGAGTGGTTAATCCTTTGTTGGTTACCCAATTACCTTGGAATACCTCAAGTTGTATCCAATCACCACCCTATGAGCTACCTATCTGAGCAACAAGGAATAGTGTCAAAATACAGAATCAATATTCAAGATATCCTTGAGTACCTCAAGTCTAAGGATACTTGCACCATTGCTATGATGAGACTATCATTGACATTTGAATATATTATCCATATGATTGTCTCAAAGTTGGTCATCTAATGTACTTAGCTACACTTAGCAAGCATCCACATGTTAACTCTAAACATCTCATGTTTATAGATTATGAGATCTACTACTCGATCCAATCAAGAAGTGTAACATGTGCTAGTCTGTTTGTATTAATAATGTCTGGTCTCATTAATCCTATGACTAGGGATAATTTTGATACTAACATAATTACACATGATAAGAATCTCAATATCATGATCTCATCATGATTTCCTTCATGTTATGTTATGTATCAAGGACTTCATTAATTGATTTAAGATCACTTATCAATTCATATATCAAATGAACATCAAATTAATGAAAAAGTCTTTTATTAATCAAATAAATTTGTATAATAAGTGCTAAAGGTGATTGCCTTTAGAGCACTCCTCTAACACTTATATCACTGTAGCTATATAACATGCATCTTTAATATAACCAAATCTCATTTATTGCATAAATACTCATATGTATCTAAATAATAACCATAAGCAAAATTAATAATTGGGTTAGGCAACATCCCACACTTATTACAAAATCCATCATTATTAATAATAAATAAACTCAATTACATGTCTTTATTGAAATATGTTCTAAATATCTGTCTCTATCCCATATTTTGATGAATAACAAATGAATGAAATAAATGAACAGACTCAATCCAGGTGAACTATGACTGCTCTGACTAGCTTGGTCTTCTCTTCTAGCCAACTCAACTATCCCTCAACTCCATATTCATAACCATACTTGGGTGTTTGATCATATCATCATATATATATATATATATATATATATATATATATATATATATATATATACACACACACACACATATATCCACATAATACCTCATTCATACTGAATGGATTTTATTTCAACACATTTATAGTATATATTGCATAAGTGAATGCATATTATCATAATCACAATACATTTCATTTATAGTATTTCTATATCATCATAATCTTAGTGAATTTCATCATATATTGCAATTATCAAACTTCTTGTTCCATATATCTTATTATCGGTTTCCAAGTCCTTTTCCAGGATGTAATTATACTCTAATTTCACAATTTTGATTTACTTTTTGTATTACTGGTTTACGATACTATAGTGTATTGTATTTTATATTGCAATAATTCACTGTTTGTTTGCCCAATACCTTAGACCTAGACTACCCAAATGCGGGTTGTGAAATAGGAGTACTCTAATCTGAGCTTAAGCGACCCTGCTCATTAACTGTATCTGTCTATATCGCTACTACCAAACTTCAAAATTTTGGAGTGCTCTAACCTGAGCTTAAGCAACCCTGATAAGTAAATATAATATATGCATGCATATGGGTACAAGGGCGCTCTAACCCATGCTTAAGCCTCATTGTCCCTAAATAATCAGGAGCATTCTGAATCGAGCTTAAACAAGCCTAATTTAAACATAATAAAATTCTACAGTAACGTAACGCCATTAATGGCATGCCATATATCCTAAGTTAGTCTTCGAATAGAAAATGGGAATATATAATCATACTTTGCTTATTTGTATCATTTATAAGTCATTCATGTTTCAATATGTCCATTACATAATACTTTGTAATATAGACCACCTAGTGCATAATCATTGTTCATAGTCATATATCCTATTATATACTATCTCAATTAATCACACCGAGTGTGTGTGTATATCATAATCATGTAATTCCATCATATAATTCAAATTACAAATTTTGGATACAAGGCATTCACAGACATGAAATCTTCTATTAGGGGTTGTCTACTCGTGACTGGCTCTGTGTGGACCATGGGCATCAACCTATTTTTTACAAAAATTCACGAGCATAGAATACATTTATGGGCATGAACACTACCTTTATGATCGTGAAACATTAGTACGTAACAAAATTTTTAGCACTATTTTAAGCCAATTTTCATACACAATATGCTTTGATACTAAAACTAACCAATGTTAGTTGCTCCTATCAACACTTTCCTACACCTATCATCATACCAAACCTATAGATCAGGTAAACATACTATTTTTTGAATTAAAAATATGCATATGTACAAACCTCAATTGTTGGAGCCCTAAACTCACTCTCTTATGTCTACTAACTTTAGTGGGATTCTCACATTCTCTTTTGATTCCTAACACGATAACAGAGGCCTCATTATAATCGATGACTGCCATTCTAGCTATATATGTCATTATCAATATAAAATCCTAACCTAAACCCTTAAACATCATCCCCCTATTGAAAATGTGTTATAACATTGAAAGATTAAAGAAAATATGGTACTTCACCTCTGTTTTGCATATTCCATAATAGGTTCAAAGGTTTATAACATGTTTTATATCCTCATGGTTCATATTTCGATATCTATATCAAAAACCTTATTTTAATCCCTTTTTAATATCTTTTTATAGTGGGGATTCATATTTTATAAATTAGAATTGAAAGGGAATGAGGGATAATTGGTTTTGGGATTTAGAGGTCTAGTGGCTAGGTTTTGGATTGAAAACTCCCGAGTTTCTATAAAAAATACAAAAATGCTCAATTTAAACTACAGGGCTTCATAGGCATGAATACATGTGTCATAGTTGTGAAGATCCTCACTTTTAGAATTTGAATTTCACGACATTCACAGCTATGATTTTGTCTATCACGAGTGTGAACACTGGAAACTCCTTTTTTCATATCTTTTTTAATTATTTTCATGATTCCAAACCCATAGCCACATATATACTTCCCATATACCCTTTGTATACCTTTATTAATACATTATTTCTAGACCCTAACTTATGGGCTTTACATTGAATCTTGTAACTGAACATCTAGTAGCTTTCATGATCATGTTCACCATTTGATTTATGGGGAGCTACTAATGAAGAACATCTTCACAGTTGTGAAAGAACCTTTCATAACCATAAAGCTGTATATGAAATGATTATTAAATGCAATTAGTATGAATCTAGGTTGATTCCATTTATTGATGAAATACTTCTAAAACATCATGAAACATGGTATGTACATGGATACATGAGGTGTTGCATGGCTTGATATACAATGTAAATTATGAAAGATATGTGTAAGAACCGTTACGCCCATTGCTCTAAATGGGAACTAGAGTTAGGATAGATGATATGATATTAAGGAGAAGCACAATACCAAGAGACAAAATTGTATGAGATTAGTTAATTACTTTTGGACAAAGGCTTTAAGCTCAGGTGAACACCCTTGATTCGAGGATGTATGCATACTATTTATAAACTTAGCCAAGTGACCTGAGAAGCTCGGGTGAGAGCTTTCACATACAAAATACTCGTATATGGTTTAGTCTACTTTGGAGCAATATGGGCAACGTAATTATGGTATTAAAATTTGAAATGTTTCCATAATTTATGATTTTATGGTTGCCTTAGGTGGAAGGTGTATAATGGTATGTAACACATTCCAAAGTCTTCTACTCATGTCATTGCTTATGTGATGTATGTTAGTATGAAATTATATGCATGATGGTTTCTGTATGGTTAGATATATATTAATATATTGAGGTATGCTTGGCATGAACATAAGTATGAATAGTTTTACAAATGTATGGTCACACGCATGCCTTCTTGCTTGTTCACTTTTCATACTATTATGTACCACTGAGCAAGATTTGCTTAGCATGTTGATGCTTTCTGTCACACATAGGTCAGAGTCATACATAAAGAAGCAACCCAGGGAAAAGTCAAAGGATAAACCTAGTCAGGTTTGGTGATACATACCATGATTCTTTTTGGTTTTGTTGATATCATAGGGATTTGGGTTTAGTGATATTAATATACATGCTTTTGATTCAAAGGATATGTAATTTTGTAACTATGCTATTTTGTAAACCCTTGGGGCTAGTGAAAGCCAAACATTATTATTTATATGAATATTTTAATTTGCATTATCTCTTTTGAAGTATTTAAAGTAGTTATCATGGTCATGGTACAAAAGGTTTTAAATTTATCAAATTCTTCTTATCATGTGCATTGTGACATTTTTTTTATATATTTAGGTAATCCTGATTATATAAGAGAGTGTTACAATAAGTCATATGTTCTGTAGCTCTCGATTCAATTATCCAATATGTTTTTTGTGTTGTAAATGCAAAAAGAACCATGTCTATATTACCTGAATTATCCAAGGAAAAGTGATTGTTTAAAGAGACTAATTCACCAAGTTCGGTGTGATCAACTTTGCTTATTGCAATAGTTGCTACACTTGGTTCATCATTTGTGATATTGGTTACTTTTGCTTGAGTTAGACATTTGTTGTTTCATCCTTCTTTTTGTTTCCATTTTTCTATAAACCAATTGGGATAACAATGAATTTCAAAATAATAATCCTTGGCATGTGATTTTCCATTGGAATGGCTGTAATGCAACTTGTCTTTTTTAGCATCATCAATAGCTCAAAGAGTGCTCTTAAAGTAAGAAGATGTGGTCTTGGAGATCATTGTCATATGCGAACCTTCTTCATGCTCCATTTTTCTAAGCATGATTATTTAATGTTGTGCCTCTCATTGAACCATATTAAAGCAACCTTCAATGTCTAGAATAGGCTTCATTCGTAAAAGATCACTTTTGATAGGATCAAAAACCTCATTTAGAACTTCAAAAAAGTAATATATTAGATCTGTTTAATTTTCCTCCTATTTTGTAACTTTTAGAATTAGGGCCTATTAGATATATTGGTGATTAAGAGAGAGAATGGATAGAGTATGGTTTTAAAGATTGAAAATAGTAATGAGAGTGTTTTCACACCCTTGAATGGGTAATTCATGCTTGTGAAAATTTTGCTTCAGGTCCAAAATGATACAGTTCAAATGAGGCGAGTACTTTTTAAGTGAATAGTGAGGAAAAGTTCATTCATGCTTGTGAATGGATGAGTCACGGCTGTGAATGGCTTTCATGCCCGTCAAGATATGTGTCACAGTTATGAAATGAGGGTAGGTTAGCTATATGAGAGCCACACTTTTCTCTCTCCTCTGCCTCTTATCTCTGCACCAACTGCTCCCTATGTCATCTATAATCCTTCCTCACACACTAAAGACTTTTACTCCACCTTTTCCTTCCCCATTAACACACAAATACCATTAACAATATTGGTTGAAGTATCTAAGAGAAATAATATTGTTTTTGGAGAAATTGAGCTAAAGTTTGGTTTAAAAAGTTTCATGATTCATTTTTCTACTATAAGAGTCTAAGAGAGACATTTTTCTTGTGATTTTTGCTACAAGCAGTGGTGAGGATCACCAAAGACAATATGTAAGCTTAAGGCTCCATTGTTGTAGGTATGTACATATTAGCATTTTAATTTGAATTCTTGCATCTTTGGAATACTTTGTGCATTCAAATGGGTTGAAAATGTGGTAAAAGTAATGAATGTGCCTTTGGTTATGAGAATGAATTATTAATGTGAGATTTGTACGCTAAAATGACATAAAATGCTTGTTTTGGTATTAAAGAGCTTAAAATGGCTTTCTAGCATTATTGTTTTATTCAAATGGGTTATATGTTGTTAAGGCATGTTGTTGGTATGATATGTTAATTGAAATATTAATGAGAGTGATTAATACTGGTCAATATTTAGAGCCATTGAATATATTGTGTGAATACTCTATTTTTAGCTCGAGTTCTATTGCTAAAATTTCTAGATTCATGCCCAAGACATAGGATTCATGATTGTGAATGCCTGCATAAAATAAGGTTTCATGCCCATGACATGGGGTTCACTGTCATGAAATGCTTACCCAAAAAATGTACAAGTCGGGTAGTAGCTTTTCATGACTATTGAAGTCATGAATGTATAGGTTCATGCATGTGATTAAAGATCACGACCATGAATATTAGCACCACAATTTTTCATGTTCACATCCATAATTCACTGTTTGTTTCATGGCTAGGAAGCTATGAAGCATGGCTTCATGCCCATGAAAAATAATTCACACCTGTGAATGATGTATATTTGTAAGTAGTAGCTTTGCATTTTAGTTCACACCTTTATAGTCATGAATGGGTATTCACACCCTTAAAGAATAGTGAATGTATAATATGCAATTTTTATTAATGATGCTAGATGATGAGTTTGTTTAATTATATGTTATAAGATGTATGTATACATGAATACTCGCATGTGGATGATGTAATATGTCACTTGTGTATTGGAAATATGATGATGCATAAATAAGGTAGTAAGGTTATGCGAAATGCTTATGAGCATTAATGAATATGATAATGAAATTAAAAAAACGAAATGAGATAAATGATTACTATATGCTCATTTCTCTAATCTGGGACTTAAAATAGGATAGGTGGCATACCATTGAGGGCATTACAATACCATAGAATATGATTATGAACTCAATTAAGGTGGCTTAAACTTGGGTGAGAGTGCTACTAATTTGAGAAACTCGGTTAAGCATACCTAGATAAAGGACAAGGTGGCTTTAAGCCTGGGTGAGAGCACTTCTAATTTGAGAAACTCAATTGAGCATACCAATATAAAGGACAAGGTGGCTTAAGCTCATGTGAGAGTACTCTTGACTTAAGGGGCTCAGATGAGCATATACAATTAGTGAACATGGTGGCTTAAGCTTGGGTGAGAGTGGTCCTGTTCACAACCCATATCCAGATAATTTGGCTTAGAGTTTTAGGCAAAATTATTATAAACGATATGATAAGCCAGTCATATAGGAATATTGTGTGATATGAACAGATATATGAATTGGATATTGATATGGCTATGAAATGGTTGATACATGAATTATTGCTTATGATGTTTTATATGTTAAACAAATAGATAAGGAAAAGGAAAACTAGCAATATTGAAAATGTTAAAAAGTAATATGGTTTAGTAATGTGGTGTTTGGTATATTGATTATAGAAATGGAAATGGATGCATGTTTATATTATTTGAGATCTATGGCATAAGAATGTATGTTAGTATGACAAAAAGATATGTAACGACTAGACTATATGTTCCTATGCATGAACACAAAGTTAAGGATGTGAACACAGTAGTATATGAACATGGTATTATGATGATATGTCATTACATGAATGTATGTAAATTGTTTATGCACATATGTACCACTAAGCATTAAGTTGCTTAGAGTGTTGGATTTTTTTGCACATAGGTTTTGGAGCCTAGCTGACGGTAGTGATTGATGGACATCGCAACCACCCACTTGGAACTTCTTAATGGCATAGTTCAAAAAGAAGTATGTGCCACGTGTCTATGTTGATGTAAAAAGCAGGAATTTCTCAACCTGCGGTAAAAAGGTAGGATAGTGATAGAATACGAGCAAGAATTTACTAGGCTAAGCATGTATGTGGCTGGACTGATTATTGATGAGGAAAATAAATCCCACTGATTTGAGGATGGGTTTCATCAGGATATTGGATTTCATATGGTTTCTTATAACTATCAAGACATCTCTAATCTGGTGTCTTTTAACAATCACTGTTAAGAAAATGAAGAGCATAAAGAGACCTAGTGATCCATCGGGGAAGTACTACATGAAGTTCTCTTTTAATGCCACATATACTTCAAAAAAAAAAGGCTTACATAGGTCCATGTCAATTTCATAAAGGACCGAGTCAGAGTTGAAGTCAGTCAACACCCACTAGGAAAAATTCATCTTCTAAAGCCACCTCTACTATCGCTAATAGACAAACTTAGATTCAGAGAGAGCGAACACCATAATGTTCACCATGTGGTAAGAAGCACAGAGAGGAGTACTGGGGACCTTCAGGGGATTTTTATAAATATGGTTCCTGAGATCACTATAGGAAATATTGTCCCTTCTAGATTGGTGAGGCCCCATACAAAAACAAGCATCAACATTGGCTCCAACCAGTGGCCAATGATAGGCTAGGAGTGGTTGAGGTTAACACAGGCCAGCTGTTAGAGAGGTGCCCTAAAAGCAATCACCTTAGGAACTTGATGTATTCATTTATTATTAATAAAAGACATTTTCATTATATGAAATTCATTACATATAAATTGATATAGATCTTAAAATGTTTAATGAAGTCATTAGTATGTAACACAACATGAAGGAATTCATGATGAGATCATGATGATGAGATTCCTATCATGTGTAATTGTGTTTATACCTAAATTATCCCTAGTTATAGAATTAACAAGATGGGACATTCTTAATTCAGATAGACTAGCACATGTTATACTCCTTGATTAGGTCAAATAGCTGAACTCATAAGCTAAAGACATGACATGTTTAGAGTTAACATATGGATGCTTGTTAAGAGTAGCAAGAACATTGGATGGCCTGCAATGAGACAATCACATGAATATCTATTCAATATCAATGATAGTCTCATCATAGCAATGGTGTAAGTATCTTTAGACTTGAGATACTCAAGGTTGTCTTGGATATTGAATCTTATATTTGACTCCATTCCTTGTTGCCTCTAAAGAAGTCACTCATAAGGTGGTGATTGGGTATAGTATAAGGTATTCAAAGGTAATTGAGTAGTCAACAAAGGATTCATCACTCCTATTAGAAGAAGAGTATACCTATAGCCTCTTATAGAGATCATTACTCAAAAATCCTTAGCTAAGGTGGACATGTCTTGAATAAGGTCTTCAAGGACATATCTGATCATAGTAATGAGTCTTTTAGATAAGAACTAATATCATTTGGACTAGATGTGATGTATCAGTTTAGTGGGAGTTGATACACAGTCGATGCTCTGAACCAAATGAGGTATAGTTTGGTGAAAGGATAAATTGCACGATAATTGTCTATAGAAGGGCTAAAAGTCAAACTATTGACTTTCTGGTTAATTGGGTGGTCATGATGTGTTGCTAGATACTGCTCATGATCTGCTAAGTCAAGAAAAATGGATTAGAAATTCATTATAAGTCAAAAATATTTGACTCGTAGAATCCCAATTGGATTAGGATTCCTCCCTAGACTTGAGCTGCCAACATGGCCAGAAAACCTATTAAGTCACACGCATGACGGGAATGAAGAAAATGTAAAAAGGGTTTTGGATAAGATCCAAATGAGAAAGAAAGAGAATTGAGCCTTTTATAAAAGTTATAAAAATGGATCAATTCCAAATTGGATTAGGATTGTTGATGTTGGGTTTTCATGACGAATCTCATTCATAAAATGCAGTGGAAAAATAAAATTTTCAAAACCCAAAATAAGAATATTGTTTGTGCCATTAAAACTAATTTATCAAAATATAGAGGTAAGAAATTGTACATTATAATTTTTTGATTTATTATTTAAATTTTCATCTTGTTGGGTTGTTGCAAACCACAATAATCTACTTTAGGATGTCTCGAATGTTAATCCATGCAAAAATATGAGAAGAAACTACAAGAGAAATAGTTGAACACACCTCAAGGTACTCGCAATGGTGTATGCTCAATTTGATAGAATATGAAAAATAACTATTATTTTTCTTTTTTAAATTTCTTAATTTCCAAAAACTATTTTCAGACTTTTAATTTTTTTTTAAAATGTTTTTACCTCAAAAATAGTATAGGTACAAAGTGCATAAGACAAAGGGAGGGATTTAGGCCTTAATTGGCCAATTAAGACCAATTAGGCTAGCTGCTAGTCAGGCTTGCGAGGCAGGTCAGTAGCCCAGTTGGCATGTCTGACAGACTAGCGTATGGGCCCGTGACCCCGCCAAATAATTTTTCAGTGCGATCTAATCGCGATTCGTTATAAAATAATTCTCTCATATTTTTAGATCTCATCCAATACCACTTTACTCATTTTTCATATCTCCAATGTGTGTGACCCATTAGGTTCCTAGTTATGGTCACTTCAATTAGCAATTAATTTAAGCCAGTCATGAGTGATATCTAGCAACACATCATGACCCCCAAATGACGGAAAAGTCTGTGGTTTGACTACGAACCTTTCCGTAGATAATTTCCATGCAATTATTTTTTTTACCATTCTATACCCCACTTGGTTCAAAGTATGGACATGTATCAACTCCCACTAGACTGACTACATTATGTCTAGTCCAAGTAATGTTAGTTCTTATCTTTGAAGCTCTGTAACACCTCATATTTTTTAATTTTGCTCAATTAAGATTTTTTTAATTATTTTGGTGACTTAATAATTTTCTTTGAGTAAACTTTTATTACAAATTTGAGATTTGTAAAAAAGTACAAAATAGCCCTTGAGTATATATATATATATATATATATATATATATATATATATATATATATATATATATATATATATATATTTCAAAGATTTAAGGAAAAACAATTTTCATTCTCTCTCATTCTCCCTACACGATCACCATCTCCGTTCATCAACCAAACGACATCTGATCTTCACCAAATTCAAACCAGAAGTAGTTCTCTACGTCTTTATCATTCTGGTGACGTCTGATTTTCCAAAAACTTACCGGATTTTTGGGGTCAGAGCAGCAAAAATTGGATTTCGGGCTGCCCTTCCATTTTGCACATTTTTTGACTTCTTTTCTTAAATCTGACACGAAAATGGACTCATGGCGTCAAAAAATCTTGGTATGTATAATTTGAGCTCTGGGAACTGAGGTTTAAGGGCTGATCGGAGCCAGAATTGCTCGCTGGAGCCGTGCAAAATTTTGTAGATCTACATGTTTTCAGCCACTTCCAAACCACAAAACTTATATATTTGGACTCCTCACACCTCAAGCTTTCTTTTGGTACCAGCCGATCATCGATCCACCGCCGTCAAAATTTTCTGGTGACCGGAGTCCGGCGACCACTAATCGGGTATTTTGGATAGAATCTTCGGCTCGTTAAACTGAGTCATCTGGTATAAACCACACCTCCTAGTTATTTTTAGATAGTGAGATATGAATTTATTTGTGAAGTTTAAGTATATTTTTTTATTAAAGTGATTAATCAATTTAGTTGAATTGAATAATTATTGGAGTTTATTAAAGATTATTTGGGGAATAATAGAATTTTATATTATTAAATAGAGGTGATTATTAGTTAAGTTAGAATATTAATATATTAGGTAATTAAATTGATAATCGATGATTATTAATTATTTAGTTAATTGGAGTGTTTGGAATTAAAGGAATTTACTTGGAATTTTTAGGGTAATTATTTAATTAATGAAAATTTTTGAGTTGGAAATGGAATTAAAGGGAGATAAATTGAGAAAAATAGTTTTGGAGGAAAAATAAAGAAAATAAAATATTATTAAGGAAAATAATATTTGAAATTTTTGATCGCACGGAAAAGCGTATTGATGACCAAAATCGTGATCTATGCGTTAAACATGCATAATGAGGAGAATTTTAACTATAGAATTTCGATATACGTGAGACCGAGAAATTATCGAAAAATTTAAATTTTGTTAGATTTTATATCGTATGAGATTCAGTAGCTAATTGGAATTGTCTATATCTAGGTCTGACATTGGGGCAGACAGCACCGCGAGATAAGAGGAAAGAGCCGGTAGACACCGGCAGAACGTAAAAAGGTTAGTGCAATTGTCCTTATAATATTAGTCATATATATAAGTAAGTAATTAAAGAAAAGTATGAAGTAATAAGGAAATTATTAAATTCAAATGATTTATAATATTACATAAAATATCTTATATATTTTATGTGAAAATTGGAGTTTTTGCAATTATTGAGTTTGAAACATTTTATTTGCATTTCAAAAAAATTTAAAAGTTCGATATATTTTATGATGATATTTATTTTAATATGAAAATAATATTTATCGATTTTATGTAAAATGATTGAAAAAATAGCAGTAAAGTATTTTTGCGGAAATTATTATTATGCTTTGAAATGCAAAAAATGAAGTGAATTATGATTATAAGAAATTTTCCCATATGTTAGCCTAGACGTGAACTAGGGTATTGTTGGCATGTCAATAGGGTAGAAATTATGGTCCTGTGCATTTCTGTGGACCAATGAAATATTGTGATCCTGTGCATTTATGTGGATCACCTTATACAATTGTCAGTCATGTTCATTTCTGTGGGTTGAGTCATATTATATTTGGATCCTGTGTATTTATGTAAATCCTAAGTTGAAATGTAATATAATACCCCTTTAATTCCCTAGAAGTAAGTTTAGAATGTCATAATATATGGGTATATGAAAAAGATATTATTAAGAAATCAGAGATATACTGAATTATGAATTAAACGGATTATAAAAATATTATATTATTGTCTTTACAAAAAGAGATTTGAATTTATGTTTTATTTTAATGACTATTATTATAAGAATTTTTGCACCACTGAGTTATATGTAACATCCTTGACCTTCCCTACATGCATACTCATATGCATTTCATTTGAACATGTGCATCTTCCATATAATCCAATTGAACACGTGCATTTCATACATATTTTCTTAGAAACAAGTTCATTGCACGCACTAGCTACGTGTCCTAGTATTTGGAAATTGTGTCGAGTCGCACGTGTGTAATTATAACCTAAATGAGGATAACAAAGCAATAGAAATAAATTGAATAAGGTGACCAAATTAATGCTTGATATATTGAGTTTGAAACATTTTATTTGTATTTCAATTATTGAGTTTGAAACATTTTATCTATATTTCAAAAAAATTTAAACGTTTGATATATTTTATGATGATATTTATTTTGACATGAAAATAATATTTATCGATTTTATGTAAAATGATTGAGAAAATAGCAGTAAAGTATTTTTGCGAAAATTATTATTATGCTTTGAAATGCAAAAAAGAAGTGAATTATGATTATAAGAAAATTTCCCACATGTTAGCCTACACGTGAACTAGGGTATTGTTGGCATGCCAATAGGGTAGAAATTATGGTCCTGTGCATTTTTGTGAACCAATGAAATATTGTGATCCTGTGCATTTCTGTGAATCACCTTATACAATTGTCAGTCCTGTGCACTTCTATGGGCTGAGTCATATTATATTTGGATCATGTGCATTTCTGTGGATCCTAAGTTGAAATGTAATATGATACCCCTTTGATTCCCTAGAAGCAAGTCTAGAATGTCATAATATGTGGGTATATGAAAAATATATTATTAAGAAATTAGAGATATACTGAATTATGAATTAAATGGATTATAAAAATATTATATTATTGTCTTTACAAAAAGAGATTTGAATTTATGTTTTATTTAAATGACTATTATTATAAGAATTTTTGCACCACTAAGTTATATACTCAGCGCAGGAGTTTGTTTTCTCTCGCGTAGGTTACAAAAGTAGCAGACATCGTCTGGACTTGTAAATAAGGGACGCTGACTTGCGACCCATAAAATGGAGCACAACAGTAGTAGTGGTAGGTACCCAAAGCGGGTTGGTTATTTTTTTGTTAGATGTTGATATATATATATATATATATATATATATATATATATATATATATATATATATATATATGTTTTTTTTTTAAAAGTTCATTATGACATGTATATGCATATGTAAATAATAATAATGAAAAAAAAATTGTAATTAGGGTGTGTATATATATATTATAAATTACTATATATTTATATTTTAAATTTCTTATATTAAATATGTTTAAAATTAAAGAAGTATTTTTGCAGAGTTTTATTTTCTATAGCACCTTTTATCCGTCTAGTATACAGATGGGTGTACGGAAGGGTAAAGGGTGTTACAATTTTATTTGTATCAAAGCGTGGTCTAGGCGATTCTAGGATAACGAAGGGTAGAATCAAGATTGTCTGCTCATGCATTGCTTTTTGAAAACTAATTTGAATGTATAAATATTAATGTTATTGCTTTTTAAAATGGGTCATTGTTGTGCTTTATAGGGTTATAGATTTCAAATGCGGAGGGTTAGAGAAGAAACCCCAGATACTTATGAGCCACTTGACATTGATGCTTCATACCCTTCATCTCAACGGAGGACAGTTGAGGGTAGTGCATCCACCCGTGGATCGGATAGATCATATAGACATGAGACACATGCGTCGGTCTCGAGTTCAGCTAGAAAGGAGCTGTTAGAGGATATGGCTGAGATCTTACGGCATTCTGCCAGACCAGCCACTGCTGAGATGGGATTTGAGAGGCTTCAGAAATTGGGAGCTCCAAATTTCTATGGCCGCAGGGAGGATGGCGCGGCAACTGTAGAATATTGGTTAGAGAGGATAGAGAGATTGTTTTGATAGATGGATTGCACATCTCGAGACAAATATAGATATGCGGAGTCTTTGCTGCAAGAGGGGGCTTATGACTGGTGGAAAACAATACTACAGCACCCTCAGACACCCAATCCACCTTCCTAGAGGTTCTTTCTGGAGCAGTTCAGAGAGAGGTACATTCCTCAGGCCTATACTGATCGAAAGAGACAAGAATTCTTGGACCTCAAACAAGGGGATATGACTGTAAAAGAATACTAGAAGGAGTACACCCGTCTCAGTAAATATGCAGGGGGTATTATTACTGATGAGATTGATAGTTGCAGGAGGTTTGAGAAAAGACTGCGACCCCCTATTAGAGCTAGGTTGGCTGGAGCACAGATTAAGGAGTTTACTGCTTTGAGAACTGCTGTTGAGGCAGTTGAGGAGGCCGTGGTTGAGGAGATGAAGACAGTAGTTTCGAGCCACCCCAAGATACCATATTTTTAGCCAGGTGCCAGTTCATCCACTAGTAAGAAGACCAGGTTTTCTGGTAGCAGATTCCAGAGGGGATCTAGAGGTTCAGGCGCATCAGCCTGGCGAGGACAGCCTGCTAGGGCAGCACTATCAGTTACCAGTACCCCGGGTTCAATAGGGGGAAGATTTATTCCGCGCCCTCAGTGTCAGTAGTGTGGCAGATATCATGCTGGTGAGTGTTGGCTGACATCCAGAGCTTGTTTCATTTGTGGGGCGATAGGCCACTTTAGGAGGGATTTCCCATACAGAGAGCATAGTGCAAAGACTACAGGGGAAAGACTGATTTCAACACAGGGATTAGTACCTGTTAGAGGCCAAGGCAGAGGTCAGGCTAGGGGAGGTCGAACTGGATCAGTGCAGGCCAGGTCAGAGACTGTTTGTAGGCTAGGGGATAGCAACACCGCACCTACCCGAGCATATGCTATGAGAGCACAAGAGGAGCATGATGCCCCAGATGTTATCGTTGGTAAATTCTCTTTACTTGGTTTTGATGTATATGCTTTAATTGATCCCGGATCTACACATTCCTACATATGCACTACATTATTGCCTGGGGAACATTTAGAGATTGAGACCTTAAATGATGATATAGTAGTGACGAATCCCTTGGGTCATAGTGCCAGGGTTAACAGAATGCACCGACAGCTACCCTTAGTGAGTCAGGTGAGCTATATCCTGCAGATATGATTGAATTACCATTTTATGAATATAATGTCATATTAGGGATGGATTGGTTAGTTCCGCACGGAGCTGTAGTAGATTGTGCCGCCAGAAAGGTAATTTTTAAGAAGCCTAGGTGCAAGGATAGAATGGTACAAGACATTAGAATGAAGATGTCATCTAATGTTATTTTTTCTTTGAAGGCTCAGAGGTTGATTAGGAAGGGCAATGAAGCTTATTTGGCATATGTGGTGGATACCAGGAAGGAGAGTCTGAGGCTTCAAGACATTCTTACAGTTTGTGAGTTTTCTGATGTGTTTTTAAGGATTTACTAGGATTGCCTCCGGACAGAGAGATAGACTTTGCCATTGAATTGTTACCTGGTACTGCACCCATATCCATCACACCGTACCAAATGGCACCAGCAGAACTTAGAAAATTGAAAGTGCAGTTGCAAGAGTTGCTGGATAAGGGGTTTATTAGACCCAGTGTATCACCTTGGGGTGTGTCTGTATTTTTTTGTGAAGAAAAAGGATGGCACCCTATGACTGTGTATTGATTACAGACAGTTAAATAAGGTGATAGTGAAGAACAGATAACCACTGCCACGGATAGATGACCTGTTTGATCAGTTGAAAGGTGCAGCAGTATTCTCCAAGATTGATTTGAGATCGGGATATCATCAGTTAAAGGTTAAGGAGAGTGATGTGCCTAAAACTGTATTTAGGACTCGGTATGGCCACTATGAGTTCCTAGTCATGCCATTTGGGCTAACGAACGCGCCAGCAGCATTTATGGATCTGATGAATAGGATCTTCAGGTCCTATTTAGATCAATTTGTTGTAGTTTTCATTGATGATATTTGTAATATCCGTTAATTGAGGCCCGGAGTCGAACGTGTCGAGAAGTTGACGCATTTGACTAATCGGAGTCTAAATTTGGATTTTTACAAAAATTGATTAAGTAATGACTAAATTAAATGATAAATGCCTAATTAAGTGATTATAGAATTTAAAGAAGTTGATTTACGGTGAAGGACTAAATTGCAAAATTTGATAAGTTTTGGGGTCAAATTGCAAATTTACCAAAAATTAGAAGATTAATGAGATTAATTGCTAATTAACATAGGAAATTTGGACACTTAAAATTTGGGTTGGCCGGCCATGACATTAAAGGAAGAGGATTAATATTGATTAAGTATAAAATTGGAATAACATTGTCAAATGGTGGGTCCCACATGAAGACTTTTTGGGTGCCCTAATTAAGACTTCTTTTCTTCTTCTTCTTCTCTTCATTTTTTGCCTCCTTCTCTCTTTTCTCTACCAGTCACGCTAGCTACATCTTTTCCTCCATAGCTCACCTTGAATTCTAGAGAGAGAAAGGAAGAGAAGAGAATGGAAAGAGCAAGATAATGTGATCTTCATGATCCATAACTCCTAAGGAAGCTGGAAAGAACAAGAAAGAGGAAGATAAATCAAGTTTGGTAGAGAGAGAAAATCTCCAAAGTTGTGATTAAGTGAAGAAAAGTGTAAGGTAAGAAGCATCTCTTCTTCTTCATCATCTTTTCTTAAAGGAAGTTCGAATTTTGAACTCACCCAAGACTTATATGGAAAGAGAGAGAAACTAGGATTTTAAGAAAGAAAAAAAGAGTATAGGGTCTTGAGGACATTAGATGATAATAATGATTTATGATGTTGTAGGAGTTCCAAGTGACAAGGAACAAGCTCTAAGGAGCAAAGGAAAAGAGAAAGCTACTTAGAAGAGTGAAGGAGAAAGATTAAGGTTTGTGCATAACTTAAGGCAATATCCTATTTTGTTTGAAATAATGCATGTTGAACATGATTTTAGATAAATACATTTCAAGAATGATGATGATTATGGCATGAAACCATAGGATTAGACATGTATGAATGAGATCCTTGTGTGACATTAAATTAATGATGCATGTTAGAAAATCTTGTATGATCAAGACATATACATGTATTAGAAAGCAATAAGTTGAGTAAAGAACTTTAGAAATGCATGAAAGAGAATATGGTATGATTTGGATGATGTTAGAATGGATGAAATGTGAATATGCAGATTTCCTACTAAAAGTCACGGGCATGACTATTGAGTCACGGGCGTGACCTTGAGAGTTCACGGTTGTGATTGATTGTATCGCGGTTGTGACTTCTGTGTGGAAATGGTACTATTCATTCTAGAAGCATTCACGGGTTGGAATCACATAAGTGAACTTATTCACGGACGTGAATGAGTAATCACGATCGTGAATGCTTTTGGGCGATTCATTCTAGTAGCGTTCACGGCTTGGGATTACGGGCTTGAACTAATTCACGGGCGTGAAATTAGTAATCACGGTCGTGAATGCTCTGTATTTGTGATTATGAATGTGGTTATCAAATGAAGAATTCAGGTAAGTAAATGAAAGTCATTGTCTATCCAATGAAATAAGAATGATATGGATATATATATATATATGTATATATATATGTATATATATATGTATATATATATATTGATTTGAGAATGTGATATGTTGTGATATAGAAAAATGAATTGATATAGAAAAATGAATTGTCATGGATGATATATGAAATCTGATGCGGATGATAAGTATGAGAATATTCATGTACCTAGTTAAATAAATGAAAAAATGTTATCTAGTATGTATGCGTACAATTATATGTTTGCAAAACAAGAAAATTGAGATGTTGATAAATATGAGAATATTGATATGTTGAAATTTGAGAATTTTGATTGATGTGAAAATATAAAAAAGCTCATTACTCTACTTGCTGACTAGAATCAGGATAGATGACATGTCATTAAGGGGGCGAACGGTACCGTACTATACCTCAACCAATGTGGCTTAAGCTTGGGAGAGCGTCATTGGGCTGAGATGCTCGGTGAGTGTGGCTTAAGCTCGGAGAGCGCTACTGACTTGAGAAGCTCTGATGAGCACACATAAATGAGGACAAGGTGGCTTAAGCTCGGAGAGCGCTCTTGATCCGGCTATTCATCTATGATGAAATTATACTCAATCAATGTGGCTTAAGCTTGGAAAACGCTATTGATTTGAGAAGCTCTTATGGGCCAGAAAGTGGACAGGGTGGCTTAAGCTCTGGGAGCGCTCCTGATCCATAACCCGTATCCAGTCAGTCCAAAATTTAGAGTGATGTGGGCAAGATAATGAGGATATGTTGGAAAATAAGAAAAGAAAATAATAAGAAAATGATGATGATATGAGAATGAGATGTAATGATAAAGAGATTAACAGAATAATTTACCATTAAAGATAAATGAAAATAACATTGTCTATATGAGCATGACAATTATACTTGTATGAAATAGGAATATGCTGATAGTCATGCATGCAAACATTTTAATGCATAAAATGATATTTGTAAATGCTTGTTGCATGATATAGTATATTGCCTTATTTATATGAACCACTAAGCTTAGAGCTTAGTATGAAGTTTAATTTCCACGCAGATATAGAAAGGTAGCTGAAGGCGTTAGATAAAGCAAGCGGTGATCCCATTCAAGTAAAGCAACTGAACCTTGAGAAAGTGGGTTACAAGTTTTGCAATTTTTGTATTTGGCTTTTGTATTAAAGAAATGTTAGAGTTTGTAAAACTTACTTTTAAAGTTGTTAAGAATTACTTTGATGTTAAAATTACTATCTTATGTAAATAAATTGTACTCTGGTTTTTGTTTATATATATATATATATATATATATACATGAGTGTTGGAAAAAAAAGGTAATATAATAATAATAATAATAGCGATTTGAAGAAGTAAGGAAGACGGACAGCAGTGCTCCTTCATCCGGGCACGCGTGTTGGTGGTCGGGTGGGGGAGGCGCTACAAGGTTTTTGGTATCAGAGCACCAAGTTGGTGTTTCTGGATATTGATATTAAAGCCCGGTTTGGGCGGTTTTGGATTTTTAAAAGTGAATTTTGAAAATGTTTTTTTTTTCTTAAATGTACCCACAATTGCATTTTTTGGAGTTGCTGCTTTATTGATTAAGGATGTTACCTTTATGTTATAGGTAGGATATGGCTTCAGGATCAAGACGAATAGTAGTAGAAGAAGCTGAGAGTAATGAGCCTTCCGAGGCAAGAGCTTCATTGCAACCAAGTCATCGTCGAGTTGCGGCACCGAGATCTAATGCTAGCTCACTTCGTGAGCATTCAGCTATTAATATGGGTCAGACTGAGCTCATAAGAAATATGATAGATCTGCTACAGAGAGTATCACAATTCGATTCATCTGGATTACAGTCTGAGAGACTGAGGAAATTAAGGGCATCTGATTTCTATGGTAAACGAGAAGATGACCCCTTAGTGGCAAAATTTTGGTTGGAATGAGCAGAGCGAGTATTTGATCAATTGCACTGCATAGATGAGCAGAGATATGAATATGCAGTATCTCTACTACAAGAGCATGCATATGATTTGTGGCAATCTGAATCACAGAGTACAGAGGCTCCTAACCCTATGACATAGGAATTCTTTCTAGAGAAGTTTAAGGAGCAGTATATTCCTCCTATCTACACAGACGACAAGAAGAGAGAGTTTCTGATGCTAAGATAGAGGGATATGTCTGTAACAGAATATGAGAGAGAATTCACTCATCTTTGCAAGTATGCTGGTGGTATTGTGTCTATGAGGCTGATAAATGTCGATGATTTGAAGATGGGTTGAGAGATACGATCAAGTTACAAGTTTCAGCCCTACGTCTGATGAGTTTCTCCAATTTACTAGCATCTGCTAGAACAGTTGAAAGAGTCCTGGCGACACAACAGCCAGTACAGGTTAGTGGGGTTAGTAGACTTGCACCACAACCAAGTGGAGTATAGTCTAGTGGCAAGAGAGCTGGATCTTTTGGTGGCTGATTCCAGGCTAGGAGTTCCAGCAGACTTCATTCTTATAGATGGGGACAACCCGTAAGATCTACTTTATCGGCAGCTAGTGCACCGACATAGGTATCCCGTAGGTCTACCACTCTACTGGTGTGTCAGCATTGTGGTTGTTCGCATCCAGGAGACTATTGTTGATGACAGGAGCGTGCATGAGATACGGCTCTAAGAACCATATTAAAAGAGATTGTCAATTTCTACAGTTTGGCAGAGGTTTAGGGACTGTTGAGTCAGTGCCAAAACAGACTATGGGACAAGGCAGAGGATGAGGCCAAGGGCAAGGAAGAGGAGGTCGTGCAGGGCCAAGCCAGTTCAGATCAGATATAGTAGAGAGACCTGAAGGCAGTAGAACTGCTCCAGCAAGAGCTTATGCCATGCGAGGCCGAGAGGAGCAGGATGCACCTGACATCATAGCGGGTAAATTCCTTCTCTTTGGCTCTTGTATACATGCATTGATAGACCCTGGGTCAACACACTCATACATATGCACACCACCATCGGGTAGAAAGGGTCTAAAACTAGAGACTCTAGAATATGAGATTCGTATGACTAACCCGTTAGGGCACAGTGTGCGGGTTAGTAAAGTGTTTAGGGGTTGCCCAGTCGAAATTCAAGGCAGGCAATTTCCAGTAGATCTAATAGAGTTACCATTCTGCGAGTTCGATGTGATCTTGGGAATGGATTGGCTAGCTCGCCATGAGGTGATAAAAGATTGTGGAAATAGGCAGATGAGAATTAAAGTTTCAGAACAAGAAGAGATAGTAGTTATGGGCGAGTATAGAGGATATCCAGATAATGTAATATCAGCATTGAAAGCTCGAAAACTCATCAATAAGGGATGTGAGACTTACCTAGCATATGTGATGGATACTCGAAAGAAAAGTCCAAAGTTGGCTGACATCCCAACTGTTAGTGAATTTCCAGATGTATTCCCTGAGGAGTTACCAGGACTACCACCTGACCGAGAGATAAGTTTGCTATCGAATTAGTACCTGGCACCGCTCCTATATCTATTACACCATATAGGATGGCATTCATAGAATTGAAGGAGTTGAAGATACAGTTACAAAAAATGTTAGATAAAAGATTTATACGACCTAGTGTATCACCAGTACTATTTGTGAAGAAGAAAGACGGTACTTTACATCTTTGCATTGACTACAGGCAGCTTAATAGGGTTACTATTAAGAATAAATACCCACTGCCTAGGATTGATGATTTATTTGATCAGTTGAAAGGTGTAAGTGTATTTTCAAAGATAGATCTTCGATCGGGGTATCATCAACTGAAGATTAAAGAGTCAGATGTATCTGAGACGACATTCAGGACTTGTTATGGTCATTATGAGTTCTTGGTGATGCCATTTGGATTGACGATTGCGCCGACAGTTTTTATAGATCTGATGAACCGAGTGTTCAGGCCATATATTGATCAATTTGTAGTTCTATTCATTGATGACATTCTTGTCTATTCAAGAGATCGAGTAGAGCATGACCAATATCTCAGAAAAGTATTGTAGACTTTGAGGGAGAAACAATTGTATGCAAAGCTATCTAAGTGTGAGTTTTGGTTATAAGCAGTTAGTTTTCTGGGTCATGTAATTTCAGTAGAAGGTATTCGAGTTGATCCTAGTAAAATCGAGGCTATTCTTAATTGGAAACCACCTTGAAGTGTGACAGAAGTGAGAAGTTTTCTTGGATTAGCCGGATACTATAGGAGATTTGTGAAAGGATTTTCATCTATAGCGAATCCTTTGACACAACTACTATGAAAAGAGATCCATTTTGAATGGATAGAGAAGTGTCAAGCAAGTTTTGATCGATTGAAGGCAATGTTGATTGAAGCACCAGTTTTGACTCAGCCTACCCCAGGAAAAGATTATGTTGTGTATAGTGATGCAAGTCACAATGGGCTAAGATGTGTTCTTATGCAAGAGGGAAAAGTGATTGCATATGCCTCAAGACAGCTTAAGCCTCACGAACTTAACTATCCAACGTATGATTTAGAGCTTGCAGCGATAGTTTTTGCTCTTAAGATTTGAAGACATTATCTGTATGGAGAAAGATGCTACATTTATACAGACCACAAGAGTCTTAAGCATCTTCCTTCACAGAAAGAGTTGAACTTGAGGCAACGAAGATGGTTGGAATTGATTAAAGACTATGATTGTGTGATAAACTATCATCCAGGAAAGGCTAATGTGGTTGCAGATGCACTGAGCAGGAAGATTTTAGCTGAGATGCGAGTGGAATCCACATTAATGCAGAAAATTAAAGATGTCCAAAAACAAGATGAGAAGCTAGTGAAGATGGTCGAGGCCTTGAAAAATGGAGAAAAGTCAGAATTTTCTTTAACAGAAGATGGTACTGTGTATTTCAAGAACCGGATTTGTGTGCCAAGTATGAAAGAGTTGAGGACAGAGATTTTAAAAGAAGCTCATGAAATGGTTTATACTATGCACCCAGGTGGGAACAAGATGTACCAAGATTTGAAAGCACAATACCGGTGGTCGGGGATGAAAAAGGATATCACTGAATATGTTGCTAAATGTCTAATCTGTCAACAAGTGAAAGCTGAGCATCAATAACCACAGGATTACTACAACCGATTCCCATACCAGAATGGAAGTGGGAGAGGATCACAATGGATTTTGTGTCCGGTTTATCGGTAACTCAGAGAAAGCAAGATGCAGTGTGGGTGATAGTGGATCGATTGACGAAGTCAGCACATTTTCTACCAGTGCGAATGGATTATACTTTGAACAAGCTGGCTGAGATTTATGTGAATGAGATAGTGAGACTTCATGGAGTACCTGTATCTATTATCTCCAACAGAGATCCCAGGTTTACGTCGCAGTTCTGGAAGAGTCTACATCAGGCTTTGGAAACTCGATTAATTTTAGCACGACATTTCATCCGCAAACGGATGGACAATTAGAGTGAGTTATACAGTTGCTAGAGGATATGATGAGATGTTGTGTGCTTGAATTTTAGGGAAGTTGGGATCGACATCTACCTCTTATGGAGTTTGCCTATAACAACAGTTATCAAACGAGTATAGGTACGGCTCCTTATGAGGCTTTATATGGAAGAAAGTGTAGGACACCAGTATGTTGGACCGAGTTGAATGAGAAAAAGTTGATTGGGCCAGAAATAGTTCAACAGACTGAAGAGAAAGTTAAAATGATCAAGGAAAGGCTAAAGGCAGCACAAGATCGACATAAATCATATGCCGATTTAAAGAGGCGAGATATAGAATATGCTGTAGGTGACAAAGTATTTCTTAAAGTTTTGCCGTCGAAAAAGGTATTGAGGTTTGGTAAAAAGGGAAAGTTAAGCCCAAGATTTATTGGTCCTTACGAAATTCTAGAAGGAATAGGACCAGTGGCTTACCGATTAGCTCTTCCTCCGAAGCTAGAACGAATTCATAACGTGTTCCACGTTTCAATGTTAAGAAGATATCGTTCAGACCCAATCCACATTATAACGATTGAGGAAATAGAGGTACACACAGACATGTCCTATGACGAAGAACCAGTGGCTATACTAGCATATGAAGAGAAAGTTCTCCGGAACAAGAGAGTCCCTCTAGTTAAAGTTCGGTGGCAAAATCATACAGTTGAAAAAGCCACGTGGGAAAGTGAAGAAGTAGAATCCCCAGTTGTTCAACCCCAAATGACCAGGTAAATTTCGAGGACGAAATTATTTTAAGGGGGAGAGAATGTAATATCCGCTAATTTAGGCCCCGAGTCGCACGTGTCGAGAAGTTGACGCGTTTGACCGAGCAGAGTCTAAATTTGGATTTTTACAAAAATTGATTAAGTAATGACTAAATTAAATGATAAATGCCTAATTAAGTGATTATAGAGTTTAAAGAAGTTGATTTACGGTGAAAGACTAAATTGCAAAATTTGATAAGTTTTGGGGTCAAATTGCAAATTTGCCAAAAATTAGAGGATTAATGAGATTAATTGCTAATTAACATAGGAAATTTGGACACTTAAAATTTGGGTTGGCCGGCCATGACATTAAAGGAAGAGGATTAATATTGATTAAATATAAAATTGGAAGAACATGGTCAAATGGTGGGTCCCACATGAAGACTTTTTGGGTACCCTATTTAAGACTTCTTTTCTTCTTCTTCTTCTCTTCATTTTCTGCCTCCTTCTCTCTTTTCTCTACCAGTCACGCCAGCTACATCTTTTCCTCCATAGCTCACCTTGAATTCTAGAGAGAGAAAAGAAGAAAAGAGAAGGGAAAGAGCAAGACAAGGTGATCTTCATGGTCCATAACTCCTAAGGAAGTTGGAAGGAACAAGAAAGAGAAAGATAAATCAAGTTTGGTAGAGAGAGAAAATCTCCAAAGTTGTGATTAAGTGAAGCAAAGTGTAAGTTAAGAAGCATCTCTTCTTCATCATCATCTTTTCTTAAAAGAAGTTCAAATTTTGAACTCACCCAAGACTTATATGGAAAGAGAGAGAAACTAGAATTTTAAAAAAGAAAAAGAGAGTATAGGGTCTTGAGGAAATCAGATGATAATAATGATTTATGATGTTGTAGGAGTTCCAAGTGACAAGGAACAAGCTCTAAGGA
Source organism: Triadica sebifera (assembly GCA_023653625.1). NCBI lineage: Eukaryota > Viridiplantae > Streptophyta > Magnoliopsida > Malpighiales > Euphorbiaceae > Triadica > Triadica sebifera. The sequence continues at coordinate 11,558,663 of CM042898.1, read as the reverse complement.
GCAAAGGAAAAGAGAAAGCTACTCATAAGAGGAAGGAGAAAGATTAAGGTTTGTGCATAATTTAAGGCAATAGCCTATTTTTGTTTGAAATAATGCATGTTGAACATGATTTTAGATAAATACATTTCAATAATGATGATGATTATGGCATGAAACCATAGGATTAGACATGTATGAATGAGATTCTTGTGTGACATTGAATTAATGATGCATGTTAGAAAATCTTGTATGATCAAGACATTTACATGTATTAGAAAGCAACAAGTTGAGTAAAGAACTTTAGAAATGCATGAAATATAATTTGGTATGATTTGGATGATGTTAGAATGAATGAAATGTGAATATGCATATTTCCTGCTGAAAGTCACCAGCGTGACTATTGAGTCACGGGCATGAACTTGAGTGTTCACGATTGTGACTGATTGTATCAGAGTTGTGACTTCTGTGTGGAAATGGTACTATTCATTCCAGAAGCATTCACGGGTTAGAATCACGGAAGTGAACTTATTCACGGGTGTGAATGAGTAATCACGACTATGAATGCTTTTGGGCGATTCATTCCAGTAGCGTTCACGGCTTAGAATTACAGGCGTGAACTAATTCACGGTCGTGAAATTAGTAATCACGGCCGTGATTGCTCTGTATTTGTGATTATGAATGTGGTATCAAATGAAGAATTCAGGTAAGTAAATGAAAGTCATTGTCTATCCACTGAAATAAGAATGATATGGATATATATAAATATATATATATATATATATATATATATATATATATATATATTGATTTGAGAATGTGATATGTTGTGATATAGAAAAATGAATTTTCATGGATGATATATGAAATATGATGCGGATGATTAGTATGAGAATATTGATGTACCTAGTTAAATAAATGAAAAGATATTATCTAGTATGTATGCGTACGATAATATGTTTGCAAAACAAGAAAATTGAGATGTTGATAAATATGAGAATATTGATATGTTGAAATTTGAGAATTTTGATTGATGTGAAAATATAAAAAAGCTCATTACTCTACTTGCTGACTAGAATCAGGATAGATGACATGTCATTAAGGGGGTGAACGGTACCGTACTATACCTCAACCAATGTGGCTTAAGCTTGGGAGAGCGTCATTGGGCTGAGATGCTCGGTGAGTTTGGCTTAAGCTCGGAGAGCGCTACTGACTTGAGAAGCTCTGATGAGCACACATAAATGAGGACAAGGTGGCTTAAGCTTGGAGAGCGCCCTTGATCCGATTATTCATCTATGATGAAATTATACTCAATCAATATGGCTTAAGCTCGGAGAGCGCCATTGATTTGAGAAGCTCTTATGAGCCAGATAGTGGACAGGGTGGCTTAAGTTCTAGGAGCTCTCCTGATCCATAACCCGTATCTAGTCAGTCCAAAATTTAGAGTGATGTGGGCAAGATAATGAGGATATGTTGGAAAATAAGAAAAGAAAAGAATAAGAAAATGATGATGATATGAGATTGAGATGTAATGATAAAGAGATTAACAGAATAATTTACCATTAAAGATAAATGAAAATAACATTGTCTATATGAGCATGACAATTATACTTGTATGAAATAGGAATATGCTGATAGTCATGCATGCAAACATTTTAATGCACAAAATGATATTTGTAAATGCTTATTGCATGACATAGTATATTGCCTTATTTATATGCACCACTAAGCTTAGAGCTTAGCGTGGAGTTTAATTTCTATGCAGATATAGAAAGGTAGCTGAAGGCGTTAGATAAAGCAAGCGGTGATCCCATTCAAGTAAAGCAACTGAACCTTGAGAAAGTGGGTTACAAGTTTTGAAATTTTTGTATTTGGATTTTGTATTAAAGAAATGTTAGAGTTTGTAAAACTTACTTTTAAAGTTGTTAAGAATTACTTTGATGTTAAAATTACTATCTTATGTAAATAAATTGTGCTCTGGTTTTTGTTTATATATATATATATATATACATGAGTGTTGGAAAAAAAAGGTAATATAATAATAATAATAGCAATTTGAAGAACTAAGGAAGACAGACAACAGCGCTCCTTCATCCGGGCATGCATGTTGGTGGTCGGGTGGGGGAGGCGCTACAATATTCTGGTATATTCCAGGAATAGAGAGGACCATGATCAGCATCTTCGGATTGTACTTCAAACTTTGAGGGAGAAACAGTTGTATGCTAAACTATCGAAATGTGAGTTTTGGCTCGAGGAAGTTAGGTTTCTGGGTCACATGGTATCAGTAGATAGGATCAGAGTTGACCCTAGTAAGGTTGAAGCCATTCTTAATTGGAAGCCGCCTCGAAATATAACTGAGATACGAAGTTTTCTTGGGTTAGCAGGCTACTATAGACGATTTGTCAAGGGTTTCTCTTCCATAGCCGCTCCCATAACACGATTACTTTGCAAGGATGTTAAATTTGAGTGGACAGATAAGTGTCAAGCAAGCTTTGATTAGTTGAAGACTATATTGACAGAGGCACCAGTTCTGACGCAACCTACTATAGAAAAAGAGTTTGTGGTATACAATGATGCTTCACTGAATGGATTAGGCTGTGTACTAATGCAAGAGGGTAAAGTGATAGCGTATGCCTTTAGACAATTAAAGCCGCACGAGAGGAATTATCCTACGCATGATCTAGAGTTAGCAGCTATTGTTTTTGCCTTGAAAATTTGGAGATACTATCTGTACGGAGAGAAGTGTTACATCTATACAGATCATAAGAGTTTAAAGTATTTACCTTTATAGAAAGAGCTAAATTTGAGACAAAGAAGGTGGCTAGAGCTTATTAAAGACTACGACTATGTTATTGATTATCAGCCTGGAAAGGCTAATGTTGTGCTTGATGCTTTGAGTCGAAAGACTCTAGTAGAGCTTCGGGTCCTATCTACATTAGTCTCTCAAATCAAAGAAGGTCAGAAGCATGATTCCAAGCTAATTGAAATAAGAGAATCCATTTCCAATGGGGAGAAACTGGAATACTCAGTTGAAGCTAATGGTGGTATCTATTATAGAGGTAGACTATGCGTGCCTGATGTCTCAGAATTGAGACGAGAGATATTGAAAGAGGCACATGAATCGACTTTCTCCATGCATCCTGACAGTAACAAAATGTATCAGGATTTGAAGCCTTACTATTGGTGGCGGGGTATGAAGAAAGACATTTAAGAGTATACTACCAGATGTCTGACGTGTCAGCAAGTAAAAGCAAAACACCAGTTGGCATCAGGGTTACTGCAACCTATTGCCATACCGGAATGGAAATTGGAAAGAGTTATTATGGATTTCGTGTCAAGACTACCATTGACTCAAAGAAAACATGATGCAGTATGGGTGATTGTTGATAAGTTGACAAAGTCTGCACACTTTTTACCAGTCAAGATGGACTACTCTATGGATCGATTAGCAGAATTGTATGTACAAGAGATAGTCCAGTTGCATGGTGTGCCAATGTCTATCATTTCAGATAGAGATCCCAGATTCACCTCACATTTTTGGAAAAGCCTACAGGGATTTTTGGGTACTCACCTTCACTTCAGTACTGCATTCCATCCTCAGACAGATGGACAATTGGAGCGGGTAATCCAGTTGCTTGAGGATATGCTTTAGAGTTGTGTGATTGAGTTAATAGGAAATTGGGATAGGTACTTTCCACTGATGGAATTTGCATATAATAACATTTACCAGACAAGTATTGGCATGGCTCCTTATAAAGCATTGTATGGCAGAAAATGTAGAACTCCAATTTGTTGGACCGAGCTCAGTGAAGGAAGGATAGTGGGACCCGAGTTGGTTCAACAGACAGAGGAGAAGATTATGATTATCAAAGATAGACTTAAGGCAGCCAGTGATAGATAGAAGTCTTATGCAGACTTGAGACGCAGGGACATCGAATATGAGGTTGGTGACAAAGTGTTCATAAAAGTATCTCCTTAGAAGAAAGTACTACTTCTTGGAAGAAAAGGCAAGCTGAGCCCCAAATTTATTAGGCCTTTTGAGATAATTGAGCAAGTGAGACCAGTAGCCTATAGGTTGGCTTTACCTCTTGAGTTGGAGAAAATTCACAATGTGTTTCATGTATCGATGCTCAGAAGATATAGGTCGGATCTATCCCATGTCATTCTAGTAGAAGAAATCGAGGTGCAACAAAATTTATCTTATGAGGAAGAGCCTATAGCTATTCTGGAAAGAGAAGTGAAACAACTGCGGAATAAGCAAATACCATTGGTAAAAGTCCTTTGGCGAAAATATTCAGCGGAAGAGGCGACGTGAAAAAGTATGAGGAGTCAACATCCTCAATTGTTTAGTAATAACCTATCATGTATGATTTCGATGGCGAAATCTTTTAAGGGGGAAAGAATGTAACACCCCATATTTTTTAATTTTGCTCAATTAAGATTTTTTTTAATTATTTTGATGACTTAATAATTTTATTTGAGTAAAATTTTATTACAAATTTGAGATTTGTAAAAATGTACAAAATATCCCCTGAATATATATATATATATATATATATATATATATATATATATATATATATATATATATATATATATATATATATATATATATATATATATATATATATATATATATATATATAGAGATTTCAAATATTTAAGTAAAAAATAAATTTCATTCTCTCTCATTCTCCCTACACGATCTCCATCTCCGTTCATCAACCAAACGACATCCGATCTTCACCAAATTCGAACCAAAATTAGTTCTCCACGTCTTTATCATTCCGTCGATGTTTGATTTTCCAAAAACTGACCGGATTTTCAGGATCGAAGTAGCAAAAATCGGATTCCGGGCTGCCCTTCCATTTCGCGTATTTCCGACTTCTTTTCTTAAATACGACACCTGAAATGGACTCAGGACGTCAAAAAATCTTGGTATGTATAATTTGAGCTCCGAGAACCGTGGTTTAGGGGTTGGTCGGAGCCAAAATTTCTCTCCCAAGCCGTGCAAACTTTTGTAGATCTACACGTTTTCAGCCACTTCCAAGTCACAAAACTTATATATTTAGACTCCTCACACCTCAAGCTTTCTTTTGGTACCAGTCGATCGTCGATCCACTGCCGTCGAAATTTTCCGGTGACCGGAGTCCGGCGACCACTAATCGGGTATTTTGAAAAGAATCTTTGACTCGTTAAACCGAGTCATCTGGTATAAACCATACCTCCTAGTTATTTTTAGATAGTGAGATATGAATTTATTTGTGAAGTTTAAGTATATTTTTATTATTAAAGTGATTAATTAATTTAGTTGAATTGCATAATTATTGGAGTTTATTGAAGATTATTTGGAAAATAATTGAATTTTATATTATTAAATGGAGGTGATTATTAGTTAAGTTAGAATATTAATATATTAGGTAATTAAATTAATAATCGATGATTATTAATTATGGAGTTAATTTGAGTGTTTGGAAGTTGAAAATAAATTTTGGGATGAAAGAAAATATTTAATAGGAATTTTTGGAAATTTTTAGATTTTTAGCCTAATTATGGAAAACTTTATTGGAAGTTATTGAATATTATTGTGGTGAAATTGATGATGGAGAATGAAAGAAAATGAGTTAAAACGATTAGAGGAATTTACTTGGAATTTTTAGGGTAATTATTTAATTAATGAAAATTTTTGAGTTGGAAATGGAATTAAAGGGAAATAAATTGAGAAAAATAGTTTTGGAGGAAAAATAAAGAAAATAAAATATTATTAAGGAAAATAATATTTGAAATTTTTAATCGCATGAAAAAACGTGTTGATGACCAAAACCGTGATCTATGCGTTAAACACGCATAATGAGGAGAATTTTAAATATAGAATTTCGATATATGTGAGACCAAGAAATTATCGAAAATTTTAAATTTTGTTAGATTTTATATCGTATGAGATTCAGTAGCTAATTGGAATTGTCTATATCTAGGAGTGACGTTGGGGCAGACGCCACCGCGAGATAAGGGGAAAGAGCCGGTAGACACTGGCAGAACGTAAAAAGGTTAGTGCAATTGTTCTTATAATATTAGTCATATATATATAAGTAAGTAATTAAAGAAAAGTATGAAGTAATAAGGAAATTATTAAATTCAAATGATTTATAATATTACATAAAATATATTATATATTTTATGTGAAAATTGGAGTTTTTGCAATTATTAAGTTTGAAACATTTTATCTGCATTTCAAAAAAATTTAAAAGTTCGATATATTTTATGATGATATTTATTTTGACATGAAAATAATATTTATCGATTTTATGTAAAATAATTGAGAAAATAGCAGTAAAATATTTTTGCGGAAATTATTATTATGCTTTGAAATGCAAAAAATGAAGTGAATTATGATTATAAGAAAATTTCCCACATGTTAGCCTAGATGTGAACTAGGAGATTGTTGACATGTCAATAGGATAGAAATTATGCTCCTATGCATTTTTATGGACCAATGAAATATTGTGATCCTGTGCATTTCTATGGATCACTTTATACAATTGTCAGTCATGTGCATTTGTGTGGGCTGAGTCATATTATATTTGGATCCTGTGTATTTATATAGATCCTAAGTTGAAATGTAATATGATACCCCTTTGATTCCCTAGAAGCAAATCTAGAATGTCATAATATGTGGGTATATGAAAAAGATATTATTAAGAAATCAGAGATGTACAGAATTATGAATTAAACAGATTATAAAAATATTATATTATTGTCTGTACAAAAAGAGATTTGAATTTATATTTTATTTTAATGACTATTATTATAAGAATTTTTGTACCACTGAGTTATATGTAACATCCTTGACCTTCCCCACATGCATACCCACATGCATTTCATTTGAGAGAGGATTTATCTTCCTAAATTTGGGTACTAATTCCAGCTTAATTGGTTATGTATAGACTAAGTTATGTCCTTTTGAAGTCATACTGGTCCGGAAGCAAATTCTATTCTAGACCAGTAAAATGTTTGTTATAATTTGAAGACCTTAGAGACATAATTGATAAAAGTTGAAAACCTGAAAAATATTCCATATGAACCCATATAAGTTTCTGTAATTTTTCATTAAATAGGACTTATATATTATAAGTTATGATGAACCAAAGTGGGTACCCTGAAACTGCCTAAAGGCTGAAAACAAGGCAAAAGACAGAACACACTTTAAAATTCCGCCAAATATTGTAAAATGATCCAATTGGTCTGAAAGTTTAATATGTTATATAATTATATGTTATTTTTAATTAGGAACTAGAATAAAATTAATTGGTCAAGTATAGAAAAAGTTGTAGGCTAAACAGTCCCATAAGGTCACACTGCCTCATAGGAAAAATCTTAATTATTGATATGAACAATGCATATTAATTTGTTTAAGCCACATTAAGTCTCCCTAATCATGTGTTAATTGATTATATTTTCATATTAGGCTCACAACATATTGGAGACCCACAAAAAGCGGATAGACAATAAGTTAGGGGTCGGAATCAAACGAGAAATGTGAGTCTAATTATCAATTGAATTCTTTAGTGCAAATGAATGTTGCTTGCTATGTGATTCATATGATTGTCATGATTGGTAGTTGATAATGTAATGATGGATAATTTGTGATATTGTGGTACATATAAATGGTATACTTGTGGTATATTTGAGGTATATGTTTGACATATGTGATATATATACATGGTATATGTATAGTATATGCAAGGTATATGCGTGACATATGAGGTATATATGGAATATATGTATGTTGTATATGATAAAGATGCAATGGTTGATGAATGCTTAAATACAATTGCATATGCATATGGACTAAAAAGGCGTTGTGACTAGTTAATCGATATTGTAAAGCAAAAGAAAAGGTCTATGGCCCAACAAATGTGCAAATGAAAAAAATGATCAAGCTAGCTAGCAAATGAAAATGCAAATATTCACATGGCAAATGTTCACATGGAAATCCTGGGTAATATCTGTTTAACTTGGTCACAACAAAATGAAATAAGCAAAGCATTTGCATACATAAAGAGTAATGATTATATGTTTCAACTTTATTGATACTTATATGATACTGATGAATGGAATGAAATACATGGTATATCTTGGATTTGTGATTTATTACTATGAGTTGTTTGGTACTTCAGAGCTCATTTGATGGTTATTCTCACTGAGTCGCAACTCATCAATTTGCATCATTTTTCAGGTAAAGAAAAGTGATAGCTCAGTTTGAGTAGCGTATAAAAGACATGGAGCACAAGTCACTGGCCGAGCCTCATCACTCTCTCTCCTTGCATTCTACATGAGCATGAAAACATGTCATCTGTATTTTGCACTTATATGTTTGAATATGTATTGTCACTCAAGATTAATTTTGAAATGTATAAATGGAAGCAACCCGTAATCCTTCGGATGTAAAGTTTATGTTTTAATATATGTGATATATCGTATTGTGGTTTTTAATGTTGACTTGAAAAGTCATTGAGTGATATTACAAGATATGATACTTGCAAAGTCATTGACAGGTATTACAAGATATGAGACTTGCAAAGTTATTAGTTGATTTTATAGGATATGATATGAAAAAAAAATTTACTACCAATGTTAACAGGGTATTTTGCTTTTCCAGTATGTTATGTGTGACTACTTGATACAGGGATATGTTTTACTAAAATGCATAAGGTGTGACATTACATTATATACTCAGCGCGGGAGTTTATTTTCTCTCGCGTAGGTTACAAAAGTAGTAGACAACGTCTGGACTTATAAATAAGGGACCTGACTTGCGACCCACAAAATGGAGCACAACAATAGCAGTGGTAGCCACCCAAAACGGATTGGTTGTTTTTTTTGTTAGATGTTGATATGTATGTATATATATATATATACAAGTTTTTTTTAAAAAAGTTCATTATGACATGTATATGCATATATAAATAATAATAATGAAAAAAAAAGTTGTAATTAGGGTGTGTATATATATATTATAAATTACTATATATTTATATTTTAAATTTCTTATATTAAATATGTTTAAAATTAAAGAAGTATTTTTGGAGAGTTTTATTTTTTGTAGCACCTTTTATCCGTCTGGTATACAAATGGGTGTACGGAAGGGTAATGAGTGTTACAGGCTCATTACTCTGTTAGACATGTCATTAAAGACTATCTTCATGACATTTCCACTATGGCTAGAGATTTTCGAATAATGACCAGAACAAGAGGCCATGGGTATACACTCCTTCCATCAGGAGTGGTGAATCCTTCATTGGTTTCCCAATTACCTTTGAATACCTCAAGTTATATCCAATCACCACCCTCTGAGCAACCTCCCTGAGGCAACAAGGAATAGTGTCAAAATGCAGAATCAATACCTTTGAGTACCTCAAGTCTAAGGATACTTGCACCATTGCTCTGTTGAGACTATCATTGATATTTGAATATATTATCCATATGATTGTCTCATAGCAAGTCATCTAATATACTTAGCTACACTTAGCAAGCATTCATATGTTAACTTTAAACATCTCATGTTTGTAGATTATAACATCTACTGCTCGATCCAATCAATGAGTATAATATGTGTTAGTCTTTCTGGATTAACAATGTTTGATCTCATTAATCTACGACTAGAGATAATTTAGATACTAATATAATTACACATAATAAGAATCTCAATATCATGATCTCATCATGATTTCCTTCATGTTATGTTATGTTATGTCTCAAGGACTTCATTAATTGATTTAAGATCACTATCAATTCATATATCAAATGAACATCAAATTCATAAAAAAGCTTTTATTAATTAAATAAATTTGTATAATAAGTGTTAAAGGTGATTGCCTTTAGAGCACTTCGCTAACAAGCTCCCACTTACACTAAAGTCAATCGCCATTGTATTTAATTCCATAGACAAGTACATGAGAATCATATTTCTTTTGGATAAGTGTCTTAGTTAAAGGATCAGCAATATTCTGATCTATGGGTACTCTTTTCCTACCACTGATTTCTCTAATCAAATGGTATCTTCTGAGTACATGTTTGCATCTCTAATGAGACCGTGGCTCCTTTGCTTGTGCAGTGGCTCCATTATTATCCAAACTACTTCTTTTATTGCTTCAAAAGCTACAATGTACTCTGCTTCAGTTGTTGAATCAGCATATGTTTCTTGTTTGGAACTCTTCCAACTGACTGCTCCACCATTTAGTGTGAATATATAACCTGACTCAGATTTTAAGTCATCCTTGCCAGATTGGAAGCTGACATTGGTATACCCGCTCATAACAAGATCTCTTTCTCCATATACTAAGTACTTAAGGATATTCTTGTCAACCATCCAATGACTCTCACTAGAGTTCGATTGGTATTTCCTCATGACACTCATAGCATATAGTACATAAGGTCTTATACATATCATAGCATACATGATTGATCCTATAGCTGAAGCATATGGAATCAAACTCATGCATGTCCTCTCATCTTGTGTCTTTGGACACATAGACTTTGAGAGAGTAATCTCATAGGTCATGGTAATATATCCCCTCTGGGATTGCTCCATGCTAAACCTCTTTAGCATCTTTTCTATGTATGTAGACTGTGAAAGACCAAGCAATCTTTTAAATCAATCTCTATAGATCTTTATCCCTAAATTATATACTGCTTCTCCAAGGCCTTTCATAGAGAAATTATTGGATAATCAATTTTTGATGGATTGTAAGGCTGAGACATCATTTCCCATTATAAATATGTCATCTATATATAACAAAAGGAATATGATTGCACTCCCACTAACCTTCTTGTATACATAAGGTTCATCCAAATTTTGTAAGAAACTAAATTATTTGATTGTCTCATCAAACCGAATATTCCAACTCTAGATTTTTGCTTTAATCCATAAATGGATCTTTGAAACTTGCTTACCTTTTTGCCATCTTTGGATATGAAGCCTTCTAGTTGTGTCATGTGTAGTGATTTGAAGAATGAATCATATTCATAAACGCAGCGAAAAATAAAATTTTTCAAAACCCAACACAAAAGATCATATTTGTACCATTAAAACTAATTTATATAAATGTAAATGTTAAAAATTATACCTTGTAATTTTTATTTGTTCTTCAAATCTTCACTTTGTTGGGTTGTAGCAAACCACAACAATCCACACTAGGATATCTCTAATGATAATCCACGCAAAGAATGAAGAAAAAACTATCAAGAGAAATGGTTTGAACAAATTCAAAGTGGTAGCTTTGAAAGTGTTTTTGAGAGAATTTTTATTGTCTTAAAAATATTTTTTTCCCAAAAAAATATTTTTATGTCTATTTTTTGTCATTTAATGTCTTTTCTATTTGAATCAAATTCAAAAATAAGATGAAAATTCAAAAATGGAGAAAATAGAAACAAATGAATAGTAATTGGCCATAATTGGCCTAATTAAGGCCAAAAACAGTCGTTGGGCAACGGATGGGAAGCTGCAGGCACGTTGGGCCTACTGCGGGCTGCTGCTAGGCAGCCCAGCTGGCCCGTAAGGCTGACCAGCAGCCCGTCTAGCCCGCGTGGGCCCGTGAACTCCTTAACGATTTTTCCGTGTGATCTCATCGCGATCCATCCTAAAACAATTCTCTCATATTTTGGATCCTATCCAAGACCATTTTACTCATTCTCCATATCTTCAATGCGTGTAACCCATTAGGTTCTCGGTTATGTTGGCCACTTAAATTAATAATTAATTTAAGTAGGTCATGAGCGGTATCTAGCAACACCTCTTGACCGCCAATTGACAGAAAAGTCAGTGGTTTGACTACGAACCTTTCCATAGACAATTTATGTGCAATTATTCCTTTCACCATTCTATACCCAACTTGGTTCAGAGTATGGACATGTGTCAACTCCCACTAGACTGACTACATCACGTCTAGTCCAAGTAATGTTAGTTCTTGTCCTTGAGGCTCATTACTCTATTAGATATGTCATTGAAGACTATCTTTATGACATTTCCACTCCAGCCAGAGATTCCTGAGTAATGACCACGACAAGAGTGGTTGTTGATTACCCAATTACCTTCGAATACCTCAAGTTGTATCCAATCACCACCCAATGAGCTACCTCTCTGAGGCAACAAGGAATAGTGTCAAAATACAGAGTCAATATTCAAGATATCCTTGAGTACCTCAAGTCTAAGGATACTTGCACCATTGCTATGATGAGACTATCATTGACATTTAAATAGATTATCCATATGATTGTCTCATAGTTGGTCATCCAATGTACTTAGCTACACTTAGCAAGCATCCACATGTTAACTCTAAACATCTCATGTTTATAGATTATGAGATTTACTACTCGATCCAATCAAGGAGTGTAACATGTGTTAGTCTGTCTGGATTAATAATGTCTCATCTTATTAATCCTATGCCTAGGGATAATTTTGATACTAACATAATTACACATGATAAGAATCTCAATATCATGATCTCATCATCATTTCCTTCATGCTATGTTATGTATCAAGAACTTCATTAATTGATTTAAGATCACTTATCAATTCTTATATCAAATAAACATCAAATTAATGAAAAAGCGTTTTATTAATCAAATAAATTTGTACAATAAGTGCTAAAGGTGATTGCCTTTAGAGCACTCCTCTAACAAGCTCCCACTTGCACTAAAGCCAATCGCCTTTGTATTTAATTCCATAGGCGAGTACATGAGAATCATATTTCTTTTGGGGAAGTGGCTTAGTCAAAGGATAAGCAATATTCTAATCAGTGGGCACTCTTTCTATCTTTACATCATTCCTACCAATGATTTCTCTAATCAAATGGTATCTTCTGAGTACATGTTTGGATCTCTGATGAGACCGTGGCTCTTTTGCTTGCGCAATGGCTCCATTATTATCACAATACAATTGTATTGAATCAATAATGATGGGAAACACTCCAAGTTCTGTGATGAATTCTCTTATCCAAATGGCTTCTTTTGTTGCTTCAGAAGCTGCAATGTACTCTGCTTCGGTTGTGGAATCAGTAGTCGTTTCCTGTTTGGAACTCTTCCAACTAACTGCTCCACCATTTAGTGTGAATATATAACCTGACTAAGATTTTGAGTCATCCTTGTCAGATTGGAAGCTGGCATCAGTATACTCGCTCATAGTAAGATCTCCATCTCCATATACCAAGAATACATCCTTAGTTCTTCTTAAGTACTTAAGGATATTCTTGACAGCCACCCAATGACCCTCACCAGGGTCTGATTGGTATATACTCATGACACTCAGAGCATATGATACATCGGGTCTTGTACATATCATAACATACATGATTGATCCTATAGCTGAGGCATATGGAATCAAACTCATGTGTGTCCTCTCATCTTATATCTTTGGACACAAAGACTTTGAGAGAGTAATCCCATGGGTCATGGAAATATATCCCCTATTGGACTGCTCCATGATTAACCTCTTTAGCATCTTATCTATGTATGTAGACTGTGAAAGACCAAGAAATCTTTTAGATCTATCTCTATAGTTCTTTATCCCTAAAATATATACTGCTTCTCCAAGGTCTTTCATAGACATTCTTGGATAACTAAATTTTGACTAATTGTAAGGCTGAGACATCATTTCCCATTAACAATATGTCATCTACATATAACACAAGAAATACGATTGCACTCCCACTAACCTTCTTGTAAATACAAGGTTCATCCGGATTTTGTAAGAAACCAAACTGTTTGACTGTCTCATCAAACTGAATATTTCAGCTCCTGGATGCTTGCTTTAATCCATAAATGGATCTTTAAAGCTTACATACCTTTTTGCCATCTTTGCATATGAAACCTTCTGGTTGTGTCATGTACACATCTACAATCAAATTTCCATTAAGGAAAGTTGTTTTCACATCCATTTGCCATATCTCATATTCATAACGAGTAGCAATGGTTAGGAGTATCCTTATAGATTTAAGCATAGCTACTAGGCTAAAAGTTTCATCGTAGTCAATTCCTTGTCTTTGATGACAACCTTTAGCAATAAGTCTAGCTTTATAGGTAGTCACATTACCATTCATGTCAGTTTTCTTTTTGAAAACCCACTTGCACCCTATAGGCTTTATTCCTTCGGGTGGGTCAACCAAAGTCCATACTTGGTTTTCATACATGGAATCCATTTTTGACTTCATGGATTGAAGTCATTTGTCAGATTCTGAACTATTCAGAACCTCTTCATAGGTTGTAGGTTCATCATTTTCTATGAGCAATACATCGTTCTGTTCACTAATGAGAAATTCATCTCTCTCTGGAACAGTACGTATCCTACTTGACCTACGAAGCTCTTGTGCTTCAGAAGGTTGAGCTGTTATATCATCTGTATGAGTAACAAGCTCGGGTTCAGACAGTTGATCAGCATCTGTTTGAGCATCTTGAACTTCCTCAAGTTCAATTTTGCTCCCACTATCTCCTTTTAGAAGGAATTTTCTCTCTAAAAATATAGCATGCCTTGAAACAAAAACCTTTTATTCCAAGGGGTGGTAAAATTGATATCCATATGATACTTTTGGATATCCCACAAACAGATATCGGTCAGACTTAGCTTCTAACTTATCTGACATTGTCCGTTTCACATAAGCAGGACAACCCCAAATTCTCATGTAAGAAAATGTGGGCCTCTTGTTATACCATATCTCATATGGAGTAACATCAACTGACTTTGAAGGAACTCCATTTAATATATAAATGGCGGTCTCTAGTGCATAACCCCAAAAGGATTTAGGCAATTCCGCAAAACTCATCATAGACCTTACCATGTCTAACAAGTTTCGGTTTCTTCTTTCAGCCATACCATTGTGTTGTGGCGTGTAAGGTGGAGTCCATTGAGATAAAATCCCATTATCCCTAAGATAATCTAGAAACTCTTGGCTCAAGTATTCACCTCCTCGATCTGATCGAAGTGTTTTAATACTTTTGCCAAGTTGTTTCTCTACTTCATTTCTAAATTCTTTGAACTTTTCAAAAGCTTCAGATTTGTATCTCATAAGATACACATATCCATATCGTGAGTAGTCATCGATAAAAGTAATGAAGTAGATGAAACCCCTCTAGCGTGTGTAGACATTGGACCACATACATCTGAATGTATTAAGTCTAAAAGTCCATTAGCACGTTCACCCTTTCCCTTAAAGGGTAATTTAGTCATCTTGCCTAGAAAATAAGATTCACATGTGTCATATGATTCATAATGAAATGACCTCAAACTACCACTTTTGTGTAGCTTAGCCATGCATTTCTCACTTATATGACCAAGACGACAATGCCATAAATAAGATGATTTCAACATATCTTGTTTTCGCCTTTTATTATCATTGATGTTTAAAATTGGATTTGACATATCAAATATGTATATTCCATTGCATAATGTACCATTAGCATAAATAATTCCATTCAACATAATAGAACAACAATTGTTACTAAAATCTAAAAGGAAACCATCTTTATTTAGACTTGAAACAGAAATAATGTTTTTAGTCAAAACAGGTACATAATAGCAATTATCCAAATTTAATATAAGCCCACTAGGGAGGGTCAATACATATGTTCCTATAGCTAATGCTTCAACCCTTGCTCCATTTCCAAAGCATAGGTCTGACTCTCCCTTATTGAGTTCTCTACTGTTCCTTAGGCCCTGCATATCAGTGCATATGTGTCAGCCACAACCAGTATCTAATACCCATATATTATTATTGGAAACAGTATTAATTTCAATGACAAAAATACCTGAAGTAGATGGGGCATCAGATGCCTTCTTCTTCAAGGACTCCAAGTAAGCCTTGCAGTTTCTCTTCCAATGGCCATCCTTGTCACAATGGAAGCATGTCCCTTTTGGAGCAATCTCTTTGGCCTTCCTTTTGGCCACACCTCCCTTAGGCTTCATGGACTTCTTCTTCTTCTTAAGGTTCTTCCTTTTAGAACTTAAAGAGTCCACCAGCATCACAGCCTTACTGTCCTTCTTAACAATTGGATCAACTATTTTAAGCAAGTTAATCAGTTCAGGAATAGTGGTAGAGATTTGGTTCATCCTATAGTTAAGCACAAAATGTGAATAACTATCAGACAAACCGGTTAGAATTAAGACAATACTTAATTCATGGTCCATCACAAATCCTAAGGTGGCCAACCTCTCAATATAGCCATTCATCTTCAATGCATATTGCACTAGAGATGTCCCCTCAACCATCTTAGTGCAGAAGAGCAACCTTGAAGTTTCGAACCTTTCGGAACGTGCTTGCTCATCACAAAGCTCTCTTAGATGGAATACTATGGAATTAGCATCCATAGCCTCATGCTGCTTTTGCAACTCAGCTGACATAGTAGCAAGCATAATGCAGCTTGCCATCTCACTATCATCGAGATGCTTTTGATATGCCTTCTGAACATCTTCAGAAGCATTAGCAGTAGGGGAATTAGGGAGTGCCTCATCTAGGAAATAGCTAATCTTTTCGGATTTGAGAACTATTCTCAGATTCCTTAGCCAATCCAAAAAATTGGGCCCAGTCAACTTATTTGATTCCATTAGCGATCGCAAATTCACACTTGTCATGATGATGATTCTAGCAACCTAGATGTAAAATAGAACATGTTAGAATGTACATAAAATGCATGTTTATTAGGTCTTTAATAAATCGCATTATGGCTCCCACTATTTTATTGCGAATCCATAGCCCTCACTATGAACCCGAGAGAACTTATATGGAAGTTCTCCTAATGGGTCGATATCCAACTAGCTAAGAATAACCTTAAGGCAACTCAACAAACTATCCTTAGTTTGGTTGGTAGGTATCTAATCCATACCAATTGCATTATTCATGCAACTATCGAATCTTGTGCTATCAACTTATTGATGTGTGCACATACATTGGGCTATCGACTCTTGATATGTGTACATCTCATGTATACAAACCCAACTTCACCTCTAATACACATTAACCTTGGCGCAAATCCAACAAGTTAATAATATCGATTAAGTCTAACTCATTAATCATGAAATCTAATTTTAATGGATTGAACATATTCTTATAGAGTGAGCTTGAGGCAACTCAACAACCCTAATTCTAGAAGAACTCTGGTTCTCCCCATATTAATGGAAGGCGTAAGACTTAATTGTTTATTTAGTGAGGAATTTCTTTGTTAAGTCTCATCAAGTTATTATTTCATGCTTTTATATATCATACATTCATCACATTGATATATAAAGATAGTTATATTAACTATATGGCATGATTATGGACATACTAAAGTCAATCTCTTTAGCCAAAGAGAAATTGACTAGGTCTTACCTAGGTATATGCATGAATTTATAACCTAAAATAGAAATCCAATTCCTATTTCTAAGTCTTCTTGTTTATGGTACCATCTCATTTGCTTCTTGCTCCTTTGTATCTTCATTCTATTCTAATCCTATGTAATCTAATTACATATTTCAAATTATACAAAACCTCAATTTACATTTGAGGGCGGTAAGATGAGAAGAGAAATACATAAGAAAGAAAAAGAGGTAGGGACACGCAGACCCTATTTACCATAAAACAAAATAATTCCATGCATGCTCAATCACATTGGGCCTAAGTCTATAATCATCCATCATGCCTTTTCACACACCCCTAACATGCATTCTCTAATGCACAAAATAAAAATGACAATTTTGAATTTCAATTTGTAAATCGATTCAACACTTGAATCGAAATTGCCTATATGTGTTCTTTCGGTTAATTTAATTTTGTATGTCATTTTAAAATGGAATTTAATATTTAATCAAATTAAATTAAATTCCATATTTCCAGAAATAATTCAAAATTAATTCTCCTTAAAATCATAATATTATGATATTAAAATCAAACAATTTAATTTTAACATACATATCAATTTCTAGTCATACTAGAATTACAATTGCACAACTTAAATTAATTCAAAATTAATTTCCAAAAATTATAAAAATTTCCAGAACATCAACTCACCATTCTAATTATCTTTAGGTCAGCTCAAGTTCATCAAAATATTTTTGGCACGAGCCAAAATTACTAAGACAAACGAACCAACACACTTAGAGGCTCAAAATGACTAATTCGATATCTAGAATTTTTAAAATTTCAAATGCTTGCAAAATAATTTTGGCATGCATCTAACATCAAAATAACATATTTTTAATCACATAAAAATTATTTCAAGGTGCTCAAAATAAAATAAACACATACAAAAAAATCAAACAATACAGCCCCACCGGGTATGCTAAAACAGTCCTGTTTTTGTGTTTATTTGAAAAATTAATTAAAATAATTTTTAATTAATTATTGGACACTTACAGAGGCATAAAAAAATTCTAAATATGTCTAAATAAGTTTTTCATAATTAAATTACAAGAAAAATATAACCATCCCCATCAATTAAGCCAAACAACAACACATGTTCATAAAAAGGCAATTTTAGGCATTTTTGAAATAAATCCGAAATTAATTATTTGAATCACATTCAAATCATTTTTCAATCAAAATAATCATTATTAATCATCCCATGATCAGATTAAAGAAAGAAAAATATGTAAATTATATTTTACAAATTAATTTCAATTTTTCAAAACCTATTGATCCAAAATCATCAAAAACATGCAATCCCATTGCACTTTCAATTAAAATTAATTTTAATGGATACAAGGAGGCTCTAATACCAATGTAGGATTTTGAAGAATGAATCATATTTATAAACACAGCAAAAAATAAATTTTTTCAAAACCCAACACAAAATATCATATTTGTACCATTAAAACTAATTTATATAAATGTAAATGTTTTGTTTTGAAAACCCATTTGTGCCCTATAAGCTTTATCCCTTCAAGTGGGTCAACTTGGTTTTTATACATGGAATCCATTTCTAACTTTATGGCTTAAAGCTATTTGTTAGATTTTGAACTATTTATAACTTCTTCATATGTCATAGGCTCATCATTTTCTATGAACAATAAATCATTTTGTTCACTAATGAGAAATTTATATCTCTTTGGAACAGTATGTATCCTACTTGGCCTATGAAGTTCTTGTGCTTTAGAAGGTTGAGCTACTATATCATATGTATGAATAATAGGCCCTAACATTCTCCACTTCAGGCTATTGATTAACATTTACTTTAGCATCTTAAACTTCCCACTATCTCCTTTTAGAAGAAATTCTCTCTCTAAAAAGATAGCATGTCTTGAATCAAACACCTTATGTTCCAAAGGGTGTAAAATTGATATCCATATGATGCTTTTAGATATCCAACAAACATACATTAGTCAGACTTAGCTTCCAGCTTATCTGACATTGTCCGCTTCACATAAGCAGGACAACCCCAAACTCTTATGTAAGAAAGTGTGGACTTCTTGTTATTCCATATCTCATATGGAGTAACATCAACTAACTTCGAAGGGACTCCATTTAATATATAAATGACAGTCTCTAGTGCATAACCCTAAAAGGATTTAGGGAGTTCCGCAATACTCATCATAAACCTTACCATGTCTAACAGGGTGGGCGGTTTTTTCTTGCAACCATACCATTGTGTTGTGGCTTGTAAGGTGGAGTCCATTGAGATAATATCCCATTATCCCTAAGATAACCTAGAAACTCTTGGCTCAATTATTCACCTTTTGGATCTAATTGAAGTGTTTTAATACTTTTGCCAAGTTATTTCTCTACTTCATTTCTAAATTCTTTGAACTTTTCAAAAGTTTCATATTTGTATCTCATAAGATATACATACCCATCGTAAGTAGTCATCCATAAAAGTAATGAAGTAAATGAAAGCACCTATAGTGTATGTGGACATTGGACTACATACATCCGATGTATTAAGTCTAAAATCCTATTTGCACGTTCAGCCTTTCCCTTAAAGGGTAATTTAGTCATCTTGCCTAATAAGCAAGATTCATGTGTGTCATATAATTCATATTCAAATGACCCCAAACTATCACTCTTGTGTAGCTTAGCCATGCATTTCTCACTTATATGACCAAAGTGACAATGCCATAAGTAAGATGATTTCAACATATTTTGTTTTTGCATTTTATTATCATTGATGTTAAAAATTGGATTTGACATATCTTATATATCCCATTACATAATGTACTGCTAGCATAAAGAATACCATTCAACATAATAGAACAACAATTGTTACTAAAAGTTAAATGGAAATCATTTTTATTTAAACTAAAAACAGAAATAATATTTTTAATTAAATCAAGTACATAAAATAATTATCCAAATTTAACATAAGCCTGGTGAGGGTCAATATATAAGTTCCTACGGCTAATGCAACAACACTTGCTGCATTTCCAATGCACAGGTCCGATTCTCCCTTATTAAGCTGTTTACTGTTCCTTAGACCCTGCATATTAGTGCATATGTGTGAGCCACAACTAGTATCTAATGCCCATATATTATTATTGGAAACAATATTAATCTCAATGACAAAAATACCTTAAGTAGATGGGATATCCGATGGCTTCTCCTTCAAGGACTCTAAGTAGGCCTTGTAGTTTCTCTTCCAATGGACATCCTTGCAACAATGGAAGCATGTTCCCTTTGGGGAAACCTCCTTGGCCTTCTCCTTGATCACGCCTTCCTTAGGCTTCAGGGACTTTTTTTTTCTTTTTAAGGTTCTTCTTCTTAGAACCAGAAGAGTCCATCAGCATCACACCCTTACTGTCCTTCTTGACATATGACTCAGTTGTCTTGAGCATGTTGATCAGCTCAGAAATAGTGGTGGAGATTTGGTTCATCCTATAGTTAAGCACAAAATGTGAAAAACAATTCGAGAAACCAACTAGAATTAAGTCAATACTTAATTCATGATCCATCACAAATCCCAAGGTAGTCAACCTCTCAATATAGTCATTCATCTTCAATGCATATTGCACTGGAGATGTCCCCTCAACCATCTTAGTGCGAAAGAGAAACCTTAAAGTTTTGAACCTTTCGAAACTTGCTTGCTCATCAAAAAGCTCTCTTAGATGGTAGACTATGGAATTAGCATCCATAGCCTCATATTGCTTTTGCAACTCAGCTAACATAATTGCAAGCAAATACAGCTTGCCATCTCAGTATCATCAAGATGCTTTGATATGCCTTCTAAACATCTTTAAAAGCATTAGCAACAGGGGGATTTGGGAATGCCTCATCTAGGACATAACCAATATTTTTGGATTTGAGAACTATTCTCAAATTCCTTAGCCAATCCAAAAAATTAGTCCCATCCAACTTATTTGACTCCATTAGTGATTGCAAATTCACACTTGTCGACATGATGATGATTGTAGCAACCTATATGTAAAATAGAGCATGTTAAAATGTACATAAAATTGCATGTTTATTAAGTCTTTAATATATCACATTATGACTTCCACTATTTTATTGTGAATCTATAGCACTCACTATGAACCCAAGAGAGCCTATATGGAAGTTCTCCTAATGGGTCGATATCCAACTAGCTAAGAATAACCATGAGGCAACTTAACAAGCTATCCTTAGTTTGGTTGGTAGGTATCTAATCTATACTAATTGCATTATTCATGCAACTATCGAACCTTGTTCTATCAACTAATTGATGTGTGCACATACATTGGGATATCAACTCTTGATATGTGTACATCTCATGTACACTAACCCAATTTTGCCTCCAATATAAATTAACCTTAGCGCAAATCCAATAAGCTAATGATATCGGTTAAGTCCAATCAATTAATCATTAAATCTAATTTCTATGGTTTGAATATATTCTTATATAGCGAGCTTGAGGTAACTCAACAACCTTAACTCTAGAAGAACTCTGGTTCTCTCCATATTAATGGAAGGCATAAGACTTAATTATATATTTAGTGAGGGATTTCTTTGTTAAGTCTCATCATGTTTTTATTGCATATTTTTATATATCATACACTCATCACATGGATATATAAAGATAGTTACATTAACTATATGACATGATTATAGACATACTAAAGTCAATCTCTTGAGCCAAAGAGAAATTGATCAGGTCTTACCTAGGTATATACATGAATTTACAATCAAAAATAGAAATCAAAATTCTATTTCTAAGTCTATTTGTTTATGGCACCACCTCCTTTGCTTTTTGCTCATTTGTATCTTCATTTTATCCTAATCCTATGTAATCTAATTATATATTTCAAAATATAGAAAACCACAATTTACATTTGAGGGGAGTAAGATGAGAAGAGAAATACATGAAAAAGATAGAAAAGCAGAGACATGCAGACCCTATTTACCATAAAATAAAAATATCATGCATGCTCAATCAAATTGGGTCTAAGTCCATAACCATCCATCATGCCTATTCATATACCCCTAATATGCTTTCTGTAATGCATAAAATAAAATAATGACAATTTTTGATTTCAATTTGAAAATTGATTCAACACTTAAACCGAAATTGTCCACTAATGTTATTCCGGTTAATTTAATTTTGTCTATCATTTTAATATGGAATTTAATATTTAATCAAATTAAATTAAATTCCATATTTTTAGAATTAATTAAAATTAATTCACCTTAAAAAAAATTATTAAGATGTCAAAATTATACAATTTAATTTTAATATACATACCAATTTCTAGTCATACTTGAATTATAATTGCTCAACTTAAAATAAATTAAAATTAATTTTCAAAAATTATAAAAATTTACAAAACTTATAACTATCATTCTAAGCATCTTTAGGTCAGCTCAAGTTCATCAAAATGTTTTTTTCACTGACTAAAATTACTAAGATAAACGAACCAACACACTTATCTGCTCAAAATGACTCATTCAACATCTATAATTTTTTCATAATTTTAAATTTGAGCAAACTAATTTTGGAAAGAATCTAACATTAAAATAACATATCTTAATCACATAAAAATTATTTCAATATGCTAAAAATAAAATAATTATATTAAAAATAATCAAATAAAACAATCCCACTGGATATGTCAAAACAGTTCTATTTTGTGGTTGTTTAAAAAATTAATTAAAATAATTTTTAATTAATTATTGGATACTTTCAGAGGCTTAAACACATTCTTAATATGTATGAATAATTGTTTTATAATAAAAATATAAGAAAAATATAAATAGCCTCATCTATTAAGCCAAACAACAACACATGTTCATAAATAATGCAATTTTTAGTATTTTTGAAATAAATTCAAAATTAATTATTTGAATCACATTAAAATTATTTTTTAATCAAAATAATCATACTTAATCATCTCATGATTAGATCAAAGAAAGAAAAATATGTAAAACAAATTTTACAAATTAATTTTAATTTTTCAAATCTATTGATCCAAAACTATCAAAAGCAAGCAATCTTATTACACTTTTAATTAAAATTAATTTTAATAGACACAGGGACGCTCTGATATCACTATTGGATTTTGATGATCAATCTCATTCATAAAATGCAGTGAAAAAATAAAATTCTCAAAACTCGAAACAAGAATCTTACTTGTGCCATTAAAACTAACTTATCAAAATATAGAAATAAGAAATTATGCCTTGTAATTTTTTGATTTATTCTTCAAATTTTTACCTTGTTCGGCTATTGAAAACCACAATAATCCAGTTTAGGATATCTCTAATATTAATCCATGCAAAAATATGAGAAGAAACTACAAGAGAAATGGTTGAACACACCCCAAAGTACTAGCAATGGTGTATGAAAAATAACTAATTGACAAAATATGAAAAATAACTATTATTTTTCTTTTTTGAATTTCTTAATTTCCAAAAACAATTTTCAAACTTTTAAAATTTTCAAAAATGCGTTTACCCCATAAATAGTCTAGGTACAAAGTGCATAAGACAATGAGAGGAATTTTGGAGTTTTTGCCTTAATTGGCCTTAATTAGCCTTAATTGCCCAATTAAGGCCAATTAGACCAACTGCTGGCCAGCAGCGTGTTGGCCAAGCCTATTGGGCAAGTCAACAGCCCAGTTGGCTTGCCTGGTAGGCCAACATACAAGCCCATAACCCCCTAAATGATTGTTTTATGCGATCTCGTCGCAATCCGTCCTAAAATAATTCTTTCATATTTTTGGATCATATTTCTAATGCGTATGACCCATTAGGTTCCTGGTTATATTGGCCACTTAAATTAATAATTAATTGAAGTAAGTCGTGAGCAGTATCTAGCAACACGTCATGACCCCCAATTGACCAGAAAGTCAATTGTTT
The DNA here is from genome assembly GCA_023653625.1 of Triadica sebifera. Taxonomy (NCBI): domain Eukaryota; kingdom Viridiplantae; phylum Streptophyta; class Magnoliopsida; order Malpighiales; family Euphorbiaceae; genus Triadica; species Triadica sebifera. The sequence goes on along the minus strand of CM042898.1, from coordinate 11,534,403 downwards.
GACTACAAACTTTTTTATAGATAATTTCCATGCAATTATTCTTTTCACCATTATATTTCTCACTTAGTTCAGAGTATGGATATGTGTCAACTTCCACTAGACTGACTACATCAAGTCTAATCCAAGTAATGTTAGTTCTTATCCCTAAGGCTCATTACTCTATTAGATATGTCATTGAAGACTATCTTCATGACATTTCCACTCCGACCATAGATTCCCGAGTAATGACCTCGATAAAAGGCCATGGGTATATACTCCTTTTATCAGAAGTGGTGAATCCTTTATTGGTTATCCAATTACCTTCGAATACCTCAAGTTGTATCTGATCACCATCCTATAAGCAATCTCACTGAGGCAATAAGGAATAGTGTCAAAATACAGAATCAATATCTAAGATATCCTTGAGTATCTCAAGTCTAAGGATACTTGCACCATTGCTATGTTGAGACTATCATTGACATTTGAATAGATTATTCATATAATTATCTCATAGCAGGTCATCCAATGTACTTAGCTACACTTAGCAAGCATCCACATGCTAACTCCAAACATCTCATGTGTTAGTCTATTCGGATTAACAATGTCCTGTCTCATTAATCTTATGACTAGAGATAATTTAAATACTAACATAATTACACATGATAAGAATCTCAATATCATGATCTCATTATGATTTTCTTCATGTTAGGTTATGTATTAATGACTTCATTAATTGATTTAAGATCACCATCAATTCATATATTAAATGAACATCAAACTAGTGAAAAAGATTTTTAATAATCAAATAAATTTGTACAGTAAGTGCTAAAGTTGATTGCCTTTAGAGCACTTCTCTAACAGTTTACTTTGTCAACATTGGGCCTTATACCTTAGGAAAATGGGCCAATTAGGGCTTTTCCTTTTACAACCCTAAAAGGGATTAGAAAGTGTATAAATACTCCTTTTAAAGAGTCAATTTCGTGGCTGTCTCATTAAGAAAAATAAGAGTTATTTTTTTCTCCCTCTTTTCTCTTTCATAAGACAATTTTCTATAACTAACATTTTGGGCCTTTGTCACCCCATCTCCTTAGAGGTTTTCTTTTTCTTTCTTCGTGTGGATACTCTTAGAGGCAATCCTAGCTTTGGATTGTTGTGGTTTGCTACAACTCAAGAAAGAAGAAAAAGCTCACAACTTGGAAGATTGAGAGTTGCAAACAAAGGTAATCAACTTCTTCCATATTGATGGTATGATATGATTTTAATGTTCGTAGGGCATTCCATGGTTTTGGGTTCAATTAATTTTAATTTTTCGTTGTGACATGTATGTGATGAAAATTAAAAACCCAACACCTATAGCTCTTGAAATAGTGAATAGGCTAGTACCCAACTAAGCACTAGCAAGGGCTTATTGTCACGACCCTAGACTTTAACTAGCAATCGTGCGGCACTTAGCACGGTCCATTGCACTAAGCCTGCCTTCCAAACCGATAAAAGCACTCCAAAGAGAATATAACGGAACTTAGAGATCAAGAAGATTCAATAGCAAAACAAGAACACAAGAGAGTTTGAGAGAAAAGCTTTGTATTACTTGAAATGCTTGAATTGATTGAATTGAGTGAATGATTACAAATGAATTTACATAAGGTATATATAGGCCTCCACCTCCTCAATGGATGGCCGAGATCAATTCCCACCTACCAGATGGATGGTTAGGATTAACTCCCACCTACCAAATGAATGGCTAGGATTGATTCCCACCTACCAAATGAATGGTTAAGATCAACTCCCACCTACCAAAATGGATGGCTAGGATTGATTCCCACCTAACAAATGGAGGGCTAGGATTAATTCCTACCTACCGAAATGGACGGCCACGATCCATTTAATCTAACGGTTTACAATGGCCTTCTAGAATATTACATATGTGTGGGGAAATGTAAATTTGCAGAATATCCCGTATGAACCTTTCGGTGCGTGACATTCTCCCCCACTCAAGTTCGCGACGCCCTTGTCGCGCCTTCAAGCTTGAACCTTTCTATGTCATCTTTGAATTGCCACAAAGTGTCTTCAGGTTCCCAGCTTGCCTCTATGTCTGGGGCATTCTTCCATTTGACCAAGTATTCCCGATAACTTGGTACACCTCTTCGCCGAATTAGGCGGTCTGCCAAAATGGAATCCACTCTTCTATCAAAGGAGGTTACTACCGCAGTGGGTGCCCTTTTCGACTCTCCTCGACTTGCATCTTCTTCGTCTCCATGATAAGGTTTCAACATACTTACATGAAAGACTGGATAGATTTTAAGCTTCGGAGGGAGTTATAGCTTGTAAGACACCTTACCAACCTGCTTAAGGACAGGAAATGGCCCTTCGTATTTCCGTACCAACCCCTTGTGAACCTTCCGCAAGGACTTGAACTGTTGTGGTAATAATTTGACAAGGACCAAATCTCCTTCCCGAAATTCGACCATTCTTCTTTTCTTGTCAGCCCACTTCTTCATCTTTTTGGATGCCTTGTTCAAATAGGCTCGGGCCAACTCAGCTTGCTCATGCCATGCCTTAGCAAATTTGAAAGTTGCAGGACTCTTCCCTTCATAGCTTGTGGCCAAAGCATGAGGGGTCATAGGTTGTTGTCCCGTGATGATCTCGAAGGGACTCTTGCCAGTGGATTCACTTTGTTGCAAGTTATAAGAGAATTGGGCTACGTCCAGCAACTTAGCCCAATCATGTTGGTTGGCACTAACAAAGTGCCTCAGATACAGCTCCAGTAGTGCATTGGCACGTTCCGTCTGCCCATCGCTTTGCGGATGAAAACTGGTGGAGAAGTTTAAGTCTGATCCCAGTAGCTTGAACAATTCTGTCCAGAACTTCCCAGTAAATCGTGGGTCTCGATCACTCACGATATTTGATGGAATTCCCCAATGCTTCACAACATGTTTGAGGAACAACCGTGCAGTCTCATCAGCAGTGCAATCCGCCGAGGCAGGTATGAATGTTGCATACTTACTGAAGCGATCAATGACCACTATTATACTGCCAAAGCCTTCTGATTTTGGCAAGCAAGTGATGAAGTCCATCGAGACACTCTCCCATGGTCTCTCCGAAATAGGCAACGGTTCTAGCAAGCCACCGGGTGCACGTTGCTCTATTTTGTCTTGTTGGCAAACAAGACAAGTTCTTACATAGGCTTCAACATCATCCCGCAGTTGAGGCCAATAGTAAATAGACTTGATCAAGGCAAGGGTGCGTTTCATGCCTGGGTGTCCAGCCCATAGGGAATCATGGCATTCCTTGATCATCTCCTTTCTCAAGTTCCCCCACTTAGGAACGTAGATGCGATTTTTCTTGGCATAGAGTAGTCCGTTACTCTGCCAAAATTGCCTTGTCTTTCCTTCCTTGATGAGGACAAGGAGGTTTTGAGCCAGGGCATCATGCTCCAACCCTTCTTTGATCTTTTCCAGCAAGGGGCTACTTGGTCTACTCAAAGTTGCTAGTTCCGCCTTTCGACTTAGTGCATCAGCCACCACATTGGCCTTACCAGGCTTGTATTCAAGCTTGTAGTCAAATTCTGCCAAAAAGTCTTGCCATCGAGCTTGTTTGGGACTCAACTTCTTCTGAGTTTGGAAGTAGCTAGTTGCTACATTGTCTGTCATGATCACAAAGTGAGAACCCAACAAGTAGTGTCGCCACACCCTTAGACAGTGGATGATAGCTGTCATCTCCTTTTCCTGCACCGCGTAGCGACGTTCAATTTCATTAAGCTTGCGGCTCTCATATGCTATTGGGTGCCCATCTTGCATCAATACTCCACCAATGGCAAAGTCTGAGGCATCTGTATGCAACTCGTACATCTTACATGGGTCTGGCAAGTACAACACTGGTTCTTCGGTAATGGCCCTTTTCAAGTCATCAAACGAGGCTTGGCACTTGTTTGTCCACTCCCAAGTAATGTTCTTCTTGAGTAGGTCGGTTAGTGGAGCTGCTCTTGCTGAATATGACTTGATGAATCTCCGGTAGTAGTTCACAAGTCCAAGGAAAGACCGTAACTCGGGGACCTTAGTAAGAGGTTCCCATTCTTGGATGGCTTTCACCTTGTCTCCATCCATCATCAGCTTCCCATCTTTTATCCCATGACCCAAGAACATCACCTCATCTTGGGCAAATGAACATTTCTCCCTTTTAACATATAGCTCATTTTCTCTGAGGACCTTGAACACCTTCTTCAAATGCTCAAGATGTTCTTCCATAGTCCGGCTATATATTACAATATCATCAAGATATACTACCACGAACCGATCGAGGTAGGGATGGAAGAGTTTATTCATGAGAGTGCAAAAGGTAGCAGGTGCATTGGTGAGACCAAATGGCATAACAAGGAACTCATAAGCACCGTACCTTGTTACACATGTAGTTTTCGGCTCATCCCCTTTTGCTATGCGCACCTGGTAGTATCCCGACCGTAAATCCAACTTTGAGAAGTATCTTGCATTCCCCAATTGATCAAACAAATCAGCAATGAGTGGGATAGGATACTTGTTCTTTACCGTGATTTTGTTTAGAGCACGGTAGTCAATGCACATTCTCAGTGAACCATCCTTCTTTTTCTGAAAAAGCACTGGGGCACCAAATGGGGCTTTGGATGGTCTAATGAAGCCAGCATCCAACAGCTCGTTGAGTTGCTTCCGCAATTCTGCCAACTCCGAGTTTGCCATCCGGTAAGGACTCATTGCTGGTGGTCTTGTGCCAGGCTCCAGCTCAATTTCGTGGTCCACCTCCCTCATTGGGGGTAACTGTTTTGGCAATGCCTCCGGCATCACATCCTGGAACTCTTCGAAGACAACTTGCACCTCCGTCGGCAAGCTTAGTTGTGGTGATGCTTCATCATCATCATACTCCTTTAGAATGGCCAAGTAACTCTCTTCTTCCCTCTTCAATCCCTTCTTGAATTGAAGTGCTGAGAGAGCTTGGGTAGTAGGCTTGGTGGTTCTCTCCATCGGTACTAGACAAGCCTTTGGTCCATCCATAATGCACATAGAGTTTGAACATGGAACAAGAAAAGCTCTAACCTGATCCAAGAACTCCATGCCGAATACCACCGAGAAATCATCCATGGGTGCCACAGATAAATCCACTTGGCCAGTCCATGCACCGAGACTGACCTTCACTCCGCGAGCAATTCCTTGGAGAGGTTGTGCCGCCGAGTTAACTGCTTTGAGGGATCCACCTCCATTGGCAACCTTGAGACCGAGTCTCTTGGCTTCCTCTAATGAAACAAAGTTGTGAGAAGCACCTGTGTCGACCAAGGCTTTGGCGACTTTCCCGTTGATGGATGCATCCACAAACATGAGTCCCTTGGGGGACGTCGGGGCACTTTGCAATGCACTAAGCAACCGCAAAGATCCCATCTTCGCACCTTCATCTACCTCACTTCTGTCTTGATCATGAGTGGAGGCAACTAAAGCATTCAATGTCTTTCTTTTGGGACATTCTCGTGCCAAATGCGGTCCGTCGCATATGAAGCACGTCACACGGGGCTTTGAGGCACCACGTTCTTCCCTTTCCTTCCCCTTGTCTCGTGGCTTGAATGAGGAGCTTTCTCTGTGATTTTTGTAGTTTTGACTCTTAGCATGGCCTCCCCCATTTCTTGCTCCAACAAACTTTCTATCAGCTGGCCTCGAGTCTTCTTTGTTTGAGGAGTAATCAATAAGACTTTCAACAACGGCAATGGCTGAAGATAAGTCTTGGACACCACGTCGTTTGAGCTCAAGATTAGCCCATGATTTGAGACCATCCATGAACAAGAATAAGGCATCCTTGTCCGATGTGTGAGGGACATCTAGCAGCAAGGTTGTGAACTCCTTCACATACTCCCTTATGCTACCCATCTGCTTTAGTCGTCGAAGCCGACCCCTCGCCTCTTCCTCAGCATTTACGGGGAAGAATTGGCTTTTGAACTCCCTTTTGAAGTCCTCAAAGGTGTCAATTGTGCATACCCCACGTTGCACATCTCCATGTCTTCGTCTCCACCACAGCATAGCTGTGTCGGTCAAGTACATGGCAGTAGTTCAGATTTTGCTGGCATGGTCCGTTACGCCAGTAGCCTCGAAGTATTGATCCATCCCCCATAGGAAGTTCTCAACTTCCCTAGCATTCCGAGCACCATTGAAAGTCTTTGGCTTGGGAACTTCCACTTTCTTGGCCTCAATGATAGTGGTTGTATTGGTTCCCGAGGCCATAGCCCGTTTGCATAGTGCTAGATCACCACCCATATCCTCAACTCTAAGCAACACATTGGAAATTTCTCTTTGGAAGAGATCACGTACCTTAACAAGTTCGGACTTCATCCCATCAATCTCTTGCCTTAACCCACCGTCTAGCTCGTTGAGAGACATCTTGACCGCTGCATGGATCTCCTCATCCTCGGCCTCCAAGCCGCTGCAACGTTCCTCCAAGTTGTCTACTCGGTCGAACAACTCTCCCAAGTTGTCCTGAGCACTCACAACACGTGCTTCCAAGCTAGAAATCATGTCTTTTGACTTGGCTCGAGATTCTTTAGATGGTTTCTGAACTTCCTCACGACCACGTTCCATTGATGGAACTTCCACACTAGGTGTAGCTGGGGCAGTAGCCTTCATTATTCCAAAGGTAGTAAAGCTTCAAACCTTGGCTCTGATACCAACTGTCACGACCCTAGACTTTAACTAGCAATCGTGCGGCACTTCGCACGGTCCGTTGCACTATGCCTGCCTTCCAAACTGATAAAAACACTCCAAAGAGAATATAACAGAACTTAGAGATCGAGAAGATTCAATAGCAAAACAAGAACACAAGAGAGTTTGAGAGAAAAGCTTTGTATTACTTGAAATGCTTGAATTGATTGAATTGAGTGAATGATTACAAATGAATTTACATAAGGTATATATAGGCCTCCACCTCCTCAATGGATGGCCGAGATCAATTCCCACCTACTAGATGGATGGTTAGGATTAACTCCCACCTACCAAATGAATGGCTAGGATTGATTCCCACCTACCAAATGAATGGTTAAGATCAACTCCCACCTACCAAAATGGATGGCTAGGATTGATTCCCACCTAACAAATGGAGGGCTAGGATTAATTCCTACCTACCGAAATGGACGGCCATGATCCATTTAATCTAACGGTTTACAATGGCCTTCTAGAATATTACATATGTGTGGGGAAATGTAAATTTGCAGAATATCCCGTATGAATCTTTCGGTGCGTGACATTATGCTATGAGAGCCCGAGAGGATTAGGGTGCCACTAATGTGGTTGTTAGTGCTTTTTTGTTCTTTGACTCATTTATTTTCTTCATTAGATTCTAGTTCCACAAACTTTTTTATTTATACCAACTTAGTCAGATAGTATGATATGCCACTAGAGAAACTTAACTATGAGATAGAGGTCATAAATCCTTTAGGGCATAACATAGTGGTAAACTGAGTACACAGGAACTGCCCTATTATGGTCTAAGGGAAAGAGTTTTTGGCAAACTTGATTAAATTGCATTTCCATAAGTATGATGTCATCCTTGATATGGATTGGCTTCTTAACATGGTATAGTGGCTGACTGTAAGAATAAGACGGTTAGGTTAAAAACCTCGGTAAGGGAGACAATGGTAGTTTAGGGTAAAAGGTTCTCATAGTAATCGAGTATGATTTCTATGATGAAGGTACAAAGAATGATTCATAAATGATGTGAAGCTTATCTATCTTTTGTTATAAATACGAGGAGTGAGAGTCCAAACTTAGAAAGCATTTTGACAATGAATGAGTACCCTTATGTATTTTCAGAAGACTTACCAGGGTTGCCACCAAATAGAGCGGTAGACTTTTCCATAGAGCTCATACCATTTACTACTCCCATTTTAGTAGCACCATATAGATGGCACCTTCAAAGATGAAGGAATTAAAGGAACAGTTGCAGAAATTGTTGGACAATGGTTTCATCAGGCCAAGCATTTCTCCTTAGGTGCACTAGCCATTTTTGTTAAGAAGAAAGATGGGTTGTGCATAGACTATAGGCCACTAAATAAGGTAACCATAAAGAACAAGTATCTGTTACCACTGATTGATGATCTTTGCAGCTAGTTGAAAAGAGCTAGTGTATTTTCTAAAATTGATTTGAAGTTAGGGTACCATCAGTTGAGAATTAAGAGAAATGATGTTGCTAAAACTACTTTTAGAACCATATATGACCATTATGAGTTTTTTTGTTATACCTTTATTCAATAAAGACCTAAAATTCCTAACAATAAATGAAAATCTCCTACGTAATCAGTTACAAATGCTTTTTGACAAGCATTCATTTCAATGGGTTGTGTGAACTAAAAACCTATCAAACGATAAGCACACATTCCAACTATTTCTCAAAAAATTTAAATTTCTATCAAATTAGAACAACTAATCCCAACATTGAAACAAGCCTAAGGGTTTTCTTATTGATGATGGTCATGTTATTGATGTGAGTGATGATATAGACTGTGACTTTTGTTAACCTTGAGGTGTATTTATGTCATTTTTATGATCACAAATAATTGAGCAATAAGGAATTTTAACAATTTTTGTGTTCTAAATATTTTAGACATGTTATATATTTATAAGATATTGAAGCAAGTTGATTCAAATCAATTAAAGTTAAAAAGATTGAAAATCAACAAAGATTCATGTCCATGAATCAAGTAATGCATGTGGTCAATAATTGCCACAACCGTGAAACTTTAGTTTCATGCTTGTTACTTGTAAAGCCATGCCTATGAAAATCCTTAGCCCAACTCTTTCAGGTTCAAATGTTCACGGCTATGAAGCAATGGCCAAATCATGATGCTAGAACAATCATGCCCATGAAGAAATAGTCAAGCTCGTGAAAGATTGTGCACTCGTGGACATAAGCGTTCACAATCAGCTTCACCACTTCAGTCACGGCTTCATTAAGAATAGTCATGCCCATGAACCTGCGTATTTAATGTTTATAAGCACGAACAAGAAAGTGATTCAACGACTAGTTTACATTAGTTCCACCCAAAATGACTTTATTTCTCAAAGAAAGTATAAAAATGACTCATTTATGAACTTTCTAGGGTTAGACAACAAGAAATCAAGCATTCAATCTTTGTAAAGCCATATGTGCAATTATTCAATATGTTTTTTATAATCTTTATTGTAAAAACCATTTTAGCTCAATTTGTTAAGCTCTTTTGGTTAGTGAGTAATTTCATTCATGTAATCAAATACTCAATAGAGGACTTAAGTGATTTGGATAATGAGTGAAACATTTGTAAGGATTTTTTGAGAGCCATTAAAAATACAAGGATTTGGTTGTTGTGTTAGACATTAAAACACAAGGTTTTCTGGGTTAGGTATTAGCCAAAAGTGTAAAACACCATAGTTGGGAGTGAGCTTGGAAAAATCCATTTGTAATACTTTAAGTGTTAGTGAAATATCCAATTGAGATTGAGGAGAGGAGTAGGGCTGGTTAATACTCGAACCTCTATTAATCTTGTGTCCCTATTTGTCTACTTCTTCTCTATCTCTTTTTATTCATTTCCTTGAAAAAAAAAATTATTTGATAACCAATTCAATCCCTATTCTTGGCTATTGTTTTAGGCAACAATTGGTATCAGAGCTAAGTCTTGCATTTAAGCCTAACAAGCACTTGGAAATATCAAATTATGGCCAATGAAGGGTTTCACAATCTCAAGCCTTTCTTTGATGGAGCAAACTATGCGAATTGGAAATTCAAGATGGAAACTTATCTTGATAGTGAGGGAGTAGATATTTGGGATACTGTTAAAAAAGAATGGACACCTCCAACAAGAAGGAATACTAAATGAGAAGATGAAATCATTCCAAAAAATGATTGGACCGATCCCCAAAAGAGAGAAAATGGCAAAAACAAGAAAGTCATGATCATTCTAATAAGCACCCTATCACTTGAAAAGTGTGGTAGAATCCAACAGTGTCCATCTGCTTACTCTATTTGAAAAACCTTGGAAAACTATCACCAAGGTACTAAACAAAAAACGTCTAAAAAGGTTCAACTTCTTGTCACTGAATATGAACTCTTCAAGATGAAAACCAATGAGACCATAACCAAAATGACCAATTAACTTTTTACTATTGTAAATGGCATGAGGAAGCTTGGAAAGCATTATAATTTGGAATATGTAAATAACAAGATTCTAAAGAGCCTTATAATGAAAGATTATAGCTCAAGAGTTGTAGGTACTGAGGAAGCTAATAAAGACTTGAGTGTAATTCCTACCAATGTACTTATTAGCAAACTCCTTACCCGTAAAATAGCTCTAGTAATAGAAAAAGAGCTTAAAAGAGAAACAGAGAAGAGAAAGTCTTTAACACTCAAAGCTTCAACTTCCATGCCTATAGATGAAGATCTCCTTAGTGATGAAGAGTTGATTGATGAAGGAGATGAACAAATAGCCTTACTTTCAAGAAGAATCAGGAGGTTGATCACCCACAAGTATGGATCAATTGAGAACTACAAGCAAAAAGCCTTAAGATTCCTTCCTAGAAACTCCTCATCTAACAAAGGCAAAGAGGAAGTCAAGTGTTATGAGTGTGGAAATAAATGACACATTAGATTGGAGTTGTAATGGTCATTAATTAGAGTCTAATTAGAATAAGTATATGATATGCATAGAAGCTATATGATTGACATTAGAGATTAAAATAAATTGAGTAAATTATTAAATAAAAAATAAAAAATGAACTGAATAGATTGATAAAGTTAATTTGGTTAGACATATCATAATGAAATTACAGTTTAATAAAAGCTAGTAGAATACAGTACATGTAAAAATAAATAAATGAATAAATAAAATAAAATAAGTTAAAAAAAAAGGATAGGGGGTCGAATATGGTTTTATGGGAGGGGGGAGTGTATTTGAGTTAATGACATTTATTACCATATTAAAACCAATTTTATCTCCATTATTCTTCTTCATCATCTTCTTCTTCTTCTTCTTCTTCCTCAAACCACCAACCTCCATTTCTTCATCATCTCCTTCATGATTTGCAAGAAGTTCACTCCAAATATATTTGTTCTTGATAAGTAATCCTATCTCAATTATTCTTGTGTTTTCAGAGTATTAGGACTGTATAGTATTAGCCTTTTTCACTCTATTTTTGAAGGAGTTATCAAACGAATTTGAAGAAGTACAAAACATGAAAGTTGTTCATATATGTGTGTTTTATATGTCTATCAAATTTCATGAAATTATTTTGGGTACGTAAAGAGATAAACTTGTTTGAGTGAAATAGGTTTAGGGAGACATGTCAACAGAATAATCTATGGTTTTTGTTTAATTTGATCATCTTAATGAATAAATCTAAGGTGTTTTAAATATAAAATTTGTATATATATGTGTTATTTAGGTCTCTACCAAATTTCATATAAATATCTCTTGTGTACATTGAGTTATAGTGAAATGAACTATAGTTGTTCCTTGATTGAGTTGTGTTCTGGTACATGTGCTGCTCCAGTAAATTCGTGTTCATTTTTTAGCTTCTTAAAGGATGAATTAGCCAAAGTTCAAACCTAAAAGTTTTATTTCTATGTCTTATCTAAGTTTCTGTAAAGTATCACCCTAAAATTTCATTTATTGTGTGAGTTATGAGCTGAACAATTGAACTGGTCAGGTTGATACTCTATGCTAAACCAGTTATAGATTATCTAGTGTTTGAGGACCTAGAAACAGAATTTGGAAAAGTAAATATGAAAAATGTTCCAAATTACCTTTTATAAATTTGTAGAACTTTTAGTAATAAACAAGGCTACACATTGAAATATATGAATTTTTAAATATGGTACTCGAAACTGCCTAAAGGGCAGCAAACAGAGCAATATATATAATTACACTAAATATTTTGTAATGGTTCCAAATTTCTAAAATTTTAGTATGTTTTAGTATTATATGTTAAATATAATTAAGAATAGGAATCATATTAATTGTACAAATGTATAAAAACTTATAGAGCCAATAGTCCTAAGAGGTCATGTTCCAACTTAAAAAAAATTAAAATTAATTATACTAATTTATTTAAACAATATCAAGAATGAATATTTTAACAAATTATTAACTATCATATTTTCAAACTAGTCTCTCAACAAGAAAGAGAATAACAAAAGTGAACAAGCTCTGAGTTTAAATTTTGGAAAAGAAAAACGCTATTGAAGTTTGTACATATATGTATTATGTTTTGCCCTGATGCATGATTGTTTGTGCATGACATGAATTATTTGTCAAAATTATGAAATAATATATTATTATTGGGTTTTGAAGAATGAAGCATATTCATAAACTCAGTGGAAAAATAAATTTTCAAAACCCAAAACAAAAGATCATACTTGTACCATTAAAACTAATTTATATAAATATAAATGTTAAAAATTATACCTTGTAATTTCTTATTTGTTCTTCAAATCTTCACTTTGTTGGGTTATAGCAAACCACAACAATCCACACTAGGATATCTCTAATGATAATCCACACAAAGAATGAAGAAGAAACTATCAAGAGAAATGGTTTGAACAAATTCAAAATGTTAGCTTTGAAAGTGTTCTTGAGAGAATTTTGTTGTGTCTTAAAAATATTTTTCTCACAAAAAAATATTTTCATGTCTATTTTCTGTCATTTGATGTCTTTTCTATTGGAATCAAATTCAAAGAAAAGATAAAAAGTCAAAATTGGAGAAAAGGGAAATGAATGAATAGTGTTTAGACATAATTGGCCTAATTAAGGCCAAAATCTACCGTTGGCCAACAGGTGGGAGGCAGCAGCGTGCTGGGCTTGTTGCGGGCTGCTGCTGGGTAGCCCAGCTGGCCTGCTAGGTAGGCTAGTAGCCTGCCTAGCCCGCACGGGCCTGCGCGGGCCCGTATAGACCTGTGACCCTCCTGAACGATTTTTTGGTGCGATCTATCCCGAAATAATTCTCTCATATTTTGGATCCTATCCAAGACCATTTTACTCATTCTCCATATCTTCAATGCGTGTGACCCATTAGGTTCCCGATTATGTTGGCCACTTAAATTAACAATTAATTTAAGTAGGTTATGAGCGGTATCTAGCAACACATCATGACCCCCAATTGACCAAAAAGTCAGTGGTTTGACTACGAACCTTTCCATAGACAATTTTCGTGCAATCATTCCTTTCACCATTCTATACCCCACTTAGTTCAGACTATGGACATGTGTCAACTCTCACTAGACTGACTACAACATGTCTAGTCCAAGTAATGTTAGTTCTTGTCCTTGAGGCTCATTACTCTATTAGATATGTCATTGAAGACTATCTTTATGACATTTCCACTCCGGCCAGAGATTTCTGAGTAATGACCACAACAAGAGGCCATGGGTATACACTCCTTCTATCAAGAGTGGTGAATCCTTTGTTGGTTGCCCAATTACCTTCGAATACCTCAAGTTGTATCCAATCGCCATCGTATGAGCTACCTCTCTGAGGCAATAAGGAATAGTGTCAAAATACAGAATCAATATTCAAAATATCCTTGAATACCTCAAGTCTAAGGATACTTGCATCATTGCTATGATGAGACTGTTATTGACATTTGAATAGATTATCCATATGATTGTCTCATAATTGGTCATCCAATGTACTTAGCTACACTTAGCAAGCATCCACATGTTAACTCTAAACATCTCATGTTTATAGATTATGAGATCTACTACTCAATCCAATCAAGGAGTGTAACATGTGCTAGTTTGTCTAGATTAATAATGTCCCATCTTATTAATCCTATGACTAGGGATAATTTTGATACTAACATAATTACGCATGATAATAATCTCAATATCATGATCTCATCATGATTTCCTTCATGCTATGTTATGTATCAAGGACTTCATTAATTGATTTAAGATCACTTATCAATTCATATATCAAATGAACATCAAATTAATGAAAAATCTTTTATTAATCAAATAAATTTGTACAATACGTGCTAAAGGTGATTGCATTTAGAGCACTCCTCTAACAATTATGGCATGTTTTAAAATTATAGAAATGTTATTAACTATGAACTTAACATTATTGCTAATATTTGATAAAATATCATGCTATTACATGATTTTGAAATAAATTATGAGTATATGATTGTGTTAATATGAAATGAGTATTGGTTATAGAAATAAGTAATTAATGGTGTTAATTGCCCATATCTCTACCTGAGGATTGACATAGGATAGATGGTGCACCATTATAGGGAAGTTATGGTACCGAATGAATATGATTTAGGGACAGGGTGGCTTAAGCTCTCGGAGCGCCCCTGATCCTGATTACATATAGATGACATGATTATATTCGGTCAATGTGGCTTAAGCTCTGGGAGCGCCCTTGACTTGAAATTATAGTGAGTAAGGTGGCTTAAGCTCCGTGAGCACCCCTATTTCACACCCCATATTCGGACAGTCCGGGAAAGAGATTTGGGCTAATACTAATTAAAGACTATGGAATGAAATGTGGAAAATTTATTATTGACATAAGTGACAAAACATGAAATGCTTACATAAGGTAGTGAGAATTTAATTATTGAATGTGGTTATTATGTTTATACTGTTATGTGATATAGTTATTTCTTTTATATGACAAATATGCAATAAAAATTCAGTGTGTCATGATTTATTTGAGACATGCATTTGTGTGACTGTTTGGGAAAAACTTAATGCCTATATGTACCACTAAGCTAGAGATAGCTTAACGTGGGTTCTTCTCACACAAGAATTGGAACTATAGACGGTAGAAAGTGAAGTTGGTCAGGAAGGAAGTCCAAGCTCATATCTGAAGAGGTACAAAGGACTTAGTTAGAGGGTTGATTACTAATTACTTTTCTTTTTGATTTTGACCAGACATATGGATTTTGGTAGACATATCATGTATTTGGTTCAGGAGAATGTCTTATATTTTGATATTATATTGTAAGTAGTCATGTGTGAGGCTGGTACACCATAAATGATCAACTATATAACTTTATCAACTACCATAAATATATGTGATATGGTGATATATATATATATATTGATAATTAGAATGATAAGCCAAATTCAATATAAATAAATAGATTATTTTAATTTAAACGATAGAAAAACTTAGTCAGACAGATTTATTAAGTTAAGATTGTGGCATCTTTCTTATATATATGGGATTATCCCTAATATATAAGTGGGGCATCATAGGAGTGCCTCATGGTTAAGAAATATAAGAGGAGACCCAACAAATAAGATGAAGAAAAGGGTCACAAAGCCACTAGGGATGATGAAACCTTAACATTCATTGAAGAAGATGATGATGAGGTGACTAACTTGTGCTTCATGGCTATTGAGGATACCTCCATTAATAAGAAATGCTCTACATGCCAATCTTGTGATGACTTGTGTGATTTAATTGATGATGAAGATGATGATGATGATGATACAGTTGAAGTATTAAACCTAGAGATAGAAAGGTACAAAATGAAACTTGATCTTTATAGAAAAAATAGCTCTAAACATAGAAATGATCTTAATAATCTTGCAAATGTAGTTGAAGAGCTAAAAACCTCAAATGATTACTTAAAGAAGTCATTGGATGAGTTTTCATCAAAACCTTCAACAAATTCTCTAATAAAATAAAACAATGTTTTAAAAATTGAGGTTGAAAAGCTTAGAAATTCTATCTCAAAATTTCACAAAGGGAATGAGAGTTTAGATACCTTAATTGTATCTCAAAGACTTCCCTTGGTGAGACATGATTTAGGCTTTAATGGAGCACCATCATCTTTCCCACCTAGAACTATATTTGTTAGGTCTAACACTCTATAAACCTGTTATATACTCCTCTCCCCAATCGCAATTGGGAGTTTCACTAACACACTAAGTGTTACAATGGAGTTTTACAAGCTCACTCCCAACTATGGTGTTTCTCACAATGGCTCACACCTAACCCAGAAATCCCTTGTGTTTTAATGGCTCACACAATAACCAATTCCTTGTGTTTTCCAGGCTCACACAAACAACCTTCACTTTGTGTTTTTACAGGCTCACACAAAAACCTTTTGATTTGTGTTTTGAGGCTCACACAACTAACCCTTACAAGTGTTATACTCTTAACCCAGAAATACCCAAAGCTCACTTGAGTAAAGATTACAGAGAAAACCACTTACAAATCTTAATTGCTCAATAAATGAAGAGCAACAAGATTTTTACAGAGAATAGATTTTGTTCTCAAAGTATGAATGTACAAATAGCTTGTAATAAGATTTTGATTCAAAGTAATTGCTATTCTATTGTTATTCTACTGTTCTGAATGCATAAATGACTTCATTTATACTTCCATGGCTGAATATAGCCATTGGGGTTCATTAAATACGAAACTAGCCATTGTACCAACCAAATAATCGCGCCTGACATTTTTCTCTTTCATTTTTCACGAGCGTGACTATGTTTGTCACGGGCGTGACATTTTTCTCAAGTCGTGACTAAAGTAGTGACCTTGGTTATGAAGCTCTCTAGAATGTTTTGACATATTGAGTCATGAGCATGACATACTCATTCACGGGCGTGACAAACTTCACAGCTGTGATCCAAGTGGTGACTTTGGTCGTGAAGCTCCCTGAATGAAAATACATGAACATTCACGGGAGTGACATATTTATTCACAGGGGTGACTGAAATGTCCACTTCACGGTTTGTTCTTCCTTCATGTTCGTGAACTTCAAATGTTGGTTTTGGTAACGGTTAGCTCCTTTCACGGGCATGACACATAGAGTCACGGCAGTGAACATGCTACTTCCTTAATTTTGTCTTTCAAGGATTGTTCTTCCAATCTCCATTCTTGCTATTTTAATTCATGTCCTGTATAATAGACTTACAAAACAAGTATGTTAAATACAATATTGCTATTTTATTTGTTATCATCAAAATAACAGAAATACCCTTCAAATATTAACAATCTCCCCCTTTTTGATGGTGACAAATAATCTAGCAATATATGATTTTGAAGAAAGAGTGAATATCGGCAAAAAAATTTTCTGCATGATGTCCTTTCATTGATTCCTCCTAAATTGCATTGATTTATCCTAAAGATTTCATTTGATAGGATCCCCTTTTTTACGTCCCCATGGCCCTCCCGCGTGGCGACATGGGGGGGCCTACTGGACCAGAAGCTTCTCAAGCTCAAGCTTTTACTTTTCTAGTTAGAGATCAATTTCACCTCTTTCCTTTCGCGAAGGGAGGATTAGGAAAATCCTATTGATTGCAGCTTTCTCCAGACCTTGAGAAGTCTCCCCTTCAAAATATACTTAGGATAAAGAATTTATAAAATGCAAGGATTGTAAAGAATGATGTAGCATTAAAATAAACTTACTAGATTTTAAGTATATGCAAGTTATATGAGAAGTATATCCAATATATACCATAATTCCTTTATAAGGCATGAAGTATATGTAAGGTATATTTAAGGTATATCATGGCATATTTATTTTTGTAACTTGCATTAAGGTATATGCAAAGTATACTTAAGGTATATCTAATGTATATAAAGCTCAATTTCTCAATTTTATACTTTGCATATGAATTCTTGAATCAAAGTTTCTAATCCCTTTTAATCTATATCAATGTCAATTCATAACTCAATTTTAATTTTTGATTCAAAATTCATTTACCTTAATATATCTTGTTAGTTTCTTCTTATATTGCTAGTTTGATACATTTTCCCTATAATATATTGCTAGTTCATTCTTCTCCCTCTTTTGTCATCAATCAAAAAGGATAAAAAATATATTAATAAGATAAGCAAAAGCAAATACATTAATTAAAGGAAAAGATACACACAAAGGTAAATGTTCAGAAAGGAAAATGAAAATTTTCTACACAACAACAAACATAAAATAAGAAATAAACAAGCAAATTTAGGCTACACTCTAGCCTAACTCCTAGCCGGACATCGTATCATGAAACCTAGCTACTTCAGCCTCAAGGCTATCCATCCGAGACTCCATGAATTCTTTGAGGTTCTCCAACCTCTCATCCATCGAAGTCTGCAGCTGCTCAAAACGTGGTCCCAAGAGGTCAACCACCTGTTGCGCTAAACTCGGTGTGGAAGCCGAGGACTGTCCGATGTCCTGCTCAGCTGCTGGAGGTGCTTCCTCAACTCGAGCCCTCTTCTTCTACTGGACTCCCTGGAGACCTGCTTTAAAGTCCTCCGTGTCATTATCTTCCCAGATGATCTCCCCAGCAGTGTCAGTGAAGCGGTAGAAGATATCATTCTGGAAAACAATTCTGACAGCCGCTCCCATCTTGATGAATGACTCAACATCCAAGCGATCTCGAGGATGTCCAGGGATGAGGTTGAAGTGATGCTCATCCAGCTTCAGATACTCAAGCTTCACAGCTATGTGGGTGACATATGCCTCAATCAAAATATCTCCAGTAGGCTTAGTGGCAATGGATAGAAGATGGTTAGCAAACCATCTAGAGAGTGCCACGGTGAGTCCTCTGCAAGCCATCTCAAATAGGAAAAGCTCCGACTTCCTGATAGTCCCGTTGCTTTCTCCTCTAGTAAATATGTTATAGGTTAGGAACCTATGCAAATATCTGTGCACTGGGGACACGAGATGAGTGCTCTTTGTCTTATTGACATCCCAGCTACAATCATGCCCAAAATGTGTCCAAGCTCGAGGGGCAGAGAATTCTACCTCAGTATCATTCAGGATGCCATCAAATGGTAGACTGAATAATTCCCCAAATTCGATGGCACTGAGGGTGTTGCGATTGTCGCAGAGTTGGAATTTCACCACTCCAGTAGGTGAAACCTGCAGGGTGCTGAGGAATTCCAGTGTTGGCTCCCTCAGGGTTGGCTGGTGAATTTTCACAAAGTCATTCAGATGACAGGCTTGGAGTTGCTCTATCATAGCCGTCTCGAGCCTGAGACTTCGAACTGTTTTCCATTCGAAGGACCTTAATGACAGTAGAGGTCTCTTCTTCAAAGTTGCGTACCGAGTATGGCATTGCTCCGGAATGCGGTTCATGAGGTAATCTGCATACCTCCTAGGAGCATGAGACTTCTTTCTCTTTTCCTTGGATGAGGCAGTCTCCATTTGTTTTGAAGAATTCTGTTTGTGATGGAGTGGAAAAATTTTGACAGAAAATCTTTATGGAAACCCTAGAAATGTATGATATTTGATGAAGATTCGAACTTTTGGTGGTATTTATAGGAAAAGTTTGAGTCTTGGGGGTCGGAATCTTCAATTCTCAATGAATGTGTGTAAATGAGAGCGGTGGGAGTTGGAGAGTTGAAATGAAAAATATAACCGGCTGTTCTTTTTTATACTCGATACATTCACGGGCGTGACGTTGGTGTTCACGGGCGTGAATGGTCGTGTTCACGGTTTGCTGAAAGAGTTTTCCACCCGTGAATGAAGGTGTGAATAAGTTCACGGGGGTGACCTTTGAGTCTCACGGGCGTGAATGATCAACTGTCACAGGGGTGAACAAATAGTCATGGGCATAAAATGTTGAATTTCACTACTTAGGCCCATGAAGCAAGCCGTGAATCAAGGCGTGAAAGCCTCTGTGAGTTTAGGGGTGTAATATTTCATGGGAGTGAAAACTCGTCACGGGCGTGAAAGTCTCATTTCACGGGAGTGAATGAAGCCGTGAAAGTAAGCTTCACCACTTGAAGCTGTGAACCATGTCGTGAATCAAGTTGTGAACGACACTGCCTCTTTTGGCTATTTAAGTCACAGGCGTGAACATATGTCACGGGCGTGACTCCCCTAAAATTTTCATCAAATAAAATTAAGTCCTAAAAACAAGACTAAATTATTTCAATAAAGATTTTATCCCTTAAAACATAAATTTTCATCAAAATTTCTATCTTATATCTAGTGATATGATACAAAAATAACATCATCAATTAAAATTTCATAATTTAGCAATCACAAGGTTAATCCATCAATCATACCAAGTTCTCTTCTAATTAAATCTTTCCTCATTTAGAGACTTAGTGAAAATATCTGCTAATTGATTTTCTGTGCTTATAAATTCTAATGCAACATCTCCATATTGAACATGATCCCTAATAAAATGGTGTCTAATGTCAATATGCTTGCTTCTTGAGTGTTGAATAGGATTCTTTAACAGATTTATAACACTTGTATTGTCACATTTAATAGGTATATGATTCATTTCATGACCATAGTCCTTAAGTTGTTGTTTCATCCAAAGAATTTGAGTACAACAACATCCAGCTGCTACATATTCTGCTTCAGCAGTTGAGAGAGCAACTGAAACTTGTTTCTTGCTAAACCAAGAAACTAAGCATTCTCCAATGAAGTGACAAGTACCTGAAGTACTTTTCCTGTCTAAAAGACTACCAGCATAGTCTGCATCTTAATATCCTATAATATAAAAGGATGAATTCTTAGGATACCATAAACCTAGATGCAAAGAGCCATGTAAATATCTTAAAATTATTTTTACTGCATTTAAATGAGATTCTTTAGGACATGATTGAAATCGTGCACACAAGCAAACACTATACATTATATCGGGTCTAGAAGTAGTGCGATATAAAAGTGATCCAATCATACCTCTATAAAGCTTTTCATTAATGCTCTTACCCTTTTCATCCTTGTCCAATTTTATTGATGTGCTCATAGGAGTCTTGGCATTCTTGCATCCTTCCATACCAAATTTCTTAATTAAATCTTTGGCATATTTGGATTGGTTGATGAATATTCCCTCATTGCTTTGCTTTATTTGTAGACCAAGGAAATACTTAAGTTCTCCCATCATGCTCATTTCAAATTCCCTAGTCATACACTTAGAAAATTCTTGACAAAGCAATTCATTGGTAGAACCAAATATTATGTCATCAACATAAATTTGAACAATTAGTATATCATGCTTATGCTTTTTGATGAATAATGTAGTGTCAACATTTTCCTTTGTAAAGCTATTTTCTAATAAAAAAGAACTTAGCCTCTCATACCAAGCTCTTGGGGCCTGTTTTAAACCATACAAAGCTTTTGAAAGTTTAAAAACATGATTTGGCAAATCATAGCTTTCAAAACCTGGTGGTTGTTCTACATACACTTCTTCATCTATATAACCATTTAGAAATGCACTTTTCACATCCATTTGGAAAAGTTTGAAATTCATGTGACATGCATACGCTAAAAGTATTCTTATGGCTTCTAATCTAGCTACAGCTGCATATGTTTCATCATAATCTATACCTTCTTCCTGATTATATCATTTTGCAACTAGTCTAGCCTTATTCCTGGTTATTAACCCTTGTTCATCTAATTTGTTTCTAAATACCCATTTGCTACCTATAATTTGATGATCCTTGGGTCTAGGTACTAGGGTCCATACCTTACTTCTCTCAAATTGGTTGAGTTCCTCTTGCATGGCAATTACCCAACTTTCATCATTAAGAGCCTCATCAATATTTTTAGGCTCAATTTGTGAAATAAAAGCAATGTCAGTGATTAGATGTTTGAAATGAGATCTAGTACTCACTCCCCTTGATAGATCACCGATGATTTGCTCTTTTGGATGATCTTTCGTCATTCTCCATTCTTTTGGAAGTTCTTGTTCATTTTCTTCTTGATTTTGAGGTAGAGAATCATTTTGATGTAAATCTTCTTGATCATTTTCTTCTTTCCCATTTCCAATATCAAGTCTTTCCATATTACCTACAACATCATCAAGAACACTACCTTTCACAAGATCAAGTCTACTAGATTCATTAAAAACAACATGCATGGATTCTTCAACCGTTAGTGATCTTTTATTAAATACTCTATATGCTTTGCTGGTTGTAGAGTATCCTAAAAAGATACCTTCATCGGATTTAGAGGCAAATTTTCCAAGATTGTCCTTGGTGTTCAATATAAAACACTTGCATCCAAATACTCTAAAGTATGATATCAAGGGCTTTCTTCCATTCCATAGCTCAAATGAGATTTTGTTTAAAAGAGGTCTTTTGAAAACTCGATTTGAAATATAACATGCAATGTTTGTGGCTTCTGCCCAAAAATAAGTTGGTAATTCATATTCATTGAGCATTGTTCTAGCCATTTCAATTAAAGTTCGATTTTTTCAACTACCCCATTTTGTTGAGGTGTCCTAGGAGATGAGCAATTATGTGAAATGCCATATCCAAGACAAAAGTTTTCAAAATTTTCATTTTCAAATTCTTTCCCATGATCACTTCTTATTTTTGAAATACAATACCCTTTTTCATTTTGAACTCTTTTAGCAATGTTTTTGAAATTTTCAAAAGCATCACTCTTTTGAGCTAAGAAAATTACCCAAGTAAATCTAGAGTAATCATCTACGATGACAAATGCATAATGTTTTCCTCCTAAGCTAGCAATTCTAGTAGGTCCAAATAAGTCTAAATGGAGGAGTTGAAGAGGTTTTGAAGTACTTACTATGTTTTTGGCTTTGAAGGATGACTTGTGTTGCTTTCCTCTTTGGCAAGGATCACATGTTTTGCCTTTTTCATATTTAACTCTTGGCAGTCCTTTTACTAGTTCTCATGTGCTGAGACTTTGTATTAAGTCCATGTTAGCATGACCAAGTCTTCTATGCCACAACTAAGATTCATCACTAGTAGTCACAAGACACTTAGAGGAATGGTTAGATAGTTCATGTAAGTTTTTTATGTATGTATTGATATCTCTATTTCTTTTAAATATCTCTTGACCATCGATAGATATCACAAGACATTCATTTGAAGTAAAGATTACTTTGTTTCCTCTATCACATAATTGACTTACACTTAACAAGTTATGTTTCAAGCCATCAACAAGTAAGACATCTTTAATAAAAGTAGTGCCATTAATACCAATAGAACCAATGCCAATTACCTTACCCTTTGCATTGTTTCCAAAGGTAAATTTACCTCCATCAATACTTTTAATTTCAATGAAAAGTTCTTTGTCTCCTGTCATATGCCTTCAGCATCCACTGTCTACTAGCCAAGCATTTTTGTTTATTGTGGACTTGAGGCATACCTATAGAATCATAATTCAAGTATGATTTTTAGGTACCCAAATGAGTTTGGGTCCTTGGGGGTTAGCACATGAAGGTTCCCAATGAGCCTTCCTTATCCAGCAATATTTATTTATGTGACCCATTTTCATACAATAATTACATTGTTTTGGTCTTACAATATTTTTGATACCATTTTTCCATCAAAGTTATTTTGAGAATGATGACATGCACAGTTATGATTAATTTTAGATTTTATAGATGCATGCTTCCTATATATAAAGGCATGATTATTCTTTTTCTGTATAGAAGGTTTAACATGCTTATTTCTTGGTGCTGTTCTAACAGGTGTGGAGATGTGAGATTCTTTAGACTTAACAAATATAATTTTGTGAGAAGATGATGATGTGTCCTTAAATCCTAGACCATGTCTAATTAAGGGTGATCTTTGAGACACAATGAGAGTATCTAAGCTCTCTTTACCTTTGTGAAATTTAGAAATGGAATTTCTAAGTTCCTCAACTTCATTTTTCAAAGTATTATTTTCTTTTAACAATGAAGCTGTTGAGGGTCTTGATGAGTATTCATCTAATGACTTTTGGAGAGATTCATTAGATGATTTAAGCTTTATGTTTTCCTTTTCTAAACCATCTATCTTATTTTTTAAATTAGAGATATTATTTCTATAGGTACTAAATTTAGTTCTATATTTCTCTAATTCTAGATTTAATTCTTCTATTAGGCTTTGCTCATCATCATCATTATCACTATCATCATCATTATCACTACTATCATCATTATTCAAAGAGTATGTGTGTAGTGATCTTACCTTATTTGAGACATGATCTTCGATAGCCATGAAACATAGGTTGACCTCTTCACTTTCATTATCATATTTTTCACTTGAAGAGCTTTCGTCATCCCATGTGGCTTTGTGACCTTTCTCCCCATTGTCTCTTTGGTATTTGCTCTTATGTTTCTTGAGCCTTGGACATTCTGGTTTGATATGTCCTTTCTTTCCACACTCATAGCACTTTACCTCTTCCTTACTTCTATGTGTGTCATTATAAGTTTGTTTGAGGTTTCTTTGCCTGAATTTTCTGGAGTTGCTCATTTTCTTCTCAATGATTCTTTTTAATCTCCTTGAAAGCATAGCAATGTCCTCATTTTCATCATCACTCATTTCTTCATCATCTTCACTATTTTCTTGAGATTTTGAAGTAGAGGCTTTGAGTTCTAAGGGCTTTCTTTTCTCTGGCTCTGCTTCAAACTCTCTATCTCTCTTCACCGCCATCTCATGTGTGAGAAGTTTGCCAATCATCACATCAGTATTCATGATGCTCATATCTTCATTTGCTTCTTCTATGCCAGCAACTCTTGAGCCATAGTCTTTAAGAGGAAGACTTCTCAGGATTTTATTGTTTACATCTTCCAAACTCAGATGCTTCCTAAGTTTCCTCATTCCATTTATAATGGCTAGAAAACGGTTGGTCATGTCAGTGATTGACTCATTGGATTTCATCTTGAAGAGCTCATATTCTAAGGTTAGAAGTTGAATCTTCTTGGATTTGACTTGCTTAGTTCCTTCATGATAATTCTCCAATGTCTTCCACATGTTGTATGTTGTTGAGCAGTGTTGTATTCTCCCACATTCTTCAATAGATAATAAGCTTGATAGGATTGTCATTGACTTCTTGTTTTTGAAATTTTCTCTCCTTTGAGGCTCTGTCCAATCATCTCTTGATAGGATTTCTTCTTCACCATCAGCTCCTCTTCTGGTTGGTGGTGTCCATTCTTTTCGTACACTATCCCAGACTTCACTTCCCTCACTATCCAAGTATGTCTCCATCCGAAACTTCCAATGGGCATAATTTGCTCCATCAAAGTAAGGTTTGAGACTTTGGAATCCTTCACTGGCCATATCTTAATCTTTACTATCGCTTTTTAGGCTTCGATGCTAGACAAAGCTCTGATACCAATTGTTGCCCAGATATTAAGCCGAGAAGGGGGGTTGAATTGGAGTTTCAAAAAATTAAACTTTAAGGTGCGGAAAATAAATAATTAATTTTATGAGGGATAGAGAAAATTTAACACAAAGATTTATAGAGGTTCGGGTGTTAACAAACCCTACTCCTCTCCCCAATCGCAATTGGGAGTTTCACTAACACACTAAGTGTTACAATGGAGTTTTACAAGCTCACTCCCAACTATGGTGTTTCTCATAATGGCTCACACCTAACCCAGAAATCCCTTGTGTTTTAATGGCTCACACAAACAACCTTCACTTTGTGTTTTTACAGGCTCACACAAACAACCTTCACTTTGTGTTTTTATAGGCTCACACAAAAACCTTTTGATTTGTGTTTTAAGGCTCACACAACTAACCCTTACAAGTGTTCTACTCTTAACCCAGAAATACCCAAAGCTCACTTGAGTAAAGATTACAGAGAGAACCACTTACAAATTTTAATTGCTCAATAAATGAAAAGCAACAAGATTTTTACAGAGAATAGATTTTGTTCTCAAAGTATGAATGTACAAATAGCTTGTAATGAGATTTTGATTCAAAGTAATTGTTATTCTATTGTTATTCTACTGTTTTGAATGGATAAATGACTTCCATTTATACTTTCATGGCTGAATATAGCCATTGGGGTGCATTAAATACGAAACTAGCCATTGTACCAACCAAATAATCGCGTCTGACATTTTTCTCTTTCATTGTTCACGGGCGTGACTATGTTTGTCACGGGCATGACATTTCTTCTCAAGCCGTGACTGAAGTAGTGACCTTGGTCATGAATCTCTCTGGAATGTTTTGACATATTGAGTCACGGGCATGACATACTCATTCATGGGCGTGACAAACTTCACAGCCGTGATCCAAGTGATGACTTTAGTCGTGAAGCTCTCTGAATGAAAATACATGAACATTCACGGGAGTGACATATTTATTCACGGGGGTGACTGAAATGTCCACTTCACGGTTTGTTGTTCCTTCATGGCCGTGAACTTCAAATGTTGGTTTTGGTAACGGTTAGCTCCTTTCACGGGCGTGACACATAGAGTCACGGTAATGAACATGCTACTTCCTTAATTTTGTCTTTCAAGGATTATTCTTCAAATCTCTATTCTTGTTATTTTAATCCATGTCCTGTATAATAGACTTACAAAACAAGTATATTAAATACAATATTGCTATTTTATTTGTTATCATCAAAATGACGGAAATACCCCTCAAGGTTTAATAGTAAGGTAACATTTGGAAACAATGTCGAAGGTAAGGTTATTGGCATTGGTTCAATTGGTTTAAATGATATTTCTTTTATTGAAGATATTTTACTTATTGACGGTTTAAAACACAATCTTTTAAGTGTAAGCCAATTATGTGATAAGGGAAACCAAGTCACTTTTAGTTCTAATGGATGTCTTATGACTACCCCAAGTGGCCAAAAGATATTTAAAGGAGAAAGAAATGACAATACTTATATAATTGACTTACATAAGTTGACTGATGAATCTTGGCTATGGCATAGAAAGCTTGGACATACAAGCATGGACTTAATTCAAAGTCTTGGTAAAGAATAACTAGTGGATAAGCTACCCAAAGTCAAATTCATCAAAGATAAGACATGTGAACCTTGTCAAAAGAGGAAGCAATATAAAACATCTTTCAAGGCTAAGAATGTTGATCAGTGGAAAAGCTTTATCTTGATAATGAAGAGGATGGTGAAATCTCAAAAAAAGATGATAATGATGATCAAGAGGAAAATCAAGAAAAGCATCAAAACAAACAAATGCCTCAAGAGCAAAACATCGAATAGCTACTAAAGAAGTGGAAGTTTATAAGAGACCATCCCATGGAGCAAGTCATTAGTGATCCCGCTAAGGGTGTAAGTACTCGATTGCATCTTAATTTTTTAGATTTTAATCTTGCTTTGTCTCTCAAATTGAGTCAAGGACTATTGAGGAGGCTCTTGGTGATGAGAGTTGGCTTAATGCTATGCAAGAGGAACTCAACCAATTTGAGAGAAATAAGGTTTGGACCTTAGTTCCAAGACCTAAGGATTACCCAATTATTGGTAGTAAAGGGGTCTTTAGAAATAAGTTGGATGAGCAAAGTCAAATCACTAGGAACAAAGCTAGATTGGTTACCAAAGGATACAACCAAGAGGAAGGCATAAATTATGATGACACCTATACTCCGGTAGTAAAATTAGAAACCATGAGGATTCTTTTAGCATTTGCATGCCATATGAATTTTAAACTTTTTCAAATGGATGTTAAAAGTGCATTTCTAAATGGTTTTATAGAGAAGAAAGTTTATGTCAAACGTCGGCATGTTTTTCCAAATCATATGTTCAAAATCACTAAGGCCTTATATGGTTTAAAACAAGCTCCAAGAGTTTTGTATGAAAGGTTTAGTGAATTTATTTTAGAAAATGGTTTTTTAAAAGGACATGTAGATACTACTCTTTTTATTAAAAAGCACTAGCATGACATTCTACTTGTTCAAATTTATATTGATGATATCATCTTTAGGTCTACTAATGAATTGTTTTGTCAAGATTTTGCTAAGTGTATGACTAGGTAGTTTGAAATGAGCATGTTGGGAGAGCTCAAATTCTTCCTTGGTCTTCAAATCAAGCAAGCACAGAGGGCATTTTCATCAACAAATCTAAGTACATCAAATAGTTGCTAAAAGTTTTAGAATGGAAGGATGCAAAAGTCCCAAAACTCTAATAAGCACATCAATAAAATTGGACAATGATGATAAGGGTAAGGCAATAGATGAAAAGCTCTATATAGTGATTCAATCCCTTTTGTATCTTACCTCTTCTATACTGATATAATGTTTAGTGTATACTTGTGTGTTAGATTTTAATCATGTCCTAAGGAATCTCATCTTAATGTTGTGAAAATAATTTTAAAATACATTCATGAAAAAATGCACTTAGGCTTATGTTATCCTAGGAACACTTCATTTCATATCATTGGTTTTTGGGATGCCGATTATGTCGGTAGTCTTCTAGATAGAAAAATTACATCTAGAACTTGTCACTTCATTGGTGAATATTTAGTTATTTGGTTTAGCAAAAAATAAGTTTCAGTTGCTTTATCCATTGCCAAAGAAAAATATGTGATAGCAGGTTATTGTTGCACTCAAGTTCTTTAGATGAGACAACAACTTAAGGACTATGGTAAAGAGATTGATCACATTCCCATCAAATGTGACAATACAAGTGCTATAAATCTTTTTAAAAATCTCATTCAATACTTTAGGAGGAAACTCATAGACATTAGGCATCATTTTGTAAGAAATTATGTTTAAAATGGTGATGTTATGTTAGAATTTATTGACACAAATAATCAATTGGTTGACTTTTTTACCAAGTCTCTCAATGATAAAAGGTTTTGTTTTATAAAAAGGGAGCTTAGTATGCTTGATGGGAGCACTTTATCTTAAAAAAAGGTTTAAAAGGCATATATTGCATTCATTATGCATTTTGATGTTTAATTATGAACCTTGAGTGTTATGCCATGATTTAATGATATATAAGTTCAAATTATGTGATACATGTATGTATGCCATGAAAAAATATGTTTTATTTGTTTAGAAAGATGTATAGAAGAACAAAAATTCTTTTTGGATACATATGAACCTCTGTCTTTCTAGATTCGATCACACCCTTAGTCACGGTTAGTGTCATGATTGATCTTACCCGTGAACATTCAATATTCACGCCGGTGAACTTTTATTCATGGTCGTAAATCACGCAATATAAAGTTTGATTTCACTATTTATCTATCGATTTTCTCTCTCCTCTCTCATAGGCTATCGTGATTCTTTATGTTTTTTAGCCAAATCCACGTCCAAAATACATTTTCACACCAAATCGGTGTCAATTTCACCCTCCAAATATCTCAAACACTGTTTTTACCAAATTTATTCAAGGTTTTATTAAGTTTTTCAAACTTTCCTTCTAAAAACCCTAGATTTTTTTTAAATCCATCTTTAACAATGGCGTCCGGAGTCAGTTCTTCCAAGGGGAAGAAGAAGAGCACTGCTCCTAAACTCTACACAGACTTTTTGCTCAACATCTTACCCCGGCACACTCATCAAAAGTATTATGCTCTAGAAAAATGACTCATTCTGTTAGCAAGAACCTTTAATTGGAATTGTGTCCAGACACTAGGACTGGAATTTGATACGAAAGTTTGGCTTTGAAAGTGTGGCATTCTAGAGTTTGTTGATATCTACAAGCCCATATTCAAAGAGCCAACACTAGAGTTTCTCAACACCCTACAAGTGTTTCCAGTGGGCAAAGTTTCTTTCCAGCTTTGCAAGCAAGAAAAGACTCTCACAGCTGCTGATTTTCTAGAGATTTTCAAGCTGCCACACTAAGGTTTGATAAATGAAACTGAGGCAAAATATTTTTACCCCTCTTCAGTATGACATAGTTTTAGTGGCAATTGTAGCTAGGACGTCAAGAAGACCAAGAACACTCATTTGAAGAATGTAGTTCTCTGCTGTATTCACTAGTTTCTGACATACTCGATCTTTGCCCAAGGTGATAGTAACGACTCAATCCGAAAGTCTGAATTGATGTTATTTGAATGGGCTATATCAAATCAACTGGTTGTCTTGTCCCAATGGTTTGTTTCTCATCTCTAGTCGATCAAGATGAGCCTTCAGGTGACATCGTCATTGGAAGCTATGTCACTCACTTAGCTGTGGAGCTAGAACGTTTGGATCTTAACGGTCACATCTATACCATCATCCCAGCTTTACCCAGAGATCGACTTGATGTCGAATCTTTTATCAAGATAGGAGCTGCTATCAAAGTCATCTACTAGGATGAGGTTTATTATCGCTTCATCACGCTAGAAGGAGAAATAGCATGGGAGCCAAAGGACCCCGATGCATTTAAAGCTTGTCTTGAAGGGTCATAACAGAGGAAAATAAATAGAATTGAGCCTCCTACAGACTCAATAGATATCTCGGATGCCCCACTAGCTAGCCCGACATCTTTAGCCTCTCAAGCGGACTTGGCTTAGCAACTCATGGCCTTGATCACTCTTCAATTCAACATGTTTCAAACAAGTTGGTGGGGAAATTATCAGAATAGTTCCAAAATTCATTGGGTCAAATGGGATAAGCTTTGTTTAGCGAAAAGAAGAGGAGGTTTGGGTTTTAAAGATATTTGATGCTTTAATTTATTCCTTCTGGCGAACCAAACATTGAGGGTTATCTCTAATCCTTACTCTTTTAAGTGCTAGAGTGATTAAAGCTAAGTATTTTCCTAGTTTGGATATATTGGAGGAAGGTTTGGATCATAAACCAAGCTTTTTTTGGACAAGTATTCAGGAGGCTAAATTTATTATTCGGAAGGGAATTTGTTGGAGGATTGGGAATGGTCTTGATGTTAATGTGTGGAAGGACAATTGCCTTATGGACTGCCCTCTAAAAAACCGTTTCTTCCTAAAATTTTGCCCTCTAATGCCACAATGAATTGTCTCATTGATCATGAATTAAATTGTTGGGACCGGAGCTTAGTGCAGGACGTGTTCCTCCCTTTTGAAGCAGAGTGCATTCTGAAAATTCCACTTAGCCGGAGGCAGCCCCCAGATGTTGGCTTCTGGTCATTAGAAAAGAAGGGACTTATATAGTGAGGTCTAGCTACCTTTTGGCAAAACAAATACAATCGAATTTAGATGGCTTTCCCTGCTCTTCTGATGCTGAAAATTTGAAATGGAATATTGTTTAGAAATGTAATATTCCTCCTAAGTTCGTCATGTTTGCTGGAAGGTGAGAATTGTTTAGCAATCTGTCTGATATGTAAAAATGAAGAGGAATATGTGATGCATGTTTTTAAAGATTGCCCTTGGGTTAAGGGAGTATAGCTGAGCAGTATTTTCAATTTTAGTAGCGGGGACCTTCACTTTAATTCAATTGCTGATTGGTTTGTTCAATTTGATAAAAATTTAGATCAAGATTTTTTCTCTTTATTCTGTTGCACACTATGGGAGATTTGGAATGAACGAAACAGGCTGGTGCATGGTTGT
This sequence comes from Triadica sebifera, assembly GCA_023653625.1. Lineage (NCBI taxonomy): Eukaryota > Viridiplantae > Streptophyta > Magnoliopsida > Malpighiales > Euphorbiaceae > Triadica > Triadica sebifera. The sequence continues at coordinate 11,503,317 of CM042898.1, read as the reverse complement.
TGCAGCAAGAACCAGGTCCAGGTTGCCCGTTCTGTAGAAGATTATATTGTAGTGTGTTCGCTAATCGTCAAATTTCCGGTACAGAGAAGCAGCCGAATTCTGTTATTCACTGGTCTGGTCCATCAGCAGGCAGAGTAAAATTAAACGTGGATGCTGTTGTTGATCCCTCTTCGAGTAAAGTCGGCCTGAGTTTTGTTATATATTCTCATGTTCGGGGGGAAGATGGTTTTGGAATCTTGGGACATAGAAACGGCAGAGGCTTCAGCAATTTTTTTTTTTTTTTTGACATTTTAACGGCTTGAGAAGGAGGATTCGCTGCAATTTAGGTGGAGTCTAATTCGGTCTCAGTCATCAATACCGTCCACTCTCCAAATGATAGGCAAAATGCAGTTAGAACCATTGTTGATGACATTTTATCTGTTAGTTCTTTTACTTGGTCTTTTTCTTTTATAAACAGGTCTTGTAATAGTGAGGCGCATGTCTTAGCCCAGTGGGCTTTGTCTATTGTTGAGGATCAGATTTTTATGGTGGAAATTCCCCATATTAGCTGATTCCCTTGTTGAACTTGATGTTCTTTCTCTTCCTCATTTATTTCATCTTTTCTCAAATAAAAAAAAAATCAAATAGTTGTTTTTGGGTCAGCTCTAAATAAAGAACTATTTTAGGAAATAATTATTTAGTCATTTTTATTTATGATGATGGTAATGAACATATCATGATTGCATAATTTGAAAACAATGAAAAATTATAATGAAATTCTAATTTAACATTACTGGAAATAATTTAAATGGACATGGTACAATTATTATATATGAGATGTTTTTGAAATAGAGTAACAAAAACAAGATTATCTAAATAGAAAAAATATATATATCTACAACTATAATAAAAATTTTAAAAAAATACAAATATATATATATATATATATATATATATATATATTCTAATAATCTATCAATCTATTAGGATACTTTAGCTACATACTTCATTGCACTTCTATAGGATACTTTCAGTCTAATTTTAGGTCCTAATTCAATTTCAGTGGACAAATTTACGAAGCAACCTTTTAGATTTTTGAGATATTAAACTCTCACCAATATTTACGTTACTCAAGCTGACATTCTCGCTTCCGTTTTATCCACTGCCGCTAGTGTGGGTGTTTCTCTCTAAAGCGGATTGCACCCCTACTAACACATTTTTAATTTATATCTACAATATTATATTTTACATATTTATTGTCTATTTATTTTTTTAATATAAAATACTGAGAACCGCAATATGAAAAGTGTTATTTTTTTAATTTTGCTTCTAATATATTTTATATTAGAACTTTGATTCGTATATTATAGAATGAGTAACCCATTCAAGTAAAACATTATAGTCTTTTAAAATTGTTTTTCGTGTAAAACCCATCCACAACATAACATAGCGCGGTTTCCCTACTTGTTTCTACTAAACATGATTAAGGAACAGTCATACAGAGAATTCCTCAATAATCCTCTTTATTGGTTCATCTTCCTCAATAGACGCCTCTCGAAACACCATTGTATCATCAGCAAATTGAAAGCATTCTATTTGAATTTTGTTTCTTTTGAAAAACAATATTTATTTGACTTTTATTTATGCAACTATACTATTTATTTAATATTATTTTATTTAAATTCTCCTGCTATACTATTTATTTAATATTATTTTATTTAAATTCTCCTAGAAGCAAATAGAATGTTTGACACTCTAAACTCTTAAATACTATAAATTATTGTTCAAATGTATATCCACCTCCTAATATGTCAAATTTCCAGTCTTGAAATGGCAAACAAAGAGAGGATTTGGCGAGAGGAACACTAGCTGAGCTTATCCCTTTCAAATTTCAATTTGAAATTTATTTAGCATGTATGTTAACATTTGTTTTGGCACAATGTAGATACGGTATTATGGAAGGCCAATAACTGCATTCAACTGATTATTATAAATTAAAATATTATATTCATTATTTATTTTTATTAAATTGTAGACATAAGAAGATATATATATATATATATATATATATATATATATATATATATATATATATATATATATATATATATGCCTTTAAGAAAAATCTTTTTTGAAAAGCTTATTATAATCCAATAATAAATTTTAATGACGAAATTAATATATAGAAAAACATTTTTTAAGTTTTTTTTTCCCAAAAGAAATTGGGAAAATGATTTAAATCACTATATATTTGAATATAGAGGTCATATGTTATTTAAAATCACCAATTTTTTGCTAAAATGTAATTAATATATTGTATATTTTGTTAAAATATGCTTACTGACAATTTTATATAATTATCAAAATTACTTAAATTTATATAAATATAACATTATTAATTTTGTGTTTGATTACGTTTAAATTTTTTCTAAATTCATTATTAAATCTAATCCCAAATTCATTATCAGATCCTCTCATTCTCACATTGGAAAGAAGAATTTATCTACTTTTAGACTTCTATTATTATTGTCTATATTAGTACTAAATTGTTTCTCCACAAATATTCCGTTAACTATGACTACATATAAATTATCATTACTAATATTATGACATCAATTTTTATAGATAAAATTTTATTTTTCTGACCAACCTTTGACCATCACTAATGCTAATCATATAGGGATGAATTGTCATTTTTCATCAAAAAAAAAATTATTTAGTTATTGCGACGACAAATTAGATATTGTCGAAAATATATAATTTGGCATTAATTTTTTCCACCACAAATTCTATTATTAATTGCAAAGACAAATTTTAAACTAACAAAAATATTTAGTTATTGCAGCAATATATAAATTGTAGTCACTAATAATAATATGACACAAATTTTTAGCCCCAAAATTTTGAACAAATTACAATATACCTTTCTGAAATTTTAACAAATTACAATTAGAAACAAATTTTTAAAAAACTAACAGTTTACCCCTCTGTTATTTTATGAAAATGTTATTTAATATAACAATTAGAAAGATTGAGACTTAAATATACTGATTGTTCTGCAGTTACAGTTATTGATAATAAGTATACTACATATGAAACTCTAAAAAATTCACACAAAAATATCTCAAATATAGAAAATTCATGTTTATTGTATTGCAATATTTGAAATTCATACAATATCAAATGAATAGACACTTAATCAAATAACATAAGATAAACTATTAGTTTTTTAAAAGTTTGTTTATGATTATAATTTGTTAAAATCTCAAAAAGGGTAAACTGTAATTTATTCCCAAATTTTTATTATTTATTTCGACCAACATTTATATACCTTGGCTAATACTTATGGTATAGTGATGAATTGCCATTTGCCGTCAAATTATATATTGTCAAAAACTCTTTAAATTAGCCATTATTGTTTAACAAAAAATTTTAAGCTCTCACAAATGACAAATAAATTGTCATCACTAATAATATGACACGAATTTTTACCACCAAAACTTTAGTATTTATTTGCAACCAACTTATTTACACCCTTACTAATACTTATGTTATAGTGATGATTTGTCATTTGTTGTTGCAATAACAATTTTTAGTATAAATTTGCAACCAACTTCTTTACACCCTCACTAATACTTATGTTATAGTGATGATTTGTCATTTGTCGTCACAATAACCTTGTTATTGTAACAAAGTTTAAGATATTGTCATTAATAATTTGGAGCCAGTTTTTCCTCCAAAAACTAATATTAGTGATGACTTATTAAACTATTGCGATGAAATAAATTAATGGTTGTAAATATTTATTCATTTCTTAAGTTATTTGCAATGACAAAGTAATGTTGATCGCAATGATTTTTAGTAGCCATTTCTAGAACTTCGTAGCAAAAGAAAGTTTTTTTTGTAGCTAGAGGTGGTAAAGTTTCCACTATTCACTCTCAAACAAGGTCAAAAATGGTGGTTGACTGAAAGTTCCAACTAGAAACATATCAGAAAGCACTTGATACATAGCTTCAGTAAGGTGAACTCTATCCCAGTTAACGTATGCACTTGGGTTCAAACAAGCCGGCACAAAAGGTGCTCCACATGTGGCCAAGATATTCATGTGGTAAGGAATTCCTATTCCACAACATGCCTTAAATGGTTCCTCCAACCCATAATTTTCTAGATTTTTTAGAACTGTGAGGTAGGCATTGTAATAATCAAGATACACAATGGTAGCATTAGGGAATTCGGTCTTAAGATCTTGCAATTTGGATTGGTAAATCTGGTTGTGGGTTCTCATTTTATCATTTTCACTCTTTACACAACCAAATTCGTCTCTCTCACTTAGTAATTTCATTGTCAAAGTCAATGACAAGCATCCAGCAGGAGGTAGACCTTGAACTGCTATATATTTCGCACCTTTGCTCATTATCGCCTGCAATTATAAGCAATTATAAGTTGCATATATATATATATATATATATATATATATATATATATATATATATATGTATGTATATTATCAATTTAGATGAAAGTCAAATTCATCCTCTAACTATAATTTGATGGCCAAATCATTCTAAAAGTAAAAATTTTGAAGTATGTTTACAGTCAAATTACCTTATTTCATCATCAAAAGCTTTTAATCTTCTTCTTTTTGTGTGTGTGTGTAAAATCGGGTACATATTCACTATAAAATTAATTGCAATAGAAATTCACACCATGCAATTGAATTTTAAAGAAAGAAATATGTAAAAAGTATTTTTTTTTTTAAGATTGAAATGATGTGATTAGGTAAAAAATTAATTTTAGGATAATTTGCTCAAATTATAGTTTAGAGGGAAAATTGATTCTTTTTCCTATAATTACTATTAGAATAGCAATCCAATAGTAAAAATAATGTAACAATATGTGAGTATATCATGGGTAAAAATGGAATACTTGTAAAGCTGTAATTGTACTATTGATTGCAAGTTCTCGAACAATGTCACTAGAGATATGAGAATCAGAAGTATATGCATAATCATTAGCACCAATTTCACCAAACCATATCAATGCATCTTCTAACATTGCTTCACACTTAGAACTCGAAGAGATTGACCCAACACACCCGTGTTTCTCTAGAAAATTGTTGAACCAATTGATTTCATTTGGAAGAGATTGAGGGGTAAATCCAATTTTTACATTATTCTTAACATAAAAATCATTACTGATTGTTGTGGCACCACCAACAGCAAAATTCACCCCATTATTTCCATTATAATTACCAAGGTAAAGATAAGGTGGCAAGAATGGTAAGTTCAATGCGTCTGCTACAAAATCAATCACAAGTCGCCCATCAGAGTATCGATTAGTAGGAATGTGAAAATAAGTCATCCCATATGGAAAATTAGAGACTTTGGTAAAAGGAACTAAACTAAAATACATACTTCTTGTATTTCCTGTATCTGTGAAAGAGTCACCAAAAGCATAGATTTTCTTAAAAGGTGGTTGACATAGTATTGGTATGAAATTGATAGATAAATAGTATCTTTGTTATGAGAAGCTCATTGCAAATATATTATAATTTTTTTTTGTCACTCAAATATCAAAATCGATTCTCCAAAGATTTCAAAGGTAATAATGAAGCTATTATCGATTTCATGTATAAATAAACTCCAAATAATTTTCCTCTGAAAGCAAATATTAAAAAAAAACTATACAATATTGTAGAACTATAAATATCAGTATTTTCAAATCCGGCTCAATCAAGGAACCGAGAAAGACAAAAAATTAAGAGTTAGAGGTTCAACCGAAATTGAACCGATTAAAGTGCAATTTGATCTGATCAATATGTAAAATTTAATATGTTATATACATAGTAAGATGTAAGAAATACTTACATTAAACTCATTTCATGCAGAATTATATTTCCAAAATATTAATTTCCTAAATTTAAATTAATACATAACCATGTTCATAATTATTTATAAATATAATTTTAATAAATAAAACAATTGATTTATTAATATTTTTTTAATTTTAAAAACAAAAATAGACATTAATTTTAAAAATTACACTACAATATTAATTTTTTCAATTAAAATAATATTTTTTGAAAGAACTCAAAATAATTTTATATGAATATTTTGTAATATTGTTTACTAATAATTTATTAATATTTAAATTCAAATAATTTGTTATATATATATTACTAATATTAAAATTCTTTGGCAAGAAATTTGAATTTTTTTAATAGTGTGCATTAGTCATAAAAATTCAAATAATTATATGTGACATGATTAATTATAAATATTTCTTGAATAATAAATTGTCAAAAATAATATTAATAATTATATATAATTACAATATTTAAAAATTTTGCATAAAATAAAGCATATCATGCCTTTTAGTCTAATGGTGAGTTGTGGTAGAGTTTCATCCTCATGTCCTTAGTTCGAGTAGCAACAATTTTGCCATTTTTTCAACAAATAGGTGAACTGTGACTGATTCCCAATTTAACCGGTCAGTTGACTAATTTTTCTATTAGTCTATTGTATTGCCAAATGAATTCTATATAGGGATGGCTATGACGGTTCAACGGTCTCAAAAAAATGAACCGGTCAGTTCCAGTTCAAGAACCAACAATTCGGCTGGTTATATATATAATATTGAAAACAAAAAAAATTAATTTGTCATATTTGTTTATAAAGTAAGAAAAAAATACTTATAAAATATTAATTTGTGTTATAAGTTATAAAGAAAAGGATTATGGAAGTTTAGCGTTCTAAAATATTTTCTCTCACATTAAAAACTTGTTTTGCAACAACTGTTAAGAATAGACTTCCTAAAATTTATTTAGTGATTTAGGAGAGGATCAAAAAAGTATTTTGATATCGGTTTCATCATTTAAAGACTGAAAAATATTTATATATCTTACTATTACCAAACTCAAAAATATTTGATAGATAAATATTAAGTTTAGGTGAACCAATAGAAGATCTTTATTTTTTTTACATCAAAATATGATCATCCCTCTAATTTTACTTAGTTCATTTTGAATTTGACTACTAATAGTAGAAATATTTGTAGAAGTAGGAATATTATAAATAATACTAAATTTTATAAATAAATTAAAAATAATTTTTTTCACATCATTAATTATTACATCAATACTAGTTACATCATCATCATCTAAATTTAAATATAAATCATACAAACCATTTAATTTATATCTAGGATCAAAAACACATAAAACAAGATTCATCATAGGAATATATTTAAAATAATTCAACTATTTCATTTTCATCAAATAAATAGAATCATTGCATATTTTAAAAATGCATCAACAATATTAATACATTTAATTAATAATAAATGAGATGAAGGATAATAAACACAACTTAAAGCATATATTATAACAAAGGGTGAATCTAGATAGGGTTGTAAATGAATCAAGCCAGTCGGGATCTATTCAGATCTCGGTTATAAAAAAAATCTTGTTTGAAATTGTTTATTACTATTAACGAGACGAACTCTAGCTTAAATTTTTTCGAGTTCAAGCTCGATCTTAATATTATTTGGTTTGCTAGCTCGCAAACATGTTTATTTGCTTGTGAACACATTCACTAACATGTTCGTTAAAAGCTAGCGAATGTATTCGTTTAAAAATTCGCAAATATTTTCATTTATGGCTCATTTATTTTATATTTTATTATTAAGTTTGAACTTTTATCATTCTAGTTAACGAACCGAAATCAAACTTTTGTCATTATTGGTTAATGGGATGAATTCGAGTTAAACTCATTAAATATAATAAATGAGTTTTTTTATGAGCTAAGTTCAAGCCACTCGTGAATTTGATAATTTTTAAATGAACCGAGCTCAAGTTCAAGTATAAAAACTCGAATCGAGCTCAAGTCTGTGATAAACTTAAACGAGTCGAGCTGAGTTTACTAATATTCGGTTCAGCTCCGCTCGTTTAAAGCCTTACTTCCAAAAAATTATTTCAATTGGGGCAAAGTTTGGTCCTCACTACTACATCAGTAAAATTTCAATTATATTTTTAAACACATTTTATTTATGTAATTAATATTAATTTCAATTTGTGGGACTCAGTTGATATTTTATGTAATTGACATTTTATCTATTTTAATATATTATATTCATTATTAATAATTAAAATATTAGTAATTGTATGATAATGCATAAAGAAATAACATGTAACTGTCAATAATTATACAATGAACATAATAAAAAATTTATAATTGCTTATATATGAAATATGACATATAACTACTAACAATTATATAAATAAACATAGCAAAAATTGTATAATTGTCAGCAATTATATAAAAAAATATAAAAAATAATATATAACTGTCAGCAATCATATGAGGAATGTAATAAAAACTATTTAATTGCAAGCAATTTTGTAGTTTTATATGAAATATGATATATAGTTGCTAGCAATTATATAAAAGAACATAGAAATAATATATAATTGTCAACAATTATATGAGAAATATAGTAAAAACTGTATAATTAATTATATAAATTTAATTTTATATTTTATATTAATATATAAACTTAATTAAATAATTATGTTAATTATTAATTACATATTAATTAGTTAATTGGAAAAAAATATTTGATAAATTAAATATGTGGGGGAAAAGATAAATTTGAGTATGGGGGCAAGAAACATATATAATATATGGGCGCAAGTTCCCCCATTACTCTCAATGTGAATCTGCCTTTGCTTGTAACAACCCATTACCCTTATGTTTTACAGTCAGATAAGATAGTAACATCGACTGACCGATTGATATGCTTGTACAAGATTTAGAGACACATAACGCTTATTACCAAAAACACAATCCATGAAATGTAAACATTCATGATTTACGAATAACAAAGTTGTTTTACTACAAAATTTTAACTTAACTTATATTCAAATACATGAGTTCTTAAGATATACATGATGCATATAGTGATTATCTAGTGCACATGACATGAATCAATATACAAAGATCAATCCCAGATTGGGTGGCTACTGTTGTTGCTGAGCTCTTTCGGTAGTATCCACTAGATATACAACTCCCTCCCTTTATCTACACGCCACTAACTATCTTCTATCTACTACATGCTCGAGAGAAAATAGACTTTCACACTAAGCTTACCCTCAAAGGTGCAAGCTTTACAGAAATGGACTAATTTTTTTAAAATTATTATGAATGTCACTCTAGCATATGTTTTTATTGTTAAACTAGAAGGCAATTGTTACACAAATATTTTTACCATGTATTTATGATAGCTAAAATAGTACATATACAAAGGTCATGCATCTTTATTATTAAGATATAAAACATATAATAGAAAATCATGGTTTTTATAACGAATATCAAATAAAGAAAATACAGACATGTTCAACATAAATCAAAAATCACACGAAGAAGCTTATGGTATGGAATGGCACATCAAATAGTCACATAGCTTGCCTATTTGCCCATAAAATTCACCTAAACCAAACATCAGGGACACACAAGAGGTAACCCAATTTAAAGGTCAGTAGAAATGAAGGTGCCTACCAGAAGTGATGTTGAGCATCTTGATATCAGAACGTAGAGCATTTCTAAAAACAAAATCAGAATCAGAGTCATGACTTAAGAATCGAACGATCCAATTAAAACTACAAATATGTTTGATATAATAGAATGTCCCTATTAGCATGCAACAAGTCTGCCCTACTCTTGTCCAGGCATAATTATAGGCTAATGTATAAGTATTCATACATAATTCATTTTCAGTATATTCATTTATAGACATATCATGTATAGAGTATTATCTAGTGTTGTTACTGTTAAACTTACATTAGTTGTCACATCAGATTAAGCTTTACATATATTATAGAAAACTCAACATACTTCATAAACATATATCAAATTGCATAATATATAACAGACAAAGGCATAACAGACACATGTTTACCATTTAACATGCATATGCCATATAGATACCCAACATGTACTAAACATATACAACATATAGATATACTAGACATATATCACACATATATCAAAGATATACTTCCTATTTAACATTAATATACCATATGAATACCTAAAATATGCTAAACATGTATCCGTTATATATCAAATATATTCACATATAACATGTCATCATATAATTCTTTTATTTATTCTTTACCTTTAATGGCTATTGCCCTAAAGTTTGCACAAACCTGTAGTATGTTTTATATTTCTAGCTTATTCTCTAGCCTCCTCGTGGTTGAGTCTCTTCGACATCGACATGCTTGACACTAATTTTTTTATTGATGAGCCACCATTTGTGTCTTAATGTTTACAATAACTTGAATTAGTTATATCACACAATTCAAATAGCAACACTTTGTCACTTTTTTATATTCTCTTTTGCATTCCTCTCTACTTCATCCTCATTGTATTCATTGTCATGACAACTAAAGATTTCATTTACACATTCTTTTGTTTATCAATTTCATGACTTCATTATCTTCTTATGGTCCCAACAAATCCCTACTTTCACTAATTTAAAGTTAAATTTTAAGCTTATGTTTTGATCAAGAAGAGTTCATTTACATCTCTATTTGTAATTACACATTATGGTTCATTTTTCCTCTACCAATCTCTCTTGTCTCCATAACAAACTCCAATCTCAGTTTTTGTTCCTCTCATGTTTCATGTCCCATGTTTAGTTTCCACAATTTCTAGGTCACCAAAATAATTTTTATAATTTTTCTCTTGGTTATGTCTCAACTAGAAGTGGTCCTTTTTCCTAATAAATTTTTTTACTTTAATTAATTTATTAATCAATTTAATTATCTTATTATGTTTCTTAACTTAATTATTCTAATTCCATCAGCCTTTGTTCCTTGGTTCAAATTCCTCCCCAACTCATAGCCTTAACTCATAACATAGCCATGTGTTTTTTTTCCTAAATCTTTCAGTCACACATCTTAAAGTTCAAAATTGTTTCTAAATTGTGTAACTAATCTCAAATTCTTATGCATTTGTCTCGAATACAAGCAATATCCTCTCAAACTCCTTGTTATGCCACAGTTCACAACCCCCATCTTGTTCATAACATTAAGCTTTGTTGGAAATTTGTGGTTTATGGACCATTTTGAGAGCGAAATTCGGATGGGTCTCACAACTCAATTTTGAGAGGATGATTCAGATATGTGTTATTTGATATGATGACTATGAATTATGATATTCATATGCTCAAAATAGTGAACATGTGAATAAGAAATTAAAGCTCAAAGTAAGCTCCTTGCTAAAGAGAAAATAAAGAAAAATGGATAATCCTACATAGAATAAATGAAAGGTTGGAGGAATGGTTTATATAGTAAAGCTTATCTTGATTCCATTATCGTATTCTTGTGTATGTCAGAAATTTTTGATTTATATGCATAACCAATGAAAATACAATCAACTGATTTTAGGTCTATTCTTACTTTTTTTAGTATCAAAATAACCACTTTAGCAAGACACCTTCACACTTGCAAATATTTATTGGAAGGTTTTTTCCCATTCTATAATTCATAAGGGGTTTTATCTTACTTACTTCAGGGCACCTTATATAAAAGATAATTAGATGACAAAATAGCTTCCCCCCACATATTCTAAGGCATCATAGGACTTATTAGCTTTGCATTCATCATTTCTTTCAAGGTATGATTCTTCCTTTCAGTCACACCATTTGACTAAGAAGAATAAGGTGCAATGGTTTTATGTAAAATTTCATGTTGTGCATAGAATTCTCCAAATAGCTTCATATTTACCACCACCATCACTTCTCAATACCTTAATTTTCCTATTGATTTGATTTCCAACTTCAATTTTATAAAGTTTAAATTTTTCTATAGTATCATATTTACTTTTAAGTAAACACAAATAACAGTATTTTATGCAATCATCAATAAATGTGATAAAATATTTGTTACCACATCTTGTTTGAACAAATTTTAAATTACATATATCAGTGTATTAGATCAAGTAGTTCAGTTTTTCTTTCAACTATTTGGAAAGATAACCTAGTTAATTTTGCCTTAACACAAATTTTACATTTATGTTTTGAATCTATATGGAAATTAGGCACGTGGTTTAAGTTAATAAGCCTTCTCAAAGTGTTATAATTAACATGTTCTAATCTATCATGCCACAAATTGGAAGACTCAGGCAAATAAGTAGAATAGGTACTTTTATTCATATATTTCACAACAGTTATTTAAGTTTAAAAAACTCATCAAGAGCATACCCTCTACCCACATATATTTCACCCTTAGACAAAACAACTTTGTTTGACTCAAAAAATATATGAAATCGGTGCTTGTTTAGCAATGAACTTAACACCAAATTCTTATGAATATCAGGCGCAAATAAGACATTATTTAGAGTAAGCTCTTTTCCAAAAAGTCATATTCAATGCCACTTGTCCTTCATGAAGAACTTTAGAAGTGGAAATTTTGCCTATATATAGTTTTTCTCTATTCTTCAGCTTGAATGTAAATAACATCTCACGTTCAGAGCAAATGTGCCTTGTAGCACCATATCAATCCACTATTCTTTTGGGTTAGACCCAACTAAGTTCACCTTTGATATAACAATAGCAAGATTGATATCAAAGACCTCTTGAGAAATATTTTCTAAGAGAATTACTTCATTTCTCTTCTTTTTCTTTGGGAGCCTACAACCAAAAGTCATATGACCCATCTTGTCACAATTAAAGAACTTGCATCAAAATCAAGATCAAGTTCAAAAAGAAGAACTTAGTTTTAAAGTTGAGCCAGCTGAAATAGAGTTTTGGAGTAGTAAAATAGCAAAGATAGAAAAATCTTTTGAACCAAAATTTCTAACTTATATGCTAGAGGCAGAACCTCAAACTTAATAAAGGCTATAAAATATTCAAAAAGTCTTCTTTGGAAAGAGGCCATTAAGAGTGAGGTAGACTCTATTATGCAAAATCGTACTTAGGAATTAGTGGATTTACTTTCAAAATGTAAACCGCTAGAATCCAAATGGACCTTCAAAAGGAAGATGAAGACAGATGATTCAATTGATAAATATAAAGTTGAGCTTGTGATTAAAGGTTTTGTAACTAGTATAAATTCTATTAGGATGATTATCGTCACTACTACATTGTGCAATCTTGAAATACATCAAATAGATGTAAATATTGCTTTTCTAAATGGAGATTTAGATGAAGAAATGTACATGATGCAATCTAAAGGTTTTATTGTCCCAAAACAAGAAGAAAAGTTTATAGATTGGTTAAATATGGAATAAAACAAGCGCCTAAACAATGATATGAAAAGTTTAATAGTGCAATGTTGTATAATGGTTTTAAAATCAATAAGTGTGATAAATGTAAATATATCAAAGACACTAGTAATGGTTATGTTATATTGTGTCTATATGTTGATGACATGCTCATTGTTGGTAGTAATAAAAAGATGGTCAAGTCTATTAAAGATAATTTAAGCTCAAGGTTTGATATAAAATATGAGATTAGCATATGTGATTATGGGAATAAAAATATCATGAAGATCATATGGACTTATATTAAGTCAAACATATTATATGGTAAAATTCTTAGTAAATTCAATAAGAATAATACAAGTATTGCTAGAACTCTATTGGAATTGAGTCTCCCTTTGTCAAAGAATATATACAAAAAGTGTGTAACACCTTCTGATGTAGCCGAGAAAACCTCCCAACTATAATGATGGATGCAATGATTATTGTGCAGAAAACTTATTAATTTCAAACATTTCATATTTAAAGCCTATTTATCATAATTATGCATAAAATCATCAAAATTCATTATAATATTATAATTTTGATCCAACAATCGATGATAACATAAAATATGTTTTCGGCTTCATTAGCCTTATTTTACAATTATATCATAATAAATATCCTTACATGTTCTTAAAACTAAGACATGTAAAACAAAACTCATAATCCCATGACATAACAAAAATACATAATATGCCATTAGTATAAACACACCCCACATTGGGTGCATTCTGATTTAACTCTAGGGTTTGCGACTCTTCCAATCAACTCCTATCTACTACCATCAAATATGCGTGTAGAAAACCTACACTCTAAGTAAACTAATACTTAGTGATACATATGTGCATAAAAATTCTACATTTAAATAATGTCATACAATGTCATGTCATTCACCTCATGATCATTCCTAAAATCGTACATTCTAGTCATTTCATGCTTTAAAATATATCATGTTTCCAATTACCATATCAATTTCCCAATATTAACATTACATTATTAGTTTTAACTGGCCCAAAATTCTCTAAGCTTCCATTATTACACATGTTTCTACCCCAGAACTCTAAACTTATTACATTAGTTTTAACTGGCCTAAGACTCTGTAAGCCTTCATTGTTACACATGTTTTTTCCCCAGAACTTTAAACTTTGACTATCCCGATGTGAGATATGAGACAGGGGCAATCACAATCCAAGCTCAAGCCATTTGACCCATAACCTATAACAACTCATCCGAGCCTCACAAGTCAATGGCACTCATATACTGAACTTAAGACACTTTGACTGAGAATAATATAACCTACTAGCAAATCTAGGATCAAGTGCACTCATATACTGAACTTTAACCAATTATCCTTGTATCATATCAAAGTAACTCATATGGTACCATTCACCTCTCTCAATAGTATACCATCTATCCTATGACAAGTCCAAGATTAGAGAACTGGGCATTTAACTCATAACCATTTATTTGTCAATTCATTTTGTCAGATGCTATTACCAGCATTATATCCCATTTATGCATTCTCATACAAACACATAAATTTCAAATCATACATTCAACATGTTATTTTCTGTGTATACATACATCCCATAATATGTATTTAACATACCATCAATTAAGATTGTAAACCAAAATGTACATATAATACATTCATCCTACTTCATGGGTATGAACTACTTATTCACAGTCGTGAAGGTATGCTTTTAATGTAACCTTACCAATGAACTATCACATGAAAGAAACAAAGCATTCACGAGTGTGAATTACCTATTCATAGTTGTGACAACACATCATTCACAGCTTTCCAACCGTGACCCAACCTGTGAAATTCTGGGTTCATGCAAGTTCATCAGCCTCAACATTCACGACTGTGACACTCTTATTCACGGTCATGAATCATTCATTTCCAGCAACTCAAAACAGAGAAAACATGCATTTCATGCAAATTCTCTAAAGATCAACTAGTGTTAATCCCTCATATCAACACTTTCACACATATACCTTGTCTACAACATGTTTAAATACCATTTAAATCATCAAATCCATTTTTAGGTCATTTTAAGTCATAACATATTTCATATAACATTTAACACTTTAAATCATGTAACCATATTATTAATCAACCATAACATGCCATTTTACCATTCTTTTCATAGTTACAGAATATAAAACCCATCTCGATGCATGGAGACACAAATTAATATGCCCATATATACATACCTTTCACCAAAATGGAGCATTAACTAACTTTACAAGCTTTTCAAACTTGTTTTTCCCTTTGTGATATGTTCCTTTGCTCACTAGCCGGACCTATCATCATAAAAATGTTTCTATCAAAACCTTATAACCATAAACAAGCTAAACAAAATCCTAAAAACTGAGTTCTACCTCTATCTTGGCAAAACTCTATCAAATTTCCATGTTCTTAAGCTTTCTAGCTTTAATAATGGTGTTTTAGGGTTAGGATTAGTGGAGAAGATGACTAAAAGATTTTTGAATGTGTCAGAGGATGATTTGGGGCAGTGAAAATGGTCTAAAAGTAAGATAAGATACATAGGAAATAGGAAAATACGGCTACTCATGGCCAATCAACCTGTGTTCATGGGCGTGACACTTAACTTCACAGGTGTGAAATGTCATTCATGATTGTGATTATCCTTCATGACTGTGAATGTTCTCTATTCTCAAAATGATCCCTCCATGTTCAAAACTCTTCCATTTGAACCATAGTATAATTTTTTACGGGCATGAAAGCTTTCCATTTTATAATTTAAACTTAATCTTTAACACACCTTAACCTCAATATTTTTCTCTCAAAACACATAACTCATAGGTCTTACTTTGCAAGCATTACAATTCTCTCCCCTTTAAATAAATTTCATCCTAAAATTTACCTATTGTATTGGATGAAAACAACTGAGGATACCCCAATCTTCTATAATACAACTTCTCATCATATCTTCTAATATATGATCACCCTCTACGACTAACCGTTTGTCTGAGGATGAAAAGTGGTACTGAATTTAAGCCTTGTACCCAATGCTTACTATAGACTCTTCCAAAACTGTGATGTGAACCTCATATTTCTATTCGATATGATGGAAACTGGAACTCTATGAAGTCTTATCACTTCGTTCACATACAATTCTGCTAGTTTATTCAACTGATAATCTATCCTAATAGGTAAGAAGTGAGCTAACTTTATTAACCTATCTATTATGACCCATATGATGTCATACTTCCTTGGTGTCAGAGGTAAACCAATCACAAAATCTATTGTTATCTTTTCCTATTTCCATTCCGGAATAGCAATCGGTTGTAGCAACCCTGATAGTACCTGATGTTCTGGCTTGACTTGCTGACATGTCAGACATTTTGTAGTCAACTCTGTAATCTTTTTTTTTTATTCCTAACCACCAATATTTTACCTTCAAATATTGATACATCTTGTTGCTTCCATGATGCATCACATATCTTATCTCATGTTCCTTTTTAAATATTCTCTATCTCAAGTCTGGCACATTCGACACACATAACTGTCCCTAATAGTACAACTCACTATCTGACTCAATTGAAAACTCAAATCTCTCTCCCTTAGAGACTAACTCAATCAACTTAACTAATCTAGCATCTTGCTTTTGTGCATCTCTGATCTCCTGATTCAAAGTAGGTTGAATGTACAACTCTACCATAACCTTTCTACTTAACGCACCAACCACAACATTGGCCTTGCCTGGATGGTAATCGATTACACAATTGTAATCCTTGATCAACTCCAACCATATTCTTTGTCTTTAATTCAACTCATTCTAAATAGGAAGATATTTCAAACTCTTGTAGTCAGTGTAGATAAAACATTTTTCCTCATATAGATAATGATGCCAAATCTTTAATGTAAAGACTATAGGTTCCAATTTTATATCATGGGTCAGATAATTCTTTTCATGAGTTTTCAATTACTTGAAAGCATATGCAACAATATTTCCTTTTTGTATCATGACACATCCTAAATTGCTACGAGAGGCATCGCTATAATTGACATACTCCTTGTCCGAATTTGGCTATGTCAGAACTGAAGCTTTTGTTAACAAAGTCTTAAGCTGATTAAAATTATGCTGACACATGTCCGACCATTTAAACTTCACATCTTTTCTTAACAATCTGGTCAATGGAGAAGCTATCATGGAGAATCCTTTAACAAATCTCCTATAGTAATCTGTTAAACCAAGAAAACTTCTGATCTCTGTCATGTTCTTTGGAGGCTTTCAATCCAATATTGCCTCAACCTTGCTAGGATCTACTTTAACTCCATCTACTGATACTACATGTAAGAATGCTACCTACTTTTACCAGAAATCACATTTAGAGAGACTAGCAAACAACTTCTAATCCCTCAGGATCTATAAAACTATCCTCGAGTGTTGATCATGTTCTTCTTTATCCTTGGAATAAACCAAGTTGTCATCGATAAAACCCACAATGAACGGATCTAAATATGACCTAAAGATCTAATTCATCATATCCATAAATGTTGTCAAAGTATTGGTCAACTCAAATGGCATAACCAAAAATCATAGTGGCCATATTTAGTCTGAAAGTTGTTTTGGCCACATCATCTTCCTTAATTTTCAACTAATGATACCCTAACTTGATATCTATCTTAGAGAAAACTCCTACACCCTTTAATTGATCAAATAGATCATCTATCCTTCACAAAAGGATATTTGGTCTTGATAGTAACTTTATTCAATTGCCTGTAATTGATGCACAATCTCATTGATCCATCCTTCTTCTTAACAAATAACATCAGTGCACCCCATGGAGATATACTCGGACAGATAAAATCTTTATCTAACAAATTTTGCAAATGTGCCTTTAATTCCTTTAACTCTAAAGGTGCCATTTTGTACAGTGCACCTGATATCAGAGCTATACCTAGTGAAAACTCTATGAAGGACTCTATTTCCCTGTCTGGAGGTAATCCTAGTAAGTCATTAAAAAATACCTATGGATATTCCCTCACCGTCGGGAAATTCTGTAGATCTAGTCCTTTTTTTCTCGTATCAATCACGTGAGCTAAGTAAGCCTCACATTATTTTCTAATCATCTTTTAAGCCTTCATCATGGAATGACTTGTGCTGACTATGGAAATTTCTCACCTTCCACTATTATCTCTCTTATTCTAAGGTCTTAAGAATCAACTTTTTAGACTATCGATTCATTATCGCCTCATGTCAAGAAAGCGAATCCATGCCTAGAATAGCATCACACACGTGGAAAGGCAACTCAATCAAGTCTGCAGAAAACTCTTTTCCATGTACAACTAATAGACAAACTTTATACACTTGATTCATAATAACACTATGACCTAGAGGATTCATGACTTCAATATGATATTTTAAGTTCTCTACTATCATGTTGTGCTGGTTAGGTGTTATTGTGAAAATATATGAGTGTATAAATCCAAGTTCTATTAAAGTACATAAACATAAGCCATGGAGAGAAAATGTACCCACAATAACATCAGTGGCCTCATGATCCTTATATGTCCTAATGGCATAAGCTCTTGTTGGAGTCCTACTTGGTCTTGGTTTGTTAACCATCTTTGATGCATTCTGATTAGGTCCTAACCGACCTCCTCGGTGCGACTATTGACATTGCATTGGAATCGATCCCATTATTTATGTAGGAGTTGTACTGCCCAACATTAGACAATCTCTTTTCAGATGATCTCGAGACCCACATCTGTAATAAGCCTTAGCAGCTATCTAACAATCACCCCAATGGTTCTTGCAAAAAATCCCACATACTGGTGCAACTCTTCTCAAGTTATGCGACTATGAACTAGTAGTGGCAGAAGTAGTTCTGGTGAATGGTCCTTTTCCACAGGAATTTGGCTGTGAAAAGCCCTGGTTGTTTCCTCTAAACTATGACTGCCCAGAGAAAAAGCAACCCTTCTTACCTTAAGGTTATGTCATGCTAGCTGATGTCTTTCTGGAAGACTCATTTATCTTCTTCCTTTTTTCTCTCAACACTAATGGTTGCGAATACCAACTTTGTGAAGTCCTCAATTTGAAGTGCGGTAACTTGATAGCTAATATCCTTATATAAACCATCCTCAAACTGGTAAAACTTATTAGCCTTATCCCTAAGAATCCCGACTGCATACTTACTCAGCCTAATGAACTCTCGCTCATACTTTGTAACAGTCAAATTTCCCTACTGTAGGTCTTGGAATTCCCTTATCTTCTCATTCATATACATTCATGTCATGTACTTTTTCTTAAATTCTACTATAAAGAAAACCCATGTCAGTGGTTATGGTGTATGTGGCTTTAACAGGAATGTCTTCCACCAATCGTATGCATGAACTTGAAGCAAAGAAATTGCATACCTCACCTTATGCTCATTGGCATATTCTAGCTCTTCGAAGACTCTCTCGTTCTTCTCTAACCAAAACTCAGTAGATGTTGGATCATCTTTGCTTTTACCAGTGAAATCATTAGCCCTATACTTTCTGAGTTTATCTATTTGTATCTGTGGTCTCAATGGTGGAGATGATGGAACTAGAGGTGGTACTGGCTATGGAGCTGCCTGCAGCATATTTTGTACCAACTGCTATAGCAAACCTTCTATTTGCTACATAAATGGTATCTGGTCCTGCTCAGCCTGTCTTGCGGTGTTTTACGAGGGAACTAGTGCAACACTCGAAACATGTACACTAGCAACTCTAGGCTGATCTTGAGCCCAAGTATTAGTGGGACTGTTGCTTTCCACAACATCATAAGGATTTATCCCATCACATTCTATAAACTCTCACATACACCTACAAGTTGACAGAGAAGTAGCCCATGTTAGAGACAAATGAGACATATTGAATACATGATTAAAAACCCTTTACTCCACTCTAGTTCAAAAATACCTAAACCTAAGCTCTAATACCAATAAATGTAACACCCTTCGATGTAGCCAAAGAAACATCCCAACTATACCGGTGGATGCTATAGTTGTTGTGCAGAAAACTTATTAATTTCAAACTTTTCATATTTAAAACCTGTTTATCATAATTATGCATAAAATCATCAAAATTCATTAAAATATTAAATTTGATCCAACAATCGATGATAACATAAAATATGTTTCCAGCTTCATTAGCCTTATTTTACAATTACATCATAATAAATATCCTTACATGTTCTCATCCGACTCACAACTTGTAACAACTCATCTGAGTCCCTCAAGTCAATAACACTCAATAACCTAAGCTTAAGCCACATTGACTAAGAATAATAATATAGCATTCTAGAAAATCCAAGATCAAATGCACTCATATATTGAGCTTTAACCACTTATCCTTGTATCATATCAAAGTAACTTACAGTACCGTTCACCTCCCTCAATGGTATACCATCTATCCTATACAAAGTCCAAAACTAGAGAACTAGGTATTTAACTCATAACCATTTATCTGTCAATTTATTTTGTCACATGCTATTACCAACATTATATCCCATTTATGCATTTTCATACCAACACATAAATGTCAAATCATATATTCCATATGTTATTTTCCATGTATACATACATCCCATAACATGTATTTAACAAACTATCAATTAAGACTGTAAACCAAAATGTACATATAATACATTCATCCTACTTCATAGACATGAACTACTTATTCACAGTTGTGAAGGTATACTTTCAAGGTATCTTACTCATGAACCATCATGTGAAAGAAACAAAGCATTCATAGGTGTGAATTACCTGTTCACGGTCTTGACAACACATCATTCATGGCTTTCCAACTGTGACCCAATCCGTGAAATTCTGGGTTTATACAAGTTGATCAGCCTCAACATTCATGACTGGACACTCTTATTCACCGACGTGAATCATTCATTTCTAGAAACGCAAAATAGAAAAAACATGCATTTCATTTAAATTATCTAAAGATCAACCAGTGTTAATCCTTTATATCAACACTTTCATACATACACCTTGTCTACAACATGTTTAAACAATATTTAAATCATAAAATCCGTTTTTAGGTCATTTTAAGCCATAACATATTTCATGTGTCATTTAACACTTAAAACCATATAACAATGTTATTAATCAATCATAACATGTTATTTTACCATTCTTTCATAGTTACAGAATATAAAACACATCTAGATGCATGGAAAATGAATTAATATGCCCATATATATATATATATACTTTTCACCAAAATAGAGCTTTAACTAACTTTACAAGTTTTCCAAACGTGTTTTCCCCTTTGTGATGTGTTCCTTTGTTCACTAGTCAAACCTATCTTTACAAAAATATTCCTATTAGAACTTTATAACCATAAACAAGCTAAACAAAATCCTAAAAATCGAGTTTTACCTCTATCTTGGCAAAACACTATTAAACCTCCATATTTCTCAAGCTTTCAAACTTCAACAATGGTGTTTTAGGGTTAGGATCAGTGGAGAATATGACTAAGAGATCTCTAGGTGTGTCAGAGGATGATCTAGGGTGGTGAAAATGGTCTAAGAGCAAGATAAGATGAATAGGAATGAGAAAATTTTTGGCTACTCATGGCCAATTAACCTACATTCATAGGTGTAAAATGCCATTCACGATTGTGACTATCCTTCGCCGGCGTGACTTTTCTCTCTTCTTAAAACGATCCTGTCATATTCAAAACTCTATCGTTTGAACCATAACACAACTTTTCACGGGAATGAATAACCATTCACAGACATGAAATCTTTCCATTTTACAATTTAAACTTAAACTTTAACACACCTTAACCTTAATCTTTTCCTCTCAAAAACATATAACTCATAGGCCCTACTTTACGAGCATTACAAAGTGTGTCTCAAGTAGAATATATGTTTGTAATTAATAGTCTCATGTACTTAATGAGTTGTACAAGACCATATATAACTTATGTAGTAAGCAAATTGAGTCGATATACTAGTAAACCAAGAACTGATCATTAGAAAGGAATTGTAAGAGTGTTAAGGTACTTCAGGTATACTTGTGAGTATGGACTGCATTATACCAGATATCCAATTTTCCTAGAAGGTTATAGTAATGAAAACTAGATTTATGATTTAAATGTAATGCCTGCAAGTTATGACCTAGGATTAATATGTAATTAAAGGTATATAAAAGGTATATGAGAAGTATATATGTGGCTATAGGTCTGAAATCATGAAAATAATTAAAAAGTTATGAACAAGTGAAATTTCTATTTTTCACACCTGTGACATATGTATTCATGTCCGTGAATGTCGTGAAATTCAGTTTCTAAAGCTGAGGATTTTTACAGCTGTGATACAGGTGTTCACGCCAGTGAAGCCTTGCAATTTAAATTTGACAGTTTCATATTTTTGCCAGAAACTCACAAAAACACAATCAAAAACCCTAGCTAGTAGATCCCTTGAAACCCCAAAAATGAATTCTCTCTATCTCCCTTTCAATTCTAATTGACTTAATACGAAATTTTTATCATTTGTGAGATTAAAAATGGATTTGAAAGTTAGGTTTCATCAATTGTTTTGGATTCCAAATCAAATAGGGTTAAAAAATGATTTTAAACCCTAGTATCATCTTATTTTCACGAAACATAGATAAGAAATCATATTCTCATTTGTCCTTTGATGTACTTCAATTCAGTTTAATGGGGATTAATGTTTATAGGTTTTAAACCAATTATAAAGTTAAGGTTTTGTTAGATTATGACATAAATAGCTTGATTGATAAAATATATTATAATATGGTATTTGATTTCGTGCTAGAGATTGAAATAGATGGTGAAGATAACCTTAGAGGCAGTAAATGCAAAAAGAATAGAGTGTTAAGCTCCATTATTAAGATTTATACATATACGCATTCTAATTTAAAATATAGTATTTTTGTGTGATGTATTGTGTGAATGACATGGTATTTGGTTCATATGGATTTATAGTAATTGCTAAAACTGAAATAAATGTCATGATTGAATATTGGATATGGAGGATTGATATATGAAGTTTGATAAGGTGGTAATATTGGAAATGGTTATATGAGTTGAAGTATATGATATCAATTGGTAAATTGCATGTTTATAGTTGAAATACGATAACAAATGCTGGAAAGTATTGATAAGAGTGACTAACATTGGTTATCATTAGTACCAATGTATGTTATGTGCAATTTTGGCTTAAAATAGTGCTAAAATATTTTTGAAGACTGATATTTCATAGCCATGAAGGTAGTCTTCATGTCCATGAATGTATTGCATGCCCATGAATTATTGCACAAGATAAGTTCATGCCCATGAATGTCCATACAGAGCCAATCATAACTGAGTCATAAGTAGACAACCCATGATAGAAAGCTCTATGCTTGTGAATCTACCATTCACACTTGTGAATGCCCTATATCTAGAAAGTTGATATTTGAATCCTATGATGGAATTACATGAGTTTGTTATACACACACACTTGGCATAATTAATTGAGATGGTATATAGTATGATACTTGACTATGAACAATGATTATGCACTAGGTGCTCTATATTATAAAGTGTTATATAATGGACATGTTGAACCATTAATGACTTATAAATGATACTGGTAACCAGAATATAATTATACATGCCCATTCTCTATTTTGAGGACTACCTTAGGATAAGTGGCATGCTATTGAGGGAGTTACGGTACGTAGAATATTATTATGATATAATCCATGTGGTTTAAGCTTAGGTCAGAGCACTTCTAATTATTTAGGGATAAGGTGGTTTAAGCTCAGGTTAGAACACCCTTGTACCCATATGCATACAGATATTATATTTACTCATTAAGGTGGCTTAAGCTAGAATTAAAGCACTTCTGATTTGAAAAGCTCGATAGTAGTGATATAGACAAATACAATTAGTGAGCAGGGTGACTTAAGCTCGGGTTAGAGTGCTATAGTTTTATAACCCACATTCGGATAGTCCAAGTTTAGAATATTGGGTAGAACACAGTAAATTACTAGGAAAACAAATAAATAGTGAATTATTGTAATACAAAATACAATAAATTATAATGCAGTACACAGTGGTATCATAAACCAATAATACATTAAGTGAATTAAAATATAGTTACATCTCAGAAAAGAGAATGTGGAAACCAAAAATCATATATGCAGAATAAG
Organism: Triadica sebifera; assembly: GCA_023653625.1. Taxonomy (NCBI): domain Eukaryota; kingdom Viridiplantae; phylum Streptophyta; class Magnoliopsida; order Malpighiales; family Euphorbiaceae; genus Triadica; species Triadica sebifera. The sequence continues at coordinate 11,478,859 of CM042898.1, read as the reverse complement.
AAGTTAGATAATTGCAATATATGATATAATTCACTATGATTATAATGATATGGAAATTCTATAAATGAAATGTATTATGACTATGATGACATGTATTCACTTATGCTATATATGCAATGAATGTGTTGAAATCAAATTAATTTAGAATAAATGAGGTAACATATGTATATGTATATTTATTATATGATGATATGGTCAAGAACCCAAGTATGGTTATGAATATGAATATGAATGCTACGTTAATGTGTGAATGCATGCTAAAATGTTAATGCTTATATGTACCACTAAATTTTCAATAGCTTAGTATGTGGATTTTCTTTACACGCAAGTTTGGAGCCAGTAGAAAGCTGAGTTGATGGAAAGAGAAGACCAAGCCAGTCAGAATTGACCTGTCTTGGGTCTATTTACTTATACATGCATTTCATTTATTTGATTATCTTTCATGACATGGGATACATACAATAGCTATTCATGATTTAATAAATTTTTTGTAATGGCATGAGTTTATTTTAAATAAGGATGGATTTTGTAATAAGGGCAGTTGTTGCCCAAGACCGATTTTGAATTGTTTATGAATTTATACAGATACAAATAAGTATTTATGTAGTAAACAATATTTGGTTATTATAAAGATCCACATTATACCGATACTTTGATATAAGTTAGAAAAAAATTTTAATTAAGAACATAATTATATAGATTCAGTCATGTGACATTTATCTGTATAGTGGGTTTGCTCTATTATACAAAGGGTGTTATAGTAAAAGATTTGAAATCTAATAGTGGCTATGTGTTCACACTAGTAAGTGTAGCTACAGCTTGGAAATCTTCTAAATAAACAGTTATAGTCAGATCCATAATGAAATATGAGTTTATTGCGTTAGATAAATGCACTGAAGAAGCTAAATAGCTACACCATTTCTTAGAAGATATTCTAAAATGGGAAAGTCATATGTCACCTATTTGCATACATTATGATAGTCAATATGCAATTGGAATGGCACAAAGTAACATGTATAATGGTAAGTCTAGGCACATTCGTTATAAACATAATATCATAAGACAACTGCTTTCAACTGGAGTTATTGTTGTTAATCATGTAAAATTAAAGGATAATATTATGGATCTGCTAACCAAAGGATAAAATAGAGAGTTAGTTGATAAGCCTTTGAAAGGAATGAGACTTAAACATGTAAGATAGTAACAACTCAATACAAAGTAAAACCCAACCTATCTAGAGATCCCAAGATCTAGGTTCAATGGGACAACCTAATTGAAAAGATATGGTGAGATCACTGTAGGGATAAAACCAGTGATATTTTTTAGGAAAGGTTAAACTATGCTTTTAATGATACTTAATAGTAATATATCACCTATGTGAGAGAGAAATGAGGTCGCTTCAAATGAGAGTTATGTGAAGCTCAATTCTTTAAACTCTCATAAAACCAGGCAAATGTTCAGGGCCAAAAATGAACATAACAATGAGAACTGAATTGTGTCAAGAGAGATTCATGTATGGAATATATCATTATTTACTCAAGTAGTTGAATAGTTCAATGATATCATGACAACTAGTTAACAGGTAAATTAAATATACTTTTATAAGAGAAGGTTCAAAGGGTAACACTTACCTATCCTATGCAGGTTTCAATTGCCAAAATCTATCATATAATAAGGCATTGTTTGTCTTATTTTTTCATTCAATTTTATTCATGTGGGAATTTGTTGGAAAATTGTGGCTTATGGACTATTTTGAGAGCGAAATTCGGATGGGTTCAATAACTTAATTTTGGGAGGATAATCCATATATGTGTTCTTTGATACTAGAGGACTATGAATTATGATATTCATATGCTTAAAATGGTGAATATGTGAATAAAAAATTAAAGCTCAAAGTAAGCTCCTTGCTAAGGTGAAAATAAAGATAAGTGAGTAATCCACATAGGAAAAATGATAAGTTGGGGAAAGGATTTATATAATAAGGCTTATCCTTCTAATGTTAAGTAAGTAGCTTGGAAGGTTCTCTTTCGTATGCATAAGTGCATGGGGTATAGATATATGGTCTGAGCCAAGGGTTAATACATGGGTATGAGACCTACACATACGAATGTTGAGCCAAAATTACATGGTCTAGGCCCAACCTAACTTTTACATTTTTGATTCTGAAAAATTGAAGTTCATTGCCATGCAACATGTGCCTTAGAGGTGGATGAGCTATCACGTTTGTGATAGTCTGGTCATACCCATAATAATATGTGGTATACCACTGTTGTGCTCGTGACGTTGTGGCACACCCATGATAGTAAGAACACCAGCATGCAAGATTTGTAGCATGTGATGTTTTGTCACACCCTGAACAATAAGGTAACTAGAATTGTCTATTATACGCGACGCATTTATTTCTAGAAAGCAACTGTTGAGCTTCTACTGATACTTAAGTTACAAAACTCAAGAGGATGTTGTTATAGGATTTATATGTAGCTTTAATGAAGAATTAGCATATAATAATTTCCTCTCTCTTCTTTCTTGTATAAATAGGTATTCTTAGCTCTTGTTTATACACTTTTTACACTATTTTTTCCAGAAGTTCTCCTCGTCCTTCTTTCCTTTCTGTGATAGATAGACATCTATCAATTTACTTTGAATGGAGTTTATGGTGTTCAACCTCTACTTTTAACTTATTGTATCCTGGGAGACAAACGTCGTTCATCCTAAGCACTTGTGATAGGGACGAATTTGTCTTAAAGACATTGTGTGATACACAAGTCTCAAATTTTTTCCTTATATTTTTTACCAATTCCCTATACTGGATTAACAACACCATCGTATTGTATTCCTAACAAGCTTATCCTAACCAATTAATAATTCTAGCAATTTCTTCTTGCATATCTTTGACCAACATAACATCTCAAGCTAAAAGCTTTAAACAAGGAAGATAAAAAAGAACAAGAGAAGAATTAGATACCATTACTTTGAAGAACAAAAGAAAAGAAATAATTGGAAGAAAATGGCAGAGTACATATCATAACCATAAGAAAAATTTAAGCTCATCTCATTTTTTTTTCACCCAACTGAGAGCTACTTGACCAATTTCTTCTTTTCTTACTTGAATTGCCTATGTGCAAGACTCAATCATCCTTTTCCATGCCTTTGTCACATATACAAGCCTTGGTTCATATTTAGTCAAGCTTCAAAATGGGTTATTCACACCAACTATGCCTTAGATTCACTTTGTCCACAAAGAACTCGACTTTCTTTCTTCAAGATTGTAACTTTCCAACTTAAGTTTAATGTTTAGCTTGTAAGAATTTAAAAGAAAATGTAGAGAAATGGGATGAAGTGTGGCTCGAATATGTTAGAGGAGGAAGAAATTGGCATAAGCACTTAAGCTTTCATTTTAGAATGGAAAATAAAAAATGGGATAATAAGGAATGGACGAGACAAAAGAGAGTTTTACTTCACTTTTTTTAATAGATTTTCATAATTTGTGCCATATGTAATTATTTGTAAGAAATCAAAAGTAAAGTTATGATATGCATTTAGCGCGCATGCAGATAGATTTAGGATTAATTTGGTATTATTTAATATAATAAACTTTAATTAATCTAAGCTTATGACAAATTTCTCACTTGGTCCCTCATTTATTCTTTTTTTAAAAATAAATCGCATCTTATATTTTATTTCTTCAATTTTATGTCCCAAACTAATAAATCTTTACAAATGAATACACCAATAGGGTCATCTTAATATTTTTTTTTTGTCTCAGTATTCTTGGTTTGTAATTCATGCATCAACATTCTAAAATTATGATTTAGTCTCATTTATTGCTTTCACACATAAACTTAGTGTCATAAGACTGTAATGTATTTTCTCACTTGTATATAGTATGAATTTAGACTTCAATCGTATTGCATTTATTTTGATTGTGAACGCGCCCGATTTTCAGTCGGTTTGACCTATTCAGTCATGAAATACGTGTCAATTGGGGCCTAAATATGCAGACATGACATATGTTGTATCATTAAAAAATTTTAAAAAATTTAAAAGTTTTTGACTAATAACTCAACATTGTAGATATAAATTAATTTATGACACATTATTGGAAATAAATATGTCCAATAATTTTTTTTATATCCATAAGACTCGTTGAGTAATTCATAATTTGAATTCCAACAAGTTGTAACATCCATTGGAAATCTTTTGAATCTTTTACTATTTTCTTTACAAAATCGACTTCATAATTTCATAGTTTGTGGATATACCTATAAAAATGAAATTGCTTTTTTAATTGGAGTAAAAAACAACATCCAAAGATTTTAAATTATTTTGAACATATAAATTTAAAATATGATATGCACATCTAATATGAGAAAAATTTACCACCGATATTAGGTTGACAAATCAATTGAAGTTCATAAATCGAAGTTGTGTTAGACGCTGCATTGTCAAAAGAAATTGAAATTTTTTTTAACTAAACTATATTCTTCCAAAATATTTTTAATCATTTTTAAAATATTATCAACGATATACGATCATCAAAAACTCTTAATGCAAGTAATTATTTTTGTAATTGTCATTCATTATCAATCCAATGATATATAATACCCATGTATAAATGCACATGCCAATAATCACTCCAAATATCAATATAAAATCGCAAGATGTTGATTCAAAGAAACAAATAATTTATGCAATGTCTTTTTGTTTTCTTTATACAAATTAAATAAAACATGTTTTAAAGTATTTTTAGGCTCACATTTTGCACTTAGATTTAATATATTTTTATAATAATTAACAAAACCTAATTTTTTTACCAAAGCTAAATGATAAATATTTTATACTTATCATTTTTGCTAGTTAATTTTTATTTTTTTTCATTTGAATATTGAAATAATTGAGAATAAGAAGATGCGATGTATTCGGAAATTTGTATTTTTTTTCAATTCCAAATTGGATAGCATGCTTGTTTTGCAAATATTTTTTAAATATCTCATAACCACTTATAGCTTTAAATTTGTAAGTTTGTGAACAATAATTACAAATTATCTCAAATGAGTCATTTGGTTTTTGCACTCTTTTGAATTGAACTTGAAAAATATCGGATATTCAAATTTTTGCTTCTGATCCTCACCCAAAAAAATAATTTCAAAATTTGTGATGGATTTGTTGTCTTTTCATCAACTCTATTTTTTGGCTTTTTTAAGTTTAAAAAGATCCTCCAAAATTTCCATATTGTCTATATCAACAATTTTGCATTTTTAATTAAAAAAAATTGTTTCTTCCACTGTGGCTTGCCATTTTTAATAATTAAATTTTGTGGAAAAATGGAGAAAGAAAGAATTAGAGGATAATTATATGATTAGAAAAATTAATTGAGAGATATTTGAGAATTATAGGATTAAAGAAATTAATTGATATTTGAGAGTGTGATTAGAGAGAATTGAGATTAAATTGTAGAGATATCGAGAAAAAGTGTGCAAAAAAATTGAGATATTTGATATTTATAGAGAAAAAAATTGTAATTTCTAAAATATCCATAAAATATAGTTGTTATTTTTCTGTTATAAAAGATATTTGGGTCTTTTTATTATATTTATATTATAATTATATTAATTTTAATTTAAAAAAAACTAGTTATTGAACAACAACTTTGTGAGGGGGGCTAGCACACTGCCAACAAGTGTAGGGGGTTAATTTTTTTTTTAAATAATGTGTTTTAAAAAAAATAAGGGTTGGAATCATAACTAGAGACTCTGACCTGGAATCACCAATTTCTATTCTATGGATGGGGGACCAATCTGGACTATTCCTTCCAAGCTCAAGCCAATTCAGACTCGATATCGGGTTTGACCAAGCCTAGTCCAGGCTGGTTCAACGAGCAAATCTGACTCGTGACTATGTCTAATTCCATGACACTTTAGCATCGTTTCATAGTTAAACCTATTGAACCAACTGGACTGGGTCATGTTTAATAACCATAATAAATATTAAACATTTTGAAGAATCTAAGTATCACATTTATAAAAAATACGTAAAGCCAACAACTTTATATAGGAAATGGTATAGTTGATTGTTTAAATATTTTGTAACACTATGGCTTAACTTGTTATCTACTATAAAAAGTTTAGAATTTGTCTATATTCACACAACCTCTGCTACAAAATGTCTTAGTTTGAAGCTAAACTATGGTATGAAAAGAATGAAAAGTCATTACACAAACAAGAAAATAGCTGGCAGCTTTTAGGGTTATAGTGTAAGAATTGTGTAGATATATATATATATATATATATATATTATATACACACACATATATATATATAAAAAGCAATAACTAATTTGCAGGGAAAAAACTAAAGGAAATAGATCATTAAGATTATTCATTCAACGACATTCTAAATTATTTATGTCAACTTACAACTTTCGGTATCTTCAGTGCAACCACAAATTCATGTAGTCCAAGGTGATGTATGCATGAGAACCATGCATGAAGGACAATCTTTTATCAATAGAGTGGAGCAATCTTATATCATTGAAAGCAACAATGGGCCTAAAATTCACAATCAAACTTATGAGCTAATATTACACAAAGAGAAGCCTAAAGTGAAGATCAAGGGAGTCTTTCATGAAGATTCAATTCAAATGTGCTAAATAAGGCAAAGTCTATAAAATTGAAGATTACAAGCCATGTGCAAGTCATGTGCAAGTCATGCACTAGGAGTCATATGCCAACCATGTGCTCAAGATCATGTGCCACACATGTGCCTACTTATGGGATTTGGGCTTAACTTGTAATTGGGCTTAATATTTTAGGAGTTGAGTTAGAATAGGACTTAGTTATCATTTACTATAAAGGATTCAAAGACTTAGGGCTATAAATACTCATTTAGGCTTCTTTTACAAGACAAGAATGAATTAATAAAAACGAATTTGAATATTTTTCTTTAAAGTGAGGCAGATTTGCATCTCTTTATTACCTTTAGAAATTAGTTACTTATCAAGTGATATTACTTGTGGCGTGGCTATTTTTAATAATCCTTATAATCTTGGTTCTTTGCTACATTGATTAGCTTTGGGTCAGATTTAATCTATGATCACCATAGCTTAAGGTTTGTTTATCTTATCTTGTTGAGGGGTTTCAAGGTATGGTCTTTAGGGTTCTGCATCACAAGACTCTTTTACAAGAGACTCGAAGTTTTCTGGTAAAAGGCTACCCACATTCATTGCAGTTGCAAACAACCATTTGCCATCAAATATTATAACATTCAATTCATTAGGTTAACAAAATTTAGGCTCAAAATAAAAATCCCATGTATTGTAGACATACATAATTTGAATCAATTAATTAGATTAATTCAAAATCATGTATTGTAATGAAAGTGTAAATCAAGTCCCTTCACTCTAAAAATAATAAACTTAAATCTAAAGTCTTGAATAAAAAGATAATGCATAGAGGCTCAATGTCCTTTACAACTGCTTGCTCTTTTGTTAGCTTCACATATCTTGAGTGTGCGCTTCCTTTTGCCATCTGATCTCACCAAACCCAGGATCAAACCCTGAAACAAAGAAGCCTCATTTCTTAGGTCGCAGAGAAAATGCAAGAAAACTTTAAATCTTTCCGAATGAGGAGGATGCACCAATCTAAAATCGAGCTAATACAAGAAACACCAAAACAATAGTTAGATTGGAGCTATATGTAGCTTTATTAGAATGATAAAAAGTTCAATTTTTTTTTAAATAGATATTTTTTCTAAATTTTTTAATTAATTATAAAAGTAAAAATTATTAAAAAAACAATTATCTTGACTAGAAAAAGTCTTTAAAAACTCTCTTTACTTCAGCTTATTCGCTCTTTCAAAGGATTTGTTTTTATTCATTTATGCTATGATTAATGAATTTTACAACATTACAAAGTGTAAAAAAATTTTAGAATCATATTAAAATGTGAATTATTTATTTTTTAACATTTTCTTGAAAAAAAACTTATGTTAGGGGATGTTTGGTTAAACTGTTAGATGTAACTAATAGTTTTTTGATTTTCAACAATTGAATAAAAGTGTTTGGTAATTCCATGTGATAACTGATAAAAAAGTCAAATAATTACTAATTGAAAAAAACTCTATTTTAGAGTTTTTCAATTAGTTGGAGCGTTTTTTAATAAAATGACAAAATTAGTCTCTGTAAAATAAAATATATCATTTGTGAAATTTTTTATTAAAAAAATACATATCTTCAAAATCAATCTCTTTAAAATAAAATATATTATATTAAAAATATAGTAAATTAATTGATTTTATTTATAAATTATAGATATACATTTGTTGAAATTTTTATTTATAATTAATTATATTTTATTGTTATTATTATTTTAATTATTAAAATACATATATAATTATATTAAATAATACACAATTATATCAATTAATCATTGTATTTTATTTTTCTGTTTATTTATATATCATAGAAAAATATATTTTTTGAAATAAATTATACTTATATTAGTAATTTTACATTCTAAAAGCATTAATTCAATAAGTTTTATTAAATACTAGTGTCAATTAGCTATCAGCTGCCAATTGCATCTAACAGTTGAATCAAACACATCTTTAGTCTCTCTCCACAAAAATTTAAGCTAAATTAATTGGATTTTCTTGTTTGGTAGCTATCAAAAATTAATTTCTTACAATTTATATACTTTTTTTCTCTTTTGAATATTTACTTAAACATTTTTCTATATTATTTTTCTAGCTAGTTGTACTCTCAAGCTTTGATAAGGGAGAAACAAATATAATTATTTATTTTTTAGTACATATTTTCTTGTAGATATGATATTTTTTTTTAATAATACCTTTAAAATTTTGAACATGATGAAATTCAAAATTAATAATTTATAGTGTAATTTTTATTTATTATTTTCGATAATTTTGAAATAATGAAAAGGGAACATCTTAATGTTATTATCAGCAACATCTAAAGAATAAAGAGAAATAATTGTACATGTTGGATGATATTAAGTATTAATTTAATATCTTCTATTTTTACCTGATCTATATAATAACTTTTTTTTAATAATATATAACTTCAATTAGACTTGACAAACAGGTTGTAAAAGCTCATTTAAATTTAATTATTGAAGAAAAATGGCGATAATATATCTACTTCATGCTAATTTATATATATATATATATATATAATTTTTCTTCATTAGAATAACAAATATATATAACTTAGCATATATAAATAAACAACTTCAAGAAAGTTATTTAAGAAATTGCTTAATTTCATCTCTCATGCATGTATTAAGTAAACTAACTTGGTAACTTGCTAACCTTCTAGGAGTAGTAATTGGAAGTAAAAGCAACATAGGCATAAATGCCTGAATTCTATTCAAATTTTGACATATCTTCCTTATCAAGTAATCCTACCCATGCTTCTTTTCCTTGACCATGTTTTTATATTATTAAGAACCAACAAATGTAGTTTTATTATTTTCATCTTTCCAATTTGATTTTGAATATTGGATATCAAGTAATGGTTTAAAAAAAATTTCAATTTTAATAGTTAACTTTTTTGTATGACTAACTTAAAGTTGTATGACGATACATAAAAAAAAAAGCTAATAAAGACAAAATAAGTGAGTAGATTTAATGATTTTTGTCCAATTTGAACCCGTCCCAAAAATCCAACTTGAAATTTAATAGAATCTAAATTGGTCAAATCTGAACTTGAAAGTATTTAAATTTAGAACTCAAACAATGAGTTGAATTGAACATCCATCTAACTAACACCACCCAACCTAGTTGCCAATTTTAGATACGATAATATTTCCACCATGGTTGTTAAATTTGTTATCGGTCCGACCAGTTCAACTAGTTTAATTATGAAATAGGCTAAAGTTAGCCGGATTCTTGCTACTTACCCAGTGGAAAAACTAGTCACTCGGACAGTTAAATTGTGAAACTAGTCAACTTGGATACAATTTATTGGATTTAACCAATAGAAAATATTAAGTTTTGTTAGAGAAAATGTAAACAGAAGACTCAAATACAAAACTTTAAGGGAAGGTTTAACCCCCATTTGCCACTACACAAAGTAGTGATATTTGATTTAACTTTGACAAAATTTTATATATAATCAATCACAAATTAGTTATTATTTATTTTATTCAAGAGATATATTATTCGAAAGATATATATAATTGATAAAATTGAAATTAATTATTTGCATTTTCATTATTAATATTTATTAATATAAAAACTTTCATATAATTTTTTAAAATTATTGAGATTTCTATCAAAAAAATATCATATTTGAGAATTTTTTTTCATGGTTATGTATTAATTTGAATTATATATCTTCATATTATATATATATATATATATATATATATATATATATATATATATATATATATATTATATACAAAACATACTTAGCATAAGTATTTTTCATATTTTAATATACATACACATGTTAAATATTATATTTTAATAGCATTTCACTTTTACGATTCAATTTTCAATTAAATCACATTTAAACCTTTGACCTAGCTTTGACCTTATGTCTTTCCTAGTTTGTTTGATGACCAGGTTTGAAAACATTGGTTTCATCTATTTACTGTCTAATAAGGTCTTAAATGGTGGTTGACTGAAAGTTCCAACAAGAAACATATCAGAAAGAACATGATACATAGCTTCAGTGAGGTGAACTCCATCCCAGTTAACATATGTGCTTGGGTTTAAACAAACCGGCACAAAAGGTGCTCCACATGTGGCCAACATACTCACGTGGTAAGGAACTCCTATTCCGCAACATGCCATAAATGGCTCTTTCAACCCATACTTTCCTGGATTTTGCAGAACTGTGAGGTAGGCATTGTAATAATCAATATACACAATGGTAGTATTAAGGAATTGGGACTTAAGATCTTGCAATTTGGATTGGTAAATTTGGTTATGGATCTTTGCTTTCTCATTTTCACTCTTTACACAACCAAATTTGTCTCTCTGATTATGTAATTTCTCTGTCAAAGTCAATGATAAACATCCAATAGGAGGCAGACTTTGAACTGCTATATATTTTGCACCTTTACTCAATATCACCTGCAATTATAAACAATTATAAGTTGCAAATCTCTCTCTCTCTCTATATATATATATATATATATATATATATATATATATATATATATTAGAATAGCAATCAAATGGTAAAAAATATTATAACAATATATGAGTATATGATAGGTAAAAATGGAATACCTGTAAAGTTGTAATTGTACTATTGATTGCGAGTTCTCGAACAGTGTCACTAGAGATATGAGAATCAGAAGTATATGCGTAATCATTAGCACCAATTTCACCAAACCATATCAATGCATCTTCTAACACTGCTTCACACTCAGAACTCGAAGAGATTGACCCGACACACCTGTGTTTCTCTAGAAAATTGTTGAACCAATTGATTTCATTTGGAAGAGATTGAGGGGTTAATCCAATTTTTACATTATTCTTAACATAAAAATCATTACTGATTGCTGTGGCACCACCAACAGCAAAATTCACCCCATTATTTCCATTATAATTACCAAGGTAAAGATAAGGTGGCAAGAATGGTAAGTTCAATGCGTCTGCTACAAAATCAATCACAAGTCGCCCATCAGAGTATCGATTAGTAGGAATATGAAAATAAGTCATCCCATATGGAAAATTAGACACTTTTGTAAAAGGAACTAGACTAAAATACATACTTCTTGTATTTCCCGTATCTGTGAAAGAGTCACCAAAAGCATAGATTTTCTTAAAAGGATGTGAATTGACTGGAGAAATATATAATGTCAATGAGAAGATAAATGCATAAATGAGCATTATTTGGATATGAAAACTAATGGAAAAGGTAGCCATTGAAGAAGAAGCTCAGTAGGGTTTCTTTAATGTCAATTCATATAGAATTGTTGCTTATATATATACTAATGGTACTTATCATTTTCCTAATTGATATTTGTTAACAGTTTGCCAATTCATAAAATCATTAAAAGAAACTACATTTGGAATTTAATTGAACATGTTCCTCTAGCTAAAAACTATATGATTGCTTTGTGTTTTCTTTTCCCTGCTGATGATTCTAATAGTACTATTATCTCAATTAGGTAATCTGTTATGAAAATGGTATCATAAAATTAAACATTATTGCAACAATTATTAACTAATTATGGATAACAAGTTTTCTATGACATTTTCTTCCATAATATGAAACTTAATTAGTTAACCTAATTTAAGCATGTGCAAACGCCATATCTTTCAATTTTGTTATATAACAACAACATAAAATATATAACTTGGTAAGTGTAATGAACCTTTTTATTTTTATTTTTTTACCCTTAGGCACGTTAATAAATTGGGTTAGGATTTGTTATCTTTTTTTTTTCTAGAAAAAGTTATTGTTTACTATTAATTGCTTTATTGTTTTTTCCATATATAGTGTAATCAAGTTAGCAATAACAGAAGAAAACGACCCTAAATTTATATGCCATCAAATATTTATAGGCAAAATAGAAATAGAAATAGAAATTAATTTAATTTTTTTCCATGAAATAAATAATTTTCAATAAAATACAAAAAAATACATAAAAATTAACAAACAAGAAACAACACAAACAAAATACAAACTAACAACCAAAGGCTTCAAGGACTAACACAAAGCGTACAGGAAAAATAAAATCCCAGCAAGAAACAGGAGCAGAGATGACCACTTTAAGCCAAGAAAAAGGACCATAATTAAGAAGGAAAAACCCCATCAGATATGCGACAAACGAACCTCTGAAACAAAGATATAGCTACGAACTTGTAAAAAAAGGTAGCTAAACCATGAGAAAGCTGTGAGTTCGTAGAATAGGAAATCATTAGAATTGATGATAACTAGATCAACAGGTACCAAAATTCCATGAAAAAAAGCAAGGTCAAGTCCAAAAAGAAAACGAAGGACCAAAATCCCATGAAGAAAACAAAGGACCAAAATCCCATGAAGAAAACAAAGCCAGGGCCTAAAAGAAAACGGAGGGTCTAACTCCTAGCATTAAAGCCTGACAAATAGGACCAACCTTTTGCATCAGCCCGCCATCGAATTGAAGCAAAATCGCAAAACACTAAAGAACCTCTACACCAGCCAAAATCCACATATATTGCATATGTACCTTACATTTACCTTATACATACTTCATGTATACCTCACATATACCGTTATCCAACCCCACACATACACAAACCCAAAGAAAATACATAAGAGAGAGACAAACATACATAACTATAGGAGATCGGTTGGCATGGGGCGGGCAAGTGACATTGTGCTACTAGTTATGGGAGCGACATGAGGTGTCTAGTGGCGGCGCAATCTCCATTACTGGATGTCAGGGATGATCTCGATTTAGAACAATCATATTCTGGTTGAGGCTAAAAAAATTACCCAACTAAGGTCCAAGCATTACATAATAACAAACGCCTTGTCCGTCATCATCTTCAACAACAATGTTTTCCATATCAAAATAAAATTTGTAACAAAAGGCGACTGTTGGTCAAACCCAACATTTTAAAAAGTAAGAAAATGCTCCAAATTCGAACCCATCGCCGTTGAAACACTGTGTCTCTCTTCGATTCCTCAAGTTCATTCAAATGCATAATAATTGATCGCTTTTTATAGATATAGAAATGACATTTTCACTGTATACGTATGTATAAATATATAGGAATGGGGATAAAAAGATACATAAGGAGGGAGGGAGGGAGGGATCTAGAGCAATATTTATAAGGGTACAATAGAGATTTTCCTAGATGTTAATGCCTAAAGTGAGGGTTGCTTTAGATATGAGATAAAAGAAAAATTAAAAAAAGTAAAATAGATAAAGGTAAAAAAGGAAAAAAAATTATATGAAAAAGAGTGTAAATGGGAATTAAAATAGAAAGGAGTTAAAAAGTCTTTTTTCGTAAAAAAAAATGTATACAACATAATTTTCTTTTTATTTATTTTTTGGACTGAATTGAACCTATTTTAGAAAAAATATATCCTAACTAATAAAAAAAATCGAGTGGACCAATGGATTGAGGCAGGTAGAACTGATAATTTTGAGTACAATACGACACGATATAAATATGCCTAATATATTTATAACACGATTAGACACGTTTAAAAATATATAAAATATCTAATAATTAAATTTTACAGTTATATATTAATGCTTTAAATATATATATATATATAAGTTTATATATGAATAAATTTATAATATATTATAATTAATTATATTAATACAAGTGAATAAAATTTAACAAATCATCTATAATTTGTGTTAGTAATAAATTTAATAGATAACTAAATGTTTAAATTTTATCATAATAATAAATTTTTTTGTAAATAAAATTATTGTATAATACACTTTTATTTACAAAAAAAAATACGATTAAATTTAGGCACAGGTATCCAGATTAATAACCAGGCCTATTACAAATAGGTAACAGTGGGCCAATGAACCTTTACACATATTTAGGCCCAGAAAATTAAATATCATAGTTCATATCCGACAAGGGTTTCGCCCGACTGAATCTATCATAGAACACCAAAACCAAAAAAATCCCAAAATTTCCTTCAATAGGGTTTCGCTTGTAGCCCGCATTTTTCCATCTGCAACAGAAAGGATCAGATAGACAGGGAGGCAATTAGGTAACCTTTTCTTCGTTTTCCTTTGCTCTTTGGTTTGTATTTACTTGTTCGCCTTTGTTTTCCTGTTCCATCTGAGAGGGAACGAAAATTTATTGCAGAAAATTTTTATCCATTTATGTGAGTGAGATGGCTGGAAAGGAAGAGAATAGAATATTCGTCGGAGGTTTGTCTTGGGACGTCACTGAACGACAGCTCGAGAATGCGTTTTACCGTTACGGCAAAATTGTTGAGTGTCAGGTATTCTCTCTCGCTGTTCTATTTCCGTTTGGTTGTTAAGTAAATAAGACAAATGATAGAGAGGAGTTTTTTTTTTGTTCTTTTATATTTTCAGTATTTCGAAGAGGGAAAATGAATTTTTTTTTGAAAAATTGTTCGTATTTTTTAGTTTTCAATTTTTTGACATATTTATGTGTTTTGAATTTTTTTTTAATATTTCCAAGGTTTACTCGTTGTAATGGTTTTAATTGTTTCCCTGCACGAGATAGATAAGCTGTATTTAAATTCTATGGAGGTTTTTTCCCGTTTTCTGCTATATGTTTTTGCCTTTTTATTTCGTTTATTCTTTTCAGTTTTATTAATTTTCCTTGCTTTTTTTTGGGGCTTGCTGGTATTGATCTTTTGAGATGCTGCACGATTAGAGATGGTGTAGCAGTACGTTTAGAGATGTGTTTGGTCAGACTGAATCAGATTGCTTTAGAGATGCTATACTTGTTAGAGATATGTTTGGTCAGACTGGTTCAATCAGATTGCTCAAGACCAATCTCATTTTATTGATTAGATAAATATTGGACGGATAGTTTACTGATATACTGGTGGCATTTGCATTGTAGATTTTATGGTTTACCGAGGACAATTGCAGTTATACAGCTGGTTTTGTGCTTATTTTATTGTCTGGGAAAGCTTTATAGTTTGAGGAAACATCAGTACTCGTTGGGTCCAGAAGAAAATCCAATTCATATCCAAGAATGAGCATGTGCGATGAGGGAAACTTTTGGGTTATAGTTTGGTTCAGAGGATATCTGTGTTGCCGAGTTGGTGCCTATCTGGGTTCATTAATAAGACATTGGTTGATTTAAAATGACAGTTCTGATAACTGGAATTTCAGATATTTGAGGAAAATTATCAAACCCTTATGAGAGCACTTTCCATTTTTCTTAAGTGTTCTCTGGGTTTTGTGCTAGGTGAATAAACATACCAATGAAGCTTTGCTTGGATGTGAAATCTCCTGAGCTGGACAGTTGCCCTATTGTTTCTTGCTTTGGGCTTGTCAATAGGGATTTGTTTTAATGTGTTTTCCTTCTTTTTGGATCATTATGGTTATATATCACCGAGATACTATCTCCCTATCCTTTAGCATGAGGATTTTCCTTGCAACTATTCTGTTATTTCATTGTTTTCGTTGTTTTCCACGTCTTTGATAACCAAATTCTTCATGCCTGACACTCAATCTATATAGCAGAGTATAAATTATATACATGAACTTTGATTTTGAGGCTACTTTTGGTGAAATTCTGTTTGTGAGTGTCCCAGGTTTATGAGGGATAATTCAATACATGATGCATGATGTTAGGAGTTATGAGTACAGTTGTCTGATTGTGCATGGAGGTGGATCCACATAACATGCCAAAGTTGTGGACCAACCCAAGATATCCAAGTAACCTGCATGTCATCCTTTTACATTGTTGAATTTGGACTGGTTTGAGCTTATTACTTATTTGTTATAACAAGATCTCTTTGCTGGATTTATCAGCTGACTGGTCTGGATACCTCCTGTTTTTCTTTTGGAGTTGAGACATGGAGGCTGTCATTAGTTTATCCACCATCTCATTCTGCATTCTTCATATTAGTCAATTCAGTTGTCCAATCTTAATTTGGTCGGCTAATTCTTCACATTCACGCCTCATTTGGGAGCTTGAAGCCATAAACTGCGTGCTATTGCCTTGATGTTCCAGAACTGCATTCTGCATTGCAGAGGACAGATTCAGGGCTGTCTCAGCTTGCAGATTTGGATACCTTGTAGTTTAAGAGTAATTTGAAATCGACATTGAGAATAGTAGCAGGGCATATCTATTTTGGCTGCTAGAAATGCTCTTCACCTTTTAGCCTGCTGTTTGGATATTTGTTAGTTAGCTGGTGAATCTCTTTGTTCTCTCTCCTTCTGTCGTTTATTCTTCATTTCACCTGTAGCTTTCCAACTTAAAGATGATAGTACCTGGTAGCACAATGACTGAAAGTTTTGTTTTGTTTTTATTTAAATCTTTTCTTTTGGGATAAAAAGATTTGGCCTGAACACATCTTTGGATTCATGACCGTGTATATATGGGTGTCAAGTTTGTTGGTTGGAAGAGATTATCCTGCTTTCATCTTTTCTGAATCTTCAGCTGATGTGTGGATAAGCTTTTTGTTGATTCTGAATGCATGTCTGACTTGAGTCATTTTGTAGTCATGCCAACTGATGGGCTGCTGAACAAGGAACTATAATAATGAAAATATTTTCTTAAGATCTCCAGATTGAAGAAGCATGAGTTGAAGCCTGGTTGTGGTTTTCTTCTGCACTGCTGAAGGATTGATTGAAACCATTGTGGAGTGATATTTTTGTACATGTTTTAATTTTGTGGATATTGATCTGATACTAAGCTGTTCTGATGGTAATTTGTATGAGATTTGATAATCTGAAAGATAACATGGTCATGTTCAGTATTAAGGCTAGCAGTGGTGATCAGTTATTGTGGGATGCAATACACATTTGATTTAAGGAGATTGATCTGATTTCAACTGTGCTTTGTTGTAATTCGTGCGAGATTTGATGATCTAAAACATCGTCATGTTCAGTATAAAGAATAACGTTGACCAGTCCCAAGTATAAATTGATTGATTAAAAGTTTATGGGTGCAATATCACAGTTTGTTTTGAAACTGTTGTCTCGATTCCGAGGGAAATATAGTTCAAAAGATGATCTACTTTATTAGATGTCAGATACAGTTTACGGATTCTTCTATCTTCTTTTTGAACTCTTTGCAATATCAAACACATTGGGATGCTTAACAATTCCATAATAACAACATGAAAGTAAGTTATCTGCTCATTTCCTTCGATCATCCTCATCTTGATTAGTTTTTGTTTTTAGAGCAGATCAAACATGTACTGTGAATTTTTGTCTTCCCTTCCCCATTTGTTGAAAGTTATTGAAGTAGCTTCTGGAAGTAAAATTTCAAATGTTGAATTGTTTAAGAATATATTTGTAAATATTTGCTGCTGCTATAAGTATTTAAATACAAGTGGTGAATTTGGTCAGATGGTCATATAATAGTATTGTGTTTTTCTTTCTGTTCCCAAATGTTTCTTGGGATATACATCTCTCTCTGCCTCACTCTCTCTCCTGTGTTGCAAATTGGATTGCATTTTTCTCTCTGTTTAGTAATTGGTCCCCTATTACCTATGTTTTAACACTTGTTAGCTTGATTTTCAGATATACATAAATTCATGTTTTCCTTGTCTAATAATTAAGTAAATGGTAAAGTATGTCAAGGTGAAGTATGGCGCTGATGCCTATCTATGTTCCATTTTTTTTTCCTATATTCTCCGGGTAAATGCATCTTTGTGTCATTTATTCACAGCATTAATTCATTCATCTTAGTTTATGCGTAGCTTTGTTATTACATGCATTTGCTTGTTGTCAAGCTTTCCTATTTTGGTGTTTATATAGGTCATGCTGGAAAGAGATACAGGTCGTCCACGTGGATTTGGATTTATCACTTTTGCAGATCGTCGGGCTATGGATGATGCTATCAGGGAGATGCATGGACGTGAGTTTGGTGATCGTATCATCTCAGTGAACAAGGCTCAACCTAAAATGGGGGGAGATGATTTAGATCAAGGCTACAGGGGAGGCTATTCATCATCAGGTGGCAGAGGAAGCTATGGAGGAGACAGACCCCTTGGGCAAGATGAATGCTTTAAGTGTGGGCGCCTAGGGCACTGGGCCCGAGACTGCCCATCAGCTGGTGGCCGAGGTGGGGGTGGAGGCCCATTCTCTTCACGTTCTAGGTTTGGTGGGGCTGGTGACCGTGGCGATCGGTTTGGTGGTGATCGGGATCGATTCATGGATGACCGCTATGATGGGGGACGTTATGGTGATAGGGATCGGTTTGACAATAGAGACAAATACGGGAGCCGTGATCGCTATGCTGGTGACAGGTACTTGAATTTTCTCAAAAACATTTTTTTGCTGTGGGATGGGACCTTGTGAGCCATATTTTCATTCTTATTATGGTAACAACAGCCCCTTTCTGTGTAAATAACAATCTGACAATGTTCTAGGCTTCTAATGAAAAAACTGCTTCGGTGCTTAATTTGCAAACCATGCAGGTACCCACCAGGTGGAGATCGCTTTGCAACCGATAGATATGGTACCTCAGATCGTTATGCACACAACAGTTATGGAAGAGACAGAGGGAATGATAGAGATGGTGTTGCACGAGGCAATGATAGGTATGGAAATGGAGGGCCTGCTCGGAATGACAGAAGCTACAGGAACAGATCAGGTCCTTATGAGAGGCCTGGCAGGGGAGGGCACCCACCTTCTTTCGACCGCTTTTAATGTGATTAGTGTTATGAAGAACTGTAGGTGTATGGCCTAGGCTGCATACTTGGTTTAGCTACCTGCTTTATGTAGGATGGTACAAAGTTTCTTCCTCAACTTCTAATTTGAAATTGCTATGGGCTGTAGGTTTGAAGGTTTCAAATTTTTGATTGTTTATCTTCTTGTGCATGTTTTCCATTTTGAAGTTAATCATCATTTCTTGTTTGGTTTCAAAATTACTAGTTATTTCCGCAGTTATATACTCATATGATCCAATTTGGTTTCGCTTCATTGTTGGAGTGCTGTGGTGTTTGTTGTTTTGAATTGGGCAAGTAATTAGAACACCTTTGTTGTAAAATGCAAAATATTGTTCAAGTAGAGATGGCTCTTTAGCTTTGATTAATTGGTAGTATAAGGAGCTGCGTGGGGAATTGGCTTTCTAATGTGTTGACTGCAGGAGGGTAGGGATGACAATTAAATCTGCGGAACATATTTTTTTATAATTTTTTTTTCCAACTGACTCGGAAATTTTCCAGATTTACATTCCGAATAATATATTTATATATTTATATTTATAATAATTATTTATATTTTAATATAATTAATATTTTTTAAAAAATAATAAAATAAAAATATAATCATTTATTTAAAGTAAGAAATATTTTTTATTGAAAAAATTATATAATTAACTAATTAATTAAAATATAAAATATTTTTAATATTAAAATAAAATAAAAAATTAATAAAAACCAAGAAAGAGGATGGAGGGAGGATCTGGGGTACGGAGCGGGATTTTGGGGATGAGGAATTTTGTTTCGAACCTATTATGTTGCCGTTCTTGTTGGAGGAAGAGATGGAGAAGGAATTCTAAACTTGGCAAATAGGGTGACATAGGAGTAGCACTCACAAAATTTAAAAATATATTTTATCCGACCCCTTTAAGAAATAAAATATGAATAGCGTTATCTGTATATATGCAAAGAAAAACTAGTATTATTTCTATATTATTTGATATTTCTGTAAACACTCGATAAGAAATATTCTTTCCAAAGAGAACGGAAATATGAAATAGAAAGGTAAGAAAAATACAAGTTAAACTCATAAAAACATAAAGAGTTACAAATTATATCTAAAGTAGTACAAAATCAAAATTTTCTAAAATTTAAAATAAAGAGTATATGTGAAAAATATTAATGTCTTAAAGAGTATATATATATGAGCGTTTGTGGTTTAGCCTAGGTTCCTGCCCACAAATTTTGCTTCCTATACCTGTTTAGTGAAAATATTTTTAAACTCATACCAAGTTCATTTAAGACTCCTACTCAAATCTGTCTTATTAGGGATGAAGTTGATCATAAATCGGAAATTATTCAGATATTGTTTACGCCTAAAAATCTCTTGAGGTTCATGCAGATTACCTAAAGAACCAAAGTAGACATTATGGGCTAAAAATTAACACGGAAGACCTTAGGAAAGATGTCTAGACTTGAATCAAGCAGGTGAGGATAAAGATTTTATAGCAAAACAAATTGGGCCTCGGAAAAAATAAGGAACTAAAACTAAGATTAATTGAAGAAAAAAAAGAGTTGATTGATATGTGGAGTGTTAAAATTACAAATATCAATTCTTCAAAATAAGTGGTAAATGAACAAGAAATATAGTTAAAATCTGATTAAAAGTCCTAAAAATAAAATATATGGTATAAATTCAAATAAAATTATCTATCATAATCTAACCAAAAGAGATGATTATTATATTTTTACAGGAATAAACAGATATGATTATCCACAATTATAATGTTCGTTTACATATGATAAAAAAATGAATGCACATACAAAAACAATTATATGTTTTAATTATTATTATTATTATTATTATTATTATTATTATTATTATTATATTCTTGATCATTTAACGATAACAAATCCCTAACAAATTTTTATCAAACACCTACAACTTTTTTTTTCTTTTTTTACTATCAATTATAAGTTATTTCAAATGTTGAATCAAACCCAACCAAGTGTACAAAATAATCCCCACAGGTGCGTTGGAGCTGTCTAACCACTCGGAGTAACGTTTAAAACTGTGAAGCTAACCTGCACATGCGTTTCAGATGTATAACTAACGAAATCGTTAATTTCGACGTGACACGAAATTGTGTAGCTGAGCAAGTCTACTTAAGCAGGACAGGCAGCTAAGGTTGCGTTTGGTACACGGTAGAGGGATGGCAGCAAGAAGTTCTTAGACAAATTTTTAGACCTGTACATGAGCCAAGTTTAAGCGGGTTAGGGTCAGACTTAATGGGTTTCATGTATTTTTTTTTATTTATTTTTTATCTTAGTTCAAGTTCGCTCAAATTCAGTCGTATGAAAAGCAGGTTTAAATCGGGTATGTTAATACCCAACAAATCATTAATAAAAATTATTATATATATAAGCAAAACAATTAATAATATAAAATGATGTTTGAGATTATTGTAGAGAGTAGGAAAAAAGTTAGATTGATTTTTTTAATTTTTTATAAACTGTTTTTCTTATTTATAATGAAAATATTTATTTATTTCTAAAATTAGATTTTAAAATTAAAAAAAATTTAATTTTTTTTATTCAAATGCAATGCTAAAAAGGTCATATATATTAATATGTAATAAATAATTTTTCATTAACTTGTTACCATTGTTCTACTTATCTATTTCCCAAAACAGAACACTTGAATTTTGTGTAAGATATATATATAATTTATAAAAGTAACAAATCCAAGTCTAACTCAATAAATTTGGATTTATCCTCAGGTCCGAAATGGGCTGAATTTATTCTAAAATAGATATCGGTACTGAAATTCATAGCAAGATCTAAAAATGAATAAGGGATAAATAAAGAAAATTAAAAATTATAGGCTAACCATTAACTGTATTTGATACAAATTGAAGGCAAGGGGATGAAAAGGATTTTACAACAATGAAATGATCTTATCATAACGTCAATCAAAATATATATAATTAGAATAAATAAATAAATAAAAAAGATCAAAAGTCATTGGGGTAGCTGTCTATTAATAAATAAAAGATAATTACATGACTTTGCATATAATAAAAGCCCCCGAGAAACTCTGGCATTGACCCAAACAAGTGGAAACTGAGGACAAAAGAATCATTGTTGTCAGTTTTAGTATCATTGACTTAAAATTAAAAAAAAAAAAACTAAAAAATGATGACATTGAATCCAATTCCATTCTTGTTCACAGACTTCATACTCCACGAGGATAGAATTTTTCTTTTTTCTTTTTTTCTTTTTCATTTTTTTATAACTATCATTACTATCATATTGATATGATCTCTTCTAGAAGTGAAACTCAATAAATAATGAAATTCATTTGAGTTTAGATCCATTATTTTGGATTGTCTCAATTTGTTATCCGATAGAGTGAGTTCTAATATTAAATTTGTGAAAAATAAAGTGAATAAGGTAACTCATTATGACTAGAGTTGTATTTTTTTTTTATTTCCTGTTTGATTGAATCATTCTCATTTCTTAGAAGATTCTTTTAACTTTGGATATAGTGATCTTTTAATTAATGGCATCTCTATTTTCTTAATAAAAAATAAATAAAATGAGATAAATAGCTCTTTTAAGTCAACAGTTATTTTCTAGAAAAGACAGCAAACATGTAATGTAATTCAAAATTTCAATCGCAATTTAACAAATAAGTCAATTCAAATATCTGAGAATGTTCAAGGAAAGAAAATCAGGCAATGAGAAAAATAAATATACTTTAATTTTGATAGCCATATACTTCATTTTTCATCCAACTTTGGCAACCATGATTTGACATTTAGAGTAGAAATGTCACGAAATATACACAAAAAGTCTCTTTCTTTTGTTGAACGACATGGTGTGTTTGACATGGCAAAGTTAAATGTCTGGTCCCAAACAACTGAAACCTTTCCCTTTATATATTATTATAAACATAAGCATCACCTGATAACATGTGTAATTAATTATTAAATATTATTATTGATTAAGTTTGAGTAGCTTAATTAGCTTATCCCCATTATATTCAATCATTATTTTTATGATAAATATTTTTTTTTTCAAATTTGTATATATGGTTATAAAAGAGCAATTCTGCTCATGATTCTAAGTGACTCTAAAATGCACGGTTATTAAAACTGGTTCGGCCCAGCCGGTTTGACCAATAAATCCATAAATCAGTTAGAAAATAGAGCCGATTAATACCATATAACTAGAAAATATTTTGGCACCAAGAGAAAAATTGGTCAACCGGCTCGTTGGACTATAATCTGGACAGACTAGTCCAATTTTTACCAGTTGAATTGGTTAGTTAATTGTTGGAATAAGCAAAAAAAATTGAATTTACCTTCGCCAAAGTCTCAAATTTGGGATGAGTTGTTAGTTAATATACCTCAACACTATTTGACCACTTTTGGTTACATGTTTTTATTCTTATAAAATTTTATATACAATATAAATATGTATTTGCAAATATAAAATTAAATATATTTGATAAAATTAAATTTACATGTCTTTTCATAAAATTTTCATATAAATTACTTTGATATATATTAAAAAAATATTATTTTAATTGAGAAATAAATATTGTAATTTTTAAAAATTTGTTCATTTTTATTTTTTAAAAATTAAAAGTATATAATTTAATTAATTTTTGTATAATTAAAATCCAAAATAAATATATATGCTATTATATTTGAAAATATTTTAAAACATAGTTATGTATTAATTTAAATAATGAAATTATTTTACATGAAATATATTTAGTACATATATTTTTCATATTTTTGTATGTATAGAAATGTTAAAAGTTATATTTTTATAAAATTTTATTTTTCCAATTGAATCTTAAACATTTTATCCGCTACTTTTATAGTTTGTTAGCTTTTGATAACCTTGCTAAAAAGAAAAGATTTTGTATTTTGACTTCTACATTATCCATTTTTTATTTAAATTTTAAATTTTTATCTATTTAAATTAAATCCTTTAATTTTTATTTTTTTTAAATTAAGTCTTCTACTTCGATTTTATCTATATTAATCCTTCTAATTAACTTTTGATTTTCTCTAAATACAACGTTTATATTTGATTTTCTTTTAGTCCATATATTATAATTTTGATAAAATAAAAGTTTTTAAGAGCTTAATTTGAATAAATAAAAGTTCAAAACTTCAATAGATATTTCCTTTTAATTTGAATAAAATGGTGCATGCGTGATTACACATTACATTAAGGTGGTTGATTCTTTCAAAAAATAAAATAAAAAAGGTGGTCGATTAGTATTTTCCAATTGGTTTGCATGTGTTGTGGGAAAATCACTTAAATATTCCAATTATATATATATATATATATATATATAGTTGGTAATTATTTATTAGCAAATGTGCCATTTTTAGACTGATTGTTGATTTTAAGATTCTACAATTAATTAGAATTCTGTAAAATTAAAAAATATTGATCTATATATTATAGTTATAAATTATAATTTACAAATATGATAAAAATTAAAAATATATTAACAGAATAAAATCTTGAATTAAATAAAATATTAATTTAAAAATTTTAAATTATAAATAAGAATGATGATACTACAAAATAATTGCTAAATAAAGACTACAATTAGCGACTACAAAAAATGTTCGGTAAATAACTAACAATTTGCCACTACATAACCACCATAGCATACCAAATATTTATTTTAAAAGGTTATGAACACACAATGACCACTTTGCGACCCAAGACAAAAAAATAGAGTCCACAAGTTATAGTCACTAAATTTGGGGTCATACCTTTGTGAGAGACATTGTGACAATCTTGCAAGCATATTGGGCTCGTAAAATAGAAACCACAATTAATATGGTCACTATTTAGAAACCACATATAGTATGGTCGGTAAATAGAGTCCACATTGTCCTTGGTTGCTTAGTCTATGTATATAAATAGTAGAAGTTCTGTCATTTAAGGGAATTAAGCTTAGCAACAAGACTCTATGTGGTCTCTAAATAGCGCCCACATTAACTTTGTTTGCTAACCTTGTATATGATAAAAGGTAGAAGATCTTTTGTTTAAGCAAAATAAGAGTAGTGACCACAAACAACATGGTCTTTAAATAGCGACCAAATTTTAGGTGGTCGCTAAATAGAGACCAAATCATATGTGGTCGTTGACACTTTATGTAATAAACTATAGAAGATCTACCGTTTTAGGGATTTAAGGTTAGCGATCACAATCAATGTGGTTTCTATTTAACTATCACATAAAATATTGTCCCTATATAGCGACCGCATTTATTGTGGTCGTTGATCTAGTATACGTGGAATGACATAATATATGTTGTTTGAGAGTATAAAAGTTAGTGACCATTGTCTATGTGGTAACTAAATAGAGACCACAAGCTTTGTGGTCGCTAAATAGAGACCACATTTAATGTGATTGCAAAGTTTGAAATTTTGAAACGGTGGTATAAATGTCGTTTCACACCAAACTCATTAATATAGAGACCTGTTAAACCTTGAGGGGTATTTTCGTCATTTTGATGATAACAAATAAAATAGCAATAATGTATTTAACATAATTGTTTTCTAAGTCTATTAAACAGGGTATGAAATAAAATAGCAAGAATGGAAAATGAAAGATTAAATCCTTGAAAGATAAAATTAAAGAAGTAGCATGTTCACGCCCATGACCCTATGTGTCACGCCCGTGAAGAAGCTAACCGTCAGCAAAACCAACATTTGAAGTTAACGGCCATGAAGGAAGATAACAAACCGTGAATGCACATTTAAGTCACGCCCGTGAAACTTCATGACAAATTCTTCCAGAGAGCTTCACGACCAAAGTCACCACTTGGATCACGGCTTGGAAGTTTGTCACGCCTGTGACCCAATATTTCAAAACTTTTCAGAATGCTTCACAACCAAAGTCACCACTTCAGTCACGGCTTGGAAGAACAGTCACGATCGTGACAAACATAGTCACGCCCGTGAAAGATGAAAGAGAAAAATGTTAGGCGCGATTATTTGGATTAGTGCAACGACTAGTTTCGTATTAAATGCATTCTAATGGCTATAATTCACCATGTGAGTATAAAAGCAAGTTATTTATGCATTTAGTAGAAGAGGATAGCTAATACTTTGAATCAAAATCTTATTGTAAGATATTTGTACATTTAATACTTTCAAAACAAATATCTATTCTCTATGAAAATCTTTTTGCTCATCATTTATTGAGCAATAAAGATTTGTAAGTGTTTCTCTCTATAATCATTTATTATTCAAATGAGTTTTGGGTATTTCTGGGTTAAGAGTAGAACACTTGTAAGGGTTTGTTTGTGTGAGCCTGTAAAACACAAAGTAAAGGTTGTTTGTGTGAATCTGTAAAACACAAGGTAAAGGTTGATTGTGTGAGCCTGTAAAACACAAGGTAAAGGTTATTTGTGCGAGCTTGTAAAACACAAGGAATTGGTTATTGTGTGAGCCATTAAAACACAAGGGATTTCTAGGTTAGGTGTGAGCCATTGTGAGAAACACCATAGTTGGGAGTGAGCTTGTAAAACTCCATTGTAACCCTTAGTGTGTTAGTGAAACTCCCAATTGCGATTGGGGAGAGGAGTAGGGTTTGTTAACACCCGAACCTCTATAAAAATCCTTGTGTCAAATTTCTCTATCCCTCCTAAACTTAACTTTTTATTTCTGCACTTTAAAGTTAAATTTTTTAAAACTCAAATTCAACCCCCCTTCTTGGCTCAATATTTGGGCAACAATTGGTATCAGAGCTTTGTCTAGCATCTAAGCCTAAAAAGTGCTAGTAAAGATTAAGATATGGCCAGTGAAGAATTCCAAAGTCTCAAACCTTACTTTGATGGAGCAAATTATGCCCATTGGAAGTTTCAGATGGAGACATACCTGGATAGTGAAGGAATTGAAGTCTGGGATAGTGTACGAAAAGAATGAACACCACCAACCAGAAGATGAGCTGATGGTGAAGAAGAAATCTTATCAAGAGATGATTGGACAGAGCCTCAAAGAAGAGCAAATTTCAAAAACAAGAAGGCAATGACAATCCTCTCAAGCTCATTATCTATTGAAGAATGTGGAAGAATACAACACTGCCCAACAGCCTACAGCATCTGGAAGACATTGAAAAATTATCATGAAGGAACTAAGCAAGTCAAATCCAAGAAGATTCAACTTCTTACCTCAGAATATGAACTCTTCAAGATGAAATCCAATGAGTCAATCACTGATATGACCAACCATCTTCTAGCCATTATAAATGGAATGAGGAAACTTGGGAAGCATCTAAGCTTGGAAGATGTAAACAACAAAATCCTGAGAAGTCTTCCTCTTAAAGACTATGGCTCAAGAGTTGTTGGCATAGAAGAAGCAAATGAAGATATGAGCATCATGAATATTGATGTATTTATTGGCAAACTTCTCACACATGAAATGGCAGTGAAAAGAGATAGAGAGCTTCAAAATCTCAAGAAGAAAGTGAAGATGATGAAGAAATGAGTGATGATGAAAATGAGGACGTTGCTATGCTTTCAAGAAGACTGAAAAGAATCATTGAGAAGAAAATGAGCAACTCCAGAAAATTCAGGCAAAGAAACCTCAAACAAACTTCTAATGATGCACAAATAAGTAAGGAAGAGGTAAAGTGCTATGAGTGTGGAAAGAAATGGCATATTAAACCAGAATGTCCAAGGCTCAAGAAGCATAAGAGCAAATACCAAAGAGACAATGGGGAGAAAGGTCACAAAGCCACATGGGATGACGAAAGCTCTTCAAGTGAAAGAGATGATAATGAAAGCGAAGAGGTCAACCTATGCTTCATGGCTATTAAGGATCACGTCTCGGATAAGGTAAGATCACTACACTCATACTCTTTCAATAATGATAGTAGTGATAATGATAATGATAGTGATAATGATGATGATGATGATGAGCAAAGCCTTATAGAAGAATTAAATTTAGAACTAGAGAAATATAAGAGTAAATTCAGTACTTATAGGAGTAACATTTCCAATTTGAAAAAAAATGGATGCTATAGAAAAGGAGAATCTTAAGCTTAAATCATCTAATGAATCTCTTCAAAAGTCATTAGATGAATATTCATCAAGACCCTCAACTGCTTCCTTGCTTAAAGAAAATAATACTTTGAAAAATGAAGTTGAGGAACTTAGAAATTTCATTTCTAAATTTCACAAAGGAAAAGAGAGTTTAGATACTCTCATAGTGTCTCAAAGACCACCTTTAATTAGACATGGTCTAGGATTTAAGGACACATCATCATCTTCCCACAAAACCATTTTTGTTAAGTCTAGTGAACCTCACATCTCCATAATTATTGGAACAACACCAAGGAATATGTATATTAAACCTTCTATACATAAAAATAATAATCATGCCTTCATGTATAAGAAGCATGCATCTAGAAAAACATCAATTAATCATGACTGTGCATGCCATTGTTCTCAAAATCAGTTAAATAAAAATATGGTATTCAAATATATTGAAAGACCAAAAAGCAATTTTAGGCCTAAACAATGTAATTGTTGTATGAAGATTGGTCATATAAATAAACATTGTTGGATAAGAAAGGCTCATTGGGAACCTTCATGTGCTAACCCCCAAGGACCCAAGCTCATTTGGGTACCTAAAAATCATACTTGAACTGTGATTCTATAGGTATGCCTCAAGTCCACAATAAACAAAAATGCTTGGCTAGTAGACAGTGGATGCTCAAGGCATATGACAGGAGACAAAAAACTCTTCAATGAAATCAAAAGTATTGATGGAGGTAAGTTACCTTTGGAAACAATACTAAAGGTAAGGTAATTGGCATTGGTTCTATTGGTATTTATGGTACCACTTTTATTAAAGATGTCTTACTTGTTGATGTCTTAAAACATAACTTGTTAAGTGTTAGTCAATTATGTGATAAAAGAAACAAAGTAATCTTTACTTCAAATGAATGTCTTGTAACCTCTATCGATGGTCAAGAAATATTTAAAGGAAATAGAGATGTCAACACATACATAATAGACTTACATGAATTATATAACCATTCCTCTAAGTGTCTTGTGACTACTAGTGATGAATCTTGGTTGTGGCATAGAAGGTTTGGTCATGCTAACATGGACTTAATCCAAAGCCTCAACATAGGAGAACTAGTAAAGGGACTGCCAAGAGTCAAATTTGAAAAAGACAAGACATATGAACCTTGCCAAAGAGGGAAGCAACACAAGTCATCCTTCAAAGCCAAAAACATAGTAAGTACCTCAAAACCTCTTCAACTCCTGCATTTAGACTTATTTGGACCTACTAGAATTGCTATCTTAGGATGTAAACATTATGCCTTTGTCATCGTAGATGATTACTCTAGATTTACTTGGGTAATTTTCTTAGCTCAAAGAGTGATGCTTTTGAATATTTCAAAAACTTTGCTAAAAGAGTTCAAAATGAAAAAGGATATTGTATTTCAAAGATAAGAAGTGACCATGACAAAGAATTTGAAAATGAAAACTTTGAAAGTTTTTGTCTTGAACATGGCATTTCACAGAATTTTTCATCTCCTAGGACACCTCAACAAAATGGGGTTGTTGAAAGGAAAAATCGAACTTTAATTGAAATGACTAGAACAATGCTTAATGAGTATGGTCTACCAACTCACTTTTGGGCAGAAGCCACAAACACTGCATGTTATATTTCAAATCGAGTTTTCAAAAGACCTCTTTTAAACAAAACCTCATTTGAGCTATGGAATGGAAGAAAGCCCTTGATATCATACTTTAGAGTATTTGGATGCATGTGCTTCATATTGAATACCAAGGACAACCTTAGAAAATTTGCCTCTAAATCTGATGAAGGTATCTTTTTAGGATACTCTAAAAGTAGCAAATCATATAGAGTATTTAATAAAAGATCATTAACTATTGAAGAATCTATGCATGTTGTTTTTAATGAATCTAATAGACTTGATCTTGTGAAAGGTAATGTTCTTGATGATGTTGTAGGAACTATGGAAAGACTTGATCTTAGAAATGGAAAAGAAGAAAATGATCAAGAAGATTCACATCAAGATGATTCTCTACCTCAAGCTCAAGAAGAAAATGGACAAGAACTCCCAAAAGAATGGATAATGTCAAAAGATCATCCAAAGGAGCAAATCATTGGTGATCCTTCAAAGGGAGTAAGTATTAGATCCCATTTCAAACATTTAGCCACTGACCTTGCTTTTATTTCTCAAATTGAGCCTAAAAATGTTGATGAGGCTTTTAATGATGAAATTTGGGTGATTGCAATGCAAGAGGAACTCAACCATTTTGAGAGAAGTAAGGTATGGACCTTAGTACCTAGACCCAATGATCATCAAATTATAGGTAGCAAATGGGTATTTAGAAATAAACTAGATGAACAAGGTTCAATAACTAGGAATAAGGCTAGATTAGTTGCAAAAGGATATAATTAGGAAGAAGGAATAGATTATGATGAGACCTATGCACCTGTAGCTAGATTAGAAGCCATTAGAATACTTTTAGCATATGCATGTCACATGAATTTCAAACTCTTTCAAATGGATGTGAAAAGTGCCTTTCTAAATGGTTATATAGAAAAAGAAGTTTATGTAGAACAACCACCAGGCTTTGAAAACTATGATTTGCCAAATCATGTTTTTAAACTTTCAAAAGCTTTATATGGTTTGAAACAAGCCCCAAGAGCTTGGTATGAAAGACTAAGTTCTTTTCTCTTAGAAAATAACTTTACAAAGGGGAATGTTGACACCACATTATTCATTAAAAAGCATAAGCATGATATACTAATTGTTCAAATTTATGTTGATGATATCATATTTGGTTATACTAATGAATTGCTTTGTCAAGAATTTGCTAAGTGTATGACTAGGGAATTTGAAATGAGCATGATGGGAGAGCTTAAATATTTCCTTGGTCTAAAAATAAAATAAGGCAATGAGGGCATATTCATCAACTAATCCAAATATGCCAAAGATTTAATTAAGAAATTTGGAATGGAAGGATGCAAGAATGCCAAGACTCCAATGAGCACTTCAATAAAATTGGACAAGGATGAAAAAGGTAAGAGCATTAATGAAAAACTCTATAGAGGTATGATCGGATCACTTTTATATCTTACTACTTCTAGACTCGACATAATGTATAGTGTTTTCTTGTGTGCACGATTTCAATCATGTCCAAAAGAATCTCATTTACATGCAGTAAAAATAATTCTAAGATATTTACATGGATCATTGCATCTAGGTTTGTGGTATCCTAGAAATTCATCCTTTTATATTGTAGGATATTCAGATGCAGATTATGCTGATAGTCTTTTAGATAGAAAAAGCACTTCAGGTACTTGTCACTTTATTGGAGAGTGCTTAGTTTCTTGGTTTAGCAAGAAACAAGTTTTAGTTGCTCTCTCAACTGCTGAAGCAGAGTATGTAGCAACAGGATGTTGTTGCACTCAAATCCTTTGGATGAAACAACAACTTAAGGACTATGGTCATGATATTAACCATATACCTATTAAATGTGACAATACAAGTGCTATAAATCTTTCAAAGAATCCCATTCAACATTCTAGAAGTAAGCATATTGACATTAGACACCACTTTATTAGAGATCATGTTCAATATGGAGATGTTGCATTGGAATTTATAAGCACAGAAAATCAATTGGTAGATATATTCACTAAATCTCTAAATGAAGAAAGATTTAATTTCATTAGAAGAGAACTTGGTATGATTGATGGATTAACCTTGTGATTGCCAAATTGTCAAATCTTAAGTGATAATCTTGTTTTTGTAACATCTCACTAGATATAAGGAAGTAAATTTGATGGAAATTTATGTTAGAAGGGATAGAATCTTCATAGAAATGATTTATTCTTGTTTTAGGACTTAATTTTATTTGATGGAAATTTTATGCAATTCACGCTCGTGCCATATGTTCACGCCTGTGAAATAGATAGCCAAAAGAACCGGTAGTTTTCACGACTTGATTCACGACATCGTTCACGGCTTCAAGTAGTGAAACCTATGTTCACGACTTCATTCACTCCCGTGAAAAGCTTTGTTCACGCTCGTGACTCATTTTCACACCCGTGAACATTTTCACCTAAAACTCACAGAGGCGTTCACGCCTTGAGTCACGCTTTGTTTCACGGGCATAAGTAGTGAAAGTCAACACTTCACGCCCGTGACTATTTCTTTCACCACCGTGATATTTCATCATTCATGCCCATGACATTCAAATATCACAACTGTGAACCATTTCACGCCTTTATTCACGGGTAGAACACCCCTTTAGCAAACCGTGAACATGACACTTCACGCCCGTGACTACATATTTCACGCCCATGAATGTATCGGCTATATAACATTTCTGCCGGTTATTTTCCACATTTCAACCTTCCAACTTCTTGAAACTGCTCTCATTTACACACATTGAATGGTACATTGAAGATTCTGGCCCCTAGTCACAAATTTATGCTATAAATACCATCAAAAATCCCTTCCATTATCAAAAATCATTTTTCCTTAGGGTTTCCTCACAAATTCTGTCAAAATTTTCCAAACTCTTCAAAGTTCATTTCTTCAAAATCAACATGGAAACCAGCTCATCAAAGGGTACTAGGAAGAAATCTCATGCTCCCAGGAGATACTCAGACTACCTAATGAACATAATCCCGGAGCATTACTATCCTAGGTACTCAACCCTGAAGAAAAGGCCTCTCATTTCATCAAGATCTTTTGAGTGGCAAACGGTACTCACTCTCGGGCTTGAGACAACGATGACAGAGCAACTCCAGGCCTGTCATTTGAAGGAGTTTGTAGACATTCATCAGCCCACCTTGAGGGAGCCAACCTTGGAATTCTTGAGCACTTTGCAAGTGTCTCCCACTAGAGTAGTGAAATTTCAACTGTGCAGCAATCCGAACACTCTTTCTTCCATAGAATTCGGGGATTTGTTCAATCTACCCTCGAAAGGCATCCTCAATGACAGCAAAGTGGAGTTCTTTGCAACTCGAGCATGGACTCACTTTGGTACGGATTGCAGCTAGGATGTAAAAAAGACCAAGAGCACTCATCTCTGGTCCCCAGTGCACAAATATTTCCATAGGTTTCTAACCTATAACATATTTTCCCGAGGAGACAACAATGGAACCATTCGGAAGTCTAAGATCTTTCTCTTGGAGATGGCCTGAAGAGGCCTTACAGTAGCACTTTCTCGATGGTTTGCGAACCATCTCCTGTCCATTGCCACCAAGCCATCCGGAGACATACTTATTGGTGGGTATGTAACCCACATAGCCTTGAAGCTTGGATATCTGAAGCTAGATGACCATCACTTTAATCTCATCCCAGGGCATCTTCGAGATCGATTGGATGTAAAGTCCTTCATCAAGATGGAAGCGGCTGTTCGAATTGTCCATGAGAACAACATTTACTACCGCTTCACAGACACTGCTGGCGAAATCATATGGGAAGACAATGACTCAGAGGACTTCAAAGCCGGCCTCCAAGGAATCCAGTAGAGGAAAAGGGCTTGAGTTGAGGAGGCACCTCCAGCGGCTAAGCAGGACACCAGACAATCCTCGGCTTCCACACCGAATTTGGTGCAGCAGGTGGTTGACCTCCTAGCACCACGATTTGAGCAGCTGCAAGCTTCCATGGATGAGAGGTTGGAAAACCTCAAGGACTTCATGAAGTCTAGGATGGACAACCTTAAGGCTGAAGTTGCTCGTCTTAGGGACAGGATGCCCGGTTAGGTGTTAGCTTGATGTTAGCCTTGCTATATTTGTTTCTTATTTGTTTGTTTTGTTTGTGTGTTTTTAGGAAATTTTAAATTTCCTTTCTGACTTTTATTTTCTTTGGTTTGTACTTCTCTTTCAGTATTAATATAATTTCTTTGTTCTTCTATTATGATTAATCTTTATTCTTTTTGTTGATGACAAAAGGGGGAGAAACTAGCAATATATTAAGATAAGTGCAAGCAATACTTAATTTTGAATCAAAATGAAGAACCTACAAATATATTGAATTAAGTAGGGAGAAAATAACAATATTTTAAGTTTAAGTGCAAAATGAATATGCAAGTATGCAATTGAGCTTTATACACATTAAATATATCTTAAGTATACTTTGCATATACCTTGATGCTAGTTACATAAATGAATATGCACTTGATATACTCTAAATATACCTTACATATACTTCATGACTTAATGAGAATTTTGGTATATATTGCATATACTTTGCATATAACTTGCATATACTTAAAAGTAGAAAGTTTATTTCAATGCTACACTTCATCATTCTTTACAATTCTTGCATTTGATTAATTTTTATCCTAAGCATCTTTTGAGGGGGAGACTTCTCAAAAGCACATATTGCTAGATTATTTGTCACCATCAAAAAGGGAGATATTGTTGAACCTTGAGGGGTATTTCTGTCATTTTGATGATAACAAATAAAATAGCAATAATGTATTTAACATACTTTTTTTCTAAGTCTATTAAACAGGGTATGGAATAAAATAGCAAGAATGGAGAATGAAAGATTAAATCCTTGAAAGATAAAATTAAAGAAGTAGCATGTTCATGCCCATGGCTCTATATGTCACGCCCGTGAAGAAGCTAACCGTTAACAAAACCAACATTTGAAGTTCACGGCTATGAAGGAAGATAACAAACCGTGAATGTACATTTAAGTCACGCCCGTGAAACTTCATGACAAATTCTTCCAGAGAGCTTCACGACCAAAGTCTCCACTTGGATCACGGCTTGGAAGTTTGTCACGCCTGTGAAGATATATGTCACACCCATGACCCAATATTTCAAAACCTTCCAGAATGCTTCACGACCAAAGTCACCACTTCAGTCACGGCTTGGAAGAACAGTCACGACCGTGACAAATATAGGCATGCCCGTGAAAGATGAAAGAGAAAAATGTCAGGCGCGATTATTTGGATTGGTGCAACGACTAGTTTCGTATTAAATGCATTCTAACGGCTATAATTCGCCATGAAAGTATAAATGCAAGTCATTTATGCATTCAGTAGAGGAGGATAGCTAATACTTTGAATCAAAATCTTATTGTAAGCTATTTGTACATTTAATACTTTCAAAACAAATATATATTCTCTGTGAAAATCTTTTTGCTCATAATTTATTGAGCAATAAATATTTGTAAGTGTTTCTCTCTGTAATCATTTATTACTCAAGTGAGTTTTGGGTATTTCTGGGTTAAGAGTAGAACACTTGTTAGGGTTTGTTTGTGTGAGCCTGTAAAACACAAAGTAAAGGTTGTTTGTGTGAGCCTGTAAAACACAAGTTAAATATTGATTGTGTGAGCCTGTAAAACACAAGGTAAAAGTTGTTTGTGTGAGCCTGTAAAACACAAGGAATTAGTTATTATGCGAGCCATTAAAACACAAGGGATTTATAGGTTAGGTGTGAGCCATTGTGAGAAACACCATAGTTGGGAGTGAGCTTGTAAAACTCCATTGTAACACTTAGTGTGTTAGTGAAACTCCCAATTGCGATTGGGGAGAGGAGTAGGGTTTATTAACACCCGAACCTCTATAAAAATCCTTGTGTCAAATTTCTCTATCCCTCCTAAACTTAACTTTTTATTTCCGCACTTTAAAGTTAAATTTTTTAAAACTCCAATTCAACTCCCCTTGTTGGCTCAATATCTGGGCAACAAGACCATATTACGACCATTATTTGAGGTTGCTATTTGGGATTAATAAATCCCTAATTCTTGTTGTTCTTCCTCGTACTTGTAACCCTAAAATCAAATTTTATCTCATTTTGGCTTCTTCTTCTCGCTAGCTTTGCTCTCACAGTGGTATCCTCAAGCTTCGCCTTCCAACGCCGAAGATCAGTCATGCACAACCTTTTGCAACTGGAAGCTTAATCATTTGAAGCTCGACATTTCAGTGAAGGTAAGTCAAAAAAAATATTTTTTTGGCATTTCTGTATTTTATGTGGTATTTTTTTTATCTATTACAAATTATAGTATATTTTTTTCATACTATGATTGATTTCTTAATTAGTAATATTTTTTAGTTAACATGTATTATTAATAAATATGATCCTTTTCTTTCATAATTAATTTGTTTTAAAATTAATTTAACAATTTAATTAGTACATAAGTTTTAATTTATAATTGCCATTGGCTAGTTGAAATGAATTTTGCCACCCAATTTATGGAGAGTTTTGTCAAAAGATCTTCTACTTGATGAGTTTACTCATGGGAAATAGTACAACAGATCTATTTCATCCACTATGTTTGACAGGATCAACTCAGAATGATATAAGTGAAAATTAGTAGCTGTTGATGCCGAAAAGATTTTCCTTTTCAGAAATGGTATTTTTTTTTTAATATTGTGAAAAAAAAATCAGAAGCTACACAAGATCATTAACAATTGTATGATGGGGATGTATAATGTGAATATCAAATGATTTCTCTTTTTTCTAATTGACTTTATAAGAGAGTAGCATTATCGAGGATTTGTTGTTCTAGCTTGACTTAAAATTACATTATGTTGTTTTAGTCCTCATTCTACATATTCTCCATGCTAGATTGCCATCCTATTTATACATTATATTGATTAGAAAATTTGTTGCTGGTCAAAATATTGGCATAAAGGTGTTATGTAATTATTCATTTATTTTGTTACTTGTGCTTTACTTTTTTTTTTGTTCCGTGTCTGTGTTGCTCTTTCCATTTTATGCTTTGCTATGGAATGTAGCTGAATAGAAAAACACACAAACTATATGTAGCTTGAAATGTCATTGATCCATTTTTGTTATGTTGCTGGATGTGATGAGCAGGGAAACTAAAAAGCTGACAGAGGTGACTGTCAGTGATAAACTGGAAGGTTTTCGAGCATTAAAAGAGATAATTCCAAATTCGATGACATATTGTCAGTAGAGAATTTATTTTTACCATTAAAAGAGACATAATAGAGGATCATTTAAGGATGTGTTTTTTCATGAGTCTTTGCATAGATTTTTTCCACTAGAGATTTTATTAGTCCAGTTTGTTATTGATGATAAAGAAATAGTTGGTATTGTTGTTAGGTGATTTTTTGTTACACAATAGGCTTTTGTGTATTGTTCATCAAGTGAAAATTGAAAACAAGGTAAGTGTTATGTGAAGGGTAGTATGCAAGCTATCCTGAATTATCCTAACATTTACTTCTTGGTCTTTTTATGGATAACAACTAAATATTAGCATTTTTTGATTGTGTTTGGTCTTGTTTGACTATTATGATGGAGGTCTACTGAGATTAAATTTTGATTATATTGAGACTTTTTTTTGTCTGATTCTTCACACCTGAATATTTTGAAAATACACTTTTCATTGGCATGATCAAACATTCTGCATATCGATAGACCATTAGGTGCTATTAACATCTATTTATTATATGATAGATTTCATGTTTGTTGTTTGTGTTTGGTTCTATGGTAGTTCGTGTTTTGGAAAGGCTTAAAAATTCAATGTTTTATAGATTAAATTATGTGAGATCAAAACAATAAAAAAATAAAAAAAAAGAGAAGAAGAATAAATAAATATTTCTAAAATTCCATTCTTTTTTTTGCAATTTATTTCTTATATGATACACGTACAATATTTCTTTCCTACATTTGCATATAAATGTTAAAATGAATGTCTAATTCTTAATGTTGATACTAAGTTAATAAACTTATTAATTTTCTTTTTGAGTTTGTATGATGTTTTCATTTTGTGACTTGAATTTCATTAATAGCATTGTCATTGTGTTAAATTGCTTCTTTTTGTCTCAACCTAATTCATTTAAAATTTAAATTTGAAATGAAAATTACTGAAGTATTTTAGTTTTCAGGTGTTGAATTCAATAATTTCCCTTCACGGTTCCTTTTTAACTTCAGTTGGTTACCTACAATTATTAATTTATCAACTGATCGCCTTGTGTTTGATCTTGGTTGATTACATTTAGACCACATTTAGAATTGGATAGAGTTTATGATGATGAAATAATCTAATCATATTCTATCGTATATATAGTGTTTATTTAACATAACTAGCAGTTGATAGTGAAAAATTTATAAAAGTTTGGTAAAAAATTTTGGAATTGATAATTGTAGACGGTGTTGCTTGCTCTTGATTATGTTTGGCTATTGTCTTGTGAGTTCATGATTATTGCACATCTGCTAATTGATGTGTCCTTATTTGCAGGTGTTTAGGACAAATATTTCATATGCACATCTTGACATTAGGCTATTAAAGGTATTTGATTCTCATCACCTTGAGTATGTTACTAAATCTCATAGTGTCACAAATATTTAAAGTTTTAGGGTTTGATGCTTGATATGAATACATTAAAAATATGCGATGACCTGATCTAAGTCTATTATATAAACATAATTCTCTTAGGTATATTTAATGTATGTGATAGTTCATCATGAGTTTACTAAGTTATTAGTTGCTTCAGTAATTTGTAAAAATATGAGCATTTGAGTGTTTATATGATAATTGCACATTTTCCGATGTTGGATGAAGTGAGATTGTGAAAGTGATTGTGATTGTGATCACAATCAATTAAAATTTGGAATGTGATTGAGATTGATTATGTAGATTATTAATTGTACTTTACAAGTGAATGAATAAAAATTTGAAATTGACTTTTTTTAGGGGAGACTTAGCCCAAATTTCAATAGATCTACATAAATAACATGATTAAGATAACCTAAAATGAATGTAGAAAAATGTACATTATAGCCTTATAAATCGTTCAATGTCTTATAGACATGCATTCTTGAATGGGATAGGTTCCTACCTATGTAAAAAATACAAGAGTGATAAGGATGAGACTTATTAAATAAATTAATTGTTTGTGAAAAAGCCAAATAAACCTACAACTATCTACAGGATTGTAAGGTGCGTATATATCAATTGCTTGTGAATGTCACCCTAATGAAATTAGATACTTATTGCAGTTATCAATCATGAGTGAGGATAGAAATTGGATGTACTAGAGGTTGATAGATGACTTTCTTAATCCAGAGTTTATTTTTGGGGTTAAGAAATTCGTAGCATTTGCGTGTGATAATCTAGAGTTGGTGGACGAGGAAAAAATAAAGTGTCCGTGTCTGAAATACAAGTATCAAAATCATCAGTTCCTTGATGTGGACACGATGAAATATCATATGCTGAGATATGGTTTCAAACTGAGATATTTTGTGTAGAATAGGCATGGAGAAAAGGAGGAAGTGATAAATGAACCATATATTATATATGATTCTTGACCTTCTCATCAAATCAATGAATACCAGACAATGGTTATGGATGTTGTTGGTTCTTCATTCAATCAAAATTATGAGTATGAAGAGAATCCTAATCAAGCAACACAACAATTTTACAACATGCTAGACGCTGCTAAAAATCCATTGTGGCATGGGTGTGAAAATCATTCACATTTATCAGTGGTTGCCAAAATACTGAATATCAAGGCTGAACACCATCTAGCTGAGCGTGCATTCAATGCAATGGCTCAACTAATTAAAGAGGTCACGCTGGAGGAAAATCTAGTCACTTAAAGTTTTTATGAAATGAAGCGTGTGGTCCGAGGTTTGGGTTTACTTGTCAAGAAGATATACTGTTGTCCTAATGGATGCATAATTTATTGGGGGGAAGATATGAACATGACTTTATACAAGTTATGTAATCATGCTCATTTCAAGGGAAGCTGCATCACTGATAAAAATGTGAGGAGAAAAATTGATGTGCCTTTCAAGAAAATGTATTACTTCCCATTAATACTGCGATTTCTTAGATTATACGCATCAAAAGCCACTACTAATGATATGAGGTGCCATGCAGATCATGAAGTAGATGATGGAGTAATATAACATCCTTCTGATTTAATTGCTTGGAAGCATTTCAATGATGTTCACCCTAAATTTGCAATGGAAATTAGAAACATGCTTCTCGGCCTATTTTTCTCGGCCTATGCACAAATGGTTTTCAATCTTTTGATAATTCTAGAAAATAATATTCGTGCTGGCCAATTATAGTAATTGTGTAAAATTTACCTCCCTAACTGTGTATGAAGGACACATCCAAGTTCTTAACTGTTCTTGTTCCAGGACCTCGAAATCCTAAAGACAAACTTGATGTGTAGTTACATCTTTTAATTCATGAGTTGAAGATATTATAGGATTATGGGGTCGAATCATATGACATTTCTCATAATCAAAATTTTTAACTTTAAGTAGCATTAATGTGGACTATTAGCGACTTTCCTGCTTATGCAATGTTGTTTGGATGGTCAACTACAGGATGGTTGGATTGTCCTTATTGCAAGGATGACTTTGATGCATTCAAACTAAGTAGGAGCGGTAAGCAATCTTGGTTTGATAATCATAGGAAGTTCTTAGACCCTGATCATCTATTTAGACGTAACAAGAATGCATTTATGAAAAATAGAATTGTAACAGAGTCACATCTCCAGTTAGATCGGGTTAAGAGATATTAGACACAATTGATCAAATGGGATTGAAAAAAGTAATAGAAATTGTTGTTGCTGAGATAAACATAATGATTAGTCAATCATATGGTTGGAGAAAATGTAGCATATTTTGGGATTTACCTTATTAGAGCTCAAATCTAATTCGACACAACCTTAATGTCATGTATATTGAAAAAAATATTTTCGAAAACTTATTCAATATGGTGTTGAATATTCTTAGTAAAACAAAGGACACACTTAAATTAAGGCAAGAGCCCAATGCGTATTATCGGAGGCCTGAGCTTGATAAGTTGGATTGTAACTCCCCTTCACCCCAGCAACACATGCCCGGATAAGGGAGTGTCATGCTAACTTCATCGGTTAAAATATCATTTCATATAAATATATGAATATGAGACACTCGTATATTTATTTTTTTTATAATTATTTTTTTTTCAAAATCCGAATTTAGACTTTGGTCAAACTGACGCATCAATTTAATGACTGTGTGACTTGGCCTACATTTGTGGATATGACATTCTCTCCGCCTTAACATAAATTTCATCCTTGAAATTTACCTATTCATTCTGTGAACAACTGAGGATATTGCCTCTTCATGTTCTTCTCATTTTCCCATATGACTTCTTCTATAGAATAATTCCGCCATAAAACCTTAACTAAAGAAACTCTTTTATTTTGAAGAATCTTATGTTCACAGGCTAATATAGCCACAGGTTCCTCTTCACAAGTCATATCTGTCTGCACTTCTATCTCGTCAACTGGTATAAAGTGGGTCAAATCGGACCTATATCTTTTTAGCATAGATACATGGAAAACATTGTGAATCAAGTCCAACTCCGGTGGAAGGGCTAAATGATAGGTCACTGGTCCGATTCTTTCTAGAATCTCATAAAGACCAATTAACCTTAGACTTAACTTTCCTTTTCTACCGAACCTCAATACCTTTCTCCAAGGAAAAACTTTAAGGAACACTTTATCACCCACATCATATTCAATGTCCCACCTTTTTAAATCGCTTTATGATTTCTATTGATCTTGTGCTGCTTTTAGCCTTTCCTTGATCACTTTAACTTTCTCCTCGATTTGTTAAATTATCTCAGGCTTAATCAACTTTTTCTCATTCAACTCGGTCCAACAAACTATTGTCTTGCATTTTCTTCCATACAATGCCTCATATGGAGCCATGCCTATGCTTGTTTGACGACTATTGTTGTAGGCAAACTCCATAAGAGGTAGATGTCGATCCCAACATCCTTCAAATTGAAGCACACAACTTCTCATCATGTCCTCTAACAACTGGATAATTCGCTTCGACTGTCCATCTATTTGTGGATGGAAAGTTGTGCTGAAATTGAGTCGAGTTCCCAAAGTTGTTGTAAGCTCCTCCAAAATTGCGATATAAATCTGGGATCTCTATCAAAGATGATAGATACTGGCACTCCATGAAGTCTCACTATCTCACTTACATAAATTTCAACTACCTTATTCAATGAGTAATCCATTCTAACTAGTAAGAAATGTGCCAACTTTGTCAATTAATCCACTATCACCCACACTGCATCATGCTTTCTCTGAGTTACCGATAAACCAGACACAAAATCCATCATGATTCTTTCCCATTTCCACTCTGGAATCAGTATTGGTTTCAATAATCCTGTGGTTAACTGGTGTTCCACTTTAACTTGCTGACAGGTTAGACACTTAGCAACATACTCGATGATATCCTTCTTCATCCCTAGCCACTAGTATTGAGTTTTCAAGTATTGATACATCTTGTTCCTGCCTGGATGCATGGTATATACCGTTCCATACGTAAGATATCAAACTTCAGCTCTTCTATATTAGGAACACAAATCCTATTTTGGAAGTATACTGTGCCATCTTCCGTCAATAAAAACTCAAGCTTTTCTTTTTTTTTTTCACTACCTCAACTATCTCTACTAGCTTTTTATCTTGCTTTTGAGCATATTTAATCCTCTACATCAAGGTGGATTGTACTCGCATCTTAGCTAAAATCTTCCTGCTTAGTTTATCAGTAACCACATTAGCTTTTCTTGGCTAGTAGTCAATCACACAATCATAATCTTTAATCAACTTGAACCATCTTCGTTGTCTCAAATTCAATTCTTTATGTGAGGAAAGGTATTTAATACTTTTGTGATCTGTATAGATATAACATCTTTCCCCATATAGATAATGTCTCTAGATCTTCAAAGAAAAAACAATAACAGTTAACTCTAAATCGTGTGTTGGATAATTAAGCTTGTGAGGCTTAAACTGTCTCGAGGCATAAGCAATCACCTTTCCTTTTTGCATAAGAACATAACCAAAACCATTATGACTAGCATCACTATACATAACAAAGTCTTTCCCTAGAGTAGGCTGAGTCAAGACTGGTGCTTCAGTCAACATTGCCTTCAATTGATCAAAGCTTGTTTGACACCTATTTGTCCACTCAAAATGGACCTCTTTTCATAGTAGTCGTGTCAAATGAGTCACTAAGGATGAAAATCCCTTCACGAACTTCTTATAATATCTAGCTAAATTGAGGAAACTCCTCACTTCTGTCACATTTATGGTAGTTTCCAATTAAGAATAACCTCGATTTTATTAGGGTCAACCCGAAACTTTTTGTTGAAAC
This sequence comes from Triadica sebifera, assembly GCA_023653625.1. Lineage (NCBI taxonomy): Eukaryota > Viridiplantae > Streptophyta > Magnoliopsida > Malpighiales > Euphorbiaceae > Triadica > Triadica sebifera. The sequence goes on along the minus strand of CM042898.1, from coordinate 11,435,354 downwards.
TACATGACCTAGAAAATTGGTTGCTTCAAGCCAAAACTTGCACTTTGATAACTTTACATACAACTGCTTCTCCCTTAGTGTTTGCAACACTATTATAAGATGTTGATCATGCTTTTCTCGGTCTCTAGAGTGGACAAGGATGTCATCAATAAACACCACTACAAATTCATCAAGATATGGCCTACACACACTATTCATCAGGTCCATAAAAGTTGCTGGCGCATTCATCAATCCAAAGGGCATAACCAGGAACTCATAATGACCATAATGAGTCTTGAATGTCATCTTAGGTACATCTGACTATTTGATCTTCAGTTGATGATACCCCGATCTAAGATCTATATTTAAAAATATGCATGCACCTTTCAATTGATCAAATAAATCATCAATTTTGGCTAGTGGGTACTTATTCATAATAGTGACCCTATTAATCTGCCTGTAGTCGATGCAAAGACGGAGAGAGCCATCTGTCTTCTTGACAAATAACACTGCAGCACCCCACGGTGATACATTGGATAGTATAAAACCCTTATCTAACAACTCTTGCAACTGTATCTTCAACTCTTTCAACTCCATTGGTGCCATTCTATATGGTGTAATGGAAATAGGGGTGGTGTCAAGTACCAAATCGATAACAAACTCAATTTCTCTATCTGGCGGTAACCCTAGTAACTCCTCTGGAAACACATCAGGAAACTCACTAATAGTAGATATATCCACTAACTTCGGACTTGTATTTTTCATATCAATAACATATGTTAAGCATGCTTCTCATCCGTTACTAACGAGTTTTCGAGCTTTCAACACTAATATCACTTTGTCTGGATATCCTCTGTTCTCACCTATCACCACTATCTCATCTTGTTCCAAAATTCTGATGATCATCTTTCTTCTCGCATAGTCCACTACCACTCCATAACGAGCCAACCAATTCATTCCCAATATCACATCGAACTCATAGAATGGTAACTCTATCAAGTTTGCTAGGAATTGTCTGCCTTGAATTTTGACTGGACAACCCCTAAACACCTTGCTAACCCTCACATTGTGCCATAACAGGTTAGTCACAAGAATCTCAAACTCTATAGCCTATGGTTCTAAACCCTATCAACTCGGTGGTGGTGTGCATATGTATGAATGCATTGACCCCTGATCTATCAATGCATGTATGTCAAAAGCCAAATAGAAGGAATTTACCAATTATGACATCAGGTGCATCCTGCTCCTCTCGACCTTGCATAACATATGCCCTAGCTAGGGCAGCTTCATTACTTTCTAGCCTCTCAACTGTCTCTGATCTAAACTGACTGGGCCCTAATTGGCCTTTTCTACCTTGCCTTCGATCTCGGCCTCTGCCTTGCCCAGAAGCCTACGTCTATATCGACTCAATGCTTCCTAAACCCTCTGCCATACTGTAATAAAGGACAATCTCTTTTCATATGATCTTTGGAGCCACACCTTAAGCATGTCCCTATCATCCACCGACACTCTTCCGGATGAGGATGACCATAATGCAGACATTTTGGTAGAGGTAGAGACCTACATGGTGCTTGTGTTAGTGCACTGGTTGCCGAAGAAACAATCTCGCGGGCTATCCCCGCCTATAAAAAGGAGGTCTACTGGGGCCCCCAGCCTCAAATCAGCCACTGAAAGATCTGGCCTTCTTGTCACTTGATGGTCCCCCACTCGACTGTGATATGGGCCTCTTGAACCCTCTATCTTGTGTTGGTTATTGTGTTGCTAGAACTCTCTCAACTGTTCTGGTAGATGCTAGCAAATTAGGAAAATCTATTAGGCGTAAGGATGAGACCTGTAGCTTGATTGGGTCTCTTAACCCATCTTCAAATTGTCGACATTTATCAGTTTCCATGGATATAATGTCGTCAACATATTTGCAAAGATGTGTGAATGCTCTTTCATATTCTGTTACATACAACTCTTTTTGTTTTAGCATCAAAAACTCTCTTGTCATTTATGTAGATAGGAGGAATATATTGTTCCTTGAATTTCTCTAGAAAGAATTCCCAAGTCATGGGTCAAGTGCCTTTGAACTATTTGACTCCGACAGCCACCAATCATATGCATGGTCTTGCAATGAAGATACTACATATTCACATCTCTGCTCATCTGTGCAATGCAGCTGATCGAAGACTCTCTCTCCCATTCCAACTAAAAATCTACCATGGATGGGTCATCTTCCTGTTTATCATAGAAATTGGGTGCCCCTAACTTCCTCTGTCTCTCAAATTGTAGCACAGATGGGGCTGGCTGTGATGCTATCTGTAACAAATCTATCATGTTCCTCATAAGCTCTGTTTGTCCTGTGCCAGCAATAAACTGCCCCCTTGATGGGCTAGCACTGGGTCTAGATGCAGTAGCTCAGTGACGACTGGGTCATGATGAAGCCTTTGTTTCGGTAGGCTCATACTTTTGCCTCTTTCGGCCATAACCTATTGTGACCCTAAAGCCATACTCTACCTATCTCATAAAAGTAACAGCCCTAATTAGTAAGCAGCAACTTTAATACTTAATTGTGGGTACACACATGTCATTGTTATTTTTGCAAACACTGTTTTTTTAAATTCCAAAACCGCCCAAATTGAGCTCTAATACCAAAAAATGTAACACCCTCTCACCCCAGTAATACGTGCTCGGATAAGGAAGTGTTATGCTAACTTCATCAGTTAAAATATCATTTCATATAAATATATGAATATGAGACACTCATATATTTCTTTTTCTTTATTATTATTTATTATTTACTATTTATTTACTTTATGGTGTAAAATAAATTATAATAAAGAAAAAAAATAGATCTTATATAGTAAAGTATTATTCAAAAAATGTGTTGTTATTATACAACCATTATAAAATAAAGTTCAAACCAAAATATACAAAAGTTGTGTGACACACAGTGTGTGAAATAGACTGTTTTACTGGATCAGGCATCGCTAGCTTTATCTACTATCTTCTATTTATTCTTCATTATATATGCACGGGAGAAACTCTCACGCTAAGCTCTTGGCTTAGTGGTGCATATAAATAAGACAATAAACTATTTCATGCAACATGCATTGTCATATATCAATTTATACCTAATCATCTTTTCATGCAAATATACATCTCATAATATTTTAGCATGTACAAACATTAAATTATATTCTTTTATCTCATACCTGTTTTACTTAATTACATCATTATATAATTCATCATAATTAATTATATTGCAAGTTATGATTCCATTTATTTTTCATAACTTCTTTAAGCCCACAACACCTATGAACCATTGACTAGGATAACGGAGTTGCCATCCAGGCACTTAGGAGTGCCACCTGGACAATATGATGTGCACATATAAGTGCCATTACCGACTTCAATAATAGTTTCATTACCAACTTCAATAATAGTACCATTACCGGCTTCATTAATCATTCCATTAATGGATTTCATCATACTCCCCCCTACTTCGCATGCCAAACTATCCTAAGTCTAGTTTCAAGTTAGGTGTTCTAGGGTTTAGTTAATGTCATAAAAATTCAGAGTATAAAATTCACACTTTTCATACATTTAAAGACTCAATTAATCATAAAATAACTCAATAAAAATAGTATTTTCATAACATAACAAGGTTCACATTATTTTACCCATTCAAATCCTCGACTCATATGCTGCCCTGTTACTGGCAGATTTTGTACTCTATTTTAGGCCTTTATTGTGGTCCTATTATGATCCAAATTTAATTACAAGGTCTTCTTACAATTTTATATCTGGATCGCAAATTTAATATGCAAGTTGAATCACTTAATTTGGAGTTCTATATCAAAAGATATGACTAAAAGAACACTGACTGGTTACTAATAATTTTGCCCAGAATTTTCTGGACAGATTTTATGTCTGAACTTTATGTATTTTTCTAGAAATATACAGATATATTCATATTTTATGGTCTAAATAAAAGTTATAGTTCTATGTCTTAGCTTTCATACCCAACAAACAATACACAAAACTAATTCCAGAACCTAAGTTATAACAGTTTAAGTACTCACTGCTCCTAAATTTTCAGCAAAGAACATACATATTAATCACATTCAATTTTTACCAAAATTAATCCTAAGTTTAACAAACATGCATCTCCAAGATTTTATCACAAAATATTATTAGTTTACAATCATAAACATGCAAAATGCTCAAATCATGAAACTTAAAGACAAAACATAGGCTATTGCCTTAAGTTATGCATAAACCTCTTATTTTACTTTTCTTTCTCTTTAATTTTCTTTCTCTTTTCCTTTGCTTCTTTGAGATAGCTCCTTGTCAATTTGAGTTCCTAAAATACATAAAAGAGATCATTAAAACTTTACTTCCTTAAAACTCCATAACCCTAACCTCCATTTTTCTCTCTTTAAACCATGCCCTAATCTCTACCTTTCTTTAAAGAGAACATGGAAAGAAGAAAAATCACCTTCCTTGCTTCCATAGCCAAACCTTAAGTTTTTTTTTCTTTTTTTTCTTAGTTTATTTATTTTCTTTCTTTTTTCTTTCTCTAGCTTCCTTTTGATCAACTATGCATGAAATCTACTCTTCTATGTCTTTTTCCCTCTCTTTCTCACTTTCTCTTCCTAGAATCAAGCTTTGGAAATGGAAAAAATGGTGGGGAACATGAGCTAGTTCAGAGAATAGAAAATTCTAGATGATAGAGATAAGGATGGAAGAGGAAGCAATTAAAAAGAAAGGCTAAAGTTAATTAATGTGGGGTCCCATTTTTATCTTAAATATCTAGATATTCTTTTGGCTAATTCATGTGTTCATCTCACTTGGTGTATGGTGCTTCAAGAGAAACGTGGAAACAACTTAATGATAGAAAATGCTAGATATGAAGAGATAATGAAGAAAGAAGGGGCAATTAAGAAGAAAATGACAACATTAATTAAGGATGGGGACACCTAAGCCCAAAAATATCTAGATACTTATGTTAATTGACCACTTAATGCATTCCACTTGGTGTGGTCTGCCTCCACATGCATATAATGTCCCAATTCATGTATTTAATTGGTGATTATCCCAATTAATCCTCCAATTTTTGTTAAATTGCAACTTGACCCCTAAACTTTTTAAATTTTGCATTTTAATCCCTTACCATAATCTAATATCTTTAAATATTTTAAATACTTTATTAAATATTTTTCATTACTATTTTCCATTATTTTAATTAATTAATTAATTATTTATTTTTTTAAAAAAATTTGAATTTAGTCTCTGGTCAAACCGACGCATGAGTTTAATGACACATGTGACTTGGGCCTAAATTTGCAGATATGACATGGATTCAATTGGCACTACACACTGGACAGTAGGACTAAGAAAGTGTTGTTTGAATGGATAACAAAGTTGAAATTTTCTAACGGTTACATATCGAACATGGGTAGATGTGTGGATAAATAGAGGTTGAGGCTATTTGGCATGAAAAGTCACGACTGTCATGTCTTTAGGTAGATGATGCCAATTGAATTTCGAGAACTTCTACTTGCTAATGTGTGGAAGGCTATCATCGAGCTTAACTTGTTTTTTTAGAACTCTAACTACAGTAGTAATTACAAATGAAGGCATGGCAAGACTTGAATCAGACATCCCAATCATTTTATGTAAGTTGGAAAAAATATTTCCTCTATATTTTTTTTGATTCTATGGCACATCTTCCAGTTCACTTACCTCATAAGGCACCCATTACCGAGCCTGTGCAGTTTCGGTAGATGTATCCATTTGAAAAGTTAGTAATACATAACTTCTCAAACATAATGATGTAATGATAAGTAATCATCACATATATCTTATTAATCATATCACTCTATAGGTATCTTCGAAAATTGAAGCTCAATGTTGGAACAAAGCATATGTGGAAAGCTTGATATGCAATGCATATGTAGTTGAGGAAGCATCAACTTTCTATTCGTACTATTTCAAGGATTATGTGCAAATGAAATCAAGATTCGTGCCTCAAAATTATAAAGATGGTTATATTCCATCAGACGACCCTTTAAACCTATCCATTTTCAAATACAAAGGTAGGCCACTTGGTCATGCCAGAACAAGACATATGACTCCTCAAGAATGCAAGGCTGCTCATTTTTACATTTTTCTTAATTGTGAAGAAGTTGAATCATATGTTAGGTTAGTATTCCTCTGAGTGGGATATCTCATCTTTATGATACTTTTTACAACTTAATAATATCTTAATTAATATGTGCATACCTCCATCAAATCATAGGATTTACTCTGATATGCTGCAACACCTATATCTGAACATTACTAATGCAGAAGTGGATTCTAAAATTAAGGCGGACTTTACCATCTGATTCAAAGACTATGTGAGCCTTCCTTTCTCAATATGTCAATTGAACTTATTATTTTTAACATGTGTCAAACACTATATCATTTTGATTCAAACATATGATCCAAACTCTGATATTAACAACACCTTTATCAAAGATCTTGCAAAAGGTCCTTTGGGAACTATTACAACATTCAATGGCTATTTTGTTAATGGATATAAGTTTCACATAGCTGGACATGGTGCAAGTATAATGTCAATGAACACTAGAGTTTTCATAAAGGGCCAAAACTATAGCCATAATGCAAATGATTGGTATGGCCAGTTAAAGAAAGTTGTGCAACTGGAATATCCTAACTGGCCAATTAAGCGAACATTTCTCTTAATGTTCTTACCCAAGCTTGCGAAGGGACAAATGCGATTGATGGTTTGTAATGAAAGTCAAACCAAGACAAGTTGTTAAGATGCCAGAAAAATCTTCTTGGAGTACACGTGTGCATGAACCTCTTCCATTTTAAGAAGAGTTAATTAAAATTCACAATATTGAGATTACTAAAGAAGATTAACAAATGACATTGAATGATCCAATAGGTGACCTAGAAGATATTGCAGATGATGCTGATGATATTGAAGAAGAAGAAAAACAAGAAGAATCAAAATTACAAGTAGAAAGTTCATCTAATTCAGATGAAGAATTTGATTTTAGTGATAACAATGAAACTGACACTGAATAAAGGTAGTAGTAGTTGGGTATTGTTTTCATATACAATCTAGTTAACTGTTAATTGTGTTTTGTTATATTATTTTTTTAGTCAAGTATGAGAGGTTGAGGTCGGTCTAGAGATGGCTCCACTAGAGGTGGTAGAGGATGAGGCATCGGGAGGGGTGCTATTTCATCTGCAGTAGATTTTACTATGTCAATATCATCTAGAGCCATTGTTGTATCAGCTGGAACAAAGACAGCTGACATATCTACAGCTATCCTATCGACATCAGTAGGCCCATCCTATTATCTACTTGGTACTGCAGGACCACCCATAAAGAGATTTGAGACATCACATTCTCCAGGAGCAGGCCTAGAGTCACAACCACTATTGGTGCTACTCATTCACATTTGCATATCCTTGATACTCTTGGTTCAGATATTGTTGTCGGGAGCAGTTATAATGGTAGTCGTAAGCAAATTCGACTGCATGATGAGAGGTGAGACATTGCATTCATGTTTATTTTACATTATGTAAAGTTAAGTTAATTGTAATATTTGTTTATTTATATATCTAATATGGTAAAATTTAATAATTGAAGGTTTGTTGAGTCCCACGACATGGCTGCTCGGATATCTCGCATATTTCAGGAGCAGTTACATCCAGAGGGCTATAGGTGGAAATCGGTTCCACAAGAGTTATTTCTATTGGGGGGAGTTCCAGGTAAAATTTATTGTCGTTTTGAACTACAATGTTATAATAAAGAAAACAAGAAAACATATTGATTGATTGCTTTACATATCTAATTAGAATGTTGAGAATGTTTGGGAATAATTCGAATGATTGAAAATGGTTGAGAAATATAAATTGATTGGATAAATATCAAATAACTAATTGTGTGAAATGATTGGAATTGATAATTTTTCTTGGGATGTGTGAATTGATATTGAAAAATTTTACAGGTAAATTTTAGTTTATGCCTTTTATAGGGGAAACTCTATCTGTTTTTTTAAACTCTTGTATATGGTAACTAAATTTGTCTAAAATGTATTTCCTTCAGAAATGCTATATTTGGGAGGAGGCAATGACAGTAATGATGAAGGTTGCATGAGAGCAACTCTCGAGTAAGAGATACACAAATATACTCTACTGCTGGAGACGACATGGACTACCTCCCTATGTGTCAGATAAAGTTTGGGAGAGTTGGCAGCAAAAGTGGGCTGATCCCGCATTCTAGATAGTGAGAGATCACCATGAAAGAAACTGTTAGAGTGACTGGTGGTTCAGGATCCGACCATCAAGCCATACTTGCAAATTTATTTCCATTGCTAAGCACGCTAGACGGATTGTAAGAAATCTAATTTTTTTAACACTTCAATAAAATCACTTTTTCATATCTAATATATAATTTGTTTATTTTAGAAGATGACAGAGGGGGCTCCTCCTAGCAATGAGACGAATATGCAGAAAACTCCTAATGGGTTAAGATAGTACGTGGATTAGCGTGCAAGACAAGTTAGGGTAAATGCTTCATTTGTCTTTAAATAGTAGAATAATTCATTAATTTGATTATTTGACAAGATGTTTCATTGTAGGAACGAATTAATGAGCTCATTGCTTAGGTGTCCCGAGATGAATCCGGGAACCAGGTTGATTTGTCCTAGGAGGATCAGGATCGAATATTCCTACAGGCTGTTGATGCTTTTTCATAGAGCTAGTACTTGTATGGGATAGGCCAGAAAAAGTCCTATAGTTCTACATCTAATGCATTGACATTTAGGCTCTAGCTTGAGGTAGCTCATCAATGGATTTGAGAGTTGAGGCATCACAATCTAATTTGCAGCAATAGGTGCATGCGGTAGAGCATGCGATGGAGGAGAGGATACTTCAGGTGATGGAGCATGTAGAGTATCTTCTGGCGCAGAGCAAGTGCCCTCACCACCCTCTACATAAATGCTAGCAACTAATCACCTCCTCATAATCAGCCACCTCCAGATGATCAGTAGCCATGATTTGTGCTTCCATTTTGTTTTCATTTCATTGTATTTTTTTTCAAACAATACTTTTTTATGTTGTTAACATTTTATTGTATTTCCAAATTTATAGTAATATTACAATTTTATATTAAATAAATAAAATTTCTTTATTTATTAAATAATTTAATTATAATATATTTTATAATTATAAATTAATCATATAATAATATAAATAATAATAATTATTTATAAATTTAATAATAATAATAATAATAATAATAATAATAATAATAATAATAATAATAATAATAATTAAATTAATGGTCACTATTAACGATCATAATTAAGTGGTCGTTATAAAAAGAGCGACCACTAATTAGCAACCTATAACACCCCCTCACCTCAATAGCTCGTGCACAGATAAGGGAGCGCTACACTAGTTTCTTTCATCTTTAACTTATTTTTTGAAAAACATTCCATATTCATATATTTATTTTATCTCGAATAATATAAAGAAAAATAACATACGTTTTATTTACATAGAATAATGTTTATAAAAAAATCAAGTTAATTTTATAAAACCATAAAAGATATTACATAATTCCAAATACAAAATATAAGATAATTTTTTTTTGTGACCCACAGTTTGTAGAAACTAGTTGCTTTACTAGACTTGGATCACCATTGCCTTTATCAAAAACTTCAGTTACTTCTTTAAATCTGTGCGAAAAGAAACTCACACACTAAGCTCTAGGCTTAGTGGTGCATATAAATAAAACAATAAACTATTTTATACATGTATTGTCATGTATGTTATGTATCATATTATTATTATATTATTATTTTTTTATTATTTATACATTTACAATTCTTATCTTATTACATTCTAGCATGCATAATTATCACAAATCATGATTATTTTTACTTTTGATAATTTCTTTATTCTCACAACACCTATGAACCATTACTAGGATAACAGAGTTGCCATCCAGGCACCTAGGAATGACACCCGGGCATTATGATTTGCGCATACAAGTTACATTATCGACTTTAATAATGTTGTCATTAACAAAGTCGATAATGTAACTTGTATGCTGGTAATAACTTTAATAATAGTATCATTACCGATTTTAGTAAAAGTGTCATTATCGTCTTCAACAATAGTATTATTACCAGCTTCATTAATCATGATATTATCGACACTAATCAAGGTTCGTGGCATTGTTACACCAGTTATACGCTAATCAATTACAACCTTTGGACCAGTAGCCCGCAAGATCTAGTTTCTAGCCTATAAATCTTATAACAATCAATGCTAACTCAAAATATGGAAATCATATGAGAAGCCAGGAATCAAGAATCAAAGTATGACTATCCCTGTAGGCTCTCTCTTGGCCACTGGTTGGACTGTCCTGTTATGATGCTTGATTCAAGAATCCGCAAACAATTTTCAAACTAATGGTTACTATACATACGGATCGTAGACTATTTGGTATGGCTGATTTAAAGATTAGAGGAAGAGAAACTAACCAAACATATTTGTTGATTTCACAAAGGAAAATACAAAGTTTCTCCTTTCTTTTTCCTCTTGAAGAGGTATATATAATACTTAGGTAGTGGAATCATGCATCACTGCTTATATCAAAATATTCCTTAATAGTAATACAACTATTTGACAAGGACATAAAGCAAAAGTAAGACACACTATTCAGCTATCACGCTTGCTGAATTATTACAACTTTTTTACAAAGTGACAAACTTAGTGGGAGACACACTTTATTATTTTCTGATGGGTTCATGTGATGAAGACATGTTAAGATCTTCAAGTGTCGGTTCTGGATCATAATGGGGCCAATCATCAAGATCAGCTGGTTCATTTGGAAATGTAGGTCAAGTATTTGGATCATATCTTTTTGGCCCTACTTGGCATGTCAAACTATCCTAAGTCAAGTTCTAAGTTAGGTGTTATAGGGCTTACTTAACATTATTAAAATTCATAATTATTAACTTTGCACTTTTCATGCATTTAATGGCTCATTTAATCACATAATTACTCAATAAAAATATTATTTGCATGATATAAGAAGGTCCACATTATTTTTCACATCAAATCTCTCAATTGATATTATGCCCTGTTACTGGCAGATTCAATGCTCTATATAAGACCTTAATTTTGAACATGTTAGAAGTTGAATTAAATTATAAGGTCTTCTCAAGAAGTTTAACACTAAATCTTAGATTTGATATGCAACTTGAATCAATAAATTTTGAGTTATGTAGAAAAAGATATGGTTAAACGAACACTGACTGGTCACTAATAATTTTGCATAGAATTTTCTGAACAGATTATAGGTCCGAATTTTATGTATTTTTCTAGAAAACTTCAGATATATTTAGATTTTACAAAACAACTGACACCTATAGTTAATTTTTTTAAAAAAAAATTGATAATATGAAAAACATACAACAAATTGTGAAAATTACTTATTGAACTAATAGTTAATATTTAAGATTATTAACAATGTTAAAATTACTTATTGAACTAAATAGTTAATGTTTTAAAGCTAAAATGACAAACATATAGCAAATCGTGAAAAATTTCGTAGGAGACTTATAATACTAATGCAAGACAATGACATGAAAATTTTAACCTAAAAGCCAATTTGAAAATTGTTAGATTCTCATATACAATTGCTAAAGTAATTAAAAACCAAAGCCATATATAGTATTCAATCTCAGTAATAATTATCAACAAGCTCCCAAAGTGAACAAAAACTTCAACATAAAATTAACAAAAAGAAAAGGCACAAAAAATAGAAAAGATAAATAAACTTCTTTGCAAAAAAAAGTAGAAGATCAAGTACCAATAGCAATAAAGTGGAGAACATACAACTCCTTGGCTAACTAGTGGTGAGAATCAACTTTAACATGTGCAAAATCAACTTATTTTCTCCTTACCAAACTCCTCATACAACCTTCCAATGCAGGAAACCAACCTTTATTTTGTGAATTAATAAGAAAATGATTTCTTGTTGTCACCATTATAGCTACGATATGGAGGTTAAAATTCAAACATGGTAGTAGAAAAATGGAGACTCAAATTTGAACATGTTAGTAGGAAAAGTGGAAGAAAAAAGCTAAAGAGGAAAAAAATAAAGAATACATTTCCATGTGTATATCTAGCAACCAACAAATAATATAGCTCTTGTCGATGCTGCCGCTGCTACGATAGGTCCATAATCGATGCGATAAAGGTATTACAAGTTAGGTTTATATTGAGAGCTTAAGATGGAGATAGCTGATGCATGCAATTGGGTTTCAAGTTCTAAGGTAAGAGAAAAAGATATATGCAGTTGGGTTTCAAGTAAAAGATATAGAGAAGGGTCATGACAAACACCCATTGTATACTAATATGCGTCTACTTTTATTAAAGTCAGACACATATGAGTGTAGAGATATTATGCTTCTGTTTTTTTTTCTAAAAACAGACACATATAGCCTTAATAAAAATAAAAATAAAACACACTGTATATATATATATATATATATATTGTTTCAATTTGGCCAAAATAAAATTAGTTTAATATTATACATTAACTCAAAATTATGTGAAACATTTAAAATATTTTGCATTAATATTTAGTTTTTAGATATGCATGCAAATTTTATTAGTTATTATAATAATTTTATTTGCAATTTTATTGATTTATTATAAATTAATTATTTGAATAATTATTAAATTAATTCAAAGGAAAATTAATATTTATGTATAAAAATATTCTTCAACAAAATTCGAAGAAAAATTATTGTTTATTAATAAATAATAGGTGTCTATTATTTGTTAAGACAAATATCTAAAGTATAAGACATATGTATCTATTTTTTGTTAAGACAAACATATAAAGTATAAGTTGAATTTTAAATGTCTGACATTTATATTAACAAACATATATCTAATTAAAATATTTTTCAATAATTAATTCAAAGGAAAACTATTGTTTATTAATAAACAAAGGTGTCTGTTGTTTGTTGAGACAGACATCTAAAGTACATCATATGCATTTTTTTTATTAAGATAGACACATAAAGTGAAAAGATAGACACATAAAGTGAAAGTTGAATTTTTTTATGTCTGTCGTTTATATTAACAAACGTATATATCTTGTCATTTTATTAAATATATACAAAAATGTCACTGCTTTTATTTTATGCAACTGGTATTTTTACAATAAACATGTATAACCTTCACTTAAAGGTGTTTTTGTACTAGTGTAAATTAGATATTCATTCTTTTCACATATTAAGCAAGTTAACATTTTGTACCTCTAATTTCATATTAAGAAACAGATCTTGTAATGCCCATAAGTTAGGACTTAGAAATAACATGTAATAGGGGTATAGGTAGGGTATATAAGTGGTTATAGGTTTCAGAATATGAAAATAGTTAAAAAGACATGAAAAAGTAAGGCTTCATAGTGTTCATGCCAGTGAATGCATTGTCACAGCTGTGAACATCGTGAAGTAAGTTTTTTTGAAGCTAAACAGCTTCATGGTCATGGATGAAAATTCATGCTCATGAAACCCTGTAGTATAAAATGAATAGTTTGTGTTTTGTTAGACTTTTACATTATTCCACCTTAAAACCCTTTCCACCGGATCCTTGTTAAACTAGAGACTATTTCCTTCAATTCCCTTCGATTCTTAGCAATCATAACATGAAATCAACCTTAGTAATAAGGTTAAGTTGATAGAAACAAAGGATTTCACTTTTCTAATAAGGACAAAATTGGAGAAAAAGAAAATTTTAGTTTTTAAATCCTAACGCAATATAATTTTTACGTAAAAGAGGTAAGAAAAGGATTTCATTTTTCCTTCGTTCTTCCTTTAGTTTAATTATGTTTAATATGGGGATTAGAGATTAGAGACCTTTAATAGATGACTGAGTTAGGGTTTGCTTTGATAATAGCATATGGCGTGTTAATACTCACTTAGATAATAATTCCCTGTTCTTATTACATGTTAGGGATCGCAAAATATAGTGAAGAAACCCATTAAAGGGATTAGAGATGTTGGAGAGGTCAATTATTAAGGCTCCAATTTAGGTTTGTATATATATGCATTTAAATTTGATTTTTGGCATGTTGTGTGATAAATTATGAGATGAATATGTTAATTGGCATGATTTTGGTATGTTAGTTTCTAAAATGAGATTATGAGACATGTTAAACTTGTTATGCACAATGACCATTGGCAATTGAGGTTTATAGAAGTTATAACTTGATAATTGAAGGCATATAATCTATTTAAATTGATTAAATGTTGTAAATTTTCATGTTTACGAATTAGTGATTGTTGTATTTTGCTGAAAGTATTGATAGGAGTGGCTAACATTGGTTAGCCTTACTGCCTTGTGGTGGTGTGCCATAAATTGGATATTTGCTGTGAAATTTTTGAAATCTATAGGTTCACGCCTGTGACACATTGATCATGCCTGTGTCAAATGTGATTCATGAACGTTACATAATGTTCACGCTCGTGAATGTAAAAGTGGACATCATCGTTCATGATATAGGTCATGACTTGGGTCACAAGATGATAATCAATGAATAAAGACTTCACAGCCATGAATGATAATTCATTCTCATGAAGCCTTATAAACAGAAATATATATTGATTTTTATGATGATGGACTAACACAGTATTGATATGCACACACACTTTGCATGATGTAATAAGATGTTATACAATATTAGTACCAAATATGGTTTATTTGCTTCAAATCACAAAGTAATATGTGGATGATATGTGTAAACCATGAAATGGATTATTAATTGAGTTGAATAACCAAAATTACAATTAATAGTGCCCATTCCCTATACAAGGACTAGCATAGGATAGGTAGCATGCCATTGAGTGGTTTATGGTACCGTAGCTTATATCACATGGATTTATATTTTAGGGACAAGGTGGCTTAAGATCGGGTGAGAACGCTCTTGATCCCATATGCATGCAATTTTGATTAATACTCAATCAAGGTAGCTTAAGCTTGGGTAAGAGCATCTTGACTTGAAAAGCTCAGTTGAGCATTATATAGATAGATATAGTTTGTGAGCAATGTGGCTTAAGCTCTAGTAAGAGCACTCATATTTCACAACCTACATCCATAGTCGGATCTAAAGTATTGGGATATAAGCTATAAACCATAAAAGGAATAAGGGAAACCAACTATATAATTGAATAAGGAATACATAAACCAAAAATCGGTCAAACAATGTAAAACCAAAACCAAGGTTAAGTATAACAGATATATGAGAAAACCAGTAACCAAGTAAACAGAACGAGGAAATGGAAATTGTATTATGTAACATAAATGTTATACGGATATAATGATATGGTTTCACTTATGTATAATATGACATATATGTGTTTTTAATTCAGTAGACTATGTATGTATAAATTATATTGATATATGATGACATGATCGAGCACACAAGTATGTAAACATTATATATATGCTAGAATTTTTATGCCTATATGTACCACTAAGTTTTAATGTATGAATTTGTCTACACATAGGTTTGGAGCCAATAGATAGCTAAATTGAGTGGAAAAGGAGTTTGTGCCAGTCAGAGCAGTCTAAGTACACCCGTGTGTGGATCAGTTTCATTTCATTTCATTTATTTTTCATTTGTGTTTTACCATCATGACATGGGATGTAGATAATTATTTTATTCTTGCTTTTCAATAAAATTTAAGGAACATGTATTTGGATTTGGTTTATGTTAAAACACGGATGGATTAGATTTTGTAATAAAGGGTTGTTGTTGCCCAAACCAGTTTATTTTGATAATAAGGATCTATTATTTATTTGGTTTTGATCCAAATGCAAGAAATTAGTTTTTATACAATATATGATATATGGGATGTATGGTTTTTGTATGTTATACAAATACAATGAATAAGATAGGAAAAAGTTTTTACTTGAAACAAATTTATATGGATCTAGATATGTGGCATCCTCCGATATAATTACTATATGGGTGGGTATTACAGATCTTATTTAAACCTCACAAGGTTGGGGCTACCACATGACTTTTATCAAATTCTTTCTGTAAAGACCAATGGTTAGCTACCAACCTTATTTGTTTAACTTCCCCATAGTAGATCTAGGCTCAACTTCCTTTTTCATCCAATAAAAAAAATTTTCTTCTTGTGCTTGGTAACAACACCTATATCTTTTTCTTCACAATCCATATGAGGTCTCTACTCGTCTTCCACTCATCTTAACCTATTTTTGTTGATCTTTACTTTCATTCCCATTTATAATACTAATCCGGATTCACAAGCTTATTTTGATTCATTAGGATACGGTAGATAAGTGTGTAAAGGTAGCATGACAAGGAGGTAATTTCAAGTTTCAAACTTTGGGTAGCAAGGGGGTTAGCATTTATGTTTTCTATAACTAGTATGTACATTCTTATGCATACACTATTTACTCCAGATTAAATTAGGCATTATCGCTGAGTTTTTTTTAAATGGTCTTACATAAGATTTCATTAGTAGCACCAAATATAATATCATCCACTTTCATAAGGATGGCTAGAATAATGATCAATGAGTATGAGTTATCAACCTACTTTTGGCCCAAAGCTACCAATACTGCCTATTACATTTTAAATCACGTTTTCAAAAGGTCTATTTTAAATAAAACCTCTTTTGAGCTATGGAATGAAAGAAAATCAAAATCCCATACCTTTGAGTATTTGGATGTAAATGTTTTATATTGAACACTAAGGACAACTTTGGAAATTTTGCCTCTAAATCCGATGAAGATATCTTCTTAGGATACCTCATAGCTAGCAAAACTTATAGATTCTTTAATAAGAGATCATTTGTTGTAGAGGAGTCCATGCATGTTGTTTTTGATGAATCTAGTAAACTTGACCTTGAGAATGTAGTGTTCTTGATGATGTTATAAGTTCAACGAAGAATCTTGATCTTGATCATGAAAAAGATGGTGAGACTTCAAAGAAAAATGATAATAATGATTAAGATGAGTAATAACAAGAGAAGCATTAAGAGGAACAACCATATCAAGCTCAGGAGCAAGGCACCCAAGAGCTACCAACTGAGTCAAAATTTGTAAGAAACCACCCCATGGAGCAAATCATTGGTGATTTGACCAAAGGTATGAATACCCAATCTCATCTTAAGCTTTTAGATTATAATCATGTTTTTGTCTCTCAAATTAAACCAAAGACCATTGAGGAGGTTCTTAGTGATAAGAGTTTGGTGATTACTATGTAAGAGGAACTCAACCAATTTAAGAGAAATAAGGTTTGGACTTTAGTTCCAAGACCTAAGGACTACCCAATTATTGTTAGTAAATAAGTTTTTAGGAACAAGTTAGATGAACAAGGTCACTCACTAGGAACAAAGTTAGATTGGCTGCCAAAAGATATAACCAAGAAAAAGGTATAGACTATGATGAAACCTATACTCCAGTTGCAAGATTAGAAGCCATTAGGATTCTTGTAGCATATGCATGTCACATGAATATTAAGCTTTTTCAAATGGATATTAAAAGTTCATTTTTAAATGGCTTCATAGAAGAGGAAGTTTATGTTGGGTAACTTCTCGATTTTTGAAGTCATGCATTTCCAAACCGTATTTTTAAGCTCACTAAGGCCTTGTATGTTTTGAAACAAGCTCCAAGAGCTTGGTATGAAAGGCTTAGTGCATTTCTTTTGGAAAATAGATTGTCAAAAGGACATATAGATACTACTCTTTTTTATTAAAAATTACAAGATGACATCTTGCTTGTTCAAATTTATGTTGATAATATTATTTTTGGGTCTACTAATGAATCTCTTTACAAAGAATTTGCTAAGTGTATGATTAGGGAGTTTGAAATGAGAATCATGAGAGAGATCAAATTCTTCCTTGGTCTTGAAATCAAGCAAAGAAGGAGGTCATCTTCATCAACCAATATAAGTACACTAAATTTTTTTTGAAAAAGTTTGGAATGGAAGGATGCAAGTGTGCCAAGACTCCAATAAGCACATCAACAAAATTGGACAAAGATGAAAAGGGTAAGGCTATAAATGAAAAGCTCTATAGAGGTATGATCATATCACTATTATACCTTACAACTTCTATATTTGATATAATATTTACTGTATGCTTGTGTTGTAATATCCACTCATACAGTAAGACATGACCCCAACATACAAGTGAATGCCACATGACCGAATGCCTTATTAACCTATTCCGATTAAAACTTTTTTCTATCTTATTCAATATACTTGTATCATGTTCATAACCCTGTAAAACATGCATAAATAAAATATTTGTTTACCATATAGTGGATAAACTAAAAAATGAATAAAACAAAATCTGTCTGAATAAGCACGATATCCTTATTATCAAATAATCTGGTTTAGCTTTCCTAAACCGTTTATTACAAAATCCATCCTTATATAAAATAAGATAATTTAATCAACTTTAACTAAATGTTTGTCTTAATTAAAAATACAATTCAGATGACTGTCTCGATCCCATGTCATGAGAAATAACAAATGAACATAAATAAAATGGAAATCGACCCAACACAATGGGACAATTCTGACTTTTTTTATGGGCTCAAACTCCTCTTCTCGTCAACTCAACTGTCTAATAGCTCAAAACCTGTGTATAGGCAAACCTATATGCTAAGCTATTGAAAGCTTAGTGGTATATATGAGAATAAAAATTATAACATGCATTCTCACATTTTCATAGTATATGTAGTTGTACAGTGTACATACCTGAGTGCTCCATCATGCCATCATATAACAAAATATTTTATCCATACTTAGTTTACTGAATTACAACATAAAATTAATGTAACACCTAACACCTTATACATCTATATACCGCATATACTGATTTTATATTATGTTATCACATATGGAACATGATTAAATAAAATTCATGTTTACAACGAGTAATATTTTTTTAACTCATCTCATATTATTAACAATAATTTCACAATTATTATGGAAGCTTTAATCATAGCCTATAACATCACATATATTAATAACTTAAACTTTACATTTAAAAGTTATCAATTTTACAAGTTGAATCCATAATATATATATATATATATATATATATATATATATATATATATATCCTAGTACATATTCATTGTAATTATAAATATGCAAGTATTCAACCCCCAAATATAAATGATATGCTTTTATGCTTATGAGGAATGCAAGGAGAGAGAGTGAGGAGGCTCGACCGGTAACCTTTGATCCATGACTTCTATATGCACCTCAAGATGAACTACTACTCTTCTCTACCTGAAAAAAATGATGCAAACTAATGAGTTGCGGCCCAGTGAGAATAATCATCAAATGAGCTCTAAAGTACAAAGCAACTCATAGTAACAAATCATAAATCCAATGCATACCATATATATTCTATTCCACTCACCTTTATCATATAATCACAAATGAAATTTAAAAATATAATCATTATTCTTTACTTATGCTTATGCTTTGCTCATTTGATTTTGTTGTGACCAAGTTAAACGGATATTGCCCCGGGTTTCCATGTGAACATTTGTCATATGGACATTTGCATTTTCTAGCTAGCTTGATCATTTGTTTCATTTGCACATTTGTTGGGCCATAGGCCTCTTCTTTTGCTTTGCAATACCAATTAATCAGTCACAACGCCTTTTAAGTTCATATGCATATGCTCTTATACTTAAGTATTTATCAACTATTGTATCTTATCACATATACCATACATATACCACATATATACCTTGCATATACTATAAAAATACCATATATATATCACACATGTCAAACATATACCTCAAATATACCACAAGTATACCACTTATATGTAACACAATTGTCACAAATTATTCATCATCATAATATCAATGACAAATCACGACAATCATATGAATCATATAATTATAATTCACTTCACATAACAAGCAATATTTATGTGTACTAAAGAAATCACTTGATAATTAGACTCACTTTTATTTCCTTTGATTCCGACCCTTAACTTATTATCTATCCCTGTGGATCTCCAATATGCTGTGAGCCTATATGGTAATATAATTTATTAATTCATGCTTAGAGAGACTTAATGTGGCTTAAATAAATTAATATGCATTTTTAATATCAATAAATAAGATTTTTCCTATGAGGCAGTGTGACCTTATGAGACTGTTTAGCCTATAACTTTTTATATACTTGACCAATTAATCTGATTCTTGTTTCTAATTAAAATTAACATATAATTATATAACATATTAAAATTTCAGATCAATTGGAGTATTTTACAAGTTTTGGTGGAATTTCTACACGTATTCTATTTTCTGCCCTATTTTCTGCCTTTAGGCAGTTTCAGGGTACCAACTTAGGTTCATCATAACTTACGATATATAATTCATATTTCAATGAAACTTTACAAAAAAACTATATGGATTGAAATGGAACATATTTCATGTTTATAACTTTTATCAATTATGTCTCTAAGGCCCTAAAATTATAAGCAACATTTTACTGCTGTAGAACGGAGTTGGTTTTCAGGACAGTATGACTTGTAACAGACAAAACTTACTCTATACATAACATATTAAGATGAAATTAGTACCCAAATTTAGATAAGACATATACCTATAATGGTTATGTTTTGATAATTTACAGAATCGATCTGTAAGAAGCTCAAAATAATTAACCAAATTTTTGGACATGTACAGGGCACTTAGCAACTATGGAACATTCATAGTTCTCTTCATCATAACTCAAAATGCACACAATATATGAAGCTGAAATTTGGTATATAGATACATAACACACATAAATAAAAATTTTATGCGTTTATATACTTCAAATAATGTCTTTATCATATTCAAAACTAATCAAAATGTGGCTAATTCAGCTAGAGTTTGCATCCGGATCAGTTTTAGTAGAGAGAGAATTTCTCTTCCTATACACCAAATCTTGCCAAAATATTTACATATCCATAAATATAAGACATAAAGGAACACTTGTTATTTTTTATACTTCTCCATATTTGATCTCTAAAATCATCAAAACTCTAGTACAAAACACTGCCTATTTATGAATCCTAAACACCATAATCAAGATTAACACAAAATAATTATTTACTCACCTATAATCACCATTGGCTAACCTTGTTGCTGTAATTTTTGGAGTGAAAAGAGAAGAAAATATTGCTAGAACTTCAAAGAAATGGACTGAAGAAATGAAGCAAAGAAGAAGAAGAAGAAGAGGAAGAAGAAGAAAATAAGGACTTAGCCTAAGTCAAAGCCACCAAAATTTCCTTCTCATCCATCCATCTCTCTCTTTTTTGACTTTTCTTTTTATTTTTATTTTCATTTTTATTTTTCTGAATTTTTATTTTTTTATTTTTATTTAATTATTCTTATTATTATTATACAATTACATGTATCTAGACATACTAGTCAATACCAGAAATACAACTTAATCTTCTACTTGAATTTAATTAGTTAACTATATTAAATTTAATTAATTCAATCTAGTTTCTTTGTTCACTTAAATATTAATTTCATATCATTTTCATCTATATTATAAAACAGACATGTGTACTTCTATACAATTGTAAAATACATGAAATGCATATTATGCATATGTTCAAGTAAAATACATGTAAAATGCATATGTTCAAATGAAATGCATGTAGATATGCATGTGGAAAAGTCAAGGATGTTATAATTCTCCCCTCCTTTTAAAAATTTTCTCCTCGAAATTTAATACCTGGAAACAGTTGTGGATATTGCTCTTTCATACTTTCTTCTGTTTCCCATGTTGCCTCTTCTTGTGAATGGTTTCTTCATAACACCTTAACTAATGGTATTTCTCAGTTTCTCAATTGTTTAGTTCTGTATCCGATGATTTCAACTGGTTCTTCGACATAAGTCATGTCATCTGCAATCTCAATGGCTTGATCTTTAAGTACATGTATAGGATCTGACCTGTACCTGTACCTTCTAAGCATGCTCACATGAAACACATTATGAATCTGAGCCATCTTTGGTGGTAAAGCCAATCTGCATGCCAGTGGACCAACCTTCTCAAGAATTTCGTAAGGCCCTATGTATCTTGGACTCAATTTACCTTTTTTGCCAAATCGAATTACCCTTTTCCATGGAGATACTCATAGAAATACCTTCTCACCCAATTCAAATTCCATCTCCCTTCTATGTTGATCAACATAACTTTTCTGTCTGTCCTGTGCTGCCTTTAGCTTAATCTTAACAACCTTGATTTTATCCACTGTATTTTGTACTATCTCTGGCCCTTCTAATGCATATGCACCTTCTTCATCCCAGATGATAGGGCTTCTGCACTTTTTTCAGTACAATGCCTCATATGGAGCCATCTGAATACTGCTATGATATTGGTTATTGTATGCAAACTCCACCAATGTTATATACTCATCCTAAGCTCCCTTGAATTCTATAACACATGTTCTAAGCATTTCTTCTAATGTCTGTATAGTTCTCTCTGATTGTCCGTCAGTCTGTGGGTGGAATGCAGTACTGAAATTCAATTTTGTTCCCAATGCATTCTATAAACTCACCCAAAAATGTGAAGTAAACCGTGGATCTCTATCTAACACAATGGACACTGGAATTCCATACAATCTAACTATCTCATTCACA
Organism: Triadica sebifera; assembly: GCA_023653625.1. Lineage (NCBI taxonomy): Eukaryota > Viridiplantae > Streptophyta > Magnoliopsida > Malpighiales > Euphorbiaceae > Triadica > Triadica sebifera. The sequence continues at coordinate 11,412,626 of CM042898.1, read as the reverse complement.
TACAATTTGACCAAACTCTCAAGTGTACACCCCCCCATCTAATAGGTAGAAAATGTGTTGACTTGGTTAATTTGTCAATAATTACTTATATTGCATCAATTTTCCGTGGAGTTTTGGGCAATCCATAAACAAAATCCATCGTTATCTTTTCCCATTTCCTTTCTGGCACTAGTAAAGGATGTAGTTTACCAACTGGTGCTTAGTGTTCTATCTTAATCTACTGACATGTTAAGCATTTAGAAATGTATTCAGCTATGTCTTTTTTCATTCTTGGCCACCAGTAATGAGGTTTTAAACTGTGATACATCTTAGTCATCCCTGAATGCATTGCATAAGGTGTATTGTATGCTTCTTCCATTATTTCCTGGCGTAAGTTATCAATGTTTGGAACACATATGCTTGACCTTAACATCAATACATCGTCTTGCAATTGAAAATATTTACTATTTCCTTGCCTTACTAATTCAATTTTCTCACACAATTTAGGATCTTTACTTTGTGCAACTTTGATCCTATCCTTCAATATAGGTCTGACTTGAATAGCAGCAATCAATGATCCACCATCATGCATATTCAATTGAATATTCATGGACCGTAATTGAATCAAATATGGAAAAGAGGATGCTTGCAAGTGAGCTACACTGCTACTGGCCTTCCTACTCAATGCATCTGCTACCACATTGGCTTTCCCTATATGGTATTCAATTGTATAGTCATAATCTTTTAACAGCTCTAACCATCATCTTTGTATCATGTTTAACTCTTTCTGTGTCATCAAGTAACCCAAGCTTTTATGGTTTGTGAAGATCTGGAATGTCTCACCATACAAATAATGCCTCCAAATCTTCAATGCAAATACAACTGCAGCCAGTTCTAAATCATGCACTGGTTATGAGATCTCATATGGTCTCAGTTGTCTGGATGCATAAGCTATCACCTTACCATGTTACATCAACACACATCCCAAGCCTTGGTGAAAAGCATCACTATATACTGTAAACCCACCTGTACCTATAGGTATGGTTAACACTGGTGCTGAGGTTAGCTTGTATTTTAGTTCATCAAAACTCTTTTGACATTCTGGAGTCCACTTGAAAGACACATTCTTTCTTAACAATTTGGTCAAAGGGCTAGCAATCAATGAGAACCCATCAACAAATCTACGATAGTATCCGGCTAAACCTAAAAAACTACACAATTCTGACACATTCTTAGGTGCTTCCTAACTCACTATGGCCTTAACTTTATTTGGGTCAACCTCTATGCCTTTTCTCGATACTATATACCCAAGAAACACAACATGATCAAGCCAGAATTCACACTTACTAAACTTTGCATACAATTGTTTTTCCTGCAAAGTCTGAAGCACTATTCTTAAATGCATCTCATGTTCCTCTTTACTTTTAGAGTACACCAGATGTCATCTACGAAGACAACAACAAAATTATCCAGATAAGGTTGAAATACCTTATTCATCAAAGCCATTAAAGTAGCCGGTGCATTGTTTAATCCAAATGGCATGACTAGAAATTCATAGTGGCCATATCTAGTACGAAATGCAGTTTTAGGAATATCTACCTCAGCTATCTTAAGTTGATAATAGCCTGATTTCAGGTCAATCTTAAAAAAGACTTGAGCTCTATGTAACTGATTGAATAAGTCATCAATTCTAGGTAAAGGATACTTATTCTTCACTGTCACTCTATTTAGTTGTCTATAGTCTATACACAATCTCATCGTTCCATCTTTATTTTTTACAAACAACATTGGGGCTCCCCAAGGTGAGCCCTTATCAAGAAACTCTTGCAATTGAGTTTTAAGTTCTTTTAATTCAATCGGAACCATCATTTAAGGAGATATAGAAATAGGTGCAGCTTCTGGCACCAAATTTATAGTAAATTCTATCTCTCTATCTGGTGGCAACCCAGACAAATCCTCTGGAAATACATCTGGCAACTCACAGACTACTGGAATATTCTCCAGCATATTATCTTGAGTTCTTATATCTGTCACATAGGCTAAGAAAGCCTCACACCCTCCTTTCACCATTTTAAAAGCTTTAACGGTTGAAATCAAACATGCAGGTACCAACTTCCTTTCTCCTTTAAACACAATCATTTGTTTATCAGATGACTCAAAAATTACCTCCTTAGAAAAGAAATTCACTATGGCATGATGTTTTGTTAACCAGTCCATTCCCAATATTACATCAAATTCATGCAATGACAATAAGATCAAATCAGCTTTCAATTCAACTCCATCAATTAATATTGAACAGTCACAACATATATTATTCACAACTACTACTGCTCCTAGGGGAGTACTCACATTTATATCAAATCCCAAGGGCTCATGCTTTTGATGCAATTTAGATGCCATATGTGATTATATAAATGAATGTGTGGATTCTGGGTCAATCAATGCAAATGCCAGTATATCATAAATGTAAATATTACCAGTAACCACTTCAGGAGCATCAACTGCCTCCTGCCTAGTCATAGCAAATACCCTAGCCTATGGAAGGGGTTTATAACTTTCTCCCTCATATCTTGTCACTCCTCTGTTTACTACACCAGTTCTGCCCCTGCCTCTGTCTCTGAAATGTGTCCCACTGGTAGTAACCCTTGGTGTTTCAATTGTAGTCTCAGATATTCCTCTACCTCTACTGGTCTCTGTTAATCTAGCTCTTTCTGGGCAATCTCTATACATATGATCTAAGGACCCACAGAAATAACAAGCTCCTATGAGCCTTTTGCATTCACCTGTGTGTTGTCTGCCACAATGAATACAAGTAAGCCTTTATTCTGTATATTGGCTTTGTCTGCCCGGATAAAAAGAAGTCATAGTATGACCTCTAGTGCTCGAGTATCCACCTCTGTTACCTGACTGTGCTAGCATAAATCTACCTCTTTTCCCCGGCCTTCTGCTAGACTCACCAAAGAACTCACGTGTTGCCTTTTTAATTTGTTGTGCCCCAGCTTCTTTCATTAACTATTCAGCTCTAATTGCAGCAACTCTGAGTCTGGTGTAACTATCAAGATTAGTAGTTGTGATTCTGCTCCTGATCTCATATTTGAGGCTCTCCTCAAACTTTTTGCATTTATCTCTTTCAGTAGAGACCATAAAAGTGGCATAGTGGGAAAGTTTGTTGAACTGCACCTCATACTCAGCAACAGACATGTTCCCCTGTTTCAGATTCAGAAATTCCTTTCTCTTCTCATCTTTATATGCTTCAGGCATTTAATTGTTCTGAAATTCACAGAGAAAATCATTCCATGTCAGAACCGGTGGTTGTGCGTCACTATCGGGAACTATCTCCCACCATTCATAAGCATTGTCTTGAAGCAAAGATACCGCATAATCAAACTTCTCCTCTGGAGTACATGTCATCATATTCAATACCCTTTGTGTCCTTTTAAGCCATGTTTATGCTTCAGCTGGGTCTATGGTGCCATTGAAATACACTACACCTTGTTTCCTCAACTTGTCATATCGTATTTCCCTATACATTGCAGGACCGTGCACTTCATGTTCTGGGTTTTCATAAGGTACTTCAGCATGTGATGATTATGACACACGTGCAGGAGCCCTAGCTCCTGGTACTGGTTGATCTCTATGCAAATGAGGCGATGCCTTATGAGAATGCATTTCAGTCGGCCCCTCTCTCCTTAGTGAATCATGTCTTATGATAGCCCTAAAATAAATGATATTATGTCACTACATAATGTTCAACATATATTATGCATATGTTATCATGCTTTTATGCATATGCATGTTCCCATGGAACCTACCCCTTCTCTGATACCAAAAATGTAACACCTAACACCTTATACATCTATAGACCGCATATACTGATTTTATATTATGTTATCATGTATGGAACAAGATTAAATAAAATTCATGTTTACAGCAAGTAATATTTTTTTTAACTCATCTCATATTATTAACAATAATTTTACAATTAATACAGAAGTTTTAATCATAGCCTATAACATCACATATATTAATAACTTAAAAATTACATTTAAAAGTTAGTAATTTTACAAGTTGAATCCATAATATATATATATATATATATATATATATATATATATATATATATATATATATATATATATATATATCCTAGTACATATTCATTGTAATTATACAAATGCAGGTATTCAACCCCCAAATATAAATGATATGCTTTTATGCTTATGGGGAATGCAAGGAGAGAGAGTGAGGAGGCTCGGCTGGTAACCTTTGATCCATGACTTCTATATGCACCTCAATATGAACTACTACTCTTCTCTACCTGAAAAAAATGATGCAAACTAACAAGTTGTCGCTCAGTGAGAATAATCATCAAAGTACCAAACAACTCATAGTAACAAATCATAAATCCAATGCATACCATATATATTCCATTCCATTCACCTTTATCATCTAATCACAAATGAAATTTAAAAATATAATCACTATTCTTTACTTATGCTTATGCTTTGCTCATTTGATTTTGTTGTGACCAAGTTAAATGAATATTGCCCCGGGTTTCCATGTGAACATTTGCCATATGAATATTTGCATTTACATTTGCTAGCTAGCTTGATCATTTGTTAGCTAGCTTGATCATTTGTTTCATGTGCACATTTGTTGGGCCATAGGCCTCTTCTTTTGCTTTGCAATACCAATTAATCAGTCACAACGCCTTTTAAGTCCATATGCATATGCACTTATAATTAAGCATTTATCAACTATCATATCTTATTACATATACCATACATATACCACATATATACCTTGCATATACTATACATATACCATGTATATATCACACATGTCAAACATATACCTCAAATATACCACAAGTATACCACTTATATGTAACACAATTGTCAAAAATTATTCATCATCATAATATCAATGACAAATCACGACAATCATATGAATCATATAATCATAATTCACTTCACATAACAAGCAATGTTTATGTGTACTAAAGAAATCACTTGATAATTAGACTCACCTTTTATTTCCTTTGATTCCGACCCTTAACTTATTGTCTATCCCTGTCTCGTGGATCTCCAATATGTTGTGAGCCTATATGGAAATATAATTTATTAATTCATGCTTAGAGAGACTTAATGTGGCTTAAAAAAATTAATATGCATTGTTAATATCAATAATTAAGATTTTTCCTATGAGGCAGTGTGACCTTATGAGACTGTTTAGTCTATAAATTTTTATATACTTGACCAATTAATCTGATTCTTATTTATAATTAAAATTAACATATAATTATATAACATATTAAAATTTCAGATCAATTGGAGCATTTTACAAGTTTTGATGGAATTTCTAAACGTATTCTGTTTTCTGCCTTTAGGCAGTTTCAGGGTACCAACTTAGGTTTATCATAACTTACGATATATAATTCATATTTCAATGAACCTTTACAGAAAATTTTAAAGATTGAAATGGAACATATTTCATGCTTATAACTTTTATCAATTATGTCTCTAAGGCCCTAAAATTATAAGCAACATTTTACTGCTATAGAACATAATTGGTTTTCATGACAGTATGACTTGTAACAGCTAAAACTTACTCTATACATAATATATTAAGATGAAATTAGTACCCAAATTTAGATAAGACATATACCTATAATGGTTATATTTTGATAATTTACAGAATCGATCTGTAAGAAGCTCAAAATAATTAACCATGTTTTTGGACCTGTACAGGGCACGTAGCAGCTATGGAACAGTCATGGTTCGCTTCATCATAACTCAAACTAAACACGATATATGAAGCTAAAATTTGGTATAAATATACATAACACATATAGATACAACTTTTATTGTTTGATATACTTCAAATAATGTCTTTATCATATTCAAAACTAATAAAAACCGTGGCTAATTCAACTAGCATTCACATCAGGACCAGTTTTAGTAGAAAGAGGATTTCTCTTCCTATACACCAAATATTGCCAACATATTTACATATCCATAAATATTAGACATAAAGGCACACCTTTTATGTTTTATACTTCTCCATATTCGATCTCTAAAATCATCAAAACCTTAGTACAAAACACTGCCTATTTATGAATCCTAAACAACATAATCAAGATGAACACAAAATTATTGTTTACTCACCTATAATCATCCTTAGCAAATCTTGTTGCTGTAATTTTTGGAGTAAAAAGAGAAGAAAATATTGTTGGAACTTCAAAGAAATGGTTTGAAGAAATGACTCAAAAAAGAAGAAGAAAAAGAGGAAGAAGAAGAAAATAAGGACTTAGCCTAAGTCAAAGCCACCAAAATTTCCTTCTCATCCGTCCATCTCTCTTTTTTTTTACTTTTCTTTTTCTTTTTCTTTTCCTTTTTCTTTTTCTGACTTTTTATTTTTTTTATTTTTATTTAATTATTCTTATTATTATTATACAATTATATGTATCTAGACATATTAGTCAATACAAAAATACAACTTAATCTTCTACTTGAATTTAATTAATTCAATCTAATTTCTTTGTTCACTTACATATTAATTTCATATCATTTTTATCTATATTATAAAACAGACATGTACACTTCTATACAATTGTAAAATACCTGAAATGCATATTATGCATATGTTCAAGTGAAATACATGTAAAATGCATATGTTCAAATGAAATGCATGTAGATATGCATGTGAAAAAGTTGAGGATGTTACAATTAATTCACATCATCTTGTCTATATAGCAAATATATCATATAATGTCAATTTCCTTTTTTTTTTTTTTTTCTAATTCCACTTACCTAGTTACTGGTTCAACATATACATATTTTAATTCTCAAAATAATTCCTTATTCATGTGTCCATATAGGGTTTATGACACATACTGCCATTTTTCTATTCTTGGTTCCTTTACTGATTAACTAGTTTTCATATTCCTTTTTATAATTCATATATAGTATATGGTTTTCATATATATGCTTTCCTTATCCCTATTTATGGTTTTACATTGTAATGTCCAATACTCTAGACTCTGACCATCCGAATGCAAATTGTAAAATAGAAGCACTCTAACTCGAGCTTAAGCTACCTTGCTCACTAACTGTATCTGTCTGTAGAGTGCTCAATCGAGCTTCTAAATTTGAAAGCAATCTCTTTTCAGCTTAAGCCACCTTAACTAAGTATAAATCATAATTGCATGCATGTGGGATCAAGAGTGCTCTCACTTAAGCTTAAGTCACCTTGTCCCTAAATAATAAATAATCCATGTACTTGATATTCTACGGTACCATAACCCCTCTCAATGTCATACCATCTATCCTATGCTAGTCATCGTATAGATAATGGGAATTAATTAATTATAATCTAGTTATTCAGCACATTCTATAATCCATTCACGTAACATATTGTGATTTAAAGAAAAATAAGCATATTCATATTCTAGTTTGGTGATCATACTATATACCAACTCGTTACATCATATAAGGTGTGTGTGCCTACCAACATCGTACAATTTCATCATAAAAATCAAAATACAAACTTCTACATACAAGGCATTCACGGGCATGAATGACTATTCATAGCAGTGAAACATATCTTTCACGGATTGTCTATCATGACTAGTTTTATCTAGACATTCATGAGCTTGAACCTTGATTCACAATTGTGAATATCTTATATGTAGCCATTCACAGGCATGAAGCATTCCTTCACGGTTGTGAAACAACAATTTGTGTCAAATTCCAACACTAATTTAAAGCAAAAATACACACCATATGCAAAGACTCTAAGGCTAATCAATGTTAGCCACTCCTATCAACACTTTCCATCATAATAAAATATTTAACAAGCTATAAAAATGCAATTTATCATACTTAATCAATCAAACTAGGTTCCATACCATATTTGTTATTACCAAAATATCGATACCTACTCAATTGTCACTATTCCTCACAAAACTCAGTAATATCAATTTACCAAATTTCTGTATAGTATTGCAACTATCAAAACATGCCAAAATCCCGAACATAGCACAATTATTCACACAATATGCCAAAATGCAAATTAAATGGGTATAAGTACAAACCTTAATTAGAGCCTTAATTTCCAAACTCTTTCGCTTGCCTACTACCTCTAGTGGTTGTCTGCACCTTCTATCTTAGCCCCTAACACATTTACAGAGACCACATTATCGCCTAATCAATAAAATACTATTTATATGTCTTAATTAAACAAAACTTTAACTTCATCTTCCATTAAAAGTCTATAAACTGTAATCCTCATCTAAATCTGAATTAAACCAAATGTAAAAACAAAAAAAACATAATTCTTTACCTTTGCTTTAATGATTCATATTGGTTTTTAAGTTCAAAGTCGAATTCTTCATCCTCTTTAATTCTTGTTTATGGCAATGTTATGGAAAAACCCTTATTTCTAATCAATTTTAGTCTTGTTTATAGAGAGAATTTTGTGTAATCAAAACTAAAAATCAAGGGAATTGAAAGGGAATCCATTCTAAGGTTCAGAAAAACTGGTGGCTAGGGTTTTAGGTGGAAAAATTGTGACTTTTCTATCAAAAACATGAAACTACCTAATTTAAACTACAGGTCTTCATGGGTGTGAATATATGTGTCAAGCCCGTAAAGCCTTTCAGTTTTAGAATTCTAATTTCACAACATTCACAACCATGATGCTATATTCACGGGTATGAACATTGGAAAAATTCACTTTTTAAATCCTTTTAACCATTTTCATGTTTCCAATACCCACAACCATGAGATGTACACATATCAAGAGTCGATAGCCCAATGTATGTCCACACATCAATAAGTTGATAGCAAAAGATTCGATAGTTGCATGAATAATGCAATTAGTATGGATTAGATACCTACCAACCAAACTAAGGATAGCTTGTTGAGTTGCCTCAAGGTTATTCTTAGCTAGTTGGATATCGACCCACTAGGAGAACTTCCATATAAGTTATCTCGGGTTCATAATGAGGGCTATGGATTCACAATAAAATAGTGGGAGCCATAAAGCGATTTATTAAAGACCTAATAAACATGCATTTTATGTACATTCTAACATGTTCTATTTTACATCTAGGTTGCTAGAATCATCATCATGACAAGTGTGAATTTGCGATCGCTAATGGAATCAAATAAGTTGACTGGGCCCAATTTTTTGGATTGGCTAAGAAATCTGAGAATAGTTCTCAAATCCGAAAAGATTGGCTATGTCCTAGATGAGACACTCCCTAATCCCCCTACTGTTAATGCTTCTAAAGATGTTCAGAAGGCATATCAAAAGCATCTCGATGATTGTGAGATGGCAAGCTGCATTATGCTTGCTACTATGTCAGCTGAGTTGCAAAAGTAGCAAGAGGCTATGGATGCTAATTCCATAGTATACCATCTAAGAGAGCTTTTTGATGAGCAAGCACATTCCGAAAGGTTCAAAACTTCAAGGTTGCTCTTCCGCACTAAGATGGTTGAGGGGACATCTCTAGTGCAATATGCATTGAAGATGAATGGCTATATTGAGAGGTTGGCCACTTTAGGATTTGTGATGGACCATGAATTAAGTATTAACTTAATTTTAACGGGTTTGTCTGATAGTTATTCACATTTTGTGCTTAACTATAGGATGAACCAAATTTCTACCACTATTCCTGAGCTAATTAACTTTCTTAAAACAGTTGAGCCATCTGTCAAGAAGTACAGTAAGGCTGTGATGCTGGTGGACTCTTCAAGTTCTAAAAAGAAGAACATTAAGAAGAAGAAGAAGTCCATAAAGCCTAAGGGAGGCGTGGCCAAGAAGAAGGCCAAGAAGATTGCTCCAAAAGCGACATGCTTCCATTGTGGCAAGGATGGCCATTGGAAGAGAAACTGCAAGGCTTACTTGGAGTCCTTGAAGAAGAAGGCATCTGATGCCCCATCTACTTCAGGTATTTTTGTCATTAAAATTAATATTGTTCCAATAATAATATATGGGTATTAGATACCGGTTGTGGCTCACACATATGCACTAATATGCAGGGCCTAAGGAACAGTAGACAACTCAATAAGGGAGAGTCAGACCTACGCATTGGAAATGGAGCAAGGTTTGTTGCATTAGCTATAGGAACATATGTATTGACCCTCCCTAGTGGGCTTATATTAAATTTGGAGAATTGCTATTATGTACCTGCTTTGACTAAAAATATTATTTCTGTTTCAAGTCTAAATAAAGATGGTTTCCTTTTAGCTTTTAGTAACAATTGTTGTTCTATTATGTTGAATGGAATTCTTTATGCTAATGGTACATTATGCAATGGAATATACATATTAGATATGTCAAATCCAATTTTAAACATAAATGATAATAAAATGCAAAAACAAGATATGTTGAAATCATCTTATTTATGGCATTGTCGTCTTGGTCATATAAGTGAGAAACGCATGGCTAAGCTACACAAAAGTGGTAGTTTGGGGTCATTTGATTATGAATCACATGACACATGTGAATCTTGTTTGCTAGGCAAGATGACTAAATTACCCTTTAAAGGAAAGGGTGAACATGCTAATGGACTTTTAGACTATTCAGATGTATGTGGTCCAATGTCTACACACGCTAGAGGTGGTTTCATCTACTTCATTACTTTTATCGAGACTACTCACGATATGGATACGTGTATCTTATGAGATACAAATCTGAAGCTTTTGAAAAGTTCAAAGAATTCAGAAATGAAGTAGAGAAACAACTTGGCAAAAGTATTAAAACACTTCGATCAGATCGAGGAGGTGAATACTTGAGCCAAGAGTTTCTAGATTATCTTAGGGATAATGGGATTTTATCTCAATGGACTCCACCTTACACGCCACAACACAATGGTGTGGCTGAAAGAAGAAATCGAACCTTGTTATACATTGTAAGGTCTATGATGAGTTTTGCAGAATTGCCTAAATCCTTTTGGGGTTATGCACTAGAGACCGCCATTTATATATTAAATGGAGTTCTTTCAAAATCAGTTGATATTACTCCATATGAGATATGGTATAACAAGAGGCCCACATTTTCTTACATGAGAATTTGGGGTTGTCCTACTTATGTGAAGCGGACAATGTCAGATAAGCTAGAAGCTAAGTCTGACCGATGTCTGTTTGTGGGATATCTAAAAGCATCATATGGATATCAATTTTACCACCCCTTGGAACAAAAGGTTTTTGTTTCAAGACATGCTATCTTTTTAGAGAGAGAATTCCTTCTAAAAGGAGATAGTGGGAGCAAAATTGAACTTGAGGAAGTTCAAGATGCTCAAACAGATGCTGATCAACTGCCTGAACCCGAGCTTGTTATTCATACAGATGATATAACAGCTTAACCTTCTGAGGCACAAGAGCTTCGTAGGCCAAGTAGGATACGAACTGTTCTAGAGAGATATGGATTTCTCATTAGTGAACAAAACAATGTATTGCTCATAGAAAATGATGAGCCTACAACCTATGAAAAGGTTTTGAATAGTTCAGAATCTGACAAATGGCTTCAAGCCATGAAGTTAGAAATGGATTCCATGTATGAAAACCAAGTATAGACTTTGGTTGACCCACCCGAAAGAATAAAGCCTATAGGGTGCAAGTGGGTTTTCAAAAAGAAAATTGACATGGATGGTAATGTGATTACCTATAAAGCTAGACTTGTTGCTAAAGGTTATTGTCAAAGACAAGGAATTGACTATGATGAAACTTTTAGCCCAGTAGCTATGCTTAAATCCATAAGGATACTCCTAGCCATTGCTACTCATTATGATTATGAGATATGGCAAATGGATGTGAAAATAGCTTTCCTTAATAGAAATTTGACTGAGGATGTGTACATGACACTACCAGAATGTTTCATATCCAAAGATGGAAAAAGGTATGTAAGCTTCAAATATCCATTTATGGATTAAAGCAAGCATCCAGGAGTTGGAATATTCGGTTTTATGAGACAATCAAACAGTTTGGTTTCTTACAAAATCCGGATGAACCTTGTGTCTACAAGAAGGTTAGTGGGAGTGCAATCGTATTTCTTGTATTATATGTAAATGACATATTGTTAATGGGAAATGATGTCTCAGCCTTACAATCAGTCAAAATTTGGTTATCCAATAATTTCTCTATGAAAGACCTTGGAGAAGCAGTCTATATTTTAGGGATAAAGATCTATAGAGATAGATCTAAAAGATTGCTGGGTCTTTCATAGTCTACATACATAGATAAAATGCTAAAGAGGTTTAGCATGGAGTAGTCCAGGAGGGGATATATTCCCATGACCCATGGGATTACTCTCTCAAAGTCTCTGTGTCCAAAGACACAAAATGAGAGGACACACATGAGTTTGATTCCATATGCTTCAGTTATAGGATCAATCATGTATGTTATGATATGTATAAGAACTTATGTATCATATGCTCTGTGTGTCACGAGTAGATACCAATCGGACCCTGGTGAGGGTCATTGGGTGGCTGTCAAGAATATCCTCAAGTACTTAAGAAGAACTAAGGATGTATTCTTGGTATATGGAAATGGAGATATTACTGTGAACGGGTATACCGATGCCAGCTTCCAATCTGATAAGGATGACTCAAAATCTCAGTCAGGTTATATATTCACACTAAATGGTGGAGCAGTTAGTTGGAAGAGTTCAAAATAGGAAAGGACTGCTGATTCCACAACCGAAGTAGAGTACATTGCAGCTTCTGAAGCAACAAAGCAAGCAGTTTAAATAAAGAAATTCATCACAGAACTTGGAGTGGTTCCCAGCATTATTGATCCAATACATTTGTATTGTGATAATAATGGAGCCATTGCGCAAGCAAAGGAGCCACGGTCTCATCAGAGATCCAAACATGTACTCAAAAGGCTTTTTCATTAATTTGATGTTCATTTGATATATGAATTGATAAGTGATCTTAAATCAATTAATGAAGTCCTTGATACATAACATAACATGAAGGAATGATATTGAGATTCTTATCATGTGTAATTATGTTAGTATCAAAATTATCCCTAGTCATAAGATTAATGAGACGGGACATTATTAATCCAGACAGACTAGCACATGTTACTCTCCTTGATTGGATCGAGTAGTAGATCTCATAATCTATAAACATGAGATGTTTAGAGTTAACATGTGGATGCTTGCTAAGTGTAGCTAAGTATATTGGATGACCAACTATGAGACAGTCATATGGATAATCTATTCAAATGTCAATGATAGTCGCATCATAGCAATGATGCAAGATCCTTAGACTTGAGGTACTCAAGAATATCTTGAATATTGATTCTGTATTTTGACACTATTCCTTGTTGCCTCAGAGAGGTAGCTCATAGGGTAGTGATTGGATACAGCTTAAGGTATTCGAAGGTAATTGGGTAACCAACAAAGGATTCACCACTCTTTATAGAAGAAGTGTATACCCATGGCCTCTTGTCGTGGTCATTACTCAGGAATCTCTGGTCGGAGTGAAAATGTCATAAAGATAGTCTTCAATGACATATCTAATAGAGTAATGAGCCTCAAGGACAAGAACTAACATTACTTGGACTAGACGTGACGTATTCAGTCTAGTGGGAGTTGACACATGTCCATACTCTGAACCAAGTGGGGTATAGAATGGTGAAAGGAATAATTGCACAAAAATTGTCTATGGAAAGGTTCGTAGTCAAACCACTGAATTTCCGGTCAATTAGGGGTCATGATGTGTTGCTAGATACCGCTCATGACTTGCTTAAATTAATTGTTAATTTAAGTGGCCAACATAACCGGGAACCTAATGGGTCACACGCATTGAAGATATGGAGAATGAGTAAAATGTTCTTGGATAGGATCCAAAATATGAGAGAATTATTTTAGGATGGATCGCGATGAGATCGCACGAAAAAATCGTTCAAGAGTGTCACGGGCCCGTACTGGCCCGCGCAGGCCTGCGCGGGCTAGCAGCCTGCCTTGCAGGCCAGTTGGGCTACCCAACGGCGGCCCGCAGTAGGCCCAGCGCGCTTGCAGCTTCCATCCATTGGCCAATGGCTGTAATTGGCCATAATTAGGCCAATTATGGCCAATTACTATTCATTAGTTGCCATTTTCTCCATTTTTGACTTTTCATCTTATTTTTAAATTTGATTCAAATAGAAAAGACATAAAATGGCAGAAAATAGACATGAAAATTTTTGTTGTGAAAAAAAATATTTTTAAGACAACAAAATTCTCTCAAGAACACTTTCAAAGCTAGCACTTTGAATTTGTTCAAACCATTTTCTCTAGATATTTTCTTCTTCATTCTTTGCGTGGATTATCATTAGAGACATCCTAGTGTGGATTGTTGTGGTTTGCTAAAACCCGACAAAGTGAAGATTTGAAGAACAAATAAAAATTACAAGGTATAATTTTTAACATTTACATTTATATAAATTAGTTTTAATGGTACAATAATGATCTTTTGTTTTGGGTTTTGAAAAATTTTATTTTTCGCTGCGTTTATGAATATGATTCATTCTTCAAAACCTAACACTATGGCCAAGTGATTAATCAAATTCCTATCAAATGTGATAATACAAGTGCAATGAATCTTTCTAAAAATCACATTCAACATTCTAGGAACAAATTCATAGACATTATGCATTATTTTCTTAAAGATCCTATCTAAAATGGTGATGTTGTGTTAGAATTTATTGATACAAACAACCAATTGGCTAATATTTTCACCAAGCCTCTCAATGATGAAAGGGTTTTTTATATAAAAAATGAGCTTGGTATGTTTAATGGGAGTACATTGGCTTAAAAAGTGATTTCAAGGCATACATTACATTCACCATGCATTTTTTATGTTTTGGCCTAGTGGTTAAGGCTTGATTCTAACACTTGACATATTCTTAAAGCTTTGGTTGTCAATTGTATGCTATTGAATGAATATATGTTTCACATGTATCATATTTGTTGTTATTTGTGAACCTTGAGTACTATATCATGTTTTTAAAGATATATTTGTCTTAATGTTGTGTTACATGCTTATATTCCATGAGAAAGTGTGTTTAATTTGCTTAGGAAGAAGTTTTATAGTACAAAAATTCATTTCGGAACTTGTTTTATTTTTTTGTTGTGTTTTAGGTCTTCATGCCCGTGACTAGTTAGTCATGGTCATTACTCTTTGAACCAAAAAATGGTATAAACATTCACATTTTGGTTCATGCCTTACATCATGGCTTGGAGCTCGTGACAGCTGGTGTTTATATCCATTAACATTTTGTCACAGCTGTGAACATATGCACCTTAGGAGATAGAAACATTCTCACATTGATTCATGATTTGCATCACATTTTTATTTGCTCGTGAACATCCAATTTCATGCCTGTGAACATATATTCATGGCCATAAATCGGGACATATAAATCCTAATTTTCATTATTTTTCTCTCATTTTCTCTCTCATCTCTCCGACGGCCTCAACTTTCTTGCTTTTCCAACTGTTTTTTACCATTTCTTAACCTTTCAACTTCAAATTGCTCTCGTTATTCATCTTTAAACCTTTTTTCCTCAAGTGTTATCTAAGTCTCCAAGCTAAAAATCAAGTTTTCTAAGGTTATCTTCAAACCCCAATCCTACAACTTTTGTTCATGTTGACAAAACCACTTTTCTTCATTTCTTTAATCCTTTTGTGACTTTTTCAACCTCAATCATGGCCTTTGGTTCCGGTTCATCTAAAGGAAAGGAGAAGAACATCAAAAGTAAAACTACAAGGTTTCCTGTAAACTCTATGTTCACGATTTTACATAGGAATTTCCTCTAGGTATATTGCTTTTAAAACTTGCATCATTTTACCTTCTCGACCTTTTGAATTTTTGACTGGGAGTGTGTTAAGACTTTGGTTTTGGAACAAGATATGAAAGTTTGGCTAAGGCAATTTGGATTGTTGGAATTTGTCATCATTTAGAAGCCTACCTTCAAAGAACCAACTTTGGAATTTTTGAGCACTTTACAAGTTTATCCCACTAACGCCATATCTTTTCAGCTCTGTAGACAAGAGAAGAATTTGACTGTTGTTAAGTTTGCTACCATTTTCAAGCTGCCTTATGAAGGATTGCTCAATGAGAGTGAGACAAAAGGGCTTCAATCCTCACAATGTATGGTCTACCTTTGGAAGCCAGTGCAATTGGAATGTGAAGAAGATGAAGAGCACTTATCTAGTCTCTTTGGTTCCCTACTACATCCACTGGTTCCTCACTTACAATAATTTCACTAAAAGAGATAACAATGGCTTAGTAAGGAAATCTGAATTGGTTTTCATTGAGTGGGCTTGAAAGAATGAGCTAGTTGCCTTATTGATGTGGTTTGCATCTCACCTCTTATCCTTCACCATAAAGCCTTATAGTGATATCATCATTGGAAGTTATATCACTCACCTATCAATGGAATTCGAATGTATGGATCTCAAGGATCACATCTACACAATCATCTCGATATCTCTTAGAGATCGACTTGATGTCAATTCTTTCATTAATCTAAGAGTCATTGTTCGCATTCTCTATAAGAATGACATCTTTTATAGGATTAAGACACCTAAGGATGAGATTGCATGGGAAGCAAATGATTATGATGAGTTTAAAGCTTGCTTACAAAGGAATCAGTAAAGGAAGCAAGCTTGAGTCGAGACTTCTGAGGCCCCAATAGGTGGTACTGAGGCCCTAGCAGGTGGTGAGGTATCTTCTTCTTCTACACTAGACTTGGCACAACAGTTCATAGCTCTTTTTGGTCCACGTTTCAATATTCTTCAAGCAAGTCTTTATGCCTTTCAGCAATCCTTCGACCAAAAGATGGAGGACCTCAATGATAGGTTTGATTCGCATATAGTAAGTCTCAAGGATGAGGTGGCTCGCCTTCAAGATCAACTTTTTTGAGACAAACCTTAATGTTATCTCTTAGTTTTTAGTACCATTATAGGAACCTTATGCTTGTAATCAAAACCATGTAGCTTTTTTATTTTAGTAATGCATTTTATTTATTGCCATTTCTTCTATTTTGCTTGTTCTCTTTTTGATTGTGACAAAGTGGGAGAAGAAATATGCTATATGTATTTGCTTTATGCCTTATGATTATATGCATGTGTTGTTTGTTATACATGGAACTTATGAACTTGATATTGGTATTGATTTATGTCAAAAGAGCTAAGCTAATAAGGTTAATACATGCATATTTGCTTTTGAATATGCCATATGAAAGTGAATTCTTCTTGAACTTCATCAATTTTATGATTATGGCTTGAGTTTGTGGATGCTTTTGTTCTTTAAATTTAATCTTGTATAAGCATGTTTTAAGGGGGAGAAAATCATTTCTCATTGGCCATATATTGTACAATTATTTGTTACAATCAAAAGGGAGAAAAAGTTAAACCTTGAGAGATATTTCTGTCATTTTGATGATAACAAATAATTGGGCAATAGGATATTTAATAACATTTTGAGTTTTGAGTGTTTAGACAGGTTAAACCATCAAATCTAGTTGAATCAAGTCATTTGTGACTATTTTTACATTAAATGCACTCAAAATGACTTTATTTCTCATAGAAAGTATAAATACTACACATTTATGACTTCCAAATGTTAGAGAACTAATTATCAAGATTAAATCTTTGTAAAGCTATGCATTCAACTTCTCCAACTACCTTATTGTATTTTCTATTGTAAACAATTATTGTTCAGATTTGTTGAGCTTTTCTAGTAGTTAAGTGTATTTATTCTTATAATCAGTTACTCAATATTGAGATTGAGTTAGGTTAGGATTGAAATACGTGTAAGGATTTTTATGTGAATCATTAAAATACAAGAATCTGGTTGTTGTGTTAGCCATTAAAATATAAGAATTTTCTAGGTTAGATGTTATCTAAGTGTGAAAACACTGTACTTGGAAGTGAGTTAGGTAAAACTCCATTATAACTCTTTGAGTTAGTGAAATACCCAATTAGGATTGACGAGATGATGTAGGGTTTATTAATACCCAAAACACAATAAACCTTGTGTCTTTCATCGATATATTTATCTCTTTATCATTTATTTCTAATTGTTTTAGTTAAAAATTTTAATTATCCACAAATTTATCTCTCTTTCTTGGTGATTGTTTAGGCAACAGCTAATAAGAAGAAAATGAAAATGAAGATACAGATAGAAAATTTGGAAAATCAATTTAAAAAAGAATGTCAAATTTTAAAATTTTATCAAAATAATACTTATACGCTACACCAACAAGAAGAAATTAGATCTAGATCCTCACCACTAGATATTCAATATGAGGAATGCCCTCAAACGGTTGTATCTAGATATGATAGGTAGTTCCCTTAATGAGTAAAATATAACTGGTACAACTAATATCAAATATTATTGCATGTGATAACAAGTGATAATGATAAAGAAATTTTCCTAAATATTATTAGTAAGATTTAAGATCCTGATGTTCAAAAGGAGTATTTATTAAAATTACAAGAACTAGTAATAACATCCGATAAACCCATAAATGATTTTAAACCATATATTTTTAGGAATTTTGGGATAGATTTAAACAAAAGGAGTATTTTGTTTTGTTAGTTGAGGTAGTTGTTAGTTATTTCTTGTCCATACAAAATTGTTTGATAAACTTTTCTAAACAACAGCCGATAGTTTTTTGAAGTCCTAAACAGCTACTGATTGAAAAGCTCCAAATTATAGTTTTTTAAAAATAAAAAGATCAAATTACACTTACTCTATATATATATATATATATATATATATATATATATATATATATATATATATATATATATATATATATATATATATATATATATATATATATATATATATATATATATATATATAAGAAGTAACAAATTTTGAATTATTTTTTATTTAATTACTCTTATATCATATACTTTTTTGAATTTTTTATCCATTTATTATTATTATTATTATTATTATTATTATTATTATTATTATTATTATTATTATTATTATTATTATTAAAACATTATATCAAATAAGAAATATATTATACTATTTTTATTTATTATAAGATAATATATATCTTGAATTAAATAAATAATATCTCTATTGGTAATTTTATATTCTAACAACAACTCAATTATTTTTACTAAACACCAGGTATCAAACTGCTATTGGTTATCAGCTACTAGCTGCTTTAAATAAATAAACCAAATGGAGCCAGAAAAAATTAAAGTATGTAGAATAGAGAATTTACAAGAAGAAATTAAAAAAAAAATTAAAGGTTGAATTAAACAAAAGAATAGACGGAGTTTTCAAACAGAATAGATGGAATAGAGTATATAAGAGATGAAATTAAATTGTTACAATAAGATGCAGAAAAATATATCTTCGAAAATTAGAGAAGAACAAGAAAATTTTGTTATGACTAGAATAAATTTTCAAAAAATGATATTTAAAAGTCAGTTTAGTTATCGACAATAGTTTTCATTTAACCAATTTACATTAGTAGATTCAAGAGCAAATCAAAATTGTATTCAAGAAAGTTTAATTCCTACTAAGTATTATGAAAAAACTATTGAAAGATTGTCAACTGGTAGTGGTTCGAAATTGAACGTTAAATATAAATTAACAAATGTAAAAATTTGTAATGATGGTTACTGCTTTAAAACACAATTTATTTTAGTTAAATATGTAAGTTCAAAAATAATATTAGGGATACCATTTTTAACAATGATTTATCCATTTCAGATTAGTGATCAAGGTATTACAATAGGAAGAAAGTTAATATTGGAATTTGCTTTACCAATTCAACAAAAGGACATATTATTAGTTTACCGTATATTCTTTATATATATAAAGTCAATAATTGGAAAAAAGATGTATAGGGGAAATAAATGATTTAAAAGCAAAATGATTAATTAGATATTCAAAATCACCATGGTCCTATTCATATTTTATGTTATGAATGTAGTAGAGATTGAGAGAGAAGCACCCAAATTAGTAATAAATTATAAATCTTTAAATCATACTCCAAATAAAAGAGACTTATTAAAAAAACTTCATAGTGGTAATATATTTTTTGAAATTTGATATGAAGTCGGGATTTTAGTAAATACAAATTAAGGAGAAAGATAGATATAAAATCATGTCTAATATACCTTATTGCCTAAACAATCACCAAAAAAAGGGGTGAATTGGTGGCAAATTGAAATTTTTTTGTAGTGGCAAATAAACAAGAGAATAAAAAGCATAGAGAGAATAAAGAATGAATACAAGTAATTTATAGACGTTCGATTATTAATAAACCTTATGTTATCTCTGCAATCTCAATTGATATTTTCCACTAACTCACACAAATTAAATTAGAGTTTTATTAGTTCACTCACAAATAGGTATTTTCTATAGCTCACACCAATCCTAATCCATTTTATTTTGATGGTTCATACAAAAACCAATTTTTTTTTTTTGTTTTCTTTAGGCTAACATACAACCCAACAAGAATTTATCTACTAGGCTCACTTTTACTACCTTTTCCAAGTGTTTTAGGCTAACGCATAAATCTTACTCACAACTAAATATAAATAATATTAAGAAACAAAAGTACAAGAGTTATAGCACACTAAGGATGTTCTCCTTATCAATGGCCATTTAAGGGTCTATTTATAGTGTTTCCCTCAATCTAGTCATTACAAATAAGTGTCATAATGTTTAAAAATAATTGTGCCTGACAGCCATAATTCAAGGTTATGGTTTCTCTTCAACAGTCACAAATGTTCAAACTCTAATAGTTATTTGATACGTGGTCTGTTTTGATTCAACCAATCTTCTAACAGCTTTATGATGTGGTTATTCAGGGCCGTGCTTCTTCATCGCAATTGTGATAAGAATCGCAATTGTTGTTCCTATCTGGAATTTGGAGATCATTGCATTTGCAGTTGCACTTTCTTGTGTCACGATCGCGAACTTCAATCTTGCATAATACCTTAAAAAATCCCAATCGTTTTTTAACATGTGTCAGCTTTTGATAGGATAGATTTCCAACATTTTAAGTCCTTTTGAATATCATGGTCATACTTATGAATTGCGATTGTGAAGTCCTCTTTGCTTTTTACCTCAGGCGCACGAATGGCTCCTCGAATCATTCTTGAATGAATAGTTCTTTTCCATTAGCTTTTTTGAGGTTGCTATTTATCTGGAGTAGGAGCTATTTTGTTCTTGTGGATGCGATTTACAAGACATCTTCTTTTCTTCATCAAATAACTAAGTGTTTGAAATCTTATTGATTTAAACTTTTATAGACTATAAAAACAATACTAAATCAATAAGTTAGCCATAATTAATTTGATTGTTAAGATCAAAATAGAGATCAATTACCTTAAGGCTAACAATCTCTCCCTTAGCAAAAATATTAAATTGAATTTGTAGAAATCAAATTGAAGTATTGAAATACATGTATACTAAGTTTCAAGGCAGTTCATGCAAATTAACATTGTTAATCACAGTGAAATATTATATCAAAAAAGTCAATTTTTTAATTAAATTAAAACATTTTCAAAAAAAATTAATATTTCTTCCCCTTTGTGACTTAAATATTTTGCAAATATTTTGTCATCTTATTCCCTCTCTTTAAATATTTTTGCTATTTTTATCCCTTTTGTCAAGATAAAAAGAAATTATGGCTTGATACCAAAAATATAAGTAAAAAAAATGAAATAAAGGGTCAAAACAAAATATACCAATCATCAATCATATCATTAGTGCTTACAAAACCGCATATGGCCATTTAAAAAAAATGCATATGATACCAATAAATTAAAATAAGAAATATGGTATAATGCATGAAATGTATGATAGGTGGGTGGTTTGAAAGGTGGGTGAAATGTTATCTCCTCATTGTTCTTCTTCTTGTTTAGATTCCTCCCCCTCAAAATCAGCATCTTCATTTTCTTCACTAGCAAGAGTCTCATTACATACTTACATAGCCGAGTGAGCTTGTATGCCTTTAATATCCAAGTGAAAATGCCTCGTCATCCTTAGCAGTTTTTATTCCATAAATGATGTTAGAGGTGGAGCTTGTGAAGGAGTTGGAATGGCTTTCTCTTGAATTTGTTGACCCTTTATGGAAAGCCTTGCTCTTTTATGACTTTGTTGAGAGGTGGTGGCTTAAATCCCTTGGTCACCTATGACATACTTGTCATCTCTTATCTTTTTATGGCTTTAGCATTTAAGAAATATTATATATCCATAAAGTTGGATGCATATTCCTCAACTTCTGCATAGCACTCCAAATTGTGTGGAGTGAGCAGGTTGAAGTGCATTGCAATTTTGGTGATAAAAGATGTTATAAGAATGACTCCTCTTCTTGTGGTTACAATCTTATTGATGTGATCAATGAAGTGCAATCTAATACCCTATGAACTAAGGCATACATAAAGAATAAATTATTTTTCATTACCTTCTCATTTCCATCACCACGTGCATGCATGATGAATATGATAGTTAGATGAAAATTTTAATGGAGAAGAGAGTTAATGTACTTTGCATTTGAGTTTTTGTTAAGAGTGGTTTCAATAGAGATTTGTGGCAAAAACACCTTGAATGTTTGAACCATTTCTTAATAATTGAGAAGCCCTTCGGTCTTGAATGTGAATATCTTTGCCACTTCCACCTTAGTCAATTGATACCTTTATCCAAAAAGGCTAAATTTGATCCCATAATAACTTGAAACTTCATGTGCATTCTAATTAATAGAGAAATTCTAAAGAGAAGTCATCATACCCATGTTCTCTAGGCCATACAAATTTCGTCTATCCTATCTTTTCAATGGCATCCTTAAACTCTTTTTCAATTCCCAATTTTCAAATATGAGGAAGAACATGAAACTTGTTGGGAAAATTATCCTTTTCCCTAAGTATCTCAGTTCTTGCCTTCTCTTCTTGTGAGATATTTGTCACTGTTAACCTTGAGGGGTATTTCCGTCATTTTGATGATAACAAATAATATAGCAATATTGTATTTAACATACTTGTTTTTGTAAGTATATTATACAGGACATGAATTAAAATAGCAAGAATGGAGAATTGGAAGAATAATCCTTGAGAAACAAAATTCAAGTAGTAGCATGTTCACTGCCGTGACTCTGGGAGTCACTCCCGTGAAGGAAGTTATCTGTTACCAAAACCAACATTTGAAGTTCACGACCATGAAGGATACACAAACCGTGAAGCAAGCATTTAAGTCACCCCCGTGAATAAAGGTGTCACCCCCGTGAATAAAGCTCAAAAAATCTTTTGCTCCTCATATTTGAGCAATAAAGATTTATAAGTGGTTCTCTCTGTAATCTTTACTCAAGTGAGGTTTGGGTAGTTCTGGGTTAAGAGTAGAACACTTGTAAGGGTTGTTTGTGTGAGCCTGTAAAACACAAAGTGTAGGTTGTTTGTGTGAGCCTGTAAAACACAAAGTGTAGGTTGTTTGTGTGAGCCTGTAAAACACAAAGGAATTGGTTATTGTGTGAGCCATTAAAACACAAGGGATTTTTGGATTAGGTGTAAGCCATTGTGAGAAACAACATAGTTGGGAGTGAGCTTGTAAAACTCCATTGTAACACTTAGTGTGTTAGTGAAACTCCCAATTGCGATTGGGGAGAGGAGTAGGATTTGTTAACACCCGAACCTCTATAAATCTGTGTGTCATATTTTCTCTATCCTTCCTCAAATTAATTGTTTATTTCCGCACCTTAAAGTTTAATTTTTAAAACTCCAATTCAACCCCCCTTCTTGGCTTGATATTTGGGCAACAATTGGTATCAGAACTTTGTCTAGCATCGAAGCCTAAAAAGCACTAGTAAAGAGTAAGATATGGCCAGTGAAGGATTCCAGAGTCTCAAACCTTACTTTGATGGAGCAAATTATGCCCATTGGAAGTTTAGAATGGAGACATACTTGGATAGTGAAGAAATTGAAGTCTGGGATAGTGTACGAAAAGAATGGACACCACCAACCAGAAGAGGAGCTGATGGTGAAGAGGAAAACCTATCAAGAGATGATTGGACAGAGCCCCAAAGAAGAGAAAATTTCAAAAACAAGAAGGCAATGACAATTCTATCAAGCTCATTATCTATTGAAGAATGTGGAAGAATACAACACTGCTCAACAGCATATAGTATGTGGAAGACATTGGAGAACTATCATGAGGGAACTAAGCAAGTCAAATCCAAGAAGATTCAACTTCTAACCTCAGAATATGAGCTCTTCAAGATGAAATCCAATGAGTCAATCACTGACATGACCAACCGTCTTTTATCCATTATAAATGGAATAAGGAAACTAGGGAAGCATCTGAGTTTGGAAGATGTAAACAATAAAATCCTGAGAAGTCTTCCTCTTAAAGACTATGGTTCAAGAGTTGCTGGCATAGAAGAAGTAAATGAAGATATGAGCATCATGAATACTGATGTGCTGATTGGCAAGCTTCTCACACATGAGATGGTAGTAAAGAGAGATAGAGAGCTTGAAGCAGAGCCAGATAAAAGAAAACCCTTAGCACTCAAAGCCTCTACTTCAAATTCTTAAGAAGAAAGTGAAGATGATGAAGAAATGAGTGATGATGAAAATGAGGACATCGCTATGCTTTCAAGGAGATTAAAAAGAATCATTGAGAAGAAAATGAACAATTCCAGAAAATTCAGGCAAAGAAACCACAAACAAACTTCTAATGAAACACATAGAAGTAAGGAAGAGGTAAAATGCTATGAATGTGGAAAGAAAGGACATATCAAACCAGAATGTCCAAGGCTCAAGAAGCATAAGAGCAAATACCAACGAGACAATGGGGAGAAAGGTCATAAAGCCACATGGGATGACGAAAGCTCTTCAAGTGAAAAAGATGATAATGAAAGTGAAGAGGTCAACCTATGCTTCATGGCTATTGAGGATCACGTCTCGGACAAAGTATGCCTCAAGTCCACAATAAACAAAAATGCGTGGCTAGTAGACAGTGGATGCTCAAGGCATATGAAAGGAGACAAAGAACTCTTCAATGAAATCAAAAATATTGATGGAGGTAAAGTTACCTTTGGAAACAATGCAAAGGGTAAGGTAATTGGCATTGGTTCTATTGGTGTTAAAGGTACTAGTTTTATTAAGGATGTTTTACTTGTTGATGGCTTGAAACATAACTTGTTAAGTGTAAGTCAATTATGTGATAAAGGAAACAAAGTAATCTTTACTTCAAACGAATGTCTTGTAATCTCTATTGATGGTCAAGAAATATTTAAAGGAAATAGAGATATCAATACGTACATAATAAACTTACATGAACTATCTAACCATTCCTCTAAGTGTCTTGTGACTACTAGTGATGAATCTTGGTTGTGGCATAGAAGACTTGGTCATGCTAACATGGACTTAATACAAAGTCTCAGCACAGGAGAGCTAGTAAAAGGATTACCAAGAGTTAAATATGAAAAAGGCAAGACATGTGATCCTTGTCAAAGAGGAAAGCAACACAAGTCATCTTTCAAAGCTAAAAACATAGTAAGTACTTCGAAACCTCTTCAACTCCTGCATTTAGACTTGTTTGGACCTACTAGAATTGCTAGCTTAGGAGGAAAACATTAAAATAGCAAGAATGGAGAATTGCAAGAACAATCCTTGAGAAACAAAAAGCAAGAAGTAGCATGTTCACTGTCGTGACTCTAGGAGTCACTCCCATGAAGGAAGATAACCGTTACCAAAGCAAACATTTGAAGTTCACGGCCATGAAGGAAAAACAAACCGTGAAGTAAGCATTTAAGTCACCCCCGTGACTGAAGGTGTCACCCCCGTGAAGAGTCATGTAATTTCATCCAGAGAGCTTCACGACCAGAGTCACCACTTGGGGCACGGCCGGAAAGATTGTCACCCCCGTGAATTAAGGTGTAACCCCCGTGAAGGCTTCATTCAATTTCATCCAGAGAGCTTCACGACCAGAGTCACCACTTGTCTCACGGCTGGGAAGAGTGTCACGCTCGTGACGTATTAATGTCATGCCCGTGACTCTATATGTCAAAACATTCCAGAGAGCTTCACGACCAAGGTCACCACTTCAGTCACAGCTTGGGAGGAACTATCACCCCTGTGACAAGCATATTCACGCCCGTGACCAATGAAAGAGAAAAATGTCAGGCGCGATTTTTTGGTTGGTACAACGGCTAGTTTCTTATTTAATGCACCCCAACGGCTATATTTAGCCATGAGAGTATAAATGGAAGTCATTTATGCATTAAGAAAGAAGAGAATGATAAGAAAAACAAAAGATTAGCATATACTTCAAATCACAAGCTATCTTGTACTTTTATACTTTGAGAAAAAATCTATTCTCTGTAAAAATATTTTTGCTCCTCATATTTGAGTAATAAAGATTTATAAGTGGTTCTCTCTGTAATCTTTACTCAAGTGAGCATTGGGTAGTTCTGGGTTAAGAGTAGAACACTTGTAAGGGTTAGTTGTGTGAACCTCCAAAACACAAATTAAAAGGTTGTTTGTGTGAGCCTGTAAAACACAAGTGTAGGTTGTTTGTGTGAGCCTGTAAAACACAAAGTGTAGGTTGTTTGTGTGAGCCTGTAAAACACAAAGGAATTGGTTATTGTGTGAGCCATTAAAACACAAGGGATTTCTGGGTTAGGTGTGAGCCATTGTGAGAAACATCATAGTTGGGAGTGAGCTTGTAAAACTCCATTGTAACACTTAGTGTGTTAGTGAAACTCCCAATTGCGATTGGGGAGAGGAGTAGGGTTTGTTAATACCCGAACCTCTATAAATCTTTGTGTCTGATTTTCTCTATCCTTTCTAAAATTAAAAATTTTATTTCCGCACTTTAAAGTTTAATTTTTGAAACTCCAATTCAACCCCCCTTCTTGGTCTAATATCTGGGCAACAATTGGTATCAGAGCCTTACCTAGCATCGAAGCCTAAAAAGCGCTAGTAAAGTGTAAGATATGGCCAGTGAAGGATTCAAGAGTCTCAAACCGTACTTTGATGGAGCAAATTATGCTCATTGGAAGTTTCAGATGGAGACATATTTGGATAATGAAGGAATTGAAGTTTGGGATAGTATTCGAAAAGAATGGACACCACCAACTAGAAAAGGAGTTAATGGTGAAGAAGAAATCCTGTCAAGAGATAATTGGACAGAGCCTCAAAGAAGAGCAAATTTCAAAAATAAGAAGGCAATGACAATTCTCTTAAGCTCATTATCTGTTGAAGAATGTGGCAGGATACAACACTGTTCAACTGCATATAGCATGTGGAAAACATTAGAAAACTATCATGAAGGCCATAAAGCCACATGGGATGATGAAAGCTCTTCAAGTGAAAAAGATGATAATGAAAGTGAAGAGGTCAACCTATGTTTCATGGCTATTGAGGATCACGTCTCGGACAAAGTAAGATCACTACACTCATACTCTTTCAATAATGATAGTAGTGATAATGATAGTGATAGTGATGATGATGATGATGAGCAAAGCCTAATAGAAGAATTAAATATAGAATTAGAGAAATATAGAACTAAATTTAGTATCTATAGAAATAATATCTCTAATTTGAAAAATAAGATAGATGGCTTAGAAAAGGAGAACATAAAGCTTAAATCATCTAATGAATCTCTTCAAAAGTCATTAGATGAATACTCATCAAGACCCTCAACAGTTTCACTGTTAAAAGAAAATAATACTTTGAAAAATGAAGTTGAAGAACTTAGAAATTCCATTTCTAAATTTCACAAGGGTAAAGAGAGCTTAGATACTCTCATTGTGTCTCAAAGACCACCTTTAGTTAGACATGGTCTAGGGTTTAAGGACACATCATCATCTTCTAACAAAATAGTATTTGTTAAGTCTAAAGAACATAACATCTCCACACCTGTTAGAACTACACCAAGAAATAAGAATGTTAAAACCTCTATACCGAAAAAGAATCATGCCTTTATATATAGGAAGAATGTATCTAGAAAAATGCAAATTAATCATGATTGTGCATGCCATTGTTCTCAAAATCAGTCTAATCAAATTATGGCATTCAAATACATTGTAAGACCAAAAAGCAAGTTTACACCTAAACAATGTAATTACTGTATGAAAATGGGTCATATAAATAAAAATTGCTGGATAAGGAAGGCTCATTGGGAACCTTCATGTGCTAACCCCCAAGGACCAAAACTCATTAGGGTACCTAAATATCATACTTGATTTGTAATTTTGTAGGTATGCCTCAAGTCCACAATAAACAAAAATGCATGGCTAGTAGACAGTGGATGCTCAAGGCATATGACAGGAGACAAAGAACTTTTCAATGAAATCAAAAGTATTGATGGAGGTAAAGTTACCTTTGGAAACAATGCAAAGGGTAAGGTAATTGGCATTGGTTCTATTGGTGTTAATAGTACTACTTTTATTAAGGATGTCTTACTTGTTGATGGCTTGAAACATAACTTGTTAAGTGTAAGTCAATTATGTGATAAAGGAAACAAAGTAATCTTTACTTCAAACGAATGTCTTGTAATCTCTATTGATGGTCAAGAAATATTTAAAGGAAATAGAGATATCAATACGTACATAATAAACTTACATGAACTATCTAACCATTCCTCTAAGTGTCTTGTGACTACTAGTGATGAATCTTGGTTGTGGCATAGAAGACTTGGTCATGCTAACATGGACTTAATACAAAGTCTCAGCACAGGTGAGCTAGTAAAAGGATTACCAAGAGTTAAATATGAAAAAGGCAAGACATGTGATCCTTGTCAAAGAGGAAAGCAACACAAGTCATCTTTCAAAGCTAAAAACATAGTAAGTACTTCGAAACCTCTTCAACTCCTGCATTTAGACTTGTTTGGACCTACTAGAATTGCTAGCTTAGGAGGAAAACATTATGAATTTGTCATCGTAGATGATTACTCTAGATTTACTTGGGTAATTTCCTTAGCTCAAAAGAGTGATGCTTTTGAAAATTTCAAAAACTTTGCTAAAAGAGTTCAAAATGAAAAAGGGTACTGCATTTCAAAAATAAGAAGAGATCATGGGAAAGAATTTGAAAATGAAATCTTTGAAAGCTTTTGTCTTGAACATGGAATTTCACATAATTTCTCATCTCTTAGGACACCTCAACAAAATGGGGTAGTTGAGAGGAAAAATCGAACATTAATTGAAATGGCTAGAACAATGCTTAATGAATATGAATTACCAACTTATTTTTGGGCAGAAGCCACAAACACTGCATGTTATATTTCAAATCGAGTTTTCAAAAGACCTCTTTTAAACAAAACCTCATTTGAGCTATGGAATGGAAGAAAGCCCTTGGTATCATACTTTAGAGTATTTGGATGCAAGTGTTTTATATTGAACACCAAGGACAATCTTGGAAAATTTGCCTCTAAGTCTGATGAAGGTATCTTTTTAGGATACTCTACAACCAGCAAAGCATATAGAGTATTTAATAAAAGATCATTAACGGTTAAAGAATCCATGCATGTTGTTTTTAATGAATCTAGTAGACTTGATCTTGTGAAAGGTAGTGCTCTTGATGATGTTGTAGATAATATGGAAAATCTTGTCATTGAAAATGGAAAAGAAGAAAACGGTCAAGAAAATTTACTACCTCAAAATCAAGAACAAATGGAGCAAGAACTTCCAAAAGAATGGAGAATGACGAAAGATCATCCAAAAGAGCAAATAATTGGTGATCTATCAAGGGGAGTAAGTACTAGATCTCATTTCAATTAGTCACTAACATTGCTTTTCTTTCACAAATTGAGCCTAAAAACATTGATGAGGCTCTTAATGATGAAAGTTGGGTAATTGCCATGCAAGAGGAACTCAACCAATTTGAGAGAAATAAGGTATGGAACCTAGTACCTGGACCCAAGAATCATCCAATCATAGGCAGCAAATGGGTATTTAGAAATAAATTAGATGAACAAGGGTTAATAACCATGAATAAAGCAAGACTAGTTGCAAAAGGATATAATCAGGAAGAAGGTATAAATTATGATGAAACATATGCACCTGTAGCTAGATTAGAAGCTATAAGAATACTCTTAGCATATGCATGTCGTATGAATTTCAAACTTTTTCAAATGGATGTGAAAAGTGCATTTGTAAATGGTTATATAGATGAAGAAGTGTATGTAGAACAACCACCAGGTTTTGAAAGCTATGATTTCCCAAATCATGTTTCTAAACTTTCAAAAGCTTTGTATGGTTTAAAGCAAGCTCCAAGAGCTTGGTATGAGAGACTAAGTTCTTTTTTACTAGAAAATAGCTTCACAAAGGGAAATGTTGACACTACACTGTTCATCAAAAAGCATAAGCATGAGATACTAATTGTTCAAATTTATGTTGATGATATAATATTTGGTTCTACTAATGAGCTGCTTTGTCAAGAATTTGCTAAGTGCATGACTAGGGAATTTGAAATGAGCATGATGGGAGAACTTAAGTATTTCCTTGGTCTACAAATCAAACAAAGCAATGAGGGCATATTCATCAACCAATCCAAATATGCCAAAGACTTAATCAAAAAATTTGGTATGGAAGGATGCAAAAATGCCAAGACTCCTATAAGCACATCAACAAAATTGGACAAAGATGAAAAGGGTAAGAGCATTAATGAAAAGCTTTATAGAGGTATGATCGGATCACTTTTATATCTCACTGCTTCTAGACCCGATATTATGTATAGTGTTTGCTTATGTGCACGATTTCAATCATGTCCTAAAGAATCTCATCTAAATGTTGTAAAAAGGATTTTAAGATATCTACATGGAACATTGCATCTAGGTTTATGGTATCCTAGGAATTCATCTTTTTATATTATAGGATATTCAGATGCAGATTATGCTGGTAGTCTTTTGGATAGGAAAAGTACTTCAGGTACTTGTCACTTCATTGGAGAATGTTTGGTTTCTTGGTTTAGCAAGAAACAAGTTTCAGTTGCTCTCCCAACTGCTGAAGTTGAATATGTAGCAGTTGGATGTTGTTGTACACAGATTCTTTGGATGAAACAACAACTTAAGGACTATGGTCATGAGATGAACCATATACCTATAAAATGTGACAACACCAGTGCTATAAATCTTTCAAAGAATCCTATTCAACACTCTAGAAGTAAACATATTGACATTAGACACCACTTTATTAGAGATCATGTTCAATATGGAGATGTTGAATTAGAATTTGTATGCACATAAAATCAATTAGCAGATATTTTCACTAAGTCTCTAAATGAGGAAAGATTTAATTTCATTAGAAGAGAACTAGGTATGATTGATGGATTAACCTTGTGATTACTAGAATATGAAATTTTAATTGTTGATTTTAAAACATATCACAAGTTATAAGATAAAAAAAAATTTATGAGAATTCATGCTTTATGAAGTAAAATCTTTGTTGAAATGATTTAGTCTTGTTGCAGAACTTAATTTCAATATGATGAAAATTATAGGTGAGTCACGCCCGTGACTTAAGTGGCCCAAAGAGGCAGTGTCGTTCACGACTTTGGTTCACGACCTTTTTCACGGCTTCAAGCAGTGAAACATAGTTTCACTGCTTGAGTCACGCCCGTGGATGAGAATTCACGCCCGTGACGCTTTTTCACTCCCGTGAACAATTACGCCTCAAAAACTCACAGAAGCTTTCACACTTTGGGTCACGGCATGATTCACGGCTTCAAGTGGTGAAACATAGTTTCACGGCTTGAGTCACGCCCGTGGCAAAGAACCATTCACGCCCGTGATGCCATTTCACGCCCGTGAATAATTACACCCAAAACTCACAGAAGCTTTCACGCCTTGTGTCACGGCTTGCTTCACGGGTATAAGTAGTGAAATTCAACAATTCACGCCCGTGACATTTATTCACCCCTGTGACCTATGATCATTCATGCCCGTGATGTTCATCGATTACGCCCATGAACTTATTCACGCTTTCATTCACGGGTGGAACACTGCTTCAGTAAACCGTGAACACGACGAGTCACGCCCGTGAACACATACTTCACGCCCATGAATGTATCGAATATATAAGAAAACAGCCGGTTACAATCTTCATTTTAACTCTCCATCTCCCAAAACCGCTCTCATTTACTCTCATTCATTGAGACATTGAAGATTCCGACCCCAAAGCCTTGATATTTCACTATAAATTCCACCAAAAGTTTGAATCTTCAGCAGAAATCATACATTTCTAGGGTAATTCATATTTTTTTTTCTGTCAAAAATCTTCTTCAACTCCATCAACAACTAAATTCTTCAAATATGGAGTCTACTTCATCAAAGGGAAAGAGAAAGAAGTCCCATGCACCGAAGAGGTATTCAGATTACCTCATGAACATCATTCCAGAAAGTTGCCATCCTCGCTATGCAACTTTGAAGAAGAGACCTATTTTATCATCAAGGTCCTTCGAATGGCAGGCAGTCCGTAATCTCGGGCTCGACATGGCTATGACATAGCAACTTCAAGCCTGTCATCTAAAAGAATTTGTTGAAATTCATCTGCCAACTCTACGGGAGCCAACGGTGGAATTTCTCAGCACCTTGCAGGTTTCACCAACTGGAGTGGTGAAATTCCAACTCTGCAACCATGCAACCACCCTCAGCGCCATCACATTTGGAGAATTGTTCAACCTACCATCTGATGGCATTCTAAATGAGACTGAGGTAGAATTTTCTGCCCCTGCAGCCTGGACTCATTTTGGATATAACTGTAGCTGGGACGTAAAGAAGACGAAGAGCACTCATCTCGTGGCCCCAGTACACAGGTATTTGCATAGGTTTCTAACCTATAGCATTTTTGCTTGGGGAGAAAGCAATGGAAATATTAGGAAGTCAGAACTCTTTCTATTCGAGATGGCTCACCGGGGTGTCACAGTGGCACTTTCTAGATGGTTTGCAAACCATCTTCTCTCCATCGCCACCAAGCCCACAGGAGATATCTTGATTGGGGCATATGTCACTCATATGGCAGTAAAGCTCAACTACTTGAAGCTGGATAACCATCACTTCAACATCATTCCTGCACATCCATGAGATAGGTTGGATGTAAAGTCATTCATCAAGATGGGAGCAACTGTCAGAATTGTTTTTCAGAACGATATCTTCTACCGCTTCACTGATACTACTGGAGAGATTATCTGGGAAGATCATGACACGAAGGATTTTAAAGCAGGCCTCCAAGGAGTCCAGCAGAAAAGGAGGGCTCGGATTGAGGAAGCAACTCCAGTAATCGAGCAGGACATTGGACAGTCTTCTGCCTCCACACCATATTTAGCACAGCAGGTGGTCGACCTCTTGGCACCACGTTTTGAGCAGCTGCAGACTTCCATGGATGAGAGGTTGGAAAATCTCAAGGACTTCATAGAGTCTCGGATAGACAGCCTTGAGGCTG
Source organism: Triadica sebifera (assembly GCA_023653625.1). NCBI lineage: Eukaryota > Viridiplantae > Streptophyta > Magnoliopsida > Malpighiales > Euphorbiaceae > Triadica > Triadica sebifera. The sequence continues at coordinate 11,379,231 of CM042898.1, read as the reverse complement.
AAGTAGCTAGGCTTCGTGATAGGATATCTGGCTAGGATATAGGCTAGAGTGTAGCCTAAATTTGTTATGTTTGATCTTTTTTTTGTTGTTTGTTATGTTTGCTTATGTAGGAAATCTTAAATTTCCTTTCTTAGTTTGTATCCTTTCCTTTATAATATATATTCGCTTTTGTTTACTTCAATCTACATATTCTTTTTGATTGATGACAAAAGGGGGAGAAAAATAGCAATATATGATAGATAATATATGATAAGGGAAAGTAGTATCAAACTAGCAATATAAGAATTGTGAATCAAAAAATGAACAGAATTTGAATTGATTTAAAAATCTTGATTCAACTTTTCAGATGCAAAGTAGATAATTGAAAAACTGAGTTTTTATATACTTTAAATATACCCTAAGTACATTTTCAATACTCCTTAAAAGCAAGTTACAAATAAAAACATGCCATAATATACCTTAAATATACCTTACATATACTTTATGTCTTGAAAAGGAATTATGGTATGTATTGGAAATACTTCTCATATAACTTGCATATACTTAAAATCTAGTTTAATGCTACATCTTTATTTACTATTCTTGCACATTATAATTTTTATCCTAAGTATATTTTGAGGGGGAGACTTCTCAAAATCACATATTGCTAGATTATTTGTCACCATCAAAAAGGGAGAGATTGTTAACCTTGAGGGGTATTTCCATCATTTTGATCAAATAAATAACATAGCAATATGGTATTTAACATACTTGTTTTTGTAAGTATATTATACAGGACATGAATTAAAATAGCAAGAATGGAGAATTGGAAGAACAATCCTTGAGAAACAAAAATCAAGAAGTAGCATGTTCACTGTCGTGACTCTAGGAGTCACTCCCGTGAAGGAAGCTAACCTTTACCAAAACCAACATTTGAAGTTCACGACCATGAAGGAAAAATAAACTGTGAAGTAAGCATTTAAGTCACCCCCGTGACTGAAGGTGTCACCCCCATGAAGAGTCATGTAATTTCATCCAGAGAGCTTAACGACCAGAGTCACCACTTGGGTCATGACCGGAAAGATTGTCACCCCCGTGAAGGCTTCATTCCATTTCATCCAAAGAGCTTCACGACCAGAGTCACCACTTATCTCACGGTTGGGAAGAGTGTCACGCCCGTGACGTATTAATGTCACGCTCGTGACTCTATATGTCAAAACATTCCAGAGAGCTTCATGACCAAGGTCACCACTTCAGTCACGGCTTGGGAAGAACTGTCACCCCTGTGACAAGCATATTCACGCCCGTGACCAATGAAAGAGAAAAATGTCAAGCGCAATTTTTTGGTTGGTACAACGGCTAGTTTCTTATTTAATGCACCCCAACAGCTATATTTAGCCATGAGAGTATAAATGGAAGTCATTTATGCATTAAGAAAGAAGAGAATGATAAGAAAAACAAAATATTAGCATATACTTCAAATCACAAGCTATCTTGTACTTTTATACTTTGAGAACAAATCTATTCTCTGTAAAAATCTTTTTTCTCCTCATATTTGAGCAATAAAGATTTATAAGTGGTTCTCTCTATAATCTTTACTCAAGTGAGCATTGGGTAGTTCTGGGTTAAGAGTAGAACACTTGTAAGGGTTAGTTGTGTGAACCTCCAAAACACAAATTAAAAGGTTGTTTGTGTGAGCCAGTAAAACACAAGTGTAGGTTGTTTGTGTGAGCCTGTAAAACACAAAGTGTAGGTTGTTTGTGTGAGCCTGTAAAACACAAAGGAATTGGTTATTGTGTGAGCCATTAAAACACAAGGGATTTCTGGGTTAGGTGTGAGCCATTGTGAGAAACACCATAGTTGGGAGTGAGCTTGTAAAACTCCATTGTAACACTTAGTGTGTTAGTGAAACTCCCAATTGCGATTGGGGAGAGAAGTAGGGTTTGTTAATACCCGAACCTCTATAAATCTTTGTGTCTGATTTTCTCTATCCTTTCTAAAATTAACAATTTTATTTCCGCACTTTAAAGTTTAATTTTTGAAACTCCAATTCAACCCCCCCTTCTTGGTCTAATATGTGGGCAACACATACCTCCAAAACCACCAAAACTAAAACCACTTCCCTGTTATAAGCTTGTTCATGAACCTAAAATTCATTCACCTGCACCAAAGCCAATCCCCATAATTGCCATGTATCATCCACCCTCTTCACCAACTTCGTATGATACTAAATTCCCTCCTTTTCATGACCATGTAGATCCTATCTCACAAGTCAGGACAACACCGTATGTTAAATCTATAATGGTGACACCTGAAGGAGCTACTAGACCTATTACTGTTGCTGAATCAATCCTTAATTGGTAAACAAAAAATGCACAGGTTTAGAATATAATTTTTAGGAGAATAGAAACAAAAGTTGATAAGGTTGCAAACAAAGTTTTTGTTCTAGATAACACACAGACATCGCAGTATGAAGCACTCTATGGATTGTTGAGAAAACTTAAGCAGCAACAAGCAGATTTGAATAAAGAATTGATGGCAATGATCTCTGCAAGAATGTATGATGCTACTTTTAATGCTAAGGTAGTTAAGCTACAAAAGCTTGAAAATGAGATTGAATCTTTGAAACAAGATCTCAGACAAGACTATTTTAAGCCTTCTTCATCTTCTGACCAGAAACCCAGAGGATCAGAAGATGAAGAAGACTTAAAATAGTCTTGCCTGAGATCTTGTTTCAAAGATTCAATCTCTTTTTCATGCTTTTGTAGCTTAACTGCCTTAGCATTGAAAGTAGCATCATACATTCTTGCAGAGATCATTGCCATCAATTCTTTATTCAAATCTGCTTGTTGCTACTCAAGTTTTCTCAACAATCCATACAGTGTTTCATACTGCGATGTCTGTGTGTTATCTAGAACAGAAACTTTGTTTGCAACCTTATCAACTTTTGTTTTTATTCTTCGAAGAACTGTATTCTGAACCTGTTCATTTTGCATTTTCCAATTAAGGACAGATTTAGCAACAGTAATAGGTCTAGTAGCTCCTTCAGGTGTCACCATTATAGATTTAACATACGCTGTTGTCTTGACTTGTGAGACATGATCTACATGGTCATGAAGAGGAGGGAATTCAGTATCATATGAAGTTGGTGAAGAGGGTGGATGATACATGGCAATCATGGGGATTGGCTTTGGTGCAAGTGAATGAATTTTAGGTTCAGGAAGAAGCTTATAACAGGGAAGTGGTTTTGGTTTTGGTGGTTTTGGAGGTATGGGATTAGGTGGTAAATCCCATGATGGTGGTGATGGTGGTGATGGGTTCTTGTAATGAGAAGGTGAGGAATATGAGAACACGTAGTCATATTTATGTACTTTCAAGGTTGTAAATGTATAAGGATCCTACAATCTCATATTAAAATTGGGATAGAAGGTACATAGTACAGTGCCAGCATTCAGAGTTTTTTGAATTGTTCCAATAACAGCATGTTGATATTCCAAAAATCTAGTATCCAGGAGTGCTATACGAGCCACTACTAGTAACCTTTTTCTTCCATGGTAGATTAGAGCAAGTCTGATAGCTCCAAAATGGATATGTGAATACCCACGACTTCTCCATTAGGCAGGAAATCCAGGAGGAATTTCTAAGGTGATAAACTATTAGTTATGGATTTATAGTGCTCCAGTTTAAAGAGTTTGTACTTCGTTATAAGAAGTTGAATCTTTTTGGATTTGACTTATTTGATATCCTTGTGGTAATTCTCTAAGATCTTCTAAATTGTGTAGGTGTTTGTGTAGGTGTTGTGGCAATGTTGTATTCTATCACATTATTTAGAAGAGAAAGGGTTTAAAAGAAATGTAATGACTTTTTTGTTTTTCCATTTTCTTATTTTATTGTTTGTTCCAATTATCCCTCAAAATGATTTCCTTTTAACTGTCATCGTTGGTTTTTTTTGAAGGCTTCCATTCTTTTTGAACAATATTCCAAGTCTCTATTCCTTCCATATTTATGTAGACTTCCATTCTGAACTTCTAATGGGTATAGTTAAACTCATCAAAGTAAGGCTTGAGACTTTGGAATCTTTCATTGGCCATTAGTCGATCTTTGTTAGCATTTGTTAGGCTTTCTTACTAGACCTTGCACTGATGCCAATTGTTGCCCTAACAATCACCAAGAATGGAAGAGGTTGAATTGGTGGAAAATTGAAATTTTCTACAGTGGCAAATAAACAAGAGATAATAAAAAGCTTAAAAAGAATAGAGAAAGAACACAAGTGATTTATAGAGGTTCAATTATTAACAAACCCTACATCCTCTCCTTAATCTCAATCAGGATTTTCCACTAACTCATATAAGAGTTACAATTGAGTGTTGCTAGCTCACTCCTAACTAGGTGTTTCCTATGGCTCACACTAAATCCTAATCCCTTGTATTTTGATGGCTCACATAAAAAATAATTCCTTATTTTTTCTAGGTCACATATAACCTAACAAGAGTTTCTCTACTAGTCTCACTCTTACAACCTTTCCCAAGTGTTTTAGGCTAAAACTTAAACCTTACTCACAAATAAAAACAAATAATATTGGGAAACAAAAGTACAAGAGTTATTGGCACACTAAGAATGTTGTTCTTCTTATCAATGTCTATTTGAGGATCTATTTATAGTGTTTTCCCTCAATCTAGCCATTATAAATAAGTGCCATAACATTCAAAAATAATTGTGCTTGACAGACATAATTTGCGATTGCGATTTCTCTTTCGCAATCGCGAATGTCCAAATTCTAATGATCATTTGACATGTGGTTGGTTCTGATTCAACCAATATTTTAATGGCTTTCTAACATGGCTATTAACAGTCATACTTCTTCATCATGTTCATGATAAGAATTACATTCGTTCTTCCTCTTTGGAATTTAGTGATCATTGCATTCATGGTCGCACGTTCTTATTTCACAGTCATGAACTTCAACCTTATGAAATACCTCCGAAAATTTAGAACTTTGTTGAACATATGTCAGCTTATGATAGGACCAATTTCCAACGGTCATATCCTTTTGAAGATCGCGGTCACACTTCTGAATTGCGGTTGCAAAAAGTTCTTTTTGCTTTCTACCTCGTGAGCTCAACTAACACTGCAAACCATTCTAGAATGAATAGTTCTTTTCTCATAGCTTTGTTGCAGTTGTTATTTATATAGTGTGATCACAAATCTAATAGTGTGGGCCTATTTTGTTCTTCCGAACGTGACTTACAAGACATTTTCTTTCCTACATCAAATGACTTAGTGTTTGAAATTATATTGACTTGAAACTTTGCATATTATAAAAATAACACTAAATAAACATGTGAATCATAATTAATTTGATTGTCAAGATCAAAATTATAATCAATTACTCTAAGGCTAACATTCCTTTTGAATATTATGCCATTTGGACTAAAAAAATGGCTCCATTAGAATTCCAAAAAATTATGAAAAACATTTTAATTCCATATCAAAGTTTTGCAGTAGTTTATATAAGTTCTCATATTTTCATAATCATTACATCATCAAATGTTATTCTAATTCCATATTATTAACCAAAGTAGGTTAGGTCTCTATTTTAATTTTGACAATCAAATTGAGAGTCATTGATGTGTTTGTTGGGTGTTTATTTTGTATAAATAAATTTTCATTTTATTTAAAGATCAAACACTTAGCGAAACTTGAAATTCTTCAAATGTATTAAAAATCAATTGAGATGCACATTATTGCCCACAAATAGGATTTTTGTGGTTGTAATTGGACTTTAGCAATCGTGAATTACTTATAGCCAAAAGGTAATAGAGAAAAAATGTAGTTTGTGACCTCAAATGCAATTGCAAAAATTGGACACAAAATAAAAAGTGTGACCAAGACAATGTTTTTGCTATTAGATGAGTGCTTTAAAGGCAATCACCTTTAGCACTTATTGTACAAATTTATTTTATTAATAAAAGGCTTTTTCATTAATTTGATATTCATTTGATATATGAATTGATAGTGATCTTAAATCAATTAATGAAGTCCTTGATACATAACATAGGATGAAGGAAATCATGATGAGATCATGATATTGAGATTCTTATCTAGTGTAATTATGTTAGTATCAAAATTATCTCTAGTCATAGGATTAATGAGACAAGACATTGTTAATCCGGATAGACTAGCACATGTTACACTCCTTCATTGGATCAAGTACTAGATCTCATAATTTGTAAACATGAGATATTTAAAGTTAACATGTGGATGCTTCCTAAGTGTAGCTAAATACATTGGATGACCAGCTATGAGACAATCATATGGATAATCTATTCAAATGTCAATGATAGTTTCATCATAGAAATGGTGTCAGTATCCTTAGACTTGAGGTACTCAAGGATATCTTGGATATTGATTCTATATTTTGACACTATTCCTTATTGCCTCAGAAAGGTTGCTCATAGGGTGGTGATTGGATACAGCTTGAGGTATTCGAAGGTAATTGGATAACCAATAAAGGATTTACCACTCCTGATAGAAGGAGTGTATCCCCATGGCCGCTTGTTGTGGTCAATACTCGAAAATCTCTGGTTAGAGTCAAAATGTAATAAAGATAGTCTTTAATGACATATCTAATAGAGTAATGAGCCTCAGGGATAAGAAATAACATTAGTTGGACTAGACATGATGTAGTCAATCTAGTGGAAGTTGACACCTATCCATACTCTGAACCAAATGGGGTATAGAATGGTGAAAGGAATAATTGCACGTAAATTGTCTATGGAAAGGTTTGTAGTCAAATCACTGACTTTTCGGTCAATTGGGGGTCATGATGTGTTGCTAGATACTGCTTATGACTTGCTTAAATTAATTGTTAATTTAAGTGATCAACATAACCGGGAACATAATGGGTCACACGCATTGAAGATATGAAGAATGAGTAAAATGGTCTTGGATGGGATCGAAAATATGAGAGAATTATTTTGGGATGGATCGTGATGAGATTGCATGAAAAAATTGTTCGGGAAGGTCACAGGCCCACGCAAGATAGGCAGGCAGTTGGCTTGCCTAGCGAGCCAGCTTGGCCAACGGGTGAATTTGGCCTTAATTAGGCCAATTATGGCCATTGAGCACACTCACTATTAATTTAATTCCCCTTTTCTCCATTTTTGACTTTTGATCTTTTCTTTGAATTTAATTCAAATAGAAGAAACATCAAATGGCAGAAAATAGACATGAAAATATTTTTTTATGAAAAAAAATATTTTTAAGACATAATAAAATTCTCTCAAGAACATTTTCAAATCTAACACTTTGAATTTGTTCAAACCATTTCTTTTGATAGTTTCTTTTTCATTCTTCACGTGGATGATTATTAAAGACATCCTAGTGTGGATTGTTGTGGTTTGCTACAACTCAACAAAGTGAAGATTTGAATAACAAATAAAAAATTACAAGGTATAAATTCTAACATCTAAATTTATATAAATTAGTTTTAATGGTACAAGTATGATTTTTTGTTTTGGGTTTTGAAAATTTTATTTGTCCACTGCATTTATGAATGTGATTCATTCTTCAAAACCCAACACATTATACCCTTAATGTTATATCATTTATCGTATTACAAGTTCTTGCTTTATCCTTTGAGTGTGTGTGTGTGTGTGTGTGTGTATTGGTGCCTTTTGCATACGACCTACGAGTCAGGATACCCCTTTATGTTTCCCTATAGTCTGGCCTAGGCAATTTAATTTAGGAGCATAACAGGTAAAATCATGATGTTATAAATTTCAATTTTGTTATGTTTATTTATATGATGGTATTAAATGGCATGTTATATGAATTATGTTATTTTCTTGGTTAAAGCATGCTATAATATTATATGCAATTTTTATTTTTGTAAAATATTTATATTACCATAAAGCTTGCACCACTGAGCTAAAACATAGCATATGAGTCATTTTCTCTTATGTAGGAACCAAGACAAGGCTCTTGAGGAACGAGTTATCTAAAAGACGCGTTAGACCAGTGGGCGCCATATATGGAGCAAAGTAGCAACAACAACCACCCAGATGGGATTGGATTTTTTTTATACTACTTACATATTTATATAAGTAATATATAAAAAGCATATATTTTTCTACGGATAACTGTAAATATTTTATGACGTATTTTGATTGTATAATATTTTGTAAAAATATAAATATGGAAAAAATTTTAACCCATGCATATATGGGATGTATATATTTTATTATACAAATAAGTATATGTATTTGATAATATTATACAAGTTTGATTAAGCAGGTAGACGATGACATCCTACCTAACTGTTATGCAAAAAGGTAACAGGGTGTTACAAATTCAATCTTGTAAATGGCTTTAACATCTTGTTTAGGGAAGCTCCAATCATGTAACTAGTTTTCATTGTGAGAAATGTTAACCTCTGTAGAATTTAAATCAACTTAATTATAAACCTTATTAATTAAAAAAGACTGACAAGATGAAGAATTTCTAAGCTTCAAAAAAATTTGTTAAAATGAATACTCATACTACATTGAAGAATTAGCTAAGGGTTTATATATACAGCAAAGACTAAAATAATTGCTCTCGAAAAAAGCTAGAAATTCCACCTAAACTCTTACTCTAAACATGTCATTTTACATCTAATATAATTGCATTATCTACTGCATTAAAACGATATCTCATAAATCTTCTCTTTACAACTACATGATTTTCTACTTTGCTTCGCTTTGATATCTTATTGCCCAATATGGATAGTGAATATTTCCTTCATCCCTCTTTAAGCATAAGCATGAGGAAAAGTTATCAAGCCCAACTTGTAGCATATACAATGGAAAATATGAGCATTCAAGCTTTTGTAAAGATGTTTGCGAGCTGCAAATATGAGGCATATGTTGAGGCAAAACCAACCCTAATTTATATTTCTCTCACACAAGTTGATAATCAATGTACAAGTGCCTTGTTCATTCATGATACATAAGGCTTTCAAAGATGTGGATGGTAGCTTTAATATCACACCATAGAGAAATAGAAAGAGTCACTGAAATGTTGAAGTCGTGGATAAATATGTGACCCATTAGATTTCATAAAGAGTAATAGCTAGACTCTTATACTTGATCTCAGTAGAAGATCAAGAAAGGGTATTCTGTTTCTTTATTTCTTATGAGATCAATGCTGAAATAAGAAATAGGCAATACCCTATAATTGATCTTTGGGTATCTATACACATAGCCCAGTCAGCATCACTATAAACCTGTGATAAAAGATCATTTGAGTTGGGATAGGAAAGTCCTATCTCTGGTTGCCCTTTGAGATATTTGAGGACATGTAAAGTTGCCCTCTAGTGAAGATCCATTGGAGCTTAGACGTACTGACTTAGTTGTTGCACAATGTAGGTCACATTTGGGCACGTGAATCCTATATATAATAAGCATCCAATTAACCTTATGCCTTGTTGGGGATTAAGTAACAAAGCACCATCAATAGTTGTAAGCACAGTGCCTTTGACAACTGGAGTAGCTATTAGCATCAAAAGAGGCATGCATATTTTATCATGAATAATATGAATTTTTGTTGGCCAAGAAAGATACCTTGAGAGGATCAGGCAAGTTCAATGCCTAGAAAATACTTTGCTAGACCTAAGTCCTTAATGGTAAACTTTTGATGCAAGAAGGCTTTAACTTGTGTAATCTCAAACTCTAATGTATTAGTTATTAATGTATTATCTACATAAACCAAGAAGGCCAAAAAGTTAGATCCTCTGTGAAGAGTAAAAAGACAATTGTCATGAAAAGAATAATTAAATCCATAATGTTGCAACTGAGTAATGAACTTAGTGTTCCATTGCCTAGAAGTTTGCTTTAAGCCATATAAGGATCTTACCAACTTACAAATTTGCCTTGGTAAAGCCTTGTCATATCCCCCTGGAGATGTCAAGTATAACTCTTCATCAATAAAGCTATGAAAAAAAGACATTATTTAATGTTGAGCTAATGTAGAGGTTGAGTAAATGATGTTGCAACAAGTAAGAATATTCTAATAGTGACAATTTTGGCAACATGTTAGAATACTTCATTGAAATCCACCCTCTATCTAATTATAGCATTTAGCTACTAATCTTGATTTGTCAATTGTCCCATTTAGTTTGAGTTACAGTTTGTAGACCCACTTACAACCAATTTGAGTCTTTCCTGGTGGTAACGAGGTCAATTGCCAAAGCCTTTAACTTTTCTTACATGGACTGGATCCATTCTTTTTGTTGTATAGCTCAAGCATAAGCCTTTAATACCTGAATAAGAGATAGATTTACCTCAAAAGTACAAGTATGAAGAATTAAAATGTCCAATTAAGGGTAAGGGTGAGAAATCAACAGTTGTGTGGCATTCTGGGGAGTCAATATTGGTGGGTGCTAGATTAATTTGAAAGTCATTAAGCCAACTTGGTTGTTTAACTAATCTATGACTTCTCTTAAGATATGAAAAAACAGGAATGTCACACCCATAATTTGGGGTCTAATTGTTAATACAATTATGTGGTAATTAATTAACATGTAAGTGAGATTAGAGAGTTAAAGATTTTGAGAGAACAAACAAAAAACAAGAGAAAAATGGGTGTGCAAGTGATTCATAGCTATGAATATTCATGCCTGTGAAGGATGATTCACAGCTATGAATCACGAGAGATAAAAGTGTAACTCCCCCTTACCCCACTAAATAATAGTCAAACAAGGAAATGCTACCATGCTTTTGATTTCATGTCTAATTTGCTTAATATAAATATTTTGTATATTCTCACATACAAATATATGAAACTAAATAATAGTCAAACAAGATTTCATGTCTAATTTGCTTGATATAATTATTTTGTATATTCTCACATACAAATATATGAACACAAATTTAAAATATAATCTCCCATTATTATTATTATTATTATTATTATTATTATTATTATTATTATTATTATTATTATTATTATTATTATTATTATTATTATTATTATTATTATATCGATATATTAATATTTTGCACCAATTTAAATAACACATCAATTATAAAATATTTCATCTCCTAAAAAATTATATACAAAGATTCAGTAATTAATATTTTATTTACAAATCTCAAAGTATAAGTATCATACAATATGAGAATAATATATATATATATATATATATATATATATATATATATATGATGGCCACAAGTTGGTTGGGCTCGTGGAACCAACCCGGTCCCATCCAGACTGGACCGGACTAGGTCAGTTCTAAGCTCGGCTTGGACCGTGGTCTGGTAGGGAGAGGGTCCGGTCCAAACCATTTCCCCAAGAACTGAAATCGCTGTTTCACGGTTCCGAACAATAAAAAAAATTCTCTCAATTTTTCACACTTATTTGTCTATATTTAGACATATCTCAATTTTTCACATTTATTCTTTCTTTCTAACTACTTACACAAAATTTTTATTCTTTTTAACTAATTTATTCTCCAATTTTTTCACTTATTTATAACATAATATTTTTTTTTATTTATAAACAAATTGATAAGTTAAATTATATTTTTTGCTTCAAATTCACCCAACAATTAATTTTAATTTCTAAACTTTAAAGTTTAATAATTTTCATTGTATTTATTTATTGTATTATTAATTATAATTTAAAAAAATTGGAACCAGCCAGTTTCGAAATGGCCCCTAACCAATTCCTGTCCAATCATTTTTTTCTGAAACCACAAAACCAGCCGATTCCAAACTGTAGTTATATATATATATATATATATATATATATATATATATATATATATATTACAAGATTTTATATACAAAAACAAAAAGATCTTCAGATGATTTTATATACAAAAGTAAAAAGATCTTCAGATGTTATTATCAAATTTTTGGCGTTCTTTTCTTTTTGGTAGCTACTATCTTTATCTATCGGCTATCTCAATACATGCACATGGGAAAAATTACACGCACTAAGCTACTAGCTTAGTGGTGATTTATATGACAAAAATTTAATATGCAAGTCATAATATCTCATACATTCAAATATTTTATGTCAAATAAAAGAAATATCATATATTTATCAATAATAAATTAAACCCAAAGTATATTCTTTTGTGATTTCATAGTACATAAATTTCTTTTACATATAATAATTGTGTTAATTGTTAATATCATAATTATTGTTGATGTTATTTTAATCATAGCTATTGTTATTGTTATTAATATCACTATATTATTCTTATTTTATTTAAGTCTGAAGTTAATTATAATAAATAAATTTTATCATTCATTGTTATATCTTATTTACTCAACTTTATGCCTCTAACACCAATAATTAGAACTATCAGATAAGATACGAGGTATTATATGTCGGTAATTGTAACTCAGCGCATAGCACCTATGTAAATCAATTTGGCACAATGTACTGTCTACGTAAATCAACTTGGTACAATTAATGTCTACATATATAATCAACTCAATACATGTAGTGCTTACGTAAAATAATCAATTCGGTATTTCAACGCTTATGTATTAAAAAGCTTTGTCTTTCTTACTCTTATTGGCATGTCAATTTGTCATTTACCCTAGTTCTAAGCTAAGTATTTTAGGGCTTACTTATTTATCTCAATATATTTAAGTAATCTCATAAAATTCCTTTATTGTATTTTTTTTATTTTTATGCATCTTTCGTTAATTGTTATAACATACATTATTAAATTGTTAGTTCATAATTTTATTTTCTCATTAATTTTATGGGCTTACTAACACATTTGACTATATAACTCTCATATAGATATCAATCACATTATACTATAAAACTCAGCTTAATTTACTTATTAAATTTTCACATTTTTAAGCAACCCTACTCCTGGCAGATTTCAGACCCTATTTTGGATCTCAATATTATCCCTCTACCCAATCGAATTTGATTAAGTCGTCTTGTGAGAAATTATAGCCCCAGATCTTATATTTAAATTGAAATTTTAATTTCTTCATTATGATATCATGTATAAAAATTTATAGCTATTTTAATAATGATTGTTTGGTACAAATTTTTACACAGAATTTTGAGATAGGTTTCAGGTCCAACATTCATGCCCAATTTAAACATCGTTAAAATCAAAATCAAGCTTCATGTTCTTATAAAAGTTTTAGCCTTATGTCTTAATTTTGCAACCCATCAAATAACACAAAATTTTGAGTTTCAGAACTTATCTTATGAAATTTTTAATACATATTACTCCATTATCAAGTTTCGGGAAACACATGCAACTAACCATTAATTTAATAATCCAATTAGCAAAAGATAAAGCAATTAAATCAACATATTATATTTTTTCCATACAAGCACATACCTTATTAGTTTCTTCTCCTCTTACTAAGCTTTTTCTTTTCATTTTCCTTCCTTAAACTTGTTTCCACCATTGTCTTTGGTTTGCCCTAAAACATTCAAACATTCTTCATTTAATTTCTCATTTCTCTAATTAATTTCTTTTTGTACCAATTCACTATCACCTAGGGAACCCTTCTTCCATACTTCTACTCATTATTTGTTGAATTTTAGATCATAAAATATTTATTATTACTAATTAGAATATTATTTCTCTTTTTCCCTAAATTACACTAAATTCTAAACCCTAATAAACCTAACTCATTTAATCCTTCAATCAACTACAATTTATCATTTCTAACCTTAATTAACAACAACTTAAATCTCAATTGATAAAAAAATTTAAGAAAATTGAAGAAGAAAACTCACCTTAAGAATTTTTTCCCCTTTTCTTCCTTTTTCTTTCTTCCTTTCTCTTCCTTTCTTCTATCTTTTTAAGTGATTTTCCTTGACTTTATTGGGTTTTCTCTCTCTTAGGTTTTTTTTCTCTCTTTTTCCTTGTTTGAAATGAAGTAAAAATGATGGAGAAAATGGTGAGGGAGTGGACGGAAAAAGGAGGTTGAAGGTGAAAAAAACAATTTTTTTGTTGATTTTTTTCACCATTTTTTGGATAAATCTAGATTTCTCTCTTGTAGCCTACATTTTTTACTTTTTCTTAATTAGATTATGATTTATCTTTCATTCTACTGGTCTATTTAATTAATTAATCATAATTAATTTTAATCTTTGCATAATTTCTCTTTTAGCCAACAATTTTCCCTTTTTACAAAATAATTCCAAATAATTCCATAAATTCTCATTTAGTCTATAGGGTGATTTTTTTTTCCAGTATTGGCATAAAAAATTTTTAATTCCTAATTAATAATGCCTTAAATAAATCTTCCTCAAATATTGTCATTTTCATGTGTGTCCGAATTTAGACTCTAATTGGTCTAACACATCTGACTCGGTCACGCACAATCAATGTCTAAATGATCAGGTGTTACAATTCTCTTGCCCTTAAGAAAATTTCATCCTCGAAGTTTACTTGATCAGTTGATGTTGAATAATTGAGGATATTGAGTTTTCATTACCTCCTCACTCTCCCAATTGGCTTCTTCCATTGAATGGTTGTGCCATAGAATTTTCACTAGAGGTACCTTTTTGTTCCGCAATTCTTTAACTTTCCTGGCTAAAATCGTCATTGGTTCTTCCTCATAAGTCAGATATGATAGTACTTCTATGGATTCTATTGGTATTATATGTGATAGATCCAACCTATATCTTTTTAGCATGGACACATGGAATATATTATGGATTCTTTCTAACCCCAGTGGTAATGCTAATTTGTATGTCACTAGAACCACACGCTCAAGCACCTCATATGGCCCAATAAATCGAAGAATTAACTTTCCTTTCCTACCCAATCTGAGGATCTTCTTTCAAGATGAGACTTTCCAAAATACTTTATCACTAACCTCATATTCTATGTCTTTTCTCTTTAAATCTACATAGGACTTTCGACTATTAGCTGCTACTTTTAGTCTTTCTTTTATTACTCTCACCTTTTCTTTTATCTATTGAACCAATTTCGGCCCCACTAGTTTCTTTTCACTAAGTTCTGTCCAACAAAGAGGTGTCCTATATTTTCTTCCATACAAAGCCTCGTGCGGTGTCATCCTAATGCTTGCTTGATAATTGTTGTTATATGCGAACTCCATTAATGGAAGACACTTATCCCAGCTACCTTCGAACTCAATTACACAACTTTTAGCATATCTTCCAATAATTGTATGACCTGTTCCAATTGACCATCAGTCTGTGGATGAAATATTGTACTAAAGTTGAGTTCAAAACCCAAGGCTTGTTGCAAACTCTTCCAGAATTGTGATGTAAACCATGGGTCTCGATCATAAATTATAGAAATTGAAACACAATGAAGTCAGACTATCTCATTGACATATAATTCTGCCAATTGAGCGAGTGAGTAATCCATTCTAACTAGTAGGAAATGAGCTAATTTAGTAACCTTGTCTATAATGACCCATATAGCATTATGCTTTTTCTGTGTCAATGGCAAGCCAAAAACAAAGTCCATTGTAATTCTTTCCCACTTACATTATAGAATAGAAATTGGTTGTAACAAACCAGATGGCAATTGATGCTCCGCTTTTATTTGCTACATGTCAAACATCTGGTGGTATAGTCTGCAATATCTCTTTCATTATAGGCCATCAATAACATATCTTTAAATCATGATACATTTTGTTGCTTCTTGGATGCATCGTATAAGTAGTGTTATGTGCTTCTTTCATAATTTCTTACTTCAGTTCATGGATATCTGGTACACACAATCTAATTTTATAGCTTAGACTTCCATCAACTCCTCTAGTAAACTTTGATCTCTTCCCTTTTTTCACCAACTCAAAGATTTCCACCAGTTTTGTGTCTTACTTCTGACTTTTTTTTCACTTGTTGAATCAAAGTGGGTTGAAATGCAATGCTACCAACATAAAGTATAATTTCTTAATTACTCGTTATTCATAATTAAATATTATTTTGCAATTGAATTTTATTTAAGTATACCTATTAGAGTCTTTCTACTCAAAGTGTTGGCCACTACATTGGCTTTGCCTTGCTGGTAATCAATGATGCAGTCGTAATCTTTGAATAATTCCAACCATTTTCTTTGCCTTAAGTTAAGTTCTTTTTGTGTAGGCAAATACTTCAAACTTTTGTAATCTATATAGATGTAGCATATATCTCCATATAAATAGTGCCTTCATATTTTTCAGGCAAATATAATTGTTGCAAGCTCTAAATCGTGAGTAGGATAATTCTTCTCATGTGGCTTTAATTGCCTGGAGGCATATGCAATTACCTTACTCTCATGTATTAATACACAACCTAGCCCATTATATGAAGCATCACTATATACCACATAATCCTTCCCTAGGTTAAGTTGTGTCAAAACAGGTGCCTCTGTTAACATTGCCTTCAATTTATCAAAGATAGCCTGACACCATTGTGTCCACTCAAATTTAGTGTCTTTTCTAAGAAGCTTTGTCAATGGTAAGGCTATCATTGTGAATCCCTTCACAAATCTCCTATATTATCCTACCAAGCCAAGAAAGTTTCTCACTTTAGTCACATTTTGTGAAGGTTTTCAATCAAAGATTGCTTTTACCTTACTAAGGTCCACTCTCATTCCTTCTGCTGATACGATATTCCCTAGAAAAGTTACATCATTCATCCAAAAGGCACATTTTGATAACTTTGCATATAATTACTTCTCCCTCAATGTTTGAAGCACTCTTCAAAGATGATGGTCATGCTCCTCTTTATTCTTGGAGTACACCAAAATGTCATTGATAAATACCACCACAAATTGATTTAGATAAGGTCCGAAGACCCTGTTCATCATATCCATAAAAAGCTATTAGAACATCTATTAGACCAAATGGCATAACTAAGAACTTGTAATGGTCATACTGAGTCCTAAATGTTGTTTTGGGAACATCTAAATCCTTAATGTTTAATTGATAATATCCCAATTTGAAGTCAATTTTTGAGAATAACCCAGCTTCTTTCAGTTGATCAAACAAATCATCTATTCTTGGTAGTAGATATTTATTCATGATTGTCACCTTATTCAATTGCCGATAATTAATACAAAGTTGTAGAGTGTTATCTTTCTGTTTTCACAAATAACATTAAAGCACCCCCAAGGTGACATATTGGTTTAATGAATCCCTTATCCAATAATTCTTACAGTTGCACCTTCAATTCCTTCAGTTCTATAGGTGTCATTCTATATAGAGTAATAGATATTTAAGTCATTCCTAGAATAACATCTATGGCAAATTCTATTTCTCTATCTACTGGTAACCCTCATAAATCATTCGGAAAGACATCCAGGAATTTGCATACAGTGGGTATGTCCCTGCGATCAGGACTCCCTTTACTAACATCCACTACATATGCTAGATACGCCCACATCCCTTTCTGATAAGTTTCCTGGATTTTGTAGTAGAGATGACATTAGTTAGGTATGGTCGATTCTCACCCTGAACATGTCATCTTGCCTCGGAGTTTTAAATATCACTATTATGGATCGACAATCAACAATTGCTCCATGCTTAGTTAACCAATTCATCCCCAAAATAGCATCAAATTCATGAAAAGATAATTCAATTAAATCAGCTGGGAATTCTCTATTCTGATTCTTCATTAGACAATTTTTATACTCCATATTAACTTTAGCATTGTGGCCCAAAGGGTTTGTCACTAGTATATCATAATTTAATTTTTCTGTTATCATCTTGCCCTAACTAGATGGTTGTGTGTATAAATGAGAATGTATAGATCTCATATCAATCAATGCAAATAAATCAGTATCAAGAAGAGAAAATTTGCCAATAATCACAT
Source organism: Triadica sebifera (assembly GCA_023653625.1). Classification (NCBI taxonomy): domain Eukaryota; kingdom Viridiplantae; phylum Streptophyta; class Magnoliopsida; order Malpighiales; family Euphorbiaceae; genus Triadica; species Triadica sebifera. The sequence goes on along the minus strand of CM042898.1, from coordinate 11,361,444 downwards.
CTGAGGCATCCTGCTCTTCACGAGCTTTCATAGCATAGGCACGAGTCGGTGTTCAACATCCTTTTAGTCTGTCAATTGTCTTTGATATCCTTGACTAAACCCTACTCCACCTTCTCTCATCTAACCACGACCTCTACCACTACCATGGCTTAAAACTCTTATCTGAACTAGTGTTGTGCTACCTGTACCCCTACTAGCAGTCCATCTCAGACAGTCTTTCTGCTTATGATCTGTAGCACCACAATGTAAGTAAGCCCTTGTCAGCCACTAACACTCTCCTGCATATGTCCTCCACAATGTTGACAAATCTCTAGAATTGATCTCCTAAAACTGGGTGTAGGAGCACCAGATGTGGATAATATAGGTTTGTTGTTGGCCCCATCTAAATGTAGAAACTCTTCTAACACTTGCTGCCTGAGGTTCACTCCCTGCTAACCTGCCCCTCTTATTGCTTGATGGGCCTACACCAAATTGTGATAGAGGTCTTTTAACACTTTTCCCTACTACTTCCTCTTTATGATCTGCCAATGCTTCTTCCACACTTTCAGCTACAATGACTAATCTGGAGAATTCTCCTATTTGCAAAGCTGCCACTCTTTCTCTAATGGGATGCCTAAGACCTCACTCAAAATGCCTAAACCTATCAATTTAACCTGATATAATACCCTCTGCATACTTACTAAGGTGAGTAAAAGTTTTTTCATATTCAGTCAGAATTAGAGTGTTCTATTTTAGATCTAAGATTTTTTTTCTTGTCTCTGTACAATATGGGGACATATTTGGCCTGAAACTGGTTCAAAAAGAAATCCCATATGTGAGGGTTTGGTGTCTATGGCCTCTGTAAAATTGTCTTCCACCAATCATATGCACTTTTCTATGGTAGGGATATTGTGTACTGATATTTCTGGCCAAGAGTACACTCAACTAGTACTCTGCTACCACTGTATCTTTTTCTCTACGACCATAAAAATTTGTAGCCCTATACTTTCTGATTTTGTCAAAGCATAGCCTCGAAATGGTGGGTCTAACAACTTTTTGGATAAGTTCTACTACATTTTCCAATAAATCCTTATGATCTAAACCTCTAGCTGCAGCATGACCATGAACAAAATCAGATTCATTAACTCTAGTGACTCTTTGTCGCTGCCTTGAATGAGAAGATACTTCTATTGTGACACCCTTATAACAATTCTTTTATACGTACGTTACATAGTCTGATATAATTATCAAGACTGTTGATATCTTCTAAATATGATTATAGCCAATGTATGTAAATTTTTTTCTTAACTTAATGACCATAATATAATTAACACTTTATTAATTTTTTTTATTTTCCAAAAATTTCGACAGTATAACGGCTATTCTAATTATCTCACCGGCATTAAAAACAATTCATATCCCATATTGGCCACAACAATTCAAATATAATATAAGATATTCTTCATTCGACAAACTCAACATTTCACTTTTTACATATAATAGTTCATTAAAGTTTTTTATCATATCATATACATAATCCAAATCCTATATGCATATTCATAATAATAAATTGTGTTAATTTTTCCTTTCAGCTTGCTCCCAAAAAGTAGTATGCTTGCTTATGTGTCTTCCTAAATATTACTTACACGCAGTCAAATAACTACATGTTGAGCATTAAAAATGTTCAGTGGTGATTACAAATCTAAAGATTTCCATTAGTCTAAAAATTTTACACATTCATGCAAAATCATATTCACCACACTATTCCAATTTTACTCTTCAATATATATTAAGAATATACTTAAAGCTCTATATTTATTTTAATGAATATAATTATCCTTTTGATCAATATTTTATTATTATTTACCATTAATTCACTATTTAATACATTTATTAAATTAACAATTTTACTTAATTAATCGTATACTTATTTTTTTTCATTTCAATCATCCATTTAATTTGTTTAGCTACAAATTACATTTTGGTTTCTAAACTTCCATTTATTTACAATTATGTCACTACTTTACACTTTTGCCACTATATATATATATATTCTTCTCATTTATTTTCTCTTTAAATACATAAATTACCATCTAACCCTTATTTTACCAATTTATCTCTGATCTTTTCTCTCTTTTTGTTCAATTAAGTCCATTTTCACTCTTTAATTATCTTTTTTTTTATTTTACCCCTTTTTCCCATATTTTTCAATTTACTAATATGCAACTTACCATTTTTACCAATCTTGTCATATTTATCATTAAATACATAAATCATTATTTAGCCCTTATTATTTTTATTATTATTTCAATTTACTCTTGAACTTTCATTTTCTTTCAATTTAGTCCTTTTTCATTCTATTTCTTTAATTAACTCTTATGTTCTTTCTTTCTTTCTTTTTTCCACTTTTATTCCATTTTACTATTTTACTATTTTTGTCATATTTTATCACTTTTATTATATTTAATATTATACAAGTTTTGTCATATTTGCCCCTAGTTTCAATCCGATAGAAAATCTTCCGACCAGATATATGAGACGTGGACCCCACAAGTTCACTACACTAAAGAGTGATCCTGAAGGATCACCCAAGTACTGCATTGTATATTGATCATTGAATTACTATCACTGAAGTAAACCAACATTGGCATACCTAAGCGAGTCACCCTAACCCGTTCCGCAACAATGGTGTCCCTATGGCTAGCCAATTATATCATGGGCTAAATTTAACCATTAGAAAATAACTAAGGGAAATACCTTATTCTTTTGATTCAATTTCTATTAAATTAATAAATTTCATTTATTTTGTATTATTAATTATGTAATGCTTTATTCATCCATAACCAATTCATCTTAACTATAATCTTTTTTCACACTTTCCATTCTAATATATCATTATTTCGTCATTAATACTCAATTAAGTCATTAAACTTACTAAATACACTTTATTCATTATATTTTATTTCATGCATAAATAATCACAAATTAGAAAAATATTCAATGTATATTTTAAAAATTTTCAATAAATTTCTATACACTCAATATCATGTCTTCTTGCATTTTATGACTTAGTTTTTATTTAATTGGCAAGAAAAATATTAAATTCTCCTTCTTTATATTTCAGCCTACATCCATTTTTCATCATTAAATTTTTTTTTTCACCTTCCAATAGTTTATTTCACTAATTTATACAGTCATTACTACATATGTACCATAATATTACACTAAAATATAATGATGCCTTAATATGCATTTTTTACATATAATATGGTCATTTTTTTCAAAGTTCCATTAAATAATTTTTTTTAATTGAATTTAATCATTCTAATCCATTTTTTATATTTTCTTAAATATGTTTTAAGTTGTTATTATCATTTACATGCAAATCACACAAATTCCCTAATTTTCATAACCCGAATTCAATCTTAAACAATGGAAATAGGTAGATTTTGAAATCACTAACTTTATTTCCTTTCTTAAGTCTTCCTAGACTTCCTTTTCCTTGGTTTTTTTCTCTGAAGCACATTCACCTTCTTGTGCACCTACCATGGCCAAAACATGAGTTCCATTAATCCATCATTATTTTGTATCCTTAACTCAATCTAACTTCAGAACTATCATCTACATGTCTTAAACTATCTATTTGAACCTTTAAATAAATTTAAAACTCTCAAATTCTCTTACCTCAATTTTGTGTCCTAACTTGTATCCTTTGATTTTCTTCCACTTCTAGCCCTTCAAATGAAGATTAGAGACTTCAAATAGTTAATAGAGAGGATGAAATAATATTAGGGTGCTTGATTTTGGTGAGAGAAATTTGGTGAAGAAAAATAAAAAACTCATGTGGCTAAGGGAGAAGCATGAAAGGGATGAAGAATATGCTTTCTCTAGAGAATTATGATATTTTGAGCTTATATATGTGGCTGGAATGGGTTGGACTTTAGCCAAGACAAGTGATCCAATCTCATTACGCCCATTTGTGAAATTAAGGTCTATTTATAAATTCTAAATTATTTCTCTCACTTTCCAATCTCAATTTATCTCAAATTTGATTCCATAATTCACAAAAAATATATATATGCCCACATAAAATTTTTTAACTCAATCGGAGTCTATTTCCTATTCAGCTCATCAAAACCGGACTGATTAGTCAAATTTTAGTGCTACCATAAAATTCTTTTTTCATTGTCAAATAATTCTAAATACTATTTAGAATTTATCCATATCTTAAAATAAAATTTTAGATATCGTTTACTATTTTTAATAGTCCAATCAAAGTACGATCAAGCCAATTTGTTAATTAGACCAGATCCCATTTTTTTCTTATTTTTGATTTTTTGATGACTTATTTGACCTTGTTTTCACTCTATACTTTACTCTTGAGCTAGTCATAACCTATATTTTCCAATGATCGAATAAAATATTTTTCATCCACGAGTGTTTTTTATCCTGGGTATACTAATCAATTTCGAAAACTACAGTTTACGACTAATCCAGTATTTTGGTCATTACGCCTATGCCAAAAGGCTCATTACTTTCAGCACCCTCTGTCAGGGTTCACTAAAAACTTGAATCCATAGCAACCTAATGCCAGAAAGAGAAACTCTTCTTATAAGATAGCATTATATTTATGTGATGTATATGCATGAAACCCACACTTTATTTAATCACCCACTTAAATTAGGATCGCCTTAAATCATGCTCTAATACCAAAAATTGTAACACGCCCTTACCCCAATAAATAACAGTAAAGCAAACGAAAGCTATCAAACTTTTGATTTCATGTCTAATTTGCTTAAAACAATTATTTTGTATATTCTCACATACAAATATATGAACACAAATTTAAAATACAATATCTCATTTTATTTTTATTATTATTATTATTATTATTATTATTATTATTATTATTATTATTATTATTATTATTATTATTATTATTATTATTTATCGATATATTAATATTTTACACCAATTTAAATAACTCATCAATTATAAAACATTTCATTTCCTAAAAGATTATATACAAAGATTTACTAATTAATATTTTGTTTACAAACCCCAAAGTATAAGTACAACACAATATGAGAATAAAACTTATATATATATATATATATTACAAAAGTTTACATACCAAAATAAAAGATCTTCAAATACTATTATCAAATTTCTGGTGTTCTTTTCTTTATGGCAACTACTATCTTTATCTGCCAGTTACATCAATACATGCGTGTGGAAAAAAACTACATGCACTAAGCTAAAAGCTTATTGGTGCTTTATATAGCAAAAATTTAATATGCAATTTATAATATCTCATACATTCAAATATTTCATGTCAAAACAAAATGACATATTTACCAATAATAAATTGAACTCAAAATATATTCTTTTGTGATTTAATAGTACATAAATTTATTTTACATATATTAATTGCGTTAATTGCTAATATCATCATTATTGTTGATATTATTTTAATCATAGATATTGTTATTGTTATTAATATCACTATATTCTACTTATTTTATTTATGTCTGTAGTTAATTATAATAAATAAAATTTATCATGCATTGCTCTATCTTATTTACTCAACTTTATGCCCCTAACATCCATAATTAGAACTATCAAATATGATACGAGATATTATCTGCCGGCAATTTTAACTCGGCACATAATGCCTACAAAAATTAACTCGAACAATATGGTGCCTACATATATTAATTCAGTACATTTAATGTCTATATATATAATTAAATCGACACATGTAGTGTCTACATTAAATAATCAACTCGGCATTTTGATGCCTACGAATTAAAAAGCTTTGTCTTTCCTACCTCTTATTGGTATATCAATTTATCATTAATCCCAGTTACAAGCTAGGTATGTCAGGGCTTAATTATTTTATTTATATTTATTTAAGTAATCTCTCAAAATTCATTTATTGTATTTTTATATTTTAATTTTCTTTTATTTTTGTACGTCTTCCCTTAATTATCATAACATACATTATTAAATTATTAGTTCATAATTTTATTTTCTCATTAATTTTATGGGTTTAATAACTCATTGACTATATAACTACTCATGTTGATATCAATCACATTATACCATAAAATCCCAACTTAATTTACTTATTAAATTTTTAGATTTTTAAGCAGCCATGTTCCTAGCAGATTTTAGATCCTATTTTAGATCTCAATTTTATCCTGGTTCCTAATTGAATTTGATTAAATGATCTTCTAAGAAATTGTACCCCAGATCTTAGCTCTAAATTGAAATTTGAATCACTTAATTCTGATATCAGTATAAAACGTTATGGCTATTTTAATATTGACTGTTTGGTATAAATTTTTATCCATAATTTCGAGACAGGATAATCATGTCCAATTTAAACTAGTTAAAGTCAAAATCAAGCTTCATATTGTCATTAAAGTTTTAGCCTTAGTCTTAATTTTGCAATCCATCAAAGAACACAAAAATTTGTATCCATAACTTAACTTATGGAATTTTTAATATATGCTACTCCATAATCAAGTTTCCAGCAATATATGAAACCAATCATTCATTTAATCACACAGTTAACAAAAGATAATGCAATTAAATTCACATATTATATTTTTGTCATACAAGCACATACATTATTAGTTTCTTCTCTCCTTACTAAGCTTTTTTCTTTCCTTTTCCTTCCTCAAGCTTGTTTCCACTCATCTTTGATTTGCCCTAAAACATTCAAACATTCCTCATTTAATTTCTCATTTCTCTAATTTATTTATTTTTGTATCAATTCACCATCACCTAGGCAGCCTCTTCTTCCCCATTTCTACTCATTATTTCTTGAATTTTAGATCATGAAATATTTATTATTACTAAATAGAATATTATTTCTCTTTTTTCCTAAATTACTCAAAATTCCAAACCCTAACTCATTTAATCCTTCAATCAACTGTAGTTTCTCATTTCTATCAACTTAAATCTCAATTGATAAAGAAAATTAAGAGACTTGAAGAAGAAAACTCACCTTAAGAATTTTTTCCCTTTTCTTCCTTTTTCTTTCTTCATTTATCTTTTTTTCTTCTACCTTTTTAAGTGATTTTCTTTCACTTATCTTGGGTTTTCTCTCTCTTAGGTTATTTTTTTCTCTCTTTTTCCTTGCTTGAAATGAAAAAAAAATGATGGAGAAAATGGTGAGGGAGTGGACAGTAAAAGGAGATTGAATGTGAAGAAGACAATTTTCTTTTGTTGATTTTTATGATCATTTTATGGAGAAATCTAGATTTCTCTCTTATAGCCTACATTTTTTTACTTATGCTTAATTAGATTATGATTAATCTTTCATCTTATTGGTCCATTTAATTAATTAATTTTAATCTTTGCATAATTCCTCTTTTAGCCCATAATTGTTTTTACAAAATAACCCCAAACAATTATATAAATCCCCATTTAGTCCATAGAGTAATTTTATTTTTTTCACAGTTTTGACACTAAACGTTTTGATTCCCAATTAGACTCTAGTTGGTTCGACGCTTCTAACTCAGTCATGCATGATCAGTGTCTAAATGATTGGGCATTACAAAAAGAGAGAAAAACAACAGGTGATTCTTGTCTGCCAAAGATTAGTCACAATCGTGAATCATGAGGTATTTAAATTAACAATCCTTCATTTTTCCTATTTTTGAGAAATCAAACTCTAACCTTTTTCTCCTCTTCAAGTGATTAGACCCCATACCACCCCTCTCTTCACTCTAAACCCACCAAGATCAAGTGGAGAACAAAAAATATAGTGAGAAATAAAAAAAAAAAAAAAAAAGGATTTACCTAAGAGAATTGTAACACCCCCTCACCCCGGTAACACGTACCCGAATAAGGGAGTGCTATGTTGACTTCATCAGTTAAAATATCATTTTTAAATTATGTATAAACGAAAATCACTCATATATTTTTTTTCTATTTACTATTTACTATTTATTTACTTGTAGTGTAAAAGAAATCATAACATGAAATATAAAATACATTTTATATAATAACATATTCTTTAAAAATGTGTTGTTTATTTTACAAATACTATAAAATAAAATTCAAACAATAATATACAAAAGTTGTGTGACTCACGGTGTATGAAACAGTCTACTTTACTGGATCAGGTCACCGCTAGCTTTATCTACTATTTTCTATTTATTCTTCACTATATCTGCACGAGAGAAACTTTCATGCTAAGCTTTTGGCTTAATGGTGCACATAAATAAGGCAATAAACTATTTCATGCAACATGCATTGTCATATATCAATTTATGTTCAATCATCTTTTCATGCAAATATACATCTCATACTATTCTAGCATGCATAAATATCAAATTATATTATTTTATCTCATACCTGTTTTACTTAATTAAAACATCATTATATAATCCACCATAATTAATCATATCACAAGTTATGATTCCATTTATTTTCAATAGTTTTTTTATGCCCACAACATTCAATCATTTTTTTCATGCAAACATATATTTCATAGTATTCTAGCATAAATAAACATCAAATTATATTATTATATTTGATATTTGTTTAACTTTATCATATCATCATTATTGTCCATATCACAATTCATGGTTCCTCTTTTTTTTTCAATCCTTCTTTATAGCCCACAACACCTATGAACCCCTAGGTAGGATAACGGAGTTGTCATCCAAGCATTTAGGAGTGTCACCCAGACAATATGATGTGCGCATACAAGTGTCATTACCGGCTTTAATAATAGTGTCATTACCGGCTTCAATAATAGTGTCATTACCGGCTTCAATAATTGTTCCATTACCGGGTTCGATAATCATACCATTAATGGTTTTTATTATACTCCCCCCTGCTTGGCATGCCAAACTATTCTGAGTCTAATTTCAAGTTAGATGTTCTAGGGCTTAGTTAATGTCATTAAAATTCATAGTTATTAAATTCACACTTTTTATACATGTAAAGGTTCAATTAATCACATATTTACTTAATAAAAATAGTATTTTCATAATATAACAAGGTTCACATCATTTTACCCATTATATTCCTCAACTCATATGTTGCCCTATCACTAGCAGATTTTGTACTCTATTTTGGACCTTAATTTTGGTCTTATTAACATTCGAATTAAATTACAAAGTCTTTTTCACAATTTTAGTTCTGAATATTAGCTTTAATATTCCACTTGAATCATTTAATTTGGAGTTCTTTATCAAATGATATGATCAAATTAACATTGACTAGTCAATAACAATTTTTTCTAGAATTTCCTGGATAGATTCTAGTTTTGAACTTTATGTATTTTTCTAGAAAATATAGACATATTTGGATTTTATGGTTTAAATAAAAGTTCAAGCCCTATGTCTTAGCTTTAAAAACCAACAAATAACATACAAATCCTAATTCCATAACTTAAGTTATAACAATTTATGTACTCACAGCTCATCAATTCCAGCAAAGAACACACATATTTACCATCTTCAATTTTTACCAAAAGTAATCCTAAGTGTAGAAAACATACATCCTCAAGATTTTTATCATAAAATACTATTAATTCAGAATCATTAACATGTCAAATGCTCAAATCATGCAACTTAAAAAAATAAGACATAGGCTATTGCCTTAGGTTATGCACAAACCTCTTTTTTTATTTTCTTTCTATTTACTTCTATTTCTCTTTTCCTTTCCTCCTTTGAGCTAGATTCTTGTTAATTTGAGTTTCTAACATACATAAAAGAGAGCGTTAAAACTTTACTTCATGAAAACTCATAAATCCTAATCTCTCTCTCATTATTTTTGCTCTCTCAAGCTTTCTTGAGCTTGGTTGTGCAAGAAAATGACTCTCTTTCTCTCTTTTCTCACTTTCTCTCACTAGAAGGAAGCTTTGGCTATGGAAGATTCAAGGGAAAACATGGCTAGTTTAGAGAACATAGAAAATTCTAGATGTTAAGTGATAAGGAAGAATAAGAGATATTTAAGAGAAAGATGACAAATTTAATTAATAATGGGACACCTAAGCCCATATGAATTTAATGTTTAATTCATGTATGTTAATTAGCTTCTCAAAACTTGCCACTTGGTTAAGCCAACCACCACATATATTTAATGTCCCACTTCATGCATTTAATTGGTGGTTATCCCAATTAATCCTCCAATTTTTGATAAATTACAACTTGACCCCTAAACTTTTTAAAATTTTTATTTGGGTCCTCCATCGTAAAATAATATCTTTAATTACTTTAAACACTTTATTAGATATTTTTCATAATTATTTGCTATTATTTTAAGTATTTTTCAGTCAAAATCTAAATTTAGATTCCAGTCGAACCGTCAAGTCGATTTAACAACTCGAGCGACTAGGAGTCTAAATTAGCAAATATTACAAGAATAGCTTGGAGAGAAAGTAGAGTGGAGCTTGGTATTGGGATTTCATAAGTTCAATTAAGTAGCTCCTTTCCTCCCTTTTAATCTTCCATTTAAAGTTTTTTTTTTCGTGGATTTGAGGTTGGGTATGGTTAAGCTAAGATTTGGTTAAGCAAGCCCCTATTTTATTGTGTTTAGAGTGGGGAAAGGTGGAAACTTTAGGTAATCTTGGTTTTAATGTTGCTTTTTCTTATGTTTGTGTGTTATGAACTATTGTTAGTGAGGAAGTTCTCTCTCAAGAGAGGGAAATAGCTTGAAAGAGGCTTGGAAAATGTCTTGGAGGCTCCTTTTTTAGGGAAATTTGTACCTAAGTACATTTAAAGTAGAATTTATGCATTTGTATGCTTTAATTGTTAAAATGCATGGTTATTGAGATGAAGATATGCATGTTTATGTGAATTGTGTAATGTTGGCCATTAAATGAGGCATTGATGAGGTTGGATATAATGCATAATCAGGTATTAAATACTACTTTGATATGTCTTAGATGGATAATGGTAAGTGGAAATGTTGAGAATTAGGTCAATGACATAAATGAACTAATATAAAGAATTTATAGGTAATAAAATCTATGAATGATCAAATCTTTATATAAAAATGAAATAAGGAATGTAATTGCACGAGTAAGAGAATGAATGTATTCTTAATGCATGGAATTTGTTAGTTGGTATGTTAAATGGTAGAATACATACTTGAATGAGTGTTGGTAGTATAGTTTACATTGATAAACCTTAGGAATTGCATGTGAAATGGTAAATGTTGTGTTCTTAAGTAAGATTGTGTTAAATTCCAGAATTCATGTCTTGTGTCAAGACATGGTTCACTTCTAAAAAAGCCGTGAATGAGGAGATTGAAGGCTGTGAAAATATTCACGGCCGTAAATGAGGGGATTCACAATCATGAACCACCTGTAAGTTGATTTTTGATATTTTTGGTTAAATGAACCATGGCTAATTATAATATATGTGGAACACATATGAGATTTAATTGTAAAGAGAACAAATTGTGATTATATATATATATATATATATATATATATATATATATATATATATATATATATATATATATATATATATATATATATAATGGGAGAATGATTTGAGAATCGTATTGTTTTTTAATGAGAATTTGAGATTAATAGTGCCCAATACTTTGACTATGACTAGAGTTAGGATAGATAACATGCCATTAAGAGAATTCAGTTCCAAAAGGCCTAGGTTGGTCAATTACATATGAGATTCATATTTCAGGGGTTCAAAGCTCAGGTGAGCCTCAACAAAGAGCTAATTTCAAAAACAAGAAGGCAATGACAATCCTTGCAAGCTCTTTATCTATTTAAGAATGTGGCAGAATCCAACATTATCCTACTACATATAGCATGTGGAAAACATTGGAGAATTATCATGAAGGAACCAAATAAGTAAAATCCAAGAAGATTCAACTTCTTACTTCAAAATATGAACTCTTCAAAATGAAATCCAATGAATCCATCACCGACATGACGAACCGTCTTCTAGCCATCATCAATGGCATGAGAAAACTTGGAAAGCACTTGAGCTTGGAAGATGTGAACAACAAAATTCTAAGAAGCCTTCCTCTCAAAGACTATGGTTCAAGAGTTACAGGTATAGAAGAGGTCAATGAAGACATGAGCATCATGCCTACCGATGTGCTTATTGGCAAACTTCTAATGCACGAGATGGCGGTCAAAAGAGATAAAAAAAAAACTTGAAGTCAAACCAGAAAAGAGAAAACTTCTAGCACTCAAAGCCTCTACTTCAAAATCTCAAGAAGTAATTAAAGATGATGAAGAAAAGAGTGATGATGAAAATGAGGACATTGTCATGCTCTCACAAAGAATAAAAAGAATAATTGAAAAGAGACTTGGCAATTCTCGAAACTTCAAACAAAAAACCCCCAAACACTCCTCAAATGAATCTCAAAGAAATAAAAAAGAGGTAAAGTGTTATGAATGTGGGAAGAAATGACATATCAAAATAGAATGTCCAAAACTCAAGAAACATAAGAAAATATTTCAAAAAGATGATGGGGAGAAATGTCACAAAGTCACACGGGATGACGAAAGCTCTTTAAGCGAAAAAGATGATAATGAAAGAGAATAGGTCAACATATGCTTCATGGCTTTAGAGGATCACTTCACAGATGAGGTAGGTCCTTCTTGCTCATACTCTTTTAATGATAATAGTAGTGAAGATGATGATGATGATGAGTAGAGTTTAATAGAAGTGTTAAACCTAGAATTAGAAAAATATAGAAGTAGACTTAAAACTTATATAAATAATATTTTAGATTTGAAAAATAAAATGGAAGTTTTACAAAAAGAGAATTCTGATTTTAAGGCTTCTAATGAAACTCATCAAAAATCTTAAGATGAGTATTCCTCTAGGCCCTCAACTAAATCTTTGCTTAAAGAAAATAATATTTTGAAAAATGAAGTTGAGGAACTTAGAAACTCAATTTTAAAGTTTCATAAAGGGAAAGAGAGTCTAGATACTCTCATAGTCTCTCAAAGACTACCTTTAATAAGACATGGTTTAGGATTTAATGAAACATCATCTTCATCTCACAAAACTATATTTGTTAAGTCTAGTGCACCATAAACCTCCACAATTGAGAAAATAGTCCCAAGGGCTAAGTGTATAGCACATACAAAACCCTCTATTCAAAAGAATAATAGTCAAGGGTCAATTGCCTTAAGATGGAAACCTCAAAAAGTCAATCACGCTTTTATGTATAAAAGGCATACACTTAGGAAAACATTTATTCATCATGAATGTGTACGTCATTGCACACAAACTCTTTCTAAAAGGATGTTGAGACCTAAAAGCATGTCAAGATCAAAAACATATATGCTAAACAATGCAATTATTGCATGAAATTTGGTCATATCAACAAGCATTGTTGGATAAGGAAGGCTCATTGAGAACCTTCCAGTGCTAAGCCCCAAAGACCCAAGTTTGTTTGGGTACCTAAAAACCAAACATGAATTGTGGTTTTATAGGTATGCCTCAAGTCCACTATAAAGGAAAATGCTTATCTTATGGATAGTGGATGCTCAAGGCATATGACTGGCAGCAAAGAACTCTTCAATCACATCAAAAGAATTGATGGTGATAAGGTAACCTTTGGGAACAATGTTAAGGGTAAGGTAATTAGCATTGGCTCTATTGGTATTAATAATAAAACTTTTAATGAAGATGTTTTGCTTGTTGATGGTTTGAAACATAATTTGTTAAGTGTAAGTTAATTATATGATAAGGAAAACCAAGTTATATTTACCTCAAATGAATGTTTTGTAACCTCTTTAAGTGGCCAAGAGATATTCAAAGGAGATAGCAATATCAATTCTTACATAATAGACTTACACAAAATATCTAACATTTCCTTTAAGTGTCTTATGTCTATTAGTGATGAATCTTGGCTATGGCATAAAAGGTTTGGTCATGCAAGCTTGGAATTAATTCAAAGCTTAACAAATGAGAGCTAGTGAGTGGACTTCCAAAAGTCAAATTTGAAAAAGATAAGACATGTGAACCTTACCAAAGAGGAAAACAGCACAAGTCATCCTTCAGATCCAAAAATATTGTACGTACCTTTAAACTTCTACAACTTTTGCATTTAGATCTTTTGGACCTATTAAAGTTGCTAGTTTAGGAGGTAAACACTATACTTTTGCAATTGTTGATGATTACTCTAGATTCACTTGGGTAATTTTCTTAGCTCAAAAGAGTGATGCTTTTGAATTTTTCAAAAATTTTACTAAAAGAGTTCAAAATGAAAAAGGATATTTAATTTTCAAAATAAAAAGCGATCATGGCAACTAATTTAAAAATAAAAATCTTGAAAACTTCTGTTTAGAATATGGTATTTCATACAATTTTTCAACTTCTAAGACACCTCAATAAAATGGGGTAGTAGAAATGAAAAATCGAACTTTAATTGAAGTGGCTCGAATAATGCTCAATGAGTATGGTTTACCAACCTGCTTTTGGGCCGAATCCACTAATACTGCATGTTATATTTCAAATCGAGTTTTCAAAAGATCACTTTTAAACAACACTTCTTTTGAGCTATGGAATAGAAGAAAACCCATGATATCTTACTTTAGAGTATTTGGATGCAAGTGTTTATATTAAACACTAAGGACAACTTTGGAAAATTTGCCTCTAAATCCGATGAAGGTATCTTCTTAGGATACTCTACAACTAGCAAAACTTATAGAGTCTTTAATAAAAGGTCTTTAGTTGTTGAAGAGTCCATGCATGTTATTTTTAATGAATCTAGTAAGCTTGATCTTGGGAAAGGTAGTATTCTTGATGATATTGTAGGTACAATGGAGAAACTTGATCTTGATCATGAGAAAGATGATGATGATCAAGAAAAACAACAATAAGATGTCTTTCTACCTCAAGATCAAGAGCAAGATAACCAAGAGCTTCCAAAGGAATGTAAAATGATAAAGAATCACCCCAAGGAACAAATCATTGGTGATCCTACTAAGGGTGTAAGTAATAGATCTCATCTCAAACTCTTAGATTCTAACCTTGCTTTTGTTTCTTAAATTGAGCCTAAAAATATTGATGAGGCTCTTAATGATGAAAGTTGGGTGATTGCTATGCAAAAGGAACTCAACCAATTTGAGAAAAGTAAGGTATGGACCTTAGTTCCTAGACCCAAAGACCATTAAGTCATTGGTAGTAAATGGGTGTTTAGAAATAAGTTACATGAACAAGGTTCAATAAGTAGGAATAGAGCTAGGTTAGTTGCAAAAGGTTATAATCTAGAAAAAGGTATAGACTATGATGAAACCTTTGCTCCGGCAACTAGATTAGAAGCCATAAGAATACTTTTAGCATTTGCATGCCATATGAATTTTAAACTTTTCCAAATTGATGTTAAAAGTGCATTCTTAAATGGTTTTATATAAAAGAAAGTTTATATAGAACAACCTCCGGGTTTTGAAGCCATAACTTGTCTAATCATGTTTTTAAACTTTTCAAAGCCTTGTATCGATTAAAACAAGCTCAAAGAGCTTTGTATGAAAGACTAAGTTCTTTTCTTTTAGAAAATAATTTTTCAAAATGACATATTGATACAACCTTGTTTATTAAAAAGTATAAGCATGACATTTTAATTGTTCAAATTTATGTTGATGATATCATTTTGGGTCTACTAATGAATTATTTTTCCAAGAATTTGCTAAGTGTATGACTAGGGAATTTGAAATGAGCATGATGGGCGAACTTAAGTTCATCCTTGGTCTACAAATCAAGCAAAGCAATGAGGGCATATTCATCAACCAATCCAAGTACACCAAAGAATTAATCAAGAAATTTGGAATGGAATGATGCAAAAATGCTAAGACCCCTATGAGCACATCAACAAAATTGGACAAAGATGAGAAGGGGAAGAGCATAAATGAAAATCTCTATAAAGGTATAATCGGATCACTTTTATAACTTTCTGCCTCTAGGCCCGATATAATGTATAATGTATACTTATGTACTAGATTTCAATCTTGTCCTAAGGAATCACTTTTGAATGCTGTAAAAAGGATTTTAAAATACTTGAATGGCACATTGCATCTAGGCTTTGGTATCCTAGAAATTCATCTTTCCATATTATAGGATATTCAGATACAGATTTTGTCGGTAGTCTTTTGGATAGAAAGAGTACCTCAGATACTTGTCAATTTATTGGTAAATGCCTAGTTTCTTGGTTTAGCAAGAAACAAGTTTCAGTTGCCTTATCTACCACTGAAGCATAATATGTGGCAACAGGGTGTTGTTGCACTTAAATCCTATGGATGAGACAACAACTTAAAGACTATGATCAAAGTTTGGATCATATACCCATCAAATGTGACACCACTAATGCCATCAACCTATCTAAAAATCTCATTCAACACTCTAGAGGTAAGCATATTGCTATTAGACATCATTTTCTTAGAGATAATGTTCAATATGGAGATGTTGTGTTAGAATTTATTGATACAAATAATCAATTAGCAGGCATTCTTACCAAACCTCTTAATGAAGAAAGTTTTTTGTTTTATAAGAAGAGAGCTTGATATGATTGATGGATTAACACTGTCTTGATTAAATATTTTATGCCAATTGTATGTTGTGTGAACCTTGAATGTTAATTCCTTCATGATGCATTTTACATGATTGATTTTATGGTATGAAGAGGTTGACATACTGGAAATATGTGCTTTAAGGCATAGAAACTTTTTATAAATCTTCTAGTCTTGTTTGGACTTAGTTTTATATTTTGAATATTTGAGGTGGTTCGCACCCTTGACATATATTCACGACCGTGAACATAGACAGCAAAAAATTCCATTAGCTTTCACGTTTTGCTTCATGACGTGCTTCATGGGTAAAAGTAGTGAAAACTAAGTTTCACGCTCGTGACAATATTGGTCACACCTGTGAAAAGCTTTCTTCATGCTCATGCCATATATTCATGGTCGCGAACAAAGATAGCAAAAAATTCTAGAACTGTTCACACTTTGTTTCACGACTTGCTTTACAGATAGAAGTAGTGAAAACTAAGCTTCATGCTCGTGACAATATTTGTCACACCCGTGAAAACCCTTCTTTACACGCGTGACTATTTCATGTCATGACCGTGACTCATTTTATCTTCCTTTTCACGGCTAGAGTGCCCCTTCAACAAACCGTGACCTCGATGAATCATGCCCATGACTGGTTATTCACGGCCGTGAATCTGTCGACTATAAAATAAAATTTTTTGTCTTTTCTCATTTCCATCTCTACAAATTCTCTCATTTAACACTCCCATTCAATATTTCTCACAAATTTCGGCCTCCTCACTTACTTTTCCCTCTATAAAACCTTATCAAAGCCTTTTTCTTCAAAGAATCACAAGTTTCTCAAGGGTTTCAACCTTTATTTTTGGAAATTTCTTCTTTTCCTTTATTCAAATCTATTAAAATGGAATTTGATTCTTCCAAGGGCACTAGGAAGAAATCACATGCTCCGAAACATTACACCGACTACCTACTCAACGTCATTCCGGACCATTATCATCTGCGCTATGTCATTCTTAAGAAATGACCTTTACTCTCATCATGATTCTTTGAGTGGAGTTGTATCAAGACACTTGGTCCTGAAACAAGCATGATTGAAAAATTACAGGCATGTCAACATAGAGAGTTTGTGGACATATATCGTCCAACGCTAAGGGAACCCACTCTCAAGTTCCTTGGCACGTTACAGGTCTCACCCACTAGAACCATCAAATTCCTACTATACAAGCATTCTAGCACTCTCACTGCAGCAGAATTTGGCACCATTTTCAAGCTCCCTTCTGATGGCATCCTCAACGAGAGCAAAGTCGAATTCTATGCTCCTCCAGCTTGGACACATTTTGGCTCGAAATGCAGTTGGGATGTGAAATGAAAAAGACAGAGAGCACCCACCTTCAGTCTCCTGTGCATAAGTATATGCATAGGTTTCTCACCTATAGTATATTTGCTCGAGGAGATAGCAACGGGGCCATCAGAAAATCGGAGCTCTTTTTGTTGGAAATGGCATGAAAAGGATTGTTTGTAGCCTTGTTATGATGGTTCAAAAATCACCTCCTTTCCATCGCAACGAAGCTATCAGGAGATATTTTGATTGGCGGATATGTGACACACTTTGCCATTGAGCTAGGTTACTTGAAACTAGAAGAACAAATCTACACTCTTATTCCAGCATATCCACGAAACCAACTTGATGTCGCGTCCTCTCTAAAAATGGGAGCAGCTATCCGTATTATTTATGAAGGGAATGTCTACTACCGTTTTACCACTCCAACTGATGAAATTGATTAGGAGGATAATAACTCTGACGTTTTCAAAGTTGGCTTTCAGGCTGTCTAGCAACGAAAGCGAACCCGTAATGAGACATCGACACCGACAGCAGCTGAGAATGTTGGTCAGATATCAGTCTCTTCCACATCCATTTTGTGATATAAATACTCTAAGAACCTTATATCAAATAGGGATCGTACTCCATACAAAAAAAAAAATTGATATTTTTTTTCATAACAATTTAATCTATAACATTTTTCTAAATATTATTTTCATCCAAATTCATAATTTTTCTTTTATGATGAATTCGCCCTTGCAAATCCATCCTTATTTATTTATGATTTAGAATTAAAAGTTACTTTTTTATTTTTTAACAGTAATTTTCTAATTTATTGAATTTTTATTATGCGTGTACATTTTTAATTTATTATCATTAATTTATAATATGTATATTATAAATTATAACTAATAATTTATTAAAATGCAAAATTTGAATAAAATTCAAGTATTTTCGTGATTTTATCTAGTTGGTAATTATTTATTAGCAAAAATGTTAGATCAATTCTTGATTTTAAGATTCTACATTTAGTATTTTATAAAATTAAAAAAATATTGATTTATTTATTATATTTATAAATTATTATTTACAAATTATTATTTTATGATATATAATTTAAAATATAATAAAAATAAATTATTGAATTAAATAAATTATTATTTTAAAAAGTAAAAAATTTAAATTTAAATTTTAAACAATAATGGTGGGTTCAAGAGAAAAATCTGTCTCATAAATGAATACTCTTAATTTGAATAAAAACATTAATATAAAAAATCTAATTAAAATGATAAAAAATATGTCCAATTAATATAAAAAATTAAAAATCAAATTAGAAAATAAGTCAAACATTAGCCCTACAACTTTTATGTGTAAGAGTCATGGTATAATGGTCACTGAAATTGACTATAAAAATTATGCACTATTTGATTCAACTATTTAGTGATAGTTAGTAAGTGATGGATAGTGACTAATAGATAATGCCTCATTAATATTAATATTTAATTAAATTAATTAAATTATTGCTATTAAAATGTAAAATTATCAATATAAATATAATTTATTTTATTCAAAGTATATATTTATACATGATTTATAAATAAAAAAATTAATTATTTGATATAATTATTTATTATATGTCGTAGCCGCGACCGCACCTCCTCACCCGAACCGCAATACGTGCCCGAATAAGCAAGCGCTGCCGCCTGACTTTCTTACTTCTTCTATTCGCTATATTTTTTTTTTTTATATACATGTATATATATATGGATATAAACAGAAATAATATTACAATCCATTTACATAAAATAGTAATTTATAACATCAGCGGAATTCTTAACAAACTTTAAAAGCAAGTTTTACAAACTCAAACATTTCTTTCATATAAAAATCAAATACAAAAGTTTCAAAACTTGTAACCCACTTTCTCAAGATTCGGCTGCTTTACTTGAATGGGAATCACTGCTTGCTTTATCTAGTGTTTTCAGCTACCTTTCTATATCTGCATGGAAATTAAACTTCACGCTAAGCTCTAAGCTTAGTGGTGCATATAAAGAAGGCAATATACTATATCATGCAACAAGCATTAACAATTATCATTTTTGTGCATTAAAATGTTTGCATGCAAGACTATCAACATATACTTATTTCATACAAGTATGAATGTCATGCTCATATAGACAATGTTATTTTCATTTATCTTTAATAGCAAAGCATTCTGTAAATCTCTTTATCATTGCATTTCAATCTCATATCATCATCATTTTCTTATTCTCTCTATCATTGCATATCAATCTCATATTAATCATCATTTTCTTATTCTTTTCTTTTCTTATTTTTCCGACATATCCTCATTATCTTGCCCACATCACTCTAAATTTTTTGGACTGACTGGATACGGGTTATGGATCAGGAGCGCTCTCCGAGCTTAAGCCACCTTGTCCACTATCTGGCTCATAAGAGCTTCTCAAATCAATGGCGCTCTCCGAGCTTAAGCTACATTGATTGAGTATAATTCACCATAGATGAATAACCGGACCAAGGCCGCTCACACAAGCTTATGACACCTTGTCCTCATTTATATGTGCTCCTTAGAGCTTCTCAAGTCAGTAGCGCTCCCAGAGCTTAAGCCACACTGACTGAGCATCCCATACCAATGGCGCTCTCCGAGCTTATGCTACATTGGTTAAGGTATAGTACGGTACCGTTTGCCCCCTTAATGACATGTCATCTATCCTGATTCTAGTCCGCAAGTAGAGTAATGGGCTTCTTTATATTTTTACATCAATCATTATTCTCAATTTTCCACACATCAATATCTCATATTAATCAACATCTCAATTTTCTTGTTTTGAATCATATAGTCATAATCATATATCTTTTCATTCATTTACTAGATTCATCAATATTCTCATGTTTATCTGCATCGAATTTCATATACATTCATGACAATTCATTTTTCTACATCAATTCATTTTTCTATATCACAACATATCACATTCTCACATCAATATATATATATATATATATATATATACATATATCCATATTCATATCATTCTTATTTCATTGGATAGACAATAACTTTCATTTACCTACTTGAATTCCTCATTTAATAACCACATTCATAATTTCAAATGCAGAGCATTCACGGCCGTGATTACTACTTTCACGCCCGTGAATTAAGCCGTGAACGCTACTGGAATGAATTGCCCAAAAGCATTCACGGTCGTGATTACTCATTCACGCCCGTGAATAAGTTCACTGCCGTGATTTCAACCCGTGAACGCTTTTGGAATGAATAGTACCATTTCCACCCAGAAATTCACAACCGTGACACAATCAATCACAACCGTGAACCTCAAGTTCACGCCCGTGACTCAATAGTCACACCCGTGACTTTCAGCAGGAAATCTGCATATTCACCTTTCATTCATTCTAACATCATCCAAAACATACCAAATTCTATTTCATGCATTTCTAAGGCTCTTTACTCAACTTATTACTTTTCAATACATTTACATGTCTTGATCATACAAGATTCTCTAACATGCATCCTTAATTCAATGTCACAATTATCTCATTCATATATGTCTAAACCTATGGTTTCATGCCATAATCATCATCATTATTGAAATTGCATTTATCTAAAGTCATATTCAGCATGCATTATTTCAAACAAAATAGGCTATTGCCTTAAGTTATGCACAAACCTTAATCTTTCTCCTTCACTCTTTTAGGTAGCTTTCTCTTTTTCTTTGCTCCTTTGAGCTTGTTCCTTGTCATTTGGAACTCCTACAACATCATAAATCATTTTCATCATCATCTAATTTCATTAAGACCCTAAACTCTCTTTCTCTATTTCAAAACCCTAGTTTCTCTCTCATTCCATATAAGTCTTAGAAAAGCTCAAAATTCGAACTTCCTTTAGAAAAGATGATGAAGAAGAAATACTTCTTACCTTACACTTTTCTTCACTTGATCACCACTTCGGAGATTTTCTCTCTCTACCAAACTTGATTTTTCTTCCTCTTTCTTGTTTTTTCCAGCTTCCTTATGAGTTATGGAACATAAAAATCACTTTGTCTTGCTCTTTCCCTTCTCTTCCCTTCCTTTCTCTCTTTAGAATCAAAGTGAGTTATGGAGGAGAAGTTGTGGCTGGCGTGACTGGTAAAGAAAGAGAGAAGGATGCAGAAAATGAAGAGAAGAAGAAGAAGAAAAGTCTTATATAGGGTACCCAAAAATATTCATGTGGGACCCACCTTTTTAACCATTTTCTCCCAATTTTACACTTAATCAATATTAATCATCTTTCTTTAACATCATGGCCGGCCAACACTATCAAAAAGTCCAAATTTCTTAAGTTAATTAGCCATTAATCTCATAAATCCTCAAATTTTTGGTAAATTGCAATTTGACCCCAAAACTTATCAAATTTTGCAATTTAGTCATTTACCGTAAATTAACTTCTTTAAACTTTAATATCACTTAATTAGGCATTCATCATTTAATTTAGTCATTTCTTAATCAATTTTGTGTAAAAATCCGAATTTAGACTCCGATCGGTCAAACGCGTCAACTTCACGACACGTGCAACTCGGGACCTAAATTAGCGGATGTTACATTATAAATAAAGTAATAAAATGAAAAATATTATAATCAATTATAAATAAATGTATATATAAAATTTAAAAACAAAATCAATTAATTTTATCATAATTTATGTTTAATATAATTAAATTTAAATTATAAATAATAACGGTGGGTTCAAGAGAAAAAACTGTCTCATAAATGAATACTATTAATTTGAATAAAAATATTAATAAAAAAATATAATTAAAATGATAAAAAAATATTTTTCCAATTAATATAAAAAATTAAAAATCAAATTTTATTTATAATTATTTATTATAAATAAAATAATAAAATGAAAAATAATATAATCAATTATAAATAAAATTATAAATAAATGTATATATACAATTTAAAAATAAAATCAATTAATTTATCATAATTTAGGTTTAATATAATTAAATTTAAATTATAAATAATAATAGTGGGTTCAAGAGAAAAATCTGTCTCATAAATGAATTCTATTAATTTGAATAAAAAAATTAATAAAAAAACATAATTAAAATGATAAAAAAAATATTTGTCCAATTAATATAAAAAAATTAAAAATCAAATTAGAAAATAAGTCAAACATTTGCCATGCAACTTTTATGTGCAAGAGTCATGCTATAATGGTCACTGAAATTGACTATAACAATTATGCACTATTTGATTCAACTATTTAGTGATAATTAGTAAGTGGTGGATAGTGACTAATAGATAATGCCTCATTAATATTAATATTTAATTAAATTAATTAAATTATTGCTATTAAAATATAAAATTATCAATATAAATATAATTTATTTTATTCAAAGTATATACTTATACGTGATTTATAAATAAAAAAATTAATTATTTGATATAATTATTTATTATAAATAAAATAATAAAATGAAAAATATAATAATCAATTATAAATAAATTTATATATATAATTTAAAAATAAAATCAATTAATTTATCATAATTTATATTTAATATAATTAAATTTAAATTATAAATAATAACGGTGGGTTCAAGAGAAAAATCTGTTCATAAATGAATACTATTAATTTGAATAAAAACATTAATAAAAAAATAATTAAAATGATAAAAAAAATATTTGTCCAATTAACATAAAAAATTAAAAATTAAATTTTATTTATAATTATTTATTATAAATAAAATAATAAAATGAAAAATAATATAATCAATTATAAATAAATGTATATTTACAATTTAAAAACAAAATAAATTAATTTATCATAATTTATGTTTAATATAATTAAATTTAAATTATATATAATAACGGTGGGTTCAAGAGAAAAATCTATCTCATAAATGAATACTATTAATTTGAATAAAAATATTAATAAAAAAATATAATTAAAATGATAAAAAAAAAATATTTGTCTAATTAATATAAAAAATTAAAAATCAAATTAGAAAATAAAATCAAACATTAGCCCTACAACTTTTATGTGCAAGAGTCATGGTATAATGGTCACTGAAATTTACGATAACAATTATGCACTATTTGAGTTAGCAAAGTGATGGATAGTGACTAATAGATAGAAGCTGATTAATATTAATATTTAATTAAATTAATTAAATTATTGTTATTAAAATATAAAATTATCAATATAAATATAATTTTTTTTATTAAAAGTATATATTTATATGTAATTTATAAATAAAAAAATTAATTATTTGATATAATTATTTATTATAAATTAAATAATAAAATGAAAAGTAATATAATTAATTATAAATAAATGTATATATACAATTTAAAAATAAAATCAATCAATTTATTATAATTTATGTTTAATATAATTAAATTATATATATAGTAATTAAAAATATATCATATAATTTTGTCATTTAAAAATAAATTATATTACTAGTTTAACTATTATTTATATATTTATAATTATAAATAATTTATTGATTAAAAAATTAATTATTATAAATAATTTATTGATTGAAAAATTAATTTGAAAAAAATAAGTATTTTATAATTAATAAAAATTTGTAAAAATAATATAGTTCAAATAAAAAATTAAATTAAATTAGTTATCAGCTGTTAAAATCAATTATTTAAATATTTTATTAAATATCAGTTATTGTCTATCAAACATCTATCACCTACTCTAAAAATATAAATCAAACTCTCTCTTAATATTAGTCATTGAAGTTAACTTGCAGCTATCTCGATGTCATCAACGAAAAGTCATTTGTTGAAATAATATTCAAATATTTATTTTTTTAATACTATATTTTGGAATTTTCTTTTATAATACATATAGCAACCCAGAAAATCATATTTTATTTATGTGATGTGATAAATATGGATCAAATTATATCAATACGTGACTGAAATTTTCAAAGACAAAAATATTATATATTTAAAAATATGATTATTCAGGGAAAAAAAAAAGAATACTAAAGACTATCACCTCTAACTTAGCCGGAGGATAAAGAGTTATTTGGAATTGTTGACAATTATAAAAAAAATAAGTTTAGAATTATTAAATAATGCCAAAAAGGGCCTAAGAATCTCTAAAATTAAATAATCCATTCCCCATAATAATTATAATTATTCATTATTATTATCATTATCATAAGATATTGAGATAGAATCTTCTAATCATCTGATCTTTAATTATCACTTATCAAAAATTCTTTTATCTTCACTTTATTTGGATATATATTAAAGTCACCGTTTACTAATAAATTTAAAATTATTTTCTTTTCTTTTTATATTGTAATAAATTAGTTGTCTTATAATTGTAAACTCTTTGCAATGTCTTCGATTAAGGAGTTAATTTTCATTTTCGGAACTTTTTTCAGTTGCTGAAGATTTCACCTTCATTTAATTATATTACAAAACATTAATAACTATTTTTTTTTTAAATTTCGTTTGGTTTTTTTTCTCTAATTTAGAAAACTTTATTCATTTTATGAGTAAATAATTAAATTCCAGTGTACGAAATATATATATATATATATAAGCTCCAAAAAGGAAAGGGGGAAAGGGAATATGAAATTTCAAATTAAAAATCACGAATTTTTATTTATTTTTCAACAAATACATCCTATCTGGACATATTATTAATTTATTTGTCTATGGTTATGCTATGAATTTATCCATATGTTAGTTTTGCAATCCAATTGGCCTTTTTTTTTCTTTTATTATGGAAGATTTGATTCGGTAACCATTAAAAACCTTTCTTTTTCTTAATGTTGGAACTTTATTCATATCATAAAAGAATTTTCTTTCATTGGTATTGTGGAATGCTATTTATTTTAACAGAAGATTATTAAAGTTTTTGTACTCAAAATTGAAATTCACTGATAAGTACATTTCCAACTTTTAATACTGTATCTATGAATTAAATTTTATATAACATCAATAAAATATTATTTAAGATCCTTTCGCATTATGTAATTTTTTTTGAAAATTATTAAATATATAGATTTAATTATCGGAGACTCGACTTTAAATATAAATTATTATTTTGTGTATTAATTTTTATATTCTGAAAAATAAGAAGAAATTTGTAGTTATTGCATTTGAAAATTTTAAAAGTTTTATGTATATGAGTTTTGCCCTCATGAATTCCATATGCAGTAGGGGATAAAAAGAAAAAGAAAAAAACCCTTCCCCATATAATAATAATAATAATAATAAAATCTTTCCTATCAAGAGTATTATTGTCTCGTTTTCATTTAGTCGAAATAATATAAAAAGGAAATAAATAAATCTCTTGTCCAAATTGGCGGTTTATAAATTCCCGAAGCTTAAAAATATGTGTCACCCACAATTCAATCCTCGGGCCGAGACAATTAAGATCTATCCACTTAATTAACAATAGAGAAAAAAAGAACTAATTAGTAGAAAATTAACAACTTGTTGTAAATGACTAATTTAACTAAAAATTAACTCATGTGAATTATTTAAAATAATTTGTATAAATTTTATAAGAAATTGTTTACACCATCACAAAATCCTACCATTTCCAGAGATTCATTTTAAGTAGGGATATAATTTTGTTATTCCAAGCCGATTAGGATTGGTTTGTCTTGTGTAGATCTTATCCTTGCTGGGATATATTTGTAATGAATTAGAATTAAGACTTATATTTCTAGTAAGACTCAGCTTGTTGTCGTATAAATGTTGTACTTCTTTTATTAATAGAATACACATCATACATTACACACACAATGCATTCCAACAAATCACTCTCATTTACTTATCACAACCCCTATAGATAGCAGTCCCAAGACGAGCTTTTGTCTTTTATCATTTATCTAGTGTTTATAAGTGTCAAACCATTAGTCCAATTTATCTTTATAAGGTGTTATCCGGTGAGCCAATTTTTCTAGTGAACAATAATTTAAACATTTTATCTCTAGTATACCCATTGATTTGTTACAAAATTTAAATTAAATTTACCATAAAATGGAAGTTGGGTTGTTATATGATCATAAATTGACTTTTGTCACTAATAAATCAGTACTTACAAGTTCAGAAATCAAATTAATATCTAATCCAAACAAATCATGTTTTGGTAACTAGTAATGAACCATACTTCCCAATAATTAACATATAAGAAAATTGAAAAGCATTTTATCTCTAGTATACCCATTGATTTGTTACAAAATTTAAATTAAATTTACCATAAAATGGAAGTTGGGTTGTTATATGATCATAAATTGACTTTTGTCACTAATAAATCAGTACTTACAAGTTCAGAAATCAAATTAATATCTAATCCAAACAAATCATGTTTTGGTAACTAGTAATGAACCATACTTCCCAATAATTAACATATAAGAAAATTGAAAAGCATTTTATCTCTAGTATACCCATTGATTTGTTACAAAATTTAAATTAAATTTACCATAAAATGGAAGTTGGGTTGTTATATGATCATAAATTGACTTTTGTCACTAATAAATCAGTACTTACAAGTTCAGAAATCAAATTAATATCTAATCCAAACAAATCATGTTTTGGTAACTAGTAATGAACCATACTCCCCAATAATTAACATATAAGAAAATTGTAAATATCATTAATTGAAAGTTGAAAATATCATTAATTGCACTAATACTCCACAATAGAGTACATACTTTTTTTTTTAAAAAAATTTTGAACAAAATAAGTTTTGTACTCATCAGTCATTGACTCGTTAGATTAACTAGTAATAAAGATTTAGAAGAGTATGATATTTAATTATTATCAAGAGTGTTATAGAAAGACTGCCTTAATTGTAAAATAATTTACAAGGCTTCCAAATTCTAATTATTTTTTTATTTTTAAAAATCAATCATTAAAAGTAAATTTATACTATCTCCAGGAAATTCTTTTTTTAATATAAATATATAGTTTATTTTTAACTAAATCAAGAAAATAAATTAAATAAGGTATAAAATCAAATTGTATATATATACCAAATTAATTTTTATACAATAAAATAATTTAAAATAACACTAGCTATAATATTTAATCTTGGAAATTTCCATGAGTTACAGCTGTTAGCAACAATAGTCCTACATTAGGACGATATGTGCACCTCTCAATTTTCTTGTGGATAAGATTTTTCACAATAGTTTAATTGATTAATAAATTGATATATAATAATAATAATAATAATAATAATAATAATAAAAACAACAACTTTACATATTATTGAATTCATGCATATAATTTAAATAAATATTATGCCAATAATAATTTAGATAAAACCTCATTTTTTGCAACTCCAAGTTAACCATTAAGATTTTATGAAAAATATTTATTTGTTTTTTATTTTTCGCAATAATCTTGATTTCTAGAAATATAAGGTAAATGAGACGGTCGATCACTCAACTGGTAGCTTAATAATAAAATATTTAGTATTTTTTTATAAGAAAATAAATTAATAATATAATTATAAATTATAAATTATAATATCTACAATTATAGCAATTCAACAAACATTATATATAGACTACAGACTACAACTCTAACAAGACTTACCAAACTTGAAAAGATTTAGTGTCAGTAAGAAAGTAACTGACTTAACCCTAAAAAAAAAAAATGGTGGTTGCTGCTGGTCCTACAGCCGGTGGTGGTTTGGCTGACATGAAGAACCTAACCATCCAAGTAATCACAGGCCGGTGGTTCATGGTATTCGCCTCATTTTTAATCATGTCTGCCGCCGGTGCAACCTACATGTTTAGCCTCTACTCAGGTGACATCAAGTCCTCTCTCGGATATGATCAGACCACCTTGAATCTCCTCAGTTTTTTCAAAGACCTCGGCGCAAATGTCGGCATCCTCTCCGGTCTGATCAACGAGGTCACTCCCCCGTGGGTGGTTCTTTCAATAGGAGCACTAATGAACTTTTTTGGGTACTTCATGATATGGCTAGCGGTGACCGGAAAAATCACCGGCGTCCATGTTTGGCATGTGTGCTTATACATATGCATAGGTGCTAATTCTCAAGCATTTGCTAACACAGGATCTCTTGTGACTTGTGTGAAGAACTTTCCAGAAAGTAGAGGCGTTGTTCTTGGAATCTTGAAGGGCTATGTTGGCCTTAGTGGTGCAATTATAACTCAATTTTATCATGCTATTTATGGAGATGATTCCAAGTCTTTGATTCTGCTAATTGGTTATCTTCCTGCTGTTATCTCTGTTGCTTTCTTGAGAACTATTCGTATCATGAAGGTAATTCGACAACCTAATGAGCTTAAAGTCTTCTACAATTTTCTCTATATTTCTCTTGGATTGGCTGGATTTCTGATGATTATAATCATAGTAGAGAAAAGGTTTGAATTTAATAGGAGTGAGTATGCTGCTAGTGCTGCTATGGTGCTCTTCTTGCTCTTTCTTCCTCTTGCTATTGTTTTCATAGAAGAGTACAAGCTTTGGATGAGCAGAAAACAACAACCACAACAATTGGAAATCATAACCCACAGGCAAATTCAAGAATCCAAACCCTCTTCATCTAGTGAAAATGATATTATCACCACCAAGAACCAAAACGACAGTGTTTCATGCTGGAAAACTGTGTTCAGGCCACCAGATAGAGGAGAGGATTATACTATATTACAAGCACTTTTCAGTATAGATATGTTAATCCTCTTCTTAGCTACAATTTGTGGAGTTGGAGGGACTCTAACAGCTATTGACAACTTGGGTCAAATAGGGATATCTTTAGGGTACCCTAAAGCAAGCATAAGTACTTTTGTGTCATTAGTAAGTATATGGAATTATTTAGGAAGGGTAGTAGCAGGATTTGTGTCTGAACATTTCTTAAAAAAGTATAAATTTCCTCGTACTTTAGCTCTCACCTTAATCCTTCTTTTTTCATGTGTCGGTCATCTCCTAATTGCCTTCAATGTCCCTAGTGGACTTTATGTGGCCTCTATTATTATTGGGTTTTGTTTTGGGGCTCAATGGCCATTGCTCTTTGCTATAATTTCTGAAATTTTTGGCCTAAAGTACTATTCCACTTTGTACAATTTTGGGTCCGTCGCTAGCCCAATTGGGTCATATTTGCTCAGTGTCAAGGTAGCTGGGCATTTGTATGATATGGAGGCAAAAAAGCAATTGGCAGCCAAGGGGCTAATAAGACAACCTGGTCAGGATCTGAATTGCATTGGGACTGATTGCTTTAAGTTGTCCTTCATTATAATTACTGCTGTAACATTATTTGGTACATTTGTTTCACTCATTTTGGTGCTAAGGACTAGAAAGTTCTACAAGAGTGACATTTATAAGAAGTTCCGGGAGGCAGCACAAGCTGCCGACTTCGAAATGGCGGTGGCAGGACATGGAATCGGACAAGCAGAAGCTGCATTGACCGAAAATCATAACGGACAGAAGGAAGCACAGGCCGGCAGCTAGTTATTACAATATGAATTAGCGCAAAAAGGAAAAAAGAAAAAAGAAATATTTTAGGAGATATTTTTTTAATTAATATTTTAGGAGATACTTGTATCAATTAAAAATGATAATCCCATTTGAATTGTATTGTGAACTTGGTGACCGTGGGACTGTCTTTCTATTTTTTTTTTTAAAGGGGTTAACGTTTCTTTTCATGTGTTATTAGTCGTCAACTGCAAACAATTGATTATACAATTAATTGGAGGACTTTCTTGTATTATTGGCCATGGAATAATATAGAAAAAGGTTTGCCACCTTGGTTACAAGTTGTTCCTTTGCTATAAGCAAGTATTTGTCCCTTTCTTCAAGATTTCGCAATTTTGACTGCAATATTCTAATGTTTCCCTATAATGTTTCCCTATATAGTTAGGAATATTCTGTGTTACAAATTTACTTAGTATTTTTGGATCATGTAACAATCTTTTAATTACGCATGTAGCATATTAAGCTAAAAATATGAGTTCCTTTTTTTTTTCTTACTTCTAAGAAAGTAAGGGATAATTGCAGCTCCTATTATTCCTACTCTAAAGCGGTTAGTCTTAGGATAGGCTCTTTCTTAAGCGAATTAAGCAAAAAAAAAAAAAGATTGTTGTCTTATTCCAAGCTAGGGAAAGCAAGAATGGCAGTCAAAGAGTTTCACTTAGAAAGGTTCAAAGACGCTCGACCAATGGGAGAGGAAAAAAGCTTATGGAAGTTATTAGTTTTTCAATTCCAAGCTTATAATAAAGTAATAAATCAAATAAGTATAACTAGCAAATAAGAGTTTAAAATGTCCATTTATATCCCAAAAATAAATAAAATGATTAAAAAAACCCTAAAACCAATTAAATTACATAATTTATAATAATAATAATACATGTAAATAAAAATAAAATCCTAAACTAAATCTACAAAATGAACAAACGGATGATCCAAACATACAAAACATTCATTCACAAAGTTCAAACCATCCAAACCATTTTTTTATTAATTAAATAAAACACCATAATCATATGCATCCATATGCCGGAGTGGAAGAAGAGAAATAATGACAATGATATAAAATATGATAAAAAAATAATACATAATTATATAAATCATTTTAGAACCTAATTAATTCATTCTAAGGTTGGTTTTAATGTTTTACCCATTTTCATATATAATTGGTTTCAAAATTCAAAATAATAATGAAAAAAAAAACAAATAGATGTTTTAATAATCCATGCCCTAAAAAATTACTGGATTAATGATAACAACTTGAAATTCTTGGACTAAAAAACTATGTATAATAGTAATGGAATCACAAGAATTCACCTTTAGATTATCTTAGAACTTCGTTCCTTGAATGCACATATTGCCTTCAAACCTCCTTCTTTCGCTAGCCTTCTTTTTCAAGTAAGAAAATGCATTTTAGTTAGTTAATTTAGTTCAAAAATTAAACTAAATTCATATTTATTTCTGCCCAAGAATTCTTTTGTAACACTCTCTTTCAGTTCAGCAAAATAAGTAAGTATTACCCGACTAGCTAGCTTATAAAATTAGCCAAAGGAAAACATAATTTTTTTTGGTATAAAAATAAAAACTTTGCCAACACCAATATTCAAAATTTTATTTTAATATAAAACATGTTATTTTACATCCAAACTATCTCCATTACATTAGCTTTACATATCCCAATACATACTTGATGAAATAAAACTTTTAATTTAAAATACAAGGCTTTTAACAAAATATACTAAAAATAATTCAAAGCTTTAAGTGGTTTTTTGATCGGATGTCATTCTTCTTCTGATAACTATACTATCTAGACCTATTCTTCAGAATTTGCATAAGAGAAAACCACTCACGCTAAAGCAACTAGCTTAGTAGTATTTCAATGATAAAAATCTTATATATATATATATATATATATATATATATATATATATATATATATATATATATATATATATATCTTAATACATGCTACATTTATTATACCACATACATCACAAATGAAATTCCACATACTAATATGTATACAATTATTTTCATGATTAATATTTTAAACTACTATTAAATTTACCTATAACATTTTTTTAAATTCTATCCAAACTCGTAACACATATGTTTGAACTCATGAATTGGAATATGGAATTGTCATTACTGTCTTCTTAAAATTGTCATTATCGGCTTCTTGACGATGCTATTACCTGCTTTTAATTTTGTCATTTTCAGTTTTTTCTAATAGTGTCATTACCAATATTAAAATTGTGTCATTTCCAGCCTTACTAATATTGCGCCAAGTGCAATTTATTTTTCCCCTAATTTGCATATCAAGTTATTCTTTATTCTAGTTCTAGGCTATATATTTTAGGACTTAACTATTATTATAACTACTACCAATATTATGATTATTATTCATAAATATTTTTCACATGTGATAATTATAACAAATATCCACATACATGTTTATATATTATTTTTTTCCTTATTATTAAATTTAAATTTCACTCATAAATAATTTTATTAAATATTAATAACTACAAATAAAGTCAAAATTATTATCAATTAATACAAGTATGCATCACACCACATGCAAAAGTCCAATATACAAATTAACTATTTATGACAGACCCAACCCTGAACTTAGGCCTCATTTTAAGGCCACTTCTAGTTTGAATATGAACCTATTGCCTTCTAGGAGCTTATATCTTATTGTCTTAGCTTTCATACATAATAAAATTACATAAATCCAAGTTTTCTAGCAAAAATTATGATCATTTTATCAAAAGGTGTTCAATAAATTTTTGCATAGTATTTTCTAGATATTTCCAAGTTATGAATTTTATATCTAATTTTTAGCTCATTTGTAATTAGAATTTCATCTTATGTTCTCTGTAATATTTTTAGTAATATGAGTTTTCTTTCATTTCTAATTAGTTTCATATCAATTTCATTACTAAAGCATAAGTTATAATTAAATATACCCATATTGAAACAAGATCATCAATTGACATAAAACTTATCTAATACATACATTTATCACATGAATTTATTTTTATACCAAAATTTTTATATCACAACTATATTCATATATCTTAACATTTCCACACCATTTATTCTAATTACTATAAAAATCAAAGGTAACAATTAATCACATTTCATTAAAAACCACATTGATTTCAAACATTAGCATAAAATTTCACACACTTAAGTGACATATAAATTTTTTTATCAATGAAACATATACATAATTATCCTCAAATCTTTTCTTTTCCCTTCTTTTTCTCCACTGACTATATGACTTTTTTTTTTTATCTTTGTCATATTCTTGAGAGTCTCTCTTTTGCTAACTTATTTTGCCTACAATCATCACATAAAGTCTAATTCATAATTTCATTCTACAAGTGACATTTTATAAGTAGAACTCCCAAAGACTTCTAATATGTTCTTATATCATTTTAAACCTATTTGCTTCATTTCTTTACCTTATATGTGTCCAAAATGAGCAAATGTCACACATCTCCTTCATTAAGACCAAAGTTGCCCCATTACTTTTTTTTTTCTTCTAGGTGTTTTTAGGTCACATCTAAGTCATTTTATTTATCCTTTTTTCTTTAATTTTTCCTAAATTTGGCAACCAAAATCTCCCCATTAGAGGGATGATTTGCCATAGGCTTGACCGTTCAAATTGGCCTTTAAGGCTTCTATGACACCCTTATAACAATAATTTTACACGTACGCTATGTATATTAATACGATTATACCCGATATGCGCCTAAAATTTTTTTTATTTCTTAATTTAATTTAATGACTATTTTATTATTAGCACTTAATTAATTCTTTTTAAATTTCAAAAATTTCGGCAGTATAACGACTATAAATTAACTACCCCACTTGCAATGCAAATAATTCACAGTTCATTTTTAGGCATAATAATACTACCCCACTTGCAATGCAAACAATTCACAGTTCATTTTTAGGCACAATAATACACATATCATACAAAATAATTTTTATTCAACCATAAGTCAATATTCCATTCTTCACACATATAATAATTTACAAACATTTTTTTTATCAAAACATATACATAATTTTAATTCTACAACTTCATATCCATACATATATATACATGTCATTTCTAATACTAACCTACTATTATTTATTCTTCCGTCAGCTCCCAAAATTTGTATTTCCCTCTACTACCTACACGCAGTCAAATAACTACGTGCTGAGTATTAATATGCTAGTGATGATTACTAATCTAAAAATTTTTATCATTCTATATTTTCATGCATTCATACATGCAATAACATTTTTAATACACTATTCAAATTTTCCATTTAATATATATTTATTATTATTTTTATCAATATTTTACACTTAATTTACAATTTAATATTTTTATTCAATTAATAATATTTCTCATTTTATATTTATTTACACTTTTGCCACAAATAAATTTTATTTTTCATTTATTTATCTTTTTAACTACATAATTTAACATTTTATTTGATTTTCTTCCACTTATTTCTCATTTTTCAATTTTACTATTATTTTTTTTCTCTTTTCACAATTATCACTTTTATTATTATTATTATTATTATTATTATTATTATTATTATTATTATTATTATTATTATTATTATTATTATTATTATTATTATTATATCATTTTATTATCTTTATCACTTATATCATATTTATCAAATTTATCACTTATGTCATTTTTATCATATTTATTATTTTTTCATATTTTTCACTTTATTCATTTTTATCATATTTTTTATTTTTATTATTTTTCTCATATTTTTCACTTTTATCATTTTATTCACATTTGTCATTTTTATCACTTTTACAATTATACCATTTTATCACTCTTATCATATTTTTCACTTCTATAATTATTACTACTTTTATTCAAATTTACTCATAGTTTCCATTCGATAGAAAATTTTCGGACCAGATACATGAAACGTAGACCCAAAAGTCCACTACACTGAAAAGTAATCCCGAAAGACTATCCGAGAATTGCACTGTACACTGAATCACTATATCAATATCACTG
This sequence comes from Triadica sebifera, assembly GCA_023653625.1. NCBI lineage: Eukaryota > Viridiplantae > Streptophyta > Magnoliopsida > Malpighiales > Euphorbiaceae > Triadica > Triadica sebifera. Next base: position 11,326,074 of record CM042898.1, on the reverse strand, counting down.
AAATAGATCATTATTGACCTACATAAGCTAGTCGTGATGACCCGCACAATGGTAATGGTATCTCTATGGCTAGTCAATTATATTATGCGCTAGATTTAACCATCAAAAAATTATTGAGTATATTATTTTACTCCTTTAATTCAATTTTCATTAAATTAATAACTTCTATTATTTTTTATATTATTACTCACTTAATATTTTATTCATACACACAATTATATCACTACCATAATTTCTCACACTTTACATTCTAATATCTCAATATTTCATTATGAATAATCAATTAAGTTATTAAACTCACTAAACACACTTTATTCATTATTTTTCATTTCATGCATAATATAATCAATAATTAAAAAAAAATATTCAATATATCATTTAAAAATTCTCAATAAATTTCTACACACCAAAATCATATTTTCTTGCATTTTATGACCAAATTTTCATTTAATTAGCAAGAAAAATATTAATTTTTCCTTCTTCATATTTTAGCCTATAATTAATTTTCATCATTAAAATTTTTATTTCACATTCTAATTATTCATTTCACTAATTTATACATTCATTATTTCATATATATATATATATCATAATATTACAATAAAATGGATTTACTCAATATTCATTTTTCACATAATAAGTTCATATTTTATAATTTCTACTAATTAATTTTTCATTGAAATTAATCATTTTAATTCACTTTTCATAATCTATCATGTTTTAAGCATTAATTAGCAATTACATGCAAAACACACAAATTTCTAAATTTTCATAATCCTAAATTATGCTTAATTAATGGAAATAAGTAGATTTTGGAATCACTAACCTTAATTTCTTGCTTTGGCCTTCCTAGGCTTCCTTTTCCTTAGCCTTTCCTTTGGAAACACCTTCACCTTCTCTTGAACCTACCATGGCCGAAATTTACCCTTCATTAATCCACCATTATTTTGTTTTCTTAACTCAAATAAACTTCATATTTATCATCTATATACTTTAAACTACATATTTAAACCATTGAATTAATTTAAAACTATAAATTTCACTTATCTCAAATTGGTATCCTAACTTTTATCTTTTGATTTCTTACCACTTTAGTCTTCCAAATGAAGATTAAAATCTTCTACTAATTACTAGAGATGCTAAAATTATTTTTGGACAGTTGATTTTGGTGTAAAAAGTGAAGAAAATTGAAAAACATTTGGAGAAGAACAAGGGAAACATGGTTCGGCCAAGCAAGGGAGGAGAGGAAGGAGATGAAGCAGAATTCTCTTTAAAGAATTCTTAAAATTTAGGTCTATTTATAGTGGTCTAAGTTTGGTGAGCTTGGGTCAAACAAAGCTCAACCTATTTAGGCCTAATTATGCACTATAATTTTTTTTTTCACTTTCCAAACTCAATTTTATCTAAATTTAATTTCATAATTTATAAAATATTTTTATATGTCTACAAAAATTTTTTGAACTCAATCGGAGTCCATTTTATGTCCAGCTCACTTAAATCGGACTAATAATTTAATTTTCGGTGTTACCATAAAATTTCTTTTTCACTATAAAAAAATTCTAAATATTATTTATAGTCTATCCATGTCTTAAAATAAATTTTTAGATATTTTTTGCTATTTTTATAGTCCGATCAAAGTACAATCAACCAATTATTTAATTAAATCGGGTTCTATTTTTCTTAGTTTTGACTTTTGAATACTTATTTGACCTCATTTTTACTTCAAATTTTACTCTCGGACTAGTCATAACCTATATTTTTCGATGATCAAATAAAATATTTTCACCCGTGGATGTATTTTTGACATTCGGATATACTGATCAATTTTGAAAATTATAGTTTACGACTAATCCGGTATTTGGGTCATTACAACTTCAATTCCATTTCTTTAAATTATCACCCAAATCACACTTCATTCTTCATCAATTACATGTCTATTAGAATAATTTCAAATTTTCTCACATTATGTCAACAATGGCAGCCCTTTCTTCATTTTATTAAAGTCATGTTTCTTTGTATTTAGATCATAAAACCATAAAACTAAGCTTAAATAACATCAATTATAACCTCAATTCCATTTTCCCCCCGACTTAATTCCAATTTTCAAACTCTAATCACCTTTCACTAAATAACTATAATCAATCAATTATAATCATATCTACTATCCTTATGAGTCTCAAATGGAAGAAAAAAGTTGAGCTTAAGGAGAATAAACTCACCTTATTGACTTTCTAAAGTTGGCTGAAATTCACCTCAACTTCTCTTCCTTTTTCTCTTATTTCCTTCTTTCTTGTTTCTTTGCTCTTCTTTTGGTAAGAATCCTATTATTTCTTTTTTTTTTCTCTCAAAATTTATTATTCTCTCCCCTTTTCAAGCTTGAAATGAAGCAAAAATGGAGAATTTGGAGGCTTGAAGTGGGCGACAACTAAAAGGAAGAAGATGAAGATAATGAGTTGATTTTAATCTCATTTTTACTTTTGTTTTTAATAAATAATGAGTGGGTCCCATAATTAACTTAATTTTAATTCCTATTGATTCATTAACTTAATTAATCTTGATTAATTTTTAATTATAAGAAATTTCTTTTTTTCCACAAATTTCCTTCTTCTCACAAAATTTTCCCCAACAATTTCGATAATATCGATTTTGTCCGTAGGGAGATTTTTTTTTCTAGTTCTTACACCAATATTTTTAATTCTTAAATAATAATATCCTTAATTATTTTTTTATAATTTGTCATTTTTTATGGATCCAAATTTAGATTCTAATGGGACTAGCGCAATCAGGGCTTAAATCACCGGTTGTTACATCTTCTCCCTCAATATGTGGCCTAAAGTGTCTTATTCATAATGTTTTGATATGCTTTCCAACTAGGTATCAATATGTTTTGCTTCCAAGTCAAGTTTAACAACTTCAAAATCATTTAAAACTGTTTCTAATTGGTATTAAAGTTTTTTAAAAGAACTTAGAATGATTCCTATTCAAATTGAAAGTCAAAACTATCAAGATTGCCTTAAAAACTGTTTTTTCAGGTTGCAGAATCAAAATTTACAAAAGAAATATGACCAGACTCAAAATAATGTCCATCCAAACATCATGAAGTGTGGCTAGACACCAAGAAGTCCGAGTAGACATAAAATTTTTTGGCCAAGTGATTATAAAAAAGGAAGCTCTTAAATAAAAAGGCATAATCAAGACAACTGTATTTCACACCATTCTAGATGAGTTATGGTTGTCCAAATGCAATCTCCATTATTATCTTGTCTCTAATGTGCTCAACAAAATTTAGCTCAATTAGACCACAAATGTCTATCCGATCATTTGAAAAACCATAATTGTTTTGTGTAGAAAACTCTCTTATGAATAGTAAATTTTAAAGGCCTATAACCAGAAATTCAGATCTTCAAATATGATCTCCTCCATTCAAATTGAAGCCCCAAGTGTCCTCAATATTCTTACCAAAAATTAGACAGATTAAAGCACAAATAACCATCTAATTATAGGAAATCATAAAATTGGTCTAATTGGAATTTCAGCAGGAAACACATTTCTTTTCTTCCTTTTCTCCATTTCCTTTTTCTTTTCCTTGTTTCCTCGATTAGTGCTATTTACCATTTCTTGAGCCTAATTCCATTACTTTCCTTTTCATTTTAATAAAAAAAAGCTATTTTATATCTCTAGTTTTCATCATCAAGCAATCACATATATGATAAAAAAAATTAATGTAATGCCCCATAGTTAGGACCTAGTTGATAAGATGGATTGAGAGGTATAAGTATGTATTTAGGGGATTTTATATGTAAAAAGAGTTAAAAAGGAATGAGAAAAGTGAAGTGTCTTGTATTCACATCAGTGAATTTAATGTCACGACTGTGAATGTTGGTGTTTCACGCTCGTGATAAAATTGTCACTTTCGTGAACATCGTTAAATATAAAAAGGCAATAGTTTGTTCTTCTCTCTCTCACTTGCCCGTTACCTAGGAAATCCTAGTCTTCAAAGTTTCTCCTCACACTAGAGATGTAACCCATTTGTTTTCCTTTAATTCCAAGTGTTAAAATATAAAATCCTAAGTTAATAACAAGTTTTATCAAGTTCTAGAGGTAGAGAAGCATAAGGATGCATATGATCTAGTGAAGGTAGACAAAGAGGAAGAGGAAGAAGACGAGAGCCGAAAACCCTCATCCACGTGGTGTTTCCTTTAATTTTGGTAAGAAATCTCGTTTTTCCTTTATTTTTTACAAGTTTTATACCTTTTTACATGTCATTCCCATTTTTAGTAGAAACTCATTTCCTAATGGATTAAGTTTTAATCCAAGATTGAGTTTCATGGCTAAAGATTCTTTTTTAAGCTTGATTAATGATTAAAACATGTTTTAGTAAGGGGTTATGTGAGTTAAAAATTAGTCAAGATGTTTAAAGTTAGGGTTTAGTCTTTTATGATTTTTATGTCTATAGTTATGGCTTATAGATGTGTGTATATATGTTAGAAGTTGAAAGAGGATGTGGTGAAACCCACCAAAAAGACAAGTAAGCTTAATTTAAAGCTTAATTTTTGAGGCTTCATAGAGATATCTATATATATGCATTTAAATTCTCAAAATATGGCATGTTATGTGTGAAAAATGTGCTTGATGCTTGAATGATATAATTGATACCATGATAGTTAATAAAATTGAATGATATGTGTTATACATTTTAAGTATATTTTAGAAGAGTTATGAATGATGCTTTGATATGAGCTTTGTAATAAATGTGCCAATGGAGTATTTATTATTGTGGTTAGAAGAGTTAAGGTTAAAAAAGTTATAAAAGCAAGTTTGAAATGTAAAATACATATTATAAGAGTTAATGAACTTAAAACGTAAGTTTGGGTGCTTTTGTATTCATATATAGTTAATTGATGTTAAAACATGTTTAAGATATGAATTGTTGAGTATGTTGATAGGAAGAAGTTGTCAATGGTCAACCATTATAACCCTTATAAGTGCCTTGATTTAAATGCCTTGTTTTGTATTTAAAATTATTGGAAAACTCATATTCACGCTCTGATAATGCGTCTACAACCATGAATCAAAAAACATGAAAATATCCAGCTCAGCCATAATACTCCACGACTTGAGTCACGACTTGATTCACTTCCGTGACTTCTTCTTCATGCCTATAAAATTGTTCACTTCATGGCCAGTAGCATTTACGAGCATGTTCATAGTTTTGTTCATGAGTATGGATATCCGTGAATGACACCTTCATAGCCGTGAACATATAGTTCACACCTGTGAAACCTATTAAAATGACATATATTGTTTTCTTCAATGATGTAATGCAATGGTTAAGTACATGTATATTCTATGATATACCACAAATATGAAACACATGGTTATTTGAAGTTTACACATAAATGATATATGTTGACGTTTCATATGGAATATAACAAATGAGATAAGAACAAGTTATATCCAAGCTTTATACTAGGATTAAAGGTAGGATAGATGACATGCTATTGAGGGGGTTTACAGTACCATAGTATTATGATACATTAAGATGACTTAAGTTCGAAAAGCATCTTTGATCTTATATTTTATGCAAGTTATATATTTTACTCAATTAAAGTGATTTAAACTTGGAGATCACTTTTGAATTAAGGAGTTCGGACAAGCACACATGATCATAAATAGTGGCAGGGTGACTTAAGTTCAGAGAGCACCCCTGTTTGCAACACAAATTTGAATAGTCCTGGTAGAGAGTTTTTTAGCAAAAAAAAAAAATGAATGTGATACAATGGAAAATGTATAATGATACATGATTACTATAGTCACAAATAATATGTCACATGTTATTAATATATGTTATTACCTATGCATGGTTAAAGAATATAATGTTATGGTAACTTCTACAATATAAAGTATGATATAAGATATAGTACTTTTATCGCAATGCATTGGTGTACATGATTTAATATGACTTAATGACATGAATATGAATTATTATGATATGTCATATGAATATTTATGTATATATGTATTACTGAGCTTTCAATAGCTTAATATGTGAGTGCTTTTGCATTCATATTTTGGAGCCTAGTAGATTGTAGCAATTGACTAGAAGATAAAGTCCATTTAGAGACTAAAAAGTATACCCATATCGAGTCTGATATTTCATGTCATTTTTTATTTTTTTGTACATGTCATATAGGATATGGGTTGTTTATATTTGTATACGTCTTTTATTTCAAGAAACATGTAGTTTTGATATAGTCATTTATTTTGGCAAACACTAGGCCAATTTAGCCCAAACATGATTTTTACATGATGTTGATACTTTAGAAATCAAAGAGACTTATTTTATGCATGCTTATAAGTAAGTGATGAGTTTTTTAATATGTTTATATGCAAAAAGAGTTTATATTAAAAAGTATTTTCAAAAAAAGAAAACAAATTAATTTCTTACAAATTTTCAATAATAGGACTATATAACATTTGCTTATCTGGTTGGATTTATCCTAATTAGATGAGATGACGCTACAATTAGTGTATATAGTTTGTCCCCCTCCCCCCCCCCCCCTCCACTTTGATGGAGTTGTGAAAACATCTAAGTATGCAACAATAAAGATGTAATGAAAAGCAAGTGCTCATAAGATTAAGGAAATTGAAAAGATACTATCTTTTTTAGTCTTAATATGTTGCATGCATCTTATGAGGTAACAATGAAGAACCCAACTCTTTTATGACAAAAAATAAACCCAAATTTTTTTATATGATGAAAAACAGTTCAACCATTTTTGAAGTAAATAAATAAACATGTTCTTGTTGTGGTGAAAAACACATATTCTTTTCTTGTGGCAAAAAGACAAACTCATCCTTATTGAGGAAAAGAACAAACCATTATTTTTGAAGTATACAGACAAACCTACCCATTTTTTAGGAAAATTAGGTAAATCCATCTATATATAAGGTAAACAAACAAATTCATCATTAGTCAGCTTAAGTGTCATAATATCATCCTTAATTGGTTTTGTTGAACCTTGAGGGGTATGTCCATCATTTTGATGATAATAAATAAAATAACGATAATATATTTAACAATGTTTGTGTTCTAAGTGTGTTAAATAGGATATACTTTGATTAGAACATGAAACAAGATTGAAACACAACTTTTGAAGATAAAAATCAAAGAAATAGCAAAGTGTCACGCCTGTGAATATAGCTTAGCGCCAATTTTCCACCATTCAAAGTTCATGACCATGAAGGATCAAACCAACCATGAAAGATCAGACAAGTCACTCCCGTGAAAGATTAGTCACGCCCGTGACCAAAAATTTTCAATTCTTCCAGAGAGTGTCACAACCAGAGTCATCACTTTGACCACGGCTTGGAAGAGCATCCACGTCCATGACACATATAGTCACTGTAACACCCTTTCACCCCAGCAGCTCATGCTCGGATGAGAGAGTGCTATGCTGACTTCATCATTTCAAAATATCTTTCTTAAATTATTTATAAATGAAAACCACTTGTATATATTTTTTACTATTCATTTATTTTGCAGTATAAAAGAAATATAACATGAAAAATAAACTACATTTTTATAAAATAATATGTTCTTTACAAAAATATACTGTTTATTTTATAAATACTATAAAATAAAATTCAAAAGATAATATACAAAAGTTGTGTGACCCACAGTGGTTGAAATATGCTGCTCTATGGATCAAGTCACCGTTAGCTTTATCTACTTTACTGTATCTCATTTTTGTTTAATATAATCAAATCATCCATTAATTCTATTTTAATGCCACATGCATTATCATCCAAAAATATACTGTTTATTTTATAAATACTATAAACTATTTTAATGCCACATGCATTATCATATAACAATTTATGATCAAATAATTCAAACATACATTTCATAATATTCTAGTATGCATAACATCAATTTATTTTTATCTCATTTTTGTTTAATATAATCAAATCATCATTCTTATTCATTTTACAATTCATTATTTCCCTTTTTTTTCAATAATATATTTATGTTCACAACACTCAATCATCCATTAATGCATGTCACAAATCATACTCAAATATATTTTTTTTTCATGCAACTTACATTTCATAAATTTTATTCTTTTATATCTTATATTTATTTTACTTTATCAAATCATTATTATTCATAACACTAAATATTCTTTTTGTCCATGTTACAATTCATAATTCTATTTTTATTTTCAATAATCCATTTATGTTCCATAACTTCTCTATTTATATTTTTATTTATGCCCAAAACACCTATGAACCTCTAACTAGGATAATAGAATTGTCATCCAGGTACTTAGGAGTGCCACTTAGGTAATATGATGTGCGCATATAAGTGTCAAACCCGGCGTAAATAACAATATCAAATCCGGCATAGATAACCGTGTCAAACTCGGCGTAGATAATAATTTCATACCCGACATAAATAACAATGTTAAATCCGACGTAGATAACAATGCTAAATCCGGTGTAGATAACAATATCAAACCTGACATAGATAATCATACCATTAATAGATTTAATCATTTTCATCATACTCCCCCCTATTTGGCATGCCAAACTATCCTAAGTTGGTTCTAGTTAGGTGTTCTAGGGCTTATATAATTTCATTAAAATTCATAACAATTATATTCACACTTTTCATACATGTAATGTCTCAAAATAATCACATAATCATTCAATTAAAATAATATTTACATAATATAATAAGGTTCACATCATTTTACTCATTTCATTCATCAACTCATATGCTGCCCTGTCACCGGCAGATTATGTTCTTTGTTTTAGACCTTAATTTTGATCATATTACGATCTGCATTTAGTCACATAGTCTTCTTAAAAAGTTTAGCTTTAACATAAAACTAGAATCACTTAATTCTGAGTTCTATATCAAAATATATAATAAAATGAACACTGAATGGTCACTAACAATTCAGCCCAGAATATTTTGGACAGATTCTAAGTCCGAGCTTTATGAATTTTTCTGGATAATTACAGACATATTCAGATTTTTTAGTCTGAATGAAAATTATAACCCTATATCTTAGCTTTCAAACCCAATAAATAACATGCAAAATAGAGTTCTAGAAATTAAGTTATAACAGTTTAAGTGCACAATACTCATGAATTTCCAACAAGGAACATACAAACTAATCACATTCAATTTTTACCAAATTGAATCCTAAGTCTAGCAAACATGCATCTCCAATATTTTCATCACAAAATACTATTAATTCAGAATCATCAACATACCAAATAATCAAATCATGCAAATAAAAAAATAAAATAGGCTATTGCCTTAGGTTATGCACAAACCTCTCTTTTCTTTCTCTTTACTTCTCTTTCTCATTTCCTTTGCTCTTTTGATCTAGATCCTTATCAATTTGAGTTCCTAAAATTTATAATCAAATTATTAAAATTTCATAAACCCTAATCTCTCTCTTTCTCCTTACTCTATTAAGCTACCTTGAGCATGAAAATAGGATTTTTCCTTACTTTTTCTCTCTTTTCTCACTTTCTTTCACTAAAACTAAGCTTTAACTATGGAGGATTTGGGAGGGGATGAACGTTGCTGGTTTGAGGAGAAGAAAAAAGTCTTCTAGATGTTTAAGTGATAAGGAAGAAAATAGAAAATTAATAGCATAAAGACAAAATTGATTAATAATTGGACACCTAAGCATAATCTAGATGCTTTCATTAATGTCCAATTAATGTGTTCATTTTACTTTGATGTATGATAAGAGAAACGTGGAAGATAATGATGGGAAAAATTCTAGATACAAAGGGATAAGAAAGAAGAAGAAATAATCAAGAAGAAAATGACAAAAGTCATTAAGATGGGGGGACACCCAAGCTCAATCTAGAAATCTTCATTAGTGCTAAATGCATATATGTTAATTAGCTTATTAAACTTTGCCACTTGGTTAAGTCAACCTCCACATGCTTAAAATGTCCCAATTCATGCATTTAATTGATGATTATCCTAATTAATCTTCCAATTTTGGGTAAATTGTAAATTAACCCCTAAACTTTTTAAAATTTGCAATTTAGTCATTTACAAAAATTTAACATCTTAAAATATTTTGAACACTTCATTAGATATTTTCCATACTTAATTGCCATTATTTTAATTATTTTTCAATAAAAATCCAAATTTAGACTTCAGTCAAACCGACGAGTCGATTTAACAATTTACGTGACTTAGGTCTAAATTAGCGGATATGACAGTCATACCTATGACCAAACTTTTTCAATTTTTCTAGAGAGTGTCACGACTAGAGTCATCACTTAGACCATGACTTGGAAGAACATTCATGCTTGTGACACATATAGTCACGCCTGTGAACTAGGACAGAGAAACATGTCAGATGCGATTTAAGAGTTGATTCAAATGCTATTTTTGCAATAAATGCACCCAAATGGCTATAATTCACAGATGTAGTATAAATGCAAGTCATTTTATGAATCCTAAGAGAAGAACAAGAAAAACAACAATTATTTAATCTTTAATCTTGTTATAGTCTTGTGCATTAATTATTTTTCAACAATTCTCTACTTTTTGTGAAAACCTAATTGCTCATAACTTCTGAGCATTATAGGTTGGTGAGTGTTTTTTATTATAATCAATTACTCAAAAGCGAGCTTAGGTATATTAGGTTAAGAGTGAAACACTTTTAAGGGTTTATTGTGTGAGCTTAGGTATATTGATTTTTGTATGAGCTATTGAAAAACACAAGGGAATCTCTATGTTAGGTGTTAGCCATTGAGAGAAACACCATAGTTGGGAGTGAGTATGAAAAAACTCAATTGTAACACTTAGTATGTTAGTGAAACTTCCAATTGAGATTGGGGAGATGAGTAGGGTTTGCTAATACTCGAACCTCTATAAATCTTGTATGTGATATCTTTCTTTCCTTCTTCTATTTATTTATTCCGCACTTTCAATTAAACAAATTTTTATTTGCTAACTAATTCAACCCCCTTCTTGGTTCATTGTCTAGGCAACACGTTTGAGCACCACAACATTTTTATCATTTAGTTTAAGCACCATAATATTCTATCATTTGGTTTAAGCACTGCAATATGGTTTAAGCATCATAACAATTATATCTCTTGGTTTAAGCTCCATAATATTCCTATCTTTTAGTTCTATCTCTTGCTTTAAGCACTACAACTACTTTATCTCTTGTTTTAAGAACCATAATCATTATGTGTTTAATTTAAGCACTAAAAGTTATATCTTTTCTTATAGGCAACTCTAAGGCACACTCTAAAGTATGAAACATTGATTGTTTTTTTAATTTCCTAGCAATGTTTTGTATTTTGTTTGTACTCATATGAACTTCCTTTGTTAATTAAGGCTAACTTGTATTATAGATGATTTTGGATTATATCTAACTTTGTTGGTGTTAACATCTTTCACTCAATCATTGCCCTTAGTATTCATGCCTCAATTCTTCAATTTGAGTAGCTTTGCATGTTCTCATTTATTTTTGTAAACTTAACAATCTTTTCTCCAATATTATTTGTAATCTTTGTATTATTTGAGAGAAAAATAATTTAAGTGTTTAGCCATAAAATACTTTGGGTTAAGGTTTAAAGTGAGCCTAAGAAAACTCTATAAAAGTTAAGAGTCAACCTTGGAAATTTTTTTTATTGGAGTTAAAGTGTGAGCTCTTGTGAAAAACTTGAGGTTGAGAGTTAGCCCCAGTGAAAAAGCTTGTTAAGGATGTATGTGAGCCTTGAGAAAAACATAAGTAGGGTTGGAGTGTGAACCCTTATAAAAATATTTGAGGTTGAGAGTTAACTCCTGTGAAAATTATAGTTAAGGTTACATGTGAACTTTTAGAAAAATACAAGTGAGATTTGGTGTAAACTTAAAAAACACTAATTTAGGAGTAAGTTTGCAAAACTTCATCTATTGTAACTTATTGAAGTTAGTGAAAAAATTCCAATTGAGGTTGGAGAGTAAATGTAAGGTTAGTTAACATTCGAACCACTATAAAAATATTTTATACATCTTTCTCTTTTTCTCTTTATCTATTACATTGTTATTTGCCTTCTCCATTCAAGTATAGCATAGCTAATTGTCATTATCCATTACCTTTAAATTATTTTATAAACTACCAATTTATCCTCACTTCCTGGTGGACATTGTTACAATACCTAAACTCCCTATAACAACTATTTTTGTGTAGTATTTACTACACTGTTAGAAGTAGAATTGTAGTTGTAATTTATTCATTTGCGATAATAATTTTTCTTTATTCAACAGCTACTTCCATATGGCAGCTTTTGACTGGTTCATAGCTCCAACGGTCAAATCCTTATGAATTTAGTTGTCGCATTTTTTCTATCGCAGTTGCACTTTGGCCTTCGCAGGCTATTATTGTAGTCGTGCTCCCCACTGCAAATTGTTTTGTCCAACTGGGGTCTTTGCTATCATCAATTTCACAGTTGTGCTTTCTTCCTTTGTGGTCCCATTCTTTATTAGACACATAGTTGGTTTGAATCCAATTTCTCCTTAACGGTCTTACCCTTCAAATTTTGCAGTTGCAAAACCATCGCAATTGCACTTCAGGTCACAAACTCTATTGTTTTTCCAAAATATTTGGCTTCATGAGAGTTGCAGTCGCTAAAGTCTACACATGGTCGCAAAATTCTATTCACCAGAGCCACTTCCATCTTAGTCGTGATTTTGAAGACCTTTGAGATACTTTTTGACATTCCACTACGTGTTTACCTACTAAATTTAATGAGACTTTATTTCTAATAAAATAATACTCAACAACCATATTAATCATTCTCAATTTGATTGTTAATATCAAAATAGAGATCTTACCAACTTAGGCTTACAATTATAATTGAAAAATAAATAATGGGTTTGATTCGTAGATTCATGGATAGTCTCTAATCTTTCACTTTATTCTTCATTATCACTCCCCTGCTGTACCACCTCATCCATAATTTTACCATTTTGGATTGATTTCTCACTATTTTCACTACAGGAACAACTCTTTATACTACTATTACCATCCCTCCTTTCTATCCTAGCAGATTGATTTGATTTTGAATCAAATAAAAAGAAAAAGAGAGGGATTTACAGTGAAAAATGGTCTGGATTATTTTAGATTCTCAAGATTTTTCTGCGTTGCGATGGTCATAGTCATCCTCTTACTCTCTCTACAATCATTTCCTCTCACTGAGGCAATTCGATCTTTTCATTTTGAAGGATACTTTGAAAATTTGGTTGTCGATTCTTTGGACATGTTGTCCTTCCAAAAAGTGACGATATTCCTTACAATTCTATCTTACTGAATTTTGGAAATTTGTTCTTTGATTCTTATAGAAAGAGATATAAAAGGGAAATAAATTAATGCTTAAAGGAAGAGTGAGTGAGTGAAATATAAGCACATGTATAAGCGAAGGAGGAGAAATAGAGCGCGCGCGAGAGAGAAACGAAGAGAAAGAAAGAAGTTTAGAGATAGTTATGAAGAGGAAGGAGAAGACTATTATTAAAATATTTATTTCATTATTTTGTTAGATTATGAAATGCTGAAAGAGAGAGAAGAGAGAGATAAAGAGGAAAAAAAGAAATAAATGAAGAGAAAAGAAAAAGAAAGATCAATTTAAACGTGATAGTTCGTTTAGAGATGCAAATAGAGTGTAACATTTGAAAGGTTAATTTACTCAAAAAGTGGATCTTAACTCATATTTTGGAAGGTAAATAAACTATTTAATTGCAATTTTTTTTTTCTTTATACTTTAAATTGTGTGTTGAGAAGATAATTGTAATAAAATTCAAATTAAGGTTTTATGTTTCAATTAACATAAAAAAAAAAAGCCAAAGAAGGTAACATCGTAAATTCGCAAACTCCACCTGTTTATAGCACTGCGCCACTGCCACATCATGTCACACTCTCTTTCCCTCACACCAGAAAAACCAATTCAAAACCCACTCCACTCTTTACTCTCTGGACCTTTTATGTGATTCGCTCCGATAATGTCATCCAAGGGCAAGGCGGTTGCCACCGGCGGCAAGCGTAAACGCTGTGGTGGTGCCGATGACGACAACTCTGGCGGTGGTCGGAAGAGGAAAAACCGTGAGGTTCTTAAGTTCTTCGAGGATGCAGCTGATGTCGACGAGGACGAGAGTGATTCAAGCGATTTTGATGATGATGGTATGATAACATTGATTTTGGTTGTGCATTTTGAAATGGGGTTTGATCTTTTTAGAGTTATTTTGTTTCGTTAAATTGAAATTTTAGGTTTTTTAGTGAAGTGCGAGTGATGATAGTGATTCGAGGGTGGTATATATTGTGTGTGTGTGTGTTTTTTTTTTGTTTTTTTTTTGCTTTGAACTTATGCTGTTTGGTTCAGCATTTTCATTTTTCGCGAGTTTACTAGATACTAAGGTCTGGACTTGGGGCTTTGTTTGGTTTAACAGGTAACGATTTAGTGTTTTTCTTTTCAACTGATATTTTAGCTGGGAGTTTTGAAGTCAATACCTAGGGCTTTGAGGTGGATGCTCTGGAAATGTTGGTAATTGAAAACTTTAAATGGCTTCTACTGTTGACTTTTGTGGTCTTTGAGGGTAACAACAGAGATTGTAATGATGTTCGTGGTGCATGTTGTTTTCCATGAAGTTTATTTTAAATTGTTGATTATTTCTGGAGGACATTCGAAGGCTTTAGGTTATCTGAGAAAGTTCTTTTGTTAGAGTTAAATAAGCTTTTGCATAAATGTTTTAATTCTCTTTTTAGATATTTGAAGTGTTTCTAAATGATATTTTGGGGCGTGTGGATGTTATAGTGAGAAAGGAGATGACACAAGTTATAGGGTGAATTTTAGTGAAAAAATTAGGGGTTTCCAACTGTACTAAAAATGCATGTTGCCTTTGAGATTGTTTTCTAATTTTACTATGGGATGCTAGTATTTATTTTGTGCATTGGAGTGCGTTTATTGGAGCATTTGGAGTTAATTTTTTAGCTGATGCATGGGAAAGATGGAAAATTTATTGATTCTTCCCAGGATCAAGTTTTAATAGAGATTTATTATCGTACATTGTTTAAGGGATATGGGTTTTTAGTTAATGGGCCATTTAAATATACGTACTATCCAGTGCAGGCTTTGTTATGTTTCTCCACTCTCTCCCCAGCTGTTGTTGCACAATTTTCTTCTGTATAACTTTCCATTTTCAATGTTTATTAGCATTTATAGATTATTGTCTGTGGGCATCCTGGCTGTATAATTAAAAAGTATAATGATATCCTTCAAGATAATTAAGTCAAAACACTCATAATATGGTAAGTTATGTTATCATATTTTCCACACATTTGATACAGGTATTACTAATGTTTTCTGAAATTCAATAGGCTAATGCTGATGTTGATCCTTATCTTATTCTTATATTACTAATTGTAGTGAATAAAGGCAATGCATGTAACACTCATAGTATGGTAAGTTATGTTATCATATTTTCCACACATTTGATACTGGTATTACTAATGTTTTCTGAAATTCAATAAGCTAATGCTGATGTTGATCCTTATCTTATTCTTATATTACTAATTGTAGTGAATAAAGGCAATGCATGTAATAGGGAAAGATCTTTTGCTTTTAATTGAATAAAGATGTCAATTTCAAAATTGACTAGGCATTTTTTTTATTTTTATGTTTTTGGTATGCATGATTCTTTTTCAGTAGTTATAAAAGAAAATGACCATATATTGCTGCTTGCACCAAGTGTTTGTGAGTTTATGTGAGCATCAACAATCACCAATTAGAACTTAATATTAAATTTTGTTAATGGGCAAATTCTACAGGTAATTGTAGCTAATAATCAATACTTAAAAAATACCAACATAATTTGAATGTGCAGATCATATACTTCATAGAATGTTGTATATAAAAAATGGTATCGAACAAAATGATCTTAGTCACTTGTTGAATAATTGATACTTTTTGTAGGAAAATCCTGCATCATCCTATCAACATATAAAATCACGTAGATGCTAAGACTATAAGTTAAAAAAAAAGTAAAACCACTAAAACTCCCTCCCACACACAAAATTTAAGAGTGTTTGATAATAAATAATATTTTAAAGTACTGTTATGCCATCTAACTGTGTAATTGATAATTGGTATAATTAATGATACTAATGTAAAGCGCTATTGTTTTCACTGTTGTACTTGGTCATACACTTTTGCTTATTCTTGTGATTGTAGAATTTCCATTTTTTGTGTACATTATATATAACAGATACTCACAGCACATGGAAGGTGACATGAAGTGTTGTTGGAATTTTTGTTTATGGTTATTGATAGTATTCAAATGTGTGATCTATATTCATATCATATTTACATGCATATTCATTATTCCTTGGAGAGTTTGTTTTGGAGTTGCCAATTTCTTGTCAAGATTTTTGTTTTTGACTGTCTATTGCTTTATGTTTAAAATGAGCCCTGACATGTTCTCCATGATGTAAAGGAAGGGTGTGTTTGTCCAGCTTTTCCTTGATATCTTTAACACTTCTTTTCTCCTAATACAGTACCATTGAAGAAATACCCTGCTGTCAAATGAATGCAATCTCTACCACACTGATATATTTGAGGTTGCTGGCTATTGTATTACACATAATTATTTGGAGCTTATTGTATTGTGCCTTCGACTTTTATGATGATGATTGGAACATATGATTCCTTGGTGTGGGAATATTAGATTCTACTTCCTGTTTAGGACTTTTGCTGTTGTTCTGCCTTATATTTTTCTTTTAGTGTATGGCCAAGAAGGATGGGGATTAAGGAGTTTGGGCCTTGGGGGGGGGGGGTGTTCCTTTTGTGAAATTATATTGCCATGTAGTTTCCAGTTGGGGATCACTATTAAATTGTTCATTCATTCCCTTGATTGACAATTCTTGCATAAGGTAGTAATAAAGACAATTTGCTTCCATGTTGCATTAGTGTGTTTGGTCAGTGAAGCTTCCTTTTGCTAACATTGAACTTCCAATATTGTGAAGAATATGACATTGAGCTGAAAATCAAGAAAGAACCCGTAAAAACACAAAATCTCCCATTTATTCCCAAAGAGGAAGTGATAGATGAGGAAGAATTTGATAAGATGTTGGAAGAACGTTACAGGGCAGGTTCTAGTTTTGTTAGTTATCCAGAAGATGCTTATGATGATAAATCAGTGGAAAGAAATTATGTTTTTCCCTCTATTAAGGATCCGACTATCTGGAAGGTCAAATGCATGGTATGATACCAATTAATTCTGTTGTCAGATTTTGCATGACTGTTACTTAATCCTTCTTGTTCTTTGTCTATTCTCATCAATGTGTTCACACTAGATTTTCTGGCCGTAGGTTGGACGTGAGAGGCATTCTGCTTTCTGCTTAATGCAGAAGTTTGTTGACTTGAAATCTCTAGGTACCCAACTGCAGATAATTTCTGCATTTGCAATTGACCACATAAAGGGTTTTGTTTTTATTGAGGCTGACAAGGAATGTGATATTAACGAGGTAACTTATATTATGAATAATGGAGTAGACTATTTATTTTAGTGATAAGAGGATTATGGAATTTGGTCCTCCATTTATTATTGTTGCTAGGGGTATTGTTGTTCATTGTCACTATATGAATATTTAAAACTGCAGGCATGTAAAGGGCTTTGTAGCATATATGCTTCTAGAATAGCACCAGTTCCAAAAAATGAAGTTTCTCATTTGCTCTCAGTTCGAAGTAAATCTAAGGTAATTAGCGAGGGCATGTGGGTCCGTGTCAAGAGTGGGAAATATAAGGGGGACGTGGCACAGGTATGGTGCGATCTTTGGTTGTCTGAATTGTGTTCTAGTGGATTCTTAAATTTTGTTACTTCATTCTGAATTATTTTTGTTTCTGTAGATTGTTTCTGTGATTGATGCACGAAAAAGAGCAACTGTGAAGCTGATTCCAAGGATTGATCTACAAGCGATGGCGCAAAAATTTGTGAGATTCTTATACTGCAAAACACAATTTGCAAATGGTAGATTGCTTATTGGAATTAAAAGATTCTTTTAGTTTGTGGGCAAATGAATCTTTGGTTGTTTCTTCTGATGTGTATCAATCTGTTAAGTTGTTTTTGAACATGCTTTTCTCATGCTTAGGAAGTTCTATGAAGTTAATTTTAAACAAACTGTGCAAAAAGGCTAAAAAGCTGTTAACTTCTTTTGGTTTCTATCATATATAACGCCAAAGTTTGGAAGATCTAGCTAGAGGGTTGGATGGGAAGTTGATATATTCGTACCTCGGATTTTCATTGACTGTACAGGGAATCTTAATTTGATTGCTGTGCTTTGCTAGTATGGAGCAAGATCTCAGTTTGATAGAATGAATGAGTTATTATGTTAAAAAGCATATATGAGTTTTGGGCCTTGTGGCATGCCATTGTATCCATGAAATGATTTTTACTGGCATATTTTTTGAAATTGGTTTTGGCCGACAATACAGCCAGTGAGCCAAAACATCATGTTTGTTAATGAGAAAGAGTGATTGATTGAGTTTGGTAGGCTTGTTGGCAAGAAATGACATTTATTTGCCAATCTCAAGTGCTTGGAGTATTTACAATCAACAACAATTGCTGATTTTCTTTGTTGGCCAAACATATTGACTTAGCTGTTGACAGTCAAATGACTATCAACAGACCCATAACAGCTCAAACAAACATGGCCTTGGGTGAGTTGAATATCTTGTTGAAAATGATGCTGATTTCCTTTTTGATAAGTTACTAGACCATGACATTTATGTAGGCACGAGCAGTTAGAGTTTTTTTTCTTGATTTATTAAGTAATGATTGGTTTGATGTTGCATGCTGTCAAAGCTTAGTTAGAGCAAAAGCATGTCCATGATGAATTAGTTTATTCTTTTCAAATCTTCATTGTAGTGAAGGAGTTATTATGCCTTTATTGAGTATCAGATGGCAATGTAACAGCTGGCAGATATATTTTTCTAGCAAGTTGCAACATTTTTTTTTCTGGTTCAAATAACAAACGTTTCCTTTCAATACTTGATCAAAAGTTATGCTTCTCCATAACATCCATTTCAATTTTCATAGGGTGGGGGAATTTCAATGAGAAACGTTGCAACACCTGCTCCAAGATTAATCAGCTCAAGTGAACTAGAGTAATATGCACATCTTCATATTTTTTATTGAAGACTTTTAGATTCCATATTATCTGATATACCTTGTATATTTCATCTGTTAAGGGAGTTCCGACCTCTTGTTCAAATTAGACGTGACCGTGATACTGGTGAGATGTTTGAGGTTTTTGATGGTTTGATGCTCAAGGATGGGTATCTATATAAAAAAGTTTCTGTAGATTCATTGAGCTGCTGTGGTGTTATGCCATCAGAAGAGGAGCTGTTGAAGTTCCAACCTTCTGAGAATAATGAATCTGATAACTCAGAGTGGCTTAAACAGCTTTATGGTTCACCAAAGAAAAAACGGATAATTAGAAATGATAAAGTTGGTGAGAAAGAAGAAAGCTCTTCAGGTTCCGGCATGCAGAATGGCTTTGAACTGTATGATCTTGTGTGTTTTGGGTAAGTTCTACTGGGGATCCTTTATCATCTGATTTTGTATGCTAGTCTTCCTTCCATTGACATAATTTACTATTTCAGCCGCAAAGATTTTGGTCTTATTGTTGGCATGGAGAAGGATTACTGTTACAAGGTATGAAGTACTTAATATGTAGACTTGTTATTGTCAGCTTTCAATTAAGTTCATCTTTTAGATTGGGGATTAGTTCCTTTCTAAACACACTGTTGGGCATTGTCTTCATTGCTTTAGATTTTAAAAGACGGGCCAGAGGCGCCAATTGTGATGACTGTTGCACAGCATGAGATAAAAAATGGACCCACCGACATGAAATTTACTGCTTTTGATCACTGTAAAAAAACTATATCAGTCGGTGATACTGTTAAGGTGTTGGAAGGACCATTGAAGGTTTGGCACTAGATGTCCATCTATTTGGTTATACATTATGGACAATGTAGTGAATTTGCTGTGCATTCCATGAATCAGTCTCACAAGTTTTGTGTTCTTTGCAGGATAGACAAGGAATTGTGAAGCAAATCTACAGAGGAATACTTTTTATGTATGACCGGAATGAGACAGAAAATGGTGGCTATATCTGTTCTAAGGCTCATATGTGTGATAAAATCAAGCTTTCTTTTGATGTGGGCGACGGAAAGGTCATAAAGTTTGAAATCACCTTTAGTCCTTGCCCTTTTTCTGTATTGGTTGTAGTGTTCTTAATGATCTTTTATCTCTGCATTTCAGGGTGGTCAATCAGGCCTCTTTGGTTTTGAAGATATTCCTTCATCTCCAAAGTCCCCTCTGTCACCTAAAAAACCATGGCAAACAAAGGAAATTAATCAGGATTGTATGTGCTCAATATAGCAACAATACTTTAAGTTTCAGTTCCCTTTTATTTGCACCCTACTTATTCTAGTATGCAATTGCAGTCAATCGAAGGGACAAGGATGGAATATTCTCTATTGGTCAGACCTTAAGAATCCGAGTAGGACCTTTGAAGGGCTACCTTTGTCGCGTTTTGGCTATACATTATTCTGATGTTACTGTGAAGCTTGATTCTCAGCAGAAAGTTCTTACAGGTTTTTTAACCAATTTTCCTCTAGGTTTTCTGGAATCTGGATCTATTAAGTTTGTGATGTTTTTGGGCCTGTTGATGTTCTTGCAGTTAAGTGTGAGCATCTCTCTGAAGTTCGTGGGAAGAGCTTTGCTATGCCTGCAAGGTACATATTTTATGACTGCTATTGCTTTATTTAGTGTGTTTCACCTGTTTGATTTGCCTAGCTTTGGCAAACTTGCTGACATTGGGTTTTCTTCTTCTTAAAGTGAGGATCCAGGGTCCAGTTCTTTCAAACCATTTAATCTGCTTGGAACTGATGGTGGTTCTACAGGTGAGAGTTATATTTTTCTCTAACTTGAGAAATATTAGAATAGGACCAGCTATGTGCTGGTACTTTCATTGTGGGTCTCATATCCATTCTGAGAGGAACAGTGCATGTCCCTTCCTATCAATATTTTCCTCGTAAAATGAAGTACTCAAGGAACAGATATTTAGTGAATTGATTCTTACAGATCAACATTATGTAGAAATTTTACATAATCTGCATTTTTTTGGGTCTTAATCTAACGCAAATCTAAGAGCATATCAAATAGTGCTTTTTATTATAAAGAATATCTTTACTAGAATAAAAAGCATCTTTAAATATACAGAATAAAATTTTTTTTACAAATCCAATAGATTTTTATATTTTTACCGTTCATTTTACTTTATCCCATACAAATTAACATTTATCAAAAGAAAAAAGTAAATGATTTTTATTACAAGGAAAGAAAAATATTTTTAAAAAAACACACCAATCAAAATAGAAAGTGGAGATGCATTAATTATAATTAGAAAAGAGAGTGAAGTTTGGTTCTTTAAATGTAAAGAGTCAAACTCACTCTCTACTTTAACTTTTAAAGACAGAGAGTCTAATGGAGACTTTTTTATGGAACAACTCTTTAAAATAAAGAACATAACTCTAATAAAGAGCCTATTGGAGATGCTATGAGATTATTACTCTCTTCCAGTGTTTCCTTTTCTCAAAATTTGTATCACTTGGAAGGTTGGACGGATGGAGCAGGAACATCAGCTGACAGTGATAGGTGGAATGCTGGAGGTGTGACCACTGAAAGGTAAAACAATTATTAATATATAGTTCATGCATTTCTTTTTTATGCTCTTAGAACAGTTGTTTTGTTAAATTTAATCCTTGAGTGAGAGAAGACAGTGAATTTGCTCAGTAGTCAGTACTTGTCATTTTTATTATCATTTTTGTACTTTTTGATGGTTTGTGCAATTGTAGAAGTTATGGTTAGCTTTTGTTACATCTTTCTTGATGCATGGATTGGAAGCTTGAGCTTTTACAGTATCGGATGTATATATGAACATTCAGTGAAATAATGCTGAGCGGCTGTTGAATTTCTTTAAGAAATAAAGTGTATTTAATAAGCATTTGTCCTAGATTTCCTTGGGACACGATGGAATTAAATGCTCAGCTGAGGGCCCTTACCTGTGATCTTGAGTTAAAGCTTGTGAAGGTCTCTGGTCTATGCATATATGTCCAATTATATGGAAATTTAAATAGTAAACAATGTGGTTGTCTTGAAATTTTAGTTATCAGAGGGATGCACATTTGTTTTGGCTGTGCCATTATGATTTATGATCTTGCATTTTTGTTGTAGCTGTTCTGTTGTTTTATTAGATGCCCATATTGAATTTTTGGAATTTGCAATTGATCGGAACCTGTTAATGTTGAACTATGTGGTCGATTGCCAGTTCCTTGTGATTCAAGTCATGGTGTTCTCATGACTTACAGCTCTCTTAAATTACTCTGGTATTTTCTTTCATTTTTTCTTCTTGACATGCAATTTTGTCTCTAATCTAATACTCTTAGCACTTTATTGCAGTACCTCTTGGCCCAGCTTCTCTTCCGCAGGCTTCAAGGTATGCTCTTGAATTTTCTGAATCACTTTTTTGTGACTCCCATCACTCCTGTCATCATCATAATTATTCCTGAGTTTTGTGATTATTGCAGCTTCAGCTCGATTCTAATGGCACTAAGGAAGGTACATGGTCAAATTATTCTTTTCAGAAGTAAACGTGCTTTACGCAGTGATATGTGTATTCATCAATTTTAATGTGGATTAAGTAGATGCTTCTTGGGAGAGGAAGGAAACTTCAAATCAGAATTCTTCTTGGGGAGCAGCTTCAACTATTGAGAAACCTGTTGCTAATAATGATCAAGCTCATGATTGGGGCAGAAGTGAGGACTGTTGGAACAGAGCTGCCACTAATGTGGGGTCCAGCAGTGGTGGATCTGTTGGCTGGGGTAAAGTGAAACCTGATGCTGGAAATTCTGCAACCGGTGGTGTAGAAGCTTGGGACAAAGGGAAAAGTGTAACTGAAAATCCAACAAGCAGTTGGGGAGGTGTGGCTACAGGGAAGAATCAGTTGGATTCGTGGGGCAGTAGCAAGGATGTAGTAGAATCAGGGTCCTGGGGGAAAAAGTAAAAGTTCCAGTGCAGATGAGGAGCAATGGAACAAAGGTACTGGCTTGAACCAGGAAAAATCTCAAAAGAGGGACGACACTTGTGGAAGCACTGCAGAAGCACAAAATAACGATACTGCTCAAGTTAATTCTTGGGGTAAAACTATAGAGAAATGGGATAAAAAAGACAGTTCAGTTGGAGACAATGTAGGGTGGAAAAGCTCAACTTCTGAAGCTAAAAAACCAACTGAGAGTTGGGGTAATGCAGGCAGTTGCTGGGCTCAACCAGAAACAGAAAATACTGAAACTGCAAATCACTGGACGGATGCCAAAGTTGATGGTACAAGTCAAGCTGCAATTCGGGGTAATTGGAAATATTGCAGTGGAAATGCAACTGGTTGGACTACAGGTGGATCTGGTGCCCAGAATCTAACTGGTAGTTGGAATAAACCGAAAACTGTTGATGTTGATGGGGGATCTTGGAACAAGAAAGAGGAATGCTCTTGGAGTAAACAAGATGATGGGTCAAAAGAAGAGGTATTATCTTGGGGTAAAAAAGAGGGAGGGTCTGCTGGGATTATACAAGATGGGGGCTCTGCTTGGAGTAAACAAGATGGGGGATCTTGGAACAAGACAGAGGAATGCTCTTGGAGCAAACAAAAGGGAGGATCAGCTTGGAGTAAACAAGATGGAGGGTCCAAGGAAGAGGTTTCTCCTTGGAGCAAAAAAGAGGGAGGGTCTGCTTGGAATAAACAAGATGGGGGGTCTGCTTGGACTAAACAAGATGGGGGATCTCGGAACAAGAAAGAGGAATGCTCTTGGAGTAAACAAGAGGGAGGGTCGGCTTGGAGTAAACAAGATGGAGGGTCCAAGAAAGAGGAATGCTCTTGGGTTAAGAAAGAGGGAGGGTCTGCTTGGAGTAAACAAGATGGAGGTCAAGAATTTGATGGCTGGAATAAGGCATTTGATGGAGGTCGTGGGTCATGTGGGAGGAGGGGAAGAGGAGGTGGTTGGGCAGGTGGAAATCAGTTTGGCAGCGATAGATCGTTTGGGGAGGGTCAGTCTTTGGGATGGAAAAGAGGAGGTGAAGGAAACAATCAGATTGGTGGTGAAACATCTTCAAGGAATCTCCCTAGTTGGAGTGATGATCAAGTTGGTGTTTGGGGTAAATCCAAGGGCTCTGAGGAAATTAGAGAAGGTTGGAAGAAACCAAATTCATCTTGGGGGGATAATGGAGCTGGATGGAACAAAAATCAAGGAGCAGATAAGGAGAGTGGTAGTAGTGGAGACAAATGGAACAGTGCAAAACCCTCTCGTGAAAATGAAGGGCCAAGTGAAAGCTGGGATGCAGGCAGCAAAGGAAACATGGGGAAAGATTCTGTAGGTGACATTTTTACTGGTTGGAGAAGTGGAATGCATGGGGAAGGTGCAAAGCAGTCTAACTGGGGTGCTCCTAAATCTTCCAATATGTCTGGTTGTGATGCTAAACTTGGCGATGCAGATGATATTCAGGCCTCTGGTTGGGGCAACAAAAGCAGTTGGAGTAGTCCCAAGTCTAATTGGAATGAGAAATCTGATGAAATTGGAAAGGAAAATAATCAGAAAGATCAAGGAGATGGTTGGAATGGTGGGAAAGCTTTGGATGGAGAGTCAGCAAAAGGATGTGATCAAAGTGCCAGCTGGAAAAGTGGATCGAATGATACAGGTAATTCTAGTGATGCTAGTAGGAACTGAGCTTCTAATCAGTGCAAACAATGTCTCAATTTTGTCATGTATATAAATGAAAAACATAAATTGACTATATAGAATTTCTAAATTTGCATGAAGGACCCTGAAAAGATGTGTTTTTCAGGTGCAGGTAAAAGTGATTATTCCAACTGGGGCAAAAAGAGCATTTGGAACTCTGGATCAGGTGATTCATGCGGAAATACAGGCTCCTCTTGGGGCAAGAAAAGCAATTGGAATTCTGGACCTAATGATGCAAATCAATATCAGGATTCTGGTTGGGCCAAGAAAAGCAATTTGAGCTCTGAATCTGGTGAAGCAAACCAAAGTTCTGGTTGGGGCAGCACAAAAAAATGGACACCTGTATCCGATGATGCAGACAGGTATCAGGATTCTGGTTGGGGCAAGAAAGGAAATTGGAATTCTGAATCTAGTGATGCAAATCAATGTTCTGGCTGGAGCAAGAAAAGCAACTGGAACTCTGGATCTACTGATGCAAACCAAGGCCCCTCTAGTTGGGGCAGGAAAAGCAGTTGGAATCGGGATTCTTTTGAAGCCTCTGGTGAAGGCCAAACTGAGAATTCTGGTGATAGACCAGGTGGTGGGAATTGGAGGGGTGGAGGTAGAGGTGGCTCTGACAGAGGCTTTAGAGGTAGAGGGCAGAGGGGACATTTTGGAGGGAGAAATTGTTTTGATAGAGGAGGCTATGGAGGTAGAGGCAGATCTGATAGAGGGGGATTTGGAGGTAGAGGTAATTCAGATGGAGGAGGTTATGGTGGTAAAGGTAGATCAGATAGAGGAGGATTTAGTGGCAGGGGAAGGAGGGATTATTACGGCGGTTGGACTGACACGAATGATTCTGGTGAAGACAAGGCCTTAGACTGGAAGAGTGGAGCAAATAATAATGGAGGATGGAGTAGTGGTGGAGGCAGTTGGAACCAAGGAGGTGCTGACAGGGGTCATGGGCGGACTTTGAATACTGGAAATGGGGAATCCAGCAATCAAACTAATGGTTGGAGTAGCCAAGGTTCTGGCTGGAATCAATCAGCAAAGGCAAAAGATGGCTATAGTTGTGACCTTGCTGGTGGTTGGAACAAGGGAATTGGTGCAGATGGCGAAGCTGCTAGGATACAGGCTAATGACTGGAAATTATCAAATTCTTCGGGTGGTGGCCAGAGGTCCAGCTGGATTCAATCTAGTCAAGAAGCAAAAGTCTCAAATGATGGAGGGGGTGGCTGGGATAGCCAAGGAGGTTGGAGCAAAGGAAATGGTTCGGGTGATGCAGATGTAAGAGGAGATCAAGCAAAGTCTTGGAATATACCAAGTGATGGTCCTAGTTGGAATCAATCAAAGGACGAAGGAACAAGTGCTGGTGAGGAACCAAATTCATGGGGTAAAACATCAGTAAGTACTTGGGATAGCAAGGTAGATAATGGAAGTAGCAGAGGGTGGTGATTAACATCACAAGTTTGTCGTCTTTGGTCTTTAATGGAGCAGTAAATATTGTTTTATTTAACCTTTATTTATTTATTTTTGTGTTATAGAAGTGTGAAAACAGTTTTTTCTCCTGGATCCCCGCGCTCATCTCTGTTCCCGATTCCTTCGACATTTTGGTCCCTGCTGCACTGTGTGTGGAGCTGGTCTGAGCATATTTTGATGGGTCTGGGAGAATCTGTTTTATGATGGTACGGTGCATGGTTTACTTGGACTGTTTCAGATATAGTAAAGAGAAATGCTTCAACTTTAGAATAGCCCATGTTTAAGCTTTAGTTTGTTGTCACTATGCTAGTGATTTTGGCATGAGGTTTTGAGACCAGTTCTTGTTACTTATCAGTAGAAGCCTCCTATTTAGTATCAAACAACAGACCAATGCTATGACCCAATCATTTGCTATTCAAAGAATTGGCACTTTTTTTTATTGGATTATAGCATTGGTCAGTTGTAATTGATTGGGGAGCTTACATTTACGTTTTCGCCGCAAGATTTTGCCGATGTTAAGTTTTACTCTAGAAAGTGCAGATTGCATGGAAGTTGTGAAATCAGGATGTATTTGTCTTTCATACTTTTTATTTGTCTTTCTTCTCATGAAAACCATGTCCTTTTATATATATATATATAATAAATTACACATAACCTCTTGAGGTTATAATTTTGTTTTAATTTTGACAGGTAAACAAATTTTTAAAAATTAAAGTGTATTTTGTTGTTTCAAAGATTGATATTTAAATGTACTGATTGTTCTATAATTTAGCCTTGGGTAATGAGTAATTATAAATTTTTATAAAAATAATTATTAGACTCTAAAACTTAGAGAATTTATATAAAAATATTTCAAATATGAGATGATGTATTATACTGTGAATTGTTAATTTTTTTTGTGAATTGTTAATTTTTTTTAAAATTTGTTAATTTCATGTTGATATGTATAAGTATTTTTTTTAAAAAATTTGTTAATTTCATGTTGATATGTATATGTATATATATATATATATATATGGGAAAAATTTTGAACGTGGTTAACATTTGTTATTAAAGCCACATATGTGTCATCTAAGGATGAGCATTGGGTAGGTCCGGTTTTAAACTTGTAAAAACTGAATTGAACTTGTATTAGAGTAAATGAACCGCACCGCTTAAGATACGAAATTGAACTTAATTGAATTGAAATTTTATAATTCGGTCCATTTGTTTTAGTCGGTTTTAGAAATCAATTAATTAATTATTATAAATTATAATTAATTACTATAATTTATTACTAATTATAAATTAGAATCAATTACCATAAATAAAAAATAATTATTATATATCTATCTATTGCTATAAATAAAATCAACTATCATAACTTTATCAATTAATATAAATTAAAATCAATTACCATAAATTAAGATAGATTACCATAAAATTTTATCAATTATCATAAATCAAAATTAACCTATTGCTATAAATAAAATCAATTATCATAACTTTATCAATTAACATAAATTAAGATAAATTACTATAAAATTTTATCAATTATCATAAATCAAAATTAATCTATTGCTATAAATAAAATCAATTATCATAACTTTATCAATTGACATAAAATAAAATCAATTACCATAAATTAAGTTAGATTACCACAAAATTTTATCAATTATCATAAATCAAAATTAATTATCATAAATCAAATATATGATTTCAAAAATTATTCTTAGAGATTGGTTAATTACATAAAGACAATGACAATATACAAAAGGAAATTTGTAATAATTAATCGCTTTAGAGTTAATTACATCATTTTTCAAAAGGAAATTGACAATAATTAGCTTTATACTAGCCTCTAATTTGCATGATATTTAAATTGTCTTCATTAAGACTCAAAATTAGTGATTATTAAATATATTAATTATTTAATGAATAAGCGTAGAAGAGTAATAATAATAATAATAATAATAATAATAATAATAATAATAATAATAATAATAATAATAAAACTTTGATCTGTTTAGTTTAATAGATTTTTTCAACTGAAACATACAAATTGAATTTAATAGTTATAACTAAACCGAATAAATTGAAAATTAAACCGAATCAAATAGACTGAATTTATTTATATTTAATTCGATTTTTGGTTTGGTTTTGCACATCCTTCAATTAATAATTTTCTTTTTTTTTTAAAAAAAATTCCCCTCTTCTTTGTGCGTTTACCAATCATGAACTGATAAAACTTTCTTTCAATGTTGGCATTTATTAGGTTGTGATTAGGTGTCTAGACAAGAATTATAATTATTTAATCAGGTTTAATTGGCCTAATACATAAGTTCATTCCTAAACTTATCCAAAAAAAAGAGTCTATTGCACATCTCAATTTTTCATATGTATTCTTGTCATAAATATCTATAATTAATATAGTATTATTATAGAATTAAATTTTTACTACAATAAAAGAAGATAATATCATTAAAAAAAAAAATACTCAATTTACTAATTCAAAATCTTAGAAAAAAATTGGTATTTTAAAATTTTGGGGCGTTATTGTTTAGAAGCTTAGTGTCGTGCACCGCGAAGGTTCATACGAGATTTCTGCAAATTTATATTTTTCCATACATATATAATATTCTAGAAAGCTATTGTAAACCGTTAGATTAAATGGATCGTGGCCGTCCATTTCGGTAGGTAGGAATTAATCCTAGCCCTCCATTTGGTAGGTGAGAATCAATCCTAGCCATCCATTTTGGTAGGTGGGAGTTGATCTTGACCATCTATCTGGTAGGTGGGAATCAATCATAGCCATCCATTTGGTAGGTGGGAGTTAATCCTAACCATCCATCTGGTAGATGGGAAATGATATCGGCCATCCATTGAGGAGGTGGAGGCCTATATATACCTTATGTAAATTCATTTGTAATCATTCAAGCAATTGAAGCATTTCAAGTAATACAAAGCATTCTTCACAAACTCTTGTGTTCTTGTTTTGCTATTGAATCTTCTAAATTTCTAAGTTCCTTTCTATTCTCTTTGGAGTAATTAATCGGTTTGGAAGGCAGGCTTAGTGCAACGGACCGTGCTAAGTGCCGCACGATTGCTAGTTGAAGTCTAGGATCGTGACAGTTGGTATCAGAGACTTGGTTTAAAGCTTTACTACCTTTGGCATAATGAAGGCTACTGCCCCAGCTACACCTAATGTGGAAGTTCCGCTAATAGAGCGTGGTCGTAAGGAAGTTTGGAAACCACCATCTAAAGAATCTTGAGCCAAGTCGAAAGACATGATTTCTAGCTTGGAAGCACGTGTCGGGAGTGCTCAGGACAGCTTGGGTGAGCTGTTCGATAGAATGGACAACTTGGAGGAACGTTGTAGCGGCTTGGAGGCCGAGGATGCGGAGATCCATGCAGCGGTCAAGATGTCCCTCAACGAGCTAGACGGTGGGTTGAGGCAAAAGATTGATGAGTTGAAGGCCGAACTTGCCAAGTTACGTGATCTCTTCCAAAGAGAAATTTCTAATGTGTTACTTAGAGTTGAGGATATGGGTGGTGATCTAGCACTATGTAAGAGGGCTATGGCCTCGAGAACTAATACAACCACCATCATTGAGGCCAAGAAAGTGGAAGTTCCCAAGCCAAAGACTTTCAATGGTGCTCGGAATGCTAGGGAAGTTGAGAACTTCCTGTGGGGGCTGGAACAATATTTTGAGGCTACTGGCATAACGGACCATGCCAGCAAAATCTGAACTACTGCCATGTACTTGACTGACACTGCTATGTTGTGGTGGAGACTAAGGCATGGAGATGTGCAACGTGGGGTGTGCACAATTGACACCTTTTAGGACTTCAAAAGGGAGTTCAAAAGTCAATTCTTCCCCGTAAATGCTGAGGAAGAGGCGAGGGGCCGGCTTCGACGACTAAAGCAGATGGGTAGCATAAGGGAATATGTGAAAGAGTTCACAACCTTGCTGCTAGAAGTCCCTGACACATCGGACAAAGATGCATTATTCTTGTTCATGGACGGTCTCTAATCGTGGGCTAACCTTGAGCTCAAACGACGTGGTGTCCAAGACTTGCCTTCGGCCATTGCCGTTGCTGAAAGTCTTATTGATTACTCTTCAAACAAAGAAGGCCTGAGGCCAGTTGATAAAAAGTTTGGTAGAGGAAGGAATGGGGGAGGCCATGCTAAGAGTCAAAGCTACAAAAATCACAGAGAAAGCTCCTCATTCAAGCCGCGAGACAAGGGGAAGGAAAGGAAAAAACGTGGTGCCTCAAAGCCCCGTGTGACATGCTTCATATGCGACGGACCGCATTGGGCACGAGATTGTCCCAAAAGGAAGACATTGAATGCTTTAGTTGCCTCCACTCATGATCAAGACAGAAGTGAGGCAGATGAAGGTGCAAAGATGGGATCTTTGCGGCTGCTTAGTGCATTACAAAGTGCCCCGACGTCCTTCAAGGGACTCATGTTTGTAGATGCAACCATCAATGGGAAAGTCGCCAAAGCCCTAGTCAACACAGGTGCATCTCACAACTTTGTTTCACTAGAGGAAGCCAAGAGACTCGGTCTCAAGATTGCCAATGGAGGTGGCTCCCTCAAAGTAGTTAACTCGGCGGCACAACCTCTCCAAAGAATTGCCCGCGGAGTGAAGGTCAGTCTTGGTTCATGGACTGGCCAAGTGGATTTATCTGTGGCACCCGTTGATGATTTCTCGGTGGTATTCGGCATGGAGTTCTTAGACCAGGTTAGAGCTTTCCTTGTTCCATGTTCAAACTCAATGTGCATTATGGATGGACCAAAGACTTGTCTAGTACCGACGGAAAGGACCACCAAGCCGACTACCCCAAGCTCTCTCAGCACTTCAATTCAATAAGGGATTGAAGAGGGAAGAAGAGAGTTACTTGGCCATTCTTAAGGAGTATGATGATGATGAAGCATCACCACAACCAAGCTTGCCGACGGAGGTGCAAGTTGTCTTGGATGAGTTCCAAGATGTGATGCCTGAGATGTTGCCAAAACGGTTAACCCCAAGGAGAGAGGTGGACCATGAAATTGAGCTGGAGCCTGGCACAAGACCACCAGCAATGAGTCCTTACCGGATGGAAAACTCGGAGTTGACAGAACTACGAAAGCAACTCAATGAGCTATTGGATGCTGGTTTCATTAGACCATCCAAATCCCCATTGGTGCCCCGGTGCTTTTTCAGAAAAAGAAGGATGGTTCACTGAGAATATGCATTGACTACCGCGTTCTAAACAAAATCGCGGTAAAGAACAAGTATCCTATCCCACTCATTGCTGATTTGTTTGATCAATTGGGGAACGCTAGATACTTCTCCAAGTTGGACTTGCAGTCGGGATACTACCAGGTTCGCATAGCAAAAGGGGATGCGCCAAAGACTACATGTGTAACAAGGTACGATGCTTATGAGTTCCTTGTTATGCCCTTTGGTCTCACTAATGCACCTGCTACCTTTTGCATTCTCATGAATAAACTTTTCCATCCCTACCTCGATCGGTTCGTCGTAGTATATCTTGATGATATTGTGATATATAGCCGGACTATGGAAGAACATCTTGAGCATTTGAAGAAGGTGTTCGAGGTCTTCATAGAAAATGAGCTATATGTTAAGAGGGAGAAATGTTCTTTTGCCCAAGATGAGGTGATGTTCTTGGGTCATAGGATAAATGATGGGAAGCTTATGATGGATGGAGACAAGGTGAAAGCCATCTAAGAATGGGAACCTCCTACTAAGGTCCCCGAGTTAAGGTCTTTCCTTGGACTTGTGAACTACTATCGGAGATTCATCAGGTCATATTCAGCAAGAGCAACCCCACTAACTGACCTACTCAAGAAGAACAGTACTTGGGAGTGGACAAACAAGTGCCAAGCCTCGTTTGATGACTTGAAAAAGGCCATTACCGAAGAACCAGTGCTTTACTTGCCAGACTCCTGTAAGATGTACGAGTTGCATACAGATGCCTCAGACTTTGCCATTGGTAGAGTATTGATGCAAGAAGGGCATCCGATAGCATATGAGAGCCACAAGCTCAATGACACTGAACGCCGCTACACGGTGCAGAAAAAGGAGATGATAGCTATTATCCATTGTCTAAGGGTGTGGCGACACTACTTGTTGGGTTCTCACTTTGTGATCATGACTGATAATGTAGCAACTAGATATTTCCAAACTCAAAAGAAGTTGAGTCCCAAACAAGCTCGGTGGAAAGACTTTTTGGCAAAATTTGACTACAAGCTTGAATACAAGCCCGGTAAGGCCAATGTGGTGGCTGATGCACTAAGTCGAAATGCAGAATTAGTAGCTTTGAGTAGAGCAAGCAGCCCCTTGTTGGAAAAGATCAAAGAAGGGTTGGAGCATGATGCCCTGGCTCAAAACCTCATTGTCCTCATCAAGGAAGGAAAGACAAGGCGATTTTGGCAGAGTGACGGACTACTCTATACCAAGAAAAACCGCATCTACATTCCCAAGTGGGGGAACTTGAGAAAAGAACTGATTAAGGAATGCCAGGATTCACTATGGGCTGGACACCCAGGCATGAGACGAACCCTTGCCTTGATCAAGTCTATTTACTATTGGCCTCAATTGCGGGATGATGTTGAAGCCTATGTAAGAACTTGTCTTGTTTGCCAACACGACAAAATGGAGCAGCGTGCACCCGGTGGTTTGCTAGAACCACTGCCTATTCCAGAGAGACCATGGGAGAGTGTCTTAATGGACTTCATCACTTGCTTGCCAAAATCAGAAAGCTTTGGCAGTATAATAGTAGTCATTGATCGCTTCAGCAAGTATGCAACCTTCATACCTGCCTCGGCGGATTGCACTGCAGACGAGATTGCACGGTTGTTCCTCAAGCATGTTGTGAAGCATTGGGGAATTCCATCTAATATCATGAGTGATCGAGACCCACGATTTACTGGGAAGTTCTGGACATAGTTGTTCAAGTTGCGGGGATCAGACTTGAATTTCTCCACAAGTTTTCATCCGCAAAGCGATGGGCAGACAGAACGTGCCAACGCATTACTGGAGCTTTATCTTAGGCACTTTGTTAGTGCCAACC
Source organism: Triadica sebifera (assembly GCA_023653625.1). NCBI lineage: Eukaryota > Viridiplantae > Streptophyta > Magnoliopsida > Malpighiales > Euphorbiaceae > Triadica > Triadica sebifera. Next base: position 11,292,675 of record CM042898.1, on the reverse strand, counting down.
AACATGATTGGGCTAAGTTGCTAGATGTAGCCCAATTCTCTTACAACTTGCAACAAAGTGAATCCACTGGCAAGAGTCCCTTCGAGATCATTACGGGACAACAACCTATGACCCCTCATGCTTTGGCCACAAGCTATGAAGGAAAGAGTCCTGCTGCTTTCAAATTTGCTAAGGCATGGCATGAGCAAGCTGAGTTAGCCCGAGCCTATTTGAACAAGGCATCTAAAAGGATGAAAAAGTGGGTTGACAAGAAAAGGAGGATGGTTGAATTTCGGGAAGGAGATTTGGTCCTTATCAAATTATTACCACAACAGTTCAAGTCCTTACGGAAGGTTCACAAGGGGTTGGTGCAGAAATACGAAGGGCCATTTCCTGTCCTTAAGCAGGTTGGTAAGGTGTCTTACAAGCTACAACTCCCTCCTAAGCTTAAGATCTATCCAGTCTTTCATGTAAGCATGTTGAAGCCTTATCATGGAGACGAGGAAGATGCAAGTCGAGGAGAGTTAAAGAGGGCACCCACTGCGGTAGTAACCTCCTTTGATAGAGAAGTGGAATCCATTTTGGCGGACCGCCTAATTCGGCGTAGAGGTGTACCAAGTTATCGGGAATACTTGGTCAAATGGAAGAATGCCCCGGACATAGAGGCAAGCTGGGAACCTGCTGGGAACCTGAAGACACTTTGTGGCAATTCAAAAATGACATAGAAAGGTTCAAGCTTGAAGGCGCGATGAGGGCATCGCGAACTTGAGTGGGGGAGAATGTCACGCATCGCGAAGGTTCATACGGGATTTTCCGCAAATTTACATTTTTCCACACATATGTAATATTCTAGAAGGCCATTGTAAACCGTTAGATTAAATGGATCGTGGCCGTCCATTTTGGTAGGTAGGAATTAATCCTAGCCTTCCATTTGGTAGGTGGAAATTAATCCTAGCCATCCATTTTGGTAGGTGGGAGTTGATCTTGACCATCCATCTGGTAGGTGGGAATCAATCCTAGCCATCCATCTGGTAGGTGGGAGTTAATCCTAACCATCCATCTGGTAGGTGGGAAATGATCTCGACCATCCATTGAGGAGGTGGAGGCCTATATATACCTTATGTAAATTCATTTGTAATCATTGAAGCAATTGAAGCATTTCAAGTAATACAAAGCATTCTTCACAAAATCTTGTATTCTTGTTTTGCTATTGAATCTTCTAAATATCTAAGTTTCTTTCTATTCTCTTTGGAGTAATTAATCGATTTGGAAGGCAGACTTAGTGCAATGGATCGTGCTAAGTGTCGCACGATTACTAGTTGAAGTCTAGGGTCATGACATTAGACTAGTAACACTTTAACCCCAGATAACATAAATATATAATTTTAGATGGTCTTGCAAACAAAGAGCTATTTTGGCTAAGCTGCCAGACCGCACGGCTTTTTAACCATGTGGTCATGGGTTCGATTCCCACTGACGACGATGATAATGTTATTCCGTTTTCTATTTAGTTTCTAATGCTTGGCAAATTTATCTAGCCTGTTGGCGGAAAAACTCCAAAGACCATCAACTGCTGTCGGCGAAGCTCCAAAGGCCAGCAGTGACTGGCTGGACACTTCTCTTTTACCAGAGTCCTGCTACATGTAAAATATTTTTCTTTTCAAATCCAAGGTTTAGTTTTCATGAATTGTCTAGGGATTTTTTTTTCTATTTTGTGTTATCAAGAAATTTTTCTCTTTGATTGTTGTGATTATTATATGGTTATGGGATAAATGGAGGATCATGAGTAAAATTCTGCATTTATTTATCTTCATGCGTGCAATGTTTTGCAATTTGTAATTATCTGATCTTTAGGCATTTTTTGTTTGAGGTTAAAACAAAAAATTAGGTGCTGATGGATGAATAAGATGGGCTTTTTTTCCAGTTGATATATATATATATATATATATATATATATATATAATGATTAAGTTAGGTCAACTGAAGGAACAAAAAATTAATTTCAATAAAATTAATTTCAATATATATATTGAAATTAATTTTTTGTTCCTTCAGTTGACCTAACTTAATTATTATGTTACAAGGATCTGGACCTATGTCAATGAGACACCAACTGTTTTGATTTGAAATTTTTTTCTTTAAAATATGGCTTTTTGGATTTTTAGCATCTAAGCACTAATGTAAATTAGTAGAAAATAAAATTAAAATTAGTAGAAAATGTATATTAATTTCATGACTTTTATTTATCTGAAAATTATAAGCTAAAATATTTTTGTTATATGGTAAAGATAAAATGCAATTAGAATATGTTAGATGGGACAAAAAGAGAAGTTTGGTAACTTTTACAAGAGAGTATTTATAGTAGCTAGAGTTGGTGATTTCAAAGTATATTTGTGGTCAATATTATTTGCTCTTGATTCTTCTTTTATTGAAGGATTATTGACCACACAAATATATTTACTTCTCTAGAATATTCTAAAGACTTATGATATTATTTATTTTTTAAAGTATTCTAGACTTTTTCTAATTATATATATCACTTTCTTCTTTAAATTAAATTTTTATTAGTAGAAAACTCTAAAAATGTGAAGAAATGAGTATTAAATTTTATCATTCCTCATTGACGCGAATTTCGACAACTTTGATCATATTGTGTAAAAGCTCAAACTTTCCTCTTGGAAGTGCCTTCATGAATATATCTGCTAATCCTTCTTCAATTTTGCAGTGCTTGAGCTTTATTGCTTTGTTGGCTTCAACTTCTCTGATGAAGTGGTATTTAATGCTTATATGCTTAGTCTTGCTACAAAACACTGGGTTTTTTTGACATTGCAGTTACCAACTTGTTATTATAGTAGAACAATGTAGCTTCATCTTCAAATATGTAATTGAGCCACAAAGTTTGACTTCTTGTCATTGCTACCGCAACATACTCTACCTCAACTGATGATTGTGCCACAATTGTTTGTTTCTTAGTGCCTAAGAGAATATTCCCGAGCCACATGTGAATGCATAGCCTAATGTGATTTTCATGTCGTCCACTGATCCTACCCAATCACTATTAGTGTATCCAAACAATCTTGAGTTAGACATGGATTAGTACCATATGTCGTAGTTCTTTGTGCCTTGCAAGTATCTAAGCACTATTTTAGTTGCTACATAATGAACTTGGGTTAGACTTTGCATAAATCTTGATAGAAAATTGGTTGCATACATGATATCAGGTCTTGTGGTTGTTAAGTAGAGCAAACTTCCAATGAGACTTTTGTAGATTGAGTTATCTACCTTTGGTGTATTATCTTTAAGCTTAAGTGTTTTATTATTGTCTAGTCGAGTCACTACTATCTTGTAGCCATTCATGTTGAACTTCTTAATAAGATTTTATGTAACATCCACTCACATAATAAGCATTAAACAAATTATATAAGTGATTGTTATAAAACCTTTTTTTTTTCAGAATCCAATTAAAATAAAGCTTTCTTTAAAATAATCTTGTTTGCATTATGACCATAATGATTATTTTAAAATTTATATAAAAAAAAGTAAAAGAGAAAACAAAACAGTTGTTTCATTACATTGAAATACTGTATAGGCTTCATATAGCCACAAGTTTACAAATCATATCCCATAGAGAAAAATACAAATCATTTTTAATATATGAAACTTAAAACCAAATATATCTTGGTGTATCACCCACCCAACTGTATTTTATCTTATGACTCATCTTACGGGCTCTAATTCTTTGCCAGCAACCATATAACTAGCTTTAACCTATTTCTCACTTGCTAAGCAAATTGTGCCTAGCAGTACATATATACATACATACAAACAATATTATAATACATCATGTATACTATAAACTTTCATGTGTGCATACCATCATATCATGTTAAGACATTACCTTATATAGATTTAAAACATGCATAGCTAACTATGTACATTCTATGTGCCCATACTCATGTTCATATTACTTACTTTTGTGTTCATGTATAGGAACTTACATCCTAAACTTACATACCTTTTTACCATATTAACATACATATTCAACATTTATGTCTTCCAAACACTCAAATCTTACCATAACCAATCTACTTTCATTCATATCATGCCTTTATACCATATTCATAATCGTTTCACAATAATCATGTATAAAAACATATATCCACTGTGATCCTTACCTTTATAACCATGTTCATATGCATACATTGCAATTTAGTTCACATAACGATACAAAATCTATTCACAACAATTTATAAATTTATAACATATCAACATATTACCTAACAGATTCCCTTTTCAACATATTCCATATGACTGGTTTTTCTTATTCGTATTATCTTGTTTCGCATATAAACCTTCATAGACAAATTCCATATATCAGATATACCATTTCCATGTATTAGGTTTTATCCTTTTTATCTTATTTTGCCCAATACTCTAAGCCTAAACTACCCAGATACGGGTTGTGAAAAAGGGGCACTTTTTGAGTTCAACCACCATATCCACTAACTTTAAGTGTGTGATGTGTTCCTCTTTAATATAGTTTCATTAGTATTTTTAATGTTTAATTGTAGATTTTTAGTGTGTTTTAGGTACTTAGTTATTTATTTTTGTGTTTACAAGTTTAGGAGGAATTATACAAACTTGAAGGAGTGTAACGCCCGTAATTAGGGCTTATAAGTTATGTTATTGATTAGTGGAAAATGGGAAATTAAGTGGAGTTTTGAGATATTGAGAGTGGTTGAAATATGATGTTTTATGCCCGTGACAATGGGTGTCACGACTGTGAAGATGATTTTAATGCACAATCGTGATAAGATTCTTCATGACCATGAAAAGTTGCTTCACAATCATGAAGGATAGGCTCATGCTTGTAAAAAGGAGTCACAATCGTGAAGCCTAGATAGACAAAGGTGGTGAGGCAGTCATGTTTTTATCTCTGTCATCCCCTTTGTTGCCCAGATATTAGACAAAGTAGGGGGGTTGAATTGGAGTTTCAAAAAATTAAACTTTAAAGTGAGGAAATAAATAATTAATTTTAGGAGGGATAGAGAAAATCTGACACAAAGATTTATAGAGGTTCGGGTGTTAACAAACTCTACTCCTCTCCCCAATCGCAATTGGGAGTTTCACTAACACACTGAGTGTTACAATGGAGTTTTACAAGCTCACTCCCAACTATGGTGTTTCTCACAATGGCTCACACCTAACCTAGAAATCCCTTGTATTTTAATGGCTCACACAATAACCAATTCCTTGTGTTTTACAGGCTCACACAAACAACCTTCACTTTGTGTTTTTATAGGATCACACAAACAATCTTTACTTTGTGTTTTTACAGGATCACACAAACAACCTTCTAATTTGTGTTTTGGAGGCTCACACAACTAACCCTTACAAGCGTTCTACTCTTAACCCAGAAATACCCAAATCTCACTTGAGTAAAGTTTACAGAGAGAACCATTTATAAATCTTAATTGCTCAATAAATGAAGAGCAATAAGATTTTTACAGAGAATAGATTTTATTCTCAAAGTATGAAAGTACAAATAGCTTGTAATAAGAATTAAATTCGAAGTATATGCTATTCTATTGTTATTCTCTTTATTCTCTTATTCTTAATGCATAAATGACTTCCATTTATACTCTCATGGCTGAATATAGCCGTTGGAGTGCATTAAATACAAAACTAGTCGTTGTACCAACCAAAAAATTGCGCCTGACATTTTTCTCTTTCATTGTTCACGGGCGTGACTATGCTTGTCACGGGAGTGACATTTATTCCCAAGCCGTGACTGAAGTGGTGACCTTGGTCGTGAAGCTCTTTGGAATGTTTTGACATATAGAGTCATGGGCGTGACATACTCATTCACGGGCGTGACAAGCTTCCCAGTCGTGATCCAAGTGGTGACTCTGGTCGTGAAGCTTTCTGGATGAAATTGCATGAATCTTCACGGGGGTGACACCTTGATTCACGGGGGTGACTGAAATGCCCACTTCACGGTTTGTTTTTCCTTCATGGCCGTGAACTTCAAAAGTTGGTTTTGGTAACGGTTAGCTTCTTTCACGGGAGTGACTCATAGAGTCACGGCAGTGAACATGCTACTTCTTGAATTGTCTTTCAAGGATTATTCTTCCAATTCTCCATTCTTGCTATTTTAATCTATGTTATGTATAATAGACTTAGAAGACAAGTATGTTAAATGCAATATTGCTATTTTATTTGTTATCATCAAAATGATGGAAATACCCCTTAAGGTTTAACAATCTCCCCCTTTTTGATGGTGACAAATAATCTAGCAATATGTGATTTTGAGAAGTCTCCCCCTCAAAATATACTGAGGATAAAAAATTTATAATGTGCAAGAATAGTAAATAATGATGTAGCATTGAAATAAACTTACTAGATTTTAAGTATATGCAAGTTATATGAGAAGTATATCCAATATATACCATAATTCCTTTTTAAGGCATGAAGTATATGTAAGGTATATTTAAGGTATATCATGGCATATTTATATTTGTAACTTGCTTTAAGGTATATGCAAAGTATACTTAAGGTATATCTAATGTATATAAAGCTCAATTTTCCAATTATATACTTTGCATATGAAATTTTGAATCAAGATTTCTAATCCCTTTTAATCTATTTCAAAGTCAATTCAATTTTAATTATTTGATTCAAAATTCATTTACCTTAATATATATTGCTAGTTTGATACATTTTCCCTATCATATATTGATATTTTTCTCCCCCTTTTGTCATCAATCAAAAAAGGATAAGAAGATAACAGTGAGATAAGCAAAAGCAAATTCATTAAGTAAAGGAAAAACATACAAACAAAGATAATGTTCAGAAAGGAAATAGAAAATTTCCTACACACTAGCAAACATAAATATAATAAACAAGCAAAAAACAATCAAATTTAGGCTATACTCTAGCCTAACTCCTAGCCGGACATCCTTTCACGAAGCCTAACCACTTCAGCCTCAAGGCTGTCCATCCGAGACTCCACGAAGTCTTTGAGGTTCTCCAACCTCTCATCCATCGAAGTCTGCAGCTGCTCAAAATGTGGTGCCAAGAGGTCGACCACCTACTGCGCTAAGGTCGGTGTGGAAGCCGAGGACGGTGCAATATCCTACTCAGCTACTGGGGGTTCTTCCTCAACCAGAGCCCTCTTCTTCTGCTGGACTCCCTGGAGGCCTGCTTTAAAATCCTCCATGTCATTATCTTCCCAGATGATCTCCCTAGCAGTGTCAGTGAAGCGGTAGAAGATATCGTTCTGGAAAACGATTCTGACAGCTGCTCCCATCTTAATAAATGACTCAACATCCAAACGATCTCGAGGATGTCCAGGGATTAGGTTGAAGTGATGTGCGTCCAGCTTCAGATACTCAAGCTTCACTGCTATATGGGTGACATATGCCCCAATCAAAATATCTCCAGTGGGTTTGGTGGTAATGGAGAGAAGATGGTTAGCAAACCATCTAGAAAGTGCCACTGTGAGTCCTCTATGAGCCATCTCGAAAAGGAAGAGTTCTGACTTCCTGATTGTCCCATTGCTCTCTCTCCTAGCAAATATGCTATAGGTTAGAAACCTATGCAAATATCGATGCACTGGGGCCACGAGATGAGTGCTCTTTGTCTTCTTCATGTCCCGGCTACAATTATAGCCAAAATGTGTCCAGGCTAGAGGGGCAGAGAATTCCACCTCAGTATCATTCATGATGCCATCAGATGGTAGGCTGAACAATTCCCCAAATTTGATGGCACTGAGGGTGTTGGGATTGTTGCAGAGTTGGAATTTCACCACTCCAGTAGGTGAAACCTGCAATGTGCTGAGGAATTCCAGTGTTGGCTCTCTCAAGGTCAGCTGATGAATCTCCACAATATCTTTGAGATGACAGGCTTGTAGTTGCTCTGTCATAGCCGTCTCAAGCCCGAGACTTGGGACTGTCTGCCATTCGAAGGACCTTTCTTCAAAGTTGCATATCGAGGATGGCAATGCTCCATAATGCGGTTCATGAGGTAATCTGCATACCTCTTAGGAGCATGGGACTTCTTTCTCTTTCCCTTGGATGAAGCAGTCTCCATTTTTGAAGAAATTTGTTGGAGATGGAGTTGGAAAGATTTTTGACATAAAGTTTAATGGAAAACCCTAAGAATGTAAGATTTCTGATGAAGATTATATATTCGATACATAATGGAAAAGTTTAAGTCTTTGGGGCCGGAATCTTCAATGTCTCAATGAATGTGAGTAAATGAGAGCGGTTTTGGAAGTTGGAGAGTTGAAATGAAGGTTGTACCCGACTGTTCTTTTATATATTCGATACATTCACAGGCGTGAAGTGTGTTTTCACGAGCGTGAATAGTCGTGTTCACAGTTTGCTGAAGTAGTGTTCCACACGTGAATGAAGGCGTGAATAAGTTCACGGGCGTGATATTTGAATATCACGGGCGTGAATGATCATACGTCACGGTGGTGAATAAAATGTCACGGGCGTGCAATGTTGAATTTCACCACCTATGCCCGTGAAGCAAGCCGTGACTCAAGGCATGAAAGCCTATGTGAGTTTTGGGGTGTAATTGTTCACGGGAGTGAAAATTCATCACGGGCGTGAAAGTCTCTTTTCACGGGCGTGACTCAAGCCGTGAAAATTAGTTTCACCACTTGAAGCCGTGAACCATATCGTGAACCAAGTCGTGAACGGCACTGCCTTTTTGGGCCATTTAAGTCACGGGCATGAACATGGTCACGACCGTGACTCCCCTAAAATTTTCATCAAATAAAAATTAAGTCCTAAAACTAGACTATATCATTTCAACATAGATTCTATTCCTTAAAACATGAATTTTCATCAAGATTTCTATCTTATATCTTGTGATATGATTTAAGATCGACAATTAAAATTTTATATTTTTGCAATCACAAGGTTAATCAATCAATCATACCAAGTTCTCTTCTAATGAAATTAAATCTTTCCTCATTTAGAGACTTAGTGAAAATATCTACTAATTGATTTTCTGTGCTTATAAATTATAATGCAACATCTCCATATTGAACATGATCTCTAATAAAGTGGTGTCCAATGTTAATATGCTTGCTTTTTGAGTGTTGAATAGGATTCTTTGAAAGATTTATAGAACTTGTGTTGTCACATTTGATAGGTATATGGTTCATCTCATGACCATAATCCTTAAGTTGTTGTTTCATCCAAAGAATTTGTGTACAACAACATCCAACTGCTATATATTCTGCTTCAGCAGTTGAGAGAGCAACTGAAACTTGTTTCTTGCTAAACCAAGAAACTAAACATTCTCCAATGAAGTGACAAGTACCTGAAGTACTTTTCCTGTCTAAAAGACTATCAGCATAGTCTGCATCTGAATATCCTATAATATAAAAAGATGAATTCCTAGGATACCATAAACCTAGATGCAATGATCCATGTAAACATCTTAAAATTCTTTTTACAACATTTAAATGAGATTCTTTAGGACATGATTGAAATAGTGCACACAAGCAAACACTATACATAATATCGGGTCTAGAAGCAGTAAGATATAAGAGTGATCCGATCATACTTCTATAAAGCTTTTCATTAATGCTCTTACCATTTTCATCTTTGTCCAATTTTGTTGATGTGCTCATAGGAGTCTTGGCATTTTTGCATCCTTCCATACCAAATTTCTTAATTAAATCTTTGGCATATTTGGATTGGTTGATGAATATGCCCTCATTGCTTTGCTTTATTTGTAGACCAAGGAAATACTTAAGTTCTCCCATCATGCTCATTTCAAATTCCCTAGTTATACATTTAGCAAATTTTTGACAAAGCAATTCATTAGTAGAACCAAATATTATATCATCAACATAAATTTGAACAATTAGTATATCATGCTTATGCTTTTTGATGAATAGTGTAGTGTCAACATTTCCCTTTGTAAAGCTATTTTCTAATAAAAAAGAACTTAGCCTCCCATACCAAGCTCTTGGGGCTTGTTTTAAACCATACAAACCTTTTGAAAGTTTAAAAACATGATTTGGCAAATCATAGCTTTCAAAACCTGGTGGTTGTTCTACATACACTTCTTCATCTATATAACCATTTAGAAATGCACTTTTCACATCCATTTGAAAAATTTTAAAATTCATGTGACATGCATATGCTAAAAGTATTCTTATGGCTTCTAATCTAGCTACAGGTGCATATATTTCATCATAATCTATACCTTCTTCTTGATTATATTCTTTTGTAACTAGTCTAACTTTATTCCTGGTTATTAACCCTTGTTCATCTAATTTGTTTCTAAATACCCATTTGCTACCTATGATTTGATGATCCTTGGGTCTAGGTACTAGGTTCCATACCTTATTTCTCTCAAATTGGTCGAGTTCCTCTTACATGGCAATTACCCAACTTTCATCATTAAGAGCCTCATTAATATTTTTAGGCTCAATTTGTGAAATAAAAGCAATGTCAGTGACTAGATGTTTGAAATGAGATCTAATACTTACTCCCCTTGATAGATCACCAATTATTTGCTCTTTTGGATGATCTTTCGTCATTCTCCATTCTTTTGGAAGTTCTTGATCATTTTGTTCTTGATTTTGAGGTAGAGAATCATTTTGCAGTAAATTTTCTTGATCATTTTCTTCTTTCCCATTTCCACTATCAAGTCTTTCCATATTACCTACAACATCATCAAGAACACTACTTTTCACAAGATCAAGTGTACTAGATTCATTAAAAACAACATGCATGGATTCTTCAACCGTTAATGATCTTTTATTAAATACTCTATATGCTTTGCTGGTTGTAGAGTATCCTAAAAAGATACCTTCATCAGACTTAGAGGCAAAATTTTCAAGATTATCCTTGGTGTTCAATATAAAACACTTGCATCCAAATACTCTAAAGTATGATATCAAGGGCTTTCTTCCATTCCATAGCTCAAATGAGGTTTTGTTTAAAAGAGGTCTTTTGAAAACTCGATTTGAAATATAACATGCAGTGTTTGTGGCTTCTGCCCAAAAATAAGTTGGTAATTCATATTCATTAAGCATTGTTCTAGCCATTTCAATTAAAGTTCGATTTTTCCTTTCAACTACTCCATTTTGTTGAGGTGTCCTAGGAGATGAGAAATTATGTAAAATGCCATGTTCAAGACAAAAGCTTTCAAAGTTTTCATTTTCAAATTCTTTCCCATGATCACTTCTTAATTTTGAAATGCAGTACCCTTTTTCATTTTGAACTCTTTTAGCAAAGTTTTTGAAATTTTCAAAAGCATCACTCTTTTGAGCTAAGAAAATTACCCAAGTAAATCTAGAGTAATCATCTACGATGACAAATGCATAATATTTTCCTCCTAAGCTAGCAATTCTAGTAAGTCCAAACAAGTTTAAATGCAGGAGTTGAAGAGGTTTTGAAGTACTTACTATGTTTTTGGCTTTGAAAGATGACATGTGTTGCTTTCCTCTTTGGCAAGGATCTTATGTCTTGCCTTTTTCATATTTAACTTTTGGCAGTCCTTTTACTAGTTCTCCTGTACTGAGACTTTGTATTAAGTCTATGTTAGCATGACCAAGTCTTCTATGCCACAACCAAGATTCATCACTAGTAGTCACAAGACACTTAGAGGAATGGTTAGATAGTTCATGTAAGTTTATTATGTATGTATTGATATCTCTATTTCCTTTAAATATTTCTTAACCATCGATAGAGATTACAAGACATTCATTTGAAGTAAAGATTACTTTGTTTCCTTTATCACATAATTGATTTACAGTTAACAAGTTATGTTTCAAGCCATCAACAAGTAAGACATCCTTAATACAAGTAGTATGATTACTTTGTTTCCTTTATTACCTTACCCTTTGCATTATTTCCAAAGGTAACTTTACCTCCTTCAATACTTTTGATTTCATTGAAAAGTTCTGTCTCCTGTCATATGCCTTGAGCATCCACTGTCTACTAGCCAAGCATTTTTGTTTATTGTGGACTTGAGGCATACCTATAGAATCACAATTCAAGTATGATTTTTAGGTACCCAAATGAGTTTGGGTCCTTGGGGGTTAGCACATGAACGTTCCCAATGAGCCTTCCTTATCCACCAATGTTTATTTATGTGACCAATTTTCATACAATAATTACATTGTTTCGGTCTAAACTTGCTTTTTGGTCTTACAATGTGTTTGAATGCCATAATTCTATTAGACTGATTTCGAGAATAGTGGCATGCACAATTATGATTAATTTGCATTTTTCTAGACGCATGCTTTTTATACATAAAGGCATGATTATTCTTTTTCTGTATAGAAGATTTAACATGCTTATTTCTTGGTGCTGTTCTAACAGATGTGGAGATGTGAGATTCTTTAGATTTAACAAATATAGTTTTGTGAGAAGATGATGATGTGTTCTTAAATCCTAGACCATGTCTAATTAAGGGTGATCTTTGAGACACAATGAGAGTATCTAAGCTCTCTTTACCTTTGTGAAATTTAGAAATGGAATTTCTAAGTTCCTCAACTTCATTTTTCAAAGTATTATTTTCTTTTAACAATGAAGCTGTTGAGGGTCTTGATGAGTATTCATCTAATGACTTTTGAAGAGATTCATTAGATGATTTAAGCTTTATCTTTTCCTTTTCTAAAACATCTATCTTATTTTTTAAATTAGAGATATTATTTCTATAAGTACTAAATTTACTTATATATTTCTCTAATTCTATATTTAATTCTTCTATTAGGCTTTGCTCATCATCATCATCATCATCATCATTATCACTATCACTATCATTATCACTACTATCATTATTAAAAGAGTATGAGTGTAGTGTTCTTATCTTATTCGAGACATGATCTTCGATAGCCATGAAACATAGGTTGACCTCTTCACTTTCATTATCATCTTTTTCACTTGAAGAGCTTTCTTCATCCCATGTGGCTTTATGACCTTCATGATAGTTTTCTAATGTTTTCCACATGCTATATGCAGTTGAACAGTGTTGTATCCTGCCACATTCTTCAATATATAATGAACTTGAGAGAATTGCCATTGCCTTCTTATTTTTGAAATTTGCTATTCTTTGAGGCTCTGTCCAATCATCTCTTGACAAGATTTCTTCTTTACCATTAACTCCTCTTCTAATTGGTGGTGTCCATTCTTTTTGAATACTATCCCAGACTTCAATTCCTTCACTATCCAAGTATGTCTCCACCCTAAACTTCCAATGGGCATAATTTGCTCCATCAAAGTAAGGTTTGAGACTTTGGAATCCTTCACTGGCCATATCTTACTCTTTACTAGCGCTTTTTAGGCTTCGATGCTAGACAAGGCTCTGATACCAATTATTGCCTAGATATTAGACCAAGAAGGGGGGTTGAATTAGAGTTTCAAAAAATTAAACTTTAAAGTGCGGAAATAATTAATTAATTTTAGGAGGGATAGAGAAAATTTGACATAAAGATTTATAGAGGTTCGGGTGTTAACAAACCCTACTCCTCTCCCCAATCGCAATTGGGAGTTTCACTAACACACTAAGTGTTGCAATGGAGTTTTACAAGCTCACTCCCAACTATGGTGTTTCTCACAATGGCTCACACCTAACCCAGAAATCCCTTGTATTTTAATGGCTCACACAATAACCAATTCCTTGTGTTTTACAGGCTCACACAAACAACCTTCACTTTGTGTTTTTACAGGATCACACAAACAACCTTTACTTTGTGTTTTTACAGGATCACACAAACAACCTTCTAATTTGTGTTTTGGAGGCTCACACAACTAACCCTTACAAGTGTTCTACTCTTAACCCAGAAATACCCAAAGCTCACTTGAGTAAAGTTTACAGAGAGAACCACTTACAAATCTTAATTGCTCAATAAATGAAGAGCAATAAGATTTTTACAGAGAATAGATTTTATTCTCAAAGTATGAAAGTATAAATAGCTTGTAATAACAATTAAATTTGAAGTATATGCTATTCTATTGTTATTCTCTTTATTCTCTTATTCTTAATGCATAAATGACTTCCATTTATACTCCCATGGCTGAATATAGCCGTTAGGGTGCATTAAATATGAAACTAGCCGTTGTACCAACCAAAAAATCGCGTCTGACATTTTTCTCTTTCATTGTTCACGGGCGTGACTATGCTTTTCATGGGAGTGACATTTCTTCCCAAGCCGTGATTGAAGTGGGGACCTTGGTCGTGAAGCTCTCTGGAATGTTTTGACATATAGAGTCATGGGCGTGACATACTCATTCACGGGCGTGACAAGCTTCCCAGTCGTGATCCAAGTGGTGACTCTGGTCGTGAAGCTCTCTGGATGAAATTGCATGAATCTTCACGGGGGTGACACCTTGATTCACGGGAGTGAATGAAATGCCCACTTCACGATTTGTTTTTCCTTCATGGCCGTGAACTTCAAAAGTTGGTTTTGGTAACGGTTAGCTTCTTTCACGGGAGTGACTCATAGAGTCACGGCAGTGAACATGCTACTTCTTGAATTTTGTCTTTCAAGGATTATTCTTCCAATTCTCCATTCTTGCTATTTTAATCCATGTCCTGTATAATAGACTTAGAAGAGAAGTATGTTAAATACAATATTGCTATTTTATTTGTTATCATCAAAATGACGGAAATACCCCTCAAGGTTTAACACCCTTTAAATCCGTTCCCCACTCCCTGTTTATCCATTGTATATCCACTATATCTTTTACTAAGATTTGCACCACCGAGCTAAAAATTAATGTGGAAGTTATTCTCTCGCATAGATACCAAGATAAGAGACATGAGAGGCGAGTCATCTGAGAGACTTGCTAGACTAGTGGATCCCATATATGGAGTAGAGCAGTAGCAGTAGCCACCCAAATAGAGTTGATTTCTCTTGTGTACTACTTGCATATGTATATAAATCATATGTAAAAGTACATTTTTATATAGATTTCTATAAAATTTATGATTTATTTTGGATGTATAAAATTATGTAAAAATATAATTATGTAAGACATTGACATCAACTTACCTGAATATTACGTAAGAGTGTAAGGGGGTGTCACAATGCCAAAAGAATTCCAAAATAAAAAGGCAAAGCCACATAACATCTAACTAATCTACCTAGATTATACAACAAAATGTTCTTCACCTTTATGAAAAAACACCAAAACTCTTTACTTTTTTGCTTAAGTATAACTGAAATAGATTAAAACATATTATGGTTCTCCACTATACAGCTCTCAACAAGCATACATGAAAAACATTTAAATGACTCTTTTTCCTTTTCAACAACAAGTATGCTATTTAGCTAGTTAACATGCACACCTTTTAAATATGAAATTATTGTTTGGATATTGAAGACTGTGGAGAGAGTGATTATTGGTTGGTCAGGACTAATGAAAGCGTGATGCTAGCAAGTGAGGATTGAAGATAATGCAACTTGATTTTTTCTAAAGGCTTATTCAAACCTTTTACAAGTGTTTTTCTCTAGAATAACACTTAATCCTTACAACAAGAGTTTTACCCAAACTAACTCTCAAACCATTTCCAAAAGTGTTTAAGACTAACACTTAAATTATACTATCTCACCTCATACAAGAAAAAATGATTAAAAAAATTGAGAAATCAACTAGCAAGAGTTTGGCATATTGGAATTGTTAGCATTACATTCATTGGCTTTTGGATGGATATTTATAGCCATATGCCTTTAAAGAAACATTACAAATAATATCCCCAAACTCTCTTTAACAACTTGTTTTGTGTAGCATTTATTGCACTGTTAGAAGTAGAATTGCAGTCATGATTTCTCCTTTCGCGATCCCGATTTTGTAGTTTTTCAATGACTACTTTCATGTGGCAACTTCTAACTAGTTCACAGCTCTAACTGTCAAATTCTTATAAAGCCGCGGTCGTGCTTTATTTATTATGGTCCTTCTTCTATTATCGTAAGTTGTTGTTATGGTCGCACTCCCTATTGCAAACCATTTTGTTCAATTTGAGGTTTTGTAATAATCTTGTTGCCCAGATAATGAACCAAGAAGGGGAGGTTGAATTTGATATTAAAAAATTCTTAACTTTTAAGTACAGAATAAAATTAAATAGAGTAGGGATGAAGAGATATTACACAAGAAATTTATAGAGGTTCAGGTATTAACAAACCCTACTCCTCTCCCCAATCTTAATTGGGAGTTTCACTAACACACTAAGTGTTACAATGGAGTTTTACAAGCTCACTCCCAACTATGGTGTTTCTATAAATGGCTAACACCTAACCCAGAAATTTCCTTGTGTTTTAATGGCTCACACAATAAACCAATTCCTTGTGTTTTATGGCTCACACAAATAACCCTTACAAGTGTTTCACTCTTTACCCAATATACCCAAACTAACTTGAGTAAATGATTACAATGAACACACTTACCAACCTATAATGCTCAGAATTTATGAACAAACAGGTTTGCACAGAGAATAAAAGTTTTGTTGAAAGTAATTAATGCACAATGGCTACAATAAGATTTTGATTCGAAAGTAATTGTTGTTCTCTTTTTTTGGATTCATAAATGACTTGCATTTATATTTCCTCAGCGAATTATAGTTGTTTCGATGTATTTAATGTGAAAATATCCATTGAACCAACTTTTAATTTTGCGTATGATATGTTTCTCTTTCCTCATTCACGGTCGTGAATATGTGTGTCATGGTCGTGAATGTTTTTCCAAGCCGTGGCTTAGGTGGTGACTCTGGCCATGAAACATTCTGGAAGAATTTGAAGTGTTTGATCACGGGCGTGACTTTATACTTTCACGGGCGTGAATATCCTTCCAAGTCGTGGTCCAACTGGTGACTCTGACCATGAAACTCTCTGGAAGAATTTGACATGTTATCTCACGGGCGTGACTATCTTTCATGAGCGTGACTGATTTGATCATTCACGGTTGGTATAATCCTTTATGGCCGTGAACTTTAAATGTTGGAGAGTTAGCGCTAAGCTATATCACGGGCATGAACATGCTATTTTTTCTTATTTTGACCTTCAAAGATTGTCTTTCATTCTTGCATCATATTTCATTCCCTGTTCAATAAACTTAGAACACAAGCATTGTTAAATACATTATTGCTATTTTATTTGTTAGCATCAAAATGACGGAAATACCCCTCAAGGTTCAATAATCTCTCCCTTTTTGATGGTGACAAATAATCTAGCAATCTGTGTTTTTGAGAAGTCTCCCCCTCAAAAATGCTTAAGACAAAAAATAATAGAGTGCAAGAATTGAGCGACGTATAGCATGGATCTTTGCTTGCTAGTTAGGTATATGCAAAGTATATTCAAAGTATATCAAATTGTTTGCTTTTAACTAGTTAAGTATATGCAAAGTATATTCAAAGTATATCAAATTATTTTCTTTTAACTAGTTAAGTATATGCAAAGTATATTCAAAGTATATCAACACATTTGCATTCATATATTTGCATATGCATATATTGCTAAGTCTCCCCCTTTTGTCATCAACAAAAATGAACCATAAAGTGAAAATGATGTAATTATATCAATACCAAATAGAGGAAGTACAAAGTTTGGAAAAGTAAATTAAAATCCTACACTCACAATACTAGAAACTAGTAAACAAAATGAAAGAAAAACTAGAACTCTAACTAGTCTTGGAACCGGACAATCCATCTCTAAGGCGTGCTACTTCCGCCTCGAAGCTATCCATGCGAGACTCCATGAATCTTTGAGGTTTTCCAACCTCTCATCGATGGAAGCCTGCAATAGGTCAAAGCGAGGTGCTAAAAGATCAGCCACCTGCTGTGCCAAGTTAGGTGTAGAGGCCGAGGATTGACCAACCTCTTGCTCAACTTCTGGGGTCGCCGTCTAGACTCATACTCATTTTCTTTGCTGGATTCCTTTGAGGCTAGCTTTGAATTCATCTGAATCTTGATCTTCTCAAACAATTTCACCAGTTCGAGTGGTGAAGCAGTAATAGATATTATTCTTATGAATTATTCGAACAGCTGCTCCCATTTTTATAAAAGACTCGACATGTAGCCAGTCTCGAGGATGTGCGGGTATGAGGTTGAAATTGTGCTCATCGAGCTTTAGATGCCCGAGCTTAATTGCAAGGTAAGTCATGTACCCACCAATCAAGATATCTCCCGATGGCTTTGTTGCAATTGAGAGAAGATGATTTGCAAACCATCAAGATAGGGCCACTGTTTGGCCTCTTCGTGCCATCTCTAGGAGGAAAAGCTCAGATTTACGGATTACTCCATTGCTATCGCCTCTTGCAAAGATGCTATAGGTTAGAAACCTATATAAATATTTATGCACTGGAGACCGAATATGGGTGCTTTTAGTCTTCTTCATGTCCCAACTACAATCTAATCCAAAATGAGTCCATGCTGGATTGGTATAGAATTCCACCTAACTCTCATTAAGGATAGCATCTGAGGGAAGTTTGAAGATTGCACCAAACTCTGCTACTATGAGAGTGTTCGGATGCTTGCAAAGTTGGAATTTGATTGTTCCGGTGGGAGAGACTTGTAAAGTGCTAAGAAACTCGAGAGTTGGTTCCCTGAACGTTGGTTGATGAATATCCACAAACTCCTTTAGATGACAAGCTTGTAGTTGTTCTGTCATGCTTTTCTCAAGACCGAAGGTCCTGACAGCATTCCACTTGAAGGACCGTGATGAAAGCAAGGGCATTTTCTTAAGAATGGCATATATCGGATGACAATGCTCCGAAATGATGTTAAGAAGTAGTCCGTGTAGCATCTCAGAGTATGAGATTTTTTTCTTGTGCCTTTTGATGTGCTGGGTTCCATTGATGATTTGAGAACGAGTTTTTGGAGAGTGAGTTTCTGATAGGGATTTTGAGGATAACCTTGTGGTATTGTGATTTTTGAAGAAAGAAAAGAGTTTTGAAGGTTTTTATAGATGGAAAAGGATATGAGGAGGCCAGAATCTGTAAGAAGTATTGAACGAGGGTGTTAAATGAGAGAATTTGTAGAGTTTGAAATGAGAGAAAACGGCAGAAAACTATTTTATAGCTGACATAGTCACGGTCGTGAATAGTAAGTCACGGGCGTGAAATGTCGTGATCACGGTTTGTTGAAGTGGCGCTCTAGCCGTGATGAAGGATATGAAATGATTCACGGTCGTGACATTTAATAGTCACGGGGGTTACTTGTGAATTTTTACAGTGGTGACAAAATGAGTCACGGTCGTGAAGTACAATCTTCACTACTTGTGACCGTGAGACAACGCGTGAAACAAAGCGTGAACTGTTCTGTAATTATTTGGTGTTAATATTCACGGTCGTGAAGAAGTGTCATGGTCATGAACAAAGAGTTTCACGAGAGTGAAAGAAAAGAGTTATGGGCGTGAAACATAGTCTTCACTACCTTCAGCCGTGAAGTATGTCGTGAAATAAGGCATGAAAGCTACTAGAGCTTTTGGCGATTATGATCACTGTCGTGAATATATGTAACGGGCGTGAATTGCCTTAAATCTTCAATAAATAAAACTAAGTCTAAAACAAGACTAAAAAATTTCTAAGGTGCTTATATCCCTTATAACATATATTTCCATCAAGTTGGCCACTTCATACCTTAAAAGATTAGACAATAAAAGACAACATATGAAAGAAATTAACATTCAAAGTTCGACAAATTTGACAATCATACTTAAGATAAGGTTAATCCATCAATCATACTAAGCTCTCTTCTTATGAAGTTAAATCTTTCTTCATTAAGAGACTTAATTAATATATCTGCCAATTGATTGTCTGTATTGATAAATTCCAATACAACATCTCCATATTGAACATGATCTCTAAGAAAATGATGTCTTATGTCAATATGCTTACTTCTAGAGTGTTGAATGGGATTCTTAGATAGGTTTATGGCACTTGTATTGTCACATCTGATAGGTATATGGTCCAAACTATGACCATAATCTTTAAGTTGTTTCATCCATAGGATTTGAATACAACAACATCCTGCTGCCACATACTCCGCTTCAGTGGTAAAAAGAGCAACTGAAACTTGTTTCTTGCTAAACCAATAAACTAAGCATTCACCAATAAAGTGACAAGTGCCTGAAGTACTCTTTCTATCCAAGAGACTTCCAGCATAATCAGCATCTGAATATCCTATGATATGAAAGGATGAATTTCTAGGATACCATAAGCTTAGATGTAAGAGCCATGTAAAGATTTTAAGATTCTTTTCACAACATTCAAATGTAATTCTTTAGGACACGATTGAAAGTGAGCACATAAGCATACACTATACATTATATCGAGCCTAGAGGCAGTAAGATATAAGAGTGATCCAATCATACCTCTATCGAGCTTTTCATTAATGCTCTTACCATTTTCGTCTTTGTCCAATTTTGTTGATCTGATCATTGGAGTCTTGGCATTTTTACATCATTCCATTCCAAATTTCTTGATTAAGTCTTTGGCATATTTGGATTGGTTGATGAATATGCCATCATTCCTTTGTTTTATTTGTAGACCAAGGAAGAACTTAAGCTCACCCATCATGCTCATTTCAAATTCTCTAGTCATACACTTAGCAAATTCTTGGCAAAGCAATTCATTAGCAGACCCAAATATGATGTCATCAACATAAATTTGAACAATTACAATATCATGCTTCTGCTTTTTAATAAACAAAGTTGTGTCAACATTTCCTTTTGAAAAATTATTTTCTAAAAGAAAAGAACTTAGTCTTTCATACCAAGTTCTTGGGGCTTGTTTCAAACCATACAAAGCTAAATACATGATCAGACAAATTATGGCTTTCAAAACCCGGTGGTTGTTCTACATAAACTTCTTCTTCTATAAAACCATTTAAGAAAGCACTTTTGACATCCATTTGAAAGAGTTTAAAATTCATATGGCATGCAAATGCTAAAAGAATTCTTATGGCTTCTATTCTAGCTACCGGAGCATAGGTCTCATCATAATCTATACCTTCTTCTTGATTGTAACCCTTTGCAACTAAGCTAACCTTATTCCTAGTTATTGAACCTTTTTCATCTAGTTTATTTCTAAATACCCATTTACTTCCAATTATTTGATGCTCCTTGGGTCTAGAAACTAAGGTTCATACCTTACTTCTCTCAAATTAGTTGAGTTCCTCTTGAATAGAAATCACCCAACTTTCATCATTACGAGCCTCATCAATATTTTTAGGCTCAATTTGAGAGACAAAAGTAAAATTAGAATCTAAAGGTTTGATATGAGATCTAGTACTTACTCCCTTAATAGGATCACCAATGATTTGCTCATTGGGGTGATGTTTTGTCATTTTCCATTCCTTTAGAATCTCTTGCTTATTTTCCTCTTGAGCTTGAGGTAGAGAGTTATCTTGATGTGAATCATTTTCATCATTTTCATCATTTTCATTTTCAAGATCAAGCTTTTCCATTGTACCTACAATATCATCAAGAACACTACCTTTAACAAGATCAAGCTTACTAGATTCATCAAAAACAACATGCATAGATTCTTCAACAACTAATGACTTTTTATTAAAGACTCTATAACCTTTGCTAGTGGTGGAGTATCCTAAAAAGATACCCTCATCAGATTTAGAGGCAAAATTTTCAAGGTTGTCCTTGGTATTTAATAAGAAATACTTGCATCCAAATACTCTAAAGTATGATATCATGGGCTTTCTTCCATCCCATAACTCAAAAGAAGTTTTGTTTAAGAGTGGTCTTTTGAAAACTCAATTTAAAATATAACATGTAGTATTGGTGGCTTCGGCCCAAAAGTAAGTTGGTAACTCATACTCATTGAGCATTATTCGAGCCATTTCAATTAAAGTTTGATTTTTCCTTTCGACTATCTCATTTTGTTGAGATGTCCTAGGAGATGAAAAATTTTGTGAAATGCCATATTCTAGACAAAAATTTCATTTTCAAATTTTTTACCATGATCGCTTCTTATTTTTGAAATACAATATCTTTTTTCATTTTGAACTCTCTTAACAAAGTTTTTAAAAGATTCAAAAGCGTCACTCTTTTGAGCTAAGAAAATTACCCAAGTGAATTTAGAGTAATCATCGACGATGATAAAAGCATAGTATTTACCTCCTAGGCTTGCAACTCTAATAGGTCCAAAAAGATCTAGATGCAAAAGTTGTAGAGGTTTTGAGGTACTCACAATATTTTTGGATTTGAAGGAGGACTTGTGTTGTTTTTCTCTTTGGCAAGGTTCACATGTCTTGTCTTTTTCAAATTTGACTTTTGGTAGTCCCCTTACCAGCTCTCATTTACTGAGGCTTTAAATTAAATTCATGCTTGCATGACCAAGCCTTTTATGCCACAACCAAGATTCATCACTAGTAGTCACAAGACACTTAGAGGAAATGTTAGATATTTTGTGTAAGTCTATTATGTGGGTATTGACATCTCTACTTCCTTTAAATATCTTTTGGCCATTAAAAGAGGTTACAAGACATTCGTTAGAAGTAAATATTACTTGGTTTCCCTTATCACATAATTGACTTACACTTAAAAGTTATGTTTCAAACCATCAACAAGTAAGAAATCTTCAATGAAAGTAGTATTATTAATACCAATAAAGCCAATGCCAATTACCTTACCCTTAGCATTGTTTCCAAAGGTTACTTTACCTCCATCAATACTTTTAATGTCATTGAATAGTTCTTTATCTCTGGTCATATGCTTTGAGCATCCACTATCTACTAGCCAAATATTTTCTTTTATTGTGGACTTGAGGCATACCTTATCCAAGACGTGATCCTCTATAGCCATGAAGCATAGGTTGACCACTTCACTTTCATTGTCATCTTTTTCACTTGAAGAGCTTTCATCATCTCATATGGCTTTGTGACCTTTCTACACATTGTCTTTTTTATATTTGTTCTTGTGTTTCTTGAGCCTTGGACATTCTGGTTTGATATGTCCCTTCTTCTCACACTCATAGCATTTTACCTCCTCTTTATTCTTTTGTGAGTCATTTGAGGAGTGTTTGAGATTTTTTTACTTGAAGTTTTGAGAGTTGCCTATTCTCTTTTCAAGTATTCTTTTCAGTCCTCTCGAGAGCATCGCAATGTCCTCATTTGCATCATCACTCTTTTCTTCATCATCTTCAACTTCTTCTTGAGATTTTGAAGTAGAGGCTCTTAGTACTAGAGGCTTTCTTTTTTTCGGCTCAGTTTCAAGTTCTCTATCTCTTTTTATTGTCATTTCATGTGTTAGAAGATTGCCAATAAGTACATCAGTATTCATGACACTAATGTCTTCATTGGCTTCTTCTATGCCGGCAACTCTTGAACCATAATCTCTGAGAGAAAGGCTTCTCATAATTTTGTTGTTGACATCTTTCAAGCTCAAGTGTTTCCTAAGATTTCTCATGTTGTTTATGATGGCTGGAAGATGGTTCATCATATCGGTGATTGACTCATTGGATTTCATCTTGAAGAGTTCGTACTCTGAAGTGAGAAGTTGAATCTTCTTGGATTTAACTTGCTTTGTTCCTTCATGATAATTTTCCAATGTTTTCCACATACTATTTGCAGTTGGGCAGTGTTGTATTCTGCCATATTTTTCAATGGATAGTGAGCTTGTGAGAATTGTCATTGCCTTTTTATTTTTGAAATTTGCTCTACGTTGAGGCTCTATCCAATCATCTCTTGAAAGGATTTCTTTTTCATCATCAACTCTTCTTCTAGTTGGTGGTGTCCATTCTTTCTGAACGCTATCCCAGACTTCAATTCCCTCACTATCGAAATATGTCTCCATTCGGAACTTCCAATGAGTATAGTTTGCTCCATTAAAGTAAGGCTTGAGACTTTTGAGTCCTTCATTGGCTATTTCTTGATCTTTGCTAACGCTTTTTAGGTTTTGATGCTAGACTAGACTCTGATACCAATTGTTGCTCAGATAATGAACCAAGAAAGGGGGTTGAATTGGATATTAAAAAAAATTCTTAACTTTTAAGTATGAAATAAAATTAAATAGAGTAGGGATGGAGAGATATCACACAAGAAATTTATAGAGGTTCGGGTATTAACAAACCCTACTCCTTTCCCCAATCACAATTGGGAGTTTCACTAACACACTAAGTATTACAATGGAGTTTACAAACTCACTCCCAACTATGGTATTTCTATAAATGGCTAACACTTAACCCAGAAATTCCCTAGTGTTTTAATGACTCACACAATAAACCAATTTCTTGTATTTTATGGCTCACACAAATAACTCTTACAAGTGTTTCACTCTTAACCCAATATACCCAAACTCACTTGAGTAATTGATTACAATGAACACACTCACCAACCTATAATGCTCAGAATTTATGAACAAATAGGTTTGCATAGAGAATAAAAGTTTTGTTGAAAGTAATTAATGCACAATGACTACAACAAGATTTTGATTCGAAAGTAATTGTTATTCTCTTTTTTTTGATTCATAAATGACTTGCATTTATATTTTTCAGTGAATTATAGCCGTTTGGATGCATTTAATGCGAAAATAGTTGTTAAACCAACTCTTAATTTTGCGCCTGACATATTTCTCTTTCCTCATTCACGATCGTGAATATGTGTGTCACGATCGTGAATGTTCTTCCAAGACATGGCTCAGGTGGTGACTCTAGCCGTGAAACATTCTGGAAGAATTTGAAGTATTTGATCATGGGCGTGACTTTATACTTTCACAGGCGTAAATATCCTTCCAAGATGTGGTCCAAGTGGTGACTCTGGCCATGAAGCTCTCTAGAAGAATTTGACATGTTATCTCACGGGTGTGACTATCTTTCATGGGCGTGACTGATTTGATCATTCATGGTTGGTATGATATTTCATGGCGTGAACTTTAAATATTGGAGAGTTGGTGCTAAGCTATATCACGGGCGTGACATAATCAGTCACGAGCGTGAACATGCTATTTTTTCTTATTTTGATCTTCAAATATTGTCTTTTATTCTTGTATCATATTCCATACCCTGTTCGAAAAACTTATAATACAAGTATTGTTAAATACATTATTGATATTTTATTTGTTAGTACACATCCATTTTATGGCTTGTTTTTCTTCTTCACGATCGCAAAAATTATATTGCTCAAAATCCTCTTGCACATGTGGCTTGGTCTAGTTGATCTTCTTCTAGCAGTCTTGGTTCTTTAAAAATTGTGGTTGCCATTTTGTGTCATAGTAGTAAGACTACTTTTGTGTCCAGTCCTTCTGATTGCACTTGAGGTCGCAAAATGTACTATTTCTCCTTGCCTTTTTGGCTATATGTAATTCGTATTAGCTAAAGTCCAAGCGCGATCATAATATTTATGGGCAACATCTTCCATCTTAGTCACGATTTTGAATACCTTTGAGGCACTATGACATTCTAAAGTGTTTGCCTTCCAAATTCAATGAGACTTTATTTCCTATAAAATAACATCCAACAAATACAATAATGACTCTCAATTAAATTGTCAAAATCAAAATAGAGATCTACCTAACTTAGCTGATATGGGCTTGGATTTCTTCTTGATCAACTTCACTATCTACTAGCTACAGCTTCAATTCCTGTGTGAGAAGAACCCACGCTAAGCTATCTCTAGCTTAGTGATACATATAAGTATTAAAGTTTTCCCCAAGCAGTCACACAAATGCATGTCTCAAATAAAATCATGGCACATCAAATTTTATTACATATTTGTCATATAAAATAAATAAATACATAACATGAAAAAATAAACATAATAACCTTATTCAATAATTAAATTTGCACCACCTCATGTAAGCATTTTACACTTTGTTACTTACATCAATTAATAAAATTTCATATTTTATTCTATGATTTATTAACCCAAAATCTCATTCCCGGACTGTCCAGATACGGGGTGTGAAATAAGGGCGCTCGCGGAGCTTAAGCCACCCTACTCACTATAATCTCAAATCAAGGGCGCTCCCAGAGCTTAAGCCACCTTGATCGAATATAATCATGTCATCTATGTATAATCAGGATCAGGGGCACTCCTAGAGTTTAAGCCACCTAGTCCCTAAATCAAATCCATATCGGTACCGTAACTTCCCTATAATGGTGTACCATCTATCCTATGTCATTTTTTAGGTAGAGAAATGGGCAATTAACACCATTAATTACTTCTTTCTATAACCAATACTCATTTCATATTATCATAATAATATAATCACAATTTATTTCAAAACCATGTAATAGCATGATATTTTATCAAATTTTGACATAATGTTAAGTATATAGTTAATAACATTTCTATAATATTAAAATATGTCATAATATATAATTTCATTATTGTGATATATAATTTATGTCATGCACACACAATCATGCACAAGGGCAAACAAGAATACATATATGTACAAACCTCAATTGTATTTTTCTTTTCCAAAATATAAGCTCAGAGTTTGTTCACTTTTGTTGTTCTTCTTCTTCTTATTTAAATCCTAATTTAAAAATATAATTAATTAATACCTTGATAAAATATTTCTTCTTAATATAATTTAAATAAATAACTACAATTTCTTTTAAGCTGGAACAAAACCTCTTAATACTGTTGGATCAATAACTTTTTCTACACTTATCTAATTTATATGATTCTTAATCCTAATTAAATTTAACATGTAAGACTAAAACATACTAAAATTTTAGAATGTTTGAACCATTACACAATATTTGGTATAATTTTAAATGTTACTCTGTTTTCTGCCCTTAGGCAATTTTAGGGTACCATATTTAAAAATTTATATCTTTCAATGTGTACCTTCAATTATTATGAAAAGTTTTATACAATTATATAAGTTAATTTGGAACATTTAATGTTTACCTCATTTCCAAATTCAGTCTCTAAGGTTCTCAAATACTAGAGGATCTATAACTGGTTCAACATAAAGTATCCATCCGATCAGTTCCATTTTTGAGCTCATAACTCACAAAATACATGAAATTTTAAGGTGAGACTTTCATAGAAACTTAGATAAGACATAGAAATAGAACTTTTATATTTTAAACTTTGGCTAATTCAATCTAAAAATAGGTCAAATATGAGGACGAATTTACTGGAGCTGTACAGGTATATGAAACCATCTCAATCAAGGAACAATCATAGTTCATTTTACTATAACTCAACCTACAAAAGATATATTTATACTAAAGTTTTTAGAGACCTAAATAACACATATATCTACAACTTTTATTTTTTTATAAAATCTCATATTCAGCCATTAAGATGATCAATTTAAACAAAAATCGTAGGTTATTCTATTGACACGTCTCCTTGAACCAGTTTCACTCAAATAAATTTATCTCTTTATATACCCAATATAATTTCATGAAATTTAACAGGCATATAAACAATATATATATATATATATATATATATATATATATATATATATATATATATATATATATATATATATATATATATATATATATATATATATATATATATATATATATATATATATATACGAACAACTTTTATGTTTTACATATTTTCAAATTCAGTTTATAAGATACTCAAAAAATAGAACGAAATACATTGCAGAAACATAATTTTAAAAACTCTAATAACACAATAATAAAGATAAAGATATTACTTACCAAAATCAGGTTTATTTGGAGTGAATTTTCTTGCAAATCATAAAAGAGAGGATGAAGAATTGGGGCTGGTGGTTTGAGGAAGAAGAAGAATGAAGATAAGTTTGATAGAATTGTGTAGAGTTAGGATAAAATAGGGCAAAGTCAATTGACTTTTCCCTCCCCCACCTTTCTCCCGTTTTTAGTCTTCCTTTTTTTTTTCTTTTCCTGCTATCTCTTTTTTACTGTTCACTTTTCTGTTTTTTTTAAATGTTGTTGTTGTTGTTGTTATTATTATTATTATTATTATTATTATTATTATTATTACATATTTACTTATATCTAGTCCTTTTAATTTTTTTTTACTAAAAATACAATTTAATTATATGGTCTAATTTAATCAAATTTATATTGTCTATCAATTTAATTTATTTTAATTTCTAATTTAATCAACTATTCCATTTATTTTAATCTCTATTATTTGTTAGGTTTTTTCTATTTATACCACATATTTATTCTAATTAAACTCTAATTAGTGGGCGTTACAAGTGTATCAACGTAAGTCAAAGAGAGATAAAAGATAAAGAGAAATAGATACCAATTGAAAGAGGAAAACATAAAAATATATTATCAAATTTCTGAAAATTTTGTGTGCCATAAAATAAGAAATGCAACTCAAAATGCAAAAGAGTTAAGGCTATGAAATGCTTAACCTCTTGCTATTATGGCACATTCTCTTAGGCTTGCTCTCCCTCAACTTGATCGTTTTTCAAAAATTTCTCAACATTTGCCCTTTGATAATTTTGAATTTGCTCCCCCTCAACTTGTGATAATTTCTTTGGACTTGTTCCCCTTCAACTTGGTCATCTTCTTAATTATATGGTATATTGTTGTCCCAAAATGCATAAGAAAGAGAGTTAAATTGGTGGCTTGATGAAAATTTAAGGCTTAGAGCAATGAGTAGTTGCAAAGTAATTGATATTTGGAGAAGGCACAAAAATAAATAAATAGAAAAGAAAAAGACACAAAGATTTTTATATTGGTTCAGATGTTAACTAATATTACATCCACACTCCAACCACAATTAAGATTTTTACTATCTAAAATAGCTTTATAAAGAAGTTTTTTTTAACTTACTCCTTACTAAGTGCTTACTAAAGCTCACATCAAATCTTACAAGTGCTTCACAAAGATCACACTTAAACTTACCTAGAGTTTTTTCAAGAGCTCACTCTGAAACCTCAGGTTGAGTTTTCCCAAGAGTTCATTTAAAACTCCTCACAAATATTTTTCTCTAGACTAACACTTAACCCTTACAACAAGAGTTTGACCTAAACTAACTCTCAAACTCTTCCTGTAAGTGTTTAAGGCTAACACTTAAACTATACTATCTCTCCTAATACAATAAAAAAATGATTACAAAGAATTGGAGAAATCAACCAGCAAAAGTTTGGCTTAATGGAATTATTAGCATTATATTCATTGCTTTTTAGAGGGGTATTTATAGTCTTAAGTCCAAAGAGTCGTTACAAATAAAATTCTCAAACTCTCTCTAATAACTAGTTTTGTGCTGCATTTACTGCATTGTCAGAACCAAAATCGTGATCGCAATTTCTCCCTTCATAGTCAAAATTTTCTAGTACTTTAATGGTTATTTTCACATGTTAGCTTATGACAAGTTCACAACTTTAATGATTGAATCATTATGAACTTGCAACCGCGCTTATTTCTCATAGTTGTGCTTCTGTTGTCACGGTTGTGCTCCTCATCACGAACAGTTTTGTCCAAGTTGAGGTTTTGACATATCCATTTTGTAATCGCATTTTGCTCCTTTGAAGTCGCAAAAATTATATTGCTCAAAACTCTCTTAGAAATATGGCTTGGTCTATTGGTCTTCTACTAGCTGTCTTAGTTCTTCAAAAATAACAATTGTCATTTTGCATCCAATCTTCACGGTCGCGCTTGAGGTAGCAAACTACTTTGTTTCTCCATGCCTTTTTGGCTACGTATAATTCATATTTGCTTAAGTCCAAGTGCAGTCACAAAATATTGTTCACGAGCAACATCTTTCATCTCGATCGTGATTTTGAAGCACTTTGACATTCTACAAAGTGTTTGTCTTCCAAATTCGATAAAACTAATCATCAATAAAATTGTATGGTAGATTCAATTGGCAGAGAATTTACTAGAGTATAGAGAAATAATAGATCTTTTTGAGATACATTTTCATTTCCATCTCCTCGTGCATGTATGATGAAGGTAATGGTCCTACGGAAAGCTCAATGATGAAAATTCCATATATGTTTGGCATTTGAGTTTTTATAAAGGGAAGTCTCAATGGAAATTTGTTGCCAAAATTCCTTGAATCCTTGTGCATCTTCTTGTAGTTTAATAGCCCTTGAAAAAATTGTAGCCACTTCATCCATGATCAATTGGTGACATTGCCCGAACTGAATTTTATCGCATAGAATCCAGGTTCCTCGTAAGAAAAAGGAGACTTTGGTTGAAATAAAATATTATTACTTTGGACTAGGTTGAATATTTTTTTTAAATAAAATATTATTATTTCTAACATTGTTTATTAAAATTATTAATATTTTATTCTTACCGTTGAAATTAAGTGAAGTGAATAAGTATTTAGAAATGAAGTAAATAAGTATTTAAAGATGAAATCAAATACAAATAATAATTTGAATATTTAAAATTGAAACAAATACTCCAGTATAATTTAAGGACTTGTAAATGAACTTTACCTATAACTTTCTTCAAATAATAATAATAATAATGGACAGCCGCCCATATCTTATCTTTTCCTCTTTCTTTCGTGTACACAAATTTTGTACATTAGCAGGTTGAAGAATCCACCAATTAATATATAAATTTTCCAACTAAAGCCTAAAGATGGAGACCTACAAAAAGGGTCATGTCTTGGTTTCTTTTTGGATTTTTTTTTAAGCTATTCAATTGCAATTCCCAGTCGGCGTTAAATGAAACTAATTGTGAAATTCCTTCTTTTTTTCCCCCTTCTTTACCCACACTTTACATCAAGTTGATGAATATTACCCTTTTTCGATTTCAGCTTCTATAATGATAATAATAATAATGGGAAAGATAATATGGCACCATGGTTGGAAGCCATTGTGTACAAAATTAAGATAACTAAAAGAGACAATAAGATTGACATGGTAGAGATGGGTGGTGGTTGGGGTGGCGGAGCGCCGCTGCCAAATATCATCCCGAAGAAGTCGCCATCACCGCCGCTGGACCCCACACTTCCGGTGTTGGAGGTGCCGGTAGTGGTCCCGACAAAACCTGGATTAGAGGTGCCCTCACTATTGTCCCTATTCGAATAATTCAAAAATTCCATGTCAATATATTTAAAATAAATCACCAAGACAACAAAAATGATGACATGGGATTATTGGGGTTAAACAGAAAAATATGCCTAAATGGTCAAATAAAAATATCCAACCAAAAATATCATTTGGATGAGGCTTGTTGACTCGTAACGCTGCATAGGGGTTTTTTTTTTTTTTCCTTAGACGTTGCATATTCATGCTCATACATTTTATATCCATATATTGAATTAATAATAAATAAAATGACATAAAAAAAGTGATTTTTATCAAGCAAATAAATACTTTCACACATGCTATTTTCCTTGTATCGACCCACAAGACTGACAAGGATTGGTAATAACACTGACCCATATATATATATATATAGAGAGAGAGAGAGAGAGAGAAATTTTTTGGAACATCAAGATCTAACAAGAATTGATTAATTGAGGTGTTGTATTACAAGACAGAAACTTGATTATTAGGCTATATTTTCTCATGCAGAGTCCATAGCACAGAAATTGCTTCATGTCATTAAAAACATGAAGAAAAAGAAAATGTAGCTACCATTTCTCATTAACATATAGCATCGATGTCTGAATTATTACAATCAATTTCTTGCAAAAGCTTATGGCCTAGAACCTTAAAACTTGATTGAAGAAGAGGAATGCGTCGCACATGGGTTAAGATTAAATTGTGGGTAAATATGGGCCCTATGACTGGAGTTAACATTTCTGAAGACACAAAGACAATGAGGTAACAAAGTACATGGACAATGCAACATGGACTTGTTAAAGAAATTAATGGATGCCCATGATAATGAAGCATGAGGAAAGAGGAAGTAGAACATAAACATCAATCCACACATTTTCACTTCCTTTTTCTTTGATCCTCCAATTAAATATTAATAAAGATGGTGATTAGGTGCATAGAGTATATGAATCTTGATAAAAAATGAGCATTAACAAAACTAAAAACATGCTAGTAATGTTTGTGCCATTTAAGCAATCAAGTTCAGCATTCTATATTGTATAAAAAAATGTACTAATCACCAATTGAACCAGATAAAATGAATCAAACAGTTGAAGCACTTATCAGATAAGAGATAACAGATCTTAACAATTTCCAATCCAAATAGTCAAAACTCAGGAAAACCATACTAAATTATTGCAACTCCTAACTAAGATTATCTATGGATAATCTACAGTAAGCAAGCAGACCCCAAATGAATAAAAGTTAATATGGAGCCAGAATGGGGCATACAGCAGCAGCAGAAGGAAAAGAAAGCTCCTTTTCAAATATCATAATAGCAAGTTGCCCTATGAGTCCAGTTAATACCAATTCAGAAGCGGGACCCACAATGTGTTGAAAAGAAAAAAGGGAATCGGGTCCCACAAACATTTGCTGGAAAGCAGATCTAAGAGAATATAAGCCGAGTCACATTTCCCACATCGACACTGAAATACAAAACACCAACTGTATCATAGATGAAAATGGACCTAGCTAGTTAGGTGGGTACTGCCCTACAATTGTACACTAAAAAGCACCACTCTTTTGCAACTAGCACTACTCTGTTGCAACTGGCACTTTATTTTTTTCTCCTTCTCCCTGTTAACCCACATGCATATTTTTGTTAGTAGCTCTTGATTTTGATTATCCACCTTGACATGGACACAAGAATCCTACACAGTGCAAAGACAACATTTCATACTTAGATAACTTTGACTAACGGCCTAAGTTTTCTATTATTATAATTTTCTTTTTTCGTCAAGCCTGTTTTATGTCAAGGATACACACTAAAACTCTTTTTTTTTTTTTGTGGTATAAGGAGGTCTCGAAACAGAGACCTTAGAAAAGAGGAGAGGGAAAAATGCCGTTGGGGCAGATGCGGGCACACCAAAACTTTTTAAGGGGGTGTTTGTAATTGAGGTTAGGTATTCAAAAAGCAGATTTAAAATTTTTTTGATTTAATTAATTGGTTTTTTTAATTTTTTATAAACTATTTTTTCCAAATCTGCTTCTGGAAAAAGCATCTATTTAATTGTTTCTCTCCAAAAACAGTTTTCAAAATTCAAAAAACTTAAAAATAAATTTTTTTTTTCAAAATACGCTTTTTGCAAAATAAATAACAAACGGACCCTTAAGTAGCCTAATGGATTTTATTATTTGTGAAAAAATTCTTGAATTAATTCAATCCTAATCTATTATATATATATATATATATAAAGAACTTCCTCCGTCTCAGAATGTTTTTCTCTTTTTAATGTGGCACTAGAATCTCGCTGTCATGGCTTTAATTGAGCTTCTTTGTCTTACTACTAATAATAACGGTATTAAATCATTAACAATCTAAGTAATTAACTATAATACCTTTTAATTCTCAATTTTTTCACAACATATAATTTCTCACCTACAATTATTAAAGTATGTATTAAGGCGATGATTAAAATTGAAAAAAAAAATTTACAGTTGCATTGTTTTTTATAAAAATGGACAATCATTTTGATGCAAAAATTTCTCCAAAAAAGAACACATTTAGAGAATGAGGGAGAATAACTAATTTGCATACATTACAAGTTATAACTTGATTGGTCACTAAATTTATTCTTGAACCTAATCGAAGTGATTTCTAGCACATTATTTTAACAAGTTCCATAAATAAGGCTTCATTTGTTTTCAGAAAATATTTTTTTTATTTTTCAATATTTGATTTACTTCTGAAAAAATAAATCAAAAGAAAATATCTTTCAAGTTAACTAAAAAATCTCAAAAATGAGAAAATAAATTCGCATTCTAATGGAAAATTATTTTTCAATACTTATCTGATTAAAGAAAGAAAGTACTCTTCACTTTTTTTTTCTAGTGTTGCAGTCAAATCTAGAAAAATATTTTTACCAAAAAATAAATTATTTTTGGAAAAAAATGAAACCTAAATAAGGAAAAGAGACAATAAAACATTAATGTCAAAATGGGGATTATTATAAGGGAAAGCACATGTAATACAAATGAGATGACCAATATATAAGTTGGATCCCAAGCAATAATTGATCTTGTTAATGAGCCGCTATTGAAGAGGAGCGGAATGATGGTTAGAATGGTTAAGTGAAGGGCAGTGGGACTATTTAAAGAAAGGGCCTTAAATGTGCAAAGGGTTCTGGCAATGGTCTGCTCAGTTCAAAACGGACAAGGTGGAGCAAAGCTCAAAGTATTGTTTGGCAGATGTGCCCCCAGTGCAATTATTTTATTATTTAAACCAAAAAAACCAACAATATTAAAAGCAAGCGAGAATGAGACAAATGAAGTGTAACTAGGCTGTCGTAAGGTTCGCTAGATTCCCAATGAACGCGCATGATCACGTGCATCGAAAGCAAAAATATGGAAGACAGACAGTTACCCACTGTATCCATTTTCTGTTTTCACAACGTATAAATTCACTTACGATTACCTACATTTTTTTGGCAATACATTAGATTTCTTAATTATTTTAAAATAATATATTCAACATCTTATATTTTTCTACTGAATTACTAGACACATAATTTTATTTAGAATGATATTTTTTCTATTGGCTGCCACGTGTCTTTAAATATGTAATGGATGCATTTTAATAAGATATATATATATATATATATATATATATATATTACAGTCACCCAAAAATTATAAAAAATAAATTAAATTTTGAGGATAAACTGTGTATATAAACTTTTTTTTGAATAAAATAAAAGCTTTTGTTAAGAAAAAAAAAAAAAAGGTCCTATTTCTACCACCATTTTTGCTCTATCCAATTTCACAAATAGTTTAATTGTCGTTAAGATGTGAAAGGGATATTTCAAATGAAATGACACAAATGCCCTTTACATAGTATTGCAATGAAAAGATAATTCATAAAAAAGTAAGAGAGAGTTGGGTCTATACCTGGCGTCGCCGAAGACCCCAGCGTTCATCGTAAGTTGGTTAATTAAAGCAGCGGACTTGGGCTCCACGCTCGAGGCTTTCGAGTACTGAGCGCTTAGGCCAGCTCCTGAAGGCACAAAGAATGCTCCATTTACCAATATGTCCCCATCTGTCCTCCAATTCCAGTCTGTCCACTCCCTCTCGTCTGTATCCACGCGCTTTGTCACCTGTCAATGCCATCGAATTATATATCACTTTGAATTTTTCAAAAAAGAATTTTGAACACTACGCTGCTAAAAACATCGTGAAATTACTCATTCTGCTATTTAAATATATTATTTTGCCCCAAGTTTAAGAGGCTGGCACTCACCAACTTCGCTATCATTCTGACCAAGTCTTTATTTTGCGGGTAACGTTCCCTATTTTATCCCGTTATTACAAGTTCTATTTGAGGGAAAAATTAACCTATCATTAAATTTCGCGAACCATTGCTGCAGAAGACGCGTAAAGTCTACGCGTCACCGTGGCAAGTGGTCAAGCTGCAGAATGTCCATCCTCTATAATCTAGGATAAAAAAAGATTTGCCTATTGCTATACTCTTACTTTCTATCCCCACCATGACGAACCACTACAAAGAGCAGGAGCGCAAAAAAGCCACGCGCCACCACTGTACTTGGCAATAAACCGCCGGGGACACGTCTCTTTCAATTATCAAGTTAAAAGTCAAAAAAGTCGCCAACAAATAATATTAATCAATCATCCCTTTCCCTGCCTCCCTACCCAAATATAATAAAATCAAAAAGAAAAATAAAATAAAAATAAATACTGACCTCTTTAGCGTTAGGATCAGCCGGTGCAACATAACGGTTACCTTGACTGTTAATGGTAGGGTTAGCACTACCTCCGATAGCATACATCTCCCAGTGTAGGAAATCATTATTGACTACGTGTATATACCCGCGTCTACACCGAGGCATACGCTGCACCAGCGCTTCACCGAATCTATTAAACGCAATGGTAACTTGCATTCCCGAGTCTAAAACGTACCTATCATCATGTCCCAGTAGCATCACTTCATCATGATGAGAAAAATAGTTGTTTGATATTGTGATCCCAGTGGACCCCATTATAGCATCAATCAACCCATCAGTGCAATAAGATAACGAGCAATGATCTATCCATATTTTCTGGGACCCAAATATGGAGATTCCATCACCGTCCGATCTCCCTCTATGTCCAACGTGGGTTGGGGATGAAGCTATGTTCGTGTTCCCTGATGGCTTGCAATTGTAGATATGGATGTTGTGGATAATAATGTGGGAAACATATTGTAGTGTGAGACATCCATTGCCCGTAATGTGGACGTTAGCACCACGGCCGTCCACTGTTTTGTAGTTATTGAAGATGAGCTCGTGTGTGAGCTTGATGGTCATGCTGGTGGAGAAGATGATCCATAACGGTTCGTTTTGGATTACGCCGTAACGGAGAGTACCCGGAGTTGGGTTGGCAGGGTCGCGGTCGGAAGAGTCGGTGACGACGTAGATCTGGCCGCCTCTTCCGCCGAGTGAACCTTGGCCGAAACCAATACCGCAGTCTGCTAGCCGTTGGCGGTTGTTAGCCCAGTTTGGGTCGCACCTCCAGCAGTCGTCGATTGGGTTTCCGGTTTGGCATTGGTCCTTTTCTTCTATGGATAAAAGTCTTCTTTTTGATAGAGATGCATTGACCCTCCTGCAAGTTTGAATAAATAAATTAATAAAGACTGTTATGTTTGAAATAAAATGTAAAATGTGGGATAATAAAACAGAGAAAAACAGAGCGATGCAGGATTGCTCTCTTTGGCAGATGGGAAAATGAAGAAACCCTTTAATAAGTATATAAATAACCTCAAATCAACAGAATCAACAGGGACTTCTCATGAGCACATAAGATATATAACTGCTCCCTGTTTGGTTACTTAGAAAATGCAATAAATTAGGGAAAATGCAATCTACTCTAGGATTTTGTACATGCAATCTAGTCTAGGAAGAAATTTTGTTTCAATAGTGCTTGTGAAAACATAGAACCCCAAAATGGGAAAATTACGAGTTGGAATCTGAACATGGACAGAAGCAAAATCTTGAAGAACAGATAGAAACCCAAAATGCAAAAGCAAAAAATGAGCTAAACCCGGATGTGGGTTCCCAATCTTTTATAGATTAAGCTTAAAAAGGCTCACCGTTGAACATCTTGGGCAACAGATTCAGGGTCAGAATATTGATGAGGAAGACTGAGATTAAAGTTAGTAGCTGAAATAACAATGGAGAAAGGGCCGAGGAAGAAAATTAAGAGAATGCAGAAGTTAGGAAGCATCCTTGAAGCAGCAATAATGATGTATAATAGGCTGGATAATTTGTTGTTTTGCTATTCTTTTTTTTTTTATGTTTTGCTTCTCTGTTTATGTTTGAAAAAAAAAAAGGGAACTCCGTTAAGAGATGATTGAATAACAAAGATGTCTTGCTTTTGAATGAACAGCAAAAACAACTCCAACAAACATTGGAAACTGCAAAGTATTGGAAAATGTGTTGCGTATATATAATAAAAACAAATATTAGAACAATGAAAGCTAATAATTTTAAAATTAGTGTAGGGTTTTGGGTTTTTTTTATGCTTATCAAATCTTAAGTAAAAGAATGGTGGCTGTGATGGAGACAACCATTGAAGAAGAAAAAGAGGTGAATGCTGAATAGAGAAGGCAGAGAGAGAGAGAAAGGGTCTCTCTCTTCGTCTCTAATTCTCTCTTTCTCGCAGTAGATGACATTCCTACCTTGCTAGCTAATTATTCTAAGTGATAGTAAAGACCAAAGAGATCAAAGGAAGGCAATAAATTAATAAAAAATCAAATAAAAAAGAGACATTTTAGAGTGAGAATTTAAAGAAAGTTGGGATTTTTAACGGCTTTGGGTGAGAACAGAGAGATTCTTTGCGGAATGGCTGCCAGTACGCATGTTCTCTTCTTTCTTTCTTCCTTTTCCTTTTTTTTTTTTTGACAATTAGGTCCCGCCTCTGTTAAAGAGACAAAAAAATACCAGTTTCACTTTTTAGGGCTGGTAGATAGTTGATACTGATAAAGACCGCAGCTTTTTGCAGTAATTTTTTTTTTAAAATTTTTTTCTTTGATTTGCCTTTTTACGTCTTCTTTTCGAGTAAAAATAAGAAGACTTTGATTTAAATGATGAGTAATTCATATTTTAATC
This sequence comes from Triadica sebifera, assembly GCA_023653625.1. Lineage (NCBI taxonomy): Eukaryota > Viridiplantae > Streptophyta > Magnoliopsida > Malpighiales > Euphorbiaceae > Triadica > Triadica sebifera. Next base: position 11,254,626 of record CM042898.1, on the reverse strand, counting down.
TGTAAACTCTTGCTTATCTTAGTTAATTTTATTTTAAATCTCCTTAAAGTTTTACCTATCATTACACAGAGGCTCCTTTTGCACACCCAATTATTTTTCAGGAAAATAATTGGTTAAGGTATAACAGATATGTTAACTACATTTTTCTGTATAATATTTTTTTCTTCTACAAAAAAATTATTTTTGTCTATTATACTATAATACCCTTATTATATAAAATTACAGATATAGCAAGAATTTTTTTATTATAATATTTTGAAGATTTATTTTCTATAAAATACCATTATTTATTTTTATAAAAGTAATTAAATAGGGAAAGATAAGAAGAAGATTATTGTAAAATCACTAATATAATAAAAAGGAATGAAAATAAAACAGGAAGAAAATTTATTGTGTCAAAATAACAGAAAAATACAGAATAAAAAATAAATTCCAATTCTAAACAGGAAATATATTTCATATTCCTAACTTACACTTATTTATTTTTAAGGAAACAAATACATAAAATAGAAAAAAAAGGTTATTCTCAAACTATTATTATAATAAAATTGAAAAAATATCATATATATATATATATATATATATATATGATCATTTAGGAAAAATTTATTTTGTAGTCTCTAAATTATAGCGAGTTATTATAATCTTTTATTGCGTTTATTTATATTATTAAACTATTATTTTTATTTAATTTCATTTTTAAATATTTATTTACTTCATTTCTAAGTCCAATTTAAATGGCAAGAATAAAAAATTAATATTTTAATAAATGATATTAAAAATATTAATATTTTTAATAAATGATATTAAAAATATTGATATTTTATTCAACAAATATTTAACTCAGTTGAAGATCATCTCTAATGGTACCAACGAGCAATATTTCATCTACAGCTTTTCTTGTCATTATATAGCTAAGATTTCAAAGGTAGATTTTGATTTTTACAACGCATCTAATCCAATCTCTCTCCATAGCACTCCACCAAATATAATCACTTTATAACGTCCGATTTTTAGGGTTTATAAGTTAGATGAGTTGTTGTAAGTGAGTGTGAGTAATTTAAGAGGTTAAAAATAGCTAAAAAGGTGTTTTAACGCCCATGAATGGTTGTTCACATCAGTGAGAGTATTGTGCTTTAAAATGACATAGTTTTGAACTTGTTCACGTCCATAAATGGGATTTCATGATTGTGAATGTTGTGGTTGAGTTCACATCCATGAATGATAATCAATAGAGTAGGTGATTAGATCTGCGATTGTCTCTCTTTTCCATGCTTTTTCTACTACCCTAGCTACTCCACTGGTCCTATAAACTAGACCTACACGATGCTCGTATTTTCTTCACCATCCATTGTTAAATATTGTTGAAGTTTGAACCTAAGTGGAAAGGGTGAGTTGTGATGTAAAATCTAAGCTCGGGGTTTGGAGTGGTTTGTATCCATTTTCTAGTATTAAGAGCTAAGGGTGATGTTTTCGTGTTAATAAGAGCTAAAGAAAGAAGTGAGGATCATCCAAAAGGACAAGCAAGCTAAGAACCTTGAAGGATTTAGGCTCCATTATTTAAGTTTAGTACATATATGCATATTAGTTCACTTAATCTTGTATGTTGTTGTGTTTTATGCCATGAAATGTGATAAATGTTATAAATGCACTTCTAGAATGTATATAAATGATGGTGGTATGATATAATTGTTAGAAATTCCATGGAATGAGTTATGATGGCTATGATATTCAAGAAATCTTTAGGCATGATTTGTGTTTAGAATATTTTGATTTATGTTAAAGTCATGTTGTTAGAATGATAGGTTGTTAAATGTTGATATGAGTGAATGACATTGGTCAATCTTAGAGACCCTAGCATATAGTTTTGGTGATACTCTGTTTTCGATTTTAAAATTCTAGAAATTCATGCTTGTGACATGATAGTCACGCTTGTGAATGATGCACACAAACATGTTTCATGACCATATTTGAGTACCAAAAAGAAATTACCCGTCTAAGTAATATGCATTTGATTTGATCACGAGCAAGATTGATAAACATTGAAGATTTGAAGATGGCCTCAAAGCGAAGATCAAAGATTTTGTGACAGCTCTCCAGCATATGAGTTTGTCAAAGCTAGTATCTTCCACCATTAATGTGGAGAAGACGAAGAGGAAAATAGTAGAAGAAGCTTTCAGGAAAACAACAACTTCAGTGGCTCAGACTTTAGGAGATAGAAGCCAATTCTCTTAAGGACACTCATAGAACAAAGGATTAGGGCATAACCATTTTCAATCAAGTTCGTTCAGAAATGGGACTATCCTCTAGGACCATGTTAGCCATAATTAGTACGCTAACCCAGACTGTTAGAGATGTTGCTCCAGTTTGTGGGACATGCCACAAAAACTATATGAGAGAGTGTTGATCAGTTACAAGGGTTTGCAATAAGTGTGGGGATTAAGATCATTTCAATAGAGACTGGCCCCTTTTAGTTTAGAGACTCTTATGTAAACTCAAGGGCCAAAGCCCACAAAAAGGCTAGAAAATGGTTAGGCTTGAAGTGGAGCTAGCCAAGCCAATTTTGAGATGGTGAACATGCCATAATCTAGTAAAGTGTCTGCAAAAATCTATGCCATAAGGGCTAAAAAAGATCAAAAGCTTGCAAATGTTGTTAATGGTATGTTATCTCATCTTAGTTACATATTCCCCAGTTGTTCGTAAAAAAATAAGTTAGATAGATTGTATTGAGTGAGTGTGAGCAGATTAAAAGGTTAGAAATAATTAGAATGGTAGTTTTACACCCTAAATAGTTGTTCACACTCGTGAGAGTGTTGTGTTTTAAAATGTCATAATTTTGAAATTGTTCATACCTGTGAATGAGATTTCACAGTTTGTGAATGTTATGGTTAAGTTCACGACTGTGAATGATAGTCAACAGAGTTAGTGAGAAGAACTACAATTTCCTCTCTCTAGCATGCCACCCTCATCTTCTTCACCATTTTCACCTCTTTAAACACCCAAAACTCCATTGTTAAACCTTGTTGAAGCTTAAACCTAAATAGAAAGGATGAATTGTGGAGTGAAACCTAATCTCCGATTTGGAGTGGTTTGTGTTCTTTTTTCTGGTATTGAAGGCTAAGGGTGATGTTTTCATGTTGATAAAAGTTAGAGGTAGAGGTGAGGATCATCCAAGAGGACAAGCAAGCCAGGAACCTTGAAGGGTTTAAGCTTTATTTTTTTAGGTTAGTACATATATGCATATTAATTCTCTTAATCTTGTTTGATGTTGCATTTTATGCCATAAAATGTGAAAAATGTTACAAATGTGCTTTTGGAATATACGTACATAATGGTGGTATGATATAATTAATGGAAATGCCATGGAATGGGTTATGATAGCTATGATGTTCAAGAAATATTTGGGCATGATTTTGTATTTTGAATGCTTTGATTTATGTTAAAGGCATGTTGTTAGAATAATATGTTATTGAATATTGATATGAGTGATTGACATTAGTCAATCTTAAATATATTTGCATATGGTTTTGGTGATACTCTATTTTTGGTTCTGAAATCCTAGAAATTCAAACCATAAAATGATGCACATAAACTTGTTTCATGTTTCATGCTAGTGACAAAAGAGTCACGTAAATGAAACATGAAACCAAAAAATGCCCAGAATAGGCATAAACTTTCACATTGCATCACGGCTAAAAAGTCATGAATGCATAGGTTTACACAGGTGAACATTGACATCTAGTTTTTGTTGTTTGATCCATGGTTATGAATGGTTGGTTTCATACCCGTGAAGTATATTTCACAACTTTGAATACGGTGTATCATATGGGCAATAGCTTTTCACGTGAATGATCACAATTTGGCTTATGGGTGAGGGTACCAGTGAATCATGTTAGTTTTATATATGCAGTTTTTGGTTTTTAATGCTATGTGATTGGTTAATATATTGATTTTATTATATATTTTTGAACATGAATTGATGTGATAACAAAATTAAAAAAATGGGTTAAAGGATGAGAAATATGTTTAAATGTCATTTTTTCTAATCTAGGACTTAACATAAAATAGATGACATATGATTGAGCAAGTTATGATACCGTAAATTATCTTATTAATCAATCAGGGTGGTTTAAGCTCGAGTTATGAGTACTCCTGATTTGAGAGACTAAATTAAGCATATTTTGATAAAGGAAAAAATAGCTTAAGCTCGGGTTATGAGTGTTCTTGATTCTATTTTATTTATCATCAATGTGGCTTTAACCTCGGGATGTGAGTGCTTTTGATTTGAGGGGCTTGGATGAGCTTTTACAAACAGTGACAAATAGACTTAAGATCAGGTTATGAGTGTCCTTATAGCATAACCTGCATCTGGATAGTCTGATTTAAAGTTTTAGGCAAAACATATTAAAAAGAAACTAACAAAGAGTTTTGGGCAAGTAAATGAACTAAAAGGAAACAAGACTATAATAAATGATAAGTCATGAACAAAACAAAGTAAGACGAAGAAAGAGGTAAAAATGCAGTGTTCTGGTCATATATATAAATGTTTGATATTGATAACTTCTTATTGTATTGTGTAATTATAGTATATGTGCATGAAAGGTAATATGCTAGTATTACCATGCATTAAGATAGTTGTTTATGATCATAATAGCATAATATGAATAAGTATAGTAATGATATGATTTATATGATTACATGATAAATTTTTATGTCTAAATGTGCTATTAAATTTTCAGTAACTTAGCATGTGAGTTTCCTGCACACAAGTTTGGAGTTTAATGGATAGTTAAAGTTGATACAAAAAGAAGAAGCATTTATACCAAAAGTCAATGTCAACCCTTAGGAGGTTTGATTTCATGTCATTTTTTTTGTACATAACATAAGTTTTTGGGTTTATGTTTTGTATATACCTTTTTATTTTAAAATCATATATTGTTTTAAATGATGTATTTTGTAAACCATAGGCTAGGTTAGGCAAATTATGGTTTTATATGGAAATTATCTTATGGGATAAAAGTTTATGCACGTTGTACGAATTTATATATTAAGCTTAATTTTAGTAATATAATTTGAGATAAAGTTTTACAAAGGAAGAAAAATATAATTTTTTTTTAATTTGCACAAGTTTTTTACAACAATAACTAGTAGCATTCATTCAATTAATTGAGAGAAATCCTGATTAGATGGGTGGGTGTTATACACTCTCACGGTCAATGAGCATTATTGGTCGTCACTAGTCATTACTCAGCTAGTCAAAATCTAGTCATTAATGTTAGTTCTATCATATCACTTGTAGTACTGTCTCGCCTAACCAGGATTAGCCCGACTAAACGAATGAGTGTCACACAACCTGTATGCAGAAAATCTGTGAAAATTTTAAATTTTTTATTTGTAGCATGACCATGATGATTTGCATAAAACATAACGCAAATATAATATTTGATTTAACATTTGAAATCATAATTTCATAAAAATATGACTAATCCTTATCCAAGAGTTTACAAAAATATATGCCTTTGACATAGGTTATATAATTATTACATTTACATACATGTATATAAGTAAACAATCCCCTTAATATGATATGTACAAAAATGCAAAAGTGTGAAATTTGAATACAATTCAATTATCACCTAATTAACACACAACATGTCATATATTGGAAATTTGAATGCATATATGTATATACCTCTAATGGAGCCTCAAAACCATGCTTCTCTCAAGCTTGTTTATCCTTTTGGTTTGTTTCATCACATTCTCTTTTAACTCCTATCACATATAACATATCTATATCAAAATCTATAACCTTTAAACTTAGCTTTTAAAGCCATAAAGATGAAAACCCTAACTTTAACTCTTCTTACAACCACTTGCTATGACCTTTAAACAACTTAAAAGAGATTTTTAACCATAAATTCTCACAATCAAGCCATAACCTAATCCATTTGAAATGGGTCTCTACCATAAACAAACTAGGCATGATCAAAGTTATAAAAGCTTGTAAAAATGAAAGGAAAACGTGATTCCTTACTTCAATTGAATGAAAAACAGTTGGAATGGAATATTTGACTTCTCTCTTACTTCTTTGGTTCAGACTCCTTAAGAACATCATTTTTTTGTGCTATCTTTTTTCCCAAAAACTTGTTTAAACCTTAATCTTTTGCTTTGGTTTAGGTGTTTAGGGCTAGAAATCAAATAAAAATATAAGATATTAGCTTCTGGTGTGAGAAAACTTCGAATTGTAGGGTTCCTTTTGATTTTTAGGTCATGAAAAAAAAGAACAACCAATAAACCCTGTGATATTCACGGGCATGACAACTACTATCACGGTCGTGAATCTACTTAAACTTAAAATTCTATCTCGCGATGGTTCACAGTCGTGAAAGTATTGTCACGGGTGTAAACCTTGTGATATTTCACTTTCTTGTCTCTTTTTAACTCCTTTGTCATAACCCTTAATCATATACTTATATCTCTTAATCCATATTAATTACTAAGCCCTAATTACAGATGTCACACCACTAGATACATTTTTATCCTTTCCATCTCTGGCCACTCCTTCCCCATCTCATTTAAGTTTCACCACCTTTCATTAGACACCAACAGAATGTTCAAGATATTCCACTTCAATCGGCCCAAAAAATGAGAGGCTTTTGAGATATATAAGTTGTTGGGTACTATATTTGGCAATATATAGAGATTAAGCAAATCAAACAACTCTTCGATTTTGATCCATGCTTTATAGTTTCGGTAAGAATTAAGCATGACATCATAGTTGGTGATGAATAAAGATTAGGGTTAAAGTGATTTTAGATTTTTTAAGAATTTTTAATTTTTAATTTTTTACTTTTAATTTTTTATTTTTAGTAAATAAAATAATTTATGTATTAAAAAGTTATTAAATTAAAAGACAGACATGTGGATTAACAATGCATGCGTATCACTATTGTCCGTCCCCTTATAATTAGAACTAGAACTAATGTAAATAAATGTTTAAAGATATATTTAAATAAAAATGATAGCTCAGGTACCAATTAAACACAATAAAAAGTTAGCGATTGAGTCGAATAACTCATTATAGTTTATAAACTTAGAAATGAGTTTTGTCAATCACTTAAAAGTCATATGTTCTCAAACCAAAAAATGCCTCTTACGACAAGCATGCAAAGTGGTAAAAAAAACTTAAGAAGGCTATGACCAAACACAAAAGCAATCAAATTATCCAAAGAATGATCAGGAAAAAGATCAAACCAACTTTCTAGATGCAAAGGCATGATCAAGTTTTTCAAGTACCTAATTATTCGAGCCCATGTACTTGTTGTTAGAGGAGTGCTCTAAAGGCAATCGCCTTTAGCACTTATTGTACAAATTTATTTGACTAATAAAAAGTTTTTTCATTTATTTGATATTCATTTGATATATAAATTGATAAGTGATTTTAAATGAATTAATGAACTCCTTGATACATAACATAACATGAAAGAAATCATGATGAGATCATGATATTGAGATTCTTATCATGTGTAATTATGTTAGTATCAAAATTATCTCTAGTCATAGGATTAATGAGACGGAGCATTATTAATCCAGACAGACTAACACATGTTACACTCCTTGATTGGATCAAGTAGTAGATCTCATAATCTATAAACATGAGATGTTTAGAGTTAGCATGTGGATGCTTGCTAAGTGTAGCTAAGTACATTGGATGACCAACTATGAGACAATCATATGGATAATCTATTCAAATGTCAATGATAGTCTTATCATAACAATGGTGCAAGTATCCTTAGACTTGAGGTACTCAAGGATATCTTGAATATTGATAATGTATTTTGACACTATTCCTTATTACCTCAGAGAGGTAGCTCATAGGGTGGTGATTGGATACAACTTGAGGTATTCGAAGGTAATTGGATAACCAACAGAGGATTCACCACTCTTGATAGAAGGAGTGCATACCCATGGCCTTTTGTCGTGGTCATTACTCAGGAATCTCTGACCGAAGTGGAAATATCATAAAAATAGTCTTCAATGACATATCTAATAGAGTAATCAGCCTCAAGGACAAGAACTAACATTACTTGGACTAGAAGTGACGTGGTCAGTCTAATAGGAGTTGACACATGTCCATACTCTGAACCAAGTGGGGTATAGAATGATAAAAGGAATAATTGCACATAAATTGTCTATGAAAAGGTTCGTAGTCAAACCACTGACTTTCCGGTGAATTGGGGGTCATGATGTGTTGCTAGATACCCCTCATGATCTGCTTAAATTAATTGTTAATTTAAGTGGCCAACATAACTAGGAACCTAATGGGTCACACGCATTGAATGTATGGAGAATGAGTAAAATGGTATTGGATAGGATCCAAAATATGAGAGAATTATTTCGGGATGGATCGCGATGAGATTGCATGGAAAAATCGTTCGGGAGGGTCATGGGCCCGTACGAGGTCACGTGGGCTAGGCAGGGGCTGCCCAGCAGCAGCCCGCAGCAGGCCCAACACGCTGCTGCCTCCCACCCATTGGCCAACGACAGTTTTTGGCCTTAATTAGGCCAATTATAGCCAATTACTATTCATTCATTTCCCTTTTCTCCATTTTGACTTTTCATCTTTTCTTTGAATTTGATTCAAATAGAAAAGACATTAAATGACAAAAAATAGACATGAAAATATTTTTTTGTGAAAAAAATATTTTTAAGACAACAAAATTCTCTTAAAAACACTTTCAAAACTAGCATTTTGAATTTGTTCAAACTATTTCTCTTGATAGTTTCTTATTCATTTTTTGCGCGGATTATCATTAGAGACATCCTAGTGTGGATTGTTATGGTTTGCTACAACCCAACAAAGTGAGGATTTGAAGAACAAATAATAAATTACAAGGTATAATTTTTTAACATTTATATTTATATAAATTAGTTTTAATGGTACAAGTATGATCTTTTGTTTTGGATTTTGAAAATTTTATTTTTTCCGCTACGTTTATGAATATGATTCATTCTTCAAAACCCAACACTTGCTCCAAGTAAAATTGAAGCAGTTAAGAGAATGTTAAATGACCTACAACTAAAATGGTTTGAAAGAAACCATGTATAAAAGAGAACAAATGATATGCCTCATCTCGCTTATCATTAATAGTAAACAAATCATTGAGATCTGCCAATTATCACTTACGAGAGATAGGACCAACCAACAAGATGAGTGATGAGATTTCATCTTCACCGTTTTGAAATCTCATAAAATCTAATCAGCCATAAGGGAGGGTGAAGAGCAAAATCAATAGGTAGATCAACATGGTTATTCGAAAAATTTTCCACCAACATAAATCCTTATCTCTATAGTTTGCAAACCCTTCACTGTGCATTATCTATCAACTTAGAAGCAACCATTGTAATGAAAAACATTTTTTTTACAAATTCTTAAAACAATTACTATGAATTAGAGTTTTAATGAGAAAACCATATTAAGTTTATTAAAAAGCTACAAATCCTTAAGAGCTCGAATTAACTAAGCATTGTCAAGTCCTCGATAGTTCTAAATTAAACAATTCATGGCTTTTGATGTGTTCAGAAATTGCAACCAACCAATAACATGTTTTTTTGAGGGAGAAAGTTGCATAGCCATGGCTAAAGATGTTCCCAATTTCCCACTATTGCTGACATTTTTATTTGCTCTATATCTTTTCTTTTCTTCCTCCATAATCATCATCGTAGCTTTCCTATATGATTCAACACATGCATATAGATTAAACCTAGCTCAACATTAGTTGTGGCCCTACCAATTGACTTGGTGTTATTGACTGAAATTTCAATATTACCTACAATAGAATTCCAATGAATCGTGATATTAGTGGCAATGATAGAGTGAGAAGTATCCTAATTTGCCAGATTTGAATTCATTTGAAGTTCCTAATTATAGGCAATGACTTTTGCTATTGTTTTTCCATTCAAATTTTGAATCCTTTGATTTTGCCTTCAGTTGGAAAATTCCAGTACGCAGCCAAGTCCCACATCCTTTTGATTTCTCTGGCTCAACTTTTTGAAAAATAACTTTATAATCTACATATTTGGGATCCAAAATACTACATACAAAACAAAATACAAACAATTGTTCATATTTGAACTTTAACTATTACAGTGCTTTCATCTTTCCTCTGAATAAGCTTCCCTTTTTTTTTTGTGACAATAGAACATCTATACAAATTCTAATATCCATATAATGTTGAGGAGAAGGAGATTTGATAACAATGTCATACTCTATGATACACTCAATAAATTTCCAATCTACACAACTAACTGCTCAGTCATATAACCTGTTGGTAGTCACATATCTTGTAATATCCCCCCACCCCAGCAACACTTACTCGGATAAGGGAGCACTATGTCATATTCTTCAAATATTTATTTAATAAATATCCAAAAAACAACATTTTTTTTATTTTAAATAATATAAAAAATAACATACATTTCATTTACAAGCATATATTTTATAAAACTTAGAGTAAATTTACAAAACCATAAAAAATAATTTATAACCAAAAAATACAAAAAGAACATGACTCATAGTATTCGAGTTTGGCTACTTTACTTGATAGGATAATTGTTAGCCTTATCTACTGGCCTTAACTCACTTTTTCTCTAGATCTGAGCAAGAAAAAACTCTCATGCTAAGCTCGAAGTTTAGTAGTGCATAAAAATAAGACAATAAAATATTTTCATACGATATGCAATCACATACTAATATATATATATATATATATATATATATATATATATATATATATATACCAAATTATTTATATTTCTTTCTTTTTCTTCATACCTATATATATATATATATCACCTGCGCGTATACCACTTGATCATTTATACCGAAATCTTATCACTTCCAACTCATACACTCATTTTATACAAATACTTTATCATTTCTCATCCTTATGTAAAAACAAATAATTCAATATATAAACATATATTATACTCTTATTTCTTTCTTATCTTATTTACACCCATAATATATAGGAACCACTAATTAGGATAACAGAGTTGGCCATCCATATATTATAAGAGTATCACCCGGGTATTATGGTATGCACATACAAGTATCATCACCAATATTAATATATAAGTATCATCATCGACATTAAGATATGTGTCATCACCGATATTAATATAGGTGTTATTATCGACATTAAAAAACTCCCTAATTGGCATGCCAAACTATCCATAACTCTAGTTTTAGGGCTTAATTCATTTCATTACTCATATCTTGTATATCAATCTCATACTTTATTTTATTTCATTCATCAAATACTTTTTTTCTCTTTATCAATTTCATAATTCTCTTATTTCCCTTCATTGCATATCCTTTCATATAATTTGGTGCATGAAAATTTCTCATTCATACTTGTTTACATATATAAATATTCACAGTTCATCAAATGCATTTTAAACATTAACTATCATGCCAAATGCTTGCATCATGCAAATTATGGTAAAATATAGACTATTACCTTAAATTATGCACAAACCTCTTTTCTTGCTCTTCTTCCATTTCCTAGATTTCATTTTCTTTGCCTTTACTAGCTTGAGGTTGATCATTCTCTCTTTGAACTCCTATAACATACAAAACAATAATAAAAAAACCTTTCTTTCCTTTTAACTCTCTAACCTTATCTTCTTTCTCCTAAAACCCTATACTCTCTCTCTTCCACTACAAGCTTTAAATGAGCTCTAAACTATGTTATGCTTTAGAAAAGATGAAAGAAGAGGGAAGAAACATCTTACCTTCACTCTTTTATCTTCTTAAACAACACTTTGGAGATTTCTCTTTTCTCTTCTCTTGCTTATTCTCATTCCTTTTTGCTATTTTTAGCTTCCTTAAATCTTGTTATGCTTGGTGATGCTTTTAACTTGTCCTTATCTCTCTACTTTCTCTCTTTCTCTCTCTAGAATTAAGATTGGCTATAAAGGTTTTGAGAGGAATGGATGAGACTGATTTTGTTGCAAAAAATGAAGTTAAAAACAAATAAGGAAGAACAAGAAAAGAAAAAAAAAAGAAACCAATTTTCCAACCTTGGGTCCCATCATTTGACCTTATAACATCATATTAAGCTTAATTAACATACTAGTCCTCTCTTCCTTTATTATGGTTGGCCAAGATATATATAAGTTTTCAAAATTTTTATTGTAATTGGCAAACATCTCATTTGATTATCTAATTTCAGTAAATTGTAAAATGATTCCAAAACTTTTTAAATTTTACAATTTAGTCTCTTACCTTATTTAACTTCTTTGCATTTTTAATATGCTTTATTTAGCATATCTCATAATTATTAATCATTATTTTGATTAATTCAAGTCAAAATCTGAATTTAGACTCCAGTAAGTCCAATACATTAATTTAGCGACACTTGCGATTCGATACCTAAATTAATGGATATGACATATCTAAACCCAAATTTTAGAGCAAGTGAATTCAAGCTCCATTGGATCCCCCTTGAGAAATTCTCTTAAGGACAAATAGGTGATTATTTAATATCCATGGGATGTTAAAAAAAAAAATTATTCATATCTCTCATGAAATTTTTGAAAAGTATAAATTCACTCTCCTTCATCTTTGACAAGAAAATTACAACCAAAATTACAACCAAGACATTAATGAGTCATTTGGTACATAGAATTGTTTAATTAAGCTATAAGATTAACCACTAATTTTATGTTTGGTTCAAAAAAATTATATTTGGTTTAGTAATCTCATGGACTTACTTAACCCATAGAATGAGTTTTAATTAAAACCTACATCCTCTATGTCTTTATTAATTCTTATCTAATGAGATTACTAATCCTTACATTTATAAAATTATAAATCCAGAATCTTTTCCCTTCCGCACATTGATATATTGGTAGATAATATTGCTGGTAATGCTATGTTCTCTTTTATGGATGGATTTTCGCCTTTGCCCTATTATTAACATATTTATATATATTTTTGCTTAAAGCTAAAAACTTGTTGGTCTATTCTAACTACAAAATATATAAGTCATATGAATTTTCTTGCACCTTCAATGTCAAACTATATACTTCCGGGATACAAAAACTTAAAATAGAATAATTTTTTTTTATTATTATTTTTAAATGTTATCTTTTTCAATTGTAATATATTAAACTGTTTTAAACGCACATGGAAAAACAAACATGAGAATATTCAAAATTAAATAAAAAAATTAATACTAATCAATAACATAAAATTATATATATAATAAAAAAAACTTACTGAAAAAATGGTGATACAAACTCAAATTTTTATTTATTACATTGATATTGTATTTTTATTTAATTAAATTTTTTATTTATTTTATTTAATTATTAATTATTATATTTCGGTCTTTAATTCGGAATGAAAGAGTTCGCTTTGACCGTTAAGAGTAGGTAATCCGTTCCCTGTGTCTTAGTTCCCTATCTGCGATACTGGTAGTTACTGAAAATTTTTTACTAAAATATAGGAAGGTCGGGTTATGGACTGATAAAGAATTCTTTTTTTTTTTCTTCGAAACCCATTAGAAATTCGAAGGGTCAGTGTACGAAAATGTGAGAAAATTGAGAATAAGTGTTGGGAATAATAAGGAATAAAATAGGAATTCAACCATTTTTATATATAAGGAAAAAAGTATTTAAGTAATTTAATTATTTTACTAATTTATCTCATTATTTAAACAGTGAAATCAAATATGTGATTATAACTTTAGATCAGTTAATATAAAAATTAAAATATTTCTACAAGTTATCTAAATTCGGCTCCAACTTAATTACATCTAACATTAATATTAATCATATAGCTTAAACAATCCAGGAACTAATTGGTTTTATGAAGTATCCTGAAAACACCAAAATTAACCTAAGAAGCTTTTCCGCAAGGCAGAGTTCATACACCAATATTTTTGGTACTGTCTTTCGAAATAGTAGCAATCACATAAAGTTATGTAAAAGTACAATAATGACTCGTCAATAGTTTTTTTGAAACAATGAATTAATATAAACCTGAAAACAATATTAATAATTATAAAACAAGAAACTATGGTGGTTGATTTAAAAAAATAAAAAAAACTTGTCGTATGGATAATAGAATTCTTATATGTCTCACGTAATATGCAAATAATTGAGTGGTACGATACTAATTGAAATTATTTAACAAAGAAAAAAATATATTTCATCAGAAATCAATGAGTTGGAGTGGGCCTCCTAGTTTTTAATGTTTCATGTGGAATGATATTAAAATCATTTTTAATTAATTAAACTTCTATCGAATTTCAATCTTACCCTCTAAATCATTCAGCTATGCTCCAATAAATAAATTTGTCCTTATAAAAAACAATGACTAAAATAGCTTACATAACCTATATTACCATCTTTTTAATATCTAAAATATTATGAGTATTAATTTCAGGGAGAATCATTTATGGTCTAGTCGATTGAAGAAGTCTTCCAAATAATCTAGCTTCAAATCCTATCATATCTCCCCCCAAATATATACCTGATAAAAAAGAATATTGATTTCATCAAAAGAGCATGTTTGTCAAAAAACAAAAAAAAAGAATTATTGAAATAATTTAGTATAATTAATAGAGTTGGTAATTTAGATGTACAACCAATTGCCTTGGAATTGAATTTTTTTTTTATCGGTAAATAAGAAATTCAAAAGCTACTCAAATTTATATATTTTCTCCATCTTTTTTTTAAAAAAAAAATTATCCTCAGATTACTCATGGAAAAAGGAAGCTTATTATTATTTTTATTTTTTTAAATCATTCTTGAGAAAGATTGACTTCTACGTGAGGCGGCTAAAGCTATAGTATTTGTCGCATATCCTCATCTAAAATTGCTGCATTATTTGCTTAATCTATATCTTAAACTTGACTTTTGAGTGCATCTAACCCAAAAAAAATCTTAATTTATCTCTTAAATCTTAATTTATCAATGACTGCAAGTTGCTACTTAATCATTGATCATTTATTTAAAAAATATTTATGGGTTTTCAAAAAAAAACTTTTATATGTATTTTATACATACCAATATTTTATCATAATTAATTGTCATTAGCTTCTACTTGGGCATGGTATAATCATGTTATTTCGTGTTGAAATGTATTATTATATCTAGGGTTGCAATTCGTGCATTTCGTATCAATCAATTAATATTTGTGTTAATTTTTCTCAATTCGTATTCCATTCATTTATTATCATAACGTAAATGGATTGATCCATAAATATATTTATTACTATATTATATGTTAGATTGTATAAAATAGTATTATTTTAAACCATATGTCGTTTTTATATTTTTAAATTAAAACACATATTGTTTAATTATTGCAAAAAATTATATCTAATTGTTAAATCGTTATAAAAATACATATATTTTATATTAAGATGATTGTCCAAAAAACCACTAAAATATCATTTTAAATGTTAAAACGGGTTGTAATCCTATCAACTTATGTTAAGAGACTTAACTCACATTGAATCTATTTATTAATCGTATCACTTAAATGGATCGTGTTTGTGTGGTGTTAAATTTGGAGTAGCTGATCATTAGCTGATTAGCTGATATATATATATATATATATATATATATATATATATTCAATAAAGTTACTTACATTTTAGCATGAAATTATATTTTTATGATTAAATAAGTATTTTTATATTATTTTAGTATAATATATAATGTATATTATTTAGAAAATATGACCTCTATTAATATATCTAAATAGATAATAGATATGCTAGCAAAAATGATCATTTTTGGGCTCTTAAACTGCTTGCCTATTATCTATTTTGGTATATTAATATAGGTTATATAAGGGTCATTTTTGGTATCAGAGCCATGATTATTTTATGAAAAAAGGAGTATTATATATGTGTTTAAACTAACCAAAGATTGAAGAGTCTTCTAAACTCATGGAAACAAATTCAACTCTTTTATCTTCTGTAATTGCACCTCTTTGCCTTTCTCATTTCTCTTCATTTAGAACCTCTCATAGTAATAAGTTAGACTTTCTTTATGAGCTTCAATACATCCCAAATGAATAAAAAATTTCAATTATTGAGATACCCTTATGATGCTTACAATCAATCTAAATCCTCCTAGAAAACCAATATCCAGTCTTTAGTAAAAAGAACCTCCATCTTGGTTAAAAGAATATGTATTGTCTTTTTCATTTGATCATTGCACGATCAAAGCAACACAAGAAGAGCAATTTGTCTTTTTAGAAATTCCTCTTGAGTTCCTTACTCTTTGGAAATGAGATGAATATTCTCTCATCCATTTTGGAGCCATCACACTTGCTCTTTCATACCATTGGAGAAAATGCCTTCATGTCTTTGCAAAGATAACCTTATTGGATATTAGGTGCTTGTAGTACCAACATGCAATAATTTGTACTATTGAAACTTCTTTAACTGCTAGAACGATGATGTTTATCTTTTTTTCAAACTTCAACTAGTCTTTTGATGATCCTTACGTGCTTTTAGCACTAAAGGTTCAAGTTCAAATCACTAGTGATCCCCATGTCATGTCAGTAACTACAACAATGTTACACTATCAGCTAATCTATAGGGTTCATAATTATGCCCTAGATCTAGTTGTTATTGTATCAAATTATGTTCTCTTAATTGTTACAAATGCTTAAAGAGTTCCAACTTGTGTTCATATCCCTTGCCAGATTTTTCAAGTTAAATTAATAAAATTGTTATTTGAATCTTGGGTAACTAACTATGAAAAGATCTAGAGTACTTCTCACTCAATTCAGCACTAGTAATCCTAGATTTTGAAAAAAAGGCATATGGAATTGTAGAAATAAAGTTTATCAGATTTGCTGAATCTAGGTTAAATAAAGTATATTAAGGGTATATGGGAAGTATATATGAGACTATGGGTATTAGAAACTATCAAATAATGAAAAAGATGAGAAAAGTGAAGTTCTCAGCATTCACACTCGTGACAGAGTTAATGATGGCCGTGAATGTCGTGAAATTCAATTTCAAAAATTGATGATCTTCATGCCGTGAATGTTGTGAAATTCAATTTCAGAATTTGATGATCTTCATGACCGTGACACTATAGTTAAGACCTGCAAGTTTAAAAATGGTAGTGTCATGTTTTTGATATAAACTCTCATAAAATCATTCCTAATCCTAGCCGTCAATCCTCTGAAACCCCAAAAACGAACTCATCATCATTCTTATAAATTTCGAGTGATTAAATAAGAAATACTCACCATAAAAAGAGAGTAAGAACAAATTCAAATAGGGTTTTCACCATAATTATCAATATTGAGGTTTAGGAGTTATATAACACATTCTGAAACCCTTGGATCAATATGTTTTCATGAAACAGAGGTAAGAAACCATGTTCCCTTATGTTCATTGATTTGTTTCAATTTATTGCTGATGGGGGAATAATGTTTAATGGGTCAATATAGATTTAAATGTTGTTCATGGATGGAATGTTAGTATTCATGGATGGAATGTTAGTATAGAATGTAATATGGTATCTGTTTTCATGTTAGGGACCGAAAGTAATGGTGGAGAAGCCCATTAGAGGCAGTAGACGAGAGAGAATCAAATGTTAGAGCTCTAATATTAAGGTTTATATATATACTCATTTTAATTCATTTATAATGTGTTTGTGCTGTGAATTTGTATTCTAGTGTGTTTCGTGACAAGAAATGTTAATATGGTATATGATGAAATTGAGTTAGGTGGCTGGTAATATTTTGTGATGCATAAAAATGTTTGATATTTGGAAAAATGATGTGGGATATTGATAAATAAGGCATGAAGCCTAGTTTGAATGATTAAATATGATATTATGCATGTTTATGATTGATTTTAGATTCTGGAATATGAAAAGTGTTGATAAGTGTGGCTAACATTGGTTAGCTTTAGCATTATGATGATTGTGTGTGGAAATAGTTGAAAATGGTGCTAAAAATTATGTTTCTATATAATGTATCACAGCTATGAAGCCAAGTTTCATGCCCATGAAGGTATTTCATACTTGTGAGCTAAGCTCCATTAACGCCCGTGAATATGTGTTCACGTCTATGAATGTCCTGTTTCCAAAAACTGTTAAATTGATTTATGTGATGAAACCAATTGAATATGATATAAACACACATTTGACATGATTAAATGATATTAATTGCAATATGATGCCATGATTATGAGACATGTGAATACACCAGGTGCTATGAATATTAGATGATATTGTGGAAATTTTGGAATATAACATAAATGATGTTAATTATCTAGAAAATGAATACATATTCCCATTATCTATTCGAAGATTAGCTAGGATAGATGACATGTCATTTAGGGGGGTTACGATATCATAAAATATATATGAATGTGATATTACTTATCATGGTGGTTTAAGCTTATGTTAAAGCGCCCATGATTTGATAAGCTTAGTGGTAGCATATCCGGATTAGGGACTAAGTGGCTTAAGCTTGTGTCAGAACACCCTTATACCTATATGCATGCAACCATTGCTCATCAGGGTGACTTAAGCTTGTGTTAGAGCACTTCTGATTTGAGAAGCTCAGTGGAAATACAGATATATACAGTAGTGATCAAGGTGGCTTAAGCTCATATTAGAGCGCTCCTATTTCATAACCCCCATTTGGATAGTCTGGGTCTAGAGTATCGGGCTAAGAAATCTAAAATTTGGTAATACAGTAAGATGGTGCAATGGGAATTCAGTGAATCATAATACAGTCTCATCTTGAAAAAAATACCCATGTTACTTGCCTACATCGGTCTGTGTCCATGCAATGTCCCTAAGCCTAAGGAAAAAAAATGACTATATATCTGCATTTAGGTTACATATGGAGTCCTCATCCAAATCACTGAAGAAAAAAGCCACTAGAATACCATCAATTTCAACAACTTCAACTTCAACTTTAGTAACTTCGTCAGAAAAATGACATATCCCTAAATAACCTAATAAACAACCTTCACAAGACCCATTCTAAGATTCTCAAGGCCCTTACCTGTACATGATCCAAAACCCTCCAAATACAATTACCACCTTTGTATAAACTTATTCAGATAGTCCTTCATAAACTCTACAATTTAGTGTGCAAGATCATTCATCTTCTGATTCATATTCTTCCTCTAAAAAAGATCAAAGTGACTCGTCTATTCCATCTATAAGAATGGCTAATCCTTGAGTAGCCCCAATAGCACAGTCTGCTCTAACTGAATCTTTCACACATGACTCAACTCCATTTGTACAAGAGCAGTTGAAGAGGAAATGAATGATTCAACTTACAAGTCAAATCATCTAATGGTCTATGGTTTACGATGGATGATGTCTTTCTAAACCAAATGAGAGCTCATCTTTTAGAAATGTATGTTTAGCTTGAAACTAGAGTGCAATATGGTATATCTCTTTCATAAATTCTACAAGAATTCACCCCTAGATTCATTACAAGTTTACGAGAATGGTAGATCAAAATTGCAGAATACCACAAATTGCAGTTTTATAAACTCATAATTATTGTAGCGACATTGTCCTACATTGAAGTAAAATTTATGGGTAGTTCAGGAGATTTAATGGAAACTGCATGAATTGAATTCTTCCAAGTAAAGTGTTTCTCTTTTAAAATGAAAGATCTTGACAAGCATTACATGAGAATATCTATGCAGTTTCACCAACTGAGTGAAATTGGTGATGTCAATTTAAAATAACAGTTTGTTGTTTCTGTTCCTAAAGATGCTATGCTTCGTTATTTCCAGAAACAAGGCATAACATTAAAAGATTCATCACTGGCACAAATTTATCAAAAGATTCTTATTGTCTTAGATGAATTATGTGCTTATAGATAACAAGTCAAAAAAAGCCTTGAAATGGACTCATAATAGAAGCCTTGAATTTGTTTGCAATCATCTAGATCTTATAATTAATTGTTCATAAAAGAAAATTTGTGATTGCCATCATTGCAAAAAGATAAAGCATTACAAAAAGTACAAAAAGGGTTCCTGGTAGAAACAACATAAGAAGAAATTTTGATACTTGAAGAAAAAATATTGGTGATATAAGAAAACTGATTGACGCTATCTATGCAGAAAGAAAGGTCATTTTTGCTAAGAAATGTCCTAATTGGCCAAACTAAGTTGTTCAATTCAATTGTCAGAAACCTAGTATAATGTTAATATAGAAGAAACTAATGTTGAATCTTTATTCTCTGTGGAAGATGAAATCACCAATGATTCCCTTATAAGAATAAAAGCTGTGTTGTTCTTTTCAAATTCTGAAGAAGAATGTTTTCCAATAGAAACATTGTCATTTAGTCCCATGGAAGAAACACCAGTCTAAGAAGAAATGGCCATAGCCCCAAAAGACAGAAAATGCCTTATTGTCCAATTCATTTGTTATTGAAGAAATATGATCGACCATTAAGGCAATAGCTTTTATTGACACTAGAGCCCATAAAATAATTGTCAATCCAAAACTCTTTCTAGACTACTCTGGAAAGCCCATAAAGAGTTTTTTTTAAAGCTACTGATGGAGATCTTCTCTCCACATAATGGATCACAAAAAAATCCATCAAAATCTAATTTCTACCCAATTATTCAGTTTGGACTAAAGTATTGGGATATACTTTGCCCAATAAAGACATTTTAATTAGGTTTGATGTCATTGGACAATTGCCATAATTATCTGTAGGAGCTCATGGATTGAAATTCAAAAAATGGTTCTTGCCCTATAAAACCACACCTAACTTATTCATGACTTTTTACTACACCATTTTCTTGAGATCCAGACCCAACTTGTCACTCAAAGCTGTACAGAAAGTCATGTATAATTCTCTAAAAAATGTCCAAGTCCTTTATGGACTAGACCTGAGTTCTACATATCACTCCCCTTAAAAAATGAGGATATTAATCCTACAAAAGTCATTCATCTTGGAATGAATTTAGAAGATTAGTATATGGTAGTACAAGAATTTTTTCAACTTCGACAACTGGGATTAATCAAGCCTACAAAGTTAGATTGGCCTTGCTAAGCTTTTTATGTCAATAAATATCAGTGCAAGTTCGGGGAAAAAAGGCTTGTTATTGATTATAAGCCTCTAAACATTTTCTTAAGAATGATCAATTTCCTTTGCCAAAAATCTCTTCCATGTATACTTTTCTTAAAATTTCAAGGGTATACTCCAAGTTTGATTTCAAATTAGGATTCTAGCAACTTGGAATTCAAAAGAAATATTATTATAAGACAACCTTTTGTATTCCAAATCATCATTACCAGTGGACAGTAATGCCATTTGGCCTCAAAGTTGCACCATCCCTCTTTCAAAAAGCAATGGCAAGGATTTATGAACCACTTTTTCCATTAACACTCATTTATATTGATGACATTCTCATGTTCTCAAAAGATATGGCAGTTCACAAAAAGATTCTTCAACGATTTTTTGATTTCACTTTCTAATATGGGATAATGATTTTCTAAAAAGAAAATGCATATTGGAAAGGAAAAGAGAGAATTTCTAGGGATAAAATTTAAAGAATGTACTTATTAGCCTTGTCAGCACATTAAACTTGAATTATTAAAGTTTTCTAATAAAGATTTGACAGCAAAATATGTGCAATAACCAACTATGTCAGTGATTTTATTCCTCATTTTTCAAAGCTGGCTTACCCTCTAACTCAATTATTGAAAAAGCATACACAACCATGGTCTGCAAAACAAACAACAGTTGTCCAACATATCAAGAAAATTTGTAAAGATCATCCCCTTTTACATATCTGACAAATGGGAAAAGGATATTACAAACTGTTGCAAGTGATGAATTCTATAGTTCTTTATTACTCGAAGAAAAAGAGGGAAAATGACAGATATGTGCATATGCTAGTGGCAAATTCAAAGAATCAGAATGTCTTTACCATTCCACTTTTAAAAAAATTATGGTAGTAGAATATGGAATTAAAAAATTTGAATTTCATCTTATTGGACATCATTTTACTATTTTAATGGACTATTCACCTTTTCTAAAGATCATGCGGTTCAAAGGAAAAAAAATGTCACATGCTCAGTTACTTAGATGGAATGATTGGTTTTCTAAATATAGCTTTAATGTTGAACAAATAAAATGAGATAAGAACTTTATCTCATATTTCTTATCAAAGCCTTCCTCACAACGATCTCTTAGTCTTATAACTAAAGTAAGAACTATCCTTCTCATCTTTATGGTTGGACCGATAGAAGAACCAAATTTCCCTCAAAGATTGTAACACCCATAAGTTAAGGCCTAGGAGTTATGTTGGTCTTTTTGAGTGAGAAATGATTCGTGATTTAGGGTTTAAGCATTGGCTTTTATGAAAGGAAAGCTTTCATGCCCATGAGGTGTTCACACCTATGAAAGTTGTTCCAGGCTGTGACGAGATTGTTTTGTGTGTTTGAGAGTGGAAAGGACATTCACACCTGTGAATTGTTTAGTCATAGTTGTGAATGGTGTTTGACACCCTTGAAGGTTGGTTCATGCCCATAAATACAGGTCGGTTGGCCAAGTTACAATTGCACTTTTCTCTCTCTTTTACGTCATATCTCTACTTTAACTGCTCCCCATCACTCATAATCCTCCTCTAACATGCCAAGGCTTCTTTTCCATATCCCTTACCTCATTTTGAACCTAATCTTCCATTGTTGAAGCTTGGAAAAGCTTGGAAGTTAAGAGCTTTGGTAGAGTTCTTGCAAAAGTTATGGTAAAACTAAATTTCAAGGTTAGTTTGAGATTGTTGTGTGTTATATGAATTTGATAAGAACATGTTTGTGTTCTTAGGATCAACCAGGGATCTTCGAAATGCATTCCAAAGGAAGAGACAAGCTTGAAAGGCTTGAAGAGTAGGTAAAGCTCTATTTCATAGAAGTATGTACATATCTGCATATTAATTTATTTTTCATGCATTTTGGCATGTGTTTTATATGGTAAATGCATTATGAAAGTGTAAAGGCATGTTATGAATGAGAATGACTTAGTTGTTGTGAGATTATGTGTTAAAATGCCATGGTTGTTTAACTATAGAAGTTAATGTGTTTAAGTTGGCATTTTTGGCATTATTGTGGGGTAAATATGTTTAAATGTTGTTAAAACATATTGTTGGTATGTTATATGAGATGAAATATTGATAGGACTAGTTGACATAGGTCAATCTTTAGAGAATTTGAGTGTTTTGCATGGATACTTTGTTTGGCTTATTTCTGCTATGAAAATTTCCAGATTTATGCCTGTGACAAAATGTTCACAGTTGTAAATGCAAGGACAAAACTAGATTTCGTGCATGTGATAAGGGAGTCACACCTATGAAACTTGTACCTAGAAAAGACAATAGCTTTTAACGCCTTGATTCATGACTTAGGAAGTCGTGAATGAAGGAGTTCATGCTCGTGAACCTTTAGTCACTTCTATGAACATCAAAACCTAGTAATTCATATTTGAACCCAAAATTTTACGGTTTGTTTCACGGTCAGTAAGCCGTGAAATATGAATTCACACCCATGAAGGATATGTCACAGTTGTGAACAATGTATGTTTTGTATGCAATAGTTTTTACGTGTTGATTCATGAGTGTAAGGCACTCGTGAAAGGCACCTTTATGGCTGTAAATGGGTATTCACACATGTGAATCATAGTAAATGCATATTATGCATTTTTTTTATTAATAATGTCATGTGATGGTTTTGTTCAAACACATGTTATGGGATGTATGCATACATAAATAATAGCATGTGAGTGATGTATTATAGCATTTAAGTATTGGTAATGTGATGATGTATAAATGGATCTAAATGGTGGATAACATGTATATAATAATGGAATTAAAAGATAAAGGTTTTGATTTAAATACATAGTTCTCTAATCTACAACTTGACATAGAATAGATGTCATGCTATTGAGGGAGTTATGGAATCATATGATATATTGATATTGATACAAGGACAATATGGCTTAAGCTCAGGTTATGAGCGCCTTTGATCTTGGATTGCTAGCATTGTTTATATTTCTCAGTGAAGGTAGCTTAAACTCAAATTATGAATGTTCTTAACTGGAGGGACTCGAATGAGCTTATACATATAGTGAGAAATATGACTTTAAACTCGGGTTATGAATGCTTCTATTTCACTACCTGCAATTGGATATTTAGACTTAGAATCTTGGGTAGGGAAATAACAATGATATAGTAAGTTTTGAGTTGAATGAACTAAAAGCTAGACCTTTCCCATTTAGACTACCATTTAAGAAAGTTTTCAAGATTCCTCTTGAAGAAGAATTTCCAGAAGTGTCATTACACAAGTTACGATATATGGGCATTATGAATTATATAGATTTCCAGTTTTGTCCCCTCAGATGGTACAATGTTATTGCCAGCAAACTCCAAAAATTTCCTAATCTGGTTTAAACCAATGGCTATTTGGCAACAACCATTTTTTAGAATTCTCCAAGAAATTTTTAGTGTAGACATTCAAGCAAAAAATGTTCATTCCAATATCATTCTTAGATGGACAAAGCATAGTCTCTTTTTGAAATTTATCAGACATTTCCTTATACCCTCTGGAACGATTGTGATGCTCATTGAATGGAAGTCCAAGAACTTCAAAGAGTTCTAGCAACAAAGAACCAATACATTCCAAGGTAGATATAGCCTTGATATGAGAAAAATGCATTATGGGAAGACATACCTTTGGTTTACAAAAACCAAATAACTCAGGAAAAAGATATTCATCTGGTTATCACCATAGCCTAAAAAGATAATCAAGCAAACTTTTCATGTGGAAGATATAGAGCCATTATGGATCCCATCTATGACTCGGATGAATATGACTACATGAACTTGTCACCAAGCCATGAGCTAATCAGAAGCAAAAGCTATAAGGATTATTTTCTTCTTGTATAAAGTGTGATGTGCTATTAAAGTTTAGTGTGATGTATCTGTAATAATTCAAGTGTGGGTATATACTTTATTAAAGTTTGTATCATTACAGTGTGCTTAGCTTTTTAAAAGTTGTCTTATTGATGATAGTCTAGTTCGAGCTATATATAAGGAGCACTTCAGTTTGTAAGAGGTATTAAGTAATTAAAAATAAAACTTTATATTTCCTTTCCAATCTCATGGCTCTTTAAATTACTTTTTTCTTCAATCTTAGTTTCCGTACATATTTATTATCCATTCTTTTCGTAAATAATCATAACAAGGTTCTTTTAGCCTCAAAATGATACTATTAATATTCATACGACAGATAACTAAGAGGTAGGTAGTTTAAGATCCCAAGAGGGGCCATTTTTACTTGCATACGTGTTATCTATTTTGGTATATTAGTAAAGGTGATATAAAGGTCATTTTGTTGAAATTGATAGTGTTATAGTGGCTTTTTTCTTTAGTGGTTTGGAAGAGAAAGTTTTTTCTCTCAACATATTTTGAATGTTCTCATGCTAGAGTAAAACTGGATCTATGTGTTGGTTACACAGGAATAACAGGGGTTATAGGTTCTAGTAAAGGTTGAGTACTAATAAAAGAAAATGGATTGAATGGTGTTTTAACATGTAAGTCTTTCAACATGTGCAAGCTATTGCTTTAGACTCAAAATTTGTTTTTGTTTCTTATGAAAGAGTGGTCCTGAAATTTGCTATTGAATCATTTGTATTGAGTCATAATGGAGAGAAATAATTTGCTTTTGAAGGTTTGATCATCATGAATTCTTGTTGGAAATTAAGTTTGGTACTATCATTGCCTACCATTTAGTTAACCTTTAAAGAAACTTGGTCAACTTTCTTTCAATCTTCCTAAGAATAATATTTCATGCTAAAGCATTATGATTTTGCCAATTGAGAATTGATTCTCCCATCGTGATCTCTTTTGGTCGTCCATGTGCATTTGGATCGGGAGATTTTACATATGGAGTCATTTTCACTTGATTAATATGATCCATATAATCTTGTAAAGATGGAAAATCATGTTTTGAAGGTTGAAACATACACAAAACTAGTATTGAAATAGGAGCAGGTGTAGCTGATAAAATTTGATTAAGAGATTGAAAAGCATAAACTTTTAGAACCTATTTATGTTAAGGTTCATTTTTTATGATCCATTCTAATCCTTTATGATACATTCCAATCCTTTTGTTTTGTAGATTGGAAGTGGTGCACAAGTGGGTGGATCAGGCATAGGCTCATCCCATTGAAGAGTTAATGGTGTTGGCATCTTGGCTTTATATGAGGCTAGTTCAGAATTGTTGACAATTTAGTCTTACTTTCTTAACAGCTCGCCAAGTAGTTCATCAAATGAATCATCATAAAATCTTGTCCTTATTTTTTTTTTGCTTAAAGGGAAGAGATTTTTGGCAAAGAAAATTTATCATCCTTAAGAAAATGGGTTAGAACCTTATAGTCAATAACAAACCTTTTTTTTCCTCGAACTTACTCCGATCTCTTATTGACATAAAAAGTTTTGCAAGCCCAATTTGAATTTGTAGGCTTGATTAATCCGTATTGCAAAATTTGAAAATATTTATGTACTACCATAGACTGATATTCTAGATTTATTTCAGGATGAGTGGCCTTTGTAGGTTTAATATCCTTATTTTGTTTGAAGGGGAGTGATGTGTAGAACTCAGGCCGTTCCATAAAGGACTTGGATATTTTTGAGAGAATTCTACATGACTTTTTGCACAGCTTTGAATGACAACTTGTGCCTGGATCTCAAAGATATGGTGTAGTAAAGAGATCATGAAAAAGTTAGATGTAGTTATATAAGGCAAGAACCAATTTTTCTTTTTAATTTCAATCCATGGGATCCTATGGATAATTGTGGCAACTATCTAATGGCATCAAATCCAATTAAAATGTCTTTATTAGGCAAAAGATATCCCAAAGCTTTAGTCCAAATTGAATAATTGGGTAGAAATTAGATTTTGATGGGATTTTTTGTGATCCAATATGTAGAGAAGAGATCTTCATCAACAGCTTTAAAAAACTCTTTATAGGCTTTCCAGAAGTAGTTTGGAAATAGTTTTGGATTGATAATGGTTCTATGGGCTCTAGTGTCAATAAAAACTATTTCCTTAATGTGCCGATCATATTTCTCAATGGCCATTTCTTCTGAGACTAGTGGTTCTTCCATAGGAATGAGTGGTAATGTTTCTATAGGAAAGCATTATTTTTCAAAATCTGAAAAGAACAATATAAATTCTATTCCCATAAGGGAATCATTGGTGATTTCATCTTTTACAAATAATAAAGATTCAACATTAGCTTCTTCTATATTAACATCATATTGGGCTTCAAATTGTTGAACTAGTTGAACAACTGGTTTTGGTCTATTAGGATATTTTTTCGCAAAATGACATTTCTTTCCGCACAGATAGCATCGATAAGTTTTATTGTATTGCCGATGTTTTTTCTTGAAGTATCTAAATTTTTTCATAAGTTGTCTCTGCCAACATCCCATTTGTACTTTTTGTAATGCTTTGCCTTTTTGCAATGCTGACAATCACAAATTTTCTTATCTCAATATTTAATTGTAAAATCTAGATGATTGCAAATAGATTCAAGGCTTTTGTTATGACTCCATTTTAAGGCTTTTCTGACTTGTTGTCTATGAGTACATAATTCATCTAAGATAATAAGCATCTTTTGATAAATTTATATTAGTGTCAAATCATTTAATGGTATGCCCTACTTTTAGAAATGACAAAGTATAATATCTCTCAATTCTTCAGGAACATAAGCAAAAAACTGATGTTTTAAATTGACATCACCAATTCCACCCAATAGGTAATATCAAATAGATATTCTCATGTAATGCTTGTCAAGGTCTTTCTTTTAAGAGAGCAACACTTTAATTGGAAGAATTCAATTTGTGCAGTTTCCATTGAATCTCCTGAACTACCTACAAATTCTGATTCAATGTGGACAATGTTGCTACAATAGTTGTGAGCTAATAAAATTGCAATTTATACTATTATGCAATTCTACTCCACCATTCTTGTAAACTTTCAATGACAAGACCATATATGTCTTGGAATACACTAGTTCTTTGCTGCTAGAATTTTTTGAAATGTTCAGACTTTCATTGGGTGAGCATCACATTCGTTCCAAAAGGCATAGGGAAATGTCTGATAAATTTTAAAAAGAGAGTAAAGCTCTATCCATATTAGGATAATAATGGAATGAATATTTTTTGTTTGAATGTCCACACTCCAATTTTCTTGAAGAATTTTAAAAAATGATTGTTGCCAAAAAGACAATGGTTTAAACTAGGTCAAGAATGTTTTGGATTTTGTTGGTGGAGGATTGTTGGTAATAACATCGTACCATCTAAGGGGACAAAATTGGAAAGCCATATAGTTCATGGTGCACATATACCATAACATATGTAATGACTCTTTTGGAAATTCTCCTTCAAAATCTTTTAAAATTCCATGAAGGGGTAGGCTAGATGGAAAATGTCTAGCTCGATAAAGATTTTGCCATATTTTCTTATGGCATCATATTGGAATGAGAGCATCATGTCTTTCTGTTGTTCTTTAGTCATAGTTTTTATGAAAGACCATCTTGGAGGGAAATTTGGTTCTTCTGTTTGTCCAACCATAAAGATGAGGGGGACAGTTCTTACTTCAATTATAAGATTAAAAGATATTTGTGACGGAGGCCTTGATAAAAAATCTGGGATCAAGTTCTTATCTCCTTTTATATAATCAACATTAAAGCTATATTTAGAGAACCAATCATTCCATCTGAGTAACTAAGAATGAGACACTTTTTTCCTTTAAACTGTAGGATTTTTAGAAAATATGAATAGTCCATCAAAATAGTAAAATGATGTGCAATCAAATAAAATGCAAACATTTTATTTCCATACTTTAGTGCTTGAATTTCTTTGAAAGTGGAGTGGTAATGACATTATGATTTTTTGAATTTGCCACTAGAATATGCACAAATATGTTGTTTTCTCTCTTTTTCTTTAAGTAATAAAGCACTTCAGAATTCATCACTTGCATCAATTTGCAATATCCTTTTTCCATCTGTCAGGATATGCAAAGGGGGAAGATCATTATAAATTTCCTTGATCTACTAGACAACTATTGTTTGTTCTATAGACCATGGTGGTGTATGCTTTTTCAATAATTGAGCTAATGGGGAAGCGAACTTTGAGAAGTCATGAATAAAGTCTCTGACATAGTTGGCTATGCCTAGAAACTGTTGCAACTGTTTTGCTGTCAAATCTCTATCTGGGAACTTTGGAAAAGGTCAAGTCTAATAGGTTAATAAACATATTTTTAAAATTTTTTCCCCATAAATTCTATTTTTTACTTTATAATGTGCATCTTCTTTTCAGAAGGATGTTATCAATATGGATGAACATTGATGGCAAATGTGGTTCATAGATCCTTATCATTGCTTTTTGAAAGAGGGGTGGTGAAACTTTGAAGCCAAATAACATTACTGTTCACCAATAAAGATGATTTGCAATATATAAGGCTATCTTATAGCAGTATTTCTTTTGAATTCCAAGTTGCTAGAATCCTAATTTGAGGTCAAACTTGGAGAATACCCTTGCGTCTTTTAGGAAAGTATACATGAAAGATATTTTTGGCAAAGAAAATTTATCATCCTTAAGAAATTGGTTTGGAGGCTTGTAGTCAATAATAAGCCTCTCTTTTCCCCAAACTTGCTTTGATCTCTTATTGGCATAAAAAGATTGGCAAGCCCAATGTGACCTTGTAGGCTCGACTAATCCCTATTATAAGAGTTGAAAATATTATTGTACTTTCATTGACTGATCTTCTGGATTCATTCTAGGATAAGTGGCATTTGTAGGATTAATATCCTCATTTTGTTTAAAGAGGAGTGATATGTAGAACTCAGGCTTGGTCTATAAAAGACTTAGACAATTTTTAGAGAATTCTACATGAATTTTTTCACAACATTGAGTGGCAAGCTGGGCTTGGATCTTAAATAAATGGTGTAGTTAGGTGTGGTTGCATATGGCAAATACCATTTTTTTTAAAATTTCAATCACTTTTTGTCCTTTTTGGGCTATGGCCATTTCTTCTTAGATTAGTGGTTCTTCCATGGGAATGAGTGGTAATGTTTCCATAGCAAAACATTTTTCTTCAGAATATAAAGAGAATGACACAACTTCCACTCCTATAAGGGAATCATTAGTTATTTCATCTTCCACAGAGAATAGAGATTCAACATCATACTAGGCTTCTAACTATTGAAGTAACTTAACAACTTGTTTAGGTTTATTAAGACATTTCTTGCAAAATGACCTTTTTTCCGCACAGATAGCATCAATAAGTTTTTTTGTATCATCGATATTTTTTATTGAAGTATCTGAATTTCTTCTTATGTTGTTTTTGCCAAAATCCCTTTTGTACTTTTTGTTATACTTTGCCTTTTTGCAATGCTAACAATTACAATTTTTCTTATATGAGCATTTAATTGTAAGATTTGGATGATTTCAAATAGATTCAAGGTGTTATGAGTCCATTTGAAGGATTTTTTGACTTGTTATCTATGAGAACATAATTCATCTTAGACAATAAGTATATTTTGATAAATATGTGCCATTGAAAAATCTTTTAATGTTATGCTCTGTTTTTGGAAATAACAAAGCATACTACCCATAAATCTTGCTTCAATATAGGACAATACTGCTACAATAGTTATGAGTTGATAAAACTGCAATTTGTGGTATTCTGCAATTCTTTTCCGCCATTTTCGTAAACTTTCAGTGAATCTAGTGGTGAATTCTTGCAGAACTTCTGAAAGAGATATGCCATATTGCACTTTAGTTTTAAGCCAAACATACATTTCAAAATGACGAGCTCTCATTTGGTTTGTAAGGACATCATCCATCGTAACCATATACCATTAGATGGTTATGATTTGTAAGTTGATTTATCCATTTCCTCTTGTACAGTAGAGTTGAGTCATATATGAAAGACTCAATTAAAGCAAACTATGTTGTTGGAGCTGTTTGAGGACTAGCATTCTTATAAATGGAATGGACGAGTATTTTGATCTTTTTTCAGAGGAATAACATGAATCAAAAGATGAATGAACTTGCACACTAAATTGCAGAGGTTGTGAAGGATTATTTGAATAGATTTGTAAGAAGGCGGTGATTACATTTGAAAGGTTTTAGATCATTTACTGGTAAAGGTCTTAAGAATTTTGGAATAGGTCTTGTGAAAATTGCTTATCAGGTCATTTAGGGATAAGTGGTGTTTCTAATGAAGTCACTGAAGTTGTTGAAATTGATGGTGTTGTAATGACTTTTTTCTTTGATGGCTTGGAAGAGGAAGTTTTTGCTTTTACTATGTTTTGAGAGTTCTCATGTTGGAGTAAAATTGGGTCTATATTCGGTTGTGTGGGAGTAACGGGGTTTATAGGTTTTGGTAAGGGTTGAGTACTAGTAAAAGCAAATGGATTGAATGTTGTTTTAACATGTAAGTTTGTGTCAACCTATGCAACCTATTGCTTTAGACTTAAAATTTATTCCTATTTCTTATGAAAGAGTGGTTCTAATGTTTGCTATTGAATAATCAATATTATGTCCTGGTGGAGAGATATAATTTGCTTTTGAAGTTTGATTATGAATTCATATTGGAAATTAAGCCTGGTACTAACATTACTTCCATTTGGTTGACCTTTGAAGAAATATAGTCAAATTTTCTTTTAATCTCTCCAAAAATAACATTTTGTGGTAAAGCATTATCAGTTTGCCAACCGAGAACTAATTCTCCCACCGTCATCTCTCTTGGTCGTCCACATGCATCTAAACTGGAAAACCTTACATATGGTGTCCTTTTTATTGATTAATAGGATCCACATACTCTTGTAAAAATGGAAAATCATATTTCAAAGGTTGAAACATGCACACAATTGGTATTTAAATAGAAATAGGTAGAGTTAATCGAATCTGACTAAGAAAGTAAGGAGCACAAACTATTGGAATCCATTTTATTGAGGTTCATTTTTTCTGATCCATTTCAATTCTTTTTGTAGATTGGAAGTGGTGCAGAAGTGGGTAGACTAGACATAGGCTCATCCCATTGAGGAGTTAATGGTATTAGCATCTTGGCTTTACACAAGGCTGACTTATTATAGTTGATAATATAGTTATACTTTCCTAATGGCTGGTTAGGTAGTCCAACAGATGGATCATGTTCATTAAATCATCTTTTCATTTTTTTTAGAAGCATTTTTCTTTTTTTTCCACCTTTGAGTTCGAGATTTTTCTTCATAAAAAATTAGAAAGAGCATCATTTCGGTAGTCTTCATAATCACAATTTACATCTAGTACCTTATGGTTGTCTTGGTACATAAAATATATCTATTTGCCAAAAAAGTCAAATCCTGCAACTTGAAGAGTTTCTTCCACTTCATATGGCTGAATCATGAATTGTGTTGAGAAAATTGAAGATTTAGAGCTAGATTCAGCAGATCTGATAAATTTTGTTTCTATAGTTCCGTTTGTCTTTTTCAAAAATTGGGATTCCTGGTGCTAAACTAGTTGAGATGTAATATGGATCTTTTCATAGTTAAAGAATTAGGTAACAATTTTACTAATTATGTCGGACAAATTTAGCGAGGAATATGTACACAAGTTAGAACTCTTTGGGAATTTGCAACAATTAAGAGAGCATCATTTGATACAGGAACAACTAAATCTAAGACATGATTTTGAACCCTATATATTAGCAGGTAATGTAACAATGCTGCAGTAACTGGCATGACTTGGGGAGCACCAGTGATTGTGTAACACCCCTTCACCCCAGCACTCGTGCCCGAATGAGGGAGTGCTACGCTGACTTCATCAGTTAAAATATCATTTTTTTAAAGATTTTGTATACATGAAAATTATTCATATATATATATATATATATATATATATATATTTCGATTTTATTATTTATTATTTACTTTGCATTATAAAAGAAATCATAGCATAAAAGATAAACTACATTTTTATATCATAACATGTTTTTTACAAAATATACTGTTTATTTTTCAAATACTACAAAATAAAATTCAAAATATAGTATACAAAAGTTGTGTGATCCACAGTGGTTGAAATATGCTGCTCTACGGATCAGGTCACCGTTAGCTTTATCTACTATTGCCTATTTATTCTTTGCTAAACCTGCGCGAGAGAAACTCCCATGCTAAACTCTTCGCTTAGTGGTGCATATAAATAAGGCAATAAGCTATTTTATGCAATCATACATTATCATATATTAACTCATGCTTAATCATCTTCTCATGCAAATATACATATCATGGTATTCTAGCATTTATAGACATCCAATTATATTCTTTTATCTCATACTTGTTTATTTTCTTAACACATCATTATATAACACATCATAATTAATCATGTTACAATTCATAATTCCATTTTTATTTTCCATAACTTCTTTATTTATGCCCAAAACACCCAATCATCTTTTCATGCAACTTACATTTCATAAATTTTATTCTTTTATATCTTATATTTATTTTACTTTATCAAATCATTATTATCCATAACTTTTCATTGCCCATAACACCTATGAACCACTGACCAGGATAATGGAGTTACCATCCAGGTACTTAGAAATGCCACCCGGGCATTATGATGCGCGCATATAAGTGTCATCACCGGCTTTAATAATAGTGTCATCACTGCTTTAATAATGGTGTCATCACTAGCTTCAATAATAGTGTCATCATCAGCTTTAATAATGGCGTCATCACCGACTTCATTAATTATACCATTAATGGATTTTATCATACTCTCCCCTGCTTGACATGCCAAACTATCATAAGTTGGTTCTAGTTAAGTGTTCTAGGCTTATACAATCTCATTAAAATTCATAGCAATTAAATTCACATTTTTCATGCATTTAAAGTCTCAAAATAATCACATAACCATTCAATTAAAATAATATTTACATAATATAATAAGATTATCATTATTTTACTCTTTTAATTCCACAACTTATATGATGTCCTGTCACTGAAAAATTGCATTCTCTATTTTAGACCTTATTTTTGGTCATGTTACAATCTGAATTTAGTTACAAAGTCTTCTTAACAAATTTATATATGGATCTTATCTTTAATATTCAACTTGAATTATTTAATTCTGAACTCTGTATCAAAAGATATGATAAAATGAACACTGACTGGTCACTAACAATTCTGCCCAGAATTTTTTGGACAGATTCTAGGTCTGAGATTTATGAATTTTTTTGGATCATTACAGACATATCTGGATTTTGTGGTCTAAATAAAAATTATGTTCCTATGTCTTATCTTTAAAATCCAACAAAGAACATACAAAACTGAATTTCAAAAATTAAGTTATAACAGTTTAAGTGCTCACTGCTCATCCATTTCCGGCAAGGAACATACAAAATAATCACAATCAATTTTTACCAAATTAAATCCTAAATCTAGTAACCATGCATCCCCAAGATTTTCATCATAAAATACTATTAATTTAAAATCATCAACATGCCAAGTAATCAAATCATGCAAATAAAAAAAATAAAATAGGCTATTGCCTTAGGTTATGTATAAACCTATCTTTTCTTTTCTTTCTCTTTACTTCTCTTTCTCTTTTCCTTTGCTCATTTGAGCTAAATCCTGGTCAATTTGAGTTTCTAAAACATAAAAGAGATAATTAAAATCTAACTCATTGAAACTCCATAACCCTAATCTCTCTTTTTTTTTTTGCTCTTTTATGCTTGAAAATTGCTTATTCCCTTACTTTTTCTCTCTTTTCTCTCTTTTCTCACTTTCTTTCACTAGAACTAAGCTTTAGCTGTGGAGAAACTTGTGGAACGTGGGGATGGTTTGGAGAAGGCAGAAATTCTCAATACAAAAAGGATAAGGAAGAAGAAACAATAAAGAAGGAAATGACAAAAATTATTAAGATGGGGACACCTAAGCTCACATTCGAGAAGTCTTCATTAATTTCCAATTCATGCATGTCAGTTGGCTTCTTAAAATTTGCCACTTGGTGTGGCTGGCCTCCACATGTATTTTATGTCCCAATTCATGTATTTAATTAATGGTTATCCCAATTAGCCCTCCAATTTTCGGTAAATTACAAATTAATCCGTAAACTTTTCAAAATTTACAATTTAGTCATTTACCGAAATTTAACATCTTAAAATATTTTGAACACTTTATTAGATATTTTCCATACTTAATTGCATTATTTTAATTATTTTTCGATAAAAATTCAAATTTAGACTTCGGTCAAACCGATGAGTCAATTTAACAGCTCACATGACTTATGTCTAAATTAGCAGATATGACAGATTGAAACTTGAACCTTTAATGCTGAAAGTACATGAGGATCATCAAGAGACAAGTTGAAGTTTGGAAAAAAGATAAACATCACCATTCTAACATTTAAAGAAGTTTCAATAGTACCAATTACTGCATATTGGTACTGTAAGCCTAGTGTCCAATAAGGCTATCCTTGTAAAGATAGGAAGGAATTTTCTCCCGTGGTATGAAAGAGTAAGTCTAAGGGCTTCGAAATGGATGTGAGAATATCCATCTCTTTTCCAAAGAGTAAGGAACTCAGGAGAGATTTCCAAAGAGACAAATTGTTATTCTCTTGTTGCTTTCATTGTGCAACAATCAAAGGAAGAAGACTTTAGATATTCTTTAATAGACTTGGATGTTTTTTTTACCAAAGACTGGATATAAGTTTTCCAATAGGATTTATATTGATTTTATGTATCATAAGAGCTGAGATATGGTATCTCAGGGATTTGAATTTTTTTGTTCATTTGGGATGTGTTGAAGCTCATAAATAAAATCTAACTTACTGCTATGAGAAGTTCTAAATGAAGAGAAACGAGAGAGCAAAAGAGGTGCAGTTACAGAAGACAAAGGAGTTGAATTGGTTTACATGAGTTTAGGAGGTTCTCCAATCTTTGATTAGTTTAAATGCATGTCTAATACTAATTCTTCCAAAAAATAACCATAGCTCTGATACCAAAGATTACTCCTAAATGACTTCTATTAATATACCAAAACAAATAAAATACCCCTCATGGGTTTTTAGATTGTCTGCCTCTTAAAAATATTTTAAAATTACATATAATTATATGAAAGATTCAAACATGAAAAAAAAGTGAATCAATGGTTTGAGAAATAAAATAATAAATAATTTTTTTATTATATTTATTAAAATATTATTATTTAAAAAGATGGAATTTAAAATTCACAAATTTTAGTATTTTTTATTAGAACATGAAATTACTCTTTAAATTTTGCTTTTGGTATATGTTACAAACTTAAGATGATTAATTATTTATAATATTTATAATTCTATTAATTTGAAAATTTGACTTATCTTTCCTCTAATATTTAAACTTGCTTCTTATATTTTTTTATATATTTTTTATTTAGACACGAAAAATAATATTTATTTCCATTTTATTCTATATTCCTTTAATGCTTTATATTATATTAATGATTTTATTCCTTTCCTATTATATTATTCGTTTTATAATCATATTTTTTATTTACTTTCTTAAAAATTAATAATGATCTCTTAGTCATAAAAAAATAAACTTTAATGCATTATAGTTTAAAAAAGTTTTATCCACATCAATACTTATATATATATATATAAATATTTTAATGATTACTATTTTTTCAACGATTAAGTCAAATTTCTAATAGGTTTAATTAGTTTTATAATAATTATAGATATTTAATGGTATAACATTTGATGTTATTTAATAATAAAAATTTTTGATAGTTACCAACTATTCAAATATATATATATATATATATAAATATATATATAAAGTTTTAAATTTAATTAAATTAATTGAATAATAATAATTGAGTTATCAATTCAATTAGATATTTTAATTATTTTATTCTGGTCAAATAGCCTGGCTAGTTACTAGTTAGTTACCAGTAAATAATAACCACAAATGGTGAAGAGTTTTGGCTTTCAGATTACAAATCAAACCGGAATTTGACAACCCATCATTGTCAAAAACAAATTATATATATGCAAATTTTTAATGATTATGAGGAAATTTTAATATTAAATAATATTAAATTATTATAATTAATCTAGAATTAATTAATTTTATTAAATTTTTTATTTAACAGTTAAAAAATAATATATATAAATAAATATAGTAATCATTAAATTTTATATATATATATATATATATATATATATATATATATATATATATATATATATAAAACAACATGCCATCATTTCATTTCGTATCAGATAACAAATTACAGGTCAAAATAGACAGTGGACCGTCTATTTTTCTTTGTTGTTTTTTGATTATTTCTCAACAATTATATATATGCTGTTTTGTTGGACAAAATGAATCTAGGGTGATATAAATATGATGCCGAAGAAATCTTTTTATTACTTGCGTAATAATTTAAAAAACATTTATTTCATGCAAAACACACACACACACACACACATATATATATATATATATATATATATATATATTCTTGACATTATTTTATAATGAGTTTTTGGTTTATATGGTGTCATTGGAATTGTCTTTATTAATATGGAGGTGTGATTTTAAATTTTAATCCATGATGAAATTTTATAAAATTAAAAAAAAGAAATTGCAAGTAATTAACGCCGAAATTTCGAATGATGTATTTATCTCATTATACTTGTTTTTTTATGTTGATATAGAATCTGCAAGATGGCATCCACTGGTGGAAAAAAGATGAAATAGATGAGAAAAGCCGAATAAGGTTGGCAAATTGATCATATTTGGTCAAAAGATGATTTTGAGTAATCTTAAGAGGCAAACTACCATAATTTTCAGCATTAAAAGCCTTTAATTATAACAGCTCACCAACTTTGATTCTAGCAATAATTTTTGTCTAAAGCTGGTTTTAATAGTTTCTTTCAAGATACTGTGAAGATGTTATGACATATTTTTGTTGAAAGAAAATAAATTATATTTTTTTCATCACACTAAATTCATATTTCTTCCACTTTACAAAGATGGTTAGATCAATTTTAATTTGCAAGTGGATTAAAAAAAATTAAAAATTATATGATTGGAACTATATATTTTTATATTAATTAAGGGCGTATTAAAATTTAAGTTTTTTTTTTATTATTTTTAATGGCCAAAGGTCTAAAATTAACCCCCTATAGTATGGATCTAAGTGCAACTTAAACCTAAATTTTTACTCAATATAATTTGATCACTAAGTTAAAATTTTGCTCCATTTAAGCTCCAATTCTACAAATTTCACCAGTTAAATCCTCAATATACAATAAATTGCTGTTTGCCTTTGATTAGGTCTGCATAGACTAAAAAAAAAATCCTTTTTTTTTCTTATTTTTCCAATTTTGTATAAAGTTGTTGATTTTTTCCATTTTTATTTTTCTCATTTTGTTTTTATTTTTCACTATTATCTCTCCTCTCTATCCCACTCTACCCATTCCATGCTGTGTGTTTATTCAAATATAATATTTTTTATCAGTGAAATTTTGTGTTTTTAACTTAGCCATAAAAAGTTTCTGAGTCATGGTGGAGAAGATAAATTGGTTTGGTTAACGTAAAAGGCAGTTATTGTACCAAACTACGGGCACTTCAACGATGGGAAAAACATCAATATGTCATGAAAATTTAATTGGGTTAAGTTTTTAGTTTAGAAGGCTTAAATAGACTATAATAACTTTGAACAAAATTTTAACTGTAGCTATTTACTTGGAGGAGCATTATAATGTTGCAAATTCATGCATCTTGTTAATTGGACAAAACCACTATTTGTTATGTCGACCTTAAGCATAGAAAATGAAGGTTGATATTGAATTTTTGAAAATTTTATTTTATATATTTAGCTTTTGAATTCTAAAGTTTGAATTTTTAAATGTAATTCAAGTTTCTTAGGATAAGGAATATGAAATAAGGTAGTGATAATCCGCATGTATTTTGACTAGATAGCAAGAAAACTTTTATGCATTGCCTAATTAAAACGGCTGCGCTAAAGTATTATTCAAAGTGTTCAATTTTTTCATAAAGAGGCATTTGCTTATGCCGTATGGTGATGTAGAATATATATACTTTGCATGATTTTAAAGATTATCTAATTTTTTAAATTTCCTTTTTCTGGTTTTATGACTCAGATTTTTTTTGTTTTTAAGATTTTATGACTCAGAAAGTAACTATATATATATATATATATATATATATATATATATATATATATATATATATATATATATATAACATAATTATAAAATGCTTTTAGTTTAGACAAAAGGCATGGAAGCAAATGTGAAATGTTAGAGATAGCCAATTATCCTTTTGTGATCAAAAGATAATGAATTGGAAAAGGTAGGAATTGCTTTAGAAGAGAGATTCATGTAATATAGTGCACTATAATATCAATACTTGATTTATTTGGAAGAAAACTATGATATAAATGATGGTCTAATGAATACGTTTTGTGCAAATCAGTTATACGACCACATTATTTCTATTTAAATAAATATATGGTTTCAAAATATTATGGCTTAAATAACTTTTTTTTTTTGTAGAAAAATAGAGAAATCCTTAACTTTAAATAAAAGAGAATAACAAACCATATGAAATATTTTTCATAAACCATGGCCGGCAAAGCACTCCTGATGGGTTGAATATTGCTCAAAATTCATGACTTTAAACCATGAGAAATCTTACCATGAAAATATTTTTCTTTTTAAATATGGTTAAATATCATATCATATCTAGCAATGGGAATTTACCATCCAAACCACTATTAATTAAATTGAATTATTATTATCAGTATCTTTTTTTTATTTATAAAATATTCAATGTAGAAAAGGAAAGAAAATTATTCTTGGCGTCCATTTGAAGTATCACAATTATCTTTTGAATTTAAAGAAGTCTGAACCCCCAAAAAAACAAAAAGTTTGGATTAAGATAGGATGTGAATCATGAATTTCTTTTGATTGTTTTATCAATAATAATAATAATAATAATAATAATAATAATAATAATAATAATAATAATAATAATAATAATCGTTCGATTGCAACAAATGGGACCCATGAGAATCGAGATTATTTCTTCAACATTCAATCAAAGTTGAGTATAAAGATCATAGAATTAGTTAGTTGCAAAGGGCCCACTCTAAGGGATGTTTACTTAGGTTAAGGAGTGAATAAAAATAAGAGATAATTACATATAAAAAAAAAATCCTAACCAATTATCTATTTTACATAATAGACCTTAAACAATTATTTTTAACAATTTTAACCTTGATATAATATTTTATTTCAATCCAAACATATTCCCTTCTGCCCTTTTATCGGTTTCACGGCTCAAAATTAATTTTCTTCATTCTTTCCCTTTCTTCTCTCTTTCATTGTCGCTTGTAGAACATATATAAACATCTTTTAATAAATTAGAGCAAAAAGTTAAAAAAAAAAACTATCTCTAACTAAAATTATTGACTTAATTTAGTATTTATTTCTAATATTAATAGAGCATATGAAGATATGAACATTTCCTTAATTAACAAATCAATTACCAGTTTTGCATTCTATAATTGATTTCTTTTTAAACTCTTAACTGAACTATCGCAATTTTGTACTATTTTCTAATTTTAATTATTTGAGGTCCATATAAGCTGATTGTATTTTGCAAGGTATAAGCAAAAATATAAAATTTGTGGCAAATCCAAAAAAAAGTGAATATATATATATATATTGATTATTACTACATTATTTATCCATGAGTATTATTTTTTCAACCATTAAATCAAAATCTAATAGTTCTAATTATTTATAATAATTTAATATTATTTAATATTTCAATTAGTATATGCAATCAGTTAATACTTACACTAAATTTTATTATAATTATTTATAGAAGCTATATATGTAGAAAATGAAATGCATTAAAAAAAAAATATGTGAATAAAATCAAATAGGAAAACTCATAGAGATCAAACTAAATCCAAATCAGTAGGCCTACCCCTTACACCCAAACTTATAATCTATTTTAAAAGAAAAATCTGTATTGGAAAATCAAGCGCAAGCAAATCAAATAAAAAAGTAAGAGCCTCCTCAATCCAAATAAATTCAGTAGCAGTACTTGAGGAATGCTTTACCGGAGAGTGTGCTACTTTATTTGCCTCATGTGAGACATAGTTCCATGCACAAAGTTGGAAGTTGTGACTTAATTGAATACAATATAATATAGCAATACCCAAGCCATTGCAAAAAGAAACCTCATCCAACAACTTGTCTATAATATACTTACAATCTAATTTTGCTACTGCTCAATGGAACCCTATATCAGTGGCAAGTTGAAGACCATTAGGCTAGGGTCATGGCTTCAGTTGCATAAGAATCCCAAGTTCCTTCAACAGTTTTTATGGTACAAGCAAAAATACATCCTTTGTCACTAAGAAAAACTAACCTAAAGGCAGCTAAATCATGAGCAATAATACTAGCATCAGTGTTGATTTTTATACTATTAGTTGGTGGAGGGGACTATTTAATGGTGGAAGATCTATTTTTCCGAGAGACAACCTCATCTAGTGATTTAAACACAACGAAAAACGCAACTATACACAATTCAATGATGCATAAGTTACTTGACTAAGAATAAAAGATATGCCTTCATGAAAATATTTGTTACAATGGAACCAAATATTATAGGCTAATGCACAAAAATTAAGTACTAATTCCATTAGAAGTAA
Source organism: Triadica sebifera (assembly GCA_023653625.1). Lineage (NCBI taxonomy): Eukaryota > Viridiplantae > Streptophyta > Magnoliopsida > Malpighiales > Euphorbiaceae > Triadica > Triadica sebifera. Next base: position 11,212,799 of record CM042898.1, on the reverse strand, counting down.
TGCAAAACCCCAATAATATTGCCTTGAAACCCACCAATCAAGACAAGGTAACAAACTTCAAGATAAGTTATCAACCGTATAAGGTAGGCTACCAATCTGACCCAAAGCTAACTCGTAGGCAAAAACAAAGATTTTAATGGTAAAATGAGAATAGAAAATACCACAAGCAATAATATTTGATAAGTAAATTAATTCTTAATGTAAAATCATGAAAAACAATTTTCCTTTCAATATAGAGAACACTCTCAAAATTGTATTAATTTACCAAATATTGTTCTACATGTCTAAACTAGTGTATTTATAGCCAATGTATCTCATTCCCAAGCGGAAAAGAATTTACAAAAGTTTAGATTATCCTAATAACCAAATTCCCATTAGAAATTTAGAATAGGACTACACCTATATTGTCCCAACCCTTTTAAACAAATGAAAACCAATCCAAAACCTAATCTAATTAACTAGATGGTGGGATGACCTAATGTCCATAGGCCCACATGCTTAATACACTATAAAGGCCATATACATGTGACTTTTAATGAGGTCACATGACATTAATCCAATACAAGACAACCCACATTACAAAAATAAACTGAACTATAAGTTAAGCCCAAAACCCATAAAAAATACATGTTATGTATATGACATTGAGTACATGATTTGCACATGACATCTTACACATGAAAGACACATGACTTGTATATAGTTTAAACATGACTTGTAATCTTTAAAAATATGGACTTTTGCCTCTGAAGCCCATTAGGCTAGTCCATGCAAGCTTGATCTTCACACACCCTAAGAGATACCATAAGTCTTGGGTATTCCAAAAGCGGCTCCTCAAGTCTTGTACATGACTTCTTATGAATCTTCTTTATTATTGCTTTGAACAAAGCCTTGAATGAGCCTTAGCTTGTTGGGCCATGATATATTGATTGACCCATTGGGCATGACAAGTATTTCTTCCTTCTTACGTGAAGAATGACTTTCATTGGTTAGATCCACATCATTCCTTGCTTCTCAAAATGATGCATTCTTGAATATGCCCTTTCTACATTGTCAAAAGGAGTAAAATAAAAAAATATTGAATGATACAGATACATTATGCTCAACCAAGAAGTTCAATTTTGTAGGTATTATTATTGATTCTCTTTAGAACCGGAAATGGACCATCTCCTCTAGGATTAAGTTTATTTTTTCTTCCGTAAGAAAATCTTTCATTTCTCATATGCACCTATACCCAGTCATCTAGCTCAAAGACAACCTTTATTTTCCCTTTGTTAGCTTAGTGTGCATATGACTCATTTTTTTTTTCAAATATTATTTTTCCTTCTCATCCATTGTTTTCACCAAAAATGCCATCCTTTTACCATCTAATTTTCAAATCTTATGTAAAGGCAAATATGTCAAATTCAATAGGGTTAATGAATTAAAACTATACACAAGATCAAAAGGTGAATAACTAGTAGAAGAATATATGCATCTATTATATGCAAACTCAACCAATGTCAAACAATCCTCTCATGATTTCAAATGTTTACCCATAATAGGATGTAATAAAGTATATAAAGTTCTATTCACTACCCCAATATGCCCATTAGTTTGAAGATAGAATTAGTAGTAAATAACAACTTAGTTCCAAGTATATCCTACAAAACACGCCAAAAGTGACTTAGAAACTTAGCATATCTATCAGAAAAAATGGATTTATAAATGCCATGCAAACACACAGCCTCCTTAAAGAGAAAATCAACAATATTTGTTACATCCTCAATTTTAGAACATGGAATAAAATGAGTGTTAAACCTTGAAGGGTATTTTCGTCATTTTGATGATAACAAATAATATAGCAATATTGTATTTAATATATTTGTTTTCTAAGTATATTATACAGGACATGGATTAAAATAGCAAGAATGAAGAATTGGAAGAATAATCTTTGAAAGACAAAATTCAAGTAGTAGCATGTTCACTGCCGTGACTTTATGAGTCACTCCCGTGAAGGAAGCTAACCGTTACCAAAACCAGCATTTGAAGTTCACGACCATGAAGTAAAAATAAACCGTGAAGTGGGCATTTCAATCACCTCCGTGAATAAAGGTGTCACTCCCGTGAAGATTCATGCAATTTCATGAATTTTTTTTATGAATAAAGGTGTTACTATTCTTGCACATTATAAATTTTTTTATCCTAAGTATATTTTGAGGGGGAGACTTCTCAAAATCATATATTGCTAGATTATTTGTCACCATCAAAAAGGGGGAGATTGTTAAACCTTGAGGGGTATTTTCGTCATTTTGATGATAACAAATAATATACCAATGTTGTATTTAACATATTTGTTTTCTAAATATATTATACAGGACATGAATTAAAATAGCAGGAATGGAGAATTGGAAGAATAATCCTTGAAAGAAAAAATTCAAGTAGTAGTATGTTCACTGCCGTGACTCTATGAGTCACTCCCGTGAAGGAAGCTAACCGTTACTAAAACCAACATTTGAAGTTCACGGCCATGAAGGAAAAACAAACCGTGAAGTGGGCATTTCAGTCACCCCTATAAATAAAGGTGTCACCCCCGTGAAGATTCATGCAATTTCATCCAGAGAGCTTCACGACCAAGGTCACCACTTGGATCACGGCTGGGAAGCTTGTCACACCCGTGAATGAGTATGTCACGCCCGTGACTCTATATGTCAAAACATTCCAGAGAGCTTCACGACCAAGGTCACCACTTCAGTCACGGCTTGGGAAGAAATGTCACCCCCGTGACAAGTACAGTCACGCCCGTGAACAATGAAAGAGAAAAATGTAAGGCGCGATTTTTTGGTTGGTACAACGACTAGTTTCATATTAAATGCACTCCAACGACTATATTAAGCCATGGGAATATAAATGGAAGTCATTTATACATTCAGATATTGAGAATAAAGAATATAACAATAGCATAGCACATACTTTGAATTTAATTCTTATTACAAGCTATTTGTACTTTCATACTTTGAGAACAAATCTATTCTCTGTAAAAATCTTTTTGCTCCTCATATTTGAGCAATTAAGATTTATAAGTTGTTCTCTCTGTAATCTTTACTCAAGTGAGCTTTGGGTATTTTTGGGTTAAGAGTAGAACACTTGTAAGGGTTAGCTGTGTGAGTCTCCAAAACACAAATTAAAAGGTTGTTTGTGTGAGCCTGTAAAACACAAAGTGAAGGTTGTTTGTGTGATCCTGTAAAAACACAAAGTGAAGGTTGTTTGTGTGAGCCTGTAAAACACAATGAATTGGTTATTGTGTGAGCCATTAAAATACAAGGGATTTCTGGGTTAGGTGTGAGCAATTGTGAGAAACACCATAGTTGGGAGTGAGCTTGTAAAACTCTATTGTAACACTTAGTGTATTAGTGAAACTCCCAATTATGATTGGGGAGAGGAGTAGGGTTTGTTAACACCCGAACCTTTATAAATCTTTGTGTCTATTTTTCTCTATCCCTCTTAGAATTAATTATTTATTTCCGCACTTTAAAGTTTAAGTTTTTGAAACTCCAATTCAACCCCCCTTCTTGGACTAATATCTGGGCAACAATTGGTATCAGAGCCTTGTCTAGCATCGAAGCCTAAAAAGCTCTAGTAAAGAGTAAGATATGGCCAGTGAAGGATTCCAAAGTCTCAAACTTTACTTTGATGGAGCAAATTATGCCCATTGGAAGTTTAAGATGGAGACATACTTGGATAGTGAAGGAATTGAAGTCTGGGATAGTGTACGAAAAGAATGGACACCACCAACCAGAAGAGGAGCTGATGGTGAAGAAGAAATCCTATCAAGAGATGATTGGACAGAGCCTCAAAGAAGAGCAAATTTCAAAAACAAGAAGGCAATGACAATCCTATCAAGCTCATTATCTATTGAAGAATGTGGGAGAATACAACACTGCTCAACAACATATAGCATATGGAAGACATTGGAGAACTATCATGAGGGAACTAAGCAAGTCAAATCCAAAAAGATTCAACTTCTAACCTCAGAATATGAGCTCTTCAAGATGAAATCCAATGAGTCAATCACTGACATGACCAACTTGGGAAGCATATGTGTTTAGAAGATGTAAACAATAAAATCTTGAGAAGTCTTCCTCTTAAAGACTATGGTTCAAGAGTTGATGGCATATAAGAAGCAAATGAAGATATGAGCATCATGAATACTGATGTGCTGATTGGCAAACTTCTCTTACATGAGATGGCAGTGAAGAGAGATAGAGATCTTGAAGCATAGCCAGAGAAAAGAAAGCCCTTAGCACTCAAAGCCTCTACTTCAAAATCTCAAGAAGAAAGTGAAGATGATGAAGAAATGAGTGATGATGAAAATGAGGACATCGCTATGCTTTCAAGGAGATTAAAAAGAATCATTGAAAAGAAAATGAGCAATTCTAGAAAATTCAGGCAAAGAAACCTCAAACAAACTTATAATGACACACATAGAAGTAAGGAAGAGGTAAAATGCTATGAATGTGGAAAGAAAGGACATATCAAACCAGAATGTCCAAGGCTCAAGAAGCATAAGAGCAAATACCAAAGAGACAATGGGGAGAAAGGTCATAAAGCCACATGGGATGACGAAAGCTCTTCAAGTGAAAAAGATGATAATAAAAGTGAAGAGGTCAACCTATGCTTCATGGCTATTGAGGATCATGTCTCGGATAAAGTAAGATCACTACACTCATACTCTTTCAATAATGATAGTAGTGATAATGATAGTAATAGTAATAGTGATGATGATGATGATGAGCAAAGCCTAATAGAAGAATTAAATATATAATTAGAGAAATATAGAACTAAATTTAGTACCTATAGAAATAATATCTCTAATTTGAAAAATAAGATAGATGGTTTATAAAAAGAGAACATAAAGCTTAAATCATCTAATGAATCTCTTCAAAAGTCATTAAATGAATATTCATCAAGACCCTCAACAGCTTCATTGTTAAAAGAAAATAATACTTTGAAAAATGAAGTTGAGGAACTTAGAAATTCCATTTCTAAATTTCACAAAGGTAAAGAGAGCTTAGATACTCTCATTGTGTCTCAAAGATCACCCTTAATTAGACATGGTCTAGGATTTAAGGACACATCATCATCTTCTCACAAAACTATATTTGTTAAATCTAAATAATCTCACATCTCCACACCTGTTAGAACTGCACCAAGAAATAAGAATGTTAAACCTTCTATGCAGAAAAAGAATAATCACATCTTTATGTATAAGAAGAATGCATCTAGAAAAATGCAAATTAATCATGATTGTGCATGCCATTGTTCTCAAAATCAGTCTAATAGAATTATGGCATTCAAATACATTGTAAGACCAAAAAGCAAGTTTAGACCGAAACAATGTAATTATTGTATGAAAATTGGTCACATAAATAAACATTGCTGGATAAGGAAGGCTCATTGGGAACCTTTATGTGCTAACCCCCAAGGACCCAAACTTATTTGGGTACCTAAAAATCATACTTGATTTGTGATTCTATAGGTATGCCTCAAGTCCACAATAAACAAAAATACTTGGCTAGTAGACAGTGGATGCTCAAGGTATATGACAAGAGACAAAAAAATTTTCAATGAAATCAAAAGTATTGATGGAGGTAAAGTTACCTTTGGAAACAATGCAAAGGATAAGGTTATTGGCATTGGTTCTATTGGTGTTAATGGTACTACTTTTATTAAGGATGTCTTACTTGCTGATGGCTTAAAACATAACTTGTTAAGTGTAAGTCAATTATGTGATAAAGGAAACAAAGTAATCTTTACTTCAAATGAATGTCTTGTGATCTCTATCGATGGTCAAGAAATATTCAAAGGAAATAGAGATATCAATACATACATAATAAACTTACATGAACTATCTAACCATTCCTTTAAGTGTCTTGTGACTACTAGTGATGAATCTTGGCTGTGGCATAAAAGACTTGGTCATGCTAACATGGACTTAATACAAAGTCTCAGCACAGGAGAATTAGTAAAAGGACTGCCAAGAGTTAAATATGAGAAAGGCAAGACATGTGATCCTTGCCAAAGAGGGAAGCAACACAAATCATCCTTCAAAGCCAAAAACATAGTAAGTACTTCAAAACCTCTTCAACACTTGCATTTAGACTTGTTTGGACCTACTAGAATTGCTAGCTTAGGAGAAAAACATTATGCATTTGTCATCGTAGATGATTACTCTAGATTTACTTGGGTAATTTTCTTAGCTCAAAAGAGTGATGCTTTTGAAAACTTCAAAAACTTTGCTAGAAGAGTTCAAAATGAAAAAGGGTACTGCATTTCTAAAATAAGAAGTGATAATGAGAAAGAATTTGAAAATAAAAACTTTGAAAGCTTTTGTCTTAAACATGGCATTTCACATAATTTCTCATCTCCTAGGACACCTCAACAAAATGGGGTAGTTGAAAGGAAAAATCGAACTTTAATTGAAATGGCTAGAACAATGCTTAATGAATATGAATTACCAACTTATTTTTGGGCTGAAGCCACAAACACTGCATGTTATATTTCAAATCGAGTTTTCAAAAGACCTTTATTAAACAAAACCTCATTTGAGCTATGGAATGGAAGAAAGCCCTTGATATCATACTTTAGAGTATTTGGATGCAAGTGTTTTATATTGAACACCCAGGACAACTTTGGAAAATTTGCCTCTAAGTCTGACGAAGGTATCTTTTTAGGATACTCTACAACCAGCAAAGCATATAGAGTATTTAATAAAAGATCATTAACGGTTGAAGAATCCATGCATGTTGTTTTTAATGAATCTAGTAGACTTGATTTTGTGAAAGGTAGTGTTCTTGATGATGTTGTAGGTAATGTGGAAAAACTTGATATTGGAATTGGAAAAGAAGAAAATGATCAAGAAAATTTGCTGCAAAATGACACTCTACCTCAAAATCAAGAACAAATTGATCAAAAACTTCCAAAAGAATGGAGAATGACGAAAGATCATCCAAAAGAGCAAATAATTGGTGATCTATCAAGGGGAGTAAGTACTAGATCTCATTTCAAGCATTTAGTCACTGACATTGCTTTTATTTCACAAATTGAGCCTAAAAATATTGATGAGGCTCTTAATGATGAAAGTTGGGCAATTGCCATGCAAGAGGAACTCAACCAATTTGAGAGAAATAAGGTATGGATCCTAGTTCCTAGACCCAAGGATCATCAAATCATAGGTAGCAAATGGGTATTTAGAAACAAATTAGATGAACAAGGGTTAATAACCAGGAATAAGGCAAGACTAGTTGCAAAAGGATATAATCAGGAAGAAGGTATAGATTATGATGAAACATATGCACCTGTAGCTAGATTAGAAGGTATAAGAATACTCTTAGCATATGCATGTCACATGAATTTCAAACTTTTTCTAATGGATGTGAAAAGTGCATTTTTAAATGGTTATATAGATGAAGAAGTGTATGTAGAACAATCACCAGGTTTTGAAAGCTATGATTTGCCAAATCATGTTTTTAAACTTTCAAAAGCTTTGTATGGTTTAAAACAGGCTCCAAGAGCTTGGTATGAGAGACTAAGTTCTTTTTTATTAGAAAATAGCTTTACAAAGGGAAATGTCGACACTATACTATTCATCAAAAAGCATAAGCATGATATACTAATTGTTCAAATTTATGTTGATGATATAATATTTGGTTCTACTAATGAGTTGTTTTGTCAATAATTTGCTAAGTGCATGACTAGGGAATTTGAAATGAGCATGATGGGAGAACTTAAGTATTTCCTTGGTCTACAAATAAAGGAAAGCAATGAAGGCATATTCATAAACCAATCCAAATATGCCAAAGATTTAATCAAGAAATTTGGTATGGAAGGATGCAAAAATGCCATGACTCCTATGAGCTCATCAACAAAATTGGACAAAGATGAAAAGGGTAAGAGCATTAATGAAAAGCTTTATAGAGGTATGATCGGATCACTTTTATATCTCACTGCTTCTAGACCCGATATTATGTATAGTGTTTGCTTATGTGCACGATTTCAATCATGTCCTAAACAATCTCATTTAAATGCTGTAAAAAGAATTTTAAGATATTTACATGGATCATTGCATCTAGGTTTATGGTATCCTAGAAATTCATCTTTTTATATTATAGGATATTCAGATGCAGACTATGCTGGTAATCTTTTAGATAGGAAAAGTACTTCAGGTACATGTCACTTCTTTGGAGAATGCTTAGTTTATTGGTTTAGCAAGAAACAAGTTTCAGTTGCTCTCTCAACTGCTGAATCTTTAATATGTAGCAGCTGGATGTTGTTGTACACAAATTCTTTGGATGAAACAGCAACTTAAGGACTATGGTCATGAGATGAACCATATACCTATAAAATGTGACAACACAAGTGCTATAAATCTTTCAAAGAATCCTATTCAACACTCTAGAAGCAAACATATTGACATTAGACACCGCTTTATTAGAGATCATGTTCAATATGAAGATGTTGCATTAGAATTTATAAGCACAGAAAATCAATTAGCATATATTTTCACTAAGTCTCTAAATGAGGAAAGATTTAATTTCATTAGAAGAGAACTTGGTATGATTGATGGATTAACCTTGTGATTGCAAAAATATGAAATTTTAATTGTTGATCTAAAATCATATCACAAGTTATAAGATAGAAATTTTGATGAAAATTCATGTTTTAAGGAATAGAATCTATGTTGAAATGATATAGTATAGTTTTAGGACTTAATTTTTATTTGATGAAAATTTTAGGGGAGTCACGCCTGTGACACATGTTCACGCCCGTGACTTAAATGGCCCAAAGAGGTAGTGTCGTTCACGACTTGGTTCACGACATGGTTCACGGCTTCAAGTGGTGAAACTTATTTTCACGGCTTGAGTCACGCCCGTGACGAATATTCACTGCCGTGAACAATTACACTCCAAAACTCACAGAAGCTTTCACGCCTTGTGTCACGGCTTGCTTCACGGGCATAAGTAGTGAAATTCAACAGTTCACACCCGTGACCATTTATTCACCCCCGTGATCGATAATCATTCACGCCCGTGATAGTCAAAGATCACGCCCATGAACGTATTCACGTCTTCATTTACGGGTGGAACACTCATTCAGCAAACCGTGAACACGACCATTCACGCCCGGGAACACTCATTTCACGCCCGTGAATGTATTGAATATATAAGAGTACAGCCGGTTATAACCTTCATTTCAACTCTCCAACTCCCAAAACTGCTCTCATTTACTCACATTCATTGAGACATTGAAGATTCCGGCCCCAAAGACTTAAACTTTGCCTATAAATACCACCAAAAGTTCGAATTTTCAGCAAATATCATATATTTCTAGGGTTTTCCATAAATTTTCTATCAAAAATCTTTCCAACTTCATCTTCAACAAATTTCTTCAAAAATGGAGTCTGCTTCATCCAAGGGTAAGAGAAAGAAATCCTATGCTCCTAAGAGGTATGTAGATTACCTTATGAACTGCATTCCGGAGAATTGTCATCCTCGGTATGCAACTTTAAAGAAGAGACCTCTTTTGTCATCAAGGTCCTTCGATTGGCAGATAGTCCGAAGTCTCGGGCTTGAGACAGCTATGATAGAGCAACTACAAGCCTGTCATCTCAAAGATTTTGTTGAAATTCATCAGCTGACTCTGAGGGAGCCAACACTGGAATTTCTCAGCACCTTGCAGGTTTCACCTACTGGAGTGGTGAAATTCCAACTCTGCAACAATCCCAACACCCTCAGTGCCATCGAATTTGGGGAATTGTTCAGCCTACCATCTGATGGCATCCTGAATGATACTGAGGTAGAATTTTCTGCCCCTCCAGCCTGGACACATTTTGGCACCGATTGCAGCTGGGATGTCAAGAAAACAAAGAGCACACATCTTCAGGCCCCAGTGCATAGGTATTTGCATAGGTTCCTGACCTATAGCATATTTGCTAGAGGAGAAAGCAACGAGACTATCAGGAAGTCAGAACTATTCCTATTTGAGATGGCTCGGAGAGGACTTATAGTGGCACTTTCCAGATGGTTTGCTAACCATCTTCTCTCCATTGCCACCAAGCCCACATGAGATATTTTGATTGGGGCATATGTCACCCATATTGCAGTGAAGCTCAATTATTTGAAGCTGGATGCATATCACTTCAACATCATCCCTGCACATCCTAGAGATAGCTTGGATGTCGAGTCGTTCATCAAGATGGGAGCGGCTGTCAGAATCGTTTTCCAGAACGATATCTTCTACCGCTTCACTGACACTACTGGGGAGATTATCTGAGAAGATAATGACACAGAGGATTTTAAAGCTGGCCTCCAGGGAGTCCAGCAGAAGAAGAGGGCTCGGGTTGAGGAAGCACCTCCAGCAGCCGAGCAGGACATCAGACAGTCCTCAGCTTCTACACCGTCCTTAGCGCAGCAGGTGGTTGACCTCTTGGCACCATGTTTTGAGCAGCTGCAGACTTCGATGGATGAGAGGTTGGAGAACCTCAAAGACTTCATGGAGTCTCGGATGGACAGCCTTGAGGCTGAAGTGGCTAGGCTTCGTGATAGGATGTCTGGCTAGGATATAGGCTAGAGTGTAGCCTAAATTTGATTGTTTTTTAGCTTGTTTGTTATATTTATGTTTGCTTGTGTGTAAGAAATTTTTAAATTTCCTTTTTGAATATTTTAACTTAGCTTTTATCCTTTCCTTTATGCTATATATATTTGCTTTTGTTTACTTCAATCTTCATATCCTTTTTGATTGATGACAAAAGGGGGAGAAAACTAGCAATATATGATAGGCAATATATGATAGGGAGAATTGGTATCAAACTAGCAACATAAGATCAAACTAGCAATATATATTAAGGTAAATGAATTTTGAATCAAATAATTAAAATTGAATTTGAAATAGATTAAAAATCTTAATTCAAAATTTCATATGCAAAGTATATAATTGGAAAATTGATCTTTATATACCTTAGATATACCTTAAGTATACCTTGCATATACCTTAAAGCAAGTTACAAATATAAATATGCCATGATATACCTTAAATTTACCTTACATATACTTCATGTCTTAAAAAGGAATTATGGTATATATTGGATATACTTCTCATATAACTTGCATATACTTAAAATCTAGTTTAATGCTACATCATTATTTACTATTCTTGCACATTATAAATTTTTTTATCCTAAGTATATTTTGAGGGGGAGACTTCTCAAAATCACATATTGCTAGATTATTTGTCACCATCAAAAAGGGGGAGATTGTTAAACCTTGAGGGGTATTTTCGTCATTTTGATGATAACAAATAATATACCAATGTTGTATTTAACATATTTGTTTTCTAAATATATTATACAGGACATGAATTAAAATAGCAAGAATGGGGAATTGGAAGAATAATCCTTGAAAGACAAAATTCAAGTAGTAGTATGTTCACTGCCGTGACTCTATGAGTCACTCCCGTGAAGGAAGCTAACCGTTACCAAAACCAACATTTGAAGTTCACGGCCATGAAGGAAAAACAAACCGTGAAGTGGGCATTTCAGTCACCCCTATAAATAAAGGTGTCACCCCCGTGAAGATTCATGCAATTTCATCCAGAGAGCTTCACGACCAAGGTCACCACTTGGATCACGACTGGGAAGCTTGTCACGCCCGTGAATGAGTATGTCACGCCCGTGACTCTATATGTCAAAACATTCCAGAGAGCTTCATGACCAAGGTCACCACTTCAATCACGGCTTGGGAAGAAATGTCACCTCCGTGACAAGTACAGTCACGCCCGTGAACAATAAAAGAGAAAAATGTCAGACGCGATTTTTTGGTTGGTACAACGGCTAGTTTCGTATTAAATGCACCCCAACGACTATATCCATCCATAGGAATATAAATGGAAGTCATTTATACATTCAGATATTGAGAATAAAGAATATAACAATAGCATAACACATACTTTGAATTTAATTCTTATTACAAGCTATTTATACTTTCATACTTTGAGAACAAATTTATTCTCTGTAAAAATCTTTTTGCTCCTCATATTTGAGCAATTAAGATTTATAAGTTGTTCTCTCTGTAATCTTTACTCAAGTGAGCTTTGGGTATTTTTGGGTTAAGAGTAGAACACTTGTAAGGGTTAGTTGTGTGAGCCTCCAAAAGACAAATTAAAAGGTTGTTTGTGTGAGCCTGTAAAACACAAAGTGAAGGTTGTTTGTGTGATCCTGTAAAAACACAAAGTGAAGGTTATTTGTGTGAGCCTGTAAAACACAAGGAATTGGTTATTGTGTAAGCCATTAAAACACAAGGGATTTCTAGGTTAGGTGTGAGCCATTGTGAGAAACACCATAGTTGGGAGTGAGCTTGTAAAACTCCATTGTAACACTTAGTGTGTTAGTAAAACTCCCAATTGCGATTGGGGAGAGGAGTAGGGTTTGTTAACACCCGAACCTTTATAAATCTTTGTGTCTGTTTTTCTCTATCCCTCCTAGAATTAATTATTTATTTCCGTACTTTAAAGTTTAAGTTTTTGAAACTCCAATTCAACCCCCCCTTCTTGGTATAATATCTGGGCAACAATGAGCAATCTTGCTAAATCTATCCATAACAACAAATATGTTATATGTTCCTTTCCTAGTCCTAACTAAACACAACACAAAATATATATAAAATAAAAGTCCAAGGTTCATTAGGCACAAACAAAGGTGTATATAATCCATAAAAATATCAGCCCAAGGTTTATTAGCATTTTAGACTTAGTTTGTCTACATGTAACACATATAGAACAAATCCTTTCAATATCCCTATGCATATGTGGCCAATAAAAATGTGAATGCAACATGTCCAAAGTCTTATTAATACAAAAATACCCTATTAAACCACCAATATGAGCTTCACACCCTTATAGCTCATTCAAAGAACAAATATGTATACAAAGTTTGTAACACTCCCTCACTCCAGCAATAGTGTCCGGATAAGGGAGTGTTATTTTGACTTTATCAGTTAAAATATCGTTTAATATATATATAAATGGTAGTAGCATGTATAATTTTTTCCTTTATTATTATTATTATTATTATTATTATTATTATTATTATTATTATTATTATTATTATTATTATTATTATATAGTACAAAAGAAATCATAATAAGGAAACAAAGTACATTTTATATAATAAAATATTATTTACAAGACGTGCAGTTATTTTACAAATATTATAAAAGAAATTTCAAAATAAAAGTACAAAAAGTTGTGTAATCCACAGTGTCAGGAATGAGATGCTTTACTGGGTCAGGTCATTGTTTAGCTTTATTTACTATCTTCGGATTATTTTTCTCTATATATGCACAAGAGAAACTCCCACGTTAAGCTCTACTTTTAGTGATTTATATAAATAAGACAATAAACTATATTTAAGCAGTATGTCATAATATATCATCATACATATATATATTCGATTAGATTTTATATATATATATATATATATATATATATATATATTTCATATTCTTTATACATACAAATGTGAATTTTTCATATGCAAGCATTACATAATTATCTTATGCAAATAAATTATTCTTTAAATTCATATTTATGAACAACTAATTCATATATAAAATTATTTATACCAAATTAATATATTTATACCATTAACACCTATGAACCAATAATCAGAATAACGGGGTTAGCCATCTAGGCATAATAAAGTTGCCACCCGAGTATAGTGGTATACACATACAAGTGTCATCATCGATATTAATGTGAATGTCATCACCGACATTAATATGAGTGTTATTATCGATGTTAATAGACTCCTGATTGACATACCAAACTATCCAAGACTCTAGTTTAAACTAGGTATTCAAGGGCTTAATTATTGTCATTAAAATTCATAATTCTTAAATTTACACATTTTATACATTTAATAGCTCAATTAATCACATAATTATTCAATAAAAATATCATTTGCATAATATAACAAGATCCACATTATTTTTCACATCAAATTCCATAATTCATATTTTACCATGTTACTGGTAGATTCTATGCTATATCTTAGAGCTTAATTTTGGACATTTTAACCGCAAAATTAGATTACAATATCTTCTTAAGAATTTTAGTTCTAAATTTTAACTTTAATATTCAATTTGAATCACTAAATTTGGAGTTCTATAGAAAAATATATGATCAAATGAATACTAACTGGTCATTAAAATCGTTGCCTAGAATTTCGTGGACAGTTTTCTAGTCCTACTTTTGTGACAAATTTTAGCATAGTTACATTTAAAATAATGTTTTGTGTTCTAATTAAAATTTTAGCCCTATGTCTTAATTTTCAAACTCAATAAAGAAAATATAAATCAGAATCCCTGAGCTTAAGTTATAACAAAATATGTACAGACTGCTCCATAGAATATAGTCAAGAACATATCAACACATAAATCAATTTTTACAAAATATAATCCTAATTCTAGCAAACATGCATTTCCAAAATTTTTATCACCAAATACTACTAATTAACAATCATTTACATACCAATTATTCAAATCATGCAACTTTATGATAAAATATAGGTTATTGCCTTAAATTATACACTTACCTAAAACTTTACTTTCTTTCTCTTCTCTTCACTTCTCTTTCTCTTTTTCTTTGCTACTTTGAGTTTGTTCTTTGTCAAATTGAATTTCTAAAACACATACAAATATCATTAAAACCTTTCTTTATTAAACCCTCTCTAAACCCTATCTTCTTTTTCTTGACACCCTAAATTCTCTTTCTCATTTTCTCTTCCTAAAATCAAGCTTTGGCTATGCAGGATTGAGGAAAAAATATGGGCTGGTTTAGGAGAATTGAAAAATTCTAGATAGAAAGAGAGAATGAAGATAAAGGAGAAATTAAGAAGAAAACGACAACATTAATTAATAATGGGTCACCTAAGCTTAAATAACTAGATATTTATGTGAGAATTAGCTTATTAATATTTTCCTTTTAGCGTGGCTAGCCCACTCATGTATTTCATGTCCAATTCATGCATTTAATTAATAATTATCCCAATTAATTCTCCAATTTTCGGTAAATTGCAAATTGACACAAAATTTCTCAAATTTTGCAATTTAATCTTTCGTCGTAAATTAACATATTTACATACTTTAAGCACTTTATTAAATATTTTCTAGAATTATTTGTCATTATTTTAATTATTTTTTGGTCAAAATCTAAATTTAGACTTCGGTCGAACCAACGAGTCGATTTAACAACTCACACGACTCAGGACATAAATTAGCAGATATGATAAGGTTTACTATCTCTAAACAAATATTCATCATGCCTATAAAATTTCTAAAATGCAACATACTCAATGTCTCGTATACAATGGAAATATAATGATCAGTAGCATAAATTCCTTTATTTGCTCAAATCCCAACAATTTAGAACTAATAGTTGAGATCAAAGTATGTCTCCTTGATAATGAATCAACTACAACATTCTTCTTACCTTGCTTGTACTTAATCGTATGGGGATTCCATTAGCTTTAACTTATATCTACTATCTTTACTCCCTTATATCTGTGTGAGAGAACAAACGCTTTCACACTAAGTACTAGGCTTAGTGGTGCATACTGGAAGACCATAAACTATAAAACATACAATAGACATACTCATGAAACCTATATTATTAAATCATGCATTTCATTTTCTTTAATGATTTAACCATTTTTCTCCTTTATTCCATGTATTAATAGTTATTAACACTATTAATCAACATACATAATCGATTACAATCATTGTGAATATATTATTTCTTATTTTTCATATGTCTTGTTGTCACAATTTTTTTTCCTTTTATGCTCAATACTAGTTTATCTTTCACTTCTTTTCTTTTTATTATGTCCAAGATGCCCAAACCAGACACTGGAAGATAGAAAATGGGAATATATGAATGAGCGCCATAATAATATGGGACAAAAATATCTAAATATATGGACAATAAAATGCCTACAGGAGTAAAACACCTTCAGGATCTCTCGCCTACGGGCACAATAGCCTACAGGTATAAAGCTTATGAGTTTTATAGTATATCATCCCTAATTGGCATTCCAACCTATTTATCCACTCTGGTCTAGGTTAGACATATTATATGGGCTCAACTTCTTTCCTCATTGGCATTATTTGTTTTCCTTCAATCACAATTTATTTTTCTTTTTCATAACACAATCGTTATACTTTATTTCATATATCTCATGCTATATTTAAACTATTTCTATTTATTTTTTGTCTTTGTTCTCTTTGTATGCCATATTTATGGGTGTTTTTCATTTAACCATCCATTAATAGATAATTTTCATTTTAAAAATAGGGCATTCACGGTCGTGACACAAGTGTTCACATCCATAACCAACCCTATTTCATGACCATGAGAGAATGTTCTTAACCCGTGAACAACAATAAAGTTATTTGTGGTCATGACAATTCCCTTCACGCTTTTGATCCCTTATTTTTCCTAAGCCGTAAATGAATCTGGATGGAGTAGTACCCCTTTTTAGACTGAATTTATGCCTATGAATCATTGGTTTACATCCATGTCTTAGTGAATCGCTGCTAGAAAACTACTTTTTAACTTTCCAATTTCATTCTAAGCTACCACATAATTCATAACCTTCCAATTCATGTCAAACATACATTTCTAGTTCAATTCACATTCTTTAACTCAATTTTAAGCATTTATGTCATATTTATCACAAATTAATTTCACATACACATTAATTAAGCCATTAATTCATATGAAATTCTCATTGCCATTTTTAAACCTTAAGTCTAATGCAAAGTGCATAAACAAATGCATTCAAGTCACAAATTTATCATGCCAAACAATTCAATCATACAAAAATTATAACTTATTGACCAAATAGTATGCACATACCACTTTTTCTTCACTTAGGCTATTCAAGCCTATTTCCTTTGCCTTTGTTTCTCTCTTCTTCTTAAGCTTTATTTCCTTCCAATTGAGTGCCTAACATATGCAAAAAATTTATTAACACACTTTCTTTCACAACTCTAAACTATCACTTAACTTTCTCTTTCTTCAACCTCGCAACCCTAAAATCTCTCCCTTCACCAACTTTAGAGTTTAGGCTTCTCTAACATCTCTTAACTTCTCTTAACTTTATGGTCTCTAAACACCTCTTATCACCTTTTTTCCTATCAAAACCTATAAACACCCTCCATTCCACATAAGTCATCCCTCATAAAAACAAGCTCTAAATGAGAGAAAGATGTAGAGATGGAAGGACTCTTAACTTCACTAGTCTTTTCTTATGGCCAACGCAAAAAGGACTTCTCTCTCTTCTTTTCAAGCTCTTTTTCCTTCCTCTTACCTTCATTTAGTTTTCTCTAGCTTCTTTATGCATGAAAGTAGCCTTTTCTAGCCTTTTCTCCCTCTTTTTTCTCACTTTCTCTCTCTAACTCAATCTTGGCTATGGAGGATGATATGAAGAACATGTATGAACTATTTTTGTGAACAAAATTCTAGGTAGAAATGGAGATAAGAAAGGAAGAAGAAGAAGAAGAAGAAAAAAAGAGCAAAATTCATGCCTAATTAACACATTAATGTGATTTAACTTAGAGAAAGTGTCTTTACTCTCAAGTGGCAGACAACATCTAAATTATTTATGCTCAAATTATGTTTTAAATGAAAAATATCCAAATTGGTCTCTACATTTTTGACAATTTACAAATTTATCCCAAAACTTTCCAAACTTTGCACTTATGCCCTTTATCATAATTTATCATATTTACACACATTATACACTTTATTAGATATTTTCATAAATTATTTATTATTATTTTAATTTTTTTTCCAGTCATAATCTGAATTTAGAGTCAGGGCTTAAATTCTAGAATATGATGCAAAACTTGTACGAAAGCATATAAGTCTTTATCATATGTAGAGTATTTCAACTGCTCCCCATATAACTTCTCACTAAAGTAAGCAATTGGATGCATCTCCTGCATCAAAACAAATCACATGCCAACTCATAAGGTATCACATTCAAATTCAAAAGTTTTTTTTTTAAAGTTAGACATAAAGAAAATTGGTGCAAAACATAATTTATCCATAAGAAAACTAAAAGCCTTTTCTTTAGATTTAGTCTTCTTAAATTTCACATCCTTTCTAACTAATTAATTCAAAGGTGTTGCAATGGAACTAAAATCTTTAATAAATTTCCTATAGAAATTAGTCAAACCATGAAAACTTCTAACCTCACTAATTAGTAGGCATTGGCTAATCCCTAATAACTTTAACTTTTTCTTCATCCACCTTAATTCCCATTATCACTAATAAAAAATTCAAGAATTATAAGTTTTTTTAATACAAAACATGCGCTTCTTGAAGTTGGCATATAATTTATCCTTTCTCTATACTTCAAATACAACGTTAACATACATAATATGATCATCTAAACATTTTTGGTAAATAAGTATGTCATCACAATTAACCACAACAAACTTACCAATAAAGTATCTCAAAACATAATTCATCAATCTCATAAAAGTACTAGGTGCATTAGTTAAACCAAAAGGCATAATAACCATTCATATAAACTATGTTTTGTCTTAAAAGCAGTTTTATCCCCTACTTTCATTCTAAATTGAAAATAACAATTTTTAAGTTTATCTTAGTAAAGAAATATGTCTCATATTACTCATCAAGCATATCATTAAGTTTAGGAATAAGACATCGATACTATATTGTGATTTTATTAACTGTATGATGATTCACACACATCCTCCAAGACCTGCCATCTTTAGGCATTAACAAAATAGGTATGACACATGGACTCAAGCTTTCTTTCATGTTCCCTTTCTCCAATAGCTCATCTACTTTCCTTTTATATCTTTTGTCTCTTTAGAATTGGTTCTAAAGGTTGGACGGTTTGGTATGGCAACCCTAGGGGACAAAGTCAATTTGATGCTCAATGCCTCTTAATAGCAGAAAGCCTTTTGGAATTTTTTCAAGAAACACAGTCAAATTCCTGCAACAAAAACACAAAAGCACTTGCAAGCAATGGTCAAGAATAGTCAAAAAAATAAGATTCTCTTTGTACCTAAGTATAATGAGACTTTTTCTGCATAAAAAGCACATTTCAAGTCTTTTCCCTTACAAATAAACTCAATTTTTTTTCTTTATTCACATCTCTCACTTCATTTTTCTCTCTTGTGCTGCTCTCTTTCTTTTTATCATTGCCATTATCTCTCACTATTAGGCCTTTATTTCAAAGTTTTCTCACTTTTTTCAATCATGGCCTTTTTTCTCCCATTTTTTTTACTTGAATTTGCCTCACTACCTGACTGCCCCTCAATGGAATTGTTGATCTTCATATATATCCATTGGAGATAATGGAGCAATGGTGTAATTATGCCTGTTCAAGCTAAAAGAATAGTTATTTCTATACCCATCATGCGTCACTCGCTTATTAAATTTCTATGGCCTACTAAGTAGCACATGACTAGCATGTATAGGTACGACATTAAAAACAATCTCATCATTATACTGCCCAATAGAAAAAGTAACCATTCAACCTTTATACCTCATAATAGTTCCATCAACCTTTTATTTCAATTTAAAAAACCATTTACACCTAATTGGACACTATTTCTATGATAAATCTATATTACAACAAGTGTTTTTAGCTTCTAAGGTTGCTAACTCTATTTGCATCGCTTGCTGCCAGTTTGGATGTTTGATGGCTTGAGAAAAATGTTTGTGGCTCAGAGGTATCAATTATATTAATAATAAAAGCCTTGTGAGAAGAAGATAAATTTGCATAGGAGAGAATGGATTCTAATTGTGAATGAAATGATCAATTTAATTATCACTCAACTATCGAGTTTACACCATATAATAATATCTAAATAAGAAAAGCTCAAAGTACTCAAAGTACACATGTCCTAATAAATTAGCTAGCCCAAATGACTTGACAACTCATATATCAATAAAAAAAGCTTTGCTAACTTTGTTTCATTGAAAAACTTCAGTCTATTACCCTTTCGCTAGTTGAGGAGCTAGGTTAGAAGTAAATGCCTAAAAAGAAGGAAAAGGTTGGGTCTTGGTAAATAAATTTGCAATATAATATTGTGAACAAATTAGTAACAACTTGAGAACACCAAGTATAATTTTATCCCAAAAAAAGCAACAATCAAATTTGATGTGCTTTGTACATTCATGAAACGTATGATTCTCTATAATTTGAATGGAATATTTGTTGACATAATACAAAATGGTTAGTGTGTGATGGGAGATGCCAAAATCATGAAGCAAATATAACAACCACTAAATTTCATTGGTAGTATGGGCAATAACTTTATACTCTGTTTCGAAGCTTGAATGGGAGATGATTAAGTGCTTTTTAGACTTTCATAAAACCAAAGATTGACCAAGAAAAACATAAAAACCTATTATAGATTCACCAATGATTGGGCAAACAATCTGTTGTCTCAAATGCACTAAGAATGAAGGGTTGAATTAGTGTCAAACTAAAATTCTTAGATTTGAATAATGAGCAATAGCTAAACAATGGATATATAGATAAGACAAGAATCTAAGTAAAAGATAAAGCAAACAAAAGAACACAAAAGATTTATAGTAGTTCGAGTGTTAACTAACTTTACATCTAGTCTCTAATCTCCATTTGGAATTTTCACTATCATTCAATTGTGATTTCAATATGGTGTTTTCCCAAACTCACTTTTAACTTTTTATTTAAGCACCTCATAAGAGTTTTTCTTATAAGGTTAAATCTGAAACACACAAGAGTTTTCCCAATGCTCACTCTCAAACTTTTACAAGAGCTTTTCTCTGGGCTAACTATTAAACCCACACAAGAGTTTTTACAACAGACTTACTCTCAAACCCTTATTTCCAAGTGTTTAAAGCAAACATTCAAACTAGACTAACACTTTCAATGATATAATTGATTGCAAATAACTTTAAAAATTAAACTAGTAATAGTTTGTCTTTAAATAGTTTATTGTTCTACATATTTTAGAGGGATATTTATAATGTCAAACTTCCAAATATTTGTTACATATAAAGCCTCTAGCAACTAGTTTTCTTTAGCATTAAATGCTCTGCAATACCTTAAATCACCATCACAATTTCCATCTTCGCGACCATGATTTTTTAGTGCTTTAACAATCAATGACATATGGTATATTCTAGTTGACTCACTCCACAATGATTGAATTAGAATGAACTTTGTGGTTTGCTAAATCTCTATCATTGTCATATTTTATCTATCATAGGCAATCATTGTGGTTCCCACCGAGAATCTTTCTATCTAATTTGAGATTTTGCCTTCACTGATTTCATTGTTGTAATTCTTTTGGGTGCATTCGTGAAATTCATATTGCTTTGGAACTCTGACATGTGGTTGGCTTGGATTGGGCTTTCTTTAACGGTCTTGAGACTTTAAAACTAATAGTTGGTAATTCTTTTTCGCGATTACAAACTATCTTTCAAGACAAGCTTTGCAATCATGCTTCTAGTTGTGAAAACTTTACTGTTTCTTCAAGCACTTTTGGCTTTAAGGAAAATGAAATTGCTAAATCTTGAGTGTGGTTGCAAAATTCTATTCCCAGGAAAACATTTCCATTTTGGACCTGATCTTAAAGTTTTTCAAGGCTCTTGTAAAGTTCACTAAGTGTTTTGTTTCCAAATGTAATGAGACTTTATTTTTTACAAAATAAACTCTTAATAAATATATTAGTAACATTCAATTTGATTGTCAATATCAAAATATAGATTTGCCAACTTAGGTCAACAATCTCCCCCCATTTTAATTTTGATAATCAAATTAAGCAAAAATTAAAATTAATTGCTCAATAGTTAAATTAATATGCCAGTTTATGTAACCCTTAAGATATAAGTCAATTTGAAATTATTGTTTTCCAATTATTTCTCCCTTTTTGTCAAGATTAAAAAGGGTTAGTGGATCAACTTAGGTCAAAGAGAGATAGAAAACATGCAACAAATACAAAAAGAAACATATGAAATATATGATATTATTATTGAATTTGTGTGCCATAAAATGAAAATTGCAAGCATGAAAACTAAGTCAACTTAGGTTAAAGGGTCATCTTATTTGTGATCTCCTTCCTCTTCCTTTCCTTTTTTTTTTCTTGCTCTTGTGGCACATCCTCTTGAGTAGCTTAAGTTTGCTTCCTCTCAACTTGATCATCCTTTTCACTTTTAAAAGTTTCTTGGCACATGCCCTTAAGTTGATTGAATTTCCCCCCCCCCCTCAACTTGTGCATTCCCTTCACCCTCAAAAGTCTTTTAGCATACATCTAAGCCTTGTCTCTTTTAACGCTCAAAATGTTGTTGGTGAAAATGCATAAAATGTATGTGGTATAAGTTTAAATGATCAAGATGAATGTAAAATGAGTGATTGACTCTTGAAGAATCTAAATTAGTTCTAAATGGATCAATCATTCATTAGAAACATGCAAAACATATAGACACATATAAAAAATAATATTCTCATAGCACAACAAACAAACATCCTCAATATGAGGAAAAACCATTGTACCAATGCCATTGCTTTATACTTGACATTCTTTACCTTTTCACCATTGATTTCCTAGCCTTTGAAGAATAAGCTTGCATTGTTGGTCATGTGCTTTGATCATCCACAATCCACTTATTTGAACATGTTCCTTTGTAGCTGGTTTAAGGCATACCTACAAAAATCAAGTAATTTTGCTTTTTAATGCTAAATAAGCTTGGGGTCCATGGGTGTTAGTCCTTGAAGGTTCTACCTTGAGGAGATGAGTCTTCCTTATAAAATAACGTATATTTATATGGTCAAATTTCATACAATAATAACAATGTATGTTAGACTTGGAAATCTTCTTATTTATATGCTTTTTGTTTGAGTTTTGGGCCTTACAACATTTCTAGAACTATTATGAATGCATGAACATATATGTGGTGTAACACCCACCTGTATAATAAGACTAAATTCCACTAAATGAGCGATGCTACATGGTTCTATTACTAAATACCTGAGCAAATTAAAACTTTTTCTTTTCTTGTAAAAGCTTTATCTCACAAACTCTTTTTGCATATAAATCATGTGAAACATTTTCATAGTCATATAAAACATGCATATTCTCTTGATCCAAAAAGATCATCATCATATAGAATAAAATCATGTTTAGGCTAAACAAACCCAGTGTTTACAAAAATATATATCCATGATCAAATTACATGTTTTTAAAAATTAAAGATGTGTACAAAAATCTATTCCCATATCCTATATGACATATGAACAAAAATTAAAAAAAATGTATGTCATGATATCACCAATCCTATAAGAGTTTGGTCTCAATCTCTATATGAGTGCTTTTCTTCTGAATGACCTTTGTTATTTACTTGGCTTCAAAGCTATGTACAGGAAACACTCACTCACTTAGCTACTAAGAGCTTAGTGGTACATATAGATATAAAAATTCATACAAGACATGTCATAAAGATTTAAGCTTATGCCATTATGTCATATTCATAATCATTTACACTAATGTATGACAATACAAATGTTTTACCTTAATAATCATATTTCATGTTGTGTGAAAATTCATATCATCAAATCAAATTCCTTAGCCTTGCATAAGTATTAGCATATCAATGTATCACTTTCATGTAACATATAATTCATTTACCAATATAATTATTTCCATTTAACATATCTCACCCAAAACTCTAAACCTGAACCATTTAGATATGAGTTATGAAATAGGAGCACTCTCAGAGCTTAAGTCACCTTGTTCACTAACTATATCTATGTGTGCTCGTCCAAGCTCTTCAAGTCAAAAGAGTTCCCAAAGCTTAAGCCACCTTGACTAAGTATAATAAAATAATTGCATGCATAATAGGATCAAGGGTGCTCCTAGAGCTTAAGCCACCTTGTTGAAAATAGAAATCCACGTATATATCGTAATTATATGGTATCGTAAACTCCCTTAATGACATGTCATTTATCCTATATTGGTCTTAGATTAGAGAAATGGGCATTTCTTAATCATATCTCTTTTACATATCATTCATCATGTAACTCATTTCATATCATATATCTTTGAATATATGTAAGGTCTTTGCATAACATTCTCATATGAAAATTCATGTTTCATATGATTCATACTTGTTATAAAACACATTTGAGCTCATCCATCACATTGTATCATCATAAAAATCTACATATTATAATGTCATTAGGCTTCACGCATCCATTGTTATTAAGGTGTTATTCATGGGTGCCTTACCCATGAACCAAATAGTGACCATGCTCGTGAACACTACTGGTCCTATGGTGCATATATTCACTAACACGAAAGAATGTGTTCACAGGCGTGAAGAGTGTGTCACGAGCATGAATCAAGTGATTACTTAAGCTATGAAAAGGGTATGTTCTATTTGAACTTTTACCTGGACATAATTCACAACCATTAATCACTAGTCATGGGCGTGAATTTAGGTTTCTAGTAGATTTAAGGTACAAAATATAGCATTTATTACAAGTCATATGCAAGGCTTTAATGGTTGACTATTGGCAACCTCTTCCATCAACATTCTCAATATTTCATGCCTTAAACATGCATCAACATCAATATAACATCGTCAAGTACAATTGAACACATTAACACCAATAATCATATATTCCATACTCATTAATTATCTAAACAAGCATTTGTGATCCAAACTAACATTTATGTCATCCTAACACTTTTTACAACCAACATGAATGTCAAATGTGCATTCACCATCAAGTTATGCCTTTATGTCACCATTGAACCATTTGACCCATACCAATTATTAATATAGAAGCACCTGCGACCCTTAATCAATACATCATCACAATCATTCATTCCATATCATATATATATATATATATCATGTTTTTAAGTCATCATTCAAGCATTACATACATTTTAACAAACCACAAGCCATATTTTGGAATTTAAATCCATATGTTTACATACCTCTATGGAGCTTAAAAAATCCAAGCTATCAAGCTTGCATATCCTCTTAGTGGTAGTCACCACCTCATATTCCAACTACTAACACATATAAAACACTACTTTTAACACCTAGTTGCAACAATCATAAATATAAAGCTATTAAAAACTACACCCTAGCTTTAAATCTTCAAGCTTATCCTTTTCTCAACTAACCCCCTTTAAGGTCACATTTTTACTTATCATCAAGCTCCTAAGGAGTGTTTTAGTCATTAAAACTCAAGCTTGCAATCTAACTCAACCCATTTGAAAATGGGTCTCAACCAAGAATGGGAATGGTAGGATAAATGCCATAAAACATAGAAAGAGAAAGAGAAAACATATCTCTTTATCGAAATTGAAGAAAAATGATATTGGTTAGGGATTTCAAGGTCCCTTCTTTTTTCTCTAGGTCTGCCTCTAAATAAAATAGTTTTATGAAGCTTATTTATCTCTCTCTCTAGAACTTGGTAAATCTTAGCTTTTCCAGTCAAGATTTGGTGTTATAAGCTTGGAGTCGAAAGGAAACAGTAGAGAAAGGTCTCGAATGTGAGAAAAGACTATAGAGGCTTGGGTTTTTTAGATATATCATGAGAAAGAAAGAGAGAGTAAATAAAAGCTAAATCTTTTATACCTGATGGTGTTCATGGACATGACAATGGCTGTCACCGCCGTATATATGCTTGAATTAAACATTTTATCTCTCTAATGGGTGTGAACCTTATTTCTTTTTTTTTTAAACTCTTTTCACATAACAAAACCCTTAGTCACATTTCTACATTTCTTTAATTCATCTTATTAACTAGGCCTAATTAGTTGGTATTACATGTGATGTGTGATTTTTCCTAGTAGTATGCCTCTTATATATATGTATGCATGATTTGGCCTTTGAGCTTTGACTTTAGGACTTTGTGAGCCTTTACAATTCTTTTGATTGAGAGGTCTAATGTGCACTTTGTGCTTGGCCTTCTCAGTTATCACCTTTCTAATAGAAACTTGAGGTGTATAATTTTAATGAAAATGTGTAGTTATAGGGGAAGATGTGGAAGATGAAGCCCCATTGAAGCCTAATCCCTGTCTTGCTAAAGGTGGTTTTTGAGACACTCAAAATTTATTTAAATTCTCATTTCCTTTATGAAATTTAGAAATAAAAGTTCTTAACTCTTCAATCTCATTTTTTAAAACATCTTTTTCTTTAGACAAAACATCAAAGGTTGAAATTTTTTATGAAATATCATATAATAATTTCCTAAGAAAATCATTATAAGTTTTAAGAGTTAAAACCACATTTTCCAAATCCTTGTAAAAACTCTTTTTTTTTTTTTTGTATTTCCCACATTTAAGAAACATGGTCTTAATGAGTTCTTAGTCGACAACCTGATCTAAGCAATCAATATCATTACAAGAATGAGATATGGAACATACCTCTTGGGAGTCATCCTTCATAGCCATAAAGCAAAGGTTGGCAACTTCATCTTCATCATTAGTGTTAAACCTTGAGGGGTATTTTCTGTCATTTTGATGATAACAAATAAAATATCAATATTATATTTAACATACTTGTTTTCTAAGTCTATTAAATAGGACATTGAATAAAATAGCAAGAATGGAGACTGGAAGAATAATCCTTGAAAGACAAAATTAAGGAAGTAGCATGTTCACGTCCGTGACCCTATGTGTTATGCCCGTGAAAGAGCTAACCGTTACCAAAACCACCATTTGAAGTTCACGACCATGAAGGAAGAACAAACTGTGAAATGGACATTTAAGTCACGCCCGTGAATTAAAATGTCACGCCCGTGAATGTTCATGAAATTTTCATCCAGAGAGTTTCACGACCAAAGTCACCATTTGGATCATGGCTGAGAAGTTTGTCACACCCGTGAATATGTATGCCACGCCCGTGACCCAATGTTTCAAAACATTCCAGAGAGCTTCATGACCAAGGTCACCACTTCAGTCACGGCTTGGGAAGAAATGTCATGCCCGTGAATGATGAAAGAGAAAAATGTCAGCGCGATTATTTGGTTGGTACAATGGCTAGTTTCATATTCAATGCACCCCAACGGATATAATCAACCATGGGAGTATAAATGGAAGTCATTTATGCATTGAGGACAAGAGGATAGCAAAATACTTTGAATCAAAATCTTATTACAAGCTATTTGTACATTCAATACTTTGAGAACCAATATCTATTCTCTGTAAAAATCTTTTTGCTCTTCATTTATTGAGCAATTAAGATTGGTGAGTGTTTCTCTCTATAATCATTACTGAAGTGAGCTTTGGGTATTTCTGGGTTAAGAGTAGAACACTTGTAAGGGTTAGTTGTGTGAGCCTCTAAAACACAAATTAAAAGGTTGTTTATGTGAGCCTGTAAAAACACAAAGTATAGGTTGTTTGTGTGAGCCTGTAAAAACACAAAGTAAAGGTTATTTGTGTGAGCCTGTAAAACACAAGGAATTGGTTATTGTGTGAGCCATTAAAACACAAGGGATTTCTGGGTTAGGTGTGAGCCATTGTGAGAAACACCATAGTTAGGAGTGAGCTTGTAAAACTCCATTGTAACACTTAGTGTGTTAGTGAAACTCCCAATTGAGATTGGGGAGAGGAGTAGGGATTGTTAACACCCGAACCTCTATAAAATCCTTGTGTCAAATTTCTCTATCCCTCATAAAATTAATTTCTTATTTCCACACATTAAAGTTTAATTTTTTTTGAAACTCCAATTCAACCCCCCTTATTGGCTTAATATCTGGGCAACAATTGGTATCAGAGCTTAGTCTAGCATCGAAGCCTAAAAAGTGCTAGTAAAGATTAAGATATGGCCAGTGAAGGATTCCAAAGTCTCAAACCTTACTTTGATGGAGCAAATTATGTCCATTAGAAGTTTCGGATGGAGACATATCTGGATAGTGAAGGAATTGAATTATGGGATAGTGTACGAAAAGAATGGATACCACCAACCAGAAGAGGAGCTGATGGTGAAGAAGAAATCCTATCAAGAGATGATTGGACAGAGCCTCAAAGAAGAGCAAATTTCAAAAACAAGAAGGAAATGACAATCCTATCAAGCTCATTTTCTATTGAAGAATGTGGGAGAATACAACACTGCCCAACAATATACAGCATGTGGAAGACATTGGAAAATTATCATGAAGGAACTAAGCAAGTCAAATCCAAGAAGATTCAACTTCTGACCTCAGAATATGAGCTCTTCAAGATGAAATCAAATGAGTCAATCACTGACATGACCAACCGTCTTCTAGCCATTATAAATGGAATGAGGAAACTTGGGAAACATCTGAGTTTGGAGGATGTAAACAACAAAATCCTGAGAAGTCTTCCTCTTAAAGACTATGGCTCAAGAGTTGCTGGCATAGAAGAAGCAAATGAAGATATGAGCATCATGAATACTGATGTGTTGATTGACAAACGTCTCACACATGAAATGGCAGTGAAAAGAGATAGAGAGCTTGAAACAGATCTAGAGAAAAGAAAGCCCTTAGCACTCAAAGCTTCTACTTCAAAATCTCAAGAAGAAAGTGAAGATGATGAAGAAATGAGGACATTGCTATGCTTTCAAGAAGATTAAAAAAAATCATTGAGAAGAAAATGAGCAGCTCTAGAAAATTCAGGCAAAGAAACCTCAAACAAACTTCTAATGATGCACAAAGAAGTAAGGAAGAGGTAAAATGCTATGAGTGTGGAAAGAAAGGACATATCAAACCAGAATGTCCAAGGCTTTAGAAGCATAAGAGCAAATACCAAAGAGACAATGGGGAGAAAGATCACAAAGCCACATGGGATGACGAAAGCTCTTAAAGTGAAAAAGATGATAATGAAAGCGAAGAGGTCAACCTATGCTTCATGGCTATTGAAGATCATGTCTCGAATAAGGTAAGATCACTACACTCATACTCTTTGAACAATTATAGTAGTGATAATGATGATGATAGTGATAATGATGAT
The DNA here is from genome assembly GCA_023653625.1 of Triadica sebifera. Classification (NCBI taxonomy): domain Eukaryota; kingdom Viridiplantae; phylum Streptophyta; class Magnoliopsida; order Malpighiales; family Euphorbiaceae; genus Triadica; species Triadica sebifera. The sequence continues at coordinate 11,183,748 of CM042898.1, read as the reverse complement.
GATGATGATGAGCAAAGCCTAATAGAAGAATTAAATATAGAATTAGAGAAATATAGAAGTAAATTTAGTACTTATAGAAATAACATCTCTAATTTAAAAAATAAGATAGATGGTTTAGAAAAGGAAAACATAAAGCTTAAATCATCTAATGAATCTCTCCAAAAGTCATTAGATGAATACTCATCAAGACCCTCAACTGCTTCCTTACTAAAAGAAAATAATACTTTGAAAAACGAAGTTGAGGAACTTAGAAATTCCATTTCTAAATTTCGCAAAGGTAAAGAGAGCTTAGATACTCTCATTGTGTCTCAAAGATCACCCTTAATTAGACATGGTCTAGGATTTAAGGACACATCATCATCTTCTCACAAAACCATATTTGTTAAGTCTAGAGAACCTCACATCTCCACACCTGTTAGAATAGCACCAAGAAATAAGCATATTAAACCTTCTATACATAAACAGAATAATCATGCATTTATATATATGAAGCATGCATTTAGAAAATCTACAATTAATCATAATTGTGCATGTCATCATTCTCAAAATAAATTTGATAGAAAAATGGTATTCAAAAATATTGTAAGACCAGAAAACAAATTTAAACCAAAACAATGTAATTATTATACGAAAATGGGTCACATATATAAATATTGCAAGATAAGGAAGGCTCATTGGGAACCTTCATGTGCTAACCCCCAACCCCAAACTCATTTGGGTTGTAACACCACATCTTATGCATTTGAGTATAACCTATCCCTGTATCAACTAATCATACATAGCATAATGGAAAGGTAAAATACCCTGTTAACAATAGTAGTAAATTTTTTTTCATATCCTGTAATATAATTCAATGACTTTTCAAGTCTCATATCCTATAATTTCATTCAATGACTTGCAAGTCTCATATCCTGTAATACCATTTAATGACTTTTCAAGTCAATCTTAAAACCACAATACGATATATCACATATATTAAAACATATACTTTACATCCAAATGATTACGGGTTGCTTCCATTTATACATTTCAAAACTAATCTAGAGTGATAATACATATTCAAACATATAAGTCCAAAATGCAGATGACAAATTTTCATGCTCGTGTGGAATGCAAGGAAAGAGAGTGATGAGGCTCGGCCAGTGACCTGTGCTCCATGTCTTTTATACGCTACTCAAAATGAGCTATCACTTTTCTTTACCTGAAAAATGATGCAAATTGATGAGTTGCGGCTCAGTGAGAATAAACATCCAATGAGCTCTAAAGTACCAAACAACTCATAGTAATAAATCACAATTCCAATATATACCATGTATTCCATTCCATTCATCAGTATCATATAAGTATCAATAAAGTTGAAACATATAATCATTACTCTTTATATATGCAAATGCTTTGCTTATTTCATTTTGTTGCGACCAAGTTAAACAGACATTGCCCCGGGTTTCCATGTGAATATTTTCCATGTGAACATTTGCATTTGCATTTGCTAGCTAGCTTGATCATTTGTTTCATTTGCACATTTGTTGGGCCATAGGCCTCTTCTTTTGCTTCACAATATCGATTAACTAGTCACAACGCCTTTTTAGCCCATATGCATATGCACTTGTATTTAAGCATTCATCAACCATTGCATCTTTATCATATACAACATACATATATTCCATATATACCTCATATGTCAAGCATATACCTTGCATATACTATACATATACCATGTATATATATCACATTTGTCAAACATATACATCAAATATACCACAAGTATACCATTTATATGTACCAAAATGTCACAAATTATCCATCATTACATTATCAAGGACCAATCATGACAATCACATGAATCACATAGCAAGCAACATTCATTTGCACTAAAGAATTCAATCGATAATTAGACTCACCGTTCTTCTTTGATTCTGACCCCTAATTTATTGTCTATATGCTCCTTGTGGGTCTCCAATATGTTGTGAGCCTAATATAAAAACATAATCTATTAACTCATGATTAGAGAGACTTAATGTGGCTTAAACAAATTAATATGCATTGTTCATGTCAATAGTTAAGATGTTTCCTATGAGGCAGTGTGACCTTATGGGACTGTTTAGCCTATAACTTTTTCTATAATTGACCAATTAATCTGATTCTTGTTCCTAATTAAAAATAACATATAATTATAGAACATATTCCAATTTCAGACCAATTAGATCATTTTACAATATTTGGTGGAATTTCTAAGAGTGTTATGTTTTCTGCCTTGTTTTATGCCTTTAGGCAGTTTCAGGGTACTCATTTGGGTTCATCATAACTTATACTCTATAAGTCATATTTTAATGCAACTTTACAGAAACTTCTATGGGTTCATATGGAACATTTTTCATGTTTACAACTTTTACCAATTATGTCTCTAAGGTCTTCTAATTATACCAAACATTTTACTGGTCTAGAATAGAATTGACTTCCGGACCAGTATGGCTTGCAAAGGCCATAACGTAGTCTATACATAACCAATGAAGTTGAAATTGTACCAAACTTTAGCTAAGACATATACATATAACTCTAATGCTTTGATCATTTACAGAATCTAGCTCTAACAAGCTCAAATTAGCCAAACAAGGTACTGTATCTGCCCAGGGCACTCAATAGGCAGTTCAAGCCATGGAACAGTCATGGTTCCATTCCCCATAACTCAAACTTGACAAGGCCTATGAACCTGAAATATGGTAGACAGATACAAAACACATATCTACAACTTGTACGTTTTGAGAGATTTCAAATAAGAGCTTTAACATATTCGAAATCAAACCACACAGTAGCTAACTTGGTTAGGGTTTACACCCTGACCAGTTTCAGTACGAAGAGCATATCTCTCCCTATACATAACATCTTGCAAAAAGGTTTACCTATCCATAAATATAAGACATAAAGGAACAAATTTTGTGTTTTACACATGTCCAGAATTAATTTCTATTAATATCAAAATTGGGGTGCAATTCAGTGCCTAATATTGAACCTAAGCAACTCAAATCAACCCTATAGCAATAAGAATTGATTACTTAGCAAGAACGACCTTGAAAGGGATCAATTAGCTTCAAAAACTAGATGAAACAAGGAAGAATTTAAGTCTGAAATGGAAGAAATTGAAGAAGAAGTCGGGCTGAAGTGAGGAGGCAGAAATGGGGAAGAAAGATGAAGATAAAGCCAGCTTGGTTTTTGTCATTTTGTCATTTTGTCATTTTCTCTTGTTCTCTTCTCATTTCTCATTTCTCATTTCTCTTCTCTTCTATTTCTCTTTTGTGTCATTTTCATTTTATTTTGTCTATATTATTATTATTATTTACATATATTTATAATTCCACTAATTCACACAATAATACAACTTAATCATTTGACCCGATTTAACTAAATTAGCAATGTAAATGTTTACTAATCTTAATCTAATCACTTTGCTTACTTTAATTTATACACCTTATTCAATTCATTTCTAATACTTTGTTATCCTTATTTAGGTTATAAGGATACACGTGTGACTCGATATAATTTCCAAATACTAGGACACATAGCTAGTGCGTGCCATGAACTTGTTCCTACGAAAATATGTATGAAATGCACGTGTTCAATTGAATTGTATGCAAGATGCTTATGTTCAATGAAATGCATGTGGGGAAGGTCAAGGATGTTACATGGGTACCTAAAAATCATACTTGACTTGTGATTCTATAGGTATGCCTCAAGTCCACAATAAACAAAAATGCTTGACAAAGAACTTTTCAATGAAATCAAAAGTATTAATGGAGGTAAAGTTACCTTTGGAAACAATGCAAAGGCTAAGGTAATTGGCATTGGTTTCATTGGAATTAATGGTACTACTTTTATTAAAGATGTCTTACTTGTTGATGGCTTAAAACATAACTTGTTAAGTGTAAGTCAATTATGTGATAAAGGAAACAAAGTAATCTTTACTTCAAATGAATGTCTTGTGATCTCTATCGATGGTCAGAAGATATTTAAATGAAATAGATATGTAAATACATACATAATAAACTTACATGAACTATCTAACCATTCCTATAAATGTCTTGTGACTACTAGTGATGAATCTTGGCTGTGACATAGAAGACTTGGTCATGCTAACATGGACTTAATACAAAGTCTCAGCACAAGAGAACTAGTAAAAGGACTTCCAAGAGTTAAATATGAAAAAGGCAAGACATGTGAACCTTGCCAAAGAGGAAAGCAACACAAGTCATCCTTCAAAGCCAAAAACACAGTAAGTATCTCAAAACCTCTTTGGATGAAAATGCATGAACATTCACGGGGGTGACATATTTATTCACGGGGGTGACTGAAATGCCCACTTCACGGTTTGTTCTTCCTTCATGGCTGTGAACTTCAAATGTTGGTTTTGGTAACGGTTAGCTTCTTTCACGGGCGTGACACATATAGTCACGACATTGAACATGCTGCTTCTTGAATTTTTGTCTTTCAAGGATTATTCTTCCAATCTCCATTCTTGCTATTTTAATCCATGTCCTGTATAATAGACTTAGAAGACAAGTATATTAAATACAATATTGCTCTTTTATTTGTTATCATCAAAATGATGGAAATACCCCTCAAGGTTTAACAAAAATGATCAAGAAGATTCACCACAAAATGATTCTCTACCTCAAACTCAAGAAGAAAATGAACAAGAACTCCCAAAAGAATGGAGAATGACGAAAGATCATCCAAAAGAGCAAATCATTGGTGATCTCTCAAGGGGAGTAAGTACTAGATCTCATTTCAAACATTTAGTTACTAACATTGCTTTTATTTCTCAAATTGAGCCTAAAATTGTTGTGAGGCTTTTAATGATGAAAGTTGGGTAATTGCCATGCAAGAGGAACTCAACCAATTTGAGAAAAGTAAGGTATGGACCCTAGTACCTAGACCCAATGATCATCAAATTATAGGTAGCAAAAGGGTATTTAGAAACAAACTAGATGAACAAGGTTCAATAACTAGGAATAAGGCTAGATTAGTTGCAAAAGGATATAATCAGGAAGAAGGTATAGATTATGATAAGACCTATGCACCTGTAGCTAGATTAGAAGCCATAAGAATACTTTTAGTATATGCATGTCACATGAATTTCAAACTTTTTCAAATGGATGTGAAAAGTGCATTTCTAAATGGTTATATAGAAGAAGAAGTGTATGTAGAACAACCACCAGGCTTTGAAAGCTATGATTTGCCAAATCATGTTTTTAAACTTTCAAAAGCTTTGTATGGTTTGAAACAAGCCCCAAGAGCTTGGTATGAGAGGCTAAGTTCTTTCTATTAGAAAATAGCTTTACAAAGGGAAATGTTGACACCACATTATTCATTAAAAAACATAAGCATGATATACTAATTGTTCAAATTTATATTGATGATATAATATTTGGTTCTACTAATGAGTTGCTTTGTCAAGAATTTGCTAAGTGTATGACTAGGTAATTTGAAATGAGCATGATGGGAGAGCTTAAGTATTTCCTTGGTCTACAAATAAAGCAAAGCAATGAGGGTATATTCATCAACCAATCCAAATATGCCGGAGATTTAATTAAGAAATTTGGTATGGAAGGATACAAGAATGCCAAGACTCCTATGAGCACATCAACAAAACTGGATAAGGATGAAAAGGGTAATAGCATTAATGAAAAGCTTTATAGAGGTATGATCAGATTACTTTTATATCTTACTGCTTCTAGACCCGATATAATGTATAGTGTTTGCTTGTGTGCACAATTTCAATCATGTCCTAAAGAATCTCATTTAAATGCAGTAAAAAGAATTCTAAGATATTTACATGGATCTTTGCATCTAGGTTTATGGTATCCTAGAAATTCATCCTTTTATATTATAGGATATTCAGATGCAGACTATGCTGGTAGTCTTTTAGATAGAAAAAGTACTTTAGGTACTTGTCACTTTATTGGACAATGCTTAGTTTCTTGGTTTATCAAGAAACAAGTTTCAGTTGCTCTCTCAACTGCTGAAACAGAGTATGTAGCAGCTGGATTTTGTTGTACTCAAATTCTTTAGATGAAACAACAATTTAAGGACTATGGTCATGAAATAAACCATATACCTATTAAATGTGACAATACAAGTGCTATAAATCTTTCAAAGAATCCTATACAATACTCAAGAAGTAAGCATATTGACATTAGACACCATTTTATTAGAGATCATGTTCAATAGGAAGATGTTGCATTAGAATTTATAAGCATAGAAAATCAATTGGTAGATATTTCTACTAAGTCTCTAAATGAGGAAAGATTTAATTTCATTAGAAGAGAACTTGGTATGATTGATGGATTAACCTTGTGATTGCTAAATTATAAAATCTTAATTGATGATCTTAATTTTGTATCATATCACTAGATACAAGGTAGTAATTTTGATAAAAACTTATGTTATAAGGAATAGAATCTTTATTAAAATGATTTAGTCTGTTGTTAGGACTTAATTTTATTTGATGAAAATTTTAAGGGGAGTCACGCCCGTGACATATGTTCACGCCCGTGACTTAAATAGCCAAAAGAGGCAGTGTCATTCACGAGTTGATTCACGACATGGTTCACGGCTTCAAGAGGTGAAGCTTACTTTCACGGCTTCATTCACTCCCGTGAAAAGACCTTTTCATGCCCGTGATGCATTTTCACACTCGTGAACCTTTACACCCCAAAACGCACAGAGGCATTCACGTCTTGGGTCACGACTTGCTTCATGGGCACAAGTAGTGAAATTCAACCTTTCATGCCTGTGACTATTGTTTCACCCCCGTGACAGTTCATCATTCACGCCCGTGAACAATCATTTCACGCCCGTGAATGTATCGAGTATATAAGAGAACAGCCGGTTATTTTTCTCATTTCAACTATTCAACTCCTTGAAACCGCTCTCATTTACACACATTCAATGAGTTATTGAAGATTCCGGCCCCCAAGTCATAAAAGTTTCCTATAAATACCATCAAAAGTTTAATTCTTCATAAAACATCATACATTCTTAGGGTTTCCTTAAAATGTTTCTGTCAAAAATTTTCTCAATCCCTCACAAGTTTACTTATTCAACTCAAATGGAGACTGCCTCATCAAAAGGAAAGAGAAAGAAGTCTCATACTCCTAAGAGGTATGCATATTACCTCATGAACCGAATTCCGGAGCAATGCCATCCCCGGTACTCCACTTTGAAGAAAAGGCCTCTACTGTCATCAAGGTCCTTCGAATGGCAAACAGTCCGAACTCTCGGGTTCGAAATGGTTATGATAGAGCAACTCCAGGCCTGTCATTTGAAAGAATTTGTAAAGATTCACTAGCCGACATTGAGGGAGCCAACACTGGAATTCCTTAGCACTCTGCAAGCGTCACCTACTGGAGTGGTGAAATTCCAACTCTGCAACAATCCCAACACCCTTAGTGCCATTGAATTTGGGGAATTATTCAACTTACCATCAGATGGCATCCTCAATGACAGCAAAGTTGAATTCTTCACCACTCGAACTTGGATCCATTTTGGCACCGATTGCAGCTGGGATGTCAAGAAGACTAAGAGCACTCATCTCAGGACCCCAGTGCACAAATATTTGCATAGGTTCCTGACCTATAGCATATTCGCTTGGGGAGAAAGCAATGGCACCATCAGGAAATCAGAACTCTTCCTATTTGAGATGGCAAGAAGAGGACTCACCGTGGCACTCTCTAGATGGTTTGCAAACCATCTTCTGTCCATCGCCACCAAACCCACAGGAGATATATTGATCGGTGGTTATGTCACCCACATAGCCTTGAAGCTTGGCTATTTGAAACTGGATGAGCATCATTTCAACCTCATCCCTGGGTATCCTCAAGATCGCTTGGATGTTGAGTCCTTCATAAAGATGGGAGCGGCTGTCAGAATTATTCACGAGAATAACATTTTCTACTGCTTCACAGACACTGCTGGGGAGATAATCTGGGAAGACAATGACATGGAGGAGTTTAAAGCCGGCCTCTAAGGAATCCAGCAGAAGAAAAGGGCTCGTGTTGAGGAAGCACCTTCAGTGGCTGAGCAAGACATCAGACAGTCCTCGGCTTCCACACCGAATTTAGCGCAGCTGGGGGTTTACCTCTTGGCACCACATTTTGAGTAGCTGCAGGCTTCGATGGACGAGAGGTTGGAGAACCTATAGACTTCATGGAGTCTCGGATGGACAGCCTTGAGGCAGAGGTTGCTAGACTTTGAGATAGGATGTCCGGCTAGGTGTTAGGCTAGATAGTAGCCTAAATTTGCTTGTTTGCTTCTTTATTTACTTTTTTTTTGTTGTGTGTAGGAAATTTTAAATTTTCTTTTTGAACTTGAATTAGCTTTGTTTGTATTTCCCTTTATTTAATATATTTGCTTTTGTTTATCTTTTTGATATTTTTATATCCTTTTTGATTGATGACAAAAGGGGGAGAAACCAGCAATATATTATAGGGGAGAACCTAGCAATATATTAAGATAAATGAATTTTGAATCAAAAACCTATAAATACATTGACATTGAATTAGGTAGGAAGAAATTAGAAATACTCAAAATTTGATTCAAAATTAATATGCAAGGTATAAAATTGAGAAATTGAGCTTTATACACTTTAGATATACCTTAAGTATACTTTGCATATACCTTTATGCAAGTTACAAAAATAAATATGCCATGATATACCTTAAGTATACCTTACATATACTTCATGTCTTAAAAAGGAATTATGGTATATATTGGATATACTTCACATATAACTTGCATATACTTAAAAATTAGTAAGTTTATTTCAATGCTACATCATTCTTTACAATTCTTGCATTTTATAAATTTTTTATCCTAAATATCTTTTGAGGGGGAGACTTCTTAAAAACACATATTGCTAGATTATTTGTCACCATCAAAAAGGGAGATATTGTTAAACCTTGAGGGGTATTTCTGTCATTTTGATGATAACAAATAAAATAACAATATTATATTTAACATACTTGTCTTCTAAGTCTATTAAATAGGACATGGAATAACATAGCAAGAATGGAGATTGGAAGAATAATCCTTGAAAGACAAAATTAAGGAAGTAGCATGTTCATGCTCGTGACCCTATGTGTCCCGCCCGTGAAAGAGCTAACTGTTACCAAAACCAACATTTAAAGTTCATGACCATGAAGGAAGAACAAACCGTGAAATGGACATTCATGGCATTTTCATCCAGAGAGTTTCACGACCAAAGTCACCACTTGGATAATGGCTGGAAAGTTTGTCACACCCGTGAATATGTATGTCATGCACGTGACCCAATGTTTCAAAACATTCCAGAGAGCTTCACGACCAAGGTCACCACTTCAGTCACGGCTTGGGAAGAAATGTCACGTCGGTGACAAACATAGTCACACCCGTGAATGATGAAAGAGAAAAATATCAGACGCGATTATTTGGTTGTTACAATGACTAGTTTCATATTTAATGCACCCCAACGGCTATAATCAGCCATGGAAGTATAAATGGAAGTCATTTATGCATTCAGGACAAGAGGATAGCAAAATACTTTGAATCAAAATCTTATTACAAGCTATTTGTACATTCAATACTTTGAGAACCAATATCTATTAAGATTGGTGAGTGTTTCTCTCTGTAATCATTACTCAAGTGAGCTTTGGGTATTTCTGGTTTAAGAGTAGAACACTTGTAAGGGTTAGTTGTGTAAGCCTCTAAGACACAAATTAAAAGGTTGTTTCTGTGAGCCTGTAAAAACACAAAGTAAAGGTTGTTTGTGTGAGCCTGTAAAACACAAGGAATTGGTTATTGTGTGAGCCATTAAAACACAAGGGATTTCTGGGTTAGGTGTGAGCCATTGTGAGAAACACCATAGTTGGGAGTGAGCTTGTAAAACTCCATTGTAACACTTAGTATGTTAGTTAAACTCCCAATTGCGATTGGGGAGAGGAGTAGGGTTTGTTAACATCTGAACCTCTATAAAATCCTTGTGTCAAATTTCTCTATCCCTCCTAAAATTAATTTCTTATTTTCGCACTTTAAAGTTTAATTTTTTTTGAAACCCCAATTCAACCCCCCTTATTAGCTTAATATCTGGGCAACAATTAGTCTCTTCAATACAAAAATAAGATGTGGAACATACCTTTTGGGAGTCATCTGTTATGGCCATGAAGCAAAGGTTGGCAACTCTATCTTCATCACTTGTCTTTTTCTTACTTGAAAAGTTGTCATCCCATGTTGCTTTGTGCTTATTTTCTTCATCGTTCATGTAGGGCTTATTCTTGTATCTCTTGTACTTAGAATATGGTTGTAAATAAACCAAGCTGCTTTAGAGCTATTCGGATCTCAGTTCAAGAAAAAACTCGTTCAAAATTATTTATTACTATTGATGAGCCAAGCTCGAGCTCAAATCCAATCTCAAAAACTTCATCGAGCTCAAGCTCAAACTTAATACTGTTTGGTTCATTAGCTTGTGAATATGTTCATTTATGAGCTCGCAAACATGTTCGAGAACATGTTCATTTAAAAGCTTGTGAATGTGTTCATTTACGAGCTCGTGAATATGTTCATTTAATAGCTTGCGAATGTATTTATTTAAAAGATCACGAATGTGTTTGTTTAAATTCTCGTGAACATGTTCATTTAGGGTTTGTTTATGTTATATTTTGTTATCGAGCTCGAGCTGTTGTCATTAATAGTTAACGAGTCAAACTCGAGCTTTTGTAATTATTAGTTAATGAATTGAACTTGAGCTTTTTTTATTATTAGTTAATGAGTTGGATTCGAGCTTTTGTCATTATTAGTTAACGAGCCAAATTTAAGCTAAGCTTGTTAAGCATAATAAATAAGCTTTTTATGAGCCAAGTTTGAACCGCTCACAAACTTGATAATTTTTAAATGAGCTGAGCTCGAGCTCAAGTATAAAAGTTTGAATCGAGTTTGAGTTGAGCTCGAGACTATAATAAATTTAAAAGAGTTGAGCTCGAGCTCACCAATTTATGGATCAGCTCGATTCATTTATAGCCCTAACTTAGGGTATTCAAATTTAGTGTGTCCTTTCTTTCTAGATTGATAACAAGTTATACCACCCTACTTGCTTATAGAGCATTTGGAGGGCTTTTTGTAGTGTTTGTTGTCATACTTCCTCTTAAGAAGCTTCTTAAATTTCTTTGATAGTATGACAAACTCATTTTCTTCTTGCTCACTTCTTTCCTCTTCAGTTAAGCTCTCACTTTCTTGATGTTGAAAATTTGAAGTAGCCCTATAGCTCTCTTCTGCTTTTCATTTTCCATAATTTTCTCCCTTGCCAAAGCCATCTCATGAGTTATAAGCTTACTAATGAAGACATCAGTAGGAATTTTCCTTAGGTCATCATTTGCTTCTTCAATTCTAACAACTCTTAACCCACAGTTCTTTATGAAATGACTTCTAGAATCTTGTTGTTGGTATCTACCAAGTCATAATGCTTTTTAAGCTTCTTCATTCATTGGCAATGACAAATAGCATATTATTCACGTTGGTGATACTTTTAGATGGTTTCATTTCGAAGAGTTCATATTCCATCATTAGTAATGGAATGTTTTTGGATTTAACTTGTTGGTTCCTTCATGTTAGTTCTCTAAAGTCTTCCAAATGCTATGAGCGAATTAGAAATATTGCACTCTTCCATATTATTTTCTTGATAGGGAGCTGAGAAGGATAGCCATGATTTTTTTATTATTTCCATTAGCTTTCCTTTGTGCCTCGGTCCAATACTTCTTCAGAATAATCTCCATCTCATTTTCCAATATTGTGTTCCCAATATTTATAAAATCACTATCTAAGTAGACTTCCATCATATGCTTCTAATGGGCATAATATTACCCATCAAAGCATGATTTGAGGTAGTGCATATTTTCATTGGCTATTTTGATCTTTTCTCATGTAGTAAAACTTAGAGATATGAGACTAAGCTCTGATACTAATTGTTGTCTTAAATGCAGTAAGAATAGGGGTTGAAATTGTGACAAACTAAAATTTTCAATTTTGAACAATAAACAATTATTAAGAAATGAATATGTAGAGAAGACTTAGAAACTAAGTAAAATATAAAGAAAGAAAGAAAATGAACACAAAAGATTTATAGTGGTTCGGGTGTTAACTAACACTGCATCCATTTCTCAATCTGCAATTGAGATTTTTACTATCACTCAATTGTGATTACAATGTAGAGTTTTCCAATCTCACTCCAAGTTATTGTTTAGGCTTACACCAAATCTCACAAGAGTTTTTCTTACAAGGTAGCTCTCCAACCCATAAGATATTTTCTGAGGTTCACTCTTAAACTTTTATAATAGTGTTAAACCTTGAGGGGTATTTCTGTCATTTTGATGCTAACAAATAAAATAGCAACAATGTATTTAACAATACTTGTGTTCAAAGTTTATTGAACAGGGTATGGAATATGATGCAAGAATGGAATGCTACCTTTGAAAGTCAAAAAATGAAGAAATAACATGTTCACACCCGTGACTGTTTATGTCACGCCTGTGATATAGCTTAGCGCCAACTTTTCAATATTTAAAGTTTACGGCCATGAAGGATCATAACAACTGTGAATAATCAAATCAATCATGCCCATCAGAAACATGTCAAATTCTTTCAGAGAGCTTCACGGCCAGAGTCACTACTTAGACCACGACTTGGAAGGATATTCACGCTTGTGAAAAGTATAAAGTCATGCTCGTGATCAAACACTTCCAATTCTTCTAGAATGCTTCATGGTCAGAGTCACCATATGAGCCACGGCTTGGAAGAGCATTCACGACTGTGACACACATATTCACGATCATGAATGAGAAAGAGAAACATGTCAGGCGGGAAATTAAGAGTTGGTATAATGACTATTTTCGCATTAAATGCATCCAAACGACTATAATTTGCTAAGAAAGTATAAATGTAGGTTATTTATGAATCCTAAACAAGAGAACAAGCAATTACTTCAAATCAAAATCTTGTCGTACCCATTTGTGCATCAATTATTTTCAACAACACTCTTATTCTCTGTTAAAATCTATTTGCTCATAAATTCTGAGCATTATAGGTTGGTGAGTGTTTCTCTTTGTAATCTACTACTCAAGTGAGTTTGGGTATATTGGGTTAAGAGTAGAACACTTGTAAGGGTTATTTGTGTGATCCATAAAACACAAAGAATTGGTTTATTGTGTGAACCATTAAAACATAAGGGAATTTCTAGGTTAGGTGTGAGCCATTGATAGAAACACCATAGTTGGGAGTGAGCTTGTAAGACTCCATTGTAACACTAAGTGTGTTAGTGAAACTCCCAATTGAGATTGGGGAGAGGAGTAGGGTTTGTTAATACGCGAACCTCTATAAATTTCTTGTGTGATATCTCTCTATCCCTACTCTATTTAATTCTTATTCCGTACTTAAAAGTTAAGAATTATTTTTAATATCCAATTCCACACTTAAATTTCTTGGTTCATTATCTGGGCAACAAATAGTTTTTCTTTAGGCTCACTCTTAACTCCATATGAGAGTTCTTATTTTAGGCTCACTAGCAAACTTTTATTCCCAAGTGTTTAAGGCTCACACTCAAACCATACTAACTCTCTCAATAATACAATTGATTATGAATAACTTCAAGAATTAAACTAGCAAGAGTTTGATTTTAGAGAGTTTATTGTTTTACATTTAATGGCTTTTGAAGGGGTATTTATAGTGCCAAAACTCTAAATAATTGTTACACATAAAACCATCAAGTCTCTTCTAACATCAAGTTTTTTTTAACATTAAATGCTCTGTTAGACCTAGAATTATCATTGCAATTTCCTTCTTTGTGATCGAGATTTCTTCATGCTCCAACGGTCATTAACACGTGAAATCTTATGATTGGCTTGCTCAACAATTGTCGAATCATAATGAACATTGTGATTGTTAAATCTCCATCACGATTGCACTTCATCTGTGGTGTGAAATTATCACTATTATAAACCCCACCGCAAACCTTTTTGTCCAATTTGAGATTTTTCCTTCACTGATTTTATGGTCGTGATTCACCGAGTGTGGTTGAAAAATTCATATTCTCCTAAATTCTAAGTTACGATACACTGAGTGTGGTTGACTTGGATTGAACTTCCTTAAACAGTCTTGAAACTTCAAAACTCACGATTGCTATTTCCTTTTCGCGGTGATAAACTATCTTTTGTAGTGAGATTTATGATCATGCTTTTGGTCATAAGTCGTATAGTTTCTTAATGCACTTTTGGCTTCAAGAATAGTGTGATTGTGAAATCATCTTCATGAGCAGATATTCTCTTATTGGTTGCGATTTTAAAGTTCTTTATGGCCCTTGTAAAAGTTCACTAAAGCGTTTTGCTTCCAAATGTAATGAGACTATATTTCCTATAAAATAAACATTTAATAAACATATTATTAACATTTTAATTTTGATAATCTAGATCAAAATAAAGATTTACTAACTTAGGTCAACAAAGTCCAATCATTGATAGAAAAAAGCTTTGATATCAATGTGTTTATCTGTTGGGAAAAACAAACCTACCTAAAGTGCCGTTGATATACCTTAATATTTGATGAAATTGTTAATTAGGATATTTACTTGATTATGCAGATATAGGAAGAAAAGTCATAGGAGATAAGACAGGGATAGCTTATGCAGATTGAATGGAAAGGCTACATTGATAATCTTGTTAGTAAAAAGAAGGGTGTTTGTGTCTATATGAACAATCACATGGTTGAGAGGATAATGGTTGAAAAGGAAAAGTTGATGTTGAACCAACAATGTCTAAACCTATAAGAAGATTTGTAACACCCTTTCATATGATTAACATTAAACCAATTATATAAGCGAGTGCTACTAAACTGCCCTTTTTAAAACTTGATTAAAATAAAAGTTACCTTTAAATCACTTTGGTTGCATTATGGCCATGATGACTATTTACAAAACATTAGAACAAAAATTTTTTAAAAATGCAAACCAAAAAGTTTTATCTCATTGAAATCCTGTGTTGGGAACCCAAAACTCTTAAAGTTTATAGACAATATCCCAAAGAAAATAACAAATCTTTTAAAACATGAATATAAAAGTCAAAGACTCCTTAGTGTATCACCCAACCAAACTGGATTTTTTCCTATGAATTTTTAATTGAGCACTCCTTTTTTATTAGCAACACCTATTTGGCTCCAACCTATATGTGAGAGTACTCAAATGCTAAGCAACTTGTGCTTAATGGTATATATATGCATATATGTGATAAACACCATAAATTAAAACATGATATATATATATATATATATATATATATATATATATATATATATATATATATATATATATATATATATATATATCATGTTTAAATCATTTCTTTCTATATGCATCATTAATATATAAATTCTATATGCACTTTCTCACATTGACTAATATGCATTTGTCAAATTTAACATGAAATTTTGCAACCGCACATTTCATGCATAGATGTATACAGTGGTAATACCCTTAGTTAAGCATATGAGCATGCATCATCTTGTACCATAATTCACAATTTATTATACTCACCATTATCATCATGCCCAACAGATAATTTACCTAATTCATGGATTAGTAATGTTAGAACATTCATAATAGATTCATACAAGGCATATCATATAATTCTAGTGTGTCATTAGGTCATATTCATAATCGTTTACATCCTAACATGGTAATAAAATTGTGATATCTTATAACCATGTTTCATGTCATATGAGAAATAATATACTCATAGATTTATCAATTCCTAAAATCATGCATTGATATTGCATGCCAGTAATTCCCATAATTAGGGTATATAAGTTAGGTTATTGATTAGTGGGAAATGGGGGATTAAGTGGAGTTTTAAGATGTTGAGAGTGGATGAAATATGATGTTTCTCACCCATGACAATGGGTGTCACGGTCGTGACTATCTAGTTTTAGTTCACAATCGTGATGAGGTTCTTCACGACCATGAAAAGTTACTTCATGACTATGAAAGAGAGGCTCATGCCCATGAAAGAGGAGTCACGACCATGAAGCTTGGGCAGACAGAATTGGTGAGATAGTCACATTTTCACCTCTTTCCGTTCCCCATTCCCTATTAACCAACCTAACACACCATATGCATCTTCTCCTTCCTCCAGAGCTCTTCTTCTTCCATTATTGAAGCTTAGAGAGAGCTTGTTTCTATAAGTAAAGTAAGGGAAAAAGCAAGGAGAGAGTTATGGGTTACAAAAGGGTAAGCTTAGTTTTCTTTTATGGACTTTGGTTCGTTTCTAGAGGCTTTTCCCCATCTTGCTAGGACCTGGAGGGAGTGTTGGAAGTCCATCTCAAGGGAGAGTACAAACTTGAAGAGATAAAGTTTTAGCCAATCTCCATCCTAGGTGTAAGGTTTGTACATAACAATACTTAAGGCTATTGCTTTGTTTCTGCGTTCTTTGCTTTAAAGGCATGTTTTAGATGATAAATGAGTAGATAAATGGTGAAATGTGGGATTAATATCCATGATGGGAAACCTTATGAACATGGTCAAATTAACATGTTTGAGGAACAATTCTGATTATTATTGATGATTAAAGATGATATAGTTATGATAGATAGCTTGAATGCATGTTGGAATGTTAACAGTGTGACTAACATTGGTCAATCGTAGTGAGTATTGCATATGGAATTGGCATGATTTGTGATGCTCTGTTTTTCCTGAAAAATTTTCAGATTCACGGTCGTGAAGGGTGGGTTCATAGGCGTGAATATCGTGAGATGCATTCTTATTGCTGAAGCAGACCCATTCATGTGCAACTTTAAGGTTGGGTTCACGCCCGTAAAGGGGTGATCATGATTGTAAATGTGTGTTGATTCATGGGTTAAATCATGGCTTAGGTCATGGTGGATACTAACTGTGAAGTGGTGTTTCACGGCCGTGAATGGTTATTCATGAGCGTTAAGCTGTTTACGATGAAAAATTTATATGTATGGTTTTGAATCATATTTGATTTGTTGCGAGGAGATAGGCCTTGGATGCATGCTATTAGCATGGTATGACAATATATGACTGTAGAAATCATGAGATTTATATAAAATATGATAATGAATAATATGAATGTGTGGATGATAATATTGTAAGCCTAATACTCTGACTAGGACTAGAGCTAGGATAGATGACATTCCATTGAAGGGAGAGTTCAGAGTTGAGTGACCTATGTTGGTCATATATTTGAAGGCCCACAGGTTAGCGGACCAGAGCATCTCCGTGGGTTATATATTTGAATGCCCAGAGGTTCGTAGGCTAGAGCACATAGGAGGGTTATATATTGAAGGCCCAAAGGTTAGTAAACCAGTGCGCACCGGTGGGTTGAGTTACCTTTATTAATTTTAGTCTAGTTATGAGTAAGTGGGCAAAGGAAAGATAATTAATAAATTGTTATGTGTGATAAACATGTGTATGACACTGAGGGATTGCTAGATATTCCATGTAGTGATGTGCATCATATATATATGTATATATAATTCATATGGCATGTCATATAGTATGCAAGCTAGTACTTGTTCGGACTTCGAGTTAAGTCATTATAAGTAGCTCGATAAGTATATCATGCATATTATTTATATTTATTGTATGTCTTGCATGTTGTTATGTACCACTGGGCACGAGTTGCCTAGCATATGAATTTTCTATGTGTAGGTTTGTAGTTTAGGGGAAGACCGACAGAGGAGGATGTCCAGTGATTAGAGTCAATGATACACATTTGAGGTGGGTGGTACATTGTTTTATATTATTTTTGGTTGTTTTGCCATGGGTTGGGTAGTTATAGCTTTACATGTTGTATTTCAGAGACATGTAGTTTTATAACTACTCATTTTGTAAAACTTTAGGCTTATATATGTCCGTATGTTTTGTATTAAACTTTTATGTTATTGAGATTGCTTTCATCTTTTAATAATGCTTTTATTTTGTTAAGTCATCATGGCCATGGAGCATGAATTTTTTTTTTTAAATTTTGAGATTTTAAGTCATGTGCATTGTAGCATCTTTTGGTATAATTGGGTTTAGTCTTAATTATATCGAAGGATGTTACAATGTCAACATAAGAAATATCGCGTGGCATATTATTTTCATTTTATATTTTTCACTGTGTCATATTTCATTAAATATTCTCACCCAATACTCTCTACAAGGACTATTCGAATATGGGTTATAAATAGAGGCACACTCTAAACTTAAGCCACCCTACCATTGTTTATGATCATATATGCTCATCCGAGCTTCTCAAGTCAGGTGCACTCTTCAAGCTTAAACTACCTTGACTGAGTAAAGTATACATATCTTGTATCTAATATAAGATCAAAGGCACTCTATGAACTTAAGCCAACTTGTCCTTAAAAGCAACTTATATCATAATTCTACGGCACCGCAATGTTACGTCCCACTCAAATTGTCTCTCAAAATCTAAAGAAATGGTGCTGGAAGGCACTAAAATATTCTAGAACATGCTGGATGGTTCATGAACGATGTATAAGTCTCTAGAAGATTCTAGAACATCCTAGAATTTGCATGAAGGAACTAGACAATCCTAGGAGACTTTATAGTTGGCTAGACTTGATGAGAAGGTCCTAGAACATTGTGGCATGTTGTAGACAAAACTACAATAATGTAAACACTCTTGTACACTCTAGAATTGGTAGGATCAAGAAACATATGGCATAACCTTAGGCTTGGTGTCACACTATAAATAGGTCTCTTGGCCTTCATTTTTATCATCTTGGGAAGTCTTGGGAAATCTTGGGAAGTTGTAAGATAACCTATCTAGAGCAATGCAAAGCATTCTTCACAAACTCTCTTGTGTTATTGCTTTGCTCTTGAATCTTCTAAATCTCTAAGTCCCTTTCTAGTCTTTTTGGAGTGTTTTGTTAGGTTGGAAGGCAGGCTTAGTGCAAAGGATCGTGACAGTTGATATCAGAGCCTTAGTTTGAAGCTTTACTACCCTTGGCATAATGAAGGCTATTGCCTTAGTTACACCTAGCATGGAAGTTCCTCCAATAGAGCGTGGTCGTGAGGAAGCTCGGAAACCACCAATTAATGAGTCTCAAGCTAAGTCGAAAGACATGATTTCTAGCTTGGAAGCATGTGTTGAGAGTGCTCAGGAACGCTTGGGGATCTATTCGACTGAATGGATAACTTGGAGGAACGTTGCAACATCTTAGAGGCTGAGGATGATGAGATCCATGCAGCGGTCAATATGTCCCTTAATCAGCTAGATAATGGGTTAAGGCAAGAGATTGATGGGCTGAAGGCCGAACTTGCCAAGGTACGTGATCTCTTCCAAAGAGAAATTTCTAATGTGTTGCTTAGAGTTGAGGATATAGGTGGAGATCTAGCACTATGAAAATGGGTTATGGCCTCGAGAACTAATACAACCATCATCATTGAGGCCAAGAAGGTGCAAATTCCCAAGCCAAAAACCTTCAATGGTGCTAGGAATGCTAAGGAAGTTCAAAACTTCCTATGGGAGCTAGAACAATACTTTGAGGCTATTGGCATAACAGACCATATCAGCAAGATCTGAACCGCAGCCATGTACTTGTCTGACATTGCTATGCTGTGGTGGAGACAAAGGAATGTAGATCACTGGCCGAGCCTCATCACTCTCTCTCTCCTTGCATTCCACACAAGCATAAAAATATGTCATCTACATTTTGTATTTATATGGTTGAATATGTACAGTCAGTTTGGAATGGGTTTTAAAAATGTATAAACTAAATCAACTCATAAATACTTATGTGTAAAGTTTATGTTTTAATATATGTGATATATCGTATTGTGGGTTTTAATGTTGACTTGAAAAGTTATTAGATGATTTTACAGGATATGATATGAAAAAAAAAATTTTATTACCATTGTTAACAGGGTATTTTGTCTTTCTAGCATGTTATGCGTGATTAATTGATACAGGGATAGGTTGAACACAAATGTATAAGATGTGGTGTTACATTTTTGGTATTAGAGTAGGGATAGGTTCCATGGGAACATGCATATGCATAAGAGCATGATAACATATGCATAATATGTGTTGAACATTATGTAGTGACATAATTTCATTTATTTTAGGGCCATCATAAGACATGATTCACCAAGGAGAGAGAGGCCGGCTGAAATGCATTCTCATGAGGCATCACCTCATTTACATAGAGATCAACCAGCACTAGGAGCTAGAGCTCCAGCACATGCATCACAGTCATCTCATGTAGAAGTACCCCATGAAAACCTAGAACAGGAAGTATATGGTCCTGAAATGTACAAGGAAAGACGTTATGACAAGCTGAGGAAACATGGTGCAACTGATTTCAATGGCACAACAGATCCCGCAGAAGCTGAGACATGGCTAAAAAGGACACAGAGGGTATTGAATATGATGAGATGTACCCCAGATGAGAAATTCAATTATGCAGTATCCTTACTGCAAGGAAATGCTTATGAATGGTGGGAGACAGTCCCCGACAGTGATGCACAACCACCGGTGTTGATATGGAATGATTTCCTCCTGGAATTTCAAAACAATTACACGCCTAAAACATATAAAGATGAGAAGAGGAAGGAATTCCTGAATCTGAAACAGGGGAATATGTCTATTGCAGAGTATGAAGTACAGTTTAATAAACTTTCCCACTATACAACTTTCATGGTCTCTACTGAAAGAGACAAATGCAGAAAGTTTGAAGAGGGCCTCAAATATGAGATCAGAAATAGAATCACGACTACTGATCTTGATAATTATGCCAGACTCAGAGCTGCTGCAATCAGAGCTGAACGGTTAATGAAAGAAGCTGGGGAGCAACAAATTAAAAAGGCAACACATGAGTTCTTTGGTGAGTCTAGCAGAAGGTCGGGAAAATGAGGTAGATATATGCCTGCACAGTCTTGCAACAGAAGTGGGTACTCCAGTTCTAGAGGTCGAGACATGACTTTCTCTTACCCAAGCAGAGGACAGAGCCAATATGTTGAACAGAGGCCCACATGTTGTCATTGTGGTAGACAACATACGGGCGAATGTAGAAGGCTCACAGGAGCATGTTATTTCTGTGGATCGATGGAGCACATGTATAGAGACTGTCCAAATAGAGCCAAACTAGCAGAGACCAGCAGAGGTAGAGGAGTATCTGAGACTACAGTTGAGGCACTGAGGGTCTACCCTATTAGTGGGACACAGGGCAGAGGAAGAGGCAGGGGCAGGACTAGTACAATGGGCAGAGGAATAACCAAATCTGAAGGTCAGAGTTCTAAACCCCCTACTCAGGCTAGGGTGTTTGCTATGACTAGACAAGAGGCAGTGGATGCTCCCGAAGTAGTTACCGGTAATATTTACATCTATGATATGTTATCATATGCATTGATTGACCCAGGCTCCACTCATTCATTTATATCATTGCATATGGCATCTAAACTGCATCAAACGCATGAGCCTTTGGGGATTGACATAAATGTGAGTACTCCATTGGGAACAATGGTAGTTGTGAATAATGTGTGTCGTGATTGCCTGATATGCATTGATAGAGCTGAGTTAATAGCTGATATGATTTTATTGCCAATATATGAATTTGATGTGATACTGGGAATGGACTGGTTAACTAGACATCATGCAATAGTGAATTGCTTTACTAAGGAAGTAATTTTGGAATCACCAAACCAGCCAAGGGTAGTATTTCTAGGTGAAAGAAAACTTGTGCCTACATGTCTAGTTTCAGCTGTAAAGGCATTTCGAATGATCAAAGGGGGATGTGAAGCATATTTGGCATATGTGACTGATACTAGAACCACTGATAGCTTGCTTGAAAATATACTAGTGGTAGGGGAATTTGCTGATGTATTCCCAGATGATCTACCTGGTTTACCACCAGATAGAGAGATAGAATTCACTATTGGACTAGTACCAGAAACAACACCAATATCAAGGTCACCCTACAGAATGGCCCCAGTTGAGTTGAAATAACTGATGGCCCAATTGCAGGAGTTACTTGACAAAGGGTATATTAGACCTAGTGTATCACCTTCGGGAGCTCCAATATTATTTATTGAAAAGAAAGATGGAACAATGAGATTGTGTATCGATTACAGGCAACTGAATAAAATGACAGTGAAGAACAAATATCCGTTGCCCAGAATAGATGATTTGTTTGACCAGTTGCAAGGAGCCCAAATATTCTCCAAGATTGATTTGAAATCAGGCTATTACCAGCTGAAGGTAGCATAAGCGGATGTTCCAAAGACTGCCTTTCGAACCAGGTTTGGACATTATGAATTTTTAGTAATGCCATTTGGATTGACTAATGCTCCAACTGCATTTATGGCATTAATGAATAAAGTGTTTCAGCCATATCTGGATAGGTTTGTGATAGTATTTATTGATGACATATTGGTGTACTCAAAGAATAGGGGAGAACATGAATAACATTTAAAAGTTGTGTTGCAAACTTTGAGGGAGAAACAATTATTTGCCAAATTGAGTAAATGTGAATTCTGGTTAGATCATTTGGTGTTTCTCAGATATATGGTATCGAGCAAGGGCATAGAGGTTGACCCAAAGAAAATTGAGGCTATGGTAAATTGGGAAGCTCCTAAAAATATTTCAGAAATGCGTAGTTTTCTGGGTTTAGCCGGATATTATCGCAGATTTGTTGATGGATTTTCTTTAATTGCTAGCCCTTTGACTAAATTGTTGAGAAAGAATGTGCCTTTCAAGTGGACTCCAGAATGTCAGAGGAGTTTCGATGAACTAAAATACAGGCTAACCTTAGCACCAGTGTTAACCATCCCTACAGGTACAGGTGGGTTTACATTATATAGTGATGCTTCTCACCAAGGCTTGGGATGTGTGTTGATGCAACATGGTAAGGTGAAAGCTTATTCATCCAGACAACTGAGACCACATGAAATCTCATATCCAGTGCATGATTTAGAATTGGCTGCAGTTGTATTTGCATTGAAGATTTGGAGGCATTATTTGTATGGTGAGACATTCCAGATCTTCACAGACCATAAAAGCTTGAGATACTTGATGACACAGAAAGAGTTAAACATGAGACAAAGACGATGGTTAGAGCTGTTAAAGGATTATGATTGTACAATTGAATATCATCCAGGAAAAGCCAATGTGGTAGCAAATGCAAATGCAAATGCTCACATGGCAAATGTTCACATGGAAACCCAGGGCAATGTCTGTTTAACTTAGTCACAACAAAATGAAATAAGCAAAGTATTTACATACGTAACGAGTAATGATTATAAGTTTCAACTTTATTGATATTTATATGATATTGATGAATGGAATGGAATACATGGTATGTATTGGATTTGTGAGTTATTATTATGAGTTGTTCGGTACTTTAGAGCTCATTTGATGGTTATTCTCACTAAGCCACAACTCATCAATTTGATATGCACAATTGACACCTTTGAGGACTTCAAAAGGGAGTTCAAAAGTCAATTCTTTCTTGTAAATGCTGAAGAAGAGGCGAGGGGCTGACTTTGATGACTAGAGCAGACGAATAGCATAAGGGAATATGTGAAGGAGTTCACAACATTGCTGCTAGAAGTCCCTAACACATCGGACAAAGATGCATTATTCTTGTTAATGGACGGTCTCCAATCTTAGGCTAACCTTGAACTAAAGTGATGTGGTGTCCAATACCTATCTTTAGCCATTGCGGTTGCTGAAAGTCTTACTGATTACTCCTCAAACAAAGAAAGCTCAAGGGTAGCGAATAGAAAGTTTGGTGGAGGAAAGAGTGGAGGAGGCCATGCTAAGAGTCAAAGCCACAAAAATCACAAAGAATGCTTCTCATTCAAGCCGCGAGACAAGGGGAAGGAAAGGGAAGAACATGGCACCTCAAAGCCCTATGTGATATGCTTCATATGCGACGGACTGCATTAGGCATGTGAATGTCCAAAAAGGAAGGCATTGAATGCTTTAGTTGCCTTCACTCACGATCAAGACAGAAGTGAGGCAGATGAAGGTGCAAAGATAGGATCTTTGCGGCAACTTGGTGCATTGCAGAGTGCCTTGACAACCCTAGGGGACTCATGTTTATGGATGCAAGCATCAATGAAAAAGTTGCCAGGTCGACACAGGTACATCTCACAACTTTGTTTCACTCGAGGAAGCCAAGAGACTCGGTCTCAAGGTTGCCAATAGAGGTAGTTCCCTCAAAGCAGTTAACTCAGTGGCACTACCTCTCTAAAGAGTTACCCACGGAGTTAAGGTTAGTCTTGGTGCATGGACTGGCCAAATGGATTTTTCCATGGCACCTATGGATGATTTTTTAGGTATTCGGCATGGAGTTCATGGACTAGGTTAGAGCTTTCCTTGTCCCATGTTCAAACTCTATGTGCATTATGGATGGAACAAAGGCTTGTCTAGTATCGATGAAGAGGACCACCAAGCCTACTACCTAAGTTCTCTCAGCACTTCAATTCAAGAAGGGATTGAAGAGGGGGGGAAGAGAGTTACTTGGCCATTCTTAAGGAGTATGATGATGAGAAAGAATCACCATAGCCTAGCTTGCCGATGGAGGTGCAAGTTGTCTTGGATGAGTTCCAAGATGTGATGCCTAAGGTGTTACCAAAATGGTTACCTCTAAGGAGGGAGGTGGACCATGAAATTGAGCTGGAGCCTGGCACAAGACCACCAGCGATGAGTCCTAAATGGATGGAAAAATCGGAGTTGGCAGAACTGTAGAAGCAACTCGCTATGTTGTTGGATACTGGCTTCATTAGACCATCCAAAGCTCCATTTGGTGCCCCAGTGCTTTTTCAGAAAAAGAAGGATGGCTTACTAAGAATGTGCATTGACTACCGTGCTTTAAACAAGATCATGATAAAGAACAAGTATCCTATCCCACTCATTGCTGATTTGTTTGATCAATTGGGGAATGCAAGATACTTCTCGAAGTTGGACTTAAGGTCGAGACACTACCAGGTGCGCATAGCCAAAGGGGATGAACTGAAGACCATATGTGTAATAAGGTACAATGCTTATGAGTTCCTTGTTATGCCCTTTGATCTCACTAATGCACCTGCTACCCTTTGCACTCTCATGAATAAGCTTTTCCATCCCTACCTCAAGCGGTTTGTGGTAGTATACCTAGATGACATTGTAATATATAGCCGGACTACGAAAGAACATCTTGAGCATTTGAGGAAGGTGTTTCCTCAGGGAAAATGAGCTATATGTTAAGAAGGAAAAATGTTCCTTTGCCCAAAATGAGGTGATGTTCTTGGGTCATAGGATAAAGGATGAGAAGCTTATGATTGATGGAGACAAAGTGAAAGCCATCCAAGAATGGGAACCTCCTACTAATGTCCCCGGGTTAATGTCTTTCCTTAGACTCGTGAACTACTAATGAAGGTTCATCAAGTCATACTCAGCAAGAGCAACCCCACTAACTGACCTACTCAAGAATAATAAGAATTGGGAGTTGACAAGTAAGTGCCAAGCCTCGTTCGATGACTTGAAGAAGGCCATTAGCGAAAAACCGGTGCTTTGCCTACCAGAACCCTCTAAGATATACAAGCTGCATATAGATGCCTCAGACTTTTCCATTGGTGGAGTGTTGATGCAAGAAGGGCATTTGATAGCATACGAGGGCCGCAAGCTCAATGACACCGAACGCCACTACACGGTGCAGGAAAAGGAGATGACCGCTATCATTCATTGTCTAAGGGTGTGGCGACACTACTTGTTGGGTTCTCACTTCGTGATCATGACTGACAATGTAGCAACCAACTACTTCCAGACTCAGAAGAAGTTGAGTCATAAGCAAGCTCGATGGCAAGACTTCTTAGTAGAGTTTGACTATAAGCTTGAGTACGAGCCTGGTAAGGCCAATGGGGTGGCTGATACGCTAAGTCAAAAGGTGGAGTTAGCACCTTTAAGTAGACCAAGCAGTCCCTTGTTGGAAAAGATCAAAGAAGGGTTGGAGCATGATGCCCTGGCTCAAAACCTTTTTGTCCTCATAAAGGAAGGAAAGACAAGGTGATTTTGGTTGAGTGACGGACTATTCTACGCCAAACAGAACTGCATCTATGTACATAAGTGGGGGAACTTAAGAAAAGAGTTGATCAATGAGTGTCATGATTCACTATGGGTTGGGCACCCAGGTATGAGATGCACCCTTACCTTGATCAAGTCTATTTACTATTGGCCTCAACTACGGGATGATGTTGCCTATGTAAGAACTTGCTTTGTTTGCCAACAAGACAAAATGGAGCAGCATTCATCCGGTGGCTTGCTAGAACCATTACCTATTCCGGAGAGACCATGGGAGAGTTTCCTAATGGACTTCATCATTTGCTTGCCAAAATCAGAGAGATTTGGCAGCATAATAAAGTCATCGATCGCCTTAGCAAATATGCAACCTTCATATCTGCCTTAGCAGATTGCACTGCGGACGAGACTGCACGGTTATTCCTCAAACATGTTGTGAAGCATTGGAGAATTCCATCTAACATTACGAGTGATCGAGATCCATGATTTACTGGGATCAAACTTGAACTTCTCGACAAGCTTTCATCCACAAAGCGATGGACAGATGAAACGTACCAACACACTACTAGAGCAAACCAACATGAAAGGGCTAAGTTGCTGGATGTAGCCCAATTCTCTTACAACTTGCAGCAAAGTGAATCCACTAGCAAGAGTCCCTTCAAGATCATTATGGGATAACAACCCATGACCCCTCATGCTTTTGCCACAAGCTATGAAGGAAAAAGTCCTACTGCTTTCAAATTTGCTAAGGCATGGCATGAGCAAGCTGAGTTAGCCTAAGCCTATTTGAACAAGATGTCTAAGAAGATGAAGAAGTGGGCTGACAAGAAAAGGAGTATGGTCGAATTTCAGGAAGAAGATTTGGTCCTTATCAAGTTATTGCCCCAATAGTTAAAGCCCTTGAGGAAGGTTCACAAAGGGTTGGTGCAGAAACAAGAAGGGTCATTTCCAGTCCTTAAGTGGGTCGGTAAGGTGTCATACAAGCTACAACTCCCTCTTAAGCTTAAAATCTACCCAGTCTTTCATGTAAGAATTGTAACGCCCGTCAATTTAGGCTTG
This sequence comes from Triadica sebifera, assembly GCA_023653625.1. Taxonomy (NCBI): domain Eukaryota; kingdom Viridiplantae; phylum Streptophyta; class Magnoliopsida; order Malpighiales; family Euphorbiaceae; genus Triadica; species Triadica sebifera. Next base: position 11,156,596 of record CM042898.1, on the reverse strand, counting down.
GATAATTAACATATTTAATGATCGTAATTAAAATTATTGAGACTAAATTTGGAAATAAAATATAATAAAAATATTTATAAGTGAATTTTTATTAAGTTATGTGTGTTAAATAAAATAAATAGAAAGGTTGGGTAAGTTAATAATAATAAGATAAAAACCAAGGATTTAAGTGGATATTTGGCAAAAACAAGGGGGGAGCTAATAGGGTATTTACCATGAGTATAAAAATGTTATTTTCTTCTTCTTCTTCCAAATTTCAGAAACCTAGCCTCCCTCTCGCTCTTCCATACACAAATTCTCTCTTCTTTCACTCATTTTCTTCTTCCTCTCCTTCCTCTTCCTCTCTTCAAAAACTTAAAACAACTATAATAACTCAAGGTTTGAAGAGGTTAAGACTTCATTGTGTTAAGGTTTAGACTTAATTATGTCCATGTTTGTAAATATGAGCATATTTATTCCTTTGTGCATTTTATTTGCATTACAATGATGTTTGATGTTGAAGGAAGAGTGAACAAATAACTTGTTGTGTTTGTTGGTTTTGTTAAAATTCTTCTAGAACAATCTTGATGTATTTGACCATATCTTTTGTTCTGGAACTTGAATCGGGATGAAATTAGTTGAAAATGAAAATAGACACATAGAACTAAAACTTTTAAGAAAAGTGTAAATACTATATCTAATGCTAACTTGGTCTAAAAAGTTCTACAAATTCTCGGATTTAAAAGTACCCACAAAATTTTGGATAGTTATTTTCTGAACATTCTATGGTATTTTATTATATCTTTTGTTCTGGAACTTGGATCAGGATGAAATCAGTTGAAATTGAAACTAGCCACATAGACCAAAAAATGTTATACCGAGTATAAATGCTATATCTGACTCTATGTTGGTCTAAAAATTTTAAAAAATTCTCTGATTTAAAAGTACCCAGAAAATTCTGGGTAGTTATTTTCTGAACATTCTATGGTATCTTGATTATATATTTTGTTATAGAACTTGCATCGGGATGAAATTAGTTGGAAATGAAACTAGATACATATACCTAAAACTTTTATAAAGAGTATAAATGCTATATCTGACTCTAAGTTAGTCTAAACATTTCTACAAAATCTCGGATTTGAAAGTACCTAGAAAATTCTGGGTAATTATTTTCTAAACGTTCTATGGTATTTAGGTTATATCTTTTGTTCTGCAACTTAGATCGGGATGAAACTATTTGAAAATGAAAGTAGACACATAGATACAAAAACTTTATGAAAAGTATAAATGCTAGGTATGATTTATATTGGACCTAAAATTTGATACAAAATTTCGGACCTAAGAATATTCTGAAAAATACTGGACATATTTTTACTGACCACTATACAGTTATTTGGACATACATTTAGCTAGAAATTCAGATTTATATGATTCTTTTTGTATATGAAAGATAAGATATTAATCTAAAAATTCATAGAATACCATAAGGTCAAATTCGAATCAAATATAGGTAAAAGGTACAATCCAAAATTAGGACAGAAATATGTCTAGAAATAAATATTTAGTAATTTGGTATTTTAAATAATGAGTGACATATATATATATATATATATATGTTTTAATTTTAAATAATATGATAATAGTTATATTTAAAATTCTTATTGTGTATTGACTAAATTAATATGATGCGTTGTGATTTGAGATTTCAAATGAGATTGATAAATGTTTATATGTATAGGGCATGTAAACCGAAAATTATTATGAATATGTGAATTTTGATGATTTATTTAAACAATAAGATGACAACATCAATTAAGCCCAATTCTCTAATTTAGGACTAGAAATAGGATAGATGGCATGCCATTGAGGGGTTTACAGTACCGTAGAAATTATGATAATATGAAAAATTTCATTATATTGACAAGGTGGCTTAAGCTCGGGTGAGAGCGCCCTTGATCCTAAATGCATGCAATTATTTATTTTACTCAGTCAAGAAGGATTAAAGCTTGGGTGAGAGCGCTCTTGACTTGAGAAGCTCGGTTAAGCACTTATACAAACAGATACAGATAGTGAGCAGGGTGGCTTAAGCTCTAGTGAGAGCGCTCCTGTTTCACAACCCACATCTAAATAGTCCGGATTTAGAGTTTTGGGGCTATAAAATATAAAATATTTTAAAAAAAGAAATATGGAAAAAAAATTAGTTATCAGATAAATTAAACAAGGAAATAGAAATTCATAAATGAGGTATGAATATGAATTTACCTTTGTAAATTATGACATGTATATGTGTTGAACTAGGAAATTAGGTATGCAATATTCCATATTGATATATGATAAATTGATTTATTTTTTTTATATTGCTATAAAAAGGATTGTGATATATGGAATATTATTTATGATTATTTATATGCAAAAATGAACATGGAATTTTTATGATATATCATAAGTGTATGTATGAATATTTATTCACATATATACCACTAAGCATTAGGTTGCTTAGTGTGTGGGTGTTTTCCCATAGTAGGTTCGGAGCCTATACAGAGTCAAATAACGTAAATCAATATCAGAGGGTTGTGTTTTACATGACATGCATTTTGTTCCTGTCCACATGTCATGGGTGATGAGTATAATTATAGTTTTCAAAAGTTTTACATGTTTTTTTTATGTTGGGAACATGTAATTTTGTTTGGATCATATGTATTTTGTAAACATCGGGATAATGAAAGCCCAAACTTATGTTTGAAAATATGGTCATGGTTTGTTAATTCCACATGTAAAATAGAATCATTAATTGTATGACATATTGCTATCATGAAAAAAAAATTAACATATGAAAATATAGTAACTAAAATCGAAGAAACTTTAATTCAAATGAATTTTAAGGTAATAGGCAGGTGACATTCTCCTATATAGTTGGAATTATTCCTAACTATATAACAGGGTGTTACATTTAGTGGTATCAGAGCCCAAGTTTAGGCAATCCTAGACCTAAGTGGGCTAAAGGTTTATCATGCATGCATTGTATGTCTCATATGACTCTGACATGGGCTACTTCTCTGTTGACTTGTAGGATTAGAAGAGAGTATGGAAATTCAGACGCATGAAGTTACTTAAAGCAATAGCTCTCCTAATACCGGAGCACCGATCCAGCCCAGTGTAGCTAGTGTTCAGGGTGCAAATGCTATACCAGCCACAACCCAACAGGTTCCTGGACATGCCGAGCAGGACCAAAACCCTTTGATGCAGCAGATGGCTGGTTTGCTGCAACAGATCGCAAGAGTTGTACCATAACCTGCTTTAGTTCCTCCACCTCCACCACCGAAATCAAAAGTACAGATGGACAAGCTTCATAAGTATGGAGCCACAAATTTTCTAGGTACAAAAGTTGATGATCCTGCTGTAGCAGAATATTGGTTAGAAAAGACCGAAAGAGTCCTTGATGAGCTTGAGGTTCCTAATGACCAAAAGGCAAGATATGTCATATCTCTACTCCAAGAAGATGCTTATGATTGGTGGAAGTCAGTTCTTTTGAAACCAGAGGCTCCAAAGCCTATGACATGGGAATTCTTTATCACTGAGTTCAAGGAAGAATATGTCCTCCATTTTACATAGATGAGAAAAAGAGGGAGTTTCTGAACCTTAACCAAGGCAAGATGACAGTGACAGAGTATTAGAGAGAGTTTACTTGATTGAGTAAGTATGCTTCAGAGATTATCATGAATGAGAGAGATAAGTGTAGAAGATTTCAGGATGGCCTTAATACAGAGATTGGGGATTTTGTGACTGCACTTCAGCATGTCAACTTTACTCAACTAATTGCATCCGCGGTTAATGTTGAAAAGAAAAATAGAAAGAGAACAGAAGAAGCTTTTAAGCAGAGAGTAACTCTAGTGGCCCAATCTATAGGCAAGAAAGGTCGATACTACCCAGGACAGTCTCATGGAATGAGTCAGGGACATAATAGGAGTTATACACCGGGTGGACTACACAGGAGGGGGCAGCCCTCCAGGGCTACATCTGCAGCCGGTAGCATACATACACAGCCTATCTGAAAGAGTGCTCCAATTTTGTGGTACCTGCCACAAGAGCCATAGAGGAGAATGTTGGATGGTCACAGGTGCTTGTTTCAGATGTTGGTCTAAAAACCATATGAAAAGAGATTGCCCTCTGATGACTACTAGTGCACCTATAAGACTTAGACTAGAGGAGGTCGAGCAGGACCTAATCAGGCCACATCAGAAATAATCAACAAGCTGGGACCCAGCAGGACTCCAGCTAGGGCATATGCTATGAAGGCCATAGAGGACCAAAAAGCCACTGATGTAATTGTGGGTATGTTTTCTTTACATGACTCAGTTTTATGTGCTTTAATAGATCCTGGTTCTACACATTCCTATTTATGCACGAGCACACCTAGTCAAAACAGTATGACGAGCAAAAATCTAGAATATGAGATTGAGGTCACAAAAACCCTAGGACATAGTGTGATTCTTAACCGGGTATACAAAAGTTACCCTTTGATAGTGCATGAGAAAGAATTTTTAGCAGATTTGATTGAATTTTCATTCAACAAGTTTGATGTTATCTTGGGCATGGATTGGCTTTCTAAACATAAGGCAGTAGTGGACTGTCGATCTAAGACAGTTGTTCTTAAAACTCCAGAACTATAAGAGGTAGTAGTGGAAGGTGAAAGGTTTCTACCACCTGCTCAAGTGATATCTATGATGAAGGCTCAAAGAATGATCAAAAAGGGATGTGAGGCCTACTTAGCACACGTGATTGATACTAAGAAGGGAGGTCTAGATCTTAAGGATATCCCTATAGTGAATAAATTCCCAGAAGTGTTCCCAGATGACCTACCAGGGCTACCTCTGGATAGAGAGATTGAAATCTCGATAGAGCTCACTCCAGGTACAACACCAATATCAGATGCACCGTATAGAATGGCATCGACAGAGTTGAAGGAATTAAAGGCATAACTACAAGATTTATTAGATAAAGGTTTTATCATACCAAGTGTGTCTCCATGGGGTGCACCGGTATTGTTTGTAAAGAAGAAAGATGGGTCTATGAGGTTGTGCATAGATTATAGACAGTTAAACAAAGTGACTATTAAGAACAGATATCTGTTACCATGAATTGATGATCTTTTTTATCAGCTGAAGGGTGCAGGAGTTTTCTCTAAAATTGATTTGAGATCAGGGTACCACCAATTAAAAATTAAGATAGAGGACATAGCTAAGACAGCATTTAGAACCAGATATGGGCATTATGACTTTTTGGTGATGCCTTTCAGTTTGACAAATGCTCCGGCAGCATTTATGGACTTGATGAACTGAATCTTCATATTATATTTGGATCTGTTCATGGTGGGTTTTATTGATGATATCTTAGTGTATTTCAAGAATAAGGAAGAACATGGTCAACATTTAAAGATAGTCTTGCAGACCCTCAAGGAACAAAAGCTTTATGTGAAGCTCTCAAAATGTGAGTTTTGGCTCGATGATGTGGCTTTCCTTGGAAACATTGTGTCAGCAGATGACATCAAAGTTGATCCCAGCAAAGTAGAGGCAATTATTAGTTGGAAGCCTTCTCGTAATGTGACAGAAATCAGGAGTTTCCTCCGTTTGGCAGATTATTACAGGAGGTTTGTTAAGGGCTTTTCAATTATTGCTTCCCCTTTGACCAGATTACTGAGGAAAGATGTGAAATTTGAGTGGACAGAGAAATGTCAGGACAGCTTTGAGAGACTTAAGAAGATGTTGACTGAGGCTCCCATTTTGACACAACCAGTCTCTGATAAGGAATATGTCATCTATAGCGATGCTTCTCACAATGGACTGGGGTGTGTACTGATGCAAGAGGGCAAGGTAGTAGCTTACGCTTCTAGACAACTGAAGACACATGAGAAGAATTACCCCACACATGACCTTGAACTGGCTGCCATTGTTTTTGCTTTAAAGATATGGTGCCATTACTTGTACGGGGAAAAGTGTTTTATTTACACCGACCACAATAGTTTAAAGTATCTTCCTACCCAGAAGGAATTGAACTTAAGACAAAGAAGATGGCTAGAGTTGATCAAGGATTACAATTTTGTGATTGACTACCATCCAGGTAAGGCCAATGTTGTGGTCGATGCATTAAGCCGAAAGACTTTGGCATAATTACACATTTGTCTGACTCTCAACCAAGAAATCAAAGATGCACAAAAACAAGATAACAAGTTAGTTGAGATAGTTGAGTCAATCTCTAAGGGGGAGAGACCTGATTATATAATTAGTTCATATAACAGTTTATACTACCAAGGTCGATTATCCATACCAAATGTGGAAGATTTGAGATAGAGGATCTTAAAGGAAGCACATGAGACAAAATATGTCATGCACCCAGGAAGTAACAAGATGTATCATGACTTAAAGAATAAGTATTGGTGGTCAGGTATGAAAAATGAGATCACAGAATTCACCACCAGGTGCTTGACATGTCAGCAAGTCAAGGCAGAACATCAGATACCTTCAGGGTTGTTACAGCCAATCATGATTCCAGAATGGAAATGGGAACGAATAACCATGAATTTTGTGATTGGGTTGCCTTTGACACCAAAAAAATATGATGCTGTGTAGGTGATTGTGGATAGATTAATGAAGTCAGCTCACTTCTTGCCCATCAGGAGGGACTACCCATTAAGCAGGTTAGTGGAGTTATATGTAAATGAAATAGTACGGCTTCATGGAGTGCCAATCTCCATTGTTTTAGATAGGGACTCCAGGTTCACTTCTCAGTTTTAGGGTAGTCTGCAAAGAGCTTTGGGTACCAAGCTTAGTTTCAGCATTACTTTTCATCGTCAGACTGATGGACAATCAGAAAGGGTGATCCAAATTTTGGAAGACATGATGAGGGGTTGTGTAATAGAGTTTGAGGGAAGTTGGGAGAAATACCTACCATTGATGGAGTTTCCTTACAACAACAGCTATTAGTCAAGCATTGAAATGGCTCCTTATGAGGCACTTTTATGATAGAAGGTGTCGAACACCATTGTGTTGGATAGAACTCAGTGAGAAGAAGCTAGTGGGACCAGAGTTAGTCCAAGAAACAGAAGAAAAGGTGAAGATTATACAAGAAAGGTTGAAGACGACTTCAGATAGGCAAAAATCATATGCAGATCTCAAAAGGAGAGACATAGAGTACGGAGTGGGAGACAAGGTGTTTCTCAAGGTTTTTCCTTGGAAAAAGGTCCTCAGATTCTGAAAGAAGGGCAAGTTAAGCCCTAGGTTTATTGGACCTTATGAGATCTTAGATAGAATTGGACCAGTGGCCTATACACTTGCTTTACCGCCAGAGTTGTACCGATTAGATCCTTCTCATATTATTCCAACCAACAACATCGAAGTAAGGCCAGATTTAACAAATGATGAAGAACTAACGGAGATCTTGGCGCGTGAAGTGAAGGAGTTAAGGAATAAATGAGTCCCATTAGTCAAAGTGTTATGGAGGAATCATTCAACTAAAGAAGCGACATGGGAAAGCGAGGAAGTGATGAAGGGACAATATCTCCAGTTGTTTTCAACATAAACAATCAGGTAAATTTCGAGGACGAAATTTATTAAGGGGGAGAGAAATGTAACGCCCGTCAATTTAGGCTTGGATAATTAACATATTTAATGATCTTAATTAAATTTATTTGAGACTAAATTTAGAAATAAAATATAATAAAAATATTTATAAGTGAATTTTTATTAAGTTATGTGTGCTAAATAAAATAAATAGAAAGGTTGTGTAAGTTAATAATAATAAGATAAAAACCAAGGATTTAAGTAGATATTTGGAAAAAACAAGGGGGGAGCTAATAGGATATTTACCATGAGTATGAAAATGTTATTTTTTTCTTCTTCTTCCAAATTTTAGAACCCTAGCCTCCCTCCCGCTCTTCCATACACAAATTCTCTCTTCTTTCACTCATTTTCTTCTTTCTCTCTTTCCTTTTCCTCTCTTCAAAAACTTAAAACAACTATAATAGCTTAAGGTTTGAAGAGGTTAAGACTTCATTGTGTTAAGGTTTAGACTTCATTGTGTCCATGTTTGTAAATATGGATTTAAAAGTACCCAGAAAATTCTGGGTAGTTATTTTCTGAACATTCTATGGTATTTTGACTATATCTTTTGTTCTGGAACTTGGATCGGGATGAACTCAGTTGGAAATGAAACTATACACATAGACCTAAAATTGTTATACCGAGTATAAATACTATATTGGACTCTACATTGGTCTAAATATTTCTAAAATTTCTCAGATTTAAAAGTACCCAGAAAATTCTGGGTAGTTATTTTCTGAACATTTTATGGTATTTGGATTATATATTTTGTTATAGAACTTGGATCGGGATGAAATTAGTTGGAAATGAAAGTAGACACATATAAATAAAACTTTTATAAAGAGTGTAAATTCTATATCTGATTATAAGTTAGTCTAAACATTTCTACAAAATCTCGGATTGGAAAGTACCCATAAAATTCTAGGTAATTATTTTCTGAACATTATATGGTATTGTGGTTATATCTTTTGTTCTGAAACTTAGATCTGGATGAAACTAGTTGAAAATGAAAGTAGACACATAGATACAAAAACTTTATGAAGAGTATAAATGCTATTTATGATTTATATTGGACCTAAAATTTGATACAAAATCTCAGACTTAAGAATATTCTGAAAAATACTGGACATATTTTTACTGAGCACTATACGGTTATTTGGACATACATTTAGCTAGAAACTTCAGATTGATATGATTATTTTTGTATATGAAAGATAAGACATTAATCTAAAAATTCATAAAATACTATAAGGTCTAATGCGAATCAAAAATAGGTGAAAGGTGCAATCTAAAATTAGAACAGGAATCTATCCAGAAATAAAACTTTAGTAATTTGGTATTTTAAATAATGGGTGACATATATATATATATATATATATATATATATATATATATATATTTTAATTTTAAATAATATGATAATAATTATATTTAAAATTCTTATTGTTTATTGACTAAATTAATATGATGTGTTGTTGTTTGAGATTTCAAATGAGATTGATAATTTTTTATATGTATAGGGCATGTAAACCGAAAATTATTATGAATATGTGAATGTTGATGATTTATGTAAACAATAAGATGATAACATCAATTAAGCCCAATTCTCTTATTTAGGACTAGAAATAGGATAGATGGCATGCTATTGAGGGGATTACGGTACCGTAGCAATTATGATGATATGAAAATTTTCATTATATGAAAATTATGATGCTATTGAGGGGATAACGGTACCGTAGCTATTGAGGGGATCCTAAATGCATGCAATTATTTATTTTACTCAGTCAATATGACTTAAGCTCGGATGAGAGCACTTATACAGATAGATACAGATAGTGAGTAGGGTGGCTTAAGCTCGGGTGAGAGCGCTCTTATTTCACAACCCGCACCCAAATAGTCCGGATTTAGAGTTTTAGGGCTATAAAATATAAAATATTTTAAAAAACGAAATATGGAAAAAAAAATTAGTTATCAGGTAAATGAAACAAGGAAATAGAATTCATAAATGAGGTATGAATATGAATTTACTTTTGTAAATTATGACATGTATATGTGTTGAACTAGTAAATCAGGTATGCAATATTCCATATTGATATATGATAAATTGATTTCTTTTTTTTATATTGCTATAAAAAGGATTGTGATATATGGATTATTATTTATGATTATTTATATGCAAAATTGGATAATATGAACATGGAATGTTTATGATATATCATAAGTGTATGTATGAATATTTATTCACATAGGTTCGGAGCCTATAGAGAGAAGTTGACAGGAAGAAAAGAAAGCCCATACAGAGTCAAATAAAGTAAATCCACATCAGAGGGTTGGTGTTTTACATGACATGCATTTTGTTCCTGTCCACATGTCATGGGTGATGAGTATAATTATAGTTTTCAAAAGTTTTACATGTTTTTTTTATGTTGGGAACATGTAATTTATTTTGGATCATATGTATTTTGTAAATATAGGGATAATGAAAGCCCAAACTTATGTTTGAAAATATGGTCATGGTTTATTAATTCCGTATGTAAAATAGATTCATTAATTGTATGACATATTGGTATCATGAAAAAAAAAATTAACATATGAAAATATAATAACTAAAATAGAAGAAACTTTAATTCAAATGAATTTTAAGGTAATAAGCAGGTAACATTCTCCTATATAGTTGGAATTATTCCTAACTATATAAGAGGGTGTTACAAGAATGTTGAAGCCTTATTATGGAGATGAGGAAGATGTGAATCGAGGAGAATTGAAGAGGGCACCCACTGCGATAGGAACCTCCTTTGATAGAGAAGTGGATTCTATCTTGGCAGACTACCTAATTCAGCATAGAGGTGTATCATGTTATCGGAAATACTTGGTCAAATGGAAGAATGCCCTAGACATAGAGGCAAGCTGGGAAGCTGAATACTCTTTGTGGCAGTTCAAAGATCACATAGAAAGGTTCAAGCTTGAAGGCATGACGAGGGCGTCATGAACTTGAGTGGGGGAGGGTGTTATATCTCGCTTAAATTGTCCCTCACAATCCAAAAAAATGGTGCTGAAAGGTGCTGGAAGGCACTATAATATTCTAGAACATGTTAGATGGTTCATGAAGGATGTAGAAGTCTTTAGAAGATTCTGGAACATCCTAGAATTTGCATGAAGGAACTAGACAATCCTAAAAGACTTTAGAGTTAGCTAGACTTGACTAGAAGGTCCTAGAACCTTGTGGCATGTTGTAGACAAAACTACAATAATTTAGACACTCTTGTACATTCTAGAATTGGTAGGATCAATAAACTTGTGGCATAACCTTAGGCTTGGTTTCACACTATAAATATGCCTCCTAGCCTTCATTTGTATCATCTTGGGAAGTCTTGGGAAATGTTGGGAAGTTGTAAGATAACCTCTCTAAAGCAATACAAAGCATTCTTCACAAACTCTCTTGTGTTCTTGCTTTGCTCTTGAATCCTCTAAATCTCTATCCCTTTCTAGTCTCTTTGGAGTGTTTTGTTGGATTGGAAGGCAGGCTTAGTGCAAAGGACTGTGCTAAGTGTCGCATGATTGCTAGTTGACGTCTAAGGTCGTGACACAAAGCTTCCTTAATGACATAACATCTATCCTACTTCTAGTCTTAGTATAGAACCTGAGCATAACATTTCATTTTCCTTTTATTATACTTTTTATTATGCATCCATCTTATAGCATATATAATGTGTTATACACATTTAGGTGTTCACACGAGTTGTACATAGTTGCTCTTGATTTTATGACCTCATGCAACTAGATGAGTCATGCATATACAATTACATCATCCTGATCTTTCACATGCTTAGATATAAAAGTTCATACAATAGTTTCATTTATCACTCATATTATTACAACATAAATCATACTCATAGTAACTTTGACATTTCGTACTAAGTCTTAGGATTTCATCCATAATCATATCCTAATCTTTATACATAATAATTATCTCCATGTGAACACTTAATGCCAAACATCATGCCTCCACATCTTTTAATCATATACTTTATCATATAACACAACTTATTACATATACCTTTCAATCAATAAAATCATCTTCATGTATAAATCATGTGTATAACTTTGTGTAAATGTGTTGTTCATACTTGTGGATTATCATAAAAAGTACATGTGCATAACCATTAAATTACATTATTGAAGAAAAAGCATGTGCCATTTTAAACAGATTTCATAGGTGTGAACTATATGTTTACAGCAGTGAAGGTCCATTCACGAGTACCCTTACTTGTGAACCAAACTGTGAACTTGAACATTAATGCTTCTAACTGTTTAGTGCATATTCTTTGACGAGCATGACTATGTGATTCATGGCCATGAATCAAGTGGTGACTCAAGCCTGAAACATCCTGCCTGAACTGTGCAGTTATGGGTTGATGATTTATGACTATGATGTTAGGTTTTGAACAATGAATCATATTCATAAACGCAATAAAAAATAAAAGATTCAAAATCCGAAACAAAAGATCATACTTGTGTTATTAAAACTAATTTATATAAATATAAAGATTAGAAATTATACCTTGTAATTTCTTATTTGTTCTTCAAATCTTCACTTTGTTGGGTTGTAGCAAACCACAACAATCCACACTTGGATATCTCTAATGATAATCCATTCGAAGAATGAAGAAGAACACTTCCAAAGCTAGCACTTTGAATTTATTCAAACCATTTCTCTTAAAAATATACATGAAAATAGTAATTGGCCATAATTGGCCTAATTAAGGCCAAAATCTATCGTTGGCCAACGAGTGGAAGGCAGCAGCGCGCTGGGTCTGCTGCTGGATAGCCCAGCTGGCCCACTAGGTGGGCCAACAACTTGCCTAGCTCGCGAGAGCCTATATGGGCCCATATAGGCCCGTGACCCTCCCGAACGATTTTTTCGTGCGATCTCATTGCGATTAATCTCGAAATAATTCTCTCATATTTTGGATTCTATCCAAAACCATTTTACTCATTCTTCATATCTTCAATGCGTGTGACCCATTAGGTTCCCGATTATGTTGGTCACTTAAATTAACAATTAATTTAAGCAAGTCATAAGCGGTATCTAGCAACACATCATGACCCCCAATTGACCGAAAAGTCAGTGGTTTGACTACGAACCTTTCCATAGATAATTTTCGTGCAATTATTCCTTTCACCATTCTATACCCCACTTGGTTCAGATTATGGATATGTGTCAACTCCCATTAGACTGACTACGTCACGTCTAGTCCAATTAATGTTAATTATTGTCCTTGAGGCACATTACTCTATTAGATATGTCATTGAAGACTATCTTTATGACATTTCCACTCCGGCCAGAGATTCCCAAGTAATGACCACGATAAGAGGCCATGGGTATACACTCCTTCTATCAGGAGTGGTGAATCCTTTGTTGGTTATCCAATTACCTTCGAATACCTCAAGTTGTATCCAATCACCACCCTATGAGCAACCTCCCTAAGGCAATAAGGAATAGTGTCAAAATACAGAATCAATATTCAAGATATCCTTAAGTACCTCAAGTCTAAGGATACTTGCACCATTGCTATGATGAGACTATCATTGAGATTTGAATAGATTATCCATATGATTGTTTCATAATTGGTCATGTTTACAGATTATGAGATCTACTACTCGATCCAATCAAGAAGTGTAACATGTGCTAGTCTGTCCGGATTAATAATGTCCCGTCTCATTAATCCTATGACTAGAGATAATTTTGATACTAACATAATTACACATGATAAAAATCTCAATATCATGATCTCATCATGATTTCCTTCATGCTATGTTATGTATCAAAGACTTCACTAATTGATTTAAGATCCCTTATCAATTCATATATCAAATGAACATCAAATTAATGAAAAAACCTTTTATTAATCAAATAAATTTCATTTAACATATTATAATATCAATTAAACACAAGATAGTACATAAACATCACAATTGAACATATACTCAATCAAATTTACCTTTTCATTCTCATCGATTTATCTAACAATCATTTATGATTCCATATTCATTTAAACCTCTTTCAACTGTTATAATCATCATTATTTAAAACACACCCACTATAACACTTCTCATTACTAGCTTATAATGTACATTATTTACATACATCAACTCTTCTTTTCCAATTCTCATATTATCATGGTATTAATTACCTCTTTGAAACTCATTATGAACAAGAGCTAGCATTCATTTCATAATGTTATAAGTGCCCACCTTTTTCCTTAAAGTTCATTGTACCCAAGACTAACATTTGTGACATACATAACATTTATGACTTATAGCTAAATATCTCATACATTTGGAAGTTCCATTCCTTAATTAACACATCTTTATGCCACCATTCCCACATTAAATGCATTTAACATGCAAACAAGCCACATTTAGAATTTTGATGCATGTATATATATGCACCTCAATAGAGCCTTAAAACTCAAGTTCGTCTCTCTTTTTGGTGGTCTTTCCCACCCTATCTTATAGCTCATAACACATAAAAACACTAACTTTACATTTTTCAGCCATAAACATGAACATAAACTATTAGATTTTAAACCCTAACATTAAACTATCAGGTTGACCCTTTTATCAACTAATCTATTTTAAGGCCATACTTTTACTTGTTATTAAGCTTCGAAGAGAAGTTTTAGCCATCAAACTCAAGCTTGCACTAAAATCTAACCCATTTTAAAATCAGTTTCTACCAAAAACAAGTTTGACATGTAGAAAGGTATAAAACTTGTAAATAGATGGGAGAAAACATGATTTCTTACTTGAATGAAGGATTTCAAGCCCTCTTCTTCCTTCTCAAGATTTTCATCCTCAAGAACACAATCCTTCTTTTGTTTCTCTCTCTTAAAGACTTGAAAAAACTTGTTCTTTACATTAGGACTAGTGTTTTAGGACAGAAAATTGAAGAGAAAATAGTGAAAAAGGTATCTGGTATAAGCAAGAGATTTTTTGGAGGTTAGGGTTCTATGAATAGAGCGAATGAGAGAGAAGAACTGATACAAGCATGATAGATTTGTCATAGGCATGATGTTATTTACAGCTGTGACATTAATTTCACAGAAGTAAATTAGTGTAACACCCGTAAAATAGGACCTATGAGTTATATACTTGTTTAGAGTTGGAAAAAATGGTGTGTTAAAGTTTAAGTTAAAATTTTAAAAGGAAAGCTTTCATACCCGTGAATATTTGTTCACGCCCATGAAAGGTCATGTTGTGATTCAAACGACAGAGTTTTGGACATGGTGAGAGTGTTTGAGAAGAGAGAACTTTCATGCCTATAGATGGTTTAGTAATGATTGTGAAAGGCATTTCACGCTTGTGAAGTTCAGGTTGGTTGGCCATGAAAGCCACACTTTTCTTTTTCCTCTACACTAAATCTTACTTTAAATCTTTTCCACTGCCCTTTTATCACTTCTGACACACTTCAGGATGTCTTAGTCATCTTCCCCGGCCTTAAAAACCCTAAACACCATTGTGAAGCTTGGAAGCTTGAGAAACATAGAGTTTTATTAGAGTTTTGCCAAATTTGAGGTAGAACTCGGTTATTAGGATTTGTTTTAGGTTGTTTATATTATAAGGTTCTAATAAGAATATGTTTGTGATGTTAGGTTTGGCTAAAGGGCAAGGGAACACATCACAAAGAAGAAATCAAGATTGAAAAGCTTGAAAGGATAGTTAAGCCTCCATTTTGGTGAAAGGTATGTACATATAGGCATATTAATTTAATTTTCATGCATATTAATGTATATTGTGTTTCAGGAAATGAGAATGAATGATAAATGACATGTTATGGTTGATAAATAACATGGTAAAATGGTTTATGTGTAAAAATGACCTATGTGCTATGTCATAGTTTAAATGTGTTGCAAACATGGTATCAAAATGTAAGTGTTGATAGGAGTGATTAACACTGGTTAATCTTAGAGATTTTTCATGAAATACATGATCTGTTCTGTTTTGAGTTTGCTGGAAATGCATGATTCATGCCTGTGAACAATGATGTCATGACCATGAATGTTGAGCAGGTATGAACTACATAAACCCAGAATTTTATGGGTTGGTGTTAGTTGGGAAGCTGTGATAATATAATGCCACGACCGTAAATAAGCAATTCACGCCCATGATGATTATATGGTGATTCACATGATGGTTCACGGGTAAAGTAACCCTTCATGGCCGTGAATAAATTGTTCATTCCCGTGAAGATATTTGAGTGTAAAATGTGTACAATTTATATTATAACCTATGGTGATAGGTTAGCTTAATGCATGTTATAAATATATGTATATATGGTAAATAACATGTGAATGACATGATATGATATTTATGTATTGGATATGATAATTCATAAATGAAAAAGTAAATGCTGGTAATAACATGTAATAAAGTGAATGCTGGTAGTAACATGTGTATTAAAATGAATTGAAAGATAAATGGTTATGAGATAAAAAAAAGTCAGTTCTCTAGGTTTGGACTTGACATAAGATGGATGATATGCCAATAAGAGAGGTAAATGGTACCGTATGAAATAATTTTATATGAGAACAAGGTGACTCAGGTATTATGAGCATTTGATCTTGGATATGCTAGCATGTATTATTATACTCAATCAATGTGGCTTAAGCTTGGATTGTGGAGCGCCATTAACTTTAGGAGCTTGTGTGAGCGGTTACAAATTGTAAGTTGGGTGACTTAACCTTGGCTATGAGAACTCCCTGACTTATGTCCCATATGTAGATAGTCAAATATAGAGAGTCTGAGGCTGAATAAAATAAAATATATTGGTTGAAAGTTTAGATGGAAACTTATATAAACATATATTTGTTGATAATGATATCAGATATATGATATGTTAAATATATGTATATGTGTATATTATAAACATATAATGTTTATGGTATTAATAAACATGTAAACCTACATTGAGGTATGAAACAAGTAGAATGTATGATTCTACAACTGATCATAAGGTGAATTGCATGACATGGTATGACACGAGTTAAATATAAAATTTTTATACACATGTACCACTATGTATTAATTTGCTTAGCGTGTGAGTTTCTTGCACGCAAGTTCAGAGCCAATAGATAAGAGTTGACCGGTAAAGCAGCAAGTGACCAAGGTTCAGTCAGAGAGCACCCAGTTGGGCTATGTACATTCATAGCATATTTACATTTTGTTTATGTCATGGAATATTTTGGGATAACATTTTATATGTCTTTTGGTTTTAAGAACATATAATATTATCTTATAATGTATTTTTGTAATATGAGGCTAGTGAAGCTGGAAGCAAATTTTATGTTATGATATCAATCATTGGATCAAGGTTTTATTTATGACGGTTTTATGCATTAATTGCATTATGATAATTAAACAGGTTTTAAATGTGAAAATTTTAATCTAATGAGTTTTTATGCAAAACAACACATGGCTTCCATTGGTACAGTTGGTGAGGGTTTTCCAACTGTATTGACTGGTGTTACAATCAGGATACTTTACTTTTTCATTTCTTTTTAATTCTTTCTCCTTAATCAACTCTTAAATGCACTTTTATCTTCTCTAATACATCTTATTAATTATACCCTACTTAGTAAGTGTTACAATATTTTGTGCCAATGCATAATTTGCAAAATTTGTTTGATCATATGAAAGAGGAAGAATTGGCATATTTTTAGTGTTAAGATGTTTTTGAGTATATGGAAATATAGTCTCATGGAACACAATTGATCTAGAGATTAAAATTTGATTAGTGTGCATGTTCAAAACCTTATGGCATTTAGTACCTAGTTTGTAACTAAGGAAAATGCCCTCAATAGCTCGAGGAACAAATTTAGATCTATTGGCTGCCAAGGTAGAAGTAAAACATAAAAATCCAAAAACTTTGAGGAATGAAAAATCATGTAGTTTATTGTATAACATGAAAAATGGAGATTGATTATAAAGGAAAAGTGTAGGAATTCGATTGATCAAGAACGTTGCATATGCAACAACCTCTATTCAAAAATTGGATGCAAATGACTCTAGAAAAGCAAGGAACGTGCAACTATAAGTGTTGATGTTCTTGTTCAACAACACTACTTCGGTGAGGGTTTTCAATGTATATTATAACCTTTCTATATCTGCGTGGAAATTAAACTCCACGCTAAGCTTTAAGCTTAGTGGTGCATATAAATAAGGCAATATACTATATCATGCAACAAGCATTAACAATTATCATTTTGTGCATTAAAATGTTTGCATGCATGACTATCAACATATTCCTATTTCATACAAGTATAAATATCATGCTCATATAGACAATGTTATTTTCATTTATCTTTAATGGAAATTTATTCTATAAATCTCTTTATCATTTCATCTCAATCTCATATCATCATCATTTTCTTATTCTTTCCTTTTCTTATTTTTCCGACATATCTTCATTATCTTGCCCACATCACTCTAAATTTTGGACTGACTGGATACGGGTTATGGATCAGGAGCGCTCACACAAGCTTATGCCACCATGTCCACTATCTGGCTCATAAGAGCTTCTCAAATCAATGGCGCTCACACAAACTTATGCCACATTGATTGAGTATAATTTCATTATAGATGAATAACCGGATCAAGGCCGCTCACACAAGCTTATGACACCTTGTCCTCATTTATATGTGCTCATCGGAGCTTTCTCAAGTCAGTAGCGCTCACACAAGCTTTAGCCACACTGACTGAGCATCCCAGACCAATGACGCTCACACAAGCTTTAGTCACATTGGTTGAGGTATAGTACGATACCGTTCGCCCCCTTAATGACATGTCATCTATCCTGATTCTAGTCCGCAAGTAGAGTAATGGGCTTCTTTATTATTTTCACATCAATCATTATTCTCAAATTTCAACACATCAATATTCTCATATTTATCAACATCTCAATTTTCTTGTTTTGCAAACATATAGTCATACTCATACATCTTTTCATTCATTTACTAGGTTCATCAATATTCTCATGTTTATCATCTGTACACTGTCACATCCTAGTCCATTGTGACTTGCATCACTGTACACAAATAGTCTTTTCCTGGAGTAGGCTGAGTCAAAACTGGTACTTCAGTCAACATTTCCTTCAATCGATCAAAGCTTGCTTGACACTTATCTGTCCATTCAAAACGGACCTCTTTTCGCAGCAATCGTTTCAAAGGATTCGCTATAGATGAAAATCCTTTCACAAATCTTCTATAGTATTCGACTAATCTAAGAAAACGACTCACTTCTGCCACATTTGAAGGTGGTTTCCAATTAAGAATAGCCTCGATTTTACTAGGATCAACTCGAATACCTTCTGCTGAGATTATATGACCCAGAAAACTAACTGCTTCTAACCAAAATTCACACTTAGATAGTTTTGCATACAATTGTTTCTCCCTCAAGGTCTGTAATAATTTTCTGAGATGTTGGTCATGCTCTACTCGATCTCTTGAATAGACAAAAATGTCATCAATGAATACAACTACAAATTGATCAATATATGGCCTGAACACTCGGTTCATCAAGTCCATAAAAACTGCTGGTGCATTCGTCGACCCAAATGGCATCACCAAGAACTCATAATGACCATAATGAGTCATGAATATCGTCTTAGATACATCTGACTCCTTGATCTTCAGTTGATGATACCCCGATCGAATATCTATCTTTGAAAATATACTTGCACCTTTCAACTGATCAAATAAATCATCAATCCTAGGCAGTGGATATTTGTTCTTAACAGTAACCCTATTAAGCTGCCTGTAGTCAATGCAAAGACGTAAAGTACCATCTTTCTTCTTCATAAATAATACTGGAGCACCCCATGGTGATACACTAGGTCGTATAAATCCTTTATCTAACATTTCTTATAACTGTATCTTCAATTCTTTCAATTCTATGGGTGCCATCCTATATGGTGTAATAGATATAGGAGCGATGCCAGGTACTAATTCAATAGCAAACTCTATCTCTCGATCAGGTGGTAGTCTTGGTAACTCCTCAGGAAATACATTAGGGTACTCATTAACAGTTGGGATGTCAGTCAACTTTGGACTTTTCTTTCGAGTGTCAATCACATATGCTAGGTAAGTCTCACATCCCTTATTGATGAGTTTTCGAGCTTTCAACGCCGATATTACATTATCTGGATATCCTCTATACTCACCCATCACTACTATCTCTTCTTGTTCTGAAACTTTAATTCTCATATGCCTCTTTCCACAATCTATTATCACCCCATGGCAAGCTAGCCAATCCATTCCCAAGATCACATCGAACTCGAGGAATGGTAACTCTATTAGATCTACTGGAAATTTCCTGCCTTGAATTTCGACTGGGCAACCTCTAAACACTTTACTAACCCGCACACTGTGTCCTAATGGGTTGGTCACATGAATCTCATATTCTAGAGTCTCTGGTTTTGGACTCTCTTGACCCGATGGTGGTGTGCATATGTATGAGTGTGTTTACCCAGGGTCTATCAATGCATGTATACAAGAGCCAAAGAGAAGGAATCTACCCGCTATGACGTCAGGTGCATCCTGCTCCTCTCAGCCTCGCATGGCATAAGCTCATGCTGGAGCAGCTCTACTGCCTTCAGGTCTCTCTACTGTATCTGATATGAATTGGCTTGGCCCTGCACGACCTCCTCTTCCTTGTCCTCGGCCTCATCCTCTGCCTTGTCCCATAATCTGTATTGGCACTGACTCATCACTCCCTGAAACTCTGCCAAACTGTAGCAATGGACAATCTCTTTTAATATGGTTCTTGGAGCCGCATCTCATGCACGCTCCTGTCATCGACCAACACTCTCCTGGATGCGAATGACCACAATCCTGACACACCGGTAGAGTGGTAAACCTACGGGATGCCTGTGTCGGTGCACTAGCTGCCGATGAAGTAGATCTTACGGGTTGTCTCCGCCTATAAGAATGAAATCTGCTTGAACTCCCAGCTTGGAATCAGCCACCAAAAGATCTGGCTCTTTTGCCACTAGACTGTACTCCAATTGGTTGTGGTGCTGGTCTACTAACCCCACTAACCTGTACTGGTTGTTGTGTCGCCAAGACTCTTTCAACTGTTCTAGCAGATGCTAGTGAATTTGGGAAACTCATCAGTCGTAGGGCTGAAACTTGTAACTTGATCGTATCTCTCAATCCATCTTTAAATCATCGGCACTTGCAAAGATGAGTGAATTCTCTCTCATATTCTGTTACAGACATATCCCTCTGTTTTAATATCAGAAACTCTCTCTTTTTGTCATCTGTGTAGATAGGAGGAATATACTGCTCCTTAAACTTATCTAGAAAGAATTCCCATGTCATAGGATCAGGTGCCTCTGTACTATGTGATTCAGATCGCCACCAATCATATGCATACTCCTGTAGCAGAGATACTGTATATTCATATTTCTGTTCATCTATGCAGTGTAGTTGATTAAATACTCGCTCTGCTCATTCCAGCCAAAATTCTACGAGTGAGGGGTCATCTTCCCATTTACCATAGAAATCAGATGCCCCTAATTTCCTCAGTCTCTCGAATTGTAATCCAGACGAATCTGATCGTGATGCTATCTGTAGCAAATCTATCATATTTCTCATGAGCTTATTCTGACCCATATTAATAGCTAAATGTTCACGAAGTGAGCTGGCACTAGATCTCGGTGCCGTAGCTCGACGATGACTTGGTTGCGATGAAGCTCTTGCCTCGGAAGGCTCATTACTCTCAGCTTTTTCTATTATTATTCGTCTTGATCCTGAAGCCATATCCTACCTATAACATAAAGACAACGACCCTAATCAATAAAGCAGCAACTCCAAAAATGCAATTGTGGGTACATTTCAAGAAAAACATTTTCAAAATTCACTTTAAAAATCCAAAACCGCCCAAACCGGCTTTAATATCAAAATCCAAAAATACCAACCTGGTGCTCTGATACCAAAAACTTGTAGTAGCGCCCTCCTCACCCGAAGAACACATGCCCGAATGAGAGAGCGCTAATGTCCGTCTTTCTCATACTTCTTCTAATCGCTATATTATTTTTTTTATTATTATTATTTTTTCAATACTCACGTATATATGAATAGAAACAAAAATCAGAGTACAATTTATTTACATAAAATAGTAATTTTTAACATCAGAGTAATTCCTAACAAACTTTAAAAGTAGATTTTACAAACTCAACCATTTCTTTAATATAAAAGCCAAATACAAAAGTTTCAAAACTTGTAACCCACTTTCTCAAGATTCGGCTGCTTTACTTAAATGGGATCACCACTTGCTTTATCTAGCGTCTTCAGCTACCTTTCTATATTTGCGTGGAAATTAAACTTCACGCTAAGCTTTAAGCTTAGTGGTGCATATAAATAAGGCAATATACTATATCATGCAAAAAACATTAATAATTATCATTTTGTGCATTAAAATGTTTGAATGCATGACTATCAACATATTCCTATTTCATACAAGTATAAATGTCATGCTCATATAGACAATGTTATTTTCATTTATCTTTAATGGCAATTTATTCTATAAATCTCTTTATCATTTCATCTCAATCTCATATCATCATCATTTTCTTATTCTTTCCTTTTCTTATTTTTCCGACATATCTTCATTATCTTGCTCACATCACTCTAAATTTTGGACTGACTGAATACGAGTTATGGATCATGAGCGCTCACACAAGCTTATGCCACCCTGTCCACTATACGAGTACGGTACCGTTCGCCCCCTTAATGACATGTCATCTATCCTGATTCTAGTCCGCAAGTAGAGTAATAGGCTTCTTTGTTATTTTCACATCAATCATTATTCTCAAATTTCAACACATCAATATTCTCATATTTATCAACATCTCAATTTTCTTGTTTTGCAAACATATAGTCATACTCATACATCTTTTCATTCATTTACTAAGTTCATCAATATTCTTATGTTTATCATCTGCATCAGATTTCATATACATCCATGACAATTCATTTTTCTACATCAATTCATTTTTCTATATCACAACATATCACATTCTCACATCAATATATATTTATATATACATATATCTATATTCATATCATTCCTTTTTTTTCACTGGATAGACAATGACTTTCATTTACTTACCTGAATTCTTCATTTGATAACCACACTCATAATTACAAATACAGAACATTCACAACCGTGATTACTAATTTGACCCCCGTGAATTAGTTCATGCCCGTAATCTCAAGCCGTGAACGCTACTGGTATGAATCGCCCAAAAGCATTCACGGTCCTGATTACTCGTTCACGCTCGTGAATAAGTTCACTTCCATGATTCCAACCCGTGAACGCTTCTGGAATGAATAGTACCATTTCCACCCAGAAATTCACAACCGTGACACAATAGTCACACCCGTGACTCAAGTTCACGCCCGTGACTCAAGTTCACGCCCGTGACTCAATAGTCACACCCGTGACTTTTAGCAGGAAATCTGCATATTCGCATTTCATTCATTCTAACATCATCCAAATCATATCAAATTCTATTTCATGCATTTCTAAGGTTCTTTACTCTAACTTATTACTCTCTAATACATGTAAATGTCTTGATCATACAAGATTCTCTAACATGCATCATTAATTCAATGTCACACAAGGATCTCATTCATACATGTCTAATCCTATGGTTTCATGCCATAATCATCATCATTCTTGAAATGTATTTATCTAACATCATGTTCAGCATGCATTATATCAAACAAAAATAGGCTATTGCCTTAAGTTATGCACAAACCTTAATCTTTCTCCTTCACTCTTTTAGATAGCTTTCTTTTTTCCTTTGCTCCTTAGAGCTTGTTCCTTGTCATTTGGAACTCCTACAAGATCATAAATTATTATCATCATCATTTGATTTTCTCAAGACCCTAAGCTCTCTTTTTCTCTGTCAAAACCCTAGTTTCTCTCTCTTTCCATATAAGTCTTAGATGAGCTCAAAATTCAAACTTCCTTTAGAAAAGATGAAGAAAAAGAAGAAATACTTCTTACCTTACACTTTTCTTCATCAAATCACAACTTTGGAGATTTTCTCTCTACCAAACTTGATTTTTCTTCCTCTTTCTTGCTCTTTCCAGCTTCCTTAAGAGTTATAGGCCATGAAAATCACTTTGTCTTGCTCTTTCCCTTCTCTTCCCTTCCTTTCTCTCTCTAGAATCAAGATGAGCTATGGAGAAATGGATGAAGCTGGCATGACTGGTAAAGAAAACAGAGAAGGATGCAGAAAATGAAGAGAAGAAGAAGAAGAAAAGAAAGCCTTAAATAGGGTACCAAAAAAGTCTTCATGTGGGACCCACCATTTGACCATTTCTTCCAATTTTATACTTAATCAATATTAATTCACTTCCTCTAGTATCATGGCCAGCCAACACTATCAAAATGTGCCCAAAATTAATATGTTGATTAGCAATTAATCTTATTAATCCTCCAATTTTTGGTAATTTGCAATTTGACTCCAAAACTTATCAAATTTTGCAAATTAGTCCTTTACCATAAATCAACTTCTTTAAACTTTAATATCACTTAATTAGGCATTTATAATTTAATTTAACCATTTCTTAATCAACTTTTGTAAAAATCCGAATTTAGACTCCGATCGGTCAAACGCGTCAACTTCACAAGACGTGCGACTCGAGACCTAAATTAGCGGATATTACAGTTAAAGTTAGGGTTTGTATCTTTTATGGCTTTAAAAGTTAAGTATATGATTATAGAAGTTGATATAGATATGTTATATGTGACAGAAGTTGAAAGACAAAGTGGTGAAACCCATCAAAAAGATAAGCAAGCTTGAGAGAAACTTAGTTTTTGACACTCAATTAGAGGTATGTACATATATGCATTTAAATTCCAAAATATGACATGTTTTATGGTATATGTGTGGTAGATAAATTGAATGTTTTAAATGCTAATTGTTGGTTGTTATGAAAATAAATGATACAATAAATGCCACAATTATTGAATGACATATTAAGTTAAACTTGAAATGTAATAATGAGAAGGCATAAAGAGAATCTTGTCATAAATATGTCAAATGTGCATTTATGGGGACAACGAATGATAATTTATGGGAGTTGAAGTGGCAAGTAAGGTGGCATAAATGTATAAATGAGTACGAATATATTCTTGAGATTCATGAATTTAATTAAGTTAGAATATACTCTTATGGGTTAATTGATATTTTAATTCATGATAAGACATGTTTGATGAGAATATGGATAGAAAATACCTATGCATATGGATTGCCTTAATTTCCTTGTTGTATATTATTTTTACTAGGAAATCCAGATTTATGCCCATGGTAGAGGGTTCACGGTTGTGAATCATCGATCTGGAATTGGCCAAATCAGGCAAAATGGGTCACGGCTTGAGTCACCCTATGACTCACAGCCATGAACTTGGAAAGTCATGTCCGCGATGATTTCTTCATGCTCATGAAGAAATGTGCAAATTAGGAGAGAAGCATTCACGATTTGATTCACGATTTGGTTCATAGGTTGAAATGTCCGTGATTGGATCTTTATGGTTGTGAACACATAGTTCATGCCCATGAATCATGTTTATAATATTATATGTTGTTTCTTTCATGATTGCAATACAATAGATATGCACATACTTCCATAATGGTATGATATGAATGTTAAAACACATTATTATATAACGGTTCTTACATACATGATACATAGTACATTTTCACAAGATTCAAAGGTTTATGCTTTAAAAATAAAAAATTCACATATAAATATAATAAAGAGGATTTTGAAAAAGTAAAGCTTAGACTCGATACTAGGACTAGAAGTAGAATAAATGACATGTTATTAAGGGAGTTCACGGTACTGTAGTGATATGATACATTTATTCTTAATGGACAATGTGACTTAAGCTTTGGGAAAGCCCTTAATCCTATATTGCATGCAAAAATATGTTTTTACTCAGTCAATGTGGCTTATGCTCTAAAAGCGCCATTGGCTTGAGAAACCTCAACTGGCACATATGATTGTAGACATTAGCATGGTGGCTTAAGCTCAGGGAGTCCACTATTATTATTGTTTATCGATAAACCAACCTTTTTTGTTTTCAATTTTATTAGAAATTTAGGGGTAGTTAGTTCTATTATTTGGAATAGATTATAGTTTTTTATTCCTAAAAAATAGTTGATCCATAAGTATTTAGTAAGCATTTTTAAAATGGGAGTTGATAACAATATTTTATGAATTACTGCTAACTATTCCAATATATTATTACATCATGGTGTTTATCTAAAGATTAGTATTTGCAATCAACGTTAGTTGAAGACATTTGGATTAAAGTTTTATTTTTATTTGACATAGTTTAAAGTTTATATTCTTCACTTTTATCTATAATGTTAGAAAGACTTCAAATGATGTTTTTAATTTGTTGAACCTTGAGGGGTATTTTTGTCATTTTGATACTAACAAATAAAATAGGAATAATGTATTTAACATACTTGTGTTCTAAGTTTATTGAACAAGGTATGAAATATGATGCAAGAATGGAACACTAACTTTAAATGTTAAAAATTGAAAAAATAGCATGTTCACGCCCGTGACTGTTTATGTCACGCCCGTGATGCAGCTTAGCGCTAACTATCCAACATTTAAAGCTCATAGCATGAAAGATCATAGCAACCGTGAATGATCATATCAATCATGCCCGTGAAAGAAAGTCACGCCCATAAGAAAACATGTCAAATTCCTCCACAAAGCTTCATGGCCAGAGTCGCCACTTGGACCACGGCTTGGAAGGATATTCATGCCCGTGAAAGAATAATGTCATGCCTATGATCAAATACTTCAATTCCTTTCAGAATGCTTCACGATTAGAGTCATGGCTTGGAAGAAAATTCACGACTGTGACACATATTCACGACCGTGAAAGAGGAAAGAGAAACATGTCAGGGGCGAAATTAAGAGTTGGTGCAATAGCTATTTTCTCATTAAATCCATCCAAACGGAAATTACTTCGAATCAAAATCTTGTTGTAGCCATTTGTGCATTAATTACTTTCAACAAAACTTTAATTCTCTGTAAAAATCTTTTTGCTCATAATTTCTGAGCATTATAGATTTGTGAGTGTCTCTCGTTGTAATCTACCACTCAGGTGAGTTTGGGTATATTGGGTTAAGAGTAGAACACTTGTAAGGGTTATTTGTGTGAGCCATAAAACACAAGAAATTGGTTTATTATGTGAGCCATTAAAACACAAGAGGTTTCTAGGTTAGGTGTGATCCATTGATAGAAACACCATAGTTGGGAGTGATCTTGTAAAACTCCATTGTAACACTTAGTGTGTTAATGAAACTCCCAATTGAGATTGGGGAGAGGAGTAGAGTTTGTTAACACCCGAACCTCTATAAATTTCTTGTGTGATATCTTCCTATCCCTACTCTAGTTAACTTTTATTCCACACTTCAAAGTTAAAAATTTTTAATATCCAATTCAACCCCACTTCTTGGTTCATTTTTTGGGAAATAGTTGGTATCAGAGGTTAGTCTAGCATCGAAGCCTAAACAGCGCTAACAAAGATCAAGAAATGGCCAATGAAGGATTCCAAAGTCTCAAGCCTTACTTTGATAGAGCAAATTATGCTCATTGGAAGTTCCAAATGGAGACATATCTGGATAGTGAAGGAATTGAAGTCTGAGATAGTGTTCGGAAAGAATAGACACCACCAATTAGAAGAGGAGTTAATGATGAAGAAGAAATCTTGTCAAGAGATAATTGGACAGAGCCTTAAAGAAGAGCAAATTTCAAAAATAAGAAGGCATTTACAATTCTCTCAAGCTCACTATCCATTGAAGAATGTGGCAGAATACAACACTGCCCAACTGCATATAGTATGTGGAAAACATTGGAAAACTATCATAAAGGAACAAAGCAAGTTAAATCCAAGAAGATTCAACTTCTTACTTCAGAGTATGAACTCTTCAAGATGAAATCCAATGAGTCAGTCACTGATATGATGAACCGTCTTCTAGCTATCATAAATGGCATGAGAAAGCTTAGGAAACACATGAGCTTGGAAGATATAAATAACAAAATTCTGAGAAGTCTTCCTCTCAAAGATTACGGTTCTAGAGTTGCTGGTATAGAAGAAGCCAATGAAAACATGAGCGTTATGAATATCGATGTGCTTACTGGCAAACTTCTAACACATGAAATGGCAGTGAAAAGAGATAAAGAGATTGAAGTCGAGCCAAAAAAAAGAAAACATCTAGCACTAAAAGCCTTTACTTCAAAATCTCAAAAAGAAGTTGAAGATGATGAAGAAAAGAATGATGATGCAAATGAGGACATTGTGATGCTCTCAAGAAGGCTGAAAAGAATAATTGAGAAGAGAATGGGTAACTCTAGAAAATTCAAGCAAAGAAATCTCAAACAGCCTCAAATGACTCTCAAAGGAGTAAAGAGGAGGTAAAGTGCTATGAATGTGGGAAGAAGGGACATATTAAACCAGAATGTCCAAGGCTTAAAAAGCACAAGAGCTGTAACAACCTTGACCTTCCCCACATGCGTATCCATATGCATTTCATTTGAACATATGCATCTTCTATAGAATTCAATTGAACATATGCATTTCATACATATTTTCTTAGAAACAAGTTCATGGCACACACTAGCTACGTGTCCTAGTATTTGGCAATTGTATCGAGTCACACGTGTGTACTTATAACCTAAATGAGGATAACAAAACATTAGAAATAAATTGAATAAGGTGACTAAATTAAAGTAAGAAAAATGATTAGATTAAGATTAGTAAACATTTACATTATTAATTTAGTTCAATCGGGCCAAATGATTAAGCTGTATTATTGTGTGAACTAGTGGAATTATAAATATATGTAAATAATAATAATAATAATATAGAAAAAATAAAATGAAAATGAAACAAAAGGAATATAAAAGAAAAGAGAAGATAAGAGAAAAGAGAAGATAAGAGAAAAGAGAAGAGAAAAGAAAAGAGAAAAGAGAAGAGATGAAGAGAAAAATATAAAAAGCAAAAAAAAAACAAAAAGGTTGGCTTTATCTTCCTCCCCCATTTCTGCCTCCTCACTTCAGCCCCATTTTCTTCTTCATCTTCCTCCATTCTAGAACTCAATTATTACTTGTTTCACTTAGTTGTTGAGGCAAATTGATCCCTTGCAAGTTTTTTCTTGGTAAGTAAACAATTCTTATTGTTATAAGGTTGATTTCAGTTGCTAAGGTTCATTAATAGGCACTGATTTGCACCCCGGTTTTAATATTAATAGAAATTGAATCTGGAAAAGTTTAAAACACAAAAGTTGTTCCGTTACATCTCCGATTTATGGATATCTAAATATTATATAAAGATATGGTGTATAGAATGAGATATACTCTTCGTACTAAAACTGGTTAGGGTGTGAACCCTAGCCAAGATAGCTACTATGTTATTTGGTTTTGAATATGTTAAAGCCATTATTTGAAGTATCTCAAAATATAAAAGTTGTAGATATATTTTTTATGTATAGTTATACCACATTTTAGATTCATAGGTCTTGTAACTGTTGAGTTATGGTGAATGGAACCATAATTGTTCCATGGTTTGAACTACCTACTGAGTGCCCTGGGCAAATCCAGTATATTGTTTAGCTAATGGGAGCTCGTTAGAGCTAGATTCTACAAACACTCAAAACATTAAGGTTATAGGTATATGTCGTAGCTAAATTTTGGTACTAATATCAGCTTTATATGTTATGTATAGACTAAGTTATGTCCTTTGGAAGTCATACTGGTCCGGAAGCCAATTCTATTCTAGACCAGTGAAATGTTTGTTATAATTTGAAGATCTTAGAGACATAATTGATAAATGTTGTAAACATGAAAAATGTTTCATATAAACCCATATAAGTTTTTATAAATTTTCATTAAAATAGGACTTATATATTATAAGTTATGAGGAACCAAAATGAGTACCCTGAAACTGCCTAAAGGCAGAAAACAGAACACGTTTAGAAATTCCACCAAATATTGTACAATGCTCCAATTGGTCTGAAATTGTAATATGTTATAAAATTATATGTTATGTTTAACTAGGAATAAGACTCGTATTAATGGATCAAGTATAGAAAAAGTTATAGGCTAAACAGTCTCATAAGGTCACACTGCCTCATAGGAAAAATCTTAACTATTGATATGAACAATGCATATTAATTTGTTTAAGCCACATTAAGTCTCCCTAATCATGAGTTAATCGATTATATCTTTATATTAGGCTCACAACATATTGGAGACCCATAAAGTGAAGATAGACAATAAGTAAGGTTCAGAATCAAATGAGAACGGTGAGTCTAATTATCAATTGAATTATTTAGTGCAAATGAATGTTTCTTGCTATGTGATTCATATGATTGTCATGATTGGTCCCTGATAATATGATGATGGATAATTTGTGACATTGTGGTACACATAAGTGGTATACTTGTGATATATTTGAGGTATATGTTTGACATATGTGATATATATACAGGGTATATGTATAGTATATGCACGGTATATGTGTGGCATATGAGCCATATATGCGGTATATGTATGTTATATGTGATAAGATGCAATGATTGATAAATGATTAAGTACAAGTACATATGCATACGGACTAAAAAGGCGTTGTGACTAGTTAATCGATATTGTAAAGCAAAAGAAGAGGCTTATGGCCTAACAAATGTGCAAATGAAACAAATGATCAAGCTAGCTAGCAAATGCAAATGTTCACATGAAAAATGTTCACATGGAAACCCAGGGTCTGTTTAACTTAATCACAACAAAATGAAATAAGCAAAGCATTTGCATACGTAAGGAGTAATGATTATATGTTTCAACTTTATTGATATTTATATGATACTGATGAATGGAACGGAATACATGGTATGTATTGGATTTGTGAGTTATTATTATGAGTTGTTCGGTACTTTAGAGCTCATTTGATGGTTTTTCTCACTGAGCTGCAACTCATCAATGTGCATCATTTTTCAGGTAAACAAAAGTGATAGCTCATTTTGAGTAGCGTATAAAAGACATGGAGCACAGGTCACTGGTTGAGCCTCATCACTCTCTCTCCTTGCATTCCATACAAGCATGAAAATATGTCATCTATGTTTTTTATTTACGTGCTTGAATATGTATAGTCATTTTGCAATGAGTTTAAAAATGTATCAATGAAAGCAACTCGAAAATACTTATGTGTAAAGTTTATGTTTTAATATATGTGATATATCGTATTGTGGCGAAAGCCTCAGTGTTGACTTGCAAAGTCATTGAATGATATTACAGGGTATGAGACTTGCAAAGTCATTAAATGATATTACAGTATATGAGATTTGCATAGTCCTTGAATGAGATTACAGGATATGAAAAAAAAAATTTACTACCGATGTTAATAGGATATTTTGTCTTTCCAGCATGCTATATGTGATTATTTGATACAGGGATAGGTTGAACTCAAATGTATAAGATGTGGTGTTACAAGAGAAAATATCAAAGAGACAATGGAGAGAAAGGCCACAAAGCCACATGGGATGACGAAAGCTCTTCAAGCGAAAAATATGACAATGAAAGTGAAGAGGTCAACTTATGCTTCATGGCTATAGAGGATCATGTCTCGATAAGATAGGATCACTTCACTCATACTCATTCAATAATGATAGTAGTGATAATGATAGTGATAGTGAAGATGATGATGAGAAAAGCTTAATAGAAGTATTAAATCTAGAACTAGAAAAATATAGAAGTAAATTCAATACTTATAAAAATAACATTTCTAGTTTGAAAAACAAAATGGATGTTTTAGAAAAGGAGAACCTTGAGCTTAAATCATCTAATGAATCTCTTCAAAAATTATTAGATGAGTACTCCTCAAGACCCTCAACTAAATCCTTGCTTAAAGAAAATGATATTTTGAAAAATGAAGTTGAGGAACTTAGAAACTTCATTTCAAAATTTCACAAGGGAAAGGAGAGTTTAGATACTCTCATTGTGTCTCAAAGACCACCCTTAATTAGACATGGTCTAGGATTTAAGGGTACATCATCTTTATCTCACAAGACTACTTTTGTTAAGTCAAGTGAACCCCACATCTCCACATTAGCAATAACAGCCCCAAGGGCCAAGTGCATAACATACACTAAACCTTCTATACATAAGAGGAATGATCAAGGGTTAGTAAGCCTAAGAAGGAAACCTCAAAAGGCTAATCATGCTTTTATGTATAAGAAGCATGGACCTAGAAAAGCACCAAGTCATCATGCATGTGTATGCCATTGCTCACAAACTGTACCTAATAGGAATATGACTGTCAAAAGATTAATAAGACCAAAAAGCATATTTAGAGCTAAACAATGTAATTATTGTATGAAATTTGGTCATATAAATAAACATTGCTAGATAAGGAAGGCTCATTTGGAACCTTCATGTGCTAACTCCCAAGGACCTAAGCTCATTTGGGTACCTAAAAACAATACATGAATTGTGATTCTATAGGTATGCCTCAAGTCCACAATAAATAAAAATGCTTGGCTGGTAGATAATGGATGCTCAAGGCATATCACTGGAGATAAAGAACTATTCAATGAAATCAAAAGTATTGATGGAGGTAAAGTAATCTTTGGAAACAATGCTAAGGGTAAAGTAATTGGCATTGACTCTATTGGTATTAATGGTACTACTTTGATTAAAAATGTCTTACTTGTTGATGGTTTGAAACATAACTTGTTAAGTGTAAGTCAATTATGTGATAAGAAAAACTAAGTACTCTTTACTTCTAACGAATCTCTTGTAACGAATTTCTTGTAACCTCTATTAATGGCTAAGAGATATTTAAAGGAAATAAAGATGTTAATACCTACATAATAGACTTACACAAAATATCTAACGTTTTCTCTAAGTGTCTTTGTGACTACTAGTGATGAATCTTGGTTGTGGCATATACGGCTTGGTCATGCAAGCATGAATTTAATTCAAAGCCTTAGCAAAAGAGAGTTGGTAAAGGGACTACAAAAAGTCAAATTTGAAAAAGACAAGACATGTGAACCTTGCCAAAGAGGAAAACAACACAAGTCATCTTTCAAATCCAAAAACATTGTAAGTGCCTCAAAACCTCTACAACTCTTGCATCTAGATCTTTTTGGACCTACTAGAGTTGCAAGCTTAAGAGGTAAACACTATGCCTTTGTCATCGTCGATGACTACTCTAGATTCTCTTGGGTAATTTTCTTAGCTCAAAAGAGTGATGCTTTTGAAACTTTCAAAAACTTTGCTGAGAAAGTTCAAAATGAAAAAAAGGATATTGTATTTCAAAAATAATAAGTGATCATGGCAAAGAATTTGAAAATGAAAACTTTAAAAATTTTAGTCTAGAACATGGCATTTCACAGAATGTTTCATCTCCTAGAACGCCTCAACAAAATGGGGTGGTCGAAAGGAAAAATCGAACTTTAATTGAAATAGCTCGAACAATGCTCAATGAGTAAGGTTTACCAACTTACTTTTGAGCCAAAGCCACAAATACTGCATGTTATATTTCAAATCGAGTTTTCAAAAGACATCTCTTAAACAAACTTCTTTTGAGTTATGGAATGGAAGAAAGCCCATGATATCATATTTTAGAGTATTTGGATGCAAGTGTTTCATATTGAATACCAAAGACAACCTTGGAAATTTTGCCTCTAAATCTGATGAGGGTATATTTTTAAGATACTCCACCACTAGCAAAGCTTATAGAATATTTAATAAAAAGTCATAAGCTATTGAAGAATCTATGCATGTTGTTTTTGATGAATCTAGTAAGCTTGATCTCGTGAAAGGTAGTGTACTTGATGATGTTGTAGGTACAATGGAAAGACTTGATCTTCAAAATAAAAAAGATGAAAAAGATCAAGAAAATTCACATCAAGATGACTCTCTACCTCTAGCTCAAGAGGAAAACAAGCAAGAGCTCCCAAAGGAATTGAGATTGACAAAAGATCACTCCAAGGAGCAAATCATTGGTGTCCTACAAAGGGTGTAAGTACTAGATCACATCTCAAACCTTTAGATTCTAATATTGCCCTTGTCTCTCAAATTAAGCCTAAAAATATTGATGAGGCTCTTAATAATGAAAGTTGGGTGATTGCTATGCAAGAGGAACTCAACCAATTTGAGAGAAGTGACCTTAGTTCCTAGACCCAAGGAGCATCAAATCATTGGAAGTAAATGGATATTTAGAAATAAACTGGATGAACAAGGTTCTATAACTAGGAATAAGGCTAGGTTAGTTACAAAGGGATATAATCAAGAAGAAGGAATATATTATGATGATACCTATGCACCATTAGATATATTAGAAGCCATAAGAATACTTTTAGCATATTCATGCCATATGAATTTCAAACTCTTTCAAATGGATGTCAAAAGTGCTTTCTTAAATGGTTTTATAGAAGAAGAAGTTTATGTAGAATAACCACCAGGTTTTGAAAGCCATAATTTGCCTAACCATGTATTTAAACTTTCAAAAGCTTTATATGGTTTGAAACAAGCCCTAAGAGCTTGGTATGAAAGACTAAGTTCTTTTCTTTTAAAAAATAATTTTACAAAAGGGAATGTTGACACTACTTTATTTATTAAAAAGCATAAGCATGATATTCTAATTGTTTAAATTTATGTTGATGTTGAATTGTTTTGCCAAGTGTAAGACTAAGGAATTCAAAATGAGCATGATGGATGAGCTCAAGGTCTTCCTTGGTCTACAAATAAAACAAGGCAATGAGGGCATATTCATCAACCAATCCAAATATTCCAAAGAATTAATCAAGAAATTTGGAATGGAATGATGCAAAAATGCCAAGACTCTAATGAGGACATCAACAAAATTGGACAAAGATGAAAAGGGTAAGAGCATTAATGAAAAGCTCTATAGAGGTATGATTGGATCACTCTTATATCTTACTGCCTCTAGACTAGATATAATGTGTAGTGTATGCTTATGTACTCGCTTTCAATCATGTCCTAAAGAATCACATTTGAATGTTGTGAAAAGAATTTTAAAATATTTAGATGGCTCATTGCATCTAAGTTTATGGCATCCTAAAAATTCATCCTTTCACATTATAGGATATTCAGACACTGATTATGCTGGAAGTCTCTTGGATAGAAAGAGTACTTTAGGTACTTGTCACTTTATTGGTGAATGCTTAGTTTTTTGGTTTAGCAAGAAACAAGTTTCAGTTGCTCTTTCTATCGCTGAAGCGGAGTATGTGGCAGCAGGATATTGTTGTACTCAAATCCTTTGGATAAAACAACTTAAGGATTATGGTCATAGTTTGGACCATATACCTATCAGATGTGACAATACAAGTGTTATAAACCTATCTAAGAATCCCATTCAACACTCTAGGAGTAAGCATATTGACATAAGACATCATCTTATTATAGATTATGTTCAATATGGAGATGTTTATTGGAATTCATAAACACATAAAATCAATTGGCAGATATCTTCATTATGTCTCTAAATGAAGAAAGATTTAACTTCATAAGAAGGGAGCTTGGTATGATTGATGGATTAACCTTGTGATTGTCAAATTTGTCAAACCTTGGTTGTTAATTTTGTGTTATTGTCTCATCTTTTAAAGAATGAAGTGGCTAACTTGATAGAAATATATGTTATAGGGGATAGAAGCACCTTAGAAATCCTTTAGCCTTGTTTTAGACTTAATTTTATTTAATGAGGATTTTAGGTAGTTCACGCCCGTGACATATATTCACAGTCGTGATCATAATCGCTAAAAGCTCCAGAAGCTTTCACACATTGCTTCACGACATGCTTCACGGTTGAAGGTAGTGAATACTATGTTTCACGCCCATAATCTTTTCTATCACTCCCGTGAAAGTCTTTGTTCATGACCGTGACACTTCTTCACAACCGTGAACATTACCACCAAATACTTACAGAAGCGTTCACGCTTTGTCTCAAGAACACAAGTAGTGAAGATTGTACTTCATGACTGTGACTCATTTGTTACCACCGTGAAATTTCATCATTCAAGCCTGTGACTATTAAATATCAACAATCGTGAATTGTTTCATATTCTTCATCACGGGTAGAACGCCTCTTCAGCAAACCATGAACATGACATTTTATACCCGTGACTTAGCATTCACGGCCATGAAGATGTCGGCTATAAAACATTTTATGCCATTATTTCTCTCATTTATAACTCTCCAACTTCACTCATTTATCACCATTCAATACTATTTCATAGATTCCAGTCCCCTAGCAACATTTTCCATCTATAAATACCTTTAAAAACTATTTCATTCATCAAAAATAAAAAATCACAAGTTATTTTTCAAAAATCCTATCAGATTTTTCTCTTTTCAAGAATCAATCTCAAACCCAAAGATGGAAGTCGGCTCCTCCAAAGGCACCAGAAAGAAGTCTCATGCTCCAAGAAGGTACACATATTACCTTCTCAATATTATTCCGGAGCACTGTCATCCGAGGTACTCGGTTCTCAACAAAAGACCACTTTTTTCCTTTCGATCCATTGAATGGCACACTGTCAGGACCCTTGGTCTCGAGACAAGCATGACAAAACAACTCCAGGCTTGTCATCTAAAAAATTTTGTTGATATCCATCAACCGAAGCTAAAGGAATCTACCCTCAAGTTCCTTAGCACCCTGCAAGTCTCTCCCACCGGCATGGTGAAATTTCAACTCTGTAAGTATCTAAACACCCTCACTGCAACAGATCTTAGTGACATGTTCAACCTTCCCTCTGATGATATCCTCAATGAAAGTGAGGTGGAGTTCTTTGCCAATCAGGCATGGACTCATTTTGGACTTGACTGCAACTGGGATGTCAAGAAGACAAAGAGCACCCACCTTCAATCACCAGTGCACAAGTACTTGCACAGTTTTTAACCTATGGCATCTTTTCCAGAGGGCACAACAACGGTTCAATTCAGAAGTCAAAGCTCTTTCTCCTGGAGATGGCCCAAAGAGGCCTAACAGTGGCTCTATGTTATGATTTGCAAACCATCTACTATCAATTTCCATGAAGCCCTCAGAAGACATTTTGATCAGTGGGTTATGACTCATCTTACTATAAAGCTTAGTTATCTAAAGCTAGAAGAGCACAACTTCAACCTTGTACCAGCACATCCTAGAGACTGGCTAGACGTCGAGTCTTTTATCAAGATGGGAGCGGCAGTTCACATAGTTCATAAGAATAACATCTACTACTATTTCACCAATACAGCTGGTGAGATTATTTGGGAAGACAACGATTCGGATGACTTCAAAGCTAGCCTCCAAGGAATCCAGCAAAGAAAAAGAGTTCGAGTCGAGACGGCGACCCTAGAGGTTGAGCAGAAAGTTGGACAATCCTCGGCCTCCACACGAACTTGGCTCAGTAAGTGGCAGACCTTTTAGCATCTTGTTTTCAATTATAGGCTTCGATAGATGAGAGGTTGGAGAAACTCAAATATTTCATGGAGTCTCGCATGGAAAGCCTCGAGGTAGAAGTAGCTCACCTTAAAT
Organism: Triadica sebifera; assembly: GCA_023653625.1. NCBI lineage: Eukaryota > Viridiplantae > Streptophyta > Magnoliopsida > Malpighiales > Euphorbiaceae > Triadica > Triadica sebifera. The sequence continues at coordinate 11,119,388 of CM042898.1, read as the reverse complement.
ATGGGATGTCCGACTCTAAATCTATCTAGAGCTTTAGTTTTTAGCTTTTATTTCATTTTGTTTACTATTTTCTAGTATTGCAAATGTAGGACTTTAGTTTACTTTTCAAACCTTTGTATGTTTACATTTTGTATTAATATAATTGCATTAGTTTTTCCCTAATGATTTATCTTTTATGTTTTTTTTGTTGATGACAAAAGGGGGAGAACCTAGCAATATAATTGAATTAAATGAATATGCAAGTTACATGAATGCAAATGTGGATATACTTTGAATATACTTTGCATATACTTAACTAATTAAAAGCAAACAACTTGATATACTTTGAATATAATTTCAATATACTTTGCATATGCTTAACTAGTTAAAAGCAAAAATTTGGTATACTTTGCATATACTTTACATATACCTTGCATATACCTAAACTAGGAAGCAAGCATCCATCCTACACTTCATCATTCTTAAAAATTCTTGCACTTTATTATTTTTTATCTTAAGCATCTTTTGAGGGGGAGACTTCTCAAAAGGACATATTGCTAGATTATTTGTCATCATCAAAAAGGGGGAGATTGTTGAACCTTGAGGGGTATTTTCGTTATTTTGATGCTAACAAATAAAATAGCAATAATGTATTTAACATAATTGTGTTCTAAGTTTATTGAACAAGGTATGAAATATGATGCAAGAATGAAAGACTAACTTTAAATGTAAAAAATTGAAGAAATAGCATGTTCATGCTCGTGACTGTTTATGTCACGCTCGTGATGTAGCTTAGCACCAACTATCCAATATTTAAAGTTCACGGCCTTGAAGGATCATAACAACCGTAAATGATCATATCAGTCATGCCCATGAAAGAAAGTCACGCCTGTGAGAAAACATGTCAAATTCCTCCAGAGAGCTTCACGGCCAGAGTCACCACTTGGACCACGGCTTGGAAGGATATTCACGCCTGTGAAAGAATAATGTCACGCCCATGATCAAACATTTCAATTCCTTCCAGAATGCTTCACGGTCAGAGTCACGGCTTGGAAGAATGTTCACGACCGTGACACACATATTCCTGACCGTGACACACATATTCCCGACCGTGAAAGAGGAAAGAGAAACAAGTTAGACACGAAATTAAGAGTTGGAGTAATGGCTATTTTCTTATTAAATGCATCCAAACGGCTATAATTCGCCATGGAAGTATAAGGCAAGTCATTTATGAATCCAAAACAATAGAATAGCAATTACTTCAAATCAAAATCTTATTGTAGCCATTTGTGCATTAATTACTTTCAACAAAACTTTAATTCTCTGTAAAAATCTTTTTTCTCATAATTTCTGACCATTATAGATTTGTGAGTGTCTCTCTTTGTAATCTACCACTCAAGTGAGTTTGGGTATATTGGGTTAAGAGTAGAACACTTGTAAGGGTTATTTGTGTGAGCCATAAAACACAAGGATTTTTTTTATTGTGTGAGCCATTAAAACACAAGAGATTTCTGGATTAGGTGTGATCTATTGCTAGAAACACCATAGTTGGGAGTGAGCTTGTAAAACTTCATTGTAACACTTAGTGTATTAATGAAACTCCCAATTGAGATTGAGGAGAGGAGTAGGGTTTATTAATACCTGAACCTCTATAAATTTCTTGTGTGATGTGATATCTTCTTATCCCTACTCTACTTAACTTTTAATTCCACACTTCAAAGTTAGGAATTTTTAATATCTAGTTCAATCTCTATTCTTGGTTCATTATCTGTGCAACATAATTAATAAAAATATAATTATGGATTTTAATAATAGCTAAGAAGACTATAATTGCTCATCCCTTTGCTCTTTTTAAAAAATGTTATATAATTCAAAGTAGAAATAGAAGCAAAAAGACAAATTGTTAGCATTATATTGCATTGCCAAGGGATTGACCTCTAGAATAATTTAGTTGGGCCATTTTCCTTTATTGTAGTGATTCTTTTTCTGTTATTGATTTTTGCCTCTTACTCTATCTAAACTTACATAAATAATTATGCAGAAAGAATGACATTGGAGATAAAAATTCTAAGGAAAAAAACATTTAACAAGTGGTTAAAAGAAAATATATGATGCCAATATGTTGAATCCAAGCCCAATCTTTTAAATCTCTAATTCCCAAGTTAATGAATACATGAGATCAAATTTTCCAAAAATAATTGAGTGATGCAGTTCGCAGTCATGAGTCTAGGTGTTAAGCTTTTCATGTTTCATTTTGTTTTATTATCATCATTATTATTATTATAATTATTCACTTAAACTAAATTTGACTTTACAAAATTATTAACACTTGGTAAAAATCTCTAAAAGAGTAAAGTTAGCTATATTTTTATTATGTGCTTTAAATTTCATATGGCTTAGAATTGCCTTTTTGGTACTTTGGGTTAGCCTATAAATAGGTTTTTAGTGTCTCATGTTTATATTATATCATCAACATAAATTTGAACAATTAGTGTCTCATGCTTATGCTTTTTGATGAACAGTGTAGTGTTAATATTTCCCTTTGTGAAACTATTTTCTAATAAAAAAGAACTTAGTCTCTCATACCAAGCTCTTGGAGCCTGTTTTAAACCATACAAAGCTTTTGAAAGTTTAAAAACATGATTTGGAAAATTATAGCTTTCAAAACCTGGTGGCTGTTTTACATACACTTCTTCATCTATATAGCCATTTAGAAATGCACTTTTCACATCCATTTGAAAAAGTTTGAAATTCATGTGACATGCATATGCTAAGAGTATTCTTATAGCTTCTAATCTAGCTACAGGTGCATATGTTTCATCATAGTCTATAACTTCTTCCTGATTATATCCTTTTGCAACTAGTCTTGCTTTATTCCTGGTTATTAACCCTTGTTCATCTAACTTATTTCTAAATACCCATTTGCTGCCAATGATTGGATGATTCTTAGGTCTTGGTACTAGGTTCCATACCTTATTTCTCTCAAATTGGTTGAGTTCCTCTTGCATGGCAATTACCCAACTTTCATCATTAAGAGCCTCATCAATGTTTTTAGGCTCAATTTGTGAGATAAAAGCTATGTTAGTGACTAAATGCTTGAAATGAGATCTAGTACTTACTCCCTTTGATAGATCACCAATTATTTGCTCTTTTGGATGAATTTTGTTCATTCTCCATTCTTTTGGAAGTTCTTGCTCCATTTGTTCTTGATTTTGAGGTAGTAGATTTTCTTGATCATTTTCTTATTTTCCATTTTCAATGACAAGTTTTTCCATATTATCTAAAACATCATCAAGAGCACTACCTTTTACAAGATCAAGTCTACTAGATTCATTAAAAACAACATGCATGGATTCTTCCACTGTTAATGATCTTTTATTAAATATTCTATATGCTTTGCTGGTTGTAGAGTATCCTAAAAAGATACCTTCATCAGACTTAGAGGAAAATTTTCCAAGATTGTCCTTGGTGTTCAATATAAAACACTTGCATCCAAATACTCTAAAGTATGATACCAAGGGCTTTCTTCCATTCCATAGCTCAAATGAGGTTTTGTTTAAAAGAGGTCTTTTGAAAACTTAATTTGAAATATAACATGCAGTGTTTGTGGCTTCTGCCCAAAAATAAGTTGGTAATTCATATTCATTAAGCATTGTTCTTGCCATTTCAATTAATGTTCAATTTTTCTTTTCAACTACATTTTGTTGAGGTGTTCTAGGAGATGAGAAATTATGTGAAATGCCATGTTCAAGACAAAAATTTTCAAAGTTTTTATTTTCAAATTCTTTCCCATGATCACTTCTTATCTTTGAAATGCAGTACCCTTTTTCATTTTGAACTCTTTTAGCAAAGTTTTTGAAATTTTCAAAAGCATCACTCTTTTGAGCTAAGAAAATTACCCAAGTAAATCTATAGTAATCATCTACGATGACAAATGCATAATGTTTTCCTCCTAAGCTAGCAACCCTAGTAGGTCCAAATAAGTCTAAATGTAAGAGTTGAAGAGGTTTTGAAGTACTTACTATGTTTTTGGCTTTGAAAGATGACTTGTGTTGCTTTCCTCTTTGACAAGGATCACATGTCTTGCCTTTTTCATATTTAACTCTTGGTAATCCTTTTACTAGCTCTCCTGTGCTGAGACTTTGTATTAAGTCCATGTTAGCATGACCAAGTCTTCTATGCCACAGCCAAGATTCATCACTAGTAGTCACAAGACACTTAGAGGAATGGTTAGATAGTTCATGTAAGTTTATTATGTATGTATTGATATCTCTATTTCCTTTAAATATTTCTTGACCATCAATAGAGATTACAAGACATTTATTTGAAGTGAAAATTACTTTGTTTCCTTTATCACATAATTGACTTACACTTAACAAGTTATGTTTCAAGCCATCAACAAGTAAAACATCCTTAATAAAAGTAGTACTATTAACACCAATGGAACCAATGCCAATTACCTTACCCTTTGCATTGTTTCCAAAAGTAACTTTACCTCCATCAATACTTTTAATTTCATTGAAGAGTTCCTTATCTCCTGTCATATGCCTTGAGCATCCACTGTCTACTAGCCATGCATTTTTGTTTATTGTGGACTTGAGGCATACCTACAAAGTTAGAAATCAAGTATGATATTTAGGTACCCAAATGAGTTTGGGTCCTTGGGGGTTAGCACATGAAGGTTCCCAATGAGCCTTCCTTATCCAGCAATGTTTATTTATGTGACCCAGTTTCATACAATAATTACATTGTTTAGGTCTAAACTTACTTTTTGTTCTTGTACTGTATTTAAATGCCATAATTTGATTAGACTGATTTTGAGAACAATGGCATGCACATTCATGATTAATTTGCATTTTTCTAGATGCATGCTTCTTATACATAAAGGCATGATTAGTCTTTTGAGGATTGTTTCTTAGGTTTACTAATCCTTGATTATTCCTTTTATGTATAGAGGGATTAGTATACTTATTCTTTGGTGCTTTTCCAGCAAGTGTGGAGATGTGAGGTTCTTTAGGTTTGACAAATATAGTTTTGTGAGAAGATGATGATGTGTCCTTAAATCCTAGACCATGTCTTACTAAAGGTGGTCTTTGAGATACAATGAGAGTATCTAAGCTCTCTTTACCCTTGTGAAATTTAGAAATGGAATTTCTAAGTTCTTCAACTTCATTTTTCAAATATTATTTTCTTTTAAAAGTGAAGCTGTTGAGGGTCTTGATGAGTATTCATCTAATGTCTTTTGAAGAGATTCATTAGATGATTTAAGCTTTATGTTCTCCTTTTCTAAGCCATCTATCTTATTTTTCAAATTAGAGATATTATTTCTATAAGTACTAAATTTACTTTTATATTTCTCTAATTCTATATTTAATTCTTCTATTAGGCTTTGCTCATCATCATCATCATCACTATCACTATCATTATCACTACTATCATTATTGAAAGAGTATGAGTGTAGTGATCTTACTTTATCCGAGATGTGATCCTCAATAGCCATGAAGCATAGGTTGACCTCTTCACTTTCATTATCAACTTTTTCGCTTGAAGAGTTTTCGTCATCCCATGTGGCTTTGTGACCTTTCTCCCCATTGTCTCTTTGGAATTTGCTCTTATGCTTCTTGAGCCTTGGACATTCAGGTTTGATATGTCCTTTCTTTCCACATTCATAGCATTTTACCTCTTCCTTACTTCTGTGTGTATCATTTGAAGTTTGTTTGATGTTTCTTTGCCTGAATTTTCTGGAATTGCTCATTTTCTTCTCAATGATTCTTTTTAATCTTCTTGAAAGCATAGCGATGTCCTCATTTTCATCATCACTCATCTATTCATCATCTTCACTTTCTTCTTAAGATTTTGAAGTAGAGGCTTTGAGTGCTAATGATTTTCTTTTCTCTGGCTCTGCCTCAAGCTCTCTATCTCTCTTTACTGCCATCTCATGTGTGAGAAGCTTGCCAATCAGCACATCAGTGTTCATGATACTCATATCTTCATTTGCTTCTTCTATGCCAGCAACTCTTGAACCATAGTCTTTAAGAGGAAGACTTCTCAGGATTTTATTGTTTACATCTTCCAAACTCAGATGCTTCCTAAGTTTCCTCATTCCATTTATAATGGATAGAAGACGGTTTGTCATGTCAGTGATTGACTCATTGGATTTCATCTTGAAAAGCTCATATTCTGAGGTTAGAAGTTGAATCTTCTTGGATTTGACTTGCTTAGTTCCCTCATGATAGTTCTCCAATGTCTTCCACATACTATATGCTGTTGAGCAGTGCTGTATTCTCCCACATTCTTCAATAGATAATGAGCTTGATAGAATTGTCATTGCCCTCTTGTTTTTGAAATTTGCTCTTCTTTGGGGCTCTTTCCAATCGTCTCTTGATAGGATTTCCTCTTCACCATCAGCTCCTCTTCTGGTTGGTGGTGTCCATTCTTTTCGTACACTATCCCAGACTTCAATTCCTTCACTATCCAAGTATGTCTCCATCCTAAACTTCCAATGGGCATAATTTGCTCCATCAAAGTAAGGTTTGAGACTCTGGAATCCTTCACTGGCCATATCTTACTCTTTACTAGCGCTTTTTAGGCTTCGATGCTAGACAGGGCTCTGATACCAATTGTTGCCCAGATATTAGACCAAGAAGGGGGGTTGAATTGGAGTTTCAAAAATTAAACTTTAAAGTGCAAAAATAAAATTGCTAATTTTAGAAGGGATAGAGAAAATCAGACATAAAGATTTATAGAGGTTCGGGTATTAACAAACCCTACTCCTCTCCCCAATCGCAATTGCGAGTTTCACTAACACACTAAGTGTTACAATGGAGTTTTACAAGCTCACTCCCAACTATGGTGTTTCTCACAATGGCTCACACCTAACCCAGAATTCCCTTGTGTTTTAATGGCTCACACAATAACCAATTCCTTTGTGTTTTACAGGCTCACACAAAAAACCTACACTTTGTGTTTTACAGGCTCACACAAACAACCTACACTTGTGTTTTACAGGCTCTCACAAACAACCTTTTAATTTGTGTTTTGGAGGTTCACATAACTAACCCTTACAAGTGTTCTTCTCTTAACCCAGAACTACCCAATGCTCACTTGAGTAAAGATTACAGAGAGAACAACTTATAAATTTTTATTGCTCAAATATGAGGAGCAAAAAGATTTTTACAGAGAATAGATTTGTTCTCAAAGTATAAAAGTACAAGATAGCTTGTGATTTGAAGTATATGCTAATCTTTTATTTTTCTTATCATTCTCTTATCATCCTCTTGTTTCTTAATGCATAAATGACTTCCATTTATACTCCCATGGCTAAATATAGCCGTTGGGGTGCATTAATTAAGAAACTAGCTGTTATACCAACCAAAAAATCGTGCCTGACATTTTTCTCTTTCATTGGTCACGGGAGTGAATATGCTTGTCATGGGGGTGACAGTTCTTCCCAAGCCGTGACTGAAGTGGTGACCTTGGTCGTGAAGCTCTCTGGAATGTCTTGACATATAGAGTCACGGGCGTGACATTAATTAGTCACAGGCGTGACACTCTTCCCAGCAGTGAGACAAGTGGTGACTCAGGTCGTGAAGCTCTCTGGATGAAATTGAATGAATCCTTCACGGCGGTGACACCTTCATTCATGGGGGTGAATATCTTCACAGCCGTGACCTAAGTGGTGACTCTGGTCGTGAAGCTCTCTGGTTGAAATTACATAACTCTTCACGGGGGTGACACCTTTAGTCACGGGGGTGACTGAAATGCTTACTTCACGGTTTGGTTTTCCTTCATGGTCGTGAACTTCAAATGTTGGTTTTGGTAACGGTTAGTTTTCTTCACGGGGGTGACTCCTAGAGTCACGACAGTGAACATGCTACTTCTTGCTTTTTGTTTCTTAAGGATTATTCTTCCAATTCTCCATTCTTGCCATTTTATGTCCTGTATAATATACTTACAAAAACAAGTATGTTAAATACAATATTGCTATATTATTTATTATCATCAAAATGACAAAAATATCCCTCAAGGTTAACAGCTTCATTAAAGTACAATCAATCAAGTGAAAGCTTTAGCAATGAGGAAAGGAACGAGTCAGATAGTGATGAAGAACTCACTATACTTTCAAGACAAATTAATAATATCTTAAATAAGAAAAAGTATGGAAACAATCAGAAGAAGTCCTTCAAGTACTCATCAAGCCATAAGAGGCATAAGAGGAGATCTTACATAGAGAAACAAGAAAGGGGGTACAAAGCAACTTGGAGTGAAAACTCTTCAAGTGGATATGAAGATTTCAATGAGATTGTTGTCTTATGTTTCATGGCCATGGAGGATGATCCTCAAGAGGTATGTTTTGTATCCGACTCTTATAGTGGTAGTTCATTTAGTGAACATGATATATATATTAAACTTCTTGAAGCCTTGTTTTTTAAATTTTAAGTTTTAAAAAGAAAAATGAATTTTTATAAGAAAAAGTGTTCTCGTCTTGAGAATAATTAAAAGGATTTGGAAAATGAGATTTTATGCCTTAAAACCTCTAATCATTCCATTAGGAGATCATTAAATGTTGTTTCCTCTAAAACTTCAACCTTTGAATCAATAGTTAAAAAAATGAGTCTTTGAAAAATGAGATTTAAGATTTTTTATTTCAAAGTATAAAAAATGGAAGGAGAATTTGGATACTCTTTTAGTATCTCGAAGGTCTCCTTTGATTAAAGAAGGTTTAGGCTAAAAGGGGAATTCATTATCTACTTCCACACCTCCTAGTGCTATTCATTTTTTAAAGGTCTTCACACCTCAAGTGTCTAATATAAAGGTGATATGCAAAGACACTTACAAAAGGGAATACAAAAAACCTTTAATTCAAAAGTGAATTAGTAAGGGCTCATAAGGTTTTAGAGGCAAGTCTCGAAGGACTGATCATGTATTTTTGTATAAGAAGCATCTTAGGACACCTTACACACCACACATATGCTCATGCATTCATCATAGTTTTAACAATGTGGTGAGAACCAATTCTTATGCAAAATGTACAGTGCCACTATTGCATGAAATTTTGACATTTAAATTTTCAATGTTTTATAAGGATGACTCACCTCTTCAAAAGTGAATGTTCATGTATTAACCCCCATGGACCCAAATTGAAATGTGTACCAAAAGGCTCTAAAACTTTATTCTTGTAGGGATGCCTTACACCCACTACAACTATAAGATATTAATAAGTAGAAAAGTCAATGATCAAGGCATGTAACCATTAATTGGTCATCAATATTGAAGGGGAGCTATCCTAAGAAATATTCCAATAAGAGCATGACTAATTGAGGGGCAGCAAGCCACAAATATGAAGTAAATCTTTATTTCTTACAACTGCTATTTTGTATATCCCCATGCATTTTTTATTTTATTTTATAATTGGTATCATTTTTGTGGCATACCACATATTTTTTTATTTCCCTTTTACTCTATATCTTTAAAATCCTCTTTGTTTATTTAAAAGACTCTCTTTTGTTTTAAACTTAACACCTTCTGATGTAGCCGAGAAAACCTCCCAACTATGCTGATGGATACTATAGATTGTGCATAAACTGATTAAATTAAAAATTTTCATATTTAAATCTATTCATCATAATTATGCATAAAATCGTCAAAATCCATTATAATATTAAAATTCCGATCCAACAATCAACTATAACATAAAATATGTTTCAGCTTTATTTGCCTTATTTTATAAATACATCATTACATGTTCTTAAAACTGAGACATGTAAACAAAATCCATAATCCCATGACATAAACAAGAATACATAATATTCCATGAATGTAAATAAATGCCAATATGGGTGCACTCTGACTGATTTTCAGGGGCTCGCGACTTTTCCAGTCAACTCTTGTCTACTAGCTTTGAACTCGCACACAAGAAACCCACATGTTAAGAAAACTAATGCTTAATGGTATATATATGCATAAAAATTCAACATTTAAATAATATCATAAAATGTCATGTCATTCACCTCATGATCATTCCTATAATCATATATTCTAGCCATTTTATGCTTTAATATTGAACCAACATGCCTATCTTACCATAGACATACTATAATAAATCCATGTATACCATACACATATACATATATCACATTTCCAATTATCATATCAATTACCTGATATTAACATTGCATTATATTAGTTTTAACTGGCCCAAGACTTTTTAAGCTTTCATTGTTACACATGTTTTTGGCCCTAGAACTCTAAACTTCAACTATCTGGATGTAGGACATGAGATAGGGGCACTTATAATCCGAATTTAAACCACCTATCTCACAACTTGTAATAGCTCATTTGAGCCCCTCAAGTCAATAGCACTCAACGACCCAAGTTTAAGCCATATTGACTGAGAATAATATAGTATGCTAACAAATCTAGGATCAAGTGCACTCATATACCGAGTTTTAACCACTTATCCTCATATCATATCAAAGTAACTTATACGGTAAATTCATTTTATCACATGCTATTACCAACATTATATCCCATTTATGCATTCTCATATCAACACATAAATGCCAAATCACATATTCCATATGTTATTTTTCATGTATACATGCATCCCATAACATGTATTTAACGGTTTCCCAACCATGATACCAAACTGTGAAAATATGGATTCATGCAGTTCATCAACCTTGACATTCACGACCGTGATACCCATGTTCATGGGCATAATCATGCATTTCTAGCAACCCGAAATAGAGCAAACATTCATTTCATGTAAAATATCTAAAGATCAACCAATGTTAATCACTCATATTTACACTTTCATACATATATCATCTTTACCACACATTTAAACATCAATTAAATTATAAAATCTGCTTATAGGTCATTTTAAACCATAACATATTATGTATGTCATTTTAACACTTAAAACCCTTTTTTCATATTATTTATCACCTATAACATGTTATTTTACCATTATTTCACATTTATAGAATACACAACACATCAAGATGCATGAAAAATGAATTAATATGCCCAAATGTACATACCATTCACCAAAATGGAGCTTAACTAACTTTACAAGCTTTTCAAGCTTGTTTACCCTTTGTGATGTGTTTCGTTGCTCACTAGCCGAACCTATCGTCATAAAATATTCCTATTAGAGCCTTATAACCGTAAACGAGCTAAACAAAACCCCAAAAATCAAGTTCTACCTTTATCTTGGCAAAACTCTACCAAATTTCCATATTTCTCAAGCTTCCAAGCTTCAACAATGGTGTTTTAGGGTTAGGAGAAGTGGAGAAGATGACTAAGAGATCTTTAAATGTGTCAAAGGATGAGTTGGGGCAGTGGAAATAATTTTGAAGTAAAATAAGATGCATAGGAAAGAGAAACATGTTGCTGCTCATGGTCAACTGACATGCGTTCATGAGCATGACACTTAACTTCATGGGCGTGAAATGCCATTCATAGTCGTGACAATCCTTCACAGGGTTGAATGTCCTCTCTACTCAAAATGATCCCACCATGTTCCAAACTCTATCATTTGAACCATAGCATGACCTTTCACGGGCATGAAAGCTTTCTATTTTACAATTTATCTTATACTTTAACACACTTTAACCCCAAATATTTTCCTCTCTAAACATATAACTCATAGGCCCTACTTTACGGGCATTACATTAAAACCCTCTTTTGTTTCTCTCCATCTCTCTTTTGACCTAAGTGGTGCATTAACCCTATTTAACCTTAACAAAAGGAGAAAGAATATTGATGAGAAAAATTTTGTTATTTACAAAGTGGAAGCGAAATATTTTTGAGAAAAAAACTTTGGTTATTGATCTTGACAAAAAGGGAGAGATTTTTGGAAGACAATATTTGATAATGCCTAACTAGCCAAACCAGTAAGAAAAATGGCAATAGTGACCACTTGATTTATAATACCAAACCAGCTAGAAGCAAACCAAGATCAAGTTGTCATATGTCCAAAGGGTTTGAGCAGAACTAGAAAAGCGAATGCAATTTAAAGAAGCATGACCTCAACTGCAGCAATTAAGAAACCCAAAATGGATAAAAAAGATCATAGTGGAGATCGTGACTGTGAGATGGCCCACGATAAAAGGGGTATGAGTGAAATTTTCATAAGAAGTTAACTGTTAGAGCTTAGAGCCAATCAGACCCAACCACATGGAACTAGCCATTGGAAGAAGGCAAAAATTGAGACTGCAATAAGTAAAGTGCAACTACAATTCTGTGTCTAACAACAAAAATAAATGTTGTAGAAAACTAGCTATTTTGGAATTTTTTTATGGGGTTTAATGTAATGTCTATTTGGATATTTAAGGCTATAGATACCCCTTCCAATGACCATTATATGTAAGAAAAACAAACCCCATATGCCTAAGCATTGCTAGTGTAACTCTTCAACTTTTGTAATTAATTGAATGAGGAATGATTTAAGTGTTTAGCGATAAGATACTTCGATTTAAGGTTGAGAGTTAACCTATGAACTCTAGTTATAAGGATTAGAGTGTGAGCCCTTAGGAAACACTTGAGGTTGAGAGTTGGCCTGAGTGAAAACTATAGTTAAGTTTTGTGTGAGCCTTTGGGAAAACACAAATGGGGTTAGAGTGTCTTTGTAAAAATCTTGAGGTTTTGAGTTAGCCTAAAAATAAATCTAGGATAAAGTGGGAGTGAACTTGAAAACTCAATTCATTGTACTTGTTGAGAAGTTAGTGGAAAAATCCCAATTGTGGTTAGGGAATGGACGTAGTGATTGTTGCCTGAACCACTGTAAATATTGTATGCCTTATTTTCTCTAAATTTTTATCTTTTATCTTTTTTTTAACTATTGTAAAATATATTCTACACCCAAAGAAATTATTATTTGCATCTATTAGGCTCAAATTTTGTTTTAGTAAATCACCAATTCATCCTCCATTATGGATGCATATCCTCCTTACAAGTTCCTGATAATTCTAAGCCAATCATTTAATAATGATGTTAAAGCTTGTGAGACTGTGTTTGGATCTCTATTGATGGATGAATTTGATGTTATCTAAGAAAATGTTATGATTCATTGCAATTTTCCTTCAAATGACATGATATCATTGAATTCTAATGCTATTTTTAAATGAAGTACTCATTTTGCAACAACAAGTGAAGCTTTTCATGATTTGCATGGAGTTTGGTATGGTTCAAGATAAATTATAGAGTTCTTTTTATGAGATTACAGTAGGCTTGGGATAGGCATTGGTGTAAGTTGTAATGGCTCACATGTAATTGTCTTGAACAACCTACAAAGGGCTTAACCATGCCGCCTAAAATGGTTTACCCAAGTTGTTTCTAATAGTTGATGGATAAACTTATAAACCTTTTTTCCCTTTTCATTCCTTTCTAATGTGGGATTCGAAAAATAACACATTTTTATGTTTTTAAGTACTTACATTCAATACCCAATATCTCTTCCATGTTTTATCAATGTAGAATTTGCTTAAGAATATTACAATTTATCCCCTAATATAAGACTCTATGTCACATCTACTAATTTAGACACCGAGTTGTACACATCACTAAATTGATGCGACAGAATGACTAGAGTTTAAATTTGGATTTTGACTAAAATAAATCAAATTAATGATTAATAATTATGAGAAATGCTAAATAAAGCATATTAAAAATGTAAATAAGTTGAACTAGAGTAAAGGACTAAATTATCGATTGAATTCTTTAGTGCATATGAATGTTGCTTGCTATGTGATTCATATGATTGTTATGATTTGCCCCTGATAATATGATTATGTATAATTTGTGACATTGTGGTACACATAAGTGGCATACTTGGGATATATTTGAGGTATATGTTTAACATATGTAATATATATACATGGTATATGTATAGTATATGCGTGGCATATGAGGCATATATGCGGTATATGTATGTTATATGTGATAAGATGCAATGGTTGATGAATGCTTAAGTACATGTGCATATGCATATGGACTAAAAAGGTGTTGTGACTAGTTAATCGATATTGTAAAGCAAAAGAAGAGGCCTATGGCCCAACAAATGTGCAAATGAAACAAATGATCAAGCTAGCTAGAAAATGCAAATGTTCACATGGAAATCCGGGGCAATGTCTGTCTAACTTGGTCGCAACAAATGAAATAAGCAAAGCATTTTCATCCGTAAAGAGTAATGATTATATGTTTCAACTTTATTGATATTTATATGATTTGGATGAATGGAATGGAATACATGGTATGTGTTGGATTTGTGATTTATTACTGAGTTGTTTGGTACTTTAGAGCTCATTGGATGATTATTCTCACTGAGCCGCAACTCATCAATTTGCATCATTTTTTAGGTAAAGAAAAGTGATAGCTCATTTTGAGTAGCGTATAGAAGACATGGAGCACAGGTCACTGGCCGAGCCTCATCACTCTCTCTCCTTACATTCCCCACGAGCATGAAAACATGTCATCTGCATTTTGTATTTACATGGTTGAATATGTATAGTCATTTTGGAATGGGTTTTAAAAATGTGTAAATGAAAGCAACTCGTAAATACTTATGTGCAAAGTTTATGTTTTAATATATGTGATATATCGTATTGTGGTGAAAGCCTTAGTGTTGACTTGCAAAGTCATGGAATGATATTACAGAATATGAGACTTACAAAGTCATTGAATGATATTACAGTATATGAGACTTGCAACGTCATTGAATGATATTACAGGATATTAAAAAAAAATTTACTATCAATGTTAATAGGATATTTTGTCTTTCTAGCATGCTGTGTGCGATTATTTGATACAAGGATAGGTTATACTTAATTACATAAGATGTGGTCTTACATTTTTGGTATCAGAGCATGGATAGGTTCCATGCGAACATGCATATGCATAAGAGCATGATAACATATGCATCCTACATATTGAACATTATGTAATGACATAATGTTATCTATATTTTAGGGACATCATAAGACATTATTCACCAAGGAGGGAGAGGCCGACCGAAATGCATTCTCATGAGGCATCACCTCATTTATATAAAGATCAACCAGCACTAGGAGCTAGAGCTCCAACACATGCATCACAGTCATCTCATGCAGAAGTACCCCATGAAAACCTAGAACATGAAGTATATGGTCTTGAAATGTTCAAGGAAAGATGTTATGACAAGCTGAGGAAACATGGTGCAACTGATTTCAATGGCACAACAGACCCAGCAAAAGCTGAGACAGGGCTGAAAAGGACATAGAGGGTACTGAATATGATGAGATGTACCCCAGATGAGAAATTTGATTATGCAGTATCTTTATTTCAAGGCAATGCCTATGAATGGTGGGAGACAGTCCTCGACAGTGATGCACAACCACCGATTCTGACATGGAATGATTTCCTCCGGGAATTTTAGAACAATTACATGCCTGAGGCATATAAAGATGAGAAGAGAAAGGAATTTCTGAATATAAAATAGGGGAACTTGTCTGTTGCAGAGTATGAAGTACAGTTCAACAAACTTTCCCAGTATGCCACCTTCATGGTCTCTACTGAAAGAGACGAATGCAGGAAGTTTGAGGAGGGCCTCAAATATGAGATCAGAAACAGAATCACAACTACTGATCTTAATAGTTATGCCAGACTCAGAGCTGTCGCAATCATAGCTGAATGGTTAATGAAAGAAGCTGGGGAACAACAAATTAAAAGGGCAGCACGTGAGTTCTTTCGTGAGTCTAGCAGAAGGTCGGGAAAAAGAGGTAGATATATGCCCGCATAGTTTGGTAACATAGGTGGATACTCAAGCTCTAGAGGTCATGTTATAACTTCTTTTTACCCAGGCAGAGGGCAAAGCCAATATGTTGAACAGAGGCTCACATGTACTCATTGTGGTAGACAACATACGAGCGAATGTAGAAGGCTCATAGGAGCATGTTACTTCTATGGATCGATAGAGCACATGTATAGAGACTATCCAAATAGAGCCAAACTAGCAGAGACCAGCAAAGGCAGAGGAGTATTTGAGACTACTGTTTAGGCACCAAGGGTCTACCCTACTAGTGGAACACAGGGCAGAGGAAGAGACAGGGGCAGGACTAGTAAAATGGGCAGAGGAGTGACCAGATCTGAAGGTCAGAGTTCTAGACCCCTTACTCAGGCCAGAGTGTTTGCTATGACTAGACAGGAGGCGATTGATGCTCCTGAAGTAAGTACCGATAATATTTACATTTATGATATGTTAGCATATGCATTAATTGACCAAGGCTCCACTCATTCATTTATATCATTGCATATGGCATCTAAACTGCATCAAACGCATGAGCCTTTGGGGATTGACATAAATGTGAGTACTCCATTCGAAACAGTAGTAATTGTGAATAATGTCTGTCATGATTGCTTGATATGCATTGATAAAGCCGAGTTAATAGATGATCTGATTTTATTACCAATATATGAATTTGATGTGATATTGGGAATGGACTGGTTAATTAGACATCATGCAATAGTGAATTACTTTACTAAGGAAGTAATTTTAGAATCACCGAACCAACCAAGGGTTGTATTTTTGGGTGAAAGAAAACTTATGCCTACATGTCTAGTCGCAGCTATAAAGGCATTTCAAATCATCAAAGGGGGATGTGAATCATATTTGGCATATGTGATTGATACTAGAACCACTGATAGCTTGCTTGAAAATATACCAGTGGTAAGGGAAATTGTTGATGTATTCCCAGATGATCTACCTGGTTTACCACTAGATAGAGAGATAGAATTCACTATTTAACTAGTACTAGGAACAACACTAATATCAAGGTCACCCTACAGAATGGCCCTAGTTGAGTTGAAGGAACTGAAGACCTAATTGCAAGAGTTACTTGACAAAGGGTATATTATACCTAGTGTATCGCCATAGGGAGCTCCAGTATTATTTGTTAAAAAGAAAGATGGAACAATGAGATTGTGCATCGATTACAGGCAACTGAATAAAATGACAGTGAAGAACAAATATCTGTTGCCCAGAATAGATGATTTGTTTGACCAGTTGCAAGAAGCCCAAATATTCTCCAAGATTGATTTG
The DNA here is from genome assembly GCA_023653625.1 of Triadica sebifera. Lineage (NCBI taxonomy): Eukaryota > Viridiplantae > Streptophyta > Magnoliopsida > Malpighiales > Euphorbiaceae > Triadica > Triadica sebifera. Next base: position 11,102,329 of record CM042898.1, on the reverse strand, counting down.
AAATCAGGCTATTACCAGCTAAAGGTAGCAGAAGCGGATGTTCCAAAGACTGCCTTTCGAACCAGGTATGGACATTATGAATTTTTAGTAATGCCATTTGGGTTGACTAATGCTCCAGCTGCATTTATGGCATTAATGAATAAGGTGTTTCAACCATATATGGATAGGTTTGTGATAGTATTTATTGATGACATATTGGTATACTCAAAGAATAGGGGAGAACATGAACAACATTTAAAAATTGTGTTACAAACTTTGAGGGAGAAATAATTATATGCCAAATTGAGTAAATGCGAATTCTAGTTAGATCATTTGGTATTTCTTGGACATGTGGTGTCGTGTAAGGGCATAGAGGTTGACCCAAAGAAAATTAAGGCTATGGTAAATTGGGAAGCTCCTAAAAATGTTTCTGAAATGCGTAGTTTTTTGGGTTTAGCCGGATACTACTGCAGATTTGTTGATGGATTTTCATTAATTGCTAGCCCTTTGACTAAATTGTTGAGAAAGAATATGCCTTTCAATTGGACTTCAGAATGTCAAAGAAGTTTTGATGAACTAAAACACAAGTTAACCTCAGCACTAGTGTTAACTATCCCTATAGGTACAGGTGGGTGTACAGTATATAATGATGCTTCTCACCAAGGCTTGGGATGTGTATTAATGCAACACGGTAAGGTGATAGCTTATGCATCTAGGCAACTGAGACCACATGAGATCTCATATCCAGTGCATGATTTAGAGTTGGCTGCAGTTGTATTTGCATTGAAGATTTGGAGGCATTATCTGTATGGTGAGACATTCCAAATCTTCACAGACCATAAAAGCTTAGGTTATTTGCTGAAAAAAAAAAGTTAAACATGAGGCAAAGATGATGGTTAGAGTTGTTAAAAGATTATGACTGTACAATTGAATACCATACAGGGAAAGCCAATGTGGTAGCAGATGCATTGAGTAGGAAGGCTAGTAGCAATGTAGCTCACTTGCAAGTATCCTCTTTTCCATATTTGATTCAATTACGATCTATGAATGTTTAATTAAATATACATGATGGAGGATCACTGATTGCTACTCTTCAAGTTAGACCTATACTAAAGGAGAGGATCAAAGAAGCACAAAACAAAGATCCTTAATTATGTTAGAAAGTTGATATGATAAGATAGGGAAATAGTACAGAGTTTCATTTGCAGAATGATATACTGATGTTAAATTCACGCATATGTGTTCCAGACACTGAGAACTTGTGTCAGGAAATAATGGAAGAGGCACACAATGCACCGTATGCGATGCACCCAGGGATGACAAATATGTATCACAGTTTAAGGCCTCATTATTGGTGGCCAAGAATGAAGAAAAACATAGCAGAATATGTTTCTAAATGCTTGACATGTCAGTAGATTAAGATTGAACACCAAGCACCAATTGGTAAGTTACATCCATTGCTAGTGCTAGAATGGAAATGGGAGAAAATAATGATGGATTTTGTTTATAGATTGCTAAGAACTCCACAGAAAAATGATGCAATATGGGTAATTGTTGATAGATTAACCAAGTCAACACACTTTCTACCTATTAGATGGGGGTGTGCACTTGAGAGTTTGGCCAAATTATATGTGAATGAGATAGTAAGATTGCATGGCATTCCAGTGTCTATCGTATCTGATAGAGATCCACGATTTACTTCACATTTTTGGGTGAGTTTACATGATGCATTGGGAACAAAATTGAATATTAGCACTGCATTCCACCCATAGAATGATGGACAATCAGAAAGAACCATACAGACATTGGAAGAAATGCTTAGGGCATGTTCTATGGAATTCAGAGATGCTTGGGATGAATATATAATATTGATTGAATTTGCTTACAACAACCAGTATCATAGCAGTATCCAGATGGCACCATATGAGGCATTGTATGGCAGAAAGTGCCGAAGCCCTATCATATGAGATGAAGAAGGTGCACGTGCATTAGAAGGGCCAAAGAGAGTACAAGATACAGTGGATAAAATCAAAATTGTCAAGAATAAGCTAAAGGCAGCACAAGATAGACAGAAAAGTTTTGCTGATCAACATAGAAGGGAAATGGAATACGAGTTGGGTGAAAAGGTATTTCTACGAGTATCTCCATGGAAAGGGGTAATCCAATTTGGCAAGAAAGGTAAATTGAGCCCAAGATACATAGGACCTTATGAAATTCTTGAAAAGGTTGGTCCACTGGCATACAGATTAGCTTTACCACTCGAGATGGCTCAGATTCATAATGTATTTCATGTGAGCATGCTTAGAAGATACAGGTCAGATCCTACACATGTACTTAAAGATCAAGCCATCGAGATTGCAGAGGACATGAGTTATATAGAAGAACCAGTGGAAATCATCGGATACTAGACTAAATAGCTAAGAAATCGAGAAATACCTTTAGTTATGGTATTATGGCGTAACCATTTACTAGAAGAGGCAACATGAGAAATAGAAGAAAATATGAAAAAGCAATATCCACACCTGTTCCCAAGTATTAAATTTCGAAGACAAAATTTTTAAAAGGAGGGGAGAATTGTAACATCCTCAACCTTCCCCACATGCATTTCATTTGAACATATGCATCTTGCATATAATTCAATTGAACACGTGCATTTTATATGTATTTTCATAGGAACAAGTCCAAGACACACACTAGCTACGTGTCCTAGTACATTGCAATTGTATTGAGTCGCACATGTGTATTTATAATCTAAATAAGGATAAAAAGTATTAGAAATAAATTTAATAAGGCGACCAAATTAAAGTATGCAAAATGACTAGATTAAGATTAAATTGCATATTGTGTTGAATTGTGTAATAATAATGAGAATAAATAAAAAAATAAAAAATAAAAAATAAATAAAAATAAAAATAAAAGTAAAAAAAAAGGACAAAAAGAAAAAGGGGACGAATGAAACAAAGAAAAGGAAGATAAGATGGTGGTGGCTTTTAACTTATTAGGCTGCCACCATATTCATTTCTTTTCCTCATCTTCTTCTTCCACTTATTTTCAAGTTCCAACCACCATTTCTTCCCTCTTTCACTCCAAAAATTGCAGCAACAAGATTAGCCAAGAGTGATTATAGGTGAGTAAACATTTATTTTTGTGTTAAGCTTGATTATGGTGTTAAGAGTTCATAAATAGGCAGTATTTTGTGCCATGGTTTTTATGCTCTTAGAGATTGAATCTGAAAAATATTAAAACACCAAAGTTATTCCTTTATGTCTTATATTTATGGATATGTAAACATTTGTGTAATAGGTGGTGTATATAATGAGATATCCTCTCAGTACTGAAACTGGTCCGGATGTGAAACCTAAGTAAGTTAGCCACTGTGTTTGTTAGTTTTGAATATGATAAAGCCATTATTTGAAGTATCTCAAAACATAAAAGTTGTACCTTTATGTGTTATGTATCTGTATACCAAATTTCAGGTTCATATCACTTGTAAATTTGAGTTATGGTAAATGGAACCATGACTGTTCCATGGTTTGAACTGCCTATTGAGTGCCCTAGGCAGATCCAGCAAAGTATTTGGCTAATTTGAGCTCCTTAGAGCTAGATTCTATAAATTATAAAATCATTAAAGGTATCGGGATATGTATTAGCTAAATATGGGTACTAATTTCAGTTTAATATGTTATGTATGGGCTAAGTTATGGTCTTTAGAAGTCATACTGGTCCAGAAGCCAATTCTATTCTGGACCAGTAAAATGTTTCTTATAATTTGAGGACCATAGAGACATAATTGGTAAGAGTTCTAAATATGATAAATGTTCCATTTTAACCTATATAAGTGTCTGTAAAGTTTAATTAAAATATGACTTATAGATTATAAGGTATGATGAACCAAAGTTGATACCCTGAAACTTCCAAAGGGCAGGAAACATGGCAGAAAACAGAACACATTTATAAATTCCACCAAACATTGTACAATGATCCAATTGGTCTAAAATTTTAATATGTTACATAATTATATGTTAATTAATTAGGAATAAGAATCCGATTAATTGATCAAGTATAGAAAAAGCTATAGGCTAACCAGTCCCATAAGGTCACACTGCCTCATAGGAAAAATCTTAACTAATGATCTGAACAATGCATATTAATTTGATTAAGCCACATTAAGTCTCCCTAATCATGAGTTAATCGATTATGTTTTCATATTAGGCTCACAACATATTGGAGACCCATAAGAAGCGAATAGACAATAAGTTAGGGGTCGGAATCAAAAGAGAAAGGTGAGTCTATTATCGATTGAATTCTTTAGTGCATATGAATGTTGCTTGCTACGTGATTCTTATGATTGTCATGATTTGCCCCTGATAATATGATGATGGATAATTTGTGACATTGTGGTACACAAAAGTGGCATACTTGTGATATATTTGAGGTATATATTTGACATATGTAATATATATACATGGTATATGTATAGTATATGCGTGGCATATGGGGCATATATTCGGTATATGTATGTTATATGTGATAAGATGCAATGGTTGATGAATACTTAAGTACAGGTGCATATGCATATGGACTAAAAAGGCGTTGTGACTAGTTAATCGATATTGTAAAGCAAAAGAAGAGGCCTATGGCCCAACAAATGTGCAAATGAAACAAATGATCAAGCTAGCTAGAAAATGAAAATGTTCACATGGAAATCCGGGGCAATATCTGTTTAACTTGGTCACAACAAATGAAATAAGCAAAGCATTTGCATACGTAAAGAGTAATGATTATATGTTTCAACTTTATTGATATTTATATGATTCGGATGAATGGAATGAAATACATGGTATGTGTTGGATTTGTGATTTATTACAATGAGTTGTTTGGTACTTTAGAGCTCATTGGATGATTATTCTCACTGAGCCGCAACTCATCAATTTGCATCATTTTTTAGGTAAAAAAAGTGATAGCACATTTTGAGTAGCGTATAGAAGACATGGAGCACAAGTCACTGGCCGAGCCTCATCACTCTCTCTCCTTGCATTCCACACGAGCATGAAAACATGTCATCTGCATTTTGTATTTACATGGTTGAATAATGATAGTCATTTTGGAATGGGTTTTAAAATTGTATAAATGAAATCAACTCATAAATACTTATGTACAAAGTTTATGTTTTAATAAATGTGATATATTGTATTGTGGCAAAAGTCTCAGTGTTGACTTGCAAAGTCATTGGATGATATTATAGGATATGAGACTTGCAAAGTCATTGAATGATATTACAGTATATGAGACTTGCAAAGTCATTGAATGATATTACAGGATATAAAAAAAAATTTACTATCAATGTTAATAGGATATTTTGTCTTTTCAGCATGCTATGTGTGATTATTTGACACAGAGATAGGTTATACTTAATTGCATAAGATGTGGTCTTACATTTGGAGTTTTAAAAAAATTGTATTACTTGCTTATACTTATTGAATAATGATTTGAAGAAGATGACATAACACTTTCTTGTTTTGGCACATGCTGCTAGGGTGAAGGGGTGTTATAGTTTTTGGTATTAAAGTTCGATTTGGTTGGTTTGGGGTTTTCAAAAATGAGTTTTCAAAATATTTATGACATGCATGTACCCACAATTGAGTATGAGTTGTTGATTACTGATTAGGGCCGTTAATTTTATACTATCGGTGGGTATGGCTTCGGGATCACAACATATCATAGCCAAAGAGGCTAAAAGTAATGAGCCTACTGAGATAGAGGCTTCATCGCAACCAAGTTGTCACCGAGCTGTAGCATTGAGATCCGGAGCCAGTTCATCAAGTGGTCAATCAACCACCAATATAAGACAGACAAAGATTATGAGGAATTTGATAGACTTGCTATAGAGAGAAACACAACTAGCCCTATTAGTGCTATAGTTTGAGAGACTGCAGAAGTTAGGGACACCATATTTTTATGGAAAAAGGGAGGATGATCCTTCAGTAGTAGAGTTTTTGTTGGAACATGCCAAAAGAGTTTTTGATCAGCTACACTGCATGGATAAGCAGAAGTATGAATATGTATTGTCTTTGCTATAATATCATGCATATAACTAGTGGCACTCCCAGTTACAAAGCTCAGAGGCATCTGATTCTATGACATGGGAATTTTTCCTAGAAAAGTTCAAAGAACAGTATATTCTCCCTATTTATACAGATGACAAGAAAAGAGAATTTTTGATGTTAAAGTGGGGTGATATGTCAATATTAGAATATGAAAGAGATTTCACGCATTTATGCAAGTATGTTAGCGACATGGTATCCACTGAGGCTGATAAGTGCCGATGTTTTGAAGATTGGTTAAGGGATTCGATCAAATTACAAGTCGTAGCTCTACGTTTGATGAACTTCCCTAGTTTACTAGCATTTGCCAAAATAATTGAAAGAGTCTTAGTGGCACAATAGCTGGTATAAGATAGAGGGTTCAAGAGATCTATTCCACAGTCAAGTAGAAAACCATCGTATGGCATGAGAGCCAGATCTTTCAGTGGCTGATTCCATACTGGGAATTCCAGTAGGCCTTCTTCCTTTAGGCTGGGATAGTCTATGAGATCTGCTTCTTCAACTGATACATGCATCATGAAGATTTGTACCTTTACCATTATGTCAATGTTGCAGTCATCCTCATCCAGAAAGAATGTTGGTGGACAATAAGAGCTTGCTTAAGGTGTGGCTCCAATGATCATTTGAGAAGAGATTGCCTCTTATTACAGTTTGGTAGAGGTTTGGAGAGTGTTGAGCCAGTATAGATATAGGTTTCGAGACAAGGTAGAGGTCGAGGCTGAGGACAAGGTAGAAGAGGCCAAACAGGGCCTAACTAGTTCATATTAGAGACTGTGGAAAGGCCAGAAGGTGGTAGAGTTGCTCCAGCTATGGCGTATGCTAAGTGAGTCCGAGAGGAACAGGATGCACCTGATGTTATAATTGGTAAATTCCTTCTCTTTGGCTATGACATCCATGCATTGATAGACCTGGGGTTGACACATTCATGCATATGCACACCACCTCTGGGTTGAGAAAGGTTAAAACCTATAACGCTCATAACTAGGGCTTAGTAATTAATATGAATTAAAGAGATAAAAGTATGTGATTAAAGGTTATAGGAAAAGAGTTAAAAAGAGATAAGAAAGTGAAATGTCACAGGGTTCATGCCTGTGAACCATCGCAAGATACAATTTTGGGTTTAAGCAGATTCACAACCGTGACTATAGTTGTCATGTCTGTGAACATTATCAGATATAAAATCCCATTAGTTGTTTTTTCTTTCTCTCATGATCTAAAATTGAAAAGGAACCTTAGAATTAGAAGATTTCTCATACCATAGACCAATTTCTTATATTTTTCTTTGATTCCCAGTCCTAAACACCTAAACCAAAGCAAAAGATCAAGGTTTAAACAAGTTATTGGGAAAAAGAAAGCATAAAGAAGTGGTGTTCTTAAGGAGTCCGAACCTAAGAAGGAAGAGAGGAGTCGAATCTTCTATTTCAACTGTGTTTCCTTTAATTGAGGTAAGGAATTACATTTCCCTTCCATTTTTATAAGCTTTCATAGCTTTGATCATGCCTAGTTCCTTTATGGTAGAGACCCATTTCCAAATGGGTTAGGTTATGGATTGATCATGAGAGTTTATGGTTAAATACCCCTCTTTAAATTGTTTAAAGGTTATTGCAAGTGTTAGTAAAGAGTTATATGAGATTAAGGTTGTTAAAAGGGTTAAAGTTAGGGTTTTCATCTTTATGGCTTTAAAAGCTAAGTGTAATGGGTATAGATTTTGATATAGATATGTTATATGTTACAGGATTTGAAAGAGAAGGTGGTGAAATGCACTAAAGGGATAAGCAAGCTTGAGAGGAGCTTGATTGTTTAGGCTCCATTAGAGGTATGCACATATATGCATTCAAATTCCCAAAAATATGGCATGTTGTGTGTTAATTAAGTGATAATTGAATTGTATGCTTTATATGTTTAGTGCAAAGTCCAAATAATGTAATTAATGCCATGAGATATGATATTGAATAAAAAGTGTCATAAATGCAAGTATGTATTGAAAGAGCATTGATGAAGCTTATTATGTATATGTAATAAATGTGCCTAAGATATATTAAATGGAGTAATGAATGTTGATGCCCTAATGGATGAAAGAGGTAAGTAAGAAATGGTTAAATGTATGTGGAATATAAATGCTAGCTAAGATGGCTTATGAGAAAAAAAAAAAAAAGAGTAAATGGAATGATTATGTGTCTATATGATATTTTAACATATTTTAATGCATAATGTGATGAGGATGTTGATAGGAAAAGGTTGTCATGGGACAATCCTTTGAGCCTTGTATGTGACATGTAATAAATGCATGTTTTAATGTTATTAACTGCTGGAAAACCCAAATTCATGTCTATGACTAGGTGTTCATGACCGTGATTCTCATTGGATGAGTAAGTCACGCTCATGACTCTTTATTCATACATGTGAAGTAAGTGCACAAAACAGATATAAGCTTTCATGACTGTTGAACTAGTTCTGTACTAGCCACCTCTAATCTCCATAACCAAACCTTATTCTAGAGAGAGAAAGAGAGGAAGAAAAGGGAGAAAGACAAGACAAAGCCATTTTCCTGCATAATAAGGCTTGGAAAAGCTAAAGGGAGAAAAACAAAGGGAGATAAGCAAGATAAGAAGAGAGAGAAAACTCCAAAATGTGGATTAAAAAGAGAAAAGAGTAAAGGTAAGATGTCTCTCTTATCTTCTATAATCTTTTCTAAAGTAAGATATGAATTTGAGCTCATTTAGAGCTTGTTATGGGAGAGAGAGATTAGGGTTTTAAGAGAGAGTACAGGGTTGTAGAGATATAATAAAAGAACGGATTTGATGTTGGTTTTATGTATTGTAGGAGTTCAAAGTGACAAGGAACAAGCTCAAGGGAGCAAAGACAAAGAAAAGGGAATATAGAGAAGTGAAGGAGAACAAGAAAGAGGTTTGTGCATAATTTAAGGAAATTACTTATATTTTAATATAAATTATATGATATGCATCTTTAACATGTTAATTAGTGATTGAAATGCATTTAGTAATGAATGAATGCATGTACGCTATCATTAATATTGGTGATGACATCTATATATAAATACTGGTGATGACACTTGTATATGCATACCATAATAGCCCGGTGACACTCTTAAATGTCTGGACAACAACCCTGTTATCCTAATTAGTGGTTTCTAGATGTTATGGGCATAAATAAGATGAAAGAAAATAAAAAAGAGTTGAGTGTATATTAATGAATTGCTTGTTTGTATATAATAATATATAAAGGATAAAGTAGTTGTATAATCAATCGTATAATAAATGTATAAGTGCAAGAGAACAATATGTGACATAGAAATAAAGGTTTTAATACTAGAATAATTAGTGTATTTGAATGATGGCATATGACTGAATGTTGCATGAAAATAGTATATTTCTTAATTATATGCACCACTAAGATTCAAGCATAGCATGAGAGTTTCCTCTCATACAGATCTAGAGAAAAAAGAGATGTTACCAGTAGATAAAACTAACAATGACCCGATTTAGTAAACCAACTAATTTTGGAAGCCGTGGGTCACGTATCTTTTGTATTTGGTCTTTTTAATATGAAATTTTCTTTTATGGTTTGTAAATTAATGAAATGTTTTGTAAACGATTTGTTTATAAATAAAATGTGTGTCATTTCTTTTATATTTTTGGAGTTTAAAAAAAATGTATTACTTGCTTATACTTATTAAAAAACAATTTGAAAAAAATGACATAACGCTTCCTTATCCATGTGACACTCTTATGACACTTGGTCTATGCATATGTTATGTAAGCTTATGCGATTATAGCCAATGTGTAAAAAAATATTAATTTAATATAATGACTATAATCTTATTAGCACTTTATTAATTTTTTTATTTTTTCAAAAATTTCGATAGCATAACAGTTATAAATTAATCATCTCACCTATACTGCAAATAATCCACAATCCATTTTTGGGCACAACAATACAAATATAATACAAAATATTCTCCATTCAATTACAAGTCAACATTTTATTTTTTACACATATAATAATTCATAAATATTCTTTATCAAAACATATACAAAATTTTATTTCTACAACTCCATATCCATACATATATATACATATGTCATATTATATTTACTACACTATTCAAATTTTCTCTTTAATATATTTATTGTTCTTTTTATCAATACTTTACTATTATCTACCTTTAATTCACTATTTAATATTTTCATTAAATTAACAATTTTTTCAATTAATCTTATAGTTTTGTTTTTAATTTACTCCTAAACTTTCATTTTTTTTCAATTTAATCCTTTTTCACTTAATTCTTTAATTAACCATTCTTTTCTTGCTTCTCTCTTATTTTTTTCTTTTTAATTTTTGTTTAGCTAAAACTTTCATTTTGGTTCCTAAATTTTCAATTATTTACAATCATGCCACTAACTATTTTATTTATCATTTATTTTCCTTTTAACTATATAACTTAACATTTTTCTTCCACTTAAAGTTTATTTTTCAAATTTACTATTTTTGTCATATTAATCACTTTTATCATTATTATTATTATACCATTTTTATCATTTTTTATCACATTCATCACATTTATCATATTTTTAACTTTTATTTTTTTTTTATCATATTTATCATTTTTACTACTTTTATTCACATTTGCCTCTAGTTTCAATCCAACAGAAAATATTCGGATCAGATACATGGGACGTGGACCTTAAAAGTTCACTACACTGAAAAATGACTCTAAACAACCACCCGAGCACTATATTGTACATTGATCACTGAATCACTATCACTGAAGTAGATCGTTATTGGCCTATATAAGCGAGTCGCCATAACTCACACCACGGTAATGATGTCTCTATGGATAGCCAATTATATCCTAGGCTAGATTTAACCATCAGAAAAATAACTAAGGGCAATATCTTATTCCTTTAATTCAATTTCCATTAAATTCATAAATTCTATTATTTTTACATTATTAATTACCTAACATTTTATTCATCCATAACCATAATCTTTTTCTACATTTTCCATTCTAATATCTCAATATTTCATCATTAATATTCAATTAAGTCATTAAGCTCACTAAACACACTTTATTCATTATATTTCATTTCATGCATAAAATAATCAATAATTAGAAAAATATTCAATATATATTTTAAAAATTTTCAGTAAATTTATATACACTTAATATCATGTTTTCTTGGATTTTATGACTTAATTTTCATTTAATTAGCAAGGAAAATACTAATTTCTTCTTCTTCATATTTTGGCTTACATTCAATTTTTATCATTAAAATTTTTCTTTCACTTTCAAATCCTTCATTTCACTAATTTATGCATTCATTATTCCATATGTATCATAATATTACACTAAAATATAACTATGCCTTAATATTCATTTTTCACATAATATGGTCATATTTTCTAAGTTCCTCTAAATAATTTTTTTAATTAAATTTAACCATTCTAATCCACTATTTATATTCCCTTAATCATGTTTTAAGCTTCAATTATCAATTACATGCATAACGCACAATTTTTCTAATTTCCATAACCCTAATTCAATCTTTAACAATGGAAATAAGTAGATTTGGTAATCACTAACCTTATTTTCTTCCTTTGGCCTTCCTAGGCTTCCTTTTCCTTAGCCTTTTCCTTGGAAGCACCTTCACCTCCTTATGCACCTACCATGGCCGAAATTCACACTCAATTAATTCACTATTATTTTGCTTTTCTAACTCAATCTAACCTCATAATTATCATCTACATACCTTAAAATACCTATTTGAACCATTAAACCAATTTAAAACTCTCAATTTCACTTACCTCAAATTTGTATCTTAATTTGCCTCCTTTGATTTCCTTCCACTCTAGCCCTCTAAATGAAGATTAGAGAGGCTGAATTTATATTAGGGGTGCTTGATTTGGTGTAAAAATTGAAGAAAATGGAAGATATTTGGAGGAGAAAATGAGAAGAAAATGGTTTGGCCAAGCAAGGGAATGGGGAAGAAGGAGTTGCAGAATTCTCTCTAGAGAATTCTGATATTTAAGCCTTTATATAGTAGCTTAAGATGGGTGGGCTTGGGCCAAATAAAGCCCAACCCATTTAGGCCCAATTAAGCACTCTATATTATTTCTCTCACTTTCCAAGCTCAATTTTACCCAAATTTGATTCCGTAATTCATAAAATATATTTATATGTCTACACAAAAATGTTCAATTCAATCGGAGTCTGTTTCCTCTTCGGCTCACTCAAACTGGACTGATAAATCAATTTTCGGTGTTACCATAAAATTCCTTTTTCACTGTCAAATAATCCTAAATATTATTTAGAGTCTATCTATGTCTTAAAATAAATTTTTAGATATCGTTTGCTATTTTTCATAGTCAGGTCAAAGTACGGTCAACTAATTATTTAATTAAATCAGATCCTTTATTTTCTTAGTTTTAACTTTTGAGGAATTATTTGACCTTATTTTCACTCCAAATTTTATCCCCGTACTAGTCATAACCTATATTTTTTGATGATCAATTAAAATATTTTCATCCACGGATGTATTTTTAACCCTCGGTATACTGACCAATTTTGGAAACTACAATTTACGACTAATCCGGTATTCAAGCCATTATAGTCCAGACATGTGCTATTAGGGTGAGGAAGTGTTACACTCTATGTCCTCATTGAATTTTCCCCTCTTTTACTCAAAGTTGCGCACAAAATGACTTTTATGAGCACTAGAAGTCTCCCCATTCACCATATTCAGTCTCTTGTTGTTCCTACACCCAGCTCATCACATGTTCATTATTTTTTCCAACGATTTTGGTCTGTTATGTTTTGTGAAGCATGATCATAGAATAATCAAATTAAGGTACCTATTAGATCTATACTATAAGCCTAATGCTAATAGAGTTAATATTTTGACTTATTATATGCTTGCCCAATTTTTGCTTATCTCTAACCATAATGATGCAAACTATGACATTATTGGCATTATAGAGGACATGAGACTTGGTAAGAACTTTGTTCCCATGGTGTTTGTTGACATCATTGTGGGGCTTGATCACATTATCAGTGATTCTTTTACAAGATTTGTTAGCAGTCTATTGTTAGTACAAATATAACATTTTTTTTATTTCCGTATTTGCTAGTGTTCTTATTGTAGATTTGGCTACAAGAGAAATTAAAAATTCTATATTCTTGCAATACTCCTAAGTATAACCTAGTTAATAAAATAGTTTAGAGAGACCATAAGTGTGTTTAAGGGTTGGTTTATGGAAAAGAGTTAATAAAAGATGAAAAAAATGAAGAGTTTTGTGTTGACGCCTGTGAATATCGTTAAGTATAAAACAAAATCAGTTCATTCTTTCTCTCTCCCACACCTAAAACTTAAAAGAAAATCCTAGTTTTTTATATTCCTTCACACTATAGCAAAGTCCTTTGTTTCCTTTTGATTACAAGATCTAAACACTTAAACCTAAAACAACGATCAAGGTGTCTCAAGTTTTAAAGAGAAAGAAGAGAAATAAAGCTTGTGTTCTTGAAGAGGTAGACCAAGAGGAAGGGAGTTGTTCAAAATCCTTCATCCAAGTTGTTTTCCTTCATTTTTGATAAGGAATCACATTTTCCTTTCATCTACACAAGTCTTATACCTTTTTACATGTATATCACATTTTTGGCAGAGATCCATTTCCAAATGGGTTGGGTTTTAGTTCAAGCTTGAGTTTTTATGGTTAAAGATCATTTTTTAAGCTTGATTAAGGTTATATTATGCTTTAGAAATGAGGTTGGTGAGTTTAGGCTTATATAAAGGGTTTTAATTTAGGGGTTTATCTTTAAGGCTTTTAAGGTTAAGCAATGGTTTATAGATATTGATAGAGATGTGTTATATGTGATAGGAGTTGCAAAATGAGGTGGTGAAACCCATAAAGAGGATAAGCAAGCTTGAGTAAAGCTTGGTTTTGAGGCTCTATAGAGGTATGTGTATATATGCATTGATTGCAAAGAGTTTAAAGGATGTAATTAATGTTATGATTAATAAGAGTTATAGATGTTGAATATGTGCATATGAGTATTGAATGATGCTTAAGATAAAAGTGTTGTAAATGTGCCTAAAGAGGAATTAATGCTGAAGGTTAAAAGAGATTGAAAGAGGTATAAATTCGTATGGAATCATAAATGATTGTTAGAATAATTAATGAGTATGAAAAGGGAAAATTGAATGATTATGTGTTTAATTGGTGTTCTAGCATGTTTAAATGTATGAGTTGATAAGAATGTTAATATGAAGAGGTTGCCATTCGAAAACGAATAGAGCAATTGCATGTGATTTGCATTAAATGTCTTGTTTCATGCTGTAAACTATTGGAAAAACTAGATTCATGCTTATGACAGAGGATTCACAGTCGTGAATCATCAAACCAGAACTGTTCAGTTCAGGTAGAATGCTTCGTGCCTTGAGTCACCACTTAACTCATAACTGTGAATCACGATAGTCACACCTATAACTAATTCTTCATGCCCATGAAGAATATGCACAAAATGGACAAAAGCGTTCACGACTAAGTTCATGGTCTAGTTCATAGGTAGAGGTGCCCATGAATGAACTTTGATGGCCATGAACATATATTTCATGCCCGTGAAGTCTATTTAAAATGAAATATATTGTTTTTTTATGATGTAATGTAATGGTTATGCACATATTTTCACAACAATATGTTTTAAGTATGAAACACATGTTTCCATGAATATTTACACATATATGATACATAGTGAGGTTTCTTATGATCAAAATGTACATGTTATAAGATGAATCCATTAGAAACAAATGTAACAAAGAGCATCTGAACAAGTAATACTCAAGCTCTATATTAGGAATAAAAGTAGAATAGGTGGCATGCCATTAAGGGGGCATACGATACCATAGTAATATGTTATATAGTTTTCTTTCTAAGGCATAGTGGCTTAAGCTTTGAGACAACCCTTGATCCTATATTGCATGCAAATTATAAGTTTTACTCAGTCAATGTGGCTTAAGCTCTGAGACAACCCTTGATCCTATATTGCATGCAAATTATATGTTTTACTTAGTCAAGGTTGCTTTAGCTCGAAGAGTGCTCTTGACTTAAGGAGCTCAAAAAAGCACATATAATCATTGATAGTGGTAGGGTGGCTTAAGCTCGGAGAGCGCCTATGTTCACAACCTGTATTTCAATAGTCCATGTAGAGTGTTGTTAGGCAAAAATGTTAAAATAATTAATGATTATAGTACAATGAAAAATGGTTTAATGGCACAAGCATTCAATTATATATAGTTGATATGTTACATGTTATAAATACAATTATTGTGCATTCATGCATGGTTCAAGAATATAATGTTGTAATAGCTTCTATGAGGTGAAGTATAATATATGTCGTTTGTTTTCATTGCCAAGCCATGATGTATATAATATGATGTCATGAACATGAATTACATGATGTAAATTGCTTAATGCATGTTGAATTTTTATGCCTATATGTACCACTAAGCTTTCATTAACTTAGCGTGTGAGTGTTCCTACAAGCATGATGGAGCCTAGTAGATAAAAATAGAAATTGATTTGAGGAGTTAACCCATTCAGAGACAACAGAGCAGACCTAACCCAGGCTAGTGATATCATATGTCATCTTTTTGTATTTTTTACATGACATAAGGAGTTGGGTTGTTTACTTTTATACATTTCTTTTATTTCAAGAAAACATGTAATTTTTGTTAAGATCATGTATTTTTGTAAACATCGGGATGATTGAGCCCAACACATTATTTCTATATATGATGATGTTTTCTTGTGGATCAAAAGGGTTCATTTATACATGTGATGAATATGGTTTAACATGTTTTATATGTAAAAGAGTTTTTAAGGTAAAGGTTTTCCAAGAAAAAAGAAAAGTTTTAAGTTTTTGAAAGTATTCTGCAATAGGTATATGGCACTCACTCATTTAGTTGGGTTAATCCTGATTAGATGAGAGGGTGCTACATTTAGTGGTATCAAAGCTTATGTTTAGGTGTTTCTAAACCTAAGTGGGTTAAGGGTTATCATACATACATAGTACACCTCATATGTCTCTGACGTGGGCTACCTCTTTGTCGACTTATAGGTGTAGAAAGGAATAGATGGAGTTAAAGGCGCATGATGTTGCTAAAAGTAGTAGTTCTCCTAATTTGAGGGCTCCCAATCAACCCAGTGCATCGAGGGTTCGGGGTTTGGGTGCTACCTTAAATCCTTAGTAGCAACCCGCCAGACAGGTAGATTTAGGTGTAATACCAATCATGTAGCATATGGCTGCATTTTATAGTAGTTGGCTCAGGGCATATCACAGGCATGCCATAACTAGCTTGATAGCCGCCACCACACGAGAGACCTAAGATGAAGATTAATAGACTCTAGAAGTATAAGGCTACTGAATTCCTTGGTAGAGGAGAAGATGGCCCAAATGTAGCTAAGTTTTGGCTTAAGAAGACCGAGAGAGTCTTTAATGAGTTGAAGTGTGTCGAAGAGCACAAATCAAAGTATGTCATATCACTTCCACAAGAACATGCATATGAGTGGTGGAAATCAGTCCTGAGAAGCTACAGACCCCACAACCTCTGACTTCGGAGTATTTTGTTGATGAGTTCAAGAAACAATATATACCTTAAATCTACATCAATGAGAAAAGAAGGGAATTCCTAAATCACCGGCAGAGGAATATGTTATTCTCTGAATATGATAGGGAGTTAACATGGTTGAGCAGATATGACCTATCTTATAGTGGATAAGGGTGATAAGTGTTGTGGTTTTGAGGGTGGTTTGAATGATGACATTGGATATCATGTCATTTTTCTTCAGCTTAAGGACTTATCCACATATGTTTTCTCCACCATCAGTGTGGAGAAGAGAAGGAAGAGAAGAGCAGAGGAGACCATAACTAGTGCGGCATAGACAACTGGCAAGAAAGGCCATTTCTTCTTAGGATAGTCTAGAGTAGGGGATAGAGTCACTCCTAATCTAGTTCTTTTAGGATGGGACTATCCTCTAAGAATACATCAGTATCACTAACACACAGACACCTAGGGATATTGCTCCTTTATGTGAGATATGTTGGAGAAACCATAAGGGAGAGTGTCAGTTGGCCATAAGGGCTTGTTTCAGGTGCAGAGCCTAAGATCATATAAGAAGGAATTGCCCTTTGTTGATAAGCACTACACCTATATAGATAGCAGGATCAGCTCCATTCAAGAGTAGAAATTAGATGAGAGGAGGTAGAGCAAGGCCTAGCTAGACTTCTTTTAAGATAGTGAATAGGCTAAAACCCAACATAGTGAATAGGCTAAAACCCAACATAGCTCCAGTTAGGGAATATGGTATAAAGGTCCGTGAGGACTAAGGAGCCACAAACATTATAGTGAGTATGGTCTCTTTATATGGCTTAGATATATCAAATTAAGTGATTCATATGTCATATTATATCTAAGATCCAGAGATATAATTATTAAGATAAACTATTAAATTAAATTCGGACTGTAATAGGCCCAAATTTGATATCAAAGATAAAGCATGGATTTTGCCAATAATAGGGCATAATTTAATTTGAGGAATTTAATATGCAAATTACTTTGGAATTTATTATATAATGTGAATGATATGTATATTGAGTAATTATGTGCCTAATTGAACCATTAGACCCATGAAATATATGAATTAAAGATGTTGAACCTTGAGGGGTATTTCCAACATTTTGATGCTTACAAATAAAATAGCAATAATGCATTTAACAATGTTTGTGTTCTAAGTTTGTTGAACAGGACATATCTTGAATATAATATGATGCAAGAATGAAAGATAACTTTTGTAGATCAAAATAAGAGGAAATAGCAAAGTCACACCTGTGACTACTTTTGTCATGCCCGTGATATAGCTTAGCGACAACTCTTCAACATTTAAAGTTCACGGCCATGAAAGATCATTCCAACCGTGAATGATCAAATCAGTCATGCCCGTGAAAGATTGACACGCCTGTGAAATAACATGTCAAGTTCTTCAAAAGAGCTTCACGGCCAGAGTCACCACTTGAACCACGGCTTGGAAGAATGTTCACGCCCATAAAAGTATAAAGTCATGCCCGTGATGAAACACTTCAAGTTCTCCCAGAAAGCTTTATGGTCAGAGTCACCACTTATACCACTACTTGGAAGAAGATTCACGACCGTGGCACATATAGTCACGTATGTGAATGAGAATAGAGAAACATGTCAGACGTGAAGTTAAGAGTTAGTTCAACGGTAAACGACTATAATTCGTTGAGGAAGTATAAATGCAAGTCATTTATGAATCCTAACAAGAAGAACAACAATTACTTTGAATCTTTAATCTTGTTGTAGCCATTGTGCATTAATTATTTTCAACAAAACCTTTATTCTTTGTAAAAACCTAATTGCTCATAATTTCTCAGCATTATAGGTTGGTGAGTGTTTTCATTGTAATCTATTACTCAAGTGAGTTTGGGTATATTGGGTTAAGATTGAAACGATTGTAAGGGTTTATCGTGTGAATTGTAAAACATAAGGAATTGGTTTATTGTGTGAGCCATTAAAACACAAGGGAATTTCTGGGTTAGGTGTTAGCCATTGAGAGAAACACCATAGTTAGGAGCGAGCTCGTAAAAACTCCATTGTCACACTTAGTGTGTTAGAAAACTCCCAATTGAGATTAGGGAGAGGAGTAGGGTTTGTTAATACCGAAACCTCTATAAATCTTGAGTGTGATATCTCTTCATTCCTGCTCTATTTAATTTTATTCTGCATTTAAAGTTAAGAAATTTTTATTTCATAACCAATTCAACCCCCTTTCTTGGTTCATTGTTTGGGCAACAATTGGTATCAGAGCTTCTCTAGCATCAAAGCCTAAAAAGTGCTAGCAAAGATCAAGAAATAGCCAATGAAGGATTCCAAAATCTCAAGCCTTACTTTTATGGAGCAAACTACACTTATTGGAAGTTCCAGATGGAGACATAGATCGATAGTGAGGAAATTGAAGTTTGGGATAACATTCAGAAAGAATGGACACCACTAACCAGGAGAGGAGTTGATGGCGAAGAAGAAATCCTTTAAAGATATGATTGGACAGAGCCTCAATGTAGAGCAAACTTCAAAAACAAAGAGGTAATGACAATCCTCGCAAGCTCTCTATCCATTGAAGAATGTGGCAGAATCCAACACTGCCCTACCGCATATAGTATATGGAAGACATTGGAGAATTATCATGAAGAAATAAAGCAAGTTAAATCTAAGAAGATTCAACTTCTCACTTCAGAATATGAACTCTTTAAGATGAAATCCGATGAATCCATCACCGATATGACAAACTGTCTTCTAGCCATCATAAATAGCATGAGAAAGCTTGGAAAGCACTTGAGTTTGGAAGATGTAAACAACAAAATTCTGAGAAGCCTTCCTTTCAAAAACTATGGTTCAAGAGTTGCTGGTATAGAAGAAGCCAATGAAGACATGAGTGTCATGCATACCAATGTGCTTATTGGAAAACTTCTAACACACGAAATGGTAGTAAAGAGAGATAAAGAACTTGAAATCGAGCCAGAAAAAAGAAAGCCTCTAGCATTCAAAGCCTCTACTTCAAAATCTGAAGAAGAAGTTGAAGATGATGAAAAAGAGAGTGATGATGCAAATAAGGACATTGACATGCTCTCAAGGAGACTGAAAAGAATAATTGAAAAGAGAATTGGCAGGTCTCGAAACTTCAAACAAAAAAAACCTCAAACACTCCTCAAATGACTCTCAAAGGAATAAAGAGGAGGTAAAATATTATGAGTGTGGGAAGAAAGGACATATCAAACCAGAATGTCCAAAGCTCAAGAAACATAAGATAAGATATCAAAAAGATAATGGGGAGAAAGGTCACAAAGCCATATGGGATGATGAAAGCTCTTCAAGTGAAAAAGATGACAATGAAGGTGAAGAGGTCAACTTATGCTTCATGGCTTTAGAGGATCACTTCACAGATGAGGTAGGTCCTTCTATCTCATATTCATTTAATAATGATAGTAGTGATAATAATAGTGATAGTGAAGATGATGATGAGCAGATTTAAATAGAAGTATTGAACTTAGAATTAGAAAAATATAGATGTAAATTCAATACTTACAAAAATAATATTTTAAATTTGAAAAACAAAATGGAAGTTTTACAAAAGGAAAATCTTGATAATAATTCTTCTAAAGAATCTCTTCAAAAATCATTAGATGAGTACTCCTCTAGACCCTTAACTAAATCCTTACTTAAAGAGAATAATGTTTTGGAAAATGAAGTTGAGGAACTTAGAAACTCCATTTCAAGATTTCATAAAGGCAAGAAGAGTTTAGATACTCTCATAGTTTCCCAAAGACCACTTTTAATAAGACATGGTCTAGGATTTAATGGAACATCATCTTCATCTCACAAGACCACATTTGTTAAGTCTAGTGTACCACATATCTCCACATTATAAGTAATAGCCCCAAGGGCTAAGTGCACAACACATACTAAACCCTCTATTTATAAAAAGAACGGTCAAGGGTTGATTAGCCTAAGAGGGAAACCTCAAAAGGCAATCATGCTTTTATGTATAAGAGGCATGCACCTAGAAAAGCACCGATTCATCATTCATGTGCATGTCACTGCTCACAAACGCCATCTAATAGGATAATGAGACCTAAAAGCATGGTAAAACTGAAAAACACGTTTAGAGCTAAACAATGCAATTATTGTATGAAATTTGGTCATATTAATAAACATTGTTGGATAAGAAAGACTCATTGGTAACCTTCATGTGCTAACCCTCAAGGACCCAAGTTCATTTAGGTACCTAAAAATAATACTTAAATTGTAATTTTATAGGTATGCCTCAAGTCCACTATAAAAGAAAATGCTTGGCTTGTGGATGCTCAAGGCATATGACCGGAAACAAAGAGATATTCAAGGATATTAAAAGTATTGATGGTGGTAAGGTAACCTTTGGAAACAATGCTAAGGGTAAGGTAATTTGCATTGACTCCATTGGTATTAATAAAACTACTTTCATTGAAGATGTTTTACTTGTTGATGGTTTAAAACATAACTTGTTAAGTGTAAGTCAATTATGTGATAAGGAAAACCAAGTAATCTTTACCTCAAATGAATGTCTTGTCACCTCTTTTAGTGGCCAATAGATATTTAAGGGAAGTAGAGATGTCAATACTTACATAATAGACTTACACAAAATTTTTAACCTTTCCTCTAAGTGTCTTATGACTACTAGTGATGAATCTTTATTGTGGCATAGAAGGCTTGGTCATGCAAGCATGGATTTAATTGAAAGCCTTAGCAAAGGAGAGCTAGTAAGTGGACTACCAAAAGTCAAATTTGAAAAAGATAAGACATATGAACCTTGCCAAAGAGGAAAACAACACAAGTCCTTCTTCAAATCCAAAAATATTGTAAGTACATCAAAGCCTCTACAACATTTGCATTTAGATCTTTTTGGACCTACTAGAGTTGCAAGCTTATGAGGTAAACATTATGCTTTTTACATCATCGATGATTACTCTAGATTCACTTGGATAATTTTCTTAGCTCAAAAGAGTGATGTTTTTGAATCTTTTAAAAATTTTGCTAAAAGAGTTCAAAACGAAAAGGGTTATTTTATTTCAAAAATAAGAAGCGATCATGGCAAAGAATTTGAAAATGAAAACTTTGAAAACTTTTGTCTAGAACATGGTATTTCACAAAAAATTTCATCTCCTAGGACGTCTCAACAAAATGGGGCAGTCGAAAGGAAAAATCGAACTTTAATTGAAATGGCTCGAAAATGAGTATGGGTTACCAACCTACTTTTGGGCTGAAGCCACTAATATTGCATGTTATATTTCAAATTAAGTTTTCAAAAGACCACTCTTAAACAAAACTTCTTTTGAGTTATGGAATGGAAGAAAGCCCATGTTATCATACTTTAGAGTATTTGGATGTAAGTGTTTTCTATTAAATACCAAGGACAACCTTGGAAAATTTGCTTCTAAATTTGATGAAGGTTTCTTTTTAGGATACTCCACCTCTAGCAAAGCTTATAGAGTCTTTAATAAAAGGTCATTAGTTGTTGAAGAATCTATGCATGTTGTTTTTGATGAATCTAGTAAGCTTGATCTTGTGAAAGGTAGTGTTCTTGATGATATCATAGGTACAATAGAAAAGCTTGATCTTGATTATAAGAAAGATGAAAATGATCAAGAAAACCCATATCAAGATGTCTCTCTACCTCAAGCTCAAGAGAAAGATAAGCAAGAGCTTCCAAAGGAATGGAAAATGACAAAATATCACCCCAAGGATCAAATCATTGGTGATCCTACTATAGGTACAAGCACTAGATCTCATCTCAAACTTTTAGATTCTAACCTTGCTTTTGTCTCTTAAATTGAGCCTAAAAATATTGATAAGGCTCTTAATGATGAAAATTGGGTGATTTCTATGCAAGGGGAACTCAACCAATTTGAGAGAAGTGAGGTGTGGACCTTAGTTTCTAGACCCAAAGAGCATCAAATCATTGGTAGAAAATGGGTATTTAGAAATAAACTAGATAAACAAGGTTCAATAACTAGGAATAAGGCTAGGTTAGTCGCAAAGGGTTATAATCAAGAAGAAGGAATAGATTATGATGAGACCTATATCTGGTAGCTAGATTAGAAGCCATAAGAATTCTTTTAGCATTTGCATGTCATATGAATTTTAAACTCTTTCAAATGGATGTCAAAAGTGTTTTCTTAAATTGTTTTATAGAAAAGGAAGTTTATGTAAAACAACCACCGGGTTTTGAAAGCCATAATTTGCCTAATCATGTTTTTAAACTTTCAAAAGCTTTGTATGGTTTGAAACAAGCTCCAAGAGCTTGGTATGAAAGACTAAGTTCTTTCCTTTTAGAAAATAATTTTTTAAAGGGAAATGTTGACACAACATTATCTACTAAAAAGCATAAACATGATATTCTAATTGTTCAAATTTATGTTGATGACACATATTTGGGTCTACTAATGAATTACTTTGCCAAGAATTTGCTAAGTGTATGACTAGGGAATTTGGAATGAGCATGATGGGTGAGCTTAAGTTCTTCCTTGGTCTACAAATAAAACAAAGCAATGAAGGTATATTCATCAACCAATCCAAGTATGCCAAAGACTTAATCAAGAAATTTGGAATGGAATGATGCAAAAATGCCAAGACTCCAATGAGCACATCAACCAAATTGGACAAAGACGAAAAGGGTAAGAGCATTAATGAAAAGCTCTATAGAGGTAGGATCGGATCACTCTTATATCTTACTGCCTCTAGGCCCGATATAATGTATAGTGTATGCCTATGTGCTAGATTTCAATCGTGTCCTAAAGAATCACATTTGAATGCTGTGAAAAGAATCTTAAAATATTTAAATGGCACATTGCATCTAGGTTTATGGTATCCTAGAAATTCATCTGTTCATATCATAGGATATTTAGTCACAGACTATGCCGGTAGTGTCTTGGATAGAAAGAGTACTTCAAGCACTTGTAACTTTATTTGTGAATGCTTAGTTTCTTAGTTTAGCAAGAAACAAGTTTCGGTTGCTCTTTCTACCGCTGAAGCAGAATATGTGGCAACAGGATGTGACACTACAAGTCTAAGAATCCCATTCAACACTCTAGAAGTAACCATATTGACATAAGACATTATTTTCTTAGAGATCATGTTCAATATGGAGATGTTGAATTAGAATTTATCGATACAAACAATCAATTAGCAAATATTTTCACCAAGTCTCTTAATGAAGAAAGATTTAACTTCATAAGAAGAGAGCTTGGTATGCTTGATGGATTAACCTTATCTTAAGCATGATAGTCAAAATTGTCAAACCTTGAATGTTAATTTCCTTCATATGTTATTTTTTTTAATTGTCTAATCTTTTAAGGTATGAAGTGGTTAACATGATGGGAATATATGTTATAAGGTATATAAGCATCTTAGAAATCTTTAGTCTTATTTTAGACTTAGTTTTATTTATTGAAGATTTAAGGAAATTCATGCCCGTGACATATTTTTCACGGCCATGATCATAATCGATAAAAGTTCTAGTAGCTTTCACGCCTTACTTCACGACATCCTTCATGGCTGGAGGTAGTGAAGACTATGTATCATGCCCTTAACTCTTTTCTTTCACTCCAGTGAAACTCTTCATTCATGATTGTGACATTTTTTCACGACCATGAACATTAACATCAAATAATTACAGAACCATTCATGCTTTGTTTCACGAGTTGCCTCACGGTCAGAAGTAGTGAAGATTGCACTTCACGATCGTGACTCCTTTTATCACCACCGTGAAATTCATAAGTAATGCCTATGACTATTTAATGTCACAACCGTGAACTAATTCGTATCCTTTATCATGGCTAGAGCACCTCTTCAACAAACTGACCACGACTGTTCTTGTCCGTGATGGATGATTCATGACCGTGAATATGTCGACTATAAAATAGGATTCTATTATTTTTTCTCACTTTCAACTTTAAAAAATCTCTCAATTAAAACTCTCATTCAATATTTCTGACAAAATTCGGCTTCCTCATATCCTTTTCCATCTATAAAAACCTTCAAAACTCTTTCTCCTTGAAGAATCATAACATCTCAAGGTTGTTCTCAAATCCTTGGTTAGAAAATCACTCTCCAAAATCCCTTTATGAGATTATCAATAGAATCTGGCTCATGAAAAGGTACAAGGAAGAAATCTCATGCTCCGAGACGCCACGCGGACTACCTTTTCAACATCATTTTGGAGCATTGTCATCCGAGATATATTGTTCTTAAGAAAAGGCCCTTACTTTCTTCTCATTCCTTCGAGTGGAGTGTTGTCAGGACTTTCGATCTTGAGACAAGCATGACCAAACAATTGCAAGCTTGTCACCTCAAGGAATTTGCAGACATTCATCGGCCAATGCTAAGGGAACCAACTCTCAAATTTCTTAGCACTTTGCAAGTCTCTCCCACTAGAACAATCAAATTCCAACTCTGTAAGCATCTGAACACTCTCACAGCAATGGAGTTTGGCATTATCTTCAAACTTCCCTCATATGGCATTCTCAATGAGAGTGAAGTGGAATTCTATGCCAATTCGGCATGGACTCATTTTGGGTTGGATTGTAGCTGGGATGTGAAGAAGACAAAGAGCACCCATCTTCGGTCTCCTGTGCATAAACATTTACATAGGTTTCTTACCTATCGTATCTTTGCTAGAGGAGATAGCAAGGGGGCAATCTGGAAATCAGAGCTTTTTCTATTGGAGATGGCACGAAGAGGTCTAACTGTGGCTCTGTCTTGATGGTTTGCAAATCATATTCTCTTAATTGCAACAAAGCCATCGGGAGATATCTTGATTGGTTGGTATGTGACTCACTTTACAATTGAGCTTGGGTATCTAAAGCTCGATGAGCACATTTTTAACCTCATTCCAGCACATCCTTGAGACAGGTTAGATGTCGAGTCTATTATAAATATGGAGCAGCTGTTCGCATAATTTATGAGAATAATGGTGAAATTGATTGAGAAGACCAGGATTCTGATGATTTTAAAGCTGGCTTCAGGGTATCCAGCAAAGAAAATGAGCCAGAGTCAAAACAGCGACCCTAGAGGTTGAGCAAGAGGTTGGTCAATCATTGGCTTGTACCACACCTAGCTTGGCGCAGTAAGTTGCTGATCTTTTAGCACCTCACTTTGACCAATTGCAAGCTTCCATCGATGAGAGGTTGGAAAACCTCAAAGACTTCATGGAATCTCGTGTGGATAGCCTCAAGGTGGAGGTAGCATGCCTTAGAGATGGTCTGTTATGCTTGAAGCCTAATTAGAGTCCTAGTTTTTTTCATGTACCTCTTTTTTTATGTACTAATTTTTATTCTTAAGGGTGTAGGACTTTAAATTTATATTTTTAAACTTTGTAATCCTTCTCCTTCTTTTAATATAATTATCTCATTATCATTTTATGGTTTGTTTTATTGATGGCAAAAGGGGGAGAACCTAGAAATATATGCAAATGTGTAGTAAAAGGAAAATGTGTTGTATAACATATACTTTGAATATACTTTGCATATACTTAACTAGTTAAGCAAACAACTTTGATATACTTTGAATACACTTTACATATACTTAACTAGTTAAGCAAACAATTTGGTATACTTTGAATATACCTCACATATACTTTGCATATACTTAACTAGTTAATCAAACAACTTTGATATACTTTGAATATACCTCACATATACCTAACTAGTTAGCAAAGATCCATGCTATACGTCGTTCAACTCTTGCACTCTATTATTTTTGTCTTAAGCATCTTTTGAGGGGGAGACTTCTCAAAAACACATATTGCTAGATTATTTGTCACCATAAAAAAGGGGGAGATTGTTGAACCTTGAGGGGTATTTTTGTCATTTTAATGCAACAAATAAAATAGCAATAATGTATTTAACAATACTTGTGTTCTAAGTTCGTTGAACAAGATATATCTTGAATATAATATGATGCAAGAATGAAAGACAACTTTTGAAAATCAAAATAAGAAGAAATAGCAAAGTCACGCCCGTGACTACCTATGTCACGCCCGTGATATAGGTTAGCGCCAACTCTCCAACATTTAAAGTTCATGGCCATGAAAGATCATACCAACTGTGAATGATCAAATCAGTCACGCCTGTGAAATAACATGTCAAGTTCTTCCAGAGAGTTTCACGGCTAGAGTCACCACTTGAACCACGGCTTGGAAGAATGTTCAAGCCTGTAAAAGTATAAAGTCACGCCCATGATCAAACACTTCAAGTTCTTCCAAAAAGCTTCACGGTCAGAGTCACCACTTGAACCACGACTTGGAAGAACATTCACGATCGTGACACATATAGTCATGCCCGTGAATGAGGATAAAGAAACATGTCAGGTGCGAAGTTAAGAGTTGGTTCAACGACTATTTTTGCATTAAATGCATCCAAACGGCTATAATTCACTGAGGAAGTATAAATGCAAGTCATTTATGAATCCTAACAAAAAGAACAACAATTACTTTAAATCTTTAATCTTGTTGTAGCCATTGTGCATTAATTATTTCAACAAAACCTTTATTCTTTGTAAAAACCTAATTGCTCATAAGTTTTGAGCATTATAGGTTGGTGCATGTTTTCATTATAATCTACTACTTAAGTGAGTTTGGGTATATTGGGTTAAGATTGAAACACTTGTAAGGGTTTATCGTGTGAGCCATAAAATACAAGGAATTGGTTTATTGTGTGAGCCATTAAAACATAAGGTAATTTTTAGGTTAGGTGTTAGCCATTGAGAGAAATACCATAGTTGGGAGTGAGCTTGTAAAAACTCCATTGTAACACTTAGTGTGTTAGTAAAACTCCCAATTGAGATTGGGGAGAGGAGTAGAGTTTGTTAATACCTGAACCTCTATAAATCTCGTGTGTGATATCTCTTCATCCCTACTCTATTTAATTTTATTTCGCATTTAAAGTTAAGAAATTTTTATTTCATAACCAATTCAACCTCATTCTTAGTTCATTGTTTGGGCAACAAAAGAGTTATGAATTTTATAACGATAAGGGTAAATCCTAAAATATATAGCCTGGAATTAGAGTATTGGATAGTTTGGCATGCCAATTAGTGATCCAGTTATGATACCAGTGATGACACCTATATTATATCGGTGATGATACACATATTATGCTGGTGATGATACTTATATTATGTCGGTGATGACACTTATATACATATAACACTATGCTCGAATGACAATTTTATTATGCCTAGATGGACAACCCCATTATCCTAATTAATGGTTTGGTCTTAGGTGTCATGGAAAAAATTACAATAAGAAAAAAATGAAGAATATTATATGTGTGCGTTATACATGTTAATTGCTTATACCTACAAATGAATATGATAAAATAAAGTATTTAATTGAGATTATTACATGATGCATGCAACTAGACAATGTTTAATAGCATGATACATATGTAAATAGCATATTGTTGTATATTGCATGTTTATGTACACCACTAAGCCTAGTGTTTAGCATGAGAGTTTCTCTTGCATAGATATAACGAAGAATAGTCAAACGATAGTAGAAAAAGCTAATGGATATCTTATCCAATACATCAGCTATATCCTGACACTATAAGTTCCATGTTTTTGTTTCTTTTTTTTATGTGAACTAAACTAAGCTTTTAAGCAAAGATGAACATTTTTCTAAATAATACTTTTATATATATTTACCCCCTATCGGATGGCACCTACTGAATTAAAGGAATTAAAGGATTTATACGACCTATTGGATAACAGTGGGGGTGCTCCAATGTTATTTGTAAAGAAGAAAGATAACACCTTGCATCTTTGTATCAACTATAGGCAAATTAATATGATGACTATTAAGAATAGGTACTGTTGCTTAGGATCGATGACCTTTTTCAATCAATCTAAAAGTGCAGACATATATTCAAAAATAGATATTTGGTTAGGGTATCATCAACTAAAGATTAAGGAGTTAGATGTACCCAATATGACATTCAAGAATTGTTATGGTCATTATGTGTTCCTAGTAATGCCATTTGGTTTGATGAATGCACCAGTGACTTTTTTAGATCTGATGAACTAAGTGTTCAGATCTTACCTTCAACAGTTTGTAGTGGTGTTTATCAATAACATCCTTATATACTCTAGGGATCAAGAAGAGAATTATCATAATCTTAGGGTAGTGGTACAAATATTGAGAGAGAAGCAGTTGTATGCAAAGTTATCGAAGTGTGACTTTTGGCTTGAAGTAGTAAGTTTTCTTGGTTATATAGTCTCGACTGAAGGTATTCAAGTTGACCCTAATAAGATTAATGTTATTCTTAATTGGAAATCACCTTATAATTTGATAGAAGTGAGGAGTTTCCTCGGATCAACTAGATACTACATGAGGTTCGTGAAGGATTTCTCATCCATAACAACTTTTTTGACTTGACTGCTATGAAAAGATGTCTGATTTGAATGGATAGATAAATGCCAAGCAAGCTTTGATCGACTGAAGACAATGTTAATCAAAGCACCAGTCTTGACTTAGCTCATTCCACCAAAGCACTAGTCTTGACTCAACCCACTCTTGGGAAGGATTTTATTGTGTACAATGATGTTAAACATAAAAGGTTAGGCTGCATCCTTATGTAGGAAGAAAAAGTGATTATATATGCTTCCAGACAATTAAAGTTGCATGATCTCAATTATCCGACACATGATTTAGAACTAGCAGGAATAGTGTTTTCCTTGAGGATCTGAAGATATTATCTATATGGGGAAAGATATTATATTTATACTGATCATAAGAGTCTTAAGTATCTTCCCTCACAAAAAAATCTAAATTTGAGGTAATGAAGATGGTTGGAGTTGATCAAAGATCATAATTGTGTGATTGATTATTAGTCAAGAAAAGCAAATGTGGTTGTAGATGCACTAAGTAGGAAGATTTTAGCTAGTAAGCTATAATAACTTTCCTCTTTAAATTTGTGCATTATAAGTAATAATAAGATT
The DNA here is from genome assembly GCA_023653625.1 of Triadica sebifera. Taxonomy (NCBI): domain Eukaryota; kingdom Viridiplantae; phylum Streptophyta; class Magnoliopsida; order Malpighiales; family Euphorbiaceae; genus Triadica; species Triadica sebifera. The sequence goes on along the minus strand of CM042898.1, from coordinate 11,072,622 downwards.
GCACGTGTAATTAACCTTGATAATGGCAGAGATGCAAATGGCATCCACCTTGATGCAGAGAATTAAAGATGCTCAGAAGTAAGATTAACAACTAATAAAGATAGTTGAGGTAGTGAAAAAGGGACAAAAGTCTAAGTATTCATTGATAAAAGATGGCACAGTATACTTCATGAATAGGATTTATGTGCTAAGTGTAGAAAAACTGAAGCAAGATATCTTGAAAGAATCATATGAGATGGTATATATTATGCATCCAAGAGGGAACAAAATGTACCAAGATTTGAAAGCTAAATACTAGTGGCCAAGAATGAAAAAGGATAACACAGAGTATGTTGCCAAGTGTCTAATATGTTAACAAGTGAAAGATGAACACCAGTTACCCACAGGATTGTTACAACTGATACTAATACCTGAATGGAAATGGGAGAAAGTCACTATGGATTTTGTGTTAGGGTTACTAGTGACTCGGAAAAAGCATGATTCAATGTAAGTTATAGTGGATCGATTGATGAAATCAACACACTTTTTACCAGTTCTGATGGATTATCCGTTGAACAAATTGGCTAAGATTTATGTAAATAAGATCGTAAGACTACACGGAGTGTCAGTGTCTATCATTTCTGATAGAGATCTCAAATTTACTTTGCAATTCTAGAAGAGTTTACAACAGGCTTTGGGACCCCACTCAGTTTTAGCACTACTTTCCATCCACAGATAGACGGATAATCGAAATGGGTAATTCAGTTGTTAGAAGATATGATGAGAAGTTGAATGCTCAATTTTGAAGGAAGTTGGGATCAATATCTACCTCTTATGGAGTTTGCCTACAACAACATTCATCAAATAAGTATAGGTATGGCTCTGTATGAGGCATTGTATGGAAGAAAGTGCATGACACCGATTTATTGGATCAAACTAAGCGAGAAAAAATTTACCGGGCCATATATAGTATAACAAAAAAAAATTAGAAAGTTAAGTTATTAAGGAAAGACTGAAGACAACTCAAGATTGACAAAAAATTATATGCCAATCTAGAAAGGTTAGACATAGAATATGCTGTGGGAGATAAAGTATTTCTTAAAGTTTTGCCTTGGAAGAAAGTGTTAAGGTTCGATAAGAAAGGGAAGTTGAGTCTGAGATTCATTGGTGCCTATGAGATTTTTGAAAGAATGGGCCAGTGGCATGTTGATTAGCCCATCCGCTAGAGTTAGATAAAATGCATAACGTGTTTCATGTTTTGATGTTGAACAGGTATAGGTCAGATCCCACACATGTTATTCTAGTTAAAAGTATAGAAGTTCAGACTGATCTAATTTATGAAAAAGAACTAGTGGCTATTCTAACACGTAAAGAGAAAGTTCTACAGAACATGAGAGTTCCTTTAGTTAAAATGTTGTGGCAGAATCATTCTAGAGAATAAGCCATGTGGGAAAGTGAGGAGGTCATAAGGAGGCAATATGCACAACTGTATAGCACAGAATAAATAGACAAAATTTTGAGAATGAAATTTATTTTAAGGGGGAAAGGATGTCATATAAGCTAATTTAGGGCTTGAGTCAGACGTGTCACAAAATCAACGTGTTGGACCGACTGAAGTGTAAATTCATATTTTAATGGGAAAATAATTAAAATAATTGCAAATAATTATGGAAAATGTATAATTAAGTATTTAAAGTTTTTAAAGATGTTAGATTATGGTAGAAACTAAAATGTAAAATTTTAAAAGTTTATGGGTTAATTTGTAATTTACCAAAAATTGGAGGATTAATTGGGATAATTACAAATTAAACATACAAATTGGACACAATAATATATGTTTGCCGACCACCATAAGAACAAGAGGATTATCATGTTAATTAACATAAATTATCATGGTTTAAGGTCAAATGGAGGGACCCATATTGAGACTTTTGTTTCTTTCTTCTTCTTTTCTTCTTCTTTATCTCATTTATTTTTCTCATTTTCTGCACTCCAAATCAACCCCAAGTCCCCCACATTCTCTATAGACAAAAGGTTACTTCTAGTGAGAGAAAATGAGAAAGAAAAAAGAGAAAAGTGAGAAAAGACCATTTTCATACATGAAAGAGCTTGAGAAAGTTAATGGAGCAAAAAGATAGTGGAAAAGAAAAAGAAAAGAGGAGAAAGAAACCTTAGGATTTCGGCCATAAAAATACAAAGGTGAAGATAAAGTGAATTTTCTTTTCTTCCATATTTTTCTCTAAAGGAAGACAGTGATTATAACTCATTTGGAGCATGTTTTTTAGGAGAGAGAGTTTAGGATTTAGAGACATGTGAAGAAAGAGAGGTTTTTAATGATGTTTTTAATGATGTTTTTATATATTTTAGGAGCTCAAGTAGACAAGGAATAAACTCAAAGGAGCAAAGAAAAAGAGAACGAGAAGTGAAGGGAAAGGAAAAACATAAAGTTTTATGTAAGTGCATAATTTAAGACAATAGCCTATAAATTTTGTTATGTGTTTGCATGATTTATTTGTTTGGCATATTAGTTGTAATTATAATGGATTTGGCTTTGTGATTTTTGCTTGAATTTGGTAAAAATTCAATTGTGTTGATTGTATATTTTGCTAGATTTTATGGAACAATCTGTATAAATATTGCTATAAGTTAAGTTCTGGAAATCAGATTATTGCATTATTTATTGGGTTTGAAACTTAAGTCATAGGTCTAAAAATTTCATGGAGAACATAAAAACCTAATTTTAACTTTAATTATGGTTAATTTAGGAACAAATATTGGACCAAAAAATTTTGGCAATATTTTTAAGGAGCGGTCAGTATTTAATTGAATATATCTTTTGCTATATAACTTCACATTAAGTAATTCAAATTGTATATTAAATATAAGATCCAAAGCTATAATTCTTAAGAGACTATTAAACTAACTTTGGACTGTAATAAGCCCAAAATTAAGATCAAATATGGAGTATAGAATCTGCCAGTAATATGACAAAATTTAAGTTGAGGGATTTCATAAGTAAATTATATTAGACTTTATTATATAATGCAAATGATATATACATTGTGTAATTATGCAATTAATTGAACCATTAGATGCATTAAAATGTATAAATTAAAGAGTTATGAATTTTATAAAAATAAGGGTAAGTCCTAAAATACCTAGCCTAAAACTAGAGACTTGCATAGTTTGACATGTCAATCAGGAGTCTAGTTATTATGCTGATGATGATACATATATTATGCCAATGATGACACTTATATTATACCGATAATGATACTTATATGTGCATACTACTATATCTGGGTGATAATTTTATTATGCCTGGATAGTCAACCCCGTTATCCTGATTAATGACTCAGTCTTAGGTGTTATGGGCGAAATTACACTAAGAATAAAATGAAGAATATTATGTGTGTGTTATACATGTTAATTACTTATACCTTCAAATGAATATGATAAAATAAAATATTTGTATGAGATTATTACATAATGCATGTAGGTAGAGAAAGAAAAAAATGCTTAATAGCATGACACATATATAAATAACATATAGTTATATATTGCATGTAATAAAATATATTTCTTTATTTATATACACCACTAAGACAAATACTAGCGTGAAAGTTTCTCTCACGCAGATGTAATAAAAAATTGTAACACCCTTCGATATAATTAAAAATAATATCAATTATACGAAAAGATGTTACGATGCATATGAGTTAAAAATGTAATGATTTAAAACTTTCATGCACCATGGTCATGATGACTTAAATAAAATAAAATATCAACAAAAGTTTGATAAAATACAATTAAATACATAAATTAACGGGCAGCACTACCCCAAGCTTATACAAAATGAGTAGTTATATAACTACATATCTTCGAAATACAACATGTAAAACTATAACTATCCAATACACAAAACAATCAAAAAGTACAACCGTGTATCACCCAGCCTAAATATATATCTAAGGCTCTAATCACTGGGCGTCCTCCTCTAAGCTCTAAAGCTATGCATGGGAAGCCTATATTCTAAGCAACTCGTGTCTAGTGGTACATAACAACATGCAAAGTACACACACATGACATATATATAACATGCATGGTATAATCACCGAGCTACTAAAACAACTTACCTTGAAGTCCGCACATGCACTAGCTAGTATACTATATGATATACCATAAAGATCTCATATATATATATATATATATATATATATATATATATATATATATATATAAAATGTACATTGAACATTGTATATCAAACAACCAACCAAATCATACAAGTGTACACCACACTTAGAATTATTTACTTACCATTACTTATCATTACTTACCACCTCATAACGAATCAATTTCGATTCATAAGCACCTCATAACAAATCAATTTTGATTCACAAGCAAACATGTAAGATTTTCAAGTTAAGCAGCTTTACGCCTGTGAAGAACCTTTTATAGCCGTGAAGCACTACTTCATAGGTAGTTTATCTATAAACCAAGTCATGATTCAACCCATGAATCATCACACATTTACGCCCATGATCAGCCATTCACAGGCGTGAACCAAATCATGAAACAACTATGAAGCTACCCGTGAAAGAGTCTACTTCAACACCCGTGAACCCTCATTCACCGTCGTGAATCTAGAAAATTTTCAAATTTCATACCAAAACAGAGCATAGCCATTTTCATACTATTCTCACATGTATTTTTCTCTACGGTTTATTAATGTCAGTCATCCTATCAACACTCCAGTATGCATTTTAAACTTTTATCATAACCATATACTTTATAATCATTTATATTAACTAAAATGATTCATCAAACACTACAACATAATCATTTAACATAAAAACTTCCATCATGCATATCAACCCCAAATATCACAGATTTTGTTTTGCAATAATCATTCTGACATGCATTCAATTCACACCAAGATATAAATGCAAGATTAAAGCTTAAAAGGTAGTTATGTACAAACCTTACACCTAGGATGGAGATTAGCTAAATCTTGAGCTCTTCAAGCTTGTTCTCTCCTTGAGATAGACTTTTAACACCTCTACCCACTTCTAGACACAAGAAAATGACCCCTTAGCTTCTTGAATATGAACCAAAAGCAAGAACACCAAAACCAACCCTCACTTTGTAACCCACAACTCTCTCTTTCTCATTTTTTTTCTTTCACTTTACTATCATAAAACTAAGCATTTTAAGATTCAACCATGGAGGAAAAGAGTATCTGAATGAGGAAGAAGATGCAAATGGTGTGTTAGGTTGGTTAATAGAGAGTGGAGAGTTGATTTAAAAGGATAGCAAGAAGGAAAATGTGACTGTCTCACCTGCCCATATTGTCTAGGCTTCACGGTCATGACTCGTCTCTCACAGGCGTGAACCACTATTTCACGATCATAAAGAAAAACTTTTTACGGTTGTGAATAACCCTATCACTGTTATTAATTAAAACTCGATATTTATGGCTGTGGCACCCATAGTCACATGCATGAAACATCTGATTTTAGCAACTCTCAAACTTCCAATACTTCATTTAACCTCCAACTCTCACTAATCAAGAACATAACTTATAGGCCCTAATTACGGGAGTTACATTTTTCTCCCCCTTAAGATATTTCATTCCCGAAATTACCTATCATGATGTCTCGAAACAACTGAGGATATTGAGCCCTCATCACTTCCTTGCTTTCCCAAGTTGCATCTTCAACAGTATGGCTCTTCTTTAAAACTTTCACTAGTGGAACTCACTTGTTCCTGAGTTCCTTTACTTCACGAGCTAAGATCTCTACTGATTCCTCTTCATAAGACAAATCCAGTCTCAATTCTATGCTTTCCATGGTGATGATGTGAGGAGGATTTGACCAATACCTCCTCAACATGGATACATGAAAGATATTATGTATCCTACTCAACTCTAGCAAAAATGTTAGTATGTATGCAACTAGTCTAATCCTCTTTAAGATCTCATAAGATCTAATGAACCTAGGGCTCAACTTGCCCGTTTTTCCAAACCTGATAACCTTCTTCTATGGAGATACCTTGAGAAATACCTTGTCTCCCACTAGGTATTTGACATCCTTCCTCTTGAGGTCCGTATAGGATTTCTATTTGTTGGAAGCTGCTTTTAGTCGATCTCTAATGATCTTCACTTTCTCTTCAGTCTCTTATACAAGATCTGGCCCCACTAGCTTCCTCTCATTAAGCTTAGTCCAACACAACGGTGTCTGACACTTTCTACCATAAAATGCCTTATACGAAGCCATCTGGATACTGGACTGATAACTTTTGTTGTAGGTGAACTCCATCAACGAAAGATATCTATCCCAACTTTCCTCAAACTCAATCACACAATATCTCATCATGTCTTCTAAGATTTGAATAACTCTCTCTGATTGACCATCTGTCTAAGAATGGAAATTTGTGCTGAAGTTGATCTTGGTACCTAAAGCTTGCTGTAGACTACCCCAAAACTGTAATGTGAACCACGGATCTGAATCCAAAATGATAGAGACTGGAACTCCATGAAGATGTACTATCTCATTCATGCATAACTCTGCCAACCGGTTTAAATGATAGTCTCCTGCATATGTAAGAAGTGTGCCGACTTTGTTAACCTATCCACGATCACCCATATGACATCGTACTTTCTAGATGTCAAAGGTAATCCAATCACAAAATCCATAGTGATTTTCTCCCATTTCCATTCTGGCATTGTGATTTGCTGCAACAACCCTGAAGGTACCTGATGTTTGGCCTTTACTTGCTGACATTTAAGATATCTAGTCATGAACTATGTGATGTCTTTCTTCATCACTAACCACCAATATGCCCCTTTTAAATTCTGATACATCTTGTTATTCCCTGGGTGCATTGCAAATCTTGTCTCATGGGTCTCTCTCATAATATTTTGTCTCAACTCTGAGATATATGGCACACATAACCTGCCCTGGTAGTGTAAACTACCATCTGGCTCGATTGAGAAATCTAGTCTCTCCCTTTAGAGACCAAAATGATCAACTCCACTAGCTTGTCATCAAGCTTATGTGCATATCTAATTTCTTGACCCAAGGATGGTCGGATGTGCAGCTTTGCCAAAGTCTTCCTACTGAGTGTATCGGCTACCATATTAGCCTTTCCTGGATGATAATCAATTACACAGTCGTAATCCTTTATCAATTCTAACCATCTTCTTTGCCTCAAATTTAGATCCCGTTGTGTAGAAAAAAACTTCAAACTCTTATGATTTGTAAAGATGTGGCATTTCTCTCTGTATAGATAATGATACCAAATCTTCAATGCAAAGACAGTGGCTACCAACTCTAAATTGTGCATCGAATAATTGTTCTCATAAGGCTTCAACTGTCTGGATGCATAGGCAACAACTTTCCCTTTTTGCATTAACATGCAACCCAATCCGTTATGTGATGCATCATTTTAAATAACATATTCCTTATTCGAAATCAGTTGTGTCAACACTGGAGCTTCTGTTAAAAGACTCTTAAGCTGATTGAAACTGTTTTGGCACTTGTACGTCCATTTGAACTTGATGTCTTTCCGTAACAACCTAATCAAACAGAAGCTATCATAGAAAACTCCTTGACAAATCTTCTATAATATCTTGCTAAGTCGAGAAAACTCCTGATTTCTATCACATTCTACGACAAATTTCAATCCAAAATTGCCATGACCTTGACTAGATCCACTCTAATCCTGTCAGTCGATATCACATACCTAAGAAAGGCAACCTCATCAAGCCAAAACTCACATTTGGAAAGCTTGGCATACAACTTATGTTCCCTGAGAGTCTACAAGATCATTCTCAAATGTTGCTCGTGCACATCCTTAGTTTTTGAATACACTAAGATATCATCTATGAAAACCACAACAAACTGGTCTAGAAATAGTCTAAAGATCCGGCTCATTAGATCTATAAAAGTTGTTGCAGCATTGGTCAACCCAAAAGGCATAACCAAAAACTTATAGTGACCATATCTAGTTTGAAAAGTGGTCTTCTCTACATCACCCGCTTTGATTCTCAACTAATGGTATTTCGATCTCAAATCAATCTTAGAGAACACCCCTACACCTCTCAACTAATTGAAGAGATCATCAATTTGTGGTAACAAATACCTGCTCTTAACCGTCACCATATTGAATTGTTTGCAGTCTATGCACAACCTCATAGACTTGTCTTTCTTATTGATGTATAACAATGGTACACCCTAAGGAGATACACTCTGTCTGATAAAGCCCTTATCCAACCTTTAACTCTTTCATTTCTAATAGAGCCATATGATATGGTGCTAATGATATAGGAGTTGTACCTGAAGTAAGCTTAATTGAGAATTATATCTCTCTTTCTAGAGGTAGCCCTGGTAACTCATCTGGAAACACATCTAGGAACTCTTTTACAGTTGGAATATCCCTAAGATCTGGGCTCTCCCTCCATCTGTCAACTACGTGAGACAAATAGGCCTCACACCCATTTCTAATCATCTTTTGTTCTTTCATCATGGAGATGATCCTCATTTTCTGTGAGGATCTCTCCCTTTGTATAACAACTATCTCATCTTCTGATGTTCTCAATTCAATTGTCTTCATCCTGCAGTCCATTACTGTACCCTGCCGAGAGAGCCAATCGATACCCAGGATAACATCATACTCATAAAAGGGCAATTCAATCAAAATTTTCGTGAACTCTTTCCTTTAAACCACAACAGGACAATTCTTATACTCTCGGTTCACTATTGTGTTATGGCCTAAAGGGCTAGTCACCTCTATCTCATAATCTAATCTCTCTGCTAACATGTTATTTCGGTTAGCTATGTGGGTACATATATAAGAATGCATGGAGCCCGAATCTATCAAAGCAATTAAAACTGAGTCAAAGAGAAGAAATGTACCAACAACCATGTCTGATGCATTCAGATCCTCTCTAGCCTTCATAGCATAAGCCCTTGATAGTGTTTTGCTAGATCCTAGCCTATTTATTATCTTTGATACGACCAGTTTAGATCCACCTTTCCCTAAACTGGCTTGTCCCCGTCCCCTAGTTTATGTCAGCATCGAACCTTGAATTTGAGTGGGAGTCTCAACCATCTGTAAAGGACAATCTCCCCTATAGTGTTCTTGAGACCCACACCTATAACAAGCTCTTAAGGGTCCCCAACACTCTCCTTAGTATTTTCTGACCACATGATGCATACTCCAGTGCTATATCTCTCCGCGTCTAGCATTGACTACTGGAAGCCATAAAAACAACTCATGATGATGGTACCTGTCTAGCTGCATCGTGCGGTTTGATCTCCATACTCGCTCTTTAGCCCACACATCAACAGAGAATAGCCCATATCCTAGTCATACAGGATAATACTTGCTCACATGATACACCTATCCCATCTAGGTTCAGAACCGCCTAAACTTGGCTCTGATACCACAAAATATAATACCTTTCGATATAATTAAGAATAATTCGAATTATACCAAAAGATGCTACAATGTACATGAGTTAAAATGTTATAATTTAAAACTTTCATGCACTATGACCATGATGACTTAAATAAAATAAAACATCAATAAAAGCATGATAAAATAAAATTAAATACATAAATCAACGAGCAGCACTTGCCTAAGCTTATACATATTGAGTAGTTATAAAATTACATGCCTCTAAAATATAGCATGTAAAACTATACTGAACCCACAAAACAATCAACAAGTACAATTGTGTATCACTCATCCTAAGTGTATATCTAAGGCTATGATCACTAAGCGTCGTTTTCTATCAATCCTCTCCTAAGCTCCAAACATGCATATGGAAAGCCCATACTCTAAGCAACTTATGCCTAGTTATACATAACAACATGCAAAGCACAAGCACATGACATATATATAATATGCATGATATACTCACCAAGCTACTATAATGACTTACCTCGAAGTTCGCACATGCACTAACTCACATACTACATGACATACCATAAAGATCTCATATATATATAAAGAACACATTATACATGGTATATCAAATAACCAACCAAAACCATACAAGTGTACACCACATTTATAAGTATTTACTTACCATTACTTATCATTACTTACCATTTTGCTACCCATTATACTCATAACTAGACTAAAATGGATACGACTATTCTATATCTCTCACTACAGACACCTGCCTAAGCTTTCTAGAATACCTGTATGGGAAAAATGAGAGCATAAAAAACCTATGAGGGAAGCCCACCTGACTAGGCCCTAAGCCTCTAAAACATCTCATATCTATATATAACCCAATCGAGGAAGCTCTCATTGCTTACCCTTGGGCCTTCAATATGTCTCAATCGTGACCAATATGTCACACGGTACCGATCTCCCCCCTTAATGGTATGTCATCTATCCTAACTATAGTCCTAGTAAAAGTATTGGGCTTACAATTTCACAACACGTACCACATATATTTCATATTGTTCATCAACCATTATTTCTCACAAATCGTAACCACAATATGTATTCTCATAACATACTATAATCTTATGACTGAGGTATACCACCTCATGAAGAATCAACTTTGATTCACAAGCAAATATATAAGATTTTCATGTTAAGCAGCTTCACGAATGCCTGTGAACAACCTTTCACGACCGTGAAACACTACTTTACTGGTTGTTCACCCATGAACCAAGCCATGATTCAACCCGTGAATCATCACACATTTACAACCGTGATCATCCCTTCATGGGCGTGAACCAAACCATGAATCTAACTGTGAAGCTACCCGTGAACGGCTCTGCTTCAACATTAAAACTCATTTTCATGACCTTCTCACCTGTGAATCTAGAATTTTTCTAGATTTCATACCAAAATAGAGCACATTTATTTCCATACCATTCTCATATGCAATTTTCTCTACGATTGACCAATGTTAGCCATCCTATCAACACTCCAGCATGCATTTTAAATTTTTATCACAAACATCCGTGAGTGAAAATATTTTATTTGATTATAAAAAAATATAGGTTAGGACTAGTTTAGAAGTAAAATTTGGAGTGAAAATGAGGTCAAATAAGACCTCAAAAGTCAAAACTAAGAAAAAAGATGGGATCTAGTTTAATAAAATAATTGGTTGACCGTACTTTGACCAGGCCAAGAAAAATAGAAAACGACATCTAAAAAGTTATTTTAAGGTATGGATAGACTCTAAATAATATTTAGGATTTTGACAATAAAAAATGAATTTTACGGTAATATTGAAAATTGAATTATCAGTCCGGTTTGAGTGAGCCAGACAGAAAATAGACTCCGATTAAGTTGAAACTTTTTGTGTAGACATATATAAATATTTTATGAATTTTGGAATTAAAATTGAGTGAAATTGAGCTTGGAAAGTGATATAAATAATTTAGAATTGCTAAATGGGACTTAATTTTACAAATGGGCATAATGGAGTTGGATCTCTTGTCTTGGCCGAAGCCCAACCCATTCCAGCCACCTATATATGCTCAAAAATATCATAATTCTCTAGAGAATTCAACACCTTATTCTCCCTCTCATGCTTCTCCCTTGGCAAAATAGGTTTCTCATTCTTCTCCACCAAAAATTCTCTTATTTTCTCTTATTCTTACACCAAAATTAAGTACCCTCATATTATTTCAGCCCCTCTATTAGCTAGTTGAGATCTCCAATCTTTAATTAATGGGTTAGAGGTGGAAGAAATTAAAGGATTCAAGTGAGGGTATAAAATTAAGGTAAGAGAATTTAAGAGCTTTAAATTTATTTAAGGGTTCCAATAGGAAGTTTAAGGTATGTAGATTATATTTATGAAGTTAGATTGAATTATGGAAGCAAAAATAATGGTAATTTTATTTTTGTATAATTTTGGCCATGGTAGGGAATCAAGGAAGAGAAGGAACTTCAAAGGAAAAAGGTAAGAAAAAGGAAGTCTAGGAAGGCTAAAGAAAAGAAATAAGGTTAGTGATTTCAAAATCTACCTATATCCATTGTTAAAGCATGAATTAGGGTTATGTAAATTAGAAATTTTGTGTGTTTTGCATGAATTTGTAATTAATGCTTAAAACATGATTAAAAGATTCTAAAAAGTGAATTAGAATGCTTAATTTCAATTAAAAAAAAATTCATTAGTGGAAATTAGAAAATATGACCCTATTATGTGAAAATGCATATTAAGGCATAAATACATTTTAGTGTAATATTATGATACATATGGAATAATGAAAGTATAAATTAGTGAAATAAATAATTAGAAGGTGAGAGAAAAATTTTAATGATGGAAATTAAATATAGGCTGAAATATAAAGAAGGAGAAATTAATATTTTTCTTGCTAATTGAATGAAAATTTAGTTATGAAATGTAAGAAAATATGATATTGAGTGTGTGTAAATTTATTGAGAATTTTTAAATAATATATTGAATATTTTTCTAATCATTGATTATATTATGCATGAAATGAAAATTTATGAATGAAGTGTGTTTAGTGATGCTTAATGACTTAATTGATTATTCATAATGAAATATTGAGATATTAGAATGGAAAGTGTGAGAAATTATGATAGTGATATAATTGTGTGGATGAATAACATATTAAGTGAGTAATAATATAATAAAAAGAATGGAATTTATGAATTTAATGGAAATGGAATTAAAGGAGTAAAATAATGCCCTTAGTTATTTTCTGATGGTTAAATCTAGCTCAGGATATAATTGGCTAGCCAAAGGGACACCATTACTGCGATGCGGGTCATGGCGACTTGCTTATATAGGCGAATGATGGTCTACTTCAGTGATTCAGTGTACAGTGCAGTGCTCGGGTGGTCATTCGAGATTACTCTTCAGTATAGTGGACTCTTAGAGTCCACGTCCCATGTATCCGGTCTGAAAATTTTCTATTTGATTAAAATTAGGGGCAAATGTGAATACAATGAGTACAAATTATTTAAGCGAAAAATATGATAAGAAAATATGCAAGTAAAAAATATGATAAAAGTACCAAATGTGAATTAAATGATAAAAAAATAAAAATAAAAATAAAAATGATTAAAGTGACAAATATGATAAAAAATGATAGAAATGACAAATATGATAAAAGTGACAAATATGATAAAAATTATAAAAGTGACAAATATGATAAAAATGATAGAAATGACAAATATGATAAAAATGACAAATGTGAATAAAAAGTCGTAAAAATGATGAAAGTAAAAATATATGATAAAAATTATTTAAGTGAAAAATATGGGTAAGAAAATATGTAAGTGAAAAATATGATAAAAATGATAAATGTGAAAAATGTGAGAAGAATGATATAAGTGATAAAAATGGTATAATAATAATAATAATGATAAATGTAACAGAATAGTAAAATTGAAAAATAAAATTTAAGTGGAAGAAAAATGTTAAATTATGTAGTTAAAAAGAAAATAAATGAAAAATAAAAATATTAGTGGCAAAAGTGTAAATAAATGTAAAGCAATGACAAGATTGTAAATAAATAGAATTTTAGGGACTAAAGTGAAATTTGTACCTAATTAAATAAAGGATTGAAAAGAAAATAAAGAAGAAAGAAAGGAATGGTTAATTAAAAAAATAAAGTAAAATGGACAAAATTGAATGAAATTGAAAGTTCATGAGTAAACTGAAAAAAAGAACTTAATTGAATATTTTTTTAAAATTAATTAAGATATTAAATAGTGAATTAAGGATAAATGAAAATAAAGTATTGATAAAAAGAATTATATATTAAAGAGAAAATAAAAATAGTGTATTAAAAATATTATTAAATGTATAAATGCATTAAAATATATAAATGTCAGTGAAAATTTTTAAATTAATAATCACCATTGAGCATATTAATGCTCAGCACGTAGTTATTTGACTGCGTACAGATAGTAGCGGGAAAGGTATGAGCAAGCATACAAATTTTGGGAGCTGAAAAAAGAATAATTAATAGTAGGTTAGTATCAAGAATTACATGTGCATATATATGTTTAGATATGGAGTTGTAGAAATAAAATGTTGTACATATTATGATAAAGAACATCTGTGAATTATTATTTGTAAATAATGGAATGTCAGCTTGTGGTTGAATGAAAAATATTGTATTATATGTGTATTGTTGTGCCCAAAAATAGACTGTGGATTGTTTGAATTGCAGGTGAGGTAATTAATTTATAGTCATTATACTGCCGAAATTTTTGAAAAAATGAAAAAGATTAATAAGTGCTAATAATATTATAGTTATTAAATTAAATTAAGAAAATTTTTTTGTGGCACACATTGGCTGTCATCGTATTAACCCACATAATGTACGTATAAAATGATTGTTATAAGGATGTCACATCCAGAGAGTTTCATGTCCAAAGTCACCACTTGGACCATAACTTGGAAAAATATTCACGTCTATGAAATTATCAGTCACGCCTATGATCAAACACTTCCAATTCTTCTAAAAAGTTTCATGGTCAGATTCACCACTTAGACTACGGCTTGGAAGAACATTCACAACTATGAAACATATATTCACGTCTGCGAATGAGGACAGAGAAACATGTCAGGTGCGAAGTTAAGAGTTAGTTCAACTACTATTTTCGCATTAAATACACCTAAACGACTATAATTCACAGAAGAAGTATAAATGCAAGCCATTTATGAATCCCAACAAGAAGAACAACAATTACTTTGAATCATTAATCTTGTTGTAGCCTTGTGCATTAATTATTTTTCAAAACAAACTTCTATTCATTGTGAAAACCTAATTGCTCATGATTTGCAGAGTATTTTAGTTTGTTAAGTGTTTTCATTGTAACCAATTACTCAAAAGTGAGTTTGGGTATTTCAGATTAAGAGTGAAACACTTGTAAGGGTTTATCATGTGAGCCATAAAACACAAGAAATTGGTTTTTGTGTAAGTCATTGAAAAACACAAGGGAATTTATGTGTTAGGTGTTAGCCATTGAGAAAAACATCATAGTTGGAAGTGAGCTTAAAAAACTCTATTGTAACACTTAATGTGTTAGTGAAACACCCAATTGAGATTGGGGAGAGGAGTAGGGTTTGTTAATACTCGAACCTATACAAATATTGTGTGTGATATCTCTCCTTCCTTACTCTATTTTAAGTTATTCCGCACTTTCAAGTTAAGCAATTTTTTTAGTTGCTAACCAATTCAACCCCCTTCTTGGTTCATTGTCTAGGCAATAATTGGTATCAGAGCTTGGCTAGCAACAAAGCCTAAAAAGAGCTAGCAAAGATCAAGAAATGGCCAGTGAAGGATTTCAAACTCTCAAGCCTTACTTTGATGGAGCAAACTATGCTCATTGAAAATTCAAGATGGAGACATATCTCGATAATTAGGGAATTGAAGTTTGGGATAGTTTTCGGAAAGAATGGACATCGCCAACTACGAGAGGAGTTGATGGTGAAAAAGAAGTTCTTTCAAGAGATGATTGGACATAGCCTCAACGAAGAGCTAATTTCAAAAAGAAAAAGACAATGACAATCTTTGCAATCTCTCTATCTATTGAAGAATGTGACAAAATCCAACATTTTCCTACCGCATACAGTCGCGGGCGTGACTTTGCTATTTCTTTGATTTTAAGCTTCAAAAGTTGTATTTCAATCTTGCTTCATGTTCTAGTTAAAGTATCTCCTATTTCACACACTTAGAACACAAATATTAAATACATTATTGTTATTTTATTTGTTATCATTAAAATGACAGAAATGCCCCTTAAGGTTCAACAATCTCTCATTTTTTGATGGTGACCAATAATCTAGCAATATGTGCTTTTGAGAAGTCTCCCCCTCAAAAGGTGCTTAAGATAAAATAAAAGAGTGCAAGATTTGAAAGAGTTATAGCAAAGGTATTTGCAAACTAATAAGATATATGCAAGGTATATCTTAAGTATATATCATCAATTAACACATGTATTACCAAGTGTATCCAAAGTATATGTGAGATATATCTTAAGTATATCTTATGCATTTAAAAGGAGATCAGAGTAAGTTCAAGTTTGCAAAGTATATGTGAGGTATATCTTATGCATATAAATAAAATTTTTTAAAAGATTCAAAAGTGTTAAACCTTGAAGGGTATTTCTATCATTTTGATGATAACAAATAAAATAGCAGTATTGTATTTAACATACTTATTTTCTAAGTCTATTAAACAGGGCATGAAATAAAATAGCAAGAATAGAGATTGGAAGAATAATCCTTGAAAGACAAAATTAAGGAAGTAGCATGTTCACGCCCGTGACTCTATGTGTCACGCCCGTGAAAGAGCTAACCGTTACCAAAACGAACATTTAAATTTCACGACCATGAAGGAAGAACAAACCATGAAATGGACATTTAATGTCACTCCCGTGAATGAAAATGTCACACCCGTGAATGTTCATGACATTTTCATCCAGAGAGCTTCACGACCAAAGTCACCCCTTGGATCACGGCTGAGAAGTTTGTCACGCCCGTGAATATGTATGTCACGCCCGTGACCCAATGTTTCAAAACATTTGAGAGAGCTTCAGACATTTAATGTCACGCCCGTGAATGATGAAAGAGAAAAATGTCAGGCGCGATTATTTGGTTGGTACAACGGCTAGTTTCATATTAAATGCACCCTAACGGCTATAATCAGCCAAGGGAGTATAAATGGAAGTCATTTATGCATTCAGGATAAGAGGATAGTAAATACTTTGAATTAAAATCTTATTACAAGCTACTTGTACATTCAATTCTTTGAGAACCAATACCTATTCTCTGTAAAAATATTTTTGCTCTTCAGTTATTGAGCAATAAAGATTTGTGAGTGTTTTTCTCTATAATCATTTATTACTCAAGAGAGTTTTGGGTATTTCTGGGCTAAGAGTAGAACATTTGTAAGGGTTAGTTGTGTGATCCTCTAAAACACAAATTAAAGGTTGTTTGTGTGAGCCTGTAAAAACACAAAGTAAAGGTTGTTTATGTGAGCTTGTAAAAACACAAAGTAAAGGTTGTTTGTGTGAGCCTGTAAAAACACAATGTAAAAGTTATTTGTGTGAGCCTGTAAAACATAAGGAATTGGTTATTGTGTGAGCTATTAAAACACAAGGGATTTCTGGGTTAGGTGTGAGCCATTGTGAGAAACACCATAGTTGGGAGTGAGCTTGTAAAACTCCATTGTAACACTTAGTGTGTTAGTGAAACTCCCAATTGCGATTGGGGAGAGGAGTAGGATTTGTTAACACCCGAACCTCTATAAAATCCTTGTGTCAAATTTCTCTATCCCTCCTAAAATTAATTTCTTATTTCCGCACTTTAAAGTTTATTTTTTGAAATTCCAATTCAACCCCCCATTCTTGGCTTAATATCTGGGCAACAATTAGTATCAGAGCTTTGTCTAGCATCGAAGCCTAAAATGTAACATCCTTGACCTTCCCCACATGCATTTCATTGAACATAAGCATATTGCATACAATTCAATTGAACACGTGCATTTCACACATATTTTCTTAGAAACAATTTCATGACAAGCACTAACTACGTGTCTTAGTATTTGGCAATTATATCGAGTCACATGTGTATCCTTCTAACCTAAATGATGATAACAATGCATTAGAAATAAATTGAATAAGGTGACTAAATTAAAGTAAGAAAAATGATTAGATTAAGATTAGTAAACATTTACATTGTTAATTTAGTTAAATCGGGCCAAATGATTAAGTTGTATTATTGTGTGAATTAGTGGAATTATAAATATATGTAAATAATAATAATAATATAGACAAAATAAAATTAAAATGACACAAAAGAGAAATATAATATAAGAGAAAAGAGAAATGATAAGAGAAAAGAGAAGAGAAAAAGAGAAAAAGAGAAAAGAATAAAAAACAAGTTGGCTTTATGTTCATTTTTCTTCCCCATTTCTGCCTTTTCTCCAGGCTGACTTCTTCTTCATTTTCCTCCATTTCAGAATTCAATTATTCCTTGTTTCACTTAGTTTTTGAAGCTAATTGATCCCTTGCAAGGTCCTTCTTGGTAAGTAATCAATTCTTATTGCTATAGGGTTGATTTGAGTTGCTTAGGTTCATTAATAGGAACTGATTTGCAACCCGATTTTGATGCACATAGAAATTGATTATGGAAAATTTTAAAACACAAAAGTTGTTCCTTTATGTCTTATATTTACGTATATGTAAATTTTTTTGCATGATTCGGTGTATAGGAAGAGAAATCCTCTCCCTACTGAAACTAGTCAGGGTGTGAACCCTAACCAAGTTAGCTACTGTGTTCTTTGATTTAGAATATGTTAAAGCCATTATTGGAAGTATCTCAAAACATAAAAGTTTTAGATATATGTGTTTTGTATCTATATACCAAATTTCCTATTCATAGGTTTTGTAACGTTTGAGTTATGGTGAATGGAACCATGAATGTTCCATGGTTTGAACTGCCTACTGAGTACCCTAGGCAGATCCAGTAATATGTTTGGCTAATTGGAGCTTGTTAGAGCTAGATTTTGTAAATGATTAGTTATAGGTATTTGTCTTAGATAAATTTTGGAACTAATTTCAGCTTAATTTGTTATGTATAGACTAAGTGATGGCCTTTTGAAGACATACTGGTCCAGAAGGCAATTCTATTATAGACCAGTAAAATGTTTGTTATAATTGGAAGCCCTTAGAGACATAATTGATAAACATGGTAATCCTGAAAAATGTTCCATATGAACCCATATAAGTGTTTGTAAAGTTTCATTAAAATAGGACGTATAGATTATAAGTTATGATGAAACCAAATGAGTACCCAGAAACTGCCTAAAGGCAAAAAATAAGGCAGAAAATAGAACACACTTAGAAATTCCACACAATATTGTAAAATGGTCCAATTGGTCTGAAATTTTAATATATTCCATAATTATATGTTATTTTTAATTAGGAATAAGAATGAGATTAATTGGTCAAGTATAGAAAAAGTTATAGGCTAAACAGTCCCATAAGGTCACACTGCCTCATAGGAAAAACCTTAACTATTGACATGAACAATGTATATTAATTTGTTTAAACCACATTAAGTATCCCTAATCATGAGTTAATCGATTATGTATTGATATTAGGCTCATAACATATTGGAGACCCACAAGGAGAGGATAGACAATAAGTTAGGGGTCGGAATCAAAGGAGAACAATGAGTCTAATTATCAATTGAATTCTTTAGTGCAAATGAATGTTGCTTGCTATGTGATTCATATGATTGTCATGATTGGTCCTTGATAATGTAATGATGGATAATTTGTGACATTGGGATACATATAAATGGTATACTTTTGGTATATTTGAAGTATATGTTTGACATATGTGATATATATACATGGTATATGTATAGTATATGCAAGGTGTATGTGTGTCATATGAGGTATATATGTGGTATATGTATATTATATGTTATAAGATACAATGGTTGATGAATGCTTAAATACAAGTGCATATGCATATGGACTAAAAAGACATTGTGACTAGTTAATCATTATTGTAAAGCAAAAGAAGAGGCCTATGGCCCAACAAATGTGAAAATGAAACAAATGATCAAGCTAGCTAGCAAATGCAAAATGCAAATGTTCATATGGAAACCTGGGGCAATGTCTGTTTAACTTAGTCACAACAAAATGAAATAAGCAAAGCATTTGCATACATAAAGAGTAATGATTATATATTTCAAATTTATTGATACATATATGATACTGATGAATGGAATGGAATATATGGTATATATTGGATTTGTGATTTATTACTATGAGTTGTTTGGTACTTTAGAGCTCATTGGATGATTATTCTCACTGATCCGCAACTCATCAATTTGCATCATTTTTCAGGTAAAGAAAAGTGATAGCTCATTTTGAGTAGTGTATAGAAGACATGGAGCACAGGTCATTGGCCGAGCCTCATCACTCTCTTTCCTTGCATTCCACACAAGCATGAAAATATGTCATATGTGTTTTGTATTTACGTGATTGAATATGTATAGTCATTTTGGAATGAGTCTAAAAATGTATAAATGAAATCAACTCGAAAATACTTATATGTAAAGTTTATGTTTTGATATATGTGATATATTATATTGTGGTGAAAACCTCAGTGTTAACTTTACAAAGTCAGTGAATAATATTACAGGATATGAGACTTGCAAGTCATTGAATGAAATTATAGGATATGAGACTTGCAAATTCATTGAATTATATTACAGGATATGAAAATTTTTTTTTACTACTATTGTTAACAGGATATTCTACCTTTTCAGTATGTTATGTATGATTACTTGATACAAGGATAGGTTATACTCAAATGCATAAGATGTGGTGTTACATAAAAAACGCTAGTAAAGATTAAGATATGGCCAGTGAAGGATTCCAAAGTCTCAAACCTTACTTTGATGGAGCAAATTATGCCCATTGGAAGTTTCAGATGGAGACATATCTGGATAGTGAAGGAATTGAAGTCTGGGATAGCGTACGAAAAAAATGGACTCCACCAACCAGAAGAGGAGCTGATGGTGAAGCAGAAATCCTGTCAAGAGATGATTAGACAAAGCCTCAAAGAAGAGCAAACTTCAAAAACAAGAAGGCAATGACAATCCTATCAAGCTCATTATCTATTGAAGAATGTGGAAGAATAAAACATTGCCCAACAGCATACAGCATGTGGAAGAAATTGGAAAATTATCATGAAGGAACTAAGCAAGTCAAATCCAAGAAGATTCAACTTCTGACCTCAGAATATGAGCTCTTCAAGATGAAATCCAATGAGTCAGTCACTGACATGACAAACCGTCTTCTAGCCATTATAAATGGAATGAGGAAACTTAGGAAGCATCTGAGTTTGGAGGATGTAAACAACAAAATTCAGAGAAGTCTTCCTCTTAAGGACTATGGCTCAAGAATTGCTGGCATAGAAGAATCAAATGAAGATCTGAGCATCATGAATACTGATGTGCTCATTGGAAAACTTCTCACATATGAAATGACAGTGAAAAGAGATAGAGAGCTTGAAGTAGAGCCAGAGAAAAAAAAGCCCTTAGCACTCAAAGCCTCTACTTCAAAATCTCAAGAAGAAAGTGAAGATGATGAAGAAATGAGTGATGATGAAAATGAGGACATTGTTATGCTTTCAAGAAGATTAAAAAGAATCATTGAGAAGAAAATGAGTAGCTCCAGAAAATTCAGGCAAAGAAACCTCAAACAAACTTCTAATGATGCACAAAGAAGTAAGGAAGAGGTAAAGTGCTATGAGTGTGGAAAGAAAGGACATATCAAACCAGAATGTCCAAGGCTCAAGAAGCATAAGAGCAAATACCAAAGAGACAATGGGGAGAAAGGTCACAAAGCCACATGGGATGATGAAAGCTCTTCAAGTGAAAAAGATGATAATGAAAGCGAAGAGTTCAACCTATGTTTCATAGCTATTGTAGATCATGTCTCGAATAAGGTAAGATCACTACACTCATACTCTTCGAACAATGATAGTAGTGATAATGATGATGATAGTGATGATGATGATGATGATGAGCAAAGCCTAATAGAAGAATTAAATCTAGAATTAGAGAAATATAAAAGTAAATTTAGTACTTATAGAAATAACATCTCTAATTTGAAAAATAAGATAGATGATTTAGAAAAGGAAAACATAAAGCTTAAATCATCTAATGAATCTCTCTAAAAGTCATTAGATGAATACTCATCAAGACCCTCAACTGCCTCCTTGCTAAAAAAAAATAATACTTTGAAAAATGAAGTTGAGGAACTTAGGAATTCTATTTCTAAATTTCACAAAGGTAAAGAGAGCTTAGATACTCTCATTGTGTCTCAAAGATCACCCTTAATTAGACATGGTCTAGGATTTAAGGACACATCAACATCTTCTCACAAAACCATCTTTGTTAAGTCTAGTGAACCTCACATCTACATTCCTGTTAGAACAGCACCAAGAAATAAGCATATTAAACCTTCTATACATAAACAAAATAATCATGCATTTATATATAAGAAGCATGCATCTAGAAAATCTACAATTAATCATAACTGTGCATGTCATCATTCTCAAAATAAATTTGATAGAAAAATGGTATTCAAAAATATTGTAAGACCAGAAAAAAAAATTTAGACTAAAACAATGTAATTATTGTATGAAAATGGGTCACATAAATAAATATTGCTGGATAAGGAAGGCTCATTGGGAACCTTCATATGCTAACCCCCAAGGACCTAAACTCATTTGGGTACCTAAAAATCATACTTGAATTGTGATTCTATAGGTATGCCTCAAGCCCACAATAAACAAAAATGCTTGGCTAGTAGACAGTGGATGCTCAAGGTATATGACAGGAGACAAAGAACTTTTCAATGAAATCAAAAGTATTAATGGAGGTAAAGTTACCTTTGGAAATAATGCAAAGGGTAAGGTAATTGGCATTGGTTCTATTGGTATTAATGGTAATACTTTTATTAAAGATGTCTTACTTGTTGATGGCTTGAAACAGAACTTATTAAGTGTAAGTCAATTATGTGATACAGGAAACAAAGTAATCTTTACTTCAAATGAATGTCTTGTGATCTCTATCGATGGTCAGGAGATATTTAAAGGAAATAGAGATATCAATACATACATAATAAACTTACATGAACTATCTAACCATTCCTCTAAGTGTCTTGTGACTACTAGTGATGAATCTTGGCTTTGGCATAGAAGGCTTGGTCATGCTAACATGCACTTAATACAAAGCCTCAACATAAGAGAATTAGTAAAAGGACTGCCAAGAGTTAAATATGAAAAAGGCAAGACATGTGAACCTTGCCAAAGAGGAAAGCAACACAAGTCATCCTTCAAAGCCAAAAACATAGTAAGTACATCAAAACCTCTTCAACTCCTGCATTTAGACTTATTCAGACCTACTATAATTGCTAGCTTAGGAGGAAAACATTATACATTTGTCATCGTAGATGATTACTCTAAATTTACTTGGGTAATTTTCTTAGCTCAAAAGAGTGATGCTTTTGAAAATTTCAAAAACTTTGCTAAAAGAGTTCAAAATGAAAAAGGGTACTGTATTTCAAAAATAAGAAGTGATCATGGGAAAGAATTTGAAAATGAAAACTTTGAAAGCTTTTGTCTTGAACATGGCATTTCACATAATTTCTCATCTCCTAGGACACCTCAACAAAATGGGGTAGTTGAAAGGAAAAATCGAACTTTAATTGAAATGGCTAGAATAATGCTCAATGAATATGATTTACCAACTTATTTTTGGGCAGAAACCACAAACACTACATGTTTTATTTCAAATCGAGTTTTCAAAAGACCTCTTTTAAACAAAACCTCATTTGAGCTATGGAATGGAAGAAATCCCTTGATATCATACTTTAGAGTATTTGGATGCAAGTGTTTTATATTGAATACCAAGGACAATCTTGGAAATTTTGCCTCTAAATCCGATGAATGTATCTTTTTAGGATACTCTACAACCAGCAAAGCATATAGAGTATTTAATAAAAATCATTAACTGTTGAAGAATCCATGCATGTTGTCTTTAATGAATCTAGTAGACTTGATCTTGTGAAAGGTAGTGTTCTTGATGATGTTGTAGGTAATATGGAAAGACTTGATCTTGGAAATGGGAAAGGAGAAAATGATCAAGAAGATTTACATCAAAATGATTCTCTACCTCAAAATCAAGAAGAAAACGAACAAGAACTCCCAAAAGAATGGAGAATGACGAAAGATCGTCCAAAAGAGTAAATCATTGGTGATCTCTCAAGGGGAGTAAGTACTAGATCTCATTTCAAATATTTAGTCGCTGACATTGCTTTTATTTCTCAAATTGAGCCTAAAAATGTTGATGAAGCTCTTAATGATGAAAGTTGGGTAATTTCCATGCAAGAGGAACTCAACCAATTTGAGAGAAGTAAGGTATGAACCTTAATACCTAGACCCAAGGATCATCAAATTATAGGTAGCAAATGGGTATTTAGAAACAAACTAGATGAACAAGGTTCAATAACTAGGAATAAGGCTAGATTAGTTGCAAAAGGATATAATCAGGAAGAAGGTATAGATTATGATGAAACATATGCACCTGTAGCTAGATTAGAAGCCATAAGAATACTTTTAGCATATGCATAAACTTTTTCAAATGGATGTGAAAAGTGCATTTCTAAATGGTTATATAGAAGAAGAAGTGTATGTAGATCAACCACCAGGCTTTGAAAGCTATGATTTTCCAAATCATGTTTTTAAACTTTCAAAAGTTTTGTATGGTTTGAAACAAGCCCCAATAGCTTGGTATGAGAGGCTAAGTTCTTTTCTATTAGAAAATAGCTTTACGAAGGGAAATATTGACACCACATTATTCGTTAAAAAGCATAAACATGATATACTTATTGTTCAAATTTATGTTAATGATATAATATTTGGTTCTACTAATGAGTTGCTTTGTCAAGAATTTGCTAAGTGTGACTAGGGAATTTGACATGAGCATGACGGGAGAGCTTAAGTATTTCCTTGGTCTACAAATAAAGCAAAGCAATGAGGGCATATTCATCAACCAATCCAAATATGCCAGAGATTTAATTAAGAAAATTGGTATGGAAGGATGCAAGAATGCCAAGACTCCTATGAGCACATTAACAAAATTGGACAAGGATGAAAAGGATAAGAGCATTAATGAAAAACTTTATAGATGTATGATCAGATCACTTTTATATCTTACTACTTCTAGACCCGATATAATGTATAGTGTTTGCTTGTGTGCACGATTTCAATCATGTCCTAAAGAATCTTGTTTAAATGCAGTAAAAAGAATTCTAAAATATTTACATGGATCTTTACATCTAGGTTTATGGTATCCTAGAAATTCATCCTTTTACATTATAGGATATTCAGATGCAGACTATGCTGAAGTCTTTTAGATAGAAAAAGTACTTCAGGTACTTGTCACTTTATTGGAGAATGCTTAGTTTCTTTGTTTAGCATGAAACAAGTTTCAGTTGCTCTTTCAACTGCTGAAGCAGAGTATGTAGCAGCTGGATGTTGTTGTACTCAAATTCTTTGGATGAAACAACAACTTAAGGACTATGGTTATGAAATGAACCATATACCTATTAAATGTGACAATACAAATGCTATAAATCTTTCAAAGAATCCTATTCAACACTCAAGAAGTAAGCATATTGACATTAGACACCACTTTATTAGAGATCATGTTCAATATGGAGATGTTGCATTAGAATTTATAAGCACAGAAAATCAATTGGCAAATATTTTTACTAAGTCTCTAAATGAGGAAAGATTTAATTTCATTAGAAGAGAACTTGGTATGATTGATGGATTAACCTTGTAATTGCTAAATTAAGAAATCTTAATTGATGATCTTAATTTTGTATCATGTCAGTAGATGTAAGGTAGTAATTTTGATAAAAATTTAAGTTATAAGGGATATAATCTTTATTAAAATGATTTAGTCTTGTTGATAGGACTTAATTTTATTTGATAAAAATTTTAGGGGAGTCACGCCCGTGACATATGTTCACGCCCATGACTTAAATAGCCAAAAGAGGCAGTGTCGTTCATGACTTGATGCATGGATTCAAGTGGTGAAGCTTATTTTCACGGCTTCATTCACTCCCGTGAAAAGACCTTTTCACGCCCGTGATGAATTTTCACTCCCGTGAACCTTTACACCCCAAAACTCACAGAGGCATTCATGCCTTGAGTCACGCTTTGCTTCACGAGCATAAGTAGTGAAATTCAATTGTTCATGCCCGTGACTATTATTTCACCCCTGTGACAGTTAATCAGCCATGCCCGTTACATTTAAAGGTCATGATCGTGAACATATTCACACCTTTATTCACGAGTGCAACACTCTTTCAGCAAACCGTGAACACAACCATTCACGCCCGTGAATGTATCGGGCATATAAGAGAACAACCGATTATATTTCTCATTTCAACTCTTCAACTCCTTAAAACCGCTCTCATTTACACACATTCAATGAAACATTGAAGATTCCGGCCCCCAAGTCACAAACTTTTCTTATAAATACCATAAAATGTTCAATTCTTCATCAAAAATCATACATCCTTAGGGTTTCCTTTCAATATTTCTGTCAAAAAATTTTCCCAATTTTCACAAAGTTAACCTCTTCAAACTCAAATGGAGACTGCCTCATCAAAGGGAAAGAGAAAGAAGTCTCATGCTCCTGAAAGGTATGCAGATTACCTCATGAACTGAATTTCGAAGCAATGCCATCCCCGGTACTCCACTTTGAAGAAAAGGCCTCTTCTTTCATCGAGCTCTTTCGAATGGCAAACCGTCCGAACTCTTGGGCTCAAAATGGCTATGACAGAGCAACTTCAGGCCTGTCATTTGAAAGAATTTGTGGAGATTCACCAGCCCACATTGAGGGAGGCAACACTAGAATTCCTTAGCACTCTGCAAGTGTCACCTACTGGAGTGGTGAAATTCCAACTCTACAATAATCCCAACACCCTTAGTGCCATTGAATTTGGGGAATTATTCAACTTACCATCAGATGGCATCCTCAATGATAGTCAAGTTGAATTCTTCACCACTCGAACTTGGACTCATTTTGGCACCGATTGCAGCTGGGATGTCAAGAAGACCAAGAGCACACATCTCAAGTCCCCAGTGCAAAAGTATTTGCATAGGTTCCCGACCTATAACATATTCACTCGGGGAGAAAGCAATGGGACAATCAGGAAATCAGAGCTCTTCCTATTTGAGATGGCTTAAAGAGGACTCACGGTGGCACTTTCTAGATGGTTTGCAAACCATCTTCTGTCCATTGCCACCAAACCTACAGGAGATATACTAATATGTGGTTATGTCACCCACATAGCCTTAAAGCTTGGCTATTTGAAGCTGGATGAGCATCATTTCAACCTCATCCCTGGGCATCCTTGAGATCGCTTGGATGTCGATTCCTTCATAAAGATGGGAGCGGCTGTTAGAATTGTTCACGAAAAGAACATTTTCTACCGCTTCACAGATACTACTGGGGAGATAATCTGGGAAGACAATGACACGGAGGACTTCAAAATCGGCCTCCAAGGGATCCAGCAGAAGAAAAGGACTCAAGTTGAGGAAGCACCTCCAGTGGCTGAGCAGGACATCGGACAATCCTCGGCTTCCACTGAACTTAGCGTAGCAGGTGGTTGACCTCTTGGCACCACATTTTGAGCAGTTGCAGGCTTTGATGGATGAGAGGTTGGAGAACCTCAAAGACTTCATGGAGTCTTGGATGGACAGCCTTGAGGTAGAGGTTGCTAGGCTTCGAGATAGGATGTTTGGCTAGGTGTTAGGCTAGATGGTAGCCTAAATTTGCTTCTTTATTTACTTGTTTTTTGTTGTGTGTAGGAAATTTTAAATTTCCTTTATGAACTTTAATTAACTTTGTTTGTATTTCCCTTTATTTAATTTATTTACTTTTGTTTATCTTTTTGATATCTTTATATCCTTTTTGATTGATGACAAAAGGAGGAGAAACTAGCAATATAGGAGAACCTAGCAATATATTAAGATAAATGAATTTTGAATCAAAAACCTATAAATACATTGACATTGAATTAGGTAGGAAGAAATTAGAAATACTCAAAATTTGATTCAAAATTAATATGCAAAATATAAAATTGAGAAATTGAGCTTTATACACATTATATATACCTTAAGTATACTTTGCATGTACCTTCATGCAAGTTACAAAAATGAATATGCCATGATATACCTTAAGTATACCTTACATATACTTCATAAATTATGGTATATATATTGGATATACTTCACATATAACTTGCATATACTTAAAAACTAGTAAGTTTATTTTAATGCTACATCATTCTTTACAATTATTGCATTCTATAAATTTTTTAGCCTAAGTATCTTTTGAGGGGGAGACTTCTCAAAAACTCATATTGCTAGATTATTTGTCACCATCAAAAAGGGGGAGATTGTTAAACCGTGAAGGGTATTTCTGTCATTTTGATGATAACAAATAAAATAGCAATATTGTATTTAACATACTTGTTTTCTAAATCTATTAAATAGGGCATGAAATAAAATAGCAAGAATGGAGATTGGAAGAATAATCCTTGAAAGACAAAATTAAGGAAGTAGCATGTTCACGCCCGTGACTCTATGTGTCACGCCCGTGAAAGAGCTAACTGTTACCAAAACTAACATTTGAAGTTCATGACCATGAAGGAAGAACAAACCATGAAATGGACATTTAATGTCACGCCCGTGAATGAAAATGTCACACCCGTGAATGTTCATGACATTTTCATCCAGAGAGCTTCACGACCAAAGTCACCACTTGGATCACTGCTGGAAAGTTTGTCACGCCCGTGAATATGTATGTCATGCCCGTGACCCAATGTTTCAAAACATTCCAAAGAGCTTCACGACCAAGGTCGCCACTTTAGTCAAGCTTGGGAAGAAATGTCACGCCCTTGACAAACATAGTCACGCCCGTGAATGATGAAAGACAAAAATGTCAAGCGCGATTATTTGGTTGGTACAACGGCTAGTTTCATATTAAATGCACCCTAACGGCTATAATCAGCCAAGATAGTATAAATGGAAGTCATTTATGTATTCAGGATAAGAGGATAGAAAATACTTTGAATTAAAATCTTATTACAAGCTACTTGTACATTCAATTCTTTGAGAACCAATACTTATTCTATATAAAAATCTTTTTGCTCTTCAGTTATTGAGCAATAAAGATTTGCGAGTGTTTTTCTCTATAATCATTTATTACTCAAGAGAGTTTTGGGTATTTATGGGTTAAGAGTATAACATTTGTAAGGGTTAGTTGTGTGATCCTCTAAAACACAAATTAAAGGTTGTTTGTGTGAGCCTGTAAAAACACAAAGTAAAGGTTGTTTATGTGAGCCTGTAGAAACACAAAGTAAAGGCTGTTTGTGTGAGCCTGTAAAAACACAAAGTAAAGGTTGTTTGTGTGAGCTTGTAAAACATAAGGAATTGGTTATTATGTGAGCCATTAAAACACAAGGGATTTCTGGGTTAGGTGTGAGTCATTGTGAGAAACAACATAGTTGGGAGTGCTTGTAAAACTCCATTATAACACTTAGTGTGTTAGTGAAACTCCCAATTGCGATTGGGGAGAGGAGTAGGGTTTGTTAACACCCGAACCTCTATAAAATCCTTGTGTCAAATTTCTCTATCCCTCCTAAAATTAATTTCTTATTTCCGCACTTTAAAGTTTAATTTTTTGAAACTCCAATTCAAGCCCCCCTTCTTGGCTTAATATCTGGGCAACAAAAGCATCACCCTTCTGAGCTAAGAAAATTACCCAAGTGAATCTAGAGTAGTCATCGATGATGACAAAAGCATAGTGTTTACCTCCTAGGCTTGCAACTCTAGTTGGTTCAAAAAGATCTAGATGCCAAAGTTGTTGAGGTTTCGAGGTACTTACAAATTTTTTGGATTTGAAGGAGGACTTGTGTTGTTTTTCTCTTTGGAAAGGTTCACATGTCTTGTCTTTTTTAAATTTAACTTTTGGTAGTCCCTTTACCAGCTCTCCTGTGCTGAGTCTTTGAATTAAATCCATGCTTGTAGACACAAGACACTTAGAGGAAAGTTTAAAAATTTTGTGTAAGTCTATTATGTAGGTATTGACATCTCTACTTCCTTTAAATATCTCTTGGCCATTAATAGAGGTTACAAGACATTCGTTAGAAGTAAAGATTACTTGATTTCCCTTATCACATAATTGACTTACACTTAACAAGTTATGTTCCAAACCATCAACAAGTAAGACATCTTCAATGAAAGTAGTATTATTAATACCAATAGAGCCAATGCCAATTACCTTACCCTTAGCATTGTTTCTAAAGGTTACTTTACCTCCATCAATACTTTTAATGTCATTGAATAGTTCTTTGTCTCTGGTCATATGCCTTGAGCATCTACTATCTACTAGCCAAGCATTTTCTTTTATTGTGGACTTGAGGCATACCTATAGAATCACAATTCAAGTATTGTTTTTAGGTACCCAAATGAGCTTGGGTCCTTAGGGGTTAGCACATGACGTTCCCAATGAGCCTTCCTTATCTAGCAATGTTTATTGATATGACCAAATTTCATGCAATAATTATATTGTTTAGCTCTAAATATGCTTTTCGGTCTTACAATACTTTTAACAACTATTTTCCTATTAGGTAGAGTTTGTGAGTAGTGGCATACACATGCATGATGAGTTGGTGCTTTCCTAGGTGCATGTTTCTTATACATAAAGGCATGATTGGCCTTTTGAGGTTTCCTTCTTAGGCTTACCAACCCTTGATCATTCCTTTTATGTATAGAAGGTTTAGTGTATGTTGTGCACTTAGCCCTTGGGGCTGTTACCTCTAATGTGGAGATGTGGGGTTCACTTGACTTAACAAAAATGGTCTTGTGAGATGAAAATGATGTTCCCTTAAATCCTAGACCATGTCTTATTAAAGGTGGTCTTTGAGACAAAATGAGAGTATCTAAACTCTCCTTTCCTTTATGAAATTTTGAAATGGAGTTTATAAGTTCCTCAACTTCATTTTTCAAGACATTGTTTTCTTTAAGCAAGAATTTTGTTGAGGGTCTTGAGGAGTACTCATCTAATGATTTTTGAAGAGATTTATTAGAAAATTTAAGCTCAAGATTTTCCTTTTCTAAAACTTCCATTGTGTTTTTCAAACTTGAAATTTTATTTTTATAAATATTGAATTTACATCTATATTTTTCTAGTTTTAGGTTCAATACTTCTATTAAACTTTGCTCATCATCATCACCTTCACTATCACTATTATTATCACTACTATCATTATTGAATGAGTATGAGTAAAGTGATCATACCGTATCTGAGATGTGATCCTCTATCCATCGATCTGACTTTTTCAACCTCTGATTTTTTTCTTTTGAAGTATTTGAAATTCTTGTATTTCTTATGGAAAGAACCACTCTTATATTTGCGCTTCTTGTAGTGCTTGTCCTTCTTATAATGTCTACAATCACAATTTTGCTTGTCAGAACATTTGATTGTCAGATCTAGTCGAGAATAGATTGGCTCCAAACTTTTTTATTTGTCATTCTCAAGGCTTCTTTGATTTGTTTTCTTCTAGAACATAGATCATCCAAAACAATCATCATTTTTTGATAGATTTGTGCCAATGAATAATCTTTTATAGCAATTCCATGTTTTCTGAAATATTTGAGAGTAGCTTCACTGAATTCCTTCGAAACAAAATTTATGAACTGTTGTTTGAGATTAATATCACCAAAACCAATGTGGTAATATCTTATAGCTACTCATATGTAATGTTTCTCAAGATCCTTCCTTTTGAGAGAGCATTATCTTAGTTGAAAGAATTCACTTCAGGCTATTTCTAAGGAATCTTGAGGAGTTCCAATGAATTCAACCTCAATATATGCCAATGCTGCAACAATGGTAGTCAGTTGATAGAAAGTCATTTTCTCATATTCACTTATTCTAATCCACCATTCTCATAAACTATCAGTGAATCTAGTAGTAAATTCTTGTAAGACTTCTCATAAAGAAACTCCTGCTTGAATGGTTGTTTCTAGCCAAGCATACATCTCAAAAAGCTTGGATTTTTATTGATCAGGAGCAATATTATCCATAGAAAACCATGAATCATTTGAAGTCTTTTAATGATGAGTTAAAGATTCATCCATAAATTCCTCATTCGGTGGTTCTTCTACAATTGGTGTAGGTTGTGGAGGTATGGCCTATTTTGTCCTGAATGGGTAGAAAATTCTACTAGACCAGCCACCTTTATTGATGGAAAATATTTTTCAGTGCTTACAGTTTCACCTTCTGACATAGTTTCAGAAGTGTTAGATTGTAAATAAAAGTGATGTATTTGCTGAGACTGATCTTGCTCCATACAAGTTTGAAAAAGAGAAGTGACTTTATTCTAAGATGTTTGAACCATATATTGATAAGGATCTTGTGGATCCTGAAAAGGATCCAAAATAGGTTATTTATCTGGTCTTTTTGGAATGGATGGAGTTTCAGATTATGAGGTAGTTGACAAAGAAATAATTATTATAGGTGGAATCCTGGTCTATTTCTTTTTTGGTGGTTTTTGTGAAAAGGTTTTAGCTCTCATCATATTTTGAAATTGTTCATGTAGAAGAAGAATGGGATCAACATGTGGTTGAACAAAGGTATTTTAGATAACAGGTTTTGGTAAAAGATGAATGCTAACAAAAGCAAGGGGGTTAAAAGGTGTTTTTGTAAGACCACATCTTATGCAATTAAGTATAACCTATCCCTGTATCAAGTAATCACACATAACAGACTGAAAAGGAAAAATACCTTGTTAACATTGGTAGATCTCAAAATGAGCTATCACTTTTATTTATCTGAAGAATGATGCAAATTTATGAGTTATGGCTCAATGAGAATAACCATCAAATGAGCTCTAAAGTACCGAACAACTCATAGTAATAAATCACAAATCCAATACATATCATGTATTCCATTCCATTCATCAGTATCATATAAATATCAATAAAGTTGAAACATATAATCATTACTCTTTACGTATGCAAATGCTTTGCTTATTTCATTTTGTTGTGACCAAGTTAAATAGATATTGCCCTGGGTTTCCATGTGAACATTTGCATTTGCTAGCTAGCTTGATCATTTGTTTTATTTGCACATTTTGCTTGGCCATAGGCCTCTTCTTTTGCTTTATAATATCGATTAACTAGTCCAAAATGTCTTTTAAGTCCATATGCATATGCACTTGTACTTAAGCATTCATCAACCATTGCATCTTATCACATATAACATACATATACCGCATATATGCCTTATATGCCACGCATATACCTCGCATATACTATACATATACCATGTATATATATCACATATGTCAAACATATGCCTCAAATATATCACAAGTATACCACTTATGAGTACCACAAATGTCACAAATTATCCATCATCATATTATCATGGACCAATCACGACAATTATATGAATCACATAGCAAGCAACATTCATTTGCGCTAAAGAATTCAATTGATAATTAGACTCACCTTTCTCCTTTGATTTCGACTCCTAACTTATTGTCTATCCACTCCTTGTGGGTCTCCAATATGATGTGAGCCTAATATGAAAATATAATCGATTAACTTATGATTTGTAACACCCCCTCAGCCCAGCAGCTCGTGCCCGGATGAGGGTATGCTACGCTGACTTCATTGATTAAAATATCATTTTTAAAAAAATTGTATACATGAAAATCATTCATATATATATTTTTTCATTTACTATTTATTTACTTTGCATTTATAAAAGAAATATAACATAAAAGTTAGACTACATTTTTATATAGTAACAAGTTCTTTACAAAACATACTATTTATTTTACAAATACTACAAAGTAAAATTTACAAGATAATATACAAAAGTTGTGTAACCCACGATGTGTGCAACAAGCTGCTTTACTGGATTAGGTCATCGCTGGCTTTGTCTAGTATCTTCTATTTATTCTTTACTAAATTTGCGTGAGAAAACTCTTACGCTAAGCTTTTGGCTTAGTGGTGCATATAGATAAGGCAATAAACTATTTTATGCAATCATGCATTATCATATATCAACTCATGCTTAATCATATTCTTATGAAAATATACATATCATGGTATTCTAGTATGTATAGACAACTAATTATATTATTTTATCTCATACTTATTTATTTTATTACCATCTTATTGTATAACACTAAATCTTCTTTTTATCCATGCCACAATTCATAATTCCAGTTTTATTTTTAATAATTCTTTTATGTTCCATAACTTCTTTATTTATGTTTTCATTTATGCCCAGGACACCTATGAACCACTGACTAGGATAACGGAGTTGCCATCCAGACACTTAGAAGTGCCACCCAGGCAATATGATGTGCGCATATAAGTGCCAAACCCGACATAGATAACCGTGCCAAACTCCGCATAGATAATAATGTCATACTCGGCATAAATAACAATGCCAAACTCGGCATAGATAACATTGCCAAATCCGGCATAGATAACATTGCCAAACCCGACGTAGATAATAATGCCAATTCCGTTGTAGATAATCATACCATTAATGGATTTAATCATTTTTATCATACTCCCCCCTATTTGGCATGCCAAACTATCCTAAGCTGATTCTAGTTAGGTGTTCTAGGGCTTATACAGTCTCATTAAAAATTCATGCATTTAATGTCTCAAAATAATCATATAATCACTCAATTAAAATAACAATTATACAATATAACAAGTTTCTCACTGTTTTACTCATTTCATTTCTCAACTCATATGCTGCCCTGTCACTAGCAGATTATGTTCTTTGTTTTGGACCTTAATTTTGGTCCTGTTACGTTTTGATTTTAGTTACATGATCTTCTTAATAATTTTAGTCTAGATCTTAGATTTAATATGAAACTTGATCGCTTAATTCTGAGTTATGTATCAAAATATATGATAAAATGAATACTAACTGGTCACTAGCAATTCTGCCCAGAATTTTCTGGACAGATTCTAAGTCTAAAATTTATTAATTGTTCTGGAAAATTACAGATATATTCAGATATTATGGTCTGAATAAAAATTATATCCCTATGTCTTAGCTTTCAAACCAAATAAAGAACACACAAATCCAAGCTCCATAACTCAAGTTATAACAGTTTAAGTACTTACTGCTCATTATTTACAATTCTGCCCAGAATTTCTGGACAAATTCTATGTCCGAACTTTATGAATTTTTATGGATAATTACAGACATATTCAGGTTTTATTGTCTAAATGACAGTTATATACGTATGTATTATCTTTCAAACCCAACAAACAACAAGCAAAACCAATTTCTAGAAATGAAGTTATAACAGTTTAAGTGCACACTGCTCATCAATTTCCAGCAAGGAACATACAAGATAATCACATTCAATTTTTACCAAATTAAACCCTAAGTCTAGCAAACATGCATCCCTAAGATTTTCATCACAAAATAATATTAATTTAGAATCATCAACATGCCAAATAATCAAATCATGCAAATAAAAAAATAAAATAGGCTATTGCCTTAGGTTATGCACAAACCTCTCTTTTCTTTCTTTTTACTTCTCTTTTTTCCTTTCCTTTGCTCATTTGATTTAGCTCCTTGTCAATTTGAGTTCCTAAAATTTATAATCAGATTATTAAAACTTCATAAACCCTAATTTCTCTCTTTCTTCTTACTCTCTTAAGCTTCCTTGAGCATGAAAATGGAATTTTTCCTTACTTTTTCTCTCTTTTCTCACTTTCTTTCACTAGGATAAAGCTTGGCTATGGAGGAAAATGGAGGAAACGTGGGCTGGTTTAGAGAATAGAGTGTTCTAGATGTTAGGATAAGGAAGAAGGATGAGTAATTAAGAGGAAGAAGACAAAATTAATCAATAC
Organism: Triadica sebifera; assembly: GCA_023653625.1. Lineage (NCBI taxonomy): Eukaryota > Viridiplantae > Streptophyta > Magnoliopsida > Malpighiales > Euphorbiaceae > Triadica > Triadica sebifera. The sequence goes on along the minus strand of CM042898.1, from coordinate 11,037,114 downwards.
TTTGACACATAAGCTATAAAAATCTAGATATTTTCCTTGGGTAATTAATATGTTCATCTTCCTTTGATGTATGATAAGAGGAACATGGAAGACAATGATGGGCAATTCTAGATACAAAGGAATAAGAAAGAAGAAGAAATAATCAAGAAGAAAATGACAAAAGTTATTAGCATGGGAGTGACACCTAAGCATTAATCTAGAAACTTTCATTAATGTTAAATGCATGTATCTTAATTAGCTTATTAAACTTTGCCACTTGGTTAAGCTAGCCTCCACATGCTTAAAATGTCCCAATTCATGCATTTAATTTATGATTATCCTAATAAATCTTCCAATTTTTAATAAATTGCAAATTGACCCCTAAACTTTTCAAAATTTACAATTTAATAATTTACCAAAATTTAACATCTTAAAATATTTTGAACACTTTATTAGTTATTTTCAACACTTTATTGCAATTATTTTAATTATTTTTCTATAAAAATCCAATTTTAGACTTTGGTCAAACCAACGAGTCGATTTAACAACTTGCATGACTTGAGGTCTAAATTAGCGGATAACTCATGATTAGGGAGACTTAATGTGGCTTAAACAAAATAACATGCATTGTTCATATCAATGGCTAAGATTGTTTTTCCTATGAGGCAGTGTGACCTTATAGGACTGTTTAGCCTATAACATTTTCTATACTTGACCACTTAATCTGATTCGTATTCCTAATTACAATTGACATATAATTATGTAACATATTAAAATTTCAGACCAATTGGATCATTGTACAATTTATGGTGGAATTTCTAAGTGTGTTCTATTTTCTACCCTGTTTTCTGCCCTTTGGAAGTTTCAGGGTACCAACTTTGGTTCATCATAACTTATGATATATAAGTAATCTTTCAATGAAACTTTACATAAACTTATATGGGTTCAAATGGAACATTTTTTAGGTTCACAACTTTTATCAATTATGTCTCTAAAGTCTTCAAATTATAAGAAACATTTCACTAGTCCAGAATAGAATAGTCTTTCGGAATAGTATGACTTAAAAAGGCCATAACCGAGTATATACATAACATATTAAGATGAACTTAGTACCCACATTTAGATACGACATATACCTATAAATTTAAGGTTTTGATAATTTACATAATATATCTCTAAGGAGCTCAAATTAGCCAAACAATTTGCTAGATCTGCCCAAGGCACTAAGCAGGTAGTTCAAATCATGGAACCGTCATGGTTCCAGTCACCATAACCCAAACTATATGAAACATATGAACCTGAAATTTGGTGTAAAGAAACATAACACATATAGCTACAACTTTTATGTTTTTAGATACTTCAAATAATGGCTTTAACATATTCAAAACCAAATAACACATTAGCTATCTTAGTTAGGGTTCACACCCTGACCAGTTTCAGTAGAGAGAAGATATCTCTTCCTATACACAAAATCTTGGAACAAGGTTTACATAGAAATCAATCTAAGATATAAAGGAAAAATATTTGTGTTTTAAACTTGTTCCGAATCAATTTCTATTGATATCAAAATTGGGGTGCAAGTCAGTGCCTATTAATGAACCTTAGCAACTCAAATCAACCTTATAGCAATAAAAATTGATTACTTACCAAGAACAAACTTGCAAGGGATCAATTTTTCTCAAAAAATTAAGTGAAACAAGGAATAATTTAGGTGTGGAATGGAGGAATATCAAGAAGAAAACGGGATGGAGTGAGGAGGCAAAAATGGGGGAGGAAGATAAAGCTAACTTTTTTGTTTTTGTCTTTTTACCTTTTTCTCTTCTTCTCTTCTCTTTTCTTTTCTCTTTTCTTTTCTCTTCTCTTTTATTTTCCTTTTGTTTCATTTTCATTTTATTTTATCTATATTATTATTATTATTTACATATATATATATATATATATATATATGTATATAATTCCATTAATCTACACAATAATACAATTTAATCATTTGGCCCAATTTAACTAAATTAACATTGTAAATGTTTGCTAATCTTAATCTAGTCATTTTTTTTTACTTTAATTTATTCACCTTATTCAATTTATTTCTAATACTTTGTTATCCTCATTTAGGTTAAAAGTACACATGTGCGACTCGATACAATTGGCAAATACTAGGACACATAGCTAGTGCATGCCATGAACTTGTTTCTACGAAAATATGTATGAAATGCACATGTTGAATTGGATTATATGGAAGATGCATATGTTCAAATAAAATGCATGTGGATATGCATGTGGAGAAGGTCGAGGATGTTACAGTTTTGATCTGTAGATCCTTTTCAATCTAGGTAATTTGAGCTTTTAATCATGAAATCTCTTTTTGTTTCTGTAAGAACTATAGTCCACTCACCTGATTTTAGACCATCTACATAATTTCTTGATGGAGTGTAATTATTTATTTTTGGAGTCAGAGCATAAACTACTGCTGCCAACTAAGTTGTATGTTGACATCAAATCCAAGTTTATTTAACTGCTGATAGACTTGATCTACTTTTTTATCAATCTTTTTAAGGACTTTAATTTTGAGCTAAAGCATTGTATGTCTACCAATTGAGAACATACTCACCAACTGGGACTTCTCTAGGTCTTCCTATAGCATCTAAGCCTGAAGATTTTACCCATTGAACCTTTTTAGCATCTATGTTTAGATTAATTGTTTGCTGAAGAGGTGGAAACTCATGTTTTTGAGATTAGAACATACACAGAGCTGGAAGATTAGATTTTTTTGATTGATTTTGAGTAATAACTTGACTCTAACAAGATTTTGAAATCCACTGCTTGCATGGTTCATGCTTTTGATGTCATTCCAATTGGAAGTAGAGCTGATGAAGATGGCTTCTGTCTTAGAGATTTCATTTCTAGCTCATCCCATTGAGGAGTGGATAGAGTAGGCATTTTTTATATGAATGATGACAGCTCAGAAAAGTTGACTACATAATCATACTTTTCAAAAGGTTGGCCAAGTAATCCAACCGATGGATCATTATAATCAAATTTATTTTTTATGATCTTTTCTGAAAATGCTTTCTTTTTCCTCCTCCTTCAAACTGCTAATTCTTCTTCAAAAGAATCATAATAACTTCACGTCCGTAGTCCTCGCAGTCACAATCTATATCTAGTACCTTATGTGATCCTTAGTACATAGAATAGATAGGCTTTCCTTTTGCAGTAATGCCCGTAATAACCAAATTTTCTTTTGCTTCATATGGTTGGATCATGAATTGTGTAGTGAACATGAATGTGCTTGGACTCATTTTGTGGATCGAATAAATTTTATTTCCACTGTTCCATCAATTTTCTTAAAGAATTTTGATTCATGTGATTGAATATATTGAGCATTATTTTGTATCTTTTCATAATTTGTCATCCAAGATTCAGGTAACAATTTATTAAGTTCATCTCTCAAAATTTGCCTAGGAATATGCACACATGTGGGAACATTTTGTACATCTACCACTATAAACAAGGCATAATTAGACACTGGAAGAGCTACGTCTAGGGCATGATTTTTGACCCTATAAACCAGTTGATAGTGTAGTGTTGCTACTGTTGCAGTCATAACTTGAGGAGCACCGAAAATTTGGACATGTACTTTTAAGGTTGAAAGTACATGGGAATCATCAAGTGCCATGTTGAAATTAGGGAAGAAAGTGAAGAACACCGTGCCTGCATTTAAGGATGTTTCTACAGTACCAATAGTAGCATGTTGATACTGTAAATATCTTATGTCTAGTAGGGTAACACGAGCTATAACTGGAAGTACTTTTCTTCTATGGTAGAAAAGTGTTAGCCTGATAGCTCCAAAATGAAGATGAGAGTATCCATCATGTCTCCATAGAGTAAGAATTTCTGAGAGAATCTTTAATGAGACAAACTGTTCTTCCCTTATAGCTTTGATAGTACAATGATCGAAGGAAGAGATTGAACATATTATTTTATAAACATTTGACTAGAGTTTTAATTTGGGTTTTTCATAATGATTTAAATTTATTATATCCATCATAAAGGCTTAGAAAAGGAATCTCAGTAATTGGGGTTTTTTGTTCATTAGAGATATGTTGAATTTCATATAAGAAATCTAAACAATTACTAGTAGAAGTTCTAAAGGATGAAGAGGATGATGAGAAAGATGAACGTGAAAGGGTAATAGGAGCTGAAATAGGAGAAGAATTTGTTTCCATTACAAAAAAAAAAAACTTCTTCAATCTATCAAGAATTTAGATATATATCATATCATACCTTCTTCTGAAAGATAACCAAGGCTCTAATACCAATATGCTCTCTAATGAGGCTATTGATGCACCAAGATAGATGACTAAAAGATAGACTGTTGAATGCCCAAGAGAGGTTGTGTTGGCTAGCATATATGTTGTTTATACTGTGGCATCAGTAGTAGTCATCAAAGGGCATATATAATTGCATGTCTTGTAAATAATATTTTATTATATAAAATGTACTTTGTTTCCTTATTATAATTTCTTTTATACTATAAAAAATAACTAATAGATAATAAAGAAAGATATATATATAAGCTACTACCCTTTATATATATATATATATATATATATATATATATATATATATATATTTAATTAATGAAGTCAGAATAACACTCTCTTATCCGGGTATGTGTTGTTGGGGTGAGTGGATGTTATATATATATATACATACATACATACATACATAAAAAAATACCTGTAATTTGTATTTTTTAAAATCTTTAAGGTATATTATAGTATTAATATTTGTATAGTGGATATTCACTTTACTAATTATGTATGGATTGATTAATATTATCATTTTCATTAGTTAAGTATGAATTATGAAATATTAAAAAAATAAAGACGCTGGATCTTTTATAATTTTTTTGTTGTTGTTTTGGATTTATTTTAGTGTAAATGAAATTGATAATTTAAATGAATAATATCAAATAAAAGTTAAAAAAATAGATCAATGATATTCGACCCCATTTGAGCTCAGAGATGGAGATTAATAATGTTTTTCCATGGGGTATGGGGCAGAGACAAAGATATAAATTTATAATAGGGGACATGGATAGAGATGGTGAAATCCGACCTTGATCCATTCCATTGTAACTTCTAATCTAAAGAAAATGAGGGTTGTGCATATTATGAATTAACTGATAAGTACTTCGAACACTACACAAACCCTTTTTATCAACATTCCATATCCATTGATCTATCATGAATCTCCAACTAAGTGGATTTTGGAAAAATGGATCCTTATATTTTTCATTAAATATCATATTCAAAAGATGTAAATCCCAACGTTGTTTGCCAATGAAACTTAAATTATAAACAAATTCAATATTAGGATCAATAGCTCTACCTAAAATGACCAAAGTAGAGGTGTGTAAAATTGAACCAAAATTGAAGATAAACCGAATCAAATTAAATTTGGTCTATTTAGTTTTGTTTGTTCAACTTTCGATTTAATTGGTTCGATTCTATATGAAAACTTTGACTAGGTTTGGTTAATAATATTGAAAAATCAATTAAACTGAATTGATTAGAGTTTATTATACTTATTTTTTATAAATTTTATAGTGATAGGAAGAAGGGGAGAATAAGCACACTTGGAGAGCGCAGTACAACGAAGAATAGAAAAAAAAAGTTGGTTTATCACAATTTATTTTTATTTATGGTAGTTAATAAAGTCATGAATTATGATAATTTATGTTAATTTTCATTTTTGCTAATCAAAAAAATTTTGATAATTCATTTTAATTTATACTAATTTATAATATTGTGATAGTTGATTTTAATTTATAGTAAAATTTACAAAGTTATCGTATTTTTAATTTAAATTTATGATAACTATAGTAGTTGATATAGTCATGAGTCATGGCAATTTATCAGCATTTATGCTATTTATTTTCATTTATAGTAATTAATAAAGTTACTTTAATTAATTATAATTTATATATAGTAATTCATAAAGCTATAGTGATTAATTTTAATATATTATAACTGATAAAATATGGTAATAATTATAATTTAATAAAAATTCATTCATTCATTCATAAAACTAATTAAAATTGAATCGATGCAAACTATAATATTTCAGTTTTGAATAAATTATGTTTCAATTTGGTTATTTCACATATATTTTAATTTGGTTCGGTTTATACAATTTCGGTTCGATTTTAAACTGAACGAACTAAATGAACACCTTTAAACTAAAGGATACTCATTGTTAGGTAACTATGGTTGCCCCCATGTTCAATATTATTACCATTCCTCAACTACCAAACTCAACTCATCTTCACTAGAGGTAGCAATAATACTATGCCAAATATAACTTGGATGTGTGTTTTTTTATGGCTTTTAGAGGATATGTAGCATTTTCAATCTCCTTTTTAATGTAGATATATTAATGGTTGTTTTGTTGTATTCAGGATATGGAAAACCTGAGATGATTTATTTTAGAGTTTTCTCTTAAATGCCTCAATTTTGTCTGGAAGATCATTCTCCTGTCATGTCAGCAGCAAATGGTAGCATAAATCTAAAATAGAACTTTTAAGAAATTATTTGTACCAAAAATTTGCTCCATGCCAAAAATGTATATAAATGACAAAATGATTATTTTAGACAAGTATAAATGATGTCATATGTATTAAACCTTTCATTTTTGTATTATTTATTAAAGATTTACTGTAAAAAATAATAATTGTTCATTGCGATAAAATCAAAATTTATAAACTTATAACGAACAAAATAAAAAGGTCTCATAATATGATTTTACCAATTTAATTTGGATAATTAGAAGTTCCTTTCTCCATTTAAGCTGATTCAACTTGTAGAAAATATATTCTCATTAACAAATTTTACAAGTTAAGTTACATATATAATAACTAAAAATATAGAAATATAACTATAATTATTTTATGAGTACTATTTTATTTATTATTAACAAAAATTATTATATAATATTGCAGAGTTATATATAATAATTGGTTTATTATATTATGCAGTAAACATATATTTATGTAACCTAACAAGTTAGTTAATATTAATATTCATTTTTCAATTCATGTGACCATTTACACACACACTTCCATCACATTATTGGTTTGTCTATATTCTTTTGCCATTGAAACCAATAATATTAGTAGCTTGTTGCGTTCAAAATAAATAAATAATCAGCTATTTTCTAGAATTTTCAGCTATATATGAAATATGATATTAAAATTATATTATGTTTTCAATATATATATATATATATATATATATATATAACTCTCTAATAGTTATTTGTTTACACCGGTCTAAAAATAAGACAGTTTAGGTAACATGACTAAAAAGCCTTTTAAAATACATTTTAAGTAGCGATAGTAGATCTATAAATATGTGGATATATTTGCACTCCTAAAGAAAAGGTGAGAAAATCTATGAGAGTATTGATGAGATGACATGAGTCTCTTATAGCTTAACTAGAGGTCTCAAGTTTGAGCTATAAATATACAACTACTTTAAACTTATGAGATAGTGTTTTGCCGCTTTTGATATTTTATCCGGTATGAGTAAGATTAGTTTTGATGTGTAATCCTAATTGATTAGTTGAAAATACATGTGGTTTGAAAAAAACAAAGAAAATGTGAGATAGGCATTAGGAGACCATGCACGACTTGAATTTCAAATAAGTTCTTATGTCATAGATTTCAAGTAGCCAAAATCAATATGACCTTAGTATAAGTATTGCTACTACTAGGAAGTATATTAGGGATGGACCATAATCACTTTTTTTGAGATCGAGATTGATCTAGTGGCCATTGTTGACTTTGAGGTGACAACTTATCCAATGCCTACTATTGATTCTAGGACTTATTGAATCTAAAGACTTTGAGCAACTAACCAATAATCCTAGATTTAATAGTGCGAGAGCTATAATGAGGGACATGCTTCAAGAAAATGCCTTCGAAGTTGTATAGAAAATTTTCTTTATGAGGGTTGCTAATAAATGATACATTTGTGATTGACCTTATTCAAGGAGTGAAAGTGCTACTTTTGAGAAAGAAATGGTCGTGAGTGAGATGAAATAATAGTGAACAATGATATGAAATAACAAACAAATAAGAAGTAAATTGGAGATCATTACAAAGGTCACCATCTTAGTCAAAGAAAAATGATTAAGAGGCTTATGTTTAGACAAGATGGCTTGACCATACAATATTTACCAAAACTATATATCGAATGAGGTATTGTTTACATTGGCCTAAAAACAAGGAAGCTTAACCACAAGACTAAAAGGCCTTAAAAGTCCATCTTTTTAGTGGTGGTGGAAAATTTGTAAGTATGTGAATATATTTGCATCCCCAAAGAAAAGATTGGACAATTATCTTAAAAAGGGCCAAAAGTAACCCTATCTTCAAAATAAAGTCTTCATTGACTTTTGGGTTAATTTCATTTACTGAATTTTTGTTAATTTATAGTAAAAAAAATATAGTAATAAAATATTTTTTTCCCACTAAAGTCACTTCGGACGCCTAAGTACGGATCAACTATTGGAAAGTTAAATTGGACATGCAGTTGGCACTAGATTTTGCATGTAATGTTAGCTCATGAGTATAGTGTCACATAGGCTACTGCAAATTAAAATTATTAAAAAAAATCAACATATGAAAAAAAATATCAACAAAGTCCCATATTCAAAGAATACTCGTAAACACATATGAACATATATGTGTTTTAAATATAATAATTCTAATTAGCATGTAGTCAGATATTCCTTGCCACAACCTAGTGAAGGCTAAAAACTACCAATTTTCAAGATTATTTTCACTCTAATTCATAATAAAGTGAAATGAACTTTGGATATCTAAGTTAATACCTTTGTATACTAGTTGAATCTTTATCACATATAATAAAGGCAAATAATAAAAAAAATAAAAAAAATTACTAAGCTATCTTAAAAGAAAAATGTTTTGAATTTTGAAGCCATTTCTCATTGCTGTTATTTCCTTATTGGACCAAAATAAATCCTATTAGAAAGAAAAACAACATCTCGACGAAATTCTTCAAATATGAAAAAATAGAAGAAAAAAACCTAGAAAAAATAGAGGAAGAAGAAAATTATCTATAAGATTCTTTAATGAAAATTATATAATAAAACAAATAAAAAATGTAGAAATTTATTTTTATATATATTTTATTTTTGGGTTAAAAATGCATCTAATTAAGTGAATATTTTTCATACTAATTAATTAAATAACAAAAAAAACTATCATCATCGCTATCATCCCTAGAGGAAGGGCTAGGGCAGTTCCTGTTAAGAAGCTCTTTTATCATTTACAATGCGATTCTTTCCTCTTCATCCATTTGACTTACAATCTCTGGCTACGATGATGCCCCTAAAGGCTGAGCCAATAGCAATAAAGAACCATCCACAGGAACTTGCTAGTTGCACTTTTCCTAGCTTCAATGTCATAACCCAATTGAAATCGGAGTGTCGAGGTGGCTCTAGAGGTCGCCAACAATACTTAAAACTCCATAAGCGTCTTAAGTGATTTTAGATTTTTGAGTAAAAATGGTGGCTGAATTTGCTTTGTTTTTTCATAAGCTAGGGTTTTTCCAATTTGGGATTCTTCTAATTTAGGAAGCTTTTTTTTGAATTTGTTGACATGATATCTTATGTGGCAGCCTACATGGCACTATACTCATGAGCTGACATTACATAAGAAAAATCAAGTATCAGCTAAATGTCCAAGTCATCTTTTCGGTAAGTGATTCATGCTTAGGCACTAGAAGTGACTTTAGTGGAAAATAATTTTTTATTATCGTAGTGTGATAAAAAACAATGTTTATTTTACTTCAAATTAGCAAAAGTCTAGTGACTGTAACTGAAATTAACCCATTAACTCCCCTATAAATAGAGAATAGTAAGAAGGCATCCAAGATCTTCTGCACATCTATATCAAGTTTTTTTTTCTTTATTTTCTTACTTTATTCTTTAGCCAGTTTAATGTAGTTCATTTACTACTTTTCATTTACATTTCTTTTAATCCTTTCATTTTAATATAATTTGCAACTTTCCATTAGTTTTAATAATATATTTTATTGGTAGTTTTGGGCAAAATTCACTTCCACAACATCAAAGGGAGTCTAGATTCGCTTTTCTTACCCGTTTGCAACCTCACTTACCTGTGGACTATATGAAACCTAGGTCACAAATATCACCTCAACCGCAGTTTAGCCTAACGAACTTGCTTGCCACTACATTGATCAATCGCGACCTAAGTCACGAATTTCATAGCAATCACCTCTTCGTCACAACAAACTGCATTAAGGAACCTTAGATGTAAGAGAACGATAAAATCGATCTATGGGCTATATTATTGGGTTTAATTTTTTGAATAAAGATATCCAAAATCTTTTAAATATATATAAAAAATATTAAGTAACTAATTTGAAATGTTGCATAAATATAACTATATATGGAAGTAATCTCACAAATCCTAGAGGTAATTTTCTTGATTTAGCACATTTATGTATGTTCAACATTATATTTTTCCTTTTCTTGTATGTTTTTTTTTCTTATTCATTAGTTATAAAAAATATAAAAGGATTTTATCTCTTTAATGAAAGTCATCCTTTATGGAAAATGTTAATATGCTATTATAATTTGGTTGTATGTTTCAGGCTCATCATATAGATTATATTGAAGTTTTACTCTTGTTGAAAATTTTAATATATGCACTCTCTTTGCTATTATAGTTGCTAAAAATTGGATAATCCACCAACTAGATGTTCACAATACATTCATTCACAATGACCTCAATGAAGAAATTTGGGTTAGAGCTAATCACCTTTGTGTAGCTACCAGTAAGAAGTTTGTATAACAACATTTATAAGTCTATTTCTAATATCACTAATGCCAAAACTCTCTTTGATACTATAGAGAATTTGTACTAATAAGTTGATAAAGCTGAGTCTGGAGACCTTACAGGGAAATTAATGGCTATGAGGTATAATAGGGTAGGTGGAGTGAGAGACTGTATTCATATCATGTTGGGTTACCAAAAACAATTTAGAGCCCTTAATATTACCCTTACGGATGAATTTATTATTCAAGTCTTTTGTACTTTACTATTCATATTCAGTTAGCTCAAACTGCCTGTAATAATGTGAGAGAAATGGTCCATTAGTGAGGTTATAGCTAAATGTTCTCAATAAGAGGAAAAACAACATCAAAACAATACGCATAAGGGGATTAAAGCTTTTGTAGTTATTCAATCTTCTCCTTCTACCCATAATCATGAAAGGAACCATAATACATTAAAGTATAGGTATTCTAAGAAAGGTCCCATAAAGGTAGCAATCAGAATCAAAACCTTAGTGCTAAAGGTAACATAAAGAAAGAAGAAAAATGCTAGTTTTGCAAAACAAGGGCCATAAGAGGAATGAGTGCACAATATATGAGAATTGGCTAGAAAAGCAGAATAAACAAGGTAATTCTTTTGTTTTTATTTGTTCTGAATCCCATTTGGTTGATGTCCCCATTAATTCTTGGTGGATTAATATTGATATATGTTCATGTTTGTAATCATTTACAAGGGTTCGCAAAAAAAAAAAAGCGAATTAAGTGAATTAGAAAGCAGTTTAGTTGTATGAAATGGTTTTAGGGTCCAAGTTGAACTAGTAGAATTTGCCAATTTCGTTTTGGATTTTGTTTTACATTAGTTTAGAGAGATGTTTTTTTATGTACCATTTATGATGCAAATTTTAGTTTATGTTAAAAAAACTTGATTTGGAAGGTTATATTTTAAAGATTGGTTTAGCAAAAATTGAATTGCCTTTTAATTCTTCCATCATTTGCCATGTTTATTTAATTATGTTATGATCTTTACAAGCTTTCTTTGGCTCAAAGTGAAAATATTTCCATGCATATTGGCAAAACAAGTGTTAAAACACCTTTGACCAAAGAAAATTTTTTTATATTGTTGTACAAGCGTTTAGAACACTTTTTTAGAGAAAGGATTGAAAGATTATTGAAATATGACACATTACATCTTTTTGACAAAACAAAATTTGAAAACTATGTTGATTGTTTTATAGGTAGGTTTACTAAGATCAAAAGGAAAGGTACCAGTCGTAGTCAAAATATTTTGAAAATAATTTGCATTGATATTAGTTGTCTTTTATCACCTTGTTTTACTGGTTAATCCTATTTTATAATATTCATTGATGATTTATCTCATTATGGATATTTTTATCTCATTAAAGAAAAAATAGGAATCCTTGGTGTGTTTAATATTTTTAAAACTGAGATTGAAAAGCAATTAGGCAAAAGTATTAAGATTGTGAGATCTAATTGTACACTACAAGATTTTAAGGTTTTAGCGATGCCAAAAAAAGCGTTACTAAATGACAAATGGTGTCACTAATTTATTATAGTGATGATGTAGCGACTATACAATGGCGCCACTAAAAGCTTCATCACTGAGTTGATTTAGATATGCCACTAAAACACACGTTGCTAAATAGTGACACCTCTTATGGCGTTGCTTAATAGCGACTCAATGAAGGCTTTGTCAATTAGGAAAATAGCATCACTAAATGACAACTAAAAATCATGAGATAATGAAGTTAGCGACTCTTTTAATGACGAGGAAAGAGCGTCACCAAAATGATGAGCTATAATTTTTTTAATTATAAATTAAATTAATTATACTTTAGCGACACTGCTTGGCTCCGCTAATAGCATCACTAAATTTTTTGAAAATTTTAATACTTCTCAAAAAAAATTGTGTATAAAATATACAAAAACCTACATATATAAAACAACATAATCGACCAAAATACCGCACCATTCATCAAAAATACCAAAAAGCAATGCCAAAAAAGTGTTTCAATAAACTCAATTAATCAATCAAATTGCAACATAATCCAAAATTAATACAATAATATGTCAAGAAAAGTTAATACAATAAGAAAATCCCATAAGTAAAAAAACTAATTATGACCTTAGACAAAGAGTTAGCATATAACAAATCTGGTGGCATCTTTGTTATACAACAAAAATCGGTAATGCCAAAGCTCTGAAAAATACATGACTTTGGTCGTGAAGCTCTCTGGAAGAATTTGTTATGTTTGTTCACGGGCGTGACATTTCTTTCACGGGCATGACTGAAAAGGTCATTCATGGTTGTTATCTTCCTTCATGGCCGTGAACTTTAAATGTTGGTTTGTTGGCGGTTAGCTTCATCACGGGCATGACACATAGAGTCACGGACGTGAACATGCCACTTCTTCAATTTTATCTTTTGAAGATTAATCTTCCATTCTCTATTCTTGCTAACATATTTCATACCTTGTTCAATAGACTTAGAAAACAAGTATGTTAAATACAATATTGCTATTTTATTTATTATCATCAAAATGATGGAAATACCCCTCAAGGTTCAACAATAATGATTAACAATTATGATACATGACTAATAAATTTTTTAGAAAGCTTAAAGAAGTTCATTTACGGTAAAGGACTAAATTGTAAATTTTGAAAAGTTTTGGGGTCAAATTTCAATTTACCAAAATTTGGAGGATTAATGAGATTATTTGTTAATTAACATATTACATTTGGACATTTAAAATGGGTTGGCTGGCCATAGCACCATAGCATTAAGGAATAAGATTAATATGTTGATTAAACCTGTATATATCAAAGAAATGGTCAAATTTTATGGGTCCCATATGAAGATTTTATTTATATTTTTATTTCTTTCTTTTCTTCTTCTCCTTATTTTATTTCTTCTTCTTTCTTTCCTTCCCAGAACCAATCTCCATGCCAGCCCTCTTTTCCTCCATAGCCAACCTTGATATCTAGAGAGAGGAAGGAAGGGAAGAGAGGGAAAAGAATAAGACAAAGTGATTTTCATGATCTACAAGTCTTAAAGAAGATTGGAAGAGCAAGAAGGAGGAAGAATAAGCAAGTTTAGTGGAGAGAGAGAGAGTCTCCAAGATTGTAATCAAGTGAAGAAAAGTGTAAAGGTAAGAAGCTTTCCTCCTTCTCTTTCATCTTTTCTTCAAGAAATTATAGTTTTGAGCTCATTTAGAGTTTGATTATGTAGAGAGAGAGTTTAGGATTTCATGAGAGAGAGTTTAGGGTTTAGAAAGTTTGTAGAAAGTAAAGTTTTGATGATGAATGTATGATGTTGTAGGAGCTCAAAGTGTTAAAGAATGAGCTCAAAGGAGTAAAGACAAAGAAAAAGCTACCTAGAAGAGTGAAGGAGAAAAATAGAATATTGGCATAATTTAAGGCAATAGCCTATCTTTGTTTGAAATAATGCATGTTTAACATGATAATTATTGATTTACTTGCATCTAATGTTGATTATAGCATGAAACCATAGGTTTAGATATAAGGAATGAGATTTTTGTGATATGTGAATTAAGTGATGCATGTTAGAGAATTGAGTTATAATTAAGGCATTTATATGTATTAGAACATGATATGTTGAGTAGAGGACTTTAGAAATGCAGGAGTTTGTATTTTGGTATGATTTGGTACATCTATAAATGAATACGAAAGTGAATATGCAGATTTCTCGCATATAGTCACGAGCGTGACTTTGGGCCATGGGCGTGAACTTGCTAGTTCACGGGTGTCACTGAATTGTATCACGGTTGTGACATTTTTGTGAAAATGGAATGATTAATTTTAGAAGCATTCACGGCTTTGAGTCACGAGTGTGAACCAATTCATGAGCGTAAATTAGTAATCATATGAGTGTCATCACCGGTATAATATAGGTGTCATCACCGACATAATAAAGGTGTCATCACCGGTATTAATATGTAAGTGTCATCATCAGTATAATAACTAGACTTCTGTTTAACATGTTAAACTATCAAATACTATAGTTCTAGGCTAGGTGTTCTAGGGCTCAATTAATGTCATTATAAATTTTATAACTATTTTACTTCATATATTTCATGAGTAGTGGCTCAATTGATCACATAATTACTCAATAAAAATATCATTTATATAATATAACACGATCCATTTTATTTTACATATTAAATTAACTAATTTATATTCTTTCCTATTGCTAGTAGATTTCATACTATATTTTGGATCTCCATTTTGGAACTGTTCTTATAGAAATTAAAATTAATTTTCTTCATAATAATTATATATCTATATCTTAGCTTTAATATGAAATTTGAATCACTTAATTTGGAGTTATGTAGCAAAAGTTGTGATCATTTGATCTCTAACTAGTTACTAACAATTTTGCTCGGAATTTTTTGAATACTTTTCTTGTCTAATGTTTGTGCCAAAATTAAGCATAATTAAAGCTATAATTATTTTTTATGTTATGTATAAAAGTTTTATTCTTATATCTTAAATTTCAAACCCAATAAAGAATACATAAATCTGAACTCCAGAACTTTAGTTATAGTAATATATGTACTAATTGCTCCATAGAATATAGCAAAGAACACAAAATCCCATAATTCAATTTTTTACCAAAAATCATCCTAAGTCTAGCAAACATGCATCCTCATAATTTTTATCACAAAATACTAATATTTTACAATCATATACATGCTCAAATCATGCAACTTGATGATAAAATATAGATTATTGCCTTAAGTTATGCATTTACCTCTTATTTTGCTTTTCTTCCACTTCCTAGATTGCTTTCTCTTTTCCTTTGTCTTGTTCCTTATTAACTTGAGATCCTAAAATATCATAATAACATCAAAAACTTGCTTCATCATATTTCTCTAAACTCTATCTTCTTTCTCTAGAAATCCTAAAATCTCTCTCTTGAAAAACATGCTCTATATAAGTTATAAACTGTCTTTTCTTTTAGAAAGAATTATAAAAGAGAAGAAGAACTTTTTACCTATATTCTTTTCTTCTCTTGATCAACACTTTGGAGATTTTTCTCTCTTCTCATACTTTTCTTATTTTCTTTTTACTCCAACTTGCTTTTTTAGACCTTGTTATGCATTAAAATGGTTTTTCCCTTATTTTTCTCTTTCTACCTTCTCTCTTTCTCTCTAGAGATGAGCTTTGGCTATGGAGATTTTGTAGGTGGCATGGGACTAGTTTAAGGAGAAGAAAATGAGGTTAAAGAAGTCTAATGGATGTAACCATTATTATTATTATTATTATTATTATTATTATTGATAGTTGTTATCCATAGAAGGAAAATAATAATTTGACACAATATAACACTTTGCAAGCTATATGCATATTAGTTGAAAAGGAATAAGGCTTTGAATTGACGGGACATAATTAGATTTAATAATCTTTAATTTTGTTTGGACAAAACAAATACCACGTGACAAATATATATGATTTCTTTTGCTTACTATAAATTATTCAAATGTAAAGTTCGTCATAAATATCAACATAAGGTGATTGGCAACGGAGCCAATTTTGTCTTCCCCATAGGGTGACTTAATTTTCTTGGGCAGAATTTTTTTGGTTATTTATTTTTACTTATTATAATTTATCAAAATTTATTCTTATTCGTATGTAGATTTGTAACACCTAACATCTTATACATCTACATATCGCATATGTTGTTTTTATATTAAATTATCACTTATTAAACAAGAATAAAATAAAATTCAGGTTTATAGCGAGATTAATATTTTTTTAACTCATCTCATATTATCAACAATAATTTCACAATCAATACGGATACTTTAATCATAGCATATAACATCACATATATTAATAACTTAAATATTATGTTTAAAAGTTAGTAAATTTACAAGTTGAATTTATATATATATATATATATATATATATATATATATATATATATATATATATATATATATATATATATATATTTGTCACGGGGCCATTACTCTCTCCCCAAAAGACCGATCTATTAGGGTGCGCAGCACCTTCCGCTTAGGTGGGCCCATGAGCCAGGTGGGTCATTACCGTCTCCCCACCTTGGGGTGTGCAGCGCACCAACCAGGCTCTGATACCATTTTGTCACGGGGCCATTACTCTCTCCCCAAAAGACCGATCTTGTGGGGTGTACAGCGCCAGCCGCTTATAGCCAGGACTCGTTCCATTCACCTATCTGATGTGGAATTGAAGTCTGTGACATTCTCCCCCATCCAACCCTATGACGCCCTAGTCACAATGGGCCCTCTACATGCCCCAAACCCGGGGTGCTTGGCGAGACATCGGAGTCGGATCTAGGTCGGCTCTGATACCGTTTTGTCACGAAGTCATTACTCTCTCCCCAAAAGACCGATCTTGTGGGGTGTGCAGTGTCATCCGCTTATAGCCAGGACTCGTCGATATATATATATCTATACATATATGTATATATATATGTATATATATATATATGTATATATATATATATGTATATATATATCTTAGTACATATTCATTATAATTATACATATGCAAGTATTCAACCCCCAAATATAAATGATATGTTCTTATGCTTATGTGGAATGCAAGGAGAGAAAGTGAGGAGGCTCGGCCGGTGACCTTTGATCCATGACTTTTATATGCACCTCAATATGAATTACTAATCTTCTATACCTGAAAAATGATGTAATTTGGTGAGTTGCGACTCAGTGAGGATAACCATCAAATGAGTTCTAAAGCACCAAATATTTCATAATAGTAAATAACAAGTATACTTAATACATACTTTTTACTCCATTTCATCAGTCAAAAACATATAAATATAGATAAAATCAAGTATTCAATAATTGTTCTTTACTTATGCTTATGCTTATTCATTTTATTTTGTTGTGACCAGGTTAAACAAATATTGTCCCAGGTTTCCATGTGAACATTTGCATTTGCTAGCTAGCTTGATCATTTGTTTCATTTGCACATTTGTTGGGCCATAATCCTCTTCTTTTGCTTTGCAATGTCGATTAACTAGTCACAATGCCTTTTAAGTCATTATGCATATGCACTTGTACTTACATGTTCATGAACCATTGTATCTTATCACATATACCATACATATACCACATATATACCTCATATGCCAATACATATACCTTGCATATACTATACATATACCATGTATATATATCATATGTCAAACATATACCTCAAATATACCACAAGTATACAAACTTATATGTACCACAAATGTCACAAATTATTCATCAACATATTATCAATGAAAAATCATCAGAATCATATGAATCACATAGCAAGCAATATTCATATGCACTAAAGAATTCAATTGATAATTAGACTCACCTTTTTCCTTTGATGCTAACCCTTAACTTATTGCCTACCCCCTTCTTGTGTATCTCCAACTTGTCTTGAGTCTGATATTGAAATATAATTGGTTAATTTATGACTAGAGAAACTTAATATGGCTTAAACAAATTAATATACATTATTCATATTAGTAATTAAAATTTTTCCTATGAAGCAGTGTGACCTTATGAGACTGTTTTGCCAATAACGTTTTCTATACTTAACAAATTAATCTGATTCTTAATCCTAAATAAAATTAACATATAATTATATAATATATTAAAATTTCTGATCAATTGGAGCATTGTACAAATTTGGTGGAATTTCTAAACTTGTTCTGTTTTCTACCCTATTTTCTGCCCTTAGGCAGTTTTAGGGTACCAACTTTGATTCATCATAACTTATAATATATAAGTCATATTTTAATGAAATTTTACAAAAGCTTATATGGGTTCAACTGGAACATTTTTCATGTTTACAACTTTCATCAATTATAAGGCCCTCAAATTATAGGCAACATTTTACTGTTATAAAACAGAGTTGGTTTTCAGGATAGTATGACTTGTAACGGCCATAACGTACTCTATACATAACATATTAAGATGAAATTAGTACCAAATTTCAGATAAGACATATACCTATAACCTTTATGTTTTGATAATTTACAGAATCTATCTGTAAAATGCTCAAAATAATTAAACAGGTTTCTGGACCTATACAGGACACTCAGTAGGAAGTTCAAACCATGGAACAGTCATAGTTCCATTCAACATAACTCAAACTTTACAAGCCATATGAACCTGAAATTTGGTATACAGATACATAACACATATATCTACAAATTTTATGTTTTTAGATACTTAAAATAATAGCTTAATCATATTCAAAACTAACAAACACAGTAGCTAACTTACTTAGGGTTCACATCTGGACCAGTTTCAGTATAGAGAGGATATCTCATTCTATACACCACTAAGACATAAAGGAACAACTTTTATGTTTTAAGCATTTTCCAATTCGATCTCTAAGATCATCAAAACCATGGCGCAAAATACTGCCTATTTATGAACCCTAAACATCATAATCAAGCTTAACACAAAATAATTGTTTACTCACCTATAATCACCCTTGGCTAACCTTGTTGCTATAATTTCCAGAGTGAAAGAGAGAAGAAAATGTTGTTGAAACTTCAAAGAAATGGAATGAAGCAAAGAGGAAGAAGAAGAAACAAAGAATTAGCCTAATAAGTTAAAAGCCCCCACATTATGTCTTCCTTTCCTCCTTTTTTTTTTCACCCGACCCTTTTCCTTTTTTTTTTACATTTCTTTTTCTTTTTCTTTTCCTTTTTATTTTTCTGACTTTTATTTTTATTTAATTATTCTTATTATTATTATACAATTACATGTATCTAGACATACTAGTCAATACCAAAAATACAACTTAATCCTCTACTTCAATTTAATTAATTAACTATATTAAATTTAATTAATTCAATCTTGTTTCTTTATTCAATTAAATATTAATTTTATATCATTTTCATCTATATTATAAAACAGACATGTGCATTTCTATACAATTGTAAAATACTTGAAAATAAATTAATTGTATATTATGAATATATTTAAATAAAAATGCATATTATGAATTTGTTCAAGTGATATATATATGCAAAATGTATATGTGCAAATGAGATGTTGTAGAAATGCATATGGGAAAAGTCAAGGATGTTACAATTCTTCACTCCTTTTAAAAATTCCATCCTCGAAATTTAATACTTGGAAATAGGTGTGGTTATTACTTTGTCATATTTTTTTCTGTTTCCCATGTTGCCTCTTCTTGTGAATGATTTCTCCATAATACCATAACTAAAGGTATTTCTCGGTTTCTCAACTATTTAGTCTTGTATCCGATGATTTCCACTGGCTCTTCAACATAACTCATGTCATTTGCAATCTCAATGGCTTGATCTTTGAGTACATGTGTAGGATCTGACATGTATCTTCTAAGCATGCTCAGATGAAACACATTATGAATCTGAGTCATATCTGGTGGTAAAGCCAATCTGTATGCTAGTGGACCAACCTTCTCAAGAATTTCGTAATGCCCTATGTATCTTGAGCTCAATTTACCTTTCTTACCAAATCGAATTACTCCTTTCCATGGAGATACTCGTAGAAATACCTTTTCACCCAACTCGTATACCATCTCCCTTTTATGTTGATCAACATAACTTTTATGTCTGTCCTGTGCTGCATTTAGCTTAATCTTGACAACCTTGATTTTATCCATTGTATCTTGTACTATCTCTGGCCCTTCTAGTGCACGTGCACCTTTTTCATCCCAAATGATAGGGCTTCTGCACTTTCTACCATACAATGCCTCATATGGTGCCATCTGAATACTACTATGATATTGGTTGTTGTATGCAAGCTCTACCAATGCTATATTCATCCCAAGCACCTCTGAATTCCATAACACATGCTCTAAGCCTATCTTCCAATGTCTGTATAGTTCTTTCTGATTGTTCATCAGTCTGTTGGTGAAATACGGTACTAAAATTCAATTTTGTTCCCAATGCATTATGTAAACTCACCAAAAAATGTGAAGAAACCGTGGATCTCTATCAAACACAATGGATACTAGAATGCCATGCAATCTGACTATCTCATTCATGTATAATTTGGCCAAACTCTCAAGTGTACACCCCCATCTGATAGGTAGAAAATGTGCTAACTTGGTTAACCTATAATAATTACCCATATTGCATTATTTTTCAGTGGAGTTCTGGGCAATCCATAAACAATCCATCATTATCTTTTCCCATTTCCATTTTGGACAGGTAAAGGAAGTAGTTTACCAACTGGTGCTTAGTGTTCTATCTTAATCTGCTGACATGTTAAGCATTTAGTATTCAGGTATGTCTTTCTTCATTCCTGGCCACCAGTAATGAGGTCTTAAATTGTGATACATCTTAGTCATCCCTGGATGCATTGCATAAGATGCATTGTGTTCTTCTTCCATTATTTCCTGGCACAAGTTATCAATGTTTGGAACACATATGTGTGACTTTAACATCAGTACATCGTCTTGCAATTGAAAATCTTTACTGTTTCCCTGCCTTACTAATTCAATTTTCTCACACAATTTAGGATCTTTACTCTGTGCAACTTTGATCCTAACCTTCATTAGAGGTCTGGCCTGAAGAGTAGCAATCAATGATCCACCATCATGCATATTCAATTGAACATTCATGGACCGTAATTGAATCAAATATGGAAAGAGGATGCTTGCAAGTGAGCTACACTGCTACTGGCCTTCCTACTCAATGCATCTGCTACCACATTGGCTTTCCCTAGATGATATTCAATTGTACAGTCATAATCTTTTAACAGCTCTAACCATCGTCTTTGTCTCATGTTTAACTCTTTCTGTGTCATCAAGTAACCCAAGCTTTTATCGTCTGTGAAGATCTGGAATGTCTCACCATACAAATAATGCCTCCAAATCTTCAATGCAAATACAACTAAAGCCAATTCTAAATCATGCACTGGATATGAGATCTCATGTGGTCTCAGTTGTCTAGATGCATAAGCTATCACCTTACCATGTTGCATCAACAAACATCTCAAGCCTTGGTGAGAAGCATCACTATATACTGTAAACCCACTTGTACCTGTAGGGATGGTTAACACTGGTGCTGAGGTTAGCCTGTGTTTTAGTTTATCGAAACTCCTTTGACATTCAGGAGTTCACTTGAAAGGCATATTCTTTCTCAACAATTTGGTCAAAGGGCTAGCAATCAATGAGAATCCATCAATAAATCTACGGTAATATCCGGCTAAACCCAAAAAACTATGTAATTCTGACACATTCTTTGGTGTTTCCCAACTCACTATGGCCTTAACTTTATCTGAGTCAACCTCTATGCCTTTTCCTGATACTATATGTCCAAGAAACATAACATGATTAAGCCAGAATTCACACTTACTAAACTTTGCATACATTTGTTTCTCCTGCAGAGTATGAAGCACTGTTCTTAAATGCATCTCATGTTCCTCTTTACTTTTACAGTACACCAGAATATCATCTATGAAGACAATAACAAAATTATCCAGATAAGGCTAAAATACCTTATTCATCAAAGCCATGAAAGCAGCCGGTGCATTGGTTAATCCAAATGGCATGACTAGAAATTCATAATGGCCATATCTAGTACGAAATGCAGTTTTAGGAATATCTACCTCAGCTATCTTAAGCTGATAATAGCCCGATTTTAGATCAATCTTAGAAAATACTTTAGCTCTATGTAACTGATCAAACAAGTCATCAATTCTAGGTAAAGGATATTTATTCTTCACTGTCACTCTATTAAGTTTTCTATAGTCTTCAGGTATTCTGCTGACATGTTAAGCATTTAGTATTCAGGTATGTCTTTCTTCATTCTTGGACACCAGTAATGAGGTCTTAAACTGTGATACATCTTAGTCATCCCTGGATGCATTGCATAAGATGCATTGTGTTCTTCTTCCATTATTTCCTGGCGCAAGTTATCAATGTTTGGAACACATATGCGTGACTTTAACATCAGTACATCATCTTGCAATTGAAAATCTTTACTGTTTTCCTGCCTTACTAATTCAATTTTCTCACACAATTTAGGATCTTTACTCTGTGCAACTTTGATCCTAACCTTCATTAAAGGTCTGACCTGAAGAGTAGCAATCAATGATCCACCATCATGCATATTCAATTGAACATTCATGGACCGTAATTGAATCAAATATGGAAAGAGGATGCTTGCAAGTGAGCTACACTGCTACTAGCCTTCCTACTCAATGCATCTGCTACCACATTGGCTTTCCCTGGATGGTACTCAATTGTACAGTCATAATCTTTTAACAGCTCTAACCATCGTCTTTGTCTCATGTTTAACTCTTTCTGTGTCATCAAGTAACCCAAGCTTTTATGGTCTGTGAAGATCTGTAATGTCTCACCATACAAATAATGCCTCCAAATCTTCAATGCAAATACAACTGCAGCCAATTCTAAATCATGCACTGGATATGAGATCTCATGTGGTCTCAGTTGTCTGGATGCATAAGCTATCACCTTACCATATTGCATCAACAAACATCTCAAGCCTTGGTGAGAAGCATCACTATATACTGTAAACCCACTTGTACCTGTAGGGATGGTTAACACTGGTGCTGAGGTTAGCCTGTGTTTTAGTTTATCGAAACTCCTTTGACATTCATGAGTCCACTTGAAAGGCATATTCTTTCTCAACAATTTGGTCAAAGGGCTAGCAATCAATGAGAACCCATCAATAAATCTACGGTAATATCCGGCTAAACCCAAAAAACTATGTAATTCTGACACATTCTTGGGTGCTTCCCAACTCACTATGGCCTTAACTTTATCTGGGTCAACCTTTATGCCTTTTCCTGATACTATATGTCAAAGAAACACAACATGATTAAGCCAGAATTCACACTTACTAAACTTTTCATACATTTGTTTCTCCTGCAGAGTATGAAGCACTGTTCTTAAATGCATCTAATGTTCCTCTTTACTTTTATAGTACACCAGAATATCATATATGAAGACAATAACAAAATTATCCAGATAAGGCTAAAATACCTTATTCATCAAAGCCATGAAAGCAGCCGGTGCATTGGTTAATCCAAATGGCATGACTAGAAATTCATAGTGGCCATATCTAGTACAAAATGCAGTTTTAGGAATATCTACCTCAGCTATCTTAAGCTGATAATAGCCCGATTTTAGATCAATCTTAGAAAATACTTGAGCCCCATGTAACTGATCAAACAAGTCATCAATTCTAGGTAAAGGATATTTATTCTTCACTGTCACTCTATTAAGTTGTCTATAGTCTATACACAATCTCATCGTTCCACCTTTCTTTTTTACAAACAACACTGGGGCTCCCCAATGTGATACGCTAGGTCGAATGTATCCCTTATCAAGTAACTCTTGCAATTGAGTTTTAAGTTCCTTTAACTCAATCGGTGCCATCCTGTAAGAAGATATAGAAATAGGTGCAGCCCCAAGCACCAAATCTATAGTAAATTCTATCTCTCTATCTAGTGGCAACCCAGGCAAATCCTCTGGAAATACATCTGGGAACTCACACACTACTGGAATATTCTCTAACATAATATCTTGAGTTCTTGTGTCTGTCACATAGGCTAAGAAAGCCTCACACCCTCCTTTTACCATCTTAAAAGCTTTTACTGCTGAAATCAAACGTGCATGTACCAACTTCCTTTCTCTTTTAAACACAATCATTTGTTTATTAGAGGACTTAAAAATTACCTCCTTAGAAAAACAATTCACTATGGTATGATGTTTAGTTAACCAGTCCATTCCTAATATTACATCAAATTCATGCAATGATAATAAGATCCAATCAGCTTTCAATTCAACTTTATCAATGAATATCGAACAGTCACGACATATCTCATTCACAACTACTACTGCTCACAATGGACTACTCACATTTATATCAAATCCCAATGACACATGCTTTAGATGTAGTTTGGATGTCATATGTGATGATATAAATGAATGTATGGATCCTGGGTCAATCAAAGCAAATGCCAGTATATCATATTTGTAAATATTACCAGTAACCACTTCAGGGGCATCAACTGGCTCCTGCCTAGTCATAGCAAATACCCTGACCTGGAAGGGGTCTAGAACTTTGTCCCTCAGATCTGGTCACTCCTCTGCTTACTGCACCAATTCCGCCCCTGCCTCTACCTTTGACATGTGTCCCACTGGTAGTGTTAACCCTTGGTGTTTCAATTGTAGTCTCAGATACTCCTCTGCCTCTTCTAGTCTCTGCTAATTTAGCTCTTTCTGAGTAATCTCTATACATGTAATCTAAGGACCCACAGAAATAACAAGCTCATGTGAGCCTTTTGCATTCACTTGTGTGTTGCCTACCACAATGAATACAAGTAGGCCTCTGTTCTGTATACTGACTTTATCCTCTGCCTGGATAAGAGAAAGTCATGCCTGACCTCTAGAATTGGAGTACCCACTTCTGTTGCCAGACTGGCTTGGCATATATCTAACTTTCTTTCCATATCCTCTACTAGACTCTCCAGCAAACTCTAGTGTCACCCTTTTTACTTGTTGTTCTCCAGCTTCTTTCATTAACTTTTCAGCTCTAATTACAGCAGCTCTGAGTCTGGTATAACTATCAAGATCAGTAATTGTGATTCTATTTCTGATCTCATACTTGAGGCCCTCTTCAAACTTTCTGCATTTGTCTCTTTCAGTAGAGACCATAAAGGTGGCATAATGGGAACGTTTGTTGAACTGCGCCTCATACTCCGCAACTGACATGTTTCCTTGTTTTAGATTTAGGAATTCCTTCCTCTTCTCATCTTTATATGCTTCAGGCATATAGTTATTTTGAAATTCTCTAAGAAAATTATTCCATGTTAGAACTGGAGGTTGTGCATCACTACCTAGGACTGTCTCCCACCATTCATAGGCATTACCTTGAAGCAAAGATACCGCATAATCAAATTTATCCTCTAGAGTACATCTCATCATATTCAATACCCTCTGTGTCCTTTTAAGCCATATTTCTACTTCAACTGGATCAATCGAGCCATAGAAATCAACTGCACCCTATTTTCTTAGCTTATCATAATGCCTTTATCTATGCATTTCAGGCCAGTGTACTTCTTGTTTTGGGTTTTCATATGGAATTTCTGCATGTGATGATTGGGATGCATGCATGGGAGCTCTATCTCCTAGTGCTGGCTGATCTTTATGCAAACAAGGTGATGCCTCATGAGGATGCATTTCGGTCGGCCTCTCTCTCCTTGGTGAATCATGTCTTATGATGGCCCTAAAATAAATGAAATTATGTCACTACATAATGTTCAACACATATTATGCATATGTTATCATGTTTATATGCATATGCATGTTCCCTTGGAACCTATCCCTGCTCTGATACCAAAAATGTAACACCTAACACCTTATACATCTACATACATATGTTGTTTTTATATTAAATTATCACGTATGAAACAAGAATAAAATAAAATTCATGTTTACAGCAAGAGTAATTTTTTTAACTCATCTCATATTATCAACAATAATTTCACAATCAATACGGATGCTTTAATCATAGCATATAACATCACATATATTAATAACTTAAACATTATGTTTAAAAGTTAGTAAATTTACAAGTTGAATCCAGTTATATATATATATATATATATATATATCTTAGTACATATTCATTGTAATTATACATATGCATGTATTCAACCCCCAAATATAAATTATATGTTCTTATGCTTATGTGGAATGCAAGGAGAGAGCGGCTCGGCCGGTGACCTTTGATCCATGACTTTTATATGCACCTCAATATGAACTACTAATCTTCTCTATCTTAAAAAAGATATAATTTGGTGTGTTGCGACTCAGTGAGAATAACCATCAAATGAGTTCTAAAGCACCAAACATTTCATAATAGCAAATAACAAGTATACTTAATACATACTTTATACTCCATTTCATCAGTCAATAACATATAAATATAAATAAAATCAAGTATTCAATAATTGCTCTTTACTTATGCTTATGCTTATTCATTTTATTTTGTTGTGACCAGGTTAAACAAACATTGTCCCGGGTTTCCATGTGAACATTTGTCATGTGAACATTTGCATTTGCATTTGCTAGCTAGCTTGATCATTTGTTTCATTTGCGCATTTGTTGGACCATAAGCCTCTTCTTTTGCTTTGTAATGTCGATTAACTAGTCACAATGCCTTTTAAGTCATTATGCATATGTACTTGTACTTACATATTCATGAACCATTGTATCTTATCACATATACCATACATATACTGTAACACCACATCTTATGCATTTGAGTATAACCTATCCCTGTATGAAATAATCATACATAGCATACTGGAAAGGTAAAATACCCTGTTAACAATAGTAGTAAATTTTTTTTTTCATATCCTGTAATATAATTCAATGACTTTGCAAGTCTCATATCCTATAATTTCATTCAATGACTTGTAAGTCTCGTATCCTATAATATTATTCACTGACTTTGCAAAGTTAACACTGAGTTTTTCACCACAATATAATATATCACATATATCAAAACATAAACTTTACACATAAGTATTTAAGAGTTGATTTTGTTTATACATTTTTAAAACTCATTCCAAACTGACTGCTTATATTCAACCATATAAATACAAAATGCATATGACATATTTTTATGCTTGTGTGGAATGCAAGGAGAGAGAGTGATGAGGCTCGGCCAATGACCTGTGCTCTATGTCTTCTATACACTACTCAAAATGAGCTATCACTTTTCTTTACCTGAAAAATTATGCAAATTGATGAGTTGCGGCTCAGTGAGAATAATCATCCAATGAACTCTAAAGTACCAAACAATTCATAGAAATAAATCACAAATCCAATAAATACCATATATTCCATTCTATTCATCAATATCATATAAATATCAACAAAGTTGAAACATATAATCATTACACCTTATGTATGCAAATGCTTTTCTTATTTCATTTTGTTGTGACCAAGTTAAACAGACATTGCCCCTGGTTTCCATGTGAACATTTGCATTTGCATTTGCTAGCTAGCTTGATCATTTGTTTCATTTGCACATTTGTTGGGCCATATGCCTCTTCTTTTGCTTTACAATATCGATTAACTAGTCACAACGCCTTTTTAGTCCATATGCATAAGCACTTGTATTTAAGCATTCATCAACCATTGTCTCTTATCACATATAATATACATATACCACATATATACCTCATATGCCACACATATATCTTGCATATACTATACATATATCATGTATACATATCACATATGTCAAACATATACTTCAAATATACCACAAGTATACCATTTATATGTACCACAATGTCACAAATTATCCATCATTACATTATCAAGGATCAATCATAACAATCATATGAATCACATAGCAAGCAACATTTGTTAAACCTTGAGGGGTATTTCCGTCATTTTGATGATAACAAATAAAATAGCAATATTGTATTTAACATACTTGTTTTTGTAAGTATATTATATAGGACATGGATTAAAATAGCAAGAATGGAAAATTGGAAGAATAATCCTTGAAAGACAAAATTCAAGTAGTAGCATGTTCACTGTCGTGACTCTATGAGTCACTCCCGTGAAAGAAGCTAACCGTTACCAAAACCAACATTTGAAGTTCACGGCCATGAAGGAAAAACAAACCGTGAAGTGGGCATTTCAGTCACCCCTGTGAATAAAGGTGTCACCCCCGTGAAGATTCATGCAATTTCATCCAGAGAGCTTCACGACCAGAGTCACCACTTGGATCACGGCTGGGAAGCGTGTCACGCCCGTGAATGAGTATGTCACGCCCGTGACTCTATATGTCAAAACATTCTAGAGAGCTTCATGACCAAGGTCACCACTTCAGTCACAGCTTGGGAAGAAATGTCACTCCCATGACAAGCATAGTCACGCCCATCAACAATGAAAAAGAAAAATGTCAGGCGCGATTTTTTGGTTGGTACAACGGCTAGTTTCGTATTTAATGCACCCCAACGGCTATATTCAGCCATGGGAGTATATATAGAAGTCATTTATGCATTAAGAACAAGAGAATGAAGAGAATAACAAAAGAATAGCATATATTTCAAATTTAATTCTTATTACAAGCTATTTGTACTTTCATACTTTGAGAACAAAATCTATTCTCTGTAAAAATCTTTTTCCTCTTCATATTTGAGCAATTAAGATTTGTAAGTGGTTCTCTCTGTAATCTTTACTCAAGTGAGCTTTGGGTATTTCTGGGTTAAGAGTAGAACACTTGTAAGGGTTAGTTGTGTGAGCCTCCAAAACACAAATTAATAGGTTGTTTGTGTGAGCCTATAAAAACAAAAAATGAAGGTTGTTTGTGTGATCCTGTAAAAACATAAAGTGAAGGTTGTTTGTGTGAGCCTGTAAAACACAACGAATTGGTTATTGTGTGAGCCATTAAAACACAAGGGATTTCTGGGTTAGGTGTCAGCCATTGTGAGAAACACCATAGTTGGGAGTGAGCTTGTAAAACTCCATTGTAACACTTAGTGTGTTAGTGAAACTCCCGATTGCGATTGGGGAGAGGAGTAGGGTTTGTTAACACCCGAACCTCTATAAATCATTGTGTCAGATTTTCTCTATCCCTTCTAAAATTAATTATTTATTTCCACACTTTAAAGTTTATTTTTTTTGAAACTCCAATTCAACCCCCCTTCTTAGTCTAATATCTGGGCAACAATTGGTATCAGAGCCTTGTCTAGCATCGAAGCCTAAAAAGTGCTAGTAAAGAGTAAGATATGGCCAGTGATGGATTCCAAAGTCTCAAACCTTACTTTGATGGAGAAAATTATGCCCATTGGAAGTTTAGGATGGAGACATACTTGGATAGTGAAGGAATTGAAGTTTGGGATAGTGTACGAAAAGAATGGACACCACCAATCAGAAGAGGAGTTGATGGTGAAGAAGAAATTCTGTTAAGAGATGATTGGACATAGCCTCAAAGAAGAGAAATTTTCACAAACAAGAAGGCAATGACAATCCTATCAAGCTCATTATCTATTGAAAAATGTGGGAGAATACAACACTGCTCAACAGCATATATCATGTGGAAGACATTGGAGAACTATCATAAGGGAACTAAGCAAGTCAAATCCAAAAAGATTCAACTTCTAACCTCAGAATATGAGCTCTTCAAGATGAAATCCAATGAGTCAATCACTGAAATGACCAACCGTTTTCTATCCATTATAAATGGAATGAGGAAACTTGGGAATCATCTGAGTTTGGAAGATGTAAACAATAAAATCTTGAGAAGTCTTCCTCTCAAAGACTATGGTTCAAGAGTTGCTGGCATAGAAGAGGCAAATGAAGATATGAGCATCATGAATACTGATGTGCTGATTGGCAAACTTCTCACACATGAGATGGCAGTGAAGAGAGATAGAGAGCTTGAAGCAGAGCCAGAGAAAAGAAAGCCCTTAGCACTCAAAGCCTCTACTTCAAAATCTCAAGAAGAAAGTGAAGATGATGAAGAAATGAGTGATGATGAAAATGAGGACATCTCTATGCTTTCAAGGAGATTAAAAAGAATCATTGAGAAGAAAATGAGTAATTCTAGAAAATTCAGGCAAAGAAACCTCAAACAAACTTCTAATGACACACATAGAAGTAAGGAAGAGGTAAAATGCTATGAATGTGGAAAGAAATGACATATCAAACCAGAATGTCCGAGGCTCAAGAAGCATAAGAGCAAATACCAAAGAGACAACGGGGAGAAAGGTCACAAAGCCACATGGGATGACGAAAGCTCCTCAAGTGAAAAAGATGATAATGAAAGTGAAGAGGTCAACCTATGCTTCATGGCTATTGAGGATCACGTCTCGAATAAGGTATGCCTCAAGTCCACAATAAACAAAAATGCTTGGCTAGTAGACAGTGGATGCTCAAGGCATATGACAGGAGACAAAGAACTTTTCAATGAAATCAAAAGAATTGATGGAGGTAAAGTTACCTTTGGAAACAATGCAAAGGGTAAGGTAATTGGCATTGGTTCTATTGGTATTAATGGTACTACTTTTATTAAGGATGTCTTACTTGTTGATGGCTTGAAACATAACTTGTTGAGTGTAAGTCAATTATGTGATAAAGGAAACAAAGTAATCTTTTACTTCAAATGAATGTCTTGTAATCTTTATCGATGGTCAAGAAATATTTAAAGTAAATAGAGATATCAATACGTACATAATAAACTTACATGAACTATCTAACCATTCCTCTAAGTGTCTTGTGACTACTAGTGATGAATCTTGGTTGTGGCATAGAAGACTTGGTCATGCTAACATGGACTTAATACAAAGTCTCAGCACAGGAGAGCTAGTAAAAGGATTGCCAAGAGTTAAATATGAAAAAGGCAAGACATGTGATCCTTGTCAGAGAGGAAAGCAACACAAGTCATCTTTCAAAGCCAAAAACATAGTAAGTACTTCAAAACCTCTTCAACTCCTGCATTTAGACTTGTTTGGACCTACTAGAATTGCAAGCTTAGGAGGAAAACATTATGCATTTGTCATTGTAGATGATTACTCTAGATTTACTTAGGTAATTTTCTTAGCTCAAAAGAGTGATGCTTTTGAAAACTTCAAAAACTTTGCTAAAAGAGTTCAAAATGAAAAAGGGTACTGCATTTCAAAAATAAGGAGTGATCATGGGAAAGAATTTGAAAATGAAAACTTTGAAAGCTTTTGTCTTGAACATGGCATTTCACATAATTTCTCATCTCCTAGGACACCTCAACAAAATGGGGTAGTTGAAAGGAAAAATCGAACTTTAATTGAAATGGCTAGAACAATGCTTAATGAATATGAATTACCAACTTATTTTTGGGCAGACGTCACAAACACTGCATGTTATATTTCAAATCGAGTTTTCAAAAGACCTCTTTTAAACAAAACCTCATTTGAGCTATGGAATGGAAGAAAGCCCTTGATATCATACTTTAGAGTATTTGGATGCAAGTGTTTTATATTGAACACCAAGGACAATCTTGCAAATTTTGCCTCTAAGTCTGATGAAGGTATATTTTTAGGGTACTCTACAACCAGCAAAGCATGCAGAGTATTTAATAAAAGATCACTAACGGTTGAAGAATCCATGCATGTTGTCTTTAATGAATCTAGTAGACTTGATCTTGTGAAAGGTAGTGTTCTTGATGATGTTGTAGGTAATATGGAAAGACTTGATATTGGAAATGAGAAAGAAGAAAATGATCAAGAAAATCTACTGCAAAATGACACTCTACCTCAAAATCAAGAACAAAATTATCAAGAACTTCCAAAAGAATGGAGAATGACGAAAGATCATCCAAAAGAGCAAATAATTGGTGATCTATCAAGGGAAGTAAGTACTAGATATCATTTTAAGAATTTAGTCACTGACATTGCTTTTATTTCACAAATTGAGCCTAAAAATATTGATGAGGCTCTTAATGATGAAAGTTGGGTAATTGCCATGCAAGAGGAACTCAACCAATTTGAGAGAAATAAAGTATGGACCCTAGTACCTAAACCCAAGGATCATCAAATCATAGGTAGCAAATGGTTATTTAGAAACAAATTAGATGAAGGTATAGACCCACGAATAAGGCTAGACTAGTTGCAAAAGGATATAATCAGGAAAAAGGTATAGATTATGATGAAACATATGCACCTGTAGCTAGATTAGAAGCCATAAGAATACTTTTAGCATATGCATGTCACATGAATTTCAAACTTTTTCAAATGGATGTGAAAAGTGCATTTCTAAAAGGTTATATAGATGAAGAAGTGTATGTAGAACAACCACTAGGTTTTGAAAGCTATGATTTGCCAAATCATGTTTTTAAACTTTCAAAAGCTTTATATGGTTTAAAACAGGCCCCAAGAGCTTGGTATGAGAGGCTAAGTTCTTTTTTATTAGAAAATAGCTTTACAAAGGGAAATGTTGACACTACACTATTCATCAAAAAGCATAAGCATGATATACTAATTGTTCAAATTTATGTTGATGATATAATATTTGGTTCTACTAATGAATTGCTTTATCAAGAATTTGCTAAGTGTATGACTAGGGAATTTGAAATGAGCATGATGGGAGAACTTAAGTATTTCCTTAGTCTACAAATAAAGCAAAGCAATGAGGGCATATTCATCAACCAATCCAAATATGCCAAAGATTTAATTAAGAAATTTGGTATGGAAGGATGCAAAAATGCCAAGACTCCTATGAGCAAATCAACAAAATTGGACAAAGATGAAAAGGGTAAGAGCATTAATGAAAAGTTGTATAGAGGTATGATCGGATCACTTTTATATCTTACTGCTTCTAGACCCGATATTATGTATAGTGTTTGCTTGTGTGCACGATTTCAATCATGTCCTAAAGAATCTCATTTGAATGCAGTAAAAAGAATTTTAAGATATTTACATGGATCATTGCATCTAGGTTTATGGTATCCTAGGAATTTATCTTTTTATATTATAGGATATTCAGATGCAGACTATGCTGGTAGTCTTTTAGACAGAAAAAGTACTTCAGGTACTTGTCACTTCATTGGAGAATGCTTAGTTTCTTGGTTTAGCAAGAAACAAGTTTCAGTTGCTCTCTCAACTGCTGAAGCAGAATATGTAGCAGCTGGATGTTGTTGTACACAAATTCTTTGGATGAAACAACAACTTAAGCACTATGGTCATGAGATGAACCATATACCTATGAAATGTGACAACACAAGTGCTATAAATCTTTCAAAGAATCCTATTCAACACTCAAGAAGCAAACATATTGACATTAGACACCACTTTATTAGAGATCATGTTCAATATGGAGATGTTGCATCAGAATTTATAAGCACAGAAAATCAATTAGCAGATATTTTCACTAAGTCTCTAAATGAGGAAAGATTTAATTTCATTAGAAGAGAACTTGGTATGATTGATGGATTAACCTTGTGATTGCAAAAATATGAAATTTTAATTGTTGATCTTAAATCATATCACAAGTTATAAGATAGAAATTTTGATGAAAATTCATGTTTTGAGGAATAGAATCTTTGTTGAAATGATTTAGTCTTGTTTTAGGACTTAATTTTAATTTGATGAAAATTTTAGGGGAGTCACGCCCGTGACTTAAATAGCCCAAAGAGGCAGTGTCGTTCACGACTTGGTTCACGACATGGTTCACGGCTTCTAGTGGTGAAGCTTATCTTCACGTCTTCATTCACGCCCGTGAAAAGAGACTTTCATACCCGTGATGAATTTTCACTCCCGTGAACAATTACACCCCAATACTCACAGAAGCTTTCACGCCTTGAGTCACGGCTTGCTTCACAGGCATAAGTGGTGAAATTTAACATTTCACGCCCGTGACCATTTATTCACTCCCGTGACTGATGATCATTCACGCCAGTGATATTCAAAGATCACACCCGTGAACTTATTCACGCCTTCATTCATGGGTGGAACACTCCTTCAGCAAACCGTGAACACGACCATTCACGCCCGTGAACACCTACTTCACGCCCGTGAATGTATTGAATATATAAAAGAATAACCGGTTACAACCTTCATTTCAACTCTTCAACTCCCAAAACCGCTCTCATTTACTCACATTCATTGAGATATTGAAGATTCTGGCCCCAAAGACTTAAACTTTTCCTATAAATACCACCAAAAGTTCGAATCTTCATCAGAAATCTTACATTCTTAGGGTTTCACAAAGATTTTCTGTCAAAATTTTTTTTCCAACTCCATCAACAACAAATTTCTTCAAAAATGGAGACTGCTTCATCCAAGGGAAAAAGAAAGAAGTCCCATGCTCCTAAGAGGTATGCATATTACCTCATGAAACGCATTCCGGAGCATTGCCATCCTTGGTATGCAACTTTGAAGAAGAGACCTCTTCTGTCATCAAGGTCCTTTGAATGGCAGACAGTTCGAAGTCTCGGGCTTGAGAAGGCTATGACAGAGCAACTACAAGCCTGTCATCTCAAAGATTTTGTTGAAATTCATAAGCCGACCTTGAGGGAGCCAACACTGGAATTCCTCAGCACCTTGCAGGTTTCACCTACTGGAGTGGTGAAATTCCAACTCTGCAACAATCCCAACACCCTCAGTGCCATCGAATTTGGGGAATTGTTCAGCCTACCATCTGATGGCATCCTGAATGATACTGAGGTAGAATTCTCTGCCCCTCTAGCATGGACACATTTTGGCTATAATTGTAGCTGGGACGTGAAGAAGACAAAGAGCACTCATCTCGTGGCCCCAGTGCATAGGTATTTGCATAGGTTCCTGACCTATAGCATATTTGCTAGGGGAGAAAGCAATGGGACTATCAGGAAGTCAGAACTCTTCCTCTTTGAGATGTCTCATAGAGGACTCACAGTGGCACTTTCCAGATGGTTTGCTAACCATCTTCTCTCCATTGCCACCAAGCCCACTGGAGATATTTTGATTGGGGCATATGTCACCCATATAGCAGTGAAGCTTAATTATCTGAAGCTGGATGCGCATCACTTCAACATCATCCCTGGACATCCTCGAGATCGCTTGGATATCGAGTCGTTCATCAAGATGGGAGCAGCTGTCAGAATCGTTTTCCAGAATGATATCTTCTACCGCTTCACTGACATTGCTGGGGAGATCATCTGGGAAGATAATGACATGGAGGATTTTAAAGCAGGCCTCCAGGGAGTCCAGCAGAATAAGAGGGCTCGGGCTGAGGAAGCACCTCCAGCAGTCGAGCAGGACATCGGATAGTCCTCAGCTTCCACACCGACCTTAGCGCAGCAAGTGGTCGACCTCTTGGCACTACGTTTTGAGCAGCTGCAGACTTCGATGGATGAGAGGTTGGAAAACCTTAAAGACTTCATGGAGTCTCGGATGGACAGCCTTGAGGCTGAAGTGGCTAGGCTTCGTGATAGGATGTCCGGCTAGGAGTTAGGCTAGAGTGGAGCCTAAATTTGTTTTGTCTTTTGCTTATGTATTTTGTTTATGTTTGTTGTTGTGTAGGAAATTTTCAATTTCATTTCTGAACATTTACCTTTGTTTGTATGTTTTCCTTTACTTAATATATTTGTTTTTTCTTATCTCATTGTTATCTTTTTATCCATTTTTGATTGATGACAAAAGGGGTAGAAAACTAGTAATATATGATAGGGAAAATGGTATCAAACTAGCAACATAGGGAGAAAACTAGCAATATATATTAAGGTAAATGAATTTTGAATCAAAAATTAAATTTGGATTATGAATTGACATAGATTAAAAGGGATTAGAAACTTTGAACTTTGATTCAAGAATTCATATACAAAGTATAAAATTGAGAAATTGAGCTTTATATACATTAGATATACCTTAAGTATACTTTGCATATACTTCAATGCAAGTTACAAATATAAATATGCCATGATATACCTTAAATATACTTTACATATACTTCATGCCTTAAAAAGGAATTATGGTATATATTGGATATACTTATCATATAACTTGCATGTACTTAAAATCTAGTAAGTTAATTTCAATGCTACATCATTATTTACTATTCTTGCACATTATAAATTTTTTATCCTAAGTATATTTTGAGGGGGAGACTTCTCAAAATCACATATTGCTAGATTATTTGTCACCATCAAAAAGGGGGAGATTGTTAAACCTTGAGGGGTATTTTCGTCATTTTGATGATAACAAATAAAATAGCAATATTGTATTTAACATACTTGTTTTTGTAAGTATATTATACAGGACATGGATTAAAATAGCAAGAATGGAGAATTGGAAGAATAATCCTTGAAAGACAAAATTCAAGTAGTAGCATGTTCACTATCGTGACTCTATGAGTCACTCTCGTGAAAGAAGCTAACCGTTACCAAAACCAACATTTGAAGTTCACGGCCATAAAGGAAAAACAAACCGTGAAGTGGGAATTTCAGTCACCCCCGTGAATAAAGGTGTCACCCCCGTGAAGATTCATGCAATTTCATCCAGAGAGCTTCACGACCAGAGTCACCACTTGGATCACAGCTGGGAAGCTTGTCACGGCCGTGACTCTATATGTCAAAAAATTCCACAGAGCTTTACGACCAAGGTCACCTCTTCAGTCACGGCTTGGGAAGAAATGTCACTCTCGTGACAAGCATAGTCACACCCGTGAACAATGAAAGAGAAAAATGTCAGGCGCGATTTTTTGGTTAGTACAACGGCTAGTTTTGTATTTAATGCACCCCAACGGCTATATTCAGCCATGAGAGTATAAATGGAAGTCATTTATGCATTAAGAACAAGAGAATGAAGAGAATAACAAAAGAATAGCATATACTTCGAATTTAATTCTTATTACAAGCTATTTGTACTTTCATACTTTGAGAACAAAATCTATTCTCTGTAAAAATCTTTTTGCTCTTCATATTTGAGCAATTAAGATTTGTACGTGGTTCTCTATGTAATCTTTACTCAAGTGAGCTTTGGGTATTTCTAGGTTAAGAGTAGAACGCTTGTAAGGGTTAGTTGTGTGAGCCTCCAAAACACAAATTAAAAGGTTGTTTGTGTGAGCCTGTAAAAACCCAAAGTGAAGGTTGTTTGTGTTATCCTGTAAAAATACAAAATGAAGGTTGTTTGTGTGAGCCTGTAAAACACAAGGAATTGGTTATTGTGTGATCCATTAAAACACAAGGGATTTCTGGGTTAGGTATGAGCCATTATGACAAACACCATAGTTGGGAGTGAGCTTGTAAAACTCCATTGTAACACTTAGTGTATTAGTGAAACTCCTGATTGCGATTGGAGAGAGGAGTAGGGTTTGTTAACACCCGAACCTCTATAAATCTTTGTGTCAGATTTTCTCTATCCCTTCTAAAATTAATTATTTATTTCCACACTTTAAAGTTTATTTTTTTTGAAACTCCAATTCAACCCCCCTTCTTAGTCTAATATCTGGGCAACAACATTCATTTGCACTAAAGAATTCAATCGATAATTAGACTCACCGTTCTCCTTTGATTCCGACCCCTAACTTATTGTCAATCCACTTCTTGTGGGTCTCCAATATGTTGCGAGCCTAATATGAAAACATAATCGATTAACTCATGATTAGGGAGACTTAATATGGTTTAAACAAATTAATATGCATTGTTCATGTCAATAGTTAAGATTTTTCCTATAAGGCAGTGTGACTTTATGGGACTGTTTAGTCTATAACTTTTTCTATACATGACCAATTAATCTGATTCTTGTTCCTAGTCTATACATAACCAATTAAGCTGAAATTAGTACCAAAATTTAGGTAAGACATATACCTATAACCTTTCTATTTTGATCATTTACATAATTTAGCTCTAACAAGCTCAAATTATCCAAACAAGTTACAGGATCTACCCAGGGCACTCAGTAGGCAGTTCAAACTATGGAACAGTCATGGTTCCATTACTCATAACGCAACATTTACAAGACCTATGAACCTAAAATTTGGTATAAAGATACAAAACACATATATCTACAACTTTTATGTTTTGCAATACTTCAAATAATGGCTTTAACATATTAAAAATCAAAGAACACAGTAGCTAACTCGGTTAGGGTTCACACCCTGACCAGTTTCAGTAGAGAGAGGATTTATATTCCTATACACAAAATCATGAAAAACCGTTTACTTATACATATATATAAGACATAAAGGAACAACTTTTGTGTTTTAAACTTTTCCAGAATCAATTTCTATGTGCAACAAAATTGGGTTGCAAATCAGTGCCTATTAATGAACCTAAGCAACTCAAATCAACCCTATAGCAATAAGAATTGATTACTTACCAAGAACTACCTTGCAAGGGATAAATTAGCTTAAAAAATTAAGTGAAATAAGGAAGAATTGAATTCTGAAATGGAGGAAAATGAAGAAGAAGTCGGGCTGGAGAAGAAGGCAGAAATGGGAAGATAAAGCTATCTTTTTGTTTTTTGTCTTTTTATCTTTTTCTCATATATTTTCTCATCTATTTTCTCCTTTCTCTTCTCTTTTCTCTTATCTTCTCTTTTATTTCTCTTTTGTGTCATTTTCATTTTATTTTTTCTATATTATTATTATTATTATTTACATATATTTATAATTCCACTAATTCACACAATAATACAGCTTAATCATTTGGTCCGATTTAACTAAATTAACAATGTAAATGTTTACTAATTTTAATCTAATCATTTTTCTTACTTTAATTTAGTCACCTTATTCAATTCATTTCTAATACTTTGTTATCCTCATTTAGGTTATAATTACACAAGTACGACTCGATACAAGTGCCAAATACTAGGACACGTAGCTAGTGCGTGTCATAAACTTGTTCCTACAAAATACATATGAAATGCACGTTTTCAATTGAATTGTATGTAAGATGCTTATGTTCAATGAAATGCATGTGGGGAAGGACAAGGATGTTACATATACCACATATATACCTCATATGCCAACACATATACCTTGCATGTACTATACATATACCATGTATATATATCATATGTCAAACATATACCTCAAATATACCACAAGTATACAAACTTATATGTACCACAAATGTCACAAATTATTCATCATCATATTATCAAGGAAAAATAATCACAATCATATGAATCACATAGCAAGCAACATTCATATGCACTAAAGAATTCAATTGACAATTAGACTCACCTTTTTCCTTTGATTCCAACCTTTAACATATTGTCTACCCCCTTCTTGTGTATCTATAATTTGTCTTGAGCCTAATATTAAAATATAATTGGTTAATTAATGACTAGAGAAACTTAATGTGGCTTAAGCAAATTAATATAAATTATTCATATCAATAATTAAAATTTTTCCTATGAGGCAGTGTGACCTTATGGGACTGTTTTGCCAATAACATTTTCTGTACTTAACAAATTAATATGATTCTTGATCCTAAATAAAATTAACATATAATATATAATATATTAAAATTTCAGATCAATTGGAGCATTGTACAAAGTTTGGTGGAATTTCTAAACATGTTCTGTTTTCTGTCCTGTTTTCTGCCCTTAGGCAGTTTTAGGATACCACTTTTGATTCATCATAACTTATAATATATAAGTCATATTTTAATGAAAATTTACAGAAGCTTATATAGGTTCAACTGGAACATTTTTCATGTTTACAACTTGTATCAATTATATATCTAAGGCCCTCAAATTATAGGCAACATTTTACTGCTATAGAACAGAGTTGGTTTTCAAGACAGTATGACTTGTAACGGCCATAACATACTCTATACATAACATATTAAGATAAAATTAGTACCAAATTTTAGATAAGACATATACCTATAACTTTTATGTTTTGATAATTTACAGAATCTATCTGTAAAAATCTTAAAATAATTAAACACTTTTCTGGACCTGTACAGGGCACTCAGTAGGCAGTTCAAACCATGGAACAGTCATGGTTCCATTCACCATAACTCAAACTTTACGGGACATATGGACATGAAATGTGGTATACCGATACATAACACATATATCTACAAATATTATACTTAAAATAATGGCTT
The DNA here is from genome assembly GCA_023653625.1 of Triadica sebifera. NCBI lineage: Eukaryota > Viridiplantae > Streptophyta > Magnoliopsida > Malpighiales > Euphorbiaceae > Triadica > Triadica sebifera. Next base: position 10,996,658 of record CM042898.1, on the reverse strand, counting down.
TGTCATAGTCAAAACTAACAAACACAGTAGCTAACTTACTTAGGGTTCACATCCGGACCAGTTTCAGTACAAAGAGGATATCTCATTCTATACACCACATCTTGCAAATCTGTTTACATATCCATAAATCTAAGACATAAAGGAACTGGGACGGGGTGAAAATCCTCTTTCAGAACTTCGGTTGTCCGCCTCGTCGAATGGGATGCAGGAGAGGGTCAAGTTTGAGTATCAAACTGACTTTTGTGTTTTAAGCCTTTTCAGATTCGATCTCTAAAATCATAAAAACTATGGCACAAAATACTGCCTATTTATAAACCCTAAACATAATAATCAAGCTTAACACAAAATAATTGTTTACTCACCTATAATCATCCTTGGCTAACCTTGTTGCTATAATTTTCAGAGTGAAAGAGAGAAGAAAATGTTGCTGGAACTTCAAAGAAATGGAATGAAGCAAAGAGGAAGAAGAAGAAGAAGAAGAAAAGACTTAGCCTAATAAGTTAAAAGCCCCCACATTATGTCTTCCTTTCCTCCTTTTTTTTTCACCCGACCCTTTTATCTTTTTTTTTTACTTTTCTTTTTCTTTTTCTTTTCCTTTTTATTTTTCTGAATTTTATTTTTATTTATTTTTATTTAATTATTCTTGTTATTATTATACAATTGCATGTATCTAGACATACTAGTCAATACCAAAAATACAACTTAATCCTCTACTTCAATTTAATTAATTAACTATATTAAATTTAATTAATTCAATCTAGTTTCTTTATTCAATTAAATATTAATTTTATATCATTTTCATATATGTTATAAAACAGACATGTGCATTTCTATACAATTGTAAAATACTTGAAAATAAACTAATTGTTGTATATCATGAATATATTTAAATAGAAATGCATATTATGCATGTGTTCAAGTGATATATATGTGCAAAATGTATATGTACAAATGAGATGTTGTAGAAATACATATGGGAAAAGTCAAGGGTGTTACAAGATTTACATAAACTCATTAAATTTATCCAAAATGTTAATTTATTATGTCTTTTTTTTTAAATTGCAACCAATTGGCGTACGGATTTAAATTTGTTAGCGTTTGCTACATTAACAACTTTGTATAATTTTATATAACAATAGTTTCTTAATAGTCAAATTGTAACGGCTGGGTTCCGCCTTACTCGAAGATGAGAACCCACCCGCCGTCTCATTGAGACCAACGGGCTGCCGGGGTCCATGGCCCAATACCCCCAACCCATCACTGCCAGCCCAGTCCAAGCCAGATTACGCAGTAGGTTGTTGGAGGCAGGGATCGAACCCTCAACCTGGTACAATTACACAAATTTTGCATTTTAAACTACAAAAATATGTCAACTATATTGTTTCTACACTATAATGGGGTGCTAGTATTGTTTACAACCAATTGCGTGTGTACTATGAAAATGGAAATTCTCAGTTCGTTAACATTGACGGAGAATTAAGTATGGGTGTCCTATTATATAAGATAAAAACTATGTTGTAACTCAATCACAATACAATTATTATAAGAATTATATATAGGACAACTATTTTTAATTACAAGGGCAGTTTGATGTTTGTACCAATGGATATATAGGGAGAGGTAGATATGGCAAAGATGTGAGGTTAATACCCAATTTCAGGGTATGCAAGTTGTGGAACTGTTTTGTAAAATATAATGAGAGTGAATCAAATGAACAATTTAATGAAGTAGAACCCTCTACTTCTAATAATTTTGAGATTGGTTGTTTAAGTCATATAATGCAAGATGACATTGAAAATGTTTAGGATGAAGTGGAAATAATGATTTGAATGACATTGCATATGACGATGAGGAAAAAAATGAATATTTTAATGAGGATGATTATGAAGATGGAGAAGAGGGCGACTTTGAAAATGAAGAAGATAAGGAGGATGATAATGAGGAAGATGAGGAGGCTAATAATGAAGAATATGAAGATGATGATTAGATGATACAACACGAATGAGTGCAGAAGAAGATTACAACTTCCGAAGAATGCTAGTAGAATACAATTAACCACCACTAAGTATTGTCAATCCCAATCCCATAAACACTTATAGTGTTTTGTGAGATTCATTGAAAGAGTTCAATGTAGGTATGCTATTTCCTTCAATAGAACATGTGAAAGTAGTAACCAAAATCTACTCAAAAATATTACATCATCAATTCCAAAACTTAGAAACTAAAAGCAATAAATTTACTATTATTTATAATAGTGACATTAGTTTTCAGTGACGTTTAAGAGTTATATGTAAGAAGATGAAAACTTCTTGAAAATCACTAAATACAATGGTCACCACACTTGCAGTCTTCTAAGAGGAGAAACACAAGATAATAGAAGCTTTGACTCAAGTTTGACATCATACTACATTCAGAGTATGGAAGAAATGGAGTCAGGTGTTTTGCTAAATGCATAAATGGCTAATATGCATAGGAGATTTGGTATCCAAGTATGATACAAGAAAACTTAGAAAGTCAAACAAAAAGCAATTGCTAACATTTTTGGTGACTGGGATGAATCCTATAAACAATTATGTTGCTTTATGCATGATATAGTTACTATTAATTATGGTTCAGTATGAGATATTGAAGGTGCAAAACATGTTGTGAACAATTAATTAGTCTCGAATGTTCAATAATTCTAAAGAATATTATGACCTTACAAGTCGTGCATCGAGAGATTCAAATATTACAAGTTTGTGTTATGTGTTGATGAAACATTTTTATATAACAAATATAAAGGTATATTACTTACTAGATATGTCGTTGATGGTAATAATACAATATTGTCAATGGCTTTTTCCTTAGTTAACAAAAAAAATAAGTAAAATTGGAAATATTTCATGGACATGGTGAAATACATGTTTGTTCTATAAGGAATGATATTTGTATTATTTATGATTATCATATTGAGATTAAGCATGCAATGAATCAACATATGTGACATTCCAATTCATATAGGTATTGCATTTGTCACATTGCTAGCAATTATAATACTAAATTCAAAATTTTGGGATGTAATTTATAATATTTGTATGGCTATTTGAAAGAGGAATAGAAAACAATTATCACTTAACTTTAAGCATTTAAATATACATGGAAAAATAATTCATTTTTTAACATGAAAAAAACTTTATTCAACTGAAATTGATTATCAAATTTAATTTCTGATAAAAATAAACTATTTGTTAGATTTACAATAAAAAAATAAGAAGTTTTTTTTTTCTATTAACTTATATAATCCAAAAAATAACATTTGATATTCAATAGTGTTTTTTTAAAATCAATTCAATAACATTTGAATTATAAAATTTTAAAATATAATTCCATCAGCTTTTCTTTTTTTAAAAAATAAGGTGTCTTTTTTTTATTGCTAAGAGATTTCCACTGATAGAATAAGTGGACAAATCTTTTTCCGCGTATTTTACCAATAGATAGAGGCTATCTGTTTTTTTATAAGCGGATAGCTTTTCATCTGCCTTTTGAAAAGGTGGATAGCCAGCATCTACTTATTAGAGAAGCAAACATCTTCTCTTTTTTCCATGTCAATATTTTTGCTCTAAAATGGTCAATATTTTTAAAAATACCATAAATCCATAATTTCTAAAATATTCACCCTAAATTGATAAATAATTTGTTAAGAATCTCTAAAAAGGGAAAAAGCCCTCATTTCTATGTCTAGCACCAAAAGAAATAGTTAAAATTGAAACACATTACATTAGAAAAATGGATTGAATGAAAAAAAAAATTGGTAAATTATAGTATTGTGTAAAAAAATGATAAATTAATAAGTTGAAAATTGGAACGATGGCTCCTCCACTTCCCTCCTCCGTCTCAGACCTTCCCCCTCCCCATAACCCTAAATCTTGTTATTCAAACCCCTCTCACCTTCAACCCATCTCTACCAAAATAGCCTCTCATTCAAATCCTACCAGCAGTTATGACTCTCCTTTTTGAACCTATTCATCAACAATCTTCTCCTAAATTGGCCAACTTTTGGATTGAGAAGAATATTCGCCCGGCACTGCCATGTTCAATAGGCTTTTATTCCCAAAAAATTAAGCAAATCTAGTAGACGGTTTGGATTCGTTAGGATTTTTGAGGATGGGCGTAGCGAAGAGATCATCACGCAGATGAATGGTGTCCAGATCGGTAAGCATCAAATAACAATACAGTTTGCCAAATACAATCACAGCCATCAAAGTAATGAAATAAAGGTTGAAGGCCGACATGATAAAGCTCTGGTAAACTAAAACAATTGTAAGACTTTCGAGAGGAGAACTCGTGATGCAAGATCATATTTAGATGTTGCTAGAGGATATAAGCCAAGGAATGAGGTTTCTAAACCTGTTTATGCCCAACTGATGTTTAATAATCTCAATGAAAACTCGGAATGGCTTGTTAGGAGCTTTATTGGTTATGCAAAATCATCTCTGTTATTTGAAAATCTTAATGGCGTTATGAAAAGTGATGATATTGAAAACTATGTATGTAGATCTATGCGAGGAAATTTGTTCATCTTTACTATTAACTCTAACACGGATAAAGAGTTGTGGTTAGATTCCCATAAGGAATGGCTATTGAAAAGCTTTGATGCTATGGAGAATTAGAATCCTAATGTTATCTGCTCTAATAGGCTTGTATGGCTAAGATGTGAAGGTGTTCCTTTACATGCATGGTGCAAAAATGTTTTCTCAGGTATTGGGAATCTCTGTTGTTCATTCATTTCAGAAGACTAAGCAACAAGGGATAAAGTATGTTTCGAGATCAGTAGACTGATAATTTCCACTTCTATGTTGGAGCCCATTACTGGTTCAGTTAGTCTCAAGATTGATGAGGTTCCATCAATATAAGAGTGTATGAAGAATCATGTTTAGAAATATCATCTCTTTATGGAGCAAATAGCCTAGTTAGATATACAGAGCATAAAAAACCATTATCCTCAAATGCTTTTTCTAGCATGGAATCCATCTTTGTAAAAGAATCAATCTTTGTATTAGTTGATAAAAATTCAAATCCTGGACAGCTTAACATGGAAGGTCTTGGCGATGGTTCCATCGGCGAGCATATGATATCGTCTCTCGAGCCCCTAAAGTGCAGTGATAATTATGACCTTGAGAGTGTAAACAACAGTGATATGTCAAGAATCCAAATGTCACATCAATTAGTTGATAAACTACTGCCAGCATGCCCTCTGCCAAAATTTTCTAATATCTCTGTCCATTCTCACCCTTTGTCTAAGCTACATGATGTTGGGCTTTTACCCAGCTCATTATGTGAAACCACTATAGAGCCTAATTTTTTGAAGATTTATAAGCTTCATGATGTTGAACCGATCCCAGAACCTAACCTATCTTATTGTCCTCTTCCCATCTCTGCCGCTGCCCATCTGTTTTTACCCTCTTATTCTTTTCCTTCATCTTCTCACCAGCGACCAAAAAAAAGAAAAAAGAAACAAGTTTTTACTGGCTTCCTCCATCATCCCAAATTCTTATTATCAAAACATTTGAATCCCAAGAAGATTTTGAAGAATAAAAGGACTACGAAGCATCGTCACCTTTCTTGCAATCTTGATCCTAACCATAATGATTCATCTAGTTCAAACTGATGGAGATATTATCAATAGAAATAGACTGATTCAAGAGAAATCGATGTTAAATGAGATTGCTGCAATATATGAAGCGGAGATGACTCTTGACATTGGTGAGCAATTGGTTTAGTTGTAAGAAATAACAGAGATGAAATTCTTCATAAATTTACTGAAATGGATGCTTATGACAAATAATGTTGGGAAAATCTGAACAAATCAGAGAAATGTCCATAGATTTAAAGGATGTGGTATATTATCGGTCAACAGGGGCTTAAAACAATTCAATGAATATTGTTAGTTGGAATATACGTGGTCTTAATAGTAAGGTTAAAAGGAAGGCAATTGCTAGACTTGTAAAGAAGAAAGCAATTGGGGTTCTAATGATTCAAAAACTAAAATGCAATAGTGGGATTTTAGAAGTGGCAACCAAATAGGCTTCAGCTGTCATTCTAAATGGGACTTCATCCCTTCGATAAGAGCTGCATGTGGATTACTCCTCTCTTAGGATCCTTCTTTTTTCACTGTCTCTAATATACAGAAGGGTTGTAGGTGGATTGTGACAGAAGGCATGCTATCTCATAAAAAGGTGATATGTTTCATTGTCAATATATATTCACCTTCTAATTATAGTGATCAAACCGCTTTGTTGCTAGATCTTGAGAAATTTTTGATGCTTTTTCTCTATTCTTGTGTTACTTACAGGTGATTACAACACTACCTTATCAGACTCAGACCATTCCTCACAATCATCCTCCCTATCTCCACCATCCAGAAATTTTCAAGAATTTGTATACAATGCTTAACTTATTGATCTTCCTTTGATTGAAAGGAAATTTACATGGGCCAACACGAGTGCCATAAGTAGAATTGACTGCATGCTAGTTAATTCAGAATGGGTTGTTACCTTTTATGATTCAAAATTATGGGGTATGCCAAAAGGGCTATCTGATCACTGTCCCTTACTTTTGACTCTTGCGAATATAAATTGGGGGCCAAAACCTTTCAAGTTTCTTGATTATTGACAGCAACATCCTAATTTCCTATCAAAGTTTCAACAATGGTGGTCGAGCTTTGGTAGCATCTCTAGGGGTAATGGTATAATCAAGAAACTTAAACTCCTTAAGGGTTGCCTTATCAAATGGAATAAAGATGATTTCAGTAATATTGACACAACAATTGCTAATTTGGAAGGTGAGCTAGATAGTATTGATGTAGTTGTGGAAAATTTGAATGCAAATAATTATGATAGAAGGCAAGCTTAATCAGCAAAAGGAATATTGTGCGGAGAGATTTTTGGCTAAAATCAAAACAGTAGGAATGCTTATGGAGGTAAAAATCAAAGGCCTTATGGTGTAAATTAGGTAATCAAAACACTCAATCTTTCCATTTTTCCGTTGCTAATAGAGCCAGGTGAAATTATATTAGATGTTTATCTACTTCACAAGGCAGTATTGAAGAACTTGAAGGCATTAAAAAGTATATTGTCAAGCATTTCTCTTTTGTTTTCAAAGAGGTAGATTTTGATTGACCATCTCTGATTTCTAGTAAGTTTAAAAAATTATCCTCAGATCAGGCTGCGCTTCTTGAAATGCCTATCTCTAGAAGAAGTTAAGGAAGTCATATGGTCTTATGAAGGTTCGAAGGCACTTGGGCCTGATGGCTTCAATTTCTCTTTTTTTTAAAATATGTTGGGATGTGATTTGGTCAGATGTTTGGGATCTAGTTAATAATTTCTATGGGTTTGGTGTTATACCTTCATCTATTGCCTCTACTTTTGTCACATTGATTCCCAAGATTGAGGGTGCTTCCAATATCACTAATTTTAGGCAATTAGCCTAATTGGTAGTCTCTATAAGATCATTTCAAAACTTCTTGCAACAAGGCTTAAATCTGTCATTACAAATATTATCGGGTTACAGCAAAGTGCCTTTTTGGGCGAACAAAATATCTTGGATAGTGTCCTTGTCTCTAATGAAATTATTCATGCACTCTCAAAATCCAGGTGAAGTGGTATTCTTTTCAAATTGGATTTTAATAAAGCCTTTGATAGTCTGAACTGGAAATTTTTAGATGACTTTATCGCTCAAATGAATTTTGGACACAAATGGAGAATGTGGATTCAAGCATGTATTTCTTCAGCTAAGCTTTCTTTTCTTGTCAATGGAAGTCCAACCTCTGAAATACACACATCTAGAGGGGTAAGGCAGGGTGATCCCCTCTCTCTTTTTTCATACATCATAGCAGCGGAAGGCCTATCAGCCATGATTTGATCAACAGAAGATTTACAGCTTATATTAGGAATTCCACTCATAAATAATGGTGAAAGCATTTCCCATCCACAATATGTAGATGATACTTTATTATTCTACAACTCAAACATCCATGAACTTCTTATTGTCAAAAGAATTTTGAAGTGTTTTGCGCTTGAATCTGGTTTGGTAGTCAATTTCAACAAAAGCGCTTTAGTTGGGATTAATATTAATACAAATTGGATTGAAAATGTAGCCTCCTCACTTAGGTGCAAATCAAGCTCATTGCCAGTTTTTTTTAATCTTGGTATGCCAATTGGAATTAACCCAAAAAGAAAGAAAGTGTGGGAACCAGTTCTGAAAAGAATCCGAAATAAACTTGCATCTTGGAAGACCAAATTTATGTCATTTGGTGGAAGGTTAACACTTATCAAAGCTTCCTTTAATAGTTTACCCATATATACCTTTATCTTTTTAAGTTTCCCAAATGTATTGCAAAGAAATTTAATTACTTATTCTATAATTTCTTTTGGGGAGGTTCGGATGGGCAAAGTAAAATGTGCAATGTCAAGTGGGAAGTTTTCCAACTACTAAAAACATTGGGAGGACTGGGTGTTGGTTCATTACTTCAAAAAAATAAAGCATTATTGTTCAAATGGCTATGGCGTCTTATGAAACATAAAGAAGAAGACTCTTTGTGGCAAAAGGTGATATCTAACAAATATGATGTACAGTCAGGCATGCTCCCTCAATCTTCTATTTCTATTGCTCAGTTCTCTTCTATGTGGAAAAACATTTGGGAATCAAAGGATGAAAGCCCTTTTTGTGATGGTATTAGGATTGTGGTGGAAAATGGAGATTTAACCAAATTTTTGCATGATGCATGGGCTTTAGAAACTCCCTTAAAAATTAGTTTCCCTAGGTTGTTTAACATTTCTATGGATCAATCAACCTTAATTAAAAACTTAGGCTTATGGGATGGTATGCAATGGATGTGGAATTTGCATTGGTCAAGGTCTTTAAGAGTCTAGGAACAAAACTTTGAAAATTCTCTTCTTAGCATCATTAAAGAAATTTCTTTTTCACCTTATTGTAAGGACATAATCATTTGGCAGCATAATCCAAATGGAATATTCACTGTTAAATCAGCTGCATATGTTTTGGCTAATAATTCATTACCTAGATCTGGTCTCATGTTCAACTCCATGATAACTAAGGTTTGGAGAAGTTTAGTACCTCCTAAGGTGGATTTTTTTCTCTTGGCTAGCTATGTTAAATAAACTAAATACTAGAGAGATGTTGCTGAAAAAAGGAATTATTGATCTTGCAAATAGTAAATATTCTTTTTATGGTTTGATGACTGAATCGATAGATCCCTATTTGTTCTCTATCATTTTTCTAGCCAAATATGGTATAAATTAATTTCTTGGTGGGGTTTTTATTGGGTTGTACCTTCTACCCTTGTTGCTTTGTTATCTCATTAGGAGTGTATGGTGTTTGGGGGCTTGCAGAAGAAAGTGTAGGTTATCATCTTTTTTGCTTCCTTATGGTCAATATGGTTAGAAAGAAATTGTAACATCCTTCACCTTCCCCACATGCATTTCATTGAACATAAGCATCTTGCATACAATTCAATTGAACACGTGCATTTCATATGTATTTTCGTAGGAACAAGTTTATGACACGCACTAGCTACGTGTCCTAGTATTTGACACTTGTATCGAGTCACACTTGTGTAATTATAACCTAAATGAGGATAACAAAGTATTAGAAATGAATTGAATAAGGTGACTACATTAAAGTAAGAAAAATGATTAGATTAAAATTAGTAAACATTTACAATATTAATTTAGTTAAATCGGGCCAAATGATTAAGTTGTATTATTGTGTGAATTAGTGAAATTATAAATATATGTAAATAATAATAATAATATATACAAAATAAAATGAAAATGACACAAAAGAGAAATAAAAGAGAAGAGAAGAGAAAAGAGATGAGAAAGGAGAAAAGAGATGAGAAAAAGATAAAAAGACAAAAAACAAAAAGTTAATTTCATCTTCCCATTTCTGCCTTCTTCTCCAGCCCGACTTCTTCTCCATTTTTCTCCATTTCAGAATTCAAATCTTCCTTTTTTCACTTATTTTTTGAAGCTAATTTATCCCTTGCAAGGTCGTTCTTGGTAAGTAATCAATTTTTATTGCTATAGGGTTGATTTGAGTTGTTTAAGTTCATTAATAGACACTAATTTGCAACCCAATTTGGGTGCACATAGAAATTGATTCTGGAAAAGTTTAAAACACAAACACTGTTCCTTCATGTCTTATATATATGGATATAAAAACTTTTTTCCATGATTTGGTGTATAGGAAGAGAAATTCGCTCTCTACTGAAACTAGTTAGGGTGTGAACCCTAACCATGTCAGCCACTGTGTTCTTTGATTTTGAATATGTTAAAGCCATTATTTGAAGTATCTTAAAACATAATGTTTGTAGATATATGTGTTTTTTTATCTTTATACCAAATTTCAGGTTCATAGGTCATGTAAAGTTTGAGTTATTAGGAATATAACCATGACTGTTCCATTGTTCGAACTGCCTACTGAGTGCCCTAGGCAGATCTAGTAAATTGTTTGGCTACTTTGAGCTCGTTAGAGCTCGATTTTGAAAGTTATCAAAACTAACACGTTATAGGTATATGTCTTAACTAAATGTTGGTACTAATTTTAGCTTAATTGGTTATGTATAGACTAAGTTATGACCTTTAGAAGGCATACTGGTCCGGAATCCAATTCTATTATGGACCAGTACAATGTTTGTTATAATTTGAAGACCTTAGAGACATAATTGATAAAAGTTTTAAACATTAAAAATGTTTCTATAAACCCATATAAGTGTCTGTAAATTGTAATTGAAATAGGACTTATAGATTATAAGTTATGATGAACCCAAATGAGTACCCTGAAACTGCCTAAAGGCAGAACACAACGCAGAAAATAGAACACAATTAGAAATTCCACAAAATATTTTACAATGATCCAATTGGTCTAACATTTTAATATGTTTTATAATTATATGTATGTTTAATTAGGAACAAGAATCAGATTAAGTGGTCAAGAATAGAAAAAGTTATAGGCTAAACAGTCCCATAAGGTCACACTGCCTCATAGGAAAAATCTTAACTATTGACATGAACAATGCATATTAATTTGTTTAAGCCACATTAAGTCTCCCTAATCATGAGTTAATCGATTATGTTTTCATATTAGGCGCAACATATTGGAGACCCACAAGAAGCGGATTGACAATAAGTTAGGGGTCGGAATCAAAGGAGAACGGTGAGTCTAATTATCGATTGAATTCTTTAGTGCAAATGAATGTTGCTTGCTATGTGATTCATATGATTGTCATGATTGGTCCTTGATAATGTAATGATGGATAATTTGTGACATTCTGGTACATATAAATGGTATACTTGTGGTATATTTGAAGTATATGTTTGACATATTTGATATATATACATGGTATATGTATAGTATATGCAAGGTATATGTGTGGCATATGAGGTATATGTGTGGTATATGTATATTATATGTGATAAGATACAATAGTTGATGAATGCTTAAATACAAGTGCATATGCATATGGACTAAAAAGGTGTTGTGACTAGTTAATCGATGTTGTAAAGAAAAAGAAGAGGCCTATGGCCCAACAAATGTGCAAATGAAACAAATGATCAAGCTAGCTAGCAAATGCAAATGCAAATGTTGATATGGCAAATATTCACATGGAAACCCGGGGCAATTTCTGTTTAACTTGGTCACAACAAAATGAAATAAGCAAAGCATTTGCATACATAAAGAGTAATGATTATATGTTTCAACTTTATTGATACATATATGATACTGATGAATGGAATGGAATATATGGTATATATTGGATTTGTGATTTATTACTATGAGTTGTTTGGTACTTTAGAGCTCATTGGATGATTATTCTCACTGAGCCGCAACTCATCAATTTGCATCATTTTTCAGGTAAAGAAAAGTGATAGCTCATTTTGAGTAGTGTATAGAAGACATGGAGCACAGGACATTGGCTGAGCCTCACCACTTCCTCTCCTTGCATTCCACACAAGCATGAAAACATGTCATCTGTATTTTGGACTTATATGTTTGAATATATATTATCACTCTAAATTAGTTTTGAAATGTATAAATGGAAGCAACCCATAATCCTTCGGATGTGAAGTTTATGTTTTAATATAAGTGATATATCGTATTGTGGTTTTTAATATTGACTTGAAACATTATTGAGTGATATTACAGGATATGAGACTTGCAAACTCATTGAATGGAATTACAGGATATAAGACTTGTAAAGTCATTAGTTGATTTTACAGGATATGATACGAAAAAAAAAAATTTACTACCACTATTATCAGGGTATTTTCTCTTTCCAACATGCAGTATGTGATTATTTGATACAGAAATAGGTTACACTTAAATGCATATAATGTGGTGTTACATTTTTGGTATCAGAGCATGGATAGGTTCCAAGGGAACATGCATATGCATAAGAGCATGATAACATATGCATCCTATATGTTGAACATTATGTAGTGACATAATTTCATTTATTTTAGGGACATCATAAGACATGATTCACCAAGGAGGGGGAGGCTAGCTGAAATGCATTCTTATGAGGCATCACCTCATTTACATAGAGATCAACCAGCACTAGGAGCTAGAGCTCCAGTACATGCATCACAGTCATCTCATGCAGAAGTACCCCATGAAAACTTAGAACATAAAGTATATGGTCCTGAAATGTACAAGGAAAGACGTTATGACAAACTGAGGAAACATGGTGCAACTGATTTCAATAGCACAACAGACCCAGTAGAAGCTGAGACATGGCTGAAAAGGACACAGAGGGTACTGAATATGATGAGATGTACCCCGGATAAGAAATTCGATTATGTATTATCCCTGTTGCATGGAAATGCTTATGAATGGTGAGAGATAGTCCCCGACAGTGATGCACAACCACCGGTGTTGACATGGAATGATTTCCTTCTGGAATTTCAAAACAATTACATGCCTAAAGCATGTAAGGATGAGAAGAGGAAGGAATTCCTAAATCTGAAACAGGGGAATATGTCTGTTGCGGAGTATGAAGTACAGTTTAATAAACTTTCCCATTATGCCACCTTCATGGTCTCTACTGAAAGAGACAAATGCAGGAAGTTTGAGGAAGGCCTTAAATATGATATCAGAAATAGAATCACGACTACTGATCTTGATAATTATGCCAGACTCAGAGCTGCTGCAATCAGAGCTGAACAGTTAATGGAAGAAGCTGGGGAGTAACAAATTAAAAGGGTAGCACGTGAGTTCTTCGGTGAGTCTAGCAGAAGGTCGAGAAAAAGAGGCAGATATATGCCTACACAGTCTAGCAACAGAAGTGGGTACTCTAGTTCTAGAGGTCGAGGCATGACTTTCTCTTACCCAGGCAGAGGGCATAGCCAATATGTTTAACAGAGGCCCACATGTAGTAGTCATTGTGGTAGACAGCATACGGGCGAATGTAAAAGGCACACAGGAGCATGTTATTTCTGTGGATCGATGGAGCACATGTATAGAGACTGTCTAAATAGAGCCAAACTAGTAGAGACCAGCAGAGGTAGAGGAGTATCTGAGACAGTTGAGGCACCGAGGGTCTACCCTACTAGTGGGACACAGGGCAGAGGAAGAGGCAGGGGCAGGACTAGTACAATGGGTAGAGGAGTGACCAGATCTGAAGGTCAGAGTTCTAGACCCCCTACTTTGGCCAGGGTGTTTGCTATGACTAGACAGGAGGCAATGGATGCTCCTGAAGTAGTTACCGATAATATTTACATTTATGATATGTTAGCATATGCATTGATTGACCCAGGCTCCACTCATTCATTTATATCATTTCATATGTCATCTAAATTGAATCAAACACATGAGCCTTTGGGGATTGACATAAATGTGAGTACACCATTGGGAATAGTGGTAGTTGTGAATAATGTCTGTCGTGATTGCCTGATATGCATTGACATAGCTGAGTTAATAGCTGATCTGATTTTATTGTCAATATATAAATTTGATGTGATACTGGGAATGGACTGGTTAACTAGACATCATGCAATAGTGAATTGCTTTACTATTGAACTAGTACTAGGAACAACACCAATATCAAGGTCACCCTACAGAATCGCCCCAGTTGAGTTGAAAGAACTGAAGGCCTAATTGTAGGAGTTACTTGACAAAGGGTATATTAGACCTAGTGTATCACCTTGGGGAGCTCCAGTATTATTTATTAAAAAGAAAGATGGAACAATGAGATTGTGCATCGATTATAGGCAACTGAACAAAATGATAGTGAAGAACAAATATTCATTACCTAGAATAGATGATTTGTTTGACCAGTTGCAAGGAGCCTAAATATTCTCCAAGATTGATCTAAAATCAGGCTATTACCAGCTGAAGGTAACATAAGCGGATGTTCCAAAGACTGCCTTTCGAACTAGGTATGGACATTATGAATTTTTAGTAATGCCATTTGGGTTTACTAATGCTCCAGCTACATTTATGGCATTAATGAATAAGGTGTTTCAACCATATCTAGATAGGTTTGTGATAGTATTTATTGATGACATATTGGTGTACTCAAAGAACAGGGAAGAACATGAACAACATTTAAAAATTGTGTTGCAAACTTTGAGGGAGAAACAATTATATGCCAAATTGAGTAAATACAAATTCTGGTTAGATCATTTAGTATTTCTGAGACATGTGGTGTCGTGTAAGGGCATAAAGGTTGACCCAAAGAAAATTGAGGCCATGGTAAATTGGGAAGCTCCTAAAAATATTTCAAAAATGCGTAGTTTTCTTGGTTTAGCCAAATACTACCGCATATTTGTTGATGGATTCTCCTTAATTGCTAGCCCTTTGACTAAATTGTTGAGAAAGAATGTGCCTTTCAAGTGAACTCCAAAATGTCAGAGGAGTTTCAATGAACTAAAATACAGACTAACCTCAGCACCAATGTTAACTATCCCTATAGGTACAGGTGGGTTTACAGTATATAGTGATGCTTCTCACCAAGGCTTGGGATGTGTATTAATGCAACATGGTAAGGTGATAGCTTATGCATCTAGGCAACTGAGACCACATGAGATCTCATATCCAGTGCACGATTTAGAATTGGCTGCAGTTGTATTTGCATTGAAGATTTGGAGGCATTATCTGTATGGTGAGACATTCCAAATCTTCACAAACCATAAAAGTTTGGGTTATTTGCTGACACAAAAAGAGTTAAACATGAGGCAAAGACGATGGTTAGAGCTATTGAAAGATTATGATTGTACAATTGAGTACCATCCAGGGAAAGCCAATGTGGTAGCAGATGCATTGAGTAGGAAGGCCAGTAGCAGTGTAGCTCATTTACAAACATCCTCTTTTCCATATTTGATTCAATTACGATCTATGAATGTTGAATTAAATATGCATGATAGAGGATCACTGATTGCTACTCTTCAAGTCAAACCTATGCTAAAGGAGAGAATTAAAGAATCACAAAGCAAAGATCCTGAATTATGTGAGAAAATTGATGTGGTAAGGCAGGGAAATAATACAGAGTTTCATTTGCATAATGATACACTGATGTTAAAGTCACACATATGTGTTCCAGACACTGAGAACTTGCATCAGGAAATAATGGAAGAGGCACACAATGCACCGTATGCAATGCACCCAGGGATGACAAAGATGTATCACAGTTTAAGGTCTCATTACTGGTGGCCAAGAATGAAGAAAGACATAGAAGAATATGTTTACAAATGCTTGACATGTCAGCAGATTAAAATTGAACATCAGGCATCAGTTGGTAAACTACATCCATTGCCAGTGCCATAATGGAAATGGGAAAGAATAACGATGGATTTTGTCTATGGATTGCCAAGAACTCCATGGAAAAATGATGCAGTATGGGTAATTATTGACAGATTAACCAAGTCAGCACATTTTCTACCTATCAGATGGGGCTGTACACTTGAGAGTTTGGCCAAATTATATGTTAATGAGATAGTCAGATTGCATGGCATTCCAGTGTCCATTGTGTCTGATAGAGATCCACGGTTTACTTCACTTTTTTGGGTGAGTTTATAGAATGCATTGTGAACAAAATTGAACTTTAGCACTGCATTCCACCCACAGACTGATGGACAATCTGAAAGGACTATACAGACATTGGAAGAAATGCTTAGGGCATGTTCTATGGAATTCAGAGGTTCTTGGGATGAATATATAGCATTGATTGAATTTGCTTACAACAACCAGTATCATAGCAGTATCCAGATGGCACCATATGAGGCATTGTATGGCAGAAAGTGCCAAAGCCTCATCATTTGGGATGAAGAAGGAGCGCGTGCATTAGAAGGGCTAGAGATAGTGCAAGACACAGTGGATAAGATCAAGGTTGTCAAGAACAAGCTAAAGGCAGCCCAAGATAGATAGAAAAGTTACGCTGATCAGCATAGAAGGGAGATGGAATACGAGTTAGGTGAAAAGGTGTTTCTTCGTTTATCTCCATGGAAAGGGATAATCCGATTTGACAAGAAGGGTAAATTGAGCCCAAGATACATAGGGCCTTATGAAATTCTTGAAAAGATTGGTCCATTGGCTTATAGGTTGGCTTTACCACCCGAGATGGCTCAGATACATAATGTGTTTCATGTGAGCATGCTTAGAAGATACAGGTCAGATCCTACATATGTATTTAAAGATCAAGCCATTGAGATTGTAGAGGAAATGAGTTATGTTGAGAAACCAGTGCAAATCATTAGATACAAGACTAAACAGCTAAGAAACTGAGAAATACCTTTGGTTAAGGTATTATGGCGTAACCATTTACAGGAAGAGGCAAAATGGGAAATAGAAGAAAATATGAAAAAGCAATATCCACACCTGTTTTCAGGTATTAATTTCGAGGATGAAATTTTTAAAAGGAGGGGAGAATTGTAACATCCTTGACCTTTTCCACATGCATTTCATTGAATATAAGCATCTTGCATACAATTTAATTGAACACGTGCATTTCATACGTATTTTTATAGGAACAAGTTTATGACACACACTAGCTACGTGTCCTAGTATTTGGCACTTGTATCGAGTCGCACTTGTGTAATTATAACCTAAATGAGGATAACAAAGTATTAGAAATGAATTGAATAAGGTGACTAAATTAAAGTAAGCAAAATGATTAGATTAAGATTAGTAAACATTTACATTGTTAATTTAGTTAAATCGGGCCAAATGATTAAGCTGTATTATTGTGTGAATTAGTGAAATTATAAATATATATAAAAAATAATAATAATATAAACCAAATAAAATGAAAATGACACAAAAGAGAAATAAAAGAGAAGATAAGAGAAAAGAGAAGAGAAAGGAGAAAAGAGATGAGAAAAAGATAGAAAGACAAAAAACAAAAAGTTAGCTTTATCTTCCCATTTCTGCCTTCTTCTCCAGCCTGACTTCTTCTTCATTTTCCTGCATTTCAGAATTCAATTCTTCCTTATTTCACTTAGTTTTTGAAGCTAATTGATCCCTTGCAAGGTCATCCTTGGTAAGTAATCAATTCTTATTGCTATAGGGTTGATTTGAGTTGTTTAGGTTCATTAATAGGCACTGATTTGCAACCCGATTTTGATGCACATATAAATTGATTCTAGAAAAGTTTAAAACACAAACATTGTTCCTTTATGTCTTATATATATGGATATGTAAACGTGTTTGTATGATTTGGTGTATAGGAAGATAAATCCTCTCTCTATTGAAACTGGTCAGGGTGTGAACCCTAACCAAGTTAGTCACTGTGTTCTTTGATTTCGAATATGTTAAATCCATTATTTGAAGTATCACAAAACATAAAGTTGTATTTATATGTGCTTTGTATCTCTATACCAAATTCAGGTTCATAGGACTTGTAAATTTTGATTTATGGGGAATTGAACCATGACTGTGCCATGGTTTGAACTGCCTACTGAGTGCCCTGGGCATATCCAGTAAATTGTTTGGATACTTTGAGCTCGTTAGAGCTCGATTTTGTACATTATCAAAACATAAACGTTATAGGTATATGTCTTAGCTAAATGTTGGTACTAATTTTAGTTTAATTGGTTATGTATAGACTAAGTTATGACCTTTGGAAGTCATACTGGTCCGAAAGACAATTCTATTCTTGACCAGTAAAATGTTTGTTGTAATTTGAAGCTCTTAGAGACATAATTGATAAAAGTTATAAACATTAAAAATATTCTATATGAACCCATATAAGTTTCTGTAAATTTTAATTAAAATAGGACTTATAGATTATAAGTTATGATGAACCCAAATGAGTACCCTGAAACTGCCTAAAGGCAGAAAGTAAGGCAGAAAATAGAACACACTTAGAAATTTCACAAAATATTGTACAATGATCCAATTGGTCTAACATTTTAATATGTTCTATAATTATATGTATTTTTAATTAGGAACAAGAATCAGATTAATTGGTCAAGTACAGAAAAAGTTATAGGCTAAACAGTCCCATAAGGTCACACTGCCTCATAGGAAAAATCTTAACTATTGACATGAACAATGCATATTAATTTGTTTAAGCCACATTAAGTCTCCCTAATCATGAGTTAATCGATTATATTTTCAAATTAGGCTCGCAACATATTGGAGACCCACAAGAAGTGAATAGACAATAAGTTAGGGGTCGGAATCAAAGGAGAACGGTGAATCTAATTATCGATTGAATTCTTTAGTGCAAGTGAATGTTGTTGGCTATGTGATTCATATGATTGTCATGATTAGTCCTTGATAATGTAATGATGGATAATTTGTGACATTGTGGTACATATAAATGGTATACTTGTGGTATATTTGAAGTATATGTTTGACATATGTGATATATATATATATGGTATATGTATAGTATATGCAAGGTATATGTGTGGCATATGAGGTATATATGTGGTATATGTATATTATATGTGATACGATACAATGGTTGATGAATGCTTAAATACAAGTGCATATGCATAGGGACTAAAAAGGCATTGTGACTAGTTAATCGATATTGTAAAGCAAAAGAATAGGCCTATGGCCCAACAAATGTGCAAATGAAACAAATGATCAAGTTAGCTAGCAAATGCAAATGCAAATGTTCACATGGAAACTTGGGGTAATGTCTGTTTAACTTGGTCACAACAAAATGAAATAAGCAAAGCATTTGCATACATAAAAAGTAATGATTATATGTTTCAACTTTATTGATACATATATGATACTGATGAATGGAATGAAATATATGGTATATATTGGATTTGTGATTTATTACTATGAGTTGTTTGGTACTTTAGAGCTCATTGGATGATTATTCTCACTGAGCCGCAACTCATCAATTTGCATCATTTTTCAGGTAAAGAAAAGTGATTGCTCATTTTGAGTAGTGTATAGAAGACATGGAGCACAAGTCATTGGTCGAGCCTCATCACTCTCTCTCCTTGCATTCCACACAAGCATGAAAACATGTATCTGTATTTTGGACTTATATGTTTGAATATGTATTATCACTCTAGATTAGTTTTGTAATGTATAAATGGAAGTAACCCGTAATCCTTCGGATGTGAAGTTTATGTTTTAATATAAGTGATATATCGTATTGTGGTTTTTGATGTTGACTTGAAAAGTCATTGAGTGATATTACAGGATATGAGACTTGTAAAGTCATTGAATGGAATTATAGGATATAAGACTTGTAAAGTCATTAGTTGATTTTACAGGATATGATATGAAAAAAAAATTTACTACCACTGTTATCAGGGTATTTTCTCTTTCCAACATGCAGTATGTGATTATTTGATACAAAAATAGGTTACACTTAAATGCATATGATGTGGTGTTACATAAATGAATTGGTTTTTAATGGCAAATCTGTTAATGGTGAGCAATTATTTTTTCTTATCATTCATAAAGCTAGTTTTTTGCTCAAAGCTATTGGTGATGAAGGCCTATTACTTAATCAGGATATTTTTCTTGCTGTTAATACTATTAAATTATTTAAAAATCCACCTTTAAACAGCAGGGTTCCTAACCATTGGGTTGCTCCACCATAAAATGTTCTAAAGTGGAATGTCGATGGATCATCGCTAGGCAAACCTGGCCCAGCCGGTGCTGGAAGGGTTCTTAGAGACCACTCAGGTTCTTTTAAGTGTATGTTTTCTATTTCTTGTGGCATTGTTGATTTGAATGCGATTGAAGTTATCGCCATTAGAAATGAGCTCCAATTATCAGTTGATATTCTTGATCGATCTCGTAATATTATTGTGGAATCTGATTCTTTAAACGTTATTTCATGGTGTGGAAAGGATAATGATGAAAGGCCTTGGACTCTAAATTCTGAGTTTTGTCATATGGAAAATTTGAGAAGACTGTTCCTTAACATCTCTTTTGTACATATACCTCGAAAGCAAAATTCCATGGCGGATGTTTTGGCAAAGCAGGGAAAGTCAAGAGCTAGCGATTTCATAGCCTGGTTATAAAGTCTCAAGCTTGTTTGTTTTTCTCTTATTGTTTCTTTGATGCTTCTTTTTCTATTTGTTGTTTGATTTTATTCTGCAGGTTATTTATATTGTCTCTTTCTGTTTTGTTTTGTTTACCAGGTTTTTTCACTTAACATTTTGTAGTATAGGTCGAGTGTTTTGGATAGATCTGATGATCTGGATTAGTTTGACTACAATATGTTAAGTTTTTCCTGGTTTGGTTAATTAATAAATTTTTAACGCTTATAAAAAAAAGAATAGTTTAAATTATTTTAACTTCGCTCTGAGTAGATCTGATGATCTGGATTAGTTTGACTACAATATGTTAAGTTTTTTCTGGTTTGGTTAATTAATAAATTTTTAACGCTTATAAAAAAAAAAGAATAGTTAAAATTATTTTAACTTCGCTCTGAGTAAATAAGGAACGCAACAGGCTTACATCCATTGGCATAGAGTGGGATGCAGATATATAGAGTCTCTTACCAGATAAACATCAGAATTTTAAGGCCTTGGAGAGGATAACTCGAATTGAGAAAGGCTTGGAACCAATAGAGAGTCTATATATCTGCATCTTACTCTATGCCATTGCCTCCACAAACATTCCACCTTACTTCTCCTTTCTGATGGCTGCCAACCCATGACACATACCCTGCCATACTAGGGAAGATCCCCTCCTATAAACAGCATTCGGAAAAGATAAATGGCGGAAATATGTAGATTTTAAAAGCTTACAGACAAATAAATTAGCTTCTTTGAGAATCCTCAATGTCTGGTTAAAAATCTACACCACGTCCTGTGGATTTTGGTTTAGACAAAATAGTAAATAGAATCAATAAATAAAACTGATGAAATAAGAGATAAGACACTTCTAAAATAGAACATTAAGAATTTTTTTTTTTAAAAAAAAAAAACTATCTATAACAAAGATTTAAGAAAATTTTAAAATTTTAAGAAACAAAATAATGTCTATGATGTATATCTGAAAATATTTACACATGTACCAATTTGTCCGAGCAAAATGAACTCATTAAGTGACCAATACACATTAAATTTGGACCTGATAGGCCACTATAAAATACTAGTTATTTATATTTTTTAAGAATAATTAATATTATAGACTATATTTTAAATACAATGATATTAGTAAAATTAAAATAGCTAATATATCTTTGAGTTATGTTGTAAGTATATTTTCTAAATAAATTAAAATAGCTAACCGCGTTTTAAAAACGTGTAAAATAATAATTTTAGAAAGAAAATATTAGTGTTTTTTGTCCTCAATAATGTCTTGCTATGAGGTATTGTTCGACTTTTGTTAAAAAAAATTGTAAGATATCAAATGATATTCTAAAATAAGTTTAGGAATAAATTTTTGTGTTGCACATTTCGTTGTGGTTTATATCACCACGAGGCACCGTTCCGCACATGCACGTAGCAAATACAATCCCATGCATTATCTATTCACCTTCCACCTGTCGTCCTACCCCTTTAATTTCACCCATTTTCTCCATAAATTCCCACGACGATTTAAACTACTAAATTCAAAGGATATTTAGTCAACCTGTGCATCATATCTCTTAATTTCCTCTTCCTCATTTCTTTAACCTGTAGAGGCCGATCGATCTCAAGAATCAAGAACTAGAGAAGAGAAAAAAAAAAAATTGAAAGAGGATGGGTGAAGAAACCCCAGCTGATTTCACACCCACCATAATATTAATATCACTGGCGATCCTCACCTACACGGTCTCTGCAAGTTTTGATGAAACTATACTCCAGGTCACAGACGATCCCACCCTTTATCACCGGAAATTCTTGAAGGATGGTGCTCTTCTTTTGGGTACCAGTACTGAAGCCAAATTCAACATGTTCATCAACAAGTATAACAAAGAGTACGCTACTAGAGATGAGTACATCCACCGTCTTGGGATCTTCGCCAGGAATATAATCAGAGCCGCTCAGCATCAGGCTTTGGATCCTACGGCTATCCATGGTGTCACTCAGTTCATGGATTTGACTGAGGAGGAGTTCGGGAGAATGTATGCTGGTGGTGTTTCAGGAGGTGGGGCGCCATATGTTGAGGTTGTCGCTTCGGCGTCGTTTCTGGATACTAGTGGCTTGCCCAGCAGCTTTGACTGGAGGAAGAAGGGTGCTGTTACTGAAGTCAAGATGCAGGTACATGCAATTCCATAATTGTGCTTATTTCTTAATTTCATTTAATATTTCTACGATTAATTGAACACCCAATTAATTAAAAATACCTAGTCTGTGATTATCAATATCCAATATATGCAAAATAATTAATTTTACACTAAATGAGTTAATCCTTGTTGGTTATTAAGGAAATTTGTCAGTGATCTGGTGATCGAGACTAGGGGTGGCAACAGGTAGGATACCTGTGAAAATTGTTCTATCTGATACCCAAATCCGTTTCAAATCCGTTTAAAATTATAATATTAATATTCGTATCCGTCCCAAATCCGATTTACATTACCCGATTAATACCCGAATCCGAATAATTATCCGTTTATCATTAAAAAATTTAAAATAAAATAAAATTCAAACTAATTAAATAATTAAAAATCTATAAATATATAAATAATCTACCATAAATCACTATAAAATCAAATAAAACATAAAATTTAATTCAACACATTCAAATTAAAATAATTTATCAAATTGTTCAAAAATAACAATAAAATTAAATATTGTTCATTATGATAGAAAAATTATATTTCACATTTTAAACTTCCATTACATTTGCAATTCATCAATCTATAAAAATATATGAAAAAATAATTATATCATTATATTCAATAAATTAAAATAGAATAAATTGCATAATATATATATATATATAATCGGATTTATCGGGTAGCGGGTACCCGAATGCCTCTACTCGTACCCTACCCAAATCTGTGACGGGTTTAAATATTGCTATCCAAACTCATCTCAAAACCCTAATAGAGTTATCCATTAGGGTTTAAACGGGTTCGGATTGATGCGGGTACCCGCGAAATCCGTATCCGTTGCCACCCCTTATTGAGAGAGACCTCTTGTACCAAAATAATTATTAGGTTGCAGTGGAACCTCCTGCAAACTAAAAAATTAAAATTGAATTGAACAATGTACTATTTTCTAAAATTCCAATTTGACTATTCTACATTTAAGGATCTTTATAATCTCTAACCTAATTATTTGAATGTTCAAAAAAAAATCTTTAGTGAATTCATTTCCCTTAAACAATAAAAATAGAAGTTTTGAAAAAAAAAAAAAAGCTATTAAAATAAGTCGATGCGATGTGCGAAGATTCAAAGAAAAAAAATGAAAAAAATAATTAGTTTCAATATTTTTTTAAGAAAAAAAGATTAATAGAACTTTTTCACTGCATGTAGTCTCTTTATATTTGTTTTCTCTCTCGGGAATTGTGAGTTTGGGTCAAAGGTTGAGTGAAGACCAAATATACTAAAACAAGACAATCAAATAGAACTGAATTTGTAATTTGATTTGGTTTGTTATGGGATCGAATTTCTAGGAGATTATCCTTATATTTCAGGTTAGTTTTGGAGGGATAGTTCCTTTATTCTTAGATTCAAAATTCGGTTTCAAAATGAACCAAATAGAAATGTTTCGATAATTCAATTAGATTTATGTTGAATTTTTTAGGGATTGTGCTGATATTTTGGATTGCTCAGTTCGAGTCTAAACTCAAATCAACCAATGCATACCCCTATTTGAGTCACATCTGTCAATGGTGAAGTTAAGATTATGTGTTATTATGTCACCTATAATTATCATTAGGCCCATTCACTAAGATATTGAAACATGATAGGTTCATAAATATCCTGGTTTAGACAAGAAAAATATATAACACAATACTTGTTGGGGGAGTGTCTCAGTATGTTGCTTTGAAGATGGTAAAGGATTTAAATGCTAATAAGTTGTTTCTTCTTTGATAGTTCATCATTTCTCCCTTCAAGAAATAGAAAAAAGGAAGGTAATGGATGTGCAAAATTCTATGTTGTATGAAATAGAATTGAGCTAAATTTGCATACTTAGATAAGGAAAATTGGGGAAGGTACATGAATGTGTCAAATTCTGTGCTTGGTTTTTTTATATGAATACAAATGAACTTAGATATGGAACTTGTGATTCTAAAATGTAGGGTGCATGTGGATCATGCTGGGCTTTTAGCACCACTGGAGCAATTGAAGGAGCCCATTTCATTTCAACTGGGAAGCTTCTCAATCTTAGTGAGCAGCAGCTGCTGGACTGTGATAATGTGGTTAGTACTCGTTTCTCGCTATTGGCATTTCGATCTTAAAGCTGCAACATTGCATTTAGGTTAATGTTGATGAGCTTTGAATCCCTTGTTGAGTTTCGTCATTAACTTGTTTAATCTTTTTTTTCTTCTTGTTAAGTGCGACATAACAGAGAAGGATGCATGTGACAATGGTTGCAGTGGAGGTCTTATGACGAATGCTTACAGGTACTTGATGGAGGCAGGAGGGATAGAAAAGGAAAATTCTTATCCTTACACAGGAAATCGCGGCGAATGCAAGTTTAATCCGAAGAAAATAGCAGTGAGAGTTGCTAATTTCACTAATGTCCCAATTGACGAGAATCAAATCGCAGCACATTTAGTCCACCATGGACCTCTAGCAGGTAAGATTTTGCTCGAAATCTGCCTATGACCTTATTAATGCCCATAACTTAAACACATTTACATATATGTGTATATATTTTTGTGAAACTGCAGTTGGGTTGAATGCAATCTTTATGCAAACTTACATTGGAGGAGTGTCATGTCCGCTTATTTGTGGGAAGAAATGGATTAATCATGGGGTTCTGCTAGTTGGGTATGGTGCAAAAGGATACTCAATTCTTAGATTTGGATACAAGCCATATTGGATCATAAAGAATTCATGGGGTAAGCAATGGGGAGAAGAGGGGTATTATCGCTTGTGCAGAGGCCATGGCATGTGTGGAATGGATAAGATGGTCTCTGCTGTGGCCACTCAAGTTTCCTAAATTTTTACTTTCAATACCAAGTTATAGCAAAATAAGGAGATAAACCAACCCTCTTACTGAACTTATTGGTCTATTTATAGGAATGGTAATGATTTACAACTCTCGTCTGCTGCTTTTTGTTTTTTTACAGATATGTAGTTCTCGTTTTATCAACCTGAGAAGAATATATCAATTAAAAAAGAAAAGAAATGCGTCTTTTCAACCAATGTAATAACTTCTGTATATATTGAACCGGAAAAAAAAATCTCGTTTATTAAAGATATCATATTGTCTTGAGATATTACAACTAATCACTTTAAAGCTTTATCCTTTCAAAGTTTAAGCTGATATGTTAGCAGAGCCTTTCGGATGTACACATAGTCCTCCACTTGTAGGCCTAAAATGTATTTGACAAGAATATGTGAGGTAGACAAAAAAATACAAAATTTCTAGCACTTAATAGAAATAAATTGTAACCAGCACTGATGAAATTATCGATAACCACTGTTTCAAGAATCATTTCAATTTCTAAAATGATTCCTTATTCTGCCAGAATAACTTTGTTGAGGTAAAAAAATGTTTTATAAAACATTAACAGAACTCTTTTGCTAATGGAAAAAAGAAGTTATTGTTTTCTTTCTGTCCATCAGAAATGAATCGCTTATAAACCATAAAAAAGGTTGAGTTCATTATTAGCTTTCACAATCTTTATGATTCTTGGGATCCCAGTCGTGGATCTAATTATGTGATAATATAAAGAATGTCTGCTCCAGTAAAGTTGCAGAGTTTGTTAAGGATGATGAGTGGAAGTACTTACAGTCCACTTAGTATTTTAATTGTGTCGTAGAAGAACCATTGCAAGGTAACTACTGGCCCCACAAGTATGATCCGAATAGGAAGACTTCTAGTGAAAAGATTAACTAGTCCGATATTCTTCACAACCTGATGGATATTATATAATACAATCAAATCCCTTTTAACTTCAACAACCTGACCAAAAAACTATCAAACATTTGATTTAGAAATGCACCTGAAGCACATTATCAGCCTTTTTGTTGTAAAGAGAGGCAACAATATTGTCAGCAGGATTAGAAATTACAGTACCAACAGCTCCAGCTATATAGCCTGCCAAACATGTCACACCAAGCTGCTGAACTCTAGAGCAATCTTCCTTGCTCCTCTGAATAACTTTTTGATATATCATATCCACTGTATGCTCAAATGTTGAAAACATTATCATAGAAACTGCAAATCACAGCATCGCCAGAAAGATAATTAGGAAAGGAACTTTTTGAAGTGAAGCAAAGGGATAAGAACCGAAAAAATTACTGAGATGATCAACAAAAGCAATTGCAATCATTGACATTCTTTGAAACTGGCCATTATCGCAGTATCTGGCTGTTTCACCCCAGTAAGAATCCTAACATGGAAGCTTAGTGCCAAAGAATAATACATTTATTTCCATGCAATTGCTCACAACTAGTGCAGATGTCAAAATTAAAGTAATTCAGCCACCAAGGCTTTCACCTTGCGGAAAAAATCATAATAGATACTAACCTCTTAATAATTTAAAAGTTGCCTCGTGCTTAAATTGCTATTATAGGTTGCCTATTTGAGGAGTCACCAAAAGAAATTCTAATTAGGTGACTTCTAAGAAATGCTTAAACCGAATCACAAAAAGCCAAAATTGGATGCCTTGGTTAATCAATAACACATCTTCAGATCCTGAGAGCATTCCCATTCCAGTAACACATATAAAGATTCTGTCGAATTCTCACTCTTGAACTGGCTAAGGTTATGCCTATGAACTCTAATACGGAGGCCATACATTGTAGTAGCAATCCATTTACCCAGAAAGGCTAACCTTTGGCTCTGATACCACTAGTCATGGCGCTAAGTCCTTCAAGCCACTTGATGCTAACCATCGTGGGTTTGAACAGATGATATTCTTGCAGTCTGAGACTGTCGTCACACTGATGTGCAGAATTCCATTATAATCACCGATAAAGCGCTTAAAATCGAGAAAGGAGGTTTGACTGAGCAATCTACAATACACCAGCAAGTTTATCGCCCAGCTCACACCCATCTGTGATAATGGCTTTAAGTTATATTTACACACTTTTTTTTTTTGGCTTCCTAGACAAAGGAAATGAAGCAACCATGGAATATTCAAATATAACTAAGAATGGTTGCAACTAATAGAACAAAAATGAAGGAGCTTAATATATATATATATATATATATATATATATATATATATATAAAATATAAAGTCAGAAGAAAGAAATATTGAGCTATGGTCTAGAGCATAAGAGGAGAAAAGAGACTTTTGACGACTTCTGTAGTATTTCCTGATGGAGATCTTTCCTGCGAATTCATTTCCACTGCTCATAGAAGATCAATTTCATGTTTATAAGAACCAGTTTTATGCTGATCAAGGTTTCAGCAAGTTTTAGACCTTGATGAAAATATACACTATGGAAAGTTCATGCACCTTCCTTCTTCAAAAAACTTACTTTTCAATTTAAGATATTCTACTATTTTGGTTTTCTGCAAAAAAAAAAAAAACTTACTATTTTGGTTTTCCCAGTCATACTAGTGAACTTTGTGTTTCCTAGCAGTTGCACCTAGAAAGAGAAAGAAAGTCAAACCCTCCATCAAGCTGGAAAGTTTTAGAAATTTCCAGTGTCGCTCACACTGACTAAAAAAGACTCGTCTTAATGCAATTCATTTGACTTTATATCTTCTCTTGCATACTTCTCTTTGAAATTTTATTATTTAATTCCCTCAATTTCGCAATGCTATTTAACCAAACACTTATCTAAATCTAAACGGTACCCAAACTGTTGCTTCCAACAATTAAAACCCTCCCCAGGAGAATTGTTCTAGTCCCTGCTTGAGGCATGCCACTTATTTCTCGCATTGACTGGATGAGAGCAAACAACTTATAGATGTTGAACATTTTTAACAGAAGACAGTTTATTATTACAAATGTGAAATCACATAGCCATACTACCATTTTCTTCAGGTTGTAACTAAACAGAATTATGACGAGGCCAGGATTAGTGTGCAAATACTGAAGTAGTCCACTAATCAAATGATTAGAGAACATAAAAATTATGCATAACAAATTTTAACATATTAGGTAGGAAAACATGTTTTTCCCTTTTTCTTACGCAATGGCCATTAAGGACAGATTTATTCAAGTCAAAATAACAGCAAAACTAAGGAACTGAGATGTCCAAGTATGCAAAGAAATAGTAATGTTACACGGAAGATTGCGGCCCCAAAGTGGAAAAATTCCTCGATAAAAGCTGCATTAAATGATATTATGGTAAACATTATTGAAGAAGGACAAAAAGAAACTCATCTAGTTTGTAGATAATTTACCCTGCAAGTCCTTCAGCTTTATATAGTTTTGGAAACCCGTCAGACAATCCCTTTGCATATTTGGGCTGAGTTTGAACCCGAACTTTGATTGCTTCAAATGGACAAAGAGCCACATCTGCAAATACTTGTGCAGATGCACTGCTGAGGAAGTATATGAAAGTCCTATTCTGGTCTAGCAAGGCATCAGAGTAAAGCCTCTTGAAATATTCATAAAGAGCAAATTTGCAGCCACCTTGAGCACCATATCCAAATAATTTCCCAGACCAACCTCTCCAGAGGGATGAAGGTCCTTGTTCTTTCCAAAGGGTAGAGAATCCTGACAAAATACCGTTATACTTTATTGGATTCACCTAAAATGAAAAAGTTAAAGATCATGAGCAGCTTCAAATTTTGGCTAAGAAATGGGGCTAAAGTTGCAGAGAACAAAGAAAAACATATAAAGAAGCAAATGATGAAAATTAAGATACATGGGAATCATTGCTTGAAAAGTTATTTTACCTGTCATAGAACAAAATCAATAATTAGAAAATAATGTTAGTTCGAGACATTGTTCTCTCTCATAAGTGAAGCATTCGAGAGAGACATAAAAGAAGAAAGAAGCTTATTCAAGAATAAAACCAACGTAAGTTAAATATGTCACTTCACTAGTTTAAATATAAACAAAATTCAAGAATCAAATTGCCAAAACATAGGGGAGAAAAGGAAATATACTGCTGCACTCAGGCCAAGTATATCAACTAGATAATCTTTGTTTCTAGTACACTCCAAAGTTTCAAAAAATCCTACATAGCAGTGAACAAAACAACAACACACAACAAAATACGAGATTTAAATAATCACCTAAGAAATGGAGAGGCAGAAATCATCAAAGTATAAGGAACCACAGCATATAATCCATGGCGGCTAGAAACTCTTCCATAATGTGCTGACAAAGAGTTAATCTAGTTTTCCAATTTTATGATCACTACACTCCACCAAAAACAGACCAAAACTGATTCCAAATATAATATAAGAAATAATACCCACCAAAAAAAAAAAAGAAAAAACTCACATTTATTACATTCCAATCAAATATAATTTACGGCATATCAGCAACAAAAATGCAATTTAATTAATAATAAGAATAAATAAAGCATGATTTCAAATAAATAAATAAAGCATTGATAGAAGAAAAACCTGCATATTGACTTTCAAGACATCAAGAGGAGTAATCGCAAGATGGGCAGTCCCAGCACTGAGAGTTCCTCCAAGAGCACAAATCCCATAGTAGGTAGAAGGGGACAGCTCTTCTGCAAGGCTTTTTCTTTGAACCCCCCGTCTCATATTCTTTCTGATATATTCCAAAAACTGAAAGTTTGATTCAAGAAAACAAAACCCTTTGATTTTTAATAAATTTCTTGCATTTGAATAGAATTTGTGGAAAGAAGTTTAAAGTAGGTCTCTTTTGGGGTTTAGAAAGTAGAAATCACATTGCCAAGGCTGACTTCTCTTGCTGGGAATGCCTCCACGTTTTAACTTCGAAACTTAGGGCTTAAAACAAGAAACATAGTCACAAAGCCAACTTCCTGTTTGACTTGTTCCTACCAAACTCATAAATGGATTCTCATTTCTCTCTTCGTGACATCACCTCTCTCTCCTTTGGTAACATTTTCTTCAAGAGGTTTCATAAAAGGTTTTTTGTTATTTATTTATTTTAATCTTTCGAATCAAACATATTGGGACTGCATCTTGCTAATTAAGAAGGCAAAATACATTTTTCGATTTTTTGTTGCTAAAACTTTTATACTATTTCCTATGATAACATTGGCCCGCTAACATTTAAAAAATAGTAATGAAAATTATTTTTCAAAGTTTGACATTAAAGTTTTATTGATTTAAAACTAAATAAGCAATTTTTGTTGAGGGTGTAAAAGGTAGGATGAAATCAATTCTAGTAAATTCATAATTAATTATTTAATAATTTTAAAAAAGTAAAATTAATAATTTTTTGGGGTCTGAAAAATTAATAATTTTTTTGTAAAAATATTTTTTTAATAATTTGTGAAATAGAATTTATAGCTCGAGCATCCATCTAATAAAATTATGTAAGTGACATATTTAACCCTCCATTGATAACACCAATATAAAATATGAATCACATGTTATATAAAAAAAAAAGGTTAACTTGACACTCTTTATTTCTCTCTAATTTCATCTTTTATAATAGCTTCTCGCAGCTAAAGAACTCTCAAACCAATTCTTTTTGTACAGTTCTTATTACCCACATATTGGATGCTTCCACTACTTCCGTTGAATTCTCATTTATAAATATTTTTAGATATTGACAACCACTGCGAACACCATCGCCATTAATGAAGCTATATTTGATGG
The DNA here is from genome assembly GCA_023653625.1 of Triadica sebifera. Classification (NCBI taxonomy): domain Eukaryota; kingdom Viridiplantae; phylum Streptophyta; class Magnoliopsida; order Malpighiales; family Euphorbiaceae; genus Triadica; species Triadica sebifera. The sequence goes on along the minus strand of CM042898.1, from coordinate 10,965,393 downwards.
ATTAGCAATTGCAGTTTTAAACTAAAAGGGAGTATCATTTTCTCCTGCTATATGCTTATATTGAGGTCATTTTTATTTGGTTTATGTGTTAAATGACAAATATTGATCGGTCAATTATATTTATTTTAGTTAGAATCTAGTATAGTGAATTATTTCTTTCTATTAGTTAGTTACAACAAATTTTGTTGATGTGGCAAAGGGCAACTTGGATATATAGAGACCTCTTTTTCTTTTAATGATAGTAGTAATCTTTGAGCTCATTCTCAGCAAATCAACATGGTATTAGAGCAAGAAAAATAACCTTCTATCCTCCATTTTCTCTTTTATCTTCTTGTATTTTCCTGCCTTTTCCTTCGTGTTCTTTTGTTTTCTTGCTGAATAAACAATATTTTTTTGCAGACCTTTACAGTTTTCAAAATAAATAACATAAAGGAATCAATTTCCAATCCCTTTTACTTGCTTCCGAGCAATAATCTAGCTTTTATTCTAGCCTCACCTCCGTTGAATGGCACCAATTACCATTCTTTATCACAATCTATGAAAATGGCCTTGATGTCTACGAATAGGTTGCAGTTTGTAGATGTAGTTATTCCACAACCAGATCAAAATGATCCTACATATGCTTTTTAGCAACGTAGTAATACGATGGTCCTTTCTTGCATCATTCATGTTGTGACTCCTTCAATTGCACATAGTGTACTTTGGATAGATCAAGCCTCCCAAGTTTGAACTGATTTGAGAGACCAGTTTGTTCAAAGAGATTCTTTAAGAATCACATACTTGCAAGAGGATATTTTTGGTCTATTTCAAGGAGATATCTCTGTAAGTGCATATTTCACTCAAATTAAAATACTATGGGATGAATAAATGATCATTCGGCCTCTTCCTTGCTATATTTGTAATCTTGATTATGTTTGTAATGCGTTTGACATAATCAGAGGCTATCAAAGCTCTGATTATGTGATTCACTTCATGAAAGATTTGAATGATGCCTTTTCCACTGTGAAATCTCAGATCCTTCTAATGGATCTATTGCCTTTTATTAATATAGCTTTTTCTTTGGTGCAACAATATGAAAGACATTAGTTCTGGAAATTTGAGTTTTTAGAATGTTCAAACTGCTAATATGGCCTTCTTTAGTAAGATTACAAGTGTTTCTCAGTAGCCTTCATACAATCGAAACAAAAATCTTTCTTATGTCGCTCAATCACAAGGTGGAGCCAATTTTTAGAAGAAATATCCTCAATGTGATAGAAAACTTGTAACACCCTATTATATAATTAGAATAACCTAATTATATAAAAGAATGTCATGATGCATATGGAGAAAAAAAATTCGATAAATTTAAAACTTTTATTTATTATGACCATGATGACTTTTTAAAACACTTGAAAAGAGATTTAGAAATAAAATCATTATACTTTAATATAAATAACGATTGGGCTTCCACTAGCCCAAGGTTTACAAAATAATATCATTATAAAAGAATACATGTCCCCTGAATAAAATGTATACAAAATGAAGCTAAACCCATGTCTTATGGTACAACACAAACAAAAGACCACGGTTTGTATCACCAACCCTATCTAGACTTGCCCTATGACTCCGTTTTGGGCTTCCTTCTCTTTCATTTTATCTACTAGACTATAAACATGTGTGTGAGAAAACACTCACATGTTAAGCAACTTAATACTTAATGGTACATATGTGCATGCAAATTCAAAGCATACATTCATACATTCATATAATATGAAATTTCCATGTACATATATTTTTATGTGGTTTCATGCATATATATATTATATATTTATAGAATAATATTGATGTAACTCAAAGTGTATTCGCAAATACATGAGTCAATTTTAATACTGGCAATTGAGCTTACTTTCGAGGTCGATCTCTTAAGGAACTTGTTCCTGAATTAATCTTAAATTACCGATAAACAATAAAATAAAATCCTAACACACTCTAACCAAGTTGCAGTAATTTGATTAAAGTAATAAAAGTGAATTAACAGTAACTAAGATTGCAGTATAAATTAATAAACATAACCAATGAGAGAAAAAAAAAAAGAACTTTGATCGCAACCCTCAATTTGCATTCTTCTCAACAAGTAGAACTAATAAACTCAGATTTTATGGCTTTCACCTTAAAGTACCAATTAATCAAACTAATGACTTAATTTGTAATCAACCAATATTTAGGTTAAATTACAAATGGTTTATCTAATAACTTAGCTTTAAGTTTATTTTTGAAATTCAATAATTGGTGATTAAACAACTATTAAGCTAAATCTTATTAAGCATAAATAAAACTAAAAAAAAATCATTTATTCATTAAAAAGATAAATAAGGTTCATACAAATTGGAATTTCTCATTAAGCACCTATTAAATAGCTTAGCATCATAATAATAATGATCATGTCTATTTTGATGACTAAGTTAAACATTAAAGAAAATAAAAATAATAGAAAAAACTCCATAAAATTCAAACGAAAGAAACAAGTCTGGTATTAAGGAGAACCTCTCTGAGTTAAGAACACCTTCTAAACATATAATAAGCTTGAATTTATAATCTTTAAAGTTCTACTTAAAAACTAACTCTAAAGATATAATACTTCCTAAATAAAAGATAATCTTCCAAAAAGTTATTTTTCTAAATCAACATTTATCTCCAAAGTCTGGACTCACTTTATCAAAATATGAGTTTGAACACGATTGAACTTTATGCAAAAGGATCGCCATGTGCACTCTAAGTCATCACACACGTAACAACATGTGTTCAGCATAACAATCATCATGCATGCACTGATTCTTCACACATAAAAAAATAGTAATATGGTAGCGATGCACCCGTGTTGAATCTACGTGCCTATGACAAAAGGATGAACTTCAAGACTTTTGCGCCTACATCAATGTCTCATGCCAGCACTGCAGTGGAAGGACCTCCTCATGCTTATGCAAGCTCTTCATGTTCATGACATGGCTGGTGGCAAAAACACTTCTCATGCATGAGACATAGTGTCACTCACGTGACACCTTGCTTTTAACACAACAACTTTTCTTCATTTCCTGAAAACATAAAATTAAAACTACTAAGTAACTAAAGCATGCTAAAAACCTATAATTAAATACTAAAAACATGAATAAAAATAAAACTAAACAAGAACACATCAAATTTCTCCATACTTAAATATTGTTTATCCTCAAGCAATACCTAAGCATGAAGAAATATTCAAAACATATTTAGTTCACAAATCTAACAAATACACACAGTCTTAATCCTCATAATCTCCAAGTTTCACCAATGCACCAACCTGACTCACATCAATTTTACATAGTCAACTAAGCTCAAGATCATCCTAATGCCAATTTCATACTCAAGTTCAAAAATAAACTAATTTAATCATACATTGCCTCAAAATATATAGTGAAAAGCAATCTAGCCAAGTTACTGACTATAAAATATCAAAAACTCATATATAAAACCCCCACACTTATTTCCTTGAAGTCCCTTTTTATCTTTATTTTATTTTATTTTATTTTGCATACAGTTAACAATTATTCCCTAAGTCATTGTATTTCTCTCTTTACTTTGAACTTTTAGATTTTTCTTTTTTCTTTTTTTTTCCTTTTTTTAGAAACACTCTGTGCTCATTTAGGATGCTTTGCATAGTCATATCTTTGATAGGATAACATAGTAGATAAGACGAGTGCATTTTATGCTCCATCTCGCTATTTTTGCTAACTCTTCTATTCAATTGAGTTTTTTTTTCTCTTTTTTTTTTGTTGCATGTGATTAAAGACTTAACATATTAGTTGTCAATATTTAATAATTCATAGCCTAATTAGATTACTAATACTATATACATGAGGCAAATAAATTATAAAGCTGAAATATCCTCAAATATAAGTATGAAACTAATATTAAAATTATTATAAACTTTATCAGACCATGCAATTCTAACAAGGGTTAAAATTTAGCATTCATTTATTAACTTATGCATGAGAAAATAAAAAACAAGAAATTGAGTATAAATGTTGAAAACGAAAACATAAACACAACAAATAAAACATGCAATTTTTTCTTTTTTAACCATATACTATTGAAACTACAAACACTACACCCTAAAAGATATAATTTGTCCCCCCATACTTATTTGAGACATTGTCCTTAATGACTCACAAATGAGCAAAAAAAAAAGCAAGGGACGCCTCACTGAGGTGGTGGGATGAATAAATGATCATTCAGCCTCTTCCTTGCTATATTTGTAATCTTGATTATGTTTGTAATGCGTTTGATACAATCAGAGGCTATCAAAGCTCTGATTATGTGATTCACTTCATGAAAGGTTTGAATGATGCCTTTTCCACTGTGAAATCTCAGATCCTTCTAATGGATCTATTGCCTTTTATTAATATAGCTTTTTCTTTCGTGCAACAATATGAAAGACATTAGATCTGGAAATTTGAGTTTTTAGAATGTTGAAACTGCTAATATGGCCTTCTTTAGTAAGATTACAAGTGTTTCTCAGTAGCCCAAGAATCTTTCTTATGTTGCTCAATCACATGGTGGAGCCAATTTTTAGAAGAAATATCCTCAATGTGATAGAAAACTTGTAACACCTATTATATAATTAGGATAACCTAATTATATAAAAGAATTTCACGATGCATATGAAGAAAAAAAATCGGATAAATTTAAAACTTTTATTTATCATAGCCATGATGACTTTTTTAAAACACTTGAAAAGATATTTGGAAATAAAATCATTATACTTTAATATAAATAACGATTTGTCTTCCACTAGCCCAAGGTTTACAAAATAATATCATTATAAAAGAATACATATCCCTTGAATAAAATATGTACAAAATAAAGTTAAATTCATGTCTTATGGTACAACACAAACAAAAAACCACGGTTTGTTTCACCAACCCAATCTAGGGTTGCCCTGTGACTCTTTTTTAGGCTTCCTTCTCTTTCGCTTTATCTACTAGGCTCTAAATCTGTGTGTGAGAAAACACACACACTAAGCAACCTAATACTTAATGGTACATATGTGCATGCAAATTTAAAGCATACATTCATACATTCATATAATATGAAATTTCCATGTACATATGATTTTATGTAGTTTCATATATATATATATATATATATATATATATATATATATATATATATATATATATATATATATATATATATATATATAGAATAATATTGATGTAACTCAAAGTGTATTCGCAAGTACACGAGTCAATTATAATACTGGCAATTAAGCTTACTTTCGAGGTCGATCTCTTAAGGAATTTGTTCCTTAATTAATCTTAAATTATCGATAAACAATAAAATAAAATCCTAACACACTCTAATTGAGTTGCAGTAATTTGATTAAAGTAATAAAAAACAATAACTAAGATTGCAGTATAAATTAAAAAACGTAACCAATGAGAGAAAAATGAACTTCGATCACAACCCTCGACTTGCATTCTTCTCAACAAGTAGAACTAATGAACTCAAATTTTATGACTCTCACCTTTAAGTTCCAATTAATCAAACTAATGACTTAATTAGTGTTCAATCCAATTTTTAGGTTAAATTACAGATGGTTTATCTAATAACTTAGCTTTAAAATTCTATTTAAAGTTCAATAATTGGTGTTTAAACAATTATTAAGCTAAAAACTTATTAAGCACAAATAAAACTGAAGAAAATCATTTATTCATTAAAAAGATAAATAAGGTTCATACAAATTAAAATTTCTCATTCAGCACCCATTAAATAGCTTAGCATCATAATAACAATGATCATGTATATTTTGATAACTAAGTTAAACATTAAAGAAAATAAAAATGATAGAAAAAACTCCATAAAATTCAAACGAAAGAAACAAGTCTGCTACTAAAAAGAACATATTTAAGTTAAGAACACCTTCCAAACATATAACAAGCTTGAATTTATAATCTTTAAAGTCCTACTTAAAAACTAACTATAAAGATGTAATACTTCCTAAATAAAAGATAATCTTCCAAAAAGTTATTTTTTTAAATCAATATTTATCTCCAAAATTTGGGCTCACTTGATCAAAATAGGAGTTTGAATATGATTGAACTTTATGCAAAAGGATCGTCATGTGCACGCTAAGTCATCACACACGTAACAGTATGTGTTCAACATAACAATCAGCATGTGTTCAGCACTGATTCTTCACACAAATAAAAAAATAGTAATATGGCAACGATGCACCAGCGTTGAATCTGCGTGCCCATAACAAAGGATAAACTTCAAGACTTTTGTGCCTGTCAAAGTTTCACGCCAAGGACCTCCTCACATTTGTGCAAGCTCTTCATGTCCATGACATGGCTGGTGGAAAAAACACTTCTCACGCATGAGACATAGTGTCACTCATGTGACACCTTGCTTTTAACACAACTTTTCTTCCTTTCCTGAAAACATAAAATTAAAACCACTAAGTACCTAAAACATGCTAAAAACCTATAATCAAATACTAAAAACATGAATAAAAATTATACTAAACAAGAAGATATCAAATTCCCTCATACTTAAATATTGTTTATCCTCAAGCAACATCTAAGCATGAAGAAAAATTCAAAACATATTTAATTGACAAATCTAACTAATACACACAATCTTAATCTTCATAATCTCTAAGTTTCACCAAATGCACCAACCTAACTCACATCAAATTTACATAGTCAACTAAGCTCAAGATCATCCTAATGTCAATTTCATACTTAAGTTCAAAAATAAACTAATTTAATCATACATTGCCTCAAAATATATAGTGAAAAACAATCTAGGCAAGTTACTCACTATAAATATCAAAAACTCATATATAAAACTCCCACACTTATTTCCTTGAAGTCCCTTTTTATCTTTATTTAAAATTTTTTTGCATAAAGTTAACAATTATTCCCTAAGTCATATTGTATTTCTCTATTTACTTTGAACTTTTAGATTTTTCTTTTTCCTTTTTTTTCCTCGAAATACATTGTGCTGATTTAGGGTGCTTTGCATAGTCATATCTTTGGTAGGACAACATAGTAGATAAGATGAGTACATCTTATGCTCCATCTCATTATTTTTGCTAACTCTTCCATACAATTGAGTTTTTTTTTCTTTTTTTTTTGTTACATGTGATTAAAGACTTAACATATTGATTGTTAATATTTAATAATTCATAGCCTAATTAGATTACTAATACTATATACATGAGGCAAATAAATTATCAAGTTGAAATGTCCTCAAATATAAGTATGAAACTAATATTAAGATTATTCTAAACTTTATCAGACCATGCAATTCTAACAAGGGTTAAAATTTAGCATTCCTTTATTAACTTATACATGAGAAAACAAAAAACAAGAAAGTGAGTATAAATGTGGAAAACGAAAACATAAACAAATAAAACATGTAATTTTTTTTAATTTTTTTCTTTTTTAACCATATACTATTGAAACTACAAACACTACACCTCAGAAGATAGAATTTCTCCCCCTATACTTATTTGAGACATTGTCCTTAATGACTCATAAATGAGCAAAAAAGAAAAAGCAAGGGATGCCTCACTGAGGTGGTGGAGGAAGGCATTCCAGAGTCTGATGTAAGAGAACAGTGTGATGGGCATTAGTGCACTCCAAATGGTCCAGCTGATGATCCATATGATCCAAACTTTGCATAACCCTTTGCACCTTAGGTATAGAGGACTAGTCGTTCTCACTTGGTGGTTATTGAAAAGGTTGTTACTCATTCAGTTCTATATCCTCAGCTAATTGAGAAGATTCACCCTTTTCATTTAGTGTAACAGACCATCTAATAATGTCTCCTTCCTTGATGACAAGGTTAGAACATTGTAAAGCAAAAATATCGAAATCCCTTTTCACTACCAAAAAAACTATTTAGCGACCACATATATGTTCCCACTAAATAACTACCATATAGCGACCATGAAAAGACCAAATTTTTTCTTTTGCATTAGCGACCAAATTGCAATCAAACCATTAGCGATCATTGTAAGTTATCGCTAAATCACGTTATAAAATCCTTTACCCTCCCATAAACACTACCGTATACTATTAGATAAATAATGCTACCATATATAATTTGAATAACATAAAAAGAATACATATAAAAATATTATATTATATCATAATAACTGTAATACCCTCTTACCCAAACAACACGTGCCCAAATAAGAGAGCGCTACACTGACTTCTTTAAATCACTATCTTAATAAATGCTAGAAAGTCATACATATATTTTTTTTTAAACTCTTAGCTCATAAATACAAGAAATAATGTACATTATATTTACATAAGATATTAATTATAAATATCAAGTTAATTCTTAACAAACTATGAAAGTCAATTTACAAATCTGAAAGTATATAATATGAAAAGCAAAATATAAAAGTTCAAAAGATTGTGATCCACTATTTCAAGATTGGCTGCTTTAATTGACTAAGATCACCGCTTGTTTTATCTACAACCTTCAGCTACCTTTCTATATCTGCGCGGGAAAAAAACTCTCACGCTAAGCTTTAGGCTTAGTGGTGCATATAAATAAGGCAATATACTATATTATGCAACAAGCATTAACAAATGTCATTTTATGCATTAATATCTTTTCATGTTATTCTTCTCCTCATGTCCCTATTTCATATGATTATGAGCACCATGCATACATGTACAATGTTATTTTCATTTATCTATAATTATAAGTTACTCTTTTCATCTCTTTAATATTCTATATTCATTTCTAGTTGCACCAAGTCATGCCAAATACAAACTCATGCATTTCTAAAGTCCTTTACTCAACATATCATGTTCTAATACATATAAATGCCTTTATCATAACTCAATTCTCTAACATACATTACTTTAACTCAACATATCACAAAATCTCATTCTTTATATCTAATCATGCCACAATCATCATTAGTGCAATTCAATAATTAATTATCATGTTAAACATGCATTATTTCAAACAAAGGTAGGCTATTGCCTTAAATTATGTACAAACATCTATTTCTCATTCACTCTTCTAAGTAGCTTTCGCTTTGCCTTTACTCCCTTGAGCTTGTTTCTTGTCACTTGGAACTCCTACAATATTATAAAATCATCCTCAAAACCTTACTTTCTTAAAATTTTCTAAACCCTAAACTCTCTCTCCTTCCATATAAGTTTTAAATTAGCTCAAAACCTCAACTTTCTTAAGAAAAGATGAAAGAGAAGAAGAAATGCTTCTTACCTTTACACTTTTCTTCATTTGATCACAACATTGGAGATTCTCTCTCTCCATTAAACTTGTTTGTTCTTCCTCCTTCTTGCTCTTCCAAGCTTCTTTAAGACTTGTAGATCATGAAAATGGCTTTGACTTATTTTTTTCTCTCTCTTCTCTATCTTTCTCTCACTAGAACTCAAGGTTGGCTATGGAGGACGGTGAGGGTGGTGTGGAGCTGTTCTTGAGCAGAAAAGAAATAAGAAAAGAAATAAGGAGAAGAAGAAAAGGAAGAAAGAAGAAGAGAAACAAAAGTCCTGATGTGGGACCCACTAATTTTTTACCATATACTTTGATACTTAGCTTAATTATCGTATTAATATTATTAATCATGGAGTGGTCAACCAACATGCACATTTGATGTCCAATTTAATATTTTAAATAGTAGATATCTCATTAAATCGTCAAACATTTTGGTAAATTTCAAATTGACCCCAAAACTTATCAAATTTTGCAATTTAGTCATTTACCTTAAATCAACTTCTTTAAGCTTTATAAACACTTTATTAGGCATATATCATAATTATTAATCATTAACTTGATTAATTTTGGTCAAAATCCGAATTTAGACTCTGATCAGTCAAACGCATTAATTTCGCGACATGTGCGACTCGATGCCTAAGTTAGCGGATATGACAATAACAAAAATATATATATTTGTTACTCTCACTATTCTCAACCCATATATTTAGTTTATAATACATGTTTATGCATAATAGTTTGTATACTTTAATATACAGTAGATAAAATGTATAAAATACATACATAAAAAATCGACTCTAGTAGGGTGACTGCCACTATTGCTCATGTTCATAGGTAGAACTCACTGATTCCAACGATAGCTTGTATAACACACTTGTCGCCGCTTATCTTTGCTAAAACCTATGTGAGAGAAAACAAATTCCTGCGCTGAGTATAAAACTCAATGGTGCAAAAACTTATAATGAAAATCAATTTAAATGCAAAAATAAATTAAAATCTATGGAGTTTCATAAATTAAAAAAAATCATTTTTCTATAAATCAATACCACCAATAAATTTTATTGTCTTTTATACTAAAATAGACATAAAAAATATTTCTAGTAAACGAATGTATCAAACATATATTTATTTATTTTTCTTTTCTAAGCTAAAACCATTATGGCACATAAAACCAACATATAATCCAAAGTATAAAAACTACATCCATACACTAAATAAAAATTTGCATCCAACTCATATATTAAGATGCCACACACCTATTCCTAGGGAAACTAGGGGTACCGTCAATTGATAGAAATCTCAGGGTCCACAATAACCATATGACCAAGGTCCGAGATAACTACAAAACGAATGTCAAAGATAACCACATGACCCAAAATAATATCATTTGATCCAAGATAACCCCAAGACTAGTCTTGATTCAAGATAAACACAAGATCAGTAAGTAAATAATATGTGTAGTCCAAGATAACCACATGAGTCATACAATACCTATGATAACTAAGATAACCATAGGCAATAGAGTTCCTACCCTATTGGCATGCCAACAATTCTCTAGTTCATTGTCTAGACTAATATATGGGTTTAAAATTATACATACGATGTTAGAACATTTATTTCATCAAAATAATCACAATCAATTTTTCATAAAACAATTTCTTACCAAAAACAAATAAAATTAATTTAAAACATTATTGGCCTAAATTTTAAGTTGGTGCACAAACATTTACTATAGTTTGCCGGAGGTTGTTGGCTCATTTCCCTTATCCAGTCTTGGTGCTTGCCCCGATGGTGCATCTAAATCCATTAAATTCCTAATCGGTTATTGAGCCAATAAAATTATCAAATTCTGATGGAAAGTAAACTACCCATTTAATTTTTTTGGCTCTCACATTTGATTGATATTTTTCTACCGGTCTTATTTCACGCTATGCACTACTAAAGCGAAATTTCTGAATTTTTCAAATATTCTAAATTAATTAAATTTACTCCTTTCTTCTATTATTTTCTTTCCAATTTTTTTCCTACACCAAATTTCCAATTCCTACTCAAATAATTTTCTCAAAAATTTATTTCAAATTTTTTTCCTTATCAATACCAACATCAACATAATTCAAAAAAAATCAAAATCAAGCTAGGGTTCCATAATTCCCTCTTCACTAATTTTCGGCCATAACCTAATTAATTTCCTAAAAATTCACCAAAAATCCATAAAATTCATTTCTTCTCAATTTCCACTGTTATTACTCTTCCCATTCTCCAATTAACAAATTTTTAATTTTATTCTATTAATTTCCTATTTTCCATCAAACCCTCACTTTATGGTTCTTTCAAATTTTTACCAAATTTTCCCAAATTCTTACAATAATATAAAATAATCAAACTCAACAATATCATGATAAAGAAAAATAAGAAATTGGAGGAATTTCTCACCTTCCCACAAGCTAGGTGAAATTGGTAATTTTCTCTCTCAATTCTTTCATCTTCAGAAGGGAATAAATTTTACCCATAAATATATGATACACCTCAGTCTAGTTATTCAAAAAATCAAGGTGTAAAGTCATTAGCCATGCTTTGGCTCTGTCTTTTAAAGAGTAAAAAAATACCTCATCCTCAGTTGGTTTTCATTTGTCCATTCAAAGGGAAAGTATTGATCATTGCATAAAATTCCTTATTGAATGTTAGAGGGTCTTCACTAGGTAATCCATAAAAGGATGAAAGCATGTTCAAGTGTAAGTTTTTTCAGCTCATAATTCCTTATTGCCTCTTCCATCACAATATACGAGTTAGTATTGCCAATTACAGGTCTGGTGTAGTCTTTCATGACTAATTGCCTTTATACATCGACTTCTTTAGGTGGAATTTCCATCAACTTGGTTAATACATCTTCTTCCAAATTATCAAGGCTTTCAAAAACTTCTTCTTTGTCTTCAGGAGGATGTTTTTCTAGTCTATATGCCTTGGACCTCAATTTACAATTCCTCTAAGTGGTTGTTTCACTTGACTTGTTCGTTTACTAGCACATAACATAAAACAAAAGTTAGCAAACTAAAAAAATAACTAAAATAAAATATACCCTAAGATGCATAAAATAATTTAAAACTATTTAAAATAATTTTTTTAGCAATTTAACTAATAATCTAATAAAAAATAGTTTCCTGGCAACAACGTCAAAATTTTGATGTAATTCAAAGTGTATTTACAAGTGCACGAGCCTATTGTAATACAAGCATACTTACTCCAAAGGTCAATCTCTCAATGAGCTTTTTTTGCTTAAATCCTCAATTAATTTTAAATTACCAATGAATAATAAAATAAAATCCTTAACACTCTAATCAAGCTGCTATAATTTGATTAAAGTAATAAAAGTGAACTAACAATAATTAAGATTGCAGTAGAAATTAATAAACATAACCAATAAGAGAAAAATAGGAATTTATATCACAACCTCCTACTTATATTCCCCTCAACAAATGGAACTAATGAATTTAGATTTTATGACTCTTGCCTCTAAGCACCAATTAATCAAGCTAATGACTTAACTAGTATTTAACCCAATTTTTAGGTTTAAATTTCTGATGGTTTGTCCAATAACTTAGCCATAAGATTTCTATTTAAAGTTCAATAATTAGTGATCAGCAACTATTAAGCACAATTAAAACTAAAGGAAATAATTCATTTATTAAAAAGATAAATAAGGTTCATACAAATTGAGGTTGGTCACTAAATACCCTTTAAATAGTACATTTTAGCATCATAATAACAATAATCATATCTATTTTGATGACTAAAATAAAGATGATAGCAAACCTCCCTGAAATTCAAACAAAAGAAACAAAGTTTGTTGCTAAAGAGAATCTCTGAGTTAAAAACACCTTTCAAACGTAAAAAAAAAAAACTTGAATTTATAATTTTGAAAATCCTACTTAAAATCTAACTCTTAAAATATAATACTTCCTAAATAAAAGATAATCTCCCAAAAAGTCGTTCCTCAAATCAGCATTTATCACCAAAGTCTGGGCCCACTTGATTAGAATGTGTTTGAATACGACTAGACTCTATGTAAAAAGGATCATCACCACTTAGTCATCACACATGCGATAGCTTATGCTTAGCATAACAATAATCACGTTTGCACTGATTCTTTACGCATGTGACAAGAATAGTAATACAACAGTGATGCGCCCACATCAAAGTCTTGCACCAACGATGCAGTGGAAGGACCTTCCCATGCCCATACAAACTCTTCACATCCGTGACATGGCTATTAGCAAAAACATTTCCTCACGCACGTGACACCTTGCTAAAAATATGCTAAAAACCTATAATTAAATATTAAAAACATGAATAAAAACTATACCAAACAAGAACACATCAAATTTACTTATCATATGAACATGCATCATATCATACCATGATTAACAATTAATGTACCAATAATCATAGTCATGCTCAACATATAATTCACACCAATCAAATCATTTGCCTATTTCAATAAAATCCATAATTCAAGTTATCTTATTACTTTTATTTCTCTTAAAACTCTAAACCATACTATCTAGATACTGGTAATAGAACAAGAGCACTCACACTTGAGCTAAAGCCACTTTGTCCACTATTTGATTATGTTCATTCAAGCTTCTCAAATTAAGAGCGCTTGCATTCGAGCTTAAGCCACCTTGCCCTTATCATATAGTCCCATTTGATCATCTTATTCTATGGTACCGTTAGCCTCCCTCAATGACATGTCATCTATCTTATCTCTAGTCTTAGATTAGAGAAATGGGCATTATATAATCTCATCTTTTATCATTTTAGTTCTCACAATCACATATATATTCATAAGCATACTATTGTTCATGGTTCACATCTTTGTATAATAGTATAATCATCATATCATATGTGATAAATCATGTAACATGCTTTTAATCATAGTCAATATTATAACATATCATATTTGGGTTCATATCAAAACATATAAATCGACCATTCATCATCAATTTTTTCATCTTTATTCACGATCATGAAAAAAGTTTTATGGTTGTGAACATCCCCTTCAAGGGTTGGTACCCATGAATCATATTGTGACCCTACTCGTGAAGATTTTTGGATAAACAATGACATGTAATTGTTCATTCACAGTCGTGAAAATTGAAAACAAGTGGTGAACATTGGATTCACGGGTGTGAAGCCATGCTTTATGACCCTCCTAGTCCTAAAGCTGGCCAAGACTCTGGACATGAACAAATTTTCCCAAAATCACAACTATGTGCCTTCTGATTCATGATTGTGACATAGTATTCAAGGCGTGAATTTAGGTGTGCAGAAATTTTTCCTAAAACAGAGCATTTCCACAAATTCACACACAATACTAAATTGGCCAATGTCAATCACTCCTTTCAATATACAAGTGCATACATAACCTCATTTCATGCCATTATACAATTCTTAACACAATTAAAGTGTAACATCCTCTTACTCTTATGTATCTTAGTCAGGTAAAGTAGTGTCTCTAACTGACTACAACATGAAAGATACATAAACCAATTCAAAACTCATAACGAGAATAAATACACCTTATACACATACATAAAATGTATTTTTACTGACTATAAACTGGAACATGCTTTATTTATAGATATGCATTTGTTTTAAAATGTAAACAGTGTATATAATTTTTTTTATGAGCATAACATGTTTAACACTGATGTTATGCTCCTTTGGTGGAATTACTGCATCTGCAAACTCTTGCCTACTCATATTATGCATCTAATGTAAGAATGAAATTTGACAAGAGAAATACCACTTCCACATTGAGTTTCGACTCAATGGTGCAAGATTTATAATAATAGTCAATTATTATTGAATTAAAAACTTTATACACTATTTTAGCATGCCCTTATTATATGAGAAATAATAAGACATCTAATTCATATGCAATTATTAAGTCATCATATTTTATTAATACTACTCAATTAAGGTTCTTTAAAACATTTCAACATATATTTCTAACAAGAAAACAATAAAACAAATATATTACTGTCATCATTAAATTATCATATCTCATCACAAATATATACAAAATTTCAAACGTAAAATTTCTTGTTTGCCCTGTCTTGTCTGTTGTGCTCATAAATTAAGCCACCTAGACTAAGTCCTAATAAGTACAAGGGGTATCCATATAAAAAAGGTGACTGTAAATATGAATTTCGAGTATATTTAATATCCGAATATTCTGACAAAGTTGGATGTAATTGTATGTCCCAATAGAGCTGTATAATCCGTATAGAACCGTATAACCTTATTAGCATGCCACAAGTCCCCTAGTTTTGATCTAGGTTAATCTATAGGCTTATGTCACACTTGTCTGTATAAATAGCATTATGAATAATAATATTATGTATTTCACTAGTATCATAAAAATATATATTGTTACTATTTTTCGTTATACTTGATATTTGGATTCACCTAATTATTTCTAATACTTTCCTTGTCTGTCATGCTTCATTTCTTTTAACTTACATACTTTTATTCTCAGCTAATTCTTTATTATGTTACTACTAACATACTTACTAATTTTAATATATGCGTGGCATAGCATTATAAATGAATCATAGTATTCATAATATATCAATTTATAACCTAAAATTGATGACAATAATAATATTCTTATAATTAATATTTTGCTTTTATGCCTATTGCAATAAATTTTGCAAAACCTCTTTACACTCTTTTATCGCTAGCCCAGTCCTTACGCTTCTTATATCAAATTCTTTTGACGTCAATGCATCTGACATAAATCATTTAGTAATTAATGTCATATCCATACTAGTTTATTAATTTTACTTAAATTAATCGAAGTTTCAAAATAATAACATAATTACGATATTCATAATTGGTTTTGGATTAATTCTTCCCTTGAGTCATATATATCAAAATATTGGATTTTGTGTCACAACTTAGCCAATTGTCACAATTGATCTATACAGTCCACGATTTAAATATTCCTTCTCCCACACTTTGGTTAAAATTCTTGATCTTACTAGAATTTGGTCCCAAGCACTTACTGATACATTGTATTAAACCTTGAGGGGTATTTCTGTCATTTTGATGATAACAAATAAAATAGCAATATTGTATTTAACATACTTATTTTCTAAGTCTATTAAACAGGGTATGGAATAAAATAGCAAGAATGGAGAAGGGAAGATTAATCCTTGAAAGATAAAATTAAGGAAGTAGCATGTTCACGCCCGTGACCCTATGTGTCATGACCGTGACAAAGCTAACCATCACCAAAACAACCATTTGAAGTTCACGGCCATGAAGGAAGACAACAAACCATGAAAAACACATTTAAGTCACACTTGTGAATTACATGTCACGTCCGTGAACCTTCATAACAATTTCATCCAGAGAGCTTCATGACCAAAGTCACCACATGGATCACGGCTGGGAAGTTTGTCACGCCCGTGAAGATATATGTCATGCCCATGAACCAATGCTTCAAAACCTTCCAAAGAGCTTCACGACCAAGGTCACCACTTCAGTCACGGCTTGGAAGAACAGTCACGCTCGTGACAAACATAGCCATGCCCGTGAAAGATGAAAGAGAAAAATGTCAGGCATGATTATTTAGGTTGGTGCAATGGCTAGTTTAGTATTAAATGCACTCTAACGACTATAATTAGCCATGGGAGTATAAATGCAAGTCATTTATGCATTTAGTTCAAGAGGATAGCAAATACTTTGAATCAAAATCTTATTACAAGCTATTTGTACATTTAATAGTTTCACAACCAATATCTATTCTCTGTGAAAATCTTTTTGCTCATCATTTATTGAGCAATAAATATTTGTAAGTGTTTCTCTCTATAATCATTTATTACTCAAGCGAGTTTTGGATATTTCTGGGTTAAGAGTAGAACACTTGTAAGGGTTAGTTGTGTGAGCCTTTAAAACACAAGATAAAAGTTGTTTGTGTGAACCTGTAAAAACACAAAGTAAAGGTTGTTTGTGTGAGCCTGTAAAACACAAGATAAAGGTTGTTTGTGTGAGCCTGTAAAACACAAGGAATTAGTTATTGTGCGAGCCATTAAAATACAAGGGATTTTTGGGTTAAGTGTGAGCCATTGTGAGAAACACCATAGTTAGGAGTGAGCTTGTAAAACTCCATTGTAACACTTAGTGTGTTAGTGAAACTCCCAATTGCGATTGGGGAGAGGTGTAGGGTTTGTTAACACCCGAACCTTATAAAAATCCTTGTGTCAAATTTCTCTATCCCTCCTAAAATTAATTTTTATTTTCGCACCTTAAAATTAAATTTTTTAAAACTCCAATTCAACCCCCCTTCTTGGTTTAATATCTGGGCAACAATTGGTATCAGAGCCTTATCTAGCATCGAAGCCTAAAAAGCGCTAGTAAAGATTACGATATGGCCAGTGAAGGATTCCAAAGTCTCAAACCTTACTTTGAGGGAGCAAATTATGCCCATTGAAAGTTTCAAATGGAGACATACCTGGATAGTAAAGGAATTGAAGTCTGGGATAGTGTACAAAAAGAATGGACACCACCAACCAGAAGAGGAGCTGAGGGTGAAGAAGAAATCCTATCAAGATATGATTGGACAGAGTCTCAAAGAAGAACAAATTTTAGAAACAAGAAGGCAATGACAATCCTATCAAGCTCATTATCTATTGAAGAATGCGGAAGAATACAACACTGCCCAACAGCCTACAGCATGTGGAAGACATTGGAAAATTATCATGAAGGAACTAAGCAAGTCAAATCCAAGAAGATTCAACTTCTTACCTCAGAATATGAGCTCTTCAAGATGAAATCCAATAAGTCAATCACTGACATGACTAACCATTTTCTAGCCATTATAAATGGAATGAGGAAACTTGGAAAGCATCTGAGTCTGGAAGATGTAAACAACAAAATCCTGAGAAGTATTCCTCTTAAAGATTATAGCTCAAGAGTTGCTGGCATAGAAGAAGCAAATGAAGACATGAGCATTATGAATACTGATGTGTTGATTGGCAAACTTCTCACACATGAAATGGTAGTGAAAAAAAATAGAGAGCTTGAAGCAGAGCTAAAGAAAAGAAAGCCCTTCGCATTTGGACTTATTTGGACCTACTAAAATTGCTAGCTTAGGAGGTAAACATTATGCCTTTGTCATCGTAGATGATTACTCTAGATTTACTTGGGTAATTTTCTTAGCTCAAAAGAGTGATGCTTTTGAAAATTTCAAAAACTTTGCTAAAAGAGTTCAAAATGAAAAAGGGTATTGTATTTCAAAGATAAGAAGTGATCATGGCAGAGAATTTGAAAATGAAAACTTTGAAAGCTTTTGTCTTGAACATGGCATTTCATAGAATTTCTCATCTCCTAGAACACCTCAACAAAATGGGGTAGTTGAAAGGAAAAATCAAACTTTAATTGAAATGGCTAGAACAATGCTCAATGAGTATGGTTTACCAATTTACTTTTGGGCAGAAGCCATAAACACTGCATGTTATATTTTCAAATCAAGTTTTCAAAAGACCTCTTTTAAACAAAACCTCATTTGAGCTATGGAATGGAAGAAAGCCCTTGATATCATACTTTAGAGTATTTGGATGCAAGTGCTTCATATTGAATACCAAGGATAACCTTGAAAAATTTGCCTCTAAATCTGATGAAGGTATCTTTTTAGGATACTATACAACTAGCAAAGCATATAGAGTATTTAATAAAAGATCTTTAACTGTTGAAGGTAGTGTTCTTGATCATGTTGTAGTAGACTTGATCTTGTGAAAGGTAGTGTTCTTGATGATGTTGTAGGTAACATGGAAAGACTTGATCTTGAAAATGGAAAAGAAGAAAATGATCAAGAAGATTTACATCAAAATGATTCTCTACCTCAAACTCAAGAAGAAAACGGACGAGAACTCCCAAAAGAATGGAGAATGACAAAAGATCATCCAAAAGAGCAAATCATTGGGGATCTCTCGAGGGGAGTAAGTACTAGATCTCATTTCAAACATTTAGCCACTGACCTTGCTTTTATTTCTCAAATTGAGCCTAAAAATGTTGATGAGTCTCTTAATGATGAAAGTTGGGTAATTTCCATGCAAGAGAAACTCAACCAATTTGAGAGAAGTAAGGTATGGACCTTAGTACCTAAACCCAAAGATCATCAAATTATAGGTAGCAAATGGGTATTTAGAAATAAACTAGATGAACAAGGTTCAATAACTACGAATAAGACTAGATTAGTTGCAAAAGGATATAATCAGGAAAAAGGTATAGATTATGATGAAACCTGTGCACTTGTAGCTAGATTAGAAGCCATAAGAATACTTTTAGCATATGCATGTCACATTAATTTCAAACTCTTTCAAATGGATGTGAAAAGTGCATTTCTAAATGGTTATATAGAAGAAAAAGTTTATGTCGAACAACCACCAGGCTTTGAAAGCTATGATTTGCCAAATCATGTTTTCAAACTTTCAAAAGCTTTATTTGGTTTGAAACAAGCCCCAAGAGCTTGGTATGAAAGACTAAGTTCTTTTCTATTAGAAAATAACTTTACAAAGGGAAATGTTGACACCACATTATTCATTAAAAAGCATAAGCATGATATACTAATTGTTCAAATTTATGTTGATGATATAATATTTGGTTCTACTAATGAATTGTTTTGTCAAGAATTTCCTAAGTGTATGACTAGGGAATTTAAAATGAGCATGATGGGACAGCTTAAGTATTTCCTTAGTCAGCAATGAGGGCATATTCATCAACCAATCCAAATATGCCAAAGATTTAATTAAAAAATTTGGAATGGAAGGATGCAAGAATGCCAAGACTCCTATGAGCACATCAACAAAATTGGACAAGGATGAAAAGGGTAAGAGCATTAATGAAAAACTCTATAGAGGTACGATCGGATCAATTTTATATCTTACTACTTCTACACCTGACATAATGTATAATGTTTGCTTGTGTGCACGATTTCAATCATGTCCTAAAGAATCTCATTTAAATGCAGTAAAAATAATTCTAAGATATTTACATGGATGATTGCATCTAGGTTTATGGTATCCTAGAAATTCATCCTTCTATATTATAGGATATTCAGATGCAGACTATACTGGTAGTCTTTTAGATAGAAAAAGTACTTCAGGTACTTGTCACTTTATTGGAGAGTGCTTAGTTTCTTGGTTTAGCAAGAAACAAGTTTCAATTGATCTTTCAACTGCTGAAACAGATTATGTAGCAGCAGGATGTTGTTGTACTCAAATTTTTTGGATGAAACAACAACTTAAAGACTATGGTCATGATATGAACCATATACCTGTTAAATGTGACTATACAAGTGTTATAAATCTTTCAAAGAATCCCATTCAATACTCTAGAAGTAAGCATATTGACATTAGACACCACTTTATTAGAGATCATGTTCAATATGGAGATGTTGCATTATAATTTATAAGCACAGAAAATCAATGGGCAGATATTTTTACTAAGTCTCTAAATGAGGAAAGATTTAATTTCATTAGAAGAGAACTTGGTATGATTGATGAATTAACCTTGTGATTGCTAAATTATCAAATCTTATGTGATAATCTTATTTTGTATCATATCACTCTCGGGCTTGAAACGACAATGACAGAGCAACTCCAGGCTTGTCATTTGAAGGAATTCGTGGACATTGATCAACCCACATTAAGGGAGCCAACCCTGGAATTTTTGAGCACTTTGCAAGTGTCTCCTACTGGAGTGGTGAAATTCCAACTCTACAACAATCTGAACACCCTCAGTGCCATTGAATTCGGGGAATTATTTAATCTACCCTCGGAAGGCATCCTCAATGACAGTGAAGTGGAATTCTTCGCAACTCGAGCATGGACTCATTTTGGCACAGATTGCAGCTGGGATGTCAACAAGACCAAGAGCACTCATCTCCGGTCCCCAGTGCACAAATATTTGCATAGGTTTCTAACCTATAGCATATTTGCTTGGGGAGACAGCAATGGGACCATTTGGAAATCTGAGCTCTTCCTTTTTGAGATGGCGAGAAGAGGTCTCACCGTGGCGGTTTCTAGACGGTTTGCAAACCATCTTCTGTCCATTGCCACCAAGCCTATAGGAGATATACTCATTGGTGGATATGTGACCCATATGGCCCTGAAGCTTGGCTATTTAAAGCTGGATGACCATCATTTCAATTTCATCCCAGGGCATCCTCGAGATCAATTGGATGTCGAGTCCTTCATTAAGATGGTAGCGGCTGTCAGAATTGTTCATGAGAACAATATTTACTACCGCATCACAGACACTGCTGGGGAGATAATTTGGGAAGATAATGATTCAGAGGACTTCAAAGTCGGCCTCCAAGGGATCTAGTAGAAGAAAAGGGCTCGGGTTGAGGAAGCAATTCCAGCGGCTGAGCAGGACATCGGACAATCCTCGACTTCCACACCGAATTTGGTGCAGCAGGTGGTTGACCTCTTGGCGATTTGAGCAGCTGCAGGCTTCGATGGACCAGAGGTTGGAGAACCTCAGACTTCATAGAGTCTCAAATGGACAGCCTTGAGGCAGAGGTTGCTCGACTTAGGGATAGGATGTCCGGCTAGGTGTTAGGCTAGATGGTAGCCTTAATATGTATGTTTGCTTGTTTATTTGCTTGTTTTTTGTTTGTTTTCAGGAAATTGTAAATTTCCTTTCTAACTTTTATTTACTTTGGTTTGTACTTCTCTTTTAACATTAATATATTTGCTTTTTTTTTTCTTTTGGTATCTTTATATTCTTTTTGTTGATGAAAAAAGGGGGAGAACCTAGCAATATATTAAGATAAATGAATTTTGAATCAAAAATAAGAACCTACAAATACATTTAGTTAAGTAGGGAGAAATTAGCAATACTTAAAATTTGATTCAAAATAAATATGCAAGTATGACATTGAGCTTTATACACATTAGATATATCTTAAGTATACTTTGCATATACCTTAATGCAAATTACATAAATGAATATGCCTTGATATACTCTAAATATACCTTACATATACTTCATGCCTTAAAAAAAGAATTTTGGTATATATTGGATATACTTTGCATATAACTTGCATATACTTAAAAACTAGAAAGTTTATTTCAATGTTACATCATTCTTTACAATTCTTGCATTTCATCAATTTTTATCCTAAGTATCTTTTGAGGGGAAGACTTCTCAAAAGCACATATTGCAAGATTATTTGTCATCATCAAAAAGGGGGAGATTGTTAAACCTTGAGGGGTATTTTCGTCATTTTGATGATAACAAATAAAATAGCAATATTGTATTTAACATACTTGTTTTCTAAGTCTATTAAACAGGGTATGAAATAAAATAGCAAGAATGGAGAATGAAAGATTAATCATTGAAAGATAAAATTAAGGAAGTAGCATGTTCACGTCCGTGACCCTATGTGTCACGACCGTGACAAAGCTAACCATCACCAAAACCAACATTTGAAGTTCACGGCCATGAAGGAAGAAAGCAAACCGTGAAATGCGCATTTAAGTCACGCCCGTGAACCTTCATAACAATTTCATTCAGAGAGCTTCACGACCAAAGTCACCACATGGATCACGACTGGGAAGTTTGTCACCCGTGAAGATATATGTCACGCCCATGACCCAATGTTTCAAAACCTTCCAGAGAGCTTCACGACCAAGGTCACCACTTCAGTCACGGCTTGGAAGAACAGTCACGCCCATGACAAACATAGTCATGCTCGTGAAAGATGAAAGAGAAAAATGTCAGACACGATTATTTGGGTTGGTGCAACGACTAGTTTAGTATTAAATGCACTCTACCGTCTATAATTAGCCATGAGAGTATAAATGCAAGTCATTTATGCATTTAGTACAAGAGGATAGCAAGTACTTTGAATCAAAATCTTATTACAAGCTATTTGTACATTTAATAGTTTCACAACCAATATCTATTCTCTATGAAAATCTTTTTGCTCATCATTTATTGAGCAATAAAGATTTGTAAGTGTTTCTCTCTATAATCATTTATTACTCAAGTGAGTTTTGGGTATTTCTGGGTTAAGAGTAGAACACTTGTAAGGGTTAGTTGGTGAGCCTTTAAAACACAAGATAAAGGTTGTTTGTTTGAGCCTGTAAAAATACAAAGTAAAGGTTGTTTGAATGAGTGTGTAAAACACAAGATAAAGGTTGTTTGTGTGAGCCTGTAAAACACAAGGAATTGGTTATTGTGCGAGCCATTAAAATACAAAGGATTTTTGGATTAGGTGTGAGTCATTGTGAGAAACACCATTGTTGGGAATGAGCTTGTAAAACTTCATTGTAACACTTAGTGTATTAGTGAAACTTCCAATTGCGATTGGGGAGAGGAGTAGTGTTTGTTAATACCCGAACCTTTATAAAAATCCTTGTGTCAAAATTATCTATCCCTCCTAAAATTAATTTTTATTTCCGCACTTTAAATTTAAATTTTTTAAAACTGCAATTCAACCTCCCTTCTTGGCTTAATATTTGTGCAACACATTGTTTGTCATAACTTATTCTTAATACACCTTTAAATTTCTAAGGAAGTCTTGAATTTTCTCAAAATGTTATTTCACTTTTAATCTTAGGGTACTTTACTTTGTATCTTATCTCCATAGTTCCAATTTTCCTTTCGTGTCCTCGGGTTCGAGGTCCAATTCACCAAATTTGGTCCATTTCACTACATCTTCTCCATGAAGTTTCCTTTTTAATTATGTCTCGGCCAAAAAAAATGCAATCTTAGATAATCGGTTCACTTTTCTCACTTATTATTATTATTATTATTATTATTATTATTATTATTATTATTATTATTATTATTATTATTATTATTATTATTTCTTTCAATTAAACTAATTAAAAAAAATTTAATCAAAGATCTCTTAATTGGTTATGCTTGAGTTCATGGCTTCCTTCGGCTCCAACAAACTTAGGTCCCAATTAGTGTTACACTTTTTAATCAATATCATCATCATTCACAAATGTCTTGGTCTAATACCACTCTTCCCCAATTCCACACTTTGCCTGGGTTTCTATAATTTTTTGGTTCAAAGACAACTTCCTTGAAACTCATATTTCGGCCTCATTTATTCTCTTCATATTCAACCCTTATTACAAACAACAACACAAAGATGGAAGAGAACAAAAAGAGAAATTAGAACCCACATCATGGATGAAGGAATAAAGAACTGGGAGTTCAAGCTCACAACTCAAGCAATTATGCTCTCCTTAAAATTCCTTAAAGCTACCCAAGACACTCCTCTTGATTTCTTTCTTTTTATGTGTAGATCTTCAACATGCAAAAGTTCCCCCATCTTCAAGCTTTGGCCGACCCAAATTTTTCTTTGAATATATTGGTTCTCATAAGATCAAATTGAGATGATGTCTTCTTCCCTCAAATCTCCAAATCCTAACCTTTTTCATCACATAATCTAGCTCGAAGTATGGTTGGGATTCGAGATGTAAAAAAAATGGAGGAAAGGAAATGTTGTAGCCTCAGTTTGGTGTAGTAGACGAAGGAGAAGAAGACTTAAGAAAGTTGGGACCTTTTCTTTGCTCTCTCTCACAATTTCGGTCACTTTAGTTTTCAAGAAGAAATAATTTTTTGTAAAAATGATGATGGTACCCCCATTTACTCATTTATATGTTATAGGTTTGCATGCTTTGGTGAACAAGCAAGATAGGATTTTCTTAATTAAACTTTATTTTTAATTTAAATAATCCTTATTAACTTTAATCAATTTCCAATTTCTATTAAACCCTCAAAATTTCATCCTTTTCAATTTAGTCCATATATAAATTTTATTTTCTCTAATTCAAGCTCAAAATTAAATAATTTTTACCAATAACATATCCCAAAAACTTCTCTATTTCTTTTTCTACCTATCACTCAATTTAATTGCACTAATTCTGTATCAAAATAAAATTTGATTTTCAGGTTAATTTGTATCCTCATTTTTAATTTCTCCAATTTCAAACCATAAACTAATTAATTTTCAACAATTAAATACACTAAAATTCTTGTTATAGCATTTTTCACCACTTTTACAGAATCGCACCTTAATTTTTGTTTCTTCAATTTTGTGCCCTATATATTGGAATTTTGCTAAGAAATTTGTATCCTCAAGATACTACTTTATGTTTTAACCTACCTCAAGATCTTATTTTAACCATATTAGATGTCTAAGGAAGGGTTTTAAACCTTAAAAACTATAGCTTGAACTAAACCCTAACCCATTTGAAATGGGACTCTCCCAAAAATGAAAGTGCAAGAAGAAGGAGATGAAGATGGAAAAGATGGAAACAAGCTTCTTTTACTAAGATTACACCAAAATGGGGTGTAGGTCACTCACACCTCTCATTTCTCCCTCTTATTTCTCCTCCAAGAAAGCTTTCTCCTTCTAGATTTTCTCTACTCAATGTTCTTTCTTTAAAATTCAATCACCATTATGTGTATTCCATTGAGTTTTTGAATGATTTAAGGTTTGAAGAAGAGAAAAAAGATGGAGAGATAGATAAAAAAGGGTTGCTGCATTTTTTGTGAGGGGGAGGAAGTTTTGAACGGCAAAATAAGGATAGAATAAGATGAAAAAGACCTTTTTACACCCACTTGGTAAAAATGCCACTAGTCCTCCCTTGTTTATCAATTTACTCTAAAAGTCCTTGGTCATATTTCTTTCTTTATCAAAAACCCCAATAATTTTATTATTACTTAAATATCTCATATTCTTAATATTCACTTAATATCCATTTATTATTTCTTAACTTGAATTTAAACTATGATAGTGGCAAATATGCGACCCTAAGGTATGCTTGCTTTTTATGGCCAAAATTGATGAGCGTTAAAAACCACCAGTTTGCACATTTTGTGGGATCACTAGTCATATTATGGACAAGTGTTATAAAAAGGATGGGTATCATCAACATTATGGTAGAGAAAAATCGAATCAAAGGAATAATGGGTTAGGAATTAATTTAGTCTAGGCTATTGATGAATCTTTAGCAACTGATAACAATAATTTTGATCTAGTGAACAATTTTGTTGCTTTTGCTGATTAAACTTATACTTTTACTAAAGTTCAATATGAGGGGTTTCTAACCTTGGTATAGGAACCTAATTCTAGTTTGATGCTCATCAACATCATGCTAATGCTGTTATTATGCAAACTATCTTCAATTATACTGTAATACCCTCTTATATAATTAAATTAGTCCAACTATATAAAAAAAATGTTATAATGCCATATGATGAAAATTTATAAAATTTAAAACTTTTAAATTCAATTTCGTTGAATCATGGCCATTATGATTATTTTTAAAGTTCTTGAGGTAAATATAGAAGACAACATCAATACATTAAACAATAATGTTTTGGGCTCCAACTAACCCTTAGGGTTTACAAAATTATGTCATTTCAAATTGCAAAACAAGAGCCATAAAATAATCAAAGAAGATTGTACAAATGTCACCAACATGATGTATACCCTACATAACCTCTATAAGTTCTGTACGATGGGCTTTTTGTCTTATATGGCCCTCTTATGTACTCCATTCCACTTACATATGAGGCAAAAAGACTCACACACTAAATATTTCACTTAATAGTACACAATGGCAACATAAAACATATTGCAATCATGCATATATGAGTCTAACATGATACTTTCATTCCATACTTACTTTATACATAGCATAGATTAACCAAACATTCATTATCATGGCTATCATTAATCACACATATCCCATATGTATTCCTTAACCATTTTTTAAGTATTTCAAAAGATTACATGACATGTTTATGCACACTTTATCTTTTAATTCATGCAAGATAATTAATCCTTACGGTTTTTCATTATCAGTTCCATAACATTCTAAACTAGATTACTAGAATACAAGTTGATTGATCACAGTCTATGTATTATTGGATCACCAGTTAGAGCAATGATGCCTGATCATAGGCTAAGTTCACAAGTACATATGTATTTTTTTATGTTCTCATGTTATCGGATCACCGGTTAATACATGAGTGCTTAATTGCAGGCTAAGGCGCTGCAATTAACATATGATCTTATTTCTATAGTAACGTTATACCCTTAATGGCATACTACATATCTTATCACTAATCCTAGATCAAACGTTATGGGCTTATACCAATCTTATTTCAATTTCCATTCCATGTATTACACATTATTGTCATTTTAATATCATCATATCCATATGACATGATTTTCAAACATGATTAGCTCATTCCACATCAATAAACGTCATACATCATGTTTTTAGAATGGTTAGGTATCAAAGTGTCATATTCTATAACTCTTTTGAGGTAGTTTAATTCAAAATTTCATGCTTTGGAAAAATGCTTAATTCACGGGCATGAAAATAGTCTTCACGAGTTGCAACTTGTGAACTTAGGAGTGAATCCACCTGTGAAAGCTCCTGGTCAACTTTCAATTTGATGGTCAACATTCATGATCATAAAAGAATGTTCAAATTCATAAAAATGGCCTTCACGAGAGTGAAGCTATGTTTCATTACTTGTGACAGTGAACATAGTGGTGATCGTGCTCGTGAAAGGATATGTCCATGTTTTACAAATTTATAGGTCTATGGTTTATGGTCACGAAAGATGATTCACGATCATGAATGGTGCTTTCATGGTTGTGACTCATCTTTCACGGGTGTGAATACTAGGTTTGAAATGTGCATAATTTATGCATTTTACAAGGCATCCACTCTTTTAACATCCAAAACACATAAGGCCAATGTCAACATGCGTATTTCACATACCAATAAACATATATAATTCTTTTCATATTTTCCTACCAATTATAACTCATTCTAGCAATTAATCATACCAAATCATCTATAATCATGCATTTTTCCAACATACCTCAGCCAAATTCAATCTACATCTTAATACTATCAAATTAGCATTCTTAAGCAACAATGACGTGCCAATATAACAAATATGCTTGGATTTCCAAAGTGTTCAAACCTCAATGGAGTTTTACCAATAATTCCCTTTTTAGCTCTAACTCACGCTCCTCCTCCTTCTTATAGGGTATAACTAGCACCATTTAAAGATCTAACATAAAAAAAAAGCACTATCCTTACATATTTTTCACATTCATAACATAAAAACTACCATTTTAAACTTATGTTCCATGGTTCCAGCTCCAGGTACCCTATTTATCCCTAAAACCCACTTAAAGTTCCTCTTTTATCAATTTAATGGGTATTTAAGTTGGGTTATTCTACTCAAAAACTCAACTTAATAGTTTAAAGTCTCAAGTTATCTTAAAAACCTAACTTTTCTAGTTGGGTTTCTTTAAAAAATGAAAATAGAAGTAAAAGAGAAGAAGAAGAGAAAAATAAGGAGATTTTAACTCAAGAAAATCCCTTTTTCTACAGGGCTAGCGGAAACCTTCAACCTTTTCTTCTTCTTAAACTCTTTTTTTTTTACTTTTAATCTACTTCTTTTCTTTGATCCTCTTCAAGAATTCAACCATATCATGTGTTTTCTTTCAATTTTTGCTTCTTGAGGAAAAAGAAGAATAAAGAAATGAAGAAGATATGAGAGAAAGATGATGGCATGAAAGAAGGAAAAGAGGGAGTGGGAAAGATGGGAAGACACGTGAGGGAGTTAAAATAGGGATGCCCACCTTTTGACTTTTTATACAAGGGTGGAAATTAGCTCCTTGATCCTTTATCAATTACCTTCTTACTTCCTTTTCAAATCAATGGAATAGAAATTGCCATGTCTCCCATATAACTTTAACCACATAACATAGTAACTAATTAAAATTAAGTCTTTGGTCAATTACTCATTAGAAATACTGCACTTGTAAAATTACAACTATACCTTTTAATATACTACTTATCCCAAACTTATCCTTAGTTAATTCTTTTTTTTTATTTAATCATGTTTAAACCTTATTCACTCACTTAAATGTCCAAATTATCATTTTCATGTGAATTTAGACTTAGATTAGCGTGGTTACGCCCTTTCAATGCGCTTACGATTCAGGATTTAAATTGGTGGACATTACAAATACTGAGAAAGCTTATTCTAGTACAATTTCTTCTTTCACAACTTTTTGTGTCCTAAATTATTTTCAATGGATTTTGGACACAGGAGCTACAGACCATGAGACTTGTTACTTTTCTATTTTATAGATTACAAACCTATCTCTAATGTTTTTATTCAGTTACCTAATAACCAAATTATTCAAGTTACTTACATTGGTGCAATTCATTTTAATTGTCAATTTATTCTTCATGCACCAAAATTCACATACAACCTTATTTCCATTAGTAAATTTGTTTCTTCCACCAATTACACTGTAACTTTTCTTTTAATAAATGTGTTTTGTAGGATCTAAAGCAATTGAAAATGATTGATATAACTAGACAATTTGGTGGCTTGTACCATTTTATCTTCCCACTGCCTTCCTCAGTTAATGCAACTCAACTTACTCTTGCCATAACTACCAATAACTAGTTTGATTTGAGGCACTCCAATAACCAATAACTATCAATAATCAATATTCTACAAAGTTTTTGCATTCTACAAAAATAAGTACCTAAAACTTTGTAATCAATAATGCTTGTGATATATGTCACCTATCAAAGCGAAAAATCTTCCTACATTATGCAAATAACTACCAATAATTATCAATAACTACCTATAACTACCAATAACCGACATTCTACAAAGTTGTTGCATTCTACAAAAACAAGTACCTAAAATTTCCTTTGTAATCAATAATGCTTGTGATATATGTGACCTAGCAAAGCAAAAAATCTTCCTTTTTTTTTTGTCAGTGTGTCTAAGACCGGTTCATGTTTTGATTTAGTTCATATGAATATTTGGGTGTATGTTCCACATTCTATGAGTGGTCATCAATACTAATTGTTGTTAATGATCATTCAAGATTTGTTTGAATTTACCTAATGAAAAACAATTTTGAAACTAAAGAACTGTTTCAACAATTTTATAACTTCTTTCATTTCACTTTGGTAAACACATCAAATACATTAGAGCAGATAATGGTCAGGAGTTCAATTATCCTCAATTCTACACCACATACGACATAATCCATTAAACATCTTGCATTGGAAATACCTCAACAAAAATGGTATTGTTGATAGAAAACCCTAACATATCCTTAATGTCACTAGAGCCTTGCTTTATCAAAGTAAATTACCCATTATTTTTTGGCATGAAGCAGTTTCACATGTTTATCTCATTAATAGAAGTCATATCCCACTTCTTAATAAAAAAACAAATTTTGATATTTTAAAGAACATCCTTCTGACTTATCATCTTTAAGGGTATTTGTTGTTTAACTTTTGCATCTATCTTACACAATTATGGAACTAAAATTGATAAATGAACCACTGATGCTATTTTTCTTTGTTTTCCTCCAACTTCTAAATGATATAAACTGTTGGAGTTGCAATCAAACAAAAGTTTCATTTTAAGAAATGTCCAATTTTATGAAAATATTTTTTCCTTATGATGGTACTAGACATAATAAATTATGATTTTACTTTGCCTCTACCTCTCTCTACTAATTGTGATATTTCACTGGCATTTATTGATATAGGAATCACTCTCATGCCATCTACTTCTACACTCCCTTAACAAATTTTCTTTTTTCACCTGATAAGATATTTCATGATGTTCAATCGGACATGACAACCTTCAACTAGATTTTTTTAAATACCCTATCAGGCATCATACACTCCTAACGATCTTCTTATTCTCTTGTTCCTTTATGCAAATCTTCTAGATATGCTCATCCACCATTATATTTAGCTGATTACCACTACAATTTAGTAATTACATATTTGAGCTAAAGGAAGAAGATCATTTTCTGCTGCAATATGCTTATACTGAGCTTTAAATGAGTAATGTCATATCCGTAATTTAGCCTCCAAGTCACACGTGTAGCTAAATTAACATATCAGATCGACCAGAGTCTAAATTTGGATTTTTGACTGGAATTAATCAAAATAATGATCAATAATTATGAGAAATGTTAAATAAAGCATATTAGAAGTGTAAAGAAGTTAAATTTTGGTAAATAACCTAAATGAAAATTTTGGAAAGTTTTGGAACCAATTTGCAAATTATTGAAAATTAGAGGAATAAATGAAGTATTTAACACTTAAACATAATTTTGGGACATTTAAATATGGAATGGCCAGCCACCCTAAAATAAGAAAAGATTAATGTGCTAATTAAGCTCAATATTAAGAATTTGAGTCAAAAGTGATGGGTCCCACATGTGGACTTTCTTATCATCTTTTTTTTTTCTTTTTTTCTTCTTCCTCTTTATCTCATTTTAAGTTTCTTTTCTACCTTCTAAAACCATTCCCATGCTAGCCCCTAAACCACCATAGTCAAAGTTTGGTTCTAGAGACAAAAAGAAAGAGAGAAGAGTGGAAAAGACAAGTTGAAGTCATTTTTATGCATAAAAAGGCTTGGAAAAGCTAAGGAATGGAAGAAGGAAGGAAGAAGAGTAAGAAAAGAGGAGAGAAAAATCTCCAAAAATCTTATTAAGGGGAGAAAAGAATAAAGGTAAGAAGTTATTCTTCTCTTCTACAATTCTTTCCATAGAAAAATATAGTTTTGAGCTTATTTAGAGCTTGTGGTGAAGGAGAGAGAGAATTTGGGTTTCTAGAGAGTTATGATGTAGTTTTGATGATTGTTTTATGATATTTTAGGAACTCAAAGTGATAGAACAATCTCAAAAGAGCAAAGGTAAAAAAAAAGGAAGCGTAGGAAGAGAAATGAAACAAAGAGAAAGGTTAGTGCATAGTTTAAGGCAATAGCTTATGCTTCACTATAAATTGCATGATATACATCTTTGATATGTAAGTTGATGATTGAAATGCATTGAAAATGAATTGTTGCATATGAATTTCAAATAACATGATTGTGGTGATAATATGTAATTGTGTTTTGGATATTGTATGTTAGGAAGTTGAATAGATTGAAAGTGTGTGTGAATGTGGTAAAATATTTGTATGTTGAATAATGAACTTTAGAAAATATACTTGAGGTGAATGTGAGAAAGGAAGTGTAATTTTTTAGCAGTTAGTCAAGGGTGTGAAGAGTCGTTCACGGGTATGAATAATTACTTATGGGTGTAACTTTTTCACAAAAATAGCACTATTCATCCAGATTCATTCACAGCTAGGTAACAAGCATGAGCTTATTCACGAGCGTGAACATTTTGACCATGGCCATGAGGCAGTGTGTTTGGTATTGTTCACGGGCGTGAATAAGTAGTCACGGTCATGAATACCCTATTTTTCATAAATTGTGTACGTGATAAGTAAATAAGTATTGTTCATACTCTAGATTTTATGAAAAAATGGAATGAAGGGAAATAATAAAATTATGAAAGTGATAGAGAGAAAAAAAATGATATAATGAAATAAACATAAAAAATGAGTTTGATAAAGAAAAAATATGAGAATTTGATGTAACATGAATTTAGCCCGAGAACACCTAACTCAGAACTAGAATTTTGGATAGTTTGGTATGTCAATCAAGGGGTATATACTAATTCTGGTAATAGCACTTATATACTAATGCATGTAATGGCACTTGTATGTACATACCATAATGTCCAGGTGGTATTCTTAAATTCCAGGGTGGTATTCTTAAATGCCTGGATGGCTAACTCCGTTATTTTAATTAATGATTCCTAGATTTTATGAGCATAAATAAGATTAATATGAGATAAAGAAAATTGTATGCGTATGTAAATAAATAACTTGTTTTTACTTAGGAATATGAAATGGTAAAGGAATTCTATAATTTGATCATTGGTGCATGCATGTATGAAAATAATGTATGATAAGGAAATAAATGTTTTAATATCTGAATAATTTAGTATATTTGAATGAGTACATGTTATATGAAAGTAGTTTATTGCTTTATCTTTATACACCACTAAGCTTAGAGCTTAGCGCATGAGTTTTCTCTCGCGCTGGAGAAAAGTGAGTGGAGACTGCTAGATAAAGTCAATGGTGATCCTACCAAGTAAAGCAATCAGAATTTTTTTGACTAAAATTGAAGTGAATTAAAAAATAGAAATCAAATGAGTCAAACTCAAATATAGTGGGTTGCGTTCTTTTGTATATTTGGTTTGTAAATTGTTTTTATGGTTTTGTAAATTAACTTTATGTTTTGAAAATGATTTTTTATAAGTAAAATGCATGTTATTTATTTTACCTTATTTGATAAAAATAAAAAATGTATTGTTTTCTTACATTTATTAAATAATGATTTGAAGAAAACGGTGTAGTGCTCCCTTATCCGAACTCGTGCTGCTGAGGTTAGGGAGTGTTAGTGTTGATTAGTCAATTATATTTATTTTAGTTAGAATCTAGTATAATGAATTTTTTCTTTCTATTTGTTAGTTGCAACCAATTTTGCTAATGTGGTAGAAAGCAATTTGTATATATAGAGACATCTCTTTCTTTTAATGAAAGTAATAATCTTTCAACTCATTTTTAATGAATCAATAACCATCACCAAGTGTAACATCATCGACTTTCCCCATATACATTTCTACATACATCTCATTTGAACCTATATATTTCGCATATACTTCATTTGAACACATACATCCCACATGTAATTTCATAGGGATAAGTTCATGACATATCTAAGTATATTGCAATTATATTGAGTCGCACGTGTGTACTTATAACCTAAATGAGAGTAACCAAATATTATAGATAAATTGAATAAAGTGATTAAACTAAAGTAAATAAAATGACTAGATCCAAATAAATGAAATGTGACATAGTTAAATTGGACTACTTTATTAAATTGTAATTTTGGTATTGTTTAGCAGGACTAGATACATGCAAATATGTGGAAAAAATAATAATAGTAATAATAAATAAATAAGTAAATAAATAAATAAAATGAAAATGAAAAGAAACAAAAAAAAGTAAAGAAAAAGAAAAGAAAGGAAGAAACAAAAGATGAAGAAAATGACAAAAGTAAAGAGGTGGACCTTTTTTTTTCTCAAAATTCTGCCTCTTTACTTTAGCCCCGTTTCTTCTTCTTCTTCCACCATTTCAGTTTTGTTTTCTCCTTTATTTCACTTGAGTTTTACAACCAATTCAGCCCTTGCAAGTTTGTTCTTGGTAAGTTATTATCTTTGATTGTTTTAACCTTGATTAGGGTAGTTTAGAGTCTCTAAATGATAGAAAGTTGCACCATGACTTTGAAGAATTTAGAGGCTAATTTTGGAAAAGTGTAAAATATAAAAGTTGTTCCTTTATGTCTTAGGCTTATGGATATATAAATATTTTTGAAATATTTGGTATATACAAAAAGATATTAGCATTTAAGTGAAACTTGTTCAGATATGAATTTTAATTGAGTCACCTATTGAGTTTACTTGTTTTGAATATGATATAACTCGTATTTGAAATATATTAAAATATATAAGTTGTAGAAACTTATGTTATCTAGTGTATACCCAATTTTAGGTTCATATGTGTTGTGGATATTGAGTTATGGTCAATGGAACCATGACTATTCCACAATTTGAAATATCTGCTTAGTGCATTGGGCAGGTCTAGCAATTTGTTTGGTCATTATGAACTCCTTATAAATATAATTTGTAATTTATCAAAACATGAAAGTTATATGATTATATCTTAAATAATTTTTGGTGAAAATACCACCTTAATATGTTATTTATAGTGTGAGATATGACCTTCAAAATTCATACTGGTCTAGAAGCAACTTTGTTCTAGACTAGTTGGCTTCTAGACCAGTAAAATATTTCTTATAATTTGAGAACTTTAGAGACATAATTGATAAAAGTTGTAAATATGAAAAATATTTCATTTTAACCTATATAAGTGCCTATAAATGTCCACTGTAATATTCCATACATAATGTAAGATATGAAATACCAATTTTGGTACCTTAAAACTACCTAAAGACGGAAAACAAAACACAATTTGAAATTCCACCAAACATGATAAAAAAAACTCCAATTGCTTTGAAATTTAAATATGTTATATAATTATATATTAAATTTAATTACAAATAAGAATCAAATAAATTGGACAAGTGTGAAAAAAAATTATAAGCTAATAAGTCCCATAAGGTCACATTGCCTTATAGGAAAAACCCTAAGTATTTATATGAACTATGCACATTAATTTGTTTAAGTCTTATTAAGTTTCTCTAATAATGAGTTAATAAATTATATTTCCATATTAGGCTCACAATAAATTGGAAACCCATAACGAGGAGATAAACAATAAGTTAACGGTTGGAATCAAAGGAGAAATGTGAGTTTAATTATAAAATGATTTCTTTAGTACACATAGACATTGCTTGCTATGTGAAATGTGAATTGACTTGGGATTATGTGATTCATATGATTATCTTGATTTAACGTTGATAATGAGATGATAGATAATTTGTGATTTATGTGGTATATGTATAATATATGTGAGGTATATGCATGACATATATATGTGGTATGTGTATAGTATATGTAATAAGGATATAATGGTTGATAAATGTGTATTTACAAATACATGTGCATAAGGACTTAAAAAGGCATTGTGACTAGTTAATCGGCATTGCAAGGCAAAAGAATAGGCTTATGACCCATTAAATGTGCAAATGAAACAAATAATCAAGCTAGCTAGAAAATGTAAGTGTTCGCATTACAAATGTTCACATGGAAATCCGAGACAATGTTCATTTAACTTGGTCACAACAAAATGAAATGAGAAAAGCATAAACATAAGCATAAGCAATGAATAGTGATCATATGCTTTAAATTTTACTAGTAACTATATGATATTGGTGAATGAAACGGAATATGTGGTATGCATTGGATTTGTGATTTGTTATTAAGAGTTGCTGGATACTTGAAAGCTCATTCGATAATTATTTTCACTGAGCCACAACTTATCAATTTGCATCATTTTTCAGGTAATGTAGAGTAATAGCTCATTTTGAGTGGCATATAAAAAATATGGAACAAAGGTCACTTGCCAAGTCTCACCACACTCTCTCCTTGTATTCCACACGGACATAAAATTATGTTATCCACATTTGGACTTATGTAAATATACAAGTATATTTACTCAGAGTTGACTTTAAAATGTAAATGGATGCAACTCATAAACTTATATGTGTAAAGTTTAATTTTAATACAAGTGATATATTATGTTGCGGTGAAAGCCTCAATATTGAATTACAGATTCATTGAATGATGTTATGGGATGTGATGAAAAAAAAATTTACTATCGATATTAACATGATATTATGTCTTACTAGTATGTCATATGTGATTATTTGATACATGGATAGGCTATACCTAAATATATAATGTGTGATGTCACACCAAGCCTTTAACAAGGAAAGTGACATAATATTTTGTTTGTGCCTCATTGTTGGTATTGACTTAGCTATTGGAAATGCTTTCACTAGTTATTTGTTAGAAAGAGCTAATTGTTGAGAATGTGCCTTTTTCTTGGAAAATTGAGTTATCATTGATATTTTGTCTTGATATTTGCTATCAAAAAGCATATTTCTTCAATTTTAGATTGAGTTTTTAAGTTAATTTTAGTTATGTAACTTCAAGCATAGTCATCCATGTATCTGTTGGAAATTTAAAATGAGAAGAAAAAGAAAGATATTAGATTTTTATTGAATTGTGTTGAACCTTAAGGGGTATTTCCGTCATTTTGATGCTAACAAATAAAATAGCAATAATCTATTTAACATACTTGTTTTCTAAGTCTATTGAACAGAGTATGAAATATGATAGCAAGAATGGAGAATGAAAGATTAATCTTAAAAAGATAAAATTGAAGAAATAGGATGTTCACGCCCGTGACCTTATATGTCACGCCCGTGATGAAGCTTAGCGCCAACAATCCAACATTTAAAGTTCACGGCCATGAAGAATGATAGCAACCATGAATGAACATTTCAGTCACGCCTGTAAATTAAAGTCACGCCCGTGAGATGACATGACAAATTCTTCTAGGAGTTTCACGACTAGAGTCACCACTTGGACCACGGCTTGGAAGAATGTCACGCCCGTGATTAAACACTTCAAAACCTTCCAGAATGCTTCACGACCAAGGTCACCACTTAAGTCTCGACTTGGAAGAATAGTCACGACCGTGACACACAAATTCACGCCTGTTAAAGATGAAAGAGAAACATGTCAGACACGATAATAAGGGTTGGTGCAACAGCTAGTTCTATATTAAATGCATTCTAACGGCTATAATTTGTTATGAAAGTATAAATGCAAGTCATTCATGCATCAAGAAAAGAGAGTAGAACAAGAGAATAAGAGAATAGTTAATATTTTGAATCAAAATCTTGTTGTAAGCCATTTGTACATTTGATATTTTCAAAACAAACATTTATTCTCTGTGAAAATCTTTTTGTTCATCATTCATTGAGCAATATAGATTTGTAAGTGTTTCTCTCTGTAATCATCTACTCAAGTGAGTTTTTGGGTATTTCGAGGTTAAGAGTATAACACTTGTAAAGGTTATTTGTGTGAGCCTTTAAAACACAAAGAAAGGTTATTTGTGTGAGCCTTTAAAATAGAAGGTAGAGGTTATTTGTATGAGCCTTTAAAACACAAGGAGTTAGTTATTATGTGAGCCATCAAAACACAAGGGATTTATGGGTTAGGTGTGATCCATTGTTAGAAGTGCTATAGTTGGGAGTGAGCTTGTAAAACTCCATTGTAACACTTAGTGTGTTAGTGAAACTCCCAATTGAGATTGGAGAGAGGAGTAGAGTTTGTTAACACCCGAACCTCTATAAAAATCCTTGTGTCACATTTTTCTATCCCTACTAAACTTAACTTTTCTTTCTATATTTAAAAGTTAAATTTTTAATATCCAATTCAACCCCCCTTCTTGGTTCAATATCTGGGCAACAAATTGGTATGTCCAATTTTATGTATATAGAACAAAACATGATAGTGTTTATTACAATAATGTAAACTCTATGTATATAGAAGAAAGTACATTAGACATTATAATTACTATTTTCGTATGTTGCTACTAGTTGACACATATTACTCCACTAAAACATGTTGCTACTAGTTGATACACACTACTCCACTACTAATAATAACATAGGATACTAATACACTACTCTACTACTAAAAATAAAATTAAACACTAATATTAATTTTGAATTGAAATATTAATTTTTAATGTTTTAATCATTCTTCAATACTCTCTCATGATTCAATATATTGCAACAATTTTACATAAAAATTTTGCAACACTTTTTTTTTTCATATTGCAGTGGTTTAATGTATATATTGCAGTATTTATACATTTAGAATATGCATCATTTTTTTCATTTGTGCTATTATGTGACAAATTTAATGCAATACACTTTGACATCTATTCTAGTGGTTTGTTAAGTCTATTGCTACACTTATATTATGTATTGCATAATCTCCTATTGCAATAGTTATCATTAATTTTGCAATATTTTATAAGATCTATATCATAATTTGCCTAATGATTTTTTTAATTTAATCTCAAAAAAGTTATAGCAATATTAAACATATAAAAAAAGTATAAAAATATAGTCAATAATCCATCACAAGTTCACATGTTCTAAAATAAAATCAATAATCTGTCACAAATTCACAATTTGTAGATAATGTTCCATCACAATACTTAATGTATAAAAATAGAGTCAATAATC
Source organism: Triadica sebifera (assembly GCA_023653625.1). Taxonomy (NCBI): domain Eukaryota; kingdom Viridiplantae; phylum Streptophyta; class Magnoliopsida; order Malpighiales; family Euphorbiaceae; genus Triadica; species Triadica sebifera. The sequence goes on along the minus strand of CM042898.1, from coordinate 10,926,294 downwards.
CGTCACAAGTTCACAAGTTCCAATATAGAGTCAATAATCTATCACAAGTTCAAAAATGGAGTCAATAATCCATCAAAAGTTCACAATTTATAGATAATGTTCCATCAAAATACCAACATGTTGAAACATCATAATTTGTAGTCAATGTTCCTATAATTATGAAAAGTGAATTAGTAAAAACTTGTATTGCACATTGTCTTAATAACATCAACTAAAATAAAAAGTTATTACAAAAGAGTACATGAGATTTATTACTAGTTGAGGAAGGTGCATTATGTCCACGCATAGGTTGACTTGGTGCACTACCAACATCTCTTGGAGAATCAAAGTTCAAATTGAATTCAAGAACTTGATTAACACTTAATCCTCGAACCAAACCTTGGAGATGATATATCACAGATAGAAATTGTTGTTGCATATAACTTGTACACTTCTAGTTTATCTTCCATTTCCTTTGTCACTTCTTGTTTAACTTTTTCTTGCACACCTTCGATAAAATTTTCAAGAATTTTTACAAAAGACTTACCATTGACTCCTTTACCTTTTAAGTCTATCGGTGTGACACTCCTTCCATATAGCATAACACAACCAGGTCATGTCCCTCCCATCACTATAGAAAATGCATCAACTGATTGGTTTTCGCTTGTTTGTTGAGACTAAATAGCTTCCATTTGAGCCTATAATAGAACGATATTTTCAGTAAATATTTATTATTATAATTGTATATTAATCAATTAAATTTAAGTTCACACTTTCTACAATCATCTTCTAACATACAATAAAACAAAAAATAAATTCTTACAATCATATTGCTAGTATCATCATATGATTCCTTGTAAATCTTGTTAGATTTTCTTTTTTGAGTTCCAATATAAAGATTAGAATTGGTTGGCACCTTTTTATTTCCATTTGCGTCTTACTATTTATTAAGGAAGATAACACATAATCATTGAAACAATTTTTATATTAAAAATAAAAAATTAGCAAACATTATTAGAATTAAATAAGTGACACTTAAATTCTCACCATTTGCCTTCTTATCCTAGCACTTTAGCCTACTGTGTGCATATTCTTTTGTCTCTTGCAATTGTTGGCATTTATTTTAGTAATTCCATACATAAAGATTATTGTTATCATTAACTTAGCCCCTAAAATATAGTATTGACATTAAGGTCATTTGACAATAAGGAATTCGTATACTTTTGCATCAGCTGAATTCCAATGCTTCAACAATTCTTTGAATTTTTCCTCTATAATATCCTTTGGACAATTTAATTATATAAGTTTATCAATTTTGTACTTGTAGTAATGCTCCTTCTTCACCCTACACTTATAGACCATCCAATCATCTCTGATAGTAGATAAAATCTATTTTTTACTTTCATAAGGGATTTTTTTTCTACATGTACAATCATATTTGATTAGATTACACAATATGATAAAAGGGGTATATTAAGAAAGAAATTAGATTAAAAAAAAAAAGAAAAGGATGGTATTAACCTAAACATATTTCTATAATCCTTCCTTGGTAGGCATTTGACACCAATTGACCTCAGTCAATGGAACAAGATTCCTAAAAAGTTACTAAACTCACTCGAAGTCTCCTCATTCGGTCCTATTAGCTAGTTTAGTTCATTTAGGAATATCGACTTTTGGTTCTTCTATATCCGTGAATGAACTTCACTCATTGTTGTCTGACCTCTCTTTTTTCGTGAAGAAGTTCCTACATATATGTAATAAACATAAGTTTATTCTATATTTACAAATATAATCACATATTTAATGTGGTATTTTCATGTTGAGAATTTGATCTTATTACTAATGTTTGTGCAGTCACATCTACCTCCATTGTTGATTTTTGATTTCGTTCATATTGATCTTCTTGTTTTACATGTTCTTGATCTTCCTATTGGGTCCCAATCTCCACTTCTTCTTGCTCCACTTGTACTTCATGCTCATATTCTTGCTCCACTTGTACTTCATGCTCATATTCTTGCTCCACTTGCACTTTATGCTCATCTTTTTGCTCCACTTGTGCTTCATGTTCATTTACATGAATAAAAAAAAAGTTATTTCTGAATTTGATGCATTGTTGCAATTGTTCACTTTATGTCCTATGTCTTCTTGCTCAACCTCTGCATGCGTTGCATGTATTTGTTTTTACTGTGTACTCAAGTATGAAGAGATAGACCTTGGTTTCATATACATTTTTGCCTTCTTCATTTTTTATGTCTCCAAAAATAATGAATAGCAAAATAAATGCAAATTTTGATGTTCAAGTCAAATGTACTCATAAATAATTAGCAACAAATTTTTTTAATGTTTTGTATTATATTAATTTTAATAACCAATAGAAATTAAGAACAAGAACAGTTTTCCGTAGTTGAGTGTCTTGCTAGATTTCAATTCTACAAGATGGTCACGTTGGAATCCATTATGTGTACTATATTTTGTATAAATCTGAAGTTTTTGAATCTGTTGAACTTATCTACTGTTGTTCATGACCGTAACAAACATAAAGAAGCTACATAAGGTTTGTTGTAGCCTCAGTTGTTGTTTCTACTAACTGGCTTATATAACCATAGACACAAGAGTTCCACTTAGTTGCATAAAGTCTGTTGTAACTATAACTCACAAGAGTAAGGCTTGGGAAGATTGTGGTTGTTAAAGACTATGATTGGAAGAGAACTGATATTTTTATACTTTATAATAGTGAAATTTTAAAGTGAGTTTTTTGGTTTATTATGAATATTATGTTCTAGGTAAATTTGATTACTGTTGCTATGAAGTTTGATTTTATGCATTGTGTTTTGGCTAGTAGGTTTTATGTGATTGACCTCAGACTCTTTACTTAATTTTGTGATATATGAAGTTAATTTAACTTAAAGTAGAGAATTTATATGTTGAAATGTAATATTTTCATCTAAATGGTAAGGTTGTTTCCTTGGTACCATGCTGGTTCTATGGCTGATTATTAGATTTGCATTGGTTGCTTGGGTGATTAGTCTTCATAAGCATCATTCTAATTATATTTTCAAGTTTGGTCATTCACTGCGGGAACTTGGCTATGACTTCCTTTTTTCATAGTGCTATTCATATTTCATAGTTCTGTTTTGAAATTTCTAATAATAATAATAATAAACACATACAAATGATTGTGAAGTTTTAGAATTCCATCAACACACTAGTCACGTTAAATAGTTTTTCAAAAATTAACCATTAAAGATCCACAAAGGGAGACCATTATTTTACTTGATATAACAGAAAGCGTAATTCAAACTTCAAAGAAAGGCAAATGGAGACCATTATTTTTGTAACAAGAAGTAATCATAAGATACAGTGATGAAAATGATTAATTGAATTGATGAATATGCTAACCTATTTTGTTTTGTCTTATAGCATGGCAAGCCAAAAATGTAATCTGACCCAGACCCGAAAATGTACAGTATTCCTTCTCTACTGAGCAGCAACAGTAAGGCCAAAAGCAATTAAATCAAACACAAAAAGACATCCAAGCGTAAGAGAAGAGCATAAAAAAGTAGTCATTACTTAAGCTATAAAAAAAAAATCAATAATTAAAAAATAGAGAGATAGCTATAGGATCCAATATTATCCATTATCATTCTATGTTAATGAGGAAAATAACAAAATAAGGGAAAAATATGCAAAAGCTTTTCTACTCATCAACATCCATCTAATCCCAACCAGTATCATCTATATCAAAATCTTCTTCTATCATTTCATCATCTCCTTGTACTTCTAACAAATTAGGGGGCGTATCAATAGTTTCAATAGGTTCATCTTCTCTTGCACAACAAATTGGTTAATCAGTACATAAATCACAAATATCATTTTCATGGTCAAAGACATCTCCCCAAAGCACTTGCTCAATATTTGGATAATTCTCCTCTTGAAGGCTATATAAATCTCTCAGAACCCTTTTCATAACATAATGTAACCCCACTTCAATAGGATCTTTGATATAGAAAACTTGTTGCACTTGTGAAGCCATGACAAAAGGATCATCCAAGTAGCATAACTTGTTAAAATTTACATAAGTAAAATCACATTCATCTTTCTTGACTTGAAACCAAACACATTGGAATAGCACAATATTGAAATTACCCAAATAATCAATGTCAATTATTTCATCTATTACTCCATAATAAGTAACATCTCCAACAATTGGTTGTTGATCCCTAGCACTTGCAAAGCTGAAAGTTAATGCTTGCAAAGTGACTCCACTATTTTGAGTTTTGCATCTTGCATCGTGCTTTCTAGTGTGGAAATGATAACCATTGATGAAATACCTTTTGTATCTAATAGCAACTAGATTGATGAGCTTGTCTCCACAATTGAGGAGTTTGTCTCCAAAATTGAACAAAGCATAACGATGAGCATGCGCCATGGATTGATGGTCCAAAGTGAATGTCTTGCCTTTATTTCTCTTTTTCCTTATAATTAGGTGACCAATCTTAGGGAAAATAGGCGATCCTTTATCATTTGTTGCTACATTATCATCATTAATCCCATATCTATTAAATCTTGTTTTTACACCATCATGCATATACCTTGAGCAAAATGTCAAACATTCCTCAACTAAATACCTTTCAACAATAGATCCCTCTAGACGACTCCGATTGCAAACAAAAGACTTTTACTTGCATAAGCATTTTTCAATCAAAAACATCCAACGACAATTGGGCCACCTAGTTTAATTTCATACACCAAATAAATAATCAAATACACCATTATATAAAAACAAATCTTGGGTTGAAAGTTATTTCAAGACAACAAAGGATTTTAACAATTTCCTTCTGCATATGCTCAAGGTCTTGTATCTTCACAACTTTACTACATGTACTTCGAAAATAATCACCTAATTTGATTAAGACAATGGCAACATTCTTACGCAATGTTTTCCTCATAGCAACACCTAGTAAATAGTCATTATATGATGAGCATCATGGCTTTTGTAGCATGAAATCTTCTTATCTTCCAGTTGCACACACCGAGAAATATTTGATGCACACCCCTGTGGTAATTTTACTTGTTTCAGGACTTGTCAAAAAAAAAAGTTTTCTCTTATGGGGTCATAGAATAACATGCTTTAGCATATTGAATCTTGTCACTACCATTTAACCAAAAAGGATGAAGCTCTTTCCCTATACTCATTGCCTGAAGGTCTAGGCGTGCATTTAGATGATCCTTTATCCTCCCAACCATGTTCAATAATGTCCCTAACAAATTGTCCCAAATATTTTTTTGGATGTGCATGACATCTATATTGTCAAAATATATTATGCTCCCAATATGGCAACTTAAAAAAATAGATCTTTTCCTACATGGATCATTTTTATCTTGTCGCTTCTTCTTCTATGTCTTCCTAAAACTATTTTCAAAATTAAATAACCTTTGTGCAACATTCACACCTGACAGAGGGATTGATGTCTCTCAACTCCACATCATTGTTAAAAGACGTCTTATTACATCACCAAGGATCATGTTTATCTAAAAATATCTGGTGACCCATATAACATGTCTTTCTACTATATTTCAAATATTGGGAATAAGTCTCATAATTACAATAAGGACATGCAAACTTTCCTTTAGTGCTCTACCCTGATAACATTGCATAAGTTGGAAAGTCACTTAATGTCCATAACAATGCCACACACATATTAAATGTTTGGTTGATTGCATAATCATATGTTTTAATACCATTCTCCCATAACTCCTTTAATTATTTAATTAAAGGTTTCAAATATATATCAATGTCTTGACCAGGGGATTTAGGACATGGAATGATCATAGATAAGAGAAAGTACTCAGGCTTCATGAAAATCAATGGTGTCAAATTATAATTGACAAACACCACAAGCCATATGCTATAAGAAATGCTCATCATTTGAAATGGATTAAACCCATTACTTGTAAGTGTTAAGCTCACATTACGAGGGTCTTTAGCAAACTTGGGGTGTAAATTATCAAACTCTTTCAAAGCTATTGCATCAGTTGGATGCCTCATATTTCCATCATTAGGACAATTTGTTGCATGCCATCTTATAACAACAATAATCTTTTCACACATTAATAACCTTTGTAGCCTAGGAGTAAGAAGAAAATATCATAAAACCTTACATCTCCTGCACAAATATCCTCCAATTTCCACTTAGAAGTCCCACATATGAGACAATTAGTTGCATTTTCATGCTCATATGTAAATAACATACATTTGTTTGGACATGCATGTATTTTTTGGTAATCAAGACCCAAATCTCTCACTGTTTTCTTAGCTTCATTGAATGAATTTGGGATTGCAACTTCAAGAAAAGCCTCTTCCAATAGATCAAGAAGGTCACCAAATGCCCACATTACTTATCCCATGAAACACTTGAAAAGATATAATCGAATGGTGAAAGAGAATGTCTTGAGAAATTTTCACCCTGGATAAAGCTCTTATCGCCCTTCCTCTATTAACTAGTAAAATTTCTTTGCCTCAGTGTTTGGATCCTCACTAATCCTTTAGGCAATCAAGTGATCTCTAATCATTGTTCTCTCCTCCCAATAATGGTTACAACACTTTTTGCAATCGCAAAGAATTTCTTGTCCTTGAGTTATCCTTTGAAATGACATATCTAAAAAACTATCAACTCCGCTCATATATATCAGGCTACCTCTCGATAGAGTCATCCAATCTTTGTTTCTAATATCCATAACTTTCAATTACCTATTAGAGTAAAATAAGGTTTGAACACATTTAAATCTATGAATAAGAGAAAGTTAGTGAGTTAACTAAAGAGCTTGTACACCACATATACGGTAGAGGTGGGACTGAAAAAGTGACTTTCAATTTTAAACTAAATATCTACAACTTTAAACTAAAAATTTACTTAACTAGAATAATTTCAATTTTAAATTCAAATAACATCATATAACTAAATCTTTATGACTGATACTACTAAACAATAGTGTAAGAAAGAAAATCCATTTTACTATTTTTTTGCCAATATTAAGGATCTCATACACTATTTTTAGTAAATCAAGTGCAATTTTTGCTTATATTCGAAGTTTTGCTATATCCTATTATAACATATATACTCGATTAATCTGTGTATCTATAACATTGCATGCATTACTAGATTTTTAAGAGTGATGATATATGATTGAAATTTTTTAATCAAATGTGAAATTTGCCCTATTGCACTTTAATTAGCTATCTAATTTTGTCAATTAAAAAAGAAACTGAGTAATTAGTCTAAGAAATTTACTATAGGCATTAGGCAATTTAACTATAAAAAAAGTCCAAAAGGAATTAGGAAAAGAAAATGGATATGATTAAAGGTTGGTCTTAATTTGGAATCTTGTTCAAAACAATTAATAATTAAATTGTAAAGCACATAATTACTATAAATATAAAAAGTCACATCAACATGAAAGTAGATACATATTGGCCTGCATTTTATATATAATGACTAATAATAATATAATTGAATATATAAATTTAACTAAAGGTTAAAAATATTTTGACTTTAATAAATTGAAAGTATTCCTTAAAAAAATTAATTATATTAAAATTTATATATGGGTTCCAACAGTTAAAACATATCAGAGTAATTGATATAATAAAGATGTTGAGAGTATGCATTATCATTCAAAGTGCCATTTCTCTTAATACATAATCAACACTGTCCAACTTAATAATGCCATTTCTCTTTATAAATGGAAATTACCCAACTAATGCCAAAATTATTCAAAGAAATGGATCAAAAAGTTGTCCCAACAAGTGAACATGCTTTTCCAGGTCATGCAAAACGAATATGTTATAATCTTAAATGATAGGGCTCTCAAATAAGCGATAGAGCAAATACATGTATTATACTACTAACTACAATTTCACACCCAACGCAGTATATTGCATAACTATCCCACCCAGTACTTACAAGAATTTGACACAAATAAATTATCAAGTTGAAAAAAAGTGCAACAAATATGGGCAGGGAACAAGTTGGCAATGCTAATCCTCAAAAGTTTCTAATTCCATATTCTCAAAGTCAAAGAAAGAGAAACAAAGTGAACATGCTTTTCCAGGTCATGCAAAACAAATATGTTATAATCTTAAATGATGGGGCTCTCAAATAAGTGATAGAGCAAATACATGTATTATATTGCTGACTACAATTTCACACCCAACGCAGTATATTGCAGAATTATCCCATCCAGTTCTTACAAGAATTTGTCACAAATAAATTATCAGGTTGAAAAAAAGTGCAACAATTATGGGCAGGGAACAAGTTGGCAATGCTAATCCTCAAAAGTTTCTAATTCCAAATTCTCAAAGTCAAAGAAAGAGAAACAAAGAGCATACCAAAGGTAACATAATGATGTTAAGGTATTATTAGGAATGACACAAAGGGAGACGCCTAAATATATTGTTTAGGCTTTTTCTATGATAGCAATAAGTGATAAAAAGGAACGAAAATTTTACAACCACTAATATAAAAGATGAAATCGTATAAATCCCTACGACTACTCAACTGACAACCACTCATTTCTCGAAAAACGCTTACTGTAAACGAACAATATGAAAATCACATAGCTATAAGAAATCATCAAATTTCAGATATCAATTCACAAAATTAATCCCACAAGCACTTCACAGCTCTAGAAGTTTTCACATATCAATAATTTGATTCCTAGGGGAGAAATTGGAGGAAATTATAGAGTTACAATTACTCTTTATCCAAATCTAATCATTGTAATCCACTGATGCTAAAAGTAAACAATTATTCAATAGAAACCAACGTATCAGGATCCTATAACCTCATGTTGAAATTGGCAGATCCAGCCTCTTCCCAACAGAGTGGTACAACTCACCAACAACCCGCTTACCACACTGAAGAACATATGTTAAACTAATTGTGATTACCATTATGAGACTGGTAAATAGGCTGTGCAGAGTTGGAGAAAGCAAGAATAGGAATATTCTTATAAGAAGAGACAGACTGTATCATGAACTGCGTAGAGAACTCTACTAGTGTGCCAGCTTGAGATTCATTTTCATTATATTCCCATTGATATTTTCCCGATGAACAAATAGAGCCCAAAGATGAGAGGAATAATAATAATAATAATAATAGAAAAAGAAAAACAAGAAGCTCGCTATGGAAAAAGGACCTGATATTTGAAAACGATGCTGATATTCGCAGTAAAGTGAAACCTATTTAGCCATTTCTCTTTATAAATGGAAATTAATTAATGTCATTTCTCTTTAAAAATTGAATCCAAAAGCACACTAATCAATCTAGTAAGCAAAAACAGAACAAAGAGAAGGCATTCACCTGACAAAAGAGATTAAAATGGTGAAGGCATCGATGGAGAAGTCTGGATCATGCGAATTACAGATTTGCGCAATTGAAGGAGAATGGTTGGAGATTTGAGTGTTGGATCGAAACAAAAGTGAGCGATGGTGATAGGCTTACGACTGAGACGAAGAAGTTTAGTTTATTGGAGTGAATGGATCGATGGACAACTTTAGTTTCTTTTAATTAGGGATTTTTGAGTAGATAGGTGTGGGGCTTTTTCTTTATGCAATAATAATAATAATAAATATATTTTAATAGATTAGGGATTTTTCATTAATATATTTAATATTATTCAAAATTATATTATAAAATATTAAAATAAAATGGAATTACCATTATAAATAAAAAAAAGTTATAATGTTAGAATATGAAAAAAATAAAATTAATTGGGAGGAAAAATTATAATGTTAGAATATGAAAAAAAATAAAATTAATTGGGAGGAAAAATTATAATGTTAGAATATGAAAAAAAAAATAAAATTAATTGGGAGGAAAAATTATATATGTTGTAGTGATTTAATTTTGTTGTATTACAATAAATATACAATAGTTTTAATTGTTGCATTACAAAATATGCAACACTTATAAGAGACGTTGCACACAATATATATTGTAATGATTTTAAATTGTTGTATTATACTAAAAATGTAACGGTTATTAAAAGTGTTGCATATGAGGTCGATTATAGTGGTTGTCATCTATTACATCATAAGGAATATGCAACGCTTGTCAATAAATGTTGCATAATCAAGAATATGCAGAAGTTTTTGCAACAGTTAGTTGAAATTTTTTTTAACAGTATTCTAACATTACAAACCTGCTGCGATAGAAATTCTATTGTAACGCTACTAAAAAATGTTACAATAAATCATTTATGTAATAGTGTCGTCACCGCAGAACTAAATATATCCTTAATTTCTTATATCCTTTATATTTCTTTATTCAATAGCTGAGACAAACTAATAGTAAACTTACAAGTAAAAGAGATCAAGTTAACTCAATTTGAGCACTTAATTCGGTCATCTCTTGGTGATTATCCAATGTTCACTTCTTATTTTCACTTTTTTTTTTGCTATAGGATTTTTAAGTATAGATTAATTCAAATAAATATTTGATAGAAGAAAATGTATATATATATATATATATATATATATATATATATAAAAGAATTGTTAACTTTTATTTCTAAATTTATTGATTGGAAAATTATATTTTTAAATAATGACGTCAAATGAATATTAATTTGTTGCACAGAGTGTTGAATGTGAACGCATCATAATCCTTCTTTTCATTTCTAACTCTCCATTTATGTGAAAGGAACATTTAGTTTTGTACGGTATTAAAGTTAATTAGGATCACAATAAAGTAAATAACTTATCATATATTCTTCCAGACAAAAAGAATTTTAACCACTTCATTATGCAATTTTAAATATGCAAAGTTGTGAACAAAATGTTGGAAAATTGTGGTTAATTGACTATTTTGAAAGTGATATTTGAGTGAATTCTATAACTCGATTTTGGAAGGATAACTCGAATATGTGTTCTTTGACATGAGGACTATGAATTATGATATTCATATACTCAAAATAATGACTGTATAAATAAGAAATTGAAGCTCAAAGTAAGCTTCTTGCTAAGGAGAAAATAATTCAATTGTGGAGAATCTCATATGAGAAAAATGAAAAGTAGGAGGAAAGATTTATATAAAAAAACTCATCCTCACAAGGTTAAGTGAGTAAAGTGGAAGACTCTCTCTTGTGTGCACTGGCGCAGGGGGTACAAATCTAAGGACCAAACCAAGGCCAATGCATGGGCGTATGACCTGAGCACATGAATGTCAATCTGAAATTCCGTGGTCCAAGACCAAACTAACTTTTGTATTTTTTTTGTTTTGTCACATCTGCGACAATGTGCAATGGAAACCTATCGCATGTATGACCCACAAAAGTGAGGTGACGTACAACTTTCTAAAACAGTGAGCAATGGAAACTTGTCGCATGCATGACCCATGACAAAGAACTTTCCAGATTCCAACTTTTGAGCTTTTTCAATTTTTTAAGTTACAAAATTGACTAGACAGATTTAATATTGATTAAATTACAATCTTAATGGAAATTAAATCTCAATTAACTTTTCTTTCCTCTTCTCTAATAGATGTATCTATTTATGTTGGATATGCTTTTTCTGCCTTTTGGAAAAAACTCTTCTCCTCTTCTTATTGTTTTCTTGCTATGAAATAGGTACTCTTAGTTTGTTGTGGGCATTTGTTATGTATTCAATATTTGCTCTTTAATCTGTTGTATCTTGGGAGATAAATGTCGATTGTCCTAAACACAAGTGGTAAAAGGCAAATTTATCTTAAAGACATTGTGTGGAACACATGCCTCATATTCTTATTTTTCTTTATCCAATTTCTTATACTAGATTAACAACATCTAAATATTATTTTCCTAATAATTTTAAGACAAATTCCCTACTTGTTAATCTCAGTATTTGTTTTTGTTGAAATTTATTATTTCATTTATGTTGTTTAAGAAATGGAGAACACAATAATTGCTACCAATGTTCAGGATGGTTCCCAAGGGCCATTAGCTACTGTTGCATGGGTTGTCTCTCCTGTTGTACATGTCATGGTGCTTGTGAATCATTGAGAGAAACCAGAGAAATTCAATGGTTTGAATTTTAAAAGGTGGCAGCAAAAGATGTTGTTTTATTTGACTACCTTGAACCTTGCACGGTTCTTGACTGATGATGCTCCTATGCTAAAGGAGGATCAGCAAGATGTCTAAGTGAGGATGGCCTGTGATAGTTGGCATCATTCTAATTTTATGTGTTGGAATTATGTCATGAATGGGCTACATGATTCGCTATACAATATAAATAGTGGAATTAAGACTGCAAAACAATTATGTGAGTCTTTGGACCAAAAATATAAATTTGAGGATATCGATACCAAAACGTTTATAATGAGACATTTTCTTAACTATAAAATGGTGGATTCCAAAACTATGGTGAGTTAACTCTTCTTTTGCTTTACAATATCGATTAACTAGTCACAACGCCTTTTAAGTCCATATGCATATGCATTTGTAACTAAGCATTCATGAGCCATTGCATCGTTATCACATATATACATCGTATGTCACGCATATACCTTGCATATACTATACATATGCCATGTATATATATCACATATGTCAAACATATATATCAAATATACCACAAGTATACCACTTATGTGAACCACAAATATCACAAATTATCCACCATCATATTATCAAGGACAAATCATGATAATCATATGAATCACATAGCAAGCAACATTCATTTGCACTAAAGAATTAAATTGATAATTAGACTCACCTTTCTTCTTTGATTCCAACCCCTAACTTATTGTCTATCCGCTCCTTGTGGGTCTCCAATATGTTGTGAGCCTATTATGAAAATATAATCAATTGACTCATGATTAGGGAGACTTAATGTGGCTTAAACAAATTAATATGCATTGTTCATATCAATAGCTAAGATTTTTCCTATGGAGACAATGTGACCTTATGAGACTTTTTAGCCTATAACTTTTTCTATACTTTACCAATTAATCTAATTCTTGATCCTAATTACAATTAACATATAATTATATAACATATTAAAATTTTAGACTAATTGGATCATTGTACAATATTTGGTGGAATTTCTAATTGTGTTCTATTTTCTGCCTTTAGGCAGTTTTAAGGTATCAAATTTGGTTCATCATAACTTATAATCTATAAGTCATATTTTAATGAAAATTTACATAAACTTATAAGGGTTCAAATTGAACGTTTTTCATGTTTACAACTTTTATCAATTATGTCTCTATGGTCCTCAAATTATAAGAAACATTTGACTGGTCCATAATAGAATTGACTTCCGGATCAGTATGACTTACAAAAGCCATAATGTAGTATTTACATAAAATATTAAGCTGAAAATAGTATCAAAATTTAGCTAATACATATACCTATAACTTTTGTGTTTTGATAATTTACATATTCTATCTCTAAGAAGCTCAAACTGGCTACACAATTTTCTGGAACTGCCCAGGGCACTCAGTGGGCAGTTCAAACCATGGAACAGTCATGGTTCCATTCACCATAACTTCAAATTTACAAGAAATGTGAACCTTCAAATAATGGCTTTGACATATTCAAAATCAAATAACATAATAACTATAGTGGCTAGGGTTCACACCCTGACAAGTTTCAGTAGAGAGAAGTTATTTCTTCCTATACAAAAAAATCTTGCAACAAGGTTTACATATACATAAATCTAAGACATAAATGAACAACTTTAGTGTTTTAAACTTTTCCATAATCAATTTCTATTGATATCAAAATCGGGATGCAAGTCAGTGCCTATTAATGAACCTTAGCACTCAAATCAACCTTATAGCAATAAGAATTGATTACTTACCAAGAACAAACTTGCAAGGGATCAATTTGCCTCAAAAAAATAAGTGAAATAAGGAAGAATTGAGTTTTGGAATGGAGGAAGATGAAAAAGAAAACGGGATGGAGTGAGGAGGCAGAAATGGGGGAGGAAGATAAAGCTAACTTTTTTGTTTTTTTCATTTTATCCCTTTCTTTTCATCTCTTCTCTTTTCTCTTCTCTTTTCTCTTTTCTTTTCTCTTCTCTTTTCTCTTCTCCTTTCTTTTATTTTCTTTTTGTTTCATTTTCATTTTGTTTTGTCTATATTATTATTATTATTATTATTATTATTATTATTATTATTATTATTATTATTATTATTATTATTATTATTATTATTATATATTTATAATTCCACTAATTCACACAATAATACAACTTAATCACTTGACCCGATTTAACTAAATTAATAATGTAAAAGTTTACTAATCTTAATCTAGTCATTTTGCTTACTTTAATTTAGTCACCTTATTCAATTTATTTCTAATGATTTGTTATCATCCTTTAGGTTATAAGTACACACGTGCGACTCGATACAATTGTCAAATACTAGGACACATAACTAGTGTGTGCCATGAACTTGTTTCTAAGAAAATATGTATGAAATGCACGTGTTCAATTGGATTATATGGAAGATGCATATATTCAAATGAAATGCATGTGGGCAAGGTCAATGATGTTACAACATAAGCTCTGAAAGAGATAGGAAAAGGTTGAATTCTTCCAAGGTAAAAGCGAACATTGTTGAACATGGACAAAGTTCCAAGAGGAAGAAAACTAAGAAGTCCAAGACGAGACCCAAAGGTGGAGTTTCTAAGAAGAAATTCTTAGGTAAGTACTTCAATTGTGACAAGATGGGTCATAAGACTTCTGATTGTAGGCTTCCAAAGAAAAAGAAGAATAATGAAGCTAATCTCTTACAGAATATTACTCAAAAGGTCTTTGATATTACTCTTGTTGTTGTCATATCAAAGGTGAACCTAGTTAGGTCTAACCCAAAGGAATGGTGGATTGATACTGGTACCACAAGGCATATTTGATCAGAACATGAAATGTTCTCTACCTTCAAACTAGAGAGTAGAGAAAAGTTATATATGGGCAATTCTACTGCTTCTTAGGTGTTTGGTGAAGGAAAAATGGTGCTGAAGATGACATCTGGAAAGGAGATGACTTTGAACAATGTCTTATTTGTGCCTGATATTCACAAGAATCTAACATCAGGCTCACTATTAAACAAGCATGGTTTTCGTATGATTTTTGAGTCAGACAAAGTTGTTTTGTCTAAGGATGGAATGTATGTGGGAATAGGGTATACTCTTGATGGGCTTTTTAAGCTTAATGTAATTGTTGTGAAACATATGATGAAAGTACCTCTTATGCTTATTTGCTTGAGTCTTCCAATTTATGGCATATTAGATTGGGACATGTTAATTATAATACCTTGAGAAGGCTAATTAACTTAGACCACATACCTAATTTCCATATAGATTGAAAACATAAATGTGAGACTTGCATTGAGGAAAAATTAACACGGTCATCTTTCCAAATAGTTGAAAGGAAAACTGAACCACTTGATCTAATACATAGTGATGTATGTGATTTAAAATTTGTTCAAACAAGAGGTGGTAATAAATATTTTATCACATTTGTTGATGATTGCACAAAATATTGTTATGTGTATTTGCTTAAAAGCAAGGATAAGGCTACAGAGAAATTTAAACTTTATAAGATTGAATTTGAAAATAAACTTAATCAGAAAATCAAGGCATTGAGAAGTGATCATGATGGTGAATATGAATCACCATCTGGAGAATTTTGTGCACAACATGGAATTTGTTAAACCTTTAGGGGTATTTCCATCATTTTGATGATAACAAATAAAATAGTAATATTGTATTTAACATACTTTTTTTCTAAGTTTATTAAACAAAGTATGGAATAAAATAACAAGAATGAAGAATGGAAGAATAATCCTTGAAAGACAAAATTAAGGAAGTAGCATGCTCACGCCCGTGACCCTATGTGTCACGCCCGTGAAAGAGCTAACTGTCACCAAAACCAACATTTGAAGTTCACGACCATGAAGGAAGACACAAACCGTGAATTATACATTTAAGTCACCCCCGTGAATTAAATGTCACGCCCGTGAATGTTCATGACATTTTCATCCAGAGAGCTTCATGACCAAAGTCACCATTTGGATCACGGCTGGGAAGTTTGTCACGCCCGTGAATAAGTATGTCATGCCCGTGACCCAATGTTTAAAAACCTTTTAGAGAGCTTCACGACCAAGGTCACCACTTCAGTCACGACTTGGAAGAACAGTCATGCCCGTGACAAACATAGTCACGCCCGTGACAGATGAAAGAGAAAAATGTCAAGCGCGATTATTTAGTTGGTACAACGGCTAGTTTCATATTAAATGCACCCTAACGGCTATAATCAGCCAATGGAGTATAAATGCAAGTCATTTATGCATTCAGTACAAGAGGATAGCAAATACTTTGAATCAAAATCTTATTACAAGCTATTTGTACATTCAATACTTTGAGAACCAATATCTAATCTCTATAAAAATCTTTTTGCTCATCATTTATTGAGAAATAAAGATTTGTGAGTGTTTCTCTCTGTAATCATTTATTACTCAAGTGAGTTTTGGGTATTTATGAGTTAAGAATAAAACACTTGTAAGGGTTATTTGTGTGAACCTATAAAAACACAAAGTAAATGTTGTTTATGTGAGCCTGTAAAACACAAGATAAAAGGTTGTTTGTGTGAGCCTGTAAAACACAAGGAATTAGTTATTGTGTGAGCCATTAAAACACAAGGAATTTCCGGGTTAGGTGTGAGCCATTGTGAGAAACACCATAGTTGGGAGTGAGCTTGTAAAACTCCATTGTATCACTTAGTGTGTTAGTGAAACTCCCAATTGCGATTGGGGAGAGGAGTAGGGTTTGTTAACACCCGAACCTCTATAAAAATCTCTGTGTCAAATTTCTCTATCCCTCCTAAAATTAATTTTTATTTCCGCACTTTAAAGTTTAATTTTTAAAAACTCCAATTCAACCCCCCTTCTTGGCTTAATATCTGGGTAACAATTGGTATCAGAGCTAAGTCTAGCATCGAAGCCTAAAAAGCTCTAGTAAAGATTAAGATATGGCCAGTGAAGGATTCCAAAGTCTCAAACCTTACTTTGATGGAGCAAATTATGCCCATTGGAAGTTTCGGATGGAGACATACCTGGATAGTGAAGGAATTGAAGTCTGGGATAGTGTACGAAAAGAATGGATACCACCAACCAGAAGAGGAGCTGATGGTGAAGAAGAAATCCTATCAAGAGATGATTGGATAGAGCCTCAAAGAATAGCGAATTTCAAAAATAATAAGGCAATGACAATCCTATCATGCTCATTATCTATTGAAGAATGTGGAAGAATACAACATTGCCCAACAGCATACAGCATGTGGAAGACATTAGAAAATTATCATGAAGGAACTAAGCAAGTCAAATCCAAAAAGATTCAACTTTTTACCTCAGAATATGAGCTCTTCAAGATGAAATCTAATGAATCAATCACTGACATGACCAACCGTCTTCTAGCCATTATAAATGGAATGAGGAAACTTGGGAAGCATCTGAGTTTGGAAGATGTAAACAACAAAATCCTGAGAAGTCTTCCTCTTAAAGACTATGGCTCAAGAGTTGCTGGCATAGAAGAAGAAAATGAAGACATGAGCATCATGAATACTGATGTGTTTATTGCCAAACTTCTCACACATGAAATGGCTGTGAAAAGAGATAGAGAGCTTGAAGCAGAACCAAAGAAAAGAAAGCCCTTAGCACTCAAAGCCTCTACTTCAAAATCTCAAGAAGAAAGTGAAGATGATGAAGAAATGAGTGATGATGAAAATGAGGACATTGCTATGATTTCAAGAAGACTAAAAAGAATCATTGAGAATAAAATGAGCAATTCCAGAAAATTCAGGCAAAGAAACCTCAAACAAACTCCTAATGATGCACAAAGAAGTAAGGAAGAGGTAAAGTGTTATGAATGTGGTAAGAAAGGAAATATCAAACCAGAATGTCCAAGGCTCAAAAAGCATAAGAGCAAATACCAAAGTGACAATGGGGAGAAAGGTCACAAAGCCACGTGGAATGACGAAAGCTCTTCAAGTGAAAGAGATGATAATGAAAGCGAAAAGGTCAACCTATGCTTCATGGCTATTGAGGATCACGTCTCGAATAAGGTAAAATCACTACACTCATACTCTTTAAACAATGATAGTAGTGATAATGATGATGATAGTGATGATGATGATGATGAGAAACGCCTAATAGAAGAATTAAATCTAGAATTAGAAAAATATAGAAGTAAATTCAGTACTTATAGAAATAACATCTCTAATTTAAAAAATAAAATAGTTGTTTTAGAAAAGGAGAACATAAAGCTTAAATTATCTAATGAATCTCTCCAAAAGTCATTAGATGAATATTCATCAAGACCCTCAACTGCTTCTTTGCTTAAAGAAAATAATAATTTGAAAAATGAAGTTGAGGAACTTAGAAATTCCATTTCTAAATTTCACAAAGGTAAAAAGAGTTTAGATACTCTCATTGTGTCTCAAAGATCACCCTTAATTAGACATGACCTAGGATTTAAGGACACATCTCACAAAACCATCTTTGTTAAATCAAATGAACCTCACATCTCCGCACCTATTGGAACAACACCAAGGAATAAGCATATTAAACCTTCTATACATAAAAAGAATAATCATGTCTTTATATATAGGAAGTAATGCTAAGGTTACCTTTGGAAACAATGCTAAGGGTAAGGTAATTGGCATTGGATCTATTGGTATTAATGGTACTACTTTTATTAAAGATGTCTTACTTGTTGATGGCTTGAAACATAACTTGTTGAGTGTTAGTCAATTATGTGATAAAGGAAAAAAACTAATCTTTACTTCCAATGAATGTCTTGTGATCTCTATCGATGGTCAAGAGATATTTAAAGGAAATAGATATGTCAACACATACACAATAGACTTACATCAATTATCTAACCATTCCTCTAAGTGTCATGTCACCACTAGTGATGAATCTTGGCTGTGGCATAGAAGGCTTGGTCATGCTAACATGGAATTAATACAAAGCCTCAACACAGGAGAACAAGTAAAAGGACTGCCAAGTGTCAAATTTGAAAAAGACAAGACATGTGAACCTTGCCAAAGAGGAAAACAAGATAAGTCATCCTTCAAAGCAAAAAAAATAGTAAGTACCTCAAAACCTCTTCAACTCCTTCACTTAGATTTATTTGGACCTACTAAAATTGCTAGTTTAGGAGGTAAACATTATGCCTTTGTCATCGTAGATGATTACTCTAGATTTACTTGGGTAATTTTCTTAGCTCAAAAGAGTGATGCTTTTGAAAATTTCAAAAACTTTACTAAAAGAGTTCAAAATGAAAAAGGGTATTGTATTTCAAAGATAAGAAGTGATCATGACAAAGAATTTGAAAATGAAAACTTTGAAATTTTTTGTCTTGAACATGGCATTTCACATAATTTTTCATCTCCTAGGACACCTCAACAAAATGGGTAGTTGAAAGGAAAAATTGAACCTTAATTGAAATGGCTAGAACAATGCTCAATGAGTATGGATTACCAACTTACTTTTGGGCAGAAGCCATAAACACTGCATGTTATATTTCAAATCAAGTTTTCAAAAGACCTCTTTTAAACAAAACCTCATTTGAGTTATGGAATGGAAGAAAGCCATTGATATCCAACTTTAGAGTATTTGGATGCAAGTGCTTCATATTAAATACCAAGGATAACCTTTGAAAATTTGCCTTTAAATCTTATGAAGGTATCTTTTTAGGATACTCTACAACTAGCAAAGTATATGGAGTATTTAATAAAAGATCATTAACTGTTGAAGAATCTATGCATATTGTCTTTAATGAATCTAGTAGACTTGATCTTGTGAAAGGTAGTGTTCTTGATGATGTTGTAGGTAACATGGAAAGACTTGATCTTGAAAATGGAAAAAAAGTAAATGATCAAGAAGATTCACCTCAAAATGATTCTCTACCTCAAACTCAAGAAGAAAACGGGCAAGAACTCCCAAAAGAATGGAGAATGACAAAAGATCATCCAAAAGAGCAAATCATTGGTGATCTCTCAAGGGGAGTAAGTACTAGATCTCATTTCAAACTTTTAGCCACTGACCTTGCTTTTATTTCTCAAATTGAGCCTAAAAATGTTGATGAGGCTCTTAATGATGAAAGTTGGGTAATTGCCATGCAAGAGGAACTCAACCAATTTGAGAGAAGTAAGGTATGGACCTTAGTACTTAGACCCAAGGATCATCAAATTATAGGTAGAAAATGGGTATTTAGAAATAAGCTAGATGAACAAGGTTCAATAACTAGGAATAAGGCTAGATTAGTTGCAAAAGGATATAATAAGGAAGAAGGCATAGATTATGATGAGACCTATGCCCCTATAGCTAGATTAGAAGCCATAAGAATACTTTTAGCATATGCATGTCACATGAATTTCAAACTCTTTGAAATGGATGTGAAAAATGCATTTCTAAATGGTTATATAGAAGAAGAAGTTTATGTAGAACAACCACCAGGCTTTGAAAGCTATGATTTGTCAAATCATGTTTTTAAACTTTCAAAAGCTTTATATGGTTTGAAACAAGCCCCAAGAGCTTGGTATGAAAGAATAAGTTCTTTTCTCTTAGAAAATAACTTTACAAAGGGGAATGTTGACACCACATTGTTCATAGCATAAGCATGATATACTAATTGTTCAAATTTATGTTGATGATATAATATTTGGTTGTACTAATGAGTTGCTTTGTCAAGAATTTGCTAAGTGTATGACTAGGGAATTTGAAATGAGCATGATGGGAGAGCTTAAATATTTCCTTGGTCTACAAATAAAGCAAAGCAATGAGGGCATATTCATCAACCAATCCAAATATGCCAAAGATTTAATTAAAAAATTTGGAGTGGAAGGATGCAAGAATGCCAAGACTCCTATGAGCACATCAAGAAAATTCGACAAGGATGAAAAGGGTAAGAGCATTAATGAAAAGCTCTATAGAGGTATGGTCTGATCACTTTTATATCTTACTGCTTATAGACCCGACATAATGTATAGTGTTTGCTTGTGTGCATGATTTCAATCATGTCCAAAAGAATCTCATTTGAATGCAGTAAAAAGTATTTTAAGATATCTACATGGTTCATTGCATCTAGGTTTATGGTATCCTAAAAATTCATCCTTTTATATTATAGGATATTCTGATGCAGACTATGCTGATAGTCTTTTAGATAGAAAAAGTACTTCAGGCACTTGCCACTTTATTGGAGAGTGCTTAGTTTCTTGGTTTAGCAAGAAACAAGTTTTAGTTGCTCTTTCAACTGCTGAAGCAGAGTATGTAGCAGCAGGATGTTGTTGTATTCAAATTCTTTGGATGAAACAACAACTTAAGGACTATGGTCATGATATGAACCATATACCTATTAAATGTGACAATACAAGTGCTATAAATCTTTCAAAGAATCCCATTTAACACTCTAGAAGTAAGCATATTGACATTAGACACCATTTTATTAGAGATCAAGTTCAATATGGAGATGTTGCATTAGAATTTATAAACACATAAAATCAATTGGCAGATATTTTTACTAAGTCTCTAAATGAGGAAAGATTTAATTTCATTAGAAGAGAACTTGGTATGATTGATGGATTAACCTTGTGTTTGCTAAATTATCAAATCTAAAGTGATAATCTTAATTTTGTATCATATCACTAGATATAAGGTAGTAAATTTGATGAAAATTTTATGTTATAAGGGACAAATCTTCATAGAAATGATTTAGTCTTGTTTTAGGACTTAATTTTATTTGATGGAAATTTTAGACAATTCACGCCCGTGACATATGTTCACGCCTGTGAATTAAATAGCCAAAAGAGACAGTGTCTTTCACGACATCGTTCACGGCTTCAAGTAGTGAAGCTTCTGTTCAGGACTTCATTCACTCCCCTGAGAAGCCTTGTTCACGCCCGTGATGCATTTTCACGCCCGTGAACATTTTCACCTAAAACTCACAAAAACATTCAGGCCTTGAGTCACGCTTTGTTTCATGGGCATAAGTAGTGAAATTCAATCGTTCACGCCCGTGACTATTCTTTCACCACCGTGACCGTTCATCATTCACACTCGTGACATTAAAACATCACGACCATGAACCTTTTCATGCCTTTATTCACAGGTAGAGCACCCCTTCAACAAACCGTGAACATGACACTTCACGCCCATGACTACATAATTCACGCTCATGAATGCATCGGGTATATAAGAAATCAGCCGGTTATTCTTCACATTTCAACCTTTCAACTCCTTGAAACCACTCTCATTTACACACATTCAATGAGATATTGAAGAGTCCGACCCCTAAGTCACAAATGTTTCCTATAAATACCATCAAAAGTCCCTTCCTTCATCAAAAATCATACTTCT
Organism: Triadica sebifera; assembly: GCA_023653625.1. NCBI lineage: Eukaryota > Viridiplantae > Streptophyta > Magnoliopsida > Malpighiales > Euphorbiaceae > Triadica > Triadica sebifera. The sequence continues at coordinate 10,903,915 of CM042898.1, read as the reverse complement.
TTAGGGTTTCCTCAAATTTTTTGTCAAACTTTTCCAAACTCTACAAAGTTCATTTCTTCAATTCAAATGGAAACCGGCTCATCAAAGGGAACTATGAAGAAGTCTCATGCTCCCAGGAGGTACTCAGATTACCTCATGCTCCCAGGAGGTACTCAGATTACCTCATGAACAGAATCCAGGAGCATTGCCATCCTTGGTATTCAACCTTGAAGAAGAGGCCTCTCATTTCATCAAGGTCCTTTGAGCAAACCGTAAGCACTCTTGGGCTTGAGACAACTATGACATAGCAACTCCAGGCCTGTCATTTGAAGGAGTTCGTGGATATTCATTAGCCCACTTTAAGGGAGCCAACCCTGGAATTTTTGAGCACTCTACAAGTGTCTCCCACTAGAGTGGTGAAATTCCAACTCTACAGCAATCCAAACACCCTCAATGCCACAGAATTCGGGGACTTATTCAATCTACCCTCGGAAGGCATCCTAAATGACAGTGAAGTGGAGTTCTTCGCAACTCGAGCATGGACTCATTTTGGCACAAATTGTAGCTGGGATGTCAAGAAGACCAAGAGCACTCATCTCTGATCCCCAATGCATAAATATTTGCATAGGTTTCTAACCTATAGCATATTTGCTCGGGGAGAAAGCAATGGCACCATTAGGAAGTCAGAGCTATTCCTCTTTGAGATGGCCCGACGAGGTCTCACAGTGGTGCTTTCTAGATGGTTTGCAAACCATCTTCTATCCATTGGCACCAAGCCCACAGGAGATATACTCATTGGTGTATATGTCACCCATATTGCCTTGAAGTTAGGCTATTTGAAGCTGGATGACCATCACTTCAATCTCATCCCCCGGCATCCTCAAGATCGATTGGATGTCGAGTCCTTCATTAAGATGGGAGCGGCTGTTATAATTGTTCATAAGAACAATGTTTACAACCGCTTCACAGACACTGCTAGTGAAATAATTTGGGAAGATAATGATTCAGAGGACTTCAAAGCCGGCCTCTATGGGATCCAGCAGAAGAAAAGGGCTCGGGTTGAGGAAGCACCTCCAGCTGCGGAGCAGGACATTGGACAATCCTCGGCTTCCACACCGAATTTGGTGCAGTAGGTGGTTGACCTCTTAGCACCATGATTTGAGCAGCTGTAGGCTTCAATGCACGAGAGGTTGGAGAACCTTAAAGACTTCATGGAGTCTCGGGTGGATAGCCTTGAGGCAGAGGTTGCTCAATTTAAGGATAGAATGTCCGGTTAGGTGTTAGGCTAGATGATAGCCTTAATATGATTGTTTCTTTTGTTTGTTTACTTGTTTTGCTTGTTTTTAAGAAATTTTAAATTTCCTTTCTAACTTTTATTTACTTTGGTTTTTACTTCTTTTTTAATATTAATATATTTGCTTTGTTTTTCCATTATGGTTTAATCTCTATATTCTTTTTGTTGATGACAAAAGGGGGAGAAACTAGCAATATATTAAGATAATACTTAATTTTGAATCAAAATGAAGAACCTACAAATATATTGAGTTAAGTAGGAATATTTTGAGTTTAAATGCAATACTTAACAATTTGATTCAAAATGAATATGCAAGTATGAAATTGAGCTTTATACACATTAGATGATGCAAGTTACATAAATGAATATGCAAGTATGAAATTGAGCTTTATACACATTAGATGATGCAAGTTACATAAATGAATATGCCTTGATATACTCTTAATATACCTTACTATAATTCATGACTTAAAGAAAATTTTGGTATATATTGGATATACTTTGCATATAACTTGCATATACTTAAAAACTAAAAAGTTTATTTCAATGCTACATCATTCTTTACAACTCTTACATTTCATCAATTTTTTGTCCTAAGTATCTTTTGAGGGGGAGACTTCTCAAAAACACATATTGCTAGATTATTTGTCACCATCAAAAAGGGGGAGATTTTTAAACCTTGAGAGGTATTTCCGTCATTTTGATGATAACAAATAAAATAGCAATATTGTATTTAACATACTTGTTTTCTAAGTCTATTAAACAGGGTATGGAATAAAATAACAAGAATGAAGAATGGAAGATTAATCCTTGAAAGATAAAATTAAGGAAGTAGCATGTTCACACCCGTGACCCTATGTGTCACGTCCGTGACAAAGCTAACCATCACCAAAACCAACATTTGAAGTTCACGGCCATGAAGGAAGACAACAAACCGTGAAATGCACATTTAAGTCATGCCCATGAAATTAAATGTCACGCCCGTGAACCTTTATGACAATTTCATCTATAGAGCTTCACGACCAAAGTCACCACTTGGATCACGGCTGGGAAGTTTGTCACGCCTGTGATCCAATATTTCAAAACCATCCAGAATGCTTCACGACCAAGGTCACCACTTGGGTCACGGCTTGGAAGAACAGTCACGCCCGTGACCAACATAGTCACGCCCATGAAAGATGAAAGAGAAAAATGTCAGGCGCGATTATTTGGGTTGGTGCAACGGCCAGTTTCGTATTAAATGCACTCTAGCGACTATAATTAGCCATGAGAGTATAAATGCAAGTCATTTATGCATTCAGTATAAGAGGATAGCAAATACTTTGAATCAAAATCTTATTACAAGCTATTTGTACATTTAATACTTCCATAACAAATATCTATTCTCTGTGAAAATCTTTTTTCTCATCATTTATTGAGCAATAAAGATTTGTAGGTGTTTCTCTCTGTAATCATTTATTACTCAAGTGAGTTTTGGGTATTTCTGGGTTAAGAGTAGAACACTTGTAAGGGTTAGTTGTGTGAGCCTTTAAAACACAAATAAAGGTTGTTTGTGTGAGCCTGTAAAAACACAAAGTAAAGGTTGTTTGTGTGAGCCTGTAAAACACAAGATAAAGATTGTTTGTGTGAGCCTATAAAACACAAAGAATTTGTTATTGTGTGATCCATTAAAACACAAGGCATTTCTGGGTTAGGTGTGAGCCATTGTGAGAAACACCATAATTGGGAGTGAGCTTGTAAAACTCCAATGTAACACTTAGTATGTTAGTGAAACTCCCAATTGCGATTGGGGAGAGGAGTAGGGTTTGTTAGCACCCCAACCTCTATAAAAATCTTTGTGTCAAATTTTTCTATCCCTCCAAAAATTAATTTTTATTTTTGCACTTTAAAGTTAAATCATTGAAACTCCAATTCAACCCCCCTTCTTGGCTTAATATCTGGGCAACACCCTAGAATCCAAGTGCATCTTTGAAAGGAAGATAAAGGCAGATGGTTCAATTGATAGATATAAAGCTAGGCTTGTGATTAAAGGTTTCAGACAAAGAGAAGACCTAGATTATTTTGATACATATTTTCCCATAACCAGGATAAATTATATAAGAATTATTATTGCAATTGCTGCATTGCGCTGTCTTGAAATACATCAAATGGATGTACAGACAACTTTTCTAAATAGATATTTAGATGACGAAATCTACATGATACAACCTGAAGGCTTTATTATCCCAGAAAAATAAAAGACGGTTTGTAGATTAGTTAAATCACTATATGGTTTGAAGCAAGCGCCAAAGTAATGGCATGAAAAGTTTGATAGTGTAATGTTGTCTAATGGTTTTAAAACCAATGAGTGCGATAAATGTGTTTATATCGAAGACACTAAGGATGATTATGTTTTATTGTACTTATATGTTGATGACATGCTCATTGTTGGTAGTAATGACAAAATGGTTAAGTCTACCAAGGATATGTTAAACTCAAGGTTTGATACGAGAGATATGGGACTAGCAAATGTGATTTTGGGAATAAAAATCTCAAGAAAATAAGATGGACTTACATTAAGTCAAGCACATTATGTAAAATTGGATTATACCAGATATCCAGCTGTCCTAGAAGGATATAATGATGCAAATTGGATTTCTAATATAAAAGATATGAAATCTACTAGCAACTATGTGTTCATACTAGCTGGTGCAACTGTGTCTTGGAATTCTTCTAAATCCATAATGAAATATGAGTTTATAGCATTAGATAAAATGCACTGAAGAAGCTGAATGGCTTTGCCATTTCTTATAAGATGTTCCAAAATGGGAAAGTCCCATGCCACCAATTTGCATACATTGTGATAGTCAATCTGCAATTGGAAGGGCACAAAGTAACATGTATAATGGTAAGTCTGGACATATCTGTGTAGATATAATACCATAATGCAATTACTCTCAACTGGGGTTATCGCTATTGATTATGTAAAATCAAAGGATAACATTGTGGATCTGCTAAGCAAAAGGTTAAATAGAAAGTTAGTTGATAAATCATCAAGAGGAATGAGACTTAATCCAGTAAGATAATAAAGTCAATACAAAGGAAAACCCAACCTAGTTGATTGGAGATCCCAAGATCTAGATTCAGTGGGACAATCTAATTGTAAAGACATGGTGAGATCATTATGGGGGTTAAACCAGTGATGTTATTGATGGATAGGTTAAGCTATACTTTCAATGATACTTATGAGTAAGATATCACCTATGTGAGAGAGAAGTGGGGCCGATTCAAAGGAGAATTGTGTGAACCCTAATTTTCCAAAACTCTCATAGAACTAAACAGATGTTCAAAGCCAAAATGAACCTAATAATGAGAACTTAATTGTGTTAAAAAAAGAGAGATTGTTGTGTGAAGTATATTATTATTTACTCAGGTAGATGAACAGTTCAATGACATGATGTCAACTGGTTAGTAGGTAAACAAATATATTTTCATAAAGAAAGGTTTAAAGAGTAACACCTACCTATCCTAGTATCCTTAGACTTGAGATACTCAAGGTTATCTTGGATACTGAATCCTATACTTTGACTCCATTCCTTATTTCCTTTGAAGAGGTCATTCATAGGGTGGTGATTAGGTATAGCATGAGGAATTTAAGAAAGTTGAGTAGCCAATAAAGAATTCACTACTCTTGAAAGAAGGAGAGTATCCCTATGACCTCTTATAGAGATCATTACTCATAAATCCTTGGTCAATGTGGACATGTCTTAAAGAATGTATTGAAGGACATATCTAATTAGGGTAATGAGTCTTATAGATAAGAACTAATATCATTTAGATTAGATGTGACGTAATCATTGTAATGGAAGTTGACACATAGACCATGCTTTGAACCAAATGAGGTATAATATGGTGAAAGAATGAATTGCACGGTAATTGTCTATAGAAGGGTTTATAGTCAGACCACTGACTTTTTGATCAATTGGGGATCATGATGTGCTGCTAGATATCGCTCATGATTTGCTTTAAATCATATGATGATTTGAGCTACCAACATAATTAGAAACCTAATGGGTCATATGCATAGAAGGAATAAAGGAAATGAGAAATGGGATTTGGATTGGATCCAAATACATGAGAGAGAAAATTGCATGCAAAAGTTTTGCATATTAGAGCAAAAGGGGTTATGTGTCACATGCATGTAATGGTTGTTGTGTATAAGTGACATATGCATAGTGCCATTCTATCGCACGCGCGAGGATTTCTCTCGTGCACATGACAATACAAAGCCATTTTTTTGTGCACATGAAGATGCCCTCACATGTGTAACAACAACATCTTTTGCATGTGCGACAACCCCTCACATGCATGATGATATGCGATTATGTAGAATTTCTATCTGAATGGAGCCAAACGTGGGGTTTTAAGTGTCCAACCCTAATTATGATTAGTGGACATATAAATACCCTAAAAAAGGCTTAGAAAGTAGCTGTCTCATTAGAAAAATAAGAGTTATCTTTCTTCCATCTCTCTCAAAAGTTGAATAATCATTCCTAACACCTTAGTGCTTTGACAACCCATCTCATTTGAGGTTATTTCCTTCACTCCTTCATATGGATTACTATTAGAGACAATCCAGCCTTGGATTATTATCCTTTGTAACAACCCAACTAAGAAGGAAGTCTCACAACTTGGAAGATTAAAAAGCTACAAACAAAGGTAATCAACTTCGTCCATATTGATGGTATAATTCGATTTTAATGTACATAAGGCATTACATGGGTTTTGGGTTTTGATGAATTTTTATATTTCTGTTGTGCCATATATGAGATGCATGTGAAAAAACCCCAACAGTAGTATCAGAGCCTCCCTATGTAAATTAAATTCGGATTTAATTGACGTATCAATGAGGTTAATTGTTAAATGAACAACTTGGATTCCCTCATTTTGTTAAAAATGAATTTGATTATGTTTGCTTCAAATTTTAATTTTAATTCAATGATATATTAATATGATGATATTAGATGTTGTTGATGATAATTAAAAGGTTTGAATTTGATTTAAAAATGAAATTTGAATTTATGCGTAGTTGTTAAATTTTTAGGGTTTATGAAACCTAATTGTGCAAATTGAGTTGTTTGAGGGGTTATTTGAATTTGGTTCGTTAATTTGATTAATCAATCATGTTTATGAAATATTTATAATGTGTTTTAACTTCTATAAAGCACCTATAATGATACAAAAATCATTTTTGATCATGCAACAAATAAAACATGTAACTAGGTTGAGAACCTTACCATATGATGGAACTATTTCGTGTTGTTTAATTTAATGGCATTTGACTTGATGATCAGAATCTTAATTCATGTTTATGAGATATTCATGATGTTATTTTGAAGTCAATCGCATGCTGGAGTCAAATTAAATTCGTGGTTAAATTCTTAAAGAATCCTAATTCATGTATGATTCAATTCAAGCAATTTTTGTGTAATTGGTTTGCTAATTGAATGTTGAATGATTTAGATTGTTAATTAAATTAACTAGTTTAAATTGATTATAAGTTTCTTATAATGATGAGAGTTAATTTTGGAATTTTGGGAAGTTTTAAATGGAATTTGATTTGAATTTGAAAAGGATTTTCAACGTCCTAGTTTAACTAGGATTTTAGAACGCAACTGTGACTATGATTGTTTAATCCTATTTGGCATCAAACTAATAATTAATTAAGGTAATTTAATTATAAATTAACTAATGGTCATATTTGGATTCAATATTAAATGAGATTTAATTATTAAATTCGGATTTAATATTACATGCATTAAATTGGTAATAACCTAGTTGGCAAAATAGACAATTGTAGGAAACTTTTGGATATGATCAAATGAATGCCTAAAATGCATGATTTTCTTTTAGAAAATGTTTTTAAATATTCATATGATTATTTAATAAGATTAAATAATATATATATGATGAATTTCACTAAAGGCCAAACAATCAAAATAATATTTCAAGAGTTGAAACAAAAGTAACCCAAATTGTTACTTTAATAGATTACTTTTAATTATGCATTAGAGAATGTATGCTAAGAGTGTATGGCATGACATTATGGTATGATATATATATATATATATATATATATATGTATGTGTGTGTGATGAATGGATATATTATGCATGCCAAATTGCCAAGATGAGACCTAAAATTATGAAATCCCTCATTAATAATATTAAGGCCAATGCCTTTCATTAATATGGCAAGAACCAGAGTTCTTTTAGAGTTTGGGTTGTTAGGAAAATCTAAGCCCACTCTACACGAACATTTTCAAACCATCCAAATATGATTTCATAATTAATGGGTCGACTTTAACTAGTTACATTAGCTTGTTGGCCAAACCCAAGGTCAATGTGAATTAGAGACAGTATTGGGTAAGTGTACATGAGATGTGAACATATCAATAGTTGATAGCCCAATGATTTAGTAGTTGCATAGAGGATGTAATTGGTATGAGATACCTATCAATTGACCTAAGATGGCTTGTTGGGCAAACCTAAGGTAATTCTTAGTGATGTTGGATACTGACCCACTAGGAGAGCATCCAACGAGTTCTCTTGGATTCATAGTGAGGGCTATGGGTTCACAATAAAATAGTGAGAGTTATAATGTGCATTTATTAAAGACCCAATATTCATGCAATTAGTACATTCTCTAACATGATCTTTCTTTACATCTAGGTTGCTATAATCATGTCATCAAATGCAAACTTATGCTCAATTCTCAAATCCAACAAATTGACTAAGGAATTTGAAAATAATTCTCAAAGCTGAAAATATAGCTTGTCTTGGAAAAGCCGCTTCCCTCCCCTCCTGCAGATGATGCAGCTATTGATAAACAATTGGCATACAAGAAGCAAGTGAATGATAGTGAGTTGGCAAGTTGCATTATGCTCACCTCTATGTCTCTCAAGCTTCAAAAGCAGTATGAGAACATGGATGCTAATTCCATTGTGTATTATCTTAGGGAGCTTTTCAATGAGCAAGCTTGAATCGAGTGATATGAGATATACAACTTGCTCGTCCGCTCCAAGATGATAGAGGGGACTCCTCCAATGCTACATGCTTTGAAATTGAATAGGTACATTGAGCGATTGGCTACCTTAGGGTTTGTAATGGATCATAAGTTAAATATAGACTTAATTCTCCAAAGTTTGCCTAATAGATATGCACACTGTGTGCTAAAATATAAGATGAATAAGATATCATTTTCGATCCCCGAATTGATCAATATGCTCAACACAAGAGAGCCTTCTGTCAAGAAAGAACAAAAGGTTATGATGCTAGTGGACACTTTTGGTTCTTCTAATTAAAGGAAGGACAATAAAAAGAAGAAGAAGTCCACAAAGACCCAGAGTCATGAAGAAGAAGGTTAAAAGGGACTTCCTTCCATTGTGGTAAGACTGGCCATTGGAAGAGGAACTGTATGACCTATCTAGAGTTTTTAAAAAAGGGAAAGGAAAAGACATTGGATGCACCTTCTACTTTAGGTATTTATGTTATTGAGGTTAATACTGTTTCTATTAATAATGCATGGGTATTGGATATTGGATATTGGATATGGCTCACACATATGTATTGATATGTAGGGCCTAAGGAACAATAGATAGCTCAAGAAATGAGAGTCAGACCTATGTGTTAGCAATAGCGTAAGAGTTGTTGCAATAGTTGTAGGAACTTATGTATTGACACTCCTAAGTGGGCTTGTTTTAGAATTAGACAGTTGTTATTATCTTCCAGATTTAACCTAGAATACTATTTATGTTTCTTGTTTAAATAGAAAAAGTTTTCATTTAACTATTAATGGCAATGGTTGCTCTGTATGGTTGAATGATATTCTTTATAGAACTCGTTCATTATTTAATGTGATTTACATTCTTGACATGTCTAATTCAATCCTCAATATCAATAATAAAAGACAAAAGATAGATAACCTAAAACCATTATATTTATGGCATTGTCGTCTTGGCCATATAAATGAGAGGCGCATGACTAAGTTACAAGAATGGTGACTTAGGGTCATTTGATTATAAATCATATGACACATGTGAATCTTATTCGTTAGGAAAGATGACAAAATTACCTTTTAGTGGAAAGGGTGAGTGTGCCATTGGTTTATTGGACCTTATACATACAGATGTATATGGACCAATGTTAGTGCAAGCCAAAGTTGGTTTTATCTACTTTATTACTTTCATTGATGATTATTCATGATATGGGTATTTGTATATGATGAGATACAAATATGAAGTTTTTGAAAAGTTCAAAGAATTCAGAAATGAAGTAGAGAAACAACTTGGCAAAACTACTAAAGCAATTAGATCATATCAAGGTGGGGAATATTTAAGCTAAGAGTTTCAAGGTTATCTAAAAGATAATGGAATTTTATCTCAATGGACTCCACCTTACACACCACAACATAATAGTGTGGCTAAATGGAGAAACTGAACCTTGTTAGATATGGTGATGTCAATTATGAGCTTTGGAGAACTACCTAAGTCCTGTTGGGGTCATGCACTAGAGACTTCTATTTATATATTAAATAAAGTCCCTTATAAATTAGTTGAGGTTACTCCATATGAGATATGTACTAATAACAAACCTATTCTTTCTCACTTGAAAGTATGAGGTTGTCCTACTTATGTGAAGCAGACGATGTCAGATAAGCTAGAACCTAAGTTTGATAAGTGTATGTTTGTGGGATATCCAAAAGAGACATTTGGATATCAATTCTACAAAACTTTGGAACAAAAAGCATTTGTTTCAAAGCATGTTGTCTTCTTAAAGAAAGAATTTCTTCTAAAAAAAGATAGTGGGAGCAAGATTGAACTTGATGAAGTTCAAGATGCTCAAATAGATGCAGATCAACTAACAGAACCTGAATCTATTACTCATAGATATGAAGTAATAACTACACCTTTTGAAACAAAATAACTTCATAGATCAAGTAGGATACACATTGTAGATCAAGTGTTTAAAAGATATGGATTTCTCATAAATGAACACAATAATGTATTGCTCATAGAGTATGATGAGCCTACTTCTTATGAAGAAGTTATAAATATCAGAATCTGATAGATGGCTAAAAGCCATGCAGTCAGAGATGGATTCCATATATGAAAACCAAGTGTGCACTTTGGTTGACCCACCTAAAGGGATTAAACCCATTGGATGCAAATGAGTCTTTAAGAAGAAGACTGACATGGAAGTTAATATAGTTACCTATAAAGCTAAGTTGGTAGTTAAAGGATATCGTCAAAGATAAGTTTGACGAAACTTTCCCTCTAGTTGCTATGCTTAAATCCATCAGGATACTCCTAGTCATTCCTATTCATTATGATTATGAGATTTAGAAAATGGATGTGAAAACAACTTTCCTTAATGAAAATTTGACTGAGGATGTGTACATGACACAACCTGAGGGTTTCACATTAAATGATGGCAAAAAGGTATGCAAATTGCAAAGATCCATTTATGGATTGAAGCAAGCATCTAGGAGTTGGAACATCTTATTTGATTAGACAATCATAGAATTTGGTTTCACACAAAATGTGGATGAACCTTGTGTTTTCGAGTAGGTAGTGGGAGTACAATCATATTCCTAGTATTGTATGTAGTTCTTATAGAAAACAATGTCTCAGTTTTTCAATCAGTCAAAATTTGGCTTTCTAAGAATTTCTCCATGAAAGACCTTGGAGAAGCAACCTATATAGTGGGGATTAAAGTCTGTAGAGATAGATCTAAGTTGTTGTTTGTTCTTTCTCAGTCTACATACATTGATAAGATGCTAAAGATGTGTAGCTTGGAACAAACTAAGAGAGGATTAATTCCAATGACTCATGGGATTACCCTTTCCAAGTCCATATGTCCAAAGACACAGGATTAACGGACACATAAGAGTAGAATTCCATATGCTTCAGCTATTGGATCCATTATGTATGTTATGTTATGTACTAGACCTGATGTATCATATGCTCTGAGTGTCATGAGCAGATATCAGTTAGATCCCGTTGAGAGGCATTTAATGGCTGTCAAGAATATCCTTAAGTACTTAAGAAGAACTAAGGATGCATTATTGGTTTATGGAAAGAGTGAGCTTAAAGTAAGTGGGTATATAGATGACAACTTTCAAACTGACAAGGATGACTCCAAATTCCGGTCAAGTTATGTTTTCAAGTGAAATAATAGGGCAATCAGTTGGAAGAGTTCCAACAAGAGAAGACTGCAGATTCCACAGTCGAAACATAATACATTGCAGCTTCTAAGACAACTAAAGAAGCAGTTTGGATAAGAAAAATTCATCATATAATTGGATATGTTTCCTAGCATTGTTGATATAATACCTTGGTATTGAGATAACAATTGAGCCACTGCATAAGCAAAGGAACCATGGTCTCTTCAAAGGTCCAAAGATGTACTCACACATTACCATTTGATTTTGAAAATCATTGGTAGACATGATGTAATGATTGAGAGAGTTCCCACTGATCCTCTCACTAAGCCACTTCCCTAAAATAAACATGATAGTCATGTACTCGCCTATGGTATAACGTTTCAAGGCAATTGGCTTAAGTGCAAGTAGGAGATTGTTAGAGACGTACCCTAAAGGCAATCACCTTAGGCACTTGATGTACTCATTTATTATTAATAAAAGGCATTTTCATTATATGGTATTCATTGCATATGAATTGATATATATCTTAAATCATTAAATGAAGCCTTTGGTATGTAACACAACATGAAGGAATTCATGATGAGATCATAATAATGAGATTCCTACTATGTTTAATTGTGTTTATAACCAAATTATCCCTAGTCATACAATTAACAAGATGGGACATTATTAATCCATATAGACCAGCACATGTTATACTCATTGACTAAATCAAGTAGTTAATCTTATAAGCTGAAAGCATGAGATATTTAGAGTTAACATGTGGATGCTTGCTAAGAGTAGCAAGTACATTGGATGATATGCTATGAGACAATCACAGGGATATCTATTCAATGTTAGTAATAGTCTCATCATAGCAATGGTGCAAGTATCCTTAGACTTGAGATATTCAAGGTTATCTTGGATATAAAATCCTATACTTTGACTCCATTCCTTGTTGCCTTAGGGTGGTGATTTGGTATAACATGAGGTATTCAAAGGTACTTGAGTAGTCAATAAAGGATTCACCACTTTTGATAGAAAGAGAGTATACCTATGGCCTCTTATATAGATCATTTCTAAAAATCCTTGGCCAAGGTGGACATGTCTTAAAGAAGGTCTTTAAGGACATATCTGATTAGGGTAATGAGTCTCATAGATAAGAACTAATATCTTTTGGACTAGATGTGACATAGTCAATCTAGTGGGAGTTGACACTCAGACCATGCTTTGAACCAAATGAGGTATAGTATGGTGAAAGGATGAATTGCACGGTAATTGTCTATGAAAGGGTTTATAGTCAAACCATAGACTTTCCAATCAATTGGGGATCATGATGTGTTGCTAGATACACCTCATCATAACCAAAAACCTAATGGGTCCAACGCATAGAAGGAATACAGGAAATGTGCAATGAGTTTTAGATTGGATCCAAAAATATGAGAGAGAAAGTTGTGTGAAAGAGTTTTGTGTGTTAGAGTAAAAGGGGTAGTGTGTAACATGCACGTAATGGTTTTCATGTACAGGTGACATGTTTAGAGTACCATTCTATCACGCACGTAAGGATTCCTCAAGTGCACGTGATATTACAAAGGCATTCTATCGTGTGTGTGAGGATGCCTTCACATGCCCAATTGTAAGGCCTTTTGCATAAGGTTGTCGCGCATGTGACGACCCCTCATGCAGGCGACGATCTGTGATTATATAGAATTTCTTTCTGAATGGAAGCCAAACATGGGGTTTTAATTGTCCAACCCTAATTATGATTAGTGGACATATGAATACCCTCAAAATGGCTCAGAAAGTAGTTGCCCCATTAAAGAAATAAATGTTATCTCTCTTCCATCTCTCTCAAAAGTTGAATCACCATTGCTAGCAGCTTGGTGCTTTGACAACCCATCTCTTACAAGGTTGTTTCCTTCGCTCCTTCATGTGGATTACTATTGGAGACAATCCATCCTTGGATTATTGTGGTTTGTAACAACCCAACTAAAAAGGAAAGCTTATAACTTGGAAGATTGAAAAGCTATAAACAAAGGTAATCAACTTCTTCTATATATATTAATGGTATGATCCAATTTTAATGTACATAGGGTGTTCTATGGGGTTTGGATTTTGATAAATTTTTATATTTTCGTTGTGCCATGTATGGGATGTATGTTCAAAATCCTAACAAAAGATTGCTTAAATTCTACTCAACAATAACTAAATCGAAGCATATAAAAGAAGAAATAATTGTTGGTGTCTCAGCTATGCTTTAAGTAAGCAGGAAGGCATGCATATGGAATCCTAGGCATGAAAGGGGTGAATCAAGTCTTACATGTTGCTGGTCTAAGCAAAAGAAAGGAAGACATGAGCATTAGGTCTCAGTTTGTTAAAAAAATTTGGGCTAAATCTAATTCTTTTGCTATGAGCCCAACTCTTCTCTTTTTCCTTGAATTCTTGCTTTCTTTTATGGATTGAGAATTATATTGAAATAGCTTCCTTTCTCTTCTCTTCTCTTCTCTTCTTTTTCCTTTCTTTGCCTTTTGAAGTTAGTATTGGCATATAGTGGTGTAATGTTGGTCGAGACAAAAGCAAGGAGAATTTGGCCTTCATTGCATTTGTAAAATTAAATTAAGAAATAGTTAATCTATGGCTAATTATCTAAATTAAGCGAAGATGTTATTAGATAAAAGAATTAATGGAACAAAGTTTTGAACTTAAGAATAATTATAATAAAATAAGGACAAAAGTAATCTTAATTGAGACATAGAAGAACTAATTTAGGATTTGAAAATCTCAAGCGAATTGAGAGGGAACAAAGACTATATATATGGGATTTTTTTTTATTTTGTTTGGACTAAAACATTATGGAACAAAGGAAACCTTTTCAAATTGAAGTGAAGTGAGACGAGACCCCTTTTGAAATGTATGAGAAATTGGGGAAGTTGAAATATTTTTAGGAGCTAGGTTATGGCTAAAATGGAAACTGTGAACCGTAATTGGACCATAAGGTATATAAGAAATTAAATAGGGACCTATACAAAACCTAAATAAGGTTATGGTTTTAAAAAGGAAGTAAATTTAAGTGGAGGAAGGACCTTAGCCGAGAACACTAAATTTGGGAAATGAAACTTTAAACTCTTAATGTAACACCCATCAATATAGCCAAAAAATTCTCACAAACTGTACCGATGGATGTAATGATGTTGTTTTTATGGAAAACTAATTAAATTAAAACTTTCACATTTAAGATCTATGTAAAATATTATGATACAATTTTATTATGATACAATTTAAGGCATAAAAACCCATCATGACATAAAAATCTCGATCCATTGATTGATATCACAACATATAACATATGTTTTAGGCTTATCTAGCCTTACATTACAAAAATCCATTATGAAATACCATTACATATTCTTAAACATCAAAGACATATAAAATGTTATTTAAAACCCCCATAAAAAATAAACAATATACATAAATGTCATGCATGATAACACACCCCAAACTGGGAGCACTCTGGCTGATCTTTAAGGCTTGCAGCTCTTTCCATCAACTCATGTCTACTGGCTTCGAACCTGCGTACAAGAAACCCACATGCTAAGCAAACTAATGCTTAGTGGTATATATGTGCATAAAAATTCTACATTTAAATAAAGTCATACAAAGTCATGGCATTTACTTTATGATCATCCCTAGAATCATACATTCTAGTTATTACATGTTTTGATGTCATATTATCATGTGTATCTTATAGTAGATATACATATAAACTATGTATATTATATGCATATACACATATCACAGTTCCAATACCATATTATTTTACTTATTATTAGTGTTTCATTACACATCTTTACAATAACATAATTTCCATTTTTATATCGCCCGAGACTCTCTTAACTTGACTATCTGGATGTGGGACATAAGACAGGGGCACTCATGATCCGAGCTTAAACCACCAGGCACATAACCTATAATAGCTCATCTGAGCTCGTCGAGTCAATAGCGCTTATCAATATGAGCTTAAACCATATTGACTGAGATAATATAGCATGCTACCAAATCAAAGATTAAGTGCACTCAATTACCGAGCTTTAACTACTTATTCTTATATCATATCATGTAACTCATATGGTACCATTCACCTCTCTCAGTGGTATACCTTTTATCCTATATCAAGTCCAAGACTAGAGAAATGGGCTTATATCTCATAACCATTTATCTTTCAATTCATGTTATCACATGCTATTACCAACATTATATCCCATTTATGCATTCTCACGCCAACACATAAATGTCAAATCATATATTTCATATGTTATTTACCTTGTGTACATACATCTCATAATATGTATATAACTAACCTATCATATAAGTTCATAAAACAAAATGTACATATAATCCATTCTTTCAGCTTCATGGGTATGAATTAAATATTCACAGTCGTGAACATATACTTTCATGATTACCTTACCCGTTAACCATTACGTGAAAGAAACAGAGTTTTCAAGGGCATGAATTACCCATTCACAGTCATGACACCATGTCATTCATGACTTCCTAACCATGACACAAAATCGTAAAATTCTAGGTTCATACAGTTCATACAAGCTCGAAATTCACGGTCGTGACACCCTTGTTCACAGGTGTGAATCATGCATTTCCAACAAATTCAAAATGGAGTCATGACATATCTCATTCACAACTACTAATACTCCTAGTGGAGTACTCGCATTTATATCAAATCCCAATGACTCATGCTTTTTATGTAGTTTGGATGCCATATGTGATGATATAAATGAATATGTGGATCCTGGATCAATCAATGCAAATGCCAGTATATCATAAATGTAAATATTACCAGTAACCACTTTAGGAGCATCAACTACCTCATACCAAGTCATAGCAATTACCCTGGCATGTGGAAGGGGTCTAGAACTTTTTCCCTCAGATCTGGTCACTCCTCTGCTTACTGCACCAGTTCTGCCCATGCCTCTGCCTCTGACATGTGTCCCATTGGTAGTGTTAACCCTTGGTGTTTCAATTGTAGTCTCAGATACTCCTCTGCCTCTGCTGGTCTCTACTAATTTAGCTCTTTCTAGATAATCTCTATACATGTGATCTAAGGACCCACAGAAATAACAAGCTCTTATGAGCCTTCTGCATTCACATGTGTGTTGCCTACCACAATGAATACAAGTAGGCATATGTTTTGTATACTAACTTTGTCCTCTGCCTGGATAAGAGAAAGTCATGCCTCGACCTCTAGAACTAGAGTACCCACTTCTGTTGCCAGACTAGCTCGACATATATCTAGCTTTCTTTCCATATCCTCTACTAGACTCTCCAATAAACTCTCGTGTCACCCTTTTTACTTGTTGTTCTCCTGCTTTTTTCATTAACTTTTCAACTCTAATTGCAGTAGCTCTAAGTCTGGTATAACTATCAAGATCAGTAATTGTGATTCCATTTCTAATCTCATACTTGAGGTCCTCTTCAAACTTTCTGCATTTGTCTCTTTCAGTAGAGACCACAAAGGTGGCGTAATGGGAAAGTTTGTTAAACTGCACCTCATACTCCGCAACTGACATGTTTCCTTGTTTTAGATTTAGGAATTCCTTCCTCTTCTCATCTTTATATGCTTCAGGCATATAGTTATTTTGAAATTATCTAAGAAAATCATTCCATGTTAGAACTGGAGGTTATGCATCATTACCTAGAACTGTCTCCCACCATTCATAGCCATTACCTTGAAGCAAAGATACCGCATAATCAAATTTCTCCTCTGGAGTGCATCTCATCATATTCAATACCCTCTGTGTCCTTTTAAGCCATGTTTCTGCTTCAACTGGATCAATCGAGCCATAAAAATCAATTGCACCCTATTTTCTTAGCTTATCATAATGCATTTATCTATGCATTTCAGGCCAGTGTACTTCTTGTTCTAAGTTTTCATATGGCATTTTTGCATGTGATGATTGGGATGCATGCACGGGAGCTCTAGCTCCTGGTGCTGGTTGATCTCTATGCAAATGAGGTGATGCCTCATGAGGATGCATTTCGGTCGGTCTCTCTCTCCTTGGTGAATCATGTTTTATGATGGTCCTAAAATAAATGAAATTATGTCACTACATAATGTTCAACACATATTATGCATATGTTATCATACTTATATGCATATGCATGTTCCTTTGGAACCTATCCCTGCTCTGATACCAAAAATATAACACCTAACACCATATACATCTATATACCGCATTTGTTGTTTTTATATTAAATTATCATGTATGAAACAAGAATAAAATAAAATTCATGTTTACAGGGAGAGTAATTTTTTTAACTCATCTCATATTATCAACAATAATTTCACAATCAATACGGAAGCTTTAATTATAGCCTATAACATCACATATATTAATAACTTAAACATTACGTTTAAAAGTTAGTAAATTTGCAAGTTGAATCCATATTATATATATATATATATATATATATATATATATATATATTAGTACACATTCATTGTAATTATACATATGCAAGTATTCAACCCCCAAATATAAATGATATGTTCTTATGCTTATGTGGAATGCATGGAGAGAAAGTGAGGAGGCTCGGCCGGTGACCTTTGATCTATGACTTTTATATGCACCTCAATATGAACTACTAATCTTCTCTACCTAAAAAATGATGCAATTTGGTGAGTTGTGACTCAGTGAGAATAACCATCAAATGATTTCTAAAGCACCAAATATTTCATAATAGCAAATATCAAGTATACTTAATACATACTTTATACTCTATTTCATCAGTCAATAACATATAAATATAGATAAAATCAAGTATTCAATAATTTCTCTTTACTTATGCATATGCTTATTCATTTTATTTTGTTGTGACCAGGTTAAATAGACATTGCCCCAGGTTTCCATGTGAACATTTGCATTTGCATTTGCATTTGCTAGCTAGCTTGATCATTTGTTTCATTTGCACATTTGTTGGGCCATAGGCCTCTTCTTTTGCTTTGCAATGTCGATTAACTAGTCACAACGCCTTTTAAGTCATTATGCATATGCACTTGTACTTACATATTCATCAACCATTGTATCTTATCACATATACCATACATATATCACATATATACCTCATATGAAACACATATACCTTGCATATACTATACATATACCATGTATATATATCATATGTCAAACATATACCTCAAATATACCACAAGTATACAAACTTATATGTACCACAAATATCACAAATTATTCATCATCATATTATCAAGGAAAAATCATCACAATCATATGAATCACATAGCAAGCAACATTCATATGCACTAAAGAATTCAATTGATAATTAAACTCACATTTTTTCTTTGATTCCAACCCTTAACTTATTGTCTACCCCTTTCTTGTGTATCTCCAATTTGTCTTGAGCCTATTATTGAAATATAATTGGTTAATTTATGACTAGAGAAACTTAATGTGGCTTAAAAAAAATTAATATACATTATTCATATCAATAATTAAAGCTTCCGTATTGATGGTGAAATTATTGTTGATAATATGAGACGAGTTAAAAAAAATTACTCTCGTTGTAAACATGAATTTTATTTTATTCTTGTTTCATACGTGATAATTTAATATAAAAACAACAAATGCGGTATATAAATGTATATGGTGTTAGGTGTTACAATAACATGCCTTTTAGTCATTCATTATCTTTTACAGAAACACAACACACATCAATATGCATGGAAAATTAATTAATATGCCCATATGTACATGCCTTTCACCAAAATGGAGCCTTAAAAGCCTTAACTAACTTTCCTCTACTCACTAGCTGAACCTATCATCACAAAAAATTTCTATCAAAACCTTATAATCATAAACGAGCTAAAAAAATCCTAAGAACCGAATTCTACCTCTATCTTTGGCAAAACTCTATCAAACCTCCATATCTCTCAAGCTTTCAAGCTTAACAATGGTGGTTAGGGTTTTTTTAAGGTGGAAAAGATGACTAGGATGCCTTATGTGTGTCAAAGGTGATAAGGGGCGGTGGAAAATGGTTTAAAAGCAAGATAAGATAGAGAAAAATATAGCTGCTCAGAGCCAATCGACATGCATTCAGAGGCGTGACATTTAACCTCACGGCATGAAACACCATTCACAAGCATGAATGTCCTATTTTATTCAAATGGTCTCACCATATTCAAAACTCTATTGTTTGAACTATATAACGACCTTCACAGGTGTTAAATCTTTCTATTTCAACATTTTAACTTAAACTTTAACACAACTTAACCCCAATCTTTTCCCCCCTAAACACATAACTTAGAGGCCCTTCTTTATGAGTTTTACACTTGGATGAGGAAAAGGCCAATTATAGGATCAAATAATATTTAAGTCATAAACAAAAGGATTAAAAGAAAACAAGAAAAATAAATAGAATTATAAGTAGAATATGAAATAAATGTAAAGAAAAATAAAGTGAAGTGTAAACTGAAACTCGTAACTTGGAGGATTTAAATTGAAGGTTTCACATTAATTTGGACCTAATTGAAAAATGATTAAATTATCGACTAAAATGGGCATTTTAGTCAAGTGTCTAAAGATCAAGAGTATAATTTTAACTGAATGATAATTTCCTTAACTAAGGTAAGTTATTTAAAATAAAAGGACCTGAAGAAAGAAACTCAAGATTTAAATGAGAACCAATGGAAGCCAAGGCTTATAAGAATCAAAAGTGGAGTTTGTACTTTGACGGGAGTATCTAAAAAATGACATCAATGCAAAGAGAAGTTAATTGCATATCTTCGACCCTAATAAAGGAACAAAGTGATAAAGTTAGTCAATGAAGGTTTAAGACATATATATTTCGACCGTAATTCTTAGAATAACAAACCAATCTTGTTAAACATGACACTTATAATGAAATCAAGACAAGAAACCACAAGTTAGTCATGAGAGCCATTAGAGTATATGATAAACAATATTTTGATAAGGTTATACCCTTAAATGACATGGATACTAATTCATGTATGTTTTATATCAGGTGCATTGATGTCATAGAAGCCCCGTGAACCAAATGCAATGATTTGATAGATGCGAAGGAAGCGCAAATCCAGGTTTGTGCAAGCTTTATAGCAGTAGCCATAAGCATAATTTAATTAAATAAAAAGAATAATAGTGTATCAAGCTAGTATGCATGTATACATGTATACATGTTAGTGTGTATTTGTGGTATTATACGATAATAGTTAGTAAACAATTATAAGGGATAAAATAATAGCAAACTACTATAGAAATATGAGGAACGACTAAGACAAAAGTATGAATAAGAAATTATACCAATTAGCTATATATTTAAATAGTCAATATAATTTTATGATTTGTTTGTAACAAGGCTATGACATGATGGTAAATATTATGTATTATGTGAATGCATGCTAATAATATGAATTGGATGAAATGACATAACGAATTTATGACCTACAACCTGAGTATATAGATGACATGACATGAAATCAAAATAAGGAAGAGACTATTGAAAAGAGTGGTTTGAAAAAAAAATATGATATTTAGATTGCTACTATGTGTGACACGAGCTAATACAAACATAAATGACATGAATCCGGACTACAACATGATAGGCTTGTTGGTATGCCAATAGGATTATACTGATTATCTAGCTTAGCTGGGATATACAAGTTTCATCTTACTCAGTCGGATTGTACGGAATCAGAGATGCGTGGTATCCACATTTATAAACGACTTTTTTTTATATAGTTACCCCTTGTGTCTCCGTATAGCTAGGTCTAAGTAGTCAATTTATAGGCATAACAGGTGAGTAATTTAAGATGTGTTTTATGATGTTGATATGTCAATTTGTTATATCATACACATATTATGACATATGTTTCTTGCTTACTGTAATGAAACATGTTAGGGTCATAAATGAAAATTTAAATTAATTATGATTTGACTATTTCTATAAGGCCTGTACCATTGATCTAAAACTCATTGTGGGAGTTATTTCTCTCATGCATATAATAAACAGAAAACAAATAAGAATGCATAAGTCGAGAGAGTTTTAGATCCAGTGTTTCCACTAGAGGAGCATAGTAGCGATAACAGCAATGATAGTCATGTCATTCTCATATAGTAATTTTTACATGCACTATGTATATTTTAAAATAAATATGCATATGCAAATAGAGCATCTACCAGTTTATAGTCTATAGAAATAAATTCCTTGTATGTATATAATAGTTATTTAATTGCATGATGAGTTATGAGTTGATTTAAATGAGTTTTCTATTTATAACTCATGCATAGATACATTAGTGAGTCAGTTAGAGACATCATCTTACCCGACTGAAGTATAAAATGATAAGGGGGTGTTACAACATTGTTTTCCATAAATATAGTGCCCACAAAAATTCAGCTTTCCAGTTTTTTGGCCACATAGTAAACCTTGTTTACCTAGTTTTGTCATACCCCCCTCACTTATATACCTTAGCAGCATCTACTACAATTGAGTAGAAACAACATTTGAATCAACTGAAGATGACACATATGCATTACCAACTGTAGTGCTTCCTCAAAGATGATAAAGGTCTATAACTATCTTCCATTTAATCATGACAAGCACATCCCATGATACCTTCAAGGCTCCACTTTCAACGGAATGCTGGTAGCGCAGTGAGAATCTAAATGACTCAAAGAAATAAATTTTTTCTTCAATTTTCGAACATGTCAAACTTTCAATGTTCTAACAACACCATCGTGCATCTTAGATCTCATAGTTCCCACACCACCAATAACAAGTGCCTTATAATTCCATAATAAAATTAACCCTCCACTTATTTCTTTGTAAATGGAAAAATAGTTGTTATTAGGAGACATGTGAAAAGTGTATCCTAAATCAAGAATCCACTCATCACCTGAGTTACAACTGCTAAAACATTCTTAGCATCATCAAAATCTCCCTCTTCATTAGCAATAGTTACAGCATTAGAAGATTGTTGAACTTTTTTATCCCTTTATTCTAGTTCCTTAGACAATCCTTTTTTATATGTCCAACCTTATGACATTCATAATAATTGATTTTCTTAAACTTGGATTTTGATCTAGTCTTGTCTTTATTGTCTGATCCCTTTTCTCTCATTTGACCTCTTACAATCAAGCCTTCTACCTGATTCTCGCTAAGATTTTTTAATAGTTGTCTTTTTATCTCTCTTGAGTTTAAAGCCTCTTTGACATCTTCCAATGAGACACTTTCTCTCCTATACATCATAGTGTCAATAAAATGATCGTAGGAATGAGCTAGTGAACACAATATAATAATGGCCTTATTTTCATCTTCAATCCTCACATCAATATTCCTAAAATCTAGAATAATTGTTGAGTTTATCTAGATAATTTTGGATGTGCATGCCTCTTCCATATGAAGAACATATAAATGTTGTTTCAAGTACAAATAGTTAGTTAGAGATTTGGCCATGTATAGAGATTCCAACTTGAGCCATAACCCAACAACAATAGTCTCATCTGCAACTACTCTTAGAACCTTATCAAACATACTCAATTGGATTGCACTATGTTTCCACTCCAAAAGGTCATCTAGATCATCTTCTAACAACGTCTTGGGCATTTTTTTTCCTTCCTTCTAGTGCCTTGAGCAATCATTGTGGAACTAACAAGGTTTGCATTCTAATTCTCCACTAATTATAAATCATTTCTACTATTAAATTTTTCTACCTCATATTTCGTAATCGACGTCGCCCTTGTTGCTATCGTGAAATTCCAATTAATCAAAGCCTAAAACTCTTATACCAATATGTTATGACATGCCTCCAGAAAATAATTAATTGGTACGTAGAAAAATAAAATGTCAAAAATTAACTAGCTCAAAGGGACATAAGAAATTCAACGTTGTTCGACTTTTAAGTATATGTCCACGAACAAGACAATTAAGGAAATTTCACTACAAAAAATTAGAAATTTACAAGACCACTCAAAATTAATCTCTCAAATTCTATAACCAAATACACCCAAATCTCACCTCACACTAAATGAATCTCACTACATATGAATTTTACTCGCACCACTCAACTAACAATTGCTTTCACCTTCTAATTGTTCTACAAAAATGCTTCACTCTTTGTTGTTTCCTTATGCCATGCAAAAACATGTATTTATAGCAAGTAAAAGTGTGGCCTCTAAGAAAAATAATTGGACATTAGCATGTTGAGGTAGTTAGCTACTTCAACATAAAAAATCCATGGTCATCATGCATGCAACTTTTCATTTATGCTTTGTCATTGGGCAAAATTCAAGACAACTTGCAATATATATATATATGTATATATAAATTCACACATATATGATTTGCCTCAAAGAAAATTCATTTCATAAGGCAAACTTTTTTTCCTCCTTCATCAAACCCAATATGGTTTAATTAATCTCAATTGATTAAGGTAGCTCTCAAAAGTTCAAGCTATCAATTGAAAGTGAAAAAGACCTAAGCCTTAAGGACATGTGCTAAAACAGTCTTTGATAATCTTACTTAGTTGTATTTTAGTTCATTTCATATATTGGCAGTAGCCTCGAGCTACCTAGCTGTTAGTTTAGTTTCTCTTTGTAATAACGATTATTTTGTTACTCTTTTAGTTAAACAGTTATCAAAGGTTCTGTATAAGCTCCTTTAAGCTTCATTCTTCATTAATGAAAAAGTTCTTAAGTTTTTTTCCATTTAGTCTCAAGGTTTCTAAGCTCAATATGTTATTAGAGCAAAATGTGTGAGTTGTCTCTTCAATTTCTTCTTTCTCTTTTAGTCATTAATCTCATTCCCATCAAAACAGTTAAGAGCATCAAGATTTCTTAATCAAGATTCTTTGATTAAGATGAGTAAGCCAAAGGATTTTCCATCAAGCCCTTATTTTCTACATCCAAGTGAGAATCCTTCACTTATACCGATAACACAGGTCCTCACTAGTTTGTACTATCATTATTGGTCAAAAGCCATAAAAAAACACTCATTTCCAAGAACAAATTGCAGTTTTTTAATGGTTCTATCACAACACTTGAGGTAGTTGATCCCATTTACCCTACATGATAAAGATGTAATACAATGGCCCTATCATGGATTCTACTTTCTTTATCATTGTCCATAGCAAAATCCATAATTTGGTTAGATAATGCATTGGATGTCTGGAAAGACCTTAGAAAAAGATTTCAGACTGGTGATCATTTTCACATAGCAAATCTACAACATGAAATTTACAATCTTAATCAAGGCTAAGTGAGTGTAACAGTTTACTCCACTCATCTAAAGATCATATGGGACAAATTTATGAATATAAGGCCTATATCAACATGTTCTTGCAAATCTATTTGCAATTGTGGTGTTGTTACGATCATCAAGAAATATTATCAGTCTGATCAACTATTCATATTCTTAAAGGGGTTATATGAAGGTTTTGATATGGTTAGATCCCAGATAATGATCATGGACACATTGCTAAATAGTACTAAAGCTTTTGCTTTAGTAATTTAGCAAGAATGGAAGATGCAACATAATGGTGAACAATCCTCCATAGATCCTGTTGTTATATTTTCAATTAATTAATGATGATTTATTATCTAGTTGTATAAAATTGAGATTGGTGACAATAAAAATTGTCATAATTTATTATATTTTTGGCCTGAAAAATATTTTCCTCCAAAAAACTTGAACATAAAATTTTACCTACACATTAAATCGTGATGAATTTATGTGCATTGTCACTAACTATAAATATTTAAGAGAAAATTGTTTTGTTGCATATCCATTCAACTAATTAAAAACAAATTCTTATCTTGTCGGTTGAACCTTAATAGTTATTTCCATCATTTTGGTGATAACACACAATTAGGCAATAGGAAATTTAACCAAGTTTTGTATTTTAAGTGTTTATATAGGTTCAATATTCTTTAAACCACTCTAGCCAGGTGATGCAAATAAATTGAAGTTGAAATAATAAAATTCAAAAGACATTAACAAATGTGATACTTTTGTCATGCTTGTTGGTGCAAATAGCCACACCTATAAAAATGGAATTTTAGGCATGTGAAAGTATTAGTCACTCCTGTAAAGAAGTTAGATTCAAAGTTTCATATTCAAATGCTTACGGATGTCAAGAATTTGTCTATTCATGAAGCATAACTTCTCACATCCGTGAAGAACTAGTCATGACCATGAATGATTAATTCAAATCTAGACAAATTATCTCACGACTAGCTTCACCACTTCAGTCACAACTTGAAAAGACAATCATGCTCGTGAAGCTTTAGTCACGCCCGTGAATTTGGAAAGAGAAGATTGCCAAAAATGAACAAGTTGTTGAACTTCTATATTTGCATTTATTGTACTCCAAACGACTTATTTCTTTTGGAAAGTATAAATACGACATATTTATGACTTCCAAAGGTATGAAAACCAACAATCAAGCTTATAATCTTTATAAAGCCTTGTACATTTGTTAATTTCAAAAAAATATTAAAATCTTCATTGTAAACTGTAATTACTTAGTTTTGTTGAGATTTTTAGTTAAGGAATGCATTCATTCTTATAATCAGTTACTCAATAGTGAGGTAACGTGAGTTGGGTTGTAAGTGAATCACTTGTAAGAGTTTTTTTGTGAGCCAATAAAATATAAGGATTTGGTTTGTTGTGTTAGCCATTAAAATACATGGGTTTTCTAGGTTAGGTGTTAGCCAACAGAGTAAAACACTATAGTTGGGAGTATGCTAGAAAAAACCCAATTGTAACACTTTCTGTTAATGACATATCCAATTGTGATTAGGGAGAGAACATAAGGTTTGTTAATACCTGAACCTCTATTAATCTTATGTCTGTAAAATCTTTTCTTCCCCTCTCTACTAATTTTTGGTATTTCCTTTAGCAAAATTTTTAATTACTAACCAGTTCAAATCCTTTTTTTCATTATTGTTTGGGCAACATTTGGTATCGTAGCTAAGTTTAGACAACCTAACAAAGGCTAGTAAAGATCGAATCATAACCAACAAAAGACTTTAGAGTCTTAAGCCTTTCTTTGAAAGAGTAAATTATTCTAACTGGAAGTTTAGGATGGAGGCTTATCTTGATAGTGAAGGAGCAAATGTTTGGGATACCACTTGAAAGGAATGGATACTTCTAACAAGAGAAAACATTGAGGGTGAAGAAGAAATCATCCTAAGAGATTATTGGATAGAGCCTTAAAGGAGAGAAATGGCAAAAATAAGAAAGCCATGATAATTCTAATAAGTTTTCTATCTCTTGAAGAGTGTGGTGGAATTCAACTTTGTCTAACTGCCTACTCAATTTAGAAGGCATTGGAAAACTACCATGAGGGTATAAAGTAAGTGAAATCCAAAAAGATTTAACATCTTGTCACCTAATATGAACTATTCAAGTTGAAACCCAATGAGACCATAATCGAGATGACTAACTGCCTTCCATTATAATTTAGAAGATTGATATAAAAAGATGTTAAAAAGTCTTCCAATAAAGGATTATGGCTCAAGGGTTAAGAGTATTAAAGAACGTAATAAGGATTTAAGCATAATTCTTACTGATGTGCTCATTGGTAAGCGTCTTACCCATGAGATGGCTCTAGTAAGAGACAAAGAGCTTGAAGGAGAAAAGGAGAGGAGAAATCCCCCAACACTCAAAGCTTTAACTTTCATCCCTCAAGATGAAGATCCTTTTAGTGATGAGGGAGATAAACAAATAGCCCTACTTTCAAGGAGGATTAAGGGAATGATCACCAATAAGTAAGGCTCAATCAAAAATTATAAACAAAAAGCCTCAAGATTCACTCCTAGGAACTCTTCATCCAACAAGGCCAATGAGGAAGTCAAGTGCTATGAATATGGAAAGAAAGGACACATAAAATTGGAGTGTCCCATGCTCAAGAAGTACAAAAAGAGACCCAAGAAAGATGAAAAAACTGACAAAGCCACATGGGACGATGACTCTTCAACATTTCTTGAAGATGAAAAAGATGAGTTCGCTAACTTTTGCTTTATGGCTATTTAAGACAACTCCATTTATGAGGTATGTTCTACATCTTTACCTTTATGATGAATTGTGTGATTTAATTGATGACAATGATAATGATATTATTGAAGTATTGAACCTAGAGATAGAAAAATATAAAAAGAAAATTGATATTTACAAGAAAAATAGATCTAAGCTTAAAAACAAATTTTCATGACCTTCAAAAGGTAATTCAAGAGCTAAAAACTTCTAATGATTCCTCAAACAAGTCATTAGAAGAAATTCATCAAAATTCTCAACCATTTATTTGTTAAAAGAAAATAATGTTTTTAAAAATGATGTTGAGGAGCTTAGAAACTCCATCTCTAAATTTCACATAGGGAAAAAGAGTTTGGATATTTTAGTTGTATCTCAAAGACCTTCCTTAGTAAGACATAGCTTAGGCTTCAATGGAGCACAATCATCCTCCCCACTTAAAATAATATTTGTTAAGTCTAGCACTCTCCAAACCTCTTCTAAAGAGGTAATAACCTCAAAGGACAAAAGCAAAATACACACAAAACTCCCCACTCAAAGAAAAAGTAGTAAGGGGTCACATGGCTTAAGAGAAAAACCTCAAAAGGCCAATTATGCCTTCTTATATAATAGGCATACACCTAGGAAAGCACCCATTACACATGTTTTTTTATGTTCATGCGCACATTATGCTTTTAAAAATGTAATGAAGTCTAAACCTTATGCAAATTGGCAAACCCAATTTAGATCCAAACAATACTACTCATGCATGAAGCTTGAAAACAAAAATATACATTGTTTTATAAGGAAGGCTCATTGGAAACCTTTTAAAGCTAACCGCTAATGACCTAAGTTCATTTGGGTATCTAAGAACCAAACCTAAATTATTGATTTGTAGGTGTGCCTCAAGTCCATATTGAAGTAAAATGCTTGGCTAGTGGAAAGTGGATTGATCAAGGCACATGACCGAAAAATAGGAACCTTTTCACCCAAATCAAAGGGATTGATGGTGGTATAGTAACCTTTGGAAAAAATGCCAAAGGAAAGGTAATTAGCATTGGTTCAATTGGTTTAAATAATATTTCCTTGATTGAAGATGTTTTACTTATAAATGGTTTAAAGCACAATCTTTTAAGTGCGAGTCAATCATGTGATAAGGGAAACCAAATCATATTTAGCTCTAATGGATGTCATGTAATCACCCTAAGTGCCCAAGAGATATTCAAATGAGACAAATATGAGAATACTTCCATAATTGACGTACACGGGTTAACTAACCTTTCGTCTAAGTGTCTTATATCTATTACTGATGAATCTTGGCTACGACATAGAGGATTCGGGTTTGCAAACATGAACTTAATTCAAATCCTTAGCAGAGAAGACCTAGTGGATGGGCTATCTACAGTCAAATTTGTCAAAGATAAGACATATGAGCCTTATCAAAAGGGAAAGCAACAACAAATATCATTCAAACTAAAGAATATTGTAAGCACTACTAGACATCTATAACTTTTTCATCTAGAACTTTTTGGACCTACTAGAGTTGCTAATTTAAGAGGTAACACTATTCTTTTGTAATTGTTGATGATTAGTCTAGGTTTACTTGTGTAATTTTCTAGCGCATAAAAAGTGATGTTTTTGAATCCTTTAAAAACTTTGCTAAAAGAATTCAAAATGAAAATGTTATTTTATATCAAAAATAAGAAGTGATCATGGTAAAGAATTTGATAATGAGCACTATGAAAGATTTTGTTTAGAATATGATATTTCACATAATTTTTCTACTCCTACAACACCTCAACAAAATGGAGTCGATGCAAGGAAAAATAAAACTTTGGTAGAAATGGAAAGAACAATACTCAATGAGTATGGTTTACTAAACTACTTTTGGGCCAAAGCCACCAACACTGCATATTATATTTCTAATTGTGTTTTCAAAATGTCTATTTTAAATAAAATTGCTTTTGGGCCAAAGCCACCAACGATGCATGTTATATTTCTAATTGTGTTTTCAAAATGCCTATTTTAGACAAAATTTCTTTTGAGCTATGAAATGGAAGAAAACCCAAGATTTCATACCTTATAGTATTTGGATGCAAGTGTTTTATATTGAATACAAAGGATAACCTTAGAAATTTTGCCTCTAAATCTGGTGAAGACATCTTCTTAGAATACTCCACAACTAGAAAAGCTTACAGAGTCTAATTCAACCAATGACCATTGAGAAGGCTCTTAGTGATGAGAGTTAGGTGATTGTTATACAAGAGGAATTTAACCAATTTCAAAGAAATAAGGATTGGACCTTAGTTCCAAGACAAAATAACTACCAATTATTAGTAGTAAATGGGTCTTTAGGAACAAGATGGATGAGCAAAGTCATATCACTAGAAACAATGCTAGATTCATTGTCAAATGGTACAATATAGAGGAAGGCATAAATTATGATGAGACTCATGCTCCGATTGCAAGATTAGAAGCCATTAGGACTCTTTTCAGCATTTGCATGTCATATGAAATATAAGATTTTTAAAATGGACATTAAAAGTGCATTTTTAATTGGTTTCATATAGGAAGAATTTTATGTTGAGCAACCTCATGGTTTTGAAAGTTATGCATTTCCAAATCATATCTCTAAACTTACGAAGGCTCTATATGGTTTGAAACAAGCTCCAAGAGCTTGGTATGAAAGGCTTAGTGCCTTTTTATTTAAAATGGGTTTTCAAAGGGATCTTCATCAACTAATCTAAGTACACCAAAGAAAAACTGAAAAATTTGGAATTGAAGGATACAAGAGTGTCAAGACTCTAATGGGCACATCAAAAAAATTAGATGAAAATGAGAAGGGTAAGGCTATAAATGAAAAACTTTATAGAGGTATGATCAGGTCTCTTTTATACCTTATCGTTCTAAACCCGATATAATATTTTGTTTATGTTTATATGTTAGATTTCAATCGTGTCCTAAGGAATATCATTTAAATGCTATAAAAAGAATTTTAAAGTATCTCCATGTCATAATTCATTTCGACTTATGGTATCCTAGGAACACTTCATTTCATATCATTGGTTTTTCATATGTCGATTATGCTGATAGTCTTCTAGATAGGAAAAGTACATATGAAATTTGTCATTTCATTAGTGAATGTTTAGTTTCTTGGTTTAGTAAGAAAAATGCTTCAGTTGCCTTATCCACTGCTAAAGCGAAATATGTAACAATAAGTTGTTGTTGCAATCAAGTTATGGATGAGAAAACAACTCAAGCACTATGGTCAAGTAGTCAATCACATTTCCATCAAATGTGACAATATAAGTGCAATAAATCTTTCTAAAAATCCAATTCAACATTCTAAGAGTAAACATGTAGATATTAAGCATCCTTTTCTTAGAGATCAAGTCCAAAATAGTGATGTAGTATTAGAATTCATTAACACAAATAACCAATTTTCTGACATTTTCAACAAGCCTCTTAATAATGAAAGGTTCTGATTTATAATAAAGGAGCTTGGCATGCTTGATGAAATCACACTAACTTGAAAATTTATTTTAAAGGCATATATTGCATTCACTATGCATCTTTAATGTTTTGACCTAAGTTATTAGGACTTAATTATGATAATTGGCATATTTGAATGATTTTTCTATGAATTGTATGTTTTAGAATGGGTTTAAGTTGATTCACAGTCGTGACAGTGGTTGTAACACTTGGGAACATCGTCAGCCATAAAATTCCAACAATTGTTTTTTCTTTCTCTCACGAAATAAACCCAAAAGGAAACTTTAAAACTAAAATGTTATTCCTATCTAAGACCAAGTCTTATGTTTTCATTGATTTTTAGACCTTAAACACCAAAAGAACACCAAAAATCAAAGTTTAAACAAGTTTTTGCGAAAGAGGAGCATAAAAAATAGGTGTTCTCGAAGAGATTGACCCATAGGAAGAAGAAGGGAGTCAAATTGTCTTTTCAAGTCGTGTTTCCTTCAATCTTGATAAGGAATCACATTTCTCCTTCTTATTCATTAGTTTTCATAGTCTTTTTCTCTGTGGAATCCATTTTAGTAAAAACTCATTTCCATATGGGTTAGGGTTTCGACTGAACATGAGTTTTTTTATATATATTTACAGATCCCTCTTTAAGCTTGATTAAGGTCATAATAAGCTTTAGTAAAAGGTTTTATGAGATTAAAGTTATATAAGAGGGTTAAGGTAAGGGCTTGAGCTTTATACTTTTTTAAGGCTAAGTTTTTTATTTATATAAGTTGATGGATACATGTTATATATGATAGGAGTTGAAAGAGGAGGTGGTGAAATCCACCAAAAGGATAAACAAGCTAGAGAGAAGCTTGGTCGCTGAGGCTCCATTAGATGTATATGCATATATGCATTTTAACTCCAATTTTGGCATCTTGTATGTGTTAAACTCCTTGAATATCTTAAATTCTAGCTATTGTTTATAATGAATTTAAATGAAATAGTTAATGCCATGATATTACAAGAATTGAATGTTGAGAATGCTTCATAAGAGTTATTAATGATACTATGTTGTGGAGTGTAATAAACATGCATTTATGAGCATATTGATTGATAATGGATTAAGTGGTTGAATGAAGCAATTAATGAAGTATTAATACACATGGGATCATAGATGATTGTCAATATGCATAATGAGTATGAAAAGGGGGAATTGAATGATTATGTTTTCTCTTTAATTTAATTGATGACTTAACATGATAATGCATGATGTGATGAGAAATATTGATAGGAAAAAGTTGTCATGGGACAATCCTTAGAGCCTTGGATGTAGCTTGAAATGAATGTTTGTTGTTACTGTTGTTAACTGCTGAAAAACCCATATTCACGTATGTGACTAGGTCTTAACGACCGTAAATCCCATCCCATGAACAAGATCACAACCCTGAATAATGTGCACAAAACGGGCAAAAGCTTTCATTACTTAGTTTAAAGTTTAGTTCATGGTTAGGGATTCTCGTGAATGAACCTTTATGGCCTCGAACACATAGTTCACACCCATGAATCCTACTTTAAATGATATATGGTGTACGTTTAATGGTTATAATGCAATGGCTATACACATGCCTTCAGGATGTTATGTTGAATGTATACTTGTATGAATATCAGTACACGAATGTGACATGATGAGTTTACATATGAACAAAGTATATATATTATAAGATATAAATGTATTAATGAAGTATAAAAAGATAATATGAACAAGTAAAGCCTAGGCTTAATACTAGGACTAAAAATAGGATAGGTGGCATGCCATTAAGAGGGTTCAGTATTGCAGTGATTATGATACAATGATTTTATACTCATCAATATGGCTTAAGCTCTGAAAGCGCCATTAACTTACGATGCCTCGATTTGCACATATATGTTTATACTTGTCAATATGGCTTAAGCTGTAAGAGCGCCATTGACAAGGATGCCTTAACTGACACACATGATTATAAATAGTGGCAGGGTGGCTTAAGCTTGGAGAGCACCATGTTCACAACTCGTATCCGAATAATACATGTTGAGTGTAGTTGGGTAATCAATCAAGCAGTCAATCAATCAATCATATGAAAGTGATTTAAGAACATAATGAAATGAAAAAGAGTTTCAAAAATACAAGTATACAAGAATACACATTAAATATGTTATATGCCATTAAAAAGGGATTATATGTTCTCTTTCGTATAGTTCAATGCTCAATGAGTTAGTTCATCCCCTAAGGTAAAATATCTACATGATAGTATGAATTCATTTCCATGCCTTGAATTCTTTAATGTATGATTGCATGTGAATTTTTATGCCTATATGTACCACTAAGCTTTTAGTAGCTTAGCATGTGGTTGTTTCCCTAGGCACGATAGAGTCTTATAGATATAGTCGAAGTTGAATAAGAAAAGCTAGCCTAGCATCAGACACAATAGTTCAAACCCGATATGGGTCAGTGATACTATATGTCATATTTTGTATTTTCTTCATCGTATAGGGATTTGGGTTATTTGTTAGAGGAGTGTTATAAAGGCAATCACCTTTAGCACTAATTGTACAAATTTATTTGATTAATAAAAGGCTTTTTGATTAATTTGATGTTCATTTAATATATGGATTGATAATGATCTTAAATCAATTAGTGAAGTCCTTGATATATAACATAGCATGAAGGAAATCATGATGAGATCGTGATATTGAGATTCTTATCATATGTAATTATGTTAATTATGTTAGTATCAAAATTATCCCTAGTCATAGGATTAATAAAATGGGACATTGTTAATTCGGACAGACTAGCACATGATACACTCCTTGATTAGATCAAGTAGTAGATCTCATAATCTATAAAAATTAGATGTTCAGAGTTAACATGTGGATGCTTGCTAAGTGAAACTTTTGGGTTAGAAATTATACTTTGTAATTTCTTATTTTTTATTCAAATCTTCACTTTACTGGGTTGTAGCAAACCACAACAATCCACACCAGGATGTCTCTAATGATAATCCATGCGAAGAATGAAGAAGAAACTATCAAAAGAAATGGTTTGAACAAATTCAAAATGCTAGCTTTGAAAGTGTTATTGAGAGAATTTTATTGCCTTAAGAAAATTTTTTCACAAAATTTTTTTTTCATGTCTATTTTCTATTATTTCATATCTTTTTTATTTGAATCAAATTCAAAGAAAATATCAAAAGTCAAAAATGGAGAAAAAGGAAATGAATGAATAGTAAATTGGCCATAATTGGCCTAATTAAAGCCAATTCATCCGTTGGCCAACAGAAGGCAGCAGCGCCCGCCCTGGGCCTACTGCTAGGCAGCCCAGCTACCTTGCTAGGCAGCCCAGCAGCTTCCCTAGCCCGCATGCACCTGTTCAGGTCCATGATCCTCCTGAATGATTTTTTTCGTGTGATCCATCCTGAAATAATTCTCTCATATTTTGGATCCCATCTAAGGCCATTTTACTCATTCTCTATATCTTCAACGCGTGTGACCCACTAGTTTCGCGGTTATGATGGCCACTTAAATTTAACAATTAATTTAAGCAAGTCATAAGCGGTGTCTAGTAATACATCATGACCCCTAATTGACCGGAAAGTCAGTGATTTGACTACGAACCTTCCCATAAACAATTTCATGCAATTATTTTGTTTCACCATTCTATACCCCACTTGGTTCAGAGTATGGACATGTGTCAACTCCCAATAGACTGTCTACATCATGTCTAGTGCAAGTAATATTAGTTCTTGTCCTTGAGGCTCATTAATCTATTAGATATGTTATTGAAGACTATATTTACAACATTTCCACTCCGACTAGAGATTCTCGAGTAATGACCATGACAAGTAGCCATAAGTATACACTCCTTCTCTTAGGAGTGGTGAATCCTTTGTTGGTTACCCAATTACCTTCGAATACCTCAAGTTGTATCCAATCACCACCCTATGAGCAACCTCCCTGAGGCAACAAAGAATAATCTCAAAATACAAAATCAATATCTAAGATATCCTTGAGTACCTCAAGTCTAAGGATACTTGCACCATTGCTATGATGAGACTATCATTAACTTTTGAATTGATTATCCATATGATTGTCTCATAGTTGATCATCCAATGTACCTAGCTACACTTAGCAAGCATCCACATGTTAACTCTAAACATCTCATGTTTATAGATTATGACATCAACTACTTGATCCAATCAAGGAGTGTAACATGTGCTAGTCTGTCCAGATTAACAATATCCTGTTTCATTAATCCTATGACTAGGGATAATTTTGATACTAATATAATTACACATGATAAGAATCTCAATATCATGATCTCATCATGATTTCCTTCATGATACGTTATATATCAAAGACTTCACTAATTGATTTAAGATCAAATTAATGAAAATGCCTTTTATTAATCAAATAAATTTGTACAATAAGTGCTAAAAGTGATTACCTTTAGAGCACTCCTCTAACAATTTCTCTACAGCTTGATGACTTCTCAATGCTTGTGTCTACTGCTATCAATATAGTGAAAAGAAGACAAAAAAATCATTGGAGAATGCTAGATGACCTACAGCTAGTATGGCATAGACTACTGATAAGAGAGGTCGATTCTTTTCAGGATAGTCCCAGGGTAGGGGATAGAGCTAAGGATAAAGTCACACTCAAACTAGTTCTTTTAGGAAGGGACTACCCTCTAGGTCTACATCATCCACTACTAGCACTCAAACAACTACGGATTTTGCTCCCTTATACGTTAGAGGAATCACAGAGGAGAGCAATGGGTGAACACAAAGGCTTGCTTTAGGTGTGAAGCCCTAGATCACAGAAGAAGGGGTTCCTTTTGTTGGCAAATTCTACACCCACACAAACAGCAATGTCAGCACCAGTTCAAAACATGAACCAATCATGAAGAGGTCATGCAGGACCCAGCCAGGTTATTTAAGAGACAGTGAATAGGCTGAGACCTAATAGAGCTTCGACTAAAGCATATGCAATGAAGACCCGTTAGGATTAGAGAGCCAAAAACATCATAGTGGGTATGTTTTCTTTACATGGCTCAGATTTATGTGCTTGACCCAAACTCTATATATTCTTATGTATGTGCATGTCTAGTCAGAACAGTATGGCAATAAAAAAGATAAAGTTTGAGATTGAGATCACAAACCCTTTAGAACACAGTGTAATTATGAACTGGGTATACAGAAGTTTACCTTTGGTTGTGCATGGTAAAAAAATTTCTGCAGATCTTATTGAGTTGTCATTCCAAGAGTATAATGTCATATTAGCTATGGATTGGCTCTCATAGCATGAGGCAGTTGTGGACTGCTGATCTACGATAGTTGTTCTTAAGACTTTAGAATAAGAAGAAGTGGTAGTAGTAGGTGAAAGGTTTCCACAGCCTCCACATATGGTCTCTATGATGAAGCCACAAAAGATGATTCAAAAAGGATATGAGGCTTATTTGGCTCATGTGGCTGACACCATGAGAAGAGTTCCATATCTCTAGGATATCCCTATAGTGAGGGAGTTTCCAGATGTCTTTCCAGATGATCTACTAGGATTACCACCAAATAGGAATGTCAAGTTCTCCATA
Organism: Triadica sebifera; assembly: GCA_023653625.1. Classification (NCBI taxonomy): domain Eukaryota; kingdom Viridiplantae; phylum Streptophyta; class Magnoliopsida; order Malpighiales; family Euphorbiaceae; genus Triadica; species Triadica sebifera. The sequence continues at coordinate 10,867,310 of CM042898.1, read as the reverse complement.
GAGCTCACACCAGGTACAACACTGATATCCATAATACCTTATAGAATGACACCTTCAAAGATGAAAGAGTTGAAATATCAGTTGCAAGAGTTTCTAGACAAGGGTTTTATCAGGCTAGTTTATCTCCTTGGTCGCACCAATATTGTTTCTAAAGAAGAAAGATGGGTCTATGAGGTTGTGCATAGACTATAGACAGCTAAACAAGATAACTATCAAGAACTGATATCTATTACAATAGATTGATGATATCTTTGATCAATTAAAGGGTGCAGAGTGTTATCCAAGATTGATTTGAGGTCAGGTTATGACCAGTTGAAGACAAAGGTGAATGATATAGCTAAGACAAAATTCAGAACCAGATATGGTCATTTTAAGTTTTTTGTTATGCCATTTGGTTTGACTAATGCTCCAACATCTTTTATGGACTTGATGAATTAGATCTTCAGGCCATACTTAGACCAGTTTTTAGTTCTTTTCATCGATGACATCTTGGTGTATTCACAAAATGAAGCAAAGCATAATCAACATTTAAAAACAATGTTGCAGATCCTCAGGGATCATAAGTTGTATGTCAAGCTCTACAAATGTGAGTTTTGGCTCGAGAAGTAGCTTTTCTTGGACACATTATGTCAGCAAATGACATCAGAGTTGATTCCAACAAGGTTGAGGCAATCTTGAATTGGAAGCATCCCTAGAATGTAACTGAAATTAGAAGTTTTCCTAGTTTCGCAAGTTGTTATAAGAGGTTTGTGAAAGATTTTTCATTTATTGCTTCTCCTTTGACCAGGATTTTGAGAAAATATGTGAAGTTTGAGTGGATTGACAAGTGTCAAGATAGTTTCAACAAGTTCAAGAGTATGTTGACAGAACCTCCAGTTCTTACACAACTAGTTCCCAATAAGAAGTATGTTATCTACAGTGATGCTTCTCACAATGGTTTAGGGTGTCTTGATGTAAGAAGGAAAAATGGTTATTTATGCCTCAAGGCAATTGAAGCCGGATGAGAAGAAATACTCCACACATGATCTTGAGTTGGTTGTCGTTGTGTTTGCTCTAAAGATATGGCATCACTACTTATATATGAAATTTTGTTTCATCTACACTGACCATAAAAGTTTAAAGTATCTTTCGATGTAAAAAAACTCAATTTGAGACAAGGTGATGGTTAGAGTTGATCAAGGACTATAATTATGTCATTAACTATCATCTAGCTAAGGCTAATTTTATGGTTGATGCCTTCAGCAAGAAGACTATAGCAAAGTTGCACATATGACCAATGATCAACCAAGAAATTAGAGATGCACAAATGCAAGATAGTAAGCTAGTTGAGATCACCAAGTTGGTCTCTAAGGAGGAGAGACCCGAAAACATTGTTGAACCAAATGGCAGTTTGTTTTACTAAGGCTGCATATGTGTGCCTAACATTACGAAATTGAGGCAAAGGATTTTAAAGGAAGTGCATGACATTAGATTTGTGATGCATCCAAGAACTAACAAGATGTACCATGATCTAAAAGGAAGATTTTGGTGGGTAGTTATGAAAAAAACATCACTAGTTCACAACAAGTTGTTTGACATGTCAGCAAGTCAAAGCAGAGCATCATGCATCTTCAGGTTTGATGCAGTCAAGCCAAAATGGAAATGGGAACGAATTAAAATAGATTTTATGGTTTTCTTACCTCTAATGCCGAAGAAGTTCGATGCCATTTGGGTTGTAGCGGATAGGTTAACAAAGTTAGTGCACTTATAGTCTATCAAAAAATATTATTCCTTGAACAAACTAGCAAAAATTGAGATATTATAGTTACATAGAGTCCCAGTTTCCATCATATTGAATAAAGATCCAAGATTCACATCTCAGTTTTCGAAAAGTTTACAATGAGCTTTAGGTACGAATTCAGTTTCACCACAGTTTTTCACCTATAAATGGACGGTCAGTCAAAAAGGGTGATATAGATTCTAGAAGACATGATGAGAAGTTGTGTAATCGAGTTTGAAGGTAGTTAGGAGAAATATCTACCATTAATGGAGTTTGCCTACAACAACAACTATCAATCTAGCATCTAAATGGCTCTTTATGAGGCACTATACAGTAGGAAATACCGAACATCATTATGTTGGATAAAGCTTAGTGAGCGGAACTTAGTAGGGCTAGAATTAGCATAAGAGACAGAGGAAAAAGTGAAGATTATACAAAAAAGGTTAAAGGCAGCTTCAGATAGACATAAATCTTGTGCAAATCTCAACAAAGGAGATAGAGAATATGAACTAGGAGACAAAGAGTTTCTTAAAGTTTCTCCATGGAAGAAGTTCCTAGGGTTTGGAAACAAGGGCAAGTTGGGCCCTAGATTTATTTGACCGGATGAGATCTTAGAATGGATTGGGCTAGTCACTTACAAGCCTGCCTTACCACCAGAGTTGAGTAAGATTCACAATGTCTTTCACGTTTCCATATTGAGGAAGTACAAGTCAGATCCTTCACATGTCATCATAGTTGAAAGCATAGAGATAAGACCAGATCTTACATATGAGGAAGAGTCAATTGAGATATTAGCTCATAAAGTCAAATAGCTCAAAAATAAGCAAGTATCATTAGTCAAAGTTCTATGAAGGAATCATTCAACATAAGAGACTACATGGGGAAACAAAGAAGTGATGAAAGCACAATACCCCCAACTGTTCCCACACAGTACCACAGGTAATTTTGAGGATGAAATTTTTTAAGGGGGAGAAAAATGTAACGCTCGCAATGAGGACCTAGTAAATAAGAGGGACTAAGGAAATTTAAATATGTGTTTAAGAGTTAAGGTATATGGAAAAAGTTGAAAAGAAATAAGAAAATGAAAAATCACATTGTTCACGCCCTTGACAATGCTTTTCATGACCATGAACCATCGCGAGATGAAATTTTGGGTTTTAGCTGATTCATAGTTGTGATAATGGTTGTAACACCCATGAATATCATTAGCTATAAAATTCCAACATATGTTCTTTCTTTCTCTCACAAACTAAACCCAAAAGAAAAACCCTAGGACTTGAATGTTCTTTCTATTTGAGACCAAATGTTGTGTTTTCTTTGATTTCTAGACCTTAAACACCAAACCAACACCAAAGATCAAAGTTTGAAAAAGTTCTTATGAGAGAGGAGCATAAAGTAGAAGTGTTCTTAAATAGGCCAGCCCATAGGAAGAAGAAGGGAGTTGAATCGTTCATCCTCGTTGTGTTTTCTTTGATCTTGGTGAGGAATCACGTTTCTCCTTCTTCTCATAAGCTTTCATAGTCTTTTAGTATATGGAATCCATTTTGGTAGAAACTCATTTCCATATGGGTTAGGGTTTCAGTTGAACATGAGTTTTTATGTTTATAGACCCCTATTTAAGCTTATTTAAGATCATAATATGCTTCAGTAAAAGGATTTACGAGATTAAAGTTATATAAAAAGGTTAAGGTTAGGGTTTGAGCTTTATAACTTTTAAAGGCTAACTTTTTATTTATAGAAGTTGATGGATACATGTTATATATAATAGGAATTGAAAGAGGAGATGGTGAAATCAACCAACAAGAGAAGCTTAGTTTTTGAGACTCCATTAGAGGTATGTACATATATGCATTTAAATTCGAATTTTGGCATATTGTATGTGATAAATTCCTTGAATGTCTTAAATTCTAGCTATTGTTTATAATGCATTTAAATGAAGTAGTTAATGCCATGATATTATAAGAATCGAATGTTGAATATGCTTGATAAGAGTTATTAATGATACCATGTTATGGAGTGTAATAAATGTGCTAAATGTGCATTTATGAACATATTGATTGATAATGATTTAAGTGGTTGAAAGAAGCAATTAATGATATATTACTACATATGGGATCATAGATGATTGTCAATATGTATAATGAGTATGAAAAGGGGAAATTGAATGATTATGTTTCTCTTGAGTTTAAATGATGACTTAGCATGATAATCCATGATGTGATGAGAATGTTGCTAGGAAAAGGTTATCATGGGACAATCCTTAGAGCCTTGCATGTGACTTGAAATTAATGGTTGTCTTTAATATTATTAAATGCTAGAAAACCTATATTCACACCACCTCCTCCCCCCCCCCCCTCCGTGACTAGGTATTCATGACTGTGAATCTTATCCCACAAACAAGATCACACCCATGAATAATGTGCACAAAATGGATAGAAGCTTTCATGACTTAGTTCACCGTTTGGTTCGTGGGTAGTGGTTCCCATTAATGAACCTTCACGGCTGCGAACACATAGTTCACACCCGTGAATCATGTTTTAAATGATATATATTGTATGTTTTATGGTTATAATGCAATGGCTATACACTTGCATTTATTATATTATGTTGAAAGTATGCTTCACATGATGAGTTTACATATGAATAAAGTATGTATGTTATAAGATATAAATAACTTAATGAAATATAATATGATAATATGAACAAGTAAAGCCTTGGCTAAATACTATGACTAGAAGTAGGATATGTGATGTGCCATTAAGGGTTTCAGTACTGTAGTGATTATGATACAATGATTTTATACTCATCAATATGGCTTAGGCTTTGGAAGCATCATTGACTTAAGATGCCTCAATTAGCACACATATGTTTATACTCGTCAATATGGCTTAAGCTCTTGGAGCACCATTGACTGAGACACCTCGACTGGCACACGTGATTATAGACAATGGTAGGGTGGCTTAAGCTCAAAGAACGCCCTGTTCAAAACTTGTATCTGAATAGTCCATGTGGAAAGTTTTTGGACAATAAATCAATCAATCATATCAAAGTGATTTAAGAACACAATGAAATGAAAAGGAGGTTTAAAAATACAAATGTATTATAATACACAGTTACTACGTTATATATTATTAAAAGGAATTATATGTTCTCTTTTGAATAATTCAATGCTCAATGAGTTAGTTCAACCCATAAGGTAAAGTATTCACATAATAGTATGAATTCATTTTCATGCCTTGAATTGTTTAATGTATGATTGCATGTGAATTTTTATGCCTACATATACCACTAAGTTCTCAATAGCCTAGCATGCGGGAGTTTCTGCAAGCAAGTTAGAGCCTTGCATATAGAGTTATAGTTGAAGAAGAAAAGTCAGCCTAATGTCAGAGACAACAATTCAAACCCGACACAAGTCGGTCATACCACATGTCATATTTTGTATTTTATTCATCGCATAGAGATTTGGGTTATTTACTTGGATACATATCTTGTATTTATACATATATTGTAGTTGTTGTAAAGACATATATTTTTGTAAACATCGGGCCTTCCAAGCCTTAAACATATTATTTTCTCTTATATATATGATGATGTTTCTATTAGATCAAAAGATTTCTCTATAGACAATTTTATATGCGAGATGTTGTAATATGGTTTTATATGCAAAGGAAGTATTTATGAAAAAGGATTTTCCAAAGAAAAGAAAAGTTTTAGAATTTCATAGGATTTCTACACACCAGTTTCCATTGCATCCTTTCGTTTAGTCAGGTTAATCTTGGTTAGGCGATAAAACGCTACATCTAGATTCAGGCACGAGGAATGGTTCTTCTACTTTTTCTTCAAAGTTTTTTCTTAAAATTTCAACTAACACTATGGCTTCAAGAATTGGTTCCTCCAAGGCTCAAAGAAAAACATAGCCTTTAAGCTCCATGTGGACTCCATGTTCACCATCTAGGAAAGACATTTCCATCAAAGGTATTGTCCCCTAAAAAGCATTTTATCTTGTCTTCCAAAAATTTTGATTGGGATTATATCAAGACTCTAGGATTGGAGAAGAACATAAAGGTCTGGCTCAAGAAATGTGGCTTGTTGGAATTAATTTATCAATATTTATAAGCCTACTTTCAACGAAACTACATTAGAGTTCTTAAGCACCTTAGAAGCCTCTTCAATCGACAAGGTTTCTTTCCAGCTATGCAAATAAGAGAAAACTCTCACTGCAGCTAAGTTCACTGACATTTTTAAGGTACCACATGAGAGATTGGTCCAGGAAAGTGAAGCAAAGGACTTCAATCCTCGCTCTATATAGCATAATTTTGGAGGCCTTACCAATTGGGATGTCAATAACATAAAAAGTACACATCTTATGTCTCCAATTCACTGTTATAACCATCATTTTCTTACCTACAATATCTTTGCTAGAGTCGACAACAATGGATGAATTTGGAAGTTTGAGTAATTGTTACTTAAAGGCTCAAAAGGATGAGCCAGTGGCTTTATCGATGTGGTTTGCATCGCTTCTTTCCATGGCCACAAAGCCTTTAGGTGACATTCTCATTGAGAGTAATGTCACTCACTTGGTAATGGAGCTTGACCTTATGAATCTCAGGGACCATACCTACATTATAGTCCCGGCATCCCCTAAAGACCGACTTGAAGTTGAGTCCTTCATTAAAATAACAATTGCTATCAGAATCCTCTTTAAGCAATATGTCTACTACCATTTCAATACATTAGGGGACAAGGTTTCTTGCAAGGCTAATGACTCTAAAGCTAATCTTCAAGAGATTCAGCAGAGGAAGAGAGCTTAAGTGAGTTTTCTGATGCCTTAACAGATGAAACTAAGACCCTGGTAGCTAGTGAGGCATCATCCTCTACACCAGACTCGACACAGAAGTTGATGGCTTTCATTGGTGCTCGTTTTGATTTACTTCATGAAACCATGTTTTTTTAGCAATCCATTGACAAAAGATGGAGGACCTCAAGTATAACATTGACTCATGCTTCATTAGTCTCAAGGATGATGTGGCTCACCTTTAAGCTTGGCTTGATGAAGGCAAGCCTTGATTTATCTTCTAGCTTTATTTTTTGTTTTAAGAACATTAGGAATATTATCATCTTTTATGTTTGTAATGAAGACCTTGTATCTTTTTGTTTTTTTAGTAATGCATATGGTTTTGGTTTAATCTTGATCATTGTAATTTCCTCTCTTTTTGCTTATTTTCTTTTTGATTGTGACAAAAGGGGGGAGAAAAAATTATATGCAATATGTATGCATACCATACTTTATGTTTTATACCTTGAATGGCTTCAAATGCCTTTGTTTTTATCCATATAATTGGTATGCTTATACTAATTAATCTTTGGTTAATTCTTCTTCAATTTCATAACTTATATGCTTATGGCTTAAAATGTTGCACTCTTATGTTATTTATATTTAATCTTTTATAAGCATCTTTTAAGGGTAAATTGTTTGTCACTATTTTGATGATAACACACAATTAGGTAATAGAAAATTTAACCATATTTTGTGTTTTAAGTTGTTATATAGGTTAAATGTTCCTTAAACCAATAAATCCAGTTGATGAAAATGAATTGAAGTTGAAAGAATAAAATTCAAAAGACATTCAAGCCTGTGATATTTTTGTTACACCCATGAATCAAGTTCACGCTCGTTATTGCAAATAATCACACCCGTGAAAGAGGAATTTCAAGCCCATGAAAGTATTGGTCACGCTTGTGAAAAGTTAGTGCCAAAGTTTCATATTCAAATTTTCATGGTTGTCAAGAATTTGTCTACCCGTGAAGTATGACTTGTCACATCCATGAAAAACTAGTCATGACCATGAATGATTAAGACAAATCTAGTAGCTTGTCTCACAACCAGCTTCACCACTTCAATCATGACTTGCCAAGAACAGTCACGCCTATGAATCTGGAAAGAGAAAATTATCAAACATGAATGGAAAAGTTATTGAATGGCTATATTTGCATTTATTTCACTCTAAACGACTTTACTTCTTATGGAAAGTATAAATACAATACATTTATGACTTCTACAGGTAAGAAAACCAATAATCAAGCTTCTAATCTTTGTAAAGCTTTGTGCATTTGTTAATTTCCAATAATTTCTTTAAATCTTCATTGGAAACTATAATTGATTAGTTTTGTTGAGCATTGTAATTGGTGAGTGTATTCATTCGTCTAATCAATTACTCAATAATGAGATTAAGAGAGTTGACTTATAAGTCAATCACTTTGTTAGGGTTTTTATGAGAGTCATTAAAATACAAGAATTTGGTTGTTATGTTAGCCATTAAAATACAAGGAGTTTCTGGGTTACGTATTAGCTAATAGTGTAAAACATTATAGTTGAAAGTGAGCTAAGAAAAACTCCATTATAACATTTTTTGTTAGTGTTGCGATTGAGGAGAGGACATAGATTTTGCTAACAACCGAATCATTATAAATCTTATGTCTCTAAAATCTTTTCTTCCCCTCTCTAATAATTTTTGGTATTTGCTTTAGCAAAATTTTTAACTACCAACCAACTCAACCTCCCTTATTGGTTATTGTTTGGGCAAAATTGTTATATAATACATATATTAGTGACTATGAACATTATCATAAATTTATATTTTTTGTGCTTAGAAAAAATTGGCTAACATATTTGACAAAATATTTTGCAAAAAAAAAAAAGAAGAAAAAATTCTGACACATTTGTATCTTTCGTCACTTAAATTGGACAAAGGTGATGCAATGATATTGTCAAAATTATGGTCAAATAATTAATGAAAAAATATAATATTATCATGAAAAAATTTGGTGACAATAAATATTGTCATTAATTACTATGAATTTGTCATTGAAAGATTTCTCTTCAGAATTTTAATGTAAAATTCTACCTCTAAAAGTTTATGTGATGAATTTCTTTTTATCGTCATTAAATATGTTAATTAGTGAAGCTATAAAAGATTTATAGTGACAAAAGTAATGGTCATCACAAAAGAAAATGTTACAATGACGATTATGAAATTTGTAGTTGTTAATTAACAAATTGTGATAATTTTGTATATGTTAAGGAAATTCAGATTAAATTGTGTAATTTCTTGTAGTGAATATGCATCTACCAATCTCTAACATAGGAACAATAAAATTGAACAAATTTTTGACACTATAAAATGTTCTACATATACCATAATTCATTTTCAACTTAATATCGACTTTTAAATTGGCTCTTCATTCTTGTACTCTCATATTCACTAGTGATATCTGTGTAATTCAAGACCTATGGAATGGGAAGAGGATTGGCTCAGTTAAACAATTTTAAGCATTGTGTTAGAGAAGTGCTCTAAAGGCAATCACCTTTAGCACTTATTGTGTTATAGTTATCTTAAATCAATTAATGAAGTCCTTGATACATAATATAGCATAAAGGAAATCATAATGAGAACATGATATTGAGATTCTTATTATGTGTAATTATATTAGTATCTAAATTATCCATAGTCAGAGAATTAATGAGACGAGACATTATTAATTCAGACAGACTATCACATGTTACACTCCTTGAATGGATTGAGTAGTAGATCTCATAATCTGTAAATATGAGATGTTTAGAGTTAACATGTGGTTGCTTACTAAGTGTAGCTAAGTACATTAGATGATTTTTTATGAGACGATAATTTAAATAATCTATTCAAATGTCAATGATAGTCTCATTATAGTAATGGTGCAAGTATCCTTAGACTAAGCTACTTAAGGACATCTTGGATACTAATTCTGCATTTTGATACTATTCCTTATTGCCTCAGAGAGGTTGCTTATAAGATGGTAATTGGGTATAGCTTGAGGTATTTAAAGGTAATTGGATAACTAACAAAGGATTCACCACTCCTGATAGGAGGAGTGTATACCCATGGCCTCTTATCGGGATCATTACTCGGAAATCTCTGGCCGGAGTGAAAATTTCATGAAGATAGTCTTCAATGAAATATCTAATAGAGTAATAAGCCTTAGGGACAAGAACTAACATTACTTGGGCTAGATTTGATGTCGTCAGTCCAGTGGAAGTTGACACATGTCCATACTCTAAACCAAGTGGAGTATAGAATGGTGAAAATAATAATTGCATGGAAATTGTCTATAGAAAGGTTCATAGTCAAACCACTGATTTTGAGATCAATTGGCAGCATGATGTGTCGCTAGATACTGCTCATGACTTACTTAAATAAATCGTTAATGTAAGTGTTCAGCATAACCGGGAACCTAATGGGTCGCACGCATTGAAAATGTGGAGAATGAGTAATATGCTCTTGCATATGATCCAAACTATGAAATAATTATTTCAAATTGGATTGCGAAGAGATCAAGAAAAAATCCCTCGTCATGAGCAGTCATGGGCCCGTGTGGACCCACTGGCCAAGCAAGATGTTGTGTCACGAGCCCGCTAGCTAGGCAGGCCCATGCCACACGCTAAAGCACACTGCACAACGCACAACAATTGTGGTCTTTAGGCCAATTATGGCCACTTGCTATTCATTAAGTTTTTTTGGTCCATTTTTCACTTTTCATCTTCTTTTTTAATATGATTCATATTGAAAAGACATAAAATAGCATAAAAGAGATATGGAAATGATTTTTGGTGAAAAAAATCATTTTTAGACACAAAAATAAATCTCTCAAAAACATATTCATAGCTAATACTTTAAATATTTTTCACACCATTTTCTTTTGATCGTTTCTTCTTTATATCTTCATGTGAATTATCGTTAGCGATATCCTAGTATAGATTATTGTAATTTGCTACAACCCAACAAGGTGAATATTTTAATAATAAATAAAAAAATTACAAAGTATAATTTCTAACCTTTATGTTTGATAAATTAGTTTTAATGGCACAAACATGATCTTTTATTTCAGATTTCAGAAAAATTTTATTTTTTCGTTGTATTTATAAATGAGATTCCTCTTTAAAACCCAATAGTGGTATCGGAGACCCCTTGTGTCCATTAAAATTAATTTTAATTGAAAGTACAATGGAATTGCACGGTTTTGATGATTTTGAATTAATAGATTTAAAAAATTTAAATTAATTTGTAAATTTTGTTTTACATATTTTTTTCTCTAATCTGATCATGAGTTGACTAAGAATGGTCATTTTGAATGAAAAATAGATTGAATGTAATTTAAATAATTAATTTTGGATTTATTTCAAAAATGCTGAAAATTGCATTGTTTATGAAAATATATTGTTGTTTGGATTAATTGATATCGAATGAGTCGTTTTGACCATACAGGTGTATTGATTCGTTTATTTTAGTAATTTTGGCTAGTGCAAAAAAAATATTTTGATGAACTTGAGCTGACCTAAAGATGCTTAGAATGATGATTTGAGATTCTAGAAATTTTTAGAATTTTTTGAAATTAATTTTGAATTAATTTAAATTGAGCAATGGTAATTTTAGTATGACTAGAATTTGATATGCATATTTAAATTAAATTATTTAATTCTGATATTATAATAATTTCATTTTAATGTGAATTAATTTTTAATTAATTCTAAAAATATAGAATTTAATTTAATTTAATTAAATATTAAACTCCACATTAAAATAACATACAATATAAATTTATCAAAACAAATTAGGCAATTTCGGTTCAAACGTTGAATCGATTTTCAAATTAAAATCCAAAATTGTCAATTTTATTTCATTTTATGCATTAGAAAATGCATGTTAGGGGTGTATGGAAGGCATGATGGATGATTATGGATTTAGGCCTAATGTAATTGAGTATGCATGGATTTGTTATATTTTATGGTAAATCTGGCATGCGTGTCCTTGCCTTTCTATCTTTCTCATGTATTTTTCTTATCATCTTACTCTCCTTAAAAGTAAATTAAGGTTTTCTTCACTTTAAAATATGTAATTAGATTACATAGGATTAGGATAGAATGAGATACAAAAGAGCAAGAAGCGAAGAAGGTGGTGCCATAAATAAGAAGACTTAGAAATATGAATTTGATTTCTATTTTGGATTTGTAAATTTATGTATATACCATGGTAAGACCTAGTCAATCTCTTTTTATCTCAAGAGATTGACTTTAGCATATCCATAATCATGTCATATAGTTAATGTAACTATCTTTATATATCCATATGATAAATGTATGATATATAAAAGCATATAAAAATAAAATGATGTAAAAATAAAATGATGAGACTTAACGTAATCTCTCGCTAAATAAACAATTAAGTCCTACACCTTTCATTAATATGGCGAGAACTAGAGTTCTTCTAGAATTAGGGTTGTTGAGTTACGTCAAGATTGCTCTATAAGAATATGTTCAAACCACTAAAATTAGATTTCATAATTAATGGCTTGGACTTAACCGGTATCATTAGATTGTTGGATTTGTGCCAAGGTTAATGTGTATTGGAGGTAAAGTTGGGTTAGTGTATATGAGATGTACATATATCAAACGTTGATAGCCTAATGCATGTGCACACATCAATTAGTTGATAGCACAAGATTTGATAGTTGCATTAATAATGCAATTGGTATGGATTACATACCTACCAACCAAACTAAGGATGACTTGTTGAGTTGCCTCAAGGTTATTCTTAGCTAGTTGGAATCGACCCACTAGGAGAACTTCCATATAGGTTCTCTAAAGTTCATAATGAGGGCTATGGATTCGCAATAAATAGTGGGAGTCAAAATGTGATTTATTAAAGACCTAATAAACATTTATTTATATCTATATTCTAACATGCTCTATTTTACATCTTAGTCACTAGAATCATCATCATATCAACGAGTGTGAATTTGCGATCACCAATGGAATCAAATACCGGGCCTAACTTTTTGAATTGGCTAAGGAATTTGAGAATAGTTTTTAAATCCAAAAAGATTGATTATGTCTTATATGAGGATATCAAAAACATCTCGATGATAGTGAGATGGCAAGCTGCATTATGCTTGCCATTATGTCAACTCAATTGCAAAAGCAGTATGAGGCTATAAATGGTAATTCTATAGTCTACAATCTAAGGGAGATTTTTTATGATCAAGTACATTCTGAAATGTTCAAAACTTCAAGGCTATTATCCCGCACTAAGATGGTTGAGGGGACATCTCCAATTCAATATGCACTGAAGATGAATGGCTATATTAAGAGGTTGGCACTCAACCACAAAACCATGGTGTTGTAGTTAGAGGATCGGATACACTTGAGCTTAGCTACAGTACACGGCCCAATCCACCACGCTCCGCATTGCGCGAAGGCATTACCCGGCCCACACAGATATTTATTCTCTGACAGGACGCGGAACCCCATTTTGAGGATTTCGCGAATCGAACTCGTGACCACAGCCTTTGCTCAAAGGCTCTGATACCAACTCAACCACAAAACCATGGTGTTGTAGTTAGAGGATCGGATACACTTGAGCTTAGCTACAGTACACGGCCCAATCTAAAGTTGTCGCAAGAAGCCTTGTTCCAGATACATGAAAACTTGGCAGCTTACTCCCTCTACTATTCAACCACCTCAGCAGATCCCAACAGAACTATTTGCCAGACAGCATGGCACGGGCAATATAAGCATCAGATTTGCTGGCTATCAGGATCATATTGACTTAATTCTAACTGGCTTGTTCAATAGTTTTTCACATTTTGTGCTTAACTATAGAATGAACCAAATCTAAACCATTATTCCTGAGCTGATTAACATAGTCAAGACAACTGAGCCATCTACCAAGAAGGACAGTAAGGTTATGATGCTAGTGGAATTTTCTAGTTCTAAGAAGAAGAACTTTAAGAAGAAGAAGAAGTCTATGAAGCCTAAGGGAGGTATGGCCAAGAAGAAGGCCAAGGAGACTACCCCAAAGGGGACATGCTTCTATTGTGGCAAGGATGACTATTGGAAGAGAAACTGCAAGGCTTACTTGGAGTCCTTGAACAAGAAGGCATCTTATGCCCCATCTACTTAAGGTATTTTTATCATTGACATTAATATTGTTTCCAATAATAATATATGGATATTTGATACCGGTTGTGGCACACACATATATATTAATATGCAAGGCCTAAGGAATAGTGGTAGCTCAATAAGAGAGAGTTGGACCTACGTGTCAAAAATGGAGCAAGGGTTGCTGCATGTGACGCTCCACTTATATATTAGGGATAATCCTGCATATATAAGAAGGATGTCATAAGCTTAACACGATAAATCTATTTGACTAAGTTTTTCTATCGTTTAAATTAAAAAAAAAATCATTTATTTATATTAGATTTGGCTTATCGTTCTAGTTATCAAAATATATAATATATATCACCATGTCATATATAATTATGGTAGTTGATTAAGTTACATAGTTGATCATTTGTGGCATACCAGCCTCACACATGACTATTTACAATATAATATCAAAATATAAGACATGCTCCTGAACTAAATACATAACATATCTACCAAAATCTATATGTCTGGTCAAACAAAAAAAAACATGATAAGTAACTAACACTCTAACTATATCTCTTGTACCTCCGCTGATATGGGCTTGGATTTCTTCTTGATCAACTTTACTATCTACTAACTATCGTTCCAATTCCTGCGTGAGAAGAATCCACGCTAAGCTATCTCTAGCTTAGTGATACATATAAATAATAAAGTTTTCCCCAAGCAGTCACACAAATGCATGTCTCAAATAAAATCATGGCACATCAACTTTTATTACATATTTATCATATAAAATAAATAAATACATAACATAAAAAAATAAATAAATAATTAAACATGATAACCTTATTCAAAAATTAAATTTGCACCACCTCATGCAAGCATTTTATACTTTACTACTTACATCAAGTAATAAATTTCATATTCCATTCCATAATTTATTAGCCTAAAATCTCGTTCCCCGACTGTCCGGATACGGGGTGTGAAATAGGGGCGCTCGTGGAACTTAAGCCACCCTACTCACTATAATCTCAAGTCAAGGGTGCTCGCGGAGCTTCAACCACCTTGACCTAGTAAAATCATTTGTCTATGTGTAAATAGGAGCAGGGGCGCTCAATGAGCTATAGCCACCCTGTCCTTAATTTATATCAATATCGGTAACGAACTTCCCCCTAATGGTGCACCATCTATCCTATGTCAGTCCTCAGGTAGAGAAATGAGCAATTAACACCATTAATTACTTGTTTCTATAAATCAATACTTATTTCATATTAACATAATAATATAAGCACAACTTATTTCAACACCATATAATAGCATGACCTTTTATCAAATATTAGCATAATGTTAAGTTCATAGTTAATAACATTTCTATAATATTAAAACATGCCATAATATATAATTTATATCAGGCACACACAAACATACATAAAGGGCAAACTAGAATACAAATTTTTACAAACCTCACTAATGTTTTTCTTTTCCAAAATATACACTCAGAGCTTGTTCACTTCTGTTGTTCTTATTATTGTTGTGATCCTAATTTAAAAATATAATTAATTAATACCTTGATAAAATATTTATTCTTAATATAATTTAAATAAATCACTACAATTTCTTTTAAGCTAGAACAAGACCTCTATAGATTGTTGGATTAATAACTTTTTCTAAAGTTATCCAATTTATATGATTCTTGATCCTAATTAAATATAACATATAAAAATAGCATATACTAAAATTTCAGAATTTTTTAACAACATCACAATATTTGGTATAATTTTAAATATTATCTTATTTTCTGCCCTTAGGCAGTTTCGAGGTACCATATTAAAAACTTTATAGTTTTCAATGTGTATTTTCAATTATTCTGAAACGTTATATACAGTTATATAAGTTAATGTTGAAAATTTTTCATGTTTAACATATTTCCATATTCGGTCTCTAAGATTCTCAAATATTGGAGGATCTATAACTGGTTTAACATAAAGTATCAACCCAACCAATTCAATTGTTCAGCTCATAACTCACCTAATACATGACATTTTAAGGTGGGACTTTTACAGGAATTTAGATAAGACATAGAATTCACATTTTTAACTTTGGGTAATTCGATCTAAAAGCAGGTCAAATATAAAGACGAAATTACTGGAGCTGCACAAGTACCAGAACACTACTCAATCAAGGAACAGCTATAATTCATTTCACTATAACGCAACCTACAAAAGCGATATTTATACGAAATTTTGCAGAGACTAAATAAAATATATACCTATAACTTTCATTTTTTACAAAACCTCAGATTAAGCTACCAAGATGATCAATATTTACAAAAATCGTAGGTTATTCAGTTGATATGTCTCCCCGAACCAGTTTCACCCCAATGACAATTTCTCTTCATATACTCAAAATAATTCAATACAATTTGACATAAAGATACACAAGACATATATGAACAACTTGTATGTTTAACACTTCCCCAAATGTTATTCACAAGATAATCAAAAATAGAGTAGAATATCCTGTAAAAACATAACCAAAAAAGTTCTAATAACACAATAATCATGGGAAAGATATTTCTTACCAAGATCAGATTTATTTGTAACAAATTTTCTTGCAAATTAAGAAGAAGAGGATACAAATTTTGGACTGTGATATGGAGGGAGGAAAAGGGATGATGAAGAAGAAGAACTAAAGGGTTGAAGTTGGAAGCAAATGGCCAAAAGAAGTCTTACTTGACTTCAGCCCCACTTTCACGATTTTGCTGTGTGTTTTTTTTTACTTTATTATTTATTTATTTTTCTTTCATTTATTTATTTTCACATATTTACTTATCACTAGTCTCTTTTATTTTTTTACCAAAAATACAACTTAATTATGTGTTCTAATTTAATCAAATTTATCATGGTTATCAATTTAATTTATTTTAATTTCTAATTTAATCATTTATTCCATCTATTTTAATCTCTATTATCTATCATGTTTTTTCTATTTATACCACTTACTTATTCTAATTAAATCCTAATTAATGGGCATTACAATTCTCTCCCCCTTAAGATGTTTCGTCCTCAAAACATACCTAATGCATCGTCACTGAACGAGTGAGGGTATTGAGCTTTCATCACCTCCTCATTTTCCCATATTGCTTCTTTGATTGCATGATTCCTCCATAGTACTTTCACTAATGGTACTCGCTTGTTTCTCAACTCCTTAACTTCTCTTGCAAAAATTTGGACTGGTTCTTCTTCATATGTCAAATCTTGCCTCACCTGAATGCTTTCAGCAGGTATGATGTGATTAGGATTTGATCTATGTCGTCTTAACATTGAGACATGGAAAACATTATGTATTTCACTCAACTCCGGTGGTAGAGCGAATCTATAAGCAACAGGTCCAACTCTTTATAATATTTCATAAGGTCCGATGAACCTTGGACTTAACTTGCCTCCTGAGATGTGAAGCAGGGATCTTTGTCAGACACAATAGAAATAGGCACTCCATGTAGTCGTACAACTTCATTCATATAAATTTCTGCCAATTTATTCAGTGGATAGTCCTTTCGGATAGGTAAGAAATGCGCTGACTTTGTAAATTTGTCCACTATGACCCATACAGTATCATGATTCTTTGAAGTCAAAGGCAATCCAGTCACAAAATCCATAGTGATCCATTCCCACTTCCATTCTGGAATAGAAATTGGATGTAACAACCCTGAAGGTACTTGATGTTTAGCCTTGACCTGTTGACAAGTCAAACATTTTGAAGTGTATTCTGTGATGTCCTTTTTCATACCTGTCCACCAGTATCTGTTCTTCAACTCTTGGTACATCTTGTTACTCCCTGGGTGCATAACATATTTGCTTTCATGGGCCTCTCTAAGAATCCTCTGTCTAAGATCTTCTACATCAGGCACACATAATCTGTCTTGAGAGAACAGTCCACCATCTAAGTCCATAATGAATCCACGTCTCTTCCCCTTAGAGATCAACTCAGCTAATTCAATTAGCTTTCTATCTTCTCTTTGTGCATCCTTGATTTCCTACATAAGAGTGGGTTGAAGGTGCAACTCTGCCACCATCTTTCTGCTTTAAGCATCTGCTACTACATTAGTTTTGCCTGAATGGTAGTCAATCACACGATTATAATTCTTTATTATTTCTAGCCATCTTCTCTACCTCAAATTCAATTCTTTCAGTGAGGGAAGATATTTTAAACTCTTGTGATATGTGTAAATGAAATACTTCTCCCCATATAAATAATGGCGCCAAATCTTCAATGCAAAAACTATAGCTGCCAACTCCAGATCATGGGTAGGATAATTCTTCTCATGCGACTTTAACTGTCTAGAAGCATAAGCATCCACATTTCCATCTTGCATCAATACACAACCCAATCCATTATGAGAAGCATCACTATAAATGACATACTCCTTATTAGGAATCGGTTGTGTCAAAACAGGGGCCTTAGTGAGCGTACTTTTAAGCTTATCAAAACTAGCTTGACACTTATCGGTCCACGCAAATTTAACATCCTTTCTCAATAGTCTTGTTAAAGGAGAAGCAATCATTGAAAAACCCTTGACAAATCTCTGATAATATCTAGCTAAACCCAAGAAACTTCTGACCTCGGTCACATTCCGTGCAGGCTTCCAACTCACAATTGCCTCAACCTTGTTAGAATCCGCTTTAATGCCTTCTGTAGAGATAATGTGTCCCAAAAATGTAACCTCCTTTAACTAAAACTCATATTTTGAGAGTTTGGCATAAAGCTTATATTCTCCGAGAGTGTGCAATGCTATTCTCAAATGTTTTTCATGTTCTTCTGAATCTTTAGAATACACCAAAATATCATCAATGAAAACAAAAACAAATTGATCAAGATGTGGACTGAAGATCCTATTCATAAGATCCATAAATGCTGCTGGAGCATTAGTCAGCCCAAATGGCATAACCAAAAACTCATAATGACCATATCTAGTTCTAAATGCAGTTTTAGCAATATCCTCCATCTTCACCCTTAATTGATGATAACCAGATCTCAAGTCTATCTTGGAAAATACTCCTGCACCTTTCAGTTGGTCAAAGAGATCATCAATCCGCGGTAATGGGTATTTGTTCTTGATGGTCACCTTATTCAATTATCGATAATCAATACATAGCATCAAATATCCATCCTTCTTTTTCACAAACAATACTGGTGCACCCCATGTGGATGTACTTGCTATAATAAAACCCTTATCAAAAAGTTCTTGCAACTATGCCTTAAGTTCTTTCATCGCTGATGGGGCCATTATGTATGGAGTCTTTGATATAAGCATAGTTCCTAGAACAAAATCAATAGCCAACTCTACCTCTCTCTCTAGAGGCAACCTAGGTAACTCATCAGGAAACACATCTGGAAATTCATTTACCACCGAAATATCTTCAAGATTTGAACCTCCCTTTCTGGTGTCAATCACATGGGCCAAATAAGCTTCACACCCTTTCTCATCAATCTCCTATTCATTATGGATATGACTTGAGGATGTTGTGAAAATAATTCACCTTTCACAATAATTTCCTCCTGATTTTCCATCTTAAGTACCACAAATTTACACTTGCAATTCACCACTGCTTCGTGACGTGAGAGCCAATCCATGCCTAATATGACATCATACTCATGGAAATCAAGTCTGCAGAAAGCACCTTCCCATGCACAACTAAAGGACAATTCCTAAATACTTTATTCACTATTACACTGTGACCCCAAGGATTCTTAACTTCAATTCCATATACTAGGTTTTCTTTAATCATATTATGTTGGCTAGGTGTACTAGCGCAAATATAGGAATGTGAGGAACCTGAATCTATGAGTGCACAAATGTCAACATCATATAATGAAAACATACCAACAATAACATCTGTTTTCGCCTGATCTTCCTTTGCTTTCATGGCATAGGCTCAGGCTGGAGCTCTGCTGGATCTAGGTCTATTCACTGTCTCTGAAATAGCCTGCCTCGGTCAGCCTGGTCCTCATCTGACCTGAACTCTGGGCTAAGTTGGAGCTGACCTAGTAGTCTGAGTAGGAATACCACCTATAAAGAGTGGGCAATCCCTCCGTATATGTTTCTTGGACCCATATCTAAAACAAGCACCTGTGACACACCAACATTCCCCTCGATGGCTCCTATTGCAAATGGTACATGCTGGTATATCTTCCTTACCAACTTGAGGTTGTGAATTGGTTGTAGCAGAAGGTACCTTAGAGGGCGGTCCCTTCCTAAAAGACCCTATTTGTGAATAGCTAAAACCCTTTCCTTGTCCTCAATTCTGTGAACGGCTAGTAAAGAAACGACTCTTCTTCCTAGTGAATTGAGTCTCAAGAGTAACTGACTTTTTAGAAGATTCTTCTATTTCTCTCTTTTTCCTTTTTTCAAGGCTGAGTGCTGCAGAAACTAACTGAGAAAAATTGTTATGCTGAAGAGCAGTCATAATATCTCCAACCTCTTCATTAAGGCCATCTTCAAATCTTCTGCATTTATCTCCTTCATTTGCAACTGATTTAGGAGCATACTTGCTCAGTCTGGAAAAATCCCGCTGATACTCAGTCATTGACATTTTACCTTGCTTGAGATTTATGAACCCTTTCTTTTTCTCATCAATATAGATCAACAGAATATATTGCTCTCTAAATTCAGAGAGGAAGGAATCCCATGAGACCGGTTCCACCATATCTGGCTTGGTAAGAACTGATTTCCACCAATCATTTGCCTCATCTTGGAGTAGAGAAGTAGCAAATCTAGCTTTGTCATATGCTTCCACTTGCAACTCTTTAAAAATTCTTTCAATCTTTTCCAACCAATACTCAGCTGCAGTTGGATCCTCATCTTTCTTACCATAGAAATCCGAAGCCCCTTACTTACGAAGCTTATCAATTGTTACTTTTGGTTTAGGTGGTGGAACTAGGGTAGGCTGAGGAATGGCTCATACCATCTGTTAGAATAATCTAGTCATCTGTTGTATAAAAGGATTTTGATCAGGATCAATATGTTATGCTCCCTGTGGTGGGGGATTTGGAGTAGCATTTTGCCCTTGCACACTCACTGCACTAGGCTGATGAGGAGTCCTAGTATCATGAGAGTCGGTACTCTCAGCCATATCCCGTTCATCCGAAGACATTTTCCTACAATCCTACAAGTTGCCTAGAAAAAAGCCCATATCTAAATTATATGAGACACTTGTATATTTATGTCTAATATCCCTTTTCCCAAGCTTAACGCGATAAATCTATTTGACTAAGTTTTTCTATCATTTAAATTAAAAAAAAAATCATTTATTTATATTAGATTTGGCTTATCCTTCTCATTATCAATATATATATATATATATCATCATGTCATATATATTTATGATAGTTGATTAAGTTACATAGTTGATCATTTGTGGCATACCAGTCTCACACATGACTGCTTGCAATATAATATCAAAATATAAGACATGCTCCTGAACTACATACATAACTTGTCTACCAAAATCTATATGTATGGTCAAACTAACAAAAAATATGATAAGTAACTAACCCTCTAACTATGTCTCTTGTGCCTCCACTGATATGGGCTTGGATTTCTTCTTGATCAACTTTACTATCTACTAGCAACCTTCCAATTCCTGCGTGAAAAGAACTCACGCTAAGCTATCTCTAGCTTAGTGGTACATATAAGTATTAAAGTTTTCTCCAAGCAGCCACACAAATGCATGTCTCAAATAAAATCATGGCACATCAACTTTTATTACATATTTGTCATATAAAATAAATAAATACATAACATAAAAAAATAAATAATTAATTACACATGATAACCTTATTCAAAAATTAAATTTGCACCACCTCATGCAAGCATTTTATACTTTACTACTTACATCAAGTAATAAATTTCATATTCCATTCTATAATTTATTAGCACAAAATCTCGTTCTCCGACTGTCCGGATACGGAGTGTGAAATAGGGGCGCTCATGGAGCTTAAGCCACCCTACTCATTATAATCTCAAGTCAAGGGCGCTCGCAGAACTTCAGCCACCTTGACCTAGTAAAATCATTTGTCTGTGTGTAAATAGGAGCAGGGGCGCTCAAGGAGCTATAGCCACCCTGTCCTTAATTTTTATATCAATATTGGTACCAAACTTCCCCCTAATGGTGCACCATCTATCCTATGTCAGTCCTCAGGTAGAGAAATGGGCAATTAACACCATTAATTACTTGTTTCTATAAATAAATACTTATTTCATATTAACATAATAATATACGCACAACTTATTTCAACACCATATAATAGCATGATCTTTCATCAAATATTAGCAAAATTTTAAGTTCAAAGTTAATAACATTTCTATAATGTTAAAATATGCCATAATATATAATTTATATCAGGCACACACAAACATACATAAAGGGCAAACTAGAATACAAATATGTACAAACCTCGCTAGTGTTTTTCTTTTCCAAAATATACACTCAGAGACAAACCTCGCTAGTGTTTTTCTTTTCCAAAATATACACTCAGAGCTTGTTCACTTCTGTTATTCTTCTTGTTGTTGCGATCCTAATTTAAAAATATAATTAATTAATACCTTGATAAAATATTTATTCTTAATATAATTTAAATAAATAACTACAATTTCTTTTAAGCTAGAACAATACCTCTAACGACTGTTGGATTAATAACGTTTTCTACACTTATCCAATTTATATGATTCTTAATCCTAATTAAATATAACATATAAACATAAAACATACTAAAATCTCAGAATTGTTTAATGATGACACAATTTTTGGTATAATTTTAAATATTGTCCTATTTTCTGCCCTTAGGAAGTTTCGAGGTACCATATTTAAAACTTCATAGCTTTCAATGTATAGCTTCAATTATTCTGAAAATTTATATACAGTTATATAAGTTAATGTGCAACATTTTTCATGTTTAATGTATTTTGGATTCTATCTCTAAGATTCTCAAATATTGGAGGATCTATAACTGGTTCAACATAAAGTATCAATCCAACCAGTTCAATTGTTCAGCTCATAACTCACAAAATACATGACATGTTAAGGTGGAACTTTTACAGGAATTTAGATAAGACATAGAATTAAAACTTTCATGTTTTGAACTTTAGCTAATTCGATATCTAAGTAGGTTAAATATAAGGACGAAGTTAACAGGTACCAGAACTCTACTCAATCAAGGAACAACTATAATTCATTTCACTATAACTCAACCTACACAAGAGATATTTATACGAAATTTTGTAGACCTAAATAACATATAAACCTACAACTTTCATATTTTACAAAACCTCAGATTAAGAAACTAAGATGATCAATATTTACAAAAATCATAGGTTATTCAGTTGATATGTTTCCCTGAACCAGTTTCACCCCAATGACCATTTCTATTCATATACTCAAAATAATTCAATAAAATTTGAGAGAAAGATACAAAAGACATATATAAACAATTTTTATGTTTAAAAATTCTCCAAATTCAATTCACAAGATAATCAAAAATAGAGTGGAATATCCTATAAAAATATAACCTAAAAAGTTATAATAACACAATAATCATGGGAAAGATATTTGAGGGATAATTGCATATTATCTCAATGGACGTCACCTTACATACCACAACTGTAGTACTCTCTTACCCTACTAGTCGTTAATAGTGTTGGAAGTGTTACTAAGCTCATTTTTTTGTAAAAATAACAAATTCCCAAATTATTGTATTATTTATTTATTTATTTATTTATTTTTATATCATTTAAATATGTAACTAGTAATGTCAATATTTTGATTTAAAAGAACTCATTCAGTAAAGCATAATATTTAGAAATACATTTACCAATAATACCAAATATATATTAATTACAAATTTCAATCTTTATAAATCCTACATGCCACAAATTTACATCAAAATAAATTCTTAAATTTTAATTTTTTTACAATACAATTTCCAAAACATACAAAAAGGAACTAAATTACTGCAAATTGATATTGGGGTTTCCCTCTTCTTCGATCGTCCTATTGGAACAAATACATCTATTTATCTGCACGTAAAATACACGCGCTAAGCTACTAGCTTAGTGGTACATTTGGCAACTATCCAATAATTATATAAATATTTCTAAAATAAAATTTTAGAAACTACAATTAATCTACTAAGCATGCCAAAATATTCAAATAATATTAAAACTATTTTTGTTAAGCAAAAATATACAATTCATCAATTATAACATTCCATTTATTAAGCATACTTGAAATTGTTTAACAATACAAGATATACAATTTAAAATATCAATTTAATAATTTAAATTTTTTTCTATTATTTATTTGATAGCCTACGACATCTTAGACCGGAATTAAACACTGGATATAGGGTTTCTCCTTTCCGACAGTTTACTCGGTGCCTACATAATTATTTTATAACTCGGCGTTTAATGCCTACATTTTCAATAACAACTCAGTACCTTTTTGGTGCCTACGTAATTTCGAACTCAACACTATTTCTTAGTACCTACGTAATTTCAACTCAACACTATTTCTTAGTACCTACATAAATTAAATCTCAACACTATTTTCTAGTGCCTATATTTCTACTCTTTTATTGGCATGTCAACTTATCCTAATTTCTAGTTATCGACTAGATGTTTTAGGGTTTAATTATATTTGTTACCTTTATTATTATTTAAATAAATTATGTAGGTAACACTAATATAAATTCCATATACATGCAATAATTCCTATTAAATATTTTACAACCTCATACTTGCTCATTTAATCATTATAACTACAAGAAAGATCAAATAATATATTTTTCTGTCACAAAATTTCACAATCAATACATATATGCAAGTTGCCCTATTCTGGACAGCATTTCTGTCTTAGATGGAATTTGGGCAAATGATCATCTAACAAAATGAAGGTACATGACTTATCTTTAATTTCCAATTAGAATCACATTAAATCAAATTTTGTAGCAAAAGTTATGAAATTTTCTCTAAGATATGTTCTTTCCAATCTACTCAGCATTTTTCTAGACATATTTCTAGTTCAAACTTTGAGTCCATTTTTCACCTAATTGCAGACATATTCAGGTCTAACGGTCTAAATGAAAGTTGAAGCCTATGTCTTAAATTTCCAACCCAATAATAATCACTCAAAACACGTTTCCAAAACTCAAGTTATGACAAGAAAAATAGATACTATTCATAAGACAAATTTTCTAGCATTTCAATTAATTCCTACAATTTCCATTTTCATGCATCAACCTCATATTCTAAGTTTTATTTTCACATTCATGACATCATTTAATCACCAATTCATCACTTAATAAAATATCTACAATTTTATACACAATTTCACAAACATCACAACATCAAAATCAACATTTTTCTATATTGAATTTTTGCCAAATGTACATACCTCAAAAATTCACTTCTCTCCACTTTTCTCTTCTTCCTATCAAGCTTTCTCCTTGCCCTTACTTTCTCTTTGATTTTGGTTCAAAGATTTTTCACCTCCTTGGCCTAACAATAATTTTCACACTAATCAAGCACTAATCACACTAATCCATCCTTAATCATCATTAACATGACAATAACCCTAAATTACCACCCTTAATGGTAACTAACCCCAAAATCAAAGAAAAAAGGAGAAAAGTGAGAAGATGAAAACTCTTACCTCACTTTTGAAGATCTTCAAAATGACAAAAAATTTTCTTCTCTTTTTCTCTTTTTTCTTCCTTCCTCTTCCTTGGTTATGCTCATTTTGCTTCACTTTCTTGATGATCTTGCCTTAGTCCAACTTTTACCATCTAAATTTAGCTTTAATTGAAGAAAGAAAAAGAAGAACTAGGGGGAAAGGGAAGTCACGGCTACAAGGAGAAGAAAGGGAGAGAGTCTTCTTTGGTTAGATGAGAAAGAAGAAGAATAATAACCAGAAAAGTAGAGTTTGACTTTTATAGTTGGATAAGGTGGGTAGTTAGGATTAATTAGATAATGTTGTCCCTCATTGGTCCATTAATTTAAATCATTTTTACTTTATTTTAATCAAAAGAATATTCCTTTCATTAGATAACGAATATTCTATTTTTATGCCTTCTTAATATATTTGTGCATAAAACACTACAATTTCCAATTTCGTTCAGCGAAAAAAAAAAATTTCCAAATTCTAATTTCAAAATTCTCAATTAATAATATCCAAAATATTTTTCTTATATTTTATTATCATTTTAATTTTTTTCTTTCATGTACGAATTTAGACCCTTATCGATTTAGAAAGCCAGATTTTGGTCAACTGCGATCGTGACCTAAATTATCGGGCATTACAACAATACAATAGTGTGGCTGAAAGGAGAAACCGAACCTTGTAGACATGGTAAAGTCTATGATGAGCTTTGTGGAACACTCTAAATCATATTAGGGTTATGCATTAGACATTGCCATTTATATATAAATGGAGTCCCTTTGAAGTCAATTGATGTTACTCCATATGAGATGTTGAATAACAAGAAGCCCGCACTTTCTTGCATGAGAGTTTGGAGTTGTCCTGCTTATGTGAAGCAGACAATGTTAGATAAGCTGGAAGCTAAGTTTGACCGATGTCTATTTTTGGAATATCCAAAAGCATCATATGGATATCAATTCTAGCACCCCTAGGAACAAAAGGTGTTTTTTTTAAGACATGTTATCTTTTTAGAGAGAGAATTTCTTCTAAAAGGAGATAGTGGGAGCGAAATTGAACTTAAGGAAGTTCAAAATTCTCAAACAGACACTGATCAACTGCCTAAACCTAAGCATGTTATTCATATAAATGATAAAGCAACTCAGCGTTCTAAAGCACAAGAGCTTCGTAGGTCAAGTAGGATACGTACTATTCTAAAGAGATATGGATTTCTCATTAGTGAACATAACGACGTATTGCTCATAGAAAATTATGAGCCTATAACCTATGAAGAAGTTCTTAATAGTTCCAAATCAGACAAATGGCTTCAATCCATTAAGTCAGATATGGATTCCATGTATGAAAACCAAGTATGGACATTGGTTCACCCACCCAAAGGGATAAAGCCTATAGGATGCAAATGGGTTTACAAAAAGAAAACTGACATGGATGGTAGTGTGGTTACTTATAAAGCTAGATTGTAGCTAAAGGTTATCGTTAAAGATAAGGAATCGACTATGATGAACCTTTTAGCCCAGTAGATATGCTTAAATCCATAAGGATACTCCCAGCCATTGCTGCTTATTATGATTATGTGATATGGCAAATGGATGCGAAGACAAACTTTTTTTAATAGAAATATAACTGAAGATGTGTACATGACACAACCAGAAGGCTTCATTTCCAAAGATGGAAATAAATTATGCAAGCTTCAAAGATCCATTTATGGATTAAAGTAAGCATCCTGGAGTTGTAATATTCAGTTTCATGAGACAATCAAATAGTCTGGTTTCTTACAAATTTTGAATGAACCTTGTGTATACAAGAAGGTTAATGGGAGAGCAATCGTATTCTTTGTGTTGCATGTAGATGACATAATGCTAATAGGAAATGATGTCTCAGCCTTACAATCAGTCAAAATTTAGTTATCCAAGAATTTCTCTATGAAAGACCTTGGAGAAGCAGTTTATATTTTAGGGATAAGTATTTATAGAGATAGATCTAAAAGAATGCTTAGTCTTTCACAATCTACACATATAGATAAGTTTCAAAATAGGTTTAGCATAAAGCATACCATGATAGGATATATTCCCATGACCCATGGAATTACTCTCTCAAACTCTCTGTATCCAAAAACACAATATGAAAGAACACACATGAGTTTGATTCCATATGCTTCAGTTATAGGATCAATCATGTATGTTATGTTATGTATGAGACCCGATATATCATATGCTCTAAGTGTCACAAGTAGATACCAATCGGATTCTGATGAGGGTCATTGGGTGGTTGTCAAGAATATCCTTATGTACTTGAAAAAGACCAAGGATGTATTCTTGATATATGGAGATGGAGATCTTGTTGTGAACAGGTATACCAATGCCAACTTCCAATCAGATAAGGATGACTCAAAATCCCAGTCAGGTTATATATTCACACTAAATGGTAGAGCAATTAGTTGGAAAAGTTTCAAATAGGAAATGATTGCTAATTCCACAACCGAAGTAGAGCCTATTGTAGCTTCTGAAGTAGCAAAGGAACTAGTTTAGATAAAGAAATTCATCATGGAACTTGCAGTGGTTCCTAGCATTGTTGATCCAATACAATTGTATTGTGACAATAATGGAGCCATTGCATAAGCGAAGGAGACACGGTCTCATCAGAGATCTAAATATGTACTCGAAGATACCATTTGATTAGAGAAATTATTGGTAGGAATGATGTAAAAATAGAAAGAGTGTCGATTAATCATAATATTGTTGATCCTTTAACTAAGCTATTCCCCAAAAGAAATATGATTCTCATGTACTCGGCTATGGAATTAAATACAAAGGCCATTCGCTTTAGTTCAAATGGGAGGTTGTTAGAGAAGTACTCTATAGGGAATCACTTTTAGCACTTATTGTACAAATTTATTTGATTAATAAAAGGCATTTTCATTAATTTGATATTCATTTGATATATGAATTATTAATGATCTTAAATCAATTAATGAAGTCCTTGATACATAACATAGCATGAAGAAAATCATGATGAGATCATGACATTGAGATTCTTATCATGTGTAATTATGTTAGTATCTAAATTATCCCTAGTCATAGGATTAATGAGATAGGAAATTATTAATCCAAATAGACTAACACTCCTTGATTGGATCAAGTAGTAGATCTCATAATTTGTAAACATAAGATGTTTAGAATTAACATGTGGATACTTGATATGTGTAGCTAAGTACATTGGATGACCTGCTATGAGACAATTATATGAATAATCTATTCAAATATTAATGATAGTCTCATCATAGCAATGGTGCAAGCATCCTTTGACTTGAGGTACTCAAAGATATCTTGGATATTGATTATGCATTTTGATACTATTCCTTGTTGCCTCAGGGAGATTGCTCATAGGGTGGTGATTGGGTGTAACTTGAGGTATTCAAAGGTAATTGGTTAACCAACAAAGGATTCATCACTCCTGCTAGCAGGAGTGTTACACCCATGGCCTTTTGTTAGGGTCATTACTCGGGAATCTACGACCAGAGTGAAAATGTCATGAAGATAGTCCTCAATAACATATCTAACAGAATAATGAGTCTCAAGGACAAGAACTAACATTAGTTAGGCTAGATGTGATATAGTCAGTCTAACTGGAGTTGACACATATTCATACTCTAAACCAAGTGGGGTATAGAATGGTAAAAGAAATAATTGCTCGTAGTCAAACCACTGACTTTTTGGTTAATTGGAGGTCATGATGTGTTGCTAGGTACTGCTCATAACTTGCTTAAATTAATGATTAATTTAAGTTGCCAACATAACCAGAAACCTAATGGGTCACACATATTGGAGATATGAAAAATGAGTAAAATGGTCTTGGATATGATTCAAAAATATGATAGAATTATTTCTGGTCGGATTGCAATGAGATCGCAGAAAAAATCACTCGGAAGGGGTCATAGGTCCAATCAAGCTCGCTAGCTAGGCAAGCCCATGCCGCGCACTGCACAACGCACACAATTGTGGCCGTTAGGCCATTTTGGCCTTAATTAAGCCAATTATGTCCATTTACTATTCATTAAGTTTCCTTTTCTCCATTTTGACTTTTCATCTCCTTTTTCAATATGATTCAGATTGAAAAGACTTAAAATGGCATAAAAGAGAGATGGAAATGATTTTTGACGAAAAATAATTTTAAGACACACAAATAAGTCTATTAAGAACATATTCATAGCTAGCACTTTGAATATTGTTCAAACCATTTTCTTTTGATTGTTTCTTCTTCATATCTTCACATGAATTATTGTTAGAGATATCCTAGTATGGATTGTTGTGGTTTGCTACAACCCAATAAGGTGAAGATTTGAATAACAAATCTAGAAATTCAAGGTATAATTTCTAACCTCTTTGTTTGATAAATTAGTTGTAATGGCACAAGCATGATCTTTTATTTCGGATTTTTGAAAAATTTTATTTTTTCATTGCATTTATGAATGATATTCAACTTTAAAACCCAACAATATAAAGTTAGATAAAGCATGCAAAATTTCATTTCTCATGTTTCTGCTCAGTTTAACAAGAAAGTCAAATTAATAAGAAGTGATAATGCACAAGAGTTTCTCATCAAAGATTATTACTTAGCTAATGGCATTATGTATCAGAAAAGTTGTGTAGAAAACCCCCAATAGAATGCTATAGTAGAAAGAAATCATTAAGAGATATTGAATGTTGTTCATGCTCTAAAATTTCAAAGGTATATGCCAGACAATTTTATAGTGATTTTGCAGCACATTTTGTACACATTATTAATAGAATTCCCTCTATTGCTATTCAAAATCAAATACCTTATGCACTTCTATACAACAAGCTTCCGGACTTTTCTCATTTGTGAGTTTTTGGTTTCCTAACATTTGCAAGCACCCTAGTCAATAACATAATAAAATTAGATGTTATAATAGCTAAGTGTGTATTCATTGGATACAAAAGGTAAACTAAAGGGTATAAGATATTTGAAATAGAAAGTGGCAGTATTCTAGTTTCAAGAAATGTTGTGTTTTATGAACATGAATATCCTTTTACTCAATTAAACCATTGTGGTATAACATAACCTTCTTTTGTTCTTCCTAATCAAATGGCTCATGATTCCCTAAACTTTACATCTAACATACTAGATCCCATAACCTCTTAACAATCCAACAATCCAACAAAACTTATTTATCATTCAGTTTACATTCTTAAATGATCTTCAAGAGTGAAACATTAGCCATATTACTTGAGAAATTATCATTGTCAGTTCCTGGAAAAAGCTCAAGCCAATCATCTTTTTACTCTTATCAGTTCAACTCAGGTATTACTCATCCATTGTCTTATTATAACACCCTTCGATATAATTAAGATTTAACCCAACTATACCAAAAAATCTTACAATGCACATGATTAAAAATGCATTAAATTAAAACTTTATGCATCATGACCATGATGACTTATAAAAAAAAACAACAACCATTTTATAATGGAAATCAAATATAATAATATATATGGTCAATTACTAGCCCAAAAGTTTTACAAAATGGATAATTACAAAACTACATGTCTTTTTAGTACAAAACATCTACATCTATAACTACCCAAACCCCAAAAAAATAACCAAAACCTAAAAGTACAAGGTGTATCACCAACTCCTCAAGCTTGTCTTCTGACTCTGATACTGGGGTTTTCCTTCTCTGTCGATCAACCTTTAGGCTCCAAACTTGCACGTGGAAAATACTCATATGCTAAATAATCCAATACTTAGTGATATATAACAACATGCAAAGTGTACAAGCATAAATAACATGCATGATATACTTGTCGTCATACCATTATGACTTATCTCAAAAGTATGCACTTACAATATCCATTTTATTTATAATGTCATACCCTACATAATCGTACAAGTCTCAACATACTCATATATGGCATAACAAAATGTCATCTATAAAATCAACAAGCGAAAAACCACTATTAAATAATTATAGAACCATTTTGCTACCTGATTTACTCTTAGCTAGACTAAATTGGGTACAAGAATAAAATCTACAACTCTCATCCGAGCCCCTCAGGACACCTATCTGAGTCCCTCATAACACTTGTCTGAGATAAGAAAAATATGCACATGAATACAACCAAAGGAAAGCTCAGCTAAGCTTAAAGCCCTTGTCCTTAAAAAAATCTCCAAATGGACCAACCTAGATGATCCAGTATTGATCTCCCTTTAATAGAATGTACAACTTTGATAACTAATTCAAAGTAGGTCGAATATACAACTTTGCTAAGATCTTCCTACTTAGTGCATCTGCCACCACAATAGTCTTTCCTAGATGATAGTTGATCACACAGTCATAGATTTTTATCAATTCTAACCACCTCTTCTACCTTAAATTCAACTCACTCTATGTTTAAATATATTTCAAACTCTTATGGTTGGTATAGATGTAACACTTTTTCCTATACAAATAAATATGCCAAATCTTTGAAGCAAAAATAATGGTCATTAACTTTAAATCGTGTGTTAAGTAGTTCTTCTCATAGGGTTTCAACTTTCTAGAAGCATAGGCAACACCCTTCCCTTCTTGTATCAAGCACAACCCAATTCATTATGAGAGGCTTCATTGCATATGACATACTCCTTGTTAGGTACAAGTTGTGTCAAAACTAGAGCTTCTATTAATAAAATTTTAAGCTGGTCAAAGCTTTGTTGGCACTTGTATGTCCATTCAAATTTCATATCCTTCCATAGAAATCTAGTCAACACAAAAGAAATCATGGAGAACTCATTAATGAACCTCCTGCAGTACCCTTCCAAGCTAAGAAAATTCATTATCTCAGTTACATTTCGAGGAGGCTTCCAATTTGAAATCACTTTAACCATGTCAATTTTGACTCTATTCTTCTCTGTTGATATTACGTGTCTGAGAAAAACAACTTCATCAAGCCAAAACTCACATTTAGAGAACTTAGCATAAAGTTTATGTTCCCTGAGGGTCTGCAACATTGTCCTCAAATGTTGATCATGTTATTCCTGTAACGCCCATAATTAGGACCAATAGGTTATGTTATTGGTTAGTGAGAGTTGGGGGTTAAGTGAAGTTTAGAAGCTATAGAGTTAATGAAATATGTTGTTTCATGCCCGTACGGTCGTGAACATTGGATTTTAGTTAGCAGCTGCAATGAGGTTCTTCACGACCTTGAAGAGTCTTTTCACGCCTGTCAAAGATTAGTCACGACCGTGAAGTCTGAAGAGTATGGGAGGGTGAGGCAGCCACATTTTTCTATATGTCATCCCTTTAAATCCATTCACCACTCCTTGTTAACCAACCAAACACACTACCATTTCATCTTTTTCATTAAGAACCCTTATTCCTCTATTGTTAAAGCTTGGAGAGACCTTGTTTTAGTAGATAAAGTGAGAGAGAAGAGTGAGAGTATAAGCTTGTGAGCTTTGAGGGAAAAGCTCAGTTTTTATATTTCTGGTTTTTGGTTCAAGTTCCAGAGGCTAAAAAGACATTTTCATCTTGCTATGATCTAGTACAAGAGCTGGGAGTCCATCTTAAGGGATAGGACAAGCTTGAAGAACTCAAGCTTTAGCTAATCTCCATCCTAGGCATAAGATTTATACACAACCACATTGAAAGCTTATTTTGTGTATGTGTATATTAGTGTGACATGAATGCACATTTGGGCGTCTGCTGGTTATTGAAAACATATGATTTTGGGTTAAAACACATATTGGATATTTTTATACTTCATTGAGTTTAAGATAGATTTTGATTTGTTTAAATCAATCTGTTGTGATGTTAGAAGCGGGAGATAACATGTGTGATGTCTCAGATGTATGTTGGAATGTTGATAGGGTGATTAACATTGTTAATCATAAAAAGATTGCATGAAAATGGTTGTGCTATATTTTGGCATGAAATCTGGAAAATTTCCATATTCATGACCGTGAACGGAGGTTCATAGGTGTGAATGTCGTAAAAATGAGTTTTTTTATTGAAACAGACTCGTTCATGAGTAACTTCAAGGTGGGGTTCACAATTTCATTCACGCCCATGAAGGGGTGATCACGGTCGTAAACGTGTGCTGATTCACAAGATGAATCATGCCTCGGTTCATAAGTAAAATACCCATGAAGAGATTCTTCACGGCCTTAAAAAAGGTGTTTATGAGCATGAAGCTGCTTAACTTGACAAATTTGTATGCTTGCATGTGAATCAAAATTGATTCATTTTGAGGTGGAATACCTCTGTTGCATGTTATAACATGGTATGATAATACATGTTAAGGTTGTGATTTATGAGAAATTATGGTTATGAATAATACGACACATATATGGTACGTGTTGTGAAATTGTAAGTCCAATACTCTGACTAGGACTAGAGCTAAGATAGATGGCATGCCATTAAGGAGGGAGATCAGTACCGAGTGACCTAGATTGGTCATATTTGAGATACTTTGAAAGCTAGGGGTAAGCAATGAAAGCTTCCTCAATTGGGTTATGTTGAGACACTTAGAAGGCCTAGGGGTAAGCAATGAGAGCTTCATCAGTTGGCTTATGTATGAGATGTTTTGAAAGCTCAAGGTTAAGCCAGATGGGCTTCCTTTTTTAGCTATTATGTGCTCTCATTTTCCTGAGATAAGTGTTTTGAAAAGTGCAAAAAGGTGTCTCGAGGTCTCTAGTGAGAGCTGTAGAGTAACCGTATCCATTTTAGTCTAGTTATGAATATAACGAGCAACAGAATGGTAAGTAAATACTTATAAATGTGGTATACACTTGTATGATACTGGTTGGTTATTTAACATACCATATTCGATGTGTTCATTATATATGAGATATTTATGGTATGTCATGTAGTATGTGAGCTAGTACATATGCGGACTTCAAAGTAAGTCATTATAGTAACTCGGTGAGTATATCATGCTTATTATATATATGACATATGTGTGTGATTTGCATGTTGTTATGTACCACTAAGCATTATTTTTCTTAGCATATGGGCTTTCCATGTGCAGGTTTAGAGCCCACAAGTTGATTGCCAGAAGAGGATGCCCAAGGATCAGAGTCAAGGATACACAAGTGGGGTGAGTGATACAACTATTGTACTTTTTCTTTTGTTGAGTTTTGTTAGGTTGGGTAGATATAGTTTTACATGCTTGTATTTCATATATATGTAGTTTTATAACCACTCATTTTGTAAAAACCGTTGGGCTAGTGTTAGTCATTTGATTAATGTATTTAAATTTTTCTCATCAAGCTTTTAAATGATGTTTTATTTTTATTTAAGTCATCATGGTCATGGTACGAGAAACTTTTAAATTTTTTGTTTTAACTCATGTGTATCGTGCCATCCTTTGGTATAATTGAGTTTATCTTAATTATATCAAAGGATGTTACATATAGTGGTATCAGAGACTAGGTTTAGGTTATTCTGAACCTACGTGGGAAGGTTTGTATCACGTGAATGAATGTTATCCTGTATGACTGTAATGTGGGCTATTCTCTTTCGATGTGTAGGCTAAAGAGCGAGTTTGAAGATAGAACCACATGACATGGCTGAGAGTAACAGTCTTCCAGACATAGAGGTTCAGAATCACTTGAGCGAAGCTAGTGTTCAAAGGCCAGCTAGCGCACCTCCTCTACAGCAATCGATGGCTGGTCAGGCGGATCAAGCTCAGGATCCTCTAATGCAGAATCTTACTACTATGCTGTAGCAATTGGTACAGGTTATATTGTTGCCACCTCTTTCACCATCGTTGCCACCTCCACCATCTCCTCAGTTGCCACCAAGGCATAAGGTTTAGATTGAAAGGATGAGAAAGTATGGAGCTACAGACTTTACAAGAAATATTAAGGATGATCTAGCAACTGCTGAGTTCTGGTTAGAAAAGACCAAAAGGGTCTTTGATGAGCTGAATTGTGACAAGGAGCACAAGGCTAGGTATGTTATTTCACTTCTCCATAAGCATGCCTATGATTGGTGGAAGTCAGTTTTGCAAAAGTTGCAGATCCCAAAACTGCTTTTTTGGAATTTCTTTTCAGCTTAGTTCAAGAAATAGCATGTGCCGAGGGTGTATACAGATGAGAAGAAATGAGACTTTCTGAACTTATGGCAGGGAAACATGACAGTGATCATTTATGAGAGAGAGTTCACCCGATTAGGCAAGTATGTGATTGGTATCGTTGGGGATGAGATAGATAAGTGTCGTCAGTTTGAGAATGGTCTGAGAGATGAGATCAAGTTCTATGTGATCTCACAGCAATATGAGGAATTTGCAAAGCTAGTATCTTCTTCTATTATGATAGAGAAGAGGGTAAAGCTTAAAAGAATAGAGGAGTCATCTAGGAGAGACTTTAGAGGGCTAACTTTTAATGCTGCACAGACATCAAGCAAGAAGGTTCACACCAGTTTTGAACCCTTCTAGTCTAGAGGATAGGCACAGGGTCGGGATCAGTCGGGGTACGCCAGACATGTACCATCATCAAGAGTAATTTCTACAAATGTCAGTAGTCAGGCTCAAACATAGAGAAGGTAGTACCCTAGTGTACAGTGTGTGGAAGGATCTATAGAGGAGAGTGTTCGGGATGCACAAGGTCATGTTACAGGTGTGGGTTTCGAGACTACTACCGGAGAGATTGTCTATTGCAGATAGTTGAGGCATTAACTCAAACTCAGAGTTTAGTGTCAACTTAAGGCATGGGGTAGAGACAAACCATGGCGATAGAGGTGGACCTAGACAGGTCGTATCTGAATAATTGAACAAGCCAAGAACTAGCAAAGCACCAATGATGGCATATGCTATAAAGGCCAGAGAGGATTCGAGTGCTTTGGACATGGCTGTTGGTACATTTCTTATCTTTGACTCGATCTTAATTGCTTTGATTGATCCGGGTTCTACGCATTCTTATGTATGTACCAACATAGAAGAGCGGTATAGCATGTTACCTGAGAGATTAGATTATAAAATCGAGGTGACTAGCCCTCTGGAGCTTAGCACTTTGGTGAACCGAGTATACCGAGATTGTCCCATCATAGTCTAAGGGAAAGAGTTTTCAATGGACCTAATTGAATCACCTTTCCATGAGTATGATGCTATCCTAGGTATGGATTGGTTATCTGCAAGGTGCAATGGTAGACTACAGAAGGAAGATGTTGGAGTTGAGAACTCCTAAGGGAGATACTGTGGTAGTTCAGGGTGAGAGATCCTCACATCCGTCAAGAGTCATCTCTGTGATGAAGGCTCAAAAAATGATTAAGAAAGGGTGTGAGGCCTACTTGCCTCATGTGTTTGACACTATGAGGGGAAGCCCAGACCTTAAGGATATTCCTACGGTAGAGGAATTCCTATACATGTTTCCAGATGATTTGTCAGGGCTACCTCCGGAAGGAGAGATAGAGTTCTCAATTGAGTTTACTCTGGGTACAACTCCTATATTAGCAACACCATATCATACGACTCCGTCAGAGATGAAAAGAGTTAAAGACATAGTTATAGTAATTATTGGATAAGGGCTTCATTAGACCGAGTGTATCTTCATGGGGTGCACCGGTGTTCTTTGTTAAAAAGAAACATGGGCCTATGAGGTTGTACATAGATTACAGGCAGTTGAATAGGGTGATAGTTAAGAACAAGTATCTTCTACCACGAATTGATAATCTCTTTGATCAATTGAAGGGTGTTGGGGTGTTCTCTAAGATTGACTTGAGATTGGGGTACCATTAGTTGAGAATCAAGGCGGGTGATGTAGAGAAGACGGCTTTTAGAACCAGATATGTTCACTATTAGTTTTTAGTTATGTCATTTGGGTTGACCAACGCTCTAGCAACTTTTATGGATCTGATGAATAAGATCTTCATATCATTTCTGGACCAGTTTTTTGTGATTTTCATAGATGACATCTTAGTGTATTCGATAAGCAAGAATGAACATGAGTAGCACTTGAGAACAGTCTTACAAACTCTTAGGGAGTAGAAGCTATATGCTAAGATCTCTAACTGTAAGTTTTGGCTAGATGAGGTTGCCTTTCTCGAGCATGTGTTATCGACCGACAAGTTGAGGCAATCTTGGATTGGAAACCCCTGCAGAATGTGACCGAAATTAGTAGTTTTCTCGGCTTAACAGGATACCACAAAAGATTCATCAAGGGGTTTTCTATGATAGCTTCTTCGTTGACTAGGTTGTTATGGAAAGATATCAAGTTCAATTGGACAGACAAGTTTCAGAATAGTTTCAACCAGCTTAAGAGTCTTATGGCGGAAGCTCCAGTTTTGACACGGTCAATTCTAGATGGAGAATATGTCATTTATATTGATGCTTCTCACAATAGATTGGGTTGCATCCTGATGCAACAAGTGAAAGTGATGGCCTATTCCTTTAGGCAATTAAAGCCTCATAAGAAGAATTACCCGACGCACAATCTAGAGTTAACAGCCATTGTCTTTGCATTGAAGATATGACATCATTATCTATATAGAGAGAAGTGTTACATATACAACGATCATAAGAGTCTGAAATATATTCCTACACATTAGGATTTGAATTTGAGACAGAAAAATGGTTAGATTTGATAAAGGATTATGACCATGTGATTGATTATCGTCTATGAAAGGCCAATGTGGTGGTCGATGCGCTTAGTAGGAAGACTTTGGAATAATTGCACATCTGACCAACCTTGAGTCAAGAGATTAGAGATGCATAGAAGCTTGATGGCAAGCTAGTGGAGCTGGTCATTTTGGTCTCTATGGGGAGAAACCAGGTTTTTTAGTCGAGCCAGATGGTAGTTTACACTACTATGGCAGGTTATGTATGCTAGATGTCTCAAAGTTGAGACAAAAGATTATGAGAGAGGCCCATGAGATGAGATTTGCAATGCATCCATAGAGTAACAAGATGTATCAAAACCTAAAAAGGTTGTATTGGTGGTCAGGGATGAAGAAAGACAGCACATAGTTCACGACTAAATGTCTTACATGTCAACAGGTAAAGGTCAAACATCAGGTACCTTTAGGTTTGTTGCAGTAAATCACAATTTTGAAATGGAAATAGGAGATAATCACTATGGATTTTCTGATTAGATTTCCTTTGACATCAAGGAAGTACAATGCAATATGGGTGATCATGGATAGGTTAATGAAGTCGACTCACTTCTTACCTATTCGGAGAGATTGTCTTTTGAACAGGTTGGTAAAGTTGTATGTGAATGAGATAATACATCTTCATAGAGTTCTAGTCTCCATCAATCTAGATCAAGATTCTTATTCATATCTCAGTTTTGGTGTAGTCAACAGTGAGCTTTGGGTACTAAGCTCAATTTCAATACAACTTTCCATCCCTAAATAGATGGTTAATCGGAGAGAGTTATTCAAATCTTAGTAGACATGATGAGATATTATGTGATTGAGTCTAAGGGAAGTTGGGATAGGTATCTATCGTTGATGGAATTCGCCTACAGCAACAATTATCAGTCTAGTATCCAAATGTCTCCCTATGAGGCACTTTATAGTAGAAATTATCGGACACCATTATGTTGGACCAAGCTTTATGAGAAAAAGTTAATAAGGTCATACTTGGTACAAGAGATGGAAGAAAAGGTGAAGATCATTCGAGATCAGTCAAGGGCAGCATCTAATAGGCAAAAATCCTATGCAGACCTCAAGAGGAAAGATATGGAGCACTTAGTGGGAGACGTGGTGTTTCTCAAGATATCTCTGTGGAAGAAGGTTCTCAAATTTGGAAAAAAGGGCAAGTTGAGCCCTAAGTTCATTGGACCTTATGAGATCCTAGAGAGGATCAGGCTAGTTACATACAGGCTCATTTTACCGCCAGAGTTGAGTAGGATACACAATGTCTTCCATGTGACCATGTCGAGAAGGTATCAGTCATATCCTTCTCACATCATCACAACCGAAAGCATAGAGTTGAGACCGAATTTGACTTACAAAAAGGAACCAGTTGAGATCTTAGCTCAAAAGGTTAAGGAGCTTAGAAATAAACAAGTATTGTTAGTGAAAGTTTTATGGAAGAGCCATACCATTGAAGAAGCAAACAAGGAAAGCAAGAAAGAGATAAGGGCACAATATCCTCAGTTGTTCCAAGACGTCATGACAGGTAATTTCAGGGATGAAATATCCTAAGGAGGAGAGAAATGTAACGCCCATAATTAGGACCTATAAGTTATGTTCTTGGTCAGTGAGAGTTAGGAGTTAAGTGAAATTTTGGAATTTTGAGAGTTGCTAAAATCTATTGTGTCACGCCCATGGCAATAGGTGTCATGGCCGTGAATATCAAATTTTAGTCAGGAACTGTGATGAGGTTCTTCGTGACTGTGAAGAGTTTCTTCATGCCCATGAAGGAGTGATTCATACCCATGAAAATGAGTCATGACCGTGAAGCCTATAGGCAAGTGAGGCAACCATGTTTTCCTACCTTCCATCCCTTTAAATCCGCTCCCCACTCCCTGTTAACTAACCAAACACACTGTCATTTCATCTTCTTCCTCCATAACCCTTTTTCCTCCATTGTTAAAACTTGGAGAGACCTTGTTTCAATAGAGAAAGTGAGAGAGAAGCGTGAGAGAATAAGCTTGTGAGCTTTAAGGGAAAAGCTCAGTTTTTATGTTTTTGGGTTTTAGTTCAAGTTCCAGAGGCTAAGAGGATATTTTCATCTTCCTATGATCTAGTAGAGGAGCTGGGAGTCCATCTCAAGAAAGAGGTTAAGCATGAAGAATTCAAGCTTTAGCTAATCTACATCCTAGGTGTAAAATTTATACATAACCACATTCAAAGCTTATTTTATGCATGTGTATGTTAGTGTGACTTAAATGCACATTTAGGTGTTTATTGGTTATTGAAAACTTATGATTTGAGGTTGAAATGCATGTTGTGATATTGTTATGCTTTATTTAGTTTAAGATAGATTTTGATTTGTTTAAATCAATCTGTTGTGATGTTAGAAGCGGTAGATAACATGTGGGATGGCTCAAATGCATATTGGAATGTTGATAGGGTGATTAACATTGGTTAATCGTAGAAAGATTGCATGAAAATGGTTGTGCTTTGTTTTTGGTATGAAATCTAGAAAATTTCCAAATTCACGGCCGTAAATGTTGTGAAAATGAGTTTTATTGCTCAAGCAGACCCATTCACGAATAGCTTCAAGGTTTGGTTCACGCCCATAAAAAGGTGATCACAGTCATGAATATGTGTTGATTCATAGGATGAATCACGGTTTGGCTTACAGGTAAACTACCCATGAAGAGGTTTTTCATGATCGTGAAAATAGTGTTCACGTGCATGAAGTTACTTAACTTGAGAAATTTGTATATGCTTGCATGTGAATCAAAATTGATTCGTTTTTGAGGCGGAATACCTCTGTTTTATGTTATAACATGGCATAATAGTACATGTTATGGTTGTGATTTATGAGAAATCATGGTTATGAATAATATGAAACATATATGGTACATGTTGTGGAATTGTAAGCCCAATACTTTGACTAGGACTAGAGCTAAGATAAATGGCATGCCATTGAGGAGGGAGATCAGTACTGGGTGACCTAGATTGGTCACGTTTGAGATACTTTGAAGGGCCAGAAGTAAGCAATGAGAGTTTTCTCGATTAGGTTATATTGTGACACTTTGAAGCCCTAGGGTAAGCAATGAGAGCTTCCTCAATTGGGTTATGTTAACACACTTTGAAGGCCCAGGGTAAGCAATGAGAGCTTCCTCGGTTGGGTTATGTACGAGATGTTTTGAAAGCTCGGGTTTAAGCCAGATGGGCTTCCCTTGGAAGCTATTTTGTGCTCTCGTTTTCCTCAGATATGTGTTCTAGAAAGCTTGAACAAATGTCCTAAGGGCTCTAGTGAGAGTCGTATAGTACCTATATCCATTTTAGTCTAGTTATAAGTATAATGGGCAACAAAATGGTAAGTAAATAATTCTAAGTGTGGTATACACTTGTATGATACTGGTTGGTTGTTTGATATACCATGTTCAATGTGTGCATTATATATGAGATCTTTATGGTATGTCATGTAGTATGTGAGCTAGTGCATGTGTGGACTTCGAGGTAAGTCGTTATAATAGCTCAGTGAGTATATCCTATATATTATATATATGACATGTGTGTGCTTTGTATGTTGTTATGTACTTCTACACATTAATTTGCTTAACGTATGGGCTTCCCATGCACAAGTTCGGAGCCCAAGAGTTAATCACCAGTGGAAGACGCCTAAGGATCAAAGTCAAGGATGCACAAGTGGGGTGGATGATAAAACTATTGTACTTTTGCTTTTGTTGAGTTTTGTTAGGTTGAGTAGTTATAGTTTTCCATGCTTGTATTTTAGAGGCGTGTAGTTTTATAACTACTTATTTTGTAAAAACCTTTGGGCTAGTGTTGCTATTTTAATTAATGTATTTAACTTTTTCTTATCAAGATTTTTAATGATGTTTTATTTTTATTTAAGCATCATGGTCATGGTGCATGAAAGTTTTAAATTTTCTCGTTTTAACTCATGTGCATCGTAGCATCCTTTAGTATAATTAGGTTTATTCTTAATTATATCGAAAGGTGTTACAATTCCTTGCTCCTAAAGTATACCAAAATATCATCTATGAAAACCATAGCAGATTGGTACATAAATGGCCTGAAGATCCAATTCATCAAATCCTTAAAAATTTTCCTACCATTGGTCAACCCAAAGCACATAGCCAAAAACTCATAATGATCATATATGGTTTTGAAGGTTGTCTTCGCTACATCATCTTTTTTGATTTTCAACTAATGGTAGTCTAACCTCAAATCAATCTTGGAGAATACCCCTACACCCTTCAATTGATCAAAGATATCATCAATCCATGGCAACGAATACTCAATCTTAATGATCATCTTGTTCAACCTTGCACCCTTCAACTGATCAAAGATATCATCAATCCATGGCAACGAATACCCAATCTTAGTGATCATCCTGTTCAACTGTTTATAGTGTATGTATAACCTTATAACCTCATCCTTCTTCCTAATAAACAACACCAGTGCACCTCATAGTAATACACTAAGTCTGATAAATCCTTTATCCTACAATTCCTATAATTATGCCTTTAACTCTTTTATCTCTGACGGTGCCATTCTATATAGTGATGTTGACGTGGGAGTTGTACCTTGAGTGAGTTCTACATAGAACTTTGTCTCTCTAACTAGAGGTAGTCCTGACAGGTCATTTGAGAACACATCTAGAAACTCTTCTACTATTAGGATATCTTTAAGATATGGACTTCCCTTCTTGATATCAACCATATGAGCCAAATAGGCCTCACAACCTTTCTTGATTATTTTTTTAGCCTTTATTATGGAGATGACTCTCGAATGCTGTGAAGGTATTTCACCCCGAACAACCACTGTTTCTCATTTTGAAGTTTTCAATTCAACCATTTTTTCCATGCAGTTTACCATTGCAACATGCTGAGAGAGTCAATCCATACCGAAGATAGTATCATACTCATAAAAGGGCAACTTAATCAAGTCCACCGGAAACTATTTCCCCTGGACTACGATAGGACAGATTATGTACACTTGATTCACTGCTGCACTATGCCCTAAAGGATTTATAACCTCTATCTCATAATTGAGTTTCTCTACTGACATGTTATACTACTTGATTATATTGGTACATATATATGAATGTGTAGATCCTAGATCTATCAAAGTAGTCAATATTGAGTTAAAGAGAAGAAATGTACCAACAATCATGTCAGTAACACTCTTATCCTCTTTGGCCTTCATAGCATAGGTCGTCACTAGTACTCTACTAGATCATGGCCTATTCATTGTCTCTAAAATGGATTTCCTAGACCCACCCCTACCAATCCTGGTTTGTCCTAGTCCCCGAACCTAAGACAGCACTAATCCCTGAGTCTTAGTGGGAGCCTTAAAAGTTTGTATGGGGCATTCTCTCCTAAGGGTCCCCAATGCCGAAAACAAGCTCTTGAGGGTCCCAAACACTCCTTTCTATAACTCCTACCATAAGATGTACACTCTAGTGTTGCCTCTCTTTGAGTCTGAGTCTGACTACTAGCAGTAGTGTAGACATATCTATATGATGGTGTTTGCCTGGTAAACACTGACT
Source organism: Triadica sebifera (assembly GCA_023653625.1). Taxonomy (NCBI): domain Eukaryota; kingdom Viridiplantae; phylum Streptophyta; class Magnoliopsida; order Malpighiales; family Euphorbiaceae; genus Triadica; species Triadica sebifera. Next base: position 10,823,744 of record CM042898.1, on the reverse strand, counting down.
GACTATAACTCTGACCCTTTCCTCTAGACTGAAAGCTCTTGAAACTAGTATGAGCCTTCTTGGTCGAAGTCTGTGCCATACTTAAAGAGGGTCTCCTAAAATATCTTCTAGATGTCTCCTCTATTCTACATTAATTGCAGTAGAAACCAACTTCGAATAATCCTGGTGCAGTAAAGTCACTTGAACCCAATCTCATCTCTCATACCATCTTCAAACCGATGGCATTTGTCCATCTCATCTCCAATAATACCAGTTGCATACCTACTCAACCTAATAAACTCCCACTTGTACTCTGTCATAGAGGTATTTCCTTGCCTTAGTTCAAGAACTCTTTTTTTTTATCAATATACTCTCTCAGCACATACTACTTCTTGAACTCTATTGTAAAGAAATCCCATATAGGTGGCTATGGAGTCTGAGGCTTCTAAAGAACATATTTCCACCAATCATAGGCATACTCCTAGAGGAGTGAAAAACAAACCTAGTCTTGTGCTCTTTAACACAATCAAACTCCTCCAAAACCCTCTCAATCTTCTCTAACCAATACTCTATAGTTGTTGGATCATCATCTTTCTTGGCTATGAAATTTGTAGCCCTATATTTCCTTAGTCTATCAATCTATATCCAAGGCCTCAGTGGAGAAGGAGGTGGTGGTACAGCCTATACCAACCAATGCAGAACAGCTGCTAAGTTCTACATCAGAAAGATCTTGGGTTTGATATGTTTGACTAGCCATCAGCAACTGTAAATGAGGGGTGACATCTAGCCAATGAATACTAATTTGGCTCAATTGATTATGAGCCTCTATATTTGAAAGGCTATTACTCTCAACCACATCATGAGGTTTGATCTCCATACTGGCTCTTTAACCTATATATCGGCATATAATAGCCTACATCATAGTCATATAGGACAATGCTCACACACGTGATACAACCCTTTCCCACCTAGGTTCAAAATTGTCTATACCTAAGCTCTGATACCACTAAATGTAACACGCTCTAATATACTTAGAATTTAACCCAACTATACCAAAGAATATTACAATGCACAAGACTAAAAATTCATTAAATTAAAACTTTTATGCATTATAGCCATGATGACTTATAAAAAAAATAAAACATATCCATTAAGACAGTTTTATAACATCACGGAAATCAAATACAATAATATATATAGGCAATCACTAGCCTAAAAATTTTACAAAATGGATAGTTATAAAAGTACATGTCTTTCAAATACAAAGCATGTACATCTATAACTACTCAAACCCAAAAAGAAATAACCAAAAACCAAAAGTACAAGGTATATCACCAACCTTCTAAAGCTTTTTCTTCTGACTCTGACACTAGGGCTTCCCTTTTTGATCGATCAACTTCTAAGCTCCAAACCTGCACATGGAAAATACTTATATGTTAAACAATCTAATGCTTAACGATACATAATATCATGCAAAATGTACAAACATAAATAACATGTATGACATACTTATCATCATACCATTATGACTTAGCTCAAAAGTCTGCACATACAATATCCCTTTTATTTACGATGTCATGCCCTAAGTAATCATACAAGTCTCAACATACTCATACATAGCATAACAAAACATCTTCCATAAAATAAATAAGTGAAAACCATTCTTAAATAATCATAGAACCATCTTGTTACCTGATTTAATTTTAACTATACTAAATTAGATACGGGAATAGAATTTATGGCTCTCACTCGAGCCCCTTAGGACACCTATTTGAGTTCCTCAAAACATTTGTCTGAGATAAGAAAAGTATGCATATGAATCCAACCAAGGGAATGTTCACCTAAGCTTAAAGCCTTTATCCTTCAAAGAATCTCCATAGTGACTAATCTAAATCATCCAGTACCAGTCTCCCCTCAATGACATGTCATCTATCGTGGCTCTAATTCTAATTAGAGTATTTGGCATAACCATGTTCACAATACTTACCATATTCATATCATGCACAATCATGATTTCCATATTCCATAACATAATCGTTATCATACCATATATTCATTTTCATACTATGAAATAATTAAAACAACAAAGGTATACCACCTCAAAATGAATCAACATTGATTCATGCATCACAACATAGAAATCACCAAAATCAATAGCTTCAGGCCCATGAACCACCTTTCATGGCCATGAAGCAACATTTCATGGGTAGCCAAGTCGTGAACCAACCTGTGAATCAGCAATAAGTTTCGTGGTTGTGATCAACCCTTTATGGGTGTGAACCTAGCCTTGAATCCAACCGTGAAACTACCCATGAATGAGTCCATTTCACCCAAAAATACCGTTTTATAACATTCACGCCTGTGATCTACTAATTCACAGTCATTAATCTGGAAAAATCTCTAGAAAATATAATATATAATTTCAAATGCAAATTTCTTTCTAAGATTGACCAATGTCAATCACCTATCAATATTCAACCATAGCATCTCATCATCCAATATGTGATTAACCATATTTAACATTATTATTGAACAATTCATCATATTTGCCAAATCAAATCTACCATTACCACATTATAGCATATTAAATCCCAACATGCATTTCAAACTGAAATCATGCATTTTTACCATACCATAGTCTACCCAAACATGTATTTAAGACATACCAACACACAAATGCAAACTAAAGATTTTGAATATGGTTATGTATATGCCTTACACCAAAATGGAACCTTAACAATATATTTAAGCTTTTCAAGAATATCTCCCACCTTGGGATGGTCCTTCAAGCTCCTTTCTAGCTCCTAGCAATGTCAACAGCCACTTTTTAGATCTATAAACTAGAAAATGAGCATAAACACCCCCAAACCTTACCTTTCTCATTCAAATCTTAAAAACACTTCCTTTTTCTCCTTTCTTAAGCTTTCCTTAGTTTGAATTTTAACTCTTTATATGAAAAAGGAGAAGAAAGGTTGCAGATGATTAAAAAGATAAAGGGTGGCATGTTAGGTTAGTTTTCAAGGAAAGGGAAGTGGATTTTAAGGGATGGTAGAGAGAGAATCATGTCTACCTCACCTGCTCCTAGCTTACCAGCTTTCAAGGCATGAAAGCCTTTTGTCCCACATTTCATAGACATGACAACCAATTCAGGGCTGTGAACCACAACCCATGACATTCAATGTTGTGAGACCTTATTTCACATGTGTGAATCACTTCAAAACTATGTCATTTTAAACCATTACACTTTTACTAGCGTGAAAGCACTTACGTTACTATACTCAACATTTATTCCAAACTTTACCCATCCCCTAACTCCTTCTAACAACCAATGTAACTTAGGCTCTAATTAACGGATATTACATTTATGTTTTATCCTATTCCCATTTATCTTCTAAACATATATCATTTTAGCCTCTATTATTGTTCCCTTGGAACCTAAGACTTATAATCAAATAGTAAAATTTCAAGAATGGAAAAATGCAATGCAAGATGAATTAGATACCTTAGAATCAAACCATACATGGGAGGTCACTCATTTACAAGCTAGCAAGCAAGCAATTGGTGCAAATGGGTTTTTAGATCCAAATATCATGTTGATGGCACAATTGAGAGGCACAAGGCCTGGTTAGTAGGAAAGGGCTTCACTCAAAAATATGGGATTAACTATTTAGACACCTTCTCTCTAGTAGCTAAGATGTTAACTATCAGAACTCTACTGGCCATCTCTACTACATAAGGCTAGCATCTTAAGCAACTGGATATCAACAATGTTTTCCTCTATAGAAAGTTATCAGAGGAGGTTTACATACGTCTCCTACCTAACTTTCAATGTCTGATCCCTTAATGGTGTGCAAGTGACAAAATCTTTGTATGGCCTTAAGCAAGCTAGCAAATAATGTCGCTTCAAGTTAACAGCAACTTTATTGTCCCAAGGTTTTAAGTAAGGTTTAGTAGATTGCTCACTCTTTATGAAATCCTCATCACCTTAATTCGTTGCACTATGTGTGTATATGGATGATGTTATACTTGTAAGCAATGACTTGGATAAGATTCACAACATTAAATAGTTATTGCATTATCAATTCAAAATCAAGAACCTTGGTGAAGTATTTTCTTTGTCTGGAAATGGTTCGAACATTAAAGGATATTAATCTTAATCAAAGGAAGTATGCTCTTGAATTATTGACAAATGCAAGTTTCTTAAAGAGCAAACCTATAGACACCCTTATGGTTTTTTTTTCAAACCAGCAAAAATAAGCTTCTCCTCTTAAAGATATATCTCGTTATAGGTAGCTTATTGGCAAACTTCTCTATTTGACTAATATTAGGCCTAATATATCTTTCGTTGTCCAACATTTATCTAAATTTCTAGATTGTCCAATTGAAAGTCATCTTAAGGCAGTCCATAGAATACTGAGATACATCAAATCAAGCCCAGACTAAGGTCTTTTTTTCCTGCTGCCAACACTTTGCAACTCAAAACTTACTCAGATTCTGATTAGGCCACTTGCTTTCTTACTAGAAAATTTGTTACTAGATAATGTGTCTTCATTAAAGACTCATCAGTCTTATGGAAGTGTAAGAAGCAAACAACAGTCTCCAAATCTTCCTCAGAGGCAGAATATCGAACATTAGTTGTAGTAACTTGTGAATTACAATGGCTGACATACTTGGTTCATAATCTCTTTCTTCCTCCTTTTACTCTAGCATTGATGTTTTATGACATTGATTATGCAATTCATATTGCCAATAACCGGAATTTCCATGAAAGAACCAAGCATATAGAGCTTGATTCTCACGTTATGAGTGAGAAATATAAAATAGGTTTAATTTTTATCTTATTAATTGCCTCTGCTCATCAAGTGAAGGATTTCTTTACACAACCCTAGAGAGTTCCTCAATTCATTTATCATAAGTCCAAGTTAGGAGTTCAGAATTGTAACACCCCCTTACCCCACTATAGTTTAGCAAGGTAAGCGAGCATTACCCGTCTAACTGTTTTGTAAATTCAATGAAATGAAGCATAAATATTTTTTTTTACGAAAATATTTCCGACAATAAAATAAAAATTCTTGCAAGTATAAATATTCAAATTTTCATTTATTTATAAAATACAGTAATTTACATCCAAACTGTGTTCTTTTACATTGCAATTCACATATTGAATACACATTATATGAAATAAAAATGATAATTTAATTTACACAATTTTTAACAAAATATACCAAAAAGGAAAACCCAAAGCTTTTTGCTGCTTCCCTCCGGGTACCCTTCTTCTTCTGACAATTATAAGATCTACGGCTACCCTTCTAACCTGCGAGAGAGAAAACCACCCACGCTAAGCTACTAGCTTAGTGGTGCTTCAATGATAAAAATTTTACATACATATATATTTTCTCACACATTAATTAACCATTTAATAAATAAGGCATAAAATAAAAATTTATATAAAATCAAATAAATTGCATTCAACATGTAATAGTAACAAATTTAATTCATGTAACATTTATCAAAATCACATACTTCAATATTAGTATTATTATTATTTTTTTTGTGCCCATAACACCTATAACCGAACTATATAATAGTTATAACGGGGTTGTCATTCTCAGCTTTCATAATATAGCGTCGAGCGCTTTTATAATAATGTCATTACCGATATTTGTTATATTGTCATTACCGGCTTAATAATTCCGCGCCGAGCGCATTTATCAATTTGTCATTACCGGCTTTCATATTTGGCACCGAGTGCCTAAAATTCCCTGATTGGCATGCCAAACTATTCCCTATTCTAATTCTAGACTAAGTGCTTTTGGGCTTAACAAATTTTATATTAATTCACAATATTTTCAATTATCATAAGTATGCTTGTTTATTTTTGTTCTATATTCCCATTATTATTACAATAAAATCTCACACATAAAAAATTTGTTAAACATTTATAATTATCATCAAAGTAAATATTTGCATTAATTATTACATATAATTAACATACCACATGCATAAGTCCAACATTTCACATTTTATACCTATGGAAGATTTCGGACCTGTTTTTGGGCTTCATTTTTAGCCAATTTATAATTAGAATTTAGAGTTCTGTCCTTCTAAAAATTTTTAGCTTATTGTCTTAGCTTTCAAATGCATCAAAACTCACTTAAATCAAAATTTGCTATCAAAAGTTATGATCAATTCACTACTTCATCCTCACAAAATTTTCTGCCCAAAATTTTCTGGACAAATTCTAGGTTTAAAATTAATGCATTTTTCTGGAAAAGTATAGACATAATTAGGTGTTATAGTCTAAATAAAATTAAAGCCCTTTGTCTTAGCTTTCATTTCCAATAAAGAAAATACAAAAACGAGTTCCATAACTCAAGTTATCATCAAAAGATTCAGGGTTATTCCTGAAATTCTGTACCTGAGCTATCAAATGGCACCAATCCATATTTCAACCACATTCATTATTTGCATTCATTTTAATACTAAAATTTCCAGAATTACAACTACATTCATATGTCTCAATTATTTCACACCATTTGATCCCATGTCCATATAAAATATCAAAAGTCACAACAAATCACGTAACATCTCAAAAACACAAACATAACAAACATTAATATACAATTCCATACATATTAACAACATGCAAAAATTTTATCAATGAAGCACATACCTAATCAGCCTTGGCTCTTTCCTTAATCCTTATTTTTTTTCCCTTATTGGCTAGCTTTCTCCTTGCCTTTGTCACCCTCTTGAGGGCCTCTCACTTGTTCACTTCTTTTTCCTACACAACCATACCACATCTCAATTCCAATATCCAATTTCAATGTTTTTCATGTCTACATAATATTCTAATTCTCCTAATATGTTTTACACCTTAATTGAGCCAAAATATATTAAGGTTAAACTTCCTTCTTCATATGTCATGGCTGCCCAAAAACCATATCCTAGGTCCCAATTCATTTTCTTCAATTCAACCCTCAATTCACAATTACTCAATCACCAATTATGGTGTTTCCATATAAATTTCAATTTTCCCTAAATTTCTTTAATTATGGCAGCCCCTTATTCATCCATTAACATCATATTTTCTTTAGTTTTTTAAGCAATAAAACAATTATCTAACATCAAATATCATCAATTCAAAGTATAATTACAGCTTCATCAGCTAAACACAAACTTAATTTTCTAAGTTCTATCTTGCAACCAAACCTAAATTTATCAAACCTAATCACATCTATCATTATCATGGGTCTCAAATAGAAGGAAAAAAGTTAAATTTAAGAAGAATAAACTCACCTTAATTGAGTTATAGGGCTGGTCGAATCTGCCCCAAATTCTTCTCCCTTTCTCTTCTTCTTTCCTCTTTCCTTCTTGCTCCTTTGGTACCTTTGTAGTAAGAACTCTTAAATTCTGATTTTTTCTCTCTCAAAACTAATTTATTTCCTCACTTTATCAAGCTAAATTTATAGAAAAATGGTGGCTTATGGAGGGACTAAAGTGGACAGCAAAAGGGTGGGGAAAAGGAAGAAGAAAATGGCTTATGGAAGAATGTAGAATTTCTTTCTTCCTTTTTGACTTTTATATATTGATTAATGTGTGGGTCCCACTAATTAAATTTAATCTTAATTATTATTGGTTCATTAAGTTAATTAATCTTGATTAATAATTAAACTTTGACAAATTTCATTTTTACCATATCTTCCTCCATATTCACACTTTTTCTCCAAACAATTGCCATAATACCAATTTTGTCCATAGAAAATTTTATTTTCTTCTAATTCTACCCCCAAATCTTTTTAATTCCCAAATAATAATACCCTTAATTATTTTCCCTTATTATTAGTCATTTTTTATGGGTTCAAATTTAGACTTTGATTGAACCAGTGGACCCCACTACGGTCACGCGCAATCGTCGCCTAAATCACTGGATGTTACAATTCTCTCCCCCTTAAGAAAATTTCATTCTCGAAATTTACCTGAATAGGTGGTGCTGAATAGCTGAGGATATTGAGCTCTCATCATTTCTTCACTCTCCCAGGTGGCTTCTTTTATTGCATGATTACGCCATAGGACCTTTACCAATGGTACCTTCTTGTTCCATAGTTCCTTGACTTCTCGAGCTATGATTTTCACTGGCTCTTCAACATATGTCAAGTCTGGTTGTACCTCTATTGATTCCATAGGTATTACATGTGTCGGATCCGATCTGTATCTCCTTAACATGGAAACATGAAACACATTGTGGATCTTATCTAATTCTGGTGGTAAAGCCAATTTGTAAGCCACTGGACCCACACGTTCAAGTATTTCGTATGGTCCAATAAATCTAGGACTCAGTTTCCCCTTTTTACCAAAACGAAGTACTTTCTTCCAAGGTGAGACTTTCAAAAATACCTTGTCTCCAACAGCATACTCAATGTCCTTCCTCTTCAAATCGGCATAGGATTTTTGTCGATCAGTTGCAGCTTTTAATCGATCTTAAATTAATTTCATCTTCTCCTCTGTCTGCTGCACTAATTCTGGCCCCATTAATTTCTTTTCACCAAGTTCTGTCCAATATAGCGGTGTTCTACATCTCCTTCCATACAGAGCTTCAATGGTGCCATGCCGAGACTAGCTTGATAGCTGTTGTTATATGCAAATTCCATCAATGATAGGTACTTATCCTAGCTACCCTCAAAGTCAATTACACAACTTCTAAGCATATCTTCCAGCAATTGAATAACTCGTTCGGACTGCCCATCTATTTGTGGGTGAAATGTTGTACTAAAAGCAAGTCGAGTCCCCAATGCTTGCTGTAGACTTTTCCAAAATTTTGATGTAAACCATGAATCTCAATCAGAAATAATAGATACTGGCACCCCATGTAGTCGAATTATCTCATTAACATATATTTCTACTAATCGACTCAATGAATAATCCATTCGAACTGGCAGAAAGTGAGCCGATTTGGTGAGTCTGTCAACAATCACCCATACTGAATCATGCTTCTTTTGGGTCAAAGGCAAACCAGATACAAAATCCGTCGTAATCCTTTCCCACTTCCATTCTGGGATAGCAATAGGTTGCAACAATCCAGAAGGTACCTAGTGCTCTGCTTTCACCTGTTGGCATGTCAAGCATATTGTAGTGTATTCCACGATATCTTTCTTCATTCCTGGCCACCAATAATGAGTCTTTAGGTCTTGATACATTTTATTGCTTCCTGGATGCATGGAATAAGTTGTATTATGTGCCTCTTTTAGAATTAGTTGCTTTAATCTGCTGTCATTTGGCACGCACAATCTTCCTTTGTAACTTGTGCTTCCATCATCATCAATCTTAAATTAAGGTCTCTCCCCTTTTTTAACTGCCTCAGCAATTATCATCAATTTCTGATCTTGTCTCTTAAGTTTTCTCACTTGTTGCCTTAAGGTAGGTTGGACCCGTAACTCTGCCAAAATAAATTATAAATCTAATATTTAATTCATTATTAATTTCTATATATTATATTATAATTGAGAAAATTTTAAACTATACCTGCTAGTGTTTTTCTACTTAAGGCATCAGCTACTACATTGGCTTTGTCTGGCTGATAGTCAATAATGCAATTATAATCCTTGATTAACTCCAACCAGCGTCTTTTCCTTAAGTTCAACTCCTTTTGTGTGGGCAAATATTTGAGGCTCTTATGATCTGTATATATGTAGCACCGCTCACCATACAAATAATGTTGCCATATTTTCAAAGCAAACACTATTGCTGCCAACTCCAAATCATAAGTAGGGTAATTTAGCTCATGAGGCTTCAATTGCCTAGATGCATAAGCAACTACTTTACCCTCTTGCATTAATACACACCCTAGCCCATTATGAGAGGCATCACTATATATCACAAAGTCTTTCCCTGGAGTAGGTTGGGTCAAAACAGGTGCTTCGGTTAGCATGACTTTTAGCTTCTCAAAGCTTGTCTGACACCGATCTATCCACTCGAACTTAGTTTCTTTTCTGAGCAACTTGGTAAGTGGTGCAGCTATGCTTGAAAATCCCTTCACAAACCTTCTGTAGTAGCCAGCTAATCCAAGAAAACTTCAGACTTCGGTTACATTGCGGGGCGGCTTCCAATTTAGAATGGCTTCTATTTTGTTAGGATCCACACGAATTCCTTCAACTGAAATAACATGCCCTAAGAATCCCACTTCTTCCAACCAAAACTCACATTTTGACAGTTTTGCATACAATTGATTTTCCCTTAAAGTCTGCAGTACTATTCTGAGATGTCTGTCATGTTCTTCTTTGTCCCTCGAATACACCAGGATATCATTTATAAAAACTACCACAAACTGATCAAGGTAAGGCCTAAAAATCATGTTCATCATATCCATAAAAGCAGCTAGTGCATTCGTTAAGCCAAACGACATAACCAGGAATTCATAGTGGCCATAGCGAGTCCTGAAGGCTGTTTTGGATACATCTGATTCTTTGATTTTCAGTTGGTGATACCCAGATTTGAGATCAATCTTAGAGAAGACTCCTGCTCCCTTCAATTGATCAAACAAATCATCAATTCTAGGTAGTGGGTATTTATTTTTAATCGTCACCTTATTCAATTGTCGGTAATCAATACATAACCGAAGGGTGTCATCCTTCTTTTTCACAAACAACACCAGAGCGCCCAATGGTGACACACTGGGCCTTATGAACCCTTTGTCGAGCAATTCTTGCAATTGAACCTTCAACTCTCTTAATTCTGCAGGTGTCATTCTATAAGGAGTAATTGATATCAGGGCTGTACCAGGAATCACATCAATAGCAAACTCTATCTCCCTATCTGGTGGTAACCTCGGCAAATCTTCAGGAAACACATATGGAAACTCACACACTGTGGGGATGTCCTTGAGTTCCGGGCTCCCCTTCCCGGTATCTATCACATGAGCCAAATATGCCTCACATCCTTTCCTAATATATTTCTGAGCTTTTAATGCAGAAATAACACTGGTCAAACATGTTTACTCTTTTCTTCATCATCTTCAACTTCTTCTTGAGATTTTGAAGTAGAGGCTCTTAGTGCTAGAGGCTTTCTTTTTTCTGGCTCGGCTTCAAGTTCTCCCAAGATCACATCGAACTCATGGAATGGTAACTCTATCAAGTCTGCTGGGAATTGCTTACCTTGAATTTCAATAGGGCAACCCCTAAACACCTTGCTAACCCTCACATTGTGCCCTAATGGGTTAGTCAAATAGTGCTTGAAATTGTCGGGAGGGAAGCGGATGGGGGCCGGCGATGCGCCCTGGTCGGATGTGGAACGGTCACAAGCCGGTCCGCCGATCGGCTCAGGGCGCGGATCGACACGGATCGCAGCGGCGGCCCAAGCCCGAGCCTTTGATATGCCTGTGGAGACGTCGTCGCAGCGATTGTGGACTGCAGCGCGCGCTGTTAGAAACACTTGATCTTTGACCTGAAACTCTATGTCTTTTCTTCTTAAATCTGCATATGATTTCTATCAGTCCATGACTTCTTTGAATCTATCTTTGATCACTCAGTTCTTCCCAAGTCGTGACTGAAGTGGTGACCTTGGTCGTGAAACTCTCTGGAATGTTTTGACATATTGAGTCACGGGTGTGGCATACTCATTCACGGAGGAATTTGACAAACAAATTCCTGAAAGTCCACACTTGATTCCAACCTTCATGGTGTTGGGCTACCCAGGGGCAGCCCGCAGCAGGCCCAGCGCACCTGCAGCTTCCCATCCGTTGGCCAACTGCTGTGACTTTGGAATCCTTCACTAGCCATATCTTAATCTTTACTAGCACTTTTTAGGCTTAGATGCTAGATGGCAAAGTCTGAGGCATCTGTGTGCATCTCGTATATCTTGTAGGGGTCTGGCAAGCAAAGCACTGGTTCTTCACTAATGGCACCGACTTTTGTAATATTGCCATTACCGGTTTTTGTAATATTTCCATTACCCGTGTAATAATTTTGCATCTTTAGATCTATCTTTATAGATCTTTATCTCCAAAATATAGACTATTTCTCTAGCTAAGAATAACCTTGAGGCAACTCAACAAGCTATCCTTAGTTTGGTTGGTAGGTATCTAATCCATACCAATTGCATTATTCATGCAATGATCAAATCTTGGCGGAATTCGAAATTATCGTTAGAATGCTTTCACAGAAAAAATCATTTGGGAGGGTCATGAGCCAGCTGGCCTACCGAGCAGCAGCCCGCAGTAGGCCCAGCGCACTGCGGCCTCCCTCCCGTTGGCCAATGTGGGATTTGCTTGTTTATGAGCTATCTAACCTCTCTGGCTAAAATCTTCATTGGTTTCTCTTCATAAGTTAGATCAAATTGTATCCTGCTGCTACATACTCTACTTCAACTCTGACGCCATTTTAGGACATTTTTGGACAATTGCAATGGTGAAATCGAGGTGGCCAAGCAAAGATGATATGTGCAGGGGAGTTTCAGTGAATGAGGTGAGTGAAACTTTATTAAGGAGTTGATCTTTTTTGAGCAATGTGTTTAAGGTGGCCACACAACCCCTCATAGTTGCTTCGTACTTCGAATTTAAGCTATTTGTAATTTCTTATTTTGAGAACAAAATCTATTCTCTGTAAAAATCTTTTTGCTCTTCATATTTGAGCAATTAAGATTTGTGAGTGGTTAGATTTTTATTTGTCACATGTTAGTATTATGAAAGATCACATGTAGTGATTGCTGGTGGGTTACTTGACCACGTCTATGATGCAGATCTACTGAGCACAAACAAAAATATTGCCCTAGAGGAGAGATAGAGAGCTTGAAGCAGAGCCAGAGAAAAGAAAACCCTTAGCACTCAAAGCCTCTACTTCAAAATCTCAAGAAGAAAGATTTCATGCCATTTTTCATATTATTCCCATTTTGGGTAACCCATTTGTCATCCTGCCCTGGAATTTTAAGTACAACTTTTCTAGATCGACAGTCGACTATAGCTCCATGCTTTGTCAACCAATCCATACCCAGAATAGTATCGAATTCATGAAAAGGTAGTTCTATTAAGTCTGCTGGAAATTCTCTACCCTGAATAATTATTGAACTGTTTTTATAAATCTGATTCACTTTCACACTATGTCCCAGCGGATTGGTCACAAATATTTCATATTCTAAAGTCTCTGGTATCATGTTCCTTTGTCTAAGTGCAACTATGCTTATGTATGAATGCGTGGAACCAGGATCTATCAATGCATGTAAATCAAAGTCAAATAAGGAAAGTTTACCAACTATGACGTCTGGTGCATCCTGGTCCTCACGAGCTCTCATCACATATGCCCAAGCTGGAACTCTACTACCTCCGGGTCTGTCAACTGTCTCAGATACCCCCTGACTCTGTCCAGCACGACCACCTCTAAACTGACCTCAACCTCTACCACGGCTCTATATCAGTGTCACAGTCTATGATGGTGCCATACTGCCTGTACTAAGTCTGGGACAATCCCTCTTCATATGGTCAGTAGCTCCACATCTCAAACATGCCCCTGTCAACCACCAACACTCTCTTGCATGAGAACTACCACAATGCTGACACATAACAGGAGCTGGTCTCTTGGGAAATGATGCTGGTGAACTAGCAGATGATGCTGCGGGCCTAAAATGTTTACCCCGCCAACCAAAAAATGTCTATCCAGCAGCCCGTGACTGAAATGATCTGGGTACTATCCGCCCTTTCCTACCCGATGTCTGGGCCACACTAGCTGTTGACTTCTTATAATGCTCTTCTGTCTTCAGCTTTTTCCTTTTTTCAACACTTATGGCAGAGGACACTAGCGTAGCAAAATCTGTATGCTGGTGGGAAGCCACTAAATATCCAATCTCCTCATCGAGACCATCTTCAAATCTATGACATTTATCGGTTTCATCTCCAACAATCCCGGTTACATACTTTCTAAGCCTGGTGAACTCCATCTCATACTCAGCTACTGTCATACCCCTCTACCTCAAATTCAGGAATTCTTGCTTTTTCTCATCAACATAAAATCTTGGCACATATTTCTTTTTAAACTCTGTCACAAAGAAATTCCAATGCTGAGGGGTCGGAGTCTGGAGTTTTGCTAATGATAATTTCCACTAGTCATAGGCATGCTCCTGAAGGAGAGATACTGCATATCTAACCTTGTACTCCTCCGGACATTGCAGCTTTTCAAAAACCCTTTCTGTCTTTTCCAACCAAAATTCTGCTGCTGTTGGGTCATCCTCTTTCTTGCCCATAAAATCTGTAGCCCCATATTTTCTTAATTTATCAATCTGGGGTTTCGTTGAGGTGGGGGAGGTGGTGGAGCTGGTGGCGGGACAACTTGTGCTATCTGCTGTAACAAAGTACTCATCTGTTGCATAAGGGGTATATGATTCGGGTTAACCTGTTCTTCAGCATATTGTGGAGCTATAACGCTAGGCTCCGAGGCTCTAATTGATGCTGACTGTCTATGAGCAGCTAAGTCAGCTATACTATCACCCTCTTGTTCTTCGTAACTTTGTCTTGATTCCGAATCCATTAAAATCTATATTGTCAGAAGAAGGGTCCCTTATTAGAATATAGCAGCTTAAAACAATGCAAATGCGGAAAACAAGCACTTATCTTCCCATTCCCACTAAGTTAGAATCGTGTAAACCTATAGCTCTGATACCAAAAACTGTAACACCCCCTTACCCCACTATAGTTTAGCAAGGTAAGCGAGCATTACCTGTCTAACTGTTTTGTAAATTCAATGAAATGAAGTATAAATATTTTTTTTTTTTACGAAAATATTGCTGACACTAAAATAAAAATTCTTGCAAGTATAAATATTCAAAATTTCATTTATTTATAAAATACAGTAATTTAAATCAAAACTATGCTCTTTTATATTGCAATTCACATATTTAATACACATTATATGAAATAAAAATGATAATTTAATTTACACAATTTTTAACAAAATATACCAAAAAGGAAAAACCCAAAGCTTTTTGTTGTTTCCCTTCGAGTACCCTTCTTCTTCTGACAATTCTAAGATCTACGGCTACCCTTTTAACCTACGCGAGAGGAAACCACCCACGCTAAGCTACTAGCTTAGTGGTGCTTCAATGATAAAAATTTTACATACATATATATTTTCTCACACATTAATTAACCATTTAATAAATAAGGCATAAAATAAAAATTTATATAAAATCAAATAAATTGCATTCAACATGTAATAGTAACAAATTTAATTCATGTAACATTTATCAAAATCACATACTTCAATATTAGTATTATTATTATTTTTTTGTGCCCATAACACCTATAACCGAACTATATAATAGGAATAATAGGTTTGTCATTCACGGCTTTCATAATATAGCGTCGAGCGCTTTTATAATAATGTTATTACCGGCTTTTGTTATATTGTCATTACCGGCTTAATAATTTTGCACCGAGCGCATTTATCAATTTGTCATTACCGGCCTTCATATTTGACACCGAGTGCCTAAAATCCTCTGATTGGCATGCCAAACTATTCCCTATTCTAGTTCTAGACTAGGTGCATTTGGGCTTAACAAATTTTATATTAATTCACAATATTTTCAATTATCATAAGTATGTTTGTTTATTGTTGTTCTATATTTCCATTATTATTACAATAAAATCTCATACATAAATAATTTGTTAAACATTTATAATTATCACCAAAGTAAATATTTTCATTAATTATTACATATAATTAACATACCACATGCATAAGTCCAACATTTCACGTTTTATACCTATGGCAGATTTCGGACCTGTTTTTTGCCTTCATTTTTAGCCCATTTATAATTAGAATTTAGAGTTATGGCCTTCTAACAATTTTTAGCTTATTGTCTTAGCTTTCATATGCATCAAAACTCACTTAAATCACAATTTTTTATCAAAAGTTATGATCAATTCACTACTTCATCATCACAAAATTTTCTGCCCAGATTCTAGGTTTAAACTTCATGCATTTTTCTGGGAACATATAGACATAATTAGGTGTTATAGTCTAAATAAAAATTAAATCCCTTTGTCTTAGATTTCATTTCCAACAAAGAACATACAAAAAGGAGTTCCATAACTCAAGTTATCATCAAAAGAGTCAAGAATGTTCCTGGAATTCTGTACTCGAGCCATCAAATGGCATCAATCCATATTTCAACCACATTCATCATTTGCATTCATTTTAATACTAAAATTTCCAGAATTACAACTACATTCATATGTCTCAATTATTTCACACCATTTGGTCCCATGTCCATATAAAATATCAAAAGTCACAAGAAATCACATAACATCTCAAAAACACAAACATAACAAACATTAATATACATATTAACAACATGCAAAATTTTTATCAATGAAGCACATACCTAATCAGCCTTGGCTCTTTCCTTAATCCTTCTTTTTCTTCCCTTATTGGCTAGCTTTCTCCTTGCCTTTGTCACCCTCTTGAGGGCCTCTCACTTGTTCACTTCTTTTTCCTACACAACCATACCACATCTCAATTCCAATATTCAATTTCAATGCTTTTTATGTCTACATAATATTCTAATGCTTCTAATATATTTTACACCATAATTGAGCCAAAATATACTAAAGTTAAACTTCTTTCTTCATATGTCATGGCTGCCCAAAAACCATATCCTAGGTCTCAATTCATTTTCTTCAATTCAACTCTCAATTCACAATTACTCAATCACCAATTATGGTGTTTCCATATAAATTTCAATTTTTTCTAAATTTCTTTAATTATGGCAGCCCCTTATTCATCCATTAACATCATATTTTCTTTAGTTTTTTAAGCAATAAAACAATTATCTAACATCAAATATCATCAATTCAAAGTATAATTACAGCTTCATCAGCTAAACACAAACTTAATTTTCTAAGTTCTATCTTGCAATCAAACCTAAATCTATCAAACCTAATCACATCTATCATCATCATGGGTCTCAAATAGAAGAAAAAATGTTAAATTTAAGAAGAATAAACTCACCTTAATGGAGTTATAGGGCTGGTCAAATCTGTCCCAAATTCTTCTCCCTTTCTCTTCTTCTTTCCTCCTTCCTTCTTGCTCCTTTGGTACCTTTGTAGTAAGAACTCTTAAATTCTGATTTTTCCTCTCTCAAAACTAATTTATTTTCTCACTTTATCAAGCTAAATTTACAGAAAAATGGTAGCTTATGGAGGGACTAAAGTGGACGGCAAAAGGGTGGGGAAAAGGTAGAAGAAAATGGCTTATGGAAGAATGTATAATTTCTTTCTTCCTTTTTTACTTTTATATCTTGATTATTGTGTGGGTCCCACTAATTAAATTTAATCTTAATTCTTATTGGTTCATTAAGTTAATTAATCTTGATTAATAATTAAACTTTGACAAATTCCATTTTTACCACATCTTCCTCCATATTCACACTTTTTCCCAAACAATTGTCATAATACCAATTTTATCCATAGAAAATTTTATTTTCTTCTAATTCTACCCACAAATCTTTTTAATTCCTAAATAATAATACCCTTAATTATTTTTCCTTATTATTAGTCATTTTTTATGGGTTCAAATTTAGATTCTGATTGAACCAGTGGACCCCACTATAGTCATGCGCAATCGGCGCCTAAATCACTGGATGTTACAAGAATATCTTTATTCCCAACTTGAGAGGGGGTAATGAGGCAAACTTATTTTCTCCTCCATCAAACCCAACAAGGTTCAATTGACCTCAACTAATGAAGGCAACTTTCAAAAGTTCAAGCTATCAACTGAAAAACTGAGAAGCCCTAATCTTCAGGGACACATGCTAAAAAAGTCTATGCTAATCTTACTTAGTTGTGTTTTAGTTGTCTTGAACTACCTAGTTGTTTGTGTAGCTTCTGGAGTTATTTTGTTACTCTTTTAGTTAAACAATTATCAAAAGGTTGTATATAAGCTTCTCCGAGCTTTATTCTTCATTAATGAAAAAGTTCTTAAGTTTTTCCATTTAATCTCATGGTTTCTGAATTCAATATAATTAGCACAAATTAACCAACCTAAACCCAAATAATAAAATCAAATTAATTAAAAATTTGTCATTATGTCCGAATTACCTAAACGATCTAATTGTACAAGCGATTGTAAATATTTAAATTATAGGCGTAACCAAACCTAATTATAATTATAATTAAATATATTGAAACAATAGACAGTTTTCTTTTTCGAATAAATTGTGTCAGCGGAGTACAGGTTTTTTTTTTTGAATGAAGAGAAAATCAATTAAGCATAGTACACTTTATAAAATCTTTTGTTTTGAACTCGAAGAATACTTCGTCAAATCAATCTGGTAGATTTTCTTTTTCCTCTTTAATTTTTAAGTTGACTGAGCTGATCAGGATACATTAATTTCCACCAGTAAACCACAGTTGAAAATTAATAGATCCTGAACAACGCCAGCCAAATTCAGAATCAGTAAAAACTGTTCACTGTTAAAATAAATAAATAAAAACTGGAGTTGTATTAAATTTTAACTATAGTTGGAAATTAATATACCCTTTTTTCTTTTGTAAATAGGAAAATTAATATATCCTGAGTTCCTGATTCCAGAACTCCGGTCAAATGAAACTATTAGTGACATTGGAGTTGGTTAGAGTTTTTAATTTAAACATCAAATTGGCAAGCTAGCAAAACTTACTTGGAAATGAAAAAAAAAATTATTGTAAGAAAAAAAAAATATGAAGAGAAGAGAAAAGCAGAATATACATACTTAAGATAGCTGGACTGTACGTACGTCCATAATATACTAAATTTGTTTTAGGTTTTTCTCATTTAATGTTCTATCCATATTCTTCTTCCATATTAAATTTGTAAATATATTTATAATCTTCTTCTATATTAATTTCATAAAATAATTTTGGCATATGAAACTGCTTAGTTAACTCATAGTTACTAATTTTGTATTTTCGTTCAAAAAATTTAATTTAATTTAGTAATCACAGTGGCTTACTTAATCCATAGAATCATTTTTAACTAAAACTCATCTTTCTCATGTCTTTACAATCATTTTCTAATAGGATTACTAACTCTACACTTATAAAATTAAAAACTATAAATTAGTCTTAGTATTTTATCTTTTTTCCTAAAAAATAGTCTTAGTTTTGAGTTTTATTTCTCAATTGCCTATTTAAATAATTCATTTATTTTTTACTTAAACAGTTATACTAAATATAGAATTACAAATCTAGATTAGTTAATACTAAAATTAAAGCTAGTATTAACACTAATCTTATAACTTAAACAATTCTTAAACTAAACGGACAAAAATAATTTATCTAATTAAAATAATATAAAATTTAAAAAAAAAAAAAGGATTTTAAATCGAGCAATTCAAGTTTGATCAGGTGAAATGGAATTGATAATTGACATACTCTTCAATCCATAGGTAACTTTTTGAGAAATTATCAATTACTAATCTATAAATGCATTAAAACTTGGTTCTTTTATACTGTTCATATTATAGTAACATGACAATTTTGCCCTCTTCTTTTTGTAAAAAACACAAAATTTCCACCACTGACGCACTGACACTCTGCAGAAGCCAATCACGTTGTGTCAGGAAGAGGAATTAATTCTGTGGTCTAAACAAATCGATTGGTTTTAAATGTTTGACAAGAGCATTAGATTAGGGAAATTGGCTTGCAATTGCATTGTTAATTCTTTTAAATACATTCTGCAATTCAATTAATATTTTAATTTATATTTAATTTAAATTTATTATAAAATAATAAAAGTGAAATCCATAAAAAAAAAAATTTATTCACATTAAATTTTCTAATCTCTTGCAAATTTGCAAGCTTTACTAATTATCCATGAAATTCTAATAGCAATGCCACATTAGATTTTGAATTTGGCTTTGCAAGCCGATCCTAATGCTCTAACGAAATTATATTATCGTTATAATGCACAATGTCCAAGCCAATCACGTTGTCTCCGGGTGAAAAAATGTACTAATTCCTTATTGATATTATTTAAAACAAACAGTTGTAAATTTTTAAAAATATTTTATAATATGTTAATAGTTTATTATTATCATTATATATTGTTGCAATTATTTTTTAAAAGCTCTCTCCCTTTCTTCTGTTATCACTTTCTTATTTCTGTGTTTGCTTCGTAATTAAAATTTATTTATCAACATTAATTATAAAAAATTTGTAGATTAATTACCTATTAATATTTTTTAAATAAATAATATTAATATTTTGTTAAATATTTATTACTATTATTTATTAGAATATACTAATGTTTTAATAGTATTTTTTAAAAACTTAAAATTACATTTTAATTATTTTAAAATTCTTGTTGTAAATCATGGTCTCTTTTTTCTGTTGTCTATTATTCCTTTACTATTTGTTACATAATTTTTTTCAGCTTCTGTAAATTGTTTTTCTTTAGGTAACCATTGTCGAATATTCAATTTTTTTAAAAAAAAAAAATGCTGTCGAGGTATTGTTTGGGTGGTCAAGCCTATTTCAAAGTTGACCAATTTAAACTGCATAATGGACTGGATTTATTTATGCGCCTAGTAAGTATGCTAAGTTGATGTTTTTGCCATAGATTTAAAAAAAAAAAACAGTTTACAAAAAAATTAAAAAAATCAGTTAATTAAATAAAAAAATTTAAATCTACTTTTTAAATATTTAACATAAATTTCCGTTTTATTATGTCTATGATCTGAGTGGACCCATTGAAAATAAAAGGCATGGGTTTTATATATCATATAAATGATTTTCACCTGCTAGAAGCTCCTTATTCTAGAACATATATTTATGTGCAAAATAATTTAACTGTTGTTCACTGTAACCTCCTTTGGTTGTATTGGTTCGAGAATTTGATCATAAAATTGTACGGTTTATGTTAAAGAATTGCATTACACATGTGTTTTTAATTATACAACACAAGTTAACTGGATTTTTGAAATTTGATTTATGTCAGAAATAATCGTATTTTAAATATTTGTTTTAAATTTTAAAATTTTTATGAAAACTTTTAGATATACTTTTTTATGATAATTATTTGCTTTGTAACTAAATACGAAATTTTAGCTTAGATAGGCAATTTAGTTTCCATTTGGTTTATAGGTTTATTTTCATTTTACATTCTCGATATATCTTCTATAAATAGCAGCCCTCCTATCCATGCTTTCCATCTATTTACTGTTATTTCTTTGTTTCTTTCTCTTCTCAAGGTTAGACAGCTCTCACTTAAACACCTTATTAGTCTTTATAGTATATTCTCATATAGAAAGTAACAAGATGAATTTTTCTGCTTATGAATATGTTCATCTAGATTTATGCGTCTTTTACCTAATATTAAACTGATTCTCTCGTTAATCTTACATGCATGAATTTTGTTTTCCCTTCATTGTTTTATGATATTCTTTTTCTTATTTTTTTTGAAACATGTTTTGCTTATTTTCTTAAAAAATACTATATTCAGTTGTTACTTAAACTCCATTGTAATGTTGTGTATTGTTCATTTATAATATATGTGCTTAAGGGTGTAATTGAGTCGAGTCGATATAGTATCAGGTTCGAATTAACTCGATTAAAAAATTCGAACTAGATCGAGATTATTTTTACTAATTCGAAACTCGACTCGAAAAATAATTGAGCTCGACTAGATAAGACTCGAATCAAGTAAAAATTTTAATAAATAATATACTCGACTCAGTTAAGTAGAAATATATTTAAATACTGATGGTATAAAAGTAATTTAATAAATAATAATAAATAATTACTCGATTAACCTTGTGAATTTTATGAATCGGGTATTATGATACTCGGGCTCGACTCGATAAACTATTCGAATTATTCAAGCTCGAGCTCGAGTCGATTAATATCAAGTCGAATTCGAATATTTTATAAGTCGAGTTCTAGTACCTTAACTCGTTATATTCCTATATTTGCTTATATTAATAACTATTATTTTTATCATAGGTCAATGATAATTTGAAATATTACCTTAATATTTTGCTACCAATCTTTTCTTTTAATAACATGATTGATTTAATTTCTATTTCTTGAAAAAATTACAATTATTTATGAGATTGAATCATATATGTTGTTTCCATTATATTTTTATATTATTTTATCGATTTACCATCTAAATTATGGTAAATTTAATATTTTTGAATGCAACATGCTGGCGAATAAGTATAAAGTAAATCAGCATTAACTGTTTGCACTAAAAAAAACAGGCATTCATTTCAACAAAAGACAGACAATAATCCTTTTTACTAAAAATAAAAATAACTATATTGATAAATAGTTGCTTAAATCGGATTTAAAGTCAACGTTTTCACTGGCTAATTAAACCAATTGAAGCAAACCTACATGATCATATCATCATCACATGCATGAAACCTTAGGGTTGGGGCAAGCAAATGCTAAAAACTGAGGATCACATTCAAGAGATTTCATCCTTTCTTGATCTAATGTGATCCATGCCTCAATCCCTTTGCCATCTCTTGTATCAATAAATACCGTCAGGTTTCTAAAAGCAGCACCGGCTTTCCCCATTATGCCAACCCAGTAGGGCTCTCCCCATCCAAAATCAACCTTATTCACACCAAGATGGCACCAGCTTGTAAATGCAAATATATCTGGTTTCTCCGCCGAAAACAGCCCTTCTAATTGGCTGCAGTACTCGGCCATGGTCTCGAATCCTTGTTCTCCTTGTAGGGTTTGTGTGTAGTCACTGTCATAAACAGAAATGGCTTCGTCCAGCAGATAGGCCAATTCATTCAACTCTTTGTTCAGCACAGATGGGTCTGCCACTGCAGTCGCCCACCAAAAGATATCGCCAATGGTAGCACTAGACATCGTTGGCTTCGTTCTAGTTCGAAGATTCACCGCTTCGACTAAAATGGATGGCTTTGGTGATCCAGAAACTGCCTTTGAAGCAGCCATGGATGATTTCCAAATGAAGCAGGATAATGCTTCAATTCTTGATGGCTTTATCATCTTTCCATCTCTTTCTCCAGAAGCTTTCATTCGTAGCAAAGATATCGCTCTCGAATCGAATACGAATCTCCTCGTGACATAGTCATTTTCAGTGAACCATAAGCTCTCCATTAGCAGCAAATGTTCTTGAGGAAATGGTTTCTTTGTTGGGAAAAAAATTGATCCTTCGGTGCAATTAGGTTGTTTAACTTCAGTTAAAGATCCCGTCCTTGAAATTTTAGCCCATGAATTGATGAACAAAGCTCCACTAGGTGCATCAATGAGCTTGTGAGATAAAACCCAACCTATACCAATCCCTCCACAAGCAAACACATTCACCTGAAAAGCCACCTGTGGAATCTCCATATCAATCTCCTTGGTATATGGCTGACATGGAAGGAATATATTCAAGATTCCAATTTCTGGGTTCTTAAGAAAATCAGACAGCATTTCGATTCCTTTTACTTGGGCAACCAAGAAAGGAACACCTTTGTTGAACCCATCAATATAGAGATTATCAACCACTCTACCAGAAAATGGGTAGAAAAGAGCTAGAGTTTGTGATAGAGACTTTTTCAAGTGAGTTACAATTTGGGTGATAGTGAAGTTAAGATTTTTGTCGGGTGGGTAGAAGAAGATAACAGGTGTGTAAGTTGTAGGGGTAAGCTGATTGAATAGTGGAAGATCAAAGGGTTGGTGATGATGAACAGTTGGTGAAGAAGGTTTTATGATTTCTTTTGAAAGAATATCAACTTGAATCTTCGACATTTTGTATTTGTTTCAAGGAAGATTTTTGTGGGGCTTGTAGGATTTGGATATTATGAGATGCAAAGGAGTTGTTAGATCTTAATTTATAATAAGTGGAAGAACAAAAGAACCAAGACAGGTGCATTAAAGAAGAATGTATTTCCCCATCCGTGGGGTAGTTGAAAGTTAACTTCACCTAGCAAGTGAACTTCTTGTACTACATCGTAATGCCATTCCGAGATTTGTGCGAGTTTTGTCAATATTCGATTATAGAAATATAATACTATAGCTTAATACTCCCTTTAGTTACACTACAAATATTCTTTTCAAAATTTTTCTAGTATAATTTCAAAAATTAATGCATATTTTTCTATTTTATTTCATTTATTAAAATTATAAACTGTTTTATTAATTTTTATAAGAAGATATTGAAGTAAGTTGCTATGAAAAATTTATGAAATTTGTGAAATTTAATTATTTTTTAATTTAAATGAAAAAGATAAAATCAATATTTAATTACGGTTAAAAAAACTTAATGATAAATAGGTTGTATCGTGTAATGTATAATTTAAGTTATCGGAAACCAATCCTCAGGCCGGGCAGTTTGGCCCATTAAACCCAGGGTGATATAAACTGGTTAAAAAATCGGTGAACCGATCGATCCGGTCACAGTTTATCCAGTCTGGCCAGTTATAAAATGCTGAGAAAATAAATGAGATACACATGCTGGCGTTTGAACTTGGGTTTTAAATGAATTTGTATGCTTTTAACTATTAGCACAAACTTGTTCCTTGTGTCTTATGTGCAAAATATATAATATATATTAGTTACGCTATTTTTAGATATTAGTAATATATATTTGTATTAGTAATATTCATCTAATTATTTCTATTTTTTTATTAATAATATATATTTTTAACAATTCTAATATAAGTTATTTTTTATTAATATAAAAAATAATTTTAATTTAGAAACAAATTATACATATAAGTAATGGTTTTTCTTTCTAAAAAGTTTTGAAATTAGTAATAATAGTAATATATATATATATATATATATATATATATATATATATATATATATATATATATATTAAAAAATATTCATTTTAATTATCCACAAAATTATTTACATTATTTAAGAACCATGTATATTTGATAAAGTTGAATTCTAGTATTTGTATTTTCAATATTGATATACAACATTACAAAATTTTACATATAAATTATTTTGACTCATATTAAAAGTTTTTTTTAATTGACAATATTTATAATCTAATAAAATATTTAAAAATTACAGTCTATTTTATATTTGAAATTAAAAAATAAATAAACAAATAAATTTTGTTATTTATTAAAATTATATTTAAAAATATTTTTAAATATGATTATGTATTAATTTAAATTATAAATATTAACATTTTGAACTTATAATTATATATAAAATAGATTTTATAGATTTTATTTTTTAATATTTTATTGTATATTAATATGTTAAAAATTATATTTTTAGAAATTCAATTCTAATTGAATTTTAAATTCTTGATCCGTTGCATTTTCCAATTCGTTGACCGGATCGAGTTTGATAACCTTTGATATTAACTAGAGAGGACCGCAGGGTTGCTCAAAATTCGGATAAAACCAATTAATCAAATTAATTGATTGAAAATTAATCAAATTAATCGATGGAGACTTTTTATAAAATTATTCGGTTATCTGCTCAGTTTGATTAAATTGAATGAAAAATTCAATTTTAACCAATTAGACTATAACTCTTAAAAAATGTCTTTATATGAAAAAATAAAAATAAATAAGCCGATTAAATCCTTCTGCTATGTGGCAAGTTTAGTACAACTTATAATATTAAAATTTGAGAAATGCTATCAATATTAAAAAAATAATTTATTGGATAATTTATAATTAGTCTAGATAATAAAATTTAATTTATCGAATAAAATAGTAAATTTTCTAAATTAAAATTTGACGATGAATTATAGTGATTTTGAGTATGCATAGCTGAGGCATACCTAAAATGAGAGAAACGCAATAAGGGGAAATGAATATTTATAAAAAAATCATAATAATATCTTAATGGGTAGATGAATATAAAAAATTACTCTAAAGAATATGAGGAAATGATGAATATAAAATCAATCATTACCAACTAATTGCGAATTAAGAGAAGGAAACGCTATAAGAGGAATCCTTATAACAATTTTTCTATAAGTACATTATATAATTTGATATAATTATCAAGACTGTCGATATTTTCTAAATTTGATTATAGATGATAAGGGTAAATTTTTTTTCTTTAACTTAATGATCATAATATCATAGTATTTTATTAATTTTTTTATTTTTCAAAAATTTCGACAGCATAACAGCTATAAATTTAACTATTTCACATGCACTCCAAATAAAGCACAGTCCATATTAGGCATAATAATTCAAATATAATATAAAAATATTATTCATTCAATAAAACTTAACATGTCATTTTTTACACACATAATAATTCATAAATATTCTTTATTGGAATATATATATAATTTAACTTCAGTTTATATATATATATATATATATATATATATATATATATATATATATATATATATATATATATATAATATTATCATATTTTTTATCTTATCCTTTTGGCTGCTCCCAAAAGAGTACGCTTACTACTCTGTCTTTTCAACTATTACCTACACGCAGTTAAATAATTATATGTTGACCACTAAAATGTCCAGTAGTGATTACTAATCTAAGAATTTCTATTTATCTACATTTTCATACATTCATGTAATATTATATTCACTACACTATTCTCCTTTTTCTTTTTACTATATTAATCATGTTTTTTCTCAATTTTTATTATTATTTACTATTCACTCATTATTTAATATCTTTATTAAATTAACAATTTATTTAATTAATTTTATAGTTTTTTTTTTTCAATTTACTCCTGAACTTTCATTTTCTTTCAATTTAGTTCTTTTTCATTTTACTTCTTTAATTAACTCTCTTTTTTTTCCTTCTTATTTTTTTTCCATTTCAATCATCTATTTAATCTTTCTTTATCTATAAATTTCTTTTTGGTTCTTAAATTTTTATTTATTTACGATTATGCCACTACTTTATATTTATTTACACTTTTACCACTAACTATATTTTTTTCATTTATTTTCTTTTTAACTACATAATTTAATATTTTTTTCACTTATATTTCTTTTTATAATTTTACAATTTTTGTTATATTTATTACTTTTATCATTATTATTATTACACCATTTTTATCGTACTTATCACTTTTATTATTTTTATCATTTTTATAATATTTTTCACTTTTATCATTTCTATCAATTTTTTCACTTTTATTTTTTTTATATTTTTTTAACTTTTATCCATATTTGCCCTTAGTTTTAATCCGATAAAAACTTTTTGGACTAGATACATGAGACGTGGATCCTACAAGTCCACTACACTAAAAAGTGACTCCGAAAAACCACTCAAGTACTGCACTGTACACTTATCACTGAATCACTTTCACTGAAGAAGACCATTATTAGCCTATATAAGCGAGTCGTCATAACACGTATCGCGGTAATTGTGTCTCTATGGCTAGCCAATTATATCTTGAGTTCCCCACTCACACATTGAGAAATAGGTTGTAGAACATTAAGTTCATCCCAAAAGCTTTCTTAATTTTGTTGTAATACATCGATATCATAGAATTACCAAGTTCAATTGAACTGATTTCCCTTTGAATCTGGTAAATTTGAGGACCATTACTTTCCCCAAACTATTGTTCAAGATCTTCCCATAGTTGTCTTGCATTTGAGGAGTAAATGTATGACTCTGCAATTTTTTTGTTCATGGAATTTAATAACCAAAAAGTACCATGAAGTCAATCCTCTTCCATTTCTCATATTCTGGATTGTCTTCCTCTAGTTCAATCAACTTGTCGTTAGTAAAACCAAGTTTGTTCTTGGCACCAAGAGTGATCTTGATTAATATACTCCAAAGTCAGGTAATTTGATTCA
Source organism: Triadica sebifera (assembly GCA_023653625.1). Classification (NCBI taxonomy): domain Eukaryota; kingdom Viridiplantae; phylum Streptophyta; class Magnoliopsida; order Malpighiales; family Euphorbiaceae; genus Triadica; species Triadica sebifera. Next base: position 10,796,010 of record CM042898.1, on the reverse strand, counting down.
TTGAGCGACATTGAAATAAGAGCCACTCCGGGATTGTCTGATCCTTGTAGATGGAAAGGATAATCAAGATTATGAGATCTCCCTTGTTCGACATCATTCCTCTGTAAACTCCATCACTAATGCAACTCTCTCAAAATAAAACTACAAATAGAAATAAATAGGATCACATGATCTCCTGCTCTGATACTATGATTAATTTCTCAAAACTTCATTGCTAAGAAAATCTAAGATCAGAAATGGTGAATGAAGAATTTCTTCCATTTCATCAAACCTCAATAAAGATATTTGGAAGAGAAAAGAGAGAAGAGTGGGTCGGTCAAGAGGGAGGAGAAGATGAAGCAAAATTCTATCTAGAGAATTTTGATTTTTGACCCTTTTATAGTGGCTTAAATGGGTGGGTTTGGGCCCAAACAAAGTTCAACCCATTTATACCCAATTAAACACTCTAAATTATTTCTCTTACTTTCCAATGTCAAATTTATCCAAATTTGATTCTATAATTCATAATATATATATATATATATATATATATATATATATATATATATATATATATATATATATATATATATCGACATAATTTTTTTTAACTCAATCGGAGTTTGTTTTCTGTCCGACTCACTCAAACTAGACTGATTAATCAATTTTTCGTATTGCCGTAAAATTTATTTTTCACTGTCAAATAATTCTAAATATTATTTTGAATCTATCCATATCTTAAAATAAATTTTTAGATATCATTTGCTATTTTTCATAGCCCCGTCAAAAGTACGATCAACCAATTTATTAATTAAACTGGATCCCATTTTTTTAGTTGACTTTTGAAGAATTATTTGACCTCATTTTTACTCCAAATTTTAACCCCGATCTAGTCATAACTTATATTTTTCAATAATCAAATAAAACATTTTTCATCAATGAGTGTATTTTTGACCTCAGGTATACTGATCAATTTTGGAAACTACAGTTTACGACTAACTCGGTATTTTGGTCATTACAAACTATCTCTATTTTTCTAACATTTTCTAAATACTTACTTTCTAATTGATTAGAAAGGATAAAGAAATTTTTAAAAATAAATTTTTTCTCTTTCTTATTCATTTTTTTCTGGCCAATCGAAAAAAAAATGAGTACTAAAAAAAGAAATATACTAGTAACACTCTTTTTCAACACTATTTTCTCTATCGGTCTACAATTTTTAATAAAAAAATATATTTTTATGTGATATTAAATATACTATTTTTTTCTCTCTCATAATAATGATTAAAACATTAAAATCTACTTTTTTATTTATCATTTTTTCTCATCTCTCTTTCATCATATCTCACACCACTATTTATTCTTTTTTTTCTTTTTTACACTTTTTCATTAAAATTTAAAAAATATATAGGAAAAATTAAGAGAAATAAAAAAATATTTTTGGACTGATTTTATAATAACAAAAATTATTTTAAAATTATTAATAGAATAAATGATAAAATTGTAAAAATATAAAGGAAAAATTAAGAGAAATAAAAAATATTTTTAGTTCGATTTTTGTATTAAGAACAAAAATTATTTTAAAATCATTAATAGAACAAATGATAAAGCAAAAAAAAAGATAATTAAGAGAACATTAATTTTTCCTTAATTATTAATTAATAAAAAATTAATGTTATCTTAATTATCAATTTTTATTTACTTTATCATTTATTCTATTAATGATTTTAAAATAATTTTTGTTCTTATTACAAAAATTAATCCAAAAATATTTTTTATTTCTCTTAATTTTTCCTTTATATTTTTTAAATTCTATCACATATTTTTATTCATGATTTTAAAAGAAATTTTGATTTTAGTATAAAATCAGTCTAAAAATATTTTTTTTATTTCTCTTAATTTTTCTTATATATTTTTTAAATTTTAATAAAATAGTGTAAAAAAATAAATAAATAGTAGTGTGAGATATTATAATATTATATTTAATTTTATCTAAAAATATATATATTTTTTGAAAATAATATACTAATAAAAAAATATTAAAAAAAGTGTTGACAGCCTTGTAAAAATAAATGAAAAGATGGAGACACTAATTCCTCCTAAGACGAAATGAAATGCACCGTCATCCACATGTTTATAACATTGCCAATTTATGGCGATTAAATTTGTCGGTAATGTCACAATTTGTGGCAGAAAATACGGTGATGTTCTTCCATACGGTTGACCATTTATTGTCTGTCTACATTCTAGATACGGCACAATAGTTTAATACTTTAATTATGTGGATAGTTATGAAAGCCACCAAATTAATATGAAAAATCTTTTACCTAATAAAATTTTCAAGCCTTTTACGCTACTTTTTTATATATTATTTCAATCAGTTAAAGCTAATTTTACCCAAAAAAAAAAGCATATAAGTATGTTAATATCCAATAATTCTTAAAATGATATCATATTAATTGAATTATATATAACTAAATCCATAACTACCATAACTCCAATGTAATAGCAACAAGCAAATTTTCTTTGAATCAAAAAGCAAAACAACACTATAATATATATATTTGAAATGCTGAATCTTAAATTACAGACTCAATTGAACATGTAAATTAATAATCATCAGCTACTTATAGTGCTTCTGCTTTGTCAATTCCTGTACAGAAAAGGGATGTGGTTTGAGCCATTGCATAGAACTAATTAAATCTTAATTAAAATCTAGTTCTAATTTGGTTTAATAAATCAAATACTTAAATAGACCTATACATAAATCCATTCATTTATTACATTTTTACTTTATAAACATGAAATTGTTTTTTTTTTTAATTTAAGAATTGAAGCAGTGGTAGAGTTGCTCTGTTTCCTCTTATTTCTGCCATGAATTCTACCAATCCCTGCAAAATTATTCAAGTCAATATTATTATATATTCATGAACAAGAATAATTGAATTAGGAACAGATAATTAAATAAAGGAGATCGATTGAACTCACTTTCTTGAAATCAGGAACGGCATGATAATCTTGAAAGATTGCAAGCTCTCTAATATGAATTGCCCATCTTTCTTGAGCCCAGCGGCGTCTGGGTCAATGACTAGCCATTGTTTAATAGAATATATATTTTAGTCATTTTTTATTAATAATTAAAGATAATCAAATATTTAGATAGTTTTAATAACTAAAATATCTCTGAAAATGGTTTAAAAAAATAAAAATTTCAATTTAAAATTTAAAATTCATTTTCTCTCCGCATTTAATTTTGGTTCTCTCTCAATTATTGGTAAGATATGAACATAAATGGATATTTGGGTCTACAATTAATGGTATTTAGATGGTTAATTTGTTTTAAAATCAATTTTTTAGACAACTTAGAAATATAATTTTATTAATTAATTTACAGCCATTTTAATCAAATTTATTCTTTTTTTAAAGAAAAAAAACACTTTTTTTTCAACTTAAATGAAGCAAAATGACCGTGGATTGAAAGTTGTATATTAATGTGGCTCAAAAATTAATTTTAATGTAAATTGATTATTGTAAAATTATTTGGAGGCTAAATTAAATTTCATTTTTTTTAAAAAAAATTGTCATTCTTTTACCTATTTGAGACCCAATTTCTAATTTGCAGCATTTTTTATTGTTAATTTTTTCTATCGAGACTTGTGTATTAAGAAAATATGCGATGATAGAGCTCTATCCTATAATAAGTTAACAACTAACTTGAACTAGATTAATTATAATTCATGAACTTCTAGAAACCGGTTAGTAATGCACCAAAAAATTTATTCTTTTTTTCCAAAATTGTATATTAATATGGCTCAAAATTTAATTTTAAAGCAAATTGATTATTGTAAAAATATTTGGAGGCTAAATTAAATTTCATCCTTTAAAAAAAAAGTCCTCTTTTGAACTATTTGAGACCCAACTTCTAATTTATAACATTTTTTATTGTTAAAAAAAAAAGCTTCTCAAGTCTTGTATATGAAGAAAATATACACTAATAGATTTCTATCTCATAATGTGCCAACAGTTAACTCAAACTAAATTATTTAGAGTTTATAGACTTTTAGAGGCCGGTTAGTAATGCACCAAAAAAATTTATTCTCTTTTTTTCTTGAAAACCTCACAATATGCATTCAAATTACGATCAACTTGATCTGCCCTGATGCTCTGAATAGTCATTAGTGTTTAAAGATTCTGATCAATTTTTAAAATTTTTTTATTATGTTTAAGTTTATTGTGAATTTAGATGAGTTGGATTCCAACAAAGAGCCTACCAAAATTTTAATTACTTTTTTTTAAAATTATCCTCTGAAAAAAAGTATATATATGTTTGGTTGTTTAATTCATCTTTTTACGTTAAGGATTCGATCAAATTTCATATATTCAACTTTATTTTCCAATAAAAATTCGATAAAAAATAGAATTATTTAATGGGTCAATATGATAAAATTAAAATTTTCAATTTTTAACACAAAAGGTTTCGTAGTCTTAAAATAAGATTTGCTTTAATAAAAAAAAGGATTTGCTTTATTTATTTATTTATTTTGTTTGTGCAACCATAAAATAAATTTGAGCATCATCAACTTTGGAAAACTATAAATATTTAATAACCAAGAATAAATATTCTGTGTGAAAATCTAAAAAATCAAACCCTAGGGAGCAAGAAGAGGGCCCGCAGGACTTAGGGCTAATGGCATAACAGAGAAATATAAATAATATCAAAAATTCAACCAAAAAAAAACGAAATATAAAGATGTTTACAGTTAGGGTAGTAAAGTAATTTTACTTATTTTATCTTAATTAATTAGAATTTTGGTGAAGATCAACTCTATCCAACTATCTAGATTCTAACAAATAGTAACGTCCAACAATATATATTGCCAAGAAAAATGATAATAGTGTTTTATCTTTAAAAAAATCTCCTTTTTTCCCCATATTTTGGAGAAATTTTTTAATTTTTTTTAAAAAATTATTCCTGTTAGAAAAATCATTTAATTTTTTTTAAAAAAAAACCCTTTTTTTTCCGTCTGAATAATTCCTGTTGGATTCTTGATCTCATCATAAGGGGTTCTTCTCATATTCCTGCCATCCTAGGAAGTAAGAAGTATCTTTTCATGAGTGTTGATCGTGGGTTTCCCAGGCACGAGCCTCATTTATTCATCTACTATTATACAGTGGTCGCATTACATCGGGAGTCTAAATATCTTAGACAAAATAAAATATATAATTGGGAAATATTAATTAATTAATTAATTAATTAACTAACTAACTTTGCCTTTCTTTCCGCCAATACCAACTCTAATTCCCCCACTTTCCTCACTTAATTAAGGTTTAATCATGGTATAAAAGCCAATTTCTCTCATTTTTCGAAAGTTCCATAAGTTTTCACTCATCACCATAGACATTTTCTTCCTACCCTCGAAGCTATTCTACCACAAATATTCTTTTAATTAATTCGGCTGACTTACCTTTCACACATATTGCCCTTTCTTTTTCAAATAATCTCTCTCCTGCCTTTTTCTCAACCCAAACTCTTCCTTTATTTATCTCTCTAAATTCCAAAACAAATTCATTTCCCTTACTACTACCAAGTACTCCAAAATGGCATTGAGTTTAAAACTTTCTTTGATATTTTGCATTATTTCCATCTTTTCAATCTGGGTTGTCGCCGATGGTGTTGGCCACCATCATGCGGCTTCCGCTCCTTCTATAGATTGCTCCAGGTCAGACTCATTCATGATTTTGTGCAGTGATGTATAGACAGTAGGATGAAGGGCTGCTGATTTAGTATAGACGGCGTCTGTTGTGGCTATAGAAGGAACTGTTCAATAATTCAGACGACATCGTTTTAAAGTGGGGCTAAATGTAAAAAAATACCGTAGTAACTACAGTTCTTTCTTATATCCACTTTTATTACATACATAGATTATATTGTAAAACAAGTGTTAAAAAAATATTGATGGTTTTTTTTAAAAAATTTTAAGATCCGTTTGAAAAAAAATTATTTTAATTATTTTAGATTTTGAAAACTGTTTTTAGAAAAAACAGATAAATAGATAATTTTTTTAGAAATAGATTTAAAAAAATAATTTATAAAAAATTAAAAAAATTAATCAATTAAATCAAAAAAAAAAAAAATCTAAATCTATGAGCAATCCAAAACACCCTTAGTATACTTTAATCGTAATGAATACAGTCACTTTTATCATTGGAACTGTTATTTGTCAACATTTAACACACGGAAATAGTTATAGTAAAATTGAAATTGCAATTAAAATAGCTGAACTGAAATTAATTCTAAAAAATGAAACTGAATAATCAATTAAATTGATCAAAATCACAAAATCAACCGACTAATTTCTCTTAAAATTGTTCAGTTAGCTGATAATTTTTAATTCAGTTATATGACTAATGATGTTACTCATATTTTAATTTAATTAATAAAAAAATTTCATTCAATTAACTGACTGATATTTACCGAAGCTCAGCCTAGGACAGTAATTGTAATTTAATAAATATTTTATAAATTTACCAACATATTTTTTTCCTTATCAATATTTCAAGAAAATATCTTATACGATTAGTAAGAGTTTTAACCTAATAGTATTAAGTGATCATAATCGTGCCATCTCGAATATGAACTCCAATAAATCTTTTTTTATAGCCAATAAAAAAAATTATTTCACGTAATTTATTTTTTCATACATTGTGTAATTACAATCCTACTTTTGTTATCAAATTTCAGTAGAATTATCAGTAAGATCAAAATTGAAATCTGACCTTTATGTATACAATCTTCAATTCTCATCTCAATGAATTTTAGCTAAGTTGTAATATAAATATGTCAACATACGAGCTGAATTACTAAGTGGCCAAAATATAATTTGAGAATAAATTAAACACATGATTTTGTTTTTCATTTTGGGCTACAAAATGGCAGCCATGCTGTTCAAGCCTCAAATTACTATCCCAGCTAGAGTATGTACTGAATTTGAAGAACAATGAGCATTATGTTACAGTCGAAGAATTGGCTTATAAGATATATGACTGCTTGCCTTAAAAAGTTTGCGTTCTGTACCTTCTATTAGTCTCTAGTCACACTATACCTATGATGCAATCATTGATTTTTTCAATCAAAGAGGCCTTCATCATGCCAAATATCAACTAAGAAATCAACCATCTCCTGCAAAATCCAATAATCGATCATATTGACGTTAATATTTGCCAGAAATCAATAAGAAAAACTCAATTAGAATGGTTCAAATAGTCTTTCAAGATAACCGGTGTGAAATTCTAAGCATAGTTCTACCGGAGCTATACTTAAAACTGCGCTACCAACTCAACTGCTTTGTTTTTTGGTTTTGATTATATTTGTAATCCAAAATGCATATTATGGAATGGAATCATTCTTCTATTTTCCCTTCACCAAACCATCCCACCACCACCGATAATCCAGAAACTGAAAAAAATAATAGAAAATAAACTACAAAGAATTAATCACTTGCATGCAATAATTGGAGTAATTTTAGATAAAATTAGAATCATTATTTCAGTTGCTTTATAGAACGCATATAAATTACATTGGACATCAAAACCCTCCTCCATTTATTTCCATAACAATCTCCTACAGGCCATTAGCGGTAACTTTATAGGTAGTTGTGTTGTGATTGGCTCAAAAGGTTCATTCTCTCTCTCTCTCACACACACACACACACATGCACACTCAAACGCACGAAAATCAAATGCAGCCATTTATCTGTGTACTTTCATCTTCTAGTAAGGATCTAACAAATAGATAAAAATATTCAACAAGTCTTTAAGCTTGAAGAAGCTTACAGGTAAAGGGATAGGCTCAGAGAAAGGTTCATTAGTTGAAAGCAGTTCTTCATAGGTTGTTGACCAGCTGTAGAAAAACAAAATGATTGTAATTACTCTCCGCATATTAACACAAGTAGTTGTGAAAAACAGTAACAAAGACCATGTAAACACATACATCGGAAATACAGCAATGTTTTGTAAATGTCGTCAGCAATTTGCCGTTATTCCTGATTTTCATGCTAACAATAACTAATTATGAATTTCAGGACTAACATAGACAAGTTCTTTTGCTTTTGATAGCTCTCTAAATTCCAAATGAGACTAGATGGGTGGGAATGGAACTACTCTTTTGTCCCTCATATGTAAAATATACACCACCTTTGAAAAGTGCAGTGGTCAGCCTCAACAATATGACTTTTCCATCAGTTTATTTCTCTACTTGAAACTTTTAAAAATTTGAAATCCACTTGTATCGAACAGAGGGGCTTGGGCAAGAGGCAAGTTCTTTCAAACTTCCAGAAGTGATACTAGCAGTACTTGTTCTTTTTTTTTCTTTCCCTTCTATCTTTTTGCATGAAAAATACTTGAAGTGAAATTGAACCCAAATTCACTGGTATAACAATATTTATGAACAACCTTTTCTATTGCAATCAATTCAGAGTTCGTTCCTTCTTTTTTCTTTCCTTTTTTTTTGGGAAAGTATCAATTCAGAGTTAAGTTTTCCCAGTTAAGAACTTGACTTGTACCTATATAAAAACTTGACAATAATTGATAATTCCTAAAATATAGCACATCTACATATCAAAATAAATCAGGGACCGCCTTCCAATTAGAAACTCATTAAGGAGCTGGCGATATCAGTTCCACATTTTGCAAAGAAAATGCCTATTGATGGGATGGTTGTTCTCTTGTAATCCAATATTTTAAGCCCCTTAATATGATGATTACAAACAGATGACTGTGCAGAATAATCACAATTGTCAAACCATGAGTTTCATTGACCAAATATTACTCTGCAAGTACAATTATTAGTGTCTTTGCCTTCTTCAACCTCATGGTTATAACTTTCACTTAGGTGCCAATTGAATAGAAGCAGAAAAACTGGAGCTATTATAAAATGGGTGTTTATGAGCAAATATAAGTTATAATTCATTGACTGTAATGAAACCAAATATTTACATTAAGATCTTGTTTTACCAAAGAAGTTAATCAAATGATACTACCTTATGATTGGATCCTTTGGTACTGTTTTAGATTGTTGGGATTGGTCTCCTATCCACCTTTTTCTGCTCTCATGCCAAGCAATCACAGCTGCAATGACATATTAGGCCAAATTATGTTCAACAAAAAGGCATATGAATTTAAAAGAAACATTAAAAAAAAACATAATTAAGAAGAGCACATAGTGCAAATTTACGTCATGAAGAAGGAAAAGATGGCTAAGTACAATAGCTCGTATATATATACTCTTCCGAATCTCATTTGTCTGAATGATTATGAAGCCTGTATGTGTATGCATTGCTTCATACAGATTTTTTCCTCTTGAGTAAACAAGTGAATTATTCTGTTTTAATCTCAGGTTCTGAGTAATATGGAACAAGTACTTCAAAAAGATACAAATGAAGAGAACAATCCTTATCGTGATTAATGACTACATGAAGAAAGCAAGTTGACCGTGCGCACACTACTGCCAAATCCACAATAAATCACAAAAGCAACAAGAAGAAATTTTCGGTATCCAAGTTACAGACAATGTTGGTGAAAACAATGTCAAAAAGGATCTGGTTGAAAATGAAGCAGAAGCAATGCTTTTAAGATTAGTCCAAGAAAAGGGATGGAATAGGAAAATGAAGTCATTTTCCTACATATTGGCATACTTTCTCCACTAACTAGAAAAACATTTCTCATCGAACTATTTTCATAAGAATTCCAAATGGAAGAAAGCTTTGCAGGAAAATATTTCCTGTGAAATAAATGAAACCTGTGTTACGTATTCTACTACAATCATGGACTTTCTAAAATCACAGACTCTCAAGTGAGTTCCTGCTAAATGAAAAAAATGTTCTTTTTATTTTTCTCTAAAATATTCATGCTCAATGATGCTATTTGAGGATGGCAGACTAGTTATGAGAATGAGTATTCAAGTCCAGGAAGTATAGGTAGCAAAATAGCAGCAATTATAAAAATTCAAACACGAGAAGATTTTCTGCAAAAAACTACATATACGACCATAAAAGCAACTCAAAGAATTTTACCATTGGAAAACTAGGAGCAATTGTGAGTTTTCCAATAGAGTAACAAAAAGGAGGAAGTGCATTTATTGAAACTTGAAGCATGTATTTTCAAGAAGACTCACCATGGTTGACAAACACAGAAGTGTTGACACTCACTTCTCTTTCTATGGGTTTTTTTACTGTATTGGCAGATGTCGGACACTTTAAATGTTGCTTCTCATAGGAATGGGAAACTCCATTATCGACCTCCATCTCTAAACTGAATGACCATTCCCTTTCACTTTGACAATGCAACTGTTTGCAAGTGGTCCTCTTTACAAGTCCCCTTAAGGTTTTGTCAAAAGATATCACAGAATTGGTAGGTAACAAGGTTTCCACAACAACTGCTTGGCATAATAGGGATCTTCAATGTGCTAACAATGAACAAGAAGCGGAACAAAATGGAAAACAAGTGTGAAATTCACTCGAAAACAATGATATCATGCTTGGGAAAGGAAAACAATAGTGTCTTCAATCAAAGTGAATACTGTAATACTCATGACCTTCACATCATTAGTCATCTTATTCTTAATGTTACCCATCTTTAATGCTTCCCTTCAACACTAGAATCCTTTCAGACCCGTTGCATACAAAGTCAATTAGTAACTTAGTCATAGACATAGTTTGTCCACAAGAAATATTTCATTTCTTTCACTAACATTTGATAACATGAAATCAGGAACATCAAATGCAGATGTAAAGGAGCAAGGACGGAGGATTCTCATTGCAGAGTATCTCTTACAATTTCAACTTACTTTAATCAAAATTGCAAAACGCACACTTCAAAGCAATAAACTATGTCAACTTGCCTTGATTAAAACTACAAAATGCACACTTCAGAGCAATAAACCGTCCTACATTACCTCAGATTATGTTTCAAAATTTCAGATTCCAAACCAGTGTAACTTGAAAGTTAAAGTGATCTTCGAAGCCCTCAAGTCATCCATGCATCTCTATACAGCAATCCAAAAAGAACTCCAATATCCTCTACAGAAACTCTTACCATATCTTTATAGTTCCACCTAGTTCGTTATTCTCCTCAAGCAGAATATTAAGAAGCAAATAAAGAAAGTCAACCCGATATAAGAGGCATTCAAGGTGCGCATATTTTCCGGCTTCCCATCACGCCTACTTTAGAACTACAACTATTTGTACAGCTGCAAGAATTCTTTTTCTTGTTCGACATAACAGTAAAACATGGAAATCCAAGCATAAAGCTTGTTTATACCCCCCATTTACCATCATGCCATACTTTAATTGAATTGATATTTTACTTTTTCTACCATAATTAACCCCAGAAAATGGTACAACGAAAAGTCTACCTACTCTTCTTCGACATACCCTCCAAGGCAATGATATTAAAAATAAAAGGGGAAAAATCTTTCCCATAACATAGTTTACAAATTTGTAAGCCAAAAAGCCAAGACGAAATCATCCACATTCCTCCAAGATGAGGAACAAAATCCTCATTCTATAAATTGCAGATACTTCATAAAATAAATCCAACAACTAGATGATTCAGATCCCTACTATTTGTCCACAAAAACCCAGAACGTCGAAATATTTACAGATCATTTTCAAATTTAAATATTAAAAAAAATCCAGAACCCATAAAATTTGTTCCCAGCTTAATAAGAGCATTCAGCCCAAAAGTTACAAGATAAACAAATTCGGTAATTATAAATATCATAAAAGGCAAGCAGATAATTAAAACCCAGAAACACAAACACAAAGGGAGAGAGAGTAGAGGGGCCATACCTTATTGAAGATTGTATATATGTGGTTGCATTTGGCTCAGACTGAAATTAAAAAGAATAAAAATGCTTCCTTTATGCCTTCAGGTTCAGGGTCTGAGAGAGGGAAGGTTTCACTAGATTGATAATGCTATATTTATAGATTGATAATACAATAAAAAGTAGTAAAATTAATCTTTTTTATTTCTTTCTTAATTTTCTTTGATTCTTCTTCCAGTTTTCTTACAGTTTTTCTTTCTGAATTTTTTTAATTGTCGGTGTGTCTTTCAAGTTGACATGGATTTTGGATCATACATGTGGATAAGCCAGAACTATATTGTCTTTGTTTAAAACTATCACAATGCCCTTCACCTAACTCTTTAAAATGTTCAATTGAAGAGTATTTTGGTCATTTTGCAGTTACCGTATCAATTCCCTTCTGTTGCACTTAAGGCTGCCATAATTTCTCATTTTTGCTCCTATTCTATTTTTGTTGCAACGGGGACCCAAAAATCGAAAAATGCCAACAAAAGTCCATTAAAAAAAAAAAAAATCAATTCCAGCTTGATTTATAAAAATTTCTATTGGTCACTTCAAAAATAGAGGCTGATAGTTCTATTTACCAAAAAAAAAGGGACGGTGTTATTTTTGTCTATTGAATATTAATCGTACTATTTTTGCAAAAAAAAAATCAAAGGAATATTGTGTTTTGTAAAATTTTAAGTAATTTTGTAAAATTTGTTTTTGTACAATTAGACTTGCATCCTCACAAATCCGGGCAGCTATACATCATTTGAGTGTTATCAAAGGAATATTGTGTTTTTATGTTGAACTCTCAATGTTCCTAAATAGATAAGGCTTCAGGTTGTTGTACAATAATTAAAAAATATATTTAATACATAGATAAAATACAATATTGCACTTAGATTTCTATCAATTATTATTATTATATATTTTCAAGAAAAACAAGATTTTATTTCTCCAAATTATTAAATAAGAATAGAATTTGTACAATATAATTAATATTTATAGATAATCGTAAAATATTAAATAATTTAAAATAAAAAATAAAGTATTAATTAGTTTTTCAAATCAACATATTAATTTCAACCACCAAATTTATATGAAATAAGATCTATTGGATAAAAAAATGATGATCTAACCAAAAATAATTAAAAATCATAATTTATATGATGGTTACATGTAATTCCGACCTTAGCTCAGTTGGTAGAGCGGAGGACTGTAGTAAGTGCTGAAATCCTTAGGTCGCTGGTTCGAATCCGGCAGGTCGGAAAATATCTATTTTCTTAATTAACAAATACAATATTGACATTTCTAGCTGAAAATTGCTTCAGTTTTTTGAGTTTCTTGGTTGACTGACAGTTGAAAACTCAAAATATCAGTTTCTTTGTCACCACCATCAAATATATTTCAGTATATAAGCTGTTTTTTTTTCAATATAATTAATTAAGTAAAATAAAATAGTCATTCCAAATTTCCAATTCTGAATTCGTGGCATAAACTTTTTTCACTAAAGTGAGAAGCTGTGCGTTTCAAACATTAATAGAATTCTATGGTGTAACTATTTCATATTAAAATTCCCAGCAAAATTAAGTTCGTGGGGATAACAATAGTTCCAATATTATAGCATTAACCATTTCATATTTCAAATTTGAAAAGAAACAAATTATTTTACATAGAAAATTCATTTTATTGTTATACTAATTACTAGCTCATGAAACAAATTATTTCTTTATATCGCAGAGATTAAAAATAGAACGCTTTGGGTAACCAGTCAGCTCACAGTCTTGCTGAGTATTGTAATGGGTCTTTGAATGAGCGTACTTGGGTTGAGGCAGCCCCCCATTCTCTTGCTGAATTTAGAACTCTTGATATAAACTTCCTTTTCTCTTCCATGAAATCTTCATTTTCTATTAAGAATAAAGAATAAAACTTTTTTTTTTTATGGTAATGTTAACAATCTTCTATTCTAGTTTTCATTTCTATATATATATATATATATATATATATATATATATATATATATATATATATATTTGATTTTTCATTTGAAGAATACACTAAGGGAATGTTTAGTATGTCTCATCTTAAAATATGAATGAGATTTTCATTATAAATTTGTTTTTGTTATCTTATATTGAACTAAGATATTTGAAAATAATATTTTAATTTCTATGTAAAAATTCGTAATATCTAAATTTTATTATATTTAAAATTTTTTCTATGTTTTTAAATAAAATATTTTATATTTCTAAAAATATTTTCAACAAAATTAGATAAAATATAAAAATATAATTTTAATTTATATTACATAAAATATGATTTCATCAATCATGCCTTCACTTTGTCTTTTACAACGTGACAATTAAATTCTGCAAACTTTTATTCTCTCATGAAAGATTTATAGGAGTTACTATTGTAGCTCAAGATAAATTTTATTCAAGTATTTAAAATATCGTACCACTGTTACTGACAAATAGGTTTACCTTTTTTTTCTTATTTATTCTAAATGATGATCTAATGTCCGTTTATTTCTACTTCAAATTGTAATTAAATTTATAATTTAAATATATATTTATTTTATATACTTTTGATATTAATAAACATAAATAAAAATTATATATTAAACTATATTAATTTTATTTGTTAATAGAACAATTATAGAAAACCCCCTAAGGTTTAACAAATTACAGTTAGAAACAAATTTTTAAAAAACTAACAGTTTACCCCCCTTATTGTTTGAAATAATGCTCATTTATTTGATTCTATAAGAATTTCAAATATTGCAGTACAATATACTACATAATTTTTCTATATTTGATATGTTTTTATATGAATTTTTTAAGATTTCATGTACAATCCAATGACTTTTTATAAATGTTTATAGTTTCTTCTCATTATCAATGACTGTAATTGTAGAACAACTAGTAGATTCAAGTCACAACATTTTTAATTATTATCTCAAATAATATTTTTATCAAATAACAGAAGGGTAAACTGTTAATTTTTTAAAATTTTGTTTATAGTTTTAATTTGTTAAAGCTCAAGAAAATTTTCAGTAATTTATTCTTTTTAATATATGTAACAATCAAAGCAATATTTATTTTCTAGGTGATAAACAGAGAATAATTTTTCTTAATATATTACTGTAGGATGTTGATCCCAAAATAAAAATAATATGAATAAAATAAATAAAGTAGCTCAAATTAAAGGCAAGAGACTGGACATCTACCCAACAAGATCTAAAAATAAAAAAAATGGAAAAAATGCTAGTTTAATGTAACACATATAAATTAGGATATATAAATAACATGTAATAAGAGTATTTTAATTGCATATAAGTGGCCATGAGTTTTGAAATAGAAAAATAGTTTAAAAGACATAAAAAAAAAAACTTGCATACTATACACACCCCTGAATGTAAAGTGATAGTCATAAACAATAATGAAATCAAGTTTTCAGAATTTGAGTAGATTCACATGTGTGTATCACAGCCATGAAGAAGCATTCACGTTTATGAAGTTTCGGCAGTATAAATTTGATAGTTTCATCTTTTTGATGCACAAACACGATTTTTCACCCCTAAACCTTAGCCATTAGACCTCTAAACTCCAAAACCATTTCTCCTTCTATCCCTTTCAACATTAATTGATAAAAATGTGAAATCCTCACAATAAAAGAGTTTAAAAATGAATTAGAAACAAAGTTTTTATTATAAAATCAAGATCTGAATCAAGAAATATTATAACATCATTTGTAATCCTTGGAACCAATATGAAATCATCAATATAGAGATAAGAGATTATTTTTTTTGTTATTTTTTCAATGGTCCAATTCTTTTTCTACAGGGGGATGATGTTTAAGGAGTTTAATTTAGGATTTTACATTGTTAATGGTTTAAATAATTAGAATGACAAAAATAAATTATATTTTGGTATTTGATCTTGTATTAGGATCTGAGGTTAAAAGTGGAGATAACCACTAAAGGAATTAGACATACGAGAGATTGAGATTAAGGCTCCAATTAAAAATTTATACACATACACATCTAAATTTAAACTGAAGTTGTGCATGTGTGTTGTATTATGAAATTGACTGAATTTGGTATGATTTGATACCTTGAATGCTATATTGAAACTTAGTGAAATGAAATGATTGAGTTGTGTAACACTATTTATTCTCCTATATACTCTATTGTATATTAATCAGCTAAGAAATGCTACAATTGTTTTCTAGAATTATTACCGAAAAACACACACACACACACACACACATATATATATATATATATATATATATATATATATATATATATATATATATATATATATATAATTAACGTTATAAGAAGAAATTAATAAAAAGTATATATAAACAAAAGGAATTAAATATATAATTAACGTTATAAGAAGAAATTAATAAAAAGTATATATAAACAAAAGGAATTAATATATTTGCATATATACTCTCTATTCTCACCTTAGTTAAATATTGATGTGTCATAACTAAAAACTTTTAAAAATTTAATATGCATCAAAATAATTAAAATATAGATAAAAGAGTTCACCTCCTCTGAGCGGCTACCGCTGCAACTATTCAGCTCTATTTGGTTAGGCTACTAATTAGCGATGCTTTTATCCATACACTCGTCACTTCAACCTGCTCTTCAGATACTTACGCTAGAGAAAATAAACTTTCTCATTGAGTCATAAACTCAATGATGCTAAATCTTATAATAATAGTTATGATAAAATAAAACATTGTTTAATCTCATAATTTTTTTTATTTTTTTAAATATATCATTTTAATATATAGCTATAAATCACATTTTTGTTATTATTTTTCATTTGAGAACTAAAATAAATTTATTAATCGCAAATGTGTTTCATTAATATGTCAATGAGATAAAAATCCTGAATATCACTTGTATTCTTATTCTCAGAAAATTTGTATAACCTGTCATCCATATATCAAATCAAACATTTATATCATACTCACATACTACAACACCATAGACTTTTTTTTTCTAGAAAATCAAGAGATTTCATATAATATAGTGCTAATCACACCGTTCATAGATATGCACATGACTTAGGTACATAAATCATGCGACCCACAAATATACATATGACCGATAATATTATGATCTACAGAAATACACATAAATAAAAATAATTTCATAAGATCAACAGATATGCACATGATCCACATATATTTATCGTATTGGCATGTAAATAATACTCTAGTTTAAGGTCTAAACTAATACATAGGCTAAATCTATAAATTTCATAATTAAATTTTTTTAAAGATATTTTTAACATTTTTAAAATACTCATAATTTTTCAAATACCTTTATATTTCATAAATTATCTTTTTATAATATAAAATATATTTCATACCAAGTCATACAAATAAATACATACAACTTTCAAACTTCATTTCATATTTACTAATAAAATTCTTGTAATATATAATCAAATTAAATTTACTCATATCATAAACATGTTTAATATTTCACTTTAATTAATTTTACATATATATGACTAAT
The DNA here is from genome assembly GCA_023653625.1 of Triadica sebifera. Taxonomy (NCBI): domain Eukaryota; kingdom Viridiplantae; phylum Streptophyta; class Magnoliopsida; order Malpighiales; family Euphorbiaceae; genus Triadica; species Triadica sebifera. The sequence continues at coordinate 10,778,641 of CM042898.1, read as the reverse complement.
ATTATAAGCAATAACATTAAACTTTTTATGTTTTGCCGGTATCTGCGGGCTCTTTCCCTTTATCTGGTGTTGGCGTTTGTCTCAATCACGCCTAATAAAAAGTAAATTTTAATTAATTACTGAGATACAATATAAAATCTAGCTAAATTAAAATTTCTCGACTAACTCCCGCTCTGGATGTATATCAAATCCTATAACAAAATTTTTTATCATTAGCGTGTTTAATGCGTAGTTTGAGATTTCGGTTACTGATACTTTTTCTGGTGGAACCAAAAATTTTAAATTTTATTTTATCTTATAACAATTAATCTTATTTATTTTTTTCTCCTCAATAACTATTTTTCTCAATTAATTTTATTTTTTCCTTAATTTCTATTTTCACCCAAAATTTTTCATAAATTCAATAAATACTCTAAAAATTTTAAATAAATTTCTATAATCACTTTAACCCATTTTCTTTCATTTTTCATTACCAATTTTACCAAAATCATATTCAATTATTTCCAATAAATTTTTCAATAATTTGGCTAAAAATAAAAAATACTAAAATTCTTATTAAATTATTTTTCCATTCCAAAAATTATTTTCCATCTCCAAACACTCCATTTAACTCTATTTTCATCATTTTAAGATACTAATCCTCCAAAATAATTTCTTAAAAATTTGGCAATAAATATGGAAATTCACAAACATTCTACAAAAATTTCTAAAAATTATTCTTATTAAATTTTCACCATACCTATTATCCTTAAGCCTCATTCTACTCATTTTCTATTTTTATCTAATTTTTCTATAATTTTCTACAAAATCCTAACTCAACGTTTTCACTAATTTGATGTCAATCACAACACAACTTCAATTTCTACTTTAAACAATCATCAAATCTAACATAAATCCATATAAAATTGAAAGAAAAGTGAAGAAAAACTCACCTCCAACTTTTCTTGGAAATTTTGGCTAATGGAAGATCTTTTTCTAAAATTATTTCCTTTGCCTCCCAAATTTTTTTTTCTTGCTCCAAATACTTGATTAATTTAATTCTTGTGAATTTGGAATGAAAGAGAAACTTAAAAAAAGCTCTCATGATGGACGACTAAAAGAGGAAGAAGAAGGGAGAAAATTTTCTTGATTTTTGTACATAATGCTAGAGAATTATGAAAAATTACTATTTATATCCCCAACTAAATTTAATTAATCATAATTAATTCTTAATCTCACACCCTATTGCCCATTAGAAAAATCAATTAGGTACTAATCTTGACAAATGGCCCAAGCTTAATAAATTTTGACTTAATCAATTTATCCGCCAATCACAATTGTTTTTTTAAAATTAATTCATGATTAAATTTATTCTCCAAAATCCAACCTCCAAACAATTTAATTCTATGAAATTAAATATATCAATATAAAATAATTTTTTTCTTTGGAATGGTGTGACGCCCCAATTATATATTATGAATAATTTCACATATATAAGAAGGATGTCATAAACTTAACTCGATAATCTGCTCGAATTGAATTTTTTTTCATTTTAAAAAAACTTAATCTATTTATTTATATTGGTTTAGGAAAGTTATTCTAATTAACAATATATAGATATCCTTATATTGTATAAACATATGGCACCCGATTATGTTACTCAATTATTTACATACACAATATTAATATATGAGATATATCTACCACACCATATACATAGTCAAACTAAAAAAAATAATAATAAATAACCAACCCTCTAACTATGTTTCTTGTGTCTCTGCTGACATGGGCTTGGATTTCTTCCTGATCAACTCCACTATCTACTATCTACAACTTCAATTCTTGCGTGAGAAGAACCCACGCTAAGCTATCTCTAGCTTAGTGGTACATATAGGTATTAAGTTTTTTCCAAGCAGTCACACAAGTGCATGTCTCAAATAATTCATGATACACTGAATTTTTATTTCATATAAAAAAAATAACCACATCACATAACATTATAAACATAATAATCATATTCAATAACTAAATTCTCATTACCTCTTGTAAGCATTTCATATTTTGTCACTTATGTCAATAATAAATTTTCCACATTTCATTCCATAGTCTTTAATTAATATCAGCCCAAATCTCATTCCCGGACTATCCGGATATGGGGTGTGAAATAGGAGCGCTCGCGGAGCTTAAACCACCTTACTCACCATAATCTCAAGTCAATAGCGCTCGCGGAGCTTAAGCCACCTTGACTGAATATAATTATGTCATCTGTGTATAATTAGAATCAGGGGCGCTCCCAGAGCTTAAGTCACTCTGTCCCTAAATAATATTCATATCGGTATCGTAATTCCCCCCTTAATGATTCACCATCTATCCTATGTTAGTCCTTAGGTAGAGAAATGGGCAATTAACACCATTAATTACTTATTTCTATAACCAATACTCATTTCATATTAACACAATCATATATTCACAATTTATTTCAAAACCATGTAATAGCATGATATTTTATTAAATATTACCACAATGTTAAGTTCATGGTTAATAACATTCCTACAATTTTAAAACATGTCATAATATATAATTTCATCATTGTGACATGTAATTTATGTCATGCACACACAATCATGCATAAGGGTAAAACAAAATACATATATGTACAAACTTCGATAGTATTTTCCTTTTCCAAAATATAAGTTCAGATCTTGTTCACTTTTGTTGGTCTTCTTCTTGTTGAAATCCTAATTTGAAAATATAGTTAATTAATAGCTTGATATTATTCTTAATATAATTTAAATAAATAACTACAATTTCTATTAAGCTAGAACAAGACCTCTAAGGACTGTTGGATTAATAACTTTTTTTTACACTTATCCAATTTATATGATTATTGATTCTGATTAAATATAACATGTAAAACTAAAATATACTAAACTTTCATAATTGTTGAACCTTTACATAATTTTTGGTATAATTTTAAATATTACCCTATTTTCTGCCCTTAGGCAGTTTCAAGGTACCCAATTCAAAATTTCATAGCTTTCGATGTGTAGCTTCAATTATTCTGAAAGTATTTATACAGTTATATAAGTTAATTTGGAACATTTTGCATGTTTAACTCATTTCCAAATTCGGTCTCTAAGATTCTCAAATATTGGAGGATATATAATTGGTTCAATATAGAGTATCAATCCTACCAGTTTAATTGTTCAGCTCATAACTCACAAAATACATGACATTTTAAGGTGAAACTTTCACAAAACTTTAGATAAGACATAGGAGTAAAACTTTTATGTTTTGAACTGTAGCTAATTCGATCTAAAAATAGGTGAAATATAAGGACAAAGTTACTGGAACTGCACAGGTATATGAAACCAGCTCAATCAATGAACAGTCATAGTTCATTTCAGAATAACTCAACCTACACAAGAGAAATTGAAACGAAATTTTGCCGAGACCTCAATATCATATTTAACTACAAATTTAATGTTTTACAAAACCTCCGAATAATCCATTAAGATGATCAATTTTTATAAAAACCGTAGATTATTTAGTTGATACGTCTCCCTAAACCAGTTTCACTCCAATAACCATATCGCTTCATATACTCAAATGCATTCAATAAAATTTGGCAGGGAGATACACAAGACATAGATGAACAACTTTTATATTTAACAGATCCCTAAATTCGAGTCACAAGATAATCAAAAATAGAGTGCAATATCCTATAAAAAATATAACCTAAAGAGTTCTAATAATATAATAATCATGGGGAAAATATTTATTACCAATATCATATTTAATTGGACTGATTTTTTATGCAAATCTTGAAAAAGATGATGAGTAATTTGAGCTGTGATATGGAGGAAGGAAAATGGATGAAGAAGAAGAAGAAGAAGAAGAAGAAGGAGAAAAGAGAAGTTGGGAGAAATGGCCAAAAAATGCCTTCAGCCCCTTTTTCCCGTTTTGCTCTTTTTTTTTCTGACCATTTTACTATTCACTTTACTTTTTTTTTTAATTTTCTTATTATTATTATTATTATTATTATTATTATTATTATTATTATTATTATTATTATTATTATTATTATTATTATTATTATTATTATTATTATTATCTTCACATATTTCTTTATATCTAATATATTTAATTTTATTTAATCAAAAACACTATTTAATTATGTGGTCTAAATTATTCAAATTAAACTCTAATTATTAGGTATTACAAATGGTCTCTTCGATTTCGCGAAATGACTACTGGTGCGAAAATTATATTTTTACGATTTAATCATTTTTCTAAATCATGCTTGTAAAAATTTATCTATCGTCTAATTTTTTAATTATGGATTTTAAAAATCTTATAATTCAATTGCGATTACATAAGCACTATTATAATTGTGAACATTTTCTCTAACTCTCGGTCAAAAAATCGGACTGTAAATCCACACTTGGGACTGTATTTTGAGAAATTGGAGCTTTTAACCTTAAAATCTTATCTTATAACTCCACATATGATCTTAAAATAATATTCTCTACACTCTGGTATGCTTAAATTATATTTTCACTGTCGGACAAAAAATCTCAAATTACAGCCCAGTCTGTTGCATCGATTGCGTGCATATCATGAAATCATAATGTTTCATCAAATAAATTCCATATTAATATTATAATTCATATTATCATATTAAGATAAATTTCTCACATTTATTTGTTCGAATTTAGACTCTAATCGATACAATTCTATATTGTGGTATAAACGACCACAACACGTATATACGGTCAGGATCAAAATTGCGAACGTGATAGGTTGTATAAGGAATGATGAAAATTGAGTATGTATTGATGTATATTATTGATAAATAGGGCATTGAACCTAGTTCCATTCATTAAATATGATAATATGCATGTTCATGTTATGTAAATATTGTAGTATATTGAAAAGTATTGATAGGAGTGGCTAGCATTGGTTAGCCTTAGTGACTTTGTGTGTGATGTGCCAAAATTTGATATTTGATTCGAATTTTGCTGATAATTGTACGTTCACGATCGTGACACGATTGTTTATGACTGTGACATGTAAGATTCACAATCACAATTGAATGTTCACACCCGTGAATGTTTGCGGAAAAAAGTGGACAGAAATATTCATGATTTTGGTCATGACTTGGGTCATGAGGAGATAACCCATGAATAAAGATTCACGGTTGTGAATTACCTTTCACTTCCTTGAATCCTTGAAACAAAATTTTATACTGAATTTGATGATATATACGGAACTATTATCCACACACCCAATATGATGAGTTAATACTGAATGTAGTATGAATGCAATAATATGGATATGGATATGCATTATATGCTTTCAATTACTAATTGTTATGTGATAATTATGGAATGTGATGAATAACTAGATTTTGAGTATTGAACATTCATTCTCTATTCGATGACTAACTTAGGATAGGTGGCATGTCACTGAGGGGGTTATGTTACTATAGGATATGATTATGTTTTAAATCAGAGTGGCTTAAGTTTAGGTTAAAGCGCTCATGATTATTTAGGAATAATATGGCTTAAGCTCGGGTTAAAACACTTCTGATTTGAGAAGCTTGGTTGAGCACTATATAGAAATATATAGTTGGTAAGTAGGTTGGCTTAAGATCGTGTCAGAGTGCCCCTGTTTCACAACTCGCATGCAGATAATTTAGGTCTAGAGTATTGGGCAATGAAATGTAATTCAGTAATAAGGAAAGTGAATTAGGAATATAGAAACCAGATTCAGTTATCTTTTATCACATTTTTGTAGATTTCTTATATACTAAATTTACTGAGTTAAAGTACAAACATGCCAAAATACACATAATTGAAGTTTAGAGTGAAATGGTGTCTAAATAGAATGATATGGATGAGAGCTATAGCTCTCCACTTACTGGGGCACTAAACCAGCTCAGTGCAGCTAGTGTTTAGGGTCAAGGTGCAATACTAGTCCTTGACCAATAGGCTTCGAAATCCTATTTCACTCTAAAGCTTCATAAGTTTGGAGCCACAGACTTTCTGAAAACTAAGGATGATGATCCTGTTGCTGCAGAGTACTTGATAGAAAAGATTGAGAAGGTCTATGATGAGTTTAAGGTGGCTACCAATCAAAAGGCCAAGTATGTTATATCTTTGCTACATGAGGATGCTTATAACTGATGGAAGTCAGTCTTGTTGAAACCATATATTCCACAACCATTAACATGAAACTTATTTGTTATTGAGTTTAAGGAGCAGTATGTCCATCGAATCTATATTGATGAGAAAAATAGAGAGTTTATGAACTTCAAGTAGTGCAAGACGTATATGACAGAGTATGAAAGAGAGTTTACTTAATTAAGTATGCTTCAGAGTTGATCACAGATGAGAGAGACAAGTGTAAGAGATTTAAAGATGGCCTCAATACAGAGATTAGTAATTTTATGAATACACTTTAGCATGTCAACTTTACTCAGCTAATTTCATCAGTTGTTAGTGTTGAAAAGAAGAAAATAAAAAAACTGAATAAGCCTTTCGACAAATAGTAATTCCTGTGGCATAGTCTATATGCAAGAAAGGTCGGTACTACCTATGACAAACTTATGGCAGGAATTAGGGATAGAATAAAAGCCACGCACATGGTGGACCATATAGGATGAGGCAGCCCTCCAGAGCTACATCTACAACCTGTAGTACTTAAACTCAAACCACATAGAGAGTGTTCTAGCTTGTGGCACCTACCTCAAGACTCACAGAGGAGAGTGTTGGAAGAACACATGTGCTTATTTCAAATGTAGATTTAAAGAGCACATGAAGAGGGATTGTCCTCTGATTATAGATAGTGCACCTGTTCAGACTATATGGTTAGCTCTAGCTCAAACTAGACAGCAGACTAGAGGAATTCATATAGGACCTACTCAGGTAGTCTTAAAGACTGTAAATAGATCAGGACCAGATCGAGCTCTAGCTAGAGCTTATGCTATGAGGGTCAGAGAGGACCATGAAGCTACTGACATGATTGTTGGTATGTTTTCTCTTTATGACTCATATATTTATACATTAATTAATTTGGGCTCCGCACACTCTTATATATGCTCAAGCACACCACGACATCATGATATGGTTAGTGAAAAATTAAAATGTGAAATTGAGGTTACCAATCTCCTAGGGCAAGTATGATAGTGAATCAAATTTATAGAGGATGTCCTTTAATTGTACATAGGAGAGAATTCTAGGTAAACTTGATAGAGTAGCCATTTTATGAGTTTGATGACATATTGGACATGGATTAACTTTCACAACATTGGGCAGTTGCTAACTGCTAGGAAAATTTTATGATATTTAAAACAGCTAAACAGGGAAAGGTGAAAGTGGAAGGCGAGTTGTTCTTACAACCTCCATTGATTATTTCCATTATGAAGGCCAAAAGAATGATGAGGAAGGAATGTGAAGTCTATTTGGCTCATGTTGTTGACACTAGAAAGGGAGTTCCGAATCTTAAAGATATCTTTACAATGAATGAATTTCCAAATATTTTTTTTGAAGAGATAAGATGATTACCACCTAACAGAGAGATTGAGTTCTCTAGAACTCATCCCAGGGATAACACCCATATCAATATCTCCACACAAAATAGGACCATCTAAATTGAAAGAACTAAAAGCCCAGTTGTAGAAATTGTTGGATAAGGATTATATCAAGTCAAGTGTATCCCCATGGGGTGCACCAGTATTATTTGTAAAAAAGAAAGATGGGTCTACAATATTATACATAGATTATTGGTAGTTGAATAAGGTGACACTCAAGAAAAAATATCTATTGTCACGAATTGATGACCTATTTGATCAGTTGAAAGGTGCATGTATGTTTTCAAAAATTGACTTGAGATCTGAATATCACTAACTAAGAGTTAGAGTGAAAGACATAGCCAAGACAACATTCAGAACCAAATATGGGCATTATGAATTTATGATTATATTTTGGATTGACCAATGCTCTAGTAGTCTTAATGGACATGATGAATAGGGTATTCAGACTCTACTTAGATAAATGTTTTGTGGTCTTTATTAATAATATTCTGGTATATTCTAAGATACCTGAGGAGCATGATCAACACTTGAAAATAGTGTTATAGACACTTAGATAGCAGAAATTGTATGTCAAGTTCTTGAAATGTGAATTTTGACTTGATGAGGTAGCTTTTCTTGGACACATTGTGTCATCAAATGGTATAAGGGTTGAAATTAGCAAGGTAGATGCATTTATGAACTGGAAGCCTTATCGCAATGTAACTAAGATAAAGAGTTTTTTTAGGTTAGCTGGTTACTATAGGAGATTTGTTAAGGATTTTTCAATGATTGTTTCACCTTTAACTAGACTATTGAGGAAATATGTGAAATTTGAGTGGACAATCAAATGCCATGATAGTTTTGATAGTCTAAAGAAGATGTTAAAAGAGTCTCCAATTCTGACATAACCAGTTCCTGATAAAGATTATGTCATATACAACAAAATGGACTGGGGTATTGATGTAGGAGGGTAAGGTAGTAATATATGCATTCAGGCACTTAAAGGCACATGAGAAGAATTACCCCACATATGACTTAGAGTTGGCTGCCATTATCTTTGCATTAAAGATATGACTCCCCTATCTTTATGAGAAGAAATGTTTCATCTATATAGACCATAAGAGTATGAAATACCTTCCTACAAAGAGATATCTTAATCTAAGACAGAGACAATGGTTATGAGTTCATAAAAGATTATAACTATGTTATTGATTACTACCTAGGAAAGATCAATGTAGTGGTTGAAGCTTTGAGTAGAAAGATAATGGAAAAGTTACACATCCAACCTACACTTAATGAGGAGATTATAGTTGCACAGAGACATGATAGTAAGCTGGTTGAGACAACTGAGTTAGTCTCTAAATGGGAGAGACTAGGGTATATAATTGAACTAAATGGTGGACTATATTGCCAAGGTCATTTATGTGTGTCCAGTGTTAATGACTAGAGATAAAAAATCCTAGGGGAAGTATATGAGACTAGATATGCAATGCATCTGAAACAGTACTAAGATGTATCATGACCTAAATAATAAGTACTAGTAGGCAGACATGAAGAGAGATATCATAGAGTACACAACCATATGTCCAACTTGTTAGTAGGTGAAGACAAAATATCAGGTACCATCAGGATTATTACAGCCTATCACTGTCCTAAAATGGAAATGAGAGCGGATTACTATAGACTTCATGATCGAATTACTAGTGCCACCTAGAAAATATGATGTTGTATGGATTATTGTGGATAAACTTACAAAGTCATCTCACTTTTTTCCTATCATAAGGAATTACTTTTTGAACATACTACTAGAAATGTATGTTAATAAGACAGTATATTTTTTTGAAGTACCAGTCTCTATTAACCCAGGTTTACTTCACAATTTTGGGATAGTTTATATAAAGTTTTGGGTACTAGCTCAATTTTAGCATAACTTTTCATCTCTAGATAGATGAACAACCAGAGAAGGTTATATAGATCCTAGAGAATATGATGAGGAGTTGTGTGATTGAGTTCGAGAGTAGCTAAGACAAATATCTTTGTTTGATGGAGTTTGCCTACAACAACAATTACCAGTCTAATATCAAGATTATGAGGCACTATATGGTAAAAAGTGTTGAATACCTCTATGTTGGGCTAAGCTTAGTGAGAGAAAGCTAGTGGGGCCAGACTTGGTACAAGAGACAGAGGAAAAGGTAAGGGTGATACAAAACCAATTTATCAATACTAGCCAAAAAGATCAAGAAACTTTGTGAAATGATATGACCAAGTTCTATAAGGAATGATGACAATTGAGTATGTATTGATGTATAGTATTGATAAATAGGGCATTGAACCTAGTTCCATTGATTAAATATGATAATATGTATGTTCATGACAGTTGTGACACGATTGTTCATAACCATGACTTGTAAGATTCACAGACCTAATTGTATATTCATGTTTGTGAATGTTTTAAGGCAAAAAGTAGATAGAAATGTTCACAATTTTGGTCACAACTTAGGTCATAGTGAGATAACCCGTGAATAAGAATTCACGATCGTGAATTTCCTTTCATGCCCGTGAATCCTTGAAACAGAATTTTATACCGAATTTGATGATAAATAATACAGAACTGATATACACACACCCAATATGATGAGTTAATACTGAATATAGTATTAATGCAATAATATGGATATGGATATGCATTATATGCTCCCAATTAATAGTTGTTATGTGGTAATTATAGAATGTGATGAATAACCAGATTTTGAGTATTGAATGTCTATTCTCTATTCGAGGATTAACTTAGAATTGGTAGCATGTCATTGAGGGGGTTATGGTACCGTAGGGTATGATTATGTTTTAAATCAGGGTAATTTAAGCTCGTGTTAGAGCACTCCTGATTATTTAGAGATAATGCGACTTAAGCTCGGATTAGAGTACCCCTGATTATTTAGGGATAAAGTGGCTTAAGCTCAGATTAGAGTGCTCTTGAGACTATATTTATGCAGTTATTATATTTACTCATTAGGATGACTTAAGCTCGAGTTAGAGTGTTCCTGATTTGAGAAGCTTGGTTGAGCACTATACAAACTTATACAGTTAGTGAGTAGGGTAACTTAAGTTTGGATTAGATCGTCTATATTTCCCAACTTGCATCCGGATTATCCGGGATCTAAAGTATTGGATAGTGGAATATAATTCAGTAATATGAAAAGTGAATTAGAAATATGAAAATCAGATTCACTTACATTTTAAAAAGAAACAGGAAAAATCATAAATTTGGTATTTGGAAACAAGACAAATTGTGTTATATATATTGTGAATGTCAAATGGATTTGATTATGTGTATTATAGCATGTTTGTACTTTAACTTAGTAAATTTAGTATATATGAAATATAGGGAAATGTAATAGTAGGTTGAAGCACTCAGGTACGCATTCAGTATACATATATGTGCTGAGATAATAAGTGAATGCATGTTAAATTTTTTTTGCTTATATGTACCACTAACCTTTTAGTAACTTAGCATGTGAGTTTTTCTGCATGTAGGTTTGGAGCCCTTAGACAGTTGAGTTGACATGAAGTGGAGTTCGAGTCAATCAAAGTTAAGACTCGTGTTTAGGTCCAATTCCTTTATTTCATTCATTGGTTATTTTTCATGACTTGGGATAGAAACAAATATTTATTTCATGTTTCATTTATAAAGACTTGTAACTGAATTGACCTATTTTATAATAAGGGTTTTCATATGCCCAAACTAGTTTATTTTGAAAATAAGGATATAAGAATTTTTTTTATAAATCTTTAATTTGATTGGAGTATGAATGTGAATTTTGATTTAGATATAAAGAAATATTATATACAGATAATGTGAACATGATACAGATATGAGACATAAGATAGAAAAAATTTTAAACAGAATAGGTTTACAAGACATTTAGTCATGTGCATCTACTCGTATGCTAAGATTATACCCTACTGTATGGGTAAGTGTTTCATTTTCTTTCAAATTTATCTTCATGTAAAAGTTCTTTCAAAAATAACAAAATTAACTTTTCAAAATTTTAAATCTTCAAAAACTCAAAAATCCACCAAAATCTCATGAGACATTTATAATCCTGTACAAATAGTATAACCATTTCTTCTTTTTGTTTGTTTCCTAATTATTTTCAATCTATTTTTTTCTTTTCCTAGTATTTTTTTGTATTAAAAAATATGAACTTAGTTTTAGTTTTTATAGATTTTTATTATTTTCAAGAATACTATTATTTTATATCAAATTAATGGTGATAACATCTACATGATTATTAGATTTAATAATTAGAATATTAGATTCTACTTAGGTTGAAAATGATTAAAAATATTTTGAAATTAATAACAATTGAATAAGTTTTCAGTTATACTTATAAAATTAATTAATAATTCATAAATGATACTAAAATTGATATTAAATAAATATTTGGTAAATATTTGGTAAACGTTTGGTAAATATTAGATAAATATTGAATAAATGTCAGACAAATCTTAGGTAAATGTTAACAAAAGGTAAATGCTAGACAATTATTGGATAAATATTGAGTAAATGTTAGATATTTGTAAGTGTAAGTCAAACTAAAATCAATATTAGGTAAACATTTTGTAATATTGAGTAAATATTTGCTAATTATTTAGTAAATATAGGGTAAATGTTTGATAAGCATTGGTAAAATATTAGCAAAAAGTAATTACTGGATAATTATTTGGTAAATATTAGGTACCGAAAATTTATGTTAAGTTAAATTCGATATTAGGTAAATATTTGATAAATATTTGATAAATATTAAATAAATATTGGATAATTATTTTGGATTTACTTGTTGTATTAGTCCTTATATAGAATTAAGAGATATTATAAGTTAAAAAATTAATTTAATATCAAAACTATTATAAGGTCTTTTGAATTTTAATCTAAATTTAAAATTTAATCCCAATTTATTATAAGCGCTAATAACACCAATTTATTAATATATATTAGGTATCTATATATAATTTTATTTTAAAATTATGATGTCTCTAATTTCAAATTATGGAATTTATATTATTATGAAGAATATTTATATAATATAATTAATTAATATAAAATATTTATGTTAATATTATTGTTGAATGCATAGTGTAGGTATTTTTTTTTTATAACTATCTGAATATTTGTTTAAGATAAATTTGAGATATGTGTTAAATTTTATAACTTTTAACAATGAATTACAAAGAGTAGTGTGATATATATATATATATATATATATATATATATATATATATATATATATATATATATATATATAAAATTATTGTTTGATTAGAGAATGGAAAAATGATAAAAAAAAATTGATTAAAAAAATAATAAAAATATATGGGTCAAAGAAAAAAAAATATTTTGCAGTGGATTGAGAGATAATACAGAAGGAAATACTGCAAGCAAAATTGATGAGGTAAGATAAAATAGTAAATTTAAAATTAAAAAATAATAAAAATGGTAAAATTGGAAAAAAAAAACATTTTGGTAAAAATGATAAAAAGATCTTATAGGTATTTTTGAAATAAAAACTTAAAATTGGTAAATCATGAAATGAAATTTCCTCAAAAATAAAAGAATATGGGTGCAGGGCTACAATGGACAATCGTGCATTGAATGAGATAGATCATGAATAAAAATGTTTTCACACTAAATATATAACATCCTATCATAAGTAGGACATTTATGTGTATGATGGTTGGGTTTTTGTTCTAAATTTTGAGGATTTAATAAACTAAAAATTGGTATTAAATGTAGTTTTCAGCTATTTAATAAATTAAAAATTAAATTGAATATTTGATAAAATAAAAGCAAATAAGGTCGCTGATTGAAAATTTCAACAAGTAATTTTTAAAATTTATAGTAAAAACTAATTTCTTACGAAAAACAGAAATTTTCAGCTTTTATATTAAAAATTAATTTTTAAATATTTAATACATAGAATAATATTTTTATATTTTGCATTAAATTAATCTATAATAATTTTTTATTGATTAAAAATTATATTTTCTGAAATAATTTTATGTTTAGTTAATTATTTTTATATTATATTTTATATACGATATACATTGTGAGAAATAAAAAAAATTAGTATATGTATTATATTAATAATATAAAACAAATATTCTTAATAATTATTCATAAATTATATTTAATTTTTAACTATTAAATTATCAAATATTTTAAAATTAATTATAAAATATTTATCGCTATAGCTGATCACTAACGGTTGATTATCCTCGCTGATCACTAATATATAGTTGACCCCCATTATTTACGGCTAATTGCTGATCACTAATATATAGTTGAACACCATTATTTACTGCTAATAGTTTACTGTCACTGCTAAAAAAACTGGCCTTGTATGCTGTAATTGGATATCAAAATGCTAATAGGATTTAAATCTAGAAAAATACAGTCCAAGAATTAATCTCTCTAGTTTGAATAAGAATCATGATATATACTTATAAAAGGGCTAGAAATCCACTAAAAGAGGTTGTAAATTATAATCCGCCTAAATTCTATTTTCTTGTGATCATCCAAGGATTTGTACTGATCGACTTATTAGAGTGGTCAGGCTGGAAATTAAAGCTCCATTCTTATTCTATTTGTCTTGCAAAATATTTATTTGGACGTTTCTTAAGATATTTATCAACTATTTTTGCCTTATTTTTTTAAAAATCTATTTGGCAATAAAAAAAATTAAAATTGCATTAAAAAATTTGAATCCAATTTAATTAATTGGTATCCATGTACATGCTCAAAAGCAAAAGAAAAGAAAGAAAAACATTTCCAAATCTTATTTATTTTTTTAGTATTATTATGTTCATATAAAAAGAGAACTAAAATTGAAAATTTTACCTTGCGTAATGTTTTCTGTGTGATAGTTTCTGAGGTGTTTGGATTTATTAAGTGAATTTATCTGCAATTAAATAATAGAATTTTAGACAAAATTCACTTATTAACAGAAGCTATCACTCAAAGAAAATATTATATATGCATGTTAGAATTTTCTTCTTTAAGTTCTTATGTTTCCTAAAAATAGTAATAAAAAAACTTTAAATTTAGAAATGTCTTCACTTCTAGGACTTTTTACTTAAATATGAAAAGAAAAAAATTACACATAAAAGCCGAATGAACAAATATTTCTCTAGATAAGTCTTTTGCAGCCATATGGAGGGATTGTAGTGTCAGACTTTAAATGGTCGATAGTTAAAAGAACAAATTTTCTCCGTATGAACGACATTAGTCGAACATACTCCATACACAATGGAACGTGCAGGCGTTAGGTGTGTATTGGGAGTGCAGGTGCACAAAGATCGTTATTCATACTAGCAATCAATGTGCGTGTAATTACTCCTCCCTTCTTCAACCTTAAATATCCCACCCACTCTTTGGTAAAAATATTTATCTAAAAGATATATTATTTAATTAATATATCTACGTTTATTTAATTAATATTAATATAATATAATATTTAAATAAAACTTAATAATTAAATTAAATTTTAAGTAATATTAAATTATTAATTACGATAAAATTAATTATTAATTAATATTTAGTTTAAGAATATTAAAATTAAAGTATAATATGTTATGTTAATTTGGTGTTTATGTCATTTTAATTTTAAAAAAATTAGAAAATATGTTTTTACTATGTCAATTGGGTCATGCAATCAAGCTTTTTCCTTATTATTTTTTAAACATCCCCAATCATCCCAAATTTAACAACATAAATAATTTTTGATGATTGTGATTGTTTCAGAGTCTGCAAGGAAATTTTTTTATAGGAATCTGATAGATAATAAGATTGATAGAATTATCATTAGCCCTAAGAAAGCTGTCAAGAAACATAAGATTGCCAACAATGGCTATCATCATAACAATAATGTTACGATTCCTGTAATGTCCAATAATTTAGGTCATGATCGTGGGTGATCGAAAGTCGGAGTGTCAAACCAATCGAGATCTAAATTTGGACATGAAAGAAAAAAATTAAAATGATAATAAAATATGAGAAAAATATATTATATATTATTAATTGAGAATTTGTGGTTCGAAACTAAAATTTTGAAAATAATAATTTTTTACTATACGAAATTGGAAATTAATGTATTTGTGACATCCCGCCTATATAATAAGAATAATCTCATTACATAACGGAATGACACAGACAATCTGAATAAACTAGCTTGAATTTAAAATTTTTATTTAATAATTAAATTGACATTTTTTTTAATATTCAAATATACATATGGATTTAATTATCAAATACATTATCATGTTACATAAATATTATACTTCATTATGACTATCAAAATTAATGGCTTTTACCTTACATATAACTATATAGATATAATACCAAAATACAAAATATGTTCATAACTATATATAAGACATGTCTAACAAACCCATATGCATGATAATGAAAAAAATGCAAAAATAATATGCATCTGACCCTCAACCAATTCTGACGTGTCTTTTCTAGTATGGGCTTGTACTTCGTCTATTAACTTCACAGTTTCTAGCTTAGTGGTACATATAAGCATTTAAATTTTTCCATGCAGTCACACAAACGTGGCTCATAATAATCATGATATAATTTAAATAAATAATTGCATCAAATTTAGAAAATATTATAATAAAATAAAATTTATGTTTCATTATATCATCATTATATTTTTATTAGGACATGAACTGTATATAATCAACCATATGTAATATATAAAATATTAAGCATTCTACCTCATCTCATGTTTCCATAACTCATTTAAACTTAATTGATTTTCCTAAAATTATGATTGTTTAGTTAACTAAAATTTCAATCCATATAAGCATAAATATTTTAACATACAGTTACCAAAATGCATGGTAGATAATTCATAATACAGTACACAATATTCCAACATATATTATACAGGGACAACTACATGATTATACAATATTACTAAATTCATTGATAATATATATATATATATATATATATATATAACTCAATTATAAATTTAGCTTACCTTAATAAATATTTATAATTCATGTTATTTCACATATTTTATCTTTCAACGTGTACATGTATGTCTTTTAATTAATTTATATATAATGTTTTAATATAAATAGCCCAAATCTCATTTCCGGACTGTCCGGATATAGGGCGTGTAGTAAGGCCGCACGCGAAGCTTAAGCACCCTATTCACTATAGTCTCAAGTCAAGAGCGCTCGCGGAGATTAAGCCTCATGACCGAGTATAATCATATCATCTGTGTACAATTAGGACAGGGGTGCTTTCGGAGCTAATACCATCTTGTTCCTAAATCATATCAATATCGGTACCGTAATACCCCCGCAATGGTGCACCATCTATCCCTAAATTAGTCCATAGGTCGAGAACTGAGCAATTAATGTTATTACTTATTTATTTTCTTTATATATTAATTTGTTGGAATCAATATTCTCATTACATTTATAATAAAAATATGATTATAAAATTTTAAAATCATATAATCATATAATATTCCATTATATATAACAATTTAAGTAATATTGACATACTTTAATTAGTTTTCTATACAATCAAAGCCAACAAATCTTTTAATACAAAACCAAAATTTATAATAACTTTATGAGTCCAAGTATGCCAGATACCCTCTCTTTTCATATCAAATACATATGTCATACATGACTTTATAACTTCACTCTTTATTGTCCTAATTATTCAATAATTATCATTAATAATGATCACATTTTTAATCAATCATATACTAATCCATGTTGAAAAATATATTATGTTACATATTGTAAACCAAAATTTTCTACATTTTATCAATCAATTATTCATCCATATGTTTATACATGCATTAACATGAAGTTTCATTGATTAAGCACTCAATTCATTTCATATTTACACATTTTAATACATTATTCAAATATGCCACTTATTCAATTAACACATAAGTATGCAACAAGGCAAACTAAAATGCATATATGTACAAATCTCAATGCAGCTTTTCCAAAATATAAAATTTGGAGCTTGCTACTTTTATTGTTCTTCTCTTGTTGATATCTTAATTAAAAAATATAAATAATTAATACATCGATAAAATATTTATTATTAATATAGTTTAAATAAATAACTACAATTTCTTATAAGCTGGAACATGACCTCTTAGGACTGTTGGATCAATAACTTTTTCTAAACTTATCCAATTTATATGATTCTTGATCCTAATTAAATTTAACATCTAAAAATAAAACATACTAAAATTTCCGAATTTTTGAACCATTACACGAATTTTGGTATAATTTTAAATGTTGCTTTATGCTCTGCCCTTAGGCAGTTTTGGGGTACCATATTTAAAAATTCATATTTTTCAATGTGTAGCTTCAATTATCATGAAACATTTCATACAGTTATATAAGTTAATTTCGAATATTTTTCATGTTTACCTCATTTCCAGATTTGATCTCTAAGGTTCTCAATATTAGAGGATCTATAACTAGTTTTACATAGAATATCAATCCGACCAGTTCAATTGTTCAGCTCATAACTCACAAAATACATGACATTTTAAGTGAGACTTTCACAGAAATTTAGATAAGACATATGAGTAAAACTTTTATGTTTTGAACTTTGTCTAATTCAATCTAAAAAGAGGTCAAATATAAGGATGAAATTACTTTAGCTGTATAGGTATATAAAACCAGCTCAATCAAGGAACAGTTATAGTTTATTTTAGAATAACTCAACCTACACAAAAGAGATTTATACAAACTTTTGCAGAGACATAAATAACACATATACCTATAACTTTCATGTTTTACAAAACCTCACATTCAGCCATTAAGATGATCAATTTAAATAATAACTGTAGGTTATTTAGTTGATACATCTCCTTGAACCAGTTTCGCTCCAATGAACATTTCTCTTCTTATACTCAAAATCATTCAATAAAGTTTGACAGACAGATACACAAGACATATGAGAAACTTTTATATTTTACACCTCCTCAAATTCGATTCATAAGATACTAAAAAAAATAAACTAAGTACACTGCAGAATATAATCTTAAAAGCTCTAATAACACAATAATAAGGGAAAAAATATTACTTACCAAGATCATATTTATTTGGAGTGAATTTTCTTGAAAATTATGAATGAGAGGATGAAGATTTTGGGGCTATAATATGGAGGAAGGAAAGGGATGAAGAAGAAGAAGAGAGGTGAAGTTGGAAGAAATGGGATAAAGTCTTACTTGACTTCCCCTCCCTTCCCCTATTCCCGATTTTAGTGTTTCTTTTTTTTTTTTCTCTGTTGTCCCTTGTACTGTTCACTTTTCTGGTTTTTTTTTTTTAAATTTTTCTTCTTCTTCTTCTTCTTCTTCTTCTTCTTCTTCTTCTTCTTATTATTATTATTATTATTATTATTATTATTATTATTATTATTATTATTATTATTATTATTATTATTATTATTATTATTATTATTATTATTATTATATCTAGTCTTTTTAAA
Organism: Triadica sebifera; assembly: GCA_023653625.1. NCBI lineage: Eukaryota > Viridiplantae > Streptophyta > Magnoliopsida > Malpighiales > Euphorbiaceae > Triadica > Triadica sebifera. The sequence continues at coordinate 10,759,541 of CM042898.1, read as the reverse complement.
TTTTTACCAAAAATATACAATTTAATTATGTGGTCTAATTTAATCAAATTTATATTGTCTATCAATTTAATTTATTTTAATTTCTAATTTAATTAACAATTTCATCTATTTTAATCTCTATTATCTATCATATTTTTTTCTATTTATACCACATACTTATTCTGATCAAACTCTAATTAGTGGGCGTTACAATATTTTTGGCACAAATATTTTAAAAAGGAATAAAAATAGAATATTCTTTATCTAAGAAAAAAATATTCTTTGGATTAAAATAAATTAAGAGTGATCTAAATTAATAGACCAATGAGGGACAAAATTATCTAATTAATTATAACCACCCACCTAATTCTACTATAAAAGTCAGATTTCACTTTTTATCTTTATTTCTTCTTTTTCCTCATTTTAAACAAATAAAATTCTCTCTCATTTTTCTTCTCTTGGCTTTGACATATATCTTCCCTTTCCTTCTTCTTTTTCTTTAATTAAAGCTAAAATTTTAGCTAGAAAATATGAATTAAGGCAAGATCAACAAGAAATTAAAGTAAAGTGAGTCAAATAAAGGAAGAGAAAGGAAGAAAAAAATAAAAAAAGAGAAGAAAAGATTTTGGCCATCTTGAAGATTTATAAATGTGAGATTAGATTTTTAATCTTTTCTTCTCTTCTTTACTTTCATTTTTAGGTTAATCACCATTAAGGTTGGTAATTTGGGGTTATTAGTATATTAATGGTGATTAAAGGTTGATTAGTGTAATTAATATTTGATTAGTGTGAGTTAAGGGTTAATAATAAATTAGAAGAGTAGTTTATTGACATAAGATGGGGTATATGTGATTAGTGGTTTAAGTGAGTTTATATGCATATGTAACATTGAAGTATAAGATAAATTGTAGCGTATGTGTAAAATTGTTGTTAGGCCAATGAGGTGAGCAACCTTTGGGCCATGATCAAAGAGGAAATAAAGGCAAGGAGAAAACTAATTAGGAGGTAGATAAGGGTGTATCAAGTGGATTTTTTGAGATATGTACATTTGACAAAAATTCAATATGGAAAAAAGTTAATTGTTGATTGTGTTATTATATTGAGTATGATATTATGTATAATTGTGTATGTAATTATTGATATTTTGATTGAGTGATGAATTGGTGATTAATTGATATCATGAATGTGAAAATAAGATTAGATTATGTTGGTGATGTATGAATATATGAAATTGTGTGATTGAATGAAGTTGTTGGAAATTCGTTTTATGAACAATGTCTATATTTTAGGGCATAACTTGAGTTTTGAAAATGATTTTTGAGTGTTTCTTATTGATTTGGAAATTTAAGACATAGGAGTTCAATTTTTATTTAGACCATTAGATCAGGAATACCTACATTTAAATTTGAAATTGACTCAAAATTCAAAATGAAAATCTGTCCAGTAAAATACTGGGCAGAATAAAATGAACATAGTTGAGTAAAAAATTCATAACTTTTGCTAAAAAATTAGGATTGATGTGATTCTAGTTGGTAATTAAAGAAATGTATCTATATTTTGTTAGACAATTACTTGTTTGAATTCTATTTAAAAATGGATGAAAAATGTATGACAATATGAGACATAAATTTTGCCTAGAATAGGGCAGCGTGTATATATGAGTTAATTGTTGAATTTTATGATAAAAAATATATTGTTTAACATTTTTTATATTTATAATGATTTAATGAGTGAGTATGATATTGTAATATATTTAATGGGGATTATTGTATTTATGAGAAATTATATTAGCATTTCATACCTAATTGATGTAAATAACAATAAAGGTAACAAACATGATTAAGCCCTATAACATCTAGTCGAAAACTAGAAATTAGGATAAGTTGATAAACCAATAAAAATGGTAGAAATATAGGCACTAGAAAATAGTGTTGAGATTTAATTTATGTAGGCACTACAAAATAATGATGAGTTTGAAATTATGCAGGCACCGAAAAAGTGCTGAGTTATTATTGAAAATATAGGCATTAAATACCTAGTTATCAAATAATTAAGTAGATACCAAGTATACTGCTGAAGAATAGAAATCATGTATTCAGTATTTGGTTCCAGTCTAAAATGTTGTGGGTTATCAAATAAAAAAACATAAATTATTAAAATGATTGTCTTGTAGTATTATTAATGAATTTTAGTATGCTTAATGAATGAAATGATATAATTGATTAATTATACATTTTGTATCATTTATATAGTTTTTATTAATTTGAATGTTTTGGCATACTTAGAAAATTTATTGTAATTGATAAAAAAATTATTTTTGAGATATTTATATAATTATTGGATAGTTGTCAAATGTACCACTAAGCTAGTAGCTTAATGCGTGTGTTTCACACGTAGATTAGTAGAAATAGCTGTTGCGTTAGGATTGACCGAAGAAAGAAGAATCCTTAGATCAAATTGCAGCAGTTTATTTTCTTTTTGTATATTTTGGGTATTATATTGTATAATTAAATTTTAAAATTTTTTTTGTTGTAAATTTGTGGCATGTATGATTTATAAAAGTGTGAATTTGTAATTAATATATTTGGTATTATTTATAAATATATTTCTGAATATTATAGTTTAATGAATAAGTACTTTAAAATCAAAATATTTACATCACTAGTTACATATTTAAATGATATAATAAATGAAAAAAATATATATTGTAATAAATATTCCACTAATAAAAAACTCAAAAATTGAAAAAAAAAATTCCATAATTTAGTGTTGGTGTTCAAATAATGAGCTTAGTAGCATTTCCCTACACTATTAACGGCTAGTAGAATAAAAGAGCACTACATTCCCCATGGCTCTCATGCTATATAAGATACTGGTATTTCTTGCAATGCTATCTGGAATTGTTTAGACAGTGCCATTTTATTCTCACAGTAGGAATGACGAGACAATGAAACAATTACAACTAAACTTGCAAGAGAATTACAATTCATGAAGGGCATTGCTGAAGAAACATTGCAATGCAAGGTCTGTTTATTGGAAAATTGTGATTAAAGGGCCATTTTGGGAGGAAATTCTGGTGAGTCTCATAACTCGGTTTTGGAAGGATGGTCCAGATATGTTTTATTTGATATGAAGACTATGAATTATGATATTCATATGCTCAAAATAGTGAATGTGTGAATAAGAAATTAAAACTCAAAGAAAACTTCTTACTAAGGAGAAAGAAATTCAAAAGCGGAAAATCCCACATAGAAAAAAAATGTTAAGTTATGAGACAAGTTTATATAGAAATACTCATCCATTCAATGTTAATAATATAATATGGAAGACTTTCTCTTGTGTAGCGCAGGGGAAGCAAATCCATAGTCCAAACTAAGGCCAATACGTGGGTGTGCAACTTGCAGACATAAATGTCAAGCTGAAATACAATAATCTAGACCTAGCCCAACTTATATATATATATATATATATATATATATATATATATATATATATATATATATATATTTTTTATTTCAGAAAATTGAAGTTCATCGAGTGCGCATTAGGTGTGTCGTTGCTGCAATGTGTGCATTATAGGGGGCGCAAGCTGTCACACTCGCAATAGAGGGGTGTGTACCTCAGTCGCAATTATGACGTTATGGTGTAGGGGCTATGAAGAAATGTAGCACACATGATATTTTTTCACGCCTACTGCAGTGAGACAACCGATATAGACTGTTAAGGTCCTGACGTTTTATCACATGCATGACACAAATATTTCTAAAAATTCATCTCTTAAGCTTCCATTGTATAAGAATTACAGAAATAAATGAGCATAAATTTATCATTACAAAGGCTTAATTAGTAGCCTTAATGAGAATAAATTATCATTATTTTTCTCTCTCCTCCATTCTACTATAAATAGAGGCAATTGGCTTCTATTTGAAAATACCATATTTTTAGTTCTCCTCCTCCCCGTTCTTTCCTTCTCATGATAGAGGGACCATATATTCAGTTCGTTTTGGGCATTTATTGTTGTGTTCAACTTTTGCCCTTATTTATTGTATCCTAGGAGACAAATGCAGTTGAACCAAAATATATATGGTAGGGGGTGAATTTGTCTTAAGGATATTGTATATGATACGTACCTCAGATTTTATATTTCTTTATTGTGCTTTTCAACCATATATTTTATACTAGATTAATAATATCATATTATTATCTTTCCAACAATCTTAGGATAACAACTTGTTAATCACAGTATTTGGATTTTCTGAAACTAATATTTCTTTTATTTTTTTCAGAAATGGAGAACATGGTATGTAACGCCCACAAATTAGTCTAAATTAAAATAAGTATGTGGTATATATAGAAAACACATGATAGACATAAAAATTTAAATAAATTGAATAAATGACTAAATTAGAAATTAAAATAAATTAAATTTATTGATATGATAAATTTGATTAAATTATACCACATAATTAAATTTTATTTTTGGTATAAAAAAATTAAAGATATTAGATAAGGAAATATGTGAAGATGATGATGATAATAATAATAATAATAATAATAATAATAATAATAATAATAATAATAATAATAATAATAATAAAATTAAAAAAAAAAAAGAAAAGAAAAGTGAACAGTAAAAATGGTCAGCAGAGAAGGAAGCAAAAAAAAAAAAAAAGAGCAAAAAAACGTGATTTAAGAGGAAGTGGGCTGAAGTCTTTTTTTGGTCATTCTTCCAACTCTCTCTTCTCCTTCTTCTTCTTCTTCTTCTTCATCATCCTCTTTTCTTCCTTCATATCCCAGATCAAATTACTCATCATTTTTTTCAATATTTGCATCAAAAATCAGTCAAATTAAATATGATATTGGTAAGAAATATTTTCCCCATGATTATTATGTTATTAGAACTCTTTAGGTTATATTTTTACAAGATATTGCACTCTATTTTTGATTATCTTGTAACTCGAATTTGAGGATGTGTTAAACATCAAAGTTGTTCATCTATGTCTTGTGTATCTCTCTGCCAAATTTTATTGAATGATTTTGAGTATATGAAGAGATATGGTTATTGGAGTGAAACTGGTTCAGGGAGACATATCAACTAAATAACCTACGGTTTTTGTAAAAATTGATCATCTTAATGGCTTAATATGAGGTTGTGTAAAACATAAAAGTTGTAGATATATATGTTTTTGAGGTCTCTGCCAAATTTTGTATAAATTGCTTCTGTGTAGGTTGAGTTATTCTGAAATAAACTATGATTGTTCTTTGATTGAGCTGGTTTCATATATCTGTACAGCTCCAGTAAATTCGTCCTTATATTTCACCTATTTTTAGATCGAATTAGCCAAAGTGTAAAACATGCAAGTTTTACTCCTATTTCGTGTCTAAATTCCTGTGAAAATATCACATTAAAATGTTATGTATTGTGTGAGTTATGACCTAAACAATTGAACTGGTCGGGTTGATAATCTATGTTGAACCAGTTATAGATCCTCTAGTATTTGAGAGCTATAGAGACCGAATCTGGAAATGAGTTAAACATGACAAATATTCCAAATTAACTTATATAACTATATAAAAATTTTCATAATAATTTAAGCAACAAATTGAAAGATATGAATTTTTAAATGTAGTACCTTGAAACTGCATAAAGGCAGAGAACATAGCAATATTTAAAAATATACCAAATATAGTGTAATAGTTCACAAATTTTTAAATTTTAGTATGTTTTAGTTTTAGATGTTATAGTTAATCAGGAGCAAGAATCATATAAATGGGATAAGTGTAGAAAAAGTTATTCATCCAACAGTCCAGAACGGTCATATTCCAGCTTATAAGAAATTGTAATTATTTATTTAAACTATATTAAGAATAAATATTTTATCAATGTATTAATTATTTATATTTTCGAATTAGGGTCTCAACAAGAAGAAAAGCAATAAAAGTAGACAAGCTCCAAATTTTAGATTTTGGAAAAAAAAAGCTCCATTGAGGTTTGTACATATATGCATTTTAGTTTGCCTTGTTGCATACTTGTGTGTTAATTGAATAAGTGGTATATTTGAATAATGTATTAAAATGTGTAAATATGAAATGAATTGAGTGCTTAATTAATGAAATTTCATGTTAATGCATGTATAGACATATGGATGAATAATTGATTGATAAAATGTAGAAAATTTTGGTTTACAATATGTAACATAATATATTTTTCAATATAGATTAGTATATGATTGATTAAAAAATGGGATAATTATTAATGGTAATTATTGAATAATGAGGACAATAAAGAGTGAAGTTAGAAAGTTATGTATGATATATGTATTTGATATGAAAAGAGAGGTTATATGGCATACTTGTACTCATAAGGTTATTATAAATTTTAGTTTTGTATTAAAAGATTTGTTGGCTTTGATTAAATAGAGAACTAATTAAAATATGTCAATATTATTTAAATAGTTATATTTAATGGAATATCATATGATTATATGATTTTAAAATTTTATAATCATATTTTCATTATAAATGTAATGAGAATATTGATTCCAGCAAATTTATATATATAAAGAAAATAAATAAGTAATAACATTAATTGCCCAATTCTCAACCTGTGGACTAATTAGGGATAGATGGCGCACCATTACGGGGGCATTATGGTACCGATATTGATATGGTTTAGGAACATGGTGATATTAGCTCCGAGAGCACCCCTGTCCTAATTGTACACAGATGATGTGATTATACTCGGTCATGAGGCTTAAGCTCCGCGAGCGCTTTTGACTTGAGACTATAGTGAGTAGGGTGCTTAAGCTCCGCGAGTAGCCTTACTACACGCCCTATATCTGGACAGTCCGGGAATGAGATTTGGGTTATTTATATTAAAATATTATATATAAAATAATTAAAAGATATACATGTACTTGTTGAAAGATAAAATGTGTGAAATAACATGGATGATAAATATTTAGCATGAATTATAAATATTTATTAAGGTAATCTAAATTTATAATTGAGTGTTATATATATATTATCAATGAATTTGGTACTATTGTTTAATCATGTGGTTATCCCTTTATAATGTATGTTAGAATATTGTGTAATGTATTATAAATTATCTACCATGCATTTTGGTAATTGTATGTTAAAATATTTATACTTATATGAATTGAGATTTGAGTTCATTAAACAATCATAATTTTAGAGAAATCAATTAAATTAAAATGAGTTATGGAAACATGAGAGAAGATATAATGCTTAATATTTTATATATTACATATGAGTTAATATATATACAGTTCATGTCCTGATACAAATATAATGATAATATAATGGAACGTAAATTTTATTTTAATATAATATTTTCTAAATTTTATGCAATAATTTATTTAAATTATATCATGATTATTATGACATATGTTTGTGTGACTGCATGGGAAAACTTAAATGCTTATATGTACCACTAAGCTAGAAATGACTTAACGTGGGTTTTTCCCGCGCAGGAACTGGAGCTTGCAAGTAGTAAACTGTGAAATTGATAGATAAAGTACAAGCTCATACTAGAGGAGACGCATCAGAACTGATTGAGGGTCGGATGCATATTATTTTTTCATTTTCTTTATTATCATGCATATGGGTTTATTGGACATGTCTTATATATAGTTAAGAACATATTTTGTACTTTGGTATTATATCTATATAGTTAGATGTAAGGTAAAAACTATTAATTTTGATAGTTAAAATGAAGTATAATATTTATGTAACATGATAATGTATTTGATAATTGAATCCATATGTATATTTGAATATTAAAAAAAAATATCAATTTAGTTATTAAATAAAAAAAATTTAAATTCAGACTAGTTTCATTCAGATTGTCTGTGTCATTCCACTTATGTAATGAGATTATTCATATTATATAGGTGGGATGTCACACGGTAATTACTATTAATATTTAGGATGATTTCCAAGGGCCATTAACTTTTGTTGCATGGGTTGTCTCTCCCATTGTACCTATCATGACGCTAGTGAATCATGGGAAAAAACCAAAAAAGTTAAGTGGTTTGAATCTCAAGAGGTGACAACAAAAGATATTTTATCTCACCACCTTGAACCTTGCACAGTTCTTAACTGAGGATGCTCCTATTCTAAAGGAGGATGAGCAAGATATCCAAATGAGGATGACATATGATAATTGACATCATTATGATTTTCAGTGCAGGAATTATGTTATGAATGGCATGCATGATTCTTTATACAATGTGTATAGTGGGATAAAGACTGCTAAACAGTTGTGGGATTCTTTGGACCAAAAATACAAATTTAAGGATGTTGGTGATAAAAAGTTTATAATGAGAAGTTTTATTGACTATAAAATGGTGGATTCCAAAATTGCGGTAAGTCAAGTGAAAGAACTTCAAGTTATTTTTCATAATATTCATGTAGAAGAAATGAATTTGAGTGAAACCAAGTTGCACGTGTCGTAAAACTGATGCGTCAGACCGACTAAAGTCTAAATTTGAATTTTAACCAAAAAATAATTAACTAATGGTAAATAATTATAGAAAATATTAAATAAAGCATATTATGAATATAAAAATATTAGTTTAAGGTAAATGACTAATTTGCAAAATTTGAGAAGTTTTAGATTCAATTTGCAACTTACCAAAAATTTGAGGATTTAATGAGATATTTGTTAATTAAAAGAATAATTTTGGACCAAAAGAGATGGGTTGGCCGGCCATAGCATGAGAAAAGGAAATTTGCATGTTAATTAAGTATAATATCAAAGTTTTGGTTTATATGGTGGGTCTCACAGTTGGACTTTTTATTTCTTCTTCTTTCATTTTTTTCTTCTTCTTTCTTATCACATTTAACTTCATTTTCTATATATAAAATCATCCCTAACCGTTCTCCATATTCTACCATAGCCAAAGTTTGCTTTTAGTGAGAGAAAGAGAGAGAAAATAGAGTAGAGAGAGAACAACAAGAAAAGGAATTTTCATGCACAATAAGACATAAGGAAAGCTAGATAGAGTAAAAAGAAAGGGAAATAAGCTATAGGTGAGAAGAAAGAAATCTCCAAAGAGTTGATCAAGTAGAGAAAATAGTGAAGGTAAGATGTCTTTCTTCTCCTTTTTAAAGGAAGATAGACTTTTGAACTCATTTAGAACTTATGTGTGAAGAGAGAGAGTTTATAGTTTAGGAGAGAGAATTTAGGGTTTGGAAAAAGATGATGAAGTAATATTTTTTTATGATGTTGAGCTCAAGTTGACTAGGAACAACCCCAATGAGATAAAGAAAAAAAAAAGAAGAGACCTAGGAAGTGGAATAAGTGTAATAAAAGAGATAAGTGTATAACTTAAGGCAATAACCTATATTTTATCAAGTTATATGATTTGAGTTTTTAATATGTAAATGATTGTAAAGTAGTATCATTTTGTATTAAAATTCCGAAGATGTATGTTTGCTAGACTTAAGATGATATTTAGTAAAAATTGAATTATGTGATTGTGAGTTCTTTGTTGAATTCTATGGAGCAATCAATACATATATTTTTATAACTTAAACTCTGAAATTTGGATTAATATTTTCTTTATTGGGTTTGAAAGCCAAGTCACATGGCTAAAACTGTCATGAGAACATAAAATCTAATTTTAACTTTAACTATGTTTAATTTTGGTACAAATATATAATCAGAAAACTATTCATAAAATTCTGGGGCAATATTTTTAAAGAGCAATCAGTATTTAAATGAGTATAACTTTTGCTAAAAAAACTCCAAATTAAATGATTCAAATTGCATATTAAATCTAAGATCTAGGATAAAATTCTTAACAAGACTTGTAATTTAATTCCGATGTTAACAAGTCCAAAATTAAGATCCAAAACAAAGTATAGAATCTTCCAATAACATGACATAATTTAAATGGAGTAATTTAATGTATAAATTATATTGGATCTTATTAATTATACAAATGGTATTTTTATTGAGAAATTATATGATTAATTGATCAATTAGACCCATAAAATATATAAAGTATAAGTGTTATAAATTTTATAATGACATTAATTAAGTTCTAGAACACCTAGCCTAGAACTAGAGTCTTGGATAGTTTAACATACTAATCAAATGTCTATTTATATCAGTGATGACACATTTATTATGCTGGAGATGACACTTATATTATGCCGGTAATAACACATTTATATTATGCTAGTGATGATACTTGTATGCACATACTACTATGTCCGGATGACAATTTTATTATATGCACCACTAAGTATTATAATTATCCTAATTATTTATTTAGTCCTAAGTATTATGAGCATAAATAAGTTAATATTGTTACGGGAATTTGATATAAGATAGTTTGTGATAATTGTTTTTGTATGTTAACTAAATTAGTATAATGAAATTCAAATAATGATAGGAGATGAGAAATTGCATAAAAAATTGTGCATAATATAAATACATGATAACGCATGATACATGGTATAATTTATTGTCTTATCTATATGCACCACTAAGCTTATAGCTTAACGTGAGAGTTTCTCTCGCACAGATATAGAGAAAAGTAGTCGAGGTGTAGATAAAGTTAACAATGACCTGATCAAGTAAAACAACTTGTCGAAATACTGTGAGTTATACGATTTTTGTATTTTATTTTAGATTTTTTTTATAGTGTTTGTAAAGTAACTTTATGTTTAGTACAAACAAAAATATTTTGTAATTAATATTTTTGTATATTAGATATATATTGTTCCTTTTGTATCATTTAAAGTTAAAAAATAATAATACTCCATTTTTCCTTTATTATTAAATAATGATTTTGAGTGAAGACAACATAGCACTTTATTATCCGGGTACGCGTTATAGGGTGAGGGGGTGTTATATTCCAAGTGGCTGCCATTATTGAAAAATTACCCAATGGCTAGAAGGATTTCAAAAATTACCTTAAGTATAAGTGCAAGGAGATGAAAATTGAAGAGTTGATTATTAGACTTCGAATTGTGGAAGATAATAGAAGCTTGAAAAAAGAAAGAAGGGGGTTAAATCATTCCGAGGCTAAAGTGAATATTGTCAAATATGGACAAAGTTCTAAGAAAAAGAAAAATAAGGAGAGCAAAATGGGATCCAAAGGTAGAGTTTCTAAGAATAAATTCCAAGAAAAATACTTCAATTGTGACAAGATGGGTCACAAGGCTCTGATTGCAGGTTTCCAAAGAAAATAGCAAAAAAAGAAGCAAATATCTTATAAAGTATTACTCAAGAGGTCTCTGATATCAATATTCTTATTGTTATATTATAGGTGAATCTAGTTGGATCTAACCCAAATGAATGATAGATTGATATTGGTGCCACAAGGTACATTTGCTCAGAATATGAGATGTTCTATGCTTTCAAACCGAAAAGTGGAGAAAAGTTGTATATGGGCAATTCTGCTATTTCTGAAGATCTTGGTGAAGAACAAATGGTACTGAAGATTACTTCTGGAAAGGAGCTGACTCTAAACAATGTCTTATTTGTGTCTGATATTTGCAAGAATTTGGTTTCAAATTCATTGTTAAACAAAAATAAATTTCTTATAATTTTTGAGTCAGTTAAAGTTGTTTTGTTTAAGAATAGAATGTATATGGGTAGAGAGTATGCTATTGATGGACTTTTTAAGTTGAATATGAATGTTATCAAATGTATGAATGAAATTTTTCTGCTTATTTGTTTGAGTTTTCCAATTTATGTCATAATAGATTAGGACATGTTAATTATAATACTTTGAGAAGACTAATTAACTTAGACCACATACCTAATTTTCATTTAGATTCAAAACATAAATGTGAAATTTGTGTTGAGGCAAAATTAACCAAGTAATTTTTCCAAACAATTGAAAGAAAAACTGAACCACTTAATCTAATACATAGTGATGTATGTAATTTAAAACTTGTTCAAATAAAAAGTAGTAATAAATATTTTATCATATTTATTGATGATTGCCAATTGTTACGTGTATTTGCTTAAAAACAAGGATGAGACTATAAAGAATAATATAAACTCTATAAAATTGAAGTTGAAAATAAATTCAATAGAAAAATTAAGGTAGTGAGAAATGATCATAGTGGTGAATATGAAACAATATTTTGGAGAATTTTGTGCACAATATGGAATTATACACGAAACAATAGCATATTATTCTTCTCAATCAAACGGTATGGCTGGAAAAAAAAATTGTACTTTAAAAGAAAAAATTGTACCTTGAAAGAAATGATAAACGCAATGTTAATAAGTTCTGTGATATCTTAGAATATATGGAGGGAAACCATTTTGTCGACTAATTACCTTTTAGATAAGGTGCACCTAAATAAATTAGATAAAACCTTTTATAAATTATGGAAATGGAGAAAATCTTCCTATAAACATTTGTAAGTATATAGTGTTTTGTTAAAGTAGTTGTTTCGATGTAAAAAAAAATAAAATAAAAATAAGCCCAAATTCAATTGATTGCATTTTCATTGGTTATACACATAACAATAATGCTTATCGGTTTTTTTATGTATAAATCAAAAATTCCTAAAATGATAATCAAATCAATGTATGCGTTGTTCTTTGAACATATATTTCCTTCTATAATTTAAGAAGAGATAAATTTATTCAAACGAGCTTTTGAAACTATTATTGAAAATAGGTAAAATCAAAACCAAGTTCAAAAAGAGGAACTTGACTTTGAATTTGAGCCGGCTGAAATAGAAGTTTGACATAGTAAAAGAGTAATGATAGAAAAATCTTTTAGATTGAATTTTCTGATTTATTGGCGATGATAGAAAAATCTTTTGGACCAGATGTTAAAAATATAAATGTTTAACATCTTTTTATTATTAATTAATTAATCTAACAATTCTCTCTAATCCTTTTCTAAAAATAAAACTCCACAAATAAATTATGCATTCAAAAATTCTTTTTCCTTCCATTTTGGGTTGAGTTCTCGTGGTAAAAAAAATCAAAAAGTACAATTGATTTCTTATTTTAGCCATTGTGTCATAAGAATAAAATTTAAATAAATTCATTTGCATCCAGTAAAAAAATTACTATTGTAAAAAAAAATTTTTGAAATTTTTTTGCCTAAAATCAATTTCTTACTTGTACAAAATATCTCGCCTGTTTGTATATTTTTTCTAGATTATTTTTACTATTCTACAACAATATATTGAATTTTATTTTATGAAACAAATAATATTTTATTTTATTTTATTTTTTTGCTTATAAGAACTTCAAGTGTAATTTTAACTTGAGATCTCAAAACGAAGTGTTAACAGTTTGTGAATAATTTTTTTTTTTCAATATATAAATTACTATATATTACATTCTCATTTACCTTCTTTATCTATTAAATAACACACATTTTTATTTTTATAACTATAAAACTATATAACAAAAAATAAAGAATTCAAACAATAAAAAAAATAATATAAAAAAATAGCTTATAACCCCACTCCATATATAATATGTTGCAGACTTGCATATTTGTAGTCAACCAAAAAAAAAAAGAAACTACTTAAATAATGTAGCTGTAATTATTAAAGCCAAAGACTACATGTCTAATCTACTCATCAAGACATGATATATGGGTCTTGTTGAAAATGCCAGAGTATGGGTACAGTGTAGAGCTGCAGCAGACTATCGCCAAATCTCCAGCATTGAACATCATTAATTGAAATAGATCAATTCCAGAACGACTGCATGTGAACTACATTAATTTGCATAGAAATTGTATCCAATTTATTGAACTGAAGCACATCTTGCAATTATAATATCACTGTACATATCAAATATAAATATATTATTTAATTTTTAATATATATATATATATATAATTGTATATAATTAAAATTAATATTTCATAACTATATACTAATTTTTATAATGATGACTAAAGTAAATTGGCCTTATATGCTGTAATTGGATATCAAAATCCTCATAGGATTTAAATCTAGAAATATTCAGTCCAAGAATTAATCTCTATAAATTGGATAAGAATCATGATATATACATATAGAAGGGCTAAGAATTGACTAAAAGAGGTTATAAATTATCATCAGCCTAAATTCTATTTTTTTTGTAATGAACTAAGGATACTTAAAGTCTATTTAGTAAAAATACTCGATAATCTAACTGTAAACTGATAATCTATTAGCTAAAAATCTAGCAGCTAATAATATAACTGATTCAATTAAAAGTATTTAGTAAAATTAGTTGAAAAATATAAAATGATATAAAATGACATATTTATATTAATAAAAATATATTTAAATATATAATGCAAACAAATTATGTATTATACTAGTAGGTAATTTTCACGTTGTGTTGGGAAGAAAAAATTTAATAAATAGAGCAAATTATATGAAATTGTAGGAGCAGTATAGACAATTCCCTCATAAGAAATATAATGAATAAAAAGGAGAGAGAATGTAATAAAATGATAAAAACCCTAAAGTATTGAAATTCCTAACATCATCATAAGCATGTATTTTACTGGCATTTTTTGTTCCAAGCAAAGATCTTTGAGCAGCACCTAAGTTCACTACAGTTTTAATATCTTGAAAACAGAAACCAATAACTAATCAAATAAGGATGTCAAAACTGACAACAAATATGAGAATATAATGTCCAAGAATTACAGTGGTCTTCTATGTTCATGGGTGGTTTTGTTGCAATGTTGCAGTAATGCTTCCAGAGTTCTCTTGGACTACTGGCTCTGTCAGCACAAAAAAACCAACATGCACAAAAATGATTAACTTTAGAAAAAAATGTGAATAAAATTGTAATCTCACCTTTTGTGTGTTTGGCACCCAAAATCATTTATAAAAGTTATATACTTACCATGATAGAAGAGTCAAAAAAGGTAAAGTTTAAAATATACAACAGATAAGCGAATAGAATAATAAGTTGCAACTTTAAAAAAGCAAAGGTAAGGAATAGAAGAAAAAAAAATAATACTATAAAATCAAGAGAATATGACCTATAGACGCACATAAAAGCTTTTAGTAGCATTCTAGCAATCGAACCACTTAAATCGGCCTAAAATCTCATACTGCAGCTATATTTTTTTAAGAAAAAAACTAATATTTGAAAGGTTGTTTACAACTCTCCGTAGTCATGTAAATGTTGTCATTTCTACTGGTTGCAAAGTCATGATATGCCCTGTTGTTCACTTCCAGAGAAATGAGAATGATATTTTTGTCATAATATAGGAAACAAAACAAAAGAAACCAAAAAATCATCTAATGGAAGTAATTATCTTATAAGTTTACATTGTTTCTAAATCAAATATAGGATATTCGTAAGAATCACATTAAATCCAACAAAAATGACATAACAAGTAGCTAAACTATAATTTGAAAGCCTTTTGTTTAAGCATTTTGACAAACATAAGGTGGTCACTAAGGGAATGACGAATAAAAATGTACTTATACCTTAAAGGAACCAAATATGTTTACACCGACTAAAACCCTCACCCCACCCACTCATCTAAAGGAAACTTGTAAATTGAGAGATGCATTTATGGAACAACCTAAGACAAAAAAAACAAACAGACCTGTAAAAACATCATGAGGGATTTTAGAGATGGGGCCTTCTTCGTAGATGGAAAATGCCTCTAATCAAAGATAAATCCATTAAACCAAAGAGAACTAAAATTGGTATGTCAAATGCCAATAACTAAAGAAAAATACTCTATTGTATAAGTAATTGCATAGCAAATCAAAAGCTCAAAACTCATTTTAGGATATGGGATTGAATCATGAACACATCAGTTGCATAGCTTTTTGGGCATGAGATAACACTCTTTATGCTAAAGAAAAGATCATAAAATTAAAAATCAAAAGAGATAACAACATCAAAGGCTCACTCACTCAGCGATTATAAAAAAATTATTTTTTTATTTTAAATTTTTTAGGATAATAACTATTTTCATTTTTTGGTTTATATGTATCTTATCTGTTCTGAGTTATAGGGCAAGATTCAAATTCAGCAGAGTTGGACAAATCAACATGGAATAATTCCAAAATAAATATTTTTAGTCTAAACTTATTTTATCTAAATGCCATTTATGTGTTATTTATGGTTGGTTCTTATGTTGGTTTGCTTTATTTTTGTGGCAGATTATGTATCAAAGTATTGCATTTTATTGCATTCACAGAAGGAATGTAGTATCCTATATACAACAGAGCAACCTCACTGAACAGATGGATGCCACATGTAGCGCCCTCTTGCCTAATGAGGATTTACCCGACTAAACGAACGGGTGCTACGGAATCTAGTTGCGGAAAACTTGTGAAATTTTAAAAATTTTTATTTTCTTTTTCATAAAACTCCTTCACATATAAAACCTGTTTCATATCATATAACATGCATCTATAAAACCTTCCTTGATCCAGGATCCATTATATAATTAAAACCATCATATTTGGGCTCAATCAACCCGATATTTACAAAAATACATGTTTAACACAATTACATAATACTTTGAAATACAGAAGTATGTGCAGGTAAATAACCTAAAAGTATAGCATATGATATCACTGACTTGTGTCGGGTTTGAACTATTGTCTCTGAAATTGGGTTGACTTCTCTAGATCAACTTTAACTCTATCTACGAGGCTCCGACCTGTGTAGGGAAACACCAGCACGACGAGCTACTAAAATATTAGTGATATAAAATTCAACATGCAATCATACATTAAACTATTTCATAATAGTGAAACCATAATATCATGTGAAATACGTGACCTTATGAGAGTGATAGCTCACTAAACATTGAACAATAAGAAAAAGAGCATATAACTCCTTTTTTAATAGCATATAACATATTGATTGTGTATTATTGTATACTTGTATTTTTGAACATTTTTTCATTTCATTATATGTAACGCCCATAATTAGGGCCTAGAAGTTATGTTATTGGTTAGTGAGAAATG
Organism: Triadica sebifera; assembly: GCA_023653625.1. NCBI lineage: Eukaryota > Viridiplantae > Streptophyta > Magnoliopsida > Malpighiales > Euphorbiaceae > Triadica > Triadica sebifera. Next base: position 10,742,597 of record CM042898.1, on the reverse strand, counting down.
GGAGATTTAGTGAAGTTTTAGAAAGTTAAGAGTGACTGAAATCTGATATTTCACACCCGTGACAATAGGTGTCACAGCCGTGAATATCAGATTTTAGTTAACAGTTGTGATAGGGTATTTCACGATTGTGAAAAATTTCTTCACGGACATGAAAATCGTGACAGAGAGGTTCATGCCCGTGAGATATGAGTCACGACTGTAAACCCTGGGCAGACAGAGCAGGTGAGGCAGTCACATTTTTCTTTTTGCCATTTCCTTTAAATCCATTCCCATACTCTTATAACCGACCTAACATGTCATATCTTCATCTCATTCACCTTCAGAAACTCTTTTCCTTCATGGATGAATCTGGAAAAGCTAAGTTTTGAGGGAGTAAAGTGAGAGAGGAAAGGGAGAAAAGAAGCTTGTGAGCTTGAGGGTAAAAAGTAGATTTTTTGAGTTTTTGGGTTTTGGTTGATTTTCAGAGGCTAAAAGAATGTTCTTCATCTTGCTAGGACCTGGAGAGAGAGCTGGAGGTCCATCTCAAGGGAGAGGTCAAACTTTAGCTAATCATTATCCTAGGTGTAAGGTTTATACATAACAACACCTAAGGCTTTTAATTTCATATTTTTGTTTAAATTTCCTTAGATGCATGATTTATATGATCAGTGAGTTGTGAAATGATAAAATGTGGGGTTGATATGCATAATGGAAATTTGGGTGAAAATAGCTAGATTGAGATGTTTGATGAAAAACTTTGTTTAAGGAACATGATTAGAAAGTATATGTTTGTGATAAATGGTTGCATGCTGCAACGTTGATAGGGTAGCTGACATAAGTTAATCGTAGAGATTATTGCATGTGAGAATGACATAAAGTTGTGATGCTCTATTTTCTAGAAAAATTTCTAAATTCACGGTCGTGAATAGAGATTTCAAAGGAGTGAATATCATGAAAATAGATTTTATTGCTGAGGTAGACCTGTTCATAAGCAGCATCACAGTTGGGTTCACGGTTTGGTTTATGTCCGTAAATGGGTGATCATGATCGTGAACGAGTGCTAATTCATATGATGAATCACGGTTTGGTTGACGGGTAAAATACCCGTGAAGTAGTGTTTTACGGTCGTGAAAGGTTATTCATGGGCGTGAAGCTGATTAATTTGGAAGAACTTGTAAATTTCATGTGAATCAAGATTGATTCATTGTGAGGTGGCAGACCTCGGTTGTATACTTATAACATGATATGAAATTACATGTAGTGAATGTGATTGTGAGATATCACGGTAGAATTATATAAAATATGGAAAAATAAATAATATGGAAACATATGTGGTAGTGTTATGAAATTGTAATCCCAATACTCTGACTAGGACTAGAGCTAGGATAGATAACATGCCAATGAGGAGAGTTCGGTATCGAGTGACCTATGTTGGTCATATATTTGAAGGCCCAAAGGTTAGCAGGTAGAGCTTTCTCGATGGATTATATATTTAAGGCCTAGAGGTTAATGAGTAGAGCTTCATCGGTGGGTTAAGTTACCCATATCCATTTTAGTCTAGTTATGAGTAGGGCGGCCAAAAAGGTAAGATAAATGATTATATTTATGTGTAATATATATTTGTATGTATCTTGTGGGGTGTATGGCATATATTTGTATTTGTATGTATCTTGTGGGGTGTATGGTATGCCATGTACGATGTGTGTTCAATGCATGAGAACATGATGATATGTAATATAAATTATGATATGATGCATGTGCAGGCTTTGAGGTAAGTCGCCATGTTAGGTTGGTAAGTTTGTCATGCATATTATATATGTTTTGTTGTGTGCCTTGCACATTGTTATGTACCACTAAACATGAGTTTCTTAGCGTATGGACTTTCTATATGCACGGTTGGAGCGAACAGAAGACAACACCCAATGATCAGAGTCCAAGGAATATACTCAGGCTGGGTGATACAGTCATTGTATATATTTTTGGTTATTTTGTTGGGTTGGATAGTTATAGATTTACATGCTTTTATATAAGAGATATGTAATTTTGTAACTACTCATTTTTTGAAATATTGGGCTTGTATATGCCCGTATGTGTTTGTATTTAAACTTTTATTATATCGAGCTTTATTTCAAGACATTAAGAATGTTTTTTATTTATTTTAAGTCATCATAGTCATAGTGCATCAAAGTTTTAAATTTATGATATTTTAACTCATTTGCATTGTAGCATCTTTTGGTTTAATTAGGATTATTCCTTATTATATCGAAAGGTGTTATATTTATTGGTATCAGACTTTAGTTTAGGTGGTTCCAAACCTAGGTGGTATGGGTGTATCACGTGTGCGAGTGTTATCCTATATGACTCTGATGTGGGTTGTTCTCTGTCGATGTGTAGGCTAACAAGCGAGTATGAAGATTGAGCCACATAACACGATTGAGAGTAACAATCCTATGGATATAAAGGCTTAGATTTAGCCGAGCCAAACTAGTGTTCAAGGGTCGAGTGGTGCACCTCTTTTATAGCAACCGATGGCTAGTCAGGAGGATCAGGCTCAAGATTCTCTAATGCAGAACCTAGCTGCTCTGTCATAGCGATTGGTACAGGCTATGTCATCACCACCTCCTCCTCCACCACCACTGCCTCCTCCTTCACTACTGAGGTGGAGATCACAAATTGACAGGCTTCGTAAGTATGAGGCCATTGATTTTATAGGGAAGAGGGATCATGACCTTAAGGCTGCAAAATACTGGTTAGAAAGGGCTGAAAGGGTCTTTAAGGAGCTTAAGTGTATTGAGGAGCACAAGGTTAGGTATGTTGTTTCACTTCTCTAGGAGTATGCCTACGATTGGTGGAAGTCTATTCTACAAAAGCCACAGACTCTAGAGCCACCTATATGAGTTTTCTTTGTGGCTGAACTCAAGAAACAATATGTACCGATAATGTACATTGATGAGAAGAAGAAAAAGTTCCTAAACCTACAACAAGGGAACATGATTGTGACAGTGTACGAGAAAGAGTTCACTAGATTGAGCAAGTATGCATATGGCATTATAGGAGATGAGGCAGACAAATGTCGTCAATTTGAGGATGGCCTGAGAGATGAGATTGGTGTTCATGTTCTTTCACTATAGTTGGAAGACTTTTTGAAGCTGGTATCTGCTACCATTGATATTGAGAAGATGATGAAATTGAAGAGATCAGATGAGTCCTTTAAGAGAGACTTCAGGAGGTCATCCTGCAATGTTGCACAAACATCGACCAAAAAGGCTTGCACTAGTTTCAGATCCTTCCAATCTAGGGGATAGGGATAGGGTTGGAGTTAGGCAGGGTATACCAGGCAGGCACAATCTCAACAACCACCAGTAGTCATCCCCAAACATAGAGAAAGGTAACACTGTAGTGTGCATCATGTGGTTGGAGACACAGAGGAGAGTGTTAGAGAAACACAAAAGCTTGTTATAGGTGTGGGTCACGAGACCAATAAAAGAGAGATTCTATTTTGCAGCTGGTTAGGGCTCCCATCCAGACTCAGAGTTCAGTGTTGATATAAACAAAGGGTCAGAGACATGTCAATTCAGGCATAAATGGATCAAAACCAATCGTATCAAAGACAGTGAACAGGCCAAGACTGAATAGAGTACAAGCAAGGGCCTATGCTATGAAGGCCAGAGAGGAGATAGTGCATTAGATGTAGTTGTTGGTACATTTCTTTTCTTTGACTCAGTTTAATTGCATTGATAGATCTGGGTTCCACGTATTCTTATATATGTACCAACATAGTTGAGTGGTATAACATGTTAGCAGAAAGATTAGATTACGAAATATATGTGACTAGCCCTTTGAGACATAGCACAGTGGTGAACTGATTCAAGGGAAAGAGTTCGTAGCATAGTATGACGCTATCCTGGGTATGGATTAGCTCTCTCAGTGGGGTGCAGTAGTGGACTGCAAAATGAAGACACTTGAGTTGAGAACATCCAAATATGAGATAGGGGTTGTTCAGAGGGAGAGATCCTCACAGCAAACGAGGATCATCTCCTTGATGAAAGCATAAAAGATGATCAAAAAAGGGTATGAAGCATATTTGGCTCACGTGATTGAGAGTAAGAGGGAAAGCTCAGATCTTAGGGATATTCCGACAGTGGAGGATTTCCCATATATTTTTCCAGACGAGTTACCAGGGCTACCTTCGTAAAGAGAGATAGAGTTCTCAATTGAGCTTACCTTAAAGTTAAAGGCACAGTTGTAGGAACTATTAGATAAGGGCTTCATTAGACCGAGTGTATCTCCATGGGATGTACCAATGTTGTTTGTCAAGAAGAAATATGAGTCTATGAGGTTGTACATATTCTATAGGCAGTTGAACAAGGGTGACCTTTAAGAACATATATCCATTACTACGGATCGAAGATTCAGTTGAGAGGTGCAGAGGTGGTCTCTAAGATTGATTTGAGATCGGGATATCATCAGTTGAGAATCAAGGTGGGTGATGTAGACAATACTACTTTCTAAACCAAATATGGTCATTACGAGTTTCTAGTTATGCCTTTTGGGTTGACCAATGATCCAACAACTTTTATGGATCTGATGAACTAGATCTTCATACCATTTTTGGGTTAATTTTTTGTGGTGTTCATAGACAACATCTTAGTGTATTCAAAAAGTAAGAATGAACATGAGTAGCACTTAAGAATAGTCTTGCAGACTCTTAGGGAGTATAAGCTATATGCTAAGCTCTCTAAGTATGAGTTTTTGCTAGATAAGGCTGCCTTTCTCAGGCATGTGATATCGACCAATGGGATTAGAATGGATCTAGAAAAGATTGAGGTGAGCTTGGATTGGAAACCACCACGAAGTGTGATGGAAATCAGGAGTTTTCTCGGCTGAGTAGGATACTATAGGAAGTTTGTCAAGGTATTTTTTATGATTACTTCTTCATTGACTAGGTTATTATAGAATAATATCAAGTTTGATTGGACAGATAGGTGCCAAAATAGTTTTTATCAGCTTAAGAGTCTTCCAACGGAAGCTCCACTGATTTCAAACAAGGAATATATGGTTTACAGTGACATTTCTCACCACAGATTGGGTTGTGTTCTGATGCAAGAAGGGAAAGTTGTCGCTTATGCATCCCGGCAGTTAAAGCCTCATAAGAATTGTAGGAAATTGAGGGGATGAAATGGCCTAAGGGGGAGAGAAGTGTAATGCCCATAATTAGGACCTAGAAGTTATGTTGTTGGTCAGTGGGAAATAGTGAAATTTTAGGAAATTGAGAGTGGTTGAAATCTGACATTTCACACCCGAGATAATAGGTGTCATGGTCGTGAATATCAGGTTTTAGTTAACAGTTGTGATAGGGTACTTCACGGCTGTGAAGAGTTTCTTCACGATCGTGAAGAAGAGATTCATGCCCGTGAGATACGAGTCACAACTGTGAAGCATGGACAGATACAACAATTGAGGCAATCACATTTTCCTCTCTGCCAATCGTTTTAAATTACTTTAAATCTACTCACATACCCCTGTAACCGACCTAACACACCATATCTTCATCTTTTTCACCTTCAGAAACTCTCTTCCTCCATGGGTAAATTTGAAAAATCTAAGTTTTAAAGGAGTAAAGTGAGAAAGGAGAGGGAGAAAAAAAACGTGTGAGCTTGAGGATAAAAAGTAAATTTTTTGAGTTTTTGGATTTTGGTCAATTTCCAGAGACTAAGAGAATGTTCTTCATCTTGTTAGGACCTGAAGAGAGAGCAGGAGGTCCATCTTAAGGGAGAGGACAAGCTTAAGGAGATTAAGCTTTAGTTAATCATCATCCTAGGTGTAAGGTTTATACATAACAACACTTAAGGCTTTTATTTTAATATTTTTGTGTAAATTGCTTTAGATGCATGATTTATATAATCAGTGAGTTATGAAATGATAAAATGCGGGGTTGATATGCATGATGGAATTTTAGGTGAAAATGGTTAGATTGAGATGTTTGATGAATAAATTTGGTTAAGGAACATGATTAGAAAGTATATGTTTGTGATAAATGGATAAAATGCATGTTGGAATGTTGATAGGGTGGCTGAAATTGGTCAAATGTAGAGATTATTGCATGTGAGAATGACATGAAGTTGTGATGCTATATCTTCTAGAAAAATTTATAAATTCATGGTCGTGAATAGAGGGTTCACGGGCGTGAATTTTGTGAAAATGGATTTTGTTGTTGAGGCAGTCCCGTTCATGGACAGCTTCACAATCTGGTTCATGCTCGTGAAGGGGTGATCATGATTATGAATGTGTGCTGATTCACGGGATGAATCAAGGTTTGGTTCGGGAATAAAATACACATGAAGTAGTATTTCACGGTCGTGAAAGGTTATTCACAAGTGTGAAGCTGATTAATTCAGAAGAACTTGTAAATTTTATATGAATCAAGATTGATTGTTATGAGGCGGTATGCCTCAGTTGTATGCTTATAACATGATATAAAATTACATATGGTGAATGTGATTGTGAGATATCATGGTAGATTTGCATTTAAATATGGAAAAATAAATAATATGGAAACACTTGTGGTATATGTTGTGAAATTGTAAGCCCAATATTCTGACTAGGACTAGAGTTAGGATAGATGGCATGCTATTGAAGGCTTTCTCGATGGGTTATATATATTTGAAGGCTTAGAAGTTAGCAGACAGAGTTTTCTCAGTGGGTTATACATTTAAAGGCCTAGAGGTTAACAGGTAGAACTTCCTCAATGGGTTATACATTTGAAGGCCCTGAGATTAGCAGGTAGATCTTCCTCGATGGGTTAAGTTACCCATATCCATTTTAGTCTAGTTATGAATAGGGTGGGTAAAAAAGTAAGATAAATTATTATGTTCATGTGTGATATATATTTGTATGTATCCTGTGGGGTGTATGGTATGCCATGTACGATATGTGTTGAATGCATGAGAGCATAATGATATGTCAAATAGAGTATAATATGATGCATGTGCGGGCTTTGAGGTAAGTCGCCATGTTAGGTTGGTAAGTATGTCATGCATATTATATATGTTTTGTTGTATGCTTTGCACTTTGTTATGTACCACTAGGTAAGAGTTGCTTAATGTATAGACTTTCCATACGCAGGGTTGGAGCTTAGGTGTGGAACGATAGAGGATGACGCTCATTGATCAAAGTCCAAGGAATATACTTGGAGTGGGTGATACAGTTATTATATATATTTTTGGTTTGTCGAGTTGGATAGTTATATATTTCAATACTTTATGTAAGAGACAAGTAGTTTTGCAACTACTCATTTTATAAAATCTTGGTCTTGTATATACCCGTATAAGTTTGTATTTAAACTTCTATTATATCAAGCTTTATTTCAAGACATTAAGAATGTTTTTATTTGTTTTAAGTCATTATGAACATTGTGCATCAAAGTTTTAAATTTATGATATTTTTAACTCATTTGCATCATAACATCTTTTAGTTTAATTAGGATTATTCTTGATTATATCGAAGGGTGTTACATTATGTTTTTAAATAATTTTGATATGATTTCCTAACAACTCTCAACACGGACTATTCAGATACAGATTGTGAATAGGGATGCTCTTCGAGCTTAAACCATCTAGCCACTTTCTATATTCATATGTGTCAGTCGAGGCATCACAAGTCAATGGCACTTCCAAAGCTTAAGCCACATTGACGAGTATAAATATATGTGTTAATTGAGGCATCTCAAGTCAAAAGCACTCCCAGAGCTTAAGCAACATTGACGAGTATAAAATCATTGTATCATAATCACTATGGTTTTGAACCCCCTTAATGACATATTACCTATCCTACTTCTAGTCCAAGTATCGAGCCTAGACTTTAATTGTTCATATTACCTTATTATACTTCATCATAGGTTTTATATCATATAGCATATACACTTTAATCATATGTAAACTCATCATATAACATTCGTGTACTAATGTTCATAGAAACATATTTTAAACATATCATTTTGTAAGTATGTGCAGAGCCATTGCATTATAACCATTAAACATATATCATATATCACTTAAATCAGGCTTCACAAGCGTGAACTATGTGTTCATAGTCATGAAGTATTATTCACGGGCAATCCTACTTATGAACTAAACTGTGAACTTAGTCATGAAAGCTTCTGTCCATTTTGTGCATATTCTTCATGGGCGTGAAACAATTGTCTCGAGAGTAACCTTGTTCGTAGGATGAGATTCACAATTGTGAACACCTAGTCATAGGAGTGAATATGTATTTTCTAACAGCTAACAACATTAAAGACAAGTATTCATTACAAAACACATGTAAAGCTCTAAGGATTGTCCCATGACAACCTTTTTCCTATCAACATTCTTATCACATCATGCATTAAAATATGTTAAAACGTCATTTAAACCCTTTAGAATATATATCAACATAAAAGGCCTTATCAACTCATTTAATGCCAATTTATGCATTTATGGTTTAACAACCACTTTTATAACCTCAACAATATTTCATTTTTCCTTTCCATCATCATAACTTGGCATTGCATTTAAAACACATATGCCATACTTATAACAAGGTTTCTTTCAAGCATTTCCATTCATGCTTCATATTCTCATGGAATTCATTACATCACTTACTTTCATATCAACAATCAATTAGCATTTAAGGCATTTAAAGAATTTAATATATACAACATGCCAAAATTGGAATTTAAATGCATATATGTACATACCTCTCAGAGAGCCTTAAAAACCAAGTTTCTCTCAATCTTGTTTATCCTTTTGGTGGATTTCACCACCTCTTCTCTCAACTCCTAACACATATAACACATCTATATCAAAATTTATAACCCATATACTTAACCTTTAAAGCCATAAAGATAAAAATCCTAACTTTAACTTTAATCTCATATAACTCCTTACTAACACATACCATAACCTATAAACAATTTAAATAAGGGTTTTTAACAATGGAAACTCATAATCACCTGAAACCCTAACTCATATGGAAAAGAGTCTTTAATAAAATGGGTTTTACATGGAAAAAGACTATGAAAGCTTGTAAAAATGAAAGCAAAATGTGATTCTTGACTACAATTGAAGAAAACACGATTAGGATGGAAAATTCCCTCCTATGAGTCTGTCTCCTCAAGAACACCTTTTTTTTATGCTTCTCTCCCATAAGAACTTGTTTAAACTTTGATCTTTGGTATTAGTTTAGTGTTTAAGGTATAAAAATCAAAAGAAAACATAGGACTTGATCTCTAATATGAAAGAACTTCGAGTTCTAGGGTTTACATTTGGGTTTAGTTTGTGATAGAAAGAAATAGAGATGACAATTTTTCCCCATCCCGAGGTGCCCTACCCCGAACGGGGCAGTTTTTTCAAATAAAAATTTTTTCCGCACGGACCCTGAATTTTTTGTGCCGAAAACGGGGTGAGGATGGTATATATATCCCCTGCCCCGAAAATATATTTATATATTTATATTATTTATATATATAATAATTATTTATATTTTAATATAATTAATATTTCAAAAAAATAATAAAATAAAAATATAATACTTATTTTAAGTAAAAATATTTTTATTTAAAAAATTATATAATTAACTAATTAATTAAAATTAAAAAATAATTTTAATATTAAAATAAAATAAAAAATTTTAATAAAATTCGGGGATCGGGGCGGGGTCGATGATCCCCATCCCCGCGTGGCGCGGGGACGGAGATCCAAAAATTTTCTCCATTGGGGTTCGGGGTGGGGTTGGGATATGGGGGCGGAGTGTCGGGGTTAGGGTCGGGGATGGAGAACTCCGCCTCGAACCCGCCCCGTTGCCATTCCTAGAAAGAAAAAACAACTGTTGGAATTTTATATCTGACGATATTCACGGGTGTGAACCATAACATTCACAGACGTGACAAATAAGTCACGGGTATGAACATAGTACCCCTCATTTTTTTGATATTTTCTTGTCTCTTTTCCCATAACCAACCCTTAAACACACTTATAGTTGTGCTAAACCATATTATTAACTAGGCTCTACTTAGCGAGTATTACATTTCTCTCCCCTTTAAAAGAAATTTGTCTTCGAAATTACATGTGGTATTGTGTTGGAACAGTTAATGGTACTAAGCTATCATCACCTCTTCGGTTTCCCATGTAGTCTCTTTTGTTAGATGATTTCTCCAAAGGACTTTAACTAATGGTACTCGCTTGTTCCTTAGCTCTTTGACTTCATGAGCCAATATCCCAATCGGTTCTTTCTCATATGTAAGATCTAGTTTTACCTCTATGCTTTTGGTTATGATGATGTGTGAAAGATATGACCTATACCTGCTCAACAATGAGACATGAAAGATATTATGAATCTTACACAACTCTGGTGATAAGGCAAGCCTGTAGGCGACTAGCCCAATCCGCTCTAAGATCTCATACAGTCCAATGAATCTAGGGCTCAACTTGCCTCTATTTTCAAACTTTAGGACCCTCTTCTATTGAGAAACCTTAAGAAACACTTTCTCTCCCACTTCATATTCTATATCTCTTCTGTTAAGATCTGCATACGATTTTTGCCTATCTGAAGCTACTTTTAACCTTTCTTGTATAATCTTCACTTTTTTCTCTGTTTTTTACACCAACTCTGGCCCTGCTAACTTTTGCTCAATGAGCTCTATCCATCATAACATTGTTCAACACTTTCTATCATATAGTGTCTTATAAGGAGTCATCTAGATGGTAGACTGATAGCTATTATTGTAGACAAACTCTGGAAGTATTTCTCCTAACTACCTTCAAACTCAATCACACAAATTCATAGACTCATCTTTCTTTTTTACAAATAAAACTGATACACCCTAAAGAGATTCACTCTACCTGATAAAATCTTTGTCTAGTAACTCTTGCAACTGAGCTTTCAACTCTTTCATCTATAAAGGTTCCATTCTATAAGGTGCTATGGATATCGATGTTATGCCTGGTGTGAGCTCCATGGAGAACTCGACATTCCAGTTCGGTGGTAATCCTAGTATATCATCTAGAAAGATATCTAGAAACTCCCTCTTTGTAGGGATATCATGAAGATCTAGAACTCTTCTCTGGTGTTAACCACGTGAGCCAAATAAGCCTCATATCCTTTTTGAATCATCTCTTGTGCCTTCGTTATGGAGACTATTTGTGGAGGCTGTGGAAACCTCTCACATTCTACTACCACTACTTATTCTATAGTCTTAAGAACAACTGTCTTAGATCAGCAATCCACAACTACCTTATGTTGTGAAAGCCAATCTATACCAAATATGACATGGTATTCATGAAATGACAAATCTATAAGATCTGCGAGATACTCTTTCCTATGCACAACTAAAGGGAAAATTATGTATACCCGGTTCACAACTACATTGTGACCTAAAGTGTTTGTGACCTCAATCTTGAACTCTAGCTTTTCTATTGTCATACTGTGCTGACTAGGCATGCTCGTGCATACATAAAAATGTGCAAAGCCTGGATCTATCAAAGCACATAAATCTGAGTTATGTAAAAAAAAAACATACCCACTATGATGTTTGTGGCTCCCTGGTCTTCACAGGCCTTCATCACATATTCCCTAGTCGGAGCTCTACTAGGTCCCGAGTTGTTCACTATTTCTTAAACATCTTGTCTAGGTCCTGCACGACCTCCTTATATCTAGTTCATGTTCTAAAACTGTGCTGATACTGTTGTCTGTATGGGTATAGTATTTGCCAATAATGGGAAATCCTTCTCATGTGATCTAGGGCTTCGCACCTGAAGCAAACCTATGTGTTCACTCAACAATCTCTTCTATGATTGCACTGACATGTCCCATATAAGAGAGCAAAATCCCTAGTTGTATGGGTACTAGCGGTGGATGATGTAGTCTTAAAGGGTGGTCACTTCCTAAAAGAACTAGATTGTGTGTGACTCTATCTTTTACTCTGTCCCCTACCTTGGGATTATCTTGAAAAGAATCGACATTTCTTTCCAATAGTCTGTGCCACACTAGCTGTGGGTCTTCTAGCATTCTCTTATATTCTTTTATTTCTTCTCTTCTTTATATTGATAATGGACACAAGTATTGAGAAGTTCTCAAGCTATAGAGAAATGACATGATATCCTATATTATTATTCAACCTGTCCTCAAAATGACGTCACTTATCAATCTCGTCCACTAAGAGATCAAGTACATATTAGCTCAACCGTGTGAACTCTTTTGCGTATTTATAAACTGTCAAGCTCATCCACTGTAGACTCATGAATTCCCTTCTCTTCTCATCTATGTAGACTCATAGTACATATTTCTTCTTGAACTCTGTAACAAAGTACTCCCAAGTCAGAGGCTTCTTCAAAATTGTTCCACCACTCATATGCATGTTCTTGAAGCAACGATACTGCATATTTGGCCTTGTGCTCTTCGACACACTCTAACTCCTCAAAAACCCTCTTGTTCTTCTCCAGCCAAAACTCGATGGCAGCGAGATCATCCTCATCTCTAATATGAAAATCAGTGGCCCCATACTTTCAGAGCCTATTTATCTTCATCATTGGTGCCTCTAATGGTGGTTGTGGCAGTGGTTGTGGTATGGCTAATGCCAAATGCTGCAAAATACTAGTCATTTGCTGCATGATCTGTATAACATCTAGATCCGCTTGTCCAACAAGTGGCTGCTGAGGAACTATGGTAGCACTTGGACCTCATATACTCAAAGCACTAGGTTGATTAGCAGCCCTTGGATCAGGAGAATTGTTACTCTCGGCAACATCATGTGCTTTTAACTCCATCTATACCTTATACACTTACAAGTCACACTATATAGATGGATGCCACATGTAGCGCCATCTTGCCTAATCAGGATTTACCTGACTAAACAAGCGCGTGCTAAGAAATCTGGTATGCAGAAAACCTGTGAAATTTTAGAACTTTTTCTTTTCTTTGAATATTTCTTTGTCATAAAATGTCTTCACATATAAAACATGTTTCATATCATATAACATGCATCCATAAAACCATCATCGATCCAAAGATCCATCATATAATTAAAATCATCAAGTTTGGGCTTAACTGGCCCGATGTTTACAAAAATATATGTCTTAACATAATTACATAATACTTTGAAATACAGACGTGCATGCAGGTAAACAACCCAAATCCATATGCCATGTACAAAATACAAAAGTATGACATATGATATCGCCGACCCGTATCGGGTATGAACTATCGTCTCTGATATTGGGTTGACTTCTCTGGATCAACTTCAATTTCATCTACAAGGCTCTGACCTGTATGGGGAAACACCTCACGCTAAGTTACTAAAAGCTTAGTGGTACATATAGGCATAAAACTTCAACATGCAATCATACATTAAACAAATTCATGGTGGCATAAAATCATAATAACATATGAAATAACTTATTTTATGGGAGTGATAACTCATTAAATATTGAACAATAAGAAAGAGAACATATAACATCGTTTTTAATAGCATATAATATATTAATTATGTATTCTTGTATACTTGTGTTTTGAACCTTTTTTCATTTCATTATATTCTTAAATCACTTTATATAATTATGTGTGTCAGTCGAGGTGTCTCAAGTCAATGACACTTCCAGAGCTTAAGTTACATTGATGAGTATAAACATATGTGTCAGTCGAGGTGTCCTAAGTCAATGACACTCCCGTAGCTTAAGCCACATTGACGAGTATAAAATCATTGTATCATAATCACTACAGTACCGAACCCCTTTAATGACAAACCACATATCCTACTTCTAGTCCTAGTATCAAGCCTGAGTTTTACTTGTTCATATTACCTTATTATACTTCATCATAACCTTTATATCTTATAGTATATACACTTTGATCATATGTAAACTCATCATGTAACATTCGTGTACTGATGTTCATAGAAGCATACTTTAAACATATTATTCTGAAAAGCATGTGCCTAGCCATTGCATTAAAATTATTAAACATACAACATATATCACTGAACATAGGCTTCACGAGTGTGAACTATGTGTTCATGGCCGTAGAGTCTTATTCATGGGTAACCCTACCCATAAACTAAACTGGAACTTAGTTGTGAAAACTTCTGTTCTTTTTGCGCACATTCTTCACGTGCATGAAGAAATTGTCATGGAAGTGACCTTGTTCGTGGGATGAGATTCAAGGTTTGAACACTTAATCACAGACATTAATCTGGATTTTCCAGTAGTTAACAGCATTAAAGACAAGTATTCATTATAAAACACATGCAAAAGCTCTAAGTATTGTCCCATGATAACCCTTTTTCTATCAACATTCTCATCACATCATGCATTAAAATATGTTAAAGCATCATTTAAACCCTTTAGAATATATCTCAACATAAATTACTCTATCAACTCATTTAATGCCAATTCATGCATTTATGGTTTAACAACCTCTTTTATAACCTCAACACTATTTCTTTTTTCCTTTCCATCATCATAATTTGGCATTCCATTTAAAACACATATGACATACTTATGACAAGGTTCATTTCAAGTATTTCTATTCATGTCTCATATTCTCATGGAATTCATTGCATCACTTACTTTCATATCAACAATCAATTAGCATTTAAGGTATTCAAATAATTTAACATATACAACATGCCAAAATTAGAATTTAAATGAATATATGTACATACCTCTAATGGAGTCTCAAAAGGATAAGTAAGCTTCTCTCAAGCTTACTTATCCTTTTGGTAAATTTCACTATCTCCTCTATCAACTCCTAACATATATAACACATCTATATCAAAATCTATAACCCATATACTTAAATTTTAAAGTCATAAAGATAAAAACCATAACTTTAATCCTTTTTACAACCTTAATCTCATATACCTCTTACTAACGCATAATGTAATTTATAAACTACTTAAAGAGGGGTCTTTAACCATGAAAACTCATGATCACCTAAAACTCTAACTCTTATAGAAATGGGTCTCTAACAAAATGGGTTCTATATGAAAAAAGACTATGAAAGCTTGTAAAAATGAAAAGAAAATATGATTCCTTACCACAATTAAAGGAAACACGGTTAGGATGGCTATATAAGAGGCAACTTGTAAAAATGCTTGTATAGAAAATGGGGCCATATGAGATTATTTTTGTAATCATTGGCTAAATTTTATGGTAACTATGCAAGATTTTAGGGTGAAAAGAAAGATCTATATCAGGTTCAGATTGATTATTGGACATACTACATCAGGTAACTCACCGGAGAAAAAGCGATAGATCTATATGGAAGACGACCGTTGGATGCATGATCGAACATAAAAAGGCAACGACAATGAGAAAGGGCAATGTATCTACATGAAAGTGGAAGATGACATATAGGTGTATGAGTGAAGAGAAAAAGACAACAATAATGATGAATAGAAACATATCTACAGGTGAGCAAAGTAGCCAAAGATCTATATTGAAGACGAAGTAGCAACATATCTTTAGTGAAGACAACAAATGGATTGCGTGAGTGAAAAGGAAATAGCAAGGGCAAAAGAAAAAATGGAAAATGACATTTCTGTGTTAGGAATTTGATTGAAGGCAAAAGAAACAGTGTCGTTTTGTTAAAAGGTTTTATTGGAGATGCACTACTCTATGAACAATGTAAGTGTTATGAGTTTTAGTATTTTTAAATAGATATAAATAAAAAATAATAAACATCAATCCAAAATAATAAAAAAATTGCACATTCAGTGTCAAATTAAAAATTCAAAGATATAACATGTCACTTAACAAAAAAATAAAGGTATAAATGGAAAAAAATTATAATATACTAGTTTTTTTAATTCTAGTTCTACTATTTTTTTAGATTATAATATATTTTTTTCTAATAATCTACTTTACTAAATACAGTTTACTAAACAGTACCTTAATTATTAGAGTGGTCAAGTTGGAAATTAAGCTCCATTCTTGTTCTATTAGTCTTGTAGAATATTTATTTGGACATTTCGAAAGAGAATTGTCAACTATTTCTGCCTTATTTTTTTTTAAAAAAAAATCTAATTGGCAATAAAAAAAACTAAAATTACATTAAAAAATTGAATTCAATTTAATTAGGTGATATTCATGTACATGCTCAAAAGCAAAAGAAAAGAAAGAGAAAAACATTTCCAAATCTGATTTATTTTTTTAGTATTATTATGTTCATATAAAAAGATCAGTAAAATTGAAAGTTTTACATTGCATAATATTTTCTTTGTGTGATAGTTTCTGAGGTATTTAGATAAAATTTACTTACTAGCAGAAGCTATCACTTAAAGAAAACATTAATTATGCAAGTTTAGAATTTTCATCTTTAAGTTCTTCTGTAATTCCTAAAAATAGTTATAAAAACTAAATTTGGAAATGTCTTGGCTTCTAGTCATGTAAGTGAATTGCTGAATCACCGCTAATTAAATGGACTGAATTCAATTTTATGCAAATATAGTTTAAATAAATTTTAGGTAAACAAAAACACATTTTAAATTTTAACTTTATGAATTTGCGAGTCCCTAAACTGAAAATGTTGTACAATTAATTTATTATACAATATCCAAT
Source organism: Triadica sebifera (assembly GCA_023653625.1). Classification (NCBI taxonomy): domain Eukaryota; kingdom Viridiplantae; phylum Streptophyta; class Magnoliopsida; order Malpighiales; family Euphorbiaceae; genus Triadica; species Triadica sebifera. Next base: position 10,726,026 of record CM042898.1, on the reverse strand, counting down.
AAATATTATTTTATCATATCTAACCTTATAAATTATTAAATAATAAATGAAAATTTGTTATATATATATATATATATATATATATTATTTTATCATATCTAACCTTATAAATTATTAAATAATAAATGAAAATTTGTTATATATTCATAATTCTTCTTCCTTTCATTTTGGATTGAGCTTTTGTGGTAGAAGAAATCAAAAAGTATAATTGATTTTTTATTTTAGATATTGTATCATATGAATAGAATTTTCATTAATCCATTCATATAAATATACTTTATAAAATTAATAACTATTAATCAGGCCATCGATTTTTCAATTTTTCGATCTCTTATTGGTTTTTCAATTTTTTGCGCAGCCCTACCTCAAGAGACCTGATTTTTAGACTATTGTCTACTTTTCTTAACAGATTTTCCTTTCAAATGCAAATGAAAAATGGCTAAATTTATTGCAGCAACAAATGAATAGTGAAATTATGGCTTTTTTTTTATTTATAAATGTATGTATTAAATTTTACATCATCTATTTTTAATGTTGAGATTATGGTGTGCAAAAATCGAATTTAATCTATCATAGTTGGATTCAATTTGATGTTATAGTAGTATAATTTCGATTCAATTTAATTTAATTCAATCATTTAATCATTTTTTTTATTATTTATCAAGTTGAACAGAATTAAATTTAAATAATGAATTTAGTAATAATAATAATAATAATAATAATAATAATAAAGAATTTCATAGAAAAATCAGAAAACAAAATCATTAAAAATATATTCAAACAAACACGATTTGTTTTTATTAATTTTCAGATTTGAAAAATAGAAAATGTTTTCCACAACTAAATAACCCTTTAACATCTTTTTTATTTTTAATTATTTAACTTAACAATTCACTCTAATCCTTCTCCAAAAACAAAACTCCAAAAACGAATCCAGCATTCAGAATTCAGAATTCTTCCATTTTGGATTGAGTTCTAGAAGAAATAAAAATTGATGTCTTATTTTAGATATTGTATTATGAGAATAGAATTTATATAAAATGATTTGTACTTAGTGTGAAAAATCACCATTCTAAAGAAAAATTTCATAAACTGTCTTGCCTAAAATCAATTTCCTGCATATACAAAATTTCTCTCTTATTTATATATTTTTTGTAGATTATTTTTACTATTCTACAACAATATATAATTTTATTTTATGAAACAAATAAAAAATATATTTTTTTCTTATAAGAATTTCAAGTGAAATTTGAACTTAAAATCTCAAATTCAAATAGTTTGTGAATAAAGTTTTTTCAATATATAAATTATTATTTAATACTTTCGCTATATTATATTCTTATTCATTATTATTTTTTAAATTACACGTACCCTTATTTTTATAACTATAAAACTATATAATAAAAAATAAAGAGTACGGTTGTTCAAACAAAAGAAAAAAATAATATAAAAAATAGCTTAGAACCACTCCATATAAGATGTTGGACACTTGCATATTTGTAGTCGACCCAAAAAAAAATGAAATTACTTGAATAATGTAGCCGTAATTAAAGCCAGAGACATCTACTCATCTAGACCATCCTATTCTATCAGAGAGTCAGAGACTACATATCTACTCATCTAGACCATCTTATACTATGGATATTGGTGAAAATGATAGAACATCTCCAGCATTAAACATCATTAATTGAATGAGATCAGTTACAGAACTACTGCATGAGAACTATTGAAGTGTTGTACGTCTACAGTTCGTGTAGTCTGATGTATACGTGTCGTGTGTTTATATAGTTTATTCATTTAATATATTTATAAATATATATATAACTAAAGTTAATATTATCTTTTTATGATATGTTAATTAACATTTTGGTATATAGTATAATATATATATATATATGCAATTTGCAAGATAAAATAGGTATCTAATTATATATGAGATTATTATTAGTATAAATTATATCACTAATTTATTAATTTTTATTTACATATATTAATATAATTAATTCTAATAATTATATTATAAATTTATTCATATATAAATTGATATATATTTAAAAATATTGATATATAATTGAATACTTTAATTATTAGATGTTTTATATATTTTAAAACTTATCTAATCGTGTCATAAACGGAATAGACAAATTAAATCCGTATTAACATATTTATGACATATATCTATTTAACTTAAATTTATATATATTTAAATTTATATATAAATTTACTTGTGTTTTCTTTGTGTGATAGCTTTGGAGGCATATGGTGTTGTTAAGTGAATTTATCTGCAATTGTTATTTATAAGAAGAAACAGAATTTTAGATAAATTTACTTGCTTACATAAGCTATCACCCAATGACAACATTATGCAACTTAGAATTTCATTTTGGTTATATATCTTCTCTTGTTTCATAAGAATATATTGCAATGAGAAAGCTAAAATTTGGAAATTTCTTTTTTACTGCTTTTAGGCATGTTTGTTCATCACCGCTTCAATGGAGTGTATTCAAGTTTTATGTAAATGCAGTTCCCCTAAATTCTCGGAAAAAGCATATGTGGTACCTTAACTTATGAATTTATGCAATTAAGACCCTCAACTGAAAGTTTGTTCAATCAACTTTTTTAACTTTTAATTTTATTTTACTCATTGACTCAATTAACTATTAATTTTGAACTAATATAGTCGTAAAAATACTTTGTATCTAATTATTAATGATAACAATAAAGATGATTGTTTACAATCTAGCTAGTTGTAATGTACATTTTAGTCATTTCTCATTAATAGCTAAGGACAATTAAGTAATTAGATAATTTTTATGACTAATATATCCACGAATAAAGTTTATAGACCAAAATATATTATTTAGATAAACTAATTGTAATGATATTTAAACTAATGTAACGCATTAATTGAAAAAAAAATATATATTTCGACTCACCAGTCTTCAATTATATGTATTCTGTTCATTAAATTTTTTAAATTGAGAACTTTATATATTATTTTTTTCCAAATTAAATTTTCTAATTTTGATGTTGTTTAATCAGTAAAACATTTGCAAGAGATTAATTTTGACAAATAATAATTAAAAAGCTTAATCTAAATGAATAAAGATTAAAAATTAAAATAAATGAAACTCGGATCAACCACTAATTTTTATGAAATAAAAAAGCTCTAGCTAGGGTTATTTAAAATCTAATTGAAATTAAAAATTAAATTAAATTAAATTCAGTTTAATTACTTTAATTTAGGGATCAATTTAAAATTGAATCGAATTAGCATAAATCAATTAGAATCAATTTATAGTTGAGGTCTTGAATCTAAATATTTTGATTCGATTCAATTTAATCATTTTTAAAATTAATTAATTTATATAAATTATAATTATTTCTATTTTTTATATATTATAATAAATTAGAATCCATCATGGCTTTATTAATTATTATAAATTATAAGTAAGTACCTTTATCAATTATTGAATTATAATCAATTAACATAACTTTATAATTTACTATAAATTAAAATAGAATGACATAAATTATGATAAATTGTCATAATCTATAAATTTATCAATTTCCATTAATCAAAATAAATTACCATAAAATAAAATTTCTTTTCTTTAATCTAAAAATTAGAATTAGTTGCTATAAAATTTATAATATATATAATTTCGATTAGTTCAGTTTAATTAGTTTTTCAATATTAATACTAAACCGAAATAATTAAATAGAAATATTCATAACAAACTAAATAAATTAAACTGAAAACCTAACTAACCAAACTGGATAGATTGAATTCAATTTGATTTGATTCGGTTTTCGATTTTTCATGCCCTATTTTGATTTGTTAAATTTTTAATTTTTCTGTTTTCTTCTTAAAAAGATAGACATCATATTAAGAAAAAGTAAACCATATAATTTTTTTACAACCTTTTCATTCTTTTATTATCAAAATTATTTTTTTATTTATTATATAGTATAGTGGCAAAACTTGAGTCCAAATTTTAGGCCCAAACTAAAAAATTATCTAAATAGTAACAATTTTTAATTAAAAAAAATCACTAAAAAATAATACTATTTTACTATCATTAACTAAGTTTAACAAAAAAAAAAGAATTATAGAAAAATTATAAATTAACAAATAAAATCATTCAATTTAGAAGTCAAATATTAAAAATATATGAGAAATATTAATTATATTATATATAAGAAAGTTTTAAAATTTGGGGGTCATGCCCTCGTGAAGCTCCACTTTTAATAGGCTAATTGTTTTTATGTTACTATTAATCATTTGAATTATTAGCATAATCTTTGTTATGTATTTATTATTATCATTATTAATGGAGAAAATTATTATTTATATCCTAAAATTTGATTTATTGTACTAGAATTTCATGATATTTAAAATTTATACGATAGACTTATTTGTTTTATTATATTATGCTAATATATTTTTTTATTAGATTTTTTGTTATTAACACGTTAGACTGTAGTAAAATGATAAAAATAAAAATATTATTTACTTCATAAGATTTGACCTATTATACTAGTACTTATTTAAGCAAAAGAAAATATTATTTTTGACTAATGGTAAATTTCTAAAAATTTAATAAAAAAACTACATTGTTTAACAAAAATAAAATAAAATAGGTCAATCGTATAATTTTTGAATCTTATAAAAATGCTAATATAATAGGTCAGACCTCAGGGTAAATATTATTATTATTATTATTATTATTATTATTATTATTATTATTATTATTATTATTATTATTATTATTACCTAGAAATGTAATCCTATGTGATTGTAATTCGTTACAATTTTTACATATCATAATATTATAGATATCATAATATTATAGATGTGGCTATAAAATATGCACTATGTATAAAATAATTTCATATTTTTATGAGTAATTATTCCTTAAAATAATAATAATAATAATAATAATAATAATAATAATAATAATAATAATAATAATAATAATAATAATAATCACAACTCATTTTTATTTCTGGTTCACCAACTATACTATATTTTATATTTTTCTTTGAAAACTTAACTTTTAATAAATTCATATAAATAATAATAAATTTACATATTGTTAAAAAAATAGCAAATTAATAATAAATTATTAAAATAAAAATAATATATGAAATATTTTAGTGAATTAACTTTACATCTGGATGAGAATGGATGAGAAATATGCAATGACAGGACAAAATTAATTTTATCCATAAAAGTTTTCTAATCACACTTACCCACTAAATCATGGTTTTTTTTAAATATTATATAACCATGAGAGATCATCACTATGATACCCAATTTTCATTCGTCCCAAATAGAGATCAAAACCATATCTTGGGGGCTGAAGTTTAAATATTGTTGCCCTTATTTTTTGGTCTTGGGTATTATGGAAAATATTATATGAATCTTGGATTTTATCACGATGAGTTTTGGGTATAATTTATAATGTATTTGTAAAATTAATTTTTTTATAGTTTTTTTTGCATATTTTTTAAATTTTTAATTAAAAAATGAAAAAAAAAGAAAAGTGGTGTGAGATATGAGAAGAGTGAGTAGAGAGAATGATAAATCAAAAAAAGGTTTTATAATGTTTTAGTCAATTTAAAGGGAGAAAAAATATCACTATATTTAATTATACCTAGAGATTATTTCATTAAAAATAATGAATATAGTGAACCAATGAGCAAAAGAAAATATTGATGGTAATGGTAACTAGGATTCCTCTTGAAACCAATCTATAGAGAGGTTAGCAATGTAATTTTATTTATTCTATTTTTATTAATTAAATTTTTAGCATGCATTAAATCTATCCTACGACATTCTACTATATTCTAGGCAAATAGCAAGGTCCTAATGATAATTACAAAAATATTTAATGGCATAAAATTTATAAAATTTGGAAATCTCATCTTATGGATAAATATATAACCATATTCATGTAAAGTATTTCGAAGGATTACATAATACATTATCAGAACTCATAGTCTCCAAACTAAGGCAAACAACATATATATATATATATATATATATATATATATATATATATATATATATATATATATATATATATATATATTATAGAACCTAAGCTTGCATTACATGTTTGGTGACGTAAAATACAGAAAGAGAAGTAATTAAGAAACCAAATACCATAATCATCATATCATAACCTAAACCAAATTAAGTAGAATAATTAATCATAAAATCAGAGGCTTGAAATCTTGGGATTTGGAGAAACAAATGCTAAGAACTCAGCATCTTTTTCCAGTAAAGCCATTCTTGATTGATCTAAAGTGACCCATGCCTCAATCCCTTCACCATCCTTTGTTTCAATGAAAATAGTGAGGTTTCTCCATTCAGGCCCAACTTTCCCCAAAATGCCAATCCATAAAGGTTCTCCCCATCCAAAATTCAGCTTATTAAAACCAAGATAACACCATGTTGTAAATGCAAATATATCTGGCTTCTCATTAGCAAATAAATCTTCTAGCTGATTACAGTAATCCGACATCGTTTCAGCCCCATCTTCACCTTGAAAACTCTGCACGTAATCACTCTTATAAAGTGCAATAGCTTCGCTCAATATCTTCATCAGTTCAATCAGCTCTGTTTTCTGCTCATCGCCGGGGTTAGCAACTGCAGTTGCCCACCAGAAGACATTCCCCGTCGACGCATTAGACATCGGCGGCGTCGTTCGTGGTCTCAGATTCACCGCTTCCACCAAAATTGACGGCTTCGGTGAGCCTGATAAAGCCTTTGATGCTTTCATACAATATTTCCAAAGCAAACATGATAATAATTCTACCCTTGATGGCTTAGAGTCAAGTTTGCCTTCTGTTTTTGCCCTTAAGTTTGCTATTGTTTTCCCATCAAACACAAATCTCCTTGTAACATAATTAGCCTCTGCAAACCACAAGCTTTTCATCAAAGATAAATGATTCTCAGAAAATGAAATCCTCGCAGGAAAAAATTGAGATGCTTCATCAAGATTTGGGTGAATAATTTCATTCAGATTTCCACTACAAATTGATGCCCAAGTGGTGAAAAAAGCCTTGCCAGTTGGCCCATCAAACAACTTGTGAGATCCACAGGCACCAAGGGATATTCCTCCGCAACTGAATTTGGTAAATTGGACTGTCAACATGGGTATGTTGATTTCGATTTCCTTTGTAAAAGGTTGGGTTGGAACCAAATTGTTCAACCACTCCATTTCATGGTGTTTGAGGAAATCAGACAAGCGAAAATGTACCTGAACTTCAATGAATGGGACACCTTCACTGAAATGATCAATGTGAAGATTATTAGTTGTTCTTCCAGAGAAAGGGTAGTAGAGATTAAGGGCTTCAGAGAGAGATTTCTTCAGTTTTTTAAGGGTTAGGGTGGAATCAGAATTCTGATTATTCTTTGGGTAGAACCAAATAAACGGTGAATATGTTGTGGGTGTAAGCTGATCAAAAAGACAGAATTTGTAGGGTTTTTGATGAAGAGTTGATGGTGATGATGGTTTTATGACTTCTTTTGACAGGATTTGAACTTCCATTTTTCCTACTTGATAATATATATCCTACGTGAATTATGAGAGAAGAAATTGTTAGTAATAGCTTTCCTCCTACAACTCCCACATATATATAATACAAGTCCTTTATTATTCCCTTGTCTTAAAATGTTAATCTTTTTTTTTTTAAAAAAAATTGCCTCAAAGTGATTGTTCATTTTCATAAATAAAATAATATAATTTTTAAATTATTTTAAACTAATTTACTCCTTCCTTTACAAAAATACTTCACCAATAATTGTAGTTTTTCTCCTACAACTTATAGATATATATAATACAACCAGGCAAACATGTCCTTTATTATTCCCTCTATCTCAAAACGTCAGTTTTTTTTAATTTAATTGGATTAAATTGAAATTTAATTAATTAAGTTGAAGTTTAATTAATTAAATTGAATATCAATGGATTAAATTTAATTGGTTAATAAAATTTAATTGAATTAAATTGATATTCAATTGATTAATTGAACTTCAATTAATTAAATGCAACTTCAGTTGACTAAATAAAATTGATTAATAGAACTTATTTTCATTAAATTAAGATTTAATTTAGAGATGACAATTTGAATCCGATTCATGATGCTACGTCCTGATCCCGATCTGAACGGGATGAATTTTTTGCATTTTTTTTCTTCCAATCCTGAATTTTTTGTGATGGAAATGCGGTGGATATGATATATACATCCTCAGCCCCGATCCTGCTCCGATTTATATAAATAATATATATTTTAATATAATTAATATTTTTTAAAAATAATAAAATAAAAATATAATACCCTTTAAAGTAAAAAATATATATTTTTTACTTAAACAATTATATATTTAACTAATTAATTAAAATAAAAAATATTTTTAATATTAAAATAAAATAAAATAATTGATAAAAATCTGGAAACAAGACGGGGCCGGGGATCCTAAATTTTTCCTTGGTGGGGATCGGGGTGGAGTCAGAGACAAAGATGAAGAATCCTGCTCCGAATTCGATCTATTGTCATTTCTAGTTTAATTAATTAAATTGAGTTTAAATTGAATTTTGATAATTAACTGGGATTTTATTGATTTTTTTAACTTAATTTATTAGAATGAATTTAAATGGGATTTGAGAACTTTGAATATAGTTAAAATTATTGGAAAATGACTTGAATATAATTAAAAATTGTTATGTTAGGAACTTAATGGAAAAGAAAATAGTTTAAGTACTTATTATTAAAATTTCATAAATTCACGATTCTCCAAGTGCTTTTTGTCGCTGTAACTTGAACAGAATTTAACAAAAAGATTGGTGATTGAGAATTTTAAACCTTGAGGGCTATTTCCGTTATTTTGATGATAACAAATAAAATAGCAATATTGTATTTAACATATTTGTTTTTTAAGTCTATTATACATGACATGAATTAAAATAGCAAGAATGGAGATTGAAAGAATAATCCTTGAAAGTCAAAATTTAAGGAGTAGCATGTTCACTGCCGTGACTCTATGAGTCACTCCCGTGAAAGAAGCTAACCGTTACCAAAACCAACTTTTGAAGTTCACGGCCATGAAGGAAGAACAAACCGTGAAGTGGACATTTCAATCACCCCCGTGAATAAAGGTGTCACCCCCGCGAATATTCATGCATTTTCATCTAGAGAGCTTCATGAACAAAGTCACCACTTGGATCACGGCTGGGAAGCTTGTCACGTCCGTGACTCTATATGTCAAAACATTCCAGAGAGATTCACAACCAAGGTCACCACTTCAGTTACGGCTTGGGAAGAAATGTCACTCCCGTGACAAGCATAGTCACGCCCGTGAACAATGAAAGAGAAAAATGTCAGGCGCGATTTTTTGGTTGGTACAACGGCTAGTTTAGTATTTAATGCACCCCAACGGCTATATTCAGCCATGAGAGTATAAATGGAAGTCATTTATACATTCAGAATAAGAGATTGAAAAGAATAACAATTGAATAACACATACTTCGAATTTAATTCTTATTACAAGCTATTTGTGCTTTCATACTTTGAGAACAAATCTATTCTCTGTAAAAAATCTTTTTTCTCCTCATATTTGAGCAATTAAGATTTATAAGTGGTTCTCTTTGTAATCTTTACTCAAGTAAGCTTTGGGTATTTTTGGGTTAAGAGTAGAACACTTGTAAGAGTTAGTTGTGTGAACCTCCAAAACACAAATTAAAAGGTTGTTTGTGTGAGCCTGTAAAACACAAAGTAAAGGTTGTTTGTGTGAGCCTGTAAAACACAAGGAATTGGTTATTGTGTGAGCCATTAAAATACAAGGGTTTTCTGGGTTAGGTATGAGCCATTGTGAGAAACACCATAGTTGGGAGTGAGCTTGTAAATCTCCATTGAACACTTAGTGTGTTAGTGAAACTCCCAATTGCAATTGGGGAGAGGAGTAGGGTTTGTTAACATCCGAAACTCTATAAATATGTGTGTCAAATTTTATCTATCCCTCCTAAAATTAATTGTTTATTTCTCCACCTTAAAGTTTAATTTTTTTTAAAACTCCAATTCAACCCCCCTTCTTGGCTTATTATCTGGGCAACAATTGGTATCAGAGCTTTGTCTAGCATCGAAGCCTAAAAAGCGCTAGTAAAGATTAAGATATGGCTAGTGAAGGATTCCAAAGTCTCAAACCTTACTTTGATGGAGCAAATTATGCCCATTGGAAGTTTAGGATGGAGACATATTTGGATAGTGAAGGAATTGAAGTCTGGGATAGTGTACGAAAAGAATGGACACCATCAACCAGAAGAGGAGATGATGGTGAAGAAGAAATCCTATCAAGAGATGATTGGACAGAGCCTCAAAGAAGAGCAAATTTCAAAAACAAGAAGGTAATGATAATCCTATCAAGCTCATTATCTATTGAAGAATGTGGGAGAATACAACACTGCTCAACAACATACAGCATGTGGAAGACATTGGAGAACTATCATGAGGGAACTAAGCAAGTCAAATCCAAGAAGATTCAACTTCTAACCTCAGAATATGAGCTCTTCAAGATGAAATCCAATGAGTCAATCACTGACATGACCATTCGTCTTCTAGCCATTATAAATGGAATGAGGAAACTTGGGAAGCATATGAGTTTGGAAGATGTAAACAATAAAATCCTGAGAAGTCTTCCTCTTAAAGACTATGGTTCAAAAGTTGCTGGCATAGAAGAAGCAAATGAAGATATGAGCATCATGAATACTGATGTGCTGATTGACAAACTAATCACACATGAGATGGCAGTGAAGAGAGATAGAGAGCTTGAAGCTAAACCAGAGAAAAGAAAGCCCTTAGTACTCAAAGCCTCTACTTCAAAATCTCAAGAAGATAGTGAAGATGATGAATAAATAAGTGATGATGAAAATGAGGACATTGCTATGCTTTCAACGAGATTAAAAAGAATCATTGAGAAGAAAATGAGCAACTCCAGAAAGTTCAGGCAAAGAAACCTCAAACAAACTTCTAATGACACACATAGAAGTAAGGAAGAGGTAAGTGCTATGAGTGTGGAAAGAAAGGACATATTAAACCAGAATGTCCAAGGCTCAAGAAGCATAAGAGTAAATACCAAAGAGACAATGGGGAGAAAGATCACAAAGCCACATGGGATGACGAAAGCTCTTCAAATGAAAAAGATGATAATGAAAGTGAAGAGGTCAACCTATGCTTCATGGCTATTGAGGATCACGTCTCGGATAAGGTAAGATCACTACACTCATATTCTTTCAATAATGATAGTAGTGATAATGATAGTAATGGTGATAGTGATGATGATGATGATGAGCAAAGCCTAATAGAAGAATTAAATATAGAATTAGAGAAATATAGAACTAAATTTAGTACTTATAGAAATAATATCTCTAATTTAAAAATTAAGATAGATGTTTTAGAAAAGGAAAACATAAAGCTTAAATCATCTAATGAAACTCTCCAAAAGTCATTAGATGAATACTCATCAAGACCCTCAACATCTTCATTGTTAAAAGAAAATAATACTTTGAAAAATGAAGCTGAGGAACTTAGAAATTCCATTTCTAAATTTCACAAAGGTAAAGAGAGCTTAGATACTCTCATTGTGTCTCAAATATCACTCTTAATTAGACATGGTCTAGACTTTAAGGACACATCATTATCTTCTCACAAAACTATATTTGTAAAATCTAAAGAATCTCACATCTCCACACCTGTTAGAACAACACTAAGAAATAAGCATGTTAAACCTTCTATACAGAAAAAGAATAATCATGCCTTTATGTATAAGAAGCATGCATCTAGAAAAATGCAAATTAATCATGATTGTGCTTGCCATTGTTCTCAAAATTAGTCTAATAGAATTATGGCATTCAAATACATTGTAAGACCAAAAAGCAAGTTGAGACCGAAACAATGTAATTATTGTATAAAAATTGGTCACATAAATAAACATTGCTGGATAAGGAAGGCTCATTGGGAATCTTCATGAGCTAACCCCCAAGGACCCAAACTCATTTGGATACCTAAAAATCATACTTAAATTGTGATTCTATAGGTATGCCTCAAGTCCACAATAAACAAAAATGCTTGGTTAGTAGACAATGGATGCTCAAGGCATATGACAGGAGACAAAGAACTCTTCAATGAAATCAAAAGTATTAATGGAGGTAAAGTTACCTTTGGAAACAATGCAAAGGGTAAGGTAATTGGCATTGGTTCTATTGGTATTAATGGTACTACTTTTATTAAGGATGTCTTACTGGTTGATGGCTTGAAACATAACTTGTTAAGTGTAAGTCAATTATGTGATAGAGGAAATAAAGTAATCTTTACTTCGAATGAATGTCTTGTGATCTCTATCGATGGTCAAGAAATATTCAAAGGAAATAGAGATATCAATACATACATAATAAACTTACATGAACTATCTAACCATTCCTCTAAGTGTCTTGTGTCTACTAGTGATGAATCTTGGCTGTGGCATAGAAGACTTGGTCATGCTAACATGGACTTAATACAAAGTCTCAGCACAGGAGAACTAGTAAAAGGACTGCCAAGAGTTAAATATGAAAAAGGCAAGACATGTGATCCTTGCCAAGAGGAAAGCAACACAAGTCATCCTTCAAAGCTAAAAACATAGTAAGTACTTTAAAATCTCTTCAACTCCTGCATTTAGACTTATTTGGACCTCTTAGAATTGCTAGCTTAGGAGGAAAACATTATGTATTTGTCATCGTAGATGATTACTCTAGATTTACTTGGGTAATTTTCTTAGCTCAAAAGAGTGATGCTTTTGAAAATTTCAAAAACTTTGCTAAAAGAGTTCAAAATGAAAAAGGCTACTGCATTTCAAAAATAAGAAGTGATCATGGGAAAGAATTTGAAAATGAAAACTTTGAAAGCTTTTGTCTTGAACATGACATTTCACATAATTTCTCATCTCCTAGGACACCTCAATAAAATGGGGTAGTTGAAAGGAAGAATCGAACTTTAATTGAAATGGCTAGAACAATGCTTAATGAATATGAATTACCAACTTATTTTTGGGCAGAAGCCACAAACACTGCATGTTATATTTCAAATCGAGTTTTCAAAAGACCTCTTTTAAACAAAACCTCATTTGAGCTATGGAATGGAAGAAAGCCCTTGATATCATACTTTAGAGTATTTAGATTCAAGTGTTTTATATTGAACACCAAGGACAATCTTGGAAAATTTGTCTCTAAGTCTGATGAAGGTATCTTTTTAGGGTACTCTACAACCAGCAAAGCATATAGGGTATTTAATAAAAGATCATTAACGGTTGAAGAATCCATCCATGTTGTTTTTAATGAATCTAGTAGACTTGATCTTGTGAAGGGTAGTGTTCTTGATGATGTTGTAGGTAATATGGAAAGACTTGATATTGGAAATGGGAAAGAAGAAAATGATCAAAACAATTTACTGCAAAATGGTACTCTACCTCAAAATCAAGAACAAAATGATCAAGAAATTCCAAAAGAATGGAGAATGAAGAAAGATCATCCAAAAGAGCAAATAATTGGTGATCTATCAAGGGGAGTAAGTACTAGATCTCATTTCAAATATTTAGTCACTGATATTGCTTTTATTTCACAAATTGAGCCTAAAAATATTGATGAGGCTCTTAATGATGAAAGTTGGGTAATTGCCATGCAAGAGGAACTCAACCAATTTGAGAGAAATAAAGTATGAACCCTAGAACCTAGACCCAAGGATCATCAAATCATAGGTAGCAAATGGGTATTTAGAAACAAATTATATGAACAAGGGTTAATAACCAGGAATAAGGCTAGACTAGTTGCAAAAGGATATAATTAGAAAGAAGGTATAGATTATGATGAAACATATGCACCTGTAGCTAGATTAGAAGCCATAAGAATACTATTAGCATATGCATGTCACATGAATTTCAAGCTTTTTCAAATGGATTTGAAAAGTGAATTTTTAAATGATTATATAGATGAAGAAGTGTATGTAGAACAACCACCAGGTTTTGAAAGCTATGATTTTCCAAATCATGTTTTTAAACTTTCAAAAGCTTTATATGGTTTAAAACAGGCCCCAAGAGCTTGGTATGAGAGGCTAAGTTCTTTTTTATTAGAAAATAACTATACAAAGGGAAATGTTGACACTACACTATTCATCAAAAAACACAAGCATGATATACTAATTGTTCAAATTTATGTTGATGATATAATATTTGGTTCTACTAATGAGTTGCTTTGTCAAGAATTTGCTAAATGTATGACTAGGGAATTTGAAATGAGTATGATGGGAGAACTTAAGTATTTCTTTGGTCTACAAATAAAGTAAAGCAATGAGGGCATATTCATCAACCAATCCAAATATGCCAAAGATTTAATTAAGAAATTTGGTATAGAAGGATGCAAAAATACCAAGACTCCTATGAGCACATCAACAAAATTGGACAAAGATGAAAAGGGTAAGAGCATTAATGAAAAGTTGTATAGAGGTATGATCGGATCACTTTTATATCTTACTGCTTCTAGACCCAATATTATGTATAGTGTTTGCTTGTGTGCACGATTTCAATCATGTCCAAAAGAATCTCATTTAAATGCAATAAAAAGAATTTTAAAATATTTACATGGATCTTTGCATATAGGTTTATGGTATCCTAGAAATTCATCATTTTATATTATAGGATATTCAGATGCAGACTATTTTGGTAGTCTTTTAGACAGGAAAAGTACTTCAGGTACTTGTCACTTCATTGGAGAATGTTTAGTTTCTTGGTTTAGCAAGAAACAAGTTTCAGTTGCTCTCTCAACTGCTGAAGCAGAATATATAACAGCAGGATGTTGTTGTACACAAATTCTTTGGATGAAACAACAACTTAAGGACTATGATAATGAGATGAACCATATACCTATCAAATGTGACAACACTAGTGCTATAAATCTTTCAAAGAATCCTATTCAACACTCAAGAAGTAAGTATATTGACATTAGACACTACTTTATTAGAGATCATGTTCAATATGGAGATGTTGCATTAGAATTTATAAGCATAGAAAATCAATTAGCAGATATTTTCACTAAGTCTCTAAATGAGGAAAGATTCAATTTCATTAGAAGATAACTTGGTATGATTGATGGACTAACCTTGTGATTGCAAAAATATGAAATTTTAATTGTTGATCTTAAATCATATCACAAGTTATAAGATAGAAATTTTGATGAAAATTCATGTTTTAAGGAATAGAATCTTTGTTGAAATGATTTAGTCTTGTTTTATGACTTAATTTTATTTGATGAAAATTTTAGGGGAGTAACGCCCGTGACACATCTTCACGCCCGTGACTTAAATGGCCCAAAGAGACAGGCGACTTGGTTCACGACATGGTTCACGGCTTAAAGTGGTGAAGCTTATCTTCACGGTTTGAGTCACGGCCATGAAAAGAGACTTTCACACCAGTGACGAATTTTCACTCCCGTGAACAATTACACCCCAAAACTCACAGAAGCTTTCACGCCTTGAGTCACGACTTGCTTCACGGGCTTAAGTGGTGAAATTCAACATTTCACGCCGTGAAAATTTATTCACCCCCGTGACGTATGATCATTCATGCCCGTGATATTCAAATATTACACCCGTGAACTTATTCACACCTTCATTCACGGGTGGAACACTCCTTCAGCAAACTGTGAACAAGACCATTCATGCCCGTGAACACATACTTCACGCCCGTGAATGTATTGAAGATATAAAAGAACAGTTGGTTACAACTTTCATTTCAACTCTCCAACTCCCAAAACCGCTATCATTTACACACATACATTGAGGCATTGAAGATTCCGGCCCCCAAGACTCAAACTTTTCCTATAAATACAACCAAAAGTTTGAATCTTCATAAGAAATCTTACATTCTTAGGGTTTCATAAGGATTTTATGTCAAAAATTTTTCAAACTCCATCTCCAACCAATTTCTTCAAAAATGGAGACTGCTTCATCCAAGGGAAAAAGAAAGAAGTCCCATGCTCCTAAGAGGTATGCAGATTACCTCATGAACCGCATTCCGGAGCATTGCCATCCTCGATATGCAACTTTAAAGAAGAGACCTCTACTGTCATCAAGGTTCTTCGAATGGCAGACAGTCCAAAGTCTCGGGCTTGAGACGGCTATGACAGAGCAACTACAAGTCTGTCATCTCAAAGATTTTATGGAGATTCACCAACCGACCCTGAGGGAGCCAACACTGGAATTCTTCAGCACCTTGGATGTTTCACCTATTGGAGTGGTGAAATTCCAACTCTGCAACAATCCCAACCCCCTCAGTGCCATCAAATTTGGGGAATTGTTCAGCCTACAATCTGATGGCATCCTGAATGATACTGAGGTAGAATTCTCTGCCCCTTAAGCCTGGACACACTTTGGCACCGAATGTAGCTGGGATGTCAAAAAGACAAAGAGCACACATCTCAGGGCCCCAGTGCATAGGTATTTGCATAGGTTCCTGACCTATAGCATTTTCGCTAGGGGAGAAAGCAATGGGACTATCAGGAAGTCAGAACTCTTCCTATTTGAGATGACTCGGAGAGGACTCACAGTAGCACTATCTAGATGGTTTGCAAACCATCTTCTTTCCATTGCCACCAAGTCCACTGGAGATATTTTGATTGGGGCATATGTCACCCATATAGCAATGAAGCTTAATTATCTGAAGTTGGATACACATCACTTCAATCTCATCCCTGAACATCCTCGAGATCGCTTGGATGTCGAATCCTTCATCAAGATGGGAGCTGCTGTCAGAATCGTTTTCCAGAACGATATCTTCTACCGCTTAACTGACACTACTGGGGAGATCATCTGGGAAGATAATAACACAGAGGATTTTAAAACAGGCCTCCAAGGAGTCTAGCAGAAGAAGAGGGCTCAGGTTGAGGAAGCACCCCCAGTAGCTGAGCAGGACATTGGACCGTCCTCGGCTTCCACACCGACCTTAGCGCAGCAGGTGGTTGACCTCTTGGCACCATGTTTTGAGCAGCTGTAGACTTCGATGGATGAGAGGTTGGAGAACCTCAAAGACTTCATGCAGTCTCGGATGGATAGCCTTGAGGCTGAAGTAGCTAGGCTTCGTGATAGGATATCCGGCTAGGAGTTAGGCTATAGTGGAGCCTAAATTTGCTTGTCTTGCTTGTTTATTATATTTATGTTTGCTAGTGTGTAGGAAATTTTTAAATTTCCTTTCTGAACATTTATCTTTGTTTGTATGTTTTCCTTTAATTAATATATTTACCTTTAATTAATATATTTACCTTTGCTTATTTCATTATCCTTTTTTGATTGATGACAAAAAGGGGAGAAAACTAGCAATATATGATAAGGAAAATGTATCAAACTAGCAATATAAGAAGAAACTAGCAAAATATATTAAGGTAAATGAATTTTGAATCAAAAAATTAAAATTGGATTATGCATTGATATAGATTAAAAGGGATTAGAAATCTTGATTCAAAATTTCATATGCAAAGTATATAATTGAAAAATTGAGCTTTATATACATTAGATATACCTTAAGTATACTTTGCATATATCTTAAAGCAAGTTACAAATATAAATATGCCATGATATACCTTAAATATACCCTACATATACTTCATGCCTTAAAAAAAAATTATGGTATATATTGGATATCTTTTCATATAACTTGCATATACTTAAAATCAAGTTAAGTTTATTTCAATGCTACATAATTATTTACTATTCTTGCACATTATAAATTTTTTATCCTATGTATATTTTGAGGAGGAGACTTCTCAAAATCACATATTGCTAGATTATTTGTCACCATCAAAAAGGGGGAGATTGTTAAACCTTGAGGGATATTTCCGTCATTTTGATGATAACAGATAAAATAGCTATATTGAATTTAACATATTTGTTTTCTAAGTTTATTATACAGGACATGGATTAAAATAGCAAGAATGGAGATTGAAAGAATAATATTTGAAAGTCAAAATTCAAGAAGTAGCATGTTCACTGTCGTGACTCTATGAGTCACTCCCATGAAAGAAGCTAACCTTTACCAAAACCAACTTTTGAAGTTCACGGCCATGAAGGAAGAACAAACCGTGAAGTGGGCATTTCAGTCACCCCCGTGAATAAAGGTGTCACCTCCGTGAAGATTCATGCATTTTCATCGAGAGAGCTTCACGACCAAAGTCACCACTTGGATCACGGTTGGAAAGCTTTGTCACGCCCGTGACTGAGTATGTCACGCCCGTGACTCTATATGTCAAAACATTCCAGAGAGCTTCACGACCAAGGTCACCACTTCAGTCACGGCTTGGGAAGAAATGTCACCCCTATGACAAGCATAGTCACGCCCGTGAACAATGAAAGAAAAAAATGTCAGGCGCGATTTTTTGGTTGGTACAACGGCTAGTTTCGTATTTAATACATCCAAACGGCTATATTCAGCCGTGAGAGTATAAATGGAAGTCATTTATACATTCAGAACAAGAGATTGAAGAGAATAACAATAGAATAACACATACTTCGAATTTAATTCTTATTACAAGCTATTTGTACTTTCATACTTTGAGAACAAATCTATTCTCTGTAAAAATTTTTTTTTGCTCCTCATATTTGAGCAATTAAGATTTATAAGTGGTTCTCTCTGTAATCTTTACTCAAATGAGTTTTGGATATTTCTGGGTTAAGAGTATAACACTTGTAAGGGTTAGTTGTGTGAACCTCCAAAACACAAATTAAAAGGTTGTTTGTGTGAGCCTGTAAAACACAAAGTGAAAGTTGTTTGTGTGAGCCTGTAAAACACAAGGAATTGGTTATTGTGTGAGCCATTAAAACACAAGGGTTTTTCTGGGTTAGGTGTGAGCCATTGTGAGAAACACCATAGTTGGGAGTGAGCTTGTAAAACTCCACTGTAATACTTAGTGTGTTAGTGAAACTCCCAATTGCAATCGGGGAGAGTAGTAGAGTTTGTTAACACCCGAACCTCTATAAATCTGTGTGTCAAATTTTCCCAATCCCTCCTAAAATTAATTGTTTATTTCTCTACCTTAAAGTTTAATTTTTTTTAAAACTCCAATTCAACTCCGCTTCTTGGCTTAATATATGAGCAACAGAGAAGTACTTAATGAGAAGAATTTGGAAGGAAAAAAATTACTAGGAGAAAATATAATTAGGAGCCAATTTACATAATGGGCAACAATATCTTTCTATTTAGTGGTGTTGTTGGATGTAGCCGTAATTAATAGCTAATAGTTAATTGATATTATTATTTAGTAAAATTAATTAAATGTTTATTGATATATAAAATTACTAATAGAGGTATAATATATTTTAAAAAATTATATTTTTATAATGTATAGATAAATAAAAAATAAGATACAGTGATTATTTATTTTAAAAATTAAAATAATAACATCAATAGAATATGTTGATTATAAATATTTTTTTTACAGATGTATATTTATAATTTATAAATATAATTAATTAATTTAATATATTTTGAATATAATATATTTTATTTTAAAGAAGATGTATTTTAATTTTAATATAAATTTTTATTTTATTATAAAAATCTATTTTTTTCATTTTATTTGAAAAAACTTCAACTGTTAATAAAAGTTATTTAAACTTTTTATCAATTATTACTTACTGTTACCAAATATTTCAACTCAACTGTTGGGAATGAAAAATCTATCGGGTGCATAATCAAACATCTTTATAGTTTGGCTAAAGGGTCTAGTTGCTTATCTACTTTTAAATTTCTTATTATAGCTTTAAATATTAATTTTAATTTTTTATATAGATTAAAAATTATTAAATTTCATAAATTTTATATTTTTTAATGTAATTTATCTCAATTTTATTTTATAAATATTAAAAATATACGTAAATTTAATAAATGAGGATAAAGTAGGAAAATATAAATTAAATACATTATTGATTTCAATAATGAACATTTGAAATGAAATAATAAAGAGTAATGCCATTCCATAATAGTTCGCTTGGACACGAATATATTGTGGCCGTCTAATCTATGGATATGACGTGTACATACGTGGGTCCCATCTAATATGATGATAACAACACATTTGTGCTCCACTCGAATGCCTGCCTATGGTTTACATTTTTCCAATACGAAAAAGTTTCAAAATAAATATTTGAAGTGAAATGAAGAAATATAAATTATTTCAACAGGTTTATTTATTTATTTTTTGTCTTTCCTTAAAATTGTCAAGGTCTAAGCTGTACTTCGTTTGGCTATTCCAATTTTTGTACAAATTTTAGCAATCACTGCAATCCTTTGCATGCGATTTCATCTTTCATTGATTGAATTTTTTGGTTGGCAGCTAACCTTCAACTAAACTGTTCCAACCGATCGAGTATGGAGAAATTAATTTACTTTGCCTTTTCTTTTAATCCAAATTACCTACAGAACAATTTCACTATCAACATTCAAAATTCATTGATAATTTTATGCTTCTCATAATTTATTTATATTTTCAAAATTATCCGTACTTTGTAATATTCTTTTATAAAAAAAAAAATTATACATATATTTTTATATTTTCAACAAATTGATTTTCATTAAGTTTCTCCTAGAAACAATACTTGAGTTTTATGGGAGTAATTAAGATGATGGACATCTTCCAACCCATGAAAGTTAAGTGATTGGTTAGCAAAATTAAATATGGTTGAGCAGATTATTTTTTCCATTTATTGTATCCGATAGCATTTAAGATGGTAATGAATAATGAGGTATGGACTAACGAGTCTGCTGCCTGCAATATTCGTTGGTGATGGGGTGATGGGTCTATTGACCATGCCCATGCAGGGAGTGTCACTGTGTGTCGCTGTGCTTAAAAATATATTAAATGTTTTTTGGATATAATTAGATACATGGACAGACCGACGTTATAGTTGAGGGGTCTAAAGGTCTTGGCCCCCCCTAAATTCCTTTTTTTTTCCTTAAATTTTTATATATATAAATTAAAATTTTAAATTTTGCACCCTCCAATGTTTTCTAAAAATCTACCCTAAGTTGTATTATTTCACTTAAATAAAATCTTTTAAGTGATTTTATTTTTTCATTATCTTCTTTCACTTAAACAACTTGTATGTATAAAATTAAAATGATATTGTAAAGAAATTATAATAAATAGCTAATATATATATATATAATTGATGTAAAAATATAAAATTTTTTACATATAAATACATTAATTTTTCAAAGTCATATTAATTGTTTGTATGATTGTATACTTACTAGTTACAATAGATTTCAAAATTTTATAAAATGTGTTCTATTTTTATTATTTTCTTATAATCCAAGATTGAAGAATTATTAATATTGATACAACATCAAGAACAAATGTATAAAGAGATTGATCAAAGAATTTTGGTAGTATACTGTTGATTTTTTTTTTGCAAGGTTTAATCAACTAGACTCTAGAATAATTATGATTTTCTTTTTCAAAGAAATTCATCTAATAAATTTAGATATTTCAACTAGTAATCTTGAGTGTTAGTAGAAGAATTTAGTGATAGTTTATTTATAGAAAACATTGCTAAATTGATCACATTTGTCTATTAATAAAAGAATATATTATTTATTTTAATTAAATGTATTAGCATATTAATTAATTAAATATTTATTGAAATTTGTACCTTCAATTATAAAATAGTATATTTCGTTTTGGCTCCTCTCGATATTCAATCCTACATCCCTGATTAAATACCTTCTTTTATTATTATTATTATTATTATTATTTGGATATTTCTATGGTAAGGGGAATAAACATTTCAGACTTTAGTTTATATTAACACTGAGACATTTAAATAGTAAAAAAATACAAATACAAGTGTTTAAATATTAATAAATGATAAATATAAAAGTTTAATTATACCAAAATTTCATGTACATATGTTTACAAAAATAAAAAAATGAATATACGAGACAAACTGTTAAATTTTACTAAAGTATAAGCTGTATATGATTTAAGCTAGAAAGAAAGTGAATTTAAGTGGCCATTAAAAAACAATGGTGTAATCTTAGAAGTTTTAGGATTAAACTAATGGTTGAATGTTATTAAAAAATTATATTATAATTAACTTAATCAGTATACCTACCACCAAATAAAAGTGAAAGTTTATGAGTTCAATACTAATTTTCTAGGATTTTGAATTAAGACATAAAAATTATACTCCCCCGAATCGAAGATTAGTATCAAAAACTTTAATTTTCTAGATTTATCAATAATAAAATTAATAATTGAACTAAAAAAAATATTTTTTGTAATATTTCTTCTTCTAATATATTAGAAATTAAGTTTTACTGAAATACTATAATCTCATCTTTTCAATTCATACACATTATCTAAAATAAAACGGAAAAACGTATATTAATTATAGATAGATTATAATTTATAATGTTTAAATTATTGCTTTAATCTCTCATTTATATATAAAAAGGCATAAAAACATATCAATCCATTCACATTTTCTGCAAATAATTTTTTCTGATATTTTCTTTGCTCTTCTTATTTTTATTTTTTCCTTTTCTCCTACGCTTTTATTGGTGTTCTACTTTGCTAAATTTTCATCTTATGAATTTGTAGGATATTTCAAAGGCTGCCATTGATCTTTATGTTTCACATTGTCCTTGAAAATTTATATTTCTTATTTTGTTTAATGTGCTACATAGAAATTTCTCTATTACTATTATTTTTATTTTACGCTCATTCTTTTTTCATACAATAAAATAAGAAATTGGAGCTACAAAGTGCTGATGCAAATCATGTTGGAAAATGGTAATGCGTAATAATCAAGTGTTTTAAGTTTTTGTGATAAGATTTATATGCAAGTATTTCCTCCCTTCCCCTTCATAAATAATTTTTTTTTTCACTTTACGCTAATTTATTCAACTTATATACTCTTTTATTAGCATAATATTGGGGTAAATTGCAATGAAAAATTAATAAAATTAATAAAATATAAATCATTTTTTTCATACGTGTGAAAAGTCAAAGTAGACAGTTGAAATCTAAATCATTTTAAATGTCTATTTTGAATTTGTTTTTTTCACTTCAAATGCCCATTTCTTTAGGAAGAATGCTACCAATAATTTTTTTTATACTTTCCACCATATATTTTTAATAAAAAAATATATTTTTAATAAAACACTAGTTTTTATTAAAAAACTAATGATACTTTATAATTAAAAAAATATATATATTTTTTAAATTGAAAATGTATGGTGAAAAGTATATAAGAAAATATTAGTGGCATTTCTCTTCTAGGAATCAAATTTTCTTTTTTACCCTAATTTATTGAACTTTCATACTCTTTTGATAGCATTTAATACTCTATTTCATCACTCTCTTTTAATACTCTCTTCTCTATTAATCCACTATTTTCAATAAAAAAACATATAATCTATTTTTTTAGATAAAATTAAATATAGTGATTTTTTTTCTCTTTCATAATAATGACTAAAATATTAAAATTTATTTTTTTATTTACCATTCTCTATTATCTCTTTTCTCATATCTCACACTACTCTTTGTTCATATTTTTGATTGAGTTTTAAAAAATAAATGATACTTTATTCAGTAGTCTCACACTTACTGTTTATTTGATATTACAACCAAAAAGTAGTGTTAAATATGAGAAAACAGAGAATAGAGAATGATAAATAAAAAAATAAATTTGATATTCTTTCTTTCCTCATATCTAACACTACTCTTTATTCATATATTTTGACTAATTTTAAAAAAAATAAATGATACTTTATGCAGTAGTATCACACTCATTGTCTATTTGATATTACAAATAAAATTTTAATTTTAAAAAAATTAAGTCGAAATTAATTCAAATGCTATATATCCAAGTACAAAATATTTTTTTTATAGCTTTTATATTGAAACTTATGCAATACAATTTTCTGAAAAAAATAATGTGCATAAAAAGCAATTCCAAAACCAACAAAAGAGAAAATAAAAGAAAAATAAAATTATAAAGAGAAACAAAACAAAATATATAGACAAAATAAAATAATTTAAGCATAGAAGAATCTAAAATAAAGGAAAAATCATGAAAAAAAACGAAACAAAATATGTTGAAAAAATAAAATAATTTGACCTATAAAGAATCTAAAACGAAAAGAAAATTAATTATATTTTATGTTATATTTCTTTGTATTTTTTTATTTCCTTAAAAATAAAAATAATATTCTCTTAATTATCAATTTTTTTTGCTTTATCATTTATTCTATTTTTAATCTATTAGTGATTTTAAAATAATTTTTGTTCTTAGTGTAAAAATCAATCCAAAAATTTCTCATAATTTTTTCTATATATTTTTTAAATTTTAATAAAAAAGTAAAAAAAAGAGTAGTATGAGATATGAGCAAAAGGAGATGAGAGAGAATGATAAATAAAAAAAATTAGATTCAATGT
Organism: Triadica sebifera; assembly: GCA_023653625.1. Lineage (NCBI taxonomy): Eukaryota > Viridiplantae > Streptophyta > Magnoliopsida > Malpighiales > Euphorbiaceae > Triadica > Triadica sebifera. The sequence continues at coordinate 10,701,502 of CM042898.1, read as the reverse complement.
TTTACTCATTATTATGAGAGAAAAAAATTATTGTATTTAATTTTATCTAAAAATGATGTTACACATTTTTTTTATTGAAAATAGTGGATCAATAGAGAAAAAAAATGTTAAAGGAGAGTATTAAAAGAAAGTGAGTAACATTCCTCATTAGGGTAAATAGCAGTAAAAATTTAATAAAATTAATAAAATTTAAATCATTTTATTGATATGCGTAAAAAGTCAAAATTGTCTATGAATCTATAGGCATTAATTATATATTTTTAACAATCTAAAAATACTACAATTTGGATAAATGTACTTAATAATGTACACTTGCATAAATTATAGTTATATTACTTTAATACATTATATTTTGTAGATATAGCATGCTTAATAGTTAATGTTTCAAAATTTATAATTATATATTTTTATCATATACTTTACATAAAATTTATAAAATTTGGGGATCAAAATATGTTTTCATTCCTTTTTTCCCTTAAAATTTGGGCATCAAAACATTCCTTTTGTAACCATGTACTTAAAAAGCTTACATAATTGATTAGCAAAAATAGTATCATAGTTTCCAAATGAAGACAAACAACACATATATATTATGGAACCAAAGCTTGTGTTACATATTTGGTGACATACAACACAAAAAGAGAAGTAATTAAGAAATCAAATACCATAATAATCATATCACAACCTACACCAAATTAAGTAGAATAATTAATCATAAAATCAGAGGCATGAAATCTTAGGATTTGGAGAAACAAATGCTAAGAACTCAACATCTTTTTCTAGTAAAGCCATTCTTGCTTGATCTAAAGTGACCCATGCCTCAATCCCTTTACCATCTTTTGTTTCAATGAATATAGTGATGTTTCTCCATTCGGGCCGAACTTTCACCAAAATGTCAATCCATAAAACTTCTCCTCATCCAAAGTTTAAATTATTAAAACCAAGATAACACCATGTTGTAAATGCAAATATATATGGCAACTCATTTAGCAAATAAATCTTCTAGTTGATTACAGTAATCTGACATCATTTCGGCTCCATTTTAACCTAAAAACTCTGCACATAATCACTCTTATAGAATGCAATAGCTTCTCACAGTGGCATCATTAGTTCAATCATTTATCTTCTGATCATCACCGAGGTTAGCAATTGCAGTTGCCCACCAGAAGACATTCTCTATTGAGGCATTAGACATCAATGCCATTAGTCATCACTTTTGCCAAAATCAACAACTTTGATGAGCCTAATAAGGCCTTTGATGCTTTCATACAATATTTCCAAAGCAAACATGATAATATTTTTACCCTTAATGGCTTGCCTCCTATTTCACCCTTAAGTTTGCCATTGTTTTCCTGCCAAACACTAATCTCCTTGTAACATAATTAGCCTTGGCAAACCATAAACTTTTAATTAAAGATAAATGATTCTCAAAAAATAAATCCTTGCAGGAAAAAATTAGGATGATTCATCAATATTTGAGTTTATAATTTCATTCAAATGTTCATTGCAAAATGAAGTTCAAGAGGTGAAAAAAGCTTTAGTAGTTCACCCATCAAACTACTTGTGAGATGCACAAATAGCAATTGATATTCCTTCACAAGTGAATTTGGTAAATGGGACTGTTAACATGGGTATGTTGATTTCGATTTCCTTTGTAAAAGGTTGGCTTGAAAGCAAATCATTCAACCATTCTATTTCATAGGGTTTGAGAAAACCAGACAAGCAAAAATATACTTAAGCTTCAATAAAGGGGACACCTTCACTAAAAATATAAATGTGGATATTATTAGTTGATCTTTAATTAGAGAAATGGTAGTAGATATTAAAGGCTTCAAAGAGAGATTTTTTCAATTTTTGAATTGTTAGGGTATTAGAGAAATGCTCTAATGTAATCACCATAAAATACTATTTGTGCACATTTTATTATTAATAAAGATATTATTCATTGTTCATTGTTAATATTTATGAATTTGACATAAGATCTTAAATTTATAAATCAAGTCATTGGTATATAATACAATATAATGGAAATCACGATGTGATTATAATAATGAGATTCTCATCGTGTGTAATTGTGTCCCTAGTTATAACATTAATAAGACAGTACATTATTAATGCGGAAAAACTAGAACATGTTATGCTCTATGCTAGGTTAAGCAATAGATCTCATAAGCTAAAGACATAACATATGGGTGCTTGCCAGAATAGTCAAATACATTGGATGACCTAACTATGAGGCAATTAAATGGATTTCAATTCAATATTAGTGGTAGTCTCATCATAACAATTGTGTAAGTATCTTTAGACTTGAGATACTTAAAGTTATCCTGGACACTGAATGTTATGCTTTGACTCTATTCCTTATTATCTCTTAAAGGTCACTCATACATGCTGATTGGATATGGAATGAGGTATTTAATGTAGTTGAGTGATCAATAAAGAATTCACCTATCCTAAAAGAATAAGAGTATACACATGGCCTTTATGGGAGATCATTAATCGTAAATCTGTAGCCAATGTTGACATGTCTTGAAAAGATTCTTCAAGGACATATCTAATAGAGCAATGTATCTCAGAGATAGAAACTAATATCATTTGGACTGGATGTGATGTAGTCAGTTTAGTGGGAGTTGACATAAAGTCCATGCCATGAACCAAATGAGATATAGTATAGTGAAAGGATGCATTGCATGGTAATTTTCTATGGAATGTTTAAAAGTCAAACCAATGACTTTCTTGTTAATTGAATAGTCATGATATGTTGCTACATATCACTCTTGTTAAAAATAAAATTTCTCCCTCTCACTCTTTTGGACGAAACACCATAAATAGCACTTAGGATTTTGGCAATCCTATCTTCATCAATGGTTGATGGTTTTAGGTTTCTTCATTTGCATGAATATTACTAGAGTCAATCTTAGTTTTGGATTATTGTAGTTTGTAATAATCCAACAAGAAGCAAAATATACAAATAAGAAAGAATTAAAGTTGCAAGAAATAAAGGTAATTATTCAATTATAGGAGATGCATGTTCCATAAAAATAAAGGTAATTATTAAAGTTGCAAGAATTAAAGGTAATTATTCATTTTGCATATATATAGAAAAAATCTCAAAATTGAAATACACAAGTGAATCCTATTTGGGTTTAAAATTCAATTTTTGCTACTGTTTTATATAGGAGATGCATGTTGAAACCCAATAATGGTATCAAAGCCAACTTGTATGAGTCAATTTTGGATTAAATCAAAAAATCAATGAGATTGATTAAAAAGTGCAATTCGACCCCCTCTCTCCTTTTATGCATTTGGGCTTATTTTAACTTTTTAATGATTTTTTCAACTTATTTAAATGTAATATGTTGATATAGAATGAATATGAATAGATTAACCCTTAAAATTTTAAGCTATGCAAAAATTCATAAATTCTAGGGTTTATAAAGCCTTAGTTGGTTATATGGTGTAATTGTGGGGTTGTGTGGTTTTTGTTTGTTGATTTGTGTTGAACCTTGAGGGACATTTTTGTCATTTTGATGATAGGGAATAATTGAGCAATAAGCAATTTAACCATATTTTGTATTCTAAATGTGTAGATAGGTTAAATATTTCTAAGACTATGAAAGCCAGTTGATTTAAGTCAATTGAAGTTCAAAGGGTGAAATTCAGAAGCCATTCATGCCCATGACACACTGGTCATGCCCATGAAGAAAGATCATTCATGCCTGTTAATGCAAATTGCCATTCCTGTGAAATAGGCATTTCACGCTTATGAGATATATCGTCACGCTTGTGAAGTCTTTGGTGCCAAAGTTTCAAATTCAAGTGTTCACGACTGTGAAGAGCTGAACTATTTGTGAAATGTGAACTGTCATGCCCGTGAAGATTAAGTCACGCCTATGTAAAAAGTAACCAAAATCTTTAGATCCATTCATGGCCAGTTTCATCACTTTGGTCATGACTTGCCAAAAACATTCATGCTTATGAACATGTGAAATTAAAGCTGATAGGTACAAACTAAAAAGTGGTTGAACGACTATTTTTGCATTAAATGCACTAAAAATGATTTATTTCTCAGAGAAAATATAAATGAAATTCATTTATGACTTCCAAAGGTTAGACAACTAATTATCAAACATCTAATCCTTGTAAAGCTATTGTGCATTCATTTATATTCATATACTTCTTACAAGCTTTATTGTAAACCACTATTGCTAAGTTTGTTGAGGTTTCTATTTGGTGAATGTATTCATTCTTGTAATCAATTACTCAATAGTGAGATTGAGTGATTTGGATTGTGAGTGAAATACTTGTAAGGGTTTTTGTGTAAGCTATTAAAAATACAAGGATTTGGTTATTGTGTTAGCTATTAAAACACAAGAGTTTTATTGGATTAGGTATTAGCCAAGGGAGTAAAACATCAGAGTTAGGAGTGAGCTAGGAAAACTCCATTGTAACACTTTGTATTAATGAAGTATCCAATTACAATTGGGGAGATGATGTAAGGGTTGTTAACATCCGAACCTCTATAAATCTTGTGTCTCTTATCTCTTTAATTCATTCTCTATTAATTTCTTGTCATTTGCTTTAACAAAAAATTTCTTTTCAAACCAATTCAACCTCCTTCTTGGTTATTGTTTGGTCAACAATTAGTATTAGAGCTAAATCTAGAATTCAAGCCTAACAAGCACCAGTAAAGATTGAATCACGGCCAATGAAGGATTTCAAAACCTCAACCTTTCTTTGATGGAGCAAACTATATAAATTGGAAGTTTAGAATGAAGACATATCTTAATAGTGAAGGAATCAATGTTTGGGATAATATCCAGAAGGAGTGGACACCTTGAACAAGAAAAAACATTGATGGCAAAGAGGAAATCATTCTAAGGGATGATTGGACGGAGTCCCAAAAGAGGGCAAATGGCAAAAGACAAGAAAGCAATGACAATTCTTACAAGCTCATTATTCCTTGAAGAGTGTGGTAGAATTCAAAACTGTCTAACTTCCTACTCGATTTGAAAGATTTTGGAGAACTACCATGAGGGCACAAAATAAGTAAAATCTAAGAAGATTCAATTTCTTATCACTGAGTATGAGCTCTTCAAGATGAAGTCAAATGAGACCATAATCAAAATGACCAATCATCTTCTTGCTATCATTAATGGAATAAGAAAGGTTGAAAGACATACAAATTTGGAAGATGTCAACAATAAAATTCTAAGGAGTCTTCCAATGAAGAATTATATCACAAGGGTAATAGGTATTAAAGAAGCCAATGAAAACTTGAGCAAAATTCCTGCTGATGTGCTTATTGGCAAACTTCTTACTCATGAGATGACTCTATTAAGAGAAAAAATCTTCAAGGAGAAAAGGAGAGAAGAAATCCCGTTACACTCAAACCTTCAACCTCTAAGCCTCAAGATGAAGGCTTTTTTAGTGATGAGGAAAAAAGTGATGAGGCAATAGCCATGCTTTTAAGGAGGATTAAGAGAATGATCACAAAAAAATATGGCCCAATCAACAACTACAAGCAAAGATCATCAAAATTCCCTCTAAGGAACTCCAAGAGCAATGAGGAAATGAAGTGCTATGAGTGTGGAAAGAAAAAAACATATCAAGTCGGAGTGCCTTAAGCTAAAAAAGTACAAAAAAAGGCCTAACAAAGAAGATGAAGAGAAAGATCATAAAGCCACATAGGATGATGACTCTCCAATCTACCTTGAAGATGAAAAAGAGAAGGTGGCCAACTTGTGCTTCTTGGCTATTGAGGACAACTCCATTGATGAGGTATGCTCTGCTTTTCATACTTGTGATTATGTGTACGATTTTATAGTTGTTGTTGTTGTTGTTGATGATGATATCATTGAAGTCATAAACCTAGAGATATAAAGATATAAAAAGAAAATTGAAATTTACAAGAGAAATAGCTCTAAGCTTAAAAATGATTTTAATGACCTTTAAAAAGTAGTGTTAGAGCTAAAAACCTCTAATGATTCCTTAAAGAAGTCCTCATCCAATTCTCTTTTTTTAAAAAATAATTCTTTGAAAAATGAGATTGATAAGCTAAGAAATTCCATCTCTAAATTTCATAAAAAGAATGAGAGTTTAGATACCTTAATTGTATCTCAAATGCATCCCTTAGTGAGACATGACTTAGGCTTTAATGGAGCATCATCATCCTCTCCATTTAGAACTATATTTGTTAAATCTAACACACCACAAACCCTTTCTATTGAGGTATAAGTGTTAAAAGCTAAAGGCAAAGTGCACATAAAACCCCATATTCAAAAAAAGAGTAGTAAAGGGTCACATAGCTCAAAAGGAAAACTTCGAAAGGTCAATCATGCCTTTTTGTACAAGAGGCATGCATCTAGGATAACACCTACTATACATGCCTATTTATGTTGGTGCTCTTAAGTAAGCACTAGAAAAGTAGTAAGGCCTAAACCTTATGCAAAGTGGCAAAATCAATTTAAGACCAAATAATGCCACTATTGCATGAAGGTTGGGCATATAAAATATTCATTGTTATATAAGGAGGCTTATTAGGAACCTCAAAAAGCTAACCTTTAAGGATCTAAGTTCATTTAGGTACCTAACGACCAAACCTAAATTATTTTTTTATAGATGTACCTTAAGTCCACTTCAAATGAGAATGTTTGGGTAGTTGATAGTGGATGCTCAAGGAATATGACCAGAAATGAGAACTTTTCACCCAAATCAAAAGGGTTGATGGTGGTAAGATCACTTTTAGAAAATAATGCAAAGGGTAAGGTAATTGGCATTGGTTCTATTAGTTTTAATAATGTTTCTTTGATTGAAGATATTTTACTTGTGATGGATTAAGAGAAACTAAGTCGCCTTTAGCTCAAATGGATGTCTTGTAACCACCCTAAGTGGCTAAGAGATATTCAAAGGATATAAATATGGCAATACTTATATAATTGACTTACACAATTAACTAACATTTTTTTCTAAGTATCTAATGTCTATTAGTGATGAATCTTGGCTATGGTATAGAAGGCTTGGGAATGCAAGTGTGAACTTAATTCAAAGCCTTAACAAGAATGAGCTCATGGATGGTCTTCCTAAAGTCAAATTTTCCAGAGATAAGACATGTGAGTCATGCCAAAGGAAAGAAACATAAAACATCCTAAGAATGTTATAAGTTGCTTTAGTCCCCTTCAACTTGTGCATTTAGATCTCTTTGGTCCATCTGGAGTTGCTAGTTTATGAGATAATACTATGCATTTATAATTGTTGATGATTACTCTAGGTTTACTTGGGTAATTTTCTTAACTCATAAAATTGATGCCTTTGAAAAAGGTTATTTTATTTTAAAGATTAAAAGTGATCATGGCAAAGAATTTAAAAATGAGCATTTCGAAAACTTTTGTCTAGAATTTGGTATTTCACATTATTTTTCTACTCCTAGAGTGCCTTAACAAAATGAAGTTATTGAAAGAAAAAAAAGGAACTTTGTAGAGATGGTTAGAATAATGCTTAATGAGTATAGTTTACCAATTTACTTTTGGGTTAAAGCCACCAATATTGTGTGTTATATTTCAAATCATATTTTCAAAAGACCTAATTTGAATAAAACCTATCATGATCCATTGGAATGAAAGAAAACCCAAAATTTAATACCTAAGAGTATTTGGATGAAAGTGTTTTATATTGAACACCAAGGATAACCTTAGAAAAATTGCCTTAAAATCAGATAAAGGCATCTTCATTAGTTAGTCGTTAACTAACAAAGTTTATAGAGTCTTTAACAAGATATCATTAGATGTAGAAAAGTCTACACATGTAGTTTTTGATGAATCTAGTATACTTAATCTTGGGAAAGGTAGTGCTTTTGATAATGCTATAGGTTTAATATAAAAGCTCAATCTTGATCATGAAGAGAATGGTGAAACTTCAAAGAAAAATAATGATAATCAAGAAGAGCAATAATAAGAGGAGCACTAAAAGGAACAACTATTTCCAACTCAAGAGCAAGTCACCTAAGGGCTATCAAAGAAGTGGAAGTTTGTAAGAAACCACCCTATGGAGTAAATTATTAGTGATCCGATGGGGTAAGTACTCGATCTATTCTTAAGCTTTTAGATTCTAATCTTGCTTTTATCTCTCAAATTGAGCTAAGGAACATTGAAGAGGCTTTTAGTGATGGGAGTTGGGTAATTGTTATGCAAGAAGAACTCAACTAATTTGAGAGAAACAAAGTTTGGACCTTAATTCTAAGACCTAAGGACTACCCAATTATTGGTAGTAAATAAGTCTTTAGGAACAAGTTAGATGAGCAAGGTCAAATCACTAAAAAAAGCCTTGATCAGTTGCCAAATGGTACAACTAAGAGGAAGACATATATTATGATAAGAGACCTATGCTCAAGTTGCAAGATTATAAGCCATTAGGATTCTCTTAGCATATGTTTGTCATATGAATTCTAAACTTTTTTAGATGAATGTTAAAAATACATTTTGAATGATTTCATAGAGGAGGAAGTATATGTTTAGCAACCTTTCGGTTTTGAGAGTCATGTATTTCTAAACTATATTTTCAATCTCACTAAAGCCTTGTATGGTTTAAAACAAGCTCTAAAGCCTGATATGAAAGACAATGCATTTCTTTGGAAAAATGGATTTTTAAAGGGACACATAGATACTACTCTTTTTATCAAAAATCATAAGTATGACATCTTACTTATTCAAATTTATATTGATGATATTATCTTTGGGTCTACTAATGAATCTCTTTGCTAAGAGTCTGCTAAGTGTATGACTAGAGAGTTTGAAATAAGCATGATGGGAGAGCTCAAATTCTTCCTTAGTCTTCAAATCAAGCAAAGCAAGAAGGACATCTTCATCAACCAATCAAAGTACACCAAAGAACTATTGAAAAAGTTTGGAATGGAAGGATACAAGAGTGCCAAGACTTCAATGAGCACATCAATAAAATTGGACAAAGATGAGAAAGGTAAAACTGTAGATGAAAAACTCTATAAAGGTATGATAAGATCTCTTTTATACCTTACCTTTTCTAGAATTGATATAATGTTTAGTGTATACTTATGTGTTAGGTTTCAATCATGTCCTAAGATATTCTGTGAAAATGATTTTAAAATACATTCATGGCATAATGCACTTAGGCTTATGGTATTCTAGGAACTCATCATTCTATATCATTGGTTTTTCAGATGTCGATTGTGCTTGTAGTCTTTTAGATAGGAAGAGCACTTTTGGAACTTGTCATTTCATTGGTGTTTGCTTAGTTTCTTGGTTTAGAAAGAAACAAGTTTCAGTTTCCTTATCCACCATTAAAGTGATATATGTGGTGGGAGGTTGTTATTGTACTCAAGTTCTTTAGATGAGACAATAATTTGAGAACTATGTTTAAGAGATTGATCACATTCCCATAAAATGTGACAATAAAAGTGTTATAAATTTTTACAAAAACCCCATTCAGCATTCTAGAAGCAAACGCATAGATATTAGACACAATTTTCTTAGAGATCATGGATCATGTCCAAAATGGTGATGTTATGTTAGAATTCATTGACACAAATAACCAATTGGCTGACATTTTCACCAAACCTCTCAATGATGAAAGATTGTGCTTTATAAAAAAGGAGTTTGGTATGCTTGGTGGGAGCATATTATCTTGAAAAGTGATTTTAAAGGCATACATTGTATTTGTCATACGTTCTTGATGATATGGCTTAGTGGTTAGAACTTGATCCTGACACTTGGAACATTTACATGCTTTAGTTGTGTATTGAATGTCTTTTTCACACTTATGTGCTTCACATGTATTATATTTGCTTTTATTGTGAACCTTGAGTGATATGCCATGCTTTTGATGAAATACATGTTCTAATTATATGATTTATGCTTGTATACCTTGAAATGTATGTTTTATTTACCTTGAAAGAAGTTTTGAGACTAAAAAAATAATTTTAAAATTTGTATTAAAATTGTTGTTTTTTAGGGCTTCATGCTCGTGACTAGTTAGTCACACCCGTGAAGGCATGAACCCAAAAAGCCAGACCTGTTCATGCCTTGCATCACAACTTAAAACTATGATAGTAGGGGTTCACACCTGTAATCATTTTGTTATGGCTGGGAACATATATGTGTTTTAAGCTAGACACGATTCATGCCTTTGTTCACATTACTTCATTGTTTCATCTGCCCATAAAATCTTTATTCATGGCCATAAACGATTATTCATGACTGTGAATTGGGACATATAAAATTTGAAAATTCACCGTTTTCTCTCATTTGCACTCTCCTCTCTTATTGGCAGCTGCGATTTGTTTGGCTTTTCTAGTCGATTTGAACTATTTCTTCACCTTTTTACATCAAATTTCTTCCTTTTTCATCATTTAAATATCTTTTTACACAAGTTTTCCTAAACTTCCTCAAACTATTCTCGTGTGTTTAGGGTATTTCAAAATCTTTGGTTCGTGTTTCAGTTTCCAATAGTATTAACCAGTTTCTTCTTCATTTCTTCAAGATTTTTCATCCTTTTTGACCACCATTATGGCTTATGGAGCTAGTTTTTCAAAGGGAAAAAAGAAAAAGTACCTAATCCTTAGTTGCCCAGTTTTCTGTGGATTCAATGTTCACCATTCTTCATTGGAGCTATCACAATAGGTACATTACTTTCAAATCTCATCCCATTATACCTTCTAAACTTTTTGATTGGGATTGTATTAAGTTTTTGGGGTTGGAGCAAGACATGAAAACTTGGCTTAAAAGCTTTGGTTTGCTCGAATTTGTAAACTTCTACAAGCCAACCTTCAAGGAACCTACTTTGGAGTTTTTGGGCACCTTGCAAGTGTCAGTCACTGCACTATCACATTTCAATTGTGTAGATGAGAAAGGACCCTCACTGCTGCTTATTTTACTGATATCTTCAAGCTTTTCATGAAGGATTCATGCATGAGATTGAGGTTAGGGAATTCAATCCTTGCACAACTTAGTCCTTATTTGGACTTAATTGCAGCTGAGATGTGAAGAAGACAAAAACACTCATCTAATTCTCCTAGTCCATAAGTGCATTCATTGGTTCCTAACCTAAAAATCTTTGCTAAAAGCAATGACAATAGAATCGTGCAGAAGACTGAGTTGGTTCTTTTTGTGTGAGCTTACAAGAATGAGCCGATTACTATGTCTAGATGGTCTACATCACATCTTTTGTCTATTGTTATGAAGCCAACTAATGACATCCTTTTTAGGAGTTATGTCACTTATTTATAAGAGAAGCTCATATTTTTAGACCCTCCGCTCTCATCCCAACTTCTCATTGAGATCGATTCGATGTCAATTTCTTTATCAAGATAAAAGCTACTGTCCATGTCCCTTACAAGGATGATTTCTTCTACAGTACCACACTTGAGAAAAAGATTGCTTCGGAGGCTGATGGCTCTAATGAGTTCAAGGCCAAGCTATAAGGCTTTCAGAGAAAGAGAGCTATAGTGGGGCTTTCTGAGGCCCCAACAGGTGGTATTGATGCTCTAACAGCTGGCAAGGCATCTTCTTCATTTGCACTTAGCCTAGCTCAGCAACTGATATGTTACACGCATCTAGCTAATTAAGAGTACTCTCGATTAATTGGGCGAATGCTACTAGAAACTATTATAAGAAAACTGTGAAATTTAGAAATCTTTTTTTCTTTATTAAAATTTGTCTGAAGATATTATATTACTATACTAAACCTTTGTATTAAAGGATACAACATGTATAAACCTTGATCCCAAATGATCACTTTCATATAAGAGCATACTAGGCCTTAACTGGCCCATTTTTTACAAAATATAATATTTAAAATAAATACATATTTTTAACATAAAAAGGCTTATACAAAATATATAACCCAAAACCCATGTCATGTACAAAAGAAATAAAAAATAAAATGAATATGATCATTGACCCGAGCACGGGTCTACTTTGAATCTCTGTATGAGCACTTCTTCTCTTGTGTCAACTTTGTCTATCCTCTAGGCTTCACACCTGTATGTAGAAAACCCACATGCTAAGCTACTGAAATCTTAATGGTACATATAGGTATAAAAATGTACACATGCAATCACATAAATTTTGGAATTGCTAAATATATTCACGTTATGCTATCATGTTCATAAACAACTAACCTAATACATGGAAATGCAAGCATCTTACCTGTTGCCTAGACAATGAACCAAGAAAGGGGTTGAATTGGTTAGAAAATAAAAATTTGCTTAATTGAAAGTACAAAATAAATAAAATAGAGGAAGGAAGGAGAGATATCACACACAAGATTTATAGAGGTTCAGGTATTAACAAACCCTACTTCTCTCCCCAATCTCAATTGGGTGTTTCACTAACACACTAAGTGTTACAATGGAGTTTGTCAAGATCACTCCCAACTATGGTGTTTCTCTCAATAGCTAACACCTAACCCAGAGATTCCCTTGTGTTTTTCAATGGCTCACACAAATACCAATTCCTTGTGTTTTATAGCTCACACAATAAACCCTTTAAAAGTGTTTCACTCTTAACCCAATATACCCAAGCTCACTTTTGAGTAATTGATTACAATAAGAAACACTCACCAACCTACAATACTTAAAATTTATGAGCAATTAGGTTTTCACAAGGCTACAACACGATTAAAGATCAAAATTAATTGTTGTTCTACCTGTTCTTCTTATTGGGATTCATAAATGACTTGAATTTATACTTCCTCTGTGAATTATAGCCGTTTGGGTGTATTTAATGCAAAAATAACCGTTGATCCAACTCTTAATATGCGCCTGACATGTTTCTCTATTCTCATTTGCGGGCATGACTATATGTGTCACGGGCGTGAATGTTCTTCCAAGCTTTGGTCCAAGTGGTGACTCTGGCCGTGACACTATCTGGAAGAAATTGAAGTGTTTGGTCACGGGCGTGACTATACTTTCACGGGTGTGACTTGTTTGATCATTCATGGCCGTGAACTTTGAATGGTGGAAAATTAGAGCTAAACTATATTCATGGGTATGACACTTTGCTATTTCTTAGATTTTTATCTTCAAAAGTTGTCTTTCAATCTTGCTTCATGTCCTAATTAAAGTATTTCTTGTTTAACACACTTAAAACACAAATATTGTTAAATACCTTATTGCTATTTTTTTGTTATCAGCAAAATGACAGAAATACCCCTCAAGGTTCAACAATCTCCCCCTTTTTGATAATGATAAATAATCTAGCAATATATGCTTTTGAGAGGTCTCTCCCTCGAAAGGTGCTTAAGATAAAATAATAAAGTGCAAGATTTGAAAGAAATATAGCAAAGGTATTTGCAAACTAATAAGGTATTTGTAAGGTATATCTTAAAGTATATCTCATTAAATAAAACATGTATAACCAAGTGTATTCAAAGTATATGAGAGATATATGTTAAGTATATCTTATGCATTAAATAAAATGAGTTCAAATAAGTTTAAGTTGCAAGGTATATGTGAGCTGATGTGAGGTATAGCTTATGTTAGAGAAGTGCTCTAAAGGCAATCACCTTTAGCACTTATTGTCAAATTTATTTGATTAATAAAAGAATTTTTCATTAATTTGATGTTCATTTGATATATGAATTGATAAGTGATCTTAAATCAATTAATGAAGTCCTTGATACATAACATAGCATGAAGGAAATCATGATGAGATCATGATATTGAGATTCTTATCATGTGTAACTATGTTAGTATGAAAATTTTCCCTAGTCATAGGATTAATGAAATGAGACATTATTAATCCAGTCAGACTAGCATATGTTACACTCCTTGATTGAATCGAGTAGTAGATCTCATAATCTATAAACATGAGATGTTTAGAGTTAACATGTGGATGCTTGCTAAGTGTAGCTAAGTACATTGGATGACCAACTATGAGACAATCATATGGATAATCTATTCAAATGTCAATGATAATCTCATCATAACAATGGTGCAAGTATTCTTAGACTTGAGGTACTCAAGGATATCTTGAATATTGATTCTGTATTTTGACACTATTCCTTGTTACCTCAGGGAGGTTGCTCATAGGATGGTGATTGGATACAACTTGAGGTATTCGAAGGTAATTGGGTAACCAACCAAGGATTCACAACTCTTAATAGAAGGAGTGTATACCCATGGCCTCTTGTCGTGGTCATTACTCGGGAATCTCTGGCCAGAGTGGAAATATCATAAAGATAGTCTTCAATAACATATGTAATAGAGTAATGAGCCTCAAGGACAAGAACTAACATTACTTGGACTAGACATGACGTAGTCAGTCTACTGGGAGTTGACACATGTCCATACTCTGAACCAAGTGGGCTATAGAATGGTGAAATGAATAATTGCACAGAAATTGTCTATGAAAAGGTTCGTAGTCAAACCATTGACTTTCCGGTCAATTCAGGGTCATAATGTGTTGCTAGATACCGCTTATGACTTGCTTAAATTAATTTTTAATTTAAGTGACCAATATAATCGGGAACCTAATGGGTCACACACATTAAAGATATGGAGAATGAGTAAAATGGTCTTGGATAGGATCCAAAATATAAGAGAATTATTTCGGAATGGACGAAAAAATCATTTGGAAGGGTCACAGGCCCATACGCGGAGGCTAGGCAGGCTACTGGCCTCTCTAGCGGTCCAGCTAGGCTGCCCAGCAGTAGCCCGCATTAGGCCTAGGGCGCTGCTGCCTCCCACCCGATGCCCAACGACAGATTTTGGCCTTAATTAGTCAAATTATGGTCAATTACTATTCATTCATTTCCCTTTTCTCCATTTTTTACTTTTTATCTTTTCTTTGAATTTGATTCAAATAGAAAAAATATCAAATGACAAAAAGACAACAAAATTCTCTCAAGAAGAGTTTCAAAGCTACGACTTTGAATTTGTTCAAACCATTTCTCTTGATAGTTTATTCTTCATTATTCGCGTGGATTATCATTAGAGATATCCTAGTGTGGATTATTGTTATTTGCTACAACCCAACAAAGTGAAGATTTGAAGAACAAATTAGAAATTACAAGGTATAATTTTTAATCTTTGTATTTATATAAATTAGTTTTAATGGCACAAGTATGATATTTTGTTTCGGATTTTGAAAATTTTATTTTTCCGCTGCGTTTATGAATATGATTCATTCTTCAAAGCTCAACATTGATATCAGAGCCTCCTTGTATCCGTTAAAATTAATTTTAATTGAAAGTGCAATGGGATTGTATGGTTTTGATGATTTTGGATCAATAGTTCTTGAAAAATTGAAATTAATTTGTAACATATGTTTTACACATTTTTCTTTCTCTAATATGATCATGGGATGATTAAGGATGATTATTTTGATTGAAAAATAATTTGAATATGACTCAAATAATTAATTTCGGAATTATTTAAAAAATGCCTAAAATTGCCTTGTTTATAAACATGTGTTGTTTTTTGGCTTAATTGATGTGGATGATTATATTTTTTTTGTAATTTCATTATGAAAATATTATTTAAAAATATTGAGAATATGTTTATGCATCTGGAAGTGTCCAATTATTAATTAAAAATTATTTTAATTAATTTTTCAAACAAATACAAGAACGGGGCTGTTTAAGCATACCCGATGGGGCTGTTTTGTTTGATTTTTTGTATGTGTTTATTTTATTTCATGCACATTGAAATAATTTTTATGTGATTAAAAATATGTTATTTTAATGTTAGATGCATGCCAAAATTATTTTTCAAGCATTTGAAATTTTAAAAAAATTCTAGATATTGAATTAATCATTTTGAGCATCTAAGTGTGTTAGTTCGTCTGTCTTAGTAATTTTGGCTTGTGCCCAAAAATATTTTGATGAATTTGAGCTGATCTAAAGATTATTAGAATGATGAATTAAAGTTCTGGAAAATTTTAGAATTTTTGGAAATTAAATTTGAATTAATTTAAGTTGTGCAATTGTAATTCTAGTATGACTATAAATTGGTATGTATATTAAAATTAAAGTGTTTAATTTTAACATCATAATATTATGATTTTAAGGAGAATTAATTCTGACAATATGAAATTTAGTTTAATTTGATGAAATATTAAATTCCACTTTAAAATGACTTACAAAATTAAATTAACCAAAAGAACATATATAGGCAATTTCGGTTCAAGCGTTGAATCGATCTACAAATTGAAATCCAAAATTGTCATTTTTATTTTGTGCATTAGAGAATGCATGTTAGAGGTGTATGAAAAGGCATGATGGTTGATTATGGACTTAGACCCAATGTGATTGAGTATGTTAGAGGAGTGTTCTAAAGGCAATCACCTTTAGCACTTATTGTACAAATTTATTTCATTAATAAAAGGCTTTTTTATTAATTTAATGTTCATTTTGTTGAACCTTGAGGGGTATTTCCATCATTTTGATGCTAACAAATAAAATAAAATTAATGTATTTAGCATACTTGTTTTCTAAGTCTATTAAACAGGGTATGAAATATGATAGCAAGAATGGAGAATCAAAGATCAATCTTAAAAAGATAAAATTGAAGAAATAGCATGTTCACGCCCGTGACCTTGTATGTCACGCCCGTGATGAAGCTTAGCGCCAACAATCCAACATTTAAAGTTCACGGCCATGAAGAATGATAGAAATCGTGAATAAACATTTCAGTCATGCCCGTGAATAAAAGTCACACCCGTGAGAAGACATGACAAATTCTTCCAGAGAGTTTCACGACCAAAGTCACCACTTGGACCACGGCTTGGAAGGATGTCACGCCCGTGAAGAGATAATGTCATGCCCGTGATCAAACACTTTAAAACCTTCCAGAGAGTTTCATAACCAAGGTCACCACTTAAGTCACGGCTTGGAAGAATAGTCACGACCATGACACACATAGTCACGACCATGAAAGATGAAAGAGAAACATGTCAGGCGCGATAATAAGAGTTGGTGCAACGACTAGTTCCATATTAAATGCACTCTAACGGCTATAATTCACCATGGAAGTATAAATGCAAGACATTTATGCATCCAGAACAAGATGAGAACAATAGAATAAGAGAATAGCTAATATTTTGAATCAAAATCTTGTTGTAAGCCATTTGTGGATTTGATATTTTCAAAACAAACATTTATTCTCTGTGAAAATCTTTTTGCTCATCATTCTTTGAGCATTATAGATTTGCAAGTGTTTCTCTCTGTAATCATCTACTCAAGTGAGTTTTGGATATTTTGGGGTTAAGAGTAGAACACTTGTAAGAGTTATTTGTGTGAGCCTTCAAAACACAAGGTAAAGGTTATTTGTGTGAGCCTTTAAAACATAAGGAATTGGTTTATTGTGTGAGCCATTAAAACACAAGGGATTTCTGGGTTATGTGTGATCCATTGTTAGAAACACCATAGTTGGGAGTGAGCTTGTAAAACTCCATTGTAACACTTAGAGTATTAGTGAAACTCCCAATTGAGATTGGGGAGAGGAGTAGGGTTTGTTAACACCCGAACCTCTATAAAACTCCTTGTGTCATATTTCTCTATCCCTACTAAACTTAACTTTTGTTTCCGCACTTAAAAGTTAAATTTTTAAATATCCAATTCAACCCCCATTCTTGGTTCAATATCTGGACAATAATTGGTATCAGAGCTAAGTATAGCATCAAAGCCTAAACAACACTAGTAAAGATCAAGATATGGCCAATTAAGGATTCCAAAGTTTCAAGCCTTACTTTGATGGAGCAAATTATGCTCATTAGAAGTTTCGGATAGAGACATATCTGGATAGTGAAGGAATTGAAGTCTGAGATAGTGTTCGAAAAGAATGGACACCACAAACTAGAAGAGGAGCTGATGGTGAAGAAGAAACCTTATCAAGAGATGATTAGACAGAGCCTCAAAGAAGAGCAAACTTCAAAAACAAGAAGGCAATGACAATTCTCTCAAGCTCATTATCCATTGAAGAATGTGGTAGAATACAACACTACCCAACAGCTTACACCATGTGGAAAACATTGGAAAACTATCATGAAGGAACTAAGCAAGTTAAATCCAAGAAGATTCAACTTCTTACTTCAGAATATGAGCTCTTCAAGATGAAATCCAATGAGTCAATCACTGACATGACCAACCGTCTTCTAGCTATCATAAATGGCATGAGAAAACTTGGGAAGCACCTGAGCTTGGAAGATGTAAATAACAAAATACTGAGAAGTCTTCCTCTCAAAGATTACAGTTTAAGAGTTACCGGTATAGAATAAGCAAATGAAGACATGAGTATCATGAATACTGATGTGCTTATTGGTAAACTTCTCACACATGAAATGGTAGTGAAAAGAGATAGAAAGCTCGAAGTAGAGCCAGAAAAAAGAAAGCCTCTAGCACTAAAAGCCTCTACTTCAAAATCTCAAGTAGAAGTTGAAAATGATGAAGAAATGAGTGATGATGCAAATGAGGACATTGCTATGCTCTGAAGAAGGCTGAAAATAATTCTTGAGAAGAGAATGAGCAACTCTAGAAAATTCAAGCAAAGAAACCTCAAACAGACTTCTAATGATGCATAAAGAAGTAAAGAAGAGGTAAAGTGCTATGAATGTGGAAAGAAAGGGCATATTAAACCAGAGTGTCCAAGGCTCAAGAATCATAAGAGCAAATACCAAAGAGACAATAGGGAGAAAGGTCCCAAAGCCATATAGGATGACGGAAGCTCTTCAAGTGAAAAAGATGACAATGAAAGCGAAGAGGTCAACCTATGCTTCATGGCTATAGAGGATCACATCTCGGATAAGGTAAGATCAATTCACTCATACTCTTTCAATAATGATAGCAGTGATAATGATAGTAATAATGAAGATGATGATGATGAGCAAAGCCTAATAGAAGAATTGAATCTAAAACTAGAAAAATATAGGAGTAAATTTAATACTTATAAGAATAACATTTCCAGTTTAAAAATCAAAATGGATGCTTTAGAAAAGGAGAACTTTAAGCTTAAATCATCTAATGAATCTCTTCAAAAGTCATTAGATGAATACTCTTCAAGACCCTCAACTAAATCCTTACTTAAAGAGTATAATACTTTAAAAAATGAAGTTGAGGAACTTAGAAACTCCATTTCAAAATTTCACAAGGGAAAGGAGAGCTTAAATACTCTCATTATGTCTCAAAGACCATCCTTAATTAGACATGGTCTAGGATTTAAGGGCACATCATCATCATCTTCTCACAAGACTACTTTTGTTAAGTCAAGTGAACCTCACATCTCCACACTTGCTGGAACAACACCAAGGAATAAGTGCACTAAATACACTAAATCTTCTATACATAAAAGGAATAATCGAGGATTGGTAAGCCTAAGAAAGAAACCTCAAAAGGCTAATCATGCCTTTATGTATAAGAAGCATGCATCTAGAAAACACCAATTAATCATGACTGTAAATGCCATTGTTCTCAAACTCAGTCTAATAGAAATATGAAATTAAAAAACATTGCAAGATCAAAAAGCAATTTTAGACCTAAACAGTGTAATTATTGTATGAAAATTGGTCACATAAATAAACATTACTGGATAAGGAAGGCGTATTGGGAACCTTCATGTGCTAACCGGGTACCTAAAAACCATACTTAAATTGTGATTCTATAGGTATGCCTCAAGTCCACAATAAACAAAAATGCTTGGCTAGTAGACAGTGGATGCTCAAGGCATATGACAGGAGACAAAGAACTTTTCAATGTAATTGAAAGTATTGATGGAGGTAAAGTTACCTTTGGAAACAATGCTGAGGGTAAGGTAATTGACATTGGTTCTATTGGTACTACTTTTATTAAAGATGTCTTACTTGTTGATGGTTTGAAACATAACTTGTTGAGTGTAAGTCAATTATGTGATAAAGGAAATAAAGTAACCTTTACTTCCAATAAATGTCTTGTAACTTTTATTGATGGTCAATAGATATTTAAAAGAAATAGAGAGGTCAATACCTACATAATAGACTTACTCAAAATATCTAACCATTCTTCTAAGTGTCTTGTGACTACTAGTGATGAATCTTGGCTATGACATAGAAGGCTTGGTCATGCGAACATGGACTTAATTCAAAGCCTCAGTACAGGAGAACGAGTAAAGGGATTGTCAAAAGTCAAATTTGAAAAAGCCAAGACATGTGAACCTTGCCAAGACATCCTTCAAATCCAAAAACATAGTAAGTATCTCAAAACCTCAACAACTCCTGCATCTAGATTTATTTGGACCTACTAGAATTGTAAGCTTAGGAGGTAAACACTATGCCTTTGTCATTGTAGATGATTACTCTAGATTTACTTGAGTAATTTTCTTAGCTCAAAAGAGTGATGCTTTTGAAAATTTCAAAAATTTTGCTAAAAGAGTTCAAAATGAAAAATGATATTGTATTTCAAAAATAAGAAGTGACCATGGCAAAGAATTTGAAAATGAAAACTTTGAAAGTTTTTGTCTTGAACATGGCATTTCGCAGAATTTTTCATCTCCTAGGACACCTTAACAAAATGGGGTAGTTGAAAAGAAAAATCAAACTTTAATTGAAATGGCTAGAAGAATGCTCAATGAGTATGGTTTACCAACTTACTTTTGGGCAGAAGCCACAAATACTGCTTGTTATATTTCAAATTGAGTTTTCAAAAGACCTCTCCTAAAAAAAACTTCATTTGAGCTATGGAATGGAAGAAAGCCCTTGATATCATACTTTAGAGTATTTGGATGTAAGTGCTTCATATTGAATACCAAGGACAACCTTGGAAAATTTGTGTCTAAATCCGATGAGGGTATCTTTTTAGGATACTCTACAACTAGCAAAACATATAGAGTATTTAATAAAAAGTCATTAACTGTTGCAGAATCTATGCATGTTGTTTTTGATGAATCTAGTAGACTTGATCTTGTGAAAGGTAGTGTTCTTGATGATGTTGTAGGTACCATGGAAAGACTTGATCTTGAAAATAGAAAAGAAGAAAATGATCAAGAGGATTCACATCAAGATGATTCTCTACCTCAACCTCAAAAGGAAAACAGGCAAGAGCTCCCACAGGAATGGAGATTGCAAAAATCACCCCAATGAGCAAATCATTGGTGATCCTATTAGAGGAGTAAGTACTAGATCTCATCTCAAACATTTAGCTTCTGACCTTGCTTTTATTTCTCAAATTGAGCCTAAAAATATTGCTGAGTCTCTTAATGATGAAAGTTGGGTGATTGCAATGCAAGAGGAACTCAACCAATTTGAGAGAAGTAAGGTATGGACCTTAGTACCTAGACCCGATGATCATCAAATTATTGGAAGCAAATGGGTATTTAGAAATAAACTTGATGAACAAGGTTCAATAACTAGGAACAAGGCTAGATTGGTTGCAAAAGGGTATAATCAGGAAGAAGGAATATATTATGATGAGACCTATGCTCCTGTAGCTATATTAGAAGCCATAAGAATACTTTACCATATGCATGCCACATGAATTTCCAACTCTTTCAAATGGATGTAAAAAGTGCCTTTTTAAATGGTCTTATAGAAGAAGAAGTTTATGTAGAACAACCACCAGGTTTTGAAAGCCATGATTTGCCTAATCATGTTTTTAAACTTTCAAAAGCTTTATATGGTTTGAAACAAGCCCCAAGAGCTTGGTATGAAAGACTAAGTTCTTTTCTTTTACAAAATAATTTTATAAAGGGCAATGTTGACACTACATTATTTATTAAAAAGCATAAGTATGATATTCTAATTGTTCAAATTTATGTTGATGATATCATATTTGGATCTACTAATGAATTGCTTTGTCAAGAATTTGCTAAGTGTATGACTAGGGAATTTGAAATGAGCATGATGGGTGAGATTAAATATTTCCCCGGTCTACAAATAAAACAAGGCAATGAGGGCATATTCATCAACCAATCCAAATATGCCAAAGACTTACTTAAGAAATTTGGAATGGAAGGATGCAAGAATGCCAAGACTCCAATGAGCACATCAACAAAATTGGACAAGGATGAAAAGGGTAAGAGCATTAATGAAAAGCTTTATAGAGGTATGATCGGATCACTTTTATATCTTATTGCTTCTAGACTCGACATAATGTATAATGTATGCTTGTTTGCTCGCTTTCAATCATGTCCAAAAGAGTCTCATTTAAATGCAGTAAAAAGAATTCTAAAATATTTACATGGCTCATTGCATCTAGGTTTGTGGTATCCTAGAAATTCATCTTTTTACATTATAGGATATTCAGATGCTGATTATGCTGGTAGTCTTTTAGATAGAAAAAATACTTCAGGTACTTGTCACTTTATTGGAGAGTGTTTAGTTTCTTGGTTTAGTAAGAAACAAGTTTCAGTTGCTCTTTCTACCACTGAAGCGGAGTATGTAGCAGCAGGATGTTGTTGTACACAAATCCTTTGGATGAAATAACAACTTAAGGATTATGGTCGTAGTATGAACCTGTTGAACCTTAAGGGGTATTTTTGTCATTTTGATGATAACAAATAAAATAACAATATTGCATTTAACATACTTGTTTTCTAAGTCTATTGAACAGGGTATGAAATATGTTAGCAAGAATGGAGAATGGAAGATTAATCTTCAAAAGATAAAATTTGAAGAAGTGGCATGTGCATGCCCGTGACCCTATGTGTCACGCCCGTGATGAAGCTAACGGCCAACAAACCAACATTTGAAGTTCACGGCCATGAAGGAAGACAACAACTGTGAATGAACTTTTTAGTCACACCCGTGAACGAAATGTCACGCCCGTGAACCTACATGACAAATTCTTCCAGAGAGCTTCACAACCAAAGTCACCACTTGGATCACAGCTTGGAAGGTTGTCACACCCATGAAGATATATGTCACGCCTGTAATCCAATATTTCAAAACCTTCTAGAATGCTTCATGGCCAAGGTCACCACTTCAGTCACGACTTGGAAGAACAGTCACGACCGTGACAAACATAGTCACGCCCGTGAAAGATGAAAGAGAAAAATGTCAGGCGCGATTATTAGGGTTGGTGCAACGGCTAGTTTTGTATTAAATGCATTCTAACAGCTATAATTCGCCATGGGAGTATAAATGCAAGTCATTTATGCATTCAAAATAAGAGGATAGCTAATACTTTGAATCAAAATCTTGTTGTAAGCTATTTGTACATTTAATACTTTCAAAACAAATATTTATTCTCTGTGAAAATCTTTTTTTCTCATCATTTATTGAGCAATAAAGATTTGTAAGTGTTTCTCTATGTAATCATTTCTTACTCAAGTGAGTTTTGGATATTTCTGAGTTAAGAGTAGAATAGTTATAAGGGTTAGTTGTGTGAGCCTTTAAAACACAAAGAAAGGTTGTTTGTGTAAGCTTGAAAAACACAAGGGAAAGGTTGTTTGTGTGAGCCTGTAAAACACAAGGTAAAGGTTGTTTGTGTGAGCCTGTAAAACACAAGGAATTGGTTATTGTGTGAGCCATCAAAACACAAGGGATTTCTGGGTTAGGTGTGAGCCATTGTGAGAAATACCATAATTGGAAGTAAGCTTGTAAAACTCCATTGTAACACTTAGTGTGTTAGTGAAACTCCCAATTGCGATTGGGGAGAGGAGTACAGTTTGTTAACATCCGAACCTCTATAAAAATCCTTGTGTCAAATCTGTCTATCCCTCCTAAACTTAATTTTCTATTTCCGCACTTTAAAGTTAAATTTTTAAACTCCAATTCAACCCCCTTCTTGGCTCAATATCTAGGCAACAGAACCATATACCTAATAGATGTGACAATACAAGTGCTATAAATCTATCTAAGAATCCCATTCAACATTCTAAGAGTAAGCATATTGACATTAGACACCATTTTATTAGAGATCATGTTCAATATGGAGATGTTGTATTGGAATTTATAAGCAAAGACAATCAATTGGCAGATATCTTCACTATGTCTCTAAATGAGGAAAGATTTAACTTCATAAAAAGAGAGCTTGGTATGATTGATGGATTAACTTTGTAATTGTCAAACCTTGATTGATAATCTTGTTTTTATATCATCTTACTAGAAATAAGGTAGCGAATTTGATGGAAGTATATGTTATAGGGGATACAAGCTCCTTAGAAATGTTTTAGTCTTGTTTTAGGCTTAATTTTATTTAATAAGAATTTTAGGCAATTCAAGCCCGTGACATATATTCACGACCGTGAACTAAATCGCCAAAAGAACCAGTAGCTTTCACGACTTGCTTCACGACATGCTTCACGGCTTAAGGTAGTGAAGACTATGTTTCACGACCATAGCCTTTTTTATTCACCCTCGTGAAACCCTTTGTTCACACCCGTGACTCTTTTTCACGATCGTGAACATTTCCACCAAAAACATACAAAAGCATTCACGCTTTGTGTCACACTTTGTTTCACGATCACAAGTAGTGAAGTTTATACTTCACGCTCGTGATCGTCTGTCACCACCGTGATAGTTCATCATTCACACCCGTTAACTTTAAACTTTCACGACCGTGAATAATTTCACATTTCTCTTCACGGTAGAGCATCTTTTCAGCAAACCATAAACACGACACTTCATGCCCGTGACTTAGTTTTTCACGCCCGTGAAGATGTCGCTATATAACGTTTCTGCCGTTATTTCTCTCATTCCAACTCTCCAACTTCTCTCATTTATCATCATTGAATACCATTTTGAAGATTCCGGCCCCCTAGCCACTCATTCCATCTATAAATATCTTCAAAAATCATTTCCATTATCAGAAATCACATCACCTTAGGGTTTACTCAAAATTTCTATCCATTTCTCACTCTTCAAAAGTTTATCTTCTTCAATCAAAATGGAAACCGGTTCTTCCAAGGGTACAAGGAAGAAGTCTCATGCTTCAAGAAGGTACACGTATTACCTTCTAAACATCATTCCAGAGCATTGTCATCCTATATACTCAGTGGTCAAGAAAAGGCCACTCCTTTCCTCTAGATCATTTAAGTGGCAAACCATCCGTACACTTGGGCTCGAGACAAGCATCACATAAAACCTCTAGACTTGTCATATGAAAGAATTCGTTGATATCCATCAACCAACTCTGAGGGAGCCAACCTTAAAATTTCTATGCACCTTGCAAGTCTCTCCTACAGGCACGGTGAAATTCCAAATTTGCAAGCATTCGAACACCTATTCTGCCACGGAGTTTGGAGACTTGTTCAACCTTCCCTCTGATGGCATCCTAAATGACAGTGAAGTGGAGTTCTATGCTACTCATGCATGGACACTTCAGGCTTGACTGCAGCTGGGACGTCAAAAGATGAAGAGCACCCACCTTCGATCCCCAGTGCACAAGTATTTGCATAGGTTTTTAACTTATAACTTTTTTGCCAGAGGAGACAACAATGGAACAATTAGGAAGTCAGAGCTTTTTCTCCTGGAGATGGCCCGAAGAGGCCTAACAGTGGCTTTATCTCGATGGTTTGCAAACCATCTTTTGTCAATTGCCACCAAGCCTTTCAGAGACATTCTGATTGGCGGGTACGTGACTCACATCGCCTTGAAGCTCGGATACTTGAAGCTAGATGAACACCACTTCAACCTCATACTAGGGCATCCTCGAGATCGACTAGATGTTGAGTCCTTCATCAAAATGGAAGCGGTTGTTCATATAGTGTTTGTGAACAACATCTACTACCGCTTCACCAACACTGCTGGTGAGATCATTTGGGAGGAAAATGACTCGGATGACTTCAAATCTGGGCTCCAAAGAATCCAGCAGAGGAAAAGAGTTCGAGTTGAGGTGGCACCTCTAGAGGTTGAGCAGGAAATGGGACAATCCTTTGCCTCCACACCAAACTTGGCTCAGCAAGTGGCTGACCTTTTGGCAACACGATTTGAGCATTTGCAGGCTTCGATGGATGAGAGGTTAGAAAACCTCAAGGACTTCATGGAGTCTCGCATGGAGAGCCTCAAGGCGGACGTAGCTCACCTTAGAGATATGATGTCCGGCTAGATTTTGTGATAGATGTTATATTTTCTAGCTTGTTTGTTGTAGGAAATTCTAATTTCCTTTCAGAATTTCAATTTATTTTGTATTTGGTTTTCCTAAATTAATATATTTGCTTTTGTTTTCCATTATGTTTATCTTTTTCTTATTCTTTTTGTTGATGACAAAAGGGGGAGAACCTAACAATATATTATTTAAAGTTAAGAGTTATGCAAGTATGCAAAAGAGCTTTATACACCTTAAATATATCTTAAGTATACTTTGCATATACCTTGATGCAAGTTACATGAATGAATATGCACTTGATATACTCTAAATATACCTTAAATATACTTAGCATAAACTTAACTTGCGTTAAGGAAAAATTTTGGTATACATTGGATATACTTTGCATATAACTTGCATATACTTAAAACTAGGAAGCATATTTTGATGCTACACTTCATCATTCTTTACAATTCTTGCACTATAGCATTCTTTATCCTAAAAATATTTTGAGGGGGAGACTTCTCAAAAACACATATTGCTAGATTATTTGTCACCATCAAAAAGGGAGAGACTGTTGAACCTTGATGGGTATTTCCTTCATTTTAATGCTAACAAATAAAATAGCAATAATGTATTTAACATACTTGTTTTCTAAGTCTATTGAACAGGGTATGAAATATGATAGCAAGAATGGAGAATGGAAGATTAATCTTAAAAAGATAAAATTGAAGAAATAGCATGTTCACGCCCGTGACCTTGTATGTCATGCCCGTGATGAAACTTAGCGCCAACAATCCAACTGTTGCCCAGATATTGAACCAAGAAGGGGGGGTTGAATTGGAGTTTCAAAAATTAAACTATAAGGTGCGGAAAAAAAAGATTAATTTTAGGAAGGATAAAGAGAATTTGACACAAGGATTTTTATAGAGGTTCGGGTGTTAACAAACCCTACTCCTCTCCCCAATCGCAATTGGGAGTTTCACTAACACACTAAGTGTTACAATGGAGTTTTACAAGCTCACTCCCAACTATGGTGTTTCTCACAATGGCTCACACCTAACATAGATATCCCTTGTGTTTTAATGGCTCACACAATAACCAATTCTTTGTGTTTTACAGGCTCACACAAAGAACCTTCACTTTGTGTTTTTACAGGATCACACAAACAACCTTCACTTTGTGTTTTTACAGGATCACACAAACAACCTTCACTTTGTGTTTTTACAGGCTGACACAAACAACCTTTTAATTTGTGTTTTGGAGGCTCACACAACTAATCCTTACAAGTGTTCTACTCTTAACCCAGAAATACCCAAAGCTCACTTGAGTAAAGATTACAGAGAGAAACACTCACAAATCTTAATTGCTCAATAAATGAAGAGCGAGAAGATTTTTACAGAGAATAGATTTTGTTCTCAAAGTATGAATGTACAAATAGCTTGTAATAAGAATTAAATTCAAAGTGTATGTTATTCCTTTTGTTATTCCCCTGTACTGAATGTATAAATGACTTCCATTTATACTCCCATTGCTGAATATAGCCGTTGGTGTGCATTAAATACGAAACTAGCCGTTGTACTAACTAAATAATCTCGCCTGACATTTTTCTCTTTCATCATTCACGGGCATGACTATGTTTGTCACGGGCGTGACATTTCTTCTCAAGCCGTGACTGAAGTGGTGACCTCGGTCGTGAAGCTTTCTGGAATTTTTTGACACATTGAGTCACGGGCGTGACATACACATTCACGGGCATGACAAACTTCTCAGCCGTGATCCAAGTGATGACTTTGGTCGTGAAGCTCTCTGGATGAAAGTGCATGAACATTCACGGGGGTGACACTTTTATTCACGGGGGTGACTGAAATGTCCACTTCACGGTTTGTTCTTCCTTCATGGTCGTGAACTTCAAATGTTGGTTTTGGTAATGGTTAGCTTATTTCACGGGCGTGACACATATAGTCATGGCAGTGAACTTGCTACTTCTTGAATTTTTTTGTCTTTCAAGGATTATTCTTCCAATCTCCATTTTTGCTATTTTAATCCATGTCTTGTATAATAGACTTAGAAAACAAGTATGTTAAATACAATATTGCTATTTTATTTGTTATCATCAAAATTATGGAAATACCCCTCAAGGTTTAACAATCTCCCCCTTTTTGATGGTGACAAATAATTTAGCAATATGTGATTTTGAGAAGTCTCCCCCTCAAAATATACTTAGGATAAAGAATTTGTAAATGCAAGGATTGTAAAGAATGATGTAGAATTGAAATAAACTTACTAGATTTTAAGTATATGCAAGTTATATGAGAAGTATATCCAATAAATACCATAATTCCTTTTTAAGGCATGAAGTATATGTAAGGTATACTTAAGGTATATCATGGCATAGTTATTTTTGCAACTTGCATGAAGGTATATGCAAAGTATACTTAAGGTATCTCTTATGTATATATGAAGCTCAATTTCTCAATTTTATACTTTGCATATGAATTCTTGAATCAAAATTTCTAATCCCTTTTGATCTATATCAATGTCAATTCATAATTCAATTTTAATTTTTGATTCAAAATTCATTTACCTTAATATATATTGCTAGTTTCTTCTTATGTTGCTAGTTTGATACCATTTTCCCTATAATATATTGCTAGTTTTCTCCCCCTTTTGTCATCAATCAAAAAGGAAAATATCAATGAGATAAGTAAAAGGAAATACATTAAGTAAAGGAAAAGATACAAACAAAGGTAAATGTTCAAAAAAGAAATTGAAAATTTCCTACACACCAGCAAACATAAACAAAATAAACAATCAAAACAAGCAAATTTAGGCTACACTCTAGCCTCACTCCTAGCCGGACATCATATCATGAAGCCTAGCTATTTTAGCCTCAAGGCTGTCCATCTGAGACTCCATGAAGTCTTTGAGGTTCTCCAACCTCTCATCCATCGAAGTCTGCAACTGCTCAAAACGTGGTGCCAAGAGGTCAACCACCTGCTGCACTAAGGTCGGTGTGGAAGCCAAGGATTGTCCGATGTCCTGCTCAGCTACTGGAGGTGCTTCTTCAACCCGAGCCCTCTTCTTCTGCTGGACTCCCTGGAGGTCTGCTTTAAAGTCCTCCATGTCATTATCTTCCTAGATGATCTCCCCAGCAGTGTCGGTGTAGAAAATATCATTCCCGAAGATGATTCTGACAGCCGCTCCCATCTTTATGAAGGACTCAACATCCAAATGATCTCAAGGATGTCCCGGGATGAGGTTGAAGTGATGCTGATCCAGCTTCAAGTAGCCAAGTTTTACGGTTATATGAGTGTCATATCCACCGATCAGAATATCTCCCGTTGGCTTGGTGGCGATGGACAGAAGATGGTTTGCAAACCATCTTGAGAGTGCCATAGAGAGTCTTCTGCGAGCCATCTCAAAAAGGAAGAGCTTCGACTTCCTGATAGTCCCGTTGCTTTCTCCTCTAGTGAATATGCTATAGGTCAGGAACCTATACAAATGCTTGTGCACTGGGACCTGAGATGTGTGCTCTTTGTCTTCTTAACATCCCAGCTGCAATCTGTTCCAAAATGAGTCCAAGCTCGAGGGGCATAAATTCTACCTCATTATCATTCAAGATGCCATCTAATGGTAAGTTGAACAAATCCCCGAATTGTTTGGCATTTAGGGTGTTGGGATTGTCACAAAGTTGGAACTTCACCACTCTAGTAGGTGAAACCTGCAAGGTGCTAAGGAATTCCAGTGTTGGCTCCCTCAAGGTTGGCTGGTGAATCTCCACAAATTCTTTCAGATGACAGGCTTGGAGTTGCTCTGTCATAGCCTTCTCGAGTCTGAGACTTCAGACTGTCTTCCATTCGAAGGACCTTGATGATAGTAGAGGTCTCTTCTTCAAAGTTGCATACCGAGGATGACATTACTTTGGAATGCGGTTCATGAGGTAATCTGCATACCTCCTAGGAGCATGGGACTTCTTTCTCTTTCCCTTGGATGAAGCAGTCTCCATTTTGATTTGAAGAATTCGGTTGGTGATGGAGTTGGAAAATTTTTGATAGAAAATCCTTATGAAAACCCTAGAAATGTATGATTTTTTTTATGAAGATTTGAACTTTTGGTGGTATTTATAGGAAAAGTTTGAGTTTTGGGGGCCGGAATCTTCAATGTCTCAATGAATGTGTGTAAATGAGAGCGGTTTTGGGAGTTGGAAAGTTGAAATGAAAAATATAACTGGCTGCTCTAATATATACTCGATACATTCACGGGCGTGAAGTAAGTGTTCACGGGCGTGAATGGTCATGTTCACGGTTTGCTGAAGGAGTGTTCCACCCGTGAATGAAGGCATGAATATCTTACGGACGTGCGCTTTGAATATCATAGGCGTGAATGATCATCCGTCACGGGGGTGAACCAATAGTCACGGGCGTGAAATGTTGAATTTCACTACTTAGGCCCGTGAAGAAAGCCGTGACTCAAGGCGTGAAAGCCTCTGTGAGTTTTGGGGTGTAATAGTTCACGGGAGTGAAAAATCGTCACGGGCATAAGAGTCTCTTTTCATGGGAGTGAATGAAGCTGGGAAAATAAGCTTCACCACATGAAACCGTGAACCATGTCGTGAACCAAGTCGTGAACGACACTACCTCTTTTGGCCATTTAAGTCACGGGCGTGACTCCCCTAAAATTTTCATCAAATAAAATTAAGTCCTAAAACAAGACTAAATCATTTCAACAAAGATTCTATTCCTTAAAACATGAATTTTCATCAAAATTTCTATCTTATATCTTGTGATATGAATTAAAATCATCAATTAAAATTTCATAGTTTAGCAATCATAAGGTTAATCCATCAATCATACCAAGTTCTCTTCTAATGAAATTAAATCTTTGCTCATTTAGAGACTTAGTGAAAATATCTGCTAATTGATTTTCTGTGCTTATAAATTCTAATGCAACATCTCCATATTGAACATGAACTCTAATAAAGTGGTGTCTAATGTCAATATGTTTACTTCTTGAGAGTTGAATATGATTCTTTGAAAGATTTATAGCACTTGTATTGTCACATTTAACAGGTATATGGTTCATCTCATGACAATAGTCCTTAAGTTGTTGTTTCATCCAAATAATTTGAGTACAACAACATCCAGCTGCTACATATTCTGCTTCAACAGTTGAGAGAGCAACTGAAACTTGTTTCTTGCTAAACCAAGAAACTAAGCATTCTCCAATGAAGTGACAAGTACCTAAAGTACTTTTCCTATCTAAAAGACTACCAGCATAGTCTGCATCTGAATATCCTATAATATAAAAGGATGAATTCTTAGGATACCATAAACCTAGATGCAATGATCCATGTAAATATCTTAAAATTCTTTTTACTGCATTTAAATGAGATTCTTTAGGACATGATTGAAATCGTGCACACAAGCAAACACTATACATAATATCGGGTCTAGAAGCAGTAAGATATAAAAGTGATCCGATCATACCTCTAAAAAGCTTTTCATTAATGCTTTTACCCTTTTCATCTTCGTCCAATTTTGTTGATGTGCTCATAGGAGTCTTGGCATTTTTGCATCCTTCCATAACAAATTTCTTTATTAAATCTTTGACATATTTGGATTGGTTGATGAATATTCCCTCATTGCTTTGCTTTATTTGTAGACCAAGGAAATACTTAAGCTCTCCCATCATGCTCATTTCAAATTCCTTAGTCATACACTTAGCAAATTCTTGACAAAGCAACTCATTAGTAGAACAAAAAATTATATCATCAACATAAATTTGAACAATTAGTATATCATGCTTATGCTTTTTGATGAATAATGTAGTGTCAACATTTCCCTTTGTAAAGCCATTTTCTAATAAAAAAGAACTTAGTCTTTCATTTTAAACCATACAAAGCTTTTGAAAGTTTAAAAACATGATTTGGCAGATCATAGCTTTCAAAACCTGGTGGTTGTTCTACATACACTTCTTCATCCATATATCCATTTTGAAATGCACTTTTCACATGCTTTTGGAAAAATTTGAAATTCATGTGACATGCATATGCTAAAAGTATTCTTATGGCTTCTAATTTAGCTACAGGTGCATATGTTTCATCATAATCTATACCTTCTTCCTGATTATATCCTTTTGCAACTAGTCTAGCCTTATTCCTGGTTATTAAACCTTGTTAATCTAATTTGTTTCTAAATACCCATTTGCTACCTATGATTTGATGATCCTTGGGTCTAGGTACTAGGGTCCATACCTTATTTCTCTCAAATTGGTTGAGTTCCTCTTGCATGGCAATTACCCAACTTTCATCATTAAGAGCCTCGTCAATATTTTTAGGCTCAATTTGTGAAATAAAAGCTATGTCAGTGACTAGATGTTTGAAATGAGATCTAGTACTTACTCCCCTTGATAGATCACCAATTATTTGCTCTTTTGAATGATCTTTCGTCATTCTCCATTCTTTTGGAAGTTCTTGATCATTTTGATCTTGATTTTGAGGTAGAGAATCATTTTGCAGTAAATTTTCTTGATCATTTTCTTCTTTTCCATTTCCAATATCAAGTCTTTTCATATTACCTACAACATCATCAAGAACACTACCTTTCATAAGATCAAGTTTACTAGATTCATTAAAAACAACATGCATGGATTCTTCAACCGTTTGTGATCTTTTATTAAATACTCTATATGCTTTGCTGGTTGTAGAGTATCCTAAAAAGATACATTCATCGGATTTAGAGGCAAATTTTCCAAGATTGTCCTTGGTGTTAAATATAAAACACTTGCATCCAAATCCTCTAGAGTATGATAACAAAGGCTTTCTTCCATTCCATAGCTCAAATGAGGTTTTGTTTAAAAGAGGTCTTTTGAAAACTCGATTTGAAATATAACATGCAGTGTTTGTGGCTTCTGCCCAAAAATAAGTTGGTAATTCATATTCATTGTGTGACGCCCCACTTATATATTAGGAATAATCCCACATATATAAGAAGAATGTCACAAGCTTAACTCGATAATCTGCTCAAATTGAATTTTTTTTATTTTAAATAACTTAATATATTTATTTATTTTGGTTTAGGCAAATTGTTCTAATTAAAAATATATAAATATATATATATCCTTATATTGTATACACATATGGCACCCGATTATGTTACATAATTATTTACATACACAATATTAATATATGAGATATGTCTACCACACCATATACATAGTCAAACTAAAAAAAACATAATAATACATAACCAACCCTCTAACTATGCTTCTTGTGTCTCTGCTGATATGGGCTTGGATTTCCTTTTTGACCACTTCACCTCCTACCGTCTATAGTTCCAATTCCTGCGTGAGAAGAACTCACGCTAAGCTAACTCTAGCTTAGTGGTACATATAGGTATTGAGTTTTTTTTCCAAGCAGTCACACAAATGCATGTCTCAAATAATTCATGATACACTGAATTTTTATTTCATATAAAAGAAATAACCACATCACATAATAGTATAAACATAAAAATCATATTCAATAACTAAATTCTCATTACCTCTTGTAAGCATTTCATGTTTTGTCACTTATGTCAATAATAATTTTTTTTCACATTTCATTTCATAGTCTTTAATTAATATCAGCCCAAATCTCCTTCCCGGACTGTCCGGATATGGGGTGTGAAATAGGGGCGCTCGCGGAGCTTAAGCCACCCTACTCACCATAATCTCAAGTCAAGGGCGCTCGTGGAGCTTAAGCCACCTTGACTGAATATAATTATGTCATCTGTGTATAATCAGGATCAGGGGCGCTCTCAGAGCTTAAGCCACCCTGTCCCTAAATAATATCCATATCGGTACCGTAATTCCCCACTTAATGGTGCACCATCTATCCTATGTTAGTCCTCAGGTAGAGAAATGGGCAATTAACACAATTAATTACTTGTTTCTATAACCAATACTCATTTCATATTAACACAATCATATATTCACAATTTATTTCAAAACCATGTAATAGCATAATATTTTATCAAATGTTAACACAAAATTAAGTTCATAGTTAATAACATTCTTACAACCTTAAAACATGCCATAATATATAATTTCATCATTGTGACATGTAATTTATGCCATACACACAATAATGCATAAAGACAAAACAAAATACATATATGTACAAACATCGATAGTATTTTCCTTTTTCCAAAATATAAGTTCAGAGCTTGCTCACTTTTGATGGTCTTCTTCTTGTTGAAATCCTAATTTAAAAATATAATTAATTAATAGCTTGATAAAATATTTATTCTTAATATAACTTAAATAAATAATTTCAATTTCTATTAAGCTAGAATAAAACCTCTAATGACTGTTGGATTAATAACTTTTCCTACACTTATCCAATTTGTATGATTCTTGATTTTGATTAACTATAACATGTAAAACTAAAATATACTAAAATTTTAGAATTTTTGAACCTTTACATAATTTTTGGTATAATTTTAAATATTGACCTGTTTTCTGCCCTTAGGCAGTTTCAAGGTACCCAATTCAACAATTCATAACTTTCAATGTGTAGCTTCAATTATTCTGAAACTGTTTATAAAGTTATATAAATTAATTGGAAACATTTTGCATGTTTAACTCATTTCCTGATTCAGTCTCTAAGGGTCTCAAATAAGGGAGGATATATAACTGGTTCAATGTAGAGTATCAACCCGACCAGTTTAATTGTTCAGCTCATAAAGCACAAAATACGTGACATTTTAAGATAAAACTTTCACATAAATTTAGATAAGACATAGGGGTAAAACTTTTATGCTTTGCACTTTGGCCAATTCGATCTAAAAATAGGTGAAATATAAGGACGAAGTTACTGGAACTGCACAGGTATATGAAACCAGTTCAATCAAGGAACAATGATGGTTCATTTCAGAATAACTCAACCTACACAAGAGAAATTCATACGAAGTTTTTCAGATACTTCAATAACATATATACCTACAACTTTCATGTTTTACACAACATCAGAATAAGCCAATAAGATGGTCAATTTTTATAAAAACTGTAGGTTATTGGGTTGATACGTCTCCCAGAACTAGTTTCACCCCAAGAACCATATCTCTTCATATACTCAAACTAATTCAATAAAATTTGGCAGAGAGATACACAAGATATAGATGAACAACTTTTATGTTTAACAAATCCCCAAATTGGAGTCACAAGATAATCAAAAATAGAGTGCAATATTCTGTCAAAATAAAACCTAAAGAGTTCTAATAACACAATAATCATGGGAAAAATATTTCTTACCAAGATCAGATTTAATTTGACTGATTTTTGATGCAATTCTTGAAGAAGATGATGAGTAATTTGATCTGAGATATGGAGGAAGAAAAAGGGATGAAGAAGAAGAAGAGATGAAGGAGAAAAGAGAATTTGGGAGAATTAATTCAGCCCCTTTTTCCCGTTTTTGTATTCTGCCCCCTTTTTTTTTGCTGCTGTCCATTTTACTGTTCACTTTAATTTTTTTTTTTTTTAAGTTTAATTTTCTTCTTCTTCTTCTTCTTCTTCTTCTTCTTCTTCTTGTTCTTATTATTATTATTATTATTATTATTATTATTATTATTATTATTATTATTATTATTATTATTATTATTATTATTATTATTATTGTTAGTATCATCTTCACATAATTGTTTATAACTAATATTTTTAATTTTATTTAATAAAAAACACAATTTAATTATATGGTCTAAATTATTCAAATTAAACTCTAATTAGTGGGTGTTACACATTGAGCATTGTTCTAGCCATTTCAATTAAAGTTCGATTTTTCCTTTCAACTACCCCATTTTGTTGAGGTGTCCTAGGAGATGAGAAATTATGTGAAATGCCATGTTCAAGACAAAAGCTTTCAAAGTTTTCATTTTCAAATTCTTTCCCATGATCACTTTTTATTTTTGAAATACAGTACCCTTTTTTTTTTGAACTCTTTTAGCAAAGTTTTTGAAATTTTCAAATGCATCACTCTTTTGAGCTAAGAAAATTACCCAAGTAAATCTAGAGTAATCATCTACAATGACAAATGCATAATGTTTTCCTCCTAAGCTAGCAATTCTAGTAGGTCCAAATAAGTCTAAATGCAGGAGTTGAAGAGGTTTTGAAGTACTTACTATGTTTTTGGCTTTGAAGGATGACTTGTGTTGCTTTCCTCTTTGGCAAGGATCACATGTCTTGCCTTTTTCATATTTAACTCTTGGTAGTCCTTTTACTAGTTCTCCTGTGCTGAGACTTTGTATTAAGTCCATGTTAGCATGACCAAGTCTTCTATGCCACAACCAAGATTCATCACTAGTAGTCACAAGACACTTAGAGGAATGGATAGATAGTTCATGTAAGTTTATTATGTATGTATTGATATCTCTATTTCCTTTAAATATCTCTTGACCATCGATAGAGATCATAAGACATTCATTTGAAGTAAAGATTAATTTGTTTCCTCTATCACATAATTGACTTACACTTAACAAGTTATGTTTCAGGCCATCAATAAGTAAGACATCTTTAATAAAAGTAGTACCATTAATACCAATAGAACCAATGCCAATTAACTTACCCTTTGCATTGTTTCCAAAGGTAACTTTACCTCCATCAATACTTTTGATTTCATTGAAAAGTTCTTTGTCTCCTGTCATATGCCTTGAGCATCCACTGTCTACTAGCCAAGCATTTTTGTATATTGTGGACTTGAGGCATACCTATAGAATCACAATTCAAGTATGATTTTTAGGTACCCAAATGAGTTTGGGTCCTTGGGGGTTAGCACATGAAGGTTCCCAATGAGCCTTCCTTATCCAACAATATTTACTTCTGTGACCCTTTTTCATACAATAATTACATTGTTTTGGTCTAAATTTATTTTCTGGTCCTACAATATATTTGAATGCCTTGATTCTATTAGACTGATTTTGAGAACAACGGCATGCACAGTCATGATTAATTTGCATTTTTCTAGATGCATGCGTCCTATATATAAAGGATGATATTCTTTTTATGTATAGAAGGTTTAACATGCTTATTTCTTAGTGTTGTTCTAACAGTTGTGGAGATGTGAGGTTCTTTAGACTTAACAAATATGGTTTTGTGAGAAGATGATGATGTGTCCTTAAATCCTAGACCATGCCTAATTAAGGGTGATCTTTGAGACACAATGAGAGTATCTAAGCTCTCTTTACCTTTGTGAAATTTAGAAATGGAATTTCTAAGTTCCTCAACTTCATTTTTCAAAGTATTATTTTCTTTTAACAATGAAGCAGTTGAGGGTCTTGATGAGTATTCATCTAATGACTTTTGGAGAGATTCAATAGATGATTTTAAGCTTTACGTTTTCCTTTTCTAAACCATCTATCTTATTTTTTAAATTAGAGATATTATTTCTATAGGTACTAAATTTAGTTCTATATTTCTCTAATTCTATATTTAATTCTTCTATTAGGCTTTGCTCATCATCATCATCATTACTATCATTATCATTATCACTTCTATCATCATTATTCAGAGAGTATGTGTGTAGTGATCTTACCTTATTTGAGACATGATCTTCAATAGCCATGAAACATGAGCTTTCGTCATCCCATGTGGATTTGTGACCTTTCTCCCCATTGTCTTTTTGGTATTTGCTTTTATGCTTCTTGAGCCTTGGACATTCTAGTTTGATATGACCTTTCTTTTCACAGTCATAACACTTTACCTCTTCCTTACTTCTATGTGTGTCATTAGAAGTTTGTTTGAGGTTTCTTTGCCTGAATTTTCTGGAATTGCTCATTTTCTTCTCAATGATTCTTTTTACTCTCCTTAACAGCATAACAATGTTCTCATTTTCATCATCACTCATTTCTTCATCATCTTCACTATCTTCTTGAGATTTTGAAGTAGAGGCTTTGAGTGATAAGGGTTTTCTTTTCTCTGGCTCTGCTTCAAGCTCTTTATCTCTCTTTACTGCCATCTCATGTGTGAGAAGTTTGCCAATCAGCACATCAGTATTCATGATGCTCATATCTTCATTTGCTTCTTCTATGCTAGCAACTCTTGAGCCATAGTCTTTAAGAGGAAGACTTCTCAAGATTTTATTGTTTTCATCTTCCAAACTGAGATGCTTCCCAAGTTTCCTCATTCCATTTATAATGGCTAGAAGACGGTTGGTCATGTCAGTGATTGCCTCATTAGATTTCATCTTGAAGAGCTCATATTCTGAGGTTATAAGTTGAATCTTCTTGGATTTGACTTGCTTAGTTCCCTCATGATAATTCTCCAATGTCTTCCACATGCTGTATGCTATTGGACAGTGTTGTATTCTCCCACATTCTTTAATAGATAATGAGCCTGATAGGATTGTCATTGCCTTCTTATTTTTGAAATTTGTTCTTCTTTGAGGCTCTGTCCAATCATCTCTTGGTAGGATTTCTTTTTCACCATCAGCTCCTCTTCTGGTTGGTGGTGTCTATTCTTTTCGAACACTATCCCAGACTTCAATTCCTTCACTATCCAAGTATGTCTCCATCCTAAACTTCCAATGGGCATAGTTTGCTCCATCAAAGTAAGGTTTGAGACTCTGGAATCCTTCACTGGCCATATCTTACTCCTTACTAGCACTTATTAGGCTTCGATGCTAGAAAAGGCTCTGATACCAATTGTTGCCCAGATATTAAGCCAAGAAGGGGGGTTGAATTGGAGTTTTAAAAATTAAACTTTAAAGTGCGGAAATAAACAGTTAATTTTAGAAGGGATAGAGAAAATTTGACACAAGGATTTTTATAGAGGTTCGGGTGTTAACAAACCCTACTCTTCTCCCCAATCGCAATTGGGAGTTTCACTAACACACTAAGTGTTACAATGGAGTTTTACAAGCTCACTCCCAACTATGGTGTTTCTCACAATGGCTCACACCTAACCCAGAAATCCCTTGTGTTTTAATGGCTCACACAATAACCAATTCCTTGTGTTTTACAGGCTCACACAAAGAACCTTCACTTTGTGTTTTTACAGGATCACACAAACAACCTTCACTTTGTGTTTTTACAGGATCTCACACAAAGAACCTTCACTTTGTGTTTTTATAAGCTCACACAAACAACCTTTTAATTTGTGTTTTAGAGACTCACACAACTAACCCTTACAAGTGTTCTACTCTTAACCCATAAATACCCAAAACATTTTCTCTCTGTAATCATCTACTCAAGTGAGTTTTGGGTATTTTGGGGTTAAGAGTAGAACACTTGTACAGGTTATTTGTGTGAGCCTTCAAAACACTTAGAAGTTAAATTTTTAAATATCCAATTCAATCTCCCTTTTTGGTTCAATATATGGACAACACATTTGATATATGAATTGATAAGTGATCTTAAATCAATTAATGAAGTCCTTGATAGATAGCATAGCATGAAGGAAATCATGATGAGATCATGATATTGAGATTCTTATCATGTGTAATTATGTTAGTATCAAAATTATTCCTAGTCATAGGATTAATGAGACGGGACATTATTAATTTAGAAAGACTAGCACATGTTACACTCCTTGATTGGATCCAGTAGTAGATCTCATAATCTATAAACATGAGATGTTTAGAGTTAACATGTGGATGCTTGCTAAGTGTAGCTAAGTACATTGGATGACCAACTATGACACAATCATATGGATAATCTATTCAAATGTCAATAATAGTCTCATTATTGCAATGGTGCAGGTATCCTTAGACTTGAGGTACTTAAGGATATCTTGAATATTGATTCTGTATTTTGACACTATTCCTTGTTGCCTCAGAGAGGTAGCTCATAGGGTGGTTATTGGATACAGCTTGAGGTATTCGAAAGTAATTGGGCAACCAACAAAGGATTCACGACTCTTGATAGAAGTTATGTATAACCATGGCCTCTTGTCGTGGTCATTACTCAGGAATCTCTAGCTGGAGTGGAAATGTCAAAAAGACAGTCTTCAATGACATATCATGGACAAGAACTAACATTACTTAGACTAGACGTGACGTAGTCATTCTAGTGGGAGTTGACACATGTCCATACTCTGAAACAAGTGGGGTATAGAATGGTAAGGAATAATCAAAATCTTGTTGTAAGCCATTTATGCATTTAATACATTCAAAACAAATATTTATTCTCTGTAAAAATCTTTTTGCTCATTATTCTCTGAGCATTATAGATTTGTAAGTGTTTCTCTTTGTAATCTACTAATCAAGTGAGTTTGGATATTTTGAGTTAAGAGTAGAACACTTGTAAGGGTTATTTGTGTGAGCCTTTAAAACACAAGGAATTGGTTTATTGTGTGAGTCATTAAAACACAAGGGATTTTTGGGTTAGGTGTGATCCATTGTTAGAAACACCATAGTTGGGAGTGAGCTTGTAAAACTCCATTGTAACACTTAGTGTATTAGTGAGACTCCCAATTGAGATTGGGGAGAGAAGTAGGGTTTGTTAACACCCAAACCTCTATAAAAATTCATGTGTGAAATCTTCCTATCCCTACTCAACTTAACTTTTCTTTCCGCACTTAAAAGTTAAAATTTTTAATATCCAATTCAACCCCCTTCCTGGTTCAATATCTGGGCAACAATTGGTAATAGAGCTTAGTCTAGCATCGAAGCCTAAACAA
The DNA here is from genome assembly GCA_023653625.1 of Triadica sebifera. Classification (NCBI taxonomy): domain Eukaryota; kingdom Viridiplantae; phylum Streptophyta; class Magnoliopsida; order Malpighiales; family Euphorbiaceae; genus Triadica; species Triadica sebifera. The sequence goes on along the minus strand of CM042898.1, from coordinate 10,660,888 downwards.
CGCTAGCAAAGATCAAGATATGGCCAATGAAGGATTCCAAAGTCTTAAGCCTTACTTTGATGGAGCAAATTATGCTGATTGGAAGTTTCAGATGGAGACATATCTGGATAGTGAAGGAATTGAAGTCTGGGATAGTGTTCGGAAAGAATGGACACCACCAATTGGAAGAGGAGTTGATGATGAAGAAGAAATATTGTTAAGAGATGATTGGACAGAGCCTCAAAGAAGAGCAAACTTTAAAAACAAGAAGGCAATGACAATTCTCTCAAGCTCATTATCCATTGAAGAATGTGGCAGAATACAACACTGCCCAACTGCTTACAGCATGCGGAAAACTATCATGAAGAAACAAAGCAAGTTAAATCCAAGAAGATTCAACTTCTCACTTCAGAGTATGAGCTCTTGAAGATGAAATCCAATGAGTGAATTACTGACATGACCAACCGTCTTCTAGCCATCATAAATGGCATGAGAAAACTTGGAAAACATCTGAGCTTGGAAGATGTTAATAACAAAATCCTGAGAAGTCTTCCTCTCAAAGATTATGGTTCAAGAGTTGCCGGTATAGAAGAGGCAAATAAAGACATGAGCATCATGAATACTGATGTGCTTATTGGCAAACTTCTTACACATGAAATGGCAGTGAAAAAAGATAGAGAGCTTGAAGCAAAGCCAGAAAAAAGAAAGCCTTTGGCACTAAAAGCCTCTACTTAAAAATCTCAAGAGGAAGTTGAAAATGATGAAGAAAAGAGTGATGATGCAAATGAGGACATTGTTATGCTCTCAAGAAGGCTGAAAAGAATTATTAAGAAGAGAATGAGCAACTCTAGAAAATTTTGGCAAAGAAACCTCAAACAGACTTCTAATGGTTGACAAAGAAGTAAAGAGGAGGTAAAGTGCTATGAATGTGGGAAGAAATGGCATAATAAACCGGAATGTCCAAGGCTTAAGAAGCGTAAGAGCAAATACCAAAGAGACAATGGGGAGAAAGGTCACAAAGCTACATGGGATGACGAAAGCTCTTCAAGTGAAAAAGATGACAATGAAAGTGAAGAGGTCAACCTATGCTTCATGACTATGGAGGATCACGTCTCGGATAAGGTAGGATCACTTCACTCATACTCTTTCAATAATGATAGTAGTGATAATGATAGTAATAGTGAAGATGATGATGATGATGAGCAAAGCCTAATAGAAGTATTGAATCTAGAACTTGAGAAATATAGAAGTAAATTCAATACTTATAAGAATAACATTTCTAATTTGAAAATAAAAATGGATGCTTTAGAAAAGGAGAAATTTAAGCTTAAATCATCTAATGAATCTTTTCAAAAGTCATTAGATGAATACTCTTCAAGACCCTCAACCAATTCCTTGCTCAAAGAAAACAATACTTTGAAAAATGAAGTTGAGGAACTTAGAAACTCCATTTCAAAATTTCACAAGGGAAATGAGAGTTTAGATACTCTCATTGTGTCTCAAAGACCACCTTTAATCAGACATAGTCTAGGATTTAAGGGTACATCATCATCTTCTCACAAGACTACTTTTGTTCAGTCAAGTGAACCTCATATCTCCACATTTGCTGTAACAGCCCCATGGGCTAAGTGCACAAAATACACTAAATCTTCTATATATAAGAGGGATGATCAAGGATTGGTAAGCCTAAGAAATAAACCTCAAAAGGCTAATCATGCCTTTTTGTATAAGAAGCATGCATCCAGAAAAGCACCAATTCATCATGATTGTGCATGCCATTGCTCTCAAACTCAGTCTAATAGAAATATGGCATTCAAAAGCATTGTAAGACCAAAAAGCATTTTTAGACCTAAACAATGCAATTATTGTATGAAATTTGGTCACATAAATAAACATTGCTGGATAAGAAAGGCTCATTGGGAACCTTCATGTGCTAAACCCCAAGGACCCAAGCTCATTTGGGTCCCTAAAAATCATACTTGAATTGTGATTCTATAGGTATGCCTTAAGTCCACAATAAACAAAAATGCTTGGCTAGTAGAAAGTGGATGCTCAAGGCATCTGACAGGAGATAAAGAACTTTTCAATGAAATCAAAAGTATTGATGGAAGTAAAGTTACCTTTGGAAACAATGCTAAGGGTAAGGTAATTGGCATTGGCTCTGTTGGTATTAATGGTACTAATTTCATTAAAGATGTCTAGCTTGTTGATGGCTTGAAACATAACTTGTTAAGTGTAAGTCAATTATGTGATAAAGGAAACAAAGTAATCTTTACTTCCAATGAATGTCTTGTAACCTTTTTCATTGGACAAGAGATATTTAAAGGAAATAGAGATATCAATACCTACATAATAGACTTACACAAAATATCTAATCATTCCTCTAAGTGTCTTGTGTCTACTAGTGATGAATCTTGGCTTTGGCATAGAAGGCTTGGTCATGCAAGCATGAATTTAATTCAAAGCCTCAGCATAGGAGAGCTGGTAAAGGGACTGCCAAAAATCAAATTTGAAAAAGACAAGATATGTGAACCTTGCTAAAGAGGAAAACAACACAAGTCATCCTTCAAATCCAAAAACATTGTAAGTACCTCAAAACCACTACAACTCCTGCATCTAGATTTGTTTGGACCTACTAGAATTGCAAGCTTAGGAGGTAAACACTATGCCTTTGTCATCGTAGATGATTACTCTAGATTTACTTGGGTAATTTTCTTAGCCCAAAAGAGTGATGCCTTTGAAACTTTCAAAAATTTTGCTAAAAGAGTTCAAAATGAAAAAAGGATATTGTATTTCAAAAATAAGAAGTGACCATGGAAAAGAATTTGAAAATGAAAACTTTGAAAGCTTTTGTCTTATGGTATTTAGCAGAATTTTTCATCTCCTAGGACACCTCAAAAAAATGGGGTAATCGAAAGGAAAAATCAAACTTTAATTGAAATGGCTTGAACAATGCTCAATGAGTATGGTTTACGAACTTACTTCTGGGTCGAAGCCATAAATACTGCATGTTATATTTCAAATCGAGTTTTCAAAAGACCTCTCTGAAACAAAACTTCATTTGAGCTATGGAATGGAAGAAAGCCTTTGATATCATACTTTAGAGTATTTGGATGCAAGTGCTTCATAGTGAATACCAAGGACAACCTTGGAAAATTTGCCTCTAAATCTGATGAGGGTATATTTTTAGGAAACTCTACAACTAGCAAAGCATATAGAGTATTTAATAAAAAGTCATTAACTTTTGAAGAATCTATGCATGTTGTTTTTCATGAATCTAGTAGGCTTGATCTTATGAAAGGTAGTGTTCTTGATGATGTTGTAGGTACCATGGAAAGACTTGATCTTGAAAATGAAAGAGAAGAAAATGATCAAGAAGATTCACATCAAGATGATTCTCTATCTTCAGCTCGAGAGGAAAACAGGTAAGAGCTCCCAAAGGAATGGAGATTGACAAAAGATCACCCTAAAAAGCATATCATTGGTGATCTTACAAGGGGAGTAAGTGCTAGATCTCATCTCAAACATTTAGTTTTTGACCTTGTTTTTTTTTCTCAAATTGAGCCTAAAAATATTGATGAGACTATTTATGATGAAAGTTGGGTGATTGCCATGCAAGAGGAACTCAACTAATTTGAGAGAAGTAAGGTATGGACCTTAGTTGTTAGACCCAAGGAGCATCAAATCATAAGAAGCAAATTGGTATTTAGAAATAAACTAGATGAACAAGGTTCAATAACTAGGAATAGGGCTAGGTTAGTTGCAAAAGGATGTAATCAGGAAAAAGGAATAGATTATGATGAGACCTATGCTCCTGTAGCTAGATTAGAAGCCATAAGAATACTTTTAGCATATGCATGCCACATGAATTTCAACTCTTTCAAATGGATGTAAAAAGTTCCTTTTTAAATGGCTTTATAGAAGAAGAAGTTTATGTAGAACAACCACCAAGTTTTGAAAGCTATGATTTGCCCAACCATGTATTTAAACTTTCAAAGCTTTATATGGTTTGAAACAAACCCCAAGAGCTTGGTATGAAAGACTAAGTTCGTTTCTCTTGGAAAATAATTTTACAAAGGGGAATGTTGACACTACATTATTTATTAAAAAGCATAAGCATGATACTCTAATTATTCAAATTTATGTTAATGACATCATATTTGGGTCTACTAATGAATTGTTTTGTCAAGAATTTGCTAAGTGTATGACAAGGGAATTCAAAATGAGCATGATGGGTGAGCTAAAATTCTTCCTCGGTCTACAAATAAAACAAGGCAATGAGGGCATATTCATCAACTAATCCAAATATGCCAAAGACTTACTTAAGAAATTTGGAATGGAAGGATGCAAAAATGCCAAGACTCCAATGAGCATATCAACAAAATTGGACAAGGGTGAAAAGGGTAAGAGCATTAATGAAGAGCTCTATAGAGGTATGATCGGATTACTTTTATATCCTACTACCACTAGACCCGACATAATGTATAATGTATGCTTATGTGCTTGCTTTTAATCATGTCCTAAAAAGTCTCATTTAAATGCAGTAAAAAGAATTTTAAAATATTTACATGGCTCATTGCATTTAGGTTTATGGTATCCTAGAAATTCATCCTCTCACATTATAGGATATTCAGATGCTAATTACGCTGGAAGTCTTTTAGATAGAAAAAGTACTTCAGGTACTTGTCACCTTATTGGAGAATGTTTAGTTTCTTGTTTTAGCAAGAAACAAGTTTCAGTTGCTCTTTCTAAACAACAACTTAAGGATTATGGTCATAGTATGAACCATATACCTATTAGAGATGACAATACAAGTGCTATAAATCTATCTAAGAATCCCATTCAACATTCTAGAAGTAAGCATATTAACATAAGACATCATTTTATTAGAGATCATGTTCAATATGGAGATGTTGTATTGGAATTTATAAGCACAGACAATCAATTGGTAGATATCTTCACTAAGTCTCTAAATGAGGAAAGATTTAATTTCATAAGAAAAGATCTTGGTATGATTGATAGATTAACTTTATGATTGGAAAAATTGTCGAACCTTGATTGTTAATCTTGTGTCTTTTGTCTCATCTTTTTAGATATGAAATAGCTAATTTGATAGAAATGTATGTTATAGGGGATAGAAGCTCCTTAGAAATGCTTTAGTCTTGTTTTAGACTTAATTTTATTTAATGAGGATTTTAGGCAATTCACGCTCATGACATATATTCACGACCGTGATCATAATCGCCAAAAGCTCCAGTAGCTTTCACGACTTTCTTCACGACATGCTTCACGGTTGAAGGTAGTGAAAACTAGTTTTCATGCCCATAACCTTTTTCTATCACCCCTATGAAACCCTATGTTCACGCCCGTGATGCTTATTCACGACCGTGAACATTTCTACCAAAAACTTATAGAAGCATTAACGCTTTGTGTCACACTCTGTTTCATGGTCACAAGTAGTGAAAATTGTACTTCACGCCCTTGACTTGTTTGTCACCACCGTGATATTTCATCATTTATGCCCGTTACCTTTAATTGTCACGATCGTGAATAGTTTCATATCTCTCTTCATGGGTAGAGCGTCTCTTCAGCAAACCGTGAACATGACATTTCACGCCCGTGACTTAGTTGTCACGCCTGTGAAGATGTCGGCTATAAAACATTTTTACAGTTATTTCTCTCATTTCCTACTCTCCAACTTCTCTCATTTATCACCATTGAATACCATTTTGAAGATTCCAGTCCCCTAGCAACTTATTCCATCTATAAATATCTTCGAAAACTTTCTCCATCATCAGAAATCAAAACACCTTAGGTTCTACTCCAAAATTTCCATCGGATTTTCACTCTTCAAAAATACATTTCTCAATCAAAAATGGAAACCGACTCCTCCAAAGGTACTAGAAAGAAGTCTCATTCTCCAAGAAGGTACATGGACTACCTTCTAAACATTATTCTGGAGCACAATCATCCAAGATACTCGGTTCTCAATAAAAGACCACTCTTTTCCTCTCGATCATTTGAGTGGAAAACTTTTAGAACACTTGGACTCGAGACAAGCATGACAGAACAACTCTAGACTTGTCATCTGAAAGATTTCATCGATATCCATCAACCAACGCTAAAGGAACCAACTCTAGAGTTCCTGAGCACCCTGCAATTTCTCCTACCAGCACGGTGAAATTCCAACTTTGCAAGCATCCGAACACCCTCTCTGCCACAAAGTTTGGTGACATATTCAACTTTCCCTCTGACAGTATCCTGAATGAGAGTAAGGTGGAGTTCTATGCTACTCACGCATGGACTCACTTCGGGCTTGATTGTAGCTGGGACGTTAAAAAGATGAAAAGCACCCACCTTCGATCCCTAGTGCATAATTACTTGCATAGGTTTCTAACCTATAGCATTTTTGTCGGAGGAGACAGCAATGGATCAATTCAGAAGTCCGAGCTCTTTCTCTTGGAGATGGCCCAAAGAGGCCTAATAGTGGCTTTATCTCGATGGTTTGCAAACCATCTTCTGTCAATTGCCACCAAGCCCTCCGGAGACATTCAGATTGGTGGGTATGTGACTCACCTTGCTATCAAGATGGGGTTTTTAAAGCTAGAGGAGCACCATTTCAACCTTATACCAGCACATCCTCGAGACCGACTAGACATTGAGTCCTTTATCAAAATGGGAGTGGTTGTTTGTATAGTTCATGAAAATAACATCTACTACCGATTCACCAACACTGCTGGTGAGATTATTTGGGAGGACAATGACTCGGATGACTTCAAAGCTGGCCTCCAAGGAATCTAGCAGAGGAAGAGAGTTCGAGTTGAGATGGTGCCTGCAGAGGTTGAGCAGGAAATTGGACAATCCTCTGCCTCAACACCAAACTTGGCTCAGCAAGTGGTTTATCTCTTGGCACCATGGTTTGAGCAATTGCAGGCTTCGATGGATGAGAGGTTAGAGAACCTCAAAGATTTCATGGAGTCTCGCACGGAGAGCCTCGAGGCGAAAGTAGCTCGCCTTAGAGATGGGATGTCCGACTCAAAATCTAGCTAGACTAGATGTTAGCTATGTTATTTTTTTAGCTTGTTTGATGTAGGACTTTCAATTTCTTTTCAAATCTTTGTATTTGTCTTTTTATATTAATATAATTGCTTTTGTTTTTCATTATAATTTATCTTTTTGTTATTATTTTTGTCGATGACAACAGGGGGAGAACCTAGCAATATATTATATTTAAAGTTAAATGCAATATATTTGAAATACTTATTTTGAATCAAATGAATATGCAAGTATGCAAATGAGTTGATATACCTTAAATATACCTTAAGTATACTTTGCATATACCTTGATGCAAGTTACACGAATGAATATGCACTTGATATACTTTAAATACACCTTAAATATACTTTGCACATACTTAACTTGTCTTAAGTAAAAATTTGGTATACATTGGATATACCTTGCATATTTTGATGCTACACTTCATCATTCTTTACAATTCTTATACTTCAGTAATTTTTTTTATCTTAAGCATCTTTTGAGGGGGAGACTTCTCAAAAGCATATATTGCTAGATTATTTGTCACCATCAAAAAGGGGGAGATTGTTGAACCTTGAGGGGTATTTTTGTCATTTTGATGCTAACAAATAAAATAGCAATAATGTATTTAACATACTTTTTTTCCAAGTTCATTGAACAGGGTATGGAACATGATAGCAAGAATGGAGAATGGAAGACTAACCTTAGAAAGACAGAAAATGATGAAATAGCATGTTCACTCCCGTGACCTTATATGTCATGCCTGTGATGAAGCTTCGCGCCAACTATCCAACATTTAAAGTTCACGGCCATGAAGAATGATAGCAACCGTGAATGATCATATCAGTCATGACTGTGAAAGAAAGTCACGCCTGTGAAAAGACATGACTAATTCCTCCATAGAGCTTCACAGCCAGAGTCACTACTTGGACCACGGCTAGGAAGGATGTTCACGCCCGTGAATATATAATATCAAGCCCATGATCAAACACTTCAAATCTTTCCAGAATGTTTCACGGCCAAAGTCACCACTCAAGTCACAGCTTGGAAGAACAGTCACGACCGTGACACTCATACTCACGACCTTGAAGGAGGAAAGAAAAACATGTCAGTCACGAAAATAAGAGTTGGTGCAACGGCTATTTCTGCATTAAATGCAACCAAACAGCTATAATTTTCCATGGAAGTATAAATGCAAGTCATTTATAAATCTAGAACAAGAGAATAGCTAATACTTCTAATCAAAATCTTGTTGTAAGCCATTTGTGCATTTAATACTTTCAAAACAAACATTTATTCTCTGTAAAAATCTTTTTGCTCATTATTCTTTGAGTATTATAGATTTGTAAGTGCTTCTCTTTGTAATCTACTACTTAAGTGAGTTTGGGTATTTTGAGTTAAGAGTAGAATACTTGTAAGGGTTATTTGTGTGAGTCTTTAAAACACAAGGAATTGGTTTATTGTGTGAGCCATTAAAACACAAGTGATTTATGGGTTAGGTGTGATCCATTGTTAGAAACACCATAGTTGAAAGAGAGCTTGTAAAAATCCATTGTAATACTTAGTGTGTTAGTGAAACTCCCAATTGAGATTGGAGGGAGAAGTAGGGTTTGTTAACACCCGAACCTCTATAAAACTTTTTGTGTGAAATCTTCCTATCCCTACTCAACTTAACTTTTCTTTCCGCACTTAAAAGTTGAAATTTTTAATATCCAATACAACCCCCCTTCTTGGTTCAATATCTGGGGAACAAATGTCAAATCTGCCAATGCAAGAAATATTGCCTTTATAAGCACAATTTCACATTAATGACTTAAATCCAATCCTAATAGATTAATCAACTTTCAAAACCAAATAAAATGTACCAAAACTAAATGTTAAGAGATTAAAAATAATAATTATTTTGCTCTCATAAGTTAGCATATACTTATTATTAAGTGCCTGAATTGATAATAATGAAATCTAAAATTTTTGGAATTAAATTTAAATTGAAGTAAAAAAATGTTTTCTACACATTATAGTTGGATTCAATTTTAATGTGCAATTAGGATTAAGTTGTTTATTCCTACTTGAATCATTTTAATAATTAATTTATTGAATTAATTATGAATTATCTAACCTGCCCTTGGGAGGGGAACAACAGCTGGAAACGGCTGCTAAACTAATTATATTTAATATTGATATTTAATATGATTAAATGACAAAAATTAAATTTGGAAATAAAATGGGTTAAATGGATAAAAACCTAATCAAATACGTAAGCAATTCTAGATTTTTTTTTTTGATATGATCAAATGATTGTCTAATTTGTATAGTTTTCTTTTAGAAATTGTTTCTAAATGCTTATATGATTATTGTATGAGATTAAATGATGAATATATGCAAAATTTCACAAGAGGCAGAATAGTTCAAAAACATAGTTTTAAGAGTTGAAACTAATTATTAGAAAAGAAAATTGAAATGTTGTTTTCTTGATTACCTTTATATTATGCATTAGATAATACATGTTAGGTATGCATGAAATGATATGATATTATGATTATAAACACAACTAATGTGATTAATCATGGTTGGATATTTGGTTTTTAGTAAATAGGGTATGCATGTCATGTCTTCTCTACTTCTCGATTGTATTTCTCGTCTCATCTCACTCCCCTCAAATGTAACTTGAGATTTTCTTATGAATAATTTATGTAATTATATTACATTGGATAAAGATAAAATTAAAGGGAAAATGAGCAAGAAGATGTAGTTGGCACTAGAAACAAAAGACATAATAGGAAATTATTTTCTATTTAATGTTCTAACTTCATGCATCTACCTAGGTTTTATCTAAAGAATTCTTTTACAACTCGACTAATTGATGTAAATATCTCCATAATCATTGCTATATTGTTAAAATAATACCTTATATATCTTGACGATTATAAGTAGATATTTAGTGCATGTTAAATATGTTGAGAGTTAAACAAAATATCTCAGATATACAAAAAGGCTAATGCCTTCTATTATTAAAGAGAGAACCAAAGTACTTTTAGAGTTTAGATTATTGGGCACACCCAAGTCCACTATACAAGAATATGTTTAAACCACAGAAATGTGATTTCTTAATTAGTGAGTTGACCTTAATTAATTACATTGGTTTGTTAGGCACACTCAAGGTCAATGTAAATTGGAGTCAATATTGGACTAGTTTAGAATCTCGTATACACATTAAGAGTTGATAGCCCAATAATTCAGTAGTTGTATGAAATGATGCAATTGTTAAGATTTATCTACCAATTAACCTAAGATGGCTTGTTGGGCACACCCAAGGCTATTCTTAGTGATATAAGATATTGACCCACTAGAATAGCTTCAATCAGGTTCTATCATATTCATTGCAAGGGCTATGGGTTTGAATAAAATAGTAAGAGTTTAAATGTGCATTGTTTAAAAATCTAATAATCATGCATACATGTATATTTTCTAATATGATATTTCTTTATCATTTTTGTTGTTAGAATTATATCATCAAATATGAATTTATGCTTAATTCTAGAGTTAAACAAGTTAACTAAACCTAACTTGCTAGATTAGCTCAGAAATTTGAGAATAGTTCTCAAATTCTAGAAGATAGCATATATCCTTCCCCTCATGCTGAAGATGCAACATATAAGAAGTATTTAGAAGATAGTGACTTAGTGGGTTACATTATACTTTCCTCCATGTCTTTTGAACTTCAAAAGCAACATAAGAACATGGACACAAACACATTTTGTACCTTTTAAAAGAGTTATTTGATGATAAAACTCGCACAGATCGATATGAGATATCTAATATGCTTTTCGTTCAAAGATGGTAAAGTGATAATCTCTAGTACAACATACATTGAATGATAAATTGATATATTGAGAGGTTGGTGGCTCTAGGATTTATCATGGATTATGAATTAATTATAAATATAATTATGTAGAGTTTACTTGATAGTTATGCACAGTTTGTGTTAAACTATCATTTGAAAAAGATCTCAAACATCTATCATTGAGTTGATCAATATACTTAAGACAGCTGAGCCTTCTATCAAGAAAGAGTAAAAGACTATGATGATGGTCGACTCTTTTACTCCTTCTAAAAAGAAGGACAAAAAAAGAAGAAAATGTATATAAAGGTTTAGGGAGGAGTGAAAAAGAAGGGAAAAGAGGCTGCATTCAAAGGAATTTGCCTTCTTTGTAGCATTAATAGCCACTAGAAAAGGAACTGTAAGACTTGTCTAGAATCTCTGAAGAAGGAGAAAGATAAGATATCATATGCATTTGCTTATACTTCATTTATATTTATTATTGACATTAATACTATTTTTAGTAAAAAATTATGAATATTGGATACCAGATGCTAGTTTCACATATGCATAGATGTGCAGTAACTAAGGAACAATAAACAACTCAAGAAGGGAGAGTCAAACCTTTATATGGGCAATCGAGTAAGAGTTATTGCATTAATTCTAGGAACTTATATACTTTTATTTTCCTAGTGGACTTCTATTAGAATGAGACAATTGTTTTTTTACTCCAGTTTTGATAAAAAAATATTATTTATGTTTCTTGTTTAAACAAAAAGGGTTTTCATTTAACTATTAGTAACAATAGAAGAGTTTGAGACTAAAATAGAAGCTAGATTATTTGCTAAATTCTCGGCATATATTGCACATCTTGAGAGTATGATAGAGGAGAGTACTAGGAAGTCATCTCAAATTGGCCCTGATATGGAGATGGGTCCTTCATTTGCTCGCCCAACTCCTAGTAGTTGTCAGTCTGTGGACCCACCATTTCCAATATCAGAATTACAGGTAAAAATTTTGAATTTCATTACTTCCACTTCCACTTTAATCTAGCTAATATTAATTTTTTTTGTTTTTGCAGACACCTACATCATGCAGACTTGCTACCATTAATGAAGGTAAGCAGGTGATTGGGGCAAGGGGGATGGTTTATCCATCCCTTATTGATGCTATGTTGCACAATCGACCTATCATGCTCAATCATGTCAAGGTATCTGTAGATGAAGTATTATCTGGCTGTCATGAAGCCAAACTTGCTGTGCCTACTGAATACTTAACTACAGTTGGGAAAGCAGAAGGTAGTTTTGTTCAATGGCCACAACATCTCGTGGTTCTTGGAGAGGTAATAATTCCTAAACTTATAAAAAAATAAAATATAGATTATCGCATTTCATATATCATAATATAACATAATTTATTATTAATTGATAGGAACTTAAATCTAAGCCATTAAAGAAGGCTCCAAAGAATAAACAAGGTAGCGGTTTATCGAAAGAATTAGCTAAAAGGCAACATGGGTCTTTAGTTAATGAGAAAATTTTGGCAACTTTGAGTGGTGACATGAGGTTGATGCGTGAGATGGTTGCTAAATTGCCTACTGGGTATATTTTTGAAGTTCTTGCAGACATTACAGTGTTTAAGTATCCAGTAGATAATCAAATAATTCATGTTAGTATGGAAGACATCGCTCAACTCTTCTCTATGGAATGGCTTGATGTCTCGATCATTCATATATTTATGATGTAAGATGATAATATTTATTATAATATTATAAGATTGATTTAAAAAATACAAAAATAATACTTATGTATGTATTGTGATTCATGCATGCAGGTACCTTCATAACTTGTGCGATACATTCTTTATATCGTCGATCGGATTTCTTTGTTCAACAATGCTTCGTTGATGTTCACAGAGACTAACTTAGCAGAAAGATATATTATAAAAGCTTTGAAGGAACAAAGAGATAAACATTTCATTCTACTACCATACTTTCAGAAGTAAGAAATATTTACATTCATGTTTGCATAATTTTTATTCTCAATATTTTTACTAACTTCAACATATTTTTATATCTCTAGTAACCATTGGATGTTGATTATATTATGCTATGAACGGAGTGAGACAATTTTCATGGATCCTCTAGCTCGTGGCAGCCACGATATAAGTCTGAAACCTCAGATTAACCTGTAAGTTATAATACTACTAGCTAATAGTTTCTACAATGTTTGTAGCGTTTTCAATATTAATGCCGCTTTTGATATACACTTATTTTTCAGAGCCTATAGAACTTATGCTATAAAAGGTGGAAAAAATAAAGGTGCTAGGTTAAAATGAAATGACATTTCGGTGAGAATTTTATATTTTGAATTACTAGTTAGATTAAAGTTTTATGATTTTATAATCCTTTATTTGGCATGAGTCTTTATTGTTTTTTCTATTTTAAGTGTCCTCAACAATAAGGAAGTGTTGAATGCAGATATAACATCATGAGGTATATGTACGAAATTATCGTATAACATAACAGTGATACAACATTTCTTAAGGTATGTTCTTTCAAATACTAGTCAGTTTATATTAAAAGTATGATATATAACTAGCGATTAATTTATTCATTTCTAACATATTTTCTATTATTTATTTGATTTGTCTTGTAGGCTTTTGAAAATGGATCATATAGTCAATATCAAATAGATGAAATTCGACATATGTGGTCAAATTATTTTATGAGAGAGTGTATGTAATCTTTTTATTTACTTTTGTAAAATATTTCATATTAATGAAAAATACAATTTTAAATTGAAGAATTTTGAAGAACTTGTGGATTAATTATTTTCATGTGAATTGTTTTAGGCATGATGAGGTATTGCTTTGATTTATTTAATTTTTTTTAGTTTGTGTTGTCCTGTGAATTCTTGATTATTGAGTATTTGTGATTGAATGTTGGATGACTATTGTGGCTTATTGAAGCAGAATTATTATGAAATTTGAAGCGCGAATGTTACATATGAATGATAGCACTATAATATGAGATTTAATTAAAAAAAAAGACAATAGTCGTCTGTCGTTTAATAATAGCAGACACATATAATCAGTTATATGTGTCTGTCGTTAAAACTAGCAGACGCGTATAACCTGATTATATACGTCTGCTATTATTAAATGACAGACGCGTATAATCAGGTTATACGCGTCTGCTATTATTAAACAACAGACGCGTATAACTAATTATATGCGTCTGCTATTATTAAACGATATACGCGTATAACTGATTATATCCGTCTGTCACAACGACAGACATATAAAATTTATATTATATGCGTCTCCTATATATGTATTTACTATTTGACAGACTCATAAAATGCAAAATAACAGACACATATAACTCTATTATGTATTAGTGGTCGCCTTTTTAACACAACCTGTTTAGACCTCATCTTCTATTGTGCAGACTCGTCGCCTTCCTACGTTCTCTCAATTATTTACCATTACCATTATCATTTCCAATTTTCTTTTTCCTTGCGTTCTTTCTTTTTGCAGTTGCTTACTTAATCATGGAGATGGTTGTATCAACGTGTGCTTATTTAACAAGTGTGCTTCTTTTGGGCTATGATGTACTTCTATTTTTTTTTTTGCTGTAATTTAGGCATATATTCCTTAAAATTGCTTTAGGCGTGTTTGCTTCTTAATTCTTATTGTAGCAAGACAATATCCTCATTGTATTGACAAAATAATGACTAATCATAGAAAGAGATACATGCAGTAGTTGTAATTGAGGTTCCCTCCCGTTTTCTAGATCTTTTTTTGAGAAGCCATCTTGATTTTTTTTGTTATTCAAATTAATTTATTCGTAATTTCAGATGAAATTCATCTTGATCTTTAAAAACTAGTTTTGCCAAATTTCAAATTTTTACTTTTATTTTTTAGGCTCTGCAGATCCCACTCAAATTTGTCCTCTTCTATATATATTTCGATTCTTTTGTATTTTAGGAATTTAGTTTCACTTTTACCACTAATACTCAATTATTAATCTTATTTAGGGGTTACATTATTTAGATACAAATCTTATGGCTTAAATTTAAGATATTTTCTGTATAAAAAATTAATTTGATATATCTTTTGTTAATTTATCCAAAAATCAGTCAAATATAGATAATTTATTGAATCGAAATAACAAACCGAACTAAGATATATCAGTTCGGTTCTAATTACTATAATAATCGGTTATTTTAGTTTTAATCAATTGAGTTAGATTCAAAATTGAACTGAGTGAATGCTTGCCTGGAAGGCTTTGAAATTTCATTCAAAGTAACATCAATTAATGCAAGGCTTATAATAACATGTGACGAAGGAAATCAGCAAAGTGATGACCCTTTCCTTGGAAGCAACAACCAACAAAGTTTTTTATAAAGTGATGTCCCCATTTCACTTGAAGTGTGATATACAAATTAAAAACAATATTAGATGCTATCAATTTTATAATTTTTTTTTATCAAAATTTATTTTTATACTATATATAAATATTAAAAAAGTATATAAATTCAAATGAAAATAAAGTAAAAAAATATGTCTTAAATATTTCATTAATTTCTGAAATGAACATTTAAAGTAAAATAAAAAGAAAAAGAAAATTTAAAATAAACAAAAAAAATTAGTTATTTCAAGTTATTGTGGGACAAATCATAAATCCCTTCTTTATTTATTCTTTCCTTCAAATTTTATAGGCAATGTTTTTAAAAATAGTTTAAATCGAACCCCTTGAATCGGTTTGATTTGGCTGACTATATATATATAAAAGTAATCGATTCAGTAGCTAATATTGGAGCGGCAAGAAGGCTTTATGCTTTCTATAGAGTCACGAGTTCGACCTTACAAAGCCTTATTCTTTTTTTATTTTTTTTTTCAGATTCATTGAATATCATTGAAATTGTGTCGTTTTATGAATTTAAGTTAAACTTTCTAGATCATATCATCATACATAGAAGAACATACGATTAAAAAATCGAAATTACCAAAAATTAAGCCCACTGTCGGCAATTTGGTTCATCACACATGAAGTTAAAAAATCAAAATTACCAAAAATTGCAATTTCTCACAAAATATTTCACATGTCCAATTTGCATCAAATTTTAAACATAATATCATGTAGGCATTATATGATATGAAAATCATGGCTAAATTTGACTCTAATACCATTTTTGGTAAAATGAGAACTAATCTTATATCATTGTTAGTAAATGAGAAAGACTAACTTTATTGGGGAAGCGGTATAATCTTTGGTGTTGCCTAGATAATCACCAAGAAAGGAGATGAATTGGTGGCAAATTAAAAATTTTGGCAAAAAAAAAAAATATAAATGAAGTATATGGAAGTGAGAAATAATACACGATTTATAGAAGTTCGGATATTGACAAACTTTGCGTCCTCTCTTCAATCTCTATTAGGTATTTTCATTATCTCACTCAAAAATATATAATGGAGTTTTGCTTGTGAGACGCTTATAACACCTATTCTATACTTACGTTATGTAAGCTTATGCGATTATAACCAATATATGAAAAAAAAAAATTTCTTAATTTAATTTAATAACCATTTTATTAGCACTTTATTAATTTTTTTTATTTTTTTAAAAATTTCGGCAGCATAACGACTATATATTAACTACCCAACTTGCACTGCAAACAATCCACAACCTATTTTTGGGCACAACAATACAAATATAATACAAAATATTCTTTATTCAACCACAAAGTCAACATTCCATCCTTTACACATATACATATAATAATTCATAAATATTTTTATCAAAATGTATACATAATTTATATGTATATATATATATATATATACACATGTCATATTTAATAATAACATACTATTATTTTGTTCTTCTGTTTGCTCCTAAAATTTGTACGCTTGCTCCTGTACCTTTCTCGCTATTATCCGCACGCAGTCAAATAATTATGTGCTGAGCATTAAAATACCAAGCGGTGATTACTAATCTAAGAATTTCCATTAACTTATATTTTCATTCATATATGCAATATTATATTTACTATACTATTTAGATTTTCTCTTTAATATATTTATTATTCTTTTTATCAATACTTTACTATTATTTATCCTTAATTCACTATTTAATATCATCATTCAATTAACAATTTTTCTCAATTAATCTTATAGTTTTTTTGTTCTTTTTTTCAATTTTCTCATAAACTTTCATTTTCTTTCAATTTAATCATTTTTCACTTTACTTCTTTAATTTACCATTCTTTTCTTGCTTCTCTTTTTTTTCTTTTTAATTTTTTGTTTAGCTACAAATTTCATTTTGGTTCATAAATTTCCAATTATTTACAATCATGCTACTAATTATTTTATTTTTCATTTATTTTCCTTTTAACATAACTTAACATTTTTCTTTCACTTAACATTTATTTTTTTCAATTTTACTATTTTTGTCATATGAATCACTTTTATCATTATTATTATTATACAATTTTTATCATTTTTATCACATATATCATAATTTTCACTTATATCATTTTTACCATATTTATCACTTTTATCATTTTTCACTTTATTCTTTTTTATCATATTTTTCATTTTTTAAATCACTTTTATTCATATTTGTCCATAGTTTCAATCCGATAGAAAATTTTCGGACCAGATACATGAGATGTGGATTTCAAAAGTCCACTATATTGAAAAGTGACATCGCATGACCATCCGAGCACTGTACTGTACACTGATTACTAAATCACTATCACTAAAGTAGATCGTCATTGGCCTATATAAGCGAGATGTCATGACCCACAACTAGATAATGGTGTCCCTATGGCTAGACAATTATATAGTGGGTTAGATTTAACTATCAGAAAAATAACTAAAGAAAATATATTATTCCTTTAATTCAATTTCCATTAAATTCATAAATTCCATTATTTTTACATTATTAATTACTTAACATTTTATTCAACAATAACTATAGTCTTTTACCACAATTTTCGTTCTAATATATCAAGATTTCATCATTAATAATCAATGAAGTCATTAAACTCACTAAATACACTTTATCCATTTTATTTCCTTTCATGCATAAAATAATCAATAATTAGAAAAATATTCAATATATATTTTAAAAATTTACAATAAATTTCTACACGCTCAATATCTTGTTTTCTTGCATTTTATGTGTTGCCCAGATATTAAGCCAAGAAGGGGGGTTGAATTGGAGTTTTAAAAACTAACTTTAAAGTGCAGAAATAGACAGTTAATTTTAGAAGGGATAGAGAAAATTTGACACACAGATTTATAGAGGTTCGGGTGTTAACAAACCCTACTCCACTCCCCAATAGCAATTGGGAGTTTCACTAACACACTAAGTGTTACAATGGAGTTTTACAAGCTCACTCCCAACTATGGTGTTTCTCACAATGGCTCACACCTAACACATAAATCCGTTGTGTTTTAATAGCTCACACAATAACCAATTCCTTGTGTTTTACAGGCTCACACAAACAACCTACACTTTGTGTTTTACAGGCTCACACAAACAACCTACACTTTGTGTTTTAGAGGTTTACACAACTAACCCTTACAAGTGTTCTACTCTTAACCCAGAACTACCCAAAGCTCACTTGAGTAAAGATTACAGAGAGAACCACTTATAAATCTTTATTGCTCAAATATGAGGAGCAAAAATATTTTTACAGAGAATTGATTTGTTCTCAAAGTATGAAAGTACAAATAGCTTGTGATTTTAAGTATATGATAATCTTTTGTTTTTCTTATCATCCTCTCATTCCTTAATGCATAAATGACTTCCATTTATGCTCCCAGGGCTGAATATAGCCATTGGGGTGCATTACATAAGAAACTAGCCGTTGTACCAACCAAAAAATCGCGCCTGACATTTTTCTCTTTCATTATTCACGGGCGTGACTATGCTTGTCACGGGGGTGAAAGTTCTTCCCAAGCCGTGACTGAAGTGGTGACCTTGGTCATGAAGCTCTCTGGAATGTTTTGACATATTGAGTCACGAGCGTGACATACTCATTCACAGGCGTGACGAGCTTCCCAGTCGTGATTCAAGTGGTGGCTCTAGTGGTGAAGCTCTCTGGATGAAATTGCATGCATCTTCACGGGAGTGACACCTTTATTCACGGGGGTGACAATCTTCCCAGCCGTGAGCCAAGTGGTGACTCTGGTCGTGAAGCTCTCTGGATGAAATTGCATGAAGTTTCACGGGGGTGACACCTTTATTCACGGGGGTGACTGAAATGCTTACTTCACGGTTTGTTTTTCCTTCATGGCTGTGAACTTCAAATGTTGGTTTTGGTAACGGTTAGCTTCCTTCACGGGAGTGACTCCTAGAGTCACGACAGTGAACATGCTACTACTTGATTTTTCTTTCTCAAGGATTATTCTTCTAATTCTCCATTCTTGCTATTTTAATTCATGTCCTGTATAATATACTTACAAAAACAAGTATGTTAAATACAATATTGCTATATTATATGTTATCATCAAAATGACGGAAAATACCCCTCAAGGTTAACAATCTCCCCCTTTTTGATGGTGACAAATAATATAGCAATATGTGATTTTGAGAAGCCTCCCCCTCAAAGTATACTTAGGATAAAAAATTATAATGTGCAAGAATAGTAAATAATGATGTAGCATTAAACTAGATTTTAAGTATATGCAAGTTATATGAGAAGCATATCCAATACGTACCATAATTCCTTTTCAAGACATAAAGTATATGTAAGGTATATTTAAGGTATATCATGGCATGTTTTTATTTGTAACTTGCTTTAAGGTATATGCAAAGTATACTTAGGGTATATCTATGGTATATAAAAACTTAATTTTCCAATTATATACTTTGCATATGAAATTTTGAATCAAGATTTTTAAACCAATTCAAAGTCAATTCACTTTTTGATTCACCAATTCCTATACCATTCTCCCCTATCATATATTGCTAGTTTTCTCCCCCTTTTGTCATCAATCAAAAAAGGATATGAAGATTGAAGTAAACAAGAACAAATATATATATCATAAAGGAAAAGGATACAAAATAAGTTAAAATATTCAGAAAAGAAATTTAAAAATTTCCTACACAATGAAAACATAAAAATGACAAACAAGCTAAAAAATGATCAAATTTAGGCTACACTTTAGCCTATCTCCTAGCCAGACATCCTATCATGAAGCCTAGCTACTTCAGCCTCAAGGCTGTCCATCCGAGACTCCATGAAGTCCTTGAGGTTCTCCAACCTCTTGTCCATGGAAGTCTGTAGCTGCTCAAAATGTGGTGCCAAGAGGTCGACCACCTGCTGCGCTAAGGATGGTGTGGAAGCTGAGGATTGTCCAATGTCCTGCTCGACTGCTGGAGGTGCTTCCTCAATCCGAGCCCTCTTTTTCTGCTGGACTCCCTAGAGGCCTGCTTTAAAATCCTCCGTGTCATGATCTTCCCAGATAATCTCTCCAGCAGTATCAGTGAAGCGGTAGAAGATATCGTTCTGAAAAACGATTCTGACAGCCGCTCCCATCTTGATGAATGACTCGACATCCAGCCTATCTTGAGGATGTGCAGGAATGGTATTGAAGTGATGGTCATCCAGCTTCAAATAATTGAGCTCCACTGCAATATGGGTGACATATGCCCCAATCAAAATATCTCCTGTGGGCTTGGTGGCAATGCAGAGAAGATGGTTTGCAAACCATCTGGAAAGTGCCACTGTGACTCCCCTGTGAGCCATCTCAAGGAGGAAGAGCTCTGACTTTCTGATTGTTCCATTACTTTCTCCCCTAGCAAAAATGCTATAGGTTAGGAACCTATGCAAATACCTGTGTACTGGGGCCACGAGATGAGTGCTCTTTGTCTTCTTCACGTCCCAGCTACAATTATATCCAAAATGAGTCTAGGCTAGAGGAGCAGAGAATTCAACCTCAGTCTCATTTAGAATGCCATCAGATGGTAGGTTGAACAATTCTCCAAATGCGATGGCACTGAGGGTGTTAGGATTATTGCAGAGTTGGAATTTCACCACTCCAGTTGGTGAAACCTGCAAGGTGCTGAGAAATTCCAGCATTGGCTCCCTCAGAGTCAGCTGATGAATTTCAACAAACTCTTTGAGATGACAGGCTTGTAGTTGCTCTGTCATAGCCATCTCAAGCCCGAGACTACGGACTGTCTGCCAATCGAAGGACCTTGATGATAAAAGAGGTCTCTTCTTCAAAGTTGCATACCGAGGATGGCAACTCTTCGGAATGCGGTTCATGAGGTAATCTCCATAGCTCTTAGGTGCATGGGACTTCTTTCTCTTTCCCTTAGATGAAGCAGACTCCATATTTGAAGAAATTAGTTGTTGATGGAGTCGAAGATAATTTTTGATAGAGAATTTGATGTAAAACCCTAGAAATGTATGATTTCTGCTGAAGATTCGAACTTTTGGTGGTATTTATAGTGAAATTTCAAGTCTTTGGGGTCAGAATCTTCAATGTCTCAATGAATGAGAGTAAATGAGAGCGGTTTTGGGAGATGGAGAGTTGAAATGAAGGTTGTAACCGACTGTTTTCTTATATATTCGATACATTCACGGGCGTGACTTATGGTTTCACGGGCGTGAATGGTCGTGTTCACGGTTTGCTGAAGCAGTATTCCACCCGTGAATGAAGGCGTGAATAATTTCACGAGTGTGATCGATGAACATCATGGGCGTGAAATCATAGGTCACGGGGGTGAATATAACATCACGGCCGTGAACTGTTGAATTTCACTACTTATGCCCGTGAAACAAGCCGTGACACAAGGCGTGAAAGCTTCTGTGAGTTTTGGGGTGTAATTATTCACGGGAGTGAAAAAGCGTCACGAGCGTGAAAGTCCATTTTCATGGACATGACTCAAGCCGTGAAACTAAGGTTCACCACTTGAAGCCATGAATCATGTCGTGAACCAAAGTCGTGAACGACACTGCCTCTTTGGGCCACTTAAGTCACGGGCATGAATATATGTCACGGGCGTGACTCCCCTATAATTTTCATCAAATTGAAATTAAGTTCTACAACAAGACTAAATCATTTCAACAAAGATTCTACTTCATAAAACATGAATTCTCATCAAAATTTCTATCTTATAACTTGTGATATGATTTAAGATCAACAATTAAGATTTCATATTCTTGCAATCACAAGGTTAATCCATCAATCATACTTAGTTCTCTTTTAATGAAATTAAATCTTTCCTCATTTAGAGACTTAGTGAAAATATCTGCTAATTGATTTTCTGTGCATATAAATTCTAATTCAACATCTCCATATTGAACATGATCTCTAATAAAGTGGTGTCTAATGTTAATATGTTTACTTCTAGAGTGTTGAATAGGATTATTTGAAAGATTTATAGCACTAGTGTTGTCACATTTTATAGGTATATAGTTCATCTCAAGTTGTTGTTTCATGCAAAGAATTTGTTTACAACAACATCCAACTGCTACATATTCAGCTTCAGCAGTTGAGAGAGCAACTGAAACTTGTTTCTTGCCAAACCAAGAAACCAAACATTCTCCAATGAAGTGACAAGTACCTGAAGTACTTTTCCTATCCAAAAGACTACCAGCATAGTCTGCATCTGAATATCCTATAATATAAAAAGATGAATTCCTAGGATACCATAAATCTAGATGCAATGTTCCATGTAAATATCTTAAAATCCTTTTTACAGCATTTAGATGAGATTATTTAGGACATGATTGAAATCGTGCACATAAGCAAATACTATACATAATATCTGGTCTAGAAGCAGTGAGATATAAAAGTGATCCGATCATACCTCTATAAAAGCTTTTCATTAATGCTTCTACCCTTTTCATCTTTGTCCAATTTTGTTGATGTGCTTATAGGAGTCTTGGCATTTTTGCATCCTTCCATACCAAATTTCTTGATTAAGTCTTTGGCATATTTGGATTGGTTGATGAATATGCCCTCATTGCTTTGCTTTATTTGTAGACCAAGGAAATACTTAAGTTCTCCCATCATGCTCATTTCAAATTCCCTAGTCATTTACTTAGCAAATTCTTGACAAAGCAGCTCATTAGTAGAACCAAATATTATATCATCAACATAAATTTGAACAATAAGTATATCATGCTTATGCTTTTTGATGAATAGTGTAGTGTCAACATTTCCCTTTGTGAAGCTATTTTCTAATAAAAAAGAACTTAGTCTCTCATACCAAGCTCTTGGAGCCCGTTTTAAATCATACAAAGCTTTTGAAAGTTTAAAAACATGATTTGGCAAATCATAGCTTTCAAAACCTGGTGGGTGTTCTACATACACTTCTTCATCTATATAACCATTTAGAAATGCACTTTTCACATCCATTTGAAAGAGTTTGAAATTCATGTGACATGCATATGCTAAGAGTATTCTTATAGCTTCTAATCTAGCTACATGTGCATATGTTTCAGCATAATCTATACCTTCTTCCTGATTATATCCTTTTGCAACTAGTCTTGCTTTATTTCTGGTTATTAACCCTTGTTCATCTAATTTATTTCTAAATACCCATTTGCTGCCTATGATTGGATGATTCTTGGGTCTAGGTACTAGATTCCATACCTTATTTATGTCAAATTGGTTGAGTTCCTCTTGCATGACAATTACCCAACTTTCATCATTAAGAGCCTCATCAATGTTTTTAGGCTCAATTTGTGAAATAAAAGCAATGTCAGTGACTAAATGCTTGAAATGAGATCTAGTACTTCCCTTGATAGATCACCAATTATTTGCTCTTTTGGATGATCTTTCGTCATTCTTCATTCTTTTGGAAGTTCTTGCTCCATTTGTTCTTGATTTTGAGGTAGTAAATTTTCTTGATCGTTTTCTTCTTTTCCATTTTCAATGACAAGTTTTTCCATATTATCTACAACATCATCAAGAGCACTACCTTTCACAAGATCAAGTCTACTAGATTCATTAAAAACAATATGCATGGATTCTTCAACCGTTAATGATCTTTTATTAAATACTCTATATGCTTTGCTGGTTGTAGAGTATCCTAAAAAGATACCTTCCTCAGACTTAGAGGCAAATTTTCCAAGATTGTCCTTGGTGTTCAATATAAAACACTTGCATCCAAATACTCTAAAGTATGATACCAAGGGCTTTCTTCCATTCCATAGCTCAAATGAAGTTTTGTTTAAAAGAGGTCTTTTGAAAACTCGATTTGAAATATAACATCCAGTGTTTGTGGCTTCTGCCTAAAAATAAGTTGGTAATTCATATTCATTAAGCATTGTTCTAGCCATTTCAATTAATGTTCGATTTTTCCTTTCAACTACCCCATTTTGTTGAGGTGTCCTAGGAGATGAGAAATTATGTGAAATGCCATGTTCAAGACAAAAGCTTTCAAAGTTTTCATTTTCAAATTCTTTCCTATGATCACTTCTTATTTTTGAAATGCAGTACCCTTTTTCATTTTGAACTCTTTTAGCAAAGTTTTTGAAATTTTCAAAAGCATCACTCTTTTGAGCTAAGAAAATTACCCAAGTAAATCTAAAGTAATCATCTACGATGACAAATGCATAATGTTTTCCTCCTAAGCTAGCAATTCTAGTAGGTCCAAATAAGTCTAAATACAGGAGTTGAAGAGGTTTTGAAGTACTTACTATGTTTTTGGCTGTGAAAGATGACTTGTGTTGCTTTCCTCTTTGGCAAGGATCACATGTCTTGCCTTTTTCATAATTAACTCTTGGTAATCCTTTTACTAGCTCTCCTGTGCTGAGACTTTGTATTAAGTCCATGTTAGCATGACCAAGTCTTCTATGCCACAGCCAAGATTCATCACTTGTAGTCACAAGACACTTAGAGGAATGGTTAGATAGTTCATGTAAGTTTATTATGTACGTATTGATATCTCTATTTCCTTTAAATATTTCTTGACCATCAATAGAGATTACAAGACATTCATTTGAAGTGAAGATTACTTTGTTTCCTTTATCACATAATTGACTTACACTTAACAAGTTATGTTTCAAGCCATCAACAAGTAAGACATCTTTAATAAAAGTAGTACCGTTAACACCAATAGAACCAATGCCAATTACCTTACCCTTTGCATTGTTTCCAAAGGTAACTTTACCTCCATCAATACTTTTGATTTCATTGAAGAGTTTTTTGTCTCCTGTCATATGCCTTGAGCATCCACTGTCTACTAGCCACACATTTTTGTTTATTGTGGACTTAAGGCATACCTATAGAATCACAGTTCAAATATGATTTTTAGGTACCCAAATGAGCTTGGGTCCTTGGGGGTTAGCACATGAAGGTTCCCAATGAGCCTTCCTTATCCAGCAATGTTTATTTATGTGACCCATTTTCATACAATAATTACATTGTTTAGATCTAAACTTGCTTTTTGGTCTTACATTGTGTTTAAATGCCATAAATCTATTAGACTGATTTTGAGAACAATGGCATGCACAATCATGATTAATTTGCATTTTTCTAGATGCATGCTTCCTATACATAAAGGCATGATTCTTTTTCTGAATAGAAGGTTTAACATTCTTATTTCTTGGTGCAGTTCTAACAGACATGGAGATGTTATGTTCTTTAGACTTAACAAATACTGTTTTGTTAGAAGATGATGATGTGTCCTTAAATCCTAGACCATGTCTAACTAAAGGTGGTCTTTGAGACACAATGAGAGTATCTAAGCTCTCTTTACGTTTGTGAAATTTAGAAATGGAATTTCTAAGTTCCTCAACTTCATTTTTCAAAGTATTATTTTCTTTTAACAGTGAAACTGTTAAGGGTCTTGATGAGTATTCATCTAATGACTTTTGAAGAGATTCATTAGATCATTTAAGCTTTATGTTCTCTTTTTCTAAACCATCTATCTTATTTTTCAAATTAGAGATATTATTTCTATAGCCACTAAATTTAGTTCTATATTTTTCTAATTCTATATTTAATTCTTCTATTAGGCTTTGCTCATCATCATCATCATCACTATCACTATTACTATCATTATCACTACTATCATTATTGAAAGAATTAGTGTAGTGATCATACCTTATCCGAGATGTGATCCTTAATAGCCATGAAGCATAGGTTCACCTCTTCACTTTCATTATCATCTTTTTCACTTGAAGAGCTTTCGTCATCCCATGTGGCTTTATGACCTTTCTCCCCATTGTCTCTTTGGTATTTGCTCTTATGCTTCTTGAGCCTTGGACATTTTGGTTTGATATTTCCTTTCTTTCCACATTCATAGCATTTTACCTCTTCCTTACTTCTATATGTATCATTAGAAGTTTGTTTGAGGTTTCTTTGCCTGAATTTTCTGGAATTGCTCATTTTCTTCTCAATGATTCTTTTTAATCTCCTTGAAAGCATAGCGATGTCCTCATTTTCATCATCACTCATTTCTTCATCATCTTCACTTTCTTCTTGAGATTTTGAAGCAGAGGCTTTGAGTGATAAGGGTTTTCTTTTCTCTGGCTCTGCTTCAAGCTCTCTATCTCTCTTTACTGCCATCTCATGTGTGAGAAGCTTTCCAATCAGCACATCAGTATTCATGATACTCATATCTTCATTTGCTTCTTCTATGCCATCAACTCTTGAACCATAGTCTTTAAGAGGAAGACTTCTTAGGATTTTATTGTTTAGATCTTCCAAACTCAGATGCTTCCCAAGTTTCCTAATTCCATTTATAATGGATAGAAGACGGTTGGTCATGTTAGTGATTGACTCATTGGATTTCATCTTGAAGAGCTCATATTCTGAGGTTAGAAGTTGAATCTTCTTGGATTTGACTTGCTTAGTTCCCTCATGATAGTTCTCCAATGTCTTCCACATGCTATATGCTGTTGAGCAGTGTTGTATTCTCCCACATTCTTCAATAGATAATGAGCTTGATAGGATTGTCATTGCCTTCTTGTTTTTGAAATTTGTTCTTCTTTGAGGCTCTGTCCAATCATCTCTTGATAGGATTTCCTCTTCACCATCAGCTCCTCTTCTGGTTGGTGGTGTCTATTCTTTTTGTACACTATCCCAGACTTCAATTCCTTCACTATCCAAGTATGTCTCCATCCTAAACTTCCAATGGGCATAATTTGCTCCATCGAAGTAAGGTTTGAGACTCTGGAATCCTTCATTGGCCATATCTTATTCTTTACTAGCGCTTTTTAGGCTTCGATGCTAGACAAGGCTCTGATACCAATTGTTGCCCAGATATTAAGCCAAGAAGGGGGGTTGAATTGGAGTTTTAAAAATTAAACTTTAAAGTGCGGAAATAGACAGTTAATTTTAGAAGGGATAGAGAAAATTTGACACACAGATTTATAGAGGTTCGGGTGTTAACAAATCCTACTCTTCTCCCCAATCGCAATTGGGAGTTTCACTAACACACTAAGTGTTACAATGGAGTTTTACAAGCTCACTCCCAACTATGGTGTTTCTCACAATGGCTTACACCTAACCCAGAAATCCCTTGTGTTTTAATGGCTCACACAATAAGCAATTCCTTGTGTTTTACAGGCTCGCACAAACAACCTACACTTTGTGTTTTACAGGCTCACACAAACAACCTACGCTTTGTGTTTTGGAGGTTTACACAACTAACCCTTACAAGTGTTCTACTCTTAACCCAGAACTACTCAAATCTCACTTGAGTAAAGATTACAGAGAGAACCACTTATAAATCTTTATTGCTCAAATATGAGGAGCAAAAAGATTTTTACAGAGAATTGATATGTTCTCAAAGTATGAAAGTACAAGATAGCTTGTGATTTTAAGTATATGCTAATCTTTTTTTTATCTTATCATCTTCTCATTCCTTAATGCATAAATGACTTCCATTTATACTCCCATGGTTGAATATAGCCGTTGGGGTGCATTAAATAAGAAACTAGCCGTTGTACCAACCAAAAAATTGCGTCTGACATTTTTCTCTTTCATTGTTCACGGGCGTGACTATGCTTGTCACGGGGGTGACAGTTCTTCCCAAGCCGTGACTGAAGTGGTGACCTTGGTCGTGAAGCTCTCTGGAATGTTTTGACATATTGAGTCACGGGCGTGACGAGCTTCCCAGCCGTGATTCAAGTGGTGACTCTGGTGGTGAAGCTCTCTGGATGAAATTGCATGCATCTTCACGGGAGTGACACCTTTATTCACGGGGGTGACAATCTTCCCAGCCGTGAGCCAAGTGGTGACTCTGGTCGTGAAGCTCTCTGGATGAAATTGCATGAAGCTTTACGGGGGTGACACCTTTATTCACGGGGGTGACTGAAATGCTTACTTCACGGTTTGTTTTTCCTTCATGGCCGTGAACTTCAAATGTTGATTTTGGTAACGGTTAACTTCCTTCACGGGATTGACTCCTAGAGTCACGGCAGTGAACATGCTACTACTTGATTTTTGTTTCTCAAGGATTATTCTTCCAATTCTCCATTCTTGCTATTTTAATTCATGTCCTGTATAATATACTTACAAAAACAAGTATGTTAAATACAATATTGCTATATTATTTGTTATCATCAAAATGACGAAAATACCCCTCAAGGTTAACATTATGACTAATTTTCATTTAATTAGCAAGAAAAATAATAATTTCTTTTTTTATATCTCGACCCACATTAAATTTTCATCATTAAAATTTTCTTTCACCTTCTAAATATTTATTTCACTAATTTATACATTCATTATTCCATATGTATCATAATATTAAACTAAAATGTAATTATGCCTTAATATGCATTTTACACATAATGTGGTCATATTTTCCAAGTTCCACTAAATAATTTTTTAATTGAATTTAACCATTTTAATCCACTTTTTATATTCCCTTAATCATGTTTTAAGCTTCAATTATCAATTACATTTACAATACACGATTTTCCTAATTTCCATAACTCTATTCAATTTTTAACAATGGAAATAAGTAGATTTTGAAATCACTAACCTTATTTTCTTCCTTTGGCCTTCCTAAGCTTTCTTTTTCTTTAGTTTTTTCCTTGGAAGCACCTTCACCTCCTTGTACACCTACCATGGCCGAAATTCACACTCAATTAATTCACCATTATTTTGCTTTTTCTAACTCAATCTAACTTGATAATTATCATCTATATACCTTAAACTATCTAGTTGAACAATTAAACTAATTTAAAATTGTTAATTTTACATACCTCAATCTTGTATCTTAATTTATCTCATTTTATTTCCTTCCACATTAGCCCTCCAAATGAAAATTAGAGACTTCCACTAGCTATTAGAAAGACTGAAATTATATTAGGATATTTGATTTTGGTGTAAAAATTGAAGAAAATGGAAGAAATTTTGAGCATAAATGGAAAGAATATGGTTTAGCCAAGCAAGGGACTTTAGGGAAGGAGTTTTAGAATTCTCTCTAGAGAATTTTGATATTTAAGCCTTTAAATAGTGGCTTAAGATGGGTGATTTTGGGCCAAATAAAGCCCAACCCATTTTAGGCTCAGTTATGCACCATAAATTATTTTTCTCACTTTCCAAGCTCAATTGCATCCGAATTTGATTTCATAATTCATAAAATATATTTATATGTCTACACAAAAATTTTCAACTCAATTGGAGTCTATATTTTGTCTGGCTCACTCAAACTGGACTGATAAATCAATTTTCTGTGTTACCATAAAATTATTTTTTCACTGTCAAATAATCCTAAATATTATTTAGAGTCTATCGATATCTTAAAATAAAATTTTAGATATCATTTGCTATTTTTCATAGCCTAATCAAAGTATGGTTAACTAGTTTATTAATTAAATTGGATCCCTTATTTTTTTAGTTTTGACTTTTGATGACTTATTTGATCTCATTTTCATTCTAAATTTTACCCCCGAACTAGTCATAATCTATATTTTCTGATGATGAAATAAAATATTTTTCACCAACGGGTGTAATTTTCGACCCCCCGGATATGCTGATTAATTTTGGAAACTACAGTTTATGACTAACTTGATATTTAGGTCATTACATTGCTAGGTCACTCAAAACTAGATGTTTCACTTTTGGCTCACAATGAACTCAATTCCCTTGTATTTTGATGGTTAACATAATAACTAATTTCTTATATTTTGATGACTCACATAAAAACTGTACAAAAATATTTGAATCCCAATTCAACTCACTCAATCACACTAATGAGCAATTATTTGCAAGAATAAAATGCTGAAACTCAATATCACTTGAGCTTTACAAAATTAAAATGAGAATGAAGATGAGATAGCACAAAGAAATAATGTATAAAACTCTCACAAATGATTTCTAAAGGATTTCTCAAAATAATGAAGTTCTTTTCATTCTAATTGATGATTTTCCATCAGAACTATAAAGTATTTATAAAGTTCTTTTTAAATACTATTTAACAACTTTGACGCGTGCTGGAACGGTTATATTTCAGATCTTTACAGGTGTGGCTTCACTTTTCACGGGAATGAATTGCTTGCTCTTTAGATTTTAAAAATATGGAGCTCGATATTCACAAGTGTGAATATGTATTCATGGGTGAAAAATATATTGGCAAACCATGAACTTACTTGTGAACCAAGTCATGATTGAATTTGAACATTTGAAATTGTGGGAGCTTGACCTTTATGGGCAAGAAGCCTAAGTCACATGTGTGACTCCTTGTCTTGAATGTTGCTGAATTAAATTTTTGAATGCTTTGGCACTTTAATATCTTCACGGTTGCGATACTATGCTTTATGGGTGTGAACAACTTTCTTTTTACAATAATTAACTTCAATTGATTTGATTTCTTTGGCTTTGATATTTTAATAATTATTTAACCTGTTTAATCACTTAAAATACAAAGTTTGGTTAAATTTCTTTTTGCTCAATTATTTGCTATCATCAAAATGATGGGAATAACCCTGAAGGCATAGCAATCTCCCCCTTTTTATAGTGACAAATAATTGTGCAATATGTGGATAAGGAGAAGAAATTTCTCCCCCTCAATAGGTGCTTATAGAAATTTAAATTCTAAGAGCATGCCACAATATCAAGCCAAACTTATAAGTGCAATTTAGTTTTAATTATGTTACAAGACTTTTATGCATATTAAGCATATATCCCATGTTTATAACAATTATAAATGAGATGTCAATTATGATTTTAATTGTATATGCTAAGGCAAAAACACATAAACATATAACTATCATATGGATCATTTATATCTA
The DNA here is from genome assembly GCA_023653625.1 of Triadica sebifera. Taxonomy (NCBI): domain Eukaryota; kingdom Viridiplantae; phylum Streptophyta; class Magnoliopsida; order Malpighiales; family Euphorbiaceae; genus Triadica; species Triadica sebifera. The sequence continues at coordinate 10,629,826 of CM042898.1, read as the reverse complement.
AATGATATGAACCAAGAAATTATAAGATACATGCTAGATGTTGCATGCCATATTTATAAATATCAATCAATTATTACCCATCAAGCATACAAGCCAAAAGCCACACATGCACATTGCACATTTTTTCTCCCCTTTTGTCACTATAAAAATTAAATTAAAAGAGGAGAAAATATGCAAAATAAGCATCAAAAGCATTGGGAAATATAAAAATTTTAACATTTTAAGAAATACAACCCAAATGTTTACAAAATGTTTGAAATACAAAAGTTCAAGAGTCATAAAAAAATAAAGATAGATAAAAAGTAGCAAAAAGATGATAGATGATTAGGATTGGTCTTATGATTAATGATCTCGGAGGTGAGCGATCTTGGACTCAACTCCTGTTATGCAAGTGTCAAAATGCTTCCTAAGATCTCCAATATGATGTTAGAGAAGATTGAAGCATTGGTCAAAGTGGGGAATAATCTACAGCACCATATCAGGAGCAGATGATGAGGAGAAGGTCTTACCCGCAGGGCGGCCATTCATGGGCTCAACCCTATATCTCTTACGCTACTGTCTACCTTACGAGCCTATTTTAAAAGCATTAAGATCCTCATCTTCCCAAATGACCTCATCTTAGGGACCTTAAACCTATAATAGATCGTGTCCTGATAAATAATACATGATACAACACCAATCTTTAGAAATGATTTTATATCTAGCTTATCCTTGGCTAAGATAGGAAAAAAACTATATGAATGATTGTCCAAATCAAGTAGCTTAAGCTTTAACACTATGTGAGTCTCATAGCTATCAATCATAATGTCTATGAGGGTTTAGTAGCTATGGACAACAAGTGATTTGCAAGTCACTGACACAAGACAATGGGTTGCCATCTTTTAGCATAATCGAAAATAGTATCTCAGTCTTTTGGATAGCCTCGTTATTGTCTCCCCATGCAAAGATGTTATAGGTTTGAAATCTATGGATGTACTTCAAGGTAGGAGAGGCTAAATGGGTGTTGGGCTTTGAAGAATGAATCATATTCATAAACGCAGCGAAAAATAAAATTTTCAAAACCCGAAACAAAATATCATACTTGTGCCATTAAAACTAATTTATATAAATATAAAGATTAGAAATTATCCTTGTAATTTCTTATTTGTTCTTCAAATCTTCACTTTGTTGGGTTGTAGCAAACCACAACAATCCACACTAGGATGTCTCTAATGATAATCCATGCATAAAATGAAGAAGAAACTATGAGAAATGGTTTGAACAAATTCAAAGTGCTAGCTTTGAAAGTGTTCTTCAGAGAATTTTGTTGTCCTAAAAATATTTTTTTCACAAAAAAATATTTTTATGTCTATTTTCTGCCATTTAATGTCTTTTCTATTTGAATCAAATTCAAAGAAAAGATGAAAAATCAAAAATGGAGAAAAGAGAAATGAATGAATAGTAATTGCCCATATTTGGCCTAATTAAGGCCAAAATTTTTCGTTGGCCAACGGGTGGGAGGTAGCAGCGCGTTGGGCCTGTTGCGGGCTGCTGCTGGGCAGCCCAGCTGGCCCACTGCGCTAGCCCATGACCCTTCCAAAGGATTTTTCCATGCGATTTCATCGCGATCCATCCCGAAATAATTCTCTCATATTTTGGATTCTATCCAAGACCATTTTACTCATTCTCCATATCTTTAATGCGTATGACCCATTAGGTTCCTGGTTATGTAGGCCACTTAAATTAACAATTGATTTAATCAAGTCATGAGCAGTATCTAGCAACACTTCATGACCCCTAATTGACCGGAAAGTCAGTAGTTTGACTACGAACCTTTCCATAGACAATTTTTGTGCAATTATTCCTTTCACGATTCTATACCCCACTTAGTTCAGAGTATGGACATGTGTCAACTTCCACTAGACTGACTACGTCACATCTAATCCAAGTAATGTTAGTTCTTATCCTTGAGGGTCATTACTCTATTAGATATGTCATTGAAGACTATCTTTATGACATTTCCACTCCGGCCAGAGATTCCCGAGGAATGACCATGACAATAGGCCATAGGTATACACTCCTTCTATCAATAGTGGTGAATCATTTGTTGGTTACCCAATTACCTTCAAATACCTCAAGCTGTATCCAATCACTACCCTATGAGCAACCTCCCTGAGGCAACAAGGAATAGTGTCAAAATACAAAATCAATATTCAAGATATCCTTGAGTACCTCAATTCTAAGGATACTTGCACCATTGCTATGATGAGACTATCATTGACATTTGAATAGATTATCCATATGATTGTCTCATAGTTGGTCATCCAATGTACTTAGCTACACTTAGCAAGCATCTACGTGTTAACTCTAAACATCTCATATTTATAGATTATGAGATCTACTACTCGATCCAATCAAGATGTGTAACATGTGCTAGTCTGTCCGGATTAATAATGTCCCATCTCATTAATCCTATGACTATGGATAATTTTCATACTAACATAATTACACATGATAAGAATCTTAATATCATGATCTCATCATGATTTCCTTCATGCTATGTTATGTATCAAGGACTTCATTAATTGATTTAAGATCACTTACCAATTCATATATCAAATGAACATCAAATTAATGAAAAAGCTTTTATTAATCAAATAAATTTGTACAATAAATGCTAAAGGTGATTGCCTTTAGAGTACTTCTCTAACAATGGGTACTTTTGGTTAACTTCACATCCCAAACACTTGTTAGATAGGTGCCCTAGGGGCAATCACCTTATGTATTTAATGTACTAATTTATTATTAATAAAAATGAATTTTCATTATATGGTATTCATTGCCTATGAATTGATATAGATCTTAGACTATTTAATGAAGTCATTGGTATGTAACACAACATAAAGGAAATTATGATGAGATCATGATAGTGAGATTTCTATAATGTGTAATTATATTTATACCTAAATTATCCATAATCATAAGATTAACTAAATGGGACATTGTAAATCCGGATAGACTAACACATATTATATTCCTTGACTAGGTCAAGCAACTAATCTCATAAGCTGAAGACATGAGATGTATAAAGTTAATATGTGGATGCTTACTAGAGTAGCCAAGTACATTGGATGACCTGCTATGAGACAATCATATGGATATCTATTTAATGTCAGTGATGGTCTCATCATAGCAATGATGCAAATATCCTTAGACTAGAGATGCTTATGGTTATCTTGGATACTAGCATTACACTAGAGTTGAGCAGAAAACATAATTTTTTCATGTATCTATGTTGCCCAGACAAGGAACCAAGAAGGGAGTTGAATTTGTTATGAAATAAAAATTTCTTAACTTTAAGTGCGGAATAAAATTAAATAATGTAGGGAAGGAAAGATATCACACACAATATTTATAGAGGTTCGGCTATTAATAAACCCTACTCCTCTCCCCAATCTCAATTGGGTGTTTTACTAATACACTAAGTGTTATAATGGAGTTTTACAAGCTCACTCCCAACTATGGTGTTTCTCTCAATGGTAACACCTAACCCAGAAATTCCCTTACGTTTTAATGGTTCACACAATAAACCAATTCCTTGTATTTTATGGCTCACACAATAAACCCTTACAAGTGTTTCAATCTTAACCCAATATACCCAAACTCACTTAAGTAATTGTTTACAATGAAAACACTCACCAACCTATAATGCTCATAAATTATGAGCAATTAGGTTTTTACAAAGAATAATAGTTTTGTTGAAAATTAGTTAATGCACAACGCTACAACAAGATTAATGATTCAAAGTAATTGTTGTTCTTCTTTCAGGATTCATAAATGACTTGCATTTATACTTCCTCTGCGAGTTATAGCCATTTGGGAGCATTTAATGCGAAAATAGCTATTGAACCAGCTTTTAACTTCGCACATAACATATTTCTCTATCCTCATTCACGGGCGTGAAAATATGTGTCACGGTCATGAATGTTCTTCCAAGTTGTGGTCCAAGTGGTGACTCTGGCCATGAAGCTTTCTAGAAGAATTTGAAGTATTTGATCACGGACGTGACTTTATACTTTTACGAGTATGAATATTCTTCCAAGCCGTGGTCCAAGTGGTGACACTGGCCATGAAACTCTTTGGAAGAATTTGACATGTTATCTCACGGACGTGACTATCTTTCACGGGTGTGATTCATTTGATCATTCACGGTTGGTATGATCCTTCATAACCGTGAATTTTGAATGGTGGAAAGTTGGCGCTAAGTTATATTCACGGGCGTGACATAATTAGTCACGGGCATGACTTTGCTATTTCTTCTAATTTTTATCTTCAAAAGTTGTCTTTCTTTCTTGCATCATATTCTATTCAAGATATGTCCTATTCAACATACTTAGAACACATGCATTATTAAATACATTATTGCTATTTTATTTGTTAGCATCAAAATGATAGAAATACCCTTCAAAGTTCAACAATCTCCCTCTTTTTGATGGTGACAAATAATCTATCAATATGTGCTTTTGAGGAGTCTCCCCCACAAAAGGTGCTTAAAACAAAGTAATAGGGTGCAAGAATTGAAAGACATATAACATGGTTCTTTGCTAACTAGTTAGGTATATGCAAGGTATATCCTAAGTATATCAAAGTCATTTGCTAACTAGTTACGTATATGCAAGGTATATCCTAAGTATATCAAAGTTATTTGCTAACTAGTTAGGTATGTGCAATATGCATATTATCAAAAAAAAAAATTTACATATTCAATCCATACATTGCATAATAACATATATTTATTAACCACACATTTGCATATATTGCTAGGTTCTCCCCCTTTTGTCATCAACAAAACACAAAAATATGAATTGATAATAAGATAATTGCATTAAAAGAAGGAGAAATATTACAAAGTTAAAAAAAACATAAAGTAAAGTCTTATAACATTAAAAATAAATCTACTACATAGAAATTAGGACTCTAATTAGGCTTCAAGCTTGACAGACCATCCCTAAGGCATTCTACCTCGAGGCCATCCATTCGAGATTCCATGAAATCTTTAAGGTTTTCCAACCTCTCATCAGTGAAAGCCTACATTAAGTCAAAGCGAGGTGATAATAGATTAGCAACCTACTATGCCAAGCTGGGTGTGGTAGAAGCCGATCATTGACCAACCTCTTGCTCAACCTCTGGTGTCGATTTTTCGACTCTGGCTTATTTTAGTTGCTGGATACCTTGGAGGCCAGCTTTGAAATCATCGGTGTCCTGGTCTTCCTAATCAATTTCACCAACTGGAGTGGTGAAATGGTACTAGACCTTATTTTTTATAAATAATGCAGACAACTGCTCCCATCTTTATGAAGGACTCGACATCTAGCCGGTCTCATGGATGTGTTGGAATAAGATTGTAATTATGCTCATCGAGTTTTAGATATCCGAGCTCAATGGCAAGATGAGTCACATACCCATCAATCAAGATGTCTCATGATGGCTTTGTTGCAATTGAAAGAAGATGATTTGCAAACCATCGAGACAGAGCTACGGATAGACCTCTTTGCGCCATTTCCAATAGGAAGAGCTCCAATTTTTTGATTACTCCGTTGCTATCTCCTCTAGCAAATATACTATAGGTAAGAAACCTATGTAAATATTTATGCATAGGGGACCGAAGATTTGTGCTATTGGTCTTCTTCACATCCTAGCTACATTCCAAACCAAAATGAGTCTAAGCCAGATTGGCATAGAATTGCACTTCACTCTCATTGAGAATGCCATTTGAGGGAAGCTTGAAAATAGTGCCAAACTCCATTGATGAAAGAGTGTTCGGATGCTTACAGAGTTGGAATTTTACAGTTCCGATGGGAGAGACTTGCAATGTGCTAAGGAACTCGAGAGTTAGTTCCCTTAGCGTTGGCAGATGAATGTCTATGAAATCTTTAAGATGACAAGCTTGCAATTGTTCTATCATGCTTTTCTCAAGACCGAGAGTCTTGATAGCACTCCACTAGAAGGAACGAGACAAAAGTAAGGGTCTTTTCTTTAGAACAACATATCTTGGATGACAATGCTCTGGAATGATGTTGAGAAGGTAGTCTGTGTGGCATCTCGGAGCATGGGATTTCTTCCTTGTGCCTTTAGATGAGCCGGATTCCATTATGATAATTTTGGAACAGGGATTTAGAGAATGATTTTCGGACCAAGGATTTGAGAACAGACCTAGAGATGTTGAGATTCTTCAAAGACAAAGTGGTTTGGAAGAATTTATAGATGGAAATGAATATAAGGAGGCCAAATTTTGTGAGAAATATTGCATAAGAGCTTTAATTGAGAGAATTTTTAAAGTTGGAAATAAGAAAAATGGCAGAAATCCTGTTTTATAGTCGACAGATTCACGACCGTGAATCGTCCATCACAGGCATGAATAGTCTTGGTCACGGTTTGTTAAAGAGGCACTTTAGCCGTGATAAAGGATATGAATCGATTCACGGTCGTGACATTAAATAGTCACGGACGTTACTTATGAATTTCACCGCTGTGACAAAAGGAGTCACGGTCGTGAAGAGCAATCTTCACTACTTTTGTCCATGAGGAAATGTGTGAAACAAAGCGTGAATGGTTCTATAATTATTTGTTATTTCTGTTCATGGTCGTGAATAAGTTTCACGGTCGAGAATTAGGAGTTTTACGGAATGAAAAGAGTCATGAGCGTGAAACATAGTCTTCACAACCTACAATCGTGAAGGATGTCATGAAGAAAAGCGTGAAAACTACTCGGGCTTTTTTCGATTAGGATCATGGCTGTGAATATATGACACAGGCGTGAATTATCTCAAATCTTTTGTTGAACCTTGAGGGGTATTTCCATCATTTTGATGATAACAAATAAAATAGCAATAATGTATTTAACATACTTGTTTTCAAAGTTTATTGAAAAGGGTATGGAATATGATAGCAAGAATGGAGAATGGAAGATTAATCTTAAAAAGATAAAATTGAAGAAATAGCATGTTCATGCCCGTGACCTTATGTGTCCTGCCCCTTGATGAAGCTTAGCGCCAACAAACCAACATTTAAAGTTCATGACCATGAAGAATGATAGCAACTGTGAATGATCATATCAGTCATGCCCGTGAAATAAAATCACGCCCTTGAAAAGACATGACAAATTCTTCCAGAGAGCTTCACAACCAGAGTCAGCACTTAGACCACATCTTGGAAGGATGTCACGCCCGTGAAGATGAAATGTCACACCCGTGAACCAACACTTAAAAAACCTTCCAGAATGCTTCACAACCAAGGTCACCACTCAAGTCACGACTTGGAAGAACAGTCACGACCATGACACACTTAGTCACGACTATGAAAGATGAAAGAGAAACATGTCAGGGGCAATTATAAGGGTTGGTGCAACGTTATAATTCACTATGGAAGAATAAATGCAAGTCATTTATGAATCCAGAACAAGAGAATAGCTAATACTTCGAATCCAAATCTTGTTGTAAGTCATTTGTGCATTTAATAATTTCAAAACAAAAATTTATTCTCTGTGAAAATCTTTTTGCTCATTATTTTCTGAGCATTAAAGATTTGTAAGTGTTCTCTCTGTAATCATCCACTCAAGTAAGTTTGGATATTTTGGGGTTAAGAGTAGAGCACTTGTAAGGGTTATTAGTGTGAGCCTTTAAAACACAAGGAATTGGTTATTTGTGTGAGGCATTAAAACAAAAGGGATATTTTGGGTTAGGTGTGATCCATTGTTAGAAACACCATAGTTGGGAGTGAGCTTGTAAAACTCCATTGTAATACTTAGAGTGTTAGTGAAACTCCCAATTGAGATTGGGGAGAGGAGTAGGGTTTGTTAACACCCGAACCTCTATAAAAATTCTTGTGTCTCATTTTTTCTATCCCTACTAAACTTAACTTTTCTTTCCACACTTAACAGTTAAATTTTTAATATCCAATTCAACCCCCCCTTTTGGCTCAATATCTGGGCAACAATTGGTATCAGAGCTAAGTCTAGCATCGAAGCCTAATCAGCGCTAGTAAAGATCAAGATATGGCCAATGAAGGATTCCAAAGTCTCAAGCCTTACTTTGATGGAGCAAATTATGCTCATTGGAAGTTTCGGATGGAGACGTATCTAGATAGTGAAGGAATTGAAGTTTGGGATAGTGTTCAAAAAGAATGGACCCCACTTACTAGAAGAGGAGTTGATGGTGAAGAGGAAATCTTATCAAGAGATGATTGGACAAAGCCTCAAAGAAGAGCAACTTCAAAAACAAGAAGGCAATGAAAATTCTCTCAAGCTCATTATCCATTGAAGAATGTGGTAGAATACAACACTGCCCAGCAGCTTATAGCATGTGGAAAACATTGGAAAACTATCATGAAGGAACTAAGCAAGTTAAATCCAAGAAGATTCAACTTCTTACTTTAGAGTATGAGCTCTTCAAGATGAAATCCAATGAGTCAATTACTTATATGACCAACCGTCTTCTAGCCATCGTAAATGGAATGAGAAAACTTAGGAAACACCTGAGCTTGGAAGATGTAAATAATAAAATCCTGAGAAGTCTTCCACTCAAAGATTACAGTTCAAGAGTTGCCGGTATAGAAGAGGCAAATGAAGACATGAGCATCATGAATACTAATGTGCTTATTGGCAAATTTCTCACTCATGAAATGGCAGTAAAAAGAGATAGAGAGCTTGAAGTAGAACCAGAAAAACGAAAGCCTCTAGCACTAAAAGCCTCTACTTCAAAATCTTAAGAGGAAGTTGAAGATGATGAAGAAAAGAGTGATGATGAAAATGAGGACATTGTTATGCTCTCAAGAAGGCTGAAAATAATCATTGAGAAAAGAATGAGCAACTCTAGAAAATTCAGGCAAATAAACCTCAAACAGACCTCTAATGATACACAAAAAAGTAAAGAAGAGGTAAAGTGCTATAAATGTGGAAAGAAAGGGCATATTAAACCGAAATGTCCAAGGCTCAAGAAGCACAAGAGAAAATACCAAAGAGACAATGGGGAGAAAGGTCATAAAGCCATATGGGATGACGAAAGCACTTCAAGTGAAAAAGATGACAATGAAAGTGAAGAGGTCAACCTATGCTTCATGGCTATAGAAGATCACGTCTCAGATAAGGTAAGATCACTTCACTCATACTTTTTAAATAACGATAGTAGTGATAATGATAGTAATAGTGATGATGATGATGATGAGCAAAGTTTAATAGAAGTATTGAATCTATAACTAGAAAAATACAGAAGTAAATTCAATACTTATAAGAATAACATTTCTGATTTGAAAATCAAAATAGATGCTTTAGAAAAGGAGAACTTTAAGCTTAAATCATCTAATGAATCTCTTCAAAAGTCATTAGATGAATACTCTTCAAAACCATCAACTAAATCCTTGCTTAAAGAAAACAATACTTTGAAAAATGAAGTTGAGGAACTTAGAAACTCCATTTCAAAATTCCACAAAGGAAAAGAGAGCTTAGATACTCTCATTGTGTCTCAAAGACCACCCTTAATTAGACATGGTCTAGGATTTAAGGGCACATCATCATCTTCTCATAAAACTATTTTTGTTAAGTCAAGTGAACCTCACATCTCCACACTTGCTGGAACAGCACCAAGGAATAAGTACACTAAACCTTCTATACATAAAAGGAATAATCAGGGATTGGTAAGCCTAAGAAGGAAACCTCAAAAAGCTAATCATGCCTTTATATATAAGAAGCATGCATCTAGTAAAACACCAATTAATCATGATTTTGCAAGCCATTGTCCTCAAAGTCAGTCAAATGGGAATATGGCATTCAAGAACATTGTAAGATCAAAAAGCATCTTTAGACCTAAATAGTGTAATTATTGTATGAAATTTGGTCATATAAATAAATATTGCTGGATAAGGAAGACTCATTGGGAACCTTCATATGCTAACCCCCAAGGACCCAAGCCCATTTGGGTACCTAAACACCATACTTAAATTGTGATTCTATAGCTATGCCTCAAGTCCACAATAAACAATACTGCTTGTAATATTTCAAATCGAGTTTTCAAAAGACCTTTCCTAAACAAAGCTTCATTTGAGCTATGGAAAGGAAGAAAACCCTTAATATCATATTTTAGAGTATTTGGATGCAAGTGCTTCATATTGAATACCAAGGACAACCTTGGAAAATTTGCTTCTAAATCTGATGAGGGTATCTTTTTAGGATACTCTAAAACTAGCAAAATATATAGAGTATTTAATAAAAAGTCATTAACTGTTGAAGAATCTATGCTTGTTGTCTTTAATGAATCTAGTAGACTTGATCTTATGAAAGGTAGTATTCTTGGTGATGTTGTAGGTACCATGGAAAGACTTGATCTTGGAAATGAAAGAGAAGAAAATGATCAAGAAGATTCACATCAAGAGGATTCTCTACCTCAAGCTTAAGAGGAAAATAGGCAAGAGCTCCCAAAGGAATGGAGATTGACAAAAGATCTCCCCAAAAAGCAAATCATTCGTGATCCTTTAAGGGGAGTAAGTACTAGATCTCATCTCAAACATTTAGCTTCTGACCTAGCTTTTGTTTCTCAAATTGAGCCTAAAAATATTGATGAGGCTCTTAATGATGAAAGTTGGGTGATTGCCATACAAGAGGAACTCAACCAATTTGAGAGAAGTAAGGTATGGACCTTAGTACCTAGACCCAAGGAGCATCAAATTATAGGTAGCAAATGGGTGTTTAGAAACAAACTAGATGAACGAGGTTCCATAACTAGTATTAAGGCTAGATTGGTTGCAAAAAGGGTATAATTAGGAAGAAGGAATAGATTATGATGAGACATATGCTCCTGTAGCTAGATTAGAAGCCATAAGAATACTTTTAGCATATGCATGCCATATGAATTTCAAACTCTTTCAAATGGATGTGAAAAGTGCCTTTTTAAATGGTTAAATAGAAGAAGAAGTATATGTAGAACAACCACCAGGTTTTGAAAGCCATGATTTGCCTAATCATGTATTTAAACTTTCAAAAGCTTTATATGGTTTAAAATAAGCCCCAAAAGCTTGGTACGAAAGACTAAGTTCATTTCTCTTAGAAAATAACCTTACAAAGGGTAATGTTGACACTACATTATTCATTGAAAAACATAAGCATGATATTCTAATTGTTCAAATTTATGTTGATGATATCATATTTGGGTCTACTAATGAATTGCTTTGTCAAGAATTTGCTAAGTGTATGACTAGGGAATTCGAAATGAGCATGATGGGTGAGCTTAAATATTTCCTTGGTCTACAAATAAAATAAGGCAATGAGGGCATATTCATCAACCAATCCAAATACGCCAAAGACTTACTTAAGAAATTTGGAATGGAAGGATGCAAGAATGCCAAGACTCCAATGAGCACATCAACAAAATTTGACAAGGACAAAAAGGGTAATAGCATTAATGAAAATCTCTATAGAGGTATGATCGGATCACTGTTATATCTTACAGCTTCTAGACCCGACATAATGTATAGTGTATGCTTATGTGCACGCTTTCAATCATGTCCAAAAAAGTCTCATTTAAATGCAGTAAAAAGAATTCTAAAATATTTACATGGCTCATTGCATCTAGGTTTGTGGTATCCTAGAAATTCATCCTTTTACATTGTAGGATATTCAGATGCTGATTATGCTGGTAGTCTTTTAGATAGAAAAAGTACTTTAGGTACTCGTTACTTTATTGGAGAGTTCTTAGTTTCTTGGTTTAGCAAGAAACAAGTTTCAGTTGCTCTTTCTACCGCTAAAGCGGAGTATGTAACAGCAGGATGTTGTTGTACACAAATTCTTTAGATGAAACAACAAATTAAGGATTATGGTCATAGCATGAACCATATATCTATTAGATGTGACAATACAAGTTCTATAAATCTATCTAAGAATCCCATTCAAAATTCTAGAAGTAAACATATTGATATAAGACATCATTTTATTAGAGATCATGTTCAATATGGAGATGCTGTATTGGAATTTATAAGCACAGACAATCAATTGGAAAATATCTTCACTAAGTCTCTAAATGAGGAAAGATTTAATTTCATAAGAAGAGAGCTTGGTATGATTGATGGATCAACTTTGTAATTGCCAAATTGTCAAACCTTGATTGATAATCTTGTTTTTATCTCATCTTACTAGAAATAAGGTAGCTAATTTGATGTAAAAATATGTTATAGGGGATACTTGCAATGCCTTAGTCTTGTTTTAGACTAAATTTTATTTAATGAGAATTTTAGGTCATTCACACCCATGACATAAATTCACGACCGTGAACTAAATCGCCAAAAGAGCCAGTAGCTTTCACGACTTGCTTCATGACATGATTCACGGCTTAAAGTAGTGAAGCCTATGTTTCACGACTATAACCTTTTTCATTCACCTTCGTGAAATCCTTTGTTCATGCCCATGATGCTTTTTCACGACCGTGAACATTTCCACCAAAAACTTACAGAAGCATTCACGCTTTGTGTCATGCTTTGTTTCATGATCATAAGTAGTGAGGTTTAATACTTCACTCCCGTGACTCATTTGTCACCACTGTGATAGTTCATCATTCACGCCTATGACCTTTAAATATCATGACCGTGATCAATTTCACGCCTCTCTTCACGGGTAGAGCATCTCTTCAGCAAACCGTGAACACGACACTTCACGCCCGTGACTAAGTTTTTCATGCCCGTGAATATGTCAGCTATATAACGTTTCTACTGTTATTTCTCACATTCCAACTCTCCAACTTCTCTCAACTTCTCTCATTTATCACCATTGAATGTCATTTTGAATATTTTGGCCCCCTAGCCACTAATTCCATCTATAAATATCTTAAAAAAACTCTTCCATCATCATAAATCATATCTCCTTAGGGTTTACTCAAAATTTCTGTCAAACTTTTCCACTCTTGAAAAGTTCATTCTTCCAATCAAAATGGAAACTCCTTCCTCCAAGGGTACTAGGAAGAGGTCTCATGCTCCAAGAAGGTACACGAATTACCTTCTGAACATCAAGATAGGAGCGACTATTCGAATAGTGTTTGAGAACAACATCTACTACCGCTTCACCAATACTGCTGGAGAAATCATTTGGGAAGACAATGATTCTGAGGACTTCAAAGCTGGCCTCCAAGGAATCCATCAGAGGAAGAGAGCTTGAGTTGAGGTGGCACCTCTAGAGGTTGAGCAGGAAATCGGACAATCCTCTGCCTCTACACCAAACTTGGCTCAGCAATGGTTGACCTCTTGGCACCACAGTTTGAGCAATTGCAGGCTTCGATGGATGAGAGGTTAGAGAACCTTAAGAACTTCATGGAGTCTCGGATGGACAGCCTCGAGGCGAAAGTTACTCGTCTTAGAGATAAGATGTTTGGCTAGATGTTAGGCTAGATGTTTATGTTAGCCTTGTGATGCTCGTTTGTTGTAGGAAATTTTCATTTGCTTTTAGAATTTTTAATTGCTTTTGTACTTAATTTTTATTCAATTAATATAATTGCTTTTGTTTTCCATTATGTTTATCTTTTTGTTATTATTTTTGTTGATGAAAAAAGGGGGAGAACCTAGCAATATTTTGTTTAAAAGTTAAGTGTAATACTTAATTATGAATCAAAATGAATATGCAAGTATGAGCTTTATACACCTTAAATATATCTTAAGTATACTTTGCATATACCTTGATGCAAGTTACATGAATGAATATGCACTTGATATACTCTGAATATACCTTAAGCATACTTAATGCTTTAAAGAAAATCTTGGTATACATTGGATATACTTAGCATATAACTTACATATACTTAAAACTAGGAAGCATATTTTGATGCTACACTTCATCATTCTTTACAATTTTTGCACTTCAGTATTTTTTATCCTAAGCATCTTTTGAGGGGGAGACTTCTCAAAGGCTCATTTTGCTAGATTATTTGTCACCATTAAAAAGGGGGAGATTGTTGAACCTTAAGGGGTATTTCTGTCATTTTAATGATAACAAATAAAATATTAATAATGTATTTAACACTTGTTTTCTAAGTCTATTGAACAGGGTATGGAATATGATAGCAAGAATGGAGAATGGAAGATTAATCTTAAAAAGATAAAATTGAAGAAATAGCATGTTCATGTCCGTGACCTTATGTGTCACGCCGTGATGAAGCTTAGCACCAACAAACCAACATTTAAAGTTCACGGCCACGAAGAATGATAGCAACTGTGAATGATCATATCAGTCACGCCCGTGAAATAAAGTCATGCCCGTGAAAAGACATGGCAAATTCTTCCTGAGAGCTTCACAGCCAGAGTCACCACTTGGACTACGGCTTGGAAGGATGTCATGCCCGTGAAGATGAAATGTCATGCCCGTGAACCAACACTTACAAAACCTTCCATAATGCTTCACGACCAAGGTCACCACTCAAGTCAAGACTTGGAAGAACAATCACGACCGTGACACACTTAGTCACGACCGTGAAAGATGAGAGAGAAACATGTCAGGCGTGATTATAAGGGTTGGTGCAACGGCTATTTCCGCATTAAATGCAATCAAATGGCTATAATTCACTATGGAAGTATAAATGCAAGTCATTTATGAATCCAGAATAAGAGAATAGCTAATACTTCGAATCAAAATATTGTTGTAACTCATTTGTGCATTTAATAATTTCAAAACAAACATTTATTCTCTATGAAAATCTTTTTGCTCATTATTTTCTTAGCATTAAAGATTTGTAAGTGTTTCTCTATGTAATCATCCACTCAAGTAAGTTTGGGTATTTTGGGATTAAGAGTAGAACACTTGTAAGGGTTATTTGTGTGAGCCTTTAAAACACAAGGAATTGGTTATTTGTGTGAGCCATTAAAACACAAGGGATTTTTTTATGTTAGGTGTGATCCATTGTTAGAAACACCATAGTTGGGAGTGAGCTTGTAAAACTCGATTGTAACATTTAAAGTGTTAGTGAAACTCCCAATTGAGATTGGGGAGAGGAGTAGGGTTTGTTAACACCCGAACCTCTATTAAAATTCTTGTGTCTCATTTTTTCTATCCCTACTAAACTTAACTTTTCTTTCCACACTTAAAAGTTAAATTTTTAATATCCAATTCAACCCCTCTTCTTGGTTCAATATCTGGGGAACATCTTCAATTAATAAAACTAAGTCTAAAATAAGACTAAAAGATTTCTAAGATGCTTCTATGCCTTAGAACATATATTCCCATCAAGTTAACCACTTCATACCTTAAACATTAGTCAATGAAAGGGCATCATATGAAGGAAATTAATACTCAAGGTTGACAATTGACAATCATACATAAGATAAGGTTGATCCATCAAGCACACCAAGCTCTCTTCTTATGAAGCCAAATATTTTTTTCATTAAGAGATTTGGTGAAAATATCTGCCAATTGATTGTTTGTATCGATAAATTCTAATACATCGTCTCCATATTGAACATGATCTTTAAGAAAATGATGTCCTATGTCAATATGCTTACTTCTAAAGTGTTGAATGAGATTCTTAGATAAGTTTATGGCACTTGTATTGTCACATTTGATGGGCATATGGCCCAAATTATGACCATAATCCTTAAGTTGTTGTCTCATCCATAGGATTTGAGTGCAACAACATCCTACTGCTATATATTCCGCTTCAGCGGTAGAAAGGGCAACCGAAACTGGTTTCTTGCTAAACCAAGAAACTAAGCATTCACGAATAAAGTGACAAGTGTCGGAAGTACTCTTTTTATCCAAGAGAATGCCAGTATAGTCTCAATTTGAATATCCTATGATATGAAAGGATGAATTTCTAAGATACCATAAGCCTAGATGCAATATGCCATGTAAATATTTTAAGATTCCTTTCACAACATTCAAATGTGATTCTTTAGGACAAGATTGAAATCTAGCACATAAGCATACACTGTACATTATATCAGGCCTAGAGACAGTAAGATATATAAGTGATCCGATCATACCTCTATAGAGCTTTTCATTAATGCTCTTAGCCTTTTCATCTTTGTCCAATTTTGTTGATGTGCTCATTGGAGTCTTGACATTTTTGCATCCTTCCATTCCAATGTTTTTGATTAAATCTTTGGCGTACTTGGATTGGTTAATAAATATGCACTCATTGTTTTATTTTATTTGTAGACCAAGGAAGAACTTAAGCTCACCCATCATGCTCATTTCAAATTCCTTAGTCATACACTTAGCAAATTCTTGGCAAAACAATTCATTAGTAGACCTAAATATGATGTCATCAATATAAATTTGAAAAACTAGAATATCATGCTTATGCTTTTTAATAAATAAAGTTGTGTCAACATTTCCTTTTGAAAAATTATTTTCTAAAAGGATTTTCTAAAAGGAAAGAACTTAGTATGAAAAGCTCTTGGAGCTTGTTTCAAACCAAACAAGGCTTTTGAAAGTTTAAAAACATGATTAGGCAAATTATGGCTTTCAAAACCCGGGGGTTGTTCTACATAAACTTCCTCCTCTATAAAACCATTTAAAAAAGCACTTTTGACATCCATTTGAAAGAGTTTAGAATTCATATGACATGCAAATGCTAAAATAATTCTTATGGCTTCTAATCTAGCTACCGGAACATACCTTTTTCTAATCTCATCATAATTTATACCTTTTTCTTGATTATAACCCGTTGCAACTAACCTAGCCTTATTCCTAGTTATTGAACCTTGTTCATCTAGTTTATTTCTAAATACCCATTTACCACCAATGATCTAGGAACTAAGGTCCACACCTTACTTCTCTCAAATTGGTTGAGTTCCTCTTGCATAACAATCACCCAACTTTCATCATTAAGCGCCTCAATAATATATTTAGGCTCAATTTGATAGATATAATCAAGGTTAGAATTCAAGAGTTTGAGAGGTGATCTAGTACTTACACCTTTAGTAGGATCACCAATGATCTGTTCCTTGGATTGATCTTTTGTCATTTTCCATTCCTTTGGAAGCTCTTGTTTGTCTTGCTTTCGAGCTTGAGGTAGAGACATCTTGGTGGGGGTTTTCTTGATCATTATCATCTTTCTCATAATGAAGATCAAGCTTTTCCATTGCACCTACAATATCATAAAAAACACTACCTTTCACAAGATCAAGCTTACTAGATTCATCAAAAACAACATGCATAGATTCTTCAACAACTAATGACCTTTTATTAAAGATTCTATATGCTTTGCTAGTGGTTGAGTATCCTAAAAAATACCCTCATCGGATTTAGAGGCAAAGTTTCCAAGGTTGTCCTTGGTATTTAATATGAAACACTTGCATCTAAATACTCTAAAGTATGATATCATAGGCTTTCTTCCATTCCATAACTCAAAAGAAGTTTTGTTTAAGAGTGGTCTTTGGAAAACTTGATTTGAAATATAACATGCAGTATTGGTGGCTTCGGCCCAAAATTAGGTTGGTAACCCATACTCATTGAGCATTGTTCGAGCCATTTCAATTAAAGTTCAATTTTTTCTTTCAACTACCCCATTTTGTTAAGGTGTCGTAAGAGTTGAAATTTTTTGTGAAATACCATATTCTAAACAAAAGTTTTCAAAATTTTAATTTTCAAACTCTTTGCCACGATCACTTCTTATTTTTGAAATAAAATATCCTTTTTTGTTTTGAACTCTCTTAGCAAAGTTTTTAAAAGATTCAAAAGCATCACTCTTTTGAGCTAAGAAAATTACCCAAGTGAATCTAGAGTAATCACTGACGATGACAAAAGCATAATGTTTACCTCCAATGCTAGCAACTCTAGTAGGTCCACAAAGATCTAAATGCAAAAGTTGTAGAGGCTTTGAGGTACTTACAATATTTTTGGATTTGAAGGAGGACTTGTGTTGTTTTCCTCTTTGGCAAGGTTCACATGTCTTATTTTTTTCAAATTTGACTCTTGGTAGTCCACTTGCTAGCTCTCTTTTGCTAAGGCTTTGACTTCAATCCATGCTTGCATGACCAAGCCTTCTATGCCATAGCTAATATTCAGCACTTTTAGTTATATGACACTTAGAGGAAAGGTTAGATATTTTGTGTAAGTCTATTATGTAAATATTGGCATATCTACTTCCTTTGAATATCTCTTGGCCACTAAAAGAGGTTACAAGACATTCATTTGAGGTAAAGATTACTTGGTTCCCTTATCACATAATTGACTCACACTTAACAAATTATGCTTCAAACCATCAACAAGTAACACATCTTCAATGAAAGTAGTATTATTTATACTAATGGAGCCAATGCCAATTACCTTACCCTTAGCACATAAAGGTTCCCAATGAGCCTTTCTTACCCAACAATGTTTGTTGATGTGACCAAATACAACAATTACATTGTTTAGCTCTAAACATGTTTTTTGGTTTTACCATACTTTTAGGTCTCATTATCCTTTTAGATGGAGTTTGTGAGCAGTGACATGCACATGCATGATGAATAGGTGTTTTTCTAGGTGCATGCCTCTTATACACGAAGGCATGATTAGCCTTTTGAGGTCTCCCTCTTGAGCTATGTGACCGTTGACCATTCTTCTTATAAATAGGGGGTTTAGTGTGTGTTGTGCTCTTAGACCTTTGGCCTATTGCTTCTATTTGGAGGTTTGAGGTGCACTAGACTTAACAAATATGGTGTTGTGAGATGAAGATGATGTTCCATTAAATCCTAGACCATGTCTTATTAATGGTGGTCTTTGGGACACTATGAGAGTATCTAAACTCTCATTGCCTTTATGAAATCTTGAAATAGAGTTTCTAAGTTCCTCAACTTCATTTTTCAAAATATTGTTTTCTTTAAGCAAGGATTTAGTTGAGGGTCTAAAGAAATACTCATTTAATGATTTTTGAAGAGTTTCATTAGAAGTTTTAAGATCAAGATTTTCCTTTTGTAAAACTTCCGTTTTGTTTTTCAAATTTAAAATATTATTTTTGTAAGTATTGAATTTACATCTATATTTTTCTAATTCTTGGTTTAATACTTCTATTAAACTTGTTTATCATCATATTCACTATCACTATTATTATCACTACTATCATTATTAAATGAGTATGAGTAAGAAGGACCTATCTCATCCGTGAAGTGGTCCTCTAAAGCCATGAAGCATAGGTTGACCTCTTCACCTTCATTGTCATCTTTTTCACTTGAAGAGCTGTCGTCATCCCATGTGGCTTTGTGACCTTTCTCCCCATTATGTTTTTGATATATTTTCTTGTATTTCTTGAGCTTTGGACATTCTGGTTTGATATGTCCTTTCTTCCCACACCCATAACATTTTACCTCTTGTTTATTTCTTTGAGAGTCATTTGAGGAGTGTTTGAGGTTTCTTTGTTCGAAGTTTCGAGAGTTGCCAATTCTCTTTTAAATTATTCTTTTTAATCTTCTTGAGAGCATGACAATGCCCTCATTTGCTTCATCACTCTTTTCTTCATCATCTTCAACTTCTTCTTGAGATTTTGAAGTAGAGGCTTTGAGTGCTAGAGGCTTTCATTTTTCTAGTTCAGCTTTAAGTTCTCTATCTCTCTTTACTGCCATTTCAAGTGTTAGAAGTTAGCCAATAAGCACATCGGTAGGCATGACACTCATGTCTTCATTGGCTTCTTCTATACTCGCAAAGCTTGAACCATAGTCTTTGAAAGGAAGGCTTCTTAGAATTTTGTTGTTTACATCTTCCAAGCTCAAGTGCTTTCCAAGCTTTCTCATGCCATTTACGATGGCTAGAAGACGGTTTATCATATCGGTGATAGATTCATTGGATTTCATCTTGAAGAGTTCATATTCTGAAGTGAGAAGTTGAATCTTCTTGGATTTAACTTGCTTGGTTCCTTCATGATAATTCTCCAATGTCTTCCACATACTATATGCAGTAGGGCAGTGTTGGATTCTGCCACATTCTTCAATGGATAAAGAACTTGCGAGGATTGTCATTGCCTTTTTGTTTTTGAGGTTTGCTCTACGTTGAGGCTCTGTCCAATCATCTCTTGAAAGAACTTCTACTTCACTATCAACTCCTCTCCTGGTTGGTAGTGTCCATTCTTTCCGAACACTATCCCAAACTTCAATTCCCTCACTATCGAGATATGTCACCATTCGGAACTTCCAATGAGCATAGTTTGCTCCATCAAAGTAAGGCTTGAGACTTTAGAATCCTTCACTGGCCATTTCTTGATCTTTGCTAGCGCTTGTTAGGCTTTGTTGCTAGACAAGCTTTGATAACAATTATTGCGTAGACAATGAACCAAGAAGGGGGTGGAATTGGTTATGAAATAAAAATTTCTTAATTTTAAGTGTGAAATTAAATTAAATAGAGTAGTGAAGGAAATATATTACACACAAGATTTATAGAGGTTCGGGTATTAATAAACCCTACTCCTCTCCACAATCTCAATTGGGTGTTTTACTAACACACTAAGTGTTACAATGGAGTTTTACAAGCTCACTCCCAACTATGGTGTTTCTCTCAATGTTTAACACCTAACCCAGAAATTCCCTTACATTTTAATGGTTCACACAATAAACCAATTCCTTGTGTTTTATGGTTCACACAATAAACCCTTAGAAGTGTTTCAATCTTAACCGAATATACCCAAACTCACTTGAGTAATTGTTTACAATGAAAACACTCACCAACCTACAATGCTCAGAAATTATGAGCAATTAAGTTTTTACAAAGAATAAAGGTTTTGTTGAAAATTAGTTAATGCACAAGGCTACAACAAGATTAATGATTCAAAGTAATTGTTGTTCTTCTTTTAGGATTCATAAATGACTTACATTTATACTTCCTCTGTGAATTATAGCCGTTTGGTTGCATTTAATGGGAAAATAGCCATTGAACCAACTCTTAACTTTGCGCTTGACATGTTTCTCTATCCTTATTCACGGGCGTGAAAATATGTGTCACGGTCGTGAATGTTCTTCCAAGTCGTAGTCCAAGTGGTGGCTCATCGTGACGCTGCCTGGAAGAATTTGAAGTGTTTAATCATAGGTGTGACTTTATACTTTCACCGGCGTGAATATTCTTCCAAGCCGTGGTCCAAGTGGTGACACTGGCAGTGAAATTCTCTAGAAGAATTTGATGTGTTATTTCACAGGCGTGATTATCTTTCATGGGCGTGATTGATTTGATCATTCACGATTGGTATGATCCTTCATGGCCGTGAACTTTGAATGGTGGAAAGTTGGTGCTAAGCTATATTCATGGGCGTGGCTTTGCTATTTCTTCTGATTTTGATCTTCAAAAGTTGTCTTTCATTCTTGCATCATATTCTATTCAAGATATATCATGTTCAACATACTTAAAACACAAGCATTGTTAAATATATTATTGCTATTTTATTTGTTAGCATCAAAATGACAAAAATACCCCTAATGGTTCAACAATCTATGTTGAGGATGTATATATTGAATACTCAACTCTGGCGGCAAAGTGAGTACCACTGATCTGATCCTCTCTAGGATCTCATAGGGTCTAATAAACTTAGGATTCAACTTTCCCTTTTCCTAATCCTGAGAACCTTCTTCCACGGAGATACCTTGAGAAACACATTGTCTCCAACTAAGTACTCCACATCCTTTCTTTCGAGGTCTGCATAGGATTTCTATTTGTTGAAAGTTGCTTTTAGTCAATCTATAATGATTTTCACTTTTTTTTATCTCTTCTACTAAGCCTGACTCCACTAACTTTCTCTCACTGAGCTCAAGCCAACACAATAATGTCCGACAATATTTACCGTAAAATGCCTTATATGGAGCCATTTGAATATTGGACTAATAACTGTTATTGTAGGCGAACTTTATTAACGATAGATATTTATCCCAGCTTCCTTCAAACTCGATCACATAACATCTCATCATATCTTCCAAGATCTGGATAACTCTTTTCGACTGACTATCTATCTAGGGATGGAAAGTTGTGCTGAAGTTGAGTTTAGTACCCAAAACTCGCTGTAGACTACTCCAAAATTGAGATGTGAATCGTGGATCTCTATTAGAAATTATGAGACTAGAACTCCTTGAAGACGTATTATCTCCTTCATATATAACCTTGCTAATTGGTTCAAAGGGTAGTCTCTCTGAATAGGTAAGAAGTGAGTTGACTTCATTAACCTATCCACGATCACCCATATGACATCGTACTTCCTCAATGTCAATGGAAATCTAATCACAAACTCCATAGTGATTCTTTCCCATTTCCATTCCGAACTACAACAAATCTGAAGGTAAATGATATTCAGCTTTTACCTGTTGACATGTATGACATCTAATTGTGAACTCTGTGATGTCTTTCTTCATCCCTAACAACTAATACAACTCTTTTAGATTCTGATACATCTTGTTACTCCCTAGGTGCATTGCAAATCTAGTATCATAGGCCTCTTTCATAATCATTTGTATCAACTCTGAGACATCTGACACACATAACCTGCCATGGTAGTGTAAACTACCATTTGGCTCAACCGAGAAACCCAATCTCTCCCTCTTAGAAACTAAAATGACTAACTCCACTAGTTTTCCCCAAAGCTTCTATGCATCTTTAATCTCTTGACCCATGATTTCTCGGATGTGCAACTCTGCTATAGTCTTCCTATTAAGTGCATTGGCCACCATATTGTCCTTTCCTAGATAATAATCAATCACAAAGTCATAATCATTTATCAACTCCAACCATCTTCATTGCCTCAAATTCAAATCCTACTATGTAAGAAGATACATCAAACTGTTGTGATCTATGAAAATGTGGCACTTATCCTCGTATAGATAATGATGCCAAATTTTCAATACAAAAACAATGGTTACCAACTCTAAATAGTATGTCTGATAATTCTTCTTGTGAGGCTTCAACTACCTATATGCATAAGCAACAACTTTCCCTTCTTGCATTAGAATGCAACCCAATCCATTGTGAGAAGCATAACTATAAATTACATATTCCCAATCTAGAATTAGTTGTGTCAACATTAGAGCTTCCATCAACAAGCTCTTAAGTTGATCGAAACTGTTCAGGCACTTGTCAGTCCATTCGAACTGGATATCTTTCTGTAACAACCTAGTCAATGGAGAAGCTTGTTAGAGGAGTGCTCTAAAGGCAATCACCTTTAACACTTATTGTACAAATTTATTTGATTAATAAAAGACTTTTTCATTGATTTGATGTTCATTTGATATATGAATTGATAAGTGATCTTAAATCAATTAATGAAGTCCTTGATACATAACATAGCATGAAGGAAATCATGATGAGATCATGATATTGAGATTCTTATCATGTGTAATTATGTTAGTATCACAATTATCCCTAATCATAAGATTAATGAGACGGGGCATTATTAATCCAGACAGACTAGCATATGTTACACTCCTTGATTGGATCGAGTAGTAGATCTCATAATCTAAAAACATGAGATATTTAGAGTTAACATGTGGATGCTTGCTAAGTGTAGCTAAGTACATTGGATGACCAACTATGAGATAATCATATGGATAATCTATTCAAATGTCAATGATAGTCGCATCATAGCAATGGTGCAAGTATCCTTAGACTTTAGGTACTCAAGGATATCTTGAATATTGGTTTTGTATATTGACACTATTCCTTGTTGCCTCAGAGAGGTAGCTCATAGGGTGGTGATTGGATACAGCTTGAGGTATTCAAAGGTAATTGGGTAACCAACAAAGGATTCACCACTCTTGATAGAAGGAGTGTATACCCATGGCCTCTTGTCGTGGTCATTACTCAGGAATCTCTGGCCGGAGTGGAAATGTCATAAAGATAGTCTTCAATGACATATCTAATAGAGTAATGAGCCTCAAGGACAAGAACTAATATTACTTGGACTAGACGTGACGTAGTCAGTCTAGTGGGAGTTGACACATGTCCATACTCTGAACCAAGTGGGGTATAGATTGGTGAAAGGAATAATTGCACATAAATTATCTATGGAAAGGTTCGTAGTCAAACCATTGACTTTTCGGTCAATTGGGGGTCATGATGTGTTGCTAGATACTGCTCATGATCTGAAGAACCTTAAGAAGAAGAAGAAGTCCATGAAGCCTAAGGGAGGCATGGCCAAGAAAAAGGCTAAGGAGATTGCTCCAAAAGGGACATGCTTCCATTGTGGCAAGGATGGCCATTGGAAGAGAAACTCCAAGACTTACTTGGAGTCCTTGAAGAAGAAGGCATTTGATGCCCCATCTACTTCAGGTATTTTTGTCATTGAAATTAATACTGTTTCCAAAATAATATATGGGTATTAGATACCGGTTGTGGCTCACACATATGCACTAATATGCAGGGCCTAAGGAACAGTAGACAGCTCAATAAGGAAGAGTCAGACCTACGCGTTGGAAATGGAGCAAGGGTTGATGCATTAGGTATAGGAACATATGTATTGACCCTCCCTAGTGGGCTTATATTAAATTTGGAGAATTGCTATTATGTACCTGCTTTGACTAAAAACATTATTTCTATTTCAAGTCTAAATAAAGATGGTTTCCTTTTAGCTTTTAGTAACAATTGTTGTTCTATTATGTTGAATGAAATTCTTTATGCTAATGGTACATTATGCAATGGACTATACATATTAGATATTTCAAATCCAATTTTAAACATCAATGATAATAAAAGGCAAAAACAAGATATGTTGAAATCATCTTATTTATGGCATTGTCGTCTTGGTCATATAAGTGAGAAACGTATGGCTAAGCTACACAAAAGTGGTAGCTTGGGGTCATTTGATTATGAATCATATGACACATGTGAATCATGTTTGCTAGGCAAGATGACTAAATTACCCTTTAAGGGAAAGGGTGAACGTGCTAATGGAGTTTTAGACTTAATACATTTAGATGTATGTGGTCCAATGTCTACACACGCTAGAGCTGGTTTCATCTACTTCATTACTTTTATCGATGACTACTCACCATATGGATACGTGTATCTTATGAGATACAAATCTGAAGCTTTTGAAAGGTTCAATGAATTCAAAAATGAAGTAGAGAAACAACTTGGCAAAAGTATTAAAACACTTCAATCAGATCGAGGAGGTGAATACTTGAGCGAAGAGTTTCTAGATTATCTTAGGGTTAATGGGATTTTATCTCAATGGACTCCACCTTACACTCCACAACACAATTGTGTGGCTGAAAGAAGAAACCGAACCTTGTTAGACATGGTAAGGTCTATGATGAGTTTTGCGGAATGGCCTAAATCCTTTTGGGGTTATGCACTAGAGACCGCCATTTATATATTAAATGGAGTTCCTTCAAAGTCAGTTGATGTTACTCCATATGAGACATGGTATAACAAGAGGCCCACATTTTCTTACAATAGAATTTGGAGTTGTCCTGCTTATATGAAGCAGACAATGTCAGATAAGCTAGAAGCTAAGTCTGACCGATGACTGTTTGTGGGATATCCAAAAGCATCATATGGATATCAATTTTACCACCCCTTGGAACAAAAGGTTTTTGTTTCAAGAAATGCTATCTTTTTAGAGAGGGAATTCCTTCTAAAAGGAGATAGTGGGAGCAAAATTGAACTTGAGGAAGTTCAAGATGCTCAAATAGATACTGATCAACTGCTTGAACCCGAGCTTATTACTCATACATAATATATAACAGCTCAACCTTCTAAAGCACAAGAGCTTTATAGGTCAAGTAGGATATGTACTATTCCAGAGAGATATGGATTTCTAATTAGCGAACAGAACGACGTATTGCTCATAGAAAATGATGAGCCTACAACCTATAAAGAGGTTCTGAATAGTTCAGAATCTGACAAATGGCTTCAAGACATGAACTCAGAAATTGATTCCATATATGAAAACCAAGTATGGACTTTGGTTGACCCACCCGAAGGAATAAAGCCTATAGGGTGCAAGTGGGTTTTCAAAAAGAAAATTGACATGGATGGTAATATGATTACCTATAAAGCTAGACTTGTTGCTAAAGGTTATCATCTAAGACAAGGAATTGATTACGATGAAACTTTTAGCCCAGTAGCTATGCTTAAATCCATAAGGATACTCCTAGCCATTGCTACTCATTATGATTATGAGATATGGCAAATGGTTGTGAAAACAGCTTTCCTTAATGGAAATCTGACTGAGGATGTGTACATGACACAATCAGAAGGTTTCATATCCAAAGATGGCAAAAAGGTATGTAAGCTTCAAAGATCCATTTATGGATTAAAGCAAGCATCCAGGAGTTGGAATATTAGGTTTGATGAGACAATCAAACAGTTTGGTTTCTTACAAAATCCGGATGAACCTTGTGTCTACAAGAAGGTTAGTGGGAGTGCAATTGTATTTCTTGTGTTATATGTAGATGACATATTGATAATGGGAAATGATGTCTCAGCCTTACAATCAGTCAAAATTTGGTTATCCAAGAATTTCTCTATGAAAGACCTTGGAGAAGCAGTCTATATTTTAGGGATAAAGATCTATAGAGATAGATCTAAAAGGTTGCTTAGTCTTTCACAGTCTACATACAAAGATAAAATGCTAAAGAGGTTTAGCATGGAGCAGTCCAAGAGGAGATATATTCCCATGACCCATGAGATTACTCTCTCAAAGTCTTTGTGTCTAAAGACACAAGATGAGAGGACACACATGAGTTTGATTCCATATGCTTCAGCTATAGGATCAATCATGTATGCTATGATATGTACAAGACCCGATTTTTCATATGCTCTGAGTGTCACGAGTAGATACCAATCGGACCCTGGTGAGGGTCATTGGGTGGCTGTCAAGAATATCCTTAAGTACTTAAGAAGAACTAAGGATGTATTCTTGGTATATGGAGATGGAGATATTACTTTGAGCGGGTATATCGATGTTATCTTCTAATCTGAAAAGGATGACTCAAAATCTCAGTCAGGTTAAATATTCACACTAAATGGTGGAGTAGTTAGTTGGAAAAGTTCCAAATAGGAAACGACTGCTGATTCCATAACCGAAGCAGAGTACATTGCAGCTTTTGAAGAAGCAAAGGAAGCAGTTTGGATAAAGAAATTCATCACAGAACTTAGAGTGGTTCCCAGCATTATTGATCCAATACAATTATATTGTGATAATAATGGAGCCATTCCACAAGCAAAGGAGCCACGGTCTCATCAGAGATCCAAACATGTACTCAGAAGATACCATTTGATTAGAGAAATCATTGGTAGGAATGATGTAAAGATAGAAAGAGTGCCCACTGATTAGAATATTGCTGATCCTTTAACTAAGCCACTTCCCTAAAAGAAATATGATTCTCATGTACTCGCCTATGGAATTAAAATCAAAGGCGATTGGCTTTAGTGCAAATAGGAGCTTGTTAGAGGAGTGCTCTAAAGGAAATCACCTTTAGCACTTATTGTACAAATTTATTTGATTAATAAAAGACTTTTTCATTAATTTGATGTTCATTTGATATATGAATTGATAAGTGATCTTAAATCAATTAATGAAGTATTTGATACATAACAAAGCATGAAGGAAATCATGATGAGATCATGATATTGAGATTCTTATCATGTGTAATTATATTAGTATCAAAATTATCCCTAGTCAGAGTGTTGCCCAGATATTAGACCAAGAAGGGGGGGTTGAATTAGAGTTTCCAAAATTAAACTTTAAAGTGCGGAAATAAATAATTAATTTTAGGAAGGATAGAAAAAATCAGACACAAAGATTTATAGAGGTTCGGGTGTTAACAAACCCTACTCCTCTCCCTAATCGCAATTGGGAGTATCACTAACACACTAAGTGTTACAATGGAGTTTTACAAGCTCACTCCCAACTATGGTGTTTCTCACAATGGCTCACACCTAACCCAAAAAATCCTTGTGTTTTAATGGCTCACACAATAACCAATTCCTTGTGTTTTACAGGCTCACACAAACAACCTTCACTTTGTGTTTTACAGGCTCACACAAACAACGTTTTAATTTGTGTTTTGGAGGTTCACACAACTAACCCTTACAAGTGTTCTACTCTTAACCCAGAAATACCCAAAGCTCACTTGAGTAAAGATTACAGAGAGAACCACTTATAAATCTTAATTTGCTCAAATATGAGTAGCAAAAAGATTTTTACAGAGAATAGATTTGTCCTCAAAGTATGAAAGTACAAATAGCTTGTAATCAAAATTAAATTCGAAGTATATGCTATTCTTTTGTTATTCTCTTCATTCTCTTGTTCTTAATGCATAAATGACTTCCATTTAAACTCCCATGGCTGAATATAGCCATTGGGGTGCATTAAATAAGAAACAAAACTAGCCGTTGTACCAACCAAAATATCGCGTATGACATTTTTTCTCTTTCATTGTTCACGGGCGTGACTATGCTTGTCATGGGGGTGACAGTTCTTCCCAAGCCGTGACTAAAGTGGTGACCTTGGTCGTGAAACTCTCTGGAATGTTTTTACATATTGAGTCACGGGCGTGACATACTCATTCACGGGCGTGACAATCTTTCCAGCCGTGATCCCAGTGGTGACTCTGGTCGTGAAGCTCTCTAGATGAAATTGCATGAATCTTCACGGGGGAGACACCTTTATTTACGGGGGTGACTGAAATGCTTACTTCACGGTTTGTTTTTCCTTCATGGCTGTGAACTTCAAATGTTGGTTTTGGTAACGATTAGCTTCCTTCACGGGAGTGACTCCTAGAGTCACGGTAGTGAACATGCTACAACTTGAATTTTGTCTCTCAAGGATTATTCTTCCAATTCTTCATTCTTGCTATTTTAATCCATGTCCTGTATAATATACTTACAAAAACAAGAATGTTAAATACAATATTGCTATATTATTTGTTATCATCAAAATAACGGAAATACCCCTCAAGGTTTAACAATCTCCCCCTTTTTGATGGTGACAAATAGTCTAGCAATATGTGATTTTGAGAAGTCTCCCCCTCAAAATATACTTAGGATAAAAATTATAATGTGAAAGAATAGTAAATAATGATGTAGCATTAAACTAGATTTTAAGTATATGCAAGTTATATGAGAAGTATATCCAATACATACCATAATTCCTTTTTAAGAAATGAAGTATATGTAAGGTATATTTAAGGTATATCATAGCATATTTATATTTGTAACTTGCTGCAAGGTATATGCAAAGTATACTTAAGTTGTATCTAAGGTATATAAAGCTCAATTTATATACTTTGCATATGAAATTTTGAATCAAGATTTTTAATCCATTTCAAAGTCCATTCACTTTTTGAATCAAAATTCTTATATTGCTAGTTTGATACCATTCTCCCTTATCATATATTGCCTATCATATATTGCTAGTTTTCTCCCCCTTTTGTCATCAATCAAAAAAGATATGAAGATTGAAGTAAACAAAAGCAAATATTTATATCATAAAGGAAAGGATACAAACTAAGTTAAAATATTCATAAAGGAAATTTAAAAATTTCCTACACAAGCAAACATAAAAATAACAAACAAGCCAAAAACAATCAAATTTAGGCTACACTCTAGCCTATCTCCTAGCCAGACATCCTATCACGAAGCCTAGCTACTTCAGCCTCAAGGCTGTCCATCTGAGACTCCATGAAGTCTTTGAGGTTCTCCAACCTCTCATCCATCAAAGTCTGCAGCTGCTCAAAACGTGGTGCCAAGAGGTCAACCACCTGCTGCGCTAAGGACGGTGTGGAAGCTGAGGACTGTTCGATGTCCTGCTCGAATGTTGGATGTGCTTCCTCAACCCGAGCCCTCTTTTTCTGCTGGACTTCTTGGAGGCATGCTTTAAAATCTTCCGTGTCATTATCTTCCCAGATAATCTCCCCAGCAGTGTCAGTGAAGCGGTAGAAGATATCGTTCTGAAAAATGATTCTGACAACCGCTCCCATCTTGATGAACGACTCGACATCCAGGCTATCTCGAGGATGTGCAGGAATGATGTTGAAGTGATGGTCATCTAGCTTCAAATAATTGAGCTTCACTGCGATATGGGTGACATATGCCCCAATCAAAATGTCTCCTGTGGGCTTGGTGGCAATGGAGAGAAGATGGTTAGCAAACCATCTGGAACGTGCCACTGTGACTCCTCTGCGATCCATCTCAAGGAGGAAGAGTTCTGACTTCCTGATTGTTCCATTACTTTCTCCCCTAGCAAAAATGCTATAGGTTAGGAATCTATGCAAATATCTATGCACTGGGGCCCTGAGATGTGTGCTCTTAGTTTTCTTGACATCCCAGCTGCAACTGGTGCCAAAATGTGTCCAAGCTGGAGGAGCAAAGAATTTTACCTCAGTATCATTTAGGATGCCCTCAGATGGTAGGCTGAACAATTCCCTAAACTCAATGGCACTGAGGGTGTTAGGATTGTTGCAGAGTTTGAATTTCACCACTCCAGTAAGTGAAACCTGTAAGGTGCTGAGGAATTCCAGCGTTGGCTCCCTCAGAGTCGGCTGATGAATTTCAACAAAATCTTTGAGATGACAGACTTGCAGTTGCTCTGTCATAGCTGTCTCAAGCCCGAGACTTTGGACTGTCCGCCAATCGAAGGACCTTGATGACAAAATAGGTCTCTTCTTCAAAGTTGCATACCGAGGATGGCAATTCTTTGGAATGCGGTTCATTAGGTAATCTGCATACCTTTTAGGTGCATAGGACTTCTTTCTCTTACCCTTGGATGAAGCAGACTCCATATTTGAAGAAAGTTGTTGTTGATGGAGTTGAAAATAATTTTTGACAGAAAAGTTGATGTAAAACCCTAGAAATGTATGATTTTTGCTGAAGATTCGAACTTTTGGTGGTATTTATAGGGAAAGTTCAAGTCTTTGGGGCCGAAATCTTCAATGTCTTAATGCATGAGAGTAAATGAGAGCGGTTTTGGGAGATGGAGAGTTGAAATGAAGGTTATAACCGGCTGTTCTCTTATATATTCGATATATTAACGGGCGTGAATTATGGTTTCACGGGCGTGAATGCTCATGTTCACGGTTTACTGAAAGAGTGTCCCACCCGTGAATGAAGGCATGAATACGTTCACGGGAGTGATATTTGAATATCACGGGCGTGAATGATCATTGGTCACGGGGGTGAACCAGTGGTCACAGGCGTGAAACATTGAATTTCACTACTTATGCCCGTGAAGCAAGCCGTGATACAAGGCGTGAAAGCTTCTGTGAGTTTTGGGGGTGTAATTGTTCACGGGAGTGAAAAATCGTCACGGGCATGAAAGTCTCTTTTCACGAATGTGACTCAAGCCGTGAAAATAAGTTTTACCACTTGAAGCCGTGAACCATGTCATGAACCAAGTCATGAACGACACTGCCTCTTTGGGCCATTTAAGTCACGGGCGTGAATATATGTCACGGGCATGACTCCCCTAAAATTTTCATTAAATTAAAATTAATTCCTACAACAAGACTAAATCAGTTCAACAAATATTCTACTTCTTAAAAACGTGAATTCTCATCAAAATTTCTATCTTTATAACTTGTGATATGATTTAAGATCAATAATTAAAATTTCATATTTTTGCAATCACAAGGTTAATCCATCAATCATACCAAGTTCTCTTCTAATGAAATTAAATCTTTCCTCATTTAGAGGCTTAGTGAAAATATCTGCTAATTGATTTTCTGTGCTTATAAATTCTAATGCAACGTCTCTATATTGAACATGATCTCTTATAAAGTGGTGTCTAATGTCAATATGTTTGCTTCTAGAGTGTTGAATAGGATTCTTTGAAAGATTTATAGCACTTGTGTTGTCACATTTTATTGGTATATGGTTCATCTCATGACCATAGTCCTTAAGTTGTTGTTTCATCCAAAGAATTTGTGTACAACAGCATCCAACTGCTACATATTCAGCTTCAGCAGTTGAGAGAGCAACTAAAACTTGTTTCTTGCTAAACCAAGAAACTAAACATTCTCCAATGAAGTGTACCTGAAGTACTTTTCCTATCCAAAAGACTATCAGCATAGTCTGCATCTGAATATCCTATAATATAAAAAGACGAATTTCTAGGATACCAAAAACCTAGATGCAATGATCTATGTAAATATCTTAAAATTCTTTTTATAGCATTTAAATGAGATTCTTTAGGACATGATTGAAATCGTGCACATAAGCAAACACTATACATAATATCGGGTCTAGAAGCAGTAAGATATAAAAGTGATTCGATCATACCTCTATAAAGCTTATCATTAATGCTCTTATCCTTTTCATCTTTATCCAATTTTGTTGATGTGCTCATAGGAGTCTTGGCATTTTTGCATCCTTCCATACCAAATTTCTTAATTAGATCTTTGGCATATTTGGATTGGTTGATGAATATGCCCTCATTGATTTGCTTTATTTGTAGACCAAGGTAATACTTAAGTTCTCCCATCATGCTTATTTCAAATTCCCTAGTCATGCACTTAGAAAATTCTTGACAAAGCAACTCATTAGTAGAACCAAATATTATATCATCAACATAAATTTGAACAATTAGTATATCATGCTTATGCTTTTTGATGAATAGTGTAGTGTCAACATTTCCCTTTGTGAAGCTATTTTCTAATAAAAAAAGAATTTAGTCTCTCATACCAAGCTCTTGGAGTCTGTTTTAAACCATACAAAGCTTTTGAAAGTTTAAAAACATGATTTGGCAAATCATAGCTTTCAAAACCTGGTGGTTGTTCTACATACACTTCTTCATCTATATAACCATTTAGAAATGCACTTTTCACATCCATTTGAAAGAGTTTGAAATTCATGTGACATGCATATGCTAAGAGTATTCTTATAGCTTCTAATCTAGCTACAGGTGCTATGTTTCATCATAATCTATACTTTCTTCCTAATTATATCCTTTTGCGACTAGTCTTGCCTTATTCCTGGTTATTAACCCTTGTTTATCTAATTTGTTTCTAAATACCCATTTGCTACCTATGATTTGATGATCCTTGGGTCTAGGTACTAGATTCCATACCTTATTTGTCTCAAATTGATTGAGTTCCTCTTGCATGGCAATCACCCAACTTTCATCATTAAGAGCCTCATCAATAT
This sequence comes from Triadica sebifera, assembly GCA_023653625.1. Lineage (NCBI taxonomy): Eukaryota > Viridiplantae > Streptophyta > Magnoliopsida > Malpighiales > Euphorbiaceae > Triadica > Triadica sebifera. The sequence goes on along the minus strand of CM042898.1, from coordinate 10,596,795 downwards.
TTTTAGGCTCAATTTGTGAAATAAAAGCAATGTCAGTGACAAAATGCTTGAAATGAGATCTAGTACTTACTCCCCTTGATAGATCACCAATTATTTGCTCTTTAGGATGATCTTTCGTCACTCTCCATTCTTTTGGAAGTTCTTGCTCCATTTGTTCTTGATTTTGAGGTAGAGTGTCATTTTGCAGTAAATTTTTTTGATCATTTTCTTCTTTCCCATTTCCAATATCAAGTCTTTCCATATTACCCACAACATCATCAAGAACACTACCTTTCACAAGATTAAGTCTACTAGATTCATTAAAAACAACATGCATGGATTCTTCAACCGTTAATGATCTTTTATTAAATACTCTATATGCTTTGCTGGTTGTAGAGTATCCTAAAAAGATACCTTCATCAGACTTAGAGGAAAATTTTCCAAGATTGTCCTTGGTGTTCAATATAAAACATTTGCATCCAAATACTCTAAAGTATGATATCAAGGGCTTTCTTCCATTCCATAGCTCAAATGAGGTTTTGTTTAAAAGAGGTCTTTTGAAAACTCGATTTGAAATATAACATGCAGTGTTTGTGGCTTCTGCCCAAAAATAAGTTGGTAATTCATATTCATTAAGCATTGTTCTAGCCATTTCAATTAAAGTTCGATTTTTCCTTTCAACTATCCCATTTTGTTGAGGTGTCCTAGGAGATGAGAAATTATGTGAAATGCCATGTTCAAGACAAAAGCTTTCAAAGTTTTCATTTTTGAATTCTTTCCCATGATCACTCCTTATTTTTGAAATGCAGTAACCTTTTTCATTTTGAATTCTTTTAGCAAAGTTTTTGAAGTTTTCAAAAGCATCACTTTTTTGAGATAAGAAAATTACCCAAGTAAATCTAGAGTAATCATCTACGATGACAAATGCATAATGTTTTCCTCCTAAGCTAGCAATTATTGTAGGTGCAAACAAGTCTAAATGCAGGAGTTGAAGAGGTTTTGAAGTACTTACTATGTTTTTAGCTTTGAACGATGACTTATGTTGCTTTCCTCTCTGACAAGGATCACATGTCCTGCCTTTTTCATATTTAACTCTTGGTAATCCTTTTACTAGCTCTCCTGTGCTGAGACTTTGTATTAAGTCCATGTTAGCATGACCAAGTCTTCTAGACCACAGCCAAGATTCATCACTAGTACTCACAAGACACTTAGAGGAATTGTTAGATAGTTCATGTAAGTTTATTATGTATGTATTGATATCTCTATTTCCTTTAAATATTTCTTGACCATCGATAGAGATTACAAAACATTCATTTGAAGTAAAGATTACTTTGTTTCCTTTATCACATAATTGACTTACACTTAACAAGTTATGTTTCAAGCCATCAACAAGTAAGACATCCTTAATAAAAGTAGTACCATTAACAGCAATAGAACCAATGCCAATTACCTTACCCTTTGCATTGTTTCCAAAGGTAACTTTACCTCCATCAATACTTTTGATTTCATTGAAAAGTTCTTTGTCTCCTGTCATATGCCTTGAGCATCTATTGTCTACTAGCCAAGCATTTTTGTTTATTGTGGACTTGAGGCATACCTATAGAATCACAAATCAAGTATGATTTTTAGGTACCCAAATGAGTTTGGGTCCTTGGGAGTTAGCACATGAAGGTTCCCAATGAGCCTTCCTTATCCAGCAATGTTTATTTATGTGACCCATTTTCATACAATAATTACATTGTTTAGGTCTAAACTTGCTCTTTGGTCTTACACTGTATTTAAATGCCATAATTCTATTAGACTGATTTTGAGAACAATGGCATGCACAATCATGATTAATTTGCGTTTTTCTAGATGCATGCTTCTTATACATAAAGGCATGATTATTTTTTTTCTATATAGAGGGATTAATATGCTTATTTCTTGGTGCTTTCTTAACAGGTGTGGAGATGTTAGGTTCTTTAGATTTAACAAATATAGTTTTGTGAAAAGATGGTGATGTGTCCTTAAATCCTAGACCATGTCTAATTAAGGGTGATTTTTGAGACACAATGAGAGTATCTAAGCTCTCTTTACCTTTGTGAAATTTAGAAATGGAATTTCTAAGTTCCTCAACTTCATTTTTCAAAGTATTATTTTCTTTTAATAATGAAGTTGTTGAGGGTCTTGATGAATATTCATCTAATGACTTTTGAAGAGATTCATTAGATGATTTAAGCTTTATGTTCTCTTTTTCTAAACCATCTGTCTTCTTTTTCAAATTAGAGTTATTATTTCTATAGGTACTAAATTTAGTTCTATATTTTTCTAATTCTATATTTAATTCTTCTATTAGGCTTTGGTCATCATCATCATCATTACTATCACTATTACTATTATTATCACTACTATCATTATTGAAAGAGTATGAGTGTAGTGATCTTACTTTGTCCGAGATGTGATCCTCAATAGCCATGAAGCATAGGTTGACCTCTTCACTCTCATTATCATCTTTTTCACTTGAAGAGCTTTCGTCATCCCATGTGGCTTTATGACCTTTTTCCCTATTGTCTCTTTAGTATTTGCTCTTGTGCTTCTTGAGCCTTGGACATTCTGGTTTGATATGTCCTTTCTTTCCATATTCATAGCATTTTACCACTTCCTTACTTCTATATGTGTCATTAGAAGTTTGTTTGAGGTTTATTTGCCTGAATTTTTTGGAATTGTTCATTTTCTTCTCAATGATTCTTTTTAATCTCCTTGAAAGCATAGTGATGTCCTCATTTTCATCATCACTCATCTCTTCATCATCTTCAATTTCTTCTTGAGATTTTGAAGTATAGGCTTTGAGTGTTAAGGGCTTTCTTTTCTCTGGCTCTGCTTCAAGCTCTCTATCTCTCTTCACTGCCATCTCATGTGTGAGAAGTTTGCCAATCAGTACATCAGTATTCATGATGCTCATATCTTCATTTGCTTCTTCTATGCCAGCAACTCTTGAACCATAGTCTTTAAGAGGAAGACTTCTCAGGATTTTATTGTTTACATCTTCCAAACTCATATGCTTCCCACGTTTCCTCATTCCATTTATAATGGATAGAAGTCAGTTGGTCATGTCAGTGATTGACTCATTGGATTTCATCTTGAAGAGCTCATATTCTGAGGTTAGAAGTTGAATCTTCTTGGATTTGACTTGCTTAGTTCCCTCATGATAGTTCTCCAATGTCTTCCACATGCTATATACTGCTGAACTGTGTTATATTCTCCCACATTCTTCAATAGATAATGAGCTTGATAGGATTGTCATTGCCTTCTTGTTTTTGAAATTTGCTCTTCTTTGAGGCTCTGTCCAATCATCTCTTGATAGGATTTCTTCTTCACCATCAGCTCCTCTTCTAGTTGGTGGTGTCCATTCTTTTCGTACACTATCCCAGACTTCAATTCCTTCACTATCCAAGTATGTCTCCATCCTAAACTTCCAATGGGCATAATTTGCTCCATCAAAGTAAGGTTTGAGACATTGGAATCCTTCACGGGCCATATCTTACTCCTTACTAGCGGTTTTTAGGCTTTGATGCTAGACAAAGCTATGATACTAATTGTTGCCTAGATATTAGACCAATAAGGGGGGTTGAATTAGAGTTTCACAAATTAAACTTTAAAGTGCGGAAATAAATAATTAATTTTAGGAGGGATAGAAAAAATCAGACACAAAGATTTATAGAGTTTCGGGTGTTAACAAACCCTACTCCTCTCCCCAATTGCAATTGGGAGTTTCACTAACACACTAAGTGTTACAATGGAGTTTTACAAGCTCACTCCCAACTATGGTGTTTCTCACAATGGCTCACACCTAACCCAGAAAGCCCTTGTGTTTTAATGGCTCACACAATAACCAATTCCTTGTGTTTTACAGGCTCACACAAACAACCTTCACTTTGTGTTTTACAGGCTCACACAAACAACCTTTTCATTTGTGTTTTGGAGGTTCACACAACTAACCCTTACAAGTGTTCTACTCTTAACCTAGAAATATCCAAAGCTCACTTGAGTAAAGATTACAGAAAGAACCACTTATAAATCTTAATTTGCTCAAATATGAGGAGCAAAAAGATTTTTACAGAGAATAGATTTGTTCTCAAAGTATGAAACTACAAATAGCTTGTAATCAAAATTAAATTCGAAGTATATGCTATTCTTTTACTATTCTCTTCATTCTCTTGTTCTTATTGTATAAATGACTTCCATTTATACTCCCATAGCTGAATATAGCCGTTGGGGTGCATTGAATAAGAAACTAGCCGTTGTACCAACCAAAAAATCGCGCCTGACATTTTTTCTCTTTCATTGTTCATGGGCGTGACTATGCTTGTCACGGGGGTGACAGTTCTTCCCAAGCCGTGACTGAAGTGGTGACCTTGGCTGTGAAGCTCTCTGGAATGTTTTGACATGTTGAGTCACGGGTGTGACAATCTTCCCTGTCGTGATCCAAGTGGTGACTCTGGTCGTGAAGCTCTCTGGATGAAATTGCATGAATCTTCACGGGGGTGACACCTTTATTCATGGGGGTGACTGAAATTCTTACTTCACGGTTTGTTTTTCCTTCATGGCCATGAAATTCAAATGTTGGTTTTGGTAACGGTTAGCTTCCTTCACGGGAGTGACTCCTAGAGTCACGGTAGTGAACATGCTACTACTTGAATTTTTTCTCTCAAGGATTATTCTTCCAATTCTCCATTCTTGCTATTTTAATCCATGTCCTGTATAATATACTTACAAAAGCAAGAATGTTAAATACAATATTGCTATATTATTTGTTATCATCAAAATGATGGAAATACCCCTCAAGGTTTAACACATAGGATTAATGAGACGAGACATTATTAATCCAAACATACTAGCACATGTTAAACTCCTTGATTAGATCGAGTAGTAGATCTCATAATCTATAAACATGAGATATTTAGAGTTAACATGTAGATGCTTGCTAAGTGTAGCTAAGTACATTGGATGACCAACTATGAGACAATCATATGGATAATCTATTCAAATGTCAATGATAGTCGCATTATAGCAATGGTGCAAGCATCCTTAGACTTGAGGTACTCAAGGATATCTTGAATATTGATTCTGTATTTTGACACTATTCCTTGTTACCTCAGAGAGGAAGCTCATAGGGTGGTGATTGGATACAACTTGAGGTATTCGAAGGTAATTGGGTAACCAACAAAGGATTCACCACTCTTGATAGAAGGAGTGTATACCCATGGCCTCTTGTTGTGGTCATTACTCAGGAATCTCTGGCCGGAGTGGAAATGTCATAAAGATAGTCTTCAATGACATATCTAATAGAGTAATGACGTAGTCAGTCTAGTGGAGGTTGACAAGAACTAACATTACTTAGACTAGACGTGACGTAGTCAGTCTAGTGGGAGTTGACACATGTCCATACTCTGAACCAAGTGGGGTATAGATTGGTGAAAGGAATAATTGCATAGAAATTGTCTATGGAAAGGTTCGTAGTCAAACCATTGACTTTCCTGTCAATTGGGGGTCACGATGTGTTGCTAGATACCGCTCATGATCTGCTTAAATTAATTGTTAATTTATGTGGCCAACATAACCGGGAACCTAATGGGTCACACGCATTGAAGATATGGAGAATGAGTAAAATGGTCTTGGATAGGATCCAAAATATGAGAGAATTATTTTAGGATAGATCGCGATGAGTTCGCATGAAAAAATATCATTTGGGAGTGTCATGGGCCCGTACGGGCCCTATCGGGCCAGTTGGGCTGCCTAGCAACAGCCCGCAGCAGGCTTTGCGCGTCTGCAGCTTCCATCCGTTGGCCAACCGCTGTAATTGGCCATAATTAGGCCAATTATGGCCAATTACTATTCATTAGTTACCATTTTTTCCATTTTTGACTTTTCATCTTATTTTTGAATTTGATTCAAATAGAAATGACATGAAATGGCATAAAATAGACATGAAAATATTTTTTGTGAAAAAAAAATATATTTTTAAGACAACAAAAATTCTCTCAAGAACACTTTCAAAGCTAGAACTTTGAATTTGTTCAAACCATTTTCTCTTGATAGTTTCTTTTTCATTCTTCGCGTGGATTATCATTAGAGACATCCTAGTGTGGAGTGTTGTGGTTTGCTACAACCTAACAAAGTGAAGATTTGAAGAACAAATAAAAATTACAAGATATAAGTTTTAACATTTACATTTATATAAATTAGTTTTAATGGTACAAGTATGATATTTTTTTTTGGGTTTTGAAAAATTTTATTTTTCAATGCGTTTATGAATATGATTCATTCTTCAAAACCCAACAAAGCTATCATAGAAAACCCCTTGACAAATCTTTTTTAGTATCCTGCTAAGCTAAGAAAACTCCTGATTTTAGTCACATTTTATGGTAGTTTCCAATCCCAGAATGCCTTAATCTTGTCTAGATCCACTCTAATCTCGTCGACCGATATCACATGCCTGAGAAAGGCAATCTTATCTAGCCAAAACTAACACTTAGAGAGATTAGTCTACAAGACTATTCTCAAGTGCTACTCATGTTCATTCTTACTTCTCGAATACACTAAGATATCATCTATGAAAACCATAACAAATTGGTCCAAAAATGGTCTAAAGATATGGTTCATCAGATCCATAAAAGCTATTGGAGCTTTGGTCAACCCAAAAGGCATAACCAAAAACTCATAGTGACATATCTGGTTCAGAAAACGGTCTTTTCTACATCACTCGTCTTGATTCTTAACTGATGGTATCCCAATCTCAAATCAATCTTAGAAAACACCCTTGCACCTCTCAATTGATCAGAAATATTATTAATCCATGGTAACATATACCTGTTCTTAATGATCACCATGTTCAATTGCTTATACTTTATGCACAATCTCATAGACCCATCTTTCTTCTTGATGAATAATACTAGTGCATCCCATTGAGATACACTCGATCTAATGAAGACTTTATCTAAATGTTCCTCTAACTCTTTCATCTTTGATGGATCCATCTGATATGGTGTCACTGATATAGGAGCTATACCTGGAGTAAGTTCAATTGAGAACTCTATTTCTCATTCCGGAGGTAGTCCTGATAAATCCTCTAGAAACACATCTAGGAACTCTTCCACTATCAATATATCCCTAAGATTCGGTCTCTCCCTCCTGCTATAAATTACGTGAGCCAAGTAGGCCTTATACCCCTTTATGATCATCTTATATTGTTTCATCATGAAGATGATCCTCATTTGCTGTGAGGATCTCTCCACTTTAACAAGCATTACCTCATCTTTTGATGTTCTCAATTCAACTCTCTTTATTCAGGAGTCCACTGCTACACCCTACTAAGAGAGCCAATCCATACCCAGGATGACGTCATACTCATAAAAGGGCAACTCAATCAAATCTGCCATGAACTCATTCCTCTGAACCATAATCAGACAATTCTTATACACCTAGTCCACCACTGTGTTATGCCCCCAAGAGCTAGTCACCTCTATCTCATAATCTAATCTCTCTGCTAGTATGTTATACCGCTCAGCTATATGGGTACATATATATGAATGCATGGAACCTGGATCTATCAAAGTAATTAAAAATGAGTTAAAGAGAAGAAATGTACCAACAACCATGTCTGATGCACTCATATCCTCCCTAGCCTTCATAGCAAGGCCATTGCTGATGTTTACTAGGTCCTAGCCTATTCAGTATTTCTGATATGGCCAGTCTAGATCCACCTCTACTGAAATTGGCCTATCCCCATCCCTTGGTTTGTGTCGGCACTGAACTCTGAGACTGAGTAGGAGTCTCAACTATCTGTAAAAGACAATCTCTCTTATACTGGTCTGGAGATCCACACCTATAGCAATACCCTATGCATCCCTAACATTCACCTTTATCGATCCTCCCACATAATGTACACTAGGGTACTGCCTCTCTCTATGTCTAGTAATGACTATAGGCAGTAGTAGAAACTGTTCGTGATCATGGTGGTTGTCTAGTGTACCCCAACTAACCCAGACCCTATCCATATCCTCTAGACTGTAAGGGTCTAGAATTGGTGCAAGCCTTCTTGCTCGATGACTGTATGACACTATGAACTAAACCTCTAAAGTGTCCTTGGCCGACTCCTTTGCTCACTTTAGATTTACCCTATTCTCTATTGTAATAGAAGAAGATACCAACCTTGCAAAGTCCTTATACTATTGTGAGATCATATGAGACTCGATCTCATCTTTTAGATCATTTTCAAACCTGCGACACTTGTTCACCTCATCCCCAATGATACCAGTCGCCTACCTGCTCAACTGGGTAAACTCTCTTTCATATACAGTCATTGACATGTTCCATTATCTCATGTTCAGGAACTCTCATTTCTTCTCATTTGTATACGCCCTCGGCACATATTGTTTCTTAAATTCAACAGTAAAGAAATCCCACGTAATCGGCTCTGGAATATATAGCTTTTATAGAACTAACTTCCACTAATAATAGGCATGCTCCTGGAGAAGAAAAACATCATACCTAACCTTGTGCTCCTTGGCACTATCCAGCTCCTTGAAGACCCTTTCAGTCCTCTCTAACCAGAATTCAACAACTGTCGAATCATCATCAATATTGCCTGTGAAGTCTATAGTGTAACATCTTCGACTTCCCACATATGAATTTTTACATGCATTTTATTTGGACATATGAATTTGCATATATTTTACTTGAACACGTGCATTTTATATGTATTTCATAGGGACAAGTTCATGATACACACTAACTACGTGTCTAAGTATATTGTGATTATATCGAGTCGCATGTATGTACTTATAACCTAAATGAGGGTAACAAGGTATTAGAGATAAATTGAATAAAGCAACTAAACTAAAGTAAATAAAATGACTAAACCCAAATAAATGAAAATGTGACATAGTTAATATAGTTAAATTGGACTACTCGATTAAATTGTAATTTTGGCATTATCTAATAGGACTAGATATATGTAAATATGTGGAAGAAATAATAATAATAATAATAATAATAATAATAATAATAATAATAAATAAAAAGAAAAAGAAAAAGAAAAAGAAAAGGAAAGAAAAAGAAACGAAGGGAAGAAACAAAAAAAGGAGAAAATGACAAAAGTGAGGAGGTACGTGGTGGACCTTATCTTCCTTCTTACTATTCTGCCTCCCTCACTTCAACTTCGTTTCTCCTTCTTCTTCCACCATTTCCGCCTTGTTTTCTTCATTATTTCACTTGAGTTTTACAACCAATTCAACCCTTGCATGTTTGCTCTTAGTAAGTGAGCTTCTCTCCATTTTTCTAGTGTTGGTTTGAACTGTTAGGGTTATAACACATCAGTGTCTTACATTCTAAGTCAGATGACCTTATGAACTGAATTTAGAGAATTTTCAAACATAAAAGTTGTTTATTTATGTTAAATTGTTTTGCAAGATTTGATGTATAAGAAAAGATATTGGCATCTAATCAGAACTAGTCCAAGTGTGAACCCTAACTAAGTTAGGTATTGTGTCAGTTTGTTTTGAATATGATAGAGCCCTTATTTTAAGTAGCTCAAAACATAAAAGTTGTATATACATGTATTATCTATACATATACCAAATTTCAGGTTCATATGTCTTGTGTATGTTAAATTATTGTGAATGTAACCATGACTGTTTCATAGTTTGAGCTACCTGCTTAGTGTCCGGGGCAAATCCAGAAGCTTCTTTGGTCATTTTAAGCTCCTTATAGAGAGAACATATAATTTATTAAAACATGAAATTTATATGCTTATGTCTTAGCTAAATTTTGGTATAAATATCACCTTAATATATTATGTATAGAGTGAGTTATTGTAAGACCATATCTTATGCAATTAAGTATAACCTATCCCTGTATCAAGTAATCACACATAGCATACTGAAAAGGCAAAATACCCTGTTAACACTGGTAGTAAATTTTTTTCATATCCTGCAATATCATTCAATGACTTTGCAAGTCAACTTTGAGACTTTCGCCACAATACGATATATCACATATATTAAAACATAAACTTTGCATATAAGTATTTACGAGTTGCTTTCATTTATAAATTTTTAAAACCCATTCCAAAATAACTATACATATTTAAACACATATTTTCATGCTCGTGTGGAATGCGAGAGAGAGTGATGAGGCTCGGCTAGTGACCTGTGCTCTATATCGTCTATACGCTACTCAAAATGACCTATCACTTTTCTTCACCTGAAAAATGATGCAAATTGATGAGTTGCAGCTTAGTGAGAATAACCATCAAATGAGCTCTAAAGTACCGAACAACTCATAGTAATAAATCAAAAATCCAATACACACCATGTATTCCATTCCATTCATCAGTATCATATAAATATCAATAAAGTTGAAACATATAATCATTACTCTTTACGTATGCAAATGCTTTGCTTATTTCATTTTGTTGTGACCAAGTTAAATAGACATTGCCCTAGGTTTCCATGTGAACATTTTCCATGTGAACATTTGCATTTGCTAGCTAGCTTGATCATTTGTTTCATTTGCATATTTATTGGGCTATAGGACTCTTTTTTTGCTTTGCAATATCGATTAACTAGTCACAACGCCATTTAAGTCCATATGCATATGCACTTGTACTTAAGCATTCATCAACCATTATATCTTATCACATATAATATACATATACCACATATATGCCTCATATGCCATGCATATACCTTGTATATATATCACATATGTCAAACATATACCTCAAATATACCACAAGTATACCATTTATATGTACCACAATATCACAAGTTATCTATCATCATATTATCAAGGACCAATCATGACAATCATATGAATCAAATAGCAAGTAACATTCATTTGTGCTAAATACATCAATAAATACTGTCACAAACCTATCCAGATATGGTTGAAACACCTTATTCATTAATGCCATAAATACACCTTATTCATTAATGTCATTTTATTCAGTCGCCTGTAATCAATGCACAATCTCATTGTTCCATCTTTCTTTTTAACAAATAATACTGGAGCTCCCCAAGGTGATACACTAGGTCTAACATACCATTTATCAAGCAACTCCTACAATTGGGTCTTCAGTTCTTTCAACTCAACTGGGGCCATTTTGTAGGGTCACCTTGATATTGGTGTTGTTCCAAGTACTAGTTCAATAATGAATTCTATCTCTCTATCTGGTGGTAAACCAGGTAGATCATCTGGGAATACATTAGAAAATTCCCTCACCACTGGTATATTTGCAAGCAAGCTATCAATGGTTCTAGTATCAGTCACATATGCCAAATATGCTTCACATCCCCCTTTGATCATTCGAAATAACTTTACAGTTGAGACTAGGCATGTAGGCACAAGTTTTATTTCACCTAGAAATACTACCCTTGGTTGGTTTGGTGATTCCAAAATTACTTCCTTAGTAAAGCAATTCACTATTGCATGATGTCTAGTTAACCAGTCCATTCCCAGTAACACATCAAATTCATATATTGGCAATAAAATCAGATCAGCTATTAACTCAACTTTATCAATGCATATCAAGCAATCATGACATACATTATTCACAACTACTAATGTTCCCAATAGAGTACTCACATTTATATCAATCTCCAAAGGGTAATTCATTTGATGCAGTTTAGATGACATATGCAATGATATAAATGAATGAATGGAGCCTGGGTCAATCAATGCATATGTTAATATATCATAAATGTAAATGTTACCGGTAACTACTTTGAGAGCATCCACCATCTCCTCTCTAGTCATAACAAACACCCTGGCCTGAGTAGGGTGTCTAGAACTCTGACCTTTAGATCTATTCACTCCTCTTCCCATTGTACTAGTCCTGCCCCTGCCTCTTCCTCTACCTTGTGTCCCACTAGTAGGGTAGACCCTCAGTGCATCAACTGCAGTCTCAGATACTCCTCTACCTCTACTAGTCTCTGCTAGTTTGGCTCTTTTCGGATAGTCTCTATACATGTACTCCATTGATCGACAAAAATAACATGCTCATGTTAGCCTTCTACATTCGCCCGTATGTTGTCTACCACAATGAGTACATGTGGGCGTCTGTTCCACATATTGGCTCTGCCCTCTGCCTGGGTCAAAAGAAGTCATAGCATGACCTCTAGAGCTCAAGTATGCCCCTCTATTAAAAGACTATACTGGCATACATCTACCTCTCTTTCCTGACCTTTTGCTAGACTCACCGAAGAACTCATGTGCTGCCCTTTTAATTTGTTGTTCCCCAGCTTCTTTCATTAACCATTCAGCTCTAATTGTAGCTACTCTGAGTCTGGCATAACTACCAAGATCAGTAGTTGTGATTCTATTTCTGATCTCATATTTGAGGTCCTCCTCAAACTTTCTGCATTTGTCTCTTTCAATAGAGACCATAAAGGTGGCATAGTGGGAATGTTTGTTGAACTGCACCTCATACTTAGCAATAGTCATGTTTCCCTATTTCAGATTCATGAATTCCTTTCTCTTCTAATCTTTATATGCCTCAGGCATGTAATTGTTCTGAAATTCTCGAAGAAAATCATTCCATGTTAGAACTGGCGGCTGTGTGTCACTGTATGGGACTGTCTCCCACCATTCATAGGCATTGCCTTGAAGCAAAGATACTGCATAATCGAATTTCTACTTTGGAGTGCATCTCATCATATTAAGTACACTCTGTGTTCTTTTAAGCCACGTCTCAGCTTCTGCGGGGTCTGTTGTGCCATTAAAATCAGTTGCACCATGTTTCCTCAGCTTGTCATAACGTCTTTCCTTGTACATTTCAGGACAATATACTTCATGTTCTAGGTTTTCATGAGGTACTTCTGCATGAGATGACTGTGATGCATGTGCTGGAGCTTTTGCTCCTAGTACTGGTTGATCTCTATGTAAATGAGGTGATGCCTCATGAGAATGCATTTCGGCCGGCCTCTCAATTCTTGGTGAATCATATCTTATGATGTCCCTAAAATTTTTAGAATTATGTCACTACATAATTTTCAACATAAATGATGCACATGTTATCATGCTCTTACGCAAATGCATGTTCCCATGGAACCTATCCCTGCTCTGATACCAAAAATGTAAGACCATATCTTATGCAATTAAGTATAACCTATCCCTGTATCAAGTAATCACAATAGCAGACTGGAAAGGAAAAATACCCTATTAACATTAGTAGTAAATGTTTTTCATATCCTTTAATATCATTCAATGACTTTGCTAGTCAACTTTGAGGCTTTCACCACAATACGATATATCACATATATTAAAACATAAACTTTGCACATAAGTATTTACGAGTTGCTTTCATTTATACATTTTTAAACCAATTCCAAAATGACTATACATATTCAAACACGTAAATACAAAATGCAGATGACATATTTTCATGCTCATATGGAATGCAAGGGGAGAGAGTAATGAGGCTTGGCCAGTGACCTATGCTCCATGTCTTCTATACGCTACTCAAAATGAGTTATCACTTTTCTTTACCTGAAACATTATGCAAATTGATGAGTTGTGGCTTAGTGAGAATAACCATCAAATGAGCTCTAAAGTACCGAACAACTCATAGTAATAAATCACAAATCCAATACATACCATATATTCCATTCCATTCATCAGTATCATATAAATGTCAATAAAGATGAAACATATAATCATTACTCTTTACGTATGCAAATGCTTTGCTTATTTCATTTTGTTGTGACTAAGTTAAACAGACATTGCCCTGGGTTTCCATGTGAACATTTGTCATGTGAACATTTGCAGCAAGCATCCATGCTACACTTCATCATTCTTAAAAATTCTTGTAATTTATTATTTTTTATCTTAAACATCTTTTGAGGGGGAGACTTCCCAAAAGCACATATTGCTAGATTATTTGTCACCATCTAAAAGGGAGAGATTGTTGAACCTTGAGGGGTATTTTCGTCATTTTGATGATAACAAATAAAATAGCAACAATGTATTTGACATACTTGTTTTCTAAGTTTATTGAACAAGTTATGGAATATGATGCAAGAATGGTAGACTAACTTTAAAAGTCAAAAAATGAAGAAATAGCATGTTCACGCCCGTGACGGTTTATGTCACGCCCGTGATGTACCTTAGCACCAACTACCCAACATTTAAAGTTCATGGCCATAATGGATCATAGCAACTGTGAATGATCATATCAGTCACACCTGTGAAAGAAAGTCACGCCCCTGAGAAAACATGTCAAATTCCTCCAGAGAGCTTCATGGCCAGAGTCACCGCTTGGATCACAGCTTGGAAGGATATTCACGCTCGTGAAAGAATAATTTCAAGCCCGTGATCAAACACTTCAATTCCTTCCAGAATGCTTCACGGTCAGAGTTATCACTTGAGTCATGGCTTGGAAGAATATCACGACCGTAACACATATATTCACTACTGTGAAAGAAGAAAGAGAAACATGTCAGGTGCAAAATTAAAAGTTGGTGCAACGACTATTTTCGCATTAAATGCATCCAAACGGCTATAATTCACCATGGAAGTATAAATGCAAGTCATTAATTATTTCGAATCAAAATCTTGTTGTAGCCATTTGTCCATTAATTTCTTTCAAACAAACATTAATTCTCTGTAAAAATCTTTTTGCTCATAATTTCTGAGCATTATAGATTTGTGAGTGTTTCTTTTTGTAATCTACTACTCAAGTGAGTTTGGGTATATTGGGTTAAGAGTAGAACACTTGTAAGGGTTAATTGTGTGAGCCATTAAAACACAAGGAATTGTTTTATTGTGTGAGCTATTAAAACAGAAGGGATTTCTGGGTTTGTTATGATCCATTGATAGAAACACTGTTGCCCAGATTGAATTTGAGTTTCAAAAAATTAAACTTTAAAGTGCAGAAATAAATAGTTAATTTTAGGTGGGATAGAGAAAATCAGACACAAAGATTTATAGAGGTTCGGGTGTTAACAAACCCTACTCCTCTCCCCTATCGCAATTGGGAGTTTCACTAATACACTAAGTGTTACAATGGAGTTTTACAAGTTCACTCCCAACTATGGTGTTTTTTACAATGGCTCACACCTAACCCAGAAATCCCTTGTGTTTTAATGGCTCACACAATAACCAATTCCTTTGTGTTTTACAGGCTCACACAAATAACCTACACTTTGTGTTTTACAGGCTCACACAAACAATCTACACTTTGTGTTTTGCAGGCTCACACAAACAACCTACATTTTGTGTTTTACAGGCTCACACAAACAACCTACACTTTGTATTTTAGAGGTTTACACAACTAACCCTTACAAGTGTTCTACTCTTAACCCAGAACAACCCAAAGCTCTCTTGAGTAAAGATTGCAGAGAGAACCACTAATAAATCTTTATTGCTCAAATATGAGGAGCAAAAAGATTTTTACATAGAATTGATTTGTTCTCAAAGTATGAAAGTACAAGATAGCTTGTGATTTGAAGTATATGCTAATCTTTTGTTTTTCTTATCATCCTCTTTTTTCTTAATGCATAAATGACTTCCATTTATACTCCCATGGCTGAGTATAGCCGTTGGAGTGCATTAAATAAGAAACTAGCCGTTGTACCAACCAAAAATCGCGCCTGACATTTTTCTCTTTCCTTGTTCACGGGCGTGACTATGCTTGTCACGGGGGTGACAGTTCTTCCCAAACTGTGACTGAAGTAGTGACCTTGGTCGTGAAGCTCTCTGGAATGTTTTGACATATAGAGTCACAGGCGTGACATTAATCATTCATGGGCGTGACACTCTTCCCAGCCGTGATCCAAGTGATGACTCTGGTCGTGAAGCTCTCTGGATGAAATTGAATGAATCTTCACGGGGGTGACACCTTTATTCACGGGGGTGACAATCTTCCCAGCCGTGCGCCAAGTGGTGACTTTGGTCGTGAAACTCTATGGATGAAATTGTATGAAGCTTCATGGGGGTGACTGAAATGCTTACTTCACGGTTTGTTTTTCCTTCATGGCCGTGAACTTCAAATGTTGGTTTTGGTAACGGTTAGCTTCCTTCACGGGAGCGACTCCTAGAGTCACGGCAGTGAACATGCTACTACTTGATTTTTGTTTCTCAAGGATTATTCTTCCAATTTTCCATTCTTGCTATTTTAATTCATGTCCTGTATAATATACTTACAAAAATAAGTATGTTAAATACAATATTGCTATATTATTTGTTATCATCAAAATGACGGAAATACCCCTCAAGGTTAACAATCTCCCCCTTTTTGATGGTGACAAATAATCTAGCAATATGTGATTTTGAGAAGTCTCCCCCTTAAAATATACTTAGGATAAAAAATTATAATGTGCAAGAATAGTAAATAATGATGTAGCATTAAATTAGATTTTAAGTATATGCAAGTTATATGAGAAGTATATCCAATACATACCATAATTCCTTTTCAAGACATAAAGTATATGTAAGGTATATCATGACATGTTTTTTATTTGTAACTTGCTTTAAGGTGTATGCAAAGTATACATAGGGTATATCTAAGGTATATAAAAACTTAATTTTCCAATTATATACTTTGTATATGAAATGTTGAATCAAGATTTTTAAACCAATTCAAAGTCAATTCATTCACTTTTTGATTGACCAATTCCTATACCATTCTCCCCTATCATATATTGCTACTTTTCTCCCCCTTTTGTCATCAATCAAAAAGGATATGAAGATTGAAGTAAACAAGAATAAATAAATAAATATATATATATATATATATATAAAGGAAAAGGATACAAACTAAGTCAAAATATTCAGAAAGGAAATTTTAAAAAATTTCCTACTCAATCAAAACATAAAAATGACAAACAAGCTAAAAATGATCAAATTTAGGCTACACTCTAGCCTATCTCCTAGCTAGACATCCTATCACGAAGCCTAGCTACTTCAGCCTCAAGGCTGTCTATCCGAGACTCCATGAAGTCCTTGAGGTTCTCCAACCTCTCATCCATGGAAGTCTGCAGCTGCTCAAAACATGGTGCCAAGAGGTCGACTACCTGCTGCGCTAAAAATGGTGTGGAAGCTGAGGACTGTCCAATGTCCTGCTCGACTGCTGGAGGTGCTTCCTCAGTCCGAGCCCTCTTTTTTTGCTGGACTCCCTGGAGGCCTGCTTTAAAATCCTCTGTGTCATGATCTTCCCAGATAATCTCTCCAGCAGTATCAGTGAAGCGGTAGAAGATATCGTTCTGAAAAACGATTATGACAGCTGCTCCCATCTTGATGAATGACTCGACATCCAACCTATCTCGAGGATGTGCAGGAATGATGTTGAAGTGATGGTCATCCAGCTTCAAATAATTGAGCTTCACTGCAATATGGGTGACATATGCCCCAATCAAGATATCTCCTGTGGGCTTGGTGGCAATGGAGAGAAGATGGTTTGTAAACCATCTGGAAAGTGCCACTGTGACTCCCCTGTGAGCCATCACAAATAGGAAGAGTTCTGACTTCCTAATAGTTCCATTACTTTCTCCCTGAGCAAAAATGCTATAGGTTAGAAACCTATGCAAATACCTGTGTACTGGGGCCACGAGATGAGTGCTCTTTGTCTTCTTTATGTCCCAGCTACAATTATATCCACAATGAGTCCAGGCTACAGGGGCAGAGAATTCTACCTCAGTCTCATTTAGAACGCCATCAGATGGTAGGTTGAACAATTCTCCAAATGCGATGGCACTGAGGGTGTTAGGATTATTGCAGAGTTAGAATTTCACCACTCCAGTTGGTGAAACCTGCAAGGTGCTGAGAAATTCCAGCGTTGGCTCCCGCAGAGTTGGCTGATGAATTTCAACAAATTCTTTTAGATGACAGGCTTGAAGTTGCTCTGTCATAGCCATCTCAAGCCCAAGATTACGGAATGCCTGCCATTCGAAGGACCTTGATGATAAAATAGGTCTCTTCTTCAAAGTTGCATACCGAGGATGACAACTTTCTAGAATGATGTTCATGAGGTAATCTGAATACCTCTTAGGTGCATGGGACTTCTTTCTCTTTCCCTTAGATGAAGCAGACTCCATATTTGAAGAAATTAGTTATTGATGGAGTTGAAGAAAATTTTTGACATAAAATTTTATGAAAGACCCTAGAAGTGTATGATTTCTGCTGAAGATTGGAACTTTTGGTGGTATTTATAGTGAAATTTTAAGTCTTTGGGGTCGGAATCTTCAATGTCTCAATGAATGAAAGTAAATGAGAGCGGTTTTGGGAGATGGAGAGTTGAAATGAAGGTTGTAACCGGCTGTTTTCTTATATATTTGATACATTCACGGGCGTGACTTATGGTTTCACGGGCGTGAATGGTCGTGTTCACGGTTTGCTCAAGTAGTGTTCCACCCGTGAATGAAGGCGTGAATAAGTTGACAGGCGTGATCGATGAATGTCACAGGCATGAATTATCATAGGTCACGGGGGTGAATATAACGTCACGGGCGTGAACTGTTGCATTTCACTACTTATGCCCGTGAAGCAAGCCGTGACACAAGGCGTGAAAGCTTCTGTGAGTGTTTGGGGCGTAATTTTTCTCGGGAGTGAAAATTCGTCACGGTCGTGAAAGTCCATTTTCACGGGCGTGACTCAAGCCGTGAAACTAAGTTTCACCACTTGAAGTAGTGAATCATGTCCTGAACCAAAGTCGTGAACGACACTGCCTCTTTAGGCCACTTAAGTCACGGGCGTGAATATATGTCATGGGCGTGACTCCCCTATAATTTTCATCAAATTGAAATTAAGTTCTACAACAAGACTAAATCATTTCAACAAAGATTCTACTTCATAAATCATGAATTCTCATCAAAATTTCTATCTTATAACTTGTGATATGATTTAAGATCAACAATTAAGATTTCATATTCTTGCAATCACAAGGTTAATCCATCAATCATACCTAGTTCTCTTCTAATGAAATTAAATCTTTCCTCATTTAGAGACTTAGTGAAAATATCTGCTAATTGATTTTCTGTGCATATAAATTCTAATTGAACATCTCCATATTGAACATGATCTCTAATAAAGTGGTGTCTAATGTCAATATGTTTACTTTTAGAGTGTTGAATAGGATTCTTTGAAAGATTTATAGCACTACTGTTGTCACATTTTATAGGTATATGGTTCATCTCATGACCATAGTCCTTAAGTTGTTGTTTCATCCAAAGAATTTGTGTACAACAACATCCAACTGCTACATATTCAGCTTCAGCAGTTGAGAGAGCAATTAAAACTTGTTTCTTGCTAAACCAAGAAACCAAACATTCTCTAATGAAGTGACAAGTACCTGAAGTACTTTTTCTATCCAAAAAACTACCAGCATAGTCTGCATCTGAATATCCTATAATATAAAAAGATGAATTCTTAGGATACCATAAACCTAGATGCAATGTTCCATGTAAATATCTTAAAATCCTTTTTACAGCATTTAGATGAGATTCTCTAGGACATGATTGAAATCGCGCACATAAGCAAACACTATACATAATATCGGGTCTAGAAGCAGTGAGATATAAAAGTGATCCGATCATACCTCTATAAAGGTTTTCATTAATGCTCTTACCCTTTTCATCTTTGTCCAATTTTGTTGATGTGCTTATAGGAGTCTTGGCATTTTTGCATCCTTCCATACCAAATTTTTTGATTAAGTCTTTGGCATATTTGGATTGGTTGTAGACCAAGGAAATACTTAAGTTCTCCCATCATGCTCATTTCAAATTCCCTAGTCATGCACTTAGCAAATTCTTGACAAAGCAGCTCATTAGTA
Source organism: Triadica sebifera (assembly GCA_023653625.1). Lineage (NCBI taxonomy): Eukaryota > Viridiplantae > Streptophyta > Magnoliopsida > Malpighiales > Euphorbiaceae > Triadica > Triadica sebifera. The sequence continues at coordinate 10,577,012 of CM042898.1, read as the reverse complement.
TAACCAAATATTATATCATCAACATAAATTTGAACAATTAGTATATCATGCTTATGCTTTTTGATGAACAGTGTAGTGTCAACATTTCCCTTTGTGAAGCTATTTTCTAATAAAAAAGAACTTAGTCTCTCATACCAAGCTCTTGGAGCCTGTTTTAAACCATACAAAGCTTTTGAAAGTTTAAAAACATGATTTGGCAAATCATAGCTTTCAAAACCTGGTGGTTGTTCTACATACACTTCTTCATCTACATAACCATTTAGAAATGCACTTTTCACATCCATTTGAAAAATTTTGAAATTCATGTGACATGCATATGCTAAGAGTATTCTTATAGCTTCTAATCTTGCAACAGGTGCATATGTTTCATCATAATCTATACCTTCTTCCTGATTATATCCTTTTGCAACTAGTCTTGCTTTATTCCTGGTTATTAACCCTTGTTCATCTAATTTATTTCTAAATACCCATTTGCTGCCTATGATTGGATGATTCTTGGGTCTAGGTACTAGGTTCCATACCTTATTTCTCTCAAATTGGTTGAGTTCCTCTTGCATGGAAATTACCCAACTTTCATTATTAAGAGCCTCATCAATGTTTTTAGGCTCAATTTGTGAAATAAAAGCAATGTCAGCGACCAAATACTTGAAATGAGATATAGTACTTACTCCCCTTGATAAATCACAATTTATTTGCTCTTTTGGATGTTCTTTCTTCATTCTCCATTCTTTTGGAAGTTCTTGCTCCATTTGTTCTTGATTTTGAGGTAGTAAATTTTCTTGATCGTTTTATTCTTTTCCATTTTCAATGACATGTTTTTCCATATTATCTACAACATCGTCAAGAGCACTACCTTTCACAAGATCAAGTCTACTAGATTCATTAAAAACAACATGCATGGATTCTTCCACGGATAATGATCTTTTATTAAATACTCTATATGCTTTTCTGGTTGTAGAGTATCCTAAAAAGATACCTTCATCAGACTTAGAGGCAAATTTTCCAAGATTGTCCTTGGTGTTCAATATAAAACACTTGCATCCAAATACTCTAAAGTATGATACCAAGGGCTTTCTTCCATTCCATAGCTCAAATGAGGTTTTGTTTAAAAGAGGTCTTTTGAAAACTCGATTTGAAATATAACATGCAGTATTTGTGGCTTCTGCCCAAAAATAAGTTGGTAATTCATATTCATTAAGCATTGTTCTCGCCATTTCAATTAATGTTTGATTTTTCCTTTCAACTACCCCATTTTGTGAGGTGTCCTAGGAGATGAGAAATTATGGGAAATGCCATGTTCAAGACAAAAACTTTAAAAGTTTTCATTTTCAAATTCTTTCCCATGATCACTTCTTATTTTTGAAATGCAGTACCCTTTTTCATTTTGAACTCTTTTAGCAAAATTTTTGAAATTTTCAAAAGCATCACTCTTTTGAGCTAAGAAAATTACCCAAGTAAATCTAGAGTAATCATCTACGATGACAAATGCATAATATTTTCCTCCTAAGCAAGCAATCCTAGTAGGTCCAAATAAGTCTAAATGTAGGAGTTGAAGAGGTTTTGAAGTACTTACTATGTTTTTGGCTTTGAAAAATGACTTGTGTTGCTTTCCTCTTTGACAAGGATCACATGTCTTGCCTTTTTCATATTTAACTCTTGGTAATCCTTTTACTAGCTCTCCTGTGCTGAGACTTTGTATTAAGTCCATGTTAGCATGACCAAGTCTTCTATGCCACAGCCAAGATGCATCACTATTGACTTACACTTAACAAGTTATGTTTTAAGTCTTCAACAAGTAAAACATCCTTAATAAAAGTAGTACCATTAACACCAATAGAACCAAGGCCAATTACCTTACCCTTTGCATTGTTTCCAAAGGTAACTTTACCTCCATCAATACTTTTGATTTCATTGAAGAGTTCTTTATCTCCTATCATATGCCTTGAGCATCCACTGTCTACTAGCCACGCAATTTTGTTTATTGTGTACTTGAGGCATACCTATAGAATTACAAATCAAGTATGATATTTAGGTACCCAAATGAGTTTGGGTCCTTGGGGCTTAGCACATGAAGGTTCCCAATGTGCCTTCCTTATCCAGCAATGTTTATTTATATGATCCATTTTCTTACAGTAATTAAATTGTTGAGGTATAAACTTGCTTTTTGGTCTTACAATGTATTTGAATGCCATTATTTGATTAGACTGATTTTGAGAACAATGGTATGCATAATCATGATTAATTTGCATTTTTCTATATACATTCTTCCTATATGTAAAGGCATGATTCTTTTTCTGTATAGAAGGTTTAACATTCTTATTTCTTGGTGCAGTTCTAACAGGTGTGGAGATGTTATGTTCTTTAGACTTAACAAATACTGTTTTGTTAGAAGATGATGATGTGTCCTTAAACCCTAGACCGTGTCTAACTAAAGGTGGTCTTTGATACACAATGAGAGTATCTAAGCTCTCTTTTCCCTTGTGAAATTTAGAAATGGAATTTCTAAGTTCCTCAACTTCATTTTTCAAAGTATTATTTTCTTTTAACAATGAAGCTGTTGAGGGTCTTGATGAGTATTCATCTAATGACTTTTGAAGAGATTCATTAGATGATTTATGCTTTATGTTCTCTTTTTCTAAACCATCTATCTTATTTTTCAAATTAGAGATATTATTTCTATAGGTACTAAATTTAGTTCTATATTTCTCTAATTCTATATTTAATTCTTCTATTAGGCTTTGCTCATCATCATCATCATCACTATCACTATTACTATCATTACCACTACGATCATTATTGAAAGAGTATGAGTGTAGTGATCTTACCTTATCCGAGACGTGATCCTCAATAGCCATGAAACATAGGTTGACCTCTTCGCTTTCATTGTCATATTTTTTACTTGAAGAGCTTTCGTCATCCCATGTGGCTTTGTGGCCTTCATGATAGTTTTCTAATGTTTTCCACATGCTATACGCAGTTGAACAGTGTTGTATCCTGCCACATTCTTCAATAGATAATGAACTTAAGAGAATTGTCATTGCCTTCTTATTTTTGAAATTTGCTCTTCTTTGAGGCTCTGTCCAATCATCTCTTGACAGGATTTCTTCTTTACCATTAACTCTTCTTCTAATTGGTGGTGTCCATTCTTTTCGAATACTATCCCAAACTTCAATTCCTTCATTATCCAGATATGTCTCCATCTGAAACTTCCAATGGGCATAATTTGCTCCATCAAAGTAAGGTTTGAGACTTTCGAATCTTTAACTGGCCATATCTTGATCTTTACTAGCGCTTTTTAAGCTTCGATTCTAGACAAAGCTCTGATACCAATTGTTGCCCAGATATTATACCAAGAAGGGGGGTTGAATTGGAGTTTCAAAAAATTAAACTTTAAAGTGCGGAAATAAATAGTTAATTTTAGGGGGGATAGAGAAAATCAGACACAAAGATTTATAGAGGTTCGGGTGTTAACAAACTCTACACCTCTCCCCAATCGCAATTGGGAGTTTCACTAACACACTAAGTGTTACAATGGAGTTTTACAAGCTCACTCCCAACTATGGTGTTTCTCACAATGGCTCACACCTAACCCAGAAATCCCTTGTGTTTTAATGGCTCACACAATAACCAATTCCTTTGTGTTTTACAGGCTCACACAAACAACCTACACTTTGTGTTTTACAGGCTCACACAAACAACCTACACTTTGTGTTTTGCAGGCTCACACAAACAACCTACACTTTGTGTTTTACAGGCTCACACAAACAACCTACACTTTGTGTTTTAAAGGTTTACACAACTAACCCTTACAAGTGTTCTACTCTTAACCCAGAATTACCCAAAGCTCTCTTGACTAAATATTGCAGAGAGAACCACTAATAAATCTTTATTGCTCAAATATTAAGAGCAAAAAGATTTTTACATAGAATTGATTTGTTCTCAAAGTATGAAAGTACAAGATAGCTTGTGATTTGAAGTATATGCTAATCTTTTGTTTTTCTTATCATCCTCTTTTTTCTTAATGCATAAATGACTTCCATTTATACTCCCACGGCTGAATATAGTCGTTGGAGTGCATTAAATAAGAAACTAGCCGTTGTACCAACCAAAATTCGCGTCTGACATTTTTCTCTTTCATTGTTCACGGGCGTGACTATGCTTGTCATGGGGGTGACAGTTCTTCCCAAACCATGACTGAAGTGGTGACCTTAGTCGTGAAGCTCTCTGGAATGTTTTGACATATAGAGTCACGGGCGTGACATTAATCATTCACGGGGGTGACACTCTTCCCAGCCATGAGCCAAGTGGTGACTCTGGTCATGAAGCTCTCTGGATGAAATTGAATGAATCTTCAAGGGGGTGACACCTTTATTCACGGGGGTGACAATCTTCCCAGCCGTGCGCCAAGTGGTGACTCTGGTCGTGAAGCTCTCTGGATGAAATTGCATGAAGCTTCACAGGGGTGACACCTTTATTCACGGGGGTGACTGAAATGCTTACTGCACAGTTTGTTTTTCGTTCGTGGCCGTGAACTTCAAATATTGGTTTTGGTAACGGTTAGCTTCCTTCACGGGAGTGACTCCAAGAGTCACGACAGTGAACATGCTACTACTTGATTTTTGTTTCTTAAGGATTATTCTTCCAATTCTCCATTATTGCTATTTTAATTCATGTCCTGTATAATATACTTACAAAAACAAGTATGTTAAATACAATATTGCTATATTATTTGTTATCATCAAAATGACGGAAATACCCCTCAAGGTTAACAAACACCATAGTTAGGAGTGAGCTTGTAAAACTCCATTGTAACACTTAGTGTGTTAGTGAAACTCCCAATTGAGATTGGGGAGAAGAATAGGGTTTGTTAACACCCCTCTATAAAATTCTTGTGTGATATCTTGCTATCCCTACTCAACTTAACTTTTATTTCTGCACTTAAAAGTTAAGAATATTTATTATCCAATTCAACCCCCTTTCTTGGTTCATTATCTGGGCAACATAAACAAATGATCATGCTAGCTAGCAAATACAAATGTTCACATGGAAAATGTTCATATGGAAACCCGAGGCAATGTCTGCTTAACTAGGTCATAACAAAATGAAATGAGCTAAGTACGAGCATAAGCAAAGGTTGGTGATTATATGTTTAAATTCTACTCATAATTAGATGATAATCGTGAATGCGATGGGTTTGTGATTTGTTACTATGAGTTGCTTGGTACTTTAGAACTTGTTTGATGATTACTCTCACTAAGCTGTAACTCATCAATTTGCATTATTTCTCAGGTAAAGAAACGTGACAGCTCATTTTGGTTGACATATAGAAGCTGTAACTGACCGAGCCTCACCACTCTTTCTCATTGCATTCCACTCGAACATAGAATCTTTTCATCTACATTTTGGATTTATATGAATATAAATGTACATGTACTCAGAATTGTGCAATGATATGCAAATGGATGCAACTAGTAAACCTTAGATGTAATGTTTAAGTTTTAATATATGTGAGATATGTTGATATACAGATTTATTTAATGATGATATGACAAAAAAAATTAACTATCAATGTTAACATGTTCGTTTAATTTACTTGTATGTCATATGTGATTACTAGACACAAGGATAGGCTTTATAGAAATGCATAAGGCTATACTCAAATGCGTAAGGTATAACATTATATTTTTAGTATCAGAGCAAGGATAGGTTCCATGGGAACATGCATTTGCATAAGATCAAGATAATATATACATCATATGCATTAAACATTATGTAGTGACATAATTCTATGAATTTTAGGGCCATCATAAGACATGATTCACCAAGGAGGGAGAGGCTGACCAAAATGCATTCTTATGAGGCATCACCTCATTTGCATAGAGATTAACCAGCACAGGGGGCTAGGGCTCTAGTACATGCATCACAATCACCACATTCAAAAGTACCCTATAAAAACCCAGAACATGAAGTACATGGGTCTGAAATATATAGGGAAAGATGTAATGACAAGTTAAGGAAACAAGGTGCAGTTGATTTCAATGGCACAACAGACCCAACAGAAGCAGATACATGGTTGAAAGGAACACAAAGTGTATCGAATATGATGAGAAACACTCATGATGAGAATTTTGATTATGCAGTGTCCTTACTTTAAGGCAATGTCTATGAATGGTGGGAGATAATCCTAGATAGTACTGCACAACCACCAGTCATAACATGAAATAATTTCCTCCAGCAATTTCAAAATAATTACATGCCTGAGGCATATAAGGATGAGAAGAGAAAAGAATTCCAAAATCTAAAACAAGGGAACATGTCTGTTGTTGATTATGAGGTGGAGTTCAACAAACTTTCCCACTATGCCATTTTCATAGTCTCTACTGAAAGAGACAAATGTAGGAAGTTTGAGGAGGGCCTCAAATATGAGATCAGAAATAGAATCACAACTACTAATCTAGGCAATTATATCAGACTTAGAGTTGTAGTAATTAGAGCTAAAAGATTAATGAAAAAAGCTGGAGAAAAATAATTTAAAAAGGCAGCATGAGAGTTTTCTAGAGAGTCTAGTAGAAGGCAGCGAAAAAGAGGAAGATACATACCAGTACAATTAAGTAATAGATGTGGATACTTGAGCTCTAGAGGTCATCCTATGACTTCCTTTTACCCAAGTAGAGGGCAAAGCCAATATGCTAAATAAAGGCCTACATGTACTCATTATGGTAGACAACATACGGGTGAATGAAAAAGGCTCACATGAGTATGTTATTTCTTTCGGTTGATGGAGCACGTGTATAGAGATTGTCTAGAAAGAGCCAAACTAGTAGAGACCAGTAAAGGCAGAAGAGTATATGAGACTATGGTTGAGGCACCAAGGGTCTACCCTACTAGTGGGACATAGGGCAAAGGCAGAGACAGGGGAAAAACTAGTATAACAAATAGAGGAGTGACCAAATCTAAAGGTCAGAGTCATAAATGTCCTACACAGGCTATGGTGTTTGCCCTGACTAGGCTGTAGGAAGTTGATGCTCCCAAAGTATTCACTGGTAATATTTATATTTTTGATATATTAGCATATGAATTGATTGATCCTAGTTCCACACATTTATTTATACCATTGCATATGGTATCCAAATTGCATCAAAAGCATAAGCCTTTGGGGATTAACATAAATGTGAGCACTCCACTAGGGATAGTAGTAGTTATGAATAATGTCTGTCTTGATTGCTTAATATGCATTAATAAAGCTAAATTGATAGTTGATATGATATTATTATCCCTATATGAATTTAATGTGATATTGGGAATGGACTGTTTAACTAGACATTATGTAATAGTGAATTGCTTTACTAAGGAAGTAATTTTAGAATCACCGAACAAGCCAAGGGTTGCATTTTTGGTTGAAAGAAAACTTATGCCTACATATTTAATCTCAACTATAAAAGTATTCCAGATGATCAAAGGAGGATGTGAAGCATATTTGGCAGACGTGACTGATATTAGAACCACTAATAGCTTGCTTGAAAATATACCAGTGATGAGAGAATTTTTTGATGTATTCCTATATGACTTACCTAGTTTACCACCAGATAGAGAGATAGAATTCACTATTGAACCAGTACCAGGGACAACACTAATATCAATGTCACCTTACAGAATGGGCTAGTTGAGTTGAAAGAACTGAAGGCCCAATCGCAAGAGTTACTTGATAAAGGATATATTATACCTAGTGTATACCTTGGGGAGCTCTAGTATTATTTGTTAAAAAGAAAGATGGAACCATGAGATTGTGCACTGACTATAGGCAACTTAACAAACTAACAGTTAAGAATAAATATTCATTGCCTAGAATAGATGATTTGTTTGACCAGTTGTAGGGAGCCCAGATATTTTCCAAAATTGAATTTAAATCAGGTTATTACCAGCTAAAGGTAGCAAAGGAAAATGTCCCGAAGACTGCCTTTCGAACTAGGTATGGACATTATGAATTCTTAGTAATTCCATTTGGGTTGACTAATGCTCTAACTACATTTATGGCTTTAATGAATAAAGTATTTCAACCATATCTTGACAAATTTGTGATAGTATTTATTGATGACATATTGGTGTACTCAAAGAATAGGGGAGAACATGAACAACATTAAAGAGTTGTGTTACAAACTTTAAGGGAGAAACAACTATATTTTAAACTGAGTTAATGAGAATTCTGGTTGGATCATTTGGTGTTTCTTAGACATATGGTATCAAGCAAGGTCATAGAGGCAGATTGAAAGAAAATAGAAGCCATGGTAAATTGGGAAGCTCCTAAAACTGTTTTAGAAGTGCGTAGTTTTATGGGCTTAGCTAGATACTACCACAAATTTGTTAATGGATTTTCCTTAATTGCTAGCCCTTTGACTAAATTGCTAATAAATAATGTGTCTTTGAAATGGACTCCAGAATGCCAAAGGAGTTTTGAGGGACTAAAACAGATGTTAACCTCAGCATCAGTGTTAGTTATGTCTATGGGTATAGGCAAATTTACAATATATAGTGATGCTTCTCACTAAGGCTTAGGATGTGTATTGATACAGCATGGAAAGGTGATAGCTTATCCATCCAGACAGTTGAGACCACATGAGATCTCATATCCTGTGCATGATCTAGAATTGGTTGCAGTTATATTTGCATTGAAATTTTGGAGGCATTATTTGTATGGTGAGACATGCCAAATCTTCACATACCATAAGAGCTTGGGTTATTTACTGACACAAAAGGAGTTAAACATGAGACAAAGATGATGGTTAGAGCTATTAAAAGATTATGACTACACAATTGAATACCATCCAAGGAAAGCCAATGTAGTAGCAGATGCATTAAGTAGGAAGTGCAGTAGTAATGTAGCTCACTTGCAAGCATCCGTTTTTCCATATTTGATTCAATTATGATCAATGAATGTTGAATTGAATATGCATGATGGTGGATCAATGATTGGTACTCTTCAGGTTAGACCTATACTAACGGAAAGAATCAAAGAAGCATAGGGAAAATATTCTCAATTATGTGAGAAAATTGAATTGGTAAGGCAGGAAAACAATACAGAGTTCTATTTGCAGGATGATACACTAATGTTAAAGTCATGCATATGTGTTCCAAATATTGACAACTTATGTTAGGAAATAATGGAAGAGGCACACAATGCACCCTATGCAATGCACACAGGGATGACCAAGATGTATCACAGTTTAAGACCTCATTACGAGTGGCCAATAATGAAGATAGACATAGCAGAATATGTTTCTAAATGCTTAACATGTTAGCAGATTAAGATTGAACACCAAACACCAATTGGTAATTTACATCCATTGCCTATGCTTGAATGGAAATGGGAGAAGATAACGATGGATTTTGTATATGGATTGCCAAGAACTCCATAAAAAAATGATGCAATATGGATTAACCAAGTCAGCACATTTTCTACCTATCAGATGAGGGTGTACACTTGAGAGTTTGGCAAAATCATATATGAATGAGATAATCAGATTACATGGCATTCTAGTGTCCATTGTGTCTGATAGAGATTCATAGTTTACTTCACATTTTTGGGTGAGTTTACAAGATGCATTGGGAGCAAAATTAAACTTTAGCATTGCTTTCTACCACAAACTAACGAACAATTAGAAAGGACTATACAGACATTGGAAGAAATGCTTATGGCATGTTCTATGGAATTCAGAAGTGCTTGGGATGAATATATAGCATTGATAAAATTTGCATACAACAACCAATATCATAGCATAAAACTATATTAACTATGGCACCATATAAGGCATTGTATGGCAGAAAGTGCAGAAGCCCTATCACTTAGGATGAACAAGGAGCATGTGCATTAGAAAGGCCACAGATAGTACAAGACACAGTGGATAAAATCAAGGTTATCAAGAACAAGTTAAAGGTGGCACATGATACACAGAAAAATTCTGCTGATAAACATAGAAGGGAAATGGAATATGAGTTAGGTGAGAAGGTGTTTCTATGAGTATCTCCATGGAAAGGGATAATTCGATTTCGCAATAACGGTAAATTAAGCCCAAGGTACATAGTCCCTTATGAAATTCTTGAAAAGGTTGGTTCACTGACATATAGGTTGGCTTTACCACTAGAGATGGCTCAGATTCATAATGTGTTTGATGTGAGCATACTTAGAAGGTACAGGTCAGATCTTACACATGTACTTAAAGATTAAGCCATTGAGATTGAAGATCACATGAGTTATGTTGAAGAACCATTGGAAATCATCGGATACAATACCAAACAACCAGGAAATTAAGAAATACCTTTAGTTAGGGTATTATGGAGAAACCAGTCACAAGAAGAGGCAACATGGGAAACGTAAGAAAATATAAAGAGGCAATATCCACATCTATTCCCAGGTATTAAATTTTGAGGATGAAATTTTTAAAAGGGGAGAATTATAACATCCTCAACTTCTCATATATGCATTTCTACATGCATTTCATTTGGACATATGCATTTGCATATATTTCACTTGAACATGTGCATTTCATATGTATTTTTATAGGGACAAGTTCATGACACACACTAGCTACGTGTTTAAGTATATTGCGATTATATCGAGTCGCACGTGTGTACTTATAATCTAAATGAGGGTAACAAGATATTACAGATAAATTGAATAATGTGACTAAAGTAAAGTAAATAAAATGAATAGACCCAAATAAATGAAAATGTGACATAGTTAATATAGTTAAATTGGACTACTTGATTAAATTATAATTTTGGCATTGTCTAGTAGAACTAGATATATGTATATATATGGAAGAAATAATAATAGTAATAATAAATAAAGAAAATTAAAAAGAAAAATAAAAAGAAAGAAAAAAAAGGGAAAGAAAAAGAAAAGAAAGGAAGAAACAAAAAAAAAGAGGAGAAAATGACAAAAGTGAGGAGGTGGGAGGTGGACCTTATCTTCTTACTCACTATTTTGCCTCCCTCACTTCATCTTCGTTTCTTCTTCTCTCACCATTTCAGCCTTGTTTTCTTTATTATTTCACTTGAGTTTTACAACCAATTCAACCCTTGCATGAGTTTTCTTGGTAAGTAATATTCTCTCCGTAGTTCTAGTGTTGGTTTGAACTATTAGGATTGTGTTGCATCAGTGTATTGCACTCTAATTTGAATGACCTTCTAGACCTAATTTGGAGAAGTTTCAAACATAAATTTTATTTATTTGTCTTAGGTTTATTTATTATAAATATTTTTGCAAGATTTGCAGTATATGAAAGGATATTTGCATCTAATTGTAACTGGTCTGGATGTGAACCCTAACTGTGTTAACTACTGTGTCCATTTATTTTGAATATGATAGAGCCCTTATTTTAAGTGGCTCAAAACATAAACATTGTACATACATGTGTTATATATATATATACCAAATTTCAAGTTCATATGTCTTGCGGATGTTAAGTTATGGTGAATTTAACCATGACTATTCCATAGTTTGAGCTGTCTGCTTAGTGCCCTGGATAGATCTAGAAGCTTCTTTGGTCATTTGGAGCTCCTTATAGATAGAATATATAATTTATAAAAACATGAAATTTATGTGTTTATGTCTTAGACAAATTTTACTATAAATATAAGCTAAATATTTTTATGTATAGAGTGAGATATAGCTTTCACAAGTCATACTGGTCCAGAAGCCATCTCTGTTCAGGACTAGTGAAATATTTCTTATAATTTGAAGACTTTAGAGATATAATTAATAAAAGTTATAAACATTAAAAATGTTTCATTTTAATCTATATAAATTATTATAAAGTTTTGCTATAATATTACTTGTATAATGTGAGATATTAAGGACCAAAGTTGGTTCCCTAAAACTGCTTAAGGGTAGAAAATAGGGCAGAAAACATAATACAATTGAAAATTCCACAAAACATTGTACAATGCTCTAATTGCTCTAAAATTTGAGTATGTTATATAATTATATGCTAAATTTAATTATAAATAAGAATCATATAAAATGGACAATTTTAGAAAAATTTATGGTCTAATAAGTCCCATAAGGTTATAATGCCTCATAGGAAAAACCCTAACTATTGATATGAACTATGCATATTAATTTGTTTAAGTAACATTAAATTTTTCTAGTCATGAGTTAATTAATTATATTCTCATATTGGGTTCACAAAAATTTGGAGATCCACAATGAGGGGATAGACAATAAGTTAAAGGTCAGAATCAAATGGGAAAGATGAGTATAATTATCAAACGATTCCTTTAGTGCATATGAATATTGCTTGCTATGTGATATGTGAGATGATTTATGGTTATGTGATTCATATGATTGTCATGATTTCACCTTGATAATGAGATGAAGGATAATTTGTGTCATATGTGGTATATATATAAGTGGTATATTTGAGGTATATGTTTGACTTACGTGATATATATGTGGTATATGTATAGCATATTTGAGGTATATGCATAGCATACATGGTATGCATATGGTATATTTATGAGTTATACATAATAAGGACATAATAGATGATGAATGCTTAGTTACAAATGCATATGCATAAGGACTTAAAAGGCATTGTGACTAGTTAATCGATATTGCAAGGTAAAAGAAGAGGCCTATGGCCCGACAATGTGCAAATGAAACAAATGATCAAACTAGCTAGAAAATGCAAATGTTCACATGGAAAATGTTCATATGGAAACCCAGGGCAATGTCTGCTTAACTTGGTCACAACAAAATGAAATGAGCTAAGTACGAGCATAACCAATGATTGGTGATTATATGTTTAAATTCTACTCGTAATTATATGATAATGGTGAATGCGATGGGTTTGTGATTTGTTACTATGAATTGCTTGGTACTTTAGAACTTGTTTGATTATTACTCTCACTGAGCCGCAACTCATCAATTTGCTTCATTTTTCGGGTAAAGAAAAGTGATAACTCATTTTGGTTGACATATAGAAGACATAGAACAAAGGTCACCGGTCGAGCCTCACCACCCTCTCTCTTTGCTTTCCACATAAATATGGATTCATGTCATCTAGATTTTGGATTTATATGAATATACATGTATATTTACTCAGAGTTATACAATGATATGCAAATGGATGCAACTAGTAAACCTTAGATGGAAATTTTAAGTTTTAATATATGTGAGATATATTGATTTGTATATTTATTGAATGTTGATATGGATGTTATGATTAAACAAATTACTATCAACGTGAACAGGTTTGTTTAACTTACTTGTATGCCATATATGATTACTAGACATAGAGATAGGTTTTTCCTGAAATGCACAAGGTTATGCTTCAATACATAAGGTATAACATTAGACGAAGCCCGATACTTCCTCAGCCTATGAATCTGAACACTACGTCTTGGTGGCAACTGAAGAGGTAGTGGGGGAGGTGGTGGTGGAGGAGGTGGCAGCGCCATTGCCTATGTTAAACCTTGAGGGGTATTTCCATCATTTTGATGATAACAAATGAAATAGCAATATTGTATTTAACATACTTGTTTTCTAAGTCTATTAAACAGGACATGGATTAAAATAGCAAGAATGGAGATTGGAAGAATAATCCTTGAAAGACAAAATTCAAGAAGTAGCATGTTCACTGCCGTGACTCTATGTGTCACGCCCGTGAAGGAGCTAACCGTTACCAAAACCAACATTTGAAGTTCACGACCATGAATGAAGAACAAACCGTAAAGAGGACATTTTCAGTCACCCCTGTGAATAAAAATGTCACCCCCGTGAATGTTCATGCATTTTCATCTAGAGAACTTCACGACCAAAGTCACCACTTGGGTCACGGCTGGGAAGTTTGTCACGCCCGTGAATGAGTATGTCACGCCCGTGACTCAATGTGTCAAAACATTCCAGAGAGCTTCACGACCAAGGTCACCACTTCAATCACGGCTTGGGAAGAAATGTCACGCCCGTGACAAACATAGTTATGCCCATGAATGATGAAAGAGAAAAATGTCAGGCGCGATTATTTGGTTGGTACAACGGCTAGTTTCATATTTAATGCACCCCAATGGCTATAATTAGCCATGAGAGTATAAATGAAAGTCATTTATGCATTCATAATAATAAAATAGCAATTACTTTGAATCAAAATCTTATTACAAGCTATTTGTACATTCATACTTTGAGAACAAAATCTATTCTCTGTAAAAATCTTTTTGGTCTTTATTTATTGAGCAATTAAGATTTGTAAGTAGTTCTCTCTGTAACCTTTACTCGAGTGAGCTTTGGGTATTTCTGGGTTAAGAGTAGAACACTTGTAAGGGGTAGTTGTGTGAGCCTCAAAACACAAATCAAAAGGTTATTGTGTGAGCCTGTAAAAACACAAAGTGAAGGTTGTTTGTGTGAGCCTATAAAAACACAAAATGAAGGTTGTTTGTGTGAGCCTGTAAAACACAAGGAATTGGTTATTGTGTGAGCCATTAAAACACAAGGGATTTCTGGTATAGGTGTGAGCCATTGTGAGAAACACCATAGTTGGGAGTAAGCTTGTAAAAGTCCATTGTAACACTTAGTGTGTTAGTGAAACTCCCAATTGCGATTAGGGAGAGGAGTAGGGTTTGTTAACACCCGAACCTCTATAAAAATCTTTGTGTCAAATTTTCTCTATCCCTCCTAAAATTAATTATTTATTTCCGCACCTTAAATTTTAATTTTTTGAAACTCCAATTCAACCCCCCTTCTTAGCTTAATATCTGGGCAACAATTGGTATCAGAGCTTTGTCTAGCATCGAAGCCTAAAAAGTGCTAGTAAAGATTAAAATATGGCCAGTGAAGGATTACAAAGTCTCAAACCTTACTTTGATGGTGCAAATTATGCCCATTGGAAGTTTCGGATGGAGACATATTTGGATAGTGAAGGAATTGAAGTCTAGGATAGTGTACGAAAAGAATGGACACCACCAACCAGAAGAGGAGCTGATGGTGAAGAAGAAATCCTATCAAGAGATGATTGGACAGAGCCTCAAAGAAGACAAATTTCAAAAACAAGAAGGCAATGACAATCCTATCAAGCTCATTATCTATTGAAGAATGTGGGAGAATACAACACTGCCCAACAGCATACAACATGTGGAAGACATTGGAGAATTATCATAAAGGAACTAAACAAGTCAAATCCAAGAAGATTCAACTTCTAACCTCAGAATATGAGCTCTTCAAGATGAAATCCAATGAGTCAATCACTGACATGACCAACCCTCTTCTAGCCATTATAAATGGAATGAGAAAACTTGGGAAGCATATGAGCTTAGAAGATGTAAACAATAAAATTCTGAGAAGTCTTCCTCTTAAAAACTATGGCTCAAGAGTTGCTGAAATAGAAGAAGTAAATGAAGATATAAGCATCATGAATACTGATGTGCTAATTGGCAAACTTCTCACACATGAGATGGCAGTGAAGAGAGATAGAGAGCTTGAAGCAGAACTAGAGAAAAGAAAGCCCTTAGCATTGAAAGCCTCTACTTCAAAATCTCAAAAAGATAGTGAAGATGATGAAGAAATGAGTGATGATGAAAATGAGGACATTGTTATTCTTTCAAGAAGATTAAAAAGAATCATTGAGAAGAAAATGAGCAACTCCAGAAAGTTCAGGCAAAGAAAGCTCAAACAGACTTCTAATGATACATAAATAAGTAAGGAAGAGATAAAGTGCTATGAGTGTGGAAAGAAAGGACATATCAAGCCATAATGTCCAAGGCTCAAGAAACATAAGAGCAAATACCAAAGAGACAATGGGAAGAAAGGTCACAAAGCCACATGGGATGACGAATGCTCTTCAAGTGAAAAAGATGATAATGAAAGTGAAGAGGTCAACCTATGTTTCATGGCTATTGAAGATCATGTCTCGAATAAGGTAAGATCATTACACTCATACTCTTTGAACAATGATAGTAGTGATAATGATGATGATAGTGAATATGATGATGATGATGAGCAAAGCCTAATAGAATAGTTAAATATAGAATTAGAGAAATATAGAAGTAAATTTAGTACTTATAGAAATAATATCTCTAATTTAAAAAATAAGATAGATGGTTTAGAAAAGGAAAACATAAAGCTTAAATCATCTAATGAATCTCTCCAAAAGTCATTAGATGAATACTCATCAAGACCCTCAACAGCTTCCTTGCTAAAAGAAAATAATACTTTGAAAAATGAAGTTGAGGAACTTCGAAATTCCATCTCTAAATTTCACAAAGGTAAAGAGAGCTTAGATACTTCCATTGTGTCTCAAAGATCACCCTTAATTAGACATGGTCTAGGATTTAAGGACACATCATCATCTTCTCACAAAACCATATTTGTTAAGTCTAAAGAACTTCACATCTCCACACCTGTTAGAACAGCACCAAAAAATAAGCATGTTAAACATTCTACACATAAAAAGAATAATCATGCCTTTATATATAGGAATTCTAAAATTAATCATAACTGTGCATGTCATCATTCTCAAAATAAATTTGATGGAAAAATGGTATTAAAAAATATTGAAACACCAAAATAATGTTATTATTGTATGAAAATGGGTCACATAAATAAATATTGCTGGATAAGGAAGGCTCATTGGGAACCTTCATGTGCTAACCCCCTAGGATCCAAACTCATTTGGGTACCTAAAAATCATACTTGAATTGTGATTCTATAGGTTTGCCTCAAGTCCACAATAAACAAAAATGCTTGGCTAGTAGACAGTGGATGCTCAAGGCATATGACAGGAGACAAAGAACTTTTCAATGAAATCAAAAGTATTGATGGAGGTAAAGTTACCTTTGGAAACAATGCAAAGGGTAAGGTAATTGGCATTGGTTCTATTGGTATTAATGGTACTACTTTTATTAAAGATGTCTTACTTATTGATGGCTTAAAACATAACTTGATAAGTGTAAGTCAATTATGTGATAGAGGAAACAAAGTAATCTTTATTTCAAATGAATGTCTTGTGATCTCTATCAATGGTCAAGAGATATTTAAAGGAAATAGAGATATCAATACATACATAATAAACTTACAAGAACTATCTAACCATTCCTCTAAGTGTCTTGTAACTACTAGTGATGAATCTTGGCTGTGGCATAGAAGACTTGGTCATGCTAACATAGACTTAATACAAAGTCTCAGCACAGGAGAACTAGTAAAAGGGCTGCCAAGAGTTAAATATGAAAAGTGTAAGACATGTGATCCTTGCCAAAGAGGAAAGCAACACAAGTCATCCTTCAAAGCCAAAAACATAGTAAGTACTTCAAAACCTCTTCAACTCCTGCATTTAGACTTGTTTGGACCTACTAGAATTGCTAGCTTAGGAGGAAAACATTATGCATTTGTCATTGTAGATGATTACTCTAGATTTACTTGGGTAATTTTCTTAGCTTAAAAGAGTGATGCTTTTGAAAACTTCAAAAACTTTGCTAAAAGAGTTCAAAATGAAAAAGGGTACTGTATTTCAAAAATAAGAAGTGATCATGGGAAAGAATTTGAAAATGAAAACTTTGAAAGCTTTTGTCTTGAACATGTCATTTCACATAATTTTACATCTCCTAGGACACCTTAACAAAATGGGATAGTTGAAAGGAAAAATTGAACTTTAATTGAAATGGCTAGAACAATGGTCAATGAATAGGAATTACCAACTTATTTTTGGGCAGAAGCCACAAACACTGCATGCTATATTTCAAATCGAGTTTTCAAAAGACCAATTTTAAACAAAACCTCATTTGAGCTATGGAATTGAAGAAAGCCATTGATATCGTATTTTAGAGTATTTGGATGCAAGTGTTTTATATTGAACACCAAGGACAATCTTGGAAAATTTGCCTCTAAATCCGATGAAGGCATCTTTTTAGGATACTCTACATCCAGTAAAGCATATAGAGTACTTAATAAAAGATCACTAACGGTTGAAGAATCCATGCATGTTGTTTTTAATGAATCTAGTAGACTTGATCTTGTGAAAGGTAGTGTTATTGATGATGTTGTAGGTAATATGGAAAGACTTGATATCGGAAATGGGAAAGAAGAAAATGATCAAGAAGATTTACATCAAAATGATTCTCTACCTCAAAATCAAGTAGAAAATGAACAAGAACTTCCAAAAGAATGGAGAATGACGAAAGATCATCCAAAAGAGCAAATCATCGGTGATATATCAAGGTGAGTAAGTACTAGATCTCATTTCAAACATCTAATCACTGACATTGCTTTTATTTCACAAATTGAGCCTAAAAATATTGATGAGGCTCTTAATGATGAATGTTGGGTAATTGCCATGCAAGAGGAATTCAACCAATTTGAGAGAAGTAAGGTATAGACCCTAGTACCTAGACCCAAGGATCATCAAATCATAGGTAGCAAATGGGTATTTAGAAAAAATTAGATGAACAAGGTTTAATAACCAGGAATAAAGCTAGACTAGTTGCAAAAGGATATAATCAGGAAGAAGGTATAGACTATGATGAAACATATGCACCTGTAGCTAGATTAGAAGCCATAAGAATACTTTTAGCATATGCATGTCACATGAATTTCAAACTTTTCCAAATGGATGTGAAAAGTGCATTTCTAAATGGTTATATAGATGAAGAAGTGTATGTAGAACAACCACCAGGTTTTGAAAGCTATGATTTGCTAAATCATGTTTTTAAACTTTCAAAAGCTTTGTATGGTTTAAAACAGGCCCAAAGAGCTTCGTATGAGAGACTAAGTTCTTTTCTGTTAGAAAATAGCTTTACAAAGGGAAATTTTGACACTACATTATTCATCAAAAAGCATAAGCATGATATACTAATTGTTCAAATTTATGTTGATGATATAATATTTGGTTCTACTAATGAGTTGCTTTGTCAAGAATTTACTAAGTGTATGACTAAGGAATTTGAAATGAGCATGATTGGAGAACTTAAGTATTTCCTTGGTCTACAAATAAAGCAAAGCAATGAGGGCATATTCATCAACCAATCCAAATATGCCAAAGATTTAATTAAGAAATTTGGTATGGAAGGATGCAAGAATGCCAAGACTCCTTAGAGCATATCAACAAAATTGGACAAGGATGAAAAGGGTAAGAGCATTAATAAAAAGCTTTATAGAGGTATGATCATATTACTTTTATATCTTACTGCTTCTAGACCCGATATAATGTATAGTGTTTGCTTGTGGGCACGATTTCAATCATGTCCTAAAGATTCTCATTTAAATGCAGTAAAAAGAATTTTAAAATATTTACATGGATCTTTGCATCTAGGTTTATGGTATCCTAGGAATTCATCCTTTTATATTATAGGATATTCAGATGCAGATTATGCCGGTAGTCTTTTAGATAGGAAAAGTACTTCAGTTACTTGTCACTTCATTGGAGAATGCTTAGTTTCTTGGTTTAGCAAGAAACAAGTTTCAGTTGCTCTCTCAACTGCTGATGCAGAATATGTAGCAGCTGGATGTTGTTGCACTCAAATTCTTTGGATGAAACAACAACTTAAGGACTACGGTCATGAGATGAACCATATACCTATTAAATGTGATAATACAAGTGCTATAAATCTTTCAAAGAATCCTATTCAACACTCAAGAAGTAAGCATATTGACATTAGACACCACTTTATTAGAGATCATGTTCAATATGGAGATGTTGCATTAGAATTTATAAGCATAGAAAATCAATTAGCAGATATTTTCACTAAGTCTCTAAATGAGGTAAGATTTAATTTCATTAGAAGAGAACTTGGTATGATTGATGGATTAACCTTGTGATTGCTAAATTATGAAATTTTAATTGATGACTCATATCACAAGATAGAAATCTTGATGAAAATTTATGTTTTAAGGGATAGAATCTTTGTTGAAATGATTTAGTCTTGTTTTTAGGAGTTAATTTTATTTGATGAAAATTTTAGGGGAGTCACGCCCGTGACCTATGTTCACGCCCGTGACTTAAATGGCCAAAAGTGGCAGTGTCGTTCACGACTTGGTTCACGACATGGTTCATGGCTTCAAGTGGTGAAGCTTATTTTCACAGCTTCATTCACTCCTGTGAAAAGAGACTTTCACGCCCGTGAAAAATTGTCACTCCCGTGAACTTTTACACCCCAAAACTCACAGAAGCTTTCACGCCTTGAGTCATGGCTTGCTTCACCAGCATAAGTAGTGAACTTCAACATTTCACGCCCGTGACTATTTGTTCACCCCCGTGACCTTTTATCATTGACGGCCGTGATATTCAAAGGTCATGCCCATGAACTTATTCACGCCTTCATTCACGGGTGGAATACTCCTTCAGCAAACCTTGAACACGACCATTCATACCCGTGAAAACACACTTCACGCCCGTGAATGTATCGAATATATAAAAGAGCAGCCGGTTATATTTCTCATTTGAACTCTCTAACTCCTAAAACCGCTCTCATTTACACACATTCATTGAGACATTGAAGATTTCGGCTCCCAAGACTCAAATTTTTCCTATAAATACCACCAAAAGTTCAAGTCTTCATCAGAAATCTTACATTCTTAGGGTTTCATTAAATTTTCTCTGTCACAATTTTCCCAATCAATCACAAACCAATTTCTTCAAAACAAATGGAGACTGCTTCATCTAAGGTAAAAAGAAAGAAGTCCCATGCTCCTAGGATTTATGCAGATTACCTCATGAACCACATTCCGGAGCAATGCCATCCTCGATACTCAACTTTGAAGAAGAGACCTCTACTGTCATCAAGGTCCTTCGAATGGCAGACAGTCCAAAGTCTCGGGCTCAAGACGACAATGACAGAGCAACTTCAAGCCTCTCATCTGAAAAACTTGATGGAAATTCACCAGCCAACCTTGAGGGAGCCAACACTGGAATTCCTCAGCACCTTGCAAGTTTCACCTACTGGCGTGGTGAAATTCCAACGCTGCAACAATCCTAACACCCTCAGTGCCATTGAATTTGGGGAATTGTTCAATCTACCATCTGATGGCATCCTGAATGATACTGAGGTAGAATTCTCTGCCCCTCAAGCTTGGACACATTTTGGCCATGATTCTAGCTAGGATGTTAAGAAGACAAAGAGCACTCATCTTGTGTCCCCAGTGCACAGGTATTTGCATAGGTTCCTAACCTATAGCATATTCACTAGGGGAGAAAGCAACGGGACTATCAGGAAGTCAGAGCTCTTCCTCTTTGAGATGGCTCGCAGAGGACTCACCGTGGCATTCTCTAGATGGTTTGCAAACCATCTTCTATCCATTGCCACCAAGCCTACAGGAGATATACTGATTGGTGCATATGTCACCCATATAGCTGTGAAGCTTGAGTATTTGAAGCTGGATGAGCATCACTTCAACCTCATCCCGGGACATCCTCAAGATTGCTTGATGTCGAGTCTTTCATAAAGATGAGAGCGGCTGTCAGAATTGTTTTCGAGAACGATATCTTCTACCGCTTCACCGACACTGTTGGGGAGATCATCTGGCAAGATAATGACACGGAGGACTTTAAAGTAGGCCTCCAAGGAGTCCAGCAGAAGAAGAGGGCTCGGGTTGAGGAAGCACCTCCAGTAGCTGATCAGGACATCGGACAGTCCTCGGCTCCCACACCGATTTTAGCGCAGCAGGTGGTTGACCTCTTGGCACCACGTTTTGAGCAGCTACAGACTTCAATAGATGAGAGGTTGGAGAACCTCAAAGACTTCATGGAGTCTCGGATAGACAGCCTTGAGGTTGATGTAGCTAGGCTTCGTGACAGGATGTCCGGCTAGGAGTTAGGCTAGAGTGTAGCCTAAATTTGCTTGTCTTTTACTTGTTTATTTTCTTTATGTTTGTTGTTGTGTAGGAAATTTTCAATTTCCTTTCTGAACATTTAACCTTGTTTGTATCTTTTCCATTATTTAATGTATTTGATTTTTCTTATCTCATTGATATCTTTTTATCCTTTTTTGATTGATGACAAAAGGAGGAGAAAACTAGCAATATATTATAGGGAAAATGGTATCAAACTAGCAATATATGGAGAAACTAGCAATATATATTAAGGTAAATGAATTTTGAATCAAAAATTAAAATTGAATTGACATAGATTAAAAAGGATTAGAAACCTTGATTCAAAAATTCATATGCAAAGTATAAAATTGAGAAATGGAGCTTAGATATACCTTAAGTATACTTTGCATATACCTTCATACAAGTTATGCAATGATATACCTTAAGTATACCTTACATATACTTCATGCCTTAAAAAGGAATTATGGTATATATTGGATATACTTCTCATATAACTTGCATATACTTAAAAAACTTGTTAAGTTTATTTCAATGCTACAATCATTCTTTACAATTCTTGCATTTTATAAATTTTTTATCCTAAGTATTTTTTGAGGGGGAGACTTCTCAAAATCACATATTGCTAGATTATTTGTCACCATCAAAAAGGGGGAGATTGTTAAACCTTGAGGGGTATTTTTGTCATTTTGATGATAACAAATGAAATAGCAATATTATATTTAACATACTTGCTTTCTAAGTCTATTAAACAGGACATGGATTAAAATAGCAAGAATGGAGATTGGAAGAATAATCCTTGAAATACAAAATTCAAGAAGTAGCATGTTCACTGTCGTGACTCTATGTGTCACGCCCGTGAAGGAGCTAACTGTTACCAAAACCAACATTTGAAGTTCACGGCTATGAATGAAGAACAAACCGTGAAGAGGACATTTTCAGTCACCCCCATGAATAAAAATGTCACCCCCGTGAATGTTCATGCATTTTCATCCAGAGAGCTTCACGACCAAAGTCACCACTTGGATCACGGCTGGGAAGTTTATCACGCTCATGCATGAGTATGTCACGCCCGTGACTCAATGTGTCAAAACATTCTAGAGAGCTTCACGACCAAGGTCACCACTTCACTCATGGCTTGGGAAGAAATGTCACGCCCGTGACAAACATAGTCACGCCCGTGAATGATGAAAGAGAAAAATATCAAGCGCGATTATTTGGTTGGTACAACGGCTAGTTTCATATTTAATGCACCCCATCAGCTATAATTAGCCATGAGAGTATAAATGAAAGTCATTTATGCATTCATAACAAGAAAATAACAATAGAATAACAATTACTTTGAATCAAAAATCTTATTACAAGCTATTTGTACATTCATACTTTGAGAACAAAATCTATTCTCTGTAAAAATCTTTTTGCTCTTCATTTATTGAGAAATTAAGATTTGTAAGTAGTTCTCTCTGTAACCTTTACTCGAGTGAGCTTTGGGTATTTCTGGGTTAAGAGTAGAACACTTGTAAGGGGTAGTTGTGTGAGCCTCAAAACACAAATCAAAAGGTTATTGTGTGAGCCTGTAAAAACACAAAGTGAAGGTTGTTTGTGTGAGCCTATAAAAACACAAAGTGAAGGTTATTTATGTGAGCCTGTAAAACACAAGGAATTGGTTATTGTGTGAACCATTAAAACACAAGGGATTTCTGGGTTAGGTGTGAGCCATTGTGAGAAACACCATAGTTGGGAGTGAGCTTGTAAAACTCTATTGTAACACTTAGTGTGTTAGTGAAACTCCCAATTGCGATTGGGGAGAGGAGTAGGGTTTGTTAACACCCGAACCTCTATAAAAATCTTTGTGTCAAATTTTCTCTATCCCTCCTAAAATTAATTATTTATTTCCGCACCTTAAAGTTTAATTTTTTGAAACTCCAATTCAACCCCCCTTCTTGGCTTAATATCTGGGCAACAGCCTATACTAGCCACTGTAACAGAGCAGTAAGATTCTTAATTAAAGGATTTGTGAATAATCTGCCTGACTAGTCATGGGTTGCTGTAAAGGAGGTGCACCAGTCAGCCGTTGCACACTAGCTTGGCTTGGCTGATTGTGAGCCTCTATATTTGGAGTACTGTTACTCTCAGTCGTGTCATGCGGTTCAATCTCTATACTCGCTCTTTAGCTTACACATTGACAGATAATAGCCTACATCAAAGCCATATAAGATAACACTCGCACACGTGATACACCCATCCCACCTAGGTTCAGAACCTCCTAAACCTAGTTTCTGATACCACTAAATGTAACACCATTCGATATAATTAAGAATAATCCCAATTATACCAAAAGATGTTATGATTCATTTGAGTTAAAATGTCACAAATTTACAACTTTCATGCACCATGTTCATGATTAATTAAATAAATAAAATATCATTAAAAAGCTTAAATAAAATTTAAGTTAAACGTATAAATCAAACTAGCAGCACTAGCCTAAAATTTATACAAAATGAGTAGTTATAAAACTACATGTCTCTGAAATATAATATGTACAACTATAATATTGATATGTACATTTCATTAATTACCTTACCTTTGCCCATCTTGCACATAACTAGAGTAAAATAGATATGGGTACTATATGGCTCTCATTAGAGCCAAAATAATCCCACCGAGGAAGGTCTCACTACTTACCTCTGGGCCTTCAAGTATAACCCATTGAGAAAGCACTCATTCCTAATCTCTAGGCCTTCAAAGATAATAACATAAATCAACCGAAGAAAAATGAGAGCATGGAACAGCTTCGAGGAAAACCCACCTAACTAGACCCCGAGCCTTCTAAACATCTCGTTAATCTTTAAAATATCTATCTCATGATCAATATATGTCACACAATACTGATCTCCTCCCTTAATGGCATCCCATCTATCCTAGCTCTAGTCTTAATCAGAGTATTAGGCTTACAATTTTACAACACATACCACAAATGTTTCCATATTATCCATTTTTCCAAATTTTATATAAATCTACTGTGATATCTCACAATCACATTCACCACATGTAATTTCATATCATGCTTTAAGCATACAACTGAGCTTTAGCGCCTCACAACGAATTAATCTTGATTCATATGAAAACATACAATTTTCAACATAAACCGTTTCACGACCATGAAGCACTACTTTATGAGTAATCTCCCCATGAACCAAATTATGATTCAACCTGTAAATCAACACACATTCATAATTGTGATCACCCCTTCATAGACATGAACCAAACCATGAACCCAACCGTGAAGTTGCCCTTGAATGAGTCTTTTTTAGAAACAAAATACAATTTTCACAACCTTCACTACTGTGAATCTGGAAATTTTTCTAGAAAATAGAGCAAAATAAGTTCATGTCATTCTCACATGCAATGTTCTTATGGTTGACCAATTGTCAGCCACCCTATCAATATTTTAGCATGCATTTAGGCCATCTATCACAACCATATACTTTCCAACCGTCAATATTAACCAGAATAACTCATTAAACATCTCAATCTAACCATGTTCATACAAATTTCCATTACGCTTATCAACCCCACATTTTATCATTTAACAACTCATTGATATAAATCACATATTTAAATCAAATAACACAGAAACATTAATTAATTGCCTTAAGTGTTGTTATGTACAAGCCTTACACCTAGGATGGAGATTAGCTAAAGCTTGAGCTATTCAAGCTTGTCCTCTCCCTTGGGATGGACTTCCAACTCTCTCTCCAGGTCCTCATAAGATGAAGAACGCGTCCTTAGTCTCTAGAAAATGACCAACACCTAGAAACTCAAAAATCTACTCTTTACCTTCATGCTCATAAGCTTTCTTTTCACTCTCCTTACTCACTTTGCTCTCTCAAAACTTAGCTTTTCTTGATTCAACCATGAAAAAAAAGAGTTTCTAAAGGTGAAGGGGATAAATATATGACATGTTAGATTAGTTATAGGGGTATGGGAGCGGATTTAAAGGGAATGGTAGAGAGAAAAATATGAGTGTCTCATCTACTCTATCTACCCAGGCTTCATAGTCGTTACTCATATTTCACGGGCATGAGCCTCTCCTTCACGATGGTTAAACAACTTTTTAAGGTTGTGAAGAACACCACGACTATTTCTAAAATCCAATATTCATAGTCGTGACACCCATTATCACGGGCATGAAATATCTGATTTCAGCCACTCTTAAACTTCCTAAAAATTTACTTTATCCCCCATTTCTCACTAACCAATAACATAACTTATCAGCCCTAATTACGAGTATTACAAACTCAATAAAGATTCCCTCATGGGAACAAAAGTTTTGTCTTTCTCATTAGGTTCTAAAGAAGAATGTTTCTTTATGACAGAGGTAAGCCCAAATCTTGGTGAGGAAATTATTATAGCCTAGATATCCAAAAAATAAATTGTTCCTTACTGTCCCATAGAATTGTTCACAGAAAAATATGAATAACCCATTAAAGCTATAACCTTTATTAATACAGGAGCTCATAGAATTATTGCTAACCCAAAACTCTTTCTAGACCATTTATGGAAACCCTATAAAGAATTTTTTAATGCCATGGATGGAGAATTATTCTCAACAAACTGGATAACAACAAAACCCATAAAAATTTAATTTCTTCCAAATTGTGCGGTGTGGACAAAAATCTTAGATTAATATATTTTTAAAGAGGATATTCCTATTGGTTTTGATGTTCTCAGCCAATTACCACAATTATCCATCACTTCCTAAGGCCTGGAAAAAAAATGGTTCTTGCCCTACACTTCCACTCTAAATTCATTTATGGTTTCTGTTTCTAGCCCATTTTGTAACATTCAACACCAAATCATTCATCAGAATTGTGCAGACAGTCATGTTGAATTCTTTAAAAAATGTCCGAATCCACTATGGACCATACATGATTTTTATATATCCTTACCATTTAAACAAAATGGGGATATAAATCCTACAAAGGCCACCCATTCTAGAATGAATCCAGATGATCAAACTAAGATTGTTTAGGAACATTCTCAACTTTTACAACAAGGTGAGTCAACTAAATCAGATTAGGCTTGTCAAACATTCTATGTGAATAAGCATTCTGAATATGTGTGAGGAAAGAAAAGGCTTGTTATTGATTATAAGCCTTTTAATCACTTTCTTAAAGATGATAAATTTCTTCTGCCAAAAATTTCATCGCTATATTCATTTCTCAAGAATGCAAAGATCTTTTCAAAATTTAATCTCAAATAAGGATTATGGTAGTTAGGGATACATCCTAAAGATCATCATAAGATAACTTTCTGTATTCCTAATTATCATTACTAGTGGACGGTAATGCCATTTGATGTTCAAGTGGCTCCATCACTTTTTTAAAAGGCAATAACTAAGATATATGCACTGATCTTGTCTTCAACATTAATTTACATTGATGATATCCTACTTTTTTCAAAAGATGTTGATAGTCATGAGCAATTATTAAAGTAATTTATTACCCGACAGTTCAGCATGGAGTCATGCTCTCTGAAAAGAAAATGCGCCTAGTAAAAGAAGAGATAAAATTTATAGGGATGAAATTTAAAGATGGTACATATCAACTATATCCACATTGGGTTAGAATTATCAAAGTTCCCTAACAAAGAATTGATGGTAAAGCATATTCAACAATTTCTTAGAATTGGAAATTATGTCAAATACTTTATTCCTCATTTTTCAAAAGTAGCTCAGCCACTTAGGCAATTATTAAAGAAGAATGCCCTACTATAATCACATGAGCAATCTATAACTATAAAACAGATAAAGAAGATTTTCAATGATCTTCCTCCTTTATACATACTGATGGAAGGAAAAAAGAATTATCCAAATAGATGCTAGTGATGAATATTGGGGAACCATTCTTTTTAAAGAAAAAGATGGAAAATGCTAAATATGTGCATATGCCAATGGTTGTTACAAAGAATCATAATGTCACTACCATTAAACTTTCAAAGAAATATGGGCAGTAAAGTATGGTATCAAGAAAATTGAATATCATCTAATTGGTCATTACTTTATAGTTTTTATGGATTGCTCATCCGTCCCAAAGATTTTAAACTTCAAGGGGAAGCAAATGCCTCATGCTCAATTATTAAGGTGGAATGATTGTTGTTTGAAATACAATTTCAATGTTGAGCAGATAAAAGGAGATAAAATCTCATTCCTAATTTCTTATCTAGACCTCCACTTAGGTATTTAAGCTTGATTGCCGAAAATCAAATAATTCCTCTAATTCACATGAAAAGTTCTAGTTTTCCTCCATACCCCTCTTTCTCAATCAAAGTCATGAACAAGGATCAGAGAAAAAGCCTAATTGTTGACTGTCAATTGAATGCGATTAGGAAAAATGGAGATACATTTGTTAAAACATAGGTCTTTCATCCCAACTATCCTTTTATAGATGTCTTTACAATACCTCTTTCTGGACAATTCTCTGAAGAATCCTTAGAGATGATATGGTACATGTGTGTCATGTACTATATGACCTTTGAGTTTTGCCCAGTACAATGGTGCAACTCTTTTGCTACTAAAACATTGCTAAAAAACTCCACAAGGTTATTAGAATGGTTTAAACCTCTTACTATCTGGCAACATACTCTTTTTAGGCTTCTTCAAAAAGACTGGGATGTTAAAGTTTAGGCCAACAAGATGTAATCAATCATCATTCTCCATTGGGACAAACACTATTTGACGTTTGAAGTTTATGGAACTTTTCCCTATTCTCGTTAGGGAAATTGTGATTTTCATCGTACTATAGTCAGAAAGTTCCAAAGATCCAGAGCAACCATGAATCAATATATTCCATAAGAAATATGGCAAAAATATGAAGATTATGCTCCATGTGAAGCCATCTCATCAACCTACATGAATAGTCTAAGAAGAGAAGAAGGGATATATTTACAATAATGTCAGTTAAGCAAGCACATTTATTAGATCATGATTATACAGAAGGACCCTCTACCTTACCCAACTATGATTCAAATGAATATGACCAAATAAACCTCTCTCCCAGCCTGAACCCAACCATGATAAAAGTTAGAGTGGACCACCTTATTTTATCTTTTGTATAATTATCTTTTCACTATTTGTCAATATGTCTTTTATAATTATTAAAGTTTGCTTTATAAAAAGTAAATATATTATTAATATTTGCTTTATTAATGTTGCCTAGACAACCAAGAAGGGGGTTGAAATGGTTATGAAATAAAACATTTCTTAACTTTAAGTGCAGAATAAAATTAAATAGAGTAGGGAAGGAAAGATATCACACGCAAGATTTATAAAGGTTTGGGTATTAATAAACCATACTCCTCTCTCCAATCTCAATTGGGTATTTTACTAACACATTAAGTGTTACAATGGAGTTTTACAAGCTCACTCCCAACTAGGGTGTTTCTCTCAATGGCTAACACCTAACCCATAAATTCCTTTATGTTTTAATGGCTCACACAATAAACCAACTCCTTGTGTTTTATAGCTCACACAATAAACCAATACAAGTGTTTCAATCCTAACCCAATATACCCAAACTCACTTGAGTAATTGTTTACAATGAAAACACTCACCAACCTATAATTGTTTAGAAATTATGAGCAATTAGGTTTTTACAAAGAATAAGAGTTTTGTAGAAAATTAGCTAATGCACAAGGCTACAACAAGATTAAAGATTCAAAGTAATTATTGTTCTTCTTTTAGGATTCATAAATGACTTGCATTTATACTTCCTCTACAAATTATAGTCGTTCGGGTGCATTTAATGCGAAAATAGCCATTGAACTAGGACTCTAATTAGGCTTCAAGCCTGACAGACCATCCTTAAGGCCTGCTACCTCTGCCTCGAGGTTATCCATACGAGATTCCATGAAGTCTTTGAGGTTTTCCAACTCTCATCGATGGACACCTGCATTAAGTCAAAGTGAGGTGCTAGTAGATTAGCAACCTGCTGTGCCAAGCTGGGTACGGTAGAAGCATATGATTGACCAACCTCTTGCTCAACCTCTGGAGTTGTTGTTTTGACTCGGGCTCATTTTCATTGTTGGATACCCTGGAGGCTAGCTTTGAAATCATTAGTGTCCTGGTCTTCCTAATCAATCTCACCAACTGGAGTGGAGAAATGGTAGTAGACATTATTCTCGTAAATAATGCCGACAACTGCTCCAATCTTTATGAAGGACTCGACATCTAGCCGGTCTCGAAGATGTGCTGGAATAAGATTGTAATTATGCTCATCGAGTTTTTGATACCCTAGCTCAATGGCAAGGTGAGTCATATACCCACCAATCAAGATATCTCCTGATGGCTTTGTTGCAATTAAAGAAGATGATTTGCAAACCAGCGAGACAGAGTTACCGTTAAACCTCTTCGTGCCATTTCCAATAAGAAGAGCTTCGATTTTCTAATTGCCCCGTTGCTATCTCCTCTAGCAAATATACTATAGGTAAGAAACCGATGTAAATATTTATGCATAGGGGACCGAAGATGTGTGCTCTCGGTCTTCTTCACATCCCAGCTACATTCCAACCGAAAATGAGTCCATGCCAGATTGGTATAGAATTCCACTTCTCTCTTATTGAGAATGCCATATGAGGGAAGCTTGAAAATAGTGCCAAACTCTACTGCTAAAAGAGTGTTCAGATGCTTATAGAGTTGGAATTTTATAGTTCCGATAGGAGAGACTTGCAATGTGCTAAGGAACTTAAGAGTTGGTTCCCTTAGCATTGGCCAATTAATATCTACAAAATCCTTAAGATGGCAAGCTTCAATTGTTGTATCATGTTTGTCTCAAGACCGAGAGTCCTGAGAGCACTCCATTTGAAGGAACGAGACAAAAGTAGGGGTCTTTTCTTTAGAACAACATATCTTGGATGGCAATGCTTTGGAATTATGTTAAGAAGGTAGTCTGTGTGGCATCTTGGAGCATGGGATTTCTTCCTTATGCCTTAAGAAGAGTCGGGTTCCATTGTAATAATTTAGGAACAGGGATTTGGAGAATGATTTTCGGACCAAGGATTTGAGAATAAACCTAGAGATGTTGAGATTCTTCAAAGACAAAGTAGTTTGGATGAATTTATAGATAGAAATGAATATGACGAGGCCGGATTTTTTGAGAAATATTGAATGAGAGCTTTAATTGGGAGAATTTTTAAAGTTGGAAATGTGAAAAATAGCAGAAATCCTATTTTATAGTCGACAGATTCACAGTCATGAATCGTCCATCATAGGCATGAATAGTTGGGGTCACGGTTTCTTGAAGTAGCCGTGATAAAGGATACGAATTGATTCACGATCATGACATTAAATAGTCATAGGTGTTACTTATGAATTTCACGGTGGTGACAAAAGGAGTCACAGTTGTAAAGAGCAATCTTCACTACTTCTGACTATGAGGCAACGCGTGAAACAAAGCATGAACGGTTCTATAATTATTTGTTGTTAATGTTCATAGTTGTGAATAAGTGTCACGAGCGTGAATAAAAGAGTTTCACGATAGTGAATGAAAAGAGTCATGGGCGTGAAATATAGTCTTCACAACCTCCAACCTTGAAGGATGTCATGAAGCAAGGCGTGAAAACTACTGGAGCTTTTTGCGATTAGGATCATGGCCGTGAATATATGTCACAGGCGTGATTTACCTCAAATCTTCAATTAATAATACTAAGTCTAAAAAAGACTAAATGATTTCTATAAAGCTTCTATGCCTTAGAACATATATTCCCAACATGCTAACCATTTCATACCTCAAAAATTAGTCAATTAAAAAGCATCATATGAAGGAAATTAACACTCAAGGTTGACAAAGGTTGATCCATCAAGCATACCAAGCTCTCTTTTTATGAAACAAAATCTTTCTTCATTAAGAGATTTGGTGAAAATATATGCTAATTTATTGTTTGTATCGATAAATTCTAATACAACATCTCCATATTGAACATGATCTCTAAGAAAATGATGTCTTATATCAATATGCTTACTTCTATAATGTTGAATAGAATTCTTAGATAGGTTTATGACACTTGTATTGTCACATTTGATGGGTATATGGTCCAAATTATGACCATAATCCTTAAGTTGTTGTCTCATCCATAGGATTTGAGTGCAACAACATTCTGCTGCCTTATATTTCTCTTCAGCGGTAGAAAGGGCAACCGAAACTTATTTCTTGCTAAACCAAGAGACTAAGCATTCACTAATATAGTGACAAGTGCCTGAAGTACTCTTTCTATCTAAGAGACTATCGGCATAGTCTGCATCTGAATATCCTATGATATGAAAAGATGAATTTCTTGGATACCATAAGCCTAGATCCAATGTGCCATGTAAATATTTTAAGATTCTTTCACATCATTCAAATGTGATTCTTTAGGACAAGATTGAAATTTAGCACATAAGCATACATTGTACATTATATAAAGCTTAAAGGTAGTAAGATATAAAAGTGATCCGATCATACCTCTATAGAGCTTTTCATTAATGCTCTTCCCCTTTTCATCTTTGTCCAATTTTGTTGATGTATTCATTGGAGTCTTGGCATTTTTGCATCCTTCCATTCCAAATTTTTTGATTAAATCTTCGGCATACTTGGATTGGTTAGTGAATATGCCCTCATTGCTTTGTTTTATTTGTAGACCAAGGAAGAACTTAAGCTAACCCTTTATGTTAATTTCAAGTTCCCTAGTCATACACTTAGCAAATTCTTGGCAAAGTAATTCATTACTAGACCCAAATATGATGTCATCAACATAAATTTGAACAATTGGAATATCATGCTTATGCTTTTTAATAAATAAAGTTGGGTCAACATTTTTTTTGAAAAATTATTTTCTAAAAGGAAAGAACTTAGTCGTTCATACCAAGCTCTTGGAGCTTGTTTCAAACCATACAAGACTTTTGAAAGTTTAAAAACATGATTAGGCAAATTATGTCTTTCAAAACCTAGAGGTTGTTCTACATAAACTTCCTCCTCTATAAAACCATTTAAGAAAGCACTTTTGACATCCATTTGAAAGAGTTTAAAATTCATATGGCATGCAAATGCTAAAAGAATTCTTATGGATTCTAATCTAGCTATTGAAGCATAGGTCTCATCATAATCTATACCTTATTCTTGATTATAACCCTTTGCAACTAACCTAGCCTTATTCCTAATTATTGAACCTTGTTCATCTAGTTTATTTCTAAATACCCATTTACTACCAATGATTTGATGCTTTTTGGGTCTAGGAACTAAGGTCCATACCTTATATCTCTCAAATTAGTTGAGTTCCTCTTGCATAGCAATCACCTAATTTTCATCGTTAAGAGCCTCAACAATGTCTTTAGGCTCAATTTCAGAGACAAAAGCAAGGTTAGAATCTAAGAGTTTGAGATGTAATCTAGTACCTACACCTTTAGTAAGATCACCAATGATTTGTTCCTTGGGGTGATCTTTTGTCATTTGTCATTCTTTGGAAAGCTCTTGTTTGTCTTGCTCTTGAGCTTGAGGTAGAGAGACATCTTGATGTGGGTGTTCTTGATCATTATCATCTATCTCATAATCAAGATCAAGCTTTTCCATTATACCTACAATATCATCAATAACACTACATTTCACAAGTTCAAGCTTACAAAATTCATCAAAAACAACATGCATAAATTCTTGAACAACTAATAACCTTTTATTAAAGACTCTATAAGCTTTGCTAGTGGTTGAGTATCCTAAAACGATACCCTCATCGGATTTTCCAAGGTTGACCTTAGTATTTAATATGAAACACTTGCATCCAAATACTCTAAAGCATGATATCATAGGCATTCTTCCATTCCATAACTCAAAAGAAGTTTTGTTAAGAGTGGTCTTTTGAAAACTCTATTTGAAATATAACATGCAGTATTAGTTGCTTCAACCCAAAAGTAGGTTGGTAACCTATACTCATTGAGCATTGTTGGAGCCATTTCAATTAAAGTTCGATTTTTTCTTTCAACTACCCTATTGTGTTGAGGTGTCCTAGGAGTTGAAAATTTTTGTGAAATACCATGTTCTGGACAAAAAATTTCAAAATTTTCATTCTCAAACACTTTGCCATTTTTGCATCTTATTTTTGAAATAAAATATCATTTTTCGTTTTGAACTCTCTTAGCAAAGTTTTTAAAGGATTCAAAAGCATCACTCTTTTGAGCTAAGAAAATTACCCAAGTGAATCTAGAGTAATCATCGATGATGATAAAATCATAGTGTTTACCTTTTAAGCTAGCAATTCTAGTAGGTCGAAAAAGATCTAAATGCAAAAGTTGTAGAGGCTTTGAGGTACTTACAATATTTTTGGATTTGAAGGAGAACTTGTGTTGTTTTCCTCTTTGGCAAGGTTCACATGTCTTATTCTTTTCAAATTTGACTCTTAATAGTCCACTTATTAGCTCTCCTTTACTAAGGCTTTGAATTCCTTTTCTAAAGCATCTATTTTGATTTTCAAATCAGAAATGTTATTCTTATAAGTATTGAATTTACTTCTATATTTTTCTAGTTCTAAATTCAATACTTCTATTGAACTTTGCTCATCATCATCATCTTCACTATTACTATCATTATCACTACTATCATTATTGAAAGAGTATGAGTGAAGTGATCTTACCTTATCCGAGACGTGATCCTCTACAGCCATGAAGCATAGGTTGACCTTTTTGCTTTCATTGTCATCTTTTTCACTTGAAGAGCTTTCGTCATCCCATGTGGCTTTGTAGCCTTTCTCCCTATTGTCTCTTTCGTATTTGCTCTTATGCTTCTTGATCCTTCGACATTCCGGTTTAATATGCCATTTCTTTCCACATTCATAGCACTTTACCTCTTCTTTACTTCTTTGTGTATCATTGGAGGTCTGTTTGAGGTTTATTTGCCTGAATTTTCTAGAGTTGCTCATTCTTTTGTCAATGATTCTTTTTATCCTTCTTGAGAGCATAGCAATGTCTTCATTCGCATCATCACTCTTTTCTTCATCATCTTCAACTTCCTCTTGAGATTTTCAAGTAGAGACTTTTAGTGCTAGAGGCTTCCTTTTTTCTGGCTCTGCTTCAAGCTCTCTATCTCTTTTTACTGTCATTTCATGAGTGAGAATTTTTCCAATAAGCACATCAATATTCATGGTGCTCATGTCTTCATTTGCCTATTCTATACCGGCAACTCTTGAACCGTAATCTTTAGGAGGAAGACTTCTCAGGATTTTGTTGCTTATATCTTCCAATCTCATATGCTTCCCAAGTTTCCTCATTCCATTTATGATAGCTAGAAGACGGTTGGTCATGTCAGTGATTGACCCATTGGATTTCCTTTTGAAGAGCTTATATTCTAAAGTAAGAAGTTGAATCTTCTTGGATTTGACTTGCTTAGTTCCTTCATGATAATTTTCCAATGTCTTCCACATGTTGTAGGCTGTTAGGTAGTGTTGTATTCTTCCACATTCTTCAATGGATAATGAGCTTAAGAGAATTGTCATTGCCTTCTTATTTTTTAAGTTTGCTCTTCTTTGAGGCTCTGTCCAATCATCTCTTGATAAGATTTCTTCTTCACCATCAGCTCCTCTTCTGGTTGGTGGTGTCCATTCATTTCGTACACTATCCCATACCTCAATTCCTTCACTATCCAAATATGTCTCCATCCGAAACTTCCAATGGGCATAATTTGCTCCATCAAAGTAAGGCTTGAGACTTTGGAATCCTTCACTGGCCATATCTTGATCTTTACTAACGTTGTTTAGGCTTCGATGCCAGACAAAGCTATGATACCAATTGTTGCCCAGTTATTGAGCCAAGAAGGGGGTTGAATTGGAAATTAAAAAATTTAACTTTTAGGTGTGGAAATAAAAATTAAGTTTAGTAGGGATAGAGAAATTTGACACAAGGATTTTTATAGAGGTTCGGGTGTTAACAAACCCTACTCCTCTCCCTAATTGCAATTGGGAGTTTTACTAACACATTAAGTGTTACAATGGAGTTTTACAAGCTCACTCCCAACTATGGTTTTTCTAACAATGGATCACACCTAACCCAAAAATCCCTTGTGTTTTCATGGCTCACACAAATAACCAATTCCTTGTGTTTTAGAGGCTCACACAACTAACCCTTACAAGTGTTCTACTCTTAACCCCAAAAAACCCAAACTCACTTGACTGGATGATTACAGAGAGAAACACTTACAAATCTTTAATGCTCAGAAAAAAAATGAGCAAAAAGATTTTCACAGAGAATAAATGTTTGTTTTGAAAGTATTAAATGCACAAATGGCTTACAACAAGATTTTGATTCGAAGTATTAGCAATTCTCTCATTCTGGATTCATAAATGACTTGCATTTATACTTCCATGGTGAATTCTAGCCTTTTGATTGCATTTAATGCTGAAATAGTCGTTGTACCAACCCTTATAATCGCGCCTGACATGTTTCTCTTTCTTGTTTCATGGGCGTGACTATGTGTGTCACGGTCGTGACTGTTCTTCCAAGCCATGGCTTAAGTAATGACCTTGGTCGTGAAGGATTCTATAAGGTTTTGAAGTATTTGTTCATGGGCGTGACATTTTATCTTCACAGGCGTCATAACCTTCCAAGCTATGGTCCAAGTGGCGATTTTGGTCGTGAAGCTCTCGGGAAGAAATTTTCATGTGTTTTCACGGGCGTGACTTAAATGCTCATTCACGGTTGCTATCTTCCTTCATGGCCGTGAACTTTAAATGTTGGTTTGTTGGTGGTTAGCTTCATCATAGGCGTGACACATAGGTTCACGGGCGTGAACATGCTACTTCTTCAATTTTATCTTTTGAAGATTAATGTTCCATTCTTCATTTTTGCTATCAAATTCCATACCTTGTTCAATAGACTTAGAAAACAAGTAGGTTAAATACAATATTGCTATTTTATTTGTTATCATTAAAATGAAAGAAATACCTCTAAAGTTGCAACATATTAGACTCTGCTCATCATCATCTTCACTATCACTGTTATTATAACTACTATCATTATTAAATGAGTATGAGTAAGAAGGACCTACCACATCCGTGAAGTGATCCTCTAAAGCCATGAAGCATAGGTTGACCTTTTCACTTCATTGTCATCTTTTTCACTTGAAGAGCTTTCATCATCCCATGTGACTTTGTGACCTTTCTCCCCATTATCTTTTTTATATCTTTTTTGTGTTTCTTGAGCTTTGGACATTCTGGTTTGATATTTCCTTTCTTCCCACACTCATAACATTTTACCTCCTCTTTATTTCCTTGAGAGTCATTTAAGGAGTGTTTGAGGTTTCTTTGTTTGAAGTTTTGAGATTTGCCAATTCTCTTTTTAATTATTATTTTTAATCTTTTTGAGAGCATGACAATGTCCTCATTAGCATCATCACTCTTTTCTTTGTCATCTTCAACTTTTTCTTGAGATTTTGAAGTAGAGGTTTTGAGTGTTATAGGCTTTGTTTTCTCTGATTTGGCTTCAAGTTCTCTATCTCTCTTTACCGCCATTTCGTGTGTTAGAAGTTTGCCAATAAGCACATCGGTAGGTATGATGCTCATGTCTTCATTGGCTTCTTGTATACCCACAACTCTTAAACCATAGTTTTGAGAGGAAGGCTTCTCATAATTTTGTTGTTTACATCTTCCAAGCTCAAGTGCTTTCCTAGCTTTCTCATGCCATTTATGATGGCTAGAAGACGGTTTGTCATGTCAGTGATAGATTCATTAGATTTCATGTTGAAGAGTTCATATTCTGAAGTGAGAAGTTGAATCTTCTTGGATTTAACTTGCTTGGTTCCTTTATGATAATTCTCCAATGTCTTCCACATACTATATGCAGTAGGGCAATGTTGGATTCTGCCACATTCTTCAATGGATATAAAGCTTGCAAGGATTGTCATTGCCTTTTTGTTTTTGAAGTTTGCTCTACGTTAAGGCTCTGTCCAATCATCTCTTGAAAGAACTTCTTCTTCACCATCAACTCCTCTCCTGGTTGGTGGTGTTCATTCTTTTCGAACACTATCCCAAACTTTAATTCCCTCACTATCGAGATATGTCTCCATTCGGAACTTCCAATGAGCGTAGTTTGCTCCATCAAAGTAAGGCTTGAGACTTTGGAATCCTTCACTGGCCATTTCTTGATCTTTGCTAGCGTTTTTAAAGCTTTGTTGCTAGACAAGCTCTAATACCAATTGTAGCCCAGACAATGAACCAAGAAGGGTGTTGAATTGGTTATGAAATAAAACATTTCTTAACTTTAAGTGCAGAATAAAATTAAATAGAGTAGGGAATAAAAGATATCACACACAAGATTTATAGAGGTTCGGGTATTAATAAACCCTACTCCTCTCCCCAATCTCAATTGGGTGCTTTACTAACACATTAAGTGTTACAATAGAGTTTTACAAGCTCACTCCCAACTATGGTGTTTCTCTCTTTGGCTAACACCTAACCTATAAATTCCCTTGTGTTTTAATGGCTCACACAATAAACCAATACAAGTGTTTCAATCTTAACCCAATATACACAAGCTCACTTGAGTAATTGTTTACAATGAAAACACTCACCAACCTACAATTGCTTAGAAATTATGAGCAATTAGGTTTTTACAAAGAATAAGAGTTTTGCTGAAAATTAGTTAATGCACAAGGCTACAACAAGATTAAATATTCAAAGTAATTGTTGTTCTTCGTTTAGGATTCATAAATGAGTTGCATTTATACTTTCTCTGCGAATTATAGCCGTTTGGGTGCATTTAATGTGAAAATTGCCATTGAACTAACTCTTAACTTTGTGCCTGACATGTTTCTCTATCCTCATTCACAAGCGTGAATGTATGTGTCACGGTCATGAGTGTTCTTCCTAGTCATGATCCAA
The DNA here is from genome assembly GCA_023653625.1 of Triadica sebifera. Lineage (NCBI taxonomy): Eukaryota > Viridiplantae > Streptophyta > Magnoliopsida > Malpighiales > Euphorbiaceae > Triadica > Triadica sebifera. The sequence continues at coordinate 10,538,314 of CM042898.1, read as the reverse complement.
GTGGTCACTCTGGCTATGAATCTCTCTAGAAGAACTTGAAGTGTTTGATCACGGGCATGACTTTATCATTCAAAGGTGTGAATATTCTTCCAAACCATGGTCCAAGTGGTGACTCTGGCTATGAAGCTCTCTTGAAGAATTTGACATGTTATCTCACGTGCGTGACTATCTTTCACGAACGTGACTGATTTGATCATTCATGGTTGGTATGATCCTTCATGGCCATGAACTTTGAATGATGCAAAGTTAGCGCTAAGCTATTATCACGGGTATGAAATAAGTAGTCACAGGCGCAACTTTGCTATTTCTTCTGATTTTGATCTTCAAAAGTTTTCTTTCATTCTTGCATCATATTATATTCAAGATATATCTTGTTCAACATACTTAGAACACAAGCATTGTAAAATACATTATTTCTATTTTATTTGTTAGCATCAAAATGACAGAAATACTCCTCAAGGTTCAACAATTAGTTTGTTTGTACCTTTTGAATATTTTATATAAGGAGGCTCATAATATGTATTAAAACAAAACATCTTTGGAATAAAATCATAACTATGTCTTTCTGAATCTTTCTCCTTCTTCAGTCTTAAATTAGTTTCTATACATACCTACTATAGTTTATTTTCTTAAATAGTCATAGCCAAAAGTCCATCTGGTCTCCTGATGATACTATTGAAACACCAAAGTAAATAACTAAAAGGTGGGCCTGTTGAGTACCCAGGATGGGTTGTTGTTGGCTAGCATATATGTTGTTTAAAATGTTGCATTAATAGTAATTATCAGGGGTCTTATTGCATTTAATTTATTTCATAAATAAATAATATTATAATATATAAACATGAAATTTATCAAAATACTCATGTAAAACAATTTCATATCAAAATTAATATATTATCATTTAATGGCCAAATATAAAAAATTCTTACATCAATAGCAATTTTTCTATGAACTTTATTTAACTTTATAACATGCCACATTATTTTCTAGTAATAGAAATTTATTTAATATTATATTTAGTCAATTACAAATTACCTATGATGCTGTAACCGATTTGATTATATATAAATCTATTTATATTATTTTCATAAAATTCAATTCGCAAATAAATTTTTTCAAATAAATTTTATTATACTTATATCTATATTGTTTTTATTTCAATGTAGTGTTTATCACTCATTTCATGCTTTAAGAGATTTTCAAAAATTCTCAAAATTATCATTTATAATGTATTTTATCCTTTAGCAAATTCACTAAAAAATTTATTAGAATTACTCTTACCAAATATATTAATTATGAAAATTTATTAATTTCTTTTTTGGCTTTTACTGTAAGGATTTTGCCTAAATATGTTTTGTTTCTAATATTACCATAATCTATCGGCTTCTTTCCCTCTTGTTCAATTTTGGCACCTACTCCGACGTCACACCTTTTAATAAATGAATCTCCAGTAAATTATTGAGCTAAAAAAATGACTACTTCCAATATAATTTAATATAACAATAAATTCTTCAACTCACATATTTACCGATATTCCTACCATTATCAAATCACACTCATGCGTTTAATATGTAATTTACTTTTTCGGTCACTGGACATAGATTTCGGTGCAAGTAATAATTTTTTAATAATAATTTTTTATCTTATTTAATTTTTTCATATTTTTTTCTCCATTATTATCTTTCTCGACTTATTTTCATTTATCACCATAAATTATATTTTTCTCTAAAAATCTATTTTCAACACAAAAATTTTCATTAATTCAATAAATGTTCTAAAAATTTTAAATAAATTTATATGATTACTTTAACTCATTTTCTTCCATTTTCCAACACTAATTTCTCCAAAATAATATTCAATAATTCTCAATAAATTTTTCAATAATTCTTCCAACAATTCAAAAATTCTATTAAATATTTATTCCACTCCAAAAATTACTCCCCTCTCCCCAAATATTCCAACAACTCTAATTTTAACAAATTAAGCCTTAATTTCATCAAAATTTTCACCTAAAAATTCATAATTGAAAACACATTCTCAAAAACTCTACAAAAATTCATAAAAATTATTTCCATCAAAATTTCACCATATATATCATCCTCAAGCTTCATTCTACTCATTTCTTATTTTTATCTAATTGTTTCATAATTTCCAACAAAACCATAACTTTTTCATCAACCAAATCAAAGCAATATCACACCACCAAATAACAATATACTCACAACAATCATTCAAATCAACTTAAATTCATAGAAATTGAAAGAAAAATGAAGAAAATCTCACTTCAAATTTTCTTGGAATTTTTGGCCAAAAGAAGTTTTTTTTTCCAAATTCATTTATTTTTTTCGTCCAAAAATTCATTATCCTTGTTCCAAATACTTGAATAATTAAAATCTTATAAATTTGGAGTGAAAGAAAAACTTCAATTTCTTGGTTATGGTTGGCGGAAATAGGAGAACAAGAAGAAAAAATTTTGTCTTAATTTTTTATAGAGAATTTTAGAGAAGACTTATTTCCTATTTATACTCTCATTTAATTTAAGTAATCTTAATTAATTCCTTAATCCATCTCCTCATTTACCAATTAAAATTTAATTAACTCATTAGATTGACAAATGGCGCAATCATTCCCTTAATAATTTTGACTTTACTAAATTTTACACAAATCACAATTTTTTCTTCCAATTAATTCATGATTTAATTTAATTATCCAAAATCCGATTTCTAAACTTAATTCCATCAAATTAAATATACCAAAAATTATAAAATAATTTTTTTTCGAAACGGTTTATTTGATTTGACAAAACATCCAGTCCAAAAATTGCATTTTTATAGTTTAATCGTTTTTCTTAATTTGGTCCATAAAAATTCATTCGTCGTCCGATTTTCTAAATTATTAGTGTTAAAAATCTTAGAATCCAATTATGATCACATTGATACCATTATGACAATGAACACATATCTCTAACTCTCAATCAAGAAATCGAATCGTCAATTCGTACTGGGTACTGTATTTTTGTAAATTAGAAGTCTTAACTTTAAAATCATTCTGCATATGTAACGGCTCCAGCCCCCGAGTCGCTCAGGCAACGACTGGACCCGCCGACTCACTGAGACTAACGGGCTGCCGGGGTCCATGGCCCAATACCTCCAACCCAACACAAGGGATTTTTCTTAACTCATAACCATGATTCATTCTCTTCATTATCAAAGTAGTATTCATTTTACTTTCGAATAATTTTTCATTAGAAGTACTCTTGTCAGCTTCCCATTTCCACTTCATGTCTATTCCATATTGTTTCTCTAAAGGTTTATATCATACCCGTAAAAAAATCTTATTATATAATCCTTTCTCAATATAGTTTAGAACAGTCATGCTCCCTTATTAAGTTATCTCCTTCACTCATCGTTCATTATTTTCATTTTTAATATATCCTTAATCTTAGGTAACATCATGCTTTAAAAGAAATTTTAAATTTGTGTATTTGGAACCCAATGGCTCAATATTATATTTCATTTTGTTCTCTGTTATCTATGAATCTATGTAGTATTTCTATTTTAATCCATTAAGGTTACATTGTTAAAGTTCCATAACGTAATGTTATTAAAACTTATTTACTTAATGTCCTACAGTTCTACTATCACAAGGTTAGTACAATTTTCTTTTAGAAGGTCAAAATTCGATTTTGAATCACTATTTCTACCGTCTTCATTCTGGAAAAAAAATACTATTTTCTATTTCATGGTAAACTTAATTAATATGTAGCTATAAATATTTAGAATAGCAGTTTCAGATTCTTCCTTTTATCCTCTAAGGAATCTGTCATAATTCAGGTTTTATCACATTTAGTGTTAGGAACAACGGTTCACCTTTGAAAGCAACTGCTTATAAGAACCTTTCATGTCATGCTAATGCAAACACATGCACGTGCACGCTTAAATCTACCCTTCTTCATCCTAGGATTGTCTAAACCTTGCTCTGATACCAACAAATGCAACATCCCTATGTTATGGCAACAATTCACTATTTGCGGTGTCTGTGCAGGACTTATTGACCAAATTAAACTAATCTATGCACAAAATATGAAAGCAAATAAACATATATTCATAAAACTTATTTATAAAATCACAATGTTTTAAAACTATATACAACAAGTTCCAAACCATAATTTTAAATTCTTTTAAAATACAATAATAATGTCTTTTACTTGCATGACATATCTTCCATAAGTACAACTGCTTCTCTTTTTGTGAGACCTCTAGATCATTCACTTCATGATTCTTAACTTTATTGTTGTTCCCAACTCTGATACCTGCGTGAGAGAAAACACTCCCACGATGAGTTTATCAATTCAGTGATGCAAAACTTTACAATAACAGCCATTTAAAATTAAATTAGTTTAACATCTATAATTTTTTACTTAAATAGTAACAATAGAATTTACTACCCAAAATTTATGGTAATCATGAAAATTTATCCATACATTGATTAACCAACAATTTCTTACAATATTTTTAAGTTTTAAGTGAATTTAATAATGTCATACTAGATATTTGTGAATGTATATTCTTTTACTTATTTATAAGACTTTTGTCTATATTTATTAACAGTTCACATAAATTTTACTCTTATATAAAATAGTGCCCAAAATTGATCTCATTTTGCATCAACTATTAATCATCACCTTTGTATTATATCATTTCATTATTGAGTAATATTTCCTCACTAAAACACCCTAACTTACTAAAATAGTATCAAGAGGAACAGTCAAATGATAAAAATCTTAGGGTCTAAGATAACCAAAGGACAAGAGTCAAAGATAACCATATGATCCAAAATAGTATCATCTGATCCAAGATAACTACAGGACTAGTCTCGATCCAAGATAACCACAAGATTGATAAATAAATAATATGTATGATATAAGATAACCATATGAGTCATACAATACATCTCATGACTAAAATAACCACTGGCCATGAAGTTCCTACCCTATTAGCGTGCCAACAAATCTCTAGTTGGTAGTCTAAGCTAATACATTGACTCGTAACCATCACTTCTCAGCTTATGTATTTTCCAAGTAATTTTCAAATATTTATTTTCTATTTGACATGGTGACACAACAACTTTTTTCGTTGATGAAATATTTCTACAACAAATATTCATTTTTCATTTCTTATACCACTTAAAATGTTCCAATTATTTCGTTTTGTAAAAAGTATATAAAAATATTGTTTCCTAATTATTTCTTTTAACATCGGCCATAACATTTAATCTATATCATAAATAAATAATACTATAATATAGAAACATTAAATTTATCAATAAATTTAACAATAGATATAAGTTCACATTATTTAACTTTACTTAATTATTTTCTAGCAATAGAAAATTATTTAATATCATATTTAATCAATCACAAATTACTTATGATACTCTTATCGATTTAACTACATAGAAATCTTTTCATAATATTTTCCTCAAATTCAGTTTGCAAATAAATTTTATCATACTTATATCTATTGTTTTTCTTTCAATGTAATGTTTATCACTCATTTCATTCTTTAAGAGGTTTTCAAAAAATCTCAATTAAACATTATCATTTATAATATATTTCAACCTATAGAAATTTCACTAAAAGAATTATTTTCACTAAATATATTAGTTATAAAAATTTATTAATTACTTTTTTGACTTTCACTGTAAGGATTTTTCACAAACTTGTTTTGTTTCCAACATTACCAGAATTCACTAGCTTTTTTTCCTCTTGTTCAGTCTTAGTGACTGTTTTGACGTTGCCTCTATTAATAAACAAAATTTTAATAAATTATTGAGCTAAAATCAATGACTACTTTCAACGTAATTTAATTTACTAATAAATTCTTCAACTCACGTATTTAGCGATATTCCTATTAGTATTAAATCACATTACTTGCATTCAATATGTAATTTACATTTTCAATCACCCAACATGTATTTTGATGCCACCAATAATTTTTCAATAATATTTTCCTTTATCTTACTTTGTTTTTTTCTTCTTTTTTGAATTTTTCTTTCTTTATTATTATCTTTCTCAACTTATATTCATTTATCACCATAAATTTTATTTTTCTCTAAAAATATATTTTCAACGTACAAATTTTCAATAATTCAATAAATATTCCAAAATTTTCAAATGAATTTCTATAATTATTTTAACTCATTTTCTTCCTTTTTAATTACCAATTTCTCTAAAGCAATATTCAATAATTTCTAATAAATATTTTCAAAATTCTTTTAATAATCCAAAAATTCAACAAAAATTCTATTAAATATTTACTCCACTCTAAAATTTACTTTTTACCCCCAAATATTCCAAACAACTCTAATTTTAACAAATTAAGCATTAATTTCATCAAAATTTCCACCTAAAAATTCTGCCATAATTGTGAAAAATTCTCAAAAATTCCACAAAAATTCATAACTTTATTTTCATCAAATTTTCACCTTATCTATCATCCTCAAGCTTCATCTACTCATTTTCTATTTTATCTAATTTTTCTATAATTTTCTACAAAACTCTAACTCTTCCATCAACCAAATCCAAGTAATATCACCCCAGCAAACTAAAATCTATTCACAACAATCATTCAAATCAAATCAAATTCATAGAAACTGAAATAAAAGTGAAGAAAATCTGACCTCAAATTTTCTTGGAATTTTTGGCCAAAAGAAAATTGTTTTTCCAAATTTATTTCTTTTATTCACCCAAAAATTAATTCTCCTCGCTCCAAATAGTTGAATAATTAAAATATGATGAATTTGGAGTGAAAGAAAAGTTAGAATTTCTTGGCTATAGTGGGCAGCAACAAGGGAGCAAGAAGAAGAAATTTTGTCTTAATTTTTTTATGGAGAATTCTAGAAAAGTCTTATTTCGTATTTATGCTCCCATTTTAATTTAATTAATATTAATTAATTTCTTAATCCATCTCCTCATTGGTCAATTAAAATTTAATTAACTCATTAGGTTGAAAAACGATCCAATCTTTCCTTAGTAATTTTGACTTTACTAAACTTTACACAAATCACTTTTTTTTTCCAATTAATTCATAATTTAATTTAATTCTCCAAAATCTCATCTCTAAATAACTTAATTCCATTAGATTAAATATACCAAAAATTATAAAATAATTTTCTTTTTTTAATGGTTTATTCAATTTCGCAAAACGACATCTAGAGCAAAAATCACGTTTTTTATAATTTAATCATTTTTCTTAATCCATCTCCTTCATTCGTCGTCTAATTTCTAAATTATCAGTGTTAAAAATTTTAAAATCCAATCACAATCACATTGGCACTATTATGATAATAAACACATATATCTAACTCCTAGTCAAGAAATCGGATCATAAATCGGCATCGAGTATTGTATTTCTGCAAATTGGAACCCTTAGTTTTAAAATCTTTCCACATAACTTCACCTATGACCTTAAAAATATTTATTCTCTATATTTTGGTATACTTAAATTATAATTTTACCGCCAGATAAGAAGCTCATATGTTTGGCCCAATCTGTTGTCTCGTTTTGTGTGTCATGTACAAAATCAAAATGGATTATCAAACTAACTTAGTATTTCTATAAAACATCATAATATCATTTTTAAATTAAATTTCTGATACTTATATATGTCCATACTTAGTGTTAACCTTGAGGGGTATTTCCGTCATTTTGATGATAACAAATAATATAGCAATATTGTATTTAACATACTTGTTTTTGTAAGTATATTATACAGGACATGAATTAAAATAGCAAGAATGGAGAATTGGAAGAATAATCCTTGAGAAACAAAAATTAAGTAGTAGCATGTTCACTGTCGTGACTCTAGGAGTCACTCCCGTGAAGGAAGGTAACCGTTACCAAAACCAACATTTGAAGTTCACGGCCATGAAGGAAAAACAAACCGTGAAGTAAGCATTTCAGTCACCCCCGTGAATAAAGGTGTCACCCCCGTGAAGCTTCATGCAATTTCATCCAGAGAGCTTCATGACCAGAGTCACCACTTGGCTCACGGCTAGGAAGATTGTCACCCCCGTGAATAAAGGTGTCACTCCCGTGAAGATGCATGCAATTTCATCCAGAGAGCTTCACCACCAGAGTCACCACTTGAATCATGGCTGGGAAGCTCGTCACGCTTGTGAATGAGTATGTCACGCCCGTGACTCAATATGTCAAAACATTCCAGATAGCTTCATGACTAAGGTCACCACTTCAGTCACGGCTTGGGAAGAACTGTCACCCCCGTGACAAGCATAGTCACGCCTGTGAACAATGAAAGAGAAAAATGTCATGCGCGATTTTTTGGTTGGTACAACGACTAGTTTCTTATTTAATGCACCCCAACGGCTATATTCAGCCATAGGAGTATAAATGGAAGTCATTTTTGCATTAAGGAATAAGAGGATGATAAGAAAAACAAAAGATTAGCATATACTTAAAATCACAAGCTATCTTGTACTTTCATACTTTGAGAACAAATCAATTCTCTGTAAAAATCTTTTTGCTCCTCATATTTGAGCAATAAAGATTTATAAGTGGTTCTCTCTGTAATCTTTACTCAAGTGAGCTTTGGGTAGTTCTGGGTTAATAGTAGAACACTTGTAAAGGTTAGTTGTGTAAACCTCCAAAACAACAAAGTGTAGGTTATTTGTGTGAGCCTGTAAAACACAAAGTGTAGGTTGTTTGTGTGAGCCTATAAAACACAAAGTGTAGGTTATTTGTGTGAGCCTGTAAAACACAAGGAATTCGTTATTGTGTGAGCCATGAAAACACAAGGGATTTCTGGGTTAGGTGTGAGCCATTGTGAGAAACACCATAGTTGGGAGTGAGCTTGTAAAACTCCATTCTAACACTTAGTGTGTTAGTGAAACTCCTAATTGCGATTGGGGAGAGGAGTAGGGTTTGTTAACACCCGAACCTCTATAAATATGTGTGTCAAATTTTCTCTATCCCTTCTAAAATTAACTGTCTATTTCCGCACTTTAAAGTTTAATTTTTAAAACTCCAATTCAACCCCCCCTTCTTGGCTTAATATCTGGGCAACACTTAGACTCTGATTGGTACACCTTTATATTGCAATACAGACGATTGCAATACATGTATATGATAAGTGACTAGATCATGGACATGACACAACTGCTAATGTTATACTTAAGAAAGTTGAATAATATGCTTCAATTCTTGATGCGGCCTCTGTTGAAGCACCCACTACCCCGATACGACACCTCATGGTAAAATTCTACTTTTGATAATGCCATTCATATTTTTCTCTTTTAAGAACTTTCAGAGAATTTTAATTCCAAAATTAAAATATTTAAGTCACCAGTTCAATTCCACTAATCATATGTGTCCTATTATTATGTTGTTTTTGAGCAATTTTCTCATGGACTTTTTCCTTGAAGGAAATGACATATATTAGAGCCTCCTCAGCTTAAGGCAAGGGGGAGTAGCCACCAAAGGGAGGCTTTTGGAGCAAGGTTACCTTGCCACTATGATTTGTGATATTTGACTTATAGAGGCATAGCCCATACCAAAATTAGGTTGAAATTTATCATCTAATCAAGGCTTTAAGTGATATTTGACTTATAAGAGTCATATGCTAGAGCAAGATTAGGTTGAAAATTTTTACTTTTTGGACAAGAAGGTGGGTCTGTTACATATTTATTTATGAAAAAAATAGTTTGTTGCCCAGATATTAAGCCAAGAAGAGGGGTTGAATTGGAGTTTTAAAAATTAAACTTTAAAGTGCAAAAATAAAAATTAATTTTGGGAGGGATAGAGAAATTTGACACAAGGATTTTTATAGAGGTTGGGGTGTTAAGAAACCATACTCCTCTCCCCAATCGCAATTGGGAGTTTCACTAACACACTAAGTGGTACAATGGAGTTTTACAAGCTCACTCCCAACTATGGTGTTTCTCACAATGGCTCACACCTAACCCAGAAATCCCTTGTGTTTTAATGGCTCACACAATAACCAATTCCTTGTGTTTTACAGGCTCACACAAACAACCTTTTATCTTGTGTTTTACAGGCTCACACAAACAACCTTTACTTTGTGTTTTTACAGGATCACACAAACAACCATTACTTTGTGTTTTAAAGGCTCACACAACTAACCCTTATAAGTGTTCTACTCTTAACCCAGAAATACCCAAAACTTACTTGAGTAATAAATAATTATAGAGAGAAACACTTACAAATCTTTATTGCTCAATAAATGATGAGCAAAAAGCTTTTCACAGATAATAGATATTGGTTATGAAAGTATTAAATGTACAAATAGCTTGTAATAAGATTTTGATTCAAAGTATTTGCTATCCTTTTCTATTGAATGCATAAATGACTTGCATTTATACTCTCATGGCTAATTATAGCCGTTAGAGTGCATTTAATACGCAACTAGCCATTGTACCAACCCAAATAATCATGCCTGACATTTTTCTCTTTCATCCTTCACGGGCATGACTATGTTTATCACGGGCGTGATTGTTCTTCCAAGTCGTGACTAAAGTGGTGACCTTGGTCGTGAAGCTCTCTGGAAGGTTTTGAAACATTGGGTCATGGGCGTGACATACATCTTCACGGGCGTGACAAACTTCCCAGCCATGATCCAAGTGGTGACTTTGGTCGTGAAGCTCGCTGGATGAAATTGTCATGAAGGTTCACGAGTGTGACTTAAATGTGCATTTCACGGTTTGTTGTCTTCCTTCATGGCCGTGAACTTCAAATGTTGGTTTTGGTGACGGTTAGCTATTTCACGGGTGTGAACATGCTACTTCCTTAATTTTATCTTTCAAGGATTAATCTTCCATTCTCCATTCTTGCTATTTTATTCCATACCCTATTTAATAGACTTAGAAAACAAGTATGTTAAATACAATATTGCTATTTAATTTGTTATCATCAAAATGATGGAAATATCCCTCAAGGTTTAACAATATCCCCATTTTTTATGGTGACAAATAATCTAGCAATATGTGCTTTTGAGAACTCTCCCCCTCAAAAGATACCTAGGATAAAAATTGATGAAATGTAAGAATTGTAAAAAATGATGTAGCATTGAAATAAACTTTCTAGTTTTTAAGTATATGCAAGTTATATGCAAAGTATATCCAATATATACCAAAATTCTTTTTAAGGCATGAAGTATATGTAAGGTATATTTAGAGTATATCATGGCATATTCATTTATGTAACTTGCATTAAGGTATATGCAAAGTATACTTAAGATATACCTAATGTGTATAAAGCTCAATTTCATACTTGCATATTAATTTTGAATCACATTTTAAGTATTTCTAATTTCTAATTTCTCCCTACTTAACTCAATGTCAATGTATTTGTAGGTACTTATTTTTGATTCAAAATTCATTTATCTTAATATATTACTAGGTTCTCCTCCTTTTGTCATCAACAAAAAGAATATAAAGATGAAACCATAAACAAAGCAAATATATTAATAAGAGAAGTACAAATTAAAGGAAATAAAAGTCAAAAAGGAAATTTACAATTTCCTGAAAACAAACAAAAGACAAGTAAATAAACAAGCAAACAAACATATTTAGGCTACCATATAGCCTAATACCTAGTTGGACATCCTATCCCTAAGTCGAGCAACCTCTGCCTTAAGGTTGTCCATCTGAGACTCCATGAAGTCTTTAAAGTTCTCCAACCTCCCATCCATGGAAGCGTGCAGCTGCTCAAATCGGGGTGCCAATAGGTCAACCACTTGCTGCGCTAAATTCGGTGTGGAAGCTGAGGATTGTCCGTTGTCCTGCTCAGCCGCTGGAGGTGCTTCCTCAACCCGAGCCCTTTTCTTCTGCTGGATCCCTTGGAGGCCGGCTTTGAAGTCCTCCGTATCATTGTCTTCCCAAATTATCTCCCCAGCAGTGTCTGTGAAGCGGTAGTAAATATTATTCTCATGAACAATTTTGACAGCCGCTCCCATCTTAATAAAAGAATCGACATCCAATCGATCTTGATGATGCGCTGGGATGAGATTGAAATGATGCTCATCCAGCTTCAAATAGCCAAGCTTCAAGGCCATATGGGTGACATATCCACAAATGAGTATATCTCCTATGGGTTTGGTGGCAATGGACAGAAGATAGTTTGCAAACCATCTAGAAAGCGCCACTGTGAGCCCTCTTCTAGTCATCTCAAAAAGGAAGTGCTCAGATTTCCGAATGGTCCCATTGCTATCTCCCCGAGTGAATATGTTATAGGTTAGAAACCTATGCAAATATTTATGCACTAGGGACCGAAGATGAGTGCTCTTGGTCTTCTTGACATCCCAGCTGCAATCTATGCCAAAATGGGTCCATGCTCGAGTTGCGAAGAATTCCACTTCGCTGTCATTGAGGATACCTTCTGAGGGTAGATTAAATAAATCCCCGAATTCAATGGCACGAAGGGTGTTTGGATTGTTGCAGAGTTGGAATTTCACCATTCCAGTAGGATACACTTGCAAAGTGCTCAGAAATTCCAGTGTTGGCTCCCTCAATATGGGCTGATGAATGTCCACAAATTCCTTCAAGTGACAGGCCTGGAGTTGCTCTGTCATTGCCGTTTCAAGCCCGAGAGTGTGGACGATTTGCCATTCAAAGGACCTGGATGAAAGGAGAGGCCTTTGCTTCAAGGTGGAGTACCGGGGATGGTAATGCTCTGGAATTCTATTCATGAGGTAATCTGCGTACCTCCTGGGAGCATGAGACTTCTTTCTAGTTCCTTTAGATGAGTCGGTTTCCATTTGGATTGAAGAAATGAACTTTGTGGAGTTGAGAAAAGTGTGACAGAAAATTTGAGGAAACCCTAAAGAAGTATGATTTTTTGATGAATGAATGGACTTTTGATGGTATTTATAGCAAATTTTGTGACTTGGGGGCCGGAATCTTCAATATCTCATTGAATGTGTGTAAATGAGAGTGGTTTCTAGGAGTTGAAAGGTTGAAATGTGAAAAATAATCGGCTGTTTTCTTATATGCCCGATGCATTCACGGACGTGAAATATGTGTTCACGGGCATGAATGGTCGTGTTCACAGTTTGCTGAAGGGGTTCTCTACCTGTGAATAAAGGTGTGAAAATGTTCACGGTCGTGACATTTGAATGTCACGATCATGAATGATGAACTATCATGGGGGTGAAACAATCGTCACGGACGTGAAATGTTGATTTTTACTACTTATGCCCGTGAAGCAAAGCGTGACTCAAAGCGTGAACGTCTTTGTGAGTTTCGGGTGAATATGTTCACGAGCGTGAAAATACATCACGGGTATGAACAAGGCTTTTCACGGGAGTGAATGAAGTCTTGAACATTAGCTTCACTACTTCAAGCCGTGAACGATGTCGTGAATCAAGTCGTGAACAACACTACCTCTTTTGGCTATTTAAGTCACGGGCATGAACATATGTCACGGGAGTGACTTCCCTAAAATTTTCATCAAACAAAATTAAGTCCTAAAAACAAGACTTAATCATTTCTATGAAGATTATATCCCTTATAACATAAAATTTTCATCAAATTTACTACCTTTTATCTAATGATATGATATAAAATCAAGATTATCAAATAGGATTTGATAATTTAGCAAGCACAAGGTTAATCCATCAATCATACCAAGTTCTCTTCTACTAAAATTAAATCTTTCCTCATTTAGAGACTTAGTGAATATATCTGCCAATTCATTTTCTGTGCTTATAAATTCCAATGTAACATCTCCATATTGAACATGATCTCTAATAAAGTGGTGTCTAATGTCAATATGCTTACTTCTCGAGTGTTGAATAGGATTCTTTGAAAGATTTATAGCACTTGTATTGTCACATTTAATAGGTATATGGTTCATATCATGACCATAGTCCTTAAGTTGTTGTTTCATCAAAAGCATTTGAGTACAACAATATCCAACTGCTACATACTCTGTTTCAACAGTTGAAAGAGCAACTAAAACTTGTTTCTTGCTAAACCAAGAAACTAAGCACTCTCCAATAAAGTGACAAGTACCTAAAGTACTTTTTCTATCTAAAAGACTACCAGCATAGTTTGCATCTGAATATCCTATAATATAGAAGGATGAATTTCTAGGATACCATAAACCTAGATGCAATGATCCATGTAAATATCTTAGAATCCTTTTTACTGCATTTAAATGAGATTCTTTAGGACATGATTGAAATCATGAACATAAGCAAACACTATACATTATGTCGGGTCTAGAAGCAGTAAGATATAAAAGTGATCTGATCATACCTCTATAGAGCTTTTCATTAATGCTCTTACCCTTTTCATCCTTGTCCAATTTTGTTGATGTGCTCATAGGAGTCTTGGCATTCTTGCATCCTTCCATTCCAAATTTTTTAATTAAATCTTTTGCATATTTTGATTGGTTGATGAATATGCCCTCATTGCTTTGCTATATTTGTAGACCAAGAAAATACTTAAGCTCTCCCATCATGCTCATTTCAAATTCCCTATTCATACACTTAGCAAATTCTTGACAAAGCAACTCATTAGTAGAACCAAATATTATATCATCAACATAAATTTGAGCAATTAGTATATCATGCTTATGCTTTTTAATGAATAATGTGGTGTCAACATTTCCCTTAGTAAAGTTATTTTCTAATAGAAAAGAACTTAGCCTTTCATACCAAGCTCTTGGGGCTTGTTTTAAACCATATAAAGCTTTTGAAAGTTTAAAAACATGATTTGGCAAATCATAGCTTTCAAAGCCAAGTGGTTGTTCTACATAAACTTCTTCTTCTATAATACCATTTAGAAATGCACTTTTCACATCCATTTGAAAGAGTTTGAAATTCATGTGACATGCATATGCTAAAAGTATTCTTATGGCTTTTAATCTAACTACAGGTGCATAGGTTTCATCATAATCTATACCTTCTTCCAGATTATATTCTTTTGCAACTAATCTAGCCTTATTCCTAGTTATTGAACCTTGTTCATCTAGTTTTATTTCTAAATACCCATTTGCTACCCATAATTCGATGATCCTTGGGTCTAGGTACTAAGGTCCATACCTTACTTCTCTCAAATTGGTTGAGTTCCTCTTGTATGGCAATTACCCAACTTTCATCATTAAGAGTCTCATCAACATTTTTAGGCTCAATCTGAGAAATAAAAGCAAGGTCAGTGACTAAATGTTTGAAATGAGATCTAGTACTTACTCCTCTTGAGAGATCACTAATGATTTGCTCTTTTGGATGATCTTTCATCATTCTCCATTCTTTTGGGAGTTCTTGTTCGTTTTCTTCTTGAGTTTGAGGTAGAGAATCATTTTGATGTGAATCTTCTTGATCATTTTCTTCTTTTCCATTTTCAAGATCAAGTCTTTCCATGTTACCTACAACATCATCAAGAACACTACCTTTCACAAGATCAAGTCTACTAGATTCATTAAAGACAACATGCATAGATTCTTCAACAGTTAATGATCTTTTATTAAATACTCGATATGCTTTGCTAGTTGTAGAGTATCCTAAAAAGATACCTTCATCAGATTTAGAGGCAAATTTTCCAAGGTTGTCCTTGGTATTCAATAAGAAGCACTTGCATCCAAATACTCTAAAGTATGATATCAAGGGCTTTCTTCCATTCCATAGCTCAAATGAGGTTTTTGTTAGAAGAGGTCTTTTGAAAACTCGATTTGAAATATAACTTGCAATGTTTGTGGCTTCTGCCCAAAAGTAAGTTGGTAAACCATATTCATTGAGCATTGTTCTAGCCATTTCAATTAAATTTCGATTTTTCCTTTCAACTACCCCATTTTGTTGAGGTGTTCTAGGAGATGAGAAATTCTGTGAAATGCCATGTTCAAGACAAAAGCTTTCAAAGTTTTCATTTTCAAATTCTTTGCCATGATCACTTCTTATCTTTGAAATACAGTACCCTTTTTCATTTTGAACTCTTTTAGTAAAGTTTTTGAAATTTTCAAAAGCATCACTCTTTTGAGCTAAGAAAATTACCCATGTAAATCTTGAGTAATCATCTACGATGAAAAATTCATAAT
Organism: Triadica sebifera; assembly: GCA_023653625.1. Taxonomy (NCBI): domain Eukaryota; kingdom Viridiplantae; phylum Streptophyta; class Magnoliopsida; order Malpighiales; family Euphorbiaceae; genus Triadica; species Triadica sebifera. The sequence continues at coordinate 10,522,245 of CM042898.1, read as the reverse complement.
GTTTACCTCCTAAGCTAGCAATTTTAGTAGGTCCAAATAAGTCTAAATGCAGGAGTTGAAGAGGTTTTGAGGTACTTACTATATTTTTGGCTTTGAATGATGACTTGTGTTGCCTTCCTCTTTGGCAAGGTTCACATGTCTTGCCTTTTTCATATTTGACTCTTGGTAGTCCTTTTACTAGTTCTCCTGTGCTGAGGCTTTGTATTAAGTCCATGTTAGCATGACCAAGCCTTCTATGCCACAACCAAGATTCATCACTAATGGTCACAAGACACTTAGAGGAATTGTTAGATAGTTCATGTAAGTTTACTATGTATGTATTGACATCTCTATTTACTTTAAATATCTCTTGACCATCGATTTATTGGAAGTAAAGATTACTTTGTTTCCTTTATCACATAATTGACTAACACTTAACAAGTTATGTTTCAAGCCATCAACAAGTAAGACTTCTTTAATAAAAGTAGTACCATTAATGCCAATATATCCAATGCCAATTACCTTACCCTTAGCATTGTTTCCAAATGTAACTTTACCTCCATCAATACTTTTGATTTCTTTGAAGAGATCTTTATCTCCTGTCATATGCTTTGAGCATGCACTGTCTACTAGCCAAACATTTTTGTTTATTGTGGACTTGAGGCATACCTATAGAATCACAGTTCAAGTATGATTTTTTGGTACCCAAATGAGCTTGGGTCCTTAGGGATTAGCACATGAAGGTTCCCAATCAGCCTTCCTTATCCAACAATGTTTATTTATGTGACCCATTTGCATACAATAATTACATTGTTTTGGTCTAAACTTGCTTTTTGGTCTTACAATATTTTTGAATGCCATATTTTTATCAAACTGATTATGAGAATAATGACATGCATAGTCATGATTAATTGATGCTTTTCTAGATGCATGCTTCTTATATATAAAGACATGATTATTCTTTTTATGTATAGAAGGTTTAATATGTTTATTCCTTGGTGCTGTTCCAATAAGTATGGAGATGTGAGGTTCATTTGACTTAACAAAGATGGTTTTGTGAGAAGATGCTGATGTGTTCTTAAATCCTAGACCATGTCTAATTAAGGGTGATCTTTGAGACACAATGAGAGTATCTAAACTCTCTTTACCTTTGTGAAATTTAGAAATGAAATTTCTAAGTTCCTCAACTTCATTTTTCAAAGTATTATTTTCTTTAAGTAAAGAAGCAGTTGAGGGTCTTGATAAATATTCATCTAATGACTTTTGGAGAGATTCATTAGATGATTTAAGCTTTATGTTCTCCTTTTCTAAAACATCTATTTTATTTTTTAAATTTGAGTTGTTATTTCTATAAGTACTGAATTTACTTCTATATTTTTCTAATTCTAGATTTAATTCTTCTATAAGGCTTTTCTCATCATCATCATCATCACTATCATCATCATTATCACTGCTATCATTGTTAAAAGAGTATGAGTGTAGTGATCTTACCTTATTCGAGACGTGATCCTCAAAATCCATGAAGCATAGGTTAACCTCTTGGCTTTCATTATCATCTCTTTCACTTGAAGAGCTTTCGTCATCCCATGTGGCTTTGTGACCTTTCTCCCCATTGTCTCTTTGGTATTTGCTCTTATGTTTCTTGAGCCTTGGACATTCTGGTTTGATATGTCCTTTCTTTCCATACTCATAGCACTTTACCTCTTCCTTACTTCTTTGTGCATCATTTGAAGTTTGTTTGAGGTTTCTTTGCCTGAATTTTCTGGAGTTGCTCATTTTCTTCTCAATGATTCTTTTTAGTCTTCTTGAAAGCATAGCAATGTCCTCATTTTCATCATCACTCATTTCTTCATCATCTTCACTTTCTTCTTGAGATTTTGAAGTAGAGGCTTTGAGTGCTAAGGGCTTTCTTTTCTCTGGCTCTGCTTCAAGCTCTCTATCTCTTTTCACTACCATTTCATGTGTGAGAAGTTTGCCAATTAGCACATCAGTATTCATGATGCTCATGTCTTCATTTGCTTCTTCTATGCTAGCAACTCTTGAGCCATAGTTTTTAAGAGGATCACTTCTCAGGATATTGTTGTTTACATCTTCCAGACTTAGATGCTTCCCATGTTTTCTCATTCCATTTATAATGGCTAGAAGGCGGTTGGTCATGTCAGTGATTGACTCATTGGATTTCATCTTGAAGAGCTCATATTCTGAGGTAAGAAGTTGAATCTTCTTGGATTTGACTTGCTTAGTTCCTTCATGATAATTTTCCAATGTCTGCCACATGTTGTATGCTGTTGGGTAGTGTTGTATCCTTCCACATTCTTCAATAGATAATGAGCTTGATAGGATTGTTATTGCCTTCTTGTTTTTGAAATTTTCTCTTCTTTGAGGTTCTGTCCAATCATCTCTTGATAGGATTTCTTCTTCTCTATCAGCTCCTCTTCTGGTTGGTGGTGTCCATTCTTTTCGTACACTATCCCATACTTCAATTCCTTCACTATCCAGGTATGTCTCCATCCGAAACTTCCAATAGGCATCATTTGCTCCATCAAAGTAAGGTTTGAGACTTTGGAATCCTTCATTGGCCATATCTTAATCTTTACTAGTGCTTTTTAGGCTTCAATGCTAGACTTTCCTCTGATTCTAATTGTTGCCCAGATATTAAGCCAAGAAGGGGGGTTGAATTGGAGTTTTAAAAATTAAACTTTAAAGTGCAGAAATAAAAATTAATTTTAGGAGGGATAGAGAAATTTGACACAGGGATTTTTATAGAGGTTCGGGTGTTAACAAACCATACTCCTCTCCCCAATCGCAATTGGGAGTTTCACTAACACGCTAAGTGGTACAATGGAGTTTTACAAGCTCACTCCCAACTATGGTGTTTCTCACAATGGCTCACACCTAACCCAGAAATCTCTTGTGTTTTAATGGCTCACACAATAACCAATTCCTTGTGTTTTACAGGCTCACACAAATAACCTTTTATCTTGTGTTTTACAGGCTCACACAAACAACCTTTACTTTGTGTTTTTACAGGATCACACAAACAACCTTTACTTTGTGTTTTAAAGGCTCACACAACTAACCCTTACAAGTGTTCTACTCTTAACCCAGAAATACCCAAAACTCACTTGAGTAATAAATGATTATAGAGAGAAACACTTACAAATTTTTATTGCTCAATAAATGATGAGCAAAAAGATTTTCACAGAGAATAGGTATTGGTTATGAAAGTATTAAATGTACAAACAGCTTGTAGTAAGATTTTGATTCAAAGTATTTGCTATCCTCTTTTACTGAATGCATAAATGACTTGCATTTATACTCCCATGGCTAATTATAGCCGTTAAAGTGCATTTAATATGCAACTAGTCGTTGTACCAACCCAAATAATCGTGCATGACATTTTTCTTTTTCATCCTTCATGGGCGTGACTATGTTTGTCACGGGCGTGATTGTTCTTCCATGTCGTGATTGAAGTGGTGACCTTGGTCCTGAAGCTCTCTAGAAGGTTTTGAAACATTGAGTAACGGGCGTGACATACAGCTTCATGGGCATGACAAACTTCCCAACTGTGATCCAAGTGGTGACTTTGGTCGTGAAGCTCGCTGGATGAAATTGTCATGAAGGTTCATGGGCGTGACATTTAATTCATGGGTGTGACTTAAATGTGCATTTCATAGTTTGTTGTCTTCCTTTATGGCCGTGAACTTCGAATGTTAGTTTTGGTGATGGTTAGCTATTTTACGGGCGTGACATATAGGATCACTTGCGTGAACATGCTACTTCCTTAATTTTATCTTTCAAGGATTAATCTTCCATTCTCCATTCTTGCTATTTTATTCCATACCCTGTTTAATAGACTTAGAAAACAAGTATGTGAAATACAATATTGCTATTTTATTTGTTATCATCAAAATGACAGAAATACCCCTTAAGGTTTAACATAGTTCATTTTCATTTATATGATAATGGGTAAAGAAGGGTATTATAATAACGAAAATGAAAGGAAAGTATTTAGCTCTTTATTAAAAAATGAAAATAAAACTATTTAGCTCAGTTCATTAAAAAAAAGTAATGTACAAAATTTAAATAAAAATTGTTCCCTAAATGAAATGGAGTATTGTACAATTAAACCTATCAAATTTTGATTGAGAATATGACAAACTTTGTCTTTGGACTAATTAATGAGAATTATTAATTACACATATACCATATGATTATGTTACATAGTATAAAAGTTAAGTTGATTGGTAGCTCAATTTAATTTTGCACTCAAATATATGAATATGACTTATGCAAATTCTAGAATCAGCAAAGTCATCATTATGATGCAAACGGGAGTACTGTCACAGATTTAGCTTTCAAGAATTTTTATAATTGCTTAATAAATGATTGATATTTGAGAGATGATAGATTGTATATTAGCAAACTTCTTAAGGATGAGCTTATAGATGCAAGAATATGTAATCCTAATTGTAGGTTGGGCAAAAATCTTGGTTTCATATATGTTCCTTAATATCCATATATTTGTCTTTTATAAAATGATCATGTTGCATTATTCATAGCCTTTTGTAGTTGTTGAAAGTCTCATAGATTTTTTTGGTTGAAAGATGGAGATATATTATAAATGATTGAGGCTGTTAGAATAAGAACGATTACTATCAAACCCTATATTTGAAATTCCCCTTTCTCTAAAATAAAAAATCAAACACATAAAATGAAACATATGAACCATCTTCTATGCCTATGGTTAGGCATTTTTTTCTCATTTGTATTTGTTCAGCAACAAATTAAAAAGAAAAATGGTGGTAATGAAGTTGATGAATCAACTTTTGTTAAGGTTTCGAATATAAATAAAGTAACAATTAGCATAGTGTTAAACCTTATAGCCTTGGAAATCTAAAGATTTTCAAATTGAAATCTAAACATTTTGAGACCAAGTGCTTTGAAATTAAAAATATGTCAGAGGAATAATATTTTTAAGGAATTATTATATTTTCTGAATCATTAATTTTGTTCTTAGATGCTTCTTTGCTTTGCATTCTATTTATGATAATGTGATCTTCAAGCTTTTTCTCATTACTTATTGTTAGCTCAAAAGCTACACTTCTTGTTTTGATGATTTTAAAACCATGATTGAAGTGCTAGAATTTGTTATATTATTATTGTTGTTATTTCATATTTTAATGTGCAAAACGTTGGAAGCAAGGTGAACCTTTAACAAAGACAAATATGCGCAACAAAGAGATATCTTAAGATATGAATGTAAGGTCATGTTGATTGGTGTCTAAAAGTGAAGCTCAAAGTATAAAAGAATTTTGGATAAAAAAATTTTCTCACTAATCATAACTGTGAATTTTTAATAGAGTATTTTAATTTAGTATTCTAAGTGAGTATTTTAATTGTGTATTCTAATTTTATAACTAACAGTTTTTCATTAAAAGATAAAATAACAACTAGTTTTTGTAAAACATAAATTTGTCTCTACTGACAAGTTCTTGGCACTAAAACTATAAATACTTGTTGAAAAGTCTTCTACTCTCCTTAAATCATTTTTCTTCCATATTGAGCTTCATTCTTAGATATTATTCATCTTGGCTCTAGTTCTTCTTTGTGTAATTCATTTCTAAGCTTTAGAGTGATTTATTTTCTATTATAGTTTGCAAATTTAGCTATAAAACTTGTTGTTGGGTTGTTTACTACTTTTAGGATAAAAAGCTAATATAGTGTTTTCAAGTTTTACTTTGTAAAAACTTAGGTTGGGCCTCAAGAGAGTTAAGTAGAACTATAGGGTTGTAATTAGCATGATTCTTTTATTGTCCTTGAAAATAATCATTAGTGGAGAGAAACTCTCAAGATTTAGTCTTGAGGAGTAGATTTAGGCAAAAGGCTGAACTACTATAAATTCAAACGTGTCAAACTATTCTCCCTTCTCTTATTTTCATTTTCAATATTCTAATTTGCTAAAAAAAACATAGATTTGATGTTTATATTAAAATGAGTTTATCAAAAATCCATTTATACTTAAATTTGTTTGATGTTTTTGTTGTAAATAAAAGGGATGATTTACTTGACAAAAACTAAATTTAGAGGTTGATAAATATTTCTGGTTACAAACTTTGATTTTATGAAAAAAATTTTAAATTATTTTTGTGAATATTTTTTGTCCAGTATTAGAATATTGTTAGCATGCTAAAAAACGAGAGTCATTTGGGACCAACATTTGGTATCAAAGCCAATCTCCTTCCACCTAAGGTCTCACAAACTTGGAGAGATCCTAATCTATGGCATCAACCTCAAACAATGTCATTCCTCCATTCCTTGCTACTTCATTTCAAGAAGGTCAATCCATCACAAGGCCTCTTCTATTTTTAGGAGTAAATTATGCGTATTGGAAGGCAATGATGACTCATTTTCTTCAATATAATGATCTAGATAGTTGGGAATCGGTTTTGGAAGGCTATACATATCCAACAAAGGAAGATGGAATAAAGAAGAAGATAAAGGAGATGAACAGAGATGAAAATCAAGCAACAAGAACAAACTTAAGGGCTATGAACTTTTTATTTTAGAGGCTCGATACAAATGAATTTAATCTAGTATCTAGATGTGACATTACCAAGCAAATTTGGGACAAGTTAGAGACAACATATGAAGGAACTAAAGAAGTGAGAGACTCAAGGTTTCATATGGTGATGAATGACTATGAAACATTTTGAATGAAGCATGATGAAAGTATTTCTGATGCAAGTGATAGATTTGTGAATCTCACAAATGCACTCAAAGCTCTTGGAGAACCCATTAGTGATGTTAATCAAATTAAGAAGTTCCTAAGATCTTTGGGAATCAAAAGTGTCAATTTTGCTAGAAAATAATGTCATATGATGAGGTAATTGGATCTTTATTATCCCATGAAATGCTTATTAATTGTCAAATTCTTGATGTAGATAAAGAAAAGGAAAAAGACAAAGGAATTGCACTTAAAATTTCATCAAGTGATAGTAGCAGCTCACTTTCAACAGATGAGGAGCTGGAAAAGAATGCAAGAAAGTTTAAAAGGATGCTTAATAAAGGAAGGAAAAATCTCAAAACAAGCATAAAAACAAAGCAAATCTAAAAAATCATAAAAGTGTTAAAATAGTCAAAATAACAATAATGTTGTGTGCTATGAATGCAACCAGCCTGGGCATATTAAAACAGATAATGCAAAGCTAAAACATAAAGGAAAGAAGCAAAAAAAAAAGTTATGGTTCCAACTTGGAGTAATAATGAAGAATCATGCTCAAGTTCAACGAATTGCACGATAAAAAAACCACTAATATGACCTTAATGGCTGACATTAAAGAAATTGAAAAAACAGAGATTGGACTTTTAATTTTGATCAAATCTTAAAGGTAAGTGATTCTAACTCTTCTAGTGATGATGATCTTTGGAATTACTTTGAAGAGTTGCATTACAAGTGTAGGAAGATAAAGAAAAAACATATTGTTTTGGAAAATTTATATGCTGATTTGAAAATATTGCATAATGATCTTTTGAAACAACATGATGATTTTATTAATGAGACTAAAAAATCTGTTGAAAATCAATTAAAAGCCATTTATCTTCATAATAATATTGCAAAACACAATATTTTGTTGCATGAAGATATTGAAAAGAAAAACAAAGAGATTGAAAAGCTTTTATATCAAAAATGTGTTTTAAATGAATAACTTAGATATCATGAAGCTTCAAACATATTTGGAAAAGATAAAACAATTTGTTTTGTTGGTGTCGGAAAATATATTAAAAATGATACATATTTTGATAAAACCATTTCACTTATTTTTTTTCTCATGTCACATGTTTTTATTCCAACAAAAATGGTTATATTACTAGATATTGCTATTTGAGAAAAAATATTCATGTAAAAAAGATAGGAGTTGTAAACTAGTCATCACAAAGTAGGAATTTCATCTTTGTCACTAACCAATAAAGACCCATAGCAAAATGGGTACCAAAATCATTTAATTTCTTGCAGATTTATCTAAAGAGCAACTCAAGCATAATCAATGACTATTTGGACGATGGTTGCTCAAGACATATGACATGAGCATGTTTATGGCTCAAAACTACAATCAAAAGAAAAGTTTGCAAAATTAGAAGGATTCTTGGTATGGCTATTGCATCAAAATGATTTTAATCTATTGAGGTATTTCTAATGATTTATCTTCTAAGTGTTTGAGCGAAAATTGCATGATAAATGTGAATTTTAATTGTTATGTTTGATTTTGTGATTTTGCATAATTTTTAGAAAACTAGTATGTTGCCCAGATATTGAGCCAAGAAGGGGGGTTGAATTGGATATTAAAACATTTAACTTTTAGGTGCTGAAATAAAAATTAAGTTTAGTAGAGATAGAGAAATTTGACACAAGGATTTTTATAGAGGTTCGGGTGTTAACAAACCTTACTCCTTTCTCCAATCGCAGTTGAGAGTTTCACTAACACACTAAGTCTTACAATAGAGTTTTACAAGCTCACTCCCAACTATGGTGTTTCTAACAATGGATCACACCTAACCCAAAAATCCCTTGTGTTTTAATGGCTCACACAAATAACTAATTATTTGTGTTTTAAAGGCTCACACAAATAACCCTTACAAGTGTTCTACTCTTAACCCCAAAATACCCAAACTCACTTGAGTGGATGATTACTGAGAGAAACACTTACAAATCTTTAATGCTCAAAAAATAATAAGAAAAAAGATTTTCACAGAGAATAAATGTTTGTTTTGAAAGTATTAAATGCACAAATGGCTTACAACAAGATTTTGATTCGAAGTATTAGCTATTCACTTGTTCTGGATTCATAAATGACTTGGATTTATACTTCCATGGTGAATTCTAGCTGTTTGATTGCATTTAATGTGGAAATAGCCGTTGTACCAACCCTTATAATCGCACCTGACATGTTTCTCTTTCATGTTTCACGGGCGTGACTATATGTGTCACAGTTGTGACTGTTCTTCTAAGTCGTGACTTAAGTAGTGACCTTGGCTGTGAAGCATTCTGGAAGGTTTTGAAGTATTTGTTCACGGTCGTGACAACCTTCCAAGTCGTGGTCCAAGTGGTGACTTTGGTCATGAAGCTCTCGGGAAGAATTTGTCATGTCTTTTCACGAGCGTGACATTTCATTCAAGGATGTGACTTAAATGCTCATTCACGGTTGCTATCTTCCTTTATGGTCGTGAACTTTAAATGTTGGTTTGTTGGTGGTTAGCTTCATTATGGGCGTGACACATAGGTTCACGGGCATGAACATGCTACTTCTTCAATTTTATCTTTTGAAGATTAATGTTTCATTCTCCATTTTTGCTATCAAATTCCATACCCTATTCAATAGACTTAGAAAACAAGTATGTTAAATACAATATTGCTATTTTATTTGTTATCATCAAAATGACGGATATACCCCTCATGGTTCAGCATAGTATATTATAATACTCGTTTATCTAGTATTATAATTTGGCAATGATTTTTAAATCTCTAATGTATTGTTTGAATTTTATTTCAATGTTTGTTGATTTACATTTTTATCCCTGCACCTAAAAAACAAAAATTTAAAAATAGGGGCAAAATAGTCATTTAAGGAGTGAAAAACACTCTCACCTATTTTCTTCTCTACTACTATATGTCATTTTTTTTACAAATAATTCTTCATCAAATATGAAATTAAATTTTCTAGGAAATGCAAGCTTTTTCAAGTCCAAAAATGATGGTATATTTTTCAAAATTAATTATTTTACTAATTTATCCTAGGGTGTAAAGAGTAAAAATTTTAAAATAGGGGCAATCTCATAATTTAGATGTCCACATCTTTTTCTATTGCAACACGCCATAAAAGTTTTTTTTTGTGGAACTAAATTTTTTTATGTTAAAGATTAAATTTTTTGGAAAAATTAAATAAAAATGGTAGTAAGTTTTAGTTATGTCTCAAATTTCAAAAATTGTGTCAGCTTTGAAGAGAATCTTTTAAACTTTAATTATAAATCATTAAAAAAGTTAATAATAATACATTTAATTGTCTCAAAAATTGTGAAATGTGTCTTTGTCATTTTGTTTCCAAAAACTAGTTCTCTCTCATGTCCCACATGCATCTCTTTATCCATCTCCTCTCCTCATTTCCATAAAAAATAACACACACACAAAACCCAAACTTATGGCATGGATAAAAGTTGCAATGATGAAATCATTTGCTTTACAACTAGACCGACAACGTGTAACATCCTCGACTTCCCACATATGTATTTTTACATGCATTTCATTTGTACATATGCAATTGCATATATTTTACTTGAACATGTGCATTTATATATATTTTTATAGGTACAAGTTCATGACACACACTAGTCTGAGTATTTTCCAATTTTGCTGAATTGCATGTGTGCATTTTATAATTTAGTTGAGGATGACATGAAATTAAAATGTATGTGAATAAAATTATTAGATCAAATCAATGAAGAAAAATGAAATGAAACAAAAGAAAAAAATAAAGGAAAAAAACAAAGGGAGAAGATGACAAAAGTGATGAGGTGGGAGGTGTACCTTATCTTCCTCCTCACCATTATGCCTCTCTCACTCCAATTTTGTTTCTTCTTATTCTTCCACCATTTCAGCCTTCTTTTCTCTCTTTCGGGTTCATTCTTGGTAAGTAACCTTCTCTTCATTGTTCTAGTATTGGTTTGAACTGTTAGGGTTATGTTGCAGCAGTGTATTGTACCCTAATTTGGATGACCTTATGAACCAAATTTGGAGAAGTCTCAAACATAAATGTGGTTCATTTATGTCTTAGATTTATGGATATATATATATATTTTTGTAAGATATGTTGTATATAAAAAGATATGGGCATCTAATTTGAACTGGTCCGAGTGTGAACGACCGAAAGTGCTACCCAAAAATTGCCAAAGGGCAGAAATAGGGCAGAGAACAAAACACAATTGGAAATTCCACCAAAAATTGTAAAATATTCCAATTTCTCTGAAAATTGATTATGTTATATAATAATATGTTATATTTAATTAGAAACAAGAATCATATAAATTGTACAATTTTAGAAAACGTTATGGTCTAATAAATCTCATAAGGTCATATTGCCCTATAGAAAAGACTCTAACTACGTATATGAACTATGCACATTAATTTATTTAAGCCACATTAAGTTTATTTAGTCATAAATTAATCGATTATATTTCAATATTAGGTCAGAACATATTGGAGACCTACAAAGAAGGGATATGCAATAAGTTAAGGGTCAGAATCAAAAGAGAAAAGTGAGTATAGTTATCAAACGATTTCTTTAGTGCATATGAATATTGCTTACTATGTGATTTGTGAGATGATTTATGGTTATGTGATTCATATGATTGTCATGATTTGACCTTGATAATGAGATGATGGATAATTTGTGACATATAAGACATGAAGCACAGGTCACCAGCCGAGCCTCACCACTCTTTCTCCTTGCATTCCATATGAACATGGAATCATGTCATCTACATTTTGGATTTATGTCAATATACATGTATATTTACTCGAATTTATATAATGATATGTAAATGGATGCAATTAGTAAACCTTAGATGTAAAGTTTAAGTTTTAATATATATGAGAAATGTTGATTTGCATATTTATTGAATGATGATTAAAAAAATTACTATCAATGTTAACATGTTCATTTAGCTTATCTGTATGCCATATGTGATTATTAGACACAGGGATAGGTTTTACTAAAATGCAAAAGGTATGATGTTACACAGCAACACATAGACTAGCAATGCCATGGACGACCATTTTTTCCTTGAACGATGACCACCAATTATGCTCTAACTAATAAAGGAACTGACCTGAGTATTCCACCAACTAAAGAAGTCCTTTGACCAGTAGCATAATATATTCTCTTTTTGATAGCTACCCACCAGCGCCTGATATCTTCTCAACCGATGGCGAGGCTTCATTCCATAGCAACAACATATTTGATTCTCCATGAAAGTGGACAAAGCCTATTGATTTCTTCTCTTTTGATAGCTAGGCTTCAATCAATAGCTGTGACATCTCTAAATCTCTTAAATAAACCCACTTTCAGCAATGATTTTCACAAAAAATGATAAATTAGAGGTTGAACAAGACTCGAGTGTGGTCAGGCACAAAAGGGAAGATCAAAAACTTGATGGGTTTGATTTGGATGGTGATAAATTACAAGAAGAAAATGTTCAAGTAATATTACTCTCCTCAGATTTTAAAATTAATGAATTGTTGATAAAAATATTTTGGAAAAGAGATATAAAAAATGTGGAGTTGATTACAACTAGCTATTGAAATAATTTGATGAAACTTATGGAAATATATATTTTGCCTGATTAGAAACTTTTTTTTAACAATAGGGCAAGCATAATTGAACATAAAAGTGAAAGTGAATACAATAAGCAAAGTTGAGAGAAATTAATAGCTGAAAAAGAAAATTTTTATCTTGTATTTGTTTGGGAAATTATGATAATTGAATGACTATATCTAAGAACAAAATGGAAATAATTTTGAAAATAATTAATTTTAATTTTTAATGTTGATCTCTTGATAAAATTATGATTCTAAAAGTTAGGAGTTAGGACAAAATTTGGGGACTAATTTAGTGAACTTGGACTTATATGTGATTTGATACTTGTGTAAATTGCAATATGATATATTATAGCACTGATCTTAAAAGATGAACCTACTTGATTTTGAAAAATAATAGTGAACATGTAAGATGAAAAGCTTGAGTTGGCCATTGCAATTTTGTGTAAACTTTTTGAAATTCCCAATGATGTTTAACTTTTACAAATAGGGGAAATCAATCTGAATTAAATTTGAATTTATTTGATTTGTGTTTGATATTTAATATATATTCTTAGATTGAGATGATTGAAATGTGATATAATTGAGGCTTAGCTATATTTTGAATTGATAAAATATTTGGAATGTGATATGGTTGAGTTTATTTAAACATGTGATATGTTAAAGTTGATAGGTAGAAGTTATATATGTGCAAGATATGGTTGAATAGTTAAATTTTTTGAATAATATTAATATATTTCAATATGTTGATAGTGATATTCAGATTATGTAATTAAAATGCTTGATGATGGTAATGTTTGAGAATTATGACAAGATTAGAATGAATAAATTTTGAATTTTCAGATTGTTGAGTTTATATGATGCTTAATCTTCATGATTGGAATATGATATACTTGAGATGTAATATGTTTGAGCTTTTAATATAACTTACAATGACAGATTAGTTGGTTGGAAATTTTGATGGAAGCATATTGAAAGATCTGAATTTATATGTTGGATGGCTGATATTTTGTATTTAAAATTGAACTCCTTATAAACGCAAAGGAAAATGAATTAGAATTACTATTATTTGAGCTTTTAGTTTAAATGTTTGAACACTTCTGCCTTGGATATTTGATGGATATTTGAATCTTATTTGATATGTGTTGAAATTTATTATGATGATTGATACATGGGTTTGCAATATGATTATTGAAAAATTATACCATATTAGATAATTTAAATACTATTATAGGTTAGATGTTTGAAATAAAAAAAGATGTCAAGGAATGATTAATTTTTCATATGCTGCATATACGAAATAGTTTGTTGAATTTGTAAATTGTAATATATTGATGCCATGTGAAAATTTGATAGTTGAAAATTTTGATGGAAATGAATATGTTTGAGATTTTAATGATATTGTGTTGAAATTGAACTTTGTTGACATATTGAAGTTGTTAAACATTGAAGGGTATTTTCGTCATTTTGATGATAACAAATAAAATAGCAATATTGTATTTAACATACTTGTTTTCTAAGTCTATTAAACAGGGTATGAAATAAAATAACAAGAATGGAGAATGGAAGATTAATCCTTGAATGATAAAATTAAGGAAGTAGCATATTCTGTAATGCCCGGTCGTTTAGACACTGATCGCATGTGACCAAGTCAGGCACGCCGCATCGATCGGAGTCTAAATCCGGGTGTACAGAAAAATAATAATATTTAAGAAAAATTTATTAAGGATATTATTAATTGGGAATTTAAAAGTTTAGTGCCAGAATTAGTTGAAATAAAATTTCTCTTTGGATTAAACGAGATTTTATGGAATGGTTTGGGATTACTTTGCACAAAGAGGAGATTATGAGTTAAATGATGTATTATTTAAAGATTAAAAATTTATTATGATTAATTAATCAAATTGACCAATAGGAAACAAATCTAGAATTTTTTTTATTATTAAGGAATATTAACCTAATATTCATCTTATACATTAATGAGCATTAATTAATATTGATGAATCATATGCCTAATCACCCATTTTAGAATTATCTTCATTAATGAGACATTCATGAACCTTATCTTCTAATCCTTGTCATGAGCCTAGAAGTTTCTTCATTAATGAGCCTTATTCTAATCCTTATCTTGCTAATAAATGACATCAAAATTCAATGAACCTTAGCTTAGTCTAGAAGCTTATTCATTAATTAGACATTAAAAGCAATTGAAAAAAAAAATTTCCCTCATCCTTATCTTGTTTGGACGACCACCCTCTCCATCAATTCTCTACCATTTTGTTCCCAACTTAGCTAGAAAAAGAGAGGAAGAGAGGATCTAAGAGAGAAAACTCAATAAAATAAAAAGGAAGCCCCCTACAAAGGGTAGAAGAAAGAAAGAGAAAGGAAGAAAGAAAAGAGAAAAAAATTCTTTGGGTAAGTTTTTTTATTCAATTCTCTTACTTCCCTTTATTAATTGAGATTAAAGTGATGATAATTAAGGTTAGAAATGAGGAAGAAGGGGCTGTCTAGGTGATGGTGGGTTGAAACAAAAAGAAATTCGTTTGATGATATGAGATATGTTTGATGGTTTTAGGCCAAACCAAGGGCAAAGGTAGAAGCAATCTTGAGGAAGGGAAAGGAAAGGAAAAAGCCTAGGAATGGGAGAAGAGATTAATAAGGTATGTGCTTGTATGACAAAAATTTAATATGTTGACTTTGTTGTTAAATCTTATGTTAATCGCATGATTAAATGAGTAGTTGTGTTGTTATATGTGTTGCTGGAAATTTTATCATGGAGTAGCATGCATTAAAAATTTGATAACTTAAGTTATGGAACTCTACATTTCATGTTCTTTGTTGTTTTGTAAAATTACGACATATATCTAAAACTTTCATGAAGGATATAAGATCTAATTATGAATTAAACTATATTAACAATTGACACAAATATGAGACTTGAAATCTGCATCGGAATTTCCTGGGCAGATTTTAGCTGAGCAGTCATTACTCAATCTATCATAACTTTATCTAAAGAGATCATATTTAGTTGATTCAAAGTGGGAATTAACGATAAGATCTGTGGCTAAAATTTATTACAAGACTACTTAATTAAAGGCGGCCAAGAACAAGGTCATAATTGAGACCCAAAATAGAGCCCGAAATCTGTCCAGAATAGGGCTATTGAAAAAGTTAGAGTTTTGCATGTAAATTGATTTGGGCTTTATGATATGAGATGAATGATATTGATATGAGTGATTATTGTGTGATATAAGCTAATAAGTCCATAAAAAAATTATTGAGAAAATAAAACTATAAAATAATTGTTTGGTGTATATTTTGACCATAATGAAATTATTACTTGAATAAATTAAGATGAAATAATTAAGGCCTAAAACACCTAGTTGGGAACTAGGGTAAAGGATAGATTGGCATGCTAATAAGGGGTAGGATATATAGGCACTAAATGTGGCGAGTTGATTTATGTAGGCACTAAATGTGCCGACTTGATATATGTAGGCACCACATTGTGCCGAGTTTATTTATGTAGGCGTCATATGCCGAGTTAAGATTTGCTGGCAAATAATGCCCCGTATCCTCTCTGATATTTCTAGTTATTAGTGTTGGGCATAAATTTGAATAAACAAGATAAAATAAAATATGATAAAATTTACTTATTGTGAATAATTATTGAATAATAAAATGAGTGAAATTATAGTGATATTAAAAATAATATTATGCAATTAACATAATTAACATGTGTAAAAGAAATTGTGTACTAGCAATTAACTTGCAAATTAATTTATTGCTGATAAATTTGTGATATTCCTTCTATTTGATTTTAAATGTATGAATGTGTGAGATTTTATAAATTGCATATTAAGCTTTTGTCATATAAAGCACCACTAAGCTAGTAACTTAGCGCGTGTAGTTTTTCCCATGCATAGGTACTAAAGTAGTTAGTAAGTAAAGGATGAAGCTGCTAGAAAGAGAAGAACGCCAGATAGTGGATAACAGCATTTGAAGATCGTTTTGTTCTCATGTATTAACTTTTGTAAAATATAATAGTAAGTTTATTTTCATATTGTGTGATACTCATATTTTGGGTCTGTAAATAAAATATTAATAAGTAGAACTTTGTATGTAATCATTTAGAAAATGAAATGGTTGATTATGTATGAATTATATAAATTGGTATAAAGTATATGTATTTAAAAAAAATTGGAGACTATATTTTGAATTTATATTCATATATTTTAAAATGAGAATATACAAAATGATTGTATGAGGAAGTTAGACTGGGAGTCAAGAGTAAGGTAGCACTCCTTTGCTTTACTACTATTAGTAGGGTAAAGGGGTGTTACAATTTTTGGTATCAGAGCTCAGTTTTGGGGCGGTTCTAATTTAAGTGGGTAACTAAATAAAGTGTGTGTCTCATGCATATGTATCTTATATATATACTGCTATCTTACAAGAAGGGTTCTTCTTTCTAGCATTAGGCAGTTATGGAATCGAGTTCACAATGAACTGTGAGAATAAGCGCTGAAAGTAATGATCCCTCTGACACTGAAGTGTCATCTCATTCAAGGCAACATCAGAGAGCTGCTAGAGCTAGTGAATCTATGTCATCTCATGGTCATTTTAAAGCTAGAGGTGCAGATCAGGGGGATTTATTAGAGAATGTAGTGGAACTGATCCGACAAGCTGCTAGACCTACCACTTCGAGTTTAAGGTTTGACGAGCTCCGAAAGTACTGTCCTACCGACTTTTATGGTCGTGAAGAAGAAGATGCAGCAACAGTACAGTATTGGTTGGAGAGAAATGAGAGGGTGTTTGATCAGCTGGAGTGTACTCCTAATCAGAAATATCAGTACACATTATCTCTTTTGCAAGAAAGTGCATATGATCGGTGGAAAACTATTCTGCAAAGGCCACTGTTGCCCAGATATTAAGCTAAAAAGAGGGGTTGAATTGGAGTTTCAAAAATTAAACTTTAAGGTGCAGAAATAAAAAGTTAACTATAGGAGGGATAGAGAAATTTGACACAAGGATTTTACAGAGATTCGGGTGTTAACAAACCCTACTCCTCTCTCAATTGCAATTGGGAGTTTCACTAACACACTAAGTGTAACAATGGAGTTTTACAAGCTCACTCCCAAATATGGTGTTTCTCATAATGGCTCACACCTAACCTAGAAATCCCTTGTGTTTTAATGGCTCACACAATAACCAATTCCTTGTGTTTTACAGGCTCACACAAACAACCTTCACTTTGTGTTTTTACAGGCTCACATAAACAACCTTCACTTTGTGTTTTTACAGGCTCACACAAACAACCTTTTAATTTGTGTTTTAGAGGCTCACATAACTAACCCTTACAAGTGTTCTACTCTTAACCTAGAAATACCCAAAGCTCATTTGAGTAATGATTACAGAGAGAAACACTCACAAATCTTAATTGCTCAATAAATGAAGAGCAAAAAGATTTTTACAGAGAATAGAATTTGGTTCTCAAAGTATTGAATGTACAAATAGATTGTAATAAGATTTTGATTCAAAGTATTTGCTATCCTCTTGTACTAAATGCATAAATGACTTCCATTTATATTCCCTTGGCTGATTATAGCCGGTAGGGTGCATTTAATGTGAAACTAGCCGTTGTACCAACCAAATAATCGTGCTTGACATTTTTCTCTTTCATCATTCACGAGCGTGACTATGTTTGTCATGGGAGTGAATTTTCTTCCTAATTTCTCCCTTTTAACCTATTTCAATGTCAATTCATAATTCATTTCTAATTTTTGATTCCAAATTCATTTATCTTAATATATTGCTAGTTTTTCCCTTATAATATATTGCTAGTTTCTCCCCCTTTTGTCATCAATCAAAAAGGATATAAAGATATCAAAAAGATAAACAAAAGAAAATATATTAAATAAAGGAAAATACAAACAAGGTTAAATAAAGTTCAGAAAGGAAATTTAAAATTTCCTTCACACAACAAAAAACAAGTAAATAAAGAAGCAAACAAGCAAATTTAGGCTACAATCTAGCCTAACACCTAGCTGGACATCCTATCTCAAAGCCTAACAACTTCTGCCTCAAGGCTATCCATCTGAGACTCCATGAAGTCTTTGAGGTTCTCCAACCTCTCATCCATCGAAGCCTGCAGCTGCTCAAAACATGGTGCCAAGAGGTCAACCACCTGCTGCGCTAAATTCGGTGTGGAAGCTGAGGACTGTCCGATGTCCTGCTCAGTCACTGGAGGTGCTTCCTCAACCCGAGCCCTTTTCTTCTACTGGATTCCTTGGAGGCCAGCTTTAAAGTCCTCTGTGTCATTGTCTTCCCAAATGATCTCACCAGCAGTGTCTGTGAAGCGGTAGAAAATATCATTCTCGTAAACGATTCTGACAACCGCTCCCATCTTTATGAAGGACTCGACATCCAAGCGATCTCGAGGATGCCCAGGGATGAGGTTGTAATGATGCTCATCCAGTTTTAAATAACCAAGCTTCAAGGCTATGTGGGTGACATAACCACCAATCAGTATATCTCATGTGGGTTTGGTGGCGATGGATAGAAGATGGTTTGCAAACCATCTAGAGAGTGCCATGGTGAGTCCTCTTCTTGCCATCTCAAATAGGAAGAGTTCTGCTTTCGTGATGGTCCTATTGCTTTCTCCCCTAGCGAATATGTTGTAGGTCAAGAACCTATGCAAATATTTGTGCACTAGGGACCTGAGATGTGTGCTTTTGGTCTTCTTGACATCCCAGCTGCAAGCAGTGCCAAAATGAGTCCAAGCTCTAGGGGCAGAGAATTCTACTTCACTGTCATTTAGGATGCCATCTGATGGTAGATTGAACAATTCCCCAAATTCAATGGCATTGAGGGTGTTGGAATTGTTGCATAGTTGGAATTTCACCACTCCAGTAGGTGACACTTGCAGAGTGCTAAGGAATTCCAGTGTTGGCTCCCTCAATGTTGGCTGGTGAATCTCCACAAAATTCTTTCAAATGATAGGCCTGAAGTTGCTTTGTCATAGCCGTTTAAAGCCCGAGAGTTTGGACGGTTTTCCATTCGAAGGACCTCGATGACAGTATAGGCCTTTTCTTCAAAGTGGAGTACCAGGGATGGCATTGCTCCAAAATTCGGTTCATGAGGTAATCTGCATACCTCCTAGGAGCATGAGACTTCTTTCTCTTTCCCTTTGATGAGGCAGTCTCCATTTGATTTGAAGAAGTGAACTTGTGAGGGATTGAAATAATTTTTTGACATAAAAAAATTTTAAGGAAACCCTAAGAATGTATGATTTTTTATGAAGAAGTGGACTTTTGATGGTATTTATAGGAAAAGTTTGTGACTTGGGGGCCAGAATCTTCAATGTTTCATTGAATGTGTGTAAATGAGAGCGGTTTTAGGGAGTTGAAGAGTTGAAATGAGAAAAAATAATCGGCTGTTCTTTTATATGCTCGATGCATTCACGGGTGTGAAACGTGTGTTCACGGGCGTGAATGGTCGTGTTCACGGTTTCCTGAAGGAGTGTTCCACCCATGAATGAAGGCGTGAATATGTTCACGGTTGTGACCTTTGAATATCACGGGCGTGAATGATGAACTGTCACAAGGGTGAAACAATAGTCACGGGCGTGAAAGGTTGAATTTCACTACTTATGCCCATGAAGCAAGCCGTGACTCAAGGCATGAACGCCTCTGTGAGTTTTGGGGGTGTAAACGTTCACGGGCGTGAAAATTCGTCACGGGCATGAAAAGGTCTTTGCATGGTAGTGAATGAAGCCGTGAAAATAAGCTTTACCACTTGAAGCCGTGAACCATGTCGTGAATGACACTGCCTCTTTTGGCTATTTAAGTCACGGGCGTGAACATGTGTCACGGGCGTGACTCCCTTAAAATTTTCATCAAATAAAATTAAGTCCTAAAATAAGACTAAATCATTTCAATAAAGATTTTATCCCTTATGACATAAATTTTCACCAAATTACTACCTTATATCTAGTGATATGATACCAAATTAAGATCATTAATTAATATTTCATAATTTAGCAATCACAAGGTTAATCCATCAATTATACCAAGTTCTTGGGGCTTGTTTCAAACCATACATAGCTTTTGAGAGTTTAAAAACATGATTTGGCAAATCATAGCTTTCAAAGCCTGGTGGTTGTTCTACATACACTTCTTCTTCTATATAACCATTTGGAAATGCACTTTTCACATCCATTTGGAAAAGTTTGAAATTCATATGACATGCATATGCTAAAAGTATTCTTATGGCTTCTAATCTAGCTACAGGAGCATATGTTTCATCATAATCTATACCTTCTTCCTGATTATATCCTTTTGCAACTAATCTAGCCTTATTCCTAGTTATTGAACCTTGTTTATCTAGTTTGTTTCTAAATACCCATTTGCTACCTATAATTTGATGATCCTTGGGTCTAGGTACTAGGGTCCATACCTTACTTCTCTCAAATTGGTTGAGTTCCTCTTGCATGGCAATTACCCAACTTTCATCATTAAGAGCCTTATCAACATTTTTAGGTTCAATTTGAGAAATAAAAGCAATGTCAGTGACTAACTGTTTGAAATGAGATCTAGTACTTACTCCCCTTGAGAGATCACTAATGATTTGCTCTTTTGGATGATCTTTCGTCATTCTCCATTCTTTTGGGAGTTCTTGTTCATTTTCTTCTTGAGTTTGAGGTAGAGAATCATTTTGTGATGAATCTTCTTGATCATTTTCTTCTTTCCCATTTCCAAGATCAAGTCTTTCCATATTACCTACAACATCATCAAGAACACTACCTTTCACAAGATCAAGTCTACTAGATTCATTAAAGACAACATGCATGGATTCTTCAACAGTTAATGATATTTTATTAAATACTCTATATGCTTTGCTGGTTGTAGAGTATCCTAAAAAGATACCTTCATCGGATTTAGAGGCAAATTTTCCAAGATTGTCCTTGGTGTTCAATATAAAACACTTGCATCCAAATACTCTAAAGTATGATATCAAGGGCTTTCTTCCATTCCATTGCTCAAATGAGGTTTTGTTTAAAAGAGGTCTTTTGAAAACTCAATTTGAAATATAACATGCAGTGTTTGTGGCTTCTACCCAAAAATAAGTTGGTAAATCATATTCATTGAGCATTGTTCTAGCCATTTCAATTAAAGTTCGATTTTTCCTTTCAACAACCCCATTTTGTTAAGATGTCCTCAAAGATGAGAAATTATGTGAAATGCCATGTTCAAGACAAAAGCTTTCATTTTCAAATTATTTCCCATTATCACTTCTTATTTTTGAAATACAGTACCCTTTTTCATTTTGAACTCTTTTAGCAAAGTTTTTGAAATTTTCAAAAGCATCACTCTTTTGAGCTAAGAAAATTACCCAAGTAAATCTAGAGTAATCATCTACAATGACAAATGCATAATGTTTTCCTCCTAAGCTAGCAATTCTAGTAGGTCCAAACAAGTCTAAATGCAGGAGTTGAAGAGGTTTTGAGGTACTTACTATGTTTTTGGCTTTGAAGGATGACTTGTGTTGCATTCCTCTTTGGCAAGGTTCACATGTCTTGCCTTTTTCATATTTAACTCTTGCTAGTCCTTTTACTAGTTCTCCTGTGCTGAGGCTTTGTATTAAGTCCATGTTAGCATGACCAAGTCTTCTATGCCACAGCCAAGATTCATCACTAGTAGTCACAAGACACTTAGAGGAATTGTTAGATAGTTCATGTAAGTTTATTATGTATGTATTGATATCTCTATTTCCTTTAAATATCTCTTGACCATCGATAGAGATCACAAGACATTTATTTGAAGTAAAGGTTATTTTGTTTCCTTTATCACATAATTGACTTACACTTAACAAGTTCTGTTTCAAGCCATCAACAAGTATGACATCTTTAATAAAAGTAGTACCATTAATATCAATATAACCAATGCCAATTACCTTACCCTTTGCATTATTTCCAAAGGTAAATTTACCTCCATCAATACTTTTGATTTCATTAAAAAGTTCTATCTCCTGTCATATGCCTTGAGCATCCACTGTCAACTAGCCAAGCATTTTTGTTTATTTTGGACTTAAGGCATACCTATAGAATCACAATTCAAGTATGCTTTTTAGGTACCCAAATGAGTTTGAGTCCTTGGGGGTTAGCACATGAAGGTTCCCAATGAGCCTTCCTTATCCAGCAATATTTATTTATGTGACCCATTTTCATACAGTAATTACATTGTTTCGGTCTAAACTTGCTTTTTGGTCTTACAATATTTTTAAATTCCACTTTTCTATCAAATTTATTTTGAGAATGATGACATGCACAATTATAATTAATTGTAGATTTTCTAGATGCATGCTTCCTATATATAAAGGCATGATTATTCTGTTTTTGTATAGAAGGTTTAATATGCTTATTTCTAGGTGTTGTTCTAACAGGTGTGGAGATGTGAGATTCACTAGACTTAACAAAGATGGTTTTGTGAGAAGATGATGATGTGTCCTTAAATCCTAGACCATGTCTAATTAAGGGTGATCTTTGAGACACAATGAGAGTTTCTAAGCTCTCTTTACCTTTGTGAAATTTAGAAATGGAATTTCTAAGTTCCTCAACTTCGTTTTTCAAATATTATTTTCTTTTAGTAAGGAAGCAGTTGAGGGTCTTGATGAGTATTCATCTAATGAGTTGAGGGCTTTATGTTTCCTTTTCTAAACCATCTATCTTATTTTTTAAATTACAGATGTTATTTCTATAAGTACTAAATTTACTTCTATATTTCTCTAATTCAAGATTTAATTCTTCTATTAGGCTTTGCTCATCATCATCATCATCACTATCACTACTATCATTGTTCAAAGAGTATGAGTGTAGTGATCTTACCTTATTCGAGACATGATCTTCAATAGCCATGAAGCATAGGTTGACCTCTTCGTTTTCATTATCATCTTTTTCACTTGAAGAGCTTTCATCATCCCATGTGGCTTTGTGACCTTTCTCCCCATTGTCTCTTTGGTATTTGCTCTTATGCTTCTTAAGCCTTGGACATTCTGGTTTGATATGTCCTTTCTTTCAACACTCATAGTACTTCACCTCTTCCTTACTTCTTTGTGCATCATTAGAAGTTTGTTTGAGGTTTCTTTGTCTGAATTTTCTGGAGTTGCTCATTTTCTTCTCAATGATTCTTTTTAATCTTCTTGAAAGCATAGCAATGTCCTCATTTTCATCATCACTCATTTCTTCATCATCTTCACTTTCTTCTTGAGATTTTGAAGTAGAGGCTTTTAGTGCTAAGGGCTTTCTTTTCTCTGGCTCTGCTTCAAGCTCTCTATCTCTTTTCACTGCCATTTCATCTGTGAGAAGTTTGCCAATCAGCACATCAGTATTCATGATGCTCATATCTTATTTTGCTTCTTCTATGCCAGCAACTCTTGAGCCATAGTCTTTAAGAGGAAGATTTCTCAGAATTTTGTTGTTTACATCCTCCAAACTCATATGCTTCCCAAGTTTCCTCATTCCATTTATAATGGCTAAAAGACGATTGGTCATGTCAGTGATTGACTCATTCGATTTCATCTTGAAGAGCTCATATTCTGAGGTCAGAAGTTGAATCTTCTTGGATTTGACTTGCTTCGTTCCTTCATGATAATTTTCCAATGTCTTCCACATGTTGTATGCTGTTGAGCAGTGTTGTATTCTCCCACATTCTTCAATACATAATGAGCTTGATAGGATTGTCATTGCCTTCATGTTTTTGAAATTTGCTCTTCTTTGAGGCTCAGTCCAATCATCTTTTGATAGAATTTCTTCTTCACCATCAGCTCCTCTTTTGGTTGGTGGTGTCCATTCTTTTCGTACACTATCCCAGACTTCAATTCCTTCACTATCTAGATATGTCTCCATCTGAAACTTCTAATGGGCATAATTTGCTCCATCAAAGTAAAGTTTGTGACTTTGGAATCCTTCACTGGCCATATCTTAATCTTTACAAGCGCTTTTTAGGCTTCGATGCTAGACTAAGTTTTGATGCCAATTGTTGCCCAAATCTTAAGCCAAGAAGGGGGGTTGAATTGGAGTTTCAAAAATTAAACTTTAAGGTGCAGAAATAAAAAGTTAACTATAGGAGGGATAGAGAAATTCGACACAAGGATTTTATAGAGGTTCGGGTGTTAACAAACCCTACTACTCTCCCCAATCGCAATTGGGAGTTTCACTAACATACAAAATGTTACAATGGAGTTTTACAAGCTCACTCCTAAATATGGTGTTTCTCACAATGGCTCACACCTAACCCAGAAATCCATTGTGTTTTAATGGCTCACACAATAACCAATTCCTTGTGTTTTACAGGCTCACACAAATAACCTTCACTTTGTGTTTTTACAGGCTCACAAAAATAACCTTCACTTTGTGTTTTTACAGGCTCACACAAACAACCTTTTAATTTGTGTTTTAGAGGCTCACACAACTAACCCTCACAAGTGTTCTACTCTTAACCTAGAAATACCCAAAGCTCACTTGAGTAATGATTACAAAGAGAAACACTCACAAATCTTAATTGCTCAATAAATGAAGAGCAAAAAGATTTTTACAGAGAATAGAATTTGGTTCTCAAAGTATTGAATGTACAAATAGATTGTAATAAGATGTTGATTCAAAGTATTTGCTATCCTCTTGTACTGAATGCGTAAATGACTTCCATTTATACTCCTTTGGCTAATTTTAGTCGTTACTGTGCATTTAATGTGAAACTAGCCATTGTACCAACCAGATAATCGCGCCTGACATTTTTCTCTTTCATCATTCACGGGCGTGACTATGTTTGTCACGGGTGTGACTTTTCTTCCCAAGCTGTGACTGAAGTGGTGACCTTGGTCGTGAAGCATTCTCGAAGGTTTTGAAACATTGGGTCACGGGCATGACATACATATTCACGGGCGTGACAAACTTCCCAACCATGATCCAAGTGGTGACTATGGTCGTGAAGCTCTCTGGATGAAAATGCCATGAACATTCATGAGCGTGACATTTTCATTCACGGGCATGACTTAAATGTCCATTTCACAGTTTGTTCTTCCTTCATGGTCGTGAACTTCAAATGTTGGTTTTAGTAACAGTTAGCTCTTTCACGGGCGTGACACATAGAGTCACGGGCATGAACATGCTACTTCCTTAATTTTGTCTTTCAAGGATTATTCTTCCAATCTCCATTCTTGCTATTTTATTCCATGTCCTGTTTAATAGACTTAAAAGAACAAGTATGTTAAATACAATATTGCTATTTTATTTGTTATCATCAAAATGACGGAAATACCTCTCAAGGTTTAACAGCCACAAACACCAGATCCTCCCACATGGAATTTCTTTTTAAACCAGTTCTGGGCCAAATATGTTCCCAGATCATACAGAGACAAGAAGAAACAAGAATTATTAGATCTGAAACAGAACACTCTGACTGTAACTGAATATGAAAAAGAGTTTACTCGTCTGTGTAAGTATGTGGAGGGTATTATATCGGATGAGATTCATCGGTGTAGATGATTTGAGCGAGGTCTCTGGCATCCCATTAGAGACAGTGTAGATCAGCAGCAGGTAACAACTGAGAAGGGCTTTAAAAGACCTTTATCACAAATCAGTGCAGGCCGATCTGGTAGTAAGAGGGCTAGGATAGCGGGGAGCTGACCATGAATAGTAAGTGTTGGTAAAGCTTCTACTTTCAGGGGAAATCAGTAACAGAGACCTGCAGTATCCATAGCTTGTGCACCTACACCCAGTTCTAGGAGATCATCTCCAGAAATTTGTCCACATTGTGGAAGGACACATGCAGGAGAGTGTTGGTGGCTGACAGGGGCTTGTTTAAAATGTGGAGCTATAGATCATAAGCAAAATGACTGTCCACGATGGATTGCTGGTAGGGGTACAGGCAACACAACACCAGTTCAGACCGGAGTTTCAGGCCAAGGCAGAGGTAGAGGTCGTGGTCAAATGAGAGGAGGCCGAGCAGAGTCGAGTCATGGAGCATCAGAAACAGTTGACAGACCAGAGAGAGGTAGAGCGCTAGCCTGTGCCTATGCTATGAGAGCTCATGAAGAGCAGGATGCCCCAAATGTGATTGTTGGTAAATTTTCTCTCTTTGATACTGATTTATTTGCTTTGATTGATTCGGGATCTACTCATTCCTATTTTTTCACACCACCACCTAGTCAGGGTAAGATGATAACAGAAAAATTAGAGTATGATATAGTGGTGACAAATCCTTAGGGCCATAGTGTTATAGTTAATAGAGTGTATAAAAATTGTCCGGTGAAAATTCAGGGTAGAGAGTTCCTAGCGGACTTAATTGAATTACCTTTTCATGAATTTGATGCTATTTTGGGGATGGATTGGTTGACTCGACATAGAGCAATTGTTGATTGCCGATCCAGAATAGTGATATTTACAATTCCGGGGCAAGATGAGATAATGATTCAGGGTGAGAATCGACCATACCTAACTCATGTCATTTCTATTATGAAAGCTAGAAAACTAATAAGGAAGGGATGTGAGGCGTATCTAGCACATGTAGTGGATGTTGGGAAAGAGAGTCTTGATCTCAGGAACATACCTACAGTATGTGAATTCCTAGATGTCTTTCCGGATGATTTGCCAGGATTGCGAGCAAATAGAGAAATAGAATTTGGCATAAAGGTTATTCCAGGTATGACTCCAATATCTATTACCCCCTACAGAATGACACCCAAAGAACTGAAGGAATTGAAGGTGCAACTACAAGAACTGCTGGATAAGGGGTTTATTAGATCCAGTGTGTCACCTTGGGGTGCTCCAGTGTTATTTGTGAAGAAGAAAGATGGCACCTTACGACTCTGTATTAATTATCGATAGTTGAATAAGGTGACGATCAAGAATAAATATCCCCTACCCAGAATAGATGATTTGTTCGATCAACTAAAAGGGGCTAGGGTTTTATCCAAAATTGACCTTAGATCAGGGTTTCATCAATTAAAAATTAAGGAGTCAGATGTTCCTAAAACAACATTTAGGACTCGGTATGGCCACTATGAGTTCTTAGTTATGCCATTCGGTTTGACTAATGCCCCAGCATCTTTTATGGATATGATGAATAGGGTCTTCAAACCTCATTTAGATCAGTTTGTGGTGGTATTTATCGATGACAATTTGGTATACTCCAAGAATAAAGAGGAGCACGATCAGCATCTTCAAATAGTGCTTCAGACATTGAGGGAGAAGCAATTATATGCAAAGTTATCAAAATGTGCTTTTTGGCTGCAAGAGGTGGCTTTTCTGGGACATATCGTATCAATAGAGGGAATTAGAGTGGATTCCAGTAAGATAGAGGCAATCCTTAATTGGAAACCACCCCAAAATGTGATGGAAGTGAGAAGCTTCCTCGGCTTGGCAGGATATTATAGGAGATTTGTGAAGGGATTTTCAATGATAACCTCACCATTGACAAAACTCCTTAGGAAAGACACTAAGTTTGAATGGACAGAACAGTACCAGACTAGCTTCGATAAATTGAAGGCCATGTTAACTGAAGCACCTGTGTTAACACAACCAACTCCAGGAAGAGATTATGTGGTATATAGTGATGCTTCACATAATGGGTTAGGTTGTGTATTAATGCAGGAGGGTAGAATACTTGCATATGCCTCTAAACAATTAAAGCCACATGAGAAGAATTATCCTACTCATGACTTAGAACTAGCAGCCATTTGTATTTGCTCTGAAAATATGGAGGCACTACTTATATGGCGAGAGATGCTACATCTACACGGATCACAAAAGTTTGAAGTATTTGCCCACACAAAAAGAACTCAACTTAAGACAAAGGCGATGGTTGGAATTAATCAAAGATTACAATTGCATCATTGATTACCAGCCAGGCAAAGCTAATGTAGTGGCTGATGCTTTAAGTAGAAAAATGTTGACAACATTGCAAGTTCAACTCACTTTGATTCAACAAGTGAAGGAAGCTCAAAAGCAAGATTTGAAATTGGTGGAAATCTCTGCGTTGGTGAAAAAGGGGAAAAGATCGGAGTTTACTAGTGGAGCTGATGGGAGTCTAAGCTACAAAGGCAAATTGAGTGTACCAGATATCCAAGAGTTGAAGCAAGAAATTATGAAAGAAGCACACAATGCTACTTATACAATGCATCCAGGAAGCAATAAAATGTATCAAGATTTAAAGACATCTTATTGGTGGCCTAGAATGAAAAGGGGTATCACAGAATGTACCACTAGATGTCTGACATGCTAGCAAGTGAAGGCAGAGCATCAAGTGCCATCCGGTTTGTTACTGCCAATTTTTATTCTAGAATGGAAATGGGAGAGAATTACAATGGACTTTGTATCTAGTTTTCCATTGACACAGAAAAAGCATGATGCAGCATGGGTAATAGTAGACAGGCTTACTAAATTAGCTCATTTTCTACCAGTTAGAATGGACTACTCACTCGCTCGATTGGCAGAATTATACGTTAATGAGATAGTTCGACTTCATGGTGTCCCAGTTTTTATAATTTCTAATCGAGATCCACGATTTACAGCACAATGTTGGAAGGGTTTGCAACAAGCCTTGGGTACTCGACTCAACTTTAGTACAACATTCCACCCACAGACCGATGGTCAATCAGAACGAGTTATACAAATATTGGAAGATTTTTTGAGAAGTTGTGTAATTGAGTTTGAAGGTAGTTGGGATAATTATCTTTCATTAATAGAGTTTGCATATAACAATAGTTATCAAGCAACTATTGGGATGGCACCATATGAAGCTTTGTATGGGAGGAAATGTAGGACACCTCTTTGTTGGACAGAGCATGATGAAAAGAAACTAGTGGGGCCGGAATTAGTTCAACAGACAGAAGAAAAGGTGAGAGTGATAAAGGATAAACTAAAAGCAGCGGCTGATAGACAAAAGTCCTTTGCAGATTTGAAGAGAAAAGACATAGAATATGCAGTTGGTAATAAAGTATTCTTGAAAGTCTCACCTTGGAAGAAAATCCTCAGGTTTGGCAAAAAGGGAAAGCTAAGTCCCTAATTTATTGGGTCGTATGAAGTACTTGAACGTATGGGTCCAGTGGCGTACAAATTGGCATTACCATTAGAATTAGAACGAATCCATAATGTGTTTCATGTGTCTATGTTGCAGAGATATAGGTCGGATCCATCACATATAATACCTGTGAAAACTATAGAAGTACAATCAGATTTGACTTATAAGGAAGAACCCGTGGCAATTTTAGCTAGCAAAGTTAAAGAACTGCAGAACAAACGAGTACCTCTGATGAAAATCCTATGGCGCAACCATTATACGGAAGAAGGCATATGGGAAAGTGAAGAAGTAATGAAGGCCCAATATCCTCAATTATTCAGCATCAATTAATCCAGTAAATTTCGAGGACAAAATTTTCTTAAGGGGGAAAGAATTGTAACGCCCGGTCGTTTAGACATTGATCGCATGTGACCGAGTCAGGCACGCCGGATCGATCGGAGTCTAAATCCGGGTGTACAGAAAAATAATAATATTTACGGAAAATTTATTAAGGATATTATTAATTGGGAATTTAAAAGTTTAGTGCCAGAATTAGTTGAAATAAAATTTCTCATTGGATTAAACGAGAATTTATGGAATGGTTTGGGATTATTTTGCGCAAATAGGAGATTATGAGTTAAATGATGTATTATTTAAAGATTAAAATTTTATTATGACTAATTAATCAAATTGACCAATAGGAAACAAATCTAGAATTTTTTTATTATTAAGGAATATTAACCTAATATTCATCTAATAGATTAATGAGCATTAATTAATATTGATGAATCATATGCCTAATCACCAATTATAGAATTCTCTTCATTAATGAGACATTCATGAACCTTATCTTCTAATCCTTGTCATGAGCCTAGAAGTTTCTTCATTAATGAGGCATTAATGAGCCTTATCCTAATCCTTATCTTGCAAATAAATGACATCAAAATTCAATGAAACTTAGCTTAGTCTAAAAGCTTATTCATTAATTAGACATTAAAAGCAATTGAAAAAAAAGTTCCCTCATCCTTATCTTGTTTCGCCGACCACCCTCTCCATCAATTCTCTACCATTTTGTTCCCAACTTAGCTAGGAAAAGAGAGGAAGAGAGGATCTAAGAGGGAACTCAAGAAAATAAAAAGGAAGCCCCCTACAAAGGGTAGAAGAAAGAAAGAGAAAGGAAGAAAGAAAAGAGAAAAAAATTCTTTGGGTAAGTTTTCTTCTTCAATTCTCTTACTTACTTTCATTAATTGAGATTAAAGTGATGATAATTAAGGTTAGAAATGAGGAAGAAGGGTCTATCTAGGTGATGGTGGTTTGAAACAAAAAGAAATTGGTTTGATGATATGAGATATGTTTGATGGTTTTAGGCCAAACCAAGGATAAAGGTAAAAGCAATCTTGAGGAAGGGAAAGGAAAGGAAAAAGCCTAGGAAAGGGAGAAGAGATTAATAAAGTATGTGCTTGTATGAAAAAAATTTAATATGTTGACTTTATTGTTAAATCGTATGTTAATTGCATGATTAAATGAGTAGTTGTGTTGTTATATGTGTTGCTGGAAATTTTATCATGGAGCAGCATGCATTAACAATTCGATAACTTAAGTTCTGGAACTCTATATTTTGTGCTCTTTGATGTTTTGGAAACTTAAGACATATATCTAAAACTTTCATGAAGGATATAAGATCTAATTATGAATGAAACTATGTTAAAAATGGACACAAATATGAGACTTGAAATCTGCCTCGAAATTTCCTGGGCAGATTTTAGCTGAGCAGTCAGTACTCAATCTGTCATAACTAGTTGATTAAAAATGGAAATTAAAGATACGATATGTGGCTAAAATTTATTACAAGACTACTTAATTAAATTTGGCCAATAACAGGGTCAGAATTGAGACCTAAAATAGAGCCCGAAATCTGTCTAGAATAGGGCTGTTGAAAAAGTGAGAGTTTTGCATGTAAATTGATTTGGGCTTTATGATATGAGATGAATGATATTGATATGAGTGATTATTATGTGATATAAGCCAATAAGTCCATAAAAAAAATTATTGAGAAAATAAAACTATAAAATAATTGTTTGGTGTATATTTTGACCATAATGAAATTATTACTTGAATAAATTAAGATGAAATAATTAAGGCCTAAAACACCTAGCTGGGAACTAGGGTAAAGGATAGATTGGCATGCCAATAAGGGGTAGGATATGTAGGCACTAAATGTGCCGAGTTGATTTATGTAGGCACTATATGTGTTGAGTTGATTTATGTAGGCACTACATGTGCCAAGTTGATTTATGTAGGCACTAAATGTGCCGAGTTGATATATGTAGGCACCACATTGTGCCGAATTTATTTATGTAGGCGTCATGCACCGAGTTAAGATTTGCTAGCAAATAATGCCCCGTATCCTATCCGATAGTTCTAGTTATTGGTGTTGGGCATAAATTTGAATAAACAAGATAAAATAAGATATGATAAAATTTACTTATTGTGAATAATTATTGAATAATAAAATGAGTGAAATTATAGTGATATTAAAAATAATATTATGCAATTAACATAATTAACATGTGTAAAAGAAATTGTGTACTAGCAATTAACTTGCAAATTAATTTATTGCTGATAAATTTGTGATATTCCTTCTATTTGATTTTAAATGTATGAATGTGTGAGATTTTATAAATTGCATATTAAGCTTTTGTCATATAAAGCACCACTAAGCTAGTAGCTTAGCGCGTGTGGTTTTTTCCACGCGTAGGTACTAAAGTAGTTAGTAAGTAAAGGATGAAGCTGCCAGAAAGAGAAGATCGCCAGATAGTGGATAACAGCATTTGAAGATCTTTTTGTTCTCATGTATTAACGTTTGTAAAATATATTAGTAAGTTTATTTTCATATTGTGTGATACTCATATTTTGGGTCTATAAATAAAATATTAATAAGTAGAACTTTGTAAGTAATCCTTTAGAAAATGAAATGGTTTATTATGTATGAATTATATAAATTGGTATAAAGTATATGTATTTTAAAAAAAAAATTTGGAGACTATATTTTGAATTTATATACATATATTTTAAAATGAGAATATACAAAATGATTGTACAAGGATGTTAGACTGGGATGGTAGCACTCCTTTGCTTTGCTACTATTAGTAGGGTAAAGGGGTGTTACATATTCACTCCCGTGACCCTAGGTGTCACGCCCATGAAGAAGCTAACCGTCAACAAAACCAACATTTGAAGTTCACGGCTATAAAGGAAGACACCAAACCGTGAAATGCACATTTAAGTCACGCTCGTGACTTTAAATGTCACGCCCGTGAATCTTCTTAACAAATTCATCCAGAGAGCTTCACGACCAAAGTCACCACTTGGATCACGGCTGGGAAGTTTGTCACGCCCGTGAAGATATATGTCATGCCCATGACCCAATATTTCAAAACCTTCTAGAATGCTTCACGACCAAGGTCACCACTTCAGTCACAGCTTGGAAGAACAGTCACGCCCGTGACAAACATAGTCACACCCGTGAAAGATGAAAGAGAAAAATGTCAGGCGCGATTATTTGGGTTGGTGTAATGGCTAGTTTCGTATTAAATGCATTCTAACGACTATAATTCACCATGGGAGTAAAAATGCAAATCATTTACGCATTCAGTACAAGAGGATAGCTAATACTTTGAATCAAAATCTTATTACAAGCTATTTGTACATTTAATACTTTCATAACAAATATCTATTCTCTGTGAAAATCTTTTTGCTCATCATTTATTGAGCAATAAAGATTTGTAAGTGTTTCTCTCTGTAATCATTTATTACTCAAGTGAGTTTTGGGTATTTCTGGGTTAAGAGTATAACACTTGTAAGGGTTAGTTGTATGAGCCTTTAAAACACAAAGAAAGGTTGTTTATGTGAGCCTGTAAAATACAAGGTAAAGGTTGTTTGTGTGAGCCTATAAAATACAAGGTAAAGGTTGTTTGTGTGAGCCTATAAAACACAAGGAATTGGTTATTGTGTGAGCCATTAAAACACAAGGGATTTCTAGGTTAGGTGAGCCATTGTGAGAAACACCATAGTTGGGAGTGAGCTTGTAAAACTCCATTGTAACACTTAGTGTGTTAGTAAAACTCCCAATTGCGATTGGGGAGAGGAGTAGGGTTTGTTAACACCTGAACCTCTATAAAAATCCTTGTGTCAAATTTCTCTATCCCTCATAAACTTAACTTTTTATTTTCGCACTTTAAAGTTAAATAATTAAAACACCAATTCAACCCCTCTTCTTGGCTTAATATCTGGGCAACAGAAGTTATATGAGAACTGAAATTGATTGATTTTATTTCCTTAGGACATGAAATTATTGTGATTATATGTGATTAAAACAATATATTGAGAACTTATTTTGCACACCCCTTTATTATTGATGATAAAAAAAAAGGAGGAGAGATATGAGGATTTATATGTATTATTGATCGAAATTGAAGGTATATACATTTTAGTTTTGAGATTATTGTGCTGAAATAGGTTATGATTTAAATAGGAATTGATTGAATTGATCAAGATTGTTTGAAAAGAGCTGAATTCTAATAGAATACTTCTTGCTTCATAACTGGCATTTTGATAGAATTTAGATTCTAGTAATTTAAATGAAGTGAATATGTGAGATAATTTGCTAAAATTTTATTTATACATTTAATTACCCCTAAACATAGATTAAAAGGGAGATTTTGTGTGCTAACATGATATAAATTCTATATAACATAATCAAGGTTTTGTCATCATATATAAGGAGAGAATATTGGCTCAAAAGCTACAATTGTTGTTTTAATGATTTTAAAACTATAATTGAAGTGTTAGATTTTGTTATATTATTATTGTTGTAATTTCATATTTTAATATACAAAAATTTGAAAGCAAAGTTAACCTTCAAGAAGGAGAAATATGTAACATCCTTGACCTTCCCCACATGCATTTCATCGAACATAAGCATCTGGCATACAATTCAATTGAACAAATGCATTTCATACGTATTTTCGTAGGAACAAGTTTATCACACGCACTAGCTATGTGTCCTAGCATTTGGCACTTGTATCGAGTAGCACATGTGTACTTATAACCTATATGAGGATTATGAAGTATTAGAAATGAATTGAATAAGTGACCAAATTAAAGTAAGCAAAATGATTAGATTAAGATTAGTAAACATTTTGCATTGTTAATTTAGTTAAACCGGGCCAAAAGATTAAGCGGTATTATTGTGTAGATTAGTCGAATTATATATATATGTAAATAATAATAATAATATAGATAAAATAAAATGAAAATGAAACAAAAGAGAAATAGAAGAGAAGAGAAGAGAAAAGAGAAGAGAAATGAGAAATGAGAAGAAAAATGAGATGAGAAAAAGATAAAAAGACAAAAACATAAATCTGCCTTTATCTTCATCTTTCCCATTTCTGCCTCCTCACTTCAGCCCCGAATTCTCCTTCATTTTCCTCCATTTCAGACTTCAAATCTTCCTTGTTTTACCTAGTTTTTGCACCAAATTGATCCCTTGCAAGTTCGTCCTTGGTAAGTAATCAATTCTTATTGCTTTAGGGTTGATTTGAGTTGCTTAGGTTCATTAATAGGCACTGTTTTGCAACCCGATTTTGATATTAATATAAATTGATTCTGGAAATGTGTAAAACACAAAATATGTTCCTTTATATCTTAGATTTGTGGATATGTAAACATTTTTGCAAGATGTTATGTATAGGAAGAGATATACTCTTCGTACTGAAACTGGTCAGGGTGTAAACCCTAACCAAGTTAGCTACTGTGTGGTTTGATTTCGAATATGTTAAAGCCCTTATTTGACGTCTCTCAAAACATAAAAGTTGTAGATATATGTGTTTTGTATCTGTATACCAAATTTCAGGTTCATAGGGCTTGTAAATGGGGAGTTATGTTGAATGGAACCATGACTGTTCCATGGTTTGAACTGCCTACTGAGTGCACTGGGAAGCTTCAGTACATTGGTTGGATAATTTGAGCTTGTTAGAGCTAGATTATGTAATTTCTCAAAACATAAAAGTTAGAGGTATATGTCTTATGTAAATTATGGTACTAATTTGAGCTTAATTTGTTATCTATAGACTAAGTTATGGCCTTTTGAAGTCATACTTGTCCGGAAGCCAATTCTATTCTGGAACAGTAATATGTTTGGTATAATTAGAAGACCTTAGAGACATAATTGGTACAAGTTGTAAACATGAAACATGTTCCATATGAACCCATATAAGTGTATGTACAGTTTCATTAAAATAGGACTTATAGAGTGTAAGTTATTATGAACCCAAATGAGTACCCTGAAACTGCCTAAAGGCAGAAAACAAGGCAGAAAACAGAACACTCTTATAAATTCCACCAAATATTGTAAAATGATCCAATTGGTCTGAAATTTTAATATGTTCTCTAATTATATGTTATTTGTAATTATGAAGAAGAATCATATTAATTGGTCAATTATAGAAAAAGTTATAGGCTAAACAGTCCCATAAGGTCACACTGCCTCATAGGAAAAATCTTAACTATTGACATGAACAATGCATATTAATTTGTTTAAGCCACATTAAGTATCTCTAATTATGAGTTAATCGATTATGTTTTCATATTAGGCTCGCAACATATTGGAGACCCACAAGGAGCAGATAGACAATAAGTTAGGGGTCGGAATCAAAGGAGAACGGTGAGTCTAATTATCGATTGAATTCTTTAGTGCAAATGAATGTTGCTTGCTATGTGATTCATGTGATTGTCATGATTGGTCCTTGATAATGTAATGATGGATAATTTGTGACATTGTGGTACATATAAATGGTATACTTGTGGTATATTTGAGGTATATATTTGACAAATGTGATATATATACATGGTACATGTATAGTATATACAAGGTGTATGCTTGACATATGAGGTATATAGGGAATATATATATGTTGTATATGATAAAGATGCAATGGTTGATGAATGCTTAAATACAAGTGCATATGCATATGGGCTAAAAAGGCGTTGTGACTAGTTAATCGACATTGCAAAGCAAAAGAAGAGCCCTATGGCCCAACAAATGTGCAAAGCAAAAGAAGAGGCCTATGGCCCAACAAATGTGCAAATGAAACAAATGATCAAGCTAGCTAGCAAATGCAAATGCAAATGTTCACATGGAAACCCGGGGCAATGTTCGTTTAATCTGGTCACAACAAAATAAAATGTACAAGCAAAGCATAAGTAAATAACAATTATTGAGTACTTGATTTTATCTATATTTATATGTTATTGACTGATGAATGGAATGGAATACATGGTATATATTGGAATTGTGATTTATGACTATGAGTTGTTTGGTACTTTAGAGCTCATTGGATGATTATTCTCACTGAGCCGCAACTCATCAATTTGCGTCATTTTTCAGGTAAAGAAAAGTGATAGCTCATTTTGAGTAGTGTATAGAAGACATGGAGCACAGGTCATTGGCCGAGCCTCATCACTCTCTCTCCTTGCATTCCACACAAGCATAAAAACATGTCATCTGTATTTTGGACTTATATGCTTGAATATGTATAGTCATTTTGGAATGAGTCTAAATATGTATAAATGAAATCAACTCGGAAATACTTATGTGTAAAGTTTATATTTTGATATATGTGATATATCGTATTGTGGTTTTAATGTTGACTTGAAAAGTCATTTAGTAATTTTACAGGATATAAGACTTGTAAAGTCGTTAGTTGATTTTACAGGATATGATATGAAAAAAAATTTTTGCTACTATTGTTAACAGGGTATTTTGCCTTTTCAGTATGCAGTATGTGACTATTTGATACAGGGATAGGTTATACTTAAATGCATAAGAGGTGTGATGTTACAAAATATGTGCAATAAGGACATATATTGAGATATGAATGTAAAGACGTATTGATTAATATCTAAAAGTGAAACTTAAAGTATAAAAGAATTTTGGATGAAATGTTTTTCTCACTAGTCAGAAACGTAGCTTTCTAATAATGTTTTATAATAATATAATAAGTTAGTATTGCAATCCTTTATTTTAATTTTATAACTGACAATTTTTCACTAAAAGAAAAAAATAAAACGACTAGTTTTTATAAAATGTAAATTTGTCTCTACTGGCTAGTTTTTGATACTAAAACTATAAATACTTGTTGAAAAAACATTTTAAATGTTGGAAAATCAAAGATTTCACAAGAGAAAAAGTCTTCTACTCTTCTCAAATCATTTTCCATCCATATTGAGTTTCGTTCTTAGATATTCTTCTTCTTAGCTCTAGTTCTTCGTGTAATTCATTTTTGAGCTTTTGAGTGATTTATTTTTTGTTCTAGTTTACAAGCTTAGCTATAAAATTTGTTGTTGAGTTGTTTAGCATTTTTGAAATAAAAGTTAATCAAGTGTTTTCAAGTTTTACTTTATAAAAACTTGGGTTGAGACTCAAGAGAGTTAGGTAGAACTCTAGGGCAGTAATTGACTTAATTCTTGCCCTTGAAAAAAAATTATTAATGGAGAGAAACTCTTAAAATTGAGTCTTGAGGAGTAGATATAGGCAAGAGACTGAACTTAAATTCAAACATGTCAAGCTATTCTCTCTTCTCTCATTCTCATTTTCAATATTCTGATTTGCTTGAAAAAACTAAGACTTGATTTTTATATTAAAAGGTGTTTAGCAAAAATCTATTTATTCTTAAATTTGTTTGATGTTTTTGTAGCAAATAAAATAGGTGATTTACTTGACAAAAACTAATTTTAGTGGTTGAAAAATATTTCTGGTCACAAACTTTTATTTTGTGAAAAGAAATTTCAAGTTATTTTGTGAATATTTTCTATACAATATTAAAATACTGTTAAAATACTGAAAAATGAAAGTTATTTTGCATATGCCAAAAATCCTTAAAAATTCAATTCACCCTCTCCCCTCTTGAGCTATTTTGGGACCTGCACTTATATGTGTACACACGACTCTGGGTTACCATATTTTGTATACCTATAAATGTTCTGGTAGTGCATATAGAAATCACACCCATTCCCCCTTCAAATTTAAGAAGTCTATAACTCTATAGGTAGAGAAGAATGATATTGCTCTCCTCAACATGACTGTTGGCTTACAAGTGAGCTATTTTTTGGTTGATACCTTTTTAGTTGTGAAATTGTGTTTGTCGATTTAGTGTTATATGTGGATGCATTGCATGGTGTAGCAATGACCAACTTTGACTTCTTGTTGATATCAAGTAATGATAAAAACTAAGAAATCTTGTAACTGCTCAGTATAATTGAGCTGAAAAATTATCTGGAAGCTTTTAATCAAAACTCGTTGAAGAAGAAAAAATTAGTATATAATGTACAATAACTAATCTATTTATATACATGAAGAATAATTGTTTCTCTCTAATCTACCAATCACAGAATGACATCTCAAACCTATTCCTTATTAATAGGTAACTAACTAACTATATAAATACTTGACTTGTTGAACCTCAGCTGTTAAAGATAACTAACAGCATCCATGCAACGTCACAGTAACAACACCTATGCAGCAACAGCTACTCAGCTTCCTATCAACAAACACTGTGAAATACTAATTACCAAAAGCTGAACATCCCCCCTCAAGTTGGTGTTTGGTGAGGTGATACCAAACCCAACTTGGAAACCAATGTAACACCACATCTTATGCATTTGAGTATAACCTATCCCTGTATCAAGTAATCATACATAGCATACTGGAAAGGTAAAATACCTTATTAACAATAGTAGTAAATTTTTTTTTCATATCCTGTAATATAATTCAATGACTTTGCAAGTCTCATATCCTATAATTTTATTCAATGACTTGCAAGTCTCATATCCTGTAATATTATTCACTGACTTTGCAAAGTTAACACTGAGGTTTTCACCATAATATAATATATCACATATATCAAAACATAAACTTTACACATAAGTATTTTCGAGTTGCTTTCATTTATACATTTTTAGACTCATTCCAAAATGACTATACATATTCAAGCACGTAAATACAAAACACATATGACATATTTTCATGCTTGTGTGGAATGCAAGGAGAGAAAGTGATGAGGTTCGGCCAGTGACCTGTGCTTCATGTCTTCTATACGCTACTCAAAATGAGCTATCACTTTTCTTTACTTGAAAAATGATGCAAATTGATGAGTTGCGGCTCAGTGAGAGTAACCATCAAATGAGCTCTAAAGTACCGAACAACTCATAATAATAAGTCACAAATCCAATACATACCATGTATTCCATTATATTCATCAGTATCATATAAATATCAATAAAGTTGAAACATATAATAATTACTCTTTATGTATGCAAATGCTTTGCTTATTTCATTTTGTTGTGACCAAGTTAAACAGACATTGCCCCGGGTTTCCATGTGAACATTTTCCATGTGAACATTTGCATTTGCTAGCTAGCTTGATCATTTGCTTCATTTGCACATTTGTTGGGCCATAGGCCTCTTCTTTTGCTTTACAATATCAATTAACTAGTCACAACGCCTTTTTAGTCCATATGCATATGTACTTGTATTTAAGCATTCATCAACCATTGCATCTTTATCATATACAACATATATATATATTCCATATATACCTCATATGTCACGCATATACCTTGCATATACTACATATATACCATTTATATATATTACATATGTCAACATATACCTCCAATATACCACAAGTATACCATTTATATGTACCATAATGTCACAAATTATCCATCATTACATTATCAAGGACCAATCATAACAATCATATGAATCACATAGCAAGCAACATTCATTTGCACTAAAGAATTCAATTGATAATTAGACTCACCGTTCTCCTTTGATTCTAACCCTTAACTTATTGTCTATCCGCTCCTTGTGGGTCTCAAATATGTTGCAAGCCTAATATGAGAACATAATCGATTAACTCATGATTAGGGAGACTTAATGTGGCTTGAACAAATTAATATGCATTGTTCATATCAATAGTTAAGATTTTTCATATGAGGCAGTGTGACCTTATGGGACTATTTAGCCTATAACGTTTTCTATACTTGACCAATTAATCTAATTCTTATTCCTAATTACAAAGAACATATAATTATAGAACATATTAAAATTTCAGACCAATTGGATCATTGTACAATATTTGGTGGAATATCTAAGTGTGTTTTATTTTCTGCCTTTAGGCAGTTTCAGGGTACCCACGTTGGTTCATCATAACTTATAATATATAAGTCATATTTCAGTGAAACTTTATAGAAACGTATATGGGTTAAATTGGAACATTTTGAATGTTTACAACTTTTATCAATTATGCTTCTAATGTCTTCAAATCATAAGCAATATTTCACTAGTCCAGAATAGAATTGGCTTCCGGACCAGTATGACTTCAAAAGGCCATAACCTGGTATATACATAACATATTAAGCTGAAATTAGTACCCAATTTTATAAATGACATATACCTATAACTTTCATGTTTTGATAATTTACAGAATCTGACTATGACGAGCTCACATTGGCCAAACACGTTGCTAGATCTACCCAGGGCACTAAGCAGGCAATTCAAACTATGGAACAGTCATGGTTCCTTTCCCCATAACTCAACATCTACAAGTCAAATGATCCTGAAATTGTTATACCGATACATAACCAAAATATATACAACTTTTATGTTTTGAGATACTTCCAATAATGGCTTTAACATATTCGAAATCAAAGAACACAGTTGCTAACTTGGTTAGGGTTTACACCCTGACTAGTTTTAGTAGAGAGAGGATTTATCTTCCTATACACCAAATCATGAAAAACCGTTTACATATCCATAAATCTAATACATAAAGGAACAACGTTTGTGTTTTAAACTTTTCCAGAATAAATTTTTATGTGCATCAAAATCGGGTTGCAAATCAGTTCCTATTAATGAACCTAAGCAACTCAAATCAACCCTATAGTAATAAGAATTGATTACTTACCAAGAACGACCTTTCAAGGGATCAATATGCTTCAAAAACTAAGTGAAACAAGGATGAATTGAAGTCTGAAATGGAGGAAATTGAAGAATAAGATGGGCTGGAGAAGAAGGCAGACATGGGAAGATAAAGCTAACTTTTTGTTTTTTTATCTTTTTCTCATCTCTTTTCTCCTTTCTCTTCTCTTTTCTCTTCTCTTCTCTTTTATTTCTCTTTTGTTTCATTTTCATTTTATTTTATTTATATTATTATTATTATTTACATATATATATATATAATTCGACTAATTGACACAATAGTACAACTTAATCATTTGGCCCAATTTAACTAAATTAACAATGTAAAATGTTTACTAATCTTAATCTAATCAATTTTCTTACAT
Source organism: Triadica sebifera (assembly GCA_023653625.1). Classification (NCBI taxonomy): domain Eukaryota; kingdom Viridiplantae; phylum Streptophyta; class Magnoliopsida; order Malpighiales; family Euphorbiaceae; genus Triadica; species Triadica sebifera. The sequence goes on along the minus strand of CM042898.1, from coordinate 10,480,434 downwards.
TAATTTGGTCACCTTATTCAATTTATTTCTAATGCTTTGTTATCCTCATTTAGGTTATAATTACACACGTGCGACTCGGCACAATTTCCAAATACTAGGACACGTAGCTAGTGCGTGCCATGAATTTGTTTCTATGAAAATATGTATGAAATGCACGTGTTCAATTGAATTATATGGAAGAGGCACATGTTCAAATGAAATGCATGTGGGTATGCATGTGGGGAAGGTCAAGGATGTTACAACCAAAGTTGTGAATTGAGGACCAGGGAGAGCCTTCGTTAAAATATCTGTGAGCTGTAGATGTGTATTGACATGACAAAGATTAATGAAACCTGTTTTGTATTCATTGTGGACCAGGAGACAATCTATCTCCAAATGTTTTGTCCGTTCGTGGAAAACAGTATTTTCAGCAATATGGATGGCAGATTTGCTATCACACCAAAGTGAGATGGGCTTGTGAATAGGAACTTTCATTGTGTCCAATAGAAAAGCTAAACATTTGAGTTCACAAACAGTAGAGGCAAGACAACAATATTTTACTTCATAAAAGGATCTCGAAACTATGTGTTGCTTCCTTGATTTCCAGGAAATAAAAGCCCCTCCTAAGAATACACAATAACCACTTATAGATTTCCTGGTCAGCACAGAAGAACCATAGGCACTATCACTGTAGGCCTTTAAACGAAAGTTGTTATGAACTAGGTAGAATAGCCCATGTGATAAAGTATGCTTCAGATACCTTAACACATGCATCGCTGCATCCTAGTGAGCTTCACATGGATCATATACAAATTGGCTTAATTACTGTACACTGAAAGATAAATCTGGTCTAGTGAAATTGATATACAATAACCGCCCAATAAGTCTCCTATACTGTTCTAGCTCTTTCAACTTAGGAGAACCGGTTGTGAATTTGTAACCTTGTGGCAATGGAGTGGATGTTGGTTTGCAACCCAACATTCCAGTATCTTTAAGAATATTTAAAGCATACTTTCATTGTGATAAGTAAGCACTAGAGGTAGACTTGGAAATTTCAACACTTAGAAAGTATCTTGCTCGACCTAAATCTTTTATTGTGAATTGAGCATGCAAGAAATCTTTGACTAGAGCCAGTTATAGATGGAGAAGTATTATGATGTATTGAGTTACAAATGTAATATTGCATCCAATATGGCTTCTGTCTGGTCCCTGTACTAACTTTGGTTGGAATATGTTGCCCAGATATTTAACCAAGAAGGGGGGTTGAATTGGATATTAAAAATTTTAACTTTTAAGTGCTGAAAGAAAAGTTAAGTTGAGTAGGGATAGGAAGATATGACACCAGATTTTTTATAGAGGTTCGGGTGTTAACAAACCCTACTCCTCTCCCCAATTTCAATTGGGAGTTTAACTAACATTCTAAGTGTTACAATAGAGTTTTACAAGCTCATTCATAACTATGGTGTTTCTAACAATGGATCACACCTAACCCAGAAATCCCTTGTGTTTTAATGGCTCACACAATAAACCAATTCCTTGTGTTTTAAAGGCTCACATGTTCTACTCTTAACCCCAAAATACCCAAACTCACTTGAGTAGATGATTACAGAGAGAAACACTTACAAACCTATAATGCTCTGAGAATGATGAGCAAAACGATTTTCACAGAGAATAAATGTTTGTTTTGAAAATATCAAATGCACAAATGGCTTACAACAAGATTTTGATTCGAAGTATTAGCTATTCTCTTGTTCTGGATTCATAAATGACTTGCATTTATACTTCCATGACGAATTATAGTAGTTTGATTGCATTTAATGCGAAAATAGTCGTTACACCAACTCTTATTTTTGTGCCTGACATGTTTCTCTTTCCACTTTCACGGTCGTGAGTATAATTGTCACGGTCGTGACTGTTCTTCCAAGCCGTGACTTGAGTGGTCTTTGACCACGAAGCATTCTGGAAGGATTTGAAGTGTTTGATCACTACCGTGAAATTATATCTTTACGAGCATGAACATCTTTCTAGCCGTGGTCCAAGTGGTGACTCTGGCCATGAAGCTTTCTAGAAGAATTTGTCATGTCTTCTCAAGGCAGACTTTCTTTCATGGTCGTGACTGATATGATCATTCACCATTGCTACCATTCTTCATGGCCGTGAACTTTAAATGTTAGATAGTTGGCGCTAAGCTTCATCACGGGTGTGACATATAAGGTCACGAGCGTGAACATGTTATTTCTTCATTTTTTTGTCTTTTTAAGATTAGTCTTCCATTCTCCATTCTTGCTATCATATTTCATACCTTGTTGAATAAACTTAGAAAATAAGTATGTTAAATACATTATTTCTATTTTATTTGTTAGCATCAAAATGATGGAAATACCCCTCAAGGTTCAACAATCACCCCTTTTTTCATGGTGACAAATAATCTAGCAATATGTGCTTTTGAGAAGTCTCCCCCTTAAAAATGGTTAAGATAAAAAAAATACTGAAGTGCAAGAATTGTAAAGAATAATGAAGTGTAGCATCAAAATATGCTTCATAGTTTTAGGTGTATACAAGTTATATGCAAGGTATATCCAATGTATACCAAAATTTTTCCTTAAAGCAAGTTAAGTTTATGCTAAGTATATTTAAGGTATATTCAGAGTATATCAAGTGCATATTCATTCATGTAACTTGCATCAAGGTATATGCAAAGTATACTTAAGGTATATTTAAGGTATATGAAGCTCATTTGCATACTTGCATATTTATTTGTATTGCTTTTAACTTTAAACACAATATATTGCTAGGTTCTCCCCTTTTTGTCATCAACAAAAAGAATAACAAAAAGATAAAACTTAATGGAAAACAAAAGAAAATATATTAATATAGAAAGACAAATACAAAAGAAATTGAAATTCTAAAAGGAAATGGAAATTCCTACAGCAACCAAGCTAGAAAAATAACATAGCTAACATAAAGTCTAACCGAACATCCTATTTCTAAGGCGAGCTAGTTCTTCCTCGAGCCTCTCCATGTGAGACTCCATGAAATACATAAGGTTCTATAACCTCTCATCAATCAAAGCCTTTAATTGCTCAAACCGTGGTGCTAAAAGGTCAGCCACTTATTGAGCCAAGTTTGGTGTGGAGGCAGAGGATTGTCCAATTTCCTGCTCAACCTCTGGAGTGAGTCGATGCTTGAGTAGCATAGAACTCCACCTCACTCTCATTCAGGATACCGTCAGAGGGAAGGTTGAACATATCTCCAAACTCTATAGCATTGAGGGTGTTCGGATGCTTGCAAAGTTGGAATTTTACCGTGCTGGTAGGAGAGACTTGCAGGGTGCTCAGGAATTCTACAGTTGGTTCCCTCAGTGTCAGTTGATGGATATCAACGAAGTCTTTCAGATGATAAGCCTGGAGTTGTTCCATCACGTTTGTCTAGAGGCCGAGTGTTTGGATGGTTTGCCACTCAAATGATCGAGAGGAAAGGAGTGGCGTTTGTTTGAGAACTAAGTATCTAGGATGACAATGCTCCGAAATAATGTTTAGAAGGTAATCTGTGTACCTTCTTGGAGCATGAGACTTCTTTCTTATACCATTGGAGGAGCCGATTTCCATTTTTTATGGAAAAATGAACTTTTCAAGAGTGAAAAATCAGATGGAATTTTTGGAGTAAATCTTAAGGTGTTTGATTTCTGATGATGGAAATGGTTTTTGAAGATATTTATAGATGGAATGAGTTGTTAGGGGGCCGAAATCTTAAAAATGGTATTGAATGGTGATAAATGAGAGAAGTTGAGAGAAGTTAGAGAGTTGGAATGAGAGAAATAACGGCAAAAATGTTTTATAGCCGACATCTTCACGGGTGTGAAATGTTGTGTTCACGGTTTACTGAAGAGACGCTCTACCCGTGAAGAGAGTGGTGAAATTATTCATGATCGTGAAAATTAAAGGTAACGAGCGTGAATGATGAACTATCACGGTGGTGACAAACTAGTCACGGGCGTGAAGTACAATCTTCACTACTTGTGATCGTGAAATAGAGCGTGACACAAAGCGTGAATGCTTCTGTAAGTTTTTGGTGGAAATGTTCACGTTCATGAAAAAACATCATGGGCGTGAACAAAGGGTTTCACGGGGGAGATAGAAAAAGGTTATGGTTATGAAACATAGTCTTCACTACCTTTAGCCGTGAAGCATGTCGTGAAGCAAGTCGTGAAAGCTACTGGTTCTTTTGGCGATTTAGATCACGACCGTGAATATATGTCACATGCGTGAATTGCCTAAAATCCTCATTAAATAAAATTAAGTCTAAAACAAGACTAAAACATTTCTAAGGAGCTTCTATCCCCTATAACATATATTTCCATCAAATTAGCTAGCTCATATCTAATAAGATGAGACAAAAAACAAAAAAAGACACAAGATTATCAATCAAGGTTTGACAATTTTGGCAATCATAAAGTTAATCTATCAATCATACCAAGCTCTCTTCTTTTGAAATTAAATCCCTCATTTAGAGACTTAGTGAAGATATCTGCCAATTGATTGTCTGTTCTTATAAATTCCAATACAACATCTCCATATTGAACATGATCTCTAATAAAATGGTGTCTAATGTCAATACGCTTACTTCTAAAGTGTTGAATGGGATTCTTAGATAGATTTATGGCACTTGTATTGTCACATCTAATAGGTATATGGTTCATATTATGACAATAATCCTTAAGTTGTTGTTTCATCCAAAGGATTTGTGTACAACAACATCCTGTTGCCACATATTCCGCTTCAGCGATGGAAATAGCAACTGAAACTTGTTTCTTACTAAACCAAGAAACTAAGCATTCTCTAATAAAGTGACAAGTACCTGAAGTACTTTTTCTATCTAAAAGACTTTAAATATAATCAGCATCTAAATATCCTATAATGTAGAAGGATGAATTTCTAGGATACCACAAACCTAGATCAATGAGCCATGTAAATATCTAAAAATTCTTTTTACTGCATTTAAATAAGACTCTTTAGGACATGATTGAAAGCGAGCATATAAGCATACACTCTACATTATGTCGGGTCTAGAGGGAGTAAGATATAAAAGTGATCCGATCATACCTCTATAGAGCTTTTCACTAATGCTCTTACCCTTTTCATCCTTGTCCAATTTTGTTGATGTGTTCATTGGAGTCTTGGCATTCTCGAATCCTTCCATTCCAAATTTCTTAAGTAAGTCTTTGCCATATTTGGATTGGTTGATGAATATGCCCTCATTTCCTTGTTTTATTTGTAGACCGAGAAGAATTTTAGCTCACCCATCATGCTCATTTCGAATTCCCTAGTCATACACTTAGCAAATTCTTGACAAAGCAATTCATTAGTAGACCCAAATATGATATCATCAACATAAATTTGAACAATTAGAGTATTATGCTTATGCTTTTTAGTGAATAATGTAGTTTTAACATTCCCCATTTGTAAAGTTGTTTTCTAAGAAAAAACAACTTAGTTTTTCATACCAAGCTCTTGGGGCTTTTTCAAACCATATGAAGCTTTTGAAAGTTTAAATACATGATTGGGCAAATCATAGCTTTCAAAACCTAGTGGCTATTCTACATAAACTTCTTCTTGTATAAAACAATTTAAAAAGGCACTTTTTACATCCATTTGCAAGAGTTTGAAATTCATATGGCATGCATATGCTAAAAGTATTCTTATGGCTTCCAATCTAGCTACATGAGCATAGGTCTCATCATAATCTATTCCTTCTTCCTGATTATATCCTTTTACAACCAATCTAGCCTTATTCCTAGTTATTGAACCTTGTTCATCTAGTTTATTTCTAAATACCCATTTGCTTCCTATGATTTGATGCTCCTTGGGTCTAGGTACTAAGGTCCATACCTTACTTCTCTCAAATTGGTTGAGTTCCTCTTGCATGGCAATCGCCCAACTTTCATCATTAAGAGCCTCATCAATATTTTTAGGCTCAATTTGAGAAACAAAAGCAATGTCAGAAACTAAATGTTTGAGATGAGATCTAGTACTTAATCCCCTTATAGGATCACCAATGATTTGCTGTTTAGGGTGATCTTTTATCAATCTCCATTCCTTTGGGAGCTCTTGCCTATTTTCCTCTTGAGCTTGAGGTAGAGAATCATCTTGATGTGAATCTTCTTGATCATTTTCTTCTCTTCCATTTTCAAGATCAAGTCTTTCCATGGTACCTACAACATCATCAAGAACACTACCTTTCACAAGATCAAGTCTACTAGATTCATTAAAAACAACATGCATAGATTCTTCAACACTTAATGACTTTTTATTAAATACTCTATATGTTTTGCTAGTTGTAGAGTATCCTAGAAAGATACCCTCATCAGATTTAGAGGCAAATTTTCTAAGGTTGTCCTTGGTATTCAATATGAAGCACATGCATCCAAATACTCTAAAGTATGATATCAAGGGCTTTCTTCGATTCCATAGCTCAAATGAAGTTTTGTTTAAGAGAGGTCTTTTGAAAACTCGATTTAAAATATAACAAGCAGTATTTGTGGCTTCTGCCCAAAAGTAAGTTGGTAAACCATACTCATTGAGCATTGCTCGAGCCATTTCAATTAAAGTTCAATTTTTCCTTTTGACTACCCCATTTTGTTGATGTGTCCTAGGAGATGAAAAATTCTGCGAAATTCCATGTTCAAGACAAAAGCTTTCAAAGTTTTCATTTTCAAATTCTCTGCCATGGTCACTTCTCATTCTTGAAATACAATATCCTTTTTCATTTTGAACTCTTTTAGTAAAATTTTTGAAAGTTTCAAAAGTATCACTCTTTTGAGCTAACAAAATTACCAGAGTAAATCTAGAGTAATCATCTACGATGAGAAAGGCATAATGTTTACCTCCTAAGCTTGCAATTCTGATAGGTCCAAATAAATCTAGATGCAGGAGTTGTAGAGGTTTTGAGGTACTTACTATGTTTTCGGATTTGAAGGATGACTTGTGTTGCTTTCCTCTTTGGCAAGGTTCACATGTCTTGTCTTTTTCAATTTTGACTTTTGGCAGTCCCTTTACCAGCTCTCCTATGCTGAGGCTTTGAATTAAATCCATGCTTGCATGACCAAGCCTTCTATGCCACAGCCAAGATTAATCACTAGTAGTCACAAGACACTTAGAGGAATGGTTAGATATTTTGTGTAAGTCTATTTTGTAGGTATTGACATCTCTATTTCCTCTAAATATCTCTTGACCATCAATAGAGGTTATAAGACATTCGTTGGAAGTAAATGTTACTTTGTTTCCTTTATCACATAATTAACTTACACTTAACAAGTTATGTTTTAAGCCATCAACAAGCAAGACATCTTTAATAAAAGTAGTACCATTAATGCCATAAGATAGCTAATGCCAATTACCTTACCCTTAACATTGTTTCCAAAGGTAACTTTACCTCCATCAATACTTTTGATTTCATTGAAAAATTCTTTGTCTCCTGTCATATGCCTTGCGCATCCATTGTCTACAAGTCAAGCATTTTTGTTTATTGTGGACTTGAGGCATACCTATAGAATCACAATTCAAGTATGGTTTTTAGGTACCCAAATGAGCTTGGGTCCTTGGAGGTTAGTACATGAAGGTTCTCAATGAGCCTTCCTTATCCATAAATGTTTATTTATGTGACCAAATTTCATACGATAATTACACTATTTAGGTCTAAAAATGCTTTTTGGTCTTACAATGCTTTTGAATGCCATATTTCTGTTAGACTGAGTTTGAGAATAATGGCATGCATAATCATGATGAATTGGTGCTTTTCTAGGTGCATTCTTCTTATACATAAAGGCATGATTAGCCTCTTGAGGTTTCTTTCTTAGGCTTCCTAATCCTTGATTATTCCTCTAATGTATAGAAGATTTAGTGTTTTTTGTGCATTTATCCCTTGGTGCTGTTCCAGCAAATGTGGAGATGTGAGGCTCACTTGACTTAACAAAAGTAGTCTTATGAGAAGATGATGATGTACCCTTAAATCCTAGACCATGTCTAATTAAAGGTGGTCTTTGAGACACAATGAGAGTATCTAAGCTCTCATTTCCCTTACAAAATTTTGAAATGGAGTTTCTAAGTTCTTCAACTTCATTTTTCAAAGTATTGTTTTCTTTAAGCAAGGATTTAGTTGAGGGTCTTGAAAAGTATTCATCTAATGACTTTTGAAGAGATTCATTAGATGATTTAAGCTTAAAGTTCTCCTTTTTTGAAGCATCCATTTTGATTTTCAAATCAGAAATGTTATTCTTATAAGTATTGAATTTACTTATATATTTTTCTAGTTCTAAATTCAATACTTCTATTAGCCTTTGCTCATCATCATCATCTTCACTATTACTATCATTATCACTACTATGATTATTGAAAAAGTATGAGTGAAGTGATCTTACCTTATCCGAGACGTGATCCTCTATAGCCATGAAGCATAGGTTGACCTCTTCACTTTCATTGTCATCGTTTTCATTTAAAGAGCTTTCGTCATCCCATGTGGCTTTGTGACCTTTCTCCTCATTATCTCTTTGGTATTTGCTTTTATGCTTCTTGAGCCTTGGCCATTCCGATTTAATATGCCCTTTCTTTCCACATTCATAGCACTTTACCTCTTATTTACTTATTTGTGCATCAGTAGAAGTCTGTTTGAGGTTTCTTTACCTGAACTTTCTAGAGTTGCTCATTCTTTTCTCAATGATTCTTTTCAGCCTTCTTGAGAGCATATCAATGTCCTCATTTGCATCATCATTCTTTTCTTCATCATCTTCAACTTCCTCTTGAGATTTTTAAATAGAGGCTTTTAGTGCTAGAGGCTTTCTTTTTTCTGGCTCCGCTTTAAGCTCTCTATCTCTTTTCATTGCAATTTTATGTGTCAGAAGTTTGCCAATAAGCACATCAGTATTCATGATGCTCATGTCTTTATTTGCCTCTTCTATACCGGCAACTCTTGAACCGTAATCTTTGAGAGGAAGACTTCTCAGTATTTTGTTATTTACATCTTCCAAGCTCAGGTGTTTCCCAAGTTTTCTCATGCATTGATGATGGCTAGAAGACGGTTGGTCATGTTAGTAATTGACTCATTGGATTTCATCTTGAAGTGCTCATATTCTGAAGTAAGAAGTTGAATCTACTTGGATTTAACTTGTTTAGTTCCTTCATGATAGTTTTCCAATGTTTTCCACATGCTGTAAACTGTTGGACAGTATTGTATTCTGCCACATTCTTCAATGGATAATGAGCTTGAGAGAATTGTCATTGCCTTCTTGTTTTTGAAATTTGCTCTTCTTTGAGGCTATATCCAATAATCTCTTGACAGGATTTCTTCTTCACCATCAACTCCTCTTCTAGTTGGTGGTGTCCATTCTTTTCGAACACTATTCCAGAATTCGATTCCTTCACTATCCAGATATGTCTCCATCCGAAACTTCCAATGAGCATAATTTGCTCCATCAAAGTAAGGCTTGAGAATTTGGAATCCTTCATTGGCCATATCTTGATCTTTGCTAGCGTTGTTTAGGCTTCGATACTAGACTAAGCTCTGATACCAACTGTTGCCCAAATATTCAACCAAAAAGGGGGGGTTGAATTGGATATTAAAAATTTTAACTTTTAAGTGCGGAAAGAAAAGTTAACTTGAGTAGGGATAGGAAGATATGACACAAGAATGTTTATAGAGGTTTGGATGTTAACAAACCCTACTCCTCTCCCCAATCTCAATTGGGAGTTTAACTAACACTCTAAGTGTTACAATGGAGTTTTACAAGCTCACTCCCAACTATGGTGTTTCTAACAATGGATCACACCTAACCCATAAATCCCTTATGTTTTAATGGCTCACACAATAAACCAATTCCTTGTGTTTTAAAGGCTCACACAAATAACCCTAACAAGTGTTCTAATCTTAACCCCAAAATACCCAAACTCACTTGAGTAGATGATTACAAAGAGAAACACTTACAAACCTATAATGCTCTGAGAATGATGAGAAAAAAGATTTTCACAGAGAATAAATGTTTGTTTTGAAAACATCAAATGCACAAATGACTTACAACAAGATTTTGATTCGAAGTATTAGCTATGTGTTCTGGATTCATAAACGACTTGCATTTATACTTCCCTGGTGAATTATAGCCGTTTGATTGCATTTAATACAGAAATAGCTGTTGCACAATTCTTATTTTCGCGCCTGACATGTTTCTCTTTCCTCTTTCACGGTCGTGAGTATGATTATCACGGTTGTAACTATTCTTCCCAGCTGTGACTTGAGTGGTGACTTTGGCCGTGAAGCATTCTAGAAGGATTTGAAGTGTTTGATCATGGTCGTGACATTATATCTTCACGGGCGTGAATATCCTTCCTAGCCATGGTCCAAGTGGTGACTCTGGCCGTGAAGCTTTGTGGAAGAATTTGTCATGTCTTCTCATAGGCGTGGCTTTCTTTCACGGTCGTGATTGATATGATCATTCACGGTTGCTACCATTCTTCATGGTCGTGAACTTTAAATATTGGATAGTTGGCGCTGAGCTTCATCACGGGCGTGACATATAAGGTCACAGGCGTGAACATGCTATTTCTTCATTTTTTTGTCTTTTTAAGATTAATCTTCCATTCTCCAATCTTGCTATCATGTTCCATACCCTGTTCAATAAACTTAGAAAACAAGTATGTTAAATACATTATTTTTATTTTATTTGTTAGCATCAAAATGATAGAAATACCCCTCAAGGTTCAACAGATTAAATGATTGATTAAAATGAGAGATAACAGTGGGTTCTATTAGAATTGAATCATGGAAAGTAGAATTAGGTGTGGTATCTGTGAGTAAATTTATAGGAATATCAATAGGAGCAGGTAAAGGGACTGAAGTGGATGGAGTATCATGTGTATGATAAGGAAAAATATTCTCATAAAAACATATATCTCTAGAATTTACTATTGTTTGATAATGAACTAATAATACTTTGTATGCCTTTTGACCAGTGCTATAAACAATGAAAGTTCCTTTATGTGCCCTAGGGTCCAACTTATCCTTCTGTGGTTGTGTATTTGTCACAAAGCATAAGCATCCAAAGGCCTTAAGTTGATCATAGTTTGGTTTCTTCTCGTATAAAATCTCAAAAGGTGTCTACTAATGTAAAACTGAACAGGGTAACCTATTTATTATGTATGTAGCAATAAGCATTGCTTCTCCACAATACTTTGTTGGCAAATGAGACTAAAATAAAAGTGCTCTAGCAACCTCTAATAACTGTCTATGCCAACCACCCCATTCTATTGGGGAGTATAACTACAAGTTTTCTAATTTAAAATTCCCTTATCTGTGAACATGTAAAAACATTGTTTGTTTACAAATTCACTACCATTATCACTTCGGATTATCTTTACTTTTTTGTTGAATTGTATATGCCTAACAAGAATATCTTAGTTCCCCTACTAAAATCATCCACTAAAGTAAGCATATAATGTGCTCCATTTACTTTAGCTTTTCTATAAGGCCCCCACAAGTCTACATGAATGAGCTCAAATGACTCCTTTTGTTTGGATGTTACTAATACCAAAGGATGTCCTTATCTATTTTGCCTTATGGCAAACTTCACAAGCTAAATCCAACATACTAGAATTAAAATGTAAATGCTTTATAACAAATTCTGATGCATGCCCCAATCACTTATGCCAAAGAGTAGTGAAATGTGTATTTTTATTTACAAAAACATCCAAAGTACAATTGGCAGTAAAAGTAGTAAAAACTAGTTTTGGAGTACAAACTGTTTGCAAAGGAACTTTACTACAAGCAACTAAATGTGGAAATAAAATTTTGTTAGTGTTAAGGGTTTTTGTAGTAAAAGAACTTGGATGCAGAACATATAATGCACCATACACTTTTCCAACTGTAACCAGCTTATTAGTCTTCTAGTCCTATAGAAAACAAAGATTTGGCAGGAATATAAAAGTCATATTAGTGAATCTGAGTAACTTGTTAACTGAAAGAAGATTATACTTAAAAGCTGGGATATGGAAAACATTATGTAAGATTAGGTTTGGATGCAATCTAACTTGACCTATATGATGTATTATACTAACAAATCCATCAGGAAGATAAGCTGACTTGTTAGATTTAGGTTGTGAGGTATTTTGCATTAAGCCAATGTATTAACACATATGGCTTGATGCCCCAGTATCAACAATCCAAGAACCACATTCTAATAAGTCAAGTGTGTTAAAAGCATATTGTGTATACTTATCAATCACATCACCTTCACAATTGATATTATGAGCAAAATTAATCATTGCATCTTCTGTTTTCATTTTCCCTTTGAGACATCTTGTCATTTCTTGTTGTATTAACTTTGCCATTGAACTCCAGTTGTCATTTGTTCCTTCATGATTATACTCATGCAACTCTAAAGGAGTTTCTTCTACATCATTTTCAATATGATTAGCCATATTCTTTATAAAATTTGGTTTGAGACTCGATTTGTCTTTCCCTTTGAATTCTTTATACCATGCAAGGTAGCCATGCAACTTAAGACATGTCTCTCTCACATGTCTATTTGCATTACAAAAATCACAAAATCTGTCTGCCTTATCTTTCTTAAAATTCTCTTCTCTTCTAACACCTTTTCCTGTTTTGTAATTACTATTTCTTGAAACCAACAGAGCATTATTCTCTGCTATTTCATTATTCACATTGATTTCTTTTACTTCTGAATACTCATCAACATAGAATATGATCTATTAACATTTGGCAACGACTCCATTACCAAAATCTGATTTCTCACTGCTTCATACACATCATTTAGCCTTACTAGAAATTCAATCAATTGAGCATTAGAATTTGACTCTTCTATGGCTCTATTTATTCCACATACACATCTACCATAGGTGCACCTTGGCATTGGTTGTAAACAAGCTAATTCATCCCATAGCTTAATGTGAAATAACAGACGACCATTACTTTCACCATACCTCTATTTTAATTCCATCCAAAGCTCCCTAGTTGTATCAGCATATAGAAAAGACTCTACAATGTCATTGGATATATAATTTAAAATCCATGAAATTATCATATAGTTAACTCGCCTACATTGTGGTAGATTAGGATTTCCAGCTTTTGGTTTCTGATAAGTTCCATCAATAAAATTTAACTTGACCTTAGCTTCCAATGCAATCCTCATCGAACGACTCCAAGATAAGTAATTCCTCCCATTAAGCAAATTAATTACAAGAGACATACTTAGATTATCAGAATTATGAAGGAAAAGAGGATCTCCATTTCCATACTCCATTTTTTTAATCACAATGTTCGCAATACAACAATAAGAAAAAAAGAGAGAAATTAATCGATTTCTAAGAATTTAAATGAAAAATGGACTTGTAGCTAGAACAAATCTTCAACCATGCTCTAATACCATGATAAAAACTAAGAAATCTTGTAACTGCTTAGTATAATTGAGCTAAAGAATTATATGGAAGATTTTAATCAAAACTCATTGAAGAAAAAAAAATGGTATATAATGTACAATAGCAATCTATTTATATACATGAAGAATAATTGTTTCTATCTAATATACCAATCACAAAATGACATCTCAAACCTATTCCTTATTAATAAGTAACTAACTAACTAAATAAATACTTGACTTGCTTAACCCTAACTGTTAAAGACAACTAACAGCATCCATGCAACGTCACAGTAACAACACCCATGCAACAGCAGCTACTCAGCTTTCTATTAGCAAACATCGCGAAATACCAATTAACAACAACTGAACAAGTAACATCATTTAAGTTCCAGTTAAATTGTTAAATCTCTAGATTCTGAATCATTCCTATGGTGAACAGTTATGTTCTCTATTCAAGAACTTTAATGTTGGGAGCTTGATTTTGATTGGAATTTCTGCATACAAATAATATAGGGTACATATTATTATTTTTCAAAATGTCTCTTTTTTAAAAACATTTTTCAACTATAGTTTATCAATTTTTCATGGTTTTCTATCATGCTTGGTTACATGATTTTTCTGCTTTACAATTGCAACCATGGTTTTAGCTAAAGTTGCTTTTCTGTTAGTGCCTATGTGATCACTTGGTCAAGATAATTGGAAAATAGTTGTTGCATTTATGGGCAGCTATATTGGGGGATATAAGTTGGTTTCAAATGGCTTTGATATTACTTATTGTGCATAGTTAAGGTTCATAGAGTTAAAGAAAAATAAAATAATAAACAGTTACTTTGGGCAAATAATATATGTGGCCCATGTTGCTATCTTACATGTACATATAGTGTTTTGGTCTTTTTAGATTACTATAATACTTGTTGTCTCCTTTATGATGTGTAAAGATTACTTTGTTTCTTTTTATATATTAGGATGTGTTTCCAAGTTCATTTTTCCCTTTTCTCGCATTAATTTTTAGGGTGCTTTCTGTTGAACCTTGAGAGATATTTCTGTCATTTTGATGATAACAATTAAATAACAGTAATGTATTTAACAATGTTTGTGTTCTAATTGTGTTAAACGAGATATAATTTGATTAGAACATGAAGCAAGATTGAAAGACAACTTTTGAAGATAAAAATCAAGAAATAGCAAAGTGTCACACCCGTGACTACTAATGTCATGCCCATGAAAATAACTTAGCACCAATTTTCCACAATTCAAAGTTCACGGTCATGAAGGATCAAACCAACCGTGAATGATCAAACAAGTCATGCCCATGACCAAACATTTCCAATTCTTCCAGAGAGTGTCACGGCCAGAGTTACCACTTGGACCACGGCTTGGAAGAACATTCACACCTATTACACATATAGTCACACCCATGACAAAACATTTTCAATTCTTCCAGAGAGTGTCACGGCTAGAGTCACCACTGGGACTACGGCTTGGAAGAACATTCACGCCCGTGACCAAACATTTCCAATTCTTCTAGAGAGTGTCACGGCCAGAGTCACCACTTGGACCACGACTTGGAAGAACATTCACACCTATGAACGAGGACAGAGAAACATGTCAGGTGCGAATTAAAAGTTGGTTCAATGGTTATTTTCACATTAAATACACCCAAACAACTATAATTCACAGAGGGACTATAAATGCAATTCATTTATGAATCCCAAAAAGAACAACAATTATTTTTTATCTTTAATCTTGTTGTAGCCTTGTGCATTAATTATTTTTGAAAAATACTCTATTTTTCATGAAAACCTAATTGCTTATAACTTTTGAGCATTGTAGGTTGATGAGTGTTCTCATTGTAATCAATTACTCAAAAGTGAGCTTGGGTACATTGGGTTAAGAGTGAAACACTTTTAAGGATTTATTATGTGAGCCATAAAATACAAGGAATTGGTTATTATGTGAGCCATTGAAAAACACAAGGGAATTTATGGGTTAGATGTTAGCCATTGAGAGAAACACTATAGTTGGGAGTGAGCTTGAAAAACTCCATTGTAACACATAGTGTGTTAGTAAAACACCCAATTGAGATTGGGGAGAGGAGTTGGGTTTCTTAATACCTGAACCTCTATAAATTTTATGTGTGATATCTCTCCTTCCTTCCTCTATTTTATTCTACATTTTTAATTAAGTAAATTTTATTTTCTAACCAATTCAACTATTTTCTTGGTTCATCTGGGCAACATTTTCCTTTTTTAATTTTTGATTTGAAATATTTATGCTTATGGTAGTAATTAGTTATACTCATATGGATACTTGGGTTGTATTTCGATAATGGGGATGAGGTATTAATTATCTTGGTTGTGATTAATTTGAATACATGTTTACTCCTTATATTTTAATCTATTTTGCAACATAAGTTTAATTTTTTGAAAAGATTAAAAAAATAAAAATTTAATTTAATTAATTTAATTTATAATTAAAAAAGTAATTAGTGATGCTGTTAGGGACACCAGATGATGTCGCTAAAGTTTAATTAATTTAACCTATGTGATTTCAGCGACATCTTTTTGCATCATTAATTTAGTGACTTTTTTCCTTGTCACTAACAGAATCGCTAGCTTCGCCACCTCACGATCTCTAGTCACCGATTTTGGGGCGCTCTTTTCCTTATTGTGACATTTACACTAAGTTGATATTTAGTGACTCCACAAGAAATAGCGATGCATGTTTTGCTTGCGTCGCTATATCAGTTTAGTGATGAAGTTTTTATAGACATCATTGTGTAGTCACTATGGTGTGGCCAAAATTGAATTAGCAATGCCATATTTCATTTAGGCCATCATTAAAGCCTTAAAATCTTGTAACGGTGATCTATTTTTTTTTAGTTAATTTTTTTAAGTCAAAAAAATTAAATGCACTTTATATGTCTATTTGTAAAAGTGTTTTTTATTAATTTGTGCATTATTAACTCAAAGCATATATCTAATCTAAGAATTTGAAAATATTTAAAATTATATTGAATTTTTTTTTATATAACAAAAATCATTACTTGGTGGAGCCTGACCACTTTTTTGGGTTGGAGTCCGATCATCAAGCACGTTAAACCTCGAGAGGTCTAGTCTAGCAACCTGTCATTAGGGATCTCCACTTCGATATGAGCTTATCATATGGCTTCACTATGTACACTGTAAGTCTACAAGGAAAGAGTTGTTGCTCAGATCAAACTGGTGACCACTTCTACCTTGGAGCATGTCTTTACTAATCATATTAAATTTTATAAATTCAATATATATATATAAGTGATGAATAAAATAGTAAAATCTATGTAAAAATGAGATTTAAACTCTTGATCTCAAGAAAATAAAAAGTTCACTTACAAGTTACCATCTCAATAGCAGTTTTTGTTAATAATAATAGAACTAGATATTATGTGTATATTTTAATTTTTGTAACACAAATTAAATATATAAACTATGTGTGACTATGTCATTTTTAAGTCTATATGCATTAATTATAGATTTTTAATAATCTAAATATACTAGAACTTATAAAAAAATACGTAGTAATTGTTGAACCTTGAGGGGTATTTTCATCATTTTGATGATTACAAATAAAATACTAATAATGTATTTGACAATGTTTGTGTTCTAAGTGTGTTAAATAGGATATACCTTGATTAAAAGACAACTTTTGAAGATTAAAATCAAAAAAATAGCAAAGTCACATCCGTGACTACTAATGTCACGCCCGTGAATATAGCTTAGCGCCAACTCTCCACCATTCAAAGTTCACGAGCATGAAGGATCAAACCAACCGTGAATGATCAAACAAGTCAAGTTCATGATGTAGGGTTTTGAAGAATTAATCATATTCATAAACGCAACGAAAAATAAAATTTTTCAAAACCCAAAACAAAATATCATACTTGTACCATTAAACTAATTTATATAAATGTAAATGTTAAAAATTATACCTTGTAATTTTTATTTGTTCTTCAAATCTTTACTTTGTTGGGTTGTAGCAAACCAAATAATCCACACTAGGATGTCTCTAATGATAATCCACACGAAGAATGAAGAAGAAACTATCAAGAGAAAGGGTTTGAACAAATTCAAAGTACCTTAATAGTGTTCTTGAGAGAATTTTTGTTGTCTTAAAAATATTTTTTTCACAAAAAAAATATTTTCATGTCTATTTTCTGTCATTTGATGTCTTAGTAATTGGAAACAAATGAATAGTTATTGGCCATAATTGGCCTAATTAAGGCCAAAAACTGTCGTTGGCCAACGGATGGGAGGCAACAGGCGCACTGGGCCTGCTGAGGGCTGCTGCTAGGTAGCCCATCTGGCCCGCTAGGCAGGTCACCAGCCTGCCTAGCCCGCGCGGGCCCACACTGGTTCGTGACACTCCCAAACGATTTTTTCGTGTGATCTCATCGTGATCCATCCTAAAATAATTCTCTCATATTTTGGATCCTATCCAAGACCATTTTACTCATTCTCCATATCTTCAATGCGTGTGACCCATTAGATTCTCAGAATATTGCTGATCTTTTTACTCATTCTCCATATCTTCTATACCCATATATTATTATTGGAAACAATATTAATTTCAATGATAAAAATACCTGAAGTAGATGGGGCATGAGATGCCTTCTTCTTTAAGGACTCCAAGTAAGCCTTGCAGTCTCACTTCCAATGGCCATCCTTGCCACAATGGAAGCATGTCCCTTTTGGAGCAATCTCCTTGGCCACACCTCCCTTAGGCTTTATGGACTTCTTCTTATTCTTAAGGTTCGTCCTTTTAGAACTTGAAGAGTCCACCAGCATCACAGCCTTACTATCCTTCTTGACAAATGGCTAAGCTATTTTAAGCAAGTTAATCAGCTCAGGAATAGTGGTAGAGATTTGGTTCATGCTATATTTAAGCACAAAATGTGAATAACTATCAAACAAACCGGTTAGAATTAATTCAATACTTAATTCATGGTCCATCACATATCCCAAGGTGGCCAACCTCTGAATATAGCCATTCATCTTCAATGCATATTGCACTGGAGATGTCCCATCAACCATCTTAGTGCGGAAGAGCAACCTTGAAGTTTTAAACCTTTCGGAACGTGCTTGCTCATCAAAAAGCTCTTTTAGATGGTATACTATGGAATTAGCATCCATAGCCTTATGCTGCTTTTGCAACTCAACGACATAGTAGCAAGCATAATGCAGCTTGCCATTTCACTATAATCGAGATGCTTTTTATATGCCTTTTGAACATCTTCAGAAGCATTAGCAGCAGGGGGATTAGGGAGTGCCTCATCTAGGACATAGCCAATCTTTTCGGATTTGAGAACTATTCTCAGATTCCTTAGCTAATCCAAAACAATTGGGCCCAGTCAACTTATTTGATTCCATTAGTGATCGCAAATTCACACTTGTCATGATGATGATTCTAGCAACCTAGATGTAAAATAGAACATGTTAGAATGTACATAAAATGCATTTTTATTAGGTCTTTAATAAATCGCATTATGGCTCCCACTATTTTATTGCGAATCCATAACCCACTATGAACCCGAGAGAACTTATATGGAAGTTCTCCTAGTGGGTCGATATCCAACTAGCTAAGAATAACCTTGAGGCAACTCAACAAGCTATCCTTAGTTTGGTTGGTAGGTATCTAATCCATACCAATTGCATTATTCATGCAACTATCGAATCTTGTGCTATCAACTTATTGATGTGTTCACATACATTGGGCTATTGACTCTTGATATGTGTACATCTCATGTATACAAACCCAACTTCACCTCCAATACACATTAACCTTGGCGCAAATCCAACAAGTTAATAATATCGATTAAGTCTAACCCATTAATCATGAAATCTAATTTCAATGGATTGAACATATTCTTATAGAGTGAGCTTGAGGCAACTCAACAACCCTAATTCTAGAAGAACTCTGGTTCTCCCCATATTAATGGAAGGCATAAGACTTAATTGTTTATTTAGTGAGGGATTTCTTTGTTAAGTCTCATCAAGTTATTATTTCATGCTTTTATATATCATACATTCATCACATTGATATATAAAGATAGTTACATTAACTATATGGCATGATTATGGACATACTAAAGTCAATCTCTTGAGCCAAAGAGAAATTGACTAGGTCTTACCTAGGTATATGCATGAATTTACAAATTAATTTCAATTTTTCAATCCAAATAATCATTCTTAATCATCCCATGATCAGATTAAAGAAATAAAAATGTGTAAATTATATTTTACAAATTAATTTCAATTTTTCAAAACCTATTGATCCAAAATCATTAAAAACATGCAATTCCAATGCACTTTCAATTAAAATTAATTTTAATGGATACAAGGAGGCACTGATACCAATGTAGGGTTTTGAAGAATGAATCATATTCATAAACGCAGCAAAAAATAAAATTTTTCAAAACCCAAAACAAAAGATCATACTTGTACCATTAAAACTAATTTATATAAATGTAAATGTTAAAAATTATACCTTGTAATTTTTATTTGTTCTTCAAATCTTCACTTTGTTGGGTTGTAGCAAACCACAAAAATCCACACTAGGATGTCTCTAATGATAATCCATGCGAAGCATGAAGAAGAAACTATCAAGCGAAATGGTTTGAACAAATTAAAAGTGGTAGCTTTGAAAGTGTTCTTGAGAGAATTTTTGTTATATCTTAAAAATATTTTTTTCACTATTTTCTGCCATTTGATGTCTTTTATATTTGAATCAAATTAAAAAATAAGATGAAAAGTCAAAATGGAGAAAATGGAAACAAATGAATAGTAATTAGCCATAATTGGCGTAATTAAGGCCAAAAACTGTCGTTGGCCAATGGATGGGAGGCAGCAGACGCGCTGGGCCTGTTGCGGGCTGCTGCTGGGCAGCCCAACAGCCTGCCTAGGCCGTACGGGCCCACGCGGGCCTATGACACTCCCAAACAATTTTTTCGTGCGATCTCATCGCGATCCATCCTAAAATAATTCTCTCATATTTTGGATCCTATCCAAGACCATTTTACTCATTTTCCATATCTTCAATGCGTGTGACCCATTAGGTTCTCAGTTATGTTAGCCACTTAAATTAACAATTAATTTAAGCAGGTCATGAGCGGTATCTAGCAACACATCATGATCCCCAATTGACCGAAAAGTCAGTGTTTTGACTACGAACATTTCCATAGACAATTTATGTGCAATTATTCCTTTCACCATTCTATACCCCACTTGGTTCAGAGTATGGATATGTGTCAACTCCCACTAGACTGACTACATCATGTCTAGTCCAAGTAATGTTAGTTCTTGTCCTTGAGGCTCCTTACTCCATTAGATATGTCATTGAAGACTATCTTTATGAAATTTCCACTCCGGCCAGAGATTCCTGAGTAATGACCACAACAAAAGGCCATGGGTATACATTCCTTCTATCCAGAGTGGTGAATCGTTTATTGGTTACCCAATTACATTCGAATACCTCAAGTTGTATCCAATCACCACCCTATGAGCTACCTTTCTGAGGCAACAAGGAATAGTGTCAAAATACAAAATCAATATTCAAAATATCCTTGAGTACCTCAAGTCTAAGGATACTTGCACCATTGCTATGATGAAACTATCATTGACATTTGAATAGATTATCCATATGATTGTCTTATAGTTGGTCATCTAATGTACTTAGCTACACTTAGCAAGCATCCACATGTTAACTTTAAACATCTCATGTTTAGAGATTATGAGATTTACTACTCGATCCAATCAAGGAGTGTAACATATGCTAGTCTATCTAGATTAATAATGCCCTATCTCATTGATCCTATAACTAGGGATAATTTTGATACTAACATAATTACACATGATAAGAATCTCAATATCATGATCTCATCATGATTTCCTTCATGTTATGTTATGTATCAAGGACTTCATTAATTGATTTAAGATCACTTATCAATTCATATATCAAATGAACATCAAATTAATGGAAAAAGCCTTTTATTAATCAAATAAATTTGTACAATAAGTGCTAAAGGTGATTTCCTTTAGAGCACTCCTCTAACACATGAAAGATAGTCACGCCCATGACCAAACATGTAAAATTCTTCCAGAGAGCTTCACGGCCAGAGTCGCCACTTGGACCACGACTTGGAGGAATATTCACACTCGTGAAAGTATTAGTCACGCCCATGATCAAACACTTCCAATTCTTCTAGAGCACTTCATGGCCAGAGTCACCATTTAGACCACGGCTTGGAAAAACATTCACGACTGTGACACATATATTCATGCCTATGAAACAGGACAGAGAAACATGTCAGACACAAAAATAAGAGTTGGTTCAACAACTATTTTTGCATTAAATGCACCCAAATGGCTATAATTCACAGAGGGGATATAAATGCAAGTCATTTTTAAATCCCAACAAGAAGAACACAATGATTTTTACATCTTTAATCTTATTATAGCCTTGTGCATTAATTATTTTCTCAACAAACTTCTATTCTTTGCGAAAACCTAATTGCTCATAATTTCTGAGCATTATAGGTTGGTGAGTGTTTTCATTGTAATCAATTACTCAATAGTGAGCTTGGGTATATTGGGTTAAGAGTGAAACACTTGTAAGGGTTTATTGTGTGAGCCATAAAATATAAGGAATTGATTTTTGTGTGAGCCATTGAAAAACAAAAAGGAATTTCTAGGTTAGGTGTTAGCCATTGAAAGAAACACCATAGTTGGGAGTGAGCTTGAAAAACTCCATTGTAACACTTAGAATGTTAGTAAAATACCCAATCGAGATTAGGGAGAGAAGTAGAATTTGTTAATACCCAAACCTCTATAAATCTTGTGTGTTATATCTCTCATTCCTTACTCTATTTTATTTATTCCACATTTTAAAATTAAGAAATTTTTTATTTTTTAACCAATTCAACCCCTATTTTTATTTCATTTTTTGGGAAACAATTAGTATTAGAAATCGTCTAGCAACAAAGCCTAATAAGTGCTAGCAAAGATCAAGAACTGGCCATTGAAGGATTTCAAAGTCTCAAGCCTTACTTTGATGGAGCGAACTACGCTTATTGTAAATTCCAAATGGAGACATATCTCTATAGGGAAGGAATTGAAGTTTGGGATAGTGTTTGGAAAGAATGGATGCCACCCACTAAGAGAGGAGTTGATGGTGAAGAAGAAACTTTTTCAAGAAATGATTGAACAGAGCCTCAACGAAGAGCTAACTTCCAAAACAAAATGGCAATGACAATCCTCACAAGCTATCTATCTATTGAAGAATGTGGCAGAATCCAACATTATCCTACTGCATATAGCATATGGAAAACATTGGAGAAATATAATGAAGGAACCAAGCAAGTAAAATCCAAGAAGATTCAATTTCTCACTTCAGAATATGAACTCTTCAAATTGAAATCCAATGAATCCATCACCGACATGATGAACCACCTTCTAGCCATCATCAATGGCATGAGAAAGCTTGGAACGCATTTGAGTTTGGAAGATGTGAACAATAAAATATTAAGAAGCCTTCAACTAAAAGACTATGGTTCAAGAGTTGCGGGTATAGAAGAAGCCAATGAAGACATAAGCATTATGCCTACCGATGTGTTTATTGGCAAACTTCTAATGCACGAAATGGCGATAAAAAGAGATAGAGAACTTGAAGCTGAACTAGAAAAGAGAAAGCCTTTAGCACTCAAAGCCTCTACTTAAAAATATCAAAAGGTAATTGAAGATGATGAAGAGAAGAGTGTTGATGAAAATGAGGACATTGCCATGCTCTCAAGAAGAATAAAAAGAATAAAAAGAATAATTGAAAAAAGACTTGGAAATTCTCGAAACTCCAAACAAAGAACCTTGAAACACTCCTCAAATGACTCTCAAAGAAATAAAGAGGAGGTAAAATGTTATGAATGCAGGAAGAAATGACATATCAAACCAGAATGTCCAAAGCTCAAGAAACATAGGAAAAGATTTCTGTGACACCTCAATTATATATTAGGAATAATTCCACATATATAAGAAGGATGCCACAAACTTAACTAGATAATCTGCTCGAAAAGAATTTTTTTTTCATTTTAAATAACTTAATCTATTTATTTATATTGGTTTAGGCAAGTTATTCTAATTAACAATATATAGATATCCTTATATTGTATACACATATGGCACCCAATTATGTTACTTAATTATTTACATACACAATATTAATATATGAGACATGTCTACCACACCATATACATAGTCAAACTAAAATAATAATAATAATAATAATAATAAATAACCAACCCTCTAACTATGCTTCTTGTGTCTCCGCTGATATAGGCTTGGATTTCCTTCTTGACCACTTCACCTCCTACCGTCTATAGTTCCAATTCCTGCGTGAGAAGAACCCACACTAAGCTAACTCTAGCTTAGTGGTACATATAGGTATTAAGTTTTTTCCAAGCAGTCACACAAGTGCATGTCTCAAATAATTCATGATACACTGAATTTTTATTTCATATAAAAGAAATAACCACATCACATAACAGTATAAACATAATAATCATATTCAATAACTAAATTCTCATTACCTCCTGTAAGCATTTCATGTTTGTCACTTATGTCAATAATAAGTTTTCACATTTCATTCCATAGTCTTTAATTAATATCAACCCAAATCTCATTCCCGGACTGTCCGGATATGGGGTGTGAAATAGGGGCGCTCGCGGAGCTTAAGCCACCCTACTCACCATAATCTCAAGTCAAGGGCGCTCATGGAGCTTAAGCCACCTTGACTGAATGTAATTATGTCATCTGTGTATAATCAGGATCAGGGGCGCTCCCAGAGCTTAAGCCACCCTGTCCCTAAATAATATCCATATCGGTACCGTAATTCCCCCCTTAATGGTGCACCATTTATCCTATGTTAGTCCTCAGGTGGAGAAATGGGCAATTAACACCATTAATTACTTGTTTCTATAACCAATACTCATTTCATATTAACTCAATCATATATTCACAATTTATTTCAAAACCATGTAATAGCATGATATTTTATCAAATGTTAACACAATATTAAGTTCATAGTTAATAACATTCTTACAACTTTAAAACATGCCATAATATATAATTTCATCATTGTGACATGTAATTTATGTCATACACACACAATCATACATAAGGGAAAAATAAATTGTGAATAGTACCCAATTCAAAAATTCATAACTTTCAATGCATAGCTTCAATTATTCTGAAAATTTTTATACAGTTATATAAGGTAATTGGGAACATTTTTTATGTTTAATACATTTCCAGATTCAGTCTTTAAGGTTCTTAAATTTTGGAGGATATATAAATGGTTCAACAAAGAGTATCAACCGGACCAGTTTAATTGTTCAGCTCATAACTTACAAAATACATGACATTTGAAGATGAAACTTTCACATAAATTTGGATAAGACATAGGAGTAAAACTTTTATGTTTTGTAATTTGGATAATTCGATCTAAAAATAGGTGAAATATAAGGATGAAGTTACTAGAACTGCATAGGTATATGAAACCAGCTCAATCAAGGAACAGTTATAGTTCATTTCAGAATAACTTAACCTACACAAGAGAAATTCATACGAAATTGTGCAGAGACCTCAATAACATATATACCTACAACTTTCATGTTTTACAAAACCTCAGAATAAGCCACTAAGATGATCAATGTTTACAAAAACTGTAGGTTATTTGGTTGATATGTTTCCCAGAACCAGTTTCACCCCAATAACCATATCTCTCCATATACTCCAAATCATTCAATAAAATTTGGCAGAGCGATACGCATGACATAGATAAACAACTTTTATGTTTGACAGAGCCCCAAATTTGAGTCACAAGATAATAAAAAATAGAGTGTAATATTCTGTCAAAATATAACCTAAAAAGTTATAATAACACAATAATCATGGGGAAAATATTTCTTACAAATATCAGATTTAATTAGACTGATTTTTGATGCAAATCTTGAAGAAAATGATGAGTAATTTGATCTGAGATATAGAGGAAGAAAAAGGGATGATGATGAAGAAGAAGGAGAAAAGAGAAGAAGGAAGAAATGGCCAAAAAATGCATCAGCCCCCTTTTTCCCATTTTTGGTCTTCAGCCATTTTTTTTTTTGCTAACCATTTTACTGTTCACTTTACTTTTTTTTAAAATTTTCTTATTATTATTATTATTATTATTATTATTATTATTATTATTATTATTATTATTATTATTATTATTATTATTATCTTCACATATTTCTTTATATCTAATATTTTTAATTTTATTTAATCAAAAACATAATTTAATTATGTGGTCTAAATTATTCAAATTAAACTCTAATTAGTGGGTGTTACAATTTCAAAAAGATGATGGAGAGAAAAGTCACAAAGCCACATGAGATGACGAAAGCTTTTCAAGTGGGAAAGATGATAATGAAGGTGAAGAGGTCAACATATGCTTCATGGCTTTAGAGGATCACTTCACGGATGAGGTAGGTCCTTCTTAATCATACTCTTTTAATGATAATAGTAGTGATAATAATAGTAATAGTGAAGATGATGATGATGAGCAGAGTTCAATAGAAGTATTGAACCTAGAATTAGAAAAATATAGAAGCAAATTTAAAACTTATAAAAATAATAGTTTCACAAATAGAGAATTTTGTTTTTAAAACTTCTAATAAAGCTCTTCAAAAATCGTTAGATGAGTATTCCTCTAGACCTTCAACTAAATTTTTGCTTAAAGAGAAAAATATCTTGAAAAATGAAGTTGAGGAACTTAGAAACTCAATTTCAAGATTTCATAAAGGGAAAGAGAGTTTAGATACTCTCATAGTTTCTTAAAGACCACCTTTAATAAGACATGGTCTAGGATTTAATAAAACATTATTTTCATCTCACAAGACTATATTTGTTAAGTCTAGTGCATCACAAACCTCCACAATTGAGGTAATAGCCCCAAGGGCTAAGAGCATAGCACACACAACCCCTTTATTTAAAAGAAGAATAGTCAAGGGTCTCTTGGCTTAAGAGGGAAACCTCAAAAGGCCAAACTGCTTTTATGTATAAAAGGCATGCACCTAGGAAAGCACCTATTCATCATGCATGTGTATGTCATTGCACACAAACTCATTTCCAAAAGATGTTAAGACCTAAAAGCATGTCAAAATAAAAAAAAAACATATATAGAACTAAACAATGCTATTATTGCATGAAATTTGGTCATATCAACAAACATTGTTGGATAAGGAAGGCTCATTGGGAACCTTAAAGTGCTAACCCCCAAGGACCTAAGTTCGTTTGGGTACCTAAAAACCACACTTGAATTATGGTTTTATAGGTATGCCTCAAGTCCACTATAAAGGAAAATGTTTGTCTTGTGGATAGTGGATGCTCAAGGCATATGACTAGAAACAAAGAACTCTTGAATCACTTCAAAAGAATTGATGGTGGTAAGGTAACCTTTGGGAACAATGCTAAGGGTAAGGTAATTGGCATTGGCTCTATTGTTATTAATAATACTACTTTTATTGAAGATGTTTTGCTTGTTGATAGTTTGAAACATAATTTGTTAAGTGCAAGTCAATTATGTGATAAGGGAAACCAAGTTATCTTTACATCAAATGAATGTATTATAACCTCTTTAAGTGGCCAAGAGATATTCAAGGGAGACATAGATGTCAATACTTACATAATAGACTTACACAAAATATCTAACCTTTCCTCTAACTGTCTTATGACAATTAGTGATGAATCTTGGCTATAGCATAAAAGGCTTGGTCATGTAAGCATGAAATTAATTCAAAGCCTTAGCAAAGGAGAACTAGTAAATGGACTTTCAAAAGTCAAAATTGAAAAGGATAAGACATGTGAACCTTATCAAAGAGGAAAACAACACAAGTCATCCTTCAAATCCAAAAATATAGCAAGTACCTTTAAACCTCTACAACTTTTGCATTTAGATCTTTTTGGACCTACTAAAGTTGCTAGTATAGGAGGTAAACATTATGATTTTGTCATTGTTGATGATTACTCTAGATTCACTTGGGTAATTTACTTAGCTCAAAAGAGTGATTTTTTGAATCTTTCAAAAATTTTGCTAAAAGAGTTCAAAATGAAAAAGGCTATTTTATTTCAAAGATAAGAAGCGATCATGGTAAAGAATTTGAAAATGAAAATTTTGAAAACTTTTGTTTAGAATATGGTATTTGATATGATTTTTCAACTCCTAGGACACCTTAACAAAATGGGGTAGTAAAAAGGAAAAATCATACTTTAATTGAAGTGGCTCAAACAATGCTCAATGAGTATGGTTTACCAACCTACTTTTGGGCCGAAGCCACTAATAGTACGTGTTATATTTCAAATTGAGTTTTCAAAACCATTTTTAAACAAAACTTCTTTTGAGCTATGGAATGGAGGAAAACCCATAATATCTTACTTTAGAGTACTTGGATGCAAATGTTTTATATTAAACACTAAGGACAACCTTGGAAAATTAGCCTCTAAGCCTAATGAAGGCATCTTCTTAGGATACTCTAGAACTAACAAAGCTTATAAAGTCTTTAATAAAAGGTAGTTGTTGAATTGTCTATGCATATTGTTTTTTATGAATTTAGTAAGCTTGATCTTGTGAAAGGTCGTGTTTTTTATGACATTGTAGGTACAATGGAGAAGCTTGATCTTTATCATGAGAAAGATGATGATGATCAAGAGAAACAACAACAAGATGTCTCTCTACCTCAAGCTCAAGAGCAAGACAACTAAGAGCTTACAAAGGGAATGGAAAATGATAAAGAATCACCCCAAGGGATAAATCATTGGTGATCCTACTAAGGGCATAAGTACTAGATCTCATCTCAAACTCATAGATTCTTACCTTGCTTTTGTCTTTCAAATTGAACCCATGAATATTGATGTGGCTCTTCATGATCAAAGTTGGGTGATTGTTATGCAATAAGAACTCAACCAATTCGAGAGAAGGAAGGTATGGACTTTGGTTCCTAGACCCAAAGACCATCAAATCATTAGTAGTAAATGGGTGTTTAGAAATAAGTTTGATGAACAAGGCTCAATTTCTAGGAACAAAGCTAGGTTAGTTGCCAAGAGTTATAATCAATAAAAAGGTATAGATTATGATGAAACCTATGCTCCGGTAGCTAGATTAGAAGTCATAAGAATACTTTTAGCATTTGCATGCCATATGAATTTTAAACTTTTTCAAATGGATGTCAAAAGTGCTTTTTAAAATGGTCTTATAGAAGAGGAAGTTTATGAAGAACAACCTCCGGGTTTTGAAAGCTATAATTTGCCTAATCATGTTTTTAAATTTTCAAAAAGATTTGTATGGATTAAAATAAGTTCCAAGAGATTGGTATGAAAGACTAAGTTCTTTTCTTTTAGAAAATAATTTTTCAAAAGAACATATTGATACAACCTTGTTTATTAAAAAGCATAAGCATGACATTTTAATTGTTCAAATTTCTGTTGATGATATCATATTTGGGTCTACTAATGAATTGCTTTGCCAAGAATTTGCTAAGTGTTTGACTAGGAAATTTGAAATAAGCATGATGGGCGAACTTAAATTGTTCCTTAGTCTACAAATCAAGCAAAGCAATGAGGGCATATTCATCAACCAATCCAAGTACACCAAAGAGTTAATTAATAAATTTGGAATGGAAGGATGCAAAAATGCTAAAGACTCCTATAAGCACATCAACAAAATTGGACAAAGATGAGAAAGGGAAGAACATAAATGAAAAGCTCTATAGAGGTATGATCAGATCACTTTTATACCTTACTGCCTTTAGGCCCGATATAATATATAGTGTATGCTTATGTGCTACATTTCAATCCTTTCCTAAAGAATCACATTTGAATGTTGTAAAAAGGATTTTAAAATACTTACATGGCACATTGCATCTAGGCTTATGGTATCCTAGAAATTCATATTTCCATATCATAGGATATTCGGATGCAGATTATGCAGGTAGTCTTTTGGATAAAAAGAGTACCTCAGAATTTGTCACTTTATTGGTGAATGCCTAGTTTCTTGGTTTAGCAAGAAACAAGTTTCGGTTGCCTTATCTACTGTTGAAGCGGAATATGTTGTAGCAAGGTGTTGTTGCACTCAAATCCTATGGATGAGACAACAACTTAAGGATTAGGGTCATAGTTTGGACCATATACCCATCAAATGTGACAATGCTAGTGCCATCAATTTATCTAATAATCTCATTCAACACTCTAAAAGTAAGCATATTAACATTAGACATCATTTTCTTAGGGATCATGTTCAATATGGAGATGTTATGTTAGGATTTATTGATACAAATAATCAATTGGCATATATTTTTACCAAACCTCTTAATGAAGAAAGTTTTTGTTTTATACAAAGAGAGCTTGGTATGCTTGATGGATCAACTTTGTCTTTTTTTTTTGCCAATTGTATGTGGTGTGAACCTTGAATGTTAATTCCTTCATATGATGCATATTACTTGACTGATTTTATGGTATGAAGTGGTTAACATGATAGAAATATGTGTTTTAAGCATATAACCTTTTTATAAATCTTCTAGTCTTGTTTTAAACTTAGTTTTATTTTTTGAAGATTTGAGGTGGTTCACACCCATGACATATATTCACGATCGTGAACAATGATGACAAATTGTTCCAGTAGCATTCACATCTTGCTTCATGGGTAAAAGTAGTGAAAACTAAGTTTCACGCCTGTTACTCTATTTGTCATTCCCGTGAAAAGCTTTCTTCATGCCCGTTACATATATTCACAGTTGTCAATAAAGATAGCAAAAAATTCCAAAATCGGTCACACTTTGTTTCATGCCTTGCCTCACAGGTAGAAGTACTGAAGACTAAGCTTCACGCCCGTGACATTATTTGTCACTCCCATGAAAAGTCTTCTTCATGCTCATGACTATTTAATGTCACGACTGTGACTCGATTCATCTTCTTCTTCATAGCTAGACCACCGCTTCAACAAACAGCGACCATTCACGTCCGTGACTGGTTATTCACGGCTGTGAAGCTATCAACGATAAAATGAAATTTTGTCTTTTCTCATTTCCATCTCTACAATTTTTCTCATTTAACACTCTCACTCATTATTTCTCACAAATTCTGGCCTCCTCACTTACTTTTCCCTCTATAAAACCCTCTCAAAACTTTTTCCTTCAAAGAATCACAAGTTTTCTCAATGGTTTCAACTTTTATTTTGCAAATTTCTTATTTTCCCTTGTTCAAAGCTATCAAATGGAATCTAGTTCTTCTAAAGGCACTAGGAAGAAATTACATGCTCCAAAATGCCACACCGATTACCTACTCAACGTCATTCTAGACCATTATCATCCGCGCTATGTCGTTCTTAAAAAGTGACCTCTACTCTCATCACGATCCTTCGAGTGGAGTTGTATGAAGATACTGGGTCTTGAAACTAGCATTATTGAACAATTACAAGCTTATCATCTCAGAGAGTTCATGGACATATATCGTCCAATGCTAAGGGAACCCACTCTCGAGTTCCTTAGCACGTTGTAGGTTTCACCCACCGAAACCGTCAAATTCTAGCTATGCAAGCATCCTAACACTCTTACTGCAGAAACATTTGGCACCATTTTCAAATTCCCTTCTAATGGCATCATCAAAGAGAGTGAAGTCGAATTCTATGCTCCTCCAGCTTGAACATATTTTGGCTTGGAATGCAACTGGGATGTGAAAAAGACAAAGAGCACCCACCTTTGGTCTCCTGTGCATAAGTATATACATGGGTTTCTCACCTATTGTATATTTGCTCGAGGAGATAGCAACGGGGCAATCAAAAAATTAGAGCTCTTTTTATTGGAAATGACACGAAGAAGACTATTCGTAGCCTTGTCACGATGGTTTGCAAATCACCTCTTTCCATAGCAACGAAGCCATCAGGAGATATTTTGATTGGCGGATATGTGATTCACCTTGCCATTGAGCTAGGTTATTTAAAACTCGACAAACACATCTACACTCTCATTCCAGCTCATCCATGAGATCGACTCGATGTCAATCTTTTATAAAGATCGGAGCAGCTATCCGTATAATCCATGAAGGAAATGCCTACTGCCGTTTCACCATTCCAGCTAGTGAAAATTGATTGGGAAGACAATGACTCTTATGATTTCAAAGATGGCCTCCAGTCTTTCTAGCAATGGAAGCGAGCCCGTGACAAGACATCGACACCGTCGGAAGTTAAGGATGTTGGTCAATCATCGGCCTCTACCACATCCACTTAGGCACAGCAGGTTGCTGATCTTATTGCACCGCACCTCGACATGATGCAGGCTTCCATCAATGAGAGGCTGGAAAAACTTAAAGATTTTATGAAGTCTCATATAGATAGCCTCAAGGCAAAGGTAGCACGCCTTATGGATGATTTGTCAGGCTTGAAGCCTACTTAGAGTCCTAGTTTTCTTGTAGACTTTTGCTGTTATAGGACTTTATCTTTATGCATTCTAATTTCAATGTAATCCTTCTCCTTTAATTTTAATACAATCATCTTATTGATATTTCAACTTTTTGATAATGACAAAAGGGGGAGTACCTAGCATATATGTGATCTATATATGAATATGATTATGCAATATGCAATGTGTGGTAGGAAATATGTAAACTTTATTTTAATTGATAAATATGCATAAGTTATACCTCATATCAACCTCACATATACTTTGCCACTTGAACTTATTTGAACTTATTTTATTTAATGCATAAGATATACTTAACATATATCTCACATATACTTTGAATACACTTAGTTATACATCTTTTATTTGATGAGATATACTTAGGATATACCTTGCATATACCTTATTAGTTTGCAAATACCTTTGCTATATTTATTTCAAATCTTGCACTTCATTATTTTATCTTAAGCACCTTTTGAGGGGGAGACTTCTTAAAAGCACATATTGCTAGATTATTTGTCACCACCAAAAAGGGGGAGATTGTTGAACCTTAAGGGGTATTTTCTATCATTTTGATGATAACAAATAAAATAGCAATAATGTATTTGACAATGTTTGTGTTCTAAGTGTGTTAAACAAGATATATCTTGATTAGAACATGATGCAAGATTGAAAGAAAACCTTTGAAGATTAAAATCAAAGAGAGCTCACGACCAGAGTCACCACTTGGACCACGACTTGAAAGAATATTCATGCTCATGAAAGTATTAGTCACGCCTGTGGTCAAACACTTCCAATTCTTCTAGAGAGCTTCACGGCCAGAGTCACCACTTGGACCACAGATTGAAAGAACATTCACGACCGTGACACATATTCATGCTCGTGAAAGAGGATAGAGAAACATGTCAGGCATAAAATTAAGAGTTGGTTCAACAGCTATCTTCGCATTAAATGCACCCAAATGGCTATAATTCACAAAGGGAATATAAATACAAGTCATTTATAAATCTCAATAAGAACAACATAATGATTTTTACATCTTTAATCTTGTTGTACCCTTATGCATTAATTATTTTCTCAACAAACCTCTATTCTTTGTGAAATAATTTATAGGGCAGCGGATACTTACTTGTTAAGCGTAGATCGTGCACTTTCAATGCTTTAGTCGGAGTCAAATTACTAGATTTGACTCAATTCCACAGTACTAACGCTTTGATTCACTTGTGATTAAATGGAGATGAAGAAATTCCTTTATCGAAAATTTCCAAATTTTAGAGAAAACTTTTTGATGAAAAGTTATATCATTTCCTTTCTTTTCTTCTTCAAAAGTTATATATTTTCATAACTTTATATATAAGAAGATATGAGCCTGGGCTGGGTTAAGCCCATATGGGTGGCCCAATATCACAAAGCCCAACATCTTCCACTAGCCCAAAGTGGGCTTGACTCAATCCAAAACATCATCTCACATCTCAAACTTAAACAAAGAATCTTTCATACTGGAAAACGGACCGTGCGACCTAAAGCACACAAATTGTGGGAGCTCCAATATACAAACCTAATTATAGGCCATATAGGAGACATCAACCCAAAGATGTAATTATTTTCGAAAATGTGCTTATTTACCCGAAGTACCCTTCTTAATACACTTAATCGAGTATCATTCAATCCCTCATGAATCTATACTCAAATCATTCTTCAATTACTTGTATTCTAAGTTACTTCTCGCTTCATCAAGCGAAATAACTCCTGCCGGTGAACACATGCTGTAAGTGCATAAGTAAAGTACTCTTTCTTTTGCCCTTATATCAATCATATTTGAATTAACTCACTTTTCTAAGAGTGTTCCATTAAGTCAAATCATTCCATGACTATAGGATACATCCTAAGATAGTCAATATTAATTCATCATATCATGATATAGTCAAAACGTCACAAACGTTAAAAATTGTTTGAAATCCATTTCTAGGACTCACATAGCGAAGAAGCAGGGATCCATTCTTCTGCTTCCTAATAGGTCGTATAGCACATGCAATATGAAATGCATGCTATGGTGGAGCTACTCTTTTCTTGTCAAAGATGAAAGAGTGTATGCCTTGCTTTTAGTTCAAAATAAATAAACACCATATGAGTATTAGTCTTGTCGCTCTAAACAGCGCTAGCAAAGATCAAGAAATGGCCAATAAAGGATGCCAAAGTCTGAAGCCTTACTTTGATGGAGCAAATTATGGTCATTGGATGTTTCGGATGGAGACATATCTGGATAGTGAAGGAATTGAAGTCTAGGATAGTGTTTAGAAAGAATGGACACCACCAACTAGAAGAGGAGTTGATGGTAAAGAAGAAATCCTGTCAAGAGATGATTGGACAGAGCCTCAAAGAAGAGCAAATTTCAAAAACAAGAAGGCAATGACAATTCTCTCAAGCTCATTATCAATTGAAGAATGTGGCAGAATGCAACACTGCCCAACTGCATATAACATGTGGAAAACATTGGAAAACTACCATGAAGGAACAAAGCAAGTTAAATCCAAAAAGATTCAACTTCTTACTTCAGAGTATGAACTCTTCAAGATGAAATCCAATGAGTCAATCACCAATATGACGAACAGTCTTCTAGCCATCATAAGTGGCATGAGAAAGCTTGGGAAACACCTGAGCTTGGACGATGTAAATAACAAAATTTTGAGAAGTCTTCCTCTCAAAGATTACGGTTCAAGAGTTGCTGGTATAGAAGAGGCCAATGAAGACATGAGTGTTATGAATACCGATGTGCTTATTGGCAAACTTCTAACACATGAAATGGCAGTGAAAAGAGATAGAGAGCTTGAAGCCGAGCCAGAAAAAAAGAAAGCCTCTAGCACTAAAAGCCTCTACTTGAAAATCTCAAGAAAAAGTTGAAGATGATGAAGAAAAGAGTGATGATGTAAATGAGGACATTGCTACGCTCTTAAGAAGGCTGAAAAGAATAATTGAGAAGAGAATGGGCAACTCTAGAAAATTCAAGGAAAGAAATCTCAAACAGGCCTCAAATGACTCTCAAAGGAGTAAAGAGGAGGTAAAGTGCTATGAATGTGGGAAGAAAGGACATATTAAATCGGAATGTCCAAGGCTCAATAAGTACAAGAGCAAATACCAAAGTGACAATGAGGAGAAAGGCCACAAAGCCACATAGGATAACGAAATCTCTTCAAGCGAAAAAGATGATAATGAAAGTGAATAGGTCAACCTATGCTTCGTGGCTATAGAGGATCACATCTCGGATAAGGTAGGATCACTTCACTCATACTCGTTCAATAATGATAGTAGTGATAATGATAGTGATAGTAAATATGATGATGAGCAAAGCCTAATAGAAGTATTGAATCTAGAACTAGAAAAATATAGAAGTAAATTCAATACTTATAAAAATAACAATTCTAGTTTGAAAAACAAAATGGATGTTTTAGAAAAGTAGAACCTTGAGCTTAAATCATCTAATGAATCTCTTCAAAAATCATTAGATGAGTACTCCTCAAGACCCTCAACTAAATCCATGCTTAAAGAAAACAATATTTTGAAAAATGAAGTTGAGGAACTTAGAAACTCCATTTCAAAATTTCACAAGGGAAAGGAGAGTTTAGATACTCTCATTGTGTCTCAAAGACCACCCTTAATTAGACATGGTCTAGGATTTAAAGGTACATCATCTTCATCTCACAAGACTACTTTTGTTAAGTCAAGTGAACCCCACATCTCCACATTAGAAGTAACAGCCCCAAGGGCTAAGTGCACAACATACACTAAACCTTCTATACATAAAAGGAATGATCAAAGGTTAGTAAGCCTAAGAAGGAAACCTTAAAAGGCTAATCATGCTTTTATGTATAAGAAGCATGCTCCTAGAAAAGTACCAAGTTATCATGCATTTGCATGCCATTGCTCACAAACTCTACCAAATAGAAAAATGGCAGTCAAAAGCATAGTAAGACCAAAAAGCATATTTAGAGCTAAACAATGTAATTATTGTATGAAATTTGTTTATATAAATAAACATTGTTGGATAAGGAAGGCTCATTAGAAACCTTCATGTGCTAACCCTTAAGGACCCAAGCTCATTTGGGTACCTAAAAACAATACTTGAATTGTGATTTTATAGGTATGCCTCAAGTCCACAATAAGCAAAAATGCTTGGCTGGTAGATAGGGTATGCTCAAGGCATATGATCGGAGACAAAGAAGTATTCAATAAAATCAAAAGTATTGATGGAGGTAAAGTAACCTTTGGAAACAATGCTAAAGGTAAGGTAATTGGCATTGGCTCTATTGGTATTAATGGTACTACTTTTATTAAAGATGTCTTACTTGTTGATGGTTTGAAACATAACTTGTTAAGTGTAAGTCAATTATGTGATAAGGGAAACCAAGTAATCTTTACTTCCAACAAATGTCTTGTAATCTCTATTAATGGCCAAGAGATATTTAAAGGAAGTAGAGTGTCAATACCTACATAATAGACTTACACAAAATATCTAACCTTTCCTCTAAGTGTCTTGTAACTACTAGTGATAAATCTCGGCTGTGGCATAGAAGGCTTGGTCATGTAAGCATGGATTTAATTCAAAGCCTCAGGAAAGGAGAACTGGTAAAAGGACTACCAAAAGTCAAATTTGAAAAATCAAGTCATCCTTCAAATCCAAAAACATTGTAAATACCTCAAAACCTCTTCAACTCCTGCATCTAGATCTTTTTGGACCTACTAGGAATGCAAGCTTAGGAGGAAAACACTATTCCTTTATCATTGTCGATGACTACTCTAGATTCACTTGGGTAATTTTCTTAGCTCAAAAGAGTGATGCTTTTGAAACTTTCAAAAACTTTGCTAAGAGAGTTCAAAATGAAAAAGGATATTATATTTCAAAAATAAGAAGTGATCATGGCAAAGAATTTGAAAATGAAAACTTTGAAAATTTTTGTCTAGAACATGGCATTTCACTGAATTTTTCATCTCCTAGGACACCTCAAGAAAATGGGGTGGTTGAAAGAAAAAATCGAACTTTAATTGAAATGGCTTGAACAATGCTCAATGAGTATGGTTTACCAACTTACTTTTGGGTCGAAGCTATAAATACTGCATGTTAAATTTCAAATTGAGTTTTCAAAAGACCTCTCTTAAACAAAACATCAAGTCTGGCGCAAGCTAATTTACCTATTTCTTTTTGGGGAGATGCATTGATGACTACCGCCTACATTCTAAATCGTGTGCCATCAAAATCTATTCATTCCACCCCATATGAATTGTGGAAAAGCAAAAAGCCTAACTTAAGCAATATGCACCCATGGGGTTGTGCAGCTTATATCCATAACACTTTCCTTGAATATGGAAAGCTTGGTCCGAGGGGGAAGAAATGTATCTTTATAAGATACTCAGAATTCTCCAAAGGATATGTATTTTTGGGGGAAGACACAAATGGAAGAATAACAGAAGTTGAGTCACGAGATGTCATTTTCTTAGAAGAGGACTTTCCTAAAAAAGGTGAGATAAATAAGGATTTCCAATTTTATGAAATAGAAGATCCTGAGACTAGTGGGACTGCAAGAATAATTGATTTAACACTCACAGAGCAAGAATTTAATGCTCATCCTGAACCAAGTGGGAGTGAAAGGATGTCAGATTTTGTTCCAATGGAACAAGACCATGAACAATCTTAACCTCGACGTAGTAATCATAACAAGATTCCCCCTCATCGATTTGAGATTGAGGGGAAAGCTTTCATGATTTCTCCAGATGAAGAAAAGCCTAAAACAGTACAACAAGCTCTCTCTAGTCCTAAAGCAAAGGAATGGATTAAAGTTATGGAAGAGGAAATGGATTTGATGATATACAATCAAGTTTGGGATTTATTTTGAGAATCCATTTGTTCCCAATAGTTTTACGACCAGACAGTTTCTCAACTAAATCCCAGACTTGATTGCATATCATCGAATCCATTTCCTCTTCCATAAATTTAATCCATTCCTTTGCTTTAGGACCAGAGAGAGCTTGTTGTACTGTTTTAGGCTCTTCTTCATCTAGAGCAATCATGAAATCTTCCCCCTCAATGTCAAATCAATGACGGGGAATCTTGTTATGATTACTACGTCGAGGTTGAGATTGTTCATGGTCTTGTTCCATTGGAACAAAATCTGACATCCTTTCACTCCCACTTGGTTCAGGAGGAGCATTAAATTCTTGCTCTATGAGTGTTAAATCAATTATTCTTGCAGTCCCACTAGTCTCAGGATCTTCTATTTCATAAAATTGGAAATCTTTATTTATCTCACCTTTTTTAGGAAAGTTCTCTTCTAAGAAAATGACATCTCATGACTCAACTTCTATTATTCTTCCATTTGTGTCTTCCCCCAAAAATACATATCCTTTGGAGAATTCTGAGTATTTTATAAAGATACATTTCTTCCCCCTCGGACCAAGCTTTCCATATTCATGGGAAGTGTTATATATATAAGCTGCACAACCCCATGGGCGCATATTGCTTAAGTCAGGCTTTTTGCTTTTCCACAATTCATATGGGGTGGAATGAATAGATTTTGATGGTACACAATTTAGAATGTAGGCAGCAGTCATTAATGCATCTCCCCAAAAAGAAATAGGTAAATTAGCTTGCGCCATCATTGACCTAACCATGTACAATAGGGTTCTATTTCTTCTTTATGCTACGCCATTTTGTTGCGGAGTAAAAGGAATAGTTAGCTGCCTAGCTATACCCTTATCATCACAATAACTTTTGAATAAATCAGATAGATATTCACACCCTCGATTGGTCCGTAAACATTTTATATTCAAATTTAATTGATTCTCAACCAATTTACTACAACATATGAAGCAATCTAATGCTTCAGATTTATGGGAGATTAAATAAATGATGAAATAGTGAGCACCATGTCTTGCTCTAACATTCATTAGGCCACAAATGTCAGAATGTATAAGCTGTAAAGGAAATGTGGCTCTTTTGGCTTTGCCAAATGGTAATCTTGTTGCTTTTCCATCTAGGAAATGCTCACAAATAGGCAAATCTATTTTCTTAACATGTCCTAAAAGACCAGCTTTTGCTAATCTTTTTAAACGATCTTGCCCAATGTGTCCTAATCTAGCATGCCATTTAGTATCATCAAGTAATGAAACATTACTGGAATTTCCAACAAGAAATATAGACTGCTTAACATCCATAAAAATAGTGTCTAGTACTATAAAACCATTCAACATATGTCCAGAACCATAAAAAAAACTTTGTCCAAAAGTATTTTAACACAACCATCTTTAAAAATAATTTTGAAGCCAAGTCCAAGCAAAACAATAATGGAAACTAAATTTCATCGAACATCAGGAGCATAAAGCACATCATGGAGATAAAGCGAGTGACCTCCCCATAGCACTAGTTTGCAAGTATCAATCCCGAGCATGTCAGTCGAAGCATTATTCTCTATATAGATTTTTCTACTCCCTTTTGGAATTCGACGAAATTCCACAAAGGCAGATCGGTCATTTGCTATGTGGTCTATTGCTACTGAGTCTTTGACTCAATGCAATCACGAACAAAGTGATCAAGCTTGTAATATCCACTAATTTAGGTTTCCAGTCGCACGTATTGCAAAATTGATGCGTGTGACCGATCGGAGTCTAAATTCGGATTTTTACAAAAATTGATTAAGAAATGGTTAAACTAAATAATAAATGTCTAAATAAGTGATTATAGAGTTTAAAGAAGTTGATTTACGATAAAGGAATAATTTGCAAATTTTGATAAGTTTTGGGGTCAAATTGCAATTTACCAAAAATTGGAGGATTAATGAGATTAATTGTTAATCACCATATTAATTTTGGGCACATTTTGATAGTGTTGGCCGACCATGATATTAAAGGAAGATGATTAATATTGATTAAGTGTAAAATTGGGAGCAAATGGTCAAATGGTGGGTCCCATATGAAGACTTTTGGGTACCCTATTTAAGGCTTTCTTTTCTTCTTTTTCTTCTCTTCATTTTCTGCTTTCTTCTCTCTTTTCTTTACCAGTCACGCTAGCTTCATCCATTTTTCCATAGCTCATCTTGATTCTAGAGAGAGAAAGGAAGGGAAGAGAAGGGAAAGAGCAAGACAAAGTGATTTTCATGGCCTATAACTCATGAGGAAGCTGGAAAGAACAAGAAAGAGGAAGAAAAATAAAGTTTGGTAGAGAGAGAAAATCTCCAAAGTGGTGATCAAGTGAAGAAAAGAGTAAGGTAAGAAGTATTTCTTCTTCTTCATCATCTTTTCTAAAGGAAGTTCAAATTTTGAGCTCATCCAAGACTTATATGGAATGAGAGAAAAACTAGGGTTTTGAGAGAGAAAAAGAGAGTTTAGGGTCTTAATGAAATTAGATGATGATGAAAATGATCTATGATGTTGTAGGAGTTCCAAATGACAAGGAACAAGCTCTAAGGAGCAAAAGAAAAGTGAAAGCTACCTAAAAGAGTGAAGGAGAAAGATTAAGGTTTGTGCATAATTTAAGGCAATAGCCTATGTTTGTTTGAAATAATGCATACTGAACATGATTGTAGATAAATGCAATTTCAAGAATGATGATGATTATGGCATGAAACCATAGGTTTAGACATATATGAATGAGATAATTGTGACATTGAATTAAGGATGCATGTTAGAGAATCTTGTATGATCAAGGCATGTAAATGTATTGAAAAGTAATAAGTTGAGTAAATAGCCTTAGAAATGCATGAAATATAATTTGGTATGTTTTGGATGATGTTAGAATGAATGAAAGGTGAATATGCAGATTTCCTGTTGAAAGTCACGGGTGTGACTATTGAGTCACGGGCGTGAACTTGAGGGTTCACGGTTGTGACTGATTGTGTCACAGTTGTGAATTTCTGGCTGGAAATGGTACTATTCATTCCATAAGCGTTCACGGATTGGAATCACGGCAGTGGTCACGGGCGTGAATGAGTAATCACGACCGTGAATGCTTTTGGGCGATTCATTCCAGTAGCGTTCACGGCTTGGGATCACGGGCGTGAAAGTAGTAATCACGGCCATGAATGCTCTGCATTTGAAATTATGGATGTGGTTATTAAATGAGGAATTCAGGTAAGTAAATGAAAGTTATTGTCTATCCAGTGAAATAAGAATGATATGAATATAGATATATGTATATAAATTGATGTGAGAATATGATATGTTGTGATATCAAAAAATGAATTGATGTAGAAAAATGAATTGTCATGGATAATATATGAAATCTGATGCAGATGATAAACATGAGAATATTGATGAATCTAGTAAATGAATGAAAAGATGTATGAGTATGACTATATGCTTGTAAAACAAGAAAATTGAGATGTTGATAAATATGAGAAAAATGGATGTGTTGAAATTTGAGAATAATGATTGTTGTGAAAATATAAAGAAGCCTATTACTCTACTTGCGGACTAGAATCAGGATAGATGACATGTCATTAAGGGGGCGAACGGTACCGTACTATACCTCAACCAATGTGGCTAAAGCTTGTGTGAGCGCCATTGGTCTGGGATGCTCAGTCAGTGTGGCTAAAGCTTGTGTGAGCGCTACTGACTTGAGGAAGCTCCGATGTGCACATATAAATGAGGACAAGGTGTCATAAGCTTGTGTGAGAGGCCTTGATCCGGTTATTCATCTATGATGAAATTATACTCAATCAATGTGGCATAAGCTTGTGTGAGCGCCATTGATTTGAGAAGCTCTTATGAGCCAGATAGTGGACAGGGTGGCATAAGCTTGTGTGAGCGCTCCTGATCCATAACCCATATCCAGTCAGTCCAAAGATTTAGAGTGACGTGGGCAAGATAATGAGGATATGTCAGAAAAATAAGAAAAGGAAAGAATAAGAAAATGATGATGATATGAGATGGAAATGTAATGAAAAAGAGATTTACAGAATACTTTGCTATTAAAGATAATGAAAATAACAATGTCTATATGAGCATGACATTTATACTTTTATGAAATAGGAATATGTTGATAGTCATTCATGCAAACATTTTAATGCACGAAATGATAATTGTTAATGCTTGTTGCATGATATATTATATTGCCTTCTTTATATGCACCACTAAGCTTAGAGCTTAGTGTGGAGTTTAATTTCCATGCAGATATAGAAAGGTAGCTAAAGACGCTAGATAAAGCAAGCGGTGATCCCATACAAGTAAAGCAGCCGAATCTTGAGAAAGTGGGTTACAAGTTTTGAAACTTTTGTATTTGACTTTATATTAAAGAAATGTTTGAGTTTGTAAAACTTACTTTTAAAGTTTATTAAGAATTACTCTGATGTTAAAACTTTCTATTCTATGTAAATAAATTGTACCCTGATTTTTATTTATATCCATATATATATGAGTAAAAAAAATTATATATATATATATATATATATATATATATATAAAAAAAGTATGAGAAAGAAAGGCGGCAGCGCTACCTTATCCGGGCACCTGTTGTTCGGGTGAGGAGGTGCGGCTGCTACAAAGCTTCCCATAATTGAAGTATTCATGTTTTTTCCTTTTCTTGCCCAGATATTAAGCCAAGAAGGGGGTTGAATTGGAGGGATAGAGAAATTTGACACAAGGATTTGTATAGAGGTTCGGGTGTTAACAAACCCTACTTCTCTCCCCAATCGCAATTGGGAGTTTCACTAACACACTAAGTGTTACAATGGAGTTTTACAAGCTCACTCCCAACTATGCTGTTTTTCACAATGGCTCACACCTAACCCAGAAATTCCTTGTGTTTTAATGGCTCACACAATAACCAATTCCTTGTGTTTTACAGGCTCACACAAACAACCTTTATCTTGTGTTTTACAGGCTCACACAAACAACCTTTATCTTGTGTTTTTACAGGCTCACACAAACAACTTTTACTTTGTGTTTTAAAGGCACACACAACTAACCCTTACAAGTGTTCTACTCTTAACCCAGAAATACCCAAAACTCACTTGAGTAATAAATGATTACAGAGACAAACGCTTACAAATCTTTATTGCTCAATAAATGATGAGCAAAAAGATTTTCA
The DNA here is from genome assembly GCA_023653625.1 of Triadica sebifera. Taxonomy (NCBI): domain Eukaryota; kingdom Viridiplantae; phylum Streptophyta; class Magnoliopsida; order Malpighiales; family Euphorbiaceae; genus Triadica; species Triadica sebifera. The sequence goes on along the minus strand of CM042898.1, from coordinate 10,437,447 downwards.
CAGAGAATAGATATTGGTTATGAAAGTATTAAATGTACAAATAGCTTGTAATAAGATTTTGATTTAAAGTATTTGATATGCTCTTGTACTGAATGCATAAATGACTTGCATTTATACTCACATGGCTAATTATAGCTTTTAGAGTGCATTTAATACGAAACTTGCCGTTGTACCAACCCAAATAATCGCGCCTGACTTTTTTCTATGTTTGTCACGGGCGTGACTGTTTTTCTAAGCCGCGACTGAATGAGATCTAGTACTTACTCCCCTTGAGAGATCACCAATGATTGGCTCTTTTGGATAATCTTTTGTCATTCTCCATTCTTTTGGGAGTTCTTGCCCGTTTTCTTCTTGAGCTTGAGGTAGAGAATCATTTTGATGTAAATATTCTTGATCATTTTCTTTTTTTCCATTTTCAAGATCAAGTCTTTCCATGTTACCTACAACATCATCAAGAACACTACCTTTCACAAGATCAAGTCTACTAGATTCGTTAAAGACAACATGCATAGATTCTTCAACAGTTAATGATCTTTTATTAAATACTCTATATGTTTTGCTAGTTGTAGAGTATCCAAAAAATATACCTTCATCAGATTTAAAGGCAAATTTTCCAAGGTTGTCCTTGGTATTCAATATGAAGCACTTGCATCCAAATACTCTAAAGTATGATATCAAGGGCTTTCTTGCATTCCATAGCTCAAATGAGGTTTTGTTTAAAAGAGGTCTTTCGAAAACTCGATTTGAAATATAACATGCAGTGTTTGTGGCTTCTGCCCAAAAGTAAGTTGGTAAACCATACTCATTGAGCATTGTTCTAGCCATTTCAATTAAAGTTCGATTTTTCCTTTCAACTACCCCATTTTTTTGAGGTGTCCTAGGAGATGAGAAATTCTATGAAATGGCATGTTCAAGACAAAAACTTTCAAAGTTTTCATTTTCAAATTCTTTGCCATGATCACTTCTTATCTTTGAAATACAATACCCTTTTTCATATTGAACTCTTTTAGCAAAGTTTTTGAAATTTTCAAAAGCATCACTCTTTTGAGCTAAGAAAATTACCCAAGTAAATCTAGAGTAATCATCTACGATGACAAAGGCATAATGTTTACCTCATAAGCTAGCAATTTTAGTAGGTCCAAAAAAATCTAAGTGCAGGAGTTGAAGAGGTTTTGAGGTGCTTACTATGTTTTTGGCTTTAAATGATGACTTGTGTTGCTTTCCTCTTTGGCAAGGTTCACATGTCTTGTCTTTTTCAAATTTGACTCTTAACAGTCCTTTTACTAGTTCTCCTGTGCTGAGGCTTTCTATTAAGTCCATGTTAGCATGACCAAGCCTTCTATGCCACAGCCAAGATTCATCACTAGTGGTCACAAGACACTTAGAGGAATGGTTAGATAATTCATGTAAGTCTATTATGTATGTGTTGGCATCTCTATTTCCTTTAAATATCTCTTAACCATCGATAGAGATCACAAGACATTCATTGGAAGTAAAGATTACTTTGTTTCCTTTATCACACAATTGACTAACACTCAAAAAGTTATGTTTCAAACCATCAACAAGTAAGACATCTTTAATAAAAGTAGTACCATTAATACCAATAGAACCAATGCCAATTACCTTACCCTTAGCATTGTTTCCAAAGTTAACTTTACCTCCATCAATACTTTTGATTTCATTGAAGAGTTCTTTATCTCCTATCATATGCCTTGAGCATCCACTATCTACTAGCCAATCATTTTTGTTTATTGTGGACTTAAGGCATACATATAGAATCACAGTTCAAATATGATTTTTAGGTACCCAAATGAGCTTGGGTCCTTAGGGGTTAGCACATGAAGGTTCCCAATGAGCCTTCCTTATCCAGCAATGTTTATTTATGTGACCAATTTTCATACAATAATTACATCATTTCGGTCTAAACTTGCTTTTTGGACTTACAATATATTTGAATGTCATATTTTTATTTAACTGATTTTGAGAACAATGACATGCACAGTCATGATTAATTGATGCTTTTCTAGATTCATGCTTCTTATACATAAAGGCATGATTATTCTTTTTATGTATAGAAGGTTTAATATGCTTATTTCTTGGTGTTGTCCCAACAAGTGTGGAGATGTGAGGTTCACTAGACTTAACAAATATGGTTTTGTGGGAAGATGATGATGTGTCCTTAAATCCTAGACTATGTCTAATTAAGGGTGGTCTTTGAGACACAATGAGAATATCGAAACTCTCTTTACCTTTGTGAAATTTAGAAATGGAATTTCTAAGTTCCTAAACTTTATTTTTCAAAGTGTTATTTTCTTTAAGCAAGGAAGCAGTTGAGGGTTTTGATGAATATTCATCTAATGACTTTTGGAGAGATTCATTAGATGATTTAAGCTTTATGTACTCCTTTTCTAAAACATCTATTTTATTTTTTAAATTAGAGATGTTATTCCTATAAGTACTGAATTTACTCCTATATTTCTCTAGTTCTAAATTTAATTCTTCTATAAGGCTTTGCTCATCATCATCATCATCACTATTACTATCATTATCATTATCACTACTATCATTATTTAAAGAGTATGAGTGTAGTGATCTTACCTTATTCGAGACGTGATCCTCAATAGCCATGAAGCATAGGTTGACCTCTTCGCTTTCATTATCATCTCTTTCACTTGAAGAGCTTTTGTCATCCCATATGGCTTTGTGACCTTTCTCCCCATTATCTCTTTGGTATTTGCTCTTATGCTTCTTGAGCCCTGGACATTCTGGTTTGATATGTCCTTTCTTTCCACACTCATAGCACTTTACCTCTTCCTTACTTCTTTGTGCATCATTAGAACCTTGTTTGAGGTTTCTTTGCCTGAATTTTCTAGAGTTGCTCATTTTCTTCTCAATGATTCTTTTCAGTCTTCTTAAAAGCATAGCAACGTCCTCATTTTCATCATCACTCATTTCTTCATCATCTTCACTATCTTCTTGAGATTTTGAAGTAGAGGCTTTGAATGCTAAAGGCTTTCTTTTCTCTGGCTCTGCTTTAAGCTCTCTATCTCTTTTCACTGCCATTTTATGTGTGAGAAGTTTGCCAATCAGCACATCAGTATTCATAATGCTCATGTCTTCATTTGCTTCTTCTGTGCTAGCAACTCTTGAGCCATAGTCTTTAAGAGGAAGACTTCTCAGGATTTTGTTGTTTACATCTTCCAGGCTCATATGCTTCCCAAGTTTCCTCATTCCATTTATAATGGCTATAAGACGGTTGGTCATGTCAGTGATTGACTCATTGGATTTCATCTTGAATAGCTCATATTCTAAGGTAAGAAGTTGAATCTCCTTGGATTTGACTTGCTTAGTTCCTTCATAATAATTTTCTAATGTCTTCCACATGCTGTAGGCTATTGGGCAGTGTTGTATTCTTCCACTTTCTTCAATAGATAATGAGCTTGAGAGGATAGTCATTGCCTTCTTGTTTTTAAAATTTGCTCTTCCTTGAGGCTCTGTCCAATCATCTCTTGATAGGATTTCTTCTTCACCATCAGCTTCTCTTCTAGTTGGTGGTGTCCATTCTTTTTGTACACGATCCTAGACATCAATTCCTTCATTATCCAGGTATGTCTCCATCTGAAACTTCCAATGGGCATAATTTGCTCCATCAAAGTAAGGTTTGAGACTTTGGAATCCTTCCCTGACCATATCTTCATCTTTACTAACGCTTTTTAAGCTTAGATGCTAGACAAGGCTCTAATACCAATTGTTGCCCAGATATTAAGCCAAGAAGGGGGTTGAATTGGAGTTTTAAAAATTTAACTTTAAAGTGCGGAAATAAAAATTAATTTTATGAGGGATAGAGAAATTTTACATAAGGATTTTTATAGAGGTTCGGGTGTTAACAAACCCTACTCCTTTCCCCAATCGCAATTGGGAGTTTCACTAACACACTAAGTCTTACAATGGAGTTTTACAAGCTCACTCCCAACTATGGTGTTTCTAACAATGGCTCACACCTATCCCAGAAATCCTTTATGTTTTAATGGTTCACGCAATAACCAATTCCTTGTGTTTTACAGGCTCACACAAATAACCTTTATCTTCTATTTTATAGGCTCACACAAACAACCTTTACTTTGTATTTTTACAGGCTCACACAAACAACCTTTACTTTGTGTTTTAAAGGCTCACACAACTAACCCTTACAAGTGTTCTACTCTTAACCCAAAAATTCCCAAAACTCACTTGAGTAATAAATGATTACAGAGAGAAACACTTACAAATCTTTATTGCTCAATAAATGATGAGCAAAAAGATTTTCACAGAGAATAGATATTGGTTATGAAAGTATTAAATGTACAAATAGCTTGTAATAAGATTTTGATTCAAAGTATTTGCTATCCTCTTGTACTGAATGCATAAATGACTTGCATTTATACTCCCATAGCTAATTATAGCCATTAGAGTGCATTTAATACAAAACTAGTCGTTGTACCAACCCAAATAATTGCGCCTGACTTTTTTCTCTTTCATCTTTCACGGGCGTGACTATGTTTGTCACGGGCGTGACTGTTCTTCCAAGCCCCGACTAAAATGGTGATCTTGGTCGTGAAGCTCTCTGGAAGGTTTTGAAACATTGTGTCACGGGCGTGACATATATCTTCACGGGCGTGAAAAACTTCACAGCCGTGATCCAAGTGGTGACTTTGGTCGTGAAGCTCTCTAGATGAAATTGTCATGAAGGTTCACGGGCGTGACATTTAATGCACGGGCGTGACTTAAATGTGCATTTCACGGTTTGTTGTTTTCCTTCATGGCTGTGAACTTCAAATGTTGGTTTTGGTGATGGTTACCTTGTTCATGGGCATGACACATAGGATCACGGACGTGAACATGCTACTTCTTTATTTTTATCGTTCAAGGATTAATCTTCCATTCTCCATTCTTGCTATTTTATTCCATACCTTATTTAATAGACGTAGAAAACATGTTAAATAAAATATTGCTATTTTATTTGTTATCATTAAAATTACAGAAATACCCCTCAAGGTTTAACACCTTTCTTTCTGCTGCATTTCCTACACTTGCCCTTATTTTTGCTAAATTTGGCCTTATTTTCTCCCTTCCCTTACCAGTTGCCCTTACCTTTCCATTTCTTTTGGCCAGAGATTGAAGCCCTTTTGCCTCTAGACTCAGTCATATAAGCCTCTCCTTCAAGCTTATTAGAGAGAAGGTGATCCTCCTCTAGCTCAACATGTCAAGCAACATCATCAAAAGTTTTAATGTTGCATTATATGTAAGGTTGACACGTATGTGTTCCTAGGCTTTTGGAAGAGAGCGAATCACACCTTGGACTTGTTGCTCATCAGTCATCTTATGGCCAGCACCTTTCAGTTCACTTATCATTTAGACATGACAGTAAGGTCTTGCCTTATTGTATGATTAGAATTTTTCTTATAGGCATCAAATTTTAGAGTTAACTGATGCAGCCTTGTTGTTGAGGTTCCACCAAACTGAATCTTAACAGCATCCCAAACTGTTTGGGTTGAGCGGTGCTTTTCAAAGCGTAGCATCAAGTTATTTCTCATACTGCTCAGCATCAATATGCGAGCAACTCTGTCCTTGCACTTATAGGCTTGATATGCTTCCATATCCCGCTTGTGTTTAGCAGTGTTTCTGTTGCCAAGATAATTAACCAAGAAGGGGGGTTAAATTGGATATTAAAAATTCTTCACTTTTGAGTGCGGAATAAAAAGTTAAATAGAGTAGGGATAGGAAGATATCACACAAAAAATTTATAGAGGTTCGGGTATTAACAAACCCTACTCCTCTCCTCAATCTCAATTGGGAGTTTCACTAACACACTAAGTGTTACAATGGAGTTTACAAGCTCACTCCCAACTATGGTGTTTCTATCAATGGATCACACCTAACCTAGAAATCCCTTGTGTTTTAATGGCTCACACAATAAACCAATTCCTTGTGTTTTATGGCTCACACAAATAACCCTTACAAGTGTTCTACTCTTAACCCAATATACCCAAACTCACTTGAGTAGTAGATTACAAAGAGAAACACTCACAAATCTATAATGCTCATAAATTATGAGCAAAAAGATTTTTACAGAGAATTAAAGTTTTGTTGAGAGTAATTAATGCACAAATGGCTATAACAAGATTTTGATTCAGAGTAATTGCTATTCTCTTGTCCTAGATTCATAAATGACTTGCATTTATACTTCCTTAGCAAATTATAGTTGTTTGGATGCATTTAATGCGAAAATAGCCGTTGCACCAACTCTTAATTTTGCGCCTAACATGTTTCTTTTTCCTCATTCACGGTCGTGAATATTTGTGTCATGGTCGTGAATGTTCTTCCAAGCTGTGGTCCAAGTGGTGACTCTGACCGTGAAGCATTTTGGTAGGAATTGAAGTGTTTGATCACAGGCGTGACTTTATTCTTTCACGGGCGTGAATATCCTTTCAAGCCGTGATCCAAGTGGTGACTCTGGCCGTGAAGCTCTCTTGAGGAATTTGACATGTTATTTCACCGGTGTGAGTATCTTTCACGAGCGTGATTGATATGATCATTCACGGTTGCTATGATTCTTCATGGCCGTGAACTTTAAATGTTGGATAGTTGGCGCTAAGCTACATCACGGGCGTGAACATGCTATTTCTTCATTTTTTAACTTTCAAAGTTAGTCTTCCATTCTTGCATCATATTTCATACCCTGTTCAATAAACTTAGAACATAAGTATGTTAAATACATGATTGCTATTTTATTTGTTAGCATCCAAATGACGGAAATACCCCTCAAGGTTCAACAATCTCCCCCTTTTTGATGGTGATAAATAATCCCCCTTAAAAGATGCTTAAGACAAAAAATAATAGAGTGCAAAAATCTTTAAGAATTGAGGAAGTATAGCATGGATGTTTGCTTGCTATTTTAGGTATATGCAAGGTATATTCAAAGTATACAAATTGTTTACTTTTAACTAGTTAAGTATATGCAAAGTATATTGAAGGTATATCAAGTTGTTTGCTTTTAACTAGTGAAGTATAGGCAAAGTATATTGAAAGTATATCTCAATACTATATTCAAAATATCAGCACATTTGCATTCATGTACTTGCATATTCATTTAATTCATTTATATTGCTAGGTTCTCCCCCTTTGGTCATCAACAAAAAGAACATAAAAGATAAATCATAAGGGAAAAACCAATGCAAATATATTAATACCAAATGTAAAAGTACAAAGTTTTGAAAAGTAAATTAAATCCTACATTCATAATACTAGAAACTAGTAAACAAAATGAGATAAAAAAAAAACTTAAAACTCTAGCTAGACTTGGAGCCGGACAACCCATCTCTAAGGCGTGCTACTTCTGCCTCGAGGCTATCCATACGAGACTCCATAAAATCTTTTAGGTTTTCCAACCTCTCATCGATTGAAGCCTGCAGTTGGTCAAAGCGATGTGCTAAAAGACAGCAACCTACTGAGCCAAGTTTAGTGTGGAGGCCGAGGATTGACCAACCTCCTGATCAACTTTTGGGGTTGTCGTCTCGACTCGAACTCTCATTTTTTGCTGGATTCCTTGGAGGCCAGCTTTAAAGTCTTCTGAATCCTCATCTTCCCAAATGATTTCACTAGCTGGAGTGTTGAAGCAGTAGTAGATGTTATTCTCATGAATTATGCGAATCGTTGCTCCCATTTTGATAAAAGACTCTACCTCTAGCCAATCTCTAGGATGTGCTGGTACGAGGTTGAAGTTGTGCTCTTCTAGCTTCAGATATCCAAGCTTGATAGTAAGGTGAGTCACGTACCCACCAATCAAGATATCTCCTGATGGTTTCATTGCAATTGAGAGTAGATGGTTTGCAAACCATCGAGATAGGGTCACTGTTAGACCTCTTTGGGCCATCTCCAGAAGAAAGAGCTCGAATTTTTGAATTGCACCATTGCTATCTCCTCTTGCGAAGATGCTATAGGTCAAAAACCTATGTAAGTATTTGTGCACTGGTGATCGAATGTGAGTGCTCTTTGTCTTCTTGATGTCCCAATTATAATCTTTTCCGAAATGAGTCCATGTCGGATTGGCATAAAACTCAACTCGCTCTCATTGAGGATATCATCAGTTTGAAGATGTCACCAAACTCTGTTGCTATGAGGGTGTTCAAATGCTTGAAAAGTTGAAATTGGTTCCCTTAGCATTGGTTGGTGGATATCGACAAACTCCTTTAGATGACAAGCCTATAGTTGTTTCATCATGCTTGTCTCAAGACCGAAGGTCCTGACAGCATGCCATTCGAAGGACCAAGAAGAAAGCAGTGGTCTTTTCTTGAGAACCGCATACCTCGGATGACAGTGCTCCAGAATGATGTTGAGAAGGTAGTTCGTATACCTTCTTGGAGCATGAGATTTCCTTCTTGTGCCTTTTAAGGAGTCGGGTTCCATTTTTGAGTTGAGAGAGAGTTTTTGAAGAGAAATGTTTCTATGGATTTTGAAAAATATCTTGTGATGTTTTGATTTCTAATGGAAGAAAGAGTTTTTAAAGGTATTTATAGATGGAAAAGGCTGTCAGGGGGCTGAAATCTATGAGAGGTATTGAATGTGGTGATAAATGAGAGAATTTGTAGAGTTAGAAATGAGAGAAAAATGGCAAAAAATATTTTATAGCCGACATCGTCACGGTCGTGAATGCTAAGTCATGGGCATGAAATGTCATGTTTACAGTTTGCTGAAGAGGCGCTCTATCCATGATGAAGAATATGAAACGATTCACGATCGTGACATTTAATAGTCAGGGGGGTGAATGGTGAATTTTCACAGTGGCGACAAAATGAGTCACGGTCGTGAAGTACAATCTTCACTACTTGTGACCGTGAGACAAAGCGTGAACACTTCTGTAATTATTTGGTAGTTATGTTCACGGTCGTGAAGAAGTGTCACAGTCGTGAACGTAGAGTTTCACAGGAGTGACAGAAAAGGTTATGGGCGCGAAACATAGGTTTCACAACCTTCAACCGTGAAGCATATCGTGAAGCAAGGCATGAAAGCTACTGGAGTTTTTGGTGATTATGATCACAGCTATGAATATATGTCACGGTCGTGAATTGCCTAAAATCCTCATTAAATAAAACTAAGTCTAAAACAAAACTAAAGGATTTCTAAGGTGCTTCTATCCCTTATAATATATTTTTCATCAAGTTTTGCGACTTCATACCTTAAGAGATGAGACAATAACACAAGATTAACATTCAAGGTTCGAAAAATCTGGCAATCATAAAGTTAATCCATCAATCATACCAAGCTCTCTTGTTATGAAGTTAAATCTTTCTTCATTTAGAGACTTAGTAAAAATATCTGCCAATTGATTGTCTGTATTGATAAATTCCAATACAACATCTTTATATTGAACATGATCTCTAAGAAAATGATGTCTTATGTCAATATGCTTACTTCTAGAGTTTTGAATGGGATTCTTAGATAGGTTTATAGCACTTGTATTGTCACATCTGACAGGTATGTGGTCCAAACTATGACCATAATCCTTAAGTTGTTGTTTCATCCAAAGGATTTGAGTACAATAACATCCTGCTGTCACATACTCCGCTTCAGCAGTAAAAAGAGTAACTAAAACTTGTTTCTTGCTAAACCAAGAAACTAAGCATTCACCAATAAAGTGACAAGTGCCTAAAGTACTCTTTCTATCCAAGAGACTATCAGCATAATCAACATCTAAATATCCTATAATATGAAAGGATGAATCTCTATGATACCATAAATCTAGATGCAATGAGCCATGTAAATATTTTAAAATTCTTGTCACAGCATTCAAATGTGATTCTTTAGGACATGATTGAAAGCGAGCACATAAGCATACACTATACATTATATCGGGTCTAGAGGTAATAAGATATAAGAGTGATCCGATCATACCTCTATAGAGTTTTTCATTAATGCTCTTACCCTTTTCATCTTTGTCCAATTTTGTTGATGTGCTCATTGGAGTCTTGGCATTTTTGCATCCTTCCATTCCAAATTTCTTGATTAAGTCTTTGGTATATTTGGATTGGTTGATGAATATGCCCTCATTGCTTTGTTTTATTTGTAGACCGAGGAAGAACTTGAGCTCAGCCATCATGCTCATTTTGAATTCCCTAGTCATACACTTACAAATTCTTGGCAAAGCAATTCATTAGTAGACCCAAATATGATGTTATCAATATAAATTTGAACAATTAGAATATCATGCTTATGCTTTTTAATAAATAAAGTAGGGTCAACATTCCTTTTGTAAAATCATTTTCTAAAAGAAAAGAACTTAGTATTTCATACCAAGCTCTTGGGGATTGTTTCAAACCATATAAAGCTTTTGAAAGTTTAAATACATGGTTAGGTAAGTTATGGCTTTCAAAACCTAATGGTTGTTTTGCATAAACTTCTTCTTCTATAAAACCATCTAAGAAAGCACTTTTGACATCCATTTGAAAGAGTTTGAAATTCATATGGCATGCATATGCTAAAATAATTCTTATGGCTTCTAATCTTGCTACTGGAGCATAGGTCTCATCATAATCTATTCTTTCTTCCTGATTATATCCCTTTGCAACTAACCTAGCCTTATTCCTAGTTCATCTAGTTTATTTCTAAATACCCATTTGCTTCCAATAATTTGATGCTCTTTGGGTCTAGCAACTAAAGTCCATGCCTTACTTCTCTCAAATTGGTTGAGTTCCTCTTGCATAGCAATCACCCAACTTTCATCATTAAGAGCCTCATCAATATTTTTAGGCTCAATTTGAGAGACAAAGGCAAGATTAGAATCTAAAGGTTTGAGATGAGATCTAGTACTTACTCCCTTTGTAGGATCACCAATGATTTGCTCCTTGGGGTGATCTTTTGTCAATCTCCATTCCTTTGGGAGCTCTTGTTTGTTTTCCTCTTGAGCTGGAGGTAGAGAGTCATCTTAATGTGAACTTTCTTGGTCATTTTCTCCTTTTTCATTTTCAAGATCAAGTTTTTCCATTGTACCTACAACATCATCAAGAACACTACCTTTCACACGATCAAGCTTACTAGATTCATAAAAAATAACATGCATAGATTCTTCAACAGCTAATGACTTTTTATTAAAGACTTTATAAGCTTTCCTAGTGGTGGAGTATCCTAAAAATATACCCTCATCAGATTTAGAGGCAAAATTTCCAAGGTTGTCATTGGTATTCAATATGAAACACTTGCATCCAAATACTCTAAAGTATGATATCATGGGCTTTCTTCCATTCCATAACTCAAAAGAAGTTTTGTTTAAGAGAGGTCTATTGAAAACTCGATTTGAAATATAACATGCAATATTTGTGGCTTCGGCCCAAAAGAAAGTTGATCATTGAGCATTGTTTGAGCCATTTCAATTAAAGTTCAATTTTTCCTTTCGACCACCCCATTTTGTTGAGGTGTCCTAAGAGATGAAAAAATTTGTGAAATGCTATGTTCTAGACAAAAATTTTCAAAGTTTTCATTTTCAAACTCTTTTCCATGATCACTTCTTATTTTTGAAATACAATATCCTTTTTCATTTTGAACTCTCTTGGAAAAGTTTTTGAAAGATTCAAAAGCATCACTCTTTTGAGCTAAGAAAATTATCCAAGTGAATCTAAAGTAGTCATCGACAATGAAAAAGGCATAGTGTTTACCTCCTAAGCTTGCAACTCTAGTAGGTCCAAAAAGATCTAGATGCAAAAGTTGAAGAGGTTTTGAGGTACTTACAATATTTTTGGATTTGAAGGCTGACTTGTGTTGTTTTCCTCTTTGGCAAAATTCACATGTCTTGTCTTTTTCAAATTTGACTTTTGATAGTCCCTTTACTAGCTCTCCTTTGCTAAGGCTTTGAATTAAATACATGCTTACATTACCAAGCTTTATATGCCACAGCCAAAATTCATCACTAGTAGTCACAAGACACTCGGAGGAAAGATTAGATATTTTGTGTAAGTCTATTATGTAGGTATTGACGTCTCTACTTCCTTTAAATATCTCTTGGCCATTAATAGAGGTTACAAGACATTCGTTGGAAGTAAAGATTACCTGGTTTCCCTTATCACATAATTGACTTACCCTTAGCATTGTTTCCAAATGTTACTTTACCTCCATCAATACTTTTGATGTCATTGAATAGTTCTTTGTCTCCGGTCATATGCCTTAAGCATCCACTATCTACTAGCCAAACATTTTTATTTATTGTGGACTTGAGGCATACCTATAAAATCACAATTCCAGTATTGTTTTTAGGTACCCAAATGAGCTTGGGTCTTTGGGGTTAGCACGTGAAGGTTCCCAATGAGCCTTCCTTATCCAGCAATGTTTATTTATATGACCAAATTTCATACATTAATTACATTGTTTAGCTCTAAATAAACTTTTTGGTCTTACCATGCTTTAAACTACCATTTTTCTATTAGGTAGAGTTCGTGAGCAGTGGCATGCACATGCATGATGACTTCGTGCTTTTCTAGATGCATGTTTCTTATACATAAAAGTATGATTGGCCTTTTAAGGTTTTGAAGTAGAGGCTCTTAGTGCTAGAGGCTTTATTTTTTCTGGCTCGGCTTCAAGCTCTTTATCTCTTTTTACTGCCATTTTATGTGTTAGAAGTTTGCCAATAAGTGCAACGGTATTCATGTCGCTTATGTCTTCATTGGCTTCTTCTATACCAGCAACTCTTGAAACGTAATCTTTAAGAGAAAGACTTATCAGAATTTTATTGTTTACATCTTCTAAGCTCAAGGGTTTCCCAAGCTTTCTCATGCCATTTATGATGGCTAGAAGACGGTTTGTCGTATCGGTGATTGACTTATTGGATTTTATTTTGAAGAGTTTGTACTCTGAAGTGAGAAGTTGAATCTTCTTGAATTTAACTTGCTTTGTTCCTTCATGATAATTTTCCAATGTTTTCCACATGCTATATGTAGTTGGCAGTGTTGTATTCTGCCACATTCTTCAATGGATAGTAAGCTTGAGAGGATTGTTATTGCCTTTTTTTTTTTGAAATTTGCCCTTTGTTGAGGCTTTGTCCAATCATCTCTCGACAAGATTTCTTCTTCACCATCAACTCTTCTTCTGGTTGGTGGTGTCCATTCTTTCCGAACGTTATCCCAGACTTCAATTCTCTCACTATTGAGATATGTCTCCATCCAGAACTTCCAATGAGCGTAATTTGCTCCATCAAAGTAAGGCTTGAGACTTTGGAATCCTTCATTAGTCATTTCTTGTTCTTTGCTAGTGCTTTTTAGGCTTCAAGGCTAGACTAAGCTCTGATAGCAATTGTTGCCCAAATAATGAACCAAGAAGGGGGGTTGAATTGGATATTAAAAATTCTTAACTTTTGAGTGCGGAATAAAAAGTTAAATAGATTAGGGATAGGAAGATATCACACAAGAAATTTATAGAGGTTCAGGAATTAGCAAACCCTACTCCTCTCTCCAATCTCAATTGGGAGTTTCACTAACACACTAAGTGTTACAATGGAGTTTTACAATCTCTCTCAATTATGGTGTTTCTATCAATGGATCACACCTAACCCAGAAATCTCATGTGTTTTACTGGCTCACACAATAAACCAATTCCTTGTGTTTTATGGCTCACACAAATAACCCTTACAAGTGTTCTACTCTTAACCCAATAAACCCAAACTCACTTGAGTAGTAGATTACAAAGAGAAACACTCACAAATCTATAATGCATATAAATTATGAGCAAAAAGATTTTTACAGAGAATTAAAGTTTTATTGAGAGTAATTAATGCACAAATGGCTACAACAAGATTTTGATTTGAAGTAATTGCTATTCTCTTGTTATGGATTCATAAATGACTTGCATTTATACTTCCTTAGTGAATTATAACCATTTGGATGCATTTAATGCAAAAAAAATCCATTACATGTAACACTACATCTTATACATTTGAGTTCAACCTATCCCTGTATCAATTAATCACACATAGAATGCTGGAAAGACAAAATACCCTGTTAACATTGGTAGTAAAATTTTTTTCATATCATATCCTGTAAAATCAACTAATGACTTTGCAAGTCTCATATCCTGTAATACCTATCAATGACTTTGCAAGTCTCATATCCTGTAATATTAATCAATAACTTTTCAAGTCAACATTAAAACCCCCAATACGATATATCACATATATTAAAACATAAACTTTACACATAATTATTTACGAGTTGATTTCATTTATACATTTTTAAAACTCATTCCAAACTGACTGTACATATTCAACCATATAAACACAAAATGTAGATGACATATTTTTATGCTTGTGTGGAATGCAAGGAGAAAGAGAGTGATGAGGCTCGGCCAATGACATGTGCTCCATGTCTTCTATACACTACTCAAAATGAGCTATCACTTTTTTTTACCTGAAAAATGATGCAAATTGATGAGTTGCGGCTCAGTGAGAATAACCATCCAATGAGCTCTAAAGTACCAAACAACTCATAGTAATAAATCACAAGTCCAATATATACAATATATTCCATTCCATTCATCAGTATCATATATGTATCAATAAAGTTGAAACATATAATCATTACTCTTTATGTATGCAAATTCTTTGCTTATTTCATTTTGTTGTGACCAAGTTAAACAGACATTGCCCAGGTTTCCATGTGAACATTTGCCATGTGAACATTTGCATTTGCATTTGCTAGCTAGCTTGATCATTTGTTTCATTTGCACATTTGTTGGGCCATAGGCCTCTTCTTTTGCTTTACAATATCGATTAACTAGTCACAATGCCTTTTTAGTCCATATGCATATGCACTTGTATTTAAGCATTCATCAACCATTGTATCTTATCACATATAATATACATATACCACATATATACCTCATATGCCACACATATACCTTGCATATACTAAACATATACCATGTATATATATCACATATGTCAAACATATACTTCAAATATACCACAAGTTTACCATTTATATGTACCACAATGTCACAAATTATCTATCATTACATTATCAAGGAGCAATCATAACAATCATATGAATCACATAGCAAGCAACATTCATTTGCACTAAAGAATTCAATCGATAATTAGACTCACCGTTCTCCTTTGATTCCAACCCCTAACTTATTGTCTATCCGCTCCTTGTGGGTCTCCAATATGTTGCGAGCCTAATATGAAAACATAATCGATTAACTCATAATTAGGGAGACTTAATGTGGCTTAAACAAATTAATATGCATTGTTCATGTCAATAGTTAAGAGTTTTCCTATAAGGCAGTGTGACCTTATGGGATTGTTTAGCCTATAACGTTTTCTATACTTGACCTATTAATCTGATTCTTATTTTTAATTAAAACTAACATATAATGATAGAACATATTAAAATTTCAGACCACTTGGATCACTGTACAATATTGTGTGGAATTTCTAAGTGTGTTCTGTTTTCTGCCTTGTTTTCTGCCTTCAGGCAGTTTCAGGGTACTCATTTGGGTTCATCATAACTTATACTCTATAAGTTCTATTTTCATGAAAATTTACAGAAACTTTTATGGGTTGATATGGAACATTTTTCAGTTTTACGACGTTTATCAAATATGTCTCTATGGGCTTCAAAATATAACCAACATTTTACTGGTCCAGAATAGAATTGGCTTCCGGACCAGTATGACTTCCAAAGGCTATAACTTAGTATATATATAACCAATGAAGCTGAAATTAGTACCCGCATTTATCTACGACATATACCTATAACTTTTATGTTTTGATCATTTACATATTCTAGCTCTAACAAGCTCAAATTAGCCAAACACATTACTAGAGCTGTCCAGGGCATTCAGTAGGCAGTTCAAACCATGGAATAGTCATGGTTCCATTCACCATAAATCACCATTTACAAGACCTATGAACCTGAAATGTAGTTTAAAGCTACAAAACACATATATCTACAACTTTTATGTCTTGAGATACTTCAAATAATGGCTTTAGCATTTTCGAAATCAAAGCACACCGTAGCTAACTTGGTTAGGGTTCACAGCCTGACCAGTTTCAGTAGAGAGAGCATATCTCTTCCTATACATAACATCTTGCAAAACTGTTTACATATCCATAAATATAAGACATAAAGGAACAACATTTATGTTTTACACTTTTCCAGAATCAATTTCTATTAATATCAAAATTGGGGTGAAATGCAGTGCCTAATATTGAACCTAAGCAACTCAAATCAACCCTGTAGCAATAAGAATTTATTACTTACCAAGAACGACCTTGCAAGGGATCAATTAGCTTCAAAACCTAAGTGAACCAAAGATGAATTGAAGTCTGAAATGGAGGAAATTGAAGAAGAAGTCGGGCTGGAGAAGAAGGCAGAAATGGGAAGATAAAGCTAACTTTTTGTTTTTTGTCTTTTTATCTTTTTCTCATCTCTTTTCTCCTTTCTCTTCTCTTTTCTCTTCTCTTCTCTTTTATTTCTCTTTTGTGTCATTTTCATTTTATTTTGTCTATATTATTATTATTATTTACATATATTTATAATTCCACTAATTCACACAATAATACAGCTTAATCATTTGGCCCGATTTAACTAAATTAACAATGTAAATGTTTACTAATCTTAATCTAATCATTTTGCTTACTTTAATTTAGTCACCTAATTCAATTCATTTTTAATACTTTGTTATCCTCACGTGTGACTCGATACAAGTGTCAAATACTAGGACACGTAGCTAGTGCGTGTCATAAACTTGTTCCTACGAAAATACGTATGAAATGCACGTGTTCAATTGAATTGTATGCAAGATGCTTATGTTCAATGAAATACATGTGGGGAAGGTCAAGGATGTTACAATTCTCTCCTCCTTTTAAACATTTCGTCCTCGAAATTAATATCTGAAAACAGGTGTGGATATTGCTTTTTCATATTTTCTTCTGTTTTCCATGTTGCCTCTTCTTGTAAATGGTTACGCCATAATACCTTAACCAAAGGTATTTCTCGGTTTCTTAGATGTTTAGTCTTGTATCCAATGATTTGCACTGGTTTCTCAACATAACTCATGTCCTCTAAAATCTCAATGGCTTGATCTTTAAGTACATGCGTAGGATCTGACCTGTATCTTCTAAGCATGCTCACATGAAACACATTATGTATCTGAGCCATCTCGGGTGGTCAAGCCAACCTATAAGCCAATGGACTAATCTTCTCAAGAATTTCATAAGGCCCTATGTATCTTGGGCTCAATTTACCCTTCTTGCCAAATCGGATTATCCCTTTCCATGGAGATACATGAAGAAACACCTTTTCACCTAACTCGTATTCCATCTCCCTTCTATGCTGATCAGCGTAACTTTTCTGTCTATCTTGGGCTACCTTTAGCTTGTTCTTGACAACCTTGATCTTATCCATTGTGTCTTGCACTATTTCTGGCCCTTCTAATGCACGTGCTCCTTCTTCATCCCAAATGATGGGGCTTCGGCACTTTCTGCCATACAATGCCTCATATGGTGCCATCTGGATACTGTTATGATACTGGTTGTTGTAAGCAAATTCAATCAATGCTATATATTCATCCCAAGCACCTCTGAATTCAATAAAACATGCTCTGAGCATTTCTTCTAATGTTTGTATAGTCCTCTCTGATTGTCCGTCAGTTTGTGGGTGGAATGCAGTGCTAAAGTTCAATTTTATTCCCAATGAATTCTGTAAACTCACCCAAAAATGTGAAGTAATTGTGGATCTCTATCAGACACAATGGACACTGGAATGCCATGCAATCTGTCTATCTCATTCACATATAATTTGGCCAAACTCTCAAGTGTACAACCCCATCTGATAGGTAGAAAATGTGCTGACTTGGTTAATCTGTCAATAATTACCCATACTGTATCATTTTTCCGTGGAGTTCTTGGCAATCCATAGACAAAATCCATCGTTATTCTTTCCCATTTCTATTCTGGCACTGGCAATGGATGTAACTTACCAATTGGTGCCTGATGTTCAATTTTAATCTGCTGACATGTCAAGCATTTAGAAACATATTCTGCTATGTCTTTCTTCATTCTTGGCCACCAGTAATGAGGCCTTAAACTGTGATACATTTTTGTCATCCCTGGGTGCATTGCATAAGGTGCATTGTGTGCCTCTTCCATTATTTCCTGATGCAAGTTCTCAGTGTCTGGAACACATATGCGTGACTTTAACAACAGTGTATCATTCTAGAAATGAAACTCTGTATTATTTCCCTGCCTTACCACATCAATTTTCTCACATAATTCAGGATCTTTACTTTGTGCTTCTTTGATCCTCTCCTTTAATATAGGTCTGACTTGAAGAGTAGCAATCAGTGATCCTTCATCATGTATATTTAATTCAACATTCATAGATCGTAATTGAATCAAATATGGAAAAGAGGATACTTGCAAGTGAGCTACACTGCTACTAGTCTTCCTACTCAATGCATCTGCTACCACATTGGCTTTCCCTGGATGGTATTCAATTGTACAGTCATAATCTTTTAACAACTCTAACCATCATCTTTGCCTCATGTTTAACTCCTTTTGTGTTAGCAAATAACCTAAGCTTTTATGGTCTATGAAGATCTGGAATGTCTCACCATACAAATAATACCTCCAAATCTTCAATGCAAATACAACTGCAGCCAATTCTAAATCATGCACTGGATATGAGATCTCATGTGGTCTCAGTTGCCTAGATGCATAAGCTATCACCTTACCATATTGCATTAATACACATCCTAAGCCTTGGTGAGAAGCATCACTATATACTATAAACCCACCTGTACCTATAGGGATAGTTAACACTGGTGTTGAGGTTAGTCTGTGTTTTAGTTCATTGAAAATCCTCTGACATTCTGGAGTCCACTTGAAAGGTACATTCTTTCTCAACAATTTAGTCAAAGGGCCAGCAATTAAGGAGAATTCGTCAACAAATCTACTGTAGTATCCGGCTAAACCCAGAAAACTACCCATTTCTGAAATATTTTTAGGAGCTTCCCAATTTACCATGGACTCAATTTTCTTTAGGTCAACCTCTATGCCCTTACACGACACCACATGTCCAAGAAACACCAAATGATCTAACCAGAATTCACATTTACTCAATTTGGCATATAATCGTTTCTCCCTCAAAGTTTGCAACACAACTTTTAAATGTTGTTCATGTTCTCCCCTATTCTTTGAGTACACCAATATGTCATCAATAAATACTATCACAAACCTATCCAGATATGGTTGAAACACCTTATTCATTAATGCCATAAATGCAGGTAGAGCATTAGTCAACCCAAATGGCATTACTAAAAATTCATAATGTCCATACCTGGTTCGAAAGGCAGTCTTTGGAACATCCGCTTCTGCTACCTTCAACTGGTAATAGCCTGATTTCAAATAAATCTTGGAGAATATTTGGGCTCCTTGCAACTGATCAAACAAATCATCTATTCTAGGCAATGGATATTTGTTCTTCACCGTCATTTTGTTCAGTTGCCTATAATCGATGCACAATCTCATTGTTCCATCTTTCTTTTTAACAAATAATACTGGAGCTCCCTAAGGTGAAACACTAGGTCTAATATACCCTTTGTCAAGTAACTCCTGCAATTGGGCCTTCAGTTCTTTCAACTCAACTGGGGCCATTATGTTGGGTGACCTTGATATTGGTGTTGTTCCTGGAACTAGTTCAATAGTGAATTCTATCTCTCTATCTAGTGGTAAACCAGACAGATCATCTGGGAATACATCAGCAAATTCCCTTACCACTGGTATATTTTCAAGCAAGCTATCAGTGGTTTTAGTATCAATCACATATGCCAAATATGCTTCACATCCCCTTTTGATCATTCGAAATGCCTTTACAGCTGAGACTAGACATGTAGGTACAAGTTTTCTTTCACCTAGAAATACTACCCTTGATTGGTTTGGTGATTCCAAAATTACTTTTTTAGTAAAGCAATTCACTATTGCATGATGTCTAGTTAACCAATCCATTCCAGTATCACATCAAATTCATATATTGGCAATAAAATCAGATCAACTATTAACTCAGCTCTATCAATGCATATCAGGCAATCACGACAGACATTATTCACAACTACCACTGTTTCCAATGGAGTACTCTCATTTATGTCAATCCCTAAAGGCTCATGTGTTTGATGCAGTTTAGATGCTATATGCAATGATATAAATGAATGAGTGGAGCCTAGGTCAATCAATGCATATGCTAACATATAATAAATGTAAATATTACCGGTAATTACTTCGGGAGCATCCACCGTCTCTTGTCTAGTCATAGCAAACACCCTGGCCTGAGTAGGGGGTCTAGAACTCTGACCTTCAGATCTGGTTACTCCTCTGCCCATTGTACCAGTCCTACCTATGCCTCTTCCTCTGCCCTGAGTTCCAGTAGTAGGGTAGACCCTCGGAGCCTCAACTGTAGTCTCAGATACTCCTCTACCTCTGCTAGTCTCTACTAGTTTGGGTCTATTTGGACAGTCTCTATACATGTGCTCCATCGATCCACAGAAATAACATGCTCCTGGGAGCCTTCTACATTCGCCCGTATGTTGTCTACCACAATGACTACATGTGGGCCTCTGTTCAACATATTGGCTCTGCCCTTTGCCTGGGTAAGAGAAAGTCATGCCTCGACCTCTAGAACTTGAGTACCCACTTCTGTTACCAGATTGTGCAGGCATATATCTACCTCTTTTTCCCGACCTTCTGCTAGACTCACCAAAGAACTCACATGATGGCCTTTTTATTTGTTGCTCCCTAGCTTCTTTCATTAACCGTTCAGCTCTGATTGCAGCAGCTCTGAGTCTGGCATAATTATCAAGATCAGTAGTCATGATTCTATTTCTGATCTCATATTTGAGGCCCTCCTCAAACTTCCTGCATTTGTCTCTTTCAGTAGAGACCATGAAGGTGGCATAATGGGAAAGTTTATTAAATTGTACTTCATACTCTGCAACAGACATGTTCCCCTGTTTTAAATTCAGGAATTCCTTCCTCTTCTCATCTTTATATGCTCAGACATATAATTATTCTAAAATTCCAGGAGGAAATCATTCCATGTCAACACCGGTGGTTGTGCATCACTGTCGGGGACGGTCTCCCACCATTCATAAGCATTTCCTTGCAGTAAGGATACTGCATAATCGAATTTCTCATCTGGGGTACATCTCATCATATTTAGTACCCTCTGTGTCCTTTTCAGCCATGTCTCAGCTTCTACTGGGTCTGTTGTGCCATTGAAATCAGTTGCACCATGTTTCCTCAGCTTGTCATAACGTCTTTCCTTGTACATTTCAGGACCATATACTTCCTGTTCTAGGTTTTCATGGGGTACTTCTGCATGAGATGACTGTGATGCATGTACTGGAGCTCTAGCTCCTAGTGCTGGTTGATCTCTATGTAAATGAGGTGATGCCTCATGAGAATGCATTTCAGCTGGCCTCTCCCTCCTTGGTGAATTATGTCTTATGATATCTCTAAAATAAATGAAATTATGTCACTACATAATGTTCAACATATAGGATGCATATGTTATCATGATCTTATGCATATGCATGTTCCCATGGAACCTATCCCTGCTCTGATACCAAAAACGTAACACTACATCTTATACATTTGAGTTCAACCTATCCCTGTATCAATTAATCACACATAGCATGCTGGAAAGACAAAATACCCTGTTAACATTGGTAGTAAATTTTTTTTTCATATCATATCCTGTAAAATCAACTAATGACTTTGCAAGTCTCATATCCTGTAATACCTGTCAATGACTTTGCAAGTCTCATATCCTATAATATTACCCAATGACTTTTCAAGTCAACATTAAAACCCCCAATACGATATATCACATATATTAAAACATAAACTTTGCATATAAGTATTTACGAGTTGAATTCGTTTATACATTTTTAAAACCCATTCCAAACTGACTATACATATTCAACCATATAAACACAAAATGCAGATGACATATTTTTATGCTTGTGTGGAATGCAAGGAGAGAGAGAGTGATGAGGCTCGACCAATGACATGTGCTCCATGTCTTCTATACACTACTCAAAATGAGCTATCACTTTTCTTTACCTGAAAAATGATGCAAATTGATGAGTTGCGGCTCAGTGAGAATAACCATCCAATGAGCTCTAAAGTACCAAACAACTCATAGTAATAAATCACAAATCCAATATATACCATATATTCCATTCCATTCATCAGTATCATATATATATCAATAAAGTTGAAACATATAATCATTACACTTTATGTATGCAAACGCTTTGCTTATTTCATTTTGTTGTGACCAAGTTAAACAAACATTGCCCCGGGTTTCCATGTGAACATTTGCCATGTGAACATTTGCATTTGCATTTGCTAGCTAGCTTGATCATTTGTTTCATTTGCACATTTGTTGGGCCATAGGCCTCTTCTTTTGCTTTACAATATTGATTAACTAGTCACAACGCCTTTTTAGTCCATATGCATATGCACTTGTATTTAAGCATTCATCAACCATTGTATCTTATCACATATAATATACATATACCACATATATACCTCATATGCCACACATATACCTTGCATATACTATACATATACCATGTATATATATCACATATGTCAAACATATACTTCAAATATACCATAAGTATACCATTTATATGTACCACAATGTCACAAATTATCCATCATTACATTATCAAGGACCAATCATGACAATCATATGAATCACATAGCAAGCAACATTCATTTGCACTAAAGAATTCAATCGATAATTAGACTCCCCGTTCTCCTATGATTCCGACCCCTAACTTATTGTTTATCCACTCCTTGTGGGTCTCCAATATGTTGCGAGCCTAATATTAAAACATAATGGATTAATTCATAATTAGGGAGACTTAATGTGGCTTAAACAAATTAATATGCATTGTTCATGTCAATAGTTAAGATTTTTCCTATAAGGCAGTGTGGCCTTATGGGACTGTTTAGCCTATAACGTTTTCTATACTTGACCAATTAATATGATTCATGTTCCTAATTAAAAATAACATATAATTATAGAACCTATTAAAATTTCAGACCAATGGGATCATTGTACAATATTTTGTGGAATTTCTAAGTGTGTTCTGTTTTCTGCCTTGTTTTCTGCCTTTAGGCAGTTTTAGGGTACTCATTTGGGTTCCTCATAACTTATAATCTATAAGTATTATTTTAATGAACATTTACAGAAACGTTTCTGGGTTCATATGGAACATATTTCATGTTTATTACTTTTATCAATTATGTCTCTATGGTCTTCAAAATATAACAAACATTTTACTAGTCCATAATAGAATTGGCTTCCGGACCAGTATAACTTCCAAAGGCTATAACTTAGTTTATACATAACCAATGAAGCTGAAATTAGTACCACACATTTGATAAGACATATACCTATAACTTTTATGTTTTAATCATTTACATAACCTTGCTCTAACAAGCTCAAATTAGCCAAGTTGGTTACTAGAGCTGCCTAGGGCATTCAATAGGTCGTTCAAACCATAGAACAGTCATGGTTCCATTCACCATAACCCAACATTTACAAGACCTATGAACCTGAAATTTGGTATACAGATACAAAACACATATATATACAATGTTTATGTTTTGAGATACTTCAAATAATGGCTTTAGCATATTCAAAATCAAAGCACACAGTAGCTAACTTGGTTAGGGTTCACACCCTGACCAGTTTTAGTAGAGAGAGCATATCTCTTCCTATACATAACATCTTGCTACAATGTTTACATATAAACAAATATAAGACATAAAGGAACAACTTTTGTGTTTTACACCTTTCTATAATCAATTTCTATTAATATCAAAATTGG
The DNA here is from genome assembly GCA_023653625.1 of Triadica sebifera. Classification (NCBI taxonomy): domain Eukaryota; kingdom Viridiplantae; phylum Streptophyta; class Magnoliopsida; order Malpighiales; family Euphorbiaceae; genus Triadica; species Triadica sebifera. Next base: position 10,413,525 of record CM042898.1, on the reverse strand, counting down.
GGTGCAATTCATTGCCTAATATTGAACCTAAGCAACTCAAATCAACCCTAAAGCAATAAGAATTGATTACTTACCAAGAACGACCTAGCAAGGGATCAATTAGCTTCAAAAACTAAGTGAAACAAGGTTGAATTGAAGTTTGAAATGGAGGAAATTGAAGAAGAAGTCGGGCTGGAGAAGAAGGCATAAATGGGAAGATAAAGCTAACTTTTTGTTTTTTGTCTTTTTATCTTTTTCTCATCTCTTTTCTCCTTTCTCTTCTCTTTTCTCTTCTCTTCTCTTTTATTTCTCTTTTGTGTCATTTTCATTTTATTTTTTCTATATTATTATTATTATTTACATATATTTATAATTCCACTAATTCACACAATAATACAGCTTAATCTTTTGGCCCGATTTAACTAAATTAATAATGTAAATGTTTACTAATCTTAATCTAATCATTTTGCTTACTTTAATTTAGTCACCTAATTCAATTCATTTCTAATACTTTGTTATCCTCATTTAGGTTATAATTACACATGTGCGACCCGATACAAGTGCTAAATACTAGGACACGTAGCTAGTGCGTGTCATAAACTTGTTCCTACGAAAATACGTATGAAATGCATGTGTTGAATTGAATTGTATGCAAGATGCTTATGTTCAATGAAATGCATGTGGGGAAGGTCAAGGATGTTACATTACACCAACTCTTAATTTCGCGTCTGACATGTTTCTCTTCCTCATTCACGGTCGTGAATATCTGTGTCACAGTCGTGAATGTTCTTCCAAGCTGTAGTCCAAGTGGTGACTCTGACCGTGAAGCATTCTAGAAGGAATTGAAGTATTTGATCATAGGCATGACTTTATTCTTTCACGTGCGTGAATATCCTTCCAAGCCATGGTCCAAGTGGTGACTCTAACAGTTAAGCTCTCTGGAGGAATTTGATATGTTATTTCACGAGCGTGACTATCTTTCACAAGCATGACTGATATGATCATTCACGGTTTCTATGATTCTTCAAGGTCGTGAACTTTAAATATTAGATAGTTGGTGGTAAGCTACATCATAGGCATGACATAAACAGTCACGGGCGTGAACATGCTATTTCTTCATTTTTTAACTTTCAAAGTTAGTCTTCCATTCTTTCATCATATTCCATATCCTATTCAATAAACTTAGAACACATGTATGTTAAATACATTATTGCTATTTTATTTATTAGCATCAAAATGATGGAAATGTTGGTTTTTGAAGAATGAATCATATTCATAAATACAGCGAAAAATAAAATTTTTCAAAACCCAAAACAAAAGATCATACTTGTACCATTAAAACTAATTTATATAAATGTAAATGTTAAAAATTATACCTTATAATTTTTATTTGTTCTTCAAATCTTCACTTTGTTGAGTTGTAGCAAACCACAACAATCCACACTAGGATGTCTCTAATGATAATCCACATGAAGAATGAAGAAGAAATTATCAAGAGAAAATGGTCTGAACAAATTCAAAGTGCTAGCTTTGAAAATGTTCTTGAGGGAATTTTTGTTGTGTCTTAAAAATATTTTTTTTCACAAAAAATAAATTTTCATGACAATTTTCTGCCATTTTATGTCTCTTCTATTTGAATCAAATTCAAAAATAAGATGAAAAGTCAAAAATGGAGAAAATGGGAACTAATAAATAGTAATTGGCCTACTTATGGCCAATTATAGCCGTTGGTCAATGGATGGAAGCTGCAGGCGCTCTGGGCCTGCTGCTGGGCAGCCCAGCTGGCCCGTAAGGTAGGCCAGCAGCCTGCCTAGCCCGCACGGGGCCGTGACACTCCCGAACGATTTTTCGTGCGATATCATCGTGATCCATCCTAAAATAATTCTCTCATATTTTGGATCCTATCCAAGACCATTTTACTCATTCTTCATATCTTCAATGCGTGTGACCCATTAGGTTCCCGGTTATGTTGGCCACTTAAATTAACAATTAATTTAAGCAAGTCATGAGCGGTATCTAGCAACACATCATGACCCCCAATTGACTGGAAAGTCAGTGGTTTGACTACAAACCATTCCATAGACAATTTATGTGCAATTATTCCATTCACTGTTCTATACTCCACTTGGTTCAGAGTATGGACATGTGTCAACTCCCAATAGACTGACTACATCACGTCTAGTCCAAGTAATGTTAGTTCTTGTCCTTGAGGCTCATTACTCTATTAGATATGTCATTGAAGACTATCTTTATGACATTTCCACTCCGATCAGAGATTCCTGAGTAATGACCACGACAAAAGGCCATGGGTATACACTCATTCTATCAAGAGTGGTGAATCCTTTGTTGGTTACCCAATTACCGTCGAATACCTCAAGCTGTATCCAATCACCACCCTATGAGCTACCTCTCTAAGGCAACGAGGAATAGTGTCAAAATAAAAAATCAATATTCAAGATATCCTTGAGTACCTCAAGTCTAAGGATACTTGCACCATTGCTATGATACGACTATCATTGACATTTGAATAGATTATCCATATGATTGTCTCATAGTTGGTCATCCAATGTACTTAGCTACACTTAGCAAGCATCCACATGTTAACTCTAAACATCTCATGTTTATAGATTATGAGATCTACTACTCGATCCAATCAAAGAATGTAACATGTGCTAGTCTGTATGGATTAATAATGTCTCATCTCATTAATCCTATGACTAGGGATAATTTTGATACGAGCATAATTACACATGATAAGAAACTCAATATCATGATCTCATCATGATTTCCTTCATGCTATGTTATGTATCAAGGACTACATTAATTGATTTAAGATCACTTATCAATTCATATATCAAATAAACATCAAATTAATGAAAAAGTCTTTTATTAATGAAATAAATTTGTACAATAAGTGCTAAAGGTGATTGCCTTTAGAGCACTCTTCTTGCACTAAAGCCAATCACCTTTGTATTTAATTCCATAGGCGAGTACATAAGAATCATATTTCTTTTGGGGAAGTGGCTTAGTTAAAGGATCAGCAATATTCTGATCAGTGGGCACTCTTTCTATCTTTACATCATTCATACCAATGATTTCTCTAATCAAATGGTATCTTCTGAGTACATGTTTGGATCTCTGATGAGACCGTTGCTCCTTTACTTGCGCAATGTCTCCATTATTATCACAATACAATTGTAGTGGATCAATAATGCTGGGAACCACTCTAAGTTCTGTGATAAATTTCTTTATCCAAACTGCTTCCTTTGCTGCTTCAGAAGCTGCAATGTACTCTTCTTCGGTTGTGGAATCAGCAGCTGTTTCCTATTTGGAACTCTTCAAACTAAATTCTCCACCATTTAGTGTGAATATATAACCTAACTAAGATTTTGAGTCATCCTTGTCAGATTGGAAGCTGGCATCGGTATACTCGCTCACAGTAATATCTCCATCTCCATATACCAAGAATACATCCTTAGTTCTTCTTAAGTACTTAAGGATATTCTTGTCAGCCACCCAATGACCTTCACCAGGGTCCGATTGGTATCTACTCATGACACTCAAAGCATATGATACATCGGGTCTTGTACATATCATAGCATACATGATTGACCCTATAGCTGAAGCATATGGAATCAAACTCATGTGTGTCCTCTCATCTTGTGTCTTTAGACACAAAGACTTTGAGAGAGTAATCCCATAGGTCATAGGAATATATCCCCTCTTAGACTGCTCCATGCTAAACCTCTTTAGCATTTTATCTATGTATGTAGACTGTGAAAGACCAACCAACCTTTTAGATCTATCTTTATAGATCTTTATCCCTAAAATATATACTGCTTCTCCAAGGTCTTTCATAGAGAAATTCTTGGATAACCAAATTTTGACTGATTGTAAGGCTGAGACATCATTTCCCATTAACAATATGTCATCTACATATAATACAAGAAATGCGATTGCACTCCCACTAACCTTCTTGTAGACACAAGGTTCATCCGGATTTTGTAAGAAACCAAACTGTTTGATTGTCTCATCAAACCGAATATTCCAACTCCTGAATGCTTGTTTTAATCCATAAATGGATCTCTGAAGCTTACATACCTTTTTGCCATCTTTGGATATGAAACCTTCTGGTTGTGTCATGTACACATCCTCAGTCAGATTTCCATTAAAGAAAGCTATTTTCACATCCATTTGTCATATCTCATAATCATAATGAGTAGCAATGGCTAGAAGTATCCTTATGGATTTAAGCATAGCTACTGGGCTAAAAGTTTCATCGTAGTCAATTCCTTGTCTTTGACGATAACCTTTAGCAACAAGTCTAGCTTTATAGGTAATCACATTACCATCCATGTCAATTTTCGTTTTGAAAACCCACTTGCACCCTATAGGCTTTATTCCTTCGGGTGGGTCAACCAAAGTCCATACTTGGTTTTCATACATGGAATCCATTTCTGACATCATGGCTTGAAGCCATTTGTCAGATTCTGAACTATTCAGAACCTCTTCATAGGTTGTAAGCTCATCATTTTCTATGAGCAATACGTCGTTCTGTTCACTAATGAGAAATTCATATCTCTCTGGAATAGTACGTATCCTACTTGACCTACAAAGCTCTTGTCCTTCAAAAGGTTGAACTGTTATATCATCTGTATGAGTAATAAGCTCGGGTTCAAGCAGTTGATCAGCATCTGTTTGAGCATCTTGAACTTCCTCAAGTTCAATTTTGCTCCCACTATCTCTTTTTAGAAGGAATTCTCTCTCTAAAAAGATAGCATGTCTTGAAACAAAAATCTTTTCTTCCAAAGGGTGGTAAAATTGATATCCATATGATGCTTTTGGATATCCCACAAACAGACATCGGTCAGACTTAGCTTCTAGCTTATCTGACATTGTCCGCTTCACATAAGCAGGGCAACCCCAAATTCTCATGTAAGAAAATGTGGGCCTCTTGTTATACCATATCTCATATGGAGTAACATCCACTGACTTTGAAGGAACTCCATTTAATATATAACTAGTGGTCTCTAGTGCATAACCCCAAAAGGATTTAGGCAATTCTGCAAAACTCATCATAGACCTTACCATGTCTAACAAGGTTCGGTTTCTTCTTTCAGCCACACCATTGTGTTGTGGAGTGTAAGGTGGAGTCCATTGAGATAAAATCCCATTATCCCTAAGATAATCTAGAAACTCTTGGCTCAAGTATTCACCTTCTCGATCTGATTGCAGTGTTTTAATACTTTTGCCAAGTTGTTTCTCTACTTCATTTCTGAATTCTTTGAACCTTTCAAAAGCTTCAGATTTGTATCTCATAAGATACATGTATCCATATCGTGAATAGTCATCGATAAAAATAATGAAGTAGATGAAACCACCTCTAGTGTGTGTAGACATTGGACCACATACATCTGAATGTATTAAGTCTAAAAGTCCATTAGCACATTCACCATTTCCCTTAAAGGGTAATTTAGTCATCTTGCCTAGTAAACAAGATTCACATGTATCATATGATTCATAATCAAATGACCCAAAACTACCACTTTTGTGTAGCTTAGCCATGCGTTTCTCACTTATATGACCTAGACGACAATGCCATAAATAAGATGATTTCAACATATCTTGTTTTTGCCTTTTATTATCATTGATGTTTAAAATTGGATTTGACATATCTAATATGTATATTCCATTGCATAATGTACCATTAGCATAAAGAATTCCATTCAACATAATAGAACAACAATTGCTACTAAAAGCTAAAAGGAAACCATCCTTATTTAGACATGAAACAGAAATAATGTTTTTAGTCAAAGCAGGTACATAATAGCAATTCTCCAAATTTAATATAAGTCCACTAGGGAGGGTCAATACATATGTTCCTATAGCTAATGCAGTAACCCTGACTCTCCCTTATTGAGATGTCTATTGTTTCTTAGGCCCTGCATATCAGTGCATATGTGTGAGCCACAACCGGTATCTAATACCCATATATTATTATTGGAAACAGTATTAATTTCAATGAAAAAATACCTGAAGTAGATGGGGCATCAGATGCCTTCTTCTTCAAGGACTCCAAGTAAGCCTTGCAGTCTCTCTTCCAATGGTCATCCTTGCCACAATGGAAGCATGTCCCTTTTGGAGCAATCTCCTTGGCCTTTTTCTTGGCCACGCCTCCCTTAGGCTTCATGGACTTCTTCTTCTTCTTAAGGTTCTTCCTTTTAGAACTTGAAGAGTCCACCAGCATCACAGCCTTACTGTCCTTCTTGATAGATGGCTCAGCTGTTTTAAGCAAGTTAATCAGCTCAGGAATAGTGGTAGAGATTTGGTTCATCCTATAGTTAAGCACAAAATGTGAATAACTATCAGATATGTCATTGAAATTAATGTTAGTTCTTGTCCTTGAGGCTCATTACTCTATTAGATATGTCATTGAAGACTATCTTTATGACATTTCCACTCCGGCCAGAGATTCCTGAGTAATGACCATGATAAGAGGCCATGAGTATACACTCCTTCTATCAAGAGTGGTGAATCCTTTGTTGGTTACCTAATTACCTTCGAATACCTCAAGTTGTATCCAATCACCACCCTATGAGCTACCTCTCTGAGGCAACAAGGAATAGTGTCAAAATACATAATCAATATTCAAGATATCCTTGAGTACCTCAAGTCTAAGGATACTTGCACCATTGCTATGATGCTACTATCATTGACATTTGAATAGATTATCCATATGATTGTCTCATAGTTGGTCATTCAATGTACTTAGCTACACTTAGCAAGCATCCACATGTTAACTCTAAACATCTAATGTTTATAGATTATGAGATCTACTACTCGATCCAATCAAGGAGTGTAACATGTGCTAGTCTATCTGGATTAATAATGTCCCGTCTCATTAATCCTATGACTAGGGATAATTTTGATACTAACATAATTACACATGATAAGAATCGCAATATCATGATCTCATCATGATTTCCTTCATGCTATGTTATGTATCAAGGACTTCATTAATTGATTTAAGATCACTTATCAATTCATATATCAAATGAACATCAAATTAATGAAAAAGCCTTTTATTAATCAAATAAATTTGTACAATAAGTGTTAAAGGTGATTGCCTTTAGAGCGCTCCTTTAACATGAAACACCCCTCAAGGTTCAACCGTTTCCATGCTCAGGCCCAGTCATTGGTTGTGTTATTGTTTCTAGCATATCTTGCTCTTTCAGAAGATACCGAATTTTACGATGCCAAATGTCATAGTTTTTATCATTCAGCTTATCTCCTTGATTCAAATCAGCAATAATGCTTTTTGTTGCAACCATTTCAACTACTTAGAAACAATGATCATAATTAGGATTAGCACAATTCATTATTACTTTTTATCAATTTCAAGTCACAATGCTTTAAATTAATCAATAATAACCTAACACAAGCAGTAGAAATAAAAAAAGTTGTATATACAGCTCAATCAATTTCTACTAGCATAATCCAGTTATCATTGTTTAATTTTAAACATGCGCCAATTAATTTCATATTAGATGAGATTCTTTAATCTACCAATCTAATATTTCCACAATATATTCATCATATAATGTAATATAACAATAATAGTATATATGCATTAAAATAAGGTAAACATCCATTACATGTCCCAAAAAAAATTAACATATTATCACAGACAAAAATAAATATTTTCTAATATTGAGTTTAATTCATTCATCATTTGGTTGAACCTGTGGTTCTCTCTCAACAAATTCTCTTTTTGCCAGTGTACCATATATTTGTTTCATCCATGGGAAACTATTCATCGATTTACTAGATCGCCTAATACTATCTTGTATCCGGTGCTCCAGTTCCCGATTCAAATCTTTTTTCAAAATTTTCATAAGTTAAGTCACTTGATCTTTCTTTAAGCGTCTTACTTTCATCTTTCCATGAATCAGGTAAGGAATCAAGAACTATAGACATTTGTTGTTCCACAGCTAAGTCATAGTCTTTACTAAACATCATATAGAAAGTCTAAATTTTATGGAACATCTCATCAATATGCTTCTCAAGAGAATCTTCCGGATCTTTCTTATATGCACATAATCGCTCCAAAGTGCGAATCATCAGATTCCTCACTACATATTTGAATAAATTAAACCAACATTAGACTCCATTAAATATGAAGTATGTTATGTCACACTAAAAAATAAACATATATATATATATATATATATATATATATATATATATATATATATATATATATATATATATATATATATATATATATATATATATATTTTTAGTAATTATATTCCAATTTACATATTTTTCTCCAATTGTTTCATCAAAACAGTAATAAAAAATTTTAAAAAATATCCATTAAATTGGAAATTAAATTTTGAATTTTTTTAAAAAAAAATTTGGACAAAAAATACTCGTTCACGTGCCTCCAAGCGTTGAATGAAATTTTGCCCATGCGCTACCACGTGTACCTTTCCACATCATCACCATGTCAGCATTTTGTGGACTAACCAGAGGAATCCACGTGGCCAAATGTGCCACGTATCCGTCAGCAACCGTTCCTCCCAACCGCCAGCCACCGGTTTTTCAAATTTTACATATTTTTTACAGTTTTCAAACCACTTGGACCATTTTTCTTCCGTTTCAACATCATTTTGGCTGTGTTTGAACAACACATACACGATCCGATAGTGGAATCATTTTAATGACAATTTGTTTAAAAAAATACTCATAAACTTTGAAAAATCATAAAAATTCAACCACTCATCAGAAAAAATTATACAAAAATATTCTTTAGAAAGCTTGTGATGAGAGCTTTCCAATGATACCAAATTTGAACTATGAAACTGAAGAATTAATTTTATAAAAATTGAAGAAATTTCGAATTTTCATAGTAAATTTCTCAAAAATCATCACAATTATAATTTTAAGCACAAAAACGCACAAAACGGGCTATGATACTAATGTAAGAATTTCTAGGGCAGCAGATACTTACTTGTTGAGCATAGATCATGCACTTTTAATGCTTTAGGCAGAGTCAAATTACTATAACAATACTCAATTCTACAGTACGAGCGCTTTGATTAACTTGTGATTGAATGGAGATGAATAAATTCCTTTATCGAAAATTTCCGAATTTCAAAGAAAACTTTTTGATGAAAAGTTATATCATTTCATTTCTTTTCTTCTTCAAAAGTTATATCTTTTTATAACTTTATATATAAGAAGATATGAGCCTGGGTTGGGTCAAGCACACATGGGTGGCCCAATACCACAAAACCCAATACTTTGTGAAAACCTAATTGCTCATAACTTCTGAGCATTATAAGTTAGTGAGTATTTTCATTGTAATTAATTACTCAAGAGTGAGCTTGGGCATATTGGATTAAAAATGAAACACTTGTAAGAGTTTATTGTGTGAGCCATTGAAAAATACAAGGGAATTTTTGGGTTAGATGTTAGCCTATTAAGAGAAACATTATAGTTGGGAGTGAGCTTGAAAAACTCTATTGTAACACTTAGAGTGTTAGTGAAACACCCAATCAAGATTGGGGAGATGAGTAGGATTTATTAATACCCGAACATCTATACATATTGTGTGTGATATCTCTCATTGTTTACTCTATTTTATTTATTTCACACTTTAAAATTAAGTAATTTTTTATTTACTAACCAATTCAACCCCACTTCTTGGTTCATTGTCTGGGCAACAATTGATATCAGAGTTTGTCTAGCAACAAAGCCTAATAAGTGCTAGCAAAAATCAAGAAATGGCCAGTGAAGGATTTCAAAATCGCAATCCTTATTTTGATGGAGCGAACTGCGCTCATTGGAAATAGATACTTTTTATATAAATAAGTTTGAGAAAAACAGTTTATAAAAAATTTAAAAAAATCAGATAATTAAATAAAAAAATTCTAAATATACTTTTTAAATACTCAACATCAATTCCCAACACCCCTGACTACTTATACTAGAGATTCACCTAAACTCTTTATTAGGTATAAAAGATCTAATATTTAACCAATTTCCTAAGGAGCTAATGACTTTTCTCTCATCGATAGTGAATATTTAATTCAAATTTGTATTTTACTTTGAATTCTTAAGATTTTCAAAATAAAATGAACTAGACCAATTAAATAGCTGAAGTATTTTCACAACTAAAGAGTGAGTTGTTATATCATAAATTTGGATACATGTTGCATTATGAATATTGTTAACCTTGAGGGGTATTTCCGTCATTTTGATGATAATAAATAATATAGCAATATTGTATTTAACATACTTGGTTTTAAATGTATTATACAGGACATGAATTAAAGTAGCAAGAATGGAGAATTGGAAGAATAATCCTTGAGAAACAAAAAGTAAGAAGTAGCATGTTCACTACCGTGACTCTAGGAGTCACTCCCGTGAACAAAGCTAGTCGTTACCAAAACCAACATTTGAAGTTCACGGCCATGAAGGAAGAACAAATTGTGAAGTGGGCATTTCAGTCACCCCCGTGACTAAAGGTGTCACCCCCGTGAAGAGTCATGAAATTTCAAACAGAGAGCTTCACAATCAGAGTCACCACTAGGGTCACGGCTGGGAAGATGTTCACCCCCTTGAATGATGGTGTCACCGCCGTGAATGATTCTCTCAATTTCATCCAGAGAGCTTCACGACCAGAGTCACCACTTGGCTCACGGCTGGAAATTATGTCACGCCCGTGAAGGATTAATGTCAGGCCCGTGACTCTATATGTCAAAACATACCAGAAAGCTTCACGACCAAGGTCACAACTTCAGTCACGGCTTGGGAAGAACTGTCACCCCCGTGACAAGCATATTCACGCCCGTGACCAATGAAAGAGAAAAATGACAGGCGCGATTTTTTAGTTGGTACAACGGCTACTTTCTTATTTAATGCACCCCAACGGCTATATTCAGCCATGGGAGTATAAATGGAAGTCATTTATGCATTAAGAAATAAGAGGATGATAAGGGAATGATAAGAAAAATTAAAGATTAGCATATACTTCAAATTACAAGCTATCTTGTACTTTCATACTTTGAGAACAAATCAATTCTCTGTAAAAATCTTTTTGCTCCTCATATTTGAGCAATAAAGATTTATAAGTGGTTCTCTTTGTAATCTTTACTCAAGTGAACATTGGGTAGTTCTGGGTTAAAAGTAGAACACTTGAAAGGGTTAGTTGTGTAAACCTCCAAAACACAAAGTGTAGGTTGTTTGTGTGAGCCTGTAAAACACAAAGTGTAGGTTGTTTGTGTGAGCCTATAAAACACAAAGGAATTGGTTATTGTGTGAGCCATTAAAACACAAGGGATTTCTGGGTTAGGTGTGAGCCATTGTGAGAAACACCATAGTTGGGAGTGAGCTTGTAAAACTCCATTGTAACACTTAGTGTGTTAGTGAAACTCCCAATTGCGATTGGGGAGAGGAGTAGGGTTTGTTAATACCCGAACCTCTATAAATCTTTGTGTCTTATTTTCTCTATCCCTTCTAAAATTAACTATTTATTTCCGCACTTTAAAGTTTAATTTTTTAAACTCCAATTCAACCCCCCTTCTTGGTCTGATATCTGGGCAACAATTGGTATCAGAGCCTTGTCTAGCATCAGAGCCTAAAAAGCGCTAGTACAAAGTTAGATATGGCCAGTGAAGGATTCCAAAGTCTCAAACCTTACTTTGATGGAGCAAACTATGTCCATTGGAAGTTTAGGATGGAGACATACTTGGATAGTGAAGGAATTGAAGTCTAGGATAGTGTACGAAAAGAGTGGACACCACCAACCAGAAGAGGAGCTGATGGTGAAGAGGAAATCCTATCAAGAGATGATTGGACTGAGCCCCAAAGAAGAGCAAATTTCAAAAATAAGAGGGCAATGACAATTATATCAAGCTCATTATCTATTGAAGAATGTGGGAGAATACAACATTGCTCAACAGCATTTAGTATGTGGAAGACATTGGAGAACTATCATGAGGGAACTAAGCAAGTCAAATCCAAGAAGATTCAACTTCTAACCTCAGAATATGAGTTCTTCAAGATGAAATCAAATGAGTCAATCACTGACATGACCAACCGTCTTCTATCCATTATAAATGGAATGAGGAAACTTGGGAAGCATCTGAGCTTGGAAGATATAAACAATAAAATCCTGAGAAGTCTTCCTCTTAAAGACTATGGTTCAAGAGTTGTCGGCATAGAAGAAGCAAATGAAGATATGAGCATCATGAATACTGATGTGCTGATTGGCAAGCTTCTCACACATGAGATGGCAGTAAAGAGAGATAGAGAGCTTGAAGCAGAGCCAGAGAAAAGAAAACCCTTAGCACTTAAAGCCTCTACTTCAAAATCTCAAGAAGAAAGTGAAGATGATGATGAAATGAGTGATGATGAAAATGAGGACATCGTTATGCTTTCAAGGAGATTAAAAAGAATCATTGAAAAGAAAATGAGCAATTCCAGAAAATTCAGGCAGAGAAACCTCAAACAAACTTCTAATGAAACACATAGAAGTAAGGAAGAGGTGAAATGTTATGAATATGGAAAGAAAGGACATATCAAACCAGAATGTCCAAGACTCAAGAAGCATAAGAGCAAATATCAAAGAGACAATGGGGAGAAAGGTCACAAAGCCACATGGGATGACGAAAGCTCTTCAAGTGAAAAAGATGATAATGAAAGTGAAGAGGTCAACCTATGTTTCATGGCTATTGAGGATCATGTCTCGAAAAAAGTAAGATCACTACACTCATACTCTTTCAATAATGATAGTAGTGATAATGATAGTAATAATGATAGTGATGATGATGATGATGAGCAAAGCCTAATAGAAGAATTAAATATAGAATTAGAGAAATATAGAACTAAATTTAGTACCTATAGAAATAATGTCTCTAATTTAAAAAATAAGATAGATTGCTTAGAAAAGGAGAACATAAAGCTTAAATCATCAAATGAATCTCTTCAAAAGTATTTAGATGAATACTCATCAAGACCTTCAACAACTTCACTGTTAAAAGAAAATAATACTTTGAAAAATGAAGTTGAAAAACTTAGAAATTCCATTTCTAAATTTCACAAGGGTAAAGAGAGCTTAGATACTCTCATTGTATCTCAAAGACCACCTTTAGTTAGACATGGTCTAGGGTTTAAGGACACATCATTATCTTCTAACAAAACAGTATTTGTTAAGTCTAAAGAACATAATAACTCCACATCTATTAGAACTGTGCCGAGAAATAAGAATGTTAAACCTTCTATATAGAAAAAGAATAATCATGCCTTTATGTATAGGAAGCATGCATCAAGAAAAATGCAAATTATTCATGAATGTGCATGCCATTGTTCTCAAAATTAGTCTAATAGAATTATGGCATTTAAATACAGTGTAAGACCAAAAAACAAGTTTACACCTAAACAATGTAATTACTGTATGAAAATGGGTCATATAAATAGAAATTGTTGGATAAGGAAGGCTCATTGGCAACCTTCATGTGCTAACCCCCAAGGACCCAAACTCATTTGGGTACCTAAACATCATACTTGATTTGTAACTCTGTAGGTATGCCTCAAGTCCACAATAAACAAAAATGCATGGCTAGTAGACAGTGGATGCTCAAGGCATATGACAAGAGACAAAGAACTCTTCAATGAAATCAAAAGTATTGATGGAGGTAAAGTTACCTTTGGAAACAATGCAAAGGGTAAGGTAATTGGCATTGGTTCTATTGGTATTAATGGTACTACTTTTATTAAGGATGTTTTACTTGTTGATGGCTTAAAACATAACTTGCTAAGTGTAAGTCAATTATGTGACAAAGGAAACAAAGTAATTTTCACCCCAAATAAATGTCTTGTAATCTCTATTGATGGTCAAGAAATATTTAAAGGAAATAGAGATATCAATACATACATAATAAACTTACATGAACTCTCTAACCATTCCTCTAAGTGTCTTGTGACTACTAGTGATGAATCTTGGTTGTGGCATAGAAGACTTGGTCATGCTAACATGGACTTAATACAAAGTCTCAACACAGGAGAGCTTGTAAAAGGATTACCAAGAGTAAAATATGAAAAAGGCAAGACATGTGAACCTTGTCAAAGAGGAATGCAGCACAAGTCATCTTTCAAAGCCAAAAACATAGTAAGTACTTCAAAACCTCTTCAACTCATACATTTAGACTTATTTGGACCTACTAGGGTTGCTAGCTTAGGAGGAAAACATTATGCATTTGTCATCGTAGATGATTACTCTAGATTTACTTGGGTAATTTTCTTAGCTCAAAAGAGTGATGCTTTTGAAAATTTCAAAAACTTTGCTAAAAGAGTTCAAAATGAAAAAGGATACTGCATTTCAAAAATAAGAAGTGATCATGGGAAAGAATTTGAAAATGAAAACTTTGAAAATTTTTGTCTTGAATATGGCATTTCACGTAATTTCTCATCTCCTAGAACACCTCAACAAAATGGTGTAGTTGAAAGGAAAAATAGAACATTAATTGAAATGGCAAGAACAATGCTTAATGAATATGCATTACCAACTTATTTTTGGGCAGAAGCCACAAACACTGCATGTTATATTTCAAATCGAGTTTTCAAAAGACCTCTTTTAAACAAAACCTCATTTGACCTATGGAATGGAAGAAAGCCCTTGGTATCATACTTTAGAGTATTTGGATGCAAGTGTTTTATATTGAACACCAAGGACAATCTTGGAAAATTTGCCTCCAAGTCTGATGATGGTATCTTTCTAGGATACTCTACAACTAGCAAAGCATATAGAGTATTTAATAAGAGATCATTAACTGTGGAAGAATCCATGCATGTTGTTTTTAATGAATCTAGTAGACTTGATCTTGTGAAAGGTAGTGCTCTTGATGATGTTGTAGATAATATGGAAAAACCTGTCCTTAAAAATGAGAAAAACGATCAAGAAAAACTACTACCTCAAAATCAAGAACAAATGGGGCAAGACCTTCCAAAAGAATGGAGAATGAACATAAATCATCCAAAAGAGCAAATAATTGGTGATCTATCAAGGGGAGTAAGTACTAGATCGCATTTCAAGCATTTAATCACTGACATTGCATTTATTTCACAATTTGAGCCTAAAAACATTGATGAGGCTCTTAATGATGAAAGTTGGATAATTGCCATGCAAGAGGAACTTAACCAATTTGAGAGAAATAAAGTATGGAACCTAGTACCAAGACCTAAGAATCATCCAATCATGGGCAGCAAATGGGTATTTAGAAATAAGTTAGATGAACAAGGGTTAATAACCAGGAATAAAGCAAGACTAGTTGCAAAAGGATATAATCAGGAAGAAGGGATTGACTATGATGAAACATATGCACCGGTAGCTAGATTAGAAGCTATAAGAATACTCTTAGCATATGCATGTCACATGAATTTCAAACTTTTTCAAATGGATGTGAAAAGTGCATTTCTAAATGGCTATATAGATGAAGAAGTGTATGTAGAACAACCACCAGGTTTTGAAAGCTATAATTTACCAAATCATGTTTTTAAACTTTCAAAAGCTTTGTATGGTTTAAAACAAGCTCCAAGAGCTTGGTATGAAAGACTAAGTTCTTTTTTACTAGAAAATAGCTTCACAAAGGGAAATGTAGACACTACACTGTTCATCAAAAAGCATAAGCATGAAATACTAGTTGTTCAAATTTATGTTGATGATATAATATTTGGTTCTACTAATGAGCTGCTTTGTCAAGATTTTGCTAAGTGCATGACTAGGGAATTTGAAATGAGCATGATGGGAGAACTTAAGTATTTCCTTGGTCTACAAATCAAACAAAGCAATGAGGGCATATTCATCAACCAATCCAAATATGCCAAAGATTTAATCAAAAAATTTGGTATGGAAGGATGCAAAAATGCTAAGACTCCTATAAGCACATCAACAAAATTGGACAAAGATGAAAAGGGTAAGAGCATTAATGAAAAGCTTTATAGAGGTATGATCGGATCACTTTTATATCTCACTGCTTCTAGACCCGATATTATGTATAGTGTTTGCTTATGTGCACGATTTCAATCATGTCCCAAAGAATCTCATCTAAATGTTGTAAAAAGGATTTTAAGATATTTACATGGAACATTGCATCTAGGTTTATGGTATCCTAGAAATTCATCTTTCTATATAATAGGATATTCAGATGCAGACTATGCTGGTAGTCTTTTGGATAGAAAAAGTACTTCAGGTACTTGTCACTTCATTGGAGAATGTTTGGTTTCTTGGTTTAGCAAGAAACAAGTTTCAGTTGCTCTTTCAACTGCTGAAGCTGAATATGTAGCAGTTGGATGTTGTTGTACACAAATTCTTTGGATGAAACAGCAACTTAAGGACTATGGTCATGAAATGAACCATATACCTATAAAATGTGACAACACAAGTGCTATAAATCTTTCAAAGAATCCTATTCAACACTCTAGAAGTAAACATATTGACATTAGACATCACTTTATTAGAGATCATGTTCAATATGGAGATGTTGAATTAGAATTTGTATGCACAGAAAAGCAATTAGCAGATATTTTCACTAAGTCTCTAAATGAGGAAAGATTTAATTTCATTAGAAGAGAACTAGGCATGATTGATGGATTAACCTTGTGATTACAAGAAAATGAAATTTTAATTGTTGATCTTAAAACATATCACAAGTTAAAAGATAAATATTTTGATGAAAATTCATGTTTTATGAAGCAAAATCTTTGTTGAAATGATTTAGTCTTGTTGCAGAACTTAATTTCAAATTGATGAAAATTATAGGGGAGTCACGCCTGTGACTTATCCTCACGCCCGTGACTTAAGTGGCTCAAAGAGGCAGTATTGTTCACGACTTCGGTTCACGACATGCTTCACAGCTTCAAGTAGTGAAACATTGTTTCACAGCTTGAGTCACGCCCGTGGATAAGAATATTCACGCCCGTGACGTATTTTCACTCCCATGAACCATTACGCCTCAAAAACTCACAGAAGATTTCACGCTTTGCGTCACGGCATGAGTCACGGCTTCAAGTGGTGAAACATAGTTTCATGGTTTGAGTCATGACCGTGGCAAAGAGGCTTCACACCCGTGACATAGTTTCATGCCCGTGAATAATTACACCCAAAACTCACATAAGCTCTCACGCCTTGTGTCACGGCTTGCTTCACGGGTATAAGTAGTGAAATTCAAAACTTCACGCCCGTGACCTATGATCATTCACGCCCGTGATGTTCATAAAGCACGCCCGTGAAAGCATTCACGCTTTCATTCACGGGTGGAATTCTGCTTCAGCAAACCGTGAACACGACTATTCACACCCGTGAAACTTTAAGTCACGCCCGTGAATGTATCGAATATATAAGAAAACAGCCGGTTACAAACTTCATTTCAACTCTCCATCTCCCAAAACTGCTCTCATTTACTCTCATTCATTGAGACATTGAAGATTCCGACCCCAAAGCCTTGATATTTCACTATAAATTCCATCAAAAGTTTGAATCTTCAACAGAAAATAGACATTCCTAGGGTATTTCATCATACTTTTTCTATCAAAAAATCTTCTGCAAAATCAAAATCAAAATGGAGTCTGCTCCGTCAAAAGGGAAAAGAAAGAAGTCCCATGCACCGAAGAGGTATTTAGATTACCTCATGAACATCATACCTGAAAGTTGCCATCCTCGGTATGCAACTTTAAAGAAGTGACCAATTTTATCATCAAGGTCCTTCGAATGGCAGAAAGTCTGTAATCTCGGACTCGAGATGGCTATGACAGAGCAACTTCAAGCCTGTCATCTAAAAGACTTTGTTGACATTCATTTGCCAACTCTACGGGAGCCAACGCTAGAATTCCTCAGCACCTTGCAGGTTTCACCAACTGGAGTGGTGAAATTCCAACTCTGCAAAAATGAAAACACCCTCAGCGCCATCGCTTTTGGAGAATTGCTCAACCTACCATCAAATGGCGTTCTGAATGAGACTGAGGTAGAATTCTCTGCCCCTGCAGCCTGGACTCATTTTGGATACAACTGTAGCTGAGACGTAAAGAAGACGAAAAGCACTCATCTCGTGGCCCCAGTACACAGGTATTTGCATAGGTTTCTAACCTATAGCATTTTTGCTCGGGGAGAGAGCAATGGAACTATTAGGAAGTCAGAACTCTTCCTATTTGAGATGGCTTGCCGGCGAATCAAAGTGGCGCTTTCCAGATGGTTTGCAAACCATCTTCTCTCCTTTGCAACCAAGCCCACAGGAGATATCTTGATTGGGGCTTATGTCACTCATATGGTAGTGAAGCTCAATTACTTGAAGCTGGATAACCACCACTTCAACATAATTCCTGCACACCCACGAGATAGGCTGGATATCGAGTCATTCATAAAGATGGGAGCAGCAGTGAGAATCGTTTACCAGAACGATATCTTTTATCGCTTCACTGATACTGCTAGAGAAATTATCTGGGAAGATCATGACATGGAGGATTTTAAAGCAGGCCTCCAGGGAGTCCAGCAGAAAAAGAGGGCTAGGATTGAGGAAGCCACTCCAGCCATCGCTCAGGACATTGGACAGTCCTCAGCCTCCACACCGTCTTTAGCGCAGCAGGTGGTCGACCTCTTGGCACCACGTTTCGAGCAGCTGCAGACTTCCATGGATGAGAGGTTGGAAAACCTCAAGGACTTCATGGAGTCTCGGATCGACAGTCTTGAGGCTGAAGTAGCTAGGCTTCGGGATAAGATGTCTAGCTAGGATATAGGCTAGAGTGTAGCCTAACATTATTATGTTTGATCATTTTTCTTTGTTTTGCTACTTATTATGTTTCTGTATCCTTTCCTTCATAATATATATATTTGCTTTTGTTTACTTCAATCTACATATTCTTTTTGATTGATGACAAAAGAGGGAGAAAACTAGCAATATATGAAAGAAAATATATGATAAGGGAAAGTAGGATCAAACTAGCAATAATAATAAGAATTGTGAATCAACTTTGAAATTGATTTTAAAATCTCGATTCACCTTTTAAATTGCAAAGTAGAAATTTAACCTAAGTATACTTTGCATATACCTTAAAAAGCAAGTTACAAATAAAAACATGCCATGATATACCTTAAACATACTTTACATATACTTTATGTCTTGAAAAGGAATTGTGGTATGTATTGGATATACTTCTCTTATGACTTGCATATAGCTTAAATGCTACATCCTTATTCACTATTCTTGCACATTATAATTTTTATCCTAAGTATATTTTGAGGGGGAGACTTCTCAAAATCACATATTGCTAGATTATTTGTCACCATCAAAAAGGGGGAGATTGTTAACCTTGAGGGTTATTTCCGTCATTTTGATGATAATAAATAATATAACAATATTGTATTTAACATACTTGGTTTTAAGTGTATTATACAGGACATGAATTAAAATAGCAAGAATGGAGAATTGAAAGATTAATCCTTGAGAAACAAAAAGTAAGAAGTAGCATGTTCACTGCCGTGACTCTAGGAGTCACTCCCGTGAACAAAGCTAGCCATTACCAAAACCAACATTTGAAGTTCACGGCCATGAAGGAAGAACAGATTGTGAAGTGGGCATTTCAGTCACCCCCGTGACTAAAGGTGTCACCCCCATGAAGAGTCATGAAATTTCAAACAGAGAGCTTCACAATCAGAGTCACCATTAGGGTCACGGCTGGGAAGATGTTCACCCCCGTGAATGATGGTGTCACCCCCGTGAATGATTCTATCAATTTCATCCAGAGAGCTTCACGACTAGAGTCACCACTTGGCTCACGGCTGGAAATTATGTCATGCCCGTGAAGGATTAATGTCACGCCCGTGACTCTATATGTCAAAACATACCAGAAAGCTTTACGACTAAGGTCACAACTTCAGTCACGGCTTGGGAAGAACTGTCACCCCCGTGACAAGCATATTCACGCCCGTGACCAATGAAAGAGAAAAATGACAGGCGCGATTTTTTAGTTGGTACAACGGCTAGTTTCTTATTTAATGCACCCCAACGGCTATATTCAGCCATGAGAGTATAAATGGAAGTCATTTATGCATTAAGAAATAAGAGGATGATAAGGGAATGATAAGAAAAATTAAAGATTAGCATATACTTCAAATTACAAGCTATCTTGTACTTTCATACTTTGAGAACAAATCAATTCTCTGTAAAAATCTTTTTGCTCCTCATATTTGAGCAATAAAGATTTATAAGTGGTTTTCTCTGTAATCTTTACTCAAGTGAACATTGGGTAGTTCTGAGTTAAGAGTAGAACACTTGAAAGGGTTAGTTGTGTAAACCTCCAAAACACAAAGTGTATGTTGTTTGTGTGAGCCTGTAAAACACAAAGTGTAGGTTGTTTGTGTGAGCCTATAAAACACAAAGGAATTGGTTATTGTGTGAGCCTGTAAAACACAAAGGAATTGGTTATTGTGTGAGCCATTAAAATACAAGGGATTTATGGGTTAGGTGTGAGCCATTGTGAGAAACACCATAGTTGGGAGTGAGCTTGTAAAACTCCATTGTAACACTTAGTGTGTTAGTGAAACTCCCAATTGCGATTGGGGAGAGGAGTAGAGTTTGTTAATACCCGAACCTCTATAAATCTTTGTGTCTTATTTTCTCTATCCCTTCTAAAATTAACTATTTATTTCCACACTTTAAAGTTTAATTTTTTAAACTCCAATTCAACCCCCCTTCTTGGTCTAATATCTGGGCAACAAATATCATTCCTTCATATATGTGAAATAAAAATAAAATAATAGTGTTTTTCATAATTAGATTTTTGTAAACTAATTAATATAAAATATGTTCGTCAGTTATAATTTACAGGTTCATCATTTTTGAATTTATAGATTCATTAATTATAATTTACAGGCTTTTCTTTTTGAACTTATAGGTTAATCAATTATAATTTATTCGTTCATTATTTTTGACTTACAGGTTTATCTTTAAAACTTAAAAATTCATTGTTTAAAAATTATAGGTTCATCATTTATAATTTTCAGGTTTATTGCTTTGAAGTTGCAAATTCATCATTTAGAAACTACAAATTTATCGTTTACAACTTATTGCTTCATAACTTGTATATTTATCGTTTACAACTTACAAGTTCATCCTTTTAAAACTACAAGTTCATTATTTAAAACTTATATGTTTATCATTTAATTTTTACAGATTCATCATTTATAACTTGCAAATTTATCATTTACAAATTAATTATTTCAACCAAATACATCGTTTTCAACATTCAACAATACGATTTTCTCTCTATATATTACTCATTGTTAAATTCAATATCTTTATTTTCAACTATTTTATTTTACAAATACATCAAAACTAATATTTTTCATCATAAACAATAATAACAATCATTACAATATTAAAAAAATACTAAAAATAAAATCAAATATGCAAATTAAAATTTTTTTTATCTCTTTAAAACACACTTAAAATATTTTGATTTTTTTCTTTTATTAAAAGAAAAATAAAAAGAAAAATAAATACGTTGAATAATGAGAATATACTAAATATCTAGTTAAAAAATGATATATAGTAAATAAAGTAACGGCCTTAATTAAGTAATTAAGGAAATCAAATATTTATACATAACCCATCTAAGACAGCAACTTGGCCAAAAATCACCCGACGATAGGGGTGACAACGGGTACGGGTTTCGCGGGTACCCGCGTCAATCCGAACCCGTTTAAACCCTAATGGATAACCATATTAGGGTTTTGGGACGGGTTTGGATAGCAATATTTAAACCCGTCACGGGTTTGAGTAGAGTAAGAGTAGAGGCCTTCGGGTACCCGCTACCCGATAAATCCGATTATATATATATATATATATATATATATATATATTATGCAATTTATTTTATTTTAATTTATTGAATATAATGATATAATTATTTTTTCATATATTTTATAGATTGATGAATTACAAATGTAATAGAAGTTTAAAATGTGAAATATAATTTTTCTGTCATAATGAAAAATATTTAATTTTATTGTTATTTTTTAACAATTTGATAAATTATTTTAATTTGAATGTGTTGAATTAAATTTTATGTTTTATTTGATTTTATAGTGATTTATGGTAGATTATTTATATATTTATAGATTTTTAATTATTTAATTAGTTTAAATTTTATTTTATTTTAAATTTTTTAAATGATAAACGGGTAATTATTCGGATTCGGGTATTAATCGGGTAATGTTAATCGGATTTGAGACAGGTACGGATATTAATATTATAATTTTAAACGGGTTTGAGACGGATTTGGATATATATATAAATAATCGGGTTCGGATTCGGGTAGGACAGTTTTTGCGGGTACCCTAACCATTGACACCCTTACCCGACGATATTACTTTCATGCAATAAAATAATGGCCCAAAAGAAATAAAATGTGCATAGGTAGGCCGGGACTACTGGACTCGTTACATTGAACACCACTGCTCACTTTTCCTGCTTCCTCCTCTTTCTTCTATCCCTGTTTTTCGGGACTTCACGCCGAAAATGATCCTTACCAGCTCCGACGTTGACCTCCAAAAGTCCTTCTAGTCTACCATTCAAATCCTCCAATCACAAAATCTGGATTCACAAACAAATCAAGGCCCCACATTTCTCACTTCTCACTCACTCTAACGGGTCCCGCGACAACAAAATCATTCCAATAAATAGACGTTATATTGCTTGCACACTTCTTCTAGTGGACCCTTTCACACGCAATCACACTTTTGCCTTCCCTGCCCGCCTGCAAAACAGAAGCTGTAGTATTATCTAAATTACTTACACGTCATCACTAAAACCGCCACCTCAACAGTAACGTTTCCTTCTGCCCTTTTTAAATATAGAGTGATTTGTAACTACCGTTCCCCTAAATACCGTAGACGGTTTGTTGGGGAACCGGTATTTATAAATTATAAGCATCTGCTTTTCTTGATGGAGAAAGTGGGGAAGATGGAGAAACTGATATTCTTATCGGTGCTGATTTTTTCTCTTTTTGTTGTATCTCCGGCAATAAATTCAGTCGAACATCTCGCAAAGTCGAATTTCCCGTCGATTCAGGCTGGGAAGTTGATCAGGGAGCTAAATTTGTTTCCGAAGAAGGATGTCAACGTCGTAGACGACGGCCGTGGTAGTGTACAGGGAGGAAAGAGGATTGTTGAGAAGCGATTTAGGTTTCCTAACGTGGTTGGTGGTTATGAAGGTATTTCTGTGAAGGATTTGGGGCATCATGCTGGTTATTACAAGATTGCTAACTCTCATGCGTCCAGGTCGATTTAAATTTGATTAATCGAGTTTTTTTTTCTCCTTAACTTTTAAATTTGTTGTATTTGTGTTTAATTTGGGCTGATTTCGTTTCTGTTTGTGGTTTGTAGGATGTTTTATTTCTTCTTCGAATCACGCAACAGCAAGAAGGATCCTGTTGTCATCTGGTTGACTGGAGGCCCAGGGTGTAGTAGTGAGTTGGCTATGTTTTATGAAAATGGGCCTTTTAACATTGCAAACAACTTGTCTCTTGTATGGAACGAGTATGGTTGGGATAAGGTATTGTAATTCCTTAGTCGCTCTCTCTCCTCTCTTACATGGCTTTAGTGCTTAATACTAATACTGCGATAAGGCTACTCCTTGGTTTTGGCTGCTATTTTATTAGGATTTAACAATTTAGGAGCATTCAGCCATATCCTGTTTTCGTTATTAGATATAGAAGATTTCTGCTTTTTTCAAATAGGAACTGACTCTGCATTTCTATCTTGCCTTATCATCGAAACTTGTTAATGAAGCTTTGCCTAAGTGCATAACATACCCTTATTGGCCAATCTCTAGGGACTAGAAGTATCAAGTAACTTATACTAGACATATGTTCCAGTATAGACTGAAGAGCATAACATTGCAAAAGAGTTGCTGTACTGTGGACTGTGGGATGAATCAGATACATTTAGTCTTTTTATCTTGCGTAGAAAAGGACATTTTTGTGTTGCAAAGCATGACTTTACATCATAATGGAACCATCACATTCTTGCGTCATGTCTCCCACCATTGTACATCCTTCTAATAAATATATTTGAGTGATTTTACAGAAAACAACACAACTTTCAAATTTTTGAGCCTTTAGTTGCCACTTTGGAAATTCATTTTGTAGTTTATGGATTTACACGTTGATCCTTAATTGAACTTCTTGAAGTTAAGGACATTGGCTTCTTTATAGTGGAGTTATTTGTGAACCAAGGCTGTCCACAAACTTAACCTGGACCAATCATGGTCTCAACTCTCAATGTTTATCGACGTTTAAAGTGAAATTGGAGTTGATGGCATTCCATGTAATTCTTAAATATTCCCTGCTTTGTTGAGAAGTGTCAGGGAGCATTTTTTGGATATAATGCTTAGGTTCAACTTATGCTTTCATGAGATTTGATCATTGCTGTCTTACACTTTATCATATTCATATATCAATCTTTGCTCTCTACTAAAACAGTGAAGAAAAACTAGCTGCATCAGATTCTTCCTCTTATATTTACCCTTTCAAGTCCATTGTCTGTCTCTTTCCATAAGCACTTGGTAGAACTTTTTAGTTCTTAATTTCATATGCATCAATTGGATTTTTGTTTCAACTCTTTATAAGGCAGTGCTCATAGGCTTGTGAGGCTTTCTCATTTTATATTCTGTACTAATTTCATTCCATAGGATTTTTGTTCAACTCAGTATAGTCTCCTACATGTTATATATTGTACAAGATGCTAATTGACTTCTGTGTTATGTATGATATGTGTAACTCTAATAGCATACCTGGTGTGGTTTGACAAGATGTCACTGTATTTTTTGAGGAACAAAATGAGAAAAAATAAATCTGTGCATTGTATTAATCTCAAGCTAGAAATGCTTCAAACATTATGGAACTTCCCATTTTTCCCATTTCTGTTTCTCTTTTGTTCTTCTTCTCTAGGTTAATGATATGTTCTGATTTATAGAACAAAACTTTGTTCCTTAGTGAAAAGAGTTGAAAATTGCTATGATTATTCTGCAGGCATCCAATCTTCTATATGTTGACCAACCTATTGGGACTGGGTTCAGTTATAGCTCTGATGCTCGTGACATTCGTCACAATGAGGAGGGAGTTAGTAATGACCTATATGACTTCTTACAGGTATGTTATCTTTGTTTTTCCCTCTACTGATAAGCAAAAATGTGGCATAATGATCGACCTGCAGTACTTGTAATACCATAGTACTGCAAGGAAAATGAACTGTAATTTCTAAGTTTATACCAGATTTAATTCAATTCCTTGTTGAGGTATATTATACGATAGCTCAAAGTGGAGGCACTTGATTCTTAATGTATGACTATGAATGCAACCATAGCTTGGAATAAAATTGTTTGTTCTCTTATATCAGGCCTTCTTTGCGGAGCACCCTGAATATGTGAAGAATGATTTTTACATAACTGGAGAATCATATGCTGGACACTACATCCCTGCTTTTGCTGCTCGAGTTCACAGAGGCAACAAAGCTAAAGATGGAACTCATATAAACCTCAAGGCATGCTGCTTACTTAACCCTTGTCAAATTGTGACTTGTAAATATACTTCTATTAATTCCAATTTGAAAATGTTTGGCAGGGATTTACCATTGGCAATGGGCTTACTGATCCTGCAATTCAGTATAAGGCATATACAGATTATGCATTGGATATGGGGTTAATTAAAAACTCTGATTATGATCGTATCAGTAAGGTGGTTCCAGTGTGTGAAATGGCTGTAAAACTTTGTGGTAATGTCCCAAGTTTCTCTTATTTATGTTTTTAGGAATCCCTAGCCTACTTGATTGGTGTTGTAGCCTTTGAAGCATAGATTTTTTGGTGTTCAAAATTTATTTTGGCACGGATCTTATTATAATGAATCCAGCGACATATCATTGGTTTGTCCTACTGCCATTTTTATGTAAGCATATGTGACATTTTTCTTATTTCAGGCACTGATGGTACAGTCTCTTGCATGGCCTCTTATTTTATTTGCAACACTATCTTCAGCAGCATCTTGTCACATGCTGGTGGTATAAATGTAAGGCCTCATAAATCTCCTCTGTTTAGGTGAATTTATAATTTTTTTTTTTTGCAGTCCACCCCTTGTTCAGAACACACTTTGCTGCTATTTCCCCATGGAACATCTATTCTACCAAAAACAAGTTAAAATTTTTTATGTGAAACCTGCAGTAATGATAAGAAAGTTGTTGAAATTCATTACAAATATAATGATCAATTACGTAACAAGGAGATTGAAAGATTAACTGTGTAAAGGCTATAATTATTGCTGTTCTTTATGCAATCTTCAATTCATTGACTTAGACTTGTAGGAAAATTTATAGTCAGTGACATATTTATACTTTACTGGATATGAATATATGTGCATGTTTAGCCTCTTGCTCTTGCTTCTTCTCCCTCTTCCTTATTTGTTTCTTTTCCCCTTGGTCCAGTTTCAGTGGTAGATAACGGGAAATTGCTCATCTTCTTTTAACCACTCTAAACCTTTGCTTGGATTGTGAACCTAGGACTCCATATACCTCATCTAGGCTTAGGCCATTGACATGCTTTATGGAAAATGTAGAAGTACACAAACTGATTAAATAAACACAACGAAATCTTATAATTGACAAGCATTAATTTGTTCTCTTTACAGTACTACGATATCAGAAAGAAATGTGAGGGGAGCCTTTGCTATGACTTCTCAAACATGGAGAAATTTTTGAATCAGAAATCTGTTAGGGATTCACTTGGAGTTGGGGATATAGGCTTTGTGTCCTGTAGCCCAACAGTGTATCAGGCCATGTTGATGGACTGGATGAGGAATTATGAAGTGGGCATTCCTGCTCTTCTTGAGGATGGAATCCAGTTGCTTGTGTATGCAGGAGAATACGATCTTATCTGCAACTGGCTTGGTAAGCTATCCATTCGTTCTATGTCCTATCAGTAAGTTCCAACATTTATACCAAATAATCTATTGCTGGTTTATTAGTTATTTAATGACCTTAAAATCTTATACGTGCAGGAAATTCAAGATGGGTTCATGCTATGGAATGGGCTGGTCAGAAAGAGTTCGTATCATCTCCGGAAGTTCCTTTCAAAGTTGATAATTCAGAAGCTGGAGTATTGAGAAGCTATGGACCTCTTGCTTTCCTCAAGGTATCTCTCTCTATCACACACACCCACGTAGATGATAACAATCATTTATGAGCAGCACTGATAGAGATGCATTGTGCCTCCACAGGTCCACGACGCAGGACATATGGTTCCGATGGACCAGCCAAATGCTTCATTAGAGATGCTGAAGAGGTGGACTCAGGGCAAACTTTCTGAAGCCACAAGCGATTCAGAAAAATTGGTTGCTGAGATGTAATAGGTCACTATTTGCCCCCTTGATAGCCACAATTTCACGTGGCTTTGGTTTTTATTGTCATGTAAATAAGTGCTCTCTGAATCACAGAATTCAATATATATGTTTGTCTTTTGGTGGATAATGTTTGAATCAGAGAGAAAATACTTGCTATTGCAAAATCTAAAATCCTCATTATTTGAAAGCGTATCTCCACAGAAGAATGAAACCCACTGTGGGCACACCGGCGCTGGTCAAGTTGGCTGATTTCTATTTCATAATAGATGACATTTTTCTGAACTTTTTTGCAAATGGCAATACTTACTCTTCAGTAATTGACATTTGAGATTAATGGTAGTATTTTTTACAACTAAAAAAGTATGGTCCGAAATATTTCATATTTATTAGATTGCAAAGAAATGGAACAGAGGGAAAAAATAAGGAAAATTTTATTTTTATTTTTTGTCATTTGAAAATGTTAAGGTTGAACGCATATGTTCATTCTATTGAATTGACTAAACTTGTTCAATTGCATGGAAAAAAAAAGTCGCTAAACTGAATAGATATTAAAGGTTTATAACTTTTACTACAGTAAGAGAAAGTGCAGCTTTGCTTATAAATTTTATCTACATGCTTAATGTTATCCTTTATGTTTTTTCAGGATCATGTTTACCCTTAATCTTTGAAATTAATTCAATTTTGTTTTTTGTAGTAACAGATGATAGTTTGACCGTTAAATGGTCAAACTGGAGTAGAAGTAAAATTTTCCATCTAAAATTTATTCAAATGTTCAATTTTACCTTTTATTTTTTACGGGTTAATTTCACCTTTAATCTTTAAGATTCGTTTAATTTCCCACTTTAATCACATGTATTCATGATTCTGAAATATAGAAGGTTGAAATGCCATTGCAGGATGAAGGTGGCTCCTTTGATAACATGGATAGATGTTAAATTTAAGGGCAAACGAAAATAAGATTTTAATTTCTACCAAACAGTTACATCGTATTTAATCAAAATTAAGATTTTTCGTCTACGTTGTCAAAGATGTGCTTTCATCCAGCAATGTTATTGCAATCTTATGCCTTTATGATCATGGAATCAGTGTAATGTAATTATTAAAAAAAGGTGAAATTGAGCCAACCTTGAGTATAAAATTAGTTAGGGATAAACACAATTCGGTCAAATTTGAAAATTGAAATATTTTTAATATTATATTGAAAATTTGAGTATTTATAATACAAGTCTAATATTATATTGAAAAAGAAGAAGAAATCTTTGTATTATATTGTACCAAAAATTTGGGACAATTTAGTACAATTATTTAGATTTTTTGTATTAAATAATACAATACAAATAGTTCAATACTCAGATAATTTAAAATTTTCAAAAAAAATTAGTTCAACTAAACCTATTGAAAAAAAGATATTGTTTCTTTATTGAGTTGTGACACGATTTGTGAAGAAATGAAAAGTATGGAGAAGAGGAAAGTGTAGATGTGGAGAATACAACAAAAGTGAGTTGCAGCATGACTGCGGATGTGCAGGAGAGAAAAGAGATGTGTGGAGAATAAGCAGCAGTTGCATATGACATTAGGGAAGTGTGGATGTGGAGAATACAACAACAGTGAGTTGCAGCACGACTGCGGATGTGCAGAAGAGAAAAGAGATGTGTGGAGAATAAGAAGCAGTTGCCTATGACACTAGGGTTCAAGATATGAATCGAGTTTTTTAATTTTTAATTATTATTTCAAGTATTTTCAATTTTATATCGAATATTTTAAAGTATAAAAAAATTTAAAAAATATATATCTTTGAAACATTCTAAAACATTCCAATAATAGTAAAACATTTTTGAGAAAAAAAAAATTAAAATATGACAATGTAATTTTTTTTTAATGATTTTTCACTTAGAATGAGATTAAATTGCAAAGTCTCAAATATTATGAATTCTTTATATAATTTTCTTTAAAAATATATTTATTCATTAACTAGAACATTAGTTATTGTTAATTTCTAATTAAATTGCAGCATTTCAAACAAAAATAATTTATTATTGATTATATATGTTGAACCTTAAGGGATATTTCTGTCATTTTGATGATAACAGATAATTAGGCAATAAGGAATTTAACCACATTTGTGCTCTAAGTGTGTTAGATAGGTTTTGCATTCATAAAACCTTGAAGCAAGTTGAAAGACAAGAATTGAAGTTCAAAATATTAAAATAAGTAAAAAGTCGTGCCCGTGAATCAAAAAATCACGCATGTGGTGAAAAATCTCCACCTCCATGAAAATAGTTCTTCACGCCCGTGGAAATCTTAGTCAAGCTCGTGAAACTAGTAAGTGTCAAGACTGTTCATTCAAACATTCACAGTAGTGAAGCATTGACCCAACCGTTAAGATTGATCAAGTCATGCCCGTGAAGATTTTATCACACTCGTGAATGTCCATTCATTTTTAGACAGAATGAGTCATGGCCAAAGCCACCACTTTCATTCGCGACCACAAAGAATAGTCATGCCCATGAAGACTCAGTCACACCCGTGAACTTGGAGAGAAAAACTTGTTAGGCGCAAACATGAAAGTAGTTGAACGACTATTTTCATATTAAATGCACCCCAAACGGTTATATTTAATCTGGAAGTATAAATACAACATATTTATGACTTCTACAAGTTATATAAACAATCATTCAATCCTCTAATCTTGTATAACTTTGTACATTTATTTTTAATTCAACAACTTTCATTATTTGTGATTGTAAAATCATAATTGCTTAGCATTTTCATTGGTGAGTATTTTTATCTTGTAATCAATTACCCAAAAGTGAGTTTGAGTGAGTTGGGCTGTGAGTGAAACACTTGTAAGGGTTTTTGTATGAGCCATAAAAAATACAAAGATTTAGTTACTGTGTTAGCTATTAAAATATAAGGATTTTTCTGGGTTAGGTATTAGTTAAGAGAGAAACACCATAGTTGAGAGTGAGCTAGAAAAAAACTTCATTATAACACTTCAAGTGTTAGTGAAACACCCAATTAAGATTGGGGAGAGGAGTATGATTTGTTAATTCCCTAACCTTTATAAATCTTATGTGCACTATATCCCTCTTCCTTTCACCATTTATTATTTAGTTTATTTTTTCTTCAAGTAATTTGTATTTGTCAACCAATTCAATCCCCCTTTTAGTTATTATTTTGGACAACAATTGGTATTAGAGCAAGGTCTAGCAATCAAGCCTAAAAAGCGCTAGTAAAGACCAAACTATGGCCAACGAAGGATTTCATAGTCTTAAGCCCTTCTTTGATAGAGTTAACTATATGAATTGGAAATTCAAGATGAAAATCTATCTTGATAGGGAAGAAATAGATGTTTAGGAGTTCGTTTGAAAAGAATGGACATCTCCAAAAAAAGGAATTTTGAAGGAGAAGAAGAAATTACTCTTAGGGATGATTGGACAGAAATTCAAAAAATAGCAAATGGTAAGAACAAAAAAGCCATGACTATCCTAATAAGCTATTTATCTCTTAAAGAGTGTGGTAGGATTCAACATTGTCTTACTGTCTACTCTATTTGGAAGACTTTGGAGAACTACCATGAAGGCACCAAACAAGTTAAGTCCAAGAAGGTTCAACTTCTTGTCATTGAGTATGAGCTCTTTAAGATGACGCCAAATGAGACCATAACTGAAATGACAAATCGTCTTCTTTCCATTATCAATGGCATGAGGAAGCTTGAAAAGCACTATAGCTTAGAAGACATAAACAATAAGATTTTGAAGAGTCTTCCAATAAAAGATTATGGCTCAAGAGTTGCAGGCATAGAAGAAGCAAATGAAGACTTATATGTGATCCCCACCAACGTGCTAATCGATAAACTTCTCACTCATGAGATGACTCTAGTAAGAGATAAAGAGAATGAAGGAGAAAAAGAGAAGAGAAAGCCAATTGCACTCAAAGCATAAACTTCCATGACTATAGATGAAGATCTTCTTAGTGATGAAGAATTAGTTGATGAAGGAGATGAGCAAATAGCCTTAATTTCAAGGAAGATCAGGAGATTGATCTCCAACAAATATGGCTTAATTAAGAACCACAAGCAAAAGGCTTCAAAGTTTCCTCCTAGAAACTTCTCATCCAACAAAGGCAAAGAGGAAGTAAAATGTTATGAATGTGGGAAGAAAGGTCACATCAAATCCGAATGTCCCAAGCTCAAGAAGTACAAGAGGAGACCCAATAAAGAAGATGAAGAGAAGGGTCACAAAGCCACTTGAGATGATGACTTCTCCTTATTCATTGAAGAAGAAGAGGAAGATGAGGTTGTTAACTTGTGTTTCATGGCAATTGAGGATGACTCCATTGATGAGGTATGCTCTACATCCCAACATTGTGATTATTTTTGTGGTTTAATTGATGATGAGGATATAGTTGAAGTCTTAAACCTTGAAATAGAAAGATACAAAAAGAAACTAGAACTTTACAAAAAGAATACCTCAAAGCTTAGAAATGATTATAATGACCTTCAAAAAGTAGTTGAAGAGCTAAAAATTTCAAATGACTCTTTAAAAAGATCATTAGATGAAATTTCTTCAAAATCCTCAACAAATTCTCTTTTAAAAGAAAATAATGCTTTAAAAAATGAAGTTGAGGAACTTAGAAATTCTATTTCTAGATTCCACAAAGGGAATGAGAGTTTAGATACTTTAATTATATCACAAATACCTCTCTTAGTAAGACATGGTTTAGGCTTCAATGGAGCATCATCATCCTCCTTACCTAAAACTATATTTGTTAAATCAAGTACACCACAAACCTCTACTATTAAGGTAATAACCCTAAGGGCTAAAGGCAATGCACACACAAAACCCTTTACTCAAACGAAGAGTAATCAAGGGTCACTTGGCTTTTTGAGGTTTCCTTCTTGAACCTATCAAAAAGCCAATCATGCCTTTCTTATATAAGAAGCATGCACCTAGGAAAGCATCTATTTCAAATGCATGTTTATGTCATTCTGCAAAAACACCACATAAGAAAATAACAAAGCCTAAAAACATGGAAAAATGGAAAAACCTATATAAGTCTAAACAATGTCACTATAATAAAATTTGGACATATAAACAAACATTGCTTTATAATGAAGGCTCATTGGGAACCTTCTAGTGCTAACCCCAAATGACTCAAATTCATTTGGGTACCTAAAAACTAAACCTAAATTATGGTTTTATAGGTATGCCTCAAATCCATATCAAAGGAAAATGCTTGGCTAGTAGATAGTGGATGCTCAAGGCATATGACCGGTAACAAAAGACTCTTCACCCATATCAAAAGGATTGATGGTGGTAAGGTAAATTTTGGTAATAATGCTAAAGGTAAGGTAATTGGCATTAGCTTTATTGGTTTAAATAGTGCAAATTTAATTGAAGATGTTTTGCTTGTTGATAGTTTAAAACACAACTTGTTAAGTGTAAGTCAATTATGTGATAAAGGAAACCAAGTCACCTTTACCTCTAATGAATGTCTTGTAACCACTCTAAATGGCCAAAAGATATTCAAAGGAGATGGAGATGACAATACTTACATAATAGACTTACACAAGATATCTAACCTCTCCTCTAAGTGCCTTCTGACTATTAGCGATGAGTCTTAGCTATGGCATAAAAGGCTTGGTCATGCAAACATGGACTTAATTCAAAGCCTTAGTAAAGGAGAGCTAGTCAATGGGTGTAATGCCCAATAATTTAGGGCACGGTTGCGGTTGATCGAAATCCGGCACGCCGAACCGATCAAAGTCTAAATTTGGACATGAAAGAAATAAATTTAAATAATAATAAGATGTGAGAAAAATATTTTGAATATTATTAATTGAGAATTTTGAAGTTTGGAATTAAAATTTGGAAAAAAATAATTTTTCGCTGAACGAAATTAGAAATTACAGTGTTTTTGGCACATAAATTATAAGAAGGCATAAAAATGGAATATTCTTTATCTAAGGAAAGGAATATTCTTTTAATTAAAATAAAGTAAGAGTGATTCAAATTAATGGACCAATGGAAAGCAAGATTAACAACTAATCCTAACCACCCACCTAATCCAACTATAAAAAGTCAAATTTCCATTTTTTTTTACCATTCTTCTTCTTTTTCATCTTGACCAAACTCATTTCTCTTCCTTTTCTTCGTCTTTGGCCGTGACTCTCCTCCCTTAATGTTCTTCTTTTTGTTCTTCAATTAAAGCTAAGATTAGATGAAAAAAAGGGATTAAGGCAAAATCATCAAGGAAGTGAAGCAAAGTGAGCTAAACCAAGGAAGTGAAGCAAAGTGAGCTAAACCAAGGAAGAGGAAAGAAGAAAGGAGGAGAAAAAGAGAAAGAAGACTTGGGTCATTTTAAAGATCATCAAAGGTGAGTTTAGATTTTCCATCTTCTCACTTTTCTTCTTCTCTTTTCTTTGATTTTGGGGTTAGTTGCCATTAAAGTTAGTAATTTAAGGTTATTAATATGTTAATGGAGATTAAGGGTGGATTAGGGTGATTAGTGTAAATTTTGTTGTTAGGACAAGAAAATGAACAAAATTTGAACCAAAATCAAAGAGGAAGTAAGGGCAAAGAGAAAGCTAGCTAGGAAGAAAATAAAAGTGAAGAGAAGTGAAATTTTTGACGTATGTACATTTGGCATAAAATTCAATATAGAAAAGTATTGATTTTGATTTTGTGATGTTGTAAATTTATGTATGAAATTCTGAACATTTGATTGAGTGATTAAATGATGCCATGAATGTGAAAATAAAAACTAGAAAATTAGGTTGATGCATGAAAATGGAAAATGTATGAATTATTTGATGTGCTGAAAAATTCGTCTTATGAATAATGTCTAGTGTTTTGATCATAACGTGAGTTCTGGAAATCATTTCTGAGTGATTCTTATTGGGTTGGAAAGTTAAGATATAGGGCCTGAACTTTCATTTAGACCATTAGACCTGAATATGCCTGGAATTAGGTTAACAATGGACTCAAAATTGAACTAGAAATCTGTCCTGAAAAAAAATACTCGGTAGATTGCAGTGAGCATAGGTTAGAAGATAATTCATAACTTTTGATAAAAAAATTCATTTTGATGTGATTCCAGTTGTAAATTAAAGATAAGACATGTATTCAAATTGTTATATTTGATCAATTGTTCAAATTCCATCTAAAAATAGATTAAAAAGATAGAGAAAAATAAGGCAGAATTCTATCCAGTAAAATACTGGGCAGATTGCAGTGAACGTAGCTTAGGAGAAAATTTATAACTTTTGCTAAAAAATTCGTTTTAATGTGATTCTAGTTGTAAAGTAAAGTTAAGACATGTACCTATATTTTGTTAGTTGATCAATGTCCAGATTCTATCTAAAAATAGACAAAAAATGCAGAGCATCATAAGGCAGAAATGCTGTCCAGAATAGGACAGCTGGAAGAAATGTGTTGATTGTGAATTTATGTGACAGAAAATGTATTAATTGAATTTTTCTTCAAATTAAAATGATTTGAACATTGGTTGTAAAACAAATGAGCTTATTAGCAGTTCCATATCCTATTAACATTTAGTAGGGTAAGAGAGCGTTACATTTAGTGGTATCAGAGCCCAGGCTAATTGATTCTTAATCAGTGGGTGTAAAATAGAATATGTGTCTCATGCATATGCATAAAATGTTGCAATTATTTGACTTGAGTCTCTTCTTCTGGTTTATAGGTAGATATGGATTCGGGATCGGAACAAGATTTCTCAGAAGATGAACTGAGTAATAGCCTTTCAGACTCAGCCAATGTCAGACAACCTCCATCAGTAATAGATTCCAGGCCGAGTGAGTAGCTCCTCCGAGAGTAGAGGGACAGGCTAATTTGGGACAGGAGCCTCTATGGAACAGATAGGAAACTTGTTGCAACGGATAGTACAAGCAGTTCCACAACCAGCTCCACCTCCAGCTCCACCTCAGCCAAAATCTTGGATGGATAAGCTGAGAAAATATGGGGCCATAGATTTTATGGGAAGGAGGGAGGATGACCCAGCAGCTTCAGAGTTTTGGATGGAGTCCACAGAAAGGGTGTTTGAGGAACTTGAGTGTCCTGAGGAATAGAAGGTCAGATATGCAGTGTCCCTTTTAAAAGATCATGCCTATGACTGGTGGAAATCAATTTTATCAAAGCCCTAGACATCGAAACTACCTTATTGGAATTTCTTTAATGCAGAATTTAGTAAGAAGTATGTGCCTAAAGTTTATGTGAATGAAAAGAAAAGGGAGTTTCAAGACTTGAAACAAGGAAGCATGTCAGTCACTGAATATGAGATGGAGTTCACCCGACTAAGTAAATATGCGACTGGAATCATTGCAGATGAGGAAGACAAATGTCGTAGATTTGAGGATGGGCTTAATGATGATATTGGGAATATGGTGACTGCCCTTCAGCTTGAGGATTTTGCCACACTAGTATCCTCATCCAATAGTGTGGAAAAGAGGTCAAAGAGAAAGAGGATAGAAGAGCCACCACGGAGGTCGACAATTAGCATGGCCCAAACATAAGGTAAAAGGGGGCGGACATTGCCTAGATTTTTCCAGTCATGGGGTGTTAGATCAACCTTTTCAGCTAGGCAAAAGCCAACAGTCGAGGCCAGAGGGGTCTACAGCTAGTGCACCAGCTTCGGGTAGCAGGAGATTTATAGTTGTCACATGTCAACATTGTGGGAGATCACATGTAGGTGATTGCTGGTGGATTACTGGAGCATGCTTACGTTGGGATCTACTGAGCATAAACAGAAAGATTGTCCCAAAGGAAGAGGTACAGGTGGTGTAGTATCAGTGCAGGTTCAGAATGTCACTTGAGGTAGAGGTAGGGGATATGGACCGTCTAGAATCGGTAGGATTGGGTAAAGTATATCAGAATCAATGAATAGAGCAGAAGGTAGTGAAGCCCCAGCCCGAGCATATGCCATCAGAGCTCGTGAGGAGCAGGATGCCTCGGATGTCATTATCGGTAAATTTTCTCTTTATTATATTGATTTATTTGCACTGATAGATTCGGGATCTACACATTCATATTTATGCACGTCACCACCTAGTCAGGGGAAAATGGTAGCAGAGGAATTAGATTCTGATATATTAGTGACAAATCCTTTGGTCATGGAGTGAAAGTTAGTCGAGTCTATAAAAACTGTCCAATCAAAGCTCATAATGTAGAATTCCCAGCTGGCCTAATAGAGTTGCCATTCCGTGAGTTTGATGCAATATTGGGGATGGATTGGTTAACTCAGCATAAGGCAGTGGTGGATTGTCAGTATGGGAGAGTGACTTTTAAGAATTCAGGGCAGGATGACATGATTATCCTGGGTGAGAACTGACCATACTTGACTAATGTCATTTCTGTGACGAAGGCAAGAAAGCTTATCAAAAAGGGATGTTAAGCGTTTTTGGCACATATTGTAGATACCAAGAAAGAAAGTCTAGATCTCAGGGAGATTCCTATAGTATGTGAATATCCAGATATCTTTCCTGAGGACTTGCCAGGGTTACCACCTGTCAGGGAGATAGAGTTTGCCATTGATGTTTTGCCAGGCACAGGCTCGATATTGATCACTCCCTACAGAATGGCACCTGTTGAGCTAAAGGAATTAAAAGTGCAGTTGCAAAAGTTGTTAGAGAAAGGATTTATTAGGCCTAGTGTCTCACCTTGGGGTGCTCCGGTTCTATTTGTGAAAAAGAAGGATGGCACCTTTCGTTTGTGCATTGATTATCGTCAATTGAACAAGATGAAAATTAAGAACAAATATCCCTTGCTGAGAATAGATGACTTGTTTGATCAGTTGAAAGGAGCAAGGGTATTTTCTAAAATTGACCTCAGATCAGGTTATCACCAATTGAGAATTAAAGAAACAGACACTTCAAAAACAACATTTAGGACTCGGTATGGTCATTATGAATTCTTAGTAGTGCCTTTTGGCCTGACAAATACCCCAAAAGCATTTATGGATCCAATGAATAGAATCGTTAGGCCTTATTTGGACTAGTTTGTGGTGGTGTTCATAGATAATATCTTGGTGTACTCTAGAAGCAGAGGAGCATAATCAACATCTTCATATTGTCTTCCATACCTTGAGAGAGAATCAATTGTATGTGAAGTTGTCAAAATGTGCATTCTGGTTGGATGAAGTGGCCTTTCTAGGGCATATTGTCTCAGTCGATGGGATCAGAGTTGACACCAGTAAGGTAGAGGCAATCCTCAATTGGAAACCGCCTCGGAATGTGACAGAGGTGAGAAGTTTTCTTGGTTTGGCTGGTTATTATCGGAGATTTGTGAAAGGATTCTCAATGATAGCCTCACCACTGACAAAATTGCTTAGAAAGGAGACCAGATTTGAGTGGACAGACCGGTGGCAGACTAGCTTCGATAACTTGAAGAAAATGTTGATAGAGGCACCAGTGTTGACACAAAGTACTGCAGGAAAAGATTTTATGGTGTACAGTCATGCTTCCCTTAATGGTTTGGGCTGTGTATTAATGCAAGAAGGCAAAGTGATCGCTTATGCTTCCAGACAATTGAAGCCTCATGAGAGAAATTATTTGACACATGATCTGGAACTAGCAGCCATTGTGTTTGCATTGAAAATATGGTGACACTACATGTATGGTGAGCAATGTTATATCTATATAGACCATAAAAGTCTGAAATATTTGTCGTTGCCCAGACATTAGACCAAGAAGGGGGGGTTGAATTGGAGTTTCAAAAAATTAAACTTTAAAGTGCGGAAATAAATAGTTAATTTTAGGGGGGATAGAGAAAATCAGACACAAAGATTTATAGAGGTTCGGGTGTTAACAAACCCTACTCCTTTCCCCAATCGCAATTGGGAGTTTCACTAACACACTAAGTGTTACAATGGAGTTTTACAAGCTCACTCCCAACTATGGTGTTTCTCACAATGGCTCACGCCTAACCCAGAAATCCCTTGTGTTTTAATGGCTCACACAACAACCAATTTCTTGTGTTTTACAGGCTCACACAAACAACCTACACTTTGTGTTTTACAGGCTCACACAAACAGCCTACACTTTGTGTTTTACAGGCTCACACAAACAACCTACACTTTGTGTTTTACAGGCTCACACAAACAACCTTTTAATTTGTATTTTGGAGGTTCACATAACTAACCCTTACAAGTGTTCTACTCTTAACCCAGAACTACCCAATGCTCACTTGAGTAAAGATTACAGAGAGAACCACTTATAAATCTTTATTGCTTAAATATGAGGAGCAAAAAGATTTTTACAGAGAATAGATTTGTTCTCAAAGTATAAAAGTACAAGATAGCTTGTGATTTGAAGTATATGCTAATCTTTTGTTTTTCTTCTCATTCTTTTGTTTCTTAATGCATAAATGACTTCCATTTATACTCCCATGGCTGAATATAGTCGTTGGGGTGCATTAAATAAGAAACTAGCCATTGTACCAACCAAAAAATCGCGCCTGACATTTTTCTCTTTCATTGTTCACGGGGGTGACAGTTCTTCCCAAGCCGTGACTGAAGTGGTGACCCTGGTCGTGAAGCTCTCTGGGATGTATTGACATAAGGGGTCATGGGCATGACATTAATCCTTCACGGGCGTGACATTATTCCTAGCTGTGAGCCAAGTGGTGACTCTGGTCGTGAAGCTCTCTGGGATAAAATTGCATGAAGCTTCACGGGGGTGACACCTGTCTTCACAGGGGTGACTGAAATGCTTACTTCACGGTTTGTTTTTCCTTCATGGTCGTGAACTTCAAATGTTGGTTTTGGTAACGGTTAGCTTTCTTCACGGGAGTGACTCCTAGAGTCACGACAGTGAACATGCTACTTGATTTTTGTTTCTCAATGATTATTCTTCCAATTGTCCATTTTTGCTATTTTAATTCATGTCCTGTATTATACACTTAAAAACAAGTATGTTAAATATAATATTGCTATATTATTTGTTATCATCAAAATGACAAAAATACCTCTCAAGGTTTAACAATCTCTCCCTTTTTGATGGTGACAAATAATCTAGCAATATGAGATTTTGAGAGGTCTCCCCCTCAAAATATACTTAGGATAAAAAAATATAATGTGCAAGAATAGTAAATAATGATGTAGCATTAAACTAGATTTTAAGTACATGCAAGTTATATGAGAAGTATATCCAATATATACCATAATTCCTTTTCAAGACATAAAGTATATGTTAGGTATCTTTAAGGTATATCATGGCATGTTTGTAACTTGCTTTTAAGGTATATGCAAAGTATACTTAGGGTATATCTAAGGTATATAAAAAACTTAATTTTCCAATTATATACTTTGCATATGAAATGTTGAATCAAGATTTTTTAAACCAATTTAAAGTCAATTCATTCACTTTTTGATTCACCAATTCCTATACCATTCTCCCCTATCATCTATTGCTCATATATTGCTAGTTTTCTCCCCCTTTTGTCATCAATCAAAAAGGATATGAAGATTGAAGGAAACAAGAACAAATATATATATAAAGGCAAAGGATACAAACTAAGTCAAAATATTCAGAAAGGAAATTTAAAAGAAAATTTCCTACACAATCAAAACATAAAAAAATTACAAACAAGCTAAAAATGATCAAATTTAGGCTACACTCTAGCCTATCTCCTAGCCAGACATCCTATCACGAAGCCTAGCTACTTCAGCCTTAAGGCTGTCCATCCGAGACTCCATGAAGTCCTTGAGGTTCTCCAACCTCTCATCCACAGAAGTCTGCAGCTGCTCGAAATGTGGTGCCAAGAGGTCGACCACCTGCTGCGTTAAAGATGGTGTGGAAGCTGAGGACTGTCTAATGTCCTGCTCGATTGCTGGAGGTGCTTCCTCAATCCGAGCCCTCTTTTTCTGCTGGACTCCCTAGCGGCCTGCTTTAAAATCCTCCGTGTCATGATCTTCCCATATAATCTCTCTAGCAGTATCAGTGAAGCGGTAGAAGATATCGTTCTGAAAAACGATTTTGACAGCTGCTCCCATCTTGATGAATGACTCTATATCCAGCCTATCTCGAGGATGTGCAGGAATGATGTTAAAATGATGGTTATCCAGTTTCAAATAATTTAGCTTCACTGTCATATGGGTGACATATGCCCCAATCAAGATATCTTCTGTGGGCTTGGTGGCAATGGAGAGAAGATGGTTTGCAAACCATTTGGAAAGTGCCACTGTGACTCCCCTGCGAGCCATCTCAAATAGGAAGAGTTCTGACTTCCTAATAGTTCCATTGCTTTTTCCCCGAGCAAAAATGCTATAGGTTAGAAGCCTATGCAAATACCTGTGTACTGGGGCCACGAGATGAGTGCTTTTTGTCTTTTTTACGTCCCAGCTACAATTATATCCAAAATGAGTCCAGGCTACAGGGGCAGATAATTCTACCTCAGTCTCATTTAGAATGCCATCAGATGGTAGGTTGAACAATTCTCCAAATGCGATAGCGCTGAGGGTGTTTGAATTATTGCAGAGTTGGAATTTCACCACTCCAGTTGGTGAAACCTACAAGGTACTGAGAAATTTCAGCGTTGGCTCCCGCAAAGTTGGCTGATGAATTTCAATAAATTCTTTTAGATGACAGGCTTGAAGTTGCTCTGTCATAGCCATCTCAAGCCCGAGATTACGGATTGCCTGCCATTCGAAGGACCTTAATGATAAAATAGGTCTCTTCTTCAAAGTTGCATACCGAGGATGACAACTTTCTTGAATGATGTTCATGAGGTAATCTGAATACCTCTTCGGTGCATGGGACTTCTTTCTCTTTCCTTTTGATGAAACAGACTCCATATTTGAAGAAATTAGTTGTTGATGGAGTTGAAGAAAAATTTTTTTTACAGAAAATTTGATGAAAGACCCTAGAAGTGTATGATTTCTGTTGAAGATTCGAACTTTTGGTGGTATTTATAGTGAAATTTCAAGTCTTTGGGGTCGGAATCTTCAATGTCTCAATGAATGAGAGTAAATGAGAGCGGTTTTGGGAGATGGAGAGTTGAAATGAAGGTTGTAACCGGCTGTTTTCTTATATATTCGATACATTCATGGGCGTGACTTATGGTTTCACGGGCGTGAATAGTCGTGTTCACGGTTTGCTGAAGGAGTGTTCCACTCGTGAATGAAAGAGTGAATATGTTCACGGGCGTGATTGATGAATTGCACGGGCGTGACTGATCATAGGTCACGGGGGTGAACATCACGTCACGGGCGTGAACTGTTCAATTTCACTACTTATGCCCGTGAAGCAAGCCGTGACACAAGGCGTGAAAGCTTCTATGAGTTTTGGGTGTAATTATTCACGGGAGTGAAACTTCATCACGGGCGTGAAGGTTCTTATCCACGGGTGTGACTCAAGTCGTGAAACTATGTTTCACCACTTGAAACTGTGAATCATGCCGTGAACCAAAGCGTGAAAGCTTCTATGAGTTTTTGAGGCGTAATTGTTCACGGGAGTGAAAATGCGTCATTGGCGTGAACGTTCTTATCCACGGGCGTGACTCAAGCCGTGAAACTATGTTTCACTAGTTGAAGCAGTGAATCAAAGTCGTGAACGACACTGCCTCTTTGGGCCACTTAAGTCACGGGCGTGAGTATATGTCACGGGCGTGACTCCCCTATAATTTTCATCAAATTGAATTTAAGTTCTGCAACAAGACTAAATCATTTCAACAAAGATTTTACTTCATAAAGCATGAATTCTCATCAAAATTTCTATCTTATAACTTGTGATATGTTTTAAGATCAACAATTAAAATTTCATATTCTTGCAATCACAAGGTTAATCCATCAATCATACCTTGTTCTCTTCTAATGAAATTAAATCTTTCCTCATTTAGAGACTTAGTGAAAATATCTGCTAATTGATTTTCTGTGCATACAAATTCTAATTCAACATCTCCATATTGAACATGATCTCTAATAAAGTGGTGTCTAATGTCAATATGTTTACTTCTAGAGTGTTGAATAGGATTCTTTGAAAGATTTATAGCACTAGTGTTGTCACATTTTATTGGTATATGATTCATCTCATGACCATAGTCCTTAAGTTGTTGTTTCATCCAAAGAATTTGTGTACAACAACATCCAACTGCTACATATTCAGCTTCAGCAGTTGAGAGAGCAACTGAAACTTGTTTCTTGCTAAACCAAGAAACCAAACATTCTCCAATGAAGTGACAAGTACCTGAAGTACTTTTTCTATCTAAAAGACTACCAGCATAGTCTGCATCTGAATATCCTATAATATAAAAAGATGAATTCTTAGGATACCATAAACCTAGATGCAATGTTCCATGTAAATATCTTAAAATCCTTTTTATAGCATTTAGATGAGATTCTTTAGGACATGATTGAAATTGCGCACATAAGCAAACACTATACATAATATCGGGTCTAGAAGCAGTGAGATATAAAAGTGATCCGATCATACCTCTATAAATCTTTTCATTAATGCTCTTACCCTTTTCATCTTTGTCCAATTTTGTTGATGTGCTTATAGGAGTCTTGGAATTTTTGCATCCTTCCATACCAAATTTTTTGATTAAGTCTTAAGCATATTTGGATTGGTTGATGAATATGCCCTCATTGCTTTGTTTGATTTGTAGACCAAGGAAATACTTAAGTTCTCCCATCATGCTCATTTCAAATTCCCTAGTCATGCACTTAGCAAATTCTTGACAAAGCAGCTCATTAGTAGAACCAAATATTATATCATCAACATAAATTTGAACAATTAGTATATCATGCTTATGCTTTTTGATGAACAGTGTAGTATCAATATTTCCCTTTGTGAAGCTATTTTCTAATAAAAAAGAACTTAGTCTTTCATACCAAGCTCTTGGAGTCTGTTTTAAACCATACAAAGCTTTTGAAAGTTTAAAAAACATGATTTGGCAAATCATAGCTTTCAAAACCTGGTGGTTGTTCTACATACACTTCTTCATCTATATAACCATTTAGAAATGCACTTTTCACATCCATTTGAAAAACTTTGAAATTCATGTGACATGCATATGCTAAGAGTATTCTTATAGCTTCTAATCTAGCTACAGGTGCATATGTTTCATCATAGTCTATACCTTCTTCCTGATTATATCCTTTTGCAACTAGTCTTGCTTTATTCCTGGTTATTGACCCTTGTTCATCTAACTTATTTCTAAATACCCATTTGCTGCCTATGATTGGATGATTCTTGGGTCTAGGTACTAGGTTCCATACCTTATTTCTCTCAAATTGGTTGAGTTCCTCTTGCATGGCAATTACCCAACTTTCATCATTAAGAGCCTCATCAATGTTTTTAGGCTCAATTTGTGAAATAAAAGCAATGTCAGTGACTAAATGCTTGAAATGAGATCTAGTACTTACTCCCCTTGATAGATCACCAATTATTTGCTCTTTTGGATGATCTTTCTTCATTCTCCATTCTTTTGGAAGTTCTTGCTCCATTTGTTCTTGATTTTGAGGTAGTAAATTTTCTTAATCGTTTTCTTCTTTTCCATTTTCAATGACAAGTTTTCCATATTATCTACAACATCATCAAGAGCACTACCTTTCACAAGATCAAGTCTACTAGATTCATTAAAAACAACATGCATGGATTCTTCCACTGATAATGATCTTTTATTAAATACTCTATATGCTTTGCTGGTTGTAGAGTATCCTAAAAAGATACCATCGTCAGACTTAGTGGCAAAATTTCCAAGATTGTCCTTGGTGTTCAATATAAAACACTTGCATCCAAATACTCTAAAGTATGATACTAAGGGCTTTCTTCCATTCCATAGCTCAAATGAGGTTTTGTTTAAAAGAGGTCTTTTGAAAACTCGATTTGAAATATAACATGCAGTGTTTGTGGCTTCTGCTCAAAAATAAGTTGGTAATTCATATTCATTAAGCATTGTTCTCACCATTTCAATTAATGTTCGATTTTTCCTTTCAACTACTCCATTTTGTTGAGGTGTCCTAGGAGATGAGAAATTATGTCAAATGCCATATTCAAGACAAAAACTTTCAAAGTTTTCATTTTCAAATTCTTTCCTATGATCACTTCTTATTTTTGAAATGCAGTACCCTTTTTCATTTTGAACTCTTTTAGCAAAGTTTTTGAAATTTTCAAAAGCATCACTCTTTTGAGCTAAGAAAATTACCCAAGTAAATCTAGAGTAATCATCTACGATGA
This sequence comes from Triadica sebifera, assembly GCA_023653625.1. Lineage (NCBI taxonomy): Eukaryota > Viridiplantae > Streptophyta > Magnoliopsida > Malpighiales > Euphorbiaceae > Triadica > Triadica sebifera. The sequence goes on along the minus strand of CM042898.1, from coordinate 10,368,902 downwards.
CAAATGCATAATGTTTTCCTCCTAAGCTAGCAATCCTAGTAGGTCCAAATAAGTCTAAATGCAGGAATTGAAGAGGTTTTGAAGTACTTACTATGTTTTTGGCTTTGAAAGATGACTTGTGTTGCTTTCCTCTTTGACAAGAATCACATGTCTTGCCTTTTTCATATTTAACTCTTGGTAATCCTTTTACTAGCTCTCCTTTGCTGAGACTTTGTATTAAGTCCATGTTAGCATGACCAAGTCTTCTATGCCACAACCAATATTCATCACTAGTAGTCACAAGACACTTAGAGGAATGGTTAGATAGTTCATGTAAGTTTATTATGTACGTATTGATATCTCTATTTCCTTTAAATATTTCTTGACCATCAATAGAGATTACAAGACATTCATTTGAAGTGAAGATTACTTTGTTTCCTTTATCACATAATTGACTTACATTTAACATGTTATGTTTCAAGCCATCAACAAGTAAAACATCCTTAATAAATGTAGTACCATTAACACCAATAGAACCAATGTCAATTACCTTACCCTTTGCATTGTTTTCAAAGGTAACTTTACCTCCATCAATACTTTTGATTTCATTGAAGAGTTTTTTTGTCTCCTGTCATATGCCTTGAGCATCCACTATCTACTAGCCATGCATTTTTGTTTATTGTGGACTTGAGGCATACCTATAGAATTACAAATCAAGTATGATGTTTAGGTACCCAAATGAGTTTGGGTCCTTGGGGGTTAGCACATGAAGGTTCACAATGAGCCTTCCTTATCCAGCAATTTTTATTTATATGACCCATTTTCATACAGTAATTACATTGTTTAGGTGTAAACTTGCTTTTTGGTCTTACAATGTATTTGAATGCCACAATTTGATTAGACTGATTTTGAGAACAATGGCATGCACAATCATGATTAATTTGCATTTTTCTAGATACATTCTTCCTATATATAAAGGCATGATTCTTTTTTTGTATAGAGGGTTTAACATTCTTATTTCTTGGTGCAGTTCTAACAGGTGTAGAGATGTTATGTTCTTTAGACTTAACAAATACTATTTTGTTAGGAGATGATGATGTGTCCTTAAACCCTAGACCATGTCTAACTAAAGGTGGTCTTTGAGACACAATGAGAGTATCTAAGCTCTCTTTACCCTTGTGAAATTTAGAAATGGAATTTCTAAGTTTCTCAACTTCATTTTTCAAAGTATTATTTTCTTTTAACAGTGAAGCTGTTGAGGGTCTTGATGTGTATTCATCTAATGACTTTTGAAGAGATTAATTAAATGATTTAAGCTTTATGTTCTCTTTTTCTAAACCATCTATCTTATTTTTCAAATTAGAGATATTGTTTCTATAGGTACTAAATTTAGTTCTATATTTCTCTAATTCTATATTTAATTCTTCTATTAGGCTTTGCTCATCATCATCATCATCATCACTATCACTATTACTATCATTATCACTACTATCATTATTGAAAGAGTATGAGTGTAGTGATCTTACTTTGTCCGAGATGTGATCCTCAATAGCCATGAAACATAGGTTGACCTCTTCACTTTCATTATCATCTTTTTCACTTGAAGAGCTTTCGTCATCCCATGTGGCTTTGTGACCTTTCTCCCCATTGTCTCTTTGGTATTTGCTCTTATGCTTCTTGAGCCTTGGACATTCTGTTTTGATATGTCCTTTCTTTCCACATTCATAGCATTTTACCTCATTCTTACTTCTGTGTGTATCATTTGAAGTTTGTTTGAGGTTTCTTTGCCTGAATTTTCTGGAATTGCTCATTTTCTTCTCAATGATTTTTTTTAATCTCCTTGAAAGCATAGCGATGTCCTCATTTTCATCATCACTCATCTCTTCATCATCTTCACTTTCTTCTTGAGATTTTGAAGTAGAGCCTTTGAGTGCTAAGGGTTTTCTTTTCTCTGGCTCTGCTTCAAGCTCTCTATCTCTCTTTACTGCCATCTCATGTGTGAGAAGCTTGCCAATCAGCACATCAGTATTCATGATACTCATATCTTCATTTGCTTCTTCTATGCCAGCAACTCTTGAACCATAGTCTTTAAGAGGAAGACTTCTCAGGATTTTATTGTTTACATCTTCCAAACTCAGATGCTTCCCAAGTTTCCTCATTCCATTTATAATGGATAGAAGACGGTTGGTCATGTCAGTGATTGACTCATTGGATTTCATCTTGAAGAGCTCATATTCTGAGGTTAGAAGTTGAATCTTCTTGGATTTGACTTGCTTAGTTCCCTCATGATAGTTTTCCAATGTCTTCCACATACTATATGTTGTTGAGCAGTGCTGTATTCTCCCACATTCTTCAATAGATAATGAGCTTGATAGAATTGTCATTGCCTTATTGTTTTTGAAATTTGCTCTTCTTTGAGGCTCTGTCCAATCATCTCTTGATAAGATTTCCTCTTCACCATCAGCTCCTTTTCTGGTTGGTGGTGTCCATTCTTTTTGTACACTATCACAGACTACAATTCCTTCACTATCCAAGTATGTCTCCATCCTAAACTTCCAATGGGCATAATTTGCTCCATCAAAGTAAGGTTTGAGACTCTGGAATCCTTCACTGGCCATATCTTACTATTTACTAGCGCTTTTTAGGTTTTGATGCTAGACAAAGCTTTGATACCAATTGTTGCCCAGATATTAGACCAAGAAGGGGGGTTGAATTGGAGTTTCAAAAAATTAAACTTTAAAATGCAGAAATAAATAGTTAATTTTAGGGGGGATGGAGAAAATCAGACACAAAAATTTATAGAGGTTCGGGTGTTAACAAACCCTACTCCTCTCCCCAATCGCAATTGGGAGTTTCACTAACACATTAAGTGTTACAATGGAGTTTTACAAGCTCACTCCCAACTATGGTGTTTCTCACAATGGCTCACACCTAACCCAGAAATCCCTTGTGTTTTAATGGCTCACACAATAACCAATTCCTTGTGTTTTACAGGCTCACACAAACAACCTACACTTTGTGTTTTACAGGCTCATACAAACAACCTACACTTTGTGTTTTACAGGCTCACACAAACAACCTTTTAATTTGTGTTTTGGAGGTTCACACAACTAACCCTTACAAGTGTTCTACTCTTAACCCAGAACTACCCAATGCTCACTTGAGTAAAGATTACAGAGAGAACCACTTATAAATCTTTATTGCTCAAATATGAGGAGCAAAAAGATTTTTACAGAGGATAGATTTGTTCTCAAAGTATAAAAGTACAAGATAGCTTGTGATTTGAAGTATATGCTAATCTTTTGTTTTTCTTCTCATTCTCTTGTTTCTTAATGCATAAATGACTTCCATTTATACTCCCATGGTTGAATATAGCCGTTGGGGTGCATTAAATAAGAAACTAGCCGTTCTACCAACCAAAAAATCGCGTCTGACATTTTTCTCTTTCATTGTTCACGGGCGTGACTATGCTTGTCACGGGGGTAACAGTTCTTCCCAAGCCGTGACTGAAGTGGTGACCCTGGTTGTGAAGCTCTCTGGGATGTATTGACATAAGGGGTCACGGGCGTGACATTAATCCTTCACGGGTGTGACATTATTCCTAGCCGTGAGCCAAGTGGTGACTCTGGTCGTGAAGTTCTCTGGGATAAAATTGCATGAAGCTTCACGGGGGTGACTGAAATGCTTACTTCACGGTTTGTTTTTCCTTCATGGCCGTGAACTTCAAATGTTGGTTTTGGTAACGGTTAGCTTCCTTCACGGGAGTGACTCCTAGAGTCACGGCAGTGAACATGCTACTTGATTTTTGTTTCTCAAGGATTATTCTTCCAATTGTTCATTCTTGCTATTTTAATTCATGTCCTGTATTATACACTTAAAAACAAGTATGTTAAATATAATATTGCTATATTATTTGTTATCATCAAAATGATGGAAATATAATATTTGAAAAGGAGGGATATTGAGTAAACAGTTGGTGACAAGGTATTCTTAAAAGTCTCACCTTGGAAAAGGATTTTCCGATTTGGAAAGAAGGGGAAGTTGAGTCCTAGGTTCATTGGACCTTATGAGGTACTTGAACGCATAGGTCCTGTGGCGTACAAATTAGCTTTACCACCAGAGTTAGACAAGATTCATAATGTATTCCATGTGTCCATGTTAAGAAGATATCGATCAGATCCATCTCATATCATATCAGCAGAACCTATAGAGATATGACCAGATCTAACTTATGAAGAGGAGCCAATGGAAATTCTAGCTCGAGAAATGAAGGAGCTACGGAACAAGAAGGTACTATTGGTAAAGGCTATGTGGAAAAATCATAATTCAGAAGAGGCGACATGGAAAAATGAAGAGGTGATGAAGGCTCAGTATCCACAATTATTCCACTCTAGTTAAAAAGGTAAATTTCGAGGACGAAATTGTTTTTAAGGAGGGAAAAATTGTAATACCCGATAATTTAGGGCACGGTCGCAGTTGACCGAAATTCGGCACACCGAACCAATCAGAGTCTAAATTCGGACATGAAAGAAATAAATTTAAATAATAATAAGATGTGAGAAAAATATTTTAAATATTATTAATTGAGAATTTTGAAGTTTGGAATTAAAATTTGGAAAAAAATAATTTTTTGCTGAACGGAATTAGAAATTGCAGTGTTTTTGGCATATAAATTATAAGAAGGCATAAAAATGGAATATTCTTTATCTAAGGAAAGGAATATTCTTTTAATTAAAATAAATTAAGAGTGATTTAAATTAATGGACAAATGGGAAGCAAGATTAATAACTAATCCTTACCGCCCACCTAATCCAACTATAAAAAGTCAAATTTCTATTTTTTTTTACCATTCTTCTTCTTTTTCATCTTGACCAAACTCATTTCTCTTCCTTTTCTTCTTCTTTGGCCGTGACTCTCCTCCTCTCTTAATGTTCTTCTTTTTGTTCTTCAATTAAAGCTAAGATTAGATGAAAAAAAAGGGGATTAAGGCAAAATCATCAAGGAAGTGAAGCAAAGTGAGCTAAACCAAGGAAGAGGAAGGAGGAAATGAAGAGAAAAAGAGAAAGAAGACTTGGTTCATTTTAAAGATCATTAAAGGTGAGTTTAGATTTTCCATCTTCTCACTTTTCTTCTTCTCTTTTCTTTGATTTTGGGGTTAGTTGCCATTAAAGTTAGTAATTTAGGGTTATTAATATGTTAATGGAGATTAAGGGTGGATTAAGGTGATTAGTGTTTGATTAGTGTAAAATTTGTTATTAGGACAAGGAAATGAACAAAATTTGAACCAAAATCAAAGAGAAAGTAAGGGCAAAGAGAAAGCTAGCTAGGAAGAAGATAGAAGTGAAGAGAAGTGAAATTTTTGAGGTATGTACATTTGACAAAAAATTCAATATAGAAAAGTATTGATTTTGATTTTTTGATGTTGTGAATTTATGTATAAAATTTTGAACATTTGATTGAGTGATTAAATGATGCCATGAATGTGAAAATAAAAACTAGAAAATGAGGTTGATGCATGAAAATGGAAAATGTATGAATTATTTGATGTGCTGTAAAATTCGTCTTATGAACAATGTCTAGTGTTTTGATCATAACTTGAGTTATGGAAATCCTTTTTGAGTGATTCGTATTGAGTTGGACAGTTAAGATATAGGGATTGAATTTTTATTCAGACCATTAGACCTGAATATGCCTGGAATTAGTTTAACAATGGACTCAAAATTGAACTAGAAATCTGCCCAGAGAAAAAAATACTGGGCAGATTACAGTGAGCATAGGTTAGAAGAAAATTCATAACTTTTGATCAAAAATTCCTTTTCATGTGATTCTAGTTGTAAATTAAAGATACGACATGTATCTAAATTGTTATAGTTGATCAATTGTTCAAATTCCATCTAAAAATAGATTAAAAAGATAGAGCAAAATAAGGTAGAAAATTAAGGTAAAATACTGGGCAGATTGCAGTGAACGTAGTTTAGGAGAAAATTATAACTTTTGCTACAAAATTCGTTTTAATGTGATTCTAGTTGTAAATTAAAGATAAGATATTTATCTATATTTTGTTAGGTGATCGATCATATGTCCAGATTCTATCTAAAAATAGATGAAAAATACAGAGCATCATAAGGCAGATATGCTGTACAGAATAGGACAGCTAGAAGAAATGTGTTGATTGTGAATTTATATGACAGAAAATGTATTAATTGAATTTTTCTTATAATTATAATGATTGAATGAGCTAGTATGAGGTTGTAAAATATTGAATGGGAATTATTGCATTTATATGGAGTTTATATTAATGTTCCCTACATAATTTATGTAAATATTAATAAAGGTAACAAATTTAATTTAAGCCCTATAACATCTAGTCGAGAACTAGAAATTGGGATAAGTTGGCATGCCAATAAAAGGGGTAAAAATATAGGCACTAAAAATAATATTGCTGAGATTTAATTTAAGTAGGCACTAAGAAATAGTACTGAGTTCAAAATTACGTAGGCACCAAAAAGGTGCTGAGTTATTATTGGAAATGTAGGCGTTAAACGCCGAGTTATAAAATAATTATGTAGGCGCCGAGTATACTGCTGGAGAGCAGAAATCCTGTATTCAGTGTTTAGTTACGGTCTAAGATGTCGTGGACTATTAAATAAATAACAAAAAAAAATATGAATTATGAAATTGATATTGTGAATTTTATATCTTGAATTGTTAAGAAATTTCAAGCATGCTTAATGAATGAAATGTCATAATTGATGAATTAAATATTTTTTCATGAAGAAAATGGTTTTATTATTAATTGAATATTTGACATGCTTAATAAATTAATTGTAGTTTCAAAAATTTTATAAATCTAGTATTATTTCTAAATATTATGGTTTAATTGCATGAGTTCTTTTAAATCAAACTATTTCCATCACTAGTTATATATTTAAATGAAAAAAATAGTAATAAATATCTTGCTAATAATAAACTCGAAAAAAAAATTACAATGATTTGAACATTGGTTGTAAAACAAATGAGCTTATTAGCACTTCCATATCCTATTAACGTTTAGTAAGGTAAGGGAGCGTTACAATGGGCTACCAAAATTCAAATTTAAAAAGGATAAGACATGTGAACCATATGAAAGAGGATAGCAACACAAAACATCATTCAAGTCTGAAAATATAGTAAGTACCTCTAAACCATTATAACTTTTGGATTTAGATCTTATTGAACCTATTAGAATTGATAGTTTAGGAGGTAAACATTATGCATTTGTTATTGTTGACGATTACTCTAGATTCACATGGGTAATTTTCTTAGCTCAAAAGAGTGACATTTTTGAATCATTTAAAAAATTTTCCAAAAGAGTTTAAAATGAAAAATGATATTTTATTTCTAAAATAAGATGTGATCATGGCAAATAATTTGAAAATGAAAACTTTTGAAAACTTTTGTTTAGAATATGGTATTTCTCATAAATTTTCAACTCCTAAAACACCTCAACAAAATGGGGTGGTTGAAAGAAAAAATGGGACTTTAATTGAAATGATTAGAACAATGCTCAATGAGTATGGTTTACCAACATACTTTTGAGCCAAAGTCATAAATACCACATGCTATATTTCTAATCATATTTTCAAAAGACCTCTTGTAAATAAAATCTCCTTTGAGCTATGGAATGGAAGAAAACCTATGATCTCATATTTTAGAGTATTTTGATGCAAGTGTTTTATATTAAACACCAAAGATAACCTTTCTAAGGATACTCCACATATAACAAAGCTTATAGAGTCTTTAATAAAAAATCATTAGTTGTAGAAGAGTCTATGCATGTTATTTTTGATGAATCTAGTAAACTTGATCTTTTGAAAGGTAATGCTTTTGATAACATTGTAGGAATAAGGAAAAAACTTAATCGTGATCATGAAAACGATGATGAAACCTCAACGAAAGATGATGATTATCAAGAGGAGCAACAATAAGATAATTTACTACCTCAAGCTCAAGAGTAAGGAATAAATCATTGGTAATCCTACTAAGGGTGTAAGTACTAAATCTAATCTTAAAGTTTTAGATTATAATATTGCTTTTATCTCTCAAATTGAGCCAAAGAATATTGATGAGGCTCTAAATGATGAAAATTTGGTAATTGCTATGTAAGAGGAGCTTAACTAATTTGAGAGAAATAAGGTTTGGTCCTTAGTTCCTAGACCTAAGGACTATCCAATCATTGATAGTAAATGGGTGTTTAGAAATAAGTTAGATGAAGAAGGACATATAACTAGAAATAAGCCTAGATTAGTTGCCAAATGATACAATAAAGAGGAAGACATAAATTATGTGAGACCTATGCTCCGATGTTAAATTAGAAGCAATTAAAATACTTTTAACTTTTGCATGCCACATGAATTTTAAACTTTTTCAAATGGATGTCAAAAGTGCCTTTTTAAATGACTTTATAGAATAGGAAGTCTATGCTGAACAACCTCTCAGTTTCAAAAGTCATACATTGCCAAATCATGTGTTTAAGCTCACTAAGGCCTTATATGGTTTGAAACAAGCTCAAAAAGCTTGGTATGAAAGGCTTAGTGCATTTATATTAGGAAATAAATTTTCAAAAGGACATTTAGATACAACTCTTTTTATGAAAAAGCACAAGCATGGCATATTACTTGTTCAAATTTATATTGATGATATCATTTTTGAGTCCACTAATGAATTGCTTTGCGAAGAATTTGCTAAATGTATAACTAGGGAGTTTGAAATGAGCATGATGGGTGAGCTCAAGTTCTTCCTTGGTCTACAAATTAAGCAAAGCAATGATGACATCTTTATCAACCAATCCAAGTACACCAAAGAGCTATTAAAGAGGGTGTAAGATTGCAAAGACTCTAATGAGCACATCAACCAAATTGGACAAAGATGAGAAGGGTAAGAGTATAGATGAAAAGCTTTATAGAGCTATGATTGGATCTCTGTTATACCTTACTGCTTCTAAACCTGACATTATGTATAGTGTATGCTTATGTGCTAGATTTCAATCATGTAATAAAGAATCACATTTGAATGCTATTAAAAGAATATTTAAATATTTACATGGCACTATACATCTAGGTCTATGGTATCCTAGCAATACTTTTTTTCATATCATTAGCTTTTCGGATGCTGATTATGTTAGTAGTCTATTAGATAGAAAAAGTACTTCAGGTACTTGTCACTTCATTAGAGAATGCTTAGTTTCTTGATTTAGCAAGAAATAAGTTTCAGTTGTCTTATCAACCGCTGAAGCAAAATATATGGCAGCAGAATGTTATTGCACTCAAGGTTTTTGGATGAGACAACAACATAAAGATTTTGGTCAAATAATGGATCATATTCCCATCCAATGTAATAATACTAGTTCTATAAATCTTTCTAAAAACCCTATCCAATACTCTAGGAGTAAACATATAGACATTAGGCATCATTTCCTAAGAGATCATATCCAAAATGGAGATGTGCTATAATTCATTGATACAGATAACCAATTGACTGATAGTTTTACCAAGCCTCTCAATGATGAAAGATTTTTCTTTATAAAAAGAGAGCTTGGAATACTTGATGGCGCCACATTGTCTTAAATGATAATTCTTATGTCATGGGTATACTTTGATATTTTGATAATTCTTATATTGTGAACCTTGAGTGATATTTTGATTATTTGATGATTTGCATGATCATATTATATGATAAAGTGTTTATTTTTATGTTTAAAATGTTTAGGAAATATTTAGGTATCACATACTTTTGAATGAGACTTAGTTTTATTTTTTGACAAAATATTTGGTATTCACACCTGTGAATAAATCTTCACGGTCATGAAAATAGTAGCCAAAACCAACAGATTCAATCACAGCTTGTTTCATGCCTTTGATCATAGTTTGATCTCATGACAACCTTTATTTATAGCCATGACTGTTTAGCATCATGATCGTGAAAATGCCTCTCTTTTCAGATAGTCTCGTTCACAGCTTGGGTCACGGTTTAAGTCACTACTTTGCCTAACCATGAACATGATCATTCACGCCCGTGAACATTCATTCACGACCGTGAATTGATTGAAATAAAACCTAAAATTTACTATTTTCTATCACTTTCTCTCTCTTCAACCTCACGACAGTTGCAACTCCTCACTCTCTCCGGCCTCCCAAACACTATTTTACACAAACCTAAAATTTACTATTTTCTATCACTTTCTCTAACATTCTATTCAAGTTTTTGGTAAAGATTTCAACCCTAAGCTTGCATCTCTTTTCTCTCTCAAACCTTCAATCTCTTAAATGGCCTCAGGGTCCAATCAATCAAAAGGGAAGAAGAAGAGTAAGACCCTAATGCTTCACATGGATTTTATACTCAATGGCATACCCCGACATTGCCATCTGAAATACGCTTGCCTAAAAAAATAGTCTCTCTTATCAACATGGACCTTCGATTAGAGGTGTGTCAAGGCACTAGGCCTTACCTCTGACATGAATGTTTAGCTATGCAAGTGTGGCTTGCTGAAGGTTGTTGATATTTATCAACCAACCTTTCAGGAGTTGACTTTGTAATTTCTCAGCACTTTACAAGTCTTTCCGGTTGGAAAAGTCTCATTCCAGCTCTGTAAATAGGGGAAAACTGACCTCTAAAAAATTCAGAGTAATTTTCAAGCTTCCACATGAGGGATTGATCCATGACAATAAGGCTAGATTTTACCCTCACGACGTCTAGTCCAACTTTGGCAGTGACTGCAATTGGGACATCAATAAGACAAATAGTACACATTTGATATCACCAATGCTTCGTTACATTCATCGATTTCTGACCTACAATATATTTACATGGGGTGATAGCAATGACTCAATTCGAAAGTCTGAATTACTTCTATTTGAAATGGCTTGAAAGAGTGAACCTGTGGAACTGTCCCGGTGGTTTAGTTCTCACATTTAGTCCATCGCCTCTAAGCCTTTAGGAGACATTATTATTGGAGGTTATATGACTCAATTGGCTGTAGAGCTGGGATGTCTGGACCTCAACAATCATGTATACAATATCAGTCCAGCGTCTCCTACAGACCGACTTGACATTGACTCATTCATCAAAATGGAAGCAGCAATGAGAGTCCATTATAAAGATGAGGTGTTTTACTGCTTCATCACCTCAGCAAGTGAGGTGGTATAGGAGCCTGAAGACCCAAAGAAATTCAAAGCGGGACTTTAAGGGCACCAACAAATGAAGAAAGTCTAGGTTTAGACTCTAGCTCCAGCAGTTCTAGATGCCCCTCCTACCAACAAGACCTCTTCGACACTTTTTCTAGACTTGGCATAACAGATTGCCACACTCATGACTTCTCACTTTGACATGCTTTAGGAAAGAATGAACACCTTTCAGAAGTCGATTGATGCGAAGCTGGAAGGCCTTAAAGACTTAGTCTAGTACAGGATTGATAGCCTTGAGTAGGAGGTAGTTCGTCTTCGCGAGCAAATGTCAGGCTTAAAGCTATGCCTCTTATTACCTTAGTTTTACTTTTTATGTTGTTGCCCATATATTAAGCTAAGAAGGGGGGTTGAATTGGAGTTTTAAAAATTTAACTTTAAAGTGCGGAAATAAAAAATTAAGTTTAGGAGGGATAGAGAAATTTAACAAATCCTACTCCTCTCCCCAATCGCAATTGGGAGTTTCACTAACACACTAAGTGTTACAATGGATTTTTACAAGATCACTCCCAACTATGGTGTTTCTCACAATGGCTCACACCTAACCCAAAAATCCCTTGTGTTTTAATGGCTCACACAATAACCAATTCCTTATGTTTTACAGGCTCACACAAACAACATTTATCTTGTATTTTACTGGCTCACACAAACAACCTTTATCTTGTGTCTTATAGGCTCACACAAACAACCTTTTTTTGTATTTTAAAGGCTCACACAACTAACTCTTACAAGTGTTCTACTCTTAACCTAGAAATACCCAAAACTCACTTGAGTAATAAATGATTACAGAGAGAAACACTTACAAATCTTTATTGCTCAATAAATGATGAGCAAAAAGATTTTCACAGAGAATAGATATTTGTTATGAAAGTATTAAATGTACAAATAGCTTGTAATAAGATTTTGATTCAAAGTATTTGCTATCCTCTTGTATTGAATGCATAAATGACTTGCATTTATACTCCCATGGCGAATTATAGCCGTTAGAGTGCATTTAATACAAAACTAGCCTTTGCACCAACCCAAATAATCGTGCCTGACATTTTTCTCTTTCATCTTTCACAGGCGTGACTATGTTTGTCATGGGCGTGACTGTTCTTCCAAGCCGTGACTGAAGTGGTGACCTTGGTCATGAAGCACTCTGAAAGGTTTTGAAATATTGGGTCACGGGTGTGACATATATCTTCACGGGCGTGACAAAATTCCCAGTCGTGATCCAAGTGGTGACTTTGGTCGTGAAGCTCTCTGGATGAATTTGTCATGAAGGTTCACGGACATGACATTTAATTCACGGTCGTGACTTAAATGTGCATTTCACGGTTGGTTGTCTTCCTTCATGGCCGTGAACTTCAAATGTTAGTTTTGTGATGGTTAGCTTCTTCACGGGCGTGACACATAGGGTCACGGGCGTGAACATGCTACTTCCTTAATTTTATCATTCAAGGATTAATCTTTCATTCTCCATTCTTGATATTTTATTCCATACACTGTCTAATAGACTTAGAAAACAAGTATGTTAAATATAAGATTGCTATTTTATTTGTTATCATCAAAATAACGGAAATACCCCTCAAGGTTTAACAATCTCCCCCTTTTTGATGGTGACAAATAATATAGCAATATGTGCTTTTGAGAAGTCTCCCACTCAAACGATACTTAGGATAAAAATTGATGAAATACAAGAATTGTAAAGAATGATGTAGCATTGAAATAAATTTTCTAGTTTTAAGTATATGCAAGTTATATGCTAAGTATATCCAATATATACCTAAATTCTCTTTAAGTCAAGAAGTATATGTAAGGTGTATTTAAAGTATATCAAGGCATATTTATTTATGTAACTTGCATCAAGGTATATGCAAAGTATACTTTGTTGGATTTTGAAGAATGAATCATATTCATAAACGCAGCGAAAAATAAACTTTTTCAAAATCCAAAACAAAAGATCATACTTGTACCATTAAAACTAATTTATACAAATGTAAATGTTAAAAATTATACCTTGTAATTTTTATTTGTTCTTCAAATCTTCACTTTGTTGGGTTGTAGCAAACCACAACAATCAACACTAGGATGTCTCTAATGATAATCCACGCGAAGAATGAAGAAGAAACTATCAAGAGAAAATGGTTTGAACAAATTCAAAGTTCTAGCTTTGAAAGTGTTCTTGAGAGAATTTTTGTTGTCTTAAAAATATTTTTTTTCACAAAAAATATTTCATGTCTATTTTCTGCCATTTGATGTCTTTTCAATTTGAATCAAATTCAAAAATAAGATGAAAAGTCAAAAATAGAGAAAATGGCAACTAATGAATAGTATTATGGCCAATTACAGCTGTTGCCCAACGGATGGAAGCTGCAGGCATGCTGGGCCTGCTGCGAGCTGCTGCTGGGCAGCCCAGTTGGCCCGCAAGGCTGGCCAGTAGCGTACCTAGCCTGCGGGCTCGTGACACTCCCGAACGATTTTTTAGTGCGATCTCATCGCGATCCATCCTAAAATAATTCTCTCATATTTTGGATCCTATCCAAGACTATTTTACTCATTCTCCATATCTTCAAAGCGTGTGATCCATTAGGCTCTCGGTTATGTTGGTCACTTAAATTAACAATTAATTTAAGCAGGTCATGAGTGGTATCTAGCAACACATCATGACCCCTAATTGACCGGAAAGTTAGTGGTTTGACTACGAACCTTTCCATAGACAATTTCTGTGCAATTATTCCTTTCACCAATCTATACCCAACTTGGTTCAGAGTATGGACATGTGTCAACTCCCACTAGACTGACTACATCACGTCTAGTCCAAGTAATGTTAATTCTTGTCCTTGAGGCTCATTACTCTATTTGATATGTCATTGAAGACTATATTTATGACATTTCCACTCCGACCAGAGATTCCTGAGTAATGACCACGACAAGAGGCCATGGGTATACACTCCTTCTATCAAGAGTGGTGAATCCTTTGTTGGTTACCCAATTACCTTCGAATACCTCAAGCTGTATCCAATCACCACCCTATGAGCTACCTCTCTAAGGCAATAAGAAATTTGTGTCAAAATACAGAATCAATATTCAAGATATCCTTGAGTACCTCAAGTCTAAGGATACTTGCACCATTGTTATGATGTGACTATCATTGACATTTGAATATATTATCCATATGATTGTCTCATAGTTAGTCATCCAATGTACTTAGCTACACTTAGCAAGCATCCACATGTTAACTCGAAACATCTCATGTTTATAGATTATGAGATCTACTACTCGATCCAATCAAGGAGTGTAACATGTGCTAGTCTGTCTGGATTAATAATGTCCCGTCTCATTAATCCTATGACTAGGGATAATTTTGATACTAACATAATTACACATTACTAATATAATTGCACATGATAAGAATCTCAATATCATGATCTCATCATGATTTCCTTCATGCTATGTTATGTATCAATGACTTCATTAATTGATTTAAGATTACTTATCAATTCATATATCAAATGAACATCAAATTAATGAAAAAGCCTTTTATTAATCAAATAAATTTGTACAATAAGTGCTAAAGGTGATTGCCTTTAGAGCACTCCTCTAACAAGCTCCCACTTGCACTAAAGCCAATCGCCTTTGTATTTAATTCCATAGGCGAGTACATGAGAATCATATTTCTTTTGATGAAGTGGCTTAGTTAAAGGATCAGCAATATTCTGATCAGTGGGCACTCTTTCTATCTTTACATCATTCCTACCAATGATTTCTCTAATCAAATGGTATCTTCTGAGTACATGTTTGGATCTCTGATGAGACCGTGGCTCCTTTGCTTGCGCAATGGCTCCATTATTATCACAATACAATTGTATTGGATCAATAATGCTAGGAACCACTCCAAGTTTTGTGATGAATTTCTCTATCCAAACTACTTCCTTTGCTGCTTCAGAAGTTGCAATGTACTCTGCTTCGGTTGCGGAATCAGCAGTCATTTCCGGTTTGGAACTCTTCCAACTAACTGCTCCACCATTTAGTGTGAATATATAACCTGATTGAGATTTTGAGTCATCCTTGTCAGATCGCTCACAGTAATATCTCCATCTCCATATACCAAGAATATATTCTTAGTTCTTCTCAAGTACTTAAGGATATTCTTCACAGCCACCCAATGACTCTCACTAGGGTCCGATTGGTATTTACTTGTGACACTCAGAGCATATGATACATCGGGTCTAGTACATATAATTTCATACATGATTGATCCTATAGCTGAAACATATGGAATCAAACTCATGTGTGTCCTCTCATCTTGTGTCTTTGGACAAAGACTTTGAGAGAGTAATCCTATAGGTCATGGGAATATATCCCCTCTTGGAATGCTCCATGCTAAACCTCTTTAGCATTTTATCTATGTATGTAGACTGTGAAAGACCAAGCAACCTTTTAGATCTATCTCTATAGATCTTTATCCCTAAAATATAGACTGCTTCTCTAAGGTCTTTCATAGAGCAATTCTTGGATAACCAAATTTTGACTGATTGTAAGGCTAAGACATCATTTCCCATTAACAATATGTCATCTACATATAACACAAGAAATATGATTGCACTCCCACTAACCTTCTTGTAGACATAAGGTTCATCCGGATTTTGTAAGAAACCAAACTGTTTGATTGTCTCATCAAACCGAATATTCCAACTCCTGGATGCTTGCTTTAATCCATAAATGGATCTTTGAAGCTTACATACCTTTTTGCCATCTTTGGATATGAAACCTTCTGGTTGTGTAATGTACACATCCTCAGTCAGATTTCCATTAAGGAAAGTTGTTTTCACATCCATTTGCCATATCTCATAATCATAATGAGTAGCAATGGCTAGGAGTATCCTTATGGATTTAAGCATAGCTATTGGGCTAAAAGTTTCATCGTAGTCAATTCTTTGTCTTTGACGATAACCTTTAGCAACAAGTCTAGCTTTATAGGTAATCACATTACCATCCATGTCTGTTTTCTTTTTGAAAACCCACTTGCACCCTATAGGCTTTATTCCTTCAGGTGGGTCAACCAAAGTCAATACTTGGTTTTCATACATGGAATCCATTTCTGACTTCATGGCTTGAAGCCATTTGTTAGATTCTGAACTATTCAGAATCTCTTTATAGGTTGTAAGCTCATCATTTTCTATGAGCAATACGTCGTTCTGTTCACTAATGAGAAATCTATATCTCTCTGGAACAGTACGTATCCTACTTGACTTACGAAGCTCTTGTGCTTCAGAAGGTTGAGTTGTTATATCATCTGTATGAGTAACAAGCTCGGGTTCAGGCAATTGATCAGCATCTGTTTGAGCATCTTGAACTTCCTCAAGTTCAATTTTGCTCCCACTATCTCCTTTTAGAAGGAATTCTCTATCTAAAAAGATAGCATGTCTTGAAACAAAAACCTTTTGTTCCAAGGGGTGGTAAAATTAATATCCATATGATGCTTTTGGATAATGTACCATTAGCATAATGTACCATTAGCATAAAGAATTCCATTCAACATAATAGAACAACAATTGTTACTAAAAGCTAAAAGGAAACCATCTTTATTTAGACTTGAAACAGAAATAATGTTTTCAGTCAAAGCAGGTACATAATAGCAATTCTCCAAATTTAATATAAGCCCACTAGGAAGGGTCAATACATATGTTCCTATAGCTAATGCAGCAACCCTTGCTCCATTTCCAATGCGTAGGTCTGACTCTCCCTTATTGAGCTGTCTACTGTTCCTTAGGCCCTGCATATCAGTGCATATGTGTGAGCCACAACCGGTATCTAATGCCCATATATTATTATTGGAAACAGTATTAACTTCAATGACAAAAATACCTGAAGTAGATGGGGCGTCAGATGCCTTCTTCTTCAAGGACTCCAAGTAAGCCTTGCAGTTTCTCTTCGAATGGCCATCCTTGCCACAATGGAAGCATGTCCCTTTTGGAGCAATCTCCTTGGCCTTTTTTTTGGCCACGCCTCCCTTAGGCTTCATGGACTTCTTCTTCTTAAGGTTCTTCCTTTTAGAACTTGAAGAGTCCACTAGCATCACAGCCTTACTGTCCTTCTTGACAGATGGCTCAGTTGTTTTAAACAAGTTAATCAACTCAGGAATAGTGGTAGAGATTTGGTTCATCCTATAGTTAAGCATAAAATGTGAATAACTATCATACAAACCGGTTAGAATTAAGTCAATACTTAATTCAGGTCCATCATAAATCCCAAGGTGGCCAACCTCTCAATATAGCCATTCATCTTCAATGCATATTGTACTGGAGATGTCCCTTCAACCATCTTAGTGCGGAAGAGCAACCTTGAAGTTTTGAACCTTTTGGAATGTGCTTGCTCATCAAAAAGCTCTCTTAGATGGTATACTATAGAATTAGCATCCATAGCCTCATGCTGCTTTTGCAACTCAGTTGACATAGTAGCAAGCATAATGCAGCTTGCCATCTCACTATCATTGAGATGCTTTTGATGTGCCTTCTGAACATCTTCAGAAGCATTAGTAGTAGGGGGATTAGGGAGTGCCTCATTTAGGACATAGCCAATCTTTTCGGATTTGAGAACTAATCTCAGATTCCTTAGCCAATCCAAAACATTGGGCCCAGTTAACTTATTTGATTCCATTAGCGATTGCAAATTCACACTTGTCATGATGATGATTCTAGCAACCTAGATGTAAAATAGAATATGTTAGAATGTACATAAAATGCATGTTTATTAGGTCTTTAATAAATCGCATTATGGCTCCCACTATTTTATAGCAAATCCATAGCCCTCACTATGAACCCGAGAGAACTTATATGGAAGTTCTCCTAGTGAGTCGATATCTAACTAGCTAAGAATAACCTTGAGGCAACTCAACAAGCTATCCTTAGTTTGGTTGGTAGGTATCTAATCCATACCAATTGCATTATTCATGCAACTATTGAATCTTGTGCTATCAACTTATTGATGTGTGCACATACATTGGGCTATCGACTCTTGATATGTATACATCTCATGTATACAAGCCCAACTTCACCTCCAATACACATTAACCTTGGCGCAAATCCAACAAGTTAATAATATTGGTTAAGTCTAACCCATTAATCATGAAATCTAATTTCAATGGATTGAACATATTCTTATAGAGTGAGCTTGAGGCAACTCAACAATCCTAACTCTAGAAGAACTCTGGTTCTCCCCATATTAATGGAAGGCGTAAGACTTAATTGTTTATTTAGTGAGGGATTTCTTTGTTAAGTCTCATCAAGTTATTATTTCATGCTTTTATATATCATACATGCATCACAAGGATATATAAAGATAGTTAGATTAACTATATGGCATGATTATAGACATACTATAGTCAATCTCTTGAGCCAAAGAGAGATTGACTAGGTCTTACTTAGGTATATGCATGAATTTACAACCCAAAATAGAAATCAAATTCCTATTTCTAAGTTTTCTTGTTTATGGTACCATCTCCTTTGCTTCTTGCTCCTTTGTATCTTCATTCTATCCTAATCCTATGTAATCTAATTACATATTTCAAATTATAGAAAACGTCAATTTACATTTGAGGGGAATAAGATGAGAAGAGAAATACATAAGAAAGAAAAAGAGGTAGAGACACGCAGACCCTATTTACCATAAAACAAAATAATTTCATGCATGCTCAATCACATTGGGCCAAAGTCCATAATCATCCATCATGCCTTTTCATACACCCCTAACATGCATTCTCTAATGCACAAAATAAAAATGACAATTTTGGATTTCAATTTGTAAATCGATTCAACATTTGAATCGAAATTGCCTATATGTGTTCTTTCGGTTAATTTAATTTTGTATGTCATTTTAAAGTGGAATTTAATATTTAATGAAATTAAATTAAATTTCATATTTCCAGAAATAATTTAAAATTAATTCTCCTTAAAATCATAATATTATGATGTTAGAATTAAACAATTTAATTTTAATATACATACCAATTTCTAGTCATACTAGAATTACAATTGCGCAACTTAAATTAATTCAAAATTAATTTCCAAAAATTCTAAAAATTTTCAGAACATCAAATCACCATTCTAATTATCTTTATCTTAGCTCAAGTTCATTAAAATATTTTTGGCACAAGCCAAAATTATTAAGAAAAACGAACCAACACACTTAGACGCTCAAAATGACTAATTCGATATCTAGAATTTTTAAAATTTCAAATGCTTGCAAAATAATTTTGGCATGCATCCAACATCAAAATAACATATTTTTAATCATATAAAAATTATTTCAAGGTGCTGAAAATAAAATAAACACATACAAAAAAAATCAAACAAAACAGTCCCACCGGGTAAGCTAAAACAATCCCATTTTTTTGTTTGTTTAAAAAATTAATTAAAATAATTTTTAATTAATTATTGGACATTTTCAAAGGCATAAACATATTTTAAATATGTCTAAATAATGTTTTCATAATTAAATTACAAGACAAATGGAGCCAGCCCCATCAATTAAGCCGAACAACAATACATGTTCATAAACAAGGCAATTTTAGGCATTTTTGAAATAAATCCGAAATTAATTATTTGAATCACATTTTTAATCATCCCATGATCAGATTAAAGAAAGAAAACTGTGTAAATTATATTTTACAAATTAATTTCAAATTTTCAAAACCTATTGATCCAAAATCATAAAAAACATGCAATCTCATTGCACTTTCAATTAAAATTAATTTTAATGGATACAAGGAGGCTCAACCAATGTTGGGTTATGAAGAATGAATCATATTCATAAACGCATCGAAAAATAAAATTTTTCAATACCCAAAACAAAAGATCATACTTGTACCATTAAAACTTATTTATATAAATGTAAATGTTAAAAATTATACCTTGTAATTTTTATTTGTTCTTCAAATCTTCACTTTGTTGGGTTGTACCAAACTACAACAATCCACACTAGGATGTCTCTAATGATAATCCACATAAAGGATGAAGAAGAAACTATCAAGAGAAAATGGTTTGAACAAATTCAAAGTGCTAGCTTTGAAAGTGTTCTTCAGAGAATTTTTATTGTCTTAAAAATATTTTTTTCACAAAAAATATTTTCATATCTATTATCTGCCATTTGATGCCTTTTCAATTTGAATCAAATTCAAAAATAAGATGGAAAGTCAAAAATGGAGAGAATGACAACTAATGAATAGTAATTGGCCATAATTGGCCTAATTATGGCCAATTACAACCGTTGCCCAACGAATGGAAGCTGCAGGCGCGCTGGGCCTGCTGCTGGGCAGCCCAGTTGGCCCGGAAGGCCGGCCCGCGCATGCCCGTATGGGCTTGTGACACTCTCGAACGATTTTTTCGTGCGATCTCATTGCGATCCATCCTAAAATAATTCTCTCATATTTTGGATCCTATCCAAGACCATTTTACTCATTCTCCATATCTTCAATGCGTGTGATCCATTAGGTTCTCGGTTATGTTGGCCACTTAAATTAACAATTCATTTAAGCAGGTCATGAGAGGTATCTAATAACACATCATGACCCCCAATTGACCAGAAAGTCAGTGGTTTGACTACGAACCTTTCCATAGACAATTTTTGTGCAATTATTCCTTTCACCAATCTATACCCCACTTGGTTCAGAGTATGGATATGTGTCAACTCCCACTAGAGTGACTACGTCACGTCTAGTCCAAGTAATGTTAGTTCTTGTCCTTGAGGCTCATTACTCTATTTGATATGTCATTGAAGACTATATTTATGACATTTCCACTCTGACCAGAGATTCCTGAGTAATGACCACGATAAGAGGCCATGGGTATACACTCCTTCTATCAAGAGTGGTGAATCCTTTGTTGGTTACCCAATTACCTTCGAATACCTCAAGTTGTATCCAATCACCACCCTATGAGCTACCTCTCTAAGGCAATAAGGAATAGTGTCAAAATACATAATCAATATTCAAGATATCCTTGAGTACCTCAAGTCTAAGGATACTTGCACCATTGTTATGATGCGACTATCATTGACATTTGAATAGATTATCCATATGATTGTCTCATAGTTGGTCATCCAATGTACTTAACTACACTTAACAAGCATCCACATGTTAACTCTAAACATCTCATGTTTATAGATTATGAGATCTACTACTCGATCCAATCAAGGAGTGTAACATGTGCTAGTCTGTCTGGATTAATAATGTCCTGTCTCATTAATCCTATGACTAGGGATAATTTTGATACTAACATAATTACACATGATAAGAATCTCAATATCATGAACTCATCATGATTTCCTTGATGCTATGTTTTGTATCAAGGACTTCATTAATTGATTTAAGATCACTTATCAATTCATATATCAAATGAACATCAAATTAATGAAAAAGCCTTTTATTAATCAAATAAATTTGTACAATAAGTGCTAAAGGTGATTGCCTTTAGAGCACTCCTCTAACATACTTAAGATATATCTAATGTGTATAAAGCTCAATTGCATACTTGCATATTCATTTTGAATCAAATTTGAAGTATTGCTTTTAAACTCAGAATATTGCTAATTTCTCCCAACTTAACTCAATATATTTGTAGGTTTTTCATTTTGATTCAAAATTAAGTATTGTCTTAATATATTGCTAGTTTCTCCCCCTTTTGTCATCAACAAAAAGAATGTAAAGACAAATCACAATAGAAAAACAAAGCAATTATATTAATTTTGAAAGAGAAGTGTAAACAAAAGTTAATAAAATTCAAAAAGGAAATTCAAATTTCCTACAAACAAGCAAGCAAACAAATATCGCAAGGCCAACAGAAACATCTAGCCTATCATCTAGCCGGACATCCTATCCCTAAGATGAGCAACCTCTCCCTCAAGGCTATCCATCCGAGACTCCATGAAGTCTTTGAGGTTTTCCAACCTCTCGTCCATCGAAGCCTGCACCTGTTAAAATCGTGATGCCAAGAGGTCAACCACATGCTGTGCCAAATTCGGTGTGGAAGCTGAGGATTGTCCGATGTCCTGCTCAGCCGCTGGAGGTGCTTCCTCAACCCGAGCCCTTAGAGGCCGACTTTGAAGTCCTCCGAATCATTATCTTCCCATATAATTTTGCCAATAGTGTCAGTGAAGCGGTAGTAAATATTATTCTCATGAACAATTCTGACAGCCGCTCCTATCTTAATGAAGGACTCGACATCCAATCGATCTCGAGGATGCCCTGGGATGAGATTGAAGTGATGGTCATCCAACTTCAAATATCCAAGATTCAAGGCAATATGGGTCACATATCCACCAATAAGTATATCTCCGGAGGGGTTGGTGGCAATGGACAGAAGATGGTTTGCAAACCATCGAGAAAGTGCCACTGTGGGACCTCTTCTGGCCATCTCAAAGAGAAAGAGCTCAGATTTTTGAATGGTCCCATTGCTGTCTCGTCGGGAAAATATGCTATAGGTTAGAAGCCTATATAGATATTTGTGCACTGGGGACTAGAGATGAGTGCTCTTGGTCTTCTTGACATCCCAGCTGCAATCCGTGCCAAAATGAGTACATGCTCGAGTTGCGAAGAACTCCACTTTGCTGTCATTGAGGATGCCTTCCGAGGGTAGGTTGAATAAGTCCCCGAATTCTGTGGCATTGAGGGTGTTTGGATTGCTGTAGAGTTGGAATTTCACCACTGTAATGGGAGACACTTGCAAAGTGCTCAAGAATTCTAGGGTTGGCTCTCCTAAAGTGGGTTGATGAATGTCCATAAACTCCTTCAAATGACAGGCTTGGAGTTGCTTTGTCATCACCATCTCAAGCCCGAGAGTGCGTATGGTTTGCCACTCAAAGGACCTTGATGAAATGAGAAGCCTTTTCTTCAGGGTTGAGTATCGAGGATGGCAATGCTCCGGGATTCTATTCATGAGGTAGTCTGAGTACCTCCTGGGAGCATGAGACTTCTTCCTAGTACCCTTTGATGAGCCAGTTTCCATTTGGATTGAAGAAAAGAACTTTGAAGAGTTTGGAAAAAATTTGACAGAAATTTTGAGGAAACCCTAAAGAAAGATGATTTTTGATTAAGGAAGGGACTTTTGATGGTATTTATAGTAGAAGTTTGTGACTTGGGGGCTGGAATCTTCAATATATCATTGAATGTGTGTAAATGAGAGTGATTTCAAGGAGTTGAAAGGTTGAAATGTGAAGAATAACCGGCTGATTTCTTATATACCCGATGCATTCACGGGCGTGAAATATGTAGTCACGGTCGTGAAGAGTCATGTTCACGGTTTGCTGAAGGGGTGCTCTACCCGTGAATAAAGGCGTGAAAATGTTCATCATCATGACATTTGAATGTCATAGGCATGAATGATGAAATTTCACGGTGGTAAAAGAATAGTCACGGGTGTGAAGGGTTAAATTTCACTACTTATGCCTGTAAAACAAAGCGTGACTCAAAGCTTGAACGTCTCTGTGAGTTTTAGGTGAAAATGTTCACGGGCATGAACAAGGCTTTTCATGGGAGTGAATGAAGTCTTGAACATAAGCTTCACTACTTGAAGCCATGAACGATGTCGTGAATTAAGTCGTGAAAGACACTGTCTCTTTTGGCTATTTAATTCACGGGCGTAAACATATGTCATGGGCGTGAATTGCCTAAAATTTCCATCAAATAAAATTATGTCCTAAAACAAGACTAAATCATTTCTATGAAGATTCTATCCCTTATAGCATAAAATTTTCATCAAATTTACTACCTTATATCTAGTGATAAGATATAAAAACAAGATTTTCACTTAAGATTTGATAATTTAGCAATCACAAGGTTAATTCATCAATCATACCAAGTTCTCTTCTAATGAAATTAAATCTTTCCTCATTTAGAGACTTAGTGAATATGTCTACCAATTGATTTTCTGTGCATATAAATTCTAATTCAACATCTCCATATTGAACATGATCTCTAATAAAGTGGTGTCTAATGTCAATATGCTTACTTATAGAATGTTGAATGAGATTCTTTGAAAGATTTATAGCACTTGTATTGTCACATTTAATAGGTACATGATTCATATAATGACCATAGTCTTTAAGTTGTTGTTTCATCCAAAGGATTTGAGTATAACAACATCCTACTGCTAATACTCTACTTCAGCAGTTGAAAGAGCAACTAAAACTTGTTTCTTGCTAAACCAAGAAACTAAGCATTTTCCAATAAAGTGACAAGTACTTTTTCTATCTAAAAGACTACTAGCATAGTCTGCATCTGAATATCCTACAACATAAAAAGATGAGTTTCTAGGATACCACAAACCTAGATACAATGATCCATGTAAATATCTTAGAATTCTTTTTACTGCATGTAAATGAGATTCTTTTGGATATGATTGAAATTGTGCACACAAGAAAACACTATACATTATGTCGGGTCTAGAAGTAGTAAGATATAAAAGTGATCCGATCATACCTCTATAGAGCTTTTCATTAATGCTCTTACCCTTTTCATCCTTGTCCAATTTTGTTGATGTGCTCATAGGAGTCTTGGCATTCTTGCATCCTTCCATTCCAAATTTTTTAATTAAATCTTTGGCATATTTGGATTGGTTGATTAATATGTCCTCATTGCTTTGTTTTATTTGTAGACCAAGGACATATTTAAGTTCTCCTATCATGCTCATTTCAAATTTCCTAGTCATACACTTAGCAAATTGTTGACAAAGCAATTCATTAGTGGAACCAAATATTATATCATCAACATAAATTTGAACAATTAGTATATCATGCTTATGCTTTTTAATGAATAATGTGGTGTCAACATTCCCCTTTGTAAAGTTATTTTCTAAGAGAAAAGAACTTAGTCTTTCATACCAAGCTCTTGGGGCTTGTTTCAAACCATATAAAGCTTTTGAAAGTTTAAAAACATGATTTGGAAAATGATAGCTTTCAAAACCTAGTGGTTGTTCTACATAAACTTCTTCTTCTATATAACCATTTAGAAATGCACTTTTCACATCCATTTGAAAGAGTTTGAAATTCATGTGACATGCATATGCTAAAAGTATTCTTATGGCTTCTAATCTAGCTACAGGTGCATAAGTCTCATCATAATCTATTCCTTTTTCCTGATTATATCCTTTTGCAACTAATATAGCCTTATTCCTAGTTATTGAACCTTGTTCATCTAATTTATTTCTAAATACCCATTTGCTACCTATAATTTGATGATCGTTGGGTCTAGGTACCAAGGTCCATACCTTACTTCTCTCAAATTGGTTGAGTTCCTCTTGCATGAAAATTACCCAACATTCTTCATTAAGAGCTTCATCAACATTTTTAGGCTCAATTTGAGAAATAAAAGCAAGGTCAGTGGCTAAATGTTTGAAATGAGATCTAGTACTTACTCCCCTTGAGAGATCACCAATGATTTGCTTTTTTGGATGATCTTTTGTCATTCTCCATTCTTTTGGGAGTTCTTGCCCGTTTTCTTCTTAAGCTTGAGGTAGAGAATCATTTTGATGTGAATCTTCTTGATCATTTTCTTCTTTTCCATTTTCAAGATCAAGTCTTTCCATGTTACCTACAACATCATCAAGAACACTACCTTTCACAAGATCAAGTCTACTAGATTCATTAAAGACAACATGCATAGATTCTTCAACGGTTAATGATCTTTTATTAAATACTATATATGCTTTGCTAGTTGTAGAGTATCCTAAAAAGATACCTTCATCAGATTTAGAGGCAAATTTTCCAAGGTTGTCCTTGGTATTCAATATGAAGAGCTTGCATCCAAATACTCTAAAGTATGATATCAAGGGCTTTCTTCCATTCCATAGCCCAAATGAGGTTTTGTTTAAAAGAGGTCTTTTAAAAACTCGATTTGAAATATAACATGCAGTGTTTGTGACTTCTGCCCAAAAGTAAGTTGGTAAACCATACTCATTGAGCATTGTTCTAGCCATTTCAATTAAAGTTCGATTTTTTCTTTCAACTACCCCATTTTGTTGAGGTGTCCTAGAAGATGAGAAATTCTGTGAAATGCCATGTTCAAGACAAAAACTTTCAAAGTTTTCATTTTCAAATTCTTTTCCATGATCACTTTTTATCTTTGAAATACAATACCCTTTTTCATTTTGAACTCTTTTAGCAAAGTTTTTGAAATTTTCAAAAGCATCACTCTTTTGAGCTAAAAAAATTACCCAAGTAAATCTAGAGTAATCATCTACGATGACAAAGGCATAATGTTTACCTCCTAAGCTAGCAATTCTAGTTAAAGAGGTTTTGAGGTACTTACCATGTTTTTGGCTTTGAAGGATGACTTGTGTTGCTTTCGTCTTTGGCAAGGTTCACATGTCTTGTCTTTTTCAAATTTGACTCTTGGCAGTCCTTTTACTAGTTCTCTTGTGTTAAGACTTTGTATTAAGTCCATGTTAGTATGACCAAGCCTTCTATGCCACAACCAAGATTTATCACTAGTAGTCACAAGACACTTACAGGAATGGTTAGATAATTCATGTAAGTCTATTATGTATGTGTTGACATCTCTATTTCCTTTTAAATATTTCCTGACCATCGATAGAGGTTACAAGACATTCATTTGAAGTAAAGATTACTTTGTTTCCTTTATCACATAATTGACTAACACTTAACAAGTTATGTTTTAAACCATCAACAAGTAAGACATCTTTAATAAAGGTAGTACCATAAATACCAATATAACCAATGCCAATTAACTTACCCTTAGCATTGTTTCCAAAGGTAACTTCACCTCCATCAATACTTTTGATTTCATTGAAGAGTTCTTTGTCTCCTGTCATATGCCTTGATTATCCACTGTCTACTAGCCAAGAACTTTTTTTATTGTCGACTTGAGGCATACCTATAGAATCACAGTTCATGTAACACCACATCATATGCTTTTAAGTATAACCTATTTCTGTATCAAATAATCACATACTGCATGTTGGAAAGAGAAAATACCCTAATAACAGTGGTAGTAAATTTTTTTTTCATATCATATCCTGTAAAATCAACTAATGACTTTACAAGTCTTATATCCTGTAATTCCATTCAATGACTTTGCAAGTCTCATATCCTGTAATATCACTCAATGACTTTTCAAGTCAACATTAAAAACCACAATACGATATATCACATATATTAAAATATAAACTTCACATCCGAAGGATTATGGGTTGCTTCCATTTATACATTTCAAAACTAATCTAGAGTGATAATACATATTCAAACATATAAGTCCAAAATACAGATGACATATTTTCATGTTTGTGTGGAATGCAAAGGAGAGAGAGAGTGATGAGGCTCGGCCAGTGACTTGTGCTCCATGTCTTTTATACGCTACTCAAAATGAGCTATCAGTTTTCTTTACCTAAAAAATGATGCAAATTGATTAGTGTGGCTATTATCCATCATTATCCATTTATTTCTCGGTTTCTTAGCTGTTTACTCTTGTATCCAAAATGATGCAAATTTATTTCTCGGTTTCTTAGCTGTTTACTCTTGTATCCAATGATTTGCACTGGTTCCTCAACATAACTCATGTCCTCTGCAATTTCAATGGCTTGATCTTTAAGTACCTGTGTAGGATCTGCCCTGTATCTTCTAAGCATGCTCACATGAAACACATTATGTATTTGAGCCATCTCGGGTTGTAAAGCCAACCTATAAGCCAATGGACCAATCTTCTCAAGAATTTCATAAGGCCCTATGTATCTTGGGCTCAATTTACCCTTCTTGCCAAATCGGATTATCCCTTTCCATGGAGACACACGAAGAAACACCTTTTCACCTAACTCGTATTCCATCTCCCTTCTATGTTGATCAGTGTAACTTTTCTGTCTATCTTGGGCTGCCTTTAGCTTATTCTTGACAACTTTGATCTTATCCACTGTGTCTTGCACTATCTCTGGCCCTTCTAATGCACGTGCTCCTTCTTCATCCCAAATGATGGGGCTTCGGCACTTTCTGCCATACAATGCCTCATATGGTGCCATCTGGATACTGCTATGATTACTGGTTGTTGTAAGCAAATTCAATCAATGCTATATATTCATCCCAAGCACCTCTGAATTCCATAGAACATGCCCTAAGCATTTCTTCCAATGTCAGTATAGTCCTTTCAGATTGTCCATCAGTCTGTGGGTGGAATGCAATGCTAAAGTTCAATTTTGTTCCCAATGCATTCTGTGAAGTAAACTGTGGGTCTCTATCAGACACAATGGACACTGGAATGCCATATAATCTGACTATCTCATTCACATATAATTTGGCCAAACTCTCAAGTGTACAGCCCCATCTGATAGGTAGAAAATGTGCTGACTTGGTTAATTTGTCAATAATTACCCATACTGCATTATTTTTCCATGGAGTTCTTGGCAATCCATAGACAAAATTCATCGTTATTCTTTCCCATTTCCATTATGGCACTAGCAATGGAGGTAACTTACCAACTGGTGCCTGATGTTCAATTTTAATCTGCTGACTTGTCAAGCATTTAGAAACATATTCTACTATGTCTTTCTTCATTCTTGGCCACCAGTAATGAGGCCTTAAGCTGTGATACATCTTTGTCATCCCTGGGTGCATTGCATACGGTGCTTTGTGTGCCTCTTCCATTATTTCTTGACGCAAGTTCCTAGTATCTGGAACACATATGCGTGACTTTAACATCAGTGTATCATTATGCAAATGAAACTCTGTATTATTTCCCTACCTTACCATATCAATTTTCTCACATAATTCAGGATATTTGCTTTGTGTTTCTTTAATTCTTTCCTTTAGCATAGGTCTGACTTGAAGAGTAGCAATTAGTGATCCTCTATCATGTATATTTAATTCAACATTCATGGATCGTAATTGAATCAAATATGGAAAAGAGGATACTTGCAAGTGAGCTACACTGCTACTAGCCTTCCTACTCAATGCATCTGCTACCACATTGGCTTTCCCTGGATGATATTCAATTGTACAGTCATAATCTTTCATTAGCTCTAACCATCATCTTTGCCTCATGTTTAACTCTTTTTGTGTCAGCAAATAACCCAAACTTTTATGGTCTGTGAAGATCTGGAATGTCTCACCATATAGATAATGCCTCCAAATCTTTAATGCAAATACAACAACAGCCAATTCTAAATCATGCACTGGATATGAGATCTCATATGGTCTCAGTTGCCTAGATGCATAAGCTATCACCTTACCATTTTGCATTAATACACATCCCAAGCCTTGGTGAGAAGCATCACTATATACTGTAAACTCACCTATACCTATAGGGATAGTTAACACTGGTGTTGAGGTTAGTCTATGTTTTAGTTCATCAAAACTCCTCTGACATTCTGGAGTCCACTTAAAAGGCACATTCTTTCTTAACAATTTAGTCAAAGGGCTAGCAATTAAGGAGAATCCATCAACAAATCTGCGATAGTATCCGGCTAAACCCAGTTTACCATACCTCTATGCCCTTACACGATACCACATGTCCAAGAAATACCAAATGATCTAACCAGAATTCACATTTACTCAATTTGGCATATAATTGTTTCTCCCTCAAAGTTTGCAATACAATTTTTAAATGTTGTTCATGTTCTCCCCTATTCTTTGAGTACACCAATATGTCATCAATAAATACTATCACAAACCTATCCATATATGGTTGAAACACCTTATTCATTAATGCCATAAATGCAGCTGGAGCATTAGTCAACCCAAATGGCATTACTAAAAATTCATAATGTCCATACCTGGTTCGAAAGGTAGTCTTTGGAACATCCGCTTCTGCTACCTTCAGCTGGTAATAGCCTGATTTCATATCAATCTTGGAGAATATTTAGGCTCCTTGCAACTGGTCAAACAAATCATCTATTCTAGGCAATGGATATTTGTTCTTCACCGTCATTTTGTTCAGTTGCCTATAATTGATGCACAATCTCATTGTTCCATCTTTCTTTTTAACAAATAATACTGGAGCTCCCTATGGTGATACACTAGATCTAATATACCCTTTGTCAAGTAACTCCTGCAATTGAGCCTTCAGTTCTTTCAACTCAACTGGGGCCATTCTGTAGGGTGACCTTCATATTAGTGTTGTTTCTGGTACTAGTTCAATAGTGAATTCTATCTCTCTATCTGGTGGTAAACCAGGTAGATCATCTGGGAATACATCAGCAAATTCCCTTACCACTAGTATATTTTCAAGCAAGCTATCAGTGGTTCTAGTATCAGTCACATATGCCAAATATGCTTCACATCCCCCTTTGATCATTTGAAATGCCTTTACAGCTGAAACTAGATATGTAGGCACAAGTTTTCTTTCACCTAGAAATACTACTCTTGGCTGGTTTGGTGATTCCAAAATTACTTCCTTAGTAAAGCAATTCACTATTGCATGATGTCTAGTTAACCAGTCCATTCCCAGTATCACATCAAATTCATATATTGGCAATAAAATCAGATCAGCTATTAACTCAGCTCTGTCAATGCATATCAGGCAATCACGATAGACATTATTCACAACTACCATTGTTCCCAATGGTGTACTCACATTTATGTCAAACCCCAAAGGCTCATGCGTTTGATGCAGTTTAGATGCCATATGCAATGATATAAATGAATGAGTGGAGCCTGAGTCAATCAATGCATATGCTAACATATCATAAATGTAAATATTACCAGTAACTACTTCGGGAGCATCCACCGCCTCTTGTCTAGTCATAGCAAACACCCTAGCCTGAGTAAGGGGTCTAGAACTCTGACCTTCAGATCTGGTCACTCCTCTACCCATTGTACTAGTCCTGCCCCTGCCTCTTCCTCTGCCCTGTGTCCCACTAGTATGGTAGACCCTCGGTGCCTCAACTGTAGTCTCAGATACTCCTCTACCTCTGCTGGTCTCTGCTAGTTTGGCTCTATTTGGATAGTTTCTATACATGTGCTCCATCGATCCACAGAAATAACATGCTCTTGTGAGCCTTCTACATTCGTCCGTATGCTGTCTACCATAATGACTACATGTGGGCCTCTGTTCAACATATTGGCTCTGCCCTCTGCCTGGGTAAGAGAAAGTCATGCCTCGACCTCTAGAACTGGAGTACCCACTTATGTTGCCAGACTGTGCAGGCATATATCTGCCTCTTTTTCCCGACCTTCTGCTAGACTCACCGAAAAACTCACGTGCTGCCCTTTTCATTTGTTGCTCCCCAGCTTCTTTCATTAACCATTCAGCTTTAATTGCAGCAGCTCTGAGTCTGGGATAATTATCAAGATCAGGAGTCGTGATTCTGTTTCTAATCCCATATTTGAGGCACTCCTCAAACTTCCTGCATTTGTCTCTTTTAGTAGAGACCATGAAGGTGGCATAGTGGGAAAGTCTGTTGAACTGCACCTTATACTCAGCAACAGACATGTTCCCCTGTTTCAGATTCAGGTATTCCTTTATATTCTCATCTTTATATGCTTCAGACATGTAATTGTTCTGAAATTCCAGGAGGAAATCATCACATATCAACGCCGGTGGTTGTGCATCACTGTCGGGGACTGTCTCCCACCATCATAAGCATTTCCTTGCAGAAAGGATACTGCATAATCGAATTTCTCATCCGGGGTACATCTCATCATATTCAATACCCTCTGTGTCCTTTTCAGCCATGTCTCAGCTTCTGCTGGGTCTGTTGTGCCATTGTAATCAGTTGCACTATGTTTCCTCAGCTTGTCATAACGTCTTTCCTTGTACATTTCAGGACCATATACTTCATGTTCTAGGTTTTCATGGGGTACTTCTGCATCAGATGACTGTGATGCATGTACTAGAGCTCTAGCTCCTAGTGCTGGTTGATCTCTATGTAAATGAAGTGATGCCTCATGAGAATGCATTTCAGCCGGCCTCTCCCTCCTTGGTGAATCATGTCTTATGATGTCCCTAAAATAAATGAAATTATGTCACTACATAATGTTCAACAGATATGATGCATATGTTATCATGCTCTTATGCTTATGCATGTTCCCATGGAACCTATCTCTGCTCTCATACCAAAAATGTAACACCACATCATATGCTTTTAAGTATAACCTATTTTTGTATCAAATAATCACATACTGCATGTTGGAAAGAGAAAATACCCTGATAATAGTGGTAGTAAATTTTTTTTCATATCATATCCTGTAAAATTAATTAATGACTTTACAAGTCTTATATCCTGTAATTCCATTTAATGACTTTGCAAGTCTCATATCCTGTAATATCACTCAATGACTTTTCAAGTCAACATTAAAAACCACAATACGATATATCACATATATTAAAACATAAACTTCACATCCGAAGGATTACGGGTTGCTTCCATTTATACATTTCAAAACTAATCTAGAGTGATAATACTTATTCAAACATATATGTCCAAAATACAGATGACATGTTTTCTTGCTTGTGTGGAATGCAAGGAGAGAGAGAGTGATGAGGCTCGGCCAGTGACATGTGCTCCATGTCTTTTATACGCTACTCAAAATGAGCTATCAGTTTTCTTTACTTGAAAAATGATGTAAATTGATGAGTTGTGGCTCAGTGAGAATAATCATCCAATGAGCTCTAAAGTACCAAACAACTCATAGTAATAAATCACAAATCCAATATATATCATATATTCCATTCCATTCATCAGTATCATATATGTATCAACAAAGTTGAAACATATAATCATTACTCTTTATGTATGCAAATGCTTTGCTTATTTCATTTTGTTGTGACCAAGTTAAACAGACATTGCCCCGCATTTCCATATGAACATTTTCCATATGAATATTTGCATTTGCATTTGCTAGCTAGCTTGATCATTTGTTTCATTTGCACATTTGTTGGGTCATAGGCCTCTTCTTTTGCTTTACAGTATCGAGTAACTAGTCACAACGCCTTTTTAGTCCATATGCATATGCACTTGTATTTAAGCATTCATCAACCATTGTATCTTATCACATATAATATGCATATGGACTATCAAGGACCAATCATGACAATCATATGAATCACATAGCAAGGACCAATCATGACAATCATATGAATCACATAGCAAGCAACATTCATTTGCACTAAAGAATTCAATCGATAATTAGACTCACCGTTTTTCCTTGATTCCGACCCCTAACTTATTGTCTATCCGCTCCTTGTGGGTCTCCAATATGTTGCAAGCCTAATATGAAAACATAATCGATTAACTCATGATTAGGGAGACTTAATGTGGCTTAAACAAATTAATATGCATTGTTCATGTCAATAGTTAAGATTTTTCCTATGAGGCAGTGTGACCTTATGAGACTGTTTAGCCTATAACTTTTTCTATACTTGACCAATTAATCTGATTCTTGCTCCTAATTAAAACTAACATATAATTACAGAACATATTAAAATTTCAGACCAATTGGATCATTTTACAATGTTTAGTGGAATATCTAATTGTGTTCTAGTTTCTGCCTTGTTTTCAGCCTTTAGGCAGTTTCAGGGTACCCACTTTGGTTCATCATAACATATAATCTATAAGTCATATTTCAATGAAACTTTACAAAAAATTATATGGGTTAAAATGGAATATATTTCATGTTACAATGTTTATCAATTATGGCTCTAATGTCTTCAAATCATAAGCAACATTTCACTGGTCTAGAATAGAATTGGCTTCCAAACCAGTATGACTTAAAAAGGCCATAACGTAGTCTATACATAACATATTAAGCTAAACTTAGCACCCTCGTTTAGCTAAGACATATACCTATAACTTTCATGATTTGATAAGTTACATAATCTAGCTATAACGAGCTCAAATGGGACAAACATGTTGCTGGATCTGCCCAGGGCACTCAATTGGCAGCTCAAGTCATGACAGTTCAAGTCATGGTTCCATTCACCATAACTCCCAATATACAAGTCATATGAATCGGAAATTTGGTATACAGATACATAACACATATATCTACAACTTTTATGTTTTGAGATACTTCCAAAATGGCTTTAACATATTCGAAATCAAAGAACACAGTAGCTAACTTGGTTAGGATTTACACCCTGACCAGTTTCAGTAGAGAGAGGCTCTCTCTTCCTATACACCATATCATGAAAAACTGTTTACATATCCATAAATCTAAGACATAAAGGAACATATTGTGTGTTTTAAACTTTTCCAGAATCAATTTCTATATGCATCCAAATCGGGTTGCAAATCAGTGCCTATTAATGAACCTAAGCAACTCAAATCAACCCTATATCAATAAGAATTGATTACTTACTAAAAACGACCTTGAAATGGATCAATTAGCTTCAAAAAATCAGTTAAAAAAGGAAGAATTGAATTCTAAAATGGAGGAAAATGAAGAAGAAGTCGGGCTGGAGAAGAAGGCAGAAATGGGAAGATAAAGCTAACTTTTTGTTTTTTATCTTTTTCTCATCTCTTTTCTTATCTTTTTTCTCCTTTCTCTTATCTTCTCTTTTATTTCTCTTTTGTGTCATTTTCGTTTTATTTTTTCTATATTATTATTATTATTTACATATATTTATAATTCCACTAATTCACACAATAATACAGCTTAATCATTTGGCCCGATTTAACTAAATTAACAATGTAAATGTTTACTAATATTAATCGAATCATTTTTCTTACTTTAATTTAGTCACCTTATTCAATTCATTTATAATACTTTGTTATCCTCATTTAGGTTATAATTACACAAGTGCGACTCGATACAAGTGCCAAATACTAGGACACGTAGCTAGTGCGTGTCATAAACTTGTTCCTACGAAAATACGTATGAAATGCACGTGTTCAATTGAATTGTATGCAAGATGCTTATGTTCAATGAAATGCATGTGGGGAAGGTCAAGGATGTTACAGTTCAAGTATGATTTTTAGGTACCCAAATGAGCTTGGGTCCTTGGGGGTTAGCACATGAAGGTTCCCAATGAGCCTTCCTTATCCAACAATGTTTATTTATGTGACCAATTTTCATACAATAATTACATTGTTTCGGTCTAAACTTGCTTTTTGGTCTTACAATATTTTTTAATGCCATATTTCTATTAAACTAATTTTGAGAACAATGGCATGCACAGTCATAATTAATTGCTGCTTTTCTAGATGCATGCTTCTTATACATAAAGGCATGATTATTCTTTTTATGTATATAAGTTTTAATATACTTATTCCTTGGTGCTGTTCCAACAAGTGTGGAGATGTGAGGTTCACTAGACTTAACAAAAATGGTTTTGTGAGAAGATGATGATGTGTCCTTAAATCCTAGTCCATGTCTAATTAAAGGTGGTCTTTGAGACACAATGAGAGTATCTAAACTCTCTTTTCCTTTGTGAAATTTAGAAATGGGCTTTTAAATATTTGTTCACGGGCGTGACAACCTTCCAAGTCGTGGTCCAAGTGGTGACTTTGGTCGTGAAGCTCTCTGGAAGAATTTGTCATGTCTTTTCACGGGTGTGACATTGATTTCACGGGCGTGACTGAAATGCTCATTCATGGTTTGTTATCTTCCTTCATGGCCGTGAACTTTAAATGTTGGTTTGTTTGCGCTAGGTTTAATCACAAGCGTGACACATAGGGTCACAGGTGTGAACATGCTACTTCTTCAATTTTATCTTTTCTTCCATTCTCTATTCTTGCTATATTCTTCCATACCCTGTTTAATAGACTTAGAAAACAAGTATGTTAAATACATTATTGCTATTTTATTTGTTATCATCAAAATGATAGAAATACCCCTCAAGGTTTAACAAAGTACAATGTTGGAGAGTAATGGATGTCATCTAGGGCCTGCTACCATTGTGGAGCCATGGGTCATGTAATGAAGGATTGCCTATACCATAGTTAAAGTATAGAGTCAATTAAGATGAGACCAGTATGCCTTAAGAGCTAGGGATGAATAGGACACTCTAGATGTCATTATTGGTACATTCTATTTATTTGGCTAAGATATTTATGTTTTGATACATCTAGAGTCAACAAATTCATATATATGTGCTATGTCACTGGTTAGGGAGAATTTAGAGACTAAGATTCTACACTATGATATAGTGGTGATGAAACTTTTGGGCCATAGTGTTAAGATGAACATAGTGTATTGACAGCTACCCTATTTAGTCAAGGTGAGCGATAGTTGGTTGATTGATAAAGCTCTCATTCCATGAAGATGATGTTATTTTGGGCATGGATTGATTAGCTTGTCATGGTATGGTAGTTAATTGTGCAACTAGGAGAGTTATCTTTAGGAAGCTTGGATGTGAGGATAGAGTGGTACATGATGTTAGAATGAGATTACCAACTAATGTAATATTCGTTATGAAAGCCCGACGATTGAAATTACCAATTGATTAGCTATTTTCACATCCATTTGCCATATCTCATAATCATAATGGTCGTCTTAAGGTTCTTCTTCTTAGAACCAGAAGAGTCCACCAACATCACAACCTTACTGTCCTTTTTAACAAATGGCTCAACTGTCTTAAGCATGTTGATCAGCTCAGGAATAGTGGTGGAGATTTGGTTCATTCTATAGTTAAGCATAAAATGTGAAAAACTATCAGACAAACCAGTTAGAATTAAGTCAATACTTAATTCATCATCCATCACAAAAGCCAATGTGAGCAACTTCTCAATATAGCCATTCATCTTCAGTGAATATTACACTAGAGATGTCTTCCCAACCATCTTGGTGCGAAAGAGCAACCTTGAAGTTTTGAACCTTTCAGAACGCACCTCCTCATCTAAAAGCTCCCCTTAGATAGTAGACTATGAAATTAGCATCCATAGCTTCATGCTGCTTTTGCTATTCAACTCACATAGTGGCAAGCATAATGCAACTTGCCATCTCACTATCATTGAGATATTTTTTATATGCCTTCTGAACATCTTCAGAAGCATTAGAAATAGGGGGGATTGGGAAGTGTCTCATCTAGGACATATCCAATTTTTCTGGATTTGAGAACTATTCTTAAATTCCTTAGCCAATCCAAAAAGTTAGGCCCAATCAACTTATTTGACTCTATTAGTGATCGCAAATTCACCCTCATCGATATTGGGATGATTCTAGCAATCTAGATGTAAAATAGAACATGTTAGAATATGCATAAAATGCATTTTATTAGGTATTTAATAAATCCATTATAACTCAAACTATTTTATTGCGAATCCATAGCCCTCACTATGAACCTGATAAAACCTATATGGAAGTTCTTTTAGTGGGTCGATATATAATTAGCTAAGAATAATCGTGAGGCAACTCAACAAATCATCCTTGGTTTGGTTGTTAGGTATCAAATCTATACCAATTGCATTATTCATACAATTATCGAATCTTGTGTTATCAACTAATTGATGTGTGAATATACACTGCACTATCAACTCTCC
This sequence comes from Triadica sebifera, assembly GCA_023653625.1. Lineage (NCBI taxonomy): Eukaryota > Viridiplantae > Streptophyta > Magnoliopsida > Malpighiales > Euphorbiaceae > Triadica > Triadica sebifera. The sequence continues at coordinate 10,331,302 of CM042898.1, read as the reverse complement.
AATACACATTAACTTGGGCACGAATCCAATAAGCTAATGATATCGGTTAAGTCCAACCCATTAATTGAGCAATCTAATTTTAGTAGTTTGAACATATTCTTATAGAGAGGGCTTGAGGAAACTCAACAATCCTAACTCTAGAAGAACTCTAGTTCTCCCCATATTAACGGAAGATGTAAGACTTAATTGTTTATTTAGCTAATGATTTTTTTGCTAAGTCTTATCATGTTATTATTGCATGCTTTTATATACCATACATTCATCATATAGAAATATAAAGATAGTTACATTAACTATATGGCATGATTATAGACATACTAAAATCATTCTCTTGAGCCAAAGAGAAATTGACTGGGTCTTATCTAGGTTTATGCATAAATTTACAATCCAAAATAGAAATCAAATTCCTATTTCTAAGTTTTTTTGTTTATGACATCACCTCCTTTGCTTATTGCTCCTTTGTATCTTCATTTTATCCTAATCCTATATAATCTAATTACATATTTCAAAGTATAGAAAATCTCAATTTATATTTAAGGAAAGTAAGATGACAAAAGAAATATATGAGAAACATAAAAAGGCAGGGACACATATGCCCTACTTACCATAAAATAAAACAAATCCATGAATGTTCAATCACATTGGACCTAAGTCCATAATTATCCATTAGTTATTCCATATACCCCTAACATGCATTCTCTAATGTATAAAATAAAATAAAATTGACAATTTTGGATTTCAATTTGAAAATCGATTCAACACTTTAATCGAAATTGTCTACTTGTGTTATTTCGATTAATTAAACTTTGCACGTCATTTTAATATGGAATTTAATATTTAATCAAATTAAATTAAATTCCATATTTTCAGAATTAATTAAAAAATAATTCACCTTAAAATCAAAATATTATGATGTCAAAATTAAAAAATTTAATTTTAATATACATACCAAATTCTAATCATACTAGAATTATCATTGCTTAACTTAAATTAAGGTTGCAGGTTTTTTTCTACCAATTGGGGCCTTCCCTTCACCACCCCTATAGGGATGGTCTATGGACAAATATGCAAGCATACGTTTCATGCTTGTTTGAGTAATAGCAATGAGATTCCCCACTATCATGCTCAGAATAGCTAGGATTTCCAGAAGAAGATGCCATTCGTTTGAGATCAAACTGGCATGCCCCGTAACTCATGTGTATATGTTATGCCAACTATTGGTACCAGTGGGGTAGGTTAACCTGCAATATGGAACCCCCATAGACATAGGTGTAAACAATATTGATGTGAGTGACGATATCGACCGTGACAAAATATACTAGATTAAACTTCAAGTTGTCAATTATATTCTTTATGGAAATGGTAAACTAATTCGGGGAAGCAAAACAAAAGTCATACGGAAGTAAATTCAAAATTAAATTCCAAAAATTTCAAAAATTTCCAGAATCTAAAATCATAAATATTTTTAGGTCATCTCAATTTTATGAAAATATTTTTGGCACAAGTTAAAATTATTAAGACAAACGAATCAACATAGCTAAATGCGAAAAACAATTCATTCGACATCTAGAATTTTTTTTAAAATTTTAAATTCCATCAAAATAACTTTGGCTTGCATCTAACATAAAAATAACATATTTTTTAATCACATAAAAATTATTTTAAGGTGCAGAAAACAAAATAATAACATACAAAAAATCAAACAAAAACAATCCCACCAGGTATACCAAAACAGTCCCCTTTTTGTGTTTGTTTGAAAAATTAATTTTTAATTAATTATTGGATACTTAAAGAGCTTAAATACATTCTCAATATGCATAAATAATTTTCATATAATCAAATTATAAGAAAAATATAAACAGCCCTATCAATTAACCTAAATAACAACACATGTTTATAAACAATGCAATTTTCAGTATTTTTGAAATAAATTTGAAATTAATTATTTAAACCACATTTAAACCATTTTTCAATCAAAATAATCATATTTAATCATCCCATGATCAAATCAAAGAAATAAAAATATGTAAAATTAATTTTAAATTTTCAAATCTATTGATCCAAACCCATAAAAAATGTCCAATCTCATTAGACTTTCAATTAAAATTAATTTTAATAGATATAAGGGGGCTCTGATACTACTGTTGAGTTTTGAAGGTGAATCTCATTCATAAAATATAAAGGAAAATAAAATTTTCAAAACATGAGAGAATAATCTTACTTGTGCCATTAAAACTAATTAATTAAATCATATAGATTAGAAATTATACCTTGTAATTTCTTGATTTGTTTTTCAAATTTTTATCTTATTGAATTGTAACAAACCATAACAATCTATACTCGGTATCTCTAATTCTAATCCATATGAAAATATAAAGAAGAAACTACTAAAAAAATGGTTGAACACGCCTCAAAGTGCTAGTAATAGTGTATCCTCTATTTGAGAAAATATGAAAAATAATTCTTATTATTAATTTTTGATTTCTTAATTTCCAAAAACAATTTTCAGACTTCTAAAATTTTTTAAAAATATTTTTACTCCAAAAATAGTCTTGGTATAAAGTGCACAAGACAAGGGGAGGGATTTGGAGGGTTTTGCTTTAATCGGCCTTAATTGGCCTTAATTGGCTAATGAAAGCCAATTAGGTCAGCTGCTTGCCAGCAACACGTAGGCCAAGCTTGTTGGGTAGGTCAGTAGTCTAGTTGGCTTACCTAGCAGGCCAGCAGCTCGTGCAGGCCTGTATCCCCCATCCCCGAATAATTGTTTCATATGATATCATCGCGATCCGTTCTGAAATAATTCTCTTATATTTTTAGATCCTATCCAAAACTATTTTACTCATTCTCCATATCTTCAATGCGTGTGACCCATTAGGTTTCCGGTTATATTGGACATTTAAATTAACAATTAATTTAAGCAAGTTATGAGTGGTATCTAGTAACACATCATGACCCTCAATTGACCAAAAAGTTAGTGGTTTGACTACCAATCTTTCCATAGATAATTTTCGTGCAATTATTTTTTTAACCATTCTATACCCATTTGGTTCAGAGTATGGACATGTGTCAACTCCCACTAGATTGACTACATTATATCTAGCCCAAGTAGTTAGTTCTTGTCTCTAAGGCTCATTACTTTATTAGATTTGTCATTAAAGACTATTTTCATGACATTTTTACTCCAGCCAGAAATTCCTGAGTAATCATACTGATAAGAGGCCATGGGTATATACTCCTTCTATCTAGAGTGGTGAATCCTTTATTGGTTATCCAATTTCCATCGAATACCTCAAGTTGCACCCAATCACCACCCAATGAGCAACCTTTTTGAGGCAACAATGAATAGTATAAAAATATAGAATCAATATCCAAGATATGCTTGAGTACTTCAAGTCTAAGGATACTTGCACCATTGTTATGACGAGACTATCATTAACATTTGAATTGATTATTCATATGATTGTCTTATAGCAGGTCATCAAATATACTTAGCTACACTTAGCAAGCATCCAAATTAATAATGTTTTGTTTCATTATTTCTATGACTAGAGATAATTTAAATACTAACATAATTACACATGATAAAAATGTCAATATCATGATCTCATCATGATTTCCTTCATGCTATTTTATGTATCAAGGACTTCATTAATTGATTTAAGATCACTATCAATTCATATATCCAATGAATATCAAATAAATGAAAATGTCTTTTATTAATCAATTAAATTTGTATAATAAGTGCTAAAGGTAATTTCTTTTAGAGTACTTCTCTAACAATTCTACATGGGTACTTCCACCTTTCACTCCACTACTACATCATGGGACATTAGTACAGATAAGTTGCGTGCTACTATTATGCAAGATATGCAGCATGAGGTTCAAATTATGCCAGAGTTACAAAAGAAGCAAATGCGAGAACATATGCATGAAGAACTTTGACTCGAGCTTCGAGATAAGATTCGAGGTGAAATTTAAGATAAAAATTCGAGACGAGATTCAAGAAAAAATTTGGGATGAGATGTGCACAGAGATCTGAGAGCTGATAGTAGAGATGACTCATTCTGGCCACATTTCAACTTCAACTCCACATAGAGATCCACCTCATTCTGATAGCATGTAGGACTACATATTAACAACATTTTGTAGTAGTTCATGCTTTTGAACATTTATCATATTTTAAAATGTTAATTTTAACATAATTAGTTTCCAAAAAATTTTAATATTTATTTTATGAATCATGTTAAAAAAATATTTGCATTTCATCTAATTGAATTTTAAAATTATAAAAATAAAATAAATTGAAAATATAATATATAAAAAAATCAGCAATGGAATGTTGTTTATCACTAAACGCTAGTTATAATTAATGACAACTGAAAATTCATCCCTACTTTATCAGGAGGAAAGAAACACACTACAAAATTTAGCGACATAAATTTTGACACTCATTAGTGATGAATTTATATCTGTTGCCAATCTCATCACTAATTTGTCACCAGATCACCTCCTATGACCATATTTCAGTGATAGATTTACACTCACTCATTCCATCACTAAACTTAGTGAAAACTTTAATATATGTCACCAGTCAATTTGTGAGTAGCATTTTAGAGACTGGTTAATGCTATTGAAAATCTGTCGCTAATTATGACCAATAACAAAATTCTTGACTTTAATGACAGATATTTCCATCACAAAACTATATTTTTCTTATAAAGGTACCAGAATTTAAAAGCATATTATTGGTGGCCTGGTTTGAAGAAGGATATAATAGAAATTACTACTAGATATCTTATCTGTTAGCAAGTGAAAACGAAACACTAATTACCTTTAGGGCTGTTACAGCCTATATTCATACTAGAATGGAAGTGGGAAATAGTCAAAATGGACTTTTTGTCTAGTTTACCTTTGACATAGAGCAAACATGATGTAATGTAGATAATTATGGATAGAATGGCCAAGTCACCACATTTTTACTAGTTTGAATGGACTATTCTCTTACTATATTAGCATAATTGTACGTATATGAGATAATCCAACTTTATGGTGTGGCAATGTCTATCAATTCTAACAAAGACCTTAGATTCACATCCCAGCTCTAAAAGAGCTTATAGTAGGTGCTACACACCCACCTTAACTTTAGTACAACATTATATCCACAAACAAATGACTCGTTCAAGAAGGTAATATAACTGTTCGAAGATATATTATGGAGTTGTGTGATAGAGTTTGAAGGTAGTTGGGATAAATACTTGTCATTAATGGAATTTTCTTATATTTACAATCATCAAGCTAGTATTGGAATGGCTCCATATGATGCTCTATATGGGAGAAAATGCCAGTCTCCAATCTGTTAGACAAAACTTAGTGAATGAAAACTGGTTGGACTAGATTTGATCCATCAGATTGAGGAGAAAGTTAATGTTATGTAGGACATGCTCAAAGCAGTTGGTGGCAAACAAAAATTTTATGCAGACTTAAAGCAAAGGGATATAGAATTTGCAATGGGTGACAAAGTATTCTTGAAGGTATCCCCTTGGGAAAATGTACTTCATTTGGGTAGGAAGGGCAAGCTAAGCCTCATATTCATAGGCCCTTATGGAATGTTGGAACGAATGGAACCAATAGCATATAGACTAGCTTTGCTTCCATAGTTATATAAAATCCATAATGTGTTACATGTGTCTATGATCAAGAAGAACGGGTCTGATCCATCCCATGTCATTCTAGTAAAAAGTATAGAGGTACAACCACATCTAATATATGTAGAGGAACCGATAGCTATTCTGGCAAAAGAGGTGGAACAGCTAAAAAATAAAGAGGTACATCTAGTCAAAGTTCTTTCGTATAGCCATTTAGCTGAGGAGGCGACATGGAAAAGTAAAGAAGTCATGCGGAGCAAATATTTATAGCTATTTAATGGTAATCAATCATGTATGATTTCGTGGAAAAAATCTTTTAAGGTAGAAACAGTTGTCATGCCCATCAATTTAGGCTTCGACAAACATATTCGTTTTGCTACCGAATGCGTTGGATTGATCAGAAACCGAATGCGTTCATGATCAAAATAGAGAAGATATGACTGGAGTTTAAATTCACACCATTGCAAATAAGAGAATTGATTTCAAACATATAGCGTTGATTTTTTTTGCAAAAAACAAGGAATACAGAATATGACTGTAAAATACACAATTTTTCCACTATTAGCAAATTGCGAACGGAGGACACTAAGAAGTGGAGGATATTGAGATAAATTTACCGGTCTAATTTTTTGTCAAAACTCCAAATTTTAGGGCACGAAATTGAAGAAATAAAATTTAAAGTGTTGTTATGTGAAAATTATTGGCAAATATGATTTTTGCTTCGGTAGCCCAATTGTGAACCCAAAAGACTACTATGTAGAGTAAATTATTTCTTGAATATTAGTATATTTAATTATAAGAAATTAAGTCATTTAGGGCTTGAAATTGAAAGAATTAAATTGAAAGTGCAATTAAAATATAAATAGTAGAAAATTGGAGGACCAATTGTGATGTTTGCCATAAAGTGTGATTACTTAATTTTAATAAATTAAATTTAACCTTAATGATCCATGCATGACAGCCAATCGTGTGGCTTGCAACTAATCCTCACCATGATATATATATATATATATATATATATATATATATATATATATATATATATATTATTTACAAAAAAGTCAAATAACCCTGAGATTTTGGGTCTTCGACTTATCTTGGATCAAGTCTGATCTTATGGTTATTTTGGATTAGATAATATTATTTTGGGTCAGAACCGAATGCCTTAAACTGGTCAGAAATCAAATGCATTCATGATCAAAACAGAGGCGATATAACCGAAGTTTAAATTCGAACCTTTACAAGTGAGAATTGATTTCGAACATTTAAAGTTGATTTTTTTTTTGCAAAAAATAAGAAACACATAGTATGACTGTAAAATACACGATTTCTGCATTGTTAGTGAATCACGAATGGAAAACACTAAGACGTACAAAATATTGAGATAAACTTACTGGTATAATTTCTTATCAAAACTCCAATTGTTTGGACACAAAATTGAAGAAATAAAATTAAAAATACAATTTTATGAAAATATTGTTAAATGTGAGTTTTGCTCTGATGGCTCAATTTTGAAACCGAAAGATTACTATGTAGAGTAAATTATTTTGCAAATATTGATATATTTAGTTGTAAGAAATTAAGTCATTTAGGGCTTGAAATTGAAAGAATTAAATTGAAAGTGCGATTAAAATATAAATAGTAGAAAATCGAAGGACCAGTTGTGATGTTTGTGATAAATTGTGATTAATTAATTTTAATAAATTAAATTTAACATTAATGATCCATGCAGGACTACTACTTGTGTGACTTACAACTAATCCTCACCATGATATATATATATATATATATATATATATATATATATAATTTAGAAAAAAGTCAAATGACCATTATCCTGCTTCATCTTATCTATCTCTTTTACAAAACCTATGTCATTTCTTTGTTTATAATTGTCGTTCATTACTCCCCCTTCCAACCTGAGGCAAAAATCTATCTTTTCACTTATTTTTCTTTTAAATTTTTTTCTTTTCTTATGATTCCCGATTTACCGAACACAAATAACCTTCAATTGGGGTTAAGATGGAAGAGAGTAAGCAGTTACTTTTCTTGAATTAAGTGAACCTGAAGCAAGTTATGGAAGAGAAGATTCAAGTAAAGCTCATAAGAGGAGGTTAAGTCATGTACTTATCTTGAATCAGTCTGGTCTTATGGATATTTTGGATCTAATAATATTATTTTGGGTCAGGACTGAATGTGTCAGACCAATCGAAAATCGAATGCTTTGACATTGAAACAGAGGCGATATGACAAGAGTTTAAATTTGGATTGTTACAAGTGAGAAAATTGATTTCAAACATATAAAGTTGAATTTTTGATGAAAAACAAGAAACACGGAGTACGAGTGTAATATACACGATTTTGACATTGTTAGTGAATCACGAACGTAGGACATTAAGATGTAAATGATATTGAGACGAACTCACCGTTATAATTTCAAGTTAACACTCTAACTTTTAGGACAAGAAATAGAAGAAATAAAATTTAAAATGCAGTTTTGTGAAAAATATTGGTAAATGTGATTTTTTCTCCGACGGCTCAATTCTGAAACCAAAAGACTACTTATAATATCCGCTAATTTAGGCCCCGAATCGCACGTGTTGCCAAGTTACCAAAAATTGGAGGATTAATGAGATTAATTGCTAATTAAAATAGGAAATTTGGACACTTAAAATTTGAGTTGTCCGGCCATCACATTTAAAAGAAGAGGATCAATATTGATTAAGTATAAAATTAGAAGAAGATGGTTAAATGGTGGGTCCCACATGAAGAATTTTTGGGTACCTTATTTAATACTTCTTTTCTTCTTCTTCTTCTCTTCATTTTCTGTCTTCTTCTCTCATTTCTCTACCAATCACGCCGACTACATTTTTCCTCCATAGCTCACATTGATTTCTAGAGAGAGAAAGGAAGGAAAGACAAGGGAAAGAGCAAGACAAGGTGATTTTCATGGCCCATAACTCCTAAGGAAGCTGGAAAGAACAAGAAAGAAGAAGAAAAATCAAGTTTGTAGAGAGAGAAAATCTCCAAAGTTGTGATCAAGTGAAGAAAAGAGTAAGGTAAGAAACATCTTTTCTTCTTGTTCATCTTTTCTTAAAGGGAGTTCGAATTTTGAGCTCATACAAGACTTATATGGAAAGAGAGAGAAACTATGGTTATGAGAGAGAAAAAGAGAGTTAAGGGTCTTGAGGAAATCAGATGATAATAATGATTTATGATGTTGTAGGAGTTCCAAGTGACAAGGAACAAGCTCTAAGGAGCAAAGGAAAAGAGAAAGCTACCTAGAAGAGTGAAGGAGAAAGATTAAGGTTTGTGCATAACTTAAGGCAATAGCCTATTTTTGTTTGAAATAATGCATGCTGAACATGATTTTAGATAAATACATTTCAAGAATGTTGATGATTATAGCATGAAACCATAGGATTAGATATGTATGAATGAGATCCTTGTGTGACATTGAATTAATGATGCATGTTAGAAAATCTTGTATGATCAATACATTTACATGTATTAGAAAGTAATAAGTTGAGTAAAGAACCTTAGAAATGCATGAAATAGAATTTGGTATGATTTGGATGATGTTAGAATGAATGAAATGTGAATATGCAGATTTCTTGCAGAAAGTCACGGGCGTGAACTTGAGAGTTCACGGTTGTGACTGATTGTATCACGGTTTGTGACTTATGTGTGGAAATGGTACTATTCATTCCAGAAGCGTTCACGGGTTGGAATCACGGAAGTGAACTTATTTACGGGCGTGAATGAGTAATCATGACCGTGATTGTTTTTGGGTAATTCATTCCAATAGCGTTCACAGCTTGGGATTACGGGCGTGAAATTAGTAATCATGGCCGTGATTGCTCTGTATTTGTGATTATGAATGTGGCTATCAAATGAAGAATTCAGGTAAGTAAATAAAAGTCATTGTCTATCCAGTGAAGTAAGAATGATATGGATATATATATATATATATATATATATATATATATATATATATATATATTGATGTGAGAATGTGATATGTTGTGATTTAGAAAAATGAATTGATATAGAAAAATGAATTGTCATGGATGATGTATGAAATCTGATGCGGATGATAAGTATGAGAATATTGATGTACCTAGTTAAATAAATGAAAAGATGTTATCTAGTATGTATGCGTACGATTATATGTTTGCAAAACAAGAAAATTGAGATGTTGATAAATATGAGAATATTGATTTGTTGAAATTTGAGAATTTTGATTGATGTGAAAATATAAAGAAGCCCATTACTCTACTTGCGGACTAGAATCAGGATAGATGACATGTCATTAAGGGGGCAAACGGTACCATACTATTCCTCAGCCAATGTGGCTTAAGCTTGTGAGAGCACCATTGGTCTGAGATGCTCAGTCAGTGTGGCTTAAGCTCGGAGAGCGCTACTGACTTGAGAAGCTCTGTTGAGCATACATAAATGAGGACAAGGTGGCTTAAGCTCGGAGAGCGCCCTTGATCCGGTTATTCATCTATGATGAAATTATACTCAATCAATGTGGCTTAAGCTCGGAGAACGCCATTGATTTGAGAAGCTCTTATGAGCCAGATAGTGGAGAGGGTGGCGTAAGCTTGGAGAGTGCTCCTGATCCATAACCCGTATCCAGTCAGTCCAAACATTTAGAGTGATGTGGGCAAGATAATGAGGATATGTTGGAAAAATAAAGAAAGAAAAGAATAAGAAAACGATGATGATATGAGATTGAGAGGTATTGATAAAGAGATTAACAGAGTAATTTACCATTAAAGATAAATGAAAATAACATTGTCTATATGAGCATGAAATTTATACTTGTATGAAATAGGGATATGCTGATAGTCATGCATGCAAACATTTTAATGCACAAATGATAATTGTTAATGCTTGTTGCATGATATAGTATATTGCCTTATTTATATGCACCACTATTCTTAGAGCTTAGCGTGGAGTTTTTCCTTCCACGCAGATATAGAAAAGTAGCTGAAGGCGTTAGATAATGCAAGCGGTGATCCCATTCAAGTAAAGCAGCGGAACCTTGAGAAAGTGGGTTACAAATTTTGAAATTTTTGTATTTGGCTTTTATATTAAAGAAATGTTAGAGTTTGTAAAACTTAATTTTAAAGTTTGTTAAGAATTAATTTGATGTTTAAAATTACTATCTTATGTAAATAAATTATACCTAGTTTTTGTTTATATCTATATATACATAAGTGTTGAAAAAAAAATAAAGGTAAATTAATAATAATAGCGATTTGAATAAGTAAAGAAGAAGACAGGTATCAGCGCTCCCTCATCCGGGCACGTGCGGCGGTTTGGGTGAGGGGGTGCGGCGCTACAAGGTTTTTGGTATCAGAGCACAGTTGGTGTTTCTGGATTTGATATTAAAGCCTGGTTGGGCGGTTTTGGATTTTTAAAGTGAATTTTGAAAATGTTTTACTTGAGTATACCCACAATTGCATTTTTGGAGTTGTTGCTTTATTGATTAAGGTCGTTGCCTTTATGTTATAGGTAGGATATGGCTTCAGGATCAAGACAAATAGGATATGGCTTCAGGAGAATCTGAGAGTAATGAGCCTTCCGAGGCAAGAGCTTCGTCGCAACCAAGTCGTCGTTGAGCTGCAGCACCGAGATCTAGTGCCAGCTCACTTCGTGAGCATTCAGCTATTAATATGGGTCAGACTGAGCTCATGAGAAATATGATAGATTTACTATAGAGAGCATTGCGATCAAATTCGTCTAGATTACAGTTTGAGAGACTGAGGAAATTAGGGGCATCTGATTTCTATGGTAAACGAAAAGATGACCCCTCAGTGGCAGAATTTTGGTTGGAATGAGCAGAGCGAGTGTTTGATCAATTGCACTGCATAGATGAACATAAATATAAATATGCAGTATCTCTGCTATAGGAGCATGCATATGATTGGTGGCGATCTGAATTACAGAGCACAGAGGCTCCTGACCCTATGACATGGGAATTCTTTCTAATTGTTTAAGGAGCAGTATATTCCTCCTATCTACACAGACGACAAGAAGAGAGAGTTTCTGATGCTAAAACAGAGGGATATGTCTGTAACAGAATATGAGAGAGAATTCACTCATCTTTGCAAGTATGCTAGTAGTATTGTGTCTACGGAGGCTGATAAATGTCGATGATTTGAAGATGGATTGAGGGATACTATCAAGTTACAAGTTTCAGCCCTACGTCTGATGAGTTTCCCCAATTTTCTAGCATCTGCTAGAACAGTTGAAAGAGTCCTGGCGACACAACAGCCAGTACAGGTTACTGGGGTTAGTAGACCTCCACCACAACCAAGTAGAGTATAGTTTAGTAGCAAGAGAGCTAGATCTTTTGGTGGCCGATTCCAGGCTGGGAGTTCCAGCAGATTTCATTCTTATAGACGGGGACAACCCGTAAGATCTATTTCATTGGCAGCCAGTGCACCGATATAGGCATCCCGTTGGTCTACCACTCTACCGGTGTGTCAGCATTGTGATCATTCGCATCCAGGAGAGTGCTGGTTGATGACGGGAGCGTGAATGAGATGCGGCTCCAAGAACCATATTAGAAGAGATTGTCCATTGCTACAGTTTGGCACAGGTTCAGGGAGTGTTGAGTCAGTACCAATACAGACTATGGGACAAGGCAGAGGACGAGGCCGAGGGCAAGGAAGAGGAGGTCGTGCAGGGCCAAGCCAGTTCAAATCAGACACAGTAGAGAGACCTGAAGGCAGTAGAGCTGCTCCAGTAAGAGCTTATGCCATGTGAGGCCGAGAGGAGCAGGATGCACCTAACGTCATAGCGGGTAAATTCCTTCTCTTTGGCTCTTGTATACATGCATTGATAGACCCTGGGTCAACACACTCATACATATGCACACCACTATCGGGTCGAGAGGGTCTAAAACCAGAGACTTTAGAATATGAGATTTGTGTGACTAACCCGTTAGGACACAGTGTGTGGGTTAGTAAAGTGTTTAGGGGTTGCCCAGTCGATATTCAAGGCAGGCAATTTCCAGCAGATCTAATAGAGCTACCATTCCTCGAGTTCGATGTGATCTTGGGAATGGATTGGATAGCTTGACATGGGGTGATAATAGATTGTGGAAAGCGGCAGATGAGAATTAAAGTTTCAGAACAAGAAGAGATAGTAGTGATGGGCGAGTATAGAGGATATCCAGATAATGTAATATCAGCGTTGAAAGCTCGAAAACTCATCAATAAGGGATATGAGACTTACCTAGCGTATGTGATAGATACTCGAAAGAAAAGTCCAAAGTTGGCTGACATCCCAACTGTTAGTGAGTTTTTCGATGTGTTTCCTGAGGAGTTACCAGGACTACCACCTGACCGAGAGAAAGAGTTTGCTATTGAATTAGTACCGAACACCACTCCTATATCTATTACACCATATAGGATGGCACCCATAGAATTGAAAGAGTTGAAGATACAGTTACAAGAAATGTTAGATAAAGGATTTATACGACCTAGTGTATCACCATGGGGTGCTCCAGTACTATTTGTAAAGAAGAAAGACGGTACTTTATGTCTTTGCATTGACTGCAGACAACTTAATAGGGTTACTGTTAAGAATAAATACCCATTGCCTAGGATTGATGATTTATTTGATCAGCTGAAAGGTGTAAGTATATTTTCAAAGATAGATCTTCGATCGGGGTATCATCAACTGAAGATCAAAGAGTCAGATGTATCTAAGACGACATTCAGGACTCGTTATGGTCATTATGAGTTCTTGGTTATGCCATTTGGATTGACGAATGCGCCGACAGTTTTTATGGACTTGATGAATCGAGTGTTCAAGCCATATATTGATCAATTTGTAGTTGTATTCATTGATGACATTCTTGTCTATTCTAGAGACCAAGTAGAGCATGACCAACATCTTAGAAAAGTATTGCAGACTTTGAGGGAGAAACAATTGTATGCAAAACTATCTAAGTGTGAGTTTTGGTTAGAAGCAGTTAGTTTTCTGGGTCATGTAATTTCAGCAGAAGGTATTCGTGTTGATCCTAGTAAAATCAAGGCTATTCTTAATTGGAGACCACCTCGAAATGTAATAGAAGTGAGAAGTTTTCTTGGATTAGCTAGTTACTATAGGAGAGTTGTGAAAGAATTTTCATCTATAGCAAATCCTTTGACACGACTGCTGCGAAAAGAGGTCCATTTTGAATGGATAGATAAGTGTCAGGCAAGCTTTGATCGATTGAAGGCAATGTTGACTGAAGCACCAGTTTTGACTCAGCCTACTCCAGGAAACGATTATGTTATGTACAGTGATGCAAGTCACAATGGGCTAGGATGTGTTCTTATGCAAGAGTAAATTATTTTGCAAATATTGAAATATTTAATTGTAAAAAAATTAAGTCATTTAGGGCTTAAAATTGAAAGAATTAAATTGAAAGTGCAATTAAAATATAAATAGTAGAAAATTGGATGACCAATTGTGATGTTTGCCATAAAGTGTGATTAATTAATTTTAATGAATTAAATTTAACCTCAATGATCCATGCATGACCGCTACTTATGTGTCTTACAACTAATCCTCACTATGATATATATTATACACAAAAGTCGAATCACCATTATCCTTTCCTTCATCTTATCTATCTTGTCTCTTTTACAAAATCTATGTCATTTTCTTTATTTATAATTGTCGTTCATTATTCCCCCTTCTAACCTGAGCAAACACCTCTCTTCTCCACTCATTTTTCTTTTAAATTTTATTTTTTTCTTATGATTTTGATTTACCAAACACTAATAACCTTCAATTAGGGTTAAGACAAAAGATAGTAAGCGGTTACTTTTCTTGAATTAAGTGAACCCGAAGTAAGTTATGGAAGAGAAGGTTCGGGTAAAGCTCAAAGGGGGAGGTTATGATCTTGCTTGTGGTTATCTTTGACCCTAAGATTTTAGGTTCTATAGTTATTTTGGATTGAGTATTTTCCAATGGTTTTCTTGGATCATATTATATTATTTTGGAGCATGTGATTATTGTTTACCTTAAAATTTATGTTATTTGATAGTGCATCCCTAAGAGTAGGTTTATGGATTCTTAAGATATGGGTTGGAAGAAGTTTTTATTTAGTAAATGGATGTAATTTTTATATTTACATTATATACTACTTTATGCACACTAATGAAATTAGTTTCGAGAAATTTTGTTGTTACTTTCATTTACTGAAAATATTTTATACCTATTCTATACATATGCATAAGAGTTTAATTTTATTAAATTTATCATTTTTTTATATGACTACTATTATATGTTATTACACCATTGAGCTAAAACTCAGAGTAAAAGTTTATCTTTCTCTCACACAAATATCAGAATATAGGCCAAGAGCGGTGAGTTAGTTAAAGAAACTACTATACCAGTGGGCTATAGTTATGGAGTAGAGCAGTAGTGGCAGCCACCCATATAGGGTTGGTTTCTTTTTGTATCACTTATATATATATATATATATAATTAGTTTGTAAATATTTATGACCCATTTAGGTCATATAAAGTTCTATAAAAATATAAATATATAAGTTAAAATTTGCTCTATGCATATATGAGATGTGTATACATACCATATTAAACAATGGAGTGTGATTAGAGTTGAGAATATACATACATATATATATATATATATATATATATATATATATATATATATATATATATATGTATGTATTTGTATGTATGTATGTATGTATGTATATTTAATGATATTATACAAATTTGATATTGTAGATAGACAGTGACATTAACTAACCTAACTGTTATGCCAGAGGTTAAGGAGTGTCACAAATCCTGTACCATCAAAGTCCATTACCTCCACTTCATTTGAGTTAGGGACTAGTTGAAAACTTGACTTAAGTGTTTTAAAACTTTGGGGGATATGCAACCTATGTACTCAATTCCTCTCATAAATATAGAAAATTAGGTCCGAGAGGAAGTAAAAGTTTCTTTATAAGATAGTTTGAACCATCAATATGGTATGTTTTCATAAACGAACAAGATGGTGGTAACATTGCTGAGTTTGAATCACAAGATGTCACATTTCTAAAAAAGTATTTTTCTAAACAAGATTCGATAGGTGAATATCTATCACTATATGAAACATATGATCAGACTATTTCTACTCCAAAAGAGTTTAATCCATTTTATTCAAAAATGAGTGACTTGAGAAATGATGAATTAGTTTCTACAAAAACTCAATCAAAATCTGAGTTGGATCCAACTATGATTACTTGTCCAAGTGGGAGTAACATTGAAATTAAAAAAACTCAAATCTAATGGACAAACTGTAAACCAATTCCTTGTTGATGTTTTAAGATTGAAGGGGAGGCATTCATTGTTACTCCACATGATGAGGAAGACCCAACGAATGTAAATGAGGCTCTTAAATGCCCTACCAAGGAAAAATGGATGAAAGCAATGGGTGAAGAAATTGGGTCCATGAAAACAAATCATGTGTGAAAATAATTTGACCCATCTAAAGGATGCAAACTTATTGGAAATAAATGAATTCTTAAAATGAAGCGTAAGGCAGATGGCACTATCGAAAGATGTAAACTTCATCTAGTTGCTTAGGAGTATACACAATAGGAAGGAATATATTATGAAGAAATTTTTTTTACCTATTATAAGGTATACCTCAATACACTTAATTCTAGGTTCATACAATTCTAGCTATCATAGCAAGTATGAACCTAAAATTATATTAAATGGATGTGAAGACTACTTTTCTCAATGGAGGATTAGATGAAGAAATTTATATGGAACAACTAGAAGGTTTCATTGTAAAAGGCCAAGAACATAAATTATGTAAAATTTTAAAGTATGTCTATGGCCTTAAATAGTCTTTAAGGCAATGGTACATTTGATTTTATAATACAATTATTTCTTATGATTTTGAGATGATTGAAGAAGATCATTGTGTTTATAAAAAAAGTCCAAAGATAACTTTGTGATCATATCTTTATATGTTAATGACATATTAATAGTTGAAAATTGTAACACCCACCTAGCTAATTAGGATTACTCCTGACTAATTAGGCCAATGCTACAATTTACTGTTTTATAAAACTGTGAAAATAAAACTTTTCTTTACAAAATAAACTTCATAAACCTTAATCCCTGAGGATCTCTTTCATAAAATATCAACTTGGCCTTAATTGACCCATTGTTTATAAAAATACAACTTTCAAAATTAATACATAACCTTTAATATACAAACTTATACAAGACGTTAAAATCCAAAACCATGTCTTGTACAAAAAAAATGACATGTGCACTAACTCTTCAAAATGGACGCTTCTTCTCTTGAGTTAACTTCTGCTATCCTTTAGGCTCCAACTTGCATGTAGAAAACCCACACATTAAGCTACTAAAAGCTCAGTGGTACATATAGGCATAAAAATTCAAGCATGCGACTACACAATTCTTATCATGGCATCATATGCATGCTTATGTATACTAACATACGATAAACACTATTCTAATGCACGGCAATACAATCATCATGTCATTCAACATCATTAAGCATAACAAGCTTTCTCATACAACCGATTCATAGTAACATTACCTTTTTCATTAGTTCATATTATTATACTCATAACTTACCACTTTACCAATTTTTGGTTTCTTCTTTTTATAAATGTTTTGCCTTTGCCTAAAATTTACCATTATTCTATTTTTAATTTGTTTTTGCCCAAAACTCTAAGTCAAAAAATTTATATGTGGATTGTGGAACAAAGGTGCTCCCATAGCTTCAACCATTATGCTCACTATCTATAACAGTTCACTTGAGCTCTTCAAGTCAAGGCCACTTTCAAAGCTTTATCCACATTAACTAAGTATAAACTGCATCAAGGGCACTCTAACTTGAGCTTCAGCCAGTTTGTCCTTAAAATCACATGGAGTCGAGGACCAAGGGCACTCTAACTTGAGCTTCAGCTACCAAAGCCTCTTAAATAATATTCTACGATACCATAACCCCCTCAATGGCATGCCACCTATCCTAGGCCAAGTCCTAGATTAGTGAAAAGGGCTTTTAAAGTCTTAACCTTTATCTTTCATTCATTTTTAATACCATATACACATAGAACCATTTTCATAATATCATCATATTATTTATCATGAATCATTATATTTAACCATATTTATAGCATCAATACTGGTATATTACCTCAGCAGCATCACTTACATGTGATTTACTCACACTAGCATAAAAATAATAACATATGATCTATTCACCCATCACATAACATCAAAGCCAAAACTGCATATAATAAAATTTATAGGATTCACATGCATGAACTACATGGTCACAGGCATGAAAGGCATTCATAGGAACTTCCTTACCCGTGAAACAAATCGTGACTGCTCACATGAAAGCTTCTATCCCAAAAACACATTTTATTTAGGGTCATGACTATAATTTCACAGGCATAAAACCAAACATTCATAATCGTGGTTCAAATCATGAAAACTGAAGATGAAAAACTGGAAATATATGTTTATGGATGTGACTACATGTTCATGGGCTTAAACCCATGCATTCACGACTTCCTTAGCTAATAAAAGGTATGAAAGCTTCTGCCCGTTTTGGGAATTTTCTGGTTTAAAATTTCATGGGCGTGACTCCCTTTGTCACATGCATGAAACATGTCTGTGTACACATTGACGGGCATGAATTTTTGGATTTTTCAAACTCAAAAACAGAGCATAACAAAGCCACATGCAAAGGTCTCTAAGATTAATTAATGTCAATCACTCCCATCAATATCTAACCACTTATCAAGCTAGCAACATGCCTTTAACATAAAAAGAAACATTCATAACACATTTCATGCTAAAATCTCTCTTAAGCATCATAACAAACATAACCTATTTTCATGGCATTTCAAGAACTTAACCCATGCAACCATTATACATGCATATAACCAAAAACCTATGTATATCATTATCACATTTTCATAGCATATAACACATCAAGTGGCACGATAGGGGAATTAATATGCATATATGTACTAACTTAACAATGGAGCCTAAGCTCTTCAAGCTCTTCAAGCTTGCTTAGCTCTTGGTTGATCCTCATTTCAGTCTCTAACATTTATCAACAAGAAAAATGTCTGATCTTAGAACCATAGAACAGAAAATGAATCACTAAACTCACTCTCAAACCAACCTTTGGTTTAAACCTCAAGAACTCCTCCTTATATCTTAGGTACAAGCTTCCACAAAGATTAGAAATGGTGGTTTTTATGTAATAGGGTAAGAAAAAGCTGAAAAAGATGAATGTGGCATGTAGACTTGGGTTATAGGGGTGGTGAAGTAGTTGAGAAAGTATGAATGGGAGAGAAAAGAATGGCTCTACTTAACAACTTTGCTGACTAACTTGCATAGGCATGAACTATGACTTAATGAGCGTGAACACTCTTCTGTCATATGCATGACAAACTTTTCACGGAAAAACTTAACATATGACATTCATGGCTATGAAACCCTTATTCACGGACATAAACAACCTTTCTATCACTATGTTAAACTTTTAAACACTAATCCACTACAGTTTCTCTTAACCAATCTAACTAACTTATAAAACCCCTAAAAATCGAGCATTACAAAATAATGTGGAGTATGTAACAAAAATTAAGGGATGATTGTCATTTAACTTTAAAATGAAATATATGGATGAAGCAACATTTATCCTTGGAGTTAAGATTTCAAGGGATCGATCAAGGAATTTATTATCTTTTTCACAATAGTCGTACATCAAAAAAATTCTTAAGCAATTTCATATGTAGGATTGTAAACCCATTGATACTCTAATTATGAAAGGTGGAATTCTAAGCTAAAGGATGTGTACTAAAAACTTTGAAGAAAAGGAACAAATGAGCAAGGTTCTTTATTCTAGTGCAGTTGGAAACTTAATATATGTTATGATGTGTATTAGGCCTGGTATTTGCTTTGCTATTGGAATGACAAGTAGATATTAATCCAACCCAGGACAAGCACATTGGAAAGCAGTAAAAGGATACTTAGGTATTTAAAAGGCACAACTGATTATTCATTGTGTTATCACAGGAGAGATAGACAATTAAAAGGCTATACTAACGTTGATTGGGGAGGAGATTTAGATGAGAGAAAATCTACCTCAAGATTTGCATTCTTACTCAACAATGATGCCATATCATGTAGTAGTAAGAAGCAATCTTGTATAACTCTATCAACAATGGAAGATGAATTTGTAGCTTTTTTAACTGTTATGCAAGAAGCAGTTTGGTTGAAAAGATTTTTGGAACACTTAACAATGAAGGGAAATGTTATAGAGCCAATACTTATAAATTGTGATAGTCAGGCTACAATAGAATACACCAAAGACCCCAAATTTCATGCCAAAACTAAACACATTGACATCAAGTATAATTTTGTGGAAGACAGTTGCACAAAAAAAAAATGAACATGAGGTATACAAAATCATAAAAAATAGTTGTAAATCTTTTTACAAAGCCTATACCTAAAGATGCTTTAGACATTTAAAATCATTAGTTTTTCATAGAAGTTAAATTTACTTATAAATGACTTTTTTCCAAGAATGTTCACATTATATATATTTTCTCTTTAAATGATAATGAATTTCCATTATGTTTCAATTCCTAGATATATTTACTATAAAACATGCATGAAAATATATGTTAAGTACATATTTGGGTACATAAGTATGTCAGACAGATATGAGATTGTCCTTTTCATATAGACAATTGCCTTTGTTACTTTGTACAAACAAAGATGAGAAAAATTTTAAGCTTTATTATCTAGGTGATAATCTAGAGCCAAGTTTAAATGCAAATGTTACTATTCTATGTGAAATGAGAGAGATGATTGATAAAATATTTTAACATTAAGTGGATATTATAATATATCACTTTATCTATCTAATGTCATATCAAAGTTTTGAAAGAATTGATGAATATAGTATGCATGTGAACTCATAGTTGGACATTGAGTGTGTCTAACTACAATCTATATGGTCTTATATAACATG
Source organism: Triadica sebifera (assembly GCA_023653625.1). Lineage (NCBI taxonomy): Eukaryota > Viridiplantae > Streptophyta > Magnoliopsida > Malpighiales > Euphorbiaceae > Triadica > Triadica sebifera. Next base: position 10,310,587 of record CM042898.1, on the reverse strand, counting down.
AAGACATACGCTCCAATCAGAAAAAGTTAATACCTTAACATTTGATTCATACCGCATGTGCATAATTCGATCAAATAGGGTAATAAAATCTTTATCATAAACTTTATTTAGTATGAGACCCTCAAGTTTATATGTAATCACACTTAGTATCCTTATGACCCAATTTTGGTTCCGTGATTAGTATTTAATATTTACTATCTTACAATGTAACCAAAAGAACATGGATGACTCGATCTGTTGGATCACTTTTTGAAAAAGTGAATTAAATAAGAATTATGATAATTAAAAAAAGAGAAAGATCATATTTAAATGATCATATTGATATGTATTCAATGGTCAACCAATTATATTCATCTCAGTGATGAAACATTATTATGAATACAAATAAATTTGTAAAAGAGATTAGATCTTAAGAGATATGATGTGATCAATGATTTGGGATACAACAAACTAAACACATTCCGAGATCTATTAATCGAGAAGCTTTATACTCCTAACAAATATATAACACATTTACTCTTAAAGTATGTATGGTTGCATGACTTATTTAAGTATGAACCTCATTTATTGATAAGAGAGTTGATCCTATCATGTGTGAGTGGGGGATGTTGGTTACACCCATGATGGGAAATGAAGTGGAGAATGGAGATAACTACAATAGCAATTACCAATTGAAGTGGAGTGTGGAGATGACTTCATATATGAAAAAAACAAATTAACTAACTCTCCTACAACTAAGTCATTTTTTCCCCGTTCTCTCTACATACGAAAATCTCACAAAAAAATCTCTCAAACTAGAAAATCATATTCTCAATTTATACTTTGTGGATTGCTTAAAAAGGTAAATCATCTAAGTTGTGAATCATATTATTTATTGTAAAATAATATGATTGGAATTGGATTATGCATGTTTTGATCTTGAAAATTATATATGAGAATTGTTTTCAATTTGGTATTAAATTCATGTTTAAAACCAACATTAACAAACTGCATTAAAAAAAAACCAAACCTTGCATACTCAACTCTCAAATATCTTTTGGATGTTCTTTTTGAAGTATACTTTGAAGCTTATCATAGTCAAACTATCCTTCTTCTTTTTCCACAACCTAGATATCAATTTTCTCAATTGATACATAATCAATTGGATCATGCCTTTTTTTTTTTGGAAATTGATAGCCTAAAAAATGAGCCATTGTATAACTATATTTACTTTAATGCAAAACATAAAATATAACCATATAAAGACAATTACATGACTAGAAATTACTCACCTATTTTTCAATAACAAATTATAATGATCATAAACAAGATCATTTGCTCCAATCTATTTCTCATCTTAGTGTGAATGCATTCAAACACATTCCAATTGCGCACACATTTGGAAGAAGAAGCAATTTGACCAAGGATTCTTGTAGTCAAATTTTACAAATTAGGACCATTAAGACCAATTAATCTCCACCATTAATCTTTTATTGGATATGAAAAGCAAAATATTATAAAGTTTGTATTCGATATCACAACTTACATATAGAACATGGACGCATGTAAAATTCATAAAACTAAAAAGTAATAGTATGAAATAAATTTTTACTCGGTCGAGTGACCTCACTGCAAGAAAGTGCCATTGGATGAGAAAAACACAGCTTATGCTCTCGAAAAATTCTTAACTCATCTAACATCAATGTGTTATTGGAGTTGTTTCCCACCTTATCAATATCATTTAACACACCACACATCATCTTAAACTCCTTACAGAAAGCATATTGGTCATATTGTAAGACAAGATTCAAATAATACATTTTTGCAAGAAGATCTTATCGTAACATGCGATCCCATCTATTATTTATAATATCAATGTAGGGCTTATACAATTTTTCTTTATTTTGAATAGAGAAGACCAATATATAATATATGTAATAGTTAGTAAATTCTCTTTATTTGGCACTAATTTATATGCTTTATTTGATTATGGTTCTATAGTTTCATACATATGCACAACATCACCTAAATAGAAAAACATGATACCCAAAACCTTAGAATAAAAAATCATGGTAACAATTCCCATAGGGCATAGTGTGACAGTGAATCCGGTATATAAAAATAGTCCAATAGTAATACAAGGTAGAGAATTTCTTATAGATGTAATTGAACTAATTTTTATGAATTTGATGTTATCTTGGGAATGGATTTGCTGACTCAGCATGAAGCAGTAGTTGATTATCGATCTAGAAGGGTTCCATTCAGAACACTAAGGCAAGATGACATTATTGTACAAGGTGAAGGATAGATACATCCGACTAATGTTATTTCTGCAATGAAAGCCTAGAAATCATCAAAAAAGGGGTGCAAGGCCTATCTGGCTCATATAATAGATGCTAGAAATAAGAGTCCTAAACTCAATAAGATACCTACTATTTGTGAATTTCTAGAAATGTTTCAAAATGATTTGTCAAGTTTGCCACTAGATAGGAAAATAGAGTTTGCCATTGATATTATACCTAGTACAACTCTCATACCCATCACACATTACATAATAGAACCAATAGAACTAAAGGATTTGAAGATGCAATTACATGAATTACTAGATAGGGGGTTTATTGAGCTCAGTGTGTCACCATGAGGTGTTCTAGTATTGTTTGTAAAGAAGAAAGATAACATTCTTTAGCCATGTATAGATTACCGCCCGCTGAAGAAGGTGACGATTAAGAACAAATACCCTTTAACCAAAATTGATGGCTTCTTTTATAAGTTAAAAGGATCAGAGGTATTTTTCAATATTGACCTCAGATCAGGGTACCATTAGCAGTAAATGTAATACCCTTTGGTATAATTAGGAATAAGCCTAATTAAACCAAATGATGCTACGATGCAAATGAGTTAAAACATCATAAATTTAAAAATTTGATGCACAATGGCCATGACTACTTACAACAAAATAAAAATATTCTTAATATCATGAAATAAAGCTCGATATAATAAAATTTTAAATGCAAACTCATACGGGCATATAAAAACCCAAGGTTTTACAAAATAAGTAGTTACAAAACTATATGTCTCTGACATAAAAGCATGTAAATCTATAACTACCCAACCCAACAAAATAACCAAAAACATATACAATGACTGTATCACCCACCTCGAGTATATTCCTTGGACTTTGATCACTAGGCATCCTCCTCTGCTGCTCCACACCTAAGCTCCAACCCTGCACATGGAGAGTCCATACACTAAGCAACTCGTGCCTAGTGGTACATAACAACGTGCAAGGCATACAACAAAATATATATAATATGCATGATATACTTACCAACCTACCCTGGTGACTTACCTCCAAGCTCCCACATGCATCATACCATAATCTATATGACATATCATTATGCTCTCATGCATTCAATACACATCATACATGGAATACCAAACACCCCATAAGATACATACAAGTATATATTCAAATAAACATAGTCATTTAGCTTACCTTTTTGCTCACCTTACTAATAACTAGACTAAAATGGATATGGGTAACTTAACCCTCTGAGGAAGCTCTACCTATTAACCTCTGGGCCTTCTCATATATAACCTATAGAAGAAACTCTACTCGATAACCTTTGGGCCTTCAAATATATAACCCATCAAGGAAGCTATTTCTGCTAATTTCTGGGCCTTCAAATGTATAACCCACTAGGAAGCTCTACCCACTAACTTATAGGCTTTTAAATATATAACCCACTAAGGAAGCTCTACCTTCTAACCTCTAGGTCTTCAAATATAAGACCAACATAGGTCACTTGGTACCGAACTCCTCTCAATAGCATGCCATCTATCCTAGCTCTAGCTCTAGTCGTAGTTAGAGTATTGGGCCAAATATTTTACAACACGTACCACATATGTTTCCATATTATCTCTTTTTCCATATTTATATAAATCTACCGTGATATCTCACAAACACGATCACCACATATAATTTCATATCACATTGTAAGCATACAACCGAGGCCTACTACCTCACAAAGAATCAATATTGATTCATGAAATTTACAAGTTTTTTCCAAATTAATCAGCTTCACTCTTGTGAATAACCTTTCACAGCCGTGAAGCACTACTTCACAGGTAATTTACTTGTGAACCAAGCTTTGATTCATCTCGTGAATCAGTACACATTAACGGTCGTGATCACGCCTTCATGGGTGTGAATCAAACCATAAGGCTGAATGTGAATGGGTTTGCCTCATTAATAAAATCCATTTTCACGACATTCACGCCCGTGAATCTGGAAATGTTTATAGAAAATAGAGCATCACAACTTCATGTCATTCTCACATGTAATAATCTCCACGGTTGACCAATGTTTGCCACCCTATCAACATTCTAGCAAGCATTTTAGCAATTGATCACAAACATATACTTTTTAATCATGTTCCTTAACCAAATTTATTCATCAAACATCTCATTCTAACCATTTTGATCAAAATTTCCATCATGCATATCAACCCCACATTTTATCATTTCACAGCTCACTTATCATATAAATCATGAATCTAAGACAATTTACATAAAAACATGAAAATAAAAGCCTTGGTGTTGTCTAAGATGGAAATTATCTAATGTTTGATCTCTTCAAGCTTGTCCTCTCCCTTGAGATACACTTTCAGTACCTCTACTCATTCTTGGACGTAAGCAAAATAACTCTTTAGCTTCAATAACCCGAACCAAAAGCAAGAATACTAAAACGAACCCTCACTTGGTAACCCATAACTCTCTCTTTCTCACTCTTTTCCTTCACTTAACTCTCACAAAACTCAGTTTTTCTAGCTTCAACTAAGGAGGAAAAGAGTTTTAAAAGTGAAGGAGATGAAGATATGGCATGTTAGGTTGGTTATAGGGGTATGGATGCAAATTTAAAGGGAATGATAGAGAGGCAAATGTGACTGCCTCACTTGTGAAGAACCCTATCATGGCTGTTAACTAAAACCCGATATTCACAGACGTGACACCCACTGTCACAAGCATGAAACATCCAGTTTCAGCCACTCTCAAACTTCCTAGAACTTCACTTAATCCTCCATTTCTCACTAACCAATAACATAACTTATAGGCTTTAATTAAGGCATTATAATTCTCTCCTCCTTATTATATTTCATCCCTAAAATTACCTATTATGACCTCTCGGAACAACTGAGGGTATTGTGCCCTCATCACTTCCTCACTTTCTCATGTTGCTTCTTCAACGGTATGGCTCTTCCATAAAACTTTCACTAGCAAAACTCGCTTATTCCTGAGCTCTTTTACTTCACAAGATACGATTTTAACTGGTTCCTCTTCATATGTCAAATCTAATATCAACTTTATGCTATCAATTGTGATGATGTGAAAAGGATATGAATGATACCTTCTCAACAAATATATATGGAAGATATTGTGTATCTTACTCAACTCTAGTGGCAAGGCAAGTCTGTACGCAATTGGTCCAATCCTCTCTAGAATTTCATAAGGTCTAATGAACCTAGGGCTCAACTTGCCCATTCTTTCAAATCTAAGAACCTTCTTCCAAAGAGATACCTTGAAAAACACATTGCATCCCACTAAGTACTCGACCTCTTTTCTCCTGAGGTCCCATAGGACTTTTATCTATCGAAAGCTATTTTTAGTCGGTCTCTAATGATTTTCACTTTTTATTCTGACTCTTGTACCAAGTCTAGCCCCACTAACTTTCTTTCATTGAGTTCAGCTAACACAATGATGTCCGATATTTTCTACCGTAAAATGCCTAATACGAAGTCATTGGAATACTAGATTGGTAATTGTTGTTGTAGCTGAACTCCATTAATGGTAGATATCTATCCCAACTTCCCTCAAATTTGATTACACAACACCTCATAATGTCTTCCAAGATCTCTTCAACTGACCATCTGTCTAGGGATGGAAAGTCATGCTGAAGTTGAGCTGGGTACCTAAAGCTCACTGTAGACTACCCCAAAACTGAGATGTGAACTGTTGATCTCTATCTGAAATGATGGAGACTAGAACTCTATGAAGATGTACTATCTCATTTACATACAACTCTGCCAACCTGTTCAAAGAAGCGTCTCTCCAAATAGGTAAGAAGTGAGCTGACTTTGTTAAACTATCCACGATTACCCATATGACATCATACTTCCTTAATGTTAATGACAATCCATTCACAAAATCCATAATGATTCTCTCTCATTCCTATTATGGAATCTTGATTGGCTGCAACAAACCTGAAGGTACCTGATGTTCAGCTTTTACCTGCTGACATGTAAGACATCGAGTCATAAACTCTGTGATGTCTTTCTTCATCCTCGACCACCAATACACCCTTTTCAAAGTTCTGTACATTTTTTTACTCCCTGGGTGCATTGTAAATCTAGTTTTATGAGCCTCTCCCATAATCCTTTGTCTCAACTCTGAGACATATGGTGCACATATCCTACCCTAGTAGTGTAAACTATCATATGGCTCAAACTAAGAAACTTGGTCTCTCCCCATTAAAGATCAAAATGACTAACTCCACTAGCTTGTCATCAAGCTTCTATGCATCTTTAATCTCCTGACCCAATGTTGGTCGAATGTGCGACTCTACCAAAGTCTTCCTACTAAGTGCATTGGCCACCACATTTGCCTTTTCTAGATGATAATTGATCACACAGTCATAATCCTTTATCATCTCTAACCATCTTTTTTGCCTTAAATTCAAATCCTGTTGTGTAGGAAGATACTTCAAACTCTTATGATCCATAAATATGTGACATTTCTCCTCATATAGATAATGATGCTAAATCTTCAATGCAAAAATAATGGCTACAACTCTAAATCATGCATTGGATAATTCTTCTTGTGAGGCTACAACTTCCTGGATGCATAAGCCACAACTTTCCCTTTTTGCATCAGAACACAACCCAATCTATAGTGAGAAATGTCGCTATAAACCACATATTCCTTGTTCGGAATCGACTATGTCAACACTAGAGCTTCCATCAGAAAACTCTTAAGCTGATAAAAAATGTTCTAGCCCTTGCTCATCCAGTCAAACTTGATATCCTTCTGTAACAACCTAATCAATGGAGAAGTAATCATAGAAAACCCATTGAAAAACCTTTTATAGTATCCAGCTAAGCTGATAAAACTTCTGATTTCAGTCACATTCCGCGGGAGTTTCCAATCAAAGATTTCCTTGACCTTACCTGGATCCACTATAATCCTGTCAGCTGATATCATATGCCCGAAAAAGGCAACCTCATCTAGCCAAAACTCACACTTAGAGAGCTAAGCATATAATTTATGCTCCCTAAAGGTCTACAAAACTGTTCTTAAATGTTGCTCATGTCCATTCTTATTTCTCGAATACACCAAGATATCTTCTATGAAAACCACCACAAACTAGTCCAAAAAAGGTTTGAATATATGGTTCATTACATTCATAAAAACTGCTGGAGCATTGGTCAACCCAAAGTGTAACATCCTCAACCTTCTCCACATGCATTTCTATAAGTCTTTCATTTGAACATCTTCATCTTGCATATAAGTCACTTGAACACATGCATAATATGCATTTTTGTTTGAATAAATTCATGACATATATTTAGTTTATTTTTATGTATTTTACAATTGAACTGAGTTGCACATGTTTATTTTATTATCTATATGTTGATGACATAAATTTGAGAATAAAGTTAATAAATAGAATATATTAAATTAATAATAATTTAATATGATTAGTTTAAATTAAATTGAAGTCAATGAATAAATTATATTTTTGCATCGGTTAATAAAATGAGACAAATGTATCTATGTATGACATAAATTTAATATGTCATACATATTATTTTACATGTATTTTACAATTTAATATAATTGTTTCATGTATTTTATAATTGAACTGAGTTGCACATGTTTATTTTATTATCTATATGTTGATGACATAAATTTGAGAATAAAGTGAATAAATAGATTAGATTAAATAAATAAGAATTTAATATGATTAGTTTAAATTAAATTGAAGTCAATGAATAAATTATATTTTTGCATTGGTTAGTAAAATGAGACAAATGTATCTATGTATGTATATATGTATGTATGGATATAATAATAATAATAATAATAATAATAATAATAATAATAATAATAATAATAATAATAATAATAATAATAATAACAATAATAATAACAACAATAGAAGAAGAAGAAGAAGAAGAAGAAGAAGAAGAATATTAGACCGACAAAAGGATGAGGGTGGTGGACATATCATTTTCATTAGCCTTAAATTTTGTTCTTTCCCATTTTGTTTCTCCTACTGACACTTCTTTTTTTCTTCTTCTTCTCTTCATTTCTTATATTTTCTTTCAAGGTTTCAATTACAAATCAAGTAATCAAATCTTTGGTCAGTTGATTATACTTTCTTTTGTTGCTAGAATTGAATTAAAAATTGGTTAGAATATGGTTTATGCAGTATAAACAACTAAATCAAAGTTTTTAAATTATGTTTCATAGAAAAATAATGGGGGTTTATTTTTATGGTCTTAGAGGAATATTTTGGGGAAGTACCAAACATGAAACTTGTAGATCTGTATCTTATACATGTGTCTTTAAAATTGTAAGATTTGATGTATTGGAAGAGAAATCATTCTAGGAGTGGAACTGATTCTGGTCTCATTTTTAGTTAATAATCGTATGGTTTTTCTTTGATTTGATCATCTTAGAGGCCTAATTTGATAAAACATAAAACATGAAAGTTATAAATTTATATGTCCTATACATTTCTCTAAACTTTGTAGACAAATTCATATATATATATATATATATATATATATATATATATTGGTGAGCTATTTCCTTTGTATCTTTGCAGCTCTAGAAAGTTTATCCTAATTTTTGAACTATTTAAAGGCCGAATTTATACTAGTGCAAAACATGAAAGTTTTATGGATTTCTTAAATAAAATTTAGTGGAATAATTACCTTAATATGTTGTCTATTTTATAAGTTAGGATATTAATAAGAAAACTAGTCTAGATGACACCCATGTGCAAGATCAATCACATATTTCCTATTATTCGAAGCCCATAGAGGCATAATTCAAAAATATTGTAAACATGAAAAATGTTTATTTAGGTCTTTTCTAAGCTTATAGAAATTTTCATGATAATTAAGCTTATACATTGAAAGATATAAATTATTAACTTTGGTACCTTAAAACTATCTAGGAACAGAAAACATGACACATTTTGAAATTCCACTAAAAATAGGGTGATACTCTAAAACTTCTAAAATTTGAATAGTTCTAAAATTATATGTTATATTTAATTAGAATTAAGAATCACATAAATTAGACAAGTATAAAATAAGTTATAGTCTAATCAGTCTGGAAAGGTTATAATAAAACATAAGAAAAATATTAATTATTTGCTTATATCACATCAATATCAAATTCCTTTAGCCATGTATTGATCAATTATAATTCCAAATAGGCTCAAAACAAGTTGGTGATGTACAAGGAAGAAGTGAACAATAATTTAAGATTTGGATATTAATGGAAAAGCTGAGTTTAATTATCAAGTGAATTCTTTAACGCATATGAATGTTGCTTGCTATGTGAAATGATTTAAGGCTTTGTGATTCATATGATTGCCATGATTTTTCTTTGATAAAATGATGATGGATAATTCGTGACATATATGATATATTTGAGGTATATGTGTGGCATACATGATATATGTCTGGTATATGCATAGTATATGCAAGTTATATGCAAAGCATACATGGTATACAAGTGGTATATGTATGGTATATGTAGTAAGGATATAATTGTTGATGAATGTTTGGTCACAAGTGCATATGCATAGAGACTTAAAAGGCATTGTGACTAGTTAAACGACATACGACATTCTAAAGCAAAAGAAGAGGCCTAAGGCCCAAACAAATGATCAATTGCAAATGAATAGCAAAAGAAGAGGCTTATGGCCCAAACAAATTATCAAATGCAAATGAATAGCAAAAGAAGAGCCTTATGGCCCAAACAAATGATCAAATGCAAAGGAATAGAAAAATTAGAGGCTTATGGCCTAACAAATGTGCAAATGTGAAAAAGAAACAAATGATCAAGCTAGCTAGCAAATGCAAATATTCACATGAAAACCCGGGACAATGTTTGTTTAGCCTAGTCAAAACAAAATGAAATGAGTATGCATAAGCATAAGTAAAGTGCAGTAATTGTATACTTGATTTTATTTACATTTATATGAAGTTCATGAATGAAATGGAATATAAACTGTGTATTAAGTATACTATATATTTGTTATTATGGAATTTTTCGTATTTTAGAACTCATTTGATGGTTATTCTCACTAAGTCGCATGTCATATCTGCTAATTTAGATTCGTAGTCGCGCGAGTTGTTAAATCGACTCGACAGTTCGACCGGAGTCTAAATTTGGATTTTTATCGAAAAATAATTAAAATAATGACAATAAAGTATGGAAAAAATCTAATAAAGTGGTTAAAATATTAAAAGATGTTAAATTGCGGTAGAGGACTAAATTGCAAATTTTGAAAAGTTTAGGGGTCAATTTGCAATTTGTCAAAAATTGGAGGGTTAATTGGGATAACCATCAATTAAATACATGAATTGGGACATTAAATGCAAGTGGAGGCCAGCCACACCAAGTGGAAAATTTTAAGAAGTCAATGGACATGTATGAATACATGAATTAGACATTAAAATTGTTGCCCAGATATTAGACCAAGAAGGGGGGTTGAATTGGAGTTTAAAAAAAATTAAACTTTAAAGTGCAGAAATAAATAGTTAATTTTAGAAGGGATAGAGAAAATAAGATACAAAGATTTATAGAGGTTCGGGTATTAACAAACCCTACTCCTCTCCCCAATCGCAATTGGGAGTTTCACTAACACATTAAGTGTTACAATGGAGTTTTACAAGCTCACTCCCAACTATGGTGTTTCTCACAATGGCTCACACCTAACCCAGAAATCCCTTGTGTTTTAATGGCTCACACAATAACCAATTCCTTTGTGTTTTACAGGCTCACACAAACAACCTACACTTTGTGTTTTACAGGCTCACACAAACAACCTACACTTTGTGTTTTACAGGCTCACACAAACAACCTACACTTTGTGTTTTGGAGGTTTACACAACTAACCCTTACAAGTGTTCTACTCTTAACCCAGAACTACCCAATGTTCACTTGAGTAAAGATTACAGAGAGAACCACTTATAAATCTTTATTGTTCAAATATGAGGAGCAAAAAGATTTTTATAGAGAATTGATTTGTTCTCTAAGTATGAAAGTACAAGATAGCTTGTAATTTGAAGTATATGCTAATCTTTAATTTTTCTTATCATTCCCCTATCATCCTCTCTTCTCTTAATGCATAAATAACTTCCATTTATACTCTCATGGCTGAATATAGTCGTTGGGGTGCATTAAAAAAGAAACTAGCCGTTGTACCAACTAAAAAAATCGCGCCTGTCATTTTTCTCTTTCATTGGTCACGGGCGTGAATATGCTTGTCACGGGGGTGACAGTTCTTCCCAAGCCATGAATGAAGTTGTGACCTTGGTCGTGAAGCTTTCTGGTATGTTTTGACATATAGAGTCACGGGCGTGACATTAATCCTTCACGGGCGTGACATAATTCCCAGCCGTGAGCCAAGTGGTGACTCTGGTCGTGAAGCTCTCTGGATGAAATTGAGAGAATCATTCACGGGGGTGACACCATCATTCACGGGGGTGAACATCTCCCCAGCCGTGAACCTAGTGGTGACTCTGATTGTGAAGCTCTCTGGTTGAAATTTCATGACTCTTCACGGGGGTGACACCTTTAGTCACGGGGGTGACTGAATTGCCCACTTCACGATTTGTTCTTCCTTCATGGCCGTGAACTTCAAATGTTGGTTTTGGTAACGGCTAGCTTTTTTCACGGGAGTGACTCCTAGAGTCACGGCAGTGAACACGCTACTTCTTACTTTTTGTTTCTCAAGGATTATTCTTCCAATTCTCCATTCTTGCTATTTTAATTCATGTCCTGTATAATACACTTAAAACCAAGTATGTTAAATACAATATTACTATATTATTTATTATCATCAAAATGACGGAAATACCCCTCAAGGTTAACAAAAATCACATGGGCTTAGGTGTCCCGTAATTAATTAAGTTTGTCTTTATTCTCATAATTGTTACTTCATCCTTCCTTATCTCTTCATATCTAATATTTTCTATCATTAAGTTTTCCTCCATGTTTTCTTGAAGCACCACACACCAAGTGGCATACGACAATTAGCCAAGTGATGTGCATGAATTAGGCATTAATGAAAGCTTCTAGATTATACTTAGGTGTCCCAATCTTAATGACTTTTGTCATTTTCTTCTTGATTGTTTCTTCTTCTTCCTTTTCCCTTTTGCATTGAGAATTTCTGCCTTCCTAAACTAGCCCATGTTTCCTCAAATTCCTCCATAGCCAAAGCTTAGTTCTAGTGAAAAAAAGTGAGAAAAGAGAGAAAAAGTAATGGAAAAAGCCATTTTCAAACATAAAAGAGCAAAAATAGAGAGAGATTAGGGTTATGGAGTTTAAATGAGTAAGGTTTTAATTATCTCTTTTATGTTTTAGGAACTCAAATTGACTAGGATTTAGCTCAAAGGAGCAAAGGAAAAGAGAAAGAGAAGTAAAGAGAGAGAAAAGAAAAGAAAAGAGAGGTTTGTGCATAACCTAAGGCAATAGCCTTTTTTTTTATTTGCATGATTTGATTATTTGGCATATTGATGATTCTGAATTAATAGTATTTTGTGATGAAAATATTAAGGATGCATGTTTGCTAGACTTAGGATTTAATTTGGTAAAAATTGAAGGTGATTAGTTTATATGTTCTTTGCTAGAAATGGATGAGTAGTGAATATTTAAACTGTTATAACTTAATTTCTGGAATTCGGTTTTGCATGTTCTTTGTTTGGTTTGAAAGTTAAGAATAGGGATATAATTTTTATTCAGACCATAAAATCCAGATATGTCTGTAATGTTCCAGAAAATTTTATAAAGTTCGGACTTAGATTCTATCCAAAAAATTCTAGGCAGAATTATTACTGACCAGTCAGTGTTCATTTTATCATACCTTTTGATATATAACTCAAAATTAAGTGATTTAAGTTGAATATTAAATCTAAGATCCAGACCTAAACTTGCTAAGCAGACTTTGTAACTAAATTTAGATTTTAACAGTAGCAAAATTAAAGTCCAAACTAGAGAACGAAATTTGCCAGTGATAGGGCAACATATGAGTTGTGGAATTTAAAGAGTAATATGATGTGAACCTTGTTATATTATGTAAATCTTACATTAATTGAGTGATTATGTGATTATTTTGAGTCATTAAATGCATGAAAAGTGTGAATTTAATTGCTATGAATTTTTATCAGATTGTGTAAGCCCTATAACACCTAGCTAAAACCAACTTAAGATAGTTTGGCATGCCAAACAGGGGGGGTAGTATGATGAAATCCATTAATGGTATAATTAATGAAGCCGATGAGGGCACTATTATTAAAGCCGGTGATGACAATATTATTGAAGCCGGTAATGACACTATTTTAAGAACCGATGATGGCACTTATATGTGCACATCATATTGCCCGGGTGGCACTCCTAAGTGCCTGGATGGAAACTCCGTTATCCTAATTAGGGGTTCATAGGTGTTTTGGGCATAAATAAAGAAATTAAATAAAAAATGAAATTATGAATTGTAACATGGTTAATTATGATGTGTTAATAAAATAAACAAGTATGAGATAAAAGAATATAATTTGATGTCTATACATGCTGGAATACCATGATATGTATATTTGCATGAGAAGATGATTAAACATAAGTTGATATATGATAATGCATGATTGCATAAAATAGTTTATTGCCTTATTTATATGCACCACTAAGCCTAGAGCTTAGCGTGGAAGTTTCTCTCGTACAGGTATAACAAAGACTAAGTAGTCAATAGTAGACAAAGGTAGCAGTGGCCTGATCTAGTAGAGCTGCTTGTATCAATATTGTGGGTGACACAACTGCTGTATATATGTTTTGAATTTTATTTTATAGTACTTGTAATGTAAGCACACGTTTTGTAAATAATATTTTATTATATAAAATGTATTGTGTTTCTTTATTATGATTTCTTTCATACTACAAGTAAATAAATAGTAAACAATTAATAGTAAATAAAGAAAAAAATAAATATATATGAATGATTTTCATGTATACAAAATTTAAAAAGGGATATGTTAACCGATGAAGTCAGTGTAGCACTCCCTTATCTGGGCACGAGTTGTTGGGGTAAGGGGGTGTTACAGTGTTTGGTATCAGAGCCTGGTTTGGGCGGTTTATGGATTTTAAAATGGTTTTCAAAAATAATTATGACATGTATGTACCCACAATTAAGTATTAAAGTTGCTACTTACTAATTGAGATCGTTATTTTATGATATAGGTAGAGTTTGGCAGTCTATTGCTGGCACAGGACAAACATAGCTTATGAGGAACATGATCAATTTGCTACAAAGAGCTTCACAACTAGCCCCATATGTGCTACAATTTGAGAGGCTGAGGAAGCTAGAAGCAACTGCTTTTTATGATAAATAGGAAGATGACTCCTCTGTGGAAGAGTTTTGGTTAGAACGGGCGATAGAGTTTTTTATCAGCTGCATTGCACAGATAAGTATAAATATGAATATGCATTATCTTTATTGCAAGACCATGCATATGACTAGTGGTGATTTGAGTTACAGAGTACAGAGGCACCTGACCTCATGACTTAGGAATTCTTTTTAGAGAAGTTCAAAGAGCAATACGTTCCCCCCTATTTATACAGATGACAATAAAAGGGAATTTTTGACTTTAAAACAGGGGAATATGTCGGTGTCAAAATATGAAAGAGAATTCACCCATCTTTATAAATATGTTGGTGGTATTGTATCCACGGAAGCTGATAAATGTCAACGATTTGAAGATGGAATGAGAGACCCAATCAAGCTACAGATCTCAGCCCTATGCTTGATGAGTTTTTCTAGTTTGCTAGCATCTACCAGAACAGTTGAAAGAGCTTTAGCGGCACAACAGCCAGCACAAGATAGAGGGCCCAAGAGACCCATGCCACAGCCGAGTGGAGTACAGTCGAGTGGCAATAGAGCCAAATCCTTCAGTGGTTGATTTCAGACTGGGGGTTTCAGCAAGCCTTATTCCTTCAAACGGAGACAACCCATGAGTTATGTCTCATCAGCAGCCAGTCCACCGATATAGACATCATATAAATCGCTACCTATACCAGAATGTCAGCATTGTGGTCGTTCTCATCCAGGAGAGTGTTGGTGGATGACAGGAGCGTGCTTGATATGTGGCTCCAAAGATCATATGAGAAGGGATTGTCCTTTATCACAGCATGGCAGAGGTTTGCGAAGCATGGAGCCGATACAGACACAGTCTTCTAGGCAAGCCAGAGGTCGAGGCTGAGGGCAAGGCAGAGGAGGCCGATTAGGCCCTAGTCAGATTAGATCAGAGACAGTTGAGAGATCAGAAGGTAGTGGAGCTGCCCCATCCAGGGCATATGCCATGCGAGGCCAAGAGGAGCAAGATGCACCTAATGTCTTAATTGGTAAATTCCTTCTATTTGGCTTTGATATACATGCATTAATAGATCCAGGATCGGCGCATTCATACATATTCACACCACCACCGAGTCGAGAGGGTTTAGAACCACAGTCTCTAGAATTTGAGATTATTGTGACTAACCCATTAGGGCACAGTGTGAGAATTAGCAAGGTGTTTAGGGGTTGCCCAGTTGAAATTCAAGGTAGGTAATTCCGAGTAGACTTGATAGAGCTACCATTCCACGTGTTCAATGTGATATTGGGAATGGATTGGCTAGCTCATTATGAAGTGATAGTGGATTGTGGGAGGAGACAAATGATCATCAAAATTTTGGAACAAGATGAGATAGTGGTGATGGGTGAAAATAGAGGACATCCAGACAATGTGATATCAGTGTTGAAAGCTCGGAAACTCATTAGTAAGGGATGTGAAGCATACTTAGCGTATGTGGTAGATATGGAAAAAACAAGTCGAAAGTTGGTGGATATTCCTACTATTAGTGAGTTTCCTGATGTGTTTCCAAAGGAGTTGCCAGGATTACCGTTGGATAGAGAAATTGAACTTGCTATAGATTTTGGTACCGACACCACTCCTATTTCCATTACACCATATATGATGGCAATAACAAAGTTGAAAAAGTTGAAGATACACTCGATATCAGTTTTCTAAGTCATGTAATTTTAGCAGAAGGTGTTTGGGTTGACCATAATAAAATTGAGGCTATTCTTAATTGGAAACCACCATGAAATGTGACAGAAGTGAGGAGTTTCCTCAGATTAGCTAGATATTATAAGAGGTTCATGAGGGATTTTCATCCTTAACGACTCCTTTGACATGACTGCTATGAAAATAGGTCCATTTCGAGTGGATAGATAAATGTCAAGCAAGCTTTGATCCACTAAAGGCAATGTTGACTAAAGCACCAGTTTTGACGCAACCTACTCTAGGAAAAGATTTTATTGTGTACAGTGATGCTAGTCATAATGGTCTAGGCTGTGTTCTGATGCAAGAGGAAAAAGTAGTTGCATATGCCTTCAGATAGCTTAAGCCTCATGAGCTTAATTATCTGACGCCTGATATCGAGTTAGCTGTGATAGTTTTTACTCTTAAGATCTAGAGACATTATTTGTATGGGGAAAGATGTTATATCTATAGAAATCACAAAAGACTTAAGTACCTTCCCTCACAGAAAGAGTTGAATCTGAGACAACGAAGATGGTTGGAGTTGATTAAAGATTATGACTATGTGATTGACTACCAGCTAGGCAAAGCTAAGGTGATTGCAGATGCACTAAGCAAGAAGATTTTAGCTGAGATGCGAATACAATCTACTTTGATGGATAGGATCAAAGATGATCAGAAGCAAGATGAGAAGTTAGTAAAGATAGTGGAGGCAGGGAAGAAGGGAGAAAAGCTTGAGTTTTCATTGACGAAAGATGGCATAGTATACTTCAAAAGTAAGATTAATGTGCCCTGTATAGAAGAGCTGAAGTCCGAGATATTAAAAGAAGCACATGAAATGGTATATACCATGCATCCAGGCGGGAATAAGATGTATCAAGACTTGAAAACTCAATACTGGTGGCCAGGGATGAAGAAGAATATCACTGGGTATGTTGCTAAGTGTCTAACTTGTTAACAAGTGAAAGCGGAACATCAATTACCCACAGGATTGTTGCCCAATACCGCTTCCAAAGTGGAAATGAGAAAGAATCACAATGGATTTTGTGTCAGGTTTAGCGATGACTCAGAGAAAGAAAGCATGATGACGTATGGGTGATAGTGGATTGATTGACAATGTAAGCACATTTCTTACCGGTTAGAATGGATTACTCATTGAACAAGCTAGCCGAAATTTATGTAAGTGAGATAGTGAGACTTCATGTAGTGCCAATATCTATCATCTTTGATAGAGATCGCATATTTACTTCACAATTCTGGAAGAGTCTACAACAAGCTTTTGGAACTCAACTCAATTTCAGTAGGACCTTTCATCCGCAAATGAATGGACAATCGGAGAGAGTTATTTCGTTGCTAGAGGATATGATGAGAAGCTTTGTGCTTGAATTTGAGGGAAATTGGGATAGATATCTACCTCTTATGGAGTTCGCCTACAATAATAGTTATCAGACAAGCATAGGCATGGCTCCATATGAGGCTTTGTATGAAAGGAAGTGTAGAACTTCAGTTTGTTAGACCGAGCTAAATGAGAAAAAGTTGATTAGGCTTAAGATAGTTCAATAAACTGAGAAGAAAGTTAAAATGATCAAAGAAAGCCTAAAAGCAGCACAGGATCGATAGAGATCATATGTCGATTTAAAAAGGCAAGACATTGAATATGATGTGGTGATAAAGTATTCCTTAAAGTGTCGCCTTAGAAGAAAGTAGTGAGATTTGGTAAAAAGGAAAAATTAAGTCCAAGGTTCATTGGACCTTATGAGATTCTAGACAGAATCGGACCAGTGGCATACCGTTTAGCCCTACCACCGGAGTTAGACTGAATTCACAATGTGTTCCAAGTATCTATGATAAGAAGATATAGGTCTGATCCGACTCATGTCATACCAACTGAGGAGATAGAAGTGCAAACAGATATGACTTATGAAGAGGAATGGGTAGATATATTAGCACATGAAGAAAAAGTTTTACGAAACAAGAAAGTTCCATTACTTAAAGTGATATAGTGGAATCATGCTATAGAAGAAGCCACATGGGAGAGCGAAGAAGTCATGAAGAAGCAATATCCTCAGTTGTTCAACAAAGAATGAACAGGTAAAACATTTCGAGGACGAAATTTATTTTAAAGGGGAGAGGATGCCATGTCCGCTAATTTAGACCCCTAGTCGCGCGAGTTGTTAAATCGACTTGACGATTCGACTGGATTCTAAATTTGGATTTTGATCGAAAAATAATTAAAATAATGGCAATTAAGTATGGGAAATATCTAATAAAGTGTTTAAAATATTCAAAGGTGTTAAATTTCAATAAAGGACTAAATTACAAATTTTGAAAAGTTTAGGGGTCAATTTGCAATTTACCAAAAATTGGAGGGTTAATTGGGATAACCATTAATTAAATACATGAATTGGGACATAAAATGCATGTGGAGGCCGGCCAAACCAAGTGGCAAATTTTAAGATGCCAATTGACATATATGAATACATGAATTAAACATTAAAATCGCAAGGGCTTAGGTGTCCCATAATTAATTAATTTTGTCTTTATTCTCTTAATTGTTCCTTCATCTTTCCTTATCTCTTCATATCTAGAATTTTCTATCATTAAGTTTTCCTCCACATTTTCTTGAAGCACCACACAGGAAATGGCATATAACAATTAGCCAAGTGATGTGCATGAATTAGGCATTAATGAAAGCTTCTAGATTATGCTTAAGTGTCCCAATCTTAATGACTTTTGTCATTTTCTTCTTGATTGTTTCTTCTTCTTCCTTATCCCTTTTACATTGAGAATTTCTGCGTTCCTAAGCTAGCCCACATTTCCTCAAGTTCCTCCATAGCCAAAGCTTAGTTTTAGTGAAAGAAAGTGAGAAAAGAGAGAAAATGTAAAGGAAAAAGCCATTTTCAAGCATAAAAGAGCAAAAAGAGAGAGAGATTAGGGTTATAGAGTTTCAATGAGTAAGGTTTTAATTATCTCTTTTATGTAATAGGAACTCAAATTTACCAAGATTTAGCTCAAAGGAGCAAAGGAAAAGAGAAAGAGAAGTAAAAAGAAAAAAAATAGAGGTTTGTGCATAACCTAAAACAATAACATATTTTATTTTTTTATTTGCATGATTTGATTATTTTGCATATTGATGATTTTGAATTAATAGTATTTTGTGATAAAAATCTTGGAGATGTAGTTTTCTAGACTTAGGATTTAATTTGGTAAAAATTGAAGGTGATTAGTTTGCATGTTCTTTGCTGGAAATGGATGAGTAGTGAGTATTTAAACTATTATAACTTAATTTATGGAATTCAATTTTGCATGTTTTTTAGTGGGTTTGAAAGCTAAGACATAGGGCTATAATTTTTATTTAGACCATAAAATCCAAATATATCTATAATTGTCCAGAGAAATTCATAAAATTCAGACTTAGAATCTTTCCAGAAAATTCTGGGTAGAATTGTTAGTGAACAGTCAGTGTTCATTTTATCATACCTTTTGATACGGAACTCAGAATTAAGTGATTCAAGTTAAATATTAAATCTAAGATCTAGACCTAAACTTTCTAAGAAGACTTTATAACTAAATTCAAATTTTGACAGGATTAAAATTAAAGTCCAAAATAGAGAACGCAATCTGTCAGTGATAAGGCAGCATATGAGTTGTGGAATTTAAAGAGTAATATGATGTGAACCTTGTTATATTATATAAATATTATTTTAATTGAGTGATTATGTGATTATTTTGAGTCTTTAAATGCATGAAAAGTGTGAATTTAATTGCTATGAATTTTAATGAGATTGTGTAAGCCCTATAACACCCAACAAGAACCAACGTAGGATAGTTTGGCATGCCAAACAGGAGGGGAGTATGATGAAATCCATTAATGGTATAATTAATGAAGCCGGCGATGGCACTGTTATTAAACCTGGTGATGACACTATTATTAATGCCGATGATGACACTATTATTGAAGCCAGTGATGACACTATTATTAGAGCTAGTGATGACATTTATATGAGCACATCATATTGCCCGGGTGGCACTCCTAAGTGCCTAGATGGCAACTCTATTATCCTAGTCAGAGTTCATAGGTGTTTTGGGCATAAATAAAGAAGTTACGGAAAATAAAAAATGGAATTATGAATTGTAACATGGTTAATTATGATGTGTTAATAAAATAAACAAGTATGAGATAAAAGAATATAATTTGATGTCTATACATGCTGGAATACCATGATATGTATATTTGCATGAGAATATGATTAAACATAAGTTGATATATGATAATGCATGATTGCATAAAATAGTTTATTGCCTTATTTATATGCACCACTAAGCCCAGAGCTTAGCGTGGGAGTTTCTCTCTCGCAGGTATAACAAAGACTAAGTAGTCAATAGTAAACAAAGGTAGCAGTGGCTTGATCTAGTAGAGCATGTTGTATCAATACTATGGGTCACACAACTGTTGTATTTATGTTTTGAATTTTATTTTATAGTACTTGTAAAGTAAGCACACATTTTGCAAATAATACTTTATTAAATAAAATGTATTGTGTTTCTTTATTATGATTTCTTTTACACTACAAGTAAATAAATAGTAAATAAAGAAAAAAAATAAATATATATGAATGATTTTCATGTATACAAAATTTAAAAAGGGATATGTTAACTGATGAAATCAGCGTAGTACATTGCATCTCACCAAATTGCATCATTTTGGGGTAAGAGGGTGTTACATTGCATCTCACCAAATTGCATCATTTTTCAGGTAGAATAGAGTGATAGTTCATATTGATGTGCATATATAAGACATTGATCAAAGGTCAATGGCCGAGCCTCCTCACACTCTCTCCTTGCATTCCACATAAGCATAAGAGCATATCATTTATATTGGGAGTTTAAACGTTTGCATATGTATAGTTATAATGAATATGTACTAAGACATGTAAATGGATTCAACTTGTAAATTTATTAACTTTTAAACGTAATGTTTAAGTTATTAATATATTTGATATTATGAGCTTATGATTAAAGGCTCCATATTGATTTTTGAATTGTTGATAATAATTGTATGAGATAATTAAAAACAATACTCTTGCTATAAACACGAATTTTGTCTTATCCTTATGTCATATGTGATAACATAATGCATAGATATGTGGTATATAAAAGTAAAAGATGTTATGTGTTACATTTTTTTGTATCAAAGCAGGGATAGGTTCCAAGGGAACATGCATATGCATCAAATCATGTTAACATATGCATCATATATGTTGAACATTGTCAAGTGACATAATTCCATGTGTATTAGGGTTGTAATATAACATAATCCATCAAGGAGAAAGAGGTCAGCTGACATGAAATCACATGAGGCATCATATCAGCCTGTGAGAAATCCACTTGCACATTGAGTCAGAGCTCCAGCTGGTGAACATGCACATGCACCACATACACATACATGGAAAGTTCCTATGAAAATGTTGAACAAGAAGTTCAAGGACCTAAAATATATAGGGAAAGACACTATGATAAGCTAAGAAAATAGGGTGTAGTTGATTTTAATGGCACAACAGACCCAACGGAATTGGTGACATGGTTGAAAAGAACATAAAGGATGTTGAACATTGAAGGGTATTTCGATCATTTTGATGCTAACAAATAAAATAGCAATAATTTATTTAGCATACTTGTTCTAATTTTATTGAATAGGGTATGGAACATGATGCAAGAATGGAAGACTAACTTTGAAAGACAAAAAAAATGAAGAAATAACATGTTCATGCCCATGACTGTTTATGTCACGCCCGTGATGTAACTTAGCGCCAACTATCCAACATTTAAAGTTCACGGCCATGAAGGATCATAGTAACCATGAATGATCATATCAATCACGCTCGTGAAAGATAGTCACGTCTGTCATATCTGCTAATTTAGACTAAAGTCACGCGAGTTGTTAAATCGACTCGTCGGTTTGACCGAAATCTAAATTTGGGTTTTTATCGAGAAACAATGAAAATAATGGTAATTAAGTATGGAAAATATCTAATAAAGTGTTCAAAATATTTAAAGATGTTAAATTTCGGTAAAGGACTAAATTGCAAATTTTGAAAAGTTTAGGGGTCAATTTGCAATTTACCAAATATTTGAGGATTTATTGGGATAATCATTAATTAAATGCATGAATTTGGACATAAAATGCATATGGAGGCCAGCCACACCAAGTGGCACATTTTAAGAAGTCAATTGACATACATGAATTAGAAATTAATGAAAAGTTTCTAGAAAATGCTTAGGTGTCTCCATTAATTATGTAATTTTGTCACTTTGTTCTTAAGTGCTTATCCTTTCTTAATTATCACCCTGGATCTAAAATTTTTCCATCATTAAGTGTCTTCCACGTTTCTTGAAGCATAACACACCAAGTGGCAAAGTTTAATAAGCTAATTAAGATACATGCATTTAACATTAATGAATGTTTCTAGATTGATGCTTAAGTGTCCCTCCCATGTTAATAACCTTTGTCATTTTCTTCTTGATTATTTCTTCTTCTTTCTAAATCCTTTGTAACTAGAATTGCCCATCATTGTCTTCCACGTTCCTCTTATCATACATCAAAGGAAGATGAACATATTAATTACCTAAGGAAAATATCTAGATTTTTATAGCCTATGTGTCAAAGTATTGATTAATTTTGTCTTCTTCCTCTTAATTACTCATCCTTCTTTCTTATACTAACATCTAGAACACTCTATTCTCTAAACCATCCACGTTTTTCCCTTGGACAGCCATAACCAAACCTTGTTCTAAGAAGAGAAAGTGAGAAAAAGAGAGAGAAAG
This sequence comes from Triadica sebifera, assembly GCA_023653625.1. Lineage (NCBI taxonomy): Eukaryota > Viridiplantae > Streptophyta > Magnoliopsida > Malpighiales > Euphorbiaceae > Triadica > Triadica sebifera. The sequence continues at coordinate 10,287,416 of CM042898.1, read as the reverse complement.
GCATGGGAAATTCCATTTTCATGCTTAAGAAAGCTTAAAAGAGTAAGAAGAAAGAGAGAGATTAGGTTTATAAAGTTTTAATAATCTATTTATGAATTTTAGGGACTCAAAGTGACAAGGATTTAGCTCAAAGGAGCAAAGGAAAGGAGAAAGAGAAGTAAAGAGAAAGAAAAGAGAAAAAGAGAGGTTTGTGCATAACCTAAGGCAATAGCCTATTTTATTTTTTTTATTTGCATGATTTAGTTATTTGGCATGTTGATGATTCTGAATTGATATTATTTTGTGATGAAAATCTTGGGGATGCATGTTTGCTAGACTTAGGATTTAATTTGGTAAAAATTGAATGTGATTATCTTATATGTTCCTTGCTGGAAATTGATGAGCAGTGTTCACTTAAACTGTTATAACTTAACATCTGGAACTAGGTTTTGCATGTTCTTTATTGGGTTTGAAAGATAAAACATAGGGATATAACTTTAAATTACACCATAAAAGCTGAATATGTCTGTAATTATCCAGAAACATTCATAAAGCTCGAACATAGAATCTGTCCAGAAATTCTGGGCAGAATTGTTAATAATGAGCAGTAAGTACTTAATCTGTCATAACTTGAGTTTTGGAGCTTGGAGTTGTGTGTTCTTTGTTTTGTATGAAAGCTAAGATGTATGGCTACAATTTTTATTAAGACCATAATATCTGAATATGTCTGTAATTATCCAAACAAATTCATAAAGTTTAGACTTAGAATCTGTCGAGAAAATTCTAGGCAGAATTATCAGTGACCAGTTAGTATTAATATTATCATATATTTTGATAAAGAACTCAGAAGTAAGTGATTAAAGTTCAATATTAAAGCTAAGATCCATATCTAAAATTTTTATGCAGATCATGTAACTAAATTCAGAATGGAATAGGACCAAAATGAAGGTCCAAAACAGAGGAAAGAATTTGCCTGTGGCAGGGCAGCATGTGAATTGAGGAATGAAATGAGTAAAATGATGAGAATTTTGTTATATTATGTAAATATTATTTTAATTGAGTGATTATGTTATTATTTTGAGATATTACATGCATGAAAAGTATGAAATTAATTGTTATGAATTTTAATGAAATTGTATAAGCCCTAGAACACCTAACTAGAACCAACTTAGGATAGTTTGGCATGCCAAATAGGGGGGAGTATGATGAAAATGATTAAATCCATTAATGGTATGATTATCTATGTCGGGTTTCATAATGTTATCTACACCGGGTTTGGCAATGTTATCTACGCTGGGTTTGGAATTGTTATTTATGCCGAGTATGGCATTATTATCTACGCCGAGTTTGGCACGCTTATCTATGCCGAGTTTGACACGCTTATCTATTTTCGACCACATTTATAAACTTGTATCGACCACATTTATAAACTTGCTATTTTTGACTTTTATATTTGGCACCGAGTGCCTTAAATCCCCTGATTGGTATGCCAAACTATTATCTATTCTAGTTCTAGATTACGTGTCTTAGGGTTTAACTATTTTTATATTTATTCACACATAACCTTTTTTTTTTATTTTTTTTATTCCTATTGTTATTGTATTAAAATCTCACACATAAATAATTTATTAAACATTTATAATTACCATTAAAGTCAAAATTCACATTAATTATTACATATACTTATCACACCACATGAAAAAACCCAATATTTCAAATTTTTATCTATGGAAGATTTTGCCCCTAATTTTGGGCTTCATTGTTAGCCCATTTATAATTCTAATTTCAAGTATGGTCTTCTAACAATTTGTATGTTATTATATCAGCTTTCAGATGCATCAAAGATCACTCAAATCCAAGTTTTCTATCAAAAGTTATGGCCAAATGAACAATGAATCATCACTAAACATTTTTCACCCAATATTTTATGTACAAATTCTAGATATAAATTTTATGTATTTTTCTGGACAAATTTAAACATATTTAGATTTTATGGTCTAAATAAAAGTTAAATTCCTATATCTTTGCTTTCAGTTCCAGTAAATGAACACACAAATCTGAATTTCAGAGCTCAAGTTATTATAAAAAATGTCAAGGTTACTCTTGGGATTCTAGAATAGAATTATCAATGGACACAAGTCTACCTTTTAAACACATTCATTATATGCATTCGTTTTTATACCAAAATTTCCATATCACAATTACATTCACATGTCTCAATTATTTCACACCATTTTGCCATATAAAATATCAAAAGCAACAACTAATCACATTCCATATCCAAACCTTATTCATATCAAACCTTAATACACAATTACACACAATTGAACAACATGCAAATTTTTTATCAATGAAGCACATACCTAATCGGCCTTGGATCTTCCCTTTTTCTTTCTTTTCCTCCCCTTACTAGTTATCTTTCTTCTCGCCTTTGTTACCCTTTTGAGGGCCTCTTATTGGTTCATTTGGTTTTCTTACACAACCATACCATATCTCAATCCTAATATTCATTTTCAAAGCTTTTCATTCCTACATAAACTTTTAATACTCCTAATATGTTTTATACTTTAATTTAGCCAAAATGTACCCAAGTTAAACTTCCTTCTTCATAAGTCATGGCTGCCCAAAAACCTTATCATAGGTCCCAATTTATTTTCTTCAAATCAACACTCAAATCACATTTTATCTATCACCAATTGTGTTACTTCTAGGTTAATTTCAATTTTACCCAAATTAATTTGAGCAAGGTAGCCCCTCATTCCTCTATAAAGTTACATTTCTCTAGTTTTTAGGTCATAAAATAATTAACTAACATCAATTTTCATAAATTAAAAGTTTAATTACGCTTTTCTTCAACTAGTTGCAACTTTAATTTTCTAGTTCTAATCTTACAACATAACCTAAATCTACCAATCCTAATCATATCTATCATCTTTATGGGTCTCAAATGTAAGGAAAAAGGTTGAATTTAAGAAGAATAAACTCACCTTAATGGTTCTCTAAGGTGGACCGAAATTCCCCCTAGAATTTGTCCCTTTCCTTTTCATCTTTCTTCCTTCCTTCCTACTCCTTTGCTCCTTTTATGGTATGAACTCTGAAATTATGAATTTTTCTCTCTCAAAACTAATTTTTTTCCTCTATTTTTCAAGCTTGGATTGAAGAAAAATGGTGGCTTATGGAGGGGCTAAGGTGGATAGCCAAAGGGTGAGAGAGAGGAAGAATAAGATAAGTGAGATATTTTGGTGGAAGAATGGAGAATTTGTCATTTTTGACTTTAATACCCAAATTAAGGAGTGAGTCTATAACACCACATCTTATGCATTTAAGTATAACGTATCTCTGTATCAAATAATCACACATAGCATTCTGGAAAAACAAAATATCCTGTTAATAGTGATAGTAAATGTTTTTTTATATCCTGTAATATCATTCAATGACTTTGCAAGTCTCATATCCTGTCATATCCTATAATTTCATTCAATGACTTTCAAGTCTCATATCCTGTAATTTCATTCAATGACTTGCAAGTCTCATATTCAATGGCTTTGCAAAGTTAACACTGAGATTTTCACCACAATATAATATATCACATATATCAAAACAATAACTTTACACATAAGTATTTATGAATTGCTTTCGTTTATACATTTTTAAAACTCGTTTCAAACTGACTATACATATTCAACCATGTAAATACAAAATGCAGATGACATATTTTCATCCTCGAGTGGTATGCAAAGAGAGAGAGTGATAAGGCTCAGCCAGTGACCTGTGATCCATGTCTTCTAAACGCTACTCAAAATGAGTTATCACTTTTCTTTACCTAAAAAATGATGCAAATTGATGAGTTGCGGCTCAGTGAGAATAATTATCCAATGAGCTTTAAAGTACCAAACAACTCATAGTAATAAATCACAAATCCAACACATACCATGTATTCCATTCCATTCATCTGAATCATATAAATATCAATAAAGTTAAAACATATAATCATTACTCTTTACGTATGCAAATGCTTTGCTTATTTCATTTTGTTATGACCAAGTTAAACAGACATTGCCCCAGGTTTCCATGGGAACATTTGCCATGTGAACATTTGCATTTGCTAGCTAGCTTGGTCATTTGTTTCATTTGCACATTTGTTGGGCCATATGCCTCTTCTTTTGCTTTACAATATCGATTAACTAGTCACAACGCCTTTTAGGTCCATATGCATGTGCACTTGTACTTAAGCATTCATCAACCATTGTATCTTACCACATATAACAAACATATACCACATATATGCCTCATATGCCACGCATATACCTTGTATATACTATACATATACCATGTATATATATCACATATGTTAAACATATACCTCAAATATACCACAAGTATACCATTTATATGTACCACAATGTCATAAATTATCCATCATCATATTATCAAGGACCAATCATGATAATCATATGAATCACATAGCAAGCAACATTCATTTGCACTAAAGAATTCAATTGATAATTAGACTCACCTTTCTCCTTTGATTCCGACCCCTAACTTATGGTCTATCCGCTCCTTTTGGGTCTCCAATATGTTATGAGCCTAATATGAAAATATAATCAATTAACACGTGATTAGGGAGACTTAATGTGGCTTAAACAAATTAATATGCATTGTTCATATCAATAGTTAAGATTTTTCCTATGAGGCAGTGTGACCTTATGGGACTGTTTAGCCTATAATTTTTTCTATACTTGACCAATTAATCTGATTCTTATTCCAAATTAAAAATAACATATAATTATATGACATATTAAAATTTCAGACCAATTTGATCATTGTACAATTTTTGGTGGAATTGCTAAGGAACAACTTTTGTGTTTTAAACTTTTCCAGAATCCATTTCTATTAATATCAAAATCGGGGTGCAATTCAGTGCCTCTTAATGAACCTTAGCAACTCAAATGAACCCTATAGCAATAAGAATTGATTACTTACGAAGGACGAACTTGCAAGAGATCAATTTGGTGCAAAAACTAGGTGAAACAAGGAAGAATTGAAGTTTGTAATGGGGGAAGATGAAGAAGAAGACGAGACTGGAGTAAGGAGGCAGAAATGGGGGAGGAAGATAAAGCCAACCTTTTTATTTTTTTGTCTTTTTATCTTTTTCTCTTCATCTCTTCTCTTTTCTCTTCTCTTTTCTCTTTTCTTTTCTCTTCTATTTTCTCTTCTCTTTTATTTTATTTTCCTTTTGTTTCATTTTCATTTTATTTTGTCTATATTATTATTATTATTATTATTATTATTATTATTATTATTATTATTATTATTATTATTATTATTGTTATTATTAGTATTATTATTATTATTATTATTATTATTATTATTATTATTATTATTATTTACATATATTTATAATTCCACTAATTCACACAATAATACAGTTTAATCATTTGGCCCGATTTAACTAAATTAACAATGTAAATAATTACTAATCTTAATCTAATCATTTTGCTTATTTTAATTTAGTCACCTTATTCAATTTATTTCTAATGCTTTGTTATCCTTATTTAGGTTATAAGTACACACGTGTGACTCAATACAATTGCCAAATACTAGAACACATAGCTACTGCATGCCATGAACTTATTTTCTAAGAAAATATGTATGAAATGCACGTGTTCAATTGGATTATATGGAAGATGCATATGTTCAAATGAAATGCATGTGGGGAAGGTCAAAGATGTTACAATTCTCCCCTCCTTTTAAAAATTTCGTCCTCGAAATTTAATACCTGGAAATAGGTGTGGATATTGTCTTTTCATATTTTCTTCTGTTTCACATGTTGCCTCTTCTAGTAAATAGTTACGCCATAATACCTTAACTAAAGGTATTTCTCGGTTTCTTAGCTGTTTAGTCTTGTATCTGATGATTTGCACTGGTTCCTCAACATAACTCATGTCTTCTGCAATCTCAATGGCTTGATCTTTAAGTACATGTGTAGGATCTGACATGTATCTTCTAAGCATGCTTACATTAAATACATTATGAATCTGAGCCATCTCTAGTGGTAATGCCAATCTGTATATCAGTGGACCAACCTTCTCAAGAATGTCATAAGGCCCTATATACCTTGGGCTCCATTTACCCTTCTTGCCAAATCGGATTATCCCTTTCCATGGAGATACACGAAGAAATACCTTTTCACCCAACTCGTATTCCATTTCCCTCCTATGTTGATCAGCATAACTTTTCTGTCTGTCTTGTGCTGCCGTTAGCTTATTCTTGACAATTTTGATTTTATCCACTGTATCTTGTACTATCTCTGGCCCTTTTAATGTACGTGAACCTTCTTCATCCTATATGATAGGGCTTCGGCACTTTCTGCCATACAATGCTTCATATGGTGCCATCTGGATACTGCTATGACACTGGTTGTTGTAAGAAAATTCAATCAATGTTATATATTCATCCTAAGCACCTCTAAATTCCATAGAACATGCCCTAAGTATTTCTTCCAATGTTTGTATAGTCCTTTCTGATTGTCAATCAGTCTGCAGGTGGAATGTAGTGCTGAAATTCAATTTTGTTCCCAATGCATCTTGTAAACTCACCCAAAAATGTGAAGTAAACTGTGGATCTCTATCAGACACAATGGACACTATAATTCCATGCAATCTGACTATCTCATTCACATATAATTTTGCCAAATTCTCGAGTGTACACCCCCATCTGATAAGTAGAAAATGTGCTGACTTGGTTAATCTATCAATAATTACCCATACTGCATTATTTTTCCATGGGGTTCTTGGCAATCCATAAACAAAATCCATCATTATTTTCTCCCATTTCCATTCTGGCACTAGCAATGGATGTAACTTACCAATTGGTGTTTGGTGTTCAATCTTAATCTGCTGACATGTCAAGCATTTGGAAACATATTCTGCTAGGTCTTTCTTCATTCTTGGCCACCAGTAATGAGACCTTAAACTGTGATACATCTTAGTCATCTCCGGATGCATTACATAAGGTGCATTGTGTGCCTCTTCCATTATTTACTAACGCAAGTTCTCAGTGTCTGGAACACATATGCGTGACTTTAACATCAGTGTATCATTCTGCAAATGAAACTCTGTACTATTTCCCTGCCTTATCATATCAACTTTCTCACATAATTGAGGATCTTTATTTTGTGCTTCTTTGATCCTCTCCTTTAGTATAGGTCTGACTTGAAGAGTAGCAATCAGTATTCCTTCATCATGTATATTTAATTCAACATTCATAGATCGTAATTGAATCAAATATGGAAAAGAGGATACTTGCAAATGAGCTACACTGCTACTAGCCTTCCTACTCAATGCATCTGCTACCACATTGGCTTTTCCTGGATGGTATTCAATTGTATAGTCATAATCTTTCAATAGCTCTAACCACCATCTCTGTCTCATGTTTAATTCTTTCTGTGTCAGCAAATAACCCAAGCTTTTATGGTCTGTGAAGATTTGGAATGTCTCACCATACAGATAATGCCTCCAAATCTTCAATGCAAATACGATTGCAGCCAGTTCTAAATCGTGCACAGGATATGAGATCTCATGTGGTCTCAACTCTCTGGATGCATAAGCTATCACCTTACCATATTGCATCAATACACATCCTAAGCCTTGGTGAGAAGCATCACTATATACTGTAAACCCACTTGTACCTATAGGGATAGTTAACACTGGTGCTGAGGTTAGTCTGTGTTTTAGTTCATCAAAACTCCTCTGACATTCTGAAGTCCACTTGAAAGGCACATTCTTTCTCAATAATTTAGTCAAAGGGCTAGCAATTAAGGAGAATCCATCAACAAATCTGCGATAGTATCCGACTAAGCCCAGAAAACTATGCATTTTAGAAATATTTTTAGGAGCTTCCCAATTTACCATGGCCTCAATTTTCTTTGGGTCAACCTCTATACCCTTACACGACACCACATGTCCAAGAAACACCAAATGATCTAACCAGAATTCACATTTACTCAATTTGGCATATAATTGTTTCTCCCTCAATGTTTGCAACACAATTTTTAAATGTTGTTCATGTTCTCCCCTGTTCTTTGAGTATACCAATATGTCATCAATAAATTCTATCACAAACCTATCCAGATATGGTTGAAACACCTTATTCATTAGTGCCATAAATGCAGTTGGAGCATTAGTCAACCCAAATGGCATTACAAAAAATTCATAATGTCCATACCTGGTTCGAAAGGCAATCTTTGGAACATCCGCTTCTGCTACCTTCAGCTGGTAATAGCCTGATTTCAAATCAATCTTGGAGAATATTTGGGCTCCTTGCAACTGGTCAAACAAATCATCTATTTTGGAACGGATATTTGTTCTTCACTGTCATTTTATTCAGTTGCCTGTAATCGATGCACAATCTCATTGTTCCATCTTTCTTTTTAACAAATAATAATGGAGCTCCCCAAGGTGATACACTAGGTCTAATATACCCTTTGTCAAGTAACTCCTGCAATTGGGGCTTCAGTTCTTTCAACTCAACTAGGGCCATTCTGTAAGGTGACCTTGATATTGGTGTTGTTCTTGGTACTAGTTCAATAGTGAATTCTATCTCTCTATCTGGTGGTAAACCAGGTAGATCATCTGGGAATACATCAGCAAATTCCCTTACCACTGGTATATTTTCAAGCAAGCTATCAGTGGTTCTAGTATCAATCACATATGCCAAATATGCTTCACATCCCCATTTGATCATTCGAAATGCCTTTACAGTTGAGACTAGACATGTAGGCACAAGTTTTCTTTCATCTAGAAATACTACCCTTGGCTGGTTTGGTGATTCCAAAATTACTTCCTTAGTAACAAAATTCATTATTGCATGATGTCTAGTTAACAAGTCCATTCCCAATATCACATCAAATTCATATATTAGCAATAAAATCATATCAGCTATTAACTCAGCTCTATCAATGCATATCAGGCAATCATGATAGACATTATTCACAACTACTACTGTTCCCAGTGGAGTACTCACATTTATGTCAATCCCCAAGGGCTTATATGTTTGATGCAGTTTAGATGCCATATGCAATGACATAAATGAATGAGTGGAGCATGGGTCAATCAATGCATATGCTAACATATCATAAATGTAAATATTACCAGTAACTACTTCAGGAGCATCAACCACCTCCTGTCTAGTCATAGCAAACACCCTGGCCTCAACAGTAGTCTCAGATACTCCTCTGCCTCTGCTGGTCTCTACTAATTTGGCTCTATTTGGACAGTCTCTATACATGTGCTCTAAGGACCCACTGAAATAACAAGCTCCTGTGAGCCTTCTGCATTCACTTGTGTGTTGTCTACCACAATGAATACAAGTAGGCCTTTGTTCTGTATATTAGCTTTGTTCTCTACCTGGATAAGAGAAAATCATGCCTCGACCTCTAAAGCTCGAGTTTCCACCTCTGTTACCAAACTGTGCAGGCATATATCTACCTCTTTTTCCCGACCTTCTGCTAGACTCACTAAAGAACTCACGTGCTGCTCTTTTAATTTGTTGTTCCCCAGCTTCTTTCATTAATCGTTCAGCTCTGATTGCAGCAGCTCTGAGTCTGGCATAATTATCAAGATCAGTAGTCATGATTCTATTTTTGATCTCATATTTGAGGCCCTCCTCAAACTTCCTGCATTTGTCTCTTGCAGTAGAGACCATGAAGGTGGCATAGTGGAAAAGTTTATTAAACTGTACTTCATACTCCGCAACAGACATGTTACCCTATTTTAAATTTAGGAATTCCTTTCTCTTCTCATCTTTATATGCCTCAGACATGTAATTATTCTAAAATTCCTGGAGGAAATCATTCCATGTCAAAACCGGTGGTTGTGCATCACTGTCAGGGACTGTCTCCCACCATTCATAAGCATTGCCTTGAAGCAAGGATACTACATAATCAAATTTCTCATCTGGGGTACATCTCATCATATTCAGTACCCTCTGTGTCCTTTTCAGCCATGTCTCAGCTTCTACTGGGTATGTTATGCCATTGAAATCAGTTGCACCATGTTTCCTCAGCTTGTCATAACGTCTTTCCTTCTACATTTCAGGACCATGTACTTCATGTTCTAGGTTTTCATAGGGTACTTTTGCATGAGATGACTGTGATGCATGTGCTGGAGCTCTAGCTCCTAGTGCTGGTTGATCTCTATGTAAATGAGGTGATGCCTCATAAGAATGCATTTCAGCTGACCCCTCTCCCTTTGTTTAATCATGTCTTATGATGTCCCTCAAATAAATGAAATTATGTCACTATATAATGTTCAACACATAGGATGCATATGTTATCATGCTCTTATGCATATGCATGTTCCCATAGAACCTATCCCTGCTCTAATACCAAAAATGTAACACCACATCTTATGCATTTAAGTATAACCTATCTCTGTATCAAATAATCACACATAGCATGCTGGAAAAACAAAATATCCTGTTAATAGTGATAGTAATTTTTTTTTATATCCTGTAATATCATTCAATGACTTTGCAAGTCTCATATCCTGTAATTTCATTCAATGACTTGCAAGTCTCATATTCAATGACTTTGCAAAGTTAATACTGAGGTTTTCACCACAATATAATATATCACATATATCAAAACATAAACTTTACACATAAGTATTTATGAGTTGCTTTCGTTTATACATTTTTAACCCTCATTTCAAACTGAACAAAATACAGATGACATATTTTAATGCTCGAGTGGTATGCAAGGAGAAAGAGTGATGAGGCTCGGCCAGTGACCTGTGCTCCATGTCTCGTATACGCTACTCAAAATGAGCTACCACTTTTTTTTACCTGAAAAATGATACAAATTGATGAGTTGCGGCTCAGTGAGAATAATTATCCAATGAGCTCTAAAGTACCAAACAACTCATAGTAATAAATCACAAATCCAACACATACCATGTATTCCATTCCATTCATCTGAATCATATAAATATCAATAAAGTTGAAACATATAATCATTACTCTTTACGTATGCAAATGCTTTTCTTATTTCATTTTGTTGTGACCAAGTTAAACAGACATTGCCCCGGGTTTCCATGTAAACATTTTCCATGTGAACATTTGCATTTGCTGGCTAGCCTAATCATTTGTTTCATTTGCACATTTGTTGGGCCATAGGCCTCTTCTTTTGCTTTACAATATCGATTAACTAGTCACAATGCCTTTTATGTCCATATGAATGTGCACTTGCACTTAAGCATTCATCAACCATTGTATCTTACCACATATAACATACATATACTGCATATATGCCTCATATGCCACGCATATACCTTGTATATACTATACATATACCATTTACATATATCACATATGTCAAACATATACCTTAAATAAACCACAAGTATACCATTTATATGTACCACAATGTTATAAATTATTCATCATCATATTATCAAGGACCAATCATGACAATCATATGAATCACATAGTAAGCAACATTCATTTGCACTAAAGAATTCAATTGATAATTAGACAAATCTTTCTCCTTTGATTCCGAACCCTAACTTATTGTCTATCCACTCCTTGTGGGTCTCCAATATGTTGTGAGCCTAATATGAAAATATAATCAATTAACACATGATTAGGGAGACTTAATGTGGCTTAAACAAATTAATATGCATTCCTATGAGGCAGTGTGACCTTATGGGACTGTTTAGCCTATAACATTTTCTATACTTGACCAATTAATCTGATTCTTCTTCCAAATTAAAAATAACATATAATTATATGACATATTACAATTTCAGACCAATTTGATCATTGTACAATTTTTGGTGTAATTTCTAAGTGTGTTCTATTTTCTTCCTTGTTTTCTGCCTTTAGGCAGTTTCAGGGTACTCACTTTAGTTCATCATAACTTATAATCTATAAGTCTTATTTTAATGAAAACAGACACTTATATGGGTTCAAATGGAACATGTTTTATGTTTATAACTTTTATCAATTATGTCTCCAAGGTCTTCAAATTATAACAAATATTCCACTGGTCCATAATAGAATTGGCTTCCGGACCAGTATGACTTCCAAAGGCCATAACTTAGTCTATCCATAACATATCGAGCTGAAATTAGTTCCCCCAATTTAGCTAAGACATATACCTATAATTGTCAAGTTTTAAGAATTTACAGATTCGAGCTCTAAGGAGTTCAAATTAGCCAAACAAGTTGCAGGATCTGCCCAGGGCACTCAGTTGGCAGTTCAAGTCATGGAACAGTCATGGTTCCATTCACTATAGCTCAAAAGTTACAATTTGGTATGAAATTTGGTATACTTATACATAATACATATATCTACAACTTTTATGTTTTGAGATACTTCAAATAATGGCTTTATCATATTCAAAACTAAAGAACACAGTAGCTATCTTGTCTAGGGTTCAAACTGTTAGAGGAGTGCTCTAAAGGCAATCACCTTTAACACTTATTATACAACTTTATTTGATTAATAAAAGGATTTTTCATTAATTTTATGTTCATTTGATATATGAATTGATAAGTGATATCAATTAATGAAGTCATTGATACATAACATAGCATGAAGGAAATCATGATGAGATCATGATATTGAGATTCTTATCATGTGTAAATATGTTAGTATCAAAATTATCCCTAGTCATAGGATTAATGAGACAGGAGATTATTAATCCAGACAGATTAGCACATGTTACACTCCTTGATTGGATCGAGTAGTAGATCTCATAATCTATAAATATGAGATGTTTAAAGTTAACATGTGGATGCTTGGTAAGTGTAGCTAAGTACATTGGATGACCAACTATGAGACAATCATATGGATAATCTATTCAAATGTCAATGATAGTCGCATCAAAGCAATGGTGCAAGTATCCTTAGACTTGAGGTACTCAAGGATATCTTGAATATTGATTCTGTATTTTGATACTATTCCTTGTTGCCTCAGAGAGGTAGCTCATAGGGTGGTGATTGGATACAGCTTGAGGTATTCGAAGGTAATTGGGTAACCAACAAAGGATTCACCACTCTTGATAGAAAGAGTGTATACCCATGGCCTGTTGCCGTGGTCATTACTCAGGAATCTCTGGTCGGAGTGGAAATGTCATAAAGATAGTCTTCAATGACATATCTAATAGAGTAATGAGCTTCAATGATAAGAACTAACATTACTTGGACTAGACGTGACGTAGTCAGTCTAGTGGGAGTTGACACATGTCCATACTCTGAACCAAGTAGGGTATAGATTGGTGAAAGGAATAATTGCACAGAAATTGTCTATCGACAGGTTCGTAATCAAACCACTGACTTTCCGGTCAATTGGAGGTCATGATGTGTTTCTAGATACCGCTCATGACCTGCTTAAATTAATTGTTAATTTAAGTGGCCAACATAACCGGGATCCTAATGGGTCACACGCATTGAAGATATGGAGAATGAGTAAAATGGTCTTGGATAGTATCCAAAATATGAGAGAATTATTATATAAATTAGTTTTAATGGTACAAGTATGATATTTTGTTTTGGGTTTTGAAAAATTTTATTTTTCACTGCGTTTATGAATATGATTCATTCTTCAAAACCCAACACAAACCCTGACCAATTTTAGTACAAAGAGGATATCTCATTCTATACACAATATCTTGTAAAACGGTTTACATATACATAAATATAAGACATAAAGGAACAAACGTTGTGTTTTAAACTTTTCCAGAATCAATTTCTATTAATATCAAAATTGGGGTGCAATTCAGTGCCTATTAATGAACCTTAGCAACTCAAATCAACCCTATAGCAATAAGAATTGATTACTTACGAAGGACGAACTTGCAAAGGATCAATTTGGTGCAAAAACTAGGTGAAACAAGGAAGAATTGACATCTGAAATGGGTGAAGATGAAGAAGAAGACGAGGCTGGATTAAGGAGGCAGAAATGGGGGAGGAAGATAAAGCCAACCTTTTTGTTTTTTTGGCTTTTTATCTTTTTCTCTTTATCTCTTCTCTTTTCTCTTCTCTTTTCTCTTTTCTTTTCTCTTCTCTTTTTTTTTTTATTTTCCTTTTGTTTCATTTTCATTTTATTTTGTCCATATTATTGTTATTATTATTTACATATATTTATAATTCCACTAATTCACACAATAATACAGTTTAATCATTTCGCCCGATTTAACTAAATTAACAATGTAAATGTTTACTAATCTTAATCTAATCATTTTGCTTACTTTAATTTAGTCACCTTATTCAATTTATTTCTAATACTTTGTTATCCTCATTTAGGTTATAAGTACACACGTGTGACTCGATACAATTGCCAAATACTAGGACACATAGCTAATGCATACCATGAACTTGTTTCTAAGAAAATATGTATGAAATGCACGTGTTCAATTGGATTATATGGAAGATGCATACGTTCAAATGAAATGCATGTGAGGAAGGTCGAGGATGTTACAGAGTCCCACTAATTAAAATTAATCCCAATCTTCATTGGTTCATTAAGTTAATTAATCTTGATTAAATTTTAAAATTTAAGAAATTCCTTATTTTCCATATCTTCCTCCATCTTCACACTTTTTCCCTCAACAATTACCATAATACCAATTTTTTCCATAGGACATTTTATTTATTTTCCAATTCTAACACTAATCTTTTTAATTCCCAAATAATTATTATTTTCCCTTATTATTAGTCCTTTTTTATGGGTTCAAATTTAGACTCTGATTGAACCAACGCACCCCACTACGGTCACGCGCAATCGGGGCCTAAATCACTGGATGTTACTATTCTCTCCCCCTTAAAAAATTTTGTCCCGAAATTTTACATGATTAGCTGGAGCCAAATAGTTGAGGATACTGAGCTCTCATCATTTCTTCACTCTCCTAGGTGGCTTCTTCTACTGCATGATTGCGCCATATGACCTTTACCAATGGTACCTTCTTGTTCCGTAGTTCCTTAACTTCTCGAGCTATGATTTTCACCGGCTCTTCTACATAGGTCAAGTCTGGTTGTACCTCTATTGATTCCACAGGTATTACATGTGTCGGATCCGATCTATATCTCTTTAACATTGAGACATGAAACACATTGTGGATCTTATCCAATTCTGGGGGAAACGCCAACTTGTAAGCCACTGAATCCACACGTTTAGGTATTTCGTATGGTCTAATAAATCTAGGACATAATTTTCCATTTTTACCAAAATGAAGTACTTTCTTCCATGGTGAGACTTTTAAAAATACCTTATCTCCGACCACATATTCAATATCCTTCCTTTTCAAATCAACATAGGATTTTTGTCGATCCTTTGCAGCTTTTAATTGATCTTGGATTAATTTAACCTTCTCCTCTGTCTGTTGCACCAATTCTGCACCCATTAACTTCTTTTCACCTAGTTCTATCCAACATAACAATGTCCTACTTCTTTTTCCATACAAAACATCATATGGAGCCATGTCGAGACTAACTTGATAGCTATTGTTATATGCAAATTCCATCAATGGTAAGTACTTATCCCAGCTACCCTCAAAGTCAATTACATAGCTTCTGAGTATGTCTTCTAGCAATTGAATAACTCATTCGAATTGTCCATCTATTTGTGGGTGAAATATTGTACTAAAAGTAAGTCAGGTCCCCAATGCTTGTTGTAGACTTCTTCAAAATTTTGATGTGAATCGTGGGTCTCGATCAAAAATAATAGATATTGGCACTCCATACAGTTGAATTATCTCATTAACATATATTTCTGGTAATCATATCAACAAATAATCCATCCAAACTGGCAAAAAGTGAGCTGATTTCGTAAGCCTGTCAATAATTACCCATACTGCATCATGCTTCTTTTGTGTTAAAGGCAAACTAGATACAAAATCCATTGTAATCCTTTTCCACTTCCGTTTTGGAATAGCAATAGGTTGCAACAATCTAGATGGTACCTAGTGCTCTACTTTCACTTGTTGGCATGTCAAACATCTTGTAGTGTATTCCACGATATCCTTCTTCATTCCTAGCCACCAATAATGAGTCTTCATGTCTTGATACATTTTACTGCTTCCTAGATGCATAGAATAAGTGGTATTATGTGCCTTTTTAGAATTATTTGCTTTAATCCATTGTCATTTGGCATGCATAATCTTCCCTTATAACATATACTTTCATCATCTTCAACCTTAAATTCAGGTCTTTCCCCTTTTTAACTGCCTCAGCAATTATCATCAATTTCTGATCTTACCTCTGAGCTTCTCTCAGTTGTTACCTTAAAGTAGGTTGAACCCGTAACTCTGCCAAAATAAAATATGAGTCTCTTTTTAATTTATTATTAATTACTATATATTATATTATAATGAAAAATAATTATAAACTATACCTGCCAGTGTTTTTCTACTTAAGTCAACTGCTACTACATTGGCTTTGTCTGGCTGATAATCAATTATACAATTATAAGCCTTAATTAACTCCAACCAGTGTCTTTGCCTTAAGTTCAACTCTTTTTGGGTAGGCAAATATTTGAGGCTCTTGTGATCTGTATATATTGTTGAACCTTGAGGGGTATTTCCGTCATTTTGATGATAACAAATAAAATAGAAGTAATGTATTTAACATACTTGCTTTCTGAGTCTATTAAACAGGGTATGGAATAAGATAGCAAGAATGGAGAATGGAAGATTAATCTTTGAAAGATAAAATTGAAGAAACAGCATGATTCACTCCCGTGACCATATGTGTCATGCCCGTGATTAAGCCTAGCGCCAACAAACCAACATTTAAAGTTCGCGACCATGAAGGAAGACAACAAACCGTGAATGAAAATTTAAGTCACGCCCGTGAAAGAAATGTCACGCTCGTGAAAAGACATGACAAATAATTCCAGAGAGCTTCATGACCAAAGTCATCACTTGACCACGGCTTGGAAAGTTGTATCGCCCATGACCCAATATTTCAAAACCTTCCAGAATACTTCACGGCCAAGGTCACCACTTCAGTCACGACTTGGAATAATAGTCACGACTGTGACACACAGAGTCACGCTCGTCAAAGATGAAAGAGAAAAATGTCAGGCGTGATTGTTAGGGTTGGTACAACGGCTAGTTTCATATTAAATGCATTCTAACGACTATAATTCACCGTGGAAGTATAAATGCAAGTCATTTATGGATTCAGTACAAGAGAATAGCTAATACTTCGAATCAAAATCTTGTTGTAAGCTATTTGTGCATTTAATACTTTCAAAACAAACATTTATTCTCTCTGAAAATCTTTTTGTTCACCATTTATTGAGTAATAAAGATTTGTAAGTGTTTCTCTCTGTAATCATTTTTTACTCAAGTGATTTTTAGGTATTTCTGGGTTAAGAGTAGAACACTTGTAAGGGTTAGTTGTGTGAGCCTCTAAAACACAAGGTAAAGGTTGTTTGTGTGAGCCTGTAAAACACAAGGTAAAGGTTGTTTGTGTGAGCCTGTAAAACACAAGGTAAAGGTTGTGTGAGCCATCAAAATATAAAGGATTTCTGGGTTAGGTGTGAGCCATTGTTAGAAACACCATAATTGGGAGTGAGCTTGTAAAACTCCATTGTAACACTTAGTGTGTTAGTGAAACTCCCAATTGCAATTGGGGAGAAGAGTAGGTTTTGTTAACACCTGAACCTCTATAAAAATCCTTGTGTCAAATTTCTCTATCCCTACTAAACTTAATTTTTATTTCCGTACTTTAAAGTTAAAGTTTGTAAACTCCAATTCAACCCCCCTTCTTGGCTCAATATCTGGGCAACAATTGGTATCAGAGCTTTGTCTAGTATCGAAGCCTAAAAAGCGCTAGTAAAGATTAAGATATGACCAGTGAAAGATTCCAAAGTATCAAACCTTACTTTGATGGAGTAAATTATTCCCATTGGAAGTTTCGGATGGAGACATACTTGGATAGTGAAGGAATTGAAGTCTGGGATAGTGTACGAAAAGAATCCAACCAGAAGAGGAGCTGATGGTGAAGAAGAAATCTTATCAAGAGATGATTGGACAGAGCCTCAAAGAAGAGCAAATTTCAAAAACAAGAAGGCAATGACAATCCTCTCAAGCTCATTATCCATTGAAGAATGTGGAAGCATACAACACTGCCCAATAGCCTACAGCATGTGGAAGCCATTGGAAAATTATCATGAAGGAACTAAGCAAGTCAAATCCAAGAAGATTCAACTTCTTACTTCAGAATATGAGGTCTTCAAGATGAAATCAAATGAGTCAATCACTGACATGGCCAACCGTCTTCTAGCTATTATAAATGGAATGAGGAAACTTGGGAAGCATCTGAGCTTGGAAGATGTAAACAATAAAATCCTGAGAAGTCTTCCTCTTAAAGACTACGGTTCAAGAGTTGCTGGTATACAAAAAGCAAATGAAGACATAAGCATCATGAATACTGATGTGCTTATTGGAAAACTTCTCACACATGAAATGGCAGTGAAAAGAGATAGAGAGCTTGAAGCAAAGCCAGAAAAAAGAAAGTCTTTAGCACTAAAAGCCTCTACTTCAAAATCTCAAGAAGAAAGTGAAGATGATGAAGAAATGAGTGATGATGAGAATGAGGACATTGATATGCTATCGAGAAGGCTGAAAAGAATCATTGAGAAGAAAATGAACAACTCCAGAAAATTCAGACAAAGAAATCTCAAACAAACTTCTAATGATATATAAAGAAGTAAGGAAGAGGTAAAGTGCTATGAATGTGGAAAGAAAGGGCATATTAAACCAAAATTTCCAAGGCTCAAGAAGCATAAGAGAAAATACCAAATGTCCAAGGCTCAAGAAGCATAAGAGAAAATACCAAAGAGACAATGGGGAGAAAGGTCACAAAGCCACATGGGATGATGAAAGCTCTTCAAGCAAAAAAGATGACAATGAAAGCGAAGAGGTTAACCTATGCTTCATGGATATTGAGGATCACGTCTCGGATAAGGTAAGATCACTACACTCATACTCTTTCAATTATGATAGTAGTAATAATGATGGTAATAGTGATGATGATGATGATGAACAAATCCTAATAGAAGAATTGAATCTAGAACTAGAAAAATATAGGAGCAAATTCAGTACTTATAAAAATAACATTTCTAATTTAAAGAACAAAATAGATGCTTTAGAAAAGGAGAATATTAAGCTTAAATCATCTAATGAATCTCTTCAAAAATCATTAGATGAATACTCATCAAAACCCTCAACTAATTCCTTGCTTAAAGAAAATAATACTTTAAAAAATGAAGTTGAGGAACTTAGAAATTCAATTTCAAAATTCCATAAAGGAAAATAGAGTTTAGATACTATCATTGTGTCTCAAAGACCTCCTTTAATTAGACATGGTCTAGGATTTAAGGACACATCATCATCCTCTCACAAAACTATTTTTGTTAAGTCTACTGAACCTCACATCTCCACACTTGCTGGAACAGCACCTAGAAATAAGTATACCAAACCTTCTATACATAAAAAAGAATAATCATGCCATTATGTATAAGAAGCATGCATCTAGAAAAGAACCAATTAATCATGACTGTGCATGCCATTGCTTTCAAAATCAGTTTAATAGAAATATGGCATTCAGAAATATTGTAAGACCAAAAAGCAATGTTAGACCTAAATAGTGTAATTATTGTATGAAGATTGGTCATATAAATAAACATTGTTGGATAAGGAAGGCTCATTGGGAACCTTCATGTGCTAACCCCCAAGGACCCAAGCTCATTTGGGTACCTAAAAATCATACTTGAATTGTGATTCTATAGGTATGCCTCAAGTCCACAATAAACAAAAATGCTTGGCTAGTAGATAATGGATGCTCAAGGCATATGACAGGAGACAAAGAACTCTTCAATGAAATCAAAAGTATTGATGGAGGTAAATTTACCTTTGGAAACAATGCTAAGGGTAAGGTAATTGGCATTGATTCTATTGGTATTAATGGTATCACTTTTATTAAAGATGTCTTACTTGTTGATGGCTTGAAACATAACTTGTTGAGTGTTAGTCAATTATGCAATAAAGGAAACAAAGTAACCTTTACTTCAAATGAACGTCTTGTGATCTCTATTGATGGTCAAGAGATATTTAAAGGAAATAGAGATGTCAACACATACATAATAGACTTACACGAATTATCTAACCATTCCTCTAAGTGTCTTGTGACTACTGGTGATGAATCTTGGCTGTGGCAAAGAAGGCTTGGTCATGCTAACATGGACTTAATTCAAAGCCTCAGCACAGGAGAACTAATAAAGGGACTGCCAAAATTCAAATTTGAAAAAGACAAGTCATGTGAACTTTTCCAAAGAGGAAAGCAACACAAGTCATCCTTCAAAGCCAAAAACATAGTAAGTACCTCAAAAACTCTACAACTCCTGCATTTAGATTTATTTGGACCTACTAGAATTGCTAGCTTAGGAGGTAAACATTATGCCTTTGTCATCGTAGATGATTACTCTAGATTTACTTGGGTAATTTTCTTAGCTCAAAAGAGTCATGCTTTTGAAAATTTCAAAAACTTTGCTAAAAGAGTTCAAAATGAAAAAGGATATTGTATTTCAAAGATAAGAAGTGACCATGGCAAAGAATTTGAAAATGAAAACTTTGAAAGTTTTTTTCTTGAACATGGCATTTCACAAAATTTTTCATCCCCTAGGACACCTCAACAAAATGGGGTAGATGAAAGGAAAAATCTAACTTTAATTGAAATGGCTAGAACAATGCTCAATGAGTATGGTCTACAACTTACTTTTGGGCAGAAGCCACAAATACTGCTTGTTATATTTAAAATCGAGTTTTTAAAAGACCTCTTTTAAACAAAACCTCATTTAAGCTATGGAATGGAAGAAAGCCATTGATATCATACTTTTGAGTATTTGGATGCAAGTGCTTCATATTGAATACCAAGGACAACCTTGGAAACTTTGCCTCTAAATCTAATGAAGGTATCTTTTTAGGATACTCTACAACTAGCAAAGCATATAGAGTATTTAATAAAAGATCATTAACTGTTGAAGAATCTATGCATGTTATGTTTAATGAATCTAGTAGACTTGATCTTGTGAAAGGTAGTGTTCTTGATGATGTTGTAGGAATTATGGAAAGACTTGATCTTGGAAATGGAAAAGAAGAAAATGATCAAGATGATTCTCTACCTCAAGCTCAAGAAGAAAACAGGCAAGAACTCCCAAAGGAATTGAGAATGACAAAAGATCACCCCAAGGAGCAAATCATTGGTGATCCTTCAAGAGGAGTAAGTACTAGATCCCATTTCAAACATTTAGCCACTGACCTTGCTTTTATTTCTCAAATTGAGCCTAAAAATGTTGATGAGGCTCTTAATGATGAAAGTTGGGTGATTGCAATGCAAGAGGAACTCAACCAATTTGAGAGAAGTAAGGTATGGACCTTAGTATCTAGACCCAAGGATCATCAAATTATAGGTAGCAAATGGGTATTTAGAAATAAACTAGATGAACAAGGTTTAATAACTAGGAATAAGGCTAGATTAGTTGCAAAAGGATATAATCAGGAAGAAAGAATAGATTATGATGAGACTTATGCTCCTGTAGCTAGATTAGAAGCCATAAGAATACTTTTAGGATATGCATGTCACATGAATTTCAAACTCTTTCAAATGGATGTGAAAAGTGTCTTTCTAAATGGTTATATAGAAGAAGAAGTTTATGTAGAACAACCACCAAGATTTGAAAGCTATGACTTGCCAAATCATGTTTTTAAACTTTCAAAAGCTTTATATGGTTTGAAACAAGCCCCAAGAGCTTGGTATGAAAGACTAAGTTCTTTTCTCTTAGAAAATAACTTTACAAAGGGGAATATTGACACCACATTATTCATTAAAAAGCATAAGCATGATATTCTAATTGTTCAAATTTATGTTGATGACATCATATTTGGTTCTACTAATAAATTGCTTTGTCAAGAATTTGCTAAGTGTATGACTAGGGAATTTGAAATGAGCATGATGGGAGAGCTTAAATATTTCCTTGGTCTACAAATAAAACAAGGCAATGAGGGCATATTCATCAACCAATCCAAATATGCCAAAGATTTACTTAAGAAATTTGGAATGGAAGGATGCAAGAATGCCAAGACTCCAATGAGCACAACAACAAAATTGGACAATGATGAAAAGGGTAAGAGCATTAATGAAAAGCTCTATAGAGGCATGATCGGATCACTTTTTATCTTACTGCTTCTAGACCCGACATAATGTATAGTGTATGCTTGTGTGCACGATTTCAATCATGTCCAAAAGAGTTTCATTTACATGCAGTAAAAAGAATTCTAAGATATTTACATGGCTCATTGCATCTAGGTTTGTGGTATCCTAGAAATTCATCTTTTTATATTGTAGGATATTCAGATGCAGATTATGGTGGTAGTCTTTTAGATAGAAAAAGTACTTCAGGTACTTGTCACTTTATTGGAGAGTGATTAGTTTCTTGGTTTAGCAAGAAACAAGTTTCAGTGGCTCTTTCTACTGCTAAAGCAGAGTATGTAGTAGCAGGATGTTGTTGTACACAAATCCTTTGGATGAAACAACAACTTAAGGATTATGGTCATGATATGAACCATATAACTATTAGATGTGACAATACAAGTGCTATAAATCTATCAAAGAATCCCATTCAATATTCTAGAAGTAAGCATATTGACATTAGACACCACTTTATTAGAAATCATGTTCAATATGGAGATGTTGCATTGGAATTTATAAGCACAGAAAATCAATTGGCAGGTATATTCACTAAGTCTCTAAATAAGGAAAGATTTAATTTCATAAGAAGAGAACTTGGAATGATTGATGGATTAACCTTGTGATTGCCAAATTGTCAAACCTTAAGTGATAATCTTGTTTTTGTATCATCTTACTAGATATAAGGTAGTAAATTTGATGGAAATTTATGTTATAAGGGATAGAATTTTCATAGATATGATTTAGTATTGTTTTAGGACTTAATTTTATTTAATGAAAATTTTAGGTAGTTCACGCCCGAGATATATGTTCATGCCCGTGAACTAAATAGCCAAAAGAACCAGTAGCTTGCACGACTTGATTCACGACATGGTTCACGACTTAAAGTAGTGAAGCCTATGTTCACAACTTCATTCACTCGCGTGAAAAGCCTTGTTCACGCCCGTGACACATTTTCACGCCCGTGAACATTTTCACCAAAAACTAACAGAAGCGTTCACGCTTTGAGTCACGTTTTGTTTCACGGTCATACGTAGTGAAATTCAACACTTCACGCCCGTGACTTATTTTTTCACCACCGTGATAATTCATCATTCACCCTCGTGACCTTCAAATGTCATGACCGTGAACAATTTCACGCCTTTATTCATGGGTAGAGCACCATTTCAGCAAACCGTGAACACAATACTTCACGCCCGTGACTATGTAATTCACGCCCATGAAGAGATCGACTATATAATGTTTTTGTCGGTTATTTTTAACATTTCAACTCTACAACTTCTTGTAACTGCTCTCATTTACATACATTGAATGTCACATTGAAGATTCCGGCCCCCTAGTCACAAATTTCTTCTATAAATACCATCAAAAACTTCTTCCATCATCAAAAATCATCTTTCCTTAGGGTTTACTCACAAATTTTGTCAAATTTTTTTCAACTCTTCAAAAGTTCATTTCTTCAATCAAGATGGAAACCAGATCATCAAAGGGTACTAGGAAGAAATCTCATGCTCCTATAAGGTATTCAGATTACCTAATGAACATAATTCCATAGCATTGCCATCCTAGGTACTCTGTGCTTAAGAAAAGGCCTCTCATTTCCTCAAGGTCTTTTGAGTGGCAGATAGTACGCACTCTCGGGCTCGAGACAGTGATGATAGAGCAACTTCAGGCCTGTCACCTGAAGGAATTTGTTGACATTCATCAACCCACCTCGGAATTCTTGAGCACTCTGCAAGTGTCTCCCACTGGCATAGTGAAGTTTCAATTATGCAGGAATCCGAACACCCTCTCTGCCACAGAGTTCAGAGATTTATTCAACCTACCCTTGGACGACATCCTCAACGATAGCGAAGTGTAGTTCTATGCAACTCAAGCATGGACTCACTTTGGTCTAGATTGCAGATGGGACGTAAAAAAGACCAAGAGCACTCACCTCCGGTCCCCAGTGCACAAATATCTACATAGGTTTCTGACCTATAGCATATTTGCATTAGGAGACAGCAATGGCACCATTCGAAAATCTAAGCTTTTTCTCTTAGAGATTGCCTGAAGAGGCCTCACAGTGGCACTATCTCGATGGTTTGCGAACCATCTCCTGTCCATTGCCACTAAGCCCTCTAGAGACATTTTTATTGGTGGGTATGTAACCCACATGGCATTGAAGCTTGGATATCTAAAGTTTGATGAACATCACTATAATCTCATCCCAGGGCATCCTCGAGACCGATTGGATGTAGAGTCTTTCATCAAGATGGGAGCGGCTGTTCGAATTGTCTATGAGAACAACATCTACTACCGCTTCATCGACACTGCTGGCGAGATCATCTAGGAAGATGATGACTCGGAGGACTTTAAAGCTGGCCTCCAAGGTATCTAGCAGAAGAAAAGGGCTTGAGTTGAGATGGTACCTCCTGAGGTTGAGCAGGACATCGAACAATCCTCTGCCCCTACACCAAATTTGGCTCAGCAGGTGGTTGACCTCCTAGCACCACGATTTGAGCAGCTGCAGGCTTCCATGGATGAGAGGTTGGAGAACCTCAAGGACTTCATGGAGTTTAGGATGGACAGCCTCGAGGCAGAAATTGCTTGTCTTAGGGATAAGATGTCCGGTTAGATATTAGACTTTATGTTAGCCTTGCCATGTTCGTGTCTTGCTTAATTTATTTGTTTGTTTGTTTGTAGGAAATTCTAAATTTCTTTTCTGAATTTTATTTACTCTTGCTTGTACTTCTCTTTTATAATTTAATATATTTGCTTTGTTTTTCAATTATGGTTTATCTTTATTGCTATTCTTTTTATTGGTGACAAAAGGGGGAAAAACCAGCAATATATTAAGATAAGTGCAAGAAATACTTAATTTTGAATCAAAATGGAGAACTTAGCAATATAAAATTAAGTAGGGAGAAACTAGAAAGTTTATTTTGATGCTACACTTCATCATTCTCTACAATTCTTGCACTTCATCATTTTTTATCCTAAGCATCTTTTGAGGGGGAGGCTTCTCAAAAGCACATATTGCTAGATTATTTGTCACCATCAAAAAGGGGGAGATTGTTGAACCTTCAGGGGTATGTCCGTTATTTTGATGATAACAAATAAAATAGCAATAATTTATTTAACATACTTGTTTTCTGAGTCTATTAAACAGGGTATGGAATAAGATAGCAAGAATGGAGAATGGAAGATTAATCTTTGAAAGATAAAATTGAAGAAGCAACATGATTCACGCCCGTGATTATGCCTAGCGCCAACAAACTAACATTTAAAGTTCACAGCCATGAAAGAAGACAACAAACCGTGAATGAAAATTTAAGTCACGACCGTGAAAAGACATGACAAATTCTTCTAGAGAGGTTCATGACCAAAGTCATCACTTGGACCACGACTTGGAAGGCTTTCACGCCCGTGACCCAATATTTCAAAACCTTCCAGAGCGCCAACAAACTAACATTTAAAGTTCACGGCCATGAAAGAAGACAACAAACCGTGAATGAAAATTTAAGTCACGCCCGTGAAAAGACATGACAAATTCTTCCAGAGAGCTTCATGACCAAAGTCATCACTTGGACCACGGCTTGGAAGGCTGTCACGCCCGTGACCCAATATTTCAAAACCTTCCAGAATGCTTCACGGCCAATGTCACCACTTCAATCACGTCTTGGAAGAACAGTCACGACCGTGACACACAGAGTCACGCCAGTCAAAAATGAAAGAGAAAAATGTCAGGCGCAATTATTAGGATTGGTACAACGGCTAGTTTCATATTAAATGCATTCTAACGGCTATAATTCGCCATGAAAGTATAAATGCAAGTCATTTATGCATTCAGTATAAGAGGATAGCTAATACTTCGAATCAAAATCTTGTTGTAAGCTATATGTGCATTTAATACTTTCAAAACAAACATTTATTCTCTGTGAAAATCTTTTTGCTCACCATTTATTGAGCAATAAAGATTTGTAAGTGTTTCTCTCTGTAATCATTTTTTACTCAAGTGATTTTTGGGTATTTCTAGGTTAAGAGTAGAACACTTATAAGGGTTGGTTGTGTGAGCCTCTAAAATACAAAGAAAGGTTGTTTGTGTGAGCCTGTAAAACACAAGGTAAAGGTTGTTTGTGTGAGCCTGTAAAACACAAGGTAAAGGTTGTTTGTGTGAGCCTATAAAACATAAGGAATTGGTTATTGTGTGAGCCATCAAAATACAAGGGATTTCTGGGTTAGGTGTGAGCCATTGTGAGAAACACCATAGTTGGGAGTGAGCTTGTAAAACTCTATTGTAACACTTAGTGTGTTAGTAAAACTCCCAATTGCGATTAGAAAGAGGAGTAGGGTTTGTTAACACCTGAACCTCTATAAAAATCCTTGTGTCAAATTTCTCTATCCCTACTAAACTTAATTTTTATTTCCGCACTTTAAAGTTAAAGTTTTTAAACTCCAATTCAACCCCCCTTCTTGGCTCAATATTTGGGCAACATATATGTAGCACCGCCTGCCATACAAATAATCTCACCATATTTTTAAAGCAAACATTATTACTGCCAACTACAAATCATGAGTAGGGTAATTTAGCTCATGAGGCTTCAATTGCCTAGATGCATAAGCAACCACTTTACCCTTTTGCATTAATACACAACCTAGCCCATTACGAGAGGCATCACT
The DNA here is from genome assembly GCA_023653625.1 of Triadica sebifera. Lineage (NCBI taxonomy): Eukaryota > Viridiplantae > Streptophyta > Magnoliopsida > Malpighiales > Euphorbiaceae > Triadica > Triadica sebifera. Next base: position 10,260,522 of record CM042898.1, on the reverse strand, counting down.
AGATATCACAAAAACTTTCCCTGGAGTATATTGGGTCAAAACAGGTGCTTCCATTAGCATGAGTTTTAGTTTCTTAAAGCTTGCCTAACACCGATCTGTCCACTCAAACTTAGTTTCTTTTCTGAGCAGCTTGGTAATTGGTGCGGCTATGCTTGAAAATCCCTTCACAAACCTTCTGTAGTAGCCAGCTAATCCAAGAAAACTCCAAACTTCTGTCACATTATTGGGCGGCTTCCAACTTAGAATCGCTTTTATTTGCTAGGATCCATATGGATTCCTTCAACTGACATAACATTCCCTAAGAATCTTGCCTCTTCCAACCAAAACTCACATTTTGATAGCTTTGCATGCAATTGATTTTCCCTCAAAATCTGAAGTACTATTATGAGATGTCTGTCATGTTCTCCCTATCTGGTGGTAACCCCGGAAAATCTTCAGGAAACACATCTGGGAACTCACACACTGTGGGGATGTCTTTGAGTTTCAGGCTCCCCTTCCTGGTATCTATCACATGGGCCAAAAATGTAACACCCCCTCACCCCAGCAGCTCGTGCCCAGATGAAGGAGTGCTTTGCTGACTTTATCATTTAAAATATCTTTCTTAAATTATTTGTAAATGAAAACCACTTGTATACTTTTTTTATTTATTATTTATTTATTTTGCAGTATAAAAGAAATATAACATGAAAGATAAACAACATTTTTATATAATAACGTGTTCTTTACAAAAACATATTATCTATTTTATAAATACTTCAAAATAAAATTCAAAAGATAATATACAAAAGTTGTGTGACCCACAGTGGTTAAAATATGCTGCTCCATGGATCAGGTCACCATTAGCTTTATCTACTACTGTCTACTTATTCTTTGCTATACCTGCGCAAGAGAAACTCTCACGCTAAGCCCTTAGCTTAGTGGTGCATATAAATAAGGCAATAGACTATTTTAATGCCACATGCATTGTCATATAACATTTCATAATATTCTAGTACGCATAACATCAATTTATTTTATTGTACATCATTTTTGTTTAACATAATCAAATCATCATTCTTATTCATTTTACAATTCATGATTCCCTTTTTATTTTCAATAATTTGTTTATGTCCACAACACTCAATCATCTATTAATGCATGACACAAATCATACTCAATCATTTTTTTCATACAACTTACATTTCATAAATTTTTATTCTTTTATATCTTATATTTATGTTATTTTATCAATTCATTATTATGCATAGCTTTTCACTTCCCATAGCACTAAATCTTCTTTTTATCCATGTCACAATTCATAATTCCAATTTTATTTTCAATAATTCATTTATGTTCCACAACTTCTTTATTTATGTTTTTATTTATGCCCAAGACACCTATGAACCACTGACTAGGATAACGGAGTTGCCATCCAGGCACTTAGGAGTGCCATCCGGATAATATGATGTGCGCATATAAGTGTCATTACCGGCGCAGATAACCGTGCCAAACTTGGCGTAGATAATAATGTCATATCCGGTGTAGATAACAATGTCAAACTCGGCATAGATAACAATGTCAAATCCGGCATAAATAATCATACCATTAATGGATTTAATCATTTTCATCATACTCTCCCCCTATTTGGCATGCCAAGCTATCCTAAGTTGGTTCTAGTTAGGTGTTTTAGGGCTTATACAATTTTATTAAAATTCGTAACAATTATATTCACACTTTTTATGTATGTAATGTCTCAAAATAATCATATAATCACTCAATGAAAATAATATTTACATAATATAACAAGGTTCATATCATTTTACTCATTCCATTCCTCAACTCATATGCTGCCCTATCACAGGCAGATTTCGTTCTCTGTTTTGGACCTTAATTTTGGTCCTATTACGTTTTGAATTTAGTTATATGATCATATTAACAATTTTAGGTCTAGATCTTAAATTTACTATGAAACTTGAATCACTTAATTTTGAGGTCTCTATTAAAAGATATGATAAAATGAACATTGACTGGTCACTAACGATTCTGCCTAGAATTTTCTTTAAGTCCGAGATTTATGAATTTTTCTGGATAATTACAGACATATTCATATTTTATAGTCTAAATGAAAATTATAGACCTATGTCTTAGCTTTCAAACACAATAAAGAACATGCAAAATCAAATTCTAGAAATTAAGTTATAATAATTTAAGTGCTCACTGCTCATCCATTTCCAGCAAAGGACATACAAACTAATCACATTCAATTTTTACTAAATTAAATCCTAAATCTAGCAAACATGCATCCCCAAGATTTTTATCACAAAATACTATTAATTGAAAATCATCAACATGCCAAATAATTAAATCATGCAAATAAAAAAATAAAATAGGCTATTGCCTTAGGTTATGCACAAACCTCTCTTTTTCTATTTTCTTTCTCTTTACATCTCTTTCTCATTTCCTTTGCTCCTTTGATCTAGCTCCTTGTTAACTTGAGTTCCTAAAATTTAAAATTATATTATTAAAACTTCATAAACCCTAATATCTCTCTTTTTCCTTACTCTCTTAAGCTTTCTTGAGCATGAAAATGGAATTTTCCCTTACTTTTTCTCTCTTTTCTCACTTTCTTTCACTAAAAACTAAGTTTTGGCTATGGAGGAACAAGGGAAAACGTGGTCTGGTTTGGGAGGCAGAAATTTCTCAATGAAAGGAGATTAGAAAGAAGAAGAAACAATCAAGAAGAAAATGACAAAAGTCATTAAGTGGGGGACACCTAAGCATCATTTAGAAACTTTCATTAATGCCTCATTCATGCACATCACTTAGCTAATTATTGTATGTCATTTGGTGTGTTGTGCTTCAAGAAAATGTGGGAGACAATTAATGATAGAAAATTCTAGATATTAAGAGATAAGGAAGGATGAGTAATTAAGAGGAAGAAGATAAAATTAATTAATTAATAGAGACACCTAAGATTATTTACATTTAATGTCTAATGCATGTATGTTAATTGATTTGTTAAAATTTGCCACTTGGTGTGGCTGGCCTCCACATGCATTTTATGTCCCAATTCATGTATTTAATTGATGATTATTCCAATTAATCCTCTAATTTTCGGTAAATTATAAATTAACCCCTAAACTTTTCAAAATTTGCAATTTATTCTTTTACCGAAATTTAACATCTTTAGATATTTTAAACACTTCATTAGAAAATCTCCATACTTAATTGCCATTATTTTAATTATTTTTTGATAAAAATCCAAATTTAGACTTCGGTCAAACCGACGAGTCGATTTAACAACTCGCATGACTTAGGTCTAAATTAGCGGATATGACAAAATATGCCTCACATCCCTTCCTAATGTATTTCTGAGCTTTTAAGGTAGAAATAACACTGGTCAAACACATTTGACCTTCACCCTGAATGATAGTGTCATCCTGGCCGGGAATTTTAAGTACAACTTCTCTAGATCGGCAGTTGACTATAGCTCCATGCTTTGTCAACCAATCCATACCCAGAATAACATCAAATTCATGAAAAGGTAATTCTATTAAGTCTGCTAGAAACTCTCTACCTTGAATTAATATTGAACTGTTTCTATAGATTTGATTCACTTTCACACTATGTTCTAGTGGATTGGTCACAACTATCTCATATTCTAAGGTCTCAGGTATTATGTTCCCTTGATTAAGTGCAACTGTGCTTATGTATGAATGCGTGCAACCAGGATATATCAATGCATGTAAATCAAAATCAAATAAAGAAAGTTTACCAACTATGACATATGGTGCATCCTAGTCCTCATGAGCTCACATCACATATGCCCGAGCTGGAGCTCTACTACCTCCGGGTCTATTAACTGTCTCTGATACCCCCTAACTCTATCCGGTACGACCACCTCTAAATTGGCCTCGACTTCTACTACAGCTCTGTACCGGTGCCATAGTCTATCCTGGTGTCATACTGCCTATACTAAGTCTGGGACAATCTCTCTTCATATGGTTAGTAGCTCCACATCTCAAACATGCCCCAATCAACCCCTAACACTCTCCTGTATGAGCTCTACCACAATGCTGACATATAGCTGGAACTGGTCTCTTTGAAAATGATGCTGTGAACTAGCAGATGATGCTGCGGGTCAAAAATGATGACCCTGTCTACTAGAAAATGTCTACCCAGTAACCTATGACTAAAATGGTCTGGGTACTATCCGCCCTTTCCTACCAGATGTCTGGGCCACACTAGCCATTGATTTCTTGGAAAGCTCTTCTATCTTCAGATTTTTCCTTCTTTCAACACTAATGGTAGAGGACACTAGTGTGGCAAATTTTGTATGCTAGTGGGAAGCCACTAAATATCCAATCTCCTTATTGAGACCATCTTTAATTCTATGACATTTATCAGCTTCATCTCCAATAATCCTCGTTGCATACTTGCTTAGCCTAGTAAACTCCATCTCATACTCAGTTACTGTCATACCCCTCTGCTTCAAATTTAGAAATTCTCGCTTTTTCTCATCAACATAAATTCTTGGCACATATTATATTTCTTTTTAAACTCTATTACAAAGAAATCCCATATCTGAGGATTCGGAGTCTGGGGTTTTGCTAATACCAATTTCCACCAGTCATAGGCATGCTCCTGAAGGAGGGACACTACATATCTAACCTTGTACTCCTTCGGACATTGAAGCTCCTCAAAAACCCGTTTTGTATTTTACAACCAAAATTCTGCTGCTGCTGGGTCATCTTCTTTCTTGCTTATAAAATTCGTAGCCCCATATTTTCTTAATTTATCAATTTGGGGTTTTGGTTGAGGTGGGGGAGGTGGTGGAGTTAGTGGTGGCACAACTTGTGCTATCGGCTGTAACAAAGTAGTCATCTATCGCATTAGGGGTACCTGACCCAGGTCAACCTATTCTTCAGCATGTTGTGGAGCTATAACACTAGGCTCCGAGACTCTAATTGATGCTGACTGTCTATGAACAGCCGAGTTAGCTATACTATCACCCTCTTGTTCTTTATGACTTTGTCTTGATTCCAAATCCATTAAAACCTATATTGTTAGAAGAATGGTACCTTATTAGAATATAGCAGCTTAAAACATTGCAAATGTTGAAAACATGCACTTATCTTCCCATACCCACTAAGTAAGAACCGTCTAAAATTATGACTCTGATACCAAAAATTGTAACACCCCTTTACCCCACTTTAGTTCAGTAAGGTAAGTGAGTATTACTCGACTTACTGTCATATAAATTTAATGAAATCAAGTACAATTTTTTTTCTTTTTTTTCTTTTGCAAAAATATTGCAGATACCCAAAATAAAATGATTACAAACAGAAATATTCAAAATTTTATTTATTTATAAAATACATTGATTTACATTTAAACTATTTTCCTTACATTAAAAGTCACATCTATAATACACACTCGATGAAATAAAAACGATAATTTAATTTACAAAGTTTTTTAACAAACTATACCAAAAATAAATCCAAAGCCTTTAACTACTTTCGTCCGGGTACCCTTCTTCTTCTGACAACTATATTATCTACAACTACTCTTTAAACCTGAGCGAGAGAAAACCACCCGCGCTAAGCTACTAGCTTAGTGGAACTTTAATGATAAAAAATTTAAATACAAATATTTTCTTATATGTCATTTATAAATTTAACAAATAAGACATAAAATAAAAAATTATATCAAATCAAACAAATTTCATCAAATAAATTTCATCAAACATGTAATATTTAACAATTTTAATTAATATAACATTATCAAAATGACATACTTTAATATTATTATTATTATTTTTCATTTTTTTCTTGTGTTCATAATACCTATAACCGAACAAGCTAATAGGAATAATAGGGTTGTCGTTATCGGCTTTCAAAATATTGCACCGAGCGCTTTCATAATAATGTCATTACTGGCTTTTGTAATATTACCATTATCAACTTAATAATTTTGCGTCGAACACATTTATAAACTAATCATTTTCGGCTTTTATATTTGGCACTGAGTGTCTTAAATCTCTTGATTGACATGTCAAACTATTCTCTATTCTAGTTCTAGATTAGTTGTTTTAGGGCTTAACTATTTTTTATATTTATTCACATATAACCTTATTTTTTTATTTTTTTATTCTCATTGTTATTGTATTAAAATCTCGCACATAATAATTTATTAAACATTTATAATTACCATTAAAGTCAAAATTCACATTAATTATTACATATACTCATCACACCACATACAAAAATCCAATATTTCAAGTTTTTATCTATAGCAGATTTCGGCTCTGATTTTGGCCTTCATTTTTAGTTCATTTATAATTCGAATTTGAAGTTATGGTCTTCTAACAATTTGTAGATTATTGTCTCAGATTCAGATGCATCAACAATCACTCAAATCCAAGTTTTCTATCAAAAGTTATGACCAAATGAACAATGAATCATCACTAAACAATTTTCGCCCAGAATTTTCTGGACAGATTTTAGGTCTGAACTTTATATATATTTTTGGACAAATTTAAACATATTTAGATTTTATGTCTAAATAAAAGTTAAATCCCTATGTCTTAGCTTTCAATTCCAATAAGAACACACAAATCTGAATTCCAGAGCTCAAGTTATGATAAAAAAATGTCAAGGTTACTCTTGGGATTCTGCAACAGAATTATCAATGGACACAAGTCTACCTTTCAAACACATTCATTATATGCATTCATTTTTATACCAAAATTTTCATATCACAAATACATTCACATGTCTCAATTATTTCGCACCATTTGGTTTTATTGTCATATAAAATATCAAAAGCATCAACTAATCACATTTCATATCCAAACCACATTCATATCAAACCTTAATACACAATTGAACAACATGTAAAAATTTTATCAATGAAATACATACCTAATCAGCTTTAGATCTTCCCTTTTTTCCTTCTTTTCCTCCCCTTACTAGTTGGCTTTCTCCTTGCCTTTTTTACCTTCTTGCGTGCTTCTTGTTAGTTCATTTGGTTTTCCTATACAATCAAATCATATCTTAATCCTAATATTCATTTTCAAAGCTTGTGACGCCTACATAAAATTAATCTTAATCTTGATTGATTCATTAAGTTAATTAAGCTTGATTAAATTTTAAACTTTAAGAAATTTTTTATTTGTCACATCTTCCTCCATCTTCACACTTTTTCTCCCAACAATTACCATAATATCAATTTTGTTCATAGAAAATTTTATTTTTTTCCAATTCTACCACTAATCTTTTTAATTTTCAAATAATAATACCCTTAATTATTTTTTCTTATTATTAGACATTTTTTATGGGTTCAAATTTAGACTCTGATTGAACCAGCGCATTCTATTACGGTCACAGGTAATCGGAATTTAAATCACTGGATGTTACAATACTCATCACACTTGTGCTGATTTTTCGCATACATGATTGAAATAATGATATGGCAGCAATGCACCTGTGTTAAATTCGAAGTCAAAGTCCCATGCCAGAACTACATGAAAGGAACTCCTTACACTTGTGAGCCTCATGCTTGTGACAAGGCTAGGAAGGGAAAGCACCCCTTACGGGCATGACATGGTGTCAAGCACATGATACCTTGCTCTCTCACTGCACTTTTTATTTAACTTCTGCAAACATAAAATTAAAACTACTAAATACCTAAAACATACTAAAAATTTATATTTAAATATTAAAAACATAAATAAAAATTATACCAAATAATAACAAATCATACCTTTGTGTTTATTTTAAAATGAGCTAAAACAAAGCTTGGACTTGTTTAAGGATGACCCACTTAGCCCAAGAGCTTTCTCAGATGTAATGACTTCCCTGATGCAAAAAAAGCAAGCTACCCCTAATAAGTGCATCGTCATGTGCGATGTTGATTGTGGTTAAATCTAAAAGATCATAAAATCCAATTTCTTTCCGCACATTAGCATATTTATCTTTCATATGAGAGTACCAATTTGTATAATGCCCATTTTCAATGCTTCACTTAATGCTTTCTTTTTTAATGTTTAACATTTGATTTTAGTCATTTAGCCATAATTTATAATTGTGGTGAGCTCTTGCTAGAGTCTAGCTCGAGTGTGATTTCCTTTGTAACAGTTATTAGACCAGTATTTTCGTACGCTAGCACTTTAGACACGATCCAAAGTGTTTGTTTAGAGCAATTTCAACGTTCTACTTGATCATCATCAAGTTCCTTGCTTGCCACACAAATAGTCTTGACCCAGGAATCCAGTTGGAGATCGAATTTACCATCAAGCAGTTAATCCATTAAGGCCAAACCCCACTTATTCGGTCTTTGATTTTCAAGTGTAGTTAAGTTCAATTCAGTTCAATCATGGAGTTATTCAAATATTGTTGAATTAGGAGCCTAATTTACTTGTATTGGATTTCATTAGAATTGTTTAATTTTGATAACATTGACGAGGCAAATATGTTAAATAGGGACAAAAAAAAAACCAACTGAGAGAGAGAAAAAATTTTGACGGCGATATTGGTAAATTAAAAGAACAAACTAAGACCTTAACCCCATTTATTAACAATGCCCCTAACTAAAACTGAGTCTAGTCTTTGAGTCGGAGAGAATATTAATGTATTATTTATTTCTTAAAATTCCACATGGCAAGAAATGGTTCAGTGTTTAGAACCTTAAAGTTTATACGGTACACTAGAGAAAAAGATAAGCTAGCGCATAGAACAACTGAACTATGCGGAGGTGAGAACGGTGAAGGAAATTAAAAAAGTATAGTTATGGCATTCGCTCTCAGCTTCTCTACCTTTCTTTGTTCAAAATCTTGTGCAGTTTTTGTTCCTTCAGTTTTATCAAACCCTTTAACGGTTTCACACGGATCGACATTTTCTTCTTGTTTTGCTACCCATCAAGTGAAGCTCAATCATCCGACAAGAGCTTCTGCTGAAGGTATGCTTTCTTATTATTATCCTTAATTTTTCTCAAATTTGTATTCAGTTCTTTGGATTGTAGCTTATAATGATTATTTCAAAGATGGGTTTCTTGAAGTGAACAAATAATTCCAACCTTTTTAGCTGTTCTCTAGTTGAGCACCTAACTTAATAAATAAATCTATTTAACTGTTGCATAAATAACAAGATCACATGTTAATAGTTTCTTCTTTGTTGTCTTGATTCCTTCCTTTGCTTTTCAGAACTTATTCTTTTTTTTTAATTATTGGTACGTCAAGTTTGAACCTTTAACTATCTGCAATTGCACTTGAATATAAATGGCTTCTTTTTTAAATTATTGATTCATGAGGGTTGTTGTTTATTTGAAGTAGTTATGCAAAATGAGGTGGAAATAAAAATAAAAGTTTCATTCTTGTAAGCTGGTGAGAGTTGAATTCAGATTAATAATGATTCTAATCGTCACTTATAGCTTTTCTGGTTACTAAATGTTGCAAGGGAAAGGAAAAGAATTCTGATTTTCCCTGCATTTTATTGATGGGAAATGATAACCTTTGAAGGAAAATTGAGAATTCAGATTTTCTTTATTTTTAATGTATTTTCCTTCTCCATTTAGTAGCCAAACAAGAGAAAAGAAAAAAAAAATTCCAAACAAATCCCTCAAAACAAACAAAAGGTTAGTTAAATTCTCATTTTCATCATTTTGGTGGAATTTTAATTATTTTGGTGTTTGGAAAGGAGAATATAAAAACATATTGAAATTGACATAATCAAGTTTTGATAGTTTAGAAGTAGATTAAGGAATGGATTACTTACATTTATGAAGCTGAATCTGAAGTTCCTTATAATCCCTACTTAGAGAAGATGCAAAGATCTTATTATTGAGCAACTGATTATTTTGAACCTTAAATAGTGAGAGACTGGTGTATGCTGTTAATTAAAATAAATATAATGTAGAGCAAACCTTAATTCTTGCTGCCAAATTCAATTTCAAGAAGAAAAACTATCATTTTCCAGATACACAAAAACATATATGTACTCATGGTATTTTGATAACTTTGAAGAGTTTCATACTCTAATTTGATTTTCCTTTTCATTTATATTTATATGCTTTGATAGTCCATATTCAACCATAGATAAATTCTTTGCCTATGTGTTGCAGGAAGTCCCAGTGAATTAATTGAAGATTCAAAATTTGTTCCTCTAAATGCTGATGACCCTGTTTATGGTCCACCTGTAAGTTGCGGTTAGTGCTATGCTAATTGTTATCTATTTTACCTGTTAATTTATTGGGCATTACTTCCCATGTGATGGCATAAATTCTCCCTATGTTGTTGTTTCTCTCAAACTTCCTGGATTAAGTGCTTTTACTACACAAAAAGAGGCCTAAAATTTAGCATTTCATTTATGAAGTCAATTTCTAAGATCAAATTTTCCCATTTTTCAGGCTTTGTTGTTGTTGGGCTTCGAACTTGAGGAGTCGGTGAAGGTGATTTCCATGCTCATTTTATTGACTCTTCAAATTTATAATTTTGGTTAGAATTTTCAGACCTAATGGTAAACAATTACATTCTGTTTAAGTGTCTAATTGACATGTATGTTAATGGTGAGAGAATCCTTCCTTGCAAATATGATTCTGCTTCCCACATAATGATTTGGAATTACTATCCAATTGCCTTCTGAATATGTATACCAATTTATGTCTAGCTGACCATAAATTTATTAATTCTAGGAAATGTAAAAGATTACTTAGAAACCTTTTGCATCCAAGCACTGAATTGAACCTTCATTTTAGCATATATGCTTCTGTTCCTTAGTTAAATAATTGTTAGACTGTTACTCAAAAAAATTTTGTTCTAATGCTCCCTACAATTTATATGAATCTTTGACACAGATCAGGCAGCTACTACAAGAGTTGGGTGGTGAATTCTTACAGGTAACATCATTCATCTAACCTACTTGTTTATTCTTGTTTATTTTCCTCAGATTGGATTGATAAATCTATTTAACTGTTGCATAAAATAATTGGAATACATTTTACTCAATAACAATAGGGAAGCTTTATAATCAATTTATGATCATTTGATACGATTGATCTAAACCATTTAAAAGTTTAATAAAAGGGCAAAGGTAGCCCATATAGCTTTTTCTTTCTTTCTTGTCCTTTTTTCCTTTGAAATTTATCAGGAAAACTTCAAGTTTTAAGTTGATGTTCGAACAAAAAGTGTCTAATACCGGAAAATCTGGAAGTATTTTGAATTATCAAACCCAATGCCTTAATAAGAATATGAAAGTTTTATATTTTTTTTATTTAATTTTAATTTTATGGTGGACAAAAAGATTATTTGAAGAATGCCTGACCATCTAGATAAGAATTTCACAAATATGTCTAAGTTTTGTTTTTGTCCATGCCCTTCCATCCGAGCTGTGGTTTGTATTATTTTTAATTTTTCATATGATAAAAAATGTCATCATTATTATATACTTGACAGTTAATGTATTAATTTATCTTGTTCTTCTGGCATATATATCCTTGCAGGTTATTTTTTGTACTGAAGACATGATTCCCTGCTTACTTTGCGAAGCAATGCATACAAGTCAACCAAATTTGGAAAAACTGGAGGTTGATTTTTTTTTTTTTCAATATCAATATTATCTCCAAATATAATTTGCAGCATTTGCTTATGTGTCAACTTCAATAAGAGACAATGAAGTGCTTAAGATTAATCAGTTTTTTGGTAGAAAGCCTAATGATGATTGGATAATGGTTTTTGTTTGTGTAGCCAAAAGATATTCTTTCTTTATTTTCTTCGAAATTATTAATATCATTTTCCAAGGATATATGCAATAAGCACAATATTGTTCACATAGTAAAATGACAAACTTTTTTTTTCTTTTTTCCCTAAGCACAATTAAGGTGATTAAACACTACAATTGTTAAATAGATAATAGGCTGAATTTGGCTATCCTGTTCTGCAGATTGCGAAGTCATTGCCACGGATTTGCTTCTTGTCTGGCCTTAGAGGGGAGGAGATGATGATGTTCATTGATGCTTTTCCAGAAACAGGTACTTTTTTCTCTTTTCTGATGCTGTGATCTGGATGCTGATACTAGTTCAATTCCATATCATGTTACATGGAGCTAACTTTAACAGTTATGCTTATCATGAAACAAACACGACCATCTCTTTCATTAAATTCAGGGCTAGAACCAGCTGTATTTGCGGCTCTTGTTCCGAACAGCGCTGATAAATCACTTCAGGAATTAATAGATGAAATCATGGGGGACCATCAAATGCTGGTGAGCTAAGCTACAAAAATTGAGTAATTTCCTAAGAAAAATTATGTTTCTAACCCAATATACTACAATTTTTTTACAGACTGGACAACAGCCCAGCTCAGCATAGGAGATTTATAAAATTTATGGTATCCTCACAAGGAAATGTACTGTGCATTAGAACAATTTCTCTATCATGGAGAAAAGGCGTAGAAGCAAGTTTTGATGTTTTATACTTCAGTGTAAAACCTAAAAAATGTTGCTATCAACATCAAGAAATCGTTTTCATACTAATGCCAAACCTCTGTATTAAATACTAGCTGGTAAGACCTTTTTTATTTTTTTATTTTTTTTTCATACAAGTACATCATAGGGAGGAGAAATTCAATTGAGATTTGAGAGCCATGAAATGGAGATCTCTCCTAACTTTCATAGAGAGCTTATCATCTAAAACTTAATTGACTAGATGTCATGAGATATAATTTGTTTCCAAAAGTATCTAATGGAGCTGAGATGACCAGCAACATTTGCAAAGCCATAATCACTCTTATCCTGAAGAAGACTAACCCTTCATCTCCGAAAGATATGCGTCCTATCAGTCTGTTACCAATGATTTATAAAATCTTGATGGAAATTATTACGAACAGGGTTAAACCTGGTTTGAAGTCTTTGATTGACTCCTCTCAAACTAGTTTTGTTCCTGGAAGGCAAATCATTGACAACACGGTGATAGTTCAAAAGGTGGCTCGCTCCATGCAAAGGAAACAAGGTAAAAAGAATTGGGTGATGATCAAAATAGATTTTGAGAAAGTCTATGACAGATTGAGATGAGACTTCATTTATGACACTCTACTAGATGTTGGTTTTCCTACAGAGATTATCCAAGTTCTTCTCAATTGTTGGTCTGCTAGCTCCATTAGTATTATTTGGAACGAATACCTGGCACCCAATTTCAAGCCTTCTAGAGGAGTGAGGAAGGGAAATCCCCTGTCGCCCTACCTTTTTGTTTTTTGTATGGAAGGACTTACTCAAGGTATCAAGAAGGCAGTCAACGATGGACTTTAGAAGCCAATTTGTTTGAACAAAGAGGGAAACCCTCTAACTCATCTCTTCTTTACTGATGACCTAATCATTTTTGCTTAAGCTTCAGTAGAACAAGTTGCAGTTGTTCAAGCTGTGCTTGAAGACTTTTGTGTGTTTGGACCATAGAGTTAATCTCGCTAAGACGACCTTCTGTGCTTCTAAAAATTTGAATGGCTAGACTTTTGACAAGATAGCTCTAACTTCTGGTTTCAAGCATTCTGAAGATTTAGGGATTTATCTCAGGGTCCCAATCATCCATGGTAGAGCTGGCATAAAGTACTTTAATTACCTTGAGGATAAAGTTAAGAAGAGGCTTGACAGTTGGAAGGCTAAAACTCTCTCTTTGGCAGGACAAGTTACCTTAGTAAACTCAGTAATAACAGTGATTGCTTCGTATGTTTTTGGTTTGATACTTGGGTAGGGGATACTCCTCTCATTTCTCATGCTACCCAAGCTAGTCCCCATATTTCGAATGATTGGTTGGTCAAAGATGTTGTGGTTTCGAACAACTGGAATAAGAGATTCATTAAGGATTTCATTCCTCCTCATATCTTAGACTTATTAGACCCTTGTTGTATTCCGCAAGATGATGCAGACATACAATTTGATTTGGAATTTATCTTTGAACTATGACTTCTCAATCTCTTCTACTTACTCTTATTTTTTGTCAGTTGCAAATAACACCAATTACTATTTTTGGAATTTATACAGAGTTGGCAAGGTCCCCGAAGGATAAGAACTTTTTTATGGCTGTGTTCTTAGGAGAGAATACTCATAATTTGGAGAGATGTATAAGGCATATGAGCTCAAATGTTTCCTGCACAATTTGTCATACAAGCAATGAATCCACTCTACATGTACTTCGAGACTGTATGGTGGCCCATGTCATTTGGTGTAAAATGCTCTCCCCTCTGTTAAGAAACAAGTTTTTTGGGTTGTTGCAGGAGTGGATGTCAAGCAATCTCCAAAACCATTTGAAAAGTCGATATCAGGTTGACTGGAGCATTCTCTTTGGCTTTACATGCTGGTATCTTTGGAAATGGAGGAACGAGTTCCTCTTTGTTCAGAAACGTACACCAAGAAATATTAAGGTTAATATCATTTTGAATTTGGTGCAAGCTAACATCTTAGCCTTTCAGGCATTTTCTAGAATTTGAGAAGTTACGAATCAATGGGTGGAGAAACAAGTCCATTGGACAACGCCTCCCCATGGTTGTGTTACTCTTAATTCTGATGGGGCTTTTAATAGAGGCAGTTCAGAGGCTATGGCTAGGGGTGTTTTGAGAGATGAACATGAGCGTTGGTTAGATGATTTCTCTATGAAATTCGGGTATTGCTCTTCATTCAGACCTGAACTTTGGGATTATACACTGGTCTTCAGCAAGCCTGGTCTAAAGGATGGAGGAAAATTATAGTTCAGGTTAACAATAAGAGTGGTTAGGATTTTTATCTCAAATTACAATCCCTCTGACAAAGATGGTGACTTAGTCTCCTGTATTTGAGCTCTTATTCACCAAGAGTTGGATATTCATCTCTCATATGTACAGGGAGGCCAATAGATTGGCTGACTTCATGACAACTTGTCCTTTTATGCAGGATAGACAACTACTGTGGCACAATACTCCTCCTAACGGGTACTGGGCTGGTGGCTTTTGATGATATTAGGGAGTTGGCTTTTGCTAGAAGAGTGTTAATCTGAGTTTGGTCTTGTTCTGCTCCCCCTTTTATAAAATAAATAAATAAAATAAAAAATCTCCGCAGTAGTTTGTCTTTTTGTTCTGTAACTTTTCCAAAACAAATTATAGAAATGATGTGAATTTGAAAGAAAAAAAATTGAAACCACCAAATGAAATCGCAATGTTGGAAGCAAAATTCCAACTGCTTGTTTGCCTCAAACAGTAGAGTCCTTGTGTCCTATTCAGGACTAAATAGGTATCTCATTTTTTCTTCTATCATTCTATTTTTGATTTCATCCTTCCGATATTGCATGAGTTGCGTTCTTGGCAATGATAGCCCTGCTCGGACTAGCTAGGAAATCATGAGACACGTACATAGAGATTGACATGAAAAAGTGTTTGCTTTATCTGGATTTAAGTTTCGGCTTATAAATCATTTGGTTAAGGTTCTAATTCCAAGCTACAGACAGTTTTGGAAAGGAATCTACCCTGACTTAGCAACTCTAACTCTTCATCATCAATTTTAATTTGAGCTTCCCTAGTCAAAAAACCAAATTGCATCAGTGAACAATTAATTGTTTCTAACTGTTAAACGCCAATAAGGTGAATCCATAATTCGAACTACAAAATCAATGGTATGTCCAATGGTATGTCTAATTATAATTCTATGGACCATGTAAATCAACTTGGATTCCTCTTTATATCAAATTCTCAATGCATAGTATCCTTCTTCCGGAGTGCATTTGAAAGAATGCTGGTAAAACATAATAAATACATTATGCATGTAATGTTACATAGAAATATAGATTTGTCGCACTCGACAAATGTATAAACTGTGCAAAGCATTTTCCTTTCATGTCCATCAACTTGGGGATGCCAAATCATAGCTCTTTTATATAAAAGATTGCTCTTGCTTAGCTTTGTCATCCTCATTTTGTCAAAAAAAAGCTTATCCTTTCGAAATTCTGGCAGCATTTTTGGTGATGACTTATCATTCTTCAATATCCCTGACCATTAAAAGGAAGAAAGAATAAACTTAAGCAGACATGCTCAAATACTTTTGCAACATGGTATGCAATGACTAAATGAGTACGGTACGGGGCATTATAAATTAAACAAGCACATAAAGCAGACAAACATACTCATATATAATGTGATAATAAAGTTAATATTATGGCTGGCAACGGGGCAGGGAGGGGCAGGGGGTGATCCCAATCTCCATCCCTCAATAACAGGGAATCTTCATCTTCGTCCCCACTAGACTAATGAGGACAAAACTATCCCCATCCCCACGCCCATGACGATCCTTTGCTAAATTTTTTTGTAAGTTGAAAAATAATAAAAAAATTATATATTAATAATATAATTTTACATAATAATATAAATAATTTAGCATGTAAAAAATATAATAATACTTAACAAAGTTATTGCCACGTAAATATAAAAGTTCACACAAATTAAAATAAGTACAAATAATACTTAAACATTCATACATTAATCATAATTTAAAAGTTCACACATTAAAAATAAATAAATATTGCTCAATTCATGAGTTGTTTTCTTCTTTTATTTTTTGAGTTTTATTTTTTGTATTTAATTGAAGTAATTAATTTATAATTTAGTTAACATAGTTAAAATTAAAAATTATTCCAAGCTAATAATAATAAATTAAATTGGTAAAAATGAGATAAATATGAAATCTTGATGACATTTTCATTTAAAAATATAAAGATTGGATAAATTTGATAATCCACACAAACTTAATTAAATATAAAACATTAATTTTTATTTGAAAAATTAAAAATTAGCTCTATATAATTATTATATTAATTTTTTAGTTTTTGGGTCTCCATGGGGCCCAGGCAAGGAGTATCTTCCTCATCCCTAGCCCGCCCCCGCTCAACAGGGAAGAAACTCTTCCCATCCTTGTCCCCGTGGGGAGGTGAAACAGGAAATCCAATCCTTGTTCGGGGCCGATCCCTGCAGAGAACGGGGATTTCCCTATCTATTGCCAAGTCTAGTTAGTACCCCAAGAAACAAGCCAAATTACTTCAAAATCTATGAAGAACAACACATATCATAGTGACATGGTGCTCACCATCACACTGTCTAACAAATATAGGAATAAGAAATAAATTCATCGTGATAACCAACAAGACAAAATAACATCTATTTCGAAAAGGGAAGAAAATCACTAGGGAACTCAACTCAACTAAATCATCAATCCCAACTCAAGGCCAACAAAATCATTGTAGGACTTATCAATGCTATTAACAACAATTAAAGCAAACAGGTTTAATATTGAACTACACTTGGTCCTAGCCACCTTTTCATAGAGGCCTAGTCTATTCATTCTCATTTTCCATAGTGAAAAAGAAGCAACAATAGTTTCTTCCCTGGAAGATCAAAATTGAAATAGCTCTTGATATTCTTAAGCAACAAAAAAATGAAAAAAGATTGAAGAACAAAACATGACTTTAAACATAAGAGCACTTTTATACATTTGAATAATCCATAACACCGAAAAAGTGCAATTCCAAGTTCCAAAGTCATATAATACTTTAAATGTTAACATTAATAAATAGTAGTTTAAAAGATTTTCAAAACCTAATGTTAACATTAATGAATAGTAGTTTGATAGATTTTCAAAACCTTAATTATGCAATGTGCCAAAAAAAAATTTAAATTTCTAATTTATGTCTTAAATTCATATCAACCACTAAAAGTGAAAAGAAGTTTTAACCTCTATTTAGCATTGTAGTTGAAATTGCTCATTTCAAAAGCACCGTCTAGGATGTTCTAGCCTAAACCACTCAAAAATTAATTAATGAGATTATATTTGAATATTATGGTCATAAGCATATTAAAACACCTTGAATGCATTCTTTTATTACTTTTCGCTACGTATCTAAGTAATTTCTCCAAAAGCGATTCCACCAGTAAACATGCCACTGATCTCAAATTTAACATGCAATTCAGGCTGTGTCTAGCCCATAAGTAGATTTGTTCATTTACAAGCACATAAGAAGTGAGGCCAAAAGTAACCCATTACACATTGAAGAAATCATTACATCCAACAAAGCTCTTAGGTTCAATTTCCTTTTTCTTCGGCAAAGGGTTTAACCTAAGATTATATCCATCCAAAAACACTACATGCATTCTGCTATAATCTAATATCCAAATCTTATTGATGAAAGGAAAGGAAAGGAAAGGAGAGTAAAATAAAAACACTAAAACCCTAATCATTACAAAACAATGAGGTAAAAAGTACTTTTCGATGTCATTCACATTCACACATAGAACTTTTTATTTTCAAATGAAGCACATAATACTATCAACAAAAACCTTCAACCTAAAAACTTGATATCAATCATTAACCAATAAAAATCAAATTCAACCATAAGAACAAACTAAAGTATACCCTATAACCCAATAAAATAAAATAAATCATACCTTGAATAAGCCACAATTTCACATCATTCCTCATTGTATCTCATCACTAAGGGGACATTTGGTTTAGCTGTTGGATGCATCTGATAGCTGGTAGCTGATTAACACTAGTATTTGGTAAAATTATTTAAGTTGTTACTATTATGATGTGAAATTACTATTAGGGGTATAATTTATTTTAAAAAATATATTTTTCTATGCAAATAGACCTCTGATAACCTTTACTAATACCTCATCATAAACAACATGTATGCTAGCCATTATAGCCTCTTTTCGGCATTCAATGTGTCTGCCTCTTAGTTATTTATTTTGGTGCACCAATAACATCATCCAAATGCCAGAAGGATCTTAAACTATAATTATTTGAGACCAGAAATCATAATAGGTAGGTATAGAAATTAAATCAAGACTGAAAAAAGAGAAAGATTCAGAAAGTTATAGTATAGAAAAGCATAATTTTTATTTTTTTCATTTTGTCTCCACACAACAAATGAGCCTCCTTATATAAAGTGCTACTCATATGATACAAATAAACTTTTAAAAGTATGATAATAAAGAAAAGATTTGCAAATTTTTATTTTACATAAAGCAAACTTTAATAATTAAAAAAGAAAAACTAATAAATAGTAAAAGCAAGCTAATTATACAAAGATAAGATAAATTATGACGAGATGCCTTTATGTTTTTTTCACGGATGGGTTCATGTACTCGTTTGAATCATAATTTGTAAATGACTCATATTCTTCTGAATGATAATTGGTGAAAGGTCCCGCCTCATTATCATGCTTTGGTTAAGATGTTTGTTGTGGTAAAATTATTGCCTCATGGATTTCCTCTTCTATCCTTAAACTATCCATGTATGCTAATGGTATGGCTTTCCATGGTGCATCATCCTCATACGTAGGTTAAATCTCTCGTGAGATATACTGGTTTCTTGCTGCTAGGAATCTCTAAAGTTCTCTAACTTCAGTGGGATGAGAGTCACAATTTTCCCAAAGAGAATATGGGAAAGTCCCATAAACTACAAACATCGAGTAGTGTTCATCCTAATGTAGAATTATGATTGAGTGCACCTTATTGCCTTATACCCTTACATCCCTATTTTTTTGAAGGATTTTGAACATGGTATGTTGCCAAACAACAATTGGTTTGAACCATTCTAAAATTGTTTTTGAGTTTTCAGGCAATGTCCTAGTAGCAATTGCATTGTACCATCGTACATAGCAAAATTCAAAATCCATATACTACATGACACACATGTACCATAGCATCTCCAGTGATTCCTCAGGAAATGTTTCAGAGAGAAGAATTTTAAAGACGTCTATAAACAGATAGTCAGGATGGAAAACTTTTGGATTGAGGAAAGTATTTCCATGCATTCAAATTGAATTTACCTGATAATCCATAGCCAAAATTTTTCTCTGTTCTTTATTCATAACCTTGATTGAAGCACAAGTATATGGAGGAATAATAGAGTCTTCCATAAAGATTAAAGGAATTGTATGTGTTTCAGTGATCAGGCTTAATATTTTGGTTGGAGGTTTGGATAGAAAATCAGGAATGAGGTTCTTGTCTCTTTTTATATATTCAAGATGGAAATTGTATTTTGAGAACCATTAATTCCACCTTAGTAATTGAGCATGTGGTACTTTCATCCCCTTGAAGTTTAGAATCTTTAGAAATGAGGAGCAATCCCTCAAAACTACAAAGTAATGACCAATTAGATGAAATTCAAATTATTTGATATCATACTTTACTGCCAATATCTCTTTGAAAGTTAAATGGTAGTGACATTTTGACTCTTTGAAATAACCACTGACATATGCACAGATTTGTCGTTTCTCATCTTTTTCTTCTAATAGAATTGCTTCCAACTACTCATCACTTGCATCTATCTAGAGAATTCTTTTTTCCTTTTGCAGTATGTTCAATAGAGGAAAATCTTTGTAGATTTTCTTTATCTTCTTTATAGTTGATTTCTCTTGTGACGATGGTGGAGCATTCTTCTTTAATAATTGCCAAAATGGTTGGGCTACCTTTGAGAAATGAGGAATAAAGTCTCTGACATAATTAGCAATTTCAAAAAAATTATTGTATTTGCTTTACTGTCAAGTCTTTATCAAGAAACTTTAATAATTATAGCCCAATATATGAACACGACTGAAATGCACCATCTTTAAATCTCACCCCCAGAAATTATATCTCTTCTTTTGTTAGGTTCATCTTCTTTTCAAAAAACATTACTCCATATTGAGTTGTTAGGTCAACAAACTACTTTAATAATTGCTCATGAATGTCGGCATCTTTTGAGAAAAGTAGGATATCATCATGTAGATTAATGTTGAAGATAAGATCAGTTCATAAATCTTAGTCATGGCCTTTTGGAGCAATGATAGACAACCTTTAGAACAAATGGTGTAATGCTCGATAATTTAGGCCACGGTCGCGGTTGAGCGAAATCTGGCACGCCGAACCGGTCGGGTCTAAATTCGGACATGAAAGAAATAAATTAAAATAATAATAATATGGGAGAAAATGTTTTGGATATTATTAATTGAGAATTTTGAAATTCGGAATTAAAATTGAGAAAAAAATAATTTTTCGCTGAACGAAATTAGAAATTGCAGTGTTTTTAACACAAAATTATAAGAAGGCATAAAAATGGAATATTCTTTATCTAAGGAAAGAAATATTCTTTTAATTAAGATAAATTAAGAGTGATTAAAATTAATGGACCAATGGGAAGCAAGATTAACAATTAATCCTAACCACCCACCTAATCCAACTATAAAAAGTCAAATTTCCATTTTTTTTTTATCATTCTTCTTTTTCATCTTGACCAAACCCACTTTCTCTCCCTTTTCTTCTTCTTTGGCCGTGACTCTCCTTCCCCCAATTACTCTTCTTTTTCTTTCTTCAATTCAAGCTAAGATTAGATGAAAAAAAAAAAAGGATTAAGGCAAAATCATCAAAGAGAAGTGAAATTTTGAGGTATGTATATTTGGCAAAAATTCAATATATAAAAATATTGATTTTAATTTTGTGATTTATATGAAATTCTGAATAATTGATTGAGAAATTAAGTGGTGATTAAATGATGCAATGAATATGAAAATAAAAATTAGAATATGAGGTTGATGCAAAAATGGAAATTGTATGATTTAATTGATATGCTGAAAAATTCGTCTTATGAACAGTATATAGTGTTTTGATCATAACTTGAGTTCTGAAAATCATTTCTGAGTGATTCTTGTTGGGTTGGAAAGTTAAGACATAGATCTTGAACTTTTATTCAGACCATTAGACATGAATATGCCTGAAATTAGGTGAAAATGTGACTCAAAATTGACCTAGAAATCTGTTCAAAAAACAAAACTGGGCAGATTTGAAATAAACGTATTTTAGGGGAAAATTCATAACTTTTACTGCACAACTCTTTTTAATGAAATTCTAGTTGGAAATGAAAGATAAGACATGTACCTATATTTGGTTAGTTTATCACTTTTCCAATTTCTATCGAAAAAGGGATGAAAAATACAGACCAAAATAAGACATAATTCTGTCCAGTAAAATACTGGGCAGATTGTAGTGAACATAGTTTAGGAGAAAATTTATAACTTTTGCTAAAAAATTCATTTTAATATGATTATAGTTTTATATTAAAGATAAGACATGTATCTAAATATTTCTAGTTGATCACTTGTTCCAATTCCATATAAAACTGGACTAAAATGACAGAGTAAAATAAGGCATAATTCTGTCCAGTAAAATACTGGGCAGATTGCAGTGAACATAGCTTAGGAGAAAATTTATAACTTTTGCTACAAAATGTCTTTTAATGTGATTCTAGTTGGAAATTAAAGATAAGACATGTAGCTATATTTTGTTAGTTGATTATATGTTCAGAATATATCTAACAATAGACGAAAAATACAGAGCATCATAAGAACGAAATTCTGTCCAGAATAGGACAGCTGGAAGAAATGTGTTGATTGTGAATTTATGTGACATAAAATGTATTAATTGAATTTTTCTTATAATTATAATGATTGAATGAGCTAGTATGAGGTTGTAAAATATTGAATGAGAATTATTGCATTTATATGGATTTTATATTAATGTTCCCTACATAATTTATGTAAATATTAATAAAGGTAACAAATGTAATTTAAGTCCTATAACATCTAGTCGAGAACTAGAAATTAGGATAAATTAGCATGCCAATAAAAGGGTAAAAATGTAGGTACTAAAAATAATAGTGCTGAGATTTAATTTAAGTAGGCACTAAGAATTAGTGTTGAGTTAAAATTACGTAGGCACTAAGAAATAGTGCTGAGTTCAAAAATTACGTAGACACCAAAAATGTGTTGAGTTGTTATTGGAAATGTAGGCGTTAAACGCCGAGTTATAAAATAATTATGTAGGCGCTGAGTATACTGCCGGATAGCAGAAACCCTGTATCCAGTATTTAGTTCCGGTCTAAGATATCGTAGGCTATTAAATAAATAACAGAAAAAAATGTGAATTATGAAATTGATATTGTGAATTTTATATTTTGAATTGTTAAGAAATTTCAAGCATGCTTAATAAATGAAATGTCATAATTGATGAATTAAATATTTTTGCATGGAGAATGGTTTTATTATTAATTGAATATTTGGCATGCTTAATAAATTAATTATAGTTTCAAAAATTTTATTTTAGAATTATTTATGTAATTATTGGATAGTTGTCAAATGTACCACTAAACTAGAAGTTTAGTGCGTGTGTTTCACGCGCAGATAAATAGAAGTAGCTGTTCCGATAGGGCGACCGAAGAAGAGGGAACCCCTAAGATCAGATTGCAACAATCTAGTTCTTTTTGTATGTTTTGAAAATTATGTTGTAAAAATTAAATTCTAAGAATCTTTTTTTTTATGTGAGTTTGTGGCATGTAGGATTTATAAGGAATGAATTTTGTAATTTTATAAATCTAGTATTGTTTTTAAATATTATGGTTTAATTGCATGAGTTCAATTAAATCAAACTATTTCCATCACTAGTTATATATTTAAATGAAAAAAAATATTAATAAATATTTCGCTAATAATAAACTCAAAAAAAATTATTACAATGATTTGTACATTGGTTGTAAAAAAACAAAAAAAAACTATTAGCACTTCCATATCCTATTAACGTTTAGTAGGGTAAGGGAACGCTACAAATGACATCACCATCCATTGGTAATGATGATTAGGAATACAAAATGTTGTCTTTTGATGATCTTCCAGATGTATTCTTACGTGTCATAACCTGATTTGAAATCAAACTTTGAAAAGATCTTTGCATCTTTGAGAAATGAATATAGTGATGAAATTTTTGGTAGAGAAATTTTATCATTTTTGAGAAAGTGATTAGGCAGCTTATAATCAATTACAAAAATTTTTCTTTCCTCGTACTTGCTCATAACTTTTATTCACATAAAATACTTGACAAGCCCAATCTGACTTTGTTAGCTTAATTAGTCATTGTTGTAAGAGTTGAAAACACTCCTAGATAGCCATGGATTGATCATTTGGATTCAATCCAGGATGAGTAGCTTTCATAGGATTTATATCTTCATTTTATTTAAATGGCAAAGAGATATAAAATTCATTCCTAGTCCAAAGAGAATTTTAACATTTTTCAAAGAACTAAACATGACTGTCTGCACAACCTTGATGTATAATTTGGGCTTGAATGTTATGGAATGGGCCAAAAATATAAACTAAGAATAAATTTGGAGTAGGGGTGTAAGGAAAAAACCATTTTTTTTGTTTAAGGCCTTAAGTCATGATGGACAACTGTGGCAATTGGTTGAGAATAACAAATTCTCTATCGGCAGCCTTAAAAAATTCTTTATAGGCTTTCCATAAGTGTTCTGGAAAGTGTTTTGGATTTGCAATGGCTTGTGGGCTCATTTGTTAATAAAAGTTATGGCTTTTATGGGCCACTCATATTTTTCTGTGAACAATTGGATAGAGCAGTAAGGGACAATCTATTTTTTGGATGTTTGGACTATAATAATTTCTTGAGCAGGATTTGGGCTTACCTCTATAGAAAAATATTCTTCTTCCGAGTCTGATGCAAATGATAGGGCTTTTATTCCCATAAGAGAATTTTCATTGAGTTCATCATCAATGCAAAAGAAAGATTCTATATCAGCTTCATCAAGATAGACATCATACTGATGCTCTAGTTGTTGGACTAGTTGAGCAGCTTGTTTTGGCCTATTTGGACATCTTTTTGCAAAATATTTTTTTTTCGCAGATATAACATTAATTAAAATTTTTATATCTTCTCTGTTTCTTTTTGAAGTACTTAAACTTCTTATGCTTCTTGTTTCTAGATCTACTTTTGTATTTGTATGATTTAAAGTGCTTGCCTTTTTTACATTATTTGCAGTCGCAATTTTTCTTATCAGGGCATTTGATCATAAGATCTAATCTGGAATAGATAGGCTCAAAACTTATGTCATTTGTCATCCTTAAAGCTTTTTTAATTTGCTTTCTACTAGAACATAAATCTTCAATAACGATCATCTTTTGATAGATTTATGCTAAAGAGAGATTTGCAAGAGCTATCCCTTGTTTTTTGAAATACCTAAGTGTGGCATTTCCAAGTTCTTTCAGAACTAAATAAATAAATTATTGCTTAAGTTTAGTATCATCAAAACTAATTTGGTAATATCTTTTAGAAATACGCATGTAATGCTTATCCAGATTTTTTCTTTTAAAAGAACAACATTAAAACTGTAAGAATTCACTTTGAACTTTTTCAAAAGGATCTGTTAGGGCTCTAATGAACTCAACTTCTATGTATGTCAAAGCAGAGACTATATTTAGAAGCTGACAGAATTGAAGTTTTTGGTATTCTATCACCCTGATCCACCATTCTCGTAAACTACCAACAAATCTGGTAGTAAACTATTGGAGAACTTCTTGGAGTGATGACCCAGTTTGAACTTTTGTTTCCAGTCAAGCATATATTTCTAGGAGTTTAGTTCTCCCCTGGCTGGGAATCACATTGTCCATATTGAACCATGGACCATTTGAAACTTTTGGATTTAGATGATAAGAAGACTCATCCATCCTTTCTTCCTACAACCCTTCAACTATAGGTGTTGCTCCTAGTGTTGCTCTAGGTGTTGATTGAGTCTATCATAATTGTGCAATTGACTTTATTGGTCCAACCATCTTAATTGATGGAAAAGATTCATCAAATGATATAGAATCAGTTTTTGAGGAGACTTCAGATGAATATGATTGTGAAAGGTCTTTTACTTGGTTTATGAAAGATGTAATCCTATTTGAAGAAGGTTGAACCATTAGTTGATAAGGATCTTGTGAATCTTGATAAGGATCTAAAAATGGTTGTTTATCTAGTCTTGGAGGAATAGGCTATGATTGGGTTTTGATGATGAAGCAAGTGGAATGATAACAGATGTTGTAGAAAGGGATATTCTTGGCTTTTTCTTTGGAGTTTTTTGTGAAATGGTTTTGGCTTGTCCGAAAATTTTCATGTTGGACAAAGACTGGATCAATTTTTGGTTGGTGAAATTGTTTTGGGTAACTGGTTCAAGTAAAGGATGGGTACTTGCAAAGGTAAAAGGGTTAAAATGTGTTTTGACCTGTAAATCCTTTACAATCTGGGCACATTGACCTTTCAACCTTGAAATCTCTTCTTGTTTTTGAACAAATTGTGGATTCATAATTTGATTTGAGATCATCTAGATAATCTCCTGATGGAGAAACATAATTTTCTTTTGGAGTCGAAGCATAAACTTCTACTACCAACTAAGTTATCGGTTTACATTAGATCCTAGTTGGTTGACCTGTTGCGAAACTTGATTTACCTTTTCATCAATTTTTTCAAGCATCTTGTTTTGAGCTAGAGTATTATCTGTCTACCAATTCAAGACAGATTCTCCAATTGTAATTTCTCTAGGTCTACCATATGGATCAAGTCTGGGTGATTTGACCCAATGAGTTTGCTTAACATGGATATTTGGATCAACAGTATCCTAGAATGGTGAAAAATAATGTTCATGAGGTTGGAACATACATATTACTGAGTCAATTCTTGCTTATCAGATCTGAGTAGTACAAGACTTTTGAACCCACATTTGTTATGGTTCATTCTTTCAAATCCATTCCAATCCTTTTTTGTAAATTGGAAGTGGTGGTGGTGGTGGTGGTGGTGAAGGTGGCTCTAGTTTCGAAGGTCTTATTTCTGGTTTCTCCCATTATGGTGATGATGGAAAAGGTATATTTGATTTGAATGATGGTGGCTCGGAGTATTTGACTATATAATCATACTTCCCTGAAGGCTGGCCAAGTAATCCAACTAATGGATAACTATCATCAAACCTTTTCTTTATAGTTTTTTTAGATGTATCTTTTTCTTTCTTGTTCTCCGTCTTGATGATTTTTTTTATAAGAGTCATAATAAGCATCTTTTCTACAATGTTTATAGTCATAATCTATATCCAATACCTTATGATTTCCATGATACATGGCATAAACTTGTGACGCCCCACTTATATATTAGGAATAATCCCACATATATAAGAAGAATGTGGATTTCCTTCTTGATCACTTCACCTCCTACCGTCTATAGTTCCAATTCCTGCGTGAGAAGAACTCACGCTAAGCTAACTCTAGCTTAGTGGTACATATAGGTATTAAGTTTTTTCCAAGCAGTCACACAAATGCATGTCTCAAATAATTCATGATACACTGAATTTTTATTTCATATAAAAGAAATAACCACATCATATAACAGTATAAACATAAAAATCATATTCAATAACTAAATTCTCATTACCTCTTGTAAGCATTTCATGTTTTGTCACTTATGTCAATAATAAATTTTTTTCACATTTCATTTCATAGTCTTTAATTAATATCAGCCCAAATCTCCTTCCCGGACTGTCCGGATATGGGGTGTGAAATAGGGGCGCTCGCGGAGCTTAAGCCACCCTACTCACCATAATCTCAAGTCAAGGGCGCTCGCGGAGCTTAAGCCACCTTGACTGAATATAATTATGTCATCTATGTATAATCAGGATCAGGGGCGCTCCCAGAGCTTAAGCCACCCTGTCCCTAAATAATATCCATATCGGTACCGTAATTCCCCCCTTAATGGTGCACCATCTATCCTATGTTAGTCCTCAGGTAGAGAAATGGGCAATTAACACAATTAATTACTTGTTTCTATAACCAATACTCATTTCATATTAACACAATCATATATTCACAATTTATTTCAAAACCATGTAATAGCATAATATTTTATCAAATGTTAACACAAAATTAAATTCATAGTTAATAACATTCTTACAACCTTAAAACATGCCATAATATATAATTTCATCATTGTGACATGTAATTTATGTCATACACACAATCATACATAAAGGCAAAACAAAATACATATATGTACAAACCTCGATAGTATTTTCTTTTTTCCAAATTATAAGTTCAGAGCTTGCTCACTTTTGATGGTCTTCTTCTTGTTGAAATCCTAATTTAAAAAATATAATTAATTAATAGCTTGATAAAATATTTATTCTTAATATAACTTAAATAAATAATTTCAATTTCTATTAAGCTAGAATAACACCTCTAAGGACTGTTGGATTAATAACTTTTCCTACATTTATCCAATTTGTATGATTCTTAATTCTGATTAACTATAACATGTAAAAATAAAATATACTAAAATTTTAGAATTTTTGAACCTTTGCATAATTTTTGGTATAATTTTAAATATTGACCTGATTTCTGCCCTTAGGCAGTTTCAAGATACCCAATTCAACAATTCATAACTTTCAATGTGTAGCTTCAATTATTCTAAAACTTTGTATACAGTTATATACATTAATTGGGAACATTTTTCATGTTTAACTCATTTCCTGATTCAGTCTCTAAGGGTCTCAAATATGGGAGGATATATAACTGGTTCAACACAGAGTATCAACCCGACCAGTTTAATTGTTCAGCTCATAACTCACAAAATACATGACATTTTAAGATGAAACTTTCACAGAAATTTATATAAGACATAGGGGTAAAACTTTGATGTTTTGAACTTTGGCCAATTCGATCTAAAAATAGGTGAAATATAAGGACGAAGTTACTGGAACTGCACAGGTATATGAAACCAGTTCAATCAATGAACAGTCATGGTTCATTTCAGAATAACTCAACCTACACAAGATCAATTCATACGAAATTTTTCCGATACCTCAATAACATATATACCTACAACTTTCATGCTTTACACAACATCAGAATAATCCAATAAGATGGTCAATTTGTATAAAAACCGTAGGTTATTGGGTTGATACGTCTCCCAGAACCAGTTTCACCTCAATAACCATATCTCTTCATATACTCAAAATCATTCAATAAAATTTGCCAGAGAGATACAAAAGACATATATGAACAACTTTTATGTTTAACACATCCTCAAATTCGAGTCACAAGATAATCAAACACAGAGTGCAAGATTTTGTCAAAATAAAACCTAAAGAGTTCTAATAACACAATAATCATGGGGAAAATATATCTTACTAAGATCAGATTTAATTGGACTGATTTTTGATGCAATTCTTGAAGAAGATGATGAGTAATTTGATCTGATATATGGAGGAAGAAAAAGGGAAGAAGAAGAAGAAGAGATGAAAGAGAAAAGAGAAATTGGGAATTCTGCCCCATTTTCCCGTTTTTGTATTCTGCCCTTTTTTTTTTTTTTTGCTGTTGTCCAATTTACTGTTCACTCAATTTTTTTTTTAATTTTAATTTTCTTCTTCTTCTTCTTCTTCTTCTTCTTCTTCTTATTATTATTATTATTATTATTATTATTATTATTATTATTATTATTATTATTATTATTATCTTCACATAATTGTTTATAGCTAATATTTTTAATTTTATTTAATCAAAAACACAATTTAATTATATGGTCTAAATTATTCAAATTAAACTCTAATTAGTGGGTGTTACAATTCTCTCCCCCTTAAGATGTTTCGTCCTCGAAACATACCTATGTATTGTCATTGAACAGGTGAGGGTATTGAGCTTTCATCACCTCCTCGCTTTCCCATGTTGCTTCTTCAATTGCATGATTCATCCATAGTACTTTCACTAATGGTACTCGCTTGTTCCTCAGTTCCTTAATTTCTCTTGCTAAAATTTGGACTGGTTCTTCTTCATATGTCAAATCTTGTCTCACCTGAATGCTTTCAGCAGGTATGATGTGATTAGGATCTGATCTATATCATCTTAACATTGAGACATGGAAGACATCATGTATTTGACTCATCTCCGGTGGTAGAGCGAGTCTATAAGCAACAGGTCCAACTCTTTCTAATATTTCATATGGTCCGATGAACCTTGGACTTAACTTGCCTTTCTTTCCAAATCGCAAAACTTTCTTCCAGGGAGATACTTTAAGAAAAACTTTATCACCCACTGCATATTCAATGTCCCGTCTCTTGAGGTCAGCGTATGATTTTTGTCTATCTGTAGCTGTTTTAAGTCTTTCACGAATAACTTTCACTTTTTCTTCTGTCTCTTGCACTAGGTTTGGTTCTATAAGTTTTCTCTCACTGAGCTCTGTCCAACATATAAGTGTTCGACACTTCCTACCATAAAGTGCCTCATATGGAGCCATCTGGATACTAGACTGATAACTGTTATTATAGGCGAATTCCATTAAAGGAAGATATTTGTCCCAGCTACCTTTAAATTCGATGACACAACTTCTCATCATATCTTCTAGAATCTGAATGACTCTTTCTGACTGTCCATCTGTCTGCGGATGAAAAGCTGTGCTGAAATTGAGCTTAGTACCTAGAGCTCGTTGTAGACTACCCCAAAATTGAGATGTGAAACGAGGATCTCTGTCAAACACAATAGAAACAGGCACTCCATGAAGTCGCACAACTTCATTCATATAAATTTCTGCCAATTTATTCAGTGGATAGTCCTTTCTGATAGGTAAGAAATGTGCTGACTTTGTAAATCTGTCCACTATAACCCATACAGTATCATATTTCTTTAGAGTCAAAGGCTATCCAGTCACAAAATCCATAGTGATCCGTTCCCACTTCCATTCTGGAATAGAAATTGGATGTAGCAACCCCGAAGGTACTTGATGTTCCGCCTTGACCCGCTGACAAGTTAAACATTTTGAAGTGTACTCTGTGATGTCCTTTTTCATACCTACCCACCAGTATCTGCTCTTTAACTCTTGGTACATCTTGTTACTCCCTGGGTGCATAGCATATTTGCTTTCATGGGCCTCTCTAAGAATCCTCTGTCTAAGATCTTCTACACTAGGCACACATAATCTGTCTTGATAGAACAATCCACCATCTAAGTCCATAGTGAATCCAGGTCTCTCCCCCTTAGAGATCAATTCAGCTAATTCAATTAACTTTTTGTCTTGTCTTTGTGCATCCTTGATTTCCTGTATAAGAGTGGGTTGAAGGTGCAACTCCGCCACCATCTTTCTGCTCAAAGCATCTGCTACTACATTAGCTTTGCCTGGATGATAGTCAATCACACAATTATAATCCTTTATTAGTTCTACCCATCTTCTCTGCCTCAAATTCAATTCTTTCTGTGAGGGAAGATATTTTAAACTCTTGTGATCTGTGTAAATAAAACACTTCTCCCCATATAAATAATGGCGCCAAATCTTCAATGCAAAAACTATAGCTGCCAACTCCAGATCATGGGTAGGATAATTCTTCTCATGCGGCTTCAACTGTCTAGAAGCATAAGCAACCACCTTTCCATCCTGCATCAATACACAACCCAATCCATTATGAGAAGCATCACTATAAATGACATACTCCTTATTAGGAATCGGCTGTGTCAAAACAGGGGCCTTAGTGAGCATACTTTTGAGCTTATCAAAACTAGCTTGACATTTATCTGTCCACTCAAATTTAACATCCTTTCTTAATAGTCTTGTTAAAGGAGAAGCCATCATTGCAAAACCCTTGACAAATCTCCGATAATATCCAGCTAAACCCAAGAAACTTCTGACCTCGGTCACATTCCTTGGAGGTTTCCAACTCATAATTGCCTCAACTTTACTAGAATCCACTTTAATGCCTTCTGCAGAGATAATGTGTCCCAAAAATGTCACCTCCTTTAACCAAAACTCACATTTTGAGAGTTTGCCATAAAGCTTATATTCTCTGAGAGTCTGCAATGTTATTCTCAAATGCTTTTCATGTTCTTCTGAATCTTTAGAATACACCAAAATATCATCAATGAAAACAACAAAAAATTGATCAAGATGTGGCCTGAAGATCCTATTCATAAGATCCATAAATGCTGCTGGAGCATTGGTCAGCCCAAATGGCATAACCAAAAACTCATAATGACCATATCTGGTTCTGAATGCAGTTTTAGCAATATCCTCTGTCTTCACCCTTAATTGATGATAACCAGATCTCAAATCTATCTTGGAAAATACTCATGCACCTTTCAGTTGGTCAAAGAGATCATCAATCCGCGGTAATGGGTACTTGTTCTTGATAGTCACCTTATTCAACTGTCGATAATCAATACATAACCTCAAAGATCCATCCTTCTTTTTCACAAACAATACTGGTGCACCCCATGGGGATATACTTGGTCTAATGAAACCCTTATCAAGGAGTTCTTGCAATTGTGTCTTAAGTTCTTTCATCTCTGATGGGGCCATTCTGTATGGTGTCTTTGATATAGGCATAGTTCCTGAAACAAGATCAATAGTAAATTCTACCTCTCTCTCCGGAGGTAACCCAGGTAAGTCATCAGGAAAGACGTCTGGAAATTCATTTACCACCGGGATATCTTCAAGATTTGAACCTCCTTTTCTGGTGTCAATCACATGGGCCAAATAAGCTTCACACCCTTTTCTCATCAATCTCTGGGCTTTCATTATGGATATGACTCGAGGATGTTGTGAAAATAATTCCCCTTTTACAATAATTGCCTTCTGATTTTCTTTTCTAAGTACCACAAATTTAGACTTGCAATCCACCACTGCTTCATGACGTGAGAGCCAATCCATGCCTAATATGACATCATACTCATGGAAAGGCAACTCAATCAAGTCTGCAGAAAACTCATTCCCATGCATAACCAAAAGAAAATTCCTAAATACTTTATTCACTATTACACTGTGGCCCAAAGGATTCTTAACTTCAATTCCATATTCTAAGTTTTCTTTAATCATATTATGCTGACTAGGTGTACTAGTGCAAATATAGGAATGTGTGGAACCCGGATCTATGAGTGCACAAATGTCAAAATCATACAATGAAAACATACCAACAATAACATCTGTTGCCGCCTGATCTTCTTTAGCTTTCATGGCATAGGCTCGGGCTGGAGCTCTGCTAGATCCAGGTCTATTCACTGTCTCTGAAACAGCCTGCCTCGGTCGGCCTGGTCCTCCTCTGAACTGAACTCCAGGCTGAGTTGAAGCTGACTAAGTAGTCTGAGTAGGTGTACCACCTGTCAAGAGTGGGCAATCCCTCCGTAGATGTTCTTTGGACCCACATATATAGCAAGCACCTGTGGCACGCCAACATTCCCCCCGATGGTTCCTATTGCAAATGGGACATACCGGTATAGCTTCCTTGCTAACCTGAGGTTGTGAACTGGCTGTAGCAGAAGGTACCTTAGAGGGCGGCCCCCTCCTAAAAGACCCTGTCTATGAATAGCTAAAACTTTTTCCCTGTCCTCTATT
This sequence comes from Triadica sebifera, assembly GCA_023653625.1. Lineage (NCBI taxonomy): Eukaryota > Viridiplantae > Streptophyta > Magnoliopsida > Malpighiales > Euphorbiaceae > Triadica > Triadica sebifera. The sequence continues at coordinate 10,227,323 of CM042898.1, read as the reverse complement.
CAGTGAACGGCTAGTAAAGAAACGACTCTTCTTTCCAGTAAATTGAGTTTCAGAAGTAGCTGACTTTTTGGAAGATTCTTCTATTTTCCTCTTTTTCCTTTTTTCAAGGCTGAGTGCTGCAGAAACTAACTGAGAAAAATTATTATGCTGAAGAGCAGTCACAATATCTCCAACCTCTTCATTAAGGCCATCTTCAAATCTTCTACATTTATCTCTTTCATTTGCAATTAATTCAGGGGCATACTTGCTCAGTCTGGTAAAATCCCGCTGATACTCAGTCACTGACATTTTACCTTGCTTGAGATTCATGAACTCTTTCTTTTTCTCATCAATATAGATCAACGGAATATACTGCTCTTTAAATTCAGAAAGGAAGGAATCCCATTAGATCGGTTCCACCATATCTGGCTTGGTAAGAACTGATTTCCACTAATCATATGCCTCATCTTGGAGTAGAGAAGTAGCAAATCTAGCTTTGTCATCTATTTCCACTTGCAACTCTTTAAAAATTCTTTCAGTCTTTTCCAACCAATACTCAGCTGCAGCTGGATCTTCATCTCTCTTACCATAAAAATCTGAAGCCCCATACTTACGAACCTTATCAATTGTTACTTTTGGTCTAGGTGGTGGCACTGGGATAGGCTGAGGAATGGCTTGTACCATCTGTTCAAATAATCCAGTCATCTGTTGTATAAATGGATTTTGACCAGGGTCAATCTGTTCTGCTGCATGCGGTGGGGGATTTGGAGCAGCATCTTGCCTTTGCACACTTGCTGCACTAGGCTGATGAGGTGTCCTAGTATCAGGAGAGCCGGTACTCTCAGCCATATCTCGTTCATCAGAAGACATCTTCCTACAATCCTACAAGTTGTCAAGAAGAAAGCCCATATCAGAATTATATAAGACACATGTATATTTAAACCTAATATCTCATTTCACACCTAGGCCTAGAAACGCCTAAACCTGCTCTGATACCACTAAATGTGACGCCCCACTTATATATTAGGAATAATCCCACATATATAAGAAGAATGTCACAAACTTAACTCGATAATCTGCTCAAATTGAATTGTTTTTTTTAACTTAATATATTTATTTATTTTGGTTTAGGCAAATTGTTCTAATTAAAAATATATAAATATATATATATATATATATCCTTATATTGTATACACATATGACACCCGATTATGTTACATAATTATTTACATACACAATATTAATATATGAGATATGTCTACCACACCATATACATAGTCAAACTAAAAAAAAACATAATAATACATAACCAACCCTCTAACTATGCTTATTGTGTCTCTGCTGATATGGGCTTGGATTTCCTTCTTGATCACTTCACCTCCTACCGTCTATAGTTCCAATTCCTGCGTAAGAAGAACTCACGCTAAGCTAACTCTAGCTTAGTGGTACATATAGGTATTAAGTTTTTTCCAAGCAGTCACACAAATGCATGTCTCAAATAATTCATGATACACTGAATTTTTATTTCATATAAAAGAAATAACCACATCATATAACAGTATAAACATAAAAATCATATTCAATAACTAAATTCTCATTACCTCTTGTAAGCATTTCATGTTTTGTCACTTATGTCAATAATAAATTTTTTTCACATTTCATTTTATAGTCTTTAATTAATATCAGCCCAAATCTCCTTCCCGGACTGTCCGGATATGGGGTGTGAAATAGGGGCGCTCGCTGAGCTTAAGCCACCCTACTCACCATAATCTCAAGTCAAGGGCGCTCGCGGAGCTTAAGCCACCTTGACTGAATATAATTATGTCATCTATGTATAATCAGGATCAGGGGCGCTCCCAGAGCTTAAGCCACCCTGTCCCTAAATAATATCCATATCGGTACCGTAATTCCCCCCTTAATGGTGCACCATCTATCCTATGTTAGTCCTCAGGTAGAGAAATGGGCAATTAACACAATTAATTACTTGTTTCTATAACCAATACTCATTTCATATTAACACAATCATATATTCACAATTTATTTCAAAACCATGTAATAGCATAATATTTTATCAAATGTTAACACAAAATTAAATTCATAGTTAATAACATTCTTACAACCTTAAAACATGCCATAATATATAATTTCATCATTGTGACATGTAATTTATGTCATACACACAATCATACATAAAGGCAAAACAAAATACATATATGTACAAACCTCGATAGTATTTTCTTTTTTCCAAATTATAAGTTCAGAGCTTGCTCACTTTTGATGGTCTTCTTCTTGTTGAAATCCTAATTTAAAAAATATAATTAATTAATAGCTTGATAAAATATTTATTCTTAATATAACTTAAATAAATAATTTCAATTTCTATTAAGCTAGAATAACACCTCTAAGGACTGTTGGATTAATAACTTTTCCTACATTTATCCAATTTGTATGATTCTTAATTCTGATTAACTATAACATGTAAAAATAAAATATACTAAAATTTTAGAATTTTTGAACCTTTGCATAATTTTTGGTATAATTTTAAATATTGACCTGATTTCTGCCCTTAGGCAGTTTCAAGATACCCAATTCAACAATTCATAACTTTCAATGTGTAGCTTCAATTATTCTAAAACTTTGTATACAGTTATATACATTAATTGGGAACATTTTTCATGTTTAACTCATTTCCTGATTCAGTCTCTAAGGGTCTCAAATATGGGATGATATATAACTGGTTCAACACAGAGTATCAACCCGACCAGTTTAATTGTTCAGCTCATAACTCACAAAATACATGACATTTTAAGATGAAACTTTCACAGAAATTTATATAAGACATAGGGGTAAAACTTTGATGTTTTGAACTTTGGCCAATTCGATCTAAAAATAGGTGAAATATAAGGACGAAGTTACTGGAACTGCACAGGTATATGAAACCAGTTCAATCAATGAACAGTCATGGTTCATTTCAGAATAACTCAACCTACACAAGATCAATTCATACGAAATTTTTCCGATACCTCAATAACATATATACCTACAACTTTCATGTTTTACACAACATCAGAATAAGCCAATAAGATGGTCAATTTGTATAAAAACCGTAGGTTATTGGGTTGATACGTCTCCCAGAACCAGTTTCACCTCAATAACCATATCTCTTCATATACTCAAAATCATTCAATAAAATTTGCCAGAGAGATACAAAAGACATATATGAACAACTTTTATGTTTAACACATCCTCAAATTCGAGTCACAAGATAATCAAACACAGAGTGCAAGATTTTGTCAAAATAAAACCTAAAGAGTTCTAATAACACAATAATCATGGGGAAAATATATCTTACTAAGATCAGATTTAATTGGACTGATTTTTGATGCAATTCTTGAAGAAGATGATGAGTAATTTGATCTGATATATGGAGGAAGAAAAAGGGAAGAAGAAGAAGAAGAGATGAAAGAGAAAAGAGAAATTGGGAATTCTGCCCCATTTTCCCGTTTTTGTATTCTGCCCTTTTTTTTTTTTTTTGCTGTTGTCCAATTTACTGTTCACTCAATTTTTTTTTTAATTTTAATTTTCTTCTTCTTCTTCTTCTTCTTATTATTATTATTATTATTATTATTATTATTATTGTTAATATCATCTTCACATAATTGTTTATAGCTAAAATTTTTAATTTTATTTAATCAAAAACACAATTTAATTGTATGGTCTAAATTATTCAAATTAAACTCTAATTATTGGGTGTTACAAAACTAGTTTTCCTTTTGCATCAAAACATGTGATTGCCAAATTCTCCTCTTCTTCATAAGGTTCAATCATGAATTGAGTTTAAAATAAAGAAGTGTTGAAGCTCGATATGTAGATCAAACAAACTTTGTTTCAACAGTTCCACATGGCCTTTTTAAGAATTGTAACTCTTGATGTTGGATAGATTGTGTATTGCTTTGTATCTTTTCATAATTAGTTACCCAAGTTTCAGACAACAACTTAAGAAGTTCAGCTCGAGAGATTTGCCTTAGAATATGCACACAAGTTGAAATTTTCTGTGCATCTACTACTATTAACAAGACAATCATTAGATATAGGTACAACCAGATCAAAGGCATGGTTTTGAACCTTATAAATTAGCTAATAATAAAGAGTTGCAGTTATAGTAGTCATAACTTTTGGAGCAACAGTAACATGTACTTGTACTTTCAAGGCTAAAAGCACATAAGGATCATTCAATGATAAAAAAATAAAATATTATGTATTACTTAATATAATAATAATAATAATAATAATAATAATAATAATAATAATCATCATAATAATAATAATAATAATAATAATAATAGAATATAATTAATTATAAATAAAAAATTTCACAAATGTGTATCTATAATTTACAAATATAATCAATTAATTTAATATATTTTTAATATAATATAGTTTATGGTGAATATAGTAATTTTGAAAATGTGTATTTTGTTTTTAATAGAAAAATTATAATATTAGAAAAAACACCAAATATTTTAAAAAGCTTCAAAATATAGCTTTTTTAATCAATAGTTATTTGAGTTTTTTTTATCAGTTATCAATTGATGTTACCAATCACTTCTGGTTAGCAGTTGAGGATAAAAAAAACTATCAGATGAATCAAATACTCTAAAATAACTCATTTTTTCATCTTCTTTCTTTCCTATCCCTTTCATTTCTCCATTCAACAACCTCTATCTGCCCTTCCATCCACCACCGATGCCGAATTTTGTTCCTTAAACGCCTCACCACTGCCTTTTCCGTCTCTCCATTCTTTCTTTGTCCTGTCATATCCACTAATTTAGATCCCGAGTCATGCAGATTGTTAAATCAACTCGTCGGTTCGACTTGAGTATAAATTTGAATTTTGACTAAAAAATAATTAAAATAATACAAATAATTATGAAAATATTTAATAAAGTGTTTAAACTATTTAAATATGTTATTTTATGGTGAATGACCTAAATGCAAAATTTGGAAAGTTTTGGGGTCAATTTATAATTTATTAAAAATTGGAGGATCAGTGAGATGTGTATCAATTAAATGCATAAATTGGACATAATTAGCATGTGGTGGCTGGTCATACAAATTCAAACAATAAAATGCACATTGACGTCTAAATATCTAGATATTTAAGATTAAAGTGGGACCATCTTTAATTATTTTTGTCTTCTTATTCTTTCATCCTTATCTATTTCTATCTTGGACTTGCTATATTCCTAAACCAGCCCATGTTTTCCCTCAATCCTCTATAGCCAAAGCTTGATTTTAGGAAGAGAAAATGAGAAAGACGTAGAAAAGTAGGTTTCATGCATAGTTGATCAAGAGAAAGCTAGAGGGAGTAAAAAAAAGATTTTAATGATATTTTTTTATGTGTTGATGTGTTTTTTGTTGGATTCTATGGAGCAGTCTGTACATATTTTACTATAACTTAAGCTCTGAGATTCTAATTTATATTTTCTTTATTGAGTTTGAAAGACATAGAGCTAAAACTTTAATTAAGAACACAAAATGTTATTTTGAATATAATTATGCTTAATTTTGGCACAAAAGTATGAATAGAAAACTGTCTATGAAATTCTGGGCAACGATTTTAATGACCAATCAATGTTTATTTTAACATATTGTTTTGCTATAGAACTACAAATTTAGTGATTCAAGTTGCATATTAAATCTAAGATTCAGTGCTAAAATTCATAAGAAGACCTTGTAATTTAATTCTACTTTTAATAAGTCCAAAATTAAGATCCAAAATAGACAATAGAATCTGCCAATAACAGAGCAGAATATGAATTGTGGAATTTGATGTGAAAAATAATGTGGACCTTATTATATTATGCAAATGATATTTTTATTGAGTAATTATGTGATTAACTAAGCCATTAAATGCATAAAATGTAAAAATTTAAGAATTATGAATTTCAATGATAATAATTAAGCCATTGAACACCTAGTTTAGAACTAGAATTTTGGATAGTTTGGCATGTCAATCAAGGGTCTATTAATGTCGGTAATAACACTTATATTAATACCGGTGTTAATACTGGTAATAGTACATATATTAATACCGGTGATGACACATATATTAATACTGGTGATGACATATATATTAATACCGATGATAATACTCATATTAATACCAGTGATGACACTTGTATGCGTATACCATTGTGCCCAAGTGCCAACTTTATTATATCTGGATGACCAACCTCATTATCTTGATTATTGGTTCCTAGGTATTATGGGTATAAATATGTTAACTTGGTATAAATAATTTATATGTCAATTAGTTGTTCATAAATATGAATTTAAATATTTAATGCTTGCATATGAAAAATTCACATTTGTATATGTATAAAGAATATGCAAAAATAATATATATATATATATATATATATATATATATATATATATATATATATAATAGATTACTTAATCGTACATATATGTACGATAACACATTATGGCATATTGCATGAGTATAGTTTATTATCTTATTTATATGCACCACTAAATCTATAGTTTAGTGTGGGAGTTTCTCTCACACAGATATAAAGATGAATAAGTCGAAGATAGCAGATAAGGCTAATGGTCACCCGACCCAGTAAAGCAGCTTACTCTTGATACTATGGATTACACAACTTTTTGTACTTTTATTTTAAAGTGTTTTTACAATATTTGTAAAATAATTGCATGTCTTATAAATAATACTTCATTATATAAAATATAATTTGTTTTCTTATTATGATTTCTTTCATTCTATAAAAATATATAAAAATAATAATGATAATAACTATATATATATATATATATATATATATATATATATATATATATAACGATATTTTAACCAATAAAGTCAGAATAACACTCTCTTATTTGACACATATTACTGGGGTGAAGGAGTGTTACATTGTTTGGTATCAGAGCCCGGTTTTGGGATCAAAATTTTTTTCAAAAATGATTATGACATTTGTGTACCCACGATTGAGTATAAAAGTTGTTGCTTACCGATCAGAGCCGTTAACTTTATGATATAGGTAGAGTATGGCTTCAGGGTCACGACAGATTATGGCCGAAAGAGGCAAAAGTAACGAGCCTATCGAAATTGAGGCTTCATAACGACCCAGTCGTCGTTGAGCTACTACATCTAGATCTGATGCTAGCTCATTATATGGGTTGTCTGTTGCTGGCATAGGACAAATAGAGCTTATGAGGAACATGATAGATTTGCTATAAAGAGAATCACAATCAGCACCCCGTCTGTGTTACGATTTGAGAGACTGAGGAAGTTAGGGACACCTGATTTCTATGGTAAATAGGAAAATGACCCCTCCATGGCAGAGTTTTGGTTAGAACGGGTAGAGAGAGTCTTTGAGCAGTTGCATTGCATGGACGAGTAGAAATATTAATATGCAATATGCCTATTGCAATATCATGCATATAAACTGGTGGCAGTCTGAGTCATAAAGTTAAGAGGCACCTGATCCCATTACTTTGGAGTTTTTTCTAGAGAAGTTCAAAGAGCAATATATTCCCCTTATTTACACAAATGACAAAAAAAGAGATTTTTTGACACGAAAACAGGGGGACATGTTAGTAACAAAATATGAAAGAGAATTCACACATTTTTGCAAATATGATGGCGGCATTGTATCTATGGAAGCTGATAAATGCCAACGATTTGAAAATGGATTGAGAGACCCGATCAAGTTATAGGTCTCAGCCCTACACATGATGAGTTTTCCTAGTTTGCTAGCATCTGCAAGAACAGTTGAGAGAGTTCTAGCAGCATAATAACCAGCATAAGATAGAGGGTTAAAGAGACTCATGTCACAGTCGAGTAGAGGACCATTAAATGGCAAGAGAGCCAGATCTTTCAGTGGCCAATTTCAGGTTGGGGGTTCCAGCAGGCCTTCTTTTTTCAGATGGGGACAACCTGTGCGATCTATTTCTTCAGCAATCAGTGTACCGACACAGGCCCCACATAGATCTCTATCTCTACCAGAATGTCAGCATTGTGGTCATCCTCATCCAGGAGAGTGTTGGTGGACGACATGAGCATGTTTGAGGTGTGGCTCCAAAGATCATATGAGAAGAAATTGTCCTTTATTATAGTATGGAAGAGGTTCAGAGAGCACTGAGCCGATACAAATGCAGGCTTTTAAACAAGGCAGAGACTAAGGTCAAGGGCAAGGCAGATGAGGCCGATTAGGGGCCAGTCAATTTAAATCAGAGACAATTAAGAGGCTGAAAAATAGTAGAGTTACCCTAGCCAGGGCGTATGCTATGCGAGGCAAAAAGGAGCAAGATGCATTTGATGTCATAATTGGTAAATTCCTTCTCTTTGGCTTTGACATACATGCATTGATAAATCCAAGTTCAACACATTCATACATATGCACACCACCACCGGGTCAAGAAGGTTTAAAACCACAGGCTTTAGAATTTGAGATTCTCATCACTAACCTGTTAAGGCACAATGTGAGGGTTAGTAAGGTGTTTAAAGGATACCCAATTGAAATTCAAGGTAGGCAATTTCCAACAAATTTGATAGAGTTACCATTCCACAATTCGAAGTGATCTTAGAAATGGATTGGTTAACTCGTTAAGGAGTGGTAGTGGATTATGGGAGGAGACATATGATATCAGAATTCTGAAACAAGATGAGATAGTGGTGATGGGTGAGAAAAAAAGATATCTAGACAATGTAATATTAGTGTTGAAAGTTCAGAAACTCATTAGTAAGGGATGCGAAACATACTTAGCGTATGTGCTTGATATGAAAAAAGTAAGTCTAAAGTTGGTAGATATTCTTACTGTTAGTGAGTTTCCTAATGTGATTCCAGAGGAGTTGTCAGGATTACTGCCAGAGAAAAATTGAGTTTACTATCGATTTGGTACTCGACACCACTCATATTTTCATTAAACCATATAGGATGACACCAATAAAGTTAAAAGAGTTGAAGATATAATTGCAAGTATTGTTATATAGGGATTTATATATGGGGTGCTCCAGTATTATTTATGAAAAAAAAATGGCGCCTTACATCTCTACATCAATTACAAGCAGTTTAATAGGGTGACTGTTAAGAATAAATACTCGCTGCCCAGGATTGATGATTTATTTCATCAATTGAAAGGTGCAACCATATTTTCAAAGATAGATCTTTGATCAAGGTATTGTAACATCCTTGACCTTTCCCATATGCATTTATGCGGCATCTCATATGCGCATATGCATTTTGCATATATAACACTTCAACACATGCATAATATGCATTTTTATTTAAATATATTCATGACATACAATTAGTTTATTTTCAAGTATTTTACAATTGTGTAGAAATGCATATGTCTGTTTTATAATATAGATGAAAATGATATGAAAGTAATATTTAATTGAACAAAGAAACTAGATTGAATTAATAAAAATTTGACATGATTAATTTAATTAAATTAAAATAAGTGATTAAATTATATATTTTTATTATTGGTTAGTAAAATTGGGTAAATGTTTATATGTATACATGAATGTATGTATACGTATGTATGTATGTATGTATGATGATAATAAAAATATTAAAATTAAAAAAAAAAGAGAAAGATACAGTAAAAGAACAGAAAAATAAAAGTAAAAAAAAAGGACGGGTGAAGAAAAAAGAAAGGGAGACAAATTTTTTTAACTTATTAAGCTAAGTCTTCTTTTTCCTCATCCTCCTCTTCTTCTTCTTCTTTGCTTCATTCCTTCAGCCTATTTCTTTGAAATTTCAGCAATATTTTCTTCTCTTTTCACTCCAAAAATTACAGCAACAAGGTTAGCTAAGGTGATTATAGGTGAGTAAACAATTATTTTGTGTTAATCTTGATTATGGTGTTTAGGATTCATAAATAGGAAGTGCTTTGTACTAAGGTTTTGATAATTTTAGAGATCGAATCCGGAGAAGTGTAAAACATAAACAGTGTTCCTTTATGACTTTGATTTATGGATATATAAATATGTTTGCAATATTTTGTGTATATAAAGAGAAATCCTCTCTCTACTGAAACTGGTCTGGATGCGAACCCTAGCTAAGTTAGCTACTGTATTTGTTAGTTTCAAATATGATAAAGCCAGTATTTTAAGTATCTCCAAACATAAAAGTTATAGATATATGTGTTTTGTATTTTTATTACAAATTTTAGCTTCATATATCACGTGTGTTTTGAGTTAAGAGGAAAAGAACCATGACTGTGCCATAGTTGCTAAGTGCCTTGTACAGGTCTAGAAACGTGTTTAATTATTTTGAGCTCCTTAAAGATAGGTTCTGTAAATTATCAAAACATAACAGTTATAGGTATATGTCTTATATAAATGTTGGGACTAATTTCATCTAAATATGTTATGTATAGAGTCAGGTATGGTCGTTAAAAATCATACTGTCCTCAAAACCAACTCTATTCTATAGCAGTAAAATGTTGCCTATAATTTGAGGGCTTTAGATATATAATTGATGAAAGTTGTAAACATGAAACATATTCCATTTGAATCCATATAAGTGTCTATAAATATTCATTGCAATATGAGTTATATCATAAGGTTTGAGGAGATTAAGTTGGTACCCTGAAACTGCCTAAGGGAAAAAAATAGAACATATTTAGAAATTCCACCAAAACTTGTACAGTGATCCAATTGGTTAGAAATGTTAATATATTATATAATTATATGTTAAGTTTAATTAGGAATAAGAATCAGATTAAATGGTCAAGTACAGAATACGGTATAGGCAAAACAATCTCATAAGGTCACACTACCTCATAGGAAAAATTTTAATTATTAATATGAATAATGTATATTAATTTGTTTAAGCCACATTAAGTTTCTCTAGTCATAAATTAACCAATTATATTTCAATATTAGGCTCAAGAAAAATTGGAGATACACAAGAAGGGGGTAGACAATAAGTTAAGGGTTGGAATCAAAGGAAAAAAGTGAGTTTAATTATCAATTGAATTCTTTAGTGCATATGAATGTTGCTTGCTATGTGATTCATATGATTGTGATGATTTTTCCTTGATAATATGATAATGAATAATTTGTGACATTTGTGGTACATATAAGTTTGTATACTTGTGGTATATTTGAGGTATATGTTTGACATATATATATATATATATATATATATATATACATGGTATATGTATAGTATATGCAAGGTATATGTGTTGGCATATGAGGTATATATGTGGTATATGTATGGTAATGTGATAAGATACAATGGTTTATGAATATGTAAGTACAAGTGCATATGCATAATGACTTAAAGGACGTTGTGACTAGTTAATCGACATTGCAAAGCAAAAGAAGAGGGCTATGGCCCAACAAATGTGCTAATGAAACAAATGATCAAGCTAGCTAGCAAATGCAAATGCAAATGCAAATGTTCATATGACAAATGTTCACATGGAAACCCGGGGCAATATCTGTTTAACCTGGTCACAACAAAATAAAATGAATAAGCATAAGCATAAGTAAAGAGAAATTATTGAATACTTGATTTTATCTATATTTATATGTTATTGACTGATGAAATGGAGTATAAAGTATGTATTAAGTATACTTGATATTTGCTATTATGAAATGCTTGGTGCTTTAGAACTCATTTGATGGTTATTCTCACTGAGTCGCAACTCACCAAATTGCATCATTTTTCAGGTAGAGAAGAGTAGTAGTTCATATTGAGGTGCATATAAAAGTTATGGATCAAAGGTCACCGGCCGAGCCTCCCAACTTTCTCTCCTTGTATTCCACATAAGCATAAGAACATATCATTTATATTTGGGGGTTAAATACTTGCATATGTATAATTACAATGAATATGTACTAAGATATATATATATATATATATATATATATATATATATATATATATGGATTCAACTTGTAAATTTACTAACTTTTAAATGTAATGTTTAAGTTATTAATATATGTGATGTTATAGACTATAATTAAAGCTTTCATATTGATTGTAAAATTATTGTTGATAATATGAGATGATTTAAAAAAATTACTTTCACTGTAAACATGAATTTTATTTTATTCTTGTTTCCTACGTGATAATTTAATATAAAAACAACATATGTGATATATAGATGTATAAGGTGTTAGGTGTTACATTTTTGGTATCAGAACAGGGATAGGTTCCAAGGGAACATGCATATGCATAAGAGCATGATAACATATGCATAATATGTGTTGAACATTATGTAATGACATAATTTCATTTATTTTAGGGCTATTATAATATATGATTCACTAAGGAGAGAGAGGCCGACCGAAATGCATGCTCACGAGGCATCACCTCATTTGCATAGAGATCAACCAGCACCAGGAGCTAGAGCTCCCGTGCATGCATCCCAATCATCAGATGCAGAAATGCCATATGAAAACCCAAAACAAGAAGTACACTGGCCTGAAATGCATAGAGAAAAGCGTTACGATAAGTTAAAAAACCAGGGTGCAGTTGATTTCTATGGCTCGACTGATCCAGTTGAAGCAGAGATATGGCTTAAAAGGACACAGAGGGTATTGAATATGATGAGATGCACTCCAGAGGAGAAATTTGATTATGCGGTATCTTTGCTTCAAGGTAATGCTTATGAATGGTGGGAGGCAGTCCCAGATAGTGATGCACAACCTCCAGTTCTAACATAGAATGATTTTCTTAGAGAATTTCAAAATAACTATATGCCTGAAGCATATAAAGATGAGAAGAGGAAGGAATTCCTAAATCTAAAACAAGGAGACATGTCAGTTGCAGAGTACGAGATGCAGTTCAACAAACTTTTCCATTATGCCACCTTTATGGTCTCTACTGAAAGAGGCAAATACAAAAAGTTTGAAGAAGGCCTCAAGTATGAGATCAGAAATAGAATCACAATTACTGATCTTGATAGTTATACCAGACTCAGAGCTGCTGCAATTAGAGCTGAAAAGTTAATGAAAGAAGCTAGAGAGCAACAAGAAAAAAGGGTGACACAAGAGTTTGCTGAAGAGTCTAGTAGAGGATATGGAAAGAAAGCTAGATATATGCCGAGCCAGTCTGGCAATAGAAGTGGGTACTCCAGTTCTAGAGGTCGAGGCATGACTTTCTCTTATCCAGGCAGAGGACAAAGTCAGTATACTGAACAGAGGCCTACTTGTATTCATTATGGTAGGCAACACACAGGTGAATGCAGAAGGCTCACAGGAGCTTGTTATTTATGTGGGTCCTTAGATCACATGTATAGAGATTGCCCAGAAAGAGCTAAATTAGCAAAGATAAGCAGAGGCAGTGGAGTATCTGAGACTACAATTGAAACACCAAGGGCTAACACTACCAGTGGGACACATGTCAGAGGCAGAGGCAGGGGCAGAACTGGTGCAGTAAGCAGAGGAGTGACCAGATCTAAGGGTCAGAATTCTAGACCCCTTCCACAGTCCAGGGTATTTGCTATGACTAGGCAGGAGGCAGTTGATGCTCCTGAAGTGGTTACTGGTAATATTTACATTTATGATATACTGGCATTTGCATTAATTGACTTAGGATCCACACATTCATTTATATCATCACATATGGCATCCAAATTGCATAAAAAGCATGAGTCATTGGGATTTGATATAAATGTGAGTACTCCACTGGGAGCAGTAGTAGTTGTGAATGAGATATGTCGTGACTATTCGATATTCATTAATAAAGTTGAATTGAAAGCTGATTTGATCTTATTATCATTGAATGAATTTGATGTAATATTGGGAATGAACTGGTTAACTAAACATCATGCCATAGTGAATTGTTTTTCTAAGGAGGTAATTTTAAAGTCCTCTGATAAACAAAGGATTGTGTTTAAAGGAGAAAGGAAGTTGGTACCTGTATGTTTGATTTCAGCAGTTAAAGCTTTTAAGATGGTGAAAGGAGGGTGTGAGGCTTTCTTAGCCTATGTGACAGACACAAGAACTCAGGATATTATGTTAGAGAATATTCCAGTAGTGTGTGAGTTCCCAGATGTATTTCCAGAGGATTTGCCTGGGTTGCCACCAGATAGAGAGATATAATTTACTATAGATTTGGTGCCTGGGGCCACACCTATTTCTATATCTCCTTACAGGATGGCACTGATTGAGTTAAAAGAACTTAAAACTCAATTGCAAGAGTTACTTGATAAGGGATACATTCAACCTAGCGTATCACCTTGGGGAGCCCCAGTGTTGTTTGTAAAAAAGAAAGATGGAACGATGAGATTGTGTATAGACTATAGACAACTTAATAGAGTGATAGTGAAGAATAAGTATCCTTTACCTAGAATTGATGACTTGTTTGATCAGTTACATGGAGCTCAAGTATTTTCTAAGATTGATCTAAAATCGGGCTATTATCAGCTTAAGATAGCTGAGGTAGATATTCCTAAAACTGCATTTCGTACTAGATATGGCCACTATGAATTTCTAGTCATGCCATTTGGATTAACCAATGCACCGGTTGCTTTTATGGCTTTGATGAATAAGGTATTTCAGCCTTATCTGGATAATTTTGTTATTGTTTTCATAGATGACATTCTAGTGTACTCTAAAAGTAAAGAGGAACATGAGATGCATTTAAGAACAGTGTTGCAGACTCTGCAAGAGAAATAATTGTATGCAAAGTTTAGTAAGTGTGAATTCTGGCTTGATCATGTTGTGTTTCTTGGGCATATAGTATCGGAAAAAGGCATAGAGGTTGACCCAAATAAAGTTAAGGCCATGGTGAGTTGGGAAGCACCCAATAATGTGTCAGAATTGCGTAGTTTTTTTTAGTTTAGCCAGATACTATCGTAGATTTGTTGATGGGTTCTCATTGATTGCTAGCCCTTTGACCAAATTGTTGAGAAAGAATGTGCCTTTCAAGTGGACTCCAGAATATCAAAAGAGTTTTGATGAACTAAAACACAGGCTAACTTCAGCACCAGTGTTAACCATCCCTACAGGTACAGGTGGGTTTACAGTATATAGTGATGCTTCTCATCAAGGCTTGGGATGTGTATTAATGCAACATGGTAAGGTTATAGCTTATGCATCCAGACAACTGAGACCATATGACATCTCATATCCAGTGCATGATTTAGAATTGGTTGCAGTTGTATTTGCATTGAAGATTTGGAGGCATTATTTGTATGGTGAGACATTCTAGATCTTCACAGACCATAAAAGCTTGGGTTACTTGATGACACATAAAGAGTTAAAAATGAGAAAAAGACGATGGTTAGAGCTATTAAAAGATTATGACTGGACAATTGAATACCATCCAGGGAAAGCCAATGTGGTAGGAGATGCATTGAGTAGGAAGGCCAGTAGCAGTGTAGCCCACTTGCAATCATCCTCTTTTCCATATTTGATTCAATTACGGTCCATGAATGTTCAATTGAATATGCATGATAGTGGATCATTGATTGCTGCTCTTCAGGTCAGACCTATATTAAAGGATAGGATCAAAGTTGCACAGAGTAAAGATCCTAAATTGTGTGAGAAAATTGAATTAGTAAGGCAAGGAAACAGTAAAGATTTTCAATTGCAAGACGATGTACTGATGTTAAGGTCAAGCATATGTGTTCCAAACATTGATAACTTGAGCTAAGAAATAATGGAAGAAAAACACAATGCACCTTATGCAATGCATCCGGGGATGACTAAGATGTATCATAGTTTAAGACCTCATTATTGGTGGTCAGGAATGAAGAAAGACATAGCTAAATACATTTCAAAATGCTTAATATGTCAGCAGATTAAGATAGAACACCAAACACCAGTAAGTAAACTACATCATTTACCAGTACCAGAATGAAAATGGGAAAAGATAACGATGGATTTTGTTTATGGATTGCCCAGAACTCCACGGAAAAATAATGCAATATGGGTAATTATTGATAGGTTAACCAAGTCAGCACATTTTCTACCTATTAGATGGGGTGTACACTTGAGAGTTTGGCCAAATTATATATGAATGAGATAGTCAGATTGCATGGCATTCCAGTATCCATTGTGTGTGATAGAGATCCACGGTTTACTTCACATTTTTGGATGAGTTTACATAATGCATTGGGAACAAAATTGAATTTCAGTACCGCATTTCACCCATAAACTGACGGACAATCAGAAAGAACTATACAGACATTGGAAGATATGCTTAGAGCATGTGTTATGGAATTCAGAGGTGTTTAGGATGAATATATAGCATTGGTGGAGTTTGCATACAACAACCAATATCATAGCAGTATTCAGATGGCACCATATGAGGCATTGTATGGTAGAAAGTGTAGAAGCCCTATCATCTGGGATGAAGAAGGAACACGTGCATTAGAAGGGCCAGAGATAGTACAAGATACAATGGATAAAATCAAAATTGTGAAAAATAAACTAAAGGCAGCACAAGACAGACAGAAGAGTTATACTGACCAACATAGAAGGGAGATGGAATATAAGTTGGGTGAAAAGGTATTTCTACGAATATCTCCATGGAAAGGAGTAATCCGATTTGGCAAGAAATGTAAATTAAGCCCAAGATACATAGGGCCTTACAAAATTCTTGAGAAGGTTGGTCCACTGGCATACAGATTGGCTTTACCACCAGATATGACTCAGATTCATAATGTGTTTCATGTGAGCATGCTTAGAAGATACAGGTCAGATCCTACACATGTACTTAAAGATCAAGCCATTGAGATTGCAGATGACATGAGTTATGTTGAAGAACCCGTGGTAATCATCGGAGACAAGACTAAACAGTTGAAAAATAGAGAAATACCTTTAGTGAAGGTATTATGGAGAAACCATTCGCAAGAAGAGGCAACATGGGAAACAGAAGAAAATATGAAAAAGCAATATCCACACCTATTTCCAGGTATTAAATTTTGAGGACGAAATTTTTAAAATGAGGGGAGAATTGTAACATCCTTGACATTTCTCATATGTATTTCTGCAGCATCTCATTTGTGCATATGCATTTTGCATATATAACACTTGAACACATGCATAATATACATTTTTATTTAAATATATTCATGACATACATTTAATTTATTTTCAAGTATTTTACAATTGTGCAGAAATGCATATGTCTATTTTATAATATAGATGAAAATGATATGAAACTAATATCTAATTGAACAAAGAAACTATATTGAATTAATAAAAATCTGACATGATTAATTTAATTAAATTAAAATAAGTGATTAAATTATATATTTTTATTATTGGTTAGTAAAATTGGATAAATGTTTATATGTATACATGAATGTACGCATATGTATGTATGAATGATGATAATAAAAATAATAAAATTAAAAAAAAAAGAGAAACATACAGTAAAAGAACAGAAAAAGAAAAGTAAAAAAAAAAAAGAAGAAAAAGGGACGGGTGAAGAAAAAAGAAAGGGAGACAAATTTTTTTAACTTATTAGGCTAAGTGTTCTTCTTCTTCCTCCTCCTCTTCTTCTTCTTCTTTGCTTCATTCCTTCAGCCTATATCTTTGAAATTCCAGAAATATTTATTCTCTTTTCACTCCAGAAATTACAGCAACAAGGTTAGCCAAAGTGATTATAGGTGAGTAAACAATTATTTTGTGTTAATCTTGATTATGGTGTTTAGGATTCATAAATAGGAAGTGCTTTGTACTAAGATTTTGATGATTTTAGAGATCTAATCTGGAGAAGTGTAAAACATAAACAGTGTTCCTTTATGTCTTTTATTTATGGATATATAAAGATGTTTGCAAGATTTTGTGTATAGAAAGAGAAATCCTCTCTCTACTGAAACTGGTCTGGATGCGAACCCTAGCTAAGTTAGCTACTATATTTATTGGTTTAAAATATGATAAAGCCAGTATTTTAAGTATCTCAAAACATAAAAGTTGTAGATATATGTGTTTTGTATTTTTAAATCAAATTTCAACTGCATATATTATGTGTATTTTGAGTTATGATGAAGAGAACCATGACTGTTCCATAATTGCTAAGTGCCCTGTACAGGTCTAGAAACTTGTTTAATTATTTTGATCTCCTTAAAGATAGATTCTGTAACTTAGAAAAATATAATGGTTATAGGTATATGTCTTATATAAATGTTGGGACTAATTTCATCTTAATATGTTATGTATAGAGTAAGTTATGGCCGTTACAAGTCATACTGTCCTGAAAACCAACTCTGTTTTATAGCAGTAAAATGTTGCCTATAATTTGAGGGCTTTAGATATATAATTGATGAAAGTTGTAAACATGAAACATATTCCATTTGAATCCATATAAGTGTCTGTAAATATTCATTGCAATATGAGTTATATCATAAGGTTTGAGGAGATTAAGTTGGTACCCTGAAACTGCCTAAGGGCAGAAAATAGAACATATTTAGAAATTCCACCAAAAATTGTACATTGATCCAATTGGTCAGAAATTTTAATATGTTATATAATTATATGTTAAGTTTAATTAGGAATAAGAATTAGATTAAATGGTCAAGTACAGAAAAAGGTATAGGCAAAACAGTCCCATAAGGTCACACTGCCTCATAAGAAAACTTTTAATTATTAATTTGAATAATGTATATTAATTTGTTTAAGCCACATTAAGTTTATCTAGTCATAAATTAACCAATTATATTTCAATATTAGGCTCAAGACAAATTGGAGATACACAAGAAGGGGGTAGACAATAAGTTAAGGGTTGGAATCAAAGGAAAAAGGTGAGTCTAATTATCAATTGAATTCTTTAGTGCATATGAATGTTGCTTGCTATGTGATTCATATGATTGTGATGATTTTTCCTTGATAATATGATGATGAATAATTTGTGACATTTTTGGTACATATAATTTTGTATACTTGTGGTATATTTGAGGTATATGTTTGACATATATATATATATATATATACATGGTATATGTATAGTATATGCAAGGTATATGTGATTGCATATGAGGTATATATGTGGTATATGTATGGTATATGTGATAAGATACAATGGTTGATGAATATGTAAGTACAAGTGCATATGCATAATGACTTAAAGGACGTTGTGACTAGTTAATCGACATTGCAAAGCAAAAGAAGAGGCCTATGGCCCAACAAATGTGCAAATGAAACAAATGATCAAGCTAGCTAGCAAATGCAAATGCAAATGCAAATGTTCACATGACAAATGTTCACATGGAAACCCGGGGCAATGTCTGTTTAACCTGGTTACAACAAAACAAAATGAATAAGCATAAGCATAACTAAAGAGCAATTATTGAATACTTGATTTTATATATATTTATATCTTATTGATTGATGAAATGGAGTATAAAGTATGTATTAAGTATACTTGATATTTGCTATTATGAAATGTTTGGTGCTTTAGAACTCATTTGATGGTTATTCTCACTGAGTCGTAACTCACCAAATTGCATCATTTTTCAGGTAGAGAAGAGTAGTAGTTCTTATTGATGTGCATATAAAAGTCATGGATCAAAGGTCATCGGTCAAGCCTCCTCACTTTCTCTCCTTGCATTCCACATAAGTATAAGAACATATCATTTATATTTGGGGGTTGAATACTTGCATATGTATAATTACAATGAATATGTACTAAGATATATATATATATATATATATATATATATATATATATATATATATATATATATATGGATTCAACTTGTAAATTTACTAACTTTTAAATGTAATGTTTAAGTTATTAATATATGTGATGTTATAGGCTATAATTAAAGCTTCCGTATTAATTGTGAAATTATTGTTGATAATATGAGATGAGTTAAAAAAAATTACTCTCGCTGTAAACATGAATTTTATTTTATTCTTATTTCATACGTGATAATTTAATATAAAAACAACATATACGGTATATAGATGTATAAGGTGTTAGGTGTTATAGTATCATCAGCTAAAGATCAAGGAGTCAGATGTACTAAAACAACATTTTAGACTCATTATAGTCATTATGAGTTCCTAGTTATGCCTTTTGGATTGACGAATGCACCAGCAGTTTTTATGGACCTAATGAACCAAGTGTTCAGGCCATATTTTGATCAATTTGTAGTGGTATTTATTGATAACATCGTTGTGCACTCTAGAGACTGAGAAGAATATGATCAACATCTCATAATAGTGCTACAAATATTGAGGGAGAAGCAGTTGTATGCAAAGTTATCAAAGTGCGAGTTTTGGCTTGAAATAGTCAGTTTACTGGGTCATATAGTTTTAGCATAAGGCATTTGGGTTGACCCTAGTAAAATCGATCCTATTCTTAATTGAAAACCACCTCATAATGTGATAGAAGTGAGAAGTTTCCTCGGATTAGCCAAATATTATAGGAGATTTATGAAGAAATTTTCATCCATAGTGACTCCTTTGATATGACTACTACAGAAATATATTCTATTTGAATGGATGGATAAATGCCAAGCAAGCTTTGATCAACTGAAGACAATGTTGACTGAAGCACTAGTGTTAACTCAGCCCAAACCTCGAAAGGACTTTGTAGTGTACAACAATGCTAGTCATAATGGGTTGGGTTATGTCCTTATGCAAGAAGAAAAAGTGATTGCTTATACTTTTAGACAGCTTAAAACGCACGAGCTTAATTATCCAATGCATGATTTGGAGTTAGCTGCTATTGTTTTTGCTTTGAAGATCTAGAGACATTATATTTATGGAGAAAGATGCTATACCTATACAAATCACAAGAGTCTCAAGTACCTTCCTACATAGAAAGAATTGAATATGAGACAACGAATATGGTTGGATTTGATTAAAGATTATAACTGTGTGATTGACTATCAGTCAGGAAAAGCAAATATGGTTGCAGATGCACTAAGCAGAAAGATTTTTGCTGAGATGTAAGTACAATCCACCTTAATGCAGGGGATTAAAGATGCTCAAAGGCAATATGAGAAACTATTAGAGATAGCTAAGGCAGTGAAAAAGAGAGAAAAACCTGGGTTTTCATTGATGAAAGATGGCACAGTGTATTTCAGGAATAGGATTTGTGTGCCCAGTATAGAAGAGTTAAAGTCTAATATTTTAAAAGAAGCACATGAAACGGTATATACAATGCATTCAAGCAGGAATAAGATGTATCAAGACTTGAAAACTCAATACTGGTGGTCAGGAATGAAGAAAGATATCACAGAGTGTGTTGCTTAGTGTCTGATCTGTCAACAAGTGAAAATAGAATGTTAGTTGTCCATAGGATTACTATAACCAATACCAGAATGGAAGTGGAAAAGAATCACAATAGATTTTATGTCCAATTTACTGATGACTCAAATGAAACATGATGCAGTGTGGGTGATAGTGGATCGATTGCGAAAGTCAGTACATTTTCTACCAGTTTGGATGATTATACATTGAACAAACTGGTCGAGATTTATTTAAATGAGATAGTAAGACTTCATAAAGTACCAATGTCTATCATCTCCGATAGAGATCCTCGCTTTATGTTGCAATTCTGGAAGAGCCTGTAATAAGCTTTAGGATTTTGACTCAGTTTCAGTACAGCCTTTCATTGACAAACAGATGGATAATATGAGCAAGTAAAAACTTATTGATCCAAAACCATCAAAATCGTGCAATCCCATTGCACTACCAATTAAAATTAATTTTAATTGACATAAGGGGGTTCTGATACCACTGTTGGGTTTTGAAGACAAATCTCATTCATAAAACGCATCGGAAAATAAATTTTTCAAAACCCAAAACAAGAATCTTGCTTGTGCTATTAAAACTAATTTATCAAAACATAGATGTAAGAAATTATGCCTTGTAATTTCTAGATTTATTCTTCAAATTTTCACCTTATTAGATTGTTGCAAACCAATCCTTATCACTATCTATCTAGAACTTGCTATACTCCTAAACCAGCCCACATTTTTTTGTCAATCCTCCATAGCCAAAGCTTGATTCTAGGAGGAGAAAGTGAGAAAAGCATGGAAAATTAGGTTTCATGCATAATTGATCAAGAGGAAGCTAGATGGAGTACAGAGAAAGGTTTTAATGATTTTTTTTTTTTTGTATTTTAGAAACTCAAATTGACAAGTGAAAAGAAAGAAAGAAAAGTAAAGTTTTAGGTAAGTGCAAAACTTAAGGCAATAACATATATTTTATCATAAAGTTGCATGAATTGAGTATTTAGCTTGTAAATGATTGTAAATTAGTAGTATTTGGTGATAAAAAAAATCTAGAAATGCATGTTTGCTAAATTTAGAATTATATTCTGTAAAAATTGAATTATATGTTAATGTATTTTTTACTGGATTTTATGGATCAGTTTGTACATATTTTACTCTAACTTGTGAGGGAATAGTCGAGGTTTGAGATGTAAAGGGTGGATTTTGAGGGAGCTAGGCCCGTTGAGTCATTGGATTTAGGGGTTGGCTCAGATGGGTATGAAGAAGAAAATGAGGAGGGTGATGGTATTGACGTGGAGGCAGAGGAATAATGGTAGTAGAAAGTTTCATTTTTGTTATTGTCACTGTCATACTTATGCCCCATTCTTCTCCTTTCTTGTGATCACTCTTAGCTGAATGAGAACAAATTACAGAAAACTTCCTTAAAGTTTTAACGAATTACAGCAAAAAAGTAAACTTTAAAAACTAATACTTCATGTCATTTGAAATAATGCTCATTTATTTGATAATATATGAATTTCAAATATTGTTGTACAATATACTACATGATTTTTCTATATTTGATATATTTTTGTAAAAACTTTTTAAGATTTCATGTAAAATCTAATGACTTTTTATAAAAATTTAGGATTTATACTTGTTACCAACAATTGTAACTACAGAGCAACCAGTACATTTAAGTCACAATCTTCCTAATTGTTATCTCAAATAGTATTATTATCAAAGTACATGAGGTAAATTATTAATTTTTTAAAATTTTATTTATGGTTGTAATTTGTTAAATTTCAGGAAATATACTGTAATTTTTCTACATATGATATTCTATTGAATTGATTCGCAAATACTTTAAAGCCTTCTAATAATAATTTTGGGGGTAAGGTGGAAGAATGTCCCTAAAATAGTCTCAATAGATTTCATCTTGGGTGTTTGGAATTGATATTGGACATTTTTTACTTTTTTTATTTAATTGATTAATTTTTTAAAATTTTTATAAACTGTTTTTTTAAAATTTGTTGTAAGAAAAATATTTATTTATTTATTTATTTTCCAAGTCAAATTTTATTATTTTTCTTAAATTCAATGCCAAAATATTTTGGCTTAATTTTGAATTTGTTATTGCAAAAGTAGCTTAGATATGACATGTTCTTTAACTTAGTTAGCTTTGATTGTCAGAACATTTTTAATATTGCTCTTTATTTCAATGAACATTTTTTATATAATAGAAAGTATTCTAGATAATTTCTAAACATATAAAATTCAATAGATATTTTATATTTTTACTTTTTATTTTATTTTATCACATATAAATTAATATTTTTTAAAAAAAGTAAATAATTTTTATTGTAATAAAATAAAATTATTTTTAGATAAACATACCAATAATAAAATAGAACATACATAAAAAAATAAAAATTTATTAATTATCATTAGAATACAAAATAAAGTTTGACTCTCTATATTAACATTTCTTCTAGATAATATTTTTAAATTTTGTTATGAAATTTCTTCTCAAAAATTTTAAAGTGCGTTTTCCAAATCAGCATAATTCCTTGGTTGAATTTTAATTAGTTCAATTTAAATCATTGTACAAAAATCTCTTATAATTACATTTTTTTTATTATTTAATTTTTTATATTTTCATTCGACATGCAATTTCATTACTTTTAGCATTCAAACAATTTTATAATCAAATATATATTAAAAAAAGTAAAAATTTTAGTTCCGATTCTGACCTTCGAGCTCGACGTTGTTCCCAAATTTAACCAAACATCCCTATGTTTTTATGTATCCATATCAGATTGTAAAATTTTGAGATAACTGGAGGGCCAAAACCTGTACTTCGAAACAATAATAATAATACATCTTTGTTGGCTTTTAGCTGAGCTTATATCATGGTGGCTTGTAGGAACAAGGAAGCAGAAAGGATAGATTTTGAACTGGTTTGTGTGGCACTGCTATAGCTTGAACCTTGGCGAGTCCGAATCTTGAAGAGTTTGAGAAAGAATAAAGGAAAAGAACCTGCATCGATCAATAACGTGAAGATTTTAATGGGTTGTTTCTCACTCTAGGGCTGACTATAAGCGATTTGCATTATCTATTTGTTTATTGATTGAGTATGTTGATTGATACCAATATCTTGGCATTATCTTGGCATTATGAGTACTGGGTTTTGTTTATTTCTTGATTTACTAATGTGGGTATGGATTTCGATGATTAATCTGTGGTTTAGTGTGATTTTTGGTGTTTGGTTATGCCTTTTTTTCGGTTGGATAAGGAATAGTTACTTGAAATAGTTATTCTGGGAAATTCATAAGAAATGGGAAGCCAATTTAACAAAGTAAATTTTATGATAAATTATTAGAATATGACCTAATTTGTTGGAGAAAATTTGTTCTGTTGAACTATATAATTCTTAAATTACAGTATTTGTCTAAAAGAAAAAGGCTTTTCCATAAAGGGTTATGATCGAAATTGCTTCCTGAATTTCTGCTTAATGTCAATTGCACAAGATTATGTGCTGTAATATGACTATGGAATTGCATGTATCATATATGATAAAAAGCGCAAAAGTCAGCAGTTGACAATGAAATGTTTTGCTACATTATAGTTTTTGGGATTTAATGGACTTGGAGTATCTTGAGATTGCTCAAGATTTTTGATAAGGGAATAGTGGGAAGTTTGTCCTATGAGACAGTAAAATGGATTGAAACGATTTTTGTTGAGTCGTATATTATGTGATAGGTTTAAAGGATGGTAGATATTTGGGAGGAAGATAAGTGGTGCTTCTTTTTATTTCTCATTTTTGTTTACATTGAAAGGTAATCATGCAGCATAATTCCTGTCAAAAACTTGGAACTATACCTCCAACAATGGTAGACTAGATGTATATCTCTGTGCTAGAGAACATTCCCGTGAAAGCTTGAAGCTGTACCTTCAATAAAGAATCTTCTGTTTGCATGGTTTCTTTTGGGTATTTCGTCTTTGAAACATTATATATTACAGAACACTTTGAAAGATATAGTTAGAAGTTATGAAAAAATATTTATTTTTCTATATTAAAAAATATGGTTATAATTTATAGCAAAATGGGAAACAAAATTATGTTAACCATTCTTAAGGGTGTCATGATGCAGATGCTGACTTCATAGATATTAAATTTAGTCTGAAAAATTTTCACTTACCTCATATGGTTGTTACCATTAGTTATCCAAGTATGGAAATTTGGAATACTACAAATGGGTGAAGGCATGAATGCTTTTCTTTTGGAAGTGGCTAATAAATTAGTTTATGAAATAAGTTAAGCAATGATGATGGCTCCACAATTTGCACTGAGATTAGGCTATATATAAGGTGTTGTTATGAATCCTGTTTAGAATTTTGTTCAGTTTCTGAAATGGGCATTCTGGAGATTCTTTTGTAAGTTCCTAGTTCTTTTTTTTAAACCCCCTCTTTTTTGTTAATTCAGAAACCAAAACAAATTATTTTTTGTTAAAACAATAAATCTAACATCACCTGAATGTATATATATATAAACATGGCATCCATGTACAAAGGTGATTTATTTTGAGTCTTGTGATATGTAGAATAATAATTGCAAGGTTTTTAGTTTTTATGTTTAGGCGATTGCTGTTGCCATTAAGTGGCCATATTGCATGAAAATGCTGAACAGATACATACATTTGTCAATCTGTTTCTTCTTGTTTGACTATCTCTTTCTTTGCTGTTGAAATGCACATACATTTGGAATTTTGGAAAACCAGTAATGAACTGCCATTTTGCTCAACAAGATGCATGGATTCTCCACTGTTGATGGGTTTGTGGAGATAACTGAAAACTTGGCAGAGATGATTAAATACGTGGCAAATGAACCCTCTGTAGGGCTTTTCTATGTTCAGCAGCACACACAAAATGCAATTCCCAATGTTATTAACCTGAAGAATAATATTGCGGAGAAGTCACACGAAACAATTTTACATACTGAAGACACAGAGGATTCTATCACCGTGGTGAGATCAATGAAAGATTGTGGTTCATCCATTGCAGATGAGATGATTAAAGACATCAAGACATCTCTGGCACTAATGTCAGAAAAACAACCAAGAAGAGGTTTAATCCATAATGCAACTTCAGGTTTTCAATTGGGAAGAACCAGTTCATGGGGGACAGCTAGTTGGGGTCACAATGGAATCCAGCAGGAAAGCAGAAGAACCGGTAATTATTTTTCGACTGTGCTTAGGACTGCAAAAGAAAGGGCCAGCAGTTTCAAGTGGACACAGCTTGATCCAAAGACACCAACCCCGCCTAAGAAGCTACTGCCTAATCCTAATCCATTGCAGTTGGTTGCATCTGCTAGTACTAGTTTGTCAATGCCTGATGTGGAATCTGATGAACTGCCCTTGTCAAGTCAGGCTGCTGATGAGCTACAAGCAGAAGATGAACAGGTTGAGAAGAACTTGCCATCTCGTAATATATTGTCACAGTTAGAAGACTATGATGACTTCAAGGCTGATAAAGAAACGAAACTAGAGAATTGGTTGGAAGGGACTAACGGCACTAATAAACTGGATCAGATTGAATAGGGATAGTGACTTGCTGAAGTGATTTTTCTTTTTTGTTCCAATTCTTTAATTTTTATTTCTCGTTATTCTAGCGACATATTAGATGATGAGGAATGTTTTACTTGTACAATCTGTTGTTTGTAATATACCTATTCCTGGATGGTGATGATTTGTATCAGAATAAATTTCTATGACCAGCCCTTGGACATTGCTGGAACAATTCTATATTTATTGGCATTTGAAATGTTCCCTTCTTTTTGTCAAGTGTAAAGTTTATTTAATATTCTAATATTATTGTTCAAATTTGATCTAACCAAGTATTTTTCAAAAATAAAATGTTATTTATACGTTACGTCAAAATAGTTAAACTTAGATAATAAACAAAAAATATGATGTAAAAAAAATTAAAATTTACCATATAAATAAGAACAATATTAATTAATTAGATACGTATAATTTATAAAAGGTTGACATAATGTCATAACAAAATTTTTATGAAATACAAATATAATTCAAATTTTATAATAAAATGACAAATTAATAGTTGGACAATATTAATGTTGAGCAGCAGCCAATTACCAAAAATCTGTAACAAATAATAATAATTTTTTTAAAATATTATAAAAACATATTTTAAAAAAAATAGAATTCCCATTTTATTCTTTTAAAAGTATAGATATGCAATTAATCAATTTTTTTTGGTTTGAAGAAGAATGATCTAGTCTGAAATGTATAAAAAAAATATTTATTTTTATTTTTGTAATTATTTTTAAATTTATATATTAAATAATATGCAATTATGAATATAATATATATTATGTACCTGATATACGCCTTTTTAATTGATGATTTGTCCACATTGTGTACTGACTGCCTACAACCATGACTATCTGCTGATTTTTTATTAGTAAATGATTGGAATCAGAATAATTAAATAAAATTATAGGATGAGTTTCAGGCTAATAGCTAATAATTATTTTTTATATTATTTCTTTCAATAATAATTATTTTTTATATATAAATAAGCTAATAGCTTTGAAAGGTAACACCGACCCATTCTTTTTCTTTATATTAGCAGATAAAAGTTAAAGTTGACATATGTGATCATTATAGTTAGCTTACAAATCAAATGTGTATAAGAATGTTTAATGTGAATTTTACACTAAAATAATGTAGTTATAGTGTTACAATCTCCAACCAATAATACAAATTTGTATATTAAAAACAACTACTTCCCTTTTTCTTCCTCCACCTACACCCTATAGTTACCGCTACTACCACAAATGAAGCCGATTTTTTTCCCTTTCTTCTTCTCTGCTCTCTCTATTTCTTTTCTTCTTCCTCCTGATCTCTTTCTTCCTTTCTCTCTCCCGATCCCTTTCTTTCCTTCTCCCTTCTTATCCTTCATCTTCTTTTTCCCTCTCTTCTCCTATGCTCTCTTTGTTTCTTCATTTTTCTATGTCAATGGGTTTATGAAACAAAACCAGAGAAGAATAATGAAATGATGTAGCTACATAACCTCGCCAAATATGATATCTGACTATAACAAATGTCATTTTTGATGAAAAATATGGCGTCGGTTGGATATGAGAATGTGAACGTCATTTTTATTTTTATTCCAAATGAATATCATTTTAACGCTCGGTTGGAGATGCCTTAATAAACCAAACGCTTAAACCAGCTCAAAAAGAATCTATATTTTGCATTCATACTATATAATAGAGTCACAGAGGATCACTATGGAGTGCAAATAAAATAGGATTGAAGAAGATCAACGGAGGCATCAAGGAAATTAGAGATTTGTTGAAGGAGGTCTTTTGGAAGCAGGTTCATACGACCATTTGTTGGGTCTAATTTTCCCAAAAAAGTGAGAAAATTTGGGTAAAGTGAAAGGTAGGAGCTGAAGGAAGTGTAGGAAAGTATGACGTTGGGAACTATCTAGAAATAACCTAATGAGCGGTAAAATTTTAGAAACACATAATACTTAGGAGTGATTAACATGGATTAAGATGATATTAGGATAGACAAATAATAAATTTTATTTTAATATTTAAAATAATTAGTAACATATGTATACATATGGTATTATAGATAGTGACATGTATATAACAAGTGTCAATAACAAAAATTCCAAAACATTGTTTTGTAACATTGCTTGGAAAAAAGTCAAAAAAGAAAAAAGAAAAAAATGGGTCGAACTAATATGCATGTAGCTCTCGCATCGGAATAAAAAAATTTAAATAATAAATAAATCAAATAATATGAAAATATAATAGAAAAAAGTAATATAAAATATAAATATTTTTTAAAACAACAAAGAAAAAGAAAAACATCAATTGAATAATTTAACTGATCCGAATTCATAAAAAACAGAATGTGAAATACTCATCTTCATACAAATACCATGGGTATAGTTAAAAAAAATGAACCCAAGGCCATAGCTTTCAATTAATTAAAAAGATTTATAATATTCATAGCAATTAAAAAAGTTATTTACAAATTCATAATTAATTTTTCTAAGTAAAATATAATTTGATTCAACTATATTTAGTAATTTGTTTATATGTGAAAAAAAATAAGTTCATTTTTATGTGTTAAAAATAGTATATAAAATATTTCGTATGTGATTAAAAATTCATAATACTAAAATTATTTAGATATTATTTAGAAAATGATTGAAACATTTAAATGCAATTAATTAATTGGTGATTGGACCTATTTTGGAAAAGCATAAGACAGAGGCATAATAAATGGTAGAAAATAATAATAGAGTTATAAATACTTTTTCCACATGATTTTGATAGCGAATCCATCACGTTCGACTTTATCTTATTAACTAAAAATAGTATAGAAAAGGGCAGAACAAAGAATGTGTCACGTAACTTGCATTCGTGGCAAAAAGTCACTGCTACCAAATATTTTCAAACTTTAGTATTTTTTTGAATTTTAACTGTTTACTATTAAAGATATTTATAAACAAATTCAAACTCACGAAACCCACTTAATTTTCTCTTTCAACACCACTATGTCAAGAAATGTTTCAAAAATAATAATCCTTTGGTAATTCTAAATTTGGGTAGACAACTTTTTTGTTTTTTTTTTTGTTATATATAGTTTTGGATCAAACTTCTTGTTAATATATGACATTTATTTATAAAGATTATAATATACAATATCTTATTAGAACTTAACTAATAATTTTATTACTAATTCTTTTTTAAAATGACAAAATTTTGTAAAAAAAAAAAAGATAAACATAAAAAACTATAATTTCCTCATTATAAAAATGCCTCATCATCATAATACAAAATTTTTACTTTTATGTTGTTTATATAGTATTATATTAACACCATTAAAAATATAATTTATTTTTTAATATAGTTTCTATTTTTAATTTATATTTTATTTGTACTGCATGTGTATGTGCATTATATTTTTAACTTAGTATGTTACTAAAAAATAAAAATTAAGAATAGAAAAGAAAAAAAAAACAATTTTAACAATTATTTCAAAAAAGAATAAAATTTAATTATATATATTTATTATAAAATAATGGATATTAAAATTATTTTGATTATTATTTATAATATTTAGTCAAAATTTATACTTAATAGAAGTGGAAAAAAAAAAGAACATTAATTGCAAATTAATTAGGCGAAATCAAAAATTTGGACTAAATCGGAGAAACACGAATTTTATTTATGTGAAAAATTTGTGAAAATTAAACTAAAAAATGCATAGAGTAATTAATGACAAATTTTATGGAGTATATTATTAGTTGTGAATATTTAGTTTGGAGCACGGATTGGAGAAAAAAAATTATTTATGGATTAAATTTAATAAAAGAGATGTATGGGAATTTAATGGAGATACAAAAAAAAAGGATTAAGATTAATATAGATTTAATTAATATAAAATGCAACTAATAAATTTCTTGTTAATATATGATATTTATTTTTGAAGATTATAATATATAATATCTTATTATAACTCAACTACTATTTTTATTTTTATTTTTTTAAATGACAAAATTTTGAAAAAATATAAACATAAAAAATTTAATTTCCTCATTATAAAAAATGCCACATCATCGTAATATATTTTTTTATTTTTATATTATTGAATCTCAAGCAAGGTAAAATGTCAGTGACTGAGCATCAGCAGGATTTTACCAGATTAAGCAAGTATGCCCCTGAATTAGTTGCAAATGAATGAGATAAATGCATAAGATTTGAAGATGACCTTAATGAAGAGGTTGGAGATATTGTGACTGATCTCCAGCATACAATTTTTTTCAGTTAGTTTCTGCAGTACTCAGCGTTGAAAAAAGGAAAAAGAGAAAAATAGAAGAATCTTTTAAAAAGCTAGCTACTCCTAAGACTCAATTCACCGGGAAGAAGAGTCATTTCTTTACTAACCGTTCACAGAATAGAGGATAGGGAAAGGGTCCTAGCTATTCACAAACAGGGTCTATTAGGAAGGGACTGCCCTCGAAGGCACCTTCTACTACAACAAGTTCACAACCTTAAGTTGGCAAGGAAGCTATACCGGCATGTAGCATTTGCAACAGGTGTTTGCTTTAGATGTGGGTCCAAGGAGCACATACAGAAGGAATGCCCACTCTTGACAGGTAGTACTCCTACTCATACAGCTAGATCAGCTCCGACTCAGCTTGGAGTTCATTTCAGATGAGGACTAGGCCTACCGAGGCAGGCTGTTTTAGAGACTGTGAATAGACCTAGATCCAGTAGAGCTCCAGCCATAGCCTATGCCATGAAAGCTAAGGAAGATCAAACGGCAACAAATGTTATTGTCTGTATGTTTTCATTATATGATTTTGATATTTGTGCACTCATAGATCCGGGTTCCACACAATCCTATATTTGCACTAGCACACCTAGCCAACATAATATGATTAAAGAAAACCTAGAATATGAAATTGAAGTTATGAATCCTTTGGGTCACAGTGTAATAGTGAATAAAGTATTCAGGAATTGTCTTTTAGTTGTACATGGGAACGAGTTTTGCGCAGATTTGATTGAGTTTCCTTTCCATGAGTATGATGCCATTTTAGACATGGATTGGCTCTTACCTTACAGAATAGTGGTGGATTGCAAGTTTAAATTTGTGGTACTTAAGATAGAAATTCAGGAAGAAATTATTATGAAAGGTGAATTATTCTCACATCTTCGAATCATATCCATGATGAAAGCTTGGAGATTAATGAGAAAATGGTGTGAAGCTTATTTGGCCCATGTAATTGACACCAGAAAGCGAGGTTCAAATCTTCAAGATATTTTGGTGGTAAATGAGTTCCCAGATATGTTTCCTGATGACTTACCTGGGCTGCCTCCGGAGAGAGAGGTAGAGTTTGCTATTGATCTTGTTCCAAGAACTATGCCTATATCAAAGACGCCATGCAGAATGGCCCCATCAAAGATGAAAGAACTTAAGACACAATTGCAAGAACTCCTTAATAAGGGTTTCATTGGACCAAGTACATCCCCATAGGGTGCACCGGTATTGTTTGCAAAAAAGAAGGATGGATCTTTGAGGCTATGTATTAATTATCGACAGTTGAATAAGGAAACCATCAAGAACAAGTACCAATTACCGCGGATTGATGATCTCTTTGACCAACTAAAAGGTGCATGAGTATTTTCCAAGATAGACTTGAAATTTGGTTATCATTAATTAAGGGTGAAGACAGAGGATATAGCTAAAACCGCTTTCAGAACCAGATATGGTCATTATGAGTTTTTGGTTATGCCATTTAGTCCAACTAATGCTCCAGCAGCATTTATAGATCTTATGAATAGGATCTTTAGACCGTATCTTGATCAATTTGTGGTCATTTTTATTGATGATATTCTAGGATATTCTAAAGATTCAGAAGAACATGAAAAGCATTTAAGAATAGCATTGCAGACTATCAGAGAATATAATCTCTACACCAAACTCTCAAAATATGAGTTTTGGTTCAAGGAGGTGACATTTCTAGGACATATTATCTATGCAGAAGGCATTAAAGTGGATTCTAGCAAGGTTGAGGCAATTGTGAGTTGGAAGCCTCCACGGAATGTGACCGATGTCAAAAGTTTATTGGGTTTAGCTGGATATTATCGGAGATTTTTCAAGGGTTTTTCAATGATTGTTTCTCCTTTAACAATACTATTGAGAAAGGATGTTAAATTTGAGTGGACACATAAGTGTCAAGCTAGTTTTGATAAGCTCAAAAGTATGCTCACTAAGGCCCCTGTTTTGACATAACCGATTCCTAATAAGGAGTATGTTATTTATAGTGATGCTTCTCATAATGGATTGGGTTGTGTATTGATGCAAGATGGAAAGGTAATTGCTTATACTTTTATGCAGTTAAAGCCGTATGAGAAGAATTATCCTACCCATGATCTCGAGTTGGCAGCTATAGTTTTTGCATTGTAGATTTGGCGCCATTATTTATATGGGGAGAAGTGTTTCATTTACATATATCACAAGAGTTTAGAAAACCTTCCCTCATAGAAAGAATTGAATTTGAGGCAGAGAAGATGGCTAAAGCTAATAAAGGATTATAATTGTGTGATTGACTATCATCCAGGAAAAGCTAATGTAGTAGCAGATGCTTTAAGCAGAAAGATTGTGGTAGAGTTGCACCTTCAACCCACTCTTACGCAGGAAATCAAGAATGCACAAAAACATGATAGAAAGCTAATTGAATTAGATGAGTTGATCTTTAAGGGGGAAGAGACATGGATTCACTATGGACTTAGATGGTGGACCGTTCTATCAAGACAGATTATGTGTTCCTAATATAGAAGATCTTAAACAGAGGATTCTTAGAGGCCTATGAAAGCAAATATGTTATGCACCCAGGGAGTAACAAGATGTATCAAGAGTTGAAGAGTAGATACTAGTGGGCAGATATGAAAAGGACATCATAGAATACACTTCAAAATGTTTGACTTGTCAGCAGGTCAAGGCTGAACATCAAGTACCTTCGGGGTTGCTACATCCAATTTCTATTCCATAATGGAAGTGGGAATAGATCACTATGGATTTTGTGACTGGATTGCCTTTGACTCCAAAGAAACATGATACTGTATGGGTCATAGTGGACAGATTTACAAAGTCAGCACATTTCTTACCTATTAGGAAGGACTATCCACTGAATAAATTGACAGAAATTTATATGAATGAAGTAGTATGACTTCATGGAGTGTCTATTTCTATTGTGTCTGACAGAGATCCCGCTTCACATCTTAATTTTGGGGTAGTCTACAGTGAGCTCTAGGCACTAAGCTCAATTTCAGCACGGCTTTTCATCCGCAGACAGATGGACAATCATAAAGAGTCATTGAGATTCTATAATAAATGATGAGAATTTGTGTCATCAAATTTGAAAGTAGCTGGGACAAATATCTTCCTTTAATGGAATTCGCTTATAATCACAGTTATCAATCTAGTATCCATATGGCTCCATATGAGGCACTTTATGGCAGGAAGTGTCGAACACCTTTATGTTGGACAGAGCTCAGCGAAAGGAAGCTTGTGGGACCAGACCTAGTGCAAGAGACAGAAGAAAAAGTGAGAGTAATTCGTGAAAGACTTAAGAAAGCTACAGATAGGCAGAAATCGTATGTTGATCTTAAGAGACAAGATATTGATTATTCAGTGGGTGATAAAGTTTTTCTTAAAGTTTCTCCGTGGAAAAAAATAATGAGATTTGGAAAGAAAGGCAAGTTAAGTCCATGATTCATCAAACCTTACGAAATATTAGAAAGAGTTGGACATGTTGCTTATAGACTCGCTTTACCACCAGAGTTGAGTCTGATACATAATGTTTTACATGTCTCAATGTTAAGACGATATAGATCAGATCCTAATCACATCATACCTGCTGAGAGCATTCAAGTGAGATAAGATTTGACATATGAAGAAGAACCGATCCAAATTTTAGCAAGAGAAATTAAGGAGTTGAGGAACAAGCGAGAACCATTAATGAAAGTGCTATGGAGGAATCATGCAATCGAATAAGCAACATGGAAAAACAAGGAGGTGATGAAAGCTCAATACCCTCACCTGTTCAGTGACGATGCATTAGGTATGTTTCGAGGACGAAATATCTTAAGGGGAAGAGAATTATAACATCCACTAATTAGAGTCTAATTAGATTAAGTATGTGGTATACATAGGAAGCACATGATAGATAATAAAGATTAAAATAGAAATTAGAAATTAAAATGAATTAAATTGATTGACATGATAAATTTGATTAAATTATACCACATAATTAAATTGTATTTTTGGTATTAAAAAAATTAAAGATATTAGATATAAGTAAATATGTGGAGATGATGATGATGATGATGATGATGATGATGATGATGATGATGATGATAATAATAATAATAATAATAATAATAATAGTAATAATAATAATAATAATAATAAAGAGAAAGAAAAAAAAAACAGAAAAGTGAATAGTAAAAAATGGACACAATAGAAAAAAAAAGGACTAAATCAGGAGAAAAAGGGGGCTGAAGTCAATTAAGACTTCTTGTGGCCATTTTTGCCTAACTTCTACACTTTTTTTCTTATCATCATCATCCTTTTCCTTCCTCCAAATAATAGCCCCAATTCTTCATCATCTCCTTCATGATTTTCAATAAATTCACTCTAAATAAATTTGTTCTTGGTAGGTAATCTCTTTTCTATTATTATTGTTTTATTGGAGCTTTTAGGGTTGCGTTTCTGCAGTGTATTTCACTCTATTTTTTATTATCCTATAAACCGAATTTGGAGAAGTATCAAATATGAAAATTGTTCATATATGTGTTGTTTATGTGTCTATCAAATGTTATGAAATTATTTTAGGTATATAAAGAGATAAACTTGTTTGAGTGAGACTGATTCAGGGAGATATGTCAATAGAATAACCTATGGGTTTTTTCTTAATTTAATCATATTAATGGTTGCATCTGAGGTTTGGTAAAACATAAAATTGTAGATAGGTCTCTGCAAAATTTGGTATAAATATCTCTTGTGTGGGTGAGTTATAGTGAAATGAACTATGATTGTTCCTTGATTGAGCTGGATTCATATATCTGTACAGCTCCAGTAATTTCATCCTCATATTTGACCTATTTTAAGATCAAATTAGCCAAAGTTCAAAACATTAAAGTTTTATTTATATATCTTATCTAAGTTCCAATAAAAGTCTCACCTTAAAATTTCATTTATTTGGTGAGTTATGAGCTGAACAATTGAACTAATCGGGTTGGTACTCTATGCTAAACCAGTTGTAGATTATATAGTATTTGAAGACCTTAAAAACAGAATTTGGAAAAATGGCATGAAAAATGTTTCAAATTACCTTTTATAATTGTATGAAAAATTTTAGTAATAAAAAAAGCTACACATTGAAAGATATAAAATTTTAAATATGGTACACAGAAACTGCCTAAGGGGTAGCAAACAGGTGCACTAAAAATTATGTAATGATTCAAAAATTCTGAAATTTTAGTATTTTTTTATTCTTACATGTTAAATTTAATTAGGATTAAGAATCATATAAATTGGATAAGTATAGAAAAAGTTATAAAAACAATAGTCCTAAGAGGTTCTGTTCCAGCTTAAAAAAAATTATAGTTATTTATTTAAATTATATTAAGAATAAATATTTTATCAAGATATTAATTATTTATATTTTTAAATTAGGATCTCAACAAGAAGAAGAACAACAAAAGTGAATAAGCTCTGAGCTTATATTTTGGAAAAGAAAAACACTATTGAAATTTGTACATATATGTATTCTGGTTTGCCTCTTATACATGATTGTGTGTGCCAGACATAAATTATATGTCATAGTGATGAAATTATATATTATGGCTTGTTTTAAAATTATAGAAATTCATTAACTATGAACATAACGTTATGCGAATATTTGATAAAATATCATACTATTACATGGGTTTGAAATAAATTGTGAGTATATTATTATGTTAATATGAAATAAGTATTGGTTATAGAAACAAGTAATTAATGGTTTTGAATTGTCCATTACTCTACTTGAAGACTGATATAAGATAGATGGTGCACCATTAGGAGGAAGTTTTGGTACTGATATAGATATGATTTAAGGACATGGTGGCTATAGCTCTAAGAGCGCCCCTGATCCTAATTATATGCAGATAAATGATTATATTAGGTTAAAGCTCCGTGAGCGCCCTTGACTTGAGATTTATAGTGAGTATAGTGGCTTAAGCTCTGCGAGCGCCCCTATTTCACATCCTGTATCCAGACAATCCGAGAACGAGATTTTGGGCTAATAAATCATATAATGAAAAATAAAAATTTATTAATTGATGTAAGTAAAAAAGTATAAAATGCTTACATGAGGTGGTGCAAATTTAATTATTGAATAAGGTTATTATGTTATCCTTTTATGTTATGTATTTATTTATTTTGTATGACAAAAAATGTAATAAAATTTGATGTGCCATGATTTTATTTGAGACATGCATTTGTGTGACTGCATGGAAAAAACTTTAATGCTTATATATACCACCAAGGTAGAGATAGCTTAGCGTGGGTTCTTCTCATGCAAGAATTGGAACTGTAGCTAGTAAATAGTGAAGTTGATCAAGAAGAAATCCAAGCCCATATCAGCGGAGGCACAAAAGATGTAGTTAGAGGATTGGTTACCTATTATATTTTTTTTTAGTTTGATCATGTATATGGTTTATGGTAGACATGTCTCATATGTTAATATTGTATATGTAAGTAATTATGTCATATAATCGGGTGCCATATTTGTATACAACATAATGATAAATATATATTATTAATTAGAACAACTTGCCTAAATCAATATAAATAAATGGATTAAGTTATTTAAAATGAAAAAGTTTTAATTTGAACAAATTTATTTCGTAAATCTTATGGCATCCTATTTGTATATATGAGATTATTCCTAATATATAAGTAGGGCGTCACATTTATAAAAGCATAATATAGTGCAGACATTTCACTATTTATGGATCGGCTCATATGATGGTGACAGGTTAAAGTCTTCAAGAGTGGGCTCCTCTCTTCTAGGTCAGTCATTGATGTCTTCTGTCTCCTCAATGCTTTCTAGTGAAGGGTCTGAGAAGTTAATGTCTTGATTATAGTTGAAGTTTGAAAAAGTTGGAACTTCAAATCTAAAATTGAAACTTGGGCTGGAATAAAGATTGGGCCTGGGCCGGGACTCTTCTTCTCGAGTAATTATTACATCTATAAGATTGGGCTTGTAGGTTTCTTCCTTTTGTGTATCTTGATCAATCACTGGGTCTTCATCTTCAATTATGAGCTTGGGCTTGAGCAAAGGAGGCTATGGAATTATCTTAATTATTTTACATAGGTCTGGGCCAAATGATGTGTAACTTGTTAGAGGTAGGTGGTAGTAGTTGTTCCTTCATCTAAGTTCCAAGTGAATTGCTGATTTTACTTCTTCTAAACACATGGGATCTTCATGACAAACTGTTCTCCAAAGATTGAGGTGTCCAAGTGCCACAACTGTATTTGTTCTTGCAATGTGTGTGTAAGGGCGATGGAATATAAAAAATCTAATGATCTCCTCTAGAACCTTAAGAGTTGAGTTATCTGCAATCAGCTTGGCAAACAGCTTTTTCCAATAACTTAGTGGTTGGAACCATGTTAAGAACTTAACTTGTGGGGACTGTAGATTCTCTCGATTGCATATGAATGGGATAAAATCTATCAAATGGATTTGAACTACATTATAGAACAATGTTGACTGACACCATAAGTATCATAACTACTCAGGAAGCATAAGCTTTGTAGAGAGCCTATAGATGATTACCCAAGGGTACTCTACAGGACAATAAATAATTTTCCTTGGAAGACCTAACTTGTCTTGAAATAGCATCATATAAGTGAACAGCATGTTCTGGGCAAAGCTTCTGATTTGCTTGAGATCTGGACCTCTTGTACATCTTGGTGGGAAATCTGAGAGGTTGAGAACTGGGGTGTTTGACTGAGAGCTGGAGGCCATGAATATGAGAGGAATTTCTGATGATGATGATGAGATAAGATCAATTTGTGAAGGTTGGGATAGAAAATCAGGGATGAGATTCTTGTCTCCTTTTATATGTTGAACTTCAAAACTGTATTTGCTAAATCATTATTTCCATCTTAAGAGCTGTGGATGAGGAATACTTTTCTGTCTGAAATCTAGCATGCATGGAAAAGATAAACAGTCCATGACAACTATAAAATGATGTCTTATCATATGGAATTCAAACTTTTTTATTTCATACTTAACGGCTAGGATTTCTTTGAACGTCGAGTGATAGTGAAGTTCACTATCCTTGAAGTGAACACTTGCATATCCACATACTTCTTTCTTATCTCCATTGATCTCAAAAAGTACTGCTTTCCAATGTTCATCTGATGCATCTATTTGTAGCAATCTTTTTTTTTTTGTGGAGGGAATCTGTAAGTGTGGCAAACTTTGAGAGACTGACTTGATCATCTAGACTGACTTCGTATGAATGGCCAACCAAGGTAAGGGCTGCTTTTTCAAAAGCTGGTACAATGGTTTCACATGCTTACTGTAGCCTAAAATGAACTATCGGATATAATTGGTTATCCCGAGAAACTGTTGAATCTGCTTAACTGTTAAATTTTCATAAAGAAATTTTAACAGTTCTTGGGCCAAGTGAGGTTGAGGCCTATAAGTCCCATTTGAGAATTGCATTCCTAAGAAGTCAATGGTCGTTTGGGCCAACTACGTCTTTGTTGGGCTTAGCATTACTCCATGGGCTTTTGTTAGGTCCATAAACTTCTTAATCGTCTCATGATGAGAGTTGATGTCTGGGCTGAATAAGAAAATATCGTCAATGTAGATCAGAGCCATATATAATAGTAGCTCATATATCTAGATCATAGCCTTTTAGAATATTGAGGGTGCCACTTTTAGTCCAAATGGCATGACAGTCCACTCGTAGTGGTGATTAGGAATACAGAACATCGTCTTGTATCTGTCTTCTGGAACAATGCCTAGTTGCCAGAATCTCGCTTTCAGATTGAACTTTGAAAACACTTTTGCTAAAGCCATGAAAGGAAACATTAAATCTATCATCGACAGTGGATACTTATCATCTTTCAGGGAGAGATTCAATGGCTTGTAGTCAATGACAAGTCTCTTTTTTCCACGGATCTGTTCTGATCTTTTGTTCACATAGAAAGCTTGGCATGCCCAATTTGATTTTGTAAGTTGAATTAGACCTTCTGACATTAGTTGAGAACATTCCTGGATTGCAAGTTCTATGTATGTTGGAGACATTCCTGGATGTGAAGCCTTTGTTGGATTGAGATCTTCTGAGTTCTTAAATGGGAGTGTGATGAAGAACTCTGATCTGGTCCAGAGAGGGGAATGGTGTTTCTATGCAAATTTTGTGTGAGACAAGGCACAACATGAATCTTGAAGTTCCTATACTAACTCTAGGGACAGGAAGGAAACTGTAGGGAAGGCTGTAGGGTAAACAAGGAAGGTATGGTAGTGAAAGATAGTAACTGCTTCTTGTATTGCAATCTTGTGGGAAAAATGGACAGTTTGTTTAATCTGAAATAAAGATAAAATCCTAAGACCAAATCCTTGTCTGGAAGTGTTGATCCAAGGACATGTGTCTAGATTGTAAGTTCAGGAAAGATTTGCAATTTGATAAGATTTTTGGTTTTCAAGGTTATGGTGAAGATTTTACCATCGGCTGCTTGAAAGTGTTGATCATGTTGAATATAGTATCTTTCAGGGAGAATGAAAGGGTTCATCATAAACCTGTGAACTCCAGTGTCTATGAATGCTATGATCTTTATGGGTTTGGCATACTTGTGAGGAAAGACTGTAATTGGAGCAAGTGGAATCGGGTGTAGTGTTTGGGTAGAACAAACAGTTGGTAAAGTGGATAGGGTTAACTCTGTTGAAGGAATTGTATTGGGTACGATAGGAAAATGGGTAATGGGATAAACTAGTGGAAGGTAATGGTCTGGAAATATTGAGTTTTGGGGAGGTAATTCTTCAACTGTCTCTGATTCAGAATCTGAGAATTATGCTGCGAACAGTGCTCTTGAATCTGATTCATCATCCAGGGAGAACAATGATTCTATATCAGCATATTCTAGGTCTACTTGAGAAACCCGATGAATATTCTGTATGATCTTTGCTGCTTTTTTTGGCTTGTTAGGACAATTTTTTGCAAAATGCCATTTTTTCTCGCAAACATAGCATTTATCACCTTTCTTAAATTTTTGCTTACGTCTCTTAAAGAACTTAAATTTCTTTCTTCTATACCTTCTTGACTGGAAGTTATCTGGAGGTCTCCATTTGTGGTATCTTTTTTACTTTCTAGAGGGACATGTGCATGTCTTATCTTTGCATTTGATTTGCAAGTCTGGTCTTTTGCATGCAACTTTCCAGGAAGTATCATGATCAAAAGTCATTAATTCTTTAACCATATTCTATTGTGCACATATCTTTTCAACGGATAGTAAGATCCTTCGATAAATCTCTCCAAGACTAAAAGAGTTCAGATCAACATTATTTTCTCGAAGCTGGAACTAGATGTGATTAGAAATGCTTTCTGGGAAAGACATCAAGAATGCTTGCTTTAAATTTGCATCATTAGCTCCACCAAGTAGATAGAATCTCTTTGTCATCCTCTGGTAGTGTCTGTCAAGATCTTTTCTCAAGAGAGAACAACATTTCATTTTGAAGTATTCATCTTTAGCCATGTCATCATACTCTGTTATATTACCAACAAACATTTGATGAAGATTTGTAAGTATTTCTACAATTGACTGAGCATGATAGAATCTTAACATAGCTACTTCTCGTAGTCTTACAAACTAGTATCTCAACATTCCTGTGAATCTGGAAGTGAAATCCAAGATTATGGCTGGAAATCTAGAATTAGGATGTATTTGCTGTATTTCAATCCAAGTATAGAATTCTTGGATCCTATCTCTCCATTTGTGAGGGGGGATGTCATCAAATATAAACCACGGGTCGTTCTGTGGCATAGGAGGAACTTGAGGATTAGCTCCTGGGATGTTTGTATCCATTTTCTCTTCTGGAGGTTCTTCAGTATGATAAGAAGGCTGTTATTGGGTCATTCCACTTTATTGTGAAGTGGTTGGGTCTACCATGAACTGGGTTAGAGGAAAGTGTTTTGGGTCAAGCTCATTATTAGAGAGTTTAGACTCTGAATTTTTAGAAGAAAGGTAAAGTATCTCTAGAGATGGACTTTCAAGCTGAGAAATATTTTGGATGACTTGTTTTTCTAAAAAGGCTGTGATGGTGTTTTGTGGACTTGGGTTGTTTGACCATATGGAAATAAATAAAATCGGATAGTAAAATGTCATCATGCTATGGTGTAAAATGCTTATGTTTTTTAAATTTTCAGATTTGTGCTCTACAATAATATCTCTATTTTTATCAATATACCAAAGTCTCCAACTATTGAGCTCACTATTTTAGAGCATGAGGGGGAGCTATGTTGAAGGTTGTCTTCATTTCTGTTACTAATAATTTTTAATTGTACTAGTAAAAAATTAGTATTTTTAAATATGTCTAACTATTTTAAATGATTTTATAAACTCATTAAATGTATCAAAATTTTTAATTAAATCATCAAAAATTATTTCATTAATAGATATATTTGGATCATTATTAAGAAATGAGTTAATTCTATTATATACTGCATTTTTTGTATCATAAATATATAAGTGCGCGAATTTAGGTTTTTTTTTATCTTCAAGAGGTAAGAGAGAACCGATTAGATAATAATTTTGACCACATATTCTACATACAAAAGAGCCTAGCTTTTTATTGATTTCGTGATCAATTTTTTCTCCAGTTGAAAAAAAGGCAAACATAGAGTTGTAAATTCTGATATTATCTTTAAATTTTGATGCAATAGGGTCATTATTTAATAGTTTATCAAGAAACTCAGGTATTTATTTTAATAGAGGTAATTTAATTTTTCCTTTTTTGCAACAAATATTGAATATAGACTTATCTCATTTAGTAGGCCTTTGTAAGCATTCATAAAGCCAAAATAGGACTCCACAATGTGGACATTTATTATTAGGTAAGCCTAAATCAGATTTTGGTATATATTTTTCTAAAAAATATTTAAAAATACATGCAAGCAATATATAACTTAGAAAAAATATATAGAGAATACACAATTTTTAATTTATATGAAAATAAAATGTTAAGAATATGTACTTTGATTTTATGGTTCACTAAGCAACACACATTGGATATGTGAATCATGTTCTAATGATACATACAAAGGATTGCCGATAGTGCAAAGCCTTCTATAAGGTCGTAAGCCATCTAAATAAGTTATAAGAATGAGTATGATTATTTTTTAGATAAGAAAAAAAGGAAAGCTTATTACTAAATATATCAATGATGTAAATTACAAAGTGGCTAGTAAGTACCATTGTGATTGAATATTTGTATAAGATACATCAGTTCAGTTTTGTTCAAAGGGCGTATATGACATATCGAAAGTTTTTTGAGGAGAACTATTAATCGATGCAAGATGCCTTGTCATATAAGTAATACATCATAAGAATAAAAAATAAAAACTAAATCCAAACATATATTTTTTAAATATTGACAAATTATTCATTCATATATAAAAAGCTTGTAGTGCGTATTTGATTTAGTTGGAAAAATAGGAATTGTATTATTTATTAGAAAAATGTAAATATAATGGCAAAAACAATATTATCGTCCACAATTGCCCTTTAAATTTCACATCTGAACATTATATGTCTATAAATGTATAAATGTAAACGAAATAAATATATGCAAAATAAATATGAACAATGGAAAAGAAACAAAATAATGGTGGGTTTGAAACAATCGAAATTAGTAGTTATTCAAAGTTTATTTTACTATATGCCAACTTAAGTAAACATTACAAGAAAAATTACATTTACCAATATAATTTACTAACGAACAACAACCGTTGGTATTTACCAACGCATTTTCAACAGATTAGTAACGGAAAATATATAGAAAAAATTATAAAATAATACCAACGTATTACCAACGGTGCTTTACCAACAGATTAATATTCATTGGTAAATATTGCGCG
The DNA here is from genome assembly GCA_023653625.1 of Triadica sebifera. Lineage (NCBI taxonomy): Eukaryota > Viridiplantae > Streptophyta > Magnoliopsida > Malpighiales > Euphorbiaceae > Triadica > Triadica sebifera. The sequence goes on along the minus strand of CM042898.1, from coordinate 10,183,414 downwards.
AATATTTGGCACCAAATTTATCAACGAAAAATTTTTTGGTAATTGTCAAATAACAGCGGACACAGACATAACTAAGTACAAACGGAAAATTCTATTGGTAAATACCAACGGACATTTTCTGTTGCTATTTATCAATGGATATTGTTCGGTTGGTATATACCAACGGAAATTATTTGAATTTTTTTTTATTTTTTGATAATAGAATTTTTTTTTAGAATTGATTGAAAATTGGAATGGAATGTCAAATAATCTTTGAATTGAAATTGAATAATTAAAGTTAAAAAAATAAATTTAGTGTTCAATTATTAATCAATTTCATAAATTGAATCATAATTTTATCAATTAAATCTTCATTTTTTCAAATGATTCCTAATTTAATTAATATGAGTACAATTAAAGTTAGTTTATTTAAATTAAGTAATTGAATATCAATTGAAGTTAATGTAATTAAATTAATTAATTGAATCTCAATTTATATAAATTTAATCAAATTATTTAATTTATTCTCAATTTAAGCATTAATTGCGATTCTAATTAAGAATGGTTAATCAATTTAATTTCAATTTAATTAATTGAACTCCAAATTAAAAGAATTAAATTAAATTAAATTAATCAAAAAAAATCTTATTTAATCAATTGAAGTTCAATTAATCAATTATACCTCGATTTGAAAATAATTTATCAATATAAGTTTAATTAATAAATTAAATTTCAATTTAATCAATTGAAATTCGATTAATCAATTGAACTCCAATTTAATCAGTTAAACATTATTTTAATCAATTAAATCCTAATTTATGTCAATTGATTCAATTTTAAATTTAATTTATTAAATCAAGCCCAATTTAATCAATTAAATATTAATTTTATCAGTGGAACTTCAATGTATATCAATTGATACAAATTAATCAATTAAACCATAATTTTATAATTTAAATAATTTTATTTTAATTAATCAATTGTACCCAATTTATGCTCATTTTAACTAATTTATGCTCATTTAATCTATTAACCTATAGTTAATCAATTAAACCCCAATTTAAGTCAATTAAATCAAGTAATTCAAATGAATATCAATTTAATCAATTAAAGTTCGATTTAATAATGGTTTAATAATTTTAAGTTCAATTAATCAATTGAGCTCCAATTAAATCAATTGAAATTCAATTTTTATTCAATTTAATTATTTTAAGTTCAATTGGTAATTTAACCAATTGAGCCATAATTTAATTAATTGAACCTCAATTTAAGACTATTATATCAAATTAATAAGATATTATCAATTTAATCAATTAAAGTTTAACTTAAATTCAATTAATCAATTGAAGCATAATTTGATCAAAATAATTGAACTTTGTTTAATCAATTTAAGTTTAATAAATTAATTAACTCCTAAAGTAATTAACTAAATTTCAATTTAAGTAATTTTAATCAAATTATTTAGTTAAATCTCAAAATAATCAATTGATTTCAATTTAAGAATAGTTTAATCAATTGAACTACAATTTCATCAATTGAAGTTTAATTTGTATTAAATTTAATCATTTTAATTGGTGTTAGTAATTTAACCAATTGATCAGTACTAATTTAATCAATTGAATACCAATTTAAATAAATGAATTAAACTCAGTTCAATCAATTTGAATTTAATTAATTAATTAACTCCTAAATTAATCAATTAAATTCCAATTTAAATTAATCAATTTAAAACTATATATTATCCCAATTTAATCAACAGTGTACTTTCAAAAACCAATTAATTTAAACAGTGTCGTTTCACATAAGAAAGCAGCCCTAATCCTTCTTTTCATCCTTTCTTCCTCCACCCGCCTCTCTCTCTTCTTTTCATCCATTCTTCCTCCAGGCGCCTCCCCTATCCTATTCTGTTTATGCGGGTCTTCCGTCTGACAAAGATGATGTTCTCAGCAACAACCCTCCCTCTCCCATCTCGTTTATGTTAGTCTTTCTTCTGACCGAAATGATTTTGTTCTCAGCAACAATTTTACCCATCTGATCCAATCTACCTTCTTTCCTTAGCTGACATAGAGAGAAAGTTGTGTTAGCGAAGAAAGGTTTCTGCCTGACATAGAGAAAAAGTTGTGTTAGCGAAGAAAGGCTTCTGCCCACATCTCACAACAATTTTTCCCATCTGATCTTATCTACCTTTTTTTCTTAGCTAGCGAATAGAGGAAGTTGTTAATGGGTCTTAGAGAAAAGGGAGAAAGGCGAAAAAACACAGATTTATAACCTTTCAGTCACACTAAGAAAGAAATAGGTGATCTATTTGCCTTTTTGTTGTTCTCATTTTTTACCTTATTCTCTTCCTCACTCTTTTTCTCTTTTTATGTTCCTCCAATATCATATCTAATTTTTTAGTTCCATATTGATTTCTTACTTTGTTTTTTGCATGTTTTTTTTCCACTTTTCCTCCATTTTCTTCCTTTATCAAATCTATGTTTTGGTTTTCTGTTGGTTTTGATAGCGACCTTCTGTTATGGAATAAAATACCCAAATATTCTCAAAGATTTTATTCTTTTCCTTTAATAAAACAATCTTTGCACACTATAAAAGACAAAAATTCCCACCGCAGGAGAAAACTTCGAAAATTTTTCAACTACAAATGGGTAGTAGCAGACAACTTAAAATTTAGACAAATGAGTCAAACACCAAACAAATGGAATGTTTCATTAATAGAGGATGTTTTCAAAAGATTTATGATGCAGGGAAATTTTTATCTGCAAATGGGTAGTAGCAGACAACCCAAATATCATAGATTGTTTTTTTTTTTGAAATTTCTTCAAAGTAAAAATAGAATATATAAGTGATTGAGAATTTGGTTGAAGTTGATGGTTTGGTATAGCAGGAGTGGGCATAAACACAGTGAGAGTGTATGCTGAAAGTGAAAATTAGTGGGCAATGGAAGCAGCAAACTAGAGAGTGTAAAGCAAAAGATTGGAGAATTGGATATTGGTGGGGTATACTCGAAGCCGAAGATAGTGAGGTGCTTTCCCCAAAAGACATCGAGGGTTAACCCACCTTGCAATATGGTAGTCACAACCCAAAAGATTAAAAACACAGCAGTCATCACTTCTTCACTCCAAACTGAAAATGAGTTTCATTTTTATCTAATTTTTGTTTTCTTCTCTATAATTTTTGATTTATGGTTTCCAATCTGATCTTATTTTACATTGAATACCCGACCTTATGCATTGCTAATTTTGGCATCATATTTAAATTTGTGGATGTGGGTTCCTTTCTAGGTATAGAATGTTGCTAACTAATTTTTGGGTTATTGGTGTTTTTCTAGGAATTTGATTCTGATTTCCATTTGAATGCCTGACATCACTCATTTTCTTTTTCCATATTTGATTAACAACTTTTTGGGTCTTATTGTTTTTTAGCTATCTCCTCATTTGAATATTACACTACTTATTACTACTCAATACTTTTAGTTTTAATCAATATTTCACCTTCAAATTTTCAATTTTTTTATCTCAATTAATATTGCATTACCCTTGGTTCCTCTATTGCTATCCAAGAATTAAATTATGTATTCAGAAAAGGGTTTTGGGTCTCTGTTGTCTGTTGCAAACATGCACCTTATTTTAGGTTGCAGTATTCATGTTCCTTTTTTTTTGTTTGTTTAAATTGGTTTGCTTTTTATGTTGATTTATTGAAGTTGTTCAATCATGAAGTTAAATGATTAATGTTTATTTATATAATATATCTTCTGATTTTCCTAAGGTTACTATCTAGCTCATGCTTGCTATTCCTGTTTTAGGCTTGCCATATGTTTGTTTATCTTAATTTCTTTTTCTTTCTTCTACAATAAGTTAAGTTTAATGGTATATATCCCGTCAGATCGAGGCATATTGATGATAATTGTATCGGAGATTATGAGAATTTAAAGATAATTGAAGAAAAATGTCAACGATTAATAAGGAATAAGTTTTGGCATTGTCAACATTACATCAAGGTTTTAGTTTTATATGTGCCTAGTCCCATTTTTTTCTTATGTTAATTACCTTCATAATATAGCCTTCATAAAATTCATAAAATTCACTTACCAAATATAATTTAAAAATTAATATAATTTAAAAATTAATAAAAGATATTATATTGAGAAAATAAAAATTATAGGAATTTTTTAACCAAAATTTATAATTAAATTTCACTATTTTTTTGAGATTATATATGTTTAACACATGTTAATAGTATATTTACATGAGCTAATTTCAATATAATATAATGTTGATTTTGAGCTTTTGTGCTAATTTGAATTCTTCTTTTTTTTTATTTAATTATTTTTTTTGGGTTTATTAAGTTTTTTTTTATTTTTTTACAGGAAATGCAATTACGATGGGTACAAATTGAAAGTGAAGAAATCCAAGCGTCATGACAGTGATAAGAAGAAGATTGTTATCGAGGCTTCTACAGTGTTTTTTCCGATAAAAGCTTCATCGGCCCCTCAATGAATTTTTATTTTGACCTTCTAAGCTAATTTTTATTCTTGCTCTTTTTTGTTTAATTGTTTTTGATGGGTTCATTTGGGTTTTTTATAAACATTTTAAAAGAAATATTTTTGTGTTTATGGTACTCTTTAGTGAAATCAATTGGATTTTGTGTTGAATTCGTGGTCTGAAACAATGGTCTTCAAAGACTTGAATTTTCTTATTAGCCCATCTATACGTGGTGACTGACTGTCATATCAGGCAAACTAGATTATAAGTGTGTGAAATGTCTAATTGAACTATGGTACTGAAAATAATCAACAGTCATTGAACTAGCAGAAAAAATTCATTGAACGAATTATAAGTATCATTGAACGAAGAAAAAGTTCTTCACAAATAAAAATATAAAATAGGTTCGAGATGCAATCCGAAATGAGCTTCGAGAGGAGATGAGACAGAGAGAGGAGGAGATAGAGTGACAGATGAAACAAAGGTAGGAGCTGATGGAGCAAAAGCTGAAAAAGAAGCAGGAGGAAATAGAGGCTATGATCCAAAGGCTTTTGAGTGGTGTTGCAGACACAATGTTATCTTATAATCCTCTACCTACCAATGATGATAAAAAAGCGAGGATCAAGACTAAGACTAGATCAATATGATACTAATAAAGTATTATTTTTCAATTTTAAAGAGTTATACACCATGTTTGTATTAAATTTGATAAATACAATTTAAAATCTTTTATGTTTAATATTTAATATTTAATATTTAGTATTTTGCATTTAATAAATTCTACATAATATGTGTTATATTTATTGCTTTTATTAACAGGATAATCAATTCAATTCTTTCTATAATTAAAATTTAAATTTTTAAATAAATCATTAATTTACCAACGGAATTATTTTGTTGGTAATTTACCAACGGAATGTTTCTGTTGGAGAATTACCAACGAAAACTTTTCTGTTGAAAATATGTCTATAATCCGTTGGTAATATACCGACGGAAAATAATCCGTTGGTAATATTCCAACGGATATTCACCAAAAATCAAGACCATTTTTACCAAGGAAATTAATTTAGCATCGGAAATATCTGTTGGAACATTTACCAATAGACAAATTTTTTGCGTTGGTAATCTATTGGTAATCCATTAGTAACTTTACCAATAGAATTTTTTTTTGTTAAAAAATTTAACGACAAGCACTTTAAAAACGGAAATTTTTCATTGGTAATCCGTTGGTAAATCTAGCACGTGATCAATCTTGTATCATGAATTCCATATGTTATCATTGTATAAAAGATGTAAACAAATTATTTACCTCGCATACATTTCATATTATTATATGTTTTTTCCACACTTGTCCATATATATTTTTAAGAAATTATTATATGATCATTGATATATAAAATTAAAATAGCATATATAAGAATTTTTGGATAGCAGAAACTTACTTGGTAAGCATATACCGTGCATTTTCAATCCTTCGGGCAAAGTCAAATTACTAGAACCAGACTCGATTCTACAGTACGAATGCCTTAACTCACTTGTGATTTAATAGAAATGAAGAAATTTCTTTTTCGAGAATTTTCGAATTTCAGATGAAGTTTTCTTATGGAAGTTATGTTTTGTAACTTATGGTAAGTTGTTTCTATCCATATGAAAAACTGTCATTTATATAATGAAATGATATGAGCCTAGGCTGGGTCAAGTCCATATGGGCGGCCCAGTCTCACAAAGCCCAACATCTCTTACTCGCCCATAGTGGGCTTATCTCATTCCAAAATTTTATCCCAAATTTCAAACTCAAAAAAAAAATCTTTCATACAGGCAAATGAACCGTGCGACCTGAAGCACACAAATTATGGGAATTCCAATATACAAACCTAACCATAGGTCATATAGGAGATATCAACCCAAAAATGTAATTATTTTCGATTATGTGCTTAATTACCCTAAGTATCTTTCTCAATACACTTAATTGAGTATCATTTAATCCCTCAAGAATCCATACTCAAATCATTCTTACAATTACTTGTATTCTAAGTTACTTCTCGCTTCATCAAGCGTAATAACTCCGATCAGTGAACACAAGTAGCGAGTGCATAAGCAAAATACTCTTTCTTTCACTCTCACATCAAATAGATTTGAATTAACTCGCTTTTCTAGGAGTGTTCCATTAAGTCGAATCATTCCATGACTATAGGATATATCCTAAGATAGCCAACATTAATTCATCACATCATGATTAGTCAAAAGTCACAAAAGGGTCAAAATTGTTTGAAATTCATTTTTAGAATTTCTAGGACTCACATAGCGAAGAAGCATATATATATATATATATATATATATATATATATATATATATATATAATTATGTTCTAATTTGCATATTTTTCTCTGAATTCTTCATCAAACAGTTATAAAAAAATTTTGGAAAAATATCCATTAAATTAGAATTAAATTTTTGAGAATTTTAAAAACATTTTGGACCAAATATACCGTTACACGTGCCTCCACACACTGAACATATGTATCCCACATGCTGCCACGCTTGCAATCACTACCACGTCATCGACATGTTAGCGTTTTCGTGGACCAATTGGGGGAATCCACGTGGCCGAATATGCCACATGTCATGGACACGTGCATTGACACATGGACTAACTGTCAGCCAACCACAACATGCCAACTGCTAGCGCGTGATGCGCCAAGGTTTGGAGGTTATTTTTCACTAGTTTTTCAAATTTTACACTTTTTTTATGGTTATAAACCTAGTGAGACCATTTTTATTATGTTTTAATGTCATGTAGGCCTTGTTTGGATGAAACATATGTCATTTGAGAGTGAAAATTTTTTTTTAATGACAGTTTCCCGAAATTGAAAAATAATTCTATGAGAAACTTTGAAAAATAATAAAAATTGGACCACTCATCAGAAAATTATGCAAAAATACTCGTTAGAAAGCTTGTTATGAGAGCTTTTCAACCATACTAAATTTGAACTATGAAAATGAAGAATTAATTTCATAAAAATTGAAGAAATTTTGGATTTTCATAGTTAATTACTCAAAAATCATCTCAATCATGATTTTAAGCACAAAAACACACAATTCAGATTATGATACCAATGTAAGAATTTTCAAGCAGCAGAAACTTATTGAGCATATACCGTGTGTTTTTAATGCTTCGGGTGGAGTTAAATTACTAAAACCAAACTCGATTCCATAGTACGAATGCCTTAACTCATTGTGATTGTGGAGATGAAGAAATTCATTTTTCGAGAATTTTCGAATTCTAGAGAAAGTTTTCTTATGGAAGTTACGTTTTGTAACTTATGGGAAGCTATTTTTATCCATATGAAAAACTGTCATTTATATAATGAAATGATATAGGTATGAGCTAGGTCATGCCCACATGGATGGCCCAACCCCACAAAGCAAAACAACATAAAACAAAACATGTATATTAACTACATATGATTCTATTATTATTATTTTTTTAATATATTTACAAGTATTAAAACACCAAAGAGATAAAGAGTACCAAATTAACTAAGCAAATATAAGAAAATATAATGATACTCTTAGCGACAAAAAAGATTAAAAAAAACAACTCTCCAGCTAAGCTAAAGGCAGTGAAGGGCTAGTTGAAGGGGCCAAGGACTAAATCAAGTGCGTGATTGATTGGAATATATTCTTCATCTTCTTCATAGTCTTCAAAACTTTTGCATACTTTTACTAATTGTTTGTATGCCCTACGCATAATACTAATAATATTATTCATTGTGTATTCACAATTCATTTTATAGATGACCACATCCCTATGATAGTAGTCAAAAATATCAAGTATATAAAAGGTTTGAGGTGATCATTGGCAGCTATTATGACCATGTTTTTAATTTATTCAGAACAATCAGAACTGATCTCAACAGAAAATGAAATGTACCTATTACCATCATTATTTTCGTAGGCATAGTATACATTACATGTGTACATCCCTTCAATTGAGATAATCTCAAATGCGGGTGGAGGCATGCCTAAGTATGCTAGGACAGCTTCCAATGTTAGAGCCAGAGGAATACAGATTGACATCTACAAATAAAAATATAAATCATATATTATTAGAAAAGTTAAATTAATAGCAACTTTAAAAAAAATATAAGCAATATTACAAAAATAATCAAGGAAAATTGCAACACAGGAGCAACAAGGGCTATACATAAATACAATATAGGAAGTTATTAGTAACAATAAAAGTAATAGCAAGCTTATGATAGGAAGAAATTGCAACCAATAATAAGAGAATCCAGAATAATATAAAGACATGTAAAATTGCAATTAAAATCCAGAATAATGTAATAACTCAAATGGAAATTACAATTCAAAACAAATATAACAAAACCAATAAATAGAAAAAAAAATGAAAGTAAGAAAGATATGAAAATTTGAATATATATTATGACAAATTAATAATAAGAATTTGAGATGAATTGATGTAAAATATTCATATCTAATATAGAGTTAACTCAATATTGTTTAAGCTTTGGTTTGAGAGCAAATAAGAAAACAGACAGTAATGCAAAAAATGGGTGGGTGGTTGCTATTTATAGAGATAAAGATAAGTTGGGTAAGTTATAAGTTTTGAAACTAAGAGCTACAAAAACAAAATTAAATGAACTAAAAAAGTTTTTCATAGTTAACAAAAAATGCTATGAAAAAGTTGGGTAAGTTAAAACCCTGGAAACCAAAAGGATTAGAAATAAACAAAATGAACTAAGAAATATTTTTCTAGTTACAACGTAATTAATACTCTAAAAATGTTAGATTACCAGAAGATTATATCAACTTAAAATTTCATTTAAAAAAAATTATAAAATCATATTTGTAACTGACACAATCTAAATTCAAAGATTATATTATAAAGTAGACCATTGGATCAACTTAACAATCACCATATCCCAATTTGGACGGTTTTTTTTGTATACCCAAATCCAGATATCAAGACAACTAACGTAAGTTAATTAAACTGTGGGTTAGTAATAATTATGATAAACAATTTCTGCAAATGACATGTAAAAGTAATCTATATTGCATTTACAAATTATTGCTAGGTTATTTAGGAATTTAAATATTGATCCAGTCTAACTTTTTGTCCAATTCATATGGCCCATATATATTAATAGATAAATTACAAAACTCAATTTGTATTTCCAATATGTCTAATGATAAGTTGCAAAAAAAGAAAAACTCATAAATTACAAAGCCCATTAAAATTTTCAAATGACAAGATCTGGAGCCAATCTCAATCAGCTAATGTTTAGCAAATAAAATAAAGCAATCGAATTAGATATGGTAAAAGAAAAAAGAAACATACAGGTTGAACATCACACTTGAATACAACGACTACACAAATACAAGATTAGACCGATGGTTGAACATAGCTGATCAGATCGGCGTTTCAATATGTTGGCTGTAGGAAGATAGCAAATGAGTGCATGAGCGAAGAGAAAAACATAACAACAATGAGAAAAGAACATCATGTTTACATATGAGCAAAATAGTCGTAAATCTATATTGAATATGGAGTAGTAACAAATCTATGGTGAGGACGCCAAATGGGCTTTGCATGAATGAAAAGGAAAGGGCAATAACAAAAAAAAAATGGAAGATGACTTTCTGTGCTAATGATTGGAATGAAGATAAAAAAAAAAAAAAAAATTTGTAATAGCAAAGGAGAAGACGACAGATGATGCTACATTATTAAAAATGAAAGGGCAACAGGAAAAGAAAAAGTGGGAAACGATTTTCTAAGCAAGGGATTTTATAATAGGCGAAAAAAAAAAGAATTGGAGTACTAAAAGACAGAAATAGACAAATCGTATTAGGTGTAGAATGACCATTAAAGTTTTTTTTTCGTACCACAAAATTTTAATATATTATATTATTTTTTTAATTAATAACTTGTGGCACTGGCCGAACCAGCCCAGTCCAATCTGGACCAGATAGGACCAGGCTAGTTCCGGATCCAATCCAGACAGTGGTCTGGCTGAGGAAGGGTACGGTCCGAATCCTTTTCCATGAACCAGGACTGTCGGTTTTGGTTCCAATGGTAATATTATCGTTTTTTTATAGAATTAAAGAAAATTGTATTTTAATTTTTTAAATTTTTTCTCTATAAATATCAAATTCATTTCAATATTATTTATTTTCTATTTTTCTACACAATCTCATTCTCAATTTTTCTACAATTCAATCTCAATTCTCTCTATATATATTTCTAATTTCTTTCTAATTATACTTTCAATTATTGTTTTTCTCTAATTTTTTTTAATTATAAATCTACATGATCTCAATTTTTTCTTCAATTCTTTAATTCTCTCTAATTCTCAATTTTTTCTTAATTTTACAATTTTTTTTCATTATCTTTCTCAACACTTTTTTTTAATATTCTCCATTTTTTCACAAAATTTAATCATAAATAATGGCAAATCATAGTGGAAGAGAATTTTTTTCGATGAAAATATTGTTAATTTGAAAAGTTTTATTGAAAATTTGGATGAAGAGGAGAAATTCGAAATTCCAACTGAAAAATGTCAAAAATATATGGGTGATGAACAATAAGGTACGGGTCCGATGGTGGCATCATCTGAAATAAAAATTCGAACATCCAATATTTTACAAATTCATTTCAAAAAAATTCAAAAAAATGATGGGTCATTTGATGTTGTGTGCAATTATTGTGCACAAACATACAAATTTAAAACTAGAGGTGGTTATGATACATTTGGAAAGCACTTGCAAAACAAACATGCTGCTCAATTTGGAATAGATAAAATACAAAGTCAAATTTCCGGGTACGCAACATATTCTTTTTTTTTCTTCTCAATTATTTCAATATAATTATAAAAAAATAAAAAAGAATTGAAAAAAATAATAACTATGAAATATTTATCTTTTAGTTTTGGTAAAAAATTATGTTTTGTTAATTATTGTCAAAATGCATTAAATTCATCTGCTAAACGTATACCTAAAAATACACTTAAATATGTTTTATATAATTTATATAAATAAAATTAAAAAAATTGTTCAAAATATTTTCTTTTTTGAATGGACGTATTTGTAGTGATATTTGGAGCGATCATGTGTGTTATATGTCATTGGATTGATGGTGAATGACAATTACAAAAAAGATTAATTATATTTACAATATTTGATGATTGACATATCACCGATAATATTTTTAAAATAATAAAAAATATTTTGGATGAATATGTCTTAATTCATAAAATTTTTTCAATTGTTTTAAACAATGTGGTGGTAAATACTGCCTAAATTTAAAACCTTCAAGCATTATACTAATCTAATATTGGAGGTAGATTTTTTTCATATTAGATGTGCATATCATGTGTTAAATTTATGTGTTCAAGATGGTTTAAAATTTTTGAATGGTATAATTGCTCAAATTAAAGTAGTAATTTCATTTTTATGGTTATATCCACAAACAATGAAATTATATGCTTAATTTTGTCGTGCAAATGAAAAAAAAAACTAAAATTTTTTTAAGAATGTTCCTACTCATTGAAATTCAATATATGAATTACTCAATAAATCATATGGATATAGAGAATTATTATGTATATTTATTTTTAATAATGTGCCACAAATTAATTTATATATATACTTTTATTGGGATATTTGTTAACAACTTTTAGATATTTTAAAAGTTTTTAATAATGCAACATATATTTTAAGTGGTGTTTATTATCCAACATATCATTTATTATTGTGTGAATGTGTTAATATTATTGATACATTTTAAGATTATATTAATGATCATATTTTATATGAATCTATTTATATGATGAAAAATAAATTGTTTAATTATTTTAATTATATTTTTTTAATTAATCTTATATATTGTGTTTTTTTATCCAAAATATAAAATAGAATACTTATTTGATTATTTGAATTTTTATTATTCAGTGTTAAGTTTAGGTGACAATATTAGTGTTGAAGTAATAATTAATTATGTAAAAAATTAACTTGTGATTTATTTATAAAATTTAGTGTGATTTATAATTTTCCTACTACTAATACTACTAGTAGTGGCACTGTTAGTCAAATTTCAGGTAAATCGATAAAAATTAAATGTAGTGAACATTTGATGATGCAAAAATATTAAAAAAACTAAGATTATCATCTAGTTCACCTAAACTTGACATTTATCTAACAACTGCATTTGAGTTTGATGACAGTAGAACATATAAAGAATTTTCAATTCTTGATTGATGAAATCAACATCAAAATATTTATCAAGTACTATCTCAAATTACAAAACAAATTTTTGCAAGTCAAATTTCAACTGTTGTGATTAAACAAATTTTTAGTGCATGAGATAATATTTTGGATGAGACACGATTTAACTTAACTCCTGAATCTCTAAAAGCTCAAGTTTATATGATAATTAGACCAAAATGATATTAAGACAACAAAAAATAGAGAAATATCAATTTGATGACCAATATGACTTCATCACTGAATGAACGACTGACACATTCGGTACCGATGGTTCTGAGTAAAAAAAAGATAAAAGATATCAATAATTAAAATTTAAAAAGTAAGAGAATTACGTAGTTTTTTATTATTTTAAACGCTAAGAAAATATGTAGATAACTTAATTAATGGTAAACAAATTAAGTTTAAATTCAATTATTAATATTATAATTTTTCAATATAAATATAAATTTTTATAATTAAATTATTTTTTAAAATAAAAAGATTAAATTAATTAATTTTTTAGTATTTTTATAATTTATTAATTTATCAAATAAATATAATTATTTCTAAATTCCAACTTATAATTTTTCTAAATCAATTTTTTTTTGTTATAACAATCTAAGTTATTACACAAAGTTACGAATTAATATTCAATAAATTATTTTTTCTCAAAGTTGTTTTTTATAAAATATTAGTAGTACAAATTTATAATTTACACTAATTAATAATTTTAATTATATTTATTTATTGTGTTATTAATTAAAAAACAGTCGAACTGCTGATTCATGAATCGGAATCGGTCAGTTCTGAATCAGTCCCTCTCCGGTTATGATCCAGTCCATATTTTTTGAGACCGCAGAATCAGCGATTCCGATTCGGAACCGTGGCCAGGCCTAAATTTGTGGCTTCTAATGATTCATTTTCTTTTTCTATTTTTATATACTAATAATAATACATGAACTAAATTCTAAACATAAAATTTATTACACTTCCAATTTGAAAAGGCAATATGTTGTAAGTCATTAATTTTTTGTTTTTAATTTTTATTATTTTTTTATGGACCAAAATTAAAATTTAATTTTACGGGGTAAGTTATTTCCCAAAGTGAATTTTACATATATGTAAACACTTGTTAACATATCTTTTAAAGAATAAGATTTTTGAAAACAAAATTTCACTTTTAAAAAATAATTGGAAAGTTATGAGGTTTAGAGTCAATGCTTACAGCCCTACACTTTTTAAAAATAATAAAAAAAATATTTAACACTGTGCAACGTCTCTCTATGCAGTTTACCCACACTTATTGACAAATAGCCGTCATTTTTTTTATATTACTTTTTAGCTAAAATTGAGCTGGTAGGTCATAGGGGTTTAGAGCTATATTTGAAGTCAAATATGAACCCTTGATATTTTAATCGGACGGTTGTTCTTTTTGAGTTTTGTTTCTCTTTTTTTAAACACATGATGTGATTTGATGCACACACGTATTTTTCTATAAAATGCTTATCTTGATGCAGATGAATAACTGCAATGGAAGCGACGCTCTTTTCATTCTAGTGAAACATCTTCTTCATGGCGGTTTAGGACACTGAGCCTGACTCATTGCTTTCATTAAGTTCTCCATCTGCATATATTTCTGACTTTTATTTTTTCTCTTCTTCTTCGTCGTTGGATTTTTGTTGGTCCGTGGGTTTTTGTTCAGTGAGGCAAAGGGATGGTTTAAACTGGTTGTTTTGAAGTGGGAGGCAAAGGGATGATTTATACCGGTCGTTATGAAGGGGGATTGTTGAGCCAAAAAAAGACGACGACGTTTGGAGGTGTATTGGTCGGAGCAACTGCAATGGAAGCGACGTCGTTTCGTGTAGTGGCACAATTGGTATTTTACTGTTAAAAGAATAATAATGAACAGTTGTTTCCTTAGTCAGCTTTATATATATTAATTGATATAGTCAAATTAGAAAGGTAGCATCATAGCATGCACAGTGCCAAATGGCGGGCATGCAAGTTTGTTTATTTAATTAATTGCATTTTATATTAATTAAATTTATATTAATCTTAATCCCTTTTTTGTATCTCCATTAAATCACCATACTTCTCTTTTCTTCAATTTAATCCATATATCAATTTTCTTTACTCCAGTTCAGGCTCCAAGCTAAATATTTATAACCAATAATATAATCTATAAATTTTGTCCTTAATTACTCTATGCATCCCTTAATTTAGTTTTCACTTTAATCCGAATTTTCGATTTCCCCTAATTAATTTATAATTAATATTTTTATTTTTATTTCTCACTTCAATTAAGTTTAAATTTAGGCTAAATACTATAAATAATAGCCAAATTAGCTTTATTATTCATTATTTTATAATAAAATACATATAATTAAAATTTCCAAACATGTATTCTTTTTTTTAAAATAGTTTTTAAATAATTTTTAAAATTGTTTTTGTTCCTTTCTATTCTTAATTCCTATTTTTCAGTAACATACTAAGTTAAACATATAATACGCATACACATACAAAACAAATAAAATATAAATTAAAAATAAAAATATATTCAAAAATAAATTATATTTTTAATGGTGTTAATATAATACTATATATGAACTCTTTCTTTTTCTCATCAATATAGATCAACGAAATATATTGCACTTTGAATTCAGAGAGAAAGGAATCCCATGAGACCGGTTCCACCACATCTGGCTTAGTAAGAATTGATTTCCACCAATCATATGTCTCCTCTTGGAATAGAGAAGTAGCAAATCTAGCTTTGTCATCTGCTTCCACTTGCAACTCTTTAAATATTCTTTCAGTCTTTTCCAACCAATACTCAGTTGTAGCTGGATCCTCATCTTTCTTACCATAGAAATCTAAAACCCCATACTTACGAAGCTTATCAATTGTTAATTTACGTTTAGGTGGTGGCACTAGGGTAGGCTGAGGAATGACTCATACCATATGTTGGAATAATCCAATCATCTATTGTATAAATGGATTTTCACTATGATCAATCTGTTTTGCTGCCTGCTATGGGGGATTTGGAGCAACATTTTGCCCTTGCACGCTCGCTGCACTAGGCTGATGAGGAGTCTCAGTATCAAGAGAGCTAGTGCTCTCAGCCATATCCCTTTCATTCGAAGACATATTCCTACAATCCTACAAGTTGCTAAGAAAAAAACCCATATCAGAACTATATGAGACACATGTATATTTATGCCTAATATCTCTTTTCCCATCTAAGCCTAGAAAATGCTTAAACCAGACTCTGATACCACTAAATGTGACGCCCCACTTATATATTAGGAATAATTTCATATATATAAATAGGATGCCACAATATTTGCTAAATAAATTTGTTCAAATTAAAACTTTTTTCATTTTAAATAACTTAATTCATTTATTTATATTGATTTAGGCAAGTCGTTCTAATTAATAATATATATTTATCATTATGTTGTATACACATATGGAACCCGATTGTATGACATAATTACTTACATATACAATATTAGCATATGAGATATGTCTACCACAAACCATATACATGATCAAACTAAAAAAAATATTATAGGTAACCAACCCTCTAACTACATCTTTTGTGCCTTCGCTGGTGTGACATCCCACATATATAATAGGAATAATCTCATTACATAAGCGGAATGAGACAGACAATCTGAATGAAACTAGTCTGAATTTAAAATTTTCATTTAATAACTAAATTGACATTTTTTTTAATATTCGAATATATATATGAATTCAATTATAAAAAACATCATCATGTTACATAAATATTATATTTCATTATAACTATCAAAATTAATGGTTTTTACCTTACATCTAACTATATAGATATAATACCAAGATATAAAATATGTTCTTAACTATATATAAGACATGTCTAACAAACCCCTATGCATGATAATGAAGAAAATACAAAAATAATATGCATCCGACCCTCAACCAGTTTTGACGCGTCTCCTCTAGTATGAGCTTGTATTTTCTCTATCAACTTCACAGTTGCAAGCTCCAGTTCCCGCGCGAAAAAAAACCCACACTAAGTCATTTCTAGCTTAGTGGTACATATAAGCATTTAAATTTTTCCATGCAGTCACACAAATGTGGGTCATAATAATCATGATATAATTTAAATAAATTATTACATCAAATTTAGAAAATATTATAATAAAATAAAATTTATGTTTCATTATACCATCATTATATTTATATCAGGACATGAACTGTATATAATTAACCATATGTAATATATAAAATATTAAGCATTCTACCTCATCTGATATTTCCATAACTCATTTTAATTTAATTGATTTCCTTAAAATTATGATTGTTTAGTTAACTCAAATCTCAATCCATATAAGCATAAATATTTTAACATACAATTACCAAAATGCATGGTAGATAATTCATAATGCAGTACACAATATTCCAACATATATTATACAGGGACAACCATATGATTATACAATATTACCAAATTCATTGATAATATATATATATATATATATATATAAAACTCAGTTATAAATTTAGCTTACCTTAATAAATATTTATAATTCATGTTATTTCACACATTTTTATCTTTCAACATGTATATGTATGTCTTTTAATTAATTTATATATAATATTTTAATATAAATAGCGCAAATCTCATTTCCGGACTGTCTAGATATAGGGCGTGCAGTAGGGCCGCTCGTAGAGCTTAAACACCCTACTCACTATAGTATCGAGTCAAGAGCGCTTGCGGAGCTTAAACCTCATGACCAAGTATAATCACATCATCTGTGTACAATTAAGACAGGGGTGCTCTCGGAGCTAATACCACAATGTTCCTAAACCATATTGATATCGGTATCGTAATGCCCCCGCAATGGTGCACCATCTATCCCTTAGTCCACAGGTTGAGAACTGGGCAATTAATGTTATTACTTATTTATTTTCTTTATATATTAATTTGCTGGAATCAATATTCCCATTACATTTATAATGAAAATATGATTATAAAATTTTAAAATCATATAATCATATGATATTGTATTATATAACCATTTAAGTAATATTGACATATTTTAATTAGTTCTCTATACAATCAAAGCCAACAAATCTTTTAATACAAAACTAAAATTTATAATAACTTTATGAGTCCAAATATGTCATATAACCTCTGTTTTCATATCAAATACATATGTCATACATGACTTTCTAACTTCACTCTTTATTATCATAATTATTCAATAATTACCATTAATAATTATCACATTTTTAATCAATCATATACTAATTCATATTGAAAAATATATTATGCTACATATTTTACATTCACACCCCTTAATACACATTTATAATTTTAAATTAAAATTTCCTACATTTTATCAATCAATTATTCATCCATATGTCTATACATGCATTAACATGAAGTTTCATTAATTAAGCATCTCAATTCATTTCATATTTACACATTTAATACATTATTCAAATATGTAACTCATTCAAATAATACACAAGTATGCAACAAGAAAAACTAAAATACATATATGTACAAACCTCAATGGAGCTTTTTTCAAAATCTAAAATTTGGAGTTTGTCTACTTTTATTGCTCTTCTTCTTGTTGAGATCCTAATTCAAAAATATAAATAATTAATACATTGATAAAATATTTATTCTTAATATAGTTTAAATAAATAACTATAATTTCTTATAAGCTTATTTCTCTTCTTCTTGTTGAGATTCTAATTCGAAAATATAAATAATTAATACATTGATAAAATATTTATTCTTAATATAGTTTAAATAAATAACTATAATTTCTTATAAGTTGGAACATAACCTCTTAAGACTGTTGGATCAATATTTTTTTCTAAACTTATCCAATTTATATGATTCTTGATCCTAATTAAATTTAACATATAAAACTAAAACATACTAAAATATCAAAATTTTTGAAC
Source organism: Triadica sebifera (assembly GCA_023653625.1). Taxonomy (NCBI): domain Eukaryota; kingdom Viridiplantae; phylum Streptophyta; class Magnoliopsida; order Malpighiales; family Euphorbiaceae; genus Triadica; species Triadica sebifera. The sequence goes on along the minus strand of CM042898.1, from coordinate 10,164,727 downwards.
AGTTACACGATGTTTGGTATATTTTTAAATGTTGCTCTATTCTCTGCCCTTAGGCAGTTTCAGGGTACCCTATTTAAAAATTCATATCTTTCAATGTATAAATTTAATTATTATGAAAATTTTTATACAGTTATATAATGTGAATATTTTTCATTTTTACCTCATATCTATATTCGGTTTCTAAGGTTCTCAAATACTATAGGATATATAACTGGTTTAACATAGAGTATCAACCCGATCAGTTCAATTGTTCTGCTCATAACTCACAAAATACATAACATTTTAAGATTAGACTTTTATAGAAATTTAGATAAGACATAGGAATAAAAATTTCTTGTTTGAACTTTGGCTAATTCGATCTAAAAATAGGTCAAATATAAGGATGAAATTACTACAGCTGTACAAGTATATGAAACCAGCTCAATCAAGGAACAATCATAGTTCATTTTAGAATAACTCAACCTACACAAGAGATATTTATACGAAATATTTCAGAGACCTAAATAACACATATACCTATAACTTTTATGTTTACAAAATCTCAGATTCAGCCATTAAGATGATCAATTTAAATAAAAACTGTAGGCTATTTAGTTGATACGTCTCTCTGAACCAGTTTCACTCCAATTACCATTTCTCTTCACATACTCAAAATAATTCAATACAATTTGACAGACAGATACACAAGACATATATGAGAAACGTTTATGTTTTACATATCCTCAAATGCGATTCATAGGGTACTCAAAAAAAATGAACAAAGTACACTGCATAACATAATCTTAAAAGCTCTAATAACACAATACTAAGGAAAAATATATTACTTACCAAGATCAAATTTATTTGGAGTAAATTTTCTTGAAAATCATGAAGGATAGGTAAAGATTTTAGGGCTGTGATATGGAGGAAGGAAATGGATGAAGAAGAAGAAGAAGAAGAAGAAGAGGAAGAGAGGTGTAGTTTGGAAGAAATGGGGCAAAGTCAATTGACTTTCCCCTACTCCCCTTCTCACGATTTAGTCTTCTTCTTCTTTTTTTTTTTATTATAATTTTCTTATTATTATTATTATTATTATTATTATTATTATTATTATTATTATTATTATTATTATTATTATTATTATTATTATCATCATCATCTTCGTATATTTACTTCTATCTAGTCCTTTTAAATTCTTACCAAAAAAATACAATTTAATTATGTAGTCTAATTTAATCAAATTTATATTGTCTATCAATTTAATTTATTTTAATTTCTAATTTAATTAACAATTTCATATATTTTAATCTCTATTAACTATCATGTTTTTCCTAATTACATCACATATTTATTGTAATTAAACTCTAATTAGTGGACGTTACAGCTCGTATCGGCTTGAATTTCTTTTTTATCAATTTCACTATCTACTAGCTACAGTTCCAATTCCCACGTGAGAAGAACCCAAGCTAAGTTATCTCTAGCTTAGTGGTACATATAAGCATTAAAGATTTTCCCAAGCAGTCACACAAATGCATGTCTCAAATAAAATCATGACACATCAAATTTTATTACATTTTTTGTCATATAAAATAAATAAATACATAACATAAAAGGATAACATAATAACTTTATTCAATAATTAAATTTGCACCACCTTATGTAAACATTTTATACTTTGTTACTTACATCAATTATTAAATTTTTATTTTTCATTCTATGATTTTTCAGCCCAAAATCTCGTTCTAGGACTGTCCTGATATGGGGTGTGAAATAGAGGCGCTCGTGGAGCTTAAGCCACCCTACTCACTATAAATCTCAAGTCAATGCCACTCGCAGAGTTTTAACCACCTTAACCTAATAAAATAATTTATCTGTATGTAATTAGGATTAGGGACGCTCTCAGAGCTATAGCCACCATGTCCTTAAATCATATCAATATCGGTACTGAAACTTCCCCCTAATGGTGCATCATCTATCCTATGTCAGTCTTCAGGTAAAGAAATGAGCAATTAAAAACCACTAATTACTTGCTTCTATAACCAATACTCATTTCATATTAACATAATAATATACTCAATTTATTTCAAAACCATGTAATAGCATGATATTTTATCAAATATTAGCATAACATTAAGTTCATAGTTAATAACATTTCTATAATCTTAAAACAAGCCATAATATATAATTACATCACTGTGACATAATTTATGTCAAGCACACACAATCATGCATAAGGGGCAAACTAGAATACATATATGTATAAACCTCGATAGTGTTTTTCTTTTCCAAAATATAAGCTCAGAGCTTGTTCACTTTTGTTGTTCTTTTTCTTGTTAAGATCCTAATTTAAAAATATAAATAATTAATACCTTGATAAAATATTTATTCTTAATATAATTTAAATAAATAACTACAAATTCTTTTAAGCTGAAATATGACCTTTTAGGACTATTGGATCTATAACTTTTTATACACTTATCCAATTTATATGATTCTTGATCCTAATTAAATTTAACATGTAAGAATAAAACATACTAAAATTTTAGAATTTTTGAATCATTACATAATATTTAATGCAATTTTAAATATTGCTTTGTTTGCTGCCCCTTACGCAGTTCTGATGTACCATATTTAAAAATTCATATCATTCAACATGTAGTTTTGTTTATTACTAAAATTTTTATAAATTTATAAAAGGTAATTTGGAGTTTACCACTTTTCCAAATTATGTTTTTAAGGTCCTTAAATACTAGATAATCTATAACTGGTTCAGCATAGAGTACAAATCCGACCAGTTCAATTGTTCAGCTCATAACTCACCAAATAAATGAAATTTTAAGGTGAGACTTTCACAGGAACTTAGATAAGACATATAAATAAAACTTTAATTTTTTGAACTTTGACTAATTTGATCTAAAAATAGATCAAATATGAGGACGAAATTACTGGAGCTGTACAGATATATGAATCCAGCTCAATCAAGGAACGACCATAATTTATTTCACTATAACTCACCTACACAAGAGATATTTATACGAAATTTTGTAGAGACCTAAATAACACATATATCTACAATTTTTATATCTTACCAAATCTCATATTCAACCATTAAGATGATCAAATTAAGCAAAAACCGTAGGTTATTTTGTTGACACGTCTCCCTGAACTAGTCTCACTCAAACAAGTTTATCTATTTATATACCTAAAATAATTTCATTAAATTTGAAAGACATATAAAAAACACATATATCAACAACTTTCATGTTTTACGCTTCTTCAAATTCGGTTCAACCTTAAAAGCTCTAATAATACAATAACTATGGAAAAGAGATTACCTACCAAGAACAAATTTATTTGGAGTGAATTTCTTGTAAATCATGAAGGAGATGATGAAGAATTGGGGTTGTTATTTGGAGGAAGGTCATCATCATCATCACCATCACCATCACCATCACCATCACCATCACCATCACCATCACCACCACCACCACCATCACCACCATCATCATCATCACATATTTACTTATATCTAATATTTTTAATTTTTTTATACCAAAAATAAAATTTAATTATGTGGTATAATTTAATCAAATTTATCATGTCAATCGATTTAATTCATTTTAATTTCTAATTTAGTCATTTATTCCATATATTTTAATCTTTATTGTCTATCATGTGTTTCTTATGTATACCACATATTTATTCCATTTAGACTCTAATTAGTGGACGTTACAATAAAAATTATAATAATTCAGCTAATATGATGACAGCTGACCCTACGTACAATAGCCTTTTGCTTTGTAAAGTCTCCTTCATAGTGATTACATCACTATTTAGGAATCTACTTTATCTTTAGTGTTTGATGATGTAAACAGTGACACTTGTGTCAACTGCTTTTAGTCTATATAAGGTTTTAAGTTAAGTTCTACTAGATAAGTTTTACCCAGTGTAATTCTCTATTGTGAAATAAGAAATATGTTTTCTTAAACTTTTCTCTCTTCCTCTGATCCTAGATTAATCCATACCCAAATAGTTTCATGATCATATAACAATCACGGGTTATGTTTGAGAATTCTTTAGTTAGGAATCAAAATAGGATAAACCCATCAGTGGCCAGAAGAGCCTTTAGGGTTAGTCATACCTTGATCCTTGTTTGAAAATTCTCATCCATCACCTATATTGGTATCAGAGCCTTGAAACTGTTTGTTCTTGGTTTAATCTATGGTGACGAGGAGCCTTCTTCTTAATCATCATGTCAGAAGTTCAAAAGATGTCTCATTCTACTTCTTCTTGTACTGTATCTCTTCAACCTTCTCTTTCTACTTCTAAAAATCTAAATCATCTTTATGAGCTTTCCTTCCTTCTTGAAGATCAAAAAATTCATGAAACAAATATTCCATTTATATATCCTTATCACACCTTTCAGAAGCACAAATCCTCTTTCACAACCTCTATTAAAGCTTTAATCCGTTAAAAACCTTCATCTGTAAAGGACTATGTACAGTCTTCCTCTTTTGACCAGTATCCTATTCAAGGTACTGGTGAGGAACAATTCATCACTCTTGAGATCCCTTCTGAATTTCCAACTCAATGGCTTAATAGTGGATATTCTCACATCCACTTTGGAGCTATTAGACTTGCTCTAACCTATCTTGGCAGAAAAGGATTACCTATTGTTGCTCGAATAGCTTTATTGGATACTAGATTTTTGGAATAACAACATATTGTAATTGGTACTATCAATACCTCATTGAATGCAAGAACTGTCATTTTCACTTTCTACCCAAATTTCAACATGAGACTTCAAGATCTCCACACTTTCACAACACTGAAGGTACAAGTCCAAATCACTGGAGTAAAGAATGTAGCTACTATAGACATAGCTACTCTTCACTATTAGATGATATACAAAGTGCAGAACCATGCAATGGACCTTTGTATTCTAGCCTCTGCTGATGTCTTAAGTATTACGGTGGACTCAACCTATGTACCAAGGGTAGTATAGATTCCAAAGCAGCTAAACAAGGAAGATCTTCTTAAGATCTTTCCTCAGTCTTGGTTAACAAATTATGAGCTTCTACACCAAATGAGCCAGCCGGTGAGTTCAACAAAATCGCTTTTCATAAAGCATAAGAATGACAAAGTTGAAACTTAGTTCTTTTCCCCTGAGAAAAATGAACCCCAAGCCAGTACACCAGTGGAGTTTTCCACACAGTTCATGATGTATCATGTTTCCTCTCATGAGGAAATTCCTATACTTGTTTTTTCAAGCTCAGCTCAGCGCAACCTATCTATCAGTCTTATAACAGAAATCACAATTACTTTGATTTTGTGATTGTGATGACTGCTATGCAGATCAGATGGAAAAAAAAGTGAAAAATGGAACAGAAAAGTTAGAAAGTCCAAGAGAAAGACAAAATGCTCAGAAAAACTATTCTTTGAAAGATATGAAGATGGAGATCCTTCTGTTGGTTTGTTGGGACACCCGTCAGGTAAATATGACTATGTGGTTTCATATTCCCCACCTTCTCACTATAAAAATCCATTACCACTTGCACCACCTTCATGAGATGATCACCCTGATCCCTTACCTCCTAGACCTCTAGAAAAACCCAAACCATTGCCTTTGCCCTGTTACAAGCTAGTTCAAAACCTTAAAGTTACTAAACCTGAACCTATACCTATAATTGCCATGTACCAACCACCTTTTTCTCCAACGGCCTATGAAAATGAATTTTCCCCTATCTAAGAACACATAGACCTTGCATCTCAAGTCCGGACTGCTCCATATGTCCGACAATAGACAGTTACACTTGAAGGAACATCCAAACTAATTTTTGCAGCAGAATCAGTATTAAACTGGCAAATCCAAAATGCACAAGTGCAAAATAATGTGCTTTAGAGAATTGAAACCAAGGTTGACAAGGTCACAAGTAAAGTCTCTGTTCTGGACAATAGACAAACAACATAGTATGAAACATTGTACAAGCTGTTGAAACAGCTTGAAAGGCAGCAGGTAGAACTAAAAAGTGAATTGATGAATATGATCTCTACCAGGTCGTATGACTCAACATTCGATGCAAAAGCTGTCAAATTACAGAAACTGAAAAGAGAGATTGCTTCACTAAAGCAAGATCTCAAGCAAGATTATCTCAAATCTCCTTTACTCACAGATTCTCTAAGGATGTTCACTTCCCTACACCTTCTTGTTTCACATCAGCCGCTGTACACACCACCTCCTATTCATCAGCCTTCACTTGCAGAACTGGAACGATTTGGTCTCTCATCAGAACTTTTCCACAGACAATTCATGGAATAGCTCAACTTAGGCCCAAAGCCTATTCCTACACCAAAGTCCAGTACTGTTTCAGCCCATACTGTTTAGCCCAGTACTGTTCTAGTCCAACCTGAGACATCCCCTACTGTTACTTCTAATCTGGATCAACCAATCCCTCCTTTCTAGTAATGTCAAAAATTCATCTAGAAAATGTATTACGATGCGAGAATACTATGATTTTAGAATACAACAATATCATTTAAAGGGTAAAACACTCATAAAATGAGGTAGATTATTTCAACAATATATTATAGATGCATTTTTATGTGTAGAAGAAAAAAATTAGATTTTATTAGACGTAATAAAAAAGAATTGCATTTGAAAATGTACATAGGTATACAAAATATTGTTTTACATGGTGATATAAATCCAAATAATATAGGAAAATCTTTGATAACATTATCTTCAAGTTACACTGATGGTCCTCAATATATGCTAGAACATTAACATGATATAATGACAATTTGCAAAATTTATGGTCATCTTGATTTATTTATAACATTCACTTGTAACCCTTTATGACCTGAGATACAACACATAATTATTACTGGTAAAAAACCTAAAAATAGACATAATATTATTAGTTGTATATTTAAAATAGTCATTTAATTAATGATATTAAAAAACACAAACATTTTGGTACATTTATAACTTTACTATATATAGTAAAATTTAAAAAATGTGGCCTACCTCATATTCAATGTTTAGTTTGGTTACACAAGAATGACAAATCTGTTACACCAACTAACATAGATTTAACCTAAATTCGCACAATTATATATTTATGATACAAAAAATGAAGTATATAATAGAATTAACTCATTTCTTAATAATGATACAAATATATCTATTAATGAAACAATTGTTGATGATTTAATTAAAAATTTTGATACATTTAATGAGCTTATAAAATCATTTAAAATGGTTAGAGACGTATTTAAAAATACTAATTTCTTACTAGCACAATTAAAAATTATTGGTAAAAGAAATGAAGACGACCTCCAATATAGCTCCCTCACATGCTCTAAAATAGTGAGCTTAATAGTTAGAGACTTTGGTATATTGATAAAAATGGAGATTGTAACATCCATTAATTAGGATTTAATTAGAATAAGTATGTGGTATAAATAGGAAAAACATGATAGATAATAGAGATTAAAATAGATGGAATAAATGATTAAATTAGAAATTAAAATAAATTAAATTGAGAATCATCACAAATTTGATTAAATTATACCATATAATTAAATTGTATTTTTGGTAAACAAATTTAAAATGACTCGATAACTAAATATATGAAGATGATTATTAACCTTGAGGGGTATTTCTGTCATTTTGATGGTAATAAATAATATAGCAATATTATTTAACATACTTGTTTTTGTAAGTATATTATACAGGAAATGAATTAAAATAGCAAGAATGGAGAATTGGAAGAATAAATCCTTGAGAAACAAAAAGCAAGAAGTAGCATGTTCACTGCCGTGATTCTAGGAGTCACCCCCGTGAAGGAAGTTAACCGTTACCAAAACCAACATTTGAAGTTCATGGCCATGAAGGAAAACCAAACCATGAAGTAAGCATTTCAGTCACCCCCGTGACTAAAGGTGTCACCCTCGTGAAGAGTCATGTAATTTCAACCAGAGAGCTTCACGACCAGAGTCACCACTTGGGTAACGGCTGGGAAGATGGTCACCCCCGTGAATGAAGATGTCACCCCCGTGAAGGATTCTCTCAATTTCATCCAGAGAGCTTCACGACCAGAGTCACCACTTGGCTCACGGCTGGGAAGAAAGTCACGCCCGTGACTCTATATGTCAAAACATACCAGAGAGCTTCACGACCAAGGTCACCACTTCAGTCACGGCTTGGGAAGAACTGTCACCCCCGTGACAAGCATATTCACGCCCGTGACCAATGAAAGAGAAAAATGTCAAACGCGATTTTTTAGTTAGTACAACGGCTAGTTTCTTATTTAATGCACCCCAATGGCTATATTCAGCCATGAGAGTATAAATGGAAGTCATTTATGCATTAAGGAACAAAAGGATGATAAGAAAAACAAAAGATTAGCATATACTTCAATTTACAAGCTATCTTGTACTTTTATACTTTGAGAACAAATCAATTCTCTGTAAAAATCTTATTGCTCCTCATATTTGAGCAATAAAGATTTATAAGTGGTTCTCTCTGTAATCTTTACTCAAGTGAGCATTGGGTAGTTCTGGGTTAAGAGAAGAACACTTGTAAGGGTTAGTTGTGTGAACCTCCAAAACACAAATTAATAGGTTGTTTGTGTGAGCCTGTAAAACACAAAGTGCAGGTTGTTTGTGTGAGCCTGTAAAACACAAAGGAATTGGTTATTGTGTGAGCCATTAAAACACAAGGGATTTCTGGGTTAGGTGTGAGCCATTGTGAGAAACACCATAGTTGGGAGTGAGCTTGTAAAACTCCATTGTAACACTTAGTGTGTTAGTGAAATTCCCAATTGCGATTGGGGAGAAGAGTAGGGTTTGTTAATACCCGAGCCTCTATAAATCTTTGTGTCTGATTTTCTCTATCCCTTCTAAAATTAACAATTTTATTTCCGCACTTTAAAGCTTAATTTTTGGAAACTCCAATTCAACCCCCCTTGTTGGTCCAATATCTGGGCAACAATTGGTATCAGAGCTTTGTCTAGCATCAAAGCCTAAAAAGCGCTAGTAAAGAGTTAGATATGGCCAGTGAAGGATTCCAGAGTCTCAAACCTTACTTTGATGGAGCAAATTATGCCCATTGGAAGTTTAGGATGGAGACATACTTGGATAGTGAAGGAATTGAAGTCTGGGATAGTGTACGAAAAGAATGGACACCACCAACCAGAAGAGGAGCTGATGGTGAAGAGGAAATCCTATCAAGAGATGATTGGACTGAGCCCCAAAGAAGAGCAAATTTCAAAAACAAGAGGGTAATGACAATTCTATCAAGCTCATTATCTATTGAAGAATGTGGGAGAATACAACATTGCTCAACAGCATATAGTATGTGGAAGACATTGGAGAACTATCATGAGGGAACTAAGCAAGTCAAATCCAAGAAGATTCAACTTCTAACCTCAGAATATGAGCTCTTCAAAATGAAATCAAATGAGTTAATCACTGACATGACCAACCGTCTTCTATCCATTATAAATGGAATGAGGAAACTTGGGAAGCATCTGAGCTTGGAAGATATAAACAATAAAATCCTGAGAAGACTTCCTCTTAAAGACTATGGTTCAAGAGTTGCTGGCATAGAAGAAGCAAATGAAGATATGAGTATCATGAACACTGATGTGCTGATTGACAAGCTTCTCACACATGAGATGGCAGTAAAGAGGGATAGAGAGCTTGAAGCAGAGCCAGAGAAAAGAAAACCCTTAGCACTTAAAGCCTCTACTTCAAAATCTCAAGAAGAAAGTGAAGATGATGAAGAAATGAGTGATGATGAAAATGAGGACTTCGCTATGCTTTCAAGGAGATTAAAAAGAATCATTGAGAAGAAAATGAGTAATTCCAGAAAATTCAGGCAAAGAAATCTCAAACAAACTTCTAATGATGCACATAGAAGTAAGGAAAAGGTAAAATGCTATGAATGTGGAAAGAAAGGACATCAAACCAGAATGTCCAAGGCTCAAGAAGCATAAGAGCAAATACCAAAGAGACAATGGGGAGAAAGGTCACAAAGCCACATGGAATGACGAAAGCACTTCAAGTGAAAAAGATAATAATGAAAGTGAAGAGGTCAACCTATGCTTCATGGCTATTGAGGATCACGTCTTGGACAAAGTAAGATCACTACACTCATACTCTTTCAATAATGATAGTAGTGATAATGATAATGATAGTGATGATGATGAGCAAAGCCTTATAGAAGAATTAAATATAGAATTAGAGAAATATAGAACTAAATTTAGTATCTATAGAAATAATATCTCTAATTTGAAAAATAAGATAGATGGCTTAGAAAAGGAGAACATAAAGCTTAAATCATCTAATGAATCTCTTCAAAAGTCATTAGATGAATACTCATCAAGACCCTCAACAGCTTCACTGTTAAAAGAAAATAATACTTTGAAAAATGAAGTTGAAGAACTTAGAAATTCCATTTCTAAATTTCATAAGGGTAAAGAAAGCTTAGATACTCTCATTGTGTCTTAAAGACCACCTTTAGTTAGACATGGTCTAGGGTTTAAGGACACATCATCATCTTCTAACAAAACTATATTTGTTAAATCTAAAGAACATAACATCTCCACACCAATTAGAAAAGCACCAAAAAATAAGAATGTTAAACCCTCTATACAGAAAAAGAATCATGCCTTTATGTATAAGAAGCATGCATCAAGAAAAATGCAAATTATTCATGAATGTGCATGCCATTGTTCTCAAAATCAGTCTAATAGATTTATGACATTTAAATACAGTGTAAGACCAAAAAGCAAGTTTAGACCTAAACAATGTAATTATTGTATGAAAATAGGTCACATAAATAAACATTGCTGGATAAGGAAGGCTCATTGGGAACCTTCTTATACTAACCCCCAAGGACCCAAACTCATTTGGGTACCTAAACATCATACTTGATTTGTAATTCTGTAGGTATGCCTCAAGTCCACAATAAACAAAAATGCATGGCTAGTAGATAGTGGATGCTCAAGGCATATGACAGGAGACAAAGAACTCTTCAATGAAATCAAAAGTATTGATGGAGGTAAAGTTACCTTTGGAAACAATGCAAAGGGTAAAGTAATTGACATTGGTTCTATTGGTGTTAATGGTACTACTTTTATTAAGAATGTTTTACTTGTTGATGGCTTGAAACATAACTTGTTAAGTGTAAGTCAATAATGTGATAAAGGAAACAAAGTAATCTTCACTTCAAATGAATGTCTTGTAATCTCCATTGATGGTCAAGAAATATTTAAAGGAAATAGAGATATCAATACATACATAATAAACTTACATGAACTATCTAACCATTCCTCTATGTGTCTTGTGACTACTAGTGATGAATCTTGGCTGTGGCATAGAAGACTTGGTCATGCTAACATGGATTTAATACAAAGTCTCAGTAAAGGAGAGCTAGTAAAAGGTTTACCAAGAGTTAAATATGAAAAAGGCAAGACATGTGATCCTTGTCAAAGAGGAAAGCAACACAAGTCATCTTTCAAAGCCAAAAACATAGTAAGTACTTCAAAACCCCTTCAACTCCTACATTTAGACTTATTTGGACCTGCTAGCTTAGGAGGAAAACATTATGCATTTGTCATCGTAGATGATTACTCTAGATTTACTTGGATAATTTTCTTAGCTCAAAAGAGTGATGCATTTGAAAATTTCAAAAACTTTGCTAAAAGAGTTCAAAATGAAAAAGGGTACTGCATTTCAAAAATAAGAAGTGATCATGGAAAAGAATTTGAAAATGAAAACTTTGAAAATTTTTGTCTCGAACATGGCATTTCACATAATTTCTCATCTCCTAGAACACCTCAACAAAATGGAGTAGCTGAAAGGAAAAATCGAACATTAATTGAAATGGCAAGAACAATGCTTAATGAATATGAGTTACCAACTTATTTTTGGGCAGAAGCCATAAACACTGCATATTATATTTCAAATCGAGTTTTTAAAAGGTCTCTTTTAAACAAAACCTCATTTGAGCTATGGAATGGAAGAAAGCCCTTGGTATCATACTTTAGAGTATTTGGATGCAAGTGTTTTATATTGAACACCAAGGACAATCTTGGAAAATTTGCCTCTAAGTCTGATGAAGGTATCTTTTTAGGATACTCCACAACTAGCAAAGCATATAGAGTATTTAATAAGAGATCATTGACTGTGGAAGAATCCATGCATGTTGTTTTTAATGAATCTAGTAGACTTGATCTTGTGAAAGGTAGTGCTCTTGATGATGTTGTAGATAATATGGAAAAACTTGTCATTGAAAATGGAAAAGAAGAAGATGATCAAGAAAAACTACTACCTCAAAATCAAGAACAAATGGAGCAAGAACTTCCAAAAGAATGGAGAATGAACAGAAATCATCCAAAAGAGCAAATAATTGGTGATCTATCAAGGGGAGTAAGTACTAGATCTCATTTCAAGCATTTAGTCACTGACATTGCTTTTATTTCACAAATTGAGCCTAAAAACATTGATGAGGCTCTTAATGATGAAAGTTGGGTAATTGCCATGCAAGAGGAACTCAACCAATTTGAGAGAAATAAGGTATGGAACCTAGTACCAAGACCTAAGAATCATCCAATCATAGGCAGCAATTGGGTATTTAGAAATAAGTTAGATGAACAAGGATTAATAACCAGGAACAAAGCAAGATTAGTTGCAAAAGGATATAATCAGGAAGAAGGTATAGACTATGATGAAACATATGCACCTGTAGCTAGATTATAAGCTATAAGAATACTCTTAGCATATGCATGTCACATTAATTTCAAACTTTTTCAAATGGATGTGAAAAGTGCATTTCTAAATGGCTATATAGATGAAGAAGTGTATGTAGAACAACCACCAGGTTTTGAAAGCTATGATTTGCCAAATCATGTCTTTAAACTTTCAAAAGCTTTGTATGGTTTAAAACAAGCTCCAAGAGCTTGGTATGAGAGACTAAGTTCTTTCTTAATAGAAAATAGCTTCACAAAAGGAAATGTTGACACTACATTGTTCATCAAAAAGCATAAGCATGATATACTAATTGTTCAAATTTATGTTGATGATATAATATTTGGTTCTACTAATGAACTGCTTTGTCAAGAATTTGCTAAGTGCATGACTAGGGAATTTGAAATGAGCATGATGGGAGAACTTAAATATTTCCTTGGTCTACAAATCAAACAAAGCAATGAGGGCATATTCATCAACCAATCCAAATATGCCAAAGACTTAATCAAAAAATTTGGTATGGAAGGATGCAAAAATGCCAAGACTCCTATAAGCACATCAAAAAAATTGGACAAAGATGAAAAGGGTAAGAGTATTAATGAAAAGCTTTATAGAGGTATGATCGGATCACTTTTATATCTCACTGCTTCTAGACCCGATATTATGTATAGTGTTTGCTTATGTGCACGATTTCAATCATGTCCTAAAGAATCTCATCTAAATGCTGTAAAAAGGATTTTAAGATATTTACATGGAACATTGCATCTAGGTTTATGGTATCCTAGGAATTCATCTTTCTATATAATAGGATATTCAGATGCAGACTATGCTGGTAGTCTTTTGGATAGAAAAAGTACTTCAGGTACTTGTCACTTCATTGGAGAATGTTTGGTTTCTTGGTTTAGCAAGAAACAAGTTTCAGTTGCTCTCTCAACTGCTGAAGCTGAATATGTAGCAGTTGGATGTTGTTGTACACAAATTCTTTGGATGAAACAGCAACTTAAGGACTATGGTCATGAAATGAACCATATACCTATAAAATGTGACAACACTAGTGCTATAAATCTTTCAAAGAATCCTATTCAACACTCTAGAAGTAAACATATTGACATTAGACACCACTTTATTAGAGATCATGTTCAATATGGAGATGTTGAATTAGAATTTGTAAGTACAGAAAAGCAATTAGCAGATATTTTCACTAAGTCTCTAAATGAGGAAAGACTTAATTTCATTAGAAGAGAACTAGGTATGATTGATGGATTAACCTTGTGATTACAAGAAAATGAAATTTTAATTGTTGATCTTAAAACATATCACAAGTTAGAAGGTAAATTTTTTGATGATGAAAATTCATGCTTTATGAAACAAAATCCTTGTTGAAATGATTTAGTCTTGTTGCAGAACTTAATTTCAATATGATGAAAATTATAAGGGAGTCACGCCCGTGACTTATACTTACGCCCGTGACTTAAGTGGCTCAAAGAGACAGTGTTGTTCACGACTTCGGTTCACGACATGCTTCACGGCTTCAAGTAGTGAAACATTGTTTCACGACTTGAGTCACGCCCGTGGATAAGAATCTTCACGTCCATGATGTAGTTTCACTCCCGTGAATCATTACGCACCAAAAACTCACAGAAGCTTTCACGCCTTGGGCCACGGCCTCCGTCACGGCTTAAAGTGGTGAAACATAGTTTCATGGTTTGAGTCATGACCGTGGCAAAGAACCTTCACGCCCGTGACAGAGTTTCACGCCCGTGAATAATTACACCCAAAACTCACATAAGCTTCCACGCCTTGTGTCACGGCTTGCTTCACGGGTCTAAGTAGTGAAATTCAACAATTCACGCCCGTGACATAAGCTTCACCCCCGTGAGCGATGATCATTCACGCCTGTGATATTCATCGAGCACGCCCGTGAACTCATTCACGCTTTCATTCACGGGTGGAATACTGCTTCAGCAAACCGTGAACACGACTATTCACGCCCGTGAAAACCTAAGTCACGCCTGTGAATGTATCGAATATATAAGAAAATAGCAGGTTACAATCTTCATTACAACTCTCCATCTCCCAAAACCGCTCTCATTTACTCTCATTCATTGAGACATTGAAGATTCCAACCCAAAAGCCTTGATATTTCACTATAAATACCATCAAAAGTTCAAATCTTTAGCAGAAAACAGACATTTCTAAGGCCTTTCATCACATTTTTCTGTCAAAAATCTTCTTCAACTTTATCAACAACTAAAATTCTTCAAAAATGGAGTGTGCTTCATCAAAAGGGAAGAGAAAGAAGTCCCATGCACCGAAGAGGTATTCAGATTACCTCATGAACATCATTCCCGAAAGTTGCCATCCTCGGTATGCAACTTTGAAGAAGAGACCTATTTTATCATCAAGGTCCTTCGAATGATAGACAGTCCGTAATCTCGGACTCGAGATGGCTATGACAGAGCAACTTCAAGCCTGTCATCTAAAAGAATTTGTTGACATTCATCTGCCAACCCTACGGGAACCAACGCTAGAATTTCTCAGCACCTTGCAGGTTTCACCAACTGGAGTGGTGAAATTCCAACTCTACAACAATGCAAATACTCTCAGCGCCATCGCATTTGGAGAATTGTTCAACCTACCATTTGATGGCGTTCTAAATGAGACTGAGGTAGAATTCTCTGCCCCTGCAGCTTTGACTCATTTTGGATATAACTGTAGCTGGGACGTAAAGAAGACGAAGAGCACTCATCTCGTAGCCCCAGTACACAGGTATCTGCATAGGTTTTTAACCTATAGCATTTTTGCTCGGGGAGAAAGCAATGGAACCATTAGGAAGTCAGAACTCTTCCTATTCGAGATGGCTTACCGGGGAGTCACAGTGGCACTTTCCAGATGGTTTGCAAACCATCTTCTCTCCATCGCCACCAAGCCCACAGGAGATATCTTGATTAGGGCTTATGTCACTCATATGGTAGTGAAGCTCAATTACTTGAAGCTGGATGACCATCATTTCAACATTATTCCTGCCCACCCACGAGATAGGCTGGATGTAGAGTCATTCATCAAGATGGGAGCAACAGTGAGAATCATATACCAGAACGATATCTTTTATCGCTTCACTGATACTGCTGGAGAGATTATCTGGGAATATCATGACATGGAGGATTTTAAAGCAGGCCTCCAGGGAGTCCAGCAGAAAAAGAGGGCTAGGTTTGAGGAAGCAACTCCAGCCATCGAGCAGGACATTGGACAGTCCTCAGCCTCTACACCATCATTAGCGCAGCAGGTGGTCGACCTTTTGGCACTACGTTTCGAGCAGCTGCAGACTTCCATGGATGAGAGGTTGGAAAATCTCAAGGACTTCATGGAGTCTCAGATAGACAGCCTTGAGGCTGAAGTAGCTAGGCTTCGTGATAGGATGTCTGGCTAGGATATAGGCTAGAGTGTAGCCTAAACTTGTTATGTTTGATCATTTTTGTTGTTTGTTATGTTTCTGTAGGAACTCTTAAATTTTCTTTCTTAGTTTGTATCATTTCCTTCATAATATATATATTTGATTTTGTGTACTTCAATCTACACATTCTTTTTGATTGATGACAAAAGGGGGAGAAAACTAGCAATATATGATAAATAATAAGGGAAAGTAGGATCAAACTAGCAATAATAAGAATTGGAATCAACTTTGAAATTGATTTTAAAATCTTGATTCAACTTTTAAGTTGCAAAGTAGAAAATTACTTTAAATATACCTTAAGTATACTTTGCATATACCTTAAAAAGCAAGTTACAAATAAAAACATGCCATGATATACCTTAAACATACTTTACATATACTTTATGTCTTGAAAAGGAATTATGGTATGTATTGGATATATTTCTCATATAACTTGCATATACATAAAATCTAGTTTAAATGCTACATCCTTATTCACTATTCTTGCACATTATAATTTTTATCCTAAGTATATTTTGAGGGGGAGATTTCTCCAAATCACATATTGCTAGATTATTTGTCACCATCAAAAAGGGGGAGATTGTTAACCTTGAGGGGTATTTCTGTCATTTTGATGGTAATAAATAATATAGCAATATTATTTAACATACTTGATTTTGTAAGTATATTATACAGGAAATGAATTAAAATATCAAGAATGGAGAATTGGAAGAATAAATCCTTGAGAAACAAAAAGCAAGAAGTAGCATGTTCACTACCGTGACTCTAGGAGTCACCCCCGTGAAGGAAGCTAACCGTTACTAAAACCAACATTTGAAGTTCACGGCCATGAAGGAAAACCAAACCGTGAAGTAAGCATTTCAGTCACCCCCGTGACTAAAGGTGTCACCCCCGTGAAGAGTCATGTAATTTCAACCAGAGAGCTTCACGACCAAAGTCACCACTTGGGTCACGGCTGGGAAGATGGTCACCCCCGTGAATGAAGATGTCACCCCCATGAAGGATTCTCTCAATTTCATCCAGAGAGCTTCATGACCAGAGTCACCACTTGGCTCACGGCTGGGAAGAATGTCACGCCCGTGAATGATTAATGTCATGCCCGTGACTCTATATGTCAAAACATACCAGAGAGCTTCATGACCAAGGTCACCACTTCAGTCACGGCTTGGGAAGAACTGTCACCCCCGTGACCAATGAAAGAGAAAAATGTCATACGCGATTTTTTAGTTAGTACAACGGCTAGTTTTTATTTAATGCACCCCAACGGCTATATTCAGCCATGAGAGTATAAATGGAAGTCATTTATGCATTAAGGAACAAGAGGATGATAAGAGAATGATAAGAAAAACAAAAGATTAGCATATACTTCAATTTACAAGCTATCTTGTACTTTTATACTTTGAGAACAAATCCATTCTCTGTAAAAATCTTAGTGCTCCTCATATTTGAGCAATAAAGATTTATAAGTGGTTCTCTCTGTAATCTTTACTCAAGTGAGCATTGGGTAGTTCTGGGTTAAGAGAAGAACACTTGTAAGGGTTAGTTGTGTGAACCTCCAAAACACAAATTAATAGGTTGTTTGTGTGAGCCTGTAAAACACAAAGTGTAGGTTGTTTGTGTGAGCCTGTAAAACACAAAGGAATTGGTTATTGTGTGAGCCATTAAAACACAAGGGATTTCTGGATTAGGTGTGAGCCATTGTGAGAAACACCATAGTTGGGAGTGAGCTTGTAAAACTCCATTGTAACACTTAGTGTGTTAGTGAAACTCCCAATTGCGATTGGGGAGAGGAGTAGGGTTTGTTAATACCCGAACCTCTATAAATCTTTGTGTCTGATTTTCTCTATCCCTTCTAAAATTAACAATTTTATTTCCGCACTTTAAAGCTTAATTTTTGGAAACTCCAATTCAACTCCCCTTCTTGGTCCAATATCTGGGCAACAATGATGATGATGATGATGATGATAATAATAATAATAATAATAATAATAATAATAATAATAATAATAATAATAATAATAATAATAATAATAATAATAATAAAACAGAAAAATGAACAGTAGACACAGCAGAAAAAGAAAAAAAAAGAGGCAAAATCGTGAAAGTGGGGCTGAAGTCAAGTAAGACTTCTTTTGGCCCTTTTGCTTCCAACTCCAACCCTCTCCTTCTTCTTCTTCATCATCCCTTTTCCTTCCACCATATCACAACCCAAAATCTTCATCATCTTCTTCATAATTTGCAAGAAAATTCGTTCCAAACAAAATTGATCTTGGTAAGTAATATCTTTCCCATGATTATTGTGTTATTAGAACTTTTTAGGTTATGTTTTTGCAGGATATTCTACTCTATTTTTGATTTTCTTGTGAATCGAATTTGGAGAAGTGTTAAACATCAAAGGTGTTCATCTATGTCTTTTGTATCATTTTGCCAAATTTTATTGAATGATTTTGAGTATAGGAAGAGATATGGTCATTAGGGTGAAACTAGTTCAGGGAGACATATCAACTGAATAACCTATGGTGTTTGTAAAACTAGATCTTCTTAGTGGATTAATCTGAGATTTTGTAAAACATGAAAGTTGTAGGTATATTTGTTATTTAGGTCTCTGCCAAATTTTGTGTAAATATATTTTGTGTAGGTTTAGTTATAGTGAAAAAAACATGTCTGTTCCATGATTGAGTTATGTTCTGATACCAATGTAGCTCTAGTAATTTTGTCCTTATATTTCACCTATTTTTAGATTGCATTAGCCAAAGTTCAAAACATGTAAATTTTAATTCTATGTCTTATATAAATTCCTATGAAAGTCCCACCATAAAAGGTCATGTATTTTGTGAGTTATGAGCTGAACAATTGAACTGGTTGGGTTAATACTCTATGTTGAACCAGTTATATATCCTCTTATATTTGAGATCCTTAGAGATCGAATCTGGAAATAAGTTAAACATGAAAAATGTTTCATATTAACTTATATAACTATATAAAATGTTTCAGAATCATTGAAGCTACACATTGAAAGCTACAAATTTTTGAATTGGGTACCTCGAAATTGCCTAAGGGCAGAAAATAGGGCAATATTTAAAATTATACCAAATATTATGTAAAGGTTCAAAAATTCTGAAATTTTGGTATATTTTATTTTTACATGTTATATTTAATTAGGATTAAGAATCATATAAATTGGATAAGGGTAGAAAAATTTATTGATCCAACAATCATTAAAGGTCTTGTTCTAGCTTAAAAACAATTGAAGTTATTTATTTAAATTATATTAAGAATAAATATTTTATCAAGGTATTAATTAATTATATTTTTAAATTAGGATTTCAACAAGAAGAAGACCAACAAAAGTGAACAAGCTCTAAGCTTATATTTTGGAAAAGAAAAACCGTATCGAGATTTGTACATATAATTATTCCAGTTTGCCCCTTATGCATGATTGTATGTGCATGACATGAGTTATTTGTCACCATGATGAAATAATAGATTATGACATGTTTTAACATTATAGAAATATTATTAACTATGAACTTAACATTATGCTAATATTTGATAAAATATCATGCTATTATATGGGTTTGAAATAAATTGTGCTTATATTATTATGTTAATATGAAATGAGTAATGGTTATAGAAACAAGTAATTAGTGGTGTTAATTGCCCATTTCTCTATCTGAGACCTGATATATGATAGATGGTGCACCATTAGGGGAAGGTTCGGTACCGATATTGATATGATTTAAGGACAGGGTGGTTGTAGCTCCGAGAGCGCCCCTGATCCTAATTACACACAGATAATGAGTATACTAGGTCAAGGTGGCTGAAGCTCCACGAGCGCCCTTGACTTGAGATTATAGTGAGTAGGGTGGCTTAAGCTCTGCGAGCGTCCCTATTTCACACCCCTTATTCGGACAGTCCGGGAACGAGATTTTGGGCTAATAATTCATAGAATAAAATTTGAAATTTAATTAATTGATGTAAGTAACAAAGTGTAAAATGCTTACTTGAGGTGGTGCAAATTTTATTATTGAATAATGTTATTTTGTTTATTTTTTTATGTTATGTATTTATTTATTTTATATGACAAATATGCAATAAAATTTGATATGCCATAATTTTATTTGAGACATGCATTTGTGTGACTGCTTGGGGAAAACTTTAATACTTATATGTACCATTAAGCTAGAGATAGCATAGCGTGGGTTTTTCTCACGCATAAATTGAAGTTGTAGATAGTAAATAGTGGAGTTGATCAGGAAGAAGTCCAAACCCATATCAGCAGAGACACAAGAAGCATAGTTAGAGGGTTGGTTATCTATTATTATTATTATTTTTAGTTTGACTATGTATATGGTGTGGTAGACATATCTCATATATTAATATTGTGTATGTAAATAATTATATAACTTAATCGGGTGCCATATGTGTATACAATATAAGGATAAATATATATTGTTAATTAGAACAACTTGCCTAAACCAATATAAATAAATAGATTAAGTTATTTAAAATGAAAAAAAATTTAATTCAAACAGATTTATCGAGTTAAGCTTATGACATCCTTCTTGTATATGTTGGATTATCCTTAATATATAAGTGGGACGTCATATTTAGTGGTATCAGAGCAGGTTTAGGCGTTTCTAGGACTAGGTGTGAAATGAGTTATTAGGTTTAAATATACATGTGTCTCATATAATTCGGATATGGGCTTTCTTCTTGGCAACTTGTAGGATTGTAGGAAGATGTCTTCGGATGAACGAGATATGGCTGAGAGTACTAGCTCTCCTGATACTAGGACTCCTCATCAGCCCAGTGCAGCAGGCATGTAAGGGAAAAATGCTACTACAAATCCCCCACCACATGCAGCAGAATAGATTGACCCTGGTCAAAATCCATTTATACAACAGACGACTGGATTATTCCAACAGATGGTACGAGCCATTCCTCAGCCTACCCTAGTGCCACCACCTAGACCAAAAGTAACAATTAATAAGCTTCATAAGTATGGGGCTTCGGATTTCTATGGTAAGAGAGATGAAGATCCAGCTACAGCTGAGTATTGGTTGGAAAAGATTGAAAGAATTTTTAAAGAGTTGCAAGTGGAAGCAGATGACAAAGCTATATTTGCTACTTCTCTACTCCAAGATGAGGCATATGATTGGTGGAAATCAGTTCTTACCAAGCCAGATATGGTGGAACCAGCCTCATGGGATTCCATCCTTTTTGAATTTAAAGAGCAATATATTCCGTTGATCTATATTGATGAGAAAAAGAAAGAAAATGTCAGTGACTGAGTATCAGCGGGATTTTACTAGACTGAGCAAGTATGCCCTTGAATTAGTTGCAAATGAAAGAGATAAATGCAGAAGATTTGAAGATGGCCTTAATGAAGAGGTTGGAGATATTGTGACTGCTCTTCAGCATAACAATTTTTCTCAGTTAGTTTCTACAACACTCAACCTTGAAAAAAGGAAAAAGAGGAAAATAGAAGAATCTTCTAAAAAGTCAGCTACTCCTGAGACTCAATTCACTAGGAAGAAGAGTCGTTTCTTTACTAGCCGTTCACAGAATAGAGGACAAGGAAAGGGTTATAGCTATTCATAAATAGGGTCTTTTAGGAGGGGACCGCCCTCTAAGGCACCTTCTGCTACAGCCAGTTCACAACCTCATGTTGGCAAGGAAGTTATGCCGGTATGTACTATTTGCAATAGGAGCCATCGAGGGGAATATTGGCGTGTCACAGGTGCTTGCTTTAGATGTGGGTCCAAGGAACATATACGGAGGGATTTCCCATTCTTGACAGGTGGTACTCTTACTCAAACTACTAGGTCATCTCTGACTCAGCCTGGAGTTCAGTTCAGAGGGGGACCAGGGCGAATGAGGCAGGCTATTTCAGAGACAGTGAATAGACCTGGATCCAGCAGAGCTCCAGCCCGAGCCTATGCCATGAAAGCTAAGGAAGATCAGGCGGCAACGGATGTTATTGTTGGTATGTTGTTATTATATGATTTTGACATTTGTGCACTCATAGATCCGGATTCCACACATTCCTATATTTGCACTAGTACACCTAGTCAGCATAATATGATTAAAGAAAATCTAGAATATGGAATTGAAGTTAAGAATCTTTTGGGTCACAGTGCAATAGTGAATAAAGTATTTAGGAATTGTCCTTTGGTTGTGCATGGGAAGGAGTTTTCTGCAGACTTGATTGAGTTTCCTTTCCATGAGTATGATGTCATATTAGGCATGGATTGGCTCTCACGTCACGAAGCAGTGGTGGATTGCAAGTTTAAATTTGTGGTACTTAAGATAGAAAATCAGGAGGAAATTATTATAAAAGGTGAATTATTTTCACAACATCCTCGAGTCATATCCATAATAAAAGCTAGGAGATTGATGATAAAAGGGTGTGAAGCTTATTTGGCCCATGTGATTGACACCAGAAAAGGAGGTTCAAATCTTGAAGATATTCCGGTGGTAAATAAATTTCCAGATGTCTTTCCTGTTGACTTACCTGGGTTGCCTCCAGAGAGAGAGGTAAAGTTTGCTATTGATCTTGTTCCAAGAACGATGCCTATATCAAAGACTCCATACAGAATGGCCCCATCAAAGATGAAAGAACTTAAAACACAATTGCAAGAACTCCTTGATAAGGGTTTCATTAGACCAAGTACATCCCAATGGGGTGCACCGATATTGTTTGTGAAAAAGAAGGATGGATCTTTGAGGCTATGTATTGATTATCGACAGTTGAACAAGATGACCATCAAGAACAAATACCCATTACCGCGAATTGATGATCTCTTTGACCAACTAAAAAGTGCAGGAATATTTTCCAAGATAGACTTGAGATCTGGTTATCATCAATTAAGGGTGAAGAAGGAGGATATTGCTAAAACTGCATTCAGAACCAGATATGGTCATTATGAGTTTTTGGTTATGCCATTTGGGCTGACCAATGCTCCAGCAGCATTTATGGATCTTATGAATAAAATCTTCAGGCCACATCTTGATCAATTTGTTGTCATTTTCATTGATGATATTTTGGTATATTCTAAAGATTTAGAAGAACATGAAAAACATTTGAGAATAGTGTTGCAGACTCTCAGAGAATATAAGCTTTATGCGAAACTCTCAAAATATGAGTTTTGGTTAAAGGAGGTGACATTTTTGGGACACATTATCTCTGTAAAAGGTATTAAAGTGGATTCTAGCAAGGTTGAGGAAATTGTGAATTGGAAACCTCCACGGAATGTGACCAAGGTCAGAAGTTTCTTAGGTTTAGCTGGATATTATCGGAGATTTGTTAAGGGTTTTGCAATGATGGCTTCTCCTTTAACAAGACTATTGAGAAAGGATGTTAAGTTTGAGTGGACAGATAAGTGTCAAGCTAGTTTTGATAAGCTTAAAAGTATGCTCACTAAGGCCCCTGTTTTGACACAGCTGATTCCTAATAAGGAGTATGTCATTTATAGTGATGCTTCTCATAATGGATTGGGTTGTGTATTGATGCAAGATGGAAAAGTGGTTGCTTATGCTTTTAGACAGTTAAAGCCGCATGAGAAGAATTATCCTACCAATGATCTGGAGTTGGCAGCTATAGTTTTTGCATTGAAGATTTGGCGCCATTATTTATATGGGGAGAAGTGTTTCATTTACACAGATCACAAGAGTTTAAAATATCTTCCCTCATAGAAAGAATTGAATTTGAGGCAGAGAAGATGGCTAGAACTAATAAAGGATTATAATTGTGTGATTGACTACCATCCAGATAAAACTAATGTAGTAGCAGATGCTTTAAGCAGAAAGATGGTGGAAGAATTGCACCTTCAACCCACTGTTATGCAAAAAATCAAGGATGCACAAAGACAAGATAGAAAGCTAATTGAATTAGCTGAGTTGATCTCTAAGGGAGAGAGACCTGAATTCACTATGGACTTAGATGGTGGACTATTCTGTCAAGCCAAATTATGTGTGCCCGATGTAGAAGATCTTAGATAGAGCATTCTTAGAGAGACCCATGAAAGCAAATATGTTATGCACCCAGAGAGTAACAAGATGTACCAAGATTGGAAGAGCTGATACTAGTGGCCAGGTGTGAAAAAGGACATCATAGAATACACTTCAAAATGTTTGACTTGTCAACAGGTCAAGGCTAAACATCAAGTACCTTCAGGGTTGCTACATCCAATTACTATTCCAGAATGGAAGTGGGAATGGATCACTATGGATTTTATGATTGGATTGCCTTTGATTCCAAAGAAACATGATACTGTATGGGTCATAGTGGATAGATTTACAAAGTCAGTACATTTCTTACCTATCAGAAAGGACTATCCACTGAATAAACTGGCAGAAATTTATATGAATGAAGTTGTATGACTTCATGGAGTGCATGTTTCTATTGTGCCTGATAGAGATCCCCATTTCACATCTCAATTTTGGGGTAGTCTACAACGAGCTCTAGGTACTAAGCTCAATTTCAGCACGACTTTTCATCCCCAGACAGATGGACAGTCAGAAAGAGTCATTCAGATTCTAGAAGATATGATGAGAAGTTGTGTCATCAAAATTAAAGGTAGCTGGGACAAATATCTTCCTTTAATGGAATTCGCCTATAATAACAATTATCAGTCTAGTATCCAGATGGCTCCATATGAGTCACTTTATGATAGGAAGTGTCGAACACCTGTATGTTGGACAGAGCTCAGCGAGAGGAAACTTATGGGACCATACCTAGTGCAAGGGACGAAAGAAAAAGTGAAAGTCATTCGCGAAAGACTTAAGGCAGCTACCGATAGGCAAAAAATTGTATGCTGATCTTAAGAGATGAGACATTGATTATGCAGTGGGTGATAAAGTTTTTTTTAAAGTATCTCCCTGGAAGAAAGTTCTGCGATTTGGGAAGAAAGGCAAGTTAAGTCCAAGGTTCATTGGACCTTATGAAATATTAGAAAGAGTTGGACCTGTTGCTTATAGACTCGCTCTACCACCGGAGATGAGTCAAATACATGATGTCTTCCATGTCTCAATGTTAAGACGATATAGATCAGATCCTAATCATATCATACCTGCTGAAAGCATTCAGGTCAGACAAGATTTGACATATGAAGAAGAACCAGTCCAAATTTTAGCAAGAGAAATTAAGGAGTTGAGGAACAAGCGAGTACCATTAGTGAAAGTACTATGGAGGAATCATGCAATCGAAGAAGCAACATGAGAAAGCGAGGAGGTGATGAAAGCTCAATACCCTCACTTGTTCAGTGACGATGCATTAGGTATGTTTCGAGAACGAAACATCTTAAGGGAGAGAGAATTGTAACGTCTATTAATTAGGATTTAATTAGAATAAGTATGTGGTATAAATAGGAAAAACATGATAGATAATAGAGATTAAAATAGATGAAATAAATTATTAAATTAGAAATTAAAATAAATTAATTGATAATCATGATAAATTTGATTAAATTAGACCACATAATTAAATTGCATTTTTGGTAAAAAAATTTTTTTAAATGACTAGATAAGTAAATATATGAAGATAATAATAATAATAATAATAATAATAATAATAATAATAATAATAATAATAATAATAATAATAATAATAATAATAATAATAATAATAATAATAATAATAAAACAGAAAAATGAACAGTAGACACAGCAGAAAAAGAAAAAAAGAGAGGCAAAATCGTGAAAGTGGGGCTGAAGTCAAGTAAGACTTCTTTTGGCCCTTTTGCTTCCAACTCCAACCCTCTCCTTCTTCTTCTTCATCATCCCTTTTTCTTCCACCATATCACAGCCCAAACTCTTCATAATCTTCATCATAATTTACAAGAAAATTCATTCCAAACAAATATGATCTTGGTAAGTAATATCTTTTCCATAATTATTGTGTTATTAGAACTTTTTAAGTTATATTTTTACAGGATATGCCACTCTATTTTTGATTATCTTGTAAATTTAATTTGGAGAAGTATTAAACATAAACATTGTTCATCAATGTCTTGTGTATCTGTCTGCCAAATTGTATTAAATGATTCTAAGTATATGAAGAGAAATGGTTATTGGAGTGAAACTGGTTCAGGGAGACGTATCAACTGAATAACCTACGGTTTTTATAAAAATAAATCTTCTTAGTGGATTAATCTAAGATTTTGTAAAACATAAAATTATAGGTATATGTGTTATTTAGGTCTCTGCCAAATTTTGTATAAATTTATCTTGTGTAGGTTTAGTTATAGTGAAATAAACCATGACTGTTCCTTGATTGAGTTGTGTTCTAGTACCTATGTAGCTCCAGTAACTTCGTCCTTATATTTCACCTATTTTTAGATTGCATTAGGCAAAGTTCAAAACATAAAAGTTTTAATTATGTCTTATCTAAATTCCTGTGAAAGTCCCACCTTAAAATGTCATGTATTTGGTAAGTTATGAGCTGAACAATTGAACTGGTTGGGTTGATAATCTATGTTAAACTAGTTATATATCCTCTAATATTTGAGAACCTTAGAGATCGAATCTGAAAATGAGTTAAACATGAAAACTATTCCAAATTAATCTATATAATTGTATAAAAATTTTCAAAATCATTGAAGCTACACATTGAAAGCTATGAATTTTTGAATTGGGTACCTCGAAACTGCCTAAGGGCATAAAACAGGGCAATATTTAAAATTATACCAAATATTATGTAAAGGTTCAAAAATTCTGAAATTTTAGCGTATTTTATTTCTACATGTTATATTTAATCGGGATTAAGAATCATATAAATTGGATAAGTGTTGAAAAAGTTATTGATCCAACAGTAATTAGAGGTCTTGTTCTAGCTGAAAAACAATTGTAGTTATTTATTTAAATTATATTAAGAATAAATATTTTATCAAGGTATTAATTAATTATATTTTTAAATTAGAATTTCAACAAGAAGAAGGCCAACAAAAATGAACAAGCTCTGAGCTTATATTTTGGAAAAGAAAAACCGTATCGAGATTTGTACATATAATTATTTTAGTTTGCCCTTTATGCATGATTGTATGTGCATGACATGAATTATTTGTCACCATCATGAAATAATAGATTATGACATGTTTTAACATTATAGAAATGTTATTAACTATGAACTTAACATTATGCTAATATTTGATAAAATATCATGTTATTATATGGGTTTGAAATAAATTGTGCTTATATTATTATGTTAATATGAAATGAGTAATGGTTATAGAAACAAGTAATTAGTGGTGTTAATTGCCCATTTCTCTACCTGAGGACTGACATAGGATAGATGATGCACCATTAGGGGAAAGTTTCGGTACCGATATTGATTCGATTTAAGGACAGAGTGGTTGTAGCTCCGAAAGCGCCCCTGATCCTAATTACACACAGATAAATGATTATACTAAGTCAAGGTGGCTGAAGCTCTGCGAGCGCCCTTGACTTGAGATTATAGTGAGTAGGGTAGCTTAAGTTCCGCGAGTGCTCCTATTTTACACCTCGTATCCAGATAGTCCGGGAATAAGATTTTGGGCTAATAATTCATAGAATAAAATATGAAATTTAATTAATTGAAGTAACAATGTGTAAAATGCTTACATGAGGTGGTGCAAATTTAATTATTGAATAATTTTATTTTGTTTATTTTTTATGTTATATATTTATTTATTTTATATGACAAATATGCAATAAAATTTGATATACCATGATTTTATTTGAGACATGCATTTGTATGACTGCTTGGGAAAAACTTTAATACTTATATGTACCACTAAGCTAGAGATAGCTTAGCGTGAGTTCTTCTCATCCAGGAATTGAAGTTGTAGATAGTAGATAGTGGAGTTGATCAGGAAGAAGTCCAAGCCCATATCAGCAGAGACACAAGAAGCACAGTTAGATGGTTGGTTATCTATTATTATTATTATTATTATTATTATTATTATTATTATTATTATTATTATTATTATTATTATTATTTTAGTTTGACTATGTATATGGTGTGGTAGACATATCTCATATATTAATATTTTGTATGTAAATAATTATGTAACCTAATCGGGTGTCATATGTGTATACAATATAAAGATAAATATATATTGTTAATTAGAACAACTTGCCTAAACCAATATAAATAAATAGATTAAGTTATTTAAAATAAAAAAAAATTTAATTTAAACAGATTTATCGAGTTAAGCTTTTGACATCCTTCTTTTATATGTGGGATTATCCCTAATATATAAGTGGGGTGTCACAGAGATATTATTATAGAGCACAAATCTAAAAATTTAAAAAGTATAAGCATTTTACACCCTAGCATGATGACACTTTAGTATCCGATTTTATTTCCTTATGGCAAAGAGGGATATAAAATAGATATAGAAATATCTCCTTTCTGGTAATGTCAAAAATTCATCTAGAAAATGTATTATGATGCAAGAATACTATGATTTTAGACTACAACAATATCATTTAAAGGATAAAACACTCATAAGATGAGGTAGATTATTTCAACAATATATTATAGATGCATTTTTATGCGTAGAAGAAAAATGATTGGATTTTAGTAGACGTAATAAAAAAGAATTGCATTTGGAAATTGATATTGGTATACAAAATATTGTTTTACATGGTGATATAAATTTGAATAATATAGAAAAATCTTTGATAATATTACTTTCAAGTTACATTGGTGGTCATCAATATGTGCTAGAATATTATCACAATGCAATGACAATTTGCAAATTTTATGGTCATCTTGATTTATTTATAACATTCACTTGTAACCTTTTGTAGCCTGAGATACAACATATAATTACATTCCTGGTAAAAAACCTGAAAATAAACATAGTATTATTAGTTGTATATTTAAAATAAGTCATTTAATTGAGATATTAAAAAACACAAACATTTTGATACGGTTATAACTTTAATATATACAGTAAAATTTCAAAAATGTGGCCTACCTCATATTCAATGTTTAGTTTGGTTACACAAAAATGACAAACCTGTTACACCAACATAAATTTAATGATTTCAACATAGTTACCATCCAAAAAAATTGAACCTGAAACATATAGAGTTGTTTCAAAATTCATGGTGCATGACTCATGTGATTTTATAAATCCATCATCACTATTCATGAAAAATAATAAATATTCAAAGTATTTTCCAAAAAAATTTCAAAAAGAAATAATTATTGATGAAAATGCTTTGCAATATATAGACGTTGTGATGATGACAACTATATATTAAAAAAATAATGAAAATTTTCATAATTATTTTGTTATCTCTTACAATAAAGAATTAATGTATAAATATGAAGCACATATATGTGTCAAATATTTTTGTAGATCAATTATAGTTAAATATCTATTTAAATATATTAATAAATGATCAGATAGAATTCGAGCAGTTATTAAAAATTATGATCATCCTATTGAATTTTCTAATACTAATAAACCTCTTGTAATTGATAAAAAAAACATTTCTAGATTGTCATTATCTTTCTCTGTGTGAATCCACTTGTAGATTTTTGAATTTCTAATACATCATAGAGATTCAGCTGTAGAGAAATTAGTCACACACTTACAATATATGAATAAAATTTTATTTAACCCTTCTCGATATCTTAATTATATCGCTAATAATTCTTATTTTAGTCAAACTATGTTCATAGATTAGATGCATACTAACATCGAACATAAAGATGAATGTACTGTTTTATATATATATATATGTACTGCTATATTCTAGAAAATAGGTTTGACAAAGTAAAAAAAGAGTATGGACTAGACGTAAACAACAATATTGTATAGGAAGAATAACTTATATAAATATAAATTTAGAAGAATTATATTATTTAAGAATGTTATTAAATATTATTAAAGGTGCTAGAAAATTTAAAGAAATTATGACTCTGACACCCTTATAACACTTCTTTTTATACGTACGTTATGTGGGTTAGTACAATTATAGACGATGTGTGCCAAATTTTTTTTCCATAACTTAATTTAATGACCATAATATTATTAGAACTTAATTAATTCTTTTCATTTTTCCAAAATTTTCGTCAGCATAACATTTATAAATTAATTATCTCATCTGCAATGCAAACAATTCTTAGCCCATTTTTAGGCACAACAATACCAATATATAATACAATATTTCATTCTTTACACATATAATAATTCACAAATGTTCTTTATTATAATTTGTACAACATTTCTTTCTTACAACTCCATATACATACATATATATACATGTCATTTTTAATACTAACTTACTAATATTTTATTCTTTCGTCTGCTCCCAAACTTATACACTTGCTCCTGCCTTTCCTACTACTATCTGCACGCAGTCAAATAATTTCATGCTGAGTATTAATATATCTAGTGGTGATTACTAATTTAAAAATTTCCACTAACCTATTTTTTTATGTCATTATACATGCAATAATACTTTTAATATACTATTCAAAAAAAATTTCTTTAATATATTATTCTTTTTATCAATATTTTATTTTTAATTACCTTTAATTCATTATTTAATATCTTTATTTAATTAACAATATTTTTTCAATTAACATTTTTTTCTGAACTTTCAATTTCTTTCAATTTATTCCGTTTTCACTTTATTTCTTAAATTAACCATTATTGTTTTTCTTATTTATTTATTTTTTTCAATTCTTTATTTAATTAGCTACAAATTTCACTTTAATTCTTAAATTTTTATTTATTTACAATTATGTTACTAACTATATATTATTTACACTTTTACCACTGACATTTTTATTTTCTATTTATTTATTTATTTTTATTTGTTTCTTTTTACTACACAATTTAATATTTATCTTCCATTTATTTTTCTTTTCTCAATTTTACTATTTTTTTCACTTTTATCATATTTATAAAATTTACCATTATCACTTTTATCATATTTACCAAATTTATCACTTATGCCATTTTTATCATATTTTTTATTTTTATGATTTTTCTCATAATTTTCACTTTATTCATTTTTATTATTTTTCACTTTATTTATTTTTATCATATTTTTCACTTATTTTTTACTTCTATCATTATTACTACTTTTATTCAAATTTGCCCCTAATTTCCATTTGATAGAAAATTTTCGGACCAGATACATAGGATATAGACCCAAAAGTCTACTACACTGAAGAGTAATGCCGAAGGATCACCCGAGCACTGTACTGTACATTGTTCACTAAATCACTATCACTGTAGTAGACCATCATTGGCCTACATAAGCGAGTCGCCATGACCCGCACCACAGTAATGATATCCCTATGGCTAACCAATTATATTCAGGACTAGATTTAACCATCAAAAAAATAATTAAGAGCATTATTTTATTTCTTTAATTAATTTCCATTAAATTCATAAATTTTATTATTTTTACATTATTAATCACTTAATATTTTATTCTTTCTTAATGATATTATCACTACCAAAATTTTTCACATTTTCATTCTAATATATCAATATTTCATTATGGATAATCAATTAAGTTACAAACTCACTAAATACATTTTATTCATTATTTTTCATTTCATGCATAATATAATCAATAAATAGAAAAATATTCAATATATCATTTAAAAATTTCCAATAAATTTCTACACACTTAAAATCATATTTTCTTGTATTTCATGACTAAATTTTAATTTAATCAGAAAGAAAAATATTAATTTCTCCTTCTTCATTTTTCAGCCTATAATTAATATTCATCATTAAAATTTTTTTCACCTTTTAATTATTTATTTCACTAATTAATACATTCATTATTCCATATGTATCATAATATTACACTAAAATGTATTTATTCCTTAATATTCATTTTTCACATAATAAGGTCATATTTTACAATTTCTACCAATTAATTTTTTTTAATTGAAATTAACCATTCTAATTCACTTTTAATAATTTCTTAATCATGATTTAAGCATTAATTAGAAATTACATGCAAAACATACAAAATTCTTAATTTTCCATAACCCTAAATCATGCTTAATTAATGGAAATAAATAGATTTTGGAATCACTAACTTTAATTTCTTGTTTAGGTCTTCCTAATCTTCCTTTTCCTTATCCTTTCTTTTGGAAGTACCTTCACCTTCTTTTGAACCTACCATGACCAAAAATTATACTCCATTAATCCACCAATATTTTGCTTCCTTAACTCAAATAAATTTCATATTTATCATCTACATACCTTAAACTACTTATTTGAACCATTAAACTAATTTAAAATTACAAATTTCACTTACCTCAATTTGGTATCCTAACTTTTCTCCTTTGATTATCTTCCACTTTACCCTTCCAAATGAAGATTAAAAACTTCTATTAGCTATTAGAGATACTGAAATTATTTTTGGGTGGTTGATTTTGGTGTTAAAAGTGAAAAAAATTGAAACATTTTTAAAGAAAACCAATGGATGAGTAGTTCGACCATGCAAGGGAGGAGAGGAAGGAGATGAAGCAGAATTCTCTCTAGAGAATTCTGATAATTTGGGCATATTTATAGTGGTCTAAGTGGAGTGGGCTTGGGCCAAAAAAAGCCCAACCCATTTAGCCCAATTTTGCACTATAAATTAATTTTCTCACTTTTCAAGCTCAATTTCAACCAAATTTGATTCCATAATTCATAAAATATTTTTATATGTTTACACAAAAATTTTCAACTCAATCGAAGTCTATTTTCTGTTCAGCTCATTCAAACCGAACTGATAATTCAATTTTCGGTGTTGCAGTAAAATTTATTTTTCACTGTCAAATAAGCATAAATATTATTTAGAGTTTATCTATATCTTAAAATAAATTTTTGGATGTCGTTTGCTATTTTTTACAGTCCGGTCAAAGTACGGTCAACTAACTATTTAATTAAATCGGGTCCCATTTTTTCTTAGTTTTGACTTTTGAGAACTTATTTGACCTCATTTTCACTTCAAATTTTACCCTTGGACTAGTTATAACCTATATTGTCCAATGATCAAATAAAATATTTTCACCCATGGGTATATTTTTAACTCCCGGGTTTGTTAATCAATTTCGAAAGATATAGTTTACGACCAATCTGGTATTTGGGCCATTACAATTCTCCCCTACTAATAAAAAATTTTGTCTACGAAATTTTACCTGTATTGAACAGTAGTGGATACTATTGCCTCATTGCAGCTTCTAGCTCTCACGTGGCTTCTTCTACATTGTGGTGACTCCATAACACCTTTACTAGTGGGATTTGCTTGTTCCTGAGCTGTCTAATCTCTCTAGCTAAGATATTTATTAGTTTCTCCTCATAAGTCAGATCAGTCTGTATCTAAATTTCTTCTAGCTTGATTATGTGACTAGGGTCTGACATATACCTTCGTAGCATTAACACATGAAACACATCATGAATCTTTTCCAACTCTTGAGGTAGCTTCAATCGATAAGCTATGGGTCACACTCGCTGTATAATCTCATAAGGGCCTAAAAATCTCGGACTTAGTTTGTCATTCATTCCAAATCTCATAACCTTTTTTCAGGGTGATACTTTCAGAAAATACTTGATCTCTGACCTGGAACTCTATATCCTTTCTTCCTAAATCCGCATATGATTTCTGTCGGTCAATGGCTTCTTTCAATCTATCCTTGATCACTCATACATTATCTTCCATTTTTCGAACCAAGTCTGTTCCCATTAGCTTCTTCTCACTCAATTTTTTCCAACATAAAAGGAGTTCTACATTTTCTCCCATACAATGCTTCATATGGTGCTATTTTAATGCTGGACTGATAGCTGTTGTTATAACCAAATTTGGCTAATGGAAAATACTTTTCCCAACTGCTTTCAAACTCAAGGATACAACATCGCAACATATCCTCAAGTATATGAGTCACATGCTCGAATGTCCATCTGTTTGGGGATGAAAAACTATACTAAAATGAAGTCTTGTCTCCAATGTTTCTTGCAACTTCTTCCAGAACTGGAAAGTAAATCTTGGATCCCTGTCTAAAATAATAGAGGATGGTACTCCATGGACTTTCACTATCTCATTAATGTAGATTTCTGCCACCTTGGTCAATGGATAGTCCCTTCGTATTGGTATGAAATGGGCTGATTTTGTTAGTCTATCAATGACACCCAGATAGCATTATGCTTCTTTCTAGTCAGAGGCAATCCCGTCATAAAATCCATGGTCACTCGATCCTATTTCCACTTTGGTATCATGATAGGCTGAAGTAAACCCGATGGAACTTGATGTTCAGCTTTCACCTGTTGACATACCAAGTATTTACTCACGAATTCTGTCACATCATGTTTCATTCTTGGCCACCAATAGTATACTTTCAAATCCTGATACATTTTGTTACCACCAGGATGCATCGCATAGCTGTTATGATGAGCATCTGTGAGAATGTTATTTCTCAATTCATCTTGATCTGGTACACATAACCTCTGTTTGAAATAAAGACTTCCATCATCACCCAAAGAATAATCACCTTTATTGTCCTCTTTTACCCTGTTCACTATGGCAATCAAGCGATCATCTAACTTTTGTGTCGCTTTCACTTGCTGAAGGAAGTCTGGTTTTACTTGCATTTCTGCTATTATCGCTCCATCCTATGCCATATTCAATTTGACATTCATCACCCGAAGGGCTGCCATAAATTTTCTACTAAGTGAATCAAATACTACATTCGCCTTCCATGGATGGTAGTCGATTAGGCGGTCATAGTCTTTTATCATTTCAAGCCAATGCCTCTGTCTCAAATTAAATTCCTTCTGTGTGAGAAAATATTTCAAACTTTTGTGATATGTGTAAATGTAACATTTCTCACCATAAAGATAATGTCTCCAAATCTTCAAGGCGAGTACAATTGCTACAAGCTCAAGGTCGTGAGTAGATAGTTCTTCTCATGAGTCTTGAGTTGTTGGGATGCATATACAATCATTTTACCTTTTTGCATCAATACACAACCTAACCCATTCTTGGAGGCATCACTGTAAATCACAAAATCCTTGCCAGATTCTAGTTGAGTTAACATTGGGGCTTTTGTCAACATGTTTTTAAGCTTTTCAAAGCTTCCTTGATATTTATCCATCCACCCAAACTTAACGTGCTTCTGTAACAGTCGAGTGAGCGGCGCTGCTATGGTGGAAAAACCTTTTACAAATCTCCTGTAATATCTAGCCAAACCTAAGAAACTTCTGACTTCTGTAACAGTCTTAGGTATTTTCCACTGTAAGATTGCTTCAATCTTCTTTGGATACACCTTTATCCCTTCAGCTAAAACTACATGACCCAAAAAGGATACTTCATTCAACCAGAAGTCACACTTACTGAACTTCGTATACAACCGTTTCTCTCTTAATGTCTACAAGACAATTTGTAGGTGCTTGTCATGTTCTTCTAGCGTCTTCGAATACACTAGAATATCATCAATAAATACCACCACAAACTGGTCTAGATAAGGATGAAAGATCTTATTCATTATATCCATAAAAGCTACTAGGGCATTCGTAAGTCCAAATGGCATGACTAAAAATTCATAATGGCCATATCTCATGCGAAAAGCAGTCTTGTGCACATCTGCTTCTTTTACTTTCAACTGATAGTAGCCCGATCGTAGATCAATCTTTGAGAACACATCTTCTCCCTTAAATTGATCAAATAAGTCTTTAATACGTGGAAGGGGATAATTAATGGTGTCATTACAAAGACTATTAATGGTGTCATTCATAATACTTTTCAATATGCATGAAGTGCATGTGGATTGTTAGAGAATGATCAAGAACAGATTAGTGTAATGGAAGAAGTTGTTTCATATGCATCATCCTTCCAACTTCGATATTTGTTTACAATTCTTATACTATTTTGTCAAATTACTCAATCAAATAAAATTTTTTCACAATTTTAGAAATACTTTTGTGATGTTATTAAATGTGAATTGCAGAGGACATTGGAAATTTCACCTAATAATATCCCAAAATGTTACCTTAAGAATCGTGTCATTTTTTAAGTTGAATTTTTTTAACTGTAATTCATGTTCATTGTCCATTTATGATTTACCTTTGCCTGATAAATCACTCATCAGTGATTGTACTAACAGATTACTGGTTGAAGAAATGAGCTATGATATTATTCATTTACAGTACAAATACACATATATGGTAAAAAATAACAACTAATTTATAATGATATCATTTACACTGTTGAAAATAATATAGGAGAGTTATTTTTTGTATACAGTTATGGTGGAACTAGTAAAAACTATTTATATTAATTAATAATATCACTCATTGGAGTAGATAGAAAGATTGTTTTCGTTGTAGCTTCTTCAGGAATATCAACATTTTTATTATCTAGTGGTAGAATAACGTATTCAAGATTCAAAATATCAATTGATTTAACCGAATATTCAACGTGTGAAATAAAAAAAAGTTACTCAATTTGCTAAGTTAATGGAACAAACTTCTTTAATTATTTTAGGATGAAGCCCTAATGAGTCATTGATATTATTTTGAAGCACTAGATAGATCACTTAGAGATATATTATATAATGCAGATGATGAAAGTAATGATAAATTTTTTAGACGTAAAATGATATTAGTAGGAGGTGATTTCAGACAAACTTTATTTGTTGTTGTTAATGGTAGCAAAGAAGATATTATCAATGCATCGTTAACCAAATCATCTTTATGGGGATTTTTCAAAGTTTATAAACTTAAAAATGACGTGTTTGTCAACAATATCAAATAGTTCAAATTATGTAACCGATTTGTCTACATTTGCAGAATGAATATTATCTGTTGGTGATGGAAAAGCACCAGTTAAGCAAATAAATGAAATTGACAATAAAATTAACTGGATTCAAATTCTTGATAATATTTTTATTTAAAATTACAATAATCCAATAGATCAAATTATTATAGAAATATATTATTCATTTCTTAATAAATATACTGACTCTACTTATATAAAAGAACAAGCTATAATAACACCTACTAACGACATTGTTGATGTAGTCAATGAAAAAATGCTTAAATTATTACCAGACAAAGAAAAAATATATTATAGCTCTGACTCTATATATAAAACATCTAAAAATTTCACTGAATTAAAAGTTCTTTATCCTATATAATTTTTAAATTCTTTGAATTTTAATAGATTTCTCCAACATGAATTCAAATTAAAAAACAATATTTGAGTTATGTTGCTCCGTAACATCAATCCAACCATAGATTTATGTAATGGTACACGATTACTAATAATAGATTTAGGAACAAAAGTTATTAAAACTCAGATACTTACAAGTTTACATTTTTGTGAAAAGGTATATATTCCTCGAATCGTTCTTTCAATTAGTGAAGGAAAATGATACTTTATTTTGAAAAGAAGACCATTTTTCAATAAGAATATGTTATTGCATGACAATTAATAAGAGCCAAGGTCAAACACTAAAACAAGTTGATCTATATTTACATGATCATGTATTTTGCCATGGACAATTATACGTTGCACTTTTTAGAGTCACGTCACATGAAAATATACATGTAATTATAAATAACAAAAATTGTCTTGATAAGCATAATATTTCTAATTATACTAAAATATTATTTTCTCAAAAATATTTTCCAACCTTTCTAATTGCTTGCAATGTATTGTCTAATTAATCTTTACAACTTTACAATATTAGCTTCTATTACATACAAAATATTTTATTACATTGCATTTTTTTTAATTGCCTATTGTATTCATCTATTAGTTGCTAATAAATACCAAGTGATAAGTCTAACAACAAAATAATGAATTATACACCAATATCTGACTTTAACGGCCACAGTAAAACATTCGTATCAAAGTTCGTATCACAAGATTTTGGGATCTTATGAACATTTACAGCCCTAATGAGCTATTCAGCCTTGAATTTCTTATGCTTGATGAAAGAGTGTTTTTTTTATTGATATATTGTATTCTCTTTTATGTTATTATATGTAGTTTATAATTACTACAAATATGTTTTAACTATAATTAATCCTAACTTTGAAGCTTACACTTATAGGGGTGATACTATGCAAAGTATTATTCCAAAACAATTTGCAGACTACTTTAGACTGTTGCTGATTGAAAGAAATTTTTTTCATATTTCTAGATTTATCATTATACTTGTGCAAACAAACTATAGAATTAGTAGTCATCCCTTTCGTATTATGCTACCAAGGAATGCATTTATTAAGGTGTTAGATGAAGATGATTTGTTTATCTCATTTGATCGATTTGATTTTGTAGAGTTTCAAGATGTCAAAAGTAAAGTAGGGGACCAATCATATTTACTTGGTACACATTCATTCACTTTGTCAATATTTCATTTTTTAAATCAATTTTTCTAAACTTTAAATTATTAATATTTCTTATAGATTTCATTGGACAAATTGTTCTGGTTGAAGAGATTGAACAAATAAGTATACTTGGAAGAATTGGAATTAAAAGGCACATTCAAATTATAAATGAACGGTACCAATATTACACATTATTCATATATACATGTTTTATTATATTACATTTCCATTTCTACCTTTAATTGAATATTGATATAGTTCCAAAAAGCTGGATATCACCTTTTGCAACAAAGTTGCAAGAGATTTCCCAGATGTTAAAGTTTTGATGAAGAAACAAATGGTACAATTATTGTTGTATTCATCGCAACGAGTGCACAAAAATATTTTGGTATCTAATTACATTCAATATTATTCATTATAATTATATTTGATACTTACATTTAATTTTAGTACATTTTTATTTCATAAATAATATGACATATTATTTTTGCAATTTAATTTTCCATTTACCTACGTTTCATTTTTGCATTATTTATTTCACTTTTTGTAGATGCTTTGTTCGTTAATAGCTCAGCTGATACAAAAATTTTCATCAACCTTGAAATACCAGAAGTTTTGAATTTATGGGAGAGGTAAGATAAATTTTAATTTTTTTCTTTTCCTTTCTAATTTCTAATTAACTATTTTCCAGACTTCCAAACCCAATTGAAAAAATTGTTTGATTACAAATGGAAAAACAACTTGTGCAAGATATTGAGTTGTAAAGAAATGTAAATAGAAAAATTATTTCTGAGCTAATGTCCCTAAATGTTCACACTGATAAGGTAAATTTTTTTATTTAATATGATCACGTTCCAACATTATATAACTATACATGTATATTAAATATCAACCATTATTTTTTCTTTTAAATGTTACTCGTATGACATAAAATTTACTTGCTAGACTGTTATTTGTTGCATTGATACATTTACAGGATGGTGGTATAAAACATGCCCACAAAGCAAAAACAGCCTCTAAAGTTATAGTGAACAGACATGGTGCAACAATTATGGTATCTTTGAAGAAGCACCTACATAATGGTATATTACAATTTCTTTTTCTCTATAATTATTGATATACAAAATCAATTTTGTAAATTTTATTTTTTTTTCCAAGGTACAAACTAAATGCTATAGCTAAAGATTCGACTAGATCTACAATATTTGTTATATTTGGAAAAGAAGCAGTGGAATTAGTAGGCTTGCTTGCTAATAATTTAATCTATGGTTCTAAAGATAGATACATTCTTTCATCGTTGATTACAAAGATTTATGAAATGGAACGTGTTTTCCAAATTGTTATCAGTAATCGTGTTGAAAATCCTTAAAATTTATCTTTCAAAGTAATGCACATTTTCAAGGATCAATATCCATCAATTGTTAAATACAAATCACTTAGAATGACATCTTCTTCAAATTCTGTATTGTTAAGAAATCCTCTCTCAACAGTGCAAAAAACGGTTAGTAATGATGACTAATTTAACAATTTATAGGTGATTTACCTGTTAAAAATATATATCAGGTAAAAAGACATACATCATATTTAATATTACATATTATATCTGATGCACAAT
Organism: Triadica sebifera; assembly: GCA_023653625.1. NCBI lineage: Eukaryota > Viridiplantae > Streptophyta > Magnoliopsida > Malpighiales > Euphorbiaceae > Triadica > Triadica sebifera. The sequence goes on along the minus strand of CM042898.1, from coordinate 10,124,580 downwards.
AACAAGCACATATAGAATGGACAAATTAATCTATTTACTTTTTACCAGAGTGGATTGCTCTTAATTGGGAAAAAAAAGGTAGATTCATATCTATCTCAAAGGTTCTTTAAAAAAAATACAATTTACACATTGTCTTTGTATTATTTAAATCATTAATATACTCATATTAATTATTTAACTATAATATTTCAGGTTTGCTGATACTCAATTACTGCTTCTAATTTTTGACATCCAACATCCCACTAATATTGATTTCCAGAACTCCATAATATTTATATATTATGTAAAACTTTTTATATTATTATACAAGACTTTTTTTTAATGTGTGTGTGTGTGTGTGTCTATATATATATATATATATATATATATATATATATATATATATATATATATCTTAATAAATATTGTGCTTATTATAAAAACAATTAATATTTAAATTACTAATTAAATGTTATATTATTTATTTATTTAATTTTTAAATAAAATATTGTATTTAAATTATTTATCTCTGACGCAACGCTAGAGTTACATTCTAGTTAGAAATGGGGTTGGGATGGATACAACTTTAAGCATTCTTACACAAAAAAAAATTGCAACATCATTTTCTTACACCATACAACTCTCTAGTGAAACAATAAATACAAAAATTCATTCATTTGATTGCAATTGAACTCATAACCATCTTCATTTTTTTCCCTTTCTTCTCGACCAAACATGATGGGTGACATCGTCTGATTTTGGGATGACTAAACTATGGAATAACGGCTTTAAATTGGGGGAGATGTTTCTAGGAGTTGGTTTGAGATGGTTAAAGGGGTAGCTAGGACAACGGTGTTAGGCGCGAATACAAGAATGCGGTGATGGCTGTGTTTTGACTTGAGGGAATTGTTTTCACAAAATGGTGTGAGAAGATGGAAGGGGAGGCTAGGACGACGTCATTTTGGTCTATGTTGGAGGTGTTTGAAACTGCTAGTGAATGGTAGCAGGTTGTTCGAAGGGGAAGATGGGGGAAGGAGGTGCAATGACGACATTTGGGTTTTGGGAAGATGTTTATGGTCCGTTTGATATTGCGTTTGAGAAAAACGTATTTGAAAAAAATTATTTTTAATTTTTTTGAATTTTGAAAACTGTTTTTGAAAAGAAACAGTTAAATAGATAATTTTTCCATAAATATGTTTAAAAAAAATAGTTTATAAAATATTAAAAAATTCAGAGGGTGTGGGGGTTGCCAGGTTGGGACAGCTAAACGGCGACGTAAAGAGATGTGTGGTGTGGAGTGGTACCTTGCTGCTGGAATGGGAAAATGGGGAAGGTGAGCCAACGGAGCCGTTTGGCTGGGAAGCTACTGCTAGTTTGTTACGACGTCGTTTGACTGCTGAAGTGAGTGGAAATTAAAAGCCATTAAACGGCGACGCATGAAAACCTCAGCTGAGAGGGAAAACCGGAACGTCACTGTAGTAGCTACAGTAATTCCTCTACCGTACTTTATATATATATATATATATATATATATATATATATATATATATATATATAGATAGATAGATAGATAATTTCTCCTATTTTGTTTTCATTTTATTGTCTTCATACCCAAATACCCATTCATGAATCATTAGCAAGCACCTGCCCATGATAACATTATAATGATGAAAAATATGATACCGCAAAAATCTGATAAATAGATGGAAAATAAAGACATACAAATTTTATTGGAATATGAAGCTTTACCATCTCGAATACATGAATGATAGGACAGCCATCATTTATAAATTAAAAAGAGAACAAATTACAGAAATTCCCAGATTTTAACCGCATAATAATATCTATCTGCCTTGTTCTCTCTTCTGTCGGGTCCTCATCAACAACCAACAGAAAGGTGTGATGACGCAGTCCAGTGGCCTTCCACATCAAAAGAGTTGCCACCTTGGTAATGTTGACAGCAATGATAGCTAACTTCCTTGAGCTCAATAAACCACATGAGAATGCATCAATGATAAATGCAGTACAGTTCACCCTTGCCACCTAAAGATTTCCAACTCTAATCAAGATTTGAAACCAAAATAGCAAATTTGAATTCAGATTAGGCATGAATGTTCTAAATCGCTTTCATTGAATTAAAAATGACACCAAGCCACATCCAAGGGATCCATCTCAATGCACCGTAGCCAGCATAGAGACAAGGTTAACGGAGAAGAAATTTAGTGCCATTGCCACTCAGCAGGATAACCAAACATGTAGCCTTTATAAGAAGTTTCAATTCTTCGAGTCTCTGAGAAATGCTACAGAGACTAAAACATTGACAGGCTCGGGACTGAATACAAATTGTTGAAAGGCTGTTGGATCAACCTAATGCCTTTGACCTGGTAATAGCTTCCTCTAATAGCAGGGAGTTGCACTCATAAAGTTGTCCAACTGGGCCTTGTCGACAGATTCAGATGTGAGGAACAAATTCTGCAATGCTAAGCATCCAAAGAGAAGTGTTAGCCCTTCCCAAGCCAAATATAAAACCATTTTCACTATAGGCATCATTTTATTTTGATTAGATCATCAAAAGGAATAACCAAGTTATAGAACCTGCCAAATCAACCACCAATCTAAACCAGGATTTCAGATCAAATGCAGGCATTGAATGTGTATTTCATGAAGTTCTAATACTTAGCACAACAAATAAGTTTGAAATGACTATAAACTGTAGAACATAATATCAAGACATACACCTTTTCACTATAAAGTTGGAGACTTCAAGTAAATTCCCAAATGATGGAGGAGAAGGAGGAGAAGAAGACGAATCGCACAACTAGTAAATTCCCAAATGAAGGAAGAACAAGATGAAGTGTACAACTAGTAACCAAGAATCTATAGTTCATCAAGTGGGAGAAAACCATTATCAACACGCTATTTGGCAATATTTATGTCATCAGAAGGGCGTCATCTCCTCATTCTTCAACCCATCAACTTGACCTCGTCCAAACAAAATTCAAGCATCACTATCAGAATTTATAGCAGAAAATGTTGGACAGTATATTAAAGAAAACAATATTAATGTATAACTAAGGATAATGTACATAAATTCCAGAAAATCCGTGACTGGATTCTAGTAGCATGACACTTTTTCTGCTGATTTGATGTTTTCAAGAGCAGAGACAGATTTTTCCACTCACGGACATATTTCACTTGTCTTAATGAATACACAGAGAAGTAAAGACACTACAACACAGGACACAGAGATCACATGATATCATAGATAGAAGCAATAAAAGACATTCATGTCCATTTGATATCTGCAAGGGAAAAACCAGAGAATTTTCCTTGACCAAAAATATTAGACAGCTATGATAAGGTGATATGATAAACAAAGTTCTTTATCACCTTAAAGCAACCAATGGGAATAAATGAGTCATAGATTCCCCAGAAATTTTATGTAAACAAGGTTGCTTTGGATCAATTACAATTGAAAAGCCAAACTGAAAGGACTTTTTTAGCTTTAACTTGACCAAAAAAAAGGGAAAGGTAAGAAAACAATGAATAAGCATATCACTATAAAACGTTAAAATAATTCTATGCCAAAGAAATTTGCTGTATGGCGAGTGTTCAACATATCCCCTCTCCCAAAATTTCTGTTTAATGATGACAGATGGAAAGCCTCTCTGTCTGGGACACATACATACAATATAACCAAAAACACTAGCATGACAAATGATAATTAAGAGAATACATTGGAGATGCCTGATAGGCCAATCTAAACAAAATAAAACCCTTGGCTGCAGGATACAGGATAAAATTGTAGTCCACACTAGTAAAGCCACTCAATGATCCTTGCCCATGGAATAGGCAGGATATGACTAAGCATTCTCCAGATGGACTAACCAAAGATCACTAGCTCATATATCAAAGCAACTAGCCCCTTTCATTATTTAAATCGGGCTAGATCAACAAGAGATCCTCCCCAACAAATTTCCCTAATCTAAAACCCCAAAGCATTCTTTACCTAGTAATAGGTAAAACCAAAAGGGGCCTTAATTTAACTATCACCAATACTGGTCATCCACAGGGGGAACTGCTTGGAGAGGAGAGGCAGATGAAATTATCTAACCAGCATTTTTAACAAGAAAATAGGAGGCTGCTGTCCAAAACAGAACAGGATCCACTTGATTCCTACTCACAAATTGAAGCAAAATAAATCGACTGACATGTACCTGCCCCAAATATTTCAGATTGTGCCTGTTTTGTTGCCTGAGCTTCCTCTGGCGCTTGACTAGTTATCATTTTTGAATTCAGAGAAGGGACCAATCTACTGCTGTTGCTCACCACTTTAGCCCTCCTACAAAATTTAATCAAATAAAAATACACAATATTCAATTGATTGACCAAATGGAAATTTTAAAACACACGAAAACAACAATATGGGAATGTTTATTACTTGCCTGATCAATTTCTGCTTCAAAATGCCTGATTTTAGCTTCGATGTCCCCTTCAAAGTGCCCACTTTAAGTGCCAAAGAAGATGATGTCGCTTTGCGACTGCCTCTCTCAGCCTTAATTGCAGCAATAAGAGAATCAGCTGTAGGGCCCAACCCCTTTCTCCCCACGAGCTTCACCCCTAGCTTCTCAGACAGATAATTCATTCTCATTTCATCACCACCTCTCACCTCTCTTAGCTCAAAAGCTTGTTGTTTTGATAACAAAGTGTAAACATGAAGCTGCTGTTGCTGACTAAAATGAGATTGAAGCTGCTGAAAAAGTAATTTATTGGAATGTTTTTTATCTGGCCTGGAACCTTCCTGATTTTTCTTTTGAGGCTCATTAAATGTTACCCTCAATATTGCTGCAGACTTTGGATCAGTATTCTTTTGACCAAAAATGACAGAAAAACTCCCAAATTCCAGATCAGGCTCCCTAAATAAATCTGCAAGAATAGAAGCATAGTTATGGGCATTCTTTGAAGGGCTCCTAGTAATCTTCGTTCTTAAGGTTCGAGCACTAGCATGCTGAGCTATACTTGCAGCTTCCCTCAACCCACTAAGAAAAGCTCCATGCATAGTTGCAGGATACCGTCTTGTAGTGGCTTCCCCAGCAAAGAAAAGTCTTCCATCTCCAACACTTTCTGCTAATATATCATAGTCATCACCGGAAGCTCCAACTGCAACATTAGAGTAAGAACCAAAAGTAAAAGGATCGCTGCCCCATCTTGTACAGACAGTTTGGATAGGCTCTGGGACAGTGATTCCCTTGGGTTCATAAATACCTACAAGCATTCATGTCAATCACCTCATTAACACTGCTGTATGAAATAGTCATGATTAAGATATTTAAAACTCCTAAACAAGGAAGAGAAACTAAGCACTTAAACAGTACATGAGGAAAAAAATAAATCTGTAATTATTAGAATATTATCTGAAGTTCAATAAAAAGGGGGTTCTCAATACTATGAGGCATGAATATGAATAAGTCTTCAAGAACTTAATCCTTTGATAATGTAACAGAATTCAGTAATTCATATAGAACAATAGAATCACCATGAAAGGATTACCCTTAAGAATCTGAAGAACTTTCGTCACCGCATCTGTGGGAGGCATACTCTCAAACTTATGTGCAGCTTCTCCTGCTACAAGAGCAATCAGCAGTGGATCACAAGAAACTGTTGAATAGCTGTAAAACAAAAAGAACTCCCCTCGACTGCTTGAATCACCAGTCAAATGGCCAAATGTGTCAAGATCACTTTCCCAAAACACATGTGGAAAAAGCATTGCCACCTTATTCAACAGCCCATAGCCCAACCTCTTTATACCATCAAGCTTCCTCTGTGGCAACTCAGGAATAAACTTTATTGATCCGCTCTTCAATACCCCAAGTGGAACTGTACACAATGCCATATCCCCCTCAAAAACCTGACTCCCCGAAATAACCTGCACTCCATCACTCCCATACCGAATTGTATGCACAGTCTTTTCATACAAAATTGGGACATTCTCTGCCAAAGCCTGAACCAACCTCCCATTCCCTCCAGGCATAAAACAATGATCTCCACCCATATCATATGGGTCATCCTGGTCCCAAAATGCCAAAGAAAGTTTTGACAATAATCCAGCATTCGCATACTCCAAATTTGCGCAATGCCAATTAAACAAACTCATTTCCTCCTCGTTCACTGCATCCCCATAAACCTGCCTAAAAGTTTCCAATGCTGCTCCTAATGAAACATCCATTGAAACGTCCCCCATCAATTGCCTAAGCCTACTGGCCTTATCCAACAACCGATTAAATGCAGTCTCAACCTTCATATCGGTATCCAAATCAACTGGTTTCCCATCAAACCTATAGAGGGGACACTTATCTCTCACTTTATGCAATGACTGCCCTAATTGCCTTGCCAAAATTCCTAATGGATTTCCCAAAGTCCCTGTCAATATACTGCCACCTAAATCTGCAGACGCAGAAACCTTATTTCCACCTCCTCCTTCCATCTTTTTGGTGTAAACTCTCCCACCTGCACGTTTCCTTCCCTCCAAAACTGTAACCTTAAATCCAAACCTCATTAATTGCCTGGCAGCAGCCAATCCAGCTAAACCGGCACCAATGATTATTATATTGGACTTAGTAAACTCATTGGGGATTTTCTCTTTAATTGGTTGTGAGATCCCAAAATTGATGTAACCCCGTGCAACTAAATATTCGTAAGCAGAATCTAAAAGGCCATGACAATGTTTCGGCACAGAATTTGCGAACATTTCTTTAGTAATCCAACTGTTCACATTTTCACGCCATTTCGTAATGATATGATTTCTAATAAGAATATAGTTAACCTGCTCAATTCCGCCTATTGCAGAAACTACTCCGGCCTCAATCTCGTCGTCTATCAATGAATCCGCAGGAAACCCAGCAGAAAGTGCGATCAACGCCTCGGTGGTAGATTCTTTGTTGAGTACAATGATCTCTTCGGCGACGTCGGGAACCGGTTGTCGCGTTATGGAATGTAGATGAGGGTTAGGGTTTTGTATTAAACTGTTGTTGGTTTTAGAGGGCAATGGTGGAAGCTGAGGAAGCTGAAACGACGTTGTACTGGTGCGTTGGGAGCGACCGCGACGCCGTTTCTTGGGGACGGAGAAGGAGAAGAAAGTCGTAGGCTCTGGATTGAGCGATAGAGTGGGATTTGGGATTAAATTGGGATTAGGAGTAGGGTTAGGAAGAGGAGGATAGGGAATGAATTCAAGAGGAAGAGAAGAGAATTCATCACAAGTTGAGGTTGGAGGGTTCATTGTTACTTACAGTGAGGAAGATGAAGAAGAAAAATTCTGTAGATTTTCCTTCAATTCCTGCCTCTCCCTCTGGTGCTGCTGTCACTCTGCTGCGTTTTTGTTTCGGGAAAAATTGGACGGAGAGCAACTATAATAACTATGCCTTAAAGGAAAAATTACCAAATAACTCAAACCAATATAAATCCTTTCCCTTTTGGGAAATTAGATTTACTTTAATAAGATAAAATAAAATATAGTAAATTTCATTTAATTTAATCTTTTTTTTGCTCTAATTTTCTTTTGTTTAAATGTAATTTTAGTTGAAAGTAAATATAATTAAGAAAATTACATGATCGGTTACCTTTTTTTTAAAAAAAAAAGTATACTTTTTTTAGAAAAGTTTTAAATTTTTTATTAAATTTTTAAAATATATTTAAAAAAAATTATATTTCAAAAATAATCTTTTTTAATTTAGAATTAGTTAAGACAATCAATAAGATCTTTCCGCACCACTTCATCGTGTGAAGGACACTCATGGAAGACAAAAATTTTTAGATCTCCTTCTACAATCAACATCTTAGATTAAAGTAGTATATTTAGATAAAAGAAAAGAAACAAAAAGAAAAGAAAAGAAAAGAAAAGAAAAAGATAGAAAAAGGAAAAAATTATATAAATCTATTTATGTTATTACTCGCTAATCTAATCAATTCCTTTAATTCTGTCTTTTGTTGTTTCCCTCTTCCTCACTCGAAGCTCTCCTTAAATTCTATAGACACTTTCTATATTTCAAAAATGTTCCTTTTAATTTGGAATTAGTTAAAGACAATAAATCAGATCATCTTCCAGCACCACTTCATTGTGTCAAGGACAAAGTGTTAGAAGACCTCAATCCACTCCTAGAAGACAAAAATCCTTAGACCCTTTTCCACAATTAGCATCTTAGATTAAAGAAGTGTATTTAGAAAAAAGAAAATAAGGAAAAAGAAAAAGAAAAAAAAAAGAAGGAAAAAACATACAAAGCTATTTATGTTATTCCTCTCCAACCTAATCAGTTTCTTTAGCCCTGTATTTGTTGTTTCCCTCCTCCTTACTCGAAGCTCTCTTCAGAATCTATATTGACACTTTCAAAATATCTAAATTGATGCCTAGACCTTGAAAATATCATGCTCAGTCTCATATTCCTATAATCATTGTTTAAGACATCCCAATTGATGATCCAACTTTCACATTCATCCTGATACGCCTTGTAATATCCGCTAATTTAGGCTCTGAGTCGCACGTGTCGAGAAGTTGACGCGTTTGACCGATCGGAGTCTAAATTCGAATTTTTACAAAAATTGATTAATTAATGGCTAAATTAAATGATAAATGCCTAATTAAGTGATTATAGAGTTTAAAGAAGTTGATTTACGGTAAATGACTAAATTGCAAAATTTGATAATTTTTGGGGTCAAATTGCAAATTACAAAAAATTAGAGGATTAATGAGATTAATTGCTAATTAAAATAGGAAACTTGGACACTTAAAAATTGGGTTGACTGACCATGACATTAAAGGAAGAGGATTAATATTGATTAAGTATAAAATTGGAAGAAGATGGTCAAATGGTGGGTCCCACATGAAGACTTTTTGGGTACCCTATTTAAGGCTTTCTTTTCTTCTTCTTTTTCTTTTCATTTTCTGCCTTCGTCTCTCTTTTCTCTGCTAGTCACACCAACTACATCTTTCCTCCATAACTCACCTTGATTTCTAGAGAGAGAAAGGAAGGGAAGAGAAAGGAAAAAGCAAGACAAAGTGATTTTCATGACCTATAACTCTTAAGGAAGCTGGAAAGAACAAGAAGAAGAAGAAGAAAAATCAAGTTTGGTAGAGAGAGAAAATCTCCAAAGTTGTGATCAAGTGAAGAAAAGTGTAAGGTAAGAAGCATATCTTCTTCTTCATCATTTTTCTTAAAGGAAGTTGAATTTTGAGTTCATCCAAGACTTATATGGAAAGAGAGAGAAACTAGGGTTTTGAAAGAGAATAAGAGAGTTTAGGGTCTTCAGAAAATCATATGATAATAATGATTTATGATGTTGTAGGAGTTCCAAGTGACAAGGAACAAGCTCTAAGGAGCAAAGGAAAAGAGAAAGCTACCTAGAAGAGTGAAGGAGAAAGATTAAGGTTTGTGCATAACTTAAGGCAATAGCCTATTTTTGTTTGAAATAATGCATGCTGAATATGATTTTAGATAAATACATTTCAAGAATGATGATGATTATGGCATGAAACCATATGATTAGACATGTATGAATGAGATCCTTGTGTGACATTGAATTAATGATGCATGTTAGAGAATCTTGTATGATCAAGACATTTACATGTATTAGAAAGTAATAAGTTGAGTAAAGAACTTTAGAAATGCATGAAATAGAATTTGGTATGATTTGGATGATGTTAGAATGAATGAAATGTGAATATGCAGATTTCCTGCTGAAAGTCACGGGCGTGAACTTGAGAGTTCACGGTTGTGACTGATTGTATCACGGTTGTGACTTCTGTGTGGAAATGGTACTATTCATTCTAGAAGTGTTCACGGATTGGAATCACGGAAGTGAACTTATTCACGGGTGTGAATGAGTAATCACGACTGTGAATGCTTTTGGGCGATTCATTCCAGTAGCATTCACGACTTGGGATTACGGGCGTGAACTAATTCACGGGCGTGAAATTAGTAATCACGGCCGTGAATGCTCTGTATTTGTGATTATGAATGTGGTTATCAAATGAAGAATTCAGGTAAGTAAATGAAAGTCATTGTCTATCCAGTGAAATATGAATGCTCGGCCAGTGTGGCTTAAGCTCGGAGAGCTCTACTGACTTGAGAAAGCTCTGATGAGCACATATAAATGAGGACAAGGTGGCTTAAGCTCGGAGAGCACCCTTGATCCGGTTATTCATCTATGATGAAATTATACTCAATCAATGTGGCTTAAGCTCGGAGAGTGCCATTGATTTGAGAAGCTCTTTTGAGCCAGATAGTGGAAAGGGTGGCTTAAGCTCGGAGAGCGCTCCTAATCCATAACCCGTATCAAGTCAGTCCAAAATTTAGAGTGATGTGGGCTAAGATAATGAGGATATGTTGGAAAAATAAAGAAAGAAAAGAATAAGAAAATAATGATGATATGAGATTGAGATTTAATGATAAAGAGATTGACAGAGTAATTTACCATTAAAGATAAATGAAAATAACATTGTCTATATGAGCATGACATTTATACTTGTATGAAATAGGAATATGTTGATAGTCATGCATGCAAACATTTTAATGCATAAAATGATATTTGTTAATGCTTGTTGCATGATATAGTATATTGCCTTATTTATATGCACTACTAAGCTTAGAGCTTAGCGTGGAGTTTAATTTCCACGCAGATATAGAAAGGTAGCTGAAGGCGTTAGATAAAGCAAGCGGTGATCCCATTCAAGTAAAGCAGTTGAACCTTGAGAAAGTGGGTTACAAGTTTTGAAATTTTTGTATTTGGCTTTTATAGTAAAGAATGTTAGAGTTTGTAAAACTTACTTTTAAAGTTTGTTAAGAATTAATTTGATGTTTAAAATTACTATCTTATGTAAATATATTATACCTGGTTTTTGTATATATCCATATATACATGAGTGCAAAAAAAAAAGATATAGCGATTTGAAGAAGTAAAGAGGAAGACGGACAGTAGCGCTCCCTCATCCGAGCACGTGCGGTTCGGGTGGGGTGCGGCGCTACACGCCTCCTACAAGGAAAGAGCAACCAAAAAAGAGCTATGATTAGCATTCATATAGAAAAATATGAATGTCATGCATACATGCCTAAGATAGCATATGCATATGTTTGTGGTCTTGCAAGACAATTTCATTTTTCAACCCATTAATCATGGAAATGGCATACTAGAGAGAGGAGCAAGGACACTTAACAAAAATCCAAGATCAACTATCATAGCAACATAAGCAACATAAGGTTTTGCCGAACCATGGTTTAAGTCACCATACAGTGGTTTGAATACCACAAAAAAGTATGAGCCCTAATGCTCTTACCTAGGGTTTGAGTACTACCAAATGGTATGAGCCCAAATGTTTTTGCCTAAGGTCTAAGTACCCTTACACATTGGTTCGAGTACCACCAAATAGTATGAGCCTGAATGCTCCTACCTTGAAGTACCTTGCAAAATGGTTTGAGCCCTATCACTCTTGTTGATGGTCCTAGTACCTTAACAAAAAAACCTAATAAGAGGAATTATCAAAACCTTTCTCTCACCAAAATCCTAGTGTAACACTCATAAAGTAAGACTTATGAGTTATGTGTTTAGAGAGAGAAAGGATGGGGTTAAGGAGTATTAAAATTCAAGTTTAAGTTTGTGAAAAGGAAAGCTTTCACCCCCGTGAAAAGTTATGCTATGGTTCAGAACGGTAGAGTTTTAAATATGGTGAGATTGTTTTGAGAAGAGAGGAGATTCACCATCGTGAAGGATTTTCACAATCATGAATGGCATTTCACATCCTTGAAAGGTAAGTGTCACGCCCGTGAACGCAGGTCAATTGGCCATAAGCAGTCACACTTTTCTTTTTCCAATGCACTATATCTTGCTTTAGAAGGAATTTATAATATGAATGATTTGATTTATGATCTTATATGATAGGTTGGTTATATGCATATTATGGGATGTATGTATACATAGAATATAACATATGGATTGTATGATTTGGCATTTATGTGTTGGTATGAAATGGGATATAATGCTGGTAATAACATGTGATGAAATGAATTGAAAGATAAAGGTTATGAGTTATGTGTCCAGTTCTCTAGTCTTGGACTTGACATAGGATAGATGGTATACCATTGAGGGAGGTAAACGGTACCATATGAGCTACTTTGATTTGATACAAGGAGAAGTGGTTAAAGCTCAAAATATGAGTGCACTTGATTCTGGATTTGCTAGCATGTTATATTATTCTCAGTCAATATGACTTAAGCTTAGGTTGTTGAGCGCCATTGACTAGAGAGGTTTGGATGAGTTGTTACAAGTTGTGAGCTATATGACTTATGCTTAGATTGTGAGCACCCCTATCTCATGTTTTACATATGGATAGTCAAGCTTAGAGTTTTCGAGTAAGAACATGTGCAATAATGAAAGCTTAGAGAGTATTGGACTAGCTAAAAGTAATAAAATGTATTAGTTGTTGCTCAGAGTCTCAGGCTATATAGAAATTTAAATGGATAATAAAAGGAAAAGTATAGTTATTGTAATATGTGGTAATGAATGTTAATATCAAGTAACATGATATGGTATGGTAGCATGGATATGTATATGTGTACAATATACATTTTTATGGTATGTTTATGGTAAGATAGACATATTGATATGACATTGATGTATGTAACAACTAGAATGTGTGATTCTAGGAATGATCATGACGTAAATGGCATGACATTGAATGACATTATATAAGTGTAGAATTTTTATACACATATGTACCACTAAGCATTAGTTTGCTTAGCGTGTGGGTTAGGTTTAGAGCTGGTAGACAGAAGTTGATTGAAAGAGTAACGAGCCAATCAGAGATCAGTCAGAGTGTACCCATTTTTGGGTTAGTTTTCTTCATACAGAGCATATTATGTATTTTTTTATGTCATCGGATTTTGGATTTTTGCTTTACATGTCTTTTACATTAAGAACATGTAATGCCTTTTATCATGATGTATTTTGTAATACAAGACTAGTGAAGCCGAAAACATATTTTATGTTACTATCAATCATTAGATCGAGATTTTAAATATTATGATGGTTTTACTACTTTAATTGTATAATGATGTCTAAACAGATTTTAAATATGAAAAGTTTTAATTTAATTAGTTTTCTACAAAACAATCCGTAGCATCCGTCGGTATAGTTGGGGGATTTTCTTAGCTACATTGGAAGGTGTTACATTTATTGGTATCAAAGCTTAGGTTTAGGCATTTTTGAGCATGATCATGCATTCATTATGTCTCATCTAACTCTAATGTGGGTTGTTTCCTTGTCAACTTATAGATTTGAGTGAAATTTTATGGAGGGTGAGGATGTAGATCCTCATGATGCTGTAGAAAGCAACAGTCCTACCAGCACTCGGGCTCAAGATCAGCCTAATGTTGCTAGTGTACATGTTCTAATGCTACACCAGTTCCTTCACAGCACACCACATGACAGGCTGAGCAAGGCTAGATACTATTTATGCAACGAATAGCTGGCTTGCTACAACAGTGGGTACAAAATATGCCGCAGGCAACTCCACAACCAATAACACCACTAGTTCCACTGCCTCCACCATCGAGCCCACGTATACAAATAGATAAGCTCTAAAAGTATGGGGCTACTGATTTCACTGGTAAGAGCAAGGAAAATCCAATATATACTGAGTTTTAGTTAGAGAAGAATGAGAGAGTCTTCAAGGAGCTAGAGTGTGTCGATGAGTATAAAGTGAGGTATGTAGTTTCTTTGCTTCAAGATCATGAATACGATTGGTGAAAAGCAATTCTATTGAAGCCATAGACACCACAACTACTGACATGGGTCTTCTTTGTAATAGGGTTCAAGAAAAAAATATGTGCCATGAGTGTATGCGAATGAGAAAAGGAGGGAATTTCAAGATCTATAGCAAAAAAATCTAACTGTTACAGAGTATGAGTGAGAGTTCGTTAGACTGAGTAAGTATGTAGCAAAAATTCTTGAGGATGAGGCAGATCAGTGCCATAGATTCAAAGATTGTTTACATGAGGATATTAGCTATCAGGTTAATATTTTTCTGATTAAGGACTTTGGAAAGCTGGTATCTGCAGCCATCAGTGCTGAGAGGAAAAAGAGAAAAAGGCAGATGAGTCTTTAAAAAGCTATCAGCTAGCATGGCATAAACTTCAGGCAAAAAGGCCTATTTGTTATTCGGGCATTCACAATATAGGGGAAACAATCAGGGCTTTTCATAGCCAAATTCCTTTTGGGAGGGGATCACCTTTTAGATTTACTTATGTCACCACCAGTTCAAGCCACATAATTCAAAAGGAATGATATTAGTGTATGGGATTTTTCATAAGAGCCATTAGGGTGAATGTTTGGTAGCCATCAGGGCTTGTTATAGATGTGGGTCTCGAGATCATCTGAAAAAAGATTATCTGTTGTTGGGCAGTACAACACCTACACAGATAGTGGGATTGACTCTAGTGTAGAGTTGATAATAGAACCGATGAGGTCATATAGAGCTTAACTAGATTGCATTGGAGAAGGTCAGCAGATCAGGACCCAATAGGACTCCAATGAGAGCTTATGCCATGAGGGCATGAGAGGTTCACGAGGCCACTGATGTTATTGTGGGTACATTTTCTCTTTATGACTTATGTTTATATGCTTTGATAGATCCTGGATCTACACACTCATATATTGGCACTAGAATACCTAGCCAGCAAAATATGGTTATTGAGAACTTAGAATATAAGATTGAAGTCACGAACCTTATAAGTCATAGCGTGATTGTGAATAGGGTGTACAAAGGTTATCTATTGATTGTACACAAAAGAGAGTTTCCTATAAACTTGATAGAGTTGCCTTTCCATGAGTTTGATATTATTTTAAGGATGGATTAGCTTTCTTGACATAAGGCAATAGTGAATTGTTGGTCTAATAAGTTGATTCTTAAAACCCTAGAATGAGATGAGATAGTAGTGAAAGGTGAGAAATTTCCATAGCCAAATCTAGTCATTTCCATGATAAAAGATTAGAAGATGATTAGAAAAGGATGCGAGGCTTACTTAGCTCATGTGATTGATATGAATAAGAAAGGACCAAATCTATAGGATTTCCCGATTGTGAGGGAATATCCAAAGTTATTTCCTGATGACTTATCAGGATTAACTCTAAACAGGGAGATAGAATTCTCTATAGAGCTTGCACCAGGTATAGCTCTGATATCAGTTGCACTGTACAAAATGGCACATTTGGAGTTAAAGGAATTAAAAGCATAGTTGCAAGAGTTGTTAGATAAAAGTTTCATCAGATCGAGTGTATCACCATAGGGTGCATAGGTGTCGTTTGTTAAGAAGAAGGATGTATGAGATTGTGTATCAATTACAGGTAGTTGAAAAAAGTTACTATCAAGAACAAATATTTGTTGCTAAACATTAAGGATTTGTTCAATCAATTAAAGGGTGCAGGAGTTTTCTCCAAGATAGAACTCAGGTCAGGGTACCATTAGTTGAAAGTTAAGGTAGATGATGTAGTGAAGACATTTTTTAGGACTAGATATGACCCCTATGAGTTTTTGGTTATACTATTTGGGTTGACCAATGCTTTGACAACTTTCATGGATATGATGAATCGGATTTTTAGGCCATATTTAGATTAGTTTGTTGTGGTTTTCATTGACGACATCTTGGTTTATTTCAAGGACAGAGAGGAATATGATCAACACTTAAAGACAACTTTGCATATCCTCAGGGATCGAAAGTTGTATGCCAAGCTCTCTAAATGTGAGTTTTGGTTATATGAGGTAGCATTCCTTAGACATGTAGTATAAGCAAATGGAGTTAAAGTAGATCCCAGTAAGGTCGAGGCAATATTGGATTGGAAGCTTTTAAAGAACGTGACAAAGATCAAGAGTTTTTTGGTTTAAAAGATTACTATAAGAGATTTGTTAAAGGATTCTACATGATAGCTTCTCTATTGACCAGATTGGTGAGAAAAGATGTAAAGTTTGAATGGTCATACAAGTGTCAGCATAGTTTTAAAACATAAGCTGTAGTTCTAAACATAAGAGTTTAAAGTATCTTTCTACATAGAGGGATTTGAATTTGAGACAAAAAAGATGGTTGAAATTAATCAAAGATTACAGTTGTGTAATTGATTATCATCCAGGCAAGGCCAATGTTGTAGCCGATGCATTGAGTAGTAAGGTTATGGAAAAGTTATACATTTGACCTACTTTGAATTAGGAGATCAAAGATGCATAGAAGCAAGATGCTAGATTAGTTGAGTTGATCGAGTTAGACTCTAATGGGGAAAGATATGAGTTTTTTAGTTAAGCCAAATAGTGGTTTGAACTATCAGAGCTATTTATATATGTTGAATGTACCATATTTGAGACAGAGAATCTTGAAAGAGGCACATAAGACTAGAAATGTGATGCATCCAGGAAGTAACAAGATGTATCAAGATTTGAAAGTAAAATATTAGTGGTTAAAAATGAAGAAAGAGATTACAGAGTTCACTACTAAATGCATGACATGTCAACAAGTTAAGGTGGAACATCAAGTACCATCTGGATAGCTAAAGTCGATCACTATCCTGGAATGGAAATGGGAAAGGATCATAATAGATTTTGTGATTCTCTTACCTCTAACACCGAGGAAGTATGATATCATATGGGTCATAATAGATAGGTTAATGAAGTCAGTTCATTTCTACCTAACATGAGAGATTATCAGTTGAATAGACTAGTAGCATTATTTGTGAACAAAGTGGTAAGACTTTATAGAGTTCTAGTTTCCATCATATCGAATAGAGATTCGAGGTTCATATCACAGTTTTGGAGAAGTCTATAACAACCAATAGGTATAAAGCTTAACTTCAATAAAACTTTTCTTCCTCAGACGGACAGTCAGTCGAAAATGGTGATTCAGATATTAGAAGACATGATGAGAAGTTGTGTTATAGAGTTTGAAAGTAGTTGGAGATATATCTAGCATTAATGGAGTTTTCCTATAACAACAGTTATTAGTTGAGCATTCAGATAGCTCCCTACGAGGCACTTTATGGTAGAAGGTGTCGGACGTCGTAATATTGGATCGAACTTAGCGAAAGGAAACTAGTGGGTCATAATTAGTGCAAAAGATAAAACAGAAAGTAAAAGGTCATTCAGGATCATTTGAAGGCAGCTTCAGATAAGCAAAGATCATATGCAGATCTCAAGAGGAGAGATATTAAGTATATAGTGGGAGACAAAGAATTTCTTAAAGTTTATCCATGGAAGAAAGTTCTTCGGTTCGGAAAGAAGGGCAGGTTGAGTCCTAGGTTCATTGGACCTTATCAGATCATTGAAAGGATCAAATTAGTTGCTCATAGACTAGCATTATTGCCAGAGTTGAATAGGATACATAATATTTTTTATGTATCTATATTGAGCAGGTGCATATCGGATCCTTCTCACCTTATTTCAGTCAAAATTATCGAGATTAGACCAGACTTGTTGTATGAAGAAGAACCAGTTGAGATTTTGGCTCAAGAAGTCAAAGAGTTAAGAAATAAGCAAGTGTCTTTAGTCAAAGTGTTATGGAAGAATCACATAGGAAAGTGAGGGTGTGATGAGAGCTCAGTATCTTCAGTTATTTCAACCTGACATAATAGGTAAATTTAGGGATGAAATTGTTTTAAGAGGGAGAGAATTATAACTCCTGTAAATTTTTTGATCTCCGTCCTCGCACCATGCAGGGTCGGGAATCCTTGATTCCTGATTTTTATTAATTTTTTTATTTTAATATTAAAAATATTTTTTATTTTAATTAATTAGTTAATTATATTATTGTTTAAACTATTTTTTAGTTTAAATGAGTATTATATTATATTATATTATTTTTTAAAAATATTAATTATGTTAAAATATAAATAATTATTAAATAAATATATATAAATAATATTTGGGTCAGGGCAGAAATCGGAGTGGGGGATGTATGCCTTGTCCCCAATACAAAAAATTTCAGGGTCGAGGCAAATGATAAAAATCACTAGAAAAATTGTCCAGTTCGAGGCGGAGCACCATGAGGGTGGATCTAATTGTCATATCTATTAGAACGATATAGTTTTGAATATGGTGGAATTATTTTGAGAAGAGAGGACATTCATGCCCGTAAAGGTAAGTGTCACTGTAATACCTCTTACCTTCCTACGTAATAGTTAGGTAAATTGGTGTCACTATCTACCTGCTTGGTCAAACATGTATAATATTAAATATATACCTGTAAATATCTATCATCATATATACATATATATTTATATATTCATCTCTAATTACAAACCCATATATAATACAATATGTACATCTCATATATGCATAATGTAAATCTTTAATTTACATATTTATATTTTTACAGAACTTCATATGACCAAAAGAGGTCATAAATATTTACAGGCTATATATATATATGTGTGTGTGTGTGTGTGTGTGATATACAAAAAAACCAACTCTCTATGGGTGGCTTCCACTACTGGTTTGATCTATATATAACGCTCGTAATTAGGGCCTAGTAAATAAAAGGGAATAAAGAAAGTTAAGTAGGTATTTAAGAGTTAGGGTATATGGAGAGAGTTGAAAAGAAATAAAAAAATGAAATGTCATATTGTTTACACTCGTGACAATACTTTCACAACCACGATGATGGAACTTTAGGTTTAAGATGATCCACGACCGTGAAAGTGGTTGTATCACCCATGAACATCATCAAATATAAAATTTCAACAGATGTTCTTAACTAAAAGGAAACCCTAGAGCTCGAATGTTCTTCCTATTAAAGACCAAGTGTTGTGTTTTCTTTAATTTCTAGATCTTAAACACCAAACCAACACCAAAGATCAAAGTTTAAACAAATTCATATGAGAAAGGAGCATAAAGAAGAGGTGTTCTTGAAGAGATAGACCCAAAGGAAGAAGAAGGGAGTCGAATCATTCGTTGTAGTAGTGTTTCCTTAGATCTTGATAAGGAATCATGTTTCTCCTTTTTCCTCATAAGCTTTCATAGTCTTTTTCTATGTGAAACCTGTTTTGGTAGAAATCCATTTCCATATGGGTTAGGGTTTTGGTTGAACATGAGTTTTTATGTTTATAGACTCCCATTTAAGCTTGATTAAGGTTATAATATGCTTTAGTGAGAGGTTTTATGAGATTAAAGTTATATAAGAGGGTTAAGGTTAGGGTTTGAACTTTATAGCTTTTAAAGTCTAAGTTTTTGATTTATTGAAGTTGATGAATACATGTTATATGTGATAGGAGTTGAAAGAGGAGGTGGTGAAATCCATCAAAAGGATAAGCAAACTTGAGATAAGCTTGATTTTTGAGGCTCCATTAGAGGTATGTACATATATGCACTTAAATTCAAATGTTGGCATGTTATATATGTTAAATTATATGGATGCCTTAAATGCTAGTTGATTTATGATGATGGAATGATAAAAGGAAATATTGTTGAGGTTATCAAAGAGGTTGTTAAAACATAAATGCATGAATTGGCATTAAATGAGTTGATAGGGTAATTTATGTTGAGATACATTCTAAGGGGTTTAAATGATACTTTAGCATATTTTAATGCATGATGTGATGAGAATGTTGAGAGAAAAAGGTTGTCATGGGACAATCCTTAGAGCCTTTCATGTGACTTGTAATGAATGCTTGCCTTTAATGATGTTAACTGATGAAAACCTGATGTTAACTGTGACTAGGTGTTCACGACTATGAATCTCATCCCATGAACAAGATCACACTCGTGCCTATTTCTTAATGCCCACAAAGAATGTGTACAAAATGGACAAAATTTTTCACGACTTAGTTCACGGTTTGATTCACAGGTAGAGTTACCACTGAATGAAACTTCACGGTCGTGAACACATAGTTCACGCTTGTAAAACCTACTTTAAATGTTGTATGTTTAATGGTTATAATGCAATGGCTTTGCACATGATTTCTATATGATATATTTTAATTATGCTTATATAAAGAGCAAAACATGAATGTGACATGATGAGTTTATATGTGATCAAAGTATATATGCTATAAGATATAAATGCTATGATGAGATATAATAAGATAATATAAACAAGTAAAGCCCAAGAACGATACTAGGACTACAAGTAGGATAGGTGGAATACCATTAAGGGATTTGGTACCATAGTGATTATGATATAATGATTGTAACATCCCTCTATATAGCTAGGAAAAATCTCACTATATAGACGGCTGTCACACAATTGTATTTGTCTAAACTTATTCTGAATTAAAATTTTTTCTAATTTATTTCTGTAGCAATATCAATATATCTTATAGTAAGAAATTTAAAAGCACTTCTATATCTGAATTAATCTCATAATAAAATCATATTATGACTGCAATCTGGTTTGGGCAACATCAGCCCTATCACAAAATCATCCTCATAAAAATGATTAAACTCAATTACATGTCCTTATTTAAAACATGCTTTATTAAATCAATCTCTATCCCATAACCTGATAAATAATAACTAAATAAAATAATGAAATAGACCCAACACGGGTCAACTCTGACTAGCTTGGTCTTTCCTTCTTGTCAACTTAACAATCTAATGGCTCCAAACCTGCGTACATAGAAACCTACACGCTAAGCTACTGAAAGCTTAGTGGTACATATAAGCATTGAAATGTTAACATGCATTCACATATTGACATAACATTCATAATCTGAAACATACCTGTATGCTTGACCACATCGTCAGACACAATAATATCCACATAATACCTCAATCATTTTGAATTTAATTGATTTCAATTCATTCATTGCATATATTGCACAAGTGACTCCATATCATCATAATCATAATACATTTTATTGATAACATTTCTATATCATTGTATACATAGTAAATTTTCATAAATTGTAATTATCTAACTCTTTCAATCATTCTGAACTAAATTGATTTAAATACATTCATTGCATATATTGTACAAGTGAATCCATATCATCATAATCATAATACATTTCATTCATAGCATTTCTATATCATTGTATACATAGTAAATTTTCATAAATTGCAATTATCTAGCTCTTGGTTTTATCTATATGATTACTAATTTCCACATTCCTTTTATAGGATACAATTGTATTTTGATACACCGATTTTTGTATAACTATGTTACAATGATCATCTTAAAATTTATGTATAATGTATTACCAATTTATGATGTTTTAGCCCAATACTCTAGACCCGGACTACACGGATGTAGGTTGTAAAATAGGAGTGCTTTTACTTGAGCTTAAACCACCTTACTTACTATATGTGTCTGTCTATATTGCAAATTCCACATCTCGAATCCGGAGCACTCTTACCGAGCTTAAGCCACCTTGATAAGTAATAATATCTGTATGCATATGGGTACAAGGGCGCTCTTACCCGAGTTTAAGATCCCTTATTCCTAAGTAATAAGGAGTGCTCTTACTCGAGCATAATGTTGGGTTTTGAAGAATGAATTAGATTTATAAACGTAGCGGAAAAATAAAATTTTCAAAACCCCAAATAAAAAATCATACT
Source organism: Triadica sebifera (assembly GCA_023653625.1). Lineage (NCBI taxonomy): Eukaryota > Viridiplantae > Streptophyta > Magnoliopsida > Malpighiales > Euphorbiaceae > Triadica > Triadica sebifera. Next base: position 10,103,024 of record CM042898.1, on the reverse strand, counting down.
TGTGCCATTAAAACTAATTTATATAAATATAAAGGTCAGAAATTATACCTTGTAATTTCTTATTTGTTCTTCAAATTTTCACTTTATTAGGTTGTAGCAAATCACAACAATCCACACTAGGATGTCTCTAATGATAATCCTCATGAAGAATGAAGAAGAAACTATCAAAAGAAATGGTTTGAACAAATTCAAAGTGCTAGCTTTAAAAGTATTCTTGAGAGAATTTTTGTTGTCTAAAAAATATTTAATGTCTATATTCTGCCATTTGATATCTTTTCCATTTGAATCAATTTCAAAGAAAAGATGAAAAGTCAAAAATGGAGAAAATGGAAATGAATGAATAGTAATTGGCCATAATTGGCCTAATTAAGGCCAAATTTTATCGTTGGCCAACGGGAGGGAGGTAGCAATGCACTGGGCCTGCTGCAGGCTGTCGCTGGGTAGCCTAGCTGGCCCATTAGGCTAGCCCACTAGGCTGGCCAGCAGCCTGCCTAGCCTGCGCAAGCCCGTGCAAGCCCATACGGGCCCGTGACCCTCTTGAACGATTTTTTTCGTGTAATCTCATCGCGATCGATCCCGAAATAATTCTCTCATATTTTGGATCCTATCCAAAACCATATTACTCATTCTCCATATCTTCAATTAATTTAAGCATTTATTCCTTAGGTTCCTGGTTCCTGGTTATGTGATCCATTAGGTTCTTGGTTATGTTGGCCACTTAAATTAACAATTAATTTAAGCAAGTCATGAGCGGTATCTAACAACACATCATGACTCCAAATTGACCGGAAAGTCAGTAGTTTGACTACGAACCTTTCCATAGACAATTTTCGAGCAATTATTTCTTTCACCATTCTATACCCCAATTGGTTCAGAGTATGGACATGTGTCAACTCCCACTAGACTGAGTACGTCACATCTAGTCTAAGTAATGTTAGTTCTTGCCCCTGAGGTTCATTACTCTATTAGATATGTCATTAAAGACTATCTTTATGACATTTCCATTCCGACTAGAGATTCTCGAGTAATGATCACGACAAAAGGCCATGGGTATACACTCATTCTATCAAGAGTGGTGAATCCTTTGTTGGTTACCCATTACCTTCGAATACCTCAACCTGTATCCAATCACCACCCTATGTGCAATCTCCCTGAGGCAACAAGGAGTAGTGTCAAAATACAGAATCAATATTCAAGATATCCTTAAGTACCTCAAGTCTAAGGATACTTGCACCATTGCTATGATGAGACTATCATTGACATTTGAATAGATTATCCATATGATTGTCTCATAGCTAGTAATCCAATGTACTTAGCTACACTTAGCAAGCATCCACATGTTAACTTTAAATATCTCATGTTTATAGATTATGAGATCTATTACTCGATCCAATCAAGGAGTGTAACATGTGTTAGTTTGTCTGGATTCATAATGTCCCCTCTCATTAATCCTATGACGATGGATAATTTTTATACTTACATAATTACACATGATAAGAATCTCAATATCATGATCTCATCATAATTTCCTTCATGCTATGTTATGTATCAAGGACTTCATTAATTGATTTAAGATCACTTACCAATTCATATATCAAATGAACATCAAATTAATGAAAAAACCTTTTTATTAATCAAATAAATTTGTACAATAAGTGCTAAAGGTGATTGCCTTTAGAGCACTGTTCTAACAAGCTCCCACTTGCACTAAAGCCAATCGTCTTTGTATTTAATTCCATAAGTGAGTACATGAGAATCATATTTCTTTTGGGTAATTGGGTTAGTTAAAGGATTGGCAATATTCTGATCAGTGGGCACTTTTCTATCTTTACATCATTCCTACCAATAATTTCTCTAATCAAATGGTATCTTTTGAGTACATATTTGGATCTCTGTTGAGATCGTGGCTCCTTTACTTGTGCAATGGATCCATTATTATCCCAATACAATTATATTGGATCAATAATGTTGCGAACCACTCCAAGTTCTATGATGAATTTCTTTATCCAAACTGCTTCCTTTATTGCTTCAGAAGCTGCAATGTACTCTGCTTCGTTTGTGGAATCAACATTCATTTCTTGTTTGGAACTCTTCCAACTAATTGCTCCACCATTTAGTGTGAATATATAACCTGACTAAGATTTTGAGTTATTCTTGTCAGATTGGAAGTTGGCATTGGCATACCTGCTTACAATAAGATCTCCATCTCTATATACCAAGAATACATCCTTAGTCCTTCTTAAGTACTTAAGGATATTCTTGACAGCCACCCAATGACCCTCACCAGGGTCCGATTTGTATCTGCTCGTGACACTCAGAGCATATGATACATCGGGTCTTGTACATATCATAGTGTACATGATTGATCTTATAGATGAAGCATATGGAATCAAACTCATGTGTGTCCTCTCATATTGTCTTTCGACACAAAGACTTTGAGAGAGTAATCCCATGGGTCATGGTAATATATCTCCTATTGGACTGCTCCATGCTAAACGTTTTTAGCATCTTATCTATGTATGTAGACTGTGAAAGACTAAGCAATCTTTTAGATCTATCTCTATAGATATTTATCCCCAAAATATAGACTGCTTCTCCAAGGTCTTTCATAGAGACATCATTTCCCATTAACAATATGTAATCTACATATAACACAAGAAATACGATTGCACTCTCACTAACCTTCTTGTAAGCACAAGGTTCATCCGGATTTTGTAAGAAACCAAACTGTTTGATTGTCTCATCAAACCGAATATTCCAACTCCTGGATGCTTGCTTTAATCCATAAATGGATCTTTGAAGTTTACATACCTTTTTTCCATATTTGGATATGAAGCCTTCTGATTGTGTGATGTACACATCCTCAGTCAGATTTTCATTAAGGAAAGTTGTCTTCACATCCATTTTCTATATCTCATAATCATAATCAGTAGCAATGGCTAGAAGTATCCTTATGGATATAAGCATAGCTACTGGGCTAAAAGTTTCATTATAGTCAATTCTTTATCTTTGATGATAATCTTTAGCAATAATTCTAGCTTTATAGGTAATCATATTACATCCATGTTAGTTTTCTTTTTCAAAACCCTCTTGCACCCTATAGGCTTTATCCTTTCGGGTGGGTCAACCAAAGTCCATGCTTGGTTTTCACACATGGAATCCATTTCTGACTTCATGGCTTGAAGCCATTGGTTAGATTCTAAACTATTTAGAACTTCTTCATAGGTTGTAGGCTCAATACGTCGTTCTGTTCACTAATGAGAAATCCATATCTTTTTGGAACAATACGTATCCTACTTGACCTATAAAGCTCTTGTGCTTCAAAAGGTTGAGATGTTATATCATCTGTATGAGTAACAAGCTTGGGTTCAAATAGTTGATCAACATCTGTTTGAGCATTTTGAACTTTCTCAAGTTCAATTTTGCTCCCACTATCTCCTTTTAGAAGAAATTCTCTCTCTAAAAAGATAACATGTCTTGAAACAATAACCTTTTGTTCTAAGGGGTGGTAAAATTGATATCCATATGATGCTTTTGGATATCCCACAAATAGCCATTGGTCAGACTTAGCTTCTAGCTTATCTGACATTGTCTACTTCACATAAGCAGGACAACCCCAAATTCTCATGTAAAAAAATGTGGGACTTTTATTATACCATACCTCATATGGAGTAACATCAACTGACTTCGAAGGAACTCCATTTAATATATAAATAGTGGTCTCTAGTGCATAATCCCAAAAGGATTTAAGCAGTTTCGCAAAACTCATCATAGACCTTACCATGTCTAACAAGGTTCGGTTTCTTCTTTCAGCCACTCCATTGTGTTGTGGTGTGTAAGGTGGAGTCCATTGAGATAAAATCCCATTATTCCTAAGATAATCTAAAAACTCTTGGCTCAAGTATTCACCTTCTCGATCTGATCGAAGTGTTTTAATACTTTTGCCAAGTTGTTTCTCTACTTCATTTCTAAATTCTTTAAACTTTTCAAAAGCTTCAGATTTGTATCTCATAAGATACATGTACCCATATTGTGAGTAGTCATTGATAAAAGTAATGAAGTATATGAAACCACCTCTGGCCTGTGTAGACATTAGACCACATACATCTAAATGTATTAAGTCTAAAAGTCCATTAGCACATTCACCCTTTCCTTTAAAGGGTAATTTAGTCATCTTGCCTAATAAGCAAGATTCACATGTGTCATATGATTCATAATCAAATGACCCTAAACTACCACTTTTGTGTAGCTTAGCCATGCATTTCTCACTTATATGACCAAGGCGACAATGCCATAAATAAGATAATTTCAACATATCTTGTTTTTGCCTTTTATTATCATTGATGTTTAAAATTGGATTTGACATATCGAATATGTATATTCCATTGCATAATGTACCACTCGCATAAAGAATTCCATTCAACATAATAGAATAACAATTGTTACTAAAAGCTAAAAGGAAACCATCTTTATTTAGACTTAAAACAGAAATAATATTTTTGCAGGTACATAATAGCAATTATCCAAATTTAATATAAGCCCACTAGGGAGGGTCAATACATATGTTCCTACAGCTAATGCAACAACCCTTGCTCCATTTCCAATGCATAGGACTGACTCTCCCTTATTGAGATATCTACTATTCCTTAGGCCCTGTATATCAGTGCATATGTGTGAGCCACAACCGGTATCTAATACCCATATATTATTATTGGAAACAGTATTAATTTCAATGAAAAAAATACTTGAAGTAGATGGGCCATCATATGCCTTCTTCTTCAAGGACTCCAAATAAGCCTTACAGTCTCTCTTCCAATGGCCATCCTTGCTACAATGGAAGCATGTCCCCTGTGGAGCAATCTCCTTGGCTTTCTTCTTAGCCACGCCTCCCTTAGGCTTTATGGACTTCTTCTTCTTCTTAAGGTTCTTATTTTTAGAACTTGAAGAGTCCACCAACATCACCGCGTTACTGTCTTTCTTGACAGATGGCTCAGCTATTTTGAGCAAGTTAATCAGCTCTGGAATAGTGGTGGAGATTTGGTTCATCCTATAGTTAAGCAAAAAGTGTGAATAACTATCAGACAAACCGGTTAGAATTAAGTCAATACTTAATTCATGGCCCATTACAAATCCCGAGGTGGCCAACCTCTCAATATAGCCATTCATCTTCAATGCATATTGCACTGAAGATGTCCTGTAACACCACATCTTATACATTTGAGTTCGACCTATCCCTGTATCAAGTAATCACACATAGCAGTTTAGAAAGGCAAAATACCCTGTTAACATTGGTAGTAAATTTTTTTCATATCCTATAATATCATCACGAGTTGCTTTCATTTATACATTCTTAAAACTCATTCCAAAATGACTATACATATTCAAACACATAAATACAAAATACATATGACATATTTTCATGCTCGTGTGGAATGTAATGAGAGAGAGTGATGAGGTTCGGCCAGTGACCTGTGCTCCATGTCTTCTATACGCTAGTCAAAATGAGCTATTACTTTTCTTTACCTGAAAAATGATGCAAATTGATGAGTAACGGCTCAGTGAGAATAATCATCAAATGAGCTCTAAAGTACCAAACAACTCATAGTAATAAATCATAAATCTAATATATACCATGTATTCCATTCCATTCATCAGTATCATATAAGTATCAATAAAGTTGAAACATATAATCTTTACTCTTTACGTATGCAAATGCTTTGCTTAGTTTATTTTGTTGTGACCAAGTTAAACAGATATTGCTCTGAATTTCCATGTGAATATTTGCATTTGCTAGCTAGCTTGATCATTTGTTTCATTTGCACATTTCTTGGGCTATAGGCCTTTTCTTTTACTTTAAAATATCGATTAACTAGTCACAACACCTTTTAAGTCCATATGCATATGCACTTGTACTTAAGCATTCCTCAACCATTGCATCTTATCACATATAACATACATGTATCACATATATACTTCATATGTCATGCATATACCTTGCATATACTATACATATACCATGTATATATCATATATGTCAAACATATACCTCAAACATACCTCAAGTATACCACTTATATGTACCGAAAATGTCACAAATTATCCATCATCATATTATCAAGAAAAAATCATGACAATCATATGAATCACATAGCAAGCAACATTCATATGCACTAAATAATTCAATTGATAATTAGACTCACCTTTCTCCTTTGATTCCGATCCCTAACTTATTGTCTATCCACTCCTTGTGGGTCTCCAATATGTCGTGAGCCTAATATGAAAATACAATCGATTAACTCATGATTAGGGAGACTTAAAGTGGCTTAAATAAATTAATATGCATTGTTCATATCAATAGCTAAGAGTTTTCCTATGAGGTAGTGTGACCTTATGAGACTGATTAACCCATAACGTTTTCTATAATTGACCAATTAATATGATTCTTATTCCTAACTAAAAATAACATATAATTATATAACATACTCAAATTTCAAAGAAATTAGAGCATTTTACAATTTTTGGTGGAATTGTTAAGTGTGTTCTGTTTTCTACCTTGTTTTCTGCCCTTAGGCAATTTCAGGGTACCAATTTTGGTTCATCATAACTTATAATATATATGTCATATTTCAATGAAAATTTACATAAACTTATATGGGTTAAAATGGAAAATTTTTCATGTTTACAACTTTTATCAATTATGTCTCTAAGGTCTTCAAATTATAAGAAATATTTCTCTGGTCCAGAGCAGAGTTGGCTACCAGACCAATATGATTGAAAAAGGCTATAACTTAGTATATAAATAACATATTAAGCTAAAATTAGTACCCAAATTTAGATACTACATATACCTATAACTTTAATGTTCTGATAATTTATAGAATCAATCTCTAAAAAGCTCATATTAGCCAAATAATTTGCTAGATCTGCCCAGGGCACTAAGTAGGCAGTTCAAACCATGGAACAGTTATAGTTCTATTCACCATAACTCAACATTTACAAGACATATGAATCTAAAATTTTTGATACAGATATATAACACATATATCTACAACTTTTATGTTTTGAGATACTTCAAATAATTGCTTTAACATATTCAAAACCAAAGAACACAGTAGCTAAATTGGCTAGGGTTCATACCCTGACCAGTTTCAGTAGAGAGAGGATATCTCTTCCTATACACAACATATTGCAAAAAGGTTTATATATCCATAAATATAAGACATAGAATAACAAATTTTGTGTTTTAATATTTTCCATAATCAATTTATATTGATATCAAAATTAGGGTGCAAATCAGTGTCTGTTAATGAACCTTAGCAACTCAAATCAACCCTATAGCAATAAGAATTGATTACTTACCAAGAACGAACTTGAAAAGGATCAATTTGCTTCAAAAAATAAGTGAAACAAGGAATAATTGAAGTCTATAATGGAGGAAGATGAAGAAGAAAACGGGCTGGAGTAAGGAGGCAGAAATGGGGGAGGAAGATAAAACCAACGTTTTTTTTTTGTTTTTGTCTTTTTATCTTTTTCTCTTATTCTCTTCTTTTTTATTTTATTTTTTTTTGTTTCATTTTAATTTTATTTTATCTATATTATTATTATTATTATTATTATTATTATTATTATTATTATTTACATATATTTATAATTACACTAATTCACACAATAATACAACTTAATTATTTGGCCCGATTTAACTAAATTAACAATGTAAAATGTATACTAATATTAATCTAGTCATGTTTCTTACTTTAATTTAGTCACCTTATTCAATTTATTTCTAATACTTTGTTATCCTCCTTTAGGTTATAAGTACACACGTGCGACTCGATACAATTGCTAAATATTAGGACACGTAGCTAGTGCGTGTCATAAACTTGTTTCTAAGAAAATATGTATGAAATGCACGTGTTCAATTGAATTATATGGAAGATGCATATGTTCAAATGAAATGCATGTGGATATGCATGTGGGTAAGGTCGAGGATGTTACATGTCCCCTCAACCATCTTAGTGCGGAAGAGCAACCTCGAAGTTCTGAACCTTTTGGAATGTGCTTGCTCATCAAAAAGCTCTCTTAAAGGGTATACTATGGAATTAGCATTCATAGCCTCTTGCTGCTTTTGCAAGTTAGATAACATAGTAGCAAGCATAATGCAGCTTGCCATCACTCTATCATCAAAATGCTTTTGATATGCCTTTTGAACATCTTCAGAAGTATTAGCAGCAGGGGGATTAGGAAGTGCCTCATCTAGGACATAACCAATCTTTTCGAATTTGAGAACTATTCTTAGATTCCTTAGCCAATCCAAAAACTTAGGCCCAGTCAACTTATTTGATTCCATTAGGGATTGCAAATTCACACTTGTCATGATGATGATTCTAGCAACCTAGATGTAAAATAGAACATGTTAGAATGTACATAAAATGCATGTTTATTAAGTCTTTAATAAATTGCATTATGACTCCCACTATTTTATTGCGAATCCATAGCCCTCATTATGAACTCGAGAGAACTTATATGGAAGTTCTCTTAGTGAATCGATATCCAACTAGCTAAGAATAACCTTGAGGCAACTCAACAAGCTATCCTTAGTTTGGTTGGTAGGTATCTAATCCATACCAATTGCATTATTCATGCAACTATCGAATCTTGTGTTATCAACTTATTGATGTGTGCATATACATTGGACTATTAACTCTTGATATTTGTACATCTCATATATACAAACCCAATTTTGCCTCCAATACACATTAACCTTGGCACAAATTCAACCCATTAATCGTGAAATCTAATTTCAATGGATTGAACATATTCCTATAGAGTGAGCTTGAGGCAACTCAACAACCCTAACTCTAGAAGAACTCTGGTTCTCCTCATATTAATGGAAGGCGTAAGACTTAATTGTTTATTTAGGGAGGGATTTCTTTGTTAAGTCTCATCAGCTTTTATATATCATACATTCATCACATGGATATATAAAGATAGTTACATTAACTATGTGGCATAATTATAGACATACTAAAGTCAATCTCTTGAGCCAAAGAGAAATTGACTAGGTCTTACCTAGGTATATGCATGAATTTACAACCCAAAATAGAAAGCAAATTCCTATTTCTAAGTCTTCTTATTTATGGTACTATCTCCTTTGCTTCTTGCTCCTTTGCATCTTCATTCTATCATAGTCCTATGTAATGTAACTACATATTTCAAATTATAGAAAACCTTAATTTACATTTGAGGGGAGTAAGATGAGAAGAGAAATACATAAGAAAGAAAGAGAGGTAAGGACACAGAGACCTTATTTACCATAAAACAAAATAATTTCATGCATGCTCAATCACATTGGGCCTAAGTCCATAATCCTCCATCATACCTATTCATACACCCCTAACATGCATTCTCTAATGCACAAAATAAAAACAAAAATTTTGGATTTCAATTCATAAATTGATTCAACGCTTAAACCGAAATTGCCTACATGTGTTCTTTCAGTTAATTTAATTTTGTATGTCATTTTAAAGTGTAATTTAATATTTAATCAAATTAAATTAAATTCCATATTTTCAAAATTAATTCAAAATTAATTCTGCTTAAAATCAGAATATTATGATGTTAAAATTAAACAATTTAATTTTAATATACATACCAATTTCTAGTCATACTAGAATTATAATTGCACAACTTAAATGAATTCAAAATTAAATTCTAAAAATTCTAAAAATTTCTAGAACTTCAAATCATCATTCTAATCATCTTTAGGTCAGCTCAAGTTCATCAAAATATTTTTGGCACAAGCCAAAATTACTAAGATAAATGAACCAACACACTTAGACGCTCAAAATGACTAATTCGACATATATAGTTTTTTTAAAATTTGAAATGCTTGCAAAATAATTTTGGCATATATCTAACATCAAAATAGCATATTTTTAATAACATATAAAATATTTTAAGGTGCTGAAAATAAAATAAACACATACAAAAAAATTAAATAAAACAGCCCCACTGGGTATGCTAAAATAGCCCCGTTTTTGTGTTTATTTGAAAAATTAATTAAAATAATTTTTAATTAATTATTGGACATTTCCAGAGGTATATACATATTCTCAATATGTCTAAATAATTTTTTTATAATTAAAGTACAAGAAAAATATAATTAGCCTCATCAATTAAGCTAAACAACAACACATGTTCTTAAACAAGACAATTTTAGGCATTTTTGAAATAAATCCGAAATTAATTATTTGAATCACATTCAAATCATTTTCAAGAAAAATAATCATCAATAATCATCCTATGATTATATTAGAGAAATAAAAATGTGTAAAATATATTTTACAAATTAATTTTAATTTTTCAAACCCTATTGATCCAAAATCATCAAAACTATGCAATCTCATTTCACTTTCAATTAAAATTAATTTTAATTGACACAAGGGGGCTTTGATACCATTGTTGGATTTTGAAGAATGAATCAAATTCACGCGAAGAATGAAGAAGAAACTATCAAAAGAAATGGTTTAAACAAATTCAAAGTGCTAGATTTGAAAGTGTTTTTGAGAGAATTTTTATTGTCTTAAAAATATTTTTTTCACAAAAATTTATTTTCATGTATATATTCTGCCATTTGATGTCTTTTCTACTTGAATCAAATTCAAAGAAAAGATGAAAAGTCAAAAATGGAGAAAAGGGAAATGAATGAATAGTAATTGGCTATAATTGGCCTCATTAAGGCCAAATTCTGTTGTTGGCCAACGGGAGGGAGGCAGCAGGGCGCTGGGCCTGTTGCGGGTTGCCGTTGGGTAGCCCAGCTGGTCCGCGTAGGCCCACGCTGGCCTACACGGGCCCACACTGGCCCGTGACCCTCCCAAATAATGTTTTCCGTGCGATCTCATCACGATCCATCCCGAAATAATTCTCTCATATTTTGGATCCTATCCAATACCATTTTACTCATTCTCTATATCTTCAATGCGTGTGACCCATTAGGTTCCCGGTTATATTGGCCACTTAAATTAACAATTAATTTAAGCAAGTCATGAGCGGTATCTAACAACACATCATAACCCCCAATTGATCGAAAAGTCAGTGGTTTGACTACAAACCTTTCCATAGACAATTTCTGTGCAATTATTCCTTTCACCATTTTATACCCCACTTTGTTCAGAGTATGGACATTTGTCAACTCCCACTAGACGTGACGTACACGTCTAGTCCAAATAATGTTAGTTCTTATCCCTGAGGCTCATTACTCTATTAGATATATCATTGAAGACTATCTTTATGACATTTCCACTCCGGCTAGAGATTCCCGAGTGATGACCATGACAAAAGGCCATAGGTATACACTCATTCTATCAGGAGTGGTGAATCCTTTGTTGGTTACCCAATTACCTTCGAATACCTCAAGCTATATCTAATCACCACCCTATGAGCAACCTCCCTGAGGCAACGAGGAATAGTGTCAAAATACAGAATCAATATTCAAGATATCCTTGAGTACCTCAAGTTTAAGGATACTTGTACCATTGCTATGATGAAACTATCATTGACATTTGAATAGATTATCCATATGATTGTCTCATAGCTGGAAATCCAATGTACTTAGCTACACTTAGCAAGCATCCATATGTTAACTTTAAACATCTCATGTTTATAGATTATGAGATCTACTACTCGATCCAATCAAGAAGTGTAACATGTGCTAGTCTGTTTAGATTAATAATGTCCCATCTCATTAATCCTATGACTAGGGATAATTTTGATACTAACATAATTACATATGATAAGAATCTCAATATCATGATCTCATCATGATTTCCTTCATGCTATGTTATGTATCAAAGACTTCATTAATTGATTTAAGATCGCTTATCAATTCATATATCAAATGAACATTAAATTACTGAAAAAGCTTTTTTATTAATCAAATAAATTTGTATAATAATTGCTAAAGGTGATTGCCTTTATAGCACTCCTCTAACACATAAGCCATTATAATTAACATAATAATAATAATATACTACAATACCATAACCCTCTCAATGGCATGCCACCTATCCTAGCTAGTCTTTGAATAGAGAATGGACATATTTAAATATATTCTTGTTATCAGTATTGTTTATGTCACATTTCATAGTTCCACTTAATCAGCATATATCATTTTGAAATGTAGAGCACATAGTGCATAATCATTGCTAAAAAACATGTAATCATGCTGTTGTGTATCTCATTTATTCATGCCAAGCATGTGTGTGTAAATCATATACATGTAACTCAATCATATCACTGAATTAATCATTTCTAGATACAGGACATTCACGGGTGTGAATAGTATATTCACGAGCATGAAGTTGTCTACCTGTGATTGGCTTTGTGATCATTCATAGGCGTGAACATTGGTTCATGGGCATGACCATACTGTGTTCATGCATTCATGAGCATGAAACTTGGCTTCACATGCATGGCATATCAGTTCGTAACATAATTCTAGCAATGTTTTAAGCCAATTTCACACACAACATGCATTGGGTTCTAAGGCTAACCAATGTTAGCCATTCCTATCAACACTTTTCAATATATTTAACAATAAAATAATTATAAACATGCATATATTCATACTTCATCAATTAACTAGGCACCATGCCTTATTCACCAATACCATATCATTAATAATCCTTATTTCTCACATTCATCATGCATTGTGAATTTAACATGTCATAATCCATATTCCAGTAACTCTTACTTATTCACCACAATTTGCATCACGTAAACACACAACTGACCATTAATGCGAATTAAAATGCATATATGTATAAAACTCTTTACTTGGAGCCTAGCATTTGATTTCTCTCGTATCTACTGCCTTTGGTGGGACTCTCCACCATCTGTTTTGGCCCCCAATAGGAAATCAGAGACCATATTAATGTCTTATAATGCATCCTATCTATATATGCCATAAACTATAAAAATCTTAACTTTTCATTGATTTAAGCCTATAAATCCCTTAATCTATACAAACCCGAATTAAATTGGATCAAGGGACTCAATAGGTTGATTCACGAATTTAAAATCATGTTTTTACACTATTTGTTTCTGACTTCAATTTCTATAACAAAACTCTTGCTTTTAATATGTTTTTACTCTTTTTTATGGTGGGAATTCGTGTTTAATCACTCAAACTCGAAAAAGAATGAAGAGAATTTGTTTTTGGGGTTTTCAGAGATTGGTGTCTAGGGTTTCTGATTGAGCATACGTGAGTTTTTGCTAAAAATACAAAGCTATTCTATTTAAACTGTAGAACTTCTTGGGTGTGAATACTAATGTTACAACCGTGAAGATCCTCAGCTTCAAAAACTGAAATTCGCGATATTCGCAGTCGTGATTACCTCTATCATGGGTGTGACACTGGGAAATTGACTTTTTTTACCTTTTCCATTATTTTCATATTACCAGAACTTGTAATCACTATATATCTCCCTTATACTCTAAATATACCTTTATTAACATATTAATTCCAAGCCCTAACTTATAGGCGTTATATTTCTCTCCTCGTTAAGAATTTCATCCTCAAATTTGCCTATTGTATTATCTCTGAATAGTTGTGGATACTAGGCTTTCATCACTTCTTCACTTTTTCAAGTAGTCTCTTCTATCAAATGATTTCTCCATAGGATCTTGACTAATGGTACACATTTGTTCCTAAGTTTTTTGATTTCTCTAGCTAGTAGTGAATTGGTACTTCCTCATATGTCAAATCTAGTCTCACCTCAATGTCCTCAACTAGGACAATATGAGAAGAATCTGATATGTATATCCTTAATTTGGAGACATAGAACACATTATGAATCTTGTTCAACTCTGGTGGTAGAGCAAGCCTATAAGCAACTGGTCCCACTCTCTCTAAAATCTCATAAGGCCCAATAAATCTCTAGCTTAACTTGCCCTTCTTACCAAATCTTAAGACCTTTTTCCAAGGGAAATTTTAAGGAAAACCTTATCTCCCACTACGTACTCTATATCTCTTCTTTTGAGATCTGCATATGACTTTTATCTATTATAAGCTACCTTCAATCTATTCTGGATAACTCGAACATTTTCCTTTGTATCTTGTACTAAGTTTGGCCCTACTAACTTTCTCTCACTGAGCTCTATCCAATACATGAGTGTTCGACACTTTCTACCATATACTGCCTCATAAGGAGCCATCTTGATACTAAACTGATAGCTGTTATTGTAAGCAAACTCCATCAGTAGAAGTTACTTATCCCAACTTCCTTTGATCTCTATTATGCAACTATTTATCATGTCTTCCAATATCTAAATCACCCTTTCTGATTGTCCATTAGTATGATTATGCAAAGCTGTGCTGAAACTGAGTATGATACCCAAAGCTCTTTGCATACTACCCCAAAATTGAGAAGTAAACCCGAGATCCTTATCTGAAATAATAGAGACTAACAGTTCTGTAGTCACACTATCTTATTGATGCAAAGCTCTGCTAGCCTGTTCAAAGGGAAATCCCTATTGATAGGTAAGAAGTGAGCTGATTTCATAAGTTTATCCATTATAACCCATACAACATCATATTTTCAAGGAGTCACTAGTAACCCAATTACAAAGTCTATAGTAATTCGCTCTCATTTCCATTCAGGTACAATGATAGGCTGCAATAACCCTGATGGTACCTGATGTTCTGCCTTGAACTACTGAAAAGTCAGGCATCTGGTCATATACTCTGTGATATCTTTTTTCATGCCTGTCCAACCCATATTCATACGATATTTAGATTCGTATCTGTAGTAAACACTTATATTTCTCCAGCACTTTTCTCTATGACTCTTGTGTCAAGTGCCACAAATTGGAATACTCTTTTGGATAGTCTGTGTCTGAGTGCTACCAATTGCAGATGTAGCTCTAGAGGGTTATCCCCTCCTATGTGGTACACTTTGTGTGTAACCTCTACTCTGTCCCTAACTCCTGCCATAAGACTGCCCTGGGTAGAACTGACCCTTTTTACTTAAAGATTGAGTCACTTAAATCATTATCTATCTAGATGCTTCCTATGTTCTCTTCCTCTTTCTCTACTCCACATTAACCGTTGATGAAATTAGCTGAGTAAAGATAACTTGCTGGAGTGCAATCATAAAGTCACCTATCTCTGCATTGAGACCATACTCAAATCTTCTGCATTTGTCTCTCTCACTTGTGATAATCTCTGAGGCATATTTACTCAATCGAGTAAACTCTCTCTAGTACTCAGTCACTGTCATCCTGCCTTGAGGTTCAGAAACTCCCTTTTTTTCTCATCAATATAAACCAGGGAAATGTATTGCTCCTTGAACTCAGTAACAAAGAAATCCAATGATATTGGCTGAGGGACATCTAGTTTTAGTAATACTATCTTCCACTAATCATAAGCTTATTCATGCAGTAGAGAAATGACATACTTGGCCTTCTGATAAGTGGCCACCTCAAACTCATCACAAACTCTCTCCACCTTCTCTATCCAATGTTCTGCATTAACATGATCGTCATCGGTTGTCTTTAGAAAATCAGTAGCTCCAAACTTATAAAGCTTGTCTAGCTGTACCCTTAGCCACGGTGGAGGAGTTGGTGCCAGTGCTGGTGGCATAACTCTAGCTATCTACTGCAATAAACTTACCATCTGCTTCATCAACGAAGTCTAGTCTTGATTAGCTTGTTCAGGAGCCTATTGATCAGGGGATGGTAATGCACTTAGACCTTGAACACTAGTTGCACTAGGTTGGTTTGGTTCCTTATTATGTAGAGAGTTTTGGCTCTCAGCCACGTCAATTGATTCAGACACCATCTCACTCTAGTCTTACAAGTTGACAGAGAAGTAGCCCAAGTTAGAGTCAGATGAGACACATATATCTATGCATGATAATCCTATAATCCACTTAGGTCTAGAACCACCTAAATATAGGCTCTGATACCACTAAATGTAACACCCCTCTATACAGTCAGGGCAAACCTCGTTGTACAGATGGATGTCGCATGACTATATCTATCTAAACTTATTCTAAATTAAAACATTTTCTAACTTATTTCTGTATCAATATCAATATATCTTATAATAAGAAATTTAAAATCACATCTATATCTGAATTGATCTCATAATAAAATCATGTTCTGATTGCAATCTAGTTTGGGCAATATTAGCCCTTATTACAAAATCATCCTCATAAAAATGATTAAACTCAGTTACATGTACTTATTTAAAACATGCTTTATTAATCAGTCTTTATCCCATGACTTGATAAATAATAACTAAATAAAATAATGAAATAATGAAACAGACCTAATATGGGTCAACTCTGACTGGCTTGGTCTTCCCTTCTTGTCAACTTAGCAATCTAACGGCTTCAAACCTGTGTTCAAGGAAACCCACATGCTAAGCTACTGAAAGCTTAGTGGTACATATAAGTATTGAAATTCTAGCATGCATTAACATATTAACATATCATTCATAATATGAAACATACCTTTATGCTTAACCACATCGTCATACACAATAATATCCACATAATAGCTCAATCATTTTGAATTGAATTGATTTCAATACATTCATTGCATATATTGCACAAGTAAATCCATATCATCATAATCATAATACATTTCATTCATAGCATTTCTTTATCATTGTATACATAGTAAATTTTCATAAATTGCGATTATCTAACTCTTGGTTTTATCTATCTGATTACTAATTTTCACATTCCTTTTTCAGGATATAATTGTATTATGATACACTGATTTTTGTATAACTATGTTACATTGATCTCCTTAAAATTTTTGTGTACTGTATTACCAATTTCTAGTTTCTTAGCCCAATACTTTGGACCCAGACTACCTGGATATGGGTTGTGAAATAAAAGCACTCTTATCTGAGGTTAAGCCACGCTACTCACTATCTGTGTCTATCTATATTGCAAATTCCGCATCATAAATCAAGAGTGCTTTTACCTTATCTAGCTCTTGGTCTTATTTATCTGATTACTGATTTCCATATTCATTTTATAGGATACAATTGTATTCTGATACACTAATTTTTGTATAACTATGTTACAATGATCTCCTTAAAAATTTTGCATACTATATTACCAATTTTTGGTTTTTTATCCTAATACTCTAGACTCAGACTACTTAGATGTGGGTTATGAAACAGGAGCACTCTTATTCGAGGTTAAGCCACCCTACTCACTATATGTATCTGTCTATATTGCGAATTTTGCATCACGAATCAGGAGAACGCTTACCTGAACTTAATGTCACGCCCCGCAAAGGTTCATACGGGATTTCCCGCATATTTACATTTTGGCACACATATGTAATATTCTAGAAGGCCATTGTAAACCGTTAGATTAAATGGATCGTGGCCGTCCATTTTGGTAGGTAGGAATTAATCCTAGCCCTCCATTTGGTAGGTGGGAATCAATCCTAATCATCCATTTTGGTAGGTGGGAGTTGATCTTGACCATCCATTTGGTAGGTGGGAATCAATCATAGCCATCCATTTGGTAGGTGGGAGTTAATCCTAACGATCCATCTAGTAGGTGGGAATTGATCTCGGCCATCCATTGAGGAGGTGGAGGCCTATATATACCTTATGTAAATTCATTTGTAATCATTCAATCAATTCTAGCAATTAAGCATTTCAAGTAATACAAAGCATTCTTCACAAACTCTTGTGTTCTTGTTTTGTTATTGAATCTTCTCGATCTCTAAGTTCCATTCTATTCTCTTTGGAGTGTTTTATCGGTTTGGAAGGCAGGCTTAGTGCAACGGACCGTGCTAAGTGCCGCACGATTGCTAGTTGAACTCTAGGGTCGTGACATTAAGCTATCCTGATGAGTAATAATATCTGTATGCATATAGGTACAAGGGTGCTCATACCTGAGCTAAAGCCACTCGGTCCTTAACCAATCAAGAGCATTTGTATTCGAGCTTAAGCCAATCTGATTAACACAATAATAATAATATACTGTGGTACCATAACCCCTTCAATGACATGTCACCTATCCTAGCTAGTCCTCGAATATAGAATGAACATATTTAAATATATTTGGCTTATCAATATTGTTTATGTCACATTTCATAGTTCCACTTAATCATCACATATCATTCTAAAATGTAGAGCATCGAGCGCATAATCATTGCTAAAAAACATGTAATCATGCTCCATTGTATCTCATTTATTCATGCCAAACATGTGTGTGTAAATAATATACATGTAACTCAATCGTATCATTTTAATTAATCATTTATGGATACAGGGCATTCATGGGTGTGAATGGTACATTCATAAGTATGAAGCGTTCTGTCATGGATTGTCTACTTGTGACTTAACTGTGACCGTTCATGGGCATGACCATACTATGTTCATGTATTCATGGGCGTGAAGCTTGGCTTCACAGGCATGAAATATCAATCTATAACATAATTCCAACACTGTTTTAAGCCAATTTCACACACAATATGCATTAAGTTCTAAGGCTAACCAATGTATTTATCAATATAACAATTATAAAAATGCATATATTCATATTTCATCAATTAACTAGGCTCCATGTCTTATTCACAAATACCATATCATCAATAATCCTTATTTATCACATTCATCATGCATTTTGAATTTAACATGTCATAATCCATATTCCATCAACTTTTACTTATTATTGCATGTCAATAAGCACCACAATTTACATCACATAAACACACAACTAACCATTAATGCAAATTAAAATGTGTATACGTACAAACCTCATTATTTGCAGCCTAACACTCGATTTATCTCTTATCTACTACCTCTGGTGGGACTATTCACCCTCTATTTTGGTCTATAACAGGAAATCAGCAACCATATTAATGTCTTATACTGCCATCCTATCTATATATGCCATAAACTATAAAAATCTTAACTTTTCATTGATTTAAGCCTATAAATCCATCAATCTATACCAACTCAAATTGAATTGGATCAAATGAATCAAAAGGACATGATTTCTTACCTATGTTTCATGTAAACAGATTGATTCACGAGTTTAAAATTATATTTTTGCACTCCTTATTTTTGACTTCAATTTCTATAACAAAACTCTTGCTTTTAATCTATTTTTACTCTTTTTTTTTCTATGGGAATTCATGTTTAATCACTCAAATTTGAAATGGAATGAAGATAATTCATTTTTGGGGTTTTCAGAGACTAGTGGCTAAGGTTTCTGATTGAGAATATGTGATTTTTTGCTAAAAGCACGAAGTTGTTCTATTTAAACTTTAGAACTTCACGGGCGTGAACACTAGTGTCACGACCGTAAAGATCATCAACTTCAAAAACTAAAATTCGTGACATTTACGGCTATGATTACGTTTATCATGGGCGTCAACACTGAAAACTTCATTTTTTCTTATTTTTTCATTATTTTCATATTACCAAAACCTATAACTACTATATACCTCCCATATACTCTTAATATATCTTTATTAACATATTAATTCCAAGCCCTAACTGGCGAGCGTTACAATGATTTTATACTCGTCAATGTGGCTTAGGCTCTAGAAGCACCAATGACTGGAGATGCCTCGATAAGCACATATATATTTATACTTGTCAATGTGGCTTAAGCTCTAAGAGTGCCATTGACTGAGATTCCTCGACTGGCACATATGATTATAGACAGTGGGAGTGTGGCTTAAGCTCGAAGAATGCCCTTGTTCACAACCTGTATCTAAATAGTCTGCATTAAGAGTTGTTAGGCAATTAATCAATTAATCATTCAATCATATCAAACTGATTTAAGAGCATAATAAAATGAAAACGAGTTTCAAAAATACAAGTATACAAAAATACACAGTTAATATATTACATGTTATTAAAAAAGGATTATATGTTCTCTTTCATATAATTCAATGTTTAATGAGTTAGTTCATTCCATAAGGTAAAATATCTACATGAAAGTATGAATTCATTGCCATACCATAAATTATTTAATGTATGATTGCATGTGAATTTTTATGCCTATATGTACCACTAAGCTTTCAGTAGCTTAGCATGCGAGTGTTTCCCTATGTAGGTCGAAGCCTTGTAGATAGAGTTGAAGTGGAACAAGAGAAGTCAGCCCAACATCAGAGATAACAGTTCAGACCCAAAATGGGTCAATGATATCATATGTCATATTTTGTATTTAGTTAATGGCATAGGGATTTGGGTTGTTTACTTGTATACATGTTTTGTATTTATATATACATTGTAGCATTTGTAAAGGCATGTATTTTTTTAAATATCGGGCCTTTTAAGCCCTAAAGATGTTATTTTCTTTTATATATATGATGATGTTTCTATTGGATTAAAATATTTCTCTATGGATGATTTTATATAAGATATGTTGTAATATGGTTTCATATGCAAAGGAAGTATTTATGAAAAAGGTTTTCCAAAGCAAAGAAAAGTTTTAAAATTTTACAGGTTTTCCCTACACCAGTTTCCATATCACCCGCTTATTTAGTATGGTTAATTCTGGTTAGGCAAAAGGGCATTACATTTAGTTAGTATCAAAACTTAGGTTTAGGCATTTCTGAACCTAGGTGGGTTAAGGGTTATCATGCATACATAATACATCTCGTATGTCTCTGATGTGGGCTTTCTCTGTCGACTTGTAGGAGTATAAATATAAATGGAGCTAAAAGCATATGATATTTCTAAGAGCAACAGTTCTCCTAATTTGATTGCTGCTAATCAACCTAGTGCTTCAAGTATACAAGGTTCAGATGCTACCACAGTTCCTTAGCAATCACCTGTTGGACAAGCGGATCTAGGTGCTATACCGATCATGTAGCAGATGGCCAGTAGTTTGTAGCAGTTAGCATAGGTGATACCATAGGAACTTCCATAGCTAGTTCCCCAGCCACCACCCGAGGCACCAAAGTTAAAGATAGATAGGCTCCGATAGTATCGGGCCACTGATTTTCATAGTAGAGGTGAGGATGATCCCGCTTGCATCGAGTTTTGGTTGGAGAAGACCGAGAGAGTCTTCAAGAAGTTAGATTGTTTCAAGAAGCACAAGGCCAAGTATGCAGTATCAATGCTTCAAGAACATGCATATGAGTGGTGGAAGATGATTCAGAAGAAGCCTCAGACCCCACAGCCTCAGACTTGGGAGTACTTTATTGCAGAGTTCAAGAAAGAATATGTACCCCAAGTCTATATAGATGAGAAGAGAAGAGAATTCATGAGTCTGTGGTAGAGAAGCATGACAACTTCTAAGTGTATGAAAGAGTTCACATGATTGAGCCAATATGCCACCGGTCTCTTAGAAGAGAGGAGTGATAAATGCAACCATTTTAAGGATAGGTTGAATGATGATATAGGATATCATTTCATTTCTCTACAGCTTGAGGACTTCTCAATGCTTGTATCAGCTGCTCTCAATATAGAAAAGGGAAGAAAGAGAAGAGCAGAGGAGAATGTTAGAAGACCTACAACTAGTATGGTAAAGACTACCTGCAAGAGATGCCGATTCTTTTTAGGATAGTCCCAGGATATGGGATAGAGCAAAAGATAGAGTCATACCTAGTCTAGTTCTTTCAAGAGGGGACCACCCTATAAGACTACATCAGCCACTGCCAGCACTCATACAACTAGGAATTTTGCTTATTTATATGGGACATGTTAGAAGAATCATAGAGGAGAGTGTCAGGTGAACACAGGGGCTTGCTTTAGGTGTGGAGCCCTAGATCACATGAGAAGGGATTGCCTTTTATTGGTAAATGCTACACCCATATAAACAATAGTATCAGCACCAGTTTAGAATAGGAATCAGACATAAGGAAGTTATGCAAAACCTAGCCATGCTATTTATGAGACAGTGAACAGGTCGAGACCCAGTAGTACTCCAGCTAGGTTATATGAAATGAAGGGTCGTGAGGACTAGGGAGCCACAGACATCATAGTGGGTATGTTTTCTTTACACAACTTAGATTTATGTGCTTTGATAGACCTAGGCTCTACACATTCTTATATATGCATGAGTACGCCTAGTCAGCATAGTATGGCAAAAGAGAAACTAGAGTTCAGATTGAGATCACAAACCCTGTAGGCCATAGTGTAGTTATGAACCAGGTATACAGAAGTTGCTCTTTGGTTGTACATGGGAAAGAGTTTCCTATAAATATTAAAGAATTGTCATTTCATGAGTACGATGCCATATTAAGTATGGATTGGCTCCCACAATATGAGACAGTTGTGGACTATCGGTCTAAGATAATTGTTCTTAAGACTTCAAAATAAGAAAAAGTGGTAGTAGAAGGTGAGAGGTTTCCATAACCCCTATAGATGGTCTCCATGATGAAGGTGCAAAAGATTGATTTGAAAAGGATGTGAGGCTTATTTGGCTCACATGGTTGATACTAGGAGAAGAGTTCCAGATCTCTAGGATATCCCTATTGTAAGGGACTTCCCAAATGTGTTTCTAAACTATCTACCAGGATTAACATCAAATAGAGATATCAATTTCTCCATAGAGCTCACACTAGACATAACATCGATATCCATAACACCTTATAGAATGACACCTTCAGAGATGAAAGAATTGAAATATCACTTGCAAGAGTTTCTAGTCAAGAGTTTTATTAGGCCGAGTGTATCTCCTTGGGGTGCAAGCAAAGGAGCCACGGTCTCATTAGAGATCTAAACATGTACTCAGAAGATACCATTTGATTAGAGAAATCATTGGTAGGAATTATATAAAGATAGAAAGAGTGCCCACTGATCAAAATATTATTGATCCTTTAACTAAGCCACTTCCCCAAAAGAAATAAGATTCTTATGTACTCGCCTATGGAATCAAATACAAAGGCGATTGACTTTAGTGCAAGTGGAAGCTTGTTAGAGAAGTGCTCTAAAGGCAATCACCTTTAGCACTTAATGTACAAATTTATTTGATTAATAAAAGGCTTTTTCATTAGTTTGATGTTCATTTGATATATGAATTGATAAGTGATCTTAAATCAATTAATGAAGTCCTTAATAGATAACATAACATGAAGGAAATCAAGATGAGATCATGATATTGAGATTCTTATCATGTGTAATTATGTTAGTATGAAAATTATCCCTAGTCATAGGATTAATGAGATGGCACATTATTAATCCAGACAGACTAGCACATGTTACACTCCTTGATTGGATCGAGTAGTAGATCTCATAATCTATAGACATAAAATGTTTAGAGTTAACATATGGATGCTTGCTAAGTGTAGCTAAGTACATTGGATGACCAACTATGAGATAATCATATGGATAATCTATTCAAATGTCAATGATAGTCTCATCATAGCAATGGTGCAAGTATCTTTAGACATGGGGTACTCAAAGATATCTTGAGTATTGATTCTGTATTTTGACACTATTCCTTGTTACCTCATGAAGGTTGCTCGATGATTGGATACAACTTAAGGTATTCAAAGGTAATTAGGTAACCAACAAAGGATTTCTCACTCTTGATAGAAGAAGTGTATACCCATGGCATCTTGTCGTGGTCATTACTCGGGAATCTCTGGCCGGAGTGGAAATGTCATAAAGATAGTTTTCAATGACATATCTAATAGAGTAATGAGCTTCAAGGACAAGAACTAACATTACTTAGACTAGATGTGACATAGTCAATCTAATGAGAGTTGACACATGTCCATACTCTGAACCAAGTGGGGTATAGAATGGTGAAAGGAATAATTGCACGAAAATTGTGTATGGAAAGGTTTGTAGTCAAATCACTGACTTTCCGGTCAATTTAAGGTCATAATGTGTTGCTAGATACCGCTCATGACTTACTTAAATTAATTGTTAATTTAAGTGGCCAATATAACCGGGAATCTAATGGGTCACACGCATTAAAGATATGGAGAATGAGTAAAATGGTCTTGGATAGGATCCAAAATATGAGAGAATTATTTGAAGATGGATTACGATGAGATAACACAGAAAAATCATTCGAGAGGGTCACGGGCCCAACAAGCTGTTGCCTCCCAGTCGTTGGCCAACGATAGATTTTGGCCTTAATTAGGCCAATTATGGCCAATTACTATTCATTTATTTCCCTTTTCTCCATTTTTGACTTTTCATCTTTTCTTTGAATTTGATTCAAATAGAAAAGACATCAAATGGAAGAAAATAGACATGAAAATATTTTTTTGTGAGAAAAATATTTTTAAGACAACAAAATTCTCTCAATAACACTTTCAAAGCTAACACTTTGAATTTGTTCAAATCATTTCTCTTGATAGTTTCTTCTTCATTCTTCGCATGGATTATCATTAGAGACATCCTAGTGTGGACTGTTGTGGTTTGTTACAATCCAACAAAGTGAAGATTTGAAGAACAAATAAGAAATTACAAGGTATAATTTCTAATCTTTATATTTATATAAATTAGTTTTAATGGCACAAGTAAGATCTTTTGTTTCGGGTTTTGAAAATTTTATTTTTCCGTTGCGTTTATGAATATGATTCATTCTTCAAATCCCAACAATTATGCCATCAACTATCATCTAACCAAGGCTAATGTTATGGTCAATGCCTTGAGAAGAAAGACTATAACAGAGTTACATGTTTGACCTACTCTCAACTAGAAAATTAGAGATGCACAGAGGCAAGATAATAAGCTAGTTGAAATCGCTGAATTGGTCTCCAAGGGAGAGAGACATGAGTACAAAGTTGAATTAGATGGCAGTTTGTTCTACCAAAGCCACTTATGTGTGCCTAATGTTATAAAGCTGAGACAATGGATCTTATAGGAAGTGCTTAAAACCAAATTTGTGATGCATCTAGGAAGTATCAAGATGTACCATGATCTAAAAGGAAGGTTTTGGTGGGCAGGTATCAAAAAGGATATCATAGAGTTCACAATAAGATGTTTGACATGTCAGCAAGTTAAAGCAGAACATCGGGTACCTTCAAGTTTGATGCAGCAGATTACAATACCAGAATGAAAATGTGAACGAATCATGATGGATTTTGTGGTTGGGTTACCTTTAACTCCAAGAAAGTTCGACTCTATTTGGGTCATACTGGATAGGTTAACGAAGTCAGCACATTTCTTACCTATCATAAGAGATTATTCTTTGAACAAGCTAATACAGCTATATGTGAATGAGATAGTAGGTTACATGGAGTTCTAGTCTCCATCATATTGAATAAAGATCCAAGATTCAGATCTCAGTTTTGGGGATATTTACAATGAGCTTTGGGTACCAAGCTCAGTTTCAGTACACCTTTTCACCTATAGACAGACTATCAGTTGAAAAAGGTGATACAAATTTTGGAAGACATGATGAGAAGTTGTGTGATTGAGTTTGAAGATAGCTGGGAGAAATATCTACCATTAATGGAGTTTGCCTATAATTGTAGTTATCAGTCTAGCATCCAGATGGCTCTTTATGAGACACTATACAGTAGAAAGTGCCGAACACTGTTATATTGGACAAAATGGAGTGAGCAGAAGTTAGTAGGGCCAGATTTGGTTCAATAGATAGAGGAGAAAGTGAAGATTATACAAGAAATGTTAAAGGCAATTTTAGGTAGATATAAATCGTATACAAATCTCAAGATAAGAGATATAGAATGTGAAGTGGGAGGTAAAGTGTTTCTTAAAAGTCCTAAGGTTCAAAAAGAAGGGTAAGTTGAGCCCTAGATTCATTGGATTGTATGAGATCTTAGAATGATTGGGCCAGTCACCTATAAACTTGCTTTACCGCCAAAATTGAGTAAGATTCACAATGTCTTTTATGTCTCTATGTTGAAGAGGTACAAGTCAAATCCTTCACACATCATCATAGCCAAAGCATAAAGGTAAGACCAGATCTTACATATGAGGAAGAGCCGATTGAGATATTGGCTCAATATTTTATAAAGCTCAAAAAGAAGCAAGTGTCGTTAGTCAAAGTCCTATGGAGGAATCATGCAACAGAAGAGGCTACATGGGAAAGAGAAGAGGTGATGAGAGCACAATACCCCCAATTGTTCCAACACAGTACCATAAGTAATTTTGAGGATGAAATTCTTTCAAGGGGAAGAGAAATGTAATGCCCATAATTTGGGCCTAATAAATAAGAGGAATTAAAGAAAGTTAAGTATGTGTTTAAGAGTTAGGTTATATGGATATAATTGAAAAGAAACAAGAAAATGAAATATCACATTGTTAATGCCCGTGATAATGCTTTCACGACTATTAACCATTGCAAGATGGAATTTTGGGTTTAAGCTGATTTACAGCTATGATAGTGGTTGTAACGCCCGTGAACATTGTCAGATATAAAATTCCAATAGTTTTTCTTTCTTTCTCTCATGAACTAAACCGAAAAGAAAACCTTAGAACTCGAATGTTCTCCCTATTAGAGAAAGTCATGTGTTTTCTTTGATTTCTAGACCTTAAACACCAAACCAACACCAAAAATCAAAGTTTAAACAAGTTCTTATGAGAGAGGAGGATAAAAAAGAGGTGTACTTGAAGAAATCGACCCATAGGAAGAAGAAGGGAGTTGAATCATTCCTCCCAACCGTGTTTCCTTTGATCTTAGTAAGGAATCACGTTTCTCCTTCTTCTTTATAAGCTTTCATAGTCGTTGTCTATATGGAACCCATTTTGGTATAAACCTATTTCCATATGGTTAGGGTTTCAGTTGAACATGAGTTTTTATGTTTATATACCCCTCTGTAAGCTTGATTAAGGTTATAATATGCTTTAATGAGAGGTTTTATGAGATTAAAGTTAGGGTTTGAGCTTTATAGCTTTTAGAGGCTAAGTTTTTTTTTTTTTATAGAAGATGATGGATACATGTTATATGTGATAGGAGTTGAAAGATGAGGTAGTGAAATCCACCAAAAGGATAAGCAAACATGAGCAAAGCTTGGTTTTTTAGGTTCCTTTAGAAGTATGTACATATATGCATTTAAATTCAAATGCTAGCATGTTGTAAGTGTTAAATTATGATAATGGAATGATAAAAGGAAATATTGTTGAGGTTACAAAAGAGGTTGTTAAACCCTAAATGCATGAATTGTCATTAAATGAGTTGATAGGGTAATTTATATTGAGATATGTTCTAAAGGGTTTAAATGATACTCTAACAAGTTTTAATGCATGATGTGATGAGAATGTTGATAAGAAAAGGTTGTCATGGGACAATCCTTAGAACTTTACATGTGACTTGTAATGAATGTTGGCCTTTAATGCTGTTAACTGATGGAAAACCTAGATTCACGCCCATGGCTAGGTATTCACCATCATGAATCTCATCCCATGAAAAAGATCACACTCGTGAAGAATGTACATAAAATAGATAGAAGCTTTCAGAACTTAGTTCATGGGTAGGGTTACCCATGAAGCCTGATTTAAATGATATATGTTGTATATTTAATGGTTATAATGCAATGGCTTTGCATATGCTTTCTATATGATATGTTTTAGGTATGCTTCAATAAAGATTAGAACATGAATGTGACATGATGAGTTTACATGTGATCAAAATATATATGCTATAAGATATAAATGGTAGGATGAGGTATAATAAGATAATATGAACAAATAAAGCCCAAGCTCGATACTAGGACTAGAAGTAGAAAAAGTGCATGCCATTAAGGGAACTTGGTACCGTAGTGATTATGATACAATAATTTTATACTTGTCAATGTGACTTAAGCTCTGGGTGCATCATTGACTTGAAACGCCTCGACTGGCACATATATGTTTATACTTTTAAATGTGGCTCAAGCTCTAACAACACCATTGACTGAGATGCCTCGACTGGCACACATGATTATGGACAGTGGCAGGGTGGCATAAGCTTGAAGAGTGCCCCTGTTCACAATCTGTATCCGAATAGTTCGTGTTGAGAGTTGGGCAATTTTAATCAGTTAATCAATCAATTATATCAAAGTGATTTAAGAGTATAATAAAATTAAAAATTGGTTCAAAAATACAAGAATACACAATTAATATGTTATCTATTATTAAAAAGGAATTATGTGTTCTCTTTCATATAGTTAAATGCTTACTAAGTTAGTTCATCCCATAAGGTAAAGTATCTACATGATAGTATGAATTCATTACCATGCTATGAATTGTTTAATATATGATTGCACGTGAATTTTTATACCTATATGTACCATTAAGCTTTCAGTAGCTTAGCGTATGGGTATTTCCCCACATAGGTTGGAGCCTTGTAGATAGATTTGAAGTGGAACAAGAGAAGCCAGCCTAACATCATAGGCAAAAGTTCAAAACCAACAAAGGTCAGTGATACCATATTTCATGTTTTGTTTTTAGCTCATAGCTTAGGGATTTAGGTTGTTTACCTGTATACATGTCTTGTATTTACATGTATATTGTAGCTTTTATAAAAATATATATTTTTGTAAACATTGGGCCTTCTAAGCCCGAAACATGTTATTTTCTTATATATAGATGATGGTGTTTCTATTGGATTAAAAGATTTCTCTGTGGATAATTTTATATAAGATATGTTGTAATATGGTGTCATATGCAAACGAAGTGTTTATGAAAAATGTTTTCCAAAGAAAAGAAAAGTTTTAAAATTTCAAAGGTTTTTCGCACATCAGTTTTTGTAGCACCCGCTCATTTAATCGGGTTAATCCTGGTTAGGCAAGTGGGTGTTACACCATAAGTAAGGCCCATTAGTCTAGCGGCTCTCTTAGCCAACTTACCACTCATAGCCCTTGTCCTTATACCTATGAGGGAGAAAAATAAACTCATGTGTTGAGTTTTAGCTCAGTGGTTCAATAACTTATTATAATGGTCATTTTGGAAGAACATATAAAATTGAAAATCAATGAAGTTATTTTCCAATGAAACAAAATCATTAATAAATTCTTATGTTTATATAAAGAAATAGGCATAAAAGATTTCTAATAAATGGATGTAACAATAAAATTTTTCAGAACTAAATCCATTAGTGTGCTATATAATAAACATATAATCAAAATATAAAAACTACATCCATTTACAAAATAAAAATTATGTCTAACCCATATATTAAGATGTCATAGACCTAATCCTTAGGAAACAAGGGACACTGTTAATCAACAAAAATATTAGGATCCAAAATAACTATAAGACCAGGGTAAAAGATAACTACATGATCCAAAATAATATCATTTGATCCAAGATAACCACAGGACCAATCTCAATCCAAGATAACCACATGATCGGTAAATAAATAATATGTATGGTGCAAGATAACTACAAGAGCCATACAATACCTCTCATGACCAAAATAACTATAGTTCATGGAGTTCCTACCTTATTGGCATCCCAACAAATCCCTGAGCCAAGTTTAGGCTAATGCATGGGCTAAAATAAACCAATTTCTCAATAAAATATTTAAATTTGCATAAATATTACACACAACTATTTTCATACTCATTTATTTTTCATTTCAAATGTCATACAAAAAGTAAACTCATTTTATTAATGGTCAATATAATAAGTAATTGCACAAACCTGTTCTAGACTTTTCTTGCGTTTGTCGACCCTTTTCCTTTATCCGGTACATGCATTTGTATTGAAGGTGCACCTAATAAAATATATATAATTGAATATCAGGCATCTAGTCCTTTTAAAAATTAAAACATCATTCCTCTTTAAAGTTAACCCGACATCTCTCACATCAATTCGTGACCATAAGATTTAGATTAATTAGCTATTCAGGTACCCATGTCTTATATTCGCCACTAAACATTATATTTTATGTGTATCGAGACATGTCCAATGTTCAAAATAAATTTATAATCTTAATTATTCAATATATACCCTTATAGCCACGAATTTATGAGTTACAAGTCCCACTAATTTTTATCTTCTCCAATTGACATGGATTTAGGTAATTATCAACCCAACATGTTCAACATCACCAAAATGGTTTCAGCGAACTTCCCTTGAAGTCCTTTATTTACTCTAAAGTTCCAATTTTATTCCACAAAGTGCCATAATTCATATTTTGGTCCTTTAAACCTTTCGGGTTCCACTAATCATGGGTCCAAAATTAAAATCCCTTAAATAATCAAATACCATCCAATTCCTGCACCAACAAAGCCTCAGTAGTAAGCCTCAAAGGGTTTTTTTTTTTAAGTTTGTTCCTATCAGCGATACAATAGATTCATAAAAAAAATGTACACAACAAGATGAAGAACCTTAAGTACAAATCTTCATGACTCAACATTGAATGAAAGAAGTAAAAGAATGAAAAATGGAAAAAAAAAAAAGACGAAAAAGGAAAAATTAAAAGAGGCCTAAAGTTAACTATATTGGCCATGGATAAGAAAATGAGAGAAGAATTTCACCTTTAAATCCTCATTGAACTCGTAACCTCCTTAAGCTCCTCTTTTGATTTTTCTTAAACTTTCTTTGATTTATCAAGCCCTCATAAGCCTTTTTTTCTCTTTTTTGCCCCAACTTTCTTCCCCCAAACTAAGTACCTCTCTTCTCTAACAAAAGAGTTTCGGCTGAATGAGTTTCACAAGAAAACTTAATTTCTTTTTTTAGGATTTCCATTTGAAAACTTGAAATTAATGTTTGGGTGACAAAAAACTAAAATAAAATTTGGAGAAATTGAAAGAAAATAGAGTAAAAAGAAGAGAGATTATCTTCAGGTTGTGATGCCAGCTAAGGAAGATAAGAGCAATATTTGTAAACTTATGAATATATATATATATACAAACTCATGACATGGTTTTCTTGCATAATTCTCATGTTGACACCTTTAGTGAAGATATAATTTATTTAATCTTACTTTATTCGTTAATTAATCATCTATTAAGTGAATCAAGCTAAATATCCAAAAAGGTCTTCAAATAATCCACTATTTTTATTTTAGTTGTACCGTATATTTTTATTTCTTCGATTTGAATCTTTATACAACTTAATCTTTTGTAATTAAATATGTCAATATTTACGAAATAATTTACTCTACACATTGGTGCTTTCGATTTACAATTGGGACACTAGAACAAAAATAATTTTTTTCTCTATTTTTGCAGAACTGCACCTTCAATTTTATTTCTTTAATTTCATACGCTAAATATTGGAGTTTTGACACCAAATTATACTAGCAAGTTTGTCTCAATATTCTCTATGTCACGATGTTCTTCGTTCACAATTCGCTAATAACGCAAAAATAGCGTATTCTATGGTTGGACCTATTTTTCTCAATTTTTGTGAAAAATTCAACGTTACTTATTCGAAATCAATTTCTCACTTGCAATTATCTGAATTTAGATTTCGTTCGTATCGGCTCTAATCTAATTGCAAATGTACTTGATTTCCTGTTGGCCATGAGCAGCTGCACTTTTCTCTTTACTATGCACCATATCTTGCTTTAAATCACCTCCACCACCCCAGATAAGCTTCTAACACATTTTGATACTTCTTAGTCATCTTCTCCACCCTTTGTCAGCCTAAAACACCATTATTGAAGTTTGGAAAGCTTGAAAGTTATAAAAGTTTAAGTGATTTTGCCAAGTAGAGGTAGAACTCAGTTTTTAGTTTAGTTTTGGTTTATTTTTATGTTACATAATTCTGATAGAAACATTTTTATGATGTTAGGGTCTACTGGAGAGCAAGGAACTACTTTACAAAGGGGAAAGCAAGCTTGAAAAGCTTGGAGAGTTAGTTAAGGCTCCATTTTGGTAAAAGGTTAGTACATATGAGCTTTTAAATTTTATTTTCATGCATTTGGATATGTTTTACATGTAGTGAACTATAAAATGATATTATAAAGGCATGTTATGGATGTTTAACAACATGGTTATATGAGTTAATGTGTTTAAATGAAATATGTATTATATTATGGTGTAAATGACCTAGAAATGGATTTAATGATCTAAATGTTGTTTAAACGTATTGTAAAAATGGTATATGTATGAAAGTCTTGATAGGAGTGATGGACACTGGCTAATCTTTATAGATTTTTGCATGAAATGCATGAATGCTCTATTTTCAACTTGCTGGAAATGAATGATTCACACCTGTAAATAAGGGTGTCACGACCTTGAATGTTGAGGCCAGATGAACTTGAACCCATAATTTTACAGGTTGGGTCGCGATAAGAAAATCATGAATGACATGGTGTCATGGTCGTAAATATGTAATTCATGCCTATGAACGACATGGTGACACGGTTTCACTTAATGGTTCACAAGTAAGATGACTGTGAAAGGCACCTTCACAGGTGTGAAGTACTTCACGACCATGAACAAGTAGTTCACACCCGTGAAGCAAAAAGAATGTATAATATGAGCGATTTGATCTATGACCTTATGTGAAAAGTTGGTTATATGCATGTTATAAGATGTATGTGTACATAGAATGTAACATGTGCATTGTATGATTTGGCATTTATGTGTTGGTATGAGAATATATAATTGGGATATAATGCTGGTAATAACATGTAATGAAATGAATGGAAAGATAAATGTTATGAGTTAAATGCACAGTTCTCTAGTCATGGACTTGACGTAGGATATATGGTATACCATTGAGAGAGGTAAACGATATCATATGAGATACTTTAATATGATACAAGGATAAATGGTTAAAGCTTGGAATATGAGTGCACATGATCTTGAATTTGCTAGCATGTTATATTATTCTCAGTTAATATGGCTTAAGCTCAGGTTTTGAGCGCTATTAACTTGAGGGGCTCAGATTAGCTATTATAGGTTGAGTCGGATGGCTTAAGCTCAAATTGCGAGTGCCTCTCTCTTATGTGTCACATCTAGATAGTCAAGCTTAGAGTTCTCAGGCAAGAACATGTGTGATAATAAAAGCTTAGAGAGTTTTGGGCCAGCTAAAAGTAATAAAATGTATTGGTTGTTGCTCGAAGTCTTGGGCTATATAGAAATTTAAATGGAAATTAAAAGGAAAAGTATGATTGTTGTAATATGTGGTAATGAATGCTAATATAAGGTAACATGATATGGTATGGTAGCATAAATATGTATATGTGTACAATATACATGGATTTTTATGGTATGTCTATGGTAAGATAAATTTGTTAATATGACATCAATGTATGTAACAACTAGAATGTATGATTCTAGGAATGATCATGAGGTAAATGGCATGATTTATATGATATTATATAAATGTAGAATTTTTATGCAATATGTACCACTAAGTATTAGTTTGCTTAGTATGTGGACGTTCGAAGCTAGTAGACAGAAGTTGACTAAAATAGTAATGAGCCAATCGGAGATAAGTTAGAGTGTACCCATTTCTGGCATATAATGTATTTTATTTTCTTCGTATATGGCATATAATGTATATTCAAACAAATTAAACACAAATGAGTTTTGCAAAAACACTTTTAAATGCAATTTTCACATTAAAAAACAAATCTTAGACTTTTCAAACAAATCAGAATGTTAAAGTTGAAAGTAAAAGAATTAAGAATAGCTTGACATGCTTGAATTTATAATAGTTCAGCCATTTCCTATATTTACTCCTCCAGACACAATTTTGAGATTTTTTCACCACTAATGATTCTTTTCAAGGGTAGGAATCAAGTCAAACATAGTCTTAGAGTTTTACCTAACTCTCTTAAGCTAAACTTAAGTTTTTACAAAGTAGAACTTTAAAACACTTGATTAACTTTTATCCCAAAGGTTCTAAACAACCCAACAACTAGGTTTTTGAGCTTAACTTGGAAACTAACCCAGAAATAAATTACTTACAAGCTTAAAAAAGAAATACATAAAGAAAAACTAGAGCCAAAATGAAGGATATCTAATAATGAAGCTCAATATGGAAGGAAAATAATTTAGGAAGAGTATAACACTTTTTGATTTTTCAATATTTGAAATATCAAGCTAACAAGTATTTATAGTTTTGATATAAAAAACTATCCAGTAGAGTCAATTTTACAATTTTCAAAAACTAGTCATTATTTTGTCTTTTAGTGAAATCTGACAGTCGACAAATGAGAATAGTTGATTAGAATATCCAATTAGAATACTCAACCAAAATAATCTGTTTAAAAGCTAATTTTTTAACTAGTGAAAAATACTTCATCTTAAAAAATTTTATGTTTTGAGCTTTCACTTTTAGATATACTTCATACTGACTTTACATTCATATCCTAATACATCTCTTCCATGTAAATGTGCCTATTTCTTGAATGTTCATGTTGCTTCCAATTTTTTGCATATTAAAAATCTAAAATTAGAACAATAATAATATAATAAATTCTAACACTTCAATCATGGTTTTAAAATCATCAAAACAAGAATTGTACGTTTTGAGCCAATATTCTCCCTATTTTTGATGATGACAAAACTTTGATTATGTTACTTAAAATTTGTACCATATTAGTATTTAAAAATCTCTCCCTTAATCCATGTCTAGGGGTAATTAAATGTATGAATAAAATTTCGGCAAAGTATCTCCTATATGCACTTTCATTTAAATGTTAGAATCTAAATTCTATCAAAATACCATTTATAAAACAAGAACCATTTTGTTAGTATTCAACTCTTTTCAAGCAATCTCAATCAATTCCAATTTAAATCATAACTTGCTTCATAATAATAATCAGCTAATCAAAATGTGCACATTTTCAATTTTAATCGATAGTCTATATATGTCTCTCCCCCTTTTTCATCAATCATAAAGGGGTGTGCAATCACAAAATACTTCAACTAAGTGCGCAATAAGTTCATCATATACACATTCAAATAATAAATTCAATATGTTCAAAATAAGTGCTAAATAAATTTATCATATTTCTTCCATCATAAAGAGTTATCAAAATTCAATTCCATCATACCAACTTTAAAATATCAAGCATATTCACTTTCATAAAAGAATTTCAGCCATCTAACATATAAGTTTAGATTTCAAGTATATTTCTCATATGAATTTAAGCTATAAGCTTTTAAACTTCCAACCTGCCACGATCATATTTCAATATCTATCAACAATCCAAAACTTCTCAACCATCCAAACTAAAAGTGTTCAAACATCTAAGCTAGAAGTTCAAATGAAAATAATATACCAATTTAAAAGTTCAAAATATATGGGCAAGCACAAACTACTTCAATATCAATTCCAAATGCAAAATATCAGGTATTTAAAATCAAAGATCAACCTATTCAAACATATCTAATACATATATAACTCTTAACCTATCATATTACTAAAAAATTATCATCAAACATCAATCCAACAATTTAAACTAGAAGTTCAAATGTTATCCATATTCAAATATTAATAGTTCAAGAGTTCAACCATCACAAATTCAATTCCCATATCTAGAATCCATTCATAACCAATTTCATATATCCAAGCAGCTCATCCCTAAAATAGTCTCAGAATACTCAAAATAAATTCATAAAGTCCAAATATAATTCAACATCCATTCATTATTCAAAATATCAGTTCATATTCAACTTTAAATATGCGAACAATTCAACCTTACAGTTTTAAAATGTCCAAAATAAATTCACAAATCTAACAATTCACAAATTTATGTCTTTCACATATTTTCTCATCATAAATGTCAGATTGCATATACCATCATAATATTAGTGGGTAATCACAATATTTTCCAGATAATGTAATTATCACTATGCAATATCCCAAGATAAAGTTATATCCAAAACAAGCTCAACGGATTCAAACTAGCATTTTAAACATCATAAAATTATCTTCCAAAATCAATTCCAAAATAAGTTCAATTTTCAACACAAAATAGTCCAAATATCCCAATCTATATCTGTCATATCTGCTAATTTATGTCCTAAGTCGTGTGGGTTGTTAAATTGACTCATCGGTTCGACAAGAGTCTAAATTTAGATTTTGACTGAAAAATAATTAAAATAATAGTAAATAATTATAGAAAATATTTCAAAAATTGTTTAAATTATTTAAAGATGTTATTGTACGGTGGAGGACCTAAACGAAAATTTTAAAAAGTTTAGGGGTCAAGTTGCAATTTACCAAAAATTGGAGGATTAATTAGGATAACCACCAATTAAATGCATGAAAGTGGGACATTATATACATGTGGTGGTTGGCCATACCAAGTGGCAAAATTTGAGAATGTAATTAACATGCATGAATCCATTAATTAGTCATTAAATTCATATGGCTTAGGTGTCCCCATTATTGATTAAGTTTGTCTCTATGCCATTAATCACTCCTTCTTCCTTATCCCCTCACATCTAGAATTTTCTAAGTTCTCAAACCAGTCCACGTGTTCCCTCCATATTCCTCCATAGCCAAAGCTTCCTTCTAGCGAGAGAA
Source organism: Triadica sebifera (assembly GCA_023653625.1). Lineage (NCBI taxonomy): Eukaryota > Viridiplantae > Streptophyta > Magnoliopsida > Malpighiales > Euphorbiaceae > Triadica > Triadica sebifera. Next base: position 10,066,684 of record CM042898.1, on the reverse strand, counting down.
AGTGAGAAAAGAGAGAAAGAGAGCCATTTTCTTGCACAACCAAGCTTAAGGAAGCTTGAGAGAGCAAAAAGAGAGAGAGGTTAGGATTTATGGAGTTTTAATGAAGTAAAGTTTTAATGATCTCTTTTATGTATTTTAGGAACTCAAATTGACAAGGATCTAGCTCAATAGAGCAAAGGAAAAAAGAAAGAAAAGTAAAGAAAAAAAGAGAGAGAGGTTTGTGCATAACCTAAGGCAATAGCCTATGTCTTATTTTTTTAGTTGCATGATTTGAGCATTTGACATGTTAATAATTCTAAATTAATAGTATTTTGTGATAAAAATCTTGGGGATGCATGTTTGCTAGACTTAGGATTCATTTTGGTAAAAATTGAATATGGTAAATATGTGTGTTCTTTGCTGGAATTAATGAGCAATGAGTACATAAACTATTATAACTTAAGTTATGGAATTCAAATTTGTCTGTTCTTTATTGTGTTTGAAAGCTAAGACATAGAGCTTGAACTTTTATTTAGACCATAAAATCTAGATATGTCTATATTTGTGTAGAAAAATACATAAAATTCAAACCTACAATCTATCTCGAAAATTCTGGGTAAAATTGTTAGTAATCAGTCAGTGTTAATGTGATCACATCTTTTGATACAAAACTCCAAATTAAGTGATTCAAGTTGAACATTAAATCTAAGATTCAGAAATAAAATTGTTAATAAGACCCTATAATTTAATTCGAATTTTAACATGACCAAAATTAAGGTCCAAAACAGAGTACGAAATCTGCCAGTGATAGGGCAACATATGAGTTAAGGAATGTAATGAGTAAAATAATGTGAACCTTGTTATATTATGCAAATTCTATTTTTATTGAGTAATTGTGTGATTAATTGAACCTTTACATGTATGAAATGGGTGACTTTAATAACTATGAATTTTAATGACATTGAGTAAGCCCAAGAACACCTAACTAGAACTACACTTAGGATAGTTTGGCATGCCAAGGAGGGGGGAGTATGATTAATTCCATTAATGGTACAATTAATGAAGTCGGTGATGGCACTACTATTGAAGCCAATGATGACACTATTATTAAAGCCAGTGATGACACTATTATTAAAGCCGATGATAACATTTATATATGCATAAATCATATTGCCTGGGTGGCACTCCTAAGTCCCTGGATGGCAACTCCGTTATGCTAGTCAGGGGTTTATAGGTGTTGTGGGCTATAAAGAAGTGATTGAAAACAAAAAGGGAATCATGGATTGTGATTTGGATAATAATGAAGATTTGATTAAGTTAAACGAGTATGAGATAAAAGAATATAATTTGATGTTTATGCATGCTTGAATACTATGAGATCTATATTTACATAAAAAGATGATTGGGAACAAATTGATATATGACAATGCATGTTGCATGAAATAGTTTATTTCCTTATTTATATGCACCACTAAGCCTAAAGCTTAGTGTGAGAGTTTCCTTCCGCGCAGATATAATGAAGAATAAGCAAACGATAATAGGTAAATGTAGCGGTGGCCTGATCCAATAGAGCAACTTGTTTCAACCATTGTGGGTCACATAACTTTTGTATTTATAGTTTGAATTTTATTTTATAGTATTTGTAAAATAAAAAGCATGTTTTGTAAATAATATGTTATTATATAAAATGTATTTTGTCTTTCTTATTATGATTTCCTTTACACTACAAAGTAAATAAATAGTAAATAAAGAAAAAAAGTGTACGAGTGCTTTTATTTATACATATATATGAAACGATATTTTTAATCCATGAAGTTAGCATAGCCCTCCCTTATTCAGACACGTATTGCTAGGGTGAGGGGGGTGTTATAGTAGCACCCTCTCGCCTAACTAGGATTTACCCAACAAAACGAGCGGGTGCTATAGATTTTGGTGTGCAAAAACCTGTAAAATTTAAAACTTTTTCTTTTCTTTGAAAATTTCTTTGTCATAAAACTCCTTCACATATAAAATTTGTTTCATATCATATAACATGCATCCATAAAGCCATCATTGATCAAATGATCCATTATATAATTAAAACTATCATGTTTGGGTTCAACTAGCCTGATGTTTACAAAAAATACATGCCTTAACACAATTTTATAATACTTTGAAATATAAGCGTGTATGCAAGTACACAACTAAAACCCCTATGTCATGTACAAAATACAAAAGTATGACATATGATATCACCAACCCATGTCGGGTCTGAACTATTGTTTCTTATGTTGGGATGACTTCTCTGGATCAACTTCAACTCTATCTACAAGGCTCCGGCCTGTATGGAAAAACACTCGCACGATAAACTACTGAAAGCTTAGTGGTACATATAAGTATAAAAATTCAACATGCAATCATACATTAAGCAAATTTATGGCAACATATAAAACATCATGGCATGGCAGTGAACTCATAACATTATGTGAAATACCTTACCATATGGGAGGCATAACTCACTAAATATTGAACAATAAAACAAAGAACATATAATACCTTTTTTAATAGCATATAACATATTAACTGTATATTCTTGTATACTTGTGTTTTTGAATCTCTTTTTCATTTCATTTTGTTCTAAATCACTTTGATATGATTGCCCAATAACTCCCAATACAGACTATTCGGATACGGGTTGTGAACAGGGGGGCGCTTTTTGAGCTTAAGCCATTATTTATAATCATGTGTGTCAGTCGAGACATCTCAAGTCAATCGCGCTCCCAGATATTAAGCCACATTGACTAGTATAAACATAGGTACCAGTCGAGGCATCTCTAATCAATGCAACTTCTAGAGTTTAAACCACATTATTAAGTATAGAATCATTGCATCATAATCACTACAGTACCAAACACCTTTAATGGCATGCCACATTTCCTATTTCTAGTCCCAGTATCGAGTCTAGGCTTTACTTGTTCATATTGCCTTATTATACTTCATTATAACATTTATATCTTATAACATATATACTTTGTGCATGTGGAAACTCATCATGTAACATTCATGTACTGATATTCATAAAAGCATACTCTAACATATCATCATGGAGGCATATGCATAGCCATTGCATTATAACCATTAAAGATATAGCATATCATTTAAAGCAGACTTCATAAGCGTGAATTATGCCGTGAAGTCTTATTCATATGTTCCGTGAACTTGGTCATGAAAGCTTCTATCTATTTTGTGCACATTCTTTACGAGCGTGAATAAATTGTCATGGGCGTGACCTTGTTCGTAGGATGAGATTCACAGTTGTGAACACCTAGTCACGGGCGTGAATCTGGATTTTCCAATAGTTAACAACATTAAAGACAAGTATTCATTATAAAACACATGCAAGGAAGGATTGTCCCATGATAACCCTTATCAACATTCTCATCGCATCATGCATTAAAACATGTTAGAGCATTATTTAAACCCTTTAAAACATATCTCAACATATATTACCCTATCTGTTGGATTTTGAATATGCATTTCATACAAGGCAAAGCAAAAATATAAAAATTAATCAAGGCCAAAACCGAAGAAATGTCCAATGTATATTAAAATCGGATCATACCATTTAATAGGAGAAGCTAGTTACCTTTTCTTTGATCTTTTGTTATTCCAAGCTTGTAAGCCTTTCCTTCAAGTTGGGTTGTTACAAACCAGAATAATCCAAAACTGGATTATCTCTAACAATAATCCATGTGAAGGAACTAAACAAATAATACAAGGGTGATGGGGCGATCAACCAATAAAGTGCTAGAAATTGATGTTAATATCTTGAGAGAGATAGAAGAAGAAGAGAGAATAACTTTTATTTTTTTCAAAGTGGTAGCACTTTTTCTTAGCCCTTTTAAGGTTATTTATAAGTACTGTAATCATAATTAGGGTAGGACACTTAAAACCCCACATTTGGCTTTCCATTCAGAGTGAAATTCTACATAATCGCATATCATCATGTGCATGAGGAAGTCATCGTATGCGCGATAGCCTTGTGTAAAAGGGCTTGCTATCGCACTTGCAAAGGCATCCTTGCGCATGCGACAGAATGCCCTTTTATCGTTGCATGTATGCGAGAAATCCTCATATGTGTACGTGAGACACAAACTTTTTTGCTCTCATATGCAAAACCCTTTCACGCAACTCTCTCTCTCTCTCTCTCATGTTTTTCGATCCAATCCAAGACCCATTTCATATTTCTTTTATTCCTTCCATACGTGTGACCCATTAGGTTTCAGATTATGTTGACAACTCAAATCATCACATGATTTAAAGAAAATCATGAGCGGTATCTAGTAATCCATCATGACCCCTAATTGAGCATAAAGTCAGTGGACTGACTATAAACCCTTTAACCAAACTATATCTCATTTGGTTTAGAGTATGGAATGTGTGTCAACTCCCACTAGATTGAATATGTTACACCTGGTCCAAATAATATTAGTTCTTATCTATGAGACTCATTACTCTATTAGATATGTCCTTGAAGATCTTCTTCAAGATAGTCCACCTTGGCCAAGGATTTCTAAGTAATGATCTCTATTAGAGGCCATATGTATACTCAACTACCTTCAAATACCTCATGCTATACCCAATCACCACCCTATGAGCAACATCTGAGAGGCAATAAAGAATGGATTCAAAGTATAGGATTTAGTATCCAAGGTAACCTTGAGCATCTCAAGTATGAAGACACTTACACCATTTTTATGATGAGACTATCATTGACATTGAATAGACATCTATATGATTGTCTAATAGCAAGTCATCCAATGTACTTTACTATTCTAGCAACCATCCACATTTTAACTTTAATCATCTCATATCTATAACTTGTGAGATCAGCTGTTTGACCTAGTCCAGAAGTATCACATGTGCTAGTCTATCCAAATTAACAATGTCCCATCTTATTAATCTTATGACTAGGGATAATTTAGGTATAAAAAGAATTGCACCTGATAGGAATCTCTTCATCATGATCTCATCATGATTTCCTTCATGCTGTGTTATATACCAAGGACTTCATTAAACAATTTAAGATCTTTATTAATTCATATGTAATGAATACCATATAATAAAAATTCATTTTATTAATAATAAATGAGTACGTCAAGTGCTTAAGGTGATTGCCTTTAGGGCACCTGTCTAATAATTTTCCACTTACACAAAAGCCAATCACCTTTATACATAATACCATATGCGAATACATGACAATCATGTTTCTTTTGGAGAAGGGGCTTAGTGAGAGGATCAACTATATTTTGATCAGTGGGAATACTTTTTATCTTTTCATCAAGTCTACGTATGATTTTTCCGAATCAAATGGTAACGTCTGAGTACATGCTTATATCTTTAATGAGATTGTAACTCATTTACTTGTCCAATGACTCCATTGTTATCACAATACAAAGGTATTTGATCAACAATGCTAGGAACCACTTCTAACTCTGTGATGAATTTCCTTATCCAAACCATTTCTTTAACTATCTCAAAAGCCACAATGTATTCTGATTTGGCTATGGAATCTGCAGTCATCTCCTATTTGGAAATCTTCCAACTGACTGCTTGCCATTTGATGTGAAAACATATCCTGATTGGGATTTCGAGTCATCCTTATCAGATTGGAAGTTGACATCTGTATGCTCGTTTACTTTAAGCTCATCATCTCCATAAACCAAGAATGCATCCTTAGTCCTTCTCAAGTACTTAAGATATTCTTGATAGCCATCCAATGCCCTTCACCGGGATCTGATTGATATTTTCTTGAGACACTCAGAACATATGATATATCAAGTCTAGTTCATAAGTTAGCATATATGATAGATCTAATAGCCAAAACATATGGAATCCTACTCATGCGTGTCCATTCATCATGTGTCTTTGGACATATGGACTTAAAGAGGGTAATCCCATGAGTCATAAAAATTAATCCTTTCTTGAACTATTCCATACTAAACCTCTTTAGCATCTTATCTATGTATATAAACTGGGAAAGACCAAGCAACCTTTTAGATCTATCTCTATAGATCTTAATCCCTAGTATATCAGTTGCTTTTCCAATGTCTTTAATAAAGAAATTCTTAGAAAGCCAAATTTTGACTGATTGAAGAATTGAGACGTCATTTTCTATAAGAAGTATGTTATCTACATTCAATACAAGGAATACATCTGCACTCCCACTACCCTTCTTGTAAATACAAAGCTCATCAATATTCTATGAAAAACCAAACTATTTGATTGTCTCATCAAATCAGATGTTCCAACTCATAAATTTTTGCTTCAATCTATAAATGGATCTTTGCAATTTGCATACCTTTTTGCCATCATAGGTTGTGAAACCTTCAAGTTATGTCATGTACACATCCTCAGTATGATTTCCATTAAGGAAAATTGTTTTACATCCATTTGGCAAATCTCATAATCATAATGAGCAACAATGTCTATGAGTATCCTGATAAGGTCTTGTCATATTCAACACCTTATCTTTAATGATATCCTTTAGCTATCAGCCTAGTTTTATAGGTAGTAAGATTATCTTCTATATCGGTCTTTTTCTTGAAGACCCATTTGCACCAAATAGTGTGTATCCCTTCGGGTGGATCAACCAAAGTCCATACTTGGTCTTCATACATTGAATCCATTTTTGACTCTATGGCTTTTAGCCATCTATTAGATTCTGAACTATTCAGAACTTCTTCATAGGTAGTAGGCTCATCATCCTTGATGAGCAATACGTCATTCCGTTCACTTATAAGAAATCTATATCTCTCAAGAAAAGTGCATATCCTATTTGATCTATGAAGTTCTTGTGTTTCAGAAGGTGTAACTATTACTTCATCTGTATGAGTAACATATTCAAATTATATCAGTTGATCTACATCTGTTTGAGCATCTTGAACTTTTTCAAGTTCAATCTTGCTCCTACTATCTTATTTTGGAAAAACAAACTATCTCTATAAAAAGATAGCATGCTTTGAAACAAACACCTTTTGTTCCAAAGGGTGGTAAAATTGACATCCAAATGACTCTTTTGGATATCCTACAAACAGACACTTATCAGACTTAGCTTCTAGCTTGTCTGACATTATCCGATTCATATATGCAGGACAACCCTAACTTTCAGGTGAGAAAGAATAGGTCTCTTGTTAGTCCATATCTCATATGGAGTAACATCAACTAAATTATAAGTAACTCTATTTAATATATAAATAGAAATCTCTAGTGCGTAACCCTAAAAGGACTTAGGCAATTCTGTAATGCTCATCAAAGACCTCACCATTTCTAACAAGATTTGGTTTCTCCTTTAAACCACACCATTGTATTGTGACCTGTAAGGTAGGGTCCATTGAGATAAAATTTCATTATTTCTTAGATAACCTTGAAACTTTTGGCTTATGTATTCTCCACCTTGATCTAATCTAAATGTTTTAATACTTTTTCCAAGTTGTTTCTCTATTCATTTCTGAATTCTTTGAACTTTTTAAAAGCTTTAGATTCGTATCTAATCAAATACAAGTATCCATATCATAAATAATCATCAATGAAGGTAATGAAGTACATAAAACTACATTTAGCGTGCACTGACATTGGTCCACATACATTTGTATATACAAGGTCCAATACCCTATTGACATGTTCACCTTTTCCACTAAAAGGTTATTTTTGTCTTCTTTCTTAACAAACAAGATTCACATGTGTCATATGATTCATAATCAAATAACCCTAAGTCACCATTCTTGTGCAACTAAGTCATGCGCCTCTCATTTATAAGGTCAAGGCGACAACGCCATAAATATGATGGTTTTAGATTATCAAACTTTTATCTGTTATTACTGATATAAAGGACTGAATTAGGCATGTCAAGAATGTAAATCCCATTACACAATGCACCAGTTCCATAAAAGAATATCATTCAATCATATAGAGCAACCATTGTCATTAATAGTTAAATGAAAACCTTTTCTATTTAAAAAAGAAACAAAAATAATATTTTTTGTTAAAACTGGTATATAATAACAATCCTCTAATTCTATAACAAGCCTATTAGTTAGATGTATGAAATTACAACTTTGGAATAGAAAATAATTTCCTATTTTAATGCTCTTTTGCTTTTGGTTCCATCTCCGTTGCATCTTACTCCTTTGCATTTCAATTCTATTATAATCCTACGTAATCCAATTATATAATTTCTTCACAAGAAAACCTCAAGTTACATTTGAGGGGAGTGAGATGAGAAGAGAAATACAATAGAGAGAATAAAGAAGGCAGGGACTCGCATACCCTATTTACTAAAAATAAATTTCCATGCATAATCAATCACATTGGTCAAGTCCATAATCATACCATCATGTCATTTCATACACCCCTAGCATGCATTATCTAATGCATAATTACAGGTAATCTATAAAAGTAACTACTTGGGTTCCCTTTGTTTCAACTCTTGAAACATTATTTTGATTGTTTGGCCTTTAATGAAATTCATCATAAATTCATAATATCATTAAATAATCATATGAAAATTTAGAAACACTTCCTCAAATGAAATCATGCAAATTAAGCATACATTTGATCATATCAAAAAGTTTTCTAAAATTTCCTACTTAGCCTACCACGTTACTACCAATTTAATGCATGCAATATTTAAATAAGAATTTAATATTTTAATTTCATAAATATCAAATTAAATATGACCAATAGTTAATTCACAATTAAATTATCTTAATTTGTTGTTGGTTTGATGTCAAATATGATTAAATAATCTTAATTACATTTGCATACTAGAATCCTAATCAAACTAGGACTTTGAAAACCCTTTTCAAATTCAAATCAAATTCCATTTAAAAATTTTCAAAATTTTTAGAATTTATTCTCATCATTATAAGCAACTTATAATCAGTTTAAACTAATTAAATTTATTCATTAGATAATCTAAATCATTTCATTTCAATTAAATTCAAAATTAATTTACATAGGGTGGCTCTAATAGTGCTGTTGGGTTTTGAACATGCATATCATACATAGAATAGTATAAATATAAAAATTAATCAAAACTAAAATCCAAAAAATTTCCTATGTATATTAAAATCGGATCATACCATCCAACGGGAGAAGCTGATTACCTTTTCTTTGATGTTTTGTTCTTTCAAGCTTGTGAGTCTTTCCTTCAAGTTAGGTTATTGCAAACCACAATAACCTAATGTTAGATTGTCTCTAATAGTAATCCATATGAAGGAACAAAAGAAACAAGCACAGGGGTTATTGGGCGATCAACTAATAAAGTGTTAGCATTGGAGGTTAATCTCTTGAGAGAGATGGAAGAAGAAGAGAGAATAACTTTTATTTTCTTAAGGTGTCAACACTCTTTTTGAGCCATTTTAAGGGTATTTATAAGTCCTCTAGTCATAATTAGAGTAGGACACTTAAAACCATACGTTTGGGTTTTCCATTCAGAGTGAAATTCTGTATAATCGCATATCGTTATGTGCGCAAGGAGGTCGCCGTGGGCACGATAGCCTTATGCCAAAGTGATTGATGTCGTGCACACAAAGGCAACCTCACATGAGTCATAGAATGCCCTTGTAACATTTCATTCACATGAGGATCCTCGTACGCGCGATATGTAACACCACATCTTATGCATTTGAGTATAACCTATCCCTGTATCAAGTAATCATACATAGCATACTGGAAAGGTAAAATACCCTGTTAACAATAGTAGTAAATTTTTTTTCCTATCCTATAATATAATTCAATGACTTTGCAAGTCTCATATCCTATAATTTCATTCAATGACTTGTAAGTCTCATATCCTATAATATTATTCACTGACTTTGCAAAGTTAACACTGAGGTTTTCACCACAATATAATATATCACATATATCAAAACATAAACTTTACACATAAGTATTTTCAAGTTGCTTTCATTTATACATTTTTAGACTCATTCCAAAATTACTATATATATTCAAGCACGTAAATAGAAAACACATATGACATATTTTCATGGTTGTGTGGAATGCAAGGAGAGAGAGTGATGAGGCTCGACCAATGACCTGTGCTCCATGTCTTCTATACACTACTCAAAATGAGCTATCACTTTTCTTTACCTGAAAAATGATGCAAATTGATGAGTTACGGCTCAGTGAGAATAATTATCCAATTAGCTCTAAAGTACCAAACAACTCATAGTAATAAATCACAAATCCAACACATACCACGTATTCCATTCCATTCATCCGAATCATATAAATATCAATAAAGTTGAAACATATAACCATTACTGTTTTACGTATGCAAATTCTTTGCTTATTTCATTTTGTAGTGACTAAGTTAAACAGACATTGCCCTGGGTTTCCATATGAACATTTTCCATGTGAACATTTGCGTTTGCTAGCTAGCTTGATCATTTGTTTCATTTGCACATTTGTTGGGCCATAGGCCTCTTTTTTTGCTTTACAATATCGATTAACTAGTCACAATGCCTTTTAAGTCCATATGCATATGCACTTGTACTTAATCATTGATCAACCATTGCAACTTATCACATATAACATACATATACCGCATATATGCCTCATATGTCACGCATATATCTCGCATATATTATACATATACCCTGTATATATATCACATATGTCAAACATATACCTCAAATATATCACAAGTATACCACTTATGTGTACCACAATGTCACAAATTATCCATCATCATATTTTCAGGGACCAATCATGACAATCACATGAATCACATAGCAAGCAACATTCATTTGCACTAAAGAATTCAATCGATAATTAGACTCACCGTTCTCCTTTCATTCCGACCCCTAACTTATTGTCTATCTGCTCCTTGTGGGTCTCCAATATGTTGCGAGCCTAATATGAAAACATAATCGATTAACTCATGATTAGGGAGACTTAATGTGGTTTAAACAAATTAATATGCATTGTTCATGTCAAAAGTTAAGATTTTTCCTATGAGGCAGTGTGACCTTATGGGACTGTTTAGCCTATAACCTTTTCTATACTTGCCCAATTAATCTGATTCTTATTCTTAATTAAAAGGAACATATAATTATAGAAGATATTAAAATTTCAGACCAATTGGATCATTTTACAATTTTCGGTGGAATATCTAAATGTGTTTTGTTTTCTGCCTTTAGGCAGTTTCAGGGTACCCCATTTGGTTCATCATAACTTATAATCTATAAGTCCTATTTTAATGAAACTTTACAGACACTTATATGGGTTCATACGGAACATTTTTTCATTTTTTCAAATTTTATCAATTATGTCTCTAAGGGCTTCAAATTATAACCAACATTTTACTGGTCCAGAATAGAATTGGCTTCCAGACCAGTATGACTTTCAAAGGCCATAACTTAGCCTATACATAACCAATTAAGCTGAACTTAGTACCAAAATTTACCTAAGACATATAATATAACTTTTTGATTTTGATAAGTTACATAATCGAGCTCTAACGAGCTCAAATTAGCCAAACAATTGGCTAGATTTGCCCAGGGCACTAAGTAGGCAGTTCAAACCATGGAATAGTCATGGTTCCATTCCCCATAACGCAAACGTTACAAGACCTATGAACCTGAAATTTGTTATACAGATACAAAACATATATATCTACAACTGTTAGGTTTTGAGATACTTCAAATAATGGCTTTAACATATTCAAAATCAAAGAACACAGTAGCTATCTTGGTTAGGGTTCACACCCTGACCAGTTTCAGTAGAGAGAGGATTTATCTTTCTATACACCAAATCAGGCAAAACCGTTTATATGTCCATATATATAAGATATAAAGGAACAATGTTTGAGGTTTAAACTTTTATAGAATCAATTTCTATGTAAATAAAAATCGGTGTGCAAATCAGTGCCTATTAATGAACCTAAGCAACTCAAATCAACCCTATAGCAATAAGATTTGATTACTTACCAAGAACAACCTTGCAAGGGATCAATTAGCTTCAAAAACTAAGTGAAAAAAGGAATAATTTAATTCTAAAATGGAGGAAAATGAAGAAGAAGTCGGGCTGGAGAAGAAGGTAGAAATGGGAAGATAAAGCTAACTTTTTATTTTTTGTATTTTTATCTTTTTCTCATCTCTTTTCTCATCTCTTTTCTCCTTTATCTTCTCTTTTATTTCTCTTTTGTGTCATTTTCATTTTATTTTTTCTATATTATTATTATTATTTATATATATTTATAATTCCACTAATTCACACAATAATGCAGCTTAATCATTTGACCCGATTTAACTAAATTAACAATGTAAATGTTTACTAATCTTAATCTAATCATTTTGCTTACTTTAATTTAATCACCTTATTCAATTCATTTCTAATACTTTGTTATCCTCATTTAGGTTATAATTACACAAGTGGGACTCGATACAAGTGCCAAATACTAGGACACGTAGCTAGTGCGTGTCATAAACTTGTTCCCACGAAAATGCGTATGAAATGCACGTATTCAATTGAATTGTATGCAAGATGCCTATGTTCAATGAAATACATGTGGGGAAGGTCAAGGATGTTACAATTCTCCCCTCCTTTTAAAAATTTCGTGCTCGAAATTAATACCTGAAAACAGGTGTGGATATTGCTTTTTCATATTTTCTTCTATTTCCCATATTGCCTCTTCTTGTAAATGGTTACGCCATAATACCTTAACTAAAGGTATTTCTCAGTTTCTTAGCTGTTTAGTCTTGTATCCAATGATTTGCACTGGTTCCTCAACATAACTTATGTCCTCTGCAATCTCAATGGCTTGATCTTTAAGTACATGTGTAGGATCTGACCTGTATCTTCTAAGCATGCTCACATGAAACACATTATGTATCTAAGCCATCTCGGGTGGTAAAGCCAACCTATAAGCCAATGGACCAATCTTCTCAAGAATTTCATAAGGCCCTACATATCTTGGGCTAAATTTACCCTTCTTGCCAAATCGGATTATCCCTTTCCATGGAGATACACGAAGAAACACCTTTTCACCTAACTCGTATTCCATCTCCCTTCTATGCTGATCAGCATAACTTTTCTGTCTATCTTGGGCTGCCTTTAGCTTGTTCTCGACAACCTTGATTTTATCCACTGTGTCTTGTACTATCTCTAACTCTTCTAATGCACGTGCTCCTTCTTTATCCCAAATGATAAGGCTTCGACACTTTCTACCATTCAATGCTTCATATGGTGCCATCTGGATACTGCTATGATACTGGTTGTTGTAAGCAAATTCAATCAATGCTATATATTCATCCCAAGCACCTTTGAATTCCATAGAACATGCCCTAAGCATTTCTTCCAATTTTTGTATAGTCCTTTCAGATTGTCCATCTGTCTGTGGGTGGAATGCAGTGCTAAAGTTCAATTTTGTTCCCAATGCATTTTGTAAACTCACCCAAAAATATGAAGTAAACCGTGGATCTCTATCAGACACAATGGACACTGGAATGCCATGCAATCTGACTATCTCATTCACATATAATTTGGCCAAACTCTCAAGTGTACAACCCCATCTCATAGGTAAAAAATGTGCTGACTTGGTTAATCTGTCAATAATTACCCATACTGCATCATTTTTCCGTGGAGTTCTTGGCAATCCATAGACAAAATCCATCGTTATTCTTTCCCATTTCCATTCTGGCACTGGCTATGGATGTAACTTACTAATTGGTGCCTGTTGTTCAATTTTAATCTGCTGACATGTCAAACATTTGGAAACATATTCTGTTATGTCTTTCTTCATTCTTGGCCACCAGTAATGAAGCCTTAAACTGTGATACATCATTGTCATCCCTGGGTGCATTACATACGGTGCATTGTGTGCCTCTTCCATTATTTCCTGACACAAGTTCTCAGTGTCTGGAACACATATGCATAACTTTAACATTAGTGTATCATTCTGCAAATGAAACTCTATATTATTTCCCTGCCTTACCACATCAATTTTCTCACATAATTCAGGATCTTTGCTTTGTGCTTCTTTAATTCTATCCTTTAGCATAGGTCTGACTTGAAGAGTAGCAATCAGTGATCCTCTATCATGCATATTTAATTCAACATTCATGGATCGTAATTGAATCAAATATGGAAAAGAGGATGTTTGTAAATGAGCTACACTGCTACTGGCCTTCCAACTCAATGCATCTGCTACCACATTGGCTTTCCCTGGATGGTACTCAATTGTACAATCATAATCTTTCAATAGCTCTAACCATCGTCTTTGCCTCATGTTTAACTCTTTTTGTGTCAGCAAATAACCCAAACTTTTATGGTCTGTGAAGATTTGGAATGTCTCACCATACAGATAATGCCTCTAAATCTTCAATGCAAATACAACTCCAGCCAATTCTAAATCGTGCACTGGATATGAGATCTCATGTGGTCTCAGTTGCCTAGATGCATAAGCTACCACCTTACCATGTTGCATTAATACACATCCCAAGCCTTAGTGAGAAGCATCACTATATACTGTAAACCCACCAGTACCTATAGGGGTAGTTAACACTGGTGCTGAGGTTAGTCTATGTTTTATTCATCAAAACTCCTCTGACATTTTAGAGTCCACTTGAAAGGCACATTCTTTCTCAACAATTTAATCAAAGGGCTAATAATTAAGGAGAATCCATCAACAAATCTGCGATAGTAATTAAGGAGAATCCATCAATCAATCTTGGAGAATATTTGGGCTCCTTGCAAATGGTCAAACAAATCATCTATTCTGGGAATGGATATTTGTTCTTCACTGTAATTTTGTTCAGTTGCCTATAATCGATGCACAATCTCATTGTTCCATCTTTCTTTTTAACAAATAATACTGGAGCTCCCCAAAGTGATACACTAGGTCTAATATACCCTTTGTCAAGTAACTCCTGCAATTGGGCCTTCAGTTCTTTCAACTCAACTGGGACCATTCTATAGGGTGACCTTGATATTGGTGCTATTCCGAGTACTAGTTCAATAGTGAATTCTATCTCTCTATCTAGTGGTAAACCAGGTAGATCATCTGGAAATATATCAGAAAATTCCCTCACCACCGGTATATTTGCAAGTAAGCTATCAGTGGTTCTAGTATCAGTCACATATGCCAAATATGCCTCACATCCCCCTTTGATCATTCGAAATTCCTTTACAGCTAAGACTAGACATGTAGGCAAAAGTTTTCTTTCACCTATAAATACTACTCTTGGCTGGTTTGGTGATTCCAAAATTACTTCCTTAGTAAAGCAATTCATTATTGCATGATGTCTAGTTAACCAGTCCATTTCCAATATCACATCAAATTCATATATTGGCAACAAAATCAGATCAACTATTAACTCAGCTTTATCAATGCATATCAGGCAATCACGACAGACATTATTCACAACTACTACTGTTCCCAATGGAGTACTCATATTTATGTCAATCCCCAAAGGCTCATGCATTTGATGCAGTTTAGATGTCATATGCAATGATATAAATGAATGAGTGGAGCCTGGGTCAATCAATGCATATGCTAACATATCATAAATATAAATATTACCGGTAACTACTTTGGGAGCATCCACTGCCTCCTATCTAGTCATAGCAAACACCCTGGACTGAGTAGGGGGTCTAGAACTCTGACCTTCAGATCTGGTTACTCCTCTACCCATTGTACCAGTCCTGCCCCTACCTCTTCCTATAACACCACATCATATGCATTTAATTATAATTTATTTCTGTATCAAATAATCACATACTGCATGTTGGAAATAGAAAATACCCTGATAACAGTGGTAGTAAAATTTTTTTTCATATCATATCTTGTAAAATCAACTAATGACTTTACAAGTCTTATATCCTGTAATATCACTCAATGACTTTTCAAGTCAACATTAAAAACCACAATACGATATATCACATATATTAAAACATAAACTTCACATCCGAAGGATTACGGGTTGCTCCCATTTATACATTTCAAAACTAATCTAGAGTGATAATTGTAACATCCTTGACCTTCCCCACATGCATTTCATCGAACATAAGCATCTTGCATACAATTCAATTGAACATGTGCATTTCATACGTATTTTCGTAGGAACAAGTTCATGGCGCGCACTAGCTATGTGTCCTAGTATTTGGCAATTATATCGAGTCACACGTGTATCCTTATAACCTAAATAAGGATAACAAAGTATTGGAAATGAATTGAATAAGGTGACTAAATTTAAGTAAGAAAAATATTTAGATTAAGATTAGTGAACATTTACATTGCTAATTTAGTTAAATCGGGTCAAATGATTAAACTGTATCATTGTGTGAATTAGTGGAATTATAAATCTATGTAAATAATAATAATAATATAGACAAAATAAAATGAAAATGACATAAAAGAGAAATAGAAGAGAAGAGAAGAGGAAGGAGAAGAGAAAGGAGAAAGGAGATGAGAAAAAGATAAAAAGACAAAAACCAAAAGTTAGCTTTATCTTCCCATTTCTGCCTTCTTCTCCAGCCCGACTTCTTCTTCAATTTCCTCCATTTCAGACTTCAATTATTCCTTGTTTCACCTAGTGTTTAAATCTAATTGATCCCTTTCAAGGTTGTTCTTGGTAAGTAATCAATTCTTATTGCTATAGGGTTGATTTGAGTTGCTTAGGTTCAATATTAGGCACTGAATTGCACGCCAATTTTGATGTTAATAGAAATTGCTTCTGGAAATATGTAAAACACAAAAGTTGTTCCTTTATGTCGTAGATTTGTGGATATGTAAACATTTGTGCAAGATGTTATGTATAGGGAGAGATATACTCTTTGTACTGAAACTGGTCAGGGTGTAAACCCTAACCAAGTTAGCTACTATGTGGTTTGATTTCGAATATGTTAAAACCCTTATTTCAAGTCTCTCAAAACATAAAAGTTGTAGATATATGTGTGGAAATTTCAGGTTCATAGGCCTTGTCAATTGGGAGTTATGGTGAATGGAACCATGTCTGTTCCATGGTTTGAAATGCCTACTGAGTGCCCTGGGAAGATATAGTAATCTGTTTGGCTAATTTGAGCTTGTTAGAGCTAGATTCTATAAATTCTCCAAATATGAGAGTTATACTTATATGTCTTAGCTAAATTTTGGTACTAATTTCAACTTCCTGGGTTATGTATAGACTAAGTTATAGCCTTTGGAAGGCATACTGGTCTGGAAGTCAATTCTATTCTGGACCAGTAAAATGTTTGGTATAATTAGAAGCCCTTAGAGACATAGTTGGTAAAAGTTGTAAACATGAAACATGTTCCATATGAACCATATAAGTGTTTGTAACAGTTCATTAAAATAGGACCTATAAATTATAAGTTATGATGAACCCAAATGAGTACCCTGAAACTGCCACAAGGCAGAAAACAGAACACTCTTAGCAATTCCACCAAATATTGTACAATGATCCAATTGGTCTGAAATTTGAATATGTTCTATAATTATATGTTATTTTTAATTAGGAATAAGAATCAGATTAATTGGTCAATTATATAAAACTTTATAGGCTAAAGAGTCCCATAAGGTCACACTGCCTCATAGGAAAAATCTTAACTATTGACATGAACAATGCATATTAATTTGTTTAAGCCATATTAAGTCTCTCTAATCATGAGTTAATCGATTATGTTTTCATATTAGGCTCACAACATATTCGAGACCCACAAGGAGTAGATAGACAATAAGTTAGGGGTCGGAATCAAAGGAGAATGGTGAGTCTAATTATCGATTGAATTCTTTAGTGCAAATGAATGTTGCTTGCTATGTGATTCATGTGATAGTCATGATTGGTCCTTGATAATGTCATGATGGATAATTTGGGACATTTTGGTACATATAAATGGTATACTAGTGGTATATTTAAGGTATATGTTTGACAAATGTGATATATATACATGGTATATGTATAGTATATGCAAGGTATATGCTTGACATATGAGGTATATCTGGAATATATGTATGTTGTATATGATAAAGATGCAATGGTTGATGAATGCTTAAATACAAGTGCATATGCATATGGGCTAAAAAGGCATTGTTACTAGTTAATCGATATTGTAAAGCAAAAGAAGAGGCCTATGGCCCAACAAATGTGCAAATGAAACAAATGATCAAGCTAGCTAGCAAATGTAAATGCAAATGTTCACAGGACAAATATTCACATGGAAACCCGGGGCAATGTCTGTTTAATTTGGTCACAACAAAATGAAATAAGCAAAACATTTGCATACATAAAGAGTAATGATTATATGATTCAACTTTATTGATACTTATATGATACTGATGAATGGAATGGAATGGAATACATGGTATATATTGGAATTGTGATTTATTACTCTGAGTCGTTTGGTACTTTAAAGCTCATTGGATGGTTATTCTCACTGAGTCGTAACTCATCAATTTGCATCATTTTTCAGGTAAAGAAAAGTGATAACTCATTTTGAGTAGCGTATAAAAGACATGGAGCACAGGTCACTGGCCGAGCCTCATCACTCTCTCTCCTTGCATTCCACACAACCATGAAAATACGTCATATGTGTTTTGTATTTACGTGCTTGAATATGTATATTCATTTTGGAATGAGTCTAAAAATGTATAAATGAAATCAACTCGAAAATACTTATGTGTAAAGTTTATGTTTTGATATATGTGATATATTATATTGTGGTGAAAACCTCAGCGTTAACTTTGCAAAGTCAGTGAATAATATTACAGGATATGAGAATTGCAAGTCATTGAATGAAGTTATAGGATATGAGACTTGCAAAGTCATTGAATTATATTACAGGATATGAAAAAAAATTTTACTACTATTGTTAACAGGGTATTTTACCTTTCCAGTATGCCATGTATGATTACTTGATACAGGGATAGGTTATACTCAAATGCATAAGGTGTGATGTTACAATAATACACGTTCAAACATATAAGTCCAAAATACAGATGACATGTTTTCATGCTTGTGTGCAATGCAAGGAGAGTGAGTGATGAGGCTCGGCCAATGACCTGTGCTCCATGTCTTCTATACACTACTCAAAATGAGCTATCACTTTTCTTTACCTGAAAAATGATGCAAATTGATGAGTTGCGGCTCAGTGAGAATAATCATCCAATGAGCTCTAAAGTACCAAACAACTCATAGTAATAAATCACAAATCCAATATATACCATACATTCCATTCCATTCATCAGTATCATATATGTATCAATAAAGTTGAAACATATAATCATTAAAATTTATGTATGCAAATGTTTTGCTTATTTCATTTTTTTGTGACCAAGTTAAACAGACATTGCCCCGGGTTTCCATGTGAATATTTTCCATGTGAACATTTGCATTTGCACTTGCTAGCTAGCTTGATCATTTGTTTCATTTGCATATTTGTTGGGCCATAGGCCTCTTCTTTTGCTTTACAATATCGATTAACTAGTCACAACGCCTTTTTCGCCCATATGCATATGCACTTGTATTTAAGCATTCATCAACCATTGCATCTTTATCATATACAACATACATATATTCCATATATACCTCATATGTCAAGCATATACCTTGCATATACTATACATATACTATGTATATATATCACATTTGTCAAACATATACCTCAAATATACCACAAGTATACCATTTATATGTACCACAATGTCACAAATTATCCATCATGACATTATCAAGGACCAATCATGACAATCATATGAATCACACAGCAAGCAACATTCATTTGCACTAAAGAATTCAATCGATAATTAGACTCACCGTTCTCCTTTGATTCCGACACCTAACTTATTGTCTATCTGCTCCTTGTGGGTTGTCAATATGTTATGAGCATAATATGAAAACATAATCGATTAACTCATGATTAGGGAGACTTAATGTGGCTTAAACAAATTAATATGCATTGTTCATGTCAATAGTTAAGATTTTTCCTATGAGGTAGTGTGACCTTATAGGACTGTTTAGACTATAACTTTTTATATAATTGACCAATTACTCTAATTCTTATTCCTAATTAAAAATAACATATAATTTTAGAACATATTAAAATTTCAGACCAATTGGATCATTTTACAATTTTCGGTGGAATATCAAAGTGTGTTCTGTTTTCTGCCTTATTTTCTGCCTTTAGGCAGTTTTAGGGTACTCATTTGGGTTCATCATAACCTATAATATATAAGTCATATTTTAATGAAAGTTTACAGACACTTATATGGGTTCATATGGAACATGTTTTATCTTTACAACCTTTACCCATTATGTCTCTAAGGTCTTCTAATTTTACCAAACATTTTACTGGTCCAGATTAGAATTGACTTCCGGACTAGTATGGCTTCCAAAGGCCATAACTTAGTCTATACATAACCAATGAAGCTGAAATTAGTACCAACGTTTAGCTAAGACATATACCTATAATGTTAAGGTTTTGATCAAGTATAGACTCTAGCTCTAACAACCTCAAATTAGCCAAATAAGTTATTGTATCCGCCCAGGGCACTCAATAGGCAGTTCAAACCATGGAACAGTCATGGTTCCATTCCCCATAACTCCACATTTCCAAGCCCAATGGACCTGAACTTTGGTATAACGATACCAAACCCATATATCTACAACTTTTAGGTTTTGAGATACTTCCAATAATGGCTTTAACATATTCCAAATCAAACCACATTGTAGCTAACTTGGTTAGGGTTCACACCCTAACCAGTTTCAGTACGAAGTGCATATCTATCCCTATACATAACTTCTTGCAAAACAGTTTACCTATCCATATATATAAGACATAAAGGAACAACGTTTGTGTTTTACACATTTCCATAATCAATTTATATTAAAATCAAAATCGGGGTGCAATTCAGTACCTAATATTGAATCTAAGCAACTCAAATCAACCCTATAGCAATAAGAATTGATTACTTACCAAGAACAATCTTGCAGGGATCAATATGCTTCAAACACTAGGTGAAACAATGATGAATTGAAGTCTGAAATGGAGGAAATTGAAGAAGAATTCGGGCTGGAGAAGAAGGCAGAAATGGGGAAAGAAAGATGAAGATAAAGCCAACTTGTTTTTTGTCATTTTCTCTTCTTCTCTTCTTCTCTTCTCTTTTCTCTTCTCATTTATCTTTTCTCTTCTCTTCTATTTCTCTTTTGTGTCATTTTCATTTTATTTTTTCTATATTATTATTATTATTTACATATATTTATAATTCCACTAATTCACACAATAATACAGCTTAATCATTTGACCCGATTTAACTAAATTAACAATGTAATTGTTTACTAATCTTAATCTAATCATTTTGCTTAATTTAATTTAGACACCTTATTCAATTCATTTCTAATACTTTGTTATCCTCATTTAGGTTATAATTACACATGTGCGACTCGATATAAGTACCAAATACTAGGACACGTAGCTAGTGCGTGTCATAAACTTGTTCCTACGAAAATATGTATGAAATGCATGTGTTCAATTAAATTGTATGCAAGATGCTTATGTTCAATGAAATGCATGTGGGAAAGGTGAAGGATGTTACAATTCTCCCCTCCTTTTAAAAATTTCGTCCTCGAAATTAATACCTGAAAACAAGTGTGGATATTGCTTTTTCATATTTTCTTCTGTTTCCCATGTTGCCTCTTCTTGTAAATGGTTACGCCATAATACCTTAACCAAAGGTATTTCTCGATTTCTTAGTTGTTTAGTCTTGTATCCAATGATTTGCACTGGTTCCTCAACATAACTCATGTCCTCTGCAATCTCAATGACTTGATCTTTAAGTACATGTGTAGGATCTGACCTGTATCTTCTAAGCATGCTCACATGAAACACATTATGTATCTGAGCCATCTCGGGTGGTAAAGACAACCTATAAGCCAATGGACCAATCTTTTCAAGAATTTCATAAGGCCCTATGTATCTTGGGCTTAACTTACCCTTCTTGCAAAATCGGATTATCCCTTTCCATGGAGATACACGAAGAAACACCTTTTCACCTAACTCGTATTCCATCTCCCTTCTATGCTGATCAGCGTAACGTTTTTGTCTATCTTAGGCTGCCTTTAGCTTTTTCTTGACAACCTTGATCTTATCCACTGTGTCTTGCACTATCTCTGGCCCTTCTAATGCACGTGCTCTTTCTTCATCCCAAATGATGGGGCTTCGGCACTTTCTGCCATACAATGCCTCATATGATGCCATCTGGATACTACTATGATACTGGCTGTTGTAAGCAAATTCAATCAATGCTATATATTCATCCCAAGCACCTCTGAATTCCATAGAATATGCCCTAAGCATTTCTTCCAATGTCTGTATAGTCCTTTCTGCGTGTCCATTAGTCTGTGGGTGGAATGCGGTGCTGAAATTCAATTTTGTTCCCAATGCATCTTGTAAACTCACCCAAAATCGTGAAGTAAACCGTGGATCTCTATCAGACACAATGGACACTGGAATGCCATGCAATCTGACTATCTCATTCACATATAATTTGGCCAAACTCTCAAGTGTACAACCCCATCTCATAGGTAAAAAATGTGCTGACTTGGTTAATCTGTCAATAATTACCCATACTGCATCATTTTTCCGTGGAGTTCTTGGCAATCCATAGACAAAATCCATCGTTATTCTTTCCCATTTCCATTCTGGCACTGGCTATGGATGTAACTTACTAATTGGTGCCTGTTGTTCAATTTTAATCTGCTGACATGTCAAACATTTGGAAACATATTCTGTTATGTCTTTCTTCATTCTTGGCCACCAGTAATGAAGCATTAAACTGTGATACATCATTGTCATCCCTGGGTGCATTACATACGGTGCATTGTGTGCCTCTTCCATTATTTCCTGACACAAGTTCTCAGTGTCTGGAACACATATGCATGACTTTAACATTTGTGTATCATTCTGCAAATGAAACTCTATATTATTTCCCTGCCTTACCACATCAATTTTCTCACATAATTCAGGATCTTTGCTTTGTGCTTCTTTAATTCTATCCTTTAGCATAGGTCTGACTTGAAGAGTAGCAATCAGTGATCCTCTATCATGCATATTTAATTCAACATTCATGGATCGTAATTGAATCAAATATGGAAAAGAGGATGTTTGTAAATGAGCTACACTGCTACTGGCCTTCCAACTCAATGCATCTGCTACCACATTGGCTTTCCCTGGATGGTACTCAATTGTACAATCATAATCTTTCAATAGCTCTAACCATCGTCTTTGCCTCATGTTTAACTCTTTTTGTGTCAGCAAATAACCCAAACTTTTATGGTCTGTGAAGATTTGGAATGTCTCACCATACAGATAATGCCTCCAAATCTTCAATGCAAATACAACTGCAGCCAATTCTAAATCGTGCACTGGATATGAGATCTCATGTGGTCTCAGTTGCCTAGATGCATAAGTTACCACCTTACCATGTTGCATTAATACACATCCCAAGCCTTGGTGAGAAGCATCACTATATACTGTAAACCCACCAGTACCTATAGGGCATTTCTTCCAATGTCTGTATAGTCCTTTCTGATTGTCCATTAGTCTGTGGGTGGAATGCGGTGCTGAAATTCAATTTTGTTCCCAATGCATCTTGTAAACTCACCCAAAGTCGTGAAGTAAACCGTGGATCTCTATCAGACACAATGGACACTGGAATGCCATGCAATCTGACTATCTCATTCACATATAATTTTGCCAAACTCTCGAGTGTACACCCCCATCTGATAGGTAAAATATGTGCTGACTTAGTTAATCTATCAACAATTACCCATACTGCATCATTTTTCCGTGGGGTTCTTGGCAATCCATAAACGAAATCCATCGTTATTCTTTCCCATTTCCATTCTGTCACTAGCAATGGATGTAACTTACCAATTGGTGCCTGATGTTCAATTTTAATCTGCTGACATGTCAAGCATTTGGATACATATTCTGCTATGTCTTTCTTCATTCTTGGCCACCAGTAATGAGGCCTTAAACTGTGATACGTCTTTGTCATCCCTGGGTGCATTGCATACGGTGCATTGTGTGCCTCTTCCATTATTTCCTGACGTAAGTTCTCAGTGTCTGGAACACATATGCGTGATTTTAACATCAGTACATCGTCCTGCAATTAAAAATCTTTATTGTTTCCTTGCCTTACTGATTCAATTTTCTCACACAATTTAGGATCTTTACTTTGTGCAACTTTGATCCTATCCTTTAGTATAGGTCTGACTTGAAGAGTAGCGATCAGTGATCCTTCATCATGTATATTTAATTCAACATTCATAGATCGTAATTGAATCAAATATGGAAAAGAGGATACTTGCAAGTGAGCTACACTGCTACTAGCCTTCCAACTCAATGCATCTGCTACCACATTGGCTTTCCCTGGATGGTATTCAATTGTACAGTCATAATCTTTTAACAGCTCTAACCACCGTCTCTGCCTCATGTTTAATTCTTATTGTGTCAACAAATAACCCAAGCTTTTATGGTCTATGAAGATCTGGAATGTCTCACCATACAGATAATGCCTCCAAATCTTCAATGCAAACACAACTGCAGCCAATTCTAAATCATGCACTGGATATGAGATCTCATGTGGTCTCAGTTGCCTAGATGCATAAGCTATCACCTTACCATGTTGCATTAATACACATCCCAAGCCTTGGTGAGAAGCATCACTATATACTGTAAACCCACCTGTACCTGTAGGGATGGTTAACACTGGTGCTGAGGTTAGCATGTGTTTTAGTTCATCAAAACTCCTTTGACATTCAGAAGTCCACTTGAAAGGCACATTGTTTCTCAACAATTTAGTCAAAGGGCTAGCAATTAAGGAGAATCCATCAACAAATCTGCAGTAGTATCCGGCTAAACCCAAAAACTTATGCATTTCAGAAACATTTTTAGGAGCTTCCCAATTTACCATAGCCTCAATTTTCTTTGGGTCAACCTCTATGCCCTTACACGACACCACATGTCCAAGAAACATCAAATGATCTAACCAGAATTCACATTTACTCAATTTGGCATATAATTGTTTCTCCCTCAAAGTTTGCAACACAATTTTTAAATGTTGTTCATGTTCTCCCCTATTCTTTGAGTACACCAATATGTCATCAATAAATACTATCACAAACCTATCTAGATACGCTTGAAACACTTTATTCATTAATGCCATAAATGCAGCTGGAGCATTAGTCAATCCAAATGGCATTACTAAAAATTCATAATGTCCATGCCTGGTTCGAAAGGCAGTCTTTGGAACATCCGCTTCTGCTACCTTCAGCTGGTAATAGCCTGATTTCAAATCAATTTTGGAGAATATTTGGGCTCCTTGCAACTGATCAAACACATTATCTATTCTAGGCAATGGATATTTGTTCTTCACCGTCATTTTGTTCAGTTGCCTATAATCGATGCACAATCTCATTGTTCCATCTTTCTTTTTAACAAATAACACTGGAGCTCCCCATAGTGATACATTAAGTCTAATATACCCTTTATCAAGTAACTCCTACAATTGGGCCTTTAGTTCTTTCAACTCAACTGGGGCCATTATGTAGGGTGACCTTGATATTGGTGCAGTTCCTGGTACTAGTTCAATATAAATTCTATCTCTCTATCTGGTGGTAAACCAGGTAGATCATCTGGGAATACATCAGCAAATTCCCTTACCACTGGTATATTTACAAGCAAGCTATCAGTGGTTCTAGTATCAGTCACATATGCCAAATATGCTTCACATCCCCCCTTTGATCATTCGAAATGCCTTTACAGCTGAAACTAGACATGTAGGAACAAGTTTTCTTTCACCTAGAAATACTACCCTTGGCTGGTTTGGTGATTCCAAAATTACTTCCTTAGTAAAGCAATTCATTATTGCATGATGTCTAGTTAACCAGTCCATTCCCAGTATCACATCAAATTCATATATTGGCAATAAAATCAGATAAGCTATTAACTCAGCTCTATCAATGCATATCAGGCAATCACGACGGACATTATTCACAACTACCACAGTTCCCAATGGCGTACTCACATTTATGTTAATCCCTAAAGGCTCATGTATTTGATGCAGTTTAGATGTCATATGCAATGATATAAATGAATGAGTGGAGCCTGGGTCAAACAATGCATATGTTAACATATCATCAATGTAAATATTACCAGTAACTACTTCGGGAGCATCCACCGCCTCCTGTCTAGTCATAGAAAACACCCTGGCCTAAGTAGGAGGTCTAGAACTCTGACCTTCAGATCTGGTCACTCCTCTGCCCATCGTACTAGTCCTGCCCCTGCCTCTTCCTTTGCCCTGTGTCCCACTAGTAGGGTAGGCCCTCGGCGCCTGAACTATAGTCTTAGATACTCCTCTACCTCTGCTGGTCTCTGCTGGTTTGGCTCTATTTGGACAGTCTCTATACATGTGCTCCATCGATCCACAGAAATAACATTCTCCCATTAGCCTTCTACATTCGCCTGTATGTTGTCTGCCACAATGACTACATGTGGGCCTCTGTTCAACATATTGGCTTTGCCCCCTGCCTGGGTAAGAGAAAGTCATGCCTCGACCTCTAGAACTGGAGTACCCACTTCTGTTGCCAGACTGTGCAGGCATATATCTACCTCTTTTTCTCGACCTTCTGCTAGACTCACCAAAGAACTCACGTGATGGCCTTTTTATTTGTTGCTTCCCAGCTTCTTTCATTAACCGTTCAGCTCTGAGTCTGGCATAATTATCAAGATCAGTAGTCGTGATTCTTTTTCTGATCTCATATTTAAGGCCCTCCTCAAACTTCCTGCATTTGTCTATTTCAGTGGAGACCATGAAGGTGGCATAGTGGGAAAGTTTATTAAACTGTACTTTATACTCCGCAACAGACATGTTCCCCTGTTTTAGATTTAGGAATTCCTTCCTCTTCTCATCTTTATATGCTTCAGGCATGTAATTGTTCTAAAATTCCAGGAGAAAATCATTCCATGTCAACACCGGTTGTTGTGCATCACTGTCGGGGACTATCTCCCACCATTCATAAGCATTTCCTTGCAGTAAGGATACTGTATAATTGAATTTCTCATCTGGGGTACATCTCATCATATTCAGTACCCTCTGTGTCCTTTTCAGCCATGTCTCAGCTTTTTCTGGATCTGTTGTGCCATTGAAATCAGTTGCACCATGTTTCCTCAGCTTCTCATAACGTCTTTCCTTGTAAATTTCAGGACCATATACTTCTTGTTCTAGGTTTTCATGGGGTACTTCTGCATGAGATGACTGTGATCCATGTATTGGAGCTCTAGCTCCTACTGCTGGTTGCTCTCTATGTAAATGAGGTGATGCCTCATGAGAATGCATTTCGGCCGGCCTCTCCCTCTTTAGTGAATTATGTCTTATGATGTCCCTAAAATAAATGAAATTGTCACTACATAATGTTCAACACATAGGATGCATATGTTATCATGCTCTTATGCATATGCATGTTCCCATGGAACCTATCCCTGTTCTGATACCAAAATGTAACACCACATCATATGCATTTAAGTATAACCTATTTCTGTATCAAATAATCACATACTGCATGTTGGAAATAGAAAATACCCTGATAATAGTGGTAGTAAATTTTTTTTCATATCATATCCTGTAAAATCAACTAATAACTTTACAAGTCTTATATCCTGTAATATCACTCAATGACTTTTCAAGTCAACATTAAAAACCACAATACAATATATCACATATATTAAAACATAAACTTCACATCCGAAGGATTACGGGTTGCTCCCATTTATACATTTCAAAACTAATCTAGAATGATAATACATATTCAAACATATAAGTCCAAAATACAGATGACATGTTTTCATACTTCTTTGCAATGCAAGGAGAGAGAGTGATGAGGCTCGGCCAATGACATGTGCTCCATGTCTTCTATACACTACTCAAAATGAGCTATCACTTTTCTTTACCTGAAAAATGATGCAAATTGATGAGTTGCGGCTCAGTGAGAATAATCATCCAATGAGCTCTAAAGTACCAAACAACTCATAGTAATAAATCACAAATCCAATATATACCATATATTCAATTCCATTCATCAGTATCATATATGTATCAATAAAGTTGAAACATATAATCATTACACTTTATGTATGCAAATGCTTTGCTTAATTCATTTTGTTGTGACCAAGTTAAACAGACATTGCCCCGGGTTTCCATGTGAATATTTGCCATGTGAACATTTGCATTTGCACTTGCTAGCTAGCTTGATCATTTGTTTCATTTGCACATTTGTTGGGCCATAGGCTTCTTCTTTTGCTTTACAATATTGATTAACTAGTCACAACGCCTTTTTCGCCCATATGCATATGCACTTGTATTTAAGCATTCATCAACCATTGCATCTTTATCATATACAACATACATATAATCCATATATACCTCATATGTCAAGCATATACCTTGCATATACTATACATACACCATGTATATATATCACATTTGTCAAACATATACCTCAAATATACCACAAGTATACCATTTATATGTACCAAAATGTCACAAATTATCCATCATGACATTATCAAGGACCAATCATGACAATCATATGAATCACATAGCAAGCAACATTCATTTGCACTAAAGAATTCAATCTATAATTAGACTCACCGTTCTCCTTTGATTCCGACCCCTAACTTATTCTATATCCGCTCCTTGTGGGTCGTCAATATGTTACGAGCCTAATATGAAAACATAATCGATTAACTCATGATTAGGGAGACTTAATGTGGATTAAACAAATTAATATGTATTGTTCATGTCAATAGTTAAGATTTTTCCTATGAGGCAGTGTGACCTTATGAGACTGTTTAGCCTATAACTTTTTATATAATTGACCAATTACTCTGATTCTTATTCCTAATTAAAAATAACATATAATTTTATAACATATTAAAATTTCAGACCAATTGGATCATTTTACAAGTTTCGGTGGAATATCAAAGTGTGTTCTGTTTTCTGCCTTATTTTCTGCCTTTAGGCAGTTTTAGGGTACTCATTTGGGTTCATCATAACCTATAATATATAAGTCATATTTTAATGAAAGTTTATAGACACTTATATGGGTTCATATGGAACATGCTTCATGTTTACAACTTTTACCCATTATGTCTCTAAGGTCTTCTAATTATACCAAACATGTTACTGGTCCAGAATAGAATTGACTTACGGACCAGTATGGCTTCCAAAGGCCATAACGTAGCCTATACATAGCCAATGAAGCTGAAATTAGTACCAACATTTAGCTAAGACATATACCTATAATGTTAAGGTTTTGATCAGGTATAGACTCTAGCTCTAACAACCTCAAATTAGCCAAACAAGTTATTGTATCTGCCCAGGGCACTCAATAGGCAGTTCAAACCATGGAACAATCATGGTTCCATTCCCCATAACTCCACATTTCCAAGCCCAATGGACCTGAAATTTGGTATACCGATACCAAACCCATATATATACAACTTTTATGTTTTTAGAGACTTCCAATAATGGCTTTAACATATTCCAAATCAAACCACACAGTAGCTAACTTGGTTAGGATTCACACCCAAACCAGTTTCAGTACGAAGAGCATATCTATCCCTATACATAACATCTTGCAAAACGGTTTACATATCCATATATATAAGACATAAATGAACAACGTTTGTGTTTTACATATGTCCATAATCAATTTCTATTAAAATTAAAATTGGGGTGCAATTCAGTGCCTAATACTGAACCTAAACAACTCAAATCAACCCTATAGCAATAAGAATTGATTACTTACCAAGAACAACCTTGCAAGGGATCAATATGCTTCAAACACTAGGTGAAACAATGATGAATTGAAGTCTGAAATGGAGGAAATTGAAGAAGAAGTCGGGCTGGAGAAGAAGGCAGAAATGGGGAAAGAAAGATGAAGATAAAGCCAACTTGTTTTTTGTCATTTTGTCATTTTGTCATTTTCTCTGCTTCTCTTCTCTTTTCTCTTCTCATTTCTCTTTTCTCTTCTCTTCTATTTCTCTTTTGTATCATTTTCATTTTATTTTTTCTATATTATTATTATTATTTACATATATTTATAATTCCACTAATTCACACAATAATACAGCTTAGTCATTTGACCCGATTTAACTAAATTAACAATGTAATTGTTTACTAATCTTAATCTAATCATTTTGCTTACTTTAATTTAGACACCTTATTCAATTCATTTCTAATACTTTGTTATCCTGATTTAGGTTATATTTACACATGTGCGACTCGATACAAGTGTCAAATACTAGGACACGTAGCTAGTGCGTGTCATAAACTTGTTCCTACGAAAATACATATAAAATGCACGTGTTCAATTAAATTGTATGCAAGATGCTTATGTTCAATGAAATGCATGTGGGGAAGGTCAAGGATGCTACACTTCCTCTGCCCTGTGTCCCACTAGTAGGGTAAACCCTCGGTGCCTCAACTATGGTCTCAGATACTCCTCTGCCTCTACTGGTCTCTGCTAGTTTGGCTCTATTTGGATAGTCTCTATACATGTGCTTCATCGATCCACAAAAATAATATGCTTCTGTGAGCCTTCTACATTCGCTCGTATGCTGTCTACCACAATGACTCCATATGGGCCTCTATTCAACATATTGGCTCTGCCCTCTGCCTAGGTAAGATAAAGTCATGCCTCGACCTCTAGAATTGGAGTACCCACTTCTGTTACCAGATTGTGTAGGCATATATCTACCTCTTTTCCTCGACCTTCTGCTAGACTCACCAAAGAACTCACGTGAGGGCCTTTTTATTTATTGTTCCCCAGCATCTTTCATTAACCGTTCAGCTCTGAGTCTAGCATAACTATCAAGATCAGTAGTTGTGATTCTATTTTTGATCTCATATTTGAGGCCCTCCTCAAACTTCCTGCATTTGTCTCTTTCAATAAAGACCATGAAGGTGGCATAGTGGAAAAGTTTATTAAACTGTACTTCATACTCCGCAACAGACATGTTCCCCTGTTTCAGATTCAGGAATTCCTTCCTCTTCTCATCTTTATATGCTTCAGGCATATAATTGTTCTGAAATTCCTGAAGGAAATCATTCCATTTCAGAACCGGTGGTTGTGCATCACTGTCGGGGACTATCTCCCACCATTCGTAACTATTGCCTTGAAGCAAAGATACTGCATAATCGAATTTCTCCTATGGAGTGCATCTCATCATATTCAGTACCCTCTGTGTCCTTTTCAGCCATGTTTCAGCTTCTGCTAGGTCTGTTGTGCCATTGAAATCAGTTGCACCATGTTTCCTCAGTTTCTCATAACATCTTTCCTTATACATTTCAGGACCATGCACTTCCTGATCTGGGTGTTCATAGTGTGCCTCTGCATGAGATGACTGTGATGCATGTGCTGGAGCTCTAGCTCCTAGCGCTGGTTGATCTCTATGTAAATGAGGTGATGCCTCATAAGAATGCATTTCAGCCGGCCTCTCCCTCCTTGGTGAATTACGTCTTATGATGTCCCTAAAATAAATGAAATTATGTCACTACATAATGTTCAACACATAGGATGCATATGTTATCATGCTCTTATGCATATGCATGTTCCCATGGAACCTATCCCTGCTCTGATACCAAAAATGTAACACCGCATCTTATGAATTTGAGTATAACCTATCCCTGTATCAAGTAATCATACATAGCATACTGGAAAGGTAAAATACCCTGTTAACAATAGTGGTAAATTTTTTTTTCATATCCTGTAATATAATTCAATGACTTTGCAAGTCTCATATCCTATAATTTCATTCAATGACTTGCAAGTCTCATATCCTGTAATAGTATTCACTGACTTTGTAAAGTTAACACTGAGCTTTTCACCACAATATAATATATCACATATATCAAAATATAAAATTTACACAAAAGTATTTTCGAGTTGCTTTCATTTATACATTTTTAGACTCATTCCAAAATGACTATACATATTCAAGCACGTAAATACAAAACACATATGACATATTTTCATGGTTGTGTGGATTGCAAGGAGAGAGAGTGATGAGGCTCGGCCAATGACCTGTGCTCCATGTCTTCTATACACTACTCAAAATGAGCTATCACTTTTCTTTACCTGAAAAATGATGCAAACTGATGAGTTGCGGCTCAGTGAGAATAATCAGCCAATGAGCTCTAAAGTACCAAACACCTCATTGTGATAAATCACAAATCCAACACATACCATGTATTTTGCGAGCCTAATATGAAAACATAATCGATTAACTCATGATTAGGGAGACTTAATGTGGCTTAAACAAATTAATATGCATTGTTCATGTCAATAGTTAAGAGTTTTCTTATGAGGCAGTGTGACCTTATGGGACTGTTTAGCCTATAACGTTTTCTATACTTGACCAATTAATCTAATTCTTATTCCTAATTAAAACTAACATATAATTATAGAACATATTAAAATTTCAGACCAATTGGATCATTTTACAATTTTCGGTGGAATATCAAAGTGTGTTCTGTTTTCTGCCTTATTTTCTGCCTTTAGGCAGTTTCAGAGTACCCACTTTGGTTCATCATAACTTATTATCTATAAGTCCTATTTTAATGAAAATATACAGAAACTTAAATGGGTTCATATGGAACATGTTTCAAGTTTTCAACTTTTATCAATTATGTCTCTAAGGTCTTCACATTATAACAAACATTTTATTGGTCCAGAATAGAATTGGCTTCGGGAACAATATGACTTCCAAAAGCCATAACTTAGCCTATACATAACCCATTAAGCTGCAATTAGTACCAAAATTTAAATAAGACATATACCCATAATATTTCCGTTTTGAACATTTACAGAATCGAGCTCTAACAAGCTCAAAGTAGTCAAACAATTGGCTAGATCTGCCCAGGGCAGTCAGTAGGCAGTTCAAACCATAGAATAGTAATGGTTCCATTCCCTATAACCCAAACGTTACAAGACCTATGAACCTGCAATGTGGTATACAAAGACAAAACACATATATCTACAACTTTTATGTTTTGAGATACTTCAAATAATGGCTTTAACATATTCGAAATCAAAGAACACATTAGCTAACTTGGTTAGGGTTCACACCCTGACCAGTTTCAGGAGAGAGAGTATTTCTCTTCCTATACACCAAATCATGCAAAACCGTTTATATATCCATAAATATAAGATATAAAAGAACAACGTTTGTGTTTTAATTTTTTGTAGAATCAATTTCCATATGCATCAAAATCGGGTTGCAAATCAGTGCCTATTAATGAACCTAAGCAACTCAAATCAACCCTATAGCAATAGGAATTGATTACTTACCAAGAATGACCTTGCAAGGGATCAATTAGCTTCAAAAAATAAGTGAAACAAGGAATAATTGAATTCTGAAATGGAGGAAAATGAAGAAGTCGTCGGGCTGGAGAAGAAGGCTGAAATGGGAAGATAAAGATAACTTTTTATTTTTTGTCTTTTTATCTTTTTCTCATCTCTTTTCTCCTTTCTCTTCTCTTTTCTCTTCTCTTCTCTTTTATTTCTCTTTTGTGTCATCTTTATTTTATTTTATCTATATTATTATTATTATTATTTACATATATTTATAATTCCACTAATTCACACAATAATGCAGCTTAATCATTTGGCCCGATTTAACTAAATTAACAATGTAAATGTTTACTAATCTTAATCTAATCATTTTGCTTACTTTAATTTAGTCACCTTATTCAATTCATTTCTAATACTTTGTTATCTTCATTTAGGTTATAATTACACAAGTGCGACTCAATACAAGTGCCAAATACTAGGACACGTAGCTAGTGCGTGTCATAAACTTGTTCCTACAAAAATACGTATGAAATGCACGTGTTCAATTGAATTGTATGCAAGATGCTTATGTTCAATGAAATGCATGTGGGGAAGGTCAAGAATGTTACACAATAGGCTTGTGCAAAAAGTTTGATGTCGTGCGTGCGAAGGCAACCTCACGAGAGTGACATAATGCTGTTGTAGCATTACGTGCACATACGGATCCTCATGCACGCAATAGAATGGCAATTTGTACATGTCACTTGCACATGATAACCATTACATGCACGTGACACACAAGTCCTTTTGCTCTCATACACAAAACTCTTTCACATAACTCTCTCTCTCTCTCTCTCTCATGTTTTTGGATGAAATCCAAGACCCATTTCACATTTCCTTTACTCCTTCTATGCGTGTGACCTATAGGGTTTCCGGTTATGTTGGCAACTCAAATCATGAAATGATTTAAAGAAGATCATGAGTTATGTCTAGAAACATATCATGACCCCTAATTGACCGAAAAGTCAATGATTTGATTATAAACCTTTCCATAGACAATTACCATGCAATTTATCCTTTCACCAAGCTATACCTCATTTGGTTTAGAGTATGGACTTTGTGTCAACTCCCACTAGATTAATTACATCACTCCTAGTCCAAATGATATTAGTTATTGTCTATGAGACTCATTACTCTATCAGATATGTCTTTAAAGACCTTCTTCAAGACATGTCCATCTTAGTCAAGGATTCTAAGTAATGATCTCTACAAGAGGTCATATGTTTACTCTCCTTCTATCAAGAGTGGTGAATCCTTGATTGACTACTCAACTACCTTTTAATACCTCATAATACACCCAATCACCACCCTATGAGCAACCTCTGAGAGGCAATAAGGAATTAAGTCAAAGTATAGGATTTAGTATCCAAAGTAACCTTGAGAATCTCAAGTTTGAGATACTTGCACCATTGTTATGATGAGATTATCATTGACATTGAATAGACATCCATATGATTGTCTCATAGCAGGTCATCCAATGTACTTGACTACTCTAGCAAGCATTCACATGTTAACTCTAAACATCTCATGTCTACAACTTATAAGATCAGCTGCTTGAAGAATCACATATGCTAGTCTATATGGATTAACAATGTCTCATATTTTTAATCCTATGACTATGGATAATTTAGATATAAACACAATTGCACATGATAGGAATCTCATCATCATAATCTCATTATGATTTCCTTCATGTTGTGTTATATACCAAGAACTTCATTAAACGGTTTAAGATCTCTATCAATTCAAATGCAATGAATATCATATAATGAAAATGCTTTTTATTAATAATAAATAAGTACATAAAGTGCTTAAAGTAATTGCCTTTAGGCCACCTCTCTAACACTATCAACTCATTTAATGTCAATTCATACATTTATTGTTTAACAACCTTTTTTATAATAACATTCCATTTAAAACACATATGGCATACTTATAACAACATTCCTTTTAAGCATTTCTATTCATGTCTCATATTCTCATAGCATTAATTTCATCACTTACTTTCATATCAACATTCAACTAGCATTTAAGGCATTCAAAGAATTTAACACATACAACATGCCAAAATTGGAATTTAAATGCATATGTGTACATACCTCTAATGACGCCTCAAAAATCAAGCTTCTCTCAAGCTTGTTTATCCTTTTGGTGGATTTCACCACCTTTTCACTAAACTCTTAACACATATAACACATCTATATTAAAATCTATAAACCATATACTTAACCATTAAAGCCATAAAGATAAAAAAAAAAAAAAACCCTAACTTTAACCCTTTTTACAACTTTAATCTCATATAACCCCTTACTAACACATACCATAACCTATAAACAACATAAAGAGGGGTCTTTAACCATGGAAACTCATGATCACCCAAAACCCTAACTCATATGAAAATGGGTCTCTAACAAAATGTTTTACATGGAAAAAGGCTACAAAGGCTTGTAAAAACAAAAGGGAAACATGATTATTTACCATAATTGAAGAAAACAAGGTTAAGATGAAAGATTTGACTCCCCTCTTCCTCCTATGGGTCTGTCTCCTCAAGAACACATTTTTTTTATGTGCCTCTTCCACAAGAACATATTTAAGGTCTAGTTATCAAAAGAAAACACAAGACTTGATCCATGATATGAAAGAACTTCGAGTTCTAGGGTTTACTTTTGGGTTTAGTTCATGAGAGAAAGAAAAAACAATTGTTTGAATTTTATATCTGATGATATTCATGAGTGTGACCCGATAAGTCACACTTAGTAGTACAATTGCCATATTTATGACTACCCTAATGTGAATATGGTACTCCTTACTTTTCTCATCTTTTCTTCTCTCTCTTCCCTTAAGCAACCTTTAAATACACTTATGGTTTTGCTAAATCGTATTATTAACTAGGCCCTACTTAGCAGGTATTATACAATTAGTAGTACAATTGCCACATTTTATGAAAGATTATAAGAATAAAAGTGTAATATCTTTGACCTTCTCCACATGCATATCCACATGCATTTCATTTGAATATGTGCATCTTCCATATAATCCAATTGAACACGTGCATTTCATACATATTTTCTTAGAAACAAGTTCATGGCACGCACTAGCTACGTGTCCTAGTATTTGGCAATTGTATCGAGTCACACGTGTATCCTTATAACCTAAATGATGATAACAAAGTATTAGAAATGAATTGAATAAGGTAACTAAATTAAATTAAGTAAAATGACTAGATTAAGATTAGTAAATATTTACATTGTTAATTTAGTTAAATCGGGCCAAATGATTAAGTTGTATTATTGTGTGAAATAGTGGAATTACATATATATGAAATAATAATACTAACAATATAACATAAAATGAAAATGAAACAAAAGAGAAATAGAAGAGAAGAGAAATGAGAAATGAGAAGAGAAAAAGAGAAAAAGAGAAAAAGAGAAAAGGACAAAAAATAAGTTGACTTTATCTTCATCTTTCTTCCCCATTTCTGCCTTCTTCTCTAGCCTGAATTCTTCTTCAATTTCCTCCATTTCAGACTAAAATTATTCCTTTTTTCACCTAGTTTTTGCACCAAATTGATCCCTTTCAAGTTTTTTCTTGGTAAGTAATCAATTCTTATTGCTATAGGGTTTATTTGAGTTGCTAAGGTTCAATAATAGGCACTGCATTTAACACTGATTTTGATGCACATAGCAATTGATTCTGGAAAACTTTAAAACACAAAAGTTGTTCCTTTATCTCTTACATTTATGGATATGTAAACGGTTTTTCATGATTTTGTGTATAGGAAGAGAAATCCTCTCTACTGAAACTGGTCAAGGTGTGAACCCTAACCAAGTTAGCTACTGTGTTCTTTGATTTCGAATATGTTAAAGCCATTATTTGAACTATCTAAAAATATAACAGTTGTAGATATATGTGTTATGTATCTTTATACCAAATTTCAGGATCATATGACTTGTATATTTTGAGTTATAGTGAATGGATCCATGACTGTTCCATGACTTGACTGCCAACTGAGTGCTCTGGGCAGCTCTAGCAAATTATTTGGCTACTTGGAGCTCGGTAGAGCTAGATTCTATAAATACTCAAAATAGAACTGTTATAGGTATATGTCTTAGCTAAATTGGGGGTACCAATTTCAGCGTAATGGGTTATGTATAGACTAAGTTATGGCCTTTGAAAGTCATACTGGTCGAGAAGCCAATTCTATTCTGGACCAGTAAACTGTTTGTTATAATTTGAAGCCCTTAGAGACATAATTGATAAAAGTTGTAAACATGAAATAAGTTTCCTATGAACCCATATAAGTTTCTGTAAATTTTTATTAAAATAGGACTTATAGATTATAAGGTATGATGAACCCAAATGAGTACCCTGAAACTGCCTAACGGCAGAAAACAAGGCAGAACACAAAACACACTTAGAAATTCCACAAAATATTGTAAAATTATCCAATCAGTCTAAAATTTTAATATATTCTATAATTATATGTTAATTCTAAATGGGAACAAAAATCAGATTAATTGGTCAACTATAGAAAACGTTATAGGCTAAACAGTCCCATAAGGTCACACTGCCTCATAGGAAAAATCTTAATTATTGATATGAACAATGCATATTAATTTGTTTAAGCCACATTAAGTCTTCCTAATCATGTGTTAATCGATTATGTTTTCATATTAGGCTCGCAACATATTGGAGACCCATAAGGAGCAGATAGACAATAAGTTAGAGGTCGGAATCAAAGGAGAACGATGAGTCTAATTATCGATACAAATGTGCAAATGTGCAAATGAAACAATTTTGGTACCAATTTCAGCTTAATTGGTTATGTATAGACTAAGTTATGGCTTTTGGAATTCATACTGGTCTGGAAGCCAATTTTATTCTAGACCAGTAAAATGTTTGTTATAATTTGAAGACCTTAGAGATATAATTGATAAAAGTTGAAAACATGAAAAATGTTCCATATGAATCCATATAAGTTTCTGTAAATGTTCATTAAAATAGGACTTATAGATTATAAGTTATGATGAACCAAAGTGGGTACCCTAAAACTGCCTAAAGGCAGAAAACAAGGCAGAAAACAGAACACACTTTGATATTCCACCGAAAATTGTAAAATGATCCAATTGGTCTGAAATTTTAATATGTTCTATAATTATATGTTAGTTTTAATTAGGAATAAGAATCAGATTAATTGGTCAAGTATAGAAAAAGTTATACGCTAAACAGTCCCATAAGGTCACACTGCCTCATAAGAAAAATCTTAACTATTGACATCAACAATGCATATTAATTTGTTTAAGCCACATTAAGTCTCCCTAATCATGAGTTAATCGATTATGTTTTCATATTAGGCTCGCAACATATTGGAGACCCACAAGGAACGGATAGACAATAAGTTAGGGGTCGGAATCAAAGGAGAACGGTGAGTCTAATTATCGATTGAATTCTTTAGTGCAAATGATTGTTGCTTGCTATATGATTCATATGATTGTCATGATTGGTCCCTGATAATATGATGATGGATAATTTGTGACATTGTGGTACACATAAGTGGTATACTTATGATATATTTGAGGTATATGTTTGACATATGTGATATATATAGAGGGTATATGTATAATATATGTGTGGTATATGCGTGACATATGAGGCATATATGCGGTATATGTATGTTATATGTGATAAGATACAATGGTTGATCAATGATTAAGTACAAGTGCATATGCATATGGACTTAAAAGGCATTGTGACTAGTTAATCGATATTGTAAAGCAAAAGAAGAGGCCTATGGCCCAACAAATGTGCAAATGAAACAAATGATCAAGCTAGCTAGCAAATGCAAATGTTCACATGGAAACCCGGGGCAATGTCTGTTTAACTTAGTCACAATAAAATGAAATAAGCAAAGCATTTGTATACGTAAAGAGTAATGGTTATATGTTTTAACTTTATTGATATTTATATGATTCGGATGAATGGAATGGAATACATGGTATGTGTTGGATTTGTGATTTATCACAATGAGTTGTTTGGTACTTTAAAGCTCATTGGATGATTATTCTCACTGAGCCGCAACTCATCAATTTGCATCATTTTCAGGTAAAGAAAAGTGATAGCTCATTTTGAGTAGTGTATAGAAGACATGGAGCACAGGTCATTGGCCGAGCCTCATCACTCTCTCTCCTTGCATTCCACACAACCATGAAAATATGTCATATGTGTTTTGTATTTACGTGCTTGAATATGTATAGTCATTTTGGAATGAGTCTAAAAATGTATAAATGAAAGCAACTCGAAAATATTTATGTGTAAAGTTTATGTTTTGATATATGTGATATATTATATTGTGGTGAAAATCTCAGTGTTAACTTTGCAAAGTTAGTGAATACTATTACAGGATATGAGACTTGCAAGTCATTGAATGAAATTATAGGATATGAGACTTGCAAAGTCATTGAATTATGCAAATGTTCAATGATGAATGGAACCTCTGAAATTATAGGATGAAATTATAGGATAAAGAGTAATGATTAGATGTTTCAACTTTATTGATACTTATATGATACTGATGAATGGAATGGAATACATGGTATATCTTGGATTTGTGATTTATTACTATGAGTTGTTTGGTACTTCAGAGCTCATTTGATGGTTATTCTCATTGAGCCGCAACTCATCAATTTGCATCATTTTTCAGGTAAAGAAAAGTGATAACTCATTTTGAGTAGCGTATAAAAGACATGGAGCACAGGTCACTGGCCGAGCCTCATCACTCTCTCTCCTTGCATTCCACACGAGCATGAAAACATGTCATCTGTATTTTTCACTTATATGTTTGAATATTTATTATCACTCTATATTAGGTTTGAAATGTATAAATGGAAGCAACCCGTAATCTTTCAGATGTAAAGTTTATGTTTTAATATATGTGATATATCGTATTGTGGTTTTTAATGTTGACTTGGAAAGTCATTGAGTGATATTATAGGATATGAGACTTGCAAAGTCATTGAAAGGTATTACAGAATATGAGACTTGCAAAGTTATTAGTTGATTTTACAAGATAGGATGTGAAAAAAAATTTGTTACCAATGTTAACAAGGTATTTTGCTTTTCCAGTATGTTATGTGTGACTACTTGATACAGGGATAGGTTTTACTGAAATGTATAAGGTGTGACGTTATAAGAAGTATCTAATTGTTATACTTTTCATCACAAGTGTTTAGCTATTTATCACTGCCACATTAAACCCAACATGAATTTGATTTTTCTCTTGTGAATTGGAAACTTTTAAACCTCTGTTACCCTCTAAATTATCATCTTTTGTTTTTGTGAAAATCATTGTTGGGTTGCATTTATTCTTGAGATTCTAAAACTTCAAGGTCATTATGCTCTTCTTAATATTTCAGGAAGACGATGGCTCTACTCTAGGCAAAAACTCTAAATATTTCTCCAAACCCGTAACTTGATTTAAGTTTCACTTTTTAATTCTGCATTTTTGTTTTAGCACTCCATTTCACACGTTCTTATTTGCAAAATTTTCTTTTAAGCTTGTCATTCTTTGAATCAAAGTTTCACCTTTTGAAGAGAGGTCTGGCGACGTTATTGATTTGTCATGAAACCAGTGAGTGAAATGGCGAAAAATAAACAATGGATTACAAGTGGTGTCATCATCATAAGACTTCTCAAATGCCATTAGTGTTGTTGGTACGCTATTTTCTTACCACATATTTGATCACACCATAATTTTTTGGTTTTGGGTTATGTGTGGTTCAATTTCTTTATAACAATGGGTGAAGCGAGAAAAAGTAAAGTTTTGGGACAGTGAGATTGGGTATTTGAGATAGATAAGGCTGAGTGATGCAGATATTTGGTGATTATTTTTTAAAAAATTGCAAAAATTAAATTCAAATAGATTTTGCAAACAAATTTTTTTTAATAAGCAATTTCCATCTGCTATCTTTCATTTATGTAGATGTGAGAGAACTTAGTGCCAACGTTGAAAGGAAAAAAACATTAAAACACTTCTCATGCCTTTTGAGAACATTCACAATTTAATTATTATTTTTTTCAATAACTTTGTTTAAATTTAAAATTATCCTCAGATACAATTTTTGGACTTTTCAAAAATCTTATTGAACGCTATCAACTTTTCTAGACTTAAATCTTTCAATTCTCAAAAAATGTGATCTTTAACTTCTGATTCAAAAAATTATTTAGAATAGAAAATTGCAAGTGGGAACATGTTTTAGCATGAAAATAAAGAGGTGGGAGAGGTTTTGACAACAAATTACAAAGTTACCTCCATTTTTAACATTTTTCTTTTTACACTCAAGAATAAAATAGTAAAATAATTATTTTTGAAAACAATTCCACCGTTTTAGGATTTAAAAAACTTGTATTTCCCAGAAAACGTTTTCTCTATTGAAGAAGATTTTTTGTGCATACTAAACTACTGTCCATGGAATGTAGTAGTGGAGAAAAATATATTACAATACTTTTCACTTATTAAATGACTATTTTGCCCCTATTCAAAAATTTATGTCTTATATATATAAGGATAAAATTTTAAAACAATAAATATTATTATTGAATTCAAATATTACAACATAACGATTCAAGTATCACAACAAATTAGACTTCTAGACAAACAAGTATTCTAACATATCAATATTCTAAAAATTATGTGGAATCACAAAATCATGCACAACAATTAAATTTCATATATATGATATAATTTTCACATAGATAAATCAATGATAAGTTACCAAAAATACCTGAAATGGTGTCAA
This sequence comes from Triadica sebifera, assembly GCA_023653625.1. Classification (NCBI taxonomy): domain Eukaryota; kingdom Viridiplantae; phylum Streptophyta; class Magnoliopsida; order Malpighiales; family Euphorbiaceae; genus Triadica; species Triadica sebifera. Next base: position 10,024,473 of record CM042898.1, on the reverse strand, counting down.
TCATTTTAGTGCAGTATTCATACCAAGAATTCTTCTAGTTTTCCAAACAAATTCTTTTTATTATAACTTTGAGCTATAGAGATGTTTATGTTGTGTATCTTGAGCAACCATTATCCAAATAACCATTGATCATGCTTGAGTTGCATTTTAGACAAATCTACAATAAATTAAGCTAAGTTTGGCACCCATTTTGCTATGGGTCATTGTTGGTTAGTAAACAAAGATGAAATTCCTACTTTGTGATGGCTAGTTTGCAAAGGATATGTTCCTTTCACAACTCACATCTTTTCCACATGAGCATCCTTTCTTAAATAACAATATCTAGAAATATGACTATTTTTGTTGCAATAAAAGCATGTGATGTGATGAAAAAGATGTGAAACGGTTTTATTAAAATATGCATCATCTTTAACATATTTTACAAAACTATCAATAACAATCTTTTTTCATATAAAAGCTTTTCAATCTCTTTGTTTTTCTTTCAATCTCTTCATGCAATAAAATATTTTGTCTTGCAATATCATTATAAAGATCAATGGCTTTCAATAGATTTTTTAGCCCCTTTTATAAAATCATCATATTTTTTCAAAAGATCATCAGGCAATGTTTTCAAATCAGCATATGAATTTTCTAAAACAATATATTTTTTCTTTAATTTCCATACTTATAGTGCAACTATTCAAAACATCTTAAAAGGTTATCATGACTAGAGGACTCTGAATCACTTATTGCAAAATCATCATCAAGATTGAGGTCTAGAATTTCAGTTCTTTCAATTTCTTCAGTATCTACCATCAATGCAACATTTTATGATTATTTATCTTCCAATTTGGTTGAACTTGAGTTTATTTCTTCATTATTGCTCCAAGTTGTGGCCATGGCTATTTTCTTGTGCTTCTTTACTTTATGTTTCAACTTTGGATACTTTGATTTAATATACTCAGGCTTGTTGCATTTATAACGGACCACATAAAGCTTTGACTCTTTCACCTCTTTGGTTTTTTCATAAATTGTCTCAAATTTATCTCATATTTATTTTTTCATGTCACATCTAGATACTTGATTGAATTCATTTGTATCCAGCCCATAAAATATAAAGTTCATAGTCTCAGAGTTTGCTCTTACTATTTGCTTTTCATCTTTAGTCATTTCTTTTATCTTTTTTCTCATTCAATCATCCTTTGTTGGATATGCATGGCCTTCCAAAACCGATTCCCAATAATCTAAATCATTAGATTGTAAGAAATGACATATTCTAGTCTTTAATAAGGGTAATTCTTCCCATAAAATAGAGGATGACATGTCATTGATTGTTCTTCTTGAAATAGAGTGGCAATGGAAGAAGCAGTTGCATTTTTTTGAGGTAGATGGCATGTTTTAGGGATCTCTCTAAGATTGTAAAATTTTAGGTGAAGGGAGATAAGATCTTATACCAAATTTAGGTCCTAAAATAGCCAGAAAGGGGGTGAATTGAGATTTTAAGAATTTGTTTTTGTAAAATTAACTCATTATAGAATATTCTAACAGTATACTAATACTGGGCAAAAAACACACCCAAAAATAATTTGAATTTTTTTTCACAAAATTGAAGTTTATCTATAGAAATGTTAATCAACCTCTAAAATTATTTTTGTCAAATAAATCATCTCTTTTATTTGTAACAAGGACTTCAAACAAATTAAGCACAAATGAGTTTTGCAAAAACACCTCTAAATGTCTTTTCACATTAAAAAAAACAAATATTAGATTTTTCAAGCAAATCAAAATGTTAAAGTTGAAACTAAGAGAATGCAGAATAGTTTGACATGCTTGAATTTATAATAGTTTTGCCCTTTACCTACATCTACTCATCAAGACACAATCTTGAGTGTTTTCCACTAGTAATGATCCTTTTCAAGGGCAAGAATCAAGCCAAATACAATACTAAAGTTCTACCTAACTCTCTCAAGCTCAAACTCAAGTTTTTACAAAGTAAAACTTTAAAACACTTGATTAACTTTTATTCCAAATGTGTTAAACAACCCAACAACCAAGTTTTCAAGCTTAACTTGGAAACTGACCTAGAAATAAATCATTCACAAGCTCAAAAATGAAATACACAATGAAGAACTAGGGCCAAAATGAATGATATCTAAGAATAAAGCTCAATATGGAAGAAAATTAATTTAGGAAGAGTATAACACTTTTCACTTGTGGAATCTTTGATTTTACAATATTTGAAAAATCAAAGTAACAAGTATTTATAATTTTGACGTAAAAAACTAGCTAGTAAAGACAAATTTATATTTTTCAAAGACTGATCATTATTTTGACTTTTAGTGAAATATGACAGTTGATAAATTTGAATACTTGATAAGAATACTCGAACAGAATACTCTATTAAAAAGCTAATTTTCTAACTAGTGAAAAATACTTCATCTTATGAATTTTTGTACTTTGAACTTCACTTTTTGGCACATATCATATTGACTTTATATTCATATCCTAATACATCTCATTCATGTACATGTGTCTATTTCTTGAATGTTCGTCTTGCTGTCAATTTTTTGCATATTAAAATATGAAATTAGAATAATAATAATATAACAAATTCTAACACTTCAATTATGGTTTTAAAATAATAAAAACTAGAATTGTAGCTTTTGAACCAATAATAAGTACTACCAATGGACCCAGTCTCTAAAGATTAATGAGTTGGTCCTTGTAATGAGACTAAAATGTTCATTCTAGCTCATTCTATTCTTGATTGTATGGAGTGGTGACTTTTGACTTTCTTGTCATGATAATACTCACTCACAAAAATTGTCTTAAATAGACCGCTATGAGGCCTATCTTAGAGTATCTCTAACTGCCCAATCAAGAAACAACTTATAAGAGATGAGTTTCCCAACCAATATGAATTGCAATCACCTTCAATTGAATGTAGTTGCATTTGTGGACCTTGATATGATAATTCTTTGTTTTGTTTAATCAGGATAAAAAAATTCCCTAAGTTAGTTTTGGCCATATATAAATGTAGGACAATAAAGAACAAAGTGAAGAAAGATAGATTTAGGAAACCACAATATAATTCATCTAAAAACAAATAAGAAGGAAAGAAGATAAATTAATTAAACCATTAAGAGAATCCATAAACAGTTTGAAAATGATCCTCATAAATGCAATAAAGAAAAGTATGAATTGATGCACCAAGTAACCAATGAGATGCTTAACAGAATTCTACAAAGTATTATAAAGAAAGCTCTCAATTAAAGAGAATGTAACTTATAAACATTTTGTTGTTATTTTTCTTTCACATTCATATTCTATGTTATCTATTTTCTCAATTATATTGCTATTTAATATCTAATTTGAGTTTGTCATCTATTCTAAGATTTTTATTTCTATACGTATATTAGATTCAGATATGCTATAATACTCTTTATTAGAATTAAAAAACTCTATTACCACTTGTTTGAAATAAGAACCAAATTAGAACACATACTCAAATTAGAAACCAAATATAACAGAGACTATAATATATCAACTAGAGAAAGTAGAAAACTATCATTTGTAGGAAGTAAACACCTAAAATAGATGATAACCACAGATTAAAAAAATTAACAAATCTAGAAAATATACTAGACAATCCAAATAGAAAATAACAACTTAAAAAATAGATAGCTTATAACCAAATACAAATGCAACTTTATAGGTTTGAATAAAGGAGGAAAAACATATAAATCAAATACGTGGTTTCATTTTCTTTTTATTTCTTCTTCTACATAGTGGAGATAAATGAAATATTAATATTAGAAAAATATCAAATGAAAGAGATGAGATAATATCGTTATTTCCTTTAATTTCCACATATAAATTCTCCCTCTCCATGGATTTCATTCCATATATTACATATTTATAGCCATAAAAATAACTTTTCAAGTCACTAAAGATCATTAATTATCATTCTAGAAAATACAATATTCAAATTTAGAATTTATAAGAATTTGCCCCATTTCCCACAAGCTTAAATTCTCAAAAATCTACATCAATTTCCAACACTCCCACTTGATGAATGTTGAACCTTGAGTGGTATTTTTATCATTTTGATTATCATAAATAATTGGGCAATAAGGAATTTAACCACATTTTGTGTTCTAAGTGTGTTAAATAGGTTACATATTCCTAAAACCATGAAGCAAGTTGATTTAAATTGGTTGAAGTTCAAAAGAATAAAAATCAATAAAGATTTACCCTCGTGAAGCAGATATTCATGCCAGTGAACAATGTCATGCCTGTGGTGAAGAATCGCCACAACCGTAGAAAGATAAATTCACACCCATGACTCATTGGTAACACCTATGAATGAGTTAGCACCAAGACTATTCTTTCACATGTTCACGATAGCGAAGCATTGGACCACTCATAAAGCTTTACTAAGTCACATCCATGAACATTAAGTCATGCTCGTGAACCTGGAAAGAAAAGTTATCAGGTGCAAACAGAAAAATTGTTGAACAGCATTTCTGCATCACATGCATCCCAAACGACTATATTTTTTAGGGGAAGTATAAATACAACATATCTATGACTTCCAAAGGTTAGAAAAACAAGTGAAAGCATGCATTCAATTTTCTAATCTTGTATAGCCTTGTACATTTAAATCATTTCACCATTCTTATCTTTTACTTGTAAAAACCATAATTTCTTAGAATTGTTAAGTTTTTTGGTTGATGAGTGTTTTATTATTGCAATCAATTACTCAAAAGTAGTTGGGTTGTGAGTGAAACATTTGAAAGGGTTTTTATGTGAGTCATAAAAACACAAGGATTTAGTTATTGTGTTAGCCATTAAAATACAAGGGTTTTTCTGGGTTAGGTGTTAATCAAGAGAGAAACATCATAGTTGGGAGTGAGTTAGGAAAAAACCTAGTTGTAACACTTTGAGTGTTAGTGAAATACTCAATTGAGATTAAAGAGAGGAGTAGGGTTTATTAATACCCGAACCTCTATAAATCTTGTGTGCCAAATTTCTCTTTCTCTCTCATAAATTATTATGTGGTAAACTTGCCTTAAGAAAAAATTTTAATTATCAACCAATTCAACCCCCTTTCTTGCTTATTGTATCAAATTATGATCAATAAAGGGTTTCATAATTTCAAGCATTTCTTTCATAAAGCAAACTATGTGAATTGGAAATTCAAGATGGAAACTTATCTTACTAGTGAGGGAGTAGATGTTTGGGATATCATTCAAAAGGAATGGACACCTCCAACAAGAAGGAATGTCGAAAGAGAACATGAAATCATTCCAAGAGATGATTGGACCGAGCCCCAAAAGAGAGCTAATGGAAAAAACAAAAAATCCATGATCATTCTAATAAGCTCTCTAACACTTAAAGAGTGTGGTAGAATCCAACATTGTCCAACCATTTACTCCATTTAGAAAAAATTGGAAAACTACCATGAAGGCACAAAATAAGTAAAGTCCAAGAAGGTTCAACTTCTTGTCATCGAATATGAGCTCTTCAAGATGAAGCCCAATGAGACCATAACCAAAATGACCAATCTACTTTTTGCTATTGTCAATGGCATGGGAGAGCTTGCAAATCATTATAACTTAGAAGATGTAAATAACAAGATTCTAAAGAGTCTTCCTATGAAAGATTATGGCTTAAGGGTTATGGGTATTGAGAAAGCCAATGAAGACTTGAGCATAATTCCTACCGATGTACTTACTAGCAAACTCCTCACTGATGAAATGGCTCTAGTAAGAAAAAGAAAGCTTGAAGGAGAAAAGGAGAAGAGAAAGCCTCTAGCACTTATAGCTTCAACCTCCATGCTTATAGTTGAAGATATCCTTAGTGATGAAGAGTTGGTTTATGAAGAAGATGATCAAATTTCATTTCTTTTAAAGAGAATCAAGAGGTTGATCATCCATAAGTATGGCTTAATTAAGAACTACAAGCAAAGAGCCTCAAGATTCGCTCCTAAAAACTCCTTGTCCAACAAAGGAAAAGAGGAAGTCGAATGCTATGAGTGTGGAAAGAAGGGACACATTAGATTAGAATGCCCCATGGTTAAGAAGAAGAGGAGACCCAATAAAGAAAATGAAGAAAAGGGTCACAAAGCCACTAGGGATGATAAAACCTCATCACTCATTGAAGAAGAAGATGATGACATGGCTAACTTGTGCTACATGGCTATTGAGAATAACTCTAATAATGAGATATGCTCTACATCCCAACCTTGTGATGACTTGTATGATTTAATTGATGATGATGATGATGATGATGATATAGTTGAAGTACTAAACCTAGAAATAGAAAGAAATAAAATGAAACTTGATCTTGATAGAAAAAATAACTCTAAACTCAAAAAAGATTTTAATGACCTTCAAAAGGTAGTTAAAAAGCTAAAAACCTCAAATGACTGCTTAAAAAAGTCATTGGATGAGATTTCCTCAAAACCCTTAACCAATTCTCTTTTAAAAGAAAATAATTCATTGAAAAATGAGGTTGAAGAGCTTAGAAACTATATTTCTAGATTTCACAAAGGGAATGAGAGTTTAGACACTCTAATCATATCTCAAAGACCTCCCTTAGTGCAACATGGTCTAGGCTTCAATAGAGCATTATCATCCTTTAAAACACAAACTTCTACCATTGAGGTAATAACCTCATGAGCTAATTACAAATCACACACAAAACCCTCTACTAAAAATAAGAGTAAAAGGGTCACATGGTCTAAGAGAAAAATCTCAAAAAGGCCAATCATGTTTTCTTATACAAGAATCATGCACCTAAGAAAGCACCAAAAATACATGAATGTTTATGTCATTGTGTGCATACTCCTCCTAAAAGAATAGTAAAGCCTAAACTTATTGCAAAGTGGAAAAGCATAGTTAAATCTAAATAATGTCACTATTGCATGAAGCTTGGACATATAAACAAACATTTTTTTATAAGGAAGGCTCATTGGAAAACTTCTAGTGCTAACTCCCAAGGACCCAAGTTCATTTGGGTACCTAAAAACCAAACCTAAATTGTTATTTTATAGTTGTGCCTCAAGTTCGCATCAATGGAAAACGTTTGACTAATGGATAGTGAATGCTCAAGTTACATGACCAGAAATATAAGCTTTTTTCACTCAAATCAAAAGAATTGATGGTGGTAAGGTAGCTTTTGGAAACAATGTCACGGGTAAGGTAATTGGCATTGGCTAAATTAGTTTGAATAATGCTTCCTTAATTGAAAATGTTTTACTTATTGATGGTTTAAAACATAATTTATTAAGTGTAAGTCAATTATGTGATTGTTGATGATTACTCTAGATTTACTTAGGTAATTTTCTTAGCTCAAAAGAGAAGCCTTTGAATCCTTTAAAAACTTTGCAAAAATAATTCAAAATTAAAAAGGATAATTTATTTCTAAAATAAGAAGTGATCATGGCAAAGAATTTGAAAATGAGAATTTTGAAAATTTTTGTTTAAAATATGGTATTTCTCATAATGTTTCAACTCCTAGAACATCTCAATAAAATGGGATTGTCGAAAGGAAAAGTGGAACTCTAATTGAGATGACTAGAACAATGCTCAAATAGTATAGTTTACCAACCCACTTTTGGTCCAAAGCTACTATTACCGTATGTTATATTTCTAACTGAGTTTTCAAAAGGCCAATCTTAAATAAAACCTCTTTTGAGCTATGGAATGGAAGAAAACTCCTTATCTCATATTTTATATTATTTGGATGCAAGTGTTTTATAGTAAATACCAAGGATAATCTTGGAAATTTTACTTCTAAATCCTATGAAGGTATCTTTTTAGGATACTCCACAACTAGCAAAACTTATAGAGTCTTTAACAAATGATCATTAGTTGTAGAAGAGTCTATACATGTTGTTTTTTTTATGAATCTAGTAAACTTAATCCTGTGAAATGTAGTGCTTTTGATGATATTATAGGTACAATGGATAAGCTTGTCTTGATTATTAAGAGGATTGTGAGACCTCAAGAGAGATGATAATGATGATCAAAAAGAGCAACAACAAGAGGAGCATCAAGATCATCTACTACCTCAAGCTCAAGAGCAAGGCACCCAAAAGCTTCAAAAGGAATGGAAATTCATAAGAAATCATCCTATGGAACAAATCATTGGTGATCCCATCGGGAGCGTAAGTACTTAATCTAATCTTAAGTTTTTAGATTCTAACCTAGCCTTTGTATCTCAAATTGAGCCAAAAAAATATTAATGAGGCTCTTAGCGATGAGAGTTGGGTGATGGCTATGCAAAAGGAACTCAACGAATTTGAGAGAAATAAGATTTAGACCTTAGTTCCAAGACCTAAGGACTAAGCAATCATTAGTAGTAAATGGGTCTTTAGGAACAAGATAGATGAGCAAGGTCATATAAATATAAATAAAGCTAGATTGGTTGCCAAAGGGTACAACCTAGAGGAAATCATAGATTATGATGAGACATATGCTCCAGTGGCTAGATTAGAAGCAATCAGAATTCTTTTAGCATTTGCATGCTATATGAACTTTAAAATTTTTCAAATATATGTCAAATGTGCCTTGTCATATTACTTGTTCAAATTTATGTTAAAGATATTATCATTGGTTCTACTAATGAATTGCTTTGTCAAGAATTTGCTAGATCTATGATTAGAGAATTTGGAATGAGCATGATGGGAGAGCTCAAATTATTTCTTGGTCTTTAAATCAAAAGAAGTAAGGATGACATCTTCATCAACCAATCCAAGTACACCAAAAAGCTATTAAAGAAATTTGGAATGGAAGGATGTAAAAAAGGCAAAACTCCAATGGTCACATCAACCAAATTGGACAAAGATGAGAAGGGTAAGGCTATAGATGAAAAAGCTTTATAGAGGTATGATCAGATCTCTTTTAGACCTTACCTCTTTTAGACCTAATAAAATGTATAGTGTATGCTTATGTGTTAGATTTCAATCATGTCCTAAAAAATCTCATTTGCATGTTATGAAAAGAATTTTAAAATATATACAAGGCACAATGCACTTAGGCTTATGCTATCTTAGAAACACTTCATTTCATATCATTGGTTTTTTAAATGCCGATTATGTCGGAAGTCTTCTAGGTAGAAAAAGCACATCAGAAACTTGTCATTTCATTAATGAATGTTTAGTTTCTTGGTTTAGCAAGAAACAAGTTTTGGTTGCCTTGTCCACTGTTGAAGCAGAATATGTAGCAGTGAGTTGTTCTTGCACTCAAGTTCCTTCGATGAGACAATAACTCAAGAATTATGATCAAGTGATTGATAAAATTCCCATCAAATATGACAATACAAGTGCTATAAATCTTTCTAAAAATCCCATTAATCATTCTAGGAGCAAACACATAGACCTTAGGCACCATTTTATAAGAGATCATATCCAAAATGGTGATGTTGTGTTAGAATTTATTGACACAAACAATCAATTGGCTAACATTTTCACCAAGCCTCTCAATGATGAAAGGTTTTGTTTTATAAAAAAGGAACTTGGTATGCTTGATGAAAGCACATTGTCTTAAAATTATTTTTAACAAGAATTGCATTAACTTTGCTTAATTGTGTATCTTTGATGTTCAAATTTGTGAACCATGAGTAATATTTCATATAATTGAAGATTTGCATGTTCAAATTGTGTGATGAATGATTATCTGTCATGAAAAAGCATGTTTAATTTGCTTAGGAAGGAATAATGTATCACATCCTTTTCAATGTGATACAAACCAATCTTCTCAATGTTCTACCCTGGCATTTCCATCAGAAGTATGCTTCTCTAAAGAAGCAGCCTATTTTGTCCACCCTGACATTCTGTAGCACCCTCTCAAGCAAATCCATCAGATTAACATGATTAAATGAGTGGATGCTACATGACCTGTGTGTGGAAAACCTGTGAAAATTTAAAACTTTTCTTTGCATTATGGCCATGATGACTTTGATAAAACATACAGTTGAAGAAATGATTGACTTAATATTTAAATTTCATTTCATAAATAAAACATGTTAACCCTTGACAAAGGGTTTACAAAAATACATGTCCTTAATAGGGAATTACATAATTGTTCAACATTGACATGTATACAAGTAAGCAACCCCCTTATTATGACATGTACATAAAATGCAAAAATGCAACAAGTGCTATCATCGACCTATGTAGGGTCTGATCTAATATCTCTAATGTCTATGCTACTTCTCTTGTTCAACTTCCACTTATCTACATGGCTCAGACCTACGTGGGGAGAACACTCACATGCTAAGATACTGAAAACTTAGCAGTACATATAGGCATAGAAATTTATTTACAATTATACATTATACGTATTTCATGGCATCATGTAAGAATATTATGGCATGACAATAGAATCATAATAGCATATAGACTATCTTACATTGTGCAAGTATAATTTGTTTAACATATATAATGATAACTATAGCATGTAGCATTTCATTATGTGTATAAACTTACTTGCATACTTATGACTTTGCATTCATTTTATGATATTGTATTCTTTACTTACTTTAACATATTTGATACAACAACTCTCAACACCGACTGTTCATATACGAGTTGTGGACAGGGCTGCTCTCCGAGCTTAAGCCACCTTGCCACTTTGTATTTCTCCTTAAACCACATATTGCAAAATTATTTGTCACTATCAAAAAGGGGGAGATTGTTGAACTTTGAGGGGTATTTCCATCATTTTGATGATCACAAATAATTAGGCAATAAGAAATTTAACCATATTTTGTATTCTAAATGTGTTGACAAGTTACATATTCCTAAGACTATGAAGCAATTTGGTTGAAATTGGTTGAAGTTCAAAATAGTGAAAATCAGCAAAGATTCACGCCCGTGAAGTAAAGATTCACACCAGTGAACAATGTGACGCCTGTGGTGAAGAATCGGCACAACCATCAAAAGAGAAATTCACGTCCGTGACCCATGGGTAATGCCCGTGAATGAGTTAGTGCCAAGACTATTATTTCAAATGTTTATGATAGTGAAGCATTGGACCACCCGTGAAGCTTGACTAAGTCACTCCCGTGAAGAAATGTGTCATGCCCATGAAAGACTTCTCATTTTTGGACAGAACCATTTACAGTCAGCTTCACCACTTCAGTTATGGCTATGAAGAACAGTCACACACATGAACATTAAATCATGCTTGTGAACCTAAAAAGAGAAAGTTGTTAGGGAAAAACTAGAAAGTTATTAGACGGACATTTTTGCATTAAATGCATCCCAAACAGCTATATATTTGTTAGGAAAAGTATAAATACAACATATTTATGACTTCCAAAGGTTAGAAACACAAGTGAAAATGCGCATTCAATTTTCTCATCTTGTATAGCCTTGAACATTTAATTCATTTCACCATTCTTATCTTTTATCTTGTAAGAACCATAATTGCTTAGAATTGTTAAGCTTTTTAATTGGTGAGTGTTTTATTATTGTAATCAATTACTTAAAAGTGAGTTTGAGTGAGTTGGGTTATGAGTTAAATATTTATAAGGATTTTTGTGTGAGCCATTAAAATACAAGGATTTGGTTATTGTGTTAGCCATTAAAATACAAGGGTTTTCTGGATTATGTGTTAGCCAAGAGAGAAACACCATAGTTGGGAGTGAGCTAGGAAAAACTCCATTTGTAACACTTTGAGTATTAGTGAAATACCCAATTAAGATTGGAGAAAAGACTAGGGTTTGTGAATATCCAAACCTCTGTAAATCTTATGTGTCAAATTTATCTCTATCACACAAATCATTCTTTGGTAAAATTGCCTCAAGGAAAATTTTTAATTAACAACCAATTCAATCCCCTTTCTTGGTTATTGGTTTGGACAATAATGAACATTTTTGCTGAAACTGAACAATCCTATCAAACAAATAACTATTACACTAGAAGAATAATGTTGATCTTAATTAAATGATTAGTGTATATTAGAAAACGTATTAGAAACCTTCTTAGAAAGCCAATTTGCTAAAATCTAAATTCCTTCCTCGAACATAGATTTCCAATTTATAGACATGTTGATCCCTTATATCATAGAAATAAGTTTATAGACATGACGACCTTTCAAACATAAAATTTCAATTTATGTATATGATGGTCCCTTGTACTTAGAAATTAAGTTTATAGATATGACCATCCCATGAACATAGGATTCCAGTTTCTGGATTTGATGCCTCGAATCAAAGATTTACAGTTTAAGGACATTGTCGGTCCATTAAAATATAGTAATCAATTTAAGGATATATTGATTCATTTACCATAGAAAGTTAGTTTAAAGACATAAGGTTCATCCACTATTAAAATGCAAATATAGACATAAGCCATGAAACATTGTAAACATGAAGAACTAATTTGAAGGATGATTAGAATCAAAAGGACATAGACATGAATAGGGATTAAACCATGGAACCCACTTTTTTTGTTTTCACTTTAAAACCAAATTTCCTAAAAACTAAAAAAAAACTTATGCTCATAAATCCCTCAAGAAGAACATAGCTCTGATATAACTTTGTTGGATTTAAAAATGCTCTGATACCATTTATTAGGATTAGAGAATCCATATTTGAAAAGTCTTTTAGCACTTGTTTAAAATAGAGAATCCATATTTGAAAAGTCTTTTACCACTTGTTTAAAATAAAGAATCAAATTGGAACACATATCAAATTAGAAACCAATTATAATAAACATTAAAATATATCAATTAGAGAAACTAGAGAAAAACAGACAAAATATCATTCATAGGAAGTAGAAAGCTAGAATGGATGATAACTATGGATCAGAAAAAATAAGAAATGCTAAAAATTTAATAGACAATCCAAATAGAAATAAACAACTCAAACACAAGTACCATTTGTTAGGTTTGAATAAAGGAGTAAGAACATATAAATCAGAAACTTGGTTTCTTTTTATTCTTCTTTTTCTTCATGCTGGAGATAAGTGAAATATTAATATGAAAACATATAAAATGGAAGATATGAGAGAATATCTTTATTTTCTTTAATTTTCACACGCAAAGTCTCCCTTTCTACCTATTAGGTTCCATATATTACATATTTATATCTATAAATATAACTTTCCAATTCCCTAAAAAACATTAATTATCATTACAGAAAATACAAAAGTAAAATTTAGAATTTCTAAAATTTGCCCTAATTTCTCATATGTTTAAATTCTCAAAAATTTACATCAATTTCCAATAAAGTAATATAAATTTTATTTGTTAGCAAAAGGAGAAAATTTAAACATATGAGAAATTTAAACGCCCCAAGGTGAAAGTTGGTCTAATTGAGCCCTTATGATGGATAATGTGTTCAAATTGACTCATGGTCATTATCCTCGTTGTCCTTTAATATTTTCTTGCTTACTGAACTCTAATTATTTGGCACGTGCCAACTTCATTTTACCACTTTCCCACAATTTGCTCTCTCCTCTTCTTCTCTTTCTTTCTTTTTTCTTTTTTTTTTTTATTTCTTTCTCCTCCTTCATGATTTATCTCTCTCTCTCTCTCTCTCTCTCTCTCTCAGGCCTTTTCCCTCCTCTTCCCTAATTGTTGTTATAGTGCCCTCTTGCCTAACCAAGATTAACTCGATTAAACGAGCAAATGCTACATGACCTATGTGCAGAAAAATTGTAAAACTTTAAAACTTTTTTTTGCATCATGGCCATGATGACTTCCATAAAATATACAGTAAAAGAAATACTTGAGTTAATATTTAAATTCCATTTCACAAATAAAACATGTCAACCATTGACAAGGGCTTAAAAAATACATATCCTTAATAAGGAATTACATAATTGTTCAACATTGACATGTATACAAGTAAACAACCCCCTTACTATGACATGTACATAAAATGCAAAAGTGCAATATGTACTATCACCGACCCGCGTAGGGTCTGATCTGATGTCTCTTATGTCTGGACTGTTTCTCTTATTCAACTTCTACTTATCTATAAGGCTATGACCTACGTGGGGAGAACACCCACACGCTAAGCTATTGAAAGCTTAATGGTATATATAGGCATAGAAATTCACTTACAATTATACATTATACATATTTCATGGCATCATGTAAGAATATCATGGCATGACAATAGAATCATAATATCATATAGACTATCTTACCTTGTGGAAGTATAATTCATTGAACATATATAATGATAACTATAGCATGTAACATTTCACTATGTGTATAAACCTACTTGCATACTTCTATCTTTGCATTAATTTCATGTTACTGTATTCTTTACTTACTTTAACATATTTGATATTATTGCCCAACAACTCTCAACACTGACTGTTCGGATAAGGGCTATGAACAGGGATGCTCTCTGAGCTTAAGCCACCTTGCCACTATCTATAAACATGTCCAATCCAGGTTCCTCAAGTCAATGGCACCAGTCCAAGCTAGCCATATTGACTAAGTAAAAATATAGCTTTTGCATGTAATATCATCTGTAATAACATGTGCCAATCCAGACTCCTCAAGTCAATGGTGTTCTCCGAGCTTAAGCCATATTGACTGGGTAAACATATAAATACGGTACCATACACCCCCTTAATAGTGCACCATATATCCTACTACTAGTCTTAGTATCGATATGGGCTTAAGTTGTTCATATTGCCTTTATTTCACTTCAATATAGCATTCATATCACATGGCCATTGCATTGAAACAATTTGTAAATCTCATTTAAAGCAAGCTTCACAAGTGTGAACTACATGTTCATGACCACAAAGGTTCATTCACGGGCACTCATACTCATGAACCAAACTGTGAACTATATCGTAAATGCTTCTGTCCATTTTGTGCACTTTCTTCACGGGGATGAACAATATAATCATGGGCGTGATATTGTTCATAAGATGAGATTCACGGTCATCAACACCTAATCACGGGCGTGAATCTGGATTTTCCAGTAGTTGACAACATTAAAAAAATACATTCATTACAAGTGATATGCAAGGCTCTAAGGATTGTCCCATGACAACCTTTTCCTATCAATATTCTCATCACATCATGTATTAAAACATGTTAAAGGATCATTCAATTTACATAATCACTACACTTACAATTTCCTTATTCACCAACTATTCTTTTTAAGCATTTATGCTTTCATATACATTTAATCATTTCTTACTTACCTCCTTCACCCATTAGGCATCATCATTTATTTTTTCATAAATGCCTCTTTAGGCACATTTATTACATATACATTACAAACATAAATATTGCTTATTCAAGGCATACTTACATTTATAGCATTTCATACTCAAAATCCTATCTCATGGCATTAATTACCCCATTTGAACTTGGCATTTAGCATTTAAAGCATACAACTCAATCATCACTTAATTAACACTCAACATGTCATACTTGGAAATTTGAATGTGTATATGTACATACCTCTATTGGAGTCTCAAAAACCAAGCTTTTCTCAAGCTTGCTTATCTTTTTAATGGATTTCACCACCTCCCCTTTCAACACCTATCATGTATAACATAGTTATATCAAAATCTATAACCCATGAACCTTGCCTTTAAATCAATAAAGCCTAAAACCCTAACATTAATCCTTTCAACATCCTTAAACTCATATAACCCCTTACTAACACATGTTATAACTTTTAAACAACTTAAATAAGGGTCTTTACTCTTGATCTCTCAGGATTTAGCCTTAACCTAACCCATTTGGAAATGAGTCTCTACCATAAACAAATCATACATGATTAAAGCTATGAAAGCTTGTAAAGAAGAAGGAGAAATGTTATTCCTTACCTTACTCAAAAGAAATACAGATGGGATGGAAGATTCGACTTCTATCTTCCTCCTAGGGTTCGTTCTTCTCAAGAACACCACCTTCCTTGCACTGTCTTTTCCTAATAACTTGATGGAACCTTGATCTTTTGCTTTAGTTTAGATATATAAGGTTGGGAATCAAAAAGAAACATCAGTTATTGGCCTCTAGTATGAGAAAATCTTGAATTCTTGGGGTTCCCTTTTGAGTTTTAGGTCGTGGATGGAAAAAATTACAATTGATACGATTTTATATATGACAATGTTCACCGTGAATATGTTAAATCCCAAAATTCCATCTCATGATGGTTCACAGTTGTGAAAGAGCAGTCACGGGCGTGAACCCTATGACATTTCATTTTCTTATTTCTTTTCAACTCTTGTCCCATAACTTTTAAACATACTTATCTTTTCTAAATCCGTATTAATTACTAGGTCCTAATTACAAGTGTTATAGTTGTTTCTATTCCTTCTAGCTTATGAATGAGAAAATGCATTTACAAAGTGGATTTCGATGAAACAAACCCATATGTTGTGCAAACTTAATGAAGATGATAAACAAATTGTCATCATTTTGGCTATAAACTTAATATAAAGAGGAAAAAGATAATGAAAGATGAGAAATGAAATGCAAAAAAAGAGATAGGGGGAGAGAGAGAGATGGAGAGATAGAGTTTATAAATGTATTGTATGGAAAAAAAAGGAATGAGAGATGTCAGTGTGATATATAGTGATGTAATGTAGCAATCTAAACCTCAATTTAAAAGTCAACTACTATTACTAATACACGCTCTCCTTCTATGATCTGAACTTTGTAATGACTAATTAATGCCCAGCAAAATGATTCCTCCTACCCTTTTCAGTCTTCACTCATGCATCCTTCTACTGTCATATTCACCCTTTTAATTAGCCTCAATTTGAGCCATAAATACCTTGTAACACCTCCATATATAGTTGGATTATGGAGATATCACATTATCTTACTCAAATCAAGAAAATTTAAAACTTTTTAAAACATGATTAATATGTAGACAGAACTTTTTCCTTTGTTTAACAAATAAATATTTAGCAATCAAGTTACCATTTTAAACTTTGAGGGAATATTAAATTTCATTCTTGCAGTCTTATATACAAAACTATTATGGAAGCTAAATAAAAATTATAAAACATAAGCTTTGCAAAATATACCATCAAATATAACAAAATAAATATTTAGGCTTTAACTAACCCTTAAGATTTACAAAAGAGTTAACATCAAATTACAACTTCATAATAATAATAATAACATACCTAAATGTTAAAAATATGTTCTCAAAAGACATTTACAAATCATCAATGTATATTAAAATACTTGT
The DNA here is from genome assembly GCA_023653625.1 of Triadica sebifera. Lineage (NCBI taxonomy): Eukaryota > Viridiplantae > Streptophyta > Magnoliopsida > Malpighiales > Euphorbiaceae > Triadica > Triadica sebifera. Next base: position 10,007,301 of record CM042898.1, on the reverse strand, counting down.
GATAGCCCATTTTTCCCATGACATACACAAAAACAAAAGTGTCATGAAATGATTACCAACACGAAATGATGGATTTGTCCTATTTGACTCTTGGTAAACTCTTCTTTTCTCTCTTTCAACCTTTCTTATCTACACGCTTTGATCCTTCACACAAGAAGCAATCCACTCGCTAAGTAATTATGCTTAGTTGTACACAAAGGCATACAATCATACAAACAAAGAACATTCATTCATACATATATATATATATATATACAAAACTTATGTATTTTGATCATTTAATAGCAATATATCTCATGACACATTACATCATGGCATACATTTTCATACAACCTTTACCTTTTGAGATCTTGTACAAGATAGGACATCATATTAACTAGCATTATATATATATATATATATATATATATATATATATATATATATATATATCATGCTCAAGGATGTCTTCAAAGTCGATATGTCAAATCATACATGTAATCTAATAACATTTATATAATTTAACCATGATGTAAATCTTGCAATTAAGTTATTTTTTATTTATTGGATCACCCATGACACTTTAAACTGCACTATATTGGATACAGGGTGGCTGATTGCAACCTAATATTATTCATACAAGCTGAATCAGTCAAAAGCACTAACAAAAGTTTAAGACCCTATGAACACATATTATAATCATTCATGTATGCTTTTATGGATGAAGAGCTCTCACAAAAGTTTAAGACCCCTTTGTCCACATATCATAATCGTTCATACGGACTATTACAAATTTAGAGCACTCATGCAAGGTTAAGATCCCCTAATCGTAAGTTTATATTTCATTGTATTGATTAATCCCTTAATGACATGTCATTTATCCTATAACTCTAGTCCTAAGTTAGAGTAATGAGCTTATATAGTTTAGATTCATGTATCACATATTCTCATTAGCAAATCATTGTATGCTCATATCATATATCATCATCATCATCCCATACCTTCTTTATGAAAGATAGGTTCACATACAGAAATCATGCCTCATGTTATACATATGTTTGCATCATACAATATAACATCATGATCTTATATCATGTAATTGTTGATATCATATCATAGTTATCATTGATTTCAATTTCATAATATTTATATCATGCATCTAAGAGTGATCCATTAATAATTCATACATATAATTTAAATATTTTGTGGTAAACCAAAATCGTAGTCATTCTAACTTCATATGCAATCTACCGAAACACACTATGAGCATTTACACATGTTTTTAACCACTCATTATGCATCAATTCCTCAATCTTAGCATTTTCATAAAAAATGTAACTCAATGCCTCATACATCAAATTCGAGTCCAACCAATCAGATCACATAACATGAATTGGTCAAAATTTACTTCCCGTGCCTAAAAAATATTCCTAGTTTAAGTTATCACACTAAAAGGTCTCTCATAAGGCCACAACAAGTCATATTCATGCATTTTATCAAACATATTCATCCATTCAATATATGTATATGAAAATCATCAAGCAATCAACTTTATCATTTCAAGGCATATAAATATCTTCACAACATGCCAAAAATGGTATTGGATGCCAATGTATACATACATCTATCTTAGAACCTCAAAATACTCTCTAGCATATTCAATCTTCTCTTTCCTTTTGGAGGTTGTTTCCAACACTACTTGGTGTTACTAAGGCATCAAGACAACTATTTTACTTCCTAGTACTCACATAGGGTTAATAACAAAAATTGTACCAAAACTTATCACTTTGTTACAAATTAGTACCAAACCTTTTAATTATTATAGATTGATACCAAAAGTTTTGAAAATATTGCAATGTGGTACTTGAAGTCAATTTTTGGTTAAAAAAGATAATGTGATAGCTTTGAAAATACAATTTCTTGTGACATGGCATGCTGAAGTGGCATGTTGACCAGCTGCCACATCATCTTTTCTAACCAAAAATTAACTTTAGGTACAACATTACAACATTTTTAAAAATTTTGGTACCTGTTAACCTTAAGGGGTATTTCTGTCATTTTGATGATAATAAATAATATAGCAATATTGTATTTAACATACTTGTTTTTGTAAGTATATTATACAGGACATGAATTAAAATAGCAAGAATGGAGAATTGGAAGAATAATCCTTCAGAAACTAAAAGCAAGAAGTAGCATGTTCACTGCCGTGACTCTAGGAGTCACTCCCGTGAACAAAGCTAGTCGTTACCAAAACCAACATTTGAAGTTCACGGCCATGAAGGAAGAACAAATCGTGAAGTAAGCATTTCAGTCACCCCCGTGAATGATGGTGTCACCCCCGTGAATGATTCTTTCAATTTCAACCAGAGAGCTTCACGACTAGAGTCGCCACTTGGGTCACGGCTGGGAAGATGTTCACCCCCGTGAATGATGGTGTCACCCCCGTGAATGATTCTTTCAATTTCATCCAGAGAGCTTCACAACCAGAGTCACCACTTGGTTCACGGCTGGGAAGAGTGTCACGTCCGTGACTGATTAAAGTCACGCCCGTGACTCCATATGTCAAAACATACCAGAGAGCTTCACGACCAAGGTCACCACTTCAGTCACGGCTTGGGAAGAACTGTCACCCCCGTGACAAGCATATTCACGCCCGTGAACAATGAAAGAGAAAAATGTCAGGCGCGATTTTTTGGTTGGTATAACGGCTAGTTTCTTATTTAATGCACCCCAATGGCTATATTCAGCCATGGGAGTATAAATGGAAGTCATTTATACATTAAGATGCAAGAGGATGATAAGAGAATGACAAGAAAAACAAAAGATTAGCATATACTTCAAATTACAAGCTATCTTGTACTTTTATACTTTGAGAACAAATTCATTCTCTGTAAAAATCTTTTTGCTCCTCATGTTTGAGCAATAAAGATTTATAAGTGGTTCTCTCTATAATATTTACTCAAGTGAGCATTAGGTAGTTTTGGGTTAAGAGTAGAACACTTGTAAGGATTAGTTGTGTGAACCTCCAAAACACAAATTAAAAGGTTGTTTGTGTGAGCCTGTAAAACACAAAGTGTAGGTTGTTTGTGTGAGCCTGTAAAACACAAAGTGTAGGTTGTTTGTGTGAGCCTGTAAAACACAAAGGAATTGGTTATTGTGTGAGCCATTAAAACACAAGGAATTTCTGGGTTAGGTGTGAGCCATTGTGAGAAACACCATAGTTGGGAGTGAGCTTGTAAAACTCCATTGTAACACTTAGTGTGTTAGTGAAACTCCCAATTGCGATTGGGGAGAGGATTAGGGTTTGTTAATACCCGAACCTCTATAAATCTTTGTGTCTTATTTTCTCTATCCCTTCTAAAATTAACAATTTTATTTCTGCACCTTAAAGTTTAATTTTTGAAACTCCAATTCAACCCCCCCCTTCTTGGTCTAATATCTGGGCAACAATTGGTATCAAAGCCTTGTCTAGCATCAAAGCCTAAAAAGCACTAGTAAAGAGTTAGATATGGCCAGTGAAGGATTCCAAAGTCTCAAACCTTACTTTGATGGAGCAAACTATGCCCATTGGAAGTTTAGGATGGAGACATACATGGATAGTGAAGGAATTGAAGTCTGGGATAGTGTACGAAAAGAATGGACACCACCAACCAGAAGAGGAGCTGATGGTGAAGAGGAAATCCTATCAAGAGATGATTGGACTGAGCCCCAAAGAAGAGCAAATTTCAAAAACAAGAGGGCAATGACAATTCTATCAAGCTCATTATCTATTGAAGAATGTGGGAGAATACAACATTGCTCAACAACATTTAGTATGTGGAAGACATTGGAGAACTATCATGAGGGAACTAAGCAAGTCAAATCCAAGAAGATTCAACTTCTAACCTCAGAATATGAGCTCTTCAAGATGAAATCAAATGAGTCAATCACTGACATGACTAACCGTCTTCTATCCATTATAAATGGAATGAGGAAACTTGGGAAGCATCTGAGCTTGGAAGATATAAACAATAAAATCCTGAGAAGTCTTCCTCTTAAAGACTATGGTTCAAGAGTTGCTGGCATAGAAGAAGCAAATGAAGATATGAGCATCATGAATACTAATGTGCTGATTGGCAAGCTTCTCACACATGAGATGGCAGTAAAGAGAGATAGAGAGCTTGAAGCAGAGCCAGAGAAAAGAAAACCCTTAGCACTTAAAGCCTCTACTTCAAAATCTCAAGAAGAAAGTGAAGATGATGAAGAAGTGAGTGATGATGAAAATGAGGACATCGCTATGCTTTCAAGGAGATTAAAAAGAATCATTGAAAAGAAAGTGAGCAATTCCAGAAAATTCAGGCAGAGAAACCTCAAACAAACTTCTAATGAAACACATAGAAGTAAGGAAGAGGTGAAATGTTATGAATGTGGAAAGAAAGGACATATCAAACCAGAATGTCCAAGACTCAAGAAGCATAAGAGCAAATATCAAAGAGACAATGGGGAGAAAGGTCACAAAGCCACATGGGATGACGAAAGCTCTTCAAGTGAAAAAGATGATAATGAAAGTGAAGAGGTCAACCTATGTTTCATGGCTATTGAGGATCACATCTCGGATAAGGTAAGATCACTACACTCATACTCTTTTAATAATGATAGTAGTGATAATGATAGTGATAGTGATGATGATGATGATGATGAGCAAAGCCTAATAGAAGAATTAAATATAGAATTAAAGAAATATAGAACTAAATTTAGTATCTATAGAAATAATATCTCTAATTTGAAAAATAAGATAGATGGCTTAGAAAAGGAAAACATAAAGCTTAAATCATCTAATGAATCTCTTCAAAAGTCATTAGATGAATACTCATCAAGACCCTCAACAGCTTCACAATTAAAAGAAAATAATACTTTGAAAAATGAAGTTGAAGAACTTAAAGATTCCATCTCTAAATTTCACAAGGGTAAAGAAAGCTTAGATACTCTTATTGTGTCTCAAAGACCACCTTTAGTTAGACATGGTCTAGGGTTTAAGGACACATCATCATCTTCTCACAAAACTATATTTGTAAAATCTAAAGAATCTCACATCTCCACACCTGTTAGAACAACTCCAAGAAATAAGCATGTTAAACCTTCTATACAGAAAAAGAATAATCATGCCTTTATGTATAAGGAGTATGCATCTAGAAAAATGAAAATTAATCATGATTGTGCATGCCATTGTTCTCAAAATCAGTCTAATAAAAGTATGGCATTCACATACATTGTAAGACCAAAAAGCAAGTTTAGACCGAAACAATGTAATTATTGTATGGAAATAGGTCACATAAATAAACATTGTTGGATAAGGAAGGCTCATTGGCAACCTTCATGTGCTAACCCCCAAGGACCCAAACTCATTTGGGTACCTAAACATCATACTTGATTTGTAACTCTGTAGGTATGCCTCAAGTCCACAATAAACAAAAATGCATGGCTAGTAGACAGTGGATGCTCAAGGCATATGACAGGAGACAAAGAACTCTTCAATGAAATCAAAAGTATGGATGGAGGTAAAGTTACCTTTGGAAACAATGCAAAGGGTAAGGTAATTGGCATTGGTTCTATTGGTGTTAATGGTACTACTTTTATTAAGGATGTTTTACTTGTTGATGGCTTAAAACATAACTTGCTAACTGTATGTCAATTATGTGATAAAGGAAACAAAGTAATTTTTACCTCAAATGAATGTCTTGTAATCTCTATTGATGGTCAAGAAATATTTAAAGGAAATAGAGATATCAATACATACATAATAAACTTACATGAACTCTCTAACCATTCCTCTAAGTGTCTTGTGACTACTAGTGATGAATCTTGGCTGTGGCATAGAAGACTTGGTCATACTAACATGGACTTAATACAAAGTCTCAGCACAGGAGAGCTAGTAAAAGGATTACCAAGAGTTAAATATGAAAAAGGCAAGACATGTGAACCTTGTCAAAGAGGAAAGCAGCACAAGTCATCTTTCAAAGCCAAAAACATAGTAAGTACTTCAAAACCTCTTCAACTCATACATTTAGACTTATTTGGACCTACTAGGGTTGCTAGCTTAGGAGGAAAACATTATGCATTTGTCATCGTAGATGATTACTCTAGATTTACTTGGGTAATTTTCTTAGCTCAAAAGAGTGATGCTTTTGAAAATTTCAAAAACTTTGCTAAAAGAGTTCAAAATGAAAAAGGATACTGCATTTCAAAAATAAGAAGTGATCATGGGAAATAATTTGAAAATGAAAACTTTGAAAGTTTTTGTCTTGAATATGGCATTTAACATAATTTTTCATCTCCTAGAACACCTCAACAAAATGGTGTAGTTGAAAGGAAAAATCGAACATTAATTGAAATGGCAAGAACAATGCTTAATGAATATGCACTACCAACTTATTTTTGGGCAGAAGCCACAAACACTGCATGCTATATTTCAAATCGAGTTTTCAAAAGACCTCTTTTAAACAAAACCTCATTTGAGCTATGGAATGGAAGAAAGCCCTTGGTATCATACTTTAGAGTATTTGGATGCAAGTGTTTTATATTGAACACCAAGGACAATCTTGGAAAATTTGCCTCTAAGTCTGATGATGGTATCTTTCTAGGATACTCTACAACCAGCAAAGCATATAGAGTATTTAATAAGAGATCATTAACTGTGGAAGAATCCATGCATGTTGTTTTTAATGAATCTAGTAGACTTGATCTTGTGAAAGGTAGTGCTCTTGATGATGTTGTAGATAATATGGAAAAACCTGTCATTGAAAATGGAAAAGAAGAAAACGATCAAGAAAAACTACTACCTCAAAATCAAGAACAAATGGAGCAAAACCTTCCAAAAGAATGGAGAATGAATAGAAATCATCCAAAAGAGCAAATAATTGGTGATCTATCAAGGGGAGTAAGTACTAGATCGCATTTCAAGCATTTAATCAGTGACATTGCATTTATTTCACAAATTGAGCCTAAAAACATTGATGAGGCTCTTAATGATGAAAGTTGGATAATTGCCATGCAAGAGGAACTTAACCAATTTGAGAGAAATAAAGTATGGAACCTAGTACCAAGACCTAAGAATCATCCAATCATAGGCAGCAAATGGGTATTTAGAAATAAGTTAGATGAACAAGGGTTAATAACCAGGAATAAAGCAAGACTAGTTGCAAAAGGATATAATCAGGAAGAAGGTATTGACTATGATGAAACATATGCACCGGTAGCAAGATTAGAAGCTATAAGAATTCTCTTAGCATATGCATGTCACATGAATTTCAAACTTTTTCAAATGGATGTGAAAAGTGCATTTCTAAATGGCTATATAGATGAAGAAGTGTATGTAGAACAACCACCAGGTTTTGAAAGCTATAATTTACCAAATCATGTTTTTAAACTTTCAAAAGCTTTGTATGGTTTAAAACAAGCTCCAAGAGCTTGGTATGAAAGAATAAGTTTTTTTTACTAGAAAATAACTTCACAAAGGGAAATGTAGACACTACACTGTTCATCAAAAAGCATAAGCATGAAATACTAGTCGTTCAAATTTATGTTGATGATATAATATTTGGTTCTACTAATGAGCTGCTTTGTCAAGATTTTGCTAAGTGCATGACTAGGGAATTTGAAATGAGCATGATGGGAGAACTTAAGTATTTCCTTGGTCTACAAATCAAACAAAGCAATGAGGGCATATTCATCAACCAATCCAAATATGCCAAAGATTTAATCAAAAAATTTGGTATGGAAGGATGCAAAAATGCTAAGACTCCTATAAGCACATCAACAAAATTGGACAAAGATGAAAAGGGTAAGAGCATTAATGAAAAGCTTTATAGAGGTATGATCAGATCACTTTTATATCTCACTGCTTCTAGACCCGATATTATGTATAGTGTTTGCTTATGTGCACGATTTCAATCATGTCCCAAAGAATCTCATCTAAATGCTGTAAAAAGGATTTTAAGATATTTACATGGAACATTGCATCTAGGTTTATGGTATCCTAGGAATTCATCTTTCTATATAATAGGATATTCAGATGCAGACTATGCTGGTAGTCTTTTGGATAGAAAAAGTACTTCAGGTACTTGTCACTTCATTGGAGAATGTTTGGTTTCTTGGTTTAGCAAGAAACAAGTTTCAGTTGCTCTTTCAACTGCTGAATCTGAATATGTAGCAGTTGGATGTTGTTGTACACAAATTCTTTGGATGAAACAGCAACTTAAGGACTATGGTCATGAAATGAACCATATACCTATAAAATGTGACAACACCAGTGCTATAAATCTTTCAAAGAATCTTATTCAACACTCTAGAAGTAAACATATTGACATTAGACATCACTTTATTAGAGATCATGTTCAATATGGAGATGTTGAATTAGAATTTGTATGCACAGAAAAGCAATTAGCAGATATTTTCACTAAGTCTCTAAATGAGGAAAGATTTAATTTCATTAGAAGAGAACTAGGCATGATTGATGGATTAACCTTGTGATTACAAGAAAATGAAATTTTAATTGTTGATCTTAAAACATATCAAAAGTTAGAAGATACATATTTTGATGAAAATTCATGTTTTATGAAGCAAAATCTTTGTTGAAATGATTTAGTCTTGTTGCAGAACTTAATTTCAAATTAATGAAAATTATAGGGGAGTTACGCCCGTGACTTATACTCACGCCCGTGACTTAAGTGGCTCAAAGAGGCAGTATTGTTCACGACTTCGGTTCACGACATGCGTCACGGCTTCAAGTGGTGAAACATAGTTTCACGGATTGAGTCATGACCGTGGCAAAGAAGTTTCACGCCCGTGACAGAGTTTCATGCCCGTGAATAATTACACCCAAAACTCACAGACGCTTTCACGCCTTGTGTCACGGCTTGCTTCACGGGTATTAGTAGTGAAATTCAACACTTCACGCCCATGACATAATATTCACCCCCGTGACCTATGATCATTCACATCCGTGATGTTCATCGAGCACGCCCGTGAAAGCATTCACGCTTTCATTCACGGGTGGAATTCTGCTTCAGCAAACCGTGAACATGACTATTCACGCCCGTGGAACTTGAAGTCACGCCCATGAATGTATCGAATATATAAGAAAACAGTCGGTTACAAACTTCATTTCAACTCTCCATCTCCCAAAACCGCTCTCATTTACTCTCATTCATTGAGACATTGAAGATTTCGACCCCAAAGCCTTGATATTTCACTATAAATTCCATCAAAAGTTCGAATCTTCAGCAAAAAACAGACATTCCTAGGGTATTTCATCATTTTTTTTCTGTCAAAAATCTTCTTCAAATTAAAATTCTTCAAACAAAATGGAGTCTGCTTCGTCAAAAGGGAAGAGAAAGAAGTCCCATGCACCGAAGAGGTATTCAGATTACCTCATGAACATCATACCCGAAAGTTGCCATCCTCGGTATGCAACTTTGAAGAAGAGACCAATTTTATCTTCAAGGTCCTTCGAATGGCAGACAGTCCGTAATCTAGGACTCGAGATGGCTATGACGGAGCAACTTCAAGCCTGTCATCTAAAAGACTTTGTTGACATTCATCTGCCAACTCTACGGGAGCCAACGCTGGAATTCCTCAGCACCTTGCAGGTTTCACCAACTGGAGTGGTGAAATTCAAACTCTGCAAAAATGAAAACACCCTTAGCGCCATTGCTTTTGGAGAATTGCTCAACCTACCATCAGATGGCGTTCTGAATGAGACTGATGTAGAATTCTCTGCCCCTGCAGCCTGGACTCATTTTGGATATAACTGTAGCTGGGACGTAAAGAAGACGAAAAGCACTCATCTCGTGGCCCCAGTACACAGGTATTTGCATAGGTTTCTAACCTATAGCATTTTTGCTCGGGGAGAGAGCAATGGTACTATAAGGAAGTCAGAACTCTTCCTATTCGAGATGGCTCGTCGGGGAATCACAGTGCCGCTTTCCAGATGGTTTGCAAACCATCTTCTCTCCATCGCCACCAAGCCTACAGGAGATATCCTGATTGGAGCTTATGTCACTCATATGGCAGTGAAGCTCAATTACTTGAAGCTGGATAACCATCGCTTCAACATCATTCCTGAACACCCACAAAATAGGCTGGATATAAAGTCTTTCATAAAGATGGGAGCAGCAATGAGAATCGTTTGCCAAAACGATATCTTTTATCGCTTCACTGATACTGCTGGAGAAATTATCTGGGAAGATCATGACATGGAGGATTTTAAAGCAGGCCTCCAGGGAGTCCAGCAGAAAAAAAGGGCTAGAATTGAGGAAGCCACTCCAGCCATCGCTCAGGACATTGGACAGTCCTCAGCCTCCACACCGTCTTTAGTGCAGCAGGTGGTCGACCTCTTGGCACCACGTTTCGAGCAGATGCAAACTTCCATGGATGAGAGGTTGGTAAACCTCAAGGACTTCATGGAGTCTCGGATTGACAGTCTTGAGGCTGAAGTAGCTAGGCTTCGTGATAGGATGTCTAGCTAGGATATAGGCTAGAGTGTAGCCTAAACTCGTCATGTTTGATCATTTTTCTTTATTTTGTTACTTATTATGTTTTTGTATCCTTTCCTTCATATAATATATATTTGCTTTTGTTTACTTTAATCTACATATTCTTTTTGATTGATGACAAAAGGGGGAGAAAACTAGCAATATATGAAAGAATTTATATGATAAGGTAAAGTAGGATCAAACTAGCAATAATAAGAATAGTGAATCAAAAAGTGAAACAAACTTTGAATTGATTTAAAAAATCTTGATTCAACTTTTCAGATGCAAAGTAGATAATTGAAAAACTGAGCTTCTATATACTTTAAATATACCCTAAGTATACTTTGCATACACCTTCAGAGCAAGTTACAAATAAAAACATGCCATGATATACCTTACATATACTTTCTATCTTAAAAAGGAATTATGGTATGTATTGGATATACTTCTCATATAACTTGCATATACTTAAAATCTTATTTGATGCTACATCTTTATTCACTATTCTTGCACATTATAATTTTTATCCTAAGCATATTTTGAGGGGGAAACTTCTCAAAATCACATATTGCTAGATTATTTGTCACCATCAAAAAGGGGGAGATTGTTAACCTTGAGGGGTATTTTCGTCATTTTGATGATAATAAATAATATAGCAATATTGTATTTAACATACTTGTTTTTGTAAGTATATTATACAGGACATGAATTAAAATAGCAAGAATGGAGAATTGGAAGAATAATCCTTCAGAAACAAAAAGCAAGAAGTAGCATGTTCACTGTCGTGACTCTAGGAGTCACTCCCGTGAACAAAGCTAGCCGTTACCAAAACCAACATTTGAAGTTCACGGCTATGAAGGAAGAACAAATCGTGAAGTAAGCATTTCAGTCACCCCCGTGAATGATGGTGTCACCCCCGTGAATGATTCTTTCAATTTCAACCAGAGAGCTTCACAACCAGAGTCACCACTTGGGTCACGGCTGGGAAGATGTTCACCCCCGTGAATGATGGTGTCACCCCCGTGAATGATTCTTTCAATTTCATCCAGAGAGCTTCACGACCAGAGTCACCACTTGGTTCACGGCTGGGAAAAGTGTCACGCCCGTGACTCCATATGTCAAAACATACCAGAGAGCTTCACGACCAAGGTCACCACTTCAGTCACGGCTTGGGAAGAACTGTCACCCCCGTGATAAGCATATTCACGCCCGTGAACAATGAAAGAGAAAAATGTCAGGCGCGATTTTTTGGTTGGTATAACGGCTAGTTTCTTAATTAATTCACCCCAACGGCTATATTCAGCCATGGGAGTATAAATGGAAGTCATTTATACATTAAGATGCAAGAGGATGATAAGATAATGACAAGAAAAACAAAAGATTAGCATATACTTCAAATTACAAGCTATCTTGTACTTTTATACTTTGAGAACAAATTCATTCTCTGTAAAAATCTTTTTGCTCCTCATATTTGAGCAATAAAGATTTATAAGTGGTTCTCTCTGTAATATTTACTCAAGTGAGCATTGGGTAGTTTTGGGTTAAGAGTAGAACACTTGTAAGGATTAGTTGTGTGAACCTCCAAAACACAAATTAAAAGGTTGTTTGTGTGAGCCTGTAAAACACAAAGTGTAGGTTGTTTGTGTGAGCCTGTAAAACACAAAGTGTAGGTTGTTTGTATGAGCCTGTAAAACACAAAGGAATTGGTTATTGTGTGAGGCATTAAAACACAAGGGATTTCTGGGTTAGGTGTGAGCCATTGTGAGAAACACCATAGTTGGGAGTGAGCTTGTAAAACTCCATTGTAACACTTAGTGTGTTAGTGAAACTCCCAATTGCGATTGGGGAGAGGAGTAGGGTTTGTTAATACCCGAACCTCTATAAATCTTTGTGTCTTATTTTCTCTATCCCTTCTAAAATTAACAATTTTATTTCCGCACCTTAAAGTTTAATTTTTGAAACTCCAATTCAATCCCCCCTTCTTGGTCTAATATCTGGGCAACAGTACCATTTATGCTATTAACGCTACGTATATATATAACATAAAAAACTTCTTTTAGGCCTAAACCCTAGGTTCCATATTTAAGTTCTCACCTTAAAGTCTTAAACCTTTAAAGGTTTCAATTTTAGTAGCTTATGACTTTAATGGGTGGGTTTTCTTAGCTAAAAACCCTACTTTGAATAAAAATCTTAACTTAACTAGAAAAATGACCTCTAAAAATGAAAAAAAGAGAAGGAGAAACTTATACTCACCGAGTTATCTTTTTCACAAAAATTGGGCATGACCTTCACCTAGCCTCTTCTTTCTCTTTTCTTCTTCAAAACATTCTCCTCCAGCCTTTAAACTTCCTTTAGCCTTTATTTCTTCTAGTTTCCAATGCAAATATGGAGTTTTCTTCTCGAAAATAAGTTGCATATGGTTTTGGGAGAGAAATGAAAATGAGAGAGAGGAAGAATAGTGGTGGTTGCATAAGTAGAGAAGTCTGGAGAATGAGATGTGCAAAAAATGAATTGAAGAGGAGAAAATGTGGCCTTTTATACCTTACTCAAAATTACCATCTCACCCTTCTTTTAAATCAAGGGTTATGATTTTTGCTAGATCTCCCATCTAATTTCAATCACATATTTTATTCACCAATCACATTAAAGTTTTGGTCAACTTATAATTATAAAATTTTCACATGCATAATGACTACTATGCACTTGAATATGCATTTATTGCATAATTGCCCTTAATAATTTCTCCTTGCACATGCAAAATGACTATTATGCTCTTGAATATGCATTTATTGAATAATTTCCCTCAAGATGAGACAAAAAAAATGGTGGGAAAAGGGTGAAATAGAGTTGCTACATGTTAAATAGCCATTGGTTATTAGATTCCAATCAACAAGAAATACGTTAGGGGCCAGTGAAGGGTAATAGCTATGGGTCAATTAGAACTCATTATCCATTATAGGGACTCAATTGGAACAAAATGGTTTAATAATTAATAGCTTTTAACTCTTAAACTTGGTTTATTGCTTAAAAAGGAAAATAGAAGTGTGGAAGATTGAGAACGATTTGAATAGTTTGAAATAGGAACTTCAATTCGAGCCCAGTAAAATAGGCTACTCTTATATATTTTGGATTGACAATTTATAGGTGACAATGCCAACATTATATTAGATTCATCTGATTGTTAATAAAATTAATTATTTAATCGATTCAAATTAATAAATTTCTGGTTTGGCAGAGGCAAGCAGAATCCCTCTAACCTTTAAATAAATGGTATATAGAAGTAAACCGCTAAAAATATCTATAGCATAGCTATACTCATTGTATAATATATAGTTATGCTTTTTCTGCTAAATCTTTCAGAACCTTAATTTGCAGGATGCTGCCAACCATAAAAAGAGTCTCCTAAGTAATGGTACAATGTTCCAATTACATAGGAAAATTGTAATAGAAGGTTCTTAACTTAGTTGATTTTAGCTTCCATACCATATGACGAAGAACTAACTAAACTCATCCACTTTACAACATAGGAGAAAACAGTAGTTCATTTATCAGAAGATAACTCGGTCACTTGTGTTGAACCTTGAGGGGTATTTCCTTCATTTTGATGCTAACAAATAAAATAGAAATAATGTATTTAACATACTTGTTTTGTAAGTCTATTGAACAGGGTATGGAATATGATAGCAAGAATGGAGAATGGAAGATTAATCTTAAAAAGATAAAATTGAAGAAATAGCATAGTCACGCCCGTGACCTTATGTGGCACGCCCGTGATGAAGCTTAGCACCAATAGAAAAGACATAAAATGGTACAAGTATGATCTTTTGTTTCAAATAGAAAAGACATAAAATGACAGAAAATAGACATGAAAATATTTTTTGTGAAAAAAAAAATTTTTTTATGACAACAAAAATTCTCTCAAGAACACTTTCAAAGCTAGCACTTTGAATTTGTTCAAACCATTTCTCTTGATAGTTTCTTCTTCATTCTTCGCATGGATTATCATTAGAGACATCCTAGTGTGGATTGTTATGGTTTCCTACAACCCAACAAAGTGAAGATTTGAAGAACAAATAAAAATTACAAGGTATAATTTTTATCATTTACATTTATATAGATTAGTTTTAATGGTACAAGTATGATCTTTTGTTCTGGGTTTTGAAAAATTTTATTTTTCTCTGCGTTTATGAATATGATTCATTCTTCAAAACCCTACATAAGTCAATTATGGGATAAAGGAAACAAAGTAACCTTTACTTCCAACGAATGTCTTGTAACCTCTATTTATGGTCAAGAGATATTTAAAGGAAATAGAGATGTTAACACCTACATAATAGAATTACATGAAATATCTAACCATTTCTCTAAGTGTCTTATGACTACTAGTGATGAATCTTGGTTGTGGCATAGAAGGCTTGGTCATACGAACATGGACTTAATTCAAAGCCTCAGCACAGGAGAGCTGGTAAAGGGACTGCCAAAAGTCAAATTTGAAAAAGACAAGACATGTGAACCTTGCTAAAGAGGGAAGCAACACAAGTCATCTTTCAAAGCCAAAAACATAATAAGTACCTCAAAACCTCTACAACTCCTGCATCTAGATTTATTTGGACCTACTAGAATTGCAAGCTTAGGAGGTAAACATTATACCTTTGTCATCGTAGATGATTACTCTAGATTCACTTGGGTAATTTTCTTAGCTCAAAAGAGTGATGCTTTTGAAAATTTCAAAACTTTTGCTAAAATAATTTAAAATGAAAAAGGATATTGCATTTCAAAAATAAGAAGTGACCATGGCAAAGAATTTGAAAATGAAAACTTTGAAAGTTTTTGTCTTGAACATGGAATTTAGCAGAATTTTGCATTTCCTAGGACACCTCAATAAAATGGGGTAATTGAAAAGAAAAATCGAACTTTAATTGAAATGACTAGAACAATGCTCAATGAGTATGGTTTACCAACTTACTTTTGGGCAGAAGCCAGAAATACTGCTTGTTATATTTCAAATCGATTTTTCAAAAGACCTCTCCTAAACAAAACTTTATTTGAGCTATGGAATGGAAGAAAGTGTAATATCTGCTAATTTAGGCCTCGAGTCGCACGTGTCGAGAAGTTGTCGCGTTTGACCGATCGGAGTCTAAATTCGGATTTTTACAAAAAAATTGATCAAATAATGGCTAAATTAAATGATAAATGCCTAATTAAGTGATTATAGAGTTTAAAGAAGTTGATTTACGGTAAAGGACTAAATTGCAAAATTTGATAAGTTTTGGGGTCAAATTGTAAATTACTAAAAATTGGAGGATTAATGAGATTAATTGCTAATCAACATATTAATTTTGGGCATATTTTGATAGTTTTGGCCGGCCACTCAAGGAGGAAGAATGAGATAAATGGGTTCATTAAGCCTAATGTCAAGAAATGGTCAAAATGGTGGGTCCCACATGAAGACTTTTTTGGTACCCTATTTAAAGCTTTCTTTTCTTCTTCTTCTTCTCTTCATTTTATGCCTTCTTCTCTCTTTTCTCTACCAATCATGCCAGCCCCATTCCTCCATAGCCAATCTTGAATTCTAGAGAGAGAAAGGAAGGGAAGAGAAAAGAAAGAGCAAGACAAGGTGATCTTCATGGCCTATAACTCCTAAGGAAGCTGGAAAGAACAAGAAAGAGGAAGAAAAATCAAGTTTAGAAGAGAGAGAAAATCTCCAAAGTTGTGATCAAGTGAAGAAAAGAGTAAGGTAGAAGCATCTCTTCTTCTTCTTCATCTTTTCTTAAAGGAAGTTCGAATTTTGAGCTCATCCAAGACATATATGGAAAGAGAGAGAAACTAGGGTTTTGAAAGAGAATAAGAGAGTTTAGGGTCTTGAGAAAATCAGATGATAATAATGATTTATGATGTTGTAGGAGTTCCAAGTGATAAGGAACAAGCTCTAAGGAGCAAAGGAAAAGAGAAAGCTACTTAGAAGAGTGAAGTAGAAAGATTAAGGTTTGTGCATAACTTAAGGCAATAGCCTATTCTTGTTTGAAATAATGCATGCTGAACATGATTTTAGATAAATACATTTCAAGAATGATGATGATTATGGCATGAAACCATAGGATTAAACATGTATGAATGAGATCCTTACGTGACATTGAATTAATGATGCATGTTAGAGAATCTTGTATGATCAAGACTGTTAACCTTGAGGGGTATTTCCGTCATTTTGATGATAATAAATAATATAGCAATATTGTATTTAACATACTTGCTTTAAGTGTATTATACAGGACATAAATTAAAAATAGCAAGAATGGAGAATTGGAAGAATAATCCTTGAGAAACAAAAAGTAAAGAGTAGCATGTTCACTACCGTGACTCTAGGAGTCACTCCCATGAACAAAGCTAGCCGTTACCAAAACCAACATTTGAAGTTCACGGCCATGAAGGAAGAACAAATCGTGAAGTGGGCATTTCAGTCACCCCCGTGAAGAGTCATGAAATTTCAACCAGAGAGCTTCACAATCAGAGTCACCACTAGGGTCACGGCTGGGAAGATGTTCACCCCCGTGAATGATGGTGTCACCCCCATGAATGATTCTCTCAAATTTCATCCAGAGAGTTTCACGACCAGAGTCACCACTTGGCTCACGGCTGGAAATTCTGTCACGCCCGTGACTCTATATGTCAAAACATACCAGAGAGCTTCATGACCAAGGTCACCACTTCAGTCACGGCTTGGGAAGAACTGTCACCCCCGTGACAAGCATATTCACGCCCGTGACCAATGAAAGAGAAAAATGACAGGCGCGATTTTTTAGTTGGTACAACGGCTAGTTTCTTATTTAATGCACCCCAACGGCTATATTCAGCCATGGGAGTATAAATGGTAGTCATTTATACATTAAGAAACAAGAGGATGATAAGGTAATGATAAGAAAAATAAAAGATTAGCATATACTTCAAATTACAAGCTATCTTGTACTTTCATACCTTGAGAACAAATCAATTCTCTGTAAAAATCTTTTTGCTCCTCATATTTGAGCAATAAAGATTTATAAGTGGTTCTCTCTGTAATCTTTACTCAAGTGAGCATTGGGTAGTTTTGGGTTAAGAGTAGAACACTTAAGGGTTAGTTGTGTGAGCCTGTAAAACACAAAGTGTAGGTTGTTTGTGTGAGCCTATAAAACACAAAGTGTAGGTTGTTTGTGTGAGCCTGTAAAACACAAAAGAATTGGTTATTGTGTGAGCCATTAAAACACAAGGGATTTCTGGGTTAGGTGTGAGCCATTGTGAGAAACACCATAGTTGGGAGTGAGCTTGTAAAACTCCATTGTAACACTTAGTGTGTTAGTGAAACTCCCAATTGCGATTGGGGGGAGGAGTAGGGTTTGTTAATACCCGAACCTCTATAAATCTTTGTGTCTTATTTTCTCTATCCCTTCTAAAATTAACTATTAATTTCCGCACTTTAAAGTTTAATTTTTTAAACTCCAATTCAACCCCCCTTCTTGGTCTAATATCTGGGCAACAAAGACATTTACATGTATTAGAAAGTAATAAGTTGAGTAAAGAACCTTAAAAATGCATGAAGTAGAATTTGGTATGATTTGGATGATGTTAGAATGAATGAAATGTGAATATGCAGATTTCCTGCAGAAAGTCACGGGCATGACTATTGAGTCACGAGAGTGAACTTGAGAGTTCACGGTTGGGACTGATTGTATCACAGTTGTGACTTCTTGGTGGAAATGGTACTATTCATTCCAGAAGCGTTCACGGGTTGGAATCACGGAAGTGAACTTATTCACGGGTGTGAATGAGTAATCACGACCGTGAATGCTTTTGGGCAATTCATTCCAGTAGCATTCACGGCTTGGGATTATGGGCGTGAACTAATTCACGGGCGTGAAATTAGTAATCACAACCGTGAATGCTCTGTATTTGTGATTACGAATGTGGTTATCAAATGAAGAATTCAGGTAAGTAAATGAAAGTCATTGTCTATCCAGTGAAATAAGAATGATATGGATATATATATATATATGTGTATATGTATATGTATATTGATGTGAGAATGTGATATGTTGTGTTATAGAAAAATGAATTGATATGGAAAAATGAATTGTCATGGATGATATATGAAATCTGATGCGGATGATAAGTATGAGAATATTGATGTACCTAGTTGAATAAATGAAAAGACGTTATCCAATATGTATGAGTATGATTATATGTTTGCAAAACAAGAAAAATTGAGATGTTGAAATTTGAGAATTTTGATTTATGTGAAAATATAAAGAAGCCTATTACTCTACTTGCGGACTAGAATTAGGATAGATGACATGTCATTAAGGGGGCGAACGGTACCATATTATACCTCAACCAATGTGGCTTAAGCTTGTGAGAGCGCCATTGGTCTGGGATGCTCGGTCAATGTGGCTTAAGCTCGGAGAGCGCTACTGACTTGAGAAAGCTCCGATGAGCACATATAAATGAGGACAAGGTAGCTTAAGCTCCGAGAGCGCCTTTGATCTGGTTATTCATCTATGATGAAATTATAGTCAATCAACGTGCCTTAAGCTCGGAGAGCGCCATTGATTTGAGAAGCTCTTATAAGCCAGATAGTGGACAGGGTGGCTTAAGCTTGGAGAGCGCTCCTGATCCATAACCCGTATCCAGTCAGTCCAAACTTAGAATGATGTGGGCAAGATAATGAGGATATGTTGGAAAATAAAGAAAGAAAAGAATAAGAAAACGATGATGATATGAGATTGAGATGTAATGATAAAGAGATTAATAGAGTAATTTACCATTAAAGATAAATGAAAATAACATTGTCTATATGAGCATGACATTTATACTTGTATGAAATAGGAATATGTTGATAGTCATGCATGCAAATATTTTAATGCATAAAATCATATTTGTTAATGTTTGTTGCATGATATAGTATATTGCCTTATTTATATGCACCACTAAGCTTAGAGCTTAGTGTGGAGTTTCATTTCCACACAGATATAAAAAGGTAGCTGAAGGCGTTAGATAAAGCAAGCGGTGATCCCATTCAAGTAAAGCAGCTGACCCTTGAGAAAGTGGGTTACAAGTTTTGAAATTGTTTTGTATTTGGCTTTTATATTAAAGAATGTTAGAGTTTGTAAAACTTACTTTTAAAGTTTGTTAAGAATTAAATTGATGTTTAAAATTTCTATCTTATGTAAATAAATTGCACTCTGATTTTAAGTATATATCTATAGATATATGAATGTTGAGAAAATAAAGATAAATTATTAAAAAAAATATAGCGATTTGAAGAAGTAAAGAAGAAGATGGACAGTAGCGCTCCCTCATCCAGGCACGTGCGGTTCGGGTGGGGTGCGGCACTATATAAAGCCCTTGATATCATATTTTAGAGTATTTGGATGTAAGTGTTTCATATTGAATACCAAGGACAACCTTGGAAATTTTGCTTCTAAATCTGATGAGGGTATCTTTTTAGGATACTCTACAACTAGCAAAGCATATAGAGTATTTAATAAAAAGTCATTAATTGTTGAAGAATCAATGCATGTTGTTTTTAATGAATCTAGTAGACTTGATCTTGTGAAAGGTAATGTTCTTGATGATGTTGTAGGTACCATGGAAAGACTTAATCTTGAAAATGGAAAAGAAGAAAATGATTAAGAAGATTCACATCAAGATGACTCTCTACCTCAAGCTCAAGAGGAAAACAGGCAAGAGCTCCCAAAGGAATGGAGATTGACAAATGATCACCCCAAAGAGAAAATCATTGGTGATCATTCAAGGGGAGTAAGTATTAGATCTCATTTCAAACATTTAGCCTCTGACCTTGCTTTTATTTCTCAAATTGAGCCTAAAAACATTGATGAGGCTCTTAATGATGAAAGTTGGATGGTTGCAATGCAAGAGGAACTCAACCAATTTGAGAGAAATAAGGTATGGACCTTAGTACTTAGACCCAAGGATCATCAAATTATAGGTAGCAAATGGGTATTTAGAAATAAACTAGATGAACAAGGTTCAATAACTAGGAATTAGGCTAGATAGGTTGCAAAAGGGTATAATCAGGAAGAAGGAATAGATTATGATGAGACCTATGCTTCTGTAGCTAGATTAGAAGCCATACGAATACTTTTAGCATATGCATGTCATATGAATTTCAAACTCTTTCAAATGGATGTGAAAAGTGCCTTTTTAAATGGTTTAATAGAAGAAGAAGTTTATGTAGAACAACCACCAGGTTTTGAAAGCTATGAGTTGCCTAATCATGTATTTAAACTTTCAAAAGCTTTATATGGTTTGAAAC
Source organism: Triadica sebifera (assembly GCA_023653625.1). NCBI lineage: Eukaryota > Viridiplantae > Streptophyta > Magnoliopsida > Malpighiales > Euphorbiaceae > Triadica > Triadica sebifera. The sequence continues at coordinate 9,986,502 of CM042898.1, read as the reverse complement.
AAGCCCCAAGAGCTTGGTACGAAAGACTAAGTTCATTTCTCTTAGAAAATAACTTTACAAGGGGAATGTTGACACTAGATTATTCATTAAAAATATAAGCATGATATTCTAATTGTTCAAATTTATGATGATGATATCATATTTGGATATACTAATGAATTGCTTTGTCAAGAATTTGCTAAGTGTATGACTAAGGAATTCGAAATGAGCATGATGGGTGAGCTTAAATATTTCCTTGGTCTACAAATAAAACAAGGCAATGAGGGCATATTCATCAACCAATCCAAATATGCCAAAGACTTACTTAAGAAAATTGGAATGGAAGGATGCAAGAATGCCAAGACTCTAATGAGCACATCAACAAAATTGGACAAGGATGAAAAGGGTAAGAGCATTCATGAAAAGCTCTATAGAGGTATGATCATATCACTTTTATATCTTACTGCTTCTAGACCCGACATAATGTATAGTGTATGCTTATGTGCACGCTTTTAATCATGTCCAAAAGAGTCTCATTTAAATGCAGTAAAAAGAATTCTAAAATATTTACATGGCTCATTGCATCTAGGTTTGTGTTATCCTAGAAATTCATGCTTTTACATTGTAGGATATTCAGATGCTGATTATGCTGGTAGTCTTTTAGATAGAAAAAGTACTTAAGGTACTTGTCACTTTACTGGAGGGTGCTTAGTTTCTTGGTTTAGCAAGAAACAAGTTTCAGTTGCTCTTTCTACCGCTGAAGCGGAGTACATAGCAATAGGATGTTGTACACAAATCCTTTGGATGAAACAACGACTTAAAGATTATGGTCATAGTATGAACCATATACCTATTAGATGTGACAATACAAGTGCAATAAATCTCTCTAAGAATCCCATTCAACATTCTAGAAGTAAACATATTGACATTAGACACCATTTTATTAGAGATCATGTTCAATATGGAGATGTTGTATTGGAATTTATAAGCACAGACAATAAATTGGCACATATCTTCACTAAGTCTCTAAATGAGGAAAGATTTAATTTCATAAGAAGAGACCTTGGTATGATTGATGGATTAACTTTGTGATTGCCAAATTGCCAAACATTAATTGATAATCTTGTTTTTGTCTCATCTTACTAGATATAAGGTAGATAATTTGATGAAAATATGTGTTATAAGGGATATAATCTTCCTAGAAATGCTTTAGTCTTGTTTTAGACTTAATTTTATTTAATGAGAATTTTAGGCAATTCACGCCCATGACATATGTTCACGACCATGAACTAAATCGCCAAAAGAACTAGTAGCTTTCACGACTTGTTTCACGACATGATTCACGGCTTAAGGTAGTGAAGACTTCGTTTCATGACTATAACCTTTTTCATTCACCCCCATGAAACCCTTTGTTCACGCCCGTGACGCTTTTTCACGACCATGAACATTTCCACCAAAAACTTACAAAAGCATTCACGCTTTGGTTCACGATCACAAGTAGTGAAGTTTAACACTTCACACTCGTGACTCATTTGTCACCACCGTGATAGTTCATCATTCATGCCCGTGACCTTTAAATGTCACGACCGTGATCAATTTCATGCCTCTCTTCACGGGTAGAGCATCTCTTCAGCAAACCGTGAACACGACACTTCACACCCATGACTGTATTTCACGTCCGTGAAGATGTCGGCTATATAACATTTCTGTCGTTATTTCTCACATTCCAACTCTCCAATTTCTCTCAACTTCTCTCATTTATCACCATTGAATGTCATTTTGAAGATTCCAGCCCCCTAGCCACTAATTTCATTTATAAATATCTTCAAAAACCACTTCCATCATCAAAAATCATATCTCCTTAGGGTTTACTCAAAATTTTTGTCAAACTTTTCCACTCTTCAGAAGTTTATTCTTTCAATCAAGATGGAAACCGATTCCTCCAAGGGTACTAGGAAGAAGTCTCATGCTCTAAGAAGGTACACGGATTGCCTTATGAACATCATTCCAGAGCATTGCCATCCTAGATACTCTATGCTCAAGAAAAGGCCACTCCTTTCCTCAAGATCATTTGAGTGGCAAACGTTCGTACCCTCGGTCTCGAGACAACTATGATAGAACAACTCCAGGCGTGTCATCTGAAGGAATTTGTTGATATTAATCAACCAACTCTGAGGGAGCCAACCTTAGAGTTTCTGAGCACTTTGCAAATATCTCTTACTGGCACAGTGAAATTCCATATATGCAAGCATCCGAACACCCTCTCTACCACAGAGTTTGGAGATTTGTTCAACCTTCCCTCTAATGGCATCCTGAATGACAGTGAAGTGGAGTTATATGCTACTCAGGCATGGACTCACTTCGGTCTTGATTGCAGCTGGGATGTCAAAAAGACTAAGAGCACTCACCTTCGATCCCCAGTGCATAAGTATCTGCATAGGTTTCTAACCTATAGCATCTTCGCCAGAGGAGACAACAATGGTACAATCAGGAAGTCGGAGCTTTTTCTCCTGGAGATGGCCTGAAGAGGCCTCACAATGGCTTTATCTTGATGGTTTGCAAACCATCTCTTGTCAATTGCCACCAAGCCCTCTAGAGACATTCTAATTGGTGGGTACGTGACTCACATTGCCTTGAAGCTCGAATACTTAAAGCTAGATTAACATCATTTTAACCTCATCCTAGGGCATCCTCGAGACCGACTGGACATCGAGTCCTTCATCAAGATAGGAGCGGCTGTTCGTATTGTGTTTGAGAACAACATCTACTACCTCTTCACCAACACTGCTGGTGAAATCATTTGGGAGGACAATGACTCGAAGGACTTCAAAGCTGGCATCCAAGGAATCCAACAGAGGAAGAGGGCTCGAGTTGAGGTGGCACCTCCAGAGGTTGAGCAGGAAATCGGACAATCCTCTGCCTCCACACCAAACTTGGCTCAGTAAGTGGTTGACCTCTTGGCACCACGGTTTAAGCAATTACAGACATCGATGGATGAGAGGTTAGAGAACCTCAAGGATTTCATGAAGTCTCGCATGGACAGCCTCAAGGCGGAAGTTTCTCATCTTAGAGATAGGATGTCCAACTAGATGTTATCTTTGTTTCTAGCGTGTTTGTTGTAGGAAATTTTAATTTCCTTTCAAAATTTTTAATCTCTTTTATACTTTTCTTTCTAAATTAATATATTTGCTTTTGTTTTCCATTGTGTTTTATCTTTTTGATATTCCTTTTTGTTGATGACAAAAGTGGGAGAACCTAGCAATATAATTTTGAATCAAAATGGAGAAACTAGCAATATAATTTTGAATCAAAATGGAGAACCTAGCAATATAATTTTGAATCAAAATGGAGAACCTAGCAATATTTTGTTTAAAGATAAGTGAAATACTTAATCAAAATAAATATGTAGCATGCAAATGAGCTTTGAACACCTTAAATATATCTTAAGTATGCTTTGTATATACCTTGATACAAGTTACATGAATGAATATGCACTTGATATACTCTGAATATATCTTAAATATACTTCATGCTTTAAAGAAAATTTTGGTATACATTGGATATACTTTGCATATAACTTGCATATACTTAAAACTAGGAAGTTTATTTTGATATTACACTTCATCATTCTTTACAATTCTTGCACTTCAGCATTCTTTATACTAAGCATCTTTTGAGGGGGGGAGACTTCTCAAAAGCACATATTGTTAGATTATTTGTCACCATCAAAAAGGGGGAGATTGTTAAACTTTGAGGGGTATTTTCGTCATTTTGATGCTAAAAAATAAAATAGCAATAATGTATTTAACATACTTGTTTTCTAAGTCTATTGAATAGGGTATGGAATATGATAGCAAGAATGGAGAATGGATGATTAATCTTAAAAAGATAAAATTGAAGAAATAGAATGTTCACACCTGTGACCTTATGTGGCACGCCCGTGATGAAGCTTAGCACCAACAATCCAACATTTAAAGTTCACGGCCGTAAAGAAAGATAGCAACCGTGAATGATCATTTCAGTCACGCCTGTGAATAGAATGTCACGTCTATGAGAAGGCATGACCAATTCTTCCAGAGAGCTTCACGACCAAAGTCACCACTTGGACCACAGCTTGGAAGGATGTCATGCCCATAAAGATAAAATGTCACACCCATGAACAAACACTTCAAAACCTTCCAGAATGCTTCATGGCCAAGGTCACCACTCAAGTCACGGCTTGGAAGAACAGTCACGACCGTGACACACATAGTCACGACTATGAAAAATGAAAGAGAAACATGTCAGGTGCGATTATAAGGGTTGGTACATTGGCTAGTTTCATATTAAATGCATTCTAACGGCTATAATTTTCTATGGAAGTATAAATGCAAGTCATTTATGCATCCAAAAAAAGAAGGGAATAAAGGAGAACAAGAGAATAGAAAATATTTTGAATCAAATCTTGTTGTAAGCTATTTTGTGCATTTGATATTTATTCTCTGTGAAAATCTTTTTTCTCATCATTTATTGAGCAATATAAATTTGTAAGTATTTCTCTCTGTAATCATCTACTCAAGTGAGTTTTGGGTATTTCAGGGTTAAGAGTAGAACACTTGTGAGGGTTAGTTGTGTGAGCCTCTAAAACATAAAGAAAGGTTATTTGTGTGAGCCTTTAAAACACAAGGTAAAGGTTATTTGAGTGAGTCTGTAAAACACAAGGAATTGGTTATTGTGTGAGCCACCAAAACACAAGGGATTTCTAGGTTAGGTGTGAGCCATTGTTAGAAACACCATAGTTGGGAATGAGCTTGTAAAACTCCATTGTAACACTTAGTGTGTTAGTGAAACTCCCAATTGAGATTGGGGAGAGGAGTAGGGTTTGTTAACACCCGAACCTCTATAAAAATCCTTGTGTCATATTTTTCTATCCCTACTAAACTTAACGTTTCTTTCCGTACTTAAAAGTTAAATTTTTAATATCCAATTCAACCCCCCTTCTTGGTTCAATATCTGGGCAACAACTTGATTCCACCATTACCAACTCTGATTTTATCACCATCTTTTACCAAATAAAGAATCAAACAAAGAAAGTGCATATGATATTAAAATATTATTACAAGCTTAAGCCATTGAAATGACAAGCTAAAAACACTGACCGCATAAATTGCATGACTAACATACAGTTTATAATTAATGGACATATGACAAATTTAGGAAACAACTGAATCATATTTTATGTGTTTTTCTTTTCTTTTTTTTCTTATTTACTTTTTTTGGGTAATTATTGAAATAAATTTCAATAATTCATCCTTTTTTTAATTAGATTGCTAATGAAAATTATAAACATTAAATATAAAATGTTTATTCTAATTTTCAGTTAAAGGAATTCGTCAAGTATTTCATTCAAATTAACTAAATGACATGCTGATCAGGTGATGGAAATTAAATTTTGAGTCCATTAATCTAACGTGAATCCATATCTACTTACACTTCGGGAAAAAAAACATTTGCTGATGGATTTTACTCGAATAATTAAATTCGCTAATAATTTTGTATAATATTAAAAAATAATTATTTTGTTGATCAAATAATCCTCTCCAGCTCTCCTTATTAGTTTACCTCAAACATATCTATTACTACGTGTTATAGGTGTAAGTTTTTTTCTTTCTTACAACTTATTACTGACAATGGTGTAGACACATATACTTGAAGGAGTGCATAGGCATCCCCTCACCTAAAAAAGGGCAAAATACACTGACGGTACTCTAATTTTATGACATGTAATGACTCAGTAACTAAATTATAATTTGTAACAAAAAAACTCATTTTCAATTGATTTTATAATACAAAACTTCTTCTGTGTCTCTTAATTAAATAAGTTAATAGAATACCGACGTGACAAATAATGAGTCCCACAATAAAAACTCTCTCTAATTTTTTATTTACTATTTTGCCCTCTTCTTCTCCATTTTCTTTTTCTGATTCAGATCTAAGGTTCCTAATTTTCTCAGATTTTTTCAAGAAAAATGGCACTAGAGTGGGTCGTCCCAGGCTACGCCGCCGACGTAGAGGTAATCATGGTCCTTCTTCTCACCATCCCTGACTTCGACGGACTCCCAAAAGGACTGATCGCATTCTCCTCAAGCTAGTCGTATCTGTGGACATGTTTTGTCTCTTCTTGCTTATGAATATTTACACCATGAGATATATGAAGTTAATCATCCTCATGACTAACACCGAGCACTTTGCAGATGGCTCACTACTCAGCTCTTTAACCATGAACTTATCAAAACCACTATTCTCATATGCCCATTTCTTTCTTTCTTTTCATTTTTTTAACAATAATCTTTATATCCTTTTTTTAAAACATCAAACGAAATTTGCAATTTTTTCTATGTTCAATACTTGATACGTTGTTTCCATTTTATTTCCCATGGCGGATAGTGGCTTTGTGGATTGACCGGTTGTGAGAGTAGGTGTGCGTCGTGATATGCTCTTTTGAGTTTCAAAGAAAATGAGAGTTGAGATTTTTGGGTGGTGATTTTGCCAAGCAACTGGATTGGGTACATAGAAATGGCAATAGGTAGAGTTCCCTATCCCTGACCCCCTAACATCCTGTCCCATTCTCCGAGGGTGAATTATACAGATAATACCTAAACTATATAACCCGTAACAACTCAGTACACGAATAATTATTTGTAACAGAAAAATACTTAAACTATTATTTTATAATACAAAAGTACCTGACGACATTCTCTGCTAGATTTATTAACAGTGCACTGATGTCGATTTTTCATATCTATAAAAAAAATTTCACCTAAATTCTACATTTGCAAAATGAATCTCACGAAAAAATTCCCTTGTTTTCTTACTTTCCCTCATTTTATAAGCATTTAAATAAAATTTTCTTCACTTTCTCTTCAGCCAAACAATTGTAGAAGAAAAATTTAAGAATATCAATATCCATAATCGATGGGAAGTGCATATATGGCAAGAAAAGGAAATTCAGTTCTTTGCCCTTATGTTGACTAAAGAAATTGGGACTTAAGGGTTAGTTGAAAGAAAAAGAATGACCTTTTTGAAAAAAAACGAACGAACATGCTGGGAAAAAAAAGGAACACCTTTAGATAGTTTCAAGAAAACTTATAGATCAAAAATGGAAAAGAGAGAAATTTTTAGAGTTTTAAATTGGAAAAAAAAATTGAATTGAAAGAGATGCAGTACTGGTGGAAATACATGTCATATATATTTTTAATATATTGTACATGCATAAAATTCTTGTCACCGTTAATAAATCTAACAGAGAATAACGTTAGGTACTTTTATGTTACAAAATAATAGTTTAAGTATTTTTCTATTACAAATAATAATTCAAGTACTAAGTTGTTACGCATCATATTGTTGGGGTACCGTCTGTGTAATTTACCCGTTCCCCGATCCCATCCCATTTTCCATTGAAAAATTTTTTGGATCGCATCCCTTCACCACACAAGGATGGGGATCCCTGATTCCATTTTTACCATATTTAAATGTTAAAAATATTTTTAATTATTTATTTTAATTAATTAATTATATAATTATTCAAATAAAAAAATTTACTTTAATTAAGCGTTATATTTTTATTTTATTATTTCTTAAAATATAAATAACTATTAAATATATATAAATAATATTCATGGCGAGGATGCATATACCGTCCCCACCCCATCCCTATCAAAAAGAAATTTGAGACCGAGGCGAGATGAAAAAATTATAAAAATATCTACCCATTTGGGGCGGAGCACCGCAAAGGCAGATCCAATGGTCATCTCCATTGGTACAAACTGGATCTATACCAGTAAATATAAGTTTTTAATCAATTTAATATCACCATTAAAACATGATTTAAATCTCTCTTTTTTTCCGTATTGGAGAAAATGGTTTAGCTATTTTATTTAGTGGTTGTAAGAATTTGAGAAACCTGATTTTGTATTGAAATCCCTAAAATGTAGACGATGGATCTGAATTAGAAAAAGAGAATAGAGAATGGGCAAAATAGTAAATAAAAATCAAATGAAGTTTTATTATGGGATCCATTATTTGTCATGTCAACATTCCATTAATTTATTTAATTGAGGGAGACGGAAGAGATTTTATGTTACAAAATCAAATAAAAAGGAATTTTACAAATTATAGTTTAAGTATTAAGTTATTACGTGTTACAAAGTTAGAGTATCATTAGTGTACTTTATCCCTTAAAAAAAGTCTTCATATTTATTTGTACTATAACAGCCTGTGAGCTTCAAAATTTTCAAATGCCCCCTAAAATTCATATAAGCTCAAGATAAAAATTATTTTTAAGTCCTTGAATTTTAAAATTTTTTTTATTATTCTTTTAGCTAATTATTTCTATCATATATTGTAAATCTTTAACTATTACTTAGTGAAGAAAAATGTGCACAAAAAAGGGGGAATAAATTGGTCGTTTACAAAAATTTAAGGCTTAATAGACAATGAACAATTTGCTTTGTAATGGTTAAGTATTTTGATAGTTGGAGAAGGCAATTGATAAATCAAAGATAGAGATACAGAGAATGAGGTGGTTCGGGTAACAATTCCTATATCCACTCTCTAACCTTAATTAGAATTTTTCTACTAACTTCACAAATTTACAATGGATGAAATTTCCAAGTTCACTCTTAACTTATCCTTGTGTTTCATAGGCTCACACACAACTACATATTTTCCAAAAATCACATCCAAACCTTTTTCTAAGTGTTTTCTGGCTAACACTTAATACAATAAATAATACAAAAGATAGAGAAATAAATTGGTAAAATTTGGGCACTAGAGAGATTGTTCTTCTTCTTTGAGTGGATTTTGGTGAGGTATTTATAGCCTCATTACTCCAAAGATTCATTACTAACAAATCCTTCTTCTCCTCTCTAATAGTTAGTTTTTCCAGCATTTATATTTGTTGTCAATCCTAGAACTGCGGTCACGTTTTACCCTTCACAGTCACAACTTCTTCCAATAGGTAGTAACACATGGTTGGACCTGATTGGCTCCTAACTCCAATGGCCCATTCTGTTTGAATATCGTGGTCACCTTTTTATTATCGCGGTTCTGTTATCATTGGTTTTCTTCATTATTGCACTCTCCACTATGAACACCTTTATCGAACTGAGAGTATTGCTATAGGTAATATCTCAGTTGCGTTTCTCCCATTTGCAGTCACATAATTTGTATTGCTCTAAATCCCCTAGACACGTGGCTACCTGGACTTAGTCTTCCTTTGATGGGTTTGACTGTATGAATTTTGTAGTCGTAAATACCTTTGTCGCAGTTAGAATATCTCTTTCACGATGAACATTGTAGTCCCATTTGTGATCACAAACTCTACTATTTTGTTTAGCACATTTAGCTTCATGTGAGTCACGGTCGCTAAAACTCATGCCCAGTTGGGAATTCACCTTCGCAGACTACATCTTCCACTACAATCGCAAATTATGTGCTTCACTAAACTTTTCAATTTCTATTAAGTGTTTGTCTTCCAAAAGCTATGAAACTTATAAACTTATAAAATGACACTCAACAAATACATTTGCAAATTTCAATTTGATTATCAAGATTAAAATAAAGATGCACCATTTAGGCTAACACTTTTTATTAGGATTATGTCCTTTAATGACAAAGACATCAAACACATATTTAATTAGTAAAGAAATAGAAATATTTTTGCCATATGTTTCTAAGAAAAAAAGTCCTAAAAGCAGTCGTAGACTTCTACAGAATCAAAATAAAGAGAGGCACAAATCAAAATAAGTAGTTTTTACTTTGCAACTATTGTCCAAAACAATAACTAAGAAGATGGGTTGAATTGGTTGGAAAATAAAAATTTTGCTTAAGGAAATTATACCAAAGAATGATTTGTGAAAGAGAAAAAGATATTTAACACACAAGATTTATAGAGGTTCAGGTATTAACGAATCATACTCATCTACCCAAACTTGATTGGTTGTTTCACTAATTCTTAAAGTGTTATAATTAAGTTTTTCCTAGCTCACTCCCAACTATGGTGTTTTACTCTCTTAGTTAACACCTAATCCAAAAAAACAAACCTTGTGTTTTAATGCTAACACAACAACCAAATCTTTATATTTTTAATGGCTCACACAAAAACCCTTACTAATGTTTAACTCACAACTCAACTTACTCAAACTCACTTTTAAGAAATTGATTATAAGAATGAAAACACTCACCAACTAAAAAGCTCAACAATTCTAAGCAATTATGGTTTTTACAAGATAAAAATAAAAGATTGGTGGAATCAATAAAATGCACAAGGTTATATAAGATTAGCATATTGAATGAACATTCTTCTAGCTTTTGGAAGTCATAAATATGTTGTATTTATACTTCCCATCACAATCATAGTCGTTTGCATTTAATGCGAAAATAATTGTTCAACCACTTTCCCGTTCACGCTTGACAATTTCTCTTTCCATGTTCATGGACAAGGCTTAATGTTCACAAGTGTGAATGTTTTTCATAGCCGTGACTAAAGTGATAAAGTTGGTCGTGACCAATTCTGTCAAAAAATGAGAGGTTTTTCATAGGCGTGACATATTTCTTCATGGGAATGACTTCGTCAAGCTACACAAATGGTCTAATACTTCACTGTCATGAACATTTGAATAAATAGTCTTGGCAATAACTCATTCACGACCGTTACTCCATAAGCCACGGCAGTGAATTGCTATTTTCACGGTAGTGATGATTTTTCACCACGGACGTGATATTATTCACTAGCATGACTATCTTCTTCACGGGCGTGAATCTTTGCTGATTTTCATTCTTTTGAACTTCAAAAAATTTCAATCAACTTGCTTCATATTTTTAGGAATGTGTAGCCTATGTAACACACTTAGAACACAAAATGTGGTTAAATTCCTTATTGCCCAATTATTTATGATCATCAAAATGATGGAAATACCCCTCAAGGTGCAACAATCTCCCCCTTTTGATGGTGAGAAATAATTTTGCAACATGTGGCTTAAGGAGAAATAAATTTCTCCCCCTCAAAAGATGCTTAATAAGTATGAATTATGAAGAGAAAAAGGATACCACATTTTAAACCATAAGAATATAAAAGAAAAAGTTTCAAAAGAGATATGTTAAGCATATTGCATTTCTTCTCCCCTTTTGTCACAGTCAAAAGAGACAATCAAGAGAAGAAAAGAGACAAAATAAAGCAAATCTCATTTTTTATTACATAAGCAAAAAGATGTGCATATATGAGTTTGAGTACAAACAAGATATGCTTTTCTATCTAATGATCCTAAGGATTATACTATAAGATTCTAAAGCATGAAACTAATGCTAAAGAAAAAGGTAAATCATGGCTTGAAGCTAGATAATTGCTCGTGAAGATGAGTTATCTCTTCCTCGAGGCTATAAACTCTTGACTCTATGAAATCCTTGAGATTCTCTAGTTTCTGATCAATGGATTACTCGAAGGAATTTATGCTTGTTTGAAACATGTCAAAGCAAAAAGTGAGAAGTGCCATAAATTACTGAGCCTCATTCGGTTGAGATGAAGATGCTTCACCAACTATTGGGGCATCTAGTATATATGTCGAAACTCCATAAGGCTCAATTCTAGCCCTTTTCCTTGGTTATGGCCTTTGAAAACCAACTTTAAATGCCTCCAAATCCTCTGGTTCCCATGCAATCTCACCTGCAAGGGTGATAAACCAGTAGTAGGTGTCATCCTGAAATATGATTATAACTACAACTCCCATCTTAGTAAAGGATTCAATGTCTAATCGATCTCTGGGGGATGTCGGGATAATGAAAAACTCTAAGCCTTAACATATGCAGCGTCTGAAAGAAAAGAGCTCCCTATTACGTAAAGCCCATCCCACAGAAGATGAAGTCAAGCAGATCCATTTTGGCACAAACTATGAACCACACCCGATATTCATCATTGAAGTTATGATTATTAAGATCTATCAAGCCAAGCTCAATCGCCAAATGAGTAATGTAGCCACCTATAAGAATGTCACCCGATGGCTTCGAGACTATCGACTGAAGATGGGATGCAAACCATCTTGATAGGAAAACTAGCTCACTTTTTTCAGCCATCTCGAAAAAAAATAATTCTAACTTCCTGACTGTCCCGTTGCTATTACCTCGGGCAAAGATCGAATATATCAGAAATAGGTGAATGTAGCAGAGAACTACATTCTTCAAATGAGGGCTCTTGGTCTTCTTGACATCTTAGCTACAATCGCTACCAAAATCGTGTCATACTGAAGAGGGGTAAAATTCCTTTGCCTCACTTTCATTTATCAAACCCTCATGTGGTAGCTTGAAGATACTTGCAAATTCAGTAGCTGTGAGAGTCTTCTCTTGCTTGCAAAGCTAGAAGGAGACCTTGCCTACCGAAGACACTTGCAAATACTGAGAAACTCCAGTGTTGGCTCTTTGAAAGTGGGCTTATGATGTCAACAAATTCAAGAATACCACACTTCTGAAGCCAAACTCTCATGTTTGATTTAAGGCCAAGAGCCTTGATGCAATTCCAATTAAAAATCTAGGTGGACAAATATAGGCCGCTTCTTAAAAGAAGCATATTTCTTATGGTAGTACTGGGGTAAATCATTGAGTAAATACTCAGTATAAAGCTTTGGGGCCATGCTCTTTCTCTTCCCTTTGGAGCAACCAGCTCTAAAGTCCATTATTGTGGTTAAAAACTTTGAAGAAAACCGAAAGGGATGAAGATGAAACCTAGGGTTTGATTTCCATGAGAAAACTCAAAGAATCCTGAAGAAAAACGAATGAAATAGATGTTTACTATGTTTAGAGGATGGATTTGATGATGATTTATTGTTAAATGGTGTTTGAAATGTCATATTTGGCTAAAAATGGGAAAAAGGGTACGACTGTCGAAAGTTTGAAAAGAGAGAAATAATGGAATTTCAGGCTTTATATCATTTGATTCACAGCCGTGAAAAAATATTCACATGCATGAATAATCGTATTCATAGGAAGACTAAATGGTGACCCATTCCATAACCAAAGGCGGGAACACTTCTGTAGTTTGAAGCATGTTATGTTCACAACCATGGCATAAAATAGTCACGAGTATGAAATAGAATATTCATGGGATCAAACCGTGACCTAAGGAGTGAGCCAAAACATGAACGCTTCTGCCAATTTTGGCTATTATTTTCATGACCATGAATATTTATTCACGGGCATGAAGACCTAAAACATGGAAAAAAATAAAACAACATTCAAAAAAAGGGATGTAATACTTAACTCCTTCCTAAACTAATTAAGCATGTTATATCATCAAAAGTAATCATTTATCATACAAATTCAACATGCAAATCATGAAATATGAGATATATCACTCAATGTTCACATCAAAATGCATAATTAATGCAATGTATGCCTTTTAAACACTTTTTAAGATAAAGCATACCAATCTACCTTTTTATGAAACAAGACCTTTCATTATTGAAAGGCTTGGTGAAAATATCAGCCAATTGATTATTTGTGTCAATAAATTCTAACACAACATCACCATTTTAGATAAGATCTTTTATAAAATGATGCCTAATGTCTATGTGTTTGTCCTAAAATGTTGAATGAGATTTTTAGAAAGATTTATAGCACTTGTATTGTCACATTTGATGGGAATGTGATCAATCTCTTAACCATAATCTTGGAGTTATTGTCTCATCCAAAGAACTTGAGTGCAATAACAGTCCGCTACCACATATTCTGCTTCAGCAATAGTCAAGGTAACCAAAACTTGTTTCTTGCTAAACCAAGAAACTAAACATTCACCAATGTGACAAGTTTTGGATGTGCTTTTTCTATCTAGAAGGGTACTGGCATAATCGGCATCCAAAAATCAATGATATGAAATGAAATGTTTCTAGGATAGCATAAGCCTAAGTGCATTGTGCCTTGTATATATTTTAAATTCTTTTCATAACATGAAAATGAGATTTTTTAGGTCATGATTGAAATCTAACACATAAGCATGCACTATACATAATATCAAGTCTAGAAGAGGTAAGGTATAAAAGAGATATGATCATACCTCTATAAAGCTTTTCATCTATAGCCTTACCCTTCTCATCTTTGTCTAATTTGGTTGATGTGCTCATTGGAGTTTTGGCACTCTTACATCCTTCCATTCCAAATTTCTTTAATAGCTCTTTGGTGTACTTGGATTGGTTGATGAAGAAGTCATATTTTGTTTACTTGATTTAAAGGCCAATATCATCAACATAAATTTGAATAAGTAATATGTCATACTTGTGCTTTTTAATAAAAAGCGACGTGTCGATATGTCCTTTTGAAAAATTATTTTCTAATAGAAATGCACTAACCTTTCATACCAAGTTCTTAGAGCCTGTTTGAAACCATATAAGACCTTAGTGAGTTTAAATATGTGATTTGGTAATGTATGGCTTTCAAAACTAGGAGGTTGTTCAACATACACTTCCTTCTCTATAAAATCATTTAAAAAGGCACTTTTGATATCCATTTGAAAAATTTTAAAGTTCATGTGGCATGCAAAAGCTAAAATAATTCTAATTGCTTCAAATCTAGCAACTTGAGCATAGGTCTCATCATAATCTATGCTTATTCTTGGTCATACCCTATGGCAACCAATCTAGCTTTATTTCTAGTTATATGACCTTGCTCATTTAGCTTGTACCTAAAGACCCATTTACTACTAATGATTGGATAGTCCTTAGGTCTTGGATTTAAGGTCCAAACCTTATTTCTCTCAAATTGATTGAGTTCCTCATGCATACCAATCACCCAACTCTCATTATTAAGAGTGTAACACCCGCAAATTTGGTCCTAGCATTTACATGTTAAATAAGGTACATTAAGGGTATATGGGAAATTTATGTAAGGCTATGGGTATTAGAAACTATAAAATAAAGAAAAATACCAGAAAAAGTGAAGTTATCAGCATTCACGCCCGTGACAGTGTTAATCACAGCAGTGAATATCATAATTTTTAGTTTTAAAAGTTGAGAATCTTCACGATTGTGATGTAAATGTTCATGCCCATGACAATAGTGTTCACACCGCTAAAGACCTGCAAGTTTAAATATGGCAACATCGTGTTTTTAGTAGAAATTCACATAAAATCTAATCAAAAACCCTAGCCACCAACCCTGAAACTCCATAAATGAATTCCCCTCATTCCCTTTCAATCCTAGATGATTAAACACAAAATCTTCACCATAAACATAGTAAAAAATATTAAAAAAGAAGTTTTTTCATTGTAGATTTGAAATTCAGCAATAAGTAGGGTTATAACACATTCTGAACCCTAGAAACCCATTTGTGTTAATGAAACAGAGGTAAGAAATCATATTCTCCATTGTCCTTTAGTCTAGTTTAATTTGGTTTAATGGGAAATAAGGGTTATGAGATTTAAACCAATGAAAAAGTTAAGGTTTTGCTAATTTATGGCATGAGATGCGATCCATGGTAGAAATAGTGAAAAATTGGTCTCTGATTTCATGTTAGGGGCTAAAACAGAAGGTGCAAAAGTCCACCAGAGGCAGTAGATGTGAGAATGTCAAGTGTTAGTGCTCCATTATTAAGGTTTGTGCATATAAACATTTTTATTTGATTTTATTTTTCTTGTAATATGAAATACTGTTGTGGTATATTAAATGGCAATTCAAATTGATATTTTAGTTGTTATTAATGGTATAAATGGATTGCAATATTCTGAAATGCGTGTTAAGGTTGATATGAGGGAAGATGAACATGGAATGTTGTTATGTGCTGATAATTAAGGCATTAAGCCTAAAATAAATGGTTAATTATGATTAAATGGATATTTTTGGTTGTGTTCAAATGCTGAAATTGTGTAAAGTGTTGATAGGTGTGGCAAACATTGGTTAGCTTTAGGTCATATGCATGTTGTGTGTAAAATTGAGTGAAAACAATGTTGAACTATTGTTTCTGTGTAATGAATCACACCTGTGAAGCCAAGCTTCACACCTATGAAAATATGAATTTCATGCCCATGAATAAAGGTTCACACCTGTGAAGGTTCAAAAGCCAGTCATAGGTAGACAAACCGTGATAAGAGGTTTTAGCCCATGAATGCCCTGTTTCCATAAAAGAGTAGATGGATTCATGTGATGAGATTACTTGGGTATGACAAGCATACAACTTTGATATGAGTAACTGAGATTGTATTCAATGTGATAACTTGATTGAGGAACTTGATTATGCACATGGTGCTCTACATCACAACATATTATGTGATGATCTAGTGAAATTATGGAATATGATATAATTGATATTGATAACCTGAATATGAATAAAAATGTTCATTCTCTATCCAAGGACTAGTTAGGATAGATGACATGTCATTGAGGGGTTTATGGTACCATAGAAATATTTATACATACAGTTATTATATTTGCTCAATAGGGTGGCTTAACCTCATGTCAAAGTGCTCATGATTTGAAAAGCTCAGTGGTAGAATATTGGAATTAGGGACAAGGTGGCTTAAGCTCATGTTAGAGCACTCTTATACCTATATGCATGCAATCTTTACTCATCAGGGTGGCTTAAGCTTGTGTTAGAGTGCTCCTGATTTGAGAAGCTCAATGGTAGCAATACAGACATGCTCATGTTAGAGCACTCTTGTTTCACAATCCACATTCGAGTAGTCCATGTTTAGAGTATTAGACTATGAAACCAGAAACCATTAATACAAAAAGTTTATCACAGTTTATAGAGATTGGTAAATTTGAATACATGAGTCAGTAAAATTGAGCACATGATAATTATGGATATGTTAGATGACGTGTAATGCTATTCTGATAATGAACTCAATTATGTATGTTGATGCAAATTAATATGTTTAAGATATCTTATGGATATTGCATGTTGATATCATGGCCAAGCACACAAGTATGTTATTAAACATGAATGATATAGTAATATGTGAATGCATGCTAGAATTTAAATATTTATATGCACCACTAAGCTTTCAGTAGCTTAGCGCATGGGTATTTCATGCGCGCAAGTTTGGAGCCGTAGATTGTGGTTGATAGGAAGATAAGACAAAGCCAGTCGTAGTTGACCTGTGTTGGGTCTGTTATTTTGTTCATGCATTTTATTTGTTTTTTTGCATATCATGGGGTAGAGACAATAAATTCATGTTTTAATAAAGACATGTATTTGGGATTAAAAATTTGAATTAGCACAGATTTTGTAATAAGGAATTTTTATGCCCAAGTTATCATTATTGTTACGCTTATAGATGTGATCCAAATACATGAGGAAAGTTTGTGTATATATACATGAGAATGATTCAGAAGTCAAACTATTAACATGGAAATACGTTGAAAAGTTTTATTTCAGACAGGTAGATTCAGTTCTAGTCGTGAGGCATTTGTCTGTGTAGCGGATTTTGGCCTGACTGTACAGAGGGTGCTACAAAGAGCCTCATCAATATTTATTGGCTCAATTTGAGAGACAAAATCCATATTAGAATATAAAAGTTTAAGATTAGATATAGTACTTACACCCTTGGTAGGATCACCAATGATTTGCTCCATGCGGTGGTTTCTTATAAATTTACATTCCTTTTGAAGCCTTTAGGTGCCTTGCTTTAGAGCTTGAGGTAGTAGATTATCTTTATGCTCCTCTTGTTGTTGCTCTTTTTGATCATCATTATCATCTCTCTTTGAAGTCTCACTACCCTCTTCATGTTCAAAACCAAGCTTATTCATTGTACCTATAATATCATTAAGAGCAATACCTTTCACAAGATCAAGTTTACTAGATTCATCAAAAACAACATGCATAGACTCTTCTACGACTAATGATCTTTTATTAAAGACTCTATAAGATTTCCTAGTTATGGAGTATCCTAAGAAGATACCTTCATCGTATTTAAAAGCAAATTTTCCAAGGTTATCCTTGGTATTTAATATAAAACACTTGCATCCAAATACTTTAAAATATGAGATAAAGGGTTTTCTTCCATTTCATAGCTCAAAAGAAGTTTTATTTAAGATTGGCCTCTTGAAAACGCGATTAGAAATATAACATGATTAGTGGTTTCAGCCCAAAAGTAGGTTGGTAAACTATACTCATTGACCATTATTGTAGCCATCTCAATTGGAGTTCTATTTTTTTCTTTCAACAACCTCATTTTGTTAGGTGTTCTAGAAGTTGAAAAATTATAAGAATAGCATATTCTAAACAAAAAATTTCGAAATTCTCATTTTCAAATTTTTTGCCATGATCACTTCTTATTTTAGAAATAAAATACCCTTTTTCATTTTGAATTCTTTTGGAAAAGTTTTTAAAGGATTCAAAAATATCACTCTTTTGAGCTAAGAAAATTACTTAAGTGAATGTAGAGTAATCATCAACAATGACAAAAGCATAGTGTTTACCTCCTAAACTAGCAACTCTAGTAGGTCCAAAAAGATCTAGATACAAAAGTTGTAAAGGTCTAGAGGTACTTACTACATTCTTAGACTTGAATGATGTTTTGTGTTTTTTTTCTCTTTGATATGGTTCACATGTCTTATCCTTTGCAAATTTGACTTTTGTTGTCCATCCACAAGCTCTCCTTTGCTAAGGCTTTAAATTAAGTTCATGCTTGCATTACCAAGCCTTCAATGCCATAGCCAAGATTCATCGCTAGTTGATATAAGATACTTAGAGAAAAGGTTAGATAGCATGTGTAAATCTATTATGTAATTCCATAGCCAAGATTCATCACTAATTGATATAAGACACTTAGAGAAAAGGTTAGATAGCATGTGTAAATCTATTATGTAAGTATTGTCATCTCTATCTCATTTGAACTTCTCTGGACCATTTAGGGTGGTCACAAGACATTCATTGGAGGTAAAGGTGACTTGGTTTCCCTTATCACATAATTGACTTACACTCAATAGATTATACTTTAAGCTATCAATAAGTAAGACATTTTCAATTAAAGAGTTTTATTTAAACCAATTCAGCTAATGCCAATTACCTTAACCTTGGCATTGTCTCCAAAGATTACCTTACCACCATCAATTCTTTTGATTTGAGTGAAAATACTTCTATTTTCCATCATATTCCTTGAGCATCCATTATCTACTAGCCAAGCATTTTTTTCATGTGGACTTGAAGCATAACTATAAAACATCAATTTAGGTTTGGTTTTTAGGTAGCCAAATGAACTTGAGTCCTTAGGGGTTATCATTAGAAGGTTTCCAATATGCTTTCCTTATAAAACAATATTTGTTTATATGCCCAAGCTTCATGTAATAGTGGCATTGTTTAGATTTAAATATGCTTTGACACTTTCCACTAGGTTTAGGCTTTACTATCTTTCTCAAAATATTATATGCATAATGGCATAAACATGCATGTTTGGTGGGTGTTTTTCTTGGTGCACTTTTCTTGTATAAGATAGCATTATTTACCTTTTGAGGTTTCCCTCTTGGGCTATATGACCCTTGGTTACTCTTTTTTTGAGTAGAGGGATTTGTGTGTGCTTTACCATTGGCCCTCAAGGCTATTACCTCAATAATAGAGTTTAGTGGTGTGCTAGATTTAACAAATATAGTTCTAGGTGGGATATATGACGATGCTCCATTGAAGCCTAAGCCATGTCTCGCCAAGGGAGGTATTTGAGATACAATTAAGGTATCCAAATTCTCCTTCGCTTTGTGAAATTTTGAGATAGAGTTTTTAAGTTCTTTAACCTCATTTTTTAAAAGCGTTGTTTTCTTTTATTAGAGAATTGGTTGAAGGTTTTGATGAAAATTCATCCAATGATATCTTTAAGTAGTCATTTAAGGTTTTTAGTGCTTCAACTACCTTTTAAAGGTTATTAAAATCATTTTTAAGTTTAGAGCTATTTTTTCTATAAAGATCAAGTTTCATTTTGTACCATTCTATCTCTAGATTTAGTACTTAAACTATATCATCATCATCATCAATTAAATCACACAAGTCATCACAAGATTGGGATGTAGAGCATACCTCATCATTGGAGTTATCCTCAATAGCCATGATGTAATGACCCAAATACCGGGTTAGTCATAAACTGTAGTTTCCGAGATTGATCAGTATACCCGGGGGTCAAAAATACACCTGTGGGTGAAAAATATTTTATTTGATCATCGGAAAATATAGGTTGTGACTAGTCTGAGGGTAAAATTTGGAGTGAAAATAAAGTCAAATAAGCCCTCAAAAGTCAAAATTAAGAAAAAAAAAAGACCCGGTTTGATTAAATAGTTAGTTGACCATACTTTGACCGGGCTATGAAAAATAGCAAACGACATCCAAAAATTTATTTTAAGATATGGATAGACTCTAAATAATATTTAGGATTATTTGACAGTGAAAAAGGAATTTTACGGTAACACCGAAAATTGAATTATCAGTCCGATTTAAGTGAGCTGGACAGAAAATGAACTCCGATTGAGTTGAAAATTTTTGTGTAGACATATAAAAATATTTTATGAATTATGAAATCAAATTTGGATGAAATTGAGCTTGAAAAGTGAGAAAAATAATTTATAGTGCATAATTGAGCCTAAATGGATTGGGCTTTGTTTGGCCCAAGCCCATCCAAAGTAACCCACTATAAAAGACCCATATTTACAGAATTCTCTAGACAGAATTCTGGTTAATCACCTTCTTCTTTCTTTCCCTTGTTTTGCCGTGCCATTCCTTCATTTCTTTTCTTCAAAATTTCTTCATTTTTTTTCAATTCTCACACCAAAATCAACCACCCAAAAATAATTTCAGCCTCTTTAATAGCTAATAGGAGTTTTTAATCTTCATTTGGGAGCCTAAAGTGGAAGGAAATTAAAGGAGGAAAGTTAGGATTCAAATTTGAGGTAAGCAAAATTTATGGTTTTAAATTAATTTAATGGTTCAAATAGGTAGTTTAAGACATGTAGATGATAAATATGAAGTTTATTTGAGTTTAGGAAGTAAATTAATGGTGGATTAATGAAGGAAAAAAATTGTCCATGGTAGGTTCAAGAGAAGGAGAAGGTTCTTCCAAGGGAAAGGAGAAGGAGAAGGAAGTTTAGGAAGGCCTAAACAAGCAATTAAGGTTAGTGATTCCTTAATCTAATTATTTCCATTAATTAAGTATAATTTAGGGTTATGGAAATTTAGAAAATTGTGTGTTTTGTATGTAAGTGTTAAATTAATGCTTAAAACATAATTAATGGATTATGAAAAGTGAATTAGAATGATTAATTTCAATTAAAAAAATTGACTAGTGGAAATTGTAAAATATGACCTTATTATGTGAAAAATGAATATTAAGGAATAAATATATTTTAATGTAAAATTATGATATATATGGAATAATGAATGTATTAATTAGTGAAATGAATAATTAGAAATTGAAAGAAAAATTTTAATGATGCAAATTAAATATAGGCCGAAAAATGAAAGTGGAGAAATTAATATTTTCTTTGCTAATTAAATGAAAATTTAGTTATGAAATGCAATATAATATGATTTTAGGTGTGTATAAATTTATTGAAAATTTTTAGATTAAATATTGCATATTTTTCTATTTATGGATGATATTATGTATGAAATGAATAATAATGAATAAAAAGTATTTAGTGAGTTTATAACTTAATTGATTATCCATAATGAAATATTGATATATCAGAATGAAAAATTTTGGTAGTGATAAAATTGTTATAAAAGAATAAAATATTAAGTGATTAATAATGTAAAAATAATAAATTTTATGAATTTAATGGAAATGAAATTAAAGAAATAAAATAATGCCCTTAGTTATTTTCTGATGGTTAAATCAGCCCAGGATATAATTGGCTAGCCATAGGGACATTATTACCGCGGTGCGGGTCATGGCGACGCGCTTATGTAGACCAATGATGGTCTACTACAGTGATAGTGATTCAATGAATATTATATAGTGCAGTGCTCGGGTGATCTTTCGGGATTACTCTTCAGTGTAGTGGACTTTTGAGTCCACGTCCCATGTATCTGGTCCGAAGATTTTCTATCGGATTGAATCTAGGGGCAAATAAAAAAAATAAAAAAAAAATGAAATGACAATTGTGAATGAAAAATGAGAAAAATGATTAAAATGAAAAAAAATGATAAAAATGAAATAAGGGAAAAATATGAGAAAAATAATAAAAAGGACATAAGTGATAAATTTGGTAAATATGATAAAAGTGAATATTGTAACAAAAGAAAAAAAATGTAAAATTGAAAAAAAAAGAAAAATAAGTGAATATAAATATTAAATTGTGTAGAAAAAAAAATAAATGAATAAAAAAAAGAATAAAATGATAAATATTAGTGGCAAAAGTGAAAATAATATATAGTTAGTGGTATAATTGTAAATAAATAGAAATTTAAGAATTAAAGTGAAATTGAAGCTAATCAAATAAATAAATGAAATAAATAAATAAATAAATAAGAATGGATAATTAAAGTAAAAACAGACTAAATTGAAAGTTCAGAAAAAAAATAATAATAAGAAATAAAAATATTATATAGTGAATTAAGAGTATAAAAAAAAAATAATAATGTATTGATAAAAAGAATTATATATTAAAGAAAAATTGAATAGTATATTAAAATACTATTGTATGTATAGATGTATGAAAATATAGTTAGTGGAAATTTTTAGATTAGTAATCACCACTGAGCATATTAATGCTCAGCACGTAGTTATTTGACTGCGTGCAGGTAGTAGCAGGAAAGGCAGAAGCAAGCATACAACTTTTGGGAGCTGACAGAATATTGACATAATTGTAGGTTATAGTATAAAATGGCATGTATATATAAGTTTAGATATGGTGTTGTATGAATAAAATTATGTATATATTCTGATAAATGAATATTTGCGAATTATTATAAGTGTAGAGAATTGTGGTTGAATGGAAATATATTACATTATATGGATTGTTGTGCCCAATATTGGGCTGTGGATTGTTTGCTTTGCAGGTGGGTTAGTTAGTTTATAGCCGTTATGCTGCCGAAATTTTTGGAAAAATAAAAAGGAATAAAAAAAAAAATTTCGGCATACATCGGCTATAATCGTATTTACCCACGTAACGTATATATAGAACAAATGTTATAAGGGTGTTACAGTTTTAGTGGTATCAGAGCATGGTTTAGACGGTTCTAAGATCGGAGTTGGAAATAAGTGAATGAATTATATATATATACATGCCAATTGATGGATGAAATGTGTAATAAGTCTAACGTATGCTTGCTCCTTTCCTGTTTTATAGTGAATAATGGCATCCCAACAAGGTCAAGGTGATGGGGACGGTGAGAGTGAAGCGTCGGTTAGTGCTAGGCAAGCTGAAACCTCGCAACAGAATGTTACTCCACCAGTTGCACCACCTCCACCGCCACAGCCGGATTTTCTTCACCTCATGGCTGATTATATTCAACATAGAATGCAAGCTGAACAAGCTCAACAGCCACAGCCAGCGGCCCAAGTACAGCCTCCAGCTCCACCTAAAAAGAAGCCGATTTTGGAACAGTTGAAGAGATTGGGAGCTGAAGATTTCTATGGGCGTGATCCATTGACTCCTGTACAAGTTGAGGAATGGTTGTTCAAGATAAAGAGGTTATTTGAAATTACTCACAGCCCGCCAGAAGAGAAATTTGAAGGTATTGTGGCATTACTTCAGGGTCCTGCGTTCATCTGGTGGGATTCAGTACGGAAGCATACTCCATGTGAACAGTTGAATTGGGATTTCTTCTTGGCCCAGTTTGAAAAGAAATATATAGGGTCAGAGTATAAAGCAGAGATGCAAGATGCCTTTTGGAGACTCAGGCAAGGAAACAAGACAGTAGCAGAGTATGAGCGCGAGTTTGAGCGTCTCAGTGCCTACCTTGATGATTACCAGCTGACAGAAGAGAAGTTATGTCAGAGATTTGAGAGGGGTCTCCATAATAAGATCAGACAGATAGTGGGTGCACAGCAGCATCCAAATTTGCGTGCCTTGGTAGAAGCTGCAATTAAAGTGGAAAGTATTCAGGCAGATGAGGTTAGCAGGCAAACTCGGTTTCAGCAGAAGAGGAAGTCGGGACAGTTCAGTGGTTCGGGTTCTCAGAGTAAGAAGTATAGGGGACCAGCTCCATCACAGAGTCGTACATCAGTTGTACCAGGGCGTGGACAAGGAAATATATTCCGTGGCAATGCCTCAGTCACTTCTGTGGGCAGTACACCTAGAGGCAGAGGGGCAGGTACAGTTCAGACTTGTAGCCATTGTGGCAGAGCCCACCCAGGAGAGTGCAGATATTTGACTGGCGCCTGTTTCAAGTGTGGTTCAAAAGATCATCAGGTCAGGGATTGTCCAGTGGCTCAAGCTTCTACAGCTATATCACCAGCACCTGGCATTGGATCCTTACCATCTAGAGGCCGAGGTAGGGGAGCAGCCCTTAACCCATCAGCATCTAGACCTTCTGCACAGCAGTCCCAAGGTCAGGGACGAGCTACAGGTCGTACATATGCAGTGAGAGCCAGAGAAGATGAGGATGCTCCTGATGTGATAGTAGGTAAATTCATACTTATGACTGATTCTGTTTATGCACTTATTGATCCTGGTTCCACACATTCCTACATAAATACTGATGTTGCACGGGGGAAAGGGTTAAAAGATTCACAGTTAGACCAGGACATCCTAGTGAGCAATCCTTTAGGGAATAGTGTTGTGGTGAACAAGGTGTATAGGAATTGTCCCATTAGTACGCAAGGTTATGAATTCCTGGCTAACCTAATTGAACTCCCATTCCGCGAGTTTGATGTGATATTGGGGATGGATTGGTTGTCCGCCCATCAAGCAACAGTAGATTGTAAACGAAAGAGAGTGACACTTAAACTCTATGATGATCAGGAAATCACTATTGTGGGTGAAAGAACAGATTTCTTATCAGATGTGATATCAGCTACAGCTGCCAAGAGACTTATAAGAAAGGGGTGCATTGCTTATTTGTGTTTTGCAATGGAAGCTAAAAAGGAAGATTTTAAGGTTTCAGATGTGCCTACAGTGAGAGATTATCCAGATGTTTTTCCCGATGAACTACCAGGCTTGCCACCTGATAGGGAAGTCGAATTCACTATTGATGTAGTTCCAGGTACATCATCTATTTCGATTGCACCCTACAGGATGGCGCCTACAGAACTCAAGGAGTTGAAGATTCAGCTGCAGGAATTGCTTGATAAAGGCTTTATCAGACCCAGTATTTCACCTTGGGGGGCACCGGTACTCTTTGTAAAGAAGAAGGATGGATCTCTTAGATTATGCATTGACTACAGACAGTTGAATAAAGTGACAATCAAGAATAAGTATCCCCTTCCACGTATTGAAGACTTATTTGATCAATTGAAGGGAGCAGGTGTATTTTCAAAGATTGATCTACGATCGGGCTACCATCAGTTGAAAGTAAAAGAAGCAGATGTGCCCAAGACTGCCTTTCGCACAAGATATGGCCACTATGAGTTTTTAGTCATGCCATTTGGACTTACGAATGCCCCAGCAGCTTTCATGGATCTAATGAATAGGGTCTTTCATCCTTATCTAGACCAGTTCGTGGTGGTATTTATTGATGATATTCTAGTGTATTTGAAGACACTAGAAGAACATGACAAACACCTACGAACTGTCTTATGGATACTGAGAGAGAAGCAGCTGTATGCAAAATTCAGTAAGTGTGACTTCTGGTTGAATGAAGTATCATTCTTGGGTCATGTAATTTCAGCTGAAGGTATAAAGGTGGATCCAAAGAAGATTGAAGCAATCTTACAGTGGAGAATACCTAAGACTGTTACAGAAGTCAGAAGTTTCTTAGGTTTGGCTGGGTATTATAGGAGATTTGTAAAGGGTTTTTCCACCATAGCAGCGCCGCTTACTCGACTGTTACAGAAGCACGTAAAGTTTGAATGGACAGATAAATGTCAAGGAAGCTTTGAGAAGCTTAAAAACATGTTGACAGAAGCCCCAGTGTTAACTCAACCAGAATCTGGCAAGGATTTTGTGATTTACAGTGATGCCTCCAAGAATGGGTTAGGTTGTGTATTGATGCAGGAAGGTAAGGTGATTGCATATGCTTCTCGACAACTCAAGACTCATGAGAAGAACTATCCTACTCACGATCTTGAGCTTGCAGCAATTGTTCTCGCCTTGAAGATTTGGAGACATTATCTTTATGGTGAGAAATGTTACATTTACACAGATCAAAAAAGTCTGAAATATTTGCTCACACAGAAGGAACTTAATTTGAGGCAGAGACGATGGCTTGAATTGATAAAAGACTATGACTGCTTAATCGACTACCATCCAGGCAAGGCGAATGTAGTAGCTGATGCACTTAGTAGAAAATTTATGGCAGCCCTTCGAGTGATGAATGTCAGATTGGATATGGCACAAGATGGAGCAATAATAGCAGAAATGCAAGTGAAACCAGATTTTCTTCAGCAAGTGAAAGCGGCACAAAAGCTAGACGATCGCTTGATTGCCATAGTGAACAGAGTAAAAGAGGGCAATGAAGGTGGTTATTCTTTGGGTGAAGATGAAAGTCTTTATTTCAACCGGAGGTTATGTGTACCGGATCAAGATGAATTGAAGAAGAATATTCTCACAGAAGCTCATCATAGTAGCTATGTTATGCATCCTGGTGGTAACAAGATGTATCAGGACTTGAAAGTATACTATTGGTGGCCAGGAATGAAACGTGATGTGACAGAATTCGTGAGTAAATGTTTGATATGCCAACAGGTGAAAGCTGAGCATCAAGTTCCATCTGGTTTACTTCAGCCCATTGCGATACCAGAGTGGAAATGGGATCGAGTGACCATGGATTTTGTGACGGGATTTCCTCTGACGGGAAAGAAGCATGATGCTATCTGGGTAGTCATTGATAGACTCACGAAATCAGCCCATTTCATACCAGTACGGAGGGACTATCCATTGACCAAGTTGGCAGAAATCTACATCAATGAGATAGTGAGACTCCATGGAGTACCATCCTCTATTATTTCAGACAGGGATCCCAGATTTACTTCCCAGTTCTGGAAAAAGTTGCAGGAAGCATTGGGGACAAAACTTCATTTCAGTACAGCTTTTCATCCTCAGACTGATGGGCAATCAGAGCGTGTAATTCAGATACTTGAGGATATGTTGCGATGTTGCGTCCTCGAGTTTGAAAGTAGTTGGGAAAAGTATTTGCCATTAGCAGAGTTTGCTTACAATAACAGCTATCAGTCCAGCATCAAAATGGCGCCGTATGAAGCACTGTATGGGAGAAAATGTAGAACTCCTTTATGTTGGACAGAATTGAGTGAAAAGAAGCTAATGGGGACTGATTTGGTTCGAGAAACCGAAGAGAAGGTACGGGTGATCAAGGACAGATTGAAAGAAGCCATGGACCGACAGAAGTCATATGCAGATGTAAGAAGAAAAGATATAGAGTTCCAGGTCGGAGATCAAGTGTTTTTAAAAGTATCACCCTGGAAGAAAGTTATGAGATTTGGCAAGAAGGGCAAACTAAGTCCGAGATTTTTAGGCCCTTATGAGATTATACAGCGAGTGGGACCCGTAGCCTATCGATTGAAGCTGCCTCAAGAGTTGGAAAAGATTCATGATGTGTTCCACGTGTCAATGCTACGGAAGTATAGGTCAGACCCAAGCCATGTGATCAAGCCAGAAGAGATTCAAATACAGGCTGATATGACTTATGAGGAGGAACCATTAAAGATTCTAGCCAAAGAGGTTAAACAGCTCAGGAACAAGCAAATTCCACTAGTGAAGGTGTTATGGAGTCACCACAATGTGGAAGAAGCCACGTGGGAGCCAGAAGCTGCAATGAGGCAACAATATCCGCAGTTGTTTAATACAGGTAAAATTTCGAGGACGAAATTTTTATTAGTAGGGGAGAATTGTAATGACCCAAATACCGGGTTAGTCATAAACTGTAGTTTCCGAGATTGATCAGTATACCCGGGGGTCAAAAATACACCTGTGGGTGAAAAATATTTTATTTGATCATCGGAAAATATAGGTTGTGACTAGTCTGAGGGTAAAATTTGGAGTGAAAATAAAGTCAAATAAGCCCTCAAAAGTCAAAATTAAGAAAAAAAAAAGACCCGGTTTGATTAAATAGTTAGTTGACCATACTTTGACCGGGCTATGAAAAATAGCAAACGACATCCAAAAATTTATTTTAAGATATGGATAGACTCTAAATAATATTTAGGATTATTTGACAGTGAAAAAGGAATTTTACGGTAACACCGAAAATTGAATTATCAGTCCGATTTAAGTGAGCTGGACAGAAAATGAACTCCGATTGAGTTGAAAATTTTTGTGTAGACATATAAAAATATTTTATGAATTATGAAATCAAATTTGGATGAAATTGAGCTTGAAAAGTGAGAAAAATAATTTATAGTGCATAATTGAGCCTAAATGGATTGGGCTTTGTTTGGCCCAAGCCCATCCAAAGTAACCCACTATAAAAGACCCATATTTACAGAATTCTCTAGACAGAATTCTGGTTAATCACCTTCTTCTTTCTTTCCCTTGTTTTGCCGTGCCATTCCTTCATTTCTTTTCTTCAAAATTTCTTCATTTTTTTTCAATTCTCACACCAAAATCAATCACCCAAAAATAATTTCAGCCTCTTTAATAGCTAATAGGAGTTTTTAATCTTCATTTGGGAGCCTAAAGTGGAAGGAAATTAAAGGAGGAAAGTTAGGATTCAAATTTGAGGTAAGCAAAATTTATGGTTTTAAATTAATTTAATGGTTCAAATAGGTAGTTTAAGACATGTAGATGATAAATATGAAGTTTATTTGAGTTTAGGAAGTAAATTAATGGTGGATTAATGAAGGAAAAAAATTGTCCATGATAGGTTCAAGAGAAGGAGAAGGTTCTTCCAAGGGAAAGGAGAAGGAGAAGGAAGTTTAGGAAGGCCTAAACAAGCAATTAAGGTTAGTGATTCCTTAATCTAATTATTTCCATTAATTAAGTATAATTTAGGGTTATGGAAATTTAGAAAATTGTGTGTTTTGTATGTAAGTGTTAAATTAATGCTTAAAACATAATTAATGGATTATGAAAAGTGAATTAGAATGATTAATTTCAATTAAAAAAATTGACTAGTGGAAATTGTAAAATATGACCTTATTATGTGAAAAATGAATATTAAGGAATAAATATATTTTAATGTAAAATTATGATATATATGGAATAATGAATGTATTAATTAGTGAAATGAATAATTAGAAATTGAAAGAAAAATTTTAATGATGCAAATTAAATATAGGCCGAAAAATGAAAGTGGAGAAATTAATATTTTCTTTGCTAATTAAATGAAAATTTAGTTATGAAATGCAATATAATATGATTTTAGGTGTGTATAAATTTATTGAAAATTTTTAGATTAAATATTGCATATTTTTCTATTTATGGATGATATTATGTATGAAATGAATAATAATGAATAAAAAGTATTTAGTGAGTTTATAACTTAATTGATTATCCATAATGAAATATTGATATATCAGAATGAAAAATTTTGGTAGTGATAAAATTGTTATAAAAGAATAAAATATTAAGTGATTAATAATGTAAAAATAATAAATTTTATGAATTTAATGGAAATGAAATTAAAGAAATAAAATAATGCCCTTAGTTATTTTCTGATGGTTAAATCAGCCCAGGATATAATTGGCTAGCCATAGGGACATTATTACCGCGGTGCGGGTCATGGCGACGCGCTTATGTAGACCAATGATGGTCTACTACAGTGATAGTGATTCAATGAATATTATATAGTGCAGTGCTCGGGTGATCTTTCGGGATTACTCTTCAGTGTAGTGGACTTTTGAGTCCACGTCCCATGTATCTGGTCCGAAGATTTTCTATCGGATTGAATCTAGGGGCAAATAAAAAAAAATAAAAAAAAATGAAATGACAATTGTGAATGAAAAATGAGAAAAATGATTAAAATGAAAAAAATGATAAAAATGAAATAAGGGAAAAATATGAGAAAAATAATAAAAAGGACATAAGTGATAAATTTGGTAAATATGATAAAAGTGAATATTGTAACAAAAGAAAAAAAATGTAAAATTGAAAAAAAAAGAAAAATAAGTGAATATAAATATTAAATTGTGTAGAAAAAAAAAATAAATGAATAAAAAAAAGAATAAAATGATAAATATTAGTGGCAAAAGTGAAAATAATATATAGTTAGTGGTATAATTGTAAATAAATAGAAATTTAAGAATTAAAGTGAAATTGAAGCTAATCAAATAAATAAATGAAATAAATAAATAAATAAATAAGAATGGATAATTAAAGTAAAAACAGACTAAATTGAAAGTTCAGAAAAAAAATAATAATAAGAAATAAAAATATTATATAGTGAATTAAGAGTATAAAAAAAAAATAATAATGTATTGATAAAAAGAATTATATATTAAAGAAAAATTGAATAGTATATTAAAATACTATTGTATGTATAGATGTATGAAAATATAGTTAGTGGAAATTTTTAGATTAGTAATCACCACTGAGCATATTAATGCTCAGCACGTAGTTATTTGACTGCGTGCAGGTAGTAGCAGGAAAGGCAGAAGCAAGCATACAACTTTTGGGAGCTGACAGAATATTGACATAATTGTAGGTTATAGTATAAAATGGCATGTATATATAAGTTTAGATATGGTGTTGTATGAATAAAATTATGTATATATTCTGATAAATGAATATTTGCGAATTATTATAAGTGTAGAGAATTGTGGTTGAATGGAAATATATTACATTATGTGGATTGTTGTGCCCAATATTGGGCTGTGGATTGTTTGCTTTGCAGGTGGGTTAGTTAGTTTATAGCCGTTATGCTGCCGAAATTTTTGGAAAAATAAAAAGGAATAAAAAAAAAATTTCGGCATACATCGGCTATAATCGTATTTACCCACGTAACGTATATATAGAACAAATGTTATAAGGGTGTTACACATGAAGCACAAGTTAGCCACCTTTTCTTATTCTTTCTTCAATAAGTGTTGAGGTTTCATCATCCCAAGTGGCTTTGTGGCCATTTTCTTTATCTTCTTTGTTAGATTTCCTCTTGTACTTTTTGACCATAGGGCACTCTGATCTAATGTGTCCCTTCTTTTCACAATCATAGCTCTTGACTTTCTTTTTGCCTTCATTAGCTTAGGAGTTTCTTGGAAGGAATCTTGAGGCTCTTTGCTTATAATTCTTAATTGAGTCATACTTATGTGTGATCAACCTCTTGATTCTTCTTAAAAGTAAGGCTATTTGATCATCTCCTTCATCAACCAACTCTTCATTACTAAGGAGATCTTCATCTATATGCATGGAAGTTGAAGGTTTGAGTGCTAGAGGCATTCTCTTCTCTTTTTCTCCTTCAAGCTCTTTTTCTCTTACTAGAGTCATTTCATGTGTGAGGAGTTTGCTAATAAGTACATCGGTAGGAATTACCATCAAATCTTCATTGGCTTCCTCAATACCCTCAACCCTTGAGCCATAATCTTTCATAGGAAGACTCTTTAGAATCTTTTTATTTACATCTTCTAAGTTATAATGCTTTTCAAGCTTTCCCATGCCATTGAAAATATCAAAAAAGTCTATTGGTCATTTTGGTTATGGTCTCATTGGGCTTCATATTGAAAACCTCATATTCGGTGACAAGAAGTTTAACCTTCTTAGACTTTACTTATTATGTGCCTTCATGGTAGTTTTCCAATGTTTTCTAAATGGAGTAAATGGTTAGAGAATGTTGGATTCTACCACACTCTTCAAGTGTTAGAGAGCTTATTAGAATGATCATGGCTTTTATTTTTTTGCCATTAGCTCTTTTTTGGGCTCGGTCCAATAATCTCTTATAATGATTTCATCTTCTCCTTCGACATTCCTTCTTATTGGAGGTGTCCATTCCTTTTGAATAGTATCCCAAACATCTACTCCCTCACTATTAAGATAAGTTTCCACCTTGAATTTCCAATTCATATAGTTTCCTTTATAAAAGAAGGGCTTAAGATTATGAAACCCTTTGTTGGCTATAATTCAATCTTTGTTAATGCTTATTAGGCTTGAATGCTAGACTTAGTTTTGATACCAATTGTTGCCCAAAACAATAACCAAAAAGGGAGGTTGAATTATTTGGTAAATAAAAATTTTGCTTGAGGCAATTTTACCAAAGAATGATTTGTGAGAGAAAAAAAGATATCTGACAAACAAGATTTATAGAGGTTCAGGTATTAACAAACCCTACTCCTCTTCCCAATCTCGATTGGGTGTTTCACTAACACTTGAAGTGTTACAATAGAGTTTTTCCTAGCTCACTTTCAATTATGGTATTTTACTCTCTTGGCAAACACCTAATCCAGAAAAACCCTTTGTATTTTAATGGCTAACACAACAACCAAATCTTTGTGTTTTTTATGGCTCACACAAAAACCCTTATAAGATTAGAATATTGAATGCACATTTTTCTAGCCTTTATAAGTCATCAATATGTTGTATTTATACTTCCCTTAAATATTATAGTCATTTATGATGCATTTAATGTGAAAATAGTTGTTCAACCACTTTTCCGTTCACGCATGACAATTTCTCTTTCCAAGTTCATGGGCATGACTTAATGTTCATGGGCGTGAATGGTCTTCATAGCCGTGACTGAAATGGTGAAGCTGGTCATGACTAATTATGTCCAGAAATAAGAGATCTTTCACGGGTGTGACCCATTTCTTTACGAACATAATTTAGTCAAGCTTCACAGGTGTTCCAATGCTTAACTATCGTGAATACTTGAATGAATAGTCTTGGCGCTAACTCATTCATGGGCATGAATTGTTATTTTCAAGGTAGTAGTGATTTTTTACCATGGGCATGACATTATTCACTTGTGTGAATATCTTCTTCACAGGCACGAATCTTTATTGATTTTCATTCTTTTGAACTTTAAATAATTTCAATCAATTTGCTTCATAGTCTTAGGAATGTGTAACATGTCTAACATACTTAGAATACAAAATATGGTTAAATTCCTTGTTGCCCAATTATTTGTGATTATCAAAATGATAAAAATACTCCTCAAGGTGCAACAGTAACTTTTTATTTTTTTGTTCTTTAAAGTGTTACTATTTTATGGTTTTAACTTGCAGATCAACATATTGTTGAAATCCATACAAAGTATAAATTATAAGCTATTTGAAATAGTAATCCCAATTGTCGGTTAAATTTTGTGAATTTTTTCAGTAGCTAGTAGATTTTTAATTGTAATGATTATCTATTTTATATTTATAAATCAAATTGATAAATTATTATAATATAACTTATATTAAAAAAATGATGTTTCATAGCTTTGACAATGAATTAAACTTATTATTCGACAATTTTAAAATATAAAATAGCATTGAGGATAATTGTAAAAGATTTTTTTAATTCTAATTATTATTTTTTTATATTTATAAATAAAAGTGATAAATTATTTTAATATAATCTAAAATATATAATCTAGATGAGTGCCCTGCTAATCCTAGGGTGTTAATTCGACCATTGGTTACTGAATATTTACTTAGAAATATAATTTTTTGTCAAGTGAAAAACAAATAAATAACTTGCCAAATAAATTTAATCCTTCCCATTAATATGTGTACATTTCATAGAAAAATAAAAGGTATAATAAATATTTAACTCTCTAAACTTGTCCAAAAAAAAAACTAGTTACGCACCTGAACTTATGAAATGGTTAATTACACTATTGAACTTGGGATGACTGAAATATGTATACCCTTTTCTAAAATTATCATGCAAGTGAAGGAAAGAAAATTTTGAGGAGCTAAAGTGAGAAATATTTTACTACCTCAGACCAATTAAATGGACATTGAAGAGTAAAATTACTATCATAATCCTTCTCTTTATCCTCCTTCCTTTCGTTCTTCTTCTTCTTCTTCTTCTTCTTCTTCTTCTTTTCAATATGTTAACAAAATTAATTTTTTTGTTATAATTTTCATGACTTCCTTTTCTTCCATTGTCAATTTTTTGAAGACTAATAACGTGCCTAAAATCATGACATTATGAAACCTAAAATCATGAAGGAGAAGACTTATTTTGGTTTGATTTCTTCTATGGGAAAATACTGCAATTAGTTGGTAGTTACTATTAGCCTAAGTAGTGGATCTTTGTATTTTAATCTTGATAATCAAATTGAGTGTCACTAATGTATTTAATTAAGAATTATTTTTTAGGTTTAATTTACTATAAACACTTAGTGAAAAATAAAAAAACAATTGGCAGACACAAAATTTGTGACCATAAAAATGAGTGTTGCCCGTGATAGCCTTTTCAAGACCGCAATAGAGCTTTAGCAATTGTGATTCTCACAATGTTGAAAGTGTTAAAATTCTAAAAATATTTGCGACTATATTAGCAACTGCAATATTTTTTGCAAAAGAAGAATCACAACCACGAGGAACAAAGTCACAACCACAAAATTCGTATTCAAAGCCCGCCAAAAGAAAGCCAAGTAAAAATTGTCATGTGTCTAAGGATTCGAAGTTTAACAAGGAATCATAACTACAACCTAGAGAAGAATGACCACGACTGCAACAATTGAAAAACCAAATTGGACAATGGAGTTCGCGGTGAGATGTGTGCCCGCTAGACTGCTAGTAACAACAGTATCACAACTGCAAAAGAAGGAATACAAGCACGAGCACGAGAGTGAAATTCATATAGACTCTACCGTTAGAGCTTAAAGTTAATCAGACCCTGTTATATTAACTAGTCATTGGAGAGCTAAAATAATTGTGATCGCAAAAGTAAAAGTGTGACCATGATTCTGGATATGACAACAACAAAAAAAGCTGCAAACAAAACTAATTGTTGGAAGGAAAAATGTTATGCAACAATTTTTTGGAGGTTTTAGGCTATAAATTCTCTTTCCAATTTTAATCCATGGAAATTTTAAAGCATGGATTAGGTTATTAAAATTCAGTACCCAATTACTAAAGCTTATTTGGATATTTTACAGATGTGTCCTAAAGTCAATCATCTTTGGATACTGATAAAGACATATTTATTATTCAGTGTACATTTAATTATGAATTTGATCATATATATTAAACTGTATAATAAATTCCTTAGTATATGTAACACAAATAAGGAAAAATCATGATGTAATCATGATAATGAGATTCTCATCATGTGTAATTGTGTGTTATATCTAAATTATCCATAGTCATAGCATTAACAAGACATACATTGTTAATGCAAACAAACTAGCACATGTTATATTCCTTGATTGGGTCAAGCAAGGGATCTCATAAGCTATAGACACTGGATGTTTAAAGTTAACATATTGATGCTTGCTAAAATAAGTTAAGCACATTTGATGACCAAGTCATAAGACAATCATATGGATATCTATTCAATATCAGTGATAGTCTCATCATAGCAACTGTGCAAGTATGCTTGGACATGAGATACTTAAGGTTATATTGGGTACTGAATATTATATTTTGACTTTATTCCTTATTATCTCTTAAAGATTGCTCATAGGGTGGTGATTAGGTGTGGTATGAGATATTTAAAGGTAGATGAGTAGTCAATAGAGGATTCACCACTTCTAATAGAAGGACAATATACCTATAGCCTCTTGTGGGAGATTGTTACTTAGAAATCATTAGCCAAGGTGGACATGTCTTGAAAAGGGTTTTCAAGGACATATCTGAAAGAATAATAGATTTTAGAGACAATATTTACTAACATTTAGACTAGATGTAATATAGTCAGTCTAATGGAAGTTGACACATAGCACATGTTATATTCTTTGATTGGGTCAAGCAGGGGATCTCATATGTTATAGACACTGGATGTTTAAAGTTAACTTATGGATGCTTGCTAAAAACATTAAGTACATTTGATGATAAAGTCATAAGACAATCACATGGATATCTATTCAATATCAATGATAGTCTCATCATAGCAACTGTGCAAGTATGCTTGGACATGAGATACTTAAGGTTATATTGTGTACTGAATATTATATTTTGACTTTGTTCCTTGTTATCTCTTAAAGATTGCTCATAGGATGGTGATTAGGTGTGGTATGAGATATTTAAAGGTGGATGAGTAGTCAATAGAGGATTCACCACTTCTGATAGAAAGACAGTATACGTATAGTCTCTTGTGGGAGATTGTTACTTAGAAATCATTAGTCAAGGTGGACATGTCTTGAAAAAGGTTTTCAAGGACATATCTAAAAGAATAATAGATTTCAGAGACAATATTTAATAACATTTAGACTAGATGTAATATAGTTAATCTAATGGAAATTGACACATAGCACATGTTATATTCCTTGATTGGGTTAAGCAGAGGATCTCATAAGCTATAGACAGTGGATATTTAAAATTAACATATGGATGCTAGTTAAAAAAAGTCAAGTATATTTGATGACCTAGTCATAAGACAATCACATGGCTATCTATTCAATATCAATGATAGTCTCATCATAGCAACTGTGCAAGTATGCTTAGACATGAGATACTTAAGGTTATATTTGGTACTGAATATTATATTTTGAGTTTATTCCTTTTTATCTCTTAAATATTGCTCATAGGGTGGTGATTAGGTGTGGTAAAATATTTAAAGGTAGATGAGTAGTCAATAAAGATTCACCACTTCTGATAAAAGGACAGTATACCTATAGCCTATTGTGGGAGATTGTTACTTAGAAATCATTAGCCAAGGTGGACATGTCTTGTAAAGGATTTTCAAGGACATATTTGAAAGAATAATAGATTTTAGAGACAATATTTAGTAACATTTAGACTAGATGTAATATAGTCAGTCTAATGGAAGTTAACACGTAGTCCATACTCTGAACCAAATGAGGTATAGTATGACAAAAGGACAAACTATACGATAATTGTTTATGAAAGCGTTAAAAGTCAAACCATTGATTTTCTGCTTAATTGAGCAGTCATGATGTGTTGCTAGTGTAATGGCTCAAATACCGAGT
The DNA here is from genome assembly GCA_023653625.1 of Triadica sebifera. Classification (NCBI taxonomy): domain Eukaryota; kingdom Viridiplantae; phylum Streptophyta; class Magnoliopsida; order Malpighiales; family Euphorbiaceae; genus Triadica; species Triadica sebifera. The sequence continues at coordinate 9,949,452 of CM042898.1, read as the reverse complement.
TAGTCGTAAACTGTAATTTTCAAAATTGATCAACATACTCAGGGGTTAAAAGTACACTCGTTGGTAAAAAAATATTTTATTTGATTATCGGAAAATATAGGTCATGACTAGTTCGAGGGTAAAATTTGGAGGGAAAATGAGGTCAAATAAGTCTTCAAAAGTCAAAACTAAGAAAAAATGGGACCCGGTTTAATTAAATAGTTGGTTGACCAAACTTTGACTGGACTCTAAAAATAGCAAACAACATCTAAATAATTATTTTAAGACATGGATAGACTCTAAATAATATTTAGGATTATTTGACTCTGAAAAACAAATTTACGGTAATACCGAAAATTGAATTATCAGTTTAATTTGAGTAAGCTAGACTGAAAATGAACTCCAATTGAGTTAAAAATTGTTGACATATAAAAATATTTTATGAATTATGAAATCAAATTTGAATAAAAGTGAGCTTGAAAAGTGAGAAAATTAATTTACAGTGCATAATTGGGCCTAAATGGGTTAGAATTTGTTTGGGCCAAGCCCACCTAACTTAGACCACTATAAATATGCTCAAAAATTAGAATTCTCTAGAGAGAATTATGCTTCATCTTCTTCCTCTTTCTTTCCCTCTTGGCCGAACCACTCTCTCCCTTTTTCTCTTTCAAATTTCTTCATTTTTCTTCAATTCTTACACCAAAATCAACCACCCTAAAATAATTTCAACATCTCTAGTACCTATTAGAAACCTTTAATCTTCATTTGGAGGGTTAGATATGAAGGAAATCAAAGGAAAAAAGTTTGGATACAAATTTCAAGTAAGTGAAATTTATAGTTTTAAATTAGTTTAATGGTTCAAATAGGTAGTTTAAGGTATGTAGATGATAAATATGAAATTTATTTAAGTTAAGTAAGCAAAATATTGGTGGATTAATGGAGTGTAATTTTCAGCCATGGTAGGTTCAAAGGAAAGTGAAGGTGCTTCCAAAGGAAAGGCTAAGGAAAATGAAGCTTAGGAATGCCAAAGCAAGAAAATAAGATTAGTGATTTCAAAATTTATCTATTTACATTGATTAAGTATGATTTAGGTTTATGAAAATTAGGAATTTTGTGTGTTTTGCATGTAATTGATAAATAATGCTTAAAACATGATTAGGGAATTATAAAAAGTGAATTATAATAGTTAATTTCAATAAAAAAAATTAATTAGTAGAAATTGGAAAATAAGACCTTATTATGTGAAAATTGTAAATTAAGGTATAATTACATTTTATTGTAATATTATGATATATATGGAATAATGAATGTATAAATTAGTGAAATGAATATTAGAATGTGAAAGAAAAATTCTAATGATGAAAATTAATTATAGGCCGAAATATGAAGAAAGAAAATTTTATATTTTTCTTGCTATTAAATGAAAATTTAGTCATGAAATGCAAGAAAATATGATATTGAGTGTGTATAAATTTATTGAGAATTTTTCAATGATATTGAATATTTTTCTAATTATTGATTTTATTATGCATGAAATGAAAAATAATGAATAAAGTGTGTTTAGTGAGCTTAAAAATTTAATTGATTATTCATAATGAAATATTGATAGATTGGAATGAAAAGTGTGAAAAATTATGGTAGTGATATAATTGTATGGACAAATAAAATATTAAGTGATTAATAATGTAAAGAATAATGGAATTTATGAATTTAATGGAAATTAAATTAAAGGAATAAATAATGCCCTTAGTTATTTTTCTTATGGTTAAATCTAGCATATAATATAGCCATAGGGACACCATTACCGCGGTGCAGGTCATGGTGACTCGCTTATGTAGGCTAATGACGGCCTACTTCAGTGATAGTGATTCAGTGATTCAGTGTACAGTGCAGTGCTCAGGTGGTCTTTCGGGATTACTCTTTAGTATAGTGGATTTTTTGGTCCACGTCTCATGTATCTAGTCCGAAGATTTTCTATCGGATTGAAAATAGGGACAAATGTGAATAGAAGTATTAAAAATGATATAAGTGAAAAATAAGTAAAAAACATGATAAAAATGATTAAATGTGATTAAATGTGAAAAATATGAGGAAAATGAATAAAGTGATAATAATAATAATAATAATAATAATAATAATAATAATAATAATAATAATAATAATGATGATGATGATGATGATGATGATATAAGTGATAAATTATGATAAATATGATATAAGTGATAAATTATAATAAATATGATATATGTGATAAATATGTTAAATATGATAAAAATGATAAAAATGGTATAATAATAATAATGATAAAAGTGACAAAAATAGTAAAATTGAAAAATGAAATATAAGTGGAGAAAAATGTTAAAATTATGTGATAAATAAAAATAAAAATAATATATAGTTAATGGCAAAAGTGTAAATAAATGTAAAGTAGTGGCATAATTGTAAATAAATGAAAATTTAAGAACTTAAGTAAAATTTGTAACTAATTAAATGAAAGATTGAAAAGAAGAAAGAAAGAAGGTTTAATTAAAGAAGTAAAGTGAAAAATGATTAAATTGAAAGGAATTGAAAGTTCGGAAGAAAAAAAAAAGTAATTGAGAAAAATTAGTAAATTTAATGAAAATATTAATTAGTGAATTATGGGTAAATAATATTAGAGTATTGATAAAAAGAATAATAAATATATTAAAGAGAAAATTTGAATAGTGTATTAAAAATGTTATTACATTTATGAATGCATGAATATATAGAACGATGAAAATTTTTAAATTAGTAATCACCACTAAGCATATTAATATCCAGCATGTAGTTATTTAACTACGTGGAGATAGTAGTGGAAAAGGTAATAGCAAACATATAAATTTTGAGAGCTGACGGAAGAACAAATAATAGTAGGTCATTATCCAAAATGGTATGTATATATATGTTTAGATATTGAGTTGTAGAAATGAAATGTTGTACATATTATGATTAAGAATATTTGTGAATTGTTATGTGTAAAGAATAAAATGTTGATTTGTGATTGAATGGAGAATATATTGTATTATATGTATTTTGTTGTGCCCAAAAATATGCTGAGAATTGTTTGCATTGCAAGTGGGGAAGTTAGTTTATAGCCGTTATGCTGCTGAAATTTTTGGAAAAATAAAAATGATTAATTAAGTACTAATAATAGAATGGTCATCAAATTAAATGAAGAAAAAAATTTGGCACACGTCAACTATAATCATATTAACCCACATAACGTACATATAGTAGAAGTGTTATAAGGGTGTCACAACTACATACTACTCTCGATCTGCTAAATTAAAAAAAAAATTGATTGGAGATCAATTCTGGTCAAAGAGTTTGACTTATAGGATTTCAATTGGATTGAGATTTCTCTTGAGAATTTAGATGTCAGCATGATCCGAAAATCTAATAGGTTACACGCATAGATGAAATAAATAAAATGTAAGATGGGTTTTAGATATCCAATCAAAATAGAGAAAATTAGAGATAACACATTTCTTGATTTCAAAAGGTGTTTCGTGATCGGTTATGCATATTGGTCGTGAATGATTGTTGTGGTCGTAAAATAGTTTATCACAATAGAGATAGTGGCCATAATTCTAGTTGCAAACCATTCTATTTCTCAAGGGCTTCTTGCTCAAAGAGAAAGTGTGGTCACGCTTTACCATTTGTCATCGCAATTTAGGTCGATAAGTTAAATCCAATTTTGAATTGGATTGTTGACCTAGGGTTTTAAGTTTTTCTACCCTAATAAATATTAGAGAACATAAAAATACCCTTTTAAAAGGTTAATTTTTTGGTTGCATCCCTCTAGAATAAAAGTCATTTCTCTATCTCTCTCTCTCTCACACAAGACAATTTTCCATAGCGTACTTTGGACCTTTGTCATCCCATATCCAGAGTTGGTATTTTTCTTCATTCCTTCATATGGATAGTATTACAGTCAATCATAGCTTGGATTTTTGTGATTTTTTACAACCTAATAAGAAGAAATGCTCATAAATTGGTGGAGAATAAGTTGCAATTTTGAAAGGTAATTCCTTCAACCATGTGATGGTTGAAACTCTAAATTTAAAATACACACACAAGATCTTATATTTGAATTTTATGTTTTTTAATTTTCTACTGCCATTTATATATGAGATGCATGCTTAAAATCCAACAATAGTATCAAAGTCATCCTATGTAATTCAATTTTGGTTTTAAATAATAAATCAATAAGATTGATTGGAAAAAAAACAATTTGGATTCCCTTTTCTTCTTGAAAACTATTGGACTTATTTTGGATCCAAATTCATTTTATTTATTTAATTACATATTTATAAAATGATATTAGATGTTTTAAATGATATTAAAATGGTTTAAATTGGATTTATGGTGAAATTTTGAGTTTTGCGTATTGCTAAAATTTATAAGGTTTATGAAACTAAGTGTGACCGATTGGTTTGATTGATGGAGTTGTTCTTTTTTTTTGGTAATTTGATTAATTAAATATATTTTTAATATATTTAGAATATTTTTTCAAATCTAGACAATATCTAGATTGATTCAAAAATCATTTTTGATCATAAACACAAACTCAATTGAAGTTATGATAACAAACCCTAGCTATGCAAGGAATTGTTCTTTATTTGCATGATTTGTTTTGATGTGATCAAATGTTTGTTTGATTTCTCTAATTTCATTTAAGAAATGGTTTCTGCAATTATTTAATGAGATTAAATGATGAATATATATATATATATATATATATAAAATTTCACAAGAGGCTAAATAGTCCAAGGTATGTTTCAAGGGTAGGGAACTTGAAATATTATTTTCTTGCTTACCTTTATTTTATGTCCTAGATAATGCATTCTAGAGGTGTATGAAATGACTTAATGGAATAATTATATATTTGACTAATGAGATTGTTCGTGAATGAATTATCTTGTTTTGGGTAAATAAGGTCTATGTGTCCTACTTTTCTATTTTTCGGTTGTATTTTTCTCCTTATTTCACTCCTCTCAAATATAACTTGAGGTCTTCCCTTTGTTTGAAAATATCAAACAAAGACACAAGCAATTTATAGTGATTTGGACAAAATGATCCCTTCATCCACTTCCTAATTGTAATTGGAATTTTTCCACTAACTTATCAATAAGTTACAATTGATGAAGTTTTCACTAGCTCACTCTCTACTAAGGAATTTTTCCAAGGCTCATACCTAAATCTATCTAGAGTTTTCATGGGAGCTAACTCTAAACCTCAAGTATTTTACTAAGGGCTCACTCTCTAACCCCATTAAGAGTTTTTCTAAGTTCACTCTTAAACCTTTACAAATATTTTTTAGGCTAACACTCAATTTTAACTCCAAGTATTTTATGGCTAAACACTTAAAAACCATTCCACCATTTACAAAGATTACAATTGAGGTTGAGAAAATAATTTTCAGGAGTTTTTGCAAACTTAGATTTGATGTTATGCATTCAATGGCCTATTAGGGGTCCATTTATACCATTCTTCCATCAAAGAGATATTACAAATGGATGTCATAACTCTTTGTTGCCCAGAAAATCACCAAGAAGAGGGATAAATTAGTGGATCATTAAAATTTCTCACAAGGAAAAATATAAAATAAGTAAGGAAAAAAAGATTAGACATACGATTTATAGAGATTTGGGTGTTAACTAACCCTACTTCTTTTCCAATCTCAATTGGGTAGTTTTACTATCTACTTAACGAGATACACTATAATTATTTTTTGTTTTATGGCTTACACAATAACTCTTACAAATGTTTTAATCCCAACCCGACTTACTCTAATACACTCTTGAGTAATTGTTTGATAGAATAAAATACTCACACTGAAGAACACTTGAGCTTTATAAAATCAAAATAAGAATAAGATGAAGTGATACAAAGAATTACTGCATAAATTCTCAAATAAGATTTCTAAAGGATTTCTTAATATAATGAAGCTCTTTTTGCTCTCATTCTTATTCTTCCTTCAGGAGAATGAGCTATTTATAGATTTCCTTCAAAATCTATTCCTTAGGAATACATTAATTCAAAACTAGTCGTTCAACAACTTTGGAGCATGCTAAAATGGTCATATTTCCAAGTCTTCATAGGTGTGACAAGTTTCTTCATGGGCGTGACTAGTTTTTTTATAGGCATGACATGTAACACCCACTAATTAGAGTTTAATTTGAATAAGTATGTGGTATAAATAGGAAAAACATGATAGATAATAGAGATTAAAATAGATGGAATAAATGATTAAATTAGAAATTAAAATAAATTAAATTGATAGTCATGATGAATTTGAATAAATTAGACCACATAATTAAATTGTATTTTTGGTAAAATAAAATTAAAGATATTAGATATAAGGAAATATGTGAAGATAATAATAATAATAATAATAATAATAATAATAATAATAATAATAATAATAAAATTAAAAAAAAAAGAAAAAGAAAAGTAAAGTGAACAGTAAAATGGTCAGCAAAAAAAAAGACCAAAAACGGCAAAAAGGGGTTGAAGTCTTTCTTTTGCCCATTTCTTCCAACTTCATCTCTTTTCTCCTTCTTCTTCATCATCCCTTTTCCTTCCTCCATATCACAACTCAAATTATTCATCATCTTCTTCAAGATTTGCATCAAAAATCAGTCCAAATAAATCTGATCTTGGTAAGAAATATTTTTCCCATGATTATTGTGTTATTATAACTCTTTAGGTTATGTTTTTATAGGATATTGCTTTCTATTTTTTATTATCTTGTGAATCGAATTTGGGGATGTGTTAAACATAAAAGTTATTCATCTATGTCTTGTGTATCTCTCGGCAAAGTTTGAGTATATGAAGAGATATGGTTATTGGGGTAAAACTGGTTCAATGAGATGTATCAACTAAATAACCTACGGTTTTTGTAAAAATTGATCATCTTAGTGGCTTAGTCTGAGGTTTTGTAAAACATGAAAGTTGTAGGTATATATGTTATTGAGGTCTCTGCAACATTTTGTAAAAATATCTCTTGTGTAGGTTGAGTTATTCTAAAATGAACTATGATTGTTCTTTGATTGAGCTGGTTTCATATACCTGTGTAGTTCCAGTAACTTTGTCCTTATATTTCACCTATTTTTAGATCGAATTAGCCAAATTGAAAAACCTAAACATTTTACTCCTATGTCTTATCTAAATTTTTGTGAAACTCTCACCTTAAAATGTCATGTATTTTGTGAGTTATGAGCTAAACAATTAAACTGGTCGGGTTGATACTCTATGTTGAACCAGTTATATATCCTCCAATATTTGAGAACCTTAGAGACCGAATATAAAAATGAGTTATACATGACAAATATTCTAAATTAACTTATATAACTGTATAAAACTTTTTAGAATAATTGAAGCTACACATTAAAAGCTATGAACTTAAGAAATTGTAGTTATTTATTTAAATTATATTAAAAATAAATATTTTATCAATGTATTAATTAATTATATTTTTTTAAATTAGGATTTCAACAAGAAGAAGACCAACAAAAGTGAACAAGCTCTGAGCTTATATTTTAGAAAAGAAAAACTGTATCGAGGTTTGTACATATATGTATTCTAGTTTGCCCTTATGCATGAATGTGTGTGCATGACATAAATTATATGTCACAATGATGAAATTATATGTTATGACATGTTTTAAAATTATAGAAATGTTATTAATTGTTAGCTTAATATTATGCTAATATTTGATAAAATATCATGTCACTACATGATATTGAAATAAATTATAAGTATATGATTATGTTAATATGAAATGAATATTTGTCACAGAAACAAGTAATTAATGTTAATAATTGCCCATTTCTCTACCTGAGGACTGACATAGGATAAATGGTGCACCATTAGGGGAAAGCTTCGGTACCGATATTGATATGATTTGTTGCCCAGATATCAAGCCAAGAAGGGGGGTTGAATTGGAGTATTAAAAATTAAACTTTAAGGTGCGGAAATAAACAATTAATTTGAGGAAGGATAGAGAAAATTTGACACACAGATTTATAGAGGTTTGGGTGTTAACAAACCCTACTCCTCTCTCCAATCGCAATTGGGAGTTTCACTAACATACTAAGTGTTACAATGGAGTTTTACAAGCTCACTCCCAACTATGGTGTTTCTCACAATGGCTCACACCTAACCTAGAAATCCCTTGTATTTTAATGGCTCACACAATAACCAATTCCTTGTGTTTTACAGGCTCACACAAACAACCTACTCTTTGTGTTTTACAGGCTGACACAAACAACCTACTCTTTGTATTTTACAGGCTCACACAAACAACCTTTTAATTTGTGTTTTGGAGGTTCACACAACTAACCCTTACAAGTGTTCTACTCTTAACCCAGAATTACCCAAAGCTCACTTGAGTAAAGATTACAGAGATAACCACTTATAAATCTTTATTGCTCAAATATGAGGAGCAAAAAGTTTTTACAGAGAATTGGTTTGTTCTCAAAGTATGAAAGTACAAGATGGATTGTGATTTGAAGTATATGCTAATCTTTTGTTTTTCTTATCATCCTCTTGTTCCTTAATGCACAAATGACTTCCATTTATACTCTCATGGCTGAATATAGCCATTGGGGTGCATTAAATAAGAAACTAGCGGTTGTACCAACCAAAAATCGCGCCTGACATTTTTCTCTTTCATTGTTCACGGGCGTGACTATTTCTGTCACGGGGGTGACAGTTCTTCCCAAGCCGTGACTGAAGTGGTGACCTTGGTCGTGAAGCTCTCTAGAATTTTTTGACATATTGAGTCACGGGCGTAACATAAGCATTCACGGGCATGATAATATTCCCAGCTGTGATCCAAGTGGTGACTCTGGTCGTGAAGCTCTCTGGATGAAATTGCATGAATATTCACGGGGGTGACACCTTCATTCACGGGGGTGACTGAAATGCTTACTTCACGGTTTGTGTTTCCTTCATGGCCGTGAACTTCAAATGTTGGTTTTGGTAACGGTTAGCTTCCTTCACGGGAGTGACTCCTAGAGTCACGGCAGTGAACATGCTACTACTTGAATTTTGTTTCTCAAGGATTATTCTTCCAATTCTCCATTCTTGCTATTTTAATTCATGTCCTGTATAATATACTTACAAAAACAAGTATGTTAAATACAATATTGCTATATTATTTGTTATCATCAAAATGACGGAAATACCCCTCAAGGTTAACAATCTCCCCCTTTTTGATGGTGACAAATAATCTAGCAATATGTGATTTTGAGAAGTCTCTCCCTCAAAATATACTTAGGATAAAGATTGTAATATGCAAGAATAGTAAATAATGATGTAGCATTAAACTAGATTTTAAGTATATGCAAGTTATATGAGGCCTAGCTACTTCAGCCTCAAGGCTGTCCATCTGAGACTCCATGAAGTCCATGAGGTTCTCCAACCTCTCATCCATGGAAGTCTGCAGCTGCTCAAAACGTGGTGCCAATAGGTCAACCACCTGCTGTGCTAAGGATGGTGTGGAAGCTGAGGACTATCCAATGTCCTGCTCGACTGCTGGAGGTGTTTCCTCAATCCGAGCCCTCTTTTTCTGCTGGACTCCCTGGAGGCCTGCTTTAAAATCCTCCGTGTCATTATCTTCCCAGATAATCTCTCCAGCAGTGTCAGTGAAGCGGTAGAAGATATCGTTCTGAAAAACGATTCTGACAGCCGCTCCCATCTTGATGAATGACTCGACATCCAGTCTATCTCGAGGATGTGCAGGAATGATGTTGAAGTGATGGTCATCCAGCTTCAAATAATTGAGCTTCACTGCATTGTGGGTGACATATGCCCCAATCAAAATATCTCATGTGGGCTTGGTGGCAATGGAGAGAATATGGTTTGCAAACCATCTGGAAAGTGCCACTTTGACTCCACTGCGAGCCATCTCAAGGAGGAAGAGCTCTGACTTTCTGATTGTTCCATTACTTTCTCCCCTAGCAAAAATGCTATAGGTTAGGAACCTATGCAAATACCTGTGTACTGGGGCCACGAGATGAGTGCTCTTTGTCTTCTTCACGTCCCAGCTACAATTATATCCAAAATGAGTCCAGGCTAGAGGAGCAGAGAATTCAACCTCAGTCTCATTTAGAATCCCATCAGATGGTAGGTTGAACAATTCTCCAAATGCGATGGCGCTGAGGGTGTTAGGATTATTGCAGAGTTGGAATTTCACCACTCCAGTTGGTGAAACCTAAAAGGTGCTGAAAAATTCCGGTGTTGGCTCTCTCAGAGTCGGCTGATGAATTTCAACAAACTCTTTGAGATGACAAGCTTGTAGTTGCTCTGTCATAGCCATCTCTAGCCCGAGATTACGAACTATCTGCCAATCGAAGGACCTTGATGATAAAAGAGGTATCTTCTTCAAAGTTGCATACCGAGGATGGCAACTCTCCAGAATGCGGTTCATGAGGTAATCTACATACCTCTTAGGTGCATGGGATTTCTTTCTTTTTCCCTTAGATGAAGCAGACTCCATATTTGAAGAAATTAGTTGTTGATGGAGTTGAAGATAATTTTTTATAGAAAATTTGATGTAAAACCCTAGAAATGTATGATTTCTGCTGAAGATTCGAACTTTTGGTGGTATTTATAGTGAAATTTCAAGTCTTTGGGGTCAGAATCTTCAATGTCTCAATGAATGAGAGTAAATGAGAGCGGTTTTGGGAGATGGAGAGTTCAAATGAAGGTTGTAACCGGTTGTTTTCTTATATATTCGATACATTCACGGGCGTGACTTATGGTTTCACGGGCGTGAATGGTCGTGTTCACGGTTTGCTGAAGCAGTGTTCCACCCGTGAATGAAAACGTGAATAATTTCACTGGCGTGATCGATGAATATCATGGGCGTGAATGATCATAGGTCACGGGGGTGAATATAACGTAACGGGCGTGAACTGTTGAATTTCACTACTTATGACCGTGAAGCAAGCAGTGACACAAGGCGTGAAAGCTTATGTGAGTTTTGGGGTGTAATGCTTCACGAGAGTGAAAAATCATCATGAGCGTGAAAGTCCATTTTCACGGGCGTGACTCAAGCCATGAAACTAAGTTTCACCACTTGAAGCCGTGAATCATGTCGTGAACCAAAGTCGTGAACGATACTGCCTCTTTGGGCTACTTAAGTCACGGGCGTGAATATATGTAACGGGTGTGACTCCCCTATAATTTTTATCAAATTGAAATTAAGTTCTACAACAAGACTAAATCATTTCAACAAAGATTCTACTTCATAAAACATGAATTCTCATCAAAATTTCTATCTTATAACTTGTGATATGATTTAAGATCAACAATTAAGATTTCATATTCTTGCAATCACAAGGTTAATCCATCAATCATACCTAGTTCTCTTCTAATGAAATTAAATCTTTCCTCATTTAGAGACTTAGTGAAAATATCTGCTAATTGATTTTCTGTGCATATAAATTCTAATTCAACATCTCCATATTGAACATGATCTCTAATAAAGTGGTGTCTAATGTCAATATGTTTACTTCTAGAGTGTTGAATAGGATTCTTTGAAAGATTTATAGCACTAGTGTTGTCACATTTTATAGATATATGGTTCATCTCATGACCATAGTCCTTAAGTTGTTGTTTCATCCAAAGAATTTGTGTACAACAACATCCAACTGCTACATATTCAGCTTCAGCAGTTGAGAGAGCAACTGAAACTTGTTTCTTGCTAAACCAAGAAACCAAACATTCTCCAATGAAGTGACAAGTACCTAAAGTACTTTTCCTATCCAAAAGACTACCAGCATAGTCTGCATCTGAATATCCTATAATATAAAAAGATGAATTCCTAGGATACCATAAACCTAGATGCAATGTTCCATGTAAATATCTTAAAATCCTTTTTATAACATTTAGATGAGATTATTTAGGACATGATTGAAATCGTGCACATAAGCAAACACTATACATAATATCGGGTCTAGAAGCAGTGAGATATAAAATTGATCTGATCATACCTCTATAAAGCTTTTCATTAATGCTCTTACCCTTTTCATCTTTGTCCAATTTTGTTGATGTGCTTATAGGAGTCTTGGCATTTTTGCATCCTTCCATACCAATTTTTTTACTTAAGTCTTTGGCAGATTTGGATTGGTTGATGAATATGCCCTCATTGCTTTGCTTTATTTGTAGACCAATGAAATACTTAAGTTCTCCCATCATGCTCATTTCAAATTCCCTAGTCATGCACTTAGCAAATTCTTGACAAAGCAGCTCATTAGTAGAACCAAATATTATATCATCAACATAAATTTGAACAATAAGTATATCATGCTTATGCTTTTTGATGAATAGTGTAGTGTCAACATTTCCCTTTATGAAGCTATTTTCTAATAAAAAAGAACTTAATCTCTCATACCAAGCTCTTGGAGCCTGTTTTAAACCATACAAAGCTTTTGAAAGTTTAAAAACATGATTTGGCAAATCATAGCTTTCAAAACCTGGTGGTTGTTCTACATACACTTCTTCATCTATATAACCATTTAGAAATGCACTTTTCACATCCATTTGAAAGAGTTTGAAATTCATGTGACATGCATATGCTAAGAGTATTCTTATAGCTTCTAATCTAGCTACAGGTGCATATGTTTCATCATAATCTATACATTCTTCCTGATTATATCCTTTGGCAACTAGTCTTGCTTTATTTCTGGTTATTAACGCTTGTTCATCTAATTTATTTCTAAATACCCATTTGCTGCCTATGATTGGATGATCCTTGGGTCTAGGTACTAGGTTCCATACCTTATTTCTCTCAAATTGGTTGAGTTCCTCTTGCATGGCAATTACCCAACTTTCATCATTAAGAGCCTCATCAATAGTTTTAGGCTCAATTTGTGAAATAAAAGCAATGTCAGTGACTAAATGCTTGAAATGAGATCTAGTACTTACTCCCCTTGATAGATCACCAATTATTTGCTCTTTTGGATGATCTTTCGTCATTTTCCATTCTTTTGGAAGTTCTTGCTCCATTTGTTCTTGATTTTGAGGTAGTAAATTTTCTTGATCGTTTTCTTCTTTTCCATTTTCAATGGCAAGTTTTTTTCATATTATCTACAACATCATCAAGAGCACTACCTTTCACAAGATCAAGTCTACTAGATTCATTAAAAACAACATGCATGGATTTTTCCACTGTTAATGATCTTTTATTAAATACTCTATATGCTTTGCTGGTTGTAGAGTATCTTAAAAAGATACCTTCATCAGACTTAGAGGCAAATTTTCCAAGATTGTCCTTGGTGTTCAATATAAAACACTTGCATCCAAATACTCTAAAGTATGATACCAAGGGCTTTCTTCCATTCCATAGCTCAAATGAGGTTTTGTTTAAAAGAGGTCTTTTGAAAACTCGATTTGAAAAATAACATGCAGTGTTTGTGGCTTCTGCCCAAAATAAGTTGGTAATTCATATTCATTAAGCATTGTTCTAGCCATTTCAATTAATGTTCGATTTTTCCTTTCAACTACCCATTTTGTTGAGGTGTCCTAGGAGATGAGAAATTATGTGAAATGCCATGTTCAAGACAAAAGCTTTCAAAGTTTTCATTTTCAAATTCTTTCCCATGATCACTTCTTATTTTTGAAATGCAGTACCCTTTTTCATTTTGAACTCTTTTAGCAATGTTTTTAAAATTTTCAAAAGCATCACTCTTTTGAGCTAAGACAATTACCCAAGTAAATCTAGAGTAATCATTTACGATGACAAATGCATAATATTTTCCTCCTAAGCTAGCACTTCTAGTAGGTCCAAACAAATCTAAATGCAGGAGTTGAAGAGGTTTTGAAGTACTTACTATGTTTTTGGCTTTGAAAGATGAAAAGGATTACATGTCTTGCCTTTTTCATATTTAACTCTTGGTAATCCTTTTACTAGCTCTCCTGTGCTGAGGCTTTGTATTAAGTCCATGTTAGCATGACCAAGTCTTCTATGCCACAACCAAGATTCATCACTAGTAGTCACAAGACACTTAGAGGAATGGTTAGATAGTTCATATAAGTTTATTATGCACGTATTGATATCTCTATTTCCTTTAAATATTTCTTGACCATCGATAGAGATTACAAGACATTCATTTGAAGTAAAGATTACTTTGTTTCCTTTATCACATAATTGACTTACACTTAACAAGTTATGTTTCAAGCCATCAACAAGTAAGACATCCTTAATAAAAGTAGTACCATTAACACCAATAGAACCAATGCCAATTACCTTACCCTTTGCATTGTTTCCAAAGGTAACTTTACCTCCATCAATACTTTTGATTTTATTGAAAAGTTCTTTGTCTCCTGACATATGCCTTGAGCATCCACTATCTACTAGCCACGCATTTTTGTTTATTGTGGACTTGAGGCATACCTATAGAATTACAAATCAAGTATGATATTTAGGTACCCAAATGAGTTTGGGTCCTTGGGGGTTAGCACATGAAGGTTCCCAATGAATCTTCCTTATCCAGCAATGTTTATTTATGTGACCCATTTTCATACAGTAATTACATTGTTTAGATATAAACTTGCTTTTTGGTCTTACAATGTATTTGAATGCCAAAATTTGATTAGACTGATTTTGAGAACAATGGCACGCACATTCATGATTAATTTGCATTTTTCTAGATGCATGCTTCCTATACATAAAGGCATGATTATTCTTTTTCTGTACAGAAGGTTTAACATTCTTATTTCTTGATGCAGTTCTAACAGGTGTGGAGATGTGAGATTCTCTAGACTTAACAAATACAGTTTTGTTAGAAGATGATGATGTGTCCTTAAATTCTAGACCATGTCTAACTAAAGGTGGTCTTTGAGACACAATGAGAGTATCTAAGTTTTCTTTACCTTTGTGAAATTTAGAAATGGAATTTCTAAGTTCCTCAACTTCATTTTTCAAGGTATTATTTTCTTTTAACAATGAAGCTGTTGAGGGTCTTGATGAGTATTCATCTAATGACTTTTGAAGAGATTCATTAGATGATTTAAGCTCTATATTCTCTTTTTCTAAACCATTTATCTTATTTTTCAAATTAGAGATATTATTTCTATAGCCACTAAATTTAGTTCTATATTTCTCTAATTCTATATTTCATTCTTCTATTAGGCTTTGCTCATCATCATCATCATTACTATCACTATTACTATCATTATCACTACTATCATTATTGAAAGAATATGAGTGTGGTGATCTTACCTTATCCGAGATGTGATCCTCAATAGCCATGAAGCATAGGTTGACCTCTTCACTTTCATTATCATCTTTTTCACTTGAAGAGCTTTCGTCATCCCATGTGGCTTTATGACCTTTCTCTCCATTGTCTCTTTGGTATTTGCTCTTATGCTTCTTGAGTGGACATTCTAGTTTGATATGTCCTTTCTTTCCACATTCATAGCATTTTACCTCTTCCTTACTTCTATATGTATCATTAGAAGTTTGTTTGAGGTTTCTTTGCCTGAATTTTCTAGAATTGCTCATTTTCTTCTCAATGATTCTTTTTAATCTCCTTGAAAGTATAGCGATGTCCTCATTTTCATCATCACTCATTTCTTCATCATCTTCACTTTCTTCTTGAGATTTTGAAGTAGAGGCTTTGAGTGCTAAGAGTTTTCTTTTCTCTGGCTCTGCTTCAAGCTCTCTGTCTCTCTTCACTGCCATCTCATGTGTGAGAAGCTTGCCAATCAGCACATCAGTATTCATGATGCTCATATCTTCATTTGCTTCTTCTATGCCAGCAACTCTTGAACCATAGTCTTTAAGAGGAAGACTTCTCAGGATTTTATTGTTTACATCTTCCAAACTCATATGCTTCCCAAGTTTCCTCATTCCATTTATAATGGATAGAAGTCAATTGGTCATGTCAGTGATTGACTCATTGGATTTCATCTTGAATAGCTCATATTCTGAGGTTAGAAGTTAAATAAGAAACTAGCGGTCGTACCAACCAAAAATCGTGCCTGACATTTTTCTCTTTCATTGTTCACAGGCGTGACTATTTCTGTCACGGGGGTGACTGTTCTTCCCAAGCCATGACTGAAGTGGTGACCTTGGTCGTGAAGCTCTCTGGAATGTTTTGACATATTGAGTCACGGGCGTGACATAAGCATTCACGGGCGTGACAATATTCCCAGCCGTGATCCAAGTGGTGACTCTGGTCGTGAAGCTCTCTGGATGAAATTGCATGAATATTCATGGGGGTGACACCTTCATTCACGGGGGCAACTGAAATGCTTACTTCACGGTTTGTGTTTCCTTCATGGCCGTGAACTTCAAATGTTGGTTTTGGTAACGGTTAGCTTCCTTTACGGGAGTGACTCCTAGAGTCACGGCAGTGAACATGCTACTACTTGAATTTGTTTCTCAAGGATTATTCTTCCAATTCTCCATTCTTGCTATTTTAATTCATGTCCTGTATAATATACTTACAAAAATAAGTATGTTAAATACAATATTGCTATATTATTTGTAATCATCAAAATGACAGAAATACCCCTCAAGCTAGAGATAGCTTAGTGTGGGTTCTTCTCATACAGGAATTGAAGTTGTAGATAGTAGATAGTGGAGTTGATCAGGAAAAAGTCCAAGCCCATATAAGCAGAGACAAAAAAAGCATAGTTAGAGGGTTGGTTATCTATTATTTTTTTTTTAGTTTGACTATGTATATGGTGTGGTAGACATGTCTCATATATTAATATTATGTATGTAAATAATTATGTAACATAATCGGGTGCCATATGTGTATACAATACAAGGATATATATATATATATATATATATATATTGTTAATTAGAACAACTTGCCTAAACCAATATAAATAAATAGATTAAGTTATTTTAAATGAAAAAAAAAACTCAATTCGCGCAGATTATCAAGTTAAGCTTGTGGCATCCTTCTTATATATGTGGGATTATTCCTAATATATAAGTGGGGCGTCACATTTAATGGTATCAGAGCCAGGTTTAGGCGTTTCTAGGCCTAGGTGTGAAATGAGATATTAAGTTTAAATATACATGTGTCTCATATAATTCGGATATGGGCTTTCTTCTTGGAAACTTGTAGGATTGTAGAAAGATGTTTTCGGAAGAACGGGATATGGCTAAGAGTACCGGCTCTCCTGATACTAGGACTCCTCATCAGCCTAGTGCAGCGAGCGTGCAAAGGCAAAATGCTGCTCCAAATCTCCCACCGCATGCAGCAGAATAGATTGACCCTAGTCAAAATCCATTTATACAATAGATGACTGGATTATTCCAACAGATGGTACAGGCCATTCCTCAGCCTACCCCAGTGCCACCACCTAGACCAAAAGTTACAATTGATAAGCTTTATAAGTATAGGGCTTTGGAATTCTATGGTAAGAAAGATGAAGATCCAGCTGCAGCTGAGTATTGGTTGGAAAAGACTGAAAGAATTTTTAAAGAGTTGCAAGTGGAAGCAGATGACAAAGCTAGATTTGCTACTTCTCTACTCCAAGATAAGGCATATGATTGGTGGAAATCAGTTCTTACCAAGCCAGATATGGTGGAACCGGTCTCATGGGATTCTTTCCTCTCTGAATTTAATGAGCAATATATTCCGTTGATCTATATTGATGAGAAAAAGAAAGAGTTCATGAATCTCAAGGTAAAATGTCAGTGACTGAGTATCAGCGGGATTTTACCAGACTGAGCAAGTATACCCCTGAATTAGTTGCAAATGAAAGAGATAAATGTAGAAGATTTGAAGATGGCCTTAATGAAGAGGTTGGAGATATTGTGACTGCTCTTCAGCATAACAATTTTTCTCAGTTAGTTTCTGCAGCACTCAGCCTTGAAAAAAGGAAAAAGAGGAAAATAGAAGAATCTTATAAAAAGTCAGCTACTTCTAAGACTCAATTCACTGGGAAGAAGAGTCGTTTCTTTACTAGTCATTCATTGAATAGAGGACAGGGAAAACGTTTTAGCTATTCACAAACAGGGTCTTTTAAGAAGGGGCCGCCCTCTAAGGCACCTTCTACTACAGCCAGTTCACAACCTCAGGTTAGCAAAGAAGCTATACCGATATGTACCATTTGCAACAGGAGCCATCTGGGAGAATGTTGGCGTGTCATAGGTGTTTGCTTTAGATGTGGGTCCAAGGAACATATACGGAGGGATTGCCCACTTTTGACAGGTGGTACTCCTACTCAGACTACTAGGTCAGCTCCGACTCAGTCTGGAGTTCACTTAAGAGGAGGATCGGGCCTACCAAGGTCTGCTGTTTCAGAGACAGTGAATAGACCTGGATCTAGCAGAGCTCCAGCCCGAGCCTATGCCATGAAAGCTAAGGAAGATCAGGCAGCAACGGATGTTATTATTGGTATGTTTTTATTATATGATTTTGACATTTGTGCACTCATAGATCTGGGTTCCACACATTCCTATATTTGCACTAGTACACCTAGTCAGCATAATATGCTTAAAGAAAACCTAGAATATGGAATTGAATTTAAGAATCCTTTGGGTCACAGTGTAATAGTGAATAAAGTATTTAGGAATTGTCCTTTGGTTGTGCATGGGAAGGAGTTTTCTGCAGACTTGATTGAGTTGCCTTTCCATGAGTATGATGTCATATTAGGCATGGATTGGCTCTCACATCACGAAGCAGTGGTGGATTGCAAGTCTAAATTTGTGGTACTTAAAATAGAAAATCATGAGGAAATTATTGTAAAAGTGGGATTATTTTCAGAACATCCTCGAGTCATATCCATAATGAAAGCTCGGAGATTGATGAGAAAAGGGTGTGAAGCTTATTTGGCCCATGTGATTGACACCAGAAAAGGAGGTTCAAATCTTGAAGATATCCCGGTGGTAAATGAATTTCCAGATGTCTTTCCTAATGACTTACCTGGGTTACCTCCTGAGAGAGAGGTAGAATTTACTATTGATCTTGTTCCAGGAACTATGCCTATATGAAAAATGCCATACAGAATGGCCCCATCAGAGATGAAAGAATTTAAGACACAATTGCAAGATCTCCTTGATAAGGGTTTCATTAGACCAAGTACATCCCCATGGGGTGCACCAGTATTGTTTGTGAAAAAAAAGGATGGATTTTTTAGGCTATGTATTGATTATCGACAGTTGAATAAGGTGACCATCAAGAACAAGTACCCATTACCGCGGATTGATGATCTCTTTGACCAACTAAAAGGTGCAGGAGTATTTTCCAAGATAGATTTGAGATTTGGTTATCATCAATTAAGGGTGAAGACGGAGGATATTGCTAAAACTGCATTCAGAACCAGATATGGTCATTATGAGTTTTTGGTTATGCTATTTGGGCTAACCAATGCTCCAGTAGCATTTATGGATCTTATGAATAGGATCCTTAGGCCACATCTTGATCAATTTGTTGTCGATTTCATTGATGATATTTTGGTGTATTCTAAAGATTCAGAAGAACATGAAAAGCATTTGAGAATAGTATTGCAGACTCTTAGAGAATATAAGCTTTATGCCAAACTCTCAAAATGTGAGTTTTGGTTAAAGGATGTGACATTTTTGGGACACATTATCTCTGCAGAAGGCATTAAAGTGGATTCTAGCAAAGTTGAGGCAATTGTGAGTTGGAAATCTCCACGAAATGTGACCGAGGTCAGTAGTTTCTTGGATTTAGCCGGATATTATCGGAGATTTTTCAAGGGTTTTGCAATGATGGCTTCTCCTTTAACAAGACTATTGAGAAAAGGATGTTAAATTTGAGTGGACAGATAAGTGTCAAGCTAGTTTTGATAAGCTCAAAAGTATGCTCACTAAGGCCCCTGTTTTGACACAGCCGATTCCTAATAAGGAGTATGTCATTTATAGTGATGCTTCTCATAATGGATTGGGTTGTGTATTGATGCAAGATGGAAAGGTGGTTGCTTATGCTTCTAGACAGTTAAAGCCGCATGAGAAGAATTATCCTACCCATGATCTGGAGTTGGCAGCTATAGTTTTTGCATTGAAGATTTGGTGTCATTATTTATATGGGGAGAAGTGTTTTATTTACACTGATCACAAGAGTTTAAAATATCTTCCCTCACAGAAAGAATTGAATTTGAGGCAGAGAAGATGGCTAGAACTAATAAAGGATTATAATTGTGTGATTGACTATCATCTAGGCAAAACTAATGTAGTAGCAGATGCTTAAGCAGAAAGATGGTGGCAGAGTTGCACCTTCAACCCACTCTTATGCAGGAAATCAAGGATGCACAAAGACAAGATAGGAAGCTAATTGAATTAGTTGAGTTGATCTCTAAGGGGGAGAGACCTGGATTCACTATGGACTTAGATGGTGGATTGTTCTATCAAGACAGATTATGTGTGCCTAATGTAGAAGATCTTAGACAGAGGATTCTTAGAGAGGCCCATGAAAGCAAATATGTTATGCACCCAGGGAGTAACAAGAGGTACCAAGAGTTGAAGAGCAAATACTGATGGGTAGGTATGAAAAAGGACATCATAGAGTACACTTCAAAATGTTTGACTTGTCAGCGGGTCAAGATGGAACATCAAGTACCTTCAGGGTTGCTACATCCAATTTCTATTCCAGAATGGAAGTGGGAACAGATCACTATGGATTTTGTGACTGGATTGCCTTTGACTCCAAAGAAACATGATACTGTATGGGTCATAGTGGACAAATTTACAAAGTCAGCACATTTTTTACCTATCAGAAAGGACTATCCACTGAATAAATTGGCAGAAATTTATATGAATGAAGTTGTACAACTTCATAGAGTGCTTGTTTCTATTGTGTCTGACAGAGATCCCCGTTTCACATCTCAATTTTGGGGTAGTCTACAACGAGCTCTAGGTACTAAGCTCAATTTCAGCACAACTTTTCATCCGCAGACAGATGGACAGTCAGAAAGAGTTATTCAGATTCTAGAAGATATGATGAGAAGTTGAGTCATCGAATTTAAAGGTAGCTGCGAAAATATCTTCCTTTAATGGAATTCGCCTATAATAACAATTATCAGTCTAGTATCCAGATGGCTCCATATGAGGCACTTTATGGTAGGAAGTGTCGAACACCTATATGTTGGACAGAGCTCAGCGAGAGGAAACTTATGGGACCAAACCTAGTACAAGAGACAGAAGAAAAAGTGAAAGTCATTCACGAAAGACTTAAAACAGCTACAGATAGACAAAAATCATACGCTGACCTCAAGAGACGGGACATTGAATATGCAGTGGGTGATAAAGTTTTTCTTAAAGTATCTCCTTGGAAGAAAGTTTTGCAATTTGGAAAGAAAGGCAAGTGAAGTCCAAGGTTCATCAGACCTTATGAAATATTAGAAAAAGTTGGACCTGTTGCTTATAGACTCGTTCTACCACTGGAGATGAGTCAAATACATGATATCTTCCATGTCTCAATGTTAAGACAATATAGATCAGATCCTAATCACATCATACCTGCTGAAAGTATTCAGGTGAGACAAGATTTAACATATGAAGAAGAACCAGTCCAAATTTTAGCAAGAGAAATAAAGGAACTAAGGAACAAGCGAATACCATTAGTGAAAGTACTATGGATGAATCATGCAGTCGAAGAAGCAACGTAGGAAAGCGATGAGGTGATGAAAGCTCAATACCCTCACCTATTCAGTGATGATGCATAGGTATGTTTTGAGGACGAAACATCTTAAGGGAGAGAGAATTGTAACACCCACTAATTAGAGATTAATTGGAATAAGTATGTGGTATAAATTGGAAAAATATGATAGATAATAGAGATTAAAATAGATGGAATAAATGATTAAATTAGAAATTAAAATAAATTAAATTGATAGCCATGATGAATTTGAATAAATTAGACCACATAATTAAATTGTATTTTTGGTAAAATAAAATTAAAGATATTAAATATAAGGAAATATGTGAAGATAATAATAATAATAATAATAATAATAATAATAATAATAATAAGAAAATTAAAAAAAAAGAAAAGAAAAGTAAAGTGAACAGTAAAATGGTCAGTAGAAAAAAAAAGTCCAAAAACGGGAAAAAGGGGCTGAAGTCTTTCTTTTAGCCATTTCTTCCAACTTCATCTCTTTTCTCCTTCTTCTTCATCATCCCTTTTCCTTCCTCCATATCACAACTCAAATTATTCATCATCCTTTTCAAGATTTGCATCAAAAATCAGTCTAAATAAATCTGATCTTGGTAAGAAATATTTTTCCCATGATTATTGTGTTATTAGAACTCTTTAGGTTATGTTTTTACAGGATATTGCACTCTATTTTTGATTATCTTGTGAATCGAATTTGGGGATGTGTTAAACATAAAAGTTGTTCATCTATGTCTTGTGTATCGCTCTGCAAATTTTGAGTATATGAAGAGATATGGTTATTAGGGTGAAACTGGTTCAGGGAGACGTATCAACTAAATAACCTACGGTTTTTGTAAAAATTGATCATCTTAGTGGCTTAGTCTGAGGCTTAGTCTAAGGATTTCAACAAGAAGAAAACCAACAAAAGTGAACAAGATCTGAGCTTATATTTTGGAAAATAAAAACCATATTGAGGTTTGTACATATATGTATTCTAGTTTGCCCTTATGCATGAATGTGTGTGCATGACATAAATTATAAGTCACAATGATGAAATTATATGTTATGACATGTTTTAAAATTATAGAAATGTTATTAATTGTTAACTTAATATTATGCTAATATTTGATAAAATATCATGCTACTACATGATATTGAAATAAATTATGAGTATATGATTATGTTAATATGAAATGAATATTTGTCACAGAAACAAGTAATTAATGTTAATAATTGTCCATTTCTCTACCTGAGGATTGACATAGGATAGATGGTGCACCATTAGGGGAAAGTTTCGGTACCGATATTGATATGATTTAAAGACGGGGTGGCTATAGCTCTGAGAGCGCCCCTAATCCTAATTACACATAGATAAATAATTATACTAGGTCAAGGTGGCTGAAGCTTCGCGAGCGCCCTTGACTTGAGATTATAGTGAGTATGATGGCTTAAGCTCAGCGAGCGCCCCTATTTCACACCTCGTATCCGAACAGTCCGAGAATGAGATTTTGGGCTAATAATTCATAGAATAAAATATGAAATTTAATTAATTGATGTAAGTAACAAAGTGTAAGATTCTTACATGAGGTGGTGCAAATTTAATTATTGAATAATGTTATTTTGTTTATTTTTTTATGTTATGTTTTTATTTATTTTATATGACAAATATGCAATAACATTTGATATGCCATGATTTTATTTGAGACATGCATTTGTGTGATTGCTTGCGGAAAACTTTAATACTTATATGTACCACTAAGCTAGAGATAGCTTAGCGTGGGTTCTTCTCACGTAGGAATTGAAGTTGTAGATAGTTGATAGTGGAGTTAATCGGGAAGAAGTCCAAACCCATATCAGCAGAGACACAAGAAGCATAGTTAGAGGTTTGGTTATCTATTATTATTTTTTTTTAGTTTGACTATGTATATGGTGTGGTAGACATATCTCATATATTAATATTATGTATGTAAATAATTATGTAACATAATCGGGTGCCATATGTGTATACAATACTAGGATATACATATATTTTTAATTAAAACAACTTGCCTAAACCAATATAAATAAATAGATTAAGTTATTTTAAATGAAAAAAAAAAATTCAATTCGAGTAGATTATCGAGTTAAGATTATGGCATCCTTCTTATATATGTGGAATTATTCCTAATATATAAGTGGGGTGTCACATGACATATTTCTTTACAAGAGTGAATTTCTTGATTTCAAAATTCAAATTTTGTAGCTCGACATTCACAGGCATGAATAGTAGCTTCACAGGCATGAATAGTTCTTTGCAAGTCGTGAATGAATTTCACCGTTGAACTCAGCTTTCACTGGAGGGCTACAAGGAGAGCATTGGGTCTATGACTTTGTCGGGAAGCAGTGGATTTTACACATGTGCCTCTGCTTCGTGATGAACCTACTACAGTTGCCATTGAAAATCAACAAACAAAATAGAAGAAAATTCAAGTTTTCTTGTGAATGAATAGTAACCCAAGAATGGGTAGTGTGAAATCTCTCAAAAAATTGATAAAAACTCTCAAAACTTATGAAAAACTTGATTAAAGGAATAGAAAGGGTGGAAATCGGTCCAAAAAAGAGAAATGGTGGAAAATGAGTGAAATTAGTGGAATATGTGGAGGAGAACAACGGTCGGCAAATAAGAGAGAGAAAGAAAGTGAGGAAGAAGACGATGGATTAGGTTTTATTGTGTTCTTCATGGTTGTGACTAACTCTTCAAGGGTGTGAAGAACCAACTCACGGTCTTCCAAACCGTGAACCTTAAGTGTGAATGATTTATCTATCCTCTCTTTGATATTCACAACCATGAATATATATTCATGGGCATGAAGACTCTTTATCATGGGTACTAAGCCATGATACTTAAACACACATTTTGTAGACTCTTTTCACGACCATAATTATATTGTCACGGGCGTGAATCCCTTTTAAAAAATATTTTTTAAGACTTCATTTTAAGAATAGGATTTTAAAAAAATTCTCTCAACTTTTAAAAAATATTTTCATAACATTTAATTCATAAAATATTATAAAAATATATTTACTCAACGTTCAAAAAAATGTATATTCAAAATATCAAACAATATAATCAAACAATTATGAGAAATGTAATTATTTGTTTTAAGATAAAGTGCTTTCATCAAGAATACCAAGTTCTTTTAAAAAAAAAAAACTTTTTTCATTTAAGAGTTTGGTAAAAATATCAGCCAATTAATTATTAGTGTCTATAAATTCTAGCACTACATCACCACATTGCATATGATCCATAATGAAATGATGTCTAATATTAATATGTTTACTTCTAGAATGCTGAATGGGATTTTTTGAAAGATTAATAGCACTTGTGTTATCACATTTTATGGGAATATTATCAACAACATGACCATAGTCTTTTAATTGTTGTTTTATCCAAAGAACCTGAGTACAACAGCAACCAGCTGCTACGTATTCTGCTTCGACATTGGATAAGACTACTCAAACTTGTTTCTTACCAAACTAAGAAACTAAACATTCACCAATAAAGTGACAAGTCCCAAAGGTGTTTTTTTTCTATCTAATAGACTACCAGCATAATCAGCATCCGAAAACCAATTAAATAAAAATATGTATTTTTAGAATACCATAATCCTAAATACATTATGCCATGAAGATATTTTAATATTCTTTTTACAACATTTAGATGTGACTATTTAAGACTATATTGAAACCTAACACATAAGCATATAGAGTACATAATATTAGGTCATGAAAGAGTAAGATATAAAAATGGTTCGATCATACCTCTATAGAGCTTTTCATCTATAGGCTTACTTTTATGGTCCTTATCCAATTTAGTTGATGTACTCATTGGAATTTTTGCATTCTTGCATTTTTTCCATTCCAAATTTCTTTAACAATTCTTTTGTGTGCTCGGATTGGTTGATGAAGATGCCTTCTTTGTTTTGCTTGATTTGAATACCGAGAAAGAATTTGAGTTCACATAACATGCTAATTTCAAATTCCTTAGTCATACAATGAGCAAACTCCTAACAAAGCAATTCATTAGTAGACACAAAAATAATATCATTAATATAAATTTGAGCAATTAAAGTATCATGATTATACTTTTTAACGAAAAAGAGTCATATCTACATGGTCTTTTGAAAAACCATTTTCTAAAAGAAATGCACTAAGTCTTTCATATCAAGCTCTAGGTGCTTGTTTTAAACCATATAAGACTTTATTATGTTTAAAAACATGATTAGGAAATTCATGACTTTCAAAACCATGTGGTTGTTCAACATATGCTTCTTTTTCAATAAAACCATTTTAAAATACACTTTTAACATCCATTTGAAAAAGTCTAAAATTCCTATGAGATGCATATATGCTAAAAGAATTCTAATAGCCTCTAATCTTGCAACTGGAGCAAATGTTTCATCATAATCTATTCTTTCCTCTTGATTATACCATTTGGCAACCAATCTAGTCTTATTTCTAGTTATTTGACCTTGCTCATCTAACTTATTTCTAAAGACACATTTACTACCAATTACTGGGTAATCCTTTGGTCTTTGAACTAAAGTCCAAACTTTATTTCTTTCAAATTGGTTGAGTTCTTCTTGTATGGAAATACCCAAATTTTATCATTAACAGTCTCATCAATAGTCCTTGGCTCAATTTGAGAAACAAAGGCAAGATTAGAATTCAAGAGTTTAGAACGAGTACTTACACCCTTGGTGGGATCACCAATGATTTTCTCCTTTAGATAATTTCTTACAAATCTTGATTCCTTTGGAAGTTCTTAGGTGTCTTGTGAAGGTTCTTCTTGTTGTTCCTTTTCTTGATCATCAAATTTTTCTTTTAAAGATTCTCCAACTTCCTCATTATCAAGATTGAGCTTTTCTATTTCACTTGCATCATCATCAAGAGAACTATTTTTCCCAAGATCAAGTTTTCTCGAGTCATCAAAATTAACATGCATAGATTCTTCCGCAACTAATCTTTTTTTATTGAAAACTCTATATGCTTTTCTAATTGAAGAGTATCCTAAGAAGATGCCTTCATCAGATTTTAAAGCTAATTTTCTAATGTCATCCTTGGTATTTAATATAAAGCATTTGCAACCAAATGCTCTAAAGAATGAAATTTTGGGTTTTCTTTCATTCCAAAGCTCATAAGAAGTTTTATTTAAATATGGACTTTTAAAAACCCTTAGCATTATTTCCTTACCCTTAGCCAATGCCAATTACCCTTAGCATTATTTCTAAAGGTAACCTTACCACCATCAATTTGTTTGATTTCGATAAATAGGTTCCTATTGCCAGTCATGTGTCTTGAGTATCCACTATTAACAAGCCATACATTTTCTTTTATAATGGATTTCGGACCTACCTCATCCATGAAGTGTCCTCTAAAGCCATGAAGCACAGATCGGCCACCTTTTCTTCATTGTTTTCATTTTCACTTGAGGAGTTATCGTCATCCCATGTAGCTTTATGGCATTTTTCCTCATTTTTCTTTCAATACTTCTTGTGAATCTTGAGCTTTAGATAATGTGGTTTGATGTGCCCTTTCTTTCCACATTCATAGCATTTTACCTTATCTTTGCTCTTTTGTGAGGAGTCATTTGAAGATTTTCTTAGAGCTTGTTGCCCAGATATTGAGCCAAGATGGAGGGTTGAATTGGATATTAAAAATTTAACTTTAAAATGCGGAATGAAAAGTTAAGTTTAGGAGGGATAGAGAAATTTGACACAAGGATTTTTATAGAGGTTCGGGTGTTAACAAACCTTACTCCTCTCCTCAATCTTAATTGGGAGTTTCACTAACACACTAAGTGTTACAATGGAGTTTTACAAGCTCACTCCCAACTATGGTGTTTCTAACAATGGCTCACACCTAACCCAGAAATCCCTTGTGTTTTGATGGCTCACACAATAACCAATTCCTTGTGTTTTACAGGCTCATATAAATAACCTTTACCTTGTGTTTTACAGGCTCACACAAACAACCTTTCTTTGTGTTTTAGAGGCTCACACAACTAACCTTTACAAGTGTTCTACTCTTAACCCAGAAATACCCAAACCTCACTTGAGTAAATGATTACAGAGAGAAACACTTACAAATATTTATTGCTCAATAAATGATGAGCAAAAAGATTTTCACAAAGAATAAATATCAAATGCACAAAATGGCTTACAACAAGGTTTTGATTCAAAATATTTTCTATTCTCTTGTTTTTTTGTTCTCCTTGTTCACTCTCTTTTTCTGGATGCATAAATGACTTGCATTTATATTTTTATAGCAAATTATAGTCGTTAAAGTGCATTTAATATGAAACTAGTCGTTGCACCAACCCTAATAATCACACCTGACATGTTTCTCTTTCATGTTTCACGATCGTGACAATGTGTGTCACGGTCATGATTGTTCTTCCAAGCCGTGACTTGAGTGGCGACTTTGGCCGTGAAGCATTCTGGAAGGTTTTGAAATGTTTGTTCACAGACGTGACAACCTTCCAAGCCGTGGTCCAAGTGGTGACTTTGGTCGTGAAACTCTCTAGAAGAATTTTTCATGTCTTTTCACGGGCGTGACATTTATTCACGGGCGTGACTGAAATGTTCATTCACGGTTTCTATCTTTCTTCATGACCGTGAACTTTAAATGTTGGTTTGTTGGCACTAGGCTTCACCACGAGCATGACACATTAGGTCACGGGCGTGAACATGCTATTTCTTCAATTTTATCTTTTTAAGATTAATCTTCCATTCTCCATTCTTGCTATCATATTCCATACCATGTTCAATAGACTTAGAAAACAAGTATGTTAAATACATTATTGCTATTTTATTTGTTATCATCAAAATGATGGAAATACCCCTCAAGGTTTAACAATCTCCCCCTTTTTGATGGTGACAAATAATCTAGCAATATGTGCTTTTGAGAAGTCTCCCCCTCAAAAGATGCTTAGGATAAAGAATGTTGAAGTGCAAGAATTGTAAAGAATGATGAAGTGTAGCATCAAAATAAACTTTCTAGTTTTAAGTATATGTAAGTTATATGCAAAGTATATCCAATGTATACCAAAATTTTCTTTAAAGCAGGAAGTATATTTAAGGTATATTCAGAGTATATCAAGTGCATATTCATTCATGTAACTTGCATCAAGGTATATGCAAAGTATACTTAAGATATATTTAAAGTGTATAAAGCTCATTTGCATACTTGCATATTCATTTTGATTCAAAATTAAGTTTTGCACTTAACTCAATATATTGCTAGGTTCTCCCTACTTAATTTTGCACTTAACTTTAAACAATATATTGCTAGGTTCTCCCCCTTTTGTCATTAATAAAAAAAATATCAAAAAGATAAAACACAATGGAAAACAAAAGCAAATATATATATTAAGAAAGAAAAGTACAAATACAAAAGTAATTAAAATTCAGAAAGGATATTAAAATTTCCTACAAACAAACAAGCATACCAGGCTAACATAAACATCTAGCCTAACATCTAACCGGACATCCTATCTCTAAGACGAGAAACTTCTGCCTCGAGGTTGTCCATCTGAGACTCTATGAAGTCCTTGAGGTTCTCCAACCTCTCATCCATTGAAGCTTGCAGCTACTCAAATCGTGGTGCCAAGAGGTCAACCACTTACTGAGCCAAATTTAGTGTGAAGGCAGAGGATTGTCCGATGTCCTGCTCAACCTCTGGAGGTGCCACCTCAACTCGAGCCCTCTTTTTCTATTGAATTCCTTGGAGGCCAGCTTTGAAGTCCTCCGAGTCATTTTCTTCCCAAATGATCTCGTCAGTAGTGTTGATGAAGTGGTAGTAAATGTTGTTCCCAAACACAATTTGAACAGCCGCTCCCAACTTGATGAAGGACTCGACATCTAGTCGATCTTGAGGATGCCCAGGGATGAGGTTGTAGTGATGTGCATCCAGCTTCAAGTATCTGAGCTTCAAGGCAATGTGGGTCATGTACCCACCAATAAGAATGTCTTCGGAGGGCTTGGTAGCAATTGACAAGAGATGGTTCGCAAACCATCAAGATAGAGCCACTTCAGGCCATCTCCAGGAGAAAAAGCTCAGACTTTCGGACTGTGCCATTACTGTCTCCTCGGGCAAAGATGTTATAGGTCAGAAACCTATGCAAATACTTGTGCACTGGGGATCGGAGGTGAGTGCTCTTCGTCTTTTTAACATTCCAGCTGCAATCAAGGCCAAAGTGAGTCCATGCCCGAGTAGTATAGAACTCTACTTCACTGTCATTCAGGATGCCATCCGAGGGAAGATTGAACAAATCTTTGAATTCTGTGGCAGAGAGGGTGTTCAGATGCTTGCACAATTGGAACTTTACTGTGCCAGTGGGAGATACCTGCAAAGTGCTCAAAAACTCCAAGGTTGGCTCTCTCAAAGTTGGTTAATGGATGTCAACAAATTTCTTCAAATCACAGGCCTGGAGTTGCTCTGTCATGGCTGTCTCGAGGATGAGAGTATGAACTATTTTCCACTCAAATGATCTTGAGGAAATGAGAGGCCTTTTCTTGAGCACAAAGTACCTAGGGTGGCAATGCTCTGGAATGATATTCATAAGGTAATCTATGTACCTTCTAGGAGCATGAGATTTCTTCCTAGTACCCTTTGATGAACTGGTTATCTTGATTGAAGAAATAGACTTTTGAAGAGAGGAAAAGTTTGAAAGAAATTTTGAGGAAATCCTAAGGAAATATGATTTCTGATGATGGAAGAGGTTTTGCAAGATATTTATAGATGAAATTTGTGGCTAGGGGGTCGGAATCTTCAATATGTCATTCAATGTTGATAAATGAGAGCAGTTGAGAGAAGTTGGAGAGTTGAAATGTGAAAAATAACGGCAAAATTGTTATATAGCCGACATCTTCACGGGCGTGAAAAACATTGTCACGGGCATAAAGTGTCGTGTTCACGGTTTGCTGAAGAGATATTCTACCTGTGAATAAAGGCGTGAAATTGATCACCGTCGTGACATTTGAAGATCACGGACGTGAATGATGAACTATCATGGTGGTGAAAAATGAGTCATGGGTGTGAAGTGTTGAATTTCACTACTTATGACCGAGAAACAAAGCGTGACACAAAGCGTGAACGCTTTTGTAAATTTTTGGTGAAAATATTCACGGTCGTGAAAAAGCGTCATGGGCGTGAACAAAGGGTTTCACGGGGGTGAATGAAGTCGTGAAATATAGTCTTCACTACTTGAAGTTGTGAATCATTTCGTGAATCAAGTCATGAAAGCTACTATTTCTTTTAGCGATTTAGTTCACGGTTGTGAACATATGTCACGGGCGTGAATTTTCTAAAATTCTCATTAAATAAAATTAAGTCTAAAAACAAGACTAAAGCATTTCAATGAAGATTCTATCCCTTATAACATAAATTTCCATCAATTTAGCTACCTTATTTCTTGTAAGATGAGACAAAAATTAAAATTATCAATTAAGGTTTGGCAATTTGGCAATCACAAAGTTAATCCATCAATCATTTCAAGCTCTCTTCTTATGAAATTAAATCTTTCCTCATTTAGAGACTTAGTGAAGATATCTACCAATTGATTTTCTGTGCTTATAAATTCCAATACAACATCTCTATATTGAACATGATCTCTAATAAAATGGTGTCTAATGTCAATATGCTTACTTCTAGAATGTTGAATGGGATTCTTAGAGAGATTTATTGCACTTGTATTGTCATATCTAATAGGTATATGGTTCATACTATGACCATAATCCTTAAGTTGTTGTTTCATCCAAAGGATTTGTGTATAACAACATCCTGCTGCTACATACTCCACGTCAGCGGTAGAAAGAGCGACTGAAACTTGTTTCTTGCTAAACCAAGAAACTAAGCACTCTCCAATAAAGTGACAAGTACCTAAAGTACTTTTTCTATCTAAAAGACTACCAGCATAATCAGCATCTGAATATCCTACAATGTAAAAGGATGAATTTCTAGGATACCATAAATCTAGATGCAATGAGCCATGTAAATATTTTAGAATTATTTTTACTGCATTTAAATGAGACTCTTTTGGACATGATTGAAAGCGTGCACATAACCATACACTATACATTATGTCGGGTCTAGAAGTAGTAAGATATAAAAGTGATCCGATCATACCTCTATAGAGCTTTTCATTAATGCTCTTACCATTTTCATCCTTGTCCAATTTTGTTGATGTGCTCATTTGAGTCTTGGCATTCTTGCATCCTTCCATTCCAAATTTCTTAAGTAAGTCTTTGGCATATTTGGATTGGTTGATGAATATGCCCTCATTGCCTTGTTTTATTTGTAGACCAAGGAAATATTTAAGCTCACCCATCATGCTCATTTCGAATTCCCTCATCATACACTTAGCAAATTCTTGACAAAGCAATTCATTAGTAGACTCAAATATGATATCATCAACATAAATTTGAACAATTAGAATGCTTTTTAATGAATAATGTAGTGTCAACATTTCCCTTTGTAAAGTTATATTCTAAGAGAAAAGAACTTAGTCTTTCATACCAGGCTATTGGGGCTTGTTTCAAACCATATAAAGCTTTTAAAAGTTTAAATACATGATTAGGAAATTCATAACTTTCAAAACCTGGTGGTTGTTCTACATAAACTTCTTCTTCTATATAACCATTTAAAAATGCACTTTTTACATCCATTTGAAAGAGTTTGAAATTCATGTGGCATGCATATGCTAAAAGTATTCTTATGGCTTCTAATCTAGCTACAGGAGCATAAGTCTCATCATAATCTATCCCTTCTTCCTGATTATACCCTTTTGCAACCAATCTAGCCTTATTCCTAGTTATTGAACCTTGTTCATCTAGTTTATTTCTAAACACCCATTTGCTACCTATATTTTGATGATCCTTGGGTCTAGGTACTAAGGTCCATACCTTACGTCTCTCAAATTGGTTGAGTTCCTCTTGCATTGCAATCACCCAACTTTCATCATTCAGAGCCTCATCAACATTTTTAGGCTCAATTTGAGAAATAAAAGCAAGGTCAAAGGCTAAATGTTTGAAATGAAATCTAGTACTTACTCCCCTTGAAGGATCACCAATGATTTGCTCCTTGGGGTGTTCTTTTGTCAATCTCCATTCCTTTGGGAGCTCTTGCATGTTTTCTTCTTGAGCTTGAGGTAGAGAATCATCTTGATGTGAATCTTCTTGATCATTTTCTTCTTTTCCATTTTCAAGATCAAGTCTTTCCATGGTACCTACAACATCATCAAGAGCACTACCTTTCATAAGATCAAGTCTACTAGACTCATTAAAAACAACATGCATAGATTTTTCAACAGTTAATAACCTTTTATTAAATACTCTATATGCTTTGCTAGTTGTAGAGTATCCTAAAAAGATACCTTCACCAGATTTAGAGGCAAATTTTCCAAGGTTGTCCTTGGTATTCAATATGAAGCACTTGCATCCAAATACTCTAAAGTATGATATCAAAGGCTTTCTTCCATTCCATAGCTCAAATGAGGTTTTGTTTAAAAGAGGTCTTTTGAAAACTCGATTTGAAATATAACAAGCAGTATTTGTGGCTTCTGCCCAAAAGTAAGTTGGTAAACCATACTCATTGAGCATTGTTCTGGCCATTTCAATCAAAGTTCGATTTTTCCATTCAACTACCCCATTTTGTTGAGGTGTCCTAGGAGATGAAAAATTCTGCGAAATGTCATGTTCAAGACAAAAATTTTCAAAGTTTTCATTTTCAAATTATTTGCCATGGTCACTTCTTATTTTTGAAATGCAATATCCTTTTTCATTTTGAACTTTTTTACCAAATTTTTTGAAATTTTCAAAAGCATCACTCTTTTGAGCTAAGAAAATTACCCAAGTGAATCTAGAGTAATCATCTACGATGACAAAGGCATAGTGTTTACCTCCTAATCTTGCAGTTCTAGTAAGTCCAAATAAATCTAGATGCAGGAGTTGTAGAGGTTTTGAGGTACTTACTATGTTTTTGGATTTGAATGATGACTTGTGTTGCTTTCCTCTTTGGTAAGGTTCACATATCTTGTCTTTTTCAAATTTTACTTTTGGCAGTCCCTTTACTAGTTTTCCTGTGCTGAGGCTTTGAATTAAGTCTATGTTCACATGACCAAGCCTTCTATGCCACAGCCAAGATTCATCATTAGTAAATGTTGGGTTTTGAAGAATGAATCATATTCATAAACGCGGCGAAAAATAAAATTTTTCAAAACCCAAAACAAAAGATCATACTTGTACCATTAAAACTAATTTATATAAATGTAAATGTTAAAAATTATACCTTGTAATTTTTATTTGTTCTTTAAATCTTCACTTTGTTGGGTTATAGCAAACCACAACAATCCACACTAGGATGTCTCTAATGATAATCCACACGAAGAATGAAGAAGAAATTATCAAGAGAAATGGTTTGAACAAATTCAAAGTGCTAGCTTTGAAAGTGTTCTTGAGAGAATTTTTGTTGTCTTAAAAAATTCATGTCTATTTTCTGTCATTTTATGTCTTTTCTATTTGAATCAAATTCAAAAATAACATGAAAAATTAAAAATGGAGAAAATGGAAACTAATGAATAGTAATTGGCCATAATTGGCCTAATTATGGCCAAAAACAGTCGTTGGCCGTCGGATGGGAAGCTGCAGGCCCGCTGGGCCTGCTGCGGGCTGCTGCTGGGCAGCCCAGCTGGCCCGCAAGGTAGGCCAGCAGCCTGCCTAGCCCGCGCAGGCCTGTGACACTCTCAAACAATTTTTTCGTGCGATCTCATCGCGATCCATCCTAAAATAATTCTCTCATATTTTGGATCCTATCCAAGACCATTTTACTCATTCTCCATATCTTCAATGTGTGTGACCCATTAGGTCCCCGGTTATGTTGGCCACTTAAATTAACAATTAATTTAAGCAGGTCATAAGCGGTATCTAGCAACACATCATGACCCCCAATTGATCGGAAAGTCAATGGTTTGACTACGAACCTTTCCATAGACAATTTATGTGCAATTATTCCTTTCACCATTCTATACCCCACTTTGTTCAAAGTATGGACATGTGTGAACTCCCACTAGACTAACTACATCACGTCTAGTCCAAGTAATGTTAGTTTTTGTCCTTGAGGCTCATTACTATATTAGATATGTCATTGAAGACTATCTTTATAACATTTCCACTTCAGCCAGAGATTCCTAAGTAATGACCACGACAACAGGCCATAGGTATACACTCCTTCTATCAAAAGTGGTGAATCCTTTATTGGTTACCCAATTACCTTCGAATACCTCAAGCTGTATCTAATCACCACCCTATGTGCTACCTCTTTGAGGCAACAAGGAATAGGTTCAAAATACAGAATCAATATTCAAGATATCCTTGAGTACCTCAAGTCTAAGGATACTTGCACCATTGCTATGATGAGACTATCATTGACATTTGAATAGATTATCCATATGATTGTCTCATAGTTGGTCATCCAATGTACTTAGCTACACTTAGCAAGCATCCACATGTTAACTCTAAACATCTCATGTTTATAAATTATGAGATCTACTACTCGATCCAATCAAGGAGTGTAACATTTGCTAGTCTGTCTGGATTAATAATGTCCCATCTCATTAATCATATGAAAAGGGATAATTTTAATACTAACATAATTACACATGATAAGAATCTCAATATCATGATCTGATCATGATTTCCTTCATGCTATGTTATGTATCAAGGACTTCATTAATTGATTTAAGATTACTTATCAATTCATATATCAAATGAACATCAAATTAATGAAAAAGCCTTTTATTAATCAAATAAATTTGTACAATAAGTGCTAAAGGTGATTGCCTTTAGAGCACTCCTCTAACAAGCTCCAACTTGCACTAAAGCCAATCGCCTTTGTATTTAATTCTATAGGCGAGTACATGAGAATCATATTTCTTTTGGGGAAGTGGCTTAGTTAAAGGACCAGCAATATTCTGATCAGTGGGCACTCTAATCAAATGGTATCTTCTGAGTACATGTTTGGATCTCTGATGAGACCGTGGGTCCTTTTCTTGCGCAATGGCTCCATTATTATCACAATACAATTGCATTGGATCAATAATGCTGGGAACCACTCCAAGTTCTGTGATGAATTTCCTTATCCAAACTACTTCCTTTGCTACTTCAGAAGTCACAATGTACTCTGCTTCGGTTGTGGAATCCGCAGTCGTTTCCTGTTTGGAACTCTTCCAACTAACTGCTCCACCATTTAGTGTGAATATATAACCTGACTGAGATTTTGAGTCATCCTTATCAGATTGGAGGCTGGCATTGGTATACCCGCTCACAGTAAGATCTCCATCTCCATATACCAAGAATACATCCTTAGTTCTTCTTAAGTACTTAAGGATATTCTTGACAGCCACCCAATGACCCTCACCAGGGTCTGATTGGTATCTACTTGTGACACTCAGAGCATATGATACATCGGGTCTTGTACATATCATGGCATACATGATTGATCCTATAGCTGAAGCATATGGAATCAAACTCATGTGTGTCCTTTCATCTTGTGTCTTTGGACACAAAGACTTTAAGAGAGTAATCCCATGGGTCATAGGAATATATCCCCTCTTGGACTGCTCCATGCGAAACCTCTTTAGCATTTTATCTATGTATGTAGACTGTGAAAGACCAAGCAATCTTTTAGATCTATCTCTATAGATCTTTATCCCTAAAATATAGACTGCTTCTCCAAGGTCTTTTATAAAGAAATTCTTGGATAACCAAATTTTGACTGATTGTAAGGCTGAAACATCATTTCCCATTAATAATATGTCATCTACATATAACACAAGAAATATGATTGCACTCCCACTAACCTTCTTGTAAACACAAGGTTCATCCGGATTTTGTAAGAAACCAAACTGTTTGATTGTCTCATCAAACCGAATATTCCAACTCCTGGATACTTGCTTTAATCCATAAATGGATCTTTAAAGCTTACATACATTTTTGCCATCTTTGGATATGAAACCTTCTGGTTGTGTCATGTAAACATCCTCAGTCAGATTTCCATTAAGGAAAGCTGTTTTCACATCCATTTGCCATATCTCATAATCATAATGAGTAGCAATGGCTAGGAGTATCCTTATGGATTTAAGCATAGCTACTGGGATAAAAGTTTCATTGTAGTCAATTCCTTGTCTTTGACGATAACCTTTAGCAACAAGTCTAGCTTTATAGGTAATCACATTACCATCCATGTCAGTTTTCTTTTTGAAAATCCACTTGCACCCTATAGGCTTTATTCCTTCGGGTGGGTCAACCAAAGTCCATACTTGGTTTTCATACATGGAATCCATTTCTGACTTCATGGCTTTAAGCCATTTGTCAGATTCTGAACTATTCAGAACCTCTTCATAGGTTGTAGGCTCATCATTTTCTATAAGCAATACGTCGTTCTGTTCACTAATGAGAAATCCATATCTCTCTGGAACAGTACGTATCCTACTTGAACTACGAAACTCTTGTGCTTTAGAAGGTTGAGCTGTTATATCATCTGTATGAGTAACAAGCTCGGGTTCAGGCAGTTGATCAGCATCTGTTTGAGCATCTTGAACTTCCTCAAGTTTAATTTTGCTCTTATTATCTCATTTTAGAAGGAATTCTCTCTCTAAAAAGATAGCATGTCTTGAAATAAAAACCTTTTGTTCCAAGGGGTGGTAAAATTGATATCCATATGATACTTTTAGATATCCCATAAATAGACATCGGTTATACTTAGTTTCTAGCTTATCTAACATTGTCCTCTTCACATAAGCAGGACAACCCCAAATTCTCATGTAAGAAAATGTGGGCCTCTTGTTATACCATATCTCATATGGAGTAACATCAACTGACTTTGAAGGAACTCCATTTAATATATAAATGGCGGTCTCTAGTGCATAACTCCAAAAGGATTTAGGCAATTCCGTAAAACTCATCATAGACCTTACCATGTCTAACAAGGTTCGGTTTCTTCTTTCAGCCATACCATTGTGTTGTGGCGTGTAAGGTGGAGTCCATTGAGATAAAATCCCATTATCTCTAAGATAATCTAGAAACTCTTGGCTCAAGTATTCACCTCCTCGATCTGATCGAAGTGTTTTAATACTTTTGCCAAGTTGCTTCTCTACTTCATTTCTGAATTCTTTGAACTTTTCAAAAGCTTCAGATTTGTATCTCATAAGATACATATATCCATATCGTGAGTAGTCATCGATAAAAGTAATGAAGTAGATGAAACCACCTCTAGCGTGTGTAAACATTGGACCACATACATCTGAATGAATTAAGTCTAAAAGTCCATTAGCACGTTCACCCTTTCCCTTAAAGGGTAATTTAGTCATCTTTCCTAGTAAACAAGATTCACATGTGTCATATGATTCATAATCAAATGACCCCAAACTACCACTTTTGTGTAGCTTAGCCATGCGTTTCTCACTTATATGACCAAGACGACAATGCCATAAATAAGATGATTTCAACATATCTTGTTTTTGCCTTTTATTATCATTGATGTTTAAAATTGGATTTGACATATCTAATATGTATATTCCATTGCATAATGTACCATTAACATAAAGAATTTCATTCAACATAATAGAACAACAATTGTTACTAAAAGCTAAAAGGAAACCATCTTTATTTAGACTTGAAACATAAATAATGTTTTTAGTCAAAGTAGGTACATAATAGCAATTATCCAAATTTAATATAAGCCCACTAGGGAGGGTCAATACATATGTTCCTATAGCTAATGCAGCAATCCTTGCTCCATTTCCAATACATAGGTCTGACTCTCCCTTATTGAGTTGTCTACTATTCCTTAGGCCCTGTATATCAGTGCATATGTGTGAGCCACAACCGGTATCTAATACCCATATATTATTATTGGAAACAATATCAATTTCAATGAAAAAAATACCTGAAGTAGATGGGGCATCAGATGCCTTCTTCTTTAAGGACTCCAAGTAAGCCTTGCAGTTTCTCTTCCAATGGTCATCCTTGCCACAATGGAAGCATATCCCT
Source organism: Triadica sebifera (assembly GCA_023653625.1). NCBI lineage: Eukaryota > Viridiplantae > Streptophyta > Magnoliopsida > Malpighiales > Euphorbiaceae > Triadica > Triadica sebifera. Next base: position 9,910,769 of record CM042898.1, on the reverse strand, counting down.
TTTGGATCAATCTCCTTGTCCTTCTTCTTGGTCATGCCTCCCTTAGGCTTCATGGACTTCTTCTTCTTCTTAAGATTCTTCCTTTTAGAACTTGAAGAGTCCACCAGCATCACAGCCTTACTGTCCTTCTTGACAGATGGCTCAGCTATTTTAAGCAAGTTAATCAGCTCAGGAATAGTGGTAGAGATTTGGTTCATCCTATAGTCAAGCACAAAATATGAATAACTATCAGAAAAACAGGTTAGAATTAAGTCAATACTTAATTTATGGTCTATCACAAATCCCAAGGTGGTCAACCTCTCAATATAGCCATTCATCTTCAATGCATATTGCACTGGAGATGTCTCCTCAACCATCTTAGTGCGGAAGAGCAACCTTGAAGTTTCGAACCTTTTGGAACGTGCTTTCTCATCAAAAAGCTCTCTTAGATGGTATACTATGGAATTAGTATCCATAGCCTCATGCTGCTTTTGCAACTCAGCTGACATAGTAGCAAGTATAATGCAGCTTGCCATCTCACTATCATCGAGATGCTTTTGATATGCCTTCTAAACATCTTCAGAAGCATTAGCAGCAGGGGGATTAGGGAGTGCCTCATCTAGGATATAGCCAATCTTTTCGGATTTGAGAACTATTCTCAGATTCCTTAGACAATCCAAAAAATTGGGCCCTGTCAACTTATTTGATTCCATTAGCAATCGCAAATTGACACTGGTCATGATGATGATTCTAGCAACCTAGATGTAAAATAGAACATGTTATAATGTACATAAAATGCATATTTATTAGGTTTTTAATAAATTGCATTATGGCTCCCACTATTTTATTGCGAATCCATAGCCCTCACTATGAACCCGAGAGAACTTATATGGAAGTTCTCCTAGTGGGTCGATATCCAACTAGCTAAGAATAACCTTGAGGCAACTCAACAAGCTCTCCTTAGTTTGGTTGGTAGGTATCTAATCCATACCAATTGCATTATTCATGCAACTATTGAATCTTGTGCTATCAACTTATTGATGTGTGCACATACATTGGGCTATCGACTCTTGATATGTGTACATCTCATGTATACAACCAAACTTCACCTCCAATACACATTAACCTTGGCACAAATCCAACAAGTTAATAATATCGGTTACGTCTAACCCATTAATCGTGAAATCTAATTTCAATGGATTGAACATATTCTTATAGAGTGAGCTTGAGGCAACTCAACAACCTTAACTCTAGAAGAACTTTGGTTCTCCCCATATTAATGGAAGGCGAAAGACTTAATTGTTTATTTAGTGAGGGATTTCTTTGTTAAGTCTCATCAAGTTATTATTTCATGCTTTTATATATCATACATTCATCACATTGATATATAAAGATAGTTACATTAACTATATGGCATGATTATGGACATACTAAAGTCAATCTCTTGAGCCAAAGAGAAATTGACTAGGTCTTACCTAGGTATATGCATGAATTTACAACCCAAAATAGAAATCAAATTCTTATTTCTAAGTCTTCTTGTTTATGGTACCATCTCCTTTGCTTTTTGTTCCTTTGTATCTTCATTATATCCTAATCCTATGTAATCTAATTACATATTTCAAATTATTTGCTCCTTTGTATCTTCATTCTATCCTAATCCTATGTAATCTAATTATATATTTCAAATTATAGAAAACCTCAATTTACATTTGAGGGGAGTAAGATGAGAAGATAAATACATAAGAAAGAAAAAAAGGTAGGGACACGCAGGCCCTATTTACCATAAAACAAAATAATTCCATGCATGCTCAATCACATTGGGCCTAAGTCCATAATCATCCATCATGCCTTTTCATACACTCCTAACATGCATTCTCTAATGCACAAAATAAAAATGACAATTTTGGATTTCAATTTGTAAATTGATTCAACACTAGAATCGAAATTGCCTATATGTGTTCTTTCGGTTAATTTAATTTTGTATGTCATTTTAAAGTGGAATTTAATATTTAATCAAATTAAATTAAATTCCATATTTCCAGAAATAATTCAAAATTAGTTCTCCTTAAAATCAGAATATTATGATGTTAAAATTAAACAATTTAATTGTAATATACATACAAATTTCTAGTCATACTAGAATTACAATTGCACAACTTAAATTAATTCAAAATTAATTTCCAAAAATTTTAAAAATTTTCAGAACATCAAATCACCATTCTAATTATCTTTAGGTCAGCTCAAGTTCATCAAAATATTTTTGGCATAAGCCAAAATTACTAAGACAAACGAACCAACACACTTAGACGCTCAAAATGACTAATTCGATATCTAGAATACCTCAAGCTGTATCCAATCACCACCCTATGTGCTACCTCTCTGAGGCAACAAGGAATAGTGTCAAAATACAGAATCAATATTCAAGATATCCTTGAGTACCTCAAGTCTAGGGATACTTGCACCATTGCTATGATGAGACTATCATTGACATTTGAATAGAATATCCATATGATTGTCTCATAGTTGGTCATCCAATGTACTTAGCTACACTTAGCAAGCATCCACATGTTAACTCTAAAGATCTCATGTTTATAGATTATGAGATCTACTACTCAATCCAATCAAGGAGTGTAACATGTGCTAGTCTGTCTGGATTAATAATGTCCCTTCTCATTAATCCTATGACTAGGGATAATTTTAAAACTAACATAATTACACATGATAAGAATCTCAATATCATGATCTCATCATGATTTCCTTCATGCTATGTTATGTATCAAGAACCTCACTAATTGATTTAAGATCACTTATCAATTCATATATCAAATGAACATCAAATTAATGAAAAAGTCTTTTATTAATCAAATAAATTTGTACAATAAGTGCTAAAGGTGATTGTCTTTATATCACTCCTCTAACAGTAGACACAAGACACTTAGAGGAATGGTTAGATATTTCGTGTAAGTCTATTATGTAAGTGTTGACATCTCTATTTCCTTTAAATATCTCTTGATCATCAATAGAGGTTACAAGACATTCATTAGAAGTAAAGGTTACTTTGTTTCCTTTATCACATAATTGACTAACACTCAACAAGTTATGTTTCAAACCATCAACAAGTAAGACATCTTTAATAAAAGTAGTACCATTAATACCAATAGAGCCAATGCCAATTACCTTACCCTTGGCATTGTTTCCAAAGGTAACTTTACCTCCATCAATACTTTTGATTTCATTAAAGAGTTCTTTGTCTCCTATCATATGCCTTGAGCATCCACTGTCTACTAGCCAAGCATTTTTGTTTATTGTGGACTTGAGGCATACCTATAGAATCACAATTCAAGTATGATTTGTAGGTACCCAAATGAGCTTGGGTCCTTGGGGGTTAGCACATAAAGGTTCCCAATGAGCCTTCCTTATCCAGCAATGTTTATTTATGTGACCAATTTTCATACAATAATTACATTGTTTAGGTCTAAAATTGCTTTTTGGTCTTACAATGTATTTGAATGTCATAATTCTATTAGACTGATTTTGAGAACAATGGCATGCACAATCATGATTAATTGGTGCTTTTCTAGATGCATGCTTCTTATACATAAAGGCATGATTAGTCTTTTGAGGATTCTTCCTTAGGCTTACTAATCCTTGATTATTCCTTTTATGTATAGAGGGATTAGTATACTTATTCTTTGGTGTTGTTCCAGTAAGTGTGGAGATGTGAGGTTCACTTGACTTAACAAAAATAGTTTTGTGAGAAGATGATGATGTGTCCTTAAATCCTAGACCTTGTCTAATTAAGGGTGGTCTTTGAGACACAATGAGAGTATCTAAACTCTCTTTTCCTTTGTGGAATTTTGAAATGGAATTTCTAAGTTCCTCAACTTCATTTTTCAAAGTATTATTTTCTTTAAGTAAGGATTTAGTTGAAGGTCTTCAAGAGTATTCATCTAATGACTTTTGAAGAGTTTCATTAGATGATTTAAGCTTAAAATTCTCCTTTTCTAAAGCATACATTTTGATTTTTAAATTAGAAATGTTATTCTTATAAGTACTAAATTTACTCCTATATTTTTCTAATTCTAGATTCAATTCTTCTATTAGGTTTTGTTCATCATCATCATCATCATTATCACTATTACTATCATTATCACTACTATTATTATTGAAGGAGTATGAGTGTAGTGATATTACCTTATCCGAGACGTGATCCTCAATAGCCATGAAGCAGAGATTGATCTCTTCGCTTTCATTGTCATCTTTTTCACTTGAAGAGCTTTCATCATCCCATGCGGTTTTGTGACCTTTCTCCCCATTGTCTCTTTGGTATTTGCTCTTATGCTTTTTGAGCCTTGGACATTCTGGTTTAATATGCCCTTTCTTTCCACATCATAGCACTTTACCTCTTCCTTACTTCTTTGTGCATCATTAGAAGTCCGTTTGAGGTTTCTTTGCCTGAATTTTCTGGAGTTTCCCATTTTCTTCTCAATAATTCTTTTCAACCTTCTTGAGAGCATAGCAATGTCCTCATTCTCATCATCACTCATTTCTTCATCATCTTCATCTTCTTCTTGAGATTTTGAAGTAAAGGCTTTTAGTACTAGAGGCTTTTTTTTTCTGGCTCTGCTTCAAGCTCTCTATCTCTTTTCACTGCCATTTCATGTGTGAGAAGTTTGCCAATAAGCACATCAGTATTCATGATACTCATGTCTTCATTTGCTTCTTCTATACCGGTAACTCTTGAACCGTAATCTTTAAGAGGAAGACTTCTCAGGTTTTGTTATTTACATCTTCCAAGCTCAGATGATTCCCAAGTTTCCTCATTCCATTTATGATAACTAGAAGACGGTTGGTCATATCAGTGATTGACTCATTGGATTTCATCTTGAAGAGCTCATATTTTGAAGTAAGAAGTTGAATCTTCTTGGATTTAACTTGCTTAGTTCCTTCATGATAGTTTTCCAATGTTTTCCACATGCTGTAGGCTGTAGGGCAGTGTTGTATTCTGCCACATTCTTCAATGGATAATGAGCTTGAGAGAATTGTTACTGCCTTCTTGTTTTTGAAATTTGCTCTTCTTTGAAGCTCTGTCCAATCATCTCTTGATAAGATTTCTTCTTCACCATTAGCTCCTCTTCTGGTTGCTGGTGTCCATTCTTTTCGTTCACTATCCCAAACTTCAATTCTTTCACTATCCAGGTATGTCTCCATCCGAAACTTCCAATGGGCATAATTTGCTCCATCAAAGTAAGGCTTGAGACTTTGGAATCTTTCATCGGCCATATCTAGATCTTTACTAGCGTTGTTTAGGCTTTGATGACAGACTTAGCTCTGATACCAATTGTTGTCAAGATATTGAGCCAAGAAGGGGGGTTGAATCGATATTAAAATTTTAACTTTAAAATGCGGAATGAAAAGTTAATTTTATGAGGGATAGAGAAATTTGACACAAGGATTTTTATAGAGGTTCGGGTGTTAACAAACCCTACTCCTCTCCCCAATCTCAATTGGGAGTTTCACTAACACACTAAGTATTACAATGGAGTTTTACAAGCTCACTCCCAACTATAGTGTTTCTAACAATGGCTCACACCTAACCCAGAAATCCCTTGTGTTTTGATGGCTCACACAATAACCAATTCCTTGTGTTTTACAGGCTCACACAAACAACCTTTCTTTGTGTTTTAGAGGCTCACATAACTAACCCTTACAAGTGTTCTACTCTTAACCCATAAATACCCAAACCTCACTTGAGTAAATGATTACAGAGAGAAACACTTACAAATCTTTATTGCTCAATAAATGATGAGCAAAAAGATTTTCACAGAGAATAAATATCAAATGCACAAAATGGCTTACAACAAGGTTTTGATTCAAAATATTTGCTATTCTCTTGTTCTTTTGTTATCCTTGTTCACACTCTTGTTCTGGATGCATAAATGACTTGCATTTATACTTCCACAACAAATTATAGCCATTAGAGTGCATTTAATATGAAAATAGTCGTTGCACCAACCCTAATAATCGTGTCTGACATGTTTCTCTTTCATGTTTCACGGTCGTGACAATGTGTGTCACAGTCGTGACTGTTCTTCCAAGCCGTGACTTGAGTGGTAACCTTGGCCGTGAAGCATTCTGAAAGGTTTTGAAATATTTGTTCATGGGCGTGACAACCTTCCAAGTCGTGGTCCAAGTGGTGACTTTGGTCGTGAAGCTCTCTGGAAGAATTTGTCTTGTCTTTTCCCGGGCGTGACATTTATTCACGGGTGTGACTGAAATGTTCATTCATGGTTTCTATCTTTCTTCATGGCCGTGAACTTTAAATGTTGGTTTGTTGACGCTAGGCTTCATCACGAGCATGACACATTAGGTCACAGGCATGAACATGTTATTTCTTCAATTTTATCTTTTTAATATTAATCTTCCATTCTCCATTCTTGCTATCATATTCCATACCATGTTCAATAGACTTAGAAAACAAGTATGTTAAATACATTATTGTTATTTTATTTGTTATCATCAAAATGATGAAAATGCCCCTCAAGGTTCAACAGAGCTTTTTTCTAGGAGTTACTATATTTCTTAGTGATCATTCTTTTTATTTTCTTTGAGAACATGGCAATTTTCTCATATACATCATTATTTTCTTCATCACTTTAAGTTTCCTCTTATAGTTTGGAAGTTAAGGCTTTGAGTTTGAAAAGTCTTTTCTTTTCTAGTTCAACTTTAAGTTCTCTATCTCTTATCACAGCCATTTCATGCATCAGAAACTTTCCAATTAGCACATCGGTAAGAATGGTGCTCATATCCTCATTGGATTTTTCTATATCGACTACTCTTGAACTGTAGCCTTTAAGAAGAAGGCTTCTTAGAATATTTTTGTTGACATCTTCCAAGTTCATGTACCTTCTGAGCTTCCTCATACCATTGATGATGGTTAGAAGATGGTTTGTCATGTCGGTGATAGACTCATTGGGTTTCATTTTGAAGAGTTCATATTCTGACGTAAGAAGTTGGATCTTCTTAGATTTTACTTACTTAGTTCCTTCATGGTAATTCTCTAAAGTTTTCCACATGCTATATGCAATGACACAGTGTTGAATTCTACCACACTCTTCAATGGATAGAAAGCTTGCAAGAATTGTCATTGCCTTTTTATTTTTACCATTTGCTCTTTTCTGAGGTTTTGTCCAATCATCTCTTGGGATGAGTTCTTCATCACCATCTGCTCTTTTCCTGACCAGTGATGTCCATTCTTTTCTTATGTTATCCCAGATATCAATTCCCTCGCTATCAAGATATGCCTCCATCCTAAACTTCTAATGGGCATAGTTAGACTAATCAAAGTAAGGTTTGAGACATTGAAATCCTTCATTGGTCATTTGTTGATCTTTGCTAGAACTGATTATACTTTAATGCTAGACTTAGCTCGATACCAATTGTTTCCTAGACAATCACTAAGAATGGGGGATGAATTGGTTGATAATTAAAATTTCTCACAAAGATAAATATAAAATAAGTAAGGAAAGAAAGAAAGAAAGAAAGAAAGAAAGAAAGAAAGATTAGACACACGATTTATATAGGTTTAGGTGTTAACTAACTCCACTTCTCTCCCCAACCGTAGTTGGGTATTTTTACTATCTACTTAACGAGATACACTGGAATTTTGCTAGCTCACTCCAAACTAGATGTTTTACTCATATCACACCGAAACCAAATTTCCTTGTGTTTTGACTGGTTAATACAAAAACTAATTCTTTGTATTTTATGGCTCACACAATAACCCTTATAAGTGTTTTAATCCTAACCCAACTTACTCTAATACACTCTTGAGTAATTTTTTGACAAAATAAAATACTCACACTGAAGAACACTTGAGCTTTACAAAATCATAAGATGAAGTGATACAAAGAATTACTGCATAAGTTCTCAAAGAAGATTTCTAAAGGATTTCTCAATATAATGAAGCTCTTTTTGCTCTAATACTTATTCTCCCTTCAAGAGAAAGAGTTATTTATAGAGTTCTTTTGAAATCTAGCCATTAGGAATGCATTAATTCAAAACTAACCATTCAACAACCTTAGAGCATGCTGAAATGGTCATATTTCTAAGTCTTCACAGGCATGATAGGTTTATTCGCGGGCATGAATTTTTTTATTTCAAAATTCAAATTTTGCAGCTCAACATTCACATGCATGAATAGTAGCTTCATGGGAGTAAATAGTAACTTCATGGGCATGAATAGTTCTTTGCAAGTCGTGAATGAATTTGACCGTTGAACCCGACCTTCACGAGCGTAACATTATGCCTCATAGCCGTGAACAACTTCTATTTTGTAAATATTGACTTTAATTGACTTGATTTCTTTATCTTTGAAGATCCAATAAATATTTAACTTGTTTTACCACTTAAAACACAAAGTTTAGTTAAATTTATTTTTGCTCAATTATTTGTGATCATCAAAATTTTGGAAATAACTCTTAAGGTTCAACACTCTTTCTAACTTTTAGTGAAAAATGTATTAAATGATGTCTACATTATGAAAATTGCAGTCGCGAATTGCACTTTCGTAGTCAAGATTTTTTTAGTTCTAACAACTAGTGACATGTGGTCTTTACAGACTTAATCCGATCACAACAATTGAGTCATATATAAACTTGCGGGCATCCTTCCATTTTTGCAGTTGCGCTTCATCCTTTGTGTCCATACTTACGAGCAGTCTTCTCACTGAGAACTGTTCTATTTGTCTTGGGATTTTACCATGATGAATTTGTGATCACGCTCTTTTCAATCACTATTACAAAAGTTAAATTTTTTTAAACCTCTAGAACACATGACATTTATCTGTCTAGGTACCTTCCAACGATCATGCCTCTTCATATTTCGTGGTTGCACTTGGGTTACACGCGATTTTGCTATCACATCCAATGTTGCTAGTGAGATTTTGTTTGTGAACCTCTCTAGAATTCAATGTCATTTTACCGTATGTTTCTCACAATTGTACTTTCAAGAGTGTGGTCTTAAATGCTTTTCGCGATCACTATTGTTGGTGCACTTCTAGTCACAAACCTCTCTAGAATTTGGAGTCTATTTGCCATGAGTGAAGTGCAATTGCAGTTTGGTATGCCCGATCACAAACCAATTCTCGCGAGAAAGACTTTTGTCATGGTCGCGATTTTTAGGCTATTTTTGTTTCTTCAAAAATTCACTAGATATATGAAATCCAAAACACTTAAACTTTGCACACTATTAAAATAACACTAAATAAATATGTTAATGGTAATTAATTTAATTATCAATATCAAAAGAGAGATCAATCACTCTAAGGTAAACATACAAGTTGTTGAATTGGAGACTCCCTTCAATTGGGAAATTGTAACGCATTTTGTACTGAACTTTGGGATCTATTTTTGGGCCTTTCAGCATGTTTGGAATAGTGATAGGAGGAACAATCAGGTGCAAGTTGATAATGTTAGCATGGTTCAGCTATTGCATTCTAGCAGAAACTCTTCGATAAACAATGAGAATATTATCTCCCGTATCCATTTGTTGTTTCTTCAAGCTTGTAATGTTAATGTCTCACATTTACAAAGAAGCGAATTCAGTGACGGATAAGTTAAACTTAGCCTTCAATCAAGCTCATCATTCTATTTGGCATGAGTCGGCTCCCCCTAAGGGTTGGCTTGATGCTTGGGGATATTTCGGGTGCTGCATTTCCTCGTTTGATTTCAATGTAATTTAGTTTTGATGGTTCTTTTCTCCTTTCATACCCAAAAAAAAAAAAAACGTGGATGCAAGCTTGGAAACGGAAATAAAATCCTTACAAGTAAAATGGCAATATAAGGAAATGACAGGGAAGATAAATGACAATGAAAAAGGAAACTTACTAAAATGATATTTAACAAAGAAAAAAAAGGAAAAAAAAAACTGATGATGTCGGTAGAGATCCTTTCAACAGTAAACACAGGCTTATTTAAATATTTATGGCAGTGACATCGAATCACTTGTTCATTTCTTGAAATAAATACCACCTGGGCCCCTGCTCCAATGTGTGAATCCGGATTCCTTACTAGAGCCCTTCTGTTTCTGGGCTAACACGGTTCCCAATTGGCCGGGGTCAACAGTAGCATAAGGAATCCCCAATTTGGACGGATTTTCTCGATAGATACTCGAAAATTTGACTATAGCGTTATTTATATGCAATTTTTCATTTTTCTTTTATTAAACTTCGACTGAGGTTTAAACTCCTAATAAAACAATGTTAGATTTTAATATAACTGAATTAAAACTCATTGGTTTGTTGGCATTGATATGCTACGGAGACACAGAAAGCATTGATTATATGGCAGATATTGAAAGGCTAATTTGTTTAGGACATAGAAAAAGGAATGAAAAAATAAATAAATGAGTAATGGCATGATAATTAGATGAGATATTGACATCAAATGATTATCTCACGAGTTTTTTTCCCTCGTACACCATGTTTAATGAAATATGAATACAGATATCTCTACAGTATATGGAGCTCTTTTGCTTGATAAAATTGTTGCCAAGAATACTACATTAATCAAAAACAAAAATTGTTCCAGACAATCTCAATGCTGTTATAGATTTACCACAGCTCGAAATCTGGGGTTCATTTTCAATGTCTTCTTTGCAAGATTGCGGATATCTTCTCGATTGGAATCAACTGATATTCGTACAAGTTCTTTAATGCACCCTCCCAAAATAAAATCCTCTATATTGTCATCTGCAAGAGGAAGATCGAATTCTCTCAGTTTTTTTTAAAAGAAAAACGAGGAAATGAATAATAAAAATGTCAAATGTTAAGCAATAGTTCAGTATATTATGTCCTCATAATATTTAGTTCTCTTAATATCACTAGATCAATCTCAACAACATTGAATTTGTACTACCAGCAGTAGCAGCAATACCATATTTACTTCCTAGAACAATGAGGTTGGATGAATCATATTAGTTTGGTAAATATATCATCATATATTTGATTCCCTATTTCTTAATTTAGAATCAAATGTATAACATAGAAATACCTCTCTCTTTATTTGTTACTTCAAGTATTCAAGTTCTAACATCCTTCTCTCTATCAAGGTAATTCTTCTGTATCATTTTTTTAAAACATTAATTTTCTGCATTAGTTTAGTAAAATCCATATTATTCAATGCCAAATCTCAAGCTTATTGAGCAGTTTACCATTTTGAGCTAAATGACAAATGGCTAGCTCAATATGGCGTCTGGTTGAAGCTGAAGAAGCGTTAGAGTTAGAAATCAACCATTCAAGGGCACCATCTTCCACAAGAAGGGAACGGCCTTTTCTATGTCCTGCAGCAACAGTTTTGTCATTTCCATAATAAGCATGACAAGTGATCACATATATTATTGAAATAGGAACCTTGAAGTGTGCCTCGGGATTCACATTTTGCAAAATTGGCCATCCCTCTTGCAACTTGTGCGATGACATCGTTGCTCTTAGATCTTGCTATTTCCAGGAGTGCCTTTATACCTCCATCTTCTTTCAGCATAATATGTAATCTTTCTATAGCATGACAAACACATGTACATAATTATACAAGAATCTCTTTTATTTAATAAATGAAATCTTAGTGACAATAAAACATTCTAGCAAACCTGTCATTGTTTATCTTTATGAAATATATATTAGAAATTTTTAATTATAACCTTGTGTAAAAAAGCAAAGAAATAGAATAAAATTTGCAATGAGATCATAATTCTAAATAACAGACATTACATTACAGTATCGACCATTATACACCTCAGAAAACACCAATTAAGTTATGGAAAGAATCCCTCTTCCCCCCGATCCCAAATAAAGGGAAAAAAGAAATGTGCTGTTCTGATAGAATTTTCATACTTCTCGACATTTTATTCTGACAAACCAGAGTTGATTAAATTTGACCACGGTCAAAACCTCACAGTAAAATATTATGGTCAAACACTTCAAGTTTCTGTGCAAAATGAAATTAAAGATCACCGTCTCTTTTCAAATTTAACAGAACACAACTTGTGATGATGCAACAAGGTTAAATGAACAAAATTCATTTTGCTTCCAGTTTGAAATTGATTTAGGAAAAGATATATAAGCATGTGAGTCCATGATGACCCTATAATCATGAACAACAGACATTTAATGTAAAACCATGACCAACAACATTGAGCTGTCTATAGGATGTCACAATAAATACAACGTAACCTCCAGCTTACCATTTCCACATAAATTAGCTAGTGCACCAGCTACCATTCTAAGAGTTTGTGGGTCATCTGTAGTGGATGCTGTTTTTGCAAGCAGTTGTGCACCGCCTTTGCTCATTATTAACCCTTGAATCAATTCTGTAAAGATAATGTAAAATTAACTGTAAAATTACTCGAAACTAATATAATTTTATTACTCAAAAGGCAACACTGACCAGAAAAATTCTTTACACATGAAGGTGAGTTTTGTTTCTATGATTTTTCATTGGCATAAATCAGAAGCAATGGGAACTCGTGTTATATCTCAAAACTATAACAACAAAAATTAACTGCACCCTAATTCAAATAAGAAACTCCAATAAATATAAGTTCCATTTTTCATGAGATTTATGCAATAATATAAGGCTAACTAGATCTAATTACATTATTACAAGATATATGCATATGATTGTGGCGACAATTCCCTATTCCCTAAGAAGCATCTTAAGTCAAAGTTGTCCACAGAAAAAAGACTGTTATACTGTGGACATGTATAATTGTTGGAAATCATGGAAATTAAGAATCAAACCAATAAATTAGGAGCTAGCAGTAAATGTAAAAGGAAATCCCATAAATTACATAAAGATACTCACTTTCCCTGTGGATTAGCTATCGGTTTCAGTGCGGAAAATCCCGCAGCAGTTCAGAGCGATAGCGCAACGAGTAGCCTACAGAAATGAATAGTCAAAGCAAATCTTCCTAAATAAATTCATTTCAATTATTACTTGCTGGGTCGGAGCGTAGACGAGCGAGGTCAAACCAAGATTCTAGGGGCTGTCTGAAAAAAGATAGCTGTAGTACATTTAATGTAGAAAATATCCCTAAAAATCAGCAAGTGATTGCTCCTATACAGCTGTAGTTTTCTATAGAGATGAGTGTTCTTTTTTATCCTTTGTAATCTGTCTATATAAAGTTTCTATGTATTAATAAAAAAATATACCTTTCAGTTCAAAATAAATTTTTTTATGGTATCTGTTGGAAATATTGCATAAAATCAGCTCCCATTAAATTAGTTTTATTTTTTCATTTTTTAGTTTTTTTTTCTTCCTTTCTTGTATTTTTTTTTCTTCCTTTCTTGTATTTTGATTTTTTCCTTATTTGTATTTCTTCCTTTTTTTGATCATTAGTTCTAGGAACATATTTTATATTTAAACCCATGTAACCTCATTATTAGAATAAGATGGAAAGAGTATTTTTTTCTCTCTTGCTTCATGGTATCAGAACCTAGTAAAACCTAGCTCTTTTTTTCTGTCAATTTTCTAGGGTTTTAATACCCGCCCATTTAAAAAGAGTTTTAACTCTCACCGCCCACACCAGTGGACAGAACAGACGCCGACAGGCGTTTAGTCAGAATTTCATCACCAGAAGCGGTCGTGCGTGAGACACTTTCCGGCCACCATTTTGTGATTTTCTTTCTCCATATCTCTTCTCCTCATATATCCGCTCCTGATCGAGGGGTAACAGATGTCATTCAAGTAAGTTGATTTTGCTAAATTCTATCATTGTGTTACTAATGGCTGGGTACAACCTTGGAAAACAAACTTGACTGGTGCATTCAGCAGGGACTCTACCGCAATAGGAGAAAGCACTATGAGTTTCATCTCATTTAGAAGTCTAACAGAATGGTCCAATAATTCACTACATGTGAATATTCACCGACTTAATGGAAAAAACTATATGGAATGGTCTCAAATTGTTCGACTGATCATGGAAGGTAAGGGCAAGCTGGATTATTTGATAGGGGAAGTAACAAAGCCTATAGATGGAGATCCAGCTTTAAAAACCTGGAAGTCAGAAAATTCATTGATCATTGCATGGTTGGTGAATTCAATGGAACCTGCAATTGGCAAACCGTTCATGTTTTTACCTACAACCAGAGATGTTTGGGAAGCATTCAAAGATACTTACTCTGATCTAGAAAATTCTTCACAACTATTTGAATTAAAATCTAAATTTTGGCATGCGAATCAGGGTGATCGAGATGTAACTTTCTACTTCAATGAGTTAATGACCTTGTGGCAAGAGTTAGACCTCTGTTATAACGATATCTAGGAATGCACAAATGATAGTGTGAGATTCATGAAGCGACAAGAAAATGATTGGGTCTTTATGTTCTTAGCAGGATTGAACAAGAAATTAGATAAAGTGCAAGGAAGAAATTTGGGAAAGACACATCTACCAACAATTCGTGAGGCGTTTTCAGATGTTAGAAGAGAGGAAGCTAGACATAATGTAATGCTTGACAAATCTGTTTCAATCCACAAAACACTGGAAATTGATAACTCAGATTTAGCATCCCAGAGGTTTCAGGAGGAAGAAAGGAATGATGGCAAGCGACCATGGTGTGATCATTGCAAGCGCCCATGGCACACATGAGAAACATGTTGGAAAATCCATGGCAAGCCTAAAAATCTAAAAAAGAAGGTTGATGGAGGGGGACGTGCACTACATGTTAATGTCTCTGATCAAGATCAATCATTTCCTTCAAGTTCATTTCCTTTCACTAAGGAACAAATAGATCAACTATCCAAACTTCTTGAGTCTCAACAAATTCCTTCTTGTTCTTTAGCTCAAAAAGGTAATTACTTGCAATTAAAAACTGATAATGGTACTGAATATTTCAATAATTATTTTGGAAATTTTTTTTAAAAGTAAGAGGCATCCAACACTAATCTACTTATAAGAATACACCCAAACAAAACGGTATAGCAGAGCGCAAAAACCGACATCTATTAAAAGTGGCTAAGTCACTCATGTTCCCTATGCACATGCCTTAAATATTTGTGGGATGAAGCAGTAATAGAATGCCTAGTCGAGTGTTGAAATATGATTCATCTTTACAAATATTAAGGAACATATTTCCTATGAATAGGCTGACCACAGATTTATCCCTAAAAGTTTTTTGTTGTACAACATATGTTCATATACCTAACCACCTTCTAAATAAATTAAACTCTATAGCTGAAAATTATATTTTTGTGGTTTATGCTTCAAATAAAAGAGGGTATAAATGTTTTATCTTACTAAAGAAATTTCATATAACCATGGATGCAAATTTTCTTGAAAAAATTTTGTTGTTTACCAAAACTTCTCCTCAGGGGCAAAACACAATAAATATCAGTTTTGGCATGTTTCTACACCTATTCCAACAATTTTTTTCTCATGATAATACTTTTTCCATTGATATGACAGAATTTTTTGATAAAGAAAATCTAGGTAAACCTTGTTTACCCATGTCAAAGGTTAGGGAATCATAAGCAGGGAGAGAAACACTCCAAAATAATAAAAATTATGAACATGTTTACAAAGAAACTTTCATCAAACTACAATAGAAAAACCAAATATCCTAGAAGGCCAATCATTGACTCCAAATCTGCAAAATTCAAGTATATCAGATTTTGTTCCTATTCCTATTAATGATCTTGATATTCCCATTGCTCTTAGAAAATGAGACAGAGCTTGTACTAAACATCTCATTGTCAAATTTCTATCCTATCATAATTTATCTAAAAAACATCAAGTATTTATTTCTAAAATCACTAATCAGTTTGTGTCAAAGAATGTCCAAGAGGCCCTTAATCACTCGGATTGGAAGACAGCAACCTTGAAAAAGATGGATGCACTCAAAAAATGAAACTTAGAAAATTGTTGAATTACCTGATAGTAAAAAGACTGTGTCATGTAAGTGGGTATTTACAATAAAATGCAAGGCTGATGGAAGTATTGAGAGATGCACGTTTGGTTGTAAAATGATTCACACAAACCTTTGAGTTAGAGTACCATGAAAATTTTGCACATATGGCAAAAATCAACCCAATTCAAGTTTTCTCTCTCTTCCAGTTAAATTCAATT
This sequence comes from Triadica sebifera, assembly GCA_023653625.1. Classification (NCBI taxonomy): domain Eukaryota; kingdom Viridiplantae; phylum Streptophyta; class Magnoliopsida; order Malpighiales; family Euphorbiaceae; genus Triadica; species Triadica sebifera. The sequence goes on along the minus strand of CM042898.1, from coordinate 9,894,671 downwards.
GGTTTCTTCGCCAACTTTATGTAAAAAATATTTTTCGGAATGAAGATCTGGAGAAAGGTTTTTATGGACCAGTCGCCAGGATTTGAAGAAAAAGGGAGCAAACATAAAGATTGAAAATTGAAAAAATCTCCTTATGGACTCAAGCAGTCACCTCGGGCCTAGTTTGAGCATTTTGGGAAAGTAGTAAAAGGCCATAGCTATATGCAAAGTTAGACAGATCATACAATATTTTTTAAATATGCTAGCGAAGGAAAAATTATTGTCTTAATTATTTATGTAAACATTATTTTAACTGGTGATGACAACTTGGAAATTAAGAGATTGAAAATAATATTGGCTCCAAAATTTAAGATTAAAGATTTGGGAACCTTGAAATATTTTCCTGGTATGGAATTTGCAAGATCAAGGAAAGGAATATTTGTTTCCCACAGGAAATTTGTATTGGATTTGTTCAAAACACGGGTTTACTGGGTTGCAAAGAGACTGAAACTCCTATTGAATTTAATTTAAAATTGCAACCAACTAAAGTTGAAAAAGTTGAGGATAGAGGCAAGTTTCAATAGCTAGTAGGGAGGTTACTCTACCTTTCCCATACACGACCAGATATAGCATTTGATTTGAATATAGTTAGTCAATTCATGATTGTTCCTGGGAAAGTTCGCTTTGATGTTGTCTATAGAATCTTGGGTACTTAAAAGGAGACTCCAGGAAGAGATCTCTTATTTGAAGATAAGGAGCATATTGGGTTGGAAGTGTAATGGATAGAAGATCTACTTCTAGATATTGCACATTTGTTGGAGGAAACATAGTTACATGGCGAAATAAAAAAAATAAAACATGGTTACTAGAAGAAGTGCTGAAGCGGAGTTTAAAGCTATTGCACATCTGGATAAAAAGATTACTTAAAGAACTCAAAGTAACTGGGTGTTTTCTTATGAAAATTTTTTGTGATAATAAAGCAACTATAGCAATAGCTCATTATCTTGTCCTACATGATAGGACAAAACTTGTAGAAATTGACAAGCACTTTATTAAGGAAAAATTGGAAAAATGTCTCATTTGTATGCCCTATATTCCAACAAAAGAACATGTTATTGACATTCTCACTAAAGGACTGGTCATGGAAAACATCTTCAGACCAACTTAAGGGAGAGTGTGAAATCCTAGAAATTAAGAGTCAAACCAATAAATTAGGAGCTAGATGTAAATGTAAAAGGAAATCCCAAAAATTTAAGGTCAAACCAAGATTCTAGGGGTTGTCTAAAAGAAGCTAGCTACAATACATTTAACGTAGAAAATATCCCTAAAAATCAGCAAGTGATTGCTCCTATACTGCCGTAGTTTTCTGTAGAAATTAGTGTTCTTTTCTTAGTCTTCGTAATCTGTCTATATAAAATCTCTATCTATTAAAACAAAGATATACCTTTCAGTTCAAAACAAATTTCTCTAATAATACACTTTAAGTTATTAATAAAAATTCAAAATACTATAGGCAATATCAAATAGGAGAAACCATGGTTATTGAACTCACACTAGGTGGGACTGACTGGTAAATCTAGAAGCCAGACATTGGTTTGGTCTAGTTTAATACTAAAACCCTTTTCTTTTTTATATGAACCTGCCCAAACCTGCCACAAAATGGTCGCGTAACTTGCAAAATGGTCAAGCAGATATGGTTCAGTAGGTTTAGCAATTCGTTTTGCATAACATGGTGGTCTTGGAAATTTCTGCATCACCTTACTAAAAAAAATTAAGCATTGTGGGATCAGAACCATGTGTTGTGTGTTTTTTCTTCAAGACCTTATGCTACTATACTAAAGAATCCTCCTTGTTCTTTTTTTCCATGTTTCATATATCAATGATAATCTCAATCTACATAATCTTTCTTTTAGAAGTCAACATTTGCAAATTTGTTAACTTTTTTCAAATTAAGTTTTAATTCATCATTATCCCAGAAAAAAAAAGTTAATATACAGTTGTATTTCTTATTTAGACACCTTCAATGTCTTAGATTGAGGCATGATTATAGGCATAATATTAGGCACGATTATTACTGTAAATATTTGACTTATTATTGCTGTAATTTGTTGATTTATTTCCCATTTTGTATTACACATTCATTATAAATGCTCATTAAACTTGAAGGAATAATCAAGCTGATAATTTCAAACTTCTGTACATTTTGTGCTTTTTCTCAAATTTGGTATAAGAGTTGTGGTAAAAATAAATTTTTGTTGCTATCTCTCTAAGTTCTTATGCTTAAACCCTAGTTGCCTCTCTTCTTTTCATCTCTTCTTCTGCATCATGACTAAAAAAATAAATAGTATCATTCCTAACAGCAAGAAGTCATCTATGGTTATTGTTCATGAAACTTCCTTTCCACTAAATTTTATAAAGTTAGATGGTACAAATTATCGTGTTTGATCTCAAATTATGGAGATGCATATTGCTAGCATGAGGAAGAAAAAAATATCGCTGGAGGAAAAGTTGCGCCTTCAAAAAATTATCCAAGTTATGATGAACGGGAGGCTGAAGACACGCTTGTCAAATCTTAGCTTATTAATTCCATAACCGAGAAGCTGATGACACATTTTATGCAGTATGGAACAGCTAAGGAGGTCTGGGATGCAGTCAGGAGGAGTTACCTTGACGTCTCAGACTTTTTCTCAAGTATTGAATTGATGAAAAAATCATTTCAATTAAAGCAGAGAGGTCCTCCTTTGATAGATTATAACAATGAATTGATGAAAAAAACATTTTAATTAAAGCAGAGAGGTCCTCCTTTGATAGATTATTACAATGAATTGAACTTCATATTCTTAGAACTTGATTATTGCAAATCTAATGATATGAAATGTCCAACTGATATTGAGAAATTGAGGAATCGTACTGGTGAGGATCGTGTTTATGTATTTCTAGCAGGTCTTAATCACAATCTAGATCAAGTGAATGCTCGAATCTTGGCTACTTCTCCTATACAAAGTCTAGAGGAAGCATATTCACAAGTTTGCTATGAGGCATAAAGGCAAGCTACTATAGGGTTAGAAGATCCCCTGAAGCTTTAGCAATGATTGTCCTGAAGCACAATACAAAGTCAACACTTTTTTACACTCATTGCAATAGTACCAAACACATTGTAGATGTTTGTTGGAAGAAGTATGGATATCCAGAGTGGTTCAAACTAAATCAAGTTGAAAGAAAGAACAAGAAATCAGCTCAGGTTGGTCATAATGACACTCATTTATCTACTATTGTTTCTACTTATCAGGTTCCTTGTGTACCTCCTCAAGAAGGTAATTCTAGGTTAATTTTTGTTTCTGTTATTTCTAACAATTGGATCGTTGATTCAAGGGTCACTGATGATATGACTAGTAACCCTTCTTTACTTAATACTCTAGTATCTTCTAATGTTAAGTCTGTTCAAGTTGCTAATGGGGATCTTATGCCTATTTCCGAGATTGGGAATATCTCTTTCTCCTTTACACTCAATGTCTTCGGTTTTACTTGCATCGAACAATCTTCTTTCCATCAATAAAACTTCTAAACATCTAAATTGTTTTGTAACCTTCCATTATACATATTGTGTATTTCAAGACAATCTTATGAAGATGACAATTGGCACTGGTAAAAAGAGAGGAGATCTCTACTATTTGGAGGGGGATAAGGGAATTGCAATATGTATCTAATTGTATTCTTCAAGTAACAAGAGACATACCAAATACAAACAAAATTATACTATGGCACTATAGGTTATGTCATCCATTTTTTCCTTATCTAGAACGTTTATTTCCAAAGTTGTTTAAAAATGTTTCAATTTCTAGTCTACGATATGAACAAATGCATTATGCTAAGAATCATCATGTATCCTTTAAAATAAGTCTCAATAAAAGTCAAATTCCTTTTATCTGAATTTTTACAGATGTTTGTGGTGCTTTCTCTACTCCTACTTTGGATCATAGATATTTTGTCTTTTATTGATGATTGCACTCGTGTGAGTTGGGTTTCAGGATGAAAGGATGAAATAATAAAAATCATTCCTCAATTTTCAAAAATGATTGTTGTCACATCCATCAGTCTAGACCCCAACCGGTGCGCACTTCGAAAGAAAAGAGAACTTCTGGATCTGGAGATGCAGCAGTAGCAAAAGGCTACAACAGTGAGGATGTTCTTACAATCTCAAAACATGACTCAGAAAATGAGTGGGTCCTTGATTCGGGTTGCTCGTACCACATGAGTCTCAATAAAGATTGGTTGTTTCATACCAACCCTTAGAAGAAGGGAAGGTCTTGCTAGAAAATAACACTATAAACTATGCCAAATTCATAATGCATTATATACCAAAAGAAAGATTCAGGATTACCATTCATTGCTAAATTAGCAATGGCTCCAGATGCGACTCGAAGTATAGTTGCATTTTGCGATGATTTCAATAGCATAAGCAATGCATCTAAGCCTCCTTCCTCCACAATCTTCTCTTGATTAATATCTGAAATTACGCATAATCTTAATTTAGATGTGTATCTAACAATGGATTATTTATAGGGGAATGATGATATAAGAGCCACTGATCTCAATAACATGTCCTATAGCAGGATCTAAAAGTAGAGCGTTCTGTATGTCAAAGAAGTAAAGTCAAGCCATTCTATCTATTTAACAATTATTTGGGTTGCATCAAGTCCATTAGGAAAAATTGAGGGGTTTTACTAATCCCTGTAACTAGCCTCACTCTTGGGTCCTTAGACTAAATATGCTTAATTATCCAAGTAAGTTAGTGAGTGATGTCTTTTTATTGTTAATTTTGATGAGTCATAATTTGGCAATGAACTTTAGATGCATTTACGATAAACAATTCTAAAATTTCTAATCAATGTTCTGGCGTCACTAAGATATCAAACATAATACATAGCACATAACATACAAGTGGTCATGAATTTGGAAATTAATCAAAATATAGAACTGAATTTGGACTGCTGAACCAATTTTTGTAATTCAAACATCAGTAAAGACCACATAAGTTGGATTTGCTCCTCGTTTCCCTAATTATTCTCTGTTGTGAATCCAAGCAAATATATTGAAAAATAGTGTTCTAATTCATATAAGGAAATTCCATGAGAAGCACACAGAAATCCTCGTACCATGCAGTATAAAGATAAGAACTATGGCAACGAAAGGCAACCGCAGAAGTATTGGCTGAAATCAGAAGAATGCATGAAGAGGAGAAGAGAGAGTGAGGGTAGGGCTTGATGACAATACTTGTGAATTGTTTTGATAAGAAAAATTAACTAATAAACCAAATACTTATTTGATGGTACTACCATGTGAAAGATGAACACTACACATTCATGTGGTATTATTAAACAAAAAATCAGCTCACCTTCAGCAGCAAGATTGGCTATAACTTTTACTGCATGGATTTGAACATCTGAGTCTTCAGATGCTGTTAACTGTAGTATCTTTTGCAGTCCAACTGAATTTGTGAAATTCCATCAGGATGTCTGAAGAAGTAAAATCTGAACAAACAAAATCATGCATTCATCATATACATGAATCTTACCTTCTTCACAAATCTTAGCAATTGTAACTCTCTGACTAGATAGTGAATCCCTTGAGGGATTTGACTTGTACAATTTACCACTGTTTTCCATTGAGTAGGACTTCTTATCCTGAATCCAGTATAATGTCAGAAAATTTAAAAATAAATATAAAGCTGATCAACGCATAGGAGAACTAACCTCAAAATCATTGTCATTTTCACGTGCACTCATCTTTAGTTTGGTCAGCTCATGTTCAATACTCTTCCGCTGCATCTCCTCAACAAAGAGTCTTCGCTGAAGATTGCAAAGTTCTTCCTTCAATATTTCCTTCATATTAAGTTAGTACATAACAAGTGTCAGTACCATTACAGAGACTAACAGAAGATACGACACACCACACATGGAAGTTGTCACTCTAATACAACACGATAGAAGTTTTCAAAAATTGCTGAAAGAAAAAATAATTTAAAACCATCCAATATAATGGTCCAACCATACCTTCTCTTGTAACAGACTTCTGTTGTCTGACTTCAAGGATTGGAGTTCAGTTTGAGCACTGTCATGTAGCTGATACATTGCTTGTAACCCTTCTCTTAGTTCTTCAGTCTCTTCCATATCCTATATTACATGACAAATACTAAATTTTAGTCGGATTGCAAATTCTTTAAGCACGTGATATACATATAATTAGAAAATCACCAGCACCATGAATAAGACAAAAACAGCTATAAGAAAAACTGAAGTTCCGGAACAAATATTGAAAAAGCAACAAAGAAAGTATATTTGTACATAAGGAACAAAACAAGGTTCGATTTTTGGAATTGCTGTGAATTGTCTGGCAGGGCAACTCCGATTAACATAAATATGGACAGGAATCCTGAAATGATACTGAGTAGATGATCAATCCACTAACATTCAGTGCTTCTGATAAAGAAACAGAGTGCTAATAAGCTTTCCCTTAACTATAGATCTCAAGCTTCGGCTGAAGAAAAAAATAAAGTTGCCTACCATGAGGCTTGGGCTGTAGAATACAGCAGAATAGATATGGGCCAAACAACTGAAAAGCTGTACCAAAAGTTTGATTGAGATTGTATAAACCTCTCAAATTGGATTTCTTTTCACCAAAGCATATATAAAGTAGAAAGCAGCTATTCAGTGGGGATGGATCATCACTCACCATATTGAGATAAAAGCAAAAAAGAAAGAAGGCCTACTATAGAAATAGGCCAAACTTATTCCTACGCTTTGGAAACACCAAAGTAACAATGCCCATATTCTTCCATAAGTACAAACCTCAAGACAGGCCACGAGTCTAATCCTTTGAGTAGAAGTTGAGGAGACAAACATTAAGGAACAATTTCAGAGAACCAAATTATGATGCCTTAATTAAGTTTAAGCAACTAAGAAAAGGATTATCTAAAAACCCAAAAGAAAAATTACAAATATGCTTGAGATGCAATATGTTAACAAAAATTCATTCAATGTGTAAAAAGAGAACACTCCAAACAATTAAAAATATCAGCATGAAACTAAAGAAAATTTTATCATGGTTCTTACTGCAGGTGAATATTATGGGAATCAAGCTATCCCAGAAAGTCTGAAATGTCAATTAAGTAAACCTGAAATGAATCTTGTCGATCACTTACAAACTTATTTGCCAGATCCAGTTGTTCTTTTACTTCTTCATAACAGGCATGCTTATCTGCTAATTGCTTAAGTAGCTCTGATATTTTCTTCTCATATAGCTGTGTAGTTTCAGCAAGTGCTCTCTGATATGTTGAATCTTCCACCTCATGCTGCTAGTAGCAACAGAAAATGGCATCATGATTCATTCTCATTTTATAAAACTTAGTGGCAAAATTAATTTATCAAAATTAATTCCAAATTTTTTCATGGAATGCGGGTGAAGAATCTGAGGTGAAAGGAATATAATTATACCTTCATTAATTTCTTTTCTAATATATAACAAGCAGGAAGAAATAATCCCAAAAGCAAAAGCCACAATAATGTCAAACCAGAAAAAATTCAAATTAAATTGGAAATGGAAATGGAAAAGAAAACGTGAATTCTTGCCTGAATTGACTTTTGACTCTCAATCAGAAGCTTCTCTTTCATATTCAATTGCTCAATTCTTTCAGTACGTGCACGCTCATCTTCTAGCTGCTTATTTAACTCTGCTAATTTCTGCTCATACATCTGAGTGGCGTCTGCAAGTGCTTTCTGATATGTAGAATTCTCCTCCTCATGTTGCTGATGGAAGAGAGAAACCATCAGGTTTAAAATCATTTAAAAATTGCTGGAGGCCAGATGAATTTTCTCAAAATTTGAAATGAATATGTATGTGTGACTGGACAAGGAAGAATCTCAAATAAAACATATAAAGTGCATTTTACATCTGATTTGAAGATGCAAGATACCTAGCAAAACTAAATTTATGCCCCAAAAAAAAGTGAAAGTGCTTGCAACTATAAAATCTGCATATTAAAAGCTCACAATGAAGATGGAGTGGAAAACACAGTATACGAAATGTAATTTAACCTGGATTGATTCTTGACCATCGGCCAGGAGCTTCTTCATCAAATGTAATTCTTCCTCGGTTCTTTCACGACAATAATGTTCATCTTCTAGCTGTTTACTTAATTCAGATACTTTTTTTTCATACATCTGAGTGGTATCAGCAAGTATTTTCTGATAGGTAGAATTTTCCAGCTGGTGTTGCTGCTAACAACCAAAAGAACAGCATAACTACTCATGTCAAGTGGGTCAAATCGTTTTGCAAAGAAATAAACAGGCTAGGCCTTAACTAGCTTGACTACTCATCAGTTTTTCTCAAAATTTACATTGTTATTTATGAGTTTGATTGCATAAATACTTCAAATGCCACACGACCAGAGACACCATTAATCTTGACAGCAAGTTCAAGACTGGTTCTTAAGTTTATAAGAAGGAAAGGCATTGTTAATGACAGCTGCAAGTATAATATCAGAATCACAAAGCCTGATTTTGCTGAAAACATGCAGAATAAAAGGAAATTAAACAAATAGACATCCAGTAAATTTGTACACATTCCTACAAACAAATAAACAAACAAAGAAAATAAGAATTAACTCTATCATAAGGAGGAAATACCTGGCTATCTTTAAACCCCATTTCCAGTAGTTCAATTTTATCATGCATAATATCATTTTGACCTTTCTGATTACCTAATTCATTCAAAACGTCTTTCATCTCCAACTCTAATCGAGCATTTTCTTTCTCAAGAAACTGAAGCCAATAAAAAAATATATGTATAAGAAAATTGCCATAGCAGAACAGTAGGTAAGCATTTGAATAGAGCATAAATCATTACATGTAGCTGAAGTAAGGTGATTAATCATAATGAGATAAATTAAACATAACCTAGAAATTTAATAATTGTTCTCATTATTTGAAATAAAAGAAATATACAAGTCATTATAGTAATGCACATGTTAGAAAATAAATTATAAGCAAGATAGTCAACCACCTCAGACCTAGTGGCTAGACTTTTTTTTGTTTCAGAAAAAGAATCTTGACATTCTTTAAGCTGTCCCTCCAAATCACATTTTTCATTCTCTCTCAATTTTCTTTCCCTTTCTATTTCTTTAGTAAGATGATCCACTTGGCTCTCAAGCTCCCGACAGAGACTTTCATAGTCAAATTCTTCTTTAAGCTTTATCATATTCATGATTTTCATCGCCTGCAAAAGAGTGACATTATTAGGCCTATATATATATATCCCCTCATACAAGCCTGTTTTTTCACTATTTACAGACTGGACCTACAAAATAAGAATAGCAGCATCCGATGTGTTCAATTCAAAGGAGCCCACTTGGAGAATTAACATAAAGCAGGAAAAATAAAAAAAACATTATTCAAATTAATCCTCTAATTGAAAAATAAATAAATGAAACAATAAAAAAATAGAAATATTAGAATTGCTCAAGATATTTTGCTTCTATCCAACCTTAGAACATTCAAGTTAATACTTTTGACAAATACTGAATGCATCAGCAATTGTATAGAAAAGAGACTAAAACCAACTCAAAGATGAGTTATTATTATGCTCCATCCTAATATATTAGAATTACTGGGTGGCTCTATCTAACATAGATAAGCAAATTTCCAAATCAGATAATCATGCAGATACTAATGCTTAAAAGCCTTCTGTGTACAATTTTTCTTTTGTTTTTGGTATTCTGATCAGGTGGTATTCCATGCTAGCTTTGTACATGATATTAAGTCTATCTCCCAATTCCAAATAAAGCTAGGCCATCCATGCTCTAGTGGAATTTTAAGAGGAGAATACCTCCTTGTGGTCTAGCCCTGAATCTATTCCTGGTCAACAGAATGATAAGCACACCCACTCAACAAACATGTCAACTCTTGAGGTTGTCCTCTCCATTTGAGTTTATGCACTACACAGCATCTTCTTCCATATATTCTAGATAAACAAAAAGAAACAAAAAAACAGTACTAATCCCTCTTCTACACCATTTAAACAGCATTAATACAAATAAAAGAAATATTGCATTTAGTAGATTTTCAGAATGAGAAAAAACACGAGCTTTGTTCAACAATAAATTCTGCATAATCTTGCTAACTTTCCTACATTGCCAAAGCAAATTTATCCAAAGGAAAAATCTGTAAGTCGGTTGCGCATGAATCATGAAATAGTTGGCAGTTAGAGTTTCAGGGTAACAAGCCTACAAGATGTGAAGTGCACGTGGTAATCCTATTAACATTAAAACATCCAGAACCATGTGGATGCATAATTATTTAGGGTTCAAACATCAAAGCAATTAACTATAAGAGAAAGTTGGGAATATATTCCAATGCCACATCAAATGAAATTGCTACTACTATCATAGGAGAATCCCTGAGTATTTATCTATAAACTATTTATGACCCACCCGTTGCCCAAACATAATTGTGCTAGTTGTCTCTGCATGATGCCTCAATGATGATCCAATCGTTATTATAAGTGAAGTCCTCGCAGAGCCTACAAATAGAAAGTAGAGTGATTTCCATGAGAAAGCTTCAGAAGGAAAATCGGGGATACTGGTGCAACAATCAAGAGAAAAAGAGTCCTACGAAAATTCTAGTACCCATTGCAGTACTTCAAAAAAGATAGGAAATAGTACTAAATGATACACAAGTGGCATATAACAGGGAAAGAAAAGACAAGGCTTCTTGCAGCAATGAAAAATACAAATTAAATTACAAAAAGATATTAAGTAACTGAAAAAGAAGTCCAGGGATCCTACTCACCCATATGCACTAAATATATAAGCAGTGTAAACCGAGAATCTTAAAAGACAAAATAACAATGTAGGATGGCAAAAAGATATAATTGCTATTATAGGAGGTTGCTTCCACAATTCTATGAACTGTAAAGAACTGCAATTCCATCCACAAATTAACAAATTATATTTGATATTGAAAAGAAAAACTTGGGAGATACAGAGCAAAATTAAAAGAATAGGAAGATGGACCTCCAAATGAATCACGCAGCAATCTGGTCAGCTTAGAATCCCTTGTGGGTATATGTGGACTGTTTTCAGCCAATGCATTTATACATTTACCAAGGGAAGTGAGAGAAAGATTAATAAACTTAGCCTCTTCAAGCAGCTGGCCTTCGCTGCCTGCACTACAAGAAATAACGACTTAATTTCTCCAAGAAAAAATTTTCACAAGCAAGCCATTATTGATTTTAAATTTTCATAAATGTCACATATTGTGTTCAAAGATATTACTAATGAAAAATTAAAAAGAAAAATTATTATAATACCAGTTTGAAGTAAAATATCAATTTAAGGATGTACAATCAAGACAAAGAATCAGTCCAAATTAGTCAACATACCAGATTTATCTAATCTTTCAGATCCTGCAAGATCCACAACCAGCAACTTGCTTTTTCTAACTCTGGGTAAGCCATTGTTATGAGGTAAATCAGTTTCTCTATCTTGCAAAGTTATTTGATCATCTACTTTCCGATGGATGGATCTTCGTACATAGACCTACAAAACCAAAGTGGTCCAGATACTTTAGTGTGGATCTATCATTATTATGAAACAGCATTGTGGAGATGTTTTCCACAAACTTGAAGGTAAATTTACCACGAAAAATCAAAATCCTAAAGAATCCCACCATTAGAATTGCATGACTACGTGAAGACTCTGTGTTTAGCTTTGTATTAGCTGCATAGCGATTTGCCTCACCAATTTGCAGTAATTCAAAAAAACAATCAAGATCTCGAACACGGACTATTGTAGCACCTGGTAATGATACTTCTCCAGTCCTTGGATTCTCATTAATAGTAATATTAGTCTTTTCTGGAGCAAGCAAATCTTGTATAGATTCCATATACAACTGGAGCAATAACATCAGAAGAGATGGAAGAGAAACTAACCATTAGAAAAATATCACCAATTAGCTACTGCACACATTTCTAACTTGGTCATGAAGTAATTTCTGGCATTTGCATTAATTGTCAATGAAAAGGAGCCTACTCATGATAGACAATCAATGATATTCTGGAATATTGAACTTGAATAGACAGAGAAGTCTCTACTAGAGAGCACTTAGATTAATACTATATTATTAGCAACAGGGCATCATGCACAACCTCTAATAATGTATTACAGCTCTATAGTCCACATCCCCAACCATTTCTTCATTATAGGGATATATGACAATCAAGAATTTTTAATGCAATAGTAAATCTTCAGTACCTGAAAATAGGACACTTCAACTACATCGGAATCAAGGTTTGTATTAGCAATTATGTCCTCTAGAGCTCTAACCATGATACCACGCTCAGATGCATCATTTTTGCCCAATCTGCCTACTGTATAAGTTTTTCCAGTACCTGTTTGACCGTAAGCCATAACTGTCCCGTTATATCCACTCAATACACTCTGCAAAAGTATATCATTAATAACACTAAATCATTAGCATGCCATCTCAGGTTGTATAAATTTAATTTAATTTTAATTTCTATCTATCATTACAGACCAGGTACACAGTAAAGACATACTAAACATATGCATAATCTATTTGGAATCTTTTCACGCATTTACCTTATTTTTTAATATAAGATGTTGAATTGGCAATATAATTTTGGGACCAACAGTGTTTCATCACATACCTCAACAACAGGCTTTGCTACTGCTTCATAAACCCGCTTTTGAGAGGCAGTTTCTGGGAAAATTTCATCAAATCTGTAAGATTCAGAACTCCAGTTGTTTTTCCTCAGTTTCAACTTTCTTAGCTGCATGAAAAGAAAAAACACCTTAACTAACCCAAAGACCCGGGTTGATAGTAAATTTTGAAACAAGTATGCATAACCAATAATCAACTGTAACAATAAATCCATCTCATTATCGAAATTGAAAGACACAAGTTTTACCTCATAATTGTACTGTAGAATAAGTAAAATTAAAAAATAAATAAATAAAAGAAAGTAGGTCACCTCTGGCTGCAACTCTACACAATCAGCAAAATCAGCATCCAAAATGAGATCTTCAGCATTTTTTGGTCTTATTCTGACTGCAACCCTCACTCTTTCAGGATCTGGCCCATAAAAGAAAATCAAGGTTCAAAATCAAGATATCATATAAAGGTATTTCATTAAATATTTGACAGGTTGGAGGCACCATGCTTGGACAATAAAATGCTCCATTTTATATTGAACAATGCATGTAAACCACAGGCCAAGCCATTTAAGATTTGATATGAGAAACAATTCAGCATTTTCTATATTCTGAGACTTGTTTACATCAGTATTAGAAAGTCCAGAATTCAAAATCCTTCACATTGCAAAATAAGCAGGCAAAAAGGAGGCCTCAATGTAAAATAAAATGCAAAAATTATATATATAAAAAGCAAGATTTTCGTCATGATTCCTATTATTGAATATATATCTTCAGTACTTCATTTTATAGAAATCACAATTCAACAACTGTGTTTATTACTTTACTCATAATAATTAATGAATTTAAATTATATCTTTTTATGGTGTTATAATTATAATGTTTGCAAAACTAGCTTTTTTTTCTTTCCAGAATTCAAAAATTTGCGTTCTAACCCCAATTTTAATTTTAATTTTTCCCATTAAAAAAAAAGAATAAATAAAAAAAATTAGAAGGAAAACAACAAACAGCAATCATTAACGCACGGCAAAGTTTCCGAAACGGTGAATTTGCACAAGTCCCAATAAAGGCCAACTAAAGAAAATACTTCTTGATTATACGAAGAGCTCACCATTGTCGTTGTCAAGGAGAGAAGAGTGAGAGCGGCGTGAAGCGGGAGCCTTAGAGCGAACAGAGCGATGATTTTGTTGTGCATTACTGACATCATTATTCACATTCTTTGAACCAGAATTCGAATTCGAAGACGAAGACGACGAAGAAGAAGTAGTAGAAGAAGATTGCTGGTGGTGCTGCTGCTGCTGCTGCTGCTGCCTTTCAGGTCTGTAAGACGACAACGACGTCGTTCTCAGTGAAGGATTGGACGCCATTTTTGTTGGGTTTGATTGAACTGAACCAAAACAACCTTACAGAGAAAGAGAAGTGTACATAATATATAAATATATATATTTATATATCAAATCAAACCCAACTAATTACGGGTTGTAGAGAGAGAGAGAGAAATGGGAATTTAAACAAACATCCATTTCTGTAGAGAGAGAAAGAGAATGAGGACGGCACGATGAAAGAGAAATGGTTCCCGCGTTTGTCTTTAAAACAAAAAATAAATAAATAAAAAGAAGAATGAAGAAGTTTTGGTGGGTTTGTTGTCAGTGACAGTGTGGGTAACGTTAGGGACGGCTGATTTGTTTGATAGATAGGGAAGCAATTGGAACTGCTCCCACGGGGTTACGCTCCGAGCCCTCTATGAATATAGCTTTATTTTTTTCTGATTCCGAAATTCTTTTAACAGATACTGTGTATATATCTTCCATTCTAATCCGAAAAATATATTTTTATATTTATATATATATTATTTATATATATAATTATTATTTATATTTTAATATAATTAATATTTTTAAAATTGAAGAAAAATATTTTTTATTTAAAAAATATATAATATATTAATTAAAATAAAAAAAATATAAATTTTAACAAAAAGAAAAAATGGAGCAGGATCAGAGATTTTCGTACAGGAATAGAAATCTAAGAATAATATTTCAATGGAATATAGGACAGAGTCAAGAATGGAATGGAAAATTCCGGCCCGTTACTATTTTTATTCATTGTTTACACTGATTGATTGGTAGAGAGAGTAATTATTGTTTTTAACCGATTATGAATATATTTTTTTAATGGAAAAATAAATAGAATATTGACAAAATATAATATTAAAATTTTGTATTTTTTATTTTTAAGGTGTTCTTTTTCTATTTTAACATGTTATGTTCCCATATTTTTTTTATTGCATCTTTTTATATAATTCTGTCAAAATTGATAATTATGTGCATCAAATTTTATGACATAATTGATAATTTGATATTCCACATAAAATTGAAAAGCTATATTTTTTTATTTTTTTTCTATCTATAAATTGTGAGAACTTAATTTATTATGTTATTCAACCTTTACTTTGAGAGAGATTGGAATTGTTGTCGGATATCAAAAAAAATTGATTTAATTTTTTTTTAATTTTTTATAAATAACTTTTCTTAAATATACTTTCTAGAAATATATATTTATTTATTTATTTTTCTCTAAAAATAATTTTAAAAATTAAAATTAAATTTTTTTTCTAAAAATATTTTTTCCAAACGTAATGTCAAACGAATCTTTGTGTAACTCTTATTAATTTAAACATAATTGTTATATTTATATATATGACTAAAAATAAAAATAAATTAATTCACTAGGTCAAAATAAAAATACAATAACTTAATAGAAAAATTAAATAAAAAGTACATATACTTCATTATTTTTAACATAAATATTTAATATTAGGTAGCGTATAATATCATAATAGTATCAATTTTTAAATTATTTGTTATATATAGCAAAACTTACTTATTATGGAATAATTTTAAAGACAACGAATGGACTTCTTCTCTTCTAAGAAAAAGATTATGGACATTTTTAAAAATCCATTTGCTAGAATTTTATAATTACATTAAATTAATTTCTTAATCAATAGGAAAATAAAATAAATAAATAATAAATTATAATATTATAACATTATAAACGTGAATTCGTAATTTATTTTTTATGGTATATTAATTAAAAAAAACGAAAAATTAATAATTATCATAAGATTGTAACACACCAATATGTTACAAACTAACCTATGCAATCAAAATGGCAGACTGTTACACGACAAGATATTAACAATCATGATGATACGATGGATAAATAATAGGGAATATAATATAGTTTCTAATAAATAATAATAGTTAATGTGGTTGTGTGAATTCTAATATGATTAGTAACATGATATGTAATGAATATTTTTTATATAATTGTTACTTGATGCCCATGGTATACATAGTATATAAGTGGGTATACATGTTATGTAGTAGGTATATACAAGAATATAGAGTATATATAAGATATATGATGGGTATACATAAGGTATATGGTGGGTATACCCAAGGTATATAATCAGTATATGTTTAATATTAGTTTGAGAGATTGTTAATGTGTATGTATATATATATATATATATATTGTACAAGATAAATATCATTATGTTGTTTATTATGTGTGAGATAACATGTACAATCGGACATCACGTTAGCTCATAAAGAGTATGAACTAGAATAAGGTAGACTTATTGATATGTCAATAGAGTCATATAGATTATCCAGCTCTGTTGAAACATATGGAAACATTCAACACTGTCAGAACATATAGTATATATATGTTTAGCATCTATATACAAACATGCTCATTTTTCATATGGATATCCCTTATGACTCCCTAAAGTCCGGTCTAGGTAAGTAAATTTATGGGTTAATCAGGTAAATTGATCAAAAACAAGATCATAAGCATCCAGTAACATGAAATGTATAAAGTGATATATGCATATGTTGCATTTATGTATTATACATATTGGTATGTTTTATGAATGATGATGCTATTGACTCTACTGATTTGTTTATATTTATAATATAAATAAAAAAGAGTATGTTATGATAATCATAAATGAAAATATGTAGGAAACATATGTGAGAATCATTAAGAGTATGATAAGATATAAACAGATTAAAATAATTATTATAAATGTATTACTATAAAGTATATACCATTGAGTATAATATTTAGCACAAAAGTATTTTTCTCTCGTGCAAGTTGTAGATAAAAAGTTGTAGAGCGGTAAGAGTTATAGTTATTGCCACAGAACCAGAGGCCCCCACATTAGAGTAGAGCAGCAGTAATTTGCATATTCACATTTTGTTTTTAATGAATTTCGCATTGTATTTTTAAAAGAAAAAAATCAATAATAACATTATATAACTTTTATGATACATAAAAGTTTTATGTATTATGAGCATATACTGGTACATGGTTGTAAGTCCTACATAGGTACAGTAGTAAATCATTTGGAGACATCTCTTGATCTGACAGGAGTTATGTTAGATTAATGGATGTTACATGTATTATTTTATGATAATTCAAATAAAATAAATAAATAATATTTTTTATTAATTAATATGTAATTAATAGTTAACATATTTAAGTAGATATATTAATATAAAGTATAAAATTAAGTTAATAAAATTAATTATATTTAATAATATAAATATAATTAATATAAAAAATTAATAATTTGATTAACTTAATTTCGTAGTGTAAAGTATAAAATTAAGTTAATATAATTAATTATTTTTCATAATATAAATATAATTAATATAAAAATTAAGTTAATTAGTATAAAAAAAATTAGTAATATAATTAATTTTATTAAATTAATTTTATATTTTAATTACAAAGTTAATAATAATAATAATAATAATAATAATAATAATAATAATAATAATAATAATAATACACAACATAATATTAGGAGTATGTTCAACATAAACGAATTCGTAATAGACCAATTAATCAACTACTACAGGGCAACCTAGTTGAAAAGATTTGGAACCACTTTGGGGAAGAGAAAAATGACAATTAATATAATATTTTTATTTTTACGAATTTTTAATATTGGATTTTATTTAAGTTTTATTGTAATTTTCTATGTATTTTTTCATAAATGAAATGTTGTGTGATTTCTTTAATTTTTTTAACTTTCATAATTAATTTTTCTATGCAATTTATTAATTTTAATATAAATTAATTTTATAAAAAATTTGTAATTTATTTGACAATAAAAAATATAATATTTTAATTGTTAATAGTAAATAAAATATATTAAAATATTAACTGGATTTCACAAATTGAAATTGATATCAATTGCAGAAATAAAATATATTTGAAAGTATAATTGAAATTTTACTAATGTAACAACGAAGACCACATTTTGTAATTGCATAGATATAAATGTTTTAAGTGTTTATAAACACTTATTATAGGTATTTGAATTTAAATGATAATTGTCTATCTAAGAATTTAGGAGATGTTCGGAAAATTAAAGGGTATGTCTTTTAAGATGTTACAAATATAATTGTGCTCATAATTTTAGTAAGTTGTTTTTCCTTACTGATTATTTGTCTTCTTTTCTAAAAATCTTAAACATGTTTTTAGGAGAAAATCTTAATTTTGTTGTGTTAAATTTTTGTTTGGCTTTATAAAATCCTAACAAAATATTACCATTGAACCCATTGTCAACTTATAGTGAAAAATATTGTTAGGAAAAGATAATATAGCGATGAAGATTATTAATCAAGTATAGGGATTTGATCAAAATAAGGAAGTAATTTGAGACATGTTTCTCATACAGTATTCTTAAAGTAAATTCACTCTCTACCACTGGTATTTAGACTCAACGATATTTGTCTCCCCAATGTATAACATATTAAAGCAAAGATTGAATACACAACTTATGCCCACAATGAAATTAATATGGTGTCTCTCAATCACAGTAGAAAAAGAGGAGGAGAATAATTTTTTACGAATAAAAAAATCTTTAACATGAATAGACTTATCCATTTATATAAGAGGAGATGAGAGATGAATTAATTGTGATTTAATTTTTATTATAGCTGCAATTTAATCAAAATTAAATATGTAACTTCAACCTCTTGAATTATGTAACTCAAGTAATGTTCAGAAGCTTAATAGATATTTTCTAGAAACATGTATGTTGTGTGGGGGATATAATGTTATGAGATCGACAGCCCGTACTAGCTACTTTACTGTCACAGGAGCGATAAAATGTCACGCGTGCATGAAAGTTCTTCACAGCCCACCATCGCAGGCATGCCACTACATCGAGATCACGACAGTGGCATAAAATCTTTTGTCACGGGTCTGACCAGATGTCATGGTCGTGATAGCTCGCTCGCTCTTAAGGCACGTGCTTTAATTTTCTAAAAATATAAAATATAAAATTTAGATTAGGCTTGGATCATGGCATTTTAGCTCCCTATTTGTGTGTACAAGTCTCATGCCTATATATTGATTTTTGTTCGGTATATGGATTTGTACCCTATGTACCTATGCGCCCGAGATAGAGTCTTCCAAGTTACTTAATATTTGAAGGATAAATCTTTCTATATAAATCATTCCTCCAACTTTTTAATTTTTCTATGTGAGATAACTCACTTTTTACTTTTTTTTTCTCATTAGCAAGGAGTTTACTTTGAGTTTTAATTTTTTATTCACACATTCATCATTTTGAACAAGTGAATATCATAATTCATAGTTCTTATGTCAAATAAAACATATATGGGTCATCCTCCAAAAATTGAGTTGTGGAACTCATCCGAATTTTGCTCTCAAAATGGTTCACTAACTACAATTTTTCAACAATTCCCCACATGAATAAAATTTAGATGAAAAGTAAGATGTACAAAGTCTTACTATGTGATAGAGTTTGACGATCGAAACCTACATAGAATAGGTAGGTGTTACCCATTGAACCTTTCCTTATGAAAATATACTTATTTATCAACTAACTAGTTGATATGATGTCATTGAAATATTTGAATAAATAATGATATATTTCATACAAGAATATCTCTTGGCATAATTTAGTTCTCATTATTATATTCATTTTGACTTTAAACATCTGTTTAGTTCTATGAGAGTTTTAAAGAATTGAGTTTCACATAATTTTCCTTTGAAGTGACTCTACTTCTCTCTCACATAGGTGACATCTTACTTATAAATATCATTAAAAGTATAGTTTAATCTTACGTCAAAAATATCACTATTTTTAACCCTTACAGTGATCTTACCACATTTTTACAATTAGGTTGTTTCATTGAACCTAGATCTTAGAGTCGCCAGTTAACTAGATTGAGTTTTTTTTTTTATATTGACTTGTTACTAACTTATGAATTTAAGTCACATCTCTCTTAATGACTTATCAACTACTTGCTATTTAATATTTTGGTTAGCAAACACACAATGTTATCACTTGATTTTACATAATCAACAGTGATAGCCACAGTTGAGAGTAATTGCCTTATGGGATTATATCTATGAAGAATGTGTCTAAACTTATCATTGTACATGTTACTTTATGTTATTCCAATTGTAGATTGACTAAAACAATGATGTAAATTAGTAACACATGATTTTTCTATTTCAGAACATTACTAGTGTCTTTGACATTAACATATTTATCACATTTATTGATTTTAAAACCCTTAGACAATATTGCTTTATCAAACTTTTTATGTCTTTATTTTGACACATGTTTCAATCCATATAGAGATTTAACTAATTTACAAACTTTATTTTCTTATTTTAGGACAGTAAAGCATTTAAGTTATATCATAAATATTTCTTCATCTAAATTTCAATGAATTTCAAGATTACGCAATATAGCAATCGCAATAATTATTCTAATAAAATTTATTATGGTTATAGGAAAATATATATTAAAATAATCTAGACCTTCTTTTTGTCTGTAACCTTTAATTATAAACCTAGTTTTATATTTATCAATTGAACCATATACTTTTATCTTCCTTTTGAAGATCCACATGAATTTTAGCGGTTTACATTCTGGAGGTAAATCAACTAATTTTCAAATATGATTTTATATAATAAAGTCTATCTTACTCTTAATAGTCTTTTTCCAAAGAAGACCTTTTGAATAGTTTACAGCCTCTGTATAAGTTTGAGTTTCTGCCTTTAGTATGTAAGCCAAAAAATCTAGTCCAAATTTTTTTTCTATTTTTGCTCTTTTATTATGTCGAAACTCTATTTTAGCTTACTCAACTTCAAAACTAAGTTCTTCTTTTTGAACTTGATTTTGACTTTAACTTACTTTAGTAATAGTTCAAGAACTTGCTTGGATGAATCTGCCTCTTCTGAAGTTTTATAATAAAATATATGTTCAAAGAACGACACATTTCTTAATTCTATTATCGTGTTCTTGTGCATATCAGAAATTTTTGATTTATACACAAAAAATTGATAAAGTACTATTATTATGTGCATAACCAATAAAAACACAATTAACTAATTTTGAGCCTATTTTTTCTTTTTTTGGAATCAGAACAACCACTTTAGCAAGATACTCCCACACTCACAAATATTTATAAAAATGTTTACTTCCTTTCCATAATTTATAAGGGGTTTTATTTTGTTTACTACGAGGTACCTTATTTAAAAGGTAATTAGCCAATAAAATGACTTCCCCCCACATGTGATAAGGTATCCCGGAACTTATCAGTATTGCATTCATCATTTCTTTTAAGATACAATTCTTCCTTTTAGGTACACCATTTGACTGAGGAGAATAAGGTGTAATAGTTTCATGCATAATTTCATGTTATACGTAGAATTCTCCAAATAGTGTTTCATATTCACTACTGCGATCACTTCTCAATACCTTAATTTTCCTATTGAGTTGATTTTTAACTTCAATTTTATAGCATTAAAATTTCCCAATAGTCTCATTCTTACTTTTAAGCAAATACACATAACAATATTTTGTGATATTGTTAATAAATATGATAAAATATTTGATACCACCTTTTGTTTGAATAATTTGTAAATCACATACATCACTGTGTATTAGATCAAGTGGTTCAGTTTTTCTTTTAACTGCTTGAAAAGATGACTAAGTTAATTTTGCTCCAACTTAAATTTCACATTTATATTTTGAATCTATATGGAAATTAGGTATGTAGCATAAGTTAATTAGCTTTCTCAAGGCATTATAATTAACATGTTCTAGTCTACCATGCTATAAATTGAGAGACTTAATCAAATAAGTAGAAGATGTACTTTCACTCATACGTTTGATAACAATTACATTAAACTTAAAAAGCCAATCAAGAGCATACTCTCTGCCCACATATATTCTATCCTTAGACAAAACAATTTTGTTTGACTTAAAAACTATTTGAAATTCGTATTCGTTTAGCAGTGAACCTAACACCAAATTCTTATGAATATCAAGTACAAATAAGACATTATTTAGAGTCAGCTCCTTCCCAGAAGTCATTTTCAACACCACTTGCCCTTCACTAAAAACTTCAAAAGTGGTAGAATTGCTCATAAATAGTTTTTCTCTATTCTTTGCTTTGAAGGTAGAGAACATCTTATGTTCTGTGCAAATGTACATTGTAGCACCGATATTAATCCACCATTCCTTTGGGTTAGACCCAGCCAAGTTTACTTTTTATATAACAGTAACAAAGATTAATATTAGAGACATTTTGAGTAATATTTTGCAGGAAATTCATTTTATTGCTCTTTTTTTCTTTGAGAGTATGCAATCATAATCTTTGTGACCTATTTTGTCACAATTGAAGCACTTGTCTTGAAATTTCTTTTTAGAAACTCTACCTTTGAGTCTTGTCTTTGACTCTTTGATTTTTTTCCTATTGAAACTATGTCCATATTCGATAATGTTCACCTTTGCCTCAGAAGAATTTAACCATCTCATTTCTTTTTCTGAGCTTCTGTTGTCTTCCTCAATTTGAAATCTAATAATCAACTATTCAATGTTCATCTCCTTTTGCTTATGCTTAAGGTAGTTTTGAAATTATTTCAGGCATGGGGTAAATTTTCAATAATGGTAACCACTTAGAAGGTTTCACTCAAGTTCATTCATTCTGCATAAATATCATGAAGAATGATTGAAACTCTTGCACTTGACTCACCACAGTTTTGGAATCCACCATTTTATAGTCAAAAAAAGTTTCTATTATAAACTTTTTGATATCGGCATCCTCATATTTGTATTTTCAGTCTAAAGAATCCCACAACGATTTGACACTTTTTATCCCACTATACATATTGTACAACAAATTATGCAATCCATTCATGATATAATTTCGGCACAGAAAATCAGAATAATACCAACTATCATAGGTTATCTTCACTTGAACATCTTGCTCATCCTTTTTCGGTGTAGGAGCATCTTTCGTTAAGAACTATACAAGGTTCAAGATGGTCAAATGAACTACCACCTTTTAAATTCAAACCATCGAACTTTTCTAGTTTCTCCCCATGATTCACAGGCATCATGATAGGTATAATAAAAGAGACAACTTGTGTAGCAGTAGTTGATGACCCTTAGAAACCATCATGAACATTGGTAATAATTACTGTGTTCTTCATTTTTGAAACAAAATAAAAGAAATATTAATTTCAGCAAATCCAAATACTCAGATTAACAAGTTTCAAATTTGTTTTAAGATTGTTAAGAAAATATAATATAGTGATAGAGGTTGTAAATCTCGTATAGGGAATTGATTAAAATAAGGAGGCAATCTAAGACATGTTTCTCATTCTTAAGACAAATTCGTTCATATTACTAGTGTTTAGACTCAATGGCATTGTCTTTTATGATACAACAAATTAAGGCAAAAGTTAAACATACAACTTTATGCCCTTAACGAATTGAATATGATGTCTCTATATGACAGTAGAAAAGGAAGAAAAGGAGGAGAAGAAATTTTTATGAATAAAAAGTATTTTCAACAAGAATATACTCATCTATTTATACAAGAGGAGAGGAAAGAGAAATTAATTGTGATTTAATTTTCATTATAATTGCAATTTAATCAAAATTAAATTTGTAACTTTAGCATTTTGAGTTTTTTAACGTTCAAAAGCTCAACAAACATTTTTTAGAAACATGCACGCTTAGCCCTTAAAGCACATGCTTTAATTTTTCAGAAATAAAAAATGTAAAAATTAGGTATAGACCATGGTATTTCGGATCGATATTCAAGTGCGCAAGTCATGTGCCATACATTTACCTTAGTTTGGTCCATGAATTTATATCTCCTTTCGCTTGCTTGCCTAAAAGAGAGTCTTGTAAACTTCTCTTAACATTGGAAGAATAAACCTTTTTACATAAATTTTTCTTTCAACTTCTCATTTTTTCTATACTTTTTAATTTCTTTCTCCTTAACAATGAGATTACTTTGAATTCTAATTTCTTATTAACACAATAACCATTTTGGGCAAATTAATATTATAATTTATAGTACTCATATTAAAATACATATCTGAGTCATTCTTCCGAAACCGAGTTGTGAGATTCACCTAAATTTTGTTTTCAAAATGGTCCATTAATCACAAATTTTTAACAAATATTAATTCCTTAAAGATAGTAAATACACTAGTAAAACCTTAATTTCTAATAATCTGTTTGCAAGATTTATTTTCTTTTGTGACCATCAAAAAGCTTTTAGAGATTAAAGTTATAGTACGCAAGTCAATAAAGATGATTCGTGATTATTGATTTTTAGCATCATTAGTTACAACTTTTGGGAGTTGATTGAGCTTTAAAGTCTCATATTCAGTGAGAGATCTTAAAATCATATCTAATCTGACTTTATCTTCTTTGCTTACGCAAACAAATAAAAAGAAAAACGAATAAGATTGATGTCATTGCATATCATAATGTAGCGTTTACACAACATATTACATAACACATTATTTTATTTCTATTGTAAATTAATTTTATAAAATTTGTAATTATACTTAATACTTATCAATAAAAAAATATTTCAATTTTAAAGCCATAAGCATTTAAATAATATGTAAAAATCAATGGTCTTAAATAGTTATACAATAATTATGAACATTTAATGTTATTTAATTATGATGTTTTATAATAATTACTCATGAAACTGTAACTATTAAAAAACTCTCTCTATATATATAATTTATTGAAATTAGAGGAATACTTGCTATTTTTATAAAGTTATTTTTAAACTTGATTGATAAATCAAAAGACAAGTTAATATTATTTAATATAATTAGATTTGATAATTTTTTATTTGATCTGAAATTGGATGAAATCTGAATGAGTAAACTCAAAAATTGATATAAACAATAAAAATAATTTTAGTTTTAATTTTAAATTAAATGGATTGACTCAATAATCTACATTGATTAATTCGACCTGAAATCCAAAATTAATTCAATAATGATAACTCAAAATTAATCTAAATTCAAAATGACAGTTCTAAATCTAACAAGTGTTTATTAAAGTTGACCAATTCAATTTCAAATCCTTATTACTATTTCAAGTTTTAGAGCATTGGTAGTGAAAATTTTATTCATAATACTTAAAGCATAAGATAAACATAAGTCACCCCACAAATGTAGGGATGATAATTGGACCAACTTCCGAAGTGTTTCGTCCTAACCCACTTCGAATGGGTATATTTTTTTTATAATTTTTCTTTTCTACTCCGATCCTAAATTTTTTTGTGACGGGAACGATATATACATCATTTTCTCCGATTCTGCATCGAAAAATATATTTATATATATTATTTATATTTTAATATAATTAATATTTTTTAAAAATAATAGAATAAAAATGTAACACTTATTTAAAGAAAAAAATATTTTTTATTTAAAAATCATATAATTGACTAATTAATTAAAATAAAAAATATTAATAAAAACTGGAGAATGGCGTGGAGTTGGGGATCATCATCTCCATGTGATGAGGCGATAGGAATTCAAAACAAATTTCCAGCGGGATATAGAGCGGGATCGGAGAACGAGGGGGATTTGGAGACGGGAATAGGGATAGAAAATTTCACTCCGAACTTGTCCCGTTGTCATTCCTATACAGATGCCGTATTTGGCTTGAAACACCAAAATTAAGGCATTACTTGATATAAATAAATTTATAACTTTTTTAAAAATTTATTTATAAATGAAATTTAGGTATTTAAATATAAAAATTAATTTATCCATTTTTTTCTTGCATCTATACATTTTTTTAAACCATAGATGTAATAAAATTATAGATATTTTAATTTTAATGATAAAATTTAAAAGAAATTTGTGAGTAAATTTTATTATTTTGTAAAATTCAATTATATAAAAGAGGGAATAAAGGGAGAATTCATTGATATATTACAGTCAGAAACTGATACTGCAGGCTGACAATGGACAACATAAAACCACATATCTTCCCTTGTTTGATTTCATTGTGTTTAATTGGACAATAATTTTGACCCCAAAAAAAAAAAAAAGAAAAAAGGACAATAATTTAAACTATTTGTTTGCACATAGCTAGGGGAATGCGATCTTTCATTCTCCGAATTTTATTTTAAGAATATACTAATCAAAAATTGATTTAGCAATCTTAATGCATCAGCAGATTTATATTTCATTTTTATATATTATTAAAGAGTAATATTAGCGATATGATCTTATTGGGTGGTGAGTATTTTTTTAAAATTAAAAAGTAATTATTTTTAATGTAAATATTCATAAACTAATAAAATACTGAGTGTTAAATGAATATTGGTGAATGTTCAATAGGATTTGAACAATGTGATCAAGCATGCGATAAATTAAATATTTTATTTTTATTGCGGATTAATTTTATTGTTTTAGTATAAATAACTTATCTTTATTAAAAATAAAACACCGACAATAATAATAATAATAATAATAATAATAGTTGGAAAGTGTCAGAGAGAAAAGTGAAGATTCTAAATTTCTAATATTTTGCTATCATGTCTCTTTCGTTTTATTCATTTGGCCGGCATTAAAAACAATTATATGTTTTCTACAGCAGCAAAGCTGACTATGAAACTTAATTACTACCTTTTTTTTTTTTTAGAAATTTGGTATCTCCTTTTAATTAATTTATGATTTTTCAGCAAATCTTATTCAAGCTGTATATGAACATGCAAGCATTGAATATCTCAACTTTTCATGAAACTTTCTAGCACTAAGGTTATCTTTTGACTTCTCTAGTTTTCTTTGAGTACAGGCCAAAGTTTCCCTTAAAAATGTTTGCAGGGTAAGGTGAAAATATGTCCCATAAGTTTCATTGAGGTCTCATATATGACTTTAAAGTTTTCTCTAACCTTATTTACCCTAAAAGTTATAAAACAAATAGTTTAATTATACTCTTAGCATTATGAAAACAGTTCAAATATATTTTTATTTAAAGGTTTAATTTTTATCATTAATTTCTTAAAAATTATGCTGACATAAATAGAAAGAAAGCTATGTTAACTCATTAATTGTATTTGAAAAATTATTTCTCTCTTGATATTGGTAAATTGTGAGACACAAAAATTATAAAAGGATTGATGTTATATTATTGCAAACATGGATCTACTATTTTTTTACTATTAAAATATTATCTACAAGATGTATTTTACTAGTAAAATTTTATGTATAATATACTGTAAAAAATAATTCTTTAAAATACAGTCATAGAGCCAAAATAGTTTCTTATTTTTGTTGGGTCCAAATCAGTTTAATTTTTGAAAAATTATTAGCCAAAAGTTAAACTGTTAAATAAGGGTATAAAAAAATCATTCTCGTAATATTAAGGGTAAACATAGTTTTAAAAAATCAAAATCTGTTCAATTACTATCAAACAGCATATAATTTCTGTAGAGCCCCAACTGCTGTGTCACATGAGCTTCCAATTCCAACTGATAATGTATGCAGTGCAAGGGTGTCACCTTCTGTCTGTTTCCTAAAGGAAAAGGTATAGCATAGTTTGTCATTTGTCACTTAGTCAGTTTCAGTTGCTCGATTTCAATCATGACACTATAGGTGGGGATTACGGGTATAATAATTGACAGTGATAGGAAAATTAAATACAAAGGTTGAGCCCAAGTATAAAACTCTACTGTTCGGTTCGTTTTTGCCTATTGGGCTCCGTTTGAGAAAATGACAAAGAATTTGTTAAACTGACAGACTAAACCAAAAATTACATATGAACCGAACCGACTATGATTGATTTGATTCAAAACTCAGTTTCGGTTTGGTTTGCACACCCCTAGACTTTTGTTAGACTTAATAGGTTTTAATCTTCATCCTTGATCTGGATAAGTTGTGAGGAAAGGGTTTTATAACCACAGTTATGCGTGAGATCAATGATTTTTTTTAAGGTAACATTGCTGCAAAAAAAGAAAAAATGGATTCAAGATCTATAAAGTTGAATTGAAATTATTAAAGACAAGCGACAAACGAGTAAATCTCTTTAATCAAGCTTAATTTGTTGCTATATAATATGTCTCCCTCACATTGCTAAAGCCTAAAACAAATGTACTGAGCAAGAAGTCTCAAACTTGTCTTTATGTCTTCAAGAGCCTGCATTGTACTGTAGCTGTAACATTCAAAGATGCTTTCATGGAGATTGTGCATTTTTTTTTTATAATTTATCCATTGGATTCTCCAGAGTTTTTGCATTAAGGGTTTTTTTTTAAAAAAAAAATCATGGGTTGAGTATTATGGCTGCCATTTGGTTCTTGCTTGTTGCCTTCCTTTGTAGGCCTTTAATGAATGAATATTTTTTAATGTATTAAAACTCTGACCCGACTGGCTAGTCAAACTAGAAAACCAAGAGTGATACCCAAATGATAAGAAAAAACAAGTACCATATCGCGCGGAAATGTCTCCTTTAGGAACATAGAAGTTCCCATTTGAAGGTGAAATAAGGCAAAGGCTGTCAGCAAATTCTAAGACCGATTTCATAAATCAATTTAATTACAACTTATCATATATTTATTTAGTTTTATACAAATGAATGATTGTGATTAAACTAATTCACAATTTATTCATGAACTTAATCTATGCATTGTCCATGGTTTCATTAGGGATTTCACAATACATGCACGAGATTGCCTCGGCTGTAATGAAATCCATATCTGTTACATATACTTCAAATGATTCTCAGACCAAAGCTCATGATGCCAAAAGGGAAATAATTATAAAATCATTCGATTTCAATGAAAGAAGAAGAAAATACTAAAAAAAAATGGAGAAGAAAAGAGCACTCATTGTGAAATAAATGAAGATCGTATGCATTTTCAAGTCTAAAGGTAAGAGAGCCAGCTAAATTGAGCAAGTTGTGACGTTAAATTCCAGAAAACTTTCAGAATAGCCAGCAACCCATTGTCAAATTCAATATACTTTCCGCAAAAGCCAGACTCTACAGAAACAATGCTCATAAATAACATTATTTTTGGCCGCTAACTGTGTGTGTAAGCTATACCCTCACTGTGTTCTAGCAATCCGCTAAATGAAGCAACAAAATCTCCTTCTATCAGCATAGGCTAGGACATTATGGAACTATATATTGTGAATTTTATAAAACAAACAAACAAATAAAGGAGCTCTTCAAAAACTCAGCTCAGTGCTCAAGACCCTACAACGCAATGAAAAGTGAAATTATTGTATAGATATGTAAAATATTGACTGAATTAATGTTGGGATGATCAAAATCTTACTATTAGTGTTTCCCATCATGAAACTGAGCATTTTTCGAAGACTTGAAAGTTTCCAAAAATTCTTTGGCCTTCCCTAACTCTTGATTTTGTCTTGCCTTATCCCAGTTATGTTCGGTAGCTAGTATCTCAATGATGCGCGGCAAAGCCCTGCCAGCTGCATCAGTATCCAGAAAAGCAAGCCTTGATCTCCTAGCAATGAAATCCACGGCAGATTCACAGTACTCATGTCGGGCACAGTAGGCAACCTCTGCTTCAAGATATGGGTAGCCATGGGCTAATCGCTTCCCCAGACCTTCATTCTGAATATTATAAAGAAGAATGAATAATGTTAAGGCATAGGTGTAGGAAGATCCCGAGCCAATCCAGCATGCACCACATTTACCAAATTTAGACGGATCAAACCTAGG
The DNA here is from genome assembly GCA_023653625.1 of Triadica sebifera. NCBI lineage: Eukaryota > Viridiplantae > Streptophyta > Magnoliopsida > Malpighiales > Euphorbiaceae > Triadica > Triadica sebifera. The sequence continues at coordinate 9,864,879 of CM042898.1, read as the reverse complement.
CTCAAGACCTTTAAAACAATTTTGAATTTCAAGACTAAAAACAAAACAAACAATATAAATCTTCCAGTAGACCTAAAAGACTGAACTAACCCATACCAATTTCAAATGATTATAAGATTGCCATATCCTAGATGCAAAAACTCAGACCAAAACGCCATATTTCTGATTGTTTTATCATTTGAGTCAGTAAATCTCCTTGATAAAAATTATATAAGCTAATTTAAATGATGGAAGCTAATTAAAAAGTGCACATGCAATGGATTTAAAGAGAGAGAAAGAACGACCTTGCTTTTTGTTTTGAACATAAATATTTGAGATTCAATTTAAAGATCATAATGCACCAGGATCTCATACTATCATCTTATAACTTTTTTCCTGATGAAAAATATAAAAATATTTGGATTTACAGACCATAATGGACTGTGACTGAAAAATAAGCTAGTCCCATTATTGATGAGGCTCATTTTAAAATTTTGGCAAGAGAAAAAGAAAAGAGCTTTGATATATATAATGTGCCAGGTGAATGCCAATACATGATACTTTCTGATGCCAAATTCTGTCAAAACAGTATAGGACAATTGAGGACACAAAATCCACATAATGGTCCATCTCAACTCCTAATACTACTTCGGAGGCAAGAGGATAAGGGGCTTGTCATATAAAGAAAAGGGAAAGACACACTGACCTGAGCTATGGCAGCCACTCGCTCTGCCATTGTGCCATAGGCATGTGATAGGTGCTTAGCAGCAGCAGTGTCCATTACGCCAGGGACAACTTTGCCACCATATGTCTTCTTCATGCGTACGTATTGCTGCGCAAGCGCTGTGAATGATGAAGGCTCCCATCCATCTCCACCAACAAGCCTCAGGCTGTGAGTTATACATTCATTTGTTGGACCTAACTTGCCAGCCTTTATAGCTGCATCAACAGCATCTTCTGCCATGCTGAAAACATTACTAGTAAGCCCAATACTCATACATATTAGAAAAGCCAAATAAGGAAAGGATAGAAAGAAGTGAGAGAAGGCAGGAAGGAGGGATTGATTGAAACGATATAAAGGTATACCACAAAGCTAAAATAATGAAATGCTATGCCTTTCTTATTTGTTGCCAAATAGTAATCGTAAACCAAGTTAATGTGAATGCTATACATCATTGCCATTTTATGCTAATTTCTATAAATGGATCGCTGACAATTGGGGAAGACATATACAACATTAGCATAGCACAAATTAGAATGTCAGAATAGATGTGGAGAAGTGAAAATAGCTTGCAATAGAAATGAATGCATTAGGTAAATTGTGGAAGTGGCACCATTAGGGAAAAGCTGAGAGAAGAGATTGAAATGGTGTGGACATCTGTATCATATATGGACACTTAGATGCTTTTATATAAGGTTAAGCACAGCTAAGTTGCAGGGGAAAGAGAATTGAGAGAAAAACCAAGAATAACATGTCAGAGATAAAGTAAAAAATTATAACAGTAAAACAAATAAAAAAATCCTAGATCTTTCAAAAATTGTATCTCCAAACCAGTGAAAAAACAGGAAATGATATCTAGCCTAACCCAAACAATTTGATTTAAGGCACAGTTGAGTTGAAAGCAGATAGGATTCAAAATCACATTATTAACAAAATAAACAAGATATATCCTTACATCGCTTACTATAACTCGCCATTTAAAGCACCCTTACAAGAATCAGACTGCTCAAAATATTACCTCCGGTAAGTAGTCCACTTTCCACCAGTGATTGTGACCAAACCAGGATAATCTTTAAGTACAACATGATCTCTGGAGATGCTTTCAGTGTTCTTTGCTGATGGATCCATTGCCAATGGGCGAATACCACTCCATGCTGAAAGAACATCAGTGCGGCGTACCTAAAACTTATTTCTGTCACTTCGATATCCATAACCAAACCAATGCATAAAAGAAATAAATAACAGAGCTGATTCACCAGGAATCCATGCTGCCTTGTGATCATAAATCCGCATAGGCATCTAGCAAATCAACATTTGGGCATTTGCAAATAAACTACATATCGATCATGAATGTGTAATGGGCAAAATTTCGAAACCCATTCAAGTTAATCAAATAAAATAATCTGCTAACCACGCAAATTTGCAGAATGTGGACAAACAGCAACATACAATCAAACAAGACATCTCAAAGCAAAATACTGAACAGATCCTACCTGAAAAAAAGTAGACCAGATGCATTTGCCCTAGCTCCCGAAAAAGATATTATATGGACTGGATTAAAGAGTTCTGTCATCCTAAAATTAAGATTCATTTCTTGTCAAAAATATTCACTTGCAGCATACCATATCTCAATAGATTGGCGTAATTTTTATACCGAGTGTACATTACTGTGAGGGTAGAATGCTAGTACTCAACCAACAAACTCATTGAATAACAGCAATATCAGTTCTGACAGGGGTGGCACAATATGTTGTATCTCAATGGCATTTGCACCCATAACCACCTATGGAATCTCAAGACTATATTACTGAGGTATCCCAATCAAACACAAGTGCTTGCAAAGCAATAAAGTAAATAAGAATCATTTCCAAGATCTAAAGAGTTCTTAAAAATACTAAATGTTAGGCCTTGGTGCTATTCATCTTGAATTTATTATTTTTCCTTTTTCTCTCAAATCTGCTATACAAGAATTAGGTTCAGGATTGTTTGTTTTATTGTATTCAAGCTCTCACAAATCAAAAAAGAAAAGCCCAAGACAAACAGATAGAATCTACAAACACGAACAAATTCAGAAATTCAGGAACTGTTATGATATTACATCCTTATTTGATCACTTAATATTTTGGCACTAACATTTTGAGAAATTCATAGGCAAAATGTGGGCATTGATTTCTCTAAATAAAAGAAGAAAAACAAACAAAATTATTCAAAATTATCACTTTTGATGAAGATGTTAGCCAAAATGAGTTAATAAAGATTTAGAACATTAAGCTGAAAACGAAAACCAGAAGCTATTAAATTGAGAAATGGCAATTAGCACGGTCTTCAAACCATTCTATTCATCTATCAAATTAATTCTGATATTTCTTAGATAGTCAAGCAAACAATCAGTTAAATAAGTGACTAATGAAAAATTACCTCAACCAACAATTTGAATTCAAGGAAAACACTAAAGATGTACCAATTATCATCAATCATAACTTTTGTGTATCATTACTACTCTACTTAGCCACACTATTGACACTCAATAAACAAGCCATCAGTTTATTTTCAACATACTGGTGTATAACTATTTCTTATCATCAAAAGTTCTACAATAATCTGCCTTTCATTAAGTGAAATGGTAATAGAAACAACAGACCTTAAGATAGATTACAAGGGCATACATTTCAACTTTCACCCAAAAATATTATCCAAAGTTTTTGGGTACCAGAATTCAATTATTCTTAGATCTAATTTACCCTTTCATGATGCCAAAGAAATGTTATAATTTAGTTTCTGTAATTTGATAACTGCAAAATATCACATACCTTGATACTAAGGTAATCTGAGATAGCATCAAGTATAAACTGAATCTCATCCTCATGTGGTTCAGGAAGCAAAGTTATAATGGTGTTAGAATCAGTAGTCCCAGCAACTGTTCTTCCCAACCATGGCAACATAAAAACAACACGCCCATCCTTTGTTTTGGGAACAATCAAGCCCATTCCCTCTGGAGAATAATAGTCAGGAAGAACAATATGTACACCACTGCTAGGACAAATCATAGGTTTTGTATTTTTATCAGCCATTTTCCTTACAGAGTCACAAAATGGCCCTGCCGCATTAATAACAACTTTTGCATATGTATCAAACTCTTTGCCTGGTGACATACAAAAGTAAAAATCACATGTAACCATGTAGTTACACAAACAAAGGAGTGCATATAAGTACAGAATAGTAACGTGTCCAGGAACATCTCTGTTGCATATATGACAGATAACACTCAAATCCATTCATTAAAATACCAAGAAACAACAAAATTTTGAAAACAAGGAATGGCAAAGTGGTTAAAATGAACCACTTCCATGCTATTAATTGTGCTCATATAGCTTAAATATTCACTTGTGAAAATTAAGGCTATTCCTCTAGGGGGTGAAGTACTGGAGATTTTTGTTTATTGTAATAATTTCCAGACATAAATTTTCTAGTTTCCCAATTTATGATAATACTTGAAAACAATTAAACTTGATTTCTATTTGTCTTTTACAAAATTTCATTGATAACACTGCTAATGTTGCCATTGGTGGGCGCAACACATATTAACACCTAAATGTAAGAGACAAGAACAAATGAGGAAAAATTAGGCCGATGTCAAAATTTTGAGAGGCAGGCAAGGCTTTTTCCTCTAAGTAATAGAGGAAGCCCCTCTGGATTGCATGCATTGAACACTGGACCTCTGTGAGAAGACATGTGGATATTGGCACTGGATTAAGCCCAAGTGCATATATTAGTTAAAAGATTTTCCAAAAAACATTTTTAGTGGGTTCCCCAACTGATTACACAGATAAAAAAAAGTTCAATTGCTGCTCTTAAATGGATTGGTTTTTAGTTTCACAATGATGTGAATCAAAATGATCAGTTTGTTTTGTAAAAGTATCTTGTTCAGTTAATTGAACTAAGCATATCCCCAATTCTTCCACAACATTTTGTTCTTTGGGAGATGAGATGAAAAGTTGAAGCCAAATAGAAGGCAGCAGTTAAATGGTGAAGATTTCAAGAAAATATTGACTTGTTAAGGGATAAATATCATACCTGAAAGAGTGTCACGAATCCGTGCGCCAATTATCCGCTTATTAGCTTCATCTTTTAGCAAAGATACCACTTCAGCATGGTTCAGTACTGCTGCACCAGCTAATGCAGCAGTACATGCCAAACTGACATTAAGCCGCGAGTCATTCATCTGCCCATCATAATACACCACAGTGCCCTTCAAGATTCTGTTTTTACCTCCTTTTGCTAGAGTTGGGAACAGTTCGACCGACTCTTGTGCAGAATAATATCTAGATAAATGTAATAAATGTCGTCCTGCGACCAAATCGTACATTTTCAAGCCCATCCAATAGTATACTACCTCAATCCAGTCAAAACAGGGTGTCATGCAGGGCAAAGCATGGCACAGATGTGGTGCATTATCTATAACCTGTTTGCGTTCCTCAAGTGCATGGAAAACCAGCTTCAGTTGCCCATAGTCAAGGTTGAAGACAGCTTTCTCCAAGTACCGAACTCCTGTAAAAATAATTGACCACTAAGAGAATTAAACAAATTTACTTGAAGGCTCACAAAAAATGCAGAATAAAAATGGAGATTTTCTTTTCTTTTGTACACAGAAATGCAAATATTCGACCAGCCATACGGCGATGGTGTTTTATTTTTGTGTTTACAGCTGTGAGCGCGAAGTATACCAACAAAGTGGAAAACCATTTTCAATCTGTCATAATAAACTATCAGCACATGCAATAATTAAAAAGTTTTATGTCGCCAAAAGACTTATAGATGGGACAAATGAGCAACTCATGATTGAAATAAATAAAACGGTGTCACCAATTACCCAAAGAAAAGAACCCCCCCCCCCCCCCAAAACCCAAATAAAAGGAGTATCCATTTCTTACAAAGTTGCTAAATCCTTTTCAACTCTCACTTAAAATTCACAAATCACATTGACTGGATAATTCAATTTCTAGATGTTCAAATTCATGCCTCAAATTCCATTATGTAATAACGTAACCACCACATAATCCAACCAGAAAATGTTTCTGACATGTCATGGTCATCTCACTGAAGTAAATTTTTTTAAAGCATGAATCTCTGGTCATGGATATGCAATGCAGAAAATTAGATTCATCGACAAGAATAAGCAACGATCTTCTGCATTGGAAAGATGCCACCACAGATCATCGAATGAATGCTACTGGATTCACGATCACATTTTAAGTGATAGATTCGCCTGTGATTCTAATAGAAAAACTAACACATTTATGTCCTCAAACAAATCGAATTTCGCTATGTGATCATTATCATCCATGTTCTATTTGTATATGAATATACAAACATTTATACGTTAAAAAGGGACTTGCCTCCATGAATTAGCTTCGTGGACCGTGAAGAGGTACCAGAAGAGAAATCCTCTCTCTCAACGAGACCAACACGAAGTCCTCTAGTGACAGCATCAAGCGCTGCTCCACTGCCGGTGGCGCCACCGCCAATCACAAGAACATCGAGGGGATTAGCGGCAGTAGCGCCAATCAAAACCGACTCCTGAGAAGCTCGAGACGGAATAACGGCATTCGGATCGCCGATTCTCTGTTTCACGGCGTCCAGAGCTGGGCCACCGCTACGGTCGCTGATGGAGATGGTGGGAGAGAGGACGATGGAGCCTCCGGATGCAGCAGCGGCAACAGCAATAATGGCAGCGGTACCAAGGCGACGGAAACGAGAGGCTGAGGACATGGCGAGAGGCGATGGGATGGTATGATGTGGCAGTTGCAAGCATAAGTACAAAGTGATTGAGATACTGTTGTGGGAAGCCGCGACGTTTGCATTGGGAATCGGTCATGGAATTATTGATTTACTAAAATGCCATTTTGCTGGAGATATACCTCCGTCCAAAAAAGAAAACGTCGCATCTACATATTATTAATGTTAAGTTTCTAATTATGTTAATTAAAATTCTTTGTTATGTACCCAAAAAAAAAAGAAATTTAATTAATATAATTAGACACTTAAGATTAATAAAAATATATTAATGTATTAATTAATTAAATTATTTTAGAAATGACTTATTTATTGATGATAAATACTCACATAAAAATATAATAAATTTATTTTCTAAAAAAGAACTATTTTTTCGAATAACATTCTCTAAAATTCCATATATTTATTATTTATTTTCCATTTAAACAAATATATTTGTAATAGTTCTCTCTATTTGGAAAGTTTCTAAGGATGATAATTGGACTTGTTTCCACAAATTTTCGATCTGAATCCGTCTTGAATGGGAAGAATTCTTTTATTCTTGTTATGATGCACTCGAGAATAGTATGAATATGCCCTGCACTGATATATTATTTATTTATTTTATATATTATATATATAATATTTATTTATATTTTTAACATAACCAATAATTTTTAAAAATAATAAAATAAAGTATAATACTCATTTAAAAATAATATTTTTACTTAAAAAATTATGTTATTAACTAATTAAGTAAAATAATAAAAATAAAAAATATTTTTAATATTAAAATAAAATTTTAATAAAATTGGGAATCACATTTCAGTATGGTGCGAAGACAAATACCAATAGTTTTATCCACCAGAGACGGTAAAATCTACCCCAAACCTACTTCTTTGTCACTCTTGGAAGTTTCCATACTTATTTTGCTTTATTAAAGAATTATATAAGCTAAACAATCACAAAATTAAAAAAAGAAGTAATCAGAATTAAAAGTATATATATATATATATATATATATATATATATATATATATATATATACTTTTTATTACTTTTTTAATTCTCTTATTCATTCTACGAGTGATACATACTCTCACTTTTAATATTATATGATGCACTTGAAAAAAAATAAGAGATATGTATCACTCAAAAAATGAAAAAAAAATATAGATAAGGTAATAAACACTCATAATAGAAATTATTATTGGAAAATTGTAGTTAGTGGACTATTTTTAGAATAATATTTGAGTGGGTCTCATAACTCGATTTTGGAATGGTAATCCGGATATATGTTATTTGACATAAAAACTATGAATTGTGATATTCATATATTTGAAATGATGAATGTGTAAATAAGAAATTGAAGCTCAAAGTAAGCTTGGAAGTTGGAAAAATAGTTTATATATAGAAACTTATCATTACTTTGTTAATCTTGCGCATACGAATGTCGAGCCAAAATACCGTGGCATAATCCAATTTTTACATTTTGTATTTATTTCTAGAAATTTTTAAAGATCATCATGGCACAAGCTATCATGGCCGTGACAATTGGTCAATGTCACGCTCGCGATAGTGATAGGGTGAAACCTGTCACACACACGATGTTGTATCATGACAGTGAGCAAGTGAAACCTGTCGCGTCCACGACAGTGAGATGCCGGACAATTTTTCAAATTTTGACTTTTGAGTTCTTGCAATTTCTTGAGTTACAAAATTAAATATGCAGATTTAATTTTGATTAAATTGCAGCTATAATACATATTAAAACTATAATTATTTCTTCTCTCTTTCTTCTAGTATATATATATATATATATATATATAATTCTTTTTATTTTGGAGGTGTTTTTTCAGAATAAAGATTATTCGCCTCTTCTTCTTCCTTTCTTGTTGTGACAGAGAAACACCACTGTCAGTTTGCTCTGAGTAATTGTCGTGTGTTCAACTTTTTCTCTTTAATATATTGTATCCTATAAGATAAACATCAGTCGTCCTAAACACATGTGGTAGGGGGCGAATTTGTCTTAAGGACACTATATGAAACACATGCCTCAGATCTTTCTTTTTTGATCTTTTCTTGATGCTAAATTAACAATCTCCTTTATATTATATTTCCTAACAATCTTAAGACAAATTACATTTTTTTTGTTAATCTCAATATTTATTGGAATTGTAATAGTTCTTTTGTTCTATTTCAAAAATGGAGAACACGACATTTGCTGTCAATATTCTGGATGGTTCCCAAGGGCCATCAGCTATTATTGCACGAGTTATCTCCCCTTTTATACCTATTGTGGTGCCTGTGAATCATGGGAAGAAACCGAAAAAATTCAATAATTTGAATTTTAAGAAGTGGCAGCAAAAGATGTTGTTTTATTTGACCATCTTGAACCTTACATGGTTATTAACTGATGATGCACTTACTTTGAAGGAGGATGAACAAGATGTCCAAGTGAGGATGACCTATGATAATTGGCATCATTCCGATTTTCTATGTCAAAATTATATTATGAATGGGTTGCATGATTCGTTGTACAATATGTATAGTAGAATTAAAACTGCAAAATAGTTATAGTAGTCTTTGGACCGAAAATATAACTCTAAGGGTGTCGGGGTTAAAAAGTTTACAGTGGGACGTTTCCTTAACTATGAAATGGTGGATTCCGAAGCTGTGGTGAGTCAAGTACAAGAGTTTCAAGTTATCCTTCATGACATTCATGTGGAAGGGATAAATTTGAGTGAGACCTTCTAATTGGCTGTTATTATTGAAAAATTACCTCATAGCTGGAAGGATTTCAAAAACTACTTTAAGCATAAGCGAAAGGAAATGAATATTAGATTTCAAGTTGAAGAGGACAATAGAAGCTCCGAAAGAGATAGGAGGGAGTTGAATTCTTTCGAGGCAAAAGCAAACTTGAGTGAGACCTTTTAAGTGGCTGCTATTATTGAAAAATTACCCCATAGCTGGAAGGATTTCAAAAACTACCTTAAGCATAAGCGAAAGGAAATGAATATTGAATAGCTAATTGTTAGATTTCAAATTGAAGAGGACAACAGAAGCTTCAAAAGAGATAGGAGAGGGTTGAATTCTTCCGAGCCAATAGCGATTATTGTCGAACATGGACAAGATTTCAAAAGGAAGAAAACCAAAGATTTGAGATAGGACCTAAATGTGGAGTTTTTAAGAAGAAATTCCAAGGCAAGTGCTTCAATTGTGGCAAAATGGGTCACATGGCTTCTGATTGTAGGCTTCCAAAGAAAAAGAAGAGCAATGAAGTTGATCTATTGCAGAATGTTACTCAATAGTTCTCTGATATTAGTCTTGTTATTTTCATATCAGAGGTGAATCTGGTTGGGTCTAACCCAAAGGGATGGTGGATTGATACTGGTGCCACAAGACACATTTGCTTAGAACATGAGATGTTCTCTACTTTCAAACTGAAAAGTGGAGAAAAACTGTATATGGGCAATTCTTCCATTTTTGAAGTTCTTGGTGAAGGACAAGTGGTGCTGAAAATGATATATAGAAAGGAGCTGACTCTAAACAATGTCTTGTTTGTGCCTGATATTCGTAAGATTTTGGTGTCAGACTCACTGCTAAACAAACATGGATTTCGTATAGTTTTTGAGTCAGACAGAGTTATTGTCTAAAGGTGAAATGTATGTCAGAAAAAGGTATGCTTTTCATCGGCTTTTAAAACTTAATGTAATTATTGTGAAATATATGAATGAAAGCACATCTTCTATTTATTTACTTGAGTCTTTCAATTTATGGCATGGTAGACTAGGATATGTTAATTACAATGCCTTGAGAAGGTTAATTAACATAGACCACATACCTAATTTCTATATTGATTCAAAACATAAATGTGAAATTTGCATTGAGGCAAAATTAACATGATCATCTTTTCAAACAATTGAAAGAAAAACTGAACTACTTGATATAATATATAGTGATGTATGTGATTTAAAATTTGTTCAAATAATAGGTGATAACAAATATTTTTATCACATTTGTTGATGATTGTATAAAATATTATTTTATGTATTTGCTTAAAAGCAAGGGTGAGACTATAGATAAATTTAAACTCTATAAAATTGAAGTTGAAAATCAACTCAATAAGAAAATTAAGGTATTGAGAAGTGATTGTCGTGGTGAATATGAATCACCATTTGGAGAATTATGTACACAACATGGAATTATACATGAAACCACAATATCTTATTCTCCTCAGTCAAATGGTGTGGCTCAAAGAAAAAATTGTACCTTGAAAGAAATGATGAACGCAATGCTGATAAATTCTGGAATGCCTAAGAACATATGGAAGGAAGCCATTTTATTGGCTAATTATCTTTTAAATAAGGTGTCCCGCTGTAAGCAAGATAAAACTCCTTATAAATTATGGAAAGGAAGAATATCTTCCTATAAATATTTATGAGTGTGAGAGTGTCTTGCTAAAGTGGCTATTCCATTACTAAAAAAAATAAATATAGGCTCAAAATTAGTTGATTGCATATTCATTGGTTATGCACATAACAGTAGTGCTTATCGGTTTCTTGTACATAAATCGAAAATTTCTGACATACACAAGAATATGATAATGGAATCAAGGAATGTGTTGTTCTATGAACATAGATTTCCTTGTAAAACTTTAGAAGAGGAAAAATATCCAAACAAACTTTTGAGGCTATTACTGAAGATAGTCAAAGTCAAGATCATGTTCAGGAAGAAGAACTTGGTTTTGAAGTTGAACCAGCTAAAATAGAGCTTCGACGTAGTAAAAGAGCAAGGTTGGAAAAATCTTTTGGACCAAATTTTATGACTTACATGTTAGAGGAAAAATCTTAAACTTACATAGAGACTGTAAACTCTTCAGATGATCTCCTTTGGAAAGAAGTCATTAAGAGTGAGGTAGACTTTATAATGCAAAATTATACTTAAGAACTAATGGACTTACCTCCAGGGAATAAACCCCTAGAATCCAAGTAGATCTTCAAAAGAAAGATGAAGGCAGATGGTTCAATTGATAAATATAAATCTAGGTCTGTGATTAAAGATTACAGAGAAAGAGAATGCCTAGACGATTTTGATACATATTCTCCTGTAACTAGAATAAATTCTATCATAATGATTATTGAGATTGATGCATTGCACAATCTTGAAATTCATCAAATTGATGTAAAAACAACTTTCCTAAATAGAGATTTAGATGAATAAATCTACATGATTCAACCTAAAGGTTTTATTATCCTAGGACAAGAAAAAAAGATTTGTATGTTAAATCTCTATATGGATTGAAACAAGTGCCAAAACAATGGCATGAAAAGTTTGATAATGCAATGTTGTCTCATGGTTTTAAAATCAATGAGTATGATAAATATGGTTACATCAAAGACACTAGTGATGGTTATGTCATATTGTGTCTGTATGTTGATGACATGCTCATTGTTGGTAGTAATGACAAAATGGTCAAGTCTACCAAAGATATGTTAAACTCAATATTTGATATGAAAGATATGAGACTAGCAGATGTGATTCTAGAAATAAGTAGTCCAGGAACTGATCATTGGAAATGAATTGTAAAAGTATTGAGGTACTAAAAGTATACTCGTGATTATGGACTGCATTATACCAAATATCCAGTTGTCCTGGAAGGATATATTGATGCAAACTGAATTTCTGATATAAAAGATTTGAAATCTACTAGAGGTTATGTGTTCATACTACTTGAAAATCTTCTAAACAAACAGTTATAGTCAGATCCACAATGGAATCTAAGTTTATTGCATTAGATAAATACGCTGAAGAAGCTGAATGATTACACTATTTCTTAGAAGAAGTTCTGAAATAGGGAAGTCTCGTGCTACCAATTTGCATATATTGTGATAGTCAATTTGTAATTGGAAGGGCACAAAGTAATATGTATAGTAATATGTATAATTGTAAGTCTAGACACATTCATCGTAGACATAATACCATAATACAATTACTCTCAACTAGGGTTATCGTTGTTGATTATGGAAAATCAAAGGATAATATTGCGGATCTGCTAACCAAATGGTTAAACAGAAAGTTAGTTGATAAATCATCGAGAGTAATGAGACTTAAGCTAATAAGATAGTAAAAAGTTTATACAAAAGAAAATCCAACCTAGTTGATTAGAGATCCCAAGATCTAGGTTCAATAGGACAACCTAATTATAAGGATATGGTGAGATCACTGTAGGGGTTAAACCAGTGATATTGTTAATTAAAAAGTTAAGGTTTGCTTTTAATGATATTTATGAGTAATATATCACATATGTAAGAGTGAAGTGGGGCTGCTTCAAAAGTGAATTGTCTGAAGCTTAATTCTCTAAAACTCTCACAGAACCAGAAAGATATTTAAGGCCAAAATGAACATACTAATGAGAACTTAATTGTGTCAAGAGAGATTCATGTGTGAAGTATATTTCTATTTGCTCATATAGTTGAATAGTTCAATGACATCATGTCAATTGGTTAGTAGGTAAATAAATATATTTTCATAAGGAAAGGTTCAAAGGGTAACACCTATCTATCCTGTGCAGGTTTCAATCGCTAAGCTCTATCACATAGTAAGACTTTGTTTGTCTTACTTTTTGTCCAATTTTATTTATGTGGGGGATTATTGAAAATTTGTGGTTAATGGACTATTTTGAGAGTGATATTCAGGTGGATCTTATAACTCAGTTTTGGAAGGATAACCTGGATATGTATTCTTTGACATGAAAACTATGAATTATGATATTCATATGCTTAAAATGGTGAATGTATGAATAAGAAATTGAAACTCAAAGTAAGCTCATTTCTAAGGAGAAGAAAATTTAAATGTGGGTAATCCCACATAGGAAAAATGGAGAGTTGAGATAAAAGTTTATATATAGAAACTCATTCTTATTTTGTTAAATGAGTAAAGTGGAAGACTCTCTCTCGCGCGTACAGACACAGGGGTACAAATCCACGAACCAAACAAAATCCAATGTGTGGACACGTGACTTGCGCACACGAATGTCGAGCCGAAATACCGTAACCCAATCCAATTTTTACATTTATTTTTATTTATTTATGGAACTTTTTTAAAGGTCATCGCAACACAAGCTGTCACGGTTGTGATGATTGGTTACTGTCGCACGAGCGACAGTGTGGCGCACCTGCGATAGTGAGAGGGTGAAATTTGTCACCCGCGTGATGTTGAGTTATAAAATTAAATATGCATATTTAATTTTGATTAAATTGCAGCCATAATGAATATTAAAATCACAATTATTTCTTATCTTTTTCCTCTAGTATATATATAGACGATTCTTTTCATTTTGGAAGTGCTTCTTTAGAATAAAAATTATTCTCCTCTCTATCTTCATTTTGGAAGTGCTTCTTCCTTTCTTGTTGCGATAGACAAACATCACTTTCAATTTGCTATGAGCAATTATTATGTGTTCAATTTTTGCTCTTTAATTTATTGTATCATGTGAGACAAACGAAAGTTATCATAAACACCTGCAGTAAAGGGCGAATTTATCTTAAAACAGTGTGGCGCACCTGCGATAATGAGAGGGTGAAATTTGTCACCCGCGTGACATTGAGTTATAAAATTAAATATGCAGATTTAATTTTGATTAAATTGCAGCCATAATGAATATTAAAATCACAATTATTTCTTATCTTTTTCCTCTAGTATATATATAGACGATTCTCTTCATTTTGGAAGTGCTTCTTTAGAATAAAAATTATTCTCCTCTCTATCTTCATTTTGGAAGTGCTTCTTCCTTTCTTGTTGCGATAGACAAACATCACTTTCAATTTGCTATGAGCAATTATTATGTGTTCAATTTTTGCTCTTTAATTTATTGTATCATGTGAGACAAACGAAAGTTATCATAAACACCTGCAGTAAAGGGCAAATTTATCTTAAAGACATTATGTGAAACACATATCTCAGATCTTTCTGTTATGATTTTTTTCTAATACTAGATTAACGATCTCCTGTATATTATATTTCCTAACAATCATATAATTCAAATGAAAATTTTATATTATGTATTGAGTCTATTGACCACTTGGACTAAAAATATGGAAAAGAAAAAACTCAAATAAATGTGGACATATGAAACTCAATTAATAACTATGGTAAGGAGAAATTCAAACTAAATATAAATTAGAAAAATTCAAATAAATGTGGAAAGGAGAGATATATAAATATGAAACATGAAATTCAATGTCAATTAAATCGGTCACGGGAAGATCGAATTTTCTGACCCATTAAATTCAGCAATTTTTACTATTTTATTCCATAATAAGTTTTATAATTTCATATAGAAGGCATCAATTTTAAAATGATGCTATTAAGACACACTTTCAATTTTCCACTTTCACGATTCTTTTTACGTGGATCATGGACAAAATATCAATTCCATTAAACTAGATTTATTTAATATTTTTAACTTTAGAAATAAAATAAAAGTAATTATCACTTTTAGGCTTATCAAACGAATTGGATCATTATTTGTTTTAAGTTAATTTTGAGAGCAATTCAGATCTACAACCTTTTAAATTGGACCAGCTCGGTCCAAAAATAAAACAATGTTCAATTTAGGTTGAATTGTTATAGGTTAATGTTAATTTTGGGTCTGATTCGAGTTAAGATCTCTTAAAAGTAAGGGTGTTAATAATGAACATCACACGAATCCAACACAAAATTAGCAAATTAGGATTGAGATTTATATTGTTCATGTTACAATTGTATCAATCCGATAAAAAAAATTATTGTGTGGTATTACGGATTGATTAGCTAACACAAAAATCACATTTAATTTATTAATAATTTGTATAATGTTGGATTAATATGTTTATAATCATATATATATATATATATATATATATATATATATATATATATGTATACATTAACTAAATTATTAATTGACTAAATATGCATAATAAGAAATATCTAGTAAATATTAATTTATTCCAAAAAATTAACAAAGATTAATATTGTCAATTTAATTATATAAATTAATGAATATTGTCAATTTAATATTGGTTAACTATATTTGAACTTTTTTTAATTTAAAATTGATATAATGAATTTTATTTAAAATGCTAGCTAAATAAATTGTATCATTATTTATTATATTGAGTTATAATATGTTAATAGATCATATGATCATATTATACTTATTCAATTCAATTTATTTGATTATTATCGTATCAAAATATGATATAAATATGATCCATTAATACACATTGTCACTTCTATTTAGAAATTCATTGTATCCAAAAATAAAACTATTGTTTCATTTTTTTTATATATAACTTATTTTATTGTTTTACTAAAAAATTATGCTAAAGAAATATAAGCGAACGTCATTATAATTACTTCCAAACAATTAATACTTTCATAATTATAGGAAATGAGATATATGAAAATAAAGTTTGAAATTTTTATGATTTATTGGATTGAAGGAACTATATATTTAGTTTGGTAAAATATTAAAATATACATTACAAAATTACAATTAAAATATGTAAATGCAACTACGCAGAATCCAACTAATTTATTTTGGGATTTTAACCGGAAAATTAGTCCTTTTTTTGTTTGTAATTAAATAAATTCTAAGATTTATCAATAGCTATCGTACATGCAATACGTGAAATTTAAAATTTTGTTAAATTTTACGGTTCATTAAATATATATCTAAGAAAACTATATATATATATATATATATATATAGAGGAAAATAAACATAAAAGACTGTAATTAAATCGAATCAAATAATTAAATAAAAAATATAGAAATCAACTCTACTATTGATTTTTTAGATTCGGATTATGACATACTCAAAAATTTATGGTTTTAGACAAAAGTTAATTAAGAGTCTCTTTAATATTATGAACAAAATTTTTAAAGTTTAAATTTTATTTTTCTTGTTTTTTGTAATGCAAAATCATTAATTAAAGTTTTATATTTAAGTTTAGAAATCAATTTTTTTAATATAGCCAAATTACTGACATTGTTGAATGTTAATGTAAGAAACTATAGCACTTAATTTATATTATTCTGACTGCAATTTCTGATAATACTTTATAATTTGATATTATTATCTGCATTAAAAATAATAAAAAACACAAAGTACATTTAGAAAATAAAAAAGAAACTAACCTTAAGTAGATGAATTATATTAGATTAAAATGGAAAAATGTAAAAAGTAAAATTGAAAAAAAAATTGTTTTCTTTATATAGTTTAAGAGAGATAGAACTATTTAAAGAGAAAAAGAGAAACAAAAACTACATAATAAATATTTAGGGATTAATTTTTTTATATAAAGCTAAAAATTAATTGTATTTAAGTTAATCTGTTTGTCCATTGTTTAACCAATAAAAACTAAAATTATCTATAAAATTAAGTCAATTTTTAATATTCCGATTCAAACTAATTAATTATTAATAATTATCTATTTAAATTTAATATTATATATTCAAAATCCAGTAAAATTATAAATTTATTTTTTTGTATAATTAATAATAAATTTGAGTTTCAAAGGAAAAAATTAGGGCCCTTCAAAATTTGCAGACCCTAAGAAAACTATATATATATATATATATATACTGTTTTTTAAAGTATAAATAATGAGGAGAAAAATAAACAAAAAAACACCCAAATAAAATGAATGAGGAACGAAGAAATCAAGAAAGGGCAATTCCGTGAAATGAAGGGAGAAGTTGTAACTGGACGTTTTGTTTAGGCATTAAAATTATTCCCGTGATGCCAGATGAGGATGAGGATGATGCAAGTGTTGACCTTTTCCTTTTATTTTACTTTCGCAGCCTTTGCAAAGTTTATCTTAATCACGAAATCCAACTCAAAAGTCAGAGTAGGAAAGTTCCATATCAAACGGAAAGGGAATCAGTTAAAATAAGGACACGTTTTATATTTTTAATTATGTCATTTTATATCTAATTTGGGATTATATTAATCATTAATTATAACTAAATTCAAAAGGAAAAGACAGAATTAATCATTTAATTATAACCAATTCAAAAGGAAAAGACAGACAGACAGTGTACTATATTCCACAATAAAATTTCTAAAAAATTTGTACCCGTCTCAAAATGCTAATTCTTTTTTGATGTGATATTAAAATTAAAAAACATTCATTAGTAATTTAATATAAAACCATTGTATAAAATTTCTTATCAATAATTAAAGTATGGAATAAAATTGAAAAAATTAAAAAAAGTTGTATTATTTTGACCAAATGAGTAATTTTTTAGAATAAAACTTTTTTCAAAATAGAAATATTTTGGGGTGGACGAAATTATTATTATTATTATCCACTTAAAAAATAGCAGGTACAAACTGACACTTTCTAAAATTATATTTTAAAAGAATCACCCTTTAATTATAGAAGAAATATTGCCTAATTCAATATATACAGTGCCCATCATTAAAATTAAAAAAAATACTTCTATTATATAACGTATTGCACCGTGTATATGATAATGTACAGAGAAGAATTTTGATAATGTGTAACGTGTCACCGAATCTTCCTTAGCGAACATCCTAGTCTAGGATAATATATATATATATATATATATACTGGTAAGCAATTTTAGCTTGGTCGTTGAAGAGAATGATGTGCAATTATAAGTAATAATTAATAGATTAATATGTCATAAATAATTATAGTAACTATAATATTTATTAAACAGATTGAGCATGAATCAGTAAAAATTTAAATAGTAAGATAAATAAATAATATAAAAGTATAAAAAAAGTGAAATATATAATTTAACATTATATAATATATAGTAAAAAATAGTAAAAACATCATTTTCTTTATAAAGAAAAAAGTAACAAAATATAAATTAAATCTTAGATTAATGGTTCTAATATAAATTGATTCAGGGTAAATGCAATAGTTATTAGTATACAGTAGAGAAGTTTACATAATAATATTACATAACATATAATTATCCTCAGTTTTTAATTCCAAAGAACTTCAATAGCTACTTAATATTTACTCAAGTGAAGTTAATAGCTCCAGTAGTTCTGAAGAAAGAATTTCAATCTTTAGTCTTGACTCACAGGAACCGGATTACAATTTTGAATTGTAAATATTATAATTATGTAACTATAATCAAGTACGATATAATTATGTAATAATGACGTAAAAAAAAGTTAAGAAGAAAACAGTTATTCAACAAGAAAAATTATTATCAAAAGACGACAAAGAATTATCTATCAGCAACAACTTTTCAAGGACAGCTCATCAACCTCTATTATCACAAGAAAACAAAAGAAAATTATTTTCAGCCATCAACCTTATCAACAATTGTCAATCAGAAAGAAAATATCTTCAACAGCTATGTATTCATTTCTATAAATAATTATTTTGATTATTGAAAGGGGAAGTTTTTAGAGAGAGCCATCTTTAGAGTCTTCAGAAAAGAAAACACCATTCTAGAGAAAAAATTCAAATGCCCTCTTGTAATTTTTACTCATTTATATTCAAAATCTATCGACCTACAACTTGTATTTTCAAATCTGTACAAACACTCTACTCAAGAAATTTGTGTATTATCAATCAGATTTTAATAAAGGTATTTTTTAATCCATTATGAGTTCATTTTTGGAAAGTTTTATTACTGCATTATCTCTTCTTGATTTTTTTGATTTAACAGAACTCATGGCTCTCAGACATGCACTGTATTATTTTAAAAATAAAGTTGAACAAGAACATGCATATAGTCATTACGAGCATATATTTTGTGATTGTAATGAACATATAAGAAGAATCAATTTTATTAATACTATTATTTCTTGTGTTGATGTTTTTATTAGAAATTTTAATCATTAAAATAAATCTTTATTAAGTTTATAGGTTGGAAACGAGAGCTGATAGGCTAATGGCTGAAAGGGCGGATATTAGAGACCGCAATGCTCTCGACACAACACTACGAACCTAAATAAGGATAATAATGATTATTATCCTTATTTAGGTTCGTGGCGTTGTCTCGAGAGCACAACGACCTCTAATATCCGCCCTTCAGCCAGTAGCCTATCAGCTATCGTTTCTAGCCTATAAACTTAATAAGAATTTATTTTAATTATTAAAATTTCTAATAAAAACACGAACATAAGAAATAATAGTATTAATAAAACTGATTCTTCTTATATGTTCATTACAATCACAAAACATAAAACCAGTTTGACAAATCTGCTGATAATTTATTGGAAAAATAGAAAAACCATGAATGATTATAGTTTCTTAATAAAAATTTTTATACCATGCGACTTGATAATCATAATAATTATACTTTTGTGGAGTAAAAATATTTGAAAAATATTTGCTAGTGTGAATCTGCTGATTCCACCTAAGAGAATAAATTACATCTAAAATTTTCACTTTTGAATAATTTATTTTGGTTGGATCAGCTTTATTAAAATTATGCTCAATTTCTACTGATCCAGTATCAATTAAAATATACTGATAAAATTCACGAGTTCTTGAAAAATCAGATTCATGAAATGAAAATTTTAGGATATAAAAACGAAATAAGTCTAACAAATCCTTCAGAGGCCAGAGATGTCTCTTCATCATCCAGAGTTTTAACAAACAGTTTAGTCTGATGAAGAATATAGCCTGAAGATGTCATTGATGGACTTTGACTAGAACTTGGGATTGATGGGCTTTGATTATATGGGTTAGGGGGCCTTATTAAAGCTGAGGTGAAAGAAGGTCTGGACTGAATAGATGAAGATCTAGGCCTTATAGGATAAAATGAGTTCTGACTTACTAGAGGGGTTAATCTTGAGGTAGATGGGCTAGAAGTTTGGGTTGGACTGGTTGTGTTATTCTGCTTATCATATGTAGCTCGAGTGAGGATCTGTTTATTAGAATTGTTTTGACTAGTATTTAGTTTTCTTGTAAAAATTCGCGTGAGAGAAAATCAGGTAAATAATTGTTTTCTCCTTTAATAAAATCAAAATTGCTTAACAATATTTGCCATCTTGCAAAAATTTGTTCTGAAACTAAATTTTGAATATTTTTTTCTAAAACATATTTTGCTGCCAAACAATCAATTCTTAATAGAAACATTTTTAAATATAAATCATTTTTAAATTTTTTAATGTATAAAACAATACGTAAAATTTCTTTTTTAATTGTTGAATAATTCACTTGAGTAGGATTCCAACATCCTGGATTCCAACATCCTGAATAATATCTAACTAAACTCTCTTTATTATTAAATCTCTGCTTAAGAATACCTCCAAAACATTTATCACTAGCATTAGTTTTTACTATAAGAAATGCATCCGTGTGAGGTAAACTTAGGCATGGTAAATTCTTAACTCTAGATTTTATCTCCTTAATAATCTTAATATGCTTATCTAACCATGGTTTAGGGTTTTTCTTAAGTCTATCATATAATGATTTGCATAGAATTCCTAAGTCCTTAAAAAACTCATGAACATAATTCAGACATCCTAAAAATCTTTGTAACTGTTTCTTGTCTTTTATTTCATCTGAAAATTTATTTGAAAATTCTAAACTTCTAATAATAGGTTTGATGGTTCCTTAATATATATCATGACCTAAAAATCTTATTTTTGTTTGAAATAATTTCATTTTAGATTCTGATACTGCCATTCCATTAGAATGTATTACATTATAAAATTTTTCTAAATGTTGTTTATGTTGACTAATTGAATTTGAAAATATTAATACATTAGCTATGTATGCTATTGAAAATGTATTAATTGGTCTAATTATATCATTCATTATATTTTGAAATTTTGATGGTGCATTTTTTAATCCAAATGTCATTACGTTTAATTCATAATGTCCAAATGGTACATTAAATCATGTCTTGTATTTATCTTCTTCAGTAATTTGAATTTGCCAAAAACCTGATTTCATATCAAATTTGGAAAATATATTGGCTTCATATAATTTCTTTAATAAATATCTTTTATTAGGTAAAGGGTATCTTATCCATTGTAGTACTTTTTTTAAATGTTTATAATTAATTACTAATATAGGAGTACCTTTTTCAATCTCTGCTGCATTCATTACATAAAAAGCAGAGTAAGACCAAAGTGACTTAGAATCTCTCATTAAACCCCTTTTCTTTACATCTAATATTTCTTGCTGACAAGTTTTTTCTAATTTTTGACTCATATGTATCGCTTTTAATTTAGTTGGTATTTTGGTTTCATTAAAATCTTTTATATATGGTAGACTTACTATATGCTGCTTCCTATTCCAAAATGCATTTGGTATTAGGGCACATATGTCCAACTTAAAATTTTCTTCTAGCCTTTTAATTTTCTGTTGAATCTCGGGTGTTCCTAATTGTTTATCTATTCTTTTAATATTTATTTTCTTTGATAATTGTTTCATATGTTGCCTTTTGTTTCTTATTAAATTTATTTTTTGAATATTATTCGCTTGTAACCAATTAACATCTTTTGTCTTAATAGGAAATGAAAATTCAAACATTATCTTTTTTCCTATAATTTTTGTACTTATACCTTTTTCTGAAACTGTAAAAGGATATATTATTGTCATAAAAAGTGTTCCTAAAATTATATTAGTATTTAAATTTTTTACTAGAATAAAATTAGTCTTAAAACAATATCTTTGATTACATATATCTACATTAGATAACTTATAATTTACTATTAACCTAGATCCACTTGCAGTATGCAATCTCTCTGATGTTTTTTCATAATACTTTGTAGGTATAAGTCCTTCTTGAATACAGTTTTGATCAGCTCCACTATCTATTAGAGTTGTAGTGACTAAATGTTTATCGTTTATTATTAAATTTATTTTAACATACCATTTTTGATAATTTACCTTTTGTATGCTATTAACATATTCTGTCGAATCACTAATTCCTATCTCCTGTTGTTTCATTAAACTTTCTAAATCTTTAGCTAGAATTTCCCTTTCTAATCTATTAACTTTTTCTTTTAATATGTCAATTTATTCTTTTAATTCTATCTTAATATTTCTAACTTCTTCCTGTAACTCTTCTATTCCTAGAGATTTAGTAGTCTGTTTAAATCTATTACAGATTTCTTGAAAATTATAAGGTTTAAAATTTTTTGATTTAGAAGTTGTTCCTATTATATCTTTTAATTTCATTAAATATGACCTTTTAATTTTTGGATCATCTATTTTTTCTATAACATCTAATAAAAATTCTTTTTCAGTATTTAACATATTAATACTATTACAATTGCATGGTCCTAAATAATCACATTCAACTTCACTATTTAATTCTGATTCTGATTCTTCATTTAACTGATTTAAATCATTTTCTGAATTGTCTGATAACTCATCATCTTGATTACTTTCTGATTCTCCTTCATTAATAAATATTTTTAAAATCTTATCCTTTAATTCTTATGATATTTCTAATTCATTAATTCTTTATTTTACTCTACAGTTCTTAGCATAATGTCCTATCTTTCCACATTTATAACATATTATAATATCTTTTTGTTTCTGATTACTTTTTTTTATTAGACTTCTATTTACTAGATGAAGGTTTGGACTTATAGACTTTATTCTGACTAGTTTGTCTGGGCCTTGAATAGTACTTTTTATTATTGGGCCTATATTGAGTTCGTTTCTGTCTCTGTTTCCTATATTTTTTAGATATAGAAGATGGGGCCATAATAGTTTCATAACCATATTGCTGACAAAAATCTCCTAATTCTTTTCTACTAGAAATTGAATATCTTTTTAATTTTGCTTTTAATTTTAAATCAGAACATATTGTCAATCCTTCATTATTAATGTAATTAATTATATGTCCATAAGTCAATATATCATATGATATTAAATTATTATGATCAGCTTTTAATTTATTTCTAACTCTTTCTGCAAATAATTTAGGTAATCCTACAATAAATTTTTCTTTCCAATAAGCATGATTACAATATGTCCTAGTAAAGACCTTAGTTAAAAATACATCTTTATACCATCTAAAATCTTGTAATTTTGGGCAAGTTAAATTCAATAATATTTATGAGTTTCTAACTTGATATTGACTAGGGTCTCCTACAAAATATTTCATAATAGTGAATATTAAAGTATTTATTATATCATCTATTTGAGTTTGCATTTGAGTATTATTTTCAGTTTTTACTATAATTTTCTTTGTTGATAATATCATTTCCTTTTGATCTATAGTGACATAGTAATCTCACAACCCCTTCAATTGACCAGTGAATCCTGATATAATCATCTGGACAATTGAAATATCATCATTACCATTAGCTTTATAAGAACTTGTTGCCATTGACATTTCTTGTAATAAATTTAAAATTTGATACTCTACTAGTCCATTTATATTCCATTCATATATTGATGTTACATCATACTTAGCTTGAATGACTTGAGCACGTTCTTCAAATTGAGTATCTGGTGGGGTTGGCTTTGGATAATAATTTTTTATTTTTGTTGTATAAGATTTTGAAGTGCTTCCAAAATGTATCTTATTAATATTTATTTTTTCTTGAAATTGATTTTCAATTTTCTCTAATTCATAATCTGTATTAAATGTTTCTGATATAACAGCTACATATTTATCTTTTGATTTACTAGATCCAGTTTCTTATATTATTATAGGTTTTTTAGAAATTTCTAATTGATTAGTTGATTTTCTATTCTTTGTAATAAAGTTTAATTTGATCCTAATTTAATTTCTGAACCTGAAGAGAATTCAAAAGGTTTAAATAAAAGTTTCTCTGGGGAAATTTCAATTGATTTAGGGGTTAATAATTTTAGTTGAACTAAGGTTTCAACTCTGTCTAACTGTTGTGCTATAGTTGATAATATTTTATTTATATAATTTTCTTGTAATTGAACATGTTTGATTTCTGTTAATATAGCTCCATCCTTACTTTCTAAATTTACACTCTTAAGTGGCATAGCCATATAATTTGTATCTTCATGTTTAAATATTATTTTTTTTCTAAAGGTGTGTGTACTGATACTATTTCTTCTTGATTTGTTGTAGTCTATATTCTAGCTATTTTAGTATGAACATTTACTGTTAAAAATAGATATTTTATTTTTTTTCACAATGACAATAAATTTCAAACTGTTTAAACAAAAAATTTAGATTTTAAACAGAATACTAGGGCAATAGCTATAATATGCAAAATCTATTATAAAGTAATGACAACCACTTTAAATCCTAAAGCTAAACATATTTTATTAAGAGATGAAACTTTAATATTTGAAGGAAATAAAATACATTTTAATACTCAAATCCCCAAAAGACTAAAGTGGAATGAAGTAACTAGATCATGAACATGGAAATTAGCAGAGATGTTAGAACCTCAAAAGGTAGACATAAATAATCAAATATCAAGTATTGTAGAAAAAAATGATGAATCTGTAAAAATTTTATTTTTACCAGATCAATCATTTTCATCTAAGGTATCCATTTATTCAAATAATGTACCTTATACTAGTTCAATACCTAGAAATATACCTGCAAAAGATTTAAGATTAAAAGAAGTATATTTTACAGAGACTATTCTAAAACCTACATATATTTCAGATAATAAATCAGATGATTCATTATCACCTACAAGATCTCAAATGAAAACTTTTTCTCAAATAAATTAATCTAATAATTAAATGGAAAAATTCGAAATTGATAAAAAAATTTTAAAAAAATGATTTACAGGCAGAACATAATAAGTTAAAAAGAATTTGATATTTTAATTCATTCTCTAAAAAAGAATTAGAAGAATTTAGGGCAAAATGGTCTGATTATAGTTATAAATAAAAATAGAAAATTATGCGAATAAGTGGAAGGGTGAAAGAAAGAGAGAAAAAGAATATCATTGATATATGATTCCAATATGTAAGGTCGATGAGTAATTTTTTAGAATAATTTTTTTTAAAATAGAAATATTTTGGGGTGGACGAAATTATTATTATTATTATTATTCACTTAAAAAATAGCTAGTGCAAAATGACACTTTCTAAAATTATATTTTAAAAGAATCACCCCTTAATTATAGAAGAAATATTGCCTAATTCAATGTATACAATGCCCATCATTAAAATTAAAAAAAAAATATTTCTATTATATAACATATTGCACCGTGTATATGATAATGTATAGATAAGAATTTTGATAATGTGTAACGTGTCGCCGAATGTTCCTTATATATATATATATATATGTGTACATAATTGGTAAGCAATTTTAGCTCGGTCGTTGAAGAGAATGAAGTGCAATTATGAGTACTACTTAATAGATTAATGCGTCATAAATAATTATAGTAAATATAATATTTATTAAACAGATTGAGCTTGAATCAGTAAAAATTTAAATCGTAAGATAAATAAATAATATAAAAGTATAAAAAAGTGAAATATATAATTTAATATTATATAATATATAGTAAAACATAGTAAAAACATCATTTTCTTTATAAAGAAAAAGTAACAAAATATAAATCAAATCTTAGATTAATGGTTCTAATATAAATTGATTCAGGATAAATGCAATAGTTATTAGTATACAGTAGAGAAGTTTACATAATAATATTACATAACATATAAATATTAATAAAGTTTAACAAAAAAATATATAGTGAAATTTAGATACTTCTTTATTTTTGTCTTCCACTTTCATTTGCTATATATTTATAGCTATCATATGTGTCCTCACCAAGTAAATATAATATGATGGGGTATTGTTTCTCCTACAATTATTATTTTATGTGTTGGAGCCAATATGTATAAATAACTATTTATTTATTTTTAATAATGTACATGATTGTATATGTTTAATACGTCTCTTTATTTATTTATTTATTTATTTTGACTCATTTGTAATGCATCTTATGTCTTAATATCAGTTTTCTTTGTTCCATTTTGCTATTATTTTTTCCATAGACAGTTCATCTCAATTTTTCCGTTAATAAAAAAATAGTTCAAAAAGAGAGTATTCCGAATAGAGATAAGACAATAATCACTACAAGAAACCACATATTTTATAAGGAATTTCTTTACCACGTACAAAGTTTTGTCACAATTTATTAAATAACAATTACGAATTTCATAATTGTCAATATAACATTCCCTTTTGTGGTCGTCACTATAAATCTATTATGTTGTCACTAATTACCATATTTAATGACAATAAAAAAATTTATCATATAAACTTTTAGAGGTAAAATTGTACACTAAAATTTTGAAAAAAATATTTCAATGACAAATTCATAGTAATTGATGACGATATTTGTTGTTACCGAATTTTTCTTTTGATGACAACGTTATAATTTGTCAATATTTTCATATTCGGCCCCGTCAATGAACCAGAAAATATAGAGAGTCAAGGGTTAAAGGTTCAATCAGGGTTGAACCGGTCAAAATAACTCTTTTAAAATATAATATTTAATATGTTTCATGCATAATCAAATGTGAAAAGTATATAAAATGAACATGTTTTATGTAAAATAGCATATTCAAAATATTAAATATTTAAATTCAAATTTATACACAAAATATTTTCAAGTATAATAATATTTATATTTATATGTTATCTAAT
Organism: Triadica sebifera; assembly: GCA_023653625.1. Classification (NCBI taxonomy): domain Eukaryota; kingdom Viridiplantae; phylum Streptophyta; class Magnoliopsida; order Malpighiales; family Euphorbiaceae; genus Triadica; species Triadica sebifera. The sequence goes on along the minus strand of CM042898.1, from coordinate 9,837,788 downwards.
AAATAATAGAATTGCTTTTTTCGTATATATTTTAATTTTTTAAAAATCATAATAAATAATAGTTTTCAAGAAACAATATTCAACATGCATTAATTTCTCAAGTAAAATATTTTTTTATAGAAATAAAATAATTTATATAAATTTTTTTATCATAATGTATAATCATATTTAAATATTTCAAATAAAATATAATGTTTGCATTTACATTTATTAATTTAATAAACAATATAATTAATTAAATTATTTATATCCTATATGAAAAAGATTAAAATACAAAGCCAAACGATAAATTTTGTCTAATAACATCCATAATTGTAGTTATTAGACAAATAAAATAACTAAAATTATTTATTCATATATTTTTTTGTTTTTAAAAATTAAAATAGACTATATCTTTAAAATAATTTAAATTATATCATGTATTTATTTTTTCAATTTAAATAATATTTTTGATAAAAATAATAAAAATTATTAAAGAGTGGTATAAACATTAAGATACATAAGAATACCAATGGGTGTGTTATGGCCCAGTGGCCCATGGTGGATCATTTAAGTTGAAGTTGCAGGGTTCAAATCCCTGCTCTGCTCCCTTTTCTAGTTTTTTTACAAATTTTCCACTATATAGCTAAAAATTGGGATCGATTTGGCTGACTAGACCGATCAACTGACCATTCATGGTTTTTTCGGTCCAACAGGTTGGGTCGGGTCAGGCCAGGCCCACCAATTTTGTGAAGTATCCGACAACTGACAGGACAAACAAGACGACAACAGATGGGAGGCAAGCCTTTCCAGCAAACAACCTGTAACATCCTTGACCTTCCCCATATGCATTTCATTTGAACATATGCATCTTCCATATAATCCAATTGAACACGTGCATTTCATACATATTTTCTTAGAAACAAGTTCATGGCACGCACTAGCTACGTGTCCTAGTATTTGACAATTGTATCGAGTCACACGTGTATCCTTATAACCTAAATGATGATAACAAAGTATTAGAAGTGAATTGAATAAGGTGACTAAATTAAAGTAAACAAAATGACTAGATTAAGATTAGTTAACATTTACATTGTTAATTTAGTTAAATCAGGCCAAATGATTAAGTTGTATTATTGTGTGAATTAGTGGAATTACATATATATGTAAATAATAATAAAAACAAATATAACATAAAATGAAAATGAAACAAAAAAGAAATAGAAGAGAAGAGAAATGAGAAATGAGAAGAGAAAAGAGAAGAGAAGAAGAGAAAAAGAGAAAAAGGACAAAAAAAAAGTTGGCTTTACCTTCATCTTTCTTCCCCATTTCTGCCTTCTTCTCCAGCCCGACTTCTTCTTCAATTTCCTCCATTTCAGACTTCAATTCTTCCTTGTTTCACCTATTTTTTTTCACCAAATTGATCCTTTGCAAGTTCGTTCTTGGTAAGTAATCAATTCTTATTGCTATTGGGTTGATTTGAGTTGCTAAGGTTCAATAATAGGCACTGAATTGCACCCCAATTTTGATGCATATAGAAATTAATTATGGAAAAATTTAAAACCCAAAAGGTGTTCCTTTATGTCTTATATTTATGGATATGTAAACGGTTTTGCATGATTTGGTGTATAGGAAGAGAAATCCACTCTCTACTAAAACTGGTCAGGGTGTGAATCCTAACCAAGTTAGCTACTGTGTTCTTTGATTTCGAATATGTTAAAGCCATTATTTGAAGTATCTCAAAACCTAACAGTTGTAGATATATATGTTTTGTATCTGTATACCAAATTTGAGGTTCATAGGGCTTGTAAATGTTGTGTTATGGGGAATGGAACCGTGACTATTCTATGGTTTAAACTGCTTACTTAGTGCCCTGGGCAGATCCAGCAACTTGTTTGGCTCATTTGAGCTTGGTAGAGCTCGATTATGTAAATTATCAAAACATAAATGTTATAGGTATATGAGATAAATTGTGGTACCAATTTCAGCTTAATTGGTTATGTATAGACTAAGTTATGGCCTTTGGAAGTCATATTGGTCCGGAAGCCAATTCTATTCTGGACCAGTAACATATTTATTATAATATAAAGCCCTTAGAGACATAATTGATAAAAGTTTTAAACATAAAATATGTTCCATATGAACCCATATAGGTTTCTGTAAAGTTTCATTAAAATAGTACTTATAGATTATAAGGTATGATGAACCTAAATGAGTACCCTGAAACTGCCTAAAGGCAGAAAACAAAGCAGAACACAAAACACACTTAGAAATTCCACTAAATATTGTAAAATGCTCCAATTGGTCTAAACTTTTAATATGTTTTGTAATTATATGTTAGTTGTAATTAGGAATAAGAATTAGATTAATTGGTCAAGTATAAAAAACGTTATAGGCTAAACAGTCCCCTAAGGTCACACTGCCTCATAGGAAAAATCTTAACCATTGACATGAACAATGCATATTAATTTGTTTAAGCCACATTAAGTCTCCCTAATCATGAGTTAATCGATTATATTTTCATATTAGGCTCGCAACATATTGGAGACCCACAAGGAATGGATAGACAATAAGTTAGGGGTCAGAATCAAAGGAGAAAGGTGAATCTAATTATCGATTGAATTCTTTAGTGCAAATGTGATTCATATGATTGTCATGATTGGTTCTTGATAATGTAATGATGGATAATTTGTGACATTGTGGTACATATAAATGGTATACTTGTGGTATATTTGAAGTATATGTTTGACATATGTGATATATATACATGGTATATGTATAGTATATGCAAGGTATATGTATAGTATATGCAAGGTATATGTGTGGCATATGAGGTATATATGTGGTATATGTATATTATATGTGATAAGATACAGTGGTTGATGAATGTTTAAATACAAGTGCATATGCATATGGACTAAAAAGGCGTTGTGACTAGTTAATCGATATTGTAAAGTAAAAGAAGAGGCCTATGGCCTAACAAATGTGCAAATGAAACAAATGATCAAGCTAGCTAGCAAATGCAAATGCAAATGTTCACATGGAAACCCGGGGCAATGTTTGTTTAACTTAGTCACAACAAAATAAAATAAGCAAAGCATTTGCATACGTAAGGAGTAATGATTATATGTTTCAAATTTATTGATATTTATATGATACTGATGAATGGAATGGAATACATGGTATGTATTGGATTTGTGATTTATTATTATGAGTTATTCGGTACTTTAGAGCTCATTTGATGGTTATTCTCACTGAGCCGCAACTCATCAATTTGCATCATTTTTTAGGTAAAGAAAAGTGATAGATCATTTGGAGTAGTGTATAGAAGACATGGAGCACAGGTCACTGGCCGAGCCTCATCACTCTCTCTCATTGCATTCCACACAAGCATGAAAATATGTCATATGTGTTTTGCATTTACGTGCTTGAATATGTATAATCATTTTGGAATGAGTCTAAAAATGTATAAATGAAAGCAACTCAAAAATACTTATGTGTAAAGTTTATGTTTTGATATATGTGATATATTATATTGTGGTGAAAACCTCAGTGTTAACTTTGCAAAGTCAGTGAATAATATTACAGGATATGAAAAAAATTTACTACTATTGTTAACAGGGTATTTTACCTTTCCAGTATGCTATGTATGATTACTTGATACAGGGATAGGTTATACTCAAATGCATAAGATGTGGTGTTACCTTTTTGGTATCAGAGCAGGGATAGGTTCCATGAGAACATGTATATGCATAAGAGCATGATAACATATGCATCCTATGTGTTGAACATTATGTAGTGACATAATTTCATTTATTTTAGGGACATCATAAGACATGATTCACCAAGGAGGGAGAGGTCGGCTGCAATGCATTCTCATGAGGCATCACCTCATTTATATAGAGATCAACCAGCACTAGGAGCTAGAGCTCCAGCACATGCATCATAGTCATCTCATGTAGAAGTACCCCATGAAAACCTAGAACAGGAAGTATATGGTCCTGAAATGTACAAGAAAAGACGTTATGACAAGCTGAGGAAACACGGTGCAATTGATTTCAACGGCACAACAGACCCAGCAGAAGCTGAGACATGGCTGAAAAGGACACAGAGGGTACTGAATATGATGAGATGTACTCCGGATGAGAAATTCAATTTTGCAGTATCCTTGCTGCAAGGAAATGCATATGAATGGTGGGAGACAGTCCCCGACAGTGATGCACAACCACCGGTGTTGACATGGAATGATTTCCTCCTGGAATTTCAGAACAATTACATGCCTGAAGCATATACAGATGAGAAGAGGAAGGAATTCCTGAATCTGAAACAGGGGAATATGTCTTTTGCTGAGTATGAAGTACAGTTTAATAAACTTTCCCACTATGCCACCTTCATGGTCTCTACTGAAAGAGACAAATGCAGGAAGTTTGAGGAGGGCTTCAAATATGAGATCAGAAATAGAATCACGACTACTGATCTTGATAATTATGCCAGACTCAGAGCTGCTGCAATCAGAGCTGAACGGTTAATGAAAGAAGCTGGGGAGTGACAAATTAAAAGAGCAGCACGTGAGTTCTTTGGTGAATCTAGTAGAAGGTCTGGAAAAAGAGGTAGATATATGCCTGCACAGTCTGGTAACAGAAATGGGTACTCCAGTTCTAGAGGTCGAGACATGACTTTCTCTTACCCAGGCAGAGGGTAGAGCCAATATGTTGAATAGAGGCCCACATGTAGTCATTGTGGTAGACAGCATACGGGCAAATGTAGAAGGCTCATAGGAGCATGTTATTTCTGTGGATCAATGGAGCACATGTATAGAGACTGTCCAAATAGAGCCAAACTAGCAGAGACCAGCAGAGGTAGAGGAGTATCTGAGACTACAGTTGAGGCACCGAGGGTCTACCCTACTAGTGGGACACAGGGCAGAGGAAGAGGCAGGGGCAGGACTGGTACAATGGGTAGAGGAGTAACCAGATCTGAAGGTCAGAGTTCTAGACCCCCTACTCAGGCCAGGGTGTTTGTTATGACTAGACAAAAGGCGGTGGATGCTCCCGAAGTAGTTACTAGTAATATTTACATTTATGATATGTTAGCATATGCATTGATTGACCCAGGCTCCACTCATTCATTTATATCATTGCATATGGCATCTAAACTGCATCAAACGCATGAGCCTTTGGGGATTGACATAAATGTGAGTACTCTATTGGGAACAGTGGTAGTTGTGAATAATGTCTGTCGTGATTGCCTGATATACATTGACAGAGCTGAGTTAATAGCTGATCTGATTTTATTGCCAATATATGAATTCGATGTGATACTGGGAATGGACTGGTTAACTAGACATCATGCAATAGTGAATTGCTTTACTAAGGAAGTAATTTTGGAATCACCAAACCAGGCAAGGGTATTATTTCTAGGTGAAAAAAAACTTGTGCCTACATGTCTAGTTTCAGCTGTAAAGGCATTTCAAATGATCAAAGGGGGATATGAAGCATATTTGGCATATGTGACTGATACTAGAACCACTAATAGCTTGCTTGAAAATATACCAGTGGTAAGAGAATTTACTGATATATTCCCAAATGATCTACCTGGTTTACCACCAGATAGAGAGATAAAATTCACTATTGAACTAGTATCAGGAACAACACCAATATCAAGATCACCCTACAGAATGGCCCCAGTTGAGTTGAAAGAACTGAAGGCCCAATTGCAGGAGTTACTTGACAAAGGGTATATTAGACCTAGTGTATCACATTGGGGAGCTCCAGTATTATTTGTTAAAAAGAAAGATGGAACAATGAGATTGTGCATCGATTATAGGCAACTGAACAAAATGACGGTGAAGAACAAATATCCATTGCTTAGAATAGATGATTTGTTTGACCAATTGCAAAGAGCCCAAATATTCTCCAAGATTGATTTGAAATCAGGCTATTACCAGCTGAAGGTAGCAGAAGCGGATGTTCCAAAGACTGCCTTTTGAACCAGGTATGAACATTATGAATTTTTAGTAATGCCATTTGGGTTGACTAATGCTCCAGCTGTATTTATGGCATTAATGAATAAGGTGTTTCAACCATATCTGGATAGGTTTGTGATAGTATTTATTGATGACATATTGGTGTACTCAAAGAATAGGGGAGAACATGAACAACATTTAAAAGTTGTGTTTCAAACTTTGAGGGAGAAACAATTATATGCCAAATTGAGTAAATGTGAATTCTGGTTAGATCATTTGGTATTTCTTGGACATGTGTGTCGTGTAAGGGCATAGAGGTTGCCCCAAAGAAAATTGAGGCTATGGTAAATTGGGAAGCTCCTAAAAATATTTCAGAAATGCGTAATTTTCTGGGTTTAGCCGGATACTATCGCAGATTTGTTGATGGATTCTCCTTAATTGCTATCCCTTTGACTAAATTGTTAAGAAAGAATGTGCCTTTCAAGTGGACTCCAGAATGTCAGAGGAGTTTCGATGAACTAAAACACAGACTAACCTCAGCACCAGTGTTAACTATCCCTATAGGTACAAGTGGGTTTACAGTATATAGTGATGCTTCTCACCAAGGCTTGGGATGTGTATTAATGCAACATGGTAAGGTGATAGCTTATGCATCTAGACAACTGAGACCACATGAGATTTCATATCCACTGCATGATTTAGAATTGGCTGCAGTTGTATTTGCATTAAAAATTTGGAGGCATTATCTGTATGATGAGACATTCCAGATCTTCACAGACCATAAAAGTTTGGGTTATTTGCTAACACAAAAAGAGTTAAACATGAGGCAAAGACAATGGTTAGAGCTATTGAAAGATTATGACTGTACAATTGAGTACCATCCAGGGAAAGCCAATGTGGTAGCAGATGCATTGAGTAGGAAGGCCAGTAGCAGTGTAGCTCATTTACAAACATCCTCTTTTCCATATTTGATTCAATTACGATCCATGAATGTTGAATTAAATATGCATGATAGAGGATCACTGGTTGCTACTCTTCAAGTCAGACCTATGCTAAAGGAGAGAATTAAAGAAGCACAAAGCAAAGATCCTGAATTATGTGAGAAAATTGATGTGGTAAGGTAGGGAAATAATACATAGTTTCATTTACAGAATGATACACTGATGTTAAAGTCACGCATATGTGTTCCAGATACTGAGAACTTGCATCAGGAAATAATGGAAGAGGCACACAATGCACCGTATGCAATGCACCCAGGGATGACAAAGATGTATCACAGTTTAAGGCCTCATTACTGGTGGCCAAGAATGAAGAAAGACATAGCAGAATATGTTTCCAAATGCTTGACATGTCAGCAGATTAAGATTGAACACCAAGTACCAATTGGTAAGTTACATCCATTGCCAGTGCCAGAATTGAAATGGGAGAAAATAACGATGGATTTTGTTTATGGATTGCCAAGAACCCCACGGAAAAATGATGCAGTATGGGTAATTGTTGACAGATTAACCAAGTCAGCACATTTTCTACCTATCAGATGGGGGTGTACACTCGAGAGTTTGGAAAAATTATATGTGAATGAGATAGTCAGATTGCATGACATTCTAATGTCCATTGTGTCTGATAGAGATCCACGGTTTACTTCACATTTTTGGGTGAGTTTACAAGATGCATTGGGAAAAAAATTGAATTTCAGCACTGCATTCCACCCACAGACTGATGGACAATCAGAAAGGACTATACAGACATTGGAAGAAATGCTTAGGGCATGTTTTATGGAATTCAGAGGTGCTTGGGATGAATATATAGCATTGATTGAATTTGCTTACAACAACCAGTATCATAGCAGTATCCAGATGTCACCATATGAAGCATTGTATGGAAGAAAGTGTCGAAGCCCTATCATATGGGATGAAGAAGGTGCACGTACATTAGAAGGGCCAGAGATAGTACAAGATACTGTGGATAAAATAAAAGTTGTCAAGAACAAGTTAAAGGCAGCACAGGACAGATAAAAAAGTTATGCTGATCAATATAGAAGGGAAATGGATTACGAGTTGGGTGAAAATGTATTTCTTCATGTATCTCCATGGAAAGGGATAATCCGATTTGGCAAGAAAGGTAAATTGAGCCCAAGATACATAGGGCCTTACGAAATTCTTGAGAAGGTCAGTCCATTGGCATACAGATTGGCGTTACCACTAGAAATGGCTCAGATTCATAATGTGTTTCATGTGAGCATGCTTAGAAGATACAGGTCAGATCCTACACTTGTACTTAAAGATCAAACCATTGAGATTACAGAGGACATGAGTTATATTGAGGAACCAGTGCAAATCATTGGATACAAGACTAAACAGCTAAGAAACCGAGAAATACCTTTAGTTAAGGTATCATGGCATAACCATTTACTAGAAAATGCAACATGGGAAACAGAAGAAAATATGAAAAGGCAATATCCACACCTATTTCCAGGTATTAAATTTTGAGGACGAAATTTTTAAAAGAAGGGGAGAATTGTAACATCCTTGACCTTCCCCACATACATACCCATATGCATTTCTTTTGAACATATGCATCTTCCATATAATTTAATTGAACATGTGCATTTCATACATATTTTCTTAGAAACAAGTTCATGGCACGCACTAGCTACGTGTCCTATTATTTGACAATTGTATCGAGTCACACGTGTATCCTTATAACCTAAATGATGATAACAAAGTATTAGAAATGAATTGAATAAGGTGACTAAATTAAAGTAAGCAAAATGACTAGATTAAGATTAGTAAACATTTACATTGTTAATTTAGTTAAATCGGGCCAAATGATTAAGTTGTATTATTGTGTGAATTTGTGGAATTACATATATATGTAAATAATAATAAAAACAATATAACATAAAATGAAAATGAAACAAAAGATGAGTCTAATTATCGATTGAATTCTTTAGTGCAAATGTGATTCATATGATTGTCATGATTGGTCCTTGATAATGTAATGATGGATAATTTGTGACATTGTGGTACATATAAATGGTATACTTGTGGTATATTTGAAGTATATGTTTGACATATGTGATATATATACATGGTATATGTATAGTATATGCAAGGTATATGTGTGGCATATGAGGTATATATGTGGTATATGTATATTATATGTGATAATATACAGTGGTTGATGAATGCTTAAATACAAGTGCATATGCATATAGACTAAAAAGGCATTGTGACTAGTTAATCGATATTGTAAAGGAAAAGAAGAGGCCTATGACCCAACAAATGTGCAAATGAAACAAATGATCAAGCTAGCTAGCAAATGCAAATGCAAATGTTCACATGGAAACTCGGAGCAATGTCTGTTTAACTTAGTCACAACAAAATAAAATAAGCAAAATATTTGCATACGTAAGGAGTAATGATTATATGTTTCAACTTTATTCATATTTATATGATACTGATGAATGGAATGGAATGGAATACATGGTATGAATTGGATTTGTGATTTATTATTATGAGTTGTTCGGTACTTTATAGCTCATTTGATGGTTATTCTCACTGAGCCGCAACTCATCAATTTGCATAATTTTTCAGGTAAAGAAAAGTGATAGCTCATTTTGAGTAACGTATAGAAGACATGAAACACAGGTCACTGGCCGAGTCTCATCACTCTCTCTCCTTGCATTCCACACAAGCATGAAAATATGTCATATGTGTTTTGTATTTACGTGCTTGAATATGTACAGTCATTTTGGAATGAGTCTAAAAATGTATAAATGAAAGCTACTCGAAAATACTTATGTGTAAAGTTTATGTTTTGATATATGTGATATATTATATTGTGGTGAAAACCTCAGTGTTAACTTTGCAAAGTCAGTGAATAATATTATAGGATATGAAAAAAATTTACTATTATTGTTAATAGGGTATTTTACCTTTCCAGTATGCTATGTATGATTACTTAATACAGGGATAGGTTATACTCAAATGCATTAGATGTGGTGTTACACAACCGATGCCTGCAAGTGGCTTAGGCTTGCCCCAGAGCCTATGCCTTGAGGCCCCCCTGATGGGGGTCAAGCAGGACCCTCACAAGCTGACGCCCGGAGCGCGCAAGTGCCGAGGCATGCTGTGACGGCGCACTGCAGTTTACAATCGCTGCGATGACATCTCCACAGGCGTATCAATGGCCTGTGCTTAGGCTGCCGCTATGATCCGCGTCGATTCGCACCCTGAGCCGATCGGTGGACCGGTTTGTGACCATGCTACATCTGATTGGGGCACATCATCGGCCCCCATCGACTTTCCTTTTGACAATTTCAAACACTCTTTGACTCTCTTTTCAAAGTTCCTTTCATCTTTCTCTCGCAGTAATTGTTCGTTATCAGTCTCTAACCCGTATTTAGCCTTGGACAAAATTTACCACCCGATTTGGGTTGCATTCCCAAACAACCCGACTTGCAGACAACGCCTTGTTGTGCAGCAGGGTTTGGGCACGACGGGGCTCTCACCTTCTCAGGTGCCCCCTTCTAGGGCTGGTTCATGGTTTTTCTGGTCCAACAGGCTGGACCAGGCCGGGTTTTATAACCATATAGTTTGTCATTAATTGGTTAATCCAATTTGTAATAATATCATTTTTGTCACTGTTGTCCACCTTAAGTGACAACGGATACAAATACGTCACAAATTTTTTATCAAAAGTTTTGTAGCCAAATTTTTTAAGGACAAAAAATATAAATTTATGATAATGTTCATTGTCACTAGATATTAATTTTATACGATGAGATAACAATTCGTTATTAATTAGTTGAAAAGATAAGTGATGAAATAATTTCGTCTTAAATATTGATATTTAGTGACGATGCATACAAATCTGTTACGATTTAATGTGTGGATAAAATTTTATGTCCAAACTCTTTTGGGAGAAATGTTTTGAAGACGAAAAGATAATAAATTATATTAACTTTTATTATCACAAATATTAATTTTATAAGATGCGATAATAATTTGTCAATTAATTAATTGAATTTATAAGCTCCAGAACTATTTTGTTTTTCATTTTATATTTTTTCCTTAGACTCATTATTTGAGCTTATTAGCATTTTCTGTGACTTTCAAAATATGTCATCTTAATAACCATTTTTACAACCAAATTTGTAGAAGCAAAAGTTTCATCCATTGTTAACCAAATCCGATAGATTGCCTTTCATTTCTTCGGCTAAGTCAACAACACAACCATGTTTAACACCAAATTTGCAGCCAACAGTTCTCTACTGGTTAATATTTCCCCTACTGTTCAGGGCAACTGCTTTCCCACCTTGGCCTCTAATTAATTTGTGAGCTCTTTTTATTTTACTTTGTTTGTCAGTGCATAATGATCTTAAAATTCTTTAATCATTTGTATATTTATTTGTTTGAAACAATATCCCTTTTAAGGGTGTATGATGAATAATGAAGATCTAATTTAGCAAACAAGAAATTCTGCAGCACATTTTCATGAAACTTACAACCAATCTAATTCCAAATCATCCATTTTTTACCATTCAAAAATTGATGCTTCTTTTGCTTAATTAAATTTATTATTTTATTTATAATGTAAAGTTAGACTCATCCTCTTTTTTTCATTTGTTCCAAAGTATACTTTTATAAACTATCAATTTTCTAATTTTTTTAATATACTCATAAACAATCTCTAAAGGTAATCATTGATCAATTTACATGTGTATGTATGAAAAATTATATTTTATTGATATATGTATTGGAGTAGAGTATAAATATATCTGCAATTGCCCATGGTTAGTTAATTCATATACTGATTTATGTTGTGTATATTTTTTTTATCTATTAGGATAGAAAGAAAAGAAAAAAAAAGAAGAGAAAACTCATTTTCGCTCTTTCTCATAGAAAAAAAGTCATTGCTTTTTCCCTTCAATTACAGTCTCTAGAAGTTATTATTGTGACACTCTTATAATAATTCTTCTATACGTACATTATGTAGTTTTATGCGATTACCAAGTCGGTATCTTCTAAAATTGATTATAGCCGATGTGTGTAAATTTATTTTTAACTTAGTGACCATAATATCATTACCACTTTATTATTTTGCTTATTTTTTTATCCAAAAATTTTGACAGTATAACGACTATAAATCTAACTATTCCACATGCATTACAAACAATCAACGGCTCATATTGGACACAACAATTCAAATATAATATAAGATATTCTCCATTCAATAAAACTCAATATTTCCCTCCTTACATATAATAGTTCATTAAAATTCTTTATCGGATAATATACATAATCCAAATCCTACATACATGTCATTCATACTAATATATTTTGTTAATTTTTTCTTTCAGCTGTTCCTAAAAAGTAGTATGCTTGCTCATGTGTCTTCCTAATTATTATGTATATGATCGATTATAGCCGATATGTGTAAATTTTTTTTGACTTAGTGACCATAATATTATTACCACTTTATTATTTTTTTATTTTTTAATCCAAAAATTTTTGACAGTATAACGACTCTAAATCTAACTATTCCACATGCATTATAAACAATCCACGGCCCATATTAGACACAACAATTCAAATATAATATAAGATATTCTCCATTCAACAAAGCTCAATATTTCCCTCTTTACATATAATAGTTCATTAAAGTTCTTTATCAAATCATATACATAATCCAAATCCTATATACATACCATTCATAATAATATATTTTGTTAATTTTTCCTTTTAGCTGCTCCCAAAAAGTGGTGTGCTTGCTCTTGTGCCTTTCTAGCTATTACATGCAAGCAGTCAAATCACTATGTGCTGAATATTAAAAATGCTTAGTGGTGATTACAAATCTAATGATTTCTATTGGTCTAAAATTTACACACATTCATGCAAAATCATATTCACAATGCTATTCCAATTTTACTCTTCAATATGTTAATTAAGAATACACTTAAATTTTCATATCTATTTCATGAATATAATTATTTTTTTAATCAATATTTTATTATTATTTACCATTAATTCACTATTCAATACCTTTATTAAATTAACAATTTTGCTCAATTAATCTTATAACTATTTTTTTTAATTTATCACTTTTTACCTCTAGTTTTAATCTGATAGAAAAGTTTCGGACCAGATATATGGGATGTGGATCCCACAAGTCCACTACACTTAAGAGTGACCCTGAATGATCACCTAAGTACTGCACTATACACTGATCACTAAATTACTATAACTAAAATAGACCGTCATTGACCTACCCAAACGAGTCGTCATGACCCGCACTGCGGCAATGATGTCCCTATAGCTAGCCAATTATATCCTGAACTAGATTTAACCATCAGAAAACAACTAAGAACAATGAACTTATTCATTTGATTTAATTCCCATTAAATTCATAAATTCCATTTATTTTACATTATTAATTATCTAAAATTTTATTCATTCATAAACAAATAATTTTTACCATATTTTTCCACACTTTCCATTTTAATATATCAAATATTTGCCATTATTTTCAATTAGGCCATCAAATACTATTAGACACACTTTATTCATTATGTTACATTTCATACATAAGGAAATTACTAACTAGAAAAATATTCAATATATTCTAAAAATTCTCAATCCATTCATATACACTAAATATCATATCTTTTTGCAATTTATGGCTTAGTTTTTATTTAATTAACAAGAAAAACATTAAATTCTCCATATCCGTTTTTCGGCCTACAAACCTTTTTCATCATTAAAATTTTTCTTTCACATTCTAATAATTCATTTCACTAATTCATACTTCCACTAATATATATATGCTATAATATTACACTAAAATATAATTATACCTTAATATACGTATTTACACAATATGACCTTTTTTTTCTAAAGTTCCACTAAATATTTTTTTAATTGAATTTAACAATTCTAATCCACTTTTTATATTTCCTTAATTATATTGTAAGCTTCCATTACCATTTACATGCAAAACACACAATTACCCTAAATTCCATAATCCTAATTCAAGCATAAATAATGAAAATATGTAGATTTTGTAACCACTAACCTTATTTCTTTTCTTTAGCCCTCCTAGGCTTCCTTTTCCTTGGCTTTTTTCTTTGAAGTGTCTTCAGCTCCTTGAATCCCTACCATGGCCAAAACATACATACCATTAAACCACCATTATTTTGCTTCCATAACTCAATCTAACTTTATAAATATCACCTACATACCTTAAACTCTCTATTTGAACCCTTAAAAATTTTAAACCTTTAAATTCTTTTACCTCAATTTTATATCCTAACTTGTATCCTTTGATTTTCTTCCACTCTAGCTCTTCAAATGAAGATTAGAGATTTTAACTAGCTAATAGATGAGCTGAAATAATATTATGGTGCTTGATTTTAGTGTAAGAATTAGAAGGGAGAAGAGAAATTTGGTGGAGAAGATGGAGGAGGTTGGTTCGGCCAAGCAAGGGAACTTAGGGAAGGAGCTGCAAAATTTTCTCTAGAGAATTCTGATATTTAAAGCCTTATATAGTGGCTTAATATGAGTTGGCTCGACCCAAATAAAGTCCAACCCATTTAGCCTCATTTAATCACTCTAAATTATTTATCTCACTTTACAAAATCAATTTCATCTAAATTTGATTCCATAATTCATAATATATATATATATATATATATATATATATATATATATATATATATATATATATATATATATATATATATATATATATATATATATATATATATATATATATATATATATGCTCACATAATTTTTTTTAACTCAATAAGAGTATATTTTTTGTCTGACTCACCCAAACCAGACTGATTAGTCAAATTTTGGTGTTATCGTAAAATTCGTTTTTTATTGGCAAATAATTCTAAATATTATTTAGAATCTATCCATATCTTAAAATAAATTTTTAGATATAGTTTACTATTTTTAATAGCCCATTCAAAGTACGGTCAAACCAATTTATTAGTTAGACCGTGTTTCATTTTGTTTTTCTTATTTTTAACTTTTGAGAACTTATTTGACTTCATTTGCACTCCAAATTTTACCCACGAACTAGTCATAACCTATATTTTCCAATGATCAAATAAAATATTTTTCACCTATGGGTGTAGTTTTGACTCCGGATATACTGATTAATTTCAGAAACTACAATTTACGACTAATCCAGTATTTGGGCCATTACAATTCTTCCTACCAATAAAAATTTTTTCATCAAAATTTTATATGTATTAAACAATCGTGGATATTGTTGTCTCATTGTTGCTTCTGGTTCTTACGTGGCTTCTTCCACATTGTGATAATTCCATAACACATTCATTAGTGAGATCTGCTTGTTTTTGAGCTATCTAACCTCTCTGGCTAGGATTTTTAGTAGTTTCTCTTCATAAATCAGATCAGTCTCTATCCGAATTTCTTCTATCTTGATCACTTGGCTAGGGTCTAACCTATACCTCCGTAGCATTGGCACATGGAACACATCATGAATCTCTTCCAACTCTTGAGGCAGTTTCAATCGATAGATTACGGGTCCTACTCACTTATAATCTCATGAGAACCTAAAAATCTTGATATCTGACCTGGAACTCTATGTCTTTTCTTCTTAAATTTTCTTATGATTTTTTTCGGTCCATGACTTCTTTTAATCTATCTTTGATCGCCCGTATCTTCTCTTTAGTTTTGCGAACTAAATCGGTCCCCATTAGTTTTTTCTCATTTAATTCTGTCCAACATAAAGGAGTTCTACATTTTCTTTCATAAAGTACCTCATATGACGCCATTTTTATGGTATACTGATAGTTGTTGTTGTAAGCAAACTCAGCCAATGACAAATACTTTTTCCTATTGCTTTCAAACGCAAGGACACAACTTTTCAACATGTCCTCAAGTATTTGAATCATACGCTCCGACTGTCCATGGGTTTAGGGATGAAAAGCCGTACTAAAATGAAATTTTATCCCCAATACTTCCTGTAACTTCTTCCAGAATTGGGAAGTAAATCTTGGATCTCTATCTGAAATAATGGAGGATGGTACTCCATGGAGCCTCACTATCTCGTTAATATATATTTCTGCCAATTTGGTCAATGGATAGTTCATTCGTACTGGTATGAAATGAGTTGATTTAGTGAGTCTATCAATGACTACCCAGATAGCATCATGTTTCCTTCCAGTCAAAGGCAATCCAGTTATAAAATCCATAGTTACTTGATCTCATTTTCACTCTGGGATTGCGATAGGCTGAAGCAAACCCAATGGAACTTGGTGTTCAATTTTCACCTATTGGCATATTAGGCATTTGCTCACAAATTCTGTTACATCACGTTTCATTCTTGGCCACCAATAGTGTACTTTTAAGTCCTGATACATCTTGTTACCATCAGGATGCATCGTGTAACTGCTATGATGAGCTTCTGTGAGAATGTTCTTCCTTAATTTATCTTGATCGGGTACACATAACCTTCGATTGAAATAAAGGTTGTCATTTTCACCCAAAGAGTAATCATCCTCATTGCCCTCTTTTACTCAGTTCACTATGGGAATCAAGCGAACATCTAGCTTTTGTGCCGTTTTCACTTGTTAAAGAAAATATGGTTTTACTTGCATTTCTTTGCCCTAGGGGTGCTTGATTTTGGTGTAATAATTAGAGAGGAGAGGAGAAATTTAGTGGAGAAGATGGATGAGGTTGGTTCTGTCAAGCAAGGAAACTTAAGAAAGAAGGAGTTGTAGAATTCTCTCTAGAGAATTATAATATTTAAGCCTTTATATAATGGCTTAAAATGGGTGAACTTGACCCAAACAAAATCCAACATATTTAGGTCCATTTAATCACTCTAAATTATTTTTCTCACTTTCCAAGCTCAATTTCACCCAAATTTAATTCCATAATTCATAAAAAATACATATATGCTCACATAAAATTTTTTAACTCAATCGAAGTCTGTTTCCTGTCCAACTCACTCAAATCGGACTTATTAGTCAAATTTCGGTATTACCGTAAAATTCTTTTTTTATTGTCAAATAATTATAAATATTATTTAAAATCTATCAATGTCTTAAAATAAAATTTTAGATATTGTTTACTATTTTTAATAGCCTAGTTAAAATACGATCAAACCAATTTATTAGTTAGACCGTATCTCTTTTTTTTTTTTTCTTATTTTTGACTTTTGAGAATTTTTTTAATCTCATTTTCACTCCAAATTTTACTCCCGAACTAATCATAACCTATATTATCACATATTCAATTAGGATTGAACTAGTCATAACCTATATTTTCTGATGATCGAATAAAATATTTTTTACCTACGCATGTATTTTTGACTCCAGATATACTGATCAATTTCAAAACTGCGGTTTACAACTAATCCGGTATTTGGGCCATTATAATTATCCTATCAGATATTAAGGGGTATTGCATATTTCGTTGCGTATCAACTTGGAATGAGCCTTTTTCAATCCTAGTTGTCCTTATATTAGGTTTGGCAACGAGGTGGGGACTGATCCCCATCCTTGTTCCCGCAGTAATGAGAAATCTCCATTCCCATTTCTATTACACTAACGGGGAAGATTTGCTTTCGTCCCTATCCCTGATCCCTTTTTTTTCTGCAATGGATTTTTTAATTTTCAAAATAATATATAATAAATAATTAAATTAATTATATAATTAATCTGTAAAAAATGGAGTCTGACTGATTTATTTATCAACTAAATAGTTTTTGAACATGTTAACACGATTAAATATGATTAAACATGATTAGTTATATAATTTATTGGACCAGTTTATTTATCAACAGTCAAATTATTTACAATTAATTGATTGAAAAGATTATCAACCAAATTGACCAATTTATTATCAAACCAGTTGATCGATCATGATTTAATTTTATTGAACTGATTAATTAATTTCACATATAAATTTTTTGGGTCATTTATGTAGTGTCACACCTTATACATTTAGATACAACCTATCCCTATATCAAGTAATCATACATGATTACAAATAAGATATAAGATCCTATGAATATTGAGAGTAATTTTTTTTATCACGTCCTATAATATCACTCAATGAATAGGCAAATCAATATTGAAATTTTTACCGCAACATAATATATCACATGTATTATATATTAAAACTTAAACTTTACATTTGAATGATAAAAAGTTGCATCCATTTATATATCTTAGTACAAACTCTGAGTAACTATACAAATACAAACATATAAGCCCCAAATTATAGATGAAATGATCTCATGTTCTTGTGAAATGCAAGGAAAGAGAGTGGTGAGGCTCGACTGCTGATTTTTATTATGTCTTCTATATGTCACTCAAAACGAGTTATTACTTTTCTCTATCTAAAAAATGATACAAATTGATGAGTTGTGACTTAGTAAGAATAATAATCAAACAAGCTTTAAAATATCAAACAACTTTTAATAACAAATTATAAATATATACAATACATGCTATGTATTTCATTTAATTTACTAATATTATATAGATACAAGTAAAATTAAGGCATATGATCATTATACTTATGCTCATGATTTGCTCATTTTATTTTGTTGTGATCAAACTAAACATACATTGTCTTGGGTTTCCATGTTAGCATTTGCATTTGCTAGCTAGCTTGATTATTTATTCTATTTGTACATTTATTGGGTCATAAGCCTTTTCGTTTGTCTTACACTACTGATTAACTAGTCACAATGTATTTTTTAAGTCTTTATGCATATGCATATGTAAATAAACATTCATCAACTATTATATGCCACACATATACCTTATATATACCATGTACATATATCACATATATCACACATATACCTCATATATACCACACATATACCTCATATATACCATACATATACCACATATGTCATGAATATACCTCATATATACCATATATATACCACATATATCATGCATATACCTCATATATACCATACATATACCACATATGCCACAAATTATCCATCATTTCATTACCAAGGTCAAATCATGACGATCATATAAATCAAATAATCCTAAGTCATTTCACGTTTCACATAGTAAGCAATGTCTATGTGCACTAAAGAAATCATTTGATAATTAAACTTACATTTTTCTTTTGATTCAAACTCTTCACTTATTGTTTATCCCATTCTTGTGGGTCTCCAATTTTTTGTGAGCCTAATATGTAAATATAATTGATTAACTTATGACTAGAGAAACTTAATATGGTTTAAACAAATTAATATGTATAATTCATATCAATAGTTAGGATTTTCCTATGAGGCAGTATGATCTTACTGTATTGATTAACCAATAACTTTTTCTATACTTGTCTAATTTATGTGATTTTTAATTATAATTAAAGATAACATATAAATACATAACATGTTCAAATTTCATATAATTTGGAGCATTGTACAATTTGTGGTGAGATTTCTAACTGTATTTCATTTTCTGCTATGTTTTATGCCATTTGGCAGTTTTAGAATACTAATTTGGGTCTTTAATATCTTATATTATGTAAGTCAAATTATAGTGAAACTTTTTAGGAACTTATATAGGTTAAAATGAAACATTTTTTTATATTTATAACTTTTATCAATTCTATCTCTAAGGTCTCAAATTACAAGAAATATATCACTTGTCTATAACAAAGTTGACTTCCAGACTTGTCTGAATTGTGAAAGCCATATCTCACATTACACATAATATATTAAGATGTTATTTTTACAAAATTTTAGCTAAGACATAAAAATATAAATTTTGTGTTTTGATAAATTATAGATTCAATCTATAAGGAGCTCAAAATGATCGAATAAATTATTAGACCTGCACAGGGCACTAAGCAAATAACTCAAACTATGAAACAATTATGGTTCCCTTTGCTATAATTCACCAACCAAAATATATATAAACTTAAAATTTGGTATACGGTTATATAACCATTTAGCTACAACTCTCATTTTTTTAGCTTTTTCAAATACAAACTCAATCATATTCAAAATAAGTGAATACTATAAGTAACTCAGTCAGAGTTCATACCCGAATCAATTTCACTTAGATGCTAATATCTTTTCATACACACTAAATCTTGAAAAAAATATTTAATATAGACATAAATATAATATTTAAATATATAACTTTTATGTTGGAATTTCTTTAAACTCGCCCTTTAAGACTATAAAACTTGAGCCCTAACATTCTGCCATGAAAACAAAAATCAGAGGCTTTGATTTAAATGCTTGCACACAATAGACTACCACCTATCAACCCTCAATTCAATATTTGTTACAAAAGAAGGAATAAATAACTCACCTTGTGGTTGAAACTTTTAAAAAGGGAAACTAAATAAATGAATGAAAGAAGAAGAAGATGAGGAAGAAAAAAATATTGATTTTAGAGATAAGGGAATAAGAAGGATAAGCTTTGCTGCCCACCTTTTTATCCATTTTTTTCCTTCTTTTCTTTTTCTTTTTCTTTTTTTTTTCTTTTTCTTATTATACATATATTTTACTAATCAACACAAAATACAATTTAATCATTTGATTCAATTTAATAAAATCAACCATGTCATATTTTTATTATTTCGATCTAGTCATTTTACTTTCTTAAATTTTAATTTCATGTCATTTTCAACTAAATTATAAAATGGACATGTGTAACTCAATACAATTGCAAAATTATTGGACACATAATTAGTGTGTGTCATGAACTTGTCTCTTATGAAAATACATATGGAATGCACATGTTCAAATGAAATATATGCAAAATGTATATGTTCAAATGAGATGCATATAGAAATACATATGGAAAAAGTCAATGATGTTACAATTTAATTTTAACAAAAATATATTGTAAAATTATTCATATATTTAAAATATGTAAACTTATATTATATATATTATAAAATAATTTATATATCAACTTATATATATATATATATTATAAAATATTTTAATATTTAAAATAATTATTGAGATGAGGCTAGGAGTATCCGCCCCCTTCAACGGGAAAATAATTTTTTCTATCCCCATTCCCATGGAAAGTTCAATTGGGGAGTCCCTGTCTCGTCCGGGGTACATTCCAATAGGGAACAGGAATTCCTCACCCCATTGCCAAGTATACTTTATATGTGTAAGCAAGTAGTTGTTTTTGTTGGGGATGAAACCAATTGACCCATCTTGTTCCTGACCACCTCCTTTGTTGATTTTTTTTAGGATAACCTATCAAATCATTAATAATTTCTACGATTGCTCTTGTAAATTTCATTTCTTTTTGGTCTCCTTAAGGTCAATCTAGTTTCTATCTTTTTGAGCAGGTTTATAAGATGATATTTTCTGATCTTGCTTCTTTCGTTGTTAATTAATT
Source organism: Triadica sebifera (assembly GCA_023653625.1). Lineage (NCBI taxonomy): Eukaryota > Viridiplantae > Streptophyta > Magnoliopsida > Malpighiales > Euphorbiaceae > Triadica > Triadica sebifera. The sequence goes on along the minus strand of CM042898.1, from coordinate 9,816,450 downwards.
CTTAGTGTTTTTCATTTAAAAAAAAGTTCAACAATTGTTAGCTTATAGTTCCTGTTGTTGCTGCGGAAGATGGGCAATGGTTGATCAAAAACTGTTTACACCTATTTCTAAGCCTAGTGGACATGAGGTTATTTGAAAACTTGCATATGACAAAGGCATCTTTGAGTGGTTTTATAATGATGGAAGAAAAGGTGTAGTTGTTCGACAAGTCAAGTTATCTATATTCTAGCACACTGAAGTACTTTTACGCCATATAAAGGTAGAGTAGATTCTTTTTTCACAATTTCCTTTTTACAAAATTGCAATTACATGTCATAGAGAAGTTGTATCCTGTCTTGACATTGTTTAGGGGTTTATTGGCCTTGTGAAGGATTCATCTTTAGTTCTCTAATCCATGAACACTCAATAGTTAAAATTACATAATATTGAGTGCATGTGCACTTTTACAAGTCATTTTATTCTTCAAACTTACATTTGTTGCCTTGTTGTATTGATGCTTATTGCAACTCTGATTCTTGGGAAGTAATTTTATTGTTCACAAGTTAAAGTGATTACTGGGTGCAGTAGGTTCAGTTTTGAGTCCAAGCTAGTTAGAACATTTGTATTTTCAAATATGTTTCGTGAGTTTCCAATGTTAAATAGGAACTCAAGTATCTTGTATTTGTGAACTCAAGTAATTAGAATTTATTTTCTCCATAGGCTTGATTCTTGATAATTTTTCATGCTATTTCATTTTGCTTTACATGTTATAACCAAAGATGTCAAATTTATTCATGTATTTTTATTTTTGTTAAATTTATTGGGAAAGTAGTCATTGTTGATTTGTTAAGCATGGTTAAGCCATGAATTACTGATATATACAAATCTTTCAAGTCTAATAATATATCTATCATGGCCAAAAAAAGTTTGTTATCATATATATTTAACTAGCCAAATGAACAATTTGTTACTAAAAGATTTTTTTATGATGATTTCTTTTCGTAATATTATTTAATCATTAAATGATTATCAAATCATCGTCATATTAAAATTATTATTTTGTAATGAGTGGTTTATCATCATTTATATTACTTTATTAGTGACAATTAATAAAATTAGGTGACAAAAGATTAATTCAAATATGACAAATATTGGTGTAAAAAAATTGGATCATTTTAGTTAAATGATATATTTCGTCACCAAAATAATAAGTAGATGATGAATAGGTGATTTCATCATTAAACACATTAATTTTCAATGATAGATGGATTATAAGATGACAAAATTTTCATACCAATTGTGACCTGTTTGCATCACAAAAGGTATCAAATTATAGTATAATAGTACTTATCATCACTATAGAGAGAACATTTTGTGACGATATCAAAATATGCGCTAAATATACTTTTTGTCACACGCATATAGTGACGATCATCTGACGATAAAATTTCGTTATCAAATTTTTTTGACGAAAATTGAATTTTATATGACAATTTTTATTTTCATTTTTTGTAAAATTTCTTGTAATGAATATTAGATAAACTTTGTAGCTAATAATTTTAAAAAATAATAATAAAATATAACATATATATTTTACATGAAAAACTCTTGAATAAATCATGATAAAAACTACATAAAAGGATAGAAGAATTTCAATATAAAAGAAAAACGAGATTACAATTTCTCTTTAAATTTAAAAAGATAACATTTATACTATTTCTTAAAAAAATTAGGAGAATAAGAATATTTTTTTAGACTACATTTTTCTCACTTTTTCACTCTATATCACTCAATTTTTTCTTTTACGTGATTTGGTTGCTTTTGCCAACAATGATTTACATCTATTTATAATGCAATAATTGTGGCTTTCAACGGTCATTGAGAGTTTCATGTTGATGCCTTCCACACCGATTAAAATACTTGGCTTTGTATCTGCCATGTCGTTATTTCAAATCAGGCAAAAATTTTGATTGAAGATGAGAGTAATCTTTTGAACTTGGGCTAAATTTAACAATTGCCAAATGCGAAATATAACCTAAGTGAAATAATTTTTTATTTAAGTTCTGTTAAATGCATATTAATTAATGGGCCCAAATTATACGGTCCAATTGGGATTTTGGGTTTTTCTGTCTCTGGGTCTTAACTTTCTTAAAACTTGTGTTGAGTTTTCTGTGAATTTTATTTTTATTTTTTTCTTTTATTTTCTTCTTCTGTATAGCTGTTCATTTCCTATGGTCTATCATGGATAAACATACCACGTAGCTATCTTTTTTTATTAACCCACTCATTCCTTTAGTTAATTTTGTTGCATAAAATGGAAATGGGTCTAATCTTATCATCTCTACATTTATTTTCTTGAAATTTCTAATTGCATTTCTCATTTTCTTTATTCAACCGAAATGTCTTTCCTCTAGAATCCTCTTGATAAAGAAATTAAATTTTTTTATTTAAAATTTAAAATATGATAATATATGAAAAACAATATAATTAAATTTTTAGTATTTAAAAAATAAATAATTGTTAAAATTGAATATTATCATGGGGCTAGAAGCCTTAAATATGTTTAAACATCACAATTAAGTACTCTTTTAATTTTGTTTTAGTGGAGCGCGACTGTGAGAGGGTTGAAGAATGGAAGACAGATAGAAATATGAGGAAAGGAAAAAATGATATTAGGGCTAAACAGTGAAGCGCGTGCAAAGACAAAATTATCCATGTACTATGTTAGAAACGGAACTGTTTTGAAAATTTTTTCTAGGAAGAGTCGTCATTTTGTTAAGATGGTTTTTTAGGAAATGTATTGCTTTAAGAACAACACTATTTTCACGTGTTTTAATGTTATATATATATATATATATATATATATATATATATATATATATATATATATATATATCTTTCCTCTTTTGACATTATTTTTGTAAATTGTATTTGTTTTTTTTATTCCTCTTTTAATGCTGGTTTTTTAGATTGCATTTACTTTCTCTGTTGTACCTTTTTAAAAATTTTTTTTTCTAGATTTTCATTTAAAAAAAAAATCTATCAGACACTGAAAGGTTAGAGGTCTCCGTTGTTGCTAATATTTTTTTTTATACAAAAATATTTTGATAGATTTTTCCTGTTGTTGGGCCTTCTGATGCTTGGATGTGGATTACTTTATAGTCCATATTGATTGATCTGCAAATGGGCTATAATGTATGGTGGGCTGAGTAATTTTGTGTATTGGTTATAGCAAGTTATTAGGTTTGCGAGTGAGCCATTTTGAACACGTGTTGGGAATGTTGAGTTATAAATGGATTTTTAAAAAACTTGGACAGGCCAATTGTTAAATGAATTTTTTACAAAAAAAAAGGGTTGTTTTTACATGAGGCCCAAATTAAAAAATGGGCTTTCTTAAATGGTTTATTTTATTTTATTTTATAATTGTATATATGAGTTAAAATACTTATTTTTTAATTTCAATTTTAGATTATTTATAAAAAATAAATTGTTTAATATATTTATATTTTAATAATATTACTCAATTTTTTTAATAATTAATTATTTATTCTATAATTGAAAATATTATTTATTTATTATTTCATATTATTAACTTATATACACTACTAAGCTATCAGCAACTTAGCATGTGGGTTTTCCTGCATGCAGTTTGGAGCCATAGACTATTTAGTGACGTGAAGAGAAGACAAAGTCAGTAAGAGCAGTCAGAGTTGACTCGGTTGGGTAGAGACCTTTTTTTCATGAATTTTATTTATTTATCTCCGCATATCATGAGATAGAGACAATTAATTCATGTTTTAGAGGCATGTAATAGAGTTTACATGAAGATGGTTACATACACACTTGAAATGATTAAGTAAGATTATATGCCATATGATAACATGATTGAGAACTGGGAATATGCACTAGATGCTTATCATACAAAGTAATATGTAACGACCATGTAGGGATATGAATTGTGACCTAAATGATAAAGATACTCGGACTGCAATTAAATATGCCTATTCTCTATTCAAGAACTAGCTAGGATATGTGGCATGCTATTAAAGTGGTTATGGTACTGTAGAATATTTATGAATATGGATTCTTACTCATCAGGGTGGCTTAAGCTTAGGTAAGAGTGCTTTTGATTTGAGATGCGAAATTTGCACATATGCATGCAATTATTATGTTGCTCATCAGGGTAGCTTAAGCTCGGGTAAGAGCGCTCCTGATTCGAGACGTGAAATTTGCAATACATATAGATATAGAAAGTGAGCAGGGTGGTTTAAGCACAGGTAAGAGCGCTCATATTTTACAACCCGCATTCGAATAGTTTGGGTATAGAGTATTAGGCTGAGAGACTAGAATTCGGAAATATGGTATACAAAAAAGTTGTTAAGGAATTAGAAATTTGTAATATAGTATAATGAAATTAGTAATACAAGAATTGTTTATATAGCATACAAAAAGTAATGAATCAGAATACAAGTACATCCTGGACAAGGGATGTGAAAACCATAAATTAGATTTGTATAAGAAACCGATGATTTGAATGTGTGCTATACATGATAAAGTTTACTATGCTTATAATGATATAGAATTACTATAAACGGAAAGTATTATGAATATGATGAAATGACTTCATTTGTGCAATATATGCATTGTTTGTATTGAAATCAATTTGATTCAGTAGGAATGAGTTCATTGTGAATAGCTATGTATGTGACAATACGACCAGACATATATATATGTTCAAATTATGAATGTCATATTAATATGTGAATGCATGTTAGAATTTAAATACTTATATGCACCACTAAGCTATCAGCAACTTAGCATGTGGGTTTTTCTGCATGTAGTTTGGAGCCATAGACTGTTAAGTGACGTGAAGAGAAGACAAAGTCAGTAAGAGTAGTCAGAGTTGACTCGAGTTGGGTAGAGACTTTTTTTCATGAATTTTATTTATTTATCTCCACATATCATGGGATAGAGACAGTTAATTCATGTTTTAGAGGCATGTAATAGATTTTACATGAAGATGGTTACATACACACTTGAAATGCTTAAGTGAGATTATATGCCATATGATAACATGATTGAGAACTGGGAATATGCACTAGGTGCTTATCATACAAAGTAATATGTAACGACCATATAGGGATATGAATTGTGACCTAAATGATAAAGATACTCGGACTGTAATTAAATATGCCAATTATGTATTAGAGAACTAGCTAGGATATGTGGCATGCTGTTAAACCTTGAGGAACTTAAGGGGTATTTTCGTTATTTTGATACTAATAAATAAAATAGCAATAATATATTTAACGATATGTCTTCTAAGTTTGTTGAACATGATATATCTTGATTGAAATAGATGCAAGAATGAAAGAAAAAATTTGAAGATCAAAACAAAAAGAAATAGCATGTTCACGTCCGTGAATACTTATGTCGCGCCTGTGATATAACTTATTGCCAACTTTCCAACATTCAAAGTTCACGACAATGAAGGAGCATACCAACCGTGAATGATCAAACCTGTCACGCCTGTGAAATAACATCACGCCCGTGATCAAATACTTCAAGTTCTTCCAGAAAGCTTCACGGCGAGAGTCACCAATTGAACCATGGCTTGGAAGAATGTTCATGCCCGTGATCAAACACTTCAAGATCTTCCAAAAAGTTTCACGGTTAGAGTCAGCACTTGGACCACGACTTGAAAGAATATTCACGACCGTGACACACATAGTCACGTCCGTGAATGAGGATAAAGAAACATGACAGGTGCGGAGTTAAGAGTTGGTTAAACGGTTATTTTCGCATTAAATTCACCCAAATGACTATAATTCACCGAGAAAGTATAAATGCAAGACGTTTTATGAATCTTAATAAGAAAAACAACACTTACTTTGAGTCAAAAATTTTGTTGTAGCTATTGTGCATTAATTACTTTCAAAAAATCCTTTATTCTTTGTAAAAACCTATTTGCTCATAATTTCTGAGCATTATAGGCTGGTGAGTGTTTTTCATTGTAATCAATTACTTAAGTGAGTTTGGGTATATTAGGTTAAGATTGAAACACTTGTAAGGGTTTATTGTGTGAGCCATAAAACACAAGAAATTGGTTTATTGTGTAAGACATTAAAACACAAGAGAATTTTTGGGTTAGGTGTTAGCCATTGAGAGAAACACCATAGTTGGGACTGAGCTTGTAAAACTCCATTGTAGCACTTAGTGTGTTAGTAAAACTCCCAATTGAGATTGGGGAGAGGAGTATGATTTGTTAATACCCGAACCTCTATAAATCTCGTGTGTGATATCTCTTCATCTCTACTTTATTTAAATTTATTCCGCAATTAATGTTAAGATTTTTTTTATAACCAATTCAACCCCCCTTCTTGGTTCATTGTTTGGGCAACAATTGGTATCAGAGCTTAGTGTCACGCCCCGCAAAGGTTCATACGGGATTTCCCGCACATTTACATTTTAGCACACATATGTAATATTCTAGAAGGCCATTGTAAACTGTTAGATTAAATGGATCGTGGCCGTCCATTTCGGTAGGTAGGAATTAATCCTAGCCCTCCATTTGGTAGGTGGGAATCAATCCTAACCAAACATTTTGGTAGGTGGGAGTTGATCTTGACCATCCATTTGGTAGGTGAGAATCAATCCTAGCCATCCATTTGGTAGGTGGGAGTTAATCCTAACCATCCATTTGGTAGGTGGGAATTGATCTCGGCCATCCATTGAGGAGGTGGAGGCCTATATATACGTTATATAAATTCATTTGTAATCATTCAATCAATTCAAGCAATTAAGCATTTCAAGTAATACAAAGCATTCTTCACAAACTCTTGTGTTCTTGTTTTGCTATTGAATCTTCTTGATCTCTAAGTTCCGTTTTATTCTCTTTGGAGTAATTTATCGGTTTGGAAGGCAGACTTAGTGCAACGGACTGTGCTAAGTGCCGCACAATTGCTAGTTGAATTCTAGGGTCATGACAGTTGGTATCAGAGCCAAGGTTCGAAGCTTTACTACCTTTGGCATAATGAAGGCTACTGCCCCAGCTACACCTAGCGTGGAAGTTCCATCAATGGAACGTGGTCGTGAGGAAGTTCGGAAACCATCTAAAAAATCTCGATCCAAGTCAAAAGACATGATTTCTAGCTTAGAAGCACGTATTGTGAGTGCTCAGGACAACTTGGGAGAGTTGATCGACCGAGTGGACAACTTGGAGGAACGTTGCAGCGGCTTGGAGGCCGAGGATGCGGAGATCCATGCAGCGGTCAAGATGTCCCTCAACGAGCTAGATGGTGGGTTAAGGCAAGAGATTGATGGGCTGAAGTCTGAACTTGTCAAGGTACGTGATCTCTTCCAAAGAGAAATTTCCAATGTGTTGCTTAGAGTTGAGGATATGGGTGGTGATCTAGCCCTATGCAAACGGGCTATGGCCTCGGGAACCAATACAACCACCATCATTGAGGCCAAGAAAGTGGAAGTTCCCAAGCCAAAGACTTTCAATGGTGCTCGGAATGCTAGGGAAGTTCAGAACTTCTTATGGGGGCTGGATCAATACTTTGAGGCTACTGGCATAACGGACCATGCCAGCAAAATCCGAACTACTGCCATGTACTTGAACGACACTGCTATGCTGTGGTGGAGACAAAGGCATGGAGATGTGCAACGTGGGGTGTGCATAATTAATATCTTTGAGGACTTCAAAAGGGAGTTCAAAAGCCAATTCTTCCCCGTAAATGCTGAGGAAGAGGTGAGGGGCCGGCTTCGACGACTAAAGCAGATGGGTAGCATAAGGGAATATGTGAAGGAGTTCACAACCTTGCTGCTAGAAGTCCCTGACACATCGGACAAAGATGCATTATTCTTGTTTATGGATGGTCTCCAATCATGGGCTAACATTGAGCTCAAACGATGTGGTGTCCAAAACTTATCTTCGGCCATTGCCGTTGCTGAAAGTCTTATTGATTACTCCTCAAACAAAGAAGGCCAGAGGCCAACTGATAGAAAGTTTGTTGGAGCAAGGAATGGGGGAGGCCATGCTAAGAGTCAAAGCTACAAAAATCACAGAGAAAGCTCCTCATTCAAGCCGCGAGATAAGGGGAAGGAAAGGGAAGAACATGGTGCCTCAAAGCCCCGTGTGACGTGCTTCATATGCGACGTACCGCATTGGGCACGAGAATGTCCCAAAAGAAAGACATTGAATGCTTTAGTTGCCTCCATTCATGATCAAGACAGAAGTGAGGCAGATGAAGGTGTGAAGATGGGATCTTTGCGGTTGCTTAGTGCATTGCAAAGTGCCCCGATGACCCCTAAAGGACTCATGTTTGTGGATGCAACCATCAATGGGAAAGTCGCCAAAGCCTTGGTCGACACAGGTGCATCTCACAACTTTGTTTCACTAGAGGAAGCCAAGAGACTCGGTCTCAAGGTTGCCAATGGAGGGGGCTCCCTCAAAGCAGTTAACTCGGCGGCACAACCTCTCCAAGGAATTGCCCGCGGAGTGAAGGTCAGTCTCGGTGCATGGACTGGCCAAGTGGATTTATCTGTGGCACCCATGGATGATTTCTCGGTGGTATTCGGCATGGAGTTCTTGGACCAGGTGAGAGCTTTCCTTGTTCCATGTTCAAACTCTATGTGCATTATGGATGGACCAAAGGCTTGTCTAGTACCGACGGAAAGGACCACCAAGCCTACTACCCAAGCGCTCTCAGCACTTCAATTCAAAAAGGGATTGAAGAGGGAGGAAGAGAGTTACTTGGCCATTCTTAAGGAGTACGATGATGATGAAGCAACGCCACAACTAAGCTTGCCGATGGAGGTGCAAGTTGTCTTGGATGAGTTTCAGGATGTGATGCCGGAGGCGTTGCCAAAACAGCTACCCCCAAGGAGGGAAGTGGATCATGAAATTGAGCTGGAGTCTGGCACAAGACCACCAGCAATGAGTCCTTACAGGATGGCAAACTCGGAGTTGGCAGAACTGTGGAAGCAACTCAATGAGCTGTTGGATGCTGGTTTCATTAGACCATCCAAAGCCCCATTTGGCGCCCCGGTGCTTTTTCAGAAAAAGAAGGATGGTTCACTGAGAATGTGCATTGACTACCGCGCTCTAAATAAGATAACGGTAAAGAAAAAGTATCCTATCCCACTCATTGCTGATTTGTTTGATCAATTGGGGAATGCTAGATACTTCTCCAAGTTGGACTTTCGGTCGGGATACTACCAGGTGCGCATAGCAAAAGGGGATGAGCCGAAGACTACATGTGTAACAAGGTACGGTGCTTATGAGTTCCTTGTTATGCCCTTTGGTCTCACTAATGCACCTGCTACCTTTTGCACTCTCATGAATAAACTCTTCCATCCCTACCTCAATCGGTTCGTGGTAGTATATCTTGATGATATTGTAATATATAGCCGGACTATGGAAGAACATCTTGAGCATTTGAAGAAGGTGTTTGAGGTCCTTAGAGAAAATGAGCTATATGTTAAGAGGGAGAAATGTTCTTTTGCCCAAGATGAGGTGATGTTCTTGGGTAATGGGATAAAGGATGGGAAGCTTATGATGGATAGAGAAAAGGTGAAAGCCATCTAAGAATGGGAACCTCTTACTAAGGTCCCGAGTTAAGGTCTTTCCTTGGACTTGTGAACTACTACCGGAGATTCATCAAGTCATATTTAGCAAGAGCAGCCCCACTAACTGACCTACTCAAGAAAAACAATACTTGGGAGTGGACAAACAAGTGCCAAGCCTCGTTTGATGACTTAAAAAGGGCCATTACTGAAGAACCAGTGCTTTACTTGCCAGACCCTTGTAAGATGTACGAGTTGCATACAGATGCCTCAGACTTTGCCATTGGTGGAGTGTTGATGCAAGAAGGGCATCCGATAGCATATGAGAGCCGCAAGCTCAATGAAACTGAACGCCGCTACACGGTGCAGGAAAAAGAGATGACTGCTATCATCCATTGTCTAAGGGTGTGGCGACACTACTTGTTGGGTTCTCACTTTGTGATCATGATAGACAATGTGGCAACTAGCTACTTCCAAACTCAAAAGAAGTTGAGTCCAAAACAAGCTCGATGGTAAGACTTTTTGGCAGAATTTGACTACAAGCTTGAATACAAGCCTGGTAAGGCCAATGTGGTGGCTGACGCACTAAGTCGAAAGGCAGAATTAGCAGCTTTGAGTAGACCAAGCAGTCCCTTGCTGGAAAAGATCAAAGAAGGGTTGAAGCATGATGCCCTAGCTCAAAACCTCATTGTCCTCATCAAGGAAGGAAAGACAAGGCGATTTTGGTAGAGTGACAGACTACTCTATGGCAAGAAAAATCGCATCTACGTTCCTAAGTGGGGGAACTTGAGAAAATAGCTGATCAAGGAATGCCATGATTCACTATGGGTCGAACACCCAGACATGAGATGCACCTTAGCCTTGATCAAGTCTATTTACTATTGGCCTCAACTGCGGGATGATGTTGAAGCCTATGTAAGAACTTGTCTTGTTTGCCAACAAGACAAAATAGAGCAGCGTGCACCCCGTGGCTTGTTAGAACCGCTGCCTATTCCAGAGAGACCATGGGAGAGTGTCTCAATGGACTTCATCACTTGCTTGCCAAAATCAGAAGGCTTTGGCAGTATAATAGTGGTCATTGACCGTTTCAGTAAGTATGCAACATTCATACCTGCCTCGGCGGATTGCACTGCTGATGAGACTGCACGGTTATTCCTCAAGCATGTTGTGAAGCATTGGGGAATTCCATCTAATATCGTGAGTGATCGAGACCCACGATTTACTGGGAAGTTCTTGATGGAGTTGTTCAAGCTGCTGGGATCAGACTTAAACTTCTCCACCAGTTTTCATCCGCAAAGCGATGGGCAGACGGAACGTGCCAATGCACTACTGGAACTATATCTGAGGCACTTTGTTAGTGCCAACCAACATGATTGGGCTAAGTTGCTGGATGTAGCACAATTCTCTTATAACTTGCAACAAAGTGAATCCACTGGCAAGAGTCCCTTCGAGATCATTACGGGACAACAACCTATGACTCCTCATGCTTTAGCCACAAGCTATGAAGGGAAGAGTCCTGCAGCTTTCAAATTTGCTAAGGCATGGCATGAGCAAGCTGAGTTGGCCCGAGCCTATTTGAACAAGGCATCCAAAAAAATGAAGAAGTGGGCTGACAAGAAAAGGAGGATGGTCGAATTTCGGGAAAGAGATTTGGTCCTTGTCAAATTATTACCACAACAGTTCAAGTCCTTGCGGAAGGTTCACAAGGGGTTGGTGCGGAAATACGAAGGGCCATTTTCTGTCCTTAAACATGTTGGTAAGGTGTCTTACAAGCTACAACTCCCTCCCAAGCTTAAAATCTATCCAGTCTTTCATGTAAGTATGTTGAAGCCTTATCATGGAAACAAAGAAGATGCAAGTCGAGGAGAGTCAAAAAGGGCACCCACTGCGGTAGTAACCTCCTTTGATAGAGGAGTGGATTCTATTTTGGCAGATCGCCTAATTCGGCGAAGAGGTGTACCAAGTAATCGGGAATACTTGGTCAAATGGAAGAATGCCCCGGACATAGAGGCAAGCTGGGAACCTGAAGACACTTTGTGGCAGTTCAAAGATGACATAGAAAGGTTCAAGCTTGAAGGCGCGACGAGGGCGTCGCGAACTTGAGTGGGGGAGAATGTCACGCCTCGCAAAGGTTCATACGGGATTTCCCACACATTTACATTTTGGCACACATATGTAATATTCTAGAAGACCATTGTAAACTGTTAGATTAAATGGATCGTGGCCGTCCATTTCGGTAGGTAGGAATTAATCCTAGCCCTCCATTTGGTAGGTGGGAATCAATCCTAACCAAACATTTTGGTAGGTGGGAGTTGATCTTGACCATCAATTTGGTAGGTGAGAATCAATCCTAGCCATCCATTTGGTAGGTGGGAGTTAATCCTAACCATCCATCTGGTAGGTGGGAATTGATCTCGGCCATCCATTGAGGAGGTGGAGGCCTATATATACCTTATATAAATTCATTTGTAATCATTCAATCAATTCAAGCAATTAAGCATTTCAAGTAATACAAAGCATTCTTCACAAACTCTTGTGTTCTTGTTTTGCTATTGAATCTTCTCGATCTCTAAGTTCCGTTTTAATCTCTTTGGAGTAATTTATCAGTTTGGAAGGCAGGCTTAGTGCAACGGACTGTGCTAAGTGCCGCATGATTGCTAGTTGAATTCTAGGGTCGTGACATTAGTCTAGCATCAAAGCCTAAAAAGCGCTAGCAAAGATCAAGAAATGGCCAATGAAGGATTCCAAAGTCTCAAGCCTTACTTTGATGGAGCAAACTACGCTCATTGGAAGTTCCGGATGGAGACATATCTCGATAGTGAGGGAATTGAAGTTTGGGATAGCATTCAGAAAGAATGGACACCACCAACCAGAAGAGGAGTTGATGGTGAAGAAGAAATTCTTTCAAGAGATGATTGGACAGAGCCTCAACGTAGAGCAAACTTCAAAAACAAAAAGGCAATGACAATTCTCTCAAGCTCACTATCCATTGAAGAATGTGGTAGAATTTAACACTGTCCTACCGCATATAGTATGTGGAAAACATTGGAGAATTATCATGAAGAAACAAAGCAAGTTAAATCTAAGAAGATTCAACTTCTCACTTCAGAATATGAACTCTTCAAGATGAAATCCAATGAATCCATCACCGATATGACGAACTGTCTTCTAGCCATCATAAACGGTATGAGAAAGCTTGGAAAACATTTGAGCTTGAAAGATGTAAACAACAAAATTCAGAGAAGACTTCCTCTCAAAGACTATGGTTCAAGAGTTGATGGTATAGAAGAAGCCAATGAAGACATGAGCGTCATGAATACTGATGTGCTTATTGGCAAACTTTTAACACATGAAATGATAGTAAAGAGAGATAGAGAACTTGAAACCGAGCCAAAAAAAGAAAGCCTCTAGCACTAAGAGCCTCTACTTCAAAATCTTAAGAAGAAGTTGAAGATGAGGAAGAAAAGAGCGATGATGCAAATAAGGACATTGCAATGCTCTCGAGAAGACTGAAAAGAATAATTGAAAAGAGAATTGGCAACTCTCGAAACTTCAAACAAAGAAATTTCAAACACTTCTCAAATGACTATTAAAAGAATAAAAAGGAGGTAAAATGTTATGAGTGTGGAAAGATGGGGCATATTAAACTAGAATGTCTAAGGCTCAAGAAACACAAGAAAAAATATCAAAAAGATGATGGGGAGAAAGGTCATAAAGCCATATGGGATGATGAAAGCTCTTCAAGTGAAAAAGATGACAATGAAAGTGAAGAGGTTAACCTATGCTTCATGGCTTTAGAGAATCACATCACGGATGAGGTAAGACGACCTTACTCATATTCATTCAATAATGATAGTAGTGATAATAATAGTGATAGTGAAGATGATGATGAGCAGAGTCTAATAGAAGTATTGAACCTAGAATTAGAAAAATATAGATATAAATTCAATACTTATAAAAATAATATTTTAAGTTTGGAAAAAAAAATGGATGTTTTAAAAAAGGAAAATATTGAGCTTAAATCTTCTAATGAATATTTTCAAAAATCATTAGATGAGTACTCCTCTAGACCCTCAACTAAATCCTTGCTTAAATAAAACAATATTTTGAAAAATGAAGTTGAGGAACTTAGAAACTCCATTTCAAGATTTCATAAAGGCATGGAGAGTTTAGATACTCTCATAGTGTCTCAAAGACCACTTTTAATAAGACATGGTCTAGGATTTAATGGAACATCATTTTCATCTCACAAGACCACATTTGTTAAGTCAAGTGAACTCCACATCTCCACATTAGAAGTAATAGCCCCAAGGACTAAGTGCACAACAAACACTAAATCCTTTATTTATAAAAGGAATGGTCAAGGGTCGGTAAGCCTAAAAAGGAAACCTCAAAAGGCCAATCATGCTTTTATGTATAATAGGCATGCACTTAGGAAAGCACCAAGTAATCATGCATATGCATGTCACTGTTCACAAACTCCACCTAATAGGATAGTGGTAACTAAAAACATGGTAAAACCAAAAAATATATTTAGAGCTAAACAATGTAATTATTGTATGAAATTTGGTCATATCAATAAACATTGCTGGATAAGGAAGGTTCATTGGGAACCTTCATGTGCTAACCCCCAAGGACCCAGGTTCATATGGGTACCTAAAAATAATACTTAAATTGTAATTTTATAGGTATGCCTTAAGTTGACTATAAAAGAAAATGCTTGGCTAGTGGATAGTGGATGCTCAAGGCATATGACCCAAAACGAAGAGCTATTCAATGACATTAAAAGTCTTGATGGTGGTAAGGTAACCTTTGGAAACAATGCTAAGGGTAAGGTAATTGGCATTGGGTCCATTGGTATTAATAATACTATTTTCATTGAAGATGTTTTACTTGTTGATGGTTTGAAACATAACTTGTTAAGTGTAAGTCAATTATGTGATAAGGGAAACCAAGAAATCTTTACCTCTAATGAATGTCTTGTAACATCTTTTAATGGCTAAGAGATATTCAAAGGAAGTAGAGATGTTAATATCTACATAATAGACTTACACAAAATATCTAACCTTTCCTCTAAGTGTCTTATGACTACTAGTGATGAATCTTGGCCGTGGCATATAAGGATTGGTCATGCGAGCATAAATTTAATTCAAAGCCTTAGCAAAGGAGAGCTAGTAAGAGGACTACCAAAAGTCAATTTTGAAAAAGATATGACATGTGAACCTTGCCAAAGAGGAAAACAACACAAGTCCTCATTCAAATCCAAAAATATTGTAAGTACCTCGAAACCTCTACAACTTTTGCATATAGATCTTTTTGGACCTACTAGAGTTGCAAGCCTAGGAGGTAAACACTATGCTTTTTTCATCGTCAATGATTACTCTAAATTCACTTGGGTAATTTTCTTAGCTCAAAAGAGTGATGCTTTTGAATATTTTAAAAACTTTCCTAAGAGAGTTCAAAACGAAAAAGGTTATTGTATCTCAAAAATCAGAACCAATCATGGCAAGGAATTTGAAAATGAAAACTTTGAAAACTTTTGTTTAGAACATGGTATTTCACAAATTTTTTCATCTTCTAGGATGCCTTAACAAAATGGGGTAGTCGAAAGGAAAAATCAAACTATAATTGAAATGGCTCGAACAATGCTCAATGAGTATGGGCTACCAACCTACTTTTGGGCCGAAGCCACTAATACCGCATGTTACATTTCAAATCGAGTTTTCAAAAGACCACTCTTAAACAAAACTTCTTTTGAGTTATGGAATGGAAGAAAACCCATGATATCATACTTTAGAGTATTTGGATGCAAGTGTTTCATATTAAATACCAAGGATAACCTTGAAAAATTTGCCTCTAAATCCGATAAAGGTATCTTTTTAGGATGCTCCACCTCTAGCAAAGCTTATAGAGTCTTTAATGAAAGGTCATTAGCTGTTGAAGAATCTATGCATGTTGTCTTTGATGAATCTAGTAAGCTTGATCTTGTGAAAGGTAGTGTTCTTGATAATATTGTAGGTACAATTGAAAAGCTTTATCTTGATTATGAGAAATATGAAAATGATCAAGAAAACCCAAGTCAAGATGACACTCTACCTCAAGCTCAAGAACAAGACAAACAAGAGCTTCCAAAGGAGTGGATAATGACAAAATATCACCCCAAGGATCAAATCATTGGTGATCCTACTAAAGGTGTAAGCACTATATCTCATCCCAAACTTTTAGATTCTAACCTTGCTTTTGTCTCTCAAATTGAGCCTAAAACTATTGATGAGGCTCTTAATGATGAACTTTGGGTGATTGCTATGCAAGAAGAACTCAACCAATTTGAGAGGAGTAAGGTGTGGACCTTAGTTGCTAGACCCAAAGAGCATCAAATCATTGATAACAAATGTGTATTTAGAAATAAACTAGATGAACAAGGTTCAATAACTAGGAATAAGGCTAGGTTAGTTGCAAAGGGTTATAATCAAGAAAAAGGAATAGATTATGATGAAACCTATGCTCCGGTAGTTGGATTAGAAGCCATAAGAATTTTTTTAGCATTTGCATGCCATAAGAATTTTAAACTCTTTCAGATGGATGTCAAAAGTGCTTTTTTAAATGGTTTTATAGAAAAAGAAGTTTATGTAGAACAACCACCAGGTTTTGAAAGTAATAACTTGCCCAATCATGTCTTTAAACTTTCAAAAGCCTTGTATGATTTGAAACAAGCTCCAAGAGCTTGGTATGAAAGACTAAGTTCTTTCCTTTTAGAAAATAACTTTTCAAAGGAAAATTTTGACACAATATTATTTACTAAAAAGCATAAGCATGATATTCTAATTGTTCAAATTTACGTTGATGACATCATATTTGGGTCTACTAATGAATTGCTTTTCCAAGAATTTGTTAAGTATATGACTAGGGAATTTGAAATGAGCATGATGGGTGAGCTTAAGTTCTTTCTTAGTCTACAAATAAAACAAAGCAATGAGGGCATATTCATCAACTAATCCAAGTATGCCAAAGACTTAATCAAGAAATTTGGAATGGAAGGATGCAAAAATTCCAAGACTTCTATGAACACCTCAACAAAATTAGACAAAGATGAAAAGGGTAAGAGCATTAATGAAAAGCTCTATAGAGGTATGATCGGATCACTCTTATATCTTACAGCCTCTAGGCCAGATATAATGTATAATGTATGCTTATATGTTAGATTTCAATCATATCCTAAAGACTCACATTTGAATACTGTAAAAAGAATCTTAAAATATTTAAATGGCACATTGCATCTAGGTTTATGGTATCCTAGAAATTCATCTTTTCTCATCATAGGATATTCAGATGTAGATTATGCCGGTAGTCTCTTGGATAGGAAGAGTACTTCAGGCACTTGTCACTTTATTGGTGAATGTTTAGTTTATTGGTTTAGCAAGAAATAAGTTTCGGTTGCTCTTTCTACTGCTGAAGCGGAATATATAGCAGTAGGATGTTTGTTGTACTCAAATTCTATGGATGAGACAACAACTTAAGGATTATGATCACAATTTGGACCATATACTTATCAAATGTGACAATACAAGCGCCATAAATCTATCTAAGAATCCTATTCAACACTCTAGAAGCAAATATATTGACATAAGACATCATTTTCTTAGAGATCATGTTCAATATGGAGATGTTGAATTAGAATTTATCGATACAAACAATTAATTGGAAAATATTTTCACCAAGTCTCTTAATGAAGAAAGATTTAACTTCATAAGAAGAGAGCTTGGTATGCTTGATGGATTAACTCTATCTTAAGCGTGATTATTGTCAAACCTTGAATATTATTTTTTTCCCTTCATATGTTGTTATTGTTGTCTAAACTTTAAGGTATGAAGTGGTTAACATGATGGGAATATATGTTATAAGGCATAAAAGTATCTAAGGAATCTTTAGTCTTATTTTAGACTCAGTTTTAGTTATTGAAAATTTTAGGCAATTCACGCCCGTGACATATATTCACGGCCGTGATCATAATCGCCAAAAGTTCCAGTAGCTTTCATGCCTTGCTTTATGATATACTTCACGGCTGAAGGTAGTGAAGACTATGTATCATGCCCTTAACACTTTTCTTTCAATCCTGTGAAACTCTTCATTCACGCTCGTGACACTTTTTCATGACCGTGAATATAAACATCAAATAATTACAGAACCATTCATGCTTTATTTCATGCGTTACTTCACGGTAAGAAGTACTGAAGATTGCACTTCACGACTGTGACTCATTTTATCACCACCGTGAAATTCATACGTAACACCCATGATGATTTAATGTCACAACTGTGAACCGATTCATATCCTTTGTCACGGCTAGAAGGCCTCTTCAACAAACCATGACCATGACTATTTATGCCCGTGAGCGATGATCCACGACCGTGAACATGTAGACTATAAAATAGATTTTTACCGTCTCTTCTCATTCTCAACCTTAAAAATTCTCTCAATTAAAGCTTTCATTCATTATCTCTCACAAAAATACGGCCTTCTCATATTCTTTTTCATCTATAAAATCTTTCAAAACTCCTTTCTTTTTTTTTTTTCAAAAATCACAACATCACAATGTTATTCTCAAAATCCCTGATCACAAAATCACACTCTAAAATCCTTAATCCGAGATTATCAATGGAACTTGACTCATCAAAAGGCACGAGAAGGAAATCCCATGCTCCGAGATGCCACACGGACTACCTTTTCAACATTATTTCGGAGCATTGTTATTCGAGATATGCGGTTTTTAAGAATAGGCCTTTACTTTCTTCTCATTCCTTCGAATGGAACGCTGTCAGGACTCTCAGACTTGAGTCAAGCATAACGAAACAATTACAAGCTTGTCATCTCAAGGAATTTGTGGACATTTATCGACCGATGCTAAAGGAACCTACTCTCGAGTTCCTTAGCACTTTGCAAGTTTCTCCCACCGGAACAATCAAATTCCAACTTTGTAAGCATCCGAACACTCTCACAGCAGCGGAGTTTCGCACAATCTTCAAACTTCCCTTAGATAGTATTCTTAATGAGAGTGAAGTGGAATTCTATACCAATCCGGTACGGACTCATTTTGGGTTAGATTGTAGCTGGGACATGAAGAACACTAATAGCACCCATCTTTGGTCTTCAGTACATAAATATTTATATAGGTTTCTTACCTATAGTATCTTTGCAAGAGGTGATAGTAACGGTGCAATCCAAAAATCAGAGCTTTTCCTCTTGGAGATGGCACGAAGGGGTCTAACCGTGGCTCTGTCTCGATGGTTTGCAAATTATCTTCTCTCAATTGCAACAAAGCCATCGGGAGATATCTTGATTGGTGGGTATGTGACTCACCTTGCAATTGAACTCGACTATCTAAAGCTTGATGAGCACAATTTCAACCTCATTCCAGCACATCCTCGAGACCGGCTAGATGTCGAGTCTTTTATAAAAATGGGAGCAGCTGTTCGCATAATCTACGAGAATAATGTCTATTATCGCTTCACCACTCTAGTTGGTGAAATTGATTGGGAAGACCAGGATTCGGATGAATTCAAAGCTGGCCTCTAAGGAATCCAACAAAGAAAATGAGCTCGAGTCGAGACAGCGACCCCAGAGGTTGAGCAAGAGATTGGTCAATCTTCGGCCTCTATACCTAGCTTGGCACAATAGGTGGCTGATCTTTTAGCACCTCGCTTTGACCTATTGCAGGCTTCCATCGATGATAGGTTGAAAAACCTCAAAGATTTCATGGAATCTCATATGGATAGCCTCGAAGTGGAAGTAGCATGCCTTAGAGATGGTCTGTTAGGCTCAAAGCCTAGTTAGAGTCCTAGCTTTTTCATGTTTTTTTTGTTTATGTACTAGTTTCTATTATTATGAGTGTAGGACTTTAATTCATATTTTTAAACTTTGTACTTCCTCTCTTTCGTATTAATATCATTACATCATTATCATTTTATGGTTTATCTTTGTTGATGACAAAAGGAGGAGAACCTAGCAATATATGAATGCAAATGTGTTGTATAACATATATGTGTTGTATACTTAACTAGTTAAGCAAACAAGTTGACATACTTTGAATATACCTCACATATACTTAACTAGTTAAGCAAACAAGTTGACATACTTTGAATATATCTCACATATACTTTGCATATACTTAACTAGTTAAGCAAACAATTTGATATGCTTTGAATATACCATGCATATACCTAACTAGTAAGCAAGATCCATGCTATACGTCGTTCAATTCTTGCACTCTATTACTTTTGTCTTAAGCATCTTTTGAGGGGGAGACTTCTCAAAATCACATATTGCTAGATTATTTGTCACCATAAAAAAGGAGGAGATTGTTAAACCTTGAGGAACTTGAGGGGTATTTCCATCATTTTGATGCTAACAAATAAAATAGCAATAATGTATTTAACGATATGTCTTCTAAGTTTGTTGAACAAGATATATCTTGATTGAAATAGTTGCAAGAATGAAAGACAAATTTTGAAGATCAAAACAAAAAGAAATAGTATGTTCACGCCCGTGATATAGCTTAGCGCCAACTTTCCAACATTCAAAGTTCACGGCCATGAAGGATCATACCAACCGTGAATGATCAAACCTGTCACGCCCGTGATCAAACACTTTAAGTTCTTCCATAAATCTTCACGGCTAGAGTCACCACTTGAACCACGACTTGGAAGAATGTTCTTGCCTGTGAAAGTATAAAGTCACGCCTGTGATCAAACACTTCAAGAACTTCCAGAAAGTTTCACGACTAGAGTCACCACTTGGACCACGACTTGAAAAAACATTCAAGACCATGACACACATAGTCATGCCCGTGAATGAGCACAGAGAAACATGACAGACACGGAGTTAAGAATTGGTTCAACGATTATTTTCGCATTAAATACACCTAAGCTGCTATAATTCACTGAGAAAATATAAATGCAATACATTTTATGAATCCTAATAAGAACAACAATTACTTTGAATCAAAAATCTTATTGTAGCCATTGTGCATTATATACTTTCAACAAATCCTTTATTCTTTGTAAAAACTTATTTCCTCATAATTTCTGAGCATTATAGGTTGGTGAGTGTTTTTTATTGTAATCAATTACTGAGTTAAGATTGAAACACTTGTAAGGGTTTATTGTGTGAGCCATAAAATACAAGAAATTGGTTTATCGTGTGAGCCATTAAAACACAAGGGAATTTCTGGGTTAGGTGTTAGCCATTGAGAGAAACACCATAGTTGGGAGTGAGCTTGTAAAACTCCATTGTAGCATTTAGTATGTTAGTAAAACTCCCAATTGAGATTGGAGAGAGGAGTAGGGTTTGTTAATAACTGAACCTCTATAAATCTCATGTGTGATATCTCTTCATCTCTACTCTATTTAATTTTATTCCGCAATTAAGGTTAAGAATTTTTTTTATAACCAATTCAACCCCCCTTATTGGTTCATTGTTTAGGCAAGACATGCTATTAAGGTGGTTATGGTACCATAGAATATTTATGCATGTGGATTCTTACTCATCAGGATGACTTAAGCTCAGGTAAGAGTGCTCTTGATTTGAGATACGAAATTTGCACATATGCATGCAGTTATTATATTGCTCATCAGGGTAGCTAAAGCTCGGGTAAGAGTGCTCCTGATTCGAGATGTGAAATTTGGAATACATACAGATATAGAAAGTGAGTAGGGTGGCTTAAGCAAGGGTAAAAGTGCTCATATTTTACAACCCGCATCCGGATAGTCCGAGTTTAGAGTATTAGGCTGAGAGACCAGAATTCAGTAATATGGTATATGAAAAAGTTGTTAAGGAATTAGAAATTTGTAATACAGTATAATGAAATTAGTAATACAATAATTGTATATATAGTATATAGAAAGCAATGAATCAGAATACAGGTACATCCTGGACAAGGGATGTGAAAACCAGAAATTAGATTTATATAAGAAACTGATGATTTGAATATGTGCTATACATGATAAAGTTTATTATGCTTATAATGATATAGAAATACTATGAATGGAAAGTATTATGAATATGATGAAATGGCTTCATTTGTGCAATATATGCATTATTTGCATTGAAATCAATTCGATTCAGTAATAATGAGTTCATTGTGAATAGCTATGTATATGACAATATGGCCAGACATATATATATGTTCAAATTATGAATATCATATTAATATGTGAATGCATGTTAGAATTTAAATACTTATATGCACCATTAAGCTATTAACAACTTAGCATGTGGGTTTTCTTACATGCAGTTTGGAGTCGTAGACTGTTGAGTGACGTGAAGAGAAGACAAAGTGTAGCGCTCCCTTACCCTACTAATCGATAATAGCGTATGAAAGTGATACTAAGCTCATTTTTGTAAAAATAACCAATTCTCAAATTATTGTAATATATATTTTTTACTGTATTTCCTTTTTCTTTTTCTCATTTAAAAATATTATATTAATTTTTGAGTTTATTATCAGCAGAATATTTCTTACTGTATTTCCTTTTTTTTTTTCTCATTTAAAAATGTAACTAGTAATGTAAATATTTTGATTTAAAAGAAGTCATTCATTAAACCATAATATTTAGAAATACATTTACAAATAATACCAAATATATAAATTACAAAAGTTACTCCTTATAAATCCTACATGCCACAAATTTACATAAAAAGAAATTACTAAATTTTAAATTTTACAATACAATTTCCAAAACATACAAAAAGAAATAGACTGTTGCAATTTGATCTTGGAGTTCTCCTTATCTTCGATCACCCTAATGTAATAGTTACGTCTATTCATCTACGCGTGAAACACATGCTCTAAGCTACTAGCTTAGTGGTACATTTGACAACTATCTAATAATTATATAAAAATTTCTAAAATAAAATTTTAGAAACTACAATTAATTTACTAAGCATGCCAAATATTCAAATAATAGTAAAACTATTTTCATCACGCAAAAATATATAATTCACAATTATAACATTCCATTCATTAAGCATGCTTGAAATTTTAACAATACAAGATATACAATTAGAAATATCAATTTAATAATTTACATTTTTTCCATTATTTGTTGGATAGCTCATGACATTTTAAACCGAAACTAAACACTGGATACAGGATTTCTGCTCTGCGGCAGTATACTTGGTGCCTACATAATTATTTTATAACTCAGCGTTTAACGCTTACATTTTCAATAACAACTCAACACCTTTTTGGTGCCTACGTAATTTCGAACTCAGCACTATTTCTTAGTGCCTACGTAATTTCAACTCAACACTATTTCTTAGTGCTTACGTAAATTAAATCTCAGCACTATTTTTTTAGTGTCTACATTTCTACCCTTTTATTGGTGTTGCCCAGATAATGAACCGCGAAGGGGGGTTGAATTGGATATTAAAAAATTTCTTAATTTTTTAGTGCGGAATAAAAAGTTAAATAGAGTAGGGATAGAGAGATATCACACAAGAAATTTATAGAGGTTTGGGTATTAACAAACCCTACTCCACTCCCCAATCTCAATTGGAGTTTCACTAACATACTAAGTGTTACAATGAAGTTCTACAAGCTCACTCCCAACTATGATGTTTCTATCAATGGTTAACACCTAACCCAGAAATTTTCTTGTGTTTGAATGGCTCACACAATAAACCAATTCCTTTTGTTTTATGGCTCACACAAATAACCCTTATAAGTGTTTTACTCTTAACCCAATATACCCAAACTCACTTGAGTAGTAGATTAGAAAGAAAAACACTCACCAACCTATAATGCTCAGAATTTATGAGCAAATAGGTTTTTACAGAGAATAAGAGTTTTGTTGAAAGTAATTAATGCACAATGGCTACAACAAGATTTTGATTTGAAAGTAATTGTTCGTTCTCTTATTTAGGATTCATAAATGACTTCCATTTATAATTCCTTAGCGAATTATAGCCGTTTGGATGCATTTAATGCAAAAATAGTCGTTGCTCCAACTTTTAATTTCGCGTCTGACATGTTTCTCTTTCCTCATTCATGGTCGTGAATATGTGTGTCATGGTCATGAATGTTCTTCCAAGCCGTGGCGCAGGTGGTGACTTTGGCCATGAAACATTCTAGAAGAATTTAAAGTGTTATCTCACGGGCGTGACTGATTTGATCATTCACAGTTGGTATGATCCTTCATGGCCGTGAACTTTAAATGTTGGAGAGTTGGCGCTAAGCTATATCACGGGCGTGACATAATCAGTCATGGGTGTGAACATGCTATTTCTTCATATTTTGACTTTCAAAGGTAGTCTTCCAGTCTTGCATCATATTCTATACCCAATTCAACAAACTTAGAACATAAGTATTGTTAAATACATTATTGCTATTTTATTTGTTAGCATCAAAATGACAAAAATACCCTTCAAGGTTCAACAATCTCTCCCTTTTTGATGGTGACAAATAATCTAGCAATATGTGCTTTTGAGAAGTCTCCCCCTAAAAAGATGCTTAGGATAAAAAATAATAGAGTGCAAGAATTGAGGAAGTATAGCATGGAAGTTTGCTTGCTAGTTTAGGTATATGCAAAGTATATTCAAAATATATGTAAAGTATATCAAATCCTTTGCTTTTTAATATGCAAAGTATATGCAAAGTATATCAAATTGTTTGCTTTTAACTAGTTAAGTATATGCAAAGTATATTCAAAGTATATCAACACTATATTCAAAATATATCAACACAATTGCATTCATGTATTTGCATATTTATATATTGCTAGATTCTCCCCCTTTTGTCATCAACAAAAAGAACATAAAAGTAAACCATAAAGCAAAAACGATGCAATTATATTAATAACAAATAGAGGAAGTACAAAGTTTGGAAACATAAATTAAAATCCTACATTCATAATACTAGAAACTAGTAAACAAAATGAAAGAAAACCTAAAAATCTAACTAGACTTGGAGCCGGACTGTAACACCACATCTTATGCATTTATGTATAACCTATCTCTGTATCAAATAATCACACATAACATGCTGGAAAAAAAATATCCTGTTAATAGTGATAGTAATTTTTTTTTATATCCTGTAATATTATTCAATGACTTTGCAAGTCTCATATCCTGTAATTTCATTCAATGACTTACAAGTCTCATATCGTGTAATATTATTCAACGACTTTGCTAAGTTAACACTAAGGTTTTCATCATAGCATAATATATATCACATATGTCAAACATATATCTCAAATATACCACAAGTATACCATTTATATGTACCACAATATCACAAATTATCCATCATTACATTATCAAGGACCAATCATGACAATCATATGAATCACATAGCAAGCAACATTCATTTGCACTAAAGAATTCAATTGATAATTAAACTCACCGTTCTCCTTTGATTCCGACCCCTAACTTATTGTCTATCTGCTCCTTATGGGTCTCCAATATGTTGCGAGCCTAATATGAAAACATAATCGATTAACTCATGATTAAGGAGACTTAATGTGGCTTAAACAAATTAATATGCATTGTTCATATCAATAGTTAAGATTTTTCCTATGAGGCAGTGTGATCTTATGGGACTATTTAGCCTATAATGTTTTCTATACTTGAGAAATTAATATGATTATTATTCCTAATTAAAAATAACATATAATTATAGAACATATTAAAATTTTAGACCGATTGGATCATTGTACAATATTTGGTAGAATTTCTAAATGTGTTCTGTTTTCTGCCTTGTTTTCTGCCTTTAGGCAGTTTCAGGGTACTCATTTGGGTTCATCATACCTTATAATCTATAAGTACTATTTTAATAAAACTTTACAGAAACCTATGTGGGTTCATATGGAACATGTTTCATGTTTAAAACTTTTATCAATTATGTCTCTAAGGGCTTTATATTATAACAAACATTTCACTGGTCCAGAATAGAATTGGCTACCGGATCAGTATGACTTACAAAGGCCATAACTTAGTTTATACATAACATATAAAGCTGAAATTAGTACCAATATTTAGATAAGACATATACCTATAACTGTCATGTTTGATAATATACAGAATCTAGCTCTAAGGAGCTCAAATTAGCCAAACAAATTTTTGGATCTGCCCAGGGCACCCCGTAGGCAGTTCAAACCATGGAAAATTCATGGTTCCATTCACCATAACTCAAAATTTACAAGACCTATGAACCTGAAATTTGGTATACGGATACATAACACATATATCTACAACTTTTATGTTTTGAGGTACTTCAAATATTGGCTTTAACATATCCAAAACTAACAAACACAGTAGCTAACTTACTTAGGGTTCATATCCGGACCAGTTTCAGTACAAAGAGGATATCTCATTCTATACACACATCTTGCAAAAAATTTACATATCCATAAATATAAGACATAAAAGAACAACTTTTGTGTTTTAAGTTTTTTCCGATTCGATCTCTAAGATCATCAAAACTATGGAACAAAATACTGCCTATTAATGAACCATAAACACCAAAATCAAGCTAAACACAAAAATAAATGTTTACTCACCTATAATCACTCTTGGCTAGTCTTGTTACTGCAATCTTTGGAGTGAAATAGGGAAGAAATGGTGGCTGAAACTTGAGAGAAAAAAGGTTGAAGAAATGAAGCAAGGAAGAAGAAGAAGGTGAGGATGGAAATGAACATGGTGGCTGCCTAATAAGTTAAAAGGCACCACCATTTCATTACCCGTCCACTTCCCTTTTTTTTTTCTTTTTCTGACTTTTTATTTTTATTTATTTATTTATTTTATTTTATTTTATTTTATTTTATTTATTTCTAATTATTCTTATTATTATTACACAATTCAACACAATATCCAATTTAATCTTAATCTAGTCATTTTGCAAACTTTAATTTGGTCACCTTATTTCATTTATTTTTAATACTTTTTATCCTCATTTAGATTATAAATACACATGTATGACTCGATACAATTGCAATGTACTAGAACACGTAGCTAGTGCGTGTCATGGACTTGTTCCTATGAAAATATGTATGAAATGCATGTGTTAAATTTAATTATATGCAAGATGCATATGTTCAAATGAAATGCATATGGGGAAGGTTGAGGATGTTACACGGACAATCCATCTCTAAGGCGTGCTACTTCTGCCTCGAGGCTATCCATACGAGACTCCATGAAATCTTTGAGGTTTTCCAACCTCTCATCGATTGAAGCTTACAATAGGTCAAAGCGAGGTGCTAAAAGATCAACCACCTACTAAGCCAAGTTAGGTGTGGAGGCTGAGGATTGACCAACCTCCTGCTCAACCTCTGGGGTCGCTGTCTTGACTCAGACTCTTTTTCTTTGCTAGATTCCTTGGAGGCTAGCTTTGAATTCGTTCAAATCCTTATCTTCCCAAACAATTTCACCAACTGGAGTGGTGAAGTATAGATATTATTCTCATGAATTATGTGAACCGCTGCTCCTATTTTTATAAAAGACTCAACATCTAGCCAGTCTCGAGGATGTATTGGTATGAGGCTAAAGTTGTGCTCTTTGAGCTTTAGATACCCGAGCTCAATTGCAAGGTGAGTCACGTACCCACCAATCAAAATAGCTCTCGATGGCTTTGTTGCAATTGAGAGAAGATGGTTTCCAAACCATTGAGATAGGGCCACCGTTAGACCTCTTTGGGCCATCTCTAGGAGGAAAATCTCGGATTTACAAATTGCACCATTGCAATCCCCTCTTGCAAAGATACTATAGGTCAGAAACCTATGTAAATATTTATGCACTGGAGACCGAAGATGGGTACTTTTCATCTTCTTCACGTCCTATCTACAGTCTAATCCAAAATGAGTCCATGCCGGATTGGCATAGAATTCCACCTCACTCTCATTTAGGATTCCGTCTGAGGGAAGTTTGAAGCTTTCCCTAAACTCCACTGCTGTGAGAGTGTTTGAATGCTTGCAAAGTTAGAGTTTTATTGTTCCAGTGGGAGAGACTTGCAAGGTGCTAAGGAACTCAAAAATTGGTTCCTTGGCTGATGGATATTTACAAACTCTTTGAGATGACAGGCTTGTAGTTATTCCATCATGCTTGTCTCAAGACCGAGGGTCCTGACAGCATTCCATTCGAAGGATCGTGATGAAAGCAATGGCCTTTTCTTATGAATGACATACCTCGGATGACAATGCTCTGGAATGATGTTGAGGAGGTAGTCTGTGTAGCATCTCGGAGATTGAGATTTCTTTCTTATGCCTTTTGAGGAGTCGGGTTCCGTTGTTGAGTTGAGAATGAGTTAATTTTCTGATAGGGATTTTGAGGAATACCTTGTAATGTTCTGATTTTTGAAGAAAGAAAAAGTTTTTGAAGGTTTTTATAGATGGAAAAGGCTATTAGGGGCCGGAATCTGTGAGAAGTATTGAATGAGGGTGTTAAATGAGAGAATTTGTAGAGTTTGAAATGAGAGAAAACGATAGAAAACTGTTTTATAGCCGACATGGTCACGGACGTGAAATGTCGTGGTCACAATTTGTTGAAGAGGCGCTCTACCCATGATGAAGGATATAAAATGATTCACGATCGTGACATTTAATAGTCACGGGGGTGAATAGTGAATTTTCATGGTGGTGACAAAATGAGTCACGGTCGTGAAGTACAATCTTCACTACTTGTGACCGTGAGACAAAGTGTGAAACAAAGCGTGATCGGTTTGAAATTATTTGGTGTTAATGTTCACGGTCGTGAAGAAGTGTCACAGTCGAGAACAAAGAGTTTCACGGGAGTGAAACCAAAAAGTTATGGGCATGAAACATAGTCTTCATTGCCTTCAGCTGTGAAGCATGTCGCGAAGTAAGGCGTGAAAGCTACTGGAGCTTTTAGCGATTATGATCACGACCGTGAATATATGTCACAGGTGTGAATTGACTTAAATCTTCAATAAATAAAACTAAGTCTAAAACAAAACTAAATGATTTATAAGGTACTTCTATCCCTTATAACATATGAAGGAAATTAACATTCAAATTTGACAATCATACTTAAGATAAGGTTAATCCATCAATCATACCAAGCTCTCTTCTTATGAAGTTAAATCTTTCTTCATTGAGAGACTTAGTGAATATATCTACCAATTGATTGTCTGTATTGATAAATTCTAATACAACATCTCCATATTGAACATGATTTCTAAGAAAATGATGTCTTATATCAATATGCTTACTTATAGAGTGTTGAATGGGATTCTTAGATAGGTTTATGGCACTTGTATTGTCACATCTGATAGGAATATGGTCCAAACTATGACCATAATCCTTAAGTTCTTGTTTCATCCATAGGATTTGAGTACAATAACATCCTGTTGCCACATACTCTGCTTCAGCGGTAGAAAGAGCAACTGAAACTTGTTTCTTGCTAAACCAAAAAACTAAACATTCACCAATAAAGTGACAAGTGCTTGAAGTACTCTTTCTATCCAAGAGACTTCCAGCGTAATCAGCATCTGAATATCCTATGATATGAAAGGATGAATTTCTAGGATACCATAAGCCTAGATGCAATGAGCTATGTAAATATTTTAAGATTCTTTTCACAGCATTCAAATGTGATTCTTTAGGACACAATTGAAAGAGAGCACATAAGCATACACTATACATTATATCGGGCATGAAGGCAGTAAGATATAAGAGTGATCCTATCATACCTCTATAGAGATTTTCATTAATGCTCTTACCTTTTTCGTCTTTGTCCAATTTTGTTGATGTGCTTATTGGAGTCTTGGCATTTTTTCATCCTTCCTGTAATATCCGCTAATTTAGGTTCCGAGTCGCACGTGTTGCGAAATTGACGCGTGTGACCGATCGAAGTCTAAATTCGGATTTTTACAATAATTGATTAAGAAATGGTTAAACTAAATAATAAATATCTAAATAAGTGATTATAGAGTTTAAAGAAGTTGATTTACGGTAAAGGACTAATTTGCAAAATTTGATAAATTTTGGGGTCAAATTGCAATTTACCAAAAATTGGAGGATTAATGAGATTAATTGATAATCAACATATTAATTTTGGGCACATTTTGATAGTGTTGGCTGGCCATGATATTAAAGGAAGATGATTAATATTGATTAAGTGTAAAATTGGGAGAAAATGGTCAAATGGTGGTCCCACATGAAGACTTTTGGGTACCCTATTTAAGACTTTATTTTTCTTTTTCTTCTTCTCTTCATTTTCTGCTCCTTCTCTCTTTTCTTTACCAGTCACGCCAGCTTCATCCATTTCTCCATAGCTCATCTTGATTCTAGAGAGAGAAAGGAAGGGAAGAGAAGGGAAAGAGCAAGACAAAGTGATTTTCATGGCCTATAACTCATAAGGATGCTGGAAAGAACAAGAAAGAGGAAGAAAAATCAAGTTTGGTAGAGAGAGAAAATCTCCAAAGTGGTGATCAAGTGAAGAAAAGTGTAAGGTAAGAAGTATTTCTTCTTCTTCTTCATCTTTTCTAAAGGAAGTTCGAATTTTGAGCTCATCTAAGACTTATATGGAAAGAGAGAGAAACTAGGGTTTTGAGAGAGAAAAAGGGAGCTTAGGGTCTTGAGGAAATCAGATGATGATGATAATAATTTATGATGTTGTAGGAGTTCCAAATGATAAGGAACAAGCTCTAAGGAGCAAAGGAAAAGAGAAAGCTACCTAAAAGAGTGAAGGAGAAAGATTAAGTTTTGTGCATAATTTAAGGCAATAGCCTATGTTTGTTTGAAATAATGCATGCTGAACATGATTGTAGATAAATGCAATTTCAAGAATGATGATGATTATGGCATGAAACCATAGGTTTAGACATATATGAATGAGATAATTGTGACATTGAATTAAGGATGCATGTTAGAGAATCTTGTATGATCAAGGCATGTAAATGTATTGAAAAGTAATAAGTTGAGTAAAGAGCAATAGAAATGCATGTAATAGAATTTGGTATGTTTTGGATGATGTTTGAATGAATGAAAGGTGAATATGCAGATTTCCTACTGAAAGTCACGGGTGTGACTATTGAGTCACGGGCGTGAACTTGAGGGTTCACGGTTGTGACTGATTGTGTCACGGTTGTGAATTTTTGGGTGGAAATGGTACTATTCATTCCAGAAGCATTCACGGGTTGGAATCACGACAGTGAACTTATTCACGGGCGTGAATGAGTAATCATGACCGTGAATGCTTTTGGACGATTCATTCCAGTAGCATTCACGGCTTGGGATTACGGGCGTGAACTAATTCACGGGCGTGAAAGTAGTAATCACGGCCGTGAATGCTCTGCATTTGAAATTATGAATATGGTTATTAAATGAGGAATTCAGGTAAGTAAATGAAAGTTATTGTCTATCCAGTGAAATAAGAATGATATGAATATAGATATATGTATATATATATATTGATGTGAGAATATGATATGTTGTGATATAGAAAAAAATGAATTGATGTAGAAAAATGAATTGTCATGGATAATATATGAAATCTGATGCAGATGATAAACATGAGAATATTGATGAATCTAGTAAATGAATGAAAAGATGTATGAGTATGACTATATGCTTGTAAAACAAGAAAATTGAGATGTTGATAAATATGAGAAAAATGGATGTGTTGAAATTTGAGAATAATGATTGATGTGAAAATATAAAGAAGCCCATTACTCTACTTGCACACTAGAATCAGGATAGATGACATGTCATTAAGGGGGCGAACGGTACCGTACTATACCTCAACCAATGTGGCTAAAGCTTGTGTAAGCGCCATTGGTTTGGGATGCTCAGTCAGTGTGGCTAAAGCTTGTGTGAGCGCTACTGACTTGAGAAAGCTCCGATGAGCACATATAAATGAGGACAAGATGTCATAAGCTTGTGTGAGCGGCCTTGATCCGGTTATTCATCTATGATGAAATTATACTCAATCAATGTGGCATAAGCTTGTGTGAGCGCCATTGATTTGAGAAGCTCTTATGAGCCAGATAGCGAACAGGGTGGCATAAGCTTGTGTGAGCGCTCCTGATCCATAACCCGTATCCAGTCAGTCTAAAGATTTAGAGTGATGTGGGCAAGATAATGAGAATATGTCGAAAAAAATAAGAAAAGGAAAGAATAAGAAAATGATGATGATATGAGATGGAAATGTAATGATAAAGAGATTTACAGAATACTTTGCTATTAAAGATAATGAAAATAACAATGTCTATATGAGCATGACATTTATACTTTTATGAAAAAGGAATATGTTGATAGTCATGCATGCAAACATTTTAATGCACGAAATGATAATTGTTAATGCTTGTTGCATGATATAGTATATTGCCTTCTTTATATGCACCACTAAGCTTAGAGCTTAGCGTGGAGTTTAATTTCCACGCAGATATAGAAAGGTAGTTGAAGACGCTAGATAAAGCAATCGGTGATCCCATACAAGTAAAGCAGCCGAATCTTGAGAAAGTGGGTTACAAGTTTTGAAACTTTTGTATTTGACTTTTATATTAAAGAAATGTTTGAGTTTGTAAAACTTACTTTTAAAGTTTGTTAAGAATTACTCTGATGTTAAAAAATTACTATATTATGTAAATAAATTGTACTCTGATTTTTATTTGTATCCATATATACATGAGTAAAAAAAAAAGTAAATATATATATATGAAGTATGAGAAAGAAAGGACATTAGCGCTCCCTCATCCGGGCACGTGGTGTTCGGGTGAGAAGGTGCTACACTTCCATTCAAAATTTCTTGATTAAGTCTTTGGCATATTTGGATTGGTTAATGAATATGCCTTCATTGCTTTGTTTTATTTGTAGACCAAGGAAGAACTTAAGCTCACCCATCAAGCTCATTTCAAATTCCTTAGTCATACACTTAGCAAATTCTTGGCAAATCAATTCATTAGTAGACCCAAATATGATGTCATTAACATAAATTAGAACAATTAGAATATCATGCTTGTGCTTTTTAATAAACAAAGTAGTGTCAATATTTCCTTTTGAAAAATTATTTTCTAAAAGAAAAGAACTTAGTCTTTCATACCAAGCTCTTGGGGCTTGTTTCAAACCATACAAAGCTTTTGAAAGTTTAAATACATGCTCAGGCAAATTATGGCTTTCAAAACCTGGTGGTTGTTCTACATAAACTTCTTCTTCTATAAAATCATTTGAGAAAGCTCTTTTGACATCCATTTGAAAGAGTTTGAAATTCATATGGCATGCATATGCTAAAAGTATTCTTATGACTTCTAATCTAGCTCCCGGAGCATAGGTCTCATCATAATCTATTCCTTTTTCTTGATTATATCCCTTTGCAACTAACCTAGTCTTATTCCTAGTTATTAAACCTTGTTCATCTAGTTTATTTCTAAATGCCCATTTACGTCCAATGATTTGATGCTCCTTGGGTCTAGGAACTAAGGTCCATACCTTACTTCTCTCAAATTGGTTGAGTTCCTCTTGCATAACAATCACCCAAATTTCATCATTAGGAGCCTCATCAATATTTTTAGGCTCAATTTGAGAGACAAAGGCAAGATTAGAATCTAAAGGTTTGAGATGAGATCTAGTACTTACTCCCTTTGTAGGATCACCAATGATTTGCTCCTTGGGGTGATCTTTTGTCATTTTCCATTACTCTTGAGCTTGAGGTAGAGAGTCATCTTGAAGTGAATTTTCTTGATCATTTTCACCTTTTGCATTTTCAAGATGAAGGTTTTCCATTGTACCTACAACATCATCAATGACACTACCTTTCACAAGATCAAGCTTACTAGATTCATAAAAAACAATATGCATAGTTTTTTCAACAACTAATGACCTTTTATTGAAGATTCTATAAGCTTTGCTAGCGGTGGAGTATCCTAAAAATATACCCTCATCAGATTAAGAGGCAAAATTTCCAAGGTTGTCCTTGGTATTTAATATGAAACACTTGCATCTGAATACTCTAAAGTATGATATCATGGGCTTTCTTCCATTCCATAACTCAAAAGAAGTTTTGTTTAAGAGTGGTCTTTTGAAAACTCGATTTGAAATATAACATGCAGTATTGGTAGCTTCGGCCCAAAAGTAAGTTGGTAACCCATACTCATTGAGCATTGTTCGTGTAACATCCTTTAGTTTTTTCCATATGAATTTTTGCAGCATCTCATTTGTGCATATGCATTTTGCATATATATATATATATATATATATGCATAATATGCATTTTTATTTAAGTATATTCATGACATACAATTAGTTTATTTTCAAGTATTTTGCAATTATATATAAATGCACATGTCTGTTTTATAATATAGATGAAAATGATATGAAATTAATATTTAATTGAATAAAGAAATAGATTGAATTAATTAAATTTAATATAGTTAATTAATTAAATTGAAGTAGAGGATTAAGTTGTATTTTGGTATTGACTAGTATGTCTAGATACATGTAATTGTATAATAATAATAAGAATAATTAAATAAAAATAAATAAATAAATAAAATAAAAGTCAGAAAATAAAAAGGAAAAGAAAAAGAAAAAGAAAAGTAAAAAAAAAAAAGAGGGGTCGGGTGAAAAAGAAAAGGAGAAAAGGAAGACAAATGTTTTTAACTTATTAGGTAAAGTCTTCTTCTTCTTCCTCCTCATCTTCTTCTTTCTCTTTGCTTCTTTCCATTTTTTTTGAATTCCAGCAATATCTTCTTCTCTTTTCACTCCAGAAATTACAGCAACAAGGTTAGCCAAGGGTGATTATAGGTGAGCAAACAATTAATTTGTGTTAAGCTTGATTATGGTGTTTAAGGTTCATAAATAGGCAGTATTTTGTACTACGGTTTGGATGATCTTAGAGGTCGAATCTGGAGAAGTGTAAAACACAAAAGCTGTTCATTTATGTCTTAGATTTATGGATATATAAATATGTTTGCAAGATGTGGTGTATAGAATGAGATAGCCTCTTTGTACTGAAACTGGTCTGGATGTGAACCCTAAGTAAGTTAGCTACTGTGTTTGTTAGTTTTAGATATGTTAAAGTCAATATTTTAAGTATCTAAAAACATAAAAGTTGTAGATATATGTGTTATGGATATGTATACCAAATTTCAGATTCATAGGTCTTGTAAATTTTGAGTTATGGTAAATTGAACCATGACTGTTCTATGATTTGAACTGCCTATTGAGTGCCCTGTACAGGTCCCGAAATTTGTTTAAGTATTATGAGCTTCTTACAGATCGATTATGTAAATGATTAAAACAGGAAAGTTATAGGTATATGTCGTATCTAAATTTTGGTACTAGTTTTATCTTAATATGTTATGTATAGACTAAGTTATGTCCATTACAAGCCATACTGTCCTGAAAACCAACTCTGTTCTAAAGCAGTAAAATGTTGCCTATAATTTGAAGGCCTTCGATATATAATTGGTGAAAGTTGTAAACATGAAAAATGTTCCACTTAAACCCATATAAGTTTCTGTAAAGTTTCATTGCAATATGAGTTATATATCATAAGTTATGATGAGATTAAATTGGTACCCTGAAACTGCCTAAGGGCAGAAAACAGGGCAGAAATCAGAACACGTTTAGAAATTCTACCAAGAATTGTACAGTGATCCAATTGGTCTGAAATTTTAATATGTTATATATAAATATGTTAATTTTAATTAGGAACAAGAATCGGATTAATTGGTCAAGTACAGAAAACGTTATAGTCAAAACAGTCCCTTAAGATCACACTGCCTCATAGGAAAAATTTTAATTATTGATATGAATAATGTATATTAATTTGTTTAAGCCACATTAAGTTTCTCTAGTCATAAATTAACCAATTATATTTCAATATTAGGCTCAAGACAAATTGGAGATATACAAGAAGGGGGTAGACAATAAATTAAGGGTTGGAATCAAAGGAAAAAGGTGAGTCTAATTATCAATTGAATTCTTTAGTGCATATGAAGTATATATGTGGTATATTTGATGTATATACATGGTATATGTATGGTATATGTGTTGCATATAAAGTATATATATGTGGTATATGTATGGTATATGTGTTGCATATGAAGTATATAAATGTGGTATATGTATGGTATATGTGTTGCATATGAAGTATATAAATGTGGTATATGTGTTGCATATGAAATATATATATGTGGTATATGTATGGTATATGTATTGCATATGAAGTATATAAATATGGTATATGTATGGTATATGTGTTGCATATGAAGTATATAAATGTGGTATATGTATGGTATATGTGTTGCATATGAAGTATATAAATGTGGTATATGTATGGTATATGTGTTGCATATGAAATATATATATGTGGTATATGTATGGTATATGTATTGCATATGAAGTATATAAATGTGGTATATGTATGGTATATGTGATAAGATACAATGGTTGATGAATATGTAAGTACAAATGCATATGCATAATGACTTAAAAGGCGTTGTGACTAGTTAATCGAAATTGCAAAGCAAAAGAAGAGGCCTATGGCCCAACAAATGTGCAAAAGCAAAAGAAGAGGCCTATGGCCCAACAAATGTGCAAATGAAACAAATGATCAAGCTAGCTAGCAAATGCAAATGCAATGACAAATGTTGACATGGAAACCCGGGGCAATGTTCGTTTAACCTGGTCACAACAAAATAAAATGAATAAGCATAAGCATAAGTAAAGAGCAATTATTGAATACTTGATTTTATCTATATTTATATGTTATTGAATGATGAAATGTAGTATAAAGTATGTATTAATTATACTTGTTATTTGCTATTATGAAATGTTTGGTGCTTTAGGACTCATTTGATGGTTATTCTCACTGAGTCACAACTCACCAAATTGCATCATTTTTCAGGTAGAGAAGATTAGTAGTTCATATTGAGGTGCATATAAAAGTCATGGATCAAAGGTCACCGGCCGAGCCTCTACATTTTCTCTCATTGCATTCCACATAAGCATAAGAACATTTCATTTACGTTTGGGGGTTGAATACTTGCATATGTATAATTTCAATGAATGTGTACTAAGATATATATATATATATATATATATATATATATATATATAAATGGATTCAACTTAATGTTTGATTTATTAATATATGTGATGTTATAGGCTATAATTAAAGCTTTCATATTGATTGTGAAATTATTGTTGATAATATGAGATGAGTTAAAAAAAAAAAATTACTCTCGCTGTAAAATTGAATTTTATTTAATCTTGTTCCATACGTGATAACAATATAAAATCAGTATATGGGGTATATAGATGTATAAGGTGTTAGGTGTTACAGTTCGAGCCATTTCATTTAAAGTTCTATTTTTTCTTTTGACCACCCCATTTTTTGAGGTGTCTTAGGGGATGAAAAATTTTGTGAAATGCCATGTTCTAGACAAAAATTTTCAAAGTTTTCATTTTCAAATTCTTTGCCATGATTGCTTTTTATTTTTGAAATACAATATCCTTTTTCATTTTGAACTCTCTTAGCAAAGTTTTTAAAAGATTCAAAAGCATCACTCTTTTGAGCTGAGAAAATTACCCATGTGAATCTAGAGTAGTCATCGATGATGACAAAAGCATAGTGTTTACCTCATAGGCTTGCAACTCTAGTAGGTCCAAAAAGATCTAGATGCAAAAGTTGTAGAGGTTCCGAGGTACTTAGAATATTTTTGGATTTGAAGGAGGACTTGTGTTGTTTTCCTCTTTGGCAAGGTTCACATGTCTTGTCTTTTTCAAAATTGACTTTTGGTAGTCCCTTTACCAGCTCTCCTTTGCTGAGGCTTTGAAATAAATCTATGTTTGCATGACTAAGCCTTCTATGCCACAACCAAGATTCATCACTAGTAGTCGCAAGACACTTAGAGGAAAGGTTATATATTTTGTGTAAGTCTATTATGTAGGTATTGACATCTCTACTTCCTTTAAATATCTCTTGGCCATTAACAGAGGTTACAAGACATTCGT
Source organism: Triadica sebifera (assembly GCA_023653625.1). Classification (NCBI taxonomy): domain Eukaryota; kingdom Viridiplantae; phylum Streptophyta; class Magnoliopsida; order Malpighiales; family Euphorbiaceae; genus Triadica; species Triadica sebifera. The sequence continues at coordinate 9,778,936 of CM042898.1, read as the reverse complement.
TAGAAGTGAAGATTACTTGGTTTCCCTTATCACATAATTGACTTACACTCAATAAGTTATGTTTCAAACCATCAACAAGTAAGACATCTTCAATGAAAGTAGTATTATAATACCAATAGGGTCAATGCCAATTACCTTACCCTTAGCATTGTTTCCAAAGATTACTTTACCTCCATCAATACTTTTAATGTCATTGAATAGTTCTTTGTCTTTGGTCATATACCTTGTGTAACGCCCATTAATTAGGATTTAATTAGAATAAGTATGTGGTATAAATAGGAAAAATATAATTGATAATATAGATTAAAATAGATGAAATAAATGATTAAATTAGAAATTAAAATAAATTAAATTGATAGCCATGATAAATTTGAATAAATTAGACCAAATAATTAAATTGTATTTTTGGTAAAAAGAAATTTAAAATGACTAGATAAGTAAATATATAATAATAATAATAATAATAATAATAATAATAATAATAATAATAATAATAATAATAATAATAATAATAATAATAATAAAAGTAAAAAAAAAAAGAAAACAGAAAAATGAACAGTACAAGGGACAACAGAAAACAAAAGGGGAAAGACAAAATCGGGAAAGAGGGAGGGGAGGGGAAGTCAATTGAGACTTTACCCCATTCCTTCCGACTTCATCTCTTTCCTTCTTCTTCTTCAACATCCCTTTACCTTTCTCCATATCACAGCTCAAATTATTCATCCTTTCCTTCAATATTTGCATCAAAAATCAGTCCAAATATATCTGATCCTGGTAAGAAATATTTTTCCTATAATTATTGTGTTATTAGAACTTTTTGGATTATGTTCTGCAGTGTACTTCGTTCATTTTTTTGATTATCTTTTGAATCGAATTTGGAGAAGTGTTAAACATAAAAGTTGTTCATGTATGTCTTTTGTATCTTTCTGCAAAATTTTATTGAATGATTTTGAGTATATGAAGAGAAATGGTCATGGGGGTGAAACTGATATAAGGAGACGTATCAACTGAATAATCTACAGTTATTATAAAAATTGATCATCTTAGTGGCTTAATCTAAGGTTATGTAAAACTTGCAAGTTGTAGGTATATGTGTTATTTAGGTTTTTTCCAAATTTCGTATAAATTGCTCTTGTGTAGGTTGAGTTATAGTAAAATAAACCATGACTATTCCTTGATTAAGTTGTGTTATGGTACCTGTGCAGCTCCAGTAAGTTCGTCTTTATATTTTACCTATTTTTAGATTGAATTAGCCAAAGTTAAAAACATGAAATTTTTAATTCTATATCTTATCTAAATTCCTGTGAAAGTCCCACCTTAAAATGTCATGTATTTTGTGAGTTATGAGCTGAAAAATTGAACTGGTTGGGTTGATACTTTATGTTGAACCAGTTATAGATCCTCTAATATTTGAGAACCTTAAATGAGTTAAACATGAATAATGTTCCAACTTAACTTATATAACTGTATAAAACTTTTCAGAATAATTGAAGCTACACATTGAAAGCAATGAATTTTTAAATTGGGTACCTCGAAACTGGCTAAGGGCAGAAAACAAAAAAATATTTAAAATTATACCAAAAATTATGTAAAGGTTCAAAAATTCTGAAATTTTTGTATATTTTAGTTTTAATGTTATATTTAATCAGGATCAAGAATAATATAAATTCGATAAGTGTAGAAAAAGTATTTTCGAGTTGCTTTCATTTATACATTTTTAGACTCATTCCAAAATGACTATACATATTTAAGCACATAAATACAAAACACATATGACATATTTTCATGCTTGTGTGGAATGCAAGGAGAGAGAGTGATGAGGCTCGGCCAGTGACCTATGCTCTATGTCTTCTATACGCTACTCAAAATGAGCTATCACTTTTCTTTACCTGAAAAATGATGCAAATGTATGAGTTGCGGCTCAGTGAGAGTAACCATCAAATGAGCTCTAAAGTACTAAACAACTCATAATAATAAGTCACAAATCCAATACATACCATGTATTCCATTCCATTCATCAGTATCATATAAATATCAATAAAGTTGAAACATATAATCATTACTCCTTATGTATGCAAATGCTTTGCTTATTTCATTTTGTTGTGACTAAGTTAAACAGACATTGCCCCGGGTTTCCATGTGAACATTTGCCATGTGAACATTTGAATTTGCTAGCTAGCTTGATCTTTTGTTTTATTTGCACATTTGTTGGGCCATAGGCCTCTTCTTTTGCTTTACAATATCGATTAACTAGTCACAATGCCTTTTTAGTCCATATGCATATGCACTTGTATTTAAGCATTCATCAACCATTTCATCTTTATCATATACAACATACATATATTCCATATATACCTCATATGTCACCCATATATCTTGCATATACTATACATATACCATGCATATATATCACATATGTCAAACATATACCTGAAATATACCACAAGTATACCATTTATATGTACCACAATATCACAAATTATCCATCATTACATTATCAAGGACCAATCATGACAATCATATGAATCACATAGCAAGCAACATCATTTGCACTAAAGAATTCAATTGATAATTAGACTCACATTTCTCCTTTGATTCTGACCCCTAACTTATTGTCTATCCGCTCCTTGCGGGTCTCCAATATGTTACGAGCCTAATATGAAAACATAATCGATTAACTCATGATTAGAGAGACTTAATGTGGCTTGAACAAATTAATATGCATTGTTCATATCAATAGTTAAGATTGTTTTCCTATGAGCCAGTGTGATCTTATGGGACTGTTTAGCCTATAACTTTTTCTATACTTGACCAATTAATCATATTCTTGTTCCTAATTAAAATTAACATACCCATTGGATAATTGTACAATATTTGGCGGAATTTCTAAGTGTGTTCTGTTTTCTATCTTGTTTTCTGCCTTTAGGCAGTTTCAGGGTACCCACTTTGGTTCATCATAACTTATAATATATAAGTCCTATTTTACGGAAAATTTATAGACACTTATATGGGTTCATATGGAACATTTTTTATGTTTTCAACTTTTATCAATTATGTCTCTAAGGTCTTCAAATTATAACAAACATTTTACTGGTCCAAAATAGAATTGGCTTCCGGACCAGTATGAATTCAAAAGGACATAACTAATTCTATACATGACCAATTAAGCTTAAATTAGTACCAATATTTACCTAAGACATATACGCATAACTTTACTGTTTTGAGAATTTACATAATCTAGCTCTAACGAGCTCAAATGGGCCAAACAAGTTGCTAGATCTGCCCAGAGCACTCAATTGGCAGTTCAAGTCATGGAACAGTCATGGTTCCATTCACCATAACTCAAAATATACAAGCCATATGATCCTGATATTTGTTACAAAGATACATAACACATATATCTACAACTATTATGTTTTGAGATACTTCAAATAATGACTTTAACATATTCGCAATTAAAGAACACAATAGCTATCTTGGTTAGGGTTCACACCCTGACCAGTTTTAGTAGAGAGAAGATTTATCTTCCTATACACAAAATCATGAAATACCGTTTACATATACATAAATATAAGACATAAAGGAACACTTGTTGTGTTTTAAACTTTTCCAGAATCAATTTCTATATGCATAAAAATCGGGTTGCAAATCAGTGCCTATTAATGAACCTAAACAACTCAAATCAACCCTATACCAATAAGAATTGATTACTTACCAAGAACGACCTTGCAAGGGACAAATTAGCTTCAAACAAAAAGTGAAACAAGGAAGAATTGAATTCTGAAATGGAGGAAAATGAAGAAGAAGTTGGGCTGGAGAAGAAGGCAGAAATGGGGAAGGAAGATGAAAATAAAGCCAACTTGTTTTTTGTCCTTTTCTCTTTTTCTCTTTTTCTCTTCTTCTCTTCTCTTTTCTCTTCTCATTTTTCTTTTCTCTCCTCTTCTATTTCTCTTTTGTGTCATTTTCATTTTAATTTTTCTGTATTATTATTATTATTATTATTATTATTATTATTATTATTATTATTATTATTATTATTATTATTATTATTATTATTATTATTATTATTTACATATATTTATAATTCCACTAATTCACACAATAATACAACTTAATTATTTGGCCCGATTTAACTAAATTAACAATGTAAATATTTACTAATATTAATCTAATCATTTTTCTTACTTTAATTTAGTCACCTTATTCAATTTATTTCTAATGCTTTGTTATCATCATTTAGGTTATAAGGATACACGTGTGACTCGATACAATTGCCAAATACTAGGACACGTAGCTAGTGCGTGCCATGAACTTGTTTCTAAGAAAATATGTATGAAATGCACATGTTCAATTGGATTATATGGAAGATGCATATGTTCAAATGAAATGCATGTGGGTATGCATGTGGGGAAGGTCAAGGATGTTACACCATCAGAGATGAAAGAACTTAAGATACAATTGCAAGAACTCCTCGATAAGGGTTTCATTAGACTAAGTACATCCCCATGGGGTGCACCAGTATTGTTTGTGAAAAAGAAGGATGGATATTTGAGGCTATGTATTGATTATTGACAGTTGAATTAGGTGACCATCAAGAACAAGTACCCATTACTGCGGATTGATGATCTCTTTGACCATCTGAAAGGTGCAGGAGTATTTTCCAAGATAGACTTGAGATCTGGTTATCATCAATTAAGGGTGAAGATGAAGGATATTGCTAAAACTGCATTCAGAACCAGATATGGTCATTATGAGTTTTTGGTTATGCCATTTGGGCTGACCAATGCTCCAGCAGCATTTATGGATCTTATGAATAGGATCTTCAGGCCACATCTTGATCAATTTGTTGTCATTTTCATTGATTGTATTTTGGTATATTCTAAAGATTTAGAAGAACATGAAAAGCATTTGAGAATAGTGTTGCAGACTCTCAGAGAATATAAGCTTTATGCCAAACTCTCAAAATGTGAGTTTTGGTTAAATGAGGTGACATTTTTGGGACACATTAACTCTGCAGAAGGCATTAAAGTGGATTCTAGCAAAGTTGAGGCAATTGTGAGTTAGAAACCCCCACGGAATTTGACCGAGGTTAGAAGTTTCTTGGGTTTATCTGGATATTATCGGAGGTTTGTTAAGGGTTTTTCAATGATTGCTTCTCCTTTAACAAGACTATTGAGAAAGGATGTTAAATTTGAGTGGACAGATAAGTGTCAAGCTAGTTTTGATAAGCTCAAAAGTATGCTCACTAAGACCCTTGTTTTGACACAGTCGATTCCTAATAAGGAGTATGTCATTTATAGGGATGCCTCTCATGATGGATTGGGTTGTGTATTGATGCAAGATAGAAAGGTGGTTGCTTATGCTTCTAGACAGTTAAAGCCACATGAGAAGAATTATCCTACCCATGATCTAGAGTTGGCAGCTATAGTTTTTGCATTGAAGATTTGGTGCCATTATTTATATGGGGAGAAGTATTTCTTTTACACAGATCACAAGAGTTTAAAATATCTTCTCTCACAGAAAGAATTGAATTTGAGGCAGAGAAGATGACTAGAACTAATAAAGGATTATAATTGTGTGATTGACTACCATCTAGGCAAAGCTAATGTATTAGCAGATGCTTTAAGCAGAAAAATGATGGCAGAGTTGCACCTTCAACCCACTCTTATGCAGGAAATCAAGGATGCACAAAGATAAGATAGAAAGCTAATTAAATTAGCTGAGTTGATCTCTAAGGGGGAGAGACCTGGATTCACTATGGACTTAGATGGTGGACTATTCTGTCAAGACAGATTATGTGTGCTCGATGTAGAAGATCTTAGACAGAGGATTCTTAGAGAGGCCCATGAAAGCAAATATGCTATGCACTCAGGGAGTAACAAGATGTACCAAGAGTTGAAGAGCAGATACTGGTGGCCAGGTATGAAAAAGGACATCACAGAATACACTTCAAAATGTTTGACTTATTAGCAGGTCAAGGCTAAACATCAAGTACCTTCAGGGTTGCTACATCCAATTTCTATTCCAGAATGGAAGTGGAAACGGATCACTATGGATTTTGTGACTGGATTGCCTTTGACTCCAAAGAAACATGATACTGTATGGGTCATAGTGGACAAATTTACAAAGTCAACACATTTCTTACCTATTAAAAAGGACTATCCACTGAATAAATTGACAGAAATTTATATGAATGAAGTTGTACGACTTCATGGAGTGCCTATTTCTATTGTGTCTGATAGAGACCCCCACTTCACATCTCAATTTTAGGGTAGTCTACAACGAGCTCTAGGAACTAAGCTCAATTTCAGCACGACTTTTCATCCGCAAACAGATGGATAGTCAGAAAGAGTCATTCAGATTCTAGAAGATATGATGAGAAGTTGTGTCATCAAATTTAAAGGTAGTTGGGACAAATATCTTCCTTTAATGGAATTTGCCTATAATAACAGTTATCAGTCTAATATCCAGATGACTCCATATGAGGCACATTATGGTAGGAAGTGTCGAACACCTATATGTTAGACAGAGCTCAGCGAGAGGAAACTTATGGGACCAGACCTAGTGCAAGAGACGGAAGAAAAAGTGAAAGTCATTTGCAAAAGACTTAAGGCAGTTATAGATAGGCAGAAATTGTATGCTGATCTTAAGAGACGAGACCTTGATTATGCAAGGGGTGATAAAGTTTTTCTTAAAGTATCTCCCTGGAAGAAAGTTATGAGATTTGGGAAGAAATGCAAGTTAAGTCCAAGGTTCATCAGACCTTATGAAATATTAGAAAGAGTTGGACCTGTTGCTTATAGACTCGCTTTACCACCGGAGATGAGTCAAATACATGATGTCTTCCATGTCTCAATGTTAAGATGATATAGATCAGATCCTAATCACATCATACCTGCTGAAAGCATTCAGGTCAGACAAGATTTGACATATGAAGAAGAACCAGTCCAAATTTTAGCAAGAGAAATTAAGGAGTTGAGGAACAAGTGAGTACCATTAGTAAAAGTACTATGGAGGAATTAAGGAGTGCTAATCTCCATCATATCTGATGGGGATTTGAGATTCACATCTCAATTTTGGAGTAATTTATAGAGAGATTTAGGCACTAAACTCAACTTCAGCATGACAAGTACTTACCATTGATGGAGTTTACCTACAATAATAGCTATCAATCCAGCATTGAGATGGCTTTGTATGAGGCACTTTATGGTTAGAAGTATTAGATGCCCTTATATTGGACCGAGCTCAGTGAAAAAATCTAGTAGGGCCAGAGTTAGTATTAGAGATGGAGGAAAAAGTAAAAATCATCCAACAAAGGTTGAAAGCAACTTTAGACAATCATAAGTCTTATGCATACTTGAGAAAAAAGGATATAGAGTATGAAGTGGGGGACAAGGTGTTTCTCAATATTTCTCCATGGAAGAAAATCCTTAGATTCAGAAAGAAGAATAAGTTAAACCCTAAATTTATAAGACCCTATGAAGTCTTGGAAAGGGTTGAACCAGTAGCTTATAGACTCACTTTACCTATGAGTTGAGCAAGATACATAATGTCTTTTATGTCTTCATATTGAGGAGGTACAAAGTTGGATCCTTCCCATATCATCCCAACTGAGAGCATTGAGGTGAGACCGAAGTTGACTTATGAGGAAGAACTAGTTAAGATCTTAGTTCACGAAGTCAAGGGGCTTAGAAATAACTAAGTACCATTAATCAAGGTGTTATGGAGGAATCATGCCACAAAAGAAGCGATATGGGAAAGTGACGAGGTGATGCAATTATAACACCCACAATTATTTCAACAAAACTCATCAGGTAAGTTTCGAGGAGGAAATTTCTTTAGGAGAGAGAGAAATGTAACTCCCATCAATTTAGATCTGAATAATTAGCATGCATTAGGGTTGCAATTAAAATTATCAAAGTCTAAATTTGAATTAAAGAGTAATAAAAGGATTTATAAGATTATAGGTAGTTTATGGAAAGGTAAAATGGTTGGATAAGTTTGAAAATAAAGAGACAAAAACTATGGACCAATGTGGGTATTTGGCAAAAATAAGGAAGGATTTATGTGGTAATTTGCCAATAGGTATAAAAAGACTATGCTCATTCTTCCTTCTTCTATTTCTTAAAAACTCTAACCATTTCTCCATCCCCAAAACATACATCCTTCACATCCCCCATAATTTTCACCTTCTTTCACATCAAAACCCTAAAACCACCATAAAAACTCAGGAAAAACCACCCCCATGGTTGAAACCTATTAGAAAAGAGGAAAAAAGGAGCATTTTGGAGCTTGAAGGATGTATTCTTTGGAGATTAAGGAGGAGAAGCAAAAATACCAATACTCACATCCTCCTTAGTGAAGAAACAGTAAGAGAAGCCTTTCCTATTCTCTTTCACCTTCTTTTCTTCTTCTTCCTACCATTTTTCAGGTATGGTTGAGAACCATTTCAAATAGGTAAAGTTTTATGTTAGGCTATGGTTTTTAATTGTCAAAATCTCTCTTTTAAACATTTAGATGGATAAAAACTAGAGTTTGACATATATTATAGCTTAAAAATGGTAGCTTGATAGTTAAAGTTAGAGTTTCAACATAAGATTAGATGTTATGTTATATATATGTGATATGTGGTTTAAAAAAATATATTTTTTTTTATGTCTTAGGAGGTGTTAGAGAGGGTGGAGACAACCATCAAGAGGAGGGAAAAACTTAATAGGCTTGGAAGTGGTAAAGGCTCCATTTTTGAAGTTAGGACATAAGAGCATGTGAATTCCTTTTCTATGGCATAATGCATGTTGAATGAATCTTATGTCTTGAAAGTGGTTGCTTATTTGTAATAGATGCATATTTGCTTGAGTAATGTGTTTCAAATGTATATTAGTAGGAAATGGCATGTTATGAGCTATAATATGGTGAATATTCATTAAAAATGGTTGATGGTATGATTTTGATATCAAAATGTTCATTACTTGTTAATGGGTGTTAACATTGTTTTAATATAGAGATTTTCATGTTATTGTGTGTTTAAAATGTAAAAATATGGGCTTGGTATGATTATATGGCCTAAAACGATAGGAGAATGCAAGGGAATACAAAGAAAGGCCCTATCACGAGCATGACATATGTGTCGCGCAAGTGACACAGCCTAATGCTGCCAACATTGCATGTGCGATGAGGATAGGAACCAAGCTTCTGTCACGGGTGCGATAGGGATGTCATAGGCCTGATAGCAGCCTACAAAGCATTATCACAAATGCAACAAAATGTCATGCATGTGACAATTGTTGTTTCCTTTTATATGACAAAAATGACACTTAAACATGTATAAAATGACTTCTAATGAATGTATAATGTTGATATGACCCAAAAGAGATATTTTGGCATGACACATACATCTTTAAATGGATGAACACCTAGTGATACTCTATGAATATGAAAATCTACGATGAATGTGAAGACATATGATATTTGCATGACACATATATTAGAAAACATCATATGCATGGTACATTTAGGTATATATGTGATTGATGCAATTTTGAAATCTTGATGTCATGAACATGTTTACAATGAGACTTTAAGATCAACAAAAGGATGAACTATGTAAGTCCATTTCTCTAATTTAGGACTAGAAATATTATATATGATATGTAATTGAGGGGGTTTATGATATCGTAGGGATATATGATGAAGCAGACTATACTTTATAAGGACAAGGTGGCTTAAGCTCAAATAAGAGTGCCTTTGATCCTAAATGCATGCAATTGATTTTTATGCGCAGTCGAAGTGACTTAAGCTTTTGATTTAAGGAGGTTGGATGAGCACACATATAGCTAGTGACTAGGGTTACTTAAGCTTGGGTAAGAGTGTTTCTACTTCACAACTTGCATCTAGAAGGTTTAGCTTAAAGTGTTGGGAAAATTAAAAAGGATATGGTAAACTTGATATATGAAATTGTTGAGATATATTTTTTATATGTTAAATATAGTGTTGTCTTACCCTACTAGCCATTAATAGTGGAGGGAAGTGCTATTTAGCTCATTATTTGAAAACCGGTGCTTAATTTTTTTTATTTTTTATAATTCGAGTTTGATATTCGCTATATATACATATGTATATATATTATTTCATTATTTATTGATGTAAATATATTGATCGTAAAATTTCTTGATTTAAAAGTATTCATACATTAAGCTATAATATTCTGAAATATATTTACAAATAATACAACATATATTAATTACAAATTTACACTTTTATAAAATTCTACATGCCACATATTAACAACAAAAAGAAAAATATTAAAATTTCATTATACAATATAATACCCAAAATATACAAAAAGAAAATAAACTGTTGTAAGTTGATCTTGGACTTCCCCTTTCTTCGGTCGGTCCTAACACAGCAACTGCTTCTATTAACATGTGCCTGAAACACATGCGTTAAGCTACTAGCTTAGTGGTACTTTTGACAACTATCCAACAATTATACAATTATCTCTAAAATAAAATTTTTATCAAATACAATTAATTTACTAAGTATGCCAAGACATTCAAATGAGATAAAAAATATTTACATCATACAAAAATATAAAATTGAACAATTATAACATTTCATTTATTAAACATGCTTGAAATTCGCTACTAATAATACAAGATAATTATTTTAATAATTTACACATTTTTCTCATTATTTATTTGATAGCCCATGACATATCGGACCTGAATTAAACACTGGATACATGATTTCTGCACTTCAACAGTATACTTGGTGCCTATTTGATTATTTGGTAACTCGACATTTAACGTCTATATTTTTAATAATAACTCAGCACATTTTTCAGTGCCTATGTAATTTCAAATTCAACACTATTTTTTATTGCCTACATAAATTAAATCTGAACACTATTTTCTAGTGCCTATATTTTTACCATTTTATTGGTATGCCAACTTATCATAATTTCTAGTTCTTGACTAGATGTTATAGGGCTTAATCATATTTGTTACCTTTATTATTATTTACATCAATTATGTATGTAATGCTAATATAATTTCACATAAATAAAATAGTCTCCATTAAATATATTACAATATCATACTCACTCATTAAATCATTATAAATATAAAAACAGTCAAATAATATATTTTTCTATCATAAAATTTAACAATACACTCGTATACACAAGCTGCCCTATTCTGGGTAGAATTTATGTCTCATATTATCCTGTATTTTTCATCTATTTTTAAATAGAATTCAGACCAGTGATCATCTAACAAAATATAGATATATGTCTTATATTTAATTACTAACTAGAATCATATTAAATCGAATTTTTGTGGTAAAAATTATTAATTTTATAATCAACTACTTTCATATTTATTCTACTCAGTATTTTCTTGGACAGATTTCTAGTTCGAATTTGTGTCAATTTTAAACCTAAATTCACGTATTTTCAAATCTAATGGTCTAAATGAAAGTTGAGTCCCTATGTCTTAAATTTTCAGCTCAATAAGAAACACCCAAAAATCACATGCATAACTCAAGTTATGGCCTAAAATGTAGATACTGTTCATAAGACGAATTTCCAACACTTCAATAACTCATAAAATTTCCTATCTTAATGCATCAACAACATATTCTAAATTTTATTTTCACATTCATGGTATCATTAAATCTCAATTTCATCACTTAATCAAATGTAAATAATTTCTTACACAATCATACATAATATCATACTCAACATAATAATACAATCAATAATTAATATTTTTGCCATATTAAATTTTTGCCAAATCTACATATCTGAAATAGTTCACTTGATATGCCTTTTCTCTACCTCATAATTGGCTTTTTCTTTGCCCTTATTTCCTCTTTGATTATGGCCCAAAGGTTGCTCACCTTCTTGGTCTAACAATAATTTTACACATACACTTCAATTTATCATATACTTCAATGTTACATATGAACATAAAACTCACTTAAACCACTAATCACCTCTACCCAATATTATGTCCATAAACTACTCTTCTAATCCATCATTAACCCTTAACTCACACTAATCAAGCATTAATTATACTAATCAACCCCTAATTAAAATATTTATACTAATAACCCCAAATTACCAACCTTAATGGTAATTAACCTCAAAATAAAAGTAAAGATGTTCTCACCTTTGTAGATCTTCAAGGTTGCCAAAATCTTTCATTCTCTTTTTCTCTTATTTTCTTCCTTCTTCTTCCTCCTTTGTTTAGCTCACTTTACTTCACTTTCTTGTTGATCTTGCCTTAATCCATTTTTTTTCTATCTAAATCTTAGCTTAAATTGAAGAAAAAAAAAAGAATGAATGTTAAGATGAAGGTCATGGCAACGAGGAAGAAATGAGAGAAACATTTTGTTTGTTTAAGATGAGGAAGAAGAAGAAATAAAGGCAAAAAGTGAAATTTGACTTTTATAGTTGTATTAGGTGTGTGGTTATAATTAATAGATAATTTTGTCCCTTATTGTCCATTAATTTAAATCACTCTTACTTTATTTTAATCCAAAGAATATTTCTTTCCTTGGATAAAGAATATTATATTTTTATTCCTTCTTAAAATATATGTATAAAAAACACCGTAAATTCAAATTCTGTTCAGCGAAAAATTATTATTTTCTAAATTTTAGTTTTGAACCTCAAAATTTTCAATTAATAATATCCAAAATATTTTTATATATTTTATTATCGTTTTATTTTTTTCTTTCATGTCTAAATATATATACCCCGATCGGTTCAGCGCACCGGATTTTGGTCACCCATGATTGTAGCTTAAATTATTGGACATGACAATTTTTTCCTCGTTTAAAAAGTTTTCATCCTCGAAATTTACCTTTTTAATTGGAGTTGAACAATTGTGGATACTAAGCCTTCATCACGTCTTCATTTTCCCAAGTTTCCTCTTCCGAATTATGATTTTTACAAAGAACCTTTACCAATGTTACAATCTTGTTTCATAGCTCCTTCACTTCTAGGGCTAAAATTTTTACTAGCTCCTCTTCAAGAGTAAGATTTGGTTGTATCTCTATAGGTTCTGTTGATATAATATGAGATGGATCTAATTGATATCTTCTTAACATGGACGCATGGAATACATTGTGATCTTATCTAACTCAGGTGGTAGAGCTAATCTGTATGCCACAGGACCTACACGTTCAAATACTTCGTATGGTCCTATGAATCTAGGGCTCAACTTTCTCTTCTTTCTAAATTGGAAAACCCATTTCCAAGGTGATATTTTTAGGAATACTTTGTCACCAACTGTACACTCAATATCTCTCCATTTAAAATATGCATATGATTTCTGTCTATCAGTAGCGGCTTTCAACCTATCTCTTATTACTCTCACTTTTTTCTCTGTCTACTGCACTAACAATAGACCCACTACTTTCTTTTCACTAAGCACGGTCCAACATAGAGGCGTTCTACATTTCCTCCCATACAAGGCTTCATATGGTGCCATGTCGATACTAGCTTGGTGATTATTATTGTAGGAAAATTCTATCAATGGAAGATGTTGGTCTCAACTGCATTCAAATTCCATTACATAGTTCCTCTACATATCTTCCAATATCTGTATGACCTTCTCTAATTGTCCATCTTTTTGTAGGTGGAAAGCTGTGCTGAAATTAAACTGAGTACCCATCGCTTCATGCAACTTTTCTAGAATTATGAAGTGAACCTCAGGTCTCAATTTGAAATGATTGAAACTGGGACACCATGTAAATGGATTATCTCATTAACATAAATCTCTACCAAATGGTTATGTGGATAATCTATCTTGATTGTTAGAAAATGAGCTAATTTGGTGAGCCGGTCCACCACTACCCATACTGCATCATACCTCTTTTGTGTTAAAGGCAAACCATAGACAAAATCCATTGTAACTCTCCCATTTCCACTCCAGAATTGAAATTGACTACAATAATACACTTGGTACTTGATGCTCAACTTTCACTTGCTGAGAAGTTAAACATCTGGTAGTATACTCTGTGATATCTCTCTTCATTGCTGGCCACCAGTAATATGCCTTCAAGTCATGATACATTTTGTTGCTTCCCAGGTGCATTGCATAAATAACATTGTGAGCCTCTTTCAAAATATCTTGTTTCAATTCTGGTATATTTGGCACCCATAACCTACCCTTATGCCTTAAACTCTCGTATGCTTCAATAGTAAATTCTGGTTTTTCAGCCTTTTCACCATTTCAAAGTTTTTTTTTTAATTTCGTGTCTTGCTTGTGATTGTCCTTTACTTATTGGATCAATGTGGGTTGAATCCGCAATTCTGCCAAAATAATATATAAATTACTTATCATTTCATTATTAGTTATTTAATCTTATTCACTTAATAAATTTAAGTTTTAACATTTACCTGCCAGAGTTTTTCTATCAGAGCGTCAGCTACCACATTGTCCTTACTCGGCTGATAATCAATGATACAATTGTAGTCTTTGATCAATTCTAGCCATCGCCTCTATCTCAAATTGAGTTTCTTTTATGAAGGCAAATATTTCAGACTTTTATGGTCTGTATAGATATAACATTTCTCGCCATACAGGTAGTGTTGCCATATTTTCAATGCAAACACAATGGTTGCTAGTTCCAGATCATATGTTGGATAATTTATTTCATGAGGCTTCAGTTGTCTGAAAGCATATGTGATCACTTTGCCTTCTTGCATTAACACGCAGCCCAAACCATTAAGGGAAGCATCACTGTACATCACATAATCTTTTTTCGCAATAGGCTGTGACAACACTGGTGCCTATGTCATCATTTTTTTCAACTTATCAAAACTAGTATGGCATCGGTTTGTCTACTCAAATCTTTTTTTTAAGAAATTTTGTCAGTGGTGAGGCTACCATTGAAAATCCTTTCACGAACCTCTAATAATAACCAGCCAAACTAAGAAAACTTCTCACCTCTGTCACATTTTGAGGCGGTTTCCAGTTGAGGATTGCCTCTACCTTGCTGGAGTCAACTCTGATCCCTTCGGACGAGACAATATGCCCTAGAAAGGTCACTTCATCGAACCAGAATGCATATTTTGACAACTTCGCATATAATTGATTCTCTCTCAAGGTATGGAAGACCATACGAAGATGTTGATTATGTTGTTCTTTGTTTCTAGAGTACACTAAGATATCGTCTATGAACAATACCATGAACTGGTCCAAATAAGGCCTAAATATTCTATTCATTAGATCCATAAATGTTGTTGGGGCATTCATCAGGCCAAAAGGAATTACTGACACTCATAATGACCATATCGAGTCCTAAATGTTGTTGTCGAAATGTCCAACTCTCTAATCCTCAATTGCTGATAACCTGATCTAAGGTCAATTTTAGAAAATACTCCTGCTCCTTTCAATTGATCAAACAAGTAATCAATTCTCGACAATGGATATCTGTTCTTAATTGTCATCTAGTTCAACTGACAATAATCAATGCACAACCGTAAGTTTTTCATAAATAGAATAAGAGCACCCCTAGGTGAGACACTGGGTTTCATAAACCCTTTTTCTAACAACTCTTGCAACTGTACTTTTAATTCCTTTAGTTCAGTAAATGCCATTCTGTTGGGAGTAATCGATATTAGGGCTGTGCCTGGAAAAAAATCTATGGAGAACTCTATCTCCCTGACAGGTGGTAACCTTGGCAAGTCCTCAGGGAAGATATTTGGATATTCACATACTATAGGAATCTCTCTGAGACTTAGACTCCCCTTTTTGGTATATACATTATATGCCAAAAATGTTTCACACCCCTTTTGAATAAGCTTACATGCCTTTTGTAACAGAAATGACATTTATCAAATATGGTTAATCACATCATCCTGCCCTGAATTCTTGAAAGTCACACTCCTATACTGACAATCCACCACTGCCCTATGTTGAGTTAACCAATCCATCCCCAAGATTGCATCAAACTCACAAAATGGCAACTCTATCAGGTCAGGTGGGAATTCTACATTCTGAGCTTTGACAAGACTGTTTTTATAGACTCGACTAACTTTCACTCCATGACCCAAAGGCTTTGTTACTAATATATCACAATCTAATTCCTTTACTACTATGTTACCCTGACTAAGTGGTGACATGCATAAATATGAATATGTAGAACCTGGATCTATTCGTGCAAATAAATCAGTATCATAAAGAGAAAATTTACTGATAATGACATCCGGGGCATCCTGCTCTTCACGTGTAATGTCTGATAATTTAGGCCACGGTCGCAGTTAACTGAAATCCGGCACGCCGAACCGATTGGGGTCTAAATTTGGACATGAAAGAGAAAAATTAAAATGATAATAAAATATGAGAAAAATATTTTGGATATTATTAATTTAGAATTTTGAAGTTTGGAATTAAAATTTGGAAAAAAATAATTTTTCGCTGAACGAAATTGGAATTGCAATGTTTTTGGCACATATATTTTAAGAAGGTATAAAAATGGAATATTCTTTATCTCAGGGAAGGAATATTCTTTGGATTAAAATAAAGTAAGAGTGATTTAAATTTATGGACCAATGGGGACAAGATTATTTATTAATCATAATCACCCACCTAATCCAACTATAAAAGTCAACTTTCACCTTTTTGCCTTAATTGTTTGTCATCATCTTAAACAAACCCAAAACTCTCTTTTCCTTCTCCTTTTTCTATGACATCTTCTCCCTATTTATTCTTCTTTTTTTTTTCTTCAATCAAGCTAAGATTAGATGGAAAAAAAGTTGGATTAAGGCAAGATCATCAAGGAAGTGAAGCAAAGTGAGCAAAACTAAGAAAAAGAAAGGAAGGAAGGAAGAGAAAAAGAGAATGAAGATTTACAAAGGTGAGGTTAGATTTTCCATTTTCTCACTTTTTTTCTTCTATTCTCTTTAATTTTGGGGTTAGTTGCCATTAAAGTTAGTAATTTAGGGTGATTATTATGTTAATGATGATTAAGGGTGGATTAGTGTGTTTAGTGCTTGATTAGTGTGAAATTTATTGTTAGGATAATAAGGTGAACAATCTTTGAACCATAATCAAAGAGGAAGTAAAGGCAAGGAGAAAGCTAACTAGGAAGAAGAGAAAGCTAACTAGGAAGAAGAGAAAAGTGAAGAGAAGTAAATTTTGTGAGGTATGTATATTTGGCAAAAATTCAATATGAAAATGTGATTTTTGATTTTGTGATATTATGAGTAATTGTGTATGTAATTCTTGATATTTTGATTAAATGATGCCATGAATGTAGAAATAGAAATTTGAATGTGAGGTTGATACATGAAGATGGAAATAGGAATTAATTGAAGTGCTGAAAAATTCGTCTTATAAACAATGTCTACTTTTTTGGTCATAACTTGAGTTTTGGAAATTCTTTTTGAGTATTTAATATTGGGTTGGAAAACTAAGACATAGAGCTTCAACTTTCATTCAGATCATTAGACCTGAATATTCTTGGAATTAGGTAAACAATAGGCTCCAAATCTGAACTAGAAATCTGTCCAATAAATTACTAGATAGAATGGAATGAATGTAGCTTAGAGAAAAATTCAGAACTTTTTCTACAAAATTCGGTTTAATATGGTTCTAGTTGAAAATTAAATATAAGACATATATCTACATTTTGTTACTGATCACTTGTCCAAATTCCATCTAAAAATGGATGAAAAATGCAAGGAAATAGAAGGCATAAATATTGTCCAGAATAAAGTAGCTTGTATATATGTGTAGATTGTAGAATTTTGTGATAGAAAAAAAAATATTATTTGACTTTTCTTATAGTTATAATAATTAAATGAGAAATTATGATGTTAAAAAATATTTAACGGAGATGAACGCATTTATGTGAAATTATATTAATGTTACATACCTAATTTATGTAAAT
This sequence comes from Triadica sebifera, assembly GCA_023653625.1. Lineage (NCBI taxonomy): Eukaryota > Viridiplantae > Streptophyta > Magnoliopsida > Malpighiales > Euphorbiaceae > Triadica > Triadica sebifera. The sequence goes on along the minus strand of CM042898.1, from coordinate 9,761,032 downwards.
AATAATGAGGGTAACAAATATAATTAAGCCCTATAACATCTAGTCAAAAACTAGAAATTATGATAAGTTGGCATGCCAATAAAAGGGTAGAAATGTAGACAGTAGAAAATAGAGTTGAGATTTAATTTACGTAGGTACTGAGAGATAGTTCTGAGTTGAAATTACATAGGCACTAAAACATAGTGTTGAGTTCAAAATAACGTAGGCATCACAAAAGTGCTGAGTTGTTATTGAAAATATAAACGTTAAATTCCAAGTTATAAAATAATTATATAGGCACCGAGTATACTACTGGAGAGCAGAAATCTCATATCCAGTTTTTAGTTCCAGTCTAAGATGTTGTGGGCTATCAAATAAATAATAGAAAAGATGTAAATTATTAAATTAATATTTTAAATTATATAACTTGTATTGTTAAACAATTTCAAGCATGCTTAATGAATAAAATATTATAATTGATAAATTGTATATTTTTGCATGACGTAAATAGTTTTGATACTATTTGAATATTTTGGCATGCTTAGTAAATTAATTGTAGTTTCTAAAGTTTTATTTTGAAAATATTTATATAATTATTAGATAGTTGTCAAATGTACCACTAAGCTAGTAGCTTAGTGCGTATGTTTCACGCCCAGATAAATAGACGTAGTTGTTGCATTAGGGTGACCGAAGATAAGGGGAATCGTAAGATCAGATTGCAGCAGTTTATTTTTTTTTATATGTTTTGAAAATTATATTGTAAACAAATTTAAATTTAATAATTTCTTTTGAATTAAATTTGTGGCATGTAGGATTTATAAGAAGTAAATTTTGTAATTTATATATTTGGTATTATTTGTAAATATATTTCTAAATATTATGGTTTAATGAATGAGTTCTTTAAATTAAAATATTTACATCACTAGTTACACATTTAAATGAAAAAAAAAGAGAAATATAGTAAGAAATATTCCGCTTATAATAAACTCAAAAACTGAAAATAAAAATATATAATAATTTGAGAGTTGGTTATTTTTACAAAAATGAGCTTAATAGTACTTTCATACACTATTATCGATTAGTAGGGTAAGGGAGAACTATATTTAGTGGTATCAGAGCTCAGGTTAATTTATTCTTAATCAGTGGGTGTAAAATAGAAAGTGTGTCTCATGGATGTGCATAAAATGCTGCAATTACCTGATTTGGGTCCTTTCTTCTGGTTTATAGGAAGATATGGATTCGGGATCGGAACAAGATTTATCGGAAGATGAACTGAGTATAGTCTTTCAGGCTCAGCCGATCATGGACAACCTCCATTAGTGAGAGATTCCGAACCGAGTTTAGTAGCTTTGCTAAGAGTAGAGGGACAAGCTAATTTAGGACAAGAACCTCTTATGGAGCAGATAGCAAATTTGTTGCAATAGATAGTACAAGCAGTTCCACCACCTCCTCCTCCTCCACCTCAGCCAAAACTCCAAATTGATAAGCTGAGAAAATATGGGGTCACAGATTTTATGGAAAGGAGAGAGGATGACCCAGCAGCATCAGAGTTTTGGATGGAATCGATAGAAAGTGTGTTTGAGGAACTGTAGTGTCCAGAGGAACAAAAAGTCAGGTTTGAGTGTATCTTCTAAAAGATCATGCCTATGACTGGTGGAAATCAATCTTATTGAAGCCTCAAACACCGAAACCACCTTCATGGAATTTGATTAAGGCAAAATTTAGCAAGAAATATGTGCCTAGAGTTTATGTTAATAAAAAAAGGGAGTTTCAAGATCTGAAGCAAGGAAGCATGTCAGTGGCAGAATACATGATGGAATTCACTAGACTGAGTAAATAAGCAACTGGAATCATTGCTAATGAAGAAGATAGATGTTATAGATTTGAGGATGGGCTTAATAATGATATTGGAAATATGGTTACCGCCATTCAGCTTGAGGATTTTGCTACATTAGTATCGTCGACCATCAGTGTGGAAAAAAGGCCAAAGAGAATGAAAATAGAAGAGCCACACTAGAGATCGACAATTAGCATGGTCCAGACATCAGGTAAAAGGGGGTAGACAACACCTAGGTTGTTCTAGTCACGGGGTTAAGGACTAACCTTTTCAGCTAGGCAAAGCCAACATTTGAGGCCAGAAGGGTCTACAGCTAATGCACCGGCTTTAGGTAATAGTAGATTTATATATGTCACATGTCAGCATTCTGGAAAATCATATGTAGGTGGTTGTTGATGGATTACTGGAGCATGCTTACAATACGGAACTACTGAGCACAAACAGAAGGATTGCCCCAGAGGAAGAGGTATAGGTGGTGTAGTATCAGTTCAGGTTCAGAATGTCACTCGAGGCAGAGGCAGGGGACATAGATAGTCTAGAAGCGGTAGGATTGGGCAGAGTGTATCAGAATCCATGAATAGAGCAGAAGGTAGTCAAGCCCCAACCTGAGCATATGCCATGAGAGCTGGTGAGGAGCAAGATGCCTTGGATGTCATTATTGGTAAATTTTCTCTTTATGTTACAGATTTATTTGCACTGATAGATTGGGGTTCTACACATTCATATTTATGCATGTCACCAGCTAGTCAGGTAATATGGTAGCAGAGGAATTAAATTATGTTATATTAGTGACAAATCCTTTGGGTCATGGAGTGAAAGTTAGTCGAGTCTATAAAAACAGTCCAATCAAAGCTCAGAATGTAGAATTCCCAGTTGACTTGATAAAGTTGTAATTCTGTGAGTTTGATGCAATCTTGGGGATGGATTGGTTAACTCAGCATAGGGCAATGGTGGATTGTCAGTATAGAAGAGTGAATTTCAAGAATTCAGGGCAGGATGACGTGATTGTCTTGGGCGAGAACCGACTATAGTTGACTAATGTCATTTCTATTACAAAGGAACGTAAGCTTATTAAAAAGGGATGTGAAGTGTTTTTGGCACATATTGTAGATGCTAAGAAAAGAAGTCTAAATCTCAGTGAGTTTTCTATAGTATGTAAATATCCAAATATCTTCTATAAGGACTTGTTAGGGTTACCACTTGTCAGAGAGATAAAGTTTGTCATAAATGTTTTACAAAGCACAACCTCGATATCAATCACTCCCTACAGAATGACATATACTGAGCTAAAGGAATTAAAAGTACAGTTGTAAGAGTTGTTAGAGAAAGGGTTTATCAGACTCAGTGTCTCACCTTGGGGTGCTTTAGTTCTATTTTTGAAAAAGAAGGATGACACCTTTTGTTGGTGTATTGATTATCGTCATTTAACAAGATGACAATTAAGAACAAATATCCCTTGCTAAGAATAGATGACTTGTTTGATCAGTTGAAAGGAGCAGGGGTATTTTCTAAAATTGACCTTAGATCAGGTTATCACCAATTGAGAATTTGAGAATTAGACATTTCAAAAACATCATTTAGGACTTGGTATGGTCATTACGAGTTCTTAGGAATGCCTTTTGGCCTTACGAATGCCCCAACAACATTTATGGATCTAATGAATATAATCTTTAGGCCTTATTTGGACCAGTTAGTCATTTTGAAGATCTACAAAGGTGAAGTTAGATTTTCCATTTTCTCATTTTTCTTCTCTTTTATGTGATTTTGAGGTTAGTTGCCATTGAAGTTAGTAATCTAGAGTGATTATTATGTTGATGGTGATTAAGGGTGGATTAGTGTATTTAGTGCTTGATTAGTGAGAAATTTGTTGTTAGGACAAGAAGGTGAACTATCTTTGAACTATAATCAAAGAGGAAGTAAGGGGAAGGAGAAAGTTAACTAGGAAGAAGAGAAAAATAAAGAGAAGTAGACTTTGTGAGGTATGTACATTTGGAAAAAATTCAATATGGAAAATGTTAATTTTGATTATGTGATGCTTGTGTATGAAATTCTTGATATTTTGATTGAGTGGTGAATTGGTGATTAAATGATTCTATGAATGTGAAAATAAAAATTAGAATATGAGATTGATGCATGAAGATAGAAATTGTAGGAATTAATTGAAGTGTTAGAAAATTCGTCTTATGAACAGTGTCTAGTTTTCTCTTCATAACTTGAATTCTGGAAATACTTAGCGATTCTTGTTGGGTTGGAAAGTTAAGACATAGGGCTTCAATTTTCATTTAGACCATTAGACCTGAATATGTCTGCAATTAGGTGAAAAATGGACTCAAAGTTCAGACTAGAAATATGTCCAGTAAAATACTAGGCATATTGGAATAAATGTATCTCTGACAAAAATTCATAACTTTTGCTCAAAATTCAGTTTAATGTGATTCTAGTTAGAAATTAAAGATAAGACATGTACCTACATTTTCTTAAGTGATTACTTGTCCAAATTCCATCTAAAAATGGATGAACAGTGTTGCCCAGATATTGAACCAAGAAGGGGGGTTGAATTGGATATTAAAAATTTAACTTTTAAGTGCGGAAAGAAAAGTTAAGTTTAGCTGGGATAGAAAAATGTGACACAAGGATTTTTATAGAGTTTCGGGTGTTAACAAACCCTACTCCTTTCCCCAATCTCAATTGGGAGTTTCACTAACACACTAAGTGTTACAATGGAGTTTTACAAGCTCACTCCCAACTATAGTGTTTCTAATAACGGATCACACCCTTTGTGTTTTGATGGCTCACACAATAACCAATTCCTTGTGTTTTACAAGCTCACACAAATAACCTTTACCTTGTATTTTAAAGGCTCACACAAATAACCTTTCTTTGTGTTTTAGAGGCTCACACAAATAACCCTTACAAGTGTTCTACTCTTAATCCCAAAATACCGAAAACTCACTTGAGTAGATGATTACAGAGAGAAACACTTACAAATCTATATTTCTCAATAAATGATGAGCAAAAAGATTTTCACAGAGAATAAATGTTTGTTTTGAAAATATCAAATGCACAAAATGGCTTACAACAAGATTTTGATTCAAAATATTTGCTATTCTCTTGTTCTCTTGTTCTCTTTTATTCCCTTCTTGTTATGGATTCATAAATGACTTGAATTTATACTTCCATAGTAAATTATAGCCATTAGAATGCATTTAAAATGAAACTAGTCGTTGCACCAACCCTAATAATCGCGCCTGACATGTTTCTCTTTCATCTTTCACGGTCGTGACTGTTCTTCCAAGCCGTGACTTAAGTGGTGACCTTGGTCTTGAAGCATTCTGGAAGGTTTTGAAGTGTTTGTTCATGGGCGTGACATTTTATCTTCACGAATGTGACATCCTTCCAAGCCGTGGTCCAAGTGGTGACTCTGGTCGTGAAGCTCTCTGGAAGAATTTGTCATGTCTTTTCACGGGCGTGACTTTAATTCACGGGCGTGATTGAAATGTTCATTCACAGTTTCTATCTTTCTTCATGATCATGAACTTTAAATGTTAGATTGTTGGTGCTAAGCTTCATCACGGACGTGACACATAAGGTCACGGACGTGAACATGCTATTTCTTCAATTTTATCTTTTTAAGATTAATCTTCCATTCTCCATTTTTGCTATCATATTTCATACCCTGTTCAATAGACTTAGAAAACAAGTATGTTAAATACATTATTGCTATTTTATTTGTTAGCATCAAAATGACGGAAATACCCTTCAAGGTTCAACAAGGGACTTTTTGATGGTGACAAATAATCTAGCAGTATGTACTTTTGAGAAGTCTCCCCCTCAAAAGATGCTTAGGATAAAGAATGCTGAAGTGCAATAATTGTAAAGAATGATGAAGTGTAGCATCAAAATATACTTCCTAGTTTTAAGTATATGCAAGTTATATGCAGAGTATATCCAATGTATACCAAAATTTTCTTTAAAGCTTGAAGTATATTTAAGGTATATTCAGAGTATATCAAGTGCATATTCATTCATGTAATTTGCATCAAGGTATATGCAAAGTATACTTAAGATATAAGGTGTATAAAGCTCATTTGCATACATGCATATTCATTTTGATTCAAAATTAAGTATTGCACTTAACTTCTAACAATATATTGCTATGTTCTCCCCCTTTTGTCATCAACAAAAAAGAATATCAAAAAGATAAAACATAATGGAAAACAAAATCAAATATATTAATTTAGAAAGAAAATTACAAAAGAGATTAAAAATTCTAAAAGGAAATTAGAATTGCCTACAACAAACAAGCTAGAAACAAACATAACAAGGCTAACATAAAGACTAACCGGACATCCTATCTCTAAGGCAAGCTACTTCCGCCTCGAGGTTGTCCATGCGAGAATCCATGAAATCCTTTAGGTTTTCTAACCTCTCATCCATCAAAGCCTGCAATTGCTCAAACCGTGGTGCCAAGAGGTCAACCACTTGCTGAGCCAAGTTTGGTGTGGAAGCAGAGGATTGTCCCATTTCCTGCTCAACCTCTGGAGGTGCCACCTCAACTCAAGCCTTCTTCCTCTGCTGGATTCCTTGGAGGCCAGCTTTGAAGTCATCCGAGTCATTGTCCTCCCAAATGATTTCACCAGCAGTGTTGGTGAAGCGGTAGTAGATGTTATTCTCAAACACTATACGAACAGCCGCTCCTATTTTGATGAAGGACTCGACATCTAGTCGGTCTCGAGGATGCCTTGGTATGAGGTTGAAGTGATGTTCATCCAGCTTTAAGTATCCGAGCTTCAAGAAAATATGAGTCACGTACCCACCAATCAGAATGTCTCCGGAGGGCTTAGTGGCAATTAACAAAAGATGGTTTGCAAACCATCGAGATAAAGCCACTGTGAGGCCTCTTCGGGCCATCTCCAGGAGAAAGAGCTCTAACTTCCTGATTGTGCCATTGTTGTCTCCTCTGGCAAAGATTCTATAGGTTAGAAACCCATGCAAATACTTGTGCATTGGGGATCGAAGGTGGGTGCTCTTTGTCTTTTTGACGTCCCAATTGCAATCAAGACCGAAGTGAGTCCATGCCTGAGTAGCATAAAACTCTACTTCACTGTCATTCAGGATGCCATCAGAGGGAAGGTTGAACAAGTCTCCAAACTCTATGGCAGAGAGGGTGTTTGGATGCTTGCAAATTTGGAACTTCACCGTGCCAGTAGGAGATACTTGCAAAGTGCTCAGAAACTCTAAGGTTGGCTCCCTCAGAGTTGGTTGATGGATATCAACGAATTCCTTCAGATGACAGGCCTAGATTTATTTTGTCATGGTTGTCTGGAGGCTGAGGGTACGAACGGTTTGCCACTCCAATGATTTAGAGGAATGGAATGGCCTTTTCTTGAGCACTGAGTATCTAGGATGGCAATGCTCTGGAATGATGTTCAGAAGGTAATCTGTGTACCTTGTTGGAGCATGAGACTTCTTCCTTGTACCCTTGGAGGAACCGGTTTCCATTTTGATTGAAAGAATAAACTTTTGAATAGTGAAAAATTTGACAGAAATTTTGAGTAAACGCTAAGGTGATATGATTTCTGATGATGGAAGTGGTTTTTGAAGATATTTATAGATGGAATTAGTGGCTAGGGGGCCGGAATCTTCAAAATGGTATTCAATGTTGATAAATGAGAGAAGTTGGAGAGTTGGAATGGGAGAAAAAAGGATAAAAACGTTATATAGCTGACATCTTCACGGGCATGAAAAACTTAGTCACGGGCATGAAGTGTCATGTTCACGGTTTGCTGAAAAGATGCTCTACCCATGAAGAGAGGCGTGAAATTGATCACGGTCGTGATATTTAAAGGTCATGGGCGTGAATGATGAACTATCACGGTGGTGACAAATGAGTCACGGGCGTGAAGTATTAAACTTCAGTACTTGTGATTGTGAACTAAAGCGTGACACAAAGTGTGAATGCTTCTGTAAGTTTTTGGTGGAAATGTTCACAGTCGTAAAAAAACATCACGGACATGAACAAAGGATTTAACGGGGGTGAATGAAAAAGGTTGTAGTCGTGAAACATAGTCTTCACTACCTTAACTCGTGAATCATGTCGTGAAGCGAGTCGTGAAAGCTACTAGTTCTTTTGGCGATTTAGTTCACGGTCGTGAATATATGTCACGGGCGTGAATTGCCTAAAATTTTCATTAAATAAAATTAACTCTAAAACAAGACTAAAGCATTTCTAGGGAGATTCTATCCCTTATAACATATATTTCCATCAAATTAGCTACCTTATATCTAGTAAGATGAGACAAAAACAAAACTATCAATTAAGGTTTGGCAATTTGGCAATCACAAAGTTAATCCATCAATCATACCAAGCTCTCTTGTTATGAAATTAAATCTTTCCTCATTTAGAGACTTAGAGAAGATATCTTCCAATTGATTGTCTGTGCTTATAAATTCCAATACAACATCACCATTTTGAACATGATCTCTAATAAAATGGTGTCTAATGTCAATATGCTTACTTCTAGAATGTTGAATGGGATTCTTAGATAGATTTATAGCACTTGTATTGTCACATCTAATAGGTATATGGTTCATACTATGACCATAATCCTTAAGTTGTTGTTTCATCCAAAGAGTTTGTGTACAACATCCTACTGCTACATACTCCACCTCAGCGGTAGAAAGAGCAACTGAAACTTGTTTCTTGCTAAACTAAGAAATTAAGCACTCTCTAATAAAGTGACAAGTACCTGAAGTACTTTTTCTATCTAAAAGACTACCAGCATAATTAGCATCTGGATATCCTACAATATAAAAGGATGAATTTCTAGGATACCACAAACCCAGATGCAATGAGCCATGCAAATATTTTAGAATTCTTTTTACTGCATTTAAATGAGACTCTTTTGGACATGATTGAAAGCGTGCACATAATCATACACTATACATTATGTCGGTTTTAGAAGTAGTAAGATATAAAAGTGATCCGATCATACCTCTATATAGCTTTTCATTAATGCTCTTACCCTCTTCATCCTTATCCAATTTTGTTGATGCGCTAATTGGAGTCTTGGCATTCTTGTATCCTTCCATTCCAAATTTCTTAAGTAAGTTTTTGGCATATTTGGATTGGTTGATGAATATGCCCTCATTGCCTTGTTTTATTTATAGACCAAGAAAATATTTAAGCTCACCCATCATGCTCATTTTGAATTCCCTAGTCATACACTTAGCAAATTCTTGACAAAGCAATTCATTAGTAGACCCAAATATGATATCATCAACATAAATTTGAACAATTAGAATATCATGCTTATGCTTTTTAGTGAATAATGAAGTGTCAACATTCTCCTTTGTAAAGTTATTTTCTAAAAGAAAAGAACTTAGTCTTTCATACCAAGCTCTTGGGGCTTGTTTCAAACCATATAAAGCTTTTGAAAGATTAAAAACATGATTACGCAAATCATAGCTTTCAAAACCCAGTGGTTGTTCTACATAAACTTCTTCTTCTATATATCCATTTAAAAATGCAGTTTTTACATCCATTTGAAAGAGTTTGAAATTCATGTGGCATGCATATGCTAAAAGTATTCTTATGGCTTCTAATCTAGCTACATGAGCATAGGTCTCATCATAATCTATTCCTTCCTCCTGATTATACCCTTTTGCAACCAATCTAGCCTTATTCCTAGTTATTAAACATTGTTCATCTAGTTTATTTCTAAACACCCATTTGCTACCCATAATTTGATGATCCTTGGGTCTAGTTACTAAGGTCCATACCTTACTTCTCTCAAATTGGTTAAGTTCCTCTTGCATTGCAATCACCCAACTTTCATCATTAAAAGCCTCATCAATATTTTTATGCTCAATTTGAGAAATAAAAGCAAAGTCAAAAGCTAAATGTTTGACATGAGATCTAGTGGTTACTCCCCTAGAAGGATCACCAATGATTTGCTCTTTGGGGTGATCTTTTGTCAATCTCCATTCCTTTGGGAGCTCTTGCATGTTTTCCTCTTGAGCTTGAGGTAGAGAATCATCTTGATGTGAATCTTCTTGATCATTTTTTTATCAAATACAATTAATTTACTAAGTATGCCAAGACATTCAAATGAGATAAAAAATATTTACATCATACAAAAATATAAAATTGAACAATTATAACATTTCATTTATTAACCATGCTTGAAATTCGCTACTAATAATACAAGATAATTATTTTAATAATTTACACATTTTTCTCATTATTTATTTGATAGCCCATGACATATCGGACCTGAATTAAACACTGGATACATGATTTCTGCACTTCAACAGTATACTTGGTGCCTATTTGATTATTTGGTAACTCGACATTTAACGTCTATATTTTTAATAATAACTCAGCACATTTTTCAGTGCCTATGTAATTTCAAATTCAACACTATTTTTTATTGCCTACATAAATTAAATCTGAACACTATTTTCTAGTGCCTATATTTTTACCATTTTATTGGTATGCCAACTTATCATAATTTCTAGTTCTTGACTAGATGTTATAGGGCTTAATCATATTTGTTACCTTTATTATTATTTACATCAATTATGTATGTAATGCTAATATAATTTCACATAAATAAAATAGTCTCCATTAAATATATTACAATATCATACTCACTCATTAAATCATTATAAATATAAAAACAGTCAAATAATATATTTTTCTATCATAAAATTTAACAATACACTCGTATACACAAGCTGCCCTATTCTGGGTAGAATTTATGTCTCATATTATCCTGTATTTTTCATCTATTTTTAAATAGAATTCAGACCAGTGATCATCTAACAAAATATAGATATATGTCTTATATTTAATTACTAACTAGAATCATATTAAATCGAATTTTTGTGGTAAAAATTATTAATTTTATAATCAACTACTTTCATATTTATTCTACTCAGTATTTTCTTGGACAGATTTCTAGTTCGAATTTGTGTCAATTTTAAACCTAAATTCACGTATTTTCAAATCTAATGGTCTAAATGAAAGTTGAGTCCCTATGTCTTAAATTTTCAGCTCAATAAGAAACACCCAAAAATCACATGCATAACTCAAGTTATGGCCTAAAATGTAGATACTGTTCATAAGACGAATTTCCAACACTTCAATAACTCATAAAATTTCCTATCTTAATGCATCAACAACATATTCTAAATTTTATTTTCACATTCATGGTATCATTAAATCTCAATTTCATCACTTAATCAAATGTAAATAATTTCTTACACAATCATACATAATATCATACTCAACATAATAATACAATCAATAATTAATATTTTTGCCATATTAAATTTTTGCCAAATCTACATATCTGAAATAGTTCACTTGATATGCCTTTTCTCTACCTCATAATTGGCTTTTTCTTTGCCCTTATTTCCTCTTTGATTATGGCCCAAAGGTTGCTCACCTTCTTGGTCTAACAATAATTTTACACATACACTTCAATTTATCATATACTTCAATGTTACATATGAACATAAAACTCACTTAAACCACTAATCACCTCTACCCAATATTATGTCCATAAACTACTCTTCTAATCCATCATTAACCCTTAACTCACACTAATCAAGCATTAATTATACTAATCAACCCCTAATTAAAATATTTATACTAATAACCCCAAATTACCACCCTTAATGGTAATTAACCTCAAAATAAAAGTAAAGATGTTCTCACCTTTGTAGATCTTCAAGGTTGCCAAAATCTTTCATTCTCTTTTTCTCTTATTTTCTTCCTTCTTCTTCCTCCTTTGTTTAGCTCACTTTACTTCACTTTCTTGTTGATCTTGCCTTAATCCATTTTTTTTCTATCTAAATCTTAGCTTAAATTGAAGAAAAAAAAAAGAATGAATGTTAAGATGAAGGTCATGGCAACGAGGAAGAAATGAGAGAAACATTTTGTTTGTTTAAGATGAGGAAGAAGAAGAAATAAAGGCAAAAAGTGAAATTTGACTTTTATAGTTGTATTAGGTGTGTGGTTATAATTAATAGATAATTTTGTCCCTTATTGTCCATTAATTTAAATCACTCTTACTTTATTTTAATCCAAAGAATATTTCTTTCCTTGGATAAAGAATATTATATTTTTATTCCTTCTTAAAATATATGTATAAAAAACACCGTAAATTCAAATTCTGTTCAGCGAAAAATTATTATTTTCTAAATTTTAGTTTTGAACCTCAAAATTTTCAATTAATAATATCCAAAATATTTTTATATATTTTATTATCGTTTTATTTTTTTCTTTCATGTCTAAATATATATACCCCGATCGGTTCAGCGCACCGGATTTTGGTCACCCATGATTGTAGCTTAAATTATTGGACATGACAATTTTTTCCTCGTTTAAAAAGTTTTCATCCTCGAAATTTACCTTTTTAATTGGAGTTGAACAATTGTGGATACTAAGCCTTCATCACGTCTTCATTTTCCCAAGTTTCCTCTTCCGAATTATGATTTTTACAAAGAACCTTTACCAATGTTACAATCTTGTTTCATAGCTCCTTCACTTCTAGGGCTAAAATTTTTACTAGCTCCTCTTCAAGAGTAAGATTTGGTTGTATCTCTATAGGTTCTGTTGATATAATATGAGATGGATCTAATTGATATCTTCTTAACATGGACGCATGGAATACATTGTGATCTTATCTAACTCAGGTGGTAGAGCTAATCTGTATGCCACAGGACCTACACGTTCAAATACTTCGTATGGTCCTATGAATCTAGGGCTCAACTTTCTCTTCTTTCTAAATTGGAAAACCCATTTCCAAGGTGATATTTTTAGGAATACTTTGTCACCAACTGTACACTCAATATCTCTCCATTTAAAATATGCATATGATTTCTGTCTATCAGTAGCGGCTTTCAACCTATCTCTTATTACTCTCACTTTTTTCTCTGTCTACTGCACTAACAATAGACCCGCTACTTTCTTTTCACTAAGCACGGTCCAACATAGAGGCGTTCTACATTTCCTCCCATACAAGGCTTCATATGGTGCCATGTCGATACTAGCTTGGTGATTATTATTGTAGGAAAATTCTATCAATGGAAGATGTTGGTCTCAACTGCATTCAAATTCCATTACATAGTTCCTCTACATATCTTCCAATATCTGTATGACCTTCTCTAATTGTCCATCTTTTTGTAGGTGGAAAGCTGTGCTGAAATTAAACTGAGTACCCATCGCTTCATGCAACTTTTCTAGAATTATGAAGTGAACCTCAGGTCTCAATTTGAAATGATTGAAACTGGGACACCATGTAAATGGATTATCTCATTAACATAAATCTCTACCAAATGGTTATGTGGATAATCTATCTTGATTGTTAGAAAATGAGCTAATTTGGTGAGCCGGTCCACCACTACCCATACTGCATCATACCTCTTTTGTGTTAAAGGCAAACCATAGACAAAATCCATTGTAACTCTCCCATTTCCACTCCAGAATTGAAATTGACTACAATAATACACTTGGTACTTGATGCTCAACTTTCACTTGCTGAGAAGTTAAACATCTGGTAGTATACTCTGTGATATCTCTCTTCATTGCTGGCCACCAGTAATATGCCTTCAAGTCATGATACATTTTGTTGCTTCCCAGGTGCATTGCATAAATAACATTGTGAGCCTCTTTCAAAATATCTTGTTTCAATTCTGGTATATTTGGCACCCATAACCTACCCTTATGCCTTAAACTCTCGTATGCTTCAATAGTAAATTCTGGTTTTTCAGCCTTTTCACCATTTCAAAGTTTTTTTTTTAATTTCGTGTCTTGCTTGTGATTGTCCTTTACTTATTGGATCAATGTGGGTTGAATCCGCAATTCTGCCAAAATAATATATAAATTACTTATCATTTCATTATTAGTTATTTAATCTTATTCACTTAATAAATTTAAGTTTTAACATTTACCTGCCAGAGTTTTTCTATCAGAGCGTCAGCTACCACATTGTCCTTACTCGGCTGATAATCAATGATACAATTGTAGTCTTTGATCAATTCTAGCCATCGCCTCTATCTCAAATTGAGTTTCTTTTATGAAGGCAAATATTTCAGACTTTTATGGTCTGTATAGATATAACATTTCTCGCCATACAGGTAGTGTTGCCATATTTTCAATGCAAACACAATGGTTGCTAGTTCCAGATCATATGTTGGATAATTTATTTCATGAGGCTTCAGTTGTCTGAAAGCATATGTGATCACTTTGCCTTCTTGCATTAACACGCAGCCCAAACCATTAAGGGAAGCATCACTGTACATCACATAATCTTTTTTCGCAATAGGCTGTGACAACACTGGTGCCTATGTCATCATTTTTTTCAACTTATCAAAACTAGTATGGCATCGGTTTGTCTACTCAAATCTTTTTTTTAAGAAATTTTGTCAGTGGTGAGGCTACCATTGAAAATCCTTTCACGAACCTCTAATAATAACCAGCCAAACTAAGAAAACTTCTCACCTCTGTCACATTTTGAGGCGGTTTCCAGTTGAGGATTGCCTCTACCTTGCTGGAGTCAACTCTGATCCCTTCGGACGAGACAATATGCCCTAGAAAGGTCACTTCATCGAACCAGAATGCATATTTTGACAACTTCGCATATAATTGATTCTCTCTCAAGGTATGGAAGACCATACGAAGATGTTGATTATGTTGTTCTTTGTTTCTAGAGTACACTAAGATATCGTCTATGAACAATACCATGAACTGGTCCAAATAAGGCCTAAATATTCTATTCATTAGATCCATAAATGTTGTTGGGGCATTCATCAGGCCAAAAGGAATTACTGACACTCATAATGACCATATCGAGTCCTAAATGTTGTTGTCGAAATGTCCAACTCTCTAATCCTCAATTGCTGATAACCTGATCTAAGGTCAATTTTAGAAAATACTCCTGCTCCTTTCAATTGATCAAACAAGTAATCAATTCTCGACAATGGATATCTGTTCTTAATTGTCATCTAGTTCAACTGACAATAATCAATGCACAACCGTAAGTTTTTCATAAATAGAATAAGAGCACCCCTAGGTGAGACACTGGGTTTCATAAACCCTTTTTCTAACAACTCTTGCAACTGTACTTTTAATTCCTTTAGTTCAGTAAATGCCATTCTGTTGGGAGTAATCGATATTAGGGCTGTGCCTGGAAAAAAATCTATGGAGAACTCTATCTCCCTGACAGGTGGTAACCTTGGCAAGTCCTCAGGGAAGATATTTGGATATTCACATACTATAGGAATCTCTCTGAGACTTAGACTCCCCTTTTTGGTATATACATTATATGCCAAAAATGTTTCACACCCCTTTTGAATAAGCTTACATGCCTTTTGTAACAGAAATGACATTTATCAAATATGGTTAATCACATCATCCTGCCCTGAATTCTTGAAAGTCACACTCCTATACTGACAATCCACCACTGCCCTATGTTGAGTTAACCAATCCATCCCCAAGATTGCATCAAACTCACAAAATGGCAACTCTATCAGGTCAGGTGGGAATTCTACATTCTGAGCTTTGACAAGACTGTTTTTATAGACTCGACTAACTTTCACTCCATGACCCAAAGGCTTTGTTACTAATATATCACAATCTAATTCCTTTACTACTATGTTACCCTGACTAAGTGGTGACATGCATAAATATGAATATGTAGAACCTGGATCTATTCGTGCAAATAAATCAGTATCATAAAGAGAAAATTTACTGATAATGACATCCGGGGCATCCTGCTCTTCACGTGTAATGTCTGATAATTTAGGCCACGGTCGCAGTTAACTGAAATCCGGCACGCCGAACCGATTGGGGTCTAAATTTGGACATGAAAGAGAAAAATTAAAATGATAATAAAATATGAGAAAAATATTTTGGATATTATTAATTTAGAATTTTGAAGTTTGGAATTAAAATTTGGAAAAAAATAATTTTTCGCTGAACGAAATTGGAATTGCAATGTTTTTGGCACATATATTTTAAGAAGGTATAAAAATGGAATATTCTTTATCTCAGGGAAGGAATATTCTTTGGATTAAAATAAAGTAAGAGTGATTTAAATTTATGGACCAATGGGGACAAGATTATTTATTAATCATAATCACCCACCTAATCCAACTATAAAAGTCAACTTTCACCTTTTTGCCTTAATTGTTTGTCATCATCTTAAACAAACCCAAAACTCTCTTTTCCTTCTCCTTTTTCTATGACATCTTCTCCCTATTTATTCTTCTTTTTTTTTTCTTCAATCAAGCTAAGATTAGATGGAAAAAAAGTTGGATTAAGGCAAGATCATCAAGGAAGTGAAGCAAAGTGAGCAAAACTAAGAAAAAGAAAGGAAGGAAGGAAGAGAAAAAGAGAATGAAGATTTACAAAGGTGAGGTTAGATTTTCCATTTTCTCACTTTTTTTCTTCTATTCTCTTTAATTTTGGGGTTAGTTGCCATTAAAGTTAGTAATTTAGGGTGATTATTATGTTAATGATGATTAAGGGTGGATTAGTGTGTTTAGTGCTTGATTAGTGTGAAATTTATTGTTAGGATAATAAGGTGAACAATCTTTGAACCATAATCAAAGAGGAAGTAAAGGCAAGGAGAAAGCTAACTAGGAAGAAGAGAAAGCTAACTAGGAAGAAGAGAAAAGTGAAGAGAAGTAAATTTTGTGAGGTATGTATATTTGGCAAAAATTCAATATGAAAATGTGATTTTTGATTTTGTGATATTATGAGTAATTGTGTATGTAATTCTTGATATTTTGATTAAATGATGCCATGAATGTAGAAATAGAAATTTGAATGTGAGGTTGATACATGAAGATGGAAATAGGAATTAATTGAAGTGCTGAAAAATTCGTCTTATAAACAATGTCTACTTTTTTGGTCATAACTTGAGTTTTGGAAATTCTTTTTGAGTATTTAATATTGGGTTGGAAAACTAAGACATAGAGCTTCAACTTTCATTCAGATCATTAGACCTGAATATTCTTGGAATTAGGTAAACAATAGGCTCCAAATCTGAACTAGAAATCTGTCCAATAAATTACTAGATAGAATGGAATGAATGTAGCTTAGAGAAAAATTCAGAACTTTTTCTACAAAATTCGGTTTAATATGGTTCTAGTTGAAAATTAAATATAAGACATATATCTACATTTTGTTACTGATCACTTGTCCAAATTCCATCTAAAAATGGATGAAAAATGCAAGGAAATAGAAGGCATAAATATTGTCCAGAATAAAGCAGCTTGTATATATGTGTAGATTGTAGAATTTTGTGATAGAAAAAAAAATATTATTTGACTTTTCTTATAGTTATAATAATTAAATGAGAAATTATGATGTTAAAAAATATTTAACGGAGATGAACGCATTTATGTGAAATTATATTAATGTTACATACCTAATTTATGTAAATAATAATGAGGGTAACAAATATAATTAAGCCCTATAACATCTAGTCAAAAACTAGAAATTATGATAAGTTGGCATGCCAATAAAAGGGTAGAAATGTAGACAGTAGAAAATAGAGTTGAGATTTAATTTACGTAGGTACTGAGAGATAGTTCTGAGTTGAAATTACATAGGCACTAAAACATAGTGTTGAGTTCAAAATAACGTAGGCATCACAAAAGTGCTGAGTTGTTATTGAAAATATAAACGTTAAATTCCAAGTTATAAAATAATTATATAGGCACCGAGTATACTACTGGAGAGCAGAAATCTCATATCCAGTTTTTAGTTCCAGTCTAAGATGTTGTGGGCTATCAAATAAATAATAGAAAAGATGTAAATTATTAAATTAATATTTTAAATTATATAACTTGTATTGTTAAACAATTTCAAGCATGCTTAATGAATAAAATATTATAATTGATAAATTGTATATTTTTGCATGACGTAAATAGTTTTGATACTATTTGAATATTTTGGCATGCTTAGTAAATTAATTGTAGTTTCTAAAGTTTTATTTTGAAAATATTTATATAATTATTAGATAGTTGTCAAATGTACCACTAAGCTAGTAGCTTAGTGCGTATGTTTCACGCCCAGATAAATAGACGTAGTTGTTGCATTAGGGTGACCGAAGATAAGGGGAATCGTAAGATCAGATTGCAGCAGTTTATTTTTTTTTATATGTTTTGAAAATTATATTGTAAACAAATTTAAATTTAATAATTTCTTTTGAATTAAATTTGTGGCATGTAGGATTTATAAGAAGTAAATTTTGTAATTTATATATTTGGTATTATTTGTAAATATATTTCTAAATATTATGGTTTAATGAATGAGTTCTTTAAATTAAAATATTTACATCACTAGTTACACATTTAAATGAAAAAAAAAGAGAAATATAGTAAGAAATATTCCGCTTATAATAAACTCAAAAACTGAAAATAAAAATATATAATAATTTGAGAGTTGGTTATTTTTACAAAAATGAGCTTAATAGTACTTTCATACACTATTATCGATTAGTAGGGTAAGGGAGAACTATATTTAGTGGTATCAGAGCTCAGGTTAATTTATTCTTAATCAGTGGGTGTAAAATAGAAAGTGTGTCTCATGGATGTGCATAAAATGCTGCAATTACCTGATTTGGGTCCTTTCTTCTGGTTTATAGGAAGATATGGATTCGGGATCGGAACAAGATTTCTCGGAAGATGAACTGAGTATAGTCTTTCAGGCTCAGCCGATCATGGACAACCTCCATTAGTGAGAGATTCCGAACCGAGTTTAGTAGCTTTGCTAAGAGTAGAGGGACAAGCTAATTTAGGACAAGAACCTCTTATGGAGCAGATAGCAAATTTGTTGCAATAGATAGTACAAGCAGTTCCACCACCTCCTCCTCCTCCACCTCAGCCAAAACTCCAAATTGATAAGCTGAGAAAATATGGGGTCACAAATTTTATGGAAAGGAGAGAGGATGACCCAGCAGCATCAGAGTTTTGGATGGAATCGATAGAAAGTGTGTTTGAGGAACTGTAGTGTCCAGAGGAACAAAAAGTCAGGTTTGAGTGTATCTTCTAAAAGATCATGCCTATGACTGGTGGAAATCAATCTTATTGAAGCCTCAAACACCGAAACCACCTTCATGGAATTTGATTAAGGCAAAATTTAGCAAGAAATATGTGCCTAGAGTTTATGTTAATAAAAAAAGGGAGTTTCAAGATCTGAAGCAAGGAAGCATGTCAGTGGCAGAATACATGATGGAATTCACTAGACTGAGTAAATAAGCAACTGGAATCATTGCTAATGAAGAAGATAGATGTTATAGATTTGAGGATGGGCTTAATAATGATATTGGAAATATGGTTACCGCCATTCAGCTTGAGGATTTTGCTACATTAGTATCGTCGACCATCAGTGTGGAAAAAAGGCCAAAGAGAATGAAAATAGAAGAGCCACACTAGAGATCGACAATTAGCATGGTCCAGACATCAGGTAAAAGGGGGTAGACAACACCTAGGTTGTTCTAGTCACGGGGTTAAGGACTAACCTTTTCAGCTAGGCAAAGCCAACATTTGAGGCCAGAAGGGTCTACAGCTAATGCACCGGCTTTAGGTAATAGTAGATTTATATATGTCACATGTCAGCATTCTGGAAAATCATATGTAGGTGGTTGTTGATGGATTATTGGAGCATGCTTACAATACGGAACTACTGAGCACAAACAGAAGGATTGCCCCAGAGGAAGAGGTATAGGTGGTGTAGTATCAGTTCAGGTTCAGAATGTCACTCGAGGCAGAGGCAGGGGACATAGATAGTCTAGAAGCGGTAGGATTGGGCAGAGTGTATCAGAATCCATGAATAGAGCAGAAGGTAGTCAAGCCCCAACCTGAGCATATGCCATGAGAGCTGGTGAGGAGCAAGATGCCTTGGATGTCATTATTGGTAAATTTTCTCTTTATGTTACAGATTTATTTGCACTGATAGATTGGGGTTCTACACATTCATATTTATGCATGTCACCAGCTAGTCAGGTAATATGGTAGCAGAGGAATTAAATTATGTTATATTAGTGACAAATCCTTTGGGTCATGGAGTGAAAGTTAGTCGAGTCTATAAAAACAGTCCAATCAAAGCTCAGAATGTAGAATTCCCAGTTGACTTGATAAAGTTGTAATTCTGTGAGTTTGATGCAATCTTGGGGATGGATTGGTTAACTCAGCATAGGGCAATGGTGGATTGTCAGTATAGAAGAGTGAATTTCAAGAATTCAGGGCAGGATGACGTGATTGTCTTGGGCGAGAACCGACTATAGTTGACTAATGTCATTTCTATTACAAAGGAACGTAAGCTTATTAAAAAGGGATGTGAAGTGTTTTTGGCACATATTGTAGATGCTAAGAAAAGAAGTCTAAATCTCAGTGAGTTTTCTATAGTATGTAAATATCCAAATATCTTCTATAAGGACTTGTTAGGGTTACCACTTGTCAGAGAGATAAAGTTTGTCATAGATGTTTTACAAAGCACAACCTCGATATCAATCACTCCCTACAGAATGACATCTACTGAGCTAAAGGAATTAAAAGTACAGTTGTAAGAGTTGTTAGAGAAAGGGTTTATCAGACTCAGTGTCTCACTTTGGGGTGCTTTAGTTCTATTTTTGAAAAAGAAGGATGACACCTTTTGTTGGTGTATTGATTATCGTCATTTAACAAGATGACAATTAAGAACAAATATCCCTTGCTAAGAATAGATGACTTGTTTGATCAGTTGAAAGGAGCAGGGGTATTTTCTAAAATTGACCTTAGATCAGGTTATCACCAATTGAGAATTAGAGAATTAGACATTTCAAAAACATCATTTAGGACTTGGTATGGTCATTACGAGTTCTTAGGAATGCCTTTTGGCCTTACGAATGCCCCAACAACATTTATGGATCTAATGAATATAATCTTTAGGCCTTATTTGGACCAGTTAGTCATTTTGAAGATCTACAAAGGTGAAGTTAGATTTTCCATTTTCTCATTTTTCTTCTCTTTTATGTGATTTTGAGGTTAGTTGCCATTGAAGTTAGTAATCTAGAGTGATTATTATGTTGATGGTGATTAAGGGTGGATTAGTGTATTTAGTGCTTGATTAGTGAGAAATTTGTTGTTAGGACAAGAAGGTGAACTATCTTTGAACTATAATCAAAGAGGAAGTAAGGGGAAGGAGAAAGTTAACTAGGAAGAAGAGAAAAATAAAGAGAAGTAGACTTTGTGAGGTATGTACATTTGGAAAAAATTCAATATGGAAAATGTTAATTTTGATTATGTGATGCTTGTGTATGAAATTCTTGATATTTTGATTGAGTGGTGAATTGGTGATTAAATGATTCTATGAATGTGAAAATAAAAATTAGAATATGAGATTGATGCATGAAGATAGAAATTGTAGGAATTAATTGAAGTGTTAGAAAATTCGTCTTATGAACAGTGTCTAGTTTTCTCTTCATAACTTGAATTCTGGAAATACTTAGCGATTCTTGTTGGGTTGGAAAGTTAAGACATAGGGCTTCAATTTTCATTTAGACCATTAGACCTGAATATGTCTGCAATTAGGTGAAAAATGGACTCAAAGTTCAGACTAGAAATATGTCCAGTAAAATACTAGGCATATTGGAATAAATGTATCTCTGACAAAAATTCATAACTTTTGCTCAAAATTCAGTTTAATGTGATTCTAGTTAGAAATTAAAGATAAGACATGTACCTACATTTTCTTAAGTGATTACTTGTCCAAATTCCATCTAAAAATGGATGAACAGTGTTGCCCAGATATTGAACCAAGAAGGGGGGTTGAATTGGATATTAAAAATTTAACTTTTAAGTGCGGAAAGAAAAGTTAAGTTTAGCTGGGATAGAAAAATGTGACACAAGGATTTTTATAGAGTTTCGGGTGTTAACAAACCCTACTCCTTTCCCCAATCTCAATTGGGAGTTTCACTAACACACTAAGTGTTACAATGGAGTTTTACAAGCTCACTCCCAACTATAGTGTTTCTAATAACGGATCACACCCTTTGTGTTTTGATGGCTCACACAATAACCAATTCCTTGTGTTTTACAAGCTCACACAAATAACCTTTACCTTGTATTTTAAAGGCTCACACAAATAACCTTTCTTTGTGTTTTAGAGGCTCACACAAATAACCCTTACAAGTGTTCTACTCTTAATCCCAAAATACCGAAAACTCACTTGAGTAGATGATTACAGAGAGAAACACTTACAAATCTATATTTCTCAATAAATGATGAGCAAAAAGATTTTCACAGAGAATAAATGTTTGTTTTGAAAATATCAAATGCACAAAATGGCTTACAACAAGATTTTGATTCAAAATATTTGCTATTCTCTTGTTCTCTTGTTCTCTTTTATTCCCTTCTTGTTATGGATTCATAAATGACTTGAATTTATACTTCCATAGTAAATTATAGCCATTAGAATGCATTTAAAATGAAACTAGTCGTTGCACCAACCCTAATAATCGCGCCTGACATGTTTCTCTTTCATCTTTCACGGTCGTGACTGTTCTTCCAAGCCGTGACTTAAGTGGTGACCTTGGTCTTGAAGCATTCTGGAAGGTTTTGAAGTGTTTGTTCATGGGCGTGACATTTTATCTTCACGAATGTGACATCCTTCCAAGCCGTGGTCCAAGTGGTGACTCTGGTCGTGAAGCTCTCTGGAAGAATTTGTCATGTCTTTTCACGGGCGTGACTTTAATTCACGGGCGTGATTGAAATGTTCATTCACAGTTTCTATCTTTCTTCATGATCATGAACTTTAAATGTTAGATTGTTGGTGCTAAGCTTCATCACGGACGTGACACATAAGGTCACGGACGTGAACATGCTATTTCTTCAATTTTATCTTTTTAAGATTAATCTTCCATTCTCCATTTTTGCTATCATATTTCATACCCTGTTCAATAGACTTAGAAAACAAGTATGTTAAATACATTATTGCTATTTTATTTGTTAGCATCAAAATGACGGAAATACCCTTCAAGGTTCAACAAGGGACTTTTTGATGGTGACAAATAATCTAGCAGTATGTACTTTTGAGAAGTCTCCCCCTCAAAAGATGCTTAGGATAAAGAATGCTGAAGTGCAATAATTGTAAAGAATGATGAAGTGTAGCATCAAAATATACTTCCTAGTTTTAAGTATATGCAAGTTATATGCAGAGTATATCCAATGTATACCAAAATTTTCTTTAAAGCTTGAAGTATATTTAAGGTATATTCAGAGTATATCAAGTGCATATTCATTCATGTAATTTGCATCAAGGTATATGCAAAGTATACTTAAGATATAAGGTGTATAAAGCTCATTTGCATACATGCATATTCATTTTGATTCAAAATTAAGTATTGCACTTAACTTCTAACAATATATTGCTATGTTCTCCCCCTTTTGTCATCAACAAAAAAGAATATCAAAAAGATAAAACATAATGGAAAACAAAATCAAATATATTAATTTAGAAAGAAAATTACAAAAGAGATTAAAAATTCTAAAAGGAAATTAGAATTGCCTACAACAAACAAGCTAGAAACAAACATAACAAGGCTAACATAAAGACTAACCGGACATCCTATCTCTAAGGCAAGCTACTTCCGCCTCGAGGTTGTCCATGCGAGAATCCATGAAATCCTTTAGGTTTTCTAACCTCTCATCCATCAAAGCCTGCAATTGCTCAAACCGTGGTGCCAAGAGGTCAACCACTTGCTGAGCCAAGTTTGGTGTGGAAGCAGAGGATTGTCCCATTTCCTGCTCAACCTCTGGAGGTGCCACCTCAACTCAAGCCTTCTTCCTCTGCTGGATTCCTTGGAGGCCAGCTTTGAAGTCATCCGAGTCATTGTCCTCCCAAATGATTTCACCAGCAGTGTTGGTGAAGCGGTAGTAGATGTTATTCTCAAACACTATACGAACAGCCGCTCCTATTTTGATGAAGGACTCGACATCTAGTCGGTCTCGAGGATGCCTTGGTATGAGGTTGAAGTGATGTTCATCCAGCTTTAAGTATCCGAGCTTCAAGAAAATATGAGTCACGTACCCACCAATCAGAATGTCTCCGGAGGGCTTAGTGGCAATTAACAAAAGATGGTTTGCAAACCATCGAGATAAAGCCACTGTGAGGCCTCTTCGGGCCATCTCCAGGAGAAAGAGCTCTAACTTCCTGATTGTGCCATTGTTGTCTCCTCTGGCAAAGATTCTATAGGTTAGAAACCCATGCAAATACTTGTGCATTGGGGATCGAAGGTGGGTGCTCTTTGTCTTTTTGACGTCCCAATTGCAATCAAGACCGAAGTGAGTCCATGCCTGAGTAGCATAAAACTCTACTTCACTGTCATTCAGGATGCCATCAGAGGGAAGGTTGAACAAGTCTCCAAACTCTATGGCAGAGAGGGTGTTTGGATGCTTGCAAATTTGGAACTTCACCGTGCCAGTAGGAGATACTTGCAAAGTGCTCAGAAACTCTAAGGTTGGCTCCTTCAGAGTTGGTTGATGGATATCAACGAATTCCTTTAGATGACAGGCCTAGATTTATTTTGTCATGGTTGTCTGGAGGCTGAGGGTACGAACGGTTTGCCACTCCAATGATTTAGAGGAATGGAATGGCCTTTTCTTGAGCACTGAGTATCTAGGATGGCAATGCTCTGGAATGATGTTCAGAAGGTAATCTGTGTACCTTGTTGGAGCATGAGACTTCTTCCTTGTACCCTTGGAGGAACCGGTTTCCATTTTGATTGAAAGAATAAACTTTTGAATAGTGAAAAATTTGACAGAAATTTTGAGTAAACGCTAAGGTGATATGATTTCTGATGATGGAAGTGGTTTTTGAAGATATTTATAGATGGAATTAGTGGCTAGGGGGCCGGAATCTTCAAAATGGTATTCAATGTTGATAAATGAGAGAAGTTGGAGAGTTGGAATGGGAGAAAAAAGGATAAAAACGTTATATAGCTGACATCTTCACGGGCATGAAAAACTTAGTCACGGGCATGAAGTGTCATGTTCACGGTTTGCTGAAAAGATGCTCTACCCATGAAGAGAGGCGTGAAATTGATCACGGTCGTGATATTTAAAGGTCATGGGCGTGAATGATGAACTATCACGGTGGTGACAAATGAGTCACGGGCGTGAAGTATTAAACTTCAGTACTTGTGATTGTGAACTAAAGCGTGACACAAAGTGTGAATGCTTCTGTAAGTTTTTGGTGGAAATGTTCACAGTCGTAAAAAAACATCACGGACATGAACAAAGGATTTAACGGGGGTGAATGAAAAAGGTTGTAGTCGTGAAACATAGTCTTCACTACCTTAACTCGTGAATCATGTCGTGAAGCGAGTCGTGAAAGCTACTAGTTCTTTTGGCGATTTAGTTCACGGTCGTGAATATATGTCACGGGCGTGAATTGCCTAAAATTTTCATTAAATAAAATTAACTCTAAAACAAGACTAAAGCATTTCTAGGGAGATTCTATCCCTTATAACATATATTTCCATCAAATTAGCTACCTTATATCTAGTAAGATGAGACAAAAACAAAACTATCAATTAAGGTTTGGCAATTTGGCAATCACAAAGTTAATCCATCAATCATACCAAGCTCTCTTGTTATGAAATTAAATCTTTCCTCATTTAGAGACTTAGAGAAGATATCTTCCAATTGATTGTCTGTGCTTATAAATTCCAATACAACATCACCATTTTGAACATGATCTCTAATAAAATGGTGTCTAATGTCAATATGCTTACTTCTAGAATGTTGAATGGGATTCTTAGATAGATTTATAGCACTTGTATTGTCACATCTAATAGGTATATGGTTCATACTATGACCATAATCCTTAAGTTGTTGTTTCATCCAAAGAGTTTGTGTACAACATCCTACTGCTACATACTCCACCTCAGCGGTAGAAAGAGCAACTGAAACTTGTTTCTTGCTAAACTAAGAAATTAAGCACTCTCTAATAAAGTGACAAGTACCTGAAGTACTTTTTCTATCTAAAAGACTACCAGCATAATTAGCATCTGGATATCCTACAATATAAAAGGATGAATTTCTAGGATACCACAAACCCAGATGCAATGAGCCATGCAAATATTTTAGAATTCTTTTTACTGCATTTAAATGAGACTCTTTTGGACATGATTGAAAGCGTGCACATAATCATACACTATACATTATGTCGGTTTTAGAAGTAGTAAGATATAAAAGTGATCCGATCATACCTCTATATAGCTTTTCATTAATGCTCTTACCCTCTTCATCCTTATCCAATTTTGTTGATGCGCTAATTGGAGTCTTGGCATTCTTGTATCCTTCCATTCCAAATTTCTTAAGTAAGTTTTTGGCATATTTGGATTGGTTGATGAATATGCCCTCATTGCCTTGTTTTATTTATAGACCAAGAAAATATTTAAGCTCACCCATCATGCTCATTTTGAATTCCCTAGTCATACACTTAGCAAATTCTTGACAAAGCAATTCATTAGTAGACCCAAATATGATATCATCAACATAAATTTGAACAATTAGAATATCATGCTTATGCTTTTTAGTGAATAATGAAGTGTCAACATTCTCCTTTGTAAAGTTATTTTCTAAAAGAAAAGAACTTAGTCTTTCATACCAAGCTCTTGGGGCTTGTTTCAAACCATATAAAGCTTTTGAAAGATTAAAAACATGATTACGCAAATCATAGCTTTCAAAACCCAGTGGTTGTTCTACATAAACTTCTTCTTCTATATATCCATTTAAAAATGCAGTTTTTACATCCATTTGAAAGAGTTTGAAATTCATGTGGCATGCATATGCTAAAAGTATTCTTATGGCTTCTAATCTAGCTACATGAGCATAGGTCTCATCATAATCTATTCCTTCCTCCTGATTATACCCTTTTGCAACCAATCTAGCCTTATTCCTAGTTATTAAACATTGTTCATCTAGTTTATTTCTAAACACCCATTTGCTACCCATAATTTGATGATCCTTGGGTCTAGTTACTAAGGTCCATACCTTACTTCTCTCAAATTGGTTAAGTTCCTCTTGCATTGCAATCACCCAACTTTCATCATTAAAAGCCTCATCAATATTTTTATGCTCAATTTGAGAAATAAAAGCAAAGTCAAAAGCTAAATGTTTGACATGAGATCTAGTGGTTACTCCCCTAGAAGGATCACCAATGATTTGCTCTTTGGGGTGATCTTTTGTCAATCTCCATTCCTTTGGGAGCTCTTGCATGTTTTCCTCTTGAGCTTGAGGTAGAGAATCATCTTGATGTGAATCTTCTTGATCATTTTCTTGTTTTCCATTTTCAAAATCAAGTCTTTCCATGGTACCTACAACATCATCAAGAACACTACCTTTCACAAGATCAAGTCTACTAGATTCATTAAAAACAACATGCATAGATTCTTCAACAGTTAATGACTTTTTATTAAATACTCTATATGTTTTGCTAGTTGTAGCGTATCCTAAAAAGATACCTTCATCAGATTTAGAGGCAAATTTTCCAAGGTTGTCCTTGGTATTCAATATGAAGCACTTGCATCCAAATACTCTAAAGTATGATATCAAGGGCTTTCTTCCATTCCATAGCTCAAATGAGGTTTTGTTTAGAAGAGGTCTTTTGAAAACTCGATTTGAAATATAACAAGCAGTATTTGTGGCTTCTGCCCAAAAGTAAGTTGGTAAACCATACTCATTGAGCATTGTTCTAGCCATTTCAATTAAAGTTCGATTTTTCCTTTCCACTACCCCATTTTGTTGAGGTGTCCTAGGAGATGAAAAATTCTGCGAAATGCCATGTTCAAGACAAAAACTTTCAAAGTTTTCATGTTCAAATTCTTTGCCATGGTCACTTCTTATTTTTGAAATGCAATATCCTATTTCATTTTGAACTCTTTTAGCAAAGTTTTTGAAATTTTTAAAAGCATCACTCTTTTGAGCTAAGAAAATTACCCAAGTAAATCTAGAGTAATCATCTATGATGACAAAGGCATAATGTTTACTTCCTCAGCTTACAATTCTAGTAGGTCCAAATAAATTTAGATGCAGGAGTTGTAGAGGTTTTGAGGTACTTACTGTTTTTTTGGCTTTGAAGGATGACTTGCGTTGCTTCCCTCTTTGGCAAGGTTCACATGTCTTGTCTTTTTCAAATTTGACTTTTGGCAGTTCCTTTACTAATTCTCATGTGCTGAGGCTTTGAATTAAGTCTATGTTCGTATGACCAAGACTTCTATGCCACAACCAAGATTCATCACTAGTAGTTACAAGACACTTAGAGGAATGGTTAGATATTTCGTGTAAGTCTATTATGTAGGTGTTGACATCTCTATTTCCTTTAAATATCTCTTGACCATCAATAGAGGTTACAAGACATTCATTGGAAGTAAAGGTAACTTTGTTTCCTTTATCACATAATTGACTAACACTCAACAAGTTATGTTTCAAGCCATTAACAAGTAATACATCTTTAATAAAAGTAGTACCATCTACTAGCCAAGCATTTTTGTTTATTGTGGACTTGAGGCATACCTATAGAATCACAATTCAAGTATGATTTTTAGGTACCCAAATGAGCTTAGGTCCTTAGGGGTTAGCACATGAAGGTTCCCAATGAGCCTTCCTTATCCAGCAATGTTTATTTATGTGACAAATTTTTATACAATAATTACACTGTTTAGGTCTAAAATTGCTTTTTGGTTTTACAATGTATTTGAATGCCATAATTCTATTAGACTGAGTTTGAGAACAATGGCATGCACAATCATGATTAATTGGTGCTTTTCTAGATGCATGCTTCTTATACATAAAGGCATGATTAGTCTTTTGAGGTTTCTTTCTTAGGCTTACCAATCCTTGATTATTCCTTTTATGTATAGAAGGTTTAGTGTACTTATTCCTTGGTGCTGTTCCAGCAAGTGTGGAGATGTGAGGTTCACTTGACTTAACAAAAATAGTTTTGTGAGAAGATGATGATGTGCCCTTAAATCCTAGACCGTGTCTAATTAAAGGTGGTCTTTGAGACACAGTGAGAGTATCTAAACTCTCTTTTCCTTTGTGAAATTTTGAAATGGAATTTCTAAGTTCCTCAACTTTATTTTTTATAGTATTATTCTCTTTAAGCAAGGATTTAGTTGAGGATCTTGAAGAGTATTCATCTAATGACTTTTGAAGAGATTCATTAGATGATTTAAGCTTAAAGTTTTCCTTTTCTAAAACATCCATTTTGATTTTTAAATTAGAAATGTTATTCTTATAAGTATTGAATTTACTCCTATATTTTTCTAATTCTAGATTCAATTCTTCTATTAGGCTTTGTTCATCATCATCATCATCATCATCACTATTATGATCATTATCACTACTATAATTATTGAAAGAGTATGAGTGTAATGATCATACCTTATCCGAGACGTGATCCTCTATAGCCATGAAGCATAGGTTGACCTCTTCGCTTTCATTGTCATCTTTTTCACTTGAAGAGCTTTTGTCATCCCATATGGCTTTGTGACCTTTCTCCCTATTGTCTCTTTGGTATTTGCTCTTATGCTTCTTGAGCCTTGGACATTCCGGTTTAATATGCCCTTTCTTTCCGCATTCATAGCACTTTACCTCTTCTTTACTTCTTTGTGCTTCATTAGAAATCTATTTGAGGTTTCTTTGCTTGAATTTTCTAGAGTTGCTCATTTTCTTCTCAATAATTCTTTTCAACCTTCTTGAGAGCATAGCAGTGTCCTCATTCTCTTCATCACTCATTTCTTCATCATCTTCAACTTCTTCTTGAGATTTTGAAGTAGAGGCTTTTAGTGCTAGAGGCTTTCTTTTTTATGGCTCTGCTTCAAGCTCTCTATCTCTTTTCACTGCCATTTCATGTGTGAGAAGTTTGCCAAAAAGCACATCAGTATTCATGATGCTCATGTCTTCATTTTCTTTTTCTATACCGATAACTCTTGAACCGTAATCTTTGAGAGGAAGACTTCTCAGGATTTTGTTATTTACATCTTCTAAGCTCAGGTGCTTGCCAAGTTTTCTCATTCTATTTATGATAACTAGAAGACGGTTGGTCATGTCAGTGATTGACTCATTGGATTTCATCTTGAAGAGCTTATATTCTAAAGTAAGAAGTTGAATCTTCTTGGATTTAACTTGCTTAGTTCCTTCATGATAGTTTTCCAATGTTTTCCACATGCTGTAGGTTGTTGGGCAGTGTTCTATTCTGCCACATTCTTCAATGGATAATGAGCTTGAGAGAATTGTCATTGCCTTCTTGTTTTTGAAGTTTGCTCTTCTTTGAGGCTCTGTCCAATCATCTCTTGATAAGATTTCTTCTTCACCATCAGCTCCTCTTCTGGTTGGTGGTGTCCATTCTTTTCGAACACTATCCCAGACTTCTATTCCTTCACTATCCAGATATATCTCCATCCAAAACTTCCAATGAACATAATTTTCTCCATCAAAGTAAGGCTTGAGACTTTCAAATCCTTCATTGGCCATATCTTGATCTTTACTAACGTTGTTTAGGCTTCAATGCTAGATTTTGCTCTGATACAAATTGTTGCCCAGATATTGAACCAAGAAGCGGGGTTGAATTAGATATTAAAATTTAACTTTTATATTCGGAAAGAAAAGTTAAGTTTAGTAGGGATAGAAAAATGTGACACAAGGATTTTTATAGAGGTTTGGGTGTTAACAAACCCTACTCCTCTCCCCAATCTCAATTGGGAGTTTCACTAACACACTAAGTGTTACAATGGAGTTTTACAAGCTCACTCCTAACTATGGTGTTTCTAACAATGGATCACACCTATCCCAAAAATCCCTTGTGTTTTGATGGCTCACACAATAACCAATTCCTTGTGTTTTACAGGCTCACACAAATAACCTTTACCTTGTGTTTTAAAGGCTCACACAAATAACCTTTTTTTGTGTTTTAGAGGCTCACACAACTAACCCTTACAAGTGTTCTACTCTTAATCCCAAAATACCGAAAACTCACTTGAGTAGATGATTACAGAGAGAAACACTTACAAATCTATATTGCTCAATAAATGATGAGCAAAAAGATTTTCACAGAGAATAAATGTTTGTTTTGAAAATATCAAATGCACAAAATGGCTTACAACAAGATTTTGACTCAAAATATTTGCTATTCTCGTGTTCGCTTGTTCTCCTTTATTCCCTTCTTGTTCTGGATGCATAAATGACTTGCATTTATACTTCCATAGTAAATTATAGCCGTTAGAATGCATTTAATATGAAACTAGTCGTTGCTCCAACCCTTATAATCACGTCTGACATGTTTCTCTTTCATCTTTCACAGTCATGACTATGTGTGTCACGGTCATGACTGTTCTTCCAAACCGTGACTTGAATAGTGACCTTGGTCGTGAAGCATTCTGGAAGGTTTTGAAGTGTTTGTTCATGGGCATGACATTTTATCTTCACGGGCGTGACATCCTTCTAAGCTGTGGTCCAAGTGGTGACTCTGGTCGTGAAGCTCTCTGGAAGAATTTGTCATGTCTTCTCACTAGCGTCACTTTAATTCACGGGCATGACTGAAATGTTCATTCACGGTTGCTATCTTTCTTCATGGTCATGAACTTTAAATGTTAGATTGTTGGTGCTAAGCTTCATCACGGGCGTGACACATAAGGTCACGGGCGTGAACATGTTGTTTCTTCAATTTTATCTTTTTAAGATTAATCTTCCATTCTCCATTTTTGCTATCATATTTCATACCCTGTTCAATAGACTTTGAAAACAAGTATGTTAAATACATTATTGTTATTTTATTTGTTAGCATCAAAATGACGGAAATACTTCTCAAGGTTGAACAAACAGTACAGGGAAATATAAGGCAAAAATACCATCTAGAATAGGGCAGCTTGCATATATGTATTGATTGTGAAAGTTTGTGATAGAAAAATATATTATTTGATTTTTCTTGTAGTTATAATGATTAAATGAACAAGTATGAGGTTGTAAAATATTTAATGAGAATTATTGCATTTATATGGAATTTATATTAGAGTTACCTACATAATTTATGTAAATAATAATAAAGGTAACAAATATAATTAAGTCCTATAACATCTAATCGAAAACTAGAAATTATGATAAGTTGGCATGCCAATAAAATGGTAGAAATGTAGGCACTAGAAAATAGTGCTGAGATTTAATTTACGTAAGCACTAAGAGATAGTGCTGAGTTGAAATTACGTAGGCACTAAGAAATAGTGTTGTGTTCGAAATTACGTAGGCACCACAAAAGTGCTGAGTTGTTATAAAAAATGTAGGCGTTAAACACCGAGTTATAAAATAATTATATAGGCGCCGAGTATATTGCCGAAGAGCAGAAACCCTGTATCCAGTGTTTAGTTCTAGTCAAAGATGTCGTGGGCTATCAAATAAATAACAGAAAAAAATATAAATTATTAAATTGATATTTTAAATTCTATATCTTGTATTATTAAACAATTTCAAGCATGCTTAATGAATGAAATGTCATAATTGATAAATTGTATATTTTTGCATGACGTAAATAGTTTTGATACTATTTGAATATTTTGGTATACTTAGTAAATTAATTGTAATTTCTAAAGTTTTATTTTGGAAATATTTATATAACTATTGGATAGTTGTCAAACGTACCACTAAACTAGTAGCTTAGCAGGTGTGTTTCACGCATAGATAAATAGACGCAGTTGTTGCATTAGGGCGACCGAAGAAAAGGGGAACCCTAAGATCAGATTGCAACAGTTTATTTTCTTTTTGTATGTTTTGGAAATTATATTGAAAAAAATTAAAATTTAAGAATTTCTTTTGATGTCAATTTATGGCATGTAAGATTTATAAGGAGTAAATTTTGTAATTTATATATTTGGTGTTATTTGTAAATGTATTTCTAAATATTATGGTTTAATAAATGAGTTCTTTTAAATCAAAATATTTACATCACTAGTTACATATTTAAATGAAAAAAATAGAAATATAGTAAGAAATATTCCGCTGATAATAAACTCGAAAATTGAAAAAAAATACAATAATTTGAGAATTGGTTATTTTTACAAAAATGAGTTTAGTAGCACTTCCATACACTATTATCGGTTAGTAGGGTAAGGGAGCTCTACATCATGAGCTCTCATGGCATATGCTCAGACTGGGGCTCGACTACCTTCTTCCCTATTCACTGATTCTGATACATTCAGATCAATCCTGCCGCATCTAGACTGTCCATGTCCCCTGCCTCTGCCTCAAGTGAAATTCTGCACCTAAACTGATACAAAACCACCTGTACCTTTTCCTCTGGGTAATCTTTATATCTGTGCTCAGTAAATCCACATCATAAGCATGCTACAGTAATCCACCAGCAATCACCTGCATGTGATCTTCTACAATGCTGACATGTGACAAATATAAATCTCTCGTTACTCAAAGCTGGTGTAGTAGTTGTAGATCCTTTTGGTCTCAACTGTTGGCTTTGCCTAGCTGTAAAGGTTGGTCTAGAACTCCGTGACTGGAAAAACCTAGGCATTGTGTGCCCCCTTTTACCTAATGTCTGGGCCATGCTAGTTGTCGATCTCTGGGGTGACTCTTCTATCCTCTTTTTCTTTTACCTTTTTTCCACACTGATGGCTGAGGATACGAGTATAGCAAAATCTTCAAGCTGAAGGGCAACAACCATATTTCCAATGTCATCATTGAGCCCATCCTCAAATCTGTGGCACCTATCTACCTCATCAGTAATAATTCCCATTACATATTTACACAGTCTAGTAAATTCCATCTCGTATTCTGCCATTGACATGCTTCCTTACTTCAGGTCTTGAAACTCCCTCCTCTTTTCATTAACATAGACACTTGGCACATATTTTTGCTAAATTCTACCTTGAAGAAATTTCATGAAGGTGGTTTCGGTGTCTGGGGCTTTTAGAAGTGACATTGTATACCTGACTTTCTGTTCCTCTGGACACTCAAGCTCCTTAAACAGCCGCTATATCGATTTCATCCAAAACTCTGATGCTGCTAGGTCATTATTTCTCCTTACTATAAAATTTGTGGCCCGTATTTTCTTAAATTATCAATCCGAGGTTTTGGCTGAAGTGGAAGAGGTGGTGGAGCTGGTTGTGGAACTGCTTGTATTATCCATTGCAATAAAATAACTATCTGCTCCATAAGAGGTTCCTATCCTAAATTAGCATGCCCTTCTACTCTCGGTAGAGCTAATAAACTCGGCCCAGAATCTCTCACTTATGGGATTTGTCCATGATCGGTTGAGTCTGAAAGACTGTTACTCAATCTTCCGAGAAACCTTGTTCTGATCACGAATCCATATCTACCTATAAACCAGAATAAGGGACCCAAATTAGATCATTGCAGTATTTTATACATATGCTTGACACACATTTTCTATTTTACACTCACTGTTTAAGAATAAATTAGCCTAAACTCTGATACTACTAAATGTAGCGCTCCCTTACCCTACTAGCCGTTAATAATGCAAGGAAGTGTTACCTAGTTCATTATTCGAAAACTGATGCTTATATTTTTTTTCAATTCGATTTTGATATTTGGGGAATATTTATTTTTATATTATTTCATTTAAATATGTATCTAGTGATGTAAATATTTTGATTGTAAAATTTCTTGATTTAAATGTATTCATACATTAATCTATAATATTTTGAAATACACTTACAAATATATACAAAATATATTAATTACAAATTTACACTTTTATAAAATCCTACATGCCACATATTTACAACAAAAAAAATTTTATAATTTAATTATACAATATAATACCTATAATATAAAAAAAGAAAATAAACTGCTGTAATTTGATCTTGGGATTCTCCTTTCTTCGGTTGGTCCAAACAAAACCACTACTACTAACCAGCGCATGAAATACACACTCTAGACTACGCTAACTACTAGCATAGTGGTACTCTTGACAACTATCCAATAATTATAAAATTATCTCTAAAATAAAATTTTTATCAAATACAATTAATTTACTAAGTATGCCTAGACATTCAAATAAGATCAAAACTATTTACATCATATAAAAATATAAAATTGATCAATTATAACATTTCATTTATTAAGCATACTTGAAATTCACTAATAATAATACAAGACAATCATTTTAATAATTTACACATTTTTTTCTCATTATTTATTTGATAGCCCATGACATCTCAGACTAGAACTAAATATTGGATACAGGATTTCTGCTCTTCGGCAGTATACTCAGTGCCTACCTGATTATTTGGTAACTCGGCGTTTAACGCCTACATTTTCAATAATTACTCAACACCTTTTCGATGCCTACATAATTTCAAACTCAACAATATTTCTTAGTACCTATATAAATTAAATCTCAGTAATATTTTCTAGTGCCTATATTTCTACCCCTTTATTGGCATATCAACTTATCCTAATTTCTAGTTCTCGACTAGATGTTATAAGGTTTAATCATATTTATTACTCTTATTATTATTTACATCAATTATGCATGTAATGCTAATATAATTTAACATAAATGAAATAATCTCCGTTAAATATATTACAACATCATGCTCACTTATTAAATCATTATAAATATAAGAAAAGTCAGATAATATATTTTTCTATCATAAAATTCAACAATATTTCCCTGCATTTTTCATCCATTTTTAAAAATAATTCAGACAAGTAATCAACTAAAAAAGTATAGATACGTGTCTCATCTTTAATTATCAACTAAAATCACATTAAACTGAATTTTATAGCAAAAATTATGAATTTTATAATAAACTACATTCTTGTTCATTTTACCGAGTATTTTCCTAAACAGATTTCTAGTTTGAATTGTGAGTCAATTTTAAACCTAAATTGAGGAATTTTTAGATCTAATGCTCTAAATTAAAGTTGAAGTCCTATGTGTTAAATTTCCAACCCAATAAGAAACACTCAAAAATCACATGCATAACTCAAGTTATGGCCTAAAATGTAGATACTGTTTACAAGATGAATTTCCAACACTTCAATAAATCATACAATTTCCTATCTTCATGCATCAATAATGTATTCTAAATTTTATTTTCGCATTCATGGCATCATTAAATCACCATTTCATCACTTAATAAAATATCAATAATTTCTTACACAATCATACATAATATCATACTCAACATAATAATACAATCAACAATTAATATTTTTACCATATTAAATTTTTGCCAAATGTATATACCTCAAAAGGTTCACTTGATACACCCTTCTCTACCTCCTAATTGGCTTTATCCTTGCCTTTATTTCCTCTTTGATTGTGGCCCAAAGGTTGCTAACCTCATTGGCCTAACAACAAGTTTACATATACACTCCAATTTATCTTATACTTTAATGTTATATATGCACATATAACTCATTTAAACCACTAATCACCTCTACCCCCATCTTATGTCCATAAACTACTTTTCTAATCCATCATTAACCCTTAACTCACACTAATCAAGCATTAATTATACTAATCAACCCTTAATCACAATTAATATATTAATAACCCCAAATTACCAACCTTAAAGATAATTAACCTCAAAATAAAAGTAAAGAGGAGAAGAAAAGTGAGAAGATGAAAAATCTAACCTCACTTTTGTAGATCTGCAAGATAGCCAAAATCTTTCCTTCTATTTTTCTCTTCTTTTCTTCCTTCTTTTTCCTTTGTTTGGCTCACTTTACTTCACTTTTTTGTTGATCTTGCCTTGATCCATCTTTTTCTATCTAAATCTTAACTTTAATCGAAGAAAAAGAAGAACGAATGGTAAAATGAAGGTCACGAAAACAAGGGAGAAATGAGAGAGAAATTTTGTTTATTTAAGATGAGGAAGAAGAAGAAATAAAGGTAAACAGTAAAATTTGACTTTTATAGTTGGATTAGGAGGGTGGTTAGGATTAATAGATAATTTTGTTCCTCATTGGTCCATTAATTTAAGTCAATCTTAATTTATTTTAATCCAAAGAATATTCCTTTCCTTAGATAAATAATATTCTATTTTTATTCATTCTTAAAATATTTATGTCAAAAACATCGTAAATTCAAATTCTCTTTGGCAAAAAATTATTATTTTCTAAATTTTAGCTCAGAATCTTAAAATTCTCAATTATTAATATCCAAAATATTTTTTTCATATTTTATTATCATTTTATTTTTTTCTTTCATGTCCGAATTTAGACTTCGATCAATTTGGCGCGCCGGATTTTGGTCACCCGCGACCGTGACCTAAATTATCAGCCATTACATTGAACATATTTATGGTTATTGGCATATGCAAGTTTCATATTGTGACTTAATGTATGAATGATGCATGCTAACATGGTAATTAAACATTGTCATGATGTAATGTATTTATGCATGTTTATAAGGAAGAATACTAGTATATGGAATGCATATTTTGTTGTTGCATAGTTGGATGTCATGTTCTATGCACATATGCACGATTAAATATTAGGTTGCCTAGAGTGTGATTATTTTCTCACACAGGTTTGAAGCCTATAGATAGAGGTTGACAAAAATAGAAGTGAAGCCCATACTGTAATGCCCAACAATTTAGGCCACGGTTGTGGTTGAGTAAAATCCGGCTTGTCAAACCGATCGGGGTCGAAATTCAGATATGAAAGAAAAAAACTAAAATGATAATAAAAAATGAGAAAAATATTTTGGATATTAATAATTTTGAAGTTCGGAATTAAAATTTGGAAATTGTTTTTTTTCGTTGAATGAAATTGGAAATTGCAGTGTTTTTGGCACATATTTTACGAAGGCATAAAAATGGAATATTTTTTTATCTAAGGAAATGAATATTCTTTGGATTAAAATAAAGCAAGAGTGATTTAAGTTAATGGACTAATGGGGGATAAGATTATCTATTAATCTTAACCACCCACCTAATCCAACTATAAAAAGTCAAACTCTACTTTTTGGCCATTATTCTTCTTCTTCCTTATCTTAACCAAATAAAACTCTCTCCCTTTCTTCTCCCTGTAGTTGTGACCCTTATCCATTGATCTTTTTCTTTTTTTTCTTCAATCAAAGCTAAAGTTAGAAGGAAAAAGGGTTGGATTAGTAAGATCAACAAGAAAGTGAAACTAAGTGAGCAAAACTAAGGAAGAGGAAAGAAGAAAGGAAGAGGAAAAGAAAAGGAAACTTTTGGTCATTTTTCTTCTTCTCTTTTCTTTGATTTTGGGGTTAGTTACCATTAAAGTTAGTAATTTAGGGTGATTATTATATTAATGATGATTAAGGGTGGATTAGTGTTGT
The DNA here is from genome assembly GCA_023653625.1 of Triadica sebifera. NCBI lineage: Eukaryota > Viridiplantae > Streptophyta > Magnoliopsida > Malpighiales > Euphorbiaceae > Triadica > Triadica sebifera. The sequence goes on along the minus strand of CM042898.1, from coordinate 9,722,870 downwards.
TAACCTTGAGGGGTATTTCCATCATTTTGATGATAACAAATAATATAGCAATATTGTATTTAACATACTTGTTTTTGTAAGTTTATTATATAGGACATAAATTAAAATAGCAACAATGGAGAATTGAAAGAATAATCCTTGAGAAACAAAAATCAAGTAGTAGCATGTTCACTGCTGTGACTCTAGGAGTCACTCCCGTGAAGGAAGCTAACCGTTACCAAAACCAACATTTGAAGTTCACGGCCATGAAGGAAAAACAAACCGTGAAGTAAGCATTTCCGTCACCCCCGTGAAGAGTCATGCAATATCATTCAAAGAGCTTCACAACCAGAGTCAACACTTGGCTCACGGCTGGGAATATTGTCACCCCCGTGAATAAAGGTGTCACCCCCGTGAAGCTTCATTCAATTTCATCCAGAGAGCTTCACGACCAGAGTCACCACTTGGCTCACGGCTGGGAAGAGTGTCACGCCCGTGAATGATTGATGTCCCGTGACTTTATATGTCAAAACATTCCAGAGAGCTTCACGACCAATGTCACCACTTCCGTCATGGCTTGGGAAGAACTGTCACCCCCGTGACAGGCATAGTCACGCCCGTGAACAATGAAAGAGAAAAATGTCAGGCGCGATTTTTGGTTGGTACAATGGCTAGTTTCTTATTTAATGCACCCCAATGGCTATATTAAGCCATGAGAGTATAAATGGAAGTCATTTATGCATTAAGGAACAAGAAGATGATAAGAAAAACAAAAGATTAGCATATACTTCAAATCACAAGCTATCTTGTACTTTCATACTTTGAGAACAAATCAATTCTCTGTAAAAATCTTTTTGCTCCTCATATTTGAGCAATAAAGATTTATAAGTGGTTCTCTCTGCAATCTTTACTCAAGAGAGCTTTAGGTAGTTCTGGGTTAAGAGTAGAACACTTGTAAGGGTTAGTTGTGTAAACCTCCAAAACACAAAGTGTTGGTTGTTTGTGTGAGCCTGTAAAACACAAAGTGTAGGTTGTTTGTGTGAGCCTGTAAAACACAAAGGAATTGGTTATTGTGTGAGCCATTAAAACACAAGGGATTTCTGGGTTAGGTGTGAGCCATTGTGAGAAACACCATAATTGGGAGTGAGCTTGTAAAACTCTATTGTAACACTTAGTGTGTTAGTGAAACTCCCAATTGCGATTGGAGAGAGGAGTAGGGTTTGTTAACACCCGAACCTCTATAAATCTGTGTGTTAAATTTTCTCTATCCCTTCTAAAATAAACTGTCTATTTCCGCACTATAAAGTTTAATTTTTAAAACTCCAATTCAACCCCCCTTCTTGGCTTAATATCTGGGCAACAATTGGTATCAGAGCCTTGTCTAGCATCGAAGCCTAAAAAGTGCTAGTAAAGAATAAGATATGGCCAGTGAAGGATTCCAGAGTCTCAAACCTTATTTCGATGGTGCAAATTATGCCCATTGGAAGTTGAGGATGGAAACATACTTGGATAGTGAAGGAATTGAAGTTTGGGATAGTGTACGAAAAGAATGGACACCACTAACCAAAAGAGGAGGTGATGGTGAAGAGGAAATCCTATCAAGAGATGATTGGACAGAGCCTCAAAGAAGAGCAAATTTCAAAAACAAAAAGGCAACGACAATCCTATCAAGCTCATTATCTATTGAAGAATGTGGGAGAATACAACACTGCTCAACAGCATATAGCATGTGGAAGACATTGGAGAACTATCATGAGGGAACTAAGCAAGTCAAATCCAAGAAGATTCAACTTCTAACCTCAGAATATGAGCTCTTCAAGATGAAATCCAATGAGTCAATCACTGACATGACCAACCGTCTTCTATCCATTATAAATGGAATGAGGAAACTTGGGAAGCATCTGAGTTTGGAAGATGTAAACAATAAAATCCTGAGAAGTCCTCCTCTTAAAGACTATGGCTCAAGAGTTGCTGGCATAGAAGAAGCAAATGAAGATATGAGTATCATGAATACTGATGTGCTGATTGGCAAGCTTCTCACACATGAGATGGCAGTTAAGAGAGATAGAGAGCTTGAAGCAGAGCCAGAGAAAAGAAAACCCTTAGCACTCAAAGCCTCTACTTCAAAATCTCAAGAAGAAAGTGAAGATGATGAAGAAATGAGTGATGATGAAAATGAGGACATCGCTATGCTTTCAAGGAGATTAAAAAGAATCATTGAGAAGAAGATGAGCAATTCTAGAAAATTCAGGCAAAAAAACCTTAAACAAACTTCTAATGATACACATAGAAGTAAGGAAGAGGTAAAATGCTATGAATGTGGAAAGAAAGGGCATATCAAACCAGAATGTCCAAGGCTCAAGAAGCATAAGAGCAAATACCAAAGAGACAATGCGGAGAAAGGTCATAAAGCCACATGGGATGACAAAAGCTTTTCAAGTGAAAAAGATGATAATGAAAGTGAAGAGGTCAACCTATGCTTCATGGCTATTGAGGATCACATCTCGGATAAAGTAAGATCACTACACTCGTATTCTTTCAATAATGATAGTAGTGATAATGATAGTAATAGTGATAGTGATGATGATGATGATGAGCAAAGCCTAATAGAAGAATTAAATATAGAATTAGAGAAATATAGAACTAAATTTAGTGGCTATAGAAATAATATCTCTAATTTGAAAAATAAGATAGATGGTTTAGAAAAAGAGAATTTAGAGCTTAAATCATCTAATGAGTCTCTTCAAAAGTCATTAGATGAATACTCATCAAGACTCTCAACAGCTTCATTGTTAAAAGAAAATAATACCTTGAAAAATGAAGTTGAGGAACTTAGAAATTCCATTTCTAAATTTCACAAGGGTAAAGAGAGCTTAGATACTCTCATTGTGTCTCAAAGACCACCTTTAGTTAGACATGGTCTAGGGTTTAAGGACACATCATCATCTTCTAACAAAACAGCATTTGTTAAGTCTAAAGAACATAACATCTCCACACCTGTTAGAACTGCACCAAGAAATAAGAATGTTAAACCCTCTATACAGAAAAAGAATCATGCCTTTATATATAGGAAGAATGCATCTAGAAAAATGCAAATTAATCATGAATGTGTATGCCATTGTTCTCAAAATCAGTCTAATAAAACTATGGCATTTAAACACAGTGTAAGACCAAAAAGCAAGTTTAGACCTAAACAATGTAATTGTTGTATGAAAATAGGTCACATAAATAAACATTGCTGGATAAGGAAGGCTCATTGGGAACCTTCATGTGCTAAACCCCAAGGACCCAAACTCATTTGGGTACCTAAATATCATACTTGATTTGTAATTCTATAGGTATGTTTCAAGTCCACAATAAACAAAAATGCATGGCTAGTAGACAGTGGATGCTCAAGGCATATGACAGGAGACAAAGAACTCTTCAATGAAATCAAAAGTATTGATGGAGGTAAAGTTACCTTTGGAAACAATGCAAAGGGTAAGGTAATTGGCATTGGTTCTATTAGTGTTAATGGTACTACTTTTATTAAGGATGTTTTACTTGTTGATGGCTTGAAACATAACTTGTTAAGTGTAAGTCAATTATGTGATAAAGGAAACAAAGTAATCTTCACTTCAAATGAATGTCTTTTAATCTCTATTGATAGTCAAGAAATATTTAAAGGAAATAGAGATATCAATACGTTCATAATAAACTTACATGAACTATCTAACCATTCCTCTAAGTGTCTTGTGACTACTAGTGATGAATCTTAGTTGTGGCATAGAAGACTTGGTCATGCTAATATGGACTTAATACAAAGTCTCAGCACATGAGAACTAGTAAAAGGATTACCAAAAGTTAAATATGAAAAAGGCAAGACATGTGATCCCTGTCAAAGAGGAAAGCAACACAAGTCATCTTTTAAAGCCAAAAACATAGTAAGTACTTCAAAACCTCTTCAACTCCTGCATTTAGACTTGTTTAGACCTACTAGAATTGCTAGCTTAGGAGGAAAACATTATGCATTAGTCATCGTAGATGATTACTCTAGATTTACTTGGGTAATTTTCTTAGCTCAAAAGAGTGATGCTTTTGAAAATTTCAAAAACTTTGCTAGAAGAGTTCAAAATGAAAAAGGGTACTGCATTTCAAAAATAAGAAGTGATCATGGGAAAGAATTTGAAAATGAAAACTTTGAAAGCTTTTGTCTTGAACATGGCAATTCACATAATTTCTCATCTCCTAGGACACCTCAACAAAATGGGGTAGTTGAAAGGAAAAATCGAACATTAATTGAAATGGCTAGAACAATGCTCAATGAATATGAATTACCAACTTATTTTTGGGCAGAAGCCACAAACACTACATGTTATATTTCAAATCGAGTTTTCCAAAGACCTCTTTTAAACAAAACCTCATTTGAGCTATGGAATGGAAGAAAGCCCTTGGTATCATACTTTAGAGTATTTGGATGCAAGTGTTTTATATTGAACACTAAGGACAATCTTGGAAAATTTGCCTCTAAGTCTGATGAAGGTATCTTTTTAGGATACTCTACAACCAGCAAAGCATATAGAGTATTTAATAAAAGATCATTAACGGTTGAAGAATCCATGCATGTTGTTTTTAATGAATCTAGTAGACTTGATCTTGTGAAAGGTAGTGCTCTTGATGATGTTGTAGATAATATGGAAAAACTTGTCATTGAAATTGGAAAAGAAGAAAACGATCAAGAAAATTTACTACCTCAAAATCAAGAACAAATTGAGCAAGAACTTCCAAAAGAATGAAGAATGAAGAAAGATCATCCAAAAGAGCAAATAATTGGTGATCTATCAAGGGGAGTAAGTACTAGATCTCATTTCAAGCATTTAGTCACTAACATTGCTTTTATTTCACAAATTGAGCCTAAAAACTTTGATGAGGCTCTTAATGATGAAAGTTGGGTAATTGCCATGCAAGAGGAACTCAACCAATTTGAGAGAAATAAGGTATGGAACCTAGTACCTAGACCTAAGAATCATCCAATCATAGGCAGCAAATGGGTATTTAGAAATAAATTAGATCAACATGGGTTAATAACCAGAAATAAAGCAAGACGAGTTGCAAAAGGATATAATCAGGAAAAAGGTATAGATTATGATGAAACATATGCACCTGTAGCTAGATTAGAAGCTATAAGAATACTCTTAGCATATGCATGTCACATGAATTTCAAACTCTTTCAAATGGATGTGAAAAGTGCATTTCTAAATGGTTATATAGATGAAGAAGTGTATGTAGAACAACCACCAGGTTTTGAAAGCTATGATTTGCCAAATCATGTTTTTAAACTTTCAAAAGCTTTGTATGGTTTAAAACAGGCTCCAAGAGCTTGGTATGAGAGACTAAGTTCTTTTTTATTAGAAAATAGCTTCACAAAGGGAAATGTTGACGCTACACTATTCATCAAAAAGCATAAGCATGATATACTTATTGTTCAAATTTATGTTGATGATATAATATTTGGTTCTACTAATGAGCTGCTTTGTCAAGATATTGCTAAGTGCATGACTAGGGAATTTGAAATGAGCATGATGGGAGAACTTAAGTATTTCCTTGGTCTACAAATAAAGCAAAGCAATGAGGGCATATTCATCAACCAATCCAAATATGGCAAAGACTTAATCAAAAAATTTGGTATGGAAGGATGCAAAAATTCCAAGACTCCTATAAGCACATCAACAAAATTGGACAAAGATGAAAAGGGTAAGAGCATTAATGAAAAGCTTTATAGAGGTATGATCGGATCACTTTTATATCTCACTGCTTCTAGACCCGATATTATGTATAGTGTTTGCTTATGTGCACGATTTCAATCATGTCCTAACGAATCTCATCTAAATGCTGTAAAAAGGATTTTAAGATATTTACATAGAACATTGCATCTAGGTTTATGGTATCCTAGGAATTCATCTTTTTATATTATAGGATATTCAGATGCAGACTATGCTGGTAGTCTTTTGGATAGGAAAAGTACTTCAGGTACTTGTCACTTCATTGGAGAATGTTTGGTTTCTTGGTTTAGCAAGAAACAAGTTTCAGTTGCTCTCTCAACTGCTGAAGCTGAATATGTAGCAGTTGGAAGTTGTTGTACACAAATTCTTTGGATGAAACAACAACTTAAGGACTATGGTCATGAGATGAACCATATACCTATAAAATGTGACAACACAAGTGCTATAAATCTTTCAAAGAATCCTATTCAACACTCTAGAAGCAAACATATTGACATTAGACACCACTTTATTAGAGATCATGTTCAATATGGAGATGTTGCATTAGAATTTATAAGCACAGAAAATCAATTAGCAGATATTTTCTCTAAGTCTCTAAATGAGGAAAGATTTAATTTCATTAGAAGAGAACTTGGTATGATTGATGGATTAACCTTGTGATTGCAAAAATATAAAATTTTAATTGTTGATCTTAAATCATATCACAAGTTATAAGATAGAAATTTTGATGAGTATTCATGTTTTATGAAGTAGAATCTTTGTTGAAATGATTTAGTCTTGTTGTAGGACTTAATTTTAATTTAATAAAAATTTTAGGGGAGTCACGCCCGTGACTTTAGTGGCCCAAAGAGGCAGTGTCGTTCATGACTTTGGTTCATGACATGATTCAAGGCTTCAAGTGGTGAAACTTAGTTTCACGGATTGAGTCACGCCCGTGAAAATGGACTTTCACGCTCGTGATGCTTTTTCACTCCTGTGAACAATTACCCCCCAAAAACTCACAGAAGCTTTCACGACTTTGGTTCACGACATGATTCACGGCTTCAAGTGGTCAAACTTAGTTTCACGACTTGAGTCACGCCCGTGAAAATGGACTTTCATGATCGTGACAATTTTTCACTCCCGTGAAGCATTACTCCCCAAAACTCACAGAAGCTTTCACGCCTTGTGTCACGGCTTGCCTCACAGGCATAAGTAGTGAAATTCAATAGTTCACGCCCGTGACGTTATATTCACCCCCGTGACCTATGATCATTCACGCCCGTGATGTTCATCGATCACGCCCGTGAAATTATTCACGCCTTCATTCACGGGTGAAACACTGCTTCAGCAAACCGTGATCACGACCATTCACGCCCGTGAAACCATAAGTCACGCCCGTGAATGTATCGAATATATAAGAAAACAGTCGGTTACAACCTTCATTTCAACTCTCCATCTCCCAAAACCGCTCTCATTTACTCTCATTCATTGAGACATTGAAGATTCCGACCCCAAAGACTTGAAATTTCACTATAAATACCACCAAAAGTTCGAATCTTCAGCAGAAATCATACATTTCTAGGGTTTTACATCAAAGTTTCTGTCAAAAATTATCTTCAACTCCATCAACAACTAATTTCTTCAAATATGGAGTCTGCTTCATCTAAGGGAAAGAGAAAGAAGTCCCATGCACCTAAGAGGTATTCAGATTACCTCATGAACATCATTCCAGAAAGTTACCATCCTCGGTATGCAACTTTGAAAAAGAGACCTATTTTATCATCAAGGTCCTTCGAATGGCAGGCAGTCCGTAGTCTCGGGCTTAAGATGGCTATGACAGAGCAACTTCAAGCCTGTTATCTCAAAAAGTTTGTTGAAATTCATCAGCCGACTCTGAGGGAGCCAACGCTGGAATTTTTCAGCACCTTGTAGGTTTCACCAACTGGAGTGGTGAAATTCCAACTCTGCAATAATTCTAACACCCTCAGCGCCATCGCATTTGGAGAATTGTTCAACCTACTCTAAATGAGACTGGGTTTGAATTCTCTGCTCCTCTAGCCTGGACTCATTTTGGATATAATTGCAGCTGGGATGTGAAAAAGACAAAGAGCACTCATCTCGTGGCCCCAGTACACAGGTATTTGCATAGGTTCCTAACCTATAGCATTTTTGCTAGGGGAGAAAGTAATGGAACAATCAGAAAGTCAGAGCTCTTCCTCCTTGAGATGGCTCGCAGGGGAGTCACAGTGGCACTTTCCAGATGGTTTGCAAACCATCTTCTCTCCATTGCCACCAAGCCCACAGTAGATATTTTGATTGGGGCATATGTCACCCATATTGCAGTGAAGCTCAATTATTTGAAGCTGGATGACCATCACTTCAACATCATTCCTGCACATCCTCGAGATAGGCTGGATGTCGAGTCGTTTATCAAGATGGGAGCGGCTGTCATAATCGTTTTTCAGAACGATATCTTCTACTGCTTCACTGACACTGCTGGAGAGATTATCAGGGAATATAATGACACGGAGGATTTTAGAGCAGACCTCCATGGAGTCCAGCGGAAAAAGAGGGCTCGGATTGAGGAAGCACCTCCAGTAGTCGAGTAGGACATTGGACAGTCCTCAGCTTCCACACCATCCTTAGAGTAGCTGGTGGTCGACCTCTTGGCACCACATTTTGAGCAGTTGCAGACTTCCATGGATGAGAGGTTGGAGAACTTCAAGGACTTCATGAAGTCTCGAATGGATAGCCTTGAGGCTGAAGTAGCTAGGCTTCGTGATAGAATGTCTGGCTAGGAGATGACAAAAGGGGGAGAAACCTAGCAATATATGATAGGGGATGATGGTATCGGAATTGGTGAATCAAAAAGTGAATGAATTGACTTTGAATTGGTTTAAAAATCTTGATTCAACATTTCATATGCAAAGTATATAATTGGAAAATTAAGTTTTTATATACCTTAGATATACCCTAAGTATACTTTGCATACACCTTAAAGCAAGTTACAAATAAAAACATGCCATGATATACCTTACATATACTTTCTATCTTGAAAAGGAATTATGGTATGTATTGGATATACTTCTCATATAACTTGCTTATACTTAAAATCTAGTTTAATGCTACATCATTATTTACTATTCTTGCACATTATAATTTTTTATCTTAAGTATACTTTGAGGGGGAGACTTCTCAAAATCACATATTGCTAGATTATTTGTCACCATCAAAAAGTGGGAGATTGTTAACCTTGAGGGGTATTTCCCTCATTTTGATGATAACAAATAATATAGCAATATTGTATTTAACGTACTTGTTTTTGTAAGTTTATTATACAGGACATAAATTAAAATAGCAAGAATGGAGAATTGGAAGAATAATCCTTGAGAAATAAAAATCAAGTAGTAGCATGTTCACTGCCGTGACTCTAGGAGTCACTCCCATGAAGGAAGCTAACTGTTACCAAAACCAACATTTGAAGTTCACGACCATGAAGGAAAAACAAACCGTGAAGTAAGCATTTCCGTCACACCCGTGAATAAAGGTGTCACCCCCGTGAAGAGTCATGCAATATCATTCAAAGAGCTTTACGACCAGAGTCACCACTTGGCTCACGGTTGGGAAGATTGTCACCCCCGTGAATAAAGGTGTCACCCCCGTGAAGCTTCATTCAATTTCATCCAGAGAGTTTCACGACCAGAGTCACCACTTGGCTCACGGCTGGGAAGAGTGTCACGCCCATGAATGATTGATGTCACGCCCGTGACTCTATATGTCAAAACATTCCAGAGAGCTTCACGACCAAGGTCACCACTTCAGTCATGGCTTGGGAAGAACTGTCACCCCCGTGACAGGCATAGTCACGCCTGTGAACAATGAAAGAGAAAAATGTCAGGCGCGATTTTTGGTTAGTACAACGGCTAGTTTCTTATTTAATGCACTCCAACGGCTATATTCAGCCATGGGAGTATAAATGGAAGTCATTTATGCATTAAGGAACAAGAGGATGATAAGAAAAACAAAAGATTAGCATATACTTCAAATCACAAGCTATCTTGTACTTTCATACTTTGAGAACAAATCAATTCTCTGTAAAAATCTTTTTGCTCCTTATATTTTAGCAATAAAGATTTATAAGTGGTTCTCTCTGCAATCTTTACTCAAAAGAGGTTTGGGTAGTTCTGGGTTAAGAGTAGAACACTTGTAAGGGTTAGTTGTGTAAACCTCCAAAACACAAAGTGTAGGTTGTATGTGTGAGCCTGTAAAACACAAAGTGTAGGTTGTTTGTGTGAGCCTGTAAAACACAAAGGAATTGGTTATTGTGTGAGCCATTAAAACACAAGGGATTTTTGGGTTAGGTGTGAGCCATTGTGAGAAACACCATAGTTGGGAGTGAGCTTGTAAAACTCCATTGTAACACTTAGTGTGTTAGTGAAACTCCCAATTGCGATTGGGGAGAGGAATAGGGTTTGTTAACACCCGAACCTCTATAAATCTGTGTGTCAAATTTTCTCTATCCCTTTTAAAATTAACTGTCTATTTCTGCACTTTAAAGTTTAATTTTTAAAACTCCAATTCAACCCCCCCTTCTTGGCTTAATATTTGGGCAACAAGTGTGATTTGTACTTGATTAGTTTGAAATTTGTTGTTAGGACTAGACGGTGAACAATCTTTGAACCATAATCAAAGAGGAAGTAAAGACAAGGAGAAAGCTAACTAGGAAGAAGAGAAAAGTGAAGAGAATTAAATTTTGTGAGGTATGTACATTTGGCAAAAATTCAATATAGAAAATGTGATTTTTGATTTTGTGATATTATGTGTAATTGTGTATTTAATTCTTGATATTTTGATTAAATGATGCCATGAATGTGGAAATAAAAATTTGAATATGAGGTTGAGGCATGAAGATGGAAATTGTAGGAATTAATTGAAGTGCTGGAACATTCGTCTTATGAATAGTGTCTACTTTTCTGCTCATAACTTGAGTTTTTCAAATGCTTTTTGAGAAATTCTTATTGGGTTGGAAATTTAAGATATAGGACTTTAATTTTCATTTATACCATTAGACCTGAATATGTCTTCAATTAGGTGAAAAATGGACTCAAAGTTTGAATTAGAAATTTGTCCTGTAAAATACTGGGCAGATTGGAATGAACGTATCTTAGAGATAAATTCATACCTTTTTCTACAAAATTTGGTTTAATATGATTCTAGTTGGAAATTAAAGATAAGACATGTACCTACATGTTGTTAGTTGATTACTTGTCCAAATTCCATTTAAAATGATGAAAAATACAGGGAAATATAAGAAAGAAATGCTGTCCAGAATAGGGTAGCTTGCATATATGTATTGATTGTGAAATTTTGTGATAGAAAAATATATTATTTAATTTTTCTTAGAGTTATAATGATTAAATGAGCAAGTATGAGGTTGTAAAATATTTAATGGGAATTATTGCATTTATATGAAATTTATATTAGTGCTACCTACATAATTTATGTAAATAATAATAAATGTAACAAATATAATTAAGCCCTATAACATCTAGTCGAGAACTAGAAATTAGGATAAGTTGAGATGCTAATAAAAGGGTAGAAATGTAGGCACTAGAAAATAGTGTTGAGATTTAATTTACGTAGGTACTACGAAATAGTGCTGAGTTGAAATTACGTAGGTACTAAAAAATAGTGCTGACTTTGGAATTATATAGGCACCAAAAAGGCATTGAGTTATTGTTGAAAAAGTAGGCGTTAAATGCCGAGTTATAAAATAATTAAGTAGGCACTGAGTATACTGCCAGAGAGCAAAAATTCTCTATCCAGTGTTTAGTTTCGGTCTAAGATGTCGTTGGCTATCAAATAAATAACATAAAAAATGTAAATTATTAAATTAATATTTTAAATTGTATATCTTGTATTGTTACACTATTTCAAGCATGCTTAATGAATGAAATGTTATAATTGATGAATTGTGTATTTTTGCATGACGTAAATAGTTTTGATACTATTTGAATATTTTGGCATCCTTAGTAAATTAATTGTAGTTTCTAAAGTTTTATTTTGAAAATATTTTATAATTATTAGATAGTTGTCAAATGTACCACTAAACTAGTAGCTTAGCGCGTGTGTTTCATGTGCAGATAAATAGGCGTAGTTGTTGCATTAGGGCGATCGAAGATAAGGGGAACGCCAAGATCAAATTACATCAATTTATTTTCTTTTTTTTATGTTTTAGAAATTTTATTGTAAAAATTAAAATTTAAGAATTTCTTTTGATATAAATTTGTGGCATGCAGGATTTATAAGAAGTAAATTTTGTAATTTTTATATTTGGTATTATTGTATATGTATTTCTAAATATTATGTTTTAATGAATGAGTTCTTTTAAATTAAAATATTTAAATCACTAGTTACATATTTAAATGAAAAAATAGAGAAATATAGAAAGAAATATTACGTTGATGATAAACTCAAAAATTAAAAAAAATACAATAATTTGAGAATTGGTTATTTTTACAAAAAAAAAAATAAGCTTAGTAGCATTTCCATACGGTATTAAGATTAGTAGGCTAAGGGAGCGCTACACATACAATGTCAGAGAAAGCAAACTCATAATCAGAAAGTTTTTGAGGAGCATTACATATTTTGATTTTGTACATTTCATTGGTTATATGGATATGGTATATCGTTAAAGTTTATGATGTATGCTTTTATAAGTGGAAGGTCAATAGTAAATAAGTTATTAATGAGATAAGTTAATCATAAAGACAAAAAAAGTTTTAATTCAATCGGTGTTTCAGTAGTAGGTTTTATGGCATCTGCTTATATAATTGGAATATTTCTAATTATATAAGAGGGTGTTATATTACCATTGAAGAAAAGGAATTGTGAAAGGAGAAGTTGCGACCACTATTTTGACAGTGTAGTAAGTGCACATACACTAGTTATTAGGAAAAGTTTGGGGATTTTATTTGTAACGATTCTTTGGAGACATAAAGCTATAAATACCCCTCTAAAAGCCATTGAATGCAATGCTAACAATTTACCTAAGCCAAAACTCTTGCTTGTTTATTTCTCTAACGTTTTTGTAATTAATTTTTTGTATTGGAAGTGTTGGAATAATATAAGTGTTAGCCATAAACACTCAGGGAAAGATTTGAAAATAAGTCTAGATAAAACTCTTATTGTAAGAGTTGAGTGTTAGCCTAGAGAAAAAATGTTTTGTAATGGATTTTTGAGAAAGCGCATGGAAAATCTCAAATTAGGATTTTAAAGTGAGCTCTTAAAGAAAACTCTAAGTTGGTTTGAGAGTGAAACTTGTAAAACACTTGTGAGGTTTGCTATGAGCTTAAAGAAAAAACCTAGTTGGGAATGAGCTAGAAAAACTCTACTTTATATTCTTATTGAAGAATAGTGAAAATTCCAATTGAGGTTGGGGAATGGATGTAAGATTAATTAATACCCAAACAACTATAAAAATTCTTGTGTCTCTTGCTTATTTTTTTAAATTTTAACTTATTATTTGCCTTCTCCTATCCAATATTACCTTAGTAATTGCTTATGTTTTAAAGTCTAAAATTTTAATTAACCACCAATTGAATCCCCTTTTTAGTACATCTTGAGACAACATCTTCTTTCCATCAAAAGATGCATGATATTGAGCACATACACTTAATATTGTAAAGAAAGTGATCTCATTTAGTTTGGTGTTGGTATAGTGCATTCATAAAAGTTGTAGCACCCCCTTACCCCTACCCTGCATGCTCTGATAAGGGAGTGCTACGCTAACTTAATCTGTTGAAATATTATTTTTAAATTATGTATAAATGAAAATCACTGATATATTTTTTTATTTACTATTTATTTACTTTGTAGTGTAAAAGAAATCAAAGTAAGAAAACACAATACATTTTATAAAATATTATTTACTGAACGTTATGTTACTATACAACCATTATAAAATAAAGTTCAACCCAAAATATACAAAAGATGTGTGACCCATAGTTTAAAACAGGCTGCTTTACTGGATCAGGCCACTGCTACCTTTGTCTAGTATTGTCTACTTATTCTTTGCTATACTTGCACGAGAGAAACTCCCACGTTAAGCTATAGGCTTAGTGGTATATATAAATAAGACAATAAATTATTTTATGCAACATGCATTATTATATATCAACTCATGATCAATCATCTTCTCATGCAAATATACATATCATGGTATTCTAGCATGTATAAACATCAAATTATATTCTTTTATCTCATACTTGTTTACTTTATTAAAACAACATTATATAACACATCATAATTAACCATGTTACAAGTCATTATTGTTTTTATTTTTCTTAACCTTTTTATGCCCACAACACCCAATCATCTTTTCATGCAAACATACATTTTATTAATTTTATTCTTTTATGTCTCATATTTATTTTACTTTATCAAATCATTATTATCCATAACCTTTTATTGCCCATAACACCTATGAACCCCTGAATAGGATAACAGAGTTTCAATCCAGGCACTTAGGAGTGCCACCCGGGCAATAAGATTTGCGCATATAAGTGTCATTACCGGCTTCATAACAGTTTCATACCCGGCATCGATAATAGGCCATGCCTGACATTGATAATAGTGTCATACTCGGCGTAGATAATAATGTCATACCCGGCATAGATAATAGTGTCATATTTGGTATCATTAATCATACCTTTAATGGATTTAATCATACTCTCCCCCTGTTTGACATGCCAAACTATCCTAAGTCTAGTTCTAGTTAGGTGTTCTAGGGCTTACTCAATGTTAATAAAATTCATAGTTATTGAATTCACCCATTTCATACATGTAAATGTTCGATTAATCACACAATTACTCAATAAAAATAGTATTTGCATAATATAATAAGATTCACATTATTTTGCGATTTTAATTCCACAATTCATACGCTACTCTGTCACTGGCAGATTCTATTCTCTGTCTTAAAACTTAATTTTGGTCTTATTAAAATATGAATTTAGTTACATGGTCCGTTTAACAATTTTAGGATTGGATCTTAAATTTAATATGCAGCTTGAATCAGTTATTTCTGAGTTCTATATTAAAAGATATAATAAAATGAACACTGACTGGTCATTAACCATTCTGTCTAGAAATTTTTGGACAGATTCTAAGTCCGAACTTTATGAATTTTTTGGATAATTACAGATATAATCAGGTTTTATGTCTTAATGAATATTATATCCCTATGTCTTATCTTCCAAAATCAACAAAGAACACACAAATCCAAATTCCAGAACTCCAGTTATAACAGTTTAAGTCTTAACTGCTCATCAATTCCAGCAAAGAACATACAAACTAATCACATTCAATTTTTACCAAAATTAATCTTAAGTCTAGCAAACATGAATCCCCAAGATTTTAATCATAAGATATCATTAATTTACAATTATTAACATACCAAATGTTCAAATCATGTAGTTGAAAACAATACATAGGCTATTGCCTTAAGTTATGCACAAACCTCTACTTTCCCTTTTCTTTCTCTTTACTTCTCTTTCTCTTTTCCTTTGCTCCTTGAGCTTGCTCCTTATCAATATGAGTTCCTATAACATATAAGAAATTCATCAAAAATATTTATTTCATCATATATCTCTAACCCCTAAAATCTCTCTCTTCAAGAACCATGCTCTAAACTACCTCATCCTTTAAAGAAACTTAAAGACAAAATGATGATCAACACTTACCTAAGCTCTTACCTCCTATGGGTAAAATTTTGGAGGTTTAACTCTCCTCTTTCCTTGCTTTTCTTCCTCTCTTTTACTCCCTTAAACTTTCTTAAACTCCTTTTTGCATGAGGACCCACTCTTTTATGGCTCTGTCCCTCTCTTTTGCACTTTTTCTTCTTAGCATCAAGCTTTGGCCATGGAGGGAGATGAAGGGAACACATGGGATGGTTTGACCAGATTAGAGAATTCTATATGTTAAGTGATAAGGAAAAATGAGATGAAGTTAAGAGGAAGAAGATAAATTTAATCAATAATGGGACACCTAAGCCCATAGATATCTAGATATTTTGGCTAATTAATGTGTTCATCTCCCTTGGTGTATGGTGTTTCAAAGGAAAACGTGGGAGACAATTAAAAGATAGAAAATTCTAGATCAAGAGTGATAATGAAGAAAGGATAAGCAATTAAGAGCAAAGTGACAAAATTAATTAATTAATGGAGACACCTAAGCCATAATCTAGATGTTTTCATTAATGTCTAATTCATGCACATCACTTGGCTAATTGTTGCATGTCATTTGGTTAAGCCTACCACCATATGTATTTAATATCCCAATTCATGTATTTAGTTGATGGTTATCCCAATCAATCCTCCAATTTTTGGTAAATTAAAAATTGACCCCTAAACTTTTCAAAATTTACAATTTAGTCCCTTACCGTAATTTAATATCTTTAAATATTTTAAACACTTTATTAAATATTTTTCATAATTATTTTCCATTATTTTAATTATTTTTTGGTCAAAATCCTAATTTAGATTCCAGTTAAACCTATGCATCAATTTAATGACACACACGACTCAGGCCTAAATTTGTGGATATGACATTCTCTCCCCCTTAAAATAAATTTCGTCCTAGAAATTTACCTGTTAATTCTGTGGCTTCTTCAGCCTCTTCATGACTTCTTCGCTCTACCATGTGGCTTCTTCTGTAGAATGATTCCTCCATAGCACTTTAACTAGAGGGACTCTTTTATTCAGAAGAATCTTCTCTTCACATATAGCCACAGATTCCTCTTCACAACTCATATCTATATGCACTTCTATCTCCTCAATTGGTATAACATGAGTCGAATCAGATCTATATCTTCTTAACATAGATACATGGAACATATTGTGAATTCGGTCTAACTCCGGTGGAAGGGCTAAACGGTAAGCCACGGGTCCGATTCTTTCTAGAATCTCATAAGGTCCCATGAACCTTGGACTTAGTTTTCCCTTTTTATCGAACTTCAATATCTTTTTCCAAGGTGAAACTTTAAGGAATACTTTATCACCCATATCATATTCAATGTCTCGCCTCTTTAAATTGGCATATGATTTCTATCGATCATGTGCTGCTTTTAACCTTTCTTTGATCATTTTAACTTTCTCCTCAGTCTATTGAACTATCTCAGGCCCAATCAACTTTTTCTCATTCAACTCGGTCCAATAAACTGGGGTTCTACACTTTCTTCCATACAAAGCCTCATACGAAGCCATTCCTATGCTTGTCTGATAACTATTGTTGTAAGGGAACTCCATAATAGGTAGATATCTATCCCAACTTCCCTCAAATTCGAGTACACAGCTTCTCATCATATCTTCTAGTGACTGAATAACTTCCTCTAATTGTCCATCCGTCTGCGGATGAAAGGCCGTGCTGAAACTGAGTCTAGTTCCCAAAGCTTGCTGTAGACTCTTCCAGAATTGTGAAGTAAATCTGGGCTCTCTATCAGATATGATGGACATTGGAACTCCATGTGTGATGTCACACCTTATGCATTTGAGTATAACCTATCCTTGTATCAAGTAGTCACACATAACATACTTGAAAAGCAAAATACCCTGTTAACAGTGGTAGTAAATTTTTTTTCATATCATATATAATGCCTTTACAAGTCTTATATCCTGTAATTCTATTCAATGACTTTGCAAGTCTCATATCCTGTAATATCACTCAATGAATTTTCAAGTCAACATTAAAAACCACAATACGATATATCACATATATTAAAACATAAACTTCCCATCCGAAGGATTACGGGTTGTTTCCATTTATAATTTCAAAACTAATCTAGAGTGATAATACATATTCAAGCATATAAGTCCAAAATACAGATGACATATTTTCATGCTTGTGTGGAATGCAAGGAGAGAGAGTGATGAGGCTCGGCCAGTGACCTATGTTCCATCTCTTTTATACGCTACTCAAAATGAGCAGTCACTTTTTTTTACCTGAAAAAAGTTGCAAATTGATGAGTTGCGGCTTAGTGAGAATAACCATCAAATGAGCTCTAAAGTACCAAAAAACTCATAATAATAACTCACAAATCCAATACATACCATGTATTCCATTCCATTCATCAATATCATATAAATATCAATAAAGTTGAAACATATAATCATTACTCGTTAGTATGCAAATGCTTTGCTTATTTCATTTTATTGTGACTAAGTTAAACAGACATTGCCCCGGGTTTCCATATGAACATTTTCCATGTGAACATTTGCATTTGCTAGCTAGCTTGATCATTTGTTTCATTTGCACATTTGTTAGGCCATAGGCCTATTCTTTTGCTTTATAATATCAATTAACTAGTCACAACACCCTTTTAGTCCATACGCATATGCACTTGTATTTAAGCATTCATCAACCATTGCATCTTTATCATATACAACATACATATATTCCATATATACCTCATAAGTCACGCATATACCTTGCGTATACCATACATATACCTTGTATATATATCACATATATCAAACATATACTTCAAATATACCACAAGTATACCATTTATATGTACCAAAATGTCACAAATTATCCATCACTACATTATTAAGGACCAATCATGACAATCATATGAATCACATAGCAAGCAATATTCATTTGCACTAAAGAATTCAATCGATAATTAGACTCACCGTTCTCCTTTGATTCCGACCTCTAACTTATTGTCTATCCACTCTTTATGGGTCTCCAATATGTTGCGAGCCTAATATGAAAACATAATCAATTAACTCATGATTAGGGAGACTTAATGTGGCTTAAACAAATTAATATGCATTGTTCATGTATATAGTTGAGATTTTTCCTATGAGGTAGTGTGACCATATGGGACTCTTTTGCCTATACATTTTTCTATACATGACCAATTAATCTGATTCTTATTCCTAATTAAAAATAACATATAATTATATAACATATTAAAATTTCAGACCAATTGGATCATTGTACAATACTTTGTGGAATATCTAAGTGTGTTTTGTGTTCTGCCTTGTTTTCTGCCTTTAGGCAGTTTCAGGGTACTCATTTGGGTTCATCATAACTTATAATCTATAAGTCATATTTTAATGAAACTTTACCGACACTTATATGGGTTAATATGGAACATTTTTCATGTTTACAATGTGTATCAATTATGTCTCTAAAGTCTTTAAAATATAACAAACCTTTTACTGGTCCATAATAGAATTGGCTTTCGGACCAGTATGACTTCCAAAGGCTATAACTTAGTCTATACATAACCAATTAAGCTGAATTTAGTACCAAAATGTATTTAAGACATATATATATATATAACCTTTATGTTTTGATCATTTACATAATATAGCTCTAACAAGCTCAAATTATCCAAACAATTTACTGGATCTTCCCAGGGCACTCAGTAGGCAATTCAAACCATGGAACAGTCATGGTTCCATTCACTATAACGCACTATTTACAAGACCTATGAACCTGAAATGTGGTATACAGATAAAACACACATATATCTACAACTTTTTTGTTTTGCAATACTTCAAATAATGGCTTTAACATATTCGAAATCAAAGAACACAGTAGCTAACTTGGTTAGGGTTCACATCCTGACCAGTTTCAGTACGAAGAGCATATCTCTTCCTATACATAACATCTCGCAATAATGTTTACAATCCACACCTATAAGACATAAGGGAACAACTTTTTTGTTTTACACTTTGCCAGAATCAATTGCTATTAATATCAAAATCGGGGTGCAATTCAGTGCCCAATATTGAACCTAAGCAACTCAAATCAACCCTATAGCAATAAGAATTGATTACTTACCAAGAACAACCTTGAAAGGGATCAATTTGCCTCAAAAATCAAGTGAAAAAAGGATTAATTGAAGTCTGAAATGAAGGAAATTGAAGAAGTCGGGCTGGAGAATAAGACAGAAATGGGAAGATAAAGCTAACCTTTGGTTTTTGTCTTTTTATCTTTTTCTCATCTCTTTTCTCATTTCTTTTCTCCTTTCTCTTCCTCTTTCTCTTCTCTTCTCTTTTATTTTATTTCTCGTTTGTGTCATTTTCATTTTATTTTGTCTATATTATTATTATTATTTACATATATTTATAATTCCACTAATTCACAAAATGATACAGCTTAATCATTTGACCCGATTTAACTAAATTAGCAATGTAAATGTTTTCTTGAGGTATACTGTGTCATCTTTTTTCAATGAAAACTCGGGCTTTTCTCCATTTTTCACTACCTCCACTATCTTTACTAACTTCTCATCTTGCTTCTGAGCATCTTTGATCCTCTGCATCAAAGTAGATTGTATTCGCATCTCAGCTAAAATCTTTCTGCTTAGTGCATCTGCAACCACATTACCTTTGCCTAGCTGGTAGTCAATCACACAGTCATAGTCTTTAATCAACTCCAACCATCTTCGTAGTCTCAAATTCAACTCTTTCTGTGAGGGAAGGTACTTAAAACTTTTGTGATCTGTATAGATATAACATCTTTCCCCATATAGATAATGTCTCCAAATCTTAAGAGCAAAAACTATTGCAACTAACTCCAAATCATGTGTCAGATAGTTAAGCTCGTGAGGCTTAAGTCGTCTTGAGGCGTAAGCAATCACCTTTCCTTCTTGCATAAGAACATAACCCAAACCATTATGACTAGCATCACTATACACAACAAAGTGTTTTCCTAGAGTAGGCTGAGTCAAAACTGGTGCTTCAGTCAACATTGCCTTCAGTCGATCAAAACTTGCTTGACACCTCTCTGTCCACTCAAAACGGACCTCTTTTCATAGCAGTCGTGTCAAAGGAGTTGCTAAGGATGAAAATCCCTTCATGAACCTCCTATAATATCCAGCTAATATGAGGAAACTCCCCACTTCTATCACATTTCATTGTGGTTTCCAATTAAGAATAGCCTCAATTTTACTAGGGTCAACCCGAATACCTTCTGCTGAAACTATGTGACCCAGAAAATGACTGATTTAAGGCAAAACTCACACTTAGATAGCTTTGCATACAACTTCTTTGCCCTCAGTGTTTGTAGCACTATTCTAAGATGTTGATCATATTCTACTCGGTCTCTAAAGTAGACAAGAATGCCATCAACAAACACCACTAAAAATTGATCAAGACATGGCCTGAACACTAGATTCATCAGCTCCATAAAAGCTGTTGGTGCATTCGTCAATCCAAAGGGCATAACCAGGAATTCATAATGACCATAACGAGTCCTGAATGCCATCTTAGGTACATCTAACTCTTTTATCTTTAGTTGATGATACCCCGATCTAAGATCTATCTTTGAAAATATGGTTGCACCTTTCAACTGATCAAATAAATCATCAATTCTGGGTAAGCAGGTATTTATTCTTGATAGTCACCTTATTAAGCTGTCTGTAATCGATGCAGAGACGTAAGGTTCCATCTTTCTTCTTTATAAATAATACTGGAGCACCCCAGGTGATACACTAAATCGTATAAATCCCTTATCTAATAATTCATGCAACTGTATCTTTAGCTTTTTCAACTCTACTGGGGCCATCCTATATGTTGTAATGGAAATAGGAGTGGCGCTGGGTACCAAATCAATGGCAAACTTGATCTCACTATCTGGTGGTAACCCTGGCAACTCCTCTAGAAACACATCAGGAAACTCACTAACAGAAGGAAAATCCACCAACTTTGGAGTTGCTTTTTCCATATCAATCACATACGTTAAGTATGCTTCGCATCCCTTACTGATGAGTTTCTAAGCTTTCAACACTGATATCACATTGTCTGGATATCCTTTATTCTCACCCATCACCACTATCTCATCTTGTTCTAGAATTCTGATGATCATTTGTCTTCTGCCATGATATACTACCACTTCATAATGAACTACCCAATCCATTTTAAGATCACATCAAACTCATGGAATGATAACTTTATCAAGTCTGTTGGGAATTGCCTACCTTGAATTTCAATAAGGAAACCCCTAAATACCTTGCTAACCCTCACACTGTGCCTTAACGGGTTAGTCACAAGAATCTCAAATTCTAGAGACTGTGGTTTTAAACTCTCTCGACCCGGTGGTGGTGCTCTTTGTAGAAAATCTATCAAGTTTCTCATAAGCTCTTGTTTGTCCTGTACTAGCCATAGAATGATCTCGTTATGAGCTAGCACCTGATCTAGATGCAGTAGCTCAGCGGCGACTGGGTCACTATGAAGACTTCGTCCTTGTAGGCCCATTAGTTTCGCCTCTTTCGGCCACAACGTGTCGTGACCCTGAAGCCATACTCTACCTATTTTGTAAATTAACGGCCCTAATCAGTAAGCAACAACTTTTATACTCATTTGTAGGTATACTTATGTTATAATTATTTTTGAAAACCATTTTAAAATTCCAAAACCACCCAAACCAGGCTCTGATACCAAAAACTGTAACACCCCCTTACCTCTACCACACATGCTCGGATGAGGGAGTGTTACGCTGACTTCATCGGTTGAAAATCATTTTTAAATTATATATAAATGAAAATTACTCGTATACTTTTTATTTACTATTTATTTACTTTGTAGTGTAAAAGAAATCAAAATAAGAAAACACAATACATTTTATAAACTATTATTTACAAAATGTTATGTTCTTATACAACCATTCTAAAATAAAGTTCAACCCAAAATATACAAAAGATGTGTGACCCATAGTTTAAAACATGCTGCTTTACTAGATCAGGCCACTGCTACCTTTGTATACTATTGTCTACTTATTCTTTGCTATACCTGCGCGAAAGAAACTCTCACGCTAAGCTCTAGGCTTAGTGGTGCATATAAATAAGGCAATAAACTATTTTATGCAACATGCATTGTTATATATCAACTTATGCTCAATCATCTTCTCATGCAAATATACATATCATGGTATTCTAGCATGTATAAATATCAAATTATATTCTTTTATCTCATACTTGTTTACTTTATTAAAACATCATTATATAACACATCATAATTAACTATTTTACAAGTCATTATTTCTTTTGTTTTCCTTAACCTTTTTATGCCCACAACACCCAATCATCTTTTCATGCAAATATACATTTTATAAATTTTATTCTTTTATATCTCATATTTATTTTACTTTATCAAATCATTATTATCCATAGCCTTTTATTGCCCATAACACCTACGAACCCCTGACTAGGATAATGGAGTTTCCATCCAGGCACTTAGGAGTGCCACTCGGGCAATAAGATTTGCGCATATAAGTGCCATTATCGGTTTCATAATAGTGGCATACCCGGCATAGATAATAGTGTCATACCCGGCATAGATAATAGTGTCATACCTGACGTTGTTAATTATACCATTAATGGATTTAATCATACTCCCTCATGTTTGGCATGCCAAACTATCCTAACTCTGACTCTAGTTAGGTGTTCTAGAGCTTACTTAATGTCATTAAAATTCATAATTATTAAATTTACCCATTTTATGCATGTAAAGGTTCAATTAATCACAAATTTACTCAATAAAAATAGTATTTGCATAATATAACAAGGTTCACATCATTTTCTTCTTTTAATTCCACAACTCATATGCTACCCTGTCACTAGAAGATTCTGTTGTCTATTTTGGACCTTAATTTTGGTCCTATTATAGTCTGAATATAGTTACAACAATTTTAGTTCTGGATATTAGCTTTAATATGAAATTGAATCACTTAATTTTGAGTTCCGTATCAAAAGATATGATAAAATGAACACTGACTAGTCACTAACAATTCTGCCCAAAATTTTCTGGACAAATTTTAAGTACGAACTTTATGAATTTTTCTGGATATTTATAGATATATTCAGGTTTTATGGTCTAAATTAAATTATATTCCTATGTCTTTTCTTTCAAACCCAATAAAGAACACACAAATCTGAATTCTAGAACTCCAGTTATAACAGTTTAAGTACTCACTGCTCATCAATTCCAGCAAAGAACATACAAACTACTCACATTCAATTTTTACCAAAATTAATCCTAAGTCTAGCAAACATGCACCTCCAAGATTTTCATCACAAGATATCATTAATTTACAATTATTAACAAGCCAAATGCTCAAATCATACAATTGAAAATAACACATAGGCTATTGCCTTAAGTTATGCACAATCCTCTACTTTTCCTTTGCTCCTTTGAGCTAGCTCCTTGTCAATATGATTTCTTAAAACATATAAGAAATTCATCAAAAATATTTCTTTCATCATGTATCTCTAACCCCTAAAATCTCTCTCTTTAAGAACCATGCTCTAGACTACCTCATCCTTTAAAGAAACTTAAAGACAAGATGATGATCAACACTTACCCAAGCTCTTACCTCCTATGGCTGAAATTTTAGAGGTTTAACTCTCCTCTTTCCTTGCTTGTCTTCCTCTCTTTTACTCCCTTAAACTTCCTTAAACTCCTTTTTGCATGAGGACCCACTCTTTCATGGCTCTGTCCCTCTCTTTCTCACTTTTTCGTCTTAGCATCAAGCTTTTCCAAGGAGGGAGATGAAGGGAACACATGGGCTAGTTTGAGGAGATTAGAGAATTCTAGATGTTAAGTGATAAGGAAGAAGGAGAAACAATTAAGAGGAAGAAAGATAAATTTAATTAATAATGGGACACCTTAGCCCATAAATATCTAGGTATTTTGGCTAATTAATGTGTTCATCTCCCTTAGTGTATGGTGTTTCAAAGGGAAACGTGGGAGACAATTAAAAGATAGAAAATTCTAGATCAAGAGTGATAATGAATAAAGGATAAGCAATTAAGAGCAAAGTGACAAAATTAATTAATTAATGAAGACACATAATCTAGATGTTTTCATTAATGTCTAATTCATGCACATCACTTGGCTAATTGTTGCATGCCACTTGGTTAAGCCAACCACCATATGTATTTAATGTCCCAATTCATGCATTTAATTGATGGTTATCCCAATTAATCCTCCAATTTTTGGTAAATTGCAAATTGACCCCTAAACTTTTCAAAATTTATAATTTAGTCCCTTACCGTAATTTAACATCTTTTAATATTTTAAACACTTTATTAAATATTTTTTATAATTATTTGCCATTATTTTAATTATTTTTGGTCAAAATCCTAATTTAGACTCCGGTCAAACCTATGCATCAATTTAATGACACACGTGACTCGGGCCTAAATTTGCAGATATGACAAAACTAGATTAATAAACTCATAGAATTTACCCCATTTTGAGTAACTGGACATTATAGTGTTCTAAGAAACAACTATTCATTCAAGCATTTAATCAAAGCAGTTGTCAAGCAATGTTTAGTTGACATTTTTTCAGCTTTATGCTCATTTGCCAACTCCCTTTTGGCTAAAGCCACCTTCCCTAATGTTTTCACTACTTTTTTCCTTTCTGCGTAGTCTTCATGACTCAAAAAATCCACCAAATAGGGCACTAAATAATCCAATATGACCTTCCATGATGTGCCACTAATGCCAATAATAATCTTTATCACACTCAATAATGTGACCTTAGCCTTAAACCCTTCGCACTTTATCAACTTTCCCAACCTCAGCAACACCTTCCGTAACTATTACACCTCAGGCTCTGACACCTAACTTAATAGCTGCCAAACACATCACAACACCAAATTGAGCATTAAAATCCTATGCAAGTGTCAACATTTTGATAAGCGACTTAGATATGGTAGAAAATGTTGACTTCATGATTTGTGATGACATATCAATGGTGATCTCAACATAGGCACATCGAATAGTGGAGTCAAGATCACAGAACCGATAAGTGAGAGCATATATCATTTTAGATAGGAAAGGAGAGAGAAAGAGTTATCATGGGAGTTTGAGAGTAGAGTCAAAAGATTAAAATGTTGCTTACAAATATAAGACTTAGAGAAAATTGCATGCTTTGATTGGGATACATGTTATCATTCTATTGACATTTACATCCAACTAAGTTAAGTTAATGTTCTCCATTTGTGGGACAGACGATAGGGTGGTTTTGGTGTTTATTTGTACTTGGATAAAATTTAAAGAGCTTAATTATATTGAGTCAAAGTTCAAAGTCTGAGTTGTATTTTGGGTATAGTTCAAAGACTAATTTATCCATTTGATATATCACTAAATGAAATAAAACTAAATTTATAAATCATAATGACATTAATTATTTACCTTATATTCTACTAGTAAACATATAGAGTTCAAGGCAAATAAAGAAAGTTGGAGCAATTAATTTGTTAGAGTGAATTTGAAACAAAATGACAAAAGAAATAAAAAATGAAAGTGGTCAAACATTCTAAAGACAACATGATATTCTACATCGACTAATAGTTAATTAAACAAAAAGTTGACCTAAATTATTTGTTTCTATAAATTGACATATGTCCTACTCTAATTGACCATTGACATAAATTAAATACGACTAGAGATGCAATTAAGCCTTTAACGTTAGGACCAAATAACATCTTTACCTCTACGATAAAAAAAAGGTTTAGTCAAGATTTTAAGGTTAAATTTTTGGCAATTACACCCCCAAATTGTTACTCAAATGTTAGCCCCCTAAATAGGATGTTGACATGGATCATTGATTCTCTAAATTATTGACACATGGTAACCCAACTCTATATGCAGATAAAAATTATGCATAAACCCATTAATAACCACAGACAATTTTTCTCTCCATCTATCAATCATAATTTTTATTTTCCATGTTCAAAATCTCTCTTTTAACTCATTTTTTCATAGGATTGATATTTTTAGGTTGATACTAACATGCATTAACATGGGCTTAAACTCACTTTAGGGTTTACATGACTCATTTATGCCTAATATTTATAAAAAAAATATAAAATCATAAATAAACCTACAAATTTTTCGTCAAATCCTAGCTCTTTTTATAAACATACTACCTTAAAATTAAAGTCCTTATTTCATTAAGGTTTTGAAAGTCACAAAATGAAAAGTAAGTTGAAAAAGAGAGAGAGATTTTGGATAGAAAAAATGTGAAATTATGAGAGAGAGAGGGAGATGAGTGTTTTGATAGTATTGAGTTTAGACGCGATATTTCCTTTCATGCAAAGTTGGGGTTACCACATGATGATAATTTATATCAACAATGCATTTTAGGATCTCATTTAGGTGTCAAACATTTGGTTAATATTTTGAGGTTGGAATTGGCTCAAAATTGAACCTTAAGGGCTTGATTGGACATTTTTTTTTACTATAAGAACAAAAATAATATTAGGACTTAATTGAACTTTTGGTTGTTTTTAATTTATGTAAATGGTCAAATAGGGTAGTTAGATGTCAATAATTTCCAAAATCATTAATCAATATAAGTATTCCATTTAGAGATTAATGTTGGGTCAACATTTAGAGAGTTTTATTGATAAAAAATTAAACCATAAGGGCTTGATTGAATATTCTTTTATTATAGAGATAAATGTATTACTTAATTCTAATATTAGGGACTAATCACAACTTTAGCCCCTCTCTCTCTCTCTATATATATTGATGGTCTGGACCAAGTGATTTGGGGAAAAAAAAGCAGACCGTCTATGTTTTTTGTTTTGGTAGGTCAGACTCGGTCTATTAATATTTATGTACTTGCAATAAATAAAGAAAAATAACAAAGCACCAATAAAACTAGAGAAAGTCTTAACATGTATAGGGACAAAATTGTCACAAAAATACCAAAAATAATTCACGAAAAATCATCTCATCTCCCTCGTGGGTCCCCATAATATAATATTCACACGGCTTCAATTTTTCTTTTCTTATTCTAATTCGCATAATAACTATTTTTTTTCTTTTTCATAATTGCATAATAAGTATTTATCAATCCCATTCCCATATTGTCCTTACACCTTGAATTTTATTATTATTTGTTTCTTTTCATTTTTCTGTTAAATCCCCTTCATTCTTTCTCCAGCAGGTAAAAAAAAACTTCAATCCCCATACTTTAGTAAGATCACCCACCCCCTTCGGCTAAGCGTTTCTTATCAGCAGACAGCAGCCGCCTGTTAACAACCTGGTCTGACATCAGGGGTGGAAAGTTGTGGAGTAGGAGGAGGAGAATTCTGGCCGGTGGCCGGTGGCCGGTGGTGAGCGATACGGTTACCCAACTGATTTGCTGCTTAATTGACATCAATTCTTGTCATTGTAGATTGTAATTCAAGCGCTTGTGCCGAAATTGGTTGTTTGTAGCCGTGTTAAATCCTTAATTTGTTTGGTTGATGAGAAAATGCTGTGAATCCAGGGAAAAATAAGGGAGTTTTAATCTTTGGTTGTAATTTGAATATAGGTCAGAAATGAGAAGAATCCGAATGATCGAGATGGAGATCGTGGTGTATCTGGAGAGTTTGGATGGACAGAAAGTGTATTTGAGCGAATAAAAAGAGCAGAAAAAGGAACCTAGTGTCTTTTTCTTTTTAATTGTATTATTTTGTCAGTTTCTTTTTTCTTTTTTGCTTTTGGATTCTGTTCATTGGTTAATTAAGCTTACCCACATGGCATTAATGGAGGATCCAAATTCGGAGATGATGAGTCTGCTGATTGACTCCGTGAAGGAGATTTGTGGGTTACCTGAATGTAAAAATGTATTTAAGAAGATGCATGGCAATTTGGTACGTAGAATCAAGCTCTTGAGCCCTTTGTTTGAGGAGTTAAAAGATAGCAATGAAAAGCTAGGCGAAGAAGGGATTAAAGGGTTTCAGCAGATGAAATTTACTTTAGATTCGGCTTTGCAGCTTCTCAAATCGACCAATGAAGGAAGCAAGTTGCATCAGGTACTATTAATTTTTGGTTTCTGTTTGATTGCTGGGAAAGTGAAGTAGAATGAAAATTGATTTTTGTTTTTTATGCTTCTTTGGTTCCTAACTATGCTTGAGGATTTGACTGGTCTAACGTTTGTTGCCTATGGGTGCTCTATGATGATGTTTTCCCCTCTCTTTTGGTTGGCTTATTTTTCTGTTTGTTTGCTGAGAAAATGAAAGGAAACTTTTGGTTTTGGGGGTTTATGTTGTCTCTTGAATTACATGAATATCATAATAAAAATATGGGTGTGCATGCTGCAGGCCTTGCAATGGGACAAGATAGCCCATAAATTTTGTCTGATTACTGAAAAAGTTGAAGCAGCTTTGAGTGAGATTCATTATGATAGACTTGATTTATCAGAGGAAGTTCGAGAACAGGTACTCGATTTATTATTTTTTTTACTTCTTTTCCATTGTAATTGTTAAGCCATAGAGGATTATGATGAGTAATTGGGTTAAACAATTGGTTATGTAAACTTGCTGTGGTGAAGTTGACATGATAATTGTGTTAATTTTCCAGATTGAACTTGTACATGCTCAACTAAAAAGGGCTAAAGAAAGACCAGACTCTTCTGATCCACAACTGGACCTTGATTTAGCCATAGCACAGAAAGAAAAAGATCCTGATCCTGCTGTATTGAAGAGACTTTCTGAAAAGCTAGAACTCAGGACTATCAATGACCTAAAGAAAGAGTCTCTTGCATTCCATGAGTTGGTTATCTCGAGTGGTGGTGATCCTGGAGACTGGTTCCAGAGAATGTCTTCCCTCCTAAAGAAATTGAAGGACTATGTTCAAATGGAAAACCCTGAAGTTGATCATTCTGAGGCTGAGAAGGGTTTCATTAAGCACAGATCTCCTGTTATTCCTGATGATTTCCGGTGCCCAATATCTCTCGAACTGATGAAAGATCCTGTGATCGTCTCTACCGGACAGGTTTAACTACCAGTTGTTTCAATATTTAATAGTTCATAAATTGTGACTTAAATTGTAGTTTATGTTCAATGTTCATTATTATTTTATTTCATTTTTCAGACATATGAAAGATCATGCATCCAAAAATGGCTAGATGCAGGACACAAGACTTGTCCAAAAACACAGCAGACATTATTGCATACTGCGCTAACACCTAACTATGTTTTGAAGAGTTTGATTGCTTTGTGGTGTGAAAGCAATGGTATAGAGCTGCCTAAACAGCAAGGGGCTTGTAGAAGCAAAAAATATGTAAACAGTGTCTCAGACTGTGATCGAATTGCTATTGTTTCTCTGTTAGAAAAATTGGCAAATGGGAACCCTGAACAACAAAGAGCAGCTGCTGGCGAGCTCCGTTTACTTGCCAAAAGGAATGCTGATAATAGAGTATGCATTGCCGAAGCAGGAGCCATTCCACTCCTTGTAGAGCTTTTGTCATCCACAGATCCTCGTACCCAAGAGCATGCTGTTACAGCACTTCTGAACCTTTCGATAAATGATAGTAACAAGGGGACCATTGTTAATGCAGGAGCTATACCTGATATAGTAGATGTGTTAAAAAATGGTAGCATGGAGGCAAGGGAAAATGCTGCTGCAACCCTTTTCAGTTTATCTGTTATGGATGAGAACAAGGTGGCAATTGGAGCAGCTGGGGCCATCCCAGCACTAATAGATTTACTCCGTGAGGGGACTCCAAGAGGAAAGAAAGATGCTGCCACTGCAATTTTTAATCTTTCAATTTATCAGGGAAACAAGGCAAGAGCTGTAGGGGCAGGCATTGTGCCGTCTCTAATGCAGTTGCTCAAGGATGCTGGAGGCGGAATGGTGGACGAAGCATTGGCAATTCTTGCAATAATTGCAAGTCATCAAGAAGGGAAGCTAGCAATTGGACTGGCTGAACCAATTCCTGTATTGATGGAGGTCATCAGAACTGGTTCTCCACGTAACCGAGAAAATGCTGCAGCTGTCCTTTGGTCATTATGTGGTGGTGATTCACAGCAGTTGAAGTTAGCAAAAGAATGTGGAGCAGAAGAAGCACTAAAGGAACTGTCAGAGAATGGCACAGATAGGGCCAAGAGAAAAGCCGGAAGTTTATTGGAGCTCATACAACGAGTTGATGTGGTTGTTAATCAAAGTTTCCTCTGAATCGTGCAGCTGAGCTAATTCAAATTGGAACAGGTAACGATACAAAAAAAAAAAAAAAGGCTATATTGGTATCAAACTATCAATTCGTTAGGCTTAATCATTGGAGAATTTCCATCAATTAAGATGCGCGGTTGTTCCATGGCGTGGACTTGGTCTCTTTTGCAGGCATTCACATCAATGATTTGACCAATTTGATTTTTTTATTTAAAAGGTGAAGGAGGTTTACATAGAGAGGAAGTAAGCAATTCTTTCTGTAGCATATGAACTCTGAAAAATCTTAAATTATGTTATTATCATGTGAATGATTGTGATCAGAGTTTAGAACGAATTGCAAGTTATAAGGTAGATCTGTTATTATTTTTTGTAGTCTTTCTTGTGCATAGGGACAATGATGTGATTAAGATGATGTAAAATGTTTCTTTAATGAATTGGTTGACTGTACAAATTTAATGTTATGAAATGCTTAATGAACCAAAAGATTTATAAGATGTCTATGTTTTGATGGTATGAAGAAAAGGTTAATATAATGGCAAGGTTCAAATACCTACTCAATAATGATCATTATCATTTAGATCTATATGAACTTTTGACGTAATTGCCTTAAAATCATTTGTTTTAAATTTATTATTTAGAAAATTTTTTAAAATCAAAACAAAGGACAATTGAAAATTCCAATAACTTGCTATGAATATAATATTAGCTAGCTTCAACTTTCTACTTTCCCAAAATTACTAAAATAAACCTTTACATATATTTATTATACATTTGTGCTAATCACAATAATAAAAAAATGTAATAATTTTTAATTAAATAATTAAAAACAATGAAATCAATTTAATATATTCAAAGAAAGTATATTTCTCCATGCTTAAAAAAAGTAATAATAAAAGAGAGTTAATTTATTGGACTTTTTTTTCCCACCTTTGCAATGGTCATGATTCTAACAAGACTTTGCTTTTGGTGGAAGAGCACAGCCACGAGAAGATGTTGCCAAAGTCTTCTTTCACCCACCAATCACAATAATATTCTTTACAACTTCGACCAGGACTTGTCAACTAAATAGCCACAATTTTCGCCTAACTTTTTCATATATACCTACAATAAACTTATCTCTCTCTCTCTCTCTCTCTCTATATATATATATATAAATTAATAAAATTAAGTTTCTATATTTTTTTTCCTAATTTCTAGTATTGCAGGAAGAATATAACAAAAGCAGAAAGGCAAAACTATACATATAATGAAAACAAAATAGCCAAATTAAATTCATATTATATTATTCAATTTATTAAGTGATCAGTTAATTACCTTTAATCTATGATTAATTATGTTCAGTCTATTCAATTTCTACTATATATAAAGTGTTTGCATTTTCAAATTTCAAGGGCCTTATCACGCGGCCATGGCCGGCCGTAGCTCTTGTTTAGTAGTGGCATCCAAAAACGTGGGCAGCCGTTTGCTTGGGTAAAAAGTATCTAACAATTAGAATGGAAATGAGTGATTTCATTTCTTGTATATAATTGGTTAAAAAATACTTTGAAATTGGAATTTTATTATCCCAGCATAGGAATCAGTTATTCTTTTTTCTTCCCCTTCATCAATCAGATTTGATTATTGGGCAAAATCAAAATAAACTTACATGGTCACTTTATTGACAAAATAATTTATTTATTTTATTTTACATTTATTATTATGAAATATTTTTATTATTTTATTATTTTTAAATATTTGAATTAATTTTTCATAATTAAAGAAATTTTTTTACAAATAAAATATTGAAATATATTTTTTTGTTATTAATACTATTTTTTATTTATTCAAAGAATATCAATTTATTGTGTATATTTCAATATTACTCATCAAATTGATTAAAATTGTTACATAATATAAATTATATTGACATTTATAGAATTATAAGTTAGATTATAATTATTAAAATCAATGAAAATTGAAAGATTAAAAAATATGTGCATTTAAGATTTTCTACCATTATATCCACAAAAGACAGTTTAGAAATATCTTTTTATTTTGCTTCAATTTTTCTTATGGGCTCAAACAGGTTTAAAAACAAAAAGAGTAAATAAATATTTTGTTTATGATTCTGTACCATTCCGATTTCGTTTTCAGAATTCGAATTAAACGGCCCTTTAATTTAGTTCCACCTTTGAATCAATATATATCAAAAAATGAAAATTATAAAAAAGCTTTAATATTTGGATTTTCATTTAAATTAAAATTCTAATTTTTCCTAGCAATTTGTAATCTGATTTTTTTGCTCATTTTGTTTTTAATTTAACCCCTCCATTAGTTTTTGATCGATTTTTTAGATGAAAATTTTATGTAGATTTATTATTGGAACCACATTTTAAAGCCCCTCCTTTCTCTGGCGCATATTTGCATATTCTAACATGAATATGTTAGTGGAACTCGTACTTTCATGATTTGTTACTGGTGAAAAAATAGAATAAAAAATCACAAGGAGAAAAAAAGAGATAAAAAGAGAAAGGAGAATGAGAGGAAAAAAGAAATAGAGAGACAATTTGAACCCCAAATTATAATAATATTTGTATGTACATCGGAATTATAATATAATGTTATGATAATACTGTAAAAGTTTTTGAATTTTGTTTTATAAATAAAACAGTAATTACCATAAAGCATAATTATATGTTATAAGAAAATTCGTACATATAATATTAAAAATAAGTTTTATATAATTTATAAATGTTGATAATGTTTGCAAGGAAACACAATGGGAAAGTAGGATAGCAAGGAATATGAAGAGCCTACAAGTATTAGCAAACCTGAAATATCGTAATTAAAAAAAATAAATGTTGATATATGAATTATTCACATAATATAAAAAATACATATAATTTATATTATTTAGACCTTTAACATTATATATATAATCAATTGATCTTCTCATTTTTCTACTGAAGATTGCTTTGACCTAAAATAAATCATAGGTGTGTTTGTTATTATATATGATGTATTGTACGTGACATAAAATGTAATACAAATTTATTTACCTTATATATGGTTGTTTGACATGTGTTTCTTCCATAACTTGCACTGACTCATCATTATTAGTAGGTCTCGTTAAGAAAGGATTTCTTAGCAATACAAGAGCTGAAGAAGATGCTTTTTCTATTGACTTAAATATGAAAGTTGATGAACTTTGATCTTTAAAGATGTGCATAACTTTGACAGTCAAATTATAAGAATTTTCAGCACGGTTGCTAATGACAACATAAAAAAACAAGTTCCATTTCTTAAATTCTTGTAATTAATGATGCAAGAGCGTATCTAGATAGACCAACAAATTCTGTTGCCTACCTACTAAATACTATAAATCTTATAGTCCAGTCGAATCTTCAACTACGACGTTAAGCTTATACCCAACAAAAATGATAAATAACATTGGGAATAAAATACCAATAAACTGTATAGAGAAAGAAAATGTAATATACCAATATGTAGGCAGCTCTTGAAGGGTACCACAATTGTTACATAAAGTTTGTTCACTATGTTAAACCTTGAGGGGTATTTCCGTCATTTTGATGATAACAAAATAATATAGCAATATTGTATTTAACATATTTGTTTTTGTAAGCATATTATACAGGACATGAATTACAATAGCAAGAATGAAGAATTGGAAGAATAATCATTGAGAGACAAAATTCAAGTAGTAGCATGTTCACTGTCGTGACTCTATGAGTCACTCCCGTGAAGGAAGCTAACAGTTACCAAAACCAACATTTGAAGTTCACATCCATGAAGGAAAAACAAATTGTGAAGTAAGCATTTCAGTCACCCCCGTGAATAAAGGTGTCACCCCCGTGAAGCTTCATGCAATTTTATCCAGAGAGCTTCAAGACCAGAGTCACCACTTGGATCACGGCTGGAAAGATTGTCACGCCCGTGAATGAGTATGTCACGTCCGTGACTCAATATGTCAAAACATTCCAGAGAGCTTCACGACCAAGGTCGCCACTTTAGTCACGGCTTGGGAAGAACTGTCA
Source organism: Triadica sebifera (assembly GCA_023653625.1). Taxonomy (NCBI): domain Eukaryota; kingdom Viridiplantae; phylum Streptophyta; class Magnoliopsida; order Malpighiales; family Euphorbiaceae; genus Triadica; species Triadica sebifera. The sequence goes on along the minus strand of CM042898.1, from coordinate 9,688,146 downwards.
CTCCCGTGACAAGCATAGTCACGCCCGTGAACAATGAAAGAGAAAAATGTCAGGCGCGATTTTTTGGTTGGTACAACGGCTAGTTTCTTATTTAATGCACCCCAACGGCTATATTCAGCCATGGGAGTATAAATGGAAGTCATTTATGCATTAAGGAAAGAGAATGAAGAGAATAACAATAGAATAACATATACTTCAAATTTAATTCTTATTACAAGCTATCTTGTACTTTCATACTTTGAGAACAAATCTATTCTTTGTAAAAATCTTTTTGCTCCTCATATTTGAGCAAATTAAGATTTATAAGTGGTTCTCTATGTAATCTTTACTCAAGTGAGCTTTGGGTATTTTTGGGTTAAGAGTAGAACACTTGTAATGGTTAGTTGTGTGAACCTCCAAAACACAAATTAAAAGGTTGTTTGTGTAAGCCTGTAAAACACAAAGTGAAGGTTGTTTGTGTGAGCCTGTAAAACACAAAGTGAAGGTTGTTTGTGTAAGCCTGCAAAACACAAGGAATTGGTTATTGTGTGAGCTATTAAAATACAAGGGTTTTCTGGGTTAGGTGTGAGCCATTGTGAGAAATACCATAGTTGGGAGTGAGCTTGTAAAACTCCATTGTAACACTTAGTGTGTTAGTGAAACTCCCAATTGCGATTGGGGAGAGGAGTAGGGTTTGTTAACATCTGAACCTCTATAAATCTTTGTGTCTGATTTTCTCTATCCCTCCTAAAATTAATTATTTATTTCCGCACTTTAAAGTTTAATTTTTTGAAACTCCAATTCAACCCCCCTTCTTGGTCTAATATCTGGGCAACAATTGGTATCAGAGCCTTGTCTAGCATCGAAGCCTAAAAAGCGCTAGTAAAGAGTAAGATATGGCCAGTGAAGGATTCCAAAGTCTCAAACCTTACTTTGATGGAGCAAACTATGGTCATTGGAAGTTTAGGATGGAGACATACTTGGATAGTGAAGGAATTGAAGTCTGGGATAGTGTACGAAAAGAATGGACACCACCAACCAGAAGAGGAGCTGATGGTGAAGAAGAAATCCTATCAAGAGATGATTGGACAGAGCCTCAAAGAAGAGCAAATTTCAAAAACAAGAAGGCAATGACCATCCTATCAAGCTCATTATCTATTGAAGAATGTGGGAGAATACAACACTGCTCAACAGCATATAGCATATGGAAGACATTGGAGAACTATCATGAGGGAACTAAGCAAGTCAAATCCAAGAAGATTCAACTTCTAACCTCAGAATATGAGCTCTTCAAGATGAAATCCAATGAGTCAATCACTGACATGACCAACCGTCTTCTATCCATTATAAATGGAATGAGGAAACTTGGGAAGCATCTGAGTTTAGAAGATGTAAACAATAAAATCCTGAGAAGTCTTCCTCTTAAAGACTATAGTTCAAGAGTTGCTGGCATAGAAGAAGCAAATGAAGATATGAGCATCATGAATACTGATGTGCTGATTGGCAAACTTCTCACACATGAGATGGCAGTAAAGAGAGATAGAGAGCTTGAAGCAGAGCCAGAGAAAAGAAAGCCCTTAGCACTCAAAGCCTCAACTTCAAAATCTCAAAAAGAAACTGAAGATGATGAATAAATGAGTGATGATGAAAATGAGGACATCGCTATGCTTTCAATGAGATTAAAAAGAATTATTGAGAAGAAAATGAGCAATTCTAGAAAATTCAGGCAAAGAAACCTCAAACAAACTTCTAATGACACACATAGAAGTAAGGAAGAGGTAAAATGATATGAATATGGAAAGAAAGGACATATCAAACCAGAATGTCCAAGGCTCAAGAAGCATAAGAGCAAATACCAAAGAGACAATGGGGAGAAAGGTCATAAAGCCACATGGGATGACGAAAGCTCTTCAAGTGAAAAAGATGATAATGAAAGTGAAGAAGTCAACCTATGTTTCATGGCTATTGAGGATCACGTCTCGGACAAAGTAAGATCACTACACTCATACTCTTTCAATAATGATAGTAGTGATAATGATAGTAATAGTGATAGTGATGATGATGATGATGAGCAAAGCCTAATAGAAGAACTAAATATAGAATTAGAGAAATATATAACTAAATTTAGTACCTATAGGAATAATATCTCTAATTTGAAAAATGAGATAGATGGTTTAGAAAAAGAGAACATAAAGCTTAAATCATCTAATGAATCTCTTCAAAAGTCATTAGATGAATATTCATCAAGACCCTGAACAGCTTCATTGTTAAAAGAAAATAATACTTTGAAAAATGAAGTTGAGGAACTTAGAAATTCCATTTCTAAATTTCACAAAGGTAAAGAGAGCTTAGATACTCTCATTGTGTCTCAGAGATCACCCTTAATTAGACATGGTCTAGGATTTAAGGACACATCATCATCTTCTCACAAAACTATATTTGTTAAATCTAAAGAATCTCACATCTCCACACCTGTTAGAACTGCTCTAAGAAATAAGAATGTTAAACCCTATATACAGAAAAAGAATAATCATGCCTTTATGTATAGGAAGCATGCATCTAGAAAAATGCAAATTAATCATGATTGTGCATGCCATTGTTCTCAAAATCAGTCTAATAGAACTATGACATTTAAATATAGTGTAAGACCAAAAAACAAGTTTAGACCTAAACAATGTAATTATTGTATGAAAATGGGTCACATAAATAAACATTGCTGGATAAGGAAGGCTCATTGGGAACCTTCATGTGCTAACCCCCAATGACCCAAACTCATTTGGGTATCTAAAAATCATACTTGATTTATGATTCTATAGGTATGCCTCAAGTCCACAATAAACAAAAATGCGTGGCTAGTAGACAGTGGATGCTCAAGGCATATGACAAGAGACAAAGAACTTTTCAATAAAATCAAAAGTATTGTTGGAGGTAAAGTTACCTTTGGAAACAATGCAAAGGGTAAGGTAATTGACATTGGTTCTATTGGTGTTAATGGTACTACTTTTATTAAGGATGTCTTACTTGTTGATGGCTTGAAACATAATTTGTTAAGTGTAAGTCAATTATGTGATAAAGGAAACAAAGTAATTTTTACTTCAAATGAATGTCTTGTAATCTCTATCGATGGTCAAGAAATATTTAAAGGAAATAGAGATATCAATACGTACATAATAAACTTACATGAACTATCTAACCATTCCTCTAAGTGTCTTGTGACTACTAGTGATGAATCTTGGCTGTGGCATAGAAGACTTGGTCATGCTAACATGGACTTAATACAAAGTCTCAGCACAGGAGAGCTAGTATAAGGATTACCAAGAGTTAAATATGAAAAAGGCAAGACATGCGATCCGTGTCAAAGAGGAAAGCAACACAAGTCATCTTTCAAAGCCAAAAACATAGTAAGTACTTCAAAACCTCTTCAACTCCTGCATTTAGACTTGTTTGGACCTACTAGAATTGCTAGCTTAAGAGGAAAACATTATGCATTTGTCATCATAGATGATTACTTTAGATTTACTTGGGTAATTTTCTTAGCTCAAAAGAGTGATGCTTTTGAAAACTTCAAAAATTTTGCTAGAAGAATTCAAAATGAAAAAGGATATTGCATTTCTAAAATAAGAAGTGATCATGGGAAAGAATTTGAAAATGAAAACTTTGAAAGCTTTTGTCTTGAACATGGCATTTCACATAATTTCTCATCTCCTAGGACACCTCAACAAAATGGGGCAGTTGAAAGGAAAAATCGAACTTTAATTGAAATGGCTAGAACAATGCTTAATGAATATGAATTACCAACTTATTTTTAGGCAGAATCCACAAACACTACATGTTATATTTCAAATCGAGTTTTCAAAAGACCTATTTTAAACAAAACCTCATTTGAGCTATGGAATGGAAGAAAGCCCTTGATATCATACTTTAGAGTATTTGGATGCAAGTGTTTTATATTGAACACCAAGGACAATCTTGGAAAATTTGCCTCTAAGTCTGATGAAGGTATTTTTTTAGGGTACTCTACAACCAGCAAAGCATATAGAGTATTTAATAAAAGATCTTTAATGGTTGAAGAATCCATGCATGTTGTTTTTAATGAATCTAGTAGACTTGATCTTGTGAAAGGTAGTGTTCTTGATGATGTTGTAAGTAATATGGAAAGATTTGATATTAGAAATGGAAAAGAAGAAAATGATCAAGAAAATTTACTGCAAAATGACACTCTACCACAAAATCAAGAACAAATGGAGCAAGAACTTCCAAAAGAATGGAGAATGACGAAAGATCATCCAAAAGAGCAAATAATTGGTGATCTATCAAGAGGAGTAAGTACTAGATCTCATTTCAAGCATTTAGTCACTGACATTGCTTTTATTTCACAAATTGAGCCTAAAAATATTGATGAGGCTCTGAATGATGAAAGTTGGGTATTTTCCATGCATGAGGAACTCAACCAATTTGAGAGAAATAAGGTATGGAACCTAGTACCTAGACCCAAGGATCATCAAATTATAGGTAGCAAATGGGTATTTAGAAACAAATTAGATGAACAAGGGTTAATAACCAGGAATAAGGCAAGACCAGTCGCAAAAGGATATAATCAGGAAGAAGGTATAGATTATGATGAAACATATGCACCTGTAGCCAGATTATAAGCTATAAGAATACTCTTAGCATATGCATGTCACATGAATTTCAAACTTTTTCAAATGGATGTGAAAAGTGCATTTCTAAATGGTTATATAGATGAAGAAGTGTATGTAGAACAACCACCAAGTTTTGAAAGCTGTGATTTGCCAAATCATGTTTTTAACCTTTCAAAAGCTTTGTATGGTTTAAAATAGGCTCCAAAAGCTTGGTATGAGAGACTAAGTTCCTTTTTATTAGCAAATAGCTTCACAAAGGGAAATGTTGACACTACATTATTCATCAAAAAGCATAAGCATGATATACTAATTGTTCAAATTTATGTTGATGATATAATATTTGGTTCTACTAATGAGTTGCTTTGTCAAGAATTTGCTAAGTGCATGACTAGGGAATTTGAAATGAGCATAATGGGAGAACTTAAGTATTTCCTTGGTCTACAAATAAAGCAAAGCAATGAGGGCATATTCATCAACCAATCCAAATATGCCAAAGATTTAATCAAAATATTTGGTATGGAAGGATGCAAAAATGCGAAGACTCCTATGAGCACATCAACAAAATTGGACAAAGATGAAAAGGGTAAGAGCATTAATGAAAAGCTTTATAGAGGTATGATCGGATCACTTTTATATCTTACTGCTTCTAGACTCGATATTATGTATAGTGTTTGCTTATGTGCACGATTTCAATCATGTCCTAAATAATCTCATTTAAATGCTGCAAAAAGAATTTTAAAATATTTACATGGATCATTGCATTTAGGTTTATGGTATCCTAGGAATTCATCTTTTTATATTATAGGATATTCGGATGCAGACTATGCTGGTAGTCTTTTGGATAGAAAAAGTACTTTAGGTACTTGTCACTTCATTGGAGAATGTTTAGTTTCTTGGTTTAGCAAGAAACAAGTTTCAATTGCTCTCTCAACTGCTGAAGCTGAATATGTAGCAGTTGGATGTTGTTGTACACAAATTCTTTAGATGAAACAACAACTTAAGGACTATGGTCATGAGATGAACCATATACCTATAAAATGTGACAACACAAGTGCTATAAATCTTTCAAAGAATCCTATTCAACACTCTAGAAGCAAACATATTGACATTAGACACCACTTTATTAGAGATCATGTTCAATATGGAGATGTTGCATTAGAATTTATAAGCACAGAAAATCAATTAGCAGATATTTTCACTAAGTCTTTAAATGAGGAAAGATTTAATTTCATTAGAAGAGAACTTGGTATGATTGATGGATTAACCTTGTGATTGCAAAAATATAAAATTTTAATTGTTGATCTTAAATCATATCACAAGTTATAAGATAGAAATTTTGATGAGAATTCATGTTTTGAGAAGTAGAATCTTTGTTGAAATGATTTAGTCTTGTTGTAGGACTTAATTTTAATTTAATAAAAATTTTAGGGGAGTCACGCCCATGACATATATTCATGCCCGTGACTTAAATGACCCAAAGAGGCAGTGTCGTTCACGACTTGGTTCACGACATGGTTCACGGCTTCAAGTGGTGAAACTTATTTTCACGGCTTGAGTCACGGCCGTGATGAATTTTCACTCCCGTGAACAATTACACCCAAAACTCACAGAAGCTTTCACGCCTTGTGTCACGGCTTGCTTCACGGGCATAAGTAGTGAAATTCAATGTTTCACGCCCGTGACCATTGGTTCACCCTCGTGACCGATGATCATTCATGCCCATGATATTCAAATATCACTCCCGTGTACTTATTCACGCCTTCATTCACGGGTGGGACACTCCTTCAGCAAACCGTGAACATGAGCATTCACGCCCGTGAAACCATAATTCACGCCCGTGAATGTATCGAATATATAAGAGAATAGCCGGTTACAACCTTCATTTCAACTCTCCATCTCCCAAAACCGCTCTCATTTACTCTCATTCATTAAGACATTGAAGATTCCGGCCCCAAAGACTTGAACTTTCCCTATAAATACCACCAAAAGTTCGAATCTTCAACAAATATCATACATTTCTAGGGTTTACATCAAATTTTCTGTCAAAAATATTTCCAACTCCATCAACAACAACTTTCTTCAAAAATGGAGTCTGTTTCATCCAAGGGTAAGAGAAAGAAGTCCCATGACCTAAAAGGTATGTAGATTACCTAATGAACCACATTCCGGAGAATTGTCATCCTCGGTATGCAACTTTGAAGAAGAGACCTCTTTTATCATCAAGGTCCTTCGATTGGCAGACAGTCCGAAGTCTCAGGCTTGAGACGGCTATGATAGAGTAACTACAAGCCTGTCATCTCAAAGATTTTGTTGAAATTCATTAGCCGACTCTGAGGGAGTCAACCCTAGAATTTCTCAGCACCTTGCAGGTTTCACCTACTGGAGTGGTGAAATTCCAACTCTGCAACAATCCCAACACACTCAGTGCCATCGAGTTTGGGGAATTGTTCATCCTACCATCTGAGGGCATCCTAAATGATACTGAGGTAGAATTCTTTGCCCCTCCATCCTGGACATATTTTGGCATCGGTTGCAGTTGGGATGTCAAGAAAACAAAGAGCACACATCTCAGGACCCCAGTGCATAGGTATTTGCATAGGTTCCTCACCTATAGCATCTTTGCTAGGGGAGAAAACAATGAGACTATCAGGAAGACAAAACTCTTCCTATTTGAGATGGCTCGGAGAGGACTTACAGTGGCACTTTCCAGATGGTTTGCTAACCATCTTCTCTCCATTGCCACCAAGCCCACAAGAGATATTTTGATTGGGGCATATGTCACTCATATCGCAGTGAAGCTCAATTATTTGAAGCTGGATGACCATCATTTCAACATCATTCCTGCACATCCTCGAGATATCTTGGATGTAGAGTCGTTCATCAAGATGGGAGCAGCTGTCAGAATCATTTTTCAGAATGATATCTTCTACCACTTCACTGACACTGCTGGGGAGATTATCTGGGAAGATAATGACACGGAGGATTTTGAAGCAGGCCTCCAGGGAGTCCAGCAGAAAAAGAGGGCTCAGGTTGAGGAAGCACCTCCAGCAGTCGAGCAGGACATCGGACAGTCCTCAGCTTCCACACCGTCCTTATCGCAGCAGGTGGTTGACCTCTTGGCACCACGTTTTGAGCAGCTGCAGACTTCGATGGATGAGAGGTTGGAGAATCTCAAGGACTTCATGGAGTCTCGGATGGACAGCCTTGAGGCTGAAGTAGCTAGGCTTCGTGATAGGATGTCTGGCTAGGAGATAGGCTAGAGTGTAGCCTACATTTGCTTGTTTTTTAGCTTGTTTGTTATATTTCTGTTTGCTTGTGTAGGAAATTTTAAATTTCCTTTCTGAATATTTTAACTTAGTTTGTATCCTTTCCTTTATGATATATATATTTGCTTTTGTTTACTTCAATCTTCATATCCTTTTTAATTGATGACAAAAGGGGGAGAAAACTAGCAATATATGATAGGCAATATATGATAGAAAAAATGGTATCAAACTAGCAATATATATTAAGGTAAATGAATTTTGAATCAAATAATTAAAATTGAATTGACTTTGAAATGGATTAAAAATCTTGATTCAAAATTTCATATGCAAAGTATATAAATTGAGCTTTATATACCTTAGATACAACTTAAGTATACTTTGCATATACCTTAAAGCAAGTTACAAATAAAAATATGCCATGATATACCTTAAATATACCTTACATATACTTCATGTCTTAAAAAGGAATTATGGTATGTATTGGATATACTTCTCATATAACTTGCATGTACTTAAAATCTAGTTTAATGGTACATCATTATTTACTACTCTTGCACATTATAATTTTTATCCTAAGTATATTTTGAGGGAAAGACTTCTCAAAATCACACATTGCTAGATTATTTGTCACCATCAAAAAGGGGGAAATTGTTAAACCTTGAAGGGTATTTCCGTCATTTTGATGATAACAAAATAATATAGCAATATTGTATTTAACATATTTGTTTTTGTAAGCATATTATACAGGACATGAATTACAATAGCAAGAATGAAGAATTGGAAGAATAATGCTTGAGAGACAAAATTCAAGTAGTAGCATGTTCACTACCGTGACTCTATGAGTCACTCCTATGAAGGAAGCTAACCGTTACCAAAACCAACATTTAAAGTTCACGGCCATGAAGGAAAAACAAATCGTGAAGTAAGCATTTCAGTCACCCCCGTGAATAAAGGTGTCACCCCCGTGAAGCTTCATTCAATTTCATCCAGAGAGTTTCATGACCAGAGTCACCACTTGGATCACGGCTGGGAAGATTGTCACACCCGTGAATGAGTATGTCATGCCCGTGACTCAATATGTCAAAATATTCCAGAGAGCTTCACGACTAAGGTCACCAATTCAGTCACGGCTTGGGAAGAACTATCACTCCCGTGACAAAGCATAGTCACGCCCGTAAACAATGAAAGAGAAAAATATCAGGCGCGATTTTTTAGTTGGTACAACGGCTAGTTTCTTATTTAATGCACCCCAACGGCTATATTCAGCCATGAGAGTATAAATGGAAGTCATTTATGCATTAAGGAAAGAGAATGAAGAGAATAACAATAGAATAACATATACTTTGAATTTTATTCTTATTACAAGCTGTCTTGTACTTTCAAACTTTGAGAACAAATCTATTCTCTGTAAAAATCTTTTTGCTCCTCATATTTGAGCAAATTAAGATTTATAAGTGGTTCTTTCTATAATCTTTACTCAAGTGAGCTTTGGGTATTTCTGGGTTAAGAGTAGAACACTTGTAAGGGTTAGTTGTGTGAACCTCCAAAACACAAATTAAAAGGTTGTTTGTGTAAGCCTGTAAAACACAAAGTGAAGGTTGTTTGTGTGAGCCTGTAAAACACAAAGTGAAGGTTGTTTGTGTGAGCCTGCAAAACACAAGGAATTGGTTATTGTGTGAGCCATTAAAACACAAGGGTTTTCTGGGTTAGGTGTGAGCCATTGTGAGAAACACCATAGTTGGAAGTGAGCTTGTAAAACTCTATTGTAACACTTAGTGTGTTAGTGAAACTCCCAATTGCGATTGGGGAGAGGAGTAGGGTTTGTTAACACCCGAATCTCTATAAATATTTGTGTCTGATTTTCTCTATCTCTCCTAAAAGTAATTATTTATTTCCGCACTTTAAAGTTTAATTTTTTGAAACTTCAATTCAACCCCCCTTCTTGATCTAATATCTTGGCAACACACTATAACTTTGAGGACTACTTTTGTATTGAGGATATACTTTTACCACCATTATGTAGATGGGATCAATGCAAATAATTGTAACACGCTCTCATCTAATTAGGATAGACCTAATAAAATAAGTGAATGCTACATGGTTCTATTACTGAAAACTTATGAAAAATTAAAACTTTTTCTTTCTTCAAATCATTTAATCTCATAAACTCTTTTTGCCATATAAAACCTGTTAATCCAATACATGTTCATATTCAAAAGGCATGTATAAGCTTTTGATCCAAAGATCAACATCATATAAAAATATGTTTGGGCTAAACTGGCTTGGTGTTTACAAAAATACATGACCATATTCAAATTAAATGTTTCTTGAAAGTTAAGACATGTGCATATATAAATAATCCATATCCCTATGTCATGTACAAAAAGATAAAATGATGACATGAATATCACTGACCCAAGACGAGTCAACTCTGTATTCTTTGTATGCACTTTCTCTTCTAGTCGACAGCTGCTATCTTTTAGGCTCCAAGACCTGCATGCAGGAACACCTACACGCTAATCTACTAAAAGGTTAATGGTACATATAGGTATAAAAATTCATATGGGCATTCAATAAGACATATCATTGTAACACCCTCTTATATAGTTAGGAATAATTCCAACTATATATGAGAATGTCACCTGCCTAATATCTTAAAATTCGTTTGAATTAAAGTTTCTTCCATTTTAGTTATTATATTTTCATATGTTAATTATTATTATTTTTTTCATGATAGCAATATGTCATTCAATTAATGAATCTATTTTATATGCGGAATTAACAAAGCATGTCCATATTTTCAAATATAAGTTTGGGCTTTTATTATCCCAATGTTTACAAAATACATATGATCCAAATAAAATTACATGTAAAATTTTTGAAAACCATAATTATATTGATCACCCATGACATGTGGACAAGAACAAAATGCATGTCATGTAAAACACTAACCCTCTGATGTAGATTTACTTTATTTGACTCTGTATGAGTTTGCTTCTCTTCCTGTCAACTTTTCTCTATAGGCTTCGAACCTGCGTATGGAAAAGCACCCACATACTAAGCAATCTAACGCTTAGTAATACATATGTACATAAATATTCATACATATACTTATGATATGTCATAAAAATTCCATTTTCATATTATCCAATTTTGTAGAAAAAAATAATAAATAATCCATATATCACAGTCCTTTCTATAGCAATATAAAAAAAAATCAATTTATCATATATCAATATGGAATATTGCATACCTGGTTTATTGGTTTAACATATATACATACCATAATTTACAAAGATAAATTCATATTCATACTTTATTTGTGATTTCTATTTTCTTTTTCATTTACCTGATAATTTATTTATTTTTATTTTTTTATTCTTATAATTTATATTTTATAGCCCTAAAACTCTAAATCCAGACTATTTGGATGCAGGTTGTGAAACAGGAACGCTCTCACCCAAGCTTAAGCCACCCTGCTCACTATCTGTATCTATTTATATAAGTGCTCAATCGAGCTTCTCAAATCAAGACGCTCTCACCCGAGCTTAACCCATCTTGTCCTTATAATAAAATTTTCCATATCATCATAGATTCCTACAGTACCGTGAACCCCTCAAAGGCATGTCATCTATCCTATTTCTAGTCCTAAATTAGAGAATTGGGCTTAATTGATGTTATCATCTTATTGTTTACATAAATCATCAAAATTCATATATTCATAATAATTTTCGGTTTACATGCCATATACATATAAAAATTTCTCAATCTCATTTGAAACCTTAAACGAGAATACATCATATTAGAATACATCATATTAATTTAGTCAATTCACAATAAGAATTTTAAATATAACTACTATCATATTATTCAAAATTAATATATATATATATATATATATATATATATATATATATATCATCCAATATTTAAAATATCAAATTACTAAATTTCTATTTCTAGAAAGATTTCTGATATGATTTTAGATTGTATCTTTTACCTATTTTTTATTCGAATTTGACCTTATAGCATTCTATGAAGCTTTAGCCTAATGTCTTATCTTTCATATACAAAAAGAAGCATATAAATCTGAATTTTCTAGCTAAAGTTATATTCAAATAACCGTATAGTGCTCAGTAAAAATATGCACAATATTTTTCAGAATATTCTTAGGTCCGAGATTTTGTATCAAATTTTAGGTCCAATATAAATCATAACTAGCATTTATACTCTGCATAAAATTTTTATATCTATGTATCTACTTTTATTTCCAACTAGTTTTATCCTGATCCAAGTTCCAGAACAAAAAATATAACCAAAATACTATAGAATGTTCAGAAAATAACTATCCAGAATTTTCTGGATACTTCCAAATCTGAGAATTTATAGAAATTTTTAGACCAACTTAGAATCAGATATAATATTTATACTTTTCATAAAAGTTTTAGATCTATGTATCTATTTTCATTTCCAACTAGTTTCATCCTGATCCAATTATAGAACAAAATATATAACCAAAATACCATAGAATGTTTAGAAAATAACTACCCAAAATTGTTTGGGTACTTCCAAATCCGAGATTTTATAGAAATGTTTAGACTAATTTAGAATCAGATATAGTATTTATAATCTTCATAAAAATTTTAGATATATGTGTCTATTTTCATTTTTAATTAGTTTCATTCCGATCCAAATTCCAGAACAAAAGATATAACTAAAATACCATAGAATGTTCAGAACATAACTACCCAGAATTTCTGGGTACTTTCAAATCCGAGAATTTGTAGAAATTTTTAGACCAACTTAGAATCAGATATAGTATTTATACTCTTCATAAAAGTTTTAGATCTATGTGTCTATTTTCATGTCCAACTAGATTCATCCTGATCTAAGTTCCAGAACAAAAGATATAGTCAAATACATCAAGACTGTTCTTGATGAATTTTAACAAAATCAGCAAATACAAGTTATTGTTCACTTATCCTTTAACATCAAACATCATTGAAATGCAAATAAAATGCACAACATGCTCATATGTAGAAACCTTGACACAATGAAGTCTTAACCTCTTCAAATCTTAAGTTTTTATAGTTGTTTTAAGGTTTTGGAGAGAGGAAGAGGAAGAAAAAGAAGAAGAAGATAGGTGAAAGAAGCGAGAATTTGTGTATGGAAGAGTGGGAGGAAGGCTAGGGTTCTGAAATTCAGAAGAAGAAGAAGAAAATAACATTTTTATACTCATGGTAAATACTCTATTAGGTCCCCCTTGTTTTTGCCAAATATCCACTTAAATCCTTGGTTTTTACCTTATTATTATTAACTTACCCAACCTTTCTATCTTTTTTATTTAACAAACATAACTTAATAAAAATTCACTTATAAATCTTTTTATTATATTTTATTTCCAAATTTAGTCTCAAATAATTTTAATTACAATCATTAAATATGTTAATTATCCAAGCCTAAATTGATGGACGTTACAAATTACAATCATAATAATTCATATTCATGCCATTAGCTCATATTCATAGTCATCTACGTTATTGCATGAAAATATAAGTGTGATGCTTATAACAACATTTTATATCATGAGAGAAATCATATACTCATGTATTTCGATTCAAATAATCACGCGTAGGTGTAACATCTCAACACACTAGTATCATATGGCATATAATCCAAGTACTAAATAATCGTTTTCATTTTACCTTTTTCGCTATGTTACATTCATTAAATATTCTTGCCTAAACCTCTTGACATAGACTATTTGGATTTAAGATGTAAATAGGAGCGCTTTTCAAGCTTAAGCTACCCTGCCACTATCTATGATCATGTGTGCTCATCTGAGATCCTCAAGTCAAGAGTGCTCTCTGAGCTTAAGCCACATTGAATAGGTAAAATATATATCTGGCATGCAATATAGGATCAAAGGCGTTCTTTGAGTTTAAGCCATCTTGCCCATAAAAAATCCATATATTATAATACTATGATACTGTAAACCCCTTTAATGACATGTCATCTATCTTAGCTCTAATGATAATATAGAGCATGGACATAACTTGTTCACATTCCCTTTGTTATATTTCATTATTATGCATTAAACTTATTATATATACTCTTTTAATCGTACGAAACATCGCCAAGTATCATTTTATGTGTAAATTGAATTCAACTATGTGTTTCTGTAATACCCTCAAATATAATTAGCATTAAACCAATTATATTAGTAAATATTACAAAATATATCTTTATTAAAATAAATCAAATAAAACTTTTCATTATTGCATCATGACTATAGTGACTATTTTTTTTAAAATCAAAATATAGAAGAATAATAAAAGAGAAAAACCATATGACTTATCTATTACACTAAAATACTGCATAATACAAATCTTTTAAAATATATAAAAAACATTTAATGACTCTTTGGTGTATCATCCACCCTAAAACGAAGTTTTATTTAGTAACTCTTCCTTTGGGCTCTCATTCTTTGTCAACAATACCTAACCAGCTCCAATTTGTATGTGAAAAATACTCATATGCTAAGCAACTCGTGCTTAGCAATATATATGCACATATATGTAGAAAACATCATGAACATAACAATTTCCATATATACATATATCATGTCTAAACATTTCTTTTTATATGCATCACCAACATATAAACTCTCATTGCATTATCTCACCTTAATTAGTATGCATTTAACAACTCATAACTTGAACTCCTCTAACCATGCATTCTTACTACTTCATGCATCGACGTATATAGTGATAACACCCTTAACCTAGTGTATGAACATGCATCTCCTTGTACCACAGTGCACAATTTACTATACTCACCATTATAAACATGATCAATAGATAATTTATATAAATCATTAATGCCTAACCTTATAACGTCCATAATAGGTTCGTACAAGGAATATCATCTCATTCAAGTTCATGTCAATTGGGTAATATCCATATTCATTTACTTTATAGTATGACAGTAAAAGAGGGATACCTTTTAACCATATCTTGTATCATGTGAGAAGCAAACCAGCATAATATATATATATATATATATATATATATATATATATATATATATATATAATCATGCATCGATATTGCTTACTAGCATATCACAATCACATGGTATATAATTTAAGCACTAATTAATCATTTTCATTTTTACCTTATCCATTGTAACATATTTCATTAATATACTCATCCAAAACTCTCTACATGGACTATTTGGATATGAGTTGTGAGCAGGGGCTGTGATCATGTGTACCCATCCTGGCTCTATAAGTCAAGAGCATTCTCTAAGCTTAAGCCACCTTGATTGAGTAAAATATACATATCTTGTATGTATTATAGGATCAAGGGCACTTTTCGAGCTTAAGCCACCTTGTCCTTAAAAAGATACTTATATCATAATTCTATGGTATCGTACGCCCTTTTAATATCATGCCACCTATCCTATTTCTAGCCTTAGTATAGAGCCTGGGCATAACATGTTCTTTTTTCCTTTATTATACTTCTTACAACGTATCCATCATAGAACATTTATACCTTAAACATATGGAAACTCATTATATCCCAATCATGTGTTAACATACATGAAAACATATCATATCATTTGCATATTTAATTTGTTATACACATTTAGGTGCTCACACAAGTTGTAAATAGTTGATCATCATTTCATAACCTCATGCAACCAAATGAGTCACGAATACACAACCACCTCATCAGGATCTTTTACATGCTTACATATAAAGATTCATACAATCGTATCATCAAAACATAATTCATATCATAAACCTTATACACAACAAATATCTTCACGTATTAATCTCATGTAAGACTTTATGTAAATGTGTTGTTCATAATTATGATTCATCATAGAAAGCACATGTACATGACCATCATATTTCATTAGTGACGAAAAATCACATGGAATTTTAAACAGGTTTCACAGGTATGAACTACATATTCACGACTGTGAAGGTCTATTCATGGGTACCCTTATCTGTGAACCAAACCATGAATTAGGTCGTGAAAGCTTCTATCCATAAATTGCACATTTTTTCATGGGTGTGCAGAATTAGTCAGGGGCGTGACTTTTGTGATTCACGATCTTGAGTTAAAGTCGTGACTCAAGCCAAGACACATTTTGCCTGAAATAGGCAATTTTGGATTGATGATTCACGACCGTGAACCCTATGTCATGGGCGTGAATCTAGATTTTCCAACAATGAAACCATAAAACAAGGCATTTATTACATGTTACATGTAAGAGCTCTAATAGTTGTCCAATGATAACCTCTTCTTATCAAAACTCTTAGCAATTCATGCATTTAAATATACTCAAACATCAACTAAACATATAATCATTCCAATTTACCTTTTTGTGCTCATTAATCAATCTAACAAGTATTTATGATTCCATATCCATTTATGCATCCTTACTTGCCTCTTTCGACTACTTGAGGCATCCTCATTCAACATGCACATAATTGCACCTATGTTATACTTATTACAAGGTTTTCTTCCAAACTTTCTTATCAACATATCATGCCTAACTTAGCAATTGTTCATATAACATTCATTTCCCATGTACTCATGACATTAAATACTTTTTCATGTTCATTATAACCATTAATCAACATTTATAACATTCATAATAACTCATTCTAAACATCTTTAGCCATCATGACACTTTTCCTTATATACTCAATTTCTCATGACATTCAATACACTTTAAAATTAATTATGATCAACAACTAATATTTATGACATACCTAGCACTTAAGGCCTCATTTCATACAATTAGAAGTTTCATCCTATAATTAACATATTTTCATGCCACTACCCACACATTAAATGCATTTTAGCATACAAAGACTCCTCATCTGAAATTTAAATGCAACATATATACATACCTCTATGGAGCCTTAAAACTCAATGTAATACCCACCTAGCTAATCAGGATTACTCCCAATTAATTAGGCGAATGCTACCGGTTACTATTTTATGAAACCTGTGAAATTAAAACTTTTCTTACAAAACTAATTTCATAAACCTTGATCCCTAAGGATCCCTTTTATAAAATACCAATTTAGCCTTAACTGGCCCACTGTTTACAAAAATACAAGTTTAAAATTAAATACATATTCTTTAACATGCAAACTTATAGAAAACATAAAACCTAAAACCATGTCATGTACAAAAAATGAGGATGACATGTATCACTGACTCTTAAAATGGGCACTTCTTCTCTTGAGTTAACTCCAACTATCCCTTAGGCTTCAACCTACATCCAGAAAACTCACACATTAAGCTATTGAAAGCTTAGTGGTACATATAAGCATAAAAATTCAAGCATGCAACCATGCAATTCGTATCATGGCGTATTATGCATGTTCATGTATACTATCATACCATAAACATTATCCTAATGCATCACAATACAATCACCATATCTCATATAAACATTGCACATAGAAAACTTTCTCATATAACTGATTCATAGTAAACTTACCTCTTCCATTAGTTCATCTTATTTTACTCATGACTTACCACTTTTCCAATTGTTGTTTCCTTTTTATAATTGTTTTGCTTTTGGCCAAAACTTACCATAATTCCCTTTTTAATCTTTATTCGCCCAAAAATTACCATAATTCCCTTTTAAATATGTTTTCACCCAAAACCTATGATAATTCATTTTTCAATATATTTTCGCCCAAAACTCTAAGTCGGACTATTCGGATGAGGATTGTGGAATAAAGGCCTTCTCAGAGCTTCAACCACTCTGTCAACTAATTGTTAAAGCTCATTTGAGCTCCTCAAGCTAAAGGGCACTTTGACTGAGTATAAACCAGCTCAAGGGCAATCTAGGTTGAGCTTCAATCACCTTGTCCTTAAAATCATATGGAAGCAAGGACCAATGGCGCTCTAACCTGAGCTTCAGCTACCAAGGTTTCAGATAAAAGAAAATTCTACAGTACTGTAACCCTCTTAATGATATGTCATCTATCCAAGGCCAAGTCCTAGATTAGAGACAAAGGCATTTTTGTTTCTTATAACTTATTTCTTTATCCTTTACCTCATATCTATTTTAATACTATATACACATAGAACCATTCTCATAACATCATCATATTCCTTTTACATTATCTACGTCTATTTAAAAGCAAAACCACCACATCTCGATTAAAACCATACACTGCATATGTAAAATAATAGATAATTCACTGGTGTGAATTACATGTTTATAGGCATGAAAGACATTCACTGGTACTCCCTTACCCATGAACCAAATTGTGACCATTCACATGAAAGCTTTTATCTCCATAAACACTTTATTCATAACCATAACTATATGCTCACATGTATGAAACCAAGCATTTATGAATGTGGTTCAAACTGATGGTGAAAAATTGAAAATAGATGTTCATGATTGTGACTACATGTTTAGGGGTGTGAACCTATACATTTACAACTTTCTTAGCCATGACGTAAGGCGTGAAAGCTTCCGCCCGTTTTAGTCATTTTTTGGGTTCATATTTTGCTAACATGACTCCTTTTGTCACGGGTATGAAATATGTATGTGTGCTATATTCATAAGCATGATAACCTTATCACGAGCACGAATTTCTGGGTTTTCTAGAAATAAAAATATAACATAACAAAGCCACATGCAAGGGTCTCTAAGATTGACCAATGTCAATCACTCCTATCAATATTCAACCACATATCAAGCTAGCAACATGCCTTTAAGATAAAAAGGAACAGTCATAACACATTTCATGCTAAAATCTCTCTTAAGCAACACTAACATAACCTATTTTCATGGCATTTCTAGCAATTATACCATACCAGTAACATGTAAAAATGTTTCAAAACCACATTAATCACATTTTCATTGCATATAACACAACAACATGCAAAATAATTGAATTAATATGCATATATGTACTAAGCTTAACAATGGAGCCTAAACCCTTCAAGCTTGCCTAGCTCTTGTTTGTTCCTCACCTATACTTCTATATTCTATCAATAAGAAAAATGTCCTATGAGGTATTTAATCTCTAGAAAAATGAACACCAAACTCTCCAACCTCAAGCGTAGGTTTCACCTCACCCTTTCACTTACTTACCCCTTCGTTATCTTTGAAAACTTTGTGAAAAGAGAGAAAATAAGAAGAAAATGATGAAAGAAAGAGGTGTAGTTTGAGATGAAGGAATGTAGGGAACATAAGGTGAATATAGGTAGTAGAATAAGGTATAGGAGAGAGAGGAAATTGCAGAATCTGCTTAACAACTTTGTTGACCATTGTCACGGGTGTGAAAAAATCTTCACAGGCATGAACACTATCTTATCACAACCGTGATAGACGTTTCATAAAAAAGACCTAACACACAACATTCATGGCTGTGAAATCTTATTCATAGGCATGAAAACATCATTCTAGCTATTTCTAACTTCTCAAACTACTAACACTCACTCACAATAACCACCTAACTCATCGACCCTAAAAACCAGGCGTTACACTCAAGCTTAAATCAACCTTGTCTCTCTCTTTGGTGATCTTTCCCACCCTCTCTTGTAATTCCCATCACATAGAAACATTACCTTTAACATCTTTGAGCCATAAACGTAAGCACAAAACTATTACCAAACCCTTAACATTAACCTTCAAGCTAACCTTTTTATTAACTAATCCCATTCAAAATCATGTTTTTACTTGTTATCAAGCATTCAAGGGAAGTTTTAACCATTAAACTTAAACTTAAAATGAAACCCTAACTGATATGAAAATGGTTCTTTATCCAAAATGGATTCAATGTGGAAAACATATATGAAAATTGCTTACCAAAAATGAAGAAAACGCAACTTAGATGGTGGATTTCAAACTCCTCTTCCTTCCTCTAGGTCTTTCTCCTCAAAAACACAAATCTCCCTTCAATTCTCTATCTCAAAAACTATGTAAAACTTGATCTTTGATTTAGATTTAGTGTTTTAAGTCTTAGAATCAAAGGAAAACAAAGGCATTGATCTTTGGTATGAAGGAAAAACAAAGGCTAGGATTTTCTTTTGTGTTTTGGGAATATGAGAGAGAAAGAACAACTATTTATAGGCATGACCCGATCTGGCACAGGCGTGAAATGTCTCAAAACATTATTCACAAGTGTGAACATAGAAATATCACTTTTCTCAACTTTTCTTTACTTTTTCCACATACCATAACCCTTAATCACATATTTATATTTCCTTAATATGTCTCATTAACTAAGCCCTAATTAGCTAGCATTACATTTCTCTCCTCTTTAAAAAATTTTGTCCTCAAAATTTACCTGGTTAATAAATATGTATCCTATGAGTACTAAAATCTTATTACCTTTATAACTTCTTTATGTAACTCTGAGTTGTAACATCAATAATTAGCATAAATTTTCTCTGTATCCCCTTTACATGGTTAAACATTGAAATCATAATGAATTCAAATGTTTGGGATTTTTTGCTTTCTTCTAGAAGACTTTGACATGATTATGGATCCTAGCTTGGTTTGAAGATATCTAATTCTTGAGAGATCAAACTACTCTGATTCACTTATTCCTTATTAAGCCCTTTTTTGTTATCCATCCTTTTGACTAGTAGCATTTCAATAGATATAGTAAGTCTGCTCTCTAGTGCCCATACTACATCTTATTTCTTGACATTACTGATGTGTTTTAGAAAGTAACTCTTGGCTTCTCTCTTTCTACCTTTATATCATACTTAAATCTCTTTTCCTTAAGGGATTTATTTTACAGCTTTATTTCCCAACTTAAATTTCTATACTCCCTTGATCCTTCTATGCTTATTCCAGTTTAATGCATAACCCTATTAGTTTCTCCATCAACTTACTCTATATATGCATTCCTTCTTGCTCTGTTACACTTGTGGTTTACAATCTAATTGTATTCTTAAATCAATCATTATTGATTCTTCTGATCTATGTTTGACTCTTTTGGTGGAGAGAAACCTCAATCATCTATGTTAGTATAATTGTAACAGTTTTTCTCACATATCAATGTTCACAATGTACCTTCATTAGTCTCTCATTAACCATTAACCCCAGTCTCATATTGAATGTTTCAGCTTTTGAAGCTACATTTATGTATTTCCTTATAGAATATCAATAAACCATGCAAATATCTTTCACCATTACCTACACCATCTTCTAATTTTGTAGATTCTATGATTAACTTTCTTTTTATTTTCACTGGTTATTGTCCCATACAATGAGAATGAGTCCATTGTCAATTGTATACTTTATGTTGGAACAAAATTCAAATGTGTTAGCTGAAGCCCCTTTTTCATCTTATTTCATAAATATTTGTGTACCTTTGTTCACCCCTTATACCATGTTCTATAAAGATTCTTAAGTTAAACTTTTTTCTTTGTCTCTTTATGATTATTCCTGGACCATTGATTATAGATTTTTCTATCATCTATGGTTGTATTCCTTAATTTGATATGAACGTGTGATATGGAATTCTGCTAGCACCTTACTTGGCAATTCTTTAAGTTGTACTACCAATATTTTCCATCAATCATCGACATTTGTATCATTGTATCAGAATTGGATCCTTTCGAAAATAAACCCATGCCAAACTTAACATTTTTGTCGGGTGTCCTTTTACAAGACATCTAAATTACATTATTCATCTTATTCCCTATTAGCATTTCTCTTCATGTTTGGTTATCTTTCTCAACTTAAACTTTATATTTCTATGACATGGATAATGACACCGATCGAGTAATTCATCTACCCCCAATTTGTATCATTCATTAACTTCTGAGGATTCTGTGACTAACCTCCCCTTTAAACATTTTAGTTTATTACCTTATTCTTGTATACCTATGTTTGTGGTATATATACAAATACATACTTACTTATGTGTATGCGTACTTGCTCAATTCTAACTTATGTTTCCTTATCCTAAATTCTGAATATCATACCCATCTCTTTTTATCATCGAGTGATTTTGGGTTATTATGTCCTTGAAAAAACTTTCCTCCACTCTTTGATGGAATTGAAATCCATCATTGAACTTAGTTCATCGTAATGTGAACCATCATGTCAATCATTGCCTATTTATTTCTTATCCTTAAACTCAGTAGTTGTCTGACCAATTTCTCTTTTCTAGCAGTAGAGATCATATTGCTCTAGGCCTTTTGATATTCCTATTTAATTATGGAAGGAATTTTGGGATGATTTCAATTAAAGTATGAGCACATTTTTATTCCAAATTGCTTCTTAATTAGGGCTCTAAGGTTAACAAGTTGTCTAGAGTTAATAGGGGTATAAATATTCCTTTTTTGGTGGCTGAAACTATCCTTTGAAAAGCCACCTATAAAACTTAGAGATTTTAATTTTTTCCTTTTGGCCGTAATCTCCAATTTCATAGAGAACTAAACTCTTATCTAGTTTAAGGTTGATCAAGTTCTTAGAGTTTTCATTATGAGATATCTATTTAATTCTATAATCTTTTATATTTCAAGTATTTATATATTCTCTAATATGATGTTGATATAATTGCTAGTTTTGCATTGAATGCACTTCAAACAACATTATTTCTTAAAAGAAGTATAAATACAGTCATTTATGAACTTCCAACAGTAAGGCAACATATTATCAATCATATAATCTTTGTAAAACCATTATGCATTTATTCAAACTTCATCTATTTACAATCTTTGTTGTGAAAACTATTTTTTCTCAATTTATTGAGCTCATTTGGTTAGAAAAGTACTTTCATTCCTATAATCAAATACTCATTATTGGGTGTGAGTGATTTGGGTTGTGAGTGAAACACTTGTAAAGATTTTTATGTTAGCCATAAAAAACACAAGAATTTGATTGTTGTGTTAGCCATTAAAACACAAGGGTTGTTATTGGGTTAGGTGTTGGCCAAGAGAGTAAAAATCCATAGTTGGGAGTGAGTTAGGAAAGCTCCATTGTAACACTTTAAGTGTTAGTGAAATACCCAATTGAGATTAGAGAGAGGAGTAGGGTTTGTTAACATCCAAACCTCTATAAATATTGTGTCTCTATCTCTCTATTTCTCTTTTATTTATTCTTAGTTGTTTACTTGAAGAAAAAAATTTATTTTCCAACCAATTCAACCCGCCTTAGTTATTATTTTGGGCAATAATTGGTGTCAGAGCCGAGGTCACGAGTTCAATTCCTAGTGGGAACAATTATTGATGGGAGATTGTTGGCTAAGGTGTGGCAAAAATTGTCTCATGGCAAAGGCTCTAGTGTTGGGTCAAGTCACAGTTGAATACCATGGGCGTTTCGCTTGTAGAAGATAAGGCTAATGGTAGCACCTTCCTTATCACCAAATGGTTTTAGGTGAAATAGTAAGTGTCTGAAGTCCACAATATACTACCTTCCATTAGATTTAATTACTATGTGGAATGAGATGAAGAAATAATTTTTGGAGAAAATTTTCCCTGCATTTCGTGCTACAATCATTAGAAGGAGATAAGTGGAATTCATCAATACTAAGGCAAAACCCTTTATAAGTATTGAGAGCATTTTAAGCAACTTTGTAATGCCCGATAATTTAGGCCACGGTCGCAGTTGACCGAAATCCGGCACGCCGAACCGATCGGGTCTAAATTCGGACATGAAAGAAAGAAATTAAAATAATAATAAGATGTGAGAAAAATATTTTGGATATTATTAATTGAGAATTTTGAAGTTTGGAATTAAAATTGGGAAACAAATAATTTTTCGCTGAATGAAATTAGAAATTGCAGTGTTTTTGGCACAAAAATTATAAGAAGGCATAAAAATGGAATATTCTTTATCTAAGGAAAGGAATATTCTTTTAATTAAAATAAAGTAAGAGTGATTTAAATTAATGGACTAATGGGAAGCAAGATTAACAACTAATCCTAACCACCCACCTAATCTAACTATAAAAAGTCAAATTTCCATTTTTTTTTACCATTCTTCTTTTTCATCTTGACCAAACTCATTTCTCTCCCTTTTCTTCTTTTTTTGTCGTGAAATCCTCCTCCCCCATTTTTCTTCTTTTCTTTCTTCAAATAAAGCTAAGATTAAATGGAAAAAAGATAGGATTAGGCAAGATCATGAAGAAAGTGAAGTAAAGTGAGCAAAACCAAGGAAGAGGAAGGGATAAAGGAAAAGAAAAAGAGAGAAAGAAGATTTTAGCCATTTGTAAGATCATCAAATATGAGTTTAGATTTTCCATCTCCTTACTTTCTTCTTCTCTTTTCTTTGAGTTTGGGGTTAGTTGCCATTATAGCTAGAAAATTAGGGTTATTAGTATGCTTATGGTGATTAAGGGTGAATTAGTGTGATTAGTGTAAAATTTATTGTTAGGGCAAGGAAGTGAACAACCTTTGAACCAAAATTAAAGGGGAAGTAAGGGCAAGGAAAAGGCTATCTAAGAGGAAGAGAAAAGTGAAGAGAAGTAGACTTTGAGGTATGTACATTTGGCAAAAATTCAATATAGAAAAGTATTGATTTTGATTCTGTGATTTTGTAAATTTATGTATGAAATTATGAACATTTGATTGAGTGATTAAATGATGCCATGAATGTGAAAATAAAAACTAGAAAATGAGGTTGATGCATGAAAATGGAAAATGTATGAATTATTTGATGTGCTGGAAAATTCGTCTTATAAACAGTATCTAGTATTTTCATCATAACTTGAGTTTTGGAAATCATTTCTGAGTGATGATTGTTGGGTTGGAAATTTAAGACATAGATCTTAAACTTTCATTCAGACCATTAGATCTGAATAGGCCTGGAATTAGGTGAAAAATGGACTCAAATTTGAACTAGAAATCTATCCAGAAAAAAAACTGGGCATATTGCAGTGAACGTAGTTTAGGAGAAAATTCATAACTTTTGCTAAACATATATTTTTAATATGATTCTAGTTTGAAATTAACGATAAGATGTGTACCTACATTTTTATAGTTGATCACTTGTCCAAATTGCATCTAAAACGGGATGACAAAGATAGATAAATATAAGGCAGAATTTTGTCCAGTAAAATACTGGACAGATTGTAGTGAACGTAGTTTAGGATAAAATTCATAACTTTTGCTATAAAATTCTTTTTAATGTAATTCCAGTTGGAAATTAAAGATAAGACATGTACCTACATTTCATCGCTTAATACGCCCTTCCTCATCTCTAGGTGCCTAGGTATCCACCGTAAGCCTTTCCTCGTTTGAACCTTGCCCTTAACTTTAAGGCTATGCCATCCTAAGGTGCCGACGTTACGGGGCTATTTTGCTGAGTTCCTTAGAGAGAGTTGTCTCGTGCCCCTAGGTATTCTCTACCTACCCACCTGAGTGAGTATGACAGCTAGCGTTGATGCCCCAATCGAGACTACGATCGCCTTAGACGTAACGAATTGAGAGATGGTGCAGAGCCTACTGAAGACGACTCAACCACCACCTCCATCATCTGATGAGTACAGATGCGATGCTTTTCGGATGGAATGCGATGCAGCTTCCCTGCTAATCCTAAGTACTCAATTGTGTTAGTTTATCACTTGACCAATTTCCATCTAAAAATGGACGAAAAATACAGACCAATATAAGGAAGAAATGCTGTCCAGAATAGGATAGCTTGTAAAAAAATGTATTGATTGTGAAATTTTGTGATAGAAAATATATTAATTGACTTTTCTTATAGTTATAATGAATAAATGAGCAAGTTTGAGGTTGTAAAATATTTAATGGGAATTATTGCATTTATGTAGAGTTTATATTAATGTTACCTACATAATTTATGTAAATAATAATAAAGGTAACAAATATAATTAAGCCCTATAACATCTAGTTGAGAACTAGATATTAGGATAAGTTGGCATGCCAATAAAAGGGTAGAAATGTAGGCACTAAAAATAATAGTGCTGTGATTTAATTTAAGTAGGCACTAAGAAATAGTGCTGAGTTTGAAATTACGTAGATACCAAAAAGGTGCTGAGTTATTATTGGAAATGTAGGCGTTAAACGCTGAGTTATAAAATAATTATATAAGCGCCGAGTATACTGTCGGAGAGCAGAAACCCTGTATCCAGTGTTTAGTTCTGGTCTAAGATGTCGTGGGCTATTAAATAAATATATATATATATATATATATATGAATTATGAAATTGATATTGTAAATTTTATATCTTGAATTGTTAAGAAATTTCAAGCATGCTTAATGAATGAAATGTCATAATTGATGAATTAAATATTTTTGCATGAAGAAAATGGTTTTATTATTAATTGAATATTTGACAGGCTTAATAAATTAATTGTAGTTTCAAAAATTTTATTTTAGAATTATTTATGTAATTATTGGATAATTGCCAAACGTACCATTAAGCTAGAAGCTTAACGCGTGTGTTTCACGCGCAGATAAATAGAAGTAGCTGTTCCGATAGGGCGACCGAAGAAGAGGGAAACCCCAATATCAGATTGCCGCAGTCTAGTTCTTTTTATATGTTTGAAAATTATGTTGTAAAAAAATTAAATTCTAAGAATGTTTTTTGATGTAAATCTGTGGCATGTAGGATTTATAAGGAATGAATTTTGTAATTTTATAAATCTAGTATTATTTCTAAATATTATGGTTTAATTGCATGAGTTCTTTTAAATCAAACTATTTCCACCACTAGTTATATATTTAAATGGAAAAAATAGTAATAAATATTTCGCTAATAATAAACTCGAAAAAAAATTATTACAATGATTTGAACATTGGTTGTAAAACAAATGAGCTTATTAGCACTTCCATATCCTATTAACATTTAGTAGGGTAAGGGAGCATTACAAACTTTGTGCTAGCTATCCACATCACCAACTGTAGAGATTCTACGTATTTAGTACTTCTGTGAAGGGTTGAATCTTCAAGATATATACATGTTAGATGTAGCTAGTATAGGCACTTTGGTAAACAAAATCCAATGTTTTCTAGGGAATGGATTACCACCATGGATGCCAACACACAACTATTTGGGTATAGGCAAGAACCACTCCAAAAAGGGTGAATGAGGTAAGCACTATATCCCTTGAACATAAGGTTGATGCACTAACTTCTCTTGCTCAACAGATGGTCGCAGATAATATACAACAAGTGAAGACATGTGGTAATTGTTCTATCACAGGGCATCCTTATGACATGTGTCCTACACTTCAAGATAACCCATCTGAGCAAGCAAATGCTATTGGTGGATTTCCAGGTCAGCCTCAAAGAAAAATGTGATCCTTATTTAGCAACCTATAATCCTGGATGGAGGGATCATCCCAATTTTAGCTATGGGTCTAGGGGATGAATCGAAGACCACGTGTGTAACAAGGTACGGTGTTTATGAGTTCCTTTTTATGCCATTTGGTCTCACTAATGCACCTGCTACCTTTTACACTCTCATGAATAAGCTTTTCCATCCCTACCTCAATCGGTTTGTGGTAGTATACCTTGATGATATTGTGATATATAGCCGGACTATGGAAGAAAATCTTGAGCATTTGAGGAAGGTGTTCGAGGTTTTCAGGGAAAATGAGCTATTTGTTAAGAAGGAGAAATGTTCCTTTGGCCAAGATGAGGTGATGTTCTTGGGTCATAGGATAAAGGATGGGAAGCTTATGATGGATGGAGACAAGGTGAAAGCCATCCAGGAATCGGAACCTCCTAGTAAGGTCCCCAAGTTAAGGTCTTTCCTTGGACTTATGAATTACTACCAGAGGTTCATCAAGTCATACTCAGTAAGAACAACCCTATTAACTGACCTATTTAAGAAGAATAAGACTTGGGAGTGGACAAGCAAGTGTCGAGCCTCGTTCGATGACTTGAAGAAGGCCATTAGCGAAGAGTCGATGCTTTGCCTACCAGACCCCTCCAAGATATATGAGCTGTATACAGATGCCTCAGACTTTGCCATTGGTGGAGTATTGATGCAAGAATGACATCTGATAGCATATGACAGCCGTAAGCTCAATGACACCGAGCGCCGCTACACGGTGCAGGAAAAGGAGATGACCGCTATCATTCATTGTCTAAGTGTGTGGCGACACTACTTGTTAGGTTCTCACTTTGTGATCATGATTGACAATGTAGCAACCAGCTACTTCCAGACTCAGAAAAAGTTGTGTCCTAAGCAAGCTTGGTGGCAAGACTTCTTGGCAGAGTTTGACTACAAGCTTGAATGCAAGCTCGGTAAGGCCAATGTGGTGGCTAATGCGCTAAGTCGAAAGGTGGAGTTAGCAACCTTAAGTAGACCAAGTAGTCCTTTGCTAGAAAAGATCAAAGAAGGGTTGAAGTATGATGCTCTGGCTCAAAACCGCATATATGTACCTAAGTGGGGGAACTTGAGAAAAGAGCTAATCAAAGAGTGCCATGAGTCACTATGGGTTGGACACCCAGGTATGAGACGCACCCTTGCCTTGATCAAGTCTATTTACTATTGGCCTCAACTACGTGATGATGTTGAAGCCTATGTAAGAATTTTCCTTGTTTGCCAACAAGACAAAATGGAGTAGCATGCACCCGGTGGGTTGCTAGAACCACTACCTATTCCAGAGAGACCATGGGAGAGTGTCTCAATAGACTTCATCACTTTCTTGCCAAAATCAGAAGGCTTTGGTAGCATAATAGTAGTCCTTGATCGCCTCAGCAAGTATGCAACCTTCATACCTGCCTCGGCGATTGCACTGCGGACGAGACTGCACGGTTGTTCCTTAAACATGTTATGAAGCATTGGGGAATTCCATCTAACATCGTGAGTGATCGAGACCCATGATTTACTAGGAATTTCTGGATAGAGTTGTTCAAGTTGTTGGGATCAGACTTGAACTTCTCTACAAGCTTTCATCCGCAAAGTGATGGATAGATGGAACGTGCCAATACACTACTAGAGCTCTATCTCAGGCACTTTGTTAGTGCCAACCAACATGATTGTGCTAAGTTGCTGGATGTATCCCAATTCTCTTACAACTTGTAGCAAAGTGAATCCACTAGCAAGAGTCCCTTCGAGATCATTATGGGACAACAACCTATGACCCCTCTTGCTTTGGCCACAAGTTATGAAGGAAAGAGTCCTGCTGCTTTCAAATTTGCTAAGGCATGACATGAGCAAGCTGAGTTAGCCTGAGCCTATTTGAAGAAGGCATCTAAGCAGATGAAGAAGTGGGCTGACAAGAAAAAGAGGATGGTCGAATTTCAGGAAGGAGATTTGGTCCTTGTCAAGTTATTGCCCCAATAGTTCAAGTCCTTAAAGAAGGTTCACAAGGGGTTGGTGCAGAAATATGAAGGGCCATTTCTAGTCCTTAAGCGGGTCGGTAAGGTGTCATACAAGCTACAACTCCCTCCTAAGTTTAAGATCTACCCAGTCTTTCATGTAAGCATGTTGAAGCCTTATTATGGAGACGAGGAAGATGCGAGTCGAAGAGAATCGAAGAGGGTACCCACTGCGGTAGTAACTTCATTTGATAGAGAAGTGGATTCTATCTTGGCAAACCACCTAATTCGGCATAGAGGTGTACCAAGTTATCGGGAATACTTGGTCAAATGGAAGAATGCACCAGCCATAAAGGCAGGCCAGGAACCCGAAGACTCTTTGTGGCAGTTCAAAGATCACATAGAAAGGTTTCAGCTTGAAGGCGCGACGAGGGCATCGCGAACTTGAGTGGGGAAGGGTGTTATGTCCCGCTCAAATTGTCCCTAAAAATCCAAAGAAATGGTGCTACAAGGTGCTGGAAGGTGCTAGAAGGCGTTGGAATATCCTAGAACATGCTGATGGTTCATGAAGGATGTAGAAGTCTCTAGAAGGTTTCAGAGCATCCTAGAATTTGCGTGAATGAACTAGACAATCCTAGAAGACTCTAGAGTTGGCTAGACTTGACTAGAAGGTCTTAGAACCCTGTGGCATGTTGTAGACAAAGCTACAATAATGTAGACACTCTTGTACACTCTAGAATTGGTAGGATCTAGAAACTTGTGGCATAGTCTTAGGCTTGGTGCCACACTATAAATAGGCCTCTTGGCCTTCATTTGTATCATCCTGGGAAATCTTAGAAAGTTGTAAGATAACCTTTCTAGAGAAAGCATTCTTCACAAACTCTCTTGTGTTCTTTCTTTGCTCTTGAATACTCTAAATCTCTAAGTCTCTTTCTAGTCTATTTGGAGTGTTTTGTTGGGTTGGAAGGCATGCTTAGTGCAATAGACCGTGCTAAGTGCCGCATGATTGCTAGTTGAAGTCTAGGGTCATGACATGAAGCTTACTTTTGTTATACTTAACCTTCAATTTTATTTTTTTTTAATTTTTGGTTTTATTTTTACTTTAAGTAACCCTAAGTTATTTTCTTGGTTTTCCCCTCCCGTTGCTACAACTAACCCATTTCTTCCCATAAGCCCCCGTTCAACATCGTGCCTTAGCAATCCATTGTCGGTCATCATTGCATTTCCTTCTGCAGCACCTCGTGATTTCCATCCATAATAGCTCGTGTGACTGACCATTCCACTCCTCTTACTGTTCTTCACCAGATTTGTCTATCACATAAGCTCCGGTCATTCATCCCTTCACTCGTCTTATTGTTCTTCACTCCTACCACCAGTGACACGATATGAGTTACCCACGTCCTATAGGTTTGAGCTCATATCGTTCTTTTCTTCATTGATATACGGGTTTAAGTTTGTTGAGCCATTTTTTTACTCTTGTTTGGTTGATAGATTTAGGATCTTGTGTTATTGGGTTGAATTGCATATTGCACTTTGAAATTGCCAATACCTACATTTTTTGGGATTTGCATTTTAGCTACTAATTGTTAATGTGACTTATTCTAATTAGCTTTAGTGCTTCTATTATATTATTTGATTAATTGGTCTGATCACCTAAGTTTTTGAAATTAATTTGGGTAAGTGTGACCAATTTCCCTTGAATTCATTGACTTGCACAAATTTCATATTATTGTTTGTTATTGCACTCTTTTAGGTTTCATTGTGCATTTCCTTAGTGTTACGTACCTTTGTTTTGCACACATCTCAATTTTCAGAATTTTTAGTGTTACTTACCTTCCCTTGTGGTATTGTTTTATATTCAAATTGACTTTACCCTTAATGGCCTCATATTCAAGAAAAAGAAGTAAAATAGGGAAAGGTAAAGATATGGTGCCTACGCACTTCAATTTGGACATTGCTTGCATGCTGACTTTTTCTTAAATTGAGCACCAAGATAGGTATAAAATTCTATCAAAACTACCTTTGGCTCCATTCAAGTATGTGCATTTTTCAACCTTGGAAGAGCTAGGCTTAACTGATACTTTTATTGCATTGATTGATGGAGCATGTTGGTCTACCTTGTTTAATATTGATTGCCTTGCATATTTAGAACTTACCTTCAAATTTATGTCTACTTCTGAATTTAAAACTGATGATCCAACTCTTTAAAAAAAAATGAGTGATTCAGTTTGGGATGTTAGGTACATGGTATCCATGGTCCATTAATGATTTTAATTTGTTGATGGGATTTATTAAGGAAATGGATGTTGGCACTGTAGATTATAAAACTACTTTTTGTGATTTTCCTGATGAATTCAATGCTTCTGATGTTTGGAGGGAAGTATCATCTGATCCTTCTCCTTAAACCTTAGCAAATCTAAGAGTTCTCACTTGCACTTACCTATTTGGAAATACATCCATTGGTTAATTTCTTGCAATTTTATAGGTGTGAAGGATAGTAGTTCCATTTTTCTAAAATTGAATTTTTTTTTTCTTGTGGTGCATGTAACATAGGAAAAACGTTAATTTGGGTGCATGGATGGCTAACAATTTTGTCCATATTTCTTGTAAAAGGAAAAGGGTTTTGACTGTAGGTTTTTATATCACACATCTTTCTATTCGTATGGAAAATTGACTATGGATTCCACTAATTTATAGTTAGTTTGTAATAATGTTCCATTGGATATGCCTGCTTTGCTACGAATGGAAGTTATGACCAATGTGAATGATAGATTTCAAATAGTGGGGGGCCGATATCTACCCCTAATGAAGGCCAAGAGGATGATGACATGCTCAAAACTGCTCCATCTACATTTCCTAACTCTAATGAACCTGCACCAGTCATTCTCATGGCATTAGTTGCATCTGCACATCACTTACAAAGCCAAGTAAATAGAATATAGAACAATCTTGCTATATATTTTAAGCATGTTGGGTTTCAAGCTCTATATCCTCCTGAATCATCACCCCCACATCCTCTTGGATTCACAACCCATGTTCTCCCTTTCCATAGATGCTTATTCCATTATGTCCTATTTCCATTGCTCCTCTATGGAAATACCTTTCAATTACTCTTTTATTTTTCTCCCAACTTTGTTTGTTGAGCAGTAATTTTATACAATTGAGGACAATGTGTATTTTTAAGTGTGATGGATGAAGCTATAGAATGATAATGAGTTAGTTTTACTTTCAAATGCACAAAATATCAGTTTTAATTTTTGAAAAAGAAAAAAAAATCAACATTTTCCAGATTCAATTTAAACACGTAACAAACTTTTCATTTCAATGATTGTCTTCCTTTTGATGAGTTTTGATTCATGCATATTATATTATCAAATTGAGATCATGAGAGGGATATTTGTTTCAAGTTGTTTGTTTATATGCATCATTTTTAATTTCTCATCTTCTTAGATAATTGATTAAATATATAAGTTTGTTGGATTCAATACATTTTACCTATTTTTCTTTTGTAAACTTTTGAAAACTTAAAGAGCATTTATCATCTTTAAGCTTTGAAATTCTTCTTTCATATGTGTGTGAATTCAAGCATAATAAGATTATTATAAAATTTGCATTCAAAACTGATTGAGACTGCATGTATATATTATGAAGACACTTAAGTGATAAGTAACCCCTTTCAACTTTCTTTAAAATAGCCTACCTTTTATTTATCCTTTAGTCAACCAATTTGAGCTTTAACCTTTTTTTTTTCTTGATTTTACCACATCACAAGTAACATTAAATCTTTTTTTTTTCTTCACCATACATTTTGGCATCTTTGATCACAAGTGTTAAAGAACAAGTAGAGACTATTATAATAACTTTTATAGCTCTTTGTCTATAATCAATTAAGGTGAATCATAAGAAGTTAAGTGTGAAAGTAATATAGCAGTAGCATGAAATTGATTTCTATGGTTTCATTGGGAAAGAAAAAAGAAAGAAAAAAAGTGAAGAAAAAATTTTGATGAATAAAAGTGAATGTGAAGAAAAAAAAGGAAGAATGGAACATATAGAACTTCAGGTGCAGAATATTTGAAATACTTTTGCTAATGTTATAAATGTTTAGTTCACCATAATAACTATAAAAAATTGAATTGAAGTTAAGTATCTAATTCGTTTATTAATCTCTTATGATCATTATACCATTTTCCCATTTTCTGACCCTTCTACCAAGCTCTATTACAACCCAATTAAAGACCTATTGATTTATGTTTAGATGATATTTTTAGGTAATGGAGATTAGATTAAAATGAAAACTTATGGAAGTAATTCCATGTTTGAATATGAGTGCTTTGTTGAAATTTTACCTAAACACAGTGAGTGGATTGAGAGACATCAATGAGAGGGTATTGAATTCAATTATGCTTTGATATTATTGATGTTGTTGAAGAGGATGAGATGCTTAGGTGATGTATGTATTTGATACTATGAGATACTTATGTTTTCTTGATTGTGTTTTGATTTAGTTTTATAATGTGTGTTGGCTAAGCTTATTGTTGTGGAAGATTTTTCATTGGAATATATTAAGTTTGTTTTGTGTTTGCTTGAGGACAAGTAAGAGTCAAGTGCGGGGGAATTTGTTATATATATATTTTGAACTTTTATTCTTGTTATTTTTCTAAGATCTTTAAGTTTGATGTGCTTTTGCCTTACTTTATATCTTATGGTTGCTTCTGGAAGATATGATTTATTTAAGCTTAATTTTGCAACATTTGAGAATTTAATTTGAAGAGGTAAAGTGTGAAAATTCATGTTTAGAAGCTAAGAAAAGATAAAATGAAGGCACATCTTAAGTCAGACCCATTATTTAATTCTAGAAGGAATCTAGGGATGATTTTAGTTAAAGCGTGGATGCATTTTTATTCAGAATTACTTCTTAATTAGGAATCTAAGGTTAACAAGTTGTTTAGGGTTAATAGGGGTATAAATATTCCTTTTCTAGTGGCTGAAACTATCTTTTGAAAAGCCACCTACAAAACTTAGAGATTTTAATTCTTTCCTTTTAGTTGAAATATCCAATTTCATGGAGAACTAGACTCTTATCTAGTTGAAGGTTGATTAAATTCTTGGAGATTTCATTGCGAGATCTATGCTTAATTCTCTAATCTTTTATATTTCAAGTATTTATATATTCTTTGATATGATGTTGATATAATTGCTTGGTAAATTGAATACGAGGCTTACTATTTGATTTGTTACTACAATTACTTGTTAATTAGATTGTCAAATCCCTAATTGTTTGATTTATCTAGTATTAGTAACAAACAACATGGTTGATTATGGACAAGCTATCAACTTATGTTATGGGAATATATGATCATACTTAAATAAATAGAGAATGTGTGTTTATTGGTTTGCATTTGCTATCTTCCTTATTCTTAATGTTGTCACTATGTTGAATCTTAAAACCTTGTTTATGATTGCTTAATAACAGGAGAATAATTAAAGAGCGTGTTTTGATTATCAATTACCTAAGGAAAAGATTGGTCACTATAGTGTGTTATTGACTAGAACTAATGTATTTGAATTAGAAATTGATTTTATTTGTATCAATGATCAACTAAAATTCTCCAAGGATGATATACCTTTGACTAGAGTTTCTCTCATATTGTTTAATCTCATTTAATGTTTATGCTATTTATTTATTTCAGAGAATTGCTTTTAAATTTCAATTTTTAAATCCCCTATTTTATTATTTGTTTTAAAGAAATAAATCAACCAGTTCCTTAGGATTCGACCTTGCTCATCGCTACTACAATTTTATATTTAGAAGAGTAAGTAATTTATTTTGTTAGTTTCGACACCCCATAATGCTTCTTTGTTTACATCTTTCATATCATGTTGTTGAGTCTAACAACTTTAACTCTAACTTCAAAATTGTCATACATATTACCTTTCCTTCTAACCATCCATCTTATTGCTCCAATCCATTGTGTAACTTGATTAAAAATCTTCCATAAAAGTACTGATAAGTGCTAAGGTTACTAAATTACTCATGTAACTATTATTATCTATTACCCATTGTCACTTGAACTATTGTCTGCATGACACTATGGCTTAAGGGTTCCACTCATGGAACATGCCAAATTGTGGCGTGATTGAGGCAATCCCATACATGCTTTGAAAGGACTATTAACTCTCACCCGAGTTGCATCCAAAATGTTGAACCTTGAGGGGTATTCTCATCATTTTTATGATGACAAACAATTAGGCAATAGAGAATTTAACCAAAGTTTGTGTTTTAAGTATTCATACAGGTTAAACTTTCTTTAAACCATTAAAGACAGTTGATGCAAATAAATTAATGGTTAAAGATTGAAAATCAGAAGATAGTCACACTCATGATTACATGTTCATGCACATGAAATAAGTAATGTCATGTCTGTTAACAAGATTTGACACACTCGTGAAGCAAGCATTTCACGTTAGTGAATATAAGAGTCACGCCCATAAATAAGTTAGCTCCAAAAGCTTAAAATTCAAATGGTCATGGCTATGAAGAAGTGGCTACCCATAAAGCATAAACTATCACGTCCTTGAAAGAATACGCAAAATTAGAATACAATGTGTCATGACTACACCACTTTAGTCACGATTTTTCGAGAATGTTCGCACTCATGAAAAGTTGTTAAGATCGAACGAAAAAGTTGTTAAATGACTACATTTGAATTAATTGCACCCCTAAATAACTATATTTTTTTAGGAAAAGTATAAATACAATACATTTATGACTTCTAAGAAAAAGAAAACCTACAATTAAGTCTCTAATCTTTGTAAAGCCTTGTGCATTTAATTGTTAACAATTTTCTTGATTTCTATTTTGTAAACCATAATTTTCAGTATTGTTGAGATTTTTGGTTGGTAAGTGTATTCATTCTTAGAATCAGTTACTTAATAGTGAGCTTGAGTGAGTTGGATTGTGAGTGAATCATTTGTAAGTTTCTTTTGTGTGAACAATTAAATATATGAAATTTATTATTGTGTTAGCCATTAAAACATAAGGGTTTTCTGGGTTAGGTGTGGTATGAGATAGTGAAAATACCCAATTATAATTGGGGTTAACACCCTACCCTCTATAAATCATGTGTCTAATCTCTCTTTCTTTATTTCTTTTATTTTTAGTTTATTTGTCTTTGTGTGAAAATTTTAAGTATCCATTAATTCATCCCCTTTCTTTATGATTGTTTGAGCATCAATTGGTATAAGAACTAAATTTAGCATCAAAGCCTAATCAACACTAGTAAATATCAAAAAATGGCTAATGAAGTATTTCAAAATCTCAAACCTTACTTTAAAAGAGCTAACTATGCCGATTGGAAGTTCATAATGGAGACATATATTGACAGTGAGGGGATCGACGTTTAGGATTGTGCAAGAAAAGAATAGACACCACTAATTAAGAAAGGAGCGGATGGCGAAGAAGAACTCATCCTAATAGACGACTGGATAGAACCATAAAAATGAGCAAATGGCAAAAACAAAAAGGTAATGACAATTTTTGCAAGCTCTGTATTCATTAAAGAATGTGGTAGAATTCAATATTGTCCCACTGCATACAACATAAGGAAGACATTAGAAAATTATCACGTAGGAACCAAACAAATAAAATCTAACACTATAAAAAATAACAAATTAGCTATAGGCAAAATCCATCACTAATGTATAATTGCGATGAATTTTTTTCGTTGCAGTTCTGCTCCTTGCAAAACAGTTAGTGACAAATTATTATTTCATCACTATAACTAGTGATGAAAATTTAGTCACTAGATTTCGTTCTTAGCAACTAATGTGCGAAAAAATCATAAACAAATTTGAGACGAATTTGCGACGGATATTCCAATTGAAATAATGACCAAACTTTCCATTACCAATTTGCATAGAGATTTTAGCGACAAAATGATTTCTCGTCGCTAATTTTCCTAGAGATTTAGCGACAGATTTATTATTTGTCGCAAATGTTTATGGAACAATTAAAGATGGAACATCAATCTATCACTAATATATATATATATATTAATTTTCAATAATTTTGTATTTTTTTCAGTTTTTAATATTATCATATAAAATACAAGTTTTTTTTAAAAAACAAGTCATGAAATAAATAGTCAAATAATTTATAAATTTACATTTAAATTTAGATTTCATATCCTGATAAATATTTGATAATTAAAAATTGTAAAATATTATTAATATAATGTCCTACATGCTATTAAAGTGAAAGAGATCCCTCAGTGGAGGTGGACCTGAATGTTGGGTAGAACAAGACATGTCTTTTATAACATGTCGCATCTCTTAAAGCTCCACACGTATCTCTTCCCAAATCTTCATCTGCATCTCTTCATGAATCTATGCATGCATCTCATTTCGCATTTGCTACATATCTTGCATAATAGTAGCACATAGTTGGTCAACATTAGTGTCTGGTGAGGTGGTAGTGGAGTAAAAGGAGGAGGTACCATTATATAAATGTGGTGCCTTGGTGCCCATCCTATACACTCGCTACTTTTTTTGGCCACTAGTTTCCTCTAAAAATAATTAACTCAAATCTGGTTTGCATGGCTCATTGGATCCCTCCATTAGCTGTGAAGCAGCCTCTCTAAGAGCATGTGCTCAATCCTACAATTCAAATGTTGACAAGTAAAATTATTATAAATTGCATGGGATTAAATGAAAAGATGAACTGTAGAATTTTTTACATATAGAGAATTTATGACTTTAGTAAACACTTGCTGCAATAGCCTTAGACCGTTGGTCCACGTAATCAATTCCTGAAGCAGTATTTCTAGTGTGTGTCGCTTCAAAAAGTTCAATAGGATCTGGTTCATGTCCTAAATCTTTTGTCTGATAGGAAAAAATAAATAAAACACATTAACAACATTATTACAAGTATAACGCATAAATATTAAAAAAAATATTAACATATATGTTACAGACTTAATATTTAAATGAATAAAAAATTAAAATAAAATCTCATAATCAATATACCATCCACATGTTGTGCTCTACCACAAGTATAGAACCCCTTGTATAATATGAGGGGCCTGAACTTGAGCTACCCATCTCACTAAGTTTGTTCTTAGAGGTAATGGTAGATTGCTACCTAAACTGAGGATTGCATCATTCTTTCTTCTAACTCTCGCAATCATATGGGACTCATAGTGGTTTAATGCCATATACTCTTCACCTGCTTAAAATGTCATTATAATGTGATGCAACATGTTGCAACCATCAATGCTTGATTGCACTTTCAAGATCTGGATCCCAAGTAAATTCCTTTTGAAATAGAAAAAAAACCAACATATAAGAATTGTTTTTGGATTTTCTTGAACATATAAGATTAATTATTTAATGCCAGCCTAAAATTTTAGTAGAGTTTTGTATATAATATAATTTACTGGACTCAAGTATAAGGCCTCTAATAACCAATCAATAAAAATAGATTAAATATTTAATATCAAATTGAGTTTTTTCCATAACATAAGTTATCTAACCACAACTATGAGTCCTCTAACAACTAATCAATCAAAATAGATGAAATATTTAATATCAAACTGAAACTTTTGGTAGAGTTCCCCCTATAATATCAGTTACCTAACCTTAAGTATGAGACCTGTAACAACTAATCAATCAAAATAGATTAAATTTTTAATATCATACCCCGTTATATTGTTTCTTTTCTAAATTGAAACGACTTAAGGGGGGCCTCAAACTTTTGATAAATATGTTGTCGGATCGATTTTTTCAAAGATCAAAGAAGCAAAATTTCATTTCAGGTCTGCGACATTCAAAAATTATCTGGAAACAGAAATCCCATATCAAATGGCTAAAGGAGGGCGATAGAAAGAGACCAGATTTTTTCATCTCTCTACTTACTTTAGCTAGAAGATCCAGAAAGAACTCAAAAGAAGTTAGATGTTAAAGATGATGGTTACTTGAGCTTGATATGAAAGAAGGTACTACTGTAAGGCCTCTAATAGTTGAAACCCTTGGTCTACCTACTGTTTTGCTGTTGATATTTCAGAAGAATATGATGATGAGTTCCTATAGTTCATGAAAGGTAATTGTTGTTTTTTCTTGAGGTTGGCCCCTTGTATAATAAGAGTGATAGGCATCTGGAGAAAAGCCTTGGTTTCATGACATTTTGGCAGAATTTCGCTTATAACATAAGTAATCGATCTTACCTCAATTATGAGGCCTCTAACAACTAGTCAAATACAAGAAGTAGAGTTTTATTTATAACATAAGTAACTTGACCTCAGTTACAAGCCAACTAAGAACCAATCAAACATAGCGATTGATTTTCATCTATAATATAGGTAACTTAACTTAAATTACGAGGTCTCTAACAACCAATCAAAAACTCATCAATAAATAACAAAGCTATATGCACCTTATCACATTTTTACCTAATTATTTGAATTTTACCTAAAACTCATACTGATAGAAATCCCTCATGTCATTAGGTAAATTCTTCCATACATGTCATTTATCGCTCAAATGGAGCAAAAAATTATGACTGATAGCCGTAGAAGCCGTATGAGACTGAATAAAACTTTCACTATTATAAAACACAAGTAAACAACACATCCAACATTGACTAAATCACAATTAAAATTTTTCAAGAAATAGGATAATAACATTACATTTGAGGATCGAGATCGAGTCATCAACTACCATTGGTTGACTCTACCACTGATGCCTCAAATTGTAAAGGTTGAGCTAAACCAACAAGTATAATAAGAGATGATATTAGAGATGCAAATGTAAAAAGAGATGATAGTGATGTCTGATGTGGTGTCGATGTCTGTGGTGGTGCTAATGGATGTGGTGATTGTTGTGATGCCAATGGTGATGTCTGCAGTGGTGGTAATGAATATAGTGGTGCTCAAAATTGTCCTCCATTTGTTGCATAATGTTGTGTCACACAAAATGGGGGTATTGGCGGTCAATATGACATAATACTATTATTCATCGATCGCCTTCCTCGATTTGTAGGACCTCCTCCTCTGCCATGTGTTATATCACCAAATGATGTGTGAACTATCTTCATATTAACCACTCAATAACAATAAACACTATCTAAGACAATAATAAATACACATATCTCATTGTGCATTTAAATGAATAATAATAATAAAAGCTACCATAATAGAACAATTTACAAACATATCCAAAGTAATTGAATAATTGTGATCCATACATAATATAAAAAAGAAAATAACATCATTGATGTGCATATTACAACTAATCACTATCATAATTTTTCAAATCCTACTCATTCTCATCAATTTCTTCATCATCATTATCTGATTCAAATTCAAGTTCAAGCTCTTCTCCATCTTCATTAATCACTTTGATGTCAATATATGCACCAGTTGGATCAATCAAATTTTCACTTTCATCTTCTTTTATATCTATATAACGACCATCAATGTCATCTTCTTCGCAAGCTGGAGATGCATTGGAAAGTTGACTATATGTTATTACTTATGGAATTTCAAATTCAACCCTAAGTTTAATTTTGCAAACAGTGAACCACTGACTTCCTTCATTTTTGAAGCTTGGATATGTGATAAAATTCACTTAACATTCTTAAGTTGCAATCACAAAGAGCTCATATCTGTTAAATCTATGTTTTTTATTCTCCTCGACCAACTTATACTGTGGATGGACCTTTGTACCTATATTCAGTGTTGGATCAAACCACTTGCACTTGAAAAGCACAATCTCTTAATTGGTATTGTAAGGTACTCCAAATGTACAACTTCAATCAACCGAACATAATAGTCATTTTCATATGCACTGTAGTTTGAGTCTTTTATGAAAACACCACTATTCATAGTAGTTTTACTAGATCCATACACCTTAGTGTGAAATTTGTACCCATTGACATAATAGCCTGAGTAATACATCATTAGGTAATGGACCTTTTGCTAAGTCCTTTATGAACTAATTTGATAGGTTGTTCATT
This sequence comes from Triadica sebifera, assembly GCA_023653625.1. Lineage (NCBI taxonomy): Eukaryota > Viridiplantae > Streptophyta > Magnoliopsida > Malpighiales > Euphorbiaceae > Triadica > Triadica sebifera. The sequence continues at coordinate 9,646,996 of CM042898.1, read as the reverse complement.
GGATTGTGTGCTGAAAGTAAATAGCATGGAATTTATAAGATAACAATAAAGTAGGGCAATTGTTAATTCCTAACAAGAAAAATTTTGAAAGAAAATGATCAGTACTCACATGTTTATTAAACCAACATGGAAATTCTTTTTCCAATTTAGCATCAATCTCTTTCATAGTAATGTTTGGTAGAGTTTGCTTCAACTCTTCAATATAAATTCTTCAAGGTATAACAACAAATATTAATTTGAATCAATGTATTTGAAAATGTTAACATTTACTAGAAGTTTATGATTAACTTAATAAAATGTCAACTTTAGCTTTATTTTGGACATTATTTTTCTGTTGTCGAAGGTATCTAAGACATAAAATTTACAAGTTAAATCTAACACCAATAATAAGGGATAAGAATAGATGTGTTATTAGATATTACCTCTCGAAAGGATTCATCCATCGATATTGCACTAAACCTGCAATTCCTGCTTTATACGACAAGTGTACCAGTAGATGTTCCATTGAATCAAAGAAGCTTAGAGGGAATACACGCTCAAGCTAATAGAGAATCACAAGAATCTCTTCTTCAAGTCATGCCATGTCATCATTGATTATAACGGTGGATGTTAAATCCTTAAATAACAGGCTTAATTCTATTAATGCCTTCCAAACATTGCTCAAAAGTAGTTCATGAAATGCAATATGTGTTAAATGTTGCATAAATGCATGACAATCATGGCTTTTCATCCCAAACAACTTAAGTTTTCTCATATTAACACATCTAGCCAAATTTGACACATAACCATAAGGGAATCTCAAATTTCATAGCCATTCAAACAAGCCTGATTTTGATTGTTTATCTAGCATGTAACAAGCTTTAGGATATCTTCCCCTTACAAAATATCGTTCCAATTCTGGCCAGCAACAATATGAATTCAACTCTTTTTGAGATTTGTATATGTCCTTTGTTTTTTTATCAATATTCATTACAGTGTTAAAACACATTTTTCTCAACATGCATTACATCTAAGTTGTGTCGAATAAGAAGGGTATTAAAATAAGGCAAATCCCAAAAGATACTTCTCTTCCTTCAACCACATTATTTACAAATAGGGCCATTAGTATTCTCAACGTACATTCTCTAAGTCTAACTGATAAACCTCATACAATATTTCACTTCCGGATCTAATAAGGTGTGCTTCTTTTGTCACTTTCTTATTCTTCATGAATGATGTTTTATTCCGGCAGAATGGATGATCTTGAGGTAAGAACTTATGGTAGTTGTCAAACCATGACTGTTTTCTACTATCTGAAAGAGTAAAAGCATATGTTAGACTCATACAATAAGGACAAGCTAACCATCCAGCAGTACTCCATCTAGACAACATTGCATATGCAGAAAAGTTTCTAATTGTCTACATAGGAGCCACATGCATTTGAAAATTTTGTTTCATTGAAATATTATAAGTCTGCTCATCAACTGTAATGCCCCTTACACCACTTTAGTTCAATAAGATAAGTGAGCATTACCCGACTAGCTAACTTATAAGATTTGTTAAATAAAGTATAATTTTTTTATATAGCAAAAATATTACAAACACCAATATTCAAAATTTTATTTATTTATAAAATATATTATTTTACATCCAAACTATATTCACTAGATTAGTTTTACATACCCCAAAACATATTTGATGAGATAAAACTATGACTTAATTTACAAGGCTTTTAACAAAAAACCAAAAATTGTTTGAAACTTCAAGTTGTTTTCCATTTGGGTACCCTTCTTCTTCTGACAACTATACTATTTACAGTTATACTTCAGAACTTGCGCAAGAGGAAACCACTCACACTAATCTACTAGCTTAGTAGTGCTTCAAAGATAAAAATCTTCTACATATATATTTTTACACATGCCACATATACCACAAAGGTAAATCCACATACTATAATCAACTTATAAGCAATGCTTATACATACAAAAAATATTATTTTCAAGATTAATATTTTTAAATCATTAATATATATATATATACATATATATATATATACATATATATATATATATATATATATATATATTCCATCCAAGCCCGTAATACCTATGTCTGAACTCATGAATAGGAATATGGGGTTTCCCATATTGGGTTTTGAAGATGAATCTCATTCATAAAACGTAGCGAAAAAATAAAATTTTCAAAATCCAAAACAATAATCTTGCTTGTGCCATTAAAACTAATTTATCAAAACATAGAGGTAAGAAATTATACCTTGTAATTTCTTGATTTATTCTTTAAATTTTCACCTTGTTGGATTGTTACAAACCACAACAATCCACTTTAGGATGTCTTTAATGTTAATCCACACGAAAATATGAGAAGAAACTATAAGAGAAATTGTTGAACACAATTGAAAGTGCTAGCAATGGTGTATGCTCAATTTGAGAGAAAATGAAAAATAACTATTATTTTTCTTTTTTGAATTTTCATAATTTTCAAAAACAATTTTCAGACTTTTAAACATTTCAAAAAAAAATTTACCCTAAAACTAGTCTAGGTACAAAGTGCACAAGACAAAGGGAGGGATTTTGGGGTTTTTTGCCTTAATTAGCCAATTAAGGTCAATTAGGCTAGCTGCTGGCTAGTAGCATGTTGGGCAAGCTTGATGGGCAGGCCAACAGCCTAATTGGCTTGACTGGTAGACCTACTGGGCACTCTAGCAGTCCACGTAGTCCCATGGCCCCTCTGAACGATTTTTTTGTGCGATCTCATCGTAATCGGTACCAAAATAATTCTCTCATATTTTTGGATATCATCCAAGACCATTTTACTCATTCTTCACATATCCAATGCATGTCACCTATTAGGTTTCCGATTATATAGGCCACTTAAATTAACAATTAATTTAAGCAAGTCTTAAGCAATATCTAGCAACACATCATGACCCCCAATTGAGTGGAAGTCAGTGGTTTGACTACAAATCTTTTCATGGTCAATTTTCGTGCAATTATTCCTTTCACCATTCTATACCCCACTTGTTTCAGAGTATGGACATGTGTCAACTCCTACTAGACTGACTACTTCATGTTTAGTCCAAGTAATGTTAGTTATTGTCCCTGAGGCTTATTACTTTGTTAGACATGTCATTTAAGACTATCTTCATGACATTTCCATTCTAGTCAGAGATTCCCAAGTAATGACCCTGATAAGAAGCTATGGGTATACACTGATGGGTTTTGAAGAATGAATCACAATCATAAATACAACGAAAAAATAAAATTTTCAAAACCCGAAAGAAAAGATCATACTTGTGCCATTAAAACTAATTTATATAAATATAGAGGTTAGAAATTATACCTTGTAATTTCTTATCTGTTATTCAAATCTTCACTTTGTTGGGTTGTAGCAAACCACAACAATCCACACTAGAATGTCTCTAATGATAATCCATGTGAAGAATGAAGAAGAAACTATCAAAAAAAATGGTTTGAACAAATTCAAAGTGCTAACTTTGAAAGTGTTATTAAGAGAATTTTATTGTGTCTTGAAAATAATTTTTTGTATATTTTTTGCACAAAAAATTATTTTCATGTCTATTTTCTTCCATTTGATGTCTTTTCTATTTGAATCAAATTCAAAGAAAAGATCAAAAGTCAAAAATGGGGAAAAGAGAATTGAATGAACAGTGAATGTGCTTAATGGCCATAATTGGCCTAATTAAGGCCAAATTCACCCGTTGGCCAACGGGAGGAACCAGCGTGCATGCTGGGCCTACTGCGGACTACCACTGGGCAGCCCAGCTGGCCCGCTAGGTAGCCAGTAGCCTGCCTAGCCCGAGCGGGCCTGTGACCCTTCCGATCAATTTTTTCGTGTGATCTCACCACGATCCATTTCGAAATAATTTTCTCATACTTTGGATCCCATCTAAGACCATTTTACTCATTCTTCATATCTTCAATGCGTGTGACCCATTAGGTTCCCGGTTATGTTGGCCAACCCGCAATTTATGGGAAAGTCAATGGTTTGACTACGAACCTTTTCATAGACAATTTCCATGCAATTATTCTTTTCACCATTCTATACCCCACTTGGTTCAGAGTATGGACATTTGTCAACTCCCACTAGACTGACTACATCACGTCTAGTCCAAGTAATGTTAGTTCTTGTGCCTGAGGCTCATTACTCTATTAGATATGTCATTGAAGACTATCTTTATGATATTTCTACTCTAGCCATAAATTCCCGAGTAATGACCATGACAGGAGGCCATGGGTATACACTCCTTCTATCAGGAGTGATGAATCTTTTGTTGGTTATCCAATTACCTTCAAATACCTCAAGTTGTATCCAATCACCACCCTATGAGCAACCTCCTTGAGAAACCAAAGAATAGTGTTAAAATACAGAATCAGTATCCAAGATATCATTAAGTACCTCAAGTCTAAGGATACTTGCACCATTGCTATGATGATATTATCATTGACATTTGAATAGATTATCCATATGATTGTCTCATAGCTGGTCATCCAATGTACTTACCTACACTTAGCAAGCATCCACATGTTAACTCTAAATATCTCATGTTTACAGATTATGAAATCTACTATTTGATCCAATCAAGGAGTGTAACATGTGCTAATCTATCCGGATTAACAATGTCCCATCTCATTAATCCTATAACTAGAGATAATTTAGGTACTAAGATAATTACACATGATAAGAATCTCAATATCATGATCTCATCATGATTTCCTTCATGTTATGTTATGTATCAAGGACTTAATTAATTGATTTAAGATCACTATCAATTCATATATCAAATGAACGTCAAATTAATGAAAAAGCCTTTTATTAATTAAATAAATTTGTACAATAAATGCTAAAGGTGATTGCCTTTAGAGCACTTCTCTAACAAGCTTCCATTTGAAATAAACCCAATCGCCTTTGTATTTAATTCCATAGGTCAGAACATAAGAATCATATTTCTTTTAGGGAAGTGGCTTAGTTAAAGGATTAACAATATTATGATTAGTGGGCACTCTTTCTATCTTTACATCATACCTACTAATGATTTCTCTAATCAAATGGTATCTTCTGAGTACATGTTTGGATCTCTTATGAGACCGTGGCTCCTTTGCTTGTGCAATAGCTCCATTATTATCACAATAAAATTGGATTGGATCAACAATGCTAGGAACCACTCCAAGTTCCATGATCAAATTTCTTTATCAAAACTGCTTCCTTTGCTACTTCAGAAGCAACAATGTACTCTGCTTCAGTTGTAGAATCAGCAGTCGTTTCCTGTTTGGAAGTCTTCCAATTGACTACTCCACCATTTAGTGTGAACATATAACCTGACTGAGATTTTGAGTCATCCTTGTCAGATTGGAAACTAGCATCGGTATACCCGCTCACAACAAGATTTCCATCTCCATATACCAAGAATACATCCTTAGTCCTACTCAAGTACTTAAGGATATTCAAGGTCCGATTGGTATCAGCTCGTGACACTCAGAGCATATAATATATCGGGTCTTGTACATATCATTAACATACATAATTGATCCTATAGCTGAAGCATATGGAATCAAACTCATGTGCGTCTTCTCATTTTGTGTCTTTGGACACATAGTCTTTGAGAGAGTAATCCCATGGGTCATAGGAATATATGTAACATCCTTGACCTTCCCCATATGCATTTCATTGAACATAAGCATCTTTCATACAATTCAATTGAATACGAGCATTTCATACGTATTTTCGTAGGAACAAGTTCATGACACGCACTAGCTACGTGTCCTAGTATTTGGCACTTGTATCGAGTCGCACTTGTGTAATTATAACCTAAATAAGGATGACAAAGTATTAGAAATGAATTGAATAAGGTGACTAAATTAAAGTAAGCAAAATGACTAGATTAAGATTATTAAACATTTACATTGTTAAATTAGTTAAATCGGGCCAAATGATTAAGTTGTATTATTGTGTGAATTAGTGGAATTACATATATATGTAACTAATAATAATAAAAATATAACATATAATGAAAATGAAACAAAAGAGAAATAGAAGAGAAGAGAAAAGAGAAATGAGAAGAGAAAAGAGAAGAGAAAAAGAGACAAAGAGAAAAGGACAAAAAACAAGTTGGCTTTATCTTCATCTTTCTTCCCCATTTCTGCCTTCTTCTCCAGCCCGACTTCTTCTTCAATTTCCTCCATTTCAGACTTCAATTCTTCCTTTTTTCACCTAGTTTTTGCACCAAATTTATCCCTTGCAAGTTCGTTCTTGGTAAGTAATCAATTCTTATTGCTATAGGGTTGATTTGAGTTGCTAAGGTTCAATAATAGGCACTGAATTGCACTCCAATTTTGATGCACATAGAAATTTATTCTGGAAAACTTTAAAACACAAAGTTTGTTCCTTTATGTCTTATATATATGTATATGTAAACGGTTTTGCATGATTTGGTGTATAGGAAGAGAAATCCTCTCTACTGAAACTGGTCAGGGTGTGAACCCTAACCAAGTTAGCTACTGTGTTCTTTGATTTCGAATATATTAAAGCCATTATTTGAAGTATCTCAAAACCTAAAAGTTGTAGATATATGTATTTTTTATCTGTATACAAACTTTAAGGTTCATAGGTCTTGTACATTTGGAGTTATGGGGAATGGAACCGTGACTGTTCCATGGTTTAAACTGCCAACTGAGTACCCTAGGCAGATCCAGAAAATTGTTTGGCTAATTGGAGCTCGGTAGAGCTAGATTCTATAAATAATCAAAGCCACATAGTTATAGGTATATGTATTAGCTAAAATTTGGTACCACTTTCAGCTTAATTGGTTATGTATAGACTAAGTTATGGCCTTTGGAGTTCATACTGGTCCGGAAGTCAATTATATTCTGGACCAGTGCAATGTTTGTTATAATTTGAAGCCCTTAGAAAAATAATTGATAAAAGTGGTAAACATAAAATATGTTCCATATGAACCCAAAGAAGTGTCTGTAAATTTTCATTAAAATAGAACTTATAGATTATAAGATATGATGAACCAAAATGAGTACCCTGAAACTGCCTAAAGGCAGAAAACAAGGCAGAAAACAAAACACATTTAGAAATTCAACAAAATATTGTACGATGATCCAATTGGTCTGAACTTTTAATATGTTCTGTAATTATATGTTATTTATAATTAGGAATAAGAACCAGATTAATTGGTCAAGTATAGAAAAAGTTATAGGCTAAACAGTCCTATAAGGTCACACTGCCTCATAGGAAAAATCTTAACTATTGACATGAACAATGCATATTAATTTGTTTAAGCCACATTAAGTCTCCCTAATCATGAGTTAATCGATTATGTTTTCATATTAGGCTCGCAACATATTGGAGACCCACAAGGAACGGATAGACAATAAGTTAGGGGTCGGAATCAAATGAGAAAGGTGAGTCTAATTATCAATTAAATTATTTAGTGCAAATGAATGTTGCTTGCTATGTGATTCATATGATTGTCATGATTGGTCCTTGATAATATAATGATGGATAATTTGTGACATTGTGGTACATATAAATGGTATACTTGTGGTATATTTGAAGTATATGTTTGACATATGTGATATTTATACATGATATATGTATAGTATATGCAAGGTATATGTGTGGCATATGACGTATATATGTGGTATATGTATATTATATGTGATAAGATACAATGGTTGATGAATGCTTAAATACAAGTGCATATGCATATGGACTAAAAAGGCGTTGTGACTAGTTAATCGATATTGTAAAGCAAAAGAAGAGGCCTATGGCCCAACAAATGTGCAAATGAAACAAATGATCAAGTTAGCTAGTAAATGCAAATGCAAATGTTCACATGGAAACCCGGGGCAATGTATGTTTAACTTGGTCACAACAAAATGAAATAAGCAAAACATTTGCGTACATAAGGAGTAATGATTATATGTTTCAACTTTATTGATATTTATATGATACTGATGAATGGAATGGAATACATGGAATGTATTGGATTTGTGATTTATTATTATGAGTTGTTCGATACTTTAGAGCTCATTTGATGGTTATTCTCACTGAGCCACAACTCATCAATTTGCATCATTTTTCAGGTAAAGAAAAGTGATAGCTCATTTTGAGTAGTGTATAAAAGACATGGAGCACAGGTCACTGGCCGAGCCTCATCACTCTCTCTCCTTGCATTCCACACAAGCATGAAAATATGTCATATGTGTTTTGTATTTACGTGCTTGAATATGTATAGTCAGTTTGGAATGAGTCTAAAAATGAATAAATGAAAACAACTCGAAAATACTTATGTGTAAAGTTTATGTTTTGATATATGTGATATATTATATTGTGGTGAAAACCTCAGTGTTAACTTTGCAAAGTCAGTGAATAATATTACAGGATATGAGACTTGCAAGTCATTGAATGAAATTATAGGATATGAGACTTGCAAAGTCATTGAATTATATTACAGGATATGAAAAGAATTTACTACTATTGTTAACAGGGTATTTTACCTTTCTAGTATGCTATGTATGATTACTTGATACAGGGATAGGTTATACTCAAATGCATAAGATGTGGTGTTACATTTTTTGTATCAGAGCCGGGATAGGTTCCATGGGAACATGCATATGCATAAGAGCATGATAACATATGCATCCTATGTGTTGAACATTATGTAGTGACATAATTTCATTTATTTTAGGGACATCATAAGACATGATTCACCAAGGAGGGAGAGGCCGACTGAAATGCATTCTCATGAGGCATCACCTCATTTTCATAGAGATCAACCAGCGCTAGGAGCTAGAGCTCCAGCACATGCATCACAGTCGTTTCATGCTGAGGCACCCTATGAACACCCAGATCAGGAAGTGAACGGTCTTGAAATGTACAAGGAAAGACGTTATGACAAGCTGAGGAAACATGGTGCAACCGATTTCAATGGCACAACAGACCTAGCAGAAGTTGAGACATGGCTAAAAAGGACATAGAGGGTACTGAATATGATGAGATGTACCCCGAATGAGAAATTCGATTATGCAGTATCCTTGCTGCAAGGAAATGCTTATGAATGGTGGGAGACAGTCCCCGACAGTGATGCACAACTATCGGTGTTGACATGGAATGATTTTCTCCTAGAATTTCAGAACAATTACATGCCTGAAGCATATAAAGATGAGCAGAGGAAGGCATTCCTGAATCTAAAACAGGGGAACATGTCTGTTGCAGAGCACCTTCATGGTCTCTACTGAAAGAGACAAATGCAGGAAGTTTGAGGAGGGCCTCAAATATGAGATCAGAAACAGAATCACGACTACTGATCTTGATAATTATGCCAGACTCAGAGTTGCTACAATCAGAGCTGAACGGTTAATGAAAGAAGCTAGGGAACAACAAATTAAAAGGGCAGCACTTGAGTTCATTGGTGAGTCTAGTAGAAGGTCAGGAAAAAGAGGTAGATATATTCCTGCATAGTCTGGTAATAGAAGTGGGTACTCCAGTTCTAGAGGTCAAGGCATGACTTTCTCTTACCCAGGCAGAGGGCAGAGCCAATATGTTAAACAGAGGCCCATATATAGTCATTGTGGTAGACGACATACGGGCGAATGTAGAAGGCTCACAGGAGCATGTTATTTCTGTGGATCGATGGAGCACATGTATAGAGATTGTCCAAATAGGGCCAAACTAGTAGAGACCAACAGAGGTAGAGGAGTATCTGAGACTACAGTTGAGGAACCGAGGGTCTACCCTACTAGTGGGACACAGGGCATAGGAAGAGGCAGGGGCAGGACTGGTACAATGGGCAGAGGAGTAACCAGATCTGAAGGTCAGAGTTCTAGACCCTCTACTCAGGCCAGGGTGTTTGTTATGACTAGACATGAGGCAGTGGATGCTCCTGAAGTAGTTACCGATAATATTTACATTTATGATATGTTAGTATATGCATTGATTGACCCAGGCTCCACTCATTCATTTATATCATTGCATATGGCATCTAAACTGCATCAAACGTATGAGCCTTTGGGGATTGACATAAATGTGAGTACTCCATTGGGAACATTGGTAGTTGTGAATAATGTCTATCATGATTGCCTGATATGCATTGATGGAGCTAAGTTAATAGCTGATCTGATTTTATTGCCAATATATGAATTTGATGTGATATTGGGAATGGACTGGTTAACTAGGAATTATGCAATAATGAATTGCTTTACTAAGGAAGTAATTTTGGAATCACCAAACTAGCCAAGGGTAGTATTTCTAGGTGAAAGAAAACTTGTGCCTACATGTCTAATTTCAGCTGTAAAGGCATTTCGAATGATCAAAGGGGATGTGAAGTATATTTGGCATATGTGACTGATACTAGAACCACTGATAGCTTGCTTGAAAATATACCAGTGGTAAGGGAATTTGCTGATGTATTCCCAGATGATCTACCTGGTTTACCACCAGATAGAGAGATAAAATTCACTATTAAACTAGTACCAGGAATAACACCAATATCAAGGTCACCCTACATAATGGCCCCAGTTGAGTTGAAAGAACTGAAGGCCCAATTGTAGGAGTTACTTGACAAAGGGTATATTAGACCTAGTGTATCACCTTGGGGAGCTACAGTATTATTTGTTAAAAAGAAAGATGGAACAATGAGATTGTGCATCGATTATAGGCAACTGAACAAAATGACGATGAAGGACAAATATCCATTGCCTATAATAGATTATTTGTTTGACCAGTTGCAAGGAGCCCAAATATTCTCCAAGATTGATTTGAAATCAGGCTATTACCAGCTGAAGGTAGCTGAAGCGGATGTTCCAAAGACTACCTTTCGAACTAGGTATGGACATTATGAATTTTTAGTAATGCCATTTGAGTTGACTAATGCTCCAGCTGCATTTATGGCATTAATGAATAAGGTGTTTCAACCATATCTGGATGGTTTGTGATAGTATTTATTGATGACATATTGGTGTACTCAAAGAACAGGGGAGAACATGAACAACATTTAAAAATTGTGTTGCAAACTTTGAGGGAGAAACAATTATATGCCAAATTGAGTAAATGCGAATTCTGGTTAGATCATTTGGTATTTCTTGGACATGTGGTGTCGTGTAAGGGCATAGAGGTTGACCCAAAGAAAATTGAGGCCATGGTAAATTGGGAAGCTCCTAAAAATATTTCAGAAATGCGTAGTTTTCTGGGTTTAGCTGGATACTACCGCAGATTTGTTGATGGATTCTCCTTAATTGCTAGCCCTTTGACTAAATTGTTAAGAAAGAATGTGCCTTTCAAGTGGACTCCAGAATGTCAGAGGAGTTTCGATGAACTAAAACACAGGCTAACCTCAGCACCAGTGCTAGCTATTCCTATGGGTACAGGTGGATTTACGGTATATAGTGATGCTTCTCACCAAGGCTTGGGGTGTGTATTAATGCAACATGGTAAGGTGATAGCTTATGCATCCAGACAACTGAGGTCACATGAGATCTCATATCCAGTGCATCATTTAGAATTGGCTGCAGTTGTATTTGCATTGAAGATTTAGAGGCATTATCTGTATGGTGAGACATTCCAAATCTTCACAGACCATAAAAGTTTGGGTTATTTGCTGACACAAAAAGAGTTAAACATGAGGCAAAGACGATGGTTAGAGCTATTGAAGGATTATGATTGTACAATTGAGTACCATCTAGGGAAAGCCAATGTGGTAGCAGATGCATTGAGTAGGAAGGCCAGTAGCAGTGTAGCTCATTACAAACATCCTCTTTTCCATATTTGATTCAATTACGATCCATGAATGTTAAATTAAATATGCATGATAGAGGATCACTGATTGCTACTCTTCAAGTCATACCTATGCTAAAGGAGAGAATTAAAGAAGCATAAAGCAAAGTTCCTGAATTATGTGAGAAAATTGATGTGGTAAGGCAGGGAAATAATACAGAGTTTCATTTGCAAAATGATACACTGATGTTAAAGTCACGCATATGTGTTCCAGACACTGAGAACTTGCGTCAGGAAATAATGGAAGAGGCACACAATGCACCGTATGCAATGCACCCAGGGATGACAAAGATGTATCACAGTTTAAGGCCTCATTACTGGTGGCCAAGAATGAAGAAAGACATAGCAGAATATGTTTCCAAATGCTTGACATGTCAGCAGATTAAGATTGAACACCAATCACCAATTGGTAAGTTACATCCATTTCTAGTGCCAGAATGGAAATGGGAGAATATAACGATGGATTTTGTTTATGGATTGCCAAGAACCCCACGGAAAAATGATGCAGTATGGGTAATTGTTCACAGATTAACCAATTCAGCACATTTTCTACCTATCAGATAGGGGTGTACACTCGAGAGTTTGGCAAAATTATATGTCAATGAGATAGTCAGATTGTATGGCATTCCAGTGTCCATTGTGTCTGATAGAGATCCACCGTTTACTTCACATTTTTGGGTGAGTTTACAAGATGCATTGGGAACAAAATTGAATTTCAGCACTGCATTCCACCCATAGACTGATGGACAATCAGAAAGGACTATACATACATTGGAAGAAATGCTTAGGGCATGTTCTATGGAATTCAGAGGTGTTTGGGATGAATATATAGCATTGATTGAATTTGCTTACAACAACCAGTATCATAACAGTATCCAGATGGCACCATATGAAGCATTGTATGGAAGAAAGTGTTGAAGCCCTATCATATGGGATGAAGAAGGTGCACGTACATTAGAAGGGCCAGAGATAATACAAGATACAGTGGATAAAATAAAAGTTGTTAAGAACAAGTTAAAGGCAGCACAGGACAGACAGAAAAGTTACGCTGATCAACATAGAAGGGAGATGGAATACGAGTTAGGTGAAAAGGTGTTTCTTTGTGTATCTCCATGGAAAGGGATAATCCGATTTGGCAAGAAAGGTAAATTGAGCCCAAGATACATAGGGCCTTAAAAAATTCTTGAGAAGATTGGTCCATTGGCTTATAGGTTGGCTTTACCACCCGAGATGGCTCAGATACATAATGTGTTTCATGTGAGCATGCTTAGAAGATACAGGTCAGATCCTAAACATGTACTTAAAGATCAAGCCATTGAGATTGCAGAGGACATGAGTTATGTTGAGGAACCAGTGCAAATCATTGGATACAAGATTAAACAGCTAAGAAACTGAGAAATACCTTTAGTTAAGGTATTATGGCGTAACCATTTACAAGAAGAGGCAACATGGGAAACAGAAAAAAATATGAAAAAGCAATATCCACACCTGTTTTCAGGTATTAATTTCGATGACAAAATTTTTAAAATGAGGGGAGAATTGTAACATCCTTGACCTTCCCCACATGCATTTCATTGAACATAAGCATCTTGCATACAATTCAATTGAACACGTGCATTTCATACGTATTTTCGTAGGAACAAGTTCATGACACGCACTAGCTATGTGTCTTAGTATTTGGCACTTGTATCGAGTCACACTTGTGTAATTATAACCTAAATAAGGATGAAAAAGTATTAGAAATGAATTTAATAAGGTGACTAAATTAAAGTAAACAAAATGACTAGATTAAGATTAGTAAACATTTACATTGTTAATTTAGTTAAATTGGGCCAAATGATTAAGTTGTATTATTGTGTGAATTAGTGGAATTACATATATATGTAAATAATAATAATAAAAATATAACATAAAATGAAAATGAAACAAAAGAGAAATAGAAGAGAAGAGAAAATGAGAAAAAGAGAAAAGGACAAAAAACAAGTTGGTATTATCTTCATCTTTCTTCCCCATTTCTGCCTTCTTCTCCATCCTGACTTCTTCTTCAATATCCTCCATTTCAGACTTCAATTATTCCTTTCTTCACCTAGTTTTTGCATCAAATTGATCCCTTGCAAGTTCGTTCTTGGTAAGTAATCAATTCTTATTGCTATAGGGTTGATTTGAATTGCTAAGGTTCAATAATAGGCACTGAATTGTACCCCAATTTTGATGCACATAGATATTTATTCTGGAAAACTTTAAAACACAATATTTGTTCCTTTATGTCTTATATTTATGTATATGTAAACGGTTTTGTATTATTTGGTGTATAGGAAGAGAAAACCTCTCTCTACTGAAACTGGTCAGGGTGTGAACCCTAACCAAGTTGGCTACGGTGTTCTTTGATTTCGAATATGTTAAAGCCATTATCGGAAGTATCTTAAAAACTAAAAGTTGTAGATATATGTGTTTTGTGTATGTATACCAAATTATAGGTTCATAGGGCTTGTAACGTTTGAGTTATGGGAAATGGAACCGTGACTGTTCCATGGTTTAAACTGCCTACTGAGTACCCTAGGCAGATCTAGGACTAGATTCTAATCATGATCGAAACTGAAAAGTTATATTTATATGTCTTAGCTAAAATTTGGTACCACTTTCAGCTTAATTGGTTATGTATAGACTAAGTTATGGCCTTTGGAAGCCATATTGGTCCGGAAGCCAATTATATTCTGGACCAGTAAACTGTTTGTTATAATTTGAAGCCCTTAGAGACATAATTGATAAAAGTTGTAACATGTAATATGTGCCATATGAACCCATATAAGTGTCTGTAAATTATCATTAAAATAGGACTTATAGATTATAAGGTATGAGGAACCGAAATGAGTACCCTGAAACTTCCTAAAGGCAGAAAACAGGGCAGAACACAAAACACACTTAGAAATTCAACAAAATGTTGTAAAATGATCCAATTGATCTGAAATGTTAATATGTTCTGTAATTATATGTTATTTGTAATTAGGAACAAGAATCAGATTAATTGGTCAAGTATAGGAAAAGGTATAGGCTAAACAGTCCCATAAGGTCACACTGCCTCAGAGGAAAAATCTTAACTATTGACATGAACAATGCATATTAATTTGTTTAAGTCACATTAAGTCTCCCTAATCATGAGTTAATCGATTATGTTTTCATATTAGGCTCGCAAATAAGTTAGGGGTCGGAATCAAAGGAGAAAGGTGAGTCTAATTATCAATTGAATTCTTTAGTGCAAATGAATGTTGCTTGCTATGTGATTCATATGATTGTCATGATTGGTCCTTGATAATATAATGATGGATAATTTGTGACATTGTGGTACATATAAATGGTATACTTGTGGTATATTTGAAGTATATGTTTGACATATGTGATATATATACATGGTAGATGTATAGTATATGCAAGGTATATGTGTGGTATATGAGGTATATATGTGGTATATGTATATTATATGTGATAAGATACAATGGTTGATGAATGCTTAAATACAAGTGCATATGCATATGGACTAAAAAGGCATTGTGACTAGTTAATCGATATTGTAAAGCAAAAGAAAAGGCCTATGGCCCAACAAATGTGCAAATGAAACAAATGATCAAGCTAGCTAGCAAATGCAAATGAAAATGTTCACATGGAAACTCGGGGCAATGTCGGTTTAACTTGGTCACAAAAAAATGAAATAAGCAAAGCATTTGCATACATAAGGAGTAATGATTATAGGTTTCAACTTTATTGATATTTATATGATACTTATGAATGGAATGGAATACATGGAATGTATTGGATTTGTGATTTATTATTATGAGTTGTTCGGTACTTTAGAGCTCATTTGATGGTTATTCTCACTGAGCCGCAACTCATCAATTTGCATCATTTTTCAGGTAAAGAAAAGTGATAACTCATTTTGAGTAGCGTATAGAAGACATGGAACACGGGTCACTAGCCGAGCCTCATCATTCTCTCTCCTTGCATTCCACACAAGTATGAAAATATGTCATATGTGTTTTGTATTTACGTGTTTGAATATGTATAGTCATTTTGGAATGAGTCTAAAAATGTATAAATGAAAGCAACTCGAAAATACTTATGTGTAAAGTTTATATTTTGATATATGTGATATATTATATTGTGGTAAAAACTCAGTGTTAACTTTGCAAAGTCAGTGAATAATATTATAGGATATGAGACTTGCAAATCATTGAATGAAATTATAGGATATGAGACTTGCAAAGTCATTGAATTATATTACAGGATATGAAAAAAATTTACTACTATTATTAACAGGGTATTTTACCTTTCCAGTATGCTGTGTATGATTACTTGATATAGGGATAGGTTATACTCAAATGCATAAGATGTGGGGTTACAATATATCCCCTCTTGAATTGCTTTATGCTAAGCCTCTTTAGTATCTTGTCTATATATGTAGACTGTGAAAGACCAAGCAATCTTTTAAATCTATCTCTATAGATCCTTATCCCCAAAATATTAATTACTTATCCGAGGTTTTTCATAGAGAAATTCTTGGATAACCAAATTTTGACTAATTGTAAGGCATAGACATCATTTCCCATTAGCAATATGTCATTTAAATACAATATAAAGAATACAATTGCACTCCCACTAACCTTCTTGTATACATAAGGTTCATCCGAATTTTGTAAGAAACCAAACTATTTGATTGTCTCGTCAAACCGAATATTCCAACTCATGGATGCTTGTTTTAATACATAAATAGATCTTTAAAGCTTGCATACCTCTTTTCCATCTTTGGATATGAATCCTGTTAGTTGTGTCATGTACACATTCTCGGTCAAATTTCCATTAAGGAAAGTCATTTTCACATCCATTTGTCATATCTCATAATCATAATGAGCAATAATTGTTAGGAGTATCCTTATTGATTTAAGCATAGCTACTAGGCTAAAAGTTTCATCACAGTCAATTTCTTGTCTTTGACGATAACCTTTAGCTACAAGTCTAGCTTTATAGTTAACCACATTACCATCCATGTCAGTTTTCTTCTTGAAAACCCATTTGAACCATATAGGCTTTATCCCTTCGGGTGGGTCAACCAAAGTCCATACTTGGTTTTCATACATGGAATCTATTTTTGACTTCATGGTTTAAAGCCATTTGTCAGATTCTGAACTATTAAGAACTTCTTCATAGGTTGTAGGCTCATCATTTTCTATGAGCAATACGCCATTGTGTTCACTAATGAGAAATCCATATCTCTCTAGAATAATACGTATCCTACTTGACCTATAAAGCTCTTGTGTTTCAGAAGGTTGAGCTGTTATATCATCTATATGAATAATAGGCTCGGGTTTAGGCAGTTAATCAGCATCTGCTTGAGCATCTTAAACGTCCTCAAGTTCAATTTCGCTTCCACTATCTTTTTTTAGAAGAAATTCTTTTTCTAAAAAGATAACATGTATTGAAACAAACACCTTTTGTTCCAATGGGTGGTAAAATTGATATCCATATAATGCTTTTGGATATCCCACAAATAGACATCGGTCAGACTTAACTTTCAGCTTATCTGACATTGTCTGCTTCACTTAAGCAGGACAACCCCAAATTCTCATGTAACAAAATGTGGGCTTCTTATTATACCATATCTCATATGGAGTAACAACAACTGACTTTGAAGGGACTCCATTTAATAGATAAATGGCAATCTCTTGTGCATAACCCCAAAAGGATTTAGGGAGTTTCTCAAAGCTCATCATAGATCTTATCATATCTAATAGGGTTCAGTTTCTTCTTTCAGCCACACCATTGTGTTGTGGTGTGTAAGGTGGAGTCCATTGAGATAATATGCCATTATCCCTAAGATAATCTAGAAATTTTTGGCTCAAGTATTCACCTCCTCGATCTGACTGAAGTGTTTTAATACTTTTGCCAAGTTGTTTCTCTACTTCATTTTTGAACACTTTGAACTTTTCAAAAGCTTCAGATTTGTATCTCATAAGATACACATACCCATATCATGGGTAGTCATCGATAAAAGTAATGAAGTAGATGAAATTACCTCTGGTGTGTGGACATTGGACCATATACATTCGAATGTATTAAGTCTAAAAGCCCATTAACACATTCACCCTTTCCCTTAAAGGGTACTTTAGTCATCTTTCCTAATAAGCAACATTCACATATGTCATCTGATTCATAATCAAATGACCGGAAACTAGCACTCTTGTATAGCTTAGTCATACATTTCACACTTATATGACCAAGGCGACAATTCCATAAGTAAGATGATTTCAACATATCTTGTTTTTGCATTTTATTATCATTGATGTTTAAAATTGGATTTGACATATCTAATATGTATATTCCATTGCATAATGTAACGCTAACATAAAGAATTTCATTCAATATAATAGAATAACAAAGGTTACTAAAAGCTAAATAGAAACCATCTTTATTTAAACTTGAAATAGAAATAATATTTTTAGTTAAAGTAGGTACATAATAAAAATTATCCAAATTTAACATAAGCCAACTAGGGAGGGTCAAAACATAAGTTCCTACAGCTAATGCAACAACCCTTGCTCCATTTCCCACACGTAAGACTTACTCTCCCTTATTGAGCTATCTATTATTCCTTAGTCCCTGTATATCAATGCATATGTCTGAGCCACAACCGATATCTTATACCCATACATAATTATTGGAAACAGTATTAATTTCAATGAAAAAAATACCTGATGTAGACGGGGCATCATATGCCTTCTTCTTCAAGGACTTCAAGTAAACCTTACAGTTTCTCTTCCAATGGCCATCTTTGCCATAATGGAAGCATGTCCCTTTTGGGAAAGTCTCCTTGGCCTTTTTTCTTAGCCTTGCCTTCCTTAGGCTTCATGGCCTTCTTCTTCTTTTTAAGGTTCTTCTTCTTAGATCCAGAAGAGTCTACCAACATCACAACCTTAATGTCCTTCTTAACAGATGGCTCAGTTGTCCTGAGCATGTTGATCAGCTCAGGAATAGTGGTGGAGATTTGGTTCATCCTATAGTTAAGCACAAAATGTGAAAAACTATCGGACAAACCAGTTAAAATTAAGTCAATACTTAATCCATGATCCATCAGAAATTCCAAGGTGGCTAAATTCTCAATATAGCAATTCATCTTCAATGGATATTGCACTAAAGATGTCCCCTCAATCATCTTAGTGCAGAAGAGCAATCTTGAAGTTTCAAACCTTTTATAATGTGTTTGCTCTCAAAAAGCTCTCTTAGATAGTAGACTATGGAATTAACATCCATAGCCTCATGCTGCTTTTGCAACTCAATTGACATAGTAGCAAGCATAATATAGCTTGCCAACTCACTATCATCGATATGCCTTTTGATATGCCTTTTGAACATCTTCAGAAGCATTAATAGCAAGGGAATTCGGGAGTGCCTCTTTTAGGACATAACCAATCTTTTCGGATTTGAGAACTATTCTTAAATTCCTTAGCCAATCCAAAAAATTAGGCCCAATCAACTTATTTGACTCCATTAATGTTCGCAAATTCACATTTGTCGTAATGATGATTCTAGCAACCTAGATGTAAAAAAGAGCATGTTAAAATGTACATAAAAATGGATATTTATTAGATCTTTAATAAATTGCATTATAACTCCCACTATTTTATTGTGAATCCATAACCCTCACTATGAATCTGAAAGAACTAATATGGAAGTTCTCCTAGTGGGTCGATATCGAACTAGCTAAGAATAACCTTGAGGCAACTCAACAAGCCATCCTTGGTTTGGTTGGTAGGTATCTAATCTATACCAATTGGTTTATTTATGAAATTAATGAATCTTGTGCTATCAACTAATTAATGTGTGCACATACATTAGGCTATCAACTTTTGATATGTGTATATCTCATGTACACTAACCCAATTTGGCCTCTAATACACATTTAACCTTGGCGCAAATCCAACAAGCTAATGATATCATTTAAGTCCAACCCGTTAATCGTGAAATCTAATTTCAATGGTTCAAACATATTCTTATAGAGCGAGCTTGAGGCAACTCAACAACCCTAACTCTAGAAGAACTCTAGATCTCCTCATATTAATGGAAAACATAAGACTTAATTGTCTATTTAGCGAGTGAGTTTTTTGTTAAGTCTTATCATGTTACTAGTGCATGCTTTTTATATATCATACATTCATCACTTGAAAATATAAAGATAGTTACATTAACTATATGACATGATTATGGACATACTAAAGTCAATCTCTTGAGCCAAAGAGAAATTAACTCAGTCTTACCTAGGTATATGCATGAGTTTACAACCCAAAATAAAAATCAAATTCCTATTTCTAAGTCTACTTGTTTATGGAACCACCTTCTTTGCTTTTTGCTTCTTTGTATCTCCATTATATCCTAATCCTATGTAATCTAATTACATATTTCAAAGTATAGAAAACCTCAATTTATGTTTGAGGGGAGTAAGATAAGAAGAGAAATACACAAAAAATAAATAGAGGTAGGGACACGCATGCCCTATTTACCATAATATAAATTAAATCCATGCATCCTTAATCACATTGGGCCTAAGTCTATAATCATCCCTCATACCTTTCCATACACTCCTAACATACATTCTCTAATACATAAAATAAAATAATGACAATTTTGGATTTCAATTTGAAAATTGATTCAACGCTTGAACCGAAATTGCTTACTTGTGTTGTTTTGGTTAATTTAATTTTGTATGTCATTTTAAAGTGGAATTTAATATTTAATAAAATTATTTAAAATTTCATATTTCCATAATTAATTTAAAATTAATTCACCTTAAAATCAAAATATTATGATGTCAAAATTAAATAATTTAATTTTAATATACATACAAATTTCTAGTCATACTAGAATTACCATTGCTTAACTTAAATTAATTAAAAATTAATTTCTAAAAATTCTAAAAAATTTTAGAACTTCAAATTATCATTCTAATTATCTATAGATCAGCTCAAGTTTATCAAAATATTTTTGGCACAAGCTAAAATTACTAAGAGAAACAAATCAACACACTTAGACACTCAAAACGACATCTAGAATTTTTGAAAAACTTAAATTTGTGCAAAATAATTTTGGCATGCATCTAACATCAAAATAACATATTTTTAATCACATAAAAATTATTTCAAGGTGTAAAAAACAAAATAATCAAACAATATAGTCTCACTTGGTATGCCAAAACAATCTCATTTTTGTGTTTGTTTGAAAAATTAATTGCAATAATTTTTAATTAATTATTTGACCCTTCCAGAGGCATAAAACTATTTTCAATATGTATAAATAATTTTCCATAATTAAATTTCAAAAAATATAAATAGCCCCATCAATTAAGCCAAACAACAACACATATTTATAAATAGTACAATTTTCAGTATTTTGAAATAAATCCAAAATTAATTATTTGAATCATATTCAAACCATTTTTCAATCAAAATAATCATTCTTAATCATCCCAAGATCATATTAACGAAATACAAATATGCAAAACAAAGTTTACAAATTAATTTCAATTATTCAAACCTATTGATCCAAAACTATCCAAACTGTATAATCCTATTGCACTTTCAATTAAAATTAATTTTAATGGGCACAAGGTAGCTCTGAAACCATTGTTGAGTTTAAAGATGAGTCTCATTCATAAAACGCAGTGAAAAAATAAAATTCTTAAAATCCGAAACAAGAATCTTGCTTGTGCCATTAAAACTAATTTATCAAAACATAGAGGTAAGAAATTATATTTTGTAATTTCTTGATTTATTTTTTTAAATTTTCACCTTGTTGGGATGTTGTAAACCACAACATTCCATTACATACTTTTTAATATTGCCATTACCGGCTTTTAATTGTGTCATTTTCAACTTTTTCTAATAGTATGATTACCGGGGTTTAAAATTGTGTCATTTTCGACTTTTATAATATTATAACTAGCGCATTTTATTTTTTCTCTAATTGACATGCTAAACTATTCTCTATTCTAGTTTTAGGATAGGTATTTTAGGACTAAACCATTATTGTAATGACCACCAACATTATAATTGTTATTCACAAATATTTTTCACAAGTGATAATTATACAAAATATTCACATACATGTTTATTTGTTATTATTATTTGTTTTCCTCTTTATTAAATTAAATTTCACACATAAATAATTTTATTAAATACTTATAACTGCAATTAAAGTTAAAATTTTCATCAATTAATACATGTATCCATCACACTACATGCAAAAGCCCAATATGCAAATTATTTGTTTATGATAGATTCCAGCCCTAAAATTGGGCTTCAGTTTTAGCCCATTTATTGTTTGAATTTGAATTTATATACTACTATGATCTTGTAGATTATTGTATTAGATTTAAAATATAAAAGATCATTCAAATCCAAGTTTTTTAGTAAAGGTTATGGTCATTTTACTAAGGGATGTTCAGTCAATTTTTGTCCAGCATTTTCTAGGTTCCAACAGGACAAATATTTTGTATCCAATTTTTAGTCCATTTTAAATTAAAATTTGAACTTAAATTCTCATCAAATGTTTATCCTTATGAGTCCAATTTCATTTCCAACTAGTTTCATCTCATTCTTTGTCATATCCGCTAATTTAGACCTAAGTCACGCGAGTTGTTAAATCGACTCGTCGGTTTGACAGAAGTCTAAATTTGGACTTTTATCGCAAAATAATAAAAATAATGACAATTAAGTATGGAAAATATCTAATAAAGTGTTCAAAATATTTTAAGATGTTAAATTTTGGTAAATGACTAAATTGCAAATTTTGAAAAGTTTAGAGGTCAATTTGCAATTTACCAAAATTGGAGGATTAAATGGGATAATCATAAATTAAATGTATGAATTGGGACATAAAATGAATATGGAGGCCGGCCACACCAAGTGGCAAAGTTTAAGAAGCTAATTAACATACATGCATTTAGCATTAATTAAAGTTTCTAGAATGTGAGCTTAGGTGTCCCATCCTTAATTGGTTTTTGTCATTTTCTCATCAATTGCTCATTCATCCTCTCTTATCCCTTTGAATCTAGAAATTCCTATCAATTATTTGTCTTCCACGTTGCTTCTTGAGTCACCATACATCAAAGTAAGATGAACACATTAATTGAACAATAATGAAAGCTTCTAGATGAAGCTTAGGTGTCCCTCATTTTAACGACTTTTGTCATTTTGTTATTGATTGTTTATTCCTCCTCCTTATCCATTTTTAGGAACTCAAAGTGACAAGGATCTAGCTCAAAGGAGCAAAGGAAAGGAGAAAGAGAAGTAAAGAGAAAAAAAGAGAAAAAAAGAGAGGTTTGTGCATAACCTAAGGCAATAGCCTATTTTAATTTTTTTTATTTGTATGATTTAATTATTTGGCATGTTTATGATTCTGAATTAATATTATTTGTGATGAAAAATCTTGGGGATGCATGTTTGCTAGACTTAGGATTTAATTTGGTAAAAATTGAATGTGATTAGTTGGTATATTCTTTGCTAGAAATGGATGAGCAGTGAGCACTTAAATTGTTATAACTTAATATCTGAAACTCAGTTTTGTATGTTCTTTATTGGGTTTGACATATAAGACATAGAGATATAACTTTCATTTAGACCATAAAACCTGAATATGTTTGTAATTATCCAGAAACATTCATAAAGCTCGGACATAGAATCTGTCCAGAAATTCTGGGCAGAATTGTTAATAATGAGCAGTAAGTACTTAAACTGTTATAACTTACGTTATGGAGCTTGGATTTATGTTTTCTTTGTTCTGTATAAAATCTAAGACATAGGGCTACAATATTGATTAGACCATAATATCTGAATATGTCTGTAATTGTCTAGAAAAATTCATAAAGTTTAGACTTAGAATCTGTCCAGAAAATTCTGGGCAGAATTATAAGTGACCAGTTAATGTTAATATTATCATATCTTTTAATACAGAACTCAGAATTAAGTGATTCAAGTTGAATATTAAAGCTAAAATCCATATATAAAAGTTTTATGAAGAATATGTAACTAAATTCAGAAAGGAACGGGACCAAAATGAAGGTACAAAACAGAGAACATAATCTACCAGTGACAGGGCAGCATGTGAATTGAGAAATGAAATGAGTAAAATGATGAGAAATTTATTATATTATGTAAATATTATTTTAATTGAGTGATTATGTGATTATTTTGAGATATTACATGCTTGAAAAGTATTAAATTAATTGTTATGAATTTTAATGAAATTGTATAAGCCCTAGAACACCTAACTAGAACCAACTTAATATAGTTTGGCATATCAAATAGAGGGGAGTATGATGAAAATGATTAAATCCATTAATGGTATGATTATCTATGCCGGTAATGGCACTGTTATCTATGCCGATAATGACACTTTTATCTACGCCGGTAATAGCACAATTATCTACGCCGGTAATAGCATGGTTATCTACACCGGTAATGACACGGTTATTTACGCCGGTAATTGCACTTATATGCGCACATCATATTACTCGAGTGACACTCCTAAGTGTCTGGATGACAACTCCGTTATCTGAGTCAGTGGTTCATAGGTGTCCTGGGCATAAATAAAGACAAAAATAAAAAGTCATGGAACATAAAACAATTATTGAAAATAAAAATGGAATTATGAATTGTGGCATGTATAAAAAGAAGATTTAGTGTTATACAATAAGGTGGTAATAAAATAAATAAGTATGAGATAATATAATATAACTTGATGTCTATACATGCTAAAATACCATGATTTGCATGAGAATGATGATTTGATTATGTTAAACAAAATGAGATACAATAAATTGATCTTATGCATACTAGAATATTATAAAATGTATGTATGCATGATTTTATCGTAAATTGTTATATGACAATGCATGTGACATTAAAAATAGTTTATTGCCTTATTTATATGCACCACTAAGCCAAGAGCTTAGCGTGAGAGTTTTTCTCCCGCATATTTAGTAAAGAATAAATAGAAGATAGTAGACAAAGCCAACGGTGACCTAATCCAATAAAGCAGCATGTTGCACACATCGTGGGTTACACAACTTTTGTATATTATCATGTAAATTTTATTTTGTAGTATTTGTAAATAAACAGTATGTTTTGTAAAGAACATGTTACTATATAAAAAGATAGTTTATCTTTTATGTTATAATTTCTTTTATATTACAAAGTAAACAAATAGCAAATAATATATATATATATATATATGAGAAATTTTCAGTTAAACACAATTTAATAAAATGAAATTTTAACCGATAAAGTCAGCGTAGCACACCCTCATTCGGGCATGAGCTGCTAGGGTGAGGGGGTGTTACATTCTTATTACCAGAATATCAGTTATGATAAAAAAATGTCAAGGCTGCTCCTGGAATTCTGAAATAGAGTCATCAATTGGCATATGCCTATCTAATGCACACAATCATCAAATGCATTCATTTTTATATCACAATTTCCAAATCATAACTATATTCACAAATCTTTACTTTTTCACATCATTTTTTCCAATTACCATCAAAGTCAAAGATAACAATTAAACAATTCCAAGGCATTCTTATGAAGCATTAGCATATAATTTCACATAGTCAAATGACATGTAAGATTTTTATCAATGAAGCACATACCTAATCAGTCTTAAAGCTTCTCATTTTTCTTATTTTTCTCCCCTCACTAGATGGTTTTTTCTTTTCCTTTTTTACCCTCTTGAGGACCTCTCTTTTGCTCACTTGATTGTCCTACATAACCATACCATATCTCATTTCTATCATCCATTTTCAAAATTTCATGCATATATAAAATCCTAATACTCCTAATATATTTTATACTTTATTTTAGCTAAAAATTAATAAGATTAAACTCCCTTTTTTCTAGGTCAAAGCTATCCAAAATAGTTCTCCAGAGTCCTCATTTAATTTCTCCAAAATATCACCCAAACCACATTTCACTCATCACAAATAGTCTTGCCTTTAGGTTAATTTCAATTTTTTTTCAAATTACTTTAACTAATGCAACCCCTCCTTCCTCCATTAGGGTCATCTTTCTTTAGTTTTTAAGTCACAAAACTATTAATAAACATCAATTAATATTAATTAAAAGTTTAGTTTCACTTTTTCTCAACTAGTTACCAACTTCAAACCCTAGGTCAATTCTTGCCCAATAATCATAATCTAACAATTTCAATCATATCTATCATCCTTATGGATCTCAAATGAAAGGAAAAAGGTTCAATTTAAAGAGAAGAAACTCACCTTAAAGGCCTTCCAAAGCTGGATGAAATTCTCCTTAATTTCCTTTCTCTTCTTCTCTTCTTTCTTTCTTCCTTTCTTTGTCTTTTTCTCGTAACTCTTTAATTTCCTTTTTCTCTCTCTCTCTAAACTTATTTCTCTCTCTCTCTTTTTTAAGCTCGAATTGAAGCAATAATGGAGGAGAAATGGGTTAGGGTGGGGCAGCACAAAGGAGAAAATGATGAATATGATGAGATGGTGATTGGTGGAAGAATGTAGAATTCTTTTCTTTTGACTTTTATACTATGCTTAATGAGTGAGCCCCATTAATTAACTTAATCCTAATTTCCTATTGGTTAATTAACTTAATTAATCTTATTTAACTTTTAATCATTAGAAATTCCTCTTTTTCCACAATGTTTCCTCTAAACAATTTGCCCTCAACAATTTTGATAACAGCAATTTTGTTCATACAATGATTTTATTTTTTTGCAATTTTTGCACCAATATTTTTAGTTCCTAAATAATAATACTCTTAATTATTTTTTCTTATAATTTATTATTTTTTTATGGATCTAAATTTAGACTCTAATCGGACCAACGTGCCCAATAACGGTCACGCGTGATCATGGCCTTAATAGTCGAACGTTAAAATTCTCTCCCCTTAAAGAAAAATTTCTTCCTCGAAATTTACCTGATTAGCTAGGGCTAAATAATTGAGGATATTGAGTTCTCATTATTTCTTCACTCTTCCAGGTGGCTTCTTCTACTGCATGATTACTACACAGGACGAGAAAGGGGAACCCCAAGATCAAATTGCAACAGTTTATTTTCTTTTTGTATATTTTGGGTATTATATTGTATAATTAAATTTTAAGATTTTCTTTTTTGTTTTTGTAAATTTGTGGCATGTAAGATTTATAAAAGTGTGAATTTGTAATTAATAAATTTGGTATTATTTGTAAATGTATTTCTGAATATTATAGTTTAATGAAATAGTACTTTTAAATCAAAATATTTATATCATTAGTTACATATTTAAATGATATAATAAATATAAAAAATAGTAATAAATATTTCGCTAATAACAAACTGGAAAATTGAAAATAATAATAATAATAATAATAATAATAATAATAATAATAATAATAATAATAATAATAATAATAATAATACAATAATTTGATCATTGATTTTCAAATAATGGGCTTGGTAGCATTTCCCTACACTATTAACGGCTAGTAGGGTAAGGGAGTACTACAACTATGATGACACTATCATTGATGTTTGAATAGATTATTCATATGATTGTTTCATAGCAGGTCATCTAATGTACTTAGTTATACTTAGCAAGCATCTATATGTTAACTCTAAACATATCATGCTTACATATTATAAGATCTTGATCCAATCAAGGAATATAACATGTACTAGTTTGTCTGGATTAATACTGTCTTGTCTCATTAATCCTACGACTAGGGATAATTTAAATACTAACATAATTACACATGATAAGATTCTCAATATCATGATCTCATCATGATTTCCTTCATGCTATGTTATGTATCAAGGACTTCATTAATTGATTTAAGGTCACTATCAAGTCATATATCAAATGAATATCAAATTAATGAAAATGCATTTTATTAATCAAATAAATTTATACAGTAAGTGCAAAAGGCGATTGCCTTTAGAGCACTTCTCTAACACCTAACCCACAAACACAATAAAAATAACATTAAAATTGAGACTACCTGAAGGTTTCACCTTTCCCTACTCAACATTCAACAAAAGAGGGGTTTTCCTAATCCAAACCTTTGGTTAACCATACCCACATAAAATCCATGAAAAAGAAACCACCAATTGAAAAATAAAAGGAGAAAATGAGCTACTTACTTAAAACTATGAGTTATAATGGCTGGGGTCTTGGAATTCCAGCTCCAAGCTCTTCTTTACTTCCTATCCAAGCTATATTCTTAGATAATATTCTATTCTCTTTTATTTCTCATTAGATTAGTTGTTTTCACTTAACTTTTGATGGGTTTTGAGTGAAGGGATAGGTGGGATGATGTCTGGTCTCTTGAAAAGGTGAAAGGATTAGGGTTTAATTAATCTCTCAAAAATGAAAAAGACAAAGGGCTATTCACTTTTATAGATCGTGATTCATTATTGTGGCTCATCATTCACAGGCTTTAATCACTTGCCATTTTTCTCTCTTTTATCTCCCGTGATTCATAACCATGACTTATCCTTCACGGGCATGAATCACCTGTAGATCCATTTTCTCTTATTTCTTGTTATTTCTCACTAAAGAATTAACTCTCTAAGTTCGCTTACATGTTAATTAGTATCAGGCTTGATATTTGCTATGTTGTTGAAATGGCAAGCAAATATCAATCTAATGTCAATCCAATCCTGGACATGCATGGTAGAAAGTAGTAAAAATGATACTTAGGTATTTGAAAGGCACAATTGATTACTCATTATGTTATCAAGGGAAAGATATGCATTTGGAATACTATATTGATGTTGATTAGGGAGGAGATTTGGATCAGAGAAACTTTACCTCAGGATTTGCATAATGGCACCATATTGTGGAGTAGTAAGAAGCAATCTTGTATAACACTATGGAAGCTAAATTTGTAGTTTTTCAATTGCTGGGCAATAAGCGGTTTGGTTGAGAATATTTTTGGAACACTTAATAATGAAAGGAAATGCTATAGAGCCAGCACTTATAAATTGTGGTAATCAGGCTGTAATAGCATACACAAAAGACCCTAAGTTCCATGCCAAAACCAAACACATTAACATCAAATATAATTTTATGAAAGATATGGTCGCACGAAAAGAAGTGAATATGAGGTACATAACAAGGCAATAGATGGTTGCAAATCCCTTTACAAAGCCTCTACCTAAAGATTCATATTTTAGGCATGTTAAATCATTAGGCTTACGTAGATGTTAGATGTACTTATACATGACTTTTCCTATGAATGTTCACATTATGTATTTTTCTTTAAAAGGTAATGAATTTTTGTTTTGGTTCAATTCCTATATATACTCATTATAAAATATACATAAAAATATGTATTGAGTAAATATTTGAGTATAGAAATATGTCGGACATATATGAGATTGGTCTTCTCACAAAGACAATTGCCTTTGTTGCATTGAGCGAATAAAGATGAGATAAAATTTAAGCTTTCTTATCTAGGTGATAATCGATACCCAAAGCTTAAATAAAAATGTTGCCATTTTATGTGCAATGAGAGAGATGGTTGATAAAATGTATTAACCTTAAGTGGATATTGTAGCATATCACTTTATATGTCTTAATGTGATCATAGTTCTAGAAGGATTGATTGAGAGAGTATGGATGTGAACTCATAGTTGGACTTTGGGTGTGTCTAACTACAATTTGTATTATATTATATAATATGAAGACATATGCTCCACTGGGAAAAGAGTTAATACCATAACATGTGATTTATACAACGTGCATAATTCAACCAAATAAGGTAATTGATATGTTCTTGTTTAAATTAGTTTTTATTCATGTTTTTATTATTTACTTATTGTTTTTTAATATATTTTGGGTACTTAGTTTTGCAGATTTTGTGTTTGTAGATGTTTTAGAAGAATTGCAATGAAGTGAAGACCATCACCAACATGACAAGTTATCACGTGCATAAGAGAGTTGATGCTAGAAGACTCTCACATGCGTGACACTATGTCACACCCGTGAGGGTGATTGTACTTCTTCTTGTTGTCTTCTTCTTTGTCATGCACTAGAGGCATTAGTATAGGCATGAGGATTTTGCAATATTTTGCTACTGGCACATGGATTCAGCACAGGCTTGTAAAGAACAAAACTTCAAGGAACTGTTATGAGCATGTTGAGGTGTTGCGAGCGTGAAACAGTTGTGCCATCTCAACCTATAGTGTGCGCAAGGAAGTGTTACGCATATGACAATCGTGATCCTGTAGAGTCCAATATGCAATAAAAGTGTGTCTTCTGTAAGTGGGCCCATATTGTAACACCCACTAATTAGAGTTTAATTTGAATAATTTAGATCATATAATTAAATTATGTTTTTGATTAAATAAAATTAAAAATATTAGCTATAAACAATTATGTGAAGATGATAATAACAATAATAATAATAATAAGAAGAAAATTAAAATTAAAAAAAAAACAAAAGGGGCAGAATACAAAAACAGGAAAATGGGGCTGAATTCCCAAATTCTCTTTTCTCCTTCATCTCTTCTTCTTCTTCTTCCCTTTTTCTTCCTCCATATCTCAGATCACATTACTCATCATCTTCTTCAATAATTGCATCAAAAATCAGTCCAATTAAATCTGATCTTGGTAAAATATATTTTCCCCATGATTATTGTGTTATTAGAACTCTTTAGGTTTTATTTTGACAGAATCTTGCACTTTGTGTTTGATTATCTTGTGACTCGAATTTGGGGATGTGTTAAACATAACAGTTATTCATCTAAGTCTTGTGTATCTCTCTGACAAATTTTATTGAATGATTTATAGTATATGAAGAGATATGGTTATTGAGGTGAAACTGGTTCTGGGAGACGTATCAACCCAATAACCTACAGTTTTTATAAACATTGACCATCTTATTGGCTTATTATGATATTGTTTAAAACATGAAAGTTGTAGGTATATATGCTATTGAGGTATCTGAAAAATTTCGTATGAATTTCTCTTGTGTAGGTTGAGTTATTCTGAAATGAACCATGACTGTTCCTTGATTGAACTGGTTTCATATACCTGTGCAGTTCCAGTAACTTCGTCCTTATATTTCACCTATTGTTAGATCGAATTGGCCAAAGTGAAAAACATCAAAGTTTTACCCCTATGTCTTATCTAAATTTCTGTGAAAGTTTCATCTTAAAATAGCATTTATTTTGTGAGTTATGAGCTGAACAATTAAACTGGTCGGGTTGATACTCTGTGTTGAACCAGTTATATATCCTCCCATATTTGAGACCCCTAGAGACTGAATCAGGAAATGAGTTAAACATTAAACATGTTCCCAACTAATATATATAACTGTATAAAAAGTTTTAGAATAATTGAAGCTACACATGGAAAGTTATGAATTGTTGAATTGGGTATCTTGAAACTGCCTAAGGGCAGAAATCAGGTCAATATTTAAAATTATACCAAAAATTATGTAAAGGTTCAAAAATTCTAAACTTTTAGTATATTTTAGTTCTACATGTTATAGTTAATCAGAATTAAGAATCATACAAATTGGATAAGTGTAGGAAAATTTATTAATCCAACAGTCCTTAAAGGTCTTATTCTAGCTTACTAGAAATTGAAATTATTTATTTAAGTTATATTAAGAATAAATATTTTATCAAGCTATTAATTAATTATATTTTTTAAATTAGGATTTCAACAAGAAGAAGACCATCAAAATTGAGCAAGCTCTGAACTTATAATTTGGAAAAAAGAAAATACTATCGAGGTTTGTACATATATGTATTTTATTTTGCCTTTATGTATGATTGTGTGTAAGACATAAATTACATGTCACAATGATGAAATTATATATTATGACATGTTTTAAGGTTGTAAGAATGTTATTAACTATGAATTTAATTTTGTGTTAACATTTGATAAAATATTATGCAATTACATGGTTTTGAAATAAATTGTGAATATATGATTGTGTTAATATGAAATGAGTATTGGTTATAGAAACAAGTAATTAATTGTGTTAATTGCCCATTTCTCTACCTGAGGACTAACATAGGATAGATGGTGCACCATTAAGGGGAGAATTACGGTACCGATATGGATATTATTTAGGGACAGGGTGGCTTAAGCTCTGGGAGCGCCCCTGATCCTGATTATACATAGATGACATAATTATATTCAGTCAAAGTGGCTTAAGCTCTGCGAGCGCCCTTGACTCGAGATTATGGTGAGTAGGGTGGCTTAAGCTCCGCGAGCGCCGCTATTTCACACCCCATATCCGGACAGTCCGGGAAGGAGATTTGGGCTGATATTAATGAAAGACTATGAAATGAAATGTGAAAAAAATTTATTATTGACATAAGTGACAAAACATGAAATGCTTACAAGAGGTAATGAGAATTTAGTTATTGAATATGATTTTTATGTTTATACTGTTATGTGATGTGGTTATTTCTTTTATATGAAATAAAAATTCAGTGTATCATGAATTATTTGAGACATGCATTTGTGTGACTGCTTGGAAAAAACTTAATACCTATATGTACCACTAAGCTAGAGTTAGCTTAGCGTGAGTTCTTCTCATGCAGGAATTGGAACTATAGACGGTAGGAGGTGAAGTGATCAAGAAGGAAATCCAAGTCCATATCAGCAGAGACACAATAAGCATAGTTAGAGGGTTGGTTATGTATTATTATGTTTTTTTTTAGTTTAACTATGTATATGGTGTGGTAGACATATCTCATATATTAATATTATGTATGTAAATAATTATGTAACATAATCGGGTGCCATATGTGTATACAATATAAGGATATATATATATTTATATATTTTTAATTAGAACAATTTGCCTAAACCAAAATAAATAAATATATTAAGTTATTTAAAAAAAATTCAATTTGAGCAGATTATCGAGTTAAGCTTGTGACATTCTTCTTATATATGTGGGATTATTCCTAATATATAAGTGGGGTTCACATTTAGTGGTATCAGAGCAGGTTTAGGCGTTTCTAGGCCTAGGTGTGAAATGAGATATTATGTTTAAATATACATGTGTCTTATATAATTCTGATATGGGCTTCCTTCTTGGCAACTTGTAGGATTGTAGGAAGATGTCTCCTGATGAACGAGATATGGCTGAGAGTACCGGCTCTCCTGATACTAGGACACCTCATCAGCCTAGTGCAGCAAGTGTGCAAAGGCAAGATGCTGCTCCAAATCCCCCACCGCATGCAGCAGAACAGATTGACCCTGGTCAAAATCCATTTATACAACAGATGATTGGATTATTCCAACAGATGGTACGAGCCATTCCTCATCCTATCCCAGTGCCACCACCTAGACCAAAAGTAACAATTGATAAGGTTCGTAAGTATGGGGCTTCAGATTTTTATGATAAGAGAGATGAAGATCCAGCTGTAGCTAAGTATTGGTTGGAAAAGACTGAAAGAATTTTTAAAGAGTTGCAAGTGGAAACAGATGACAAAGCTAGATTTGCTACTTCTCTACTCCAATATGAGGCATATGATTGGTGGAAATCAGTTCTTACCAAGCCAGATATGGTGGAACCGGTCTCATGGGATTCCTTCCTTTCTGAATTTAAAGAGCAGTATATTCCGTTGATCTATATTGATGAGAAAAAGAAAGAGTTCATGAATCTCAAGCAAGGTAAAATGTCAGTGACTGAGTATCAGCGGGATTTTACCAGACTGAGTAAGTATGCCCCTGAATTAATTGCAAATGAAAGAGATAAATGTAGAAGATTTGAAGATGGCCTTAATGAAGAGGTTGGAGATATTGTGACTGCTCTTCAGCATAATAATTTTTCTCAATTAGTTTCTGCAGCACTCAGCCTTGAAAAAAGGAAAAAGAGGAAAATAGAAGAATCTTCCAAAAAGTCAGCTACTTCTGAAACTCAATTTACTGGAAAGAAGAGTCGTTTCTTTACTAGCCGTTCACTGAATAGAGGACAGGGAAAAAGTTTTAGCTATTCATAGAGAGGGTCTTTTAGGAGGGGGCCGCCCTCTAAGTTACCTTCTGCTACAGCCAGTTCACAACCTCAGGTTAGCAAGGAAGCTATACCAGTATGTCCCATTTGCAATAGGAACCATCAGGGGGAATGTTGGCGTGCCACAGGTGCTTGTTATATATGTGGGTCCAAAGAACATCTACGGAGGGATTGCCCACTCTTGACAGGTGGTACACCTACTCAGACTACTAGGTCAGCTCCAACTCAGCCTGGAGTTCAGTTCAGAAGAGGACCAGGCCGACCGAGGCAGGCTGTTTCAGAGACAGTGAATAGACCTGGATCTAGCAGAGCTCTAGCCCGAGCCTATGCCATGAAAGCTAAAGAAGATCAAGCGGCAACAGATGTTATTGTTGGTATGTTTTCATTATATGATTTTGACATTTGTGCACTCATAGATCCGGGTTCCACACATTCCTATATTTGCACTAGTACACCTAGTCAGCATAATATGATTAAAGAAAACCTAGAATATGGAATTGAAGTTAAGAATCCTTTGGGCCATAGTGTAATAGTGAATAAAGTATTTAGGAATTGTCCTTTGGTTGTGCATGGGAATGAGTTTTCTGCAGACTTGATTGAGTTGCCTTTCCATGAGTATGATGTCATATTAGGCATGGATTGGCTCTCACGTCATGAAGCAGTGGTGGATTGCAAGTCTAAATTTGTGGTACTTAAAAAAGAAAATCAGAAGGCAATTATTGTAAAAGGGGAATTATTTTCACAACATCCTCGAGTCATATCCATAATGAAAGCCCAGAGATTGATGAGAAAAGGGTGTGAAGCTTATTTGGCCCATGTGATTGACACCAAAAAAGGAGGTTCAAATCTTGAAGTTATCCCGGTGGTAAATGAATTTCCAGACGTCTTTCCTGATGACTTACCTGGGTTACCTCCGGAGAGAGAGGTAGAATTTACTATTGATCTTGTTTCAAGAACTATGCCTATATCAAAGACACCATACAGAATGGCCCCATCAGAGATGAAAGAACTTAAGACACAATTGCAAGAACTCCTTGATAAGGGTTTCATTAGACCAAGTATATCCCCATGGGGTGCACCAGTATTGTTTGTGAAAAAGAAGGATGGATCTTTAAGGTTATGTATTGATTATCGACAGTTGAATAAGGTGACTATCAAGAACAAGTACCCATTACCGCGGATTGATGATCTCTTTGACCAACTGAAAGGTGCAGGAGTATTTTCCAAGATAGATTTGAGATCTGGTTATCATCAATTAAGGGTGAAGACGGAGGATATTGCTAAAACTGCATTCAGAACCAGATATGGTCATTATGAGCTTTTGGTTATGCCATTTGGGCTGACCAATGCTCCAGCAGCATTTACGGATCTTATGAATAGGATCTTCAGGCCACATCTTGATCAATTTTTTGTTGTTTTCATTGATGATATTTTGGTGTATTCTAAAGATTCAGAAGAACATGAAAAGCATTTGAGAATAGCATTGCAGACTCTCAGAGAATATAAGCTTTATGGCAAACTCTCAAAATGTGAGTTTTGGTTAAAGGAGGTGACATTTTTGGGACACATTATCTCTGCAGAAGGCATTAAAGTGGATTCTAGTAAAGTTGAGGCAATTATGAGTTGGAAACCTCCAAGGAATGTGACCGAGGTCAGAAGTTTCTTGGGTTTAGCTGGATATTATCGGAGATTTGTCAAGGGTTTTGCAATGATGGCTTATCCTTTAACAAGACTATTAAGAAAGGATGTTAAATTTGAGTGGACAGATAAATGTCAAGCTAGTTTTTATAAGCTCAAAAGTATGCTCACTAAGGCCCCTGTTTTGACACAGCCGATTCCTAATAAGGAGTATGTCATTTATAGTGATGCTTCTCATAATGGATTGGGTTGTGTATTGATGCAAGATGGAAAGGTGGTTGCTTATGCTTCTAGACAATTAAAGCCGCATGAGAAGAATTATCCTACCCATGATCTGGAGTTGGCAGTTATAGTTTTTGCATTGAAGATTTGGCGCCATTATTTATATGGGGAGAAGTGTTTTATTTACACAGATCACAAGAGTTTAAAATATCTTCCCTCATAGAAAGAATTGAATTTGAGGCAGAGAAGATGGCTAGAACTAATAAAGGATTATAATTGTGTGATTGACTATCATCCAGGCAAAGCTAATGTAGTAGCAGATGCTTTGAGCAGAAAGATGGTGGCAGAGTTGCACCTTCAACCCACTCTTATAAAGGAAATCAAGGATGTACAAAGACAAGACAAAAAAGTTAATTGAATTAGCTGAGTTGATCTCTAAGGGGGAGAGACCTGGATTCACTATGGACTTAGATGGTGGATTGTTCTATCAAGACAGATTATGTGTGCCTAGTGTAGAAGATCTTAGACAGAGGATTCTTAAAGAGGCCCATGAAAGCAAATATGTTATGCACCCAGGGAGTAACAAGATGTACCAAGAGTTGAAGAGCAGATACTGGTGGGTAGGTATGAAAAAGGACATCACAGAGTACACTTCAAAATGTTTAACTTGTCAGCGGGTCAAGGCGGAACATCAAGTACCTTCGGGGTTGCTACATCCAATTTCTATTCCAGAATGGAAGTGGGAACGGATCACTATGGATTTTGTGACTGGATTTCCTTTGACTCTAAAGAAATATGATACTGTATGGGTTATAGTGGACAGATTTACAAAGTCAGCACATTTCTTACCTATCAGAAAGGACTATCCATTGAATAAATTGGCAGAAATTTATATGAATGAAGTTGTGCGACTTCATGGAGTGCCTATTTCTATTGTGTCTGATAGAGATCCTCGTTTCACATCTCAATTTTGGGGTAGTCTACAACGAGCTCTAGGTACTAAGCTCAATTTCAGCATAGCTTTTCATCCGTAGACAGATGGACAGTCAGAAAGAGTCATTCAGATTCTAGAAGATATGATGAGAAGTTGTGTCATCGAATTTAAAGGTAGCTGGGACAAATATCTTCCTTTAATGGAATTCGCCTATAATAACAGTTATCAGTCTAGTATCCAGATGGCTCCATATGAGGCACTTTATGGTAGGAAGTGTCGAACACCTATATGTTGGACAGAGCTCAGTGAGAGAAAACTTATAGGACCAAACCTAGTGCAAGAGACAGAAGAAAAAGTGAAAGTTATTCGTGAAAGACTTAAAACAGCTACAGATAGACAAAAATCATACGCTGACCTCAAGAGACGGGACATTGAATATGCAGTGGGTGATAAAGTTTTTCTTAAAGTATCTCCCTGGAAGAAAGTTTTGCGATTTGGAAAGAAAGGCAAGTTAAGTCCAAGGTTCATCGGACCATATGAAATATTAGAAAGAGTTGGACCTATTGCTTATAGACTCGCTCTACCACCGGAGATGAGTCAAATACATGATGTCTTCCATGTCTCAATGTTAAGACGATATAGATCAGATCCTAATCACATCATACCTGCTGAAAGCATTCAGGTGAGACAAGATTTGACATATGAAGAAGAACCAGTCCAAATTTTAGCAAGAGAAATTAAGGAACTGAGGAACAAGCGAGTACCATTAGTGAAAGTACATTGGATGAATCATGCAATTGAAGAAGCAACATGGGAAAGCGAGGAGGTGATGAAAGCTCAATACCCTCACCTGTTTAATGACGATACATAGGTATGTTTCGAGGACGAAACATCTTAAGGGGGAGAGAATTGTAACATCCACTAATTAGAGTTTAATTTGAATAATTTAGACCATATAATTAAATTGTGTTTTTTATTAAATAAAATTAAAAATATTAGCTATAAACAATTATGTGAAGATGATAATAACAATAATAATAATAAGAAGAAGAAGAAAATTAAAATTAAAAAAAAAATTAAGTGAACAGTAAATTGGACAGCAGCAAAAAAAAAAAAGGGCAGAATACAAAAACGGGAAAATGGGGCTGAATTCCCAAATTCTCTTTTCTCCTTCATCTCTTTTTCTTCTTCTTCCCTTTTTCTTCCTCCATATCTCAGATCAAATTACTCATCATCGTCTTCAAGAATTGCATCAAAAATCAGTCCAATTAAATCTGATCTTGGTAAGATATATTTTCCCCATGATTATTGTGTTATTAGAACTCTTTAGGTTTTATTTTGATAGAATATTGCAATCTATGTTTGATTATCTTGTAACTCGAATTTGGGGATGTGTTAAACATAAAAGTTGTTCATCTATGTCTTTTGTATCTCTCTGCCAAATTTTATTGAATGATTTTGAGTATATGAAGAGATATGGTTATTGAGGTAAAACTAGTTCTGGGAGACGTATCAACCCAATAACCTACGGTTTTTATAAAAATTGACCATCTTATTGGCTTATTCTGATATTTTGTAAAACATGAAAGTTGTAGGTATATATGTTATTGAGGTATCTGCAAAAGTTCATATGAATTTCTCTTGTGTAGGTTGAGTTATTCTGAAATGAACCATGACTGTTCCTTGATTGAACTGGTTTCATATACCTGTGCAGTTCCAGTAACTTCGTCCTTATATTTCACCTCTTTTTAGATCGAATTGGCCAAAGTGAAAAACATCAAAGTTTTACCCCTATGTCTTATCTAAATTTCTGTGAACTTTTCATCTTAAAATGTCATGTATTTTGTGAGTTATGAGCTGAAAAATTAAACTGGTCGGGTTGATACTATGTGTTGAATCAGTTATATATCCTCCCA
This sequence comes from Triadica sebifera, assembly GCA_023653625.1. Lineage (NCBI taxonomy): Eukaryota > Viridiplantae > Streptophyta > Magnoliopsida > Malpighiales > Euphorbiaceae > Triadica > Triadica sebifera. The sequence goes on along the minus strand of CM042898.1, from coordinate 9,608,461 downwards.
TATTTGAGACCCTTAGAGACTGAATCAGGAAATGCGTTAAACATGAAACATGTTCCCAATTAATGTATATAACTTTATAAAAAGTTTCATAATAATTGAAGCTACACATGGAAAGTTATGAATTGTTGAATTGGGTATCTTGAAACTGCCTAAGGGCAGAAATCAGGTCAATATTTAAAATTATACCAAAAATTATGTAAAGGTTCAAAAATTCTAAAATTTTAGTATATTTTAGTTTTACATGTTATAGTTAATCAGAATTAAGAATCATACAAATTGGATAAGTGTAGGAAAAGTTATTAATCCAACAGTCCTTAGAGGTCTTATTCTAGCTTAATAGAAATTGAAATTATTTATTTAAGTTATATTAAGAATAAATATTTTATCAAGCTATTAATTAATTATATTTTTTAAATTAGGATTTCAACAAGAAGAAGACCATCAAAAGTGAGCAAGCTCTGAACTTATAATTTGGAAAAAAGAAAATACTATCGAGGTTTGTACATATATGTATTTTGTTTTGCCTTTATGTATGATTGTGTGTATGACATAAATTACATGTCACAATGATGAAATTATATATTATGGCATGTTTTAAGGTTGTAAGAATGTTATTAACTATGAATTTAATTTTGTGTTAACATTTGATAAAATATTATGCTATTACATGGTTTTGAAATAAATTGTGAATATATGATTGTGTTAATATGAAATGAGTATTGGTTATAGAAACAAGTAATTAATTGTGTTAATTGCCCATTTCTCTACCTGAGGACTAACATAGGATAGATGGTGCACCATTAAGGGGGGAATTACGGTACCGATATGGATATTATTTAGGGACAGGGTGGCTTAAGCTCTGGGAGCGCCCCTGATCCTGATTATACATAGATGACATAATTATATTCAGTCAAGGTGGCTTAAGCTCCGCGAGCGCCCTTGACTTTAGATTATGGTGAGTAGGGTGGCTTAAGCTCCGCGAGCGCCGCTATTTCACACCCCATATCCGGACAGTCCGGGAAGGAGATTTGGGCTGATATTAATGAAAGACTATGAAATGAAATGTGAAAAAAATTTATTATTGACATAAGTGACAAAACATGAAATGCTTACAAGAGGTAATGAGAATTTAGTTATTGAATATGATTTTTATGTTTATACTGTTATGTGATGTGGTTATTTCTTTTATATGAAATAAAAATTCAGTGTATCATGAATTATTTGAGACATGCATTTGTGTGACTGCTTGGAAAAAACTTAATACCTATATGTACCACTAAGCTAGAGTTAGCTTAGCGTGAGTTCTTCTCACGCAGGAATTGGAACTATAGACGGTAGGAGGTTAAGTGATCAAGAAGGAAATCCAAGCCCATATCATCAGAGACACAATAAACATAGTTAGAGGGTTGGTTATGTATTATTATATATTTTTTTTAGTTTGACTATGTATATGGTGTGGTAGACATATCTCATATATTAATATTGTGTATGTAAATAATTATGTAACATAATCGGGTGCCATATGTGTATACAATATAAGGATATATATATATTTATATATTTTTAATTAGAACAATTTGCCTAAACCAAAATAAATAAATATATTAAGTTATTTAAAAAAAATTCAATTTGAGCAGATTATCGAGTTAAGCTTGTGACATTCTTCTTATATATGTGGGATTATTCCTAATATATAAGTGGGGCGTCACACATATTTTGGAGGATTAATTCTAAATCTAATTTTTCAGGGATTTAATTGGCATATTTAGCGGGAAAATATTGTAGTCTAGAACTCTAATAAGTATAAAGGTAGTTTCTTTTTATAATTTGAAAAGGGTCATTTTCAGAAACTTTAAGAGAGATGTTCAACAACTTTTGAGGATGGTGGCTGAAGAGAACTCATAGGCTACCTTTTTCATATTGTTCCAGCAAACTTTTCAAGTTTGAATGGAGCTACTTCGATACTTGAAGATTGGTTTGAAGTGTGGCTTAAAGATTTAGGTCTAACTGGTCTTAAGTTCGATTCTTTATCAACTTTTAAAGGAACAAATTAGTTATTTTATTTCTATATTTGTTGTAACATGTTTAGTATAGTATTTGAAATTAACATGACCATTATATTATCAGTGCTAGCCTAACTTCCATTAGGTGTTTAGTAAGCTAACCCAATTTGTATGAACTTTCCTTTATTATTTACGAAGAATGATTTATTTTCTAATTTTAATTGTTCTTATTTAGGTTTAGATTGGATGATAGAATGACCAACTTTTGTTTAATTTAGAATGAACATATTAAGGTTTCATTATTAAGAACATCATTTTTAATTTAACTTGAAAATTGGATTGGGCATTAGTTACACCATTAGTTTGGGTAATTGGTGAAATAAGACGATAGTCATTGAAAACTTACTATATGGGGCTTAATTGATATTAGGGAAAGGATTGCAAACTAGGAAGGCAAGTTAAATACTTGCGCAGTCTCATTAGAACTTAATTCATTAGATTTATTTGTTTTTTTGTCTATTTAGTTTTTCTTTCATTACTTCAATCAATTCATCAAAATTGGTTGAAGTGTTTAGGATTTAATTTTTATTGTTCATTAGTAATCTAAAATTGATTAAGAATTTAAGCCAAACAATTCATTGAGAGATCGACCTCATGAGTGAGCTTACTAGTATGATAATTGGCTTATGCACTTGTGAGTACACTTTAAGTTACAACAAATTTTTAGCGCCATTGCCGGGAAATTGTTGGTAGAATTGTTATGTTAATTTATGTTGCCAACATTTTTCGGATTATCTTGGATAGTTAGATTTGTTAAAATTGATTTTGTTTTAGTTTTGCATTATAGTGATAATGACTTGGTTTCACAGATAGCTGAGATTACAAATCAATTGATGATTTTGGCCACCAACATAAATGCACCAACAATTGAGGTAAGAGGTAGTTGTAACCCTTTAGCATAAAGCATAAGTTAGCCACCTTCTCATCTTCTTTTTCTTCAATGAATGTTAAGGAGTCATCATCCTAAGTGGCTTTATGACCCTTTTCTTCATCTTCTTTATTAGGTATGCTCTTGTACTTTTTGAGCTTGGGGCACTCCGATTTGATGTGTCTTTTGTTCTTATATTCATAAGACTTTATTTCCTCTTTGCCTTTATTGGATGAGAAGTTTGTAGGAGTGAATCTTTAGACTTTTTGCTTATAGTTCTTGATTGAGCCATACTTGTTCGTGATCAATCTCTCGATCCTCTCTGAAAGAAAGGCTATTTTTTCACCTCCTTCATCAACCAACTCTTCATCACTAAGAAGATCTTCATCTATGGGCATGAAAGTTCAAGCTTTGAGTGCTAGGGGCCTTCTCTTTTTCATTTCTCCTTCAAGCTCATTTTCTCTTATTAGAGCCATTTCATGAGTGAGGAGTTTGCCAATAAGTATGTAAATAAGAATTATGCTCAAGTGTTCATTAGTTTCTTCAATACTCGTAACCCTTGAGTTATAATCTTTCATTGGAAGACTCTTTAGCATCTTGTTGTTTACATCTTCTAAACTATAATGCTTTCTAAGCTTCCTCATGCCATTGACAATAGAAAAAAGTCGGTTGGTCATTTTAGTTATGGTATCATTGGGCTTCATCTTGAAGAGTTCATATTTGGTGATAAAAACTTGAACCTTCTTGGACTTCACTTGCCTTGTGCCTTCTTGGTAGTTTTTTAATTTTTTCCAAATAGAGTAAGTGGTTAGACAATGTTGAATTCTACCACTCTCTTCAAGTGATAGAGAGCTTATTAGAATAATCATGGCTTTCTTGTCTTTGTCATTTCCTCTCTTTTGAGTCTCTGTCCAATCATCTCTTTGAATGATTTCATCTTTTCTGTAACATTCTTGTCCTTCCCCACATGCATATCCACATGCATTTCATTTGAACATATGCATCTCCCATATAATCCAATTGAACACGTGCATTTCATACATATTTTCTTAGAAACAAGTTTATGGCACGCACTAGCTACGTATCCTAGTATTTGGCAATTGTATCGAGTCACACGTGTATCCTTATAACCTAAACGATGATAACAAAGCATTATAAATAAATTGAATAAGGTGACTAAATTAAAGTAAGCAAAATGATTAGATTAAGATTAGTAAACATTTACATTGTTAATTTAGTTAAATCGGGCCAAATGATTAAGCTGTATTATTGTGTGAACTAGTGAAATTATAAATATATGTAAATAATAATAATAATAATAATAATAATAATATAGAAAAAATAAAATGAAAATGAAACAAAAGGAAAATAAAAAAAAAGAGAAGAGAAAAGAAAAGAGAAGAGATGAAGAGAAAAAGATAAAAAGCCAAAACAAAACAAAAAGGTTGGTTTTACCTTCCTCCCCCATTTCTGCCTCCTCACTTCAGCCCCGTTTTCTTCTTCATCTTCCTCCATTCCAGAACTCAATTCTTCTTTGTTTCACTTGGTTTTTGAGGGAAATTGATCCCTTGCAAGTATTGTTCTTGGTAAGTAATCAATTCTTATTGCTATAAGGTTGATTTGAGTTACTAAGGTTCATTAATAGGCACTGATTTGTACCCCGATTTTGATATCAATAGAAATTGATTTTGGAAAAGATTAAAACACAAGATTTTTTATTTAGGTCTTAGATTTATGGATATGTAAACCTCGATTCAAGACTTTGTGTATAGGAAGCGATATCCTCTCTCTACTGAAACTGGTCAGGGTGTGAACCTAGAAAGGATAGCTACTGTGTTCTTTGGTTTTGAATATATTAAAGCCATTATTGGAAGTATGTTTAAACATAAAAAGTTGTACATATATGTGTTATGTATCTATATACCAAATTGTAGATTCATATGGCTTGTAAATTTGGAGTTATGGTGAATGGAACCATGACTGTTCCATGACTTGAACTGCCAACTGAGTGTCTTGGGCAGATCTAGCACATGGTTTGGCTAATTTGACCTCGTTAGAGCTAGATTCTGAACTTATCATAACAGTACCGTTATAGGTATATGTCTTAGCTAACGTTTGGTACTAAGTTGAGCTATATATGTTATGTATAGACTAAGTTATGGCCTTTGGAAGTCATACTGGTCCAGAAGCCATTTCTATTCTGGACTAGTGACATATTTATTATAATTTTAAGACCTTAGAGACGTAATTGATAAAAGTTGTAAATATAAAAAATGTTTCATATGAACCCATATAATTTTACGTAAATTTTCATAAAAATATGACTTATAGGTTATAAGTTATGATGAACCAAAATGGGTACCCTGAAACTGCCTAAAGGCAGAAAACAAGGCAGAAAACATAACACACTTAGACATTCCACCAAATATTGTACAATGATCCAATTGGTCTGAAATTTTAATATGTTATATAATTATATGTTAATTTTAATTACGAATAAGAATCTGATTAATTGGTCAATTATAGAAAAGGTTATAGGCTAAATAGTCCCATAAGGTCACACTGCCTCACAGGAAAAATTTAACTATTGATACGAACAATGCATATTAATTTGTTTAAGTCACATTAAGTCTCCCTAATCATAAGTTAATTGATTATATTTTCATATTAGGCACGCAACATATTGAAGACCCACAAGGAGCGGATAGACAATAAGTTAGGGGTCGGAATCAAAGGAGAAAGGTGAGTCTAATTATCAATTGAATTCTTTAGTACAAATGAATGTTGCTTGCTACATGATTCATATGATTGTCATAATTGGTCCTTGTTAATATGATGATGGATAATTTGTGATATTTTGGTACATATAAATGGTATACTTGTGGTATATTTGAAGTATATGTTTGACATATGTGATATATATACATGGTATATGTATAGTATATGCGAGGTATATGCGTGGCATATGAGCCATATATGCGGTATATGTATGTTATATGTGATAAGATGCAATGGTTGATGAATGCTTAAGTACAAGTGCATATGCATATGGACTTAAAAGGCGTTGTGACTAGTTAATCGATATTGTAAAGCAAAAGAAGAGGCCTATGGCCCAACAAATGTGCAAATGAAACAAATGATCAAGCTAGCTAGCAAATGCAAATGTTCACATGGCAAATGTTCACATGAAAATCCGGGGCAATATCTGTTTAACTTGGTCACAACAAAATGAAATAAGCAAAACATTTGCATACATAAGGAGTAATGATTATATGTTTCAACTTTATTGATATTTATACGATACTGATGAATGGAATGGAATACATGGTATGTATTGGATTTGTGATTTATTATTATGAGTTGTTGGGTACTTCAGAGCTCATTTGATGGTTATTCTCACTGAACCGCAACTCATCAATTTGCATCATTTTTCAAGTAAAGAAAAGTGATAGCTCATTTTGAGTAGCATATAAAAGACATGGATCACAGGTCACTAGCCGAGCCTCATCATTCTCTCTCCTTGCATTCCACACAAGCATGAAAATATGTCATCTATGTTTTGTATTTACGTGCTTGAATATGTATAGTCATTTTGGAATGAGTTTAAAAATGTATAAATGAAAGCAACTCGAAAATACTTATGTGTAAAGTTTATGTTTTGATATATGTGATATATATTATATTGTCGTGAAAACCTCAGTGTTAACTTTGCAAGTCGTTGAATAATATTACAGGATATGAGACTTGCAAGTCATTGAATGAAATTACAGAATATGAGACTTGCAAAGTCATTGAATAATATTATAGGATATTAAAAAAAATTACTATCACTATTAACAGGATTTTTTGTTTTTTTTTTTCCAGCATGCTATGTGTGATTATTTGAAACAGAAATAGGTTATACTTAAATGCATAAGATGCGGTGTTACATTTTTGGTATCAGAGCAGGGATAGGTTCCATGGGAACATGCATATGTGTAAGAGCATGATAACATATGCATAATATGTGTTGAATATTATGTAGTGACATAATTTCATTTATTTTAGGGTCATCATAAGACATGATTCACCAAAGAGAGAGGGGCCGGCTGAAATACATTCTCATGAGGCATCACCTCATTTACATAGAGATCAACCAGCACTAGGAGCTAGAGCTCCAGTACATGCATCACAGTCATCTCATGCAGAAGTACCCCATGAAAACCTAGAACATGAAGTATATGGTCCTGAAATGTACAAGGAAAGACATTATGACAAGCTGAGGAAACATGGTGCAACTGATTTCAATGGCACAACAGACCCAGCAAAAGCTGAGACATGGCTGAAAAGGACACAGAGGGTACTGAATATAATGAGATGTACCCCATATGAGAAATTTGATTATGCAGTATTCTTGCTTTAAGGCAATACTTATGAATGGTGGGAGACAGTCTCCGACAGTGATGCACAACCACCGATTCTAACATGGAATGATTTCCTTTGGGAATTTCAGAACAATTACATGCCTGAAGCATATAAAGATGAGAAGAGGAAGGAATTCCTGAATCTGAAATAGGGGAACATGTTTGTTGCTAAGTATGAGGAGCAGTTCAATAGGCTTTCCCACTATGCCACCTTCATGGTCTCTACTGAAAGAGACAAATGCAGAAAATTTGAGGAGGGCCTCAAATATGATATGAGAAACAGAATCACAACTACTGATCTTGATAATTATGCCAGACTCAGAGCTACTGCAATCAGAGCTGAAAAGTTAATGAAAGAAGCTGGAGAACAACAAGTAAAAAGGGTGACACGAGAGTTTGCTTGAGAGTCTAGTAGAGGATATGGAAAGAAATCTAGATATATGCCAAGCCAGTCTGGCAATAGAAGTGGGTACTCCAGTTCTAGAGGTCGAGGCATGACTTTATCTTACCTAGGCAGAGGGCAGAGCCAATATGTTGAATAGAGGCCCATATGGAGTCATTGTGGTAGACAGCATACGAGCGAATGTAGAAGGCTCACAGAAGCATATTATTTTTGTGGATCGATGAAGCACATGTATAGAGACTATCCAAATAGAGCCAAACTAGCAGAGACCAGCAGAGGCAAAGGAGTATCTGAGACTACAGTTGAGGCACCGAGGGTCTACCCTACTAGTGGGACATAGGGCAGAGGAAGAGGCAGGGGCAGGACTGGTACAATGGGAAGAGGAGTAACCAGATCTGAAGGTCAGAGTTCTAGACCCCCTACTCAGGTCAGGGTATTTGTTATGGCTAGACAAGAGGCGGTGGATGCTCCCGAAGTAGTTACCGGTAATATTTACATTTATGATATGTTAGCATACGCATTGATTGACCCAGGCTCCACTCGTTCATTTATATCATTGCATATGGCATCTAAACTACATCAAACGTATGAGCCATTGGGGATTGACATAAATGTGAGTACTCCATTGGGAACAGCAGTAGTTGTGAATAATGTCTGTCGTGATTGCCTGATATGCATTGATAAAGCTGAGTTAATAGCTGATATGTTTTTATTGCCAATATATGAATTTGATGTGATATTGGGAATGGACTGGTTAAATAAACATCATGCAATAATGAATTGCTTTACTAAGGAAGTAATTTTGGAATCACCAAACCAGCCAAGGGTAGTATTTCTAGGTGAAAGGAAACTTGTGCCTACATGTCTAGTCTCAACTATAAAGGCATTTCGAATGATCAAAGGGGGATATGAAGCATATTTAGCATATGTGACTGATACTAGAACCACTGATAGCTTGCTTGAAAAAATACCAGTGGTAAGGGAATTTGCTGATATATTCCCAGATGATCTACCTGGTGTACCACCAGATAGAGAGATAGAATTCACTATTGAATTAGTACCAGGAACATCACCAATATCAAGGTCACCCTACAGAATGGCCCTAGTTGAGTTGAAAGAACTGAAGGCCAAATTGCAGGAGTTATTTAACAAAGGGTATATTAGACATAGTGTATCGCCATGGGGAGCTCCAGTATTATTTGTTAAAAAGAGAGATGGAACAATGAGATTATGCATCGATGATAGGCAACTGAACAAAATGACGGTGAAGAACAAATATCCATTGCTCAGAATAGATGATTTGTTTGACCAGTTGCAAGGAGCCCAAATATTCTCCAAGATTGATTTGAAATTAGGATATTACCAGCTGAAGGTAGCAGAAGCGGATGTTCCAAAGATTGCCTTTCGAACCAGGTATGGACATTATGAATTTTTAGTAATGCCATTTGGGTTGACTAATGCTCCAGCTGCATTTATGGCATTAAGGAATAAGGTGTTTCAACCATATCTGGATAAGTTTGTGATAGTATTTATTGATGACATATTGGTGTACTCAAAGAATAGGGGAGAACATGAACAACATTTAAAAGTTGTGTTGCAAACTTTGAGGGAGAAACAATTATATGCTAAATTGAGTAAATGCAAATTATGGTTAGATCATTTGGTATTTCTTGGACATGTGATGTCGTGTAAGGGCATAGGGGTTGACCCAAATAAAATTAAGGCCATAGTAAATTGGGAAGGTCCTAAAAATATTTCTGAAATGCATAGTTTTCTAGGTTTAGCCTGATACTATCGCAGATTTGTTGATGGATTCTCCTTAATTGCTAGCCCTTTGACTAAATTGTTGAGAAAGAATGTGCCTTTCAAGTGGACTCCAGAATGTCAGAGGAGTTTCGATGAACTAAAACACAGGCTAACCTCAGCACCAGTGTTAACTATCCCTACACGTACAGGTGGATTTACGGTATATAGTGATGCTTCTCATCAAGGCTTAGGATATGTATTAATGCAACATGGTAAGGTTATAGCTTATGCATCCAGACAACTGAGACCACATGAGATCTCATATCCAATGCATGATTTAGAATTGGCTGCAGTTGTATTTGCATTGAAGATTTGGAGGCATTATCTATATGGTGAGACATTCCATATCTTCACAGAGCATAAAAGCTTGGGTTATTTGCTGACACGGAAAGAATTAAACATGAGGTAGAGACGGTGGTTAGAGCTATTGAAAGATTATGACTGTACAATTGAGTACCATCCAGGGAAAGCCAATGTGGTAGCAGATGCATTGAGTAGGAAGGCCAGTAGCAATGTAGCTCATTTACAAACATCCTCTTTTCCATATTTGATTCAATTACGATCCATGAATGTTGAATTAAATATGCATGATAGAGGATTACTGATTGCTACTCTTCAAGTCAGACCTATACTAAAGGAGAGAATTAAAGAAGCACAAAGCAAAGATCCTCAATTATGTACGAAAATTGATATGGTAAGGTAGGGAAATAATACAGAGTTTCATTTGCAGAATGATACGCTGATGTTAAAGTCACGCATATGTGCTCCAAGCACTGAGAACTTGCGTCAGGAAGTAATGGAAGAGGCACACAATGCACCTTATGCAATGCACCCAGGGATGACAAAGATGTATCACAGTTTAAGGCCTCATTATTGGTGGCCAAAAATGAAGAAAGACATAGAAAAATATGTTTCCAAATGCTTGACATGTCAACAGATTAAGATTGAACACCAAACACCAATTGGTAAGTTACATCCATTGCCAGTGCCAGAATGGAAATGGGAGAAAATAACGATGGATTTTGTTTATGGATTGCCAAGAACCCCACGGAAAAATGATGCAGTATGGGTAATTGTTGACAGATTAACCAAGTCAGCACATTTTTTAGCTATTAGATGGGGGTATACGCTTGAGAGTTTGGCCAAATTATATGTGAATGAGATAGTTAGATTGCATAGCGTTCCAGTGTCCATTGTGTCTGATAAAGATCCACGGTTTACTTCACGCTTTTGGGTGAGTTTACAAGATGCATTGGGAACAAAATTGAATTTTAGCACTGCATTCCACCCATAGACTGATGGACAATCAGAAAGGACTATACAGACATTGGAAAAAATGCTTGGGGCATGTTCTATGGAATTCAGAGGTGCTTGGGATGAATATATAGCATTGATGAATTTGCTTACAACAACCAGTATCATAGCAGTATCCAGATGGCACCATATGAAGCATTGTATGGCAGAAAGTGCCGAAGCCCTATCATATGGGATGAAGAAGGTGCACGTGCATTAGAAGGGCCAGAGATAGTACAAGATACAGTGGATAAAATTAAAATTGTGAAGAATAAGCTAAAGGCAGCACAAGACAGACAGAAAAGTTATGTTGATCAACATAGAAGGGAAATGGAATACGAGTTGGGTGAAAAGGTATTTCTTCGTGTATCTCCATGGAAATGGATAATCCAATTTGGCAAGAAGGGTAAATTGAGCCCAATGTATATAGGGCCTTATGAAATTCTTGAGAAGGTTGGTCCACTGGCATACAGATTGGCGTTACCACCAGAGATGGCTCAGATTCATAATGTGTTTCATGTGAGCATGCTTAGAAGATACAGGTCAGATCCTACACATGTACTTAAAGATCAAGCCATTGAGATTGCAGAAAACATGAGTTATGTTGATGAACCAGTGGAAATCATTGGATACAAGACTAAACAGCTAAGAAACCAAGAAATACCTTTAGTTAAGGTATTATGGCGTAACCATTTACTAGAAGAGGCAACATGGGAAACAGAATAAAATATGAAAAAACAATATCCACACCTGTTTCCAGGTATTAAATTTCGAGGACGAAATTTTTAAAAGGAGGGGAGAATTGTAACATCCTTGACCTTCCTCACATGCATTTCATTTGAACATATGCATTCCCATATAATCCAATTGAACACGTGCATTTCATACATATTTTCTTAGAAACAAGTTCATGGCATGCACTAGCTACATATCCTAGTATTTGGCAATTGTATCGAGTCACATGTGTATCCTTATAACCTAAATGATGATAACAAAGCATTAGAAATAAATTGAATAAGGTGACTAAATTAAAGTAAGCAAAATTATTAGATTAAGATTAGTAAATATTTACATTGTTAATTTAGTTAAATCGGGCCAAATGATTAAGCTGTATTATTATGTGAACTAGTGGAATTATAAATATATATAAATAATAATAATAATAATAATAATAATATAGACAAAATAAAATGAAAATGAAACAAAAGGAAAATAAAATAAAAGAGATGAGAAAAGAGAAGAGAAAAGAAAAAAGAAAAGAAAAGAGAAAAGAGAAGAGAATAGAGAAGAGATGAAGAGAAAAAGATAAAAGGCCAAAAAAAACAAAAAGGTTGGCTTTATCTTCCTCCCCCATTTCTACCTCCTCACTTCAGCCCCGTTTTCTTCTTCATCTTCCTCCATTCCAGAACTCACTTATTCCTTGTTTCACTTAGTTTTTGAGGAAAATTGATCCCTTGTAAATTTTTTCTTGATAAGTAATCAATTCTTATTGCTATAAGGTTGATTTGAGTTGCTAAGGTTCATTAATAGGCACAGATTTGCACCCCGATTTGGATATCAATAGAAATTGATTCTGGAAAAGATTAAAACACAAAAGTTGTTCCTTTAGGTCTTAGATTTATGGATATGTAAACCGTTTTGCAAGAATGTGTGTATAGGAAGAGATATCTTCTCTCTACTGAAATTTGTCAGGGTGTGAACCCTAGCCAAGATAGCTATTGTGTCCTTTGGTTTTGAATATGTTAAAGTCATTATTTGAAGTATCTCAAAACATAAAAGTTGTATATATATATATATATGTGTGTGTGTGTGTGTGTTATATAGCTGTATAAAAAATTTCAGATTCATGTGTCTTGGAAAGTTGGAGTTATGGTGAATGGAACCATGACTGTTCCAAGACTTGAACTGCCAACTGAGTGCCCTGGGCAGATCCAGCAACTTGTTTGGCTAATTTGAGCTTGTTAGAGATAGATTATGTAACTTATCAAAACAGGAAAATTTTGGTACTAATTTTAGCTTCATATGTTATGTATAGACTAAGTTATGGCCTTTGGAAGTCATACTGGTCCGGAAGCCAATTCTATTATGGACCAGTGACATATTTGTTATAATCTGAAGACCTTAGAGACATAATTGATAAAAGTTGTAAACATGAAAAATGTTCCATATGGATCCATATAAGTTTTTGTAAATTTTCATTAAAATATGACTTATAGGTTATAAGTTATGATGAACCAAAGTGGGTACCCTGAAACTGCCTAAAGGCAGAAAACAAGGCAAAATAGAGAACACACTTAGAAATTCTACCAAATATTGTACAATGATCCAACTGGTCTCAATTTTAATAAGTTATATAATTATATGTTATTTTTAATTAAGAATAAGAATCAGATTAATTGGTCAAGTATAGAAAAAGTTATAGGCTAAACAGTCCCATAAGGTCACACTACCTCATAGGAAAAATCTTAACTATTGATATGAACAATACATATTAATTTGTTTAAGCCACATTAAGTCTCCCTAATCATAAGTTAATTGATTATATTTTCATATTAGGCTTGCAACATATTGGAGACCCACAAGGAGCGGATAGACAATAAGTTAGGGGTCGGAATCAAAGGAGAAAGGTGAGTCTAATTATCAATTGAATTCTTTAGTGCAAATGAATGTTGTTTGCTATATGATTCATATGATTGTTATGATTGGTCCTTGATAATATGATGATGGATAATTTTTGACATTGTGGTACGTATAAATGGTATACTTGTGGTATATTTGAGGTATATGTTTGACATATGTGATATATATACATGGTATATGTATAGTATATGCGAGGTATATGCGTGGCATATGAGCCATATATGCGGTATATGTATGTTATATGTGATAAGATGCAATGGTTGATGAATGCTTAAGTACAAGTGCATATGCATATGGACTTAAAAGGCGTTGTGACTAGTTAATCGATATTTTAAAGCAAAAGAAGAGGCCTATGGCCCAACAAATGTACAAATGAAACAAATGATCAAGCTAGCTAGCAAATGCAAATGTTCACATGGAAAATATTCACATTGAATCTCGGGGCAATATCAGTTTAACTTGGTCACAACAAAATGAAATAAGCAAATTATTTGCATACATAAGGAGTAATGATTATATGTTTCAACTTTATTGATATTTATACGATACTGATGAATGGAATGAAATACATGGTATGTATTGGATTTGTGATTTATTATTATGAGTTGTTGGGTACTTCAGAGCTCATTTAATGGTTATTCTCACTGAGCCGCAACTCATCAATTTGCATCATTTTTCAGGTAAAGAAAAGTGATAACTCATTTTGAGTAGCGTATAAAAGACATGAAGCACAAGTCACTGGCCGACCTTCATCATTCTCTCTCCTTCCATTCCACACAAGCATGAAAATATGTCATCTATGTTTTGTATTTACGTGCTTGAATATGTATAGTCATTTTGGAATGAGTTTAAAAATGTATAAATGAAAGCAACTCGAAAATACTTATGTGTAAAGTTTATGTTTTGATATATGTGATATATATTATATTGTGGTGAAAACCTCAGTGTTAACTTTGCAAGTCGTTGAATAATATTACAGGATATGAGACTTGCAAGTCATTGAATGAAATTTCAGGATATGAGACTTACAAAGTCATTGAATAATATTACAGGATATTAAAAAAATTACTATCACTATTAACAGGATTTTTGTTTTTTTTTTTTTCCAGCATGCTATGTGTGATTATTTGATACAAAAATATGTTATTCTTAAATGCATAAAATGTGGTGTTACATTTTCCTTCAATGTTCTTTCTTGTTGGAGGTGTCAATTCATTTCAAATGGTGTCCCAAACGTCTACTCCCTCACTATCAAGATAAGTTTCTATTTTGAATTTCCAATTTGAGTAGTTTGCTTCATCAAAGAAAGGATTGAGGTTGTAAAACCCTTCATTGGCCATAGTTCGATCTTTACTAGTGCTTGTTAGGCTTGAATGCTAGAGTTAGCTTTGATACCAATTGTTGACCAAAATAATAACTAATAAGGAGGATTGAATTGGTTGGAAAATAAAATTTTTGCTTCAAGCAAACAACTAAGAATAAACAAAAGAGAAGTAGAGAGATAGAGACACAAGATTTATAGAAGTTTAGGTGTTAACAAACCATACTTCTCTCCTCAATCTCAATTGGGTATTTCACTAATACTTAAAGAGTTACAATAGAGTTTTTCTAACTCATTCCCAACTATGATGTTTTACTTTCTTGGCTAACACCTAACCCAATAACAATCCTTGTGTTTTAATGGCTAACATGACAACCAAATTCTTGTATTTTTTATGGCTCACACAAAAATCCTTACAAATATTTCACTCACAACCCGAATGAAAGCGCTCACTAACCAAAAGATAGATGGTGTTTGGTGAAAAAGCTAAAAAAAAAATGGCATGAAAGAAAAACATAGGAGATAAAGACGTCTAGTCATGAACTGAAAAATAAAAAAAGATAAATCATCATTAAAAAACACACATTGAGCGAAGAAGATAGTACCTACAAAAAAATCAGAAATTAAACTAAAGAAGAGATCAGAAAAGTTAAAAAAAAAAAAAAAAGAGAGAGAGAAATCACCCTGAAAAAAAAGACACATTGAGCGAAGAAGATAGTACCTGTAAAAAAAATCAGTAATTAAACTAAATGAAGAGATTAAGAAATTAAAAAAAAAAACAGCCAAATCACCATAAAAGAATAACACAGAATTCAGCAAAATTTTTTTTTTTTTAAAAAAAAGCTAAATCACAATGAAAGAATAAAATATAGAATTGAAAATTAAAAAAAAAATAAATCACCATAAAAAAACACATCAAGTGAAGAAGACAATAATTGTAACAAAAAAAAATCAAAAATTAAACTAAAAGAAAATATCAAGAAAGTAAAAGAAAAATCAGAAATTTAACTAAAAGAAAATATCAAGAAAGTTAAAAAAAAAAGTAAATCACCATGAAAGAAGAAGACATAGAACTGAAAAAAATAGAGAAATTACCATGAAAAAAATATTGAGCGAAGAAGATAGTACCTGTAAAAAAAATCAGAAATTAAAGTAAAAGAAGAGAACAAGAAAGAAAAGAAAAGCTAAATTACCATGAAAGAAGAATCTGCAAGAGAAGTAGGAACTGAAAATGGATAGAATAGTAAGAGGAATAAGATCAGGAGAAGAAAACGTGGGAAGAAGAAAGAAAAAAAGAAGAAAAATAAGATTAGGGATGGGGGAAGAAAATAAGGGAGGGGACTTGGAGAGGAGGGGAAAAAGAAAGGAGAAGAATAAGAATAAGAATAAGATTGGTTTAGGGGGTCTGACAGTCCAAATATCAGAAGTAGTTCAAAAATGACACTGTTTTATTGTAATTTTACTCAACGAATGGAGAACAAAAAGGTATATAAACTTATGACAAAAAGGTAAATGCAGGAGTATTGTGCATTTGAACAGTGGATGATTTTTAATATATAGTAATAGATTAGACAGTTAATTATGATTTAATACCATGTTGTTTTGGATAAGCGTGAAAGACAAAAAATAAAAAATAAAAAAGCAATACAACGTCGGACCTTTTTTTATTTTTAAATATTTTTGCACAATCGAATATCTCCCTCTGTTTTTATTCTAAGACCTTCAAAGAAAATGACATTGCCTACTGTAAATTTTGCCACACCTGTGTGTGCCCCTCAATATTATGCAATTTAGCAAAATGAAAAATGAGAAACTATAGGATAAAGCAATTACATATCACAATGATGTATCAATGAAACGCTTAACACGTGTTTGCTCAATGCATTTGTCACGTTTTATTATTTTATTTATTATAATCATTTTTAATATAAATTACTATTTTTTTTTTGTAATTAGTCTTCAAGTTTTCATTTTAAGATTTAATTAGTCCAATAATCTGATGTGGCAATGATGTTAATATTCATCAAGTCATATGTTATGGTAGATTAATAGAGTAGTTGAATTCTAAAATAAAAAATTGATAGGTTGATTATAACAATACAAAAAATACACACAACAATTTTTTTTAAATAAATAATTTCATATGGTAAAGTTATAAAATATTTAAAGTTCAAAGAGTTACACAAATATATATATCTTTTATATTTTTGAAATCTAATTATTATCTTTGAATTTTTATACAATTAAAACTATAATCCTTTCATTTTCTTTTTGTTGAACAAAATTAAATTCTAGAAAAGTAATTAATTTTTAAAAAAAAATCTAACAAGTGGATATGTAGTTTTTAATTCTTCTTTTTTCACTTAGATTTTACAGAGACAATTTAGCAATTACTACAATTTAAGGGATGAAACATATATAGCCTTATCAATGAAATAGTATTGTTTTTCTTCTTCAATTTTTTTTTTCTTCTTTTTTTTTTAGGTCGAAGTGAACACACATCATTAAATGGGCCCAATGGCCTCTGCAAAAAACTAAGCAAATTACATTTTTGGGATCTAAACTACATTTACTCCCATTTCATCCAAGACAAGAATACATGCTATTTTTAAGATGAAGATCACAAGAATTACTGAACAAGATTATGCTTTTAGAGAAATTAATTTATCCTAATTATTAATGTATTTTTTTTTTTGGGATTTTCATCGTATTATAAACGCATAGATTCTTTATTTCACATATGAGTTATATATGACAATTCGATCTTATAAAAATTATTTGTTTTACATGTATATATAGAAATTACAAATTTTACTCTTAAAGAGAACTAATTGATCTCCACCTCTGGATTGGGAAGCCCAATAAATTAAAGGGTTTGTGATCAACCTATTGAAGCTATTAGAATTAGAAGCAGTATTGAAATCCTTCAGGTTGATAGGCGAGTCTGAAGATACCCATTTGGCGACTGATGATAATGTAAGCAATCACTAGATATATAACAAGCGAAATTTCAAGCATTGAGCTGTAAATTGGTTGGGCAACACATATGAGGTACGTCTTGTGCTTGAACTAATGGCAAGTAGGCACTGTAAATTAGTGGGGCAAGCAAGGTATGTCTTGTGCTTAAATTGATAGTAAGTAAGCGAGAACTCAGAATACTGGACCAGCAATTAATGATAAAATTAGGCTAAACTAAACTAATTTAAACTAAAGAATAGATATAAAGATGACAAAGCAATTCTATATTGATTTGATGCGAAGCGACTTGCAAAATATCACAACAGCTTGCTAATTACTGTCTATTTTCTATTCCTGTTGATGATTTGATTTGCTAATTATTCTCCTTTTTCCTATCTGTTTTATTCTTTGCTTATTGGGATTATATGTGTTTCCTTTCTCGGTGTGCATGTTATGTTGCATAAATACTGATTTTCCTTTTCATCAATGAAGATTATGAATTCTATAAGTAAATATTACAGATAGTCATTCAACTCATCACTAATGCACAACAATATCACTTAATATTGATTTATAATATAAATATATTCCAGCTTTAATTACGATACTACTAAAATCCCTTCAACCTGCAATTACAGATTTCACAAGTTATATGCTGACTAGGTGACACATCACTTCTTGTAACGAAGACACAAGGCTTTCTTGTTTCCCTTCTCTGAAAATCAGAACTCTTCCAAAATTAAATCCTATTAAACTTGAAATGAGTTTAAGAAAATCAGATCTCATAAATTTCTATATTAAATCTGCCACTGAATTAAAAAATTACCAATAAAATTAATTTTCAAATGTAAAATTGATGATAAAATTTCTAATTTTTCCGCGAGATACTTTTCATCAACATTTTTTCAATAGTGTGCTATTGGCAAATTTACTTTTCAAGCCGTTATTGATGGCGGAGTTTTCCTATGAAATTAATGATAGATCTTTCTGTCAATAATACAATGTTTTAAAAATCATATGGATATTGAACTGAACTGTCAACTAGTTCATGGTTTGACTGGTCCGATCAAGTACTCAACTAGGTTTTTTTCTTTTTTATTTAAAATAATTATTTATAAAAAATTTAAGAATATGATATTAACAACATTATATGAAAAATTAAAAATACATTCAGAAAACCTATTCATCATAAAATATAAATTTAAAATCATTCATTTCAAGGTATTTAACAAAGTTTGCTTTTTCAACATAACATAATAATAAGTGGATTAAATAAAAATTTTAATATATAAAAAATAAATTATAATAACCAAATATAAGTTGCAAATATGCAAATAAATTCATTAAGAAAATTAAACTCAAATTTTATAATTCTTCAAAATAAAATGAATACTACTAATTTTTTTCATCGTTTGGCCAACTATAATATTAAATAAACTTGTATATTAAGTCATTGTACTTACATGATTGATAATTTAAAAGAATCAAATAAAACATTATCCTTCATAATTATAGCGTATATAATTTCCAAAATTAAATATAACCACTTCAAAACATAGCGAGTTTTTAATTTGTACATATGTACCCATTCTTGATTTGTTTTTTCAAAATTTTGTCACATAAGCATAAATATATTAACATAATAATAAATAAATAAATTAATTAATATAATACTAAATTAATCATATGATATTAATCATATAATATTTAATTAATATTAATATTTAATATAATATATAATATTAATTAATATAAAATTAATATATTGTTAAATATCAATTTCAAGATAATAGTATTAATTAATTTCTGCGTGCACTGATGAGGACTCAGCATTTTTATGAGCAAATTGGTCATTTATCAAAGCTATGTCGTTTGGCTAAGCAAAGTCAAATAATGAACCGTTGGATTATTCCATATTGGTTTGCTATAAGTATAAACTATTACCCGTAATAGTTTGGACAATCCTTCTAGCTTGAACTAGCTTTTGAGAAAAATTAAATTTAAGAGTCATTTATTTACCAAATTTTATATAGTATTAAAATCAAACGATGTTGGGGCACTTTACGAGTAGTACAGTATATTATTATGCTCCAAGTGGTTCTCCAATGTGTTATACTCTGCAATTGGCGTGAGCATGAGAGGCAGATGTTAAATTATCTGATATTGGTTTACTATAACTATAAACTATTACTTATCAAATGCCCATTTACCTTCCAAATTTTACATGACCTGCCTTCTTCTTTTATTATTTTGTCCAAATTCCTCAACATGCGGACAACCCCTTCAAAACCCTAAGCCATCTCTATTTTCAATTCTCTACTTCTCATCTCTAAGTCATCTCTATTTTATGATTATTTGCCTCTCATTTCTCCGGTCACAATGATTGCCCCGCTACACCAATATCGTGGACTTATCTTTTTTATTGTCGCTGTGGAAGTATCATGTTAATATAATGGAGCTTAGCTTGATTAAAAAACAAGGGCTGCATTATAAATTATAGTTAATCTTTAGCATATGAGTTACTAAACAATTTATAATTAATTGTAAATTGATAGTAATATATATTGTTTACTACTATTGATCATTAACTATTGATTACTATTGCTAACTACTATCAACAAGTCAAACAAGCTCTTAATTTTCAAATTTAAATGGGATTATTAATGAAATTTTCAAAATTTTATTAAAATATTTAGTTTCTCTTAACTTTAGTGCATTTAAAAAGCGGTTCGAGTTTTTTTAAGAATTTTATATTTCGCCCTTTGACTATCTTAAAAAAGCATTGACTAATGATTTTTTTTTTAAATCATAATAAAAGGACTATATTGTTGATGAATTAAATAACAAGTTTTTAGAAGAAAAAGAAATACAAATGTGAATATCGCCAAATATCAAGAAATTTTACATATGTTATTGACTAAATAACTAGGGAAAGGACCATCAATAATAAAATCATATAAATAATATAAAGCAAAGTTAGTGAGAATTTTTTATTATGATGAAATGACACTCTCTAGGAAGGGAAAATTGTAACACTCCCTTACCATTTTGTACTTTAGTCAAGTCAAGTGGTGTCTCTAAGAGAATGAAATCCATCATTCTTCTTCAAGAGTTAGCGATGGATTTGTTTGCCACTAAACTTTTAATTATTATTGTAACGCCCGACTTTTAGGATTTAGAAGTTGTATGGGTTTTAGAAAAAGAGTTTTGGTTTTTAGTGTTAAAAAAAGTTGAAGTCTTTAGGTTGTAAATGGTTTCACACCCATGAAGATTTTCTAAGGTCCAAAAAGACAGAGTATTGAATGTGGCAGGATCATTTTGAGAAAAGAGAACATTCACACCCATGAACAATTTTCATGATCGTGAATAGTATTTCATGCCCATGAAAGTAAGGTCACACCCATGAATGCAAGTCAGTTGACCATGAGCAACTGCACTTTTCTCTTACCTATGTATCAAATCTTGCTTAAAATCCACTTCCACCGCCCTTTGTCACCTTTTAACACACTCCAAGGCTTCTTGGTCATCTTCTCATCCCTTGTTAACCTAAAACACCATTGTTGAAAGCTTTAGAAACATGAAAGCTTGAGTGAGTTTGCCAAGTAGAGGTAAAACTCAATTTTTAGGATGGTTTTGATTCGATTTATGTTACATAGTTCTAATAGGAATGTTTTTGTGATGATAGGATCTGCTAGAGAGTAAGGAACCACATCACAAAGGGAAAGGAAAGCATGAAAACCTCGGAGGGTTATTAAGGCTCCATTTTGGTGAAAGGTATGTATATATGGGAATATTAATTCATTTATCATGCATCTTGATAAGTTTTGTATGTTGTAAATGTAAAATAATGACTAAATAGCATGTTATGGTTGATTAATAATATGATTATATGGTTTAAAGTGTTAAAATGGCATATGTAATATGTCATGGTACATCATGACCGATAAATGGATTTAAAGATCTAAAATGTAATTTAAACATTTTTTTTCTATCAGAGCATAGGTTTAGGCATTTCTAGACCTATGTGGGCTAAGAGGTTTGTCATGCATGCATAATACATCTCATCTGACTCTAACATGGGCTGTTTTTTTATTGACTTGTAGGTTTGTCATGCATGCATAGAACCATATGATGTTGCAGAAAGCAACAGTCCTCCGGACATTGGGGCTCAAGACCAGCCTAGTGTTGTGAGTGTTCATGGTCCAAGTGCTATTCCAGTTCTTCCACAGCAGACCATGGCAGGTTTATCGGGTCAGGCTCAAGATCTATCGATGCATAATCTTACAACTCTTGTAGAGAGATTGGCCCAAGTAGTACCACAAGCTGTTCCACCTCCATCGTCGCCATAACAAAAGTCCATATTGATAAGCTCCAAACATATGAGGCTATAGATTTTCTTGGCAAATGTAAGGATAACCCAATTGCAGCCAAATATTAGTTAGAGAAGATTGAAAAGGTTTTTGATGAGCTAGAGTATGTCGAAGAGCACAAAGTCGAATATGATATATCTCTTCTATAGGAAGATGCTTACAATTGGTGGAAGACAATTTTGTTGAAGCCAAAGGTTCCTCGGCCATTGACATAGGAGTTCTTTGTCGACAAATTCAAGAAATAGTATGTGCCTAGAGTTTACATCAATGAAAAGAAGAGGGAGTTGTTAAACCTCAAATAGGGATGAATGATGGTTACTGAGTGCCAAAGGGAATTTACTTGCCTGAGTATATATGCATCTGAATTAATCACGGACGAGATTGCCAAATGTCATAGAATCAAATATGGCCTCAATAATGAGATTGGGGGTTTCGTGACAACTTTTTAGTGTGTAAGTTTCTCAGAACTGGTATCCTCCACTGTTAATATGGAGAAGAGAAAGAGAAATAAAGTATAAAAGACTTTTAGGAAGCCAATAGTTTTAGTGGCTCTGAGTTTAGGAGATAGAGGTCGTTTCACTTCAGGACATTCATAGAATAGAGGATAGAGATAGATTTTTCATGTTAGATCTTTCAGGAGGGGACCACCCTCAAGGACTACCTCTACTACTGCCAGTACGCAGTTAGTTGGAAATAATAGTCCTTTTTGCGAGACATGTCGCAGGTTTCATAGAGGAGAATGTCACGTGGCAACAGGATCTTGCTTCAGATATGGGGCCTGAGGCCATTATAAGAGAGATTGTCCTTTACAATTTCAGAAGGCTCCTATACAAACTAAAAGATCATTGCCGACACAAAGCTAGATTCAGAGACAAGTTAGGAGTGGGAACGACCAAGCAATTTCTGATACGGTGAACACCCTAGGATCTGGTAGAGCGCTTACTAAAGTTTATTCCATGAGGGCACTAGACAATCAGACACCTATAGATGGTTACAATGGTATGTTTCTTTTATAATATAGTTTTCCCAGTCTTTCCACGGTAGATAAAATTTCGAGGATGAAATTTCTTTAAAAATGGGAGAAATGTAACGCTCAACTTTCAGGATTTAAAAGTTGTCTGGGTTTTAGAGAAATAGTTTTTGTTTTAGTATTAATAAAAGTTTAAGTCTTTAGATTGTAAATGGTTTCACGCCCGTGACTATGGTGTCACGCTTGTGAAGGTTTTTCCCAAGTCCAAAACGACATAATTTTGAATGTGGTGGGGTTGTTTTGAGAAGAGAAGACATTCACACCCTTGAATGCAATCAGTTATGTAATGACTCAAATGCAGGATTAGTCGTAAATTGTAGTTTCCGAAATTGATCAGCATAACTGGAGTCAAAAATACACTAGTGTGTGAAAAATATTTTATTCAATCATCGAAAAATGTAGGTTTTGACTAATTCGAAGATACAATTTAGAGTGAAAATAAGGTCAAATAAGTTATCAAATGTCAAAAATAAGGAAAAAAATGAGATTTGATCTAATTAATAAATTGGTTTGACCGTACTTTGACTGGGCTATTAAAAATAGTAAACAACATCTAAAATTTTATTTTAAGACATGGATAGATTCTAAATAATATTTATAATTATTTGACAATGCAAAAGAAATTTTACGGCAGCACTAAAATTTGACAAATCAGTCCGATTTGGGTGAGCCGGAGAGACAACAGACTCTGATTAAGTTGAAAACTTTTATGTGGGCATATATATATATATATATATATATATATATAATTATGAAATTAAATTTGGCTGAAATTGTGCTTGGAAAGTAAGATAAATAATTTAAAGTGATTAAATGAGCCTAAATGGGTTGGACTTTATTTGAGCACAAGCCCACCCATTTTAAGCCACTATATAAGGGTCCAAAAATCATAATTCTCTAGAGTATAAGGGCCCAAGCCATTTTAAGCCACTATATAAGGGCCCAAGCCCACCCATATTTCATCCTCATCTAGACCAGTTCGTGGTAGTATTTATTGATGATATTCTAGTGTATTCAAAGACGCTAGAAGAACATGACAAGCACCTACGAATTGTCTTGTAGATATTGAGAGAGAAGCAACTATATGCAAAGTTCAGCAAGTCTTACTTTTGGTTGAATGAAGTATCCTTCTTGGGTCACGTAGTTTCAACTGAAGGGATAAAGGTGGACCCAAAGAAGATTGAAGCAATCTTACAATGGAGAATACCTAAAGCTGTTATAGAAGTTAGAAGTTTTTTAGGTTTGGCTGGGTATTATAAGAGATTTGTAAAAGGTTTTTCCATCATAGCAGCGCTGCTCACTCGATTATTACAGAAGCATATGAAGTTTAAGTGGACAAATAAATGTCAATGAAGCTTTGAGAAGCTTAAAAACATGTTGATATAAGCCCTAATATTAACTTAACCAAAATCTAGTAATGATTTTGTCATATCCGCTAATTTAGACTAAAGTCACGCGAGTTGTTAAATGGACTCGTCGGTTTGACCGAAATCTAATTTTGGACTTCTATCAAAAAATAATGAAAATAATGGTAATTAAGTATGAAAAATATCTAATAAAGTGTTCAAAATATTTAAAGATGTTAAATTTCGATAAAGGACTAAATTGCAAATTTTGAAAAGTTTAGGGGTCAGATTGCAATTTATCGGAAATTGAAGAATTAAATGGGATAATCATATATTAAATGCATGAATTGGGACATAAAATGAATATAGAGGCCAGCCACACCAAGTGCCAACCCTTAATTGGTCATATAACATGCATGAATGAGACATTTAATGTATATAAGCTTAGGTGTCCCATAATTGATTAAGTTTGTCATTTTCTCTTAATTGCCTCTCTTCTTCCTTATCACTTAAACATCTAGAAGACTTTTATCTTTTTCTCAAATCATCCCACGTTTCTTGAAGCATAACACACCAAATGGAAAAGTTTAATAAGCTCATTAAGATACATGCATATAAAATTAATGAAAGCTTC
This sequence comes from Triadica sebifera, assembly GCA_023653625.1. Taxonomy (NCBI): domain Eukaryota; kingdom Viridiplantae; phylum Streptophyta; class Magnoliopsida; order Malpighiales; family Euphorbiaceae; genus Triadica; species Triadica sebifera. The sequence continues at coordinate 9,583,326 of CM042898.1, read as the reverse complement.
TAGATGAAGCTTAGGTGTCCCCCCATTTTAATGACTTTTGTTACTTTGTTCTTGATTGATTCTTTTTCTTCCTTATCCATTTTCATTGAGGAAAATTCTGTTCTCTCAAACCAGCCACGTTTTCCCTTCTTCCTCCATAGCTAAACCTTGATTCTAGTAAAAGAAAGTGACAAAAAGAGAGAAAAAACATGGAAAATTCCATTTTCATGCTCAAGGTAACTTAAGAGAGTAAGGAGAAAGAGAGATTAGAGTTTATGAAGTGTTAATAATCTGTTTATGAACTTTAGGAACTCAAAGTGACAAGGATCTAACTCAAAGGAGCAAAGGAAAGGAGAAAGAAAAGTAAAGAGAAAGAAAAGAGAAAAAGAGAGGTTTGTGCATAACCTAAGGCAATAGCCTATTTTATTTTTTTTTATTTGCATGATTTAATTATTTGGCATGTTGATGATTCTGAATTGATATTATTTTGTGATGAAAATCTTGGGGATGCATGTTTGCTAGACTTAGGATTTAATTTGGTAAAAATTGACTGTGATTATCTTGTATGTTCTTTGCTGGAAATTGATAAACAGTGTTCACTTAAACTATTATAACTTAATATCTGGATATCGGTTTTGTATGTTCTTTATTGGGTTGGAAAGATAAGACATAGGACTATAACTTTTATTTAGACCATAAAACCTGAATATGTCTGTAATTATCCAGAACAAGTCATAAAGATCAGACATAGAATCTGTCCAGAAATTCTGGGTATAATTGTTAATAATGAGCAGTAAGTACTTAAACTGTCATAACTTGAGTTCTGAAGCTTGTATTTATGTGTTATTTATTCTGTATGAAATCTAAGCCATAGGGATACAAGTTTTATTTAGAGCATAATATTTGAATATGTCTATAATTATCCATAAAAATTCATAAAGGTTAGACTTAGAATCTGTCTAGAAAATTCTGTGCAGAATTATCAGTGACCAGTTAGTGTTAATATTATCATATCTTTTGATACAGAACTCAGAATTACGTGATTCAAGTTGCATATTAAAGCTAAGATCTATATATAAAATTTTTATGAAGATCAGGTAACTAAATTCAGAACGAAACAGGACCAATGTTAAAGTTCAAAACAAAGAACAGAATCTGCCAGTGACAGGGCAGCATATGAATTGAGAAATGAAATGAGTAAAATGATGAGAAATTTGTTATATTATGTAAATATTATTTTATTTGAGTGATTATGTGATTATTTTTAGATATTACATGCATGAGAATATTAAATTAATTGTTATGAAATTTAAAGAAATTGTATAAGCCGTAGAACACCTAACTAGAACCAACTTTAGATAGTTTGGCATGCCAAATAGGGGGGAGTATGATGAAAATGATTAAATCCATTAATTGTATGATTATGTACGCCGGGTTTGGCAATGTTATCTACACCGGGTTTGGTACTGTTATTTATGTCGGGTATGACATTATTATCTACGCCGAGTTTGGTACAGTTATCTACGTCGAGTTTGGCACGGTTATCTACGGCGAGTTTGGCACGGTTATCTACGCCGGGTTTGGCACTTATATGCGCACATCATATTGCCCAGGTGGCACTCCTAAGTGCTTGGATAGCAACTCCGTTATCCTATTGAGTGGTTCATAGGTGTCCTGGGCATAAATGAAAACATAAATAAAGAAGTTATGGAACATAAAAGAATTATTTAAAGTAAAACGGGAATTATGATTTGTGACATGGATAATAAAAATGGAATTATGAATTGTGGCATGGATAAAAAGAAGGTTTAGTGTTATACAATAAGGTGGTAATAAAATAAATATGTATGAGATAATATAATATAATTTGATGTTTATACATGTTAAAATACCATGATTTGCATGAGAATGATGATTTGATTATGTTAAACAAAATGTGATACAATAAATTGATGTTATGCATACTAGAATATTATGAAATGTATGTTTGCATGTTTTGATCATAAATTGTTATATGACAATGCATGTGACATTAAAAATAGTTTATTACCTTATTTATATGCACCACTAAGCCAAGAGCTTAGCGTGGGAGTTTTCTCACGCAGATTTAGTAAAGAATAAAAAGAAAATAGTAGATAAAGCCAGCGGTGACCTAATCCAGTAAAGCAGCCTGTTTCACATGTCGTGGGTTACACAACTTTTGTGTATTATCTTATAAATTTTATTTTGTAGTATTTGTAAAATAAACAGTATGTTTTGTAAAGAACATATTACTATATAAAAAGGTAGTTTAACTTTTATGTTATATTTCTTTTATAAATGCAAAATAAATAAATAGTGAATATTGGAAATGAAAAAAAAATGTACGAGTGATTTTGCTTTATATATAACTTATATAATGATATTTTAATTGATGAAGTCAGTGTAGCACACCCTCATTCGGGCACGAGCCACTAGGGTGAGGGGGTGTTACAGTTTTTGGTATCAGAGCACTAGGTTGGTGTTTCTGGGTTTTGGTATTAAAGCCCGGTTTAGGCGGTTTTGAGATTTTAAAATGGTTTTCAAAAAATAATTTTGACATGTGTGTACCCACAATTAAGTATTAAAGTTGCTGCTTACTAATTAGGGCCATTAATTTACAAGATAGGTAGAGTATGACTTCAGGGTCACAACATATTGTGGCCGAAGGAAGCGAAAGTAATGAGCCTATAAGGACAGAGGCTTCATCGTGACACAATAATCGCCGAGCTATTGCATCGAGATCTGGTGTTAGCTCAACACAAGAGTAGTTTATTGCGGGCACAGGACAAATAGAACTTTATGAAAAACATGATAGATTTGCTACAAATAGCACCACCATCGGGTCAAGAAGGTTTAGATCCACAGTTTATAAAATGTGAAATTCTTGTGACTAACCTGTTAGGGGACAGTGTGAGGGTTAGCAAGGTATTTAGGGGTTGCCCTATTGAAATTCAAGGTAGGAAATTCCCAGCATACTTGATAGAATTACTATTTCATGAGTTCGATGTGATCTTAGGAATGGATTGGTTGGCTCGTTATGGAGTAGTAGTGGATTGTGGAAGAAGACAGATGATCATTAGAATTCCAGAACAAGATGAGATAATGGTGATGGGTGAGGATAGAAGATACCCAGACAATGTGATATCAGTGTTGAAAGCCCAGAAACTCATCAATAAGGGATGTGAAGCATACTTAGCGTATGTGGTTGATATGGAAAAAGCAAGTCCGAAGTTGGTGGATATTCTTACTGTTAGTGAGTTTCCTGATGTAAAATTGAATTTGCTATCGATTTGGTACCAGACACCACCCCTATTTCCATTACACCATATAGGATGGCATCAGCAGAGTTGAAAGAGCTGAAGGTACAGTTGCAGGAGTTGTTAGATAAGGGTTTTATATGACCCAGTGTATCACCATGGGGTGCTCCAGTATTATTTGTCAAGAAGAAAGATGGCACTCTTTGTCTTTGCATCGATTACAGGCAGATTAATAAGGTGACTATTAAGAATAAATACCCACTGCCTAGGATTGATGACTTATTTGACCAATTGAAAGGTGCAGCCATATTTTCAAAGATAGATCTTCGATCAGGGTATCATCAACTGAAGATAAAAGAGTCAGATGTACCTAAGACGACATTCAGGACTCGTTGTGGTCATTATGAGTTCCTAGTTATGCCCTTTGGATTGACAAATGCACCAGCAGCTTTTATGGACCTGATGAACCGAGTGTTCAGGTCATACCTTGATCAATTTGTAGTAGCGTTTATTGATGACATTCTTGTCTACTCTAGAGACCGATTAGAACATGATCAACATCTCATAATAGTGCTGCAAACATTGAGGGAGAAGCAGTTGTATGCAAAGCTATCTAAGTGCGAGTTTTGGCTTGAATTAGTTAGTTTTCTAAGTCATGTAATTTCAGCAGAAGGTATTTGGGTTGATCCTAGTAAAATTGAGGCTATTCTTAATTGGAAACCACCACGGAATGTGACAGAAGTGAGAAGTTTCCTCGGATTAGCCGGATATTATAGGAGGTTTGTGAAGGGATTTTCATCATTAGCGACTCCTTTGACACGACTGCTACGAAAAGAGGTCCGATTCGAGTGGACAGATAAGTGTCAAGCAAGTTTTGATCAGCTGAAGGCAATGTTGATTGAAGCACCAGTTTTGACTCAGCCTATTCCAGGAAAAGACTTTGTTGTGTACAGTGATGCTAGTCATAATGGTTTAGGCTGTGTTCTTATGCAAGAAGGAAAGGTGATTGCTTACGCCTCAAGACAACTTAAGCCTCATGATCTTAACTATCCAATACATGATTTGGAGTTAGCTGCGATAGTTTTTGCTCTTAAGATCTGGAGACATTATCTGTATGGGGAAAGATGTTATATCTATACAGATCATAAAAGTCTTAAGTACCTTCCCTCACAGAAAGAGTTGAATCTGAGACAACGAAGATGGTTAGAGTTGATTAAAGATTATGACTGTGTGATCGACTACCAGCCAGGAAAAGCTAATATGGTTGCAGATGCACTAAGTAGGAAGATTTTAGCTGAGATGCGAATACAATCTACTTTGATGTAGAGGATCAAAGATGCTCAAAAGCAAGATGAAAAGTTAGTAGATATAGTCGAGGCAGTGAAAAAGGGAGAAAATCCTGATTTTTCATTGACAGAGGATGGCACAGTGTACTTCAAGAATAGGATTTGTGTGCCTGGTGTAGAAGAGCTGAAGTTCGATATTTTAAAAGAAGCACATGAAACGGTATATACCATGCATCCAGGCGGGAACAAGATGTATCAAGATTTGAAAACTCAATATTGGTGGCCAGGGATGAAGAAGGATATCACTAAATATGTTGCTAAATGTCTAACTTGTCAACAAGTGAAAGCAGAACACCAGTTGCCCACAGGATTACTGCAACCAATACCGATTCCAGAGTGGAAATGGGAAAGAATCATGATGGATTTTGTGTCCGGTTTACCGATGACTCAGAGGAAGCATGATGCAGTGTGGGTGATAGTGGACCGATTGACGAAGTTGGCACACTTCTTACCTGTCAGAATGGACTACTCATTGAACAAGCTAGCTAAAATTTATGTAAGTGAGATAGTGAGATTGCATGGAGTGCCAATGTCCATCATATCTGATAGAGATCCCAGATTTACTTCACAATTCTGGAAAAGTCTACAGCAAGCTTTGGGGACTCGACTCAATTTCAGCACAGCCTTTCATCCGCAAATGGATGGACAATCGGAGAGAGTTATTCAGTTGCTAGAGGATATGATGAGAAGTTGTGTGCTTGAATTTGAGGGAAGTTGGAATATATATTTACCTCTTATGGAGTTTGCCTACAACAACAGCCATCAAACGAGCATAGGCATGGCTCCGTATGAGGCATTGCATGGAAGAAAATGCAGGACACCAATCTGTTGGACTGAATTGAGTGAAAAGAAGTTGATAGGGCCAGAGTTAGTGCAGCAAACAGAAGAAAAGGTTAGAATTATCCAAGAAAGATTGAAAGCAGCTCAAGATCGACAGAAATCATATGCTGACCTTAAGAGGTGAGATATAGAGTATGTTGTGGGAGATAAGGTGTTTCTTAAAGTTTCACCTTGGAAGAAAGTATTAAGATTCGGTAAAAAGGGAAAGTTAAGTCCGAGGTTCATTGGTCCTTATGAGATTTTGGAAAGAATCGGACCAGGGGCATATCGGTTAGCACTTCCACCAGAGTTGGATAAAATCCATAATGTTTTCCATGTGTCGATGCTAAGGAGATATAGGTCTGATTCGACTCATGTTATTCCAACTGAGGAGATAGAAGTGCAGACCGACTTGACGTATGAAGAGGAACTAGTGGCTATATTAGCACGGGAAGAAAAAGTTTTACGAAATAAGAAAGTTCCATTAGTTAAAGTGCTATGGCGAAATCATGCTACTAAAGAAGCCATATGGGAGAGCGAAGAAGTCATGAAGAAGCAATATCCTCATATGTTCAACAAAGAATAAACAGGTAAAAATTTTGAGGACGAAATTTATTTTAAGGGGGAGAGAATGTCATATCCGCTAATTTAGACTAAAGTCACACGAGTTGTTAAATCGACTAGTCGGTTTGACCGAAATCTAAATTTGGACTTCTATCGAAAAATAATGAAAATAATGGTAATTAAGTATGGAAAATATCTAATAAAGTGTTCAAAATATTTAAAGATGTTAAATTTCGATAAATGACTAAATTGCAAATTTTGAAAAGTTTAGGGGTCAGTTTGCAATTTATCAGAAATTGAAAGATTAAATGGGATAATCATATATTAAATGCATGAATTGGGACATAAAATGAATATAGAGGCCAGCCACACCAAGTAGCAACCCTTAATTGGCCATATAACCTGCATGAATGAGACATTTAATGTATATAAGCTTAGGTGTCCCATAATTGATTAAGTTTGTCATTTTCTCTTAATTGCCTCTCTTCTTCCTTATCACTTAAACATCTAGAAGACTTTTATCTTTTTCTCAAATCAGCCCACATTTCTTGAAGCATAACACACCAAATGGCAAAGTTTAATAAGCTCATTAAGATACATGCATATAAAATTAATGAAAGCTTCTAGATGAAGCTTAGGTGTCCCCCCATTTTAATGACTTTTGTCACTTTGTTCTTGATTGCTTTTTTTTCTTACTTATCCATTTTCATTGAGGAAAATTATGTTCTCTCAAACCAGCAACGTTTTCCCTTCTTCCTCCATAGCTAAACCTTGATTCTAGTAAAAGAAAGTGAGAAAAAGAGAGAAAAAGTATGAAAAATTCCATTTTCATGCTCAAGGTAGCTTAAGAGAGTAAGGAGAAAGAAAGATTAGAGTTTATGAAGTGTTAATAATCTGTTTATGAACTTTAGGAACTCAAAGTGACAAGGATCTAACTCAAAGGAGCAAAGGAAAGGAGAAAGAAAAGTAAAGAGAAAAAAAAAAGAGAAAAAGAGAGGTTTGTGCATAACCTACGGCAATAGCCTATTTTATTTTTTTTATTTGCATGATTTAATTATTTGGCATGTTGATGATTCTTAATTGATATTATTTTGTGATGAAAATCTTGGGAATGCATGTTTTCTAGACTTAGGATTCAATTTGGTAAAAATTGAATGTGATTATCTTGTATGTTCCTTGCTGAAAATTGATGAGCAGTGTTCACTTAAACTGTTATAACTTAAAATCTGGAGCTCAATTTTGTATGTTCTTTGTTGGGTTGGAAAGATAAGATATAGGACTATAACTTTCATTTAGACCATAAAACCTGAATATGTCTGTAATTATCCAAACAAAGTCATAAATCTCAGACAAAGAATCTGTCCAGAAATTCTGGGCAGAATTGTTAATAATGAGCAGTAAGTACTTAAACTGTCATAACTAGAGTTATGGAGCTTGGATTTATGTGTTATTTGTTCTGTATGAAATCTAAGCCATAGGGCTACAAGTTGTATGTAGAGAATAATATTTGAATATGTCTGTAAATGTCCATAAAAATTCATGAAGTTTAGACTTAGAATGTGTCTAGAAAATTCTCGGCAGAATTATCAGTGACCAGTTAGTGTTAATATTATCATATCTTTTGAAACAGAACTCAAAATTATGTAATTCAAGTTGCATATTAAAGCTAAGATCCATATATAAAAAATTTTTGAAGATTAGGTAACTAAATTCAGAACGGAACAAGACCAATGTTAAAGTCCAAAACAAAAAACAGAATCTGCCAGTGATAGGGCAGCATGTGAAATTGAGAAATGAAATGAGTAAAATGATGAAAAATTTGTTATATTATGTAAATATTATTTTATTTGAGTGATTATGTGATTATTTTGAGATATTACATGCATGAAAAGTATTAAATTAATTGTTATGAAATTTAAAGAAATTGTATAAGCCCTAGAACACCTAACTAGAACCAACTTAGGATGGTTTGGCATGCCAAATAGGGGGGAGTATGATGAAAATGATTAAATCCATTAATTATATGATTATCTACATCGGGTTTGGCAATGTTATCTATGCCGGGTTTGACACTGTTATTTATGTCGGGTATGACATTATTATCTACGCCGAGTTTGGCACGGTTATCTATGTCGAGTTTGGCACTTATATGCGCACATCATATTGCCCGGGTGGTACTCCTAAGTGCCTGGATGACAACTCCGTTATCCTATTCAGTGGTTCATAAGTGTCCTGGGCATAAATGAAAACATAAATAAAGAAGTTATGGAACATAAAAGAATTATTGATAGTAAAACGGGAATTATGATTTGTGACATGGATAATAAAAATGGAATTATGAATTGTGGCATGGATAAAAAGAAGGTTTAGTGTTATACAATAAGGTGGTAATAAAATAAATAAGTATGAGATAATATAATATAATTTGATGTCTATACATGCTAAAATACAATGATTTGCATGAGAATGATGATTTGATTATGTTAAACAAAATGAGATACAATAAATTGATGTTATGCATACTAGAATATTATGAAATGTATGTTTGCATAATTTGATCATAAATTGTTATATGACAATGCATGTGACATTAAAAATAGTTTATTGCCTTATCTATATGCACCACTAAGCCAAGAGCTTAGCATGAAAGTTTTCTCACGCAGATTTAGTAAAGAATAAAAAGAAAATAGTAGACAAAGCCAGCGGTGACCTAATCCAGTAAAGCAGTCTGTTGCACACGTCGTGGGTTACACAACTTTTGTGTATTATCTTGTAAATTTTATTTTGTAGTATTTGTAAAATAAACAGTATGTTTTGTAAAGAACATATTACTATATAAAAAGGTAGTTTAACTTTTATGTTATATTTCTTTTATAAATGCAAAGTAAATAAATAGTGAATATTGGAAATGAAAAAAAAATGTACGAGTGATTTTGCTTTATATATAACTTATATAATGATATTTTAATTGATGAAGTCAGTGTAGCACACCCTCATTCGGGCACGAACTGCTGGGGTGAGGGGGTGTTACAGATTTTGTGATTTACAGTGATGCCTCTGGGAATGAGTTAGGCTGTGTATTGATGCAAGAAGGTAAAATGATTGCATATACTTCCCGACAATTTAAGACTCATGAGAAGAACTATCATACTCATGATATTGAGCTTACAGCAATTGTATTCACTTTCAAGATATGGAGACATTACCTCTACGTTGAGAAATGTTACATTTACACATATCATAAAAGTTTGAAATATTTACTTACATAGAAGGAACTCAATTTGAGATATAGGCATTGGCTTGAATTGATAAAAGACTATGATTGCTTAATTGACTATCATCCAGGAAAGGCGAATGTAGTAGCTGATGCAGTTAGTAGAAAATTTATGGCAACCTTTTGGGCGATGAATGTTAGATTGGATATGGCACAAGATGGAGCGATAATAGTAGAAATACAAGTAAAGCTAGACTTTTTTCAGCAAGTGAAAGCGGTACAAAAGCTAGATGATTACTTGATTACCATAGTGAACTGAGTAAAAGAGGGCAATGAGAGTGTTTACTCTTTGGGTGCAAATGACAACCTTTATTTCAACTGGAGGTTATGTGTACCAAATCAAGATGAATTAAGGAAGAACATTATCACAAAAGCTCATCATAGCAGCTACACGATGCATCCCGGTGGTAACAAGATGTATCAAGACTTGAAAGTACACTATTGGTAGCCATGAATGAAACGTGGTGTCACATAATTCGTGAGCAAATGCTTAATATGCCAGCTGGTGAAAGCTGAGCACCAAGTTCCATCGGGTTTACTTCAACCTATTGCAATACTAGAGTGAAAATAGGATCGAATAACCATGAATTTTGTGACAGGACTGCCTTTGACTGGAAGAAAGCATGATGGTATCTGGGTAGTCATTGATAGACTCACTAAATTGGCCCATTTTATACCAGTACGGATGGACTATCCACTGATCAGATTGGCAAAAATCTACATTAACGAGATAGTGAGGCTTCATGGAGTACCTTCCTCTATTATTTCAGATAGGGATCGAAGATTTACTTCCTAATTCTAGAAGAAGTTGCAGGAAGCATTAGGGACAAAACTTTATTTTAGTACAAATTTTCATTCCCAAACTAATGGGCAGTCAGAGCATGTAATTCAAATACTTAAGGACATGTTGAGAAGTTATGTCCTTGAATTTGAAAGCAGTTAGGAAAAGTATTTGTCATTGGCTGAATTTGCTTACAACAGCAACTATCAATCCATCATCAAAATGGAGCCATATGAAGCACTTTATGGGAAAAAATGTAGGACTTATTTATGTTGGATAGAATGAAGTGAGAAGAAACTAATGGGGACCAATTTAGTTTTGCAAAATTGAAGAGCAGATACGAGTGATCAAAGATAGATTCAAGGAAGCCATGGACCGACAGAAATCATATGCAGATTTAAGAAGAAAAAATATAGAGTTCCAGGTCGGAGATCAAGTGTTTTTGAAGGTATCACCTTAGAAGAAGGTTATGAGGTTTGACAAGAAGGGCAAGTTAAGTCCAATATTTATAGGCCTTTATGAAAGTATACAACGAGTGGGACTCATAGCTTATCGATTGAAGCTGCCTCAAGAGTTGAAAAAGATTCATATTGTGTTCCATATGTCAATGCTACAAAGGTATAGGTCGAACCCTAACCACGTGATCAAGCCAAAAACATTCAGATACATGCTTATCTGACTTATGAAGATAAACCACTAAAGATCCTACCCAGAGAGATTAGACAACTCAAGAACAAGCAAATCTCACTAGTGAATATGTTATGGAATCATCACAATGTGAAAGAAGCCACGTGGGAACCAGAAGTAACAATGAGACAATAATATCCACGATTGTTCAATATAGGTAAAATTTCGAGAATGAAATTTTTATTGGTAAGGGAGAATTGTAATGGCTCAAATACTAGGTTAGTCATAAACTGTAGTTTTCAAAATTGATTTGCATACCCGGAGTTAAAAATATATCCGTGGGTGAAAATATTTTATTCAATCATCGGAAAATATAGGTTATGACTAGTTCGAGGGTAAAATTTGGAGTGAAAATCAGGTCAAATAAGTCCTCAAAAGTCAAAAATAAGGAAAAATTAGGACCCGATCTAATTAATAAATTGGCTTGACTGTACTTTGATTGAGCTATTAAAAATAGTAAACGACATCTAAAATTTTATTTTAAAACATGGATAGATTTTAAATAATAGTTATAATTATTTGACAATAAAAAAAAGAAATTTATGGTAGCACCGAAATTTGGCTAAACAATATGATTTGGGTGAGCTGGATAGAAAACAGACTCGGATTGAGTTGAAAATTTATATATATATATATATATATATATATATATATATATATATATATATATATATATATATATATTTATATATATACATATATATATATATTATGAATTATGGAATCAAATTTGGGTGAAATTAAGATTGGAAAGTGAGAGAAATAATTTAGAGTGATTAAATGCGCCTAAATGGGTTGGACTTTGTTTGGGCCTAAGCCCACCCATTTTAAGCCACAATATAAGGGTCCAACAATCAGTATTCTCCAAAGAGAATTCTGCAACTTCTTCTTCCTTTCATCCTTCCTCTTGGCCGAACCACCCGCCTCCATCTTTTCTACCAAATTTCTCTTTTTTCCCCAATTGTTACACCAAATCAAGCATCCTAATATTATTTTAGCCCCTCTATTAGTTAGTGGAAGTCTCTAATCTTCATTTGAAGGGCTAGAATGGAAAAAAATCAAAGGAGAGAAGTTCAAACACAAAATTGAGGTAAGAGAATTTGAGAGTTTTAAATTTGTTTAAGGGTTCAAATAAAGAGTTTAGGGTATGTAGGTGATATTTATGAAGTTAGATTGAGTTATGGAAGCAAAATAATGGTGGATTAATGGTGTATATGTTTCGGCCATGATAGGTATTCAAGGAGGTGAAGGTGCTTCAAAGGAAAAAGCCAAGGGAAAAAAAGCCTAGGAAGGCTAAAGAAAGGAAATAAGGTTAGTGGTTACAAAATCTACTTGTTTCCATTGTTTATGCTCGAATTAGGGTTATAAAATTTAGAAAATTTGTGTGTTTTGTATGTAAATGGTAATGGAAGCTTTAAATATGATTAAGGGAATATAAAAAGAGGATTAGAATGTTTAAATTTAATGAGAAAAAATATTTAGTGGAACTTTAAAAAAATGGCCATGTTATGTAAAAATGCAAATTAAGGTATAACTATGTTTTAATGTAATATTATGGTACATATGTATTAATGGAAGTATAAATTAGTGAAATGAATTATTAGAAGGTAAAAGAAAAAATTTAATGATGAAAAAGAGTTGTAGGCCGAAACATGAAGATGAAGAAATTAATATTTTTCTTGCTAATTAAATGAAAACTAAACCATAAATTGCAATAGGATATGATATTTAGTGTACATGATTGGATTGAGAATTTTTAGAATATATTGAATATTTTTCTAGCTAGTAGTTTCCCTATGTATGAAATGGAACATAATGTATAAGTGTGTCGAATGGTATTTGATGTCCTAATTGAAACTAATTGTGAATACTTGATATATTAGAATGGAAAGTGTGGAAAAAGAATGGGGTAAAAGAGGATTTGGTTATGGATGAATAAAATTATGGGTAATTAATAATGTGGAATAAATGGAAATTATGAATTTAATAGGAATTGAATCAAAGGAATAAGTTCATTGCCCTTAGTTATTTTATAATGGTTAAATCTAGTCCAAAATATAATTGGCTGGCCATAGAGACACAATTGTCGCGGTGCAGGTCATAACGACTCGCTTAGGCAGACTAATGATGGTTTAATTCAGTGATAGTGATTTACTGATCAGTGTATAGTGCAGTGCTTGGGTGGTCCTTCAGGATCACTCTTTAGTGTAGTGGACTTATTATTAGAGGAGTGCTCTAAAGGAAATCACCTTTAACACTTACTGTACAAATTTATTTGATTAATAAAAGGTTTTTTTTTTATTAATTTGATGTTCATTTTATATATGAATTGATAAGTGATCTTAAATCAATTAATGAAGTCCTTGATACATAACATAGCATGAAGGAAATCATGATGAGATCATGATATTGAGATTCTTATCATGTGTAATTATGTTAGTATCAAAATTATCCCTAGTGATAGGATTAATGAGACGAGACATTATTAATCCAGACATACTAGAACATGTTACACTCTTTGATTGGATCGAGTAGTAGATCTCATAATTTATAAACATGAGATGTTTAGAGTTAACATGTGGATGCTTGTTAAGTGTAGCTAAGTACATTGGATGACCAACTATGAGACAATCATATGGATAATCTATTCAAATGTCAATGATAGTCTCATCATAGCAATGGTGTAAGTATCCTTAGACTTGACGTACTCAAGGATATCTTGAATATTGATTCTGTATTTTGACACTATTCCTTGTTGCCTCAGAGAGGTAGCTCATAGGGTGGTGATTGGATACAGCTTCAGGTATTCGAAGGTAATTGAGTAACCAACAAAGGACTCACCACTCATGATAGAATGAGTGTATACCCATGGCCTTTTTTCGTGGTCATTACTCATGAATCTCTGGCCGGAGTGGAAATGTCATCAAGATAGTCTTCAATGACATATCCAATAGAGTAATGAGTCTCAAGGACAAGAACTAACATTACTTGGACTAGACGTGATGTAGTCAGTCTAGTGGGAGTTGACACATGTTCATACTCTGAAGCAAGTGGGGTATAGAATGGTGAAAGGAATAATTGCACAGAAATTGTCTATGGAAAGGTTCGTAGTCAAACCACTGACTTTCCCGTCAATTAGGGGTCATGATGTGTTGCTAGATACTGCTCATGACCTGTTTAAATTAATTGTTAATTTAAGTGGCCAACATAACCGGGAACCTAATAGGTAACACGCATTGAAGATATGGAGAATGAGTAAAATGGTCTTGGATAGGATCCAAAATATAAGAGAATTATTTTAGGATGGATCGCGATGAGATCGCACGAAAAAAATAGTTCCAGAGTGTCACAGGCCCGCGTGGGCTAGGCAGGCTACTCGCCCACCTTGCGGGCCAGCTAAGCTGCCCACCAGCAGCCCGCAGTAGGCCCAGCGCGCCTGCAGCTTCCCATCCGTAGGCCAACGACTGTTTTTGTCCTTAATTCGGCCAATTATGGCCAATTACTATTCATTTTGTTTCCATTTTCTCCATTTTTGACTTTTCATCTTATTTTTGAATTTGATTCAAATAGAAAATACATAAAATGACAGAAAATAGACATGAAAATATTTTTAAGACAATAAAAATTCTCTTAAGAACATTTCAAAGCTAGCACTTTGAATTTGTTCAAACCATTTCTCTTGATAGTTTCTTCTTCATTCTTCACGTGGATTATCATTAGAGACATCCTAGTGTAGATTGTTGTGGTTTGCTACAACCCAACAAAGTGATATTTGAAGAACAAATAAAAATTACAAGGTATAATTTTTAACATTTACATTTATATAAATTAGTTTTAATGGTACAAGTATGATCTTTTGTTTTGGATTTTGAAAAATTTTATTTTTTGCTGCTTTTATGAATATGATTCATTCTTCAAAATTCAACATTGGTATCAGAGCCTCCTTGTATCCATTAAAATTATTTTTAATTGAAAGTGCAACGGGATTGCATGTTTTTGATGATTTTGGATCAATAGGTTTTGAAAAATTGAAATTAATTTGTAAAATATAATTTACACATTTTTATTTCTTTGATTGAAAAATGATTTGAATGTAATTCAAATAAATAATTTTGGATTTATTTCAAAAATGCCTAAAATTGTCTTGTTTATGAACATGTGTTGTTATTTGGCTTAATTGATGGGGCTGGTTACATTTTTTTTTGTAATTTAATTATAAAACAATTATTTAGACATATTGAGAATATTTTTATACCTTTGGAAGTGTCCAATAATTAATTAAAAATTATTTTTATTAATTTTTCAAACAAATACAAAAACGAGACTGTTTTAGCTTACCGGGTGGGGCTGTTTTATTTGATTTTTTTGTATGTATTTATTTTATTTCCAGCACCTTGAAATGATTTTTATGTGATTAAAAATATGTTATTTTGATGTTAGATGCATGCCAAAATTATTTTGCAAGCATTTGAAATTTTAAAAATTCTAGATATCGAATTAGTCATTTTGAGCGTCTAAGTGTGTTGGTTCGTTTGTCTTAGTAATTTTGGCTTGTGATAAAAATATTTTGATGAACTTGAACTGACGTAAAGATAATTATAATGGTGATTTAATGTTCTGAAAATTTTTAGAAGTTTTGGAAATTAATTTTGAATTAATTTAAGTTGTGCAATTGTAATTCTAGTATGACTAGAAATTGGTATGTATATTAAAATTAAATTGTTTAATTTTAACATCATAATATCATGATTTTAAGGAGAATTAATTTTGAATTATTTCTGAAAATATGGAATTTAATTTAATTTGATTAAATATTAAATTCCACTTTAAAATGACATACAAAATTAAATTAACCGAAAGAACACATATAGATAATTTCGATTCAAGTGTTGAATCGATTTACAAATTGAAATCCAAAATTGTCATTTTTATTTTGTGCATTAGAGAATGCATGTTAGGGGTGTATGAAAAGGCATGATGGATGATTATGGACTTAGACCCAATGTGATTGAGCATGCATGAAATTATTTTGTTTTATGGTAAATAGGGTATGCGTGTCCCTACCTCTTTTTCTTTCTTATGTATTTATCTTCTTATCTTACTCCCCTCAAATGTAAATTGAGGTTTTCTATAATTTGAAATATGTAATTAGATTACATAGGATTAGGATAGAATGAAGATACAAAAGAGCAATAAGCAAAGGAGATGGTACCATAAACAAGAAGACTTCGAAATAGGAATTTGATTTCTATTTTGGGTTGTAAATTCATGCATATACCTAGGTAAGACCTAGTCAATTTCTCTTTGGCTCAAGAGATTGACTTTAGTATGTCCATAATCATGCCATATAGTTAATGTAACTATCTTTATATATCAATGTGATGAATGTATGATATATAAAAGTATGAAATAATAACTTGATGAGACTTAACAAAGAAATCCCTCACTAAATAAACAATTAAGTCTTATGCCTTCCATTAATATGGGGAGAACTAGAGTTCTTCTAGAGTTAGGGTTGTTGAGTTGCCTCAAGCTCACTCTATAAGAATATGTTCAATCCATTGAAATTAGATTTCACGATTAATGGGTTAGACTTAACCGATATTATTAACTTGTTGGATTTGCGCCAAGGTTAATGTGTATTGGAGGTGAAGTTGGGTTGTATACATGAGATGTACACATATCAAGAGTTTATAGCCCAATGTATGTGCACGCATCAATAAGTTGATAGCACAAGATTCGATAGTTGCATGAATAATGCAATTGGTATGGATTAGATACCTACCAACCAAACTAAGGATAGCTTGTTAAGTTGCCTCAAGGTTATTCTTAGCTAGTTGGATATCGACCCACTAGGAGAACTTCCATTTAAGTT
Organism: Triadica sebifera; assembly: GCA_023653625.1. Lineage (NCBI taxonomy): Eukaryota > Viridiplantae > Streptophyta > Magnoliopsida > Malpighiales > Euphorbiaceae > Triadica > Triadica sebifera. The sequence continues at coordinate 9,566,723 of CM042898.1, read as the reverse complement.
CTCTCGGGTTCATAGTGAGGGCTATGAATTCGCAATAAAATAGTGGGAGTCATAATGCGATTTATTAAAGACCTAATAAATATGCATTTTATGTACATTCTAACATGTTCTATTTTCCATCTAGGTTGCTAGAATCATCATCATGATAAGTGTGAATTTGCGATCGCTAATGGAATCAAATAAGTTGATTGGGCCCAATTTTTTGGATTGGCTAAGGAATCTGAGAATAGTTCTCAAATATGAAAAGATTGGCTATGTCCTAGATGAGGCACTCCCTAATCCCCCTGCTGCTAATGCTTCTGAAGATGTTCAGAAGGCATATCAAAAGCATCTTGATGATAGGGAGATAGCAAGCTGCATTATGCTTGCTACTATATCAGCTGAGTTGCAAAAGCAGCATGAGGCTATGGATGTTAAATCCATAGTATACCATCTAAGAGAGCTTTTTGATGAGCAAGCACATTTCGAAAGGTTCGAAACTTCAAGGTTGCTCTTCCGCACTAAGATGGTTGAGGGGACATCTCCAGTGCAATATGCATTAAAGATGAATGGCTATATTGAGAGGTTGGCCACCTTGGGATTTATGATGGACTATGAATTAAGTATTGACTTAATTCTAACCGGTTTGTCTGATAGTTATTCACATTTTGTTCTTAACTATAGGATGAACCAAATCTCTACCACTATTCCTGAGCTGATGAACTTGCTTAAAACAGCTGAACCATCTGTCAAGAAGGATAGTAAGGTTGTGATGCTGGTGGACTCTTCAAGTTCTAAAAGGAAGAACCTTAAGAAGAAGAAAAATTCCATGAAGCCTGAGGGAGGTGTGGCCAAGAAGAAGGCTAAGGAGACTGATCCAAAAAGGACATGCTTCCATTGTGGAAAGGATGGCCATTGGAAGAGAAACTGTAAGGCTTACTTGGAGTCCTTGAAGAAGAAGGCATTTGATGCCCCATCTACTTCAGGTATTTTTATCATTGAAATTAATACTGTTTCCAATAATAATATATGGGTATTAGATACCGGTTATGGCTCACACATATGCACTGATATGCAGGACCTAAGGAACACTAGATAGCTCAATAAGGGAGAGTCAGACCTACGCATTGGAAATGGAGCAAGGGTTGCTGTATTAGCTATAGGAACATATGTATTGACCTTCCCTAGTGGGCTTATATTAAATTTAGATAATTGCAATTATGTACCTACTTTGACTAAAAACATTATTTCTGTTTCAAGTCTAAATAAAAATGGTTTCCTTTTAGCTTTTAGTATCAATTGTTGTTCTATTATATTGAATGGAATTCTTTATGCTAATGGTACATTATGCAATGGAATATACATATTAGATATGTCAAATCCAATTTTAAACATCAATGATAATAAAAGGCAAAAACAAGATTTGTTGAAATCATCTTATTTATGGCATTGTCTTCTTGGTCATATAAGTGAGAAATGCATGGCTAAGCTACACAAAAGTGGTAGGTTGGGGTCATTTGATTATGAATCATATGACACATGTGAATCTTGTTTATTGGGCAAGATGACTAAATTACCCTTTAAGGGAAATGGTGAACGTGCTAATGGACTTTTAGACTTAATACATTCAGATGTATGTGGTCTAATGTCTACACAAGCTAGAGGTGGTTTCATCTACTTCATTACTTTTATTAATGACTACTCACGATATGGATACGTGTATCTTCTGAGATACAAATCTGAAGCTTTTGAAAAGTTCAAAGAATTCAAAAATGAAGCAGAGAAACAACTTGGCAAAAGTATTAAAACACTTCGATCAAATCGAAGAGGTGAACACTTAAGCCAAGAGTTTCTAGATTATCTTAGGGATAATGGGATTTTATCTCAATGGACTCCACCTTACACGCCACAACACAATGGTGTGGCTGAAAGAAGAAACCGAACCTTGTTAGACATGGTAAGGTCTATAATGAGTTTTACGGAATTGCCTAAATCCTTTTGGGGTTATGCACTAGTGACCGCCATTTATATATTAAATGGAGTTCCTTCAAAGTCAGTTGATGTTATTCCATATGAGATATGGTATAACAAGAGGCCCACATTTTCTTACATGAGAATTTGGGGTTGTCCTGCTTATGTGAAGCGGACAATGTCAGATAAGCTAGAAGCTAAGTCTGACTGATGTCTGTTTGTGGGATATCCAAAAGTATCATATGGATATCAATTTTACCACCCCTTGGAACAAAAGGTTTTTGTTTCAAGACACGCTATCTTTTTAAGAGATAATTCATTCTAAAATGAGATGGTGGGAGCAAAATTGAACTTGAGGAAGTTCAAGATGCTCAAATAGATGCTGATCAACTGCCTAAACCCAAGCTTGTTACTCATACAGATGATATAATAGCTCAACCTTATGAAGCACAAGAGCTTCGTAGGTGAAGTAGGATACTTACTGTTCCAGAGAGATATGAATTTCTCATTAGTGAACAAAACGACGTATTGCTTATAAAAATTGATGAGCCTACAACCTATGAAGAAGTTTTGAATAGTTCAGAATTTGACAAATGGCTTCAAGCCATGAAGTCAGAAATGGATTCTATGTATGAAAACCAAGTATAGACTTTGGTTGACTCACCCGAAGGAATAATGCCTATAGGGTGCAAGTGGGTTTTCAAAAAGAAAACTCACATGGATGGTAATGTGATTACCTATAAAGCTAGACTTGTTGCTAAAGGTTATTGTCAAAGACAAGGAATTGACTACGATGAAACTTTTAGCCCAGTAGCTATGCTTAAATCCATAAGGATACTCCTAGCCATTGCTAGTCATTATGATTATGAGATATGGCAAATGGATATGAAAACAACTTTCCTTAATGGAAATTTGACTGAGACACAACTAAAAGGTTTCATATCCAAAGATGGCAAAAAGGTATGTAAGCTTCAAAGATCCATTTATGGATTAAAGCAAACATCCAGGAGTTGGAATATTCGGTTTGATGAGACAATCAAACAATTTGGTTTCTTACAAAATCCGGATGAACCTTATGTTTACAAGAAAGTTAGTGGGAGTGCAATCGTATTTCTTGGGAAATGATGCCTCAGCCTTACAATCAGTCAAAATTTGGTTATCCAAGAATTTCTCTATGAAAGACCTTAAAGAAGCAGTCTATATTTTAGGGATAAAGATCTATAGAGATAGATCTAAAAGATTGCTTGGTCTTTCACAATCTACATACATAGATACGGTGCTAAAGGGGTTTAGCATGGAGCAGTCCAAGAGGGGATATATTCCCATGACCCATGGGATTACTCTCTCAAAGTCTTTGTGTCCAAAGACACAAGATGAGAAGACAAACATGAGTTTGATTCCATATGCTTCAGCTATAGGATCAATCATGTATGCTATTATATGTACAAGATCCGATGTATCATATGTTCTGAGTGTCACGAGTAGATACCAATCGGACCTTGGTGAGGGTCATTGGGTGGCTGTCAAGAATATCCTTAAGTACTTAAGAAGAACTAAGGATGTATTCTTGGTATATGAAGATGGAGATCTTTTTATGAGCGGATATACCGATGCCAGCTTCCAATCTGACAAAGATGACTCAAAATCTCAGTCAGGTTATATATTCACACTAAATGGTGGAGCAGTTAGTTGGAAGAGTTCCAAACAGGAAATGACTGTTGATTCCACAACCGAAGCAGAGTACATTGCAGCTTCTGAAGCAGCAAAGGAAGCAGTTTGGATAAGGAAATTCATCACAGAACTTGGAGTGGTTCCCAGCATTATTGATCCAATACAATTGTATTGTGATAATAATGGAGCCATTGCGCAAGCAAAGGAGCCACGGTCTCATTAGAGATCCAAACATGTACTCAGAAGATACCATTTGATTAGAGAAATCATTGGTAGGAATGATGTAAAGATAGAAAGATTGCCCACTGATCAGAATATTGTTGATCCTTTAACTAAGCCACTTCCCTAAAAGAAATATGATTCTCATGTACTCGCCTATGGAATTAAATACAAAGGCGATTGACTTTAGTGCAAGTGCGAGCTTGTTAGAGCAGTGCTCTAAAGGCAATCACCTTTAGCACTTATTGTACAAATTTATTTGATTAATAAAAGGCTTTTTCATTAGTTTGATGTTCATTTGATATATGAATTGATAAGTGATTTTAAATCAATTAATGAAGTCCTTGATACATAACATAGCATGAAGAAAATCATGATGAGATCATGATATTGAGATTCTTATCATGTGTAATTATGTTAGTATCAAAATTATCCCTAGTCATAGGATTAATGAGATGGGACATTATTAATCCAGACAGACTAGCACATGTTACACTCCTTGACTGGATCGAGTAGTAGATCTCATAATCTATAAATATGAAATGCTTAGAGTTAACATATGGATGCTTGCTAAGTGTAGCTAAGTACATTGGATGACCAACTATGAGACAATCATAGCAATGATACTCAAATGGTATTCAAATGTCAATGATAGTCTCATCATAGCAATGGTGCAAGTATCCTTAGACTTGAGGTACTCAAGGATATCTTGAATATTGATTCTGTATTTTGACACTATTCCTTGTTGCTTCAGAGAGGTAGCTCATAGGGTGGTGATTGGATACAACTTCAGGTATTCGAAGGTAATTGGGTAACCAACAAAGGATTCACCACTCTTGATAGAAGGAGTGTATACCCATGGCCTCTTTTCGTGGTCATTACTCAGAAATCTCTGGCATGAGTAGAAATGTCATAAATATAGTCTTCAATGACATATCCAATAGAGTAATGAGCCTCAAGGACAAGAACTAACATTACTTGGACTAGACGTGATGTAATCAGTCTAGTGGGAGTTGACACATGTCCATACTTTGAACCAAGTAGGGTATAGAATGGTGAAAGGAATAATTGCATAAAAATTGTCTATGGAAAGGTTCGTAGTCAAACCACTGACTTTTCTGTCAATTGGGGGTCATGATGTGTTGCTAGATACCGCTCATGACATGCTTAAATTAATTATTAATTTAAGTGACCAATATAACTGGGAACCTAATGGGTCAGACGCATTGAAGATATGGAGAATGAGTAAAATGGTTTTGGATAGGATCCAAAATATGAGATAATTATTTTAGGATAGATTGCGATGAGATCGCATGAAAAAAATCGTTCGGGAGTGTCATGGGCCCGTATGGGCCCGCGCAGGCTAGCCAGGCTGTGGGTCAGCTGGGCTGCCCAGCAGCAGCCTGCAGCTTCCCATCCGTTGGCCAACGGTTGTTTTTGGCCTTAATTAGGCCAATTATGGCCAATTACTATTCATTTTGTTTCCATTTTCTCCCTTTTTGACTTTTTATCTTATTTTTGAATTTGATTCAAATAGAAAAAACATAAAATGGTAGAAAATAGACATGAAAATATTTTTTGTGAAAAAAAATATTTTTAAGACACATCAAAAATTCTCTCAAGTACACTTTCAAAGCTAGCACTTTGAATTTATTCAAACCATTTCTCTTGATAGTTTTTTCTTCATTCTTCGCATGGATTATCATTAGAGACATCCTAATGTGGATTGTTGTGGTTTGCTACAACCAAACAAAGTGAAGATTTGAAGAATAAATAAAAATTACAAGGTATAATTTTTAACATTTACATTTATATAAATTAGTTTTAATGGTACAAGTATGATCTTTTATTTTGGTTTTTGAAAAATTTTATTTTTTGCTGCATTTATGAATATGATTCATTCTTCAAAACCCAACACTTATGGGGTCCATGTCTTTTGTATCTGATCCGAAAATTTTCTATCAGATTGAAACTATAGGAAAATATGATAAAAATGATAAAAGTAATAAAAATGATAAAAATGATAAAAGTAATAAAAGTAATAAAAGTGGCAAATATGATAAAAATGATAAAAGTGATAAATATGATAAAAATGGTATAATTGTAAATATGATAAAAGTGATAAATAAAAATAATAATAAGGGCTAAATAACGATTTATGTGTTTAATGATAAATATGACAAAAATGGTAAGAATGGTAAGTGACATATTAGTGAATTGGAAAATATGGCTAAAAGGGGTAAAATAAAAAAAAAGTTATAAGATTAAATAAGCAAAATTGTTAATTAATAAATGTATTGAATAATGAATTAATGGTAAATAATAATAAAATATTGACTAAGAGGATAATTATAATCATGAAATAAATATGAAGTTTTAAGGGTATTCTTAATTAATATATTGAAGAGTAAAATTGGAATAGTGTTGTGAATATGATTTTGCATGAATGTGCACCAATAAAAATTCTTAGAATTGTAATCACTACTGGACATTTTTAATGTTCAGCATATAGTTATTTGACTATATGCAAGTAATAGCTAGGAAGGCATAGGAGCAAGCATACCACTTTTTAGGAGCAGTTGAAAGGAAAAATTAACAAAGTATATTATTATGAATGACATGTATATATGAATATGTATATAGGATTTGGATTATGTATATGATATGATAAAGAACTTTAATGAACTATTATATGCAAATAGTAAAATGTTGAATTTTGTTGAATGGAGAATATCTTATATCATATTTGAAATGTTGTGTCCAATATGGGCTATGAATTATTTGTAGTGCATGTAAAATAGTTAGATTTATAGCCATTATATTGCCAAAATTTTTGGATTAAAAAAAAGTGGTAATAATATTATGGTCATTAAGTTAAGAAATTTTTTTTACACACATCGGCTATAATATATTTTAGAAGATTACCAACAGATTTGGTAATCGCATAAGACTACATAACGTACGTATAGAAGAATTGTTATAAGGGTGTCATAAGTTGGCCATGAGCAAGAATACTTTTCTCTTTTCTATGCACCATATCTTGCTTTAAATCCACTTCCACCACCATTTTATCACCTTCTGACACACTCTAAGACTTCTTGGTCATCTTCTCCACCCCTTGTTAACCTAAAACACTATTGTTGAAAGCTTGAGAAACATTGAAGCTTGAGTGAGTTTGCTAAATAGAGGTAGAACTCAGTTTTTAGGTTAGTTTTGATTTGTTTTATTTTACATAGTTCTGATAGGAAGTTTTTTTTTGTGAGGATAGATACTGATAGAGAGCAAGAAACCAAATTACAAAGGGGAAGGAAATCTTAAAAAGCTTGAAGGATCAGTTAAGGCTCTATTTTAGTGAATGATATGTACGTATGGACATATTAATTTGTTTATCATGCATCTTGATGTATTTTGTATGCTGTAAATGTGAAAGAATAACTAAATGGCATGTTATGGTTAATTTATAACATGGTTATATGGTTTTAAGTGTTAAAATGATATATGTAATATGTTATGGTTTAACATGACCTATAAATGGATTTAATGATTTAAAATATTGTTTAAAAATGTTGTATACATGGTATAAGTATGAAAGTATTCGCAGGAGTGATTGACACTGGTCAATCTTAGAGATTTTGCATGAAATGCATGAGATACTTTTTATTTTAAATCATGTTTTGGTTGCTAGAAATGCATGATTCAAGTTGGATCTGAACTTTGGGCTGAGATCGGGCCTGAGATCAAATGAACTTGCATAAACCCAAAATTTCACGATTTGGTATCATAGTTAAAAAGCCATGATGACGTGGTGTCATGACTGTGAATAGGTAATTCATGCCTGTGAATGTTATGTTTCTTTCATGCAATGGTTCATGGGTAAGGTAACTATGAAAGTATACTTTCATATCCGTGAAATAAGTAGTTCACGCTTGTGAAGCAAGATGAATGTATTATATGTATATTTTGGTTTATGATCTTAATTGATAGTTCATTAAATGCATATCATGGAATGTATGTCTACATGGAATATAACACGTGGATTATATGATTTGACATTTATGTATTGGTATGATAATGCATAAATGGGATAGCATGTGATAAAATGAATCAAAAGATAAAGGTTACAATTAAATATCCAATTCTCTAATTTACAACTTGATATATAATAGATGGTATACCATTGAGAAGGTTATGCTACCATATAATATTTTTATATGAGCCTTTGGTAACTAAAGCTCAAGTTAGAGTACCCTTAATTCTCAGTTCCATGCGATTTTTAGGACAAGGTGATTGAAGCTCAAGTTAAAGAGCCATTGTTCTTGTTTTTACTTAGTTAATGAGACTGAAGCTCAAGTTAGAGCATTATTGACTTATGGGGCTTAGATGAGCAATTTTTATAGTTAGTGGGCATGGTGGCTAAAGCTTAGGTTCGAGCATGCCTGTTCCATAACTCGCATCCAGATAGTTCGGCTTAAAGTTTTGGACAAAGTAAAAAAAAAAGTAAAAAGGAAAGTATGGTTGTTGTAGTATATGGTAATGTTATGCTAATATCAAGTAAATGATAAAAAATATTAGATATATAAAATTGTATTTGCATATACATTGATTATTATGTGATGTCTATGGTACTTATGAGTATGTTGTTTTGGCATCAACACATGTAACATATAGAATGTATGATTCTAGATATGATCATGAGATATGTGATACGACATGGTGTAACATTATATAAAATATAAAATTATTATGCATATATGTACCACTAAACATTAATTTGTGTGTAGATTTTTTACATACTAGTTTTGAAGCCTAGCTAGCAGCGGTATCAATGGAAAGTGAAGTAAGCCCATACAAAGATCAGACAGTGTAACCCTGGGTTGGGTTGGTTTTTATTCATGGCATATTTTGTACTATTTTAGTTATGTCATGAGTTTGGGACTTTTTATACATGGTTTTTGTATTAAGAATATGTAATGAGATTTTACTACATGTATTTTATAATGCGGAGCTGGTAAAGCCATAAATAGATTTTATGTTATTATAATGATCAGTTGGATTTGATTATTTTTATTATGGTTGATTTTATACTTTATTTTTATAATAATGTCTAAGCATGTTTTAAAATAAGAAAAAGTTTTTCATTTAAACAGTATTCCCCAAAACATCCTGTAGCATCCATTGGTACAGTTGGAGATTTTTCTGGTTGTATCAACGAGTGTTACAATTATATTTTCATTCATTGTTAGCAATGGATTTTGTTCATCGCTAAAGTTGTCTTTTGCAGATGATCTCCATGGTCACACTTCTCATGGCCTATTTGGCTTAACGAAATGCACAGTTGCGAAAGGTTTTACAATTAGCAATGGGCAATAATTTATCGCTAATCATGAAACCAAAATGGCACCATTTTTATTTCATGCTTAAAAACAGTTAAAAAAGAGTCTGAAACTAGTGAAAACATGTCATTTTAGTTAGCGATAGTGAAATTAGTTGTTATTTTAGCAACAAATTTAAAATTTATCACTAATTATGAAATGAAAACAACATCATTTTGATTTCATGCTAAAAAATAGTTAAGAAATGAGTTTGAAACTAGCCATTTTGGTTAGTGATGGAGTGAAATCGTTCACTATCTTGGTGACAAAATTTAAATTTATCACTAATCATGAAACCAAGATGATACCATTTTGTATTTTTGAAATTAAAAAAAAAAAAAAGAAACCCCATCTTCATCTTTTCTCCCCATCCTACCCTCACCATTGTTCTACACCTCACAACTCCTCCATCTCTTCTCTTTCACCCTCACTGTCGTTCTACATCGCTCCACTTGCCATCCTACTTCAATTCCAGTGTTTTTGATCAAGCAGTAGCCATAAATTTTTTGAAGTTTTGACATTCTCAAACCCTGCAATAGCCAGTCCTCCGACGTTCTCACAATTTTACTTTTGTGTATTCTTTTTTTTCTTCACATGTGTTTGACAACATGAAGAAGAAACTCAATACTCATTTCTCTATAGTAAGTTCTCTTTTTCTCTTGTCTGAGTTGTTTTTCTCTATTTTTTTATTGATAGACTTTTTTGTTTTCACTTTATTGTTATTATTATTTTGTGTAGAGATGTACTAACCTATTTGTTGTTCATTTCTTAATTTTGTTTTCTAAACTTCTATTTCATAAAGGTGATGTGGTGATGGTGCTCAAGAAATAAATTTTCTTTGAATTTTATTAACTAAGATGGAATCCTTAAATAGAATGAGATTAAAACACATTAAAATAGTCGACTAAAAAAAAGTTAGAAACTGAGGGGAAAAGGAAGCAATTTAATGGTATTAGGCATTAAATAATAGATTCTTTTTTATTAATTTGTATCTTATATGGTGAGGCTTGTGATTTTGACTTCGGTTTGCCCAAGGTCTATTCATAGGCAATTAGAATAATGATATTTGGTTGTTGAAGTATTTATACTACATTTATTAGATTGATAGAAACTTGGCCATTATGTGTTCAAAATCATTAAAGAACTTTGGGAGTTAACATCATTTAAAGAGAACTGGACAATGAAGTGTATTGTTATTGAGTTGTCTTGTTATGGTTTCTCTGATGGGTGCTTTCTTTTGGACTCTTTTTGTTAGGAACTAATTAACCTATATGGTAGCATGTTGTCTATTAACTATCATGATTATCATAATGACATAAGTGTTTAAGGTATATAAACAAAATAAAAATTCAAATTGAATATCTAATTTGTTTAAAAATTTTATTTGTTTATATATATATATATATATATATCTTTTGTGTTTGTTTTGAATTTTTTTTATCTTTTTATAAAAGTATTGTTCATGTGATGCCTGATTCAAAGGTCATATCAAGTCAGTATGGGAGATTTAGGCTACCGAGTAATAAGACATAGTCCGCACTTAGAAGAGGAAAGGGGGTGAGGCTTGATTGTATATCTTAGGAGGTTTGATTGCATAAGCTTGAGTGTTGGGTAAGGCCAAAAGTGAAGGCAAAATCAAAGGCAACCAGCAAGAATCGATAAAGTGAGATAGGTGGACCATGTACAAGCCCCTCTTGCCATATTGTAGATGCAAAGTTGACCATCAAGCACACACATGATTTGACAATACATTTAACTTTAAAACTCCAAATTATTTAGAAATTTAAAATTTTAATTCCTCTAAATAATTGTATGTTTTGGTATATATTAATTTGGAATTAAGAAATTTCTTCTTTAGCCTAGAGAATTGGATCGAGAGCCCAATGCCCGAAAGATACACATGAAAAATTCAGATGGGTAATTCATTGATAACAGGTCTAAGGAGATTGATGTAAGTATCTCTTATATTATAAAAATGTTAATAGTATTGTTCCTTGAATATCATTGGATAACCTATTTCATTTGTATCTAGCATCCTTTTTTTTTTCTATTTTATCTCATAATCATGTAAAGGAACATGTGACAATTGCTTCTTAGCAAGTTGAGGGTTCTAAGAATCTTTAACTAGTCAATTATACTTAGTTATATATGGAGACCTAAAGTGGTGAGAAGAAGTAAGTCATCGGCTTTTTGTTCCAACAGTGCAGGATCTAGTTCCTCTACCTTTGCATACATGGATATGAGGCAGATGGAGAAAATATGGAGCAGAGGATGCAAGAGAGATATGAGGGGTGTATGAAGATGTGTTTGCAATAGAAATATCAAAAGATTGGAAATATGAGGATAAGAGTGGCAACGAGCCAGTTTAGGGTGAAGGTCACCATCTCTATCCTTAACCTCGAAAATCCCAAATTGTCTCCGATGAGAAATAATTATGGGTTCCCATCATCGTATCCTAGACCTTCGATTTTTTTTAAAAAATTATTTTTTATTTTAATATTAAAATTTTTATTTTTAGAAATGAATTATGTTAAATATATATATATATATATATATTGGGGCAAGTTCGGGGTGAAACATAAAAATAATAAAAACTTTGCTCCGTTAGGGACGAGATACTATGGGGATAGGCCTAATTGACATCCCTATATGAGGATACAATGGCACAACTTGATGCAGTTGGTACTCCTCAACAATCAGTTTCAGTACAACAACCATCTGCTAGACAATCTACTGTAAATCCTCCTTCCCATGATGATGACCTATTTTTTTATTTGATTAGAGACACCTTTAACGCTTGTATTATTTTTTTAATGTAATTGGAATTTTATGTACTATATTTTAATATTGACATTATTGTAAACACATTTTTTGACAAACAATTTATGGTTATTTATCTTTAGCGCTTGTAATATTTTTTTAATGTAACTAGAATTTTATATACTGTATTTTTAATATTGAAGCATATTTATTAGCATACAATTTTCTGGTGATTTTATTCAGTAGCCTATGATTTTGACATATATATATATATATATATATATATATATATATATATACATATAATTTAAAAATAGCAATGGAAAATTTTTGTTTCTATTTGCTTCAATAGTTACAAGTATAGCGATAGCCAAATCCATTGCTATTTGTATGCCCTGAAGGAAATAACAATAGATTTGAGTCATAGCTAACTTAGCAAGAGACCAATCTATTATTATTTTATTCAATAGTTACAAATATAGTGACAAATAAATCCATTAATAATTTAACAACGACTAAATCTATCACTATATTTGTAAGTCATGATAAAAATTGCAACAAATGTGAGTCGTATCTAACTTAGTGATGAAAATATCCATCTATATTTTGTAAAAACTATATAAAATTAGCTATCGATTTGGTCGTTGCTAATTTAACTATAGTTGCGATCTGTTGCTAATTGATCTCTAATCTTTAAATCTGTCGTTCATAAGATGATAACTTTTGCCTACAGATATTTCAAAATCAACGATGAATTTTTTATCATTAAATTTAACGACAGATGTGACATTTTCTCGCTAAAAAATTAGCGAGAATGTGATTATTATCTTATTTTATTCATTGCAAATCTATCGCTATTTAGATTTAGTGATGGAGTTTCATAAATATCTAGTAATAGATATTTATGTTGCTGAATGACCTTTTTTTTGTAGTGGTCAACCTCATTCTTGAGGCATTTATTGAGGCTAAACTTGTCTCCTTTAGCAACTAAGGTATCTTCTAGTTTGCAATCTTTAAGTCCAAATCTATCAAGACCTTTATCGATGTAACTCTTTTATAATAATCCAAAGATACCTCGAGAATGATCTCAATGCATCTATATACCTAATACAAAATAGGCATCCTCAAGATCTTTCATCTCAAATTTCATTGTCAAAAATCTTGGTAAATGGAAGAAAGAAAAAGAGAATAGAAGCAAAGAGTAAAATGTAATGGAGTTCACACCTACTGAAGCTATAAGGGTGAGTATGTTAGATTAGCATTAGGGGTTAGCGATAATGTTGAAGTTGTATGGGATTGAGGACTAGAAGGGCCAGCTGCGTGTTGTAAGGACAAGAAATTTTAAGACAATATGCTAACTATGTATTGTAAGGGCAGAAAACTTTAAGATAATAGGCTAGCTGCTGGGTGTTGTAATTAGGGCAGAATATTTTAAGACAGCAGGTGTCCATTTTTTTCTCAGAGCCGATGTGTATACTCTAAAATAAAGTGTAAAACACTGGAAACATATAATATATGCACATTTTCTAATTAGCAACCGATGCATATACTTTATCTTTTTTCAAAATTTTACAATAATATCACCACATTTTTTTATATGTATCTAATGTTTTTAAAGTTAACACATATCCTTTAACTTAAAGTATTTTTTGTACTAGTACACATGATCAGTATACACCTAAAAGATATCTTGGTTTGACTTGGGACATATTAACTATATACATTTTCTTTTTTTAGTAAAAATTGTTGTTGTTATGATTATTAAATCAATTTTTAAAAAATATAAAATATTGAAAACTCTTTTTTAAGTTATATATATATATATATATACAGAAAAGACCAAAAACAGTTTTTGGTTTTTGAAAAACTATTGACAAAAAACATGCAACAATAGCGAATGCACCCCAAAATTACCTTTCACTTTCACTTATATTACAAATGCAATTCAATTATACATTTTAATTCATCACATTTAATCACAAAGAGGATAATTTATATTAGCAAACTAGAGACATTAGTTTAATTTTTTTAAAAATATTAAAACAGGACTCAATTATATAAAAAATAATAGTATAGGAGCTTGAATAGTCAAAATAAAAATATATGGGCCAAATTAAGAAAAATTATAAATTATAAACACCAAATGATACATTTTACCTAAAAATAGCTTAATATATATTTTAATATGGCCCTCAACTTCTCTTTAAAGTCATTTAATTCCTTTTGCTTTTCAGGTCATCCATTAGATGTTTGAATTTATTTTAGACGTGCTCATTACATAGTTGGGAATATAGAACAATAAGCATGAACTTTTTATTTTGGTGGTTTAACTTTAAAAAGTTTCCAGTATATAATGAGTGAACAAACTTAAGTGTTTAATGCGTTATCAACTATATATATATATATATATATAAAGCGTTTAGTGTATTATTTTAAAATAAATTTAATTATTTAATGAGTCACTCAAAAAATATAAATAGTGTAAAATACATATTAGGCTTCTAAGAAAATCTCAATTTATTTTTTAAATTTTACTAGGAAAGAACCATTGTTTAAATCCATCATGAGTAAATTACACACTTTAATTTATATTATAATCAATTAGATTAAAAAAAATACAATTTTATGTTATCATAATAATGGTATTAGTCTATTTTTAAAAAAATAAAAAAATAATTGATATTAAAATAATGATGTAGATGCTCAAATCATTAGAGGCCAAATAAATAAAGTGAAACAAAAATCAAATGATAGATTTTACGTGTTTTTTTTATAGTTTTCTTTTATTTTTATAATACTAAATTTGCATAAGATCATCCATTTTACAATATACTTTTCTTGATCTTATAAAATCACAAGTGGGTATCTTGATTGTTTCATGTGAATGGTATAACCTAGTAATTAATTAATAACCTCTTGCAATCATGTTCAACTATACGTATTCATGATATCTAAAATAAAAATAAACCATGTTGACATGTGTATGTTTTTTTCCCCCTCTTCATCAATCTTTTTTCTCATAGATTTCTGGAGGTTGTTGAGATTTTGTACACCTTAGCATGGTAATCCCATTAAATAAAATAAAAAAAAAAAAAAAAAAAGAAGTGTCCTCTTAGATTTGCTTGTTAAAATGTAACACGTGGCGTTTGATTAAGATAGACAGCTATAAAGATGATGTGTAACAGATCACCCTAATAAGTTGGCCAAACAGGTTAGGTCACCACTCTCATGTGGACCAATCACTTGCTTCCATGTATGGTATGATGACTTGGGAGTTGACTTTGACTACATTGATATGCATCACACTCTTTGTTTTGCATTGGGAGGGTTGTTTGGCACACGTCAACATAATTCCAATTGCGATTTCTTTGCATGCAAATATAAATTAGTCTTGTAAATTTATATAATGTTAGCGTCTGTTTGTATGATTTCCACTTTCATTACTTAAAATTTATTTCAGTTAAAATATGCTTGCTTTGATTCTTTGATGAGTTAAACAGGGAAAAATATTGGGAAAAATTTCAGAAAAGACAACCACAAAATAATTTCTCCCCTAGATTTTCAATTGATTTCGTTCTCTACTTTTAATTCAAAGAAAAACGGATAATAAAAACAATAAACTTAAAATAAACTTGAGAAAAAATATAAATCCTTTATTTGTTACTTAATATATAATCATTTATTTCATATTCACTCATTAAATATCATTGATTATAAATCAATTAACATAATGAGATAATTAAATTTTAAAATAGTAAAACAAAGCAAAAAATAACTTATAACACTACTTTATGCATAGTCAAGAATCAGATTAAAATTAAACAATCTATGTTCAGTTTAATTTTAAACTGAATTATCAAAAACCGAACAAATTAATTTCTATAACTGAAATTGAATAGAATCAATTTTTATTCTGTTATCGATTTAGTTTCAGCCTTTAGTCAAGATGGAAATTCTTAACATGAGTGTACAATTATATGAATGCATTTCATATAATTACAATCAATAATAATATTTTTAAAATAAATTAATAACATGTTGATGGAGTAATATAAAAGACTTTGACTCTTAGTAAAGAAGAAAAATGAACCTAGAGCATAGTAATGAAGAACACGGGCATCCGCAGCTTGCATTGTCAAAAGTTGATTCAATTACCCAATTGACATTGCTAGCTATGAGTTGTTCATATCTACATACTTCATTTCCTTCACGAGCTTGGCTATTTAAATCCCCACCTCTCCTCCCTTCTTCAACCTCACAAACTATACCCTTTATAACTTCTTTTCATCCCCTTCATTCTATTCAAACTTAACATAAATATTAATTTATATTTTTCACAAATGTCTAGCACTCTTTTTTTTATGGTTTTGTTCCATACTTTTCTTCTTCTATCTCCTCCTATTACTATGACAGGTGCGAATTCTATGGCTAAGCTCGTTGGCGCTTCGAGGCCACTGGAATCGAAATCTTCCAAAGAATTCGTAACTTTCAAGCCGAAAGCTAGTGATGATCGAAAAGGGTTCCATGGAAGAGATGTGGAGAATTGCTTGCCAAAAGGGTTTCATCGCACTTCTGCTCCTAGTCGATACATAAATTATGATACTCTTGGTTCAACAATGTGTTCCACTAGCAAACATGTTAATGCACCATGATAGATATCCAATTCAGCTATTTTTATATAAAGGATTGAAGATGACTGTGTGGCTATAATTATATATTAAAGAAGAAAACAAAGGTAGAGATGTAAGTCTCTACTATCTTATAGAAAAATTATGTATGATTGTGATTGTAATTTTTTTCCTTTATCATGTGAAATATGAATATCATATATTTTCAATTATAATTAGGTAATAAAACACTTTTTTTTTGTGATATAATTCTCATGCTAAAAAATTTCCCATTTTCCTTTATGCTAATTATTGAGGATTTTCTAAATAAAATAACAATACATATAGATTTAAAAAAAAAAGGGAAAACCTTCAAGGCTTTTTTTTAATGCATTACCAATTGGTTTCCAAAATCTGTGGACCTGACTGATTCGACTTGAGCTAGCTGTTGACCTATTATGAGATAGATTTTTTTCAACGCATGTTTTCTCTATATACAAGACTCGAACTCGAGAGTTTGCTTAAGGGAAAAAAGGTTATAAATCATTTATTGATATTTTCTCTTTTATTTAATTTAATTTATTCCTTTCTTTGCATAAATGACCTAAAATATCATAGAGACCCTAAATTGCCTTCAGAGAAAAATGATATCACATTAGGTAAAACATATAATTAATATACATAAAAACAAATTTAAAAAATAAAATTATTTTTTTAATGATTATTTGATATATGAATAGCAATTCCTAATAAGTTTTTATTAAACATGTAAAATGTCTTCACTTTTATCTATTTGCCATGAACAAACATGTATGAACAACTACTATCCATTAATTATCTCAAGATCGAAACCATTGAATTAAATATACCTTTGGTATCATTTCATCTGGAAAATCATAAAATAAATTATATAATTAAAATAATATTATGGTTTTGGAACAAAATTAATTTGTTATTATTAATATGATTAAAAGTCCGTCCGACATTCATATTTTAAATTTTAGAATTAATATCATTGCAAATGCCAATGCTTGATAATGAGGCAAATTTCTTTGCCAATTCAGCTGCCATTAAGTCCAAGAATGTTAACAACGGTGATATGCAGCAGCTAACTCACACAACAATTTCAGTTTCAACTCAAGGTGCACATGAATAATAGACTTGCTAACTTCTCATAGTAGTTTCCACTTCTCATTGTTAATTTTTATTGTTGAATTCATTTGTGTTGTTGTTATCTTAGCTAAATCTTGTAGTTACAGTTAGTTAGTTACTGATTTTTAGCATTAAAGTTTTCTGATCTCATGTTTATAAGTTGTAATATAGCATCTTCCCTTTTCAATAAGAAAAGTTTCAAGTTTTCAATTCATTCGCTCAAGAAACTTTCTTTGAATTCCCAAGTTAATATGGTATTAGAGCAAATCACAAGATCGATCTAGACATTTATGATGTATAGTGACAAATTTATTATCACTTTAGCATTTTTGTTATTTTGAAAGAAAGTGCTGGAACTTTCTTGAGTTTGTTAATATTTGACTTTTGAGTTTTAAGTTTAAAATAGTCTAGAATATTGGAGATATAACTACTAATTAATGACCTTTTTTGTACTTAATATAAATACCAGTGAATAGAAATTGAAAGTGGATTTTTTCTAGCAACTAAAAGCTCTCTCTTTCTCTATGTTAAGTGAAGCTAGCAGTGGTATCAAAGTTGTTCACGGTCTCTTAAAGAGTTGTGTATTTAAAAAAATACTAGCAATCACCTTCAACCTTCAAATATAAACACTAAAATCTGAAGCCTCTTTATCTAAAAATGACCTCAAACACTACCCCTGCTGTAACAACCCCTATTTTCATAGGAGAAAACTATCATATGTGGGTTGTGAAGATAAGACAATTCTAAGAGGTCAGAATCTTTGGGAAGTAATCGAGAATGGTAGAGATCCTACTCCATTGAGAGGTAATCCAATAATTGCACATATGAAGAACTATGAAGAATAATGTCACAGAAGTTCAAGGCTCTTTCCCTCATACATTCAGCAATTTCATATACTATTTTTTCAAGTATTATGCATTTGGAGATAGCCAAGGAAGCTTGGGACAAGTTGAAAGAGGACTTTCAAGGAAATGAAAGAAATAGGCATATTCAAGTCCTCAACTTGAGAAGGGAATTTAAGTTTCTAAAAATGAAGGATTCAGAGATCATAAAAAGAATTATATGATAAGCTTATGAAGGTGGTGAATCAGATCAGGCTTTTGGGAGAAGAATTAAGTGACAAAAGAGTTGTTGAGAGGTACTTGTAAGCCTTCCAAAAAATTCGAATCTAAGATTTCATCTCTTGAGGATTCAAGAGATCTTTCACAAATCACTCTTTAAGAGCTTGTAAATGTCTTGTAAGCTACAGAGCAAAAAAGGCAGCTAAGGCAAGAAGAGGCAAGTGAATGAGCCTTTATGGAAACAAATATGGGTTAATCAAGCTTAGGTTCAAAGAAAGTTGAGGGTGAGAAGAATAAGGAGAAAAAGGAAGAAGCTAGATATAAAAAAGGGAGAAAATTTTTTTGTCCATGTTCTCATTGCAAGAAGGTTGGCCATCTTGAAAAATCATATTGGTTTAGATCTAGAGTCCAATACAGGTCTTGCAAAAGTTTGGGCACGTTGAAAAAATGTACAAAAATAAGGGCGAGCAGTAGAACCACTAACAAGCTCAAGTAGTAGAGGGACAATAACAACAAGAGGAGCAGTTGTTTAATGGTACTTGCTATGAAGTGAATAACACAACATGGGTTTTTGGTTAGTAGATAGTGGTTGTACTCATCATATGACTGCAAATGCTGCCATTTAAAAGGAACTTGATAAAGCTTATGCTTCAAGAATTAAGGTTGGTAATGTCTAATATATGGATGTCAATGGAAAATGCATTATGGTTGTGGAAACCCAATCAAGTGCCAAACTCACTTCTGAAGTCTTATATGTACCTGCTATTGATTAAACTTAATTGGTATCGAGCAATTGCTAGAAAAAGGTTACACTTTGCTATTCAAGAATATGGCTTGCACTATTTATGATCTTAATGGTGCTAATTTGATGATTGAAAAAGTGAATCAAAAAAGTTTTCCATTGAAATGGAAAGATACGATTTCACATGCATATACAAGTTAGATTAATGACACTTCACTTTGGCATAAAAGATTCGATGACTTTAATATTTCAGTATTAAAGCATATGTACTTAAAAGGCCTAGCATAAAATATGCCTTCTATTAATTCTTGTAATGATATATGTTATGTGTGCCAATTTGGAAAGCAAAGTAGACTACCATTTCCAAAAAATAAAGCATAGTGAGCAACTGAAAAGTTGCATCTCATTCATACTGATGTGTATGGTCCTATGAGGATACCTTCACTAAATGGCAACAATTATTTGTACTTTTTATTGATGATCTAACAAGGATATGTTGGGTCTGGTTTCTAAAGCAAAAATCTGAAGTGTCAAATGTTTTTCAAATACTTAAGTTACTTGTCGAGAATGAAAGTGGATATAGGATTAAAGTCCTATGGAATGACAATGGGACTGAATATACATTTGACAAGTTTGACAAGTTTTGTGAGCAGGCAAGCATCAAGCACCAACTTATATTAGGGCTGGTAATTCGTGTCGTGTCGTGTCTTAATTGGATATGACACGATTATACCAAATACGAACACGACATGATTAACTAATCGTGTCAAAAATTTGAAACACGAACACGACATGGTTAAAATCCGTGTTAACACGACACGACACGATTAACTTAACATGTATAAATTATACGACATGACACGATTAGACACGATCTACTTAATGTGTCTAAACGTATACATTTTATACGACATGACACGATTTTACTTAACACGACACGACACGATTATATACGAATATTAAATTAAAAATTTAATTTAATCAATTTACATTTAATTAATAATTTTAATATAATTAATTAAACTTTAATTTATTTAATTAAACTCCAATTAAATATATATAAATTCAATTGAATCAATTTAATTCATTTATTTATATATAAATATGTATTATATATATTTATAATATTATAATATATATTTGAATTTTGAGTAAGACTAAAATAATTAGTCATATCTTTATAATTGATAAAATAACATATTTTTAATCGTGTCTTAATAGGTTAGACAGGTAAAATCCGTTTATAACACGATTTTTCTCGTATCGCAATCGTGTTGACACGGTTATGATCCATATCCGTTTAGCTCATATCCATATACGGTTAAGTCCATGTCATTTCGTGTCATTTAATCGTGTCGTGTCCAAAATTGTCAGCTCTAACTTATATCACTTATTCTCCACAACAAAATGGTGTTAGTGAGAGGAAGAATAGAACTATAATGGAGATGGCGAGATGTCTCATGTTTGAGAAAAAGCTTCCAAAATTTTTTTAAGCAGAGGTAGTCAACAAATCTATTTATTTATTAAATGGACTTCCTACAAATGCATTGAAGAACAAAACTCCATATCAAGCTTGGTATGGAATCAAGCCTAATGTTGATCACCTCAAAGTATTTAGAAGTCTTTGTTATACTCATATTCCAGATGTGAAGAGAGACAAGCTAAGTGACAAGGTTGATATTGGGATTCTCTTAGGCTATAGTAGCAATTCAAAGGCCTACAAAGTTCATAAAAGTCTAATAAAGTGAAGGCATGTAGATATATAAAAGTAGATGAAGATGCATATTGGAATTGGGAGTTTGAAGCTTCAAATAAGAATTCCAACCAAGGAAAATTTTCTCAAGAACAAAATGTAACTCTTACCGAAGATGAGGAAAGTATGAAAAGTGGTGAAGATTCAGAAAAGGAAGTCTTAAGAACCATGTCTTTAGCTGATATATATATAACACATGTAATGTGGCTTTATAGAACCTAAAAGCTATGTGCAAGATGCACAATCAAAAGAATGGAGGGCTGTAATGCAAGATGAGATAAAGATAATCCTAAAAAATGACACTTGGAAGTTAGTGGATAGACCTACCAATAAGAAAGTTATCGGAGTAAGGTGGGTATATAGAACAAAGCTCAATCCTAATGGTTCTATCAACAAATTCAAAGTAAGGTAGGTTATCAAAGGCTATTCTCAATAATAGGAAGTTTATTTTTCTGATACTTTTGCACAAGTTGCAAGGCATGATACAATCAAATTACTGCTATCTTTAGAAGCTCAAAAAAGTTGGAAAATTTTCTATCTTAATGTTAAATCAACTTTTTTCAATAGTTATCTAAAAGTGGAGGTGCATATCGAAGAACCACTTGGTTTCATAATGAAAGGAAAAGAAGAAAAAGTGTGTTCGCTCAACAAAGCCTTGTACGGCTTAAAACAAGCCCCATGTGCTTGAAACAGCAGAATTGATGATCAGTTGCGTAAAATGGGGTTCAAAAGGAGCCTTAGTGAAGCAACATTATATATAAAGAAGATTGAAACTGATTTTTTAATCATTTCCTTATATGTTGATGATCTTTTGGTGACTAGAAGCAATGTAGATATGTTGGTGGGGTTCAAAAACGAAATGGTACAAGTATTTGAAATGACTGACTTGGGAGAGATATCATTCTTTCTTTGTATGGAAATTCAGAAAAATGAGTTTTAAATTTTCATATGCCAAGAGATATATATATACAAATGAAGTTTTGAATAAGTTTGTAATGGAAAATTGTAGAAAAATTGAAACTCCAATTGCTCAAAATGAAAACTATGCAAATATGATGGTTCTAAGGAAGTTAATGCCAGAGTCTACAAAAGTTTAATAGGATGTTGTTGTATCTTACTGCTACAAGGCCTGATATCATGTTTATAATAAGTCTCACTACAAGAAAATAACAAAATAGAAACGAAATTTAGTGACAGATACTTATTCGAAGCGAATAGCTACATAAAAGTGACAAATTAGCGAGTAAAAATGATAAAACAATTTTAAAAATCTAATGGCAAAATTAGCGACAGATTAGCAATAACAATTTGCTTCAGATAGCCACCGTCATTAAAATCCATAGCTAATTATGGTGGTGAGACATGGTGCTATCATTTATGATAATATAGAGATGGAGTTGTAATAGAAAGTTAGTGACATATTTAATTTGTTGCTATTTTGTAAAATGTCAGTAACTAATTGCATTTGTAAAAAATTTAAAATTTAGCGAGGGAAAATTCCATTGCTATATTTATTGACGACACAATCCATCGCTAATGATAAATGAGTCATTTAATTAGCGACAGAATCTTACTGTCGTTAGATTTAGCGACGGACTGTGTAGTCGCTATTGTTAACGATGGAAAAAAATTCCGTCGCCAATTGTTTTTGAAATAATTGTAGCTTTAGCGATGCAATTTTTTTCCGTTGCTAAAATTACTGAAAACGGTGTCGTTTTATTCCTTTGAAATGATGTCATTTTCAATTCTCTTATATTTCCATGCCCTTATTCTTTTTTAGATATTTTTGTGTTAGACCCTCTCCCTCTCTTTTCCTTCTCGCAGCTTCTCCTTCTCTCTTCCTTCTCGCAGCCTCTTCCCTCCCTCCGGTCGGGACTGTTGCCCTACTCAGCCGCCGCTCGCTGTCATCTCCCTCTGTGCGCTCGTCCCTTCCTCTGCTGTCGTGCATTGCACTGTAGTCTCCCTCCCACCGGTGGTCTGCTACTCCACTAATCGCAGGTCTTTTCCAGCTGGTGTGCTGCTCCTTTGCTGGACTTCCCTGCCGTTGAAGGTGAGCTGCTATTTTTTTTTTCTGATTTTTTTTGGGTTATATATATTTTTACCATTTTTATTTCATGTAGTTTTTTTTTTCTGAATTAATTTATGCGTGGTGAATTTATCCAATATTATTACCATTTTAGATAACATTTATTATTTAGATTAGCATTTGATAGATTGAATTTTCAATTACATAAAAATAAAAATTGAAAAAAATACTTAATTTATGGCTGGTGAGAAATGATTTTTGAAAAAAATAGCAAAATACTAGAGAGAAAAAAAAATAATTTATGGGTGGTGAATTAAATATATAGGTGGTAAGAAATGAATTTTCAATTAAACAAAAAATACTAGAGAGACTGAAATTTCAGTTAAATAAAAAGATGATTTGCTTTTGTTATAACATTATGGGAAATTTTAAGATACACATAAATTAGAATAATTGAATTGACAAAAACATTGAAAAAAAATAAAGAAACTAAATTATTAAATTGAAATTTACAACCATAATTGAAATTAATATCAACCATAATTTAAGTCATTTGTTGAAAAAAAAACATTGTTTTTTTTAATCTATCAACTTCAAAGCTTTAATGAAACTTTTTAATTATCCTTAATCATTCTTCCTCTTTCCTCTCCCATCCCACTTTTAGATGATTAGATCACTATAATTTCATAAGTTTTTATTGAAAAATAAATTATTCTTTCTTGGATGACATAATATGATACTTAGTCTTTATGCTTTTTGGTTTTTTCTATTTTGATACATTAAATCTTTGTACTTTTATTTTCATATATATTAAGTGTGGGTGCTAAAACTATAAAATAATAAGTTGTAAAATGCTCTCATAAGTCTATTGCTAATTATTTAATAGTTTAACAAATAAAATTAAGAATCTTTAATAATTTTATAGAGAAAAATTTACAACTAGAATATCAAAATACTTTGAAATTATATAATAAAGTGTACTTTTAAATACTTGACTTAGATTTACAAAAAAAAAAAATATTGACTTAGTTTGCTTTGAGTTTTTCTCTTTTTCTATTTATAACATACACAAGTTGCATAATTTCATTATTTTTTTATTAACCCAATTATTAAGATTATAACATACACAAGTTACATAATATTTTTATAGTTGTGGATTATTTTCTTTTTTAATTCTTTTGTAATAATAAAAAAATAACTTTTATATTTGAATGTACCTACTAATTTGTAGTATTGTAAATAGTTTAGGCACTATTCTATTTTATAAAATATAGTTAACAATTCAATTAGCCTTGAGATATGTAAAAATGATCTCATATTTAGAAAAAGTCGGTTTTAAACACTAATCTATATATGTTCACTGTTTCACTTAGAATTACATATAAAAAATGAGATCGGATCATCAATGGATGTATAAAAGGTTGAAAGATAGACTTTTGAACCCAGAGTTCATGACTGGTATGAGACAATTCATAGAATTTGCATGCAAACATCCAAAAATGATAGACAATGATAGGATAAGGTGTTTATGTAACAATCGCAAGTGCCAGAATCACATGTTTCATGAAGTGGATACAGTTAACTTGCATTTGTATAGAAATGGTTTTGTTCCCGATTATTATTATTGGAATTTGCATGGGGAACAATCAGTTAGAGTTAACTTGAATGAAAATGTCAATTATATGAATGAAGGTTTTGCTGCATTTGATTATGCATAATCATCCAGTCGATACCATTCTATGGTTATGGATGTTGTTGGTCATGCATTCAATTGAGCTTACATGGAAAAAATACTGAATCCGGGGGCCCAAAAGTTTTATGATATGCTTAGGGCTACAAATGAGGACTTGTACCTTGGATGTACAAGTCATTCACAGTTATCATTTATTGCTCAATTGATGCACATAAAGTCAGAACATTATATGTTTGAGCATAATTTTAATAACATGGTTCAATTAATGAAAGAGATTACTCTTGAAGGAAATCTAATACCTGAAAACTTCTATAGAACAAAACAGTTAGTATAAAAAATGGGCTTCTGGTTGAAAAGATTCATTGTTGTAAAAATGGGTGCATGATATACTAGGTTGAAAACAATATGTTGACTAGTTGTAAGTTTTGCGGTCATCCTCGATACAAGATACAATGTCGAGGTAGCAAAATAGTGACTTTTAATAAAAAAAATGCTATACTTTCCAATCAATCCCAGATTACAAAAATTGTTTGCCTCAAATGCGACAACAACGGAAATGAGGTGGCATGTTGAGTATGAAATTGAAGATGAGATATGTGCCACCTTTTTTATTCCCCTACATGGTAATATTTTAATGATTACCATCCAGAATTTGCATTAGAGACTTGAAATGTTATTGTGACTCCATTTAATTTGCCACTCTGGTTATGTATGAAAGATGTTTATATGTTCTTAACTGTATTGATTCCTAGGCCAACTAACCCTAAGGATAAGTTGGATGTTTACTCACAGCCACTGATCTCAGAACCTATTAATCTATGGCTTGATGGTGTGCAAATTTATGATATTTCAATGTAATAAAATTTTCAGATGCATGCTGCTCTTATGTGGACAATTAGTAACTTTTTCTGTATATGCGATGTTGTCTGGGTGGATTATTACTAGAAGGTTAGTTTGTCCTTATTGTATGAATTAGACATATGCTTTTATTCTTTAAAAGAGTATAAAACAGTTGTGGTTTGACAACCACCATAAATTTTTACCTCAAGATCATCCATTCCAACGAAACAAAACATCATTCATGAAGAAAAAGATAGTGACTAAAGAAGCCCCCCTTATTAGATATAGAAGTGAAATATTATTTGAGATTGAGCAATTAGGTTTGAAGAAGGTAACAAAACAGAATATCGAGAGAACTAATGACCCTATTTGTAAGCAATGTGGTTGGAGGAAGAGAAGTATCTTTTGGTATTTGCCTTATTGGAGTACCCTTCTCATTTAGCATAACTTAGATGTGATGCATATTGAGAAAAATGTATTTGATAATGTTTTTAACATTGTAATGAATGTTAATAGGAAAATAAAAGACATTTAGAAATCTCAAAATGAGTTGAATGCATATTGCCGCTGGCCAGAATTGGAACGAGATTCTGTAGAGGGAAATATCCTAAAACTTGTTCCACGCTAGATAATCAATCAAAATCAGTCTTGTGTGAATGGTTAAGAAATTTGAGATTTTCTGATGGTTATGTGTCAAATATGGCTAGATGTGGTGATATGAGAAAACTTAAATTGTTTGGAATGAAAAGCCATGATTGTCATATAGTGTTTAATACCTATTGCATTTCGTGTTTAATACCTATTGCATTTCGTGAATTACTTTCAAATAATGTTTAATACCTATTGCATTCATGAATTACTTTCAAATAATGTTTGGACGACATTAACATAATTAAGCTTGTTCTTTAAGGATTTAACATATGTTGTTATAAGAAATGTTGACGCGACACAGTTTAAAAAAGAGATTCCTATTATTCTATGTAAGCTTGAGAGTATATTCCATCCAAGCTTCTTTGGTTCCATGAAACATCTATCGGTACACTTAGCATATGAAACAAGAATAGTAGGTCTAATGCAATACCAATGGATGTATCCTTTCGAGAGGTAATATAAAATAGCTTAATAATAATACGTATCAGTAGTATTGGTGTTAGATTTACCATTATGGTAAATCTAATGTATTAGGTACCTTCAATGGTTGAAAAACAACGTTTGAAATTAAGCTATGAGTTGAAGGTTCAATATCTAATGCTTATTTGGTAGAAGAAGCTTTATTGTTTTGTTCTTACTATTTTGAGAATCATATGAATACAAGGCATTGAAAAGTGTCATGCAATGATAATGGTGGTCAATATAGGGGAGAAGAATATGAGGACAACTTATCCATATTCACACAAACAGGTCGAGCCTTTGGAAAGAGTAAATCTCGAATTTTGACAGAGGAGGAATATGTTGCTGCATAATCATATATTCTTCTAAATTGCACTGAAGTTGAACCTTTTATGAAGTAAGTTATACACTCGTAATAAATTTAAACCTTTGCATTTGATAATTGGGTAAATTATACAAATTAATTAATTACTGTTGTTCTACATTGAAGAATTTATATTGAAGAGCTGAAGTAAACTCTAATAAACATTTCTACTCAAGAGATTGATGCTAAAGTTGAAAAAGAATTTCCAATTTGGTTTAATAAATATGTAAGTACTAATTTTCTTTCAAACATTTTCTTGCTGATAATTAACAAAAATTCTGATGTATTGTTAGCTTATCCAGTTCATGACATTTATTTTAGGCACACACTCTATTGAGCAACATATCCAATCATTTCATAAAAAGATTTAGCAAAAGGTCCATTACCCAAAATTATATCTTACCTGGGCTATTATATCAATGGATACAAATTTCACACTGAATTGCATGGATCTAGTAAATGAACAATGAATAGTGGTGTATGCATAAAAGGCTCAAACTACAGTGCAAATGAATGTGACTATTATGGTCAATTGATTGAAGTTGTGCAGTTGGAGTTCCCTGCATTACCAATTAAGAGAAGTGTGTTATTCAAGTATGAGTGGTTTGATCCAACACCAAATATGGGTGCAAAAGTGTATCACAGTATAAGTTGATTGAGATGAATCAAAAATATAGATTTAATAGGTATGAGCCATTTGTTATGGCAGTTAAAACATGTTAGGTGAATTTTATCACATATCCAAGTGTCAAAAACGTATGAAGTGAGTGGTTGGATGTTTGCAAAATTAAAGCTAAGGCTAAATTTGAAATTCCACAAGCAACATCAAGTAGTCAACTTTCCAATGTATCACCAACCTTCCAAAAAGATGACATTGATAGTCATTATATAGATATTGAGAATGATGAATGTGACAAATTGGTTAATGCAATAGGTTCATATATTGAGATCGAAAAGGATAATGAAGAAGAAGAAGAAGAAAAAGAGTCTGATATTGAATTAGAGTCACATGATGATGACAAAAAAACTAATGAGGATGAGTGGGATTCTAACGATGATGTTTGCCATGTCATTTATGGCCTTCTAAGGCGTAACAATGGCGACTTCTTTTTCACTCCTGCAAAAATGAAACCCTCACCTCTTACCTTTATAGCATCACTGTCATTATCATTGTCATCTTTACTTGGATTCTCATCGTCGTTTTCGTCTTCTGAAACTTCAACTCCTTTTAATTTCGAGGACTGAATAATAAGTTGGCTAAGAGAACACAAATTTTTGAGTGTAAGTTCTCGACTTTCAATCTTATTCAGTACATGTGTCTCTAGCCTTTTTAGCCATTAGAGTACCCTCGTTTGGAACTTTTCCTACCTTTCTTGGATAGCAAAGACCTGTTGAGCCAATGTTGCAAGTTTGCCAGTAAGATTATTAATATGTTCCTCCTTACCGTCCAACTGAGCTTGAGTGTTTTTTTCCATGGCAAGTCGGACCAATAATAAGAATCCGCTCAACGCAACAAAGCAAATCATAATAAAATAGAAGGAAAAACTTAGTCAAATGGGATATAAGGTAAATGAATTCTTCTATTAAATGTTCTTCTTGTATCAAATTAGGAGATAACTACAATAATACTAGGAAAAAAGAGAAAGATAAACAAAGAAGCCAAGAGAAATAATCTGTGAGATAACTCACAGCCTAGGGTGATCTCCTCTCAAAGTAAAGCCTAGAGACCCGAAATTCCCCCAAATATTTAGTCTCCTCTTCCTAATGACCCTCCACCTATTTATAACCAAAATTTTGTTATTTCTAATCACCCATTAGCCCCTCTATCCTTCCATACGTGTCCCTTTTTATAATTCTAAAATCTTATATCAACCCTAACAAATCTCTATCAGTGATGGTGCACAGTTAGTATATTTACTTAAAGTTGTTGCTTTATCCTATAAGTATAATATGTTGACCTCTTTAACTTTTGATGAAATATTTGTAACAGTTGTACTTGACTCGGTGATTTGATATAACTCTGTTGAATTATATAATGTATTAATATTTCCGACTATAAACTTAAAAGTCAAAAGTCCAAACAACAAAATGATACCACATAACTTAAAAAATTAAACAAATTAGCATTAAATAAACTAGTAATTACTCATTTTTAAAGTTCAAACAAAATGTTTTTATACCAAGTATTCACTCTTAAAATGAATAATCCGGTAAAGGTCACATACCTATACCCATGTTGTAAATATCCAACATGGATATTTCTTCATTTTTGAAGTGTCCAAATAATATAGGTTGATAGATACATTTAGTTTTTAGCTAATAGACTGTACATGTTAAAAAAAAAACAAATAAATCCAAATGGAATGGAGTATTACAATTTTATTTTATTTAGCAATTTAAATATTATAATTTGATCTATTTTTTAATTTAAATTATTATATATAAAAATTAAAATATTCACATTTATATATATATATATATATATATATGTATTTCCGTATCCTAATTTTGAGTATTTTTAATTGTACTCACATATCTTAAATTTTAAAAAATAAAAAGTTAGATTTTTAGATATATACCCGTATTAGGTATCCGTAACTAAATTCAAGCAACATTGCTGTCAACTAATTGGTTGCAGTGGTATGCCTGAGTACAACCTTGGCCTTAATTATTGGAGGCCAGGGTCGTGCACCAAAGGGAAAGGCCATTGATTTGTAGGACGTCAAGTTTCATCGGTACGTGGCATAATATGTAGTTCTACTTGAATTCTTGTGTTGTTTTCTAGTTGTCAGTGCATATTCTGATTTATTTGACCAATGTTGCTCATTTCATTTTTTTACTCCTCGTATTCATAATAAATACTGGCTTTTAGTTTAGATGTGTGCGTTTGGCTCGATTTGAGAATGATCGGACAATACCGTTCATACGACCTGACGGGGCTTTTGATCTGATGACATATAGACTCATCACTCAGGTTCACCTAAAGCTCTCATTTCATTTTATTACTATTATTATTATTATTATTATTATTATTATTATTATTTTCCAACAAATTATATGCACCAAAGAAAGTAGAAACTAAAGATCCGAGACATAATTAATGTGGACAGTGGTTGTTTATATAAAAAGTCTCATTATAACGTCAATGACTTCATCTTTATTTTTGGATCATTTCAAGCTTTTGTCGAATTTAAAAACTAGGAAGCCTTTGGAACACCAGATTATTGAATTGCATCATTTAATTAGATTCTCCTCAAACTGCATTAAGTTAATCAGTGGAAGAAAAAGGGTTTTATCATTTGTTCTTCCAAGTGAAAGTGCAATATTTTCCTCACGTAAATAATAATAATAATAAATAAAACACCGATTATAGTAACGAATACATAAAATTTCTGAAACAGCAAATTAAGAATCTAAAAAAATTATTAAATTTGACATGTACCTAAATATGTTTAGGTAAGAAAAAAGAGCATGGGACCAAAAAACAATTTATTCTGAAAGTAGAGTGAAACTAAAGCAGCAAGTTGTTGGGTTAAGTAATAGGGAAAAAAAAAAATCCGTTCATGGAAATGAATAAAAAGGTTGGGACGGGACCATGTGTGAGCTAAAAGAAGGGACAACCCGTTTTCTAATTGAGTCTGCCCAAAATGTATGTATGTATTGTGTACATAGCTAATGCAGATTTACTCTTAAGGTCCATTTCTTCAAACAGTTTTCCTTAGTTATTTCGTCTGATTATTTTGTCCACGTATTCTTGCTCTTACAATCTAAGTAAATTCCTATACAATTTTTCTTGCTTCAATTTTTCTAGTATGTGTTTTTGGTCTGTGTGTGTGTCCATGTCTATTTCTTACATTATGTTATAGATAGAATAATCTTAATTTTCATTAATTTCATGGCAGGAATCTCAAATTCATTCGTCTTTGGTGGGCATAATTTTGTGGTTGTTTTCGCTCCCTATGCACCTTAAATCCATAATTTGAGTGATTTTGGGTGTCAAAGTTATAGACTGGATATAGGGAGAATTCATGTTTTTTTTTTTCTGCCAGTTGTCATTTTCTATAAATTTTGGCACAAATTTAATATATAAAATATTAAGAAAATTTAGCGACGGATTGATCCATTGCTATACTAATCGCCTCCAATTTGGTGATGGATTTCCTTTCGTCACATTCCATCATCAATACCTTGCAATTTGGTCTCATCGATCATCCATTTGAAGTCGAAATTAACGGCGGATTTTTTCCGTCGTTAATTCATACACAATTTGTCACTAAATAGCTAACTACATCGATATAGAGGAATTTTTTCCATCTCTATTCTGTCACTAAGGTTATTTCGCGACGAAATAATACACTTTGTGACGGAATAATCATTCGCTATATCTGTGTGTGTATATATATAGTGTATATTTAAATATTTATTTTTTAATGGTTACTAAATTATTATACTCAAAATCAATTTATAAACTGTAAATTTATAATTATATTATTATTACTTTAATACTATTTTCTCTATTTGATTTTGATAGATTTATTTTTTCTTTTTCCTATTTGTCTCAAAAATTTAGAGTATAAATTTATAATTATGCTTTACAGTTTATAGTATACTTTATAATTTATGCTCATATTATTAATATATTTGTAAATAATGACTTAATTACATGTTATGTACTTATATTATCTACTTATTATAATTTATAATTTATAACTTATACTTAATATTTAATAAACTTATATGCTAATTGTAATATACTGCTTAGCTTTAGGTTATTATAACTTATAATAGAATAGACTTTTGGGCCTGATTCCTAATTTATCACTAAATAATTTTAATAGAATTTTATTTAATAAATGACTTAATTATATAAATTAAATTTTAAAAGTTAAAGAAAACTATATAAAACGAAAATAAATTGATATATATTGATAACGACAAGTGATATTAATAATAAATAATCAAATATATAATTTTTATAATAGGATAGAATCATTTTACAAACTATTTTTGTAAGAGATGGTGTGATAATGACCCAACCAGAATTCAAAATGACTTAATATGAAACTACTCGAAAATAATAGAATTTCAAAATGAGCCAATCTGTGAGGTTACAGTTGCCGAAACCTCTATTTGGTCAAAGAATAGGTGAGAACACAAGGGAGGATCGTGTTCTCGAAATAGATTTCTTCTTCCACTGCAACTTATCGGAAATATTTTCCACATGCATAAATCTGTTTACTTTAATTGATTATCGTAAAATATCATTAATTTATTTAGCATTTTGTAGAAAAAACAACGCTTAAATTTCTGATAAGTCTCCAGTCAGGACAAATTCAAACTGAACTTTAAACACACTATTCAAAAATTCTTGCATACTCTGGAAATTTAAAAAAAAAAAACAAATCTTACATAAAAATATTTCTTTAGGGATAATTTATTCATTTGATGATGAAGGCATGGATGATTTATCTTTCACCGGAATAAAATAATTTGGCTTAATGTGAAGTTTTTAAATTTGTACATATCATTATTAGTTATTTTGCTCTCCGTATTCATTTTTTATATGGATTATTTTTTGTACTTTTTTTCTATTTTTATAATCAACTCCTTAATTATTCAGTTTCGTGTTCAAATGATGAAGAAGATATGGATGATTTGATGATGAAGGTATTAAAAAAATAAAATTTTTTATTAAAAACATAAAAATTTTGCACAGTAATATATAATTGATTAATCTTAACGTTCTTATCTGATGTAGGAAATTTATTCATTTGATGATGAAGTACGGATGATATATCTTCCACCATAAAAAATGTTAGAAAATAGATATATAAGAGAGATGGATTTGAGGCATGTAGAACACTTTCTTTTTAAGTGCTAATTGCCCTCACTTTTGAATTGTTATGAGGGTCAACGACAATAAACTTTTAGGATACAATAAAGCCAAAAAATCTGCAGGTAGCAACTGAAGATTTCACAATGAATTCTAGAGAAAAATGTTAGAGAAGGAAGAGAATAATGGACAAAAAATTAAAACTTCCAAAATACCAACATATTTATGTAGCATCAACGATTGCAATACTTGGAGTATGCACTAGTTTATTTGAATTTTAAACTGAAACATTGCAACCAATACAAACCATTAGAACAATTGCTACCATTCAAACTACTGTAACTTTTAACACAGTCGCAATTGCTGTTTTTCGCTTGTAGTAGCGAAAGTCAATTCGTGGGTGTACTCACGATCACATTAAGCATCGTGAATTGCACTGTTCTTTATTGCTTTCTGATTTAACAGAATTAGTAGTCGCTATTCATGTAGTGTTGTCGCTCTTTTAATTGCGAATCACATTGTTTCTTTGTGGTTTTTAGAGCAAAAAAATTACGGTCGCTAAATATCCATTTGGTCTCGAAAAGTGTCGCGGAGGCGATTTGCGGTCGTAATTTGTACTGTGAAGCATTCAATTTCCTGAAGCATCTAGTTTGATAAAAACGCGGTCGTGACTAGATAATAGCAGACTGATTTTTAAATGAAAATCTCTTCCCTCCAAAGTTCATAAGGGATAAAAAAACAAAGAAATAGAAAATAGAAGAAGTATAATAAGAAATAAATACTAGAAATATTATTAAATTAAATAAATATAGAAAATTAAATGTAGAAATTTAAAGTGCATAAATTTAAAAGCGTGTCCCTTCTGTCACTAGATTACTCTCGGTATACTTTTGCAAAATGCCTCTTGGAATTTAAATTTAAAAATTTTAATAGACAGCTAAGCCAGCCATAAAGAAATAGAATATTTAAATATCAAATTTAACATGTAATTTTAAATTACAAAAGTATATAAATCTTACTATATATTTGTAGTAAGATATGAGATACAGTTACTGGGAATTGGGCTACAGTGTTTACAAAAGCAAGGTGTTTACAAAGATAGATAGATAGAGAGAGAGAGAGAGAGAGGAAATTCTTCTTTGTTTCCTCTAAAAGTTCCCTTCCAAAGCCCTTCTTTCTTTCTTCTAAAAACCTTCTTATATAGGCATTCAAAGGGAAAAATTGTAAATATAAATAGTAACTAGGTTTACAAAGTAATACAATAACTCGTGGTTTAGGCCTGATGTTGGTGATAACTTCATCTTTTTTTTAACATCCGCTATTGCCAAAATAAGTATGAAAAGCATCCAAATCTTCATGGTCTAGAGGTAAAGCTGGCTCTAAGTCTAAATAAGACTTGGAGGAGGAAGAATGTCGTGCTGATGAACTTGATGCAAACTTTTGGATAATGGCTTGCACTTCTTCCCGGATTTTTATCGTTGCTACTAATTGGGCAACCATTTGAGATTTTTGAACAAAAAATTGAGTTTGTTCTTTTCATTTGAATGGAAATTGGTTGATTATTTTTATAAGCACTTTTATTTTGCTAATCAATCCAAATTTAGACTTCCTTAGAATTTAGATTTTGTGAAATTTTAAATTTATCCAACTATTTTATTTTAAATCTCATTCTGATCAAGCGAATTCAATGGTCAGAATAATCTAAGGTCCAAGCAATGACCCAAGGTAAATAGAACATAAAATGGAAAAGACATAAAGCTGAAAGCCTTTTTTCTTTTGGGCTTGACTTGTAAAGGGAATTAAAAGGGTTGAAGGGTTTAAGGATATAAAGTTTGGGTTTCAAAAAATCTATATTTATGCCAAATGCTTCCCATCACATTGGTTACCATGAGGGAAAAATAGAGGAACCACAAGTGGTACCAAAATAGAATAACCATGTATGGGATTTTCTAGAATTTTGAATGGAAAAGGCATTGAACTAAGCTTGTTGGTAATCCCAATAGTTATAAGGAGTATCAAAAAATGATATATTTTTTGAGGCATTTGGAAAGTGAAGAGCCTGATTAAGATAAACTTTTCACTTGCCTAGGGCAATAAATTTGTGAATTTTACAAGTGAAATATGCGGGATCAATCTGCTGTTCATTATAAAAGAAAATTTTAAAAGTAGCAGATTCAATTATTTCCAAAATTGTTTTGGTAAAAACTTGGAGTTTTCTTCAAATCAATTGGTTTATAAAATCATTTTTTTCCAAAAAAACAAAACTTCTAAGGTGTCAAAGGAATTTGGATATTGAAATCATTTTTCTGTAATAACTATATTTAAAAAATTATTTTTAAAATAAAATCAGAAGAATTTTGAGATTTTTGTGATAAGATTACTTGAGAATTTGAAAATTATTTTTGAGAAAGAGTTTTTGAAGAGTCAACTTTGTCAAATTTTAGAAGTGAATTTGAGGAACTTGCCTTAGAAGGAATAAATTGAGAGGAATTCCCTCTCTCTCTCTATCCTTGTAAACACCTTATTTTGTAAGCACTGTAGCCCAATTCTTCATAACTGTATCTTATATCTTACTATAGATATCTAGTAAGATTTATATGCTTTTGTAATTTAAAATTTCATGTTAAATTTTATTTTTAAATATTCTATTTCTCTACGGCTGGCTTAGCCACCTATTAAAATTTTTAAGTTTAAATTTCAAGTGACGTCTTGCAAAAGTATGCCCAAAGTAATTTGGTGATAGAAGGGATACACTTTTAAATTTTTGCACTTTAAATTTCTACATTTAATTTTATGCATTTAATTTTATTTATTTATTTACTTTTCTAGTATTTATTTCTTCTTCTGCTTCTTTCATCTTATATTTCTTTGTTGTTTTTATCCCTTGTGATCTTTAGGTGTCTCATGGTATTAGAGTCTAGGGAGATAGTATTATAGAAATTTGTAATTTATTTTATAAAGGTTTGAGTCTAGATCTTAAGATCTTTTGAGTTTTCTTGCCTAGGAAAGTTTGGGAGGTAAGTCTTTAAGTGTAGGCAGTAATACCCAAGAACTACTTAGGATTGTAGAGAGTTCTTATTTTCTTTATAAAAATCTTTATAATATGGATACTATTTTTTGTAGAACTATATCTTCAAACTCTACTCCCACATCTTCCAATGATTCCAAGAAGATAGTAAATAGTGATGAAATAATAATAGATGATTTTGAAAAAGGACTAGATAATTAGAAAATACCAAAAGTAAATAGAGATCAGATTTATAAAATTTTTAAATACCAGTTTTTTAGAATAGATTTCTTAATCAAAATTGAAGAACACGACATACAATTGTCAAAACCTTTTGAAACCATCTAGTTGCTTTCTCAAAATTCCTTAAAAAAAGTTATAGATCAAAAATGCAAATACATTCATATAGGCTTAGTCCAAGTAGGAATAAAACCTTTAACTAAAGAATGATTGAATACATCTATTCTTGATATTCTTAGAGATGTTGGATGCACAAACTTTGAAAATTCCAATTTCTTTTTATTGTTACCCAAATTTCTTTATTTCTTTGAATGATAAAAATATTTTGAAATCCCTAATTTTACAAATTAAAACTCATAATTAGCAAATGCTTGAAGGATCAATTCATATCGCTTTAGTTTTCAAAATTCACTATAAAGCTATGATGTCTGCTTTTGACACAGGCGCTAGATTCCATAGTCAAAAAGGCGAAACCCTTCTTTTACAGATGGATTTGACTAAAGCTAATACTGTCACGCCTAGAAGTATTCAATGGGGAGAAATATCTCTTCCTCAAGAATGGGTATTCAAATGTATTACTAGACATGTAACCATTAAACTGATTAAACCTAATACCCAATTAAGACAAATAACCTAATTCCAAGATGGGAGAGTCAAGCTCTCGTTTGATAGGAAATCTACTAGCAGTAGATATTCAAATGATTTCTCTACATCAGATACTATAGATTTAGGGAAAATTTCACAAATTCCTTCAGTTATTAATACACCATTTAGATAAATGCATCAGACATAGCTAGAAATACCATTTTAAGAAATGTAGATTATACCTCAAAGATACCCAGATCAGTATACGTCAATCCTAGGATAGAGAGTTCCTCAACTCAAGTTCAAGATACCTCTTTTGTTCAGC
This sequence comes from Triadica sebifera, assembly GCA_023653625.1. Lineage (NCBI taxonomy): Eukaryota > Viridiplantae > Streptophyta > Magnoliopsida > Malpighiales > Euphorbiaceae > Triadica > Triadica sebifera. Next base: position 9,529,413 of record CM042898.1, on the reverse strand, counting down.
CCCAAACTGAACCATATCCAGAATCTACTAGTCCAACTTTTTTAGCCATTACGGAAAATTTAGCATATGAGTTAAATGTCGTTGGATACAAAATTCCTTCATGATGATTTTTATAAAAAGCATAATCTTGAAAAAAGAATGTGATTTTTCAAAAAAAATTCTTAAATACAAGAAAAGAAATTCAAGAAAAGTTTTATGAATTTGTTTACGAAAATAAAATTCATATTCTATTTTTTGATTGGTTTGAAATATATGCTTCTAAAAATTTCATAGAGTATCCTTTCAAATCTGCCAATCCAATCACAATTAGAAATAAAACTCCTGAATGGGAGACCATTACAGACTCTAAAAAAATACAATACACTCATCCACCTTTTCAAAGCATAAAAATCCCTTTCCATGATCAGGTTGTGAGTGCCACTCCTTTCAAAAATTCCAGTACAGATGATAAGGTCAACATAAAAAATATTATTATCCAAAATAATTTCTTGAATTCTCATCTCAATACCATTGGTAAATAATTAGATCGTATAGAAAAACAAATAGGGAAACAACTTATAATTTCATTAGATTCCCAAACCAGTCAAAAAAAATTCAAAAATAAAAAATCTCATTTTTAAACCTTATAAGATATCCAAAACTAGTACAAATTTTTTTTAGGATAATAGAACTAAATTTATTAGAGCCATCAAAGAACAGTTAAGTCACATTGGGCCTAATACTAGCATTTCTAGTCCGCCTATAGATTCTAACTAAGTTTCTCCTGACACTCCAACTTTTAGAATAAATGCCATAAATCAAGATTTTGAGATTAGTGAAGCTTTAGAACAATTCCAAAATTCCACACCTGAAATCAACAGGATGACTTGGAGACAATCCTTATAAGTCCAACCTTTACAAATGATTCCATCACCAGACTTAGGTATGGTTAAGCCAATAGAACAATCTCGTTTCAATGCCTATAGAGCAATGGTTAAGCCAATAAAACAAATAGGAAAACAATCCTATTTCAATACCAACACTGCCCTACTGCATATAGTATGTGGAAGACATTGGAGAATTATCATGAAGGAACCAACCAAGTTAAATCCAAGAAGATTCAACTTATCACTTTAGAATATGAACTCTTTAAGATGAAATCCAATGAATCTATCATCGACATGATGACTCATCTTCTAGCCATCATAAATGTCATGAGAAAGCTTGGAAAGCGCTTGAGCTTGGAAGATGTAAACAATAAAATTTTGAGAAGCTTTCCTCTCAAAGACTATGGTTCAAGAGTTGTGGGTATAGAAGAACCCAATGAAAACATGAGCGTCATGCCTACCGATGTGCTTATTGGAAAACTTCTAACATACGAAATGGCAGTAAAGAGAGAAAGAGAACTTAAAGCCGAACCAGAGAAAAGAAAGCCTCTAGCTCTCAAAGCCTTCACTTCAAAATCTCAAGAAGAAGTTGAAGATGTTGAAGAAAAGAGTGATTATGCAAATCAGGACATTGTCATGCTCTCAAGAAGATTAAAAAGAAAAATTTAAAAGAGAATTGGCAACTCTCAAAACTTCAAATAAAGAAATCTCAAACACTCCTGACTTTGAAAGAAATAAAGAGGAGGTAAAATGTTATGAGTGTGGGAAGAGAGGACATATCAAACCAGAATGTCCAAAGCTCAAGAAACACAAGAAAAGATAATGGGGTGAAAGGTCACAAAGTCACATGGGATGATGAAAGCTCTTCAAGTGAAAAATATGACAATGAAAGTGAAGAGGTCAACCTATGCTTCATGGCTTTAGAGGATCACTTCACGGATGAGGTAGGTCCTTCTTACTCATGCTCATTTAATACTAATAGTAGTGATAATGATAGTGAGAGTGAAGATGATGATGAACATAGTTTAATAGAGGTTTTAAACTAAGAATTAGAAAAATATAGATGTAGATTCAATACTTACTAAGATAATATTTTAAATTTGAAAAACAAAATGGAAGTTTTACAAAAGGAAAATCTTGATCTTAAAACTTCTAATAAAACTGTTCAAAAATCATTAGATAAGTATTCCTCTAGACTCTCAACTAAATCATTGCTTAAAGAAAAAAATATTTTGAAAAATGAAGTTGAGGAACTTAGAAACTCCATTTCAAGATTTCATAAAGGCAAGGAGAGTTTAGATACTCTCATAGTGTCTCAAAGACCACCTTTAATAAGACATGGTCTAGGATTTAATGGAACATCATCTTCATCTCACAAGACCATCTTTGTCAAGTCTAGTGCACCTCAAACTTCCACAATAGAAGTAATAGGCCCAAGGGCTAATAGCACAACACACACTAAACCCCTTATTTATAAGAAGAATGGTCAAGGGTCGCACAACTTAAGAGGGAGGCCTCATAAGGCCAATCATGCCTTCATGTACAAGAGTGCACCTAGGAAATCACCTATTCATCATGCATGTGTATGTCACTACTCACAAACTCAATCTAAAAGGATAATGAGACCTAAAAGCATGGTAAAACCGAAAAATATTTTTAGAGCTAAACAATTTAATTATTGTATGAAATTTGGTCACATCTGTAAACATTGTTGGATAAGAAAGGCTCATTGGGAACCTTCATGTGCTAACCCCCAATGACCCAAGTTCATTTGGGTACCTAAAAACCATATCCAAATTATAATTTTTTTAAGTATGCCTCAAGTCCACTATAAAAGATAATGCTTGGCTTGTGGATAGTGGATGCTCAAGGCATATGACTGGAAACAAAGAACTATTCAATGACATTGAAAGTATTGATGGTGGTAAGGTAACCTTTGGGAACAATGCTAAGGGTAAGGTAATTGGCATTGGCTCCATTGGTATAAATAATACTACTTTCATTGAAGATGTTTTACTCATTGATGGTTTGTTAAGTGTGAGTCAATTATGTAATAAGGGAAACCAAGTAATCTTTACCTCAAATGAATGTCTTGTAACCTCCTTTAGGGGCCAAGAGATATTCAAAGGAAGTAGAGATGTCAATACTAACATAATAGACTTATACAAAATATCTAACCTTTCCTCTAAGTGTCTTATGACTACTAGTGATGAATCTTGGCTATGGCACAAAAGACTTGGTTATGCAAGCATGGATTTAATTCAAAGCCTTAGCAAATGAGAGCTAGTAAGTGGACTACCAAAAGTCAAATTTGAAAAGAAAAAGACATGTGAACCTTGCCAAAGAGGTAAACAACACAAGTCCTCCTTCAAATTCAAAAATATTGTAAGTACCTCAAACCCTCTACAACTTTTGCATTTAGATCTTTTTAGAGTTGCTAGCTTAAGAGGTAAACACTATGCTTTTATCATCGTCGATGATTACTCTAGATTTACTTGGATAATTTTTTTAGCTCAAAAGAGTGATGCTTTTGAATCCTTTAAAAAACTTTGCTAAGAGAGTTCAAAACGAAAAAGGATATTTTATTTCAAAAATAAGAAGTGATCATGGCAAAGAGTTTGAGAATGAATATTTTGAAAACTTTTGTCTAAAACATGGTATTTCACAAAGTTTTTCAACTCTTAGGACACCTCAACAAAATGGGGTATTTGAAAGGAAAAATCAAACTTTAATTTAAATGGTTCGAACAGTGCTCAATGAGTATTGGTTACCAACCTACTTTTGGGCCGAAGCCACCAATACTATATGTTATATTTCAAATCGAGTTTTCAAAAGACCACTCTTAAACAAAACTTCGTTTGAGTTATGGAATAGAAGAAAGCCCATGATATCATACTTTAGAGTATTTGGATACAAGTGTTTCATATTAAATACCAAGGACAACCTTGGAAAATTTGCCTCTAAATCCGAAGAGGGTATCTTTTTGGGATATTCAACCACTAGCAAAGCTTATAAAATCTTTAATAAAAGATCATTAGTTGTTGAAGAATCTATTCATGTTATTTTTGATGAATCTAGTAAGCTTGGTCTTGTAAAATGCAGTGCTCTTGATCTTGATTATGAGAAAGATGATAATGATCAAGAAAACCCACATCAAGATGTCTCTCTACCTTAAGCTCAAGAGCAATAAAAACAAGAGCTTCTAAAGGAATGGAAAATGACAAAAGATCACCCCAAGGAACAAATCATTGGTGATCCTACTAAAGGTGTAAGTACTAGATCACATCTCAAACTCTTAGATTCTAACCTTGCTTTTGTCTCTCAAATTGAGCCTAAAAACATTGTTGAGGATCTTAAGGATGAAAGTTGGATGATTGCTATGTAAGAGGAACTCAATCAATTTCACAGAAGTAAGGTATGGACCTTAGTACCTATACCAAAAAAGCATCAAATCATTGGTAGTAAATGAGTTTTTAGAAATAAACTAGATGAACAAGGTTCAATTACTAGGAATAAGGCTAGGTTAGTAGCAAAGGGTTATAATCAAGAAGAAGGTATAGATTATGATGAGACCTATGCTCCAATAGCTAGATTAGAAGCCACAAGAATTTTTTTAGCATTTGCATGCCATATGAACTTTAAACTCTTTCAAATGGATATCAAAAGTGCTTTCTTAAATGGTTTTATAGAGGAGGAAGTTTATGTAGAACAACTCCCGGGATGTTTTTAAACTTTCAAAAGGCTTATATGGTTTGAAATAAGCTCCAAGAACTTGGTATGAAAGACTAAGTTCTTTCCTTTTAGAAAATAATTTTTCAAAAGGAAATGTTGGCACAATTTTATTTGTTAAAAAGCATAAGCATGATATTCTAGTTGTTCAAATTTATGTTGATGTCATCATATTTGGGTCTACTAATGAATTGTTTTGCCAAGAATTTGCTAAGTACATGACTAGGGAATTTGGAATGAGCATGATAGGTTAGCTAAGTTTTTCCTCAGTCTACAAATAAAACAAAGCAATGAGGGCATATTCATCAACCAATCCAAGCATGCTAAAGATTTAATCAAAAAATTTGGAATGGAAGGATGCAAAAATGCGAAGGCTCTAATGAGCACATCAACAAAATTGGACAAAGATGAAAACGGGAAGAGCATTAATGAAAAGCTTTATAGAGGTATGATTGGATCACTTTTATATCTTACTGCCTCTAGGCCTGATATAATGTACAGTGTATGCTTATGTGCTAGATTTCAATCTTGTCCTAAAGAATCACATTTGAATATTGTGAAAAGAATCTTAAAATATTTACATGGCACATTGCATCTAGGCTTATGGTATCCTAGAAATTCATCCTTTCATATCATAGGATATTCAGATGTAGACTATGCTGACAATCTCTTGGATAGAAAGAATACTCCAGGCACTTGTCACTTTATTAGTGAATGCTTAGTTTCTTGGTTTAGCAAGAAACAAGTTTCAATTGTCCTTTCTACCGCTGAAGCGGAATATGTGGCAATAAGATGTTGTTGCACTCAAATCCTATGGATGAGAAAACAATTTAAGGATTATGGTCATACTTTGGACCATATACCCATCAAATGTGACAATACAAGTGTCATAAACCTATCTAAAAATCCTATTCAACACTTTAGAAGTAAGCATATTGACATAAGACATCATTTTCTTAGAGATCATGTTCAATATGGAGATGTTGTATTAGAATTTATCGATACAAACAATCTATTGGCAGATATTTTTACCAAATCTCTTAATGAAGAAAGATTTTGCTTCATAAGAAGAGAGCTTGGTATGCTTGATGGATCAACCTTATCTTAAGTATGATTATCAATTTGTCAACCTTCAGTGTTAATTTCTTCATATGATGCCCTTTCATTAACTAATTTTTAAGGTATGAAGTGGTTAACTTAATGGGAATATATGTTCTAAGGCATAAAAACATCTTCGTAATCTTTTAGTTTTACTTTAGACTTAGTTTTATTAATTGAAGATTTGAGCTAATTCACGCCCATGACATTTATTCACGATCGTGATTCTAATCGCAAAAAGCTTCAGTAGCTTTCACATTTTTCTTCATGACATCCTTCACGGTTGGAGGTTGTGAATACTATGTTTCACACCCATGACTCTTTTCATTCACTCCCATGAAACTCTTTATTCATGCTCGTGACACTTATTCACTGCCGTGAACATTAACAACAAATAATTACATAATTGTTCACGCTTTGTTTCACACATTGTCTCACGGTCAGAAGTAGTGAAGATTGCTCTTCACAACCGTGACTCCTTTTGTCACCACTCTGAAATTCATAAGTAACACCTGTGACTATTTAATGTAATGACTGTGAATCAATTTGTATCCTTTATCATGGCTAGAGCGCCTCTTCAAAAAACTGTGACCATGACTATTCACACTCGTGATGGACGATTCACGGCTGTGAATATGTCGACTATAAAACAGGATTTCTGCCATTTTTCTCATTTTCAACTTTAAAAATTCTCTCAATTAAAGCTCTCATTCAATATTTCTCACAAAATCCAGCCTTCTCATATTCATATTCATCTATAAAATCTTCCAAACTACTTTGGCTTTGAAGAATCTCAACATCTCTAGGTTTCTTCTCAAATCCTTGGTCCAAAAATCATTCTCCAAATCCCTGTTCCAAAATTATCACAATGAAACCCGACTCATCTAAAGGCACAAGGAAGAAATCCCATGCTCTGAGATGCCACACAAACTACCTTTTCATCATCATTCTAGAGCATTACCATCCAAGATATGTCGTTCTAAAGAAAAGACCCCTACTTTCCTCTCATTCCTTCGAATGGAGTGCTGTCAGGACTCTTGGTCTTAAGACAAGCATGATAGAACAACTGCAAGCTTGTCATCTTAAGGATTTCATAGACATTCATCAGCCAATGCTAAGGGAACTAACTCTCGAGTTCCTTAGCACATTGCAAGTCTCTCCCATCGGAATTGCAAAATTCCAACTCTATAAGCATCCGAACAGTCTTTCAGCAGCAGAGTTTGGCACTTTTTTCAAGCTTCCCTCAGATGGCATTCTCAATGAGAGCGAAGTAGAATTCTATGCCAACCTGACGTGGACTCATTTTGGGTTGGAATGTAGCTGGGATATGAAGAAGATCAAGAGCACACATCTTCGGTCCCCTGTGCATAAATATTTACATAGGTTTCTTACCTATAGTATATTTGCTAGAGGAGATAACAATGGGGCAATCAGAAAATTAGAGCTCTTCCTGTTGGAAATGGCACAAAGAGGTCTAACCGTAGCTCTGTCTCGCTGGTTTGCAAATCATCTTCTTTCAATTGCAACAAAGCCATCGGGAGACATCTTGATTGGTGGGTATGTGACTCATCTTGACATTGAGCTCAGATATCTAAAACTCGATGAGCATAATTACAATCTTATTCTTGCACATCCTCGAAAGTGGCTAGATGTCGATTCCTTCATAAAGATGGGAGCAATAGTCCTCATTATTTATGAACATAATGTCTACTGCCGTTTCACCACTCCAGCTGGTGAAATTGATTGGGAAGACCAAGACATTGATGATTTCAAAGCTGGCCTCAGGGTACCCAGCAATAAAAAGGAGATCGAGTCGAAATAGCGGAACCAGAGGTTGAGCTAGAGGTTGGTCAATCATCGGCTTCTGCCACACCTAACTTGGTGCAATAGGTTGCTGATCTATTAGTGCTTCATGGAATCTCAAATGGATAGCCTCAAGGCAGAGGTAGAACGCCTTAAGGATGGTCTGTCAGGCTTGAAGTCTAATTAGAGTCCTAGTTTCTATGTAGTAGATTTATTTTTAATGTTATAGGACTTTACCTTTTTTTTTTAACTTTGTAATCCTTCCCCTTCTTTTAATGCAATTATCTTATTATCAATTCTTTTTTTTGTTGATGACAAAAGGAGGAGAACCTAGCAATATATGCAAATGTGTGGTTAATAGATATATGTTATTATGCAATGTATGGATTGAATATGTAAATTTTTTATGCATAACATATAACTCACATATACCTTGTATATACCTAACTAGTTAGCAAATAACTTTGATATACTTAGGATATACCTTGCATATACCTAACTAGTTAGCAAAGAACCATGTTATATATCTTTCAATTCTTGCACCCTATTACTTTTTTTTAAACATCTTTTGAGGGGGAGACTTCTCAAAAGCACATATTGCTAGATTATTTGTCACCATTAAAAAGGGGGAGATTGTTGAACCTTGGGGTATTTCGGTTATTTTGATACTAACAAATAAAATAGCAATAATGTATTTAACAATGCTTATGTTCTAAGTATGTTGAACAAGATATATCTTGAATATAATATGATGCAACAATGAAAGACAACTTTTGAAGACCAAAATCAGAAGAAATAGCAAAGTCAAGCCCATGACTACTTATGTCATGCCTGTGAATGTAGCTTAGAACCAACTTTGCACCATTCAAAGTTCACGGTCATGAAGGATCATACCAACTGTGAATTATCAAATTAGTCACGCCTATGAAAGATAATCATGCCCGTGAGATAACATGTCAAATTCTTCCAGAGAGTTTCATGACCAGTGTCACCACTTGGACCACGGCTTGGAAGAATATTCACTCCCATGATCAAACATTTCAAATTTTTTCCAGAGAGCTTCACGGCCAGAGTCACAACCTGGACCTCGACTTGGAAGAACATTCACGACCGTGACACATATATTCACGCCCATGAATGAGGATAGAGAAACATGTCAAACTCGAAGTTAAGAGTTAGTTCAACTGCTATTTTCACATTAAATGCATCCAAACAGCTATAATTTGCAGAGAAAGTATAAATGCAAGTCATTTATGAATCCTAAAAAAGAAGAACAACAATAACTTTGAATCTTTAATCTTGTTGTAGCCTTGTTCATTAACTAATTTTCAGCAAAACTCTTATTCTTTGTAAAAACCTAATTGCTTGTATAGTTTAGTGAGTTTCCTACATAGACTAGAGGATCAGTGTCAACATAAGGCTAAGGTTGTGGACAAGTTAGGAGTGGAGCCAACCAAGCCATTTTTGAGTTAGTGAATAGGCCAGGATCAAGTCGAATTCCAGTAACAGTCTACCATATGAGGGTCAAAGAAGAATCAAATCCTATAGATGTTACCAACAATACATTTTCTTTTAGTAGCCCATATTCCCAAGTTCTTCATCTCGAGCAACTAAGAAAGTTTTGAGGATGAAATTCTGTAAGGGGGAAAGAAATGTAATGCCCAATTTTTAGGGTCTAAAAGTTAGTTGGGTTGGTTAAGAGAGAGTGTAGTGGGATTAAAGTTTGAAAGGTTTAACATAGTGATATAAAGGTTATTCACACCCATGAATAAGGATTTCAGGATCGTGAATGTCATGTGTTAAGTTTTCTTGTGAAAGGTTTGTCATGCCTATGACAGGAGAGTATTCATGCTTGTGAAGACATACTTCATGCCCTTGAAAGATAGTTAGCAGAATAATTGAGTAGAGCCATTTTTTTCTCTCTCCTATGCCTTTTTAGCTACTTCACCACCCCTATAACCCAAGTTTACAAGCCGCCTTCATCTTTCTTAGCTTCTTCTTCCCCTATTACACAAAAATCACTATTTTTAATACTTATGGAAGCTTGTACCTAAGAGATAAGGAGGAGTTCTTGAGGTTTAAACCAAAGGTTGGTTTGAGAGTGAATTTAGTGATTCATTTTATGTTCTATAGTTTTAAGATAGGGATTTTTCATGCGATAGGTGCTAGAACCAATGGAAAGGATCATCGAAGGGGTTAGTCAAGCTTAAAGAGTTAGGCTCTATTGTTAAAGGCTAGTACATATATTCATATTAATTCTCTCTTTCTTATATGATGTCATGTTTTGTGCCATGAGATTATCTAAAATGTGATAAATGATATACATGGGTTTTTGGTTATGTAAATGTATAATGGTTGCATGGGTTAAGTGTTAGCAATTCCATGAAAATAGGTTATGTTGGTTATGTTGCTTAAGAGAGATTTTAGCATGAAAAGTGTTATGAATGTTCCTTTTTTTGCTAAAGGTATGTTGTTATCTTGAAATATGGTTGAATATTGATAGGAGTGATTAACATTAGTTAATCTTAGAGACCCTTGTATATGGCTTTGTTGTGCTCTGTTTTCGAGTCTAGAAAACCCTGAAATTCACACTTGTGATAAGGTTATCACGCTCGTGAATTTTGTACATAGAAACCTTTCATGCCTATGACAAAAGGAGTCATGCCTATGAAACATGAACCTAGAAAATACCCAAAATAGGCATAAGTTTTCATGCTTTGCATCACAGCTAAAGAAGTCATGAATGCATAGGTTCATGCCTATGAACATGTAGTCATGACCATGAACATATATTTCTAGTTCATAGTTTTCATGGCTTGAACCACAGCCATGAGTGCTTGGTTTCACACTTGTAAACATATAGTCATGACCTTGAATGAAGTGCGTTTTTGGGATAAAATCTTTCACATGAATGATCGCGGTTTGGTTCATGGGTAAGGAAGTACTCGTGAATGTCTTTCACGCCTGTGGATCCTGGTAATTTTATTATATGTAGTTTTAGTTTTTGATGCTATGTAATGGGTGAATAGATCACATGTTATTATTTGTATGCCAGTATGAGTAAATCACATATAAGTGATGATGATGAGGTAATATACCAGTGTTGATGCTTTAAACATGGTTATATGGGATGATGGTATTAAAAAAACAAAAGACAAAGGTTAATGCTTTAATAGCCCTTTTATCTAATCTAAGACATGGTCTAGGATAAATGACATGTTACTGAGGGGGTTAAAGTACCGTAGAATATTCTTTATATGAGGCCTTGGTAGCTAAAGCTTAGGTTAAAGCACCCATGGTCATCGATTTCTATGCAATTTTAAGGACAAGGTGGTTGAAGCTCAGGTTAGAGTGCCCTTGACTTGAGAAGCTCAGGTGATTTACAGTTAGTAGGCAGTGTGATTAAAGTTTTGTGAGCACTTTTTTCGAAGAGTTTTGGGCAAAAACATATTAAAAATGGAATTATGGTAAGTTTTGGGTAAAAGCAAAACAATTATAAAAAGGAAATGGAAATTGGCAAAGTGGTAAGTCATGAGTAAAATAAGATGAACTAAGGGAAGAGGTAAGGTTACTATAAACCGGTTGTATGAGTAAGCTTGTTATGTGCAATGTTAATATGAGATATGGTGGTTGTATTGCCATGCATTAAGATAATGTTTATGGTATGATAGTATATATGAACATGCATGATATGCCATTATATGAATTGTATGATTGCATGCTTGAATTGTTTTTCCTATATGTACCAGTTAGCCTTTAGCAGCTTAACATGAGGGTTTCCTGGATGCAGGTTAGAGCCTAAGGGATAACAGGAGTTGAATCAAGTGAAGAAGCGTCCATTTTGAAGAATCAGTGCACACGTTATTAAAATATGAAGTAAGTTGAGACAACATAAAGATTTTTGTGCAATTAGTGTTTATTGGACATAAAATCATAGGATATGTTGGAACCTGAAAGTTATAAAGGACCTATAATGAATGAATGAACATTATTTGAGACCCACAAATATTAATCTAAAACTTAAATTATGGGATCAAATAAGATATTTGGACATATTAGAAGGACTAAAAGAATCTAAGCACGAACCAATAATTGTAAGACAATGGAATACTTGATACAATATTTAAACTTAAAATGTTAGGTACTGTACAAGACTCATTTACGTATGACACGAGATGTAGTCTCAAAAGATGTCAAACCCATTAGAATTCTTTATTTGGACTAAAGTATGAAGCTTCATTAAAAAGTAAGAAACGTTAAGATTTGTTGAGAAAAGTCTTTAAATTAATTGGAGAGATAGACTATTGTACGTGTGCTTTTTCCAAGTGTACCCAAGTCATAGACGCTTGTGTCAAATAAGAGTAAAGAGTAGACAGATGCAGAAAGAGTTTGACCTAGGTTTGTGCAAGTTTTATGACAATAGCCATTAAAGAAAAATAATTAATAAAAAAAATAATGATATGATAAGCTATTTCTAGATATGTCTGCCATATATATGTTCAATTTAAGCTTGATATATAAGTGTCTAGTGAGATTCCCTTATAGGTTTGTCTGGATTATGAGTTCATTATGTGAGAAGCAATTTTTATGATTTGTCTATGGTAGAATGTGAAGTCTACTGCACATGTTCATCTATAATACAAATAAATTTGTATGAAAACATAACCAACAACCCATGACTAATTTTGGACTAGAGTAAGATAGACTTATTGACATGCCAATAAGGTTATACAATTATTAGAAATGCTCGGCAACCCATATACTATTATTACAGATACTTGGCATCCACACAGTGATCAGAGACACTCAGCATCCCATTGTGAGTAAAAGTGCTCCGTGTCCAGACATTTAATATTTATTCAGATAGACGTCTTTTTCATATGGATTCCCCTTGTGTCTTCCTAAAGTTTAGTCTAAATGGCAAGGGTTGGGCTATCCAGGAAAAATTATGCTAATTTGAGACAATATAAGATGCAATGAATATAAAGGTAGAACTTTGACAACAAATATATGCAAGGCAAATAAAATATGTGTATATGATATGATATTGTGTAAACGCAGATGCATGAGGGTGTGTATAATATTGCTCTAAAGTAAGTTTAAAATAGGTAAGCTAGGAATGTATGATGTGTCGGATGTTGTTTTTAAAATGTGATTTATATTATTCATATGAAATTTGATGCATACGATATACTATTTTGCTTTAGAGGCATGACTTTGGTTTTTTTTTTTTACATTTCTCACTTTTAAGGCAAGCTAGGATTATGTGTAATAAATAGAATCATTATTGATCTATTACTATAAAGCTTGCATCATTGAGTACAAGCTTCACATGGGAATTGTTACCTCGAGCAAGTAGTAGACAGAAGACATATAACAGTAATGCAGGCAGTGATAGTCGCATATTCAGTTGGCCCCACCAAAGAAACACAACAACAACAGCATAGGTGACCACCCAATTAGAGTTGGTTTACAATTAGTTTTATGTCATTTCCATAAGTTTGACTTTACATTTATTATATGCATATTAGGGGCATGTTAATTTAAGCTATGTAGTAGCAAATGATTTATTAATGATACAACTTTTATTGGTTATAATATATGTATGCCTTCACTTTATGTAATGTACATTTTTCATAAGTTTAATGTATTAGAAAGTCTTGCACAAGCATATCAGAAGTTCAGTTGGACACACCACCTTACCTCACTAAGAAGAGAATATAAAATTTAATGGTATCCAAGTATATTTAGGCGGTTCAAAGACAGTAAGGGGATAAAGCTACGCATGCACATGTATACACATCTGTATTAAACTGACATGAAAGTTACTACAATACCCCCTCATCCTACTAAACTAGCAGTTAGGTTAGATGATGCTATAAAACCTCTTCTAAATTACTTGTTTAAGCCAGATTATATTTTTTAAAAAAATAAACACTAGTATATTTCAAATCATCATTAATTTTTGAAAAACTCTTTTTCATTTCATGTCCGCACAAAAGATATGATATATAAAATATTTTACAAATCATTTACATGATCTTATTACATGTTCATTTAAGATGCAAAATCCTTGATTGCTTTGCTAGCTGAGGACCCCACTAGTTTCTACCTTTCTTTATAAGCTAACTTCTTACTCAACAACATCTTCTTAAATTGCATTAGAGAAATCAAAAAATCCCCATGCCAAGCAAACTTGTTTAGTGGTGCATACATAAAGATAATAAATAATAAACTATAAAACAAATATAAATGCAAACAAAAATTAGATACAAAAAATTATTTAGGCATACTCACAAAGCTAAACAGACGTTCCCCTGGGTTTCCTTATGAACATTTGCCATATGGACATTTGCATTTGGTAGTTAACTTGATCATTTGTGGGGCCATAGGCCTTTTCTTTTGCCTTACAATAACAATTAACTAGTCACAACACCTTTTTAAGTCCTTATGCATATGGATTTGTAACTAAGCATTCATCATCCATTATATCCTTTTACATATACTGTACATATACCATATATGCTATGCATATACCTCAAATATGTTATACATATACCATGTATATATCACATATGCTAAACATATATCTCAAATATACCACTTATATATACGACATATGACACAAATTATCCATCATCTCATTATCAAGGTCAAATCATGATAATCATATGAATTACATGACCATAAATCATCTCACATATCACTTAGCAAGCAATATTCATATGAACTAAAGAAAGTGTTTAATAACTATACTCACCTTTCTCCTTTCATTCCGACCCTTAACTTATTGTGTATCCCATCCTAGTAAGGCTCCAATTATTGTGAGCCTAATATCGAAGTATAATTAATTAACTTATGACTAGAGAAAGTTAAGGTGACTTAAACAAATTAATATGCATTGTTCATATTAATAGTTAGGATTTTTCCTATGAGGCAGAGTGACCTTATAGGATTGATTAGCCTATAATTGTTTTTTACACTTATCCAATTTATTCGATTCTTATTTATAATTAAATTAAAATATAATTATATAAAATATTAAAATTTTAGAAGAATTGGAGTATTGTACATTTTTTGGTGGAATTTCCAATTGTTTTATATTTTTTACCCTATTTTCTGCTTTGGGGTGCCAATTTTAGTCATTCATATATTACAATATATAAGTCATATTGCAATAACATTTTACAAAACTTTATATAGGTTAAAATGGAACATTTTTTATATTATAACTTTTATCAGTTATGTATCTAAGGTCATCAAATTATAAGAAATATTTCACTAGTCCAAAGTAGAGTTGGGTTTCGGACCAATATGATTTGTGAAGGTCATATCTTAATCTATACATAACATATTAAAGTTAAATTCTTACCAAAGTTTAGTTAAAACATAATTATATAACTTTTTTGTTTTGATAAATTATAGATTAACTTATAAGGAGCCCAAAATAATCAAACAATCTACTAGGCCTGCCCAGGGCACTAAGCAAGCATTTCAAACTATGGAACAATCATGGTTTCGTTAATCATAACTCAACATCCACAAAACATGTGAACTTGAAATTTGGTATAAAGATATATAAAACATTTATCTACAAGTTTCATGTTTTGAGCTTCTTAAAATAAAGGTTCTATCATATTCAAAACAAACAAACACAATAGATAACTCAGCTAGGATTTGCACCCAAACTAGTTCCAACAAAGAGAGGATTTCTCTTCATATGCACCAAATCTTGAAAAATTATTTATATATACATAAACCTATAAATGAACAACTTTTATATTTTAAACTTCTCCAAATTCGGTCCCTAAGGTCATTCAAATCAGAGTAAAAAATACTGCTATAACACAGCCCTAACAGTTCAAACCAACATTAGAATGATGGAGAGAAGATTACTTACCAAGAACAATCTTGCAAGGGATCAATTTGCTGAAACACTTAAGTGAATAAGGAAGAAATGAAGACTAAAATGGGGGAAGAAGAAGAAGAAATAGAGTTGGAATGAGGAAGGCAGAATAGTGAGGAATAAGATAAGGCCCACCTCCTCACTTTTGTCATTTTTATCTTTTATTTCTTCCTTTCTTTTGTTTTTATTTTTTTCTTTGTTTCTTTTCATTTTTCTTTTCTTTTGTTATTATTATTGTTATTGTTATCTCTTCTACATATTTCCATGTATCTAGTCTTACTAGTCAATACTCAAAATTACCATTTAATCAAGCTGTCCCATTTAATTATATTAACTATGTCAAATTTCTTTGTTAATTCAATCTAATCATTTTATTTACATAAATTTCAATTTCATGTCATCCTGAACTAAATGATAAAATGGACACGTGCAATTTAGCACAATTGCAAAGTACTCAGACACGTAATTAGTGTGTGTCGTGAACTTGTCCCTATAAAAATACATATAGAATGCATGTGTTCAAGTAAAATATATATAAAAGCATGTGTCCAAATGAAATGTATGTAGAAATGCATATGTAGGAAGTCAATGATGTTATAATTCTCCCCTCCTTTTAAAAATTTCGTACTCAAAATTTAATACCTGGGAACAGGTGTGTATATTGCCTCTTCATATTTTCTTTTGTTTTCCATGTTGCCTCTTCTTATGAATGGTTTCTCCATAATACCTTAACTATAGGTGTTTTTCAGTTTCTCAGTTTCTTAGTCTTGTATCCAATGGTTTCCACTACTTCCTCGACATAACTCATGTCATTATGCAATCTCAATAGCTTGATCTTTCAGTACATGCGTAGGATCTGACCTATACCTTCTAAGCATGCTCACATGAAACACATTATGAATCTATGTCATCTCTGGTAGTAAAGCTAACCTATATGCCAATGGACCAACCTTTTTAAGAATTTCATAAGGCTTTATATACCTTGGGTTCAAGTTAACCTTCCTGCTAAATTGGATTACCCTTTTCCATGGAGATACTCGTAGAAATACCTTCTCACCTAACTCATATTCCATTTCCCATCTATGTTGATTGACATAAATTTTTCTGTCTGTCTTGTGCCGCCTTTAGGTTGTTCTTGACAACTTTGATTTTATCCACTGTGTCTTGTACTATCTCTAGCCCTTCTAATACATGTTCTCCTTCTTCATCCCAAATGATGGGGCTTATACACTTTATGCCATACAATGCCTCATATGGTGCCATCTGGATACTACTATGATATTAGTTGTTGTATGAAAATTCTATCAATGCTATATATTCATCTTAAGCTCCTCTGAATTCCATAGAACATGCCCTAAGCATTTCTTCCAATATCTGTATAGTCCTAATTGTCCATCAGTTTGCGGGTGAAATGCAATACTGAAGTTCAATTTTGTTCCTAATGCATTTTTTAAACTTATCAAAAAATGTGAAGTAAACCGTGGATCTCTACCAGATACAATGGACACTGGAATACTATGTAATCTAACTATCTCATTCACATATAATTTTTCCAAACTATCGAGTTTACACCCCCATCTGATGGATAAAAAATGTGTTGACTTAGTTAATCTATTAATAATTACCCATATTGCATCATGTTTTCGTGGAGTTCTTGGCAATCTATAAACAAAATTCATCAATATCTTCTCCCATTTCCATTCTGGTACTGACAATGAATGTAGCTTACCAACTGGTGTTTGGTGTTGTAGCGCTCCCTTACCCTACTAGTCGTTAATAGAGTATGGAAGTACTACTAAGCTCATTTGTTTTTATAAAAATAACCAATTCTCAAATTATTGTAATATATTTTTTTTTCGAGTTTATTATTAGCATAATATTTATTATTATATTTCCTTTTTTTCATATCATTTAAATCTGGAACTAGTGATATAAATATTTTGATTTAAAAAAACTCATTCATTAAACCATAATATTTAGAAATATATTTACAATAATACCAAATATATAAATTATAAAATTCAATCCTTATAAATCCTACATGTCACAATTTTACATCAAGAGAAATTCGTAAAATTTAATTTTTACAATAAAATTTCTAAAATATACAGAAGGAAAATAGACTTCTGCAATTTAATCTTGTGGTTTTCCTTATCTTCAGTAACCCTAACGTAACAGTTACATCTATTTATCTGCACGTGAAACACACGCACTAAACTACTAGCTTAGTAGTATGTTTGGCAACTATCCAATAATTACATAAATATTTCTAAAATAGAATTTTAAAAACTACAATTAATTTATTAAGCATGCCAAATATTTAATTAATAGTAAAACTATTTTCGTCATGCTAATTATGACATTTCATTCATTAAGCATGCTTGAAATTTTAACAATACAAGATATACAATTTGAAATATCAATTTAATAATTTATATTTTTTTTTGTTATTTATTTGATAGTCCACGACATCTTAGATCGAAACTAAATACTAAATATAAGGTTTATGCTCTCCGGCAATATACTCGGCGCCTACATAATTATTTTATAACTTGGTGTTTAACGCTTACATTTTCAATAACAACTTAGTACCTTTTTGGTGCCTACGTAATTTCAAACTCAGCATTATTTCTTACTGCCTACGTAATTTCGAACTTAGAACTATTTTTTACTGCCTACGTAATTTCGAACTCAGCACTATTTCTTACTGCCTACGTAATTTCGAACTTAGCACTATTTCTTACTGCCTACGTAATTTCAATTCAGCACTATTTCTTACTGCCTACGTAATTTCAATTCAGCACTATTTCTTAGTGCCTATATAAATTAAATTTCAGCATTATTTTTTAGTGCCTATATTTCTACCTTTTTATTGGCATGCCAACTTATCCTAATTTCTAGTTCTCGACTACATGTTATAGGTCTTAATTATATTTGTTACCTTTATTATTATTTACATAAATTATATAGGTAACATTAATATAAATTCCATATAATGCAATAATTCCCATTAAATATTTTACAATCTCATACTTGCTCATTTGATCATTATAACTATAAGAAAAATCAATTAATATATTTTTTATCACAAAATTTCACAATCAACACATATTTTCAAGCTGTCCTATTATGGACAACATTTCTTTCTTATTTTTCCCTGTATTTTTCATCCATATTTAGATTGAATTTGGACATGTGATCAACTAACAAAATGTAAGTACTTATCTTATCTTTAATGTTCAACTAGAATCACATTAAATCGAATTTTGTAGCAAAAGTTATAAATTTTTTTCTAAGATACGTTCACTACAATTTGCCTAGTATTTTACTAGATAGATTTCTAGTTCAAACTTTGGGTCTATTTTTCACCTAATTTCAGGCATATTCAGATCTAATAGTTTGAATGAAAGTTGAAGCCCTATGTCTTAAATTTCCAATCCAATAAGAATCACTTAAAAATTATTTCCAAAACTCAAGTTATGACCAGAAAACTAGATACTTTTCACAAGACAAATTTTCCAGTATATCAATTAATTCATACAATTTTCATTTTCATGCATCAACCTCATATTCTAATTTTTATTTTCACATTCATGGTAATATTTAATCACCAATTCATCACTCAATCAAATATCCAAAATTTTATATACAATTTCACAAACATCACAAAATCAAAATCAACATTTTTCTATATTGAATTTTTGCCAAATGTACATACCTCACAAAATTCACTTCTCTTCACTTTTATCTTCTTCCTAGCTAGCTTTCTCTTTGCCCTTACTTCCTCTTTGATTTTGGTTCAAAGTTTGTCCACTTCCTTGTCCTAACAACAAATTTTATACTAATCAAGTACTAATCACACTAATCCACCCTTAATCACCATTAACATATTAATAACCTTAAATTACTAATTTTAATGGCAACTAACCCCAAAACCAAAGAAGAAGAAAAGTGAGAGGATGGAAGATCTTTTGTCACCTTTGAAGATCTTCAAAATGACTAAATTTTTTTCTTCTATTTTTTTCTTCTTTTCTTCCTTCCTCTTCCTTGGTTATGCTCATTTAGCTTCACTTTTTTTTGTTAATCTTACTAATCCAACCCTTTTTCCATCTAACTTTAGCTTTGATTTAAGAAAGAAAAAGAAGAACTAGGGGAAAGGGAGGCCACGGCTACAAGAGAGAAAAGGGAGAGAATTTTCTTTGGTTAGATGAGGAAGAAGAAGAAATAATGACTAAAAAGTGAAAATTTGACTTTTTATAGTTGGATTAGGTGGGTGGTTAAGATTAATATATAATTTTGACCCTAATTGGTCCATTAATTTAAATCACTCTTACTTTATTTTAATCAAAAGAATATTCCTTCCCTTAGATAAAGAATATTCCATTTTTATGCCTTCTTAAAATATATGTGCCAAAAATACTGCAATTTTCAATTTCGTTCAGCGAAAAATTATTTTTTTCCAAATTTTAATTCCGAACTTCAAAATTCTCAATTAATAATATCCAAAATATTTTTCTCATAACTTATTATTATTTTAATTTTTTTTCATATCCGAATTTAGACCCCAATCGGTTCAGCACGTCGGATTTCGGTCAACCGCGACTATGGGCTAAATTACAGGTGTTCAATCTTAATTTGTGACATGTTAAGTATTTTTAAACATATTCTACTATGTCTTTCTTCATTCTTGGCCACCAGTAATGAGACCTTAAGCTGTGATACATCTTGATCATCTCTGGGTGCATTGCATAAGGTGCATTATGTACCTCTTCCATTATTTCTTGATGTATGTTTTTAGTATTTGGAACACATATGCATGACTTTAGCATCAGTGTATCATCTTTTAAATGAAACTCTGTATTGTTTCCCTTCTTTACCATTTCAATCATCTTACACAGTTAAGGATCTTTGCCATGTGCCTCCTTGATCCTTTCCTTTAGCATAGGTCTAACCTGAAGAGTAGCAATCAGTGATCTGCGGTCATGCATATTCAATTCAACATTCATGGACTGCAACTGAATCAAATATGGAAAAAAGAATGCTTACAAGTGAGTTACACTGCTACTGGACTTCTTGCTCAGTGCATCTGCTACTACATTGGCTTTCCCAGGATGGTATTCAATTATTCAGTCATAGTCTTTTAAAAGCTCTAACCATCATCTTTGTCTCATGTTTAACTCCTTTTGTGTCAGCAAATAACCCAAGCTCTTATGATCAGTGAAGATTTGGAATGTCTCACCATATTAAATGCAAATACAACTGTAACCAATTCTAAATTATGCGCTGGATATGACATCTCATATGGTCTCAACTATCTGGATGCATAAGCTATCACCTTGCCATGCTGCATTAGTACACATCTCAAGCCTAGGTGAGAAGCATCACTACATATTGTAAATTGACTTGTATCTATAGGAATAGCTAACACTGGTGTAGTGGTTAACCTATGTTTTAACTCATCAAAACTCTTTTGGCATTCTGGATCCCATTTGAAAGACACATTCTTTCTTAGTAGTTTAGTCAAAATGCTAGCAATTAAGGAGAATCTATCTACAAATCTGCAGTAGTATTCAGTTAAACCTAGAAAACTACGTATTTCTGAAATATTTTTAGGAGCTTCCCAATTTACCATGGCCTCTATTTTCTTTAAGTCTACATCTACTCCCTTACCCGATGCCACATGTCCAAGAAATACCAAATGATCCAACCAGAATTCGAATTTACTCAATTTAACATACAATTATTTCTCCTTCAAAGTTTGCAACACAAATTTTAAATGTTGTTCATGTTCTCCTCTATTCCTTGAGCACACCAATGTGTCATCAATAAATACTATCATAAATTTATCTAAATATGGTTGAAACACTTTATTCATTAATGCCACAAATGCTGCTAGAGCATTAGTCAACCCAAATGGCATTACTAAGAATTCATAATGTCTATACCTGGTTTGAAAGGTAGTCTTCAGCATATCTGCCTCTGCTACCCTTAGCTGGTAATAACCTTGATTTCAAGTCAATTTTGGAAAATACCTAGGCTCTCTGCAACTGGTCAAACAAATCATCTATTATGGGCAATGGATATTTGTTCTTGACTATCATTTTGTTAAATTACTTATAGTCAATGCACAATCTCATGGCTCTATCTTTTTTTTAACAAATAATACTAGAGCTCCCTAAGGTGATACACTAGGTCTGATATACCCTTTATTAAGCAATTCCTGCAATTGGGTCTTCAATTCTTTCAACTCAATTGGGGTCATTCTGTAAGGTGACATCAATATTGGTAATGTCTCTAGTACCAGTTCAATAGTGAATTCTATCTTTCTATTTAGTGGTAAACCAAGTAAGTCATATGAGAATAGATCAAAAATTCCCTCACCACTAGTATATTTTCAAGCAAGCAATCAGTGGTTCTAGTATTAGTCACATATGCCAAATATGCTTCCCATCCTCTTTTGATCATCCGAAATGCTTTTATAGCTAAGATTAGACATGTAGGCACAAACTTTCTTTCACCTAGAAGTACAACCCTTGGCTAGTTCGGTGATTCCAAAATTACTTTCTTAGTAAAGCAATTTACTATTGCATGATGTTTAGTTAACTAGTCCATTCCCAATATCACATCAAATTCATGCAGTGTCAATAAGATCATATCAACTATCAAGCAATCACGACAGACATTATTCATAACTACTACTGTTCCCAATGGAGTACTCATATTTATGTCAATCCCAAAGGCTCATGCTTGTGATGCAATTTGGATGCCATATGCAATGATATAAATGAATATGTGGAACCAGGGTCAATCAATGCATATGCTAATATATCAAAATATAAATATTACCAGTGACTACTGCAGAAGCATCAACTGCCTCCTACCTAGTCATGGCAAATACTCTAGCCTGTGTAGGGGGTCTTCAGATTTGGTCTCTCCTCTAGTTGTTGTAGCAGTTCTACCTCTACCTCTACCTTATGTTCCACTAATAGTGTTAACCCTAAGTGCCTTAACTATCATCTCTGACACTCGTCTACTTCTGCTAGTCTCTGCTAATTTGGCTCTTTCTGGACAATCTCTATACATGTGCTCTAATGACCCACAAAAATAACATGCTCCTATGAGCCTTTTGCATTCACTCGTATATTGTCTACCACAATGAGTATATGTGGGCCTCTATTATGTATACTGGATCTATCCTTTTCTTGAATAAAAGAAAGTCATGGCACGACCTCTAGAGTTCAAGTATCCACCTTTGTTACCAGATTGTGTTGGCATGTATCTTCCTCTCTTTCCATGCCTTCTACTAGACTCTCGTGCTACCTTTTAAAACTGTTGTTCTCCAGCTTCTTTCATTAACTTTTTAGCTCTAATTGCAGCAACTCGAAGTTTAGTATAACTATAAAGATCAATAGTTGTGATTATATTTCTAATCTCATATTTGAGGTCCTCTTCAAACTTCTTGCATTTGTCTCTTTTAGTAAAGACTATGAAGGTGGCATAGTGGGAAAGTTTATTGAACTACACCTCATAATCAGCAACAAAATGTTCCCCTATTTTAGATTTAGGAATTCTTTTCCCTTATCATCTTTGTATGCCTTAGACATGTAATTATTTTGAAATTCTCAGAGAAAATCATTTCATGTTAGAACTAGTGGTTGTGCATCACTATCTGGGATTGTCTCCCACCATTCATAGGCATTACCCTGAAGCAAAGACACTATATAATCAAACTTCTCATTTGGAGAACATCTTATCATATTAAGTACCCTTTGTGTCTTTTTAAGCCATGTTTCTGCTTCTAGTGGGTCTGTTTTGCCATTGAAATCAACTGAACCTTATTTTCTTAACTTGTCATAATGTCTTTCCTTATATATTTTAGGCCACTGTATTTCCTGTTCGGGGTTTTCATAATGTAATTGTACATGTGATGATTGTGATGCATGTACTAGAGCCCTAGCCTTTGGTGTTGACTAATCTCTATGCAATGAGGTGATGCCTCATGAGAATGCATTTTGGCTGCTCTCTCCCTCCTTAGTGAATTATGTCTTATGATGACCCTAAAATTCATAGAAATGTGTCACTACATAATGTTCAACACATATGATGCATATGTTATCATGCTCTTATGCATATGTATGTTCCCATGGAACCTATCCTCGTTTTGATACAAAAAATGTAACGTCATACCTTATATATTTAAGTACAACCTATCCTTGTGTCGGATAATCACATATGGCATACTAGTTAGACATAAAATCATGTTAACATCGATAGTAATTTTTTTTTCATCACATCCATATCATCATTCAATAAATCTACAAATTAGCATTAAGGATTTTACAGTAACATAATATATTACATATTTTAAAACTTAAAATTTACATGCAAAGGTTTACAAGTTATATTCATTTACATTTCAAAGCCAATTCTGAGTAAATGTATATGTATATTCATA
Source organism: Triadica sebifera (assembly GCA_023653625.1). NCBI lineage: Eukaryota > Viridiplantae > Streptophyta > Magnoliopsida > Malpighiales > Euphorbiaceae > Triadica > Triadica sebifera. Next base: position 9,505,556 of record CM042898.1, on the reverse strand, counting down.
TAAGTCCAAATGTAGATAACATGATTTCATGTTCGTATGGGATACAATGAGAGAGAGAGTGGTGAGGCTCGGCTGGTGACCTGTGTTCCATGTCTTCTATATGCCACTCAAAATGAGTTATCACTTTTCTTTACCTAAAAAATAATACAAATTGAGGAGTTGTGGCTGAGTGAGAGTAATCATCAAATAAGTTCTAAAGTTCCAAGCAACTCATAGTAACAAATCACAAATCCAATGCATCCTACATCTTTCATTTCATTCATTGACATTGTATAGTTACCAGTAAAATTAAAGCATATGATTTCTATTCTTTACTTATGATTATGCTTTACTCATTTTTATTTTGTTGTTAGCCAGCAAAACAGACATTGCCTCGGATTTCCATATGAACATTTTCCATGTGGACATTTACATTTGCTAGTTAGCTTGATCATTTGTTTCATTTGCACATTTGTTGGGCCACTATTCTTTTGCCTTACAATATCGATTAATTAGTCATAACGCATTAATCATCCATTATATTCTTTTACATATAACATACATATACCACATGTATACCATGTATGTTATGCATATACCTAAAATATGTTATACATATACTATGTATATATCACATATGCTAAACATATACCTCAAATATACAACTTATATATACTGCATATGACCCAAATTATCCATCATCTCATTATCAAGGTCAAATCAAGACAATCATATGAATCACAAAACCATAAATCATCTCACATATCACATAGCCAGCAATATTTATATGCACTAAAGAAATCGTTTGATAACTATACTCACATTTCTTCTTTGATTCTGACCCTTAACTTATTATCTATCCCCTATTTTTGGGTCTCAAATTTGTTGTGAGCCTAATATGGAAATATAATTAATTAACTCATGACTAGAGAAAGTTAAGGTGGCTTAAACAAATTAATATGCATTGTTGATATCAATAGTTATGGTTTTTCCTATGAGGCAGTTTGACCTTATGGGATTGATTAGCCTATAACTTTTTATACATTTATCCAATTTGTTTCATTCTTGTTTCTAAGTAAATTTAACATATTTAACATATTAAAATTTCAGAGCAATTGGAGAATTGTAGAATTTTTGGTGGAATTTCTAATTGTATTTTGTTTTTTGCTCTTAGACAGTTTTACGATACCAACTTTAGTCTTTCATATGTTACAATATATAAGTCATATTACAATGAAACTTTACAGGAATTTACATGTCCAAAACAGAGTTGGCTTCCGGACCAGTATAACTTTTAAAGGTCATATCTTACTCTATACATAACATATTATGGTGAACTTTTTACCAAAGTTTAGATAAGACATAATCATTTAACATTTGTGTTTTTACAAATTGCATATTATATCTATAAGGATCACAAAATGACCAAACAAACTGTTGGACCTGTCCAGGGCACAAAGCAAGCATTTCAAACTATGAAACAATCATAGTTTCGTTCATCATAACTCAACATCCATAAAAAATATGAACCTGAAATTTGGTATCAAGATATATATCACATATATCTACAACATGTATGTTTTAATCTTCTTAAAATACTGGTTTTATCATATTCAAAATAAACAAACACAGTAGCTAACTGAGCGAGGATTCGCACCCAAACTAGTTTCAATAAAGAGATGATTTCTCTTCATATACACAAAATATTGCAAAAATATTTATATATCCATAAATCTAAGACATAAATGAGCAACCTTTATGTTTTTAACTTTTCGAAATTTAGTCGACAAGGTCATCCAAGTCATAGTGTAAAATATTGCTTCAACACAACCCTAACAGTTCAAACCAACACTAGAGCAATGGAGAGAAGATTACTGACCAAAAACAACCTTGCAAGGGATCAATTTGCTACAAAAATTAAGTAAAATAAGGAAGAAATGAAGGCTGAAATAGAGGAAGAAAAAAAAGAAATTGAGTTGGAGTGAGGGAGGCATAATAGTATGGAGGAAGATAAGGGCCACCTCCTCACTTTTGTCATTTTTATCTTTTGTTTCTTCCTTTCTTTTATTTTTCTTTGTTTCTTTTCATTTATTATTATTATTATTATTATTATTATTATTATTATTATCTTTTCTACATATTTGCTTGTATCTAGTCCTACTAGTCAACACCAAAATTACAATTTAATCAAGTAGTCTCATTTAATTATATGAACTGTGACACCCTTATAATACTTATTATATAAGTACGTTACGTGAGTTAATACACTTATAGCCGATGTGTGCTAATTTTTTTTATTCTTAATTTAATTTAATGATCATACTATTATTAACACTTTAATTAATCCTTTTTATTTTTCAAAAATTTCGGCAGTATAACGACTATAAATTAACTCCTCACCTGCAATGCAAACAATTCTCAGCATATTTTTTTATCACAACAATACACATATCATTCAAAATAGATTTCATTCAACCATAAGTCAACCTTTTATTCTTCACACATATAATAATTTGCAAATATTCTTTATCATAACATATACATAATTTTAATTCTACAACTCCATATACATACATACATGTCATTTCTAATATTAATCTACTATTATTTATTCTTTTGTCAGCTCTCAAAACTTGTATGCTTACTCCTAACTTTTTCATTGCTACCTGTACGCAGTCAAATAACTATGTGTTGAGTATTAATATGTCTAGTGGTGATTACTAATATAAGAATTTCCATTGATCTATATTTGCATGCATTCATACAATAATATTCACTACACTATTCAAAATTTCTCTTTAATATATTTATTATTCTTTTTATCAATACTTTAATATTCTTTCCCCTTAATTTACTATTTAATATCTTCATTCAATTAACCATACTTCTCAATAAATATTATAGTTTTTTTTTACTTCTAGACTATCATTTTCTTTCAATTTAGTCCATTTTCTCACCTTACCACTCTAGTTAACTCTCTCTTTTTTCCTTCTTCTTCTTCTTCTTTTATTAATTTATTTATTTATTTATTTTGCTTTTATTTTTTCTCAATCTTCTATTTAATTAGACAAATTTCACTTTGGTTACTAAAATTCTATTTATTTACAATTTTGCCATTACTTTACATTTATTTACACTTTTGTCACTAACATCTTTATTTTTCATTTATTTTCTTTTTAACTACATAATTTAACATTTTATTTTATTTTATTCCACTTATTTCTCATTTTTAAATTTTACTATATTTTTTTTCCTTTATCACAATTACCACTTTTATCATTATTATTATTATTATTATTATTATTATTATTATTATTATTATTATTATTATTATTATTATTATTATTTCTTTTATCATATTTATCAAATTTATCACTTATGTTATTTTTCTCACATTTTTCATATTTTTCATATTTATCATTTTTTCTCGTATTTTTCACTTACATCTTTTCTTATCATATTTTTCAGTTAAGTCATTTTTATCACATTATTCATTTTACTACTTTTCTTCACATTTGCCCTAGTTTCCATCCAATAGAAAATCTTCATACCAAATATATGGGACGTGGACTCAAAAGTCCACTACACTGAAGAGTAATATTAAAGGATTACCCAAATACTGTATTGTACACTATTTACTGAATCAATATCACTCTAATAGACCATCATTGACCTACATAAACAAGTCGTCATGACCTACACCTCAGTAAGAGTGTCCCTATGGCTAGCCAATTATATCATGGGCTAGATTTAACCATCAGAAAATAACTAAGGACATTATTTTACTCCTTTAATTCAATTTTCCTTAAATTCATAAATTCCATTATTATTATTTTTATATTATTACTCACTTAATATTTTATTCATCCACACAATTATATCACTACCATAATTTCTCACACTTTCCATTCTAATGTCTCAATATTTCATTATGAATAATCAATTAAGTTATTAAACTTACTAAACACACTTTATTTATTATTTTTCATTCCATGCATACTATAATCAATAATTAAAAAAATATTCAATATATCATTTAAAAATTCTCAATAAATTTCTACACACCCAAAATCATATTTTCTTGTATTTTTTGACCATTTTCATTTAATTAACAAGGAAAATATTAAATTTTCTCTCTCCATATTTCGGCCTATAATTAATTTTCATCATTAAAATTTGTCTTTCACCTTCTAATTATTCATTTCACTAATTTATATATTCATTATTCCACATGTATCATAATATTACAATAAAATGTATTTATTCCTTAATATTCATTTTTCACATAATAAGGTCATATTTTATAATTCCACTAATTAATTTTTTTAATTGAAATTGACTATTCTAATTAACTTTTCATAATCCCTTAATCATGTTTTAAGCATTAATTAGCAATTACATGCAAAACACACAAAGTTCTAAATTTTCATAACCCAAAATCATACTTAATTAATGGAAATAGATAGATTTTGAAATTACTAACCTTAATTTCTTGCTTTGGTCTTCTTAGGCTTCCTTTTCTTTATCCTTTCCCTTGGAAGTATGTTCATCTTCTCTTAAACTTACCATGACCAAAATTTATCCTTTATTAATCCACCATTATTTTGCTTCCTTATCTCAAATAAACTTCATATTTATCATCTACATACCTTCAACTACTTATTTGAACCATTAAACTAATTTAAAACTATAAATTTCACTTACATCAAATTTGTATCCTAACTTTTCTCTTTTGATTTCTTTCCACTCTAGCTTTCCAAATGAAAATTAAAAGCTTCTACTAAGTACTAGAGATGCTAAATTTATTTTTGGGTGGTTGATTTTGGTGTAAAAAGTAAAAAACAAATGGAAGAAAATTGGAGAAGAAATGAAAAGAAGATGGTTTGGCCAAGCAAGGGAGAAGAGGAAGGAGATGAAGCAGAATTCTCTCTAAATAATTATGATAATTTGAGTTTATTTATAGTGGTCTAAGTTGGGGGGGCTTGGGTCAAACAAAGCCCAACCCATTTAGGCCCAATTATGCACTATAAATTATTTTTTTCACTTTTCAAGCTTAATTTCTCCCAATTTTGATTCCATAATTCATAAAATATTTTTATATGTCGACAAAACAATTTTCAACTTAATCGGAATCCATTTTTTATCCATCTCACTTAAACCGGACTAATAATTCAATTTTCAGTATTACTGTAAAATTCTTTTTTCATTGTCATAAAATTCCAAATATTATTTAGACTCTATTCATGTCATAAAATAAATTTTTTGGATGTCGTTTGCTATTTTTTATCGCCCTGTCAAAGTACGGTCAACCAACCATTTCATTAAACCAGCTCCTATTTTTTCTTAGTTTTGACTTTTGAACACTTCTTTGACCTCATTTTCACTCCAAATTATACCCCAGACTAATTATAACCAATATTTTCTAATGATCAAATAAAATATTTTTTACCATCGGGGTATTTTTCACCCCCTGGGTATGCTGATCAATTTTGAAAACTATAGTTTACGACTAACCCGATATTTGGGTGTGACACCCTTATAATACTTCTTTCTATATATACGTTACGTACGTATACAATTATAACCGATATGTGTCAATTTTTTCCTTTTTCTTAATTTAATTTAATTTAATGATCATATAATTATTAACACTTAATTAATCCTTTTCATTTCTCTAAAACTTTTGACAGCATAATGACTATAAACTTACCCCACCAACTAAGCAAACGATTTTCAACCAATTTTTGGGTACAACAATACATATATAATGCAATATATTATCCATTCATCCATAAATCCATATTTCATTATTTACATATATAATAATAATTCACAAATATCCTTTAACATAATATGTACAATATTTCGTTCTTACAACTTCATATCCATATATATATACATGTCATTCTGTATACTAACCTACTATTATTTATTCTTCATTCAACTTCCAAATTTTGTATGTCGACTCATGTCTTACCCTCTACAACCTGCACGAAGTCAAATAATTATGTGCTAAACATTAATATTGCCAATGATGATTACTAATCTAAAAATTTTTATCGTTCTTAATTTTCATGCTTATATACATGCAATAACATTTTTAATACACTATTCAAAATTTATATTTAATATATATTTATTATTTTTTATCAATATTTTGCTCTTAATTCACTATTTAATATCTTTATTCAATTAATAATATTTCTCATTTTATTTTATAGTTTTTTTTTCAATTCCTCTCAATTTAATCATTTTTCACTTAACTTCTTTAATTAATCATTCTTTTCAATAATTTATTTAATTAGCTACAAATTTCACTTTAATTCTTAAATTTCTATTTATTTACAATTATATCATTACTTTATTTTTTTATTTACACTTTTGCCACTAATAAATTTTATTTTTCATTAATTTACCTTTTTAACTACATAATTTAACATTTTATTTCATTTTCTTCACTTATTTTTCATTTTTCAATTTTACTAATTTTTGTCACAATTATCACTTTTATCATTATTATAATTATACCTTTTTTTTATCACTTTTATAATATTTATCAAATTTATTACTTATTTCATTTTTATCATATTTTTCATTTTTATTATTTTTTCATATTTTTCACTTTATTCATTTTTATCATATTTTTCACTTTTATCATTTTTATTATATGTTTTACATTTATCATTTTTCTCATATTTTTCACTTTATTCATTTTTATCATATTTTTCACATTTATCATTTTTATTATATTTTTCATAATTATTTTTCACTTTTGTCATTATTACTACTTTTATTCAAATTTGCCCATAGTTTCTATTCGATAGAAAATTTTCAGACCAGATACGTAAGACGTGGATCCAAAAGTCCACTATATTGAAGAGTAATCCTAAATAATCACCCGACCACTGCATTGTACACTGAATCACTATCACTATAGTAGACCATCATTGGTCTATATGAGCGAGTTGTCATGACTCGCACCGTGGTAATAATGTCTTTATGGTTAGCCAATTATATCCTGGACAAGATTTAACCATCAGAAACATAACTAAGGGTATTATTTTATTTCTTTAATTCAATTTCCATTAAATTCAAAATTATTATTATTATTATTATTATTATTATTATTATTATTATTATTATTATTATTATTATTATTATTATTACATTATTCCTCACTTAATATTTTATTCATCCACACATTTATATCACTACCATAATTGTTCCATACTTTCCATTCTAATATATCAACATTTCATTATGAATATTCAATTAAGTTCTTAAGCATCACTAAATGCACTTTAATCATTATTTGTCATTTCATGCATAATAAAATCAATAATTAGAAAAATATTCAATATATCATTTCAAAATTCTTAATAAATCTAAACACACTCAAAATCATATTTCCTTACATTTCATGACTACATTTTCATTTAATTAGCAAGAAAAGTATTAATTTTTTATTCTTCATTTTAAGGCTTATAATTAATTTTCATCATTAAAATTTTTCTTTAACCTTCTAATTATTCATTTCACTAATTTATACATTCATTATTCCATATGTATTATAATATTACAATAAAATTTATTTATTCCTTAATATTCATTTTTCACATAATAAGGTGATATTTTACAATTTCCACTAATTAATTTTTTTTATTAAAATTAACCATTATAATTCACTTTTAATAATTCCTTCATCATGTTTTAAGCATTAATTAGCAATTACATACAAAACACACAAAATTCTTAATTTTTCGTAACCCTAAATCATGCTTAATAAATGGAAAGAAATAGATTTTGAAATTACTAACCTTAATTTCTTGTTTAGGCCTTCCTAATCTCTCTTTTCCTTACCCTTTTGTTTGGAAGCACCTTCACCTTCTCTGGAACCTACCATGACCGAAATTTTTCCGTCATTAATCCACCATTATTTTGCTTTCTTAACTCAAATAAACTCCATATTTATTATCTACATGCCTTAAATTACTTATTTAAACCATTAAACTAATTTAAAACTATAAATTGTATTTAACTTAAATTGGTATCCTAACTTTTATCCTTTGATTTACTTCCACTCTAGCTCTCCAAATGAAAATTAAAAACTTCTATTAGCTTCTAGAGAGGCTAAAATTATTTTTGGGTGGTTGATTTTGGTGTAAAAAGTGAAGAAAATTGAAGAAAATTGGAGAAGAAATGGGAGAAGGTAGTTTCAGCCATGAGGGAGGAGAGGAAGAAGATGATGAAGCAGATTTATCTCTAGAGAATTCTGATATTGATCCTATTTATAGTGGTCTAAATTGGGTGGGTTTGGGCCAAACAATGCCTAACCGATTTAGGCCCAATTATGTATTATAAATTATTTTTCTCACTTCCCAAACTCAATTTTACCCAAATTGAATTCCATAATTCATAAAATATTTTGATATGTCTATACAAAAGTTTTTAACTCAATCGGAGTCCGTTTTCTGTCCAGCGCACTCAAAATGGATTGATAATTCAATTTTCTATATTACCGTAAAATTCTTTTTTCATTGTCAAATAATTCTAAATATTATTTATAGTTTATCCATGATTTAAAATAAATTTTTAGATGTCGTTTGCTATTATTATAACTCGGTCAAAGTACGGTCAACTAACTATTTAATTAAACTAGGTCCCATTTTTTTCTTAGTTTTAGCTTTTGAGGACTTATTTGACCTCATTTTCACTCCAAAATTTACCCCTAGATTAGTCATAACCTATATTTTCCGATGATCAAATAAAATATTTTTCACTCACGGTGTATTTTTGACCCCATGTATGCTGATCAATCTCGGAAACTACAATTTACGATTAACCTGGTGTTTGGGCCATTACAATTCTCCCTTACTAATAAAAATTTCATCCTCAAAATTTTACTTATATTAAACAATTGGGGATACTGTTGCATTATTGTAGCTTATGGCTCCTATATGGCTTCTTCCACATTATGGTGACTCCATAACACTTTCACTAGTGGGATTTGCTTGTTCCTGAGTTGTCTAATCTCTCTGACTAGGATCTTTAATGGTTCTCTTCATAAGTCAGATCAGCCTTTATCTAAATTTATTTTGGCTTGATTACGTGGCTAGGGTCTAACCTATACCTCCGTAGCATTGACACATTAAATAAATCATGAATCTTTTCTAACTCTTGAGGCAACTTCAATCGATAGGCTACGGGTCCCACTCATTGTACAATCTCATAAGAGCCTAAAAATCTCGGACTTAGTTTGCCTTTCTTGCCAAATCTCATAACCTTCTTCCGGGGCGATACTTTTAGAAATACTTGATTTCCTTCCTAGAACTCTATATCCTTTCTTCTTAAATCCACATATGATTTTTGTCGGTCCATGACTTCTTTCAATCTATACTTGATCACCCATACCTTGTCTTCCATTTTTTGAACCAAATTTATTCCCATTAGCTTCTTCTCACTCAATTTTGTCCAACATAACATAGTTCTACTTTTCCTCCCATACAGTGCTTTATATGGTGCCATTTTAATGTTGGACTGATAGCTGTTGTTGTAAGCAAATTCAGCTAATGGAAAGTAATTTTCCCAACTGCTTTCAAACTCAAGGATGCAACATCGCAACATATCCTCAAGTATCTGAATCACACGCTCTAACTGTCCATCAGTTTAGGGATGAAAAGCTGTACCAAAATGAAGTCTTATCCCCAATGCTTCTTGCAACTTCTTCTAGAACTGGAAAGTAAATCTGGGATCCCTGTCTGAAATAATGGAGGATGGTACTCCATGGAGTCTCACTATCTCATTAATGTAGATTTTTGCCAACTTGGTCAATGGATAGTCCCTCCATTCTAGTATGAAATGGGCTGATTTCATGAGTCTGTCAATGACTACCCAGATAGCGTCATGCTTCTTTCCAGTCAGAGGCAATCCCGTCACAAAATCCATGGTCACTCGATCCCATTTCTACTATGGTATCACGATAAGCTGAAGTAAATCCGATGGAACTTGATGTTTAGCTTTCACTTGTTGGCATATCAAGCATTTACTCATGAATTCTGTCGTATCACGTTTCATTCCTGGCTACCAATATTGTACTTTCAAATCCTGATCCATTTTGTTACCACCAGGATGTATCACGCAGATGATATGATGAGCTTCTGTGAGAATGTTATTTCTCAATTCATCTTGATTCGGTACACATAACCTCTGGTTTAAATAAATACTTCCATCATCACCCAAAGAACAATCACCTTCATTGCCCTCTTTTACTCTGTTCACTATGGTAATCAAACGATCATCTAACTTTTGTGCCACTTTCACTTATTGAAGGAAGTCTAGTTTTAGTTGCATTTCTGCTATTATCACTCCATCCTGTGCCATATTCAATCTGATATTCATCACTCGAAGGGTTGCCATAAATTTTCTACTAGTGCATCAGCTACTACATTTGCCTTCCATGGATGGTAGTCGATTAGGTAGTCATAGTCCTTTATCAATTCAAGCCAACACCTCTGTCTCAAATTAAGTTCCTTCTGTGTGAGCAAATATTTCAAACGTTTGTGATTTACGTAAATGTAACATTTCTCATTATAAAGATAATGTCTCCAAATCTTCAAAGTGAGTATAATTGTTGTAAGCTCAAGATTGTGAGTAGGATAGTTCTTCTCATGAGTCTTAAGTTGTAGGGAAGCATATACAATCACTTTACCTTCTTGCATCAATACACAGCCTAACCCATTCTTGAAGGCATTGCTGTAAATCATAAAATCCTTGCCAGATTCTGGTTGAGTTAACATTGGGGCTTATGTCAATATGTTCTTAAGCTTCTCAAAACTTCCTTGACATTTATCCCTCAACTTAAACTTAACATGCTTCTGTAACATTCGAGTGAGCGGCGTTGCTATAGTAGAAAAACCTTTTACAAATCTCCTATAATACCCTGCCAAACCTAAGAAACTTTTTACTTCTGTAACAGTCTTAGGTATTCTCCACTGTAAGATTACTTCAATCTTCTTTAGATCCACCTTTATCCCTTCATCTGAAACTACATGACCCAAGAATGATACTTAATTCAACTAGAAGTCACATTTACTGAACTTTGCATACAATTGTTTCTCTCAATATCTATAAGACAATTCGTAGATGCTTGTCATGTTCTTCTAGCGTTTTCGAATATACTAGAATACCATAAATAAATACCACCATGAACTAGTCTAGATAAGGATGAAAGGTCTTATTATCCATGAAAGCTGCTGGGGCATTCGTAAGTCCAAATGGCATGACTAAAAATTCATAATGGCCATATCTTGTGCGAAAAGCAGTCTCGGGCACATCTATTTCTTTTACTTTCTACTGATGGTAGCCTGATCGTAGGTCAATCTTTAAGAACACACCTGCTCCATTCAATTGATCAAATAAGTCTTCAATATGTGGAAAGGAATTCTTGTTCTTGATTGTCACCTTATTTAACTGTCTATAGTCAATGCATAATTTGAGAGACCCATCCTTCTTCTTTACAAAGAGTACTGGTGCCCCCCATGGTGAAATATTGGGTCTAATAAAGCCTTTATGAAGCAATTCCTGCAGCTGAATCTTCAATTCTTTGAGTTCTGTAGGTGTCATCCTATATGGTGCAATCGAAATAGATGTTGTGCTTGGAGCTACATCAATAATGAATTCGACTTCACCATCAAGTGGCAAGCCTGGTAGTTCCTCAAGAAAGACATCTAGAAAATCTCTCACTGTAGGCACATCTAAAACCTTAAGATCTTCCTTTTTAGCTTCCATTGCAAAACGCAAATAAGCAATGCACCCCTTTCTTCTAAGTCTCTTGGCAGCTGTAGTTGAAATCACCTCTGATAAGAAGTTTGTTCTTTCACCCACAATAGTGATTTCCTGATCATCAGAGAGTTTAAGTGTCACTCTCGGCGGACAACCAATCCATCCCCAATATCACATCTAACTCGCAAAATGGGAGTTCAATTAGGTTAACTAGGAATTCATAACCTTGCGCACTAATGGGACAATTCCTATACACCCTATTCACCACAACACTATTCCCTAAAGGATTGCTCATTAGGATGTCCTAGTCTAATTGTGAATCTTTTAACCCTTCCCCCCGTGCAACATTAGTATTTATGTAGGAATGTGTGGAACCAGGATTAACAAGTGCATAAACAGAATTAGTCATAAGCATGAATTTACCTACTATCACATCAGGAACATCCTTATATTCTCTGGCTCTCACTGCATAAGTATGGCATGTAGCTCGTCCCTGTCCCTGAGGAGGTTGTGCAGAAGGTTTAGATGCTGATGGGTTAAAGGCTGCTTCCCTACTTTGGCCTCTGGATGGTAAAGATCCAATACCAAGTGCTGATGATATAGCCATAGAAGCTTGGGCCACTGGACAATCCCTGACCTGATGATCTTTTGAACCGCACTTGAAACAGGCACCAGTCAAATATCTGCACTCTCCTGGGTGAGATCTACCACAATGGCTACAAGTTTAAATTATACCTGCCCCTCTACCTTTAGGTGTATTGCCCACAGAAATGACTAAGGCATTGCCATATAATGCATTTCCTTACCCATGCCCTGGTGCAACTGATGTATGACTTTGTGATGGAGTTGGTCCCCTAAACTTCTTGCTTTAAGCACTCGAACCACTGAACTGTCCCAACTTCCTTTTCTGTTGAAATCGAGTTTGCCTGCTAGCCTCATCTGTTTGAATACTTTCCACTTTAATACCTGCTTCTACAAAGGCAAGCAAATTTGGATGTTGTTATGCACCCACTATCTGTCTAATCTTGTTATGGAGACCCCTCTCAAATCTCTGACATAATCTCTCCTCTGTCAACTTGTAATCATCAAGGTAGGCACTGAGGTGCTCAAACTCGTGCTCATATTCAACTACTGTCTTGTTTCCCTATCTGAGTCTCCAAAAGGCATCTTGCATCTCTGCTTTATACTCTAACCCTATGTATTTCTTTTCAAACTAGGTCAAGAAGAAATCCCAATTCAACTGTTCACCTGGGGTATGCTGGCGTACTGAATCCCACGAAATGAATGCAGTACCCTGAAGTAATGCCACAGTACCTTCAAATTTCTCTTCAGGTGGGCTGTGAGTAATTTCAAATAACCTCTTTATATTGAACAACCATTCCTCATCTTGTACAGGGGTCAATGGATCACGTCCAAAAATATCTTCAGCTTCCAATTTATTTAACTACTCCAAAATAGGCTTCCTTTTAGGTGGAGCCTGAGGCTATACCTGTGCTGCTAGCTATGGCTATTGAGCTTGTTCATCTTGCATTCTATGTTGAATATAATCAGCAATGAGATGGAGAAAATCCGATTGTGCCGGTGAAGGTGGTGCAACTGGTGGAGTGACATTCTGTTGTGAGGCTTCAGCTTTAGCAACACTAACTGACGTTTCACTCTCACTGTCCCCAACACCTTGACCTTGTTGGGATGCCATCATTCACTATAAAATAGTAAATGAGCAAGCATACGCTAGACTTATAACACACTTCATCCATCAATTGGCATGTATATACATATAATCCATTCACTTAATTTCCACTCCGATCTTAGAAGCGTCTTAACCATGCTCCGATACCACTAAAACTATGACACCTTTATAACACTTCTTTCTATACGTACGTTACGTACTTATGCAATTACAGTCGATATGTGCCAATTTTTTTCTTTTCCTTAATTTAATTTATTTTAATTTAATGACCATACAATTATTAGCACTTAATTAATCTGTTGCCCAGATATTAGACCAAGAAGGGGGGTTGAATTGGAGTTTAAAAAATTAAACTTTAAAGTGCGGAAATAAATAGTTAATTTTAGAAGGGATAGAGAAAATAAGACATAAAGATTTATAGAGGTTCGGGTATTAACAAACCCTACTCCTCTCCCCAATCGCAATTGGGAGTTTCACTAACACACTAAGTGTTACAATGGAGTTTTACAAGCTCACTCCCAACTATGGTGTTTCTCACAATGGCTCACACCTAACCTAGAAATCCCTTGTGTTTTAATGGCTCACACAATAACCAATTCCTTTGTGTTTTACAGGCTCACACAAACAACCTACACTTTGTGTTTTACAGACTCACACAAACAACCTTTTAATTTGTGTTTTGGAGGTTCACACAACTAACCCTTACAAGTGTTATTCTCTTAACCCAGAACTACCCAATGCTTACTTGAGTAAAGATTACAGAGATAACTACTTATAAATCTTTATTGCTCAAATATGAGAAGCAATAAGATTTTTTACAGAGAATGAATTAGTTCTCAAAGTATAGAAGTACAAGATAGCTTGTGATTTGAAGTATATGCTAATCTTTTGTTTTTCTTATCATTATCTTATCATCCTCTTGTTTATTAATGTATAAATGACTTCCATTTATACTCCCATGGCTGAATATAGCCGTTGGGGTGCATTAAATAAGAAACTAGTCGTTGTACCAACTAAAAAGTCGCGCCTGTCATTTTTCTCTTTCATTGGTCACGGGCGTGAATATGCTTGTCACGGGGGTGACAGTTCTTCCCAAGCCGTGACTGAAGTGGTGACCTTGGTCGTGAAGCTCTCTGGTATGTTTTGACATATAGAGTCACGGGCGTGACATTTATCCTTCACGGGCGTGACAGAATTTCCAGCCTTGAGCCAAGTGGTGACTCTGGTCATGAAGCTCTCTGGATGAAATTGAGAGAATCATTCATGGGGGTGACACCATCATTCACGGGGGTGAACATCTTCCCAGCCGTGACCCTAGTGGTGACTCTGATTGTGAAGCTCTCTGGTTGAAATTTCATGACTCTTCACGGGGGTGACACTTTTAGTCATGGGGGTGACTGAAATGCTTACTTCACGGTTTGGTTTTCCTTCATGGTCGTGAACTTCAAATGTTGGTTTTGGTAACGGCTAGCTTTGTTCACGGGAGTGACTCCTAGAGTCACGGCAGTGAACATGCTACTTTTTGCTTTTTGTTTCTGAAGGATTATTCTTCCAATTCTCCATTCTTGCTATTTTAATTCATGTCCTGTATAATACACTTAAAGCAAGTATGTTAAATACAATATTGCTATATTATTTATTATCATCAAAATGATGGAAATACCCCTCAAGGTTAACAATCTCCCCCTTTTTGATGGTGACAAATAATCTAGCAATATGTGATTTTGAGAAGTCTCCCCCTCAAAATATACTTAGGATAAAAATTATAATGTACAAGAATAGTGAATAAGGATGTAGCATTTAAGCTAGAAGCAAGTCATAAGAAAAGTATATCCAATACATACCACAAATCCTTTTCAAGACATAAAGTATATGTAAAGTATGTTTACGGTATATCATGGCATGTTTTTATTTGTAACTTGCTCTTAAGGTGTATGCAAAGTATACTTAGGGTATATTTAAAGTATATAGAAGCTCAGTTTTTCAATTATCTACTTTGCATCTGAAAAGTTGAATCAAGATTTTTAAATCAATTCAAAGTTTGTTTCACTTTTTGATTCACTATCTTTATTATTGCTAGTTTGATCATATATTACTTTACCATATATTGCTAGTTTTCTCCCCCTTTTGTCATCAATCAAAAAGAATATGTAGATTGAAGTAAACAAAAGCAAATATATATCATATGAAGGAAAGGATACAGAAACATAATAAGTAACAAAATAAAGAAAAATGATTAAACATAACAAACAACAAAAATGATCAAACATAACAAATTTAGGCTACTCTCTAGCCTATATCCTAGCTAGACATCCTATCACGAAACCTAGCTATTTCAGCCTCAAGACTGTCGATCCAAGACTCCATGAAGTCCTTGAGGTTTTCCAACCTCTCATCCATGGAAGTCTGCAGCTGCTCAAAATGTGGTGCCAAGAGGTCGACCACCTGCTGCGCTAAAGACGGTGTGGAGGCTGAGGACTGTCCAATGTCCTGAGCGATGGTTGGAGTGGCTTCCTTAATCCTAGCCCTCTTTTTCTGCTAGACTCCCTAGAGGCCTGCTTTAAAATCCTCCATGTCATGATCTTCCCAGATAATTTCTCCAGCAGTATCAGTGAAGCGATAAAAGATATCGTTCTGGTAAACGATTCTCACTGCTGCTCCCATCTTTATGAAAGACTCGATATCCAGCCTATCTCGTGGGTGGGCAAGAATAATGTTGAAATGATGGTCACCCAGCTTCAAGTAATTTAGCTTCACTGCCATATGAGTGACATAAGCCCCAATCAAGATATCTCCTGTGGGCTTGGTTGCGATGGAGAGAAGATGGTTTGCAAACCATCTGGAAATCGCCACTTTGATTCCCCGGCGAGCCATCTCAAATAGGAAGAGTTCTGACTTCCTAATAGTTCCATTGCTCTCTCCCCGAGCAAAAATGCTATAGGTTAGAAACCTATGCAAATACCTGTGTACTGGGGCCACGAGATGAGTGCTTTTCGTCTTCTTTACGTCCCAGCTACAATTGTATCCGAAATGAGTCCAGGCTGCAGGGGCAGAGAATTCTACCTCAGTCTCATTCATAACGCCATCTGATGGTAGGTTGAGCAATTCTCCAAAAGCAATGGTGCTGAGGGTGTTTGCATTGTTGCAGAGTTGAAATTTCACCACTCCAGTTGGTGAAACCTGCAAGGTGCTGAGGAATTCCAGCGTTGGCTCCCGTAGGGTTGGCAGATGAATTTCAACAAATTCTTGTAGATGACAGGCTTGAAGTTGCTCTGTCATAGCCATCTCGAGTCCGAGATTACGGACTGTCTGCCATTCGAAGGACCTCGAAGATAAAATTGGTCTCTTCTTCAAAGTTGCATACCGAGGATGGCAACTTTCAGGCATGATGTTCATGAGGGAATCTGAATACCTCTTCGGTGCATGGGACTTCTTTCTCTTCCCTTTTGACGAAGCAGACTCCATTTTGTTTGAAGAATTTTAATTTGAAGAAGATTTTTGACAGAAAAAGTATGATGAAATACCCTAGGAATGTCTGTTTTCTGCTGAAGATTCGAACTTTTGAAGGAATTTATAGTGAAATATCAAGGCTTTGGGGTCGGAATCTTCAATGTCTTAATGAATGAGAGTAAATGAGAGCGGTTTTGGGAGATGGAGAGTTGAAATGAAGTTTGTAACCGGCTGTTTTCTTATATATTCGATACATTCACGGGCGTGACTTCAAGTTTCACGGGCATGAATAGTCATGTTCACGGTTTGCTGAAGCAGAATTCCACCCGTGAATGAAAGCGTGAATGCTTTCACGGGCGTGCTCGATGAACATCACGGGTGTGAATGATCATAGGTCATGGGGGTGAATATTATGTAACGGGCGTGAAGTGTTGAATTTCACTACTTATACCCGTGAAGGAAGCCGTGACACAAGGCGTGAAAGCTTCTGTGAGTTTTGGGTGTAATTATTCACGGGCATGAAACTCTGTCACGGGCGTGAAACTTCTTTGCCATGGTCATGACTCAAACCGTGAAACTATGTTTCACCACTTGAAGCAGTGACTCATGCCGTGAAGCAAAGCGTGAAAGCTTCTGTGAGTTTTTGAGGCGTAATGGTTCACGGGAGTGAAAAATCGTCACGGGCGTGAATATTCTTATCCACGGGCGTGACTCAAGCCGTGAAATAATGTTTCACTACTTGAAGCTGTGAAGCATGTCGTGAACCGAAGTCGTGAACAATACTGCCTCTTTGAGCCACTTAAGTCACGGTCGTGAGTATAAGTCACGAGCGTGACTCCCCTATAATTTTCATTAATTTGAAATTAAGTTTTGCAACAAGACTAAATCATTTCAACAAAGATTTTTCTTCATAAAACATGAATTTTCATCAAAGTATTTATCTTCTAACTTGTGATATGTTTTAAGATCAACAATTAAAATTTCATTTTCTTGTAATCACAAGGTTGATCCATCAATCATGCCTAGTTCTCTTCTAATGAAATTAAATCTTTCCTCAATTAGAGACTTAGTGAAAATATCTGCTAATTGCTTTTCTGTGCATACAAATTCTAATTCAACATCTCCATATTGAACATGATCTCTAATAAAGTGATGTCTAATGTCAATATGTTTACTTCTAGAGTGTTGAATAGGATTCTTTGAAAGATTTATAGCACTGGTGTTGTCACATTTTATAGGTATATGGTTCATTTCATGACCATAGTCCTTAAGTTGCTGTTTCATCCAAAGAATTTGTGTACAACAACATCCAACTGCTACATATTCAGCTTCAGTAGTTGAAAGAGCAACTGAAACTTATTTCTTGCTAAACCAAGAAACCAAACATTCTCCAATGAAGTGACAAGTACCTGAAGTACTTTTTCTATCCAAAAGACTACCAGCATAGTCTGCATCTGAATATCCTATTATATAGAAAGATGAATTCCTAGGATACCATAAACCTAGATGCAATGTTCCATGTAAATATCTTAAAATCCTTTTTACAGCATTTAGATGAGATTCTTTGGGACATGATTGAAATCGTGCACATAAGCAAACACTATACATAATATCGGGTCTAGAAGCAGTGAGATATAAAAGTGATCCGATCATACCTCTATAAAGCTTTTCATTAATGCTTTTACACTTTTCATCTTTGTCCAATTTTGTTGATGTGCTTATAGGAGTCTTAGCATTTTTGCATCCTTCCATACCAAATTTTTTGATTAAATCTTTGGCATATTTGGATTGGTTGATGAATATGCCCTCATTGCTTTGTTTGATTTGTAGACCAAGGAAATACTTAAGTTCTCCCATCATGCTCATTTCAAATTCCCTAGTCATGCACTTAGCAAATTCTTGACAAAGCAACTCATTAGTAGAGCCAAATATTATATCATCAACATAAATTTGAACAATTAGTATCTCATGCTTATGCTTTTTGATGAATAGTGTAGTGTCTACATTTCCCTTTGTGAAGCTATTTTCTAGTAAAAAAGAACTCAGTATTTCATACCAAGCTCTTGGAGCTTGTTTTAAACCATACAAAGCTTTTGAAAGTTTAAAAACATGATTTGGTAAATTATAGCTTTCAAAACCTGGTGGTTGTTCTACATACACTTCTTCATCTATATAGCCATTCAGAAATGCACTTTTCACATCCATTTGAAAAAGTTTGAAATTCATGTGACATGCATATGCTAAGAGAATTCTTATAGCTTCTAATTTAGCTACCGGTGCATATGTTTCATCATAGTCAATACCTTCTTCCTGATTATATCCTTTTGCAACTAGTCTTGCTTTATTCCTAGTTATTAACCCTTGTTCATCTAACTTATTTCTAAATACCCATTTGCTGCCTATGATTGGATGATTCTTAGGTCTTGGTACTAGGTTCCATACTTTATTTCTCTCAAATTGGTTAAGTTCCTCTTGCATGGCAATTATCCAACTTTAATCATTAAGAGCCTCATCAATGTTTTTAGGCTCAATTTGTGAAATAAATGCAATGTCAGTGATTAAATGCTTGAAATGCGATCTAGTACTTACTCCCCTTGATAGATCACCAATTATTTGATCTTTTGGATGATTTCTGTTCATTCTCCATTCTTTTGGAAGGTCTTGCTCCACTTGTTCTTGATTTTGAGGTAGTAGTTTTTCTTGATCGTTTTCTTCTTTTCCATTTTCAATGACAGGTTTTTCCATATTATCTACAACAATATCAAGAGCACTACCTTTCACAAGATCAAGTCTACTAGATTCATTAAAAACAACATGCATGGATTCTTCCACAGTTAATGATCTCTTATTAAATACTCTATATGCTTTGCTGGTTGTAGAGTATCCTAGAAAGATACCATCATCAGACTTAGAGGCAAATTTTCCAAGATTGTCCTTGGTGTTCAATATAAAACACTTGCATCCAAATACTCTAAAGTATGATACCAAGGGTTTTCTTCCATTCCATAGCTCAAATGAGGTTTTGTTTAAAAGAGGTCTTTTGAAAACTCGATTTGAAATATAGCATGTAGTGTTTGTGGCTTCTGCCCAAAAATAAGTTGGTAATGCATATTCATTAAGCATTGTTCTTGCCATTTCAATTAATGTTCGATTTTTCCTTTCAACTACACCATTTTGTTGAGGTGTTCTAGGAGATGAGAAATTATGTGAAATGCCATATTCAAGACAAAAACTTTCAAAGTTTTCATTTTCAAATTCTTTCCCATGATCACTTCTTATTTTTGAAATGCAGTATCCTTTTTCATTTTGAACTCTTTTAGCAAAGTTTTTGAAGTTTTCAAAAGCATCACTCTTTTGAGCTAAGAAAATTACCCAAGTAAATCTAGAGTAATCATCTACGATGACAAATGCATAATGTTTTCCTCCTAAGCTAGCAATCCTAGTAGGTCCAAATAAGTCTAAATGTATGAGTTGAAGAGGTTTTGAAGTACTTACTATGTTTTTGGCTTTGAAAGATGACTTGTGCTGCTTTCCTCTTTGACAAGGTTCACATGTCTTGCCTTTTTCATATTTAACTCTTGGTAATCCTTTTACTAGCTCTCCTGTGCTGAGACTTTGTATTAAGTCCATGTTAGCATGACCAAGTCTTCTATGCCACAGCCAAGATTCATCACTAGTAGTCACAAGACACTTAGAGGAATGGTTAGAAAGTTCATGTAAGTTTATTATGTATGTATTGATATCTCTATTTCCTTTAAATATTTCTTGACCATCAATAGAGATTACAAGACATTCATTTGAGGTGAAAATTACTTTGTTTCCTTTATCACATAATTGACTTACACTTAGCAAGTTATGTTTTAAGCCATCAACAAGTAAAACATCCTTAATAAAAGTAGTACCATTAATACCAATAGAACCAATGCCAATTACCTTACCCTTTGCATTGTTTCCAAAGGTAACTTTACCTCCATCAATACTTTTGATTTCATTGAAGAGTTTTTTTGTCTCCTGTCATATGCCTTGAGCATCCACTGTCTACTAGCCATGCATTTTTGTTTATTGTGGACTTGAGGCATACCTACAGAGTTACAAATCAAGTATGATGTTTAGGTACCTAAATGAGTTTGGGTCCTTGGGGGTTAGCACATGAAGGTTGCCAATGAGCCTTCCTTATCCAGCAATTTCTATTTATATGACCCATTTTCATACAATAATTACATTGTTTCGGTCTAAACTTGCTTTTTGGTCTTACAATGTATTTGAATGCCATAATTCTATTTGACTGATTTTGAGAACAATGGCATGCACAATCAAGATTAATTTTCATTTTTCTAGATGCATACTCCTTATACATAAAGGCATGATTATTCTTTTTCTGTATAGAAGGTTTAACATGCTTATTTATTGGAGTTGTTCTAACAGGTGTGGAGATGTGAGATTCTTTAGATTTTACAAATATAGTTTTGTGAGAAGATGATGATGTGTCCTTAAACCCTAGACCATGTCTAACTAAAGGTGGTCTTTGAGACACAATGAGAGTATCTAAGCTCTCTTTACCCTTGTGAAATTTAGAAATGGAATTTCTAAGTTCTTCAACTTCATTTTTCAAAGTATTATTTTCTTTTAACAGTGAAGTTGTTGAAGGTTTTGATGAGTATTCATCTAATGACTTTTGAAGAGATTCATTAGATGATTTAAGCTTTATGTTTTCCTTTTCTAAGCCATCTATCTTATTTTTCAAATTAGAGATATTATTTCTATAGATACTAAATTTAGTTCTATATTTCTCTAATTCTATATTTAATTCTTCTATTAGGCTTAGCTCATCATCATCATCATCATCATTATCACTATCATTATCACTACTATCATTATTGAAAGAGTATGAGTGTAGTGATCTTACTTTGTCCGAGACGTGATCCTCAATAGCCATGAAACATAGGTTGACCTCTTCACTTTCATTATCATCTTTTTCACTTGAAGAGCTTTCTTCATCCCATGTGGCTTTGGGACCTTTCTCCCCATTGTCTCTTTGATATTTGCTCTTATGCTTCTTGAGTCTTGGACATTCTGGTTTGATATGTCCTTTCTTTCCACATTCATAACATTTCACCTCTTCCTTACTTCTATTTGTTTCATTAGAAGTTTGTTTGAGGTTTCTCTGCCTGAATTTTCTGGAATTGCTCATTTTCTTTTCAATGATTCTTTTTAATCTCCTTGAAAGCATAGCGATGTCCTCATTTTCATCATCACTCACTTCTTCATCATCTTCACTTTCTTCTTGAGATTTTGAAGTAGAGGCTTTAAGTGCTAAGGGTTTTCTTTTCTCTGGCTCTGCTTCAAGCTCTCTATCTCTCTTTACTGCCATCTCATGTGTGAGAAGCTTGCCAATCAGCACATCAATATTCATGATGCTCATATCTTCATTTGCTTCTTCTATGCCAGCAACTCTTGAACCATAGTCTTTAAAAGGAAGACTTCTCAGGATTTTATTGTTTATATCTTCCAAGCTCAGATGCTTCCCAAGTTTCCTCATTCCATTTATAATGGATAGAAGACGGTTAGTCATGTCAGTGATTGACTCATTTGATTTCATCTTGAAGAGCTCATATTTTGAGGTTAGAAGTTGAATCTTCTTGGATTTGACTTGCTTAGTTCCCTCATGATAGTTCTCCAATGTCTTCCACATACTAAATGCTGTTGAGCAATGTTGTATTCTCCCACATTCTTCAATAGATAATGAGCTTGATAGAATTGTCATTGCCCTCTTGTTTTTGAAATTTGCTCTTCTTTGGGGCTCAGTCCAATCATCTCTTGATAGGATTTCCTCTTCACCATCAGCTCCTCTTCTGGTTGGTGGTGTCCATTCTTTTCGTACACTATCCCAGACTTCAATTCCTTCACTATCCAAGTATGTCTCCATCCTAAACTTCCAATGGGCATAGTTTGCTCCATCAAAGTAAGGTTTGAGACTTTGGAATCATTCACTGGCCATATCTAACTCTTTACTAGCGCTTTTTAGGCTTTGATGCTAGACAAGGCTTTGATACCAATTGTTGCCCAGATATTAGACCAAGAAGGGGGGTTGAATTGGAGTTTAAAAAATTAAACTTTAAAGTGCGGAAATAAATAGTTAATTTTAGAAGGGATAGAGAAAATAAGACACAAAGATTTATATAGGTTCGGGTATTAACAAACCCTACTCCTCTCCCCAATCGCAATTGGGAGTTTCACTAACACACTAAGTGTTACAATGGAGTTTACAAGCTCACTCCCAACTATGGTGTTTCTCACAATGGCTCACACCTAACCCAGAAATCCCTTGTGTTTTAATGGCTCACACAATAACCAATTCCTTTGTGTTTTACAGGCTCACACAAACAACCTACACTTTGTGTTTTACAGACTCACACAAACAACCTTTTAATTTGTGTTTTGGAGGTTCACACAACTAACCCTTACAAGTGTTATTCTCTTAACCCAGAACTACCCAATGCTTACTTGAGTAAAGATTACAGAGATAACTACTTATAAATCTTTATTGCTCAAATATGAGAAGCAATAAGATTTTTTACAGAGAATGAATTAGTTCTCAAAGTATAGAAGTACAAGATAGCTTGTGATTTGAAGTATATGCTAATCTTTTGTTTTTCTTATCATTATCTTATCATCCTCTTGTTTCTTAATGTATAAATGACTTCCATTTATACTCCCATGGCTGAATATAGCCGTTGGGGTGCATTAAATAAGAAACTAGCCGTTGTACCAACTAAAAAGTCGCGCCTGTCATTTTTCTCTTTCATTGGTCACGGGCGTGAATATGCTTGTCACGGGGGTGACAGTTCTTCCCAAGCCGTGACTGAAGTGGTGACCTTGGTCGTGAAGCTCTCTGGTATGTTTTGACATATAGAGTCACGGGCGTGACATTTATCCTTCACGGGCGTGACAGAATTTCCAGCTGTGAGCCAAGTGGTGACTCTTGTCGTGAAGCTCTCTGGATGAAATTGAGAGAATCATTCACGGGGGTGACACCATCATTCACGGGGGTGAACATCTTCCCAGCCGTGACCCTAGTGGTGACTCTGATTGTGAAGCTCTCTGGTTGAAATTTCATGACTCTTCACGGGGGTGACACTTTTAGTCACGGGGGTGACTGAAATGCTTACTTCACGGTTTGGTTTTCCTTCATGGTCGTGAACTTCAAATGTTGGTTTTGGTAACAGCTAGCTTTGTTCACGGGAGTGACTCCTAGAGTCACTACAGTGAACATGCTACTTCTTGCTTTTTGTTTCTGAAGGATTATTCTTCCAATTCTCCATTCTTGCTATTTTAATTCATGTCCTGTATAATACACTTAAAACAAGTATGTTAAATACAATATTGCTATATTATTTATTATCATTAAAATGACTGAAATACCCCTCAAGGTTAACATAATCCTTTTCACTTTTCTAAAAATTTCGGCAGCATAACGGCTATAAACTGACTATCTCACATGCAAAGCAAACAATTCTCAGCCTATTTTTGGGTACAACAATACACATATAATGCAATATATTCTCCATTTATCCATATTTTATTATTTACAAATATAATAATAATGATTCACAAATAACATTTATCATAATATGTACAATATTTCATTCCAACAACTCCATATCCATATATATATATATATATATATATATATATATATATATATATACATATCATTCTGTATACTAACCTACTATTATTTATTCTTCCGTCAACTCTCAAAATTTGTATGCCGCTCCCGTTACTACTTGCACGCAGTCAAATAACTACGTGCTGAGCATTAATATGCCCAGTGGTGATTACTAATTTAAAAATTTCTATCGTTCTTAATTTTTATGCATATATACATACAATAATATTTTTAAGACAATATTCAAAATTTCTATTTAATATATATTTATTATTTTTTTTATCAATATTTTACTCTTAATTCACTATTTAATATTTTTATTCAATTAACAATATTTCTCATTTTATTTTATAGTTTTTTTTTCAATTCCTCTCAATTTAATCATTTTTCACTTTACTTTTTTTAATTAATCATTCTTTTCAATCTTTCATTTAATTAGATACAAATTTCACTTTAATTCTTAAATTTCTATTTATTTACAATTATATCATTACTTTATTTTCTTTATTTACACTTTTGACACTAATAAATTTTATTTTTCATTAATTTACCTTTTTAACTACATAATTTAATATTTTATTTCATTTTCTTCACTTATTTTTCATTTTTCAATTTTACTTTTTTTTGGGTCACAATTATCACTTTTATCATTATTATTATTATACCATTTTTTTCTTATCACTTTTATTATATTTATTAAATTTATCACTTATGTCATTTTTATCATATTTTTCACATTTATCATTTTAATTCTATTTTTCACATTTATTATTTTTCTCATATTTTTCACTTTATTCATTTTTATCATATTTTTCACATTTATCATTTTTATTATATTTTTCACATTTATCATTTTTCTTATATTTTTCACTTTATTCATTTTTCTCATATTTTTCACATTTATTATTTTTATTATATTTTTCACATTTATTTTTCACTTCTATCATTATTACTACTTTTATTCAAATTTGCCCATAGTTTCCATTCAATAGAAAATCTTCGAACTAGATACATAGGATGTGGACCCAAAAGTGCATTGCACTGAAGAGTAATCCCGAAAGATCACCCGAGTACTACACTGTACACTGAATCACTATCACTGTAGTAGACCATCATTGGCCTATATAAGCGAGTCACCATGACCCGCACCGCGGTAATGATGTCCATGTGGCAAGCCAATTATATCCTGAATTAGATTTAAGCATCAGAAAAATGACTAAGGAACTAGTCATTAAATATTGGATTAGATTTCACTTATTTTTCATTTTTCAATTTTACTTTTTTTTGGGTCACAATTATCACTTTTATCATTATTATTATACCATTTTTTTCTTATCACTTTTATTATATTTATTAAATTTATTATTTATGTCATTTTTATCATATTTTTCACATTTATCATTTTAATTCTATTTTTCACATTTATTATTTTTCTCATATTTTTCACTTTATTCATTTTTATCATATTTTTCACATTTATCATTTTTATTATATTTTTCACATTTATCATTTTTCTTATATTTTTCACTTTATTCATTTTTCTCATATTTTTCACATTTATTATTTTTATTATATTTTTCACATTTATTTTTCACATTTATTTTTCACTTCTATCATTATTACTACTTTTATTCAAATTTTCCCATAGTTTCCATTCAGTAGAAAATCTTCGAACTAGATACATAGGATGTGGACCCAAAAGTGCATTGCACTGAAGAGTAATCCCGAAAGATCACCCGAGTACTACACTGTATACTGAATCACTGTCACTGTAGTAGACCATCATTGGCCTATATAAGCGAGTCACCATGACTCACACCGCGGTAATGATGTCCATGTGGCAAGCCAATTATATCCTGGATTAGATTTAAGCATCAGAAAAATGACTAAGGCACTAGTCATTAAATCCTAGATTAGATTTCATTAAATTCATAAATTCCATTATTATTATTAATTTTTTTACATTATTCCCCACTTAATATTTTATTCATCCACACAATTATATCACTGCAATAATTTTTTCATACTTTCCATTCTAATATATCAACATTTCATTATGAATATTCAATTAAGTTATTAAGCATCACTAAACACATTTTAATCATTATTTTTAATTTCATGCATAATAAAATCAATAATTAGAAAAATATTCAACATATCATTTAAAAATTCTCAATAAATCTAAACACACTCAAAATCATATTTCCTTGCATTTCATGACTAAATTTTCATTTAATTAGTAAGAAAAATATTAATTTTTCCTTCTTCATTTTTCAGCCTATAATTAATTTTCATCATTAAAATTTTTCTTTTACCTTCTAATTATTCATTTTACTAATTTATACATTCATTATTCCATATGTATCATAATATTACAATAAAATGTATTTATTCCTTAATATTCATTTTTCACATAATAAAGTCATATTTTACAATTTCCACTAATTAATTTTTTTTTATTGAAATTAACCATTCTAATTCATTTTTAATAATGTCTTAATCATGTTTTAAGCATTAATTAGAAATTACATGCAAAACACACAAAATTCTTAATTTTCCATAACCCTAAATCATGCTTAATAAATGGAAATAAATAGATTTTGAAATCACTAACCTTAATTTCTTGTTTAGGCCTTCCTAATCTTTCTTTTCTTAGCCTTTTCTTTGGAAACACCTTCACCTTCTCTTGAACCTACTATGACCAAAATT
The DNA here is from genome assembly GCA_023653625.1 of Triadica sebifera. NCBI lineage: Eukaryota > Viridiplantae > Streptophyta > Magnoliopsida > Malpighiales > Euphorbiaceae > Triadica > Triadica sebifera. The sequence goes on along the minus strand of CM042898.1, from coordinate 9,478,278 downwards.
TTCCTTCATTAATCTACCATTATTTTGCTTTCTTAACTCAAATAAACTCCATATTTATCATCTACATACCTTAATATACTTATTCAAACCATTAAACTAATTTAAACTATAAATTTTTCTTACCTCAAATTGGTATCCTAACTTTTTTCCTTTGATTTACTTCCACTCTAGCTCTCCAAATGAAGATTAAAAACTTCTATTAGCTACTAGAGAGGCTAATATTATTTTTGGATGGTTGATTTTGGTGTAAAAAGTGAAGAAAATTGAAGAAAATTGGAGAAGAAATGGGAGAAGGTAGTTTCGGCCATGAGGGAGGAGAGGAAGAAGATGATGGAGCAGATTTATCTCTCGAGAATTCTGATATTGAGCCTATTTATAGTGGTCTAAATTGGGTGGGCTTGGGCCAAACAAAGCCCAACCCATTTAGGCCCAATTATGCACTATAAATTATTTTTCTTACTTTTCAAGCTCAATTTTACCCAAATTAGATTTCATAATTCATATAATATTTTTATATGTCTACAAAAAAATTTCCAACTTAATCAGAGTTCATTTTCTGTCCAGGTCAGTCAAACCGGATTGATAATTCAATTTTTGGTAATACCTTAAAATTCCTTTTTCATTGTCAAATAATCCTAAATATTATTTAGAGTCTATCCATGATTTAAAATAAATTTTTAGATGTCGTTTGCTATTTTTTATAGCCCAATCAAAGTACGGTCAACCAACTATTTAATTAAACTATATCCCATTTTTTTCTTAGTTTTGACTTTTGAGAACTTATTTGACCTCATTTTCACTCCAAATTTTACCCCCATACTAGTCATAACCAATATTTTCCGATGATCAAATAAAATATTTTTCATCTGCAGGTGTATTTTTGACGGGTATGCTAATCAATCTCGTAAACTACAGTTTACGACTAACCTAGTATTTGAGCCATGGAATGAACTATGTCAAATTTTTTTATTAATTCAATCTAATCATTTTATTCACATAAATTTCAATTTCATGTCATTCTCAACTAAATTATAAAATAGAAACATGCAACTTAGCACAATTGCAAAGTACTCAGACACGTAGCTAGTGCGTGTCGTGAACTTGTCCCTATAAAAATACATATATAATGCATGTGTTTAAGTGAAATATATGCAAATGCATATGTTCAAATGAAATGCATATAGAAATGTATATGTGGGAAGTCGAGAATGTTACATTGTAAGCCCAATACTCTAACTAGGACTAGAGTTAGGATAGATGGTATGCCATTGAGGGGGAGATTGGTACCGAGTGACCTAGGTTGGTCATGTTTGAGATTCTTTGAAGGCTAAGAGGCAAGCAATGAGAGCTACTTTGGTTGGTTTATATGCAGACTATGTTTCTCAGACAAGTGTTCTGGGAAGTTCAGGCAGGTATCTTGAGGGCTGTGCCGAGAGTAGATTACTTTTATCTATTTTAGTCTAGTTATGAGTATTGCAGGCATTGGAATGGTAAGTAAATACTTCTAAGTATAGTGTACACTTGTATGATTTTGGTTGGTTGTTTGATATACCATGTTTGATGTGTGCATTATATATATATGAGATCTTTATGATATGTCATGTAGTATGCGACCTAGTGCATGTGCGGACTTCAAGATAAGTCATTATAGTAGCTTGGTGAGTTTATCATGCATATTATATATATGTGATGTGTGTGTGCTTTACATGTTGTTATGTACCACTAGGCATGAGTTGCTTAACGTATGAGCTTCTCATGCATAGGTTTAGAGCTTAGGAGTGCATCGATAGAGGAGGATGCCCAGTGATTAGAGCTTTGGATATACACTTGGGGTAGGTGATACACGGTTGTAATTTTTGATTGTTTTGAGGGTTGGGTAGTTATAGTTTTACATGTTGTATTTCAGAGACATAGTTTTATAACTACTCATTTTGTATAAGCTTGGGCTAGTAATGCCGGTTTGATTGATGTATTTAATTTTATTTTATCAAGCTTTTATTGATGTTTTATTTTATTTAAGTGATCACGGCCATGGTGCATGAAAGTTTTAAATTATGATAGCTTTAACTTATGTGCATTATAACATGTTTTGGTATAATTGGAATTATTCTTAATTATATTGAAAGGTGTTATACTATTATTGTAAGAAAACTCCATGAGAGGCAAATATTTATCCCATCTTATCATGTCTTCTAACAACTAAATCACCTAGTCTGATTGTGGATAAAATACCGTATTGAAACTAAGTCGGGTACCCATTGCCTACTATGAGCTCTTCTAGAATTGAGAAGTAAATTTGGGATCTTTGTTAGATATAATGGACATAGGAACACCATGTAAACTTACTATCTCATTAACATAGATCTCAGCTAGCTTGTTTAGTGAATAATCCATTCTGATAGCTAGAGTGCTCACTTCGTCAATTGTTCCACTGCCACCTAGACTACATCATACTTCTTTTGAGTCACAAGTATACCTGAAATAAAGTCCATGGTGATTCTTTCCCATTTCCACTATGGTATGGCTATCGGCTATAACAACCTTATAGGCAACTGGTGTTTTGCCTTTACTTGTTGGCATGTCAAACATCTTGAAACATATTTTGTGATATCCTTCTTCATACTTTGCCATCAATAATGAGCCTTCAAATGTTGATACATCTTATTACCATCGGGATGCATCGTAGACACTATTTCATGTGCTTCCTTTAGGATATCCTGCTTTAACTCTTTCAAGTTAGGCACACATTTTGGATTCTTGAAATACATAGTGCCATCACCTTCTACTAAATATTTTGGCCTCTCACCTTTTTTCACTACCTTAGAGATATCCATCAACTTCATGTCTTGCTTATGAGCCTATTTGATCCTTTCCATTAGGGTAAATTGCACTCGCATCTTAACTAAGATTTTTTCACTTAAGGCATCGACCACCACATTAGCTTTATTAGGCTATTAGTCAACTACACAATTATAATGTTTGATCAACTTTAGTCATCTCCTTTGCCTCCAATTCAGCTCCTTCTATGAGGGAATATATTTTAGACTCTTATGATCTATGTGATCAATGCAAACACTATAACAACTAACTCTAGGTCATGAGTAGTATAATTAAGCTCATGTAGCTTCAATTGTCTGAAACCATATGCAATGACCCTCATTTATTGCATTAATGCATAACCTAGACCATTATGTGAAGTATCGCTGTAAATCACAAAATCTTTCTTAGGAGTGGGTTGAGTCAAATTTGGTCCTTCTATCAACAAAGTCTTCAACTGAATATGATTCGGCCTAGGAAACTGAGTTCTTTTAGCTAAAACTCACATTTGTTAGACCAAATGACATTACTAGGAAATCATAGTGACCAAAACAAGTCCTAAAAGTCGTCTTGGATATGTGCAACTCTTTGATCTTCATCTATCTTAGAAAACATTCCTGCTCCTTTCGACTGATCAAATAGATCATCAATTCTGGACAGTAGGTACTTCCAACTCCTTTCAACTGATCAAATAGATCAACAATTTTGGGCAACATGTACTTACTCTTGATGGTTACTTTATTAAGATATCTATAATCTATACAGAGCCATAGAGTGCCATCTTTTTTCTTTACAAACAACACTAGAACACCCCACGGTGAAACTATATGTCAAATAAAACCCTTATCAAGTAAATCTTGCAACTTCACTTTTAGCTTTTTTAACTTAGTAAGTGCCATTTTGCATGGGGTACTAGAGATAGGAGTTGTGCAAGGTACTAAATCAATAGCAAACTTTATCTTTTGGTCTATTGGTAACCTTGGAAGTTCATTTGGAAATACATCCAACAATATGAATGTTAGCTAACTTCAGACTACTCTCATTCGTATTAACTATATATGCTAAATAAGCTTCACATCCCTTACTTATAAGTTTCTTGTCTTTCAACAATGATATCACATTCTTAGGATATCCTCTGTTCTCACTCATCGCCACTATCTCATTTTGTTCTATAATTCTATTATTCATTTGTCTCTTTCCACAATCTACCACTACTCCATGATGAGTTAGTCGATCCATCCCCAAGATCACATTGAACTCTTGGAACGATAGTTCTATCAAATCTACATGAAATTGCCTACCTTGTATCTCAAATGGGTAACCCCTGAATACTTTGCTAACCCTTACACTATGCCCTAATAGGTTAGTCACTAGATTATCATTTTCTAAAGCCTCTAGCTCTAAACCCTCTCGAGTAGGTGGAGGTGTGGACATGCAAGGATGCATCAATCTCGAATCTATTAATACATGAATGTTAAAGCCAAAGGGAAAAAAAATTACTCATTATCATATCGGGTTCATCCTGATCCTCCTGAGCTCACATGGCATATGCTTTGGCTAGTAGGACTTGGCTACCTTCTAGCCTCTCAACCATCTTTGACTCGATCTGACTAGGCCCTACTCAACCTCCTCTGTTCTAACCCCGACCTCTGCTTTTTCCCTAATTAGAACAACACATTTGTAGTGGCTCTGTAACATCCAGTAATTTAGGCCCCGATTGCGCGTGACCGTAGTGAGGCGCGCAGGTTCAATCAAAGTCTAAATTTGAACCCATAAAAAAATGACTAATAATAAGGGAAAATAATTAAGGGGATTATTATTTAGGAATTAAAAATATTAGTGGTAGAATTAGAAAAACAATAAAATTTTCTATGGACAAAATTGGTATTATAGAGATTGTTTAGGGAAAAAGTGTAAATATGGAGGAAGATGTGGCAAATAAGAAATTTCTTAAAGTTTAAAATTTCATTAAAATTAATTTGTATTTTAGACCAATGGATGAAGAGCTTAATGTAGTCATGGAACCACCAAATACTCACCTAAAAAAAAATATCTCATTTTCTCCACCAATTAAAAACCCATTTCCCTCATCTTCTCTAAAATTTCCAGAATTACAACTACATTCATATGTCTCAATTAATCAATGAAGCACATATGAATGCAAATGATAAATGTGGTTGAAATATGGATTGATGCCAATTGATGGCTCGTGTATAGAATTCCAGGAACAAACCTGACTATTTTGATGATAACTTGAGTTCTGAAACTCCTTTTTATATGTTCTTTGTTGAAAATGAAAGCTAAGACACAGAGATTTAATTGTTATTTAGACCATAACATCTAATTATGTCTAGATTTTCCCATAAAAATGCATGAAATTCAAACCTAGAATCTATCCAGAAAATTCTTTATAGAAATATCTGTGATGATTCAATATTAAATTAACCATAACATTTGATAGAAAAATGGGATTTAAGTGATTTGTGATGAATATGAAAGCTAATACAATAAACTACAAATTGTTAGAAAGCCATAACTGTAAATTCGAATTATAGATGGGCAAAAAATGAAGCCCAAAAACAGGTCCAAAATCTGCCATAGGTAAAAACATGAAATCTTGGGCTTGTGTATGTGTTGTGATAATTATATGTAATAATTAATGTGAATATTCACTTTAATGATAATTATAATGTTAACAAATTATTTATGTGTGAGATTTTAGTACGATAATAATGGGAATAAAGAACAAAAATAAATAAGCATAAATATGATAATTGAATAATATTGACATTTTTGAAAATATTAGGAATTAAAACAAAAATAGTTATGCCCAAAGACACCTAGGCTAGAAATAGAATAGAGAATAGTTTGGCATGCCAATCAGGGAATTTAGTCACTCGATGTCAAATATGAAAGCCGGTAATGGCAATTTATAAATGCGCTCGGCACAAAATTATTAAGCCGGTAATGACAATATTACAAAAGCCGGTAATGACATTATTATAAAGCGTTCAGCGTAATATTATGAAAGTTGAAACTGACAACCCCGTTATTCCTATTAATTAGTTTGGTTATAGGTGTTATGGGCACAAGAAAAATGAAAGATAAACATCATGTTAAAGTATGTCATTATGATAATGTTATATGAATTAAATTGTTAAATATTACATGCTTGATGAAATTGTTTGATTTTATATAATTCTTTATTTTGTGTCTTACCTATTAAATTTATAAATGACATGTAATAAAATATGCGTATGTAAAATTTTTATCATTGAAGCACCACTAAGCTATTAGCTTAGCGCGGGTGGTTTCCTCTCACGTAGGTTTAGAAGGGTAGTCGTACAAAATAGATTGTCAGAAGAAGAAGGGTATGCGGAAGGAATCAACAAAAAGCTTTTGGTTTTCTTTTTGGTATATTTTATAAAAAATTCTGTAAATTAAATTATGGTTTTATTTCCCATAGTATGTATTATAGACATGAATTATAATGTAAATTAATGTACTTTATAAATCAATAAAGTTTTGAATATTTATGCTTGTATTAATTTTTATTTCAGTGTTTGCAATATTTTCGTTAAAAAAAAGAATTTTACTCCACTTCATTAAATTTATAAAATAGTAGATAGGTAATACTCACTTACCTTGATGAACGGAAGTGGGGTAAGGGGGTGTTACAATTTTTGGTATCAAAGCTATAGGTTTTAACGATTCTAAATTAGTGGGAATGGGAAGATAAGTGCATGTTTTCAGCATTTCCATTGTTTTAAGCTGCTATATTGTAATAAGGGACCCTTCTTCTGACAATCTAGGTTTTAATGGATACGGAATCAAGACAAAGTCATGAAGAACAAGATGGTGATAATATAGCTAATTTGGCTACTCATAGGCTTTCAACATCAATTAGAGCTTCGGAGCCCAGTGTGATAGCTCCACAACATGCTGAAGAACAGGTTAACCCAGGTCAAGTACCCCTTATGCAACAGATGGCTACTTTGTTACAACATATAGCACAAGTTGTGCCACCACCAGCTCCACCAGCTCCCCCACCACAACCGAAACCTCAGATTGATAAATTAAGAAAATATGGGGCTTCGAATTTTATGAGCAAGAAAGAGGATGACCCAGCTACAGCAGAAGTTTGGTTGGAAAAGATAGAGCGGGTTTTTGAGGAGCTGCAATGTCTGGAGGAGTATAAGGTTAGATATGCAGTATCCCTTCTTCAAGAGCTTGCCTATGACTGATGGAAGTTGGTGTTAGCGAAACCTCAGACTCTGAACCCTTAGACATGGGATTTCTTTATGGCAGGGTTTAAAAAGAAATATGTGCCAATAATTTATGTGGATGAGAAAAAGCGAGAATTTATAAATCTAAAGCAGAGGGGTATGACAGTAGCTGAGTACGAGATGAAGTTCACTAGGCTAAGCAAGTATGCTACTGGGATTATTGGAGATGAAGCTGATAAATGTTGTAGATTTGAAGACGGTCTCGATGAGGAGATTGGGTATTTAGTGGCTTCACACCAGCATACAAATTTTGTTACACTAGTGTCCTTTGCCATTAGTGTAAAAAGAAGGAAGAAGCTGAAGATAGAAGAGTTCTCTAAGAAATCAACAACTAGTGTGGCCTAGACATCGGGTAGGAAAGGACGGATAATACCCAGACTCTTTCAGTCACGGGCTGCTGGGTAGACATTTTCTGGTAGGTGGGGTCAGCATTTTAGACCTGCAGCATCATCTGCTAGTTCACCAACATCATTTTCCAAGAGACCAGCTCCGGTTATGTGTCAGCATTGTGGTAGAGCTCATACAGGAGAGTGTTGGTGGTTAACTGGGGCATGTTTGAGATATGGAGCTACTGACCATATGAAGAGAGATTATCCTAGACTTAGTACAGGCAGTACAATACCAATATAGACTATGGCACCGGTACAGAGCCGTGGTAGAGGTTGAGGCCATTTTAGAGGTGATCGTATCGGACAAAGTCAGGGGGTATCAGAGACATTAGATAGACCCGGAGGTAATAGAGCTCCAGCTCGGGCATATGTGATGAGAGCTCGTGAGGACCAAGATGCACCAAATGTCATAGTTGGTAAACTTTCCTTATTTGATTTTGATTTACATGCATTGATAGATCCTAGTTCCACGCATTCATACATAAGCACAGCTGCACTTAAACAATGGAATATGATACTTGAGACCTTAGAATATGAGATAGTTGTGACCAATCCGCTGGGACATAGTGTGAAAGTGAATCAGATTTATAGAAATAGTTAAATAATAATTAAGGGTAGAGAATTTCCAGCAGACTTAATAGAATTACCTTTTAATGAATTCAATGCTATTCTGGGTATGGATTGGTTGACAAAACATGGAGCTATAGTCGACTGCCGATCTAGAAAAGTTGTACTTAAAATTCTCGGGCAAGATGACACCATCATTTAAGGTGTAGGTCAAACATGTTTGACTAGTGTTATTTCTGCATTAATTAGGAAAGGATGTGAAGCATATTTGGCCCATACGATAGATACCAGGAAGAGAAGCCCAAAACTCAAGGACATCCCCACAGTATGTGAGTTCCCAGATGTGTTTCCTGAGGATTTGCTGGGGTTACCACTAGATAGGGAGATAGAGTTTGCTATTGATGTGATTCCTGGTACATCCCCGATATCAATTACTCCTTATAGAATGACACCTGCAGAATTGAGAGAGTTAAAGGTTTAATTACAGCAATTGCTCGACAAAGGGTTCATAAGCCCCAGTGTGTCACCATGGGGCGCTCCAGTGTTGTTCGTGAAAAAGAAGGATGGCACTCTACGATTATGTATTGATTACCGACAATTGAACAAGGTGATGATTAAAAATAAATACCCACTACCTAGAATTGATGATTTGTTTGATCAATTGAAGGGAGCAGGAGTATTCTCTAAGATTGATCTTAGATCTGGGTATCACTAACTGAAAATCAAAGAATCAGATGTATCCAAAACAACCTTCGGACTCGCTATGGCCACTATGAATTCTTGGTTATGCCGTTTGGCTTAATGAATGCTCCAGCTGCCTTTATGGATATGATGAACATGATTTTTAGGCCTTATAATGATCAGTTTGTGGTAGTTTTTATAGATGATATCCTGGTGTATTCGAGGGACAAGGGAGAACATGACAGACATCTCAGAATAGTACTGCAGATTTTGAGGGAAAATCAATTGTGTGCAAAGCTGTCAAAATGTTAGTTCTAGTTGGAAGAAGTAGGATTCTTAGGACATGTTATTTCAGTTGAAGGAATCCGTGTTGATCCTAACAAAATAGATGTAATTCTAAGTTGGAAGCCGCCTCGCAATGTAACAGAAGTCCGAAGTTTCCTTGGATTAGCTGGCTACTACAGAAGGTTTGTGAAGGGATTTTCAAGTATAGCTGCACCACTTACCAAGTTGCTCAGAAAAGAAACTAAGTTTGAGTGGATAGATTGGTGTCAAGCAAGCTTTGAGAAACTAAAAGCCATGTTAACCGAAGCACTTGTTTTGACCCAACCTACGCTAGGAAAAGATTTTGTGATATACAGTGATGCCTCTCATAATGGGCTAGGTTGTGTATTAATGCAAAAGGGTAAAGTAGTTGCTTATGCATCTAGGCAATTGAAGCCTTATGAGCTAAATTACCCTACACATGATTTGGAGTTGGCAGCAATAGTGTTTGCTTTAAAAATATGGCGACATTATTTGTATGGTGAGCGGTGCTACATATATACAGATCATAAGAGCCTCAAATATTTACCCACACAAAAGGAATTGAACTTAAGGCAAAGAGGAGTTAATCAAGGATTATAATTATATAATTGATTATCAGCCAGGCAAAGCCAATGTAGTAGAGGATGCCTTAAGTAGAAAAACACTAGCAGGTGTAGTTTAAAAATTTCCTCAATTATAATATAATATATATACAAATTAATAATAAATTAAAAATTAAACTCACAATTTATTTTGGCAGATTTACGGGTCCAACCTACCTTGAGGCAACAAGTGAAGGAAGCTCAGAAGCAAGATCCGAAATTGATGATAATTGCTGAGGCAATGAAAAAGGGGGAGAGACCTGAATTTAAGATTGAAGATGATGGAAGCATAACTTACAGAGGAAGATTGTGCATGCCAAATGACAACGAATTAAAGCAAATAATTCTAAAAGAGGCACATAATACAACTTATTCTATGCATCCAGGGAGCAATAAAATGTATCAGAACCTGAAGACTCATTATTGGTGGCCAGGAATGAAGAAAGATATCGTCGAATACACTACAAGATGCTTGACATGTCAACAAGTGAAAGCAGAACACCAGGTACCATCTGGATTGTTGCAACCTATTGCAATTCCAGAATGGAAGTGGGAAAGGATTACAATGGATTTTGTATCTAGGTTGCCTTTGACACAAAAGAAGCATGATGCAGTATGAGTAATTGTTGACAGGCTTACCAAGTCGGCTCACTTTCTACTAGTTCAGATGGATTATTCATTGAGCCGGTTAGCAGAATTATATGTCAATGAGATAATTCAATTTCATGGGGTGCCAGTATCTATTATTTCTGATCGAGACCCACAGTTCACATCAAAATTTTGGAAAAGTCTACAGTAAGCATTGGGAACCCAGCTTACTTTTAGTGCAACATTTAAACTACAAACAGATGGGCAATCCGAACGAGTTATTCAATTGTTGGAAGATATGCTTCAAAGTTATGTAATTGACTTTGAGGGTAGCTGGGATAAGTACCTATCATTGATGGAATTTACATATAACAATAGCTATCAAACTAGTCTCGGCATGGCACCATACGAAGCTTTGTATGGAAAGAGATGTAGGACACCATTATGCTGGACAGAACTTAGTGAAAAGAAATTAATGGGGCCATAATTAGTGCAACAGACAGAGGAGAAGGTGAAATTAATCCAAGATCAATTAAAAGTTGCAACTGATCGACAAAAGTCCTACACTGATTTGAAAAGGAAAGACATTGAATATGCCGTTGGACACAAGGTATTTTTGAAAGTTTGACCTTGGAAGAAAGTACTTCATTTTGGTAGAAAGGGGAAACTGAGTCCTAGATTTATTGGACCATACGAAATACTTGAACGTGTGGGTCCAGTGGCTTACCGGTTGGCCTTACCCCAGAATTGGATAAGATCCACAATGTGTTTCATGTCTCAATGTTAAGGAGATATAGATCGAATCCAGCATATGTAATACCTGTGGAATCAATAGAGGTACAACCAGACCCAACATATATTGAAGAGCTAGTTAAAATCTTAGCTCGAGAAGTCAAGGAACTACAGAACAAAAAGGTACTATTGGTAAAGGTTCTATGGCGCAATCATGCAGTAGAAGAAGCCACCTGGGAGAGTGAAGAAATGATGAAAGCTCAGTATCCTTAGCTATTCGACTTAAGCTAATCAGGTAAATTTCGAGGACAAAATTTTCTTAAGGGGGAGAGAATTGTAACATCTGGTAATTTAGGTCCCGATTGCGCGAAACCGTAGTGAGACGCACAGGTTCAATCGGAGTCTAAATTTGAATCCATAAAAAAATGACTAATAATAAAGGAAAATAATTAAGGGGATTATTATTTAGGAATTAGAAAGATTAGTGGTAGAATTAGAAAAATAAAATAAAATTTTTTATTGACAAAATCGGTATTATAGAGATTGTTAGGGGAAAAGTGTAAATATGGAGGAAGATGTGGCAAATAAAAAATTTCTTAAAGTTTAAAATTTCATTAAAATTAATTTGTATTTTAGACCAATGGATGAAGAGCTTAATGTAGTCATGGAACCACCAAATACTCACCTAAAAAAAAATATCTCATTTTCTCCACCAATTAAAAACCCATTTCCCTCATCTTTTCTCCTCTCTTTGCTGTCCACCATAGCTCTCCCAAAAACCTCCATTTCTCTTCAAATTAAGCTTGAAAAAGTGAGGAAAGAAAGTAGTTTTAAGAGAGTAAAATTCGGAATTAAGGTGTTCTTGCCATAAAAGGAGCAAAGGAGCAAGAAAGAAGGAAGAAGGAAGACAAGAAAAGGGAGATTGGTTAGGAGCAATTTTGGCCCACCTTGGAGAACACTTAAGGTGAGTTTATTCTTTTTAAATTTAACCTTTTTTCCTTCCATTTGAGATCCATGTTGATGATAGATGTGATTAGGGTTGATAGATATAGGTTATGTTGCAAGTTTGAACTTAGAAATTTAAGTTTGTGATTAGTTTATGGAAGTGTAATTAAACTTTCAATTAATGATAACTGATGATAGATGTGATTAGAGTTGATAGATATAGGTTATGTTGCAAGTTTGAACTTAGAAATTTAAGTTTGTGATTAGTTTATCGAAGTGTAATTAAACTTTCAATTAATGATAACTGAAGTTAGTTAATTGTTTTATGGCTTAAAAAAATAAAGAAAATATGATGTTAATGGATGAATGAGGGGCTTCCATAGTTAAAGAAATTTGGGGAAAATTGAAATTAGCATAGAAGCACAACAATTGGTGATAAGTGAAGCATGATTTGAGTGTTGAATTGAAGAAACTGAATTGAGAACTAGGATATAGTTTTTGGGCAGCCATGACATAGTAAGAGGAAAGTTTAACCTTAGTAAATTTTAGCTCAATTAAGGTGTAAAACATATTAGGAGCATTAGCATACTATGTAGACATGAAAAGCATTGAAAATGGATATTGGAATTGAGATGTGGTATGGTTGTGTAGGAAAAACAAATGAACAAGGGAGAGGCCCTCAAGAGGATGACAAAGGCAAGGAGAAAGTTAGCTAATAAGGGAAGAAAAATAAGGATTAAGGGAAGAGCCAAGGTTGATTAGGTATGTGCTTCATTGATAAAAACTTTACATGATGTTCATATGTGTGTAATTATGTGTTAAAGTTTAATATGATTGTGTGTTTGTTATTTTATATGGCAATGAGACCAGATGGTGTGAAATAATTTAGACATAACTTTTGATAGCAAAATGGGATTAAAATGAATGCAAATGATAAATGTGGTTGAAATATGGATTGATGCCAATTGATGGCTCGGGTACAGAATTCCAGGAACAACCCTGACTATTTTGATGATAACTTGAGTTCTGAAACTCCTTTTTTATATGTTCTTTATTGGAAATGAAAGCTAAGACACAGGGATTTAATTTTTATTCAGACCATAACATCTAATTATGTCTAGCATTTCTCAGAAAAATGTATGAAGTTCAAACCTAGAATCTGTCCAGAAAATTCTGGGCAGAAATATCTGTGATGATTTAGTATTACATTAACCATAACCTTTGATAGAAAAATGGGATTTAAGTGATTTTTGATGAATATGAAAGCTAATACAATAAACTACAAATTGTTAGAAAGCCCAAAAACAGGTCTGAAATCTACCATAGATAAACATATGAAATCTTGGGCTTGTGTATGTGTTGTGATAATTATAGGTAATAATTAATGTGAATATTCACTTTAATGATAATTATAATGTTAAAAAATTATTTATGTGTGAGATTTTAGTACGATAATAATGAGAATAAAGAACAAAAATAAATAAGCATAAATATGATAATTGAATAATATTGACATTTTTGAAAATATTGGGAATTAAAACAAAAATAGTTATGCCCAAAGACACCTAGGCTAAAACTAGAATAGAGAATAGTTTGGCATGCCAATTAGGGAATTTAGTCACTCGGTGCCAAATATGAAAGCCGGTAATGACAATTTATAAATGCGCTTGACGCAAAATTATTAATCCGGTAATGACAATATTACAAAAGCCGGTAATGACAATATTATAAAGCACTTGGGGCAATATTATGAAAGCCGAAAATGACAACCTCGTTATTCCTATTAGTTAGTTCGGTTATAGGTGTTATGGGCACAAGAAAAATGAAAGATAAAGATCATGCTAAAGTATGTCATTATGATAATGTTATATGAATTAAATTGTTAAATATTACATGCTTGATGAAATTGTTTGATTTTATATAATTCTTTAATTTGTGTCTTACCTGTTAAATTTATAAATGACATGTAATCAAATATGTGTATGTAAAATTTTTATCATTGAAGCACCACTAAGCTATTAGCTTAGCGCGGGTGGTTTCCTCTCGTGCAGGTTTAGAAGGGTAGCTGTAGAAAATAGATTGTCAGAAGAAGAAGGGTACCCGGAAGGAAACAACAAAAAGCTTTGGGTTTTCTTTTTGGTATATTTTATAAAAAATTCTTTAAATTAAATTATGGTTTTATTTTCCATAGTATGTATTATAGACATGAATTATAATGTAAATTAATGTACTTTATAAATAAATAAAGTTTTGAATATTTGTGCTTATATTAATTTTTCTTTCAGTGTTTGCAATATTTTCGTTAAAAAAACAAATTTACTTCACTTCATTAAATTTACAAAACAGTAGACAGGTAATACTCACTTACCTTGATGAACGGAAGTGGGGTAAGGGGGTGTTATAGGCTCAGTGATTCAAAACCTTTACCATACTGTAAAAGAGGGTCATCTCTCCTCTAATGGTCTTTGGAGCCTCATCTCAAACAAGAACACTTGCCAGTATGTGTATGGCTATAATGTTGACACAATGGTAAAGGTGATAGTGACTTTGCAACACTAGTGTTAGTGTACTGGCTGCTGAAGTAATGGATCTCACGGGTTGTCTCCGTATGAAAGATGAAATCGACTGGAACTCCCAATTTGAAACCTGGCACTAGCAAATCTCGTTCTCTTGCTACTAGATGGTCTCACAATGGCCTATGGTATAAGCCTATTGAAACCCTTATCATGTGGTGGATTTTGGGCTGCTAACACCCTCTTTACTATCCTAGTAGACACAAGTAAATTAGGGAAGTCCATAAGACGTAGAGTTGAGATTTGTAACTTGATGGGATCTCTTAACACATCCTCGAATTGCCTACACTTGTTAGTCTCTATAGATATGATCCTGCCGACATATTTGCACAAATGTGTAAACTCCCACTCATACTCTAATTCTAGCATATTCTCTTGCTTCAAGCTCAAAAATTCTCTCTTTTCTTCATTCATATAAATTAATAAAATATACAACTCCTTGAACTTTTCTAGGACATACTCCCAGGTGAGTGGCTCTAGTGCCTTAGAACTTTGTGATGTTGATCGCCACCAATCATATACATTCTCATGCAGAAGAGATACTATGTACTTATACTTTTGCTCATCTGTACAATTCAGCTGATAAAAAAAAACTCTATATACTCTTTCTAGCAAAATTATGTTACTAAAGTACCATCCTCCCTATTGCTATAAAATTTTAGGAGCTTCTAGCATTTGTAGTCTCTCAAACTATAAAGCATATGAGGCTAGTAGTGCAGTCCTCTATAATAGCTCAACCATATTTCTTAGGAACTCAATTTTTCCATGACCAACACTTGACTAACTATGTGATGAAATGGCACCATATTGAGATGCAACGGATTGGCGAAGACTCGGTCGCGATGATGCATCAGTCTCTATGGGCTCATTATATTCAGCTTGCTCAGTAATGATTTGTCGAGACTCTAAATTCATACCTACCTATATGGTTAGAAATAGTGGTCCTAATCTGTAACATCCTCGACCTTCCCCACATGCATACCCACATGCATTTCATTTGAACATATGCATCTTCCATATAATCCAATTGAACATGTGCATTTCATACATATTTTCTTAGAAACAAGTTCATGGCACGCACTAGCTATGTTTCCTAGTATTTAGCAATTGTATCGAGTCGCACGTGTGTACTTATAACCTAAAGGAGGATAACAAAGCATTATAAATAAATTGAATAAGGTGACTAAATTAAAGTAAGCAAAATGATTAGATTAAGATTAGTAAACATTTACATTATTAATTTAGTTAAATCGGGCCAAATGATTAAGCTGTATTATTGTGTGAATTAGTGGAATTATAAATACATGTAAATAATAATAATATAGACAAAATAAAATGAAAATGAAACAAAAAGAAAATAAAAGAAAAGAGAAGAGAAAATAGAAGAGAAAAGAAAAGAGAAAAGAGAGGAGAAAAGAGAAGAGATGAAGAGAAAAAGATAAAAAGCCAAAAAAAACAAAAAGGTTGGCTTTATCTTCCTCCCCCATTTCTGCCTCCTCACTTCAGCCCCGTTTTCTTCTTCATAATCCTCCATTCCAGAACTCAATTCTTCCTTATTTCACTTGGTGTTTGAGGCAAATTGAACCCTTGCATGTTTGTTCTTGGTAAGTTATCAATTCTTATTGTTATAAGGTTGATTTGAGTTGCTAAGGTTCATTAATAGGCACTGATTTGTACCCCGATTTTGATATCAATAGAAATTGATTCTGGAAAATCTTAAAACACGAAAGTTGTTCCTTCATGTCTTAGATTTATGGATATTTAAACGTTGTTGCGAGATGTTGTGTATAGAATGATATATCCTCTTTGTACTAAAACTTGTTAGGGTGTGAACCCTAGCCAAGATAGCTACTATGTTCTTTGGTTTTGAATATGATAAAGCCATTATGTGAAGTATCTAAAAACATAAAAGTTGTAGATATATGTGTTAGGTATCTGTATACCAAATTTAGGATTCATAGGTCTTGTAAATATTGAGTTATGGTGAATGGAACCATGATTGTTCCATGACTTGAACTGCTAACTGAGTGCCCTGGGCAAATCTAGCAACTGGTTTGGTCCATTGAGCTCTTTAGAACTAGATTCTGTACATTGTAAAACATATAAATTATAGGTATATGTCGTAGCTAAATTCGAGTACTAATTTGAGGTTAATATGTTATGTATAGACTAAGTTATGGCCTTTGTAAGTCATACTGGTCTGGAAGCCAATTCTATTATGGACCAGTGAAATGTTTGTTATAATTTGAACACCATAGACACATAATTGATAAACATTGTAAATATGAAATATGTTCCATATGAACCCATATAATTTTCTGTAAATTTTAATTAAAATAGGACTTATATATTATAATATAAGACGAACCAAAGTGGATACCCTGAAACTGCCTAAAGGCAGAAAACAAGGTAGAAAATAGAACACATTTAGAAATTCCACCAAATATTGTACAATGATCCGATTGGTCTGAAATTTTAATATGTTATATATTTATATGTTAGTTGTAATTAGGAATATGAATCTGATTAATTGGTCAAGTATAGAAAAAGTTATAGGCTAAACAGTCCCATACGGTCACACTGCCTCATAGGAAAAATCTTAACTATTGATATGAACAATGCATATTAATTTGTTCAAGCCAGATTAAGTCTCCCTAATCATGAGTTAATCGATTATGTTTTCATATTAGGCTCGCAACTTATTGGAGACCCACAAGGAGTGAATAGACAATAAGTTAGGGGTCAGAATCAAAGGAGAAAGGTGAGTCTAATTATCAATTGAATTCTTTAGTGCAAATGAATGTTGCTTGCTATGTTATTCATATGATTGTCATGATTGGTCCTTGATAATTTGATGATGTATAATTTGTGATATTGTGGTACATGCAAATGGTATACTTGTGGTATATGTTTGACATATGTGATATATATACAGGGTATATGTATAGTATATGCGAGGTATATGCGTGGCATATGAGGCATATATGCAGTATATATATGTTATATGTATTAAGATGTAATGGAAGATGAATGATTAAGTACACATGCATATGCATATGCATATGGACTAAAAAGGTGTTGTGACTAGTTAATCGATATTGTAAAGCAAAAGAAGAGGCCTATGACCCAACAAATGTGCAAATGAGACAAACAATCAAGCTAGCTAGCAAATGCAAATGTTCACATGGAAACCCGGGGCAATATCTGTTTAACTTAGTCATAACAAAATGAAATAAGCAAAGCATTTGCATACATAAGGACTAATGATTATATGTTTCAACTTTGTTGATATTTATATGATACTGATGAATGGAGTGGAATACATGGTATGTATTAGATTTGTGACTTATTATTATGAGTTGTTCGGTTCTTTAGAGCTCATTTGATGGTTATTCTCACTGAGCCGCAACTCATCAATTTGCATCATTTTTCAGGTAAAGAAAAGTGATAGCTTATTTTGAGTAGTGTATAGAGGACATGGAGCACAGGTCACTGGCCGAGCCTCATCACTCTCTCTCCTTGCATTCCACACAAGCATGAAAATATGTCATATTTGTTTTGTATTTACGTGCTTGAATATGTATAGTCATTTTGGAATGAGTTTAAAAATGTATAAATGAAAGCAACTCGAAAATACTTATGTGTAATGTTTATGTTTTGATATATGTGATATATATTATATTGTGGTGAAAACCTCAGTGTTAACTTTACAAAGTCGTTGAATAATATTACAGGATATGAGACTTGCAAGTCATTGAATGAAATTACAGGATGGAGACTTGCAAAGTCATTGAATAATATTACAGGATATAATGAAAAAAAAAATTTACTATCACTATTAACAGGATATTTTATTTTTCCAGCATGCTATGTGTGATTATTTGATATAGAGATAGGTTATACTTAAATGTATAAGATATGGTGTTACATAATCAATGAGCAACAACCTTAAAATGTGCAAATACATAAACACAGACTATGCGACGTTTATTTAATTCATAGACACAACACACTATTCATTTTCGTGAAAATTGAGTTAGAGAATTTTGAATTTTGAATTTTGAAAAACATGCAAATCACGCCTATGAAAGATCATGTCATGCCTATGAAGACCTGATAATATGATCTTCGCAGCACATTCCAATATGGTGGAATGACTATTTTTGAATTAATGCATCCCTATAAATCATGCGTCCAATCTCTCTTTCTTTATTTTGTTAGTTTATTTGTCTTTCCGAGAAAATTTTAATATCCATCAATTTATCCCCCCTTCTTAGTGATTGTCTAGGCAACAATTGGTATCAGAGCTAAGTTTTGCATCAAAACCTAATCAGTGCTAGTAAAAGATCAAGAAATGGCCAATAAATGATCTCAAAATAAGTCTTACTTTGATGGAGATAACTATGCCCATTGGAAGTTTAGGATGGAGATATATCTTGATAGTGAGGGGATTGATGTGTGAGATAGCCTGTGTAAAGAATGGACAAGACCAACCAAGAAAAGAGTGGATGGTGAAGAACTCATCCCAATAGACAATTGGATTGAGCCATAAAAAAGAATAAATGGCAAAAACAAAAGTGCAATAAAAATTCTTGCTAGATTTCTATTTATTGAAGAGTGTGGTAGAATGTAACATTGTCTTACTGTGTATAATATGAGGAAGACATTAGAGAATTATTACAAAGGAACTAAGCAAGTAAAATTTATGAAGATCCAGCTTCTTACATCAACATTTGAATTCTTCAAGAGAAAACCTCATGAGTCCATCACCGACATGACGAACTATCTTCTAGGTATTATCAATGGCATGGGGAACCTTGGAAAGCATATGAACTTGGGATAAGTCAACAATAAGATCCTAAGAAGCCTTCCACTTAGAGACTATGGTTTGAGAGTCATTGGTATAGAAGAAGTCAATGAAGATATGATCACCATGCCTAGTAATGTGCTCATTAGCAAGCTTTGAACACATGAGATGGCTATCAAAAGAGATAGAGAACATGAAGCAGAATCGGAAAAGAGAAAATTTTACTAGGAGTAACTCTCAAGAAGCAACTCAAAACAATGAAGAGAAGAGTGAAGATGAAAATGAGGATATCACAATGTTCTTAAAAACAATAAAAAGAATGATCGAAAAGAAGTTCAACAATTCCAAAACCTACAAGCAAAGGGTTTCTAAACACTTTTTAAATGACTCATCAT
Organism: Triadica sebifera; assembly: GCA_023653625.1. Lineage (NCBI taxonomy): Eukaryota > Viridiplantae > Streptophyta > Magnoliopsida > Malpighiales > Euphorbiaceae > Triadica > Triadica sebifera. The sequence goes on along the minus strand of CM042898.1, from coordinate 9,458,590 downwards.
AAAAGAACAAAGATGAGGTATAGTGTTGTGAATGTGGAAAGAAAAGGCACATCAAACCAGATTGTCCAAAGCTTAAGAAGTATAAGAAGAAGTCCTATAAGGAAGATGGGGACAAAAGGTCATAAATCCAATTGGGATGATGATAGCTCTTCAAGTGAAAATGAGGACAACGAAGAAGAGGTAGCCAACCTATGCTTCATTGTTTTAGAGGATCACTTCATGAACGAGGTAAGTCCTTTTTGCTCTCACTATTGTGATGATATTGATAATGTTGATGATGATGATGAACATAGTATTATAGAAGTTTTGAATCTTTAATTAGAAAAATATAGAAATAAAATTAAAATTCATAAGAATGATAATTCTAAGCTGAAAATGGATTTAGAAGTTTTACAAAAAGAAAATTTAAAACTTAAGACCTTTAATACTACTCTTATAAAATCATTAAATGAATTTTCTTCAAAACCTTCAACTTAGACCTTAAAGAAAATAATATTGTGAAAAATGAAGTTGAGGAACTTAGAAATTCTATTTCAAAATTTCATAAAGGGAGGAAAACTTAGATACTTTTATTATTTCACAAAGACCTCCCTTAGAAAGACATGGACTAGGTTTTAATGGAGCATTAAAATCATTTGCACTTAGTACTGTATCTGTTAAATCTAGTACACCTCAAACCTCTTCCATTAAGGTAATAGCTTCAAAAGATAAACACAAGGTGCACACGCAACTTGCAATTCAAGGTGCATAATTCTCTTGTCTCGTAGGTCAGACCTGTCTATCTTGCCCATTAGGAGAGGTACTACCCCTAGCTGCCTACTATAGTTGGGGATGATACAAAGAATATGTACTAAAGATATCATATGCATCAGGGGTCTCATCCTTCGATCATTGCACTCTTAAGCTTTGTTCCTTCTAAAATCTAGAACAATGGCTCACATTAGTAAGTAGCAGCGACAACTACGTATGCTTATGAAATACTTAAAAACCAATGCATATGCATGCTCAGACAGTTCCCTACTTTTACCCTATTTCTGTCCTAGAATTGCCTAAACTTCGCTATGATACCAATAAAAATGTAACACCTCTTACCCTTCCATATACGCCAATGTATATGGTCAGATAAGGAATGCTACTAGATATAAATATGATAACGTGAAAAGAATACATATAAAAATATTATATTATATCATATTAATAAAAAATATATTATTATTACTCTCACTATTCTCATCCCATATATTTAGTTTACAACATATGCTTATGTATAACAGTTTGTATAATTTAATATACATAAGATGAAACATATAAAATACATATATCAAAAATCCACTCTAGCGAGATGACTGCCACTACTCTGCTCCATAGGTAGGACTCACTAATTCTAGCAACAATTTCTATGTACACACTTGTCACTGCTTAGTTTTGCTAAAACTTACGTGAGAGAAAATAAACTCCCACACTGAGTATAAAACTCAATGATGCAAAAATTTATAATGAAAGTCAATTTAAATGCAAAAATATATTAAAAATTCATGGAGTTCCAGAAAAAAATTCATTTTTCCATTAATCAAAACCACCAATAAATTTTGTTGTCCGTTATACTAAAATAGACATAAAAACCATTTTTCGTAAATGGATGTATTAGTAATATTTTTTAAACCAAAAACCATTATTGCAAATACAACCAACATATAATCCAAAATATAAAAACCATATCCATTTACTAAATAAACTGGCTAACTCATATATTAAGATGTTACAGACTTATTCTTAGGGAAATAAGGGGTATTGTCAATCGACGAAAATCTTAAGATCTAAGATAACTACATGACTAGAGTCAAAGATAACCACAAAATCAATAAATAAATAATATGTATGGTCCAAGATAACTACATAAGCCGCACAATACCTCTCATAACTAAGATAACCATAGAATTGGAGTTACTACCCAATTGGCATACCAACAATTCCCTAGTTCACTATCTAGGCTAATATATGGGTTTAAAATCATACATACGATGTTAGAACATGTATTTCATGAATGCGATTCTTATACCAAAACATTTTGTTTCCTTCATGACATATACTTTTCATTCCATATATAGGAATATTTTTATTACTCACTATTATATATGGTTTTTTTCACCAAAATAATAACAATCAATTTTTCATAAAACAATTTCATACCAAAAGAACATAAAATCAATTTAAAACATTATTAGCCTATATTATAAGTTGGTGTACAAACCTTTACTATAATCTATCAAAGATTGCCGACTCCTTCCCTTTCTCTACTCTTACTGCTTGTCTTGATGGTGAACCTGAATAACCATTAAATTCATAATCAGTTACTGAGCCAATGAAATTATCGAATTCTAATGGAAAGTAAACTACCCATTTAAATTTTCCAGCTCTCATATTTTACTAGCATTTTTCTACCAATCTTATTTCACGCTACACACTATTAACGCAAAATTTCTAAATATTTTAAATATTTCAAATTAATTAAAATTTTCTCTTTTCTTCAAATTTTCTCTTTAATTTAGTTTTCCTTATATTTTTAATTTTTTAATTTTTACTTAATTTAACAAAATATTCTAATCTCCACCCTAAAACATATTCCTTCAAAATTCCTTCAATCTTTCCTTAAATCCAAAATTATTTTCTCCTCACTAAACTTCACCACAACTCAAAAATAATCCAAACCAAGCCAGGGTTCCAAAATTCCTATCCATTAATTTTTTACCATGACTTAATTAAATTCTAAAAAAATCACAAAAAATTCAAAAAATTCATTTGTTTCTCAATTTCCATCATTATTATTCTTCCCATCTTCCAATTAATTCATTTCTTCATTTAATTCCATTAATTTTCCCATTTTCAATCAAACCCTAACTTAAAGGTTTTCCAAATTCTAGAAAAATCATCAAGGAATCAAGCTCAACAGCATCATACCATGAAAAAATGCAAGAAATTGGAAGAAATTCTCTCCTTCAAAATTCTTTCAAATTTTTTCCAAGCTACCTTTTGCTCCAAATAATTTTTTTTTCTCCCACAAATAAATTCTTTCTACCCCTAAAACTTGATTATAAATATTTACAAGAGAGAAATGGAAGAAAATGGAGGAAAGTGAGCCATGGGTCGGTCGCCCAAGGAAGAAGAAAAAGATGGAGAATTTTTCTTGACTTTTGTATTATGAAAAATGAAAGTAAATTAACCAAATTTGACTTTTATACCCCAATTAGTAACTAATTAATCCACATTAACCATTAATCTCACACCCTATTGGCTACTTAAAATTTAATTAACCTCTTAAGTTGACACATGGTCCAATCACACATTAATCCCATTTGACTTAGACCAAATTTCCACCAAACACAAATTTTCCTCCAAAATAATTCATGATTTAATTTATTTATCAAAAATTCGATCTCCAGATAATTTAATTCTATTAAATTAAATATGCCAAAATTTACAAATAATTTTCTCTTTGATTTTGCAAATTGACATTTGGTACGAAAATTGTGTTTTTACGGTGTAGTCATTTCTCCTAACTTGGCTCGTAAAAATTCTTCAGCTGTCTGATTTCTTATTTATTAGTTTTAAAAATCTTAGAATTCAATTGTGATCACATAAGTACCATTGCAATCTTGAACGTATCTTTGTAACTCCTGATCAGAAGATCAGGCCGTAAATTTGCACTAAAGATTGTATTTTCACAATTCAAACTTTTAACCTTAAAATCTTTCTTTATAACTCTACCTAAGCCCTTAAAATAATATTATTCACATTTTTATATGCTTAAATCATATTTTTACTGTCGAGCAAAAACCCTGTATTTCTGACCTGGTTTATTGCCTTGATTTATGTGCATGACACAAAATCATAATAATTTATCAATTCAATTCAATATTTATACTAGAAATGTTATTATCACACGAAAGTAGATTTCTCACACTTATTTGTCTGTATTTAGACTCTGATCAGTATGCCTTTGTACTGAGGTACAAATATCGCAATACGCATTTATGGTTAGGGTCTAGATCACAGATGTCACGTACATGAAGACCTGAAAATATGACAGTTGCAGCACGCTCCAAGGTGGTTGAACCAATAGTTTTTAAATTAATGCATCGTTAATGACTAGGTTTTAAAGAAACTCTATAAATAGCTCATTTTCCTTAAGGAAGAACATTAATTAGAGCAACAATAGCTTCATTACATTGAGAAATCCTTTGGAAATCATTTTTGAGAGTTTATTTATTAATTCATTGTATTGTTTTATCTTATTCTTATTTCAATTTTGTAAAGCTAAAGTATTCTTAAGTTGAAGTGTTTTATTCTATCAAGCAATTACTTAAGAGTGCATTTGAATGAGTTGGATTGTGATTAAAACACTTGTAAGAGTTTTATGTGAGCCATAAAATACAAAAAATTGGTTTTTTTTTTTATGTTAACCACTCAAACACATAAGGGAAATCGGGTTCAATGTGATCCGAGAGTGGAACACCTAGTTTGGAGTGAGCTCACAAAACTCTAGTGTGTCTTATTGAGTGAGATAATGAAAATACCCAATTATGATTGAGGAGAGGAGTAGAGTTTGTTAACATTCGAACCTCTATAAATCATATGTCCAAACTTTCTTTATTCTTTTTATTTTATTTTACTTGTCTTTGAGAGAAAAGTTTAATTATCCACCAATTTATCCCCTCCTTTTTAGTGATTGTTTGGGAAATAATAATAATAATTATTAAATTCATTATGACCATCCAAAACTGATTACAAGCAATTAATGTGACAAATAAATCATTTATATTATTTTTAGTAACAAACACAATATTAACATAAGCTAATTCAATTTAAGTAAGATTTTCTTCCAAATCATATTATTTTTTATAACTCAAAATAATAAATGTTTGGCTTATTTCCTTAAAGCATGCACAAACATTTTTCTCTCCTTTGGCCTTTAGACCTTTAGGCCTTCTTCTCCTTCCCTTTGTCTTCTCTTCCTTCTTGTATATATTTCTTTCCCAAAGGTTCATCTAAACTCCCTCTCTTTTTCTCTTCATATATATCATAGGTTTGCCCTCTCTTAACCTTCCTAACTTAAACTATTATTTTATTATTTTTTAAAGTCCTTAAATACTTCATAAACTATTTTTTTCACCATGGCCTAAATTAGCGAATGTGAAAGTTAGGCTAAGCTGCTACTCTTTGATGTTGGTCACCATTTCTAAAAATAGGAATGACAAACTTTGATTTATGATAGGCTTCTGAAAAGGAGGTGGATGGATTTGAACATGTCACTACATTTATCTATACCTAGGTAATTCTTGTGAATACAACGAAACTTGAAAGTGAAACTCCCCTCCTTGACAACTGCTAGTAGAATCGGTAAGCTAAAATCTAACCTAGGCTTTCCAATGGATAGCCGACTTTATCTAATAATTTGTCGAACATGCTCGATAAGTGGTTGAGGTAGTGCCAAGTTAGTTTGTCAACCAAAATTTCAATGGACATAAGTACAAATTATATTTACCCATTCCAAGGAAGGATTAAACAATGGAATTTTGGAACATGAGATATAAATCTCAAGGAAATAATTAATGAGAGATAGATACTTATAACTTTAGATTGACAAGGTAGAATAAAGTGACAAACCATCAGATAATGAAATGATGTTACCTTGATAACAAAGACTACAAATTGTAATGGGGAAGTATGAGAATCATGAATACCTACATCACCTTAGAGTGAGTCCAACGTAGGGATAAATTTTGGGAATGGCAATGAAAGATGTACATTATCATTCTTAGAACCATAATGTTATATATCAAGTCTATGATATCCCAATGAATGAAGAGTTTATAGACCCTAAATTAGTATACAAATAGTAAGAAAAATGTAAAATATAAGAAGAAAGACAAACATAGGGGAAGGAGTTAGAGGTGCTATCACCATACGAAGTGAAAAAGCCAAGAATTCTTGGGAAATAAAGAGGTTAAGCCTCTTATATAGAACAAAGTACCACTGGTTGAAAAGCATAATATAATAGTGATAGAAGCCCAAAGGTCAACCTGAGGTGTATGTAAGCTTTTGAGGAAAAATTTAAGAAAAAGTTCTCCATTATATATGTATTAACAAGTGAAATCTTTGAAAGGTTGCGGGACCTAATGAACCTATAAGTGCCCAAGAAAATTCGAAAGAATAATGTTAAACCTACTTAGGATGTCAAGAATGGTAAAACCACTTTTAATGAGAATTTGGTAGTGAGATTCCATATAAAATTGTAAGCACTCACTAGCCTGAATGTCAAAAGTGCTAATTCCTTTACTGTCTAAAGTTTAGAATTTGATGGAGGTCAATCGAATGGGATTTATCCATTAAAATATCGTCCTTATCCTCCTCGTCCATAATATTATAATTAGTAAGAAAAATACATTCAGTGTTATTAAGGATAAGAAGAAGAAGTGTAAGCTTTCAAATACATAGTTGAAACAACGAGTGAGAGATTGATTAAGAGAATTCAAAAGTTATATCACACTCAAAAGTGAAAGAGTTGCATAACGCCCGGTCATTTAGACATTGATTGCGCATGACCAATTCAGGAGCGTCGGATCGATAGGAGTTTAAATTCAAATACACAAAAAAAAGACAATATATGAGGGAGATTTATTAAAGATGTTATTAATTGGAAATGAAAAATTTTAGTGCTAGAATTGGAAAAAAAATAAAAAATAAAATCACCCTATGGACTAAATAGGGATTTATGGAATTTGTTTGGGATTATTTTGTCAAAAGAGGAAGTTGTAGGCTAAAAGATGAATTATTCAAAGATTAAAAATAATTATGATTAATTAATCAAATTTAAAAAATAAGAGAAGAGATTAAGGTGAAGTGGGGCCCACAAAAATCTTGCTAATTAGAAAAAAATCTAAAGAAACCTATAACCTTTTTAATTAATGAGGCAAAAAATCAACTTAAAAATCTCCTCATCCTTATCTCCATATGGCAGCCACCTCTCACCATTTAGGTGACTTTTCTTCTTCAATCTTCTCAATTCTAGCTCATAATTTGAGACTTATTTTGATGATTAAAGGAGGTAGAATTGAAGAATTTGGGTGATTGAAAATTGAAGGTGTTCGGGTTAGGTTGGTAGAAATTGGAAAAAATAAGAAACAATATACTAGTTGGCAAAAACATTTTTTATGATCTAAACTTTATAAAAAAACTTAAAAAAATGAAGGGAAGAAGTAAACATGGGGCTACCTAGGTGATGGGGGATTGAAACAAAAAGAAATGGATTAGATGAATGATAAATTTAATGAATAATGTTTAAATATTTTAGGACAAACCAAAGACAAGGGTGGAAATAAGCTTGAGGAAGGAAAAGGAAAGAAAAAAGACTAGAAATGGGAGAAGAAACTATTAAGGTATGTGCTTGTACGATAACAATTTAATATATTGATTTAATTGCTTTATTCTTCATGTTAATTGCATGACTAATGAATAGTTGTGTTGTTGTATGTGTTGCTGGAAATCTACATGGAATAGCTAGTATAAAAAAAAAATCTATAACTTAAGATATGGAACTCGGTTTTGGGTTTTTTTTGCTGTATTAGAAACTTAACAAATAAAACAAAACTTTTATGAAGAACGTGAGATCTTCAATGCGTGTGACCCATTAGGTTCCCGGTTATGTTAGCCACTTAAATTAAAAATTAATTTAAGCAAGTCATGAGCAGTATCTAGCAATACCTCATGATCTCTAATTGACCAGAAAGTCAGTGGTTTGACTACGAACCTGTCCATAGACAATTTTTCTACAATTATTCATTTCACCATTCTATACCCCACTTGGTTCAGAGTATGGACATGTGTTAATTTCCACTAGACTGACTACATCATATCTAGTCGAAGTAATGTTAGTTCTTGTCCTTGAGGTTCATTACTTTGTTAGACATGTCATTGAAGACTATCCCAAGTAATGATCCCGACAAGAGGCCATGGGTATACACTAATTCTATCAGGAGTGGTGAATTATTTGTTGGTTACCCAATTACATTTGAATACCTCAAGCTATATCCAACCACCACCCTATGAGCAACCTCCGTGAGGCAATAAGGAATAATGTCAAAATACAGAATCAGTATCCAAGATATCCTCAAGTACCTCAAGTCTAAGGATACTTGCACCATTGCTATGTTGAGATTATCATTGACATTTGAATAGATTATCCATATGATTGTCTCATAGCAGGTCATCCAATGTACTTAGTTACACTTAGTAAGCATCCACATGTTAACTCTAAACATCTCATGTTTACAAATTATAGGATCTACTGCTCAATCCAATCAAGAAGTCTAATATGTGCTAGTCTGTCCGAATTAGCAATGTCACGACAATGAATAATTTAGATACTAACATAATTATACATGATAAGAATCTCAGTATCATGGTCTCATCATGATTTCCTTCATGTTATGTTATGTATCAAGGACTTCATTAATTAATTTAAGATTACTATCAATTCATATGTCAAATAAACATCAAATTAATAAAAAGTCTTTTATTAATCAAATAAATTTGTACAATAGGTGCTAAAGGTGATTGCCTTTAGAGCACTTCTCTAACAAGCTCCCACTTGCATTAAAAGCCAATCGCCTTTATATTTAATTCCATATGTGAGTACATGAGAATCATATTTCTTTTGGAGAAGTGCTTAGTTAAAGGATCAACAATATTCTGATCAGTGGGCACTCTTTCTATCTTTGCATCATTCCTACCAATGATTTCTCTAATCAAATGGTGTCTTATGAGTACATGTTTGGATCTCTAATGAGACTGTGGCTCCTTTGCTTATACAATGACTCCATTATTATCACAATACAATTGTATTGGATCAAAAATGCTAGGAATCACTCCAAGTTCCATGATGAATTTCTTTATCCAAGCTGCTTCCTTTATGCTTCAGAAGCTGCAATGTACTTTGATTCAGTTGTGGAATCAGTAGTCATTTTCTGTTTAGAACTCTTTCAACTGACAACTCCACCATTTAGTGTGAATATATAACCTGATTGAGATTTTAAGTCATCCTTGTCAAATTGGAAGCTGGCATCGGTATACCTGCTCACAATAAGATCTCCATCTCCATATACTAAGAATGCATCCTCAGTCTTTCTTAAGTACTTAAGGATATTCTTGATAGCCACCCCATGACTCTTACCAGGGTCCAATTGGTATTTACTCATGACAGTCAGAGCATATGATACATTCATTCTTGTACATATCATAACGTACATGATTGATCCTATCGCTGAAGCATATGAAATCAAACTCATGCGTGTTCTCTCATCTTGTGTCTTTGGACACATAGACTTTGAGAGAGTAATCCTATGGGTCATAAGAATACATCCCCTATTGGACTGCTTCATGCTAAACCTCTTTAGCATCTTGTCTATGTATGTAGATTGTGAAAGACCAAACAATCTTTTAAATTTATCTCTATAGATCCTTATCTCCAAAATATAGACTGTTTCTCCAAGGTCTTTCATAGAGAAATTCTTGGATAACCAAATTCTGACTGATTGTAAGGCTGAGACATCTTTTCCCATTAATAGTATGTCATATATGTACAACACAAGCAATACGATTTCACTCCCATTAACCTTCTTGTATACACATGGTTCGTCTGGATTTTGTAAGAAACCAAACTCTTTGATTGTCTCATCATACTGAATATTCCAACTCTTAGATGCTTGCTTTAATCCATAAATGGATCTTTGACGCTTGCATACTTTTTTGCCATTTTTTGATATGAAGCCTTCTGGTTGTGTCACATACACATCCTCAATCAATTTTCCATTAAAGAAAGCCATTTTCACATCAATTTTCCATATTTCATAATCATAATGAGCAGCAATGGATAGGGGTATCCTTATGTATTTGAGCATAGCTACTAGGCAAAAAGTTTGTATAGTTAAGCCAATACTTAATTCATGGTCCATCACAAATCCCAAGGTGGCCAACCTCTCAATATAGCCATTCATCTTCAATGCATATTGCACTGTAGATGTCATCTCAACCATCTTAGTGTGGAAGAGAAACCTTGAAATTTTGAACCTTTTGGAATGTGCTTGATCGTCAAAAAACTCTCTTAGATGTTAGACTATGAAATTAGCATCCATAGCCTCATATTGTTTTTGCAAATCAGCTGACATAGTAGCAAATATAATACAGCTTGCCATCTCACTATCATTGAGATGCTTTTGATATACCTTCTGAACATCTACAGAAGCATTAGCAGCAGCGGGATTTGGGAGTGCCTTATCAGGACATAGCCAATCTTTTCGAATTTGAGAACTATTCTCAAATTCCTTAGCCAATCTAAACAATTAGGCCCAGTTAACTTATTTGACTCCATTAGTGATCGCAAATTCACACTTGTCGATATGATAATGATTTTAGCAACCTTGATGTTGATTCTAGCAACCTTGATATCAATTAGAGCATGTTAGAATGTACATAAAATTGCATGTATATTAGGTCTTTAATAAATCAAATTATGACTTCCACTAATTTATGGTGAATCCATAGCCCTCACTATGAATCCAAGAGAACCTGTGTGGAAGTTCTCCTAGTGGGTCGATATCCAACTAGCTAAGAATAACCTTGAGGCAATTCAATAAGCCATCATTAGTTTGCTTGGTAGGTATCTAATCCATACCAATTGCATTATTCATGCGACCATCGAATCTTTTACTATCAACTAATTTATGTGTGCACATATATTGGGCTATCAACTCTTGATATGTGTACATCTGATTTACACTAACCCAACTTCACCTCCAATACACATTAACCTTGGCACAAATCCAACAAGCTAATGATATCGGTTCAATCTAACCCATTAATCATGAAATCTAATTTCAATGGTTTGAACATATTCTTATAGAGCGAGCTTAAGGAAACTCAACAATCGTAACTCTAGAAGAACTCTGATTCTCCTCATATTAATGGAAGCCGTAAGACTTAATTGTTTATTTAGTGAGGGATTTCCTTGCTAAGTCTCATCATGTTATTAGTGCATGCTTTTATATATAATACATTTATCACATGAAAATATAAAGATAGTTACTATATGGCATGATTATGGACATACTAAAGTCAATCTCTTGAGGCAAAGAGAAATTGACTAGGTCTTACCTAGGCATATGCATGAGTTTATAGCCCAAAATAGAAATCAAATTCCAATTTCTAAGTCTACTTGTGTATGGCACTACCTCCTTTGCTTCTTGTTCATTTGAATCTCCATTCTATCCTAATCCTATGTAATCTAATTACATATTTCAAAGTATAGTAAATCTCAATTTACATTTGAGGAGAGTAAGATGAGAAGAGAAATACACAAGAAAGAAAGAGAAGTAAGGACACACATGCCCTATTTACCATAAAACAAAACAAATCCATGCATGTTCAATCACATTGGGCCTAAGTCAATAATCATCCATCATGCCTTTCCATACACCCCTAATATACATTCTTTAATGCATAAAATAAAATAATGACAATTTTGGATTTTAATTTTAAAATTGATTCAACGCTTGAACTGAAATGCTATTTGTGTTGTTTCGGTTAATTTAATTTTGTATGTCATTTCAATGTGGAATTTAATATTTAATCAAATTAAATTAAATTTCATATTTCTAAAATAAATTCAAATTTAATTCACCTTAAAATAAAAATATTATAATGTCAAAATTAAACAATTTAATTTTAATATACATAACAATTTCTAGTAATACTAGAATTACTATTGCTCAACTTAAATTAATTCAAAATTCATTTCCAAAAATTCTAAAAATTTTTAGAACTTCAAATCATCATTTTAATCATCTTTAGGTCAGCTCAAGTTCATCAAAATATTTTTGGCACAAGCCAAAATTACTAAGACAAACAAACTAACACACTTAAACGCTCAAAACGACTCATTTGATATCTAGAATTTTTAAAAATATTAAATTCCTGCAAAATAATTTTGATCTAATATCAAAATAACATATTTTTAATCACATAAATTTTTTTTCAATGTGCTGAAAATAAAATAATCACATGTAAAAAAATCAAACAAAACAGTCTCGCCGGGTATGCCAAAACAGTCATGTTTTTGTATTTATTTGAAAAATTAATAAAATTAGTTTTTAATTCATTATTGGATACTTCCAAAGGTTTAAACATATTCTCAATATATATAAATAATTTTTTCATAATGAAATTACAAGAAAAATATAAACAACCCTATAAATTAAGCCAAATAACAACACATGTTCATAAACAAGACAATTTTCAGTATTTTGAAATAAATCCAAGATTAATTATTTGAATCACATTTAAACCATTTTTCAATCAAAATAATTATCCTTAATCATCCCATGATCAGATTAAAGAAAGAAAAATGTGTAAAATAAAGTTTACAAATTAATTTCAATTATTCAATCCTATTGATCCAGAACTATCAAAATCATGCAATCCCATTGCACTTTCAATTAAAATTAATTTTATTAGACACAAGAGGGCTCTGATAGCAATGTTGAATTTTGAAGATGAATCTCATTCATAAAATACAATGGAAAAATAAAATTTTCAAAATCCAAAACAATAATCTTGCTTTTGCCATTAAAATTAATTTATCAAAATATAATGGTAAGAAATTATACCTTGTAATTTCTTGATTTACTCATTAAATTTTCACCTTGTTGGGTTGTTGCAAACCACAACAATCCACTTTAGGATATCTCTAATGTTAATCCATGTGAAAATATGAGGATAAACTACAAGATAAATGATTGAACACGTCTCAAAGTGCTAGCAATGGTGTATGCTCAATTTGACAGAATATGAAAAATAACTATTATTTTTCTTTTTTTGAATTTCATAATTTCCAAAAATAATTTTCAGACTTTTAAACATTTCAAAAATGTTTTTACCCCAAAAATAATCTAGGTACAAAGTGTACAAGACAAGAAGAGGGATTTTTGGGTTTTTGCATTAATTAGCCTTAATTGGCCACTTAAGGCCAATTAGTCCAGTTATTGGCCAGCAAATTGTGCGGGCCCGTGATCCCTCCAAACGATTTTTTCTGAGATCTCTTCACGATCCATACCAAAATAATTCTCTCATATTTTTGGATCCCATCTAAGGCCATTTTACTCATTTTTCACATATCCAATGCACGTGACCCATTAGGTTCTCGGTTATGTTGGTCACTTAAATTAACAATTAATTTAAGAAAGTCATGAGCGGTATTTAGCAACACATCATGACCCCCAATTGACCGAAAAAGCCAGTAGTTTGACTATGAACCTTTCCATAGACAATTTTCGTGCAATTATTCCTTTCACCATTTTATACCCCATTTGGTTCAGAGTATGGATATGTGTCAACTTCCATTAGACTAACTACATCATGTCTAGTCCAAATAATGTTAGTTCTTGTCCCTGATGCTCATTACTCTATTAGACATGTCATTGAAGACTATCTTCATGACATTTCCACTCCAACCAGAGATTCTCAAGTAATGACCCTAATAAGAGGTCATGGGTATACACTCCTTCTATCAGAAGTGGTGAATCCTTTGTTGGTTACCCAATTACCTTCAAATACCTCAAGCTGTATCTAACCACCATCCTATAAGCAACCTGCCTGAGGCAACAAGGAATAGTGTCAAAATATAGAATCAGTATCCAAGATATCCTTGAGTACCTCAAGTCTAAGGATATTTATACCATTGCCATATTGAGACTATCATTGATATTTGAATAGATTATCCATATGATTGCCTCAGAGCAGGTCATCCAATGTACTTAGCTACACTTAGCAAGCATCCACAAGTTAACTCTAAACATCTGATATTTACAGATTATGAGATCTACTGCTCAATCTAATCAATAAGTGTAACATCAATGTCCCATCTCTTTAATCCTATGACTAGGGATAATTTAGATGCTAATATAATTACACATGATAAGAATCTTAATATAATGATCTCATTATGATTTCCTTCATATTATGTTATGTATCAAGGACTTCATTAATTGATTTAAGATCACTATCAATTCATATATCAAATGAACATCAAATTAATAAAAAAAGATTTTTATTAGTCAAATAAATTTGTACAATAAGTGCTAAAGGTGATTGCCTTTAGAGCACTCTCTAACATGAGATTCATTTGCAAAATCCTTAATTATCTACTTCTAAGTAGTTTGTGATTTCATTATGATCATGAGTCTCTAAAGCACTTAAAGGGCCAAAGGAAGTTGAATCGAAAGCATATAAAATAGGTAGAGTTTATCGAAATATTTTCATTTTTGATATAGTACAATAAAAGTAAAGACAACGCAGTTATTGATGCATTATAAATGAGGTATGCCTTAATCACTATGCTCAGTTATAGACTTATAGGATTTGAGCAATTAAAAGAGATATATACATTGATGTTGATTTTGATAATGTATTCAATGCGTGTGAGCATGCTACATTTCAAAAATTTTATAGGCATAATGGATTTTTGTTTTGTGGTAATCAAATGTGTTAGTAATTACCAACACCGTGACATAGGCTAGTCTAAGGCCACTGGAAATGGAGATGACCTCTTGAAGATGCCAAGTAGGCCAATTACAAGATTGAGCCTTTGTGGGGCCATTTGTGGATGAGCTCTTTGGAGAAAATACATTGACCCATAAAATGGGCTCATAAAACTCAAACTTGAAAAGAAATAACCCATTCTTCTTATCCATGCTTGGGGGCTTAATTAGAATATTTATGCAATAGTTTTTAAAATCATTTTAATCCAGCCTATGTGTTTAAAACACAAAGACCCTGTTTGGTTACACTTAATTAATGTATTTTTTTATTTTTTTAGATTTAATGGGTATTTAAACATGCCATTTCTTTTTAATTAGGGTTAGGCAACATATTGACGTATAAAAACTCTCTTAGGTGGTGCTTCAACATATTGAGGTATAAAATCATATTACCTTGACTTAATCGAATTTTGTGAGAAATGAGATCTTCTTCTTTTGTTACATTAAGAATTGAGTGAACTTATTAAGGCATTTGTATTGTAGCATTTATTCTGTTCTTATTCTCTTCTATCCTACCATTTAAGTTTCTGATTGTATGTCAATTAGGGGTTTAGTGGGATAAAACCATTTTATCTAGGATTTTTGTTTTGTTTAGAATTTGTATGTTGTGATTTCAGTTTGCATAATTACTTGCTTTAAACTTGGAGTACTTCATCACCTTGAGTATCTCAAGTCCAAGTATATTTGCACAATTGTTATATGAGACTATCACTGATATTGAATAGATATCCATCTGATTGTCTTATGGCTAGGTCATCCAATATACTTGACCACTCTGGCAAGTATCCATATATTAACGTTAAACATTCGATGTATATAGCTTATGAGAACTACTACTTGACCTAGTCAATGAATAATGATATGTTATCATATCTTGTTAATGCTATGACTAGGGATAGTTTAGGTATAAATACAATTACATGATTAGAATCTCATTATGATAATCACATCATGATTGCTCTCATGCTATGCTATATGTCAATGACTTTATCATTTAATTTAAGATATTTATAAATAAAATCATAAATGAATGAATACTTATAACACCTGTTAATTTGGGCCTTGAATCGCAAATACATCATAGAGCACAACTGTGTTTTTCAAAGTCTAAATTTGGGCTCAAATAATAATTTGGATGTTTTAGTAAATTACCAAAGATGGATAATTAAGAGAAGAAGATTTAAATAAGCGAAAAACTGGAATCACTGACAACAAATGGGCAAAATGGTAGCTTTACATGTACTTGAATTTTTAATTAAATGTTGATTTAGACTAAAATCATATTGGTTAATAAGATGTGTGACTGAAATTTTAATGGAGATGTGCCACAATCTAGATGATTGGATTATATGGGGCACAATGGTAATTGTGATTTAAAAAGGGACAAAAGTAATTTCATAAAGGGGTATATAAGGCTATTTTTTTCCTTTCATTCCTCATTTTCTGTGAAGAACCCTTCCTTTCATTCCTCATTTTCTGTAAAGAACCCTCTCCCTCTCTTCTCCTCACACTCCATTTTCATTTCATGCATTCTTCCTCCATTTTCTTCACATCTTACAACAATTCTTAGCCAAAATAAAGCCAAAATCTTGCTTTAGAGCTAGAACTCGAAAAAATAGAAAGAAAAATGAACGAAAGCAAACTATTGGAAAAGGTATGCCTATCTCCTTGGGTATTTTAGAAAGCACGAATTTTCTCTCCATTTACCTCATTTGCTTCTCTCTTTTCCCTTTATTTTCATTTTTGAAAGATGCATCTCTCGAAAAGTTGAAGTATGAACTCAATCTAAAATTTTTGATAGAGAAAACCCATTTGTAAAATCCTTTGATTGATAAAAGTAGAACCTTAAATTTAAGACATAAAATAGGAGACTTGATAAGAAGGTCTAGGGTTTTTGTTAAAAAGAGTATTTTTATATATGTTAGAAAGTAAAAGCATGGTAGTTATTCCTTAGGAACACCTAGAGGTGTTGGAGACAACCCCAAGAGGGAGATTGAACTAGAAGTCTAGATAAGAGGTGTTTTCATTGAGGCGTCATTGAAGGTTAGTACATATTGCCCTACAAACTGACATTTCACATCATGATTTATGTATATGTGTTACATGTGCCTTAAAAAAATTACTTGACTAAAATGAATGTTAGATTGAGAAAGAATGGTATTTCAATGTGATATGGCATGGCTGAAGCAATTAAATGGGTATAAATGGTTTATAACATGGTTTGACATCAAAATTCTATGTTATGTGTTGATAAAAGTGTTACCATTTGGCTAACTTAGAGGTTTGCATGTTAATATGTATTATGAATGTGAAAATTTGGATTTGATATACTAGAATGGCATGGAAATTACTTGAAAATGTAGGGGAGAGTAGAAAAAGACCCTATTGCGAGCATGATATGTGTGTCATGCATGCAACATGGCTTGATGCTGGTAACATCATAGGCACGACGAGGGCAGGAGCTGATCTTTTATTGTGGGTGCTACACCAACCTTGTCAGGCATCTGTCATAAGTGTGATAGTGGCCTGCAAGGCACTGTTGTGTGCCCGATGAGTGTTGTTTCCCTCCATATGATTAAAATTATTCTGAAACATACATAAAATGGTTTATAATGATAGTACAAGCTTGGTATAAGTCAAAAAAGATACACTGACATGAAATACACATGTTTATATGGATGGATATGTATGTAATACACCATGAATATGTAAAGTTATTATAAAGGCAAATGTATGAAATATATGCATGACATGTGAATTGGAAATAACAATGATATATATATCATTGCTGTTTCCAATTCTCATGTCATATGGTTTGATGCAGCCAACATCATGAGCAAAACAAGGGCATGAGTGATGAGTGTTGTTTCCCTCCATATGATTAAAATTATTCTGAAACACATAAAATAGTTTCTAATGATAGTACAAGGTTGGTATAACTCAAAAGAGATACATTGACATGAAATACACATATTTATATGGATGGATATGTATGAAATATGTGCATGACATGTGAATTAAAAATAGCAATGATATATATATATATATATATATATATATAATAGTTTTAAATAGTTATCATTCCATGGGGAACCATCTTAAACCTTAGTGTTAAATAACCTTAAAAGCTATAGCATTAAATTATTACAATTATTGTAGAATTAATTAGGTTTATTAGATTTTTAATCCAATGGTTAAAAAATAGTACCTATGGATGGATAAATATTGTAGTAACCATTAAATTAGAGTGGTCTTGACTAGAGGATCTTGGAAAAGTCATATAGTTAGTGGATAAGG
This sequence comes from Triadica sebifera, assembly GCA_023653625.1. Classification (NCBI taxonomy): domain Eukaryota; kingdom Viridiplantae; phylum Streptophyta; class Magnoliopsida; order Malpighiales; family Euphorbiaceae; genus Triadica; species Triadica sebifera. Next base: position 9,440,645 of record CM042898.1, on the reverse strand, counting down.
TGGCTTATGCTCTAAGAGTGCCAATATTTCATAACTTGCATCCATAGCCCAGTTTAGAGTTTTGGGCGAAGAAGCGAAGAAGAAAAAGGAAATGGCAAATTTGATATACATATTTTATTGAAATAAATAAATTGTTCACTATGATGATGTATATGTTGAAAATGGTTATGATAGCCTATATATATATATATATATATATTGATTAAACTAGAAATATTAAACTAATAATAACTAAGATTACAGTAGAAAGTGATAAAAGCAATCAATGAAAGGAGAACAAGAACTTAGATCACAAATCCTAGCTTGCATGCCCCTAACAAATTAAGAACTAATGAACTTAGATTTTATGGCTCTCACCTTTAAGTACCAATTAATCAAACTAATGAATTAACTGTGTTCAACCCATTTTTAGATTAAATTACAGATGGTGTGTCTAATAACTTAGCCTTAAGATTTCAATTTAAAGTTCAATAATTGGTAATCAATCTAAAAAATTATTATGCATAATTATAACTGAAGAAAATCATTCATTCATTCATGACAAAGATAAATAAGGTTCATCCAAACTAGGGTTGCTCACTAAGCACCTATTAAAAATTTTAGCCTAACACCATAATAACAATGATCATGCCTATTTTGATGACTAAGTTAAACATAAGATAAAATAAAGATGAAAAGAAAAGCTCGTTGGAATTCTGAACAAGGTCTGTAGTTAGAAAGAGCTTTTCTAAGTTTGCATGTGATGAACCTCTCTTAAAATGTAAGACAGACTTGAATTTATAATCCAAAAATTCCTACTTTGAAATCTAACTCCAAAGTAGTTATTCAAATCAAGATTAATCTTCAAAATTGGGGCTCACTTGATCAGAATAGGAGTTTGAAAATGACTAGACTCTATAAAAAAAAAAGGTCATCATATGCTTGCTAATGCCTCACACATGCGACAACTTTTTTAGTACAACAATTGTCACACATGCACAAATTCTTCTCGCACATGATAGGAATAGTGATATGTATTCACGTGCCCACACTAAAACCATATGCTCCCAATATGAGGTTGGCCTTTAAAATCTTCACGCCTACATCAAAGTCTCGTGCCAGTGATAGGAGTGGAAGGATCTCTCAATCTTGCAACAAAACCTCATGGCCTCACATGTATGACATGTTAATGGCAAGAACACTCCTCATGCATGTGACATGGCCTTCATGTATGTGACATTTGCTCTATGCTACAACTTGTTTTTCAACTCCTGTAAATACAAAATTAAAACCACTAAGTACCTAAAACATAATAAAAATCCATAATCAATCATTAAAAATATGAATAAAAACTGGACTAAATAAGAACACATCAAATTTCCCCACACTTAAGCATTATTTGCCCTCAAACAATACTTAAATATGAAGAAATATTCAAAACATACTAAACCAACAAATTCAACTATTACAGATGATCTCAATCTTTATAATCTCCAAGTTTAACTAATGCACCAACCGAACCCACATCAAATTGACATAGCCAGCTAGGCTCAAAACCATCTTAATACTAATTTCATACCAAAATTCAAAAACAAACCAATTCAACCACAATATTGCCTCATTATAAATAACAAAGAGTAATCTAGCCAAGCTACTTACTACTAAAAAAATAATAAAAAAAACTCATACATTAAATCCCCACACTCATTTTTTTGTAGTACTTCTTACTTTACTTTGATTTTTGCATAGAGTTAACAATTCTTCCCTAAGTCATAGTGCACTTCTTTACTTTGAACTTCGATATTATTTCTTTGTTTTTTTTCAAGAAACACACTACACTCATTTAGGATGTTTTGCATACTCATATCCATGATAGGATAGTGGAGCAGTTAAGGAATATGCATCTTATGCTCCATCATGCTATTTTTTTTTACTCATACTTTTCAATTGAGTGTTTTCTTTTTCTACTTTTTTTACCTTTTTTCTCTTTTTTTCCCTTTTTTGTGTGATTCAAGACTTTACATATTAGTTACCAATGTTTCATAATTCATAGCCTAAGTAGATTACTAATTCTATAAACATGAGGCAATATATAAATCAAACTGGAATGTTTTTAAAATAAAAGCACGTAACTAGTATTAAAATTATCCTAAACTTAATCAGGCTATGCAAATCCAATAAGGTCAAAATTTAGCATTCCTTCATTAACTTATGCATGAGAAAATAAAGAAAAGAAATCAAGTATAAAAGTTGAAAAAATAAAATAGCAAACTTTTTAATTTTTTTTAAATTTTGATTTTTTTGAAGACTTATACCTTAAAAAAAATTCAAAATTTCATCCCCAAAAGATATAATTTCTCTCCCCCCCCCCAACACACACATTTATATGAGACATTGTTCTCAATGGCTCAAGAAAAAGAGCAGAAAACAAATAAGCAAAAGGAAAAGAATACTCTCCTAGTATGAAAAACGCATCATTGAGGTGGTGAAGGGAGGCGTTTTAGAATCTAGTGGAAGAGAATAGTGTGTTGGACACTAGTGCACTCCAAATGATCCATCATATGATCTATACGGTCAAGGCTATGCATCACTCACTACACTTTAGGTATAACAGATTTCTCAGGCTCACTTGGTTGTTAAGAAGGTTGTTGCTCATTTGGCTCAACATCCTCAATTTGTTGTGAAAGTTCACCTCTGTCGCTTGGTAATATTGACTATCATATAATATCTCCTTCTTTAATAAAAGGTTAGAGTGCTACAATAAAATACTATCGAAATTTCCATGGCTAGGAATTCATGTTAGATTATTGGCCAAAACATTAAAAGCACAAAATGTCTAGTAAAGGCAATAATAATATCGCCTAAACCAAGTGTAGCTCTAGGATATCTAATGGTGTAAAACATATGCCTAAAAATAAATGCAGAAGTGCAAACTCTAGTCCTAGAATGCATATGCCATAATAGAAATAATTCAACCTTAGAAACTTTATTACTATCTAATTTTCTAAATATCACATGACACATAAACTTGTGAAAGAGAGTAGTACAAGAATCTTTTGTAACTCACTGTTGAAGCATTCCTAGGGTTATAATGGGGCTCTCCTATCAATAATTGCCAAATTTCATCAACATTAAAACTATCAGGTACATTTCTAGCTCTTTATAAAAAGAGTATAAAAATTCTTCTCATGGTTTGGTGAGTAACTACAAACAATTTGCCTAATAATCAAAATTTCATTTTACTACAATCCTTATTAATTAGCAAAGTCCTGTAAAACTCTATAATTAGCTCTATGAAGTGAGGGTTTGTTAGAGATGTACCTTAAAGGCAATCACCTGGGATACTTGATATACAAATTAATTATTTAATAAAGTTATTTTCATTATATGGTATTGATATAGATCCTATACTATTTTATGAATTCCTTAGTATACAACACAACATGAGAGAAATCATGATGAGATTATGATTATGAGATCTTTATCATGTGTAACTGTGTTGATATCTAAATGATCCCTAGTCATAGAATTAACAAGATGAGACATTGTTAATCTGGATAGAATAGCACTTGTTGAACTTCTTGATTGGGTCAAACAATTAATCTCATAGACTATAGCATAAGATATTTAGAGTTAATATATGGATGCTTGCTAGAGTAGTCAAGTACAATGAATGACCTAGCTTTGAGATAATCACATGGATTATCTATTTAATGTTAGTGGTAGTCTTCTGAGAGGTCATTTATAAAGTGGTGATTGGGTATAACATAAGATATTCAAAGATAGTTAAGTAGTTAATAGAGGATTCACCACTCCTGATATAAGGAGAGTATACATATGGCCTCTTGTGAAAATCATTACTTAAAAATCCTTGGTCGAGGTGGACATATCTTGATGATAGTCTTCAAGTACATATCTAATAGAGTAATGAGTCTCATATACAAGAACAAATATCATATGGATTTGATTTAACATAGTCTAATGGGAGTTGACACATAGTCCATACTCTAAACCAAATGAAGTATAGCATGGTGAAAGGATGAATTCCACAATAACTATCTATGAAAAGGTTTATAGTCAAGCCACTGATCATGTTGTATTGGTAGATACCACTAATGATTTGCTCAGAATAGTGTGATGATTTGAGTTGTCAACATAATCAGGAACCTAATAGGTCACACATATAAAATATTTAAAGAACATATGAAATAGGGGTTTGGATTGGATCCAGATGAGAAGAGAGTGAAAACTTAGGGTAGAGACATTTCACAGTCGCAAATGTTGATTTTGCAGTCATGAATGGTATTAATCGTAATAATGTGTTGCGGTTGTTATTGCCTATTGGCAATCACACAAAATGTTGCCATGGTTGCTAAATGCTTGACCTAATATAAACGTCATTTAATTAGGATAACTCATGGTTGCGAATATGGATTCATGATCATGAGTTAGGGCGGTGCAACCATACCTATTTTTGTTTGAAAAGCATGGCCAAGGGATTTATTATCCTTAACCCCAAATAGGATTAAGGGACATATAAATACTTCCCTTTAGGGCATTTTTGCAGTAACCTCTATCAAGAGAGATAAGAGTTATCTCTCCCAAACACTCTATCTTTCTTACATTGTTGATCTTCCATAGCTAGCACCTTGGATCATCAACCACCTATTACCTTAGAGGTTTTCTTCTTCATCCTTTACATGGATACTCTTAAAGACAATCCTAGCTTTGGATTGTTATAGTTTGCTATAATCCAACAAGAAGAAAAACTCGCAAATCATGAATTGATTCTTCAAGGGTAATCTTTTCATCCATTTGATGGTTTGTATCCAATTTTGATTTACATAGGCTTCATCTATGGGTTTGGGTTAAATAAATTTTTATTCTTCCACTATATAATGTATGAGATACATGATTTAAAACCCCAAGGTTTGTCATTGTAATGAAATTTTTCCAACCAAAGTGCCTAGCATATGCTTTCATGGAGTCTAAAATATTAAATTGCTCTAAAGCATCAAATCAAAGAATCTATATGCAATTAAAGTTCTATTTATATTGTTCATACCTTGCACCTTCTTCATTAGAATAAATTGGAAAAGAAGCATCATACTTGAAAGAAATTTCCATTTCTGCATTTTTTGAAGCTTCCTCAGCATTATCACATGTAGCTTCCTCATCCGCATTCTCATTACATGGTGGGGGAGTTGGGCCATGCACGCGTGAAGACTCTTCATGCCTCTATAATGAGCTTCTTGTCCTAGGCAAATTGATTTTGTTAAAAATTGGTATATAGAGGCCGAACTTGTGATGGGTTTGTGCTAATTTGGGCTAAAAATGAGAATTAAGGAAGAAATTAGGAGTTAGGGTTTGTGGAAAGTTGAGAGAAAAATGAAGGAGAAAAGAAAATATGGTGGAGGAATGACATAATCGTGAGAAGTGGAGAGGTATCTGCACATTTTAAAGCATTATGTGAGCAATACTATAAGAAAAACCAAGTGTCACACATGTGAGCAATGCCTCACATCCATGACACATTTACTTACCTTAAGGGTGTCACATGTGTGAGGATTCCTCACATTCATGACACCTTCTCGCCTTTCTTGGATGTCATGTGCATGAGGGATCCTCACATCCGTGACACTTCTATACGCTTAGGCGTGTCTCAACTCATTGTTTTACTTATTTGAGCAAATCTTTTCTTCGATTAATATATTCCCTAAATACAATTTAGAGTTTGAATGTAAGTAGACATTCATAAACTAAACAAAAACTAAAATTGAAACTAAAAACTAGGAATAACATAAATAATTTGGGTTGCCTCATAAGAAATACCACATTTATTGTCTAGGTAAGATATTGTTGACTATGTGTCACCAACTCTATTTTTTAGTGCCACAACTCTATATTTTAGTTCCGCAAATTAATTTCAAACACAAGCTTATCAACCATAATAATGTAGGAACTATAACACGTCTTCACATAACTAGGAGCCTTCCCAATTATATGAAAGGATATTACAATGCATGAGACAAAAACCAATTACATTTAAAATTCATTCAAGCACCATGGCCATGTTGACTTTGATAAAAACATAAAATGAAGAACAATGTTGAAATTAAAATTTAAATATCAAATTAATAAAATATTAGGGCTGACATTTGCCCAATTGTTTATAAAATAATGACTAGTTACACGATTACATATTTTTTTTAAAAAAAAACTAAAAGCATGTACAGAAGTAACTTATTCCATATTCCTAAAAACAAAAGAAAACAAAAAGTGGTATATCACCAACCTCGAAATGTTTGTCATTTACTCTTCTCTTGGGGGTTTTCTCTATCCAACTCTATGTACGGCTTCAAACTGTGTGTGAGAGACAAAACACCCATGCATTAAGCTTATCTCACTTAGTGGTACATAACAACATATTAAAGATAACAAGTGTATGCATGACCATTAACTTTGCATGGAAATATATGTATGCATGAACATATTAATCCCATCGCATACTTTAAGGTTATACTTCATAATGCAAACATGCCATAACTTACTAATTATTTCCATTCTTATATATATATATATACACTCACATACCACAATATTGCTCTTACATCTTAAACAACCATACAAGGTTATTAGTAAATTATTTTGTTTAACATTATTGCCCACTAACTCTAGACAAAACTAGAATAGATACAAGCAATTTATAGCTCTCACCCGAGCTACTCAGGACACCTGCTTGATGAATAGGGATTAAATCCATTTCATCTCCAAGCGAGCTAACTAGAGCCTTACACTTAATAGTACAACTCTCGTTCCTGTATTGGACAACATAGGCCTCTTAGTACCATAAAACCCTTAATAACATATCATCCCTTCTAGCTCTAGTCCTAGTTAGAGTATTGGGCATAATAATTCTCATTTAAATATCAAGTTTCTCATCATTATATATGAATCATACACATTTAGAATCTCAATATGCATTCTCTTGCAATACCAGCTCAAATGCACATTTTTCTCATTAAAACAACCATGATTTAATTAAACAAGAAATTCAAAAATCAACATACAAGTTATTCAAGGCCATGAATATTAATTCACACCCATGAAACACCTTTTGCACAAGTATAAAGGTTGGGGGTCTCAGAGTTCCAGCTTCACACTCCACTCTTCTTCCTTCCAATCTTTTCTTTTAGCTAATCTTCATTTTTCTCTAATTTCCTTACTAGATTAGCCATTAACCACTTGATTTTGGTGAGTTTGAGCAAAGGGATGGGTAAAAAGGTCTCTAATCTCTTAAAGGGTGAAGAAAACTAGGGTTTGTTCTATCAAAAATAGAGAATAATAAAGGGATGTTCACTTTTATATGTCATGATTCACAATTGTGACTAATCGTTCACGGGTATGAATCATTAATCACGGGCACATGGCAAGTCATTACTCAAACTTGAAATGTGTTAAACATTCAATCCCTAGATGTGACCAAATGTTCATGAGCATGAATCACCTTTATATACATTTTTTTTCTCTTGTTTATTATCTTTCCCTCCAATGACTTAACTCCTAAACTCAAACACTTTGTTTATTAACAACTTTACATCCATATAACATCTATACCCTATTTTATAGACATGACAGTTCTTCGCCCCTAAGAAAATTTTGTCCTCAAAATTTTCACTTAATGGTTTATCAAAAAATAGCTATGGATTTTAAGCTCGCATGATTTCTTCATTCTCCTAAGTGGCTCCTTCGATAGTGTTATTCTTTCATAGCACTTTCACTAAAGCCGCTCTTTTTCTTCTCATGCTAAGATCTTTACTGGTTTTTCCTCTTATGTTATATCAGGATGTACCTTGACTATGTTCCTAGTAATTACATGTGCTAGATCCAATCTGTATCTCTAAAGTATTGAGACATGAAATACATTGTGAATTCTTGCTAACTCCGAAGGTAAGATAAGCCTATATGCAACTAGCCCAATCCTTTCAAGAATCTTATATGGTCCAATAAAATGAGGACTTAGTTTCCCTTTCTTTCCAAAACAAAGGACCTTTTTCCATGGAGATACCTTAAGAAAGACTTTGTCACCCGTACTATATTTGATATCCTTTCTCTTTAAATCTACATAAGACTTTGGTCGTTCCAATGCAACCTTATCCTATCTCTGATGATTCTGACCTCTTTTTCTGTATCTTGCACTAACTCAATCCCTATAAATTTTCTCTCACTAAGCTCCATCCAATAGAGAGGTGTCTGATACTTTTGATAATAAAAAGCCTCGTATGGCATCATGCCAATGCCGAACTGATGACTGTTATTATATGCCAACTCCATAAGAGCTATGTACTTCTCCCAACTTATGTCAAATTCCGAAACACAACACCTCATCATATCCTCCAAAATTTGAATAACTCTCTTTGATTGACCATTTATCTAAGGATGAAAATCCATATTGAAATTAAGTTTGGTTCCTAAGGCCTTTTGAAGGCTAACCCAAAACTGTGAGGTAAACCTAGGATCCCTGTCTGGTATGATAGATAGGGGCACCTGATGCAACCTAACTATCTCACTCATGTATCGCTTCGCCAACATGCTTAAAAAGTAGTCTATCTTGATGGGTAGAGAGAGTCGATTTGGTTAATCGATCCATAATTACCCATACGACATCCCACTTTTCTAGGAGTCAAAGGCAACCTAATTACAAAATCCACTGTGACCCTTTCCTATTTCCACTCTGATATGGTAGTTAGTTGTAATAGACCCGAAGGCACATGATGCTCTGCTTTAACCAACTGATAAGTTAGGCACCTAGTAGTAACTCTATTATGTCCCTCTTCATTCCTGGCTGCCAGTACCTCTCCCTCAAATTTTGATACATCTTGTTGCTTCCTAAGTGCATGGTGTACTTAGAGTTATGGGCCTCTTTCATAATTCTCCATCTCAACTTTGTCACACTGGGCACACATAGCCTATCCCAAAAATGTAAGCTTCCACCTGTCTTAACTCAAAAGTTCATTTCTTGCCCTTTGAAACCATTTCTACAATCTTTATCAGCTTCGAGTCTTATTGTTGAACATTTTTTATAACACTTTATACCTTATACATTTGGATACCTCAATGTGACATATACCTGTATTAAGTAATCATACATGACATATGAATAAGATAAAATATTCTATTAACATCAGTGAGAGTAAATTTTTTTAATATCTTATATCCTCATTCAACAAATTCAGCAACTCAATTTTAGGGCTTAACCCATAAACTTTATATATCATATATGTCAATATCCAAGATATTATTTCCAGGTATTTTCTTTTAAGTTTACGAGTATGAAAATAGTCACACATACTAGTACAAACTCATTGAAATTATGCACATGAGAAAATTCAAGTCCAAAATATAGTTGATAATAAATCATGCTTTTATGACCTTTGTTCCATATCTTTTATATGTCAAACGAAATGAGATATTACTCTTATCTACCTAAATAATTATACAAATTGATGAGTTATGGCTCAGTGAGAATAACCATCAAATGAGATCTAAAGCACCAAACAATTTTTAATAGCAGATTATAATTGTACACAACACATACTTCGTATTCCATTTTATTCACCAATATCATTTAGATAGAAATAAAATTAAAGTATACAATCATTACTCCTTATGCTTATGCTTTTTCATTTTTTTTTTGTTGTGACTAAGCTAAATTGGCATTGTCTTGGGTTTCTATGTGAACATTTGTATTTGCTATCTAGCTTAATTATTTATTATATTTGCACATTTGTTAGGCCATAACAATCTACTTTTGCTATTCATTTGTATTTGATCATTTGTTTGGGGGCCTTACGCCTCTTCTTTTGCTATACAATGCTATTTAACTAGCCACAATGCCTTTTAAGTCCATATGCATATGCATTTGTAACTAATCATTCATAACCATCTTATGTCAAGATCAAATCAAGGCAATCAACACATTGCAAACAAATATTTATACGCACTAAAGAAATCATTTGATAATTATACTCACTTTTTTCCTTTGATTATGAACTTTAACTTATTGTTTATCCCCTTCTTGTGAGTCTCCAATTTTTTGAGCCTATTTGAAATAAAAAGCTTCACGGGACCTTGCCTGCAAGACCCACCCGTCGAGCAGGGACGAAAGTCGGCCTTAGTGATCCGACGGTGCCGAGTGGAAGGGTCGTCGCTCAACGGATAAAAGTTACAATTGATCAATACATTGCTAGAGAAATTTAATCTTAATATGATATAATCAAATAACTAATATATTTTTTTCTATATGGTAGTATGACCTTTCTTAAACAATCAACTTATAACTTTTTTCTACATTTTTCAAATTTATGTGATTCTTAATTCTAACTAAAGATAACATATAATTACATAACATATTCAAATTTCAAAGCATTTGGAGAATTACATAATATTTTGTTAATTTATAACTGTATTATGTCTTCTGCCCTTAGGTAGTTTTAGGACACCAATTTTGGTCCTTCATATCTTACAATATATAAGTCATATTATAGTGAAATTTTAGAGAAACTAAGATAGGTTAAAAGGTTAAATCTTTCATGCTTATAACTTTTATCAATTATGTCTCTAATGTCCTCAATTTATAAGAAACATCTCACTGGTCCATAATAGAGTTGACTTCTGGACCAATCTACCTTGTGAAAGCCATATCTCATACTATACATAACATATTAAGGTTAAAGTTTTACAAAAAAAATTATCTAAAACATAAACCTATAACTTTTATTTTTTGATTAATTTCATATTATGTCTATAAGGGGCTCAAAATGATCAAACAATTTATTGGACCTGCATAAGGCACTAAGCATGTAGCTCAAACTATAAAACAGTCATGGTTTCCTTCACCATAACTCAACATCCACAAAATATATGGAATTGAAATTAGGTATAGAAATAGATAGCACATGTACATACAACTTTCATGTTTTGTACTTCATCTATTTTGCCTCTATAATCATCAAAATAAGAAAACACATTAGTGTATCCAGTTGAAATCCGAACTAGAACCAACCCCAATCAAGAGAAGATTTTTCTTCATATATATTAAATAATTCAAAACTATTTAATAGACATAAATAAGACAAAAATATACAAATTTCATGTTTTAAAATTTCCAAGAATCAGTCTCTATAAGCATCATAATTGGAGTTCAAAACGTTCCTTATTTATAGACCCTAAACAACTCTTACTAAAATTAGCACAATAAAAATCAATTACTTGCCAACAATCAGCTTGATAAAGCCAAAGTTTTTGCAATTCTCAAAGTGAAATAAAGAAAGAAATAAGATTTTTATAGTGATAGAAGAAGAAGGAATGGGGTAGAGGATAAGAATGGATAAGGCCATTGATTCCCCCTTTTTGTTTCTTCTTATCCATTTCCTTTTTTTGTCCTTTTTTTTGTCTTTTTATTTTCTTCTTTATTTATTTATTATATCTACACATATATTTAATTATGCTAGTAAGCACAAAAATAAAATCTAGTCCTTTTGTTTAATTTAATTAAATTAACTATATCATATTTCTATTATTTCAATCTAGTTATTCTACTCACTTAAATTTTAATTTCATGTTATCCTCAACTAAATTATAAAATGGACACGTGTAAGTCGACACAATTGCAAAATACTTGGACACGTAACTAGTACGTGTCATGAACTTCTCCTTATAAAAATATATATTGAATGCACGGGATCAAGTGAAATATAAGCAAGACGTATATGCCTAAATGAAATGTATATGGGAAAAGTCAATGATGTTACAATTTTCACCTCTGGATTCAATGTTAGCTAAATATAAAACTTTGTCAAAGACTTTCTACTCAATGCATTTGCTACCACATTAGCTGTAACATCCTTGACCTTCCCCATATGCATTTCATCGAACATAAGCATCTTGCATACAATTCAATTGAACACATGAATTTCATACGTATTTCTATAGGAACAAGTTTATGACACGCACTAGCTACGTGTCCTAGTATTTGGCACTTGTATCGAGTCGCACTTGTGTAATTATAACCTAAATGAAGATAACAAAGCATTAGAAATAAATTGAATAAGGTGATTAAATTAAACTAAGAAAAATGATTAGATTAAGATTAGTAAACAATTACATTGTTAATTTAGTTAAATCGAGTCAAATGATTAAGTTGTATTATTGTGTGAATTAATGGAATTATAAATATATGTAAATAATAATAATAACAATATAAAATAAAATGAAAATGAAACAAAAGAGAAATATAAGAGAAGAGAAATGAGAAATGAGAAGAGAAAAGAGAAGAGAAAAAGAGAAAAAGAGAAAAGGACAAAAAACAAGTTGGCTTTATCTTCATATATCTTTCCCCATTTCTGCCTCCTCACTCCAGCCCGACTTCTTCTTCAATTTCCTCCATTTCAGACTTAAATTCTTCCTTGTTTCACCTATTTTTTTAAGCTAATTGATCCCTTTCAAGGTTGTTCTTGGTAAGTAATCAATTCTTATTGCTATAGGGTTGATTTGAGTTGCTTAGGTTCAATATTAGGCACTGAATTGCACCCCGATTTTGATATTAATAGAAATTGATTCTGGAAATGTGTAAAACACAAAAGTTGTTCCTTTATATCTTATATTTGTGGATATGTAAACATTTTTGAAATATGTAATGTATAGGGAGAGATATTCCCTTCGTACTGAAACTGGTCAGGGTATAAACCCTAACCAAGTTAGCTACTGTGTGGTTTGATATCGAATATGATAAAGCCCTTATTTGAAGTCTCTCAAAACATAAAAGTTGTAGATATATGTGTTTTGTATCTGTATACAAAATATCAGGTTCATAGGTCTTGTAAATGGGGGGTTATGGTGAATGGAACCATGACTGTTCCATGGTTTGAACTGCCTACTGAGTGCCCTGGGCAGATCCAGTACATAGGTTGGCTAATTTGAGCTTGTTAGAGCTACATTCTGTAAATTATAAAAAGTAAAAGTTATAGGTATATGTATTAGCTAAATTTTGGTACTAATTTTAGCTTAATTTGTTATCTATAGACTAAGTTATGGCCTTTGGAAGTCATACTGGTCCGGAAGCCAATTCTATTCTGGAACAGTAATATGTTTGGTATAATTAGAAGACCTTAGAGACATAATTGGTAAATGTTGTAAACATGAAACATGTTCCATATGAACCCATATAATTTTCTGTAAAGTTTCATTAAAATAGAACTTATAGAGTGTAAGTTATGATGAACCCAAATGAGTACCCTGAAACTGCCTAAAGGAAGAAAACAAGGCAGAAAACTGAACACTCTTAGAAATTCCACCAAATATTATACAATGATCCAATTGGTCTGCAATTTTAATATGTACTATATATATGTGTTATTGTTAATTAGGAACAAGAATCAGAGTAATTGGTCAATTATAGAAAAAGTTATAGGCTAAACAGTCCCATAAGGTCACACTGCCTCATAGGAAAAATCTTAACTATTGACACGAACAATGCATATTAATTTGTTTAAGCCACATTAAGTCTCTCTAATCATGATTTAATCGATTATGTTTTCATATTAGGCTCGCAACATATTAGAGAACCACAAGGAGCGGATAGACAATAAGTTAGGGGTCGGAATCAAAGGAGAACGGTGAGTCTAATTATCGATTGAATTCTTTAGTGCAAATGAATGTTGCTTGCTATGTGATTCATGTGATTGTCATGATTGGTCCTTGATAATGTAATGATGGATAATTTGTGACATTGTGGTACATATAAATGGTATACTTGTGGTATATTTGAGGTATATGTTTGACAAATGTGATATATATACATGGTACATGTATAGTATATACAAGGTGTATGCTTGACATATGAGGTATATAGGGAATATATGTATGTTGTATATGATAAAGATGCAATGGTTGATGAATGCGTAAATACAAGTGCATATGCATATGGGCTAAAAAGGCGTTGTGGCTAGTTAATCGACATTGCAAAGCAAAAGAAGAGGCCTATGGCCCAACAAATGTGCAAAGCAAAAGAAGAGGCATATGGCCCAACAAATGTGCAAATGAAACAAATGATCAAGCTAGCTAGCAAATGCAAATGCAAATGTTCACATGGAAACCCGGGGCAATGTTCGTTTAATCTGGTCACAACAAAATAAAATGTACAAGCAAAGCATAAGTAAATAACAATTATTGAATACTTGATTTTATCTATATTTATATGTTATTGACTGATGAATGGAATGGAATACATGGTATATATTGGAATTGTGATTTATGACTATGAGTTGTTTGGTACTTTAGAGCTCATTGGATGGTTATTCTCACTGAGCCGCAACTCATCAATTTGTATCATTTTTCAGGTAAAGAGAAGTGATAGCTCATTTTGAGTAGCGTATAAAAGACATGGAGCACAGGTCACTGGCCGAGCCTCATCACTCTCTCTCTCCTTGCATTCCACACAAGCATGAAAATATGTCATATGTGTTTTTTTTGTATTTACGTGCTTGAATAGGTATAGTTATTTTGGAATGAGTCTAAATATGTATAAATGAAATCAACTCGAAAATACTTATGTGAAAAGTTTATGTTTTGATATATGTGATATATTATATTGTGGTGAAAACCTCAGTGTTAACTTTGCAAAGTCAGTGAATAATATTACAGGATATGAGACTTGCAAGTCATTGAATGAAATTATAGGATATGAGACTTGCAAAGTCATGGAATTATATTACAGGATATGAAAAAAAATTTACTACTATTGTTAACAGGGTATTTTACCTTTCCAGTACGCCATGTATGATTACTTGATATTTGGATAGGTTATACTAAAATGCATAAGATGTGGTGTTACATTAGCTTTGTGCAAATGATTGTCAATGATACAATTATAATCCTTAATCAGCTCAAACCATTTTTGTTGCCTTATTCAACACCCACTGAATAGGGAGATATTTTAAGTTCTTATGGTTGGTAAACATATAGCACTTCTCCCAATAAAAGTAGTGTCACCATATTTTAAAGGCAAAAACAATTGCTGCCAGCTCTAAATTATGGGTTCGATAACTCTTCATATATGGTTTAAGTTACCTAAAAGTATATGCCACCAAATTTCCTTTTTGCATCAAGACACAATCTAGCCCATTGTACGAGGCATCACTGTAGATTATGTAATCTCTATCGAGTATTGGTTGTGTCAGAATCAAAGCCTCTATCAACATACACTTGAGCCTAAGTCCATACTTCATATCTTTTCTCAACAAATATGTCAACAGAGAAGCGATTATCGAAAAACCTTTCACAAACCTCCTGTAGTACCCTATCAAGCATAGAAAACTTATGATCTCTATTATATTTTAGGGTGGCTGCCAACTCATGATCACTTCTATCTTATAAGGATCCATTCTAATACCCTTTGTTGACACTATGTGCCAAAGGAGAGAAACTTAATTAAGCCATAATTCACACTTAGAGAGTTTGGCATACAAGTGGTGCTCCATAAGAGTCTGCAAGATAATACTCAAGTGTTGTTGGTGTTCCTCTTTACTCTTAAAATATACCAATATGTCATCGATAAAAACTTCCAAAAACATATCCAAATCCAACCGGAAAATTCGATTCATTAAATCCATAAATGATGTAGGAGTATTGATTAGCCCAGAAGGCATAACCAAAAACTCATAATGGCCATATCTAGTTTTGAAAGCAGTCTTGGCAACATCTTCTCGCTTAATCCTCAACTGATGATATCTTGACCGTAGATTTTACCATCATGATCACAAGGGTCACCTTGCATGTTCCTTACCTATACCTACATACTAATAAAAAAGAATCCATATTAGAGTCATATAGGACAAAACCTATGTTGTGTGACATAACCCCTTTTCCCGCCTAGGTTCAAAACTAACTAAGCCTAAGCTCTTATATCACTAAATCTAATATCTCTTCATATAACTAGGAGCTTTCCCAATTATATGAAAGAATATTACAATGTATGAGACAAAAACCAATTTCGTTTAAAATTCATTTATGCACCATGGCCATGATGAGAACAATGCTAAAATTAAAATTAAAATCTCAAATTAATCAAATATTGGGGCTGACACTTCTCCAATTGTTTACAAAATAATATGACCAATTACAAAATTGCATGTCTTTACAAAAAATTAAAAGTATGTACTCAAGTAACTAATATTGTATTCCTAAAACCAAAAGAAAACAAAAAGTGATAAATCCCTAACCTCTAAAATGTTTGTCTTTTGCTTTTCTCTTGGGAGTCTTCTCTAGCCAACTCTGTGTACGACTCCAAACTGTGTGTGAGAGACAAAACACCGACACAGTAAGCTTACCTCACTTAGTGGTACATAATAACATATTAAATATAACAACAAGTGCATAAATGACCATTAATTTTGCATGGCAATATATATATGCACGAACACATTAATCTTGTCACATACTTTAGGTTATACCTTATAGTGAAAACATGCCACAACTTACTAATTGTTATATACACCACAATATAGCTTTTACGTCTCAAACAACCATCAAGGTTCATAATTAATTATTTTGTTTAACATAATTGCCCACTAACTCTAAATAGGACTACAATGGATATGGGTAATCTAAGGCTCTCTCCCGAGCAACTCAAGACACCCATCTGAGGAATAGAGATTATCCAAAGGAGCTCACCTGAGCCTTAGCCTTAATAGTGCAAATCTTGTTCCTATATTGGCTAACCTAGGCCTCTTGATACTATAAAACTCTCAATGACATGCCATATCTCCTAACTCTAATTAGGCATAATAATTCTCATTTAAATATCAAGTTTCTCATCCTCATACATGAATCATACATCTATAGAATCTTAATATGCATTCTCTTGCAATACCAGCTCAAATGCACATTTTTCTCATTAAAATATTCCAAGATTCATTTAAACAAAAAATTCAAAAATCAACATATAGGTGGTTCATAGCTAAGAATATTAATTTATGCCCTTGAAACACCTCTTTCACAGCTTGTCTAACGGTGAGCCATATGTGACACATCCCGTGATCGCTTGTGTCCAAGATCACCATATGTTCCATGCCCATGATCCATTGATCACGCCAATGAACCATGGAGATTTTACAATAAATATGCTTAAACACCACCTTTACCCTTCCACATGCATTTCCTAAGGTTTACTAATGTAAACCACCCTAACAAAACTCATACCAACACATATTCATCCATTTTGCTTTCTAAAACCTTAGTTACATGCGGAAGAGGAAATCTAATCCTATTATTATAGCATTATGCTATAACTTCAAAGAAATAATCATTTATAAGTATATATCTCTTCCCAAGCACAACATAAATTACTCAACTTGGCAAAACCATCACATACTCATTAAAATGACATTTAATACACTAAACCACATTTATGACATGCTTAAACCATAAATGCATCATTTAACACTACCATATTATCACCTTTCATAAATTCAAGCATTAACTCAAATCAACCATCATACACTTAGTATATAAAACACATAAATGCATCAATTACTTTTAATATGGAGTTATGTACAAACTCACTCAAAAAGTAGCTTCAAGAAGTTGTTATTTATCCTTCCATGCCCTTTCTCTCTCTTGAGGGGGAGCTTCCTCTTTAACCATAGATCATAACACATAACAACATCCAACACAATATTAAAACCTAAGATTTACTAATAGTTCCAGCTTACCCTAACCCATATGTAACAAAAGAGGGGTTTTCCTAACTCAAACCCTAAATTAATCTTACCCAACCTCAAACGCATAAAAAAAACACTATCAAAGGAAGATCAAAATGGAGAAAAAAGGCTACTTACCTGAACCCACGAGTATAAAGGTTGGGGCTCTCATAATTCCAACACCATGCTTTACTATTCTTCCTTTCCAAGCTATTATCTTGGCTAATCTTCCTTTTTTCTTATATTTCCTCACTAGATTAGTTGCTAACCACTTGATTTTGGTGAGTTTCAGTGAAGGGATGGTTAGAAGAGTCTCTAATCTCTTGAGAGGTGAAGAAAACTAAGGTTTGGTCTCTAAAAAATAAGAATAATGAAAGGTTCATTTTTATATATCGTGATTCAATGCTATGACTGATCATTCATGAGCTTGAATCATCAATTAGAGGCATAGAACAAGCATTACTCAAACTTGCAAGATGTGAAACATTCGATTCACGGCCATGACCAAATGTTATCGGATGTTAATCACCTACATATCATTTTTTTCTCTTGTTTCTAATCTTTCTCTCCAAAGCCTTAACTCCTAAACTCAAACACTTGGTAATTAATAACTTTACATCCATAAAACATCTAGACCCTATTTTACAGGCATGACATAAACACTTATTTACAGTAGGCTTAGATAAGTCACATACATCAATTTCATGATTACACCCAATACTGACATGGTTAATTTTCTATGTTTAACATTAATATGGGTGTTAGTTGCGTCAATAAAAGGTCTACCAAGAAGTATTACTGAATTTTTTTCCTTTAGACTAGCATTATCAACATCCATGACCACAAAATCCACATGCACTTTTAACTTACCAATTTGTACCATAAGGTCTTCTACTATACTTATAAGAAGTTTTATTGAATCGTCTAATAAATTGAGGCTTTTTTTATTGGTTTTAATTCTCCTAAATCCAGTTGCTTAAAAACTGAGTATGGCATCAAATTAATACTAACACCTAAATTCAACATAGTCTTTGCTTTCAATCCCTCTCCTAAGGTAATGTCAATAGTGAGGCTCCCAAGATCTTTCTTCTTTTCAAGTAATGTTACTAGTGATGTCACTTTAGGTTCCTCCATCTTCTTTTTCATGTTAAAGGGCTGCTCTTTTAAAGACTTTACTGGTGGAGGTATTTTCTTGACAAAATCAAACAAATGTGAGTCATCCTTAACTCAAAAAATGTCTTACCCTTATTTTTTCCTTGTGTTTGAGAAAAGGTGACCTATAATGTAACACCCCCTCACCCCAGCAGCTCATGCCTGGATGAGGGTGTGCTACGCTGACTTCATCGGTTAAAATATCATTTTTAAAATTTGTATACATGAAAATCATTCATATATTTTTTTTCATTTACTATTTATTTACTTTGCATTATAAAAGAAATATAACATAAAAGTTAAACTACATTTTTATATAGTAACATGTCCTTTACAAAACATACTATTTATTTTACAAATACTACAAAATAAAATTTACAAGATAATATATAAAAGTTATGTGACCCACAATGGTTGAAATATGCTGCTCTATGGATCAGGTCACCGTTAATTATTTTTTCTATACCTGCGCGAGAGAAACTCTCACGCTAAGCCCTTGGCTTAGTAGTGCATATAAATAAGGCAATAAACTATTTTTAATATCACAAGCATTGTCATATAACAATTTATGATCAAATCATGAAAACATACATTTCATAATATTCTAGTATGCGTAACATCAATTGATTGTATCTCATTTTTGTTTAACATAATCAAATCATCATTCTTATTTATTTTACAATTCATGATTTCTTTTTTTTTTTTAATTTCAATAATTCGTTTATGTTCCAACACTCAATCATCAATTAATGCATGTCACAAAGGATACTCAATCATATTTTTTTTCCATGCAACTTACATTTCATAATTTTTATTCTTTTATATCTTATATTTATTTTACTCTCTCAACTCATTATTATCCATAGCTTTTCATTGCCCACAACACTAAATCTTCTTTTTATCCATGTCAAAATTCGTAATTCCATTTTTATTTTCAATAATTCATTTATGTTCCATAACTTCTTTATTTATGTTTTCAATTATGCCCAAGACACTCAATCATCTTTTTATTCATGTCACAAATCATAGTTCCATTTTTATTTTCAATAATCCATTTATTTTCCATAACTTTTTTATTTACTATAACCTTTTTATTTATGCCCAAAATACTCAACCATCTATTAATGCATGTCACAAATCATACGCAATCATTTTTTTTCCAGGCAACTTACATTTCATAAATTTTATTCTTTCATATCTTATGTTTATTTTACTTTATCAAATCATTATTATCCATAGCTGGTTATTGCCCATAACACCTATGAACCACTGACTAGGATAACGAAGTTGCCATCCAGGCACTTAGTAGTGCCACTCGGGCAATATGATGTGCGCATATAAGTGTCATCACTGGCATAGATAATCGTGCCAAACTCAGCATAGATAATCGTGCCATTACTGGCGTATATAATAATGTCATCTCAGGGTAGATAACAGTGCCATTACTGTTGGGTTTTGAAGAATGAATCATATTCAAAAATGCAGCAAAAAATAAAATTTTTCAAAACCCAAAACAAAAGATCATACTTGTACCATTAAAACTAATTTATATAAATGTAAATGTTAAAAATTATACCTTGTAATTTTTATTTGTTCTTCAAATCTTCATTTTGTTGGGTTGTAGCAAACTACAACAATCCAAACTAGGATGTCTCTAATGATAATCCATGCGAAGAATGAAGAAGAAACTATCAAGAGAAATGGTTTGAACAAATTCAAAGTGCTAACTTTGAACAAATATTTTTTTTCACAAAAAAATTTTCATGTCTATTTTCTACCATTTGATGTCTTTTTTATTTGAATCAAATTCAAAAATAAAATGAAAAGTCAAAAATGGAGAAAATGGAAACAAATGAATAGTAATTGGCCATAATTAGCCTAATTAAGGCCAAAAACAGTCGTTGGCCAACGGATGGGAAGCTGCAGGTGCGCTGGGAAACCCAGCTGGCCCACAAGGCGGGTCAGTAGCCTGCGTAGCCCGTGCGGGCCCATGACAGTTCCCAACGATTTTTTCGAAGGATCTCATCGCGATCCATCCTAAAATAATTCTCTCACATTTTGGATCATATCCAAGACCATTTTACTCATTCTCCATATCTTCAGTGCGTGTGACCCATTAAGTTCCCGGTTATGTTAGCCACTTAAATTAACAATTAATTGAAGCATGTCATGAGCAGTATCTAGCAACACATCATGACCCCCAATTCACCAGAAAGTCAGTGGTTTGACTATGAACCTTTCCATAGACAATTTCTATGCAATGATTCCTTTCACCATTCTATACCCCACTTGGTTCAGAGTATGGACATGTGTCAACTCCCATTAGACTGACTACGTCACGTCTAGTCCAAGTAATGTTAGTTCTTGTCTTTAAGGCTCATTACTCTATTGGATATGTCATTGAAGACTATTTTTATGACATTTCCACTCCAACCAGAAATTCCTGAGTAATGACCACGACAAGAGGCCATAGGTATACACTCCTTCTATCATGAGTGGTGAATCCTTTGTTGGTTACCCAATTACCTTCGAATACCTCAAGCTGTATCCAATCACCACCCTATGAGCTACCTCTCTGAGGCAATAAGGAATAGTGTCAAAATACAGAATCAATATTCAAGATATCCTTGAATACCTCAAGTCTAAGGATACTTGCACCATTGCTATGATGAGACTATCATTGACATTTGAATAGATTATCCATACGATTGTCTCATAGTTAGTCATCCAATGTACTTAGCTACACTTAGCAAGCATCCACATGTTAACTCTAAACATCTCATGTTTATAGATTATAATATCTACTACTCGATCCAATCAGGGAGTGTAATATGTGCTAGTCTGTCTGGATTAATAATGTCTTGTTTCATTAATCCTATGACTATGGATAATTTTGATACTAATATAATTACACATGATAAGAATGTTATGTATCATGATCTCATCATGATTTCCTTCATGCTATGTTATGTATCAAGGACTTCATTAATTGATTTAAGATCACTTATCAATTCATATATCAAATGAACATCAAATTAATGAAAAAGCCTTTTATTAATCAAATAAATTTGTACAATAAGTGCTAAAGGTGATTGCATTTAGAGCACTCCTCTAACAAGCTCCCACTTGCACTAAAGCCAATCGCCTTTGTATTTAATTCCATAGGCGAGTACATGAGAATCATATTTCTTTTGGGGAAGTGGCTTAGTTAAAGAATCAGCAATATTCTGATCAGTGGGCAATCTTTCTATCTTTACATCATTCCTACCAATGATTTCTCTAATCAAATGGTATCTTCTGAGTACATGTTTGGATCGCTGATGAGACCGTGGTTTCTTTGCTTGTTCAATGGCTCCATTATTATCACAATACAATTGTATTGGATCAATAATGATGGGAACCACTCCAAGTTCTGTGATGAATTTCCTTATCCAAACTGCTTCATTTGCTGCTTTAGAAGCATCAATCTATTTTGCTTCGGTTGTGGAATCAGCAGTCGTTTCCTGTTTGGAACTCTTCCAACTAACTGCTCCACCATTTAGTGTGAATATATAACCTGACTGAGATTTTGAGTCATCCTTGTCAGATTGGAAGCTAGCATCGGTATACCCGCTCACAGTAAGATCTCCATCACCATATACCAAGAATACATCCTTAGTTCTTCTTAAGTACTTAAGGATATTCTTGATAGCCACCCAATGACCCTCACTAGGGTCTGATTGGTATCTACTCATGACACTCAGAGCATATGATACATCAGGTCTTGTACATATCATAGCATACATGATTGATCCTATAGCTGAAGCATATAGAATCAAACTCATGTGTGTCCTCTGATCTTGTGTCTTTAGGCACAAAGACTTTAAGGGAGTAATCCCATGGATCATGGGAATATATCCCCTCTTGGATTGCTTCATGCTAAACCTCTTTAGCATCTTATCTATGTATGCAGACTGTGAAAGACCAAGCAATCTTTTAGATCTATCTTTATAGATCTTTATCCCTAAAATATAGACTGCTTCTCCAAGGTCTTTCATAGAGAAATTCTTGGATAACCAAATTTTGACTGATTGTAAGGCTGAGACATCATTTCCCTTTAACAATATGTCATCTACATATAACACAAGAAATACGATTGCACTCCCACTAACCTTCTTGTAAACACAAGGTTCATCCGGATTTTGTAAGAAACCAAACTGTTTAATTGTCTCATCAAACAGAATATTCCAACTCATGGATGTTTGCTTTAATCCATAAATGGATCTTTGAAGCTTACATACCTTTTTGGCATCTTTGGATATGAAACCTTCTGGTTGTGTCATGTACACATCCTCAGTCAGATTTCCATTAAGGAAAGTTGTTTTCACATCCATTTGCCATATCTCATAATCATAATGAGTAGCAATGGCTAGGAGTATCCTTATGGATTTAAGCATAACTACTAGGCTAAAAGTTTCATCGTAGTCAATTCCTTGTCTTTGACGATAACCTTTAGCAACAAGTCTATCATTATAGGTAATCACATTACCATCCATGTCAATTTTCTTTTTGAAAACCCACTTCCACCCTATAGGCTTTATTCCTTCGGGTTGGTCAACCAAAGTCCATACTTGGTTTTCATACATGGAATCCATTTCTGACTTCATGGCTTGAAGCCATTTGTTAGATTTTGAACTATTCAGAACCTATTCATAGGTTGTAGGCTCGTCATTTTCTATGAGCAATACGTCGTTCTGTTCACTAATGAGAAATCCATATCTCTCTGGAATAGTACGTATCCTACTTGACCTACAAATCTCTTGTGCTTCAGAAGATTGAGTTGTTATATCATCTTTATGAGTAACAAGCACGGGTTCAAGCAGTTGATCAGCATCTGTTTGAGCATCTTGAACTTCCTCAAGTTCAATTTTGCTCCAACTATCTCCTTTTAGAAGGAATTCTCTCTCTAAAAAGATAGCATCTCTTGAAACAAAAACCTTTTGTTCCAAGAGGTGGTAAAATTGATATCCATATGATGCTTTTGGATATCCCACAAACAGACATCGGTCAGACTTAACTTCTAGCTTATCTGACATTGTCCACTTCACATAAGCAGGACAACCCCAAATTCTCGTGTAGGAAAAATGTGGGCCTCTTGAAATACCATATCTCATATGGAGTAACATCAACTGACTTTGAAGGAACTCCATTTAATATATAAATAACGGTCTCTAGTGCATAACCCCAAAAGGATTTAGGCAATTCCGCAAAACTCATCATAGACCTTACCATGTCTAACAAGGTTCGATTTCTTCTTTCAGCCACACTATTGTGTTGTGGCGTGTAAGGTGGAGTCCATTGAGATAAAATCCCATTATCCCTAATATAATCTAGAAACTCTTGGCTCAAGTATTCACCTCATCGATCTGATCGAAGTGTTTTAATACTTTTGCCAAGTTGTTTCTCTACTTCATTTCTGAATTCCTTGAACTTTTCAAAAGCTTCAGATTTGTATCTCATAAGATACACGTATCCATATCGTGAGTAGTCATCAATAAAAGTAATGAAGTAGATGAAACCACCTCTGGCGTGTGTAGACATTGGACCACATACATCTGAATGTATTAAGTCTAAAAGTCCATTAGTATGTTCACCCTTTCCCTTAAAGGGTAATTTAGTCATCTTGCCTAGTAAATAAGATTCTCATGTGTCATATGATTCATAATCAAATGACCCCAAACTACCACTTTTGTGTAGCTTAGCCATGCGTTTCTCACTTATATGACCAAGATGACAATGCCATAAATAAGATGAGTTCAACATATCTTGTTTTTGCCTTTTATTTTCATTGATGTTTAAAATTGGATTTGACATATCTAATATGTATATTCCATTGCATAATGTACCATTAGCATAAAGAATTCCATTCAACATAATAGAACAACAATTGTTACTAAAAGCTAAAAGGAAACTATCTTTATTTAGACTTGAAACAGAAATAATGTTTTTAGTCAAAGAAGGTACATAATAACAATTTTCCAAATTTAATATAAGCCCACTAGGGAGGGTCAATACATATGTTCCTATAGCTAATGCAGCAACCCTTGCTCCATTTCCAATGCGTAGGTCTAACTCTCCCTTATTGAGCTGTCTACTGTTCCTTAAGCCCTGCATATCAGTGCATATGTGTGAGCCACAATCAGTATCTAATACCCATATATTATTATTGGAAACAATATTAATTTCAATGACAAAAATACCTGAAGTAGATGGGGCATCAGATGCCTTCTTCTTCAGGGACTCCAAGTAAGCCTTGCAGTTTCTCTTCTAATGGCCATCCTTGCCACAATGGAAGCATGTCCCTTTTGGAGCAATCTCCTTGGCCTTCTTCTTGGCCATGCCTCCCTTAGGCTTCATGGACTTCTTCTTCTTCTTCTTAGGGTTCTTCCTTTTAGAACTTGAAGAGTCCACCAACATCACAACCTTACTGTCCTTCTTGACAGATGGCTCAGCTGGTTTAAGCAAGTTAATCAGCTCAGGAATAGTGGTAGAGATTTGGTTCATCCTATAGTTAAGCACAAAATGTGAATAACTATCAGACAAACCGGTTAGAATTAAGTCAATACTTAATTCATGGTCCATCACAAATCCCAAGGTGGCCAACCTCTCAATATAGCCATTCATCTTCAATGCATATTGCACTGGAGATGTCCCTTCAACAATCTTTTTGCAAAAGAGCAACCTTGAAGTTTCGAACCTTTCAGAACGTGCTTGCTCATCCAAAAGCTCTCTTAGATGGTATACTATGGAATTAGCATCCATAGCCTCATGTTGCTTTTGCAACTCAGCTGACATAGTAGCAAGCATAATGCAGTTTGCCATCTCACTATCATCGAGATGCTTTTGATATGCCTTCTGAACATCTTCAGAAGCATTAGCAGCAGGGGAATTAGGGAGTGCCTCATCTAGGACATAGCCAATCTTTTTGGATTTAAGAACTATTCTCAGATTCCTTAGCTAATCCAAAAAATTGGGCCTAGTTAACTTATTTGATTCCATTAGTGATCGCAAATTCACACTTGTCATGATGATGATTCTAGCAACCTAGATGTAAAATAGAATATGTTAGAATGTACATAAAATGCATGTTTATTAGGTCTTTAATAAATCGCATTATGGCTCCCACTATTTTATTGCGAATCCATAGCCCTCACTATGAATCCGAGAGAACTTATATGGAAGTTCTCCTAGTGGGTCGATATCCAACTAGCTAAGAATAACCTTGAGACAATTCAACAAACTATCCTTAGTTTGGTTGGTAGGTATCTAATCCATACCAATTGCATTATTCATGCAAATATCGAATCTTGTGCTATCAATTTATTGATGTGTGCACATACATTGGGCTATCAACTCTTGATATGTGTACATCTCATGTATACAAACCCAACTTCACCTCCAATACATATTAACCTTGACGCAAATCCAACAAGTTAATAATATCGGTTAAGTCTAACCCATTAATCATGTAATCTAATTTCAATGGATTGAACATATTCTTATAGAGTGAGCTTGAGGCAACTCAACAACCCTAACTCTAGAAGAACTCTTGTTCTCCCCATATTAATGGAAGGCGTAAGACTTAATTGTTTATTTAGTGAGGGATTTCTTTGTTAAGTCCCATCAAGTTATTATTTCATGCTTTTTTATATCATACATTCATCACATTGATATATATAGATAGTTACATTAACTATATGGTATGATTATGGACATATTAAAGTCAATCTTTTGAGCCAAAGAGAAATTGACTAGGTCTTACCTAGGTATATGCATGAATTTACAACCCAAAATAGAAATCAAATTCCTATTTCTAAGTCTTCTTGTTTATGGTACCATCTTCTTTGCTTCTTGCTCCTTTGTATCTTCATTCTATCCTAATCCTATGTAATCTAATTACATATTTCAAATTATAGAAAACCTCAATTTACATTTGAGGGGAGTAAGATGACAAGAGAAATACATAAGAAAGAAAAAGAGGTAGGGACACGAAGGCCCTATTTACCATAAAGCAAAATAATTCCATACATGCTCAATCACATTGGGCCTAAGTCCATAATCATCCATCATGACTTTTCATACACCCCTAACATGCATTCTCTAATGCACAAAATAAAAATGACAATTTTGGATTTCAATTTGTAAATCGATTCAACACTTGAATTGAAATTGTCTATATGTGTTATTTCGGTTAATTTAATTTTGTATGTCATTTTAAAGTGGAATTTAATATTTAATCAAATTAAATTAAATTCCATGTTGCCATAAATATTTCAAAATTAATTCTCCATAAAATCAGAATACTATGATGTTAAAATTAAACAATTTAATTTTATTATACATACCAATTTCTAGTCATACTAGAATTACAATTGCACAAATTAAATTAATTCAAAATTAATTTCCAAAATTCCTAAAAATTTCTAGAACATCAAATCACCATTCTAATTATATTTAGGTCAGCTCAAGTTCATCAAATTATTTTTGGCACAAGCAAAAACAACTAAGACAAACGAACCAACACACTTAGACGCTCAAAATGACTAATTCGATATCTAGAATTTTTACAATTTTAAATGCTTGCAAACTAATTTTGGCATGTATCTAACATCAAAATAACATATTTTTAATCACATAAAAATTATTTCAAGGTGCAGAAAATAAAATAAATGCATAAAAAAAAATCAAACAAAACAGCCCCACCGGATAAGCTAAAACAGTCTCATTTTTGTATTTATTTTAAAAATTAATTAAAATAATTTTTAATTAATTATTGGACACTTATAGAGGCATAAAATATTCTCAATATTTCTAAATAATTTTTTTATAATTAAATTACAAGAAAAATACAACCAGCCCCATAATTAAGCCAAACAACAACACATGTTCATAAACAAGGTAATTTTAGGCATTTTTGAAATAAGTCCGAAATTAATTATTTGAATCACATTCAAATCATTTTTCAATCAAAATAATCATTCTTAATCATCTCATGATCAGATTAAAGAAAGATAAATATGTAAATTATATTTTACAAATTAATTTCAATTTTTCAAAACCTATTGATCCAAAATCATCAAAAACATGCAATCCCATTGCACTTTCAATTAAAATTACTTTTAATGGATACAAGGAGGCTCTGATACCAATGTTGGGTTTTGAAGAATGAATCAAATTCATAAACGCAGCGAAAAATAAAATTTTTCAAAACCCAAAACAAAAGATCATACTTGTACCATTAAAACTAATTTATATAAATGTAAATGTTAAAAATTATACCTTGTAATTTTTATTTGTTCTTCAAATCTTCACTTTGTTGGGTTGTAGCAAACCACAATAATCCACACTAGGATGTCTCTAATGATAATCTACGTGAAGAATGAAGAAGAAACTATCAAGAGAAATGGTTTGAACAAATTCAAAGTGCTAGCTTTGAAATGTTCTTAAGAGAATTTTTGTTGTCTTAAAAATATTTTCATGTCTATTTTCTGTCATTTTATGTCTTTTCTATTTGAATCAAATTCAAAAATAAGATGAAAAGTCAAAAATGGAGAAAATGGAAACAAATGAATAGTAATTGGTCATAATTGGCCTAATTAAGGCCAAAAACAGTCGTTGGCCAATGGATGAAAAGCTGCAGGCGCTCTAGGCCTGCTGCGGGCTGCTGCTGGTTGCGGGCCAGTAGCCTGCCTAGCCCGCGCGGGCCCATGACACTCCCGAACGGTTTTTTTGTGCGATCTCATCGCGATCCATCCTAAAGTAATTCTCTCAAATTTTGGATCCTATCCAAGACTATTGTAACACCACATCATATGCATTTAAGTATAACCTATTTCTGTAACAAATAATCACACTGCATGTTGGAAAGAGAAAATACCCTGATAACAGTGGTAGTAAATTTTTTTCATATCTTATCTTGTAAAATCAACTAATGACTTTACAAGTCTTATATCCTGTAATATCACTCAATGAATTTTCAAGTCAACATTAAAAACCACAATACGATATATCACATATATTAAAACATAAACTTCACATCCGAAGGATTACGGGTTTCTTCCATTTATACATTTCAAAACTAATCTAGAGTGATAATACATATTCAAACATATAAGTCCAAAATACAGATGACATGTTTTCATGCTCGTGTGGAATGCAAGGAGAGAGAGTGATGAGGCTCGGCCAGTGACCTGTACTCTATGTCTTCTATATGCTACTCAAAATGAGTTATCACTTTTCTTTACCTGAAAAATGATGCAAATTAATGAGTTGCGGCTCAGTGAGAATAATCATCCAATGAGATCTAAAGTATCAAACAACTCATAGTAATAAATCACAAATCCAATATATACCAAGTATTCCATTCTGTTCATCAGTATTATATAAGTATCAATAAAGTTGAAACATATAATCATTACTCTTTATGTATGCAAATGCTTTGCTTATTTCATTTTGTTGTGACTAAGTTAAACAGACATTGGCCCGGGTTTCCATGTGAACATTTTCCATGTGAACATTTGCATTTGCTAGCTAGCTTGATCATTTGTTGGGCCATAGGCCTCTTCTTTTGCTTTACAATATCGATTAACTAGTCACAACGCCTTTTAAGTCCATACGCATATGCACTTGTACTTAATCATTCATCAACCATTGTATCTTATCACATATAATATACATATACCACATATATACCTCATATGCCACACATATACCTTGCATATACTATATATATACCATGTATATATATTATATATGTCAACATATACCTCAAATATATCACAAGTATACCACTTATGTATACCATAATGTCACAAATTATCCATCATCATATTATCAGGGGCAAATCATGACAATCATATGAATCACATAGCAAGCAACAATCATTTGCACTAAAAAATTCAATCGATAATTAGACTCACATTTCTCCTTTGATTCTGACCCCTAGCTTACTGTCTATCTGCTCCTTATGGGTCTCCAATATGTAGACCAATATGTTGCGAGCCTAATATGAAAACATAATCGATTAACTTATGATTAGGGAGACTTAATGTGGCTTAAACAAATTAATATGCATTGTTCATATCAATAGTTAAGATTTTTCCTATGAGGCAGTATGACCTTATGGAACTTTTTAGCCTATAACTTTTTCTATACTTGACCAATTAATCTGATTCTTGTTCCTAATTAACAATAACATATAATTATATAACATATTATAATTTCAGACCAATTGGATCATTGTACAAGGTTTGGTTAAATTTCTAATTGTGATCTGTTTTTTGCCTTATTTTCTGCCTTTAGGCACTTTCATGGTACTCATTGTGGTTCATCATAACTTATCATATATAAGTCCTATTTTAATGAAACTTTACCAAAACTTATATGGGTTCAAATGGAACATGTTTCATGTTTAAAACTTGTATCAAATATGTCTCTAAGGTCTTCAAATTATAACAAATATTTCACTGGTCTAGAATAGAATTGGCTTCCGGACCAGTATGACTTCCAAAGGTCATAACTTAGTCTATACATAACATATCAAGCTGAACTTAGTAGGAAAATTTAGCTAATGCATATAGCTATAACTGTAAAGTTTTGAGAATTTACAGATTCTATATCTTACGAGCTCTAATTATCCAAAGAATTTGTTAGATCTGCCTGGGGCATTCAGTTGGCAGTTCAAGTCATGGAATAGTCATGGTTCAATTCACCATAACTCCAAATTTACAAGACCTATGAACCTGAAAGTTGGTATACAGGTACATAACACATATATCTATAACTTTTATGTTTTTAGATACTTCCCATAATGGCTTTAACATATTCAAATCAAATAATACAGTATCTAACTTGGTTAGGGTTTACACCCTGACCAGTTTCAGTAGAGAGAGGATTCTCTTCCTATATACCAAATCATGTGAAACCGTTTACATATCCATAAATCTAAGACCTAAAGGAAAAAATTTTGTATGTTTAACTTTTCCATAATAAATTTCTATGTGTATCAAAATCGGGGTGCAATTCAGTGTCTATTATTGAACCTTAGCAACTCAAATCAACCCTATAGAAATAAGAATTGATTACTTAACAAGAAACAACTTCCAAGGGATCAATTTGGTGAAAAAACTAGGTGAAACAAAGAAGAATTGAAGTCTAAAATGGAGGAAATTGAAGAAGAAGTCGAGCTGGAGAAGAAGGCAGTAATGGGGAAGAAAGATGAAGATAAAGCCAATTTGTTTTTTGTCCTTTTCTCTTTTTCTCTTTTTCTCTTCTTCTCTTCTCTTTTCTCTTCT
Organism: Triadica sebifera; assembly: GCA_023653625.1. Classification (NCBI taxonomy): domain Eukaryota; kingdom Viridiplantae; phylum Streptophyta; class Magnoliopsida; order Malpighiales; family Euphorbiaceae; genus Triadica; species Triadica sebifera. Next base: position 9,409,423 of record CM042898.1, on the reverse strand, counting down.
CATTTCTCTTTTCTCTTCTTTTTTATTTCTCTTTTGTTTCATTTTCATTTTATTTTATATTTTTATTATTATTATTTACATATATATGTAATTCCACTAATTCACACAATAATACAACTTAATCATTTGGCCCGATTTAACTAAATTAACAATGTAAATGTTTACTAATCTTAATCTAGTCATTTTACTTACCTTAATTTAGTCACCTTATTCAATTCATTTCTAATGCTTTGTTATCCTCATTTAGGTTATAATTACACACGTGCGACTCGATACAAGTGTCAAATACTAGGACATGTAGCTAGTGCGTGTCATAAACTTGTTCCTACGAAAATACGTATGAAATGCACGTGTTCAATTATGTTCAATGAAATGCATGTGGGGAAGGTCAAGGATGTAACAACTATTTTATGCATTCTCCATATCTTCAATGCGTGTGACCCATTAGGTTCCCAGTTATGTTGGCCACTAAAATTAACAATTAATTTAAGCAGGTCATGAGCGGTATCTAGCAACACATCATGACCCCCAATTGACCATAAAGTCAGTGGTTTGGCTATGAACGTTTCCATAAATAATTTTTGTGCAATTATTCCTTTCACCATTCTATACCCCACTTGGTTCAAAATATGGACATGTGTCAACTCCCACTAGACTGACTACGTCACGTCTAGTCCAAGTAATGTTAGTTCTTATCCTTGAGGCTCATTAGATATGTCATTGAAGACTATCTTTATGACATTTCCACTCCATCCAGAGATTTCTGAGTAATGACCATGACAAAAGGCCATGGGTATACACTCCTTCTATCATGAATGGTGAATCCTTTGTTGGTTACCCAATTACCTTCGAATACCTCAAGCTGTATCCAATCACCATCCTATGAGCTACCTCTCTGAGGCAACAAGGAATAGTGTCAAAATACAGAATCAATATTCAAGATATCCTTGAGTACCTCAAGTCTAAGGATACTTGCACCATTGCTATGATGAGACTATCATTGACATTTGAATAGATTATCCATATGATTATCTCATAGTTGGTCATCCAATGTACTTAGCTACACTTAGCAAGCATCCACATGTTAACTCTAAACATCTCATGTTTATAGATTATGAGACCTACTACTCGATCCAATCAAGGAGTGTAACATGTGCTAGTCTGTCTGGATTAATAATGTCTCATCTCATTAATCCTATGACTATGGATAATTTTGATACTAACATAATTACACATGATAAGAATCTCAATATCATGATCTCATCATGATTTCCTTCATGCTATGTTATGTATCAAGGACTTTATTAATTGATTTAAGATCACTTATCAATTCATATATCAAATGAACATCAAATTAATGAAAAAGCCTTTTATTAGTCAAATAAATTTGTACAATAAGTGCTAAAGGTGATTGCCTTTAGAGCACTCCTCTAACAATTATTGGCGTAGATAATAATGTCATCTCGGCATAGATAATAGTGTCTTTATCGGCTTCAATAATCATACCATTAATAGTTTTAATTTTCATCATACTCCCCCCCTATTTGGCATGCCAAACTATCCAAAGTTGGTTCTAGTTAGGTGTTATAGGGCTTGTACAATCTCATTAAAATTAATAGCAATTAATTTCACATGTTTCATGAATTTAATGTCTCAAAATAATCACATAATCACTCAATTAAAATAATATTTATGTAATATAACAAAGTTCTCATCATTTTACTCATTTCATTTCTCAACTCATATGATGTCCTGTCACTGACAGATTCTATTCTCTGTTTTAGACCTTAATTTTGGTCCTGTTACAATCTGAATTTAGTTACATAGTCTTCTCAACCATTTTAGATCTGGATCGTATCTTTAATATGCAACTTGAATCACTTAATTAAGAGTTTTGTATCAAAAGATATGATAAAATAAATACTGACTGGTCACTAACAATTCTCCCCAGAAATTTCTGGATAGATTCTAAGTCCAAAATTTATGAATTTTTCTAGACAATTACAGACATATTCAGATATTATGGTATGAATAACAATTATAGTGTTATGTCTTATCTTTTAAACCGAACAAAGTACACACAAATCCAAGCTCCTTAACTCAAGTTATAACAGTTTAAGTTCTTACTACTCATTACTAACAATTCTACCCAGAATTTCTGAACAGATTCTATGTCCAAACTTTATGAATTTGTTTGGACAATTACAGACATATTCAGGTTTTATGGTCTAAATGAAAGTTATAGCCCTACATCTTATCTTTCAAACCCAATAAATAACATGCAAAGTGAGTTCCATAAATTAATTTATAATAGTTTAAGTGCTCACTGCTCATCCATTTCCAGTAAAGAACATATCAACTAATCATATTCAATTTTTACCAAATTAAATCCTAGGTCTAGCAAACATGCATCCCAAGATTTTTCATCACCAAATACTATTAATTCAGACGCATCAACATGCCAAATAATTAAATCATGCAAATAAAAAAAATTCAAATAGGCTATTGCCTTAGGTTATGCACAAACCTCTCTTCTCTTTCTCTTTACTTCTCTTTCTCCTTGCCTTTGCTCATTTGATCTATCTCCTTGTTAATTTGAGTTCCTAAAATTTATAATTAGATTATTAAAACTTTATAAACCCTAATCTCTCTCTTTCTCCTTACTCTATTAAGCTACCTTGAGCATGAAAATGGAATTTTTCCTTACTTTTTTCTCTATTTTCTCACTTTCTTTCACTGGAATCAAGCTTGGCTATGGAGAAAAATGGAGGAAACATGGGCTGGTGTGGAGAACAGAATTTTCCTCAATGAAAATGGATAAGGAAGAAGAAGAAACAATCAAGAAGAAGAAGACAAAAGTCATTAAAATGGGGGACACCTAAGCTCACATTCTAGAAACCTTCATTAATGTCTCATTCATACACATCACTTGGCTAATTGTTGTATGCCATTTGGTGTGTGGTGCTTCAAGAAACGTGGGAGGCAATTAAAAAATAGCAAATTCTAGATATGAATAGATGAAGGAACAATTAAGAGAATAAAGACAAGCTATATAATTATGGGACACCTAAGCCAAATTCTAGAAGTCTTCATTAATGTTAAATTCATGGATGTTAATTGGCTTCTTAAAATTTGCCACTTGGTGTGGCCAGCCTCCATATTCATTTTATGTCCCAATTCATGCATTTAATTTATGATTATCCCAATAAATCCTAAAATATTTGGTAAATTGCAAATTAACCCCTAAACTTTTCAAAATTTGCAATTTAGTCCTTTACCGAAATTTAACATCTTTAAATATTTTAAACACATTTTTTATTATATTTCATACTTAATTGCCATTATTTTCATTATTTTTTGATAAAATCCAAATTTAGACTTCGGTCAAACCGACGAGTCGATTTAACAACTCGCGTGACTTAGGTCTAAATTAGCGGATATGACATATAAGGCTCAGTTGTGTTATGTAATTAAGGTGTGGAACTTCTTCTTTCTTTTCTTTCCATTTTGAATCTATCTTTAGAGACTTCAATTCCTTGTGTTCTAGTTAACGTTTACCTAAAATAAAATAATACTCTAAGTTAGTTATATAATTTACTTCATCATTATAGGTGTTACCATGCTTAGTTTTAGATTTAGCTTGTTTTATTTGGCTTGGTAACTTCATTTTTTTATTTTCTTGTACTACCTCTACTGTTTGGCCAATATGTACTTCCAGCCTTTTGAATGAAGATTCAATTGAATTAAGCCTTTTATATGTTCTCTCCCACTTGTCTTGAGTGGCAATCATGAAATTATGTATAAGGTATTTCTAAAGTTGGTTTTCAAGATACACTAGCATGTCTAATTTGGTTTGGGTTTGGGCATGAAGGCTGATTTTTAAGGCTCTTGGTAATGATACTGTGAATTTGGATTTTAGTTTTTGAGGACATGAGGTGGGTTCAGATCATAATTTCTCCATGAAATGTTAGGATGGGTCCTCTAGTTAAGGTTATAAGTGTTTAATTAAGTATTATTTTGTTACCTGGGTTGGAAGGAATTTAGGGCAATAGCTTGCTCTGCTTCATTCCCCACTAATGAATTAAGAGAAAAACACATATTAGCTTTATGACCATAAATGCCACAAATTCGACATACCTCAATCACAAATGTGTATCCCTTATTGGTTATTATTCAAACTTACTTTGTCAGCTTAACTATTTATAACGCAAACTCATTGCTATTAGAAACTTCATACACTACTATTTTTCTTCCTCTCACATTTTTTCTTAAGAATTAGCTCCAAGTAGTTCAAATATATCAAAGACCTTCACAACCATCTTTTCTCCCACAACTCTTCCAACTACATCATCAACCATGCATTGTTATTACTAGCTCAACCCATCATAGAAAAAAATATTGGTTACTAATAGGGGCACCCACTATGTAACACTCGCTAGGGGCCTAGAAATAACATGTAATAAAAGTATATGAAGGGTATATAAGTGGTTATGGATTTTAGGATATAAAAATAGTTAAAAAGACATGAAAAGTCAAGTTTTCTAGTGTTCATACCTATAATGTATCATCACAACCGTGAAGGTTGGGAAATAAGAATTATAAAGCTATGTACCTTTACAGTCGTGATATACATGGTCACGCTCGTGAATAACAACAATTTAAAATGGACATTTTCCTATTTTTGATTGAAACTCATGATTCTCTAAATTTGAAACCCAGCCACCAAACCCATAAACCCTATAATCAACCTTTCTTAAATTCCCTTCAATCTTGGTCAACATGAAATTCCCACCTTAAATAAGATTAAAAATGAATAGAATCAAGAGTGGTTACCATTCCAAAGAGGAAAACATTTGGGAGAAATAGGAATTCAAATTTATACCCTAACCAATTCAGATTCATCAAGGTTTTAGGTAAGAAATATTGGTTCAATTCAGATTTCAATGGGGTATAATGATAAAGGACATAAATTATACGATTAAGTTAGGATGTTTTTTTTATTAAGGCATAATATACGGAAATGAGGTTTTGAGTTTATGTTAAGAAGCAAGAAAAAAGGTTGAGAAACCCACCAAAGGGAGTAGGCATGTGAAAAAGGTTGGAAATTAAGGCTTCAATTCAGGGTTATACGTATATCCATCTAAATTTAAATTATAGTATGCTTGTGTGATGAATTAAGTAATTTGGTATGTTAATTGGCATGTATGCTTATGTGAGAGTTGCTGGAATTAAAGTAATTGGCTTGTTAAATCTAATATGCATAAGAAAGATTGGGATATATGTCTTGATTATGTTATGACATTGATAATGGTTGTTTAAATCAAGTTTAAATGATATCAAATGGTAAATTGCATGTTTAAAACTTGATAATGATGGAAAATGTTGAAAAGTGTTGATATGAATGGCTAACTTTAGTTAGCCTTTATGCCTTTACATGTGGTCTATATAATTACCTTGAATTGGCATTGAAATTTAACACAGACTGCTAATTCACAGTCGTGACATGTTGTTCACATCTATGAATGTCCATATAGAAAATGGTTACAACATGAGTCACGAGTAGACAACCTGTGAATGAGGTCTTTACGATCGTGAATCATTCACACTTGTGAAAGCCCTATAACAAAAATTTTGTATTTTGATTTCTATGATGGAAATTACATGGCATTGGTATGCACACACACCTTGCATGATGTAATGAGATGGTATATAGTATGATAACCTGAACATGAATATGAATGTGCTTATTATGCTTTAAATCATAATATATTATATGGATATTACATTGAAAACATGAAATGGATTATAAAAAATATGGATAACCAAATTACATTTAATTAATGCCAATATATGATGGCATGGTTGAGCACATATGTATGTATACATAATATCTATATACTATGACTATGAATGAATGCATGTTAGAATTTTTATACTTATATATACCACTAAGATTTCAATAGATTTTCATGTGAGTTTTCATGCACACAAGTTTGGAGCCATTAGACAGTTGAATTAACTAGAAAATGAGTCTTAGTCAGTCAGAGTAGTTAGAGTAGACCCGTTTTTGGGTCAGTTGCATTTTTTTTCTTTCATTTTTGCTATTTTCATAATATGGGATAGATATAGTTATTTTATTCATATTTTTAATAAATAAGGATAAATTTTGTAATAAAGGGCTTATGAGTGCCCAAATCAGTTTTATCTGGTAATAAGGGTATGAAATTTATACAAACCTAATATTTAGGTTATACTTTGATTTAGGATTTGATTGTTAATTCTGACACATGATAATATTTTATTCAATATAAAATGTATGCTTGTTCTAAAAATGAATGTCATACAGATTCAGTGATTAAGATAGGAAATAGTTAATCGCAATATATTTATAAGGCATCCAGTCATATGACATCTACTTGTGTAATGGGAATATATCCTACTACATGAATGGGTGTTATATTTAGGGGCATCAAAGTCATATTTAGGCTATTCTATACCTAAGTAGATAATGGGATTATCATGCACGCATAAATGTGTCTTGTCTGACTCAGACATGAGCTACTTCTCTATCAACTTGTAGGATTAGAGTGATATGACATTTGAATCAAATGATATTTTCACGTCCGCCAGTTTAAGCCATAACCAACACTTGCGTTTCGCGACTGGATGCGCTAAATCAATTGGAAACTAGTGCATTCATGATCAAATCAAAGGCAATACAATAGAGTCTAAATGTGGACCATTGCATGTGAGAAATTTGATTTTGAACATTTAACGATGAATTTTTTGAGAAAACTTAGGGAAAAAAAAAAGTTCAGCCATAAAATATGCGATTTTTGTATTGTCAACGAATTGTGAACAGATGATGTCGGGATATAGAGAATATTGAGATGAACTTGCTTGTATAATTTCATATCAAAACTCTAATATTTTAGACACAAAATTAAAAAAATAAAATTTGAGATGCGGTTCCACAAAAATATCAATACAAATTTTGTTCTAGCATACCAATCTCAAAATCAAGAAAGCCATCATATACAATAAATTATTTCGGGAATATTAGTATATTTAATTGAAAAAATTAAGTTTTTTAGAGCTTGAAATTGAAGACTGTGGTTAAACATAAATAGTAGAGAGTTTAAGTGGTTTGAGAAGTTTGACTAATAATTAGATTAAATTATTGTTAATTATCATTAAATGAATTAATTTATTATAAAACATTACATGCATGGCGACATTTGTCACCCATGCACGCTAATTCATCCATTAATCAAATATAAAACAACTGAAAAGTTGGTCATTCCTTTCATTTTGCAAACCAAAATCTTTAAGACAACCGTTCTTTCATTTTATCTTTTTAACTATTGTCATATCTTTTTTTCTATTATTTCATTTCCTTGAGCCAAGAATGCTACTCTCCATTTCCTTAAATCCCAACCCCTTCGTCTCATCTTACTCTCAATTTCCTACAAAGTTCCCACTGCCACACCATAAATTAAGCTTGGAAATCAAAGGTTAGGAAGAGTTGGGTTGAATCCCTTCAAGAATTGGTTCCTCTAGCCCCATATAAGATATGGCCGAGATATTTACAACATAGGAAAATGAAGCTTTGGTTTGGCAATGGAAAATTGGTGAAGGGAAGTGGGTTGCATGTAAGAGATAAAGTCTTAGAAACAGGATTGGAGCTAAGAGCATTCACGATGGCTACGGCTTGCTTGAAATTTTGAGAGGTGGGCCAAATCTCCAAATCCTTGAATTTGTTTTTAGCCGTGAGCTAAACCTTTCACCCATTTCTTGAATTTAATTGTTATCTTCTTATGACTTAAGAATTTTGTTAGAGTGGATCTAATATTCCTTTCCTCCTTTTCCCTTTTTCTTGTTATGTTGAAGATTAATGGCAGGTCTAGAAAGGAACATGACCAAGAGTTGTGAAGAAAAGGGAGCGTGAGATTATGAGATAGGCTCAATCAAAGCTCAAAATAGGGATTTTTGGTGTTGCATGTAGAATTTGAAACTTGGAAAAAGAGCTAAAGAGGCCACGCATGTTGGTGATATTGAGGTTGTTCATTTTGGGACCAAATGCGACTTGCGCTTATGTGAAACCGAAAGCTTGTATTGAACTAAAGATAAATTTTGATTAACTAAATCATGACCGTGACAATTAATAGTGATTTTGAGATAATTGAGTTTAAGAATTTTAAAGCTAAATAGCTTCACAGTTGTGACGCACTTGGTCAAACTCGTGAATATCTGTAGTTTGAATTGGAAAGTTTTTTGATACAAACTCACGATTCTCCAAATTTGAAACCCTAGCCACTTGACCTTTGAACTCATAGAATTGACCTTTCCTAAATTCCTTTCAATCTTGGTCAATATAACACAAAATCCCCATCATAAATAAGATTAAAACTGATTAAAATCAAGAATGGTTACCATTCCAAAGAGGATAGCATTTGGGAGAAAGGGAAATTCGAGTTTATACCCAAACCAATTCTGATTCATCAAGGTTTTGCGTAAGAAATCAGGTTTTTGTTATTCTTAATTATAAAGAACATAGATTATATGATTAAGTTAGGATTTGTTTTGATTATGGCATAATATATGGTAACAAGGTTCTAATTTCGTGTTAGAAATCGAGAAAGAATTTGTAGAAACCCACCAAAGGGAGTAGGCATGCAAGAGAGGTTGGAAATTAAGGCTCTAATTCAGGTTTTCATATATATGCATATAAATTCGAATTATGACATGCTTGTGTGATGAATTATGTAATTTGGTATGTTAATTGGCATGTATGGTTATGTGAAAGTTGCTGGAATTTAAGTAATTAGCTTGTTAAATCTGATATGCATAAGGAAGATTGGTATATGGGTCTTGATTATGTTATGACATTGATATTGTTTGTTTAAATCTAGATTAAATGATATCAAATGGTAAATTTCATGTTTATAGCTTGATCATGATGGAAAATAGTGAAAAGTATTGATAAGAATGGCTAACATTAGTTAGCCTTTGCACATAATTACCTTGAATTAGTGCTAAAATTTGACACAAACTGCTAATTTACAACCTTGAGATGTTGTTCATGTCCGTGAATGTCCACACATAAAATGATGATGACTTGAGTCATAAGTAGATAACCTGTGTATTAGGTATTCATGGCCATGAATGACCATTCATGCCTATGAAAGCCCTGTAACCAAAATTTTGTATTTTAATTTCTATGATGAAATTACATGGAATTGGTATGCACACACACCTTGCATGATGTAATGAGATGGTATATAGTATGATACCTGAACATGAATATGAATGTACTTATTATGCTCTAAATAACAAGATATTATATGGATATTATGTTAAAAACATGAAATGGATTATGAAAGATATGGATAACCAGATTATATTTAATTAATATCCATTTTCTAGATGAGGACTAGTATAGGATAGATGGCATGCTATTGAGGAGGTTACGGTACTATTGATTTTATTCCATGGATTTATTATCTTAGGGACAAGGTGACTCAAGCTCGAGTGAGAGCACCTTTGATCCAATATAAATGCAATCATTATATTTTACTCAGTCAATGTGGCTTAAGTGCGGGTGAGAGCATTTTTGACTTGAGAAACGCAGTTGAGCACTATACAAATATATATAGTTAGTGAGAAGGGTGGTTTAAGCTCATATAAGAGCGCATCTATTTCACAATCCACATCCGGGCTATCCAAAACTAGAGAATTGGACAGTGAAATGTTAAACCCAATAATAAGGAAAGTAAATCAAAAATTTGGAAACTAGATACAATTATAACATATAAAGGAATAAGGAAAACCAGTGACCAAGTATATGGAACTAGAAAATAGAATTTGGCATTTTATGATAGGATTGTCATACATATATAATAATATGGATTATTTATGTGTTATATGTCATGAATTTACTGTAATTCAATAAACTAAGTATGTATGTAGTATATTGATAGATGATGGCATGGTCGAGCACACATGTATGTATACATAATATCTATATGCATGTTATGGCTATGTATAAATGCATGTTAGAATTTTTATACTTATATATACCACTAATCTTTTAGTAATTTAGGTTTGGAGTCGTTAGACTGCTGAGTTGATGAAAAGATGAGTTGGAGCGGGTCAGAACAGTTAGAGTAGACCTATTTTTGGGTTAGTTTTATTTTATTTCTTTCATTTGTTTTATTTTCATGCCATAGTATGGAAATATTTATTTTATTCATGTTTTCAATAACTAAAGATATACTTTTTAATAAAGGGTCTATGAGTGCCCAAACTAGTTTAATTTTATAATAAATATATGAAATTTGTACAAACCCAGTATTTTTTGTTATACTTTGTATTTTGATTTGATTGTTGATTCAAATGCAAGATAATGTTTTATTTAGTAAATAATATATGATTGTTTTAAAAATTCATGTTATATAGATTCAATGATAAAGATAGGAAAAAGTTAATCAGAATGTATTTACAAGACATTTAGTCATATGACGTCTACTTGTATAATAGGAATATGTCCTACTATATGGGCGGGTGTTATACATTGTGAGGGCACTACAAAAGAAGCATTTTGAATGTATCCCATGCCTCATGAAATATTTTGAAGTTTTTTGGATAAAAATTAGTAATTTCTGCTTTCAACACCTTTGAATTGGGGGATATTGTCATTAGCCACTCCTTGACTCTGTCTTTTAGGGTGTAAGGAAAACACATCATCCTTAGTTGGTCTTCATTCAGCCTGTTCAAAAGAAAAGTTTTTATTGTGGCTTAAAATTCCCTAATGAACGTCAAAAGGTCTTCATTAGGTAAGCCATAAAAGGATTGAAGCATGTTCAAATGCATTCTTTTCAGCTCATAATTTCTTGATGTCTTTCTTAATATGATACATGAGGTAATGTTGCCAACTACAGGACTAGCATAGTCTTTCATGTCTAATTGCGTATGTGCATCGACTTTCTCTAGGTGGAATCCCATTAGGTCATGCACTGCCTCTTCTTCCAAATCCTCATTATTGTCAAAAAAAATTATCTTCAAAAGGTTGCTCTTTTGATCTTTGTGCCTTGGGCATCAATTTGTAATTCTGTTGAGTGGATGTTTCTCCCGACTTTGTTCATTTATTAGTACCTGACATAAAACTAAAGTCAACAAACTAAACAATAAGTAAAATAAAACATAAATTAAGATGCATAAAATAATTTGAACTACTTAAAAGAAAATCATTGGCTATCAAGTTAACTAAAAATCTAATAAAAACTAGTTCCCCAGCAATGGTGCCAAAAATTGACATAACTCAAAGTGTACTCCAAGTGCATAAGCCAATTGTAATACTATTAAGCTCACTTCTAAGGTCGATCTCTCAAGGAACTTATTTTCTTAAACTCTTAATTAACCTTAAATTACCAATAAACAATGAAATAAAATCTTAAACACTCTAATCAAGTTGTAGTAATTTGATTAAACGAGAAATAGTGAACTAATAGTAACTATGATTGCAGTAGAAAGTGATAAAAGTAATCAATGAGAGAAAAATACGAACTTAGATTACAACCCGCAACTTGCATATCCCTAACAAATTAAAAACTAATTAGCTTAGATTTTATGGCTCCCACCTTTAAGCATCAATTAATCAAGCTAATGAATTAATTAGTGTTTAACTCAATTTTTGGTTAAATTACAAATGGTGTGTCTAATAACTTAGCCTTAAGATTTTCATTTAAAGTTCAAAAATTGGTGATTGAGCAATTATCAGGCTAAAAACTTATTCAGCGCAATTAAAAATGAAGAAAATCATTCATTTATTAAAAAGATAAATACAGTTCATACAAAGTAGGGTTGCTTATTAAGCACCCATTAAAGAGTTTAGTCTAGCATTATAATAACAATGATCATATCTATTTTGCTAAGTTAAACATAAGAAAATAAATATGAAAGGAAAAGCAACTTGGAATTCTAAACAAAGTATACTGCTAGAAAGAGCTTCTCTGAATCTGCATGCAATAAACCTATCTTAAAATGTAAAATAAGCTTGACTTTATAATCTAAAAATTCTTACTTAAAATCTAACTCCAAAGATATAAAACTTCCTAAATAAAAGATAATATCTCAAAAATTAGTTCTTCAAATAATCATTAGTCTTCAAATCTAGGCCCACTTAATCAAAATAGGACTTTGAACATGACTGAACTCTATAGAATAAAAAAGGTTGTCATGCAATCGTTGATGTTCATGCATATGATTCTTCACCCATATGATAGGAAATAGTGATATATATTGATGCACCCGTACTAAATCCGCGTGCTCGCAACAGGAAGTTGGCCTTCAAAATCTTCATACCTGCGTCAAAGTCTCATGTTAGTGACAGGAATGGAAGGATCCCTCATGCTTACAACAGACCCTCACACCCGTGATATGGCCTTACGTGTGTGACATGCTAGTGGCAAGAACACTCTTTATGTATGTGACATGGCCTTCACATGTGTGACACTTACTCCATGCTGCAACTTATCTTTCAACTCCTGCAAATACAAAATTAAAACTACTAAGTACCTAAAATATGGTACAAATTTATAATTAAACATTAAAAATATGAATAAAAATTAGACTAAACAAGAACATATCAATAATCAATGCATAAAATGTTACATGTTAATATGATAATCAATGATTGTCATGATTGATTATCAAGCATGATCATGAAGATGAATGAATGTAAATGGAAATGCATATCACACAATCGCATGAATGAATGTCATCTTGTATGTTTGACAAGGATTACATCATAGAGGAGCAACAAAATGTAAGTTTTTTGTTTTGGTTATTATGTTTGAACATGCACTAAAAAGGAAAAATAGCATCGCTAAACACATAGCGATGCCTTAGTGATGCTAGAGCAGCGTCTCTAAAAATCACGTTGCAACTCCAATATAGAAACACTATGAAAATAGGTGTCACTAATTAGCGACGCTTGACAGGCATTGCTGTTTAGCGATATTACAGTTGCGTCGCTACATAAAGAAGCATGTACTATTGACAACATAAATAAATAAGCGACAAGTAGCAACAATAGTTGAACATCACTATATAAGTGACACTAATAAGGCACCACAAAATTATAGTAATTAATGAAATTTATTATTTTTAGCGACATTTTGGCATCATATTTTTTATATATATATTTTTAAATTACCTAAACATGCTTATAAAGCATTAATCAACCTGAATATTATATTATTTATTCTATTCACACCATTCTAACATTCATCATAATCCAAAATTCATAATTTTAATAAGCTATAATAGTACATTAAATTACTACATTAATCCAAAGCTTAATAAACAATGTCTAAAAAAAGTCAATAGAATAACAACACTTTCTCTAATGAATGCGCCATTCAAATTGTAAGTTTTTCTTAGGAATAATGACAACAATGGAAAAGCACCTAATTAAACAAGCTAAATCTCATATCATCACTTTATTCCTTTGGCTCCTTCTATAAAAAAAAAATGTTAAATCAATCAGTGTCATGCCTTTAGAATAAATTATATATATATATGATATTTTTATTTTCTTTCAACACATAATGTATGAATGATTCTTATCCTGCTATTGTTTTTTTCCATAAATGAAGATTGTAAAGTAAGTTTAAATTTCAATAAGAATTATTTGAACCTTAAAAAAAAGAGAGAGAAGATATGAAAAAACATTTGCCTTTTTCTTTCTGCATGCAATTGACAGGAAGTAATGGACTTTTAAATCTCTAATAGTATTTTTTTTTTTTTTTTTTACCATGGTGTGCATGAGTGCAAGTATTACAAGCAACTTGAAAGTAGGAGGAGTATTATTTTGCTATTGCATTAACATGTTTTCATGATAAGATTTCCATCTCTGTGTTAGCAATACTAACAGACATAGGTAAAAGGGATTTCAGAATGACAATTATAAGGCTTATGATGGTGGTGCAAGAATATCAAGAAAAATAACTTCTTGAAATCAAGATACCACCCCTTCCCATCATTATTTTTATGCGTTATTCAGGTAAAAAAGGAAATAGACCAGGGGAACAAAAGAAGGGAAACAAGCTAACATGATCCAATCTTTAATTCATGTTTAGTTTTTAACCCATTAAAAATGATGATATGATATTTTTATAAATATCTAAATATTTATTTTAACACATATTAGGTCTAATAGATATTCAACTCAATAGAAAAAAAATGATAGTTTAAGAGTGCAATATAATATTACTTTAGCACACATTAGGTCCAAATTATTACTTTTTTTATTTTATTAAGTCCCTCCTAAGATTAGATTTAACGTGTTAAAATAAATATCTAAAAACCTAATAGAATACAATAGAAGTTGTCATTAAATAGAAAATATTTAATAGTTCAGAGATTAAAATATTATTTTGCCTAATATAGATGTACATGTGGACATGTAACAACTCTAACAACTAAAACTGGTAGCTAAGAAAAAAGAAAGTTGAAAGACCGAAGGGGGTAGCTAACCTGCAAGGCAGCAAGAAGCTGCAAGCATCTAACTGATGCTTCTTCAATTGTTCACTGATTAGGCCTAAATGCTCTTAACAATGAGAAGACTCGCACATATTAAGCAATCTAAAGATAAAAACTCCATTCAAATTAACCAAAATTATCCTTATAAATCTCATCAAATTAGATAAAAGAAACCAGGTCTCAAAGATTTCATGGCTTAGTATAATTCATGTGAGAAATATAATCAAAGGGAAAGAAAAAAAACACAAACCATCTGGAGATATATCATTAATGTATTCACATAAGAAACCAAATAATGCAAGAGATATATCAGTTATTGAAAAATTGGTAGCAACAAAATCTCAGATAGAAAAAGGAAAAGAAAATTTGATGTTACCATATACTTTGTCAACAAATTCGATCAATCCATCTGAAGGCCTTTTGTAAAAAAAATCTATTGAGAAGAAACATTTCTGTGAAAATGGAATTTACATGTGGACATATAACCTGAACAAAAAACAACAAATATTCAAGTAAAATCTCATGCATAGTGGAATTAGTTTATGCAAATTTCAAATTCCTTCAAAATTGAACTTCCTTACCTACTAAACGCTGAAGAAACAAACTAAAGTTTGCTCAAGACTTGAAAAATGGAAATAAGAAAAGAAAAACAAATAAAATCCATTAAAAAAAAAGACAGATAGAAGATTTAAAATGAAATTAAGAAGCAAACCTGTAAAGAGAAGCAAAAGGGCAAGCGAAGCGGTGGTCATAGATTGGGGGAGTGGCTTCATTAAGACTCTTGAAATTTGAAATTTCAATTTGGTAGATGCAAATGAAAAAAGAGGGCCCTTTATATCAACTTTTTAACGGAGGGACCAAAATAAACACTTACATGCTCTTTAAGTTAAGATTCTTATGTTTAATCATCAAATATTCTCAATTTTAACTTTTTCTCTGACTATTGTAGCTTTGCGAATCACGCTTCAGATTTAGATAGTTGAACTTAAAGAACTTTGTGGTTTACATTTTAGTGATGTGCCTGTCAATGTTTCATATGGAAGCAGGGATAACAGTAGAACTAAATAGAAACATTCCATTACCAAATTTCAGTTTTCAGTTATATCATAATCTGGCTAATATTAAATTAAGTTGAATGATAAGCAAGTGTAAGCAAGTTTAATCCCTATATTAGCTAACAATGTTGTGTCTCTGTACATTTCAAGGTCTACACCTTCTATCTAACTAAGAACATGAAGATTATTACCTACGTAACATAAATCAACAAAGGAAACATGTAATTTCCACAAGAAATTGAAAGTAATAATGTTCTTTAGTGATTAATGTAGATCATAAGTATTAAAGATCACGTAGTTCAAACCCTGTCTCTAAACACATTTGATCCAATGTAGATTCATACCTAACTAGATTAGAATGATCCCATAGGCAAGGCATGACAACCAATTAAATACAAATAATTTGACAAAACAGTGTAATTGAAAGATAAAGAACCTCCTCCAATCAAGCTCACAAATATTGTGTTGTAGAAAGGAATGTTAATAAGGTAAAGCCAAAGGAATGCAGTATATGAACATAAACATTAAAATTAAATGTATAGGAAAGGAAACCCTAACCGACACATCATCTCCAACTGGTTCTCCTGCTGCAACATCAACTCCAATATGGAAATTCTTTTAAATGTTTAAAATTAAATGTGTAGGAAAGAAAACCCTAACGTGTCCTCCTATCGCAACATGAGCTCCAAATTTTGACTGAATATGAAAGAAGACAATAAAATGAATAAAGAAACGACATTCAAAATCACAATAATGCTCAAAAGAACGAATAAAGACATTTAAATATATCCAGAAAGCGCAAAAGATAGATAATGTGAGTACTGAGCAGTGGTGATGCCGCCTGTGGAAAACCATCTATAGTGGTAACAAAGCGAGTTGTTAGTTCTCTTTCTTAATTAATTCTCAAAGAAGAAAAAGAAGAAGAAGTCAGCGATATGAAAAAATGAGTATTATTCACTTGCAATCAGAAATTGTTCGTTGGACGGCTCGAGAAAGAAAGATTTTTTAAGTTACAAGAGATGAAAGAAAAGAGGCGATAATAGAGGAAAAGATAGAGGTAGCAGCGGTTGAGGGAAGACAGTAGGAAGTGGCCGTAGTGGAAGGAAGGTGGAAGAAAAGATGGAGGGAGAAATATTAAGGTTAACGGGGTACTCCTGTCGAGAATGAGATTTGTTCAATTTTCAGTACATTAAAATTAACAGAATATATATAAATTTATATTTTAAAATATAAAATATATTTAGTGACACCAAATACGTGTTGGTACTTAAAAATGATGGTATTTTTGTCTTTTCATATTGTTGCCCAGACAATGAATCAAGAAGATGATTGAATTGGTTATTAAATAAAAAATTTATTAACTTTAAGTGTAGAATAAAATTAAATAGAGTAGGGAAAAAAAGATATCACACACAAGATTTATAAAGGTTCAAATATTAATAAACCATATTCCTATCTTCCATTTCAATTGGATATTTTACTAATGTACTAAGTATTACAATGGAGTTTTACAAGCTCAGTCCCAACTATGATGTTTCTCTCAATGGCTAACACTTAACCCAAAAAATTACCTTGTATTTTAATGGTTCACACAATAAACCAATTTCTTATGTTTTATGGCTCACACAATAAACTAATTTCTTGTGTTTTATGGCTCACATAATAAACCCTTACAAGTGTTTCAATCTTAACCCAATATACCCAAACTCACTTGAGTAATTGTTTACAATGAAAACACTCATCAATCTACAATTGCTAAGAAATTATGAGCAATTAGGTTTTTATAAAAAATAAAAGTTTTGCTGAAAATTAGTTAATGCACAAGGCTACAACAAGATTAAAGATTCAAAGTAATTCTTGTTCCTTTTTTTAGGATTCATAAATTACTTGCATTTATACTTCATCTACGAATTATAGTCGTTTGGGTGCATTTAATGAGAAAATAGTTGTTGAACCAACTCTTAACTTCTTGCCTGACATGTTTCTCTGTCCTCATTCATGGGCATGAATGTATGTGTCACGGTCGTGAATGTTCTTCCTAGTCATGATCCAAGTGGTCACTCTGGCCGTAAAGTTCTCTGGAAGATTTTTGAAGTGTTTGATCACAGACGTGACTTTATATATTCACGGGCGTGAATATTCTTCCAAGCCGTGATCCAAGTGGTGACTTTAGCTGTGAAACTTTTTTGGAAGAATTTGACATGTTATCTCACGGGCGTGACTATTTTTTACGAGCTTGACTGATTTGATCATTCACGGTTGGTATGATTCTTTATAGCCGTGAACTTTGAATGATGCAAAGTTGACACTAAGCTATATTCACGGGCATGACATAAGTAGTCACAAGCGTGACTTTGCTATTTCTTCTTATTTTGATCTTCAAAAGTTGTCTTTCATTTTTGCATCATATTCTATTCAAGATATATCTTATTCAACATACTTAGAACACAAGCATTGTTAAATACATTATTGATATTTTATTTATTAGCATCAAAATGACAGAAATACCCCTTAAGGTTCAACACATATATTTAGTGATGTCCAGCCAGCGTCGCTAATCGTGTATAAATATGGCACATGTTGGCTCTAGATTTATTGATGCTAGCCAGTAGTGTCATTGAATAGCAACACCAAAAGTGTCATAGTGGTATTGCTAATTATTAGCGCTAATTTTAGCGACACTAATTAGGCGTCGCTAAATTGTTTTTATCACTACGGGTCGCTAAAGGAGTTGCAACTTTACAATTATTAAATATTGTCGCCAATGCGTCGCTCAGTATCGTTAAGGTGTCGCAATTTGGCGATGCCATATTTTACGTCGCTAAATTCATATTTTCTTATAGTAATGGAGTTCATATGAGTTAGCAAGTGATCTTGAAATGATAGGAGTTTGGCATGACACTTAGGACTTAAAATTGTCTTTAACATCAACATTGACTAGGATATATATGTTATCTAATATTTAAGCATGAAAAGTTATGTAACAACGCTAAGGCATATCATTGGAATTATCACATGTGCACATAAAGATATCATAATGGTAATATGTAAGCTACTAGTTAATCATGAGATGAAAGATGGTATGGTGATATATATATGATTATTCTAGGAAAATAAGTATGTCTATACACACACATGAGCATGTGATAAAACAAGAAAGTTTTGGTATATATGTCATGCATGTAACATATTATATGTATGAAGATTATAGTTTGTATGCACATATATATCACTAATCATTATTTACTTTGCATGTGGGTGTTTTCTTACATGTAGGCATGGAGCTACAAAAAGTCAACGGAAGAGAAGAGCAAACTCACTTCTTCTTTTTTTATGTTGTATTCCCATTGGACAAAAACGGTTGTAAGATTTATATCATTTGAGTTGTATAAGTCAATTTTGAACATATATGATATATTGAGTTGTTTTCATATCTTTCACAATAGTTTTAAAAATAGTCATCATGGTTATCATGTATCATGTTTCACAAAGTTTTGAACTTTACCAAATTTTAACACATGGTATTATAGCATTCACTTATATAATGGGATTGAGTCCTAATATATATGAGGGTGTTACAATATTGAATAATAAATATGCTTTTTATTAATAATGAAATATGTACATGTAATATCCTAAGGTGATTTTCATTAGGAAATCTCTCTAACAATCTCCCACTTGCACTAAAGATAATCCCATTGATACATTATGTCATACATGATTACATTCATATCATACTTCTTCTAGGGTAACAACTTAATAAGCGGATTAGCTATAAATCAATCAGTGGGAACTCTCTCTTTCTTTATATCTTATCTACCAATAATCTCCCTAATAAGATGATAATGTCTGAGTACATGTTTGGATTTCTGATAAGACTGTGACTCTTTTGCTTATGTAATGGCTCCATTGTTGTAACAATACAATGGTATCAAATCAATAATGCTAGAAAATCACTTCTAATTTTGTGATGAATTTTCTGATCCACATAGTTTCTTTAGTTGCTTTTGAAGCTGTAATGTATTATGCTTAAATTGTTGAATCAAGAATCAAGAATCATTTCCTATTATGCTTCATTTCCTATTTGAATCAAGATTGAGGAGTTAAGATTGCATCTCATGCATGAGATTTTCAAAAGTTCAAAATAAAATGATTTTTATGCATTAAGACATCTCATATGACAAAAAGATTTTGATCCAAAATGATTTAAAGAAAAATTGTTTTCTATTGAGAAATGAAATAGAAGTAGAACATACCCAAAGAACTCTAGATAAACAACTAGCAGATAACTTGCAAATAAAGCAGTCGCAGTTAGTTGGAAATTAAATGTATTGTTTAGTAGCTGCAAACAAACAACTATACTGACTAGTTTTTTAAATTTTAAGTATAAATATGGATTTCAAACTTTAAACTAATTATGGAAAATTGTGAGAAAGAAAATGGAAAATAAAAATTTCAAAAGTGTTTTTACATTCACTTCTACTTTCAAATTTGAACTTTTCATTGCATATATCCTTTTCATTTCTTGATTATATATTCAGTTTGGACATGTTTGGAAAGCGAAGAGTCAATTTGTTGTTTTAAGTTTTTAATAGGTTGTCTTTTAGCCTTATAAAAGGAAGTGTACAGGTTATCCTTTATCCATAAAGAGGTTATAGGTGAGCCTCTGCAAAACCTAGGGTCATCCTAAAAACATGAAAAAAAAAGGTTATAGGTGAGCCTTTGTTAAAACCCTATGGGTTATCCTTCAATTGTAAAAAAGCAGACAAAGTAGCCACATTTAGTTATGTATTAATTTCATTGTATTTTCCAAAATAATAACCAAGAAGGAGGGATTGAATTGGTTAGTAATTAAAAACTTTGCTTAAAGAAATTTTAACAAAAATGATTTGTGAGAGAGAAAGAGATATTTGACACATAAGATTTATAGAGCTTCAGGTATTAACAACCCATATTCCTCTCCCCAATATAAATTGGGTGTTTCTCTGACACTCAAAGTGTTATAAATAGAGTTTTTCCTAGCTCACCCCCAACTATGGTGTTTTACTCTCTTAGCTAACACCTAACCTAGAAAACCCTTGTGTTTTTTGTTAACACAACAGCAAAATCCTTGTATTTTTTATGGCTCGCACAAAAACCCATACAAATGTTTCACTCATATCCCAACTTACTCACAAACTCATTTTTGAGTAATTGATTACAAGAATGAAATACTCACTAACCAAAAGGCTCAACAATTCTAAGCAATTATGGTTCTTATAAGATAAAACATAAAATTGGTTAAATCACTTAAATGCACAAGGCTAAACAAGATTAGAAGATTGAATGCACATTTTTCTTATTTTTCTAACCTTTAGAAGTCATAAATATATTGTATTTATACTTTCCCTAACAAATATAGTCATTTTGGATGCATTTAATGCAAAAATACCCGTTCAACAATTTTTATGTTCGCGCCTGAAAACTTTCTCTTTCCAGGTTCACGGGCGTGACTGAATGTTCACGAGCATGATTGTTCTTTATAGTTGTGACTGAAGTGGTGAAGTTGTTTGTGATCGATTCTATCCATAAATGAGAAGTATTTCACGGATGTGATACATTTCTTTAAGGAGGTGACTTAGTCAAAATTCATAGGTAGTCCAGTGCTTCGCTGCTATGAACATTTGAATGAACAAACTTGGCATTAACTAATTCACGGGTGTTACTCCATTAGTCATAGGTGTGAATTGTTTTTTTCATGATGGTGGAAATTCTTCACCACAGGCATGACATTGTTCACTGGCATGAATTTCTACTTCACAGACATGAATCTTTACTGATTTTTATTCTTTTGAACTTCAATTAATTTCAATCAACTTGATTCATGGTCTTAGGAATGTATAACCTATCTAACACACTTAAAACATAAAATGTGGTTAAATTCCTTTTTGTCCAATTATTTGAGATCATCAAAATAACGGAAATACCCCTCAAAGGTTCAACAATCTCTCCCTTTTATGGTGATAAATAATTTTGCAATATGTGACTTAAAGAGAAATAAATTACTCCCCCTCAAAAGATATTTAATAAATATGAATTATAAAGAGCATAGGAATAACACATTTCATGTCTGATTGCCGAAGCCAAACTCTCATGTCTGATTCAAGGCTAAGAGCCTTGATGAAACCCCAATCGATTATCCGACTGGCCAAAATAGGTCACTTTTTGAGAGAAACATATTTTTGATGGTAGTGCTAAGGTTGAATATTGAGTAGATATTTTGTATAGAGCTTTGGGGCAGTGTTATTTCTCTTCCTTTTAGAGGAACCAGCTCTGAAGGCCATAATTGTGCTCAAAATCCTTGAAGAAAACCAAAAGGGATGAAAGTGACACCTAGGGTTTGATTTTTGCAAGAAAACTTAAAAAATCTTGAAGAAAAATGGATGAAATATATAATTGTGGTATTTAGAGGATGATTTCGGTTATGATTTATTGTGAAAAGGTGTTTGGGAGGTTTGATTTGGCCAAAAATGGGAAAGAAGGTGCGAATATCATGATTTTAAAGAGAGAGAAACAAGAGAAATAATGACGTTTCAGGCGTTATATCGATCGATTCATGGCCGTGAAGAAAATTTCATAGGCATTAATAATCATATTCATGGGAAGACCAAATTGTGATCCATCACTTGACCAAAAGTGTGAATGCTTCTATCATTTGAAGCATGTTATGTTCACGATTGTGACATAAAATAGTCACGGTCGTGAAAGATGATACTCATGGGATCAAACCGTGACCCAAGGCGTAAGCCAAAATGTGAATGCTTTTGTCATTTTTTGGCAACTTTAGTCACTTCTGTGAATATTTATTCACAATCTTGAAGACCAAAAACATGGAGAAAAAATAAAAGAACTCCAAACATAAAGATGCGAAACATAAATTCTGACGAATCAAATTAAGCATGATTTTTCAAGAAAAATAATCATTCATCACTTAATTTGAACATGCAAATCATCAAATATGATACATATCACTTAAGGTTCACATCAAAATGCATGATTAATGCAATGTATGCCTTTTAAACCCTTTTTAAAGCTAAAGTGCTCTCATCAAGCATACCAAACTCCTTTTTTATAAAATAAAACCTTTCATCTTTAAGAGGCTTAGTGAAAATATCAGCCAATTGATTGTTTGTGTCAAACAATTCTAACACAATTTCACCATTTTGGACATGATCTCTTATAAAATAATATTTAATGTCTATGTGTTTGCTTCTAGAATGCTAAATTGGATTTTTAGAAAAATTTATAACACTTGTATTGTCACATTTGATAGGAATGTGATTAATCTCTTGACCATAATCCTTGATTTGTTGTTTTATCTAAAGAACTTGAGTGAAACAATAACCTGCTACTACATATTCTGCTTCAGTAGTGGTTAAGGCAATCGAAACTTATTTCTTGCTAAACCAATAAACTAAACATTCATCAATGAAGTGATAAGTTTTGGATGTATTTTTTCTATCTAGAAGATGCTAATTTGAAAAACCAATGATATAAAATGTAATATTTTTAGGATACCGTAAGCCTAAGTTCATTGTGCCATGTATATATTTTAAAATTCTTTTCACAACATGTAGATGAGATTTTCTGACATGATTGAAATCTAGCACATAAGTATACAATATACATTATATCAGGTTTAGAAGTGACAAGGTATAAAAGAGATTCGTTCATACCTCTATAAAGTTTTTCATCTATAGCCTTACCCTTTTCATCTTTATCCAATTTGGTTGATGTGCTCATTGGAGTTTTGGCACTTTTACATCATTCCATTCCAAATTTCTTTAGTACTTGGATTGGTTGATGAAGATTTCATCCTTGCTTTGTTTGATTTGAAGACCAAGAAAGAATTTGAGATCTACCATCATGGTCATTTCAAATTCTTGAGTCATACACTTAAACAAATTCTTGACAAGGCAATTCATCAGTAGATCCAAAGATAATATTATCAACATAAATTTGAACAAATAATATGTCGTGCTTGTATTTTTTAATAAAAAGAGTAGTGTCTACATGTTCTTTTGAAAAATTATTTTCTAAAAGAAATGTACTAAGCCTTTAATACCAAGCTCTTGGAGCTTGTTTCAAACCATATAAGACCTTAGTGAGTTTAAATACGTGATTTGGCAATGTAGGGCTTTCAAACCGGGAGGTTGTTCAACATAAAATTCCTCATCTATAAAACTATTTAAAAATACACTTTTGACATCCATTTGAAAAAGTTTAAAGTTCATGTGGCATGCAAATGCTAAAAGAATTCTAATTGCTTCTAATCTAGCCACTAGAGCATAGGTCTCATTATAATTTATGTCTTCCTCTTGGTTGTATCTTTTGGCAACCAATCTAGCTTTATTTCTAGTTATATGACCTTGCTCATCTAACTTTTTTCCTAAAGACCCATTTACTACCAATGATTGGATTGTCCTTGGGTCTTGGAACTAAAGTCCAAACATTATTTTTCTCAAATTGGTTGAGTTCTTTTTGCATAGAAATTACCCAACTCTCATCACTAAAAGCCTCATCAATATTTCTAGGCTCAATTTGAGAGAAAAAAGCAAGATTAGAATCTAAAAATTTAAGATTAGACCTAGTACTTACACCCTTAGTGGGATCACCAATGATTTGCTCCATGGGATTATTTTTTATGAATTTCCATTCATTTTGAAGCTCTTGGGTGCCTTCTCTTGAGCTTAAGATACTATATTATCTTGATGCTCCTCTAATTATTGCTCTTCTTGATCATCATCATTATCGCTTTTGAGGTTTCACCATCCACTTCATGATCAAGACCAAGTTTATCCATTGTACCTATAATATTATCAAAAGTACTATATTTCACAAGATCAAGTTTTCTAGATTCATGAAAAACAACATGCATAAACTCTTCTACAACTAATGATATTTTATTAAAGACTCTATAAGTTTTGTTAGTTATGGAGTATCCTAAGAAGATACCTTCACCAGATTTAGAAGCAAATTTTCCAAGGTTATCCTTGGTATTTAATATAAAACACTTGCATTCAAATACTCTAAAATATAAGATAAAAGGTTTTTTTTCCATTCCATTGCTCAAAATAAGTTTTATTTAAAATTGGCCTTTTGAAAACTCGACTAGAAATATAATATACGGTATTAGTGGCTTCAACCTAAAAGTAGGTTGATAAAACATATTCATTGAGCATTGTTCTAGCTATCTCAATTATAGTTCTACTTTTGCTTTCAACAACCCCATTTTGTTGAGATGTTATAGCACTTGAAATTTTTTGAGAAATACCATATTCTAAACAAAAATTTTTAAAATTCTCATTTTTAAATTATTTGTCATGATCACTTTTTATTTTAGAAATAAAATACCTTTTTCATTTTGAATTCTTTTGGCAAAGTTTTTAAAAGATTCAAAGACATCACTCTTTTAAGTTAAGAAAATTATCCATGTGAATCTAGAGTAATCATCAACAATGACACAAGTATAGTGTTTACCTCCTAAACTAGCAACTCTAGTAGGTCTAAAAAAATCTAGATGCAAAAGTTGTAAAGGTCTAAAGGTACTTACTACATTCTTAGACTTGAATGATGTTTTGTATTGTTTTCCTCTTTGACATGGTTCACATGTCTTATCCTTTGCAAATTTGACTTTTGGTAAATCATCCACTAGGTCTGCTTTGCTAAGGCTTTAAATTAAGTTCATGCTTGCATAACCAGACCTTTTATGCCATAGTCAATATTCATCATTAATCATCATAAGACAGTTAGAAGAAAGGTTAGATAGCTTGTGTAAATCTATTATGTAAGTATTGTCATCTTTATCTCTTTTGAACATCTTTTGACCATTTGGGATGGTCACAAGACATTCATTAGAGGTAAAGGTGAATTGGTTTCCCTAATCACATAATTGACTTTCACTTAATAAATTATGTTTTAAACCATTAACAAGTAAAATATTTTCAATTAAAGAAGCATTATTTAAACCAATTAAGCCAATGCAAATTACCTTACCTTTGGCATTGTTTCCAAAGGTTACTACCATCAATTCTTTTTATTTGAGTGAAAAGGCTTCTATTTTTGATCACGTGCCTTGAGCATCCACTATCTACTAGCCAAGCATTTTCCTTTTATGTGGACTTGAGGCACAATTACAAAATAACAATTTAGGTTTGGTTTTTAGGTATCCAAATGAACTTGGGTCCTTGGGGGTTAGCACTAGAAGGTTCCCAATGAGTTTTCCTCATAAAACAATATTTGTTTATATGCCCAAGCTTCATGCAATAGTGGCATTGTTTAGATTTAAATATGCTTTGCCACTTTGCACTAGGTTTAGGCTTTATTACTTTCTTAGGTGGAGTATGTGCATAATGACATAAACATTCATGTATTGTGGCTACTTTCCTAAATGTATGTTTCTTGTATAAAAAAGCATGATTGACCTTTTGAGATTTCCCTCTTGGGCCATGTGACCCTTGGCTACTCTTCTTTTGTGTAGAGGGTTTTGTGTGTGCTTTGTCATTAGCCCTCGGGGCTATTACCTCAATAGTATAGGTTTGTGGTATGCTTGATTTAACAAAAATAGTTTTAGATGTGGATGATGATGATGCTCCATTGAATCCTAGATCATGTCTCACTAAAGGAGGTTTTTGAGATATAATTAGAGTGTCTAGACTCTCTGTCCCTTATGAAATCTAGAAATTGAATTTCTAAGCTTTTCAACCTCATTTTTCTAAAACATTGTTTTCTTTTATTAGAGAACTGGTTGAAGATTTTGATAAAACTCATCCAATGACTTCTTTAAGTAGTCATCTGATGTTTTTAGCTTTTTAACTACCTTTTGAAGGTTATTAAAATCATTTTTAAGTTTAAAGCTATTTTTTCTACAAAGATCAAGTTTCATTTTATACCTTTCTTTATCTAGATTTAGTACTTCAACTATATCAATATCATCATCAATTAAATCACACAAGTCATCACAAGGTTGGGATGTAGAGCATACCTCATCATTGGAGTCATCCTCTATAGCCATGAAGCACAAGTTAGCCATCTTCTTTTCTCTCTTCTCCTTCTTCTTCTTCAATGAATGTTGAGGTTTCATAATTCCAAGTGGCTTTGTGACCCTTTTCTTCATCTTCTTTGTTGTGTCTCCTTTTGTACTTCTTTACCATGGGGCATTCTGATCTAATGTGTCCCTTTATCCCACACTCATAACATTTGACTTCCTATTTGCCTTTGTTAGATGAGGAGTTTTTAGGAGGGAATCTTGAGGCTATTTACTTATAGTTCTTGATTGATCCATACTTGTTGGTGATCAATCTCTTGATCTTCCTTGAAAGCAAAGCTATTTGCTCATCTTCTTCATCAACTAACTCCTCATCACTAAGGAGATCTTCATCTATAGGCATAGAAGTTGAAGCTTCAAGTGCTAGAGGATTTCTCTTCTCTTTTTCTCCTTCAAAGCTCATTTTCCCTGACTAAAGCCATTGCATGAGTGAAAAGTTTACCAATTAGCACATCGGTGGGGATTATGCTCATGTCTTCATTAACTTCTTTTATATCCATAACTCTTGAGCCAAAATCTTTCATTGGAAGACTCTTCAAAATCTTTTTGTTTATGTCTTCCAAACTATAGTGTTTTCCAAGCTTTCTTATACCATTAACAATGACAATAAGACAATTGGTCATTTTGGTTATGGTTTCATTTGGCTTCATCTTCAAAAGCTCATACTCAAAGATAAGAAGTTAAACCTTTTTATACTTCACTTGCTTAGTGTCTTCATGGTAATTCTCCAATGTTTTTTAAATGGAATAAGCGGTAAGACAATGTTGAATCCTACCACACTCTTCAAGGGATAAAAAACTTATTAGGATTGTTATGGCTTTCTTATTTTTGTCATTTGCTTTCTTTTGAGTTTCAGTCCAGTCATCTCTTAGGATGATCTCTTCTTCTCCTTTGGAGCTTGTTCTTATCGAAGGTGTCCATTCTTTTTGAACAGACTCTCAAACATCTACTCCTTCACTGTCAAGATAGACCTCCATCTTGAATTTCTAATTTGCATAGTTAGCTTTATCAAAGAGGGCTTGAGACTATGAAATCTTTCATTGGCCATTGTTTGATCTTTACTAGATCTTGTTAAGCTTGAATGCTAGACTTAGCTTTGATACCAATTGTTGCCCAAAATAATAACCAGAAAGAGGGGTTGAATTGGTTAGTAATTAAAAAATTTTGCTTAAGGTAATTTTACCAAAAATGATTTGTGAGAGAAAAAGAGATACTTGACGCACAAGATTTATAGAGGTTTTGATATTAATAAACTCTACTTCTCTCTCCAATCTCAATTGAGTGTTTCACTAACACTTAAAGTGTTATAAATAGATATTTTCTAACTCCCAATTATGGTGTTTTACTCTCTTGGCTAACATCTAACCCAGAAAAAACCCTTATGCTTTAATGGATAACATAACAACCAAAACCTTGTATTTTTTTATAACTCCAAATGTTTTACTTGCAACCCAAATCACTCAAACTCACTTTTGAGTAATTCATTATAAGAATGAAACACTCACCAACTAAAATGCTCAACAATTATGAGCAATTATGGTTCTTACATGATAAAAGATAAGATTGGAGAAATAAATTAAATGCACAAGGCTATACAAGATTCGAAGATTGAATGCATATTTTTCTTGTTTTTCAAACCTTTGGAAGTCATAAATAGATCGTATTTATACTTTCCCTAACAAATATAGCCATTTGGGCTATATTTAATGCAAAATACTTGTTCAACAATTTTTCAATTTGCGTCTGATAACTTTATATTTCTAGGTTCACAGGCATGACTTAATGTTCACAGGCATGACTATTCTTCATAGCCATGACTGAAGTGGTGAAGCTGGTCGTGATCGATTCTGTCCAAAAATAAAAAGTCTTTCATAGGCGTGATATATTTCTTCATGGACGTGACTTAGTCAAGCTTAATGGGTGGTCCAGTGCATCGCTGCTATGAACATTTGAATGAAATGACTTGGCGCTAACTGATTCACGGGCATTACTCCATTAGTCACATGTGTGAATTGTTAGTTTCACGGTGGTGGCGATTCTTCACCATTAGCATGGTATTGTTCATTGGCATTAATGTATATTTCATGAACATAAATCTTTGCTGATTTTTATTTTTTTGAACTTCAATTAATTTCAATAAACTTGCTTCATAGTCTTAGGAATGTATAATCTATTTAGCACATTTAGAATGCAAAATGTGTCATATCTGTTAATTTAGACCTAAGTCACGCCAATTGTTAAATCTACTCATCGGTTTGACCAAATTCTAAATTTAGATTTTTATCAAAAAATAATTAAAATAATGGCAATTAATTATGAAAAATAATCAATAAAGTGTTTAAAATATTTAAAGATGTTAAATTTCGGTAAAGGACTAAATTGCAAAATTTAAAAAGTTTAGGGGTCAATTTGCAATTTACCAAAAATTAGAGGATTAATTGGGATAATCATCAATTAAATGCATGAATTGGGACATAAAATGCATATGGAGGCCAGCCACACCAAGTTGCACATTTTAAGAAGTCAATTGACATGCAAGAATTGGAAATTAATGTAAACATCTAGAATATGCTTAGGGGTCTCCATTAATTAAGTAATTTTGTCACTTTGCTCTTAATGGCTTATCCTTTCTTCATTATCACTTTTGATCTAGAATTTGCTATCTTTTAATTGTCTTCCACGTTTTTTTTTCAGGCACAACACACTAAATGGCATACAACAATTAGCCAAATGATGTGCATGAATAAGGCATTAATGAGAGCTTCTAGATTTTGCTTATGTGCCCCCCCTTTATTAATTAACCTTGTCATATTTTTCTTAATTGCTTTCTCTTTCTTTCTTATTACTTAATATCTAGAACACTCTATTCTCTAAACCAACCCACGTTTCCTCCATCTTCCTCCATAGCCAAGCTTGATTCTAGTGAAAGAAAGTGAGAAAAGAGAGAAAAAGTAAGGGAAAAAACCATTTTCAAGCTTAAGAGAGTAAGGAAAAAGAGAGAGATTAGGGTTTATGAAGTTTTAATAATCTGTTTATAGATTTTAAGAATTCAAATTGACAAGAAGTTAGATCAAAGGATCAAAGAAAAGGAGAAAGAGAAGTAAAAAGAAAGAAAAGAGAAAAAGAGAGGTTTGTGCATAACCTAAAGCAATAGCCTATTTTATTTTATTTTTTATTTGCATGTTGATAATTCTGAATTAATAGTATTTTGTGATGAAAATCTTGGGGATGCATGTTTGCTAGACCTAGGATTTAATTTGGTAAAAATTGAATGTGATTAGTTTGTATGTTCCTTGTTGGAAATGAATGAGCAGTGAGCACTTAAAATATTATAACTTAATTTCTGGAACTCGGTTTTGCATGTTGTTTATTGGGTTTGAAAGCTAAGACATAGAGCTATAACTTTAATTTAGATCATAAAATCTGAATATGTTTGTAATTGTCCAAAACAATTTATGAAGCTCGGACTTAGAATTTATCCAAAAAATTCTGGGCAGAATTGTTAGTGACCAGTCAGTGTTCATTTTATCATGTCTTTTGATACAAAACTCAGACTTAAGTGATTCAAGTTGCATATTAAAGTTAAAAATATTATATAACTAAATTCAGATCGTAACAGAACCAAAATTAAGGTGCAAAATAGAGAACAAAATCTGCCAGTGATAAGGCAGCATATGAGTTGAGGAATGAAATGAGTAAAATAATGTGAACCTTATTATATTATGTAAATATTATTTTAATTGAGTGATTATGTGATTATTTTGAGACATTACATCATGAAAAGTGTGAATATAATTGTTATGAATTTTAATGAAATTGTATAAGCTCTAGAACACCTAACTAGAACCAACTTATGATAGTTTGGCATGCCAAATAGGGGGGAGTATGATGAAAATGATTAAATCCATTAATGGTATAATTATCTACATCGGGTTTGACATTGTTATCTACGCCGAATTTGACATTGTTATCTACCCGGGTATGACATTATTATTTACGCTGAGTTTGATACGGTTATCTATGCCAGTAATGATACTTATATGCGCACATCATATTGCCCGGGTGGCACTCCTAAGTGCCTAGATGACAACTCCGTTATCCTAGTCAGTGGTTCATAGGTGTCTTGGGCATAAATGAAAATATAAATAAAGAAGTTATGGAACATAAATGAATTATTGAAAATAAAAATGGAATTATGAATTGTGACATGGATAAAAAGAAGATTTAGTGTTATGGGCAGTGAAAAGCTATGGATAATAATGAGTTGATAAAGTAACATAAATATAAGATATAAAAGAATAAAATTTATGAAATATAAGTTGCATGAAAAAAATGATTGAGTATGATTTGTGACATGCATTAATGGATGATTGAGTGTTGTGGACATAAATAAATTATTAAAAAAAAAAAGAAATCATGAATTGTAAAATGAATAAGAATGATGATTTGATTATCTTAAACAAAAATGAGATACAATAAAATAAATTGATGTTATGCATACTAGAATATTATAAAATGTATGTTTGCATGATTTGATTATAAATTGATATATATGACAATGCATATAGCATTAAAATAGTTTATTGCCTTATTTATATGCACCACTAAGCCAAGAGCTTAGCGTGAGAGTTTCTCTCGCGCAGGTATAGCAAAGAATAAATAGACAATAGTAGATAAAGCTAACAATGACCTGATCCGTAGAGCGCGTATTTCAACCACTGTGGTCACACAACTTTTGTATATTAACTTTTGAAATTTATTTTGTAGTAATTGTAAAATAAACAACACTTTTTGTAAAGAACATGTGATTATATAAAAATGTACTTTTTCTTTTATGTTATATTTCTTTTATACTGCAAAGTAAATAAATAGTAAATAAAGAAAAAAATATACGAGTGATTTTCATTTATACAAAATTTAAAAATGATATTTTAACCGATGAAGTTAGCGTAGCACTCCCTCATCTAGGTACGAGCTGTTGGGGTGAGAGGGTGTTACAAAATGTGGTTAAATTCTTTGTTGTCCAATTATTTGTGATAATCAAAATGATAGAAATACCTCTCAAAAGTTCAACAATTGTCTAGCAACTATAATCAAACGGCTATACTAGTTAGTTTTTTGAATTTTGAGTATATGTATGGGTTTCAAACTTCAAATTAATAGTGAAAATTTGTGAGAAAGAAAGTGGGAAATCAAATTTTTAAAAGAGCTTTTAACATTCACTTCTACTTTCAATTTTAAGCTTTTCATTACATATATCCTCCTCATTTTCTGATTATATATTTTGATTTAACATGTTTGGAAAGTGAGAAAAAACCTATTTGTTGTTTTAAGTGTTTGATAGTTTATCCTTTAGCCTTATAAAAGGAAATGTATAGGTTATCCTTTGTCCATGAAAAATGAAAAAGTTATAGGTGAGTCTTTGCAAAACCTAGGGTTTATCTTTGAATCATGAAAAAGGAAATAAGGTTATAGGTGAGCCTTTGTGAAAAACCTATAAGTTATCTTTTAGCTGTGAAAAATGAGGTGAGGCTATAGGTAAGTAAAACCTAAGAATTACAGTGATGGTGTGTCTAGGGTATTTAGAACACTAAAATTGTAATTGGCTTATTTTCTTTCCCATTAAAAGGGACATTAGTGAGAGGAACTCTCAAGATGGAATATCTTGAGGAATGTAGTAGGCAAATGAAAGTTGAACCACTATAAATCAATTTATTATTTGTGTGGCTGATTGATTCTAATTTATTTTCTTTTAATTGCTGCAAGTTTAAATATAGTCTATTGATTAAAATTAAAATTTAAAGTGGTGTGCTTGATAAAGTTGAAATATATACTTTGAAAAATCAAAAAGTCACTTGCACATAAAAGACAAATATTTTTGATTTAATATTATTACATTAAGCATATCTTTGAGTGTTTTTCAAGGATTTGAAATAAAAGTTTCATTTTTGAGATTAAAAGCTTCAAGCATAAGTCAGTAATTGAAAATTGTTTAGTTTTGCTAAGTAGAAATTTATGTTGTATTTGTAGAAGTAAAAGATAATAAAAAAAATATTCTAACGACGAGAAAAATTTACAAGACCAATTCACCACCTCTTGAGCATGTTGGGACCAACAAGCATAAGATATATCGGGTTTAGGACATAACATAACATCTATGATAGATCCAATAGCTGATACATATAGAATCTTACTTATGCGCGCCTAATCATCCTGTATCTTTATACATATGGATTTAGAGAAGGTTATAACATATGTCATTGGAGTCAAACCTCTCTTGGAATAATCTATGCTAAATCTCTTTAGCATCTTATCTATATATATAGACTGAAAAAGACCAAACATGCTCTTATATCTATCTATGTATATCTTTTATCTCCAAAGTGTAGGTTATTTCTCTAAGGTCTTTCATAGAGAAGTTTTTGAAGAGTCATATCTTGACTGATTGAAGGATTGAGACGTCATTTCCTATGAGTAATATGTCATCCATATAAAACACTAGGAATACAACTGCACTCCCACTTGTCTCCTTCTAAGCACAAAATTCATCCATATTTTATGAGAAAACATACTGAAGCTTTTTTGTTGTCTATGTGCACATCCTCGATCAAATTCCTATTAAGGAAAGCGATATCCACATCTATTTGTCAAATCTTATAGTCATAATGAGCAATAAAATCTAGGAATATTTTGATGGATTTAAGTATATCAATTGGAGAAAATGTTTCCTTAGTCATCTTTTTGTCTTTAACAATATCATTTAGCTACGAGTCTTTGCTTTATTGGTAACTATATTACCTTCCATATCAGTTTTATTCTTAATCATATCAGTTTTATTCTTAATGAACTATTTGCACCCAAATGATTTTTATCCTTTCGAATAGGTCAACCAAGATCCATACCTAATTTTCATATATGGAATCCATATCTAGCTGCATGGCTTTGAGTCATTTATTAGATTTTGAACTTCACGAAACTTTCTCACAAGCCATAAGCTTATCATTCTCAATAACAATACATCATTTTACTCATTAATGAGAAATTCATATTTCTTTTGAGTAGTGCGTACCCTAGTGGACCTATAAAGTACTTATGTATTATAAGATATTACTATTACTTCATCTGTATGAGTAGCAATTTCAAGTTCTATCAATTGATCTATTTATGTTTTAACTTCTTAAACTTTTTCAAATTCAATCTTGCTTCCACTATTTTCTTTGAGTAAAAACTCCTTTTCTAGGAAGATATAATGCTTTGAAACAAACACCTTTTATGGTGGTAAAAGTTATATCCAAAAGACTCCTTTAGATATCCAACAATTAGACTCTTATCAGATTTAGTTTCTGACTTGTCTAATGATGTCCTTTTTCATATAAGCATAACAACCTCAGACTTTCATGTGTGAAAGATTTGGTTTTTTATTATCACACATTTCATATGGAATAATATCAATTGATTTAGTTGAGACTCTATGTAATATATAAACAACAATATCTATTGCATGTCCCCAAATTGACTTAAACAGTTATGCAAAACTTATTATGGACGTAACCATATCTAATAAGGTTCGGTTTCTCCTTTCAACTACACTATTGTGTTGTGACTTGTAAGGTAAAGTCAATTGAGATAATTTCTCATTATCCCTTAGATAACTTTAAAACTCTTGATTCAAGTATTATCCACCTCAATCTAATCTCAATGTCTTAATACTCTCGTCAACTTATTTCTCTGCTTTATTTTTTACGCTTTGAATTGTTCAAAAGTTTTAGATTTGTATCTTATTAGATTCAAGTACTTAAATTGTGAGTAGTCATCAATAAAGATAATGAAATATACAAAATCATTTTCTAGCATACGTGCAATGATATTGAGTTGCATATATCTGTATGTATTATATTTAATAGTTCATTACCACGATCATCCTCTACTAAAATATGACTTTGTCATCTTGCTGAATAATTAGAATTCATGCGTCATATAATTTATAATTAAATAAAATTTAAAAAATTTGTTGATTATATATTATAAGAAAATTTTTAATTATAAAATTCTAAAACAAATCTATTTATACATATATAAAATTCAAATGAATTAACTTCAAATCAATTCAAACTCCAAATTATTTAAACTTAACTTTTAAAGAGTTGATGGGAAGAATCAGTCAATTAATTCGATTCAAAACTCTAAAGTAACTTTTCAAAAATGACTTGATCTCATAATGATATGAATCAAACTCGCTCTACCTAAAATTACCATGCAGTATTTCATATGGAATTATTCCACTAAAATCATGAGTCTCTTAATCAACTTTCTTTGCCAAAAATACTAATGTATTCTTTTTCTTAATCGATAATCGACTATGGTTGGTAGTCAAACTAAGTACAAAGGAGACATGTGACCATGAATACATTTTTATGTTATAGATATTTATTAGTTTAATTTCTTCGAACCCGTTTTCAACTAATTGACAATTTATTTATTCTTATTGGATGCTCCTAAATATATATTAGCCAATCAGTTTCTGACACATATTTACACTCGTGAACATAATATCTTCTGTTCACTTGTCAGTGTCAACAATGTTACACAAAAATAAGATCTATTAGAAACTTCACTAGAATCTCAAAAATTTGTACTTGATCATTACATACAAAAAAAAGTGATAAATTATTTAATAAATAATGTTATGCTCGTTGTTCCCTATAAATAATTAAACAGAGAGAAGAAAAATAAAAGAAATGGACCCTTAGTTTTGTTGATGCCAGAGCATCATATAATTCCCAAATTTACACTTGAATAGTAATGGAAAAACACGTATTTTGGGCTTTGAATTATATATATATTGTCAATTGAGATAGTGAGTTTCTATTTATTCAAATTTGGTTTTCTAATTTTTATATTCAAATTAGGTTTTTTAATTTTTAATTTTTATTTTATTAAAATTAATTTACTTTTGATTAAAACTAAATTTAAGAGAATTGAAATTAAACAATTTTAATTAATTTAGGCAAGATAAAAAAATGGAAGGATTTGATATGGATTCTTCTTATGTTGACTTAGTTTATAAAAAATTTGTGAACTCAGTTAATCATAACATATGATACATTTTTTTTTTCAAAAAAATTATAATATATTCAACATAATAATGCGTGACATGTTGTGATAGATAATAATTCATTAATTTCTTCAAGGATTTATTTAGATAAGTGTTTTCCAGCTAAAAATAGACCCAAAAAAAAGTAGTTGAATGACTTATATTGTAGTAAAATTAAATTGAAGAATTTAATTTAAACAAATAAAAAAATTTTAAGGGCCCAATAATACATATAATTCAGTATCTAAAAAATGCAATCTTTGTTTCCAATTATAAATTTATAGTCACTAAGAGAATATTTAGAAAGGGTAAATTTGTCATTTAAACAAAAGAGAAGTGCAATAGAAATCTTACTTATATAAAGGCCAAAAACCCTTCTTTCTCTACTACCCAAAACCAACAAAGAATCTCTCTCACACTCTCTTACTCCCTTAATCCCTCTCTCTCTCTCTCTCTCTCTCTCTCTCGATCGATATGGTATTATATTTATTTATTTACCATTTATAATAAATAACACAACAGTAATTTCTTCCACCACCATTATCATCCAAATTTCGAAGCGACAACAACAAGAAGAAACATGAAAGAAGAGAACACAAGCTTTTGCAACAGGCACGTGAGACACCCGTGCAGATCATTTGGCCGGAAATGCAGTAAGTTAGTGAAGGAGCAAAGAGCAAAATTCTACATTCTCCGCCGTTGTATTATTATGCTTGTTTGCTGGCATGAATATGGTGATCCATAATTCATCACTTATATATACTAATTTTTTTATATACAGAAAAAAATGAAAAATCATCAAGCTACTCTTTATTTATATATACATGAGAAGGAAGGAGCTTTGGTTCTTTTTTTTTTCATTTTAATTTTCAAGAAAGATTGTAGCTTTTTTTTTTTCATTTGTTTTCATAGAAATTAAAGTTGAGAGTAGTTTATATTTGTGTGAGCTCATATGTTTTAAAAGTTAAAACAATTTCATATCTTATAGTTCATTATAATTTAATTAGACCTATTTATGTAGCATTTATTTATTTAGTTAATTTTATTTGATTAGTTTTAACAAGTTTTAAATTTTTTCTACTTTTGCGTCTAATTTAATAGAAATCGATGAAAATAAATATATATACAAGAAGGGTTCTAAGGGTTTCAGTTAATTTTTTAGGTGTATAAATTAATTACCATTTCCAAAGATGATTAAAAGGAAAATTAAATGGGGCCAAATGGATATTCCACAGGTGTTAATTTGTACTACTTGAGATAGGATATGGTTGGTCATAGGTTTATGCTTCGTTCTATGATATGACAAATGACAAATACATCAATTATTTTTTCAAATAACTAAATTAGAATAAAATACTAGCTAGTTTTGAATTTTGATGTTGATTTTATAATTGTATTCTTTTTTTTATGATATTTATATATATCCACTGTTCAAGAACAGGAACTAACCTGGGTTTCATAATCAAAACTCAAATGTGAGATCTATTAAGACTATTCTTATTGTTCTTTCTCCATATATATGTGATTAATTAAGGTGGAATAGCTCGAGTTGGGGTCATTTTTCTTCCTTAATTATGTGAAAAAACTGTGCATGAAATTGTGACAGCTTGATAAAAAAATTTAAATTAAAGAAAAATACTTTAATTTATACTTGATTTATAACTTTATTCACTGATGAATCCCATGATATAAAATACGATATTAATAAATTAATAATGATTATATTATTAACTTAATCATAAATAAAATTGTAAAATGAATCTAGTCAAAAGTTGTCAAAAAATGGAATATAGTCACCAATAGTTGGGTAAGCAATATTGAAATGTTGCGGCGATGGTTGTTTGTTGTCACTAGGTGGGTTCGCTAGTTTTCAAAAAAAATTCTCATTTTGTGACATTGAGTTATTTTATTTAAATAATTTTACATATATAAAAATATGTACAACCATTGATTGTACTTATATTTATAATTGCTTTTTCTAGAATTGGTATCCCACACATATACCTACCATAAAACAGAATTAATAAAGATATCATGTCAAAAATTTAACACCCAAGCTTTATAAAGTCTATATTAAAAAAAAATGGCATCCCACATTTACTTATACTAAAACACAAATATTGAAAATTACAATTTATTTTTTCAAAGCAAAACTTACAAAAATAAATAACTAGTGGAAATAAGTAATTCTACAAAGATCATGAAAAAATCAACTAGATAAATTCAGCGGAGGATTCAGAAGAGTATGAATACTGAGACATATAATTTTAGTGAGATAAATTTTTATTTCTATTAATGATAAGTCAAGGTTTAAGGACAAATGAAAAGCCATCTATTTATGCAAACTAACAATTCATTCATGTACACTAAATTCCTTTTCTTTTTTTTTTTTATCTCTTTTCATTTTATTTATGCCCATAATACACAGGAACCACTAATTAAGATGATGAAATTGGTAATTCAGGCATTATATGAGTGTCACTCAGGTATTATGGTATGCGTATACAAGTGTCATCATCGACATTGATATATAGGCGTGATCACCGATATTAATAATAGTGTTATCATCGGCTTTAATAATAGTTTCATCGCCGACTTTAATTGATCTCCTGATTGGTATGTCAAACTATTTAAATTTTTAGTTCTAAACTAAGTGTTATAGGACTTATTTCATTTCTTTATTCTTTCGTTTTCATGTCTTTCTTATTAATCTCATATCTCTTTTGTTCTTTGTTCTTTACTCATACCACATTTTCATACACATCATATTACCTTGCAATCCTCATTTGACATCTTTATCATTCATTCAATAATTAAATTATGAAAATAGAGTATTTATTATCGTGACTTCTTATTCACACTCATGAATAATGCCGATTACACAGCCTCACGACCGTGGGCTAGGCGTTCACTTCGGTTAGCAAATTTGTAACTCAAAATGTGAATTAATATGGATGAATACTACAATATTTGTACAAAAAGTCATGCCCATAAGTAATTATTCATGCCCGTGAATTTAGATATTCACGCCCATGAAACAACTCTTCACACCTGTGACTAACTGCTAAAAATCTGCACTTTCACTTCCCTTCTTCATTTCAAGTTTCTTCAAACCATTTAAACACCACTAATATTCATTCTCAAGTTATTAACACAACATACATGGTTTTTATCAACATCCTCATGCCTTTATCAAAACTCAATTCCTAACATGTAACCATTAAAATAACCAAGCACACAATGTCACCCTCTTATGTAAATTTTATAGTTAAATTCATTTCCATGACTAATTAACATGTTAAAGGTTCTTATCATGCAATTTCATAATAAGTTATAGGCTACTGTCTTAAATTATGCACTAATTTCTTTCTTATTTTCCTTCACTTTTCTATATTTCATTTTCTTAGTCTTTACTCCCTTGAGCTTGTTCTTTGTCACTTAGAACTCCTATAACACCATAAAACCATAATCAAAATCTTACTTCATAATCTCTTTCTAAACCCTATATTCTCTCTCCTAAACCCTAAACTCTCTCTCTTCACATATAAGCTCAAAATGAGCTCAAATCCATATATTACTTTAGAAAAGATTATAAAGAAGAAAAACATCTTACCTTTGCTCATTTCTTCCCTTGATCAACACTTTGGAGATTTATCTCTTTTCTTTTCTTGCTCTTCTTCCTCATCTCTTTCCTTTCTTAGCTTCTCCAAGCCTTTTTAGGCATGAAAGAGCCTTAGCTTATTTTTCTCCCTCTACTTCCTCTCTTTCTCTCTCTAGAAGAAGGTTGCTATGGAGGTTATGGGGTGGTTGGCATGGAACTAGTTTAAAGAGTAAAAAATGAAGTTAAAGAAGTGATAAGGAAGAAGAAGAAAAGAAAAAGAAAAAGAAAAAAAAATCAAATTCAGACATAGGTGCCGCCATTTTTTACCATAACTTGATATTTAGGCTTAATTAACAAATAATCTTCTTTCTCTTCTTAAGGTGGTTGGCCATCAATTGCTTAATGCCCATTTTTTTAATATTTAAATGGAAAGTATTTTATTTGATCCTCTAACTTTCGTTTAATTGCAAATTGATTCCAAAACTTTACAAATTTTATAATTTAGTCATTTACTGTAATTCAACTTCTTTAAGAATCTTAACCACTTAATTAGAATTATTTCATAATTATTAGTTATTACTTTGATTAATTTTGATCAAAATCTGAATTTAGACTCCAGTCGGCCTAACGTGTTAGTTTTGCGATACATGCGACTCAATATCTCGTTTGGCTCTTTTTTTGTAAATCTTTGCATTTTCATATGCCTCGTTTCTTAGCTCTTCCAACTCATGCAACTGAAGAAGTATTTCCTCACCAGCCTCACTCATTTCCATGTTTAAAGCCTTAATAGCCCAATAAGCCTTATGCTCCAACTCAATCGGTAAGTGACATATTTTTCCATA
Organism: Triadica sebifera; assembly: GCA_023653625.1. Lineage (NCBI taxonomy): Eukaryota > Viridiplantae > Streptophyta > Magnoliopsida > Malpighiales > Euphorbiaceae > Triadica > Triadica sebifera. Next base: position 9,369,201 of record CM042898.1, on the reverse strand, counting down.
CAATAATTTATAAGGACTCATGCCAATAGGGGTATAAGCCATTTGGTATGCCTATAAGGCATCAATCAACTTTAGAGCCCAATCCTTATGTGAAGGTGATACGACATAAACTTTGTAGTAATTTTTTTGACTAAGTAAAAAATTGTCTTTTTAAATATGGTGCAATAGTCAATGCGACCCCTATGATTTTTCTTTTATCAATAATTAATAATTGTTTCAAAATCAAGTTAAAATTAACTTAATTTAATAGAGAAAACACATCAGTTAGCATAAAGTTAACTTTAATAATAAAAAAATTCCACCTAAGTAGCCACATAATATTAATGAAAAAAAACATAAAAAGTAAAAATCATACTTTGTTCACATTCTCTCCCTCTATCCCCCAACTTCTCTTATCTCATATATTGGATTTTATACATATATATTATACATAAATTACCAGTAGAATAAATGACTACAAGAAATCATGTTTTACGCGATGTAATCTTTTGTCCCAAAATATAAAAAACGTGTTGCTAATACTTAATTGGAACGAAAAAAAATCATCTCTCCATATGTCACTAAATCAACATTGCTAATTGTCTAAGCAACAAAAAATATAAAATGTCCCCTATCATTAATATATATGCGATGAAATGTAAATGTAATAAAATTGTTAAAAACAATGTCCCAAAAATCTCAAATTGTCGCCTATAATTGATTTTATTAATATGTATAAAATAATTTGGGTGACAAAAAATAACGTTGCCAATTTTAATTCATTTTGGAACATATTATGGAATGTCACATTTTTTTTATTATTTGGAACATTTTGTAATATCGTCCAAAGTCATAAGATAAGCTCATAAGGTAAATTTTGCAATAATTAAAAGATGATAGAGAGCACATATTTCATCCCATAATGATGTTTTTCTCAACGTTTTGTTTACCTTTAGCCACATTTTTGCATATTTTATGCCACTTTAATTTTATTTTTTATTTAATTTCCTAATTTTTTAATTATTTTTAACTTTTTTCACTCCATATATACAAAATTAAGATATTTAATATTCATTACAATAGCAAAAATAAAAGAATATTGACTTTTAAAGCCCCATTTTTAGGGTCTAAAAGTTAGTTGGATTGGTTAAAAAAGAGTGTAATGGGATTAAAGTTTGAAAAGTTTAACATAGTGATAGAGAAGTTGTTCATGCTTGTGAATAAGGGTTTCACGGTCATGAATGTCGTGTGTTAGGTTTCTCTATGAAAAATTTGTCATGCCTGTGACAGGAGAGTGTCTATGCCCATGAAGGTTTCTTCACACTAGGGAACGATAGTCAGCAAAATTATTGAGTAGAGCCATTCTTTTGTAACGCTCCCTTACCCTACTAAACGTTAATAGGATATGGAAGTGCTAATAAGCTTATTTTTTTTACAACCAATGTTCAAATCATTGTAATAATTTTTTTTTGAGTTTATTATTAGCGAAATATTTATTACTATTTTTTTCCATTTAAATATGTAACTAGTGATGGAAATAGTTTGATTTAAAAGAACTCATGCAGTTAAACCATAATATTTAAAAATAATAATAGATTTATAAAATTACAAAATTCATTTCTTATAAATCCTACATGCCATAAATTTACATCAAAAAAAGATTCTTAGAATTTAATTTTTACAACATAATTTTCAAAACATAAAAAAAGAACTAGACTGCTGCAATCTGATCTTGAGTGTTCCCTCTTCTTCGGTCGTCCTATTGGAACGACTACTTTTATTTATCTGCGTGTGAAACACATGCGCTAAGCTTCTAACTTAGTGGTATGTTCGACAACTATCCAATAATTATATAAATAATTCTAAAATAAAATTTTTGAAGCTACAATTAATTTATTAAGCATGCCAAATATTCAATTAATAATAAAACCATTTTCTTCATGCAAATATATTTAATTCATCAATTATGACATTTCATTCATTAAGCATGCTTGAAATTTCTTAACAATTCAAGATATAAAATTTACAATATCAATTTCATAATTCATATATATATATATATATATATATATATATATATATATTTATTTATTTATTTATTTAATAGCCCACGACATCATAGACCGGAACTAAACACTGGATACAAAATTTTTGCTCTCCGGCAGTATACTCGGTGCCTACATAATTATTTTATGACTCAGCATTTAATGTCTACATTTCCAATAACAACTCAGCACCTTTTTGGTACCTACGTAATTTCAAACTCAGCACTATTTCTTAGTGCCTACTTAAATTAAATCTCAGTACTATTATTTTTAGTACCTACATTTCTACCCTTTTAGTGGCATGCCAACTTATCCTAATTTCTAGTTTTCGACTAGATGTTATAGGGCTTAATTATATTTGTTACCTTTATTATTATTTATATAAATTATGCAGGTAACATTAATATAAATTCTACATAAATACAATAATTCCCATTAAATATTTTACAACATAAAACTTGCTCATTTAATCATTATAACTATAAGAAAAGTTAATTAATATATTTTCTATCACAATTTCGCAATCAATACATTGTTTTACAAGCTGTCCTATTCTGGATAGCATTTCTGCCTTACGTTGGTCTGTATTTGTCGTCTATTTTTAGATGGAAATTGGACAAGTGATAAACTAACAAAATGTAGGTACATGTCTTATCTTTAATTTTCAACTGGAATTACATTAAAAAGAAGTTCTTAGAAAAATTTATGAATTTTCTCCTAAGCTACGTTCACTGCAATCTGCCCAGTATTTTACTAGACATAATTCTGCCTTATATTTATCTATTTTTTTCATCCATTTTTAGATGTAATTTGAACAAGTGATCACCTAGAAAAATGTAAGTACACATCTTATCTTTAATTTCCAATTTGAATCACATTAAAAAGAATTTTTTAGGAAAAGTTATGATTTTTCTTTTAACCTATGCTCACTACAATCTGTCAAGTTTTTTTTTCTAGACAGATTTCTAATTCAACTTGGAGTCCATTGTTTACCTAATTCAAGAAATATTCAGGTCTAATGGTCGAAATGAAAGTTCAAGCCCTATGTCTTAACTTTCCAACTCAATAAGAATCACGCAGATATGATTTCCAGAACTCAAGGTATGATAAAAATACTAGACACTGTTCATAAGACAAATTTTCTAGCACATCAAATAATTCATACATTTTCCATTTTTATACTTCAACCTCATTTTCTAGTTTTTATTTTCACATTCATGGCATCATTTAATCACTCAATCAAATTTTTAGAATTTCATACATAAATTCACAACATCACAAAATCAAAATCAATACTTTTCTATATTGAATTTTTGCCAAATGTACATACCTCAAAATTCTACTTCTCTTCACTTTTCTCTTCCTCTTAGATAGCCTTTTTCTTGCCCTTACTTCCCCTTTGATTTTGGTTCAAAGGTTGTTCACTTCTTTACCCTAACAATAAATTTTACACTAATCAAACACTAATCACACTAATCCACCCTTAATCACCATTAGCATACTAATAACCCTAATTTACTAGCTATAACGACAACTAACCCCAAACTCAAAGAAAAGAGAAGAAGAAAGTAAGGAGATGGAAAATCTAAACTCACCTTTGATGATCTTCCAAATGGCTAAAATCTTCTTTCTCTCTTTTTCTTTTCCTTTCTTCCTTCCTCTTCCTTGGTTTTGCTCACTTTACTTCACTTTCTTCATGATCTTGCCTAATCCTATCTTTTTTTCCATTTAATCTTAGGTTTATTTGAAGAAAGAAAAGAAGAACAATGGGGGAGGAGGAGTTCACGGCAAAAGAAGAAGAAAAGGGAGAGAAATGAGTTTGGTCAAGATGAAAAAGAAGAAGAATGGTAAACAAAATGGAAATTTGACTTTTTATAGTTGGATTAAGTGGGTGGTTAGGATTAGTTGTTAATCTTGCTTCGCATTGGTCCATTAATTTAAATCACTCTTACTTTATTTTAATTAAAATAATATTCCTTTCCTTAGATAAAGAATATTCCATTTTTATGCCTTCTTATAATTTCTGTGCCAAAAACACTGTAATTTCTAATTTCGTTCAGCGAAAAATTATTTTTTCCCAATTTTAATTCCAAACTTCAAAATTCTCAATTAATAATATCCAAAATATTTTTCTCTCATCTTATTATTATTTTAATTTATTTATTTTATGTCCGAATTTAGACCCGATCGGTTCGGCATGCCGGATTTCGGTCAACCGCGACCGTGGCCTAAATTATCGGGCAGTACAATTTTCCCCTCCTTAAAAAATATTTCGTCCTCGAAATTTACCTTTTTAACTGGAGTGGAATAATTGTGGATACTGGACCTTCATCACCTCTTCATTTTGCCAAGTCGCCTCTTCTGAATTATGATTTTTCCATAGAACCTTTACCAATGGTACCTTCTTATTCCGTAGCTCATTCATTTCTCGAGGTAGAATTTCCACTTGCTCTTCTTCATAAGTTAGATCTGGTCGTATCTCTATAGGTTCTGCTGATATGATATGAGATAGATCTGATCGATATCTTCTCAACATGGACACATGGAATACATTATGAATCTTGTCTAACTCTGGTGGTAAAGCTAATTTGTACGCCACAGGACCTATGCGTTCAAGTACCTCATAAGGTCCAATGAACCTAGGACTCAACTTTCCCTTCTTTCCAAATCGGAAAATCCTTTTCTAAGGTGAGACTTTTAAGAATACCTTGTCATCAACTGTATACTCAATATCCCTCTTTTTCAAATCTGCATATGATTTATGTCTATCAGCAGCAGCTTTCAGCCTATCTCTTATTACTCTCACTTTTTCCTCTGTCTGCTGTACTAGATCTGGACCCAGTACTTTCGTTTCACTAAGCTCAGTTCAACATAGAGGCGTTCTACATTTCCTCCCATACAAAGCTTCATATGGTGCCACACCGATACTGGCTTGGTGACTATTATTGTAGGCAAATTTTATCAATGGAAGATGTTTGTCCCAACTTCCTTCAAATTCTATAACACAACTCCTCAACATATCTTCCAATATCTGTATGACCCTTTCTGATTGTCCATCTGTTTGTGGGTGGAAAGTTGTGCTGAAATTGAGTCGAGTACCCATGGCTTGATGCAAACTTTTCTAGAATTTTGAAGTGAACCTCGGGTCTCGATTTGAAATGATTGAAATTGGTACACCATGTAAACGGATTATCTCATTAACATAGATCTCTGCCAAACGGTTAAGTGGATAATCCATCTTGATCGGTAGAAAATGAGCCGATTTAGTGAGCCGGTCCACCACTACCCATATTGAATCATGCCTCTTTTGTGTCAAAGGCAAACCAGAAACAAAATCCATTATAACTCTTTCCCATTCCCACTCCGGAATTGAAATTGACTGCAATAATCCACTTGGTACTTGATGCTCAACCTTCACTTGCTGACAAGTTAAACATCTGGTAGTATACTCGGTGATATCTCTTTTCATTCCTGACCACCAGTAATATGCCTTCAAGTCATGATACATTTTGTTGCTTCCTGGGTGCATTGCATAAATAACATTGTGAACTTCTTTCAAAATATCTTGTTTCAATTCTGGTATGTCTGGCACACATAACCTACCCTTTTGCCTTAAACTCCCATATGATTCAATAGTAAATTCTGGTTTTTCACCCTTTTTCACCATTTCAAAGATTTCCTTTAATTTCGTGTCCTACTTCTGATTGTCCTTTACTTGTTGGATCAATATGGGTTGAATTCGCAATTCTGCCCAAATAATATATAAATAAATTATTATTTCATTTTTTTTTATCTTGTTCACTTAATAAATTTAAGTTTTAACATTTACCTGCTAGAGTTTTTCTACTCAGAGCGTCTGCTACCACATTGGCCTTACCCGACTGATAATCAATAATACAGTTGTGGTCTTTGATTAATTCTAGCTATCGCCTCTATCTCAAATTGAGTTCCTTTTGTGAAGGCAAATATTTCAGACTTTTATGGTCTGTATAGATATAACATTGCTCACCATACAGGTAGTGTCGCCATATTTTCAATGCAAACACAATGGCTGCTAATTCCAGATCATGTGTCGGATAATTTCTCTCATGAGGCTTCAGTTATCTGGAAGCATAAGCGATCATTTTTCCTTCATGCATTAATACATAGCCCAAACAATTAAGGGAAGCATCACTGTACACCACAAAATCTTTTCCTGCAGTAGGTTGTGTCAACACTGGTGCCTCTATCAACATTTTCTTTAACTTATCAAAGCTAGTCTAGCACCGGTCTGTCCACTCAAATTTGGTCTCCTTTCTAAGCAATTTTGTCAGTGGTGAGGCTATCATTGAGAATCCTTTCACAAATCTCCGATAATAACCAACCAAACCAAGAAAACTTCTCACCTCTGTCACATTCCGAGGCGGTTTCCAGTTGAGGATTGCCTCTACCTTACTGGTGTCAACTCTGATCCCATCAGCTGAGACAATATGCGCTAAAAAGGCCACTTCATCTAACCAGAATGCACATTTTGACAATTTCGCATACAATTAATTCTCTCTCAAGGTATGGAAGACAATACGAAGATGTTGATTATGCTCTTCTCTGCTTCTGGAGTACACCAAGATATCATCTATGAACACCACCACAAACTGGTCCAAATAAGGCCTAAAGATTCTATTCATTAGATCCATAAATGCTGCTGGCATTTGTCAAGCCAAAAGGCATTACTAAGAATTCATAATGACCATACCGAGTCCTAAATGTTGTTTTTGGAATGTCTGATTCTCTAATTCTCAATTGGTGATAACCTGATCTGAGGTCAATTTTAGAAAATACCCCCTGCTCCTTTCAACTGATCAAACAAGTCATCTATTCTCAGCAAGGGATATATGTTCTTAATTATCAACTTGTTCAATTGACGATAATCAATGCACAAACAAAAGGTGCCATCCTTCTTTTTCACAAATAGAAACGGAGCACCCCAAGGTGAGACACTAGGCCTGATAAACCCTTTCTCTAACAACTCTTACAACTGCACTTTTAATTCTTTTAGTTCACCAGGTGCCATTCTGTAAGGAGTGATCGATATCGGGGTTGTGTCTGGCAAAACATCTATGGAAAACTCTATCTCCCTGACAAGTGGTAACCCTGGCAAGTCCTCAGGGAAGATATTTGGATATTCACATACTGTAGGAATCTCCCTAAGATCTAGACTTTCTTTCTTGGTATCAACAATATGTGCCAAAAATGCTTCACATCCCTTTTCGATAAGCTTACTTGCCTTCATCATAGAAATGACATTAGTCAAGTATGGTCGGTTCTCGCCCAAGACAATCACGTCATCCTACCCTGAATTCTTGAAAGTCACTCTCCTAGACTGACAATCCACACTGCCTTATGCTGAGTTAACCAATCCATCCCCAATATTGCATCAAACTCACAGAATGGCAACTCTATTAGGTCAACTGGGAATTCTACATTCTGAGCTTTGATTGGACTGTTTTTATAGACTCGACTAACTTTCACTCCATGACCCAAAGGATTTGTCAGTAATATATCACAATCTAATTCCAATGCTACCATATTCCCCTGACTAAGTGGTGACGTGCATAAATATGAATGTGTTGAATTCGGATCTATCAGTGCAAATAAATCAGTATCATAAAGAGAAAATTTAACGGTAATGACATCCAGGGCATCCTGCTCCTCACGAGCTCTGCGTGTGAAACACACGCGCTAAGCTTCTAGCTTAGTGGTATGTTTGACAACTATCCAATAATTACATAAATAATTCTAAAACAAAATTTTTGAAACTACAATTAATTTATTAAGCATGCCAAATATTCAATTAATAATAAAACCATTTTCTTCATGCAAATATATTTAATTCATCAATTATGACATTTCATTCATTAAGCATGCTTGAAATTTCTTAACAATTCAAGATATAAAATTTACAATATCAATTTCATAATTCATATATATATATATATATATATATACATATATATTTATTTATTTATTTATTTAATAGCCCACGACAGTGTAGCTTAACACCCCCCACTCGAACCGCACGTGCCCGGATAAGGGAGCGTTAAAGCTTGTCTTCTTTACTTCTTCAAATCGCTATTATTATTATTATTATTATTATTATTATTATTATTATTATTATTATTATTATTATTATTATTATACCTTTAATTTTCTCAACATTCATGTATATATAGGTATATACAAAAACTAGGGTACAATTTATTTACATAAGATAGTAATTTTAAACATCAAATTTATTTCTTAAACAAACTTTAAAAGTAAGTTTTACAAACTCTAAAACTCTTTAAAATAAAAAGCTAAATACAAAAATTTTAAAGCTTGTAACCCACTTTCTCAAGGTTCAGCTGCTTTACTTGAATAGGATCACCGCTTGCTTTATCTATCACCTTCAGCTACCTTTCTATATCTGTGCGAAAGGAAACTCCCACGCTAAGCTCTAAGCTTAGTGGTGCATATAAATAAGGCAATATACTATATCATGCAACAAGCATTAACATCTATCATTTTATGCATTAAAATGTTTGCATGCCATGACTATCAACGTATTCCTATTTCATACAAGTATAAATATCATGCTCACATAGACAATTTTATTTTAATTTATCTTTGATGGTAAATTACTCTATTAATCTCTTTATCATTATATCTCAATCTCAATCTCATATCATCATCATTTTCTTATTCTTTTTTTTTCTTATTTTCTGACATATCCTTATTATCTTGCCCACATCACTCTAAATTTGAACTGACTGGATACGGATTATGGATCAAGAGCGCTCCTAGAGCTTAAGCCACCCTGTCCATTATCTAGATCATAAGAGCTTCTGAAATCAATGACGCTCTCAGAGCTTAAGCCACAGTGATTGAGTATAATTTCATCATAGATGAATAACCGGACCAAGGGCGCTCCCCGAGCTTAAGCCACCTTGTCCTCATTTACATGTGCTCATCAGAGCTTCTCAAGTCAATAGAACTCCTAGAGCTTAAGCCATATTAACCAAGCATCTCAGACCGAAGGTGCTCCCAGAGCTTAAGCCACATTGGTTGAGGAATAGTACGGTACCGTTCGCCCCCTTAATGACATGTCATCTTTCCTGATACTAGTTTGCAGGTAGAGTAATGGGTTTTTTTATATTTTCACATCAATCATAATTCTCATGTTTATCAACATCTCAATTTTCTTATATCATCCATGACAATTCACATATTTCATCCGTGACAATTCATTTTTCTATATCACAACATAACACGTTCTCACATCAATATATATATATATATATATATATATATATATATATATATCCATATCATTCTTATTTCACTGGATAGACAATGACTTTCATTTACATACTTGAATTCGTTATTTGATAACACATTCATAATTACAAATAAACAGCATTCACGACCGTGATTACTAATTTCATGCCAGTGAATTAGTTCACGCCCGTAATCCCAAGCCGTGAACGCTACTGAAATGAATCACCCAAAAGCATTCACGGACGTGACGTCGTGACTACTCATTCACGTCCGTGAATAAGCTCACGTTCGTGATTCCAACCCGTGAACTCTTCTGGAATGAATAGTACCATTTCCACACATAAGTCACAACCGTGATACAATCAGTCACAACCATGAACCCTCAAGTTCACGCCAGTGACTCAATAGTCACACCCATAACTTTCAGCAGGAAATCTGTATATTCACTTTTCATTCATTCTAACATCATCCAAATCATAACAAATTCTATTTCATGCATTTCTAAGGTTCTTTACTCAACTTATTACTTTCTAATACATGTAAATGTCTTGATCATACAAGATTTTCTAACATGCATCATTAATTCAATATTACACAAGGATCTCATTCATACATGTCTAAACCTATGGTTTCATGCCATAATCATCATCATTGTTGAAATGCATTTATCTAAAATCATGTTTAGCATGCATTATTTCAAACAAAAATAGGCCATTGCCTTAAGTTATGCACAAACCTTAATCTTTCTCCTTCATTCTTCTAGGTAGCTTTCTCTTTTCCTTTGCTCCTTAGAGCTTGTTCCTTGTCACTTGGAACTCCTACAATATCATAAATCATTATTATCATCTGATTTTCTCAAGACCCTAAACTCTCTTATTCTCTCTCAAAACCCTAGTTCCTCTCTCTTTCCATATAAGTCTTGGATGAGCTCAAAATTCAAACTTCCTTTAAGAAAAGATGATGATGAAGAAGAAATGCTTCTTACCTTACACTTTTCTTCACTTGATCACAACTTTGGAGATATTCTCTCTCTACCAAACTTGATTCTTCTTCCTCTTTCTTGCTCTTTCCAGCTCCCTTATGAGTTATGGACCATGAAGATCACCTTGTCTTGCTCTTTCTCTTCTCTTCTCTTCCTTTCTCTCTCTAGAAATCAAGGTGAGCTATGGAGGAAAAGAAATGGCTGGCGTGATTGGTATTTTAAGAGAGAGAAGAAGACAAAAAATGAAAAGAAGAAGAAGAAGAAAAGGAAGTCTTAAATAGGGTAACCAAAAGTCTTCATGTGGGACCCACCATTTTGACCATTTCTTGACATTAGGCTTAATGAACCGATTAATCTCATTCTTCCTCAATGAGTGGCCGGCCAAACCTATTAAAATTTCCCAAAAATTAATATGTTGATTAACAATTAATCTCATTAATCCTCTAATTTTTGGTAAATTGCAATTTGACCCCAAAACTTATCAAAATTTGCAATTTAGTCCTTTACCGTAAATCAACTTCTTTAAACTTTATAATCACTTAATTAGGCTTTATCATTTAATTTAGCCATTCCTTGATCAATTTTTTTGTTAAATCCGAATTTAGACTCCGATCGGTCAAACATGTCAACTTCGCGACACGTGCAACTCGGGGCCTAAATTAGCGGATATTACATTCTCTCCCCCTTAAAATAATTTCGTTCTCGGAATTTACCTGTTCATTCGGGGTTAAATAACTGGGGATACTGCTTCTTCATCACTTCTTCACTTTCCCACGTGGCTTCTTCAATTGTATGATTCCGCCACCAAACTTTAACTAGAGGGACTCTCTTATTTCGAAGAACTATCTTTTCATATGCTATTATAGCCACTGGTTCTTCCTCATAAGACATGTCTGTCTGTACCTCTATTTTCTCAATCGGTATAACATGGGTCGGGTCTGAACGATATCTTCTTAACATTGAAACGTGAAACACGTTATGAATTCTATTTAGCTCTAGAGGAAGAGCTAATCGGTAAGCCACTGGTCCTATTCTTTCCAGAATTTCATAAGGACCAATAAACCTTGGGCTTAAATTTCCTTTTCTACCGAACCTCACTACCTTTTTCCATGGAGAAACTTTAAGAAATACTTTGTCTCCTACTGTATATTCTATATCTCGCCTCTTTAAATCGGCATATGATTTCTGTCGATCTTGTGCTGCCTTTAGCCTTTCCTTGATCACTTTAACTTTTTCCTCAGTTTATTGAACTATTTCTGGCCCAATCAACTTTTTCTCATTCAACTCGGTCCAACAAACTGGTGTCCTACACTTTCTTCCATATAAAGCTTCATAAGGAGCCATGCCTATACTCGTTTGATGACTGTTGTTATAGGCAAACTCCATAAGAGGTAGATGTCGATCCCAACTTCCCTCAAATTCAAGCACACAACATCTCATCATATCGTCTAGCAATTGTATAACTCGCTCTAATTGTCCATCCGTTTGTGGATGAAATGCCATGCTAAAATTTAGTTGAGTTCCCAAAGCCTGCTGTAGACTTTTCCAGAACTACGACGTAAACCTGGGATCTCTGTCGGAGATAATAGACAAAGGTACTCCATGAAGTCTCACTATCTCATTCACATAAATCTCAGCCATCTTGTTCAAAGTATAGTCCATTCGCACTGGTAGGAAATGTGCTAACTTCGTCAATCAATCCACTATCACCCACACTTCATCATGCATTCTCTGAGTTACTGGTAAACCGGACACAAAATCCATCGTCATCCTCTCCCACTTCCATTCTAGTATGGAAATCAGTTGTAGTGATCCTGTGGGTAATTGATGCTCAACTTTCACTTGTTGACAGAATAGACATTTAGCAACATATTCAGTGATATCCTTTTTCATCCCCGACCACCAGTATTGTGCTTTCAAATCTTGGTACATTTTGTTCCCACCTGGGTGCATAGTATAAACCGTTTTATGAGCTTCTTTTAAAATTTCTGACCTCAACTCTTCTATACTTGGCATGCAAATCCGGTTCTTGAAATACACAGTACCATCTTTTGTTAAAGAAAATTCTGACTTTTCTCCATTTTTCAAGGCTTTGACCATCTTTACTAGCTTCTCATCTTGTTTCTGGACATCTTTAATTCTCTGCATTAATGTGGATTCCACTCGCATCTCAGCTAAAAGTTTTCCTGCTCAGTGCATCTGCAACTACATTAGCTTTTCCTAGATGGTAGTCTATCACACAATCATAGTCTTTAATCAATTCCAGCCATCTTCGTTGTCTCAGGTTCAACTCTTTCTGTGAAGAAAGATACTTAGGACTCTTGTGGTCCGTATAAATATAGCATCTTTCTCCATACAGATAATGTCTCCAAATCTTAATAGCAAAAACTATCGCTGCAAACTCTAAATCATGCGTCGGATAGTTAAGTTCGTGAGGCTTAAGCTATCTGGAGGCATATGCAATCACTTTTTCCTCTTGCATAAGAACACATCCTAGGCCATTGTGACTTGCATCACTATACACAACATAATCTTTTCCTGGAGTAGGCTGAGTCAAAACTGGTGCTTCAGTCAACATTGCCTTTAATTGATCAAAGCTTGCTTGACACTTATTTATCCATTCAAAACGGACCTCTTTTCGTAGCAGTCGTGTCAAAGGATTCGCTATAGATGAAAATCCTTTCACAAATCTCCTATAGTATCCGGCTAATCCAAGAAAACTTCTCACTTCTGTCACATTTCGAGGTGATTTCTAATTAAGAATAGCCTCGATTTTACTAGGATCAACTCGAATACCTTCCACTGAAATTACATGACCTAGAAAACTAACTACTTCCAACCAAAACTCACACTTAGATAGCTTTGCATACAATTGTTTCTCCCTCAAAGTCTGCAATACTTTTCTAAGATGTTGGTCATTCTCTACTCGATCTCTAGAATAGACAAGAATGTCATCAATAAATCCAACTACAAATTGATCAATATATGGCCTGAACACTCAGTTCATTAGGTCCATAAAAACTGCCGGGGTATTCGTCAATCCAAATGGTATCACCAAGAACTCATAATGACCATAATGAGTCCTGAATGCCGTCTTAGATACATTTGACCCCTTGATCTTCAGTTGATGATACCCCGATCGAAGATCTATCTTTGAAAATATACTGGCACCTTTCAGCTAATCAAATAAATCATCAATCCTAGGCAGTGGGTATTTATTCTTAACAGTAAACCTATTAAGCTGCCTGTAGTCAATGCAAAGATGTAAAGTACTGTCTTTCTTCTTTACAAATAGTACTGGAGCACCCCATGGTGATACACTAGGTCATATAAATCCTTTATCTAACATTTCTTGTAACTGTATCTTCAACTCCTTTAATTCTATGGGTGCCATCCTATATGGTGTAATAGATATAGGAGCGATGTCCGGTACTAATTCGATAGCAAACTCTATCTCTCAGTCAGGTGGTAGTCCTGGTAACTCCTCAGGAAACACATCTGGAAGCTCACTAATTGTTGGGATGTCGGCCAACTTTGGACTTTTCTCTCGGGTATCCATCACATACGCTAGGTAAGTCTCACATCCCTTATTGATGAGTTTTTGAGCTTTCAATGCTGATATCACATTATCTGGATATCCTCTATCCTCGCCCATCACTACTATCTCTTATTGTTCTAAAACTTTAATTCTCATCTGCCTCTTTCCACAATCTATTATCACCCCATGGCGTGCTAGCCAATCCATTTCCAAGATCACATCGAACTCGCGGAATGGTAGCTCTATTAGATCTGCTGGAAATTGCCTGCCTTAAAGTTTGACTGGGTAACCCCTAAACACTTTACTAACCCGCACACTATGTCCTAACGAATTTGTCACATGAATCTCATATTCTAGTGTCTCTGGTGTTAGACCCTCTCGACCCGATGGTGGTGTGCATATGTATGAGTGTGTTGACCCAGGGTCTATCAATGCATGTACACAAGAGCCAAAGAGAAGGAATTTACCCGTTATGATGTCAGGTGCATCCTTCTCCTCTCGGCCTTGCATGGCATAAGCTCTTGCTGGAGCAGCTCTACTGCCTTCATGTCTCTTTACTGCGTCTAATCTGAACTGGCTTGGCCCTGCATGGCCTCCTCTTCCTTGCCCCCGGCCTCATCCTCTACCTTGTCCCATAGTCTGTATTGGTACTGACTCAATACTCTCTGAACCTCTGCCAAACTGTAGCAATGGACAATCTCTTCTAAGATGGTTCTTGGAGCCGCATCTTGCGCATGCTCCTGTCATCCACCAACACTCTCCTGGATGCGAATGATCACAATGCTGACACACCGGTAGAGTGGTAGATCTACAGAATGCCTGTGTCGGTGCACTGGCTGCCGATGAAGTAGATCTTATAGGTTGTCCCCGCCTATAAGACTGAGGTCTGCTGGAACCTCCAACTTGGAATCGGCCAACAAAAGATCTGGCTCTCTTGCCACTAGACTGCACTCCACTTAGTTATGGTGCTGGTCTACTAACCCCACTAACATGCACAGGCTGCTGTGCTGCCAAGACTCTTTCAACTATTCAGCAGATGCTAGTAAACTGGGGAAGTTCATTAGATGTAGGGATGAAACATGTAACTTGATCATATCTCTCAACCCATCTTCAAATCGTCGACATTTATCAGCCTCTGTAGACATAATACCACTACCATACTTGCAAAGATGAGTGAATTCTCTCTCATATTCTGTTACTGACATATCCCTCTGTTTTAGGATAAGAAACTCTCTCTTCTTATCGTCTGTGTAGATAGGAGTAATATACTGCTCCTTAAACTTCTCTAGAAAGAATTCCCATGTCATAGGGTCAGGAGCCTCTGTGCTCTGTGATTCAGATCGCCACCAATCATATGCATGCTCCTGTAGCAGAGATACTACATATTCATATTTCTGCTCATCTATGCAGTGCAATTGATCAAATACTCGCTCTGCTCATTCCAACCAAAATTCTGCCACTGAGGGGTCATCTTCTTGTTTACCATAGAAATCAGATGCCCCTAATTTCCTCAGTCTCTCAAACTGTAATTCAGACGAAGCTGATCGTGATGCTCTTTATAGCAAATTTATCATATTTCTCATGAGCTCATATTTCTCACGAAGCTGATCGTGATCGTGAATGCTCATGAAGTGAGCTGGCACTAGATATCGGTGTTGCAGCTCGACGATGACTTGGTTGCGATGAAGCTCTTCCCTCTGAAGGTTCATTACTCTCAACTTTTTCTACTACTATTCGTCTTGATCCTGAAGCCATATCCTAGCTTTAACATAAAGGTAACGACCCTAATCAATAAAGCAGCAACTCCAAAAATGCAATTGTGGGTACATTTCAAGAAATAAACATTTTTAAAATTCGATTTTAAGAACCCAAAATTGCCGAACCTGGCACTGATACCAAAACTGTAGCATAACACCCCCACTCGAACTGCACGTGCCCGGATAAGGGAGCGCTATTGCCTGTCTTCTTTACTTCTTCAAATCGCTATTATTATTATTATTTTACCTTTAATTTTCTCAACATTCATGTATATATAGGTATATACAAAAACTAGAGTACAATTTATTTACATAAGATAGTAATTTTAAACATCAAATTTATTTCTTAAACAAACTTTAAAAGTAAGTTTTACAAACTCTAAAACTCTTTAAAATAAAAAGCCAAATACAAAAATTTCAAAGCTTGTAATCCACTTTCTCAAGGTTCAGCTGCTTTACTTGAATAGGATCATCGCTTGCTTTATCTATCACCTTCAGCTACCTTTCTATATCTGCGCTGAAGGAAACTCCCACGTTAAGCTCTAAGCTTAATGGTGCATATAAATAAGGCAATATACTATATCATGCAACAAGCATTAACATGTATCATTTTATGCATTAAAATGTTTGCATGCCATGACTATCAACATATTCCTATTTCATACAAGTAAAAATATCATGCTCACATAGACAATATTATTTTCATTTATCTTTGATGGTAAATTACTCTGTTAATCTCTTTATCATTATATCTCAATCTCATATCATCATCATTTTCTTATTCTTTTCTTTTCTTATTTTCTGTCATATCGTCATTATCTTGCTCACATCACTCTAAATTTGGACTGACTGGATACGGGTTATGGATCAGGAACGCTCCCAGAACTTAAGCCACCCTGTCCACTATCTAGCTCATAAAAGCTTCTCAAATCAATGGCACTCCCAGAGTTTAAGCCACATTGATTGAGTATAATTTTATCATAGATGAATAACCGGACCAAGGGCGCTCCCCGATCTTAAGCCACCTTGTCCTCATTTACATGTGCTCATCAGAGCTTCTTAAGACAATAGCACTCCTAGAGCTTAAACCACTTTGACTGAGCATCTCAGACCAATGACGCTCCCAGAGCTTAAACCACATTAGTTGAGGAATAGTACGGTACCGTTTGCCCCCTTAATGACATGTCATCTATCCTGATACTAGTCTGCAGGTAGAGTAATGGGCTTCTTTATATTTTCACATTAATCATAATTCTCATGTTTATCAACATCTCAATTTTCTTATATCATCCATGACAATTCACATATTTCATCCGTGACAATTCATTTTTCTATATCACATCATAACACGTTCTCACATCAATATATATATATATATATATATATATATTTATATATCTATATATATATCCATATCATTCTTTTTTCACTGGATAGACAATGACTTTCATTTACTTACCTGAATTCCACATTTGATAACCACATTCATAATTACAAAAACAGAGCATTCACGGCCGTGATTACTAATTTCATGCCCGTGAATTAGATCACTCCCGTAATCCCAAGTCGTGAACGCTACTGGAATGAATTGTCCAAAAGCATTCACGGTCATGATTACTCATTCACACCCATGAATAAGCTCACGTCCGTGATTCCAACCCGTGAACGCTTCTGGAATGAATAGTACCATTTCCACACAGAAGTCACAACCGTGAACCCTCAAGTTCACGCCAGTGACTCAATAGTCACGCCCATGACTTTCAGCAGGAAATCTGCATATTCATTTTTCATTCATTCTAACATCATCCAAATCATACCAAATTCTATTTCATGCATTTCTAAGGTTCTTTACTCAACTTATTACTTTTTAATACATGTAAATGTCTTGATCATACAAGATTTTCTAACATGCATCATTAATTCAATGTCACACAAGGATCTCATTCATACATGTCTAAACCTATGGTTTCATGCCATAATCATCATCATTGTTGAAATGCATTTATCTAAAATCATATTCAGCATGCATTATTTCAAACAAAAATAGGCTATTGCCTTAAGTTATGCACAAAGCTTAATCTTTCTCCTTCATTATTGTATGTAGCTTTCTCTTTTCCTTTGCTCCTTAAAGCTTGTTCCTTGTCACTTGGAACTCTTACAACATCATAAATCATTATTATCATATGATTTTTTCAAGACCCTAAACTCTTTTATTCTCTCTCAAAACCCTAGTTCCTCTCTCTTTCCATATAAGTCTTGGATGAGCTCAAAATTCGAACTTCCTTTAAGAAAAGATGATGATGATGAAGAAATGCTTCTTACCTTATACTTTTCTTCACTTGATCACAACTTTGGAGATTTTCTCTCTCTACCAAACTTGATTCTTCTTCTTTTTTCTTGCTCTTTCCAGCTCCCTTAAGAGTTATGGACCATGAAGATCACCTTGTCTTGCTCTTTCCCTTCTCTTCTCTTCCTTTCTCTCTCTAGAAATCAAGGTGAGCTATGGAGGAAAAGAAATGGCTGGCGTGATTGGTATTTTAAGAGAGAGAAGACGACAGAAAATGAAGAAAATAAGAAGAAGAAAAGGAAGTCTTAAATAGGGTACCCAAAAGTCTTCATGTGGGACCCACCATTTTGACCATTTCTTGACATTAGGCTTAACGAACCCATTAATCTCATTTTTCCTCAATGAGTGGCCGGTCAAACCTATTAAAATATCCCCAAAATGAATATGTTGATTAGCAATTAATCTCATTAATCCTCCAATTTTTGGTAAATTGCAATTTGACCCCAAAACTTATTAAAATTTGTAATTTAGTCATTTACCGTAAATCAACTTCTTTAAACTTTATAATCACTTAATTTGGCATTTATCATTTAAGTTAGCCATTCATTGATCAATTATTTGTAAAAATCCGAATTTAGACTCTGATCGGTCAAACGCGTCAACTTCGCGACATGTGCGACTCGGGGCCTAAATTAACGGATATTACAGGCAGTATACTCAGTGCCTATATAATTATTTTATAACTCGGCGTTTAACGCCTACAATTCCAATAACAATTCAGCACCTTCTTGGTGCCTACGTAATTCCAAACTCAGTACTATTTCTTAGTGCCTACATAAATTAAATCTCAGCAATATTATTTTTAGTGCCTTCATTTCTACCCTTTTATTGGCATACCAACTTATCCTAATTTCTAGTTCTCAACTAGATGTTATAGGGCTTAATTATATTTGTTACCTTTATTATTATTTACATAAATTATGTAGGTAACATTAATATAAATTATACAAAAATACAATAATTCCCATTAAATATTTTACAACCTCAAACTTGCTCATTTAATCATTATAACTATAAGAAAAGTCAATTATTATATTTTCTATCACAAAAGTTCACAATTAATACATTTTTTTACAAGCTGTCCTATTCTGGACATCATTTATGCCTTATGTTGGTCTGTATTTTTCGTCCATTTTTAGATGGAAATTGGACAAGTGATAAACTAACAAAATATAAGTACATGTCTTATCTTCAATGTCCAACTGGAATTACATTAAAAATAATTTTTTAGCAAAATTTATGAATTTGCTCCTAAGCTACGTTCACTGCAATCTGCCCAATATTTTACTAGATATAATTCTGCCTTATATTTATCTATCTTTTTCATCTCTTTTTGGACGTAATTTGGACAAGGGATCAGCTATAAAAATGTAGGTACACATCTTATCTTTAATTTCCAACTTGAATCACAATAAAAAGAATTGTTTAGCAAAAGTTATGAGTTTTCTTCTAACCTATGCTGACTGCAATCTGCCTAGTTTGTTTTTCTGGACAGATTTCTAGTTCAACTTGGATTCCATTGTTCACCTAATTCCAGACATTTCAGGTCTAATGGTCTGAATATAAGTTCAAGCCCTATGTCTTAACTTTCCAACCCAATAATAATCACTCAGATATGATTTCCAGAACTCAAGTTATGATAAACATACTAGACACTGTTCATAAGACAAATTTTCCAGCACATCAAATAATTCATACATTTTCCATTTTCATGCATTAACCTCATTTTCTAGTTTTTATTTCCACATTCATGGAATCATTTAATTACTCAATAAAATGTTCAGAATTTCATACATAAATTCACAACATCACAAAATCAAAATTAATACTTTTCTATATTGAATTTTTGCCAAATGTACATACCTCAAAGTTCTACTTCTCTTCACTTTTCTCTTCTTCTTAGATAGCCTTTTCCTTGCCCTTGATTCCCCTTTGATTTTGGTTGAAAGGTTGTTCACTTCTTTATCCAAACAATAAATTTTACACTAATCACACTAATCCACCCTTAATCACCATTAGCGTACTAATAACCCTAATTTACTAGCTATAATGGCAACTAACGCCAAACTCAAAGAAAAGAGAAGAAGAAATTAAGGAAATGGAAAATATAAACTCACCTTTGATGATCTTCCAAATGGCTAAAATCTTCTTTCTCTCTTTTTCTTTTCCTTTCTTCCTTCCTCTTCCTTGGTTTTGCTCACTTTACTTCACTTTCTTCATGATCTTGCCTAATCCTATCTTTTTTTCCATTTAATCTTAGCTTTATTTGAAGAAATAAAAGAAGAACAATAGGGGAGGAGGAGTTCACGGAAAAAGAATAAGAAAAGGGAGAGAAATGAGTGTGGTCAAGATGAAAAAGAAGAAGAATGGTAAAAAAAAAATGGAAATTTGACTTTTTATAGTTGGATTAGGTGGGTGGTTAGGATTAGAACATCTTGCTTCCCATTGGTCCATTAATTTAAATCACTCTTAATTTATTTTAATTAAAAGAATATTCATTTCCTTAGATAAATAATATTCCATTTTTATGCCTTCTTATAATTTATGTGCCAAAAACACTACAATTTCTAATTTCGTTCTGCAAAAAATTATTTTTTTCCCAATTTTAATTCCAAACTTCAAATTTCTCAATTAATATATCCAAAATATTTTTCTCCCATCTTATTATTATTTTAATTTATTTATTTCATGTCCGAATTTAGACCCGATCGGTTCGGCATGCCGGATTTCGGTCAACCACGACCGTGGCTTAAATTATCGGGCATTACATATTTTCTCTCTCTCCCATACTTTTTCAGCTACTCCACTGCCCTTTTAACCCAAGTCTACATGCCACATTCATCTTCTTCAACTTCTTCTTCCCCTATTACACAAAAATCACGATTTTTAATTATTGTGGAAGTTTATACTTAAGAGATAAATAAGAGTTTTTGAGGTTTAAACCAACTGTTGGTTTGAGAGTGAGTTTAGGGATTCATTTTATGTTCTTTGGTTCTAAGATAAAAATTTTTCATATGGTAGGTGCTAGAACCAGTGGAGAGGATCTTGAAGAGTTTAGGCTCCATTGTTAAGGTTAGTAAATATATGCATATTATTTCCCCTATTTTGCATGTTGCTGTGTTATATGCTATGAAAATGCGATTAATGTATTTTTAAAATATTTTTACAAGTTAATGGTATGGTATAATTGTTAGAAATTCCATGAAAATATGTTATATATATATATATATATATATATATATATATATATATATATATAATACAATTAAAATAATATATTACGTTAACAAAAATAAACTTGGTGTCCTCTCGCTATTCTTATCCAATGAACTTAATTTATAACAACCCATGTGCATGAAAAATAACTTTTATATATTAAAAATGTGGTTACAAAATCCACTCTTGCGGGATGACTGCCACTGCTACTGGGCTCCATCAGTAGGGCCCATTGGTTCCAGTGAAGACTTTTATATATGAACATATTACCTTTTTATTGTTAGAGATGGGTCCTAAAGGCAATCACCTTAGGAACTTGATGTACTCATGTATTATTAATAAAAGACATTTTCATTATATGGTATTCATTGCATATGAATTGATATAGATCTTAAACCATTTAATGAAGTCTTTGATATGTAACACAACATGAAGAAAATCATGATGAGATCATGATTGAGAATCTTATCATGTACAATTGTGTTTATACCTAAATTATTCATAGTCATAAGATTAACAGGATGAGATATTGTTAATTCGGATAGACCAACATATGTGATACTCCTTGACTAGGTCGAGCAGCTAATCTCATAAGATGTCACGCATGTGGCAACCTTGGTGTCATGAAAATGACAAATGTTCATGTGCATGATGACTTTGGTATCACATGCGTGATGACCTTGTTGTCATGTGTTACAATAAGTTTGTCCCAAAGCCTATCACTTGTGACGATCTGTGATTATGCAAAATTTTAACTCTGAATAGGAAAGCCAAACATAGGGTTTTGAGTGTCCAACTCTAATTATGATTAGAGAACATATAAATACCCTCAAAAGGGCTCAGAAAGAATTTTTCCATCTTAGATAAATAAAAGTTATCTCTTTTCCATCTCTCTCAAAAGATTAACCTCAATTACTAGCATTTTGTTGGTTGATTATCTTATCTTCCTTGTGGTTGTTTTGATCGTTCCTTCGCATGGATTACTATTAGTGACAATCCAGCCTTGGATTATTGTAGTTTTCAATAACCCAATTTGATGAAAAGGTTCACAAATTTGGAAGAACATAGATCAAACAAAAGGTAATCAATTTCTTCCATTGGATGGTTCTATCCAATTTTAATATACACAAAACCTTCCTATATAAATTTTAAAAAACCTTCCTATTAAATCCAATTGTAATATACATAATATTTTTAAAATGATAAAAGAAATTTGGAAAAATATGTATTAGTTCATAAAATATTTGCAATTTCTTTTGATAATGCGACGACAAATACCACATCAATTCAAGACTTTCAAACATTATGTCAACCCAACATTGTAGGTAGATTTTTTTTATGTTAGATGTGCATGTCATGTGTTAAATTTATGTGTTCAAGATGGTTTGAAATCTTTGAGTGGCATAATTTCTCTAATTAAAGTAGCAATTTTATTTTTATAATTACAACCACAAACAATGAAATTATGGGTTCGATTTTATCGTGAAAATGACAAAAAAACTAAAAGATTCTAAGGGATGTTCGTACTCATTGGAATTCAACACATGAAGTACTCAATGAGATATATAGATATAGAGAATTATTGTGCACATTTATTTCTAATATTGTGCCATAAATTAATTTGTATCCACAACATTGAGATGTTTGTCAATAACTTTTGGATATTTTAAAATTTTGTAATGATACAACATATGTTTTGAGTGGTGTTTACTATCCAATATGTCATTTATTATTGTATGAATTTATTAATATTATTGATGCATTTCAAGATTATATTAATGATCAAATTTTACATGATTCTATATGTATGATGAAAAATAAATGGTTGAATTATTTTAAATTTATTAATTCAATTAATCTTGTATGTTTTTTTTAATTCTAAATGTAAAATAGATAGTTTATATGATTATTTGAATCTTGATTATTCATTGTTAGATTTAACTAATGATGTTAGTGTTGATTTTATTATTAATAATGTAAAAAAATTAACTTGTAATTTATTTATAGAATTTACTTTGATTTATAATATTCCTCCTAATACTACTAATAGTGGCACTATTAGTCAAGGAACAGGTGAATCAATAAAAATTAAAGTGAGTGATCATTTGATGATGCAAAAATATAAAAAATTAATATCATCATCCGGTTCACCCGAACATAATATTTATCTAACAATTACATTTGAGTTTAGTGATAGTAGGACAAGTAAATATTTTCTAGTCCTTAATTAGTGGAGTCAACATCAAAATACGTTTCTGATACTCTCCCAAATTGCAAAACAACTTTTTTCAAGTTCAGTATTAACTATTACGGTTGAACAAGTTTTTAGTGTGGATGTAATATTTTGGATGAGACATAATCTAACTTAACTCTTGAATCGCTAGAAATTCAAGTATGTATTGATAATTGGACCAAAGTGGCATTAAGACAACAAGAAATAGAGAAAGATCAATTTGAAGACCAATATAACTTCATCACCGAAGGAATGACTGACACATCCAGCACCGACAATTCTGATTAAAAAAAAGTAAAAGGGATCAACAATTAAATTGTAAAAGGTAAGAGAATTATATGGGCTTTGATTCCTTTAAACCTTAAGAGGATACATAAGCAACTTAATTAATGGTAAAAAGAATTAGGTTCAAGCCCAATTATAAATATTATAATTTTTTAAACATAAATTCAAACTTTTATAATTAAATTATTTTTTAAAATAAAAAACTTAAATTGATTAAGTTTTTATCCTAGTTATAATTTTTATAATTTATTAATTTATTAAATAATTTTTACAAATTAATATTCAATAAGTTATTTTTTTTCTCAAAGTTTTTATTTTTTATAACTTATTAGTTGTACAAATTTATAATTGTACAAATTAATATTTCATAAGTTAATTTTTTTCTCAAAATTCTCATTCTTTCTAATTAATTTATTCCACAATTTTTTTCACTTATTTCTAACTTAATATTTTTTTTGCTTCATTTATAAACAAATTGATAAGTTAAATTATATTTTTTACTTCAAATTCACCCAACAATTAAGTTTAATTTATAAACTTTAAAGTTTAATAATTTTAATTGTATATTTTTATTTTGTTAATTATAATTAAAAGAATTATTAAAACCAGCTGAACTGTCAGTTCCGAACCAACCCCTTTTCAGTTCTGGTCTGGTCCTAGTTTTCTAGGACTGTAGAACTAACAGGTTCCAAATCGTGGCCAAGTTTGATTAAATTAGTAGTAACCTAGTAGGCTAAGTAGGCAATTTTAGAAAACTTTTTGATATGATCAAATGTATGCCTAATTTGCATGATTTAAATTTAGAAAGTGTTTCTAAATGTTCATATGACAATTTAATGAGATTAAATAATGAATATATGATGAATTTCATTTAAAATAAAGTTTCAAGAGTTGAAACAAATGGAACCCAAATTGTTACTTTTTATAGATTACCTTTATTTATGCATTAGAGAATGCATACTAAGGGTGTATGAAATAGCTTGATTATGGACTAGACCAATATGATTGATCATGCATGGAATTTTGTTTTTGGCAAATAAGATTTTCCTTCTTTATTCTCTCTATTGTATTTCTCTTATTATCTTACTCTTCTCAAATGTAACTTGAGGTTTTCTTATGAAGAATTTATGTAATTAGATTATATAGGATTATAATAGAATTGAAGTACAAAGGAGAAAGAAGAAAATGAGATGGTGTCAAAAGCATATAAGCATTAGAATAAGAAATTATTTTCTATTACAATGTTGTAAATTCATGCATCTCCTAGGTGAGACCTAGTCAATCCTTTCATGGCTTAAATGATTAATGTTAGATAAGTCCATAATCATGACCATATAATTAGAGTAATTATCTTATATATATATATTATGCATGCGAAATTGCCATGATGTGACCTAAATTAAAAAAAAAAACCCTTATAAATTATATTAAGGCCAATGCCTTCCATTAATATAGCAAGAACCAAAATTCTTTTAGAGTTTGGGTTGTTGGGCACACCCAAACCCAGTCTACAAGAATATATTCAAACAATTGAAATATGATTTCATGATTAATGGGCCGACTTTAACTAGTTACATTGGCTTGTTGGACAAACCTAAGGTCAATGTGAATTAGAGGCAAAGTTGGGTAAGTGTACATGAGATATGCATATATTAAAAGTTGATAACCCAATGATTTAGTAGTTGCATAATAAGATGTATTTGGTATGAGATACCTACCAATTGATCTAAGGTGGCTTATTAGACACACCAAAGGTCATTCTTAGTGATGTTGGATACTGACCTACTAGGAGAGCTTTCAATGGGTTCTCTCAGATTCATAGTTAGGGCTATGAGTTTGCAAATAAATAGTGGGAGTTACAATGCACATTTATTAAAGACCTAATAATCATGCATTTAGTACATTCTCTAACATGATCTTTCTTTACATCTAGAATGCTAGAATCATGTCATCAATTGTGAACCTACGCTCAATTTTTGAATCCAATAAATTGACTAGGCCAAATTTTCTTGATTGGCTAAGGAAATTGAGAATTTTTCTCAAAGCAAAAAATTAGCCTTTATGTCTTTTGAGCTTCAGAAGCAGCATAGGGATATGGATGCAAATACCATAATGTATCATTTAAGGGAGATTTTTTATGAGTGATATGAGATATCTAAGTTACTCTTCCTTTCCAAGATGGTAAAGGGGTTTTCTCCAATGCAACATGCATTAAAGATGAATGGGTACATTGAGAAATTGGCTACTTTGGGGTTCATTATGGATCATGAGTTAAGTATAGGCTTAATTCTTTAAAGTTTGTTTGATAGTTATGCACACTTCGTTCTAAACTATCAGATGGATAAGATATCCATTTTGATCCCTAAATTGATCAATATGCTTAAGTTAGTTAAGCCTTTTGTCAAAAAAGAGCAAAAGGTTGTGATGCTGGTGGACATTTATGGTTTTTCAAAGAAAAAAATGACAATTAAAAGAAGAAAAAGTCCATAAAGGCCTAAAGAGGTATGAAGAAGATGGGCAAACAAATTTCTTAAAAGGGGACTTGCTTCCATTTTGGCAAGAATGACTATTGGAAGAGGCACTACAAGGCCTATCTAGAGTTTTTGAAGAATGAGAAGGATAAAACATTGGATGCGCCTTCTACTTTAAGGCCTAAGGAATAGTAGAAAACTTAAGAAAGGAAAGTGAGACCTACATATTGGCAATGGAGCAAGAGTTGTTGCCTTAGTTGTAAGAACTTATGTATTGACACTCCCAAGTGAGTTTGTTTTAAAATTAGATAATTGTTATTATATTCTAGTTTTAACAAAGAATATTATTTATATTTCTTATTTATATAGAAAAGGTTTTCATTTAACTATTAATGGCAATGGTTGCTTTATATGGTTGAATGATATTTTTTATGGAATTGGCACATTATATAATGGGATTTACATTCTTGACATGACTAATTCAATCCTCAATATCAATAAAAAAAAAAAGAAAAGTTTGATAACCTAAAACCATAATATTTAAGGCATTGTTGCCTTAACTATATAAAATAGAGGTCCATGACTAAATTATACAAGAATGGGGACTGATGATCATTTGATTATGAAACATTTGACAATGTGAATATTGTTTGTTAGGAAAGATGACAAAATCACCATTTAGTGGAAAGGGTGAATGTTTCAATGGGCTATTGAACCTTATACCTACATATGTAGTAGACTAATGTTAGAGCACATTAGAGGTGGTTTTAACTACTTCATTACCTTCAATGATAATTATTCACAATTTGGGTACTTGTATATGATGAGATACAATTCTGAAGCTTTTGAAAAGTTTAAAGAATTTAGAAATGAATTAGAGAAACAACTTGGCAAAAGTATTAAAACACTTAGATCATATCGAGGTGGAGAATACTTAAGACAAGAGTTTTAAGGTTATATAAAAGATAATGAGATTGTTTTTATCTCAATGGACTCTACCTTACATGCCACAACACAATGGTGTGGCTGAAAGGAGAAATTAAACTTTATTAGACATGGTGAGATCTATGATGAGCTTTGTAGAAATACTTAAGTCCTTTTAGGGTCATGCACTACAGACCACTCTTTATATATTAAATAGCATCCCTTCCAAGTCAGTTGATATCATTCCATATGAGATATGGAATAAAAAGAGAGCTATTCTTTTAGACATGAAAGTATGGGGTTGTCCAACTTATGTGATGTAGCCAATGTCAGATAAGCTAGAAGCTAAGTTTGACCAGTGTTTATTTATGGGTTATTCAAAAGAGTCATTTGGATATCAATTATACCTTAGCAAAAGAGTCATTTGGATATCAATTATACCTCAATTATACCTCATTCACTGGTCAAGAATGTAGTAGATGGTGATAAAGAACTCATCCCAAGAGACGATTGGACGAAACCTCAGCAAAAAGCAAATTGCAGAAATAAAAAGGCAATAATAATTCTTGCAAGCTCTCCATCCATTAAAGAGTATGGTAGAATTCAACACTGTAACACCACATATAGCATGTGAAAAACTTTGGAAAATTACCACAAAGGAACTAAGCAAGAAAAATATAAAAAGATGCAACTTCTTACGTCAGAATATGAACTCTTCAAGATGAATCCTAATGATTCTATCACTGACATGACAAACCATCTTCTAGCCATCATCAATGGTATGAGGAAGATCAGAAGGCACATGAGCTTCGAAGATGTCAACAACAAAATTCTAAGGAGCCTTCCTCTTAAAGACTATAGTTTAAGATGTCAACACCATTCCTACTAATGTGCTCATTAGGAAGCTTCTGAAACACGAAATGGTTGTGATAAGAGATAGATAACTTAAAGACAAACTAGAAGAGAAAAGAGCTCTCGCACTCAAAGGCTAAATTTTTAAACCTTAAGAGGAAACTTAGAGTGATGAAGAAAATAATAAGGATGTAGATGAGCAAATTGCCATGTTCTCAAGGAAAAAAAAGATTGATCAATAAGAAATATGGTAACTTTTGGAAAAAATATCAAAGAAAATCTTCAAATGACTCATCACAAAAGACCAAAGATGAGGTAAAATGTTATGAATATGGAAAGAAAGGGCACATCAAACCAAATTGTCCAAAGCTCAAAAAGCACAAGAAGAAGTCCCGAAATAAAAATGAGGATAAAGGCCATAAAGCTACATGGGATGATGATAGCTCTTCAAGTGAAAATGAAGACAACGAAGAAAAAGTGGCCAACCTGTGCTTTATGGCTTTAGAGGATCACTTCATGAATGAGGTAAGTCCTTATTACTTTCACTTTTGCGATAATAGTAATGATAGTGATTATATTGGTGATGATGGCGATATAATAGAACTTATGTACCTAGAATTAGAAAAATACAAAAAAAAATTATACTTCAGAAAAATGATAATTCAAAGCTAAAAAAGAAATTATAAATTCTTCAAAAAAAAAATAGAGCTAAAAACATCCAATTATGATCTTAAAAAATCATTAGATGATTTTTCTTCAAAACCGTCAACTAAGACCTTATTGAGGGAAAATGCTATTTTGAAGAGGAGCTTAGAAATTCTATTTCAAAATTTTAAAAGGGAAAGAAAATTTAAATACCCTTATTATATCACAAAGGCCTCCCTTAGTAAGACATGGACTAGGCTTGAATGAAGCATCAACATCATCTGGACCTGACACTGTATTTGTTAAATATAGTACACAATAAAACTCTTCCAATGAAGTAATAGCTTCAGAAGCTAAACATCAAACACACACAAAATCCCCCATTCAAAGAATAAATATTAAACGGTCATAAGGCTTACGAGGTAAACCTCAAAAAGTCAATCATGCCTTTATACATAAAAGGCATAAGAACTCACACATTACACATGCATGTTTTTGTTTTTATACATATCATGCATCCTTAAAAGTAGTGAGGCCTAAATATCATGCTATGTGGCAAGAATTTATTAAAACTAAACAATGTCATTATTGTGTGAAATATGATCACATTAATTTGCATTGTATAATAAGGAAGGAAGATTGGAAACCTTCTAAAGCTAACCCCTAAGGCCTCAAGTATGTCTGGGTACCTAAAAATGGAATATAAATTATTTTCTTATAGGTATGTCTGAAATCCACTATAAAGCAAATGTATGGCTTGTTGATAGTGGATGCTCAAGACACATGACTGGCAATAAGAGCCTATTTATCAAAATCAAACAAATTGATGGTTTTAAGATTACCTTTGGGAATAATGCTAAGGGTAAGGTAATCAATATTGGCTCCATTGGCTTAAATAGGATTTCTTTAATTGAGGATGTTTTCCTTGTTATTGGTTTAAAGCATAATCTTTTAAGTGTTAGTCAATTATGTGATAAGGAAAACTGAATCACCTTTAACTCTAATGGATGTCTTATAATCTCTATAAATGGCTAAGAGATATTTAAAGGAGATAGAGATGGAAATACTTATATAATTTATTTACATAAGTTTTCAACCTTTCTTCTAAGGGTCTAATATCTATTATAAATGAATCCTGGCTATGACATAAAAGACTTGGACATGCAAGCATAGAATTAATTTAAAGCCTTAGCTAAAAGGAGCTAGTAGATGGGCTTCCAAAAGTAAAATTTATTAAAGATAGAACACGTGAAACATGTCAAAGAGAAAAACAATACAAGACATCTTTCAATTCTAAAAATATTGTAAGTAACTTTTAGACCTTTATAGCTTTTACAAATGGATTTATTTGGTCCTAATAGAACTGCTAGTTTCAGAGTAAAATATTATGCATATGTGATGTTGATGACTACTTAAGGTTTACATGGGTAATATTCTTAGCTTATAAGAATGAAGCTTTTAATTCTTTCAAAATCTTTCCTAAAAAATCGAAAATGAAAAAAGATATTGTATTTCTAAAATAAAAAGTGATCATGGCATATAATTTGAAAATTAGCAGTTTGAAATCTTCTATTTAGAAAATGGTATTTCACATGATTTTTCTACTCCTAGAACACCTCAACAAAATGTAGTTGTTGAAAGGAAAAATAGAACTCTAATTAAAATGGCTAGAACAATTCTTAATGAATATTGTTTACCAAGCTATTTTTGGGCAGAAGCCACTAATCCTGCTTGTTACATTTCAAATCGGGTTTTTAAAAGACCAATTTTAAATAAAACTTCTTATGAGCTTTGGAATGGAAGAAAATCCAAAATTTTATACCTTAGAGTATTTGGTTGCAAATGCTTTATATTAAACATTAAATGACCTTGGAAATTTTGCTTCAAAATATGACAAAGGCATCTTTTTAGGATATTCTTCAATTAGAAAAGCATAAAAGTTTTCAATAAAAGAACAATAGTTGTAGAAGAATC
Organism: Triadica sebifera; assembly: GCA_023653625.1. Taxonomy (NCBI): domain Eukaryota; kingdom Viridiplantae; phylum Streptophyta; class Magnoliopsida; order Malpighiales; family Euphorbiaceae; genus Triadica; species Triadica sebifera. Next base: position 9,338,660 of record CM042898.1, on the reverse strand, counting down.
TATGCATGTTAATTTTGATGAATCGAGTAAAATTAATCTTGGAAAAGATAGTTCTCTGAATGATGATAAAAGTGAAATAGAAAAGCTTAATATTGATCATGAGGAAGTTAGAGAATCTTTAAAAGAAAAGGAACAACAAGAAGAACCTTAACAAGACATCCAAAACTTTCAAAGGAATGGAGATTTGTAAAAACCCATCTAAAGGAGCAAATCATTGGTGATCCTAACAAGGGTATAAGTACTCATTTTAAACTCTTAAATTCTAATCTTGCCTTTGTTTCTCAAATTAAGCCAAGGACTATTGATGAGCCTCTTAATGATGAAAGTTAGGCAATTGCCATGCAAAAAGAACTCAACCAATTTGAAAGAAATAAAGTTTGGACGTTAGTTCAAAGACCAAAGAATTACCTAGTGATTGGTAGTAAATGGGTCTTTAGAAATAAGTTAGATGAGCAAGGTTAAATAACTAGAAATAAGGCTAGATTGGTTGCCAAAAGGTATAATCAAGAGGAAGGAATATATTATGATGAAACCTTTGTTCTATTTGCAAGAATAGAGGTTATTAGAAATCTTTTAGCATATGAATCTCATATGAATTTTAGACTTTTTCAAATGGATGGTAAAAGTGTATTTTTAAATGGTTTTATTAAAGAATAAGCATATGTTGAGCAACCACCTAGTTTTGAAAGTCATGAATTTCCTAATCACGTTTTTAAACTTACTAAAGCCTTATATGGTTTAAAACAAGCACCTAAAACTTAGTGTGAAAGACTTAGTGCATTTCTTTTAGAAAATGGTTTTTCAAAAGGCCATGTAGACATGACTTTTTTCATTAAAAAGCATAAACATGATACTTTAATTGTTCAAATTTATGTTGATGATATTATTTTTTAGGGTAACTAATGAATTGCTTTGTCAAGAGTTTGCTAATTGTATGACTAAGGAATTTGAAATGACATGATGGGTGAAGTTAAATTCTTTCTCGATCTTCAAGTCAAGCAAAACAATTAAGGAATCTTCATTAACCAATCTAAGTACACAAAGGAATTGTTAAAGAAAATTGGAATGGAATAATGCAAGAATGCAGAAACCCCTATAAGTATGGATGAGAAAGGTAAGCTTATAGATAAAAATCTCTTTAGAGTTATGATCGCATCACTTTTATATCTTATTGCTTTAAGACCTTATATTATGTATTTTGTATGTTTATGTGCTAGGTTTCAATCTAGTCCTAAAGAGTCATATATAAATGTTGTAAAAAGAATATTAAAATATCTTTATGGCACAATGCATTTAGGATTATGGTATCCTAGAAATACATCTTTGTATTTAAATAGTTTTTCGGATGCTGATTATGCTGGTAGTCTATTAGATAGAAAAAGTATCTATAGGACTTGTCACTTTATAGGTGAATGTTTAGTTTCTTAGTTTAGTAAGAAACAAGTTTTAGTAGCCTTATCCACTATTGAAGTACAATGCATAACAGCTACTTGTTGTAATAAGGTTCTTTAGATAAAACAACAATTAAAAAACTATGGTCATGTGGTTGATCGTATTCCTATAAAATGTGATAATACAAGTGCTATCAATCTTTTGAAAAAACCTATTTAGCTTTTTAGAAGTAAATATATTGATATTAGACATTATTTCATTAGGGATCATGTGCCAATGTGGTGATGTAGTGTTATAATTTATAGACACTAATAATCAATTGGCTGATATTTTTATCAAACCCTCAAATAAAGAAAATTTTATTTTATAAAAAGCAAACTTGGTATGTTTGATGGCAGCATTTTGTCTTGAAGCAAAAAATTGCATTTCTCATAATTATTTGATTATATTGTTTGATATTTTGAATATACCTTTGTTTTGAACCTTTAAATGTTGTGAAAATAGTTTTTTGAAAGTTGAGAGTATTTGCTTAAAATCCTATTCTTAAAATTAAGTCTTAAAAATATTTTTTGAAAGGAATTCACGCCTATGACAATATAATCACAGTTGTGAAAGGAGTTGAGAAAACGATGCGTTTAAGTATCACGACATAATACCCATGACAAAGAGTCTTCAAGCCCATGAATATAAAAGAGAGGATAGACAAATCATTCATGCTTGAGGTTCACAGTTTGGCAAACCGTGAACTGGTTTTTCACACCCATGAAGTGTTAGTCACGACCGTGAAAAATGGGATAAAACCTAATCCATTGTCTTCTTCCTCATTTTCTCACACACTCTCTCTCTCTCTCTCTTTTCTCTACTAGTCGTCATTCTCCTCTATAGATTCCACATATTTCCCTCATTTTTCCACCATTTCTCTTCTTTTTTTGGACCGATTTCCAACTTTTCTCTTCCTTTCATCAAGTTTTTCACAAGTTTTGAGAGTTTTTATCAATTTTTTTTGGAGATTTCACATAATCCATTCTCATATTACTATTCATCCATAAGAAATTTCAATTTTTCTTCCCTTTTTTGTTGATTTTCAATGGCAACTGCAGCAGGTTCATTACAAGAAAAAAGGCACATCTGCAAAATCCACTGCTTCCCGATAAATCACAAACCCATTGATCTCTTTGCCATCTTTCAGTGTCTTTTGTAGGTACAATTTTTTGAAAACTCATCCTATTCTCAACTCTAGAGCCTTCGATTGGGAATGTGTTAGGTTTGTAGGAATTGAAACTGATGTTAGGTTATGGCTAACAAATTTGGGGCTGTTGGAGTTGTGAATATTTTTTATCCTACTTTTCGTGAAATTACTTTGGAATTTTTGAGTGCTTTATATGTTGATAATTTTGGAAAAGTAATTTTCCAACTTTGTTCCAAGACATATAAGTTGTCAGCTGATTAATTTGGAAGAATTTTTAAGCTATCTAGTGAAGGCCTAATGAATGAAATAAATGTTATAGATTTTAGTGTTGCTGATGCATGGAGTCATATTTGCAGAAACTCAATTTGGGATGTCAAGTTGAAAAAAGCACACATTTAACCTCTCATTATCTAAAATATATTAATAGATTTCTTACATACAACATTTTTTTCTAGGGGAGATAGTAATGGTATTGTCCGAAAGACCGAACTTCTATTTTTTTTATTATGCTAGGAGACAACAGCCTTTGACCATGAGTCGATGGTTTGTGAACCATGTGCTATCCATAGCTACTATACCCACATAGGATATTTTGATAGGTAGTTATGTGACTCATTTTGCAATAGAGCTTCGACTACTTGACCTAGATGATCACACCTACACTACTCTACATGTCCTAGCTAAATATAGAGTCTTTTATGAACATGGGGGTAGTTGCTAGGATTATTTATCAGGGCAAGATTTTCTAAAGGTCTAAGGACCCCCAGGATGAGGTTATTTGAGAGGATGATGATTCATATACCTTTAGAGCAGATTTATTGGGTAAAGGTCAGCGTAAGAGAGCCAAAGTTATGACTTCTGATTCCCCAACTAGAGAGACCACCTCCTCCTCTACTATAGATAAGTTAATGGTCGGATGGATATGTTGCAGTAGGGTATTTATCAGCGCATCGATGATTTCCAGCAGCATATCGATCAACAAATTGGAGCACTTAAGCGGAATGTTAACATTCGGCTTTAGAATATCAAGTCTGAGATTGCTAATCTTCATCTGCATCAAACTTGGCACCAACCATGATCATCTAGCATTTCTTTTCTTCATTCGACTTTTGGATTCTTTTTTTTACTCTTTGCAAACTTGGTTGTTTTTAAACTTCTTTTTGTGATGACTACTATTGAAATATTTTCTCCTCTTTGGTATTAATCCATTTTCGATTATGACAAAAGGGGAGAAATGTCATATGTGGCTGTGATATTTAACTATGGTTTTGATTATATGTATGGTTTTGATTATATACTTATGCTTAATAAGTGTGGCTATTTATGTATTAAAATTATTTGATATATGCAGGCTATATGTTAGTTATATGAAATGTTTGAACTTATATATATATATATATATATATATATATAAGATATAAGATTAATCTTTTGAACTATATAGACAAATATTAAGCTATACTGATTCCTTTGGCTTGATAAATTTGTGGCATGTTTACAAAATATATTCATGACTATTTTAGCACGCTCCAAGGTTATTGAATGACTAGTTTTGAATTAATGCATGCCTAATGACTCGATTTCAAAGGAATTCTATAAATAGCTCATTCTCTTGAAGGAAGAATAAGAATTAGAACAAAAAGAGCTTCATTATATTGAGAAATCCTATAGAAATCTTCTTTGAGAATTCATACATTAATTCTTTATATCATTTTGATTTTTTAAAGCTCAAGTGTTCTTGAGTGTGAGTGTTTTACTCGGTAAATTAATTACACAATAGTATATTAGAGTAAGTTGGGTTGGGATTAAAACACTTGTAAGGGTTATTGTGTGAGCCATAAAACACAAGAAATTGATTTTTATGTTAACTAGTCAAAATAAAAGGGAATTTAGGTTCAGTGTGATCAGAGTGAACCATCTAGTTTGGAGTGAGCTAGCAAAACTCCAGTGAATCTCATTAAGTAGATAGTAAAAATACCCAATTGCAGTTGGGGAGATGAGTAGGATTAGTTAATATCTGAACCTCTATAAATCGTGTGTCTAATCTTTCTTTCCTTACTTATTTTATATTTGTCTTTGCAATAAATTTTAATTATCTATCAATTCATCCCCCTTCTTGGTGATTGTCTGAGCAACAATTCAAGATGCTCAAACAAGTGCAAATCAATTGACATAACCTAAATTTGTTACTAAAATAGATGAAGTAATAGCTGCACCTTATGAAACACAAGAACTTTATAGATCAAATAGGATACGTACTGTTCTAGAGAGATATGGATTTCTCATAAGTAAATATAATGACGTATTGCTTATAAAAGATGATGAGCCTATTACCTATGAAAAAGTTCTGAATAGTTCAGAATCTGACAGATGGCTAAATGCCATGTAACTAGAGATGAATTCCATGTATGAAAACTAAGTATGGACTTTGGTTGATCCACCTGAAGGGATAAAACCTATTAGGTGCAAATGGGTCTTCAAGAAAAAGACTGACATGAAAGGTAATGTTATTGCCTATAAATCTAGGCTAGTAGTTAAAGGATATCGTCAAAGACAAGATGTTGACTATGATGAGTCCTTTTCTCCAGTTGTTATGCTTAAATCTGTCATGATACTCCTAGCCATTTTGCTCATTATGATTATAAAAGTTGGCCAATGGATGTGAAAACAGTTTTCCTTAAGGAAATATGGCTGAGGATGTGTACATAACACAACCTGAGGGTTTCACATCTAATGATGGAAAAAAGGTACACAAATTGCAAAAATCCATTTATGGATTGAAGCAAGCATCTAGGAGTTGGAACATTCAATTTGAAGAGACAATCAAAAGTTTGGTTTCTTACAAAATATGGACGAGCCTTGTGTTTACAAGAAGGTTAGTGGGAGTACATTCGTATTTTTTATATTGTATATAGATGGCATACTTCTTATAGGAAATGATGTTTCAGTTCTTCAATCAGTCAAAATTTGGCTTTCTAAGAATTTCTCCACGAAAGACCTTGGAGAAGCAACCTATATACTGGGAATTAAGATCTATAGATATAGATCTAAGAGATTGCTTGGTCTTTCTCAATCTACATGCATAGATAAGATGCTGAAGAGGTTTAGTATAGAATAATCCTAGAGAGGATTAATTTCTATGACTCATTGGATTTTCCTTTCTATATCCATATATTTAAAGACACAGGATGGATAAACACGCATGAGTAAAATTCCATATACTTTAGCTATTAGATCCATCATGTATGCTATGTTATGTACTAGATCCAGTTTATCATATGCCCTAAGTGTCACAAGTAGATATCAGTTAGATCTAGGCGAGGGACATTGGGTTGTTATCAAGAATATCCTTTAAGTACTTAAGAAGAACTAAGGATGCATTCTTGGTTTATGGAGATGGTGAGTTTAGAGTAAGTTGGTATACAGATGCCAACTTTCAAACCAAAAATCCATGAAGTTGTGAAATAAGTTTTTTCTTTCCATATCCCAAAATCATTAATAAATTTTTATGTTTATGTACCTGACTAGTCATAAAAACATTTCTAATAAATGGATATAACAGTAAAATTTTTCTAAATTAAATCCATCAGTGTGTATATATAAAAAACATATAGTTAAAGTATAAAAACTACCTCTATTTACAAAATAAATATTTCTCGCTACCCATATATTAAGATGTCATAAACTTACTTGTTGCCCAGATATTGAGCCAAGAAGGGGGGTTGAATTAGAGATTAAAAAATTGAACTTTTAAGTGGGAAAATAAAAATTAAGTTTAGTAGGGATAGAGAAATTTGACACCAGGATTTTATAGAGGTTCGGGTATTAACAAACCCTACTCCTCTCCCCAATCTCGATTGGGAGTTTCACTAACACACTAAGTGTTACAATGGAGTTTTACAAGCTCACTCCCAACTGTGGTGTTTCTTACAATGGCTCACACCTAACCTAGAAATCCCTTGTGTTTTGATGGCTCTCACAATAACCAATTCCTTGTGTTTTACAGGCTCACACAAACAACCTTTATCTTGTGTTTTACAGGCTCACACAAACAACCTTTACCTTGTGTCTTATAGGCTCACACAAACAACATTTCTTTGTGTTTTAGACGCTCACACAACTAACCCTTACAAGTGTTCTATTCTTAACCTAGAAAAACCCAAAACTCATTTGAGTAAATGATTATAGAGAGACACAGTTACAAATCTTTATTGCTCAATAAATGATGACCAAAAAGATTTTTACAGAGAATAAATATCAAATGCACAAAATGGCTTACAACAAGGTTTTGATTCAAAATATTTTCAATTCTATTGTTCTTTTGTTCTCCTTGTTCACTCTCTTGTTCTGAATCCATAAATGACTTGCATTTATACTTCCATAGCAAATTATAGCCGTTAGAATGCATTAAATATGAAACTAGCCGTTGCACCAACCCTAATAATCGCGCTTGACATTTTTCTCTTTCATCTTTCACGGGCGTGACTCTGTGTGTCACGGTCGTGCTATTCTTCCAAGTCATGACTTAAGTGATGACCTTGGCTGTGAAGCATTCTAGAAGGTTTTGAAATATTTGTTCATAGGTGTGACATTTTATCTTCACGGGCATGACAACCTTCCAAGTCGTGGTCCAAGTGGTGACTTTGGTCGTGAAGCTCTCTAGAAGAATTTTTCATGTCTTTTCACGGGCGTGACTGAAATGTTCAATCACAGTTTGCTATCTTCCTTCATGGCCGTAAACTTTAAATGTTGGTTTATTGGCGCTAGGCTTCATCACGGGCGTGACACATAGAGTCACGAGCGTGAACATGCTATTTCTTCAATTTTATCTTTTAAAGATTAATCTTCCATTCTCCATTCTTGCTATCTTATTCCATACCCTGTTTAATTGACTTAGAAAACAGGTATCTTATATACATTATTGTTATTTTATTTGTTAGCATCAAAATGACGGAAATACCCTTCAAGATTTAACAATCTCCCCCTTTTTGATGGTGACAAATAATCTAGCAATATGTGCTTTTGAGAAGTCTCCCCCTCAAAAGATGCTTAGGATAAAGAATGATGAAGTGCAAGAATTGTAAAGAATGATGAAGTGTAGCATCAAAATAGACTTTCTAGTTTTAAGTATATGTAAGTTATATGCAAAGTATATCCAATGTATACCAAAATTTTCTTTAAAGCATGAAGTATATGTAAGGTATATTTAGAGTATATCAAGTGCATATTTATTTATGTAACTTGCATCAAGGTATATGCAAAGTATACTTAAGATATAATTAAGTTGTATAAAGCTCATTTGCATACTTGCATATTCATTTTGAATCAAAATTTAAGTATTGCACTTAACTTTGCACTTAACTCAATATATTGCTAGTTTCTCCCTACTTAATTTTACATTTAACTTTAAAACAATATATTACTAGGTTTTCCATTTTGATTCAAAATTAAGTATTGCTTGCACTTATCTTAATATATTGCTAGTTTCTCCCCCTTAATATAGTGTTCTTCGTCTTTTTAACATCCCAGTTGCAATCCAACCCGAAGTGAGTCCATGCCTGAGTAGCATAGAACTCTACTTCACTGTCGTTCAAGATTGAATAAATCTCCGAATTCTGTGGCAAAGAGGGTGTTAGGATTCTTGCACAATTGAAACTTCATCGTGCTAGTAGGTGATACTTGCAGCATGCTCAAGAACTCCAAGGTTGACTCCCTCAATGTTGGTTCATAAATGACAATAAAATCCTTCCAATGACAGGCCTGAAGTTGCTCTGTCGTGGCTGTCTCGAAGCTGAGAGTATGTATTGTCTGCCACTCAAATAACCTTGAGGAAATGAGAGGCCTTTTCTTAAGCACAGAGTACCTAGGATGGTAATGCTCTGGAATTGTGTTCATAAGGTAATCTGTGTACCTTCTAAGAGCATAAGATTTCTTCCTAGTACCCTTTGATGAACCGGTTTCCATTTTGATTGGAAGAATAAACTTTGGAAGAGTAGAAAAGTTTGACAGAATTTGTGAGGAAACCTTAAGGAAAGATGATTTCTGATGATGGAAGAAGTTTTTGATGGTATTTATAGATGAAATTTGTGACTAGGGGGCCGGAATCTTCAATGTGACAATGAATGTTGATAAATGAGAGCAGTTGCAAGAAGTTGTAGAGGTGAAATGTGAAAAATAATTGGCAGAAACGTTATATAGCCGACCTCTTCACGGGAGTGAAAAACGTAGTCACGGAAGTGAAGTGTCGTGTTCACGGTTTACTGAATGAGTGCTCTACCCATGAAGAAAGGCGTGAAATTGATCATAGTCGTGACATTTGAAGGTCACGAGTGTGAATGATGAACTATCACAGTGGTGAAAAATAAGTCACGGGCGTGAAGTGTTTAATTTCACTACTTATGATCGTGAAACAAAACGTGAATGCTTCTGTAAGTTTTTGGTGAAAATGTTCACGGTCGTGAAAATGTGTCACGGGCATGAACAAAGGATTTCATGAGGGTGAATGAAGTCATGAAACATAGTCTTCACTACTTGAAGTCGTGAACCATGTCATGAATCAAATCGTAAAAGCTACTGGTTCTTTTGGCGACTTAGTTCACGGTTGTGAACATATGTCATGGGTGTGAATTGCTTAAAATTCTCATTAAATAAAATTAAGTCTAAAAACAAGACTAAAGCATTTCTATGAAGATTTTATCCCTTATAACATAAATTTCCGTCAAATTAACCACCTTATATCTAGTAAGATGATACAAAAAACAAGATTATCACTTAAGGTTTGACAATTTGGCAATCACAAAGTTAATCCATCAATCATACCAAACTCTCTTCTTATGGAATTAAATCTTTCCTCATTTAGAGACTTAGTGAATATATCTGCCAATTGATTTTTTGTGCTTATAAATTCCAATACAACATCTCTATATTGAACATGATCTCTAATAAAATAGTGTCTAATGTCAATATGCTTACTTCTAGAATGTTGAATGGGATTCTATGATAGATTTATAGCACTTGTATTGTCACATCTAATAGGTATATGGTCCATACTATGACCATAATCCTTAAGTTGTTGTTTCATCCAAAGGATTTGTGTACCACAACATCCTGCTGCTCATACTCTGCTTCAGCAATAGAAAGAGCAACTAAAACTTGTTTCTTGCTAAACCAAGAAACTAATCACTCTCCAATAAAGTGACAAGTACTTGAAGTACTTTTTCTATCTAAAAGACTACCAGCATAATCGACATCTGAATATCCTACAATGTAAAAGGATGAATTTCTAGGATACCACAAACCTAGATATAATGAGACATGTAAATATCTTAGAATGCTTTTTACTGTATTTAAATGAGACTCTTTTGGAGATGATTGAAATCGTGCACATAAGCATACATTATATATTATGTCGGGTCTATAAGTAGTAAGATATAAAAGTGAACGATCATACCTCTATAGAGCTTTTCATTAATGCTCTTACCCTTTTCATCCTTGTCCAATTTTGTTAAAGTGCTCATTGGAATCTTGGCATTCTTGTATCTTTCCATTCCAAATTTCTTAAGTCAGTCTTTGGCATATTTGGATTGGTTGATGAATATGCCCTCATTTCTTTGTTTTATTTGTAGACCAAGGAAATATTTAAGCTCACCCATCATGCTCATTTCGAATTCCCTAGTTGTACACTTAGCAAACTCTTGACAAAGCAATTCATTAGTAGACCCAAATATGATATCATCAACATAAATTTGAACAATTAGAATATCATGCTTATGCTTTTTAATGAATAATGTAGTGTTAACATTACCCTTTCTAAAGTTATTTTCTAAGAGAAAAGAACTTAGTCTTTCATAGAAAGCTCTTGGGGCTTGTTTCAAACCATATAAAGCTTTTGAAACTTTAAAAACATGATTAGGCAAATCATAGCTTTCAAAACCTGGTGGTTGTTCTACATAAACTTCTTCTTCTATATAGCCATTTAAAAAGGCACTTCTCATATCCATTTGAAAGAGTTTGAAATTCATGTGACATGCATATGCTAAAAGTATTCTTATGGCTTCTAATCTAGCTACAGGAGCATAAGTCTCATCATAATCTATTCCTTCTTCCTGATTATACACTTTTGCAACTAATCTAGCCTTATTCCTAGTTATTGAACCATGTTCATCTAGTTTATTTCTAAACACCCATTTGCTACCTATTATTTGATGATCCTTGGGTCTAGGTACTAAGGTCCATACCTTACTTCTCTCAAATTAGTTGAGTTCCTCTTGCATTGCAATCACCCAACTTTCATCATTAAGAGCCTCATCAACATTTTTAGGCTCAATTTGAGAAATAAAAGCAAGGTCAAAGACTAAATGTTTGAAATGAGATCTAGTACTTACTCCCCTTGAAGGATCACCAATGATTTGCTCCTTGGGGTGATCTTTTGTCAATCTCCATTCCTTTGGGATCTCTTGCCTGTTTTCCTCTTGAGCTTGAGGTAGAGAATCATCTTGATGTGAATCTTCTTGATCATTTTCTTCTTTTCCATTTCCAAGATCAAGTCTTTCCATAGTTCCTACAACATCATCAAGAACACTACCTTTCACAAGATCAAGTCTACTAAATTCATTAAAAACAACATGCATAGATTCTTCAACATTTAATGACCTTTTATTAAATACTTTATATGCTTTGCTAGTTGTAGAGTATCCTAAAAAGATACATTCATTAGATTTAGAGGCAAATTTTCCAAGGTTGTCCTTAGTATTCAATATGAAGAATTTACATCCAAATACTCTAAAGTATGATATCAAGGGCTTTCATGCATTTCATAGCTCAAATGAGGTTTTATTTAAAAGATGTCTTTTGAAAACTTGATTTGAAATATAACAAACAGTATTTGTGACTTCTGCCCAAAAGTAAGTTGGTAGACCATACTCATTGAGCATTGTTCTAGCCATTTCAATTAAGGTTCGATTTTTCCTTTCAACTGCCCCATTTTGTTGAGGTGTCCTAGGAGATGAAAAATTATGCGAAATGCCATGTTCAAGACAAAAACTTTCAAAATTTTCATTTTCAAATTCTTTTCCATGGTCACTTCTTATTTTTGAAATACAATATCCTTTTTCATTTTGAACTCTTTTAGCAAAGTTTTTGAAATTTTCAAAAGCATCACTCTTTTGAGCTAAGAAAATTACCCAAGTAAATCTAGAGTAATCATCTACGATGACAAAGGCATAATGTTTACCTCCTAAGCTTGCAATTCTAGTGGGTCCAAATAAATCTAAATGCAGGAGTTGTAGAGGTTTTGAGGTACTTACTATGTTTTTGGTTTTGAAGGATGACTTATGTTGCTTCCCTCTTTGGCAAGGTTCACATGTGTTGTCTTTTTCAAATTTGACTTTTGGCAGTCCCTTTACTAGTTCTCCTGTGCTGAGGCTTTGGATTAAGTCCATGTTTGCATGACCAAGCCTTCTATGCCATAATCATGATTCATCACTAGTAGTCACAAGACACTTAGAGGAATGATTAGATATTTCGTGTAAGTCTATTATGTATATGTTGACATCTCTATTTCCTTTAAATATCTCTTGACCATCAATAAAGGTTACAAGACATTCGTTGGAAGTAAAGGTTACTTTGTTTTCTTTATCACATAATTGACTAACACTTAATAAGTTATGTTTCAAGCCATCAACAAGTAAGGCATATTTAATAAAAGTAGTACCATTAATACTTATAGAGCCAATGCCAATTACCTTACCCTTAGCATTGTTTCCAAAGGTAACTTTACCTCCATCGATACTTTTGATTTCATTGAAGAGTTCTTTGTCTCCTGTCATATGCCTTGAGCATCTACTATCTACTAGCCAAGCATTTTTGTTTATTGTGGACTTGACGCATACCTATAGAATCACAATTCAAGTATGATTTTTAGGTACCCAAATGAGCTTGGGTCCTTGGAGGTTAGCATATGAAGGTTCCCAATGAGCCTTCCTTATCCAGCAATGTTTATTTATGACCTATTTTCATACAATAATTACACTGTTTAGGTTTAAAATTGCTTTTTGGTCTTACAATGTATTTGAATGCCATAATTTTATTAGACTGAGTTTGAGAACAATGGCATGCACACTCATGATTAATTTGTGCTTTTCTAGATACATGCTTTTTATACATAAAGGCATGATTATTCTTTTTATGTATAGAAGGTTTAGTGTACTTATTCCTTGGTGCTGTTCCAGCAAGTGTGGAGATGTGAAGTTCACTTGACTTTATAAAAATGGTTTTGTGAGAAGATGATGATGTGTCCTTAAATCCTAGACCATGTCTAATTAAAAGTGGTCTTTGAGACACAATGAGAGTATCTAAACTCTATTTTCCTTTGTGGAATTTTGAAATTGAATTTCTAAGTTCCTCAACTTCATTTTTTAAAGTATTATTTTCTTTAAGCAAGAAATTAGTTGAGAGTCTTGAAGAGTATTCATTAATGACTTTTGAAGGGATTCATTAGATGATTTAAGCTTAAAGTTCTCCTTTTCTAAAGCATCTATTTTGATTTTTAAATTAGAAATGTTATTCTTATAAGTACTAAATTTACTCCTATATTTTTTTAATTCTAGATTCAATTCTTCTATTAGGTTTTGTTCATCATCATCATAATCACTATCACTATTACTATCATTATCACTACTATTATTATTGAAATAGAATAAGTGTAGTGATCTTAACTTATTCGAGACGTGATCCTCAATAGCCATGAAATATAGGTTAACCTCTTCGCTTTCATTGTCATCTTTTTCACTTGAAGAGCTTTCGTCATCCCATGTGGCTTTGTGAACTTTCTCCCCATTGTCTCTTTGGTATTTGCTCTTATGCTTCTTGAGCCTTGGAAATTCTGGTTTAATATGCCCTTTCTTTCCACATTCATAACACTTTACATCTTCTTTACTTCTTTGCGCATCATTAGAAATTGGTTTGAGGTTTCTTTGCCTGAATTTTCTAGAGTTGCTCATTTTCTTTTCAACCTTCTTAAGAGCATAGCAATGTCCTCATTCTCATCATAACTCATTTCTTCATCATCACTCATTTCTTCATCATCACTCATTTCCTCATCATCTTCACTTTCTTCTTGAGATTTTGAAGTAGAGGCTTTTAGTGCTAAAGGCATTTTTTTTGGCTCTGCTTCAAGCTCTCTATCTCTTTTCACTGCCATTTCATGTGTGAGAAGTTTACCAATAAGCACATCAGTATTCATGATTCTCATGTCTTCATTTGCTTCTTCTATACCGATAACTCTTGAACCGTAATCTTTAAAAGGAAGACTTCTCAGGATTTTATTGTTTACATCTTCCAAGCTCAGATGCTTCCCAAGTTTCCTCATTCCATTTATGATACCTAGAAGACGGTTTGTCATGTCAGTGATTGACTCATTGGATTTCATTTTTAAGAGCTCATATTCTGAAGTAAAAAGTTGAATTTTCTTGGATTTGACTGGCTTAGTTCCTTCATGATAATTTTCCAATGTCTTCCACATGCTGTAGGCTGTTGGGGAGTGTTGTATTCTTCCACATTCTTCAATGGATAATGAGCTTGAGAGAATTGTCATTGTCTTTTTGTTTTTGAAGTTTGCTTTTCTTTGAGGCTCTGTCCAATCATCTCTTGATAAGATTTCTTCTTCACCATCAGCTCCTCTTCTGGTTGGTGGTGTCCATTCTTTTCGAACACTATCCCAGACTTCAATTCCCTCACTATCCAGATATGTCTCCATCCGAAACTTCCAATGAGCATAATTTGCTCCATCAAAGTAAGGCTTGAGACTTTGGAATCCTTCACTGGCCATATCTTGATCTTTACTAGCACTTTTTAGGCTTCAATGCTAGACAAAGCTCTGATACCAATTGTTGCCCAGATATTGAGCCAAGAAGGGGGGTTGAATTGGAGATTGAAAAATTTAACTTTTAAATTCGGAAATAAAAATTAAGTTTAGTAGGGATAGAGAAATTTGACACCAGGATTTTATAGAGGTTCGGGTGTTAACAAACCCTACTCCTCTCCCCAATCTCGATTGGGAGTTTCACTAACACACTAAGTGTTACAATGGAGTTTTACAAGCTCACTCCCAACTGTGGTTTTTCTTACAATGGCTCACACCTAACCCAGAAATCCCTTGTGTTTTGATGGCTCACAGAATAACCAATTCTTTGTGTTTTACAGGCTCACACAAGTAACCTTTACCTTGTGTTTTACAAGCTCACACAAACAACCTTTCTTTGTATTTTAAAGGCTCACACAACTAATGCTTACAAGTGTTCTATTCTTAACCCAAAAATACCCAAAACTCACTTGAGTAAATGATTACAGAGAGACACACTTACAAATCTTTATTGCTCAATAAATTATGAGCAAAAAGATTTTTACAAAGAATAAATATCAAATGCACAAAATGGCTTACAACAAGGTTTTGATTCAAAATATTTTCAATTCTCTTGTTCTTTTGTTCTCCTTGTTCACTCTCTTGTTCTAGAAGTATAAATGACTTGCATTTATACTTCCATAGCAAATTATAGGCGTTAGAATGCATTAAATATGAAACTAGCCGTTGCACCAACCCTAATAATCGTGCCTGATATTTTTCTCTTTCATCTTTCACAGGCGTGACTCTGTGTGTCACAGTCGTGACTGTTCTTCCAAGTCGTGACTTAAGTGGTGACCTTGGTTGTGAAGCATTTGGGAAGGTTTTGAAATGTTTGTTCACGGGCATGACATTTTATCTTCACAGGCGTGACAACCTTCCAAGTCGTGGTCCAAGTGATGACTTTGGTCGTGAAGCTCTCTGGAAGAATTTGTCATGTCTTTTCACGGGCGTGACTGAGAGGTTCAGTAATGGTTTGCTATCTTCCTTCATAGCCGTGAACTTTAAATGTTGATTTGTTGGCGCTAGGTTCATCACAGATGTGACACATAGAGTCACAGGCGTGAACATGCTATTTCTTCAATTTTATCTTTTAAAGATTAATCTTCCATTCTCCATTCTTGCTATCTTATTCCATACCCTATTTAATAGACTTAGAAAACAAGTATTTTAAATGCATTATTGCTATTTTATTTGTTAGCATCAAAATGACGAAAATACCCCTCAAGGTTCAGTATTACTCTTAGAAAAAAACAATACCATCAATTACAAATATATCATGATCAAAGATAACCATATAATCCAAAATAATATTTTCTGACCCAATATAGGTAAAATTGATATCCATATGACGCTTTTGGATATCCCACAAACAGACATTGGTCAAACTTAGCTTCTAGCTTATCTGACATTGTTCGGTTCATATAAGCAGGACAACCCCAAATTCTCATGTAAGCAAATGTGGGTATTTTGTTATACCATATCTCATATGGAGTAACATCAACTAACTTCAAAGGAACTCCATTTAACATATAAATGGCGATCTCTAGTGCATAACCCCAAAAGGATTTAGGCAGTTATGCAAAACTCATCATAGACCTTACCATGTCTAACAAGGTTCGGTTTCTCCTTTCAGCAACACCATTGTGTTGTAGCATGTAAGGTGGAGTCCATTGAGAAAAAATCCCATTATCCCTAAGATAATCTAGAAACTATTGGCTCAAGTATTTACCTCTTCGATTAGATCGAAGTGTTTTAATACTTTTACCAAGTTGTTTCTCTACTATTTATGAATTCTTTGAACTTTTCAAAAGCTTCAGATTTGTATCTCATAAGATACATGTATCCATATCATGTTACTCATCGATAAAAGTAATGAAGTAGATGAAACCACCTCCGGCGTATGTAGACATTAGACCACATACATCTGAATGTATTAAGTCTAAAAGTCCATTAGCACATTTACCCTTTCCCTTAAAGGGTAATTTATTCATCTTACCTAATAAGCAAGATTCACATGTGTCATATGATTCATAATCAAATGACCCCAAACTACCGCTCTTGTGTAACTTAGCCATACGTCTCTCACTTATATGACCAAAGCGACAATGCCATAAGTAAGATGATTTCAACATATCTTGTTTTTGCCTTTTATTATCATTGATGTTTAAAATTAGTATACTATTGAATTAGTATCCATAGCCTCATGCTGCTTTTGCAACTCCGCTGACATAGTAGCAAGCATAATGCAACTTGCCATCTCACTATCATCGAGATGCTTTTGATATGCCTTCTGAATATCTTCAGAAGCATTAGCAGTAGGGGAATAAGGGAGTGCCTCATCTAGGACATAGCCAATCTTTTCGGATTTAAGAACTATTCTCAAATTCCTTAGCTAATCCAAAAAATTTGGCCAAGTCAATTTATTTGATTCCATTTGTGATCGCAAATTCATACTTGTCATGATGATGATTGTAGCAACCTAGATGTAAAATAGAACATGTTAGAATGTAATTGAATGCATTAATCACATTATGACTCCTATTATTTTATTGTGAATCCATAGCCCTCACTATGAACTCGAAAGAACTTATATGGAAGTTCTCCTAGTGGGTCGATATCCAACTAGCTAAGAATAACCTTGAGGCAACTCAACAAGTTATCCTTAGTTTGGTTGGTAGGTATCTAATCCATACCAATTACATTATTCATGCAACTATTCAATCTTGTGCTATCAACTTATTGATGTGTGCACATATATTGGGCTATCAACTCTTGATATGTGTACATCTCATGTATACAAACCTTACTTCGCCTCTAATACACATTAACCTTAGCGCAAATCCAACAAGTTAATAATATCGGTTAAGTCTAAACCATTAATCGAGAAATCTAATTTCAATTGATTGAACATATTCTTATAAAGTGAGCTTGAGGCAACGCAACAACCCTAACTCTAGAAGAACTCTGGTTCACCCCATATTAATGGAATGCATAAGACTTAATTGTTTATTTAGTGAGAGATTTCTTTGTTAATTCTCATCAAATTATTATTTCATGCTTTTATATATCATACATTCATCACATGGATATATAAAGATAGTTTCATTAACTATATGGCATGATTATGGACATACTGATGTCAATCTCTTGAGCCAAAGAGAAATTGACTAGGTGTTACCTAGGTATATGCATGAATTTACAACCCAAAATAGAAATCAAATTCCTATTTTCAAATTATAGAAAACCTCAATTTATATTTGAGGGGAGTAAGATGAGAAGAGAAATACATAAGAAAGAGAGGTAGAGACATGCAGGCTCTATTTACCATAAAATAAAACAATTTCATGCATGCTCAATCACATTGGGCCTAAGTCCGTAATCATCCATCATACCTCTTCATACACCCTTAACATGCATTCTCTAATGAATAAAGTAAAATTTACAATTTTGGATTTCAATTTCTAAATCGATTCAACGCATGAACCGACATTGTTTACTTGTATTCTTTAGGTTAATTTGTTAATCGAATTAAATTAAATTCCATATTTTCAGAATTAATTCAAAATTAATTCTCCTTAAAATCAAAATATTATCATGTTAAAATTAAACAATTTAATTTTAATATACAATCTAATTTCTAGTCATACTAGAATTACAATTGCACACCTTAAATTAATTAAAAATTAATTTCAAAAAATTCTAAAAATTTGCAGAACTTCAAATCTAAATTATAATCATCTTTAGGTCAGCTCAAGTTCATTAAAATATTTTTGGCACAAGCCAAAATTACTAATACAAACAAACCAACACACTTAGACACTCAAATCGACATCTAGAATTTTTTAAAATTTCAAATGCGTGCAAAATAATTTTGATATGCATCTAACATCAAAATAACATATTTTTAATCACATAAAAGTTATTTCAAAGTGCTGAAAATAAAATAAATACATACAAAAAAATCAAACAAAATAGTCCTACTAGGTATGCTAAAATAGTCCCATTTTTGTGTTTGTTTGAAAAATTAATTAAGAATATGTCTAAATAATTTTTTCACAATCAAATAATATGAAAAATATAACCAACCCATCAATTAAGCCAAACAACAACACATATTCATAAATAAGGCAATTTTAGCCATTTTTGAAATAAATCCAAAATTAATTATTTGAAGCACATTCAAATCATTTTTCATGAAAATAATCATCCTTAATCATTCCATGATCATATTAGAGAAAGAAAAATGTGCAAAACATATTTTACAAATTAATTTTAATTCCAAAATCATCAAAACCATACAATCCCATTGCACTTTCAATAAAATTAATTTTAATGGACACAAGGAGGCTCTAATACCACTGTTGGATTTTGAAGAATGAATCAGATTCACAAACATAGTGGAAAAATAAAATTTACAAAACTTAAAATAAAAGATCATAGTTGTGCCATTAAAACTAATTTATATAAACATAGAGGTTAGAAATTATACTTTGTAATGTTTTATTTGTTATTCAAATCTTCAATTTGTTGGGTTGTAGCACACCACAACAATCCACACTAGAATGTCTCTAATGATAATCTACGCGAAGAATGAAGAATAAACTATCAAAAGAAACGGTTTGAATAAATTCAAAGTGCTAGTTTTGAAAATATTCTTAAGAGAATTTTATTGTGTCTTAAAAATATTTTTATCACAATAAAATATTTTCATGTCTATTTTCTATCATTTGATATCTTTTATATTTGAATCAAATTCAAAGAAAAGATCAAAAGTAAAAAATGGAGAAAAATGAAATGAATAAATAGTAAATTGACCATAATTGTCCAATGAGAGGCAATACATCATGACCCTCAATTGACCAGAAAGTCAGTGATTTGACTACGAACTTTTCCATAGACAATTTCTATGCAATTATTCCTTTCACCATTCTCTACCCCACTTGGTTCAGAGTATAGACATGTGTCAACTCCCACTACACTGAGTACATCATGACTAGTCTAAGTAATGTTAGTTATTGTCCTTGAGGCTCATTACTCTATTAGATATGTCATTGAAGACTATATTTATGATATTTCCACTTCATCCAGAGATTCCCGAGTAATGATCATGACAAGAGGCCATATGTATACACTCCTTCTATTAGGAGTGGTGAATCCTTTGTTGGTTATCCAATTACCTTCGAATACCTCAAGTTGTAAATCACCACCCTATGAGCAACCTCCCTAAGGCAACAAGGAATATTGTTAAAATACAGAATCAGTATCCAAGATATCCTTGAGTACCTCAAGTCAAGGATACTTGCACCATTGCTATGATGAGACTATCATTGACATTTGAATAGAATATCCATATGATTGTCTCATAGCTAGTCATCCAATGTATTTAGCTACACTTAGCAAGCATCCGCATGTTAACTCTAAACATCTCATGTTTATAGATTATGAGATCTACTACTCGATCCAATCAAGGAGTGTAACATGTGCTAGTCTGTCCGGATTAACCATGTCTCATTTCCGTAATCTTATGACTAGGGATAATTTTGATACTAACATAATTACACATGATAAGAATCTCAATATCATGATCTCATCATGATTTCTTTCATGTTATGTTATATATCAAGGATTTCACTAATTGATTTAAGATCACTATCTATTCATATATCAAATGAACATCAAATTAATGAAAAAACCTTTTATTAATCAAATAAATTTGTGCAATAAGTGTTAAAGGTAATTGCCTTTAGAGCACTCCTCTAACAAGTTTATCATCATACATATAGTGTTAAAAGCATTTATCTCACCACAGCAACTTCTATACCAAAGCATTTTTATTTTTTATCATGAAGTATATTTTAATTTCATAAATAAGAATAATATTTATTTGTTTATTATTTTTATTAATTTTTTTTATAATAACTATCAATTTCTCATAAAAACATTTCATGCCGAAAAATATGTAAAATTATTACTGATCTATATTATCAGTTAATGCACAAACCTTTGCTACACCTTGCCAGAAGTTACCGACTTCTTCCCTTTATCTAAACTTAGTGTCTGTCTTGACGGTACACTAGAGTATCAATTAAATTTTCTAATTGATTACTGAACCAATAAAAATTACTAACTTCATAAAGAAATTAAACTACCCATTTAATTTTCCGGACTTTCACATTTTGCTAACATTTTCCTATCAGTATTCAATTCCTACAATGCACTATAACTCCAAATTTCCAAACACTTCAAATATTCCAAATTAATTAAATTTTATCTTTTCTTATCTATAATTTTTCTTCTCCATTTATTCTTCCCCCATATTTTTTATTTTCTTGAAATTTGCATTTTTCTCCAAAAATATATTTTTAACTCAAAAATTCCAAATAATTTAATAGATGCTCTAAAAATTCCAAATAAATTTTTATAATTACTTGAACCAATGTTTTTCATTTTTCATTACCAATTTCACCAAATTAATATTTGAAAATTCTCAATAAATAGACTAAAAATCCAAAAATTCACTAAAAAAATTCAATTAATTATTTCTTCCATGCCAAAAATTATTTTCCACTTCCAAACACTCCATATTATAATTTGTTATAATTATTTTAAGGTTTCAAAATAATGTTTTTCAAAATTGTGCCACAGTTATGGGAAATTCCTAAAAATTCCACAAAAATTCCCAAAAATTCCACAAAACTTCATAAAAATTAGTCCCTTCAAATTTTCATCTTATCCATCATCCTCAAACTTCATTTTACTCATTTTTCATTTTTTTCCAATTTTTTCAATTTTTCTCCACCAAACACTAATTCTCCCTTTTTTTAATTTAATTCTAATCTCAACACAAATCCTAAATCTAGTTCAAACAATCATCAAATCCAACTTAAAACCATAGAAATTTAAAATAAAAGTGAAGAAAATCTCAACACCAATTTCTTAAAATTTTTGTCCAATATGTGATTTATCTCCAAATTTATTTTGTTCTCTTCACTCAATAATTGAATTTTCTTGCTCCCAATACTTGAATAATTGAAAATTTGATGTAAGAAAAATGAAGATAGAGCTTGAATCTTTAACTATAGTGGCGGTTCATTTGGAGAAGAAGAATGAATTTTTTTTTCTTTTGATTTTTATAGTTATTTCTAAAGAAATGTGAAAATTCCATTTATGTACTCCAATTAAAATTAATTAATCTCAATTAATTTACTAATCCATCTTTTCAATAGCCACTTAACATATAATTAATTTATAAAGTTGACACATTGCCCAATTATAAATTAATCATCTCCGACTTGAGCTAAATCCACTAGTCATAAATTTTCTCCTAATTAATTCATAATTTAATTTATTTCTTCAAAATTTGACCTCCTAACAAATTAATTCAATTAAATTAAATGTGCCAAAAATTATAAATTAAATTTCTCTTTGAAATGTTCTATTCGATTTCACAAAACGACATCCGGTGCGAAAATCATGTTTTTTTTATGATGTAGCCACTTCTCTTAATTTGTCACATAAATATTCCTTCGCCGTTTAATTTCTAAATTATTAGTTTTAAAAATTTTAGAATTTAATTGCAATTTCATCAACACTATTGCGATCTTGTACACATCTCTCTAACCTCCGATCAGAAAATCGGACTGCAAATCCACACTAGAGTATGTCTTTCCACAAATTGAGGCCTTTAAGCTTAAAATTTTGTCTTATAACTCTACATGTGATATTAAAATAATATTTTCTATATTTTCACATGATTAAAACCATATTTTAATTGTTTGACGAGAAACCATTAATTCCAACATGGTATGTTGCCTCAATTAATGTGTCAAGCATAAAATCACAATGATTTATCCATCCAATTCAATATTCATATTAAGCATCTTAATATCATATTAAAGAAAATTTATCACACTTATTTTTCATATTTAAATTCTAATTGATATGCCTTTGTACTATAGTACAGACGACAACAATGTGCGTATACGGTTAGGATATAGATCGTGGACAAGACATTTCATATCACCCTAACGTGGTTTTCCTAATCATTAGGTAATAGTTGCATGTCATTTGACTCATTTCACATCATATATAAATAGTCATCATCATCATATTTATGTTTGCTCATATAAGTTGCACATAGTTTTCATCATTTCAAGTTTTTTCATCATTTAATGTACAAATGTGTTCATTTTTTGTGGCAACATCTAATCACCCATAAACTTCAAGATTTCATGCATTGTTTGTGATAACTAACTTTTGTGTATATGTATGATTCATTATTAACAATATTCATATCATCTTATAGTACTACAAGTTATAGCACCATATGCATAGCATAACTTATACTTTATTGCATCATGTTTTACTTAACATATATCACCTCATAATTTTTAAGATTTCATACTATATGGAATTCAATTATAAATTCAAAAATCAATTTGAATGTCTAAGTTCATTGCATAAGTGCAAAAAATGTTTCGTATATGAATAGAACGAGAAAAGTCAATATGGAATGCCCCTGTGCTCATTACATGTGATGCACCATTGTGTGCATAACAACACATTGTTGTGGCTTTCTTGTGTGCATAAAAGACCCCTTGTCAAGCTTGTCATGCATGTAATGCACTAGTTGTGTGGACGATAGAACCTTCCTCTGCTACAACATATATGTGACAAACTCATCACTCGTGCGTTGGAAAGGCTCTCTCACGTTTTGAACATATTTTCAAACCAAAAACACGAAAAACACCTTTTTAAACGATACTAATTTGTTTTCCATGGATTAAAACTCTCCAATTCAAATCAAGCATTCATTAGATAATCTCAAAGGCATTTATATTCAACCTTAACCATAAAATTATGCATCATTGGGCTAAAATCTCCATGTTTATCTTTAAAATGGATGTCATACTCAACAAATCAAGTTCAATCTCCATCAATCACAACATATGGTATATTATACACAAGATTTCACATTTATTAGTACAATATCAAGCCTAAAGCAACTACACATGATAATGCCTCTCATAAAGCCATGATAATACATATTTCATCAATGCATGCATTAATTCATTTCATTATATAAAATCATCAATATGATAATTTTAACAGTCAAAACATACTGTAGCGCTCCCTTACCCTACTAATCATTAACAGAATATGAAAGTACTACTAATTTCACTTGTTTTTAAACCAACCCTCAATTTATTGTATAAATATTTTGATTTCAATTTTAGAGTTTATTATTAGTGGAATATTTATTACTACATATTTTCTTAAAAATATGCAACTAGTGATGTGAATAATTTGATTTAAAAGAACTCATTCAATTAAACTATAATATTTAGAAATATATTTACAAATAATACTAGATATATAAAATTACCAAACTCATTCCTTATAAATATTACATGCCACAAATTTACATCAAAAAAAATTCTTAAATTTAATTTTTACAATATACTTTCCAAAACATACAAAAAGAAATTAGACTGCTGCAATCTGATCTTGGGGTTCCCCTTATCTTCGATCACCCTAATGTAACAGCTATGTCTATTTATCTGCGTGTGAAACACACAGCTAAGCTATTAGCTTAGTAGTACATTTGGCAACTATCCAATAATTACATAAATAATTCTAAAATAAAATTTTAGAAACTACAATTAATTTATTAAGCATGCCAAATATTCAATTAATAATAAAACTATTTTTTTTATGCAAAAATATTGGATAGTTGCCAAACGTACCACTAAGCTAGTAGCTTAGCACATGCGTTTCACGCACAGATAAATAGACATAGTTGTTACGTTAGGGCAATCGAAGATAAGGGGAACTCCAAGATCAGATTGCAGCAGTATAGTTTCTTTTTGTATGTTTTGGAAAGTATATTGGAAAGTAGATTGCTGCTATACTGCTGCTAGACTGCTGCAATATGATCTTGAGGTTCCCCTTATCTTCGATCGCCCTAACGTAACAACTATGTCTATTTATCTGCGCGTGAAACACACGTGCGAAGCTACTAGCTTAGTGGTACTTTTGGCAACTATCCAATAATTACATAAATAATTCTAAAATAAAATTTTAGAAACTACAATTCATTTATTAAGCATGCCAAATATTCAATTAATAATAAAACTATTTTCTTCATGCAAAAATATTTAATTCATCAATTATGACATTCCATTCATTAAGCATGCTTGAAATTTTAACAATACAAGATATATAATTTGAACTATCAATTTATTAATTTACATTTTTTTTGTTATTTATTTGATAGCCCATGACATCTTTTATCGGAACTAAATATTGGATACAATGTTTCTGTTCTTCGGCAGTATAATCCACCTACATAATTATTTTATAACTCGATATTTAATGCCTACATTTTCAATAACAACTCAGCACCTCTTTGGTGCCTACGTAAATTCAAACTGAACACTATTTCTTAGTTCCTACGTAATTTCAATTCAGCACTATTTCTTAGTACCTACTTAAATTAAATCTCAGTACTATTATTTTTAGTGCCTACATTTCTACCCTTTTATTGGCATGCCAACTTATCCTAATTTCTAGTTCTCGACTAGATGTTATATGGATTAATTGTATTTATTACCTTTATTATTATTTACATAATTTATGTAGGTAACATTAATATAAATTCCATATAAATACAATAATTCCCATTAAATACTTTATAACCTCATACTTGCTCATTTAATCATTATAACTATAAGAAAATCAATTAACATATTTTCTATCACAAAATTTCACAATCAACACATATTTAGAAGTTGTCTTATTTTGGACAGCATTTCTACCTTATGTTGACCTGAATTGTTCATCCATTTCTAGTTGGAAATTGGACAAGTGATCAACTAAACAAATGTAGGTACATATCTTATCTTTAATTTTCAACTCAAATCATATTCAAACAAATTTGGTAGCAAAAGTTATGAATTTTCTTCTAAGCTATATTCACTGCAATCTGCCCAGTATTTTACTGGACAAATTTCTACCTTATATTTCTCTATCTTTTTCATCCATATTCAGATAGAATTTGGACAAGTGATCAACTAAAAAAATGTAGGTACATGTCTTAACTTTCATATACAACTGGAATCACATTAAAAAGAATTTGTTTTGCAAATGTTATGAATTTTCTTCTAACCTATTTTCACTGCAATCTGCCTAGTATTTTTGTGGACAGATTTCTAGTTCAAACTTTGAGTCCATGTTTCACCTAATTCCAATCCTATTCAGGTCTAATGGTCTACATTAAACTTTGAGTCCATGTTTCACCTTTGATGATCTTCAAAATGATCAAAGTCTTTTTTCTCTTTTTCTCTTCTTTTCTTCCTTCATCTTCCTTAGTTTAGCTCACTTCACTTCTTTGATGATCTTGCCTTAATCCCATTTTTTTCATATAATCTTAGCTTGATTTGATGAAAGAAAAAGAAGAACTTGGGGGAGAAGAAGGTCATGGCTACAAGAGAGAAAAAGAGAGAGAAATGAGTTTGATTAAGATGAGGAAGAAGAAGAATGGCCAAAAAAGTGGAAATTTGACTTTTTATAGTTGGATTAGGTGGGTGGTTAGGATTAATTATTAATCTTTCTTTCCATTGGTCCATTAATTTAAATCACTCTTACTTTATTTTACTCAAAAGAATATTCCTTTCCTTAAATAAAGAATATTCTATTTTTATGCCTTCTTAAAATATCTGTGCCAAAAACACTGCAATTTCCAATTTCATTCAACAAAAACTTTTTTTTTTCTCAATTTTACTTATGAACTTCAAAATTCTAAATTAATAATATCCAAAATATTTTTCTCATATTTTATTATCATTTTAATTTTTTTCTTTCATGTCCGAATTTAGACTATAATCAATTCGGCGCACCGAATTTCAGTCAACCGCAACCGTAGCCTAAATTATCGGACATTACACACACAATATTATACAAGCACATAAAAAGGACCTTAGATGCCAAAGTGTACTAGCCTCTTTTGTAACGCCCATCAATTTAGGCTCAGATAATTAGTGTGTCAAATGGTTGTGATTGAAATTATCAAAGACTAAATTTAGGAAGAAAAAATAATAAAAGGATTTATAAGTGAATTTTATTAAGTTATAGATGTTTAACAAAAGAGATATAAAGGTTGGGTAAGTTAAAAACCAGATATTTGAGTGAGTGTTTGGCAAAAATGAGGGACTTAAAAGATATTTTTCATGAGTATAAAAATGCTGCCCCCCACTTTCCCATGCACAAACCTCTCTTCTTCTTCTTCCTCTCCCCAAAGCCCTAAAATAACCATAAAAGCTTGATGTTAAAAGAGGTTAAGGCTCCACTGAGTCAATATTTGTACATATGAACATATTTATTCCTTTGTGCATTTTATTTACATTTCAATAATATATTACATATGTTTGGTGATTTGATTAAAATTTTTCTAGAACAATTTTGATATATATTTTCATATCTTATGTTCTAGAGCTTGGGTTGGCATGAGACTAATTTAAAATGAAAGTATACACATAATGATAAAATTCTTATAAAGAGTGTGAACATGAGTTCTGATTGCAATTAGACCTAAACTTAGCTACAAAATCTCAGACTTGGAAGTACCTCAAATATACCAGACAGATTTTTACTGACCATGGAATCGTAATTTGGCCACAATTTATGCTAGAAAATTTGGATTTACATGATTCTTTTTGCACATGAAATATAAGACATTAACTAAAAATTCAAAGAAGACCATGAGGTCTAATTCGAATAAAAATGGATGAAAAATGCAACCTAAGGTCATGAAAGAAATTTATCTAGGAATAAAAATTTAGTAATTTGGTCTTCTAAACATTATATGATATATATATATATATATATGTGTGTGTGTGTGTGTGTGTGTGTGTGTGTTTTGATTGTGAAAAAAATGTGATAGAAATTATCATTAAATTATTTTATGGTAAATTGATATGAGATATTATCATGTATAACTTGATGTCAAAAAAGTATGATATTTTGAAATACATATGGAATATGTATGGCATGACATTATGATTTTTTGTTTAATGAAGTACTATGGCATTGAGTCAAAGAACAAGACAAGGTATATATATGGGGACTATATGGCATATAAACTTGAAATGATACATGAATGAGGATGACTATATGGTTTATGGAGATAAATATATGAAGATGAATTATGTAAACATGAACAAAGAATAAAGGATTACATCAATTAAGCTCATTTCTCTAATATATGACTATAAATATGATAGATGACATGTCGTTGAAGGGTTTATAGTACCATAGGATTATATGATAATATGGATAATTTTATTATAAGGAAAAAATGGCTTAAGCACAGGTGAGAGCACTGTTGATCCTAAATTCATGCAATTATTTATTTATACTTACTCAAGGTGGCTTAAAATCGTGTGAGAGCACTTTTTACTTGAGAATCTCAAATGAACATATAATATATAGGCAATTAGTAAGCATAGTGGCTTAAGCTCGGGTGAGAGCACTCTTATTTCATAACCTATATCTGAATAGTCTGGGTTTAGAGTTCTGGGCAAAACAAAGAAAAACACTGTAATCGGGATAAGGAAAACCAGATACATAGGAATGATTGAAGACGAAATATGTTATGGGTGAAATAAAAAGGATATGGAAATTGGATATATAGAAATGGTTGAAAGACATGGCTTGTTGATTATGATGACTTTATATGCTATATATGAAAATGATTATTGATGCATGCTTATATCATGTTGTGATTTAAGGTACATTCTATGTATGTTAATATGATTAGAAAGGCATATATCACTATGTATGTATAACTCCATGCATAATAATTGTTATATTGGTATGAGCATGAAAATAGGATATGATATCTCATGAATATATGTATGAATTGTATATGCACATATATACCACTAAGCATTATATTCCTAAGCGGGTGGATATTTTTCTATACACAAGTTTGGAGGTCGTTGATAGGTGGTCGATAGGAAAAGAAGTACAACCCATATATAGATCATAGTACATACCCACATTAAAGGTTTTGTGATGCATGACACACTATTTTCTTTTTCTTCCCTTTAGACCTCTATATTCCAACTGAAGTCTTCTTTTTTGTACTATTTTCTTTGATTTTCTAGCATTACAGTTTGATTTTATCTTTATTTGCTAAGGTTTTACACTACAAAAAAACACAAAAAATAGTAACCATCAAATGTGGTCACTAAAACAGTTTAGTGACTGCAAAATGTGGTCTCAAAAAACCTCATCACTAACCCATTTTAGCAACCACATTGCAAGTGTGGTCATAAATTGCGACCACAATAGATTGTGGTTGCTAAAATTAGCGACTACAATTGTGGTCTCTATTTTGTGACCATATTATTGGATATAAAATTCTCTTCTTGTGGTCAGTAACAGTAAAAGGGAAGACCATAGTGGACAAAATAGTGATCATTTAATGACCACAATTTAGCAACCATGTTTGTGGTCATAGGTTAGGGACTCACAAAATAGAGACCACTCTTGCAGTCACAAATTAGCAATTGCATTTGTGGTCACAAATTAGTGACCCCTTTTGTGGTCACAATTTAGTGACCATGCTTGTGGTCATAGCTTAATAGAGACCATTCTTGCGGTCATAAATTAGTGACCACATTTGTATCATAATTTAGCGACCATACATTTGGTTTCTGAATAGCGACCAATTGATGTGGTCGCTAATATATATGGTCACAAAGTGGTCACTATTTATTATTATTATTATTATTATTATTATTATTATTAATTTAAATTAGTAATTAACAAATATATAATTATTAATAATTAATTAAGTAATTATTATTTAAATGTAAAATCTATAATCCATTAAAATATTAAAAGTGCAAATACAATGAAATATTTAAAATATATTATTTGTATGTCTATCATAAAAAATAATAAACGTGAAATAAAATCTCAAGAATGAGGATCTAATGGCGACTGAGTGCGATCCCTACTAAGACCATCTAGTGGCGACTGATTGTCATGAATCCTCTCTCTCTCCTCCAACATATGTATCTGCATTGCCATGTGGTGCATCATGTCATTAGAGCTATGAACAGTACTAGGTAGATCATGTACCTCATCCTACAACTAAGAGTGTGATGCCTCAAGCTCCCTAATACAATGATGAGCTACTTCAAAGAGGGGTGCAAATGATGTAGAGGCTTTGAATGTAGAGTTGGATAGCTTATTTTGGTCTGTCTCATACATGTAGCTGTTATGCGATGAAGCCTCAATAGTTTTTAAAAATATTCGATCCTCATCATCCTATGTCAGATCAACTTGATTCCGAGATTCATCCTAGGATGCCACAAAAATGAGCTTCTGAATTCGCTTTTGAAATAAAAAGTCATACCAAATAAGTAGATATCTTAATTAGAACATAAGTTAGGTTTTTCGATAACTTACCCTACCTTGTCTTGCACGCTGATCAACATACTCCTTTGACTCATTTGGAGATCTCCACATACAGGTCTCATTAAAGAGTCATACCTAACTAGGTGGGGCACCCTCTTTTATCTCCTGAAATTAACTAATTATATATTAGATATGCAGAAGTTGTGAAATTTATATTAAACAGAAAAAATAAAGATCTTTACAATCCATCTAGTGTGCTCAGCTATCAATATAGACCTAAATGTGTGTCGTGATGGCCCCAATCCTGTAATGCCAATTTACTCTGATGGTTTCTCGACTAATGCTCTCCCATTGACTAGAATGAGGCATCCGTCCACTTATGTTACCACACATCATTTGACACAAATGGTGGTTTTCCTCTAATTTTCCAGTGGTAAAGCATATTTGAGTATCTTTTACCTACAAACTGCTCTTATAATGCCTTAACCACTCCATTCCAAGCATCCTCCCACTCATAGTATTTCTACCAAAAAAATATGTAGACAAAAAAAGTTAGTGAAAATATATAAAAAAGTTTTAAGAAATTTGATGAAGTCCCCCTTAAAAAGTGGATAATCCAAAAATTCTCTGCAAGGTATTTCAATATGCATTCACAATTCTCAATTAATTATACAAATTCACATCAATTCACAATCACATTATTTGACGATTCTCAATTTGTACAACTAACAAAGCATTTTACAAACAACATTAATTTGAAATTGTCCGTAATTTTCAATCATATAAACATTCAAGTAGTTTCAAATAGAATTATGATACAATTCCACTTTTAATTTCACTTTTACAACAATTTAAACATACAAGTTTCATCAACCTTTACATTTATTTAACTGAAATTCACCCCAATACAGATTTTGCATATCCTATGGCACTGCCTTCCACCTGTATCCCTCTGGATCTAGTCTCTCCTAAAATATGCAAGAGATTCGAGAATACAAATTATGGGACTCAACAAACCTGCAGTTATATAAATGCACAAGTATTAGAGACCAACACAGAGTGTAAATAACATGAAAAATAAACAAGTATCAAATGTTGCACCTTCCATCATGCAATCGTAGTCTCTTTTGATTGCCTATGCAATTACTCTTTACAATGGTGCCTAAATTGGGTGTGTTAGGGGTATGTGGCTGCGACTCTATCCCTGCTTGTGAAGATGTGTGAGGTACCCTTGTGGATGGTCTTTGGGAACTGGATGGACCCAATGAAAATGGGCCAACTGATGTGGATGGGTATGGGCCAATTGATGTGAATGGATCTGTGCCAACTGATGTGGAAGTGCCAAATGTCTCTATGCCAGCTACTGCAGAGGTGGCTCCAGATGGTGATGATGTAGAAGCATCAAATGTGGATGAAATATGACCCCTACTAATGGCTCATCCTCGGTCCCTCCTTATGGGGCCATCTTCAGAATGACCTCAACTCCTCATATACTAACTAAAAAAAAAGTTGAATCATGTTAATGACAGTTAACAGTTATCCCACAATTTACTCTGCTACAATAACTTCTATTCACTATCATTTTTTGTCATAAAATTTATATCATCATCATTTGAATCAAATGAACTTTCTATTAATAATTCTGGTTCTTCATATTCATCTTTTTCTTCATCATCATCATCATCATCATCATCATTATCATCGACAATATCTTCTAGGTCACCTATTAGATCATTCAATGTCCTTTGTTCATCCTCTCCAATAATTTCAACATTATGGATGTCAATGGTATCCTTTTGAAATGGATGAGGTTTTTGGATACATTTACTTTGGGAAAAGCTTTCTCACATCTCAATAACTCTTGGTTTGATTTTTGAAATGACCCACTAGTCAATTTGTCCATTCGCAAGCTTAGATACAAACAATAATACACTTGAGCTGTTTGCATTGCTAAGATAAAGGGTTCGTACTTATCGTATCATCTTCTATGGTTGAACTCAATAATGTTGTAATGCTTATGAACCTTGGTCCCCACATCAGGGGTTAGATCAAACCAATCGCACATGAATAAACATGTTCGCTTAATTGGCCAATTAGGATATTCTAGCTGCACTACTTCCCTTAACTGACCATACCAATCATTCGCGTTATGGCTATAGTTTTGGGCCTTTATGCAAACCCTATTGTTCATTCACATTGTGCTTGTACCACTCTTGACTGTGTGAAACTTATATCCATTGACAAAATAGCCATTATATGTTGTAATAGTTCCTAATGGACCTTTTTGCGAGATCTTTGACTGGAGTTTGGATTATGTGCCTGAAACAATATGATATATTGTTTATACATTTTAAAAATATGAATATTAAATGACATGTTTAAGAAAGAAAGGCTCATGTAGGCTTTGAACTAGATAACAAAGTCCACCTCAAAGTTAACATCCACTTATGTGTTAGTAATGCAAAAATAGCCATTGAACCAACTCTTAACTTCGCGCCTAACATATTTCTCTATCCTCATTCATGGGCGTGAATATATGTGTCACGGTCATGAATGTTCTTCCAAGCCATAGTCCAAGTGGTGACTCTGGCCGTGAAGCTCTCTGGAAGAATTTGAAATATTTGATCACGAGCGTGACTTTATACTTTCATTGGCGTGAATATTCTACCAAGCCATAGTCCAAGTGGTGACTCTAGCCGCGAAGCTCTCTAGATGAATTGGCATGTTTTGTTTTGGGCGTGAATACTGTTTCACGGGCATGACTGAATGATCATTCACGGTTGGTATGATCCTTTATGGCCGTGAATTTTGAATGGTGGAAAGTTGGCGCTCAACTATATTCACGGGTGTGACACAATTAGTCACGAGCATGACTTTGCTAATTCTTTTGATTTTAATCTTCATAAGTTATCTTTCAATCTTGCTTCAAATTCTAATCAAGATATATCATGTTTAACACACTTAGAACAAAAACATTGTTAAATGCATTACTGATATTTTATTTGTTAACACCAAAATGATAGAAATACCCCTTAAGGTTTAACAATTTGTATCAGAGCAAGGTCAAGCACCAAAGCTTCATTGCACTAGGAAAGATCATACAATGACCAGGAATAAAATAATGGTAACAGTTCTTCTAAGTTCTTTGTCCATTGAAGAATATGTAGAGTTCAACATTGCCAAACCACCTATGGAATTTGGAAGACCTTGAAGAACTATATAAAGGCACAAATGATGTCAAGTCTAAAAAGATCCAACTTCTAATGATGAAGTATGAGCTCTTCAAGATGATGCCTAGTCAATCCATTAACGATATGAAAAATCATCTTTTCTGCCATTTGATGTCTTTTCTATTTGAATCAAATTCAAAAAAAATATCAAAAGTCAAAAATAGAGAAAAGGGAATTCAATGAATAGTGAATGTGCTTAATGGCCATAATTTGCCTAATTAAGGCCAAATTCACCCGTTGGCCAATGGGAGGCACCAGCATGCACGTTCACCCTTTCCCTTAAAGGGTAATTTAGTCATCTTGCCTAATAAGCAAGATTCACATGTGTCATATGATTCATAATCAAATGACCCCAAACTACCACTCTTGTGTAACTTAGCCATGCGTCCTCACTTATATGACCAGGGCGATAATGCCATAAGTAAGATGATTTCAACATATCTTGTTTTTGCCTTTTATTATCATTGATATTTAAAATTGGATTGGACATATCTAATATGTATATTCCATTGCATAATGTAACACTAGCATAAAGAATTCCATTCAACATAATAGAACAATAATTGTTACTAAAAGCTAAATGGAAACCATCTTTATTTAGACTTGAAACAGAAATAATGTTTTTAGTCAAAGTAGGTACATAATAGCAATTATCCAAATTTAACATAAGCCCACTAGAGAGGGTCAATACATAAGTTTGTACAACTAATGCAACAACCTTGCTCCATTTCCAACACAAAGGTCTGACTCTCCCTTATTGAGCTGCCTACTGTTCCTTAGGCCCTGCATATTGCATATGTGTGAGCCACAACCAGTATATAATACCCATATATTATTATCAGAAACAGTATTAATTTCAATGACAAAAATACCTAAAGTAGATAGGGCATCAGGTGCCTTCTTCTTCAAGGAGTCCAAGTAAGCCTTCAGTTTCTCTTCCAATGGCCATCGTTGCTGCAATGGAAGCATGTTCCCTTTGAAGCAATCTCCTTGGCCTTCTTCTTGGCCATGCCTCCCTTAGGCTCCATGGACTTCTTTTTCTTCTTAACGTTCTTCTTTTTAAAACCTGAAGGGTCTATCAGCATCACAACCTTACTGTCCTTCTTGACAAATGACTAAGCTATTTTGAGCAAGTTAATCAGCTCATGAATTGTGGTAGAGATTTGGTTCATCCTATAGTTAAGCACAAAATGTGAATAACTATCAGACAAACCGACTCGAATTAAGTCAATACTTAATTCATGGTCTATCACAAATCCGACGGTGGCCAACCTCTCAATATAGCCATTCATCATCAATGCATATTGAGCTATCAACTTATTAATGTGTGCACATACATTGGGCTATCAACTCTTGATATGTGTACATTTCATGTATACAAACCCAACTTCACCTCTAATACTCATTAACCTTGGCGCAAATCCAACAAGTTAATCATATTGGTTAAGTCTAACCCATTAATCGTGAAATCTAATTTCAATGGTTTGAACATATTCTTATAAAGTGAGCTTGAGGCAACTCAACAATCCCAACTCTAAAAGAACTATGGTTATCCCCACATTAATGGAAGGCATAAGACTTAATTATTTATTTAGCGAAAGATTTCTTTGTTAAGTCTCATCAAGTTATTATTTCATGCTTTTATATATCATACATTCATCACATGGATATATAATGATAGTTACAATAACTATATGGCATGATTACGAACATACTAAAGTCAATCTCTTGAGCCAATGAGAAATTGACTAGGTCTTTACTAGGTATATGCATGAATTTACAACCCAAAATAGAAATCGAATTCCTATTTCTAAGTCTTCTTGTTTATGTTACCACCTCCTTTGCTTCTTGCTCCTTTGTATCTTAATTCTATCCTAATCCTATGTAATCTAATTACATATTTCAAAGTATAAAAAACCCCAATTTACATTTGAGGGGAGTAAGATGAGAAGAGAAATACATAAGAAAGAAAGAGAGGTAGGGACACACATGCCCTATTTACCGTAAACAAAACAATTCTGTGCATGCTCAATCATATTGGGCCTAAGTCCATATTCATTCATCATGCCTTTTCATACATCCTAACATGCATTGTCTAATGCATAAAATAAAAAATGAAAATTTTGGATTTCAATCTATAAATCGAATCAACGCTTGAACCAAAATTGCCTACTTGTGTTATTTAGGTTAATTTAATTTTGTATGTAATTTTAAAGTGGAATTTTATATTTAATCAAATTAAATTAAATTCCATATTTCCATAATTGATTCAAAAATAATTCTCCTTAAAATCAGAATATTATGATGTTAAAATTAAACAATTTAATTTTAATATACATACCAATTTCTAGTAATACTAGAATTACAATTGCTCAACTTAAATTAATTCAAAATTATTTTCCAAAATTTCTAAAAGTTTCTAGAATTTCAAATCATCATTATAATCATCTTTAGGTCAGCTCAAGTTCATCAAAATATTTTTGGCACTAGCCAAAATTACTAAGACAAACGAACCAATATACTTAGACACTCAAAACGACTTATTCGACATCTAGAATTTTTTTAAACTTTCAAATGCGTGAAAAATAATTTTTGAATACATATAATATCAAAATAACATATTTTTAATCACATAAAAGTATTTTAATGTACTAAAAATAAAATAAATACATACAAAAAAATCAAACAAAACAGCCCTACCAGGTATGCTAAAACAATCCTCTTTTGTATTTATTTAAAAAATTAATTAAAATAATTTTTAATTAATTATTGGACACTTAAAGAGACATAAAAACATTATCAATATGTCTAAATAATTTTTTTCATAATCAAATTACCAAAAAAAATATAACTAGCCCTATCAATTAAGCCAAACAACAACACATATTCATAAATAAGACAATTTTAAGCATTTTTGAAATAAATCCGAAAGTAATTATTTGAATCACATTCAAATATTTTTTTCAATCAAAATAATCATCCCATGATCATATTAGAGAAAGCAAAATGTCAAAAACATATTTTACAAATTAATTTCAATTTTCCAAAACCTATTGATCCAAAATCATCAAAAACATGCAATCCCATTGCACTTTCAATTAAAATTAATTTTAATGGACACAAGGAGGCTCTAATACCATTTTTGGGTTTTGAAGAATGAATCACATTTATAAATGCAGCGGAAAAATAAAATTGTCAAAATCCGAAACAAAATATCATATTTGTGCCATTAAAATTAATTCATATAAATATAGAGGTTAGAAATTAAACCTTGTAATTTCTTATTTGTTATTCAAATCTTCACTTTGTTGGGTTGTAGCAAAACACGATAATCCACACAAAAATTTCTCTAATGATAATCCATACGAAGAATGAAGAAGAAACCATCAAAAGAAATGGTTTGAACAAATTCAAAGTGCTAGCTTTCAAAGTGTTATTCAAAGAATTTTATTGTCTTAAAAATAGTTTTCTCACAAAAAATATTTTCATGTCTATTTTCTGCTATTTGATATATTTTCTATTTGAATTAAATTTAAAGAAAAGATCAAAAGCAAAAAATGCAGAAAAGGGAATTGAATGAATAGTGAATGTCTTTAATGGCCATAATTGACGTAATTAAGGCCAAATTCACCCGTTGGCCAACCGGAGGCATCAGCGCACGTGTTGGCCCTGCTTCGGGCTGCCATTGGGCTTGACCTAGAACTTTCACGGGAGTGAAAAAATTAGTCCCGATCGTGAAAAGTTAGGCTTCACTACTTCTGATCGTGAGGCAAGGCATGAAACAAAGCGTGAACGGTTCTGAAGTTATTTGCTGTCAATATTCATGGTCATAACTAAATATCACGAGCATAAATCAGGCTTTTCACGGGAGTGACATATATTGTCACGAGTGTGAAACTTAGTTTTCACTACTTCTACTCGTGAGGCATGTTGTGAATCAAGGCGTGAAAGCTACTAGAACTATTTACCAATTTACTTCATGATCGTGAATAAATGTCACAGGCATGATTTACCTTAAATCTTCAAAATAAAATTAAGTCTAAAACAAGACTAGAAGATTTCTAAAGAAGTTTCTATGCCCTTAAACCTATATTTCTATCATGTCAACCATTTCTTATTGCAAAAATTAGTTATGTAAGGAGCACCAAAATAAGGAAATCTCAATCAATTATTAAAGATTCATCATACAATTTCCAAAACAATGATTAAGACAAAGTTGATCCATCAAGCATATCAAGTTCTCTTTTTATAAAACAAGAACTTTCTTCATTAAGAGGTTTGGTAAGAATATCTGCCAATTAATTTTTTGTATCGATGAATTCTAACACCACATCTCCATATTGAACATGATCTCTAAGAAAACTTAGTTCTCTTCTTGTGTTATCATATTTGATGGGTATATGGTCCAAACTATGACCATAGTTCTTTAGTTGTTGTTTATCCATACGATTTTTGTGCAACAACATCCTTTTGTCACATATTCCGCTTCAGTGGTAGATAAGACAACTGAAACTTGTTTCTTGCTAAACAAAAAAACTAGACATTCACTACCTTTCACAAGATCAAGCTTACTAGATTCATCAAAAACAACATGCATAGATTCTTCAACAACAAAAGATATTTTATTAAAGACTCCATAGGCTTTGCTAGTTGTAGAGTATGTCATATCCGCTAATTTAGAACCCAAGTCATGTGAGTTGTTAAATCGACTCGTCGGTTTGACCAGATTCTAAATTTAGATATTGACTGAAAAATAATTAAAATAATGGAAATTGAGTATGGAAAATGTCTAATAAAGTGTTTAAAGTAATTTAAGATATTATTTTACGATGAAGGACTAAATTACAAATTTTGAAAAGTTTAGAGGTCAAGTTACAATTTATCAAAAATTATAGAATTAATTGGGATAATCACCAATTAAATACATGAATTGAGACATTATATGCATGTGGTGGTTGGCCACACCAAGTGGCAAGTTTTGAGAAGCTAGTTAACATGTGTGAATCCATTAATTAGTCATTAAATGCATATGACTTAGGTGTCCCCATTATTGATTAAATTTGTCTTTATACCATTAATTACTCCTTCTTCCTTATCCCTTCATATCTAGAATACTCTAATCTCCTCAAACCAGCCCACGTGTTCCTCCATCTGCCTCCATAGCCAAAGATTGATTCTAGTGAGAGAAAGTGAGAAAAAAGAGAAAAAGGCATTTTCTTGCACAACCAAGCTTAAGGAAGCTTGAGAGAGCAAAAAGAGAGAGATATAGAGGTTAGGGTTTATGGAGTTTTAATGAACTAAAGTTTTAATAATCTCTCTTATGTATTTTAGTAACTCAAATTGACAAGGATCTAGCACAAAGGAGTAAAGAAAAAGCGAAAGAGAAGTAAAGAGAAAGTAAAGAAAAAAAGAGATTTGTGCATAATCTAAGGCAATAGCTTATGTCTTATTCTTTTTAATTGCATGATTTGAGCTTTGACATGTTAATAATTCTGAATTAATAGTATTTTGTGATAAAAATCTTGGGGATGCATGTTTGTTAGACTTAGGATTAATTTTGATAAAAAAAATAAAATGGTAAATATGTGTGTTATTTGTTGGAATTGAATAGCAGTAAGTACATAAACTGTTATAACTTAAGTTATGGAATTTGGATTTGTATGTTCTTTGTTGGGTTTGAAAGCTAAGACATAGGTATTGAACTTTTATTCAAACTATAAAATCTCGATATGTCTATATTTTTTCAGAAAAAAACATAAAGTTCGGACCTAGAATTTTTCCAAGAAATTTTAGGCAAAATTGTTAAAGACCAGTCAGTGTTAATTTGACCATATGTTTTGACACAGAATTCCAAATTAAGTGATTCAAGTTTCCTATTAAACTAAGATTCAAAACTAAAATTGTTAACAAGACCCTATAATTTAATTCGAATGTTAATAAGACCAAAATTAAGATTCAAAATAGAGAACAGAATCTGCATGTGACAGGACATCATATAAGTTGAGGAATGAAATGAGTAAAATGATGTGAAACTTATTATATTGTGAAAATACTATTTTTATGGAGTAATTTGAGATTAATTGAACCTTTACATGCATGAAATGGGTGAATTTAATAACTATGAATTTTAATGACCTAGAGTAAGCCCTAGAACACCTAACTTGAACTAGACTTAGGATAGTTTGGCATGCCAAGAGGGGGGAGTATGATGAAAACCATTAATGGTATGATTATTGAAGCCGATAATGGCACAATTATTGAAGCTGATAATGACACTATTATTGAAGCTGATACTAGCACTATTATTGAAGCCAATAATGGCACTTGTATGCACACATCATATTGCCCGGGTGGCACTCGTAAGTGCTTAGATGGCAACTCTGTTATGCTAGTTAGTGGTTCATAGGTGCTGTGGGCTATAAAGAAGAATTGAAAAAAAAAGGAACCATGAATTGTGATATGGATAATAATGATGATTTGATATAGTAAAACAAATATGAGATATAATAATATAATTTGATCTTTATGTATGCTAGAATACTATGTTGCATGAAAAGATGATTGGATGTTGTGGGTATAAAGAGTTAGCCAAATAAAAGGAATCATAACTTGTGACATGGTTAATTATGATGAATTATATAATGATGTGTTAATAAAGTAAAACAAGTAATATAATTTGATGTTCATGCATGCTAGAATATTATGAGATGTATATTTGCATGGAAAGATGATGTGAGCATAAATTGATATATGGCAATGCATGTTGCATAAAATAGTTTATTGCCTTATTTATATGCACCACTAAGCTTAGAGCTTAGCATGAGAGTTTCTCTCGCACAAATATAGTAAAGAATGAGTAGATGGTAGTAGGTAAAGGTAGCGGTGGTCTGATCTAGTAGAGCAGCTTGTATCAAACACTGTGGGTCACACAACTATTGTATTTATGATTTCAGTTTTATTTTATAGTACTTGTAAAATAAGTGCACTTTTTGTAAATAATACTTTATTACATATAATGTATTGTGTTTCTTTATTATGATTTCTTTTACATTGCAAAGTAAATAAATAATTTAAAAATGATATTTCAACTGATGAAGTCAATATAGCACTCCCTTATCCGGGCATGAATTACTAGGGTGAAGGGGTGTTACAATTTTTGGTATCCGAGCCTGGTTTGGGCGGTTTTGGGATTTTAAAATAGTTTTCAAAAATAATTATGACATGTGTGTACCCATAATTAAGTGTTAAAGTTACTGCTTACTGATTGGGGTCGTTACTTTATAATATAGGTAGAGTATGGCTTCAGGGTCACGACATATTGTGATTGAATGAGGAGAAAGTAACGAGCCTACTGAAAAAGAGGCTTCATCGCAACTAAGTCGTTGCCAAGCTACTGCATCTTGATCCGGTGCTAGCTCATCACATGGGTGGTCTGTTGCTGGCACGGGACAAACAGAGTTTAGGAGGAACATGATAGATTTGTTATAGAGAGCATCACAGCCAGCCCCGTATGTGCTACAATTTGAGAGACTGAGGAAGTTAGGGGCACCCGATTTCTACGGTAAATGGGAAGATGACCCCTTCATGGCAGAGATTTGGTTAGAATGGGCAGAGTGAGTCTTTGATCAGCTGCATTGCACAGATGAGCAAAGATATGAATATGCAGTATCTTTATTGCAAGACCATGCATATGATTAGTGGCGATCTGAGTCAAAAAGCACAAGGGCACCTGATCCCATGACCTAGGAATTCTTTCTAAAGAAACTCAAAGACCATTACATTCCCTCTATTTATACAGATGACATGAAAAGGGAATTTTTGACTTCCAAATATGGGAATATGCTAGTGTCAGAATATGAAAGAGAATTCACGCATCTTTGCAAATATGTTGGCAGCATTGTATCCACAGAAATTGATAAATGCCAACGATTTGAAGATGGATTGAGAGACCCAATCAACTATAGGTCTCAGCCCTACACCTAATAAGTTTTCCTAGTTTGCTAGCATCTACCAGAACAATTGAAAGAGTTCTAGCAACACAACATCCAGCACAAGATAGAGGGTTTAAGAGGCCCATATCACAGCCGAGTGGGGGACCATTAAGTGGCAAGAGGGTCAGATCTTTCAGTGGCCAATTTCAGGCTGGGGGTTTTAGCAGAACTCCTTCTTACAGGCAGGGACAACCCACGAGATCTATTTCTCTGGCAGATAGTGCACCGACACAGGCACCACGTAGGTCTCTACCTCTACCAGAATGTCTGCATTGTGGTTGTCCTCATCTGTGAGAGTGTTGGTGGATGACGGGAGCATGCTTGAGGTGTGGCTCTAAATAACATATGAAAAGAGATTATCCTTTATTACAGTATGGAAGAGGTTTGGGAATCACTGAGCTGATACAGATGCAAACTTCTAGGCAAGGCAGAGGCTGAGGTCGAGAGCAAGGCAGAAGAGGCCGATTAGGGCCCAGTCATTTTAGATTAGAGACAGTTGAGAGGCCAGAAAGTAGTGGAGCTGCCCCAGCCAGGGCGTATGCTATGCAAGGCTAAGAGGAGCAGGATGCACCTGATGTCATAAATGGTAAATTCCTTCTCTTTGGCTATAACATACATACATTGATAGATCCAGAGTCAACACATTTATACATATGCACATCATCATCGGGTCAAGAGGGTTTAAAACCACAAGCTCTAGATTTTGAGATTCTAGTGACTAACCCATTGGGGCACAGTGTGAGGGTTAGCAAGGTGTTTAGGGGTTCCCCTATTGAAATTCAATATAGGCAATTCCCAGCAGACTTAATATAATTACCATTCCATGAGTTCAATGTGATCTTGGGAATGAATTGGTTGGCTCGTTATGGAGTGGTAGTGGATTGTGGAAGGAAGCAGATGATCATTAGAATCTCAGAGCAAGATGTGATAGTAGTGATGGGTGATAATAGAGGATATATAGAGAATATGATATCAGTATTGAAAGCTCGCAAACTCATTAGTAAGGGGTGTGAAGCATACTTAGAGTATGTGGTGGATATAGAGAAAGCAGTCCGAAGTTGGTGGATATATCTACTGTTAGTGAGTTTCCTGATGTGTTTCCAGAGGAGTTGCCAGGGTTACCACCAGATTGAGAAATCGAATTTGCTATCAATTTGGTACTCGATACCACTCCTATTTCTATTACACCATATAGGATGGCACCAGTGGAGTTGAAAGAGCTGAAGATACAGTTGCAGGAATTGTTAGATAAGGAATTTATACAACCTAGTGTATCACTCTAGGGTGCTCCAATATTATTTGTAAAGAAGAAAGATGGCACCTTACATCTCTACATCGATTACAGACAGCTTAATAAGGTGACTATCAAGAAGAAATACCTGCTACCTAGAATTGATGATTTATTTGATCAATTGAAAGGTGCATCCATATTTTCAAAGATAGATCTTAGATCGGGGTTTCATCAACTAAAGATAAAAGAGTCAGATGTACCTAAGATGGTATTCAGGACTCATTATGGTCATTATGAGTTCCTGGTTATGCCTTTTGGATTGACAAATGCACCAGCAGCTTTTATGGACCTAATGAATTAAATGTTCATGCCATATCTTGATCATTCTAAAGTAGTGTTTTTTAATGACGTTCTTTTCTACTCTAGAGACCAAGAAGAACATGATCAACATCTCAGAATAGTGCTGCAATCACTGAGGGATAAACAGTTGTATGCAAAGCTATCTAAGTGCGAGTTTTGACTTAAATCAGTCAGTTTTTTAGGTCACATAGTTTTAACAGATGGTATTCGGGTTAACCCTAGTAAAATTGAGGCCATTCTTAATTGGAAACCACCACGAAAGGTAACAAAAGTGAGGAGTTTCCTCGGATTAGCTGGATATTATAGGAGGTTCGTGAAGGGATTTTCATCCTTAGCGACTCCTTTGACACGACTGGTACGAAATGAGGTCCATTTTGAGTGGACAGAAAGGTGTCAAGCAAGCTTTGATCGACTGAAGGAAATGTTGACTGAAGCACCAGTTTTGACTCAACCTACTCCAGGAAAAGACTTTATTGTGTACAATAATACTTGTCATAATGGTTTAGGTTGTGTTCTTATGCAAGAGGGAAAAGTAGTTGCATACGCCTCTAGACAGCTTAAGCCTCATGAGCTTAACTATCCGATGCATGATTTGGAGCTTGCAACAATAGTTTTTGCTTTGAAGATCTG
Source organism: Triadica sebifera (assembly GCA_023653625.1). Lineage (NCBI taxonomy): Eukaryota > Viridiplantae > Streptophyta > Magnoliopsida > Malpighiales > Euphorbiaceae > Triadica > Triadica sebifera. Next base: position 9,295,309 of record CM042898.1, on the reverse strand, counting down.
GAGACATTATCTGTATGAGGAAAGATGTTATATCTATACAGATCACAAAAGTCTTAACACACCTTCCCTCATCGAAAGAATTGAATTTGAGAGAATGAAGATGGTTGGAGTTGATTAAAGATTATGACTGTGTGATCGACTACCAGCCAAGAAAAGATAATGTGGCTGCAGATGCACTAAGCAGGAAGATTTTAGCTAGGATGTGAGTACAATCCACTTTAATGCATTGGATCAAAGATGTTTAGAAGCAAGATGAATAGAGATAGTTGAGGCAGTGAAAAAGGGAAAAAAGCCTGAGTTTTCATTGACGAAAGATGGCACAGTATACTTCCAAAATAGGATTTGTGTTCTTAATATAGAAGAGTTGAAGTTTGATATCTTAAAAGAAGCACATGAAATAGTATATACCATGCATCCAGATGAGAACAAAATGTACCAAGATTTGAAAACAGAATACTGATGGCCTGGGATGAAGAAAGATATCACCGAGTACGTTGCTAAGTGTCTAACTTGTCAATAAGTAAAAGCAGAACATCAATTACCCACGGAATTGTTGCAACCAATACTGATTCTGGAGTGGAAGTGGGAGAGAATTATGATGGATTTTGTGACTAGTTTACCGATGACTCAAAAGAAGCATGATGCAGTGTGGGTGATAGTGGATCGACTGACAAAGTCAGCAGATTTCCTACCAATCATAATTGACTACTAATTGAACAAACTAGCTAAAATTTATGTAAATGATATAGTGAGGTTGCATGGAATTCCAATGTCCATCATATTTGATAGAGATTCTAGGTTTACATTGCAGTTCTGGAAGAGTCTACATTAGGCTTTGTGAACTCCACTCAATTTTAGCATAGCTTTCCATCCAAAAATGGATGGACAATCAGAGCGGGTAATCCAGTTATTAGAAGACATGATGAGAAGTTATGTGCTTGAGTTTGAAGGAAGTTAGGATCGACATCTACCTCTTACGTAGTTTGCCTACAACAATAGCCATCATACGAGTATAAGTATGGCTCCTTATGAGGCATTATATGGAAGAAAGTGTAGGACACCAGTTTGTTGGAATGAGTTAAGAGAAAAGAAGTTGATAGGGCCAGAGTTAGTGCAACAAATAGAAGAAAAGGTTAGAATTATCCAAGAAATATTGAAAGCAGCTCAAGATCGACAGAAATCATATGCTGACCTCAAGAGGCGAGATATAGAGTATGTTGTGGGAGACAAAGTGTTCCTTAAAGTTTTGCCTTAGAAAAAGGTATTGATATTTGGTAAAAAGGGAAAGTTCATTCCAAGGTTCATTGGTCCTTATGAGATTTTGGAAAGAATCAGACCGGTGGCATATCGGTTAGCACTTCCACCAAAGTTGGATAAAATCCATAATGTTTTTCATATGTCGATGCTAAGGAGATATAGATCAGACCCAACTCATATTATTCCAACTGATGAGATATAAGTACGTACCAACTTGACATATGAAGAGGAACCGGTGGTTGTATTAGCACGAGAAGAAAAAGTTTTAAGAAACAAGAAAGTTCCATTAGTTAAAGAGCTATGGGGGAATCATGCTACTGAAGAAGCCATATGGGAAAGCAAATAAGTAATGAAGAGGCAACATCCCTAGTTGTTCATAGAATGAACAGGACAAAATTTCGAGGATGAAATTTATTTTAAGGGGGAGAGGATGTCATATCCACTAATTTAGACTCCAAGTCATACGAGCTGTTAAATCGACTCGTTAGTTTGACTAGAGTATAAATTTAGATTTTGACTGAAAAATAATTAAAATATTGGAAATTAAGTATAAAAAATGTCTAATAAAGTGTTTAAAGTAATTTAAGATATTATTTTATGATGAAGGACTAAATTGCAAAATTTGAAAAGTTTAGGGTCAATTTGCAATTTATCAAAAATTGGAGGATTAATTGGGATAATCACCAATTAAATACATCAATTAGGACATTATATGCATTTGATGGTTGGCCACACCAAGTGGCAAGTTTTGAGAAGCTAGTTAACATGCACGAATCCATTAATTAGTCATTAAATGCATATGACTTAGGTGTCCCCATTATTGATTTAATTTGTCTTTATACCATTAATTACTCCTTCTTCCTTATCCCTTCATATCTAGAATACTCTAATCTCCTCAAACCATCCCACATGTTCCTCCATCTTCCTCCATAGCCAAAGATTGATTCTAGTGAGAGAAAGTGAGAAAAGAGAGAAAGAGAGGCATTTTCATGCAAAACCAAGCTTAAGGAAGCTTGAGAGGGCAAAAAGAGAGAGAAAGGTTAGGGTTTATGGAGTTCTAATGAACTAAAGTCTTAATAATCTCTTTTAGTATTTTGGAAACTCAAATTGACAAGGATCTAGCTCAAAGGAGCAAAGAAAAAGGGAAAAAGAAGAGAAAGAAAAGAAAAAGAGAGGTTTGTGTATAATCTAAGGCAATAACCAATCTTTTATTCTTTTTAATAGCATGATTTGAGCTTTGACATGTTAATAATTCTGAATTAATTTTGGGATAAAAATCTTGGGGATGCATGTTTGCTAGACATAGGGTTAATTTTGATAAAAAAAATTAAGATGGTAAATATGTGTGTTCTTTGCTGAAATTGATCAGCAGCAAGTACATAAACTGTTATAACTTAAGTTATAGAATTTGGATTTGTATGATCTTTGTTTGGTTTGAAAGCTAAGACATAGAGATTGAACTTTTATTTAGACCATAAAATCCGTATATGTCCATATTTTTCCTGAAAAATACATAAATTTCGGACCTATAATCTGTCCAGGAAATTCGGGGCAAAATTTTTTTGTCACTAGTCAGTGTTAATTTGACCATATATTTTGACACAGAACTCCAAATTGAGTGATTCAAGTTTCATATTAATGCTAAGATTTAGAAATAAAATTGTTTAGAAGACCCTGCAATTTAATTCGAATGTTAACATGACCAAAATTAAGGTCCAAAATAGATAATAGAATCTGTCTGTGACAGGGAAACATATGAGTTGAGGAATGAAATGAGTAACATGATGTGAAACTTGTTATATTATGAAAATACTATTTTTATTGAATAATTGTGTGATTAATTGAACTTTTACATGTATTAAATGAGTGAATTTAATAACTATGAATTTTAATGACCTAGAGTAAACCCTAGAACACCTAACTAGAACTAGACTTAGTATAGTTTGGCATGCCAAACAGGGGAGGAGTATGATGAAAACCATTAATGGTATGATTATTGAAGCCGGTGATGACATAATTATTGAAGCCGATAATGACACTATTATTGAAGCCGGTAATGGCACTATTATTGAAGTCGGTTATGGCATTTGTATGCGCACATTATATTGCCCAAGTGGCACTCCTAAGTGCCTGGATGGCAACTCCATTATCCTGATCAATGGTTCAGAAGTGTTGTGGGCTATATAGAATGATTGAAAAGAAAAAAAAGGAACCATGAATTGTGATATCGATAATAATGATAATTTGATAAAGTAAAACAAATATGAGATATAATAATATAATTTGATCTTTATGTATGCTAGAATACTATGAAATATATAATAATATAATCATAACTTGTGACATGGTTAATTATGATGAATTACATAATGATGTGTTCATAAAGTAAAACAAGTAATATAATTTGATGTTCATGCATGCTAGAATATTATGAGATGTATATTTGCATGGAAAGATGATGTGAGCATAAATTGATATATGGCAATGCATATTGCATAAAATAGTTTATGGCGTTATTTACATGTATCACTAAGCTTGGAGCTTAGCTTGGGAGTTTCTCTCGCGCAGATATAGTAAAGAATAAGCAGATGGTAGTAGGTAAATGTAGCGGTGACCTAATCCAGTAGAGTAGCTTGTATCAAACACTGTGGGTCCCACAACAGTTGTATTTATGGTTTGAGTTTTGTTTTATAGTACTTGTAAAATAAGCGCACTTTTTGTAAATAATACTTTATTATATAAAATGTATTGTGTTTCTTTGTTATGATTTCTTTTACACTGCAAAGTAAATAAATAATTTAAAAATGATATTTCAACCGATGAAGTTAGTATAGCACTCCCTTATCCGGGCATGAGCTACTAGGGTGAGGGGGTGTTACCGAGTATCCCAAAAAGATACCTTCATCAGATTTAGTGGCAAATGTTTCAAGATTGTCTTTGGTGTTTAATATAAAACACTTGCGTCCAAATACTCTAATGTGTGATATCATGGGTTTTCTTCCATTCCATAGCTCAAAAGAAGTTTTGTTTAAAAGTGGTCTCTTGAAAACTTGATTTGAAATAGAACATGAAATATTTATGGCTTTGGCCTAAAAGTAGGTTGGTAATCCATACTCATTGAGCATAGTTCGAGCCATTTCAATTAAAGTTCAATTTTTCCTTTTGACTACATGATTTTGTTGAGGTGTCTTAAGCGTTGGAAAGTTGTGTGATACACCATGTTCTAGAAAAAAAATTTCAAAGTTTTCATTTTCAAATTCTTTGCTATGATCACTTCTTATATTTGAAATAGAATATCCTTGTTGATTTAGAACTCTTTTAGCAAAATTTTTGAAAGATTCAAAAGCATCACTCTTTTGAGCTAAGAAAAATACCCAAGTGAATCTAGAGTAATCATCAACAATGACAAATGCATAGTGTTTACCTCCTAAACTAGCAACTCTAGTAGGTCCAAAAAGATCTAAATGCAAAATTTGTAGAGGCTTGGAGGTACTTACGATATTTTTAGATTTGAATGATGACTTGTGTTGTTTTCCTCTTTGGCAAGGTTCACATGTCTTATCCCTTTCAAATTTGACTTTTGGAAGTCCACTTGCTAGCTCTCCTTTGCTAAGACTTTGAATTAAATCCCGATATCCGTATTTATTTTAAAATTGGCTAAAATGTAGTTGCCAAAGTGACATTTTTAACTGAGATTTTAAGAAATATATAGACTTATATGTTCTGGGGATGTCTCATATTTGGTTTATAATTATTCGGCCTAAAAGTGTTTATTATAAATTCAAATTTTGAGATGATAATATAAGACATTTGATTGGGAATGAACCAGTCCGAGTAGTTTATTCTGCCTAAAGGTGTTTAAATTTGCAAAGACTGTAAATTTCTAAATCGTTCTTATATTGAAGAATTATCTATTGCATGTTATATTTTCTGCCTAAAGGTGATTATATAATGATGTGCTGAGATTCTTCGGATTAATACTCTTTTATGGTTTTGAGTATTATTATTGTCTTGAGCTAAAGTATTACATTATTGATTTTTTCAGTCACCTTCTCAATCAGTAACTGCACTATTACAGTTCAGACATTAACAACTTCTAATTTCAAGGAGTGGAAAAGAGACATTGAAATGACTATGGAGTGGCAAATATTGATCTTGCCATGACTACTTCTAAACCAGTTGACTTGACTCTTAAGAGTACTGATGTGGAAAAAGAGTTACACTCAACTTGGTATAAGATGAACTGCATATGCTATTTGACCCTTAAAAGGTCAATTCCAGAGCATCTGTTGAGCGGTCTTCCTGAGACTCATATAGCAAAGTAGTTTCTTACAGCTTTGTCTCAATGTTATAAGGTGTTTATCAATGCTAAGATTGGTACCCTTCTGAAATAATTATACTTCATGAAGTATAACGGACTTGGAGGTGTTAGGGAGTACATTTTAAAGATGGTCCACATACAGAATGAGTTAAAGGGTTTTGACATTATTCTCCCTGATGCTTGTATTATGCATCAAGCTCTCAATACTCCACCTCTTGAGTCTGAGATGCTTATTACGGCTTACAACTCTAAAGAGGATCCTTAAACCGTCAATGCTTTCATTGTCGTTTGCATTGCTGAGGAAGAGAAGATAAAGGCGAGACAATCCATTATCACACTTCTTGTATCTGGACCTCAGCATAAAGGTAAACTGAAAGGTAAGAAAGCTAAGACTAATGCTTCTTTTTCTATTAAGAGGCATGAGTCTTCCCAATCTATTGCTATGGGTGATTCTAAAGGCATAGAGAAAAAGAGACTTAAATGTTTCTTTTGCAAAAAGAAAGGTCATAAAAAAGCAGATTGTCTTAAATATAAAGCTTGGTTAGAGAAACGTGAGCCTACAGATAACTTTTTTGGTTTTGTTATTTGTGAATCTAATTTAGTTGATGCCACATCTAGTTCTTGGTGGCTTGATAGTGGAGCGACTAAATATGTTGCCTTCATATTACAGGGATTCACAAATATGAGGAAGCCAAATAAAGAAGAGTTAATGCTCATAGTTGGCAATAATGCTACGGTTGATGTTCAACTAATTGGAAATGTTTGTTTGAACTTAGATAGTGGTTATGAACTATTTTCATTTAATGTATTGTCCATACCATCTTTTAGATGGAACTTAGAATCTGTTTCTGAATTAGACAAAATTGGCTATGCTTTTTGTGTTTAAAGATGGAGTTGTTAATATAACTCTTAATTCAAATGCAGTTGATCGGTGTATTTTTTCGTATGGTTTGTATCAAGTTTCTTTAAGTTCAAATGAAATATATTCCACATCATGTAATGTTGAACATATTATTGCCAAAAGACCCTTAATAAAGGAAATGTCATCCATGTTGTGGCATAAAAGACTTGGCCACATTTTTAGGGAAAGGGTAGAGAGGCTAATTAAAGATAATATTTTACATGCCCTTGATTTCAGTGACCTAGAAACATGTGTTGACTATTGTAGGGGTAAACTAACCAAAATTAAGAAAATGGGATCTATCAGGAGCTCAAATCTCTTAGAGATAATCCATACAGATATATACGGACCTTATTCACCCACAATATGCAATAATAAATATTTTATAACATTTATTGATGATTTTTCCCGATATGGCTATCTGTACTTGATTAAGGAAAAGTCTGAATCTCTTGAGAAATTCAAGATTTTAAGACTGAAGTCAAGAAATAATAGGGAAAAGTTATCAAAATTGTTAGGTTTGATCGGGGTGGTGAGTATTATGGAAAATACGGTATAACAGGACAATTAAAAAGTCATTTTGCCAAATACTTAGAGGATTGTGGAATAGTTGCTTAGTTTACTATGCTATGATGTCCTGAGCACAATGGTGTGGCTGAAAGGTGTAATCGCACCTTAAATGAAATGGTTAGAAGCATGATGTCAATATCTAATCTCCCGGACTTTTTATAGGGTGAGGCTATTAAAACGACATTATATATCCTCAATAGAGTACCCAGTAAGTCTATGGCAAGAACGTCGTTTGAACTGTGGACTGATAGGAAACCTAGCTTAAGTCACCTCCATGTTTGGGGTTGTCCTTCAAAAGTATGCCTTTATAATCCTATTGAAAAGAAATTGCAATCTAGATGTACTTGTTGCTATTTTATAGGATACCCAGATCATTCTAAAGGCTATAAATTTTATTGTAGCGAAGGGGGTTCTGGAATTGTAGAATCACAGACAGCTAAATTTTTAGAATTTGATATAGTTGATCAGTATGAACACTTTGAGGTCACTAGAAAGGAACAACAGACTGAGGTTATACATATACCAGTTCCCAAGCAACTTGCAATGTTGGTTCCTACACCTGTGATTAATCCAATATTAAGGGATAAGCCTATACAGTTTAATGAGGCTTCATCATCACAGAGTGCAGTTGCACAGATTCCTCTTAGGATGTCTACCAAGGAAAGAAAATCTGCTATTCCATTTGATTATATGGTCTATTTAGGAGAGAGTGATAATGACATTGGTCATGTTTTTGATCCTATATTAGTTGAGGAAGCTGTTTCTAATACCCAATCAAATTTGTGGTGGAAAGCAATGAGAGATGAAATGCAATCTATGGATTGTAATGGCATATGGGAGGTTATTCAATTACCTAAAGGTTGTACACCTATTGGCTATAAATGGGTCTATAAGACCAAGAAATACTCCAAAAGGAATATTGAGAGGTTTAAAGCCAAATTAGTTGTCAAAGGATTTACTCAGAAAGGAGGAATTGATTATAGTGAAACATTTTCTCCTGTATCCTTGAAGGATACATTTAGAGTAATTATGGCACTAGTATCTCATTTTGATTTAGAGCTACATCATATGTATGTTAAAACCGCATTCCTGAATGGAGAATTAGACGAGCAGGTCTATATGGAACAACATAAAGGTTTTCATGAAGATGGTAAAGACCATCTTATCTGTAGACTTAAAAAGTCTATTTATGGTTTAAAACAAGCCTCATGAAAGTGGTACTTAAAATTTGATGATGTAATCACTTCTTTAGACTTTGTTGAAAGCAAAGTTGATCGATACATATATCTCAAGATCAGTGGGAGCAAATATACCTTTCTGATATTATATGTAGATGATATTTTGCTTGCATGTAATGATTTAGGTACACTACATAAAGTTAAGCAGTTGTTATATAAATATTTTGATATGAAAGATCTTGGAGAAGCATTTTTTATCCTTAGAATTGAAATCTTAAAGAACAGATCTCAAAACCTTTTAGGTCTCTCTCAAAAGGCATACATAGAGAGGATATTGAAGAAATTCAATATACAAGTCTATATGGAACAACCTAAAGGTTTTCATGAAGATGGTAAAGACCATCTTATCTATAGACTTAAAAAGTCTATTTATGGTTTAAAACAAGCCTAACGACAGTGGTACTTAAAATTTGATGATGTAATCACTTCTTTAGACTTTGTTGAAAACAAAGTTGATCGATACATATATCTCAAGATCAGTGGGAGCAAATATATCTTTCTAATATTATATGTAGATGATATTTTGCTTGCATTTAATGATTTAGGTACACTGCATGAGGTTAAGCAGTTGTTATATAAATATTTTGATATGAAAGATCTTGGAGAAGCATTTTTTATCCTTAGAATTGAAATCTTAAGGAACAGATCTCAAAACCTTTTAGGTCTCTCTCAAAAGGCATACATAGAAAGGATATTGAAGAAATTTAATATGCATGAATGTAAATCTTGGGATGTGCTAATTTCTAAAGGTGATAAATTAAGCTTAACACAGTATCCTAAAAATGAGGTTGAGAGAGAATTAATGAAAACAATGCCATATGCGAGTGTAGTAGGAAGCTTGATGTATGCTCAAGTTTGCATTAGGTCAGACATTGCATTTGCAGTTGGTATTCTGGGTAAATGTCAATCTAATCCTAGAATGGACCATTGGACTACGGCTAAAAGAGTTTTGAGATACCTTAAAGGGACTAGTGATTATATCTTAACATACAGAAAGGTTGAGCATCTGGAGTTAACTAGCTATAAAGATTCAGATTTTGCTGGTTCCTCAGATGATAGAAAATCCACACCATGTTTTTTTTTTATACTGGTTGGTGGGGTTGTATCTTGGAAAAGTGTTAAACATTCCTTAGTCTTTTCTTCCAAGATGCAGGCTGAGTTTGTAGCATGTTATGGTGCAGCCACACAGGCTGTATGGCTACGAAATCTCATTGCGGAAATGTCAATCGTTGATTCCATTGACAGACCAATAAAGTTGTATTGTGATCTTGCTAAAAACAACAAGAATATCACATGATCTAAGCATATAAAAGTCAAGTATTTGACATTGAAATAGCTGATAAAGAAAGGTGACGTTGAGGTGGATCATATCAGTATAAAAGATATGATAGCAAATCCTCTAACCAAGGGATTACGACCCAATATTTATTTGAGACATATCATTAGTATGAGTCTAAAGTCTGTTTTTTATCTCTTGAATTAGTAGGAGGATTTTATATTACTTTATGTGATGTTTGTACGTACTTTATACATTGCTATATATATGTACATTATTGTATTTCTGATGATTATCAATATAGTGTTATATTTTCATTGGAAAATATTATATGACATATCAGATTAAATATTTGAAAGTCTTAAGATTAGTGCAATCTTAAGCGAAGGCTTGGGGCATTGATGTTCATAGCCTTGGGTATGTCCTGTGACACATAAAGTATCTGAAGATATAAAGTTTTTTAAGACATACAAACTTCATTTGAAGTAATAAAGGATTTTTTATGAGTAACTGTGTTACATAAAGATAAGAAATATGACTTATAAGAAAATCAACAGATAAAGTTTTGATCATAAAGTTAGTGTTGAATAATTTTTACCACATTACCACACTGATGCTCATGACGATTGATAAGGTTATTGACATATGTGACTATGGAAGGTGTCATGTTCTTGATTATGTAGTTGTCGTCATGATCCTATGTTGATAATCTTATTGAATCGAGCGTGAATGTGAAGTCTTTTGTAATATGTTTTCAATTAATATGCCAAAGTGGGAGAATGTAAGATATTTTATTTTAATATCTTATATTTGTGAGCTTTTAATTGAGATATCAGGAAAAATTACAAATAAAGCGCTTTAAAAATTTGATCAATTATTAATTTAGGCAAGACTTTATTTATTAATTAAGTGTGAGAGATTTAATATGGGCTCAGATAATAATATGAGTATGATTGATAGCCCATGATTATTAAATACCAGTGAGCTAAATCTATCTTGTTACTAACTCTAATGATTAAGTTATGAAAAGAATAGAGGATAAAGAATAAGCAGCTTAAAATAATGAAAAGAATTTCGTCATTCTTGAGTTAGAAAACAAGAGAATATCTTGGTGCAAAATTTTTCAGATCGTTTCTAAGGCGATGGATTGAGCCAAATGAGATACATATCTTCTTTTTTCTTAATTAAACTCGTTTATTTTGTGTTCTAAATAGCATGTATTAGATCATGAGAAAAGATCTGTCAGATTTTCGCTATAGATCTTTCCATCAAAATATATATATACCATAATAACAAAGGCTAAAACTAAAACCTACAAACTTTCTAAAAAAAAAAAAAAAAAAAGAAAAGTAGTGTTAGGATGAGCTTATTTAAGATATACGCAAACCTATTTTTCTAAATTTCTCGTAATGCAAGAACTATTACATTAAGACCATTTGCCAAAATAACAAATTTCTATTATATATAAATAGCCATTGAGGTGATTAGTTTTTTTTTCTTTTTTTTTTTTTAATAAAACTGGAGAAAGAAAAAGAGATTTCATGATTATTTAATTTGCATGATGACAAAGAGAAATACACCTACAAACAATGACGAATTGAACGATATCCTTTTGATTAAAATAGCCAATAGTTGAAAAATTATAAGTGTTTTTTAATAGACCTACATAGAGAAATACACCTACATAGGGATCGTTTGATTTAGACATTTGAAGTAACTAATATAGCCAATAGTTGAAAAATTATAAGTGTTTTTAAAAAAATTGCTAACAGTTATGAAATGACCACTAAGAGTGTAATTTGTTTTTAAAAATAGTTTATATTAATATGTTAAAAAGCATATAAATATAATTATTATTTTTTACGTATAAAATATATATATATATATATATATATATATTTCATTGTATAAGAATAAACATTATAACTAGTTTAATTTATTTTTATTTATTAAAATTTTAAATTTATTTTTGTAATAATAATAAATAATTTATTGATAAAAAATTAATTTAAAAATACAAGAATTTTGTAATTAATAAATTTCAAGTGATAATATAATTGAAATAAAAAATAAATCAAATCAACTACCACCAGATTAAAAAAACTTTACAACCGATTGAGATAAAAATTAGCTATTGGTTGTTAATTCATAGAATTAACAAACGCAAGAAGAAATCGATAGATATTCTAAATCTTTGAACCAAGTATCCTCTTATTTTTGAAAATTATGAGCAAAAACCATAAAGCATCAAGTGACAAAGGAAAATAAGAAACAAAATCTATTCAAATTGGATAAAAAGTGGCAGAAATTGGACGATTAGAAAATGGAAAAACTGACCTTAATAAAGACATGCTTAGCCTGAACAAATATAATTAAGGATGCAAAAAGAAGACCACCAAATTACAACCAACATCCTTTATTTGTTTATTTATTATTGTGAAATGAAGGTGTGATGAGAAAGAGAGTAATATTAAAATAGATTTTTGGCTTCAACATTTTTTTTCGTATAATGCATCATATACGTAAGAAATATATGCAACAACTCTTTAAATTTATATATTAAGCTAACATTAAAATTAAATTAAATTATATATATATATATGTCTGATCTAATGTGAAAATTTTTATTAGCATCCATCCCAAAAAAAAGTGACACAAATCTAGACATAGCTAAAGTAGATCAACCCAAAATCAACCTGAAATTTTTAAGGTCAGGTTAGGATCAAATCAAGGACAATCCAATGATCCAATTTAAAAAATATGCATTTATATGTACTTTTTTAATATCTTTATTATTTTAACTTGCAAAATTAAATAGCAATTAATCAAAAATTAATTTTAATAGTTTTAAATTTATTTATTTAATATTAACTTATTAACTTAACTATTAATTTAGTTTTAATTTCAAAATTAAAATTTGAAAATATATTCATTTTAATTAATTGAATATACTATTTTAATATTAATTATGAATTTAAGTTTAATTAATCAATTGTGTTGCCCAGACAATGAACGAAGAAGGAGACTGAATTGGTTAACAACTAAAAATTACTTAATTTGAAAGTGCGGAATAAATTAAATAGAGTAAAAAATGAAAGATATCACATACAAGATTTATAGAGGTTCAGATATTAACAAACCCTACTTCTCTCTCCAATCTCAATTGGGTGTTTCACTAACACATTATATGTTACAATGGAATTTTTCAAGATCACTCCCAACTATGGTGTTCTCTCAATGGCTAACACCTAACCCAGAAATTCTCTTGTATTTTTCAATGGCTCACACAAAAACCAACTTCTTATTCTTTATGGCTCACACAATAAACTCTTACAAGTGTTTTCCTCTTAACCCAATATACCCAAACTCACTTTTGAGTAATTGATTACAATGAAAACACTCAACAACTTGCAATGCTAAGAAATTATGAGCAATTAGGTTTTCATAATGAATAGAGATTTGTTGGAAAAAATAACTAATGCACAAGGCAACAACAAGATTAAAGATATAAAGTAATTGTTGTTCTCGGTGTTGGGATTCATAAATGACTTGCATTTATACTCCATCTGTGAATTATACCCATTTGGGTGCATTTAATGCAAAAATAGTCATTGATCCAACTCTTAATTTCTCGCCTGATATGTTTCTTTATCGTTATTCACGGGTGTGAATATATGTATTACGGTCATGAATGTTCTTCCAAGTCGTGGTCCAAGTAGTGACTCTGGTTTTGAAGCTCTGTAGAAGAATTAGAAGTGTTTGATCACAGGTGTGACTAATACTTTCACGGATGTGAATATTCTTCCAAACTGTGGTCCAAGTGGTGACTCTAGCCGTGAAGCTTTTTGGAAGAATTTGACATGCTTGGTCACAGGCGTGACTGCATTTCACGGGCGTGACTGCTTGATCATTCACAATTCGTTTGATCCTTCATGGCCGTGAAATTTCAATGTTAGAGAGTTGATGCTAAGATATATTCACGGGTGTGACAAAAGTAGTCACAGGTGTCACAAAAGTAGTCATGGGTGTGACACAAGTAGTCACGGGCATGACACTTTGCTTTTCCTTTGATTTTAATCTTCAAAAGTTGTCTTTCAATCTTGCTCTATATTCTAATCAAATTATATCTTGTTTAACACACTTAGAATACAAACATTGTTAAATATATTATTGCTATTATTTGTTATTATCAAAATGATGGAAATACCCCTCAAGGTTCAACAATCTCCCCCTTTTTGATGGTGACAAATAATTTAGCACTATGTACTTTTGAGAAGTCTCCCCCTCAAAAGGTGCTTAAGATAAAATAATAAAGTGTGAGATTTGAAAGAAATATAGCAAAGGTATTTGCAAACTAATAAGGTATATGCAAGGTATATCTTGAGTATCTCTCATTAATTAACACATGAATAACCAAGTGTATTCAAAGTATATCTGAGATATATGTTAAGTATATCTTATGCATTAAAATGAGTTCAAAATAAGTTCAATTTTCAAAGTTTATGTGAGGTATATCTTATGCATATTATCAATTAAAATAAAGTTTACATATTTCATACCACACATTGCATCTTGCTTAATCATATTCATGTATAGATCACATATATGCTAGGTTCTCCCCCTTTTGTCATCAGCAAAAAGCTGAAATATTAATAAGATGATTGTATTAAAATTAAAGGAGAAGGATTACATTGAAATTATAATGCATTAAAAGATAAATAACAGTAAAAGTAAAGCTACTACAAGAAAACTAGGACTCTAGGTAGGCTTTAAGCGTGACAAATCATCCCTAAGGCATGCGACCTCCGCCTCGCGGCTGTCCAGACGAGACTCCATAAAGTCTTTGAGGTTTTCCAACCTCTCATCGATGGAAGCCTGAATCATGTCGAGGCAAAGTTCTATAAGATTAGCAACCTGCTATGCCAAAGTGGATATGGTAGAGGCCGATGACTAACCAACATTCTCAGCTACTGTCGGTGTCAATGTCTTATCACAGGCTTGCTTCCATGGCTAGACAGAATGAAGGCCAACTTTGAAAGCGTTAGAGTCATTGTCCTCCTAATCAATTTCACCAGTTGGAGTAGAGAAACAGTAGTAGACATTATCTTCATAAATAATACGGATAGCTGCTCCCATTTTTATAAAGGACTCAACATCAAGTCGGTCTCATGGATGAGCTGTAATGAGAGTGTAAATGTGTTTGTCAAGGTTCAAATACCCTAGCTCAATACCAAGGTGAGTCACATACCCGCTAATCAAAATATCTCTCAATGGCTTCGTTGCAATGGAAAGGAGGTGATTTTCGAACCATCGTGACAATGCTACGGATAATCCTCTTCGTGCCATCTCCAACAAAAAGAGCTCTAATTTTTTGACTGCCCCATTGCAATGGAAAGAGAAATTTATGTATATACTTATGCACAAGAGGCTGAAGGTAGGTGCTCTTTGTCTTTTTGACATCCCATCTGCATTCTCCGCCAAAATGTGTCCAAGCTGGAGGAGCATAGAATTCGATTTCACTTTCATTGAGGATGTCATCCAAGAGGAGCTTGAAAATAGTGCCAAATTCTATTGCAGTGAGAGTGTTGGGATGCTTGCAGAGCTAGAATTTGACGGTTCTAGTGGGTGAAACCTACAACGTGCTAAGGAGCTTTCAAGTTGGTTCCCTTAGCGTTAGACGATGTATGTCCACGAACTCTCTGAGGTGACATGCATGTAATCGTTCAATCATGCTCATTTCAAGACCAAGTGTCTTGATACAACTCCACTCAAAGGATCGTGATGAGAGAATAGGTCATTTCTTGAGAACTGCATAGTGTGGATGGCAATGATCCGAAATGACATTGAGTAGATAATTAGTGTGGCGTTTCAGAGCATGTGATTTCTTCCTAATGCCTTTGGAAGAATCAAATTCCATTTGATACCTTTGAACAGGGGAAGGAGAATAAATATTTGAAATGGGATTGAAAATTCTTGAGAAACTTGTGATTCTTCAAAGAGAAAGGGGTTTGAAAGAGTTTTATACATTGCAATGTAAGTGAGAAGGCCAAAATTTGTGAGAAATATTGAATGAGAGTGTTAAATGAGAGAATTTATAGAGATGGACATGAGAAAAGACATAAAATTTTGTTTTATAGTCGATAGATTCACGGTCGTCAATATCCAATCACTGGCATGAATAATCGGGGTCACGGTTTATTGAAGGGGCGTTTTAGCCATGAAGAAGAAGATAAATCGAGTCACGGTCATGACATTAAATAGTCACGAGTGTGAATCAGGATTTTCATGGGAGTGATAAATATTGTAATGGGCGTGAAAATCTGTTTTCACGACTTCTATCTGTGAAGTAAGGCATGAAACAAAGTGTGAACAGTTATGGAATTATTTGTTGTCTTTAGTGACGGTCGTGAAGATATGTCATAGGCGTGAGGAAAGCTTTTCACAGGTGTGATAAATAGAGAGACGGGCGTGAAACTCAATTTTCACAATTTCTACCCATGAAGCTTGTTATGAAGCAAAGCGTGAAAGCTACTGGAACTTTTTGCTATTCAGTTCACGATTGTGAATATATGTCAGGGCGTGAACCATCTTAAATCTTCAAAAAAAAAAACTAAGTCTAAAACATGACTAGAAGTTTCTAAAAAAGTTTTTATCCCTTAAAACATATATTTCTATCATTTTAACTACTTCATACCATAAAATCAGTCAAGTAAAAATGCATCATATGAAGGAATTAATATTCAAGGTTCGCACTACATAAAATTGACATAAAAATAATTAAGATAAAGTTGTTCCATCAAGCATACCAAACTCTCTTCTTATAAAGCAAAAAAATTCTTTATTAAGAGGTTTGGTAAAAATATCTGTCAATTGATTATTTGTATCAATAAATTCTAACACAACATCTCCAATGATCCCTAAGAAAATGATGTCTAATGTCAATATGCTTACTTCTAGAGTGTTGAATGGGATCCTTAGATAGATTGATGGCACTAGTGTTGTCAAATTTGATGGGTATATGGTCCAAATTACGACCATAATCCTTATGTTATTGTCTCATCCATAGGATTTGAGTGCAACAACACCCTGTAGCCACATATTCCACTTTAGCGGTAGATAAGGCAACTAAAACTTATTTCTTGCTAAACCAAGAAACTAGACATTCACTAATAAAGTGATAAATGCCTGAGGTACTCTTTCTATCCAAAAGACTACCAGCAAAATCTGCATCTGAATATCTTATGATATGGAAAGATGAATTGCTAGGATATCATAAGCCTAGATGCAATGTGCCATTTAAATATTTTAAAATCCATTTTACAACATGCAAATGTGATTCTTTAAGACATGATTGACATCTAGCACATAAGCATATACTATACATTAAATCAGGCCTCGACGCAGTAAGGTATAAAATTGATCCAATCAATAGAGCTTTTCATTTATGCTCTTGTCCTTTTTATCTTTGTCCAATTTTGTTGATGTGCTCATAGGAGTCTTAGCATTTTGCATCCTTCCATTCCAAATTTCTTGATTAACTCTTTGGTGCACTTGGATTGGTTGATGAATATGCCCTTGTTGCTTTGCTTGATTTGTAGACTAAGGAAGAACTTAAGTTCGCCCATCATGTTCATTTCAAATTCCCTAGTCATGCACTTAGCAAATTCTTGGCAAAGCAATTCATTAGTAGATCCAAATATGATATGATCAACATAAATTAGAACAATTAAAATGTCATGCTTATATTTTTTTTATAAACAAGGTTGTATCAATATGTCTTTTTGAAAAATTATTTTCTAAAAGAAAAGAATGTAGTCTTTCATACCAAGCTCTTGGAGCTTGTTTTAATCCATACAGGGCTTTTGAAAGTTAAAAAACATGATTAGGCAAATTATGGCTTTCAAAATCCAAAGGTTGTTCTACATAAACTTCCTCTTCTATAAGACCATTTAAGAAAGCATTTTTGATGTCCATTTGAAAAAGTTTAAAATTCATATGGCATGCAAATGCTAAAAGTATTTTTATGGCTTCTAATCTAGCTACCGGAGCATAGGTTTCATCATAATCTATACCTTGTTCTTGATTATAACCCTTAACAACTAACCTAGCCTTATTCCTAGTTACTGAGCCTTATTCATCTAACTTATTTCTAAACACCCATTTACTACCAATGATTTGATGGTCTTTGGGTCTAGGAACTAAGGTCCATACTTTACTTCTTTCGAATTGGTTGAGTTCCTCTTACATAACAGTCACCCAACTTTCATCATTAAAAGCCTCATCAATATTCTTAGGCTCAATTTGAGAGACAAAAGCAAGGTTAGAATCTATGAGTTTGAGATGAAATCTAGTACTTACACCATTAGTAGGATCACCTATGATTTGTTCCTTGGGGTGATTCTTTATCATTTTTCATCCCTTTGGAAGCTCTTGGTTGTCTTGCTCTTAAGCTTGAGGTAGAGAGACATCTTGTTGTTGTTTCTCTTTATCATCATTATCTTTCTCATGATCAAGATAAAGCTTCTCCATTGTGCCTACAATGTCATCAAGAACACTACCTTTCACAAGTTCAAGCTTACTATATTCATCAAAAACAACATGCATAGACTCTTCAATAACTAAAGGTCTTTTATTAAAGACTGTAACACCCCCTTACCCCACTGTAGTTCAGCAAGGTAAGTGAGCATTACCTATCTTACTGTTTTATAAAATTAATGAAGTGAAGTAAATTTTTTTTTAAATTTTTTATTTTTTGCGAAAATATTGCAGACATTGGAATAAAAATTATTACAAGCATAAATACTCAAAATTTTATTTATTTATAAAGTACATTAATTTACATTATAATTCATATTTCTAATACACATTGTAGGAAATAAAACCATAATTTAATTTACAAAATTTTTGATAAAATATACCAAAAAGAAAACCAAAGCTTCTAATTGCTTTCCTCCAAGTACTCTTCTTCTTCTGACAATTCTAATTTCTACAGCTACCCTTCTAACCTGCATGAGAGGAAACCACCCGCACTAAGCTACTAGCTTAGTGATGCTTCAATAATAAAAATTTTACATACATATATATATATATATATATATATATATATATATATATATATATATATATATTTCACATATTAATTAATCATTTCAATAACAAGGCATAAAATAAAGAATTATATAAAATCAATAAATTTCAACAACTATTCAATATTTAACAATTTTAATTAATCTAACATTAGCAAAATGACATATTTTAACATTATTAATATTTTTAATTTTTCTTGTGCCCATAACACCTATAACCGAACTAACTAATAAGAATAACGGGATTGTCATTTCCGGCTTTCAAAATATTGCACCGAGCGCTTTTTCCAGATATTGAACCTAGAACGGGGGTTGAATTGGATATTCAAAATTTAACTTTTAAGTGTGGAAAGAAAAGTTAAGTTTAGTAGGGATAAAAGGATATGCCACAAGGATTTTTATAGAGGTTCGGGTGTTAACAACCCTACTCCTCTTCGCAATCTCAATTGGGAGTTTCACTAATACTCTAAGTGTTACAATGGAGTTTTATAAGCTCACTCCCAACTATGGTGTTTCTAACAATGGATCACACCTAACCCAAAAATCCCTTGTGTTTTAATGGCTCACACAATAAACTAATTCCTTGTGTTTTGAAGACTCACACAAATAACCCTTACAAGTGTTCTACTCTTAATCCCAAAATACCCAAACTCACTTGAGTATATGATTACAGAGAGAACCACTTACAAATCTATAATGCTTAGAGAATGATGAGCAAAAAGATTTTCACAGAGAATAAATGTTTGTTTTGAAAATATTAAATGCACAAATGGCTTACAACAAGATTTTGATTCGAAGTTTTTTTGGTTATTCTCTTGTTCTGGAATCATAAATGACTTCCATTTATACTTCCATGGAAAATTATAGCCGTTTGATTGCATTTAATGTGGAAATAGTCGTTGCACCAACTCTTATTTTCGCGCCTGACATGTTTCTCTTTCCTCTTTCACTGTCGTGAGTATGATTGTCATAGTCGTGACTGTTCTTCCAAGTTGTGACTTGAGTAGTGACTTTAGCCATGAAGCATTATGGAAATCATGAGTATGACATTATATCTTCACGGGCGTGAAAAAACTTCCTAGCCGTGGTCCAAGTGGTGACTCTGGCCGTGAAGCTCTCTGAAAGAATTTGTCATGTCTTATCACGGGCGTGACTTTCTTTCACGGTCGTTACTGATATGATCATTCACGGTTGCTATCATTCTTCATGGCCGTGAACTTTAAATGTTGGATAGTTGGCGCTAAGCTTCATCACGGGTGTGACATATAAGGTCACGGGCGTGAACATGCTATTTCTTCAATTTTTATCTTTTTAAGATTAGTCTTCTATTCTCCATTCTTGCTATCATATTCCATAACCTATTTAATAAACTTAGAAAATAGGTATGTTAAATACATTATTGCTATTTTATTTGTTAGCATCCAAATCACAGAAATACCCCTCAAGGTTTAATAGTAATAATATAATTACCGGCTTAATAATTCTGCCATTACCGGTTTAGAAATTTTGCGCTGAGCACATTTATCAATTTGCCATTAGCGGCTTTTATATTTGGCACCGAGTGCCTAAAATCCCCTAATTGGCATGCAAAACAATTCTCTATTCTAGTTCTAGATTAGGTGTCATAGGGTTTAACTATTTTTATATTAATTCACAATATTTTCAAAAATGACAATATTAATCAATTACCATAATTATGCTTATTTATTTGTGTTCTTTATTCCCATTATTATTGCACTATAATCTCACACATAAATAATTTGTTAAACATTTATAATTATCATCAAAGTAAATATTCACATGGATTATTATATATAATTATCACAACACATGCAAAAGCCCAATATTTTATATTTTTACCTATGGCAGATTTCGGATATATTTTTGGGCTTCATTTTTAGCCCATTTACAATTCGAATTAGAAGTTCTGGTCTTGTAACAATTTTTTAGCTTGTTGTCTTAGCTTTCAAACTCATTAAAAATCACTCAAATCCTAGTTTTCTATCAAAGTTTATGATCATTTGAATATTACATCATCACAGAAAGTTTTGCCCACAATTTTCTGGACAGATTCTAGGTTTAAATTTCATGCATTTTTCTGGAAAAATCTAGACATAATTAGATTTTATGGTATAAATAATAATTAAATCCCTGTGTCTTAGCTTTCATTTTCAATAAATAACATACAAAAAGGAGTTCCAGAACTCAAGTTATCATCAAAATAGTCAGGGTTGTGTCTGAAATTCTATACCCAAGTCATCAATTGGCATCAATCCACATTGCAACCACATTCATCATTTGCATTCATTTTGATACTAAAATTTCCAGAATTACAACTACATTCATATGTCTCAATTATTTCACACCATTTGATTCCATTGCCATATAAAATATCAAAAGCCACAACAAATCACATAACATATCACAAACACAAATATATCAAACCTTAATATATAATTCCATACATATTAACAAAATGTAAGATTTTAATCAATGAAGCACATACCTAATCAGCCTTAGTTCTTCCCTTAAACCTTCTTTTCCTTCCCTTATTAGCTAGCTTTCTCCTTGCCTTTGTCACCCTCTTAAGGGCCTCTCACTTGTTCACTTATTTTTCCTACACAACCATACCATATTTCAATTCCAATATCCATTTTCAATGTTTTTCATGTCTACATAATATTCTAATGCTCCTAATATGTTTTATACCTTAATTGAGCTAAAATGTACTAAGGTTAAACTTCCCTTTTAATATGTTATGGCTACCCAAAAATCATATCCTAGTTTCCAATTCATTTTCTTCAATTCAACACTCAATTCACACTTAATCTATCACCAATTGTGGTGTTTCTATGTTAATTTCAATTTCTTCTAAATTTCTTTAACTATGGTAGCCCCTTATTCATTCCTTAACATCATTTTTCTTTAGTTTTTAAGTCATAAAATAATTAATTAATATCAAATATTATCAATTTAAAGTCTAACTACAACTTTCATTAACTAATCACAAACTTAAATTCCTAATTCTAATCTTGCAACATAACCTAAATCTACCAAACCTAATCACATCTATCATCAATATGGATCGCAAATGGAAGGAAAAAGGTTAAATTTAAGAAGAATAAACTCCCTTTTTCCTTTTTTTTTTCTTCCTTCCTTCTTGCTCATTTGTTCCCTTTGTAGTAAGAAATCTTTAATTCTGATTTTTCTTCTCTCAAAACTAATTTCTTTCCTTACTTTTTCAAGCTTGATTTGCAGAAAAATGGTGGCTTTTGGGTTGAAGAAGTGGACGGCACTAAGGTGGGAGAAAAGAAGAAGAAAATGGCTTATGGAAGAATGTAGAATTTCTTCTTCATTTTTTTGACTTTTATACCTAAATTAAGAAGTGGATCCCACTAATTAAAATTAATCCTAATTCTTATTGGTTCATTAAGTTAATTAATTTTGATAAACATTTAAACTTTGAAAAATTTCATATTTACCACATCTCCCTCCATATTCACACTTTTTCCCCAACAATCGCCATAATACCAATTTTGTCCATAGGCAATTTTATTGTATTTTGTGATAAAAATCTTGAAATGCATGTTTGCTAGATTTAGGATTAATTTTGGTAAAAATTGAAGATAGTTAATATATTTGTTCTTTGCTGGAATTGATGAGCAGTGAGTACTTAAACTGTTATAACTTAATTTCTGGAATTTGGTTTTGGATGTTCTTTGTTGGGTTTGAAATCTAAGACATAGGGCTATAAATATTATTCAGACCATAAAATGTAGATATGTCTATATTATTCCAGAAAAATACATAAAGCTCGGACATAGAATCTGGGTATGACACTATCATATTGCCCGGGTGGCACTCCTAAGTGCTTGGATGGCAACTCCGTTATCCTAGTCAAGGGTTCATAGGTGTTATGGGCAATAAAAGGCTATGGATAATAATGATTTGATAAAGTAAAATAAATATGCGATGAAAAAGAATAAATTTATATATGACAATGCATGTTGCATGAAATAGTTTATTGCCTTATTTATATGCACCACTAAGCCAAGAGCTTAGCATGGGAGTTTCTCTCGCGCAGATATAGTAAAGAATAAATAGAAGATAGTAGATAAAGATTGTAGTGGCCTGATCTGGTAGAGCAACATGTTTCAACCACTGTGGATCACATAAATTTTTATATTATAGTTTGAGCTTTATTTTATTTTATAATACTTGTAAAATAAATGCACGTTTTGTAAATAATACTTTATTATATAAAATGTATCGTGTTTTTTTATTATGATTTCTTTTACACTACAAGTAAATAAATAGTAAATAATAAATAGTAAATGAAGAAAAACAATATACGAATGACTTCGTTTATACATAATTTAAGCATGATATTTTAACCGATGAAGTCAGCGTAGCACTCCCTTATCTAGGCACGAGCTGCTAGGGTGAGGGGGTGTTACATAAAGGTTCCCAATGAGCCTTCCTCATCCAACAATGTTTGTTGATATGACTAAATTTCAAGCAATAATAGAATTTTTTAGCTCTAAATATATTTTTCGGTTTTGACATGACTTTAGGTCTCATCATCCTTTTAAAAGGAGTTTGTTTGCAATGACATACACATGCATGATGAATCGGTATTTTCCTATGTGTATGCCTCTTATACATGAAAGCATGACTGGCCTTTTGAGGTTTGCCTCTTAAGCCAAGTGACCCTTGACCATTCTTCTTTTGAATAGGGGGTTTGGTGTGTGTTATGCTCTTAGCCCTTAGAGCTATTACCTCAATTGTGGAGGTTTGTGGTGCACTAGACTTAACAAATGTAGTATTGTGAGATGAAGATTATGTTTCATTAAATCCTAGACCATGTCTTATTAAAGGTGGTCTTTGAGAAACTATGAGAATATCCAAATTCTTTTTCCCTTTATGAAACCTTGAAATTGAGTTTCTAATTTAGTCAACATCATTTTTCAAAATATTCTTTTCTTTAAGCAAAGATTTAGTTGAGGGTCTAGAAGAATACTCATCTAATGATTTTTGAATAGTTTCATTAGAAATTTTAAAATCAAAATTCTCTTTTCGTAAAACTTCCATTTTGTTTTTCAAATATAAAATATTATTTTTATAAGTTTTAAATCTAATTCTATATTTTTCTAATTCCAGGTCCAATACTTCTATTAAACTCTGCTCATCATATTTTCACTATTACTATTATTACCACTATTATTATCATTAAAAGAGTATAAGTAAGAAGGACCTACCTCATCTGTGAAGTGATCCTCTAAAGCCATAAAGCATAGGTTGGCCTCTTCCCCTTCATTATCATCTTTTTCACTTGAAGAGTTTTCATCATCTATGTGGCTTTGTGACCTTTCTCCCCATCATCATTTTGAAATCTTTTCTTGTGTTTCTTGAGCTTTGGACAATCTGGTTTGATATTTCCTTTCTTCCCACATTCATAACACTTTACCTCTTCTTTAATTCTTTAAGAGTCATTTGAGGAGTGTTTCAAGGTTCTTTGTTTGGAGTTTCTAGAATTGCCAAATCTTTTTTCAATTATTCATTTTATTCTTCTTGAGAGCATGGCAATGTCCTCATTTTCATCATCACTCTTTTCTTCACCATCTTCAATTACCTCTTGAGATTTTGAAGTAGAGGCTTTGAGTGCTAGAGGCTTTCTCTTTTCTAGTTCGGCTTCAAGTTCTCTATCTCTTTTTACTGTCATTTCATGTGTTAGAAGTTTGCCAATAAGCACATCGGTAGGCATGACACTCATGTCTCCATTGGCCTATTCTATACCCGCAACTCTTGAACCATAGTCTTTGAGATGAAGGCTTCTTAAAATTTTATTGTTCACAGCTTCCAAGCTCAAATGCTTTCCAAGCTTTCTCATGCCATTGATGATGGCTAGAAGATGATTCGTCATGTCAGTGATAGATTCATTGGATTTCATCTTGAAGAGTTCATATTTCGAAGTAAAAAGTTGAACCTTCTTGAATTTTACTTGCTTGGTTCCTTCATGATAATTCTCCAATGTTTTCCATATCCTATATGCGGTAAGACAAAGTTAGATTTTGCCACATTCTTCAATAGATAGAGAGCTTGCAAGGATTGTCATTGCCCTTTTTATTTTTGAAGTTAGCTTTTCATTGAGGCTATTTCCAATCATATCTTGAAATAATTTCTTCCTCACCATAAACTCCTCTCTTAGTTGGTGGCGTCCATTCTTTCCGAACACTATCCTAAACTTTAATTCCTTCACTATCGAGATTTAGCCATTTCTTGATCTTTGCTAGTGCTTTTTAGGATTTTTTTTGCTGGACAAGCTCTTATACCAATTATTGCCCAGACAATGAACTAATAAGGGGGTTGAATTGGTTAGCAACTAAAAATTGCTTAACTTGAAAGTGCGGAATAAACTAAATAGAGTAAGGAATGAGAGATATCACACATAAGATTTATAGAGGTTCGGGTATTAACAAACCCTACTCTTCTCCCCAATCTCAATTGGGTGTTTCACTAACACACTAAGTGTTACAATGGAGATTTTCAAGCTCACTCCCAACTATGGTGTTTCTCTCAATGGCTAACACCTAACCTAGAAATTCCCTTGTGTTTTTCAATGGCTCACACAAAAACCAATTCCTTGTATTTTATGGCTCACACAATAAACTCTTACAAGTGTTTTCCTCTTAACCCAATATACCCAAACTCACTTTTGAGTAATTGATTACAATGAAAACACTCACCAATATACAATGCTCAGAAAGTATGAGCAATTAGGTTTTCACAATGAATAGAGGTTTGTTGGGTAAAATAATTAGTGCACAAGGCTACAACAAGATTAAAGATATAAAGTAATTGTTGTTCTCTTTGTTGGGATTCATAAATGTCTTACATTTATACTCCATCTGTGAATTATAGCCATTTGGGTGGATTTAATGAAAAAATAGTTGTTAAACCAACTTTTAATTTCTTGCCTAACATGTTTTTCTGTCCTAGTTCATTGGCGTGAATATATGTGTCACTGTCATGAATGTTCTTCCATATCGTGGCCCAAGTGGTGACTCTGGCCGTGAAGCTCTCTGAAAAAATTGGAACTGTTTGATCACGGGCATGACTAATACTTTCACGGGCGTGAACATTCTTCCAAGCCATGGTCCAAGTGATAACTCTGGCCGTGAAGCTCTCTGGAAGAATTTGACATGTTTGGTCACTGGCATAACTACTTGATCATTCATGGTTTGTTTGATCCTTTATGGCCGTGAACTTTGAATGTTGGATAGTTGGTGCTAAACTATATTCACGAGTGTGACAAAAGTAGTCCCGAGCATGACAAAAGTAGTCACTAGCATGACAAAAGTAGTCATGAGCGTGACACTTTGCTATTCTTTTGATATTAATATTTAAAAGTTATCTTTCAATCTTGTTTTATGTTATAATCAATGTATATCATGTGTAACACACTTAGAATACAAACATTGTTAAATACATTATTGCTATTATTTGTTATCATTAAAATGATGGAAATACCCCTCAAGGTTCAACAAATTGATCGAACCCCAAATTAATCCAATTGAAGTTCAATTTAATGAATTCAAGTTCAATTAATCTACTAGATCATTTATAATTTAATCAATTAAACTTCAATTTAATTTCATTTAAGTTCAATTTAGGAATTGTATATTTGAACTTCAATTTAATCAATTGTAAATCCAAATAATCATTTGAATCCTAATTTAATCAACTATGGTTCAATTAATCAATTAAACCCAAAATTAACCAATTGTTATTTAATCAATTAAATTTCAATTTGATGTATTTAAATATAAATATTCAATTAATCAATTAAACTCCTATTTAATTAATATTTGAACTCTAATTTAATCAAATTAATCAATTGAACAACTTGAAAAATGCATGATCCGGCAAAAAATTGATCTAAAAAGACTAACTGATGATGGCATGTACCCAAAATGGCCCAAACCGAAATTTTTTTCACTTTGATTTGATTATGAGGTCTATATATAAAATCTTTACAAGAATATATTATCTCAATTTATGTTTTTCAATTTTTTATATTTTTTGCCACTTAAGACATATCATGATCGTAGACATAAATTTGGTTTATTAGTGGACTCCTTTTATACTAACATTTTTCAATAGTTACATAGAGGAAAAAAGGAACCTTTTTCTTGTTTGATCTATCTTCATTAAGGGTACTCATCTGCTAGGTTAGCAGAACTTGGTTCTATGTAAGAGATCACTCTCGCCTGCGTACGAGTTCATTTTTCAGCCTTTGTTCACCGCTTGGCAACATTTTTCAACCTAAAATTTTCTTTCTTACCTTGCTCTCAATTTGGATCAAGTGGAAAATTGTTGGAATTTTGGAAGAAAGCTATCAAACTTTTTTCTTCATTCATGAAGGGTAGGCATTTTTTTCATATCAAATGGCCTTATTCACCTATATCTCAACTTGGATCGGGTAGCTAATTGCTAAAATTTATGCTAGATAGGAAACTTGTGTCTTGGATTTGTTTCAATGCCAGAGAGTATTCTCTTAGAATCTTGGTCAATTCTGGTCTATGTTCGCTAATTTGTGGCTTTCCTCAGCCTAGATCTACTTCTCTACATAGAATTCACCATGAATTTGGTGGAAATTGGTGGACTTTGTTTACTCCAATCTAAATCGGCTCTTTCATCTAAAACTTGTGCCTTGCAATTGATTCGATGCCAAAGGGAACTTTTGCTAGAAGGACACACATCTGCTAAGGGTTAGTGGAGCTAACTTTAGGGTGGAGGAAGACACACATCTTACTAATGTTTATTAGAGCTAACCTTAATAACTTCTCATTATAATGAATGCATATGCTTAAACTCGTAGAGATGGAAAATTTTGAAAAAAAATTACTTACATCAGTGTTAGAAGGAATGGCTAACTGGATTACACTCATTTAATAAGCTTCAGTAGAGCTAGCTCTAAGCATGAGGAAAGCATAATCGTGGTGCAATTTATGCCCTTGTTTGTTGTTGGGTGTTGTCACCAAAACTGGAACTCAATTTACTTAAATTCAAATGGATCTAGAGGAAATAGCTAAAATCTGTACTAGATTGAAAAGTTATGATTTGTAGAGTAGTTAGGTGTTGAAAATTGCATATGGGAATAGGATAACAACTCAGAATTAACTGAAGTGTTGTCTTTTATAAGAATTCTTTATGCAAGGCCAATGAACAAGGAAGCTTTGTAGGCAACCATTCCAAGCTTTCTTCGAACAATAGAAGGGATAAATGTTGATTTTGTGGGGGAAAATACATTTATTATCATATTCAAATCATTGGCAAACAAACAAAGAACACAAAATGGGGGACCATGGTGTTTTGACATTGCACTACTTTCTTTCTGAAAGATAAATGAGGACTAAAAAGTCTTAGATTTATGCCTCGACAAGATGAATTTATGAGTACAATTCCATAACCTACCATTGGGATATATGACAGAGCAGATGTCTATTGAGTTGGGGCAAAGAGTTGGGGAGGTCATTAAAATTGATAAATCAAGGTATGGTGAATGTTTTGGTTAGTTCCTTAGAGTGAGAATTGTAGTATATGTGAAAAAAAACCATTAAATAAAAGCTTTATGTTAGAAATAAGGAGTGAGAGGAAACAATCTCCAACAATTCTGACTTATGAATGCCTTCGTAATTTTTACTATCATTCTGGAATCATCGGATATACCTGTAAAGAATATGAGATGAATGTTGAACATAAAATCTCGCTTGAAAACTATGGATTTGGGGCATGGAAGAAGGCAACAACTCTAATTGGAGGTAGAAAATAGAAATCTTCATCGAAAAGTATTACCAACTAGTATACTCCTAAACATGGTACGGACACCCTTACCACTTCCAGTACCTCTAGACCTATTAATATGGAAGAAATATTATTTAATAATGATGGGAGTACATGAGAGAGTTGTAATGAAGCTAGAAGATCTATACAAAGTAGCTTGAAAAATACAATTAAGGAATTAGGGAGAGAATAATGCTTTCCATTGAAGAAGAATGACAAGAGTGAGAAAATAGATGGATTAACTTATCATACTAGGCAATAGATGGAAGAGAACACGGAGGATGGATCTAAGATAGATGGACGGGTAGTGGTTATAGAAATCAAAAAGGAAAATGAATGTGCTGCAATTCCTCAAGTCCTGAGAGACAATGATTCAAAATAAATTCTTCAAACTTCACGAAAGGCGAGGAAGAAACACATTGCCTAAGGAAGTTGAAAAGGAAGGCATGTAAAAGAAAATGGATGACTATCTTAACAATTAGTCCTAGGAGGATACTTTTAAGCCAGGTTAAGGGAGGAGGCACTAAATCTCATATAAATAGACTTTTTGATGAGATAATGGAAGAAGACATCATAGATGGAGGAGTGTCAAAGATTCAAAAAATGGATAAAACTAATCAATTACCATCGATGGAGGTTGTTGAACAACCCTGCCAAAACCTATGAGTTGTGTATATTGGAATACTTAGGGGCTTAGGAACTCTAGGGCATTTCGTGATCTGAAACATATAATTCTTGAACAAGATCCCAAACTGCCCTTCATATGTGAATCAAAGTTATCGAAGATTCAATATAACAATTTTAAGTTCTTATTGGGTTATGAAGGACGATTCATAATGGACAGTAAAACTGCCAGTAGGGATTTGATTCTTTTTTAGAGAAAGCCACTCGAGGTATCCATCAATTCTTGTTATACTAAATACATAGATGTGATTGTTAGTTGTGATGGAGTATGTGGAAATTCAATGGGTTATATGGTAACATCTCTCTTTTTTTGCAGCATATTACTTGGGAACTTCTCAGGAAACTTCATGATTTAAGTGAGTTGAGTCAATTTTCATGCTTACTTGGTGGGGACTTCAATGAATAATCTATAATCTAGAAGAGAGAGGTGGACGATTAAGAACATTATCGAACATGTAAAATTTCATTAATTTTATTGATTATTGTTCAGTGAAAGATATCAAGTTCAAAGGGCCTTTATTCACTTGGATCAATAATCACTACAAAGATGACTTGATGTAATGTCACTTAGACAAATCTCTTGCAAATGAAAAATGGTTCAAGCTTTTTCCAAATTGCAATTATAAGGTGTTGTATTTATACCATTCTAATCATCGAGTCTTAAAGTTATATTTGCTTAGATCAAATGCAAATGTCAGACAACTGAGAGACAATAAAAATAGAAAGCCATATTGTTTTTAAGCTTTTTAGTTGGGAGAGAAAGAGTGTGAAGACATTATTAATTTCATATGGAATAAAGGCTATTCTAGAGAGGATCTCAAAGTGGTTGAATGGATAGTCAATTATGGTAAATCTCTAGCTCAATGGAGTTGGAGTAATTTCAAAACTTTTCCTAGGCGAATCAAGCAATTATGAGCAAAGATTGAAAGACTAAAAGGGGATTTGACACTAGTGGATCAATTGAGAAAAGGCAGGTGTCTTGAAAGAGAGTTGGAAAACTACTTAACACATAAGAGTTGTATTGGCGCCAAAGAGCTAGAGTCAATTGGATGCATCATGGGGATAGAAACTATAAACTTTTTCATCAAGCAACCTCTGTTCAAAAGAAAACAATTAAGATTAATGGAATCAAAGCTACAAATGGTGATTGGGTAACATCTTAGAGTAGGATCACTTTAGTAATCTCTAATTATTTTTCAAATTTATTTTCTTTGTGTAACCCCTGTCAAGTGGATATGAATCAGGTGCTCGAACATATTCAGGTTTCTATTTTTGAGGATATGAACAGATGATTATCAACCCCTTTTACCTTAGAAGAAATTAAAAAGGTTGTATTTGACATGGATTCTGACAAAGCTTTAATGCCAAATGGTATATCAGCTTTATTTTTTCAAAAATATTGGTACATGGTGGGGAATACAATGACCTAATACTGCTTTCAAATTCTAAATGAATGAAAGAATATGGCCAATTGGAACAAGACTATCATTACACTTATTCCAAATGTGAAGAAACCTCAGTCTATGAAATCATTCTAGCCTATCAGTTTGTGTAACGTGAGGCATAAAATCGTTTCTAAAGATATTTATGAATAGGATATGATGCATTTCTTGATTGTTGAAACCTAATGTACTTTTGTTCCCTGTAGAATGATTATAAATAAAGTGTTAATTGGTTTTGAATGTGTGCATTGGTTGAGAAATCTAAGAAGGGATTCGAAAGGATGTTATGCTTTAAAACTTGATGTGATAGAGCTTATGATATGGTGGAATGATCTTTTATGGGACAATCTATGAATAGCATAGGGTTTTTTATAAGAAATGGGTCTAACTTATCATGAGGTGCATTTATTCAATCTTTTTCTCTTTCCTTATTAATGGGAATAAATGTGGATGATTAATCTGATTAGAGGCCTTACACAGGGAGACCCTTTATCCTTTTATCTTTTTATGATTTGTGCTCAAAGTTTGTCTGCCATGTTATCCTTAGCTTGTATTTCGGGGCTACTGAGTGGAATTAGAATCTTAAGATCCTCCCTTATATCACTCATTTGTTATTTGTAGATGATAGTCTCATTTTTGGCTTAGCTTCAGAGAATGGATGCATATTCCTTAGAAGAATACTTGTTGATTATGAAAGGGTGTCCGGATTGTTGATCAACTTTGAAAAGTTTGCTCTCTCTTTCAATTCGGACATGAGTGAGATGGATAGAAATATGACCATGAACTGCTTCGAGGTAAAGGAAGTCAATGGCCAACAACTATTTCTCAACCTACCTACAATATCCTTAAGAAATAAAAGAATCCAATTTTGATATTTAAGGGATCAGGTGTTGTCTAAAATTAAGAACTAGAATTAAAAAACCTTCTGCACTAGGGATGAGAATGTCTTATAATAGTAGTGTTACAGGCTATTCCAGCTTATATCATATCTTATTTCAAATTTCCTATGTCACTACTAGCGAAAATAGAAAGGCATATTGCCAATTTCTAGTGGGGTGAGAATGATGGTAGATATAAAATGCATTGGAAGACTTGGGACAAACTCTGTAAGGAAACAATTGTTGGCGGTTTGGGTTTTAGGGAGATGCAGATGTTCAATCAAGCTCTACTAGTGAAGCAAGCATGGAGAATGGTAGTTAAAACAGACTCTTTGATGGGAAAAATTTTCGAGGCTAGTTACTTTCCTCATAGCTCGCTCTTAGATGCAAGTTTGGCAAATAACCTTTCTTTTATATGGCATAACATCATTTGAGATAAGGAGCTACTAAGTAAAGGCTTAAGAAGAAGTGTAGGTAATGGGGAAAATGTTAGAATATATAGAGATAAATGGATGCATATCCTTACCTCTTTCACCATATCTTCTACAGTTATTCTTCCTTTCAATTCTCTAGTTAGTTCCTTATTAAATACAAATGGAAATTGGAGCTACACTCTAGTAAACAATAACTTCCTTCCCCATGAGGTTGATATCATCTTGAATATCCCTATACCTCGATGCCCTATCAAAGATAAATGGTGTTGGCATTATGAAATCAAAAGCTATTATTCAATCAAGAGTTCTCATAGAGTAGGTATGAGTTGTCTAGATCTTAAGGCATAATCTACCTCAACAATGTTAAAACACTGGTGGAATAAAGTTTGGAGTTTGAAGATATCACCCAAGATTAAAAAAACATTATATGGAAGGTTTATGAAGATTTGATTCCCACTACTAAAAATTAAAAATCTCATCATATACCTTCTGATTCCTTTTGCTTAAGATATGGTTTTGGAATCAATAACTCATGCTCTATTTCAGTGTTATATTTCTAAGACGAGATAGAGGTACTCCCTTTATGCGTATTTAGTTGACAAATTTAATTCACCTTTTATGCTCAATAATTTGATTGAAATATTCAAAGCCCTTAATACATATATCTTTAATTTGTTTTGTGTGTGTGTCTGGTTTTTGTGGTGTTGGAAAAATGACATGGTTTATGGTTAGAGAGTGGATAATCCTCAAGATCCTTAAGACCTAGCGGAATCATTTTTATAGGCTTTACATCAGCTCAGATCAATCTTACGACATCAATCCAAATTGATACAGGTACTGACAAAAGGAAACTGAATTTTGGCTACATCAAACTTCATGTTGATTCTTCCATCAACATCCAAACTAGAACTAGTGGCATTGGTGCAATCATACGAAATGACAAAGGTGAATGCTTAGCGGCTAGAGTTAGAAAATTAGCAATGTTCAATTTTGTGACTATGGCATAAGCAATTACTCTATTCAAAGGTTTATTTCTTACTATTAATACTGGGATTAAGAATCTGATTATTGAAACTGACTCTAAGATAATTGCTAATATGATAGGGCCTAGAGATATTGCTGGAGACATTGGGGTTATTTTATCTAATATTGAAGCGTTGTAAAGCTTGATTTTTATGGTCTATAAGTTAGGTGGATTATTATGAGAGAGTGTAGGTAGATTAAGAAGTTAAAAATAATTAGAAAGGCATCTTTTACACTCATGAATGGTCATTCAAGCCCGTGAGAGTGTTGAGTTTCAAAACGACATAATTTTGAAAGTTGTTCATGCCGGTGAATGGGATTTCACGGTCAT
The DNA here is from genome assembly GCA_023653625.1 of Triadica sebifera. Classification (NCBI taxonomy): domain Eukaryota; kingdom Viridiplantae; phylum Streptophyta; class Magnoliopsida; order Malpighiales; family Euphorbiaceae; genus Triadica; species Triadica sebifera. The sequence goes on along the minus strand of CM042898.1, from coordinate 9,262,022 downwards.
GAACGTCATATGTTGGTTGCATACCTATTCTAAATTTGCCATGGTTGTGATTGGATTGTGTTCCTGTCCGTGAAAAAAAGTCTACAAAGTTGGTTATTGCCTAAAACAATAACCGAGAAGGGAGAGGTTGAATTGGTTTGTAATTAAAAATTTTGCTTGAGGCAATTTTACCAAAGAATGATTTGTGAGAGATAGAAAGAGAAATTTGGCACACAAGATTTATAGAGGTTCGGGTATTAACAAACCCTACTCTTCTATCCAATCTCAATTGGGTATTTCATTAACACTCAAAGTCTTACAAATGGAGTTTTTCCTAACTCACTCCCAACTATGGTATTTTACTCTCTTGGCTAACACCTAACCCAAAAAAATCATTGTAGTTTAATGGCTAACACAACAACCAAATTCTTGTATTTTAATGGCTCACACAAAAACCCTTACAAATATTTCACTCACAACCAAACTCAGTCAAACTCACTTTTGAGTAATTGATTACAAGAATGAAATACTCATCAACTAAAAAGCTCAACAATTCTGAGTAATTAGGGTTCTTACAAGATAAAAGAAAAATATTGGTAAAATCAATTAAATGCAAAGCTATACAAGATTAGAAGATTGAATGCACATTTTCTCTTATTTTTCTAACCTTTGGAATTCATAAATTTATTGTAATTATACTTCCCCTAACAAATATAGTTGTTTGGGATGCATTTAATACAAAAATGCTCGTTTAATAACTTTATAATTCGTGCCTGATAACTTTCTCTTTCTAGGTTCACAGGCATGACTTAATGTTTATGAGCATGGCTGTTCTTTATAACTGTGACTAAAGTGCTGAAGCTAGCCATGAACGATTATGCCAGAAATGAGAAGTTTTGCAAGGGCCTTACATAGTCAAGCTTCACAGGTGGTCCAATACTTCACAGCTGTGAACATTTCAAATAACAGTCTTAGCACTAACTCAATCATGAGCGTTACTCCATGAGTCACAGGTGTAAATTTCTCTTTTTGCGGTTGTGGCGATTCTTCACTACGGGCAAGACTTTGTTCACTGGGGTGAATATCTGCTTCATAGGAGTGAATCTTTGCTGATTTTTATGCTTTTGAACTTCAGCCAATGTCAATCAATTTATTTTATGGTCTTAGGAATATGTAACCTATTTAACACACTTAGAATATAAAATATGGTTAAATTTCTTATTACCCAATTATTTGTGATCATCAAAATAATAAAAATACCCCTCAAGGTTCAATAATCTCCCATTTTTTATGGTTTCAAATAATTTTACAATATGTGGCATAAGAAGAAATAAATTTCTCTCCCTCAAATGATGCTTAATAAATATGAATTACAGAGAGCACAATGTCACATTTCAAAGCATAAGCATATAAGAAATGAAGATTCAAAAGAAATTCAATTAAGCATTAATCATAACATTTATGTCAAGTATATGGAAGGTATATGTCAAGTATATTATTTTAAATGGCATTTATGTTAAGCATATGTTATTAAGCATATTGCATTTCTTCTCCCCCTTTATCACAATCAAAAAGAGACAATCAAAAGAAGAAAATAGACAATATAAAGCAAATCTCATATTTCAATACATAATCAAAAAATACAATTATAAGTTTAAGTACAAATAAGATTTCCTATCTAATGATCCTAAAACAAGATTATAAAGCATGAAACTAAAACTAAAGTAAAGATAAATCATGGCTTAAAGCTAGATACTTGCTCGTGAAGACAAGTTATCTCCTTCTTGAGGCTATCAATTCTTGACTCCTCAAAATCCTTAAGATTCTCTAGCTTCTTATCAATGGATTGATGAAAGAAATATATGCTTGCTTGAAGCATGTCTAAGCGAGGAGTGATAAGTGTTATAAGTTGCTGACCCAGACCCGATTGAGATTGAAATGCTTCATCAACTGTTAGAGAATCTAGTATATCTGTTGAAATGCTAAGAGGCTCGATTCTGGCTCTCTTTCTCTGTTGTCCCCTTTGAAGACTAGCTTTAAATGCTTCTAAATCATTTAATTCCCATGCAATCTCACTTGTAGGGATGATAAACCTATAGTAGGTGTCATTCTAAAAGAGGATTCTCACTGCGGATCCCATCTTGATGAAGGATTCAATGTCTAATCGATCTTTGGGGGATGCTGTGATAATGGTGAGGTTATGATCATTAAAATCCATCAACCCGAGCTCAATTGTTAGATGAGTAATGTAGCCACCTACAAGAATGTATACTGAATATGGAATGCAAACCATTTTGACAGGACAACTGGCTCATTTTTCCAAACTATCTAGAACAAAAGCAATTCTGATTTCCTAACTGCCCCGTTGCTATCTCCTCGGGCAAAGATTGAGTATGTCAATAACCGATGAATGTAGCAAAGAACTAGATTCTTCAAATGAGTGCTCTTAGTATTTACCAAATTTGTGCCCAGTTTGAAAAGGGATTAAAATCTTTGCCTCACTCTCATTTATCAAGCCCTCATATGGTAGCTTAGCAATATCAGCAAATTCTAAGGCGGAGAGAGATTTCTCTTACTTGCAAAGCTAGAATGAGACCTTGCCAAGAGGAGATACTTGCAAGGTACTTAGAAACTCCAGGGTTGGCTCTTTGAAAGTTGGCTTATAAATGTCTATGAATTCCAACAAACCACATTGTCAAAGCTAGACTTTCATATCTGATTCAAGGCCAAAAGCCTAGATGCAACCCCAATCGAATGTTCAGGTGGAAAAAATAGGTCGCTTCTTGAGAGAAGCATACTTCTGATGGAAGTGATGGGGTAGAAGATTGAGAAGATAGTCTATATAGAGCTCTGGGTTCATGCTCTTTCTCTTCCCTTTGGAGGCCATGGTAATGGTTGAAATCTTTGAAGAAAAATGAAAGAGGTGAAAAAGATACATAGGGTTTGATTCCCGCATGAAAACTCAAAGAAACTTGAGGAAAATCAAATCAAGTTGATGATTGTGGTGATTAGAAGATGATTCCGATGAGGATTTGTAGTGAAAAAGTGTTTGGGAGGTCAGATTTGGCTGAAAAAGTGGAGTGGGTTACAGCTGTCAAGATTTTGAAAAGAGAGGATCGAGAGAAATAGTGACATTTCAGGCTTTATATCGATCAATTCACAGCCATGAAGAAATGTTCACGTGCGTGAATAATCATATTCACGGGAAGACCACATGTTGACCCATCCTGTGACTAAAGGCATGAACGCTTCTATCGTTTGAAGCATGTTAAGTTCATGACGTAACATAAAATAGTCATAGGCATGAAAAAGGATATTCATGAGATCAAACTGTGACCCAAAGCATGAGCCAAAATATGAATGCTTCTGCCACTTTTTGCTATTATTTTCATGACCGTGAATATTTACTCATGGGAATGAAGACCTAAAACATAGCAAAAAATAAAACATGATTCAAACAAAAAGATGTGATGCATGATTCCTTCTTAAGCAAATTAAGTATGCTTTTTCATGACCAATAATCATTCATCACATAATTTGAAGATGCAAATCATCAAATATATGAAATATTACTCAAGGTTCACAATTTGAACATTAAAGATACACAAGTGAGCAAAGTGAATGCAATTCTTGCTAAAAATAATTTTAAGGCAATGTCCTCCCATCAAGCATACCAAGCTCCCTTTTTATAAAACAAAACCTTTCATCATTGAGAGCATTGGTGAAAATGTCAACCAATTGATTATTTGTGTCGATAAATTCTAACAGAACATTACCATTCAAGACATAATCTCTTATAAAATGATGTCTAATGTTTATGTGTTTTCTTATAGAATGTTGAATGAGATTTTTAGAGAGATTTATAGCACTTGTATTGTCACATTTGATGGGAATGTGATCAATATCTTGACCATAATCTTTGAGTTGTTGTCTCATCTCTAAAACTTAAGTGCAATAATAATCCACTGCTAAATATTCTACTTCAACAGTGGACAAGACAACCAAAACTTGTTTCTTGCTAAACCAAAAAACTAAGTATTCATCAATGAAGTGACAAGTTTTGGATGTGCTTTTTATATCTAGAAGACTACCGGCATAATCAACATTCGAAAAACCAGTGATATGAAATGAAGTGTTTCTAGGATATCATAAGCCTAAATGCATTGTGCCATGTATATATTTTAAAATTCTTTTCACAACATACAGATGAGATTCTTTAGGACATGATTGAAATCTAGCACATAAGCATACACTATAAATTATATCAGGTCTATAAGCAGTAAGGTATAAAAGAGATATGATCATACCTCTATAAAGCTTTTCATCTATAGCCTTACCCCTCCCATATTTGTCCAATTGGATTGATGTGTTCATTGGAGTTTTGGCACTTTTACATCCTCCCATTCCAAATTTCTCTAATATCTTTTTGTTGTACTTGGATTGGTTAATGAAGATCTCATCCTTGCTTTGCTTGATTTGAAGACCAAGAAAGAATTTGTGCCCTCCCATCATGGTCATTTCAAATTCTCTAGTCATACATTTAGAAAATTCTTGACAAAGAAATTCATTAGTATATCTAAAGATAATATCATCAACATAAATTTGAACAAGTAATATATCATGCTTGTATTTTTTTTAATGAAAAGAGTAATGTCTACATGTCCTTTTGAAAAATTATTTTTTAAAAGAAATTCACTAATCCTATCATACCAAGGTCTTGGAGCTTGTTTCAGACCATATAAGGCCTTAAAGAGTTTAAATACATGATTTGGAAATGAATGGCTTTCAAAATTGGGATGTTGTTCAACATAACCTTCCTCCTCTATAAAACCATTTAAAAAGGCACTTTTGATATCCATTTGAAAAACTTTAAAGTTCACGTGGAATGCAAAAGCTAAAAGAACTCTAATTGCTTCTAATTAGCCACTAGAGTATAAGTCTCATCATGATCTATGTCTTCCTCTTGGTTGTACCCTTTGGCAACCAATCTAACTTTATTTCTAGTTATATGACCTTGCTCATCTAACTTGTTCCTAAAGACCCATTTACTACTAATGATTGGATAGTCCTTAGGTCTTGGAACTAAGGTCCAAACCTTATTTCTCTTGAATTGGTTGAGTCCTCTTGAATAACAATCACCCAACTCTCATCACTAAGAGTCTCATCAATATTCCTTAGCTCAATTTGAGAGAAAAAAGCAAGATTAGAATCTAAAAACTTAAGATTAGATCTAGAACTTACAACCTTGGTGGCATCACCAATTATTTTCTCCATGGGATGGTTTTTTATAAATTTCCACTCCTTTTGAAGCTTTTGAGTGTCTTCTCTTGAGCTTGAGGTAGTAGACTATCTTGATGTTCCTCTTGTTTTTGTTCTTTTTTATCATCATTATTATCTCTCTTTGAGGTCTCACCATCCTCTTCATGATCAAGACCAAGCTCATCCAATGTACCTATAATATCATCAAGAGCACTACCTTTCACAAGATCAAGTTTACTAGATTCACAAAAAAAACATGCATAAACTATTCTACAACTAATGATCTTTTATTAAAGATTCTATAAGCTTTGTTAATTATGGAGTATCCTAAAATGATACCTTCATTGGATTTAGAAGCAAAATTTCCAAGGTTATCCTTGATATTTAATATAAAACACTTACATCCAAATACTCTAAAATATGAGATAAAGGGTTTTCTTCCATTCCATAGCACAAAATAGATTTTATTTAAGATTGGCCTTTTGAAAACTTGGTTAGAAATATAACATTCGGTATTAGTGGCTTCGGTCCAAAAGTATGTTGGTAAACCATACTCATTAAACATTGTTCTATCCATCTCAATTACATTTCTATTTTTCCTTTCAACAACCCATTTTGTTAAGGTGTTATAGGAGTTTAAAAATTATGAGAAATACCATATTCTAAACAAAAAATTTCAAAATTCTCATTTTCAAATTCTTTTCCATAATCACTTCTTATGAGGAACATGATAGATTTGCTACAAATAGCATCACAACCAGCCTCATATGGGTTACAGTTTGAGAGACTGAAGAAGTTAGGGGCCTCCGATTTCTACAGTAAAAAAGATGACCCCTCTATGGCAGAGTTTTGGTTAGAATGGGCAGAGAGAGTCTTTGATCAGCTGTATTACACAAATGAGCATAAATATGAATATGCAATGTCTTTGTTACAAGATCATGCATATTACTAGTGGTGATCAAAGTTACAGAGCACAAAGGCACCTGATCCCATGACCTGAGAATTCTTTCTAGAGAAATTCAATGAGCAATATATTCCTCCTATCTACACAAACGGCAAGAAAAAAGAGTTTTTGATGTTAAAACAATGGAGCATGTCAGTAACAGAATATGAGAGAGAATTCACACATCTCTGTAAGTATGATGGTGGCATTCTGTCTACAGAGGCTGATAAATGCCGACGATTTGAAGACAGATTGAGAGACCCAATCAAGCTGCAGGTTTCAGCACTAAGCCTGATGAGTTTTCCTAGTTTGCTAGCATCTACCAGAATAGTTGAGAAAGTTCCAGCGACACAACAACCAGAATAAGATAAAGGGTTCAGGAGACCCATGCTATAGCCAAGTGGAGTATAGTCGAGTGGCAAGAGAGCTAGATCTTTCAGTAGCCGATTTCAGGCTAGGGGTTCCAACAGGCCTTATCACTAGTACAAAAATACCTTTAAGCGAATATTATATGTGTATGTTGTAAAAATACCATACACATAAAATATAGGCGGTGACATTTTTGTAGTTATATGATAAAATGACAAAACATATGTATCTGTTAATATAAACGACAGACATATAAAATTCAACTTGTATTTTAGGCATCTGTCTTAATAAAAAATAGACACATATGATGTACTTTTAGTGTCTGTCTTAACAAACAATGGATACCTATTGTTTATTAATAAACAATAATTTTTTTTGAATTAATTATTGAAAAATATTTTTATTGGTATATACGTCTGTTAATATAAATGACAGACATGTAAAATTCAACTTGTACTTTAGGTGTCTGTCTTAATAAAAAAAAAAGACACATATACCTTTTACTTTAGGTGTCTATCTTTAAAAAGGACAGAAGCGTAATATCTCTGCACTCATATGCATCTAGCTTTAATAAAAGCATATGCATATTAGTGTACAATAGGTGTCTATCACGAGTAAAGACAGACACCTATAGTTCATTTTTTAAAACCAAAAAACACGGTTTTTCTCTATGTTCTTTTATTTGAAACCCAACTGTATATATCTATTTCTTTTACTTTAGAGCTTAAAACCTAGTTGTATGCGCCAACCATCTCCATCTTCAGCTCTCAACATAAAGTTGGCTTGTAATTCCTTCATCGCATGGAAAAGGTATTCTTTTTTCCCTTTAGCTTTTTTTCTACATTTTTTGGCTACCATGTTCAAATTTGAGTCTCCATTTTTCAGCTAACATGTTCAATTTTTAGCCTCTATGTCGTAGCCACGACGATGACAAGAAAATATTTTTTTGTTGATTTATAAAATGAAAGTGGGTTTCATGCATTGGGAGGTTGTCTAAGGCATTTTGTAAGGAGAAAACAAGTTAGTTCTACACATGTCAAAGCTAATTTTCACCATCAATTAGCCAAGGAGTTGTATGTTCTCCACCTTATTACTATTGGTACTTGATCTTCTACTTTTTTATGCAAAGAAGTTTATTTATCTTTTTTATTTTTTGTGTATTTTATTTTTGTTAATTTTATGTTGTAGTTTTTTCACTTAGTAATTGTTTTTTTGTTATACAATTAGTTTTTTATGGGTTTAAGTAATTTTTACGATTTGCTGTATATTTATCAATTTATAATATTTTTTAAAAAAATAACTATAGGTGTCTGCTATTTTGTAATAATAGACATCTATAGTGAATTTTTTTTAAAAAAATTACTATAGGTGTCTACTGTTTTATAACAACAGATGCCTATAATTAATGTTTTTTTTTAAAATTGACTTTAGGTGTCTACTGTTTTGTAACAACAGACGCCTATAGTCATTGTTTTAAAATATACTTTATGCGTCTGTCATTATATTTTAACAGACACATAAAATAATTATATGCTTCTGTCATTTTGACAGACGCCTAAAATCCAACTCATATACGTCTCCTTCATAGGCGTCTGTCATTTAACAAACACATAAAGTTCAAAATAACAGACACGTATAAGTCATTTTTGTACTAGTGTATGCTTTCAGACGGGGATAGCCCACAAGATCTGTCTCTTCAGTAGTCAGTGCACTGACACAGACACCACATAGATCTCTACCTCTACCAGAATGTCAACATTATGGTTGCACTCATCCAGGAGAGTGTTGGTGGATGACAGAAGCATGCTTGAGATGTGGCTCCAAAGATCATATGAGAAGGGATTGTCCTCTATTACAGAATGGCAGAGGTTTGGGGAGCAATGAGCAGATATAGACATAGGCATATGGGAAAGGTAGAGGTCGAGGCCGAGGGCAAGGCAAAGAAGGCCAATCAGGGCCCAGTCAGTTTAGATCAGAGATAGTTGAGAGGCTAGAAGGTAATAGAGCTGCCCCAGCCAGGGCATATGCCATACGAGGCCGAGAGGAGCAGGATGCGCCTGATGTCTTAATTGGTAAATTCATTCTCTTTGGCTTTGATATACATGCATTGACAGATCCGGGGTCAACACATTCATTCATATGCACACCACCATTGGGTCGAGAGGGTTTAGAACCATAGGCTCTAGAATTTGAGATTCTTGTGACTAACCCGTTAAGGTACAGTGTGGGGGTTAGCAAGGTGTTTAGGAGTTGCCCTATTGAAATTCAAGGTAGGAAATTCCCAGCAGACTTGATAGAGTTACCATTCCATGAGTTCGATGTGATCTTGGGAATGGATTAGTTTGCTCATTATAGAGTGTTAGTAGATTGTGGATAGTAGAAGGTAGCAGATGATCATCAGAATTCCAGAGCAAGATGTGATAGTGGTGATGAGTGAGAATAGAGGATATCCAAACAATGTGATATTAGTGTTGAAATCTCAAAAACTCATTAGTAAGGGGTGTGAAGCATAATGTGGTGGATATAGAAAAAGCAAGTCCGAAGTTGGTGGTTATTCCTACTATTAATGAGTTTCCTGATGTGTTTCTAGAGGAGTTGCCAGGGTTACCACCAGATAGAGAAATTGAGTTTGCTATTGATTTGGTACCCAACACCACTCCTATTTCCATTACACCATATAGGACGGCACTAGCGGAGTTGAAGATACAGTTGCAAAATTTGTTAGATAAGGGATTTATACAACCTAGTGTATCACCGTGGGGTGCTCCAGTGTTATTTGTGAAGAAGAAAGATGGCTCTCTCCATCTTTGCATCGACTACAGGCAACTTAATAAGGTGACTATCAAGAATAAATACCCGCTACCTAGAATTGATGATTTATTAGATCATTTGAAAGGTGCAACCATATTTTCAAAGATAAATCTTCAATCAGGGTATCATTAGCTAAAGATCAGAGAGTCAGATGTACCTAGGATGGCATTCATGACTCGTTATGGTCATTATGAGTACTTGGTTATGCCTTTTGGATTGACGAATACACTAGCAGCTTTTATGGACCTGATGAATCGAGTGTTCAAGGCATATCTTAATCAATTTATAGTGGTGTTTATTAATGAAATCCTTGTCTACTCTAGAGACTGAGAAGAACATGATCAACATCTCAAAATAGTGCTAAAAACACTGAGGGAGAAGTAGTTGTATGCAAAGTTATCAAAGTGTGAGTTTTGGCTAGAAGCAGTCAATTTTCTAGGTCATGTAGTTTCAGTCGAAGGTATTCAGATTGACCTTAGTAAAATCGAGGCTATTCTTAATTGGAAACCACCTCGAAATGTGACAAAAGTGAGAAGTTTCCTTGGATTAGTTGGATATTATAGGAGGTTTGTGAAGGGATTTTCATCCTTAGCGATTCCGTTGACACAACTACTACAAAAAAGGTTCGTTTTGAGTGGATAGATAGATGTCAAGCAAACTTTGATCAACTGAAAGCAATGTTGACTAAAGCACCAGTTTTGACTCAGCCTACTCCAGAAAAAGACTTTATTGTGTACAGTGATGCTAGTCATAGTGGTTTAGGCTGTGTTCTTATGCAAGAGGGAAAAGTAGTTGCATATGCCTCCAAACAGCTTAAGCCTCATGAGCTTAACTATTTGATGAATGATTTAGAGCTTGCAACGATATTCTTTGTGATGCCCCACTAATATATTAGGAATAAACCCACATATATAAGAAGGATGCCACAAGCTTAACTCAATAAATCTGTTCGAATTAAAACTTTTTTTTCATTTTAAATAACTTAATCTATTTATTTATATTAGTTTAGGCAAGTCGTTCTATTTAACAATATATATATATACATATATATATATATACATCATTATATTGTATACACATATGGCATCCCGATTATGTTACATAATTATTTACATACACAATATTAACATATGAGACATGTCTACCACAGACCATATATATAGTTAAACTAAAAAAATAAAAATAAAAAAAATAATAGATAACCAACCCTTTAACGATGACTCTTGTGTCTCTACTGATATGGGCCTGGATTTCTTCTCGATCAACTTCACTATCTACTAGCTACAGCTTCAATTCCTACATGAGAAGAAGCCACGCTAAGCTATCTCTAGCTTAGTGGTACATATAGGCATTAAGATTTTCCCAAGCACTCACACAAATGCATGTTTCAAATAAATTATGACACACTGAAATTTTATTGCATATTTGTCATATAAAAGAAATAACCACATCACATAACAGTATAAACACAATAACCATATTCAATAATTAAGTTCTCACTACCTCATGTAAGCATTTCATTTTTTGTCACTTATATCAATAATAAATTTTTCACATTTCATTCCATAGTCTTTAATTAGTATCAGCCCAAATCTCATTCTCGGACTCTCCGGATATGGGGTGTGAAATAGGGGTGCTCGCGGAGCTTAAGCCACCTTGACCGAATATAATCATGTCATCTGTGTGTAATCAGGATCATGGGTGCTCCCAGAGCTTAACTCACCCTGTCCCGAAATCATATCCATATCGGTACCATAATTTCCCTATAATGGTGCACCATATATCCTATGTTAGTCCTTAGGTAGAGAAATGGGCAATTAACACCATTAATTACTTGTTTCTATAACAAATACCCATTTCATAATATAATTATATACTCATAATTTATTTCAAAACCATGTAATAGCATGATATTTTATCAAATATTAGCATAATGTTAAGTTCATAGTCAATAACATTTTTATAATTTCAAAACATGTCATAATATATTATTTCATCATTGTGACAAATAATTCATGTCAAGCATACACAATCATGCATAAGGGCAAAACAAAATACATATATATACAAACCTCGATAGTATTTTTCTTTTCCAAAATATAAGCTCAGAGCTTGTTTACTTTTGTTGTTCTTCTTCTTGTTCAAATCATAATTTAAAAATATAATTAATTAATACCTTCATAAAATATTTATTCTTAATATAACTTAAATAAATAACTACAATTTCTTTTAAGCTAGAACAGGACCTCTTAGGACTGTTGGATCCATAACATTTTCTACACTTATCAAATTTATATCATTATTAATCCTAATTAAATTTAACATGTAAGAATAAAACATACTAAAATATCAGAATTTTTGAACCATTACACAATTTTTGGTATAATTTCAAATATTGCTTTGTTTGCTGCCTCTTAGGCAGTTTCGGGGTACCATATTTACAAATTCATATCTTTTAATGTATAGCTTCATTTATTATGAAAGTTTTTAAATGATTATATAAGTTATGTTGGAACATATTTTATGTTTAACTCATTTCCAGATTCGGTCTCTATGGTTTTCAAATATTGGAGGATCTATAACTGGTTCAGCATAAAGTATCAACCCAACCAGTTCAAGTTTTCAGCTCATACCTCACAAAATACATGACATTTTAAGGTGGAACTTTCACAAGATTTAGATAAGAAATAGAATTAAAACTTGTATGTTTTGAACTTTGGCTAATTTGATCTAAAAATAGATCAAATATAAGGACGAAGTTACTGGAGCTGCACAGGTACCAGAACACAACTCAATCAGGGAACAGCTATAATTCATTTCACTATAACTCAACCTACACAAGAGATATTCATACGAAATTTGGCAGAGACCTAAATAACGCATATATATACAAATTTTATGCTTTAAAAACCTCAGATTCAGCCATTAAGATGATCAATGTAAACAAAAACCTTAGGTTATTCAGTTGATACCACTCCCTAAACCAGTTTCACTCAAACAACTTTATCTCTTTATATACCCAATATAATTTCATGAAATTTTATAGACATATAAATAACTCATATATGAACAACTTTTATGTTTTACACATCCTCAAATTCGATTCATAGGATACTCAAAAAAGTAAATGAAGTACACTGCAGAACATAATCTTAAAAGCTCTAATAACACAATAATAAGGGAAAAGATATTACTTACCAAGATCAGATTTATTTGGAGTGAATTTTTTTGAAAGTGATGAAGGAGAGGATGAAGATTTTGGGCTGTGATATGGAGGAAGGAAAGGGATGAAGAAGAGGAAGAAGAAGAGAGGTGAAGTTGGAAGGAATGGGGTAAAGTCTTAATTGACTTCCCCTCCCCTCCCCTCCCTCTTTCCCGTTTTTAGTCTTCCCTTTTTTTCTTTTTTTTTCTGCTGTCCTTTGTACTGTTCACTTTTCTGTTGTTTTATTATTATTATTATTATTATTATTATTATTATTATTATTATTATTATTATTATTATTATTATTATTATTATTATTACTGTTGTTGTTGTTGTTATTATTATTATTATTATTATTATTATTATTATTATTTTCGTATATTTACTTATATCTAGTCCTTTTAAATTTTTACCAAAATACAATTTAATGATGTGGTCTAATTTAATCAAATTTTTTATGTCTATCAATTTAATTTATTTTAATTTCTAATTTAATTATTTATTCTATCTATTTTAATCTCTATTATCTATCATGTTTTTCCTATTTATACCACATACTTATTCTAATTAAACTATAATTTGTGGGCATTACAATTCTCTCCCCCTTAAGATGTTTCGCCCTCGAAACATACTTAATACATCGTCACTGAACAAGTGAGGGTATTGAGCTTTCATCACCTCCTCACTTTCCCATGTTGATTCTTCGATTGCATGATTCCTCTATAGTACTTTCACTAATGGTACTCGCTTAATCCTCAGCTCCTTAATTTCTCTTGCTAAAATTTGAACTGGTTCTTCTTCATATGTCAAATCTTCTCTCACTTGAATGTTTTCAGCAGGTATGATGTGATTAGGATCTGATCTATATTGTCTTAACATTGAGACATGGAAAATATTATGTATTTGACTTAACTCTGGTGGTAGAGCGAGTCTATGAGCAACAGGTCCAACTCTTTCTAATATTTCATAAGGTTCGATGAACCTTGGACTTAACTTGCCTTTATTCCCAAATTGCAGAACTTTCTTCCAGGGAGATACTTTAAGAAAAACTTTGTCACCCTCTGCATATTCAATGTCCCGTCTCTTGAGGTCAGCGTATGATTTCTGTCTATCTGTAGTTGTTTTAAGTCTTTCGCTAATGACTCTCACTTTTTCTTCTATCTCTTGCACTAGGTCTGGTCTCATAAGCTTCCTCTCGCTGATCTCTATCTAACATAGAGGTGTTTGACACTTCCTACCATAAAGTGCCTCATATGGAGCCATCTGGATACTAGACTGATAACTGTTATTATAGGCAAATTCCATTAAAGGAAGATATTTGTCCTAGCTACCTTCAAATTCGATGACACAACTTCTCATCATATCTTCTCGAATTTGAATGACTCTTTCTGACTATCCATCTGTCTGTGGATGAAAAGCTGTGTTGAAATTAAGCTTAGTACCTAGAGCTCGTTGTAGACTATCCCAAAATTGAGATGTGAAGCAGGGATCTCAATCAGACACAATAGAAACAGGCACTCCATGAAGTCGTACAACTTCATTCATATAAATTTCTGCCAATTTATTCCTGATAGGTAAGAAATGTAACACCCCCTCAACCCAGCAGCTCGTGCCCGGATGAGAGAGTGCTACCTCTGACTTCATCGTTTAAATTATCTTTATTAAATTTTGAACACTTGAAAATCATTCATTTTTTTTTATTTACCATTTATTTACTTTGCAGCATAAAAGAAAAGTCATAACATCAAAGATAAAAATACATTTTCTTTAATAACATCTTTTTTACAAAGTGTACCGTTTATTTTACAAGTACTATAAAATAAAATTTAAAACATAAATACAACTGATGTGTGACCCACGGTGGTTGATATACGTTGCTTTACTAGGTCAGGTCACCATTAGCTTTATCTACTACTGTCTACTTATTCTTTGCTATACCTGCGCGAGAGGAACTCCCACGCTAAGCTCTTGGCTTAGTGGTGCATATAAATAAGGCAATAAACTTTTTTTAATGTCACATGCATTGTCATATAAAAATTTATGATCAAATCATGCAAACATACATTTCATAATATTCTAGTATGCATAACATCAATTTATTGTATCTCATTTTGTTTAACATAATCAAATCATCATTCTCATGCAAATCATGGTATTCTAGCATATATAGATATCAAATTATATTATATTATCTCATACTAATTTATTTTATTACCACCTTAATGCATAACACTAAACCTTCTTTTTAACCATGCCACAATTCATAATTCCATTTTTATTATCCATGTCACAATCATAATTCCCGTTTTACTTTCAATAATTCTTTTATGTCCCATAACTTCTTTATTTATGTTTTTATTTATGCCCAGGACACCTATGAACTACTGAATAGGATAATGGAGTTGTCATCCAGGCACTTAGGAGTACCACTCGGGCAATATGATGTGCGCATATAAGTGCCAAACCCGGCGTAGATAACCGTGCCAAACTCAGCATATATAATCGTGCCAAACTCGGCGTAAATAATAATACCATACCCGGCATAAATAACAGTGTCAAACCTGGCGTAGATAACATTGCCAAACCCGGCATAGATAACATTGCCAAACCCGGCGTAGATAATCATACCATTAATGGATTTAATTATTTTCATCATACTCCCCCTCTATTTGGCATGCCAAACTATCCTAAGTTAGTTCTAGTTAGGTGTTCTAGGGCTTATACAATTTCATTAAAATTCATAACAATTAATTTCATATTTTTCATGCATGTAATATCTCATATTAATCACATAATCACTCAATTAAAATAATATTTACATAATATAACAAAGTTCTCATCATTTTACTCATTTCATTCCTCAATTCACATGCTGCCCTATCACTGGCAGATTCTGTCCTTTGTCTTGGACCTTAATTTTGGTCCTGTTCCGTTCTGAATTTAGTTACATAAGCTTCATACATATTTTATATATGGATCTTAGCTTTAATATTCAACTTGAAACACTTAATTCTGAGTTCTGTAGCAAAGGATATGATAATATTAACACTAACTGGTCACTGATAATTCTGCCCAGAATTTTCTGAACAGATTCTAAGTCTAACTTTTATGAATTTTTTCTGGATAATTAAAGACATATTCAGATATTATGGTCTAAATATAAATTTTATCCCTATGTCTTAGCTTTCATACATAACAAAGAACACACAAATCCAAGCTCCAGAACTCAAGTTATACCAGTTTAAGTACTTACTGCTCATTATTAACAATTCTGCCCATAATTTCTGGACAGATTCTATGTTCGAAATTTATGAAATTGTATGGAAAATTACAGACATATTCAGGTTTTATGATCTAAATGAAAGTTATAGCTCTATGTCTTATCTTTGAAACCCAATAAAGAACATGGAAAACTGAGTTCCAAAAATTAAGTTATAATAGTTTACGTGCACACTGCTCGTCAATTTCCAGCAAAGAACATACCAACCAATCACATTCAATTTTTACCAAATTAAATCCTAAGTCTAGCAAACATGCATCCCCAAGATTTTTCATCACAAATAATATTAATTCAGAATTATCAACATGCCCAATAATTAAATTATGCAATTTAAACAAAATTAAAATAGGCTATTGCCTTAGATTATGCACAAACCTCTCTTTCTCTCTTTTCTTTCTCTTTACTTCTCTTTCTCCTTTCCTTTGCTCCTTTGAGCTAGATCCTTGTCACTTTGAGTTCCTAAAGTTCATAAACAGATTATTAACACTTCATAAACTCTAATCTCTCTTTCTCCTTACTCTCTTAAGCTACCTTGAGCATGAAAATGGAAGTTTCCATGTTTTTTCTCTCTTTTTCTCACTTTCTTTTACTAGAATCAAGGTTTAGCTATGGAGGAAGAAAGGAAAACGTGGCAGGTTTGAGAGAATAGAATTTTCCTCAATGAAAAATGGATAAGGAAGAGAAAGAAGCAATTAAGAACAAAGTGACAAAAGTCATTAAAATGGGGGACACATAAGCCACATTCTAGAAACCTTAATTAATGTCATATGCATGTATCTTCATTAGCTTATTAAACTTTGCCATTTGGTGTATTGGGCTTCAAGAAATGTGGGAGGCAATTGAAAGATAGAAAATTCTAGATATGAAGAGATGAAAGAACAATTAAGAGAATAAAGACAAGATACATAATTATGGGACACCTAAGCCAAATTCTAGAAACTTTTCATTAATTTCTAATTCATGTATGTCAATTGACTTCTAAAAATGTGCCACTTGGTGTGGCTGGCCTCCATATGCATTTTATGTCCCAATTCATGCATTTAATTTATGATTATCCCCTTTAAATCCTCCAATTTTCAATAAATTGCAAATTGACCCCTAAACTTTTCAAAATTCACAATTTAGTCCTTTACCGAAATTTAACATCTTTAAATATTTTGAACACTCTATTAGATATTTTCCATACTTAATTACCATTATTTTCATTATTTTTCGATAAAAGTCCAAATTTAGATTTCGGTCAAACCGACGAGTCGATTTAACAACTCGCATGACTTTAGTCTAAATTAGCGGATATGAGAAGAAATGTGCTGACTTTGTAAATATGTCCACTATGACCCATACAATATCATGTTTCTTTGGAGTCAAAGGCAATCCACTCACAAATCCATAGTGATTCGTTCTCACTTCCATTTTAGAATAGAAATTGGATGTAGCAACCTTTATCTGCTCTTCAACTCTTGGTACATCTTATTACTCCCTGGGTACATAGCATATTTGCTTTCATGGGCCTCTCTAAGAATCCTCTGTCTAAGATCTTCTACATCAGGCACACATAATATGTCTTGGTAGAACAGTCCACCATTTAAGTCCATAGTGAATCCATGTCTCTCCCCCTTAGAGATCAACTCAGCTAATTCAATTAGTTTTCCATCTTGTCTTTGTTCATCCTTGATTTTCTGCATAAGAGTGGGTTGAAGGTGCAACTCTGCCACCATCTTTCTGCTTAAAGCATCTGCTACTATATTAGCTTTGCCTGGATGGTAGTCAGTCACACAATTATAATCCTTTATTAGTTTTAGCCATCTTCTTTGCCTCAAATTCAATTCTTTCTGTGAGGGAAGATATTTCAAACTCTTGTGATCTGTGTAAATGAAACACTTCTCCCCATATAAATAATGGCGCCAAATCTTCAATGCAAAAACTATAGCTGCCAACTCCAGATCATGGGTAGGATAATTCTTCTCATGCGGCTTTAACTGCCTAGAAGCATAAGTAACCACCTTTCCATCTTGCATTAATACACAACCCAATCCATTATAAAAAGCATCACTATAAATGACAAACTCCTTATTAGGAATCGGTTGTGTCAAAACAAAGGCCTTAGTGAGCATACTTTTGAGCTTATCAAAACTAGCTTGACACTTATCTGTCCACTCAAATTTAACATCCTTTCTTAATAGTCTTGTTAAAGGAGAAGCAATCATTTTAAAACCCTTAACAAACCTCCGATAATATCCAGCTAAACCCAAGAAACTTTTGAACTCAGTCACATTCCGTGGAGGCTTCCAACTCACAATTGCCTCAACCTTGCTAGAATCCACTTTAATGCCATCTGCAGAGATAATGTGTCCCAGAAATGTCACCTCTTTCAACCAAAACTCACATTTTAAGAGTTTGGCATAAACTTATATTCTCTGAGAGTCTGCAACACTATTCTCAAATGCTTTTCATGTTCTTCTGAATCTTTAGAATATACCAAAATATCATCAATGAAAACGACAACAAATTGATCAAGATGTGGCTTGAAAATCCTATTCATAAGATCCATAAATGCTGCTGGAGCATTGGTCAGCCCAAATGGCATAACCAAAAACTCATAATGACCATATCTAGTTATGAATGCAGTTTTAGCTATATCCTCCGTCTTTACCCTTAATTGATGATAACCAGATCTCAAGTCTATCTTGGAAAGTACTCCTGCACCTTTCAGTTGGTCAAAGAGATCATCAATCCGCAGTAATGGGTACATGTTCTTGATGGTCACCTTATTCAACTATCGATAATCAATACATAGCCTCAAAGATCCATCATTCTTTTTCACAAACAATATCGGTGCACTCCATGCGGATCTACTTGGTCTAATGAAACCCTTATCAAGGAGTTCTTGCAATTGTGTCTTAAGTTCTTTCATCTTCGATGGGGCCATTCTGTATGGCGTCTTTAATATAGGCATAGTTCCTGGAACAAGATCAATAGTAAACTCTACTTCTCTCTCTAGAGGCAACCCAGGTAAGTCATCAGGAAACACATCTGGCAATTCATTTACCACCGGAATATCTTCAAGATTTGAACCTCCCTTTGTGGTGTCAATCACATGGGCCAAATAAGCTTCACACCCTTTTCTCATCCATCTCATAACTTTCATTATAGATATGACTCGAGGATGTTGTGAAAATAATTCACCTTTCACAATAATTTCCTTCTGATTTTCTATCTTAAATACCACAAATTTAGACTTGCAATCCACCACTGCTCCATGACGTGAGAGCTAATCCATGCCTAATATGACATCATACTCATGGAAAGGAAACTCAATCAAGTCTGCAGAAAACATTTTCCCATGCACAACCAAAGGACAATTCCTAAATACTTTATTCACTATTACACTATGACCCAAAGGATTCTTAACTTCAATTCCATATTCTAGGTTTTTTTTAATCATATTATGTTGATTAGGTGTACTAGTGCAAATATAGGAATGTGTGGAACCCGGATCTATGAGTGCACAAATGTCAAAATCATATAATGAAAATATACCAACAATAACATATGTTGCCGCCTATCTTCCTTAACTTTCATGGCATAGGCTCGGGCTAGAGCTCTATTGGATCCAGGTCTATTCACTGTCTCTGAAACAGCCTGCCTCGGTCGGCCTAGTCCTCCTCTAAACTAAACTTCAGGCTGAGTCGGAGCTGACCTAATAGTTGAGTAGGAGTACCACTTGTCAAGAGTGGGAAATCCCTCCGTATATGTTCCTTGGACCCATATCTAAAGCAAGCACCTGTGACATGCCAACATTCCCCTCGATGGCTCCTATTGCAAATGGTACATGCCGATATAGCTTCCTTGCCAACCTGAGGTTGTGAACTGGCTGTAGCAGAAGATGCCTTAAAGGGAGGTCCCCTCCTAAAAGACCCTGTTTGTGAATAGCTAGGACCCTTTCCCTATCCTCTATTCTGTGAATGGCTAGTGAAGAAATGACTCTTCTTCCCAGTGAATTGAGTCTCAGGAGTAGCTGACTTTTTAAAAGATTCTTCTATTTTTCTCTTTTTTTTTTTTCAAGGCTGAGTGCTGCAGAAACTAACTGAGAAAAATTATTATGCTGAAGAGAAATCACAATATCTCCAACCTCTTATATCTAGTCCTTTTACTGTTTTTTACCAAAAGTATAATTTAATTATGTGGTCTAATTTAATCAAATTTATCATATCAATTAATTCATTTTAATTTCTAATTTAGTCATTTATTTTATCTATTTTAATCTCTATTGTCTATCATGTGTTTCCTATGTTTACCACATACTTATTCTAATTAGAGTCTAATTAGTGGACGTTACACTTATAATTCTTGACCATGAGGCACTCCGATCTAATGTGTCCCTTCTTTCCACACTCATAGCATTTGACTTCCTATTTGCTTTTGTTAGATGAGGAGTTTCTAGGAGGAAATATTGAGGCTCTTTACTTGTAATTCTTAATTAAGCCATACTTGTGGGTGATCAACCTTTTGATTCTCCTTGAAAGCAATGCTAACAACCAATTCTTCATCACTAAGGAAATCTTCATCTATCAACATTGAGGTTAAATCTTTAAGTGCTAGAGGATTTTTCTTCTCCTTTTCTCCCTCAAGCTTCTTTTCCCTTACTAAAGTCATCTCATGAAAGAGAAGTTTACCAATTAGCACATCGATGGGAATTACGCTCAATTCTTCATTAGCTTCTTCTATACCAGCAACTTTTGAGCCATAATCTCTCATTGGAAGACTCTTAAAATCTTATTGTTTATGTCTTCCAAACTATAGTGCTTTCCAACCTTTCTCATACCATTAACAATGGCAAGAAGATGATTGATCATTTCGGTTATGGTTTTATTTGGCTTCATGTAGCGTCACACCTTATGCATTTGAGTATAACCTATCCAAATATCAAGTAATCATACATGGCATACTGGAAAGGTAAAATACCCTGTTAACAATAGTAGTAAAATTTTTTTTATATCCTGTAATATAATTCAATGACTTTGCAAGTCTCATATCCTATAATTTCAATCAATGACTTGCAAGTCTCATATCCTGTAATATTATTCACTGACTTTGCAAAGTTAACACTGAGGTTTTCACCACAATATAATATATCACATATATCAAAACATAAACTTTACACATAAGTATTTTCGAGTTGATTTCATTTATACATTTTTAGACTCGTTCCAAAATGACTATACATATTCAAGCACGTAAATACAAAACACATATGACATATTTTCATGCTTGTGTGGAATGCAAGGAGAGAGAGTGATGAGGCTCGGCCAATGACCTGTGCTTCATGTCTTCTATACACTACTCAAAATGAGCTATCACTTTTCTTTCCCTGAAAAATGATACAAATTGATGAGTTCTGGCTCAGTGAGAATAACCATCCAATGAGCTCTAAAGTACCAAACAACTCATAGTAATAAATCACAATTCCAATATATACCATGTATTCCATTCTATTCATCAGTATCATATAAGTATCAATAAAGTTGCAACATATAATCATTACTCTTTATGTATGCAAATGCTTTGCTTATTTCATTTTGTTGTGACCAAGTTAAACAGACATTGCCCCGGGTTTCCATGTGAATATTTTCCATGTGAACATTTGCATTTGCATTTGCTAGCTAGCTTGATCATTTGTTTCATTTGCACATTTGTTGGGCCATAGGCCTCTTCTTTTGCTTTACAATATCGATTAACTAGTCACAATGCCTTTTTAGCCCATATGCATATGCACTTGTATTTAAGCATTCATCAACCATTGCATCTTTATCATATACAACATACATATATTCCATATATACCTCATATGTCAAGCATATACCTTGCATATACTATACATATACCATGTATATATATCACATTTGTCAAACATATACCTCAAATATACCGCAAGTATACCATTTATATGTACCACAATGTCACAAATTATCCATCATTACATTATCAAGGACCAATCATGACAATCACATGAATCACATAGCAAGCAACATTCATTTGCACTAAAGAATTCAATCGATAATTAAACTCACCGTTCTCCTTTGATTCCGACCCCTAACTTATTGTCTATCTGCTCCTTATGGGTCTCCAATATGTTGCGAGCCTAATATGAAAACATAATCGATTAACTCATGATTAGAGAGACTTAATGTGGCTTAAACAAATTAATATGCATTGTTCATGTCAATAGTTAAGATTTTTCCTATGAGGCAGTGTGACCTTATGGGACTGTTTAGTCTATAACGTTTTCTATAATTGACCAATTAATCTGATTCTTGTTCCTAATTAAACAAAACATATAATTATAAAACATATTCAAATTCCAGACCAATTTTATCATTGTACAATATTTTGTGGAATTTCTAAGAGTGTTCTATTTTCTGCATTGTTTTCTGCCTTTAGGCAGTTTCAGGGTACTCATTTGGGTTCATCATACCTTATAATATATAAGTCCTATTTTAATGAAACTTTACAGACACTTATATGGGTTCATATGAAACATGTTTCATGTTTACAACTTTTACCAATTATGTCCCTAAGGTCTCCTAATTATACCAAACATTTTACTGGTCCAGAATAGAATTAACTTCCGGACCAGTATGGCTTCCAAAGGCCATAACTTCGTCTATACATAACCAATGAAGCTGAAATTAGTACCAAAATTTAGATAAGACATATACCTATAACTTCAATTTTTTTATAATGTACAGAATCTAGCTATAACAAGCTATATTTAGCCAAACTAGTTACTGTATCTGCCCAGGGCACTCAATAGGCAGTTCAAACGATGGAATAGTCATGGTTCCATTCACCATAACTCAACATTTACAAGACCTATGAACCTGAAATTTGGTAGAAAGATACAAAACTCATATATCTACAAATTTTATGTTTTGAGAGACTTCAAATAATGGCTTTAACATATTCGAAATCAAACCACACAGTAGCTAACTTGGTTAGGATTCACACCCTGACCAGAACTTTTGTGTTTTACACATTTCAAGAATCAATTTCTATTAACATCAAATTTGGGGTGTAATTCAGTGCGTAATATTGAACCTAGCAACTAAAATCAACCTTATAGCAATAAGAATTGATTACTTACCAAGAACAAACTTTCAAGGGATCAATTTGCCTCAAAAATCAAGTGAAACAAGGAAGAATTTTTGGCTGGAATGGAGGAAATTGAAGAAGAAGTCGGGCTGGAGAAGAAGGCAGAAATGGGAAGATAAAGCTAACTTTTGGTTTTTGTCTTTTTATCTTTTTCTCATCTCTTTTCTCATCTCTTTTCTCCTTTCTCTTCTCCTTTCTCTTCTCTTCTCTTCTATTTCTCTTTTATGTCATTTTCATTTTATTTTTTCTATATTATTATTATTATTTACATAGATTTATAATTTCACTAATTCACAAAATAATACAACTTAATCATTTGACCCGATTTAACTAAATTAACAATGTAATTGTTTACTAATCTTAATCTAATCACTTTGCTTACTTTAATTTATACACCTTATTCAATTCATTTCTAATACTTTGTTATCCTTATTTAGGTTATAAGGATACACGTGTGACTCGATATAATTGCCAAATACTAGGACACGTAGCTAGTGCATGCCATGAACTTGTTCCTACAAAAATACGTATGAAATGCACGTGTTCAATTGAATTGTATGCAAGATGCTTATGTTCGATGAAATGCATGTGGGGAAGGTCAACGATGTTACACTTCATCTTGAAGAGCTCATACTCGGTAACAAGAAGTTGAACCTTCTTGGACTTTACTTGCTTGATGTCTTTATGGTAATGCTCCAATTTTTTCCAAATAGAATAAGCAATAAGACAATGTTGAATCCTACCACACTCTTCAAGGGATAAAGAGTTGATTTGGATTGTCATGGCTTTCTTATTTTTTTCCATTTGCTCTCCTTTGAGTTTTAGTCCAATCATCTCTTAGGATGATCTCTTCTTCTCCTTTTGAGTTTGTTCTTGTTGGAGGTGTCCATTCTTTTCAAATGGACTCGTAAACATTTACTCATTCACTATCAAGATAGACTTCCATCTTGAATTTCCAATTTGCATATTTAGCTCCATCAATTAAAGGCTTAAGACTATGAAATCCTTCATTGTCCATCGTTTGATCATTGCTACCACTTGTTAGGCTTGAATGCTAGACTTAGCTCTGATACCAATTGTTGACCAAAATAATAACTAAGAAATGGGGGTTGAATTGGCTAGTAATTAAAAATTTTGCTTGAAGCAATTTTACCAAAGAATGATTTGTGAGAGAGAAAGAGAAATTTGACACACAAGATTTATAGAGGTTTGGGTATTAACAAACTTTACTCCTCTCCCTAATCTTAATTGGGTATTTCACTAACACTTAAAGTGTTACAAATAGAGTTTTTCCTAACTCACTCCTAACTATGGTGTTTTACTCTCTTGGCTAACATCTAACCCAGAAAAACCTTTGTACTTCATTGGGTAGTACAACAACCAAATCCTTGTATTTTAATGGTGCACACAAAAATCCTTACAAATCATTCACTCACAACCCAACTCACTCAAACTCACTTTTGAGTAATTGATTACAAAAATGAAACACTCATCAACTAAAAAGCTAAAAAATTCTAAGCAATTATGGTTCTTATAAGATGAAAGATAAGATTGGTGAAATCAATTATGCACAAAGATATACAAGATTAGAAGATTAAATGCACATTTTATTTTATTTTTCTAACCTTTTTAAGGCATAAATATGTTGTATTTATAATTTCTCTAACAAATATAACCGTTTGGAATGCATTTAATGCAAAAATGTCTGTTCAACAACTTTTTTGTTCACACCTGACAACTTTCTCTTCCTAGGTTCACGGGTATGCCTATTCTTCATAATCATGACTGAAGTGATGAAGCTGGCTGTGAATGGTTCTGTCCAGAAATGAGAAGTCTTGCATGAGTGTGGCACATTTCTTCACAGGCATGACTTAGTCAAGGTTCACGGATGGTCCAATGCTTCACTGCCATGAATATTTGAAGGAACAATCTTTGTGTTAACTCATTCATGGGCGTGTTAGAGGACTGCTCTAAAGGAAATCACCTTTAGCACTTATTGTACAAATGTATTTGATTAATAAAAGGCTTTTTCAATAATTTGATGTTCATTTGATATATGAATTGATAAGTGATCTTAAATCAATTAATGAAGTCCTTGATACATAACATAGCATGAAGAAAATCATGATGAGATCATGATATTGAGATTCTTATCATGTGTAATTATGTTAGTATCAAAATTATCCCTAGTCATAGGATTAATGAGACGGTACATTATTAATCCAAACAAACTAGCATATGTTACACCCCTTATTGGATCGAGTAGTAGATCTCATAATCTATAAACATGAGATGTTTAGAGTTAACATGTGGATGCTTGCTAAGTGTAGCTAAGTACATTGGATGACCAACTTTGAGACAATCATATGGATAATCTATTCAAATGTCAATGATAGTCGCATCATAGCAATGGTGCAAGTATCCTTAGACTTGAGGTACTCAATGATATCTTGAATATTGATTCTGTATTTTGACACTATTCCTTGTTGCCTCAGAGAGGTAGCTCATAGGGTGGTGATTGGATATAGCTTGAGGTATTCGAAGGTAAGTGGGTAACCAATAAAGGATTCACCGCTCTTGATAGAAGGAATGTATACCTATGGCCTCTTGTTGTGGTCATTACTCAGGAATCTCTGGCCGGAATGGAAATGTCATAAAGATAGTCTTCAATGACATATCTAATATAGTACTGAGCCTCAAGGATAAGAACTAACATTACTTGGACTAGACGTGACGTAGTCAGTCTAGTGGGAGTTGACACATGTCCATACTCTGAACCAAGTGGGGTATAGATTTGTGAAAGGAATAATTGCACAGAAATTGTCTATGGAAAGGTTCATAGTCAAACTACTGACTTTCCAGTCAATTGGGGGTCATGATGTGTTGCTAGATACCGCTCATGACCTGCTTAAATTAATTGTTAATTTAAGTGGACAACATAACCGGGAACCTAATGGGTCACACGCATTGAAGATATGGAGAATGAGTAAAATGGTCTTGGATAGGATCCAAAATATGAGAGAATTATTTTAGGATGGATCGCGATGAGATCGCACAAAAAAATCGTTCGGGAGTGTCACGGGCTAGGCAGGCTAATGGCCAGCCATGCGGACCAGCTGGGCTGCCCGGCAGCAGCTCTGTAATGCCCGATATTTTAGGCCACGGTCGCGGTTGACCGAAATCCGGCGCGCTGAACCGATCGGGGTCTAAATTTGGACATGAAAGATATAAATTTAAATAATAATAAGATGGGAGAAAAATATTTTGAATATTATTAATTGAGAATTTTGAAGTTTGGAATTAAAGTTGGAAAAAAAAATTATTTTTCACTGAACGAAATTTGGAATTGCAGTGTTTTTGGCACAGAAATTCTAAGAAGGCATAAAAATAGAATATTATTTATCTAAGGAAAGGAATATTCTTTTGATTAAAATAAAGTAAGAGTGATTTAAATTAATGGACCAATAGGAAGCAAGATTAGTAACTAATCCTAACCACCCACCTAATCCAACTATAAAAAGTCAAATTTTCACTTTTTTGACCATTCTTATTCTTCTTCATCTTGACCAAACTCATTTCTCTCTCTTTTCTTCTTCTTTGCCGTGAGCTTCTCCTCTCCCATTTACTTTTGTTTTTCTTTCTTCAAATCAAGCTAAGATTAGATGAAAAAAAAGGGATTAAGGCAAGATCATGAAGAAAGTGAAGTAAAGTGAGCAAAACTAAGGAAGAGGAAGGAAGAAAGGAAGAAAAAAAAAGAGTTTTTAGCCATTTGGAAGATGATCAAAGGTGAGTTTAGATTTTCCATCTCCTTACTTTCTTCTTCTCTTTTCTTTGAGTTTGAGGTTAGTTGCCATTATAGCTAGTAAATTAGGGTTATTAGTATGCTAATGGTGATTAAGGGTGGATTAGTGTGATTAGTGTTTGATTAGTGTAAAATTTATTGTTAGGGCAAGGAAGTGAACAACCTTTGAACCAAAATCAAAGGGGAAGTAAGGGCAAGGAAAAGGCTATCTAAGAGGAAGAGAAAAGTGAAGAAAAATAGAACTTTGAGATATGTACATTTGGCAAAAATTCAATATAGAAAAGTATTGATTTTGATTTTGTGATGTAGTGAATTTATGTATGAAATTCTGAACATTTGATTGAGTGATTAAATGATGCCATGAATGTGAAAATAAAGACTAGAAAATGAGGTTGATGCATGAAAATGGAAAATGTATGAATTATTTGATGTGCTGGAAAATTCGTCTTATGAACAGTGTCTAGTGTTTTGGTCATAACTTGAGTTCTGGAAATGATTTCTGAGTGATTCTTGCTGTATTAGAAATTTAAGACATAGGGCTTGAACTTTCATTCAGACCAGTAGACCTAAATATGCCTGGAATTAGGTGACAAATGGACTCAAACGTTGAACTAGAAATCTGTCCAGAAAAAAAAAATACTGGGCAGATTGCAGTGAACATAGGTTGGAAAATAATTCATAACTTTTGCTAAGAAATTATTTTTAATGTGATTCAAGTTTTAAATTAAATATAAGACATGTATCTGAATTTTTCTAGTTGATCACTTGTCCAAATGCCATCTAGAAATGGATGAAAAAGATATAGAAAGATAAGGCAGAAATCTGTCCAGTAAAATACTGGGCAGATTGCAGCGAACGTAACTTAGGAGAAAATTTATAACTTTTGCTAAAAAATTTGTTTTGATGTTATTCCAGTTGGAAATTAAATATAATACATGTACCTATATTTTGTTAGACGATCACATGTCCACATTCTGTCTAAAAATAGACGAAAAATGCAGAGAAACATAAGGTAGAAATGCTGTCCCGAATAGGACAGCTGGTAGAAATGTGTTGATTGTGGATTTATGTGTTAGAAAATGTATTGATTGAATTTTTCTTATAGTTATAATGATTAAATGAGCTAGCATGAGGTTGTAAAATATTGAATGAGAATTATTGCATTTATATGGAATTTATATTAATGTTTCCCTACATAATTTATGCAAATATAAATAAAGGTAACAAATGTAATTTAAGCCCTATAACATCTAGTCGAGAACTAGAAATTAGGATAAGTTGGCATGTCAATAAAAGGGTAGAAATGTAGGCATTAAATATAATAGTGCTGAGTTAAAATTATGTAGGCACTAAAAATAATAGTGTTGAGTTGAAATTTACTTAGGCACTAAGAATTAGTGCTGAGTTCGAAATTTACGTAGGTACCAAAAAGGTGCTGAGTTGTTATTGAAAATGTAGGCATTAAACGCCGAGTTATAAAATAATTATGTAGGCGCCGAGTATACTGCCGGAGAGCAGAAACCCTGTATCCAGTGTTTAGTTCGGGTCTAAGACGTCGTGGGCTATTAAATAAATAACATAAAAAAAAATGTGAAGTATGAAATTCATATTGTAAATTTTGTTATTGAAAATGTAGGCATTAAACGCCGAGTTATAAAATAATTATGTAAGCGCCGAGTATACTGCCGGAGAGTAGAAACCCTGTATCCAGTGTTTAGTTCGGGTCTAAGACGTCGTGGGCTATTAAATAAATAACAGAAAAAAAAATGTGAAGTATGAAATTCATATTGTAAATTTTATATCTTGTATTGTTAAAATTTCAAGCATGCTTAATGAATAAAATATCATAATTCATGAATTAAATATTTTTGCATGAAGAAAATAGTTTATTATTAATTGAATATTTGGCATGCTAAATAGGTTAATTGTAGTTTCTAAAATTTTATTTTAGAATTATTTATGTAATGATTGGATAGTTGCCAAACGTACCACTAAGCTAGTAGCTTAGCGCGTGTGTTTCACGCGCAAATAAATAGAAGTAGCTGTTCCGATAGGGCGACCGAAGAAGAGGGAACCCCAAGATCAGATTGCAGCAGTCTAGTTCTTTTTGTATGTTTTGATAATGATGTTGTAAAAATTAAGTTTTAAGAATTTTGTTGATGTAAATTTGTGGCTTGTAATATTTATAAGTAATGGATTTGGTAATTATATATATCTAGAATTATTGTAGTTATATTTTTAAATATCATGGTTTAATGAATAAGTTATTTTGAATCACAATATTCCCATCACTAGATATATATTTAAATTGAAAAAAAAATATTTATACAAAATTGAGCGTTGGTTTTAAATTAAATGAGCTTAGTAGCACTTCTTTATCCTATTAGCGATTAGTAGGGTAAGTGAGCGCTACATTTAGTGGTATCAGAGACTGGTTAATGATTCTTAATCAGTGGGTGTAAAATAGAATATGTGTCTCATTTATATGCATAAAATGCTGCAATTATCTGATTTGGGTCCTTTTTCTTGATTTATAGGTAGATATGGATTCGGAATCGGAACAAGATTTCTCAGAAGATGAACTGAGTAATAGTCCTTCACGCTCAGCCAATCCCAGACAACCTCAATCTGTGAGAGATTCCGGGCCGAGTGTAGTAGCTCCTCCGAGAGCAGAGAGACAGGATAATTTAGGACAGGAGCCTCTTATGGAGCAGATAGCTAATTTATTGCAACGGATAGTACAAGCAGTTCCACAACCAGCTCCACCTCCTCCTCCACCTCAGCCAAAACCCCGGATTGATAAGCTGAGAAAATATGGGGCCACATATTTTATGGGAAGGAGAGAGGATGACCCAGTAGCTTCAGAGTTTTGGATGGAATCCACAGAAAGGGTGTTTGAGGAATTGGAGTGTCTAGAGGAACAGAAGGTTAGATATGCAGTGTCCCTTTTAAAAGATCATGCCTATGATTGGTGGAAATCAATTTTATCAAAGCCCCAGACTCCGAAGCCACCTTCCTGGAATTTCTTCAAGGCAGAATTTAGCAAGAAATATGTGCCAAGAGTTTATGTGAATGAAAAGAAAAGGGAGTTTCAAGACTTGAAGCAGGGAAGCATGTCAGTCGCCGAGTATGAGATGGAATTCACCCGACTAAGTAAATATGCGACTGAAATCATCGTTGATGAGGCAGACAGATGCCGAAGATTTGAGGATGGACTTAATGATGATATTGGGAATATGGTGACCGCCCTTCAGCTTGAGGATTTTGCTACACTAGTATCCTCAGCCATTAGTGTGGAAAAGAGGTCAAAGAGAAAGAGGATAGAAGAGCTACCACGGAGACAGACATTTATCATGGGTTAGACATCAGGTAAAAGGGGGTGGACAGCGCCTAGGTTTTTCCAGTCACAGGGTATTAGATCAAACTTTTCAACTAGGCAAAGCCAGCGGTCGAGGCCAGAAGGATCTACAGCTAGTGCACCAGCTTTGGGTAATAGGAGATTCATATCTGTCACATGTCAACATTGTGGGAGATCACATGCAGGTGATTGCTGGTGGATTACTGGAGCATGCTTACGATGCGGATCTACTGAGCACAAACAGAAAGATTGTCCGAGAGGAAGAGGTACAAGTGGTGTAATATCAGTTCAGGTTCAGAATGTCACTCGAGGCAGAGGCAGGGGACAAGGACAGTCTAGAAGTGGCAGAATTGGGCAGAGTATATCAGAATCAGTGAATAGAGCAGAAGGTAGTCGAGCCCCAGCCCGAGCATATGCCATGAGAGCTCGTGAGGAGTAGGATGCCCCGGATGTGATAATTGGTAAATTTTCTCTTTATGATACTGATTTATTTGCACTAATAGATCCGGGTTCTACACATTCATATTTATGTATGTCACCACCTAGTCACGGTAATATGGTAGCAGAGGAATTAGATTATGATATATTAGTGACCAATCCTTTGGGTCATGGAGTGAAAGTTAGTCGAGTCTATAAAAATAGTCCAATCAAAGTTCAGAATGTAGAATTCCCAGCTAATCTAATAGAGTTGCCATTCCGTGAGTTTGATGCAATCTTGGGGATGGATTGGTTAACTCGGCATAAGGCAGTGGTGGATTGTCAGTATAGGAGAGTGACTTTCAAGAATTCAGGGCAGGATGACGTGATTGTCCTAGGCGAGAACCGACCATACTTGACTAATGTCATTTCTGTGACGAAGGCAAGTAAGCTTATCAAAAAAGGATGTGAAGCATTTTTGGCACATATTGTAGATACCAAAAAGGAGAGTCTAGATCTCAGAGAGATTCCTACAGTATGTGAATATCCAGATATATTCCCTGAGGACTTGCCAGGGTTACCACCTGTCAGAGAGATAGAGTTTGCCATTGATGTTTTGCCAGGCACAGCCCCGATATCGATCACTCCCTACAGAATGGCACCTGCTGAACTAAAAGAATTAAAGGTCCAGTTGCAAGAGTTGTTAGAGAAAGGGTTTATCAGGCCTAGTGTCTCACCTTGGGGTGCTCCTGTTCTATTTGTGAAAAAGAAAGATGGCACCTTTCGGTTGTGCATTGATTATCGTCAGTTGAACAAGATGACAATTAAGAACAGATATCCCTTGCCGAGAATAGATGACTTGTTTGATCAGTTGAAAGGAGCAGGGGTATTTTCTAAGATTGACCTCAGATCAGGTTATCACCAATTGAGAATTAAAGAATCAGACATTTCAAAAACAGCATTTAGGACTCGGTATGGTCATTACGAGTTCTTAGTAATGCCTTTTGGCTTGACGAATGCCCCAGCAACATTTATGGATCTAATGAATAGAATCTTTAGGCCTTATTTGGACCAGTTTGTGGTGGTGTTCATAGATGATATCTTGGTGTACTCTAGAAGCAAAGAAGAGCATAATCAACATCTTCGTATTGTCTTCCATACCTTGAGAGAGAATCAATTATATGCGAAGTTGTGGAAATGTGCATTCTGGTTAGATGAGGTGGCCTTTCTAGGGCATATTGTCTCAGCCGATGGGATCAGAGTCGACACCAGTAAGGTAGAGGCAATCCTCAACTGGAAACCGCCTCGGAATGTGACAGAGGTGAGAAGTTTTCTTAGTTTGGCTGGTTATTATCGGAGATTTGTGAAAGGATTTTCAATGATAGCCTCACCACTGACAAAATTGCTTAGAAAGGAGACCAGATTTGAGTGGTCAGAACGATGCCAGACTAGTTTTGATAAGTTAAAGAAAATGTTGACAGAGGCACCAGTGTTGACACAGCCTACTGCGGGAAAAGATTATGTGGTGTACAGTGATACTTCCCTTAATGGTTTGGGCTGTGTACTAATGCAAGAAGGCAAAGTGATCGCTTATGCTTCCAGACAACTGAAGCCTCACGAGAGAAATTATCCAACACATGATCTGGAACTAGCAGCCATTGTGTTTGCATTGAAAATATGGCGACACTACTTGTATGGTGAGCAATGTTATATCTATACAGACCATAAAAGTTTGAAATATTTGCCTTCACAAAAGGAACTCAATCTGAGACAGAGGAGATGGCTAGAATTGATCAAAGACTACAATTGTATCATTGACTATCAGCCCGGTAAGGCCAATGTGGTAGCTGACGCGCTGAGTAGAAAAACTCTTGCAGGTAAATGTTAAAACTTAAATTTATTAAGTGAAAAAAAAATGGAATAATAAGTTCTTTATATATTATTTTGGCAGAATTGCGGATTCAACCCACATTGATCCAACAAGTAAAGGACAATCAGAAGCAAGACACGAAATTAAAGAAAATCTTTGAAATGGTGAAAAAGGGTGAAAAACCAGAATTTACTATTGAAGCAGATGGGAGTTTAAGGCATAAGGGCAGGTTGTGTGTGCCAGACATACCAGAATTGAAACAAGATATTTTGAAGGAGGCTCACAACGTTATTTATGCAATGCACCCAGGAAGCAACAAAATGTATCATGACTTGAAGGCATATTACTGGTGGCCAGGAATGAAAAGAGATATCACGGAGTATACTACTAGATGTTTAACTTGTCAGCAAGTGAAGGCATAGCATCAAGTACCAAGTGGATTATTGCAGTCTATTTCAATTCCGGAGTGGAAATGGGAAAGAGTCACAATGGACTTTGTTTCTGGTTTGCCCTTGACACAAAAGAGGCATGATGCAGTATGGGTAGTAGTAGACCGGCTCACCAAATCAGCTCACTTTCTACCGATCAAGATGGATTATCCACTTAACCGTTTGGCAGAGATCTATGTTAATGAGATAATCCATTTACATGGTGTGCCAGTTTCAATCATTTCAGATCGAGACCCGCGGTTCACTTCACAATTCTGGAAAAGTTTGCATCAAGGCATGGGTACTCGACTCAATTTCAGCACAGCATTCCACCCACAAACAGATGGACAATCAGAGAGGGTCATACAGATATTGGAAGATATGTTGAGGAGTTGTGTGATAGAATTTGAAGGCAGTTGGGATAAATATCTTCCCTTGATAGAATTTGCCTACAATAATAGTCACCAAGCCAGTATCGGTATGGCACCATATGAAGCCTTATATGGGAGAAAATGTAGAACGCCTCTAGGTTGGACCGAGCTTAGTGAAAAGAAAGTAATGGGTCCAGATCTAGTTCAACAGACAGAGGAAAAAGTGAAAGTAATAAGAGATAGACTAAAAGCTGCTGCTGATAGACAGAAATCATATGCAGATTTGAAAAGGAGAGATATTGAATATACAGTTGGTGACAAAGTGTTCTTAAAAATCTCACCTTGGAAAAGGATTTTCCGATTTGGAAAGAAAGGAAAGTTGAGTCCTAGGTTCATTGGACCATACGAGGTACTTGAACGCATAGGTCCAGTGGCGTACAAATTAGCTCTACCACCAGAGTTAGACAAGATTCACAACGTATTCCATGTGTCCATGTTGAGAAGATATCGATCAGATCCATCTCATATCATATCAACAGAACCTATAGAGATACGACCAGATTTAACTTATGAAGAGGAACCAGTGGAAATTTTAGCTCGAGAAATGAAAGAGCTACGAAACAAAAAGGTACCATTGGTGAAGGTCCTGTGGAAAAATCACAAGTCAGAAGAGGCAACTTGGGAAAATGAAGAGGTGATGAAGGCTCAGTATCCATAATTATTCCACTCCAGCTAAAAAGGTAAATTTCGAGGACGAAATTTTTTTTAAGGAGAGGAAAATTGTAATGCCCGATATTTTAGGCCACGGTCGCAGTTGACCGAAATCTGGCGCGCTGAACCGATCGGGGTCTAAATTTGGACATGAAATAAATAAATTTAAATAATAATAAGATGGGAGAAAAATATTTTGAATATTATTAATTGAGAATTTTGAAGTTTGGAATTAAAGTTGGGAAAAAAAAATTATTTTTCGCTGAACGAAATTTGGAATTGCAGTGTTTTTGGCACAGAAATTCTAAGAAGGCATAAAAATGGAATATTCTTTATCTAAGGAAAGGAATATTCTTTTGATTAAAATAAAGTAAGAGTGATTTAAATTAATGGACTAATAGGAAGCAAGATTAGTAACTAATCCTAACCACCCACCTAATCCAACTATAAAAAGTCAAATTTTCACTTTTTTGACCATTCTTCTTCTTCTTCATCTTGACCAAACTCATTTCTCTCTCTTTTCTTCTTCTTTGCCGTGAGCTTCTCCTCTCCCATTTACTTTTGTTTTTCCTTCTTCAAATCAAGCTAAGATTAGATGAAAAAAAAGGGATTAAGGCAAGATCATGAAGAAAGTGAAGTAAAGTGAGCAAAACTAAGGAAGAGGAAGGAAGAAAGGAAGAAAAAAAAAAGAGTTTTTAGCCATTTGGAAGATCATCAAAGGTGAGTTTAGATTTTCCATCTCCTTACTTTCTTCTTCTCTTTTCTTTGAGTTTGAGGTTAGTTGCCATTATAGCTAGTAAATTAGGGTTATTAGTATGCTAATGGTGATTAAGGGTGGATTAGTGTGATTAGTGTTTGATTAGTGTAAAATTTATTGTTAGGGCAAGGAAGTGAACAACCTTTGAACCAAAATCAAAGGGGAAGTAAGGGCAAGGAAAAGGCTATCTAAGAGGAAGAGAAAAGTGAAGAAAAATAGAACTTTGAGGTATGTACATTTGGCAAAAATTCAATATAGAAAAGTATTGATTTTGATTTTGTGATGTAGTGAATTTATGTATGAAATTCTGAACATTTGATTGAGTGATTAAATGATGCCATGAATGTGAAAATAAAGACTAGAAAATGAGGTTGATGCATGAAAATGGAAAATGTATGAATTATTTGATGTGCTGGAAAATTCGTCTTATGAACAGTGTCTAGTGTTTTGGTCATAACTTGAGTTCTGGAAATCATTTATGAGTGATTCTTGCTAGATTGGAAATTTAAGACATAGGTCTTGAACTTTCATTCAGACCATTAGACCTAAATATTCCTGGAATTAGGTGAAAAATGGACTCAAACTTTGAACTAGAAATCTGTCCAGAAAAAAAAAATACTGGGCAGATTGCAGTGAACATAGGTTGGAAAAAAATTCATAACTTTTGCTAATAAGTTATTTTTAATGTGATTCCAGTTGGAAATTAAAGATAAGACATTTACCTGAATTTTTCTAGTTGATCACTTGTCCAAATTCCATCTAGAAATGGATGAAAAAGATATAGAAAGATAAGGCAGAAATCTGTCCAGTAAAATACTGGGCAGATTGCAGCGAACGTAACTTAGGAGAGAATGTATAACTTTTGCTAAAAACTTTGTTTGATGTGATTCAAGTTGGAAATTAAAGATAAGACATGTACCTATATTTTCTTAGATGATCACATGTCCAAATTCTGTCTAAAAATAGACGAAAAATACAGAGCAACATAAGGTAGAAATGCTGTCCAGAATAGGACAGCTGGTGGAAATGTGTTGATTGTGGATTTATGTGTTAGAAAATGTATTGATTGAATTTTTCTTATAGTTATAATGATTAAATGAGCTAGTATGAGGTTGTAAAATATTGAATGAGAATTATTGCATTTATATGGAATTTATATTAATGTTTCCCTACATAATTTATGCAAATATGAATAAAGGTAACAAATGTAATTTAAGCCCTATAACATCTAGTCGAGAACTAGAAATTAGGATAAGTTGGCATGCCAATAAAAGGGTAGAAATGTAGGCACTAAATATAATAGTGCTGAGTTAAAATTATGTAGGCACTAAAAATAATAGTGCTGAGTTGAAATTTACTTAGGCACTAAGAATTAGTGCTGAGTTCGAAATTTACGTAGGCACCAAAAAGGTGTTGAGTTGTT
Source organism: Triadica sebifera (assembly GCA_023653625.1). Taxonomy (NCBI): domain Eukaryota; kingdom Viridiplantae; phylum Streptophyta; class Magnoliopsida; order Malpighiales; family Euphorbiaceae; genus Triadica; species Triadica sebifera. Next base: position 9,225,890 of record CM042898.1, on the reverse strand, counting down.
ATTGAAAATGTAGGCGTTAAACGCCGAGTTATAAAATAATTATGTAGGCGCCGAGTATACTGCCGGAGAGCAGAAACCCTGTATCCAGTGTTTAGTTCCAGTCTAAGATGTCGTGGGCTATTAAATAAATAACAGAAAAAAAAATGTGAAGTATGAAATTCATATTGTAAATTTTATATCTTGTATTGTTAAAATTTCAAGCATGCTTAATGAATAAAATATCATAATTCATGAATTAAATATTTTTGCATGAAGAAAATAGTTTATTATTAGTTGAATATTTGGCATGCTAAATAGGTTAATTGTAGTTTCTAAAATTTTATTTTAGAATTATTTATGTAATGATTGGATAGTTGTCAAACGTACCACTAAGCTAGTAGCTTAGCGCGTGTGTTTCACACGCAGATAAATAGAAGTAGCTGTTCCGATAGGGCGACCGAAGAAGAGGGAACCCCAAGATCAGATTGCAGCAGTCTAGTTCTTTTTGTATGTTTTGATAATGATGTTGTAAAAATTAAGTTTTAAGAATTTTGTTGATGTAAATTTGTGGCTTGTAATATTTATAAGTAATGGATTTGGTAATTATATATATCTAGAATTATTGTAGTTATATTTTTAAATATCATGGTTTAATGAATAAGTTATTTTGAATCACAATATTCCCATCACTAGATATATATTTAAATTGAAAAAAAAATATTTATACAAAATTGAGCGTTGGTTTTAAATTAAATGAGCTTAGTAGCACTTCCATATCCTATTAGCGATTAGTAGGGTAAGTGAGCGCTACAAGCTCGCAGCAGGCCCAGCGCGCCTGCAGCTTCCATCCGTTGGGCAACGGCTGTAATTACCCATAATTATGCCAATTATGGCCAATTACTATTCATTAGTTGTCATTTTCTCCATTTTTGACTTTTCATCTTATTTTGAATTTGATTCAAATTGAAAAGACATCAAATGGCAAAAAATAGACATGAAAATATTTTTTGTGAAAAATTTTTTTTTAAGACACAACAAAAATTCTCTTAAGAACACTTTCAAAGCTAGCACTTTTAATTTGTTCAAATCATTTTCTCTTGATAGTTTCTTCTTCATTCTTCGCATGGATTACAATTAAAGATATCCTAGTATTGATTGTTGTGGTTTGCTACAACCCAACAAAGTGAAGATTTGAAGAATAAATAAAAATTACAAGGTATAATTTTTAACATTGACATTTATATAAATTAGTTTTAATGGTACAAGTATGATCTTTTGTTTTGGATTTTGAAAAATTTTATTTTTCGTTGCCTTTCTGAATATGATTCATTCTTCAAAACCCAACATTGGTATCAGAGCCTCCTTGTATCCATTAAAATTAATTTTAATTGAAAGTGCAATGGGATTGCATATTTTTGATGATTTTGGATCAATAGGTTTTGAAAAATTGAAATTAATTTGTAAAATATAATTTACACATTTTTCTTTCTTTAATCTGATCATGGGATGATTAAGAATGATTATTTTGATTGAAAAATGATTTGAATGTGATTTAAATAATTAATTTCGGATTTATTTCAAAAATGCCTAAAATTGCCTTGTTTATGAACATGTGTTGTTGTTTGGCTTAATTGATGGGGCTGGTTGCATTTTTCTTGTAATTTAATTATAAAGAAATTATTTAGACATATTGAGAATATTTTTATTCCTCTAGAAGTGTCCAATAATTAATTAAAAATTATTTTAATTAATTTTTCAAACAAACACAAAAATGGAACTGTTTTAGCTTACCCGGTGGGGCTGTTTTGTTTGATTTTTTTGTATGTATTTATTTTATTTCCAGCACATTGAAATATTATTTATGTGATTAAAAATATGTTATTTTTATGTTAGATGCATGCTAAAATTATTTTGCAAGCATTTGAAATTTTAAAAATTCTAGATATCGAATTAGTCATTTTGAGCGTCTAAGTATGTTGGTTCGTTTGTCTTAGTATTTTTGCCTTGTGCCAAAAATATTTTGACGAACTTGAGCTGACCTAAAGATAATTAGAATGGTGATTTGAGGTTCTGGAAATTTTTAAAATTTTTGGAAATTAATTTTGAATTAATTTAAGTTGTGCAATTGTAATTCTAGTATGACTAGAAATTGGTATGTATATTAAAATTAAATTGTTTAATTTTAACATCATAATATTCTGATTTTAAGGAGAATTAATTTTGAATTATTTCTGGAAATATGAAATTTAATTTAATTTGATTAAATATTAAATTCCACTTTAAAATGACATACAAAATTAAATTAACCGAAAGAACACATATAGGCAATTTCGATTCAAGTGTTGAATCGATTTACCAATTGAAATCCAAAATTGTCATTTTTATTTTATGCATTAGAGAATGCATGTAAGGGGTGTATGAAAAGGCATGATGGATGATTATGGACTTTAGGTCCAATGTGATTGAGCATGCATGGAATTATTTGTTTTATGGTAAATAGAGTATGCGTGTCTCTACCTCTTTTTCTTTCTTATGTATTTCTCTTCTCATCTTACTCCCCTCAAATGTAAATTGAGGTTTTCTATAATTTGAAATATGTAATTAGATTATATAGGATTAGGATAGAATGAAGATACAAAGGAGCAAGAAGCAAAGGAGATGGTACCAGAAACAAGAAGACTTAGAAATAGGAATTTGATTTCTCTTTTGGGTTGTAAATTCATGCATATACCTAGGTAAGACCTAGTCAATCTCCCTTTGGCTCAAGAGATTGACTTTAGTATGTCCATAATCATGACATATAGTTAATGTAACTATCTTTATATATCAATGTGATGAATGTATGATATATAAAAGAATGAAATAATAACTTGATGAGACTTATCTTATGCTTTCCATTAATATGGGGAGAACCAGAGTTCTTCTAGAGTTAGGGTTGTTGAGTTGCCTCAAGCTCACTCTATAAGAATATATTCAATCCATTGAAATTAGATTTCACGATTAATGGGTTATACTTAACCGATATTATTATCTTGTTGGATTTTCGCCAAGGTTAATGTGTATTGGAGATGAAATTGGGTTTGTATACATGAGATGTACACATATCAAGAGTCGATAACCCAATGTATGTGCACACATCAATAAGTTGATGGCACAAGATTCGATAGTTGCATGAATAATGCAATTAGTATGGATTAGATACCTACCAACCAAACTAAGGATAGCTTGTTGAGTTGCCTCAAGGTTATTCTTAGCTAGTTGGATATCAACCCACTAGGAGAACTTCCATATAAGTTCTCTCGGGTTCATAGTGAGGGCTATGGATTCGCTATAAAATAGTGCGAGCCATAATACGATTTATTAAAGACCTAATAAACATGCATTTTATGTACATTCTACCATGTTCTATTTTACATCTAGGTTGCTAGAATCATCATCATGACAAGTGTGAATTTTCGATCGCTAATGGAATCAAATAAGTTTACTAGGCCTAATTTTTTGGATTAGCTAAGGAATCTGAGAATAGTTCTCAAATCCGAAAAGATTGGCTATGTCCTAGATGAGGCACTCCCTAATCCCCCTACTGCTAATGCTTCTGAAGATGTTCAGAAGGCATATCAAAAGCATCTCGATGATAGTGAGATGGCAAGCTGCATTATGCTTGCTACTATGTCAGCTGAGTTACAAAAGCAGCATGAGGCTATGGATGCTAATTCCATAGTATATCATCTAAAAGAGCTTTTTGATGAGCAAGCACGTTCCGAAAGGTTCGAAACTTCAAGGTTGCTCTTCCGCACTAAGATGGTTGAGGGGACATCTCCAGTGTAATATGCATTGAAGATGAATGGCTATATTGAGAGGTTGGCCACCTTGGGATTTGTGATTGACCATGAATTAAGTATTGACTTAATTCTAACCAGTTTGTTTGATAGTTATTCACATTTTGTGCTTAACTATAGGATGAACCAAATCTCTACCACTATTCCTGAGCTGATTAACTTGCTTAAAACAGCTGAGCCATCTATCAAGAAGGACAGCAAGTCTGTGATGCTGGTGGACTCTTCAAGTTCTAAAAGGAAGAACCTTAAGAAGAAGAAGAAGTCCATGAAGCCTAAGGGAGGCATGGCCAAGAAAAAGGCCAATGAGATTGCTCCAAAAGGGACATGCTTCCATTGTGGCAAGGATGGCCATTGGAAGAGAAACTGGAAGGCTTACTTGGAGTTCTTGAAGAAGAAGGCATATGATGCCCTATCTACTTCAGGTATTTTTGTCATTGAAATTAATATTGTTTCCAATAATAATATATGGGTATTAGATACCGGTTGTGGCTCACACATGTACACTGATATGCAGGGCCTAAGGAACAGTAGACAGCTCAATAAGGGAGAGTCAGACCTACGCATTGGAAATGGAGCAAGGGTTGCTCCATTAGCTATAGGAACATATGTATTGACCCTTTCTAGTGAGCTTATATTAAATTTGGATAATTGCTATTATGTACCTGTTTTGACTAAAAACATTATTTCTATTTCAAGTCTAAATAAAGATGGTTTCCTTTTAGCTTTTAGTAACAATTGTTGTTCTATTATGTTGAATGGAATTCTTTATGATAATGGTACATTATGCAATGGAATATACATATTAGATATGTCAAATCCAATTTTAAACATCAATGATAATAAAAGGAAAAAACAAGATATGTTGAAACCATCTTATTTATGGCATTGTCGTCTTGGTCATATAAGTGAGAAATGCATGGCTAAGCTACACAAAAGTGGTAGTTTGGGGTCATTTGATTATGAATCATATGACACATGTGAATCTTGTTTACTAGGCAAGATGACTAAATTACCCTTTAAGGGAAAGGGTGAACGTGCTAATGGACTTTTAGACTTAATACATTCAGATGTATATGGTCCAATGTCTACACACGCTAGAGGTGGTTTCATCTACTTCATTACTTTTATCGATGACTACTCATGATATGGATACGTGTCACTTATGAGATACAAATTTGACGTTTTTGAAAAGTTCAAAGAATTCATAAATGAAGTAGAGAAACAACTTGGCAAAAGTATTAAAACACTTCGATCAGATTGAGGAGGTGAATACTTGAGCCAAGTGTTTCTAAATTATCTTAGGGATAATGGGATTTTATCTCAATGGACTCCACCTTACACTCCATAACACAATGGTGTGGCTGAATGAAGAAACCGAACCTTGTTAGACATGGTAAGGTCTATGATGAGTTTTGCGGAATTACCTAAATTCTTTTGGGGTTATGCACTAGAGACTGCCATTTATATATTAAATGGAGTTCCTTCAAAGTTAGTTGATGTTACTCCATATGAGATATGGTATAACAAGAAGCCCACATTTTCTTACATGAGAATTTGGGGTTGTGCTGCTTATGTGAAGCAAACAATGTCAGATAAGCTAGAAGCTAAGTCTGACCGATGTCTGTTTGTGGGATATCCAAAAACATCATATGGATATCAATTTTACCACCCCTTGGAACAAAAGGTTTTTGTTTCAAGACATGCTATCTTTTTAGAGAGAGAATTCCTTCTAAAAGAAGATAGTGGGAGCAAAATTGAACTTGAGGAAGTTCAAGATGCTCAAACATATGCTGATCAACTGCCTGAACCCGAGCTTGTTACTCATACAGATGATATAACAGCTCAACCTTCTGAAGCACAAGAGCTTCGTAGGTCAAGTAGGATACATACTGTTCCAGAGAGATATGGATTTCTCATTAGTGAACAGAACGACGTATTGCTCATAGAAAATGATGAGCCTACAACCTATGAAGAGGTTCTGAATAGTTCAGAATCTGACAAATGGCTTCAAGCCATGAAGTCAGAAATGAATTCCATGTATGAAAACCAAGTATGGACTTTGGTTGACCCACCCAAAGGAATAAAGCCTATAGGGTGCAAGTGGGTTTTCAAAAAGAAAACTGACATGGATGGTAATGTGATTACCTATAAAGCTAGACTTATTGCTAAAGGTTATCGTCAAAGACAAAGAATTGACTACGATGAAACTTTTAGCCCAGTAACTATGCTTAAATGCATAAGGATACTCCTAGCCATTGCTACTCATTATGATCATGAGATATGGCAAATGGATGTGAAAATAGCTTTCCTTAATGGAAATCTGACTGAGGATGTGTACATGACACAACCAGAAGGTTTCATATCCAAAGATGGCAAAAAGGTATGTAAGCTTCAAAGATCCATTTATGGATTAAAGCAAGCATCCGGAGTTGAAATATTCAGTTTGATGAGTCAATCAAACAGTTTGGTTTCTTACAAAATTCGGATGATCCTTGTGTCTACAAGAAGGTTAGTGATAGTGCAATGATATTTCTTGTATTATTTGTAGATGACATATATGTTAATGAGAAATGATGTCTCAGCCTTATAATTAGTGAAATTTTGGTTATACAAGAATTTCTCTATGAAAGATCTTGGAGAGGCAGTCTATATTTTAGGGATAAAGATCTATAAAGATAGATCTAAAAGATTGCTTGGTCTTTCACAGTCTACATACATAGATAAAATGCTAAAGAGGTTTACCATGGAGCAGTCCAAGATGGGATATATTCCCATGACCCATGGGATTACTCTCTCAAAGTCTTTGTGTCCAAAGACACAAGATGAGAGGACACACATGAGTTTGATTCCATATGCTTCAGCTATAGGATCAATCATGTATGTTATGATATGTATAAGACCCGATGTATCATATGCTCTCAGTGTTACGAGTAGATACCAATTGGACCCTAGTGAGGGTCATTGGGTGGCTGTCAAGAATATCCTTAAATACTTAAGAAGAACTAAGGATGTATTCTTGGTATATGGAGATGGAGATATTACTGTGAGCGGGTATACCGATGCCAGCTTCCAATATGACAAGGATGACTCAAAATCTCAATCAAGTTATGTATTCACACTAAATGGTGGAGCAGTTAATTGGAAGAGTTTCAAACAGGAAACGACTGCTGATTCTACAACCGAAGCAGAGTACATTGCAGCTTCTGAAGCAACAAAGGAAGCAGTTTCGATAAAGAAATTCATCACAAAACTTGGAGTGGTTCCCAGCATTATTGATCCAATACAATTGTATTGTGATAATAATGGAGCCATTGTGCAAGCAAAGGAGCTACGGTCTCATCAAAGATCCAAACATGTACTCAAAAGATACCATTTGATTAGAGAAATCATTAGTAGGCATGATGTAAACATAGAAAGAGTGCCCACTGATCAGAATATTGTTGATCCTTTAACTAAGCCACTTCCCCAAAAGAAATATGATTCTCATGTACTCGCCTATGGAATTAAATACAAAGGAGATTGGCTTTAGTGCAAGTGGGAGCTTGTTAGAGTAGTGCTCTAAAGGCAATCACCTTTAGCACTTATTATACAAATTTATTTGATTAATAAAAGGCTTTTTCATTAATTTGATGTTCATTTGATATATGAATTGATAAGTGATCTTAAATCAATTAATGAAGTCCTTGATACATAACATAGCATGAAGGAAATCATGATGAGATCATGATATTGAGATTCTTATCATGTGTAATTATGTTAATATCAAAATTATCCCTAGTCATAGGATTAATGAGACGAGACATTATTAATCCAGACAGACTAGCACATGTTACACTCCTTGATTGGATCGAGTAGTAGATCTCATAATCTATAAATATGAGATGTTTAGAGTTAACATGTGGATGCTTGCTAAGTGTAGCTAAGTACATTGGATGACCAACTATGAGACAATCATATGGATAATCTATTCAAATGTCAATGATAGTCACATCATAGCAATGGTGCAAGTATCCTTAGACTTGAGGTACTCAAGAATATCTTGAATATTGATTCTGTATTTTGACACTATTCCTTGTTGCCTCAGAGAGGTAGCCCATAGAGTGGTGATTGGATACAGCTTGAGGTATTCAAAGGTAATTGGGTAACCAACAAAGGATTCACCACTCTTGATAGAAGGAGTGTATACCCATGGCCTCTTGTTGTGGTCATTACTCAGGAATCTCTGGCCGGATTGGAAATGTCATAAAGATAGTCTTCAATGACATATCTAATGGAGTAATGAGCCTCAAGGACAATAACTAACATTAATTGGACTAGACGTGATGTAGTCAATCTAGTGGGAGTTAACACATGTTCATACTCTGAACCAAGTGGGGTATAGATTGGTGAAAGGAATAATTGCACAGAAATTGTCTATGGAAAGGTTCATAGTCAAACCACTGACTTTCCGGTCAATTGGGGGTCATGATGTGTTGCTAGATACCACTCATGACCTGCTTAAATTAAGTGTTAATTTAAGTGGCCAACATAACCGGGAATCTAATGGGTCACACGCATTGAAGATATGGAGAATGAGTAAAATGGTCTTGGATATGATCCAAAATATGAGAGAATTATTTTAGGATGGATCGCGATACGATTGCACAAAAAAATTGTTCGAGAGTGTCACAGGCCCGTACGGGCCCGCGCGGGCTAGGCAAGCTGCTGACCAACCTTGCGGGCCAGCAGGCCCAGCGTGCCTGCAGCTTCCATCCATTGGCCAACGGCTGTAATTGGCCATAATTAGGCTAATTATGGCCAATTACTATTCATTAGTTGCCATTTTTCCATTTTTGACTTTTCATCTTATTTTTGAATTTGATTCAAATTAAAAAGACTTCAAATGGCAGAAAATAGATATGAAAATATTTTTTGTGAAAAAAAATATTTTTAAGACACAACAAAAATTCTCTCAAGAACACTTTCAAAGCTAGCACTTTGAATTTGTTCAAACCATTTTCTCTTGATAGTTTCTTCTTCATTCTTCATATGGATTATCATTAGAGACATCCTAGTGTGGATTGTTGTGGTTTGCTACAACCCAACAAAGTGAAGATTTGAAGAACAAATAAAAATTATAAGGTATAATTTTTAACATTTTCATTTATATAAATTAGTTTTAATGGTATAAATATGATCTTTTGTTTTGGGTTTTGAAAAATTTTATTTTTTGATGCCTTTATGAATATGATTTATTCTTCAAAACCCAACAGGGCATTACTCCATGAGCCAGGCATGAATTTATCTTTTCACAGTTGTGGCGATTCTTCACCATGGGCATGATATTGTTCACTGGCATGAATATCTGTTTCACATGTGCGAATCTTTGCTGATTTTTATTCTTTTAAGTTTCAACCAATTTCAATTAACTTGCTTCATGGTCTTATAAATATATAACCTATCTAAGACACTTATAACACAAAATGTGGTTAAATTTCTTATTACCCAATTATTTGTGATAATTAAAATGACAGAAATACCCCTTAAAGTTCAATATTGGAGAACATAACCATATATGCTTTGTACCTACGTTTTTTAGCTACCCTTTGTCCTTAAAACCCTTCCTCACATGCCAGACTTATCATTTCCATCTTCTTCTTTTCTCTCTTTTATCCTAGTTTCTATAGATCTAAAGTGTGAGGTTAAGCTAAAACATAGGGTAAGGAGTTGTGTTAGATAGTTGGTGTTGTTTTTGTCTCAAGAGTTTAAAGGTGACATTTTCATGTTTATGGGAGCTAGAGGCAAAGGTGAGGATCACCTAAGAAGATAAGCAAGCTAGGAAACTTGATGGGTTTAGGCTTTATTGTAACACCCTTATAACATTTATTCTATACATACGTTACGTGGGTAAATACAGTTATACCCGATGTATGCCAAATTTTTTTCTTAATTTAAGGACCATAATATTGTCAACACTTAATTAATTCTTTTTATTTTTCCAAAAATTTCGACAGCATAACGGCTATAACATAACTAACCCACCTGCAAAGCAAATAATGCACAGCCCATTTTTGGGCACAACAATCCACATATAATGCAATATATTTTACATTCAACCACAATTCTTCCCACGTATAATAATTCGCAAATATTCCTTTATCAGAATATATACATGAATTTATCCATACAACATCATATCTAAACCTATATATACATGTCATTTTATATAATAACCTACAATTATGTCAATATTCTGTTAGCTCCCAAAAGTTGTATGTCTGCTCCTGCATTTCCTGCTATTACCTGCATGCAGTCAAATAATTACGTGCTGAGCATTAATATGCTCAGTGGTGATTACTAATCCAAAAATTTTCACTAACTATATTTTCATGCAATTATATTTTTAATATACTATTCAATTTTTCTCATTAATATATAATTCTTTTTATCAATACATTATTTTTAATTACTCTCAATTCACTATTTAATATCTCTATTTCTTATTTATTTATTTCAATTATTTATTTAATTAGCTTCAATTTCACTTTAATTTTTAAATTTATATTTATTTACAATTATGTCACTAACAATATATTATTTTCATTTTTGCCACTAATATTTTTATTTTTTATTTTTTTTTTATTTTTTTATTTTTTTCTACACAATTTAATATTTATCTTCACTTTTTTTATTTTTTCTATTTTCCATTTTTTTTTTTACAATCATCACTTTTATTATATTTACCAAATTTATGACTTATGTCATTTGTATCATATTTTTCATTTCTAATCATATTTCCCTCATATTTTCCACTTATTTCATTTTTAATCATTTTTCTCATTTTTCATTCACAATTGTCTCTTTTATATTTCATTTTTTTAATTTTTATTTATTTTTTTATTTACCCATAGATTCAATCCTATAGAAAATCTTCGGACCGGATACATGGGATGTGGACCCCAATAGTCCACTACACTGAAGATTAATCCGGAAGGATCACCCGAGCACTACATTGTACACTGAATCACTGATTTACAATCACTGAAGTAGACCATCATTGGCCTGCATAAGCGAGTCGCCATGACTCGCACCGCGGTAATAGTGTCCCTATGGCTAGCCAATTATATCCTATGCTAGATTTAACTATCAGAAAAATAACTAAGGGCATTATTTTATTTTGTTTTTCAATTCAATTTCTATTAAAGTTATAAATTTCATTACTTTTATATTATTAATCACTTAATAATTTATTCTTTCATAAAAATTTTATCACTATCAATTTTTTCACATTTTTCATTCTAATATATCAATATTTCATTATGAATAATCAATTAAGTTATAAACTCACTAAATACATTTTATTCATTATTTTTCATTTCATACACAATATCATCAATAAATAGAAAAATATTCAATATTTAATTTAAAAATTTCAATAAATATTTACACATTTAAAATCATATTTTCTTACATTTCATGACTAAATTTTCATTTAATTAGCAAAGAAAATATTAATTTCTCTTCTTTTATTTTTTGGCCTATATTTAATTTTCATCATTAAAATTTTTCTTTCAGTTTCTAATTATTCATTTCACTAATTAATACATTTATTACTCTATATATATCATAATATTACACTAAAATGTATTTATTTCTTAATATTCATTTTTCACATAATAAGGTGACATTTTACAATTACTACTAATTAATTTTTTTAATTGAAATTAATCATTCTAATTCACTTCTCATAATCCATTAATCACGTTTTAAACAGTAATTAGTCATTACATGCAAAATATACAATTTTCTAAATTTTCATAACCTTAAATCATACTTAATTAATGAAAATAATTAGATTATGGAATCACTAACCTTAATTTCTTGTTTAGGCCTTCCTAATCTTCCTTTTCCTTTTCCTTTCTTTTGGAAGCACCTTTACCTTGCTTTGAACCTACCATGGACAAAATTTTTCCTTCATTAATTTACTTCCTAAACTCAAATAAATTTCATATTTATTATCTACATATCTTAAACTACCTATTTGAACTATTAACTTAATTTAAAACTATAAATTTTACTTACCTCAAATTAATATCCTAAACTTTCTTCTTTGATTTCCTTCCACTTTAACCTTCCAAATGAAGATTAAAAACATCTATTAGCTACTAAAGAGGCTGAAATTATTTTTGGATTGTTGATTTTGGTGTTAGAATTAAAGGAAAATGAAGAAATGAGAAATATGAGTTTCGGCCAAAAGGGAGGGTTTGGGGAAGAGGATGAACCAGAATTCTCTCTAGAGAATTCTGAGATTTAGGCCAATTTATAGTGGCTTGAGTGTGTTCGGCTTGGGCCAAACAAAGCCCAACCCATTTAAGTCTAATTATGCACTATAAATTATTTTTCTCACTTTTCAAGCTCAATTCTACCCAAATTTGATTCTATAATTCATAACATATTTTTATATGTCTACACAAAAATTTCAACTCAATCGGAGTTCGTTTTCTGTCCAACTCACTTAAATTGAACAGATAATTCAATTTTCGGTGTTACCGTAAAATTTCTTTTTTACTGTCAAATAATCCTAAAAATTATTTAGAGTCTATCCATATCTTAAAATAAATTTTTAGATATCGTTTGCTATTTTTCATAGCCCGGTCAATTTACGGTTAACCAACTATTTAATTAAACTGTGTTCCTTTTTTTTCTTAATTTTAACTTTTGAGGATTTATTTGACCTCATTTTCACTCCAAATTTTACCCTCAGACTAGTCACAACCTATATTTTCCGATGATCAAATAAAATATTTTTAACCACCAGGTGTATTTTTGACCCCCGGGTATACTGATCAATATAGGAAACTACAGTTTACGACTAATCTATTATTTGGGCCATTACATTCATTGTTAAAGGTTAGTACATATATACTTATTAATTCCCTAAATCTTGTTTGTTTCCATGTTTTATGTCATGAGATAACTTTAAAATGTGATAGATAATATGAATGTGCTTTTTGATATGTATATACATGATGGTTGTGTGATATAAGTGTTAGAAATATCATGAAAATGAGTTAGGGAGTTAATAATGTTCAAGAGATATTTTTGCATGATTTATATTAAATGGGTTTAAATGTTGTTAAAAGTATGTTATGAGCATGAAATGCTATTAAATATTGATAGGAGTGATTGACATTGGTCAATCTTAAAGGCCCTTGTATGTGATTTCGGTGATTCTCTGTTTTAGCTTAAGTTTTTGTTCTGGAAATCCAAAAATTTATGCCCGTAAATATGACACACAGACACATTTCAAACTCATGACAAAGGAGTCACACCCATGAAATATCAAATCCAGAAAATGCCCATAAATGGCAGAAGCTTTCATACCCATGGCTAAGGAATTCATGAATATATGGGTTCACACCTGTGAACAAATAGTCACAGCCTTGAACATTGATATCCTTAGATTTTCACAGTTTGATTAATGATCATAAATGTATATTTTCATGCCTATAAAGTATATGTCACGATTGTGAAAGATATGTATTTTTATAGATAGTAGCATTTACGAGAATAATCACAATTTGGTTCACTAGTAGGGATATCTATGAATGACACTTTCACGACCGTGAAGATATATTTCATACTCGTGAAACTTGTTAGTTTTACATATGCAATTTTTATATTTGGATGTTATGTAATAGATGAATAGATCACATATTATAACTTGAATGCAAGTATGATCAATCACATGTGGATGATGGTAATGAGATAATATATCAGTGTTATTGTTTTATATAACAAAATTAAAAATGAAATTATATGAAGGATAAGAAATATATTTAAATGTCATTTTCTCTAATATATGACTTGACATATGATAGATGACATGTCATTAATAGAGTTATGGTACTGATGACATGTCATTAAGGATAAGAAATTTTTTTTTCTTGAAAGAGTTTTTCCTTCTAGGTTTTATCTTCAAAGTTTTAATGAAGCCTTTGTTTTTTCTAGTTGAATGAAATATTCTCTTTCAGTAAATAAATGGTTGATTGGTCTTTTCAGTCCTTAAAGTAATTAATACTACATCATTTCAAAGTTATAGTAATTTGGGTATGGCATATGAGGCGAAAACTGTATGACAATTAAAGTTGGTTTGACATATTGGTTGTAATTGAGCAGCAAGATTAATTTGAGCATACACAATAAAATGGACTTATTACATGGGCATTAAAAGTTATTAGAAAAACATACAAAGAAGAGTTATTGTTATTATTATTATTATTAGAAACGTACAAAGAAGTGTTCCCCTAGAAAATGGGTTGGTCAAATCAACAACTCCAAGTATAGCTCATAGACAGATCAGCATCAACTTGTTTTAGCGGGTGAGTTTCAAATCTACAAGCTACACAAATTATTATCGAGTCATTTTCGCTTCCATCTCATCCTATTTATGTCACTTTCATTTCATATATATATATATATATATATATTGCAATCTTTAAATTATTCATTCTTTAAATTATTTTATCACATATTAATCTAAATAAAAACTCAATAAAAATATAATTTAAAAATTCAATATAATATTTTTATCACATATATGGTTCTGGATCTTGATTAATATAATTCTAGAATTTTCTTTTTTTTTTATTGAGTCTTTTTGAAATCAATATATTCTAAATAAATAGTTAAAAATTTAATAAAACACAGTAGATATTTAGAAACTATTGAAAAAACATAATAATTTGGAAACCAAAAAATACTTTTTATCTTTTTTGGCTTTCTAGGCATTGATTACAAACGTCATAATATAAGTATAAACAATTTTTTAATTTATTTTCTTACATGGGAAAACGAAAATGTTTTGGCCCTAGAAAATGTTAGAGCTACATAAGTTCAAGGTTTTGGATTTTTTGTGATTTATTTTTGCTTTTTACTGTGATTCGCGTTCAAATACTAAAATCTTATAGTTATTTTAAATAATTATAGTATTATTGCGCAATAATTTATGAATATAATATACAATATTAACAAAAGGAATTGAGAAAAACATGACATTAAACTAGACCTGGCAGTTGGGTCAAGTGGGTTGGGTTTAGGTTATCTCGGATTAGTCATTTCGGATTCTGATTATTTTTTGGGTCAGCCTTTTCAGTCAATTTCGAATTTGGATCATGTAATTTTCGAGTATATATCTAGTATATGTAATTTTCACATTTATTATACATAAAATAGGGTAAATATTATATTTTTTAAAAAATATTATTTAACCGGTTTGACTCCAATTCAATTCCAGTTATTTAATTCTTAATCCTCTGTCATTTTTGGTTTATTGGTCGGACCGGATTTGACAACCTTACTTTTCTTATGAGTATAGGTTTCAATTTATATATTAACTATTAAGAAAGTTATATTTATACTAATATTAGTATATTATAAATTTGGTGTAACTATCTTTATATCAACACCATTCACCTTAATATTTCATATAATATTTATATAAGTTAATTTTAAATTAATTGAATTACTAATTTATGAATGCTTAATACTTAATAATTAAATTAAATTGATTAATTTTTAAATATTAAAATTAATTTGGATTGACTACTACCCATATATATATATATATATATATGCGCATTTAAAAATCGAGTTAATTTGATTGACCTTTTAATCAATTCGTTTTGATCATTTTCTAGTTGTTCTCGAATTGATGGATCGGGTTGACTCATTCAAATCATATTTGATTTCAAATTAAATTCAAGTCGACTTTTTCAGATGAGTTCAAATTGAGTCAAATATTACTAAGTCTATTAAGCCATTTTTAAATTTTAAATATGACAAAATCCAAATTGCGATTACATGAAAAATGGGACCAAAACATTGTGGCCCTTTGGTCGATCAAAACGTTGTGATTGGACCTTACGAATCAGCTGGTGCACGTGCATCTGCATTTCCATGTAGTTGAGGCTGCATTTTTGCTATTTTAGTTTATTTTATTGGTTGTGACTTAAAAAGGTTTGAACATAAAAATCTTTCATTGCAAGTTCAATTACTAATTAAATACATTTTGGTACCTCATATTACATGATAATACTCTACTTCATAGAGCTAGAGTAAAATTATTTATAAAAATAGGACTAGAAGGTGTGAATTAAAATTATTTGAAAGACTAAGACATATATAATAAATAAACTAATATTGTTTCTTATAATTACAAAAATCAAAAAGGAAATTGTATTTTTGTTTATTCGTTCAAGTTTTCGTTCATAAATATTCATAGGGTTAGACTAATATTGTCTTTCACTCGTGTTCAGTTTTAACTTAGTTTATATTTTTTATATAAATTTTCCGAACTGCTTTTTGCGTATTATTTATTTAATATTGATTCAAAACCTTGTAGTTTTATATGATACAAGGTTCAAATAAATAAGCTCGCTAGTTGAAATAAAAATGATTTATTTCCAATCTTACTGTTTCGTTGAAAAAAAATCAAAATAAAATTTTAATTCTAAAAATGAAAAATGGAAATAGCCATTTCCTTATTTTCTTCTTAATTAAATTTGATTATATAAAAGTAAAATAAGCACGCTCTTCCCTTCATTGATAAAATAATTTATTTAGTATAAAAGAAGAGGGAATGAGAATTAGACTTGATTAAGTACGGTTGCAATCAAGTGGTAAATGGAAATTATATAGGTAAATGGGTTTAAAACCTAATTTTTTTTATTATAAGTAATATTTTATAGTTATACCCAACTGATAAAAATAATTCAATATCCCCTCATGCCTAGGCCCACTAAAGGGTACAAAATAGGATGAGTAAATCTAGACCATGAAAGCAGCAAATTGTACTATTCACATACCAACTATAGGTGTCTCAATATTATCTGGATGTGATACCATGCAGAAATTTATTAGTAAGAATGAAAAAAATTAAATAAATGAGTTTAGAACCTATATGTTGTTAAAAGTTAGAGCATAAATGGAAAATTATACAAATCATTATAAGTAGTACTTAATTATAGCCAGGCTAATTGAGATAATTCAATACAATCCCCTACCTTCTAGGTTTGCGAAGAGATGAAAGGAAAATCAAGTATATATAATATCTATCATAATATTTAACATAATTAGTGATATATGTTTAGGTAGATCTTTTTTTTTTCTTTGTCCTATCTTGTGTAACATATTCTTACTAGTGGGATGTTAACATTATACAAGGATAACAAATAAGTGAGTATGTATTATTATGAGTAATATGATAATGTATATTAGGTAAGATAAACAATCAAAAGGGTAAAAAAAAAATTATTTAGGTCTGGAAATTTTATAAATTTATTTAATTAAAATTTTTAATTAATAATTTATTCAATTAAAAGAAAATTACTTCATCTCAAAGTCACATAATATTATCAAAAGATTTAAAAATTTTGGAACTTATAAATTAAGTGTATAAAATATATTCTTCAAAGTTGAGAGAGTAAATAATTTTGTCAATCAAATTAGGTGTCATACATATAGCATAAAGCATAAATGGGGGTGGAATGCAATGTCCTTTTTTCCAAGTTCAATTCATTAATACTATGTGGCAATGCTAAGCACTTAAAAGTTGGTCCACTAAAATTTTCAAGTAACAAAAATATTAAATATTTGGTCAAAACACATAAAAGGGGGCAATGTATATGCCATACATGATTGATATCTACTCCATAAAAGGATAAGATATGGTTCTGTTGTGTCATTATTGTATCTTTGTGTGTTTGGGATGAAAGACATGTACCAAAAAAATATTTGTAAAAAAATTATGACGCACCAAAGTTAGGTTAAATAGGAATTCCAAAACAAACTCAGAATTTGATGAAATTTAAATTCCAATGTTGTCATAATCTAGTCATGCTTTTGTGTTAGGAATTAGAGATAAATTTTTGGGTATTTTTGCACCTTCAGAAAAAATAAAATAAAATAAGTTCAAAGGAAGAGCACATATGATAACTATGGTAGATAGATTGCTAAAAAAATAGAATCCTTGTTTCTTATACCAATAATTTTTTTAGGCATTGTTTGTAAACTTTCTATAGAGCACATATAATTTATTTTTCTCTCTTATTTTTTTTTCTCCTAATTATGTTTGACAATTTTTCCTTGAGAAGGAAAAATATAGAAAAAAAATAAATTTTATTAATCGAATGAGGACTAAAAGCAGATTCAAACATAGTTTATCGCTTCAAAAATGAAATTGAAATTAAAGAGATTTTGTTTTAGAGTCAAAAAATAATATTTAATAATTACATGAGTAATAATTAAAAAATTTATGAACTAAAAGAATAATATGTTAATCATTTGCAGATAGCATTTGTATATAAAAAGTAAAGTAACACTATTAATAATTAATTTTTTATTTATTGATGGATTATCTTACCTAACTATAAAGTATTACTTATAATGGTTACGACAATTCTTATCTCTTGAGTTAACTTTTAGATGAATTATATTTAAAATCCATTTACTTATCTAATTTCACATGGTATCATAGTTTAATTTTTCAGGTTCCTCCAATAAGTCTAGACTTAAAATGAGGTAGAATGATCTCATACCAACTAACTATAATTATAAACTACTATTTATAATAGTTTGAACAATATTTTTCTCTTTTACAAGTGAGTTAGATTTAAAGTTTATTTATTTACATAATTTTACATCTATGTTTGGTTAAAAAAAGAGAGCAGTAGTTTGTTATTTTATGCGTACTTTGACCTATTATTAGATTAACCATTTGGCATATAAATGGGATTGATGATTAAATTAAATGTTCATTTTAAAACATTACCAACATTCAGTTAAATATTAAAAAAAATCCATGAAGGTTTATAATTTAGATTTTTCTCAGTAATCATAATGAATTTTGGAGCTATACTGGCTTCAACTTTAAGAATATATTTATGTATCAAGCATTTCACATGCCAACCAAAACTATGGGTCAAAAATCAATTATAAGTCTAACTCAAATATTATGAATGAATGGCGTGTGGAAAGACTGAGGAAATTCACATTCACACCAAAAACAGTAAGAGGATTGGGATTTGAAAAGATTGAGATGTTATCGAACTAAGAAGGACTATAGCAACAACCCCAAATTGCTTAAAGGATTAATCCACTATTTCCAAAAATGGACCTCAATTATTTCTATATCTTCAGGTGGGTTTGTCCCCTAGGAGGTTGGTATGTCCCATCAACTCTTTCAAATATTGCCCAACCATTTCAAAATTTATATATGCTTCAACACCAAGCATTTTAACTAATGCCTTATGGTTCATCATTTTCTCTTCATTTTGCCTTATAGAAACTCTACAAAAATACCCACATTTGCCATTTTTAAGCAAGCAAAATTCAAAATGACTTGGCTTTTGATTTAATGATACTTGTGGTTCTCAAAAAGTTCCAAGCTAAATCTTTGACATAAGGATTCTCATATTAGTTTTTATTACTTGAATTTGAATCCTTGAGTTGGTCTATAGTGGCACCAATCAATGAGCTTTTTTTTTTTTTAGATGAACTAGAGCCCACATAATCACATAAAATCTCACAATGTGACTGAGAGAAATGAGGTTAGGCCATCTGCCCGAAGAATAATTAATTTCAGCGTGAAAAGATTGATTGTCATGGAAAGATTCAAAGACAGAAATCCAAAAAGTGGAAAGTTTGAATTACGTGCTACTAATTAATTATTCCAAGAGATGAGATTAAATTAGATTTAGCAAGTGAAATCATACACGCATGGACACGTGTTCGTAAGGCATATAATTCCTTATTCATTATAAGCTTTTAGGTATGCAACCTATATATCGACTATGGGGTGCAATTTTATTTTATTTTTTTATACTTTTAAGTCCATGCTCGACTAATGAACTTGTTACCTGGTCTAAGAAGGATGGAGGTCGTGGTTATTACTATTGCCACTGATCTTAAGAGATCAGATTCCCATCCTATATCAGGAAGAGTTTCCTTGAGTTACATATTAATTCCTGTAGCTCATATAAAAAATTATTAGTGAACTAATGAGACTAACATATGATAAAAATCAATCAGACCAAGTTAGATATCCAGCATGTAGTAGATAAACAAGAAAGAAAGAATTTCAACAATTCAGTGCAATGACAATATGATCAATTTGATTGAATTAAAAAGCAACCAACATATCATCAGCAACAGAAAAGAGGTTTAAGAAAGAGCCAAGATTAACAGGAAAATAATGCAAAAATACAAAAGGTAAGAGAGAAGCAACTTTAACTATCTTTATACTCACTTTGACATTTGGATTGGAAGAGACCAAGAAAGGAAAAAAATATGAAAAAAAAAAAAAAAAGAGATGGCTTTTACCTGGGTACTGAAAAATTTTCCTATACGGCTATTTCTTGAATGTGTTTATCACTATTTAAATGTGATGCAGTTTATGGATTGATACACCATATACAGTCTGAAAATGCTGATTAAAACATGTTCATGTGGTCCTTGACGACAACATATGGGAACATTGAACATTCCAAGACAATCAAATATCACCGTCGAAGCCTCTTTACATATCCTCAAAATGGCCCTCATGGGCACAATTGTTGGTCACTCAGCACCCATCAACACCACCACAATCAGGACAGATAAGGCGAGTTTGAAGGGGGGGCGTGAAAACTACATCTCAGTTTCCATCGATCCATAACAATCTCTTATTATCATCATTCCTTAAAGCACTGTGTCTTCCTTAGCTAAAACAGTGCGGCATACATTAATTAAGCCATTAACTCTCACATCTTGGTTTGTCACTGTCAGATACTAAATTATATTGCCTTGCTCCAGTTAATTATATCATTTTCTTGATACCCCACCATATGAAAAGAATTAACCCTTATAGTATCAACCCTTTCAGGACCTATCGACAAATCCTATTTGAAGGCCTATCACTAGATATTACTTGACTTGCTTAATACGACTGTTAATAAACTAAAATATTGCAGGGATCAGGTATTGTCAGATTTCCTAATCAACTGATTACCCACAAGTAATTCATTTTCCACCAGTGCTACACTATCAAAAGTGAATCTAAGTGAAACTTCCTGTTAAAGACCGTCTAAATGTTAGCTTTAGTCCTCCAAGCCAAGCAGATAATGGTAACATTGAAGAATCACAATTTGCTCAAAAGTCATATCCTCAAAAAAAAAAAGTTGCATTTACTCAACAAATTCAACTGTAATTCCACATAGTATCAAAACAGTTCTCGTGCGCTCTAATCCTAGAAAATAAAATGTAAACATAAAAAAAAATGGAAGACTTAAATCTGTCATTGGAACATGTCATGCATTTAAAGAGTTAGTTAGAAGTTGAAGGGGAGAAATTTTGCTTAATCTAGAAGCAATACGATAATGTTTTGCAAGACTTGTTAGAGTTTTTTAAGTCCCGAATAGCATTTGATTTTGTCAAACAAAGAAACAGCACACATTTTGCAATCATTAGACTTGCATCTGCATACTTGAATAGAACATAATCATTATTCCAATGCTGATTACAGCAGCTAAGCCTGCCTAACTTGGTCCACTGCAGCTAGAACCGGCAATTTTTGACCCGACCTAAAAACTCGGCTCCAACCTGCCTGAAAAAACTTAACCAGAATCCAATCCGAAATCTGATGACCCAAAATCAATTTGAACCCAAAAAATCTTTGAATTTCACTTTTGAAAGTAGGGTTGACATATGACCCGCCTGAATAACTCAACCCCATATTGAAATACCCCCCTGAATAACTCAATCCCAGATCCAAAACTAACTTGAAAACAGCGACATGAAAATGACCCAACCCGATTGACAGGTCTAATGGCTTCACAATCACATTTGTTTACAGCTCTTCATCAACTCCTAAATTTAACCACTTTGTTAAAATCAAGACAAGCTTTCAACAAAAGAGATACAGTATCCCATCACCGATTTAACTTTTACTAAATATGTATGAGGACGTGAAGTACAGCTGTCATGGAAGAGAGTTCTCATCTGTTACAGGCTTTCTGTAGACAATACTTTAGGTCTGATGCACCTGGGAGAAATAAATACAGGAAATAGAAGCCCTGGAAGCATACCATTGATATGGCATAGAATTTTTTTAAATGTTGCCTAAATTTGTAACTCCAAATTAACAGGGAACATTTCGTAGTACTTTTCAACCATTGATCACATAATTCTTAAATGTTGTTGCTTACACAGTGACACATAACATAATTTAAATTTGTCATAAATTAAAATCTTTAGGTTATTACATCTTCTGGGGCATCAATCGCTATGAAAGAAGCAAATGAATCAAACAAAAAACTTTGTTCTTCCTTAAGTTAGCATATAAACCAAACACGTAGCATCCTGAAAAAGTAATTATTCCCACTCAGATCAATTCATCTGTTTTAGCTCATCATAGTTTCATTATTAGCGTATCTCTAAGCAAGAAAAACTTGCAATTTAAAAAGAAAATGCAAGCTCTTGATTTAATCAATTACTAACAAGCAAATTAAATTTAAACGATCTGCTTGAGCGTGACACAACAATTGCACAGTGGAGAATACACCATAGCAATTGCAAATGCTGAGTGCAGATGAAACCAGGAACTATTGATTGAAATTTACCACTCCAAACAGATAAGAGTTGCCAGAAATTGTGCACTAAACAGTAACAATTCAAATAATCTAGCATTATTATCATGAGATCCTTTCAAATAAGTTGTTAATCTTATAGGTGATTAATTATCAATCAAATAAGTGTACTTTCATAATCTTATAGCAGGAACAAGGATACAAGACCCAATTCACAAAATAAAACAAAAATTACAGATATAACCATATACACAAATTTGATACAAGCAAATAGGTTCCCATAACGCTAGAAGCCATCTAATTGATTAACTTACAAGGTTCAGCAATCATGACGGTGATAGGGAGTCGCTTAGCAATTTCCTGCCAAATTGAAGAAATTGTCAGCTTATGACTCTAAACTGAAACTTAAATTTTTATCACAAGGCAAACATACATTCTATAATAGCTTAGTAACATTCAAACCAACCTAGGTGCTGCCTCGCTAATTGTACTAGGCTATCATTGAATACTCCATATACTCTCCACAAAATATAGTTACACAAATAGTAATCACAAATCTATATACCACTCATTCTATACATGACTAATTATGAGGGAAATGCTAGAGAATTCTTTAGCAAGAAGAGTCCAGAAAGTTACTCTAGCATCATCTAGACAAGAAACAGAAAAAGTGAGCCAACACCCTTTTTTTTTACCAATGAAGAATTAGATAGATACTTCCATTCACCTATGCATCCACAAAAATTTAGAAGTCAACACACCTCTCAACTGTTATTTTAATCATATCTCCATCCTGTTGAGGCCCAATACCCAAACTTGATAAGCAACACACACCTACATAAGATAATCAGGACACTTAAAGGCAACATAAACCTTATTTTACATTACCCTGCTTAAACACCATGTCCTTAACCTATCCAGATATATTCAATTGAAGTACACAAAATATCGCTAGTGCCATTCCAAGTACATGACCGAAGGCCAATCATGAATGCAATTTTCTTCTGAGAGTTTATATCTTTCACTGAAAGGAAATGAGAAGGTAATCCAACACATTCACTCTATGAATGATTACCGATCCTTATAAGTAACCCCAGTATAGATTGACCATAACAATTCTAAACTTTTCACAAATTATAGTTAACAAATCAAGGAGGACCACCAACATATTGAGCTGATACGAATAAAGATTATAGGAGTTGTCCATTTTGCAGGTCTAACAGAAAAAAAAAAAGTGTAAAAGTGGACTCTAGCCACCCTATACATTCTGTTTGTATAGTACTTTCTTATCCAGAGATAGAGTCTAGCTCAGAAAAAACATTCTAAGACTATCAGCATAGTCTAACACCTGATTCTAAAGGAACAATCGAAAACCATCAATATAATACTCAAAACATAACCATTGGGTTGGAGCTGGTAGGGTTTTTCTGAACTCAATGACATACAAAAAGCAACATTGTTAGGCTCTACATAATTGCATTGAACCTAATGGGAGAGTGTCACTGGAGTTTGTACTAAGAGCATGAAGTCCAAATAAATTCCTCGTTTTAATTTTTCACCTTTCCACTTTGTAACAATTATAACTGCAATGGATTGTAAATTTCAAATGAGGCTTTAATTAACTACTCTTGTACTTTTTCCTCTGCCTGTCCCTCTGAAAAACACAATGATGAAACCGTGCCACAAAAGAACACATTACAGGCATCAGATGTACCTCAAATAGCTGATTTATATTATCTGCAGTCTTTGCAGATGTCTCAATGAAGAACATCCCATTATTGTCAGAATAGTCCTTTCCATCCTTCAAGAAAGGAACGACATGTTAAATCACAATAATAAAGCACTTTCGTACTGATTATGCATCATGGGTCAAAGCACTCACTTGAACAGGTACTTCTCGATTCTCATGAAGATCAGCCTTGTTCCCAACTAAAGCCATAACTATATCAGGGCTCCCGTGTTTCTGTAGTTCCTGTAATATAATACATAACAAATATAATTTCCACACACAAAGATACCACAAAACATGCCTGCAGTGCAAACATTAAATATATAAGACATAATTACAAGCAGTTTAGATAACCCTATGACAGGAACCTTTAATCAAGATCAGGAGAAAAATAATATCAAACAAAGATAATATTTTCAGTCTCAAAATAAAATCCAACTAGTGAACGAATTACATACATGTTAGATTTGCAAAACTTTAATGTCAAGTTTCCTTTCTTCCCTTTGCAGTTGCCTATATGCCACAAAATCATTTTAAATAACAGCATACTAAAAACTCATCTACAAATTTTTTTTGTCCCTCCCACAACCCAATCTAGGTCTCTAGCACGCATGAAAAGATAAATCAGTTCAACCCAATCTAGGTCTCTAGCATGCAAGTTTTTTATGTTTAATTTCCATAGAAAACATGAATCTGGATATTATTTTAGTCAAAAAGGTAGAATTAAGCAAGCATGTTTTTTAATAAAATTCCTTTCATATAATAATTGAGAACTCACTTTAGGTGAATTTCTCATATATTTTCCATAGACATTTCGACTTTGCACTTAAAAGGTTTTTATGGATATCCATGAACCTAATCAAGATTTATTAATCATTAAAAAAATAATAATAATTTACAACCAAATCGTAATCTGTCAATATCAAGTTACCATGAAAACATCAGTTTTAGCATGATCAATTTATCATTTCATGCATGCCCAAAAACCAAAATGTTCCAGCAATATCATAGCAAAATTAGCAGGTCCCAGATTACCTCCAACAATAGAGACTGACCACTACCGAATAGACAATAGAAATGGAGAAACCAAAATCATATTTCATCAACAATGAGACAATAACAACTTTCACTTAATTGTGCCAATCTATGTATTTAACTAATCAAACACCACTTTTATTTTCTGAATTTAATCTTTTAAATAATTTTCACACTTCAGTTCAAATTGTTCAACACATCCTTTGCATACAACTTCGCCTTTTTGATAATTTGTGACACCAACGAAATGCAAAAGCTGAGAGAGAGAGAGAGAGTAGGGAGAATAAAAAGTAGCATCAATCCATGTACCTTAACCCAATACTGTGCTTTGCTGAATGACGGTGGGCTTGTTATATCATATACAATGACTGCAACTGCAGCACCTCTGTAGTATAGTGGTGCCAATGCAGCATATCTGAGTAAGATAGAGGAAGCAATTAGAATTTCATAGCAAAGGTAGCATCTGTGGGAGGAAAAGGAAGAGAAGCAGGAAGACAGTTCCACCTAAGAAACGATTTAAGATTAACTTACACTGTAGAATTTAAAATGTGGAATTTTTTGCTCATGTCCAGGCCAAAATTACCTTTCTTGTCCTGCAGTGTCCCATATTTCAAACTTCACTGTTGTAGAATCTTGCAGAGCTATTGTCTGTGACAAAAACGAAGCTCCTATAGTTACCTGAAACAATAAAAAACACAACGAGTTGTTAAATTTTTCAAGGTATGTTTCCTTGCATTATGATTAACTAGAATATCAAAGATTTAAAAGATCAGATGTTTCGAGTAGCACAAAGAAATGAAATATTCTTCACCTTGGATGTTGGATCAAATTGACCACGAACAAAACGAAGAACAATACAGCTTTTACCAACACCAGAATCACCTAATAATACCAGCTGTCCACAACAATTGAAAAATGGTCAGCTGCATTAGTTAAGAAAATGCTGATATATCTAGACAAAACGTTTAAAATAATAGACATTCTTGTATGATTAATTGTATTGTCTTTTGATGGCTAGACATCTACCATATGTACTACCACATAAATGGAAGATAAATGTGCAAAAAGTTAATAGTTAGGAAACTAGACAAATGCAACTATGACATACCCAGATAAAAACAGAAAACAATGCCTTTGGTCTTGTAATGAATAACATAAAGCAAACAGTGAATGTTGTAGGATACGCATTTTAAACAGTAAATTTCACTCAGAATTCATATGCTTAGGCGAACTATTTCTCACCAACAAAAGACAACAATAAGATCAGACGCCATGTTCCAAATGAGTTTTACTTTTTCTATTACTTTTTAATTATTGATTGAATGAGGGAAGAAACAGATTAAAGAGTCTTTCTAGATGGTTGACAAGCATTTTGAGTCAGTCCCCAATTGAGCATTACAAAAGTTTCACCTTTTCACACTCACTACCTAATGAGCATACAATCTTATTGTCCAAACTATAAACAAGAACGAAAATAAAAGAAAAACCACGAAATTAAGTTTTAATATGTCATATCTAAATTGTTACCTTAACACGTAAATTTTTGGCATCAGTCACTCCGTTGTTCTCAGAATTGTTAATTCCAAACCGCCCAGAACTCCGATCTATAAACATTACCCAAAAAGAAAAGAAAAGGAAAGGCAAAATTAGCAACAGTTATATATTGGTAACCAAAGACAGCCGCTCATTCAGATGAAATTCACAAATCAGGCAAATTATGATATTTAAATCCGAAACCAAAATAACAATTCTTTAAATATACGATCATTAAAAGCTCATCCAAAATAATTAAAAATTACAAATTATACAAATCAGATAACAATACGAACATCGAATGATTGGATATGGACATCGATTTAATTTTCCAACAGCAAAACCCAAACCCTAAAATTTTAAAATTTGAATACCTCAAGGAATTAAAAGATACCTGGAAGAGAAGAAGAGCAACCCATGAGTTTCAACAGATGCACTAAAATATAAAATTACTGTATATACACTGTGTAAATTAGGGTTCAACGGAGACAGTTACAGATTTACAGAAGAACCAGTTTTCATGTGTAGAGAGACATGGACTTCGATTTTTAGCTGCTTTTTGTTCGTTGATTGTTTTTAAAATTTCTTGTTAATTCTTACACGTGTTAACTAGTATGACAACATATTACCTTTTTATTTTTATTTTTATTTTTATTTTTATTTTTTTATAATTAAACTTTTGTTATTATAACAGAGGAGACTGTAATTAAACTTACTTTCCACAATTTTATTCTACTTCAAATATAAAGAACATTACTTTTTATTACTATCGGGTGGAAACGGGTAAGATCTCGGAACTCGATTATATATTGTTTAATATTGTGGGATATTTTTATTATTTTAATGATAATAAATAATTAGATAATAAGAAATTTAATTATCTTTTATGTTCAAAGTGTATTAGACATATTATCCATTCCTAAAATCATAAATTAAGTTGAAAGAAAAAAATTAAAAATCAAAACATTCATAAAATGCAAAGTATCACGCTCGTGATTCAAAAAGTTATGCTCGTGACCCATGTCACCCTTATGGTGAAATATCACCACTCCTGTGAAAATAGTTATTCACGTCCGTGAAGACCGAATCACGACCATGAAACAAGTAAGCGCCAAAATTGTTTATTCAAATGTTCACGGCAGTGAAGCATTAACTCAACCGTGAAGATTGATCAAATCATGTCTGTAAAGATTTTGTCACGCCCGTGAACAACCATTGATTTTTTAGGTAGAATGAATCACGGTCAGAGTCACGACTTTCATTCACGCCTATGAAGAACAGTTACATCTGTGATCTTAGAGAGTGAAACTTGACAAATGTGAATGGAAAAATAGTTGAATGTCTATTTTCGCATTTAATGCACCCAAAACGACTATATTTGATATGGAAGTTTAAATACAACACATAAGACTTCAAAACATTAAGAAATATAATCTTTAATCTTTAATCTTGTATAGCCTTGTGCATTTATTTTGATTCAACAAATATTCATTATTTGATTGTAAAATTATTGTTGCCCAGATATTAAACCAAGAAGGTGGGTTGAATTGGATATTAAAAATTTAACTTTTAAGTGTGGAAAGAAAAAGTTAAGTTTAGTAGGGATAGGAAGAAATTACACAGCAATTTTTATAGAGGTTCAGGTGTTAACAAACCATACTCATCTCCCCAATCTCAATTGGGAGTTTCACTAATACACTAAGTGTTACAATGGAGTTCTATAAGCTCACTCCCAACTATGGTGTTTCTAACAATGGATCACACCTAACCCAGAAATCCCTTGTATTTTAATGGCTCACAAAAGAAACCAATTTCTTGTGTTTTAAAGGCTCACACAAATAACCCTTACAAGTGTTCTACTCTTAACCCAAAATACCCAAACTCACTTGAGTAGTAGATTACAAAGAGAAACACTTACAAATCTATAATGCTCAGAGAATGATGAGCAAAAAGATTTTCACAGAGAATAAATGTTTGTTTTGAAAATATCAAATGCACAAATGACTTGCAACAAGATTTTGATCCAAAGTATTAGTTATTCTCTTATTCTAGATTCATAAATAACTTACATTTATACTTCCATGGCGAATTATAGCCATTTGGTTGCATTTAATGCGGAAATAGCCGTTGCACCAACTCTTATTTTTGCACTTGACATGTTTCTCTTTCCTCTTTCACGGTCGTGAGTATGAGTGTCAAGGTCGTGACTGTTCTTCAAAGCCATGACTTGAGTGGCGACTTTGGCCATGAAACATTCTGGAAGGATTTGAAGTGTTTGATCACATGCGTGACATTATCTATTCACGGGCATGAACATCCTTTATAGCCGTGGTCCAAGTAGTGACTCTGGCAGTGAAGCTCTCTGGAGGAATTTGTCATGTCTTCTCACGGGCGTGACTTTCTTTCACGGTCGTGACTGATATGATCATTCACGATTGCTATCATTTTTCATGGCCGTGAACTTTAAATATTGGATAGTTGGCGCTAAGCTTCATCACGGGCATGACATATAAAGTCACGGGTGTGAACATGTTATTTCTTCATTTTTTGTCTTTTTAAGATTAGTTTTCATTCTCCATTCTTGCTATCATGTTCCATACCCTGTTCAATAAACTTAGAAAACAAGTATGTTAAATACATTATTGTTATTTTATTTGTTAGCATCAAAATGACGGAAATACCCCTCAAGGTTCAACAACTATAATTGCTCATAATTGTTGAGCATTTTGGTTGGTGAGTGTTTTCTACTGGTAATCAATTACTCAAAAGTGGTTTTGAGTGAGTTGGGTTGTGAGTGAAACACTTGTAAGGGTTTATTGTGTGAGCCATAAAAATATAAGGATTTGGTTGTTGTGTTAGCCATAAAAACACAAGGATTTTTTTGGGTTAAGTGTTAGCCAAGAGAGAAACACTATAGTTGGGAGTGAACTAGAAAAAAACTTAATTGTAACACTTCAAGTATTAGTGAAACACCCAATCAAGATTAGAGAGAAGAGTAAGGTTTGTTAATACTCGAACCTCTATAAATCTTGTGTGCATAATATCCTTCTTCCTTTCTCAATTTATTATTTTAGCATATTCCTTCAAACAAAATTTTAATTGCCAACCAATTCAACCCCCTCCCCCCTTCTTGGTTATTGTTTTGGGCAACAATTGGTATTAGAGCAAGTACTAGCAATCAAGCCTAAATAGCACTAGTAACGATCAAACTATGGCCAACGAAGGATTTCATAGTCTCAAGCCCTTCTTTGATAGAGCTAACTATGCGAACTGGAAATTCAAGATGGAAATCTATCTTGATAGTGAAGGACTAGATGTTTAGGAGTTCATTCGAAAAGAATTGCCACCTCCAAAAAGAAGGAATTCTAAAGGAGGAGAAGGAATCACACCAAGGGATGAATGGACATAAATTCAGAAAAGAGAAAATGAAAAGAACAAAAAAGTCATGACTATCCTAATCAGCTCTCTATCTCTTAAATAGTGTGGTAGGATTTAACATTGTCGTACCGCCTATTCTATTTGGAAGACTTTGGAGAACAACCATGAAGGCACTAAACAAGTTAAGTCCAAGAAGGTTCAACTTCTTGTCACAGAATATGAGTTCTTCAAAATGAAGCCAAATGAGACCATAATCAAAATGACAAATCGTCTTCTTGCCATTGTCAATGGCATGAGGAAGCTTGGAAAACACTATAGCTTGGAAGACATAAATAATAAGATTTTGAAGAGTCTTTCAATGAAAGATTATGGCTCAAGAGTTGTAGGCATAGAAAAAGCAAATGAAGACTTAAGTGTGATCCCCATCGATGTACTAATTGGCAAACTTCTCACTTATGAGATGGCTCTAGTAAGAGATAAAGAAAATGAAGGTGAAAAAGAGAAGAGAAAGCCAATTGCACTCAAAGCATTAACTTTCATGCCTATATATGAAGATCTTCTAAGTGATGAAGAAATAGTTGATGAAGGAGATGAGCAAATAGCCCCATTTTCAAATAGGATCAAAAAATTGATCTTTAACAAATATGGTTCAATCAAGAACTATAAGCAAAGAACTTCAAGGTTCAGTCCTAGAAACATCTCGTCCAATAAAGGCAAGGAGGAAGTAAAGTGCTATGAATGTGAAAAGAAAGGTCAGATAAAATTAGAGTGTCTCAAGCTTAAGAAGTACAAGAGGAGACCCAACAAAGAAGATGAAGAAAAGGGTCACAAAGCCATTTGAGATGATGACTCCTCCTCATTCATTGAAGAAGAAGAGGAATAAGAGGTGGCTAACTTCTGCTTCATGGCTATTGAGAATGACCCCATTGATGAGGTATGCTCTATATCCCAACATTGTGATTATTTACATGATTTAATTGATGATAATGATATAGTTGAAATCTTAAACCTTGAAATAGAAAGATATAAAAAGAAACTAGATCTTTATATAAAGAATAGTTCAAAGCTTAGAAATGATTTGAATGACATTCAAAAGGTTGTTGAAGAGCTAAAAACTTCAAATGACTTTTTAAAGAGATCATTAGATGAAATTTCTTAAAAACCCTCAACAAATTCTCTTTTAAAAGAAAATAATGCTTTGAAAAACGAAGTTTGTTAACCTTGAGGGGTATTTCCGTCATTTTGATGATAATAAATAATATAGCAATATTGTATTTAACATACTTGTTTTTGTAAGTATATTATACAGGACATGAATTAAAATAGAAATAATGGAGAATTGGAAGAATAATACTTGAGAATCAAAAAGCAAGAGGTAGCATGTTCACTGCCGTGACTCTAGGAGTCACTCCCGTGAAGCCAACTAGCCGTTACCAAGAAACCAACATTTGAAGTTCACGACCATGAAGGAAAACCAAACCGTGAAGTAAGCATTTCAGTCACCCCCGTGAAGAAAGGTGTCACTCCCGTGAAGCTTCATGCAAATTTCATTCCAGAGAGCTTCACGACCAGAGTCACCACTTGGGTCACGGCTGGGAAGATGTTCACCCCCGTGAAGGCTTCATTCAATTTCATTCAGAGAGCTTCACGACCAGAGTCACCACTTGGTTCACAGCTGGGAAGAGTGTCACGCCCGTGACTAATTAAAGTCACGCCCGTGACTCTATATGTCAAAACATACCAGAGAGCTTCACGACCAAGGTCACCACTTCAGTCACGGCTTGAGAAGAACTGTCACCCCTGTGACAAGCATATTCACGCCCGTGAACAATGAAAGAGAAAAATGTCAGGCGCGATTTTTTGGTTGGTATAACGGCTAGTTTCTTATTTAATGCACCCTAACGGCTATATTCAGCCATGAGAGTATAAATGGAAGTCATTTATGCATTAAGAAACAAGAGAATGACAAGAAAAACAAAAGATTAGCATATACTTCAAATCACAAGCTATCTTGTACTTTTATACTTTGAGAATTAATTCATTCTCTGTAAAAATCTTATTGCTTCTCATACTTGAGCAATAAAGATTTATAAGTAGTTATCTCTGTAATCTTTACTCAAGTAAGCATTGGGTAGTTCTGGGTTAAGAGAATAACTCTTGTAAGGGTTAGTTGTGTGAACCTCCAAAACACAAATTAAAAGGTTGTTTGTGTGAGCCTGTAAAATATAAAGTGTAGGTTGTTTGTGTGAGCCTGTAAAACACAAAGTGTAGGTTGTTTAGTGTGGGCTATGGATTCGCAATAAAATAATGGGAGTCATAATGCAATTTATTAAAGACCTAATAAACATGCATTTTATATACATTCTAACATGTTCTATTTTACATCTAGGTTGCTAGAATCATCATCATGACAAGTGTGAATTTGCGATCGCTAATGGAATCAAATAAGTTAACTGGGCCCAATTTTTTGGATTGGCTAAGGAATCTGAGAGTAGTTCTCAAATCCGAAAAGATTGGCTATGTCCTAGATGAGGCACTCCCTAATCTCCCTACTGCTAATGCTTCTGAAGATGTTCAGAAGACATATCAAAAGTATCTCGATGATAGTGAGATGGCAAGCTGCATTATGCTTGCTACTATGTCAGCTGAGTTGCAAAAGGACAGTAAGTGTAACACCACATCTTATGCAATTGACCCTGTATCAAGTAATCATACATGACATACTGGAAAGGTAAAATACCCTATTAACAATAGTAGTAAAAATTTTTTTCATATCCTGTAATATAATTCAATGACTTTGCAAGTCTCATATCCTATAATTTCATTCAATGGCTTGCAAGTCTCATATCTTGTAATATTATTCACTGACTTTGCAAAGTTAACACTGAGGTTTTCACCACAATATAATATATCACATATATCAAAACATAAACTTTACACATAAATATTTTTGAGTTGATCTCATTTATACATTTTTAGACTCATTCCAAAATGACTATACATATTCAAGCACATAAATACAAAACACATATGACATATTTTTCATGCTTGTGTGGAATGCAAGGAGATAGAGTGATGAGGCTCGGCCGGTGACCTGTGCTCCATGTCTTTTATATGGTACTCAAAATGAGCTATCACTTTTTTTTACCTGAAAAATGATGCAAATTGATGAGTTACGGCTCAGTGAGAATAATCATCCAATGAGCTCTAAAGTACCAAACAACTCATAGTAATAAATCACAAATCCAATATATACCATATATTTCATTCCATTCATCAGTATCACATATGTATCAATAAAGTTGAAACATATAATCATTACTCTTTATGTATGCAAATGCTTTGCTTATTTCATTTTGTTGTGACCAAGTTAAACAGACATTGCCCCGGGTTTCCATGTGAACATTTGCCATGTGAACATTTGCATTTGCATTTGCTAGCTAGCTTGATCATTTGTTTCATTTGCACATTTGTTGGGCCATAGGCCTCTTCTTTTGCTTTACAATATCAATTAACTAGTCACAACACCTTTTTAGTCCATATGCATATGCACTTGTATTTAAGCATCCATCAATCATTGTATCTTATAACATATAATATACATATACCACATATATACCTCAAATGCCACACATATACCTTGCATATACCATACATATACCATGTATATATATCACATATGTCAAACATATACTTCAAATATACCATAAGTATACCATTTATATGTACCACAATGTCACAAATTATCCATCATTACATTATCAAGGACCAATCATGACAATCATATGAATCACATAGCAAGCAACATTCATTTGAACTAAAGAATTCAATCGATAATCAGACTCACCGTTCTCCTTTGATTCCGACCCCTAACTTATTGTCTACCTGCTCCTTGTGAGTCTCCAATATGTTGCAAGCCTAATATTAAAACATAATCGATTAACTCATGATTAGGGAGACTTAATGTGGCTTAAACAAATTAATATGGATTGTTCATCTCAATAGTTAAGATATTTCCTATAAGGCAGTGTGACCTTATGGGACTGTTTAGCCTATACCGTTTTCTATACTTGACCAATCAATCTCATTCTTATTAATAATTGACACTAACATATAATTATAGAACATATTAAAATTTCAGACCAATTGGATCATTGTACAATATTTGGTGGAAGTTCTAAGAGTGTTCTGTTTTCTGCCTTTAGGCAGTTTCAGGGTACTCATTTGGTTTCATCATATATTATAATATATAAGTCCTATTTCAATGCACCTTTACAGAAACTTATATGGGTTCATATGGAACATTTTTCATGTTTACAACTTTTATCACTTATGTCTCTAAGGTCTTCAAATTATAACAAACATTTTACTGGTCCAGAATAGAATTGGCTTCCGGACCAGTATGACTTCCAAAGGCCATAACTGAGTCTATACATAACCAATTAAGCTGAAATTAGTACCAACATTTATTTAAGACATATACCTATAATGCTTCAGTTTTGAACATTTACAGAATCTAGATCTAACAAGCTCAAAGTATCCAAACAAGTTACTGGATCTGCCCAGGGCACTAAGCAGACAATTCAAACTATGGAACAATCATGGTTCCACTCACCATAACTCAAAATTTACAAGCCAATGAACCTGATATTTGGTATACAGATACAAAACACATATATCTATAACTGTTATGTTTTGTGATACTTCAAATAATGACTTTAACATATTCTAAATCAAACAACACAGTAGCTAACTTGGTTAGGGTTCACACCCTGACCAGTTTCAGTAGAGAGAGTATTTCTATTCCTATACACCAAATAATAAAAAACTGTTTACATATCCATAAATATAAGATATAAAGGAACAACCTTTGTGTTTTAAATTTTTCCAGAATCAATTTCTATGTGCATCAAAATTGGATTGCAAATCAGAGCCTATTAATGAACCTAAGCAATTCAAATCAACCCTATAGCAATAAGAATTGATTACTTACCAAGAACGAACTTGCAAGGAATCAATTTTGTGAAAACCCTAGGTGAAATAAGGAAGAATTGAGTTCTAGAATGGAGGAAGATGAAGAAGAAAACGGGGCTGAAGTGAGGAGGCAGAAATGGGGAAGAAAGATGAAGATAAAGCCAACTTGTTTTTTTGTCATTTTCTCTTTTTCTCTTCTCATTTCTCATTTCTCTTCTCTTCTATTTCTCTTTTGTTTCATTTTCATTTTATTTTATATTTTTATTATTATTATTTACATATATTTATAATTCCACTAATTCACATAATAATACAACTTAATCATTTGGTCCGATTTAACTAAATTAACAATGTAAATGTTTACTAATCTTAATCTAATAATTTTTCTTACTTTAATTTAGTCACCTTATTCAATTTATTTCTAATGCTTTGTTATCATCATTTAGGTTATAAGGATACACGTGTGACTCAATACAATTGCCAAATACTAGGACACGTAGCTAGTGCGTGATATGAACTTGTTTCTAAGAAAATATGTATGAAATGCATGTGTTCAATTGAATTGTATGCAAGATTCTTATGTTCAATGAAATGCATGTGGGGAAGGTGAAGGATGTTACAGTAAGGCTGTGATGCTGGTGGACACTTCAAGTTCTAAAAGGAAGAACCTTAAGAAAAAAAAGAAGTCCATGAAGCCTAAGGGAGGCGTGGCCAAGAAAAAGGCCGAGAAGGCCAACTTTGTTATAAGAGTGCTCTAAAGGCAATCACCTTTAGCACTTATTGTACAAATTTATTTGATTAATAAAATGCCTTTTCATTAATTTGATGTTCATTTGATATATGAATTGATAAGTAATCTTAAATCAATTAATGAAGTCCTTGATACATAACATATCATGAAGGAAATCATAATGAGATCATGATATTGAGATTCTTATCATGTGTAATTATGTTAGTATCAAAATTATCCTTAGTCATAGGATTAATGAGATGAGACATTATTAATCCAGACAGATTAACACATGTTACACTCCTTGATTGGATCGAGTAGTAGATCTCATAATCTATAAACATGAGATGTTTAGAGTTAACATGTGGATGCTTGCTAAGTGTAGCTAAGTACATTGGATGACAAACTATGAGACAATCATTTGGATAATTTATTCAAATGTCAATGATAGTCTCATCATAGCAATGGTGCAAGTATACTTAGACTTGAGGTACTCAAGGATATCTTGAATATTGATTCTGTATTTTGACACTATTCCTTGTTGCCTCAAAGAGGTAGCTCATAGGGTGGTGATTGGATACAGCTTGAGGTATTCGAAGGTAATTCGGTAACCAACAAAGGATTCACCATTCTTGATAGAATGAGTGTATACCCATGGCCTCTTATTGTGGTCATTACTCAGGAATCTTTGGCCGGAGTGGAAATGTCATAAAGATAGTCTTCAATGACATATCTAATAGAGTAATGAGCCTCAAGGACAAGAACTAACAGTACTTGGACTAGACGTGACATAGTCAGTCTAGTGGGAGTTGACACATATCCATACTCTGAACCAAGTGGGGTATAGAATGCTGAAAGGAATACTTACACAGAAATTGTCTATGGAAAGGTTCGTAGTCAAACCACTAACTTTCCGGTCAATTAGGGGTCATGATGTGTTGCTAGACACCGCTCATGACCTACTTAAATTAATTATTAATTTAAGTGGCCAATATAACTGGGAACCTAATGGGTCACATGCATTGAAGACATGAAGAACGAGTAAAATGGTATTGGATATGATCCAAAATATGAGAGAATTATTTTAGGATGGATCGTGATGAGATCGCACGAAAAAATCGTTCGGGAGTGTCATGGGCCTGCGCGGGCTAGGCAAGCTGTTGGCCTGCCTTGCGCGCCTGCAGCTTCCCATCCGTTGGCCAACGACTGTTTTTAGCCATAATTAGGCCAATTATGGCCAATTACTATTCATTAGTTTCCATTTTCGACTTTTCATTTTATTTTGGAATTTGATTCAAATAGAAAAGACATCAAATAGACATGAAAAATATTTTTTGTGAAAAAAATATATTTTAAGACGCCAAAAATTCTCTCAAGAACACTTTCAAAGCGTAGATTATCATTAGAGACATCCTAGTGTGGATTATTGTGGTTTGCTACAACCCAACAAAGTGAAGATTTGAAGAACAAATAAAAATTACAAGGTATAATTTTTAACATTTACATTTATATAAATTAGTTTTAATGGTACAAGTATGATATTTTGTTTTGGGTTTTGAAAAATTTTATTTTTTGTTGCGTTTATTAATATGATTCATTCTTCAAAAACCTACATACCACCCCTAACTATATAGTAATCACCATTATTGTTATTATTGCACTTATTTAGTGGAACCACTAGATGTGTAATTCTCATCTACATGCACTCCGTTTTCGCCTCAGGAACCAATCCTACATGAGAAAAAAATAACTCTCACGTTGAATTTTTAACTTAGTGCTGTAAGCGTTATAAAAATAGTAAAATAAAGCTTAATTTCAATTTTTACTTATGATCATAGCATACCTTTCTAGAAAAACGGCAAACATATATCACATCATACATTAATATATTAGCAGTAAAGCACACATTCCAATTTACTTACCTATTGTGCACATAAACTTGGTCACCTAGACAAGACTTTATGGAGATACAATGGGTATCCCAACTTAAGAGTCATAAGAAAAGACACCTATTGTAAAATTATACCTTATGCATTTTAGTAAAACCTATCCCTATGTCTAGTAATCACATATGGCATACAAGTAAGTTAAACGAACTTGTTAACATTGATAGTAAATTTGTTTTTTTTTGTCATCACATCCATATTATCATTCAATAAATCTGCAAATCAATATATCTCACATATATTAAGACTTAAACTTTACATCTAAGGTTTACTAGTTGCATCCATTTACATATCATTGTACAACTCCGAGTAAATATACATGTATATTCACATAAATCCAAAATGTAGATGACATGATTCCATGTTCATGTGGAATGTAAGGAGAGAGTGTGGTGAGGCTTAGCCGGTGACCTGTGTTCCACGTCTTCTATATGCCAGTCAAAATGAGTTATCACTTTTCTTTACCTGAAAAATCATGTATATTGATGAGTTGCAGCTCAGTGAGAGTAATCATCAAACAAGCTCTAAAGTACCAAGCAACTCATAGTAACAAATCACAAACCCATTGCATTCACCATTATCATATAATTACGAGTAAAATTTAAACATATAATTACCAATCTTTACTTATGCTTATGCTTAGTTCATTTCATTTTTTTGTGACCAAGTTAAACAAACATTTCCTTGGGTTTCCATATGAATAATTGCCATGTGAACATTTGCATTTGCTAGCTAGCTTGATCGTTTGTTTCATTTGCACATTTGTCCTTGAAATTTCGGTTAACTAGTCACAACGCCTTTTTAAATCCTTATGCATATGCATTTTTAACTAAGCATTCATCAACCATTGTATCCTTATTACATATACCATACATATACTTCATATATACCTCATATGCCATGCATATACCATACATATACCTCATATATATCTCATATGCCACACATATACATTTTCTAAGATTTTCTAATTTATGTAATTATTATTTCTAATTAAATCTAACATATAATTATAACATACTCAAATTTTAGAGCAATTGGAGTATCATACAATTTTTGCTGGAATTTCCAATTGTGTTTTGTTTTCTACCTTGTTTCTGCCCTTTGGTAGTTCTACGGTACCAAATTGGTCCTTCATATCTTACAATATGTAAGTCAGATTATGATGATACTTGAGAGATACTTAGATAGGTTAAAATGGATTTTTTTTTTATGTTTACAACTTTTATCAATTATGTCTCTAAGGTCCTCAAATTATAAGAAATATTTTACTGGTTCAGAATATAGTTGGCTTCCAGACCAGTATGACTTATAAAGGTCATATCTTACTCTATACATAACATATTAAGGCTAAATTTTATCAAAATTTATATAAGACATAACCCTATAGCTTTCATGTTTTGGTAAATTGTATATTATATCTATAAAGAGCTCAAAATGACCAAACAAGTTGTTGGATCTACTTAGGGCACTAAGTAGGCAGCTTAAACTATGAAATAATCATAGTTATATTCACCATAACTCAACATCCATAAGACATATGAACTTAAAATTTGGTATACATATAGATAACACATGTAACTAAAACTTTCATGTTTTGAGATACTTAAAATAAGGGCTTTATCATATTCAAAATAAATGGGCACAGTAGCTAACTCTGCTAGGGTTCACACCCAGACCAGTTCCAATTAGATGCCAATATCTTTTCATATACACCAAATCTTGTAAAACTATTTACACATACATAAACCTAATATATAAAAAAATATGAATATTACTAGTGACTACTTCAAACGGCCTCTTGCCTAGTCATGGCAAACACCCTAGCCTATGCAGGGGGTTTAGAACTCTGACCTTCAGATTTGGTCACTCCTCTGCTTGTTGTACCAGTTATTCCTTTGCCTCTACCTTTGCCATGTGTCCCACTGGTAGGGTAAACCCTTGGTGCCTCAACTGTTGTCTTAGATACTCATCTGCCTCTACTGGTCTCTGCTAGTTTGGCTCTTTTTGGACAGTCTTTATACATGTGCTCCATCGACTCATAGAAATAACATGCTCTTGTGAGCTTTCTGCATTTGCTCGTATATTGTCTACCACAATGAGTACATGTAGGCCTTTGTTCAACATATTGGCTTTGCCCTCTGCCTGGGTAAAACAAAAGCCATTACACCACCT
The DNA here is from genome assembly GCA_023653625.1 of Triadica sebifera. Lineage (NCBI taxonomy): Eukaryota > Viridiplantae > Streptophyta > Magnoliopsida > Malpighiales > Euphorbiaceae > Triadica > Triadica sebifera. Next base: position 9,185,970 of record CM042898.1, on the reverse strand, counting down.
CTAGAGCTTGAGTATCCACCTCTATTACTCGACTATATTGGCACATATCTTTATCTCTTTCCTTGCCTTCTATTAGACTCTCTAGAAAATTCTCGTGTTGTTTTTAAAATTTTTGTTCTCCAGCTTCTTTCATTAATCTTTTAGCTCTAATTGCTGCAGCTCTGAGTCTGGTATAACTGTTTGGATCAGTAGTTGTGATTCTATTTTTGATCTCATATTTAAGGTCCTCAAACTTCTTACATTTGTCCCTTTCGGTAGAGACCATGAAGGTAGCATAGTGGGAAAGTTTGTTAAACTGCTCCTCATACTCAGTAACAGACATGTTCCTCTATTTTGGATTTAGGAATTCCTTTCTCTTCTCATATTTATATGCCTCGGGCATGTAATTATTTTGAAATTCCTAGAGAAAATCATTCCATGTCAAAACTGGTGGTTGGACATCACTATCTAGGATTGTCTCCCACCATTCATAGGCATTGCCTTGAAGCAAGGATACAATAAAATCAAATTTCTCATCAGAAGTGCATCTCATCATATTCAGCACCCTTTGTGTCCTTTTATGCCATCTATTTGCTTCTGCTGGGTCTGTTGTACCATTAAAATCAATTGCACCTTGTTTTCTCAACTTGTCTTAACGTCTTTCCTTATATATTTCAAGCCCCTATACTTACTATTCTGGGTTTTCATAGGGTACCTCTGCATGTGATGATTGGGATGCATGTACTAGTGCCTTAGCTCTTGGTGCTGGTTGATCTCTATGCCAATGAGACGATGCATCATGAGAATGAATTTTGGCCGGCCTTTCCTTCCTTAGTGAATCATGTCTTATGATGGCCCTAAAATACATAGAATTATGTCACAAAATAATGTTCAACACATAGGATGAATATGTTATCATGATCTTATGCAAATGCATGTTCCCAAGGAACCTGTCCCTACTTTGATACCAAAAATGTAACATCATAAATTATGCATTTCAGTAAAACCTATGCTTGTGTCTAGTAATCACATATGGCATACATGTAAGTTAAATGAACCTGTTAACATTGATAGTAAATTTGTTTTTTTTTAATCATCACATCTATATCATCATTCAATAAATCTGCAAATCAACATATCTCACATATATTAAGACTTAAACTTTACATCTAAGGTTTACTAGTTGCATCCATTTACATATCATTGTACAACTCCGAGTAAATATGCATGTATATTCACATAAATAAAAAAATGTAGATGACATGATTCCATATTCGTGTGGAATGCAAGGAGAGAGAGTGGTGCGGCTCGGTCATTGACCTATGTTTTATGTCTACTATATGCCACTCAAAATGAGTTATCACTTTTCTTTACCTGAAAAATCATGTAAATTGATGAATTGCAGCTCAGTTAGAGTAATCATCCAACAAATTCTAAAGTACTAAGCAACTCATAGTAACAAATCATAAACCTATTACATTCACCATTATCATATAATTGCGAGTAAAATTTAAACATATAATCACTAATCTTTGCTTATACTTATACTTAGTTCATTTCATTTTGTTGTGACTAAGTTAAACAAACATTGTCTCGAGTTTCCATATAAGAATTGCCATGTGAACATTTGCACTTGCTAGCTAGCTTGATCGTTTGTTTCATTTGCACATTTGTTGGGCTATAGGCCTCTTCTTTTGCCTTGCAATACCGGTTAACTAGTCACAACGCATTTTTAAGTCCTTATGCATATGCATTTTTAACTAAACATTCATCAACCATTGTATCCTTATTACATATACCATACATATGCCTCATATACACTTCATATGCCACACATATACCTCACATATACTACACAAATACCATGCATACATCACATATGCCACATATATACCTTAAATATACCATACATATGCCACATATGTCACAAATTATCCATCATCTCATTATTAAGGTCAAATTAGGGCAATCATATGAATCATATAATCACAAGTCAATTCACATTTCACATAGCAAGCAATATTCATATGCACTAAAGAAATCATTTAATAATTAAAATTATATTTCTCATTTGATTCCGACCTTTAACTTATTCTCTATCCCCTTCTTGTGGGTCTCCAATTTTTTGTAAGTCTAATATGGAAATATAATCGATTAATTTATGGAAAAAGAAACTTAATGTGGCTCAAACAAATTAATGTGCATAGTTCATATACATAGTTAGCATTTTTCCTATGGGGTAGTGTGACCTTATAGGACTGATTAGCCCATAATGTTTTCTAAAATTGTCCAATCTATATGATTCTTATTTCTAATTAAATCTAACATATAATTATATAACATACTAAAATTTCAGAACAATTGGAGCATTGTACAATTTTTGGTAGAATTTCCAATTGTATTATATTTTCTGCCCTGTTTCTGCCCTTTGGCAGTTCTAAGGTACCAACTTTGGTCCTTCATATCTTATAATATGTAAGTCAAATTATAATGAAACTTGGTAGACACTTAGATAGGTTAAAATGAAACTTTTTTTTTATGTTTACAACTTATATCAATTATATCTCTAAGGTCCTCAAATTATAAGAAACATTTCACTGGTTTAGAACAAAGTTGGCTTTCGGACCAGTATGATTTGTGAAGGCTATATCTTACTCTATATATAGCATATTAAAAGTAAAATTTTACTAAAGTTTAGATAAGACATAATCCTATAACTTTAAGTTTTTGATAAATTATAGATTATATTTATAAGGAGCTCAAAATGACTAAAGAAGCTGTTGGATCTACTTAGGGCAAAAGGCATGCAACTCAAACTATGGAACAGTCATGGTTACATTCATCATAACTCAACATACATAAGCCAAATGAATCTTAAATTTGGTATACACATAGATAACACATGTATCTACAAATTCCATGTTTTGAGATACTTAAAATAAGGGATTTATCATATTCAAAACAAACGGACATAGTAGCTAACTCAGCTAGGGTTCACACCCGAACCAGTTCCAATTAAATGCGAACATATTTTCATATACACCAAATATTGCAAAAATATTTACACATCCATAAACCTAAGACATAAATTAACAACTTTTATGTTTTAAACTTCTCCAGATTCGATCAATAAGGTCATCCATGTCATAGTGCAAAATACTGCTTCAACACAACCCTAACAATTCAAACCAACACTAAAACAATGGAGAGAATATTACTTACCAAGAACGAACTTGAAAGGGATGAATTTTCTGAAACACTTAAGTGAAATAAGAAGAAAAAGAAGCCTGAAATGGTGGAAGAAGAAGAGGAAACGAAATTAGAGTGAGGGAGGCAGAATGGTGGGAAGGAAGATAAGGTCCACCTCCCACCTCCTCATTTTTTTCATCTTCTCTCTTTTGTTTTTTCCTTTCTTTTATTTTTCTTTCCTTTATTTTTCTTTTGCTTCTTTTCATTTTTATTCATTAATTCAATCTAATAATTTTATTCACATAAATTTCAATTTTATGTCATCCTCAACTAAATTATAAAATAAATACGTGCAATTCAGCACAATTGCAAAATACTCAGACACATAGCTAGTGCATGCCGTGAACTTGTCCCTATAAAAATACATTTGAAATGCATGTGTTCAAGTAAAATATATGCCAATGCATATGTCCAAATGAAATGCATGTAAAAATGGATATGTGGGAAGTCAAAGATCTTACACTTATAATATCCCAACTAATAAGCTTATATCCTAGTTTGAACCGTATGTCCTAGTTGAAGCCATATGACCTTATTGGCATGCCAACAAGTCCACATAATTCTAGTCTAGGCTAATCTATGGGCTTGAACCCCGGTTTTCACACAACATAGCAGTAAAACAATATCACAAAATGTATCAATTTATAATATAAAATATTGTTAATAATAATATTATTAAGTTGTAAAGCCCATAATTAAGGCCTAATAAATAAAAGGGATTAAGAAAAAGTACGTGTTTAAGAGTTAGGATATATGAAGAGAGTTGAAAAGAAACAAAAAAATGAAATGTCATATGGTTCACGCCCGTGACAATGCTTTCACGATCAAGAACCATTGTGAGATGGAATTTTGAGTTTAAAGTGATTCACAACTGTGATAGTGGTTTGTAATGCCTCTAAACATCATCAGATATAAAATTCCAACAATTGTTCTTTCTTTCTCTCATGAAATAAACCAAAAAGTAAACCCTAGAACTCGAATGTCCTTCCCACTAGAGACAAAGTCTTGTGTTTTCTTTGATTTCTAGACCTTAAACACTAAACGAACACCAAATATCAAAGTTTAAACAAATTCTTGTGGAAAAGGAGCATAAAGAAGAGGTGTTATTGAGGAGACCAACCCATAAGAGGAAGAGTGGAGTCGAATCATTCTTCCCAATCGTGTTTCCTTCGATCTTGATAAGAAATCACATTTATCCTTTTTTTATAAGTTTTCATAATTTTTTTCTATGTAGAACCCACATATGGTAGAGACCCATTTCTATATGGGTTAGGATTTCAATTGAACATGAGTTTTTATGTTTATATAACCCTCTTTAAGCTTGATTAAGGTTATAATATGCTTTAGTAAGAGGTTTTATGAGATTAAAATTATATAAAAGGGTTAAGGTTAGGGTTTGAGCGTTATAGCTTTTAAAGGCTAAGTTTTGATTTATAGAAATTGATGGATATATGTTATATATGATAGGAGTTGAAAAAAGAGTTGGCGAAATCCACCAAAAGGATAAACAAGCTTAAGAAAAGCTTGGTGTTTGAGGCTCCATTAGAGGTATGTACATATATGCATTTAAATTCCAATTTTGGCATGTTGTATGTGTTCAATTTTTTGAATGCCTTAAATGCTAGTTGATATGAAAGTAAGTGATACAAAGAATGCCATGAGAATATGATACATGAATGAAAATGCTTGAAAGGAATTTTGTTAAGTATGCCATATGTGTTTTAAATGGAATGCCAAGTTATATACTTTAAGCTTGATTAAGGTTATAATATGCTTTAGTAAGAGGTTTTATGATATTAAAGTTATATAAGAGGGTTAAGGTTAGGGTTTGAGCTTTATAACTTTTAAAGTTTAAGTTTTGATTTATAAAAATTGATGGATATTTGTTATATGTGATAGGAGTTGAAAAAGGAGGAGGTGAAATCCACTAAAAAGATAAGCAAGCTTAAAAAAAGCTTGGTTTTTGAGGCTCCATTAGAGGTATGTACATATATGCATTTAAATTCCAATTTTGGCATGTTGTATGTGTTCAATTCTTTGAATGCCTTAAATGCTAATTGATATGAAAGTAAGTGATGCAAAGAATGCCATGAGAATATGATACATGAAATGGAAATGCTTGAAAGAAACCTTGTTATAAGTATGCCATATGTGTTTTCAATGGAATGACAAGTTATATGATGGAAAGGTAAAAGTAAATATTGTTGAGGTTATAAAAAAGGTTGTTAAACCATAAATGCATGAATTGGCATTAAGTGAGTTGATAGGATAATTTAGGTTGAAATATGTTCTTTTCGGTTTAAAAGTTGTTTTAATAAGTTTTAATGCATAATGTGATGAGAATATTGATAGGAAAAGGTTGTCATGGGACAATCATTAGAGCCTTGCATATGACTTGTAATGAATGATTCTCTTTAATGCTATTAACTGCTGAAAAACCCAAATTCACGCTTATGACTAGGTGTTCACGACTGCGAATCTCATTCCATGGATAAGATCATCTTGTACTATTTCTTCATGCCCATGAAGAATGTGAATAAAACGGACAGAAGCTTTCACGACTAAGTTCATGATTTGGTTTACATGTAGGGTTGCCCATGAATAAGACTGCACGGTTGTGAACACATAGTTCACACCTATGAAGCCTGCTTTAAATGATATATGTTGTATGTTTAATGGTTATAATGCAATGACTATGCACATACCTTCATGATGATATGTTAAAAGTATACTTTTATGAATATCAGTATACGAATGTTACATGATGAGTTTACATATGAACAAAATATATATGTTATAAGATGTAAATGCTATAATGAAGTATAATAAGATAATATGAACAAGTAAAACCCAGGCTCGATACTAGGACTAGAAGTAGGATATGTGGTATGCCATTAAGGGGATTCGGTACTATAGTGGTTATGATATAATGATTCCATACTCGTTAATATGGCTTAAGCTCTAGGAGTGGCATTGACTTGAGATGCCTCGACTAACACATGTTTATACTCGTCAATATGGCTTAAGCTTTGGAAGTGCCATTGACTGAGATGCCTTGACTGACAGGGTGACTTAAGCTCGGAGGTAGCCCTTTTTACAACCCATATCTAAATAGTCCTTATTAAGAGTTATTGGGCAATCATATCAAAGTGATTTAAGAATATAATGAAATAAAAAGGGGTTCAAAAACACAAGTATACAAAAATACATAGTATGTTATATTCTATTAAAAAGGAGTTATATGTGCTTTTTCCCTATTGATCATTGTTTAGTGAGTTACCGCTCCCATAAGGTAAGATATTTCACATTATATTATGATTTCACTATCATTCCATGATGTTTTATATGTTTTCATGACTTTGTTTAATGTATGATTGTTGTTGACTTTTATGCCTATATGTACCACTAAGCTTTTAGTAGCTTAGCGTGCGGGTGTAAACATCAGAGACAATAATGCAGACCCAACACGGGTCGGTGATATCATATGTCATACTTATTGTATTTTGTACATGGATGGGGATTTAGGTTGTTTACTTGCATACATGTCTTGTATTTTAAGATATATATGTAGCTTTTGTAAAAGCATGTATTTTTGTAAACATCAGGCCTTCTAAGGCCCAAACATTTTATATATATATGATGATGCTTTCTCTTGGATCAAAAGATTTCTCTATGGATGATTTTGTATAAGAGACATTGTAATATGGTTTCATATGCAAAGGAAGTGTTTATGAAAAAGGATTTTGAAAAAGAAAAGAAAAGATTTAAAATTTTACAGGTTTTTCTAGTTAATCCTGGTTAAGCGAGAGGACGCTACATTTAGTTAGTATCTAAGCTTAGGTTTAGGCATTTTTGAACCTATGGGGGTTAAAGGTTATCATGCATACATAGTACATCTCATATGTCTTTGATGTGGGCTTTTTCTATCGACTTGTAATAGTATAAGGTATATATGGAGCTACAAGCACATGATGTTGTCAAGAGCAACAGTTCTATCAATTCGAGAGCTACTAAGTAGTCTAGTGCTTTGAGTATACAAGGTTTAGGTGCTACCACAGTTCCTCAGTAGTCACTTTTGGACAAACAGATCTAGGTGATATACCGATCATGCAGTAGATGGCCAGTATTTTGCAACATTTGGCACATGCCATACCGTCGACACTGCCATAGGTAGCTCCATCGCCAGCACTAGAGGAACCAAAGATGAAGATAGATAGTCTCCAAAAGTATGGGGCCACTAATTTTTATGGTAGAGGTGAGGATGATCCCCTGTCGCTGCGTTTTGGCTAGAGAAGACCAAGAGGGTCTTCGAAGAGTTAGAGTTTGCTGAGGAGCATAAGGCCAAATATGCAATATCATTGCTTCAAGAACATGCATATGAGTGGTGGAAAATGGTTATGAAGAAGCCTCAAACCCCACATCCTCTGACTTGGTAGTAATTTGTTGTAGAGTTCAAGAAAGAATATGTACCCCGAGTCTACATAGATAAGAAGAGAAGGGAATTCATGAGTCTGCGGTAAAAGAGCATGACAGTTTTTGAGTATGTGAAGGAGTTCACATGGTATGGCCGATATGCCACTGGTCTCTATGTGGATCAGAGTGATAAATGCCGTCATTTTGAAGACGGGTTGAATGATGACATAGGATACCATATCATTTCTCTATAACTTGAGGACTTTTCAACACTTGTGTTTGCCGCTATCAATATAGAAAAGAGAAGAAAAAGAAAAGCAGAGAAGAACACTGAAAGACCTACAACTAGTATGGCATAAACTACTAGTGAAAGAGGCCGATTCTTTTTAGGATAGTCTCAAGGTAGGGGACATAATGGAGGATAGAGTCATACTTATTCTAGTTCTTTTAGGAGGGAACCACCTTCTAAGACTACATTAGCCACCGCCAGTACTCATACAACTAGGAATTTTGCTCCCTTATATAGGATATGTTAGAGGAATCGTAGAGGAGAGTGTCAGGTGAACATATGGGCTTGCTTTAGATGCAGAGCCATATATCACATGAGGAGAGATTGCCCTTTGTTGACAAATGCTACAACCGCACAGTCAATAGTAGTAGCACTGATTCAGAATAGAAACTAGTCATAAGGAGGTCGTGCAAGACCTAGCTAGACTATTTTAGAGATAGTGAACAGGCCAGAACCCAGTAGACCTCCGGCTAGGGCATATGTAATGAAGGCCCTTGAGGACCTAGGAGCCACATATGTCATAGTGGGTATATTTTCTTTTAATGACTTCGATTTATATGCTTTGATAGACCTAGGCTCTACACATTCTTATGTATGCATGAGCATGCCTAGTCAACACAGTATGATAATAAAGAAGTTAGAGTTCGAGAATGAGGTCACAAACCCTTTAGGCCATAGTGTAGTTATGAATCAGGTATACAGAAGTTGCCCTTTAGTTGTGCATAGGAAAGTGTTTCCCACATATCTTATAGAATTATCGTTTCATGAGTATGGTGCCATATTAGGTATGGATTGACTCTCACAGCATGAGGTAATTATAGACTGCTTGACAGTTGTTCTTAAAACTTTAGAACAAGAAAAAGTGGTAGTAGAAGGTGAGAGGTTTCCAAAGCCTCCTCAGATAGTCTCCATGATGAAGGCGCAAAAGATGATTCAAAAAGGATGTGAGGCTTACTTGGCTCACATGGTTGACACCAAAAGAAGAGTTCTAGATCTCCAGGATATCCCTATAGTAAGGGAGTTTCCAGATGATCTATTAGGATTACCATCGAATAGGGATGTCGAGTTCTCCATAGAGCTCACACTAAGCATAACATTGATATCCATAACACCTTACAGAATGGCACCTTCAAAGATGAAAAAGCTGAAAGCTTAGTTGGAAGAGTTGTTAGATAAGAGTTTTATTAGGCCGAGTGTATCTCCTTAGGGTGCACTAATTTTGTTTATAAAGAAGAAAGATGGGTTTATGAGGTTGGCATAGACTATAGGTAGCTGAACAATATGACTATCAAGAATCAATATCCATTACCTCAGATTGATGATTTCTTTGATTAGTTAAAGGGTGCATGAGTATTCTCCAAGATTGACTTGAGATCAGGTTATCACTTGTTGAAGACAAAGGAGGAAGATATAGCTAAGACAATTTTCAAAACTGGATATGATTATGAGTTTTTGGTTTTGCCATTCAGTTTGACCAATGCTCTAGCAGCTTTTATAGACTTGATGAATCAAATCTTCAGGCCATACTTAGACCAATTCGTAGTTGTTTTCATCGATGACATCTTGGTGTATTCTTAGTATCAAGCAAAGCATAATCAAAATTTGATAACAGTGTTGCAGATCCTCAGGGATCATAAGCTGTATGCTAAGCTCTCCAAATATGAGTTTTGGCTTGACGAAGTTGCTTTCCTTGGACACATTGTGTCAGCATATAACATCAAAGTTGATTTTAACAAGGTTAAAGGAATATTAAATTGGAAGCCTCTCGGTAATGTGACAGTAATGTGACTGAAATAAGGAGTTTTCTTAGTTTGGTAGGTTACTACATGAGGTTTGTGAAAGGTTTTTCATTGATTGCTTCTCCTTTGACCAGGATTTTGAGAAAATATGTGAAGTTTGAGTGGAATGACAAGTGTTAAGCTAGTTTTGACAAGCTCAAGTGTATGTTGATAGAATCTCCAGTTCTTACACAGTTATTTCCTGATAAGGCATATGTCATCTACAGTGATGCTTCTCACAATGATTTGGGGTGTGTTTTGATGCAAGAGGGAAAAATGGTTGCTTATGCCTCTAGGCAATTGAAGCTACATGAGAAGAATTACCCCACACATGATCTTGAGTTGATAGCCATTGTGTTTGCTCTAAAGATATGGTGTCACTACTTATACGGGGAAAAGTGTTTTATTTACACTAATCACAAGAGCTTGAAGTATCTTCCGACACAGAAGGAACTTAATTTGAGATAAAGGCTATGTCAGATAGTTAAGCTCATGAGGCTTAAGCTTCTTGGCGGCATAAGCAACCACTTTTCCCTTTTACATAAGAACACAACCTAGCCCATTGTGACTTACATCACTGTACACAATATAATCTTTTCCTAGAGTAGACTGAGTCAACACTGGTGCTTCAGTCAACATTTCCTTTAGTTTTTTAAAACCAACTTGACACTTATATGTCCATTCAAACCGGACATCTTTCCACAATAATCGGGTCAAAGGAGTTGCTATGGATGAAAATCCCTTCACAAACCTCCGATAATATTTGGCTAATCTAAAGAAACTCCTCACTTATGTCACATTTCGAGGTGATTTCCAGTTTAGAATAGTCTCAATCTTACTATAATCACCTCAATTGCCTTCTACTGATGCCACATGACCCAGAAAACTGATTGCTTCTAGCCAAAACTCACACTTTGATAACTTAGCATACAATTGTTTTTCCTTCAATGTTTGCAATGCCATTCTGAGATGCTAATCATGCTCTCCTCTGTCTTTAGAATATACCATAATACCATCGATGAACACTACTACAAACTGATCAAGATATGGCTCGAACACTCGATTGATCAAGTCCATAAAAGTTACTGGTGCATTTGTTAATCCAAAAGGCATAACTAGAAACTCATAATGACCATAACGATTTCTGAATGTTGTCTTTGATACATATGACTCCTTAATCTTCAATTGATGATATCTTGATCGAATATCTATCTTTGAGAATACACCTGCTCCTCTCAACTGATAAAAAAGGTCATTGATTCTAGGCAACAAATACTTATTCTTAATAGTCACCCTGTTAATTTATCGGTAATCGATGCACAACCGTAAGGTGTCGTCTTTCTTCTTTATAAATAACACCGGAGCACCCTACAGTGATACACTAGGTCGTATAAGTCCCTTATCTAACAATTCTTGCAACTGTACCTTTAACTCTTTCAACTTCACAAGTGTCATCCAGTATGGTGTAATAGATATAGGAATGGTGTTAGGTATTTACTAGATAGCAAACTCTATCTCTCAGTCAGGGGGTAACCCTGACAACTCTTTAGAAAACACATCTAGAAACTCACTAACAATAGAGATATCAACCAACTTTGAACTATTCTTTCTCGTATCGGTCTCATAAGCCAAGTAGGTTTCACATCCCTTATTGATGAGTTTTTGAGATTTTAGCACTGATAGAACTTTATCTGGATATTTTCTATTCTCACCCATCACCACTATCTGTTCCTTTAAATTTGAAACTCTATTCCTAATCTGCCTTCTTCCACAATCTATTATCACTCTATGACAAGTTAACCAATCCATTCCTAAGATCACATCAAATACGTGGAATGGTAGCTCTATCAGATTAGCTGGAATTTGGCTGTCTTGAATTTTGACTGGGCAACCCCGAAAGACTTTACTAACCTACACACTGTGCCCCAATGGGTTATTCATAAGGATCTCATATTCTAGAGCCTCAGGTTCTAAACACACTCGACTTGGTGGTAGTGTGCATGTGTATGAATGTGTCAACTCTGGATCTATCAATGCATAAATAAAAGAGCCAAAGAGCTTCCAATGGGTTCTCTCAGATTCATAATGAAGGCTATGAGTTTGCAATAAAATAGTGGAAGTTATAATGCATGTTTATTGAAGACCTAATATTCATGCATTTAGTACATTCTCTAATATGATATTTTTTTACATCTAGGAGGCTAGCATCATGTCATCAAACATGAACTTACGCTCAATTCTCGAATCCGACAAATTGACTGGCCCTAAATTCCTAGATTGGCTAAGAAATTTGAGAATAGTTCTCAAAGTTGAAAAGATAGCCTATGTCTTGGAAGAACCATTGCCCTCCCCTTCTACTGATAATGCATCTGTTGATGAATAGTTGGCATACAAAAAGCAAGTGGATGATAGTGAGTTGGCGGGTTGTATTATGCTTGCCTCTATGTCTCTCAAGCTTTAAAAGCACTATGAGAACATGGACATTAATACTATTGTGTATCATCTTAGGGAGCATTTCAATGAACAAGCTCGAATGGAGTGATAAGAGATATCCAAGTTACTCTTCCGCTCTAAGATGATAGAGGGGACTTCTCTAGTACAACCTGCATTAAAGTTGAATGGGTACATTGAGCGATTGGCTACCTTGGGGTTTGTAACAGATCATGAGTTAAGTATAAACTTAATTCTCCAAAGTTTGTTTGATAGTTATGCACACTTTATGCTAAACTATCATATGAACAATATATCCACTTCCATATCCGAATTGATCAACACACTCAAAATAGCCAAGCCATCTGTCATAAAATAGAAAAAGGTTGTGATGCTAGTGGACACTTCTAGTTATTCTAAGAAAAGGAAGGAAAAGTTAAAGAAGAATAAGTCCACAAAGACCCAAGGAGGCCTGAAGAAGAAGGGTAAATAAAGTGTTTCAAAAGGGGCTTGCTTCCAGGCAAGACTAGCCATTGGACGAGGAACTGTAAGACCTATATGGAGTCAATAAAGAAGAAGAAGGATAAGACATTGGATGCACCTTCTACTTCAGGTATTTATGTTATTGAGGTTAATACTATTTCTATTAATAATGCATGGGTATTGGATATCTAATGTGGTTCACATATGTGTATTGATATACAGGGCTTAAGGAACATTAAACAACTCAAGAAAGGAGAGTCAGACCTACGTGTTGGCAATGGAGCAAGAGTTGCTGCATTAGCTATAGAAACTTATGTATTGGTACCCCCAAGTGGGCTTGTTTTAGAATTAGACAATTGTTATTATGTTCTAGTTTTAACAAAGAATATTATTTATGCTTCTTATTTAAATAGAAAAGGTTTTCATTTGACTGTTAATGGCAATTGTTGCTCTATATGGTTGAATGATATCCTTTATGGGACTCGCACATGATGTAATTGGATTTACATTCTTGACATGTCTAATTCAATCCTCAATATAATTAATAAAAGACAAAAGATAGATAACCTAAAACCATCATTTTTATGGCATTATCGTTTTGGCCATATAAATGAGAGGCACATGATTAAGTTGCACAAGAATGGTGACTTAGGGTCATTTGATTATGAATCATATGACATTTATGAATCTTGTTTGTTAGGAAAGATGACAAAATCATCTTTTAGTGGAAAGGTTGAATGTGCCAGTGGGCTATTGGACCTTGTACATATAGATGTATGTGGACCAATGTTGATACACGCTAGAGGTGGTTTTGTCTACTATATTACTTTCATTGATGATTATTCACAATATAGGTATTTGTATATGATGAGATACAAATTTGATGTTTTTGAAAAGTTCAAAGAATTCAGAAATGAAGTAGAAAAATAACTTGGCAATAGTACTAAACGCTTATATCAGATCAAGGTGGTGAATACTTAAGTCAAGTGTTTCAAGGTTATCTAAGAGATAATGAGATTTTATGTCAAAGGACTCCACCTTACACACCACAACATAATGGAATGGTTGAAAGGAGAAATCAAACCTTGTTAGACATGTTGAGGTTAATGATGAGCTTTGCATAACTACTTAAGTGCTTTTGGGTATTGCACTAGAGACTTCTGTTTATATATTAAATAGAGTCCCTTTTAAGTAGTTGAGATATGGATTAACAAGAGACCTATTCTTTCTCACTTGAAAGTATGGGGTTGTCCTGCTTATGTGAAGCGGACAATGTTAGATAAGTTAGAAGCTAAGTTTGATAAGTGTCTATTTGTTGGATATCCAAAAGTGTCATTTGGATATCAATTTTACCAAACTTTGGAACAAAAGGTGTTTGTTTCAAAGCATGTTGTCTTCTTAGAGAAAGAGTTTCTTCTAAAAAAAAAATTAGTGGGTGCAAGATTGAACGTAATGAAGTTCAAGATGCTCAAACAGATGCAGATCAACTAATAGAGCCCGAATATGTTACTCATAGAGATGAAGTAACAACTACATCTTCTAAAACACAATAACTTCATAAAACAAGTAGGATATGCATTGTTCCTCAGATATATGGATTTCTCATAAGCGAATAGAATGACGTATTGCTTATAGAGGATGATGAACCTATTACCTATGATGAAGTTCTGAATTGTTTAGAATCTGATAGATGGCTAAAATCCATATAGTTAGAGATGGATTCCATGTATGAAAACCAAGTATGGACTTTGGTTTACCCATCTGAAGGGATTAAACCCATTGGGTGCAAATGCATCTTCAAGAAGAAGACTGATATGGAAGGTAATGTTGTTACCTATAAGGCTAGGCTAATAGCTAAAGGATATTGTTAAAGACAAGGTGTTGACTATGAAAAAACATTTTCTCTAGTTGCTATGCTTAAATCCATTAGGATACTTCTAGCCATTGCTGCCTATAATGAATATGAGATTTGGGAAATGGATGTGAAAACAACTTTCCTTAATGAAAATCTGACTGAGGATATGATACAATCTGAGGGTTTCACATCAAGTGATGGCAAAAAGGTATGAAAATTGCAAAGATCCATTTATGGATTAAAGCAAGCATCTAGGAGTTAAAACATCCGATTTGGTGAGACAATCAAATAGTTTGGTTTCTCATAAAATATGGATGTACCTTGTGTTTACAAGAAAGTTAGTGGAAGTGTAGTCATATTCATAGTATTGTATGTAGATGGCATACTTCTTATAGAAAATGACATCTCAGTTCTTCAATCAGTCAAAATTTGGCTTTCTAAGAATTTCTCCATGAAAGACCTTAGAGAAGCAATCTACATACTGGGGATAAAGATCTATAGAGATAGATCTAAAAGGTTGTTTGGTCTTTCTTAGTCTACATACATAGATAAGATGTTAAAGAGGTATAACATGGAACAATCCAAGAGAGGATTAATTTTTATGACTTATGGGATAACCCTCTCAAAGTTAATATGTCTAAAGACACAGGATGAATGGACATACATGAGTAGGATTCCATATGCTTCGGCTATTGGATCCATCATGTATGCTATGTTATGTACTAGACCTGATGTATCATATGCTCTGAGTGTCATGAGCATATATCGGTCAGATCTCGGTGAGGGGCATTGGGTGATTGTCAAGAATATCCTTAAGTACTTGAGAAGAACTAAGGATGCATTCTTGATTTATGGAGATGGTGAGCTTAAAGTAAATGGGTATACAAATGCCAACTTCCAAACTAATAAGGATGATTGCATGTCTCAATCAGGATATGCTTTCATGTTAAATGGTGGAGGAGTCAGTTGGAGGAGTTTCAAATAAGAGACGACTGCAAATTCCACAGCCGAAACTGAGTACATTGCAGCTTCTAAGGCAGCTAAAGAAGTAGTTTGGATAAAGAAATTCATCACAGAGTTAGGAGTGGTTTCCCGCATTGTTGATCCTATACCCTTATATTGTGATAACAATGGAGCCATTGCACAAGAAAAAGAGCCACGGTCTCATCAAAGATCCAAGTATGTACTTAGACATTACCATCTGATTTGGGAAATCATAGGTAGATATGATGTAAAGATAGAGAGTTCTCAGATCAGAATATGGCTAATCCTTTGACTAAGCCACTTCTCCAAAAGAAACATGATAGTCATGTACTCACCTATGGTATAATGTAAAAAGGGAATTGGCTTTAGTGCAAGTGGAGGATTGTTAGAGGGGTGCCCTAAAGGCAATCATCTTAGGCACTTGATGTTCTTATTTATTATTAATAAAAGAAACTTTTCATTATATGGTATTCATTACGTATGAATTGACATAGATCTTAAACCGTTTAATGAAGTCCTTGGTATTTAACATAGTATGAATGAATTTATGATGAGATCATGATGATGAGTATCATGTGCAATCGTGTTTATATCCAAATTATCCTTAGTCATAGGATTAATAAGATGAGACATTGTTAATCTAGATAGACTAGTACATGTTATACTTATTGACTTGGTCAAACAACTAATCTCATACGCCGAAAGCATGATATGTTTAGAGTTAACATATGGATGCTTGCTAAGAGTAGCAAGTATATTGGATGACCTGTTATGAGATAGTCATATGAATACCTATTCAATGTCAGTGATAGTCTCATCATAGTAATGGTACAAGTATCCTTAGACTTGAGATGATCAAGGTTATCGTGGATACTAAATCCTATACTTTGACTCCATTCCTTGTTGCCTCTGAAAAGGTCACTTATAAAGTGGTGATTGGGTATAGTATGAGGTATTCGAAGGTAGTTGAGTAGTCAATAAAGGATTTACCACTCCTGATAGAAGGAGAGTATACCTATGGCCTCTTATAGAGATCATTACTTAGAAATCCTTGGTTGAGGTGGACATGTCTTGAAGGAGGTCTTCAAGGACATATATAATCAGGGTAATGAATCTCATGGAAAAGAACTAATATCAGTTGGACTAGATGTGATGTAGTCAGTCTAGTGGGAGTTGACACACAGACTATGCTCTGAACTAAATGAGGTATAGTATGGTGAAAGGATAAATTGCATGGTAATTATCTATGGATGGGTTTATAGTTAGACTATTGACTTTTCGGTCATTAAGGGATCATGATGTGTTGCTAGATAATACTTATGATTTACTTTAAATCATATGATAATTTAAGCTGCCAATATAATCAGAAACCTAATGGGTCATACACATAAAAGGAATAAAGGAAATGTGATTTGGGTTTTGGATTGGATCCAAAAACATGAGAGAGAAAGTTGTGTGAAAGAGTTTCGTGTATTAAAGCAAAAGGGGTTATGTGTCATATGCACGTAATGGTTGTTGTGTACAATTGACATGTGTAGAGTACAATTCTATCA
The DNA here is from genome assembly GCA_023653625.1 of Triadica sebifera. Taxonomy (NCBI): domain Eukaryota; kingdom Viridiplantae; phylum Streptophyta; class Magnoliopsida; order Malpighiales; family Euphorbiaceae; genus Triadica; species Triadica sebifera. The sequence goes on along the minus strand of CM042898.1, from coordinate 9,168,957 downwards.
CATGCATAAGGATTCCTCACAGGCATGTGATGGTATAAAGGGATTTTGTTGCACCCGCGAGGATGCCCTTATGTGCACGACAACAAGGTCTTTTGCACAAGGCTGTTGTGCACATGACGACCCCTCGCGCGCGTGATGATCTATGATTATATAGAATTTCTTTCTAATTGGAAGACAAATGTGGGGTTTTAAGTGTCCAATCCTAATTATGATTAGAGGACATTTAAATACCCTCAAAAGGGCTCAGAAAGTAGAAGCCTCATTAGAGAAATAAATGTTATCTCTCTTCCATCTCTCTCAAAAGTTGAATCACCATTGCTAGCACCTTGGTGCTTTGATAACCCATCTCCTTCGAGGTTGTTTCCTTTGGTTCTTCATATAGATTACTATTATAGATAATCTAGCCTTGGATTCTTGTGGTTTGGAACTATCCAACTAAGAAGGAAGGCTCACAACTTGGAAGATTGAAAAGCTACAAACAAAGGTAATCAACTTCTTCCATATTGATGGTATGATATGATTTTAATGTACATAGGGCATTTCATAGTTTTTGGGTTTTGATAAATTTTATATTTTTGTTATGCCATGCATGAGATACATGTCCAAAGCCCAACAATGCTATACCCAATCACCACCTTATGAGAAACCTCTGAAAGGCAACAAGGAATAGAGTCAAAATATAGGATTCAATATCCAAGATAACCTTGAGTATCTCAAGTCTAAGGATACTTGCACCATTGCTATGATGAGTTTATCTTTGACATTAAATAGATATCCTAGTGATTTGTCTCATAGTAGATCATCTAATGACTTGGATACTCTAGCAACCATCCACATGATAATTCTAAACATCTCATGTCTTTAGCTTATGAGATTAGTTGCTAGACCTAGTCAAGGAGTATAACATGTGCTATTATATCCAGATTAACAATGTCTTTTGTTAATCCTATAACTAGGGATCATTTAGGAATAAAGATAATTATACATGATAGGAAGTTCACCATCATAATCTTTTCATGATTTCCTTTACGTTGTGTTACATATCAAGGACTTCATTAAATGCTCTAAGATCTATATCAATTCATATGCAATGAATAACACATAATTAAAATGCCCTTTATTAATAATATATGAGTACATCAGGTACCTATAGTGATTTCCTTTAGGGCACCTCTTTAACATTACAACTGTGCTTTCAACTCCATAGGTGCCATTCTGTATGGTTCAACTAATATTGGGGCCGTACCTAGAGTGTACTCTATAGAGAACTCTATCTTTCTATCTAGGGATAGTCCTGGTAGATTGTTTAAAAACTCTTTCACTATTGAGATATCCTTAAGATATATACATCCCTTTCTTGTATCAAACACGTGTGCTAAATAGGCCTGACACCCCTTCCAAATCATCTTTTGAGCCTTCATCATGGATATCACTTGTGTTGGCTGTGGCAACCTCTCACCTTGAACTACCACTTCCTCTTGTTTCAAGGTTTTAAGAACTACTATCTTAGATTGATAGTCTGCTAATCCAGATCTAATACGGCATCGTACTCATGGAATGACAACTCTATCAAATCCATAAAAAATATTTCCTGTGCACTTTTAAAAGGGTTCATGACCTCAATCTCATAGTCTAACTTTTCTAGTGTCATACAATCCTAACAAGATGTGCTTGTGTAAATATATGAATGTGTTGATCTGGGGGTCTATCAAAGCATATAAATTTGAATCATGAAGAGAAAACATACCAACAATCATATTTGCAGCCACATGGTCCTCTCTAGCCCTCACGAAATGGGCTTTGGCTGACATCTTGTTGGTTTACCATCTCTAACACAATGCCTTGAATAGGTCCAACTCTGACTCCTCTTGTAACAGCCATCCATCTAATCAGAATTACTCTTGAATAATTAGGCGGATGCTGCCGGTTACTGTTTTTTTAAAGCTGTGAAATTAAAACTTTCCTTACAAAACTACTTTCATATACCTTGATCCCTAAGGATCCATTTCATATACCATATTGGCCTTAACCAACTCACAATTTAGAAAAATACATCTTTATAATTAAAATACATATTCTTTAACATGCAAACTTATACAAAACATAAAACCCAAAACCATGCCATGTATAAAGAATGAGAATGATATGTATCACTGACTCTCCAAATGGGCACTTCTTCTCTTGAGACAACTCCTGCTATTCTTTAGGCTCCAACCAACGTGCAGAAAACCCACATGCTAAGCTAATGAAATCTTAGTGGTACATATAGATATAAAAATTCAAGCATGTAACTATAAAATTTATATCATGCCATATTATGCATGTTTATGAATACTATCATACCATAAGCTAAGGAAAGCTGTATTCACATCCATTTTCCACATCTCATAATCATAATGAGTAGTAATGGCTAGGAGTATCCTTATGGATTTAAGCATAGCCACTGGGGTAAAGTTTCATCATAGTCAATTCTTTGTCTTTAACGATAACCTTTAGCAACAAGTCTAGCTTTATACACATTAATATCCATATCAGTTTTCTTTCTAAAAACCCACTTGCACCCTATAGACTTTACCCTTTGGATGGGTCAACCAAAGTCCATACTTGGTTTTCATACATGGAATCCATTTCTGACTTCATGGCTTGAAGCCATTTGTCAGATTCTGAACAATTTAGAACTTTTTATTAGGTTGTAGGCTCATTATTTTCTTTGAGCAATACGTCATTCTGTTCACTAATGAGAAATCCATATCTCTCTTAAACAATATGTATCCTACTTGACCATTGAAGCACAAGCTCTTGAGCTTCAGAAGGTCGAGCTATTATATCATCTGTATGAGTAACAAGCTCGGGTTCAGGCAGTTGATCAGCATATGTTTAAGCATCTTGAACTTCCTCAAGGTCAATTTTGCTCCCACTATCTCCTTTTAGAAGGAATTCTCTCTCTCTAAAAAGATAATATGTCTTGAAACAAAAACCTTTTGTTCCAAGGGGTGGTAAAATTGATATCCATATGATGTTTTTGGATATCCCATAAAGAGACATCGGTCAGACTTTGCTTTTAGCTTATCTAACATTGTCCGCTTCACATAAGCAGGACAACCCCAAATTCTTATGTAAGAAAATGCGGCTTTTTGTTATACCATATCTCATATGGAGTAACATCAACTGACTTCGAAGGAACTCTATTTAATATATAAATGGCGGTCTCTAGTGCATAACCCTAAAAGGATTTAGGGAGTTCTAAAAAACTCATCATAGACCTTACAATGTCTAACAAGGTTCAGTTTCTCCTTTTAGCCACACCATTGTGTTGTGGTGTGTGAGGTGGAGTCCATTGAGATAAAATCCCATTTTCCTTAAGATAATCTAGAAACTCCTGCCTCAAGTATTCACCTATTCGATCTGATCGAAGTGTTTTAATACATTTTCCAAGTTGTTTCTCTACTTCATTTCTGAATTCTTTGAACTTTTCAAAAGCTTCAGATTTGTATCTCAGAAGACACATGCACCTATATCGTGAGTAGTCATCGATAAAAGTAATGAAGGAGATAAAACCACCTCTGGTGTGTGTAGACATTGGACCACATACATTTGAATGCATTAAGCCTAAAAGTCCATTAGCACATTCACCCTTTCCCTTAAATGTTAATTTAGTCATCTTGCCTAATAAGCAAGATTCACATATGTTATAGAATTCATAATCAACGACTCTTGTGTAGCTTAGCCATTCATTTCTCACTTATATGACCAATGTGACAATGCCATAAGTAAGATGATTTCAACATATCTTGTTTTTGCCTTTTATTATCATTGATGTTTAAAATTGGATTTGACATATCTAATATGCATATTCCATTGCCTAATGTACCACTAGCATAAAGAATTCCATTCAACATAATAGAACAACAATTGTTACTAAATGCTAAATGGAAACCATATTTATTTAGACTTGAAATAGAAATAATGTTTTTATTCAAAGTAGGTACATAATAGCAATTATCAAAATTTAACATAACCTCACTAGGGAGGGTTAATACATAAATTCCTACAGCTAATGCAGCAACCCTTGCTCCATTTCCAACGCGTAGGTCTGACTCTCCTTATTGAGCTGCCTACTGTTCTTTAGGCTCTGCATATTAGTGCATATGTGTGAGCCACAATCGGTATCTAATACCTATAAATTATTATCAGAAACTGTATTAATTTCAACGACAAAAATACCTGAAGTAGATAGGGCATTAGATGCCTTCTTCTTCAAGGACTCCAAGTAAGCCTTGTAGTTTCTCTTCCAATGGCCATCCTTGCCCCAATGGAAGCATGTCCGCTTTGGAGCAATCTCCTTCGCCTTCTTCTTGGCCACACCTCCCTTAGGCTTCATGGACTGTTTCTTCTTCTTAAGGTTCTTCTTTTTAGAACTTGAAGAGTCCACCAGCATCACAACCTTACTGTCCTTCTTAACAGATGGCTCAGCTGTTTTGAGCAAGTTAATCAGCTCAGGAATAGTGGTAGAGATTTGGTTAATCCTATAGTTAAGCACAAAATGTGAATAACTATCGGACAAACCAGTTAGAATTAAGTCAATACTTAATTCATGGTCCATCACAAATCCCAAGGTGGCCAACCTCTCAATATAGCCATTCATCTTCAATGCATATTGCATTAGAGATATCCTGTTAACCTTGAGGGGTATTTTTGTCATTTTGATGATAACCATTAGAGATATCCTGTTACTCGTCTTTGTAAGTATATTATACAAAGCCATTAGAGATATCCTATTACTTGTCTTTGTAAGTATATTATATAGGACATGAATTAAAATAGCAAGAATGGAGAATTGGAAGAATAATCCTTGAGAAACAAAAATCAAGTAGTAGCATGTTCACTGTCGTGACTCTAGGAGTCACTCCCGTGAAGGAAGCTAACCGTTACCAAAACCAACATTTGAAGTTCACGGCCATGAAGGAAAAACAAACCGTGAAGTAAGAATTTCAGTCACCCCCGTGAAGAAAGGTGTCACCCCCGTGAAGCTTCATGCAATTTCATCCAGAGAGCTTCACGACCAGAGTCACCACTTGGCTCACAGCTGGGAAGATTGTCACTCTCGTGAATAAAGGTGTCACTCCCGTGAAGATTCATGCAATTTCATCCAGAGAGCTTCACCACCAAGAGTCACCACTTGAATCACGACTGGGAAGCTTGTCACGCCCGTGACTCAATATGTCAAAAACATTCAAGAGAGCTTCACGACCAAGGTCACCACTTCAGTCACGGCTTGGAAAGAACTGTCACCCCCGTGACAAGCATAGTCACGCCCATGAACAATTTTTGGTTCGTACAACAGCTAGTTTCTTATTTAATGCACCCCAACGGCTATATTCAGCCATGAGAGTATAAATGGAAGTCATTTATGCATTAAGGAACAAGAGGATGATAAGAAAAACAAAAGATTAGCATATACTTCAAATCACAAGCTATCTTGTACTTTCATACTTTGAGAACAAATCAATTCTCTGTAAAAATCTTTTTGCTCCTCATATTTGAGTAATAAAGATTTATAAGTGGTTGTCTCTGTAATATTTACTCAAGTGAGCTTTAGGTAGTTCTGGGTTAAGAGTAGAACACTTGTAAGGGTTAGTTGTGTAAACCTCAAAAACACAAAGTGTAGGTTGTTTGTGTGAGCCTGTAAAACACAAAGTGTAGGTTGTTTGTGTGAGCCTGTAAAACACAAAGTGTAGGTTGTTTGTGTGAGCCTGTAAAACACAAAGTGTAGGTTGTTTGTGTGAGCCTGTAAAACACAAAGTGTAGGTTGTTTGTGTGAGCCTGTAAGACACAAAGTGTAAGTTGTTTGTGTGAGCCTGTAAAACACAAGGAATTGGTTATTGTGTGAGCCATTAAAACACAAGGGATTTCTGGGTTAGGTGTGAGCCATTGTGTGAAACACCATAGTTGGGAGTGAGCTTGTAAAACTCCATTGTAACACTTAGTGTGTTAGTGAAACTCCCAATTGCGATTGGGGAGAGGAGTAGGGTTTGTTAACACCCGAACCTCTATAAATCTGTGTGTCAAATTTTCTCTATCCCTTCTAAAATTAACTGTCTATTTCCGCACTTTAAAGTTTAATTTTTAAAACTCCAATTCAACCCCCCCTTATTGGCTTAATATTTGGGCAACAATTGGTATCAGAGCCTTGTCTAGCATTGAAGCCTAAAAAGCGCTAGTAAAGAGTAAGATATGGCCAGTGAAGGATTCTTGAGTCTCAAACCTTACTTTGATGGAGCAAATTATGCCCATTGGAAGTTTAGGATGGAGATATACTTGGATAGTGAAGGAATTGAAGTCTGGGATAGTGTACGAAAAGAATGGACACCACCAACCAGAAGAGGAGCTGATGGTGAAGAAGAAATCTTATCAAGAGATGATTGGACAGAGCCTCAAAGAAGAGCTAATTTCAAAAGCAAGAAGGCAATGACAATCCTATCAAGCTCATTATCTATTAAAGAATGTGGGAGAATACAACACTGCTCAACAGCATATAGTGTATGGAAGACATTGGAGAACTATCATGTGGGAACTAAACAAGTCAAATCCAAGAAGATTCAACTTCTAACCTCAGAATATGAGCTCTTCAAGATGAAATCCAATGAGTCAATCACTAACATGACCAATCGTCTTCTATCCATTATAAATGGAATGAGGAAACTTGGGAAGCATCTGATTTTGGATGATGTAAACAATTAAATCCTGAGAAGTCTTCCTCTTAAAGACTATGGTTCAAGAGTTGCTGGCATAGAAGAAGTAAATGAAGATATGAGCATCATGAATACTGATGTGCTGATTGGCAAGCTTCTCACACATAAGATGGCAGTAAAGAGAGATAGAGAGCTTGAAGTAGAGCCAGAGAAAAGAAAACCCTTAGCACTCAAAGCCTCTACTTCAAAATCTCAAGAAGAAAGTGAAGATGATGAAGATATGAGTGATGATGAAAATGAGGACATCGTTATGCTTTCAAAGAGATTAAAAAGAATCATTGAGAAGAAAATGAGCAATTCCAGAAAATTCAGGCAAAGAAACCTCAAACAAATTTCTAATGATACACATAGAAGTAACGAAGAGGTAAAATGCTATGAATGTGGAAAGAAAGGACATATCAAACCAGAATGTCCAAGGCTCAAGAAGCATAAGAGCAAATACCAAAGAGACAATGGGGAGAAAGGTCATAAAGCCACATGGGATGACGAAAGCTCTTCAAGTGAAAAAGATGATAATGAAAGTGAAGAGGTCAACCTATGCTTCATGGCTATTGAGGATCACGTCTCGGACAAAGTAAGATCACTACACTCATACTCTTTCAATAATGATAGTAGTGATAATGATAGTAATAGTGATAGTGATGATGATGATGAGCAAAGCCTAATAGAAGAATTAAATATAGAATTAGAGAAATATAGAACTAAATTTAGTACATATAGAAATAATATCTCTAATATGAAAAATAAGATAGATGTTTTAGAAAAAGAGAATATAAAGCTTAAATCATCAAATGAATCTCTTCAAAAGTCATTAGATGAATACTCATCAAGACCCTCAACAGCTTCATTGTTAAAAGAAAATAATACTTTGAAAAATGAAGTTAAGGAACTTAGAAATTCCATTTCTAAATTTCACAAAGGTAAAGAAAGCTTAGATACTCTCATTGTGTCTCAAAGATCACCCTTAATAAGACATGGTCTAGGATTTAAGGACACATCATCATCTTCTCACAAAACTATATTTGTTAAATCTAAAGAATCTCACATCTCCACACCTGTTAGAACTGCACCAAGAAATAAGAATGTTAAACCTTCTGTACTGAAAAAGAATAATCATGCCTTTATGTATAGGAAGCATGCATATAGAAAAATGCAAATTAATCATGATTGTGCATGCCATTGTTCTAAAAATCAGACTAATAGATTTATGGCATTTAAACACAGTGTAAGACCAAAAAGCAAGTTTAGACCTAAACAATGTAATTATTGTATGAAAATGGGTCACATAAATAAACATTGCTGGATAAGGAAGGCTCATTGGGAACCTTCATGTGCTAACCCCCAAGGACCCAAACTCATTTGGGTATCTAAATATCATACTTGATTCTTGATTCTATAGGTATGCCTCAAGTCCATAATAAACAAAAATGCGTGGCTAGTAGACAGTGGATGCTCAAGGCATATGACAGGAGACAAAGAACTCTTCAATGAAATCAAAATTATTGATGGAGGTAAAGTTACCTTTGCAAACAATGCAAAGGGTAAGGTAATTGGCATTGGTTCTATTGGTGTTAATGGTACTACTTTTATTAAGGATGTCTTACTTGTTGATGGCTTGAAACATAACTTGTTAAGTGTAAGTCAATTATGCGATAAAGGAAACAAAGTAATCTTTACTTCAAATGAATGTCTTGTAATCTCTATTGATGGTCAAGAAATATTTAAAGGTAATTTTCTTAGCTCAAAAGAGTGATGCTTTTGAAAATTTCAAAAACTTTGCTAAAAGAGTTCAAAATGAAAAAGGGTACAACATTTCGAAAATAAGAAGTGATCATGGGAAAGAATTTGAAAATGAAAACTTTGAAAGCTTTTGTCTTGAACATGGCATTTCACATAATTTCCCATCTCCTAGGACACCTCAACAAAATGGGGTAGTTGAAAGAAAAAATCAAACATTAATTGAAATGGCTAGAATAATGCTTAATGAATATGAATTACCAACTTATTTTTGGGCAGAAGCCACAAACACTGCATGTTATATTTCAAATTGAGTTTTCAAAAGACCTCTTTTAAACAAAACCTCATTTGAGCTATGGAATGGAAGAAAGCCTTTGGTATCATACTTTAGAGTATTTGGATGCAAGTGTTTTATATTGAACACCAAGGACAATCTTGGAAAATTTGCCTCTAAGTCTGATGAAGGTATCTTTTTAGGATACTCTACAACCAGCAAAGCATATAGAGTATTTAATAAAAGATCATTAACGGTTGAAAAATCCATGCATGTTGTTTTTAATGAATCTAGTAGACTTGATCTTGTGAAAGATAGTGCTCTTGATGATGTTGTAGGTAATATGGAAAAACTTGTCATTGAAAATGGAAAAGAAGAAAACGATCAAGAAAATTTACTACCTCAAAATCAAGAACAAATGGAGCAAGAACTTCCAAAAGAATGGAGAATGATGAAAGATCATCCAAAAGAGCAAATAATTGGTGATCTATCAAGGGGAGTAAGTACTAGATCTCATTTCAAGCATTTAGTCACTAACATTGCTTTTATTTCACAAATTGAGCCTAAAAACATTGATGAGGCTCTTAATGATGAAAGTTGGATAATTGCCATGCAAGAGGAACTCAACCAATTTGAGAGAAATAAGATATGGAACCTAGTACATAGACCCAAGAATCATCCAATCATAGCCAGCAAATGGGTATTTAGAAATAAATTAGATGAACAAGGGTTAATAACCAGAAATAAAGCAAGAATAGTTGCAAAAGGATATAATTAGGAAGAAGGTATAGATTATGATGAAACATATGCACCTGTAGCTAGATTAGAAGCTATAAGAATACTCTTAGCATATGCATGTCACATGAATTTCAAACTTTTTCAAATGGATGTGAAAAGTGCATTTCTAAATGGTTATATAGATGAAGAAGTGTATGTAGAACAACCACCAGGTTTTGAAAGCTATGATTTGCCAAATCATGTTTTTAAACTTTCAAAAGCTTTGTATAGTTTAAAACAGGCTCCAAGAGCTTGGTATGAGAGACTAAGTTCTTTTTTATTAGAAAATGGCTTCACAAAGGGAAATGTTGACACTACACTATTCGTCAAAAAGCATAAGCATGATATACTAATTGTTCAAATTTATGTTGATGATATAATATTTGGTTCTACTAATGAGTTGCTTTGTCAAAAATTTGCTAAGTGCATGACTAGGGAATTTGAAATGAGCATGATGGGAGAACTTAAGTATTTCCTTGGTCTACAAATCAAACAAAGCAATGAGGGCATATTCATCAACCAATCCAAATATGCCAAAGACTTAATCAAAAAATTTGGTATGGAAGGATGCAAAAATGCCAAGACTCCTATAAGCACATCAACAATACTGGACAAAGATGAAAATGGTAAGAGCATTAATGAAAAGCTTTATAGAGGTATGATCAGATCACTTTTATATCTCACTGCTTCTAGACCCGATATTATGTATAGTGTTTGCTTATGTGCACGATTTCAATCATGTCCTAAAGAATCTCATCTAAATGCTGTAAAAAGGATTTTAAGATATTTACATGGAACATTGCATCTAGGTTTATGGTATCCTAGGAATTCATCTTTTTATATTATAGGATATTCAGATGCAGACTATGCTGGTAGTCTTTTAGATAGTAAAAGTACTTCAGGTACTTGTCACTTCATTGGAGAATGTTTGGTTTCTTGGTTTAGCAAGAAACAAGTTTCAGTTGCTCTCTCAACTGCTGAAGCTGAATATGTAGCAGTTGGATGTTGTTGTACACAAATTCTTTGGATGAAACAACAACTTAAGGACTATGGTCATGAGATGAACCATATATCTATAAAATGTGAAACACTAGTGCTATAAATCTTTCAAAGAATCCTATTCAACACTCTAGAAGTAAACATATTGACATTAGACACCACTTTATTAGAAATCATGTTCAATATGGAGATGTTGAATTAGAATTTATATGCACAGAAAATCAATTAGCACATATTTTCACTAAGTCTCTAAATGAGGAAAGATTTAATTTCATTAGAAGAGAACTAGGTATGATTGATGGATTAACCTTGTGATTGTAAGAAAATGAAATTTTAATTGTTGATCTTGAATCATATCACAAGTTATAAGATAGAAATTTTGATGAGAATTCCTGTTTTATGAAGTAGAATCTCTCTTGAAATGATTAAGTCTTGTTGTAGAACTTAATTTCAATTTGATGAAAGTTATAGGGGAGTCACACCCGTGACATATATTCACGCCCGTGACTTATGTGGCCCAAAGAGGCAGTGTCATTCACGACTTTGGTTCACGACATGATTCATGGATTCAAGTGGTGAAACTTAGTTTCACGACTTGAGTCACCCCCATGAAAAGGGACTTTCATGCTCGTGACAATTTTTCATTCTCGTGAACAATTACGCCCCAAAAACTCACAGAAGCTTTCACGACTTTGGTTCACGACATGATTCACGGCTTCAAGTGGTGAAACTTAGTTTCATAGCTTGAGTCACGCCCGTGCAATTTGACTTTCACGACCGTGACAATTTTTCACTCCCGTGAATAATTACACCCCAAAACTCACAGAAGCTTTCACGCCTTGTGTCACGGCTTGCTTCACAGGCATAAGTAGTGAAATTTAACAGTTCACACCTGTGACGTTATATTCACCCCTGTGACCTATGATTATTCACCCCCATGATGTTCATCGATCACACCCGTGAGTGTATTCACTCCTTCATTCACGGGTGGAACACTACTTCAGCAAACCGTGAACACGATCATTCACGCCCATGAATGTATCAAATATATAAGAAAACAACCGGTTACAACCTTCATTTCAACTCTCCATCTCCCAAAACCGCTCTCATTTACTCTCATTCATTGAGACATTAAAGATTCCAACCCCAAAGACTTGAAATTTCACTATAAATACCACCAAAAGTTTGAATCTTCTGCAGAAATCATACATTTCTAGGGTTTTTCATCAAATTTTCTGTCAAAAATTTTCTTCAACTCCATCAACAACTAATTTCTTCAAATATGGAGTCTGCTTCATCTAAGGGAAAGAGAAAGAAGTCCCATGCACCTAAGAGGTATTCAGATTACCTCATGAACATCATTCCAGAAAGTTGCCATCCTCGGTATGCAACTTTGAAGAAGAGACCTATTTTATCATCAAGGTCCTTCCAATGGCAGGCAGTCCGTAGTCTCAGGCTTGAGATGGCTATGACAGAGCAACTTCAAGCCTGTCATCTCAAAGAATTTGTTGAAATTCATCAGCCGACTCTAAGGGAGCCAACGCTGGAATTTCTCAGCACTTTGCAGGTTTCACCAACTGGAGTGGTGAAATTCCAACTCTGCAATAATCCTAACACCCTCAGTGCCATCGCATTTGGAGAATTGTTCAACCTACCATCTGATGGTATTCTAAATGAGACTGAGGTAGAATTCTTTGCTCCTCCAGCCTGGACACATTTCGGCACCGGTTGCAGCTGGGATGTCAAGAAGACAAGGAGCACTCATCTCGTGACTCTGAGGGAGACACAGGTACTTGCATAGGTTCCTAACCTATAGCATTTTTGCTCGGGGAGAAAGTAATGGAACAATCAGAAAGTCAGAGCTCTTCCTCCTTGAGATGGCTCGCAGGAGAGTCATATGGCACTTTCCAGATGGTTTGCAAACCATCTTCTCTCCATTGCCACCAAGCCCACAGGAGATATTTTGATTGGGGCATATGTCACCCATATTGCAATGAAGCTCAATTATTTGAAGCTGGATGACCATCACTTTAACATCATTCCTGCACATCCTCTAGATAGGCTGGATGTCGAGTCATTCATCAAGATGGGAGCGGCTGTTAGAATCGTTTTTCAAAATGATATCTTCTACCGCTTCACTGATACTGCTGAAGAGATTATCTGGGAAGATAATGACACAGAGGATTTTAAAGCAGGCCTCCAGGGAGTCCAGCAGAAAAAGAGGGCTCAGATTGAGGAAGCACCTCCAGCAGTCGAGCAGGACATTGGACAGTCCTCAACTTCCACACCATCCTTAGCGCAGTAGGTGGTCGACCTCTTGGCACCACGTTTCGAGCAGCTGCAGACTTCGATGGATGAGAGGTTGGAGAACCTCAAGGACTTCATGGAGTCTTGGATGGACAGCCTTGAGGCTGAAGTAGCTAGGCTTCGTGATAGGATGTCTGGCTAGGAGATAGGCTAGAGTGTAGCCTAAATTTGATCATTTTTAGCTTGTTTGTCATTTTTTTTTATGTTTGCTTATGTAGGAAATCTTAAATTTCCTTTCTTAGTTTGTATCCTTTCCTTTATGATATATATATATTTTCTTGTTGTTTACTTAAATCTTCATATCTTTTTTTTTATTGATGACAAAAGGGGGAGAAAACTAGCAATATATGATAGGTAATATATGATAAGGGAGAATGGTATCAAACTAGCAATATAAGAATTGTGAATTGAAAGTAAAAATTTCATATGCAAAGTATAAAATTGAAAAATTAAGTTTTTATATACCTTAGATATACCCTAAGTATACTTTGCATATACCTTAAAGCAAGTTATAAATAAAAACATGCCATGATATACCTTAAATATACCTTACATATACTTTATGTCATGAAAAGGAATTATGGTATGTATTGGATATACTTCTCATATAACTTGCATATACTTAAAATCTAATTTAATGCTACATCATTATTTACTATTCTTGCACATTATAATTATTTATCCTAAGTATACTTTGAGGGGGAGACTTCTCAAAATCACATATTGCTAGATTATTTGTCACCATCAAAAAGGGGGAGATTGTTAACCTTGAGGGGTATTTCTGTCACTTTGATGATAACAAATAATATAGCAATATTGTATTTAACATACTTATTTTTGTAAGTATATTATACAGGACATGAATTAAAATAGCAAGAATGGAGAATTGGAAGAATAATTCTTGAGAAACAAAAATCAAGTAGTAGCATGTTCACTGCCGTGACTCTAGGAGTCATTCCCGTGAAGGAAGCTAACCATTACTAAAACCAACATTTGAAGTTCACGGCCATGAAGGAAAAACAAACTGTGAAGTAAGCATTTCAGTCACCACCGTGAAGAAAGGTGTCACCCCCGTGAAGCTTCATGCAATTTCATCCAGAGAGCTTCATGACCAGAGTCACCACTTGGCTCACGGCTGGGAAGATTGTCACCCCCATGACTGAGTATGTCACGCCCGTGACTCAATATGTCAAAAACATTTCAGAGAGCTTCACGACCAAGGTCACCACTTCAGTCACGGCTTGGGAAGAACTGTCACCCCCGTGACAAGCATAGTCACGCCCGTGAACAATGAAAGAGAAAAATGTCAGACGCAATTTTTTGGTTGGTACAACAGCTAGTTTCTTATTTAATGCACCCCAACGGCTATATTCAGCCATGAGAGTATAAATGGAAGTCATTTATGCATTAAGGAACAAGAGGATGATAAGAAAAACAAAAGATTAGCATATACTTCAAATCACAAGCTATCTTGTACTTTCATACTTAGAGAACAAATCAATTCTCTGTAAAAATCTTTTTGCTCCTCATATTTGAGCAATAAAGATTTATAAGTGGTTCTCTCTGTAATCTTTACTCAAGTGAGCTTTGGGTAGTTCTGGGTTAAGAGTAGAACACTTGTAAGGGTTAGTTGTGTAAACCTCTAAAACACAAAGTGTAGGTTGTTTGTGTGAGCCTGTAAAACACAAAGTGTAGGTTGTTTATGTGGGCCTGTAAAACACAAAGTGTAGGTTGTTTGTGTGAGCCTGTAAAATACAAAGTGTAGGTTGTTTGTGTGAGCCTGTAAAACATAAGGAATTGGTTATTGTGTGAGCCATTAAAGCACAAGGGATTTTTGCGTTAGGTGTGAGCCATTGTGAGAAATACCATAGTTGGGAGTGAGCTTGTAAAACTCCATTATAACACTTAGTGTGTTAGTGAAACTCCCAATTGTGATTGGGGAGAGGAGTAGGGTTTGTTAACACCCGAACCTTTATTTTCGCACTTTAAAGTTTAATTTTTAAAACTCCAATTCAACCCCCTTTTTGGCTTAATATCTGGGCAACATATCCCCTCAACCATCTTTGTGCAGAAGAGCAACCTCAAAGTTTTGAACCTTTTGGAACATGCTTACTCATTAAAAAGCTCTCTTAGATGGTATACTATGGAATTAGCATCCATAGCCTCATGTTGCTTTTTGCAACTCAACTAACATAGTAGCAAGCACAATGCAGCTTGCCATCTCACTATCATCGAGATGCTTTTGATATGCCTTCTAAACATCTTCGGAAGCATTAGCAGTAGGGGAATTAGGAAGTGCCTCATGTAGGACATAGCCAATCTTTTCGGATTTGAGAAATATTCTCAAATTCCTTAGCCAATCTAAAAAATTAGGCCTAGTCAACTTATTTGATTCTATTAGTGATCGCAAATTCACACTTGCCATAATGATGATTCTAGCAAACTAGATGTAAAATAGAACATGTTATAATGTACATAAAATGCATGTTTATTAGGTCTTTAACAAATCGCATTATAACTTCCACTATTTTATTGGGATTCCATAGCTCTTACTATGAACCCGAGAGAACTTATAAGGAAGTTCTCCTAGTGGGTCGATATCCAACTAGCTAAGAAAAAGCTTGAGGCAACTCAACAAGCTATCCTTAGTTTGGTTGGTAGGTATCTAATCCATACCAATTGCATTACTCATGCAACTATTGAATCTTATGCCATCAACTTATTGATGTGTGCGCATACATTGGGCTATCAACTCTTGATATGTGTACATCTCATGTATACAAACCCAACTTCGCCTCTAATACATATTAACCTTGGCACAAATCCAACAAGTTAATAATATTGGTTAAGTCTAACCCATTAATCATGAAATCTAATTTCAATGGTTTGAATATATTATTATAGAGTGAGCTTGAGGCAATTCAACAACCCTAACTCTAGAAGAACTTTGGTTCTCCCCACATTAATGAAAGGCATAAGACTTAATTGTTTATTTAGCGAGAGATTTCTTTGTTAAGGCTCATCAAGTTATTATTTCATGTTTTTATATAATATACATTCATCACATGGATATATAAAGATAGTTACATTAATTATATGACATGATTATGGACATACTAAAGTCAATCTCTTGAGCCAAAGAGAAATTTACAACCCAAAATAGAAATCAAATTCCTATTTTTAAGTCTTCTTGTTTATGGTACCACCTCCTTTGCTTCTTGCTTCTTTGTATCTTCATTCTATCCTAATCCTATGTAATCTAATTACATATTTCAAAGTACATAAAACCTTAATTTACATTTGAGGGGAGTAAGATGAGAAGAGAAATACATAAAAAAGAAAGAGAGGTAGGAACACGTAGACCCTATTTACCATAAAACAAAATAATTCTATGCATGCTCAATCACATTGGGCCTAAGTGCATAATCTTTCTATTAGAGGAGTGCTCTAAAGGCAATCACCTTTAGCACTTATTGTACAAATTTATTTGATTAATAAAAGGCTTTTTCATTAATTTGATGTTCATTTGATATATGAATTGATAAGTGATCTTAAATCAATTAATGAAGTCCTTGATACATAACATAGCATGAAGGAAATCATGATGAGATCATGATATTGAGATTCTTATCATGTGTAATTATGTTAGTATCAAAATTATCCCTAGTCATAGGATTAATGAAATGGGACATTATTAATCTAGACAGACTAGCACAAGTTACACTTATTGATTGGATCGAGTAGTAGATCTCATAATCTATAAACATGAGATGTTTAGAGTTAACATGTGGATGGTTGCTAAGTGTAGCTAAGTACATTGGATGACCAACTATGAGACAATCATATGGATAATCTATTCAAATGTCAATGATAGTCGCATCATAGCAATGGTGCAAGTATCCTTAGACTTGAGGTACTCAAGGATATCTTGAATATTGATTCTATATTTTGACACTATTCCTTGTTACCTCAGAGAGGTAGCTCATAGGGTGGTGATTGGATACAACTTGAGGTATTCGAAGGTAATTGGGTAACCAACAAAAGATTCACCACTCTTGATAGAAGGAGCGTATACCTATGGCCTCTTGTCATGGTCATTACTCAAGAATCTTTGGCCGGAGTGGAAATGTCATAAAGATAGTCTTCAATGACATATCTAATTGAGTAATGAGCCTCAAGGATAAAAACTAACATTACTTGGACTAGACGTGACGTAGTCAGTCTAGTGGGAGTTGACACATGTCCATACTCTGAATCAAGTGGGGTATAGAATGGTGAAAGGAATAATTGCATAGAAATTTTCTATGGAAAGGTTCGTAGTCAAACCGGTGACTTTTCGATCAATTGGGGTCATGATGTTTTGCTAGATACCGCTCATGACCTGCTTAAATTAATTGTTAATTAAATTGGCCAACGTAACCGGGAACCTAATGGCTCACATGCATTGAAAATATGGAGAATGAGTAAAATGGTATTGGATAGGATCCAAAATATGAGAGAATTATTTTAGGATGGATTGCGATGAAATCGCACGAAAATATCATTCGGGAGTGTCACGGGCGCGTACTGTCCCGCGCGGGCTAGCTGGCTGCAGTGTCCATCCGTTGGTCAACGAACATCAAATTAATGTCAATGATAGTCGCATCATAGCAGCAGCCCGCATCAGGCTGAGCGCGCCTGCAGCTTCCATCCGTTGGCCAACGACTATAATTGGCGATAATTAGGCCAATTATGGCCAATTACTATTTATTAGTTACCATTATCTCCATTTGTGACTTCTCATCTTATGTTTGGATTTGATTCAAATAGAAAAGACATCAAATGGCGGAAAATAGACATGAAATTCTTTTTTTTTGTGAAAAAAAAAAATTTTTAAGACAACAAAATTTTCTCAAGAACACTTTCAAAGCTAGAACTTTGAATTTGTTCAAACCATTTTCTCTTGATAGTTTCTTCTTCATTCTTCACGTGGATTATCATTAGAGACATCCTAGTATGGATTGTTGTGTTTTGCTACAACCCAACAAAGTGAAAATTTGAAGAACAAATAAAAATTACAAGGTATAATTTTTAACATTTACATTTATAAAAATTAGTTTTAATGGTACAAGTATGATTTTTTGTTTTGGATTTTGAAAAATTTTATTTTTCACTGTATTTATGAATATGATTCATTCTTCAAAACCCAACATTGGTATCAGAGCCTCCTTGTATCCATTAAAATTAATCTTAATTGAAAGTGCAATGAGCTTGCATGTTTTTATGATTTTGGATGAATAGGTTTTGAAAAATTAAAATTAATTTGTAAAATATAATTTATACATTTTTCTTTCTTTAATTTGATCATGAGATGATTAAGAATGATTATTTTGATTGAAAAATGATTTAAATGTGATTCAAATAATTAATTTTGGATTTAAAATTTTTAAAATTTTTGGAAATTAATTTTGAATTAATTTAAGTTGTGCAATTGTAATTCTAGTATGACTAGAAATTGGTATGTATATTAAAATTAAATTGTTTATTTTTAACATCATAATATTCTGATTTTAAGGAGAATTAATTTTGAATTATTTCTGGAAATATGGAATTTAATTTAATTTGATTAAATATTTAATTCCACTTTAAAATGATATACAAAATTAAATTAACCGAAAGATCACATATAGACAATTTCAATTCAAGTGTTGAATCGATTTACAAATTGAAATCCAAAATTGTCATTTTTATTTTGTGCATTAGAGAATGCATGTTAGGGGTGTATGAAAATGCATGATGGATGATTATGGACTTAGGCCCAATGTAATTGAGCATGAATGGAATTATTTTGTTTTATGGTAAATAGGGTATGCGTGTCCTTACCTCTTTTTTCTTTCTTATGTATTTCTCTTCTCATCTTACTCCCCTCAAATGTAAATTGAGGTTTTCTATAATTTGAAATATGTAATTAGATTACATAGGATTAGGATAGAATGAAGATACAAAGGAGCAAGAAGCAAAGGAGATGGTACCATAAACAAAAAGACTTAGAAATAAGAATTTGATTTCTATTTTGAGTTGTAAATTCACGCATATACCTAGGCAAGACCTAGTCAATCTCTTTTTGGCTCAAGAGATTGACTTTAGTATGTCCATAATCATGACATATAGTTAATGTAACTCTCTTTATATATCAATGTTATTAATGTATGATATATAAAAGCATGAAATAATAACTTGATGAGACTTAACAAAGAAATCCCTCACTAAATAAACAATTAAGTCTTACGCCTTCCATTAATATGGGGAGAACTAGATTTTTCTAGAGTTAGGGTTGTTGAGTTGCCTCAAGCTCACTCTATAAGAATATGTTCAATCCATTGAAATTAGATTTCACGATTAATGGGTTAGAATTAACCGAT
The DNA here is from genome assembly GCA_023653625.1 of Triadica sebifera. NCBI lineage: Eukaryota > Viridiplantae > Streptophyta > Magnoliopsida > Malpighiales > Euphorbiaceae > Triadica > Triadica sebifera. The sequence continues at coordinate 9,149,710 of CM042898.1, read as the reverse complement.
ATTATTAACTTGTTGGATTTGCGCCAAGGTTAATGTGTATTTGAGGTGAAGTTGGGTCTGTATACATGAGATGTACACATATCAAGAGTCGATATCCCAATGTATGTGCACACATCAATAAGTTGATAGCACAAGATTCGATAGTTGTATGAATAATGCAATTGGTATGGATTAGATACCTACCAACCAAACTAAGGATAGCTTGTTGAGTTGCCTTAAGATTATTCTTAGCTAGTTGGATATCGACCCACTAGGAGAACATCCATATAAGTTCTCTCGAGTTCATAGTGAGGGCTATGGATTCACTATAAAATAGTGGGAGCCATAATGTGATTTATTAAAGACCTAATAAACATGCATTGTATGTACATTCTAACATGTTCTATTTTACATCTAGGTTGCTAGAATCATCATCATGACAAGTGTGAATTTGCGATTGCTAATGGAATCAAATAAGTTGACTGGGCCCAATTTTTTTGATTGGCTAAGGAATTTGAGAATAGTTCTCAAATCCAAAAAGATTGGCTATGTCCTAGATGAGGCACTTCCTAATCCCCCTACTGCTAATGCTTCTGAAGATGTTAACAAGGCATATCAAAAGCATCTCAATGATAGTGAGATGGCAAGCTGCATTATGCTTGCTACTATGTCAGCTGAGTTGCGAAAGCAGCATGAGGCTATGGATGCTAATTTCATAGTATACCATCTAAGAGAGCTTTTTGATGAGCAAGCACATTCTGAAAGGTTCAAAACTTCAAGGTTGCTCTTCCACACTTAGATGGTTGAGGGGACATCTCCAGTTCAATATGCATTGAAGATGAATGGCTATATTGAGAGGTTGGCCACCTTGGGATTTGTGATGGACTATGAATTAAGTATTGACTTAATTCTAACCGGTTTGTCTGATAGTTATTTACATTTTGTGCTTAACTATAGGATGAACCAAATCTCTACCACTATTCCTGAGCTGATTAACTTGCTTAAAATAGTTGAGCCATCTATCAAGAAAGACAGTAAGGCTGTGATGCTGGTGGACTCTTCAAGTTCTAAAAGGAAGAACCTTAAGAAGAAGAAGAAGTCCATAAAGCCTAAGGCAGGCGTGGCCAAGGAGATTGCTTCAAAAGGGACATGCTTCCATTGTGGTAAGGATGGCAATTGGAAGAGAAACTACAAGGCTTACTTGGAGTCCTTGAAAAAGAAGGCATCTGATGCCCCATCTACTTCAGGTATTTTTGTCATTGAAATTAATACTGTTTCCAATAAAAATATATGGGTATTAGATACCGGTTGTGGCTCACACATATGCACTGATATGCAGGGCCTAAGGAAGAGTAGACAACTCAATAAGGGAGAGTCAGACCTATGCTTTGGAAATGGAGCAAGGGTTGCTGCATTAGCTATAGGAACATATGTATTGACCCTCCCTAGTGGGCTTATATTAAATTTGGTGAATTGCTATTATGTACCTACTTTGACTAAAAACATTATTTCTGTTTCAAGTCTAAATAAAGATGGTTTCCTTTTAGCTTTTAGTAACAATTGTTGTTCTATTATGTTGAATGGAATTCTTTATGCTAATGGTAGATTATGCAATGGAATATACATATTAGATATATCAAATCCAATTTTAAACATCAATGATAATAAAAGGCAAAAACAAGATATGTTGAAATCATCTTATTTATGGCATTGTCGTTTTGGTCATATAAGTGAGAAACGCATGGCTAAGCTACACAAAAGTGGTAGTTTGGGGTCATTTGATTATGAATCATATGACACATATGAATCTTGTTTACTAGGCAAGATGACTAAATTACCTTTTAAGGGAAAGAGTGAACGTGTTATTGGACTTTTAGACTTAATACATTTAGATGTATGTGGTCCAATGTGTACAGACACTAGAGGTAGTTTCATCTACTTCATTACTTTTATTGATGACTACTCACGATATGGATATGTGTATCTTATGAGATACAAATCTGAAGCTTTTGAAAGGTTCAAAGAATTTAGAAAAGAAGTAGAGAAACAACTTGGCAAAAGTATTAAAATACTTTGATCAGATCGAGGAGATGAATACTTGAGCCAAGAGTTTCTAGATTATCTTAGGGATAATGGGATTTTATCTCAATGGACTCCACCTTACACTCCACAACACAATGGTGTGGCTGAAAGGAGAAACCGAACCTTATTAGACATGGTAAGGTCTATGATGAGTTTTGCGGAATTGCCTAAATCCTTTTGGGGTTATGCACTAGAGACTGCCATTTATATATTAAATGGAGTTCCTTCAAAGTCAGTTGATGTTACTCCATATGAGATATGGTATAACAAGAGGCCCACATTTTCTTACATGAGAATTTGGGGTTGTCCTGCTTATGTGAAACGGACAATGTCAGATAAGCTAGAAGCTAAGTCTGACCTATGTCTGTTTATGGGATATCCAAAAGCATCATATGGATATCAATTTACCACCCCTTCGAACAAAAGGTTTTTGTTTCAAGACATGCTATCTTTTTAGACAGAGAATTCCTTCTAAAAGGAGATAGTGGGAGCAAAATTGAACTTAAGGAAGTTCAAGAGCCTTAAACAGATGCTGATCAACTACCTGAACTAGAGCTTGTTACTCATATAAATGATATAACAGCTCAACCTTCTGAACCACAAGAGCTTCACAGGTCAAGTAGGATACGTACTGTTCTAGAGAGATATGGATTTCTCATTAGTGAACAAAACGACGTATTGCTCATACAAAATGATGAGCCTACAACCTATGAAGAGGTTTTGAATAGTTCAGAATCTGACAAATGGCTTCAAGCCATGAAGTCAGAAATGGATTCCATGTATGAAAACCAAGTATGGACTTTGGTTGACCCACCCGAAGGAATAAAGCCTATGGGGTGCAAGCGGGTTTTCAAAAAGAAAACTGATATGGATGGTAATGTGATTACCTATAAAGCTAGACTTGTTGCTAAAGGTTATCGTCAAAGACAAGGAATTGACTACGATGAAACTTTTATCCAGTAGCTATGCTTAAATCCATAAGGATACTCCTAGCCATTGCTACTCATTATGATTATGAGATATGACAAATGGATGTGAAAACAACTCTCCTTAATGGAAATCTGATTGAGGATGTGTACATGACACAACCAGAAGGTTTCATATCCAAATATGGCAAAAAGGTATGTAAGCTTCAAAGATCCATTTATGGATTATAGCAAGCATCCAGGAGTTGGAATATTCGGTTTGATGTGACAATCAAACAATTTGGTTTCTTACAAAATCCGGATGAACCTTGTGTTTACAAGAAGGTTAGTGGGAGTGCAATCGTATTTATTGTGTTATATGTAGATGACATATTGTTAATGGGAAATGATGTCTCAGCCTTACAATCAGTCAAAATTTGGTTATCCAATAATTTCTCTATGAAAGACCTTAGAGAAACAATCTATATTTTAGGGATAAAGATCTATAGAGATAGATCTAAAAGGTTTCTTGGTCTTTCACATTCTACATACATAGATAAAATGCTAAAGAGGTTTAGCATGGAGCAATCCAAGAGGGGATATATTCCTACGACCCATGGGATTACTCTCTCAAAGTCTTTGTGTCCAAAGACACAAGATGAGAGGACACACATGAGTTTGATTCCATATGCTTCAGCTATAGGATAAATCATGTATGCCATGATATGTACAAGACTGGATGTATCCTATGCACTGAGTGTCAAGAATATCCTTAAGTACTTAAGAAGAACTAAGGATGTATTCTTGGTATATGGAGATGGAGATATTACTATGAGCCGGTATACTGATGCTAGCTTCCAATATGACAAGGATGACTCAAAATCTCAATCAGGTTATATATTCACACTAAATGGTGGAGAAGTTAGTCGGAAGAGTTCCAAACAGGAAACGACTGCTGATTCCACAACCGAAGCAAAGTACATTGTAGCTTCTGAAGCAGCAAAGGAAACAGTTTGGATAAAAAAATTCATCACAGAACTTGGAGTGTTTCCCAGCATTATTGATCCAATACAATTGTATTGTGATAATAATGGAGCCATTGCGCAAGCAAAGGAGCCGCGGTCTCATCAGAGATCCAAACATGTACTCAGAAGACACCATTTGATTAGAGAAATCATTGGTAGGAATGATGTAAAGATAAAAAAAGTGTCCACTGATCAGAATATTGCTGATCCTTTAACTATGCCACTTCCCCAAAAGAAATATGATTCTCATGTACTTGCTTATGGAATTAAATACAAAGGCGATTGGCTTTAGTGCAAGTGGTAGCTTGTTAGAGGAGTGCTCTAAAGGCAATCACCTTTAGCACTTATTGTACAAATTTATTTGATTAATAAAAGGCTTTTTCAATAATTTGATGTTCATTTGATATATGAATTGATAAGTGATCTTAAATCAATTAATGAAGTCCTTGATACATAACATAGCATGAAGGAAATCATGATGAGATCATGATATTGAGATTCTTATCATGTGTAATTATGTTAGTATCAAAATTATCCCTAGTCATAGGATTAATGAAACTGAACATTATTAATCCAGACAGACTAGCATATGTTACACTCCTTGATTGGATCGAGTAGTAGATTTCATAATCTATAAACATGAGATGTTTAGAGTTAATATGTGGATGCTTGCTAAGTGTAGCTAAGTACATTGGATGACCAACTATGAGACAATCATATGGATAATCTATTCAAATGTCAATGATAGTTGTATCATATATAGTAATGGTGCAAGTATCCTTAGACTTGAGGTACTCAAGGATATCTTGAATATTGATTCTGTATTTTGACACTATTCTTTGTTGCCTCAGAGAGGTAGCTCATAGAGTGGTGATTTGAGAAAACTTGAGCTATTCGAAGGTAATTGGGTAACCAATAAAGGATTCACCACTCTTGATAGAATGAGTGTATACCCATGGCCTCTTGTCGTGGTCATTACTCAGGAATCTCTAGCCGGAGTGGAAATGTCATAAAGATAGTCTTCAATGACATATCTAATAGAGTAATGAGCCTCAAGTACAGGAACTAACATTACTTGGACTAGACGTGACGTAGTCAGTCTAGTGGGAGTTGACACATGTCCATACTCTGAACCAAGTGGGGTATAGATTGGTGAAAGGAATAATTGCACAGAACTTGTCTATGGAAAGGTTCGTAGTCAAACCGCTGACTTTTCGATCAATTGGGGTCATGATGTTTTGCTAGATACCGCTCATGACCTGGTTAAATTAATTGTTAATTTAAGTGGACAACATAACCGGGAACCTAATGGGTCACACGCATTGAAGATATGGAGAATGAGTAAAATGGTCTTGGATAGGATCCAAAATATGAGAGAATTATTTTAGGATAGACCGCGATGAGATTGCACGAAAAAATCGTTCGGGAGTGTCACGGGCCTGCACGGGCTAGGCAGGCTGCTGGCCAGCTGGACTGCCCAGTAGTAGCCTGCAGCTTCCATCCGTTGGCCAACGGCTGTAATTGGCCATAATTAGGCCAATTATGGCCAATTACTATTCATTAGTTACTATTTTCTCCATTTTTGACTTTTCATCTTATTTTTGAATTTGATTCAAATAGAAAAGACATTAAATGACAGAAAATAAACATGAAATTTTTTTTTGTGAAAAAAAAATATTTTTAAGATACAACAAAATTCTCTCAAGAACACTTTCAAAGCTAGCACTTTGAATTTGTTCAAACCATTTTCTCTTGATAGTTTCTTCTTCATTCTTCACGTGGATTATCATTAGAGATATACTAGTGTGGATTGTTGTGGTTTGCTCCAATCCAACAAACTGAAGAGGTGAAGAACAAATAAAAATTACAAGGTATAATTTTTAACATTTACATTTATATAAATTAGTTTTAATGGTACAAGTATGATCTTTTGTTTTGGATTTTGAAAAATTTTATTTTTCGCTGCGTTTATGAATAAGATTCATTATTCAAAACCCAACACATTCATCATGCCATTTTATACACCTCTAACATGCATTCTCTAATGTATAAAATAAAAATGTCAATTTTGGATTTTGATTTGTAAATCTATTCAACACTTGAAATGAAATTGCCTACTTGTATTCTTTCGATTAATTTAATTTTGTATGTCATTTTAAAGTGAAATTTAATATTTAATCAAATTAAATTAAATTCCTTATTTCCAAAATTAATTCAAAATTAATTTCCAACAATTTTAAAATATTATAGAACTTCAAATCATTTTTCTAATCATCTTTAGATCAGCTAAGTTCATCATAATATATTTTTTTGGCACAAGCTAAAATTACTTAAATAAACAAATCAACACACTTGGACGCTCAAAACGACATCTATAAATTGTTTTTTAAAATTTCAAATGCATGAAAAATAATTTTGGCAAAAATCTAAATCAAAATAACATATTTTTAATCACATAGGAAATATTTCATGGTTCTGAAAATAAAATAAACATATGCAAAAAAATCAAACAAAACAGCACCACCGGGTATGCTAAAACAGACATATTTTTGTTTGTTTGAAAAATTAATTAAAATAATTTTTAATTAATTATTAAAAATTCCAGAGGCATAAACACATTCTCAATATGTCTAAATAATTTTTCAAATTCAATTATAAAAAAATTATAACCAGCCCCATCAATTAAGCCAAACAACAACACATGTTCATAAACAAGGCAATTTTAGGTATTTTTACAATAAATCCGAAATTAATTATTTGAATCACATTCAAATCATTTTTCAATCAAAATAATCATCCTTGATCATCCCATGAACATATTAGAGAAACAAAAAGGTGTAAAACATATTTTATAACTTAATTTCAAATTTTCAAAACCTATTGATCCAAAATCATCAAAACCATGTAATCCCATTGCACTTTCAACTAAAATTAATTCTTATGAACACAAGGGGGTTCTGAATGTAACGCCACATCTTATAATTTTGAGTTCAACCTATCCCTGTATCAAATAATCGCACATAGCATGCTGGAAACACAAAATATCCTGTTAACAATGGTAGTAAATTTTTTTTTTCATATCCTGTAATATCATTCAATGACTTTGCAAGTATCATATACTATAATATCATTCAATGACTTTGCAAGTCTCATATCCTATAATATCATTCAATGACTTTCCAAGTCAACACTAAGGCTTTCGCCACAATACGATATATCATATATATTAAAACATAAACTTTGCACATAAGTATTTATGAGTTGCTTTCATTTATGCATTTTTAAAACCCATTCCAAAATGACTATACATATTCAAACACATAAATACAAAATGCGGATGACATATTTTCATGCTTGTGTGGAATGCAAGGAGAGAGAGTTATGAGGCTCGGCCAGTGACCTGCGCTCCATGTCTTCTATACGCTACTCAAAATGAGCTATCACTTTTCTTTACCTGAAAAATGATGCAAATTGATGAGTTGCGGCTCAGTGAGAATAATTATCCAATGAGCACTAAAGTACCAAACAACTCATAGTAATAAATCACAAATCCAACACATACCATGTATTCCATTCCATTCATCCGAATCATATGAATATCAATAAAGTTGAAACATATAATCATTACTCTTTACGTATGCAAATGCTTTGCTTATTTCATTTTGTTGTGACCAAGTTAAACAGACATTGCCCCGGGTTTCCATGTGAACATTTGGCATGTGAACATTTGCATTTTCTAGCTAGCTTGATCATTTGTTTCATTTGCACATTTCTTAGGCCATAGGCCTCTTCTTTTGCTTTACAATATCGATTAACTAGTCACAACGCCTTTTTAGTCCATATGCATATGCACTTGTACTTAAGCATTCATCAACCATTGCATCTTATCACATATAACATACATATACCGCATATATGCCTCATATGCCATGTATATACCTTGCATATGCTATACATATACCCTGTATATATATCACATATGTCAAACATATACCTCAAATATATCACAAGTATACCACTTATGTGTACCACAATGTCACAAATTATCCATCATCATATTATCAAGGACCAATCATGACAATCATATGAATCACATAACAAGCACCATTCATTTGCCCTAAAGAATTCAATTGATAATTAGACTCACCTTTCTCCTTTGATTTCGACCCCTAACTTATTGTCTATCTGCTCCTTGTAGGTCTCCAATATGTTCTGAGCCTAATATGAAAACATAATTGATTAACTCATGATTAGGGAGACTTAATGTGGCTTAAAGAAATTAATATGCATTGTTCATATCAATAGTAAAAATTTTTCCTATGAGGCAGTGTGACCTTATGAGACTGTTTACCTATAACTTTTTCTATACTTCACCAATTAATCTGATTCTTATTCCTAATGCAAATTAACATATAATATGTAACATGCTAAAATTTCATACCAATTGGATCATTTTTACAAATTTTGGTGGAATTTCTAAGTGTGTTCTATTTTCTGTCTTGTTTTCTGCCTTTAGGCAGTTTCAGGGTACCCATTTTGATTTATCATAACTTATAATCTATAAGTCATATTTTAATGAAACGTTACAGAGACTTATGTGGGTTCACATGGAACATTTTTCATGTTTACAACTTTTATGAATTATGTCTCTAAGATCTTCAAATTATAAGAAACATTTCACTGGTCCAGAATAGAATTGGCTTCCGAAACAGTATGACTTCCAAAGGCCATAACTTAGTCTATACATAACTTATTAAGCTGAATTGAGTACCCCAATTTCACTAAGACATATACCTATAACTATTATGTTTTGATAAGTTACAGAATCTAGCTCTAACGAGCTCATATTAGCCAAATAGTTTACTGGATATGCATAGGGCACTCAGTAGGCAGTTCAAACCATGGAACAGTCATGGTTCCATTCACCATAACTCAATATTTAAAACACATGAACCTTAAATTTGGTATACATATACATAATACATATATCTACAACTTTGATATTTTGAGATACTTCAAATAATGGATTTATCATATTCAAAACTAACAAACACTGTAGCTAACTTACATAAGGTTCACATCCGGACCAGTTTCAATACAGAGAGGGTATCTCATTTTATACACCCCATCTTGCAAACATGTTTGCATATCTATAAATCTAAGACATAAAGGAAGAACTGTTGTGTTTTAATCATTTCCCGAATCAATTTCTATTGATATCAAAATCGGGGTGCAAGTCAGTGTCTATTAATGAACCTTAGCAACTCAAATCAACCTTATATCAATAAGAATTGATTACTTACCAAGAAAAACCTTGCAAGGGATCAATTTTCCATCAAAAACTAAGTGAAACAAGGAATAATTGAGTTCTGTAATGGAGGAAGATGAAGAAGAAAACGGGATGGAGTGAGGAGGCAGAAATGAGGGAGGAAGATAAAGCCAACCTTTTTGTTTTTTTGTCTTTTTATCCTTTTCTCTTCATCTCTTCTCTTTTCTCCTTTCTTTTCTTTTCTCTTTTCTTTTCTCTTCTATTTTCTTTTCTCTTTTCTTTTATTTTCTCTTTTCTTTTCTTTTATTTTCCTTTTGTTTCATTTTCATTTTATTTTGTCTATATTATTATTATTATTGACATATATTTATAATTCCACTAATTCACACAATAATACAACTTAATTATTTGGCCCGATTTAACTAAATTAACAATGTAAATGTTTACTAATCTTAATCTTGTCATTTTGCTTACTTTAATTTAGTCACCTTATTCAATTTATTTCTAATGCTTTGTTATCCTCATTTAGGTTATAAGTACACAGGTGTGACTTGATACAATTGCCAAACACTAGGACACGTAGCTAGTGCATGCCATTAACTTGTTTCTAAGAAAATATGTATGAAATGCATGTGTTCAATTGGATTATATGGAAGATGCATATGTTCAAATGAAATGCATGTGGATATGCATGTGGGGAAGGTCGAGGATGTTACAATCCTCCCCTCCTTTTAAAATTTCATCCTCGAAATTTAATACCTGGAAACAGGTGTGGATATTGCTTTTTCATATTCTCTTCCATTTCCCCTGTTGCTTCTTCTTGTAAATGGTTACGCCATAATACGTTAACCAAAGGTATTTCTTGGTTTCTTAGTTGTTTAGTCTTGTATCCAATGATTTCTACTGGCTCCTCAACATAACTCATGTCCTCCGCAATCTCAATGACTTGATCTTTAAGTACATGCGTAGGATCTTACTTGTATCTTCTAAGCATGCTCACATGAAACACATTATGAATCTGAGCCATCTCTGGTGGTAACGCCAATCTGTATGCCAGTGGTTCTTTGTATCTTAGGCTCAATTTACCTTTCTTGCCAAATCGGATTACCCCTTTCCATGAAGATACTCATAGAAATACCTTTTCACCCAACTCATATTCCATTTCCCTTTTATGTTGATCAGCATAACTTTTCTGTCTGTCCTATGCTGCCTTTGGCTTATTTTTAACAATTTTGATTTTATCCACTGTGTCTTGTACTATCGATGGCCCTACTAATGCACGTGCACCTTCTTCATCCCATATGATAAGGCTTCGACACTTTGTCGTACAATGCCTCATATGGTGCTATATGGATACTGTTATGATACTGGTTGTTGTAAGCAAATGCAATCAATACTATATATTCATCCCAAGCACCTCTGAATTCCATAGAACATGCTCTAAGCATTTCTTCCAATGTTTGTATAGTCCTTTCAGATTGTCCATCAGTCTGTGGGTGGAATGCGGTGCTGAAATTCAATTTTGTTCCCAATGCATCTTGTAAACTCACCCAAAAACGTGAAGTAAACCGTGGATCTCTATCAGACACAATGGACACTGAAATGCCATGCAATCTAACTATCTCATTCACATAATTTTGCCAAACTCTCGAGTGTACACCCCTATTTGATAGGAAGAAAATGTGCTGACTTGGTTAATCTATCAACAATTACCCATACTGCATCATTTTTTCCATGGAGTTCTTAGCAATCCATAGACAAAATCCATCATTATTTTCTCCCATTTCCATTCTGGCACTAGCAATGGATGTAACTTACCAATTGGTGCTTGGTGTTCAATCTTAATCTCCTGACATGTCAAGCATTTGGAAACATATTCCGCCATGTCTTTCTTCATTCTTAGCCACCAATAATGAGGCCTTAAACTGTGATACATCTTTGTCATCCATGGGTACATTGCATAAGGTGCATTATGTGCCTCTTCCATTATTTCCTGATGCAAGTTCTCAGTGTTTGGAACACATATTCGTGAATTTAACATCAGTGTATCATTCTACAAATGAAACTCTGTATTATTTCCCTGCCTTTTCATAACAACTTTCTCACATAATTGAGAATCTTTGTTTTGTGCTTCTTTGATCCTCTCCTTTAGTATAGGTCTGACTTGAAGAGTAGCAATCAATGATCCTCCATCATGTATATTTAATTCAACATTCATGGATCGTAATTGAATCAAATATGGAAAAGAGGATACTTGTAAGTGAGCTACACTGCTACTAGCCTTCCTACTCAATGCATCTGCTACCACATTGGCTTTCCCTGGATGGCATTCAACTGTACAGTTATAATCTTTTAACAACTCTAACCATCGTCATTGCCTCATGTTTAACTCTTTTTGTGTCAGCAAATTGTTAGAGGAGTGCTCTAAAGGCAATCACCTTTAGCACTTATTGTACAAATTTATTTGATTAATAAAAGACTTTTTCATTAATTTGATGTTCATTTGATATATGAATTGATAAGTGATCTTAAATCAATTAATGAAGTCCTTGATGCATAGCATAGCATGAAGGAAATCATGATGAGATCATGATATTGAGATTCTTATCATGTGTAATTATGTTAGTATCAAAATTATCCCTAGTCATAGGATTAATGAGACGAGACATTATTAATCCAGAAAGGCTAGCAAATGTTACACTCCTTGATTGGATCGAGTAGTAGATCTCATAATCTATAAACATGAGATGTTTAGAGTTAACATGTGGATGGTTGCTAAGTGTAGCTAAGTACATTGGATGACCAACTATGAGACAATCATATGGATAATCTATTCAAATGTCAATGATAGTCGCATTATAGCAATGGTGCAAGTATCCTTAGACTTGAGGTACTCAAGGATATTTTGAATATTGATTATGTATTTTGACACTATTCCTTATTGCCTCAGAGAGGTAGCTCATAGGGTGGTGATTGGATACAACTTGAGGTATTCAAAGGTAATTGGGTAACCAACAAAGGATTCACCACTCTTGATAGAAGGAGTGTATACCCATGGCCTCTTGTCGTGGTCATTACTCAGGAATCTCTTGCCGGAGTGGAAATGTCATAAAGATAGTCTTTAATGACGTATCTAATAGAGTAATGAGCCTCAAGGATAAGAACTAATATTACTTGGACTAGACATGACGTAGTCAGTCTAGTGGGAGTTGACACATGTCCATACTCTGAACCAAGTAGGGTATAGATTGGTGAAAGGAATAATTGCACAGAAATTGTCTATAGAAAGGTTCGTAGTCAAACCACTGACTTTGCGGTCAATTGGGCTCATGATGTGTTGCTAGATACCGCTCATGACCTACTTAAATTAATTGTTAATTTAAGTGACCAACATAACCGGGAACCTAATGGGTCACATGCATTGAAGATATAGAGAATGAGTAAAATGTTATTGGATAGGATCCAAAATATGAGAGAATTATTTTAGGATGGATCGAGATGAGATCGCACGAAAAAATTGTTTGGGGGTGTCATGGGCCTGCAGCAGGCCCAGCGCACCTGCAGCTTCCATCCATTGGCCAACGGCCGTAATTGGCCATAATTAGGCCAATTATGTCCAATTACTATTCATTAGTTGTCATTTTCTCCATTTTTGACTTTTCATCTTATTTTTAAACTTGATTCAAATTGAAAAGACATCAAATGGCAGAATATAGCCATGAAAATATTTTTTGTGAAAAAAATATTTTTAAGACAACAAAAATTCTATCAAGAACACGTTCAAAGCTAGCACTTTGAATTTGTTCAAACCATTTTCTCTTGATAATTTCTTCTTCTTTCTTCGCGTGGATTATCATTAGAGACATCCTTGTATGGATTGTTGTGGTTTGCTACAATCCAACAAAGTGAAGATTTGAAGAACAAATAAAAATTACAAGGTATAATTTTTAACATTTACATTTATATAAATTAGTTGTAATAGTACAAGTATGATATTTTGTTTTGGGTTTTGAAAAATTTTATTTTTTTCTGCGTTTATAAATATGATTCATTCTTCAAAACCCAATATTGGTATCAGAGCCTCCTTGTCTCAATTAAAATTAATTTTAATTGAAAGTGCAATGGGATTGCATGTTTTTGATGATTTTGGATCAATAGGTTTTGAAAAATTGAAATTAATTTGTAAAATATAATTTACTCATTTTTATTTCTTTAATCTGATCATGTGATGATTAAGAATGATTATTTTGATTGAAAAATGTTTTGAATGTGATTCAAATAATTAATTTCGGATTTATTTAAAAAATGCCTAAAATTGCCTTGTTTATGAACATGTGTTGTTGTTTGGCTTAATTGATGGGGCTGGTTGCATTTTTCTTGTAATTTAATTATGAAAAAATTATTTATACATATATTGTTATGCCTCTAGAAGTGTCCAATAATTAATTAAAAATTATTTTAATTAATTTTTCAAACAAACACAAAAATGGGACTGTTTTAGCTTACGTGGTGGGGCTGTTTTGTTTGATTTTTTTGTATGTGTTTATTTTATTTTCAGTACCTTGAAATAATTTTTATGTGATTAAAAATATGTTATTTTTATGTTAGATGCATGCCAAAATTATTTTACAAGCATTTGAAATTTTAAAAATTCTAGATATCGAATTAGTCATTTTGAGCGTCTAAGTATATTTGTTCGATTGTCTTAGTAATTTTGGCTTGTGCCAAAACTATTTTGCTGAACTTGATCTGACCTAAAGATAATTAGAATGGTGATTTGATATTCTAGAAATTTTTAAAATTTTTGGAAATTAATTTTTAATTAATTTAAGTTGTGCAATTGTAATTCTAGTATGACTAGAAATTGGTATATATATTAAAATTAAATTGTTTAATTTTAACATCATAATATTCTGATTTTAAGGTGAATTAATTTTGAATTATTTCTGAAAATATGGAATTTAATTTAATTTGATTAAATATTAAATTCGACTTTGAAATGACATACAAAATTAAATTAACCGAAAAAACACATATAGGCAATTTCGATTCAAGTGTTGAATCGATTTACAAATTTAAATCAAAAATTGCCATTTTTATTTTGTGCATTAGGGAATGCATGTTAGGGGTGTAAGAAAAGGCATGATGGATGATTATGGACTTAGGCCCAATGTGATTGAGCATGCATAGAATTATTTTGTTTTATGGTAAATAGAGCCTGCGTGTCCCTACCTCTTTTTTCTTTCTTATATATTTCTCTTCTCATCTTACTCCTCTCAAATGTAAATTGAGGTTTTCTATAATTTGAAATATGTAATTAGATTATGTAGGATTAGGATAGAATGAAGAAGCAAAGGAGCAAGAAGCAAAGGAGCAAGAAGCAAAGGAGCAAGAAGCAAATGAGATGGTACCATAAACAAGAAGACTTAGAAATAGGAATTTGATTTCTATTTTGGGTTGTAAATTCATACATATACCTAGGAAAGACCTAGTCAATCTCTCTTTGGCTCAAGAGATTGACTTTAGTATGTCCATAATCATGCCATATAGTTAATGTAACTATCTTTATATATCAATGTGATGAATGTATGATATATAAAAGCATGAAATAATAACATGATGAGACTTAACAAAGAAATCCCTCACTAAATAAACAATTAAGTCTTACGCCTTCCATTAATATGGGGAGAAGCAGAGTTCTTCAAGAGTTAGGGTTGTTGAGTTGCCTCAAGCTCACTCTATAAGAATATGTTCAATCCATTAAAATTAGATTTCACAATTAATGGGTTAGACTTAATCGATATTATTAACTTATTGGATTTGCGCCAAGGTTAATGTGTATTGGAGCTGAAGTTGGGTTTGTATACATGAGATTTACACATATCAAGAGTCGATAGCCCAATGTATGTGTACACATCAATAAGTTGATAGCACAAGATTCGATAGTTGCATGAATAATGCAACTGGTATGGATTAGATACCTACCAACCAAACTAGGATAGCTTATTGAGTTGCCTCAAGGTTATTCTTAGCTAGTTGGATAACGACCCACTAGGAGAACTTCCATATAAGTTCTCTCGGGTTCATAATGAGGGCTATGGATTCGCTATAAAATAGTGGGAGCCATAATGGGATTTATTAAAGACCTAATAAACATGCATTTCATGTACATTCTAACATGTTCTATTTTAGATCTAGGTTGCTAGAATAATCATCATGACAAGTGTGAATTTGCGATCGCTAATAGAATCAAATAAGTTGACTGGGCCTAATTTTTTTGATTGGCTAAAGAATTTGAGAATAGTTCTCAAATCTGAAAAAGATTGGCTATGTCCTAGATGAGGCACTCCCTAATCCCTCTATTGCTAATGCTTCTGAAGTCGTTCAGAAGGCATATCAAAAGCATCTCGATGATAGTGAGATGACAAGTTGCATTATGCTTGCTACTATGTCAGTTGAGTTGCAAAAGCAGCATGAGACTATGGATGCTAATTCCATAGTATACCATCTAAGAGAGCTTTTTAATGAGCAAGCATGTTCCGAAAGGTTTGAAACTTCAAGGTTGCTCTTCCGCACTAAGATGGTTGAGAGGACATCTCCAGTGCAATATACATTGAAGATGAATGGCTATATTGAGAGGTTGGCCACCTTAGGATTTGTGATGGACCTTGAACTAAGTATTGACTTAATTCTAACCGGTTTGTCTGATAGTTATTCACATTTTCTGCTTAACTATAGGATGAACCAAATCTCTACCATTATTCCTGAGCTAATTAACTTGCTTAAGACAGCTGAGCCATCTGTCAAGAAGGACAGTAAAGCTGTGATGCTGGTGGACTCTTCAAGTTCGAAATGGAAGAACCTTAAGAAGAAGAAGAAGTCCATGGAGCCTAAGGGAGGCGTGGCCAAGAAAAAGGCCAAGGAGATTGCTCCAAAAGGGACATGCTTCCATTGTGGCAAGGATGGCCATTGGAAGAGAAAATGCAAGGCTTACTTGGAGTCCTTGAAGAAGAAGGCATCTGATGCCCCATCTACTTCAGGTATTTTGGTCATTGAAATTAATACTGTTTCTAATAATAATATATGGGTATTAGATACCGGTTGTGGCTCACACATATGCACTGATATGCAGGGCCTAAGGAACAATAGACAGCTTAATAAGGGAGAGTCAGACCTACGCATTGAAAATGGAGCAAGGGTTGCTGCATTAGCTATAGGAACATATGTATTGCTTATATTGAATTTGGAGAATTGCTATTATGTACCTGCTTTGACTAAAAACATTATTTTTGTTTCAAGTCTAAATAAATATGGTTTCCTTTTAGCTTTTAACAATTTTTGTTCTATTATCTTGAATGGAATTCTTTATGCTAATGGTACATTATGCAATGGAATATACATCTTAGATATGTCAAATCCAATTTTAAACATCAATGATAATAAAAGGCAAAAACAAGATATGTTGAAATCATCTTATTTGTGGCATTGTTGTCTTGGTCATATAAGTGAGAAACGCATGGCTAAGCTACACAAAAGTGGTAGTTTGGGGTCATTTGATTATGAATCATATGACACATGTGAATCTTGTTTACAAGGCAAGATGACTAAATTACCCATTAAGGGAAAGGGTGAACGTGCTAATGGACTTTTAGACTTAATACATTTAGATGTATGTGGTCCAATGTCTACACATGCTAGAGGTGGCTTCATGTACTTCATTACTTTTATCGATGACTACTCACGATATGGATACGTGTATCTGATGAGATACAAATCTGAATCTTTTGAAAAGTTCAAAGAATTCAGAAATGAAGTAGAGAAACAACTTGGCAAAAGTATTAAAACACTTCGATCAGATCCAGTAGGTGAATACTTGAACCAGGAGTTTCTAGATTATCTTAGGGATAATGGGATTTTATCTCAATGGACTCCACCTTACACTCCACAACACAATAGTGTGGCTGAAAGAATAAACCGAACCTTGTTAGACATGGTAAGGTCTATGGTGAGTTTTATGGAATTGGCTAAATCCTTTTGGGGTTATGCACTAGAGACCGCCATTTATATATTAAATGGAGTTCCTTCAAAGTTAGTTGATGTTACTCCATATGAGATATGGTATAACAAGAGGCCCACATTTTCTTACATGAGAATTTGGGGTTGAAGCGGACAATGTTAGATAAGTTAAAAGCTAAGTTTGACCGATGTCTGTTTGTGGGATATCCAAAAGCATCATATGGATATCAATTTTACCACCTCTTGGAACAAAAGGTTTTTGTTTTAAGATATGCTATCTTTTTAGAGAGAGAATTCCTTCTAAAAGGAGATAGTGGGAGCAAAACTGAACTTGAGGAAGTTCAAGATGCTCAAACAGATGCTGATCAACTGCTTGAACCCGAGCTTGTTACTCATACAGATGATATAGCAGCATAACCTTCTGAAGCACAAGAGCTTCGTAGGTTAAGTAGGATACGTACTATTCCAGAGAGATATGGATTTCTCATTAGTGAACAGAACGACGTATTGCTCATAGAAAATGATCAGCCTACAACCTATGAAGAGGTTCTGAATAGTTCAGAATATGACAAATGGCTTCAAGCCATGAAGTAAAAAATGGATTCCATGTATGAAAACCAAGTATGGTCTTTGGTTGACCCACCCAAAGGAATAAAGCCTATAGGGTGAAAGTGGGTTTTCAAAAAGAAAACTGACATGGATGGTAATGTGATTACCTATAAAGCTAGACTTGTTGCTAAAGGTTATTTTCAAAGATAAGGAATTGACTACGATGAAACTTTTAGCCCAGTAGCTATGCTTAAATCCATAAGGATACTCCTAGCCATTGCTACTCATTATGATTATGAGATATGGCAAATGGATTTGAAAACAACTTTCCTTAATGGAAATCTGATTGAGAATGTGTACATGACACAACCAAAAGATTTCATATCCAAAGATGGCAAAAAGGTACGTAAGCTTCAAAGATCCATTTATGGATTAAAGCAAGCATCTAGGAGTTGGAATATTCGGTTTGATGAGACAATCAAACAGTTTGGTTTCTTACAAAATCTGGATGAACCTTGTGTCTATAAGAAGGTTAGTGGGAGTGCAATCATATTTCTTTTGTTATATGTAGATGACATATTGTTAATGGGAAATGATGTCTCAGCCTTACAATCTGAAAAAATTTGGTTATCCAATAATTTCTCTATGAAAGACCTGAAAGAAGCAGTCTATATTTTAAGGATAAAGATCTATAGAGATAGATCTAAAAGGTTGCTTGGTCTTTCACAGTCTACATACATAGATAAAATGCTAAAGAGGTTTAGCATGGAGTAGTCCAAGATGGGATATATTTCCATGACCCATGGGATTACTCTCTCAAAGTCTTTGTGTCCAAAGACATAAGATGAAAGGACACACATGAGTTTGATTCCATATGCTTCAGCTATAGGATAAATCATGTATGCTATGATATGTAAAAGACCCAATGTATCATATTCTCTGAGTGTCATGAGTAGATACCAATCGGACCCTGGTGAGGGTCATTGGGTGGCTATCAAGAATATCCTTAAGTACTTAAGAAGAACTAAGGATGAATTCTTGGTATATAGAGATGGAGATATTTCTGTGAGCGGGTATACCGATGTCAGCTTCCAATCTGACAAGGATGACTCAAAATCTTAGTCAGGTTATATATTCACACTAAATGGTGGAGCAGTTAGTTGGAAGAGTTCCAAACAGGAAATGACTGCTAATTCCACAACCGATGTAGAGTACATTGCAGCTTCTGAAGCAGCAAAGGAAACAGTTTGGATAAAGAAATTCATCATAGAACTTGGAGTGGTTCCCAGCATATTGATCCAATACAATTGTTTTGTGATAATAATGGAGCCATTACGCAAGCAAAGGAGCCACGATCTCGTCAGAGATCCAAACATGTACTCAGAAGATACCATTTGATTAGAGAAATCATTGGTAGGAATGATGTAAAGATAGAAAGAGTGCCCACTGATCAGAATATTGTTGATCCTTTAACTAAGCCACTTCGCCAAAAGAAATATGATTCTCATGTACTCGCCTATGGAATTAAATACAAAGGCGACTGACTTTAGTGCAAGTGGGAGCTTGTTAGAGGAGTGCTCTAAAGGCAATCACCTTTAGCACTTATTGTACAAATTTATTTGATTAATAAAAGACTTTTTCATTAATTTGATGTTCATTTGATATATGAATTGATAAGTGATCTCAAATCAATTAATGAAGTCCTTGATGCATAACATAGCATGAAGGAAATCATGATGAGATCATGATATTGAGATTCTTATCATGCGTAATTATGTTAGTATCAAAATTATTCCTAGTCATAGGAGTAATGAGACGGGACATTATTAATCCAGACAGACTAGCACATGTTACCCATGATTGGATCGAGTAGTAGATCAGACTAGCACATGTTACACTCCTTGATTGGATCGAGTAGTAGATCTCATAATCTATAAACATGAGATGTTTAGAGTTAACATGTGGATGCTTGCTAAGTGTAGCTAAGTACATTGGATGACCAACTATGAGACAATCATATGGATAATCTATTCAAATGTCAATGATAGTTGCATCATAGCAATGGTGCAAGTATCCTTAGACTTGAGGTACTCAAGGATATCTTGAATATTGATTCTATATTTTGACACTATTCCTTGTTTCCTTAGAGAGGTAGCTCATAGGGTGGTGATTGGATACAACTTGAGGTATTCGAAGAAAATTGGATAACCAACAAAGGATTCACCACTCTTGATAAAACAAGTGTATACCCATGGCCTCTTGTCATGGTCATTACTCAGGAATCTCTGGCCGGAGTGGAAATGTCATAAAGATAGTCTTCAATGATATATCTAATAGAGTAATGAGCCTCTAGGACAAGAACTAACATTACTTGGACTAGACGTGACGTAGTCAGTCTAGTGGGAGTTGACACATGTCCATACTCTGAACCAAGTGGGGTATAGATTGGTGAAAGGAATAATTGCGCAAAAATTTTCTATGGAAAGGTTCATAGTCAAACCGCTGACTTTCCGGTCAATTGGGGTCATGATGTGTTGCTAGATACCGCTCATGACTTGCTTAAATTAATTGTTAATTTAAGTGGCCAACATAACCGGGAACCTAATGGGTCACACGCATTGAAGATATGGAGAATGAGTAAATGGTCTTAGATAGGATCCAAAATATGATAGAATTATTTTAGGATGGATCACATGAAAAAATCGTTCGGAAGTGTCATGGGCCCGTACGGGTCCTTGCGGATCCGCACAGGCTAGGCAGGCTGCTGGCCTGCCTTGCGAGCCAGCTGGGCTGCCCAGCAGTAGCTCACTGCAGGGCTAGCGCGCCTGGAGCTTCCATCCATTGGCCAACGGCTGTAATTGGCCATAATTAGGCCAATTATGGCCAATTACTATCATTAGTTGCCATTTTCTCCATTTTTGACTTTTCATCTTAGTTTTGAATTTGATTCAAATTGAAAAGATATCAAATGGTAGATAATAGATATGAAAATATTTTTTGTGAAAAAAAATATTTTTAAGACAAAAAAAATTCTCTCAAGAACACTTTCAAAGCTAGCACTTTGAATTTGTTCAAACCATTTTCTCTTGATAGTTTCTTCTTCATTCTTTGCATGGATTATCATTAGAGACATCCTAGTGTAGATTGTTGTAGTTTGCTACAACCCAACAAAGTGAAGATTTGAAGAACAAATAAAAATGACAAGGTATAATTTTTAACATTTACATTTATATAAATTAGTTTTAATGGTACAAGTATGATCTTTTGTTTTGGATTTTGAAAAATTTTATTTTTCACTGCGTTTATGAATATGATTCATTCTTCAAAACCCAACACAAATAACCTAAGCTTTTATGGTATGTGAAGATCTGGAATGTCTCACCATACAGATAATGCCTCCAAATCTTCAATGCAAATACAACTGCAACCAATTCTAAATCATTCATTGGATATAAGATCTCATGTGGTCTCAGTTGCCTAGATGCATAAGCTATCACCCTACTGTGTTGCATTAA
Organism: Triadica sebifera; assembly: GCA_023653625.1. Lineage (NCBI taxonomy): Eukaryota > Viridiplantae > Streptophyta > Magnoliopsida > Malpighiales > Euphorbiaceae > Triadica > Triadica sebifera. The sequence goes on along the minus strand of CM042898.1, from coordinate 9,128,370 downwards.
TACACATCTCAAGCCTTGGTGAGAAGCATCACTATATACTGTAAACCCACCTGTACCTATAGGGATAGTAACACTGGTGCTGAGGTTAGTCTGTGTTTTAGTTCATTGAAACTCCTCTAACATTCTAGAGTACACTTGAAAGGCATATTCTTTCTCAACAATTTAGCCAAAGGGCTAGCAATTAAGGAGAATTCATCAACAAATCTACGATAGTATTCGGCTAAACCCAGAAAACTACCCATTTCTGAAATATTTTTAGGAGCTTCCCAATTTACCATAGCCTCAATTTTCTTTGGGTCAACCTCTATGCACTTGCCCGACACTACATGTCCCAGAAACACCAAATGATATAACAAGAATTCACATTTACTCAATTTGGCATATAATTGTTTCTCCCTCAAAGTTTGCAACACAATTTTTAAATGTTGTTCATGTTCTCCCCTATTCTTTGAGTACACCAATATGTCATCAATAAATACTATCACAAACCTATCCAGATATGGTTGAAACACCTTATTCATTAATTCCATAAATGCAGTTGGAGCATTAGTCAACCCAAATGGCATTACTAAAAATTCATAATGTCCATACCTGGTTCGAAAGGCAGTCTTTGGAACATCCACTTCTGCTACCTTCAGCTGGTAATAGCCTGATTTCAAATCAATCTTGGAGAATATTTGGGCTTCTTGCAACTGGTCAAACAAATCATCTATTATGGGCAACAAATATTTGTTCTTCACTATCATTTTGTTCAGTTGCCCGTAATCGATGCACAATCTCATTGTTCCATCTTTTTTTTTAACAAATAATACTGGAGCTCCCCAAGGAGATACACTAGGTCTAATATACCCTTTGTCAAATAACTCCTACAATTGGGCCTTCAGTTCTTTCAACTCAACTGGGGCCATTTTGTAGGGTGGCCTTGATATTGGTGTTGTTCCTGGTACTAGTTCAATAGTGAATTCTATCTCTATATCTGGTGGCAAACCAGGTATATCATTTGGGAATACATCAGCAAATTCTCTTACCATTGGTATATTTTCAAGCAAGCTATCAGTGGTTCTAGTATTAGTCACATATGCCAAATATGCTTCACATCCCCCTTTGATAATTCAAAATGCCTTTACAGCTGAGACTCAGCATGTAGGCACAAGTTTTCTTTTACCTAGAAATACTACCCTTGGCTGGTTTGGTGATTTCAAAATTACTTCCTTAGTAAAGCAATTCACTATGGCATGATGTCTAGTTAACCAGTCCATTCCCAGTATCACATCAAATTCATATATTGGCAATAAAATCATATCAGCTATTAACTCAGCTCTATCAATGCATATCAAGCAATTACATTAGACATTATTCATAACTACTACTGTTCCCAATAGAGAACTCATATTTATGTCAATCCCCAAAGGCTCATGCATTTGATGCAATTTAGATGCCATATGCAATGATATAAATGAATGAGTGGAGCCTGGGTCAATCAATGCATATGCTAACATATTATAAATGTAAATATTACCGATAACTACTTCAGGAGCATCAACCGCCTCTTGTCTAGTAATAGCAAACACCTTGGCCTGAGTAGGGGGTCTAGAACTCTAACCTTTAGATCTGGTCACTCCTCTACCCATTGTACCAGTCCTGCCCTTGCCTCTTCCTCTGCCCTGTGTCCCACTAGTAGGGTAGACCCTCGGTGACTCTACTGTAGTCTCAGATACTCCTCTGCCTCTACTGGTCTCTGCTAGTTTGGCTCTATTTGGCCAGGCTCTATACATGTGCTCCATTGATCCACAGAAATAACATGCTCCTATGAGCCTTCTACATTCGCCCGTATGCTGTCTACCACTATGAGTACATGTGGGCCTCTGTTCAACATATTGACTCTGCGCTCTGCTAGGGTAAAAAGAAGTCATAACATGACCTCTAGAGCTCAAGTATCCACCTCTGTTACTAGACTGTGAAGACATATATCTACCGCTTTTTCCCAACCTTCTGCTAGACTCACCAAAGAACTCACGTGCTGCCCTTTTAATTTGTTGTTCCCCGGCTTCTTTCATTAACAATTCAGCTCTGATTGCAGCAGCTCTGAGTCTGGCATAACTATCAATATCAGTAGTTGTGATTCTATTTCTGATCTCATATTTGAGGCCTTCCTCAAACTTCCTGCATTTGTCTCTTTCAGTAGAGACCATGAAGGTGACATAGTGGGAAAGTTTGTTGAACTGTACTTCATACTCCGCAACAGACATGTTCCCCTATTTTAAATTTAGGAATTCCTTTCTCTTCTTATCTTTATATACCTTAGGCATGTAATTGTTCTGAAATTCTAGGAGGAAATCATTCCACGTCAGAACCAGTGGTTGTGCATCACTGTCGGGGACTATCTCCCACCATTCATAAGCATTGCCTTGAAGCAAGGATACTGCATAATCAAATTTCTCATCTGGGGTACATCTCATCATATTTAGTACCCTATGTGTCTTTCTTAGCCATGTCTCAGCTTCTGCTGGGTCTGTTGTACATTTTAGGACCATATACTTCCTGTTCTAGGTTTTTTAGGGTACTTCTGCATGAGATGACTGTGATGAATGTGCTTGAGCTCTAGCTCCTAGTGCTGGTTGATCTCTATGTAAATGAGGTGATGCCTCATGAGAATGCATTTCGGACGACCTCTCCCTCCTTGGTGAATAATGTCTTATGATGTCCCTAAAATATATATAAAATTATGTCACTACATAATGTTCAACATATATAATGCACATGTTATCATGCTCTTATGCATATGCATGTTCCCATGAAACTTATCCCTGCTCTGATACCAAAAATGTAACACCACATCTTATACATTTGAGTTCAACCTATCCCTTTATCAAATAATCACACATAGCATGCTGGAAAGAAAAAATATCATGTTAACAATGGTAGTAATTTTTTTTTTCATATCCTGTAATATCATTCAATGACTTTGCAAGTATCATATACTATAATATCATTCAATGACTTTGCAAGTCTCATATCCTGTAATATCATTCAATGACTTTGCAAGTCAACACTGAGGCTTTCGCCACAATACGATATATCACATATATTAAAACATAAACTTTGCACATAAGTATTTACGAGTTGCTTTCACTTATACATTTTTAAAACCCATTCCAAAATGACTATACATATTCAAACACATAAATACAAAATGCGGATGACATATTTTCATGCTTGTGTGGAATGCAAGGAGAGAGAGTGATGAGGCTCGGCCAGTGACCTGTGCTCCATGTCTTCTATACGTTTTAGGCTTTATGGTATTAGGCCGCCCATGTGGGCTTGACCCAGCCCAGACCCATATATTCTTATATATAAAGTTATGAAAATATATAACTTTAAAAAAAAAAGATAATAACGAAAAGATATAAGAAAAAGAGATAGCTTTTTATCATAAGTTTTCTCTGAAAGGAATTTCTTCATCTCCGTTCAACAACAAGCTAATCAAAGCGTTCGTACTATGGAATTGAGTCAAGTTCTAGTAATTTGTATCCGCCTAAAGTATTGAAAGCGCATGATTCACGCTCAACAAGTAAGTATCTGCTGCTCTAGTAGTTTCCTTCATTGGTATCAGAGCCCCGTTTGTGCATTTTTGTGCTTAAAATCATAATTTTGATGATTTTTAAGAAATTTACTATGCAAATTCAAAATTTCTTCAATTTTGAGAAAATTGAATCTTCAGTTTCATAGTTCGAATTTGGTATCATTGGAAAGCTCTCATCACAAGCTTTTGAACGAGTATTTTTCCATAATTTTCTGATGAGTGGTTGAATATTTATGATTTTTCAAAGTTTCTGAGAATATTTTTTTTGAAAAAACTATCATTAAAAGGATTCTCACTCTCAGATCATGTATGTAATGTTCAAACATGACCAAAATGATGTTGAAATGGAATGAAAATGGTCCCAGTGTTTTTAAAACCGTCACAAATGTGCAAATTTTCAAAAACCGGTGCAAAATCAACCACAGAAGACTGCACGCGCCGCCTCGGCGCGTGATGCGCTAGCTGTTAGGAAAACGGTTTGCCACGTGTCAATGACATGTGGCAAACGGTTCCTGACAGTTTTTTTCCACGTGTCATGACACGTGGCAAACGGTTTTTAACGGTTTTGCCACGTATGCATGACACGTGGCAACAAGTTCTAACGGTTATGACACGTGTCATGCCACGTCTCCATGACATATGGCAGTTCAGCCACGTGGCTTCCACTGGTTGGTCCATAAATGCTGATGTGGAGGGACAGGTGGCAGCGCGTGCGTGTGAGCGTGCGCGCATGTGAGCGTGTGGGACATATTCGTTCGGTGCGTTGGGGCACGTGAAAGAATATTTTTGGTCAAAAAATTTTTTATAATTCTCAAAATTGAATTTCCAATTTAATGGATATTTTTTCAAAATTTTTTGCGACTGTTTTGATGAGAAATTTGGAGAAAAATATGCAAATAAGAACATAATTACATGTAAATTTTTTTTTGTTTTTGTCACATAACATATATGATATTTAATTGAGTCTAATGTTGGTTTATACAATGAGTTATATGATGAATGTATTGTGGGAATATTAGATTGGTAGATTGATGAATCTCATCTAATATAGAATTGATTGGCGCATGTTTAAATTAAACAATGATAACTGGACTTTGTTAATAGGAATTGATTGAACTGTATATACAATTTTTTTTGTTTCTACTACTTATGTTAGGTTATTATTGATTAATTTAAAGCATTGTGACTTGAAATTGATAAAAATAATAATGAATTGTGCTAATTCTAATTATAATCATTGTTTCTAAACAATTGAAATGGCTGCAACAAAAAGCATTATTGCTAACTTGAATCAAGGAGATAAACTGAATGATAAAAACTATGACATTTTGCATCGTAAAATTCAGTATCTCCTAGAAGAGCAAGATATGCTAGAAACAATAACAAAACCAATGGCTGAGCCTGAGCATGGAAATACTGCTCAACATAGGCGAGATATGGAAGCATATCAAGCCTATAAGCGCAAGGATAGAGTTGCTCGCATATTGATGCTGAGCAGCATGACAAATGACTTGATGCTATGCTTTGAAAAGCACCGCTCAGCCCAAACAGTTTGGGATGCTGTTAAGGTTCAGTTTGGTGGAACCTCAACAACAAGACTGTGTCAGTTAACTCTAAAGTTTGATGCATATAAGAAAAATTCTAATCAAACAATGAGGCAACACCTTACTATCATGTCTAACATGATAAGTGAACTAAAAGGTGCTGGCCATGAGATGACTGACGAGCAACAAGTTCAAGCTGTGATTCGCTCTCTTCCAAAAGCCTGGGAACACATGCGTGTCAACCTTACCTATAATGATAATATAAAAACTTTTGATGATGTTGCCCGACATGTTGAGCTAGAGGAGGATCGCCTTCTCGCTGATAAGCCTGAAGGAGAGGCTTATATGACTGAGTCTAGAGGCAAAGGGGCTTCTAGCTCTGGGCAAAAGAAATGGAAAGGTAAGGGCAAATGGCAAGGAAAGGGAGAAAATAAGACAAAATTTAATGGAAATAAGCGCAAACGTGGGAAATGCAGCGGAAAGAAAGACAAAAACATGAATTGCTTCAATTGTGGGAAGCATGGTCACTTTGTTCGTAATTGCACTGAGCCAAAGGTATTGTATGACCAAATTAGTCCTTCGAATTTATATGTAAGTAGTTGCTTAATGTTAGCTGAAACTGTTCCTTATTGGACTGTAGATTCAGCAACAACAGACCATATAGCAAGGGACCGATATGCCTTTGTGGAATTTTGTCAAATTCCAAAGGGGAGTAGAAAAATCTATATGGGGAATAATGCTTCGGCTGACGTGCTTGGGATCGGTTCCTGCAGGCTAGAGCTGCGGGGAGGTCACACGCTTTATCTCCATGATGTACTTTATGCTCCTGATGTTCGACGAAATTTAGTTTCTATTATTGTTTTGCTTGGACTTGGCTTCAAAATTATTTTTGAAGATGGTTGTGTTAAAATATTTTTGGACAAAGTTTTTTATGGTTCTGGACATATGTTGATAGTTTTATAGTGTTAGACACTATTTTTATAGATGTTAAGCAATCTATATTTCTTGTTGGAAATTCCAATAATGTTTCATTAATTAATGATACTAAATGGCATGCTAGATTAGGACACATTGGGCAAGATCGTTTAAAAAGATTAGCAAAAGCTGGTCTTTTAGGATCTGTTAATAAAATAGATTTGCCTATTTGTGAGTATTGTCTAGCTGGAAAAGCAACAAGATTACCATTTGGCAAAGCCAAAAGAGGCACATTTCCTTTACAGCTTATACATTCTGACATCTGTGGCCCAATGAATGTTAGAGCAAGACATGGTGCTCACTATTTCATCACTTTCATAGATGATTTCATTAGATACGGTCACATTTATTTGATCTCCCATAAATCTGAAGCATTAGATTGCTTCATACGTTATAGTAAATTGGTTGAGAATCAATTAAATTTGAATATAAAATCATTAAGGACCGATCGAGGGCATGAATATCTATCTGATTTATTCAAAAGTTATTGTGATGATAAGGGTATAGCTAGGCAGCTAACTATTCCTTCTACTCCGCAAGAAAATGGCGTAGTAGAAAGAAAAAATAGAACCCTATTGGACATGGTTAGGTCAATGATGGCACAAGCTAATTTACCAATTTCCTTTTGGGGAGATGAATTAATGACTGCTGCCTACATTCTAAATCGTGTACCTTCAAAATCTGTTCATTCCACCCCATATGAATTGTTGAAAAGCGAAAAGCCTGAATTAAGCCATATGTGCCCATAGGGTTGCGCAGCTTATATCCATAATACTTCCCATGAATATGGAAAGCTTGGTCCGAGGGGGAAGAAATGTATCTTTATAAGATATTAATAATTCTCTAAAGGATATGTATTCTTAAGGGAAGACACAAATGGAAGAATAATAGAAGTTGAGTCACGAGATGTCATTTTCTTAGAAGAGGACTTTCCTGAAAGAGGTGAGATAAATAAGGATTTCCAATTTTATGAAATGGAAGATCTTGAAACTAGTGGGAGTGCAAAAATAATTGATTTAGCACTCACAGAGCAAGAATTTATTGCTCTTCCTAAACCAAGTGGTAGTGAAAGAATATCAGATTTTGTTCCAATGGAGCAAGACTATGAACAATCTCAACCTCGACGTAGTAATCGTGACAAGATTCCCCGTCGTCGATTTGAGATTGAGGGGGAAGCTTTTATGATTGCTCCAGATGAAGAAGAGCCTAAAACAGTAAAACAAGCTCTTTCTGGTCCTAAAGCAAAAGAATGGATTAAAGCTATGAAAGAGGAAATGGATTCGATGATATACAATCAAGTCTGGGATTTGGTTGAGAAACCGTTTGATCGTAAAACTATTGGGAACAAATGGATTCTCAAAATAAAACGTAAGGCGGATGGGACAATAGAAAGATTTAAAGCTTGATTAGTAGCTAAGGGTTACACACAAAAAGAGGGAATTGACTATGAAGATACATTCTCACCTGTAGTCAGGTTTGCATCAATTCGCCTCATTCTGGCTATAGTAGCACGAATGGACTTAGAATTATATCAAATGGATGTTAAAACTGCTTTTCTCAATGGAGAACTAGATGGAAAGGTCTATATGGATCAACCTGAGGGTTTTGAACTCAAAGGACAAGAGCGCAAAGTTTGCAAGCTCAAAAGATCCATTTACGGTCTTAAGCAAGCATCAAGACAATAGAACCTCAAATTTCATCAAGCCATATTAAAGGATGGTTTTACGATGATGGAGGAAGACCATTGCGTATATATTAAACGTTATAACAATGGTTTTATAATTATGTCCTTGTATGTTGATGACATTTTAATAGCTGGAAATAATAAGAAGTTGATTGATACTACCAAGAAATGGTTATCATCGAACTTCGAAATGAAAGATATGGGTGAGGCTACTTATGTACTTGGTGTTAAGATCCTAAGGGATCGCTCTAAAAGACTTCTAGGTTTGTCTCAGGAGACTTATATAAAGAAAATGTTAGAGCATTACCATATGCATGAATGTAAGCCCATAGATACCCCTGTCGAAAGGAATATGAGCCTTAGTCTAGATATGTGTCCTAAAACATCGGATGAAAAAGAACGAATGTCTAGAGTACCCTACTCCAATGTTATCGGTAGTCTGATGTATGCAATGATGTGCACACGTCTAGACATTTGCTATGCCGTTGGGCTAGTAAGCATATTTCAATCTAATCCAGGTATAAAACACTGGATGGCAGTCAAGAGAATATTGAGATATCTAAAAGGAACTTCAGACTATGTTCTATGTTATCAAGGGAAGGATTTGCGCTTAATTGGTTATACTGATGCTGATTGGGGAGGTGATATAGATCAGCACAAATCGACCTCTGGATATGCGTTCTTGCTTAATGATTGCGCAATCTCATGGAGTAGCAAGAAGCAATCTTGTATAGCTTTATCAACGATGGAAGCTAAGTATGTAGCATGTTCCTCAGCTATACAAGAGGTAGTTTGGTTAAAAAGATTTTTGCAGCACTTAGAGATTGTCAAGTCAGCATCTGAGCCTGTGACAATCTATTGTGATAGTATGGCTGCATTAGCTTATGCTAAGGATCCAACATATCATGGAAAGACTAAACATATCTAGATTAGATATCACTATGTTAGAGACATGATTGCGGAAAATGAAGTGACTCTGAAACACATTTCTACAAACAAAATGGTAGCAGATCCATTTACTAAACCAATAGCTAGGGATGCGTTTGCAAGGCACATAAAATCCCTAGGCTTATGTAGAATGTAATTAATATATGTTGTGTCAGATCACTTGGTTTTTACAATTGATATATCATTACAATTGATTAATGATTTTTCAATTATATGAATGTATTACAAATGTCAGTTAGCACAATTTGAGTAAGTATGTCGATAGACTTAGATTGACTCACTCACATGAGTAATTGCCTCTGGCGCTACAGAGCGAGCAGAGATGAGACCATAAATGCAGAGGCATTAAGTGAATGACTAAGATGCAGTGGGAGCGGTCTTAGTTTTCATTCAAATTTTACAAGGTCGCCTTGATGAGGATCAAGATGAGATTCTTCGTATATATAAGAATCAACATGAATGACTTCCCCACCATTCATGTGTCTATATAGAGGAAGCTGAGTGTGAAATTTGTTATTTAACATTGTTGAATGTATAAATAAAAATTTCAAGTTTGGCGCATTTAGAGCGATAAGACTAATACTCATATGGTGTTTATTCATTTTGAACGAAGAGCAAGACATACACTCTTTCATCTTTGACAAGAAAAGAGTAGCTCCACCATAGCATGCATTTCATACTACATGTGCTATACGACCAATTAGGAAGCGAAAGAATGAATCCCTGCTTCTTCGCTATGTGAGTCCTAGAAATCCTAGAAATGAATTTCAAACAATTTTACCCTTTGTGATTTTTGACTATATCATGATGTGATGAATTAATATTGGCTATCTTAGGATGTATCCTATAGTCATGGAATGATTCGACTTAACGGAACATTCCTAGAAAAGCGAGTTAATTCAAAACTGATTGATATGAGGGCAAAAGAAAGAGTACTTTGCTTATGCACTCACAGCTTGTGTTCACCGGCCAGAGTTATTACGCTTAATGAAGCGAGAAGTAACATAGAATACAAGAGATTGTAAGAATGATTTGAGTATAGATTCATGGGGGATTGAATGATACTCGAATTAAGTGTATTGAGAAAGATACTTGGGGTAATTAAGCACATTATCGAAAATAATTACAACTTTGGGTTGATGTCTCCTATATGGCCTATAATTAGGTTTGTATTGGAGCTCCCACAATTTGTGTGCTTTGGGTCGCACGGTCCGTTTACTTGTATGAAAGATTTTTGTTTAAGTTTGAGATGTGAGATGATATTTGGATTGAGCCAAGCCCACTTTGGGCGAGTGGGAGATGTTGGGCTTTATGGTACTGGGCCGCCCATGTGGGCTTAACCCAGCCCAGACCCATATATTCTTATATATAAAGTTATGAAAAGATATAACTTTTAAAAAAAGATAATAACGAAAAGATATAAGAAAAAGAGATAACTTTTCATCATAAGTTTTCTATGAAATACGGAAATTCTTAGAAAGGAATTTTTTCATCTTTGTTCAACAACAAGATAATCAAAGCGTTCGTACTGTGGAATTGAGTCAAGTTCTAGTAATTTGTTTCCGCCTAAAGTATTGAAAGCGCACGATTCACGCTCAACAAGTAAGTATCCGCTGCTCTAGTAGTTTCCTTCAATACGCTAATCAAAATGAGCTATCACTTTTCTTTACCTAAAAAAATGATGCAAATTGATGAGCTGCAGCTCAGTGAGAATAAATATCCAATGAGCTCTAAAGTACCAAACAACTCATAGTAATAAATCACAAATCCAACACATACCATGTATTCCATTCCATTCATCCAAATCATATGAATATCAATAAAGTTGAAACATATAATCATTACTCTTTACGTATGCAAATGCTTTGCTTATTTCATTTTGTTGTGACCAAGTTAAACAGACATTGCCCCAGGTTTCCATATGAACATTTGGCATGTGAACATTTGCATTTGCTAGCTAGCATGATCATTTGTTTTATTTGCACATTTGTTGGGCCATAGGCATCTTCTTTTGCTTTACAATATCGATTACCTAGTCACAATGCCTTTTTAGTCTATATACTTAAGCATTCATCAACCATTGCATCTTATCACATATAACATACATATACCGCATATATGCCTCATATGCCACGTATATACCTCGCATATACTATACATATACCATGTATATATATCACATATGTCAAACATATACCTCAAATATATTACAAGTACACCACTTATGTGTACCACAATGTCACAAATTATCCATCATCATATTATCAAGGACCAATCATGACAATCATATGAATCACATAGCAAGCAACATTCATTTGCACTAAAGAATTCAATTGATAATTAGACTCACCTTTCTCCTTTGATTCCGAACCCTAACTTATTGTGTATCCTCTCCTTGTGAGTCTCCAATATGTTGTGAGCCTAATATGAAAATATAATCGATTAACTCATGATTATGGAGACTTAATGTGGCTTAAATAAATTAATATGCATTGTTCATGTCAATAGTTAAGATTTTTCCTATGAGGCAGTGTGACCTTATGGGAATGTTTAGCCTATAACGTTTTCTATACCTCACCAATTAATCGGATTCTTGTTCCTAATGCAAATTAACATATAATTATGTAACATGTTAAAAGTTCAGACCAATTGGATCATGGTACCCATTTTGATTCATCATAACTTATAATCTATAAGTCATATTTTAATGAAACTTTCCAAAAACCTATATGGGTTCAATTGGAACATTTTTCATGTTTACAAATTGTATCAATTATGTCTCTAAGGGCTTAAAAATATAAGAAACAATTCACTGGTTTATAATAGATTTGGCTTCCGGACCAGTATGACTTCCAAAGGCCATAACTTAGTCTATAAATAACATATTAAGCTGAAATGAGTACCCACATTTAGCTAAGACATATGCCTATATGTTTGAGGTTTTGATAAGTTACAGAATCTAGCTCTAATGAGCTAACATTAGCCAAATAATTTGCTAGATCTGCCTAGGGCACTCAGTAGGCAGTTCAAACCATGGAACAATCATGGTTCCATTCACTATAACTCCATATTTAAAATACATATGAACCTTAAATGTGGTATACATATACATAATACATATATCTACAACTTTTATGTTTTGAGATATTTAAAATAATGGCTTTATCATATTCAAAACTAACAAACACTGTAGCTAACTTACTCAGGGTTCACATCCAGACCAGTTTCAATACAGAGAGGATGTCTCATTCTATACACCCCATGTTGAACACATGTTTACATATCCATAAATCTATGACATAAAGGAACAATGTTTGTGTTTTAAGCTTTTCTAGAATCAATTTCTATTGATATCAAAATTGGGGTGCAAGTCAGTGTCTATTAATGAACCTTAGCAACTCAAATCAACCTTGTATCAATAAGAATTGGTTACTTTCCAAGAACAAACTTACAGGGATAAATTTGCCATCAAAAAATAAGTGAAACAAGGAATAATTGAGTTCTAGAATGGAGGAAGATGAAGAAGAAAATAGGATGGAGTGAGGAGGCAGAAATGGGGAGGAAGATAAAGCCAACCTTTTTGTTTTTTTTGTCTTTTTATCTTTTTCTCTTCATCTCTTTTATTTCCTTTTCTCTTTTCTCATTTCTTTTCTCTTCACTTTTCTCTTCTCTTTTCTTTTATTTTCCTTTTGTTTCATTTTCATTCTATTTTTTCTATGTTATTATTATTATTTACATACATTTATAATTCCACTAATTAACAAAATAATACAACTTAATCATTTGGCCCGATTTAACTAAATTAATGTTGCCCAGATATTAGACCAAGAAGGGGGGTTGAATTGGAGTTTCAATTCAAAAAATTAAATTTTAAAGTGCGGAAATAAATAATTAATTTTAGGAAGGATAGAGAAAATCAAACACAAAGATTTATAGAGGTTCGGGTGTTAACAACCCCTACTCCTCTCTCCAATCGCAATTGGGAGTTTCACTAACACACTAAGTGTTACAATGGAGTTTTACAAGCTCACTCCCAACTATGGTGTTTATCACAATGGCTCACACCTAACCCAGAAAATCCTTGTTTTTTAATGGCTCACACAATAACCAATTCGTTGTGTTTTACAGGCTCACACAAACGACCTTCACTTTGTGTTTTACAGGCTCACACAAAAAACCTTCACTTTGTGTTTTACAGGCTCACACAAACAACCTTCACTTTGTGTTTTACAGGCTCAGACAAACAACCTTTTAATTTGTGTTTTGTAGGTTCACACAACTAACCCTTACAAGTGTTCTACTCTTAACCCAGAAATACCCAAAGCTCACTTAAGTAAAGATTACAGAGAGAACCACTTATAAATCTTAATTTGCTCAAATATGAGGAGCGAAAAGATTTTTACAGAGAATAGATTTGTTCTCAAAGTATGAAAGTACAAATATCTTGTAATAAGAATTAAATTTGAAGTATATGCTATTCTATTGTTATTCTCTTCATTCTCTTTTTCCTTAATACATAAATGACTTCCATTTATACTCCCATGGCTGAATATAGCCGTTGTGGTGCATTAAATAAGAAACTAGCCGTTGTACCAACCAAAAACTCGCGCCTGACATTTTTCTCTTTCATTGTTCACGGGCATGACTATGCTTGTCACGGGAGTGACAGTTCTTCCCAAGCCGTGACTGAAGTGGTGACCTTGGTCGTGAAGCTCTCTGGAATGTTTTGACATATTGAGTCATGGGCGTGACAATCTTCCCAGCCGTGATCCAAGTGGTGACCCTGGTCGTGAAGCTCTCTGGATGAAATTGCATGAATATTCATGGGGGTGACACCTTTATTCACGGGAGTGACTGAAATGCTTACTTCACGGTTTGTTTTTCCTTCATGGCCGTGAACTTCAAATGTTGGTTTTGGTAATGGTTAGTTTCCTTCACGGGAGTGACTCATAGAGCTTTTGTCCCTCAAGGATTATTCTTCCAATTCTCCATTCTTGCTATTTTAATCCATGTCCTGTATAATATACTTACAAAAACAAGTATGCTATTTTGAAATTCATGTGACATGCATATGCTAAGAATATTCTTATAGCTTCTAATCTAGCTACAAGTGCATATGTTTCATCATAATCTATACATTCTTCCTGATTATATCCTTTTGCGACTAGTCTTGCCTTATTCCTAGTTATTAAACCTTGTTCATCTAATTTGTTTCTAAATACCCATTTGCTACCTATGATTTGATGATCCTTGGGTCTAGGTACTAGGTTCCATACCTTATTTCTCTAAAATTGGTTGAGTTCCTCTTGCATGGCAATTACCCAACTTTCATCATTAAGAGCCTCATCAATATTTTTAGGCTCAATTTGTGAAATAAAAGCAATGTCAGTGACTAAATGCTTGAAATGAGATTTAGTACTTACCCCCCTTGATAGATCACCAATTATTTGCTCTTTTGGATGATCTTTCATCATTCTCCATTCTTTTGGAAGTTCTTGCTCCATTTGTTCTTGATTTTGAGGTAGAGTGTCATTTTGCAGTAAATTTTATTGATCATTTTCTTCTTTTCCGTTTTCAATATCAAGTTTTTCCATATTACCTACAACATCATCAAGAGCACTACCTTTCACAAGATCAAGTCTACTAGATTCATTAAAAACAACATGCATGGATTATTCAACCATTAATGATCTTTTATTAAATACTCTATATGTTTTGCTGGTTGTAGAGTATCCTAAAAAAATACCTTCATCAGACTTAGAGGCAAAATTTCCAAGATTGTCCTTGGTATTTAATATAAAACACTTGCATCCAAATACTGTAAAGTATGATATCAAGGGCTTTCTTCCATTCCATAGCTCAAATGAGATTTTGTTTAAAAGAGGTCTTTTGAAAACTCGATTTGAAATATAACATGCAGTGTTTGTGGCTTCTGCCCAAAAATAAGTTGGTAATTCATATTCATTAAGCATTGTTCTAGCCATTTCAATTAAAGTTCGTTTTTTCCTTTCAACCACCCAATTTTGTTGAGGTGTCCTAGGAGATGAGAAATTATGTGAAATGCCATGTTCAAGACAAAAGCTTTCAAAGTTTTCATTTTCAAATTCTTTCCTATGATCACTCCTTATTTTTGAAATGCAATAACCTTTTTCATTTTGAATTCTTTTAGCAAAGTTTTTGAAGTTTTCAAAAGCATCAATCTTTTGGGCTAAGAAAATTACCCAAGTAAATCTAGAGTAATCATCTACGATTACAAATGCATAATGTTTTCCTCCGAAGCTAGCAATTCTAGTAGGTCCAAACAAGTCTAAATGCAGGAGTTGAAGAGGTTTTGAAGTACTTACTATGTTTTTGGCTTTGAAAGATGACTTATGTTGCTTTCCTCTTTGACATGGATTACATGTCTTATCTTTTTCATATTTAACTCTTGGTAATCCTTTTACTAGCTCTCCTGTGCTGAGACTTTGTATTAAGTCCATGTTAGCAAGACCAAGTCTTTTATGCCACAGCCAAGATTCATCACTAGTAGTCACAAGACACTTAGAGGAATGGTTAGATAGTTCAAGTAAGTTTATTATGTACGTATTGATATCTCTATTTCTTTTAAATATTTCTTGACCATCGATAGAGATTACAAGACATTCATTTGAAGTAAAGATTACTTTGTTTCCTTTATCACATAATTGACTTACACTTAACAAGTTATGTTTCAAGCCATCAACAAGTAAGACATCCTTAATAAAAGTAGTACCATTAACACCAATAGAACCAATGCCAATTACCTTACCTTTTGCATTGTTTCCAAAGGTAACTTTACCTCCATCAATACTTTTGATTTTATTGAAAAGTTCTTTGTCTCCTGTCATATGCCTTGAGCATCCACTGTCTACTACCCACACATTTTTGTTTAATGTGGACTTGAGGCATACCTATAGAATCACAAATCAAGTATGATTTTTAGGTACCCAAATGAGTTTGGGTCCTTGAGGGTTAGCATATGAAGGTTCCTAATGAGCCTTCCTTATCCAGCAATGTTTATTTATGTGACCAATTTTCATACAATAATTACATTGTTTCGGTCTAAACTTGCTTTTTGGTCTTGCAATGTATTTGAATGCCATGATTCTATTAGACTTATTATGAGAACAATCGCATGCACAATCATGATTAATTTGCGTTTTTCTAGATGCATGCTTCCTATACATAAAGGCATGATTATTCTTTTTATGTATAGAGGGTTTAACATTCTTATTTCTTGATGCAGTTCTAACAGGTGTGGAGATGTGAGATTCTTTAGATTTAACAAATATAGTTTTGTAAGAAGATGATGATGTGTCTTTAAATCCTAGACCATGTCTAATTAAGGGTGATATTTGAGACACAGTGAGAGTATCTAAGCTCTTTTTACCTTTGTGAAATTTAGAAATGGAATTTCTAAGTTCCTCAACTTCATTTTTCAAAGTATTATTTTCTTTTAACAATGAAGCTGTTGAGGGTATTGATGAATATTCATCTATTGACTTTTGAAGAGATTCATTAGATGATTTAAGCTTTATGTTCTCTTTTTCTAAACCATCTATCTTATTTTTCAAATTAGCGATATTATTTTTATAGGTACTAAATTTAGTTCTATATTTCTCTAATTCTATATTTAATTCCTCTATTAGGTTTTGCTCATCATCATCATCATCACTATCACTATTACTATCATTATTGAAAGAGTATGAGTGTAGTGATCGTACGTTGTCCGAGACGTGATCCTCAATAGCCATGAAGCATAGGTTGACCTCTTCACTTTCATTATCATCTTTTTCACTTGAAGAGCTTTCGTCATCCCATGTGGCTTTATGACCTTTCTCCCCATTATCTCTTTGGTATTTGCTCTTATGCTTCTTAAGCCTTGGACATTCTGGTTTGATATGTTCTTTCTTTCCACATTCATAGAATTTTACCTCTTCCTTACTTCTATGTGTGTCATTAGAAGTTTGTTTGAGGTTTCTTTGACTGAATTTTCTAGAATTGCTCATTTTCTTCTCAATGATTCTTTTTAATCTCCTTGAAAGCATAGCGATGTCCTCATTTTCATCATCACTCATTTCTTCATCATCTTCACTTTCTTCTTGAGATTTTGAAGTAGAGGCTTTGAGTGCTAAGGGATTTCTTTTCTCTGGCTCTGCTTCAAGCTCTCTATCTCTTTTGACTGCCATCTCATGTGTGAGAAGTTTGCCAATCAGCACATCAGTATTCATGATGCTCATATCTTCATTTGCTTCTTCTATGCCAGCAACTCTTGAACCATAGTATTTATGAGGAAGACTTCTCAGGATTTTATTATTTACATCTTCCAAACTCAGATGCTTCCCAAGTTTCCTCATTCCATTTATAATGGATAGAAGTCGGTTGGTCATGTCAGTGATTGACTCATTGGATTTCATCTTTAAGAGCTCATATTTTGAGGTTAGAAGTTGAATCTTCTTGGATTTGACTTGCTTAGTTCCCTCATGATAGTTCTCCAATGTCTTCCACATGCTATATGCTGTTGAGCAGTGTTGTATTCTCCCACATTCTTCAATAGATAATGAGCTTGATAGGATTGTCATTGCCTTCTTGTTTTTGAAATTTGCTCTTCTTTGAGGCTCTGTCCAATCATCTCTTGATAGGATTTATTCTTCACCATTAGCTCCTCTTCTAGTTGGTGGTGTCCATTCTTTTCGTACACTATCCCAGACTTTAATTCTTTCACTATCCAAGTATGTCTCCATCCTAAATTTCCAATGGGCATAATTTGCTCTATCAAAGTAAGGTTTGAGACTTTGGAATCCTTCACTAGCCATATCTTACTCTTTACTAGCACTTTTTAGGCTTCGATGCTAGACAAGGCTCTGATACCAATTATTGCCCAGATATTAGACCAATAAGGGGGGTTGAATTGGAGTTTCAATTCAAAAAATTAAATTTTAAAGTGCGGAAATAAATAATTAATTTTAGGAAGGATAGAGAAAATCAAACACAAAGATTTATAGAGGTTCGGGTGTTAACAAACCCTACTCCTCTCCCTAATCGCAATTGGGAGTTTCACTAACACACTAAGTGTTACAATGGAGTTTTACAAGCTCACTCCCAACTATGGTGTTTTTCACAATGGCTCACACCTAACCTAGAAAATTCTTGTGTTTTAATGGCTCACACAATAACCAATTCCTTGTGTTTTACAGGCTCACACAAACAACCTTCACTTTGTGTTTTACAGGCTCACACAAACAACCTTCACTTTGTGTTTTACAGGCTCAGACAAACAACCTTTTAATTTGTGTTTTGGAGGTTCACACAACTAACCCTTACAAGTGTTCTACTTTTAACCCAGAAATACCCAAAGCTCACTTGAGTAAAGATTACAGAGAGAACCACTTATAAATCTTAATTTGCTCAAATATGAGGAGGAAAAAGATTTTTACAGAGAATAGATTTGTTCTCAAAGTATGAAAGTACAAATAGCTTGTAATAAGAATTAAATTCGAAGTATATGCTATTCTATTGTTATTCTCTTCATTCTCTTTTTCCTTAATGCATAAATGACTTCTATTTATACTCTCATGGATGAATATAGCTGTTGGGGTGCATTAAATAAGAAACTAGCTGTTGTACAAACCAAAAAATCGCGCCTGACATTTTTCTCTTTCATTGTTCACGGACGTGACTATGCTTGTCATGGGAGTGAGTTTTTCCCAAGCCGTGACTGAAGTGGTGACCTTGGTCATGAAGCTCTCTGGAATGTTTTGACATATTGAGTCACAGGCGTGACATACTCATTCACAGGCGTGACAATCTTCCCAGCCGTGATCCAAATGGTGACTCTGGTCGTGAAGCTCTCTGGATGAAATTGCATGAATTTTCACAGGAGTGACACCTTTATTCACGGGAGTGACTGAAATGCTTACTTCACGGTTTGTTTTTCCTTCACGACCGTGAACTTCAAATGTTGGTTTTGGTAACGGTTAGCTTCCTTCACGGGAGTGACTCATAGAGTCACGGTAGTGAGCATGCTACTACTTGAATTTTGTCTCTCAAGGATTATTCTTCCAATTCTCCATTCTTGCTATTTTAATCCATGTCTTGTATAATATACTTACAAAAACAAGTATGTTAAATACAATATTGCTATATTATTTTGTTATCATCAAAATGACAGAAATACCCCTCAAGGTTTAACAATTAACAATGTAAATGTTTACTAATCTTAATCTAGTCATTTTGCTTACTTTAATTTAGTCACCTTATTCAATTTATTTCTAATGCTTTGTTATCCTCATTTAGGTTATAAGTACACACATGTGACTCAATACAATTGCCAAATACTAGGACATGTAGCTAGTGCGTGCCATGAACTTGTTTCTAAGAAAATATGTATAAAATGCATGTGTTCAATTGGATTATATGGAAGATGCATATGTTCAAATGAAATGCATGTGGATATGCATGTTGGGAAGGTCAAGGATGTTACACTGATACTACTGTTGTATTTTGAAGAATGAGTCACATTCATAAATAAAAATTTTCAAAACCCAAAAGTACCATTAAAACTATTTTATATAAATATAGAAGTTAGAAATTATACCTTGTAAGTTCTTATTTGTTATTTAAATCTTCATCTTGTTGGGTTGTAACAAAACACAACAATCCATACTAGGATGTCTCGAATAATAATCCATACGAAGAATGAAAAAGAAATTATCAAAAGAAAATGGTTTAAACAAATTCAAAGTGGTAGCTTTGAAAATGTTATTGAGAGAATATTATTGTCTTAAAAATATTTTTTTCACAAAAAAATATTTTCATATCTATTTTCTTCCATTTGATATCTTTTCTATTTGAATCAAATTCAAAGAAAAGATCAAAAGTCAGAAATGGAGAAAAGGAAACTTGAATGAATAGTAAAATATGCTTAATGGCCATAATTGGCCTAATTAAGGCCAAATTTACCCGTTGGCCAATGGGAGCCAGTAGCATGCGCTTTGGGCTTGCTGCAGGCTACCGCTAGCCTGCACGAGCCTGTGACCTTCCAGAAAGATTTTTCCTGTGCAATCTCATTGTGATCCATCTCGAAATAATTCTCTCATATTTTGAATCCCATCCAAGACCATTTCACTCATTTTCCATATCTTCAATTTGTGTGACCCATTAGGTTCCTGGTTATGTTGGCCACTTAAATTAACAATTAATTTAAGCAAGTCATGAGTGGTATCTAGCAACACATCATAACTCCCAATTGACCAGAAAGTCAGTGGTTTGACTACAAATCTTTCAATGGACAATTTCCGTGCAATTATTCTTTTCACCATTCTATACCTCATTTGGTTCAGAGTATGGACATGTGTCAACTCCCACTAGACTGACTACATCACGTCTAGTCCAAGTAATGTTAGTTCTTGTCCCTGAGGCTCATTACTCTATTAGATATGTCATTGAATACTATCTTCATGATATTTCCACTCCGGCTAGAGATTTCCGAGTGATGACCACGACAAGAGGACATCGGTATACATTCGTTCTATTAGGAGTGGTGAATCCTTTGTTGGTTATGCAATTACCTTCAAATACCTCAAGTTGTATCCAATCACTACCCTATGAGCAACCTCCCTGAGGCAACAAGGAATAGTGTCAAAATACAAAATCAGTATCCAAGATATCCTTGAGTACCTCAAGTCTAAGGATACTTGAACTATTGCTATGATGAGATTATCATTAACATTTGAATAGATTATCCATATGATTGTCTCATAGCTGGTCATCCAATGTATTTAGCTACACTTAGCAAGCATCCAAATGTTAACTCTAAACATCTCATGTTTACAGATTATGAGATCTACTGCTCGATCCAATCAAGGAGTGTAACATGTGCTAGTCTATCCGGATTAACAATGTCCCATCTCCTTAATCCTATGACTATGGATAATTTTGATACTAATATAATTACACATGATAAGAATCTCAATATGATGGTCTCATCATGATTTCCTTTATGCTATGTTATGTATCAAAGACTTCATTAATTGATTTAAGATCACTATCAATTCATATATCAAATGAACATCAAATTAGTGAAAAAACCTTTAATTAATCAAATAAATTTGTACAATAAGTGCTAAAGGTGATTGCCTTTAGAGCACTCTTCTAACATAAAGAATGAGTAAAATTGTATCATCTGGGATATTTTGGGTCAAATCGTGATGAGATTGTACAGAAAAATCACTCTAGGGGGTTATGGGCCAGCGCAGGCTGCTGGCCTAATTGGCTGTAAATAGCTAATTAAGACCAATTAAGGAAAAAATCCCAAAATCCTCCCTTATCTCGTGCACTTTATACCTAGATTAATTTTGGGATGAAAATATTTTTGAAGAATTAAAAAGTTAGAATATTGTTTTTAGATATAAAATAAATTTAAAAAGAAAAATAATAGTTATTTTTTATATTCTCTCAAAATAGAGCATACACCATTGCTAGCACTTTGAGGTGTGTTCAACTATTTCTCTTATAGTTTCTTCTCACATTTTTACGTGGATTAACATTAGAGACATCCTTGTGTGGATTTTTATGGTTTGCTACAACCCAATAAGGTAAATATTTGTGGAACAAATCAAGAAATTATAAGGTATAATTTCTAATCTTTATATTTGGATGAATTAGTTTTAATGGCACAAGCAAAATCCTTATTTGGGGTTTGAAAATTTTTAATTTTTCATTGCATTTATGAATGATTCATCTTCAAAACCCTTCAATATGCATATATATATATACTAACTTGACACTAGAGCTTAAACCTTTCAAACTTTTCAAGCTTACCTGGGTTTGGGTTGATCCTCACCTCTGCCTCTGGCTCCTATGAAGAAGAAAAATATCCTAGGAGCTTCTTAATCTCTAGGAAAATGAACACCAAACTCTTTAACTCAAAGCTTATGTTTTATCTCACTGTCTCACTTACTTACCTTGTTGTCATCTCTGAAAACTTAGTGAAAAAAAGAAAAAGAAAAAAAGAAGAAAAATGATGAAAGAAAGAGGTTTGTTCATAGAACATTCATTAATGGTACATGCTTATTTTGGGATTCCTCAATCTCTCGTGTTAAGATGTGGACTGATTTCCTCTTTAGATGCCAAATCTTATCTCACTTGAATACTCTCATCTAGTACAATGTGAGAAGGATTCGATATGTATTGTCCCAACATCAAGTCATAGGACACATCGTATATCTGACTCAATTCCAAAGACATCGCGAGTCTATTAGTCACCGCCATAACTATCTTTACAATTTCATAAGGTCAGATGAATCTTGAATTTAACTTGTCATCTCTCTTTGTTTTTTTTTCTTTCTAGATTCCATCACTTTCTTCCAATGTGAAGTCTTAAAGAGAAACTTTATCCCCCCTTACATACTTAATATCTCATATCTTAATATCGTAATACAATTTCTACCTGATTATGGCTGCCTTAAGCTTTTCTCGAGTTGTTCTCCTTCATAATACATCCACCCAAGGATGAAATATTATACTAAAATTGAGCTTAGGGTCTAAGTTCTTTGTAGATTACCCCAAAATTGATATGTAAACAGAGAATCTTTATTCAACCCAATAAAAAAAATAGTCATTCTAGTCGCAAAATTTCTAGTAATCTATTAATATTTTTGTTTTGTAATAGAGATTAGATGTAAAAATCTACCTAAAAAAAAACTCGGAACTCTCCCCCTTAGAAACCCACTTAGCTAACCCAATAAGCTTATTATCTTGTCTTTGAATATCCTTAATTTTCTAAGTAAAAGTAAACTCAACACATAACCTTACCACAATCTCTCTGCTCACAATATCTACTCTATCTCAAATTCAACTTTTCCTAAAGGAGAAAATATTTTAAATTCTTGGTTTTCCGTGTAGAAAAAAAAATTCCCTCAAAGAAGATTATGGTGTCAAAATTTAATGCAAAAACTATAGTTGTTAGCTCTAGATCATATATAGAATAATTTGTTTTCATATATTATTAAAGGCAATCTCTAACTACTTTACTTACCCACACATTGTGATCTAAAGAATTTACAGCCTCAATCTCATATTCTAGTCCCCCTCCAATCATGATATGTTAACTAGATGTATTTGTGCAAATATACATGAACGTGTGGAACCTGGATCTATGAGTGCACAATGTCAAAATCAGGCAATGAAAACATACCAACAATAATATATGTTGTCGCCTGATCTTCCTTAGCTTTCATGGCATAGGCTTTGGCTGAAACTCTACTAGGTCCAGGTCTATTCATTGTCTTTGGCAAAGTCTGCCTAGTTTGGCTTGATCCTTCTCTAGTCTGAACTTTAGGCTGAGTATGAACTGATTTTGTCATTTTAGTAGGAATTCTATTTGTCAAGAGTGGGCAATACTTCCGTATATGTTCCTTGGACCCACATTTAAAGCAAGCACCTGTGACACGCCAACATTCTCTTCTATGGTGTCTATTGCAACTATCACACTTGGGTATATATTCTTTCTTTCTAGAAAAATGGGTCTCTAGAATAGCAGATTTTTTAGATGACTCCCCTATTCTTCTTTTCTTTCTCCTAGTCTTCTTTATCTTATACTTTACAGTTGATGTAGGTTGAGAAGGATTAGGAGTAGTACTAATTCCCTCAACACTCATGGCGCTAGACTGACGTGGGGACTTAGTGTCAAGAGAACTAAAATTCTCAACCATTCCAGGCTCATCCGAAAACATATCTCTATAAGCCTACAAGTTGACAGAGAAATAGCTCATATCAGAGTTATATGAGACACATGTATGTATGCATGACAAACTCTTCCCAAATTAAATCAAGAGATGCTTAAACCTAAGCTCTGATACCAATAAATGTGACATCCCGCCTATATAATAGGAATAATCCCATTACATAAGCGGAATGACACAGACAATCTGAATGAAACTAGTCTGAATTTAAAATTTTTTTATTTAATAACTAAATTGATAATTTTTTTTAATATTCAAATATACATATGGATTCAATTATCAAATACATTATCATGTCACATAAATATTATACTTCATTTTAACTATCAAAATTAATGGTTTTTACCTTACATCTAACTATATAGATATAATACCAAAGTACAAAATATGTTCTTAACTATATATAAGACATGTCCAACAAACCCATATGCATGATAATAAAGAAAATGCAAAAATAATATGCATTCAACTCTCAACCAGTTCTGACGCGTCTCCTCTAGTATGAGCTTGTACTTTATCTATCAACTTCATAGTTTACTATTTGCAAGCTCCAGTTCCTACGCGGGAAAAACCCACGCTAAGCCATTTCTAGCTTAGTGCTACATATAATCATTTAAGTTTTCCCATGTTTTACAAAACCTCAGATTAAGCCATTAAGATGATCAATTTTTACAAAAACCGTAGGTTATTCAGTTGATACATCTCCCTAAACCAGTTTCATCCAAATAATCATATCTCTTCATATACTCAAAATCATTTAATGACATTTGGCAGAGAGATACACAAGACATAGATGAACAACTTTTATTTTTAACACTTCCCCAAATTCGATTCACAAGATAATCAAACAAATGAACGAAATACACTGCAGAACATAATCTAAAAAGTTCTAATAACACAATAATTATGGGAAAAATATTTCTTACCAAGATCAGATTTAATTGGACTGATTTTTGATGCAAATCTTGAAGGAAATGATGAAGATTTTGGGCTGTAATATGGAGGAAGGAAAAGGGAAGATGAAGAAGAAGAAGGAAAAAGAGATAAGGTTGGAAGCAAATGGCCAAAAAAAGACTTCAGCCCCACTTCCTCCTAAATCATGTTTTTTTGCTCTTTTTTTTTCATTCTCTGCTGACCCGTTTTACTGTTCACTTTTCTCTTTATTTTATTTTCTTATTATTATTATTATTATTATTATTATTATTATTATTATTATTATTATTATCATCATCATCATCATCATCATCATCATCATCATCATCATCATCATCTTCACATATTTCCTTATCTAATATCTGTAATTTTTTTATACCAAAAATACAATTTAATTATGTGGTATAATTTAATCAAATTTATCATATCAATAAATTTAATTTATTTTAATTTCTAATTTACTCATTTATTCAATTTATTTAAATTTTTATGTCTATTATATGTTTTCTATGTATACCACATACTTATTTTAATTTAGACTAATTTGTGGGCGTTACATGATCGGTTAGCCCAGCGGCTGATGATTATGGAATAGGTGTGGTATTTAGACCCAAGATACTTGCAACGCGAGGATGATTGTGTGCTTGAAAGGCAATGAGGTTGTTACTCTCAGCCATATTATGTGGTTCTATCTCCATAATCTTTTTCCAAACCTATAAGTTGATAGAAAAAAGCCCTTGTCAGAGAAGGAAAGTGTTCATGATACACCTATAACCCACTTAGGTCTAGAAATGCCTAAACTTAAGCTCTGATATGACTAAATGTGGTGCTCTTATATAATTAGAATATTCTAACTATAGAAGGAAATGTTACTATGCACATGATGAAAAATCGATAAATTTAAAACCTTTTTGAATATATATGTTGCACCATAGTCATGATGCCTCCTTATAATTTTGCAAAGTAAAAAGCATAAAGATATGAAAATTTTATTAATATAATGATATCTAAGGCATTCATATAAAAATATAGCAACATGCATTTCTCAACTACCATACGTTCATGTTTTCTTTTATATATATATATGGAAGAATTTTCAATGGTTACAGCTCCATAGATAATCATCATAAACCTTAGTGTTAAATACCATTAAATGTTATAGCATTAAATTGTCATAATTAATATATAATTAATTAGAACTATTAAATTTTTTATCTAGTGGTTGAAAAGTAGTACTCATGGATGGGTAAATAATGTATTAACTATTAAAATATGATATGTATATATATATACACACACACACATACAATTTACCATAACCAATTTCATACTAATGATCATATTACCCACATCATACTCATAAGAGAATTAATTCCACAATTCAAGGATAAGTTGTAACACCTAACACCTTATACATCTATTTACCGCATATGTTGTTTTTATATTAAATTATCACGTTTGAAACAAGAATAAAATAAAATTCATGTTTACAGCGAGAGTAATTTTTTTTAACTCATCTCATATTATCAACAATAATTTCACAATCAATACGATTACTTTAATCATAGTCTATAACATCACATATATTAATAACTTAAACATTATGTTTAAAAATTAGTAAATTTACAAGTTGAATCCATTCATATATATATATATATATATATATATATATATATATATATATCTTAGTACATATTTATTGTAATTATACATATGCAAGTATTCAACCCATAAATATAAATGATATGTTCTTATGCGTATGTGGAATGCAAGGAGAGAAAGTGAGGAGGCTCAGTCGGTGACCTTTGATCCATAACTTTTATATGCACCTCAATATGAACTACTACTATTCTCTACCTGAAAAATAATGCAATTTGGTGAGTTGCGACTCAGTGAGAATAACTATCAAATGAGTTATAATGCACCAAGCATTTCATAATAGCAAATAACAAGTATACTTAATACATACTTTATACTTCATTTCATCAGTCAATAACAAATAAATATAGATAAAATCAAGTATTCAATAATTTCTCTTTACTTATGCTTATGCTTATGCTTATGCTTATTCATTTTGATTTTGTTGTGACCAGGTTACCGGATTTCCATGTGAACATTTGTATTTGCATTTGTATTTGCTAGCTAGCTTGACCATTTCTTTCATTTGCATATTTGTTGGGCCATAGACCTCTTCTTTTGCTTTGCAATGTCGATTAACTAGTCACAACGCCTTTTAAATCATTATGCATATGCACTTGTACTTATATATTCATCAACCATTGTATCTTATCACATATACCATACATATACCACATATATACCTCATATGCCTACACATATACCTTGCATATACAATATATATATACATATATATATATATACATATATATATATATATACATATATTTATATATATATCATATGTCAAACATATACCTCAAATATACCACAAGTATACAAACTTATATGTACCACAAATGTCACAAATTATTCATCATCTTATTATCAAGGAAAAATCATCAGAATCATATGAATCACATAGCAAGCAACATTCATATGCACTAAAGAATTCAATTGATAATTAGACTCATTTTTTTTTCTTTGAGTCCAACCCTTAACTTATTGTCTACCCCCTTCTTGTGTATTTCCAATTTATCTTGAGCCTAATATTGAAATATAATTGGTTAATTTATGACTAGAGAAACTTAATGTGGATTAAACAAATTAATAGACATTATTCATATCAATTATTAAAATTTTTCCTATGAGGCAGTGTGACCTTATGAGACTGTTTTGCCTATACATTTTTCTGTACTTGACCAATTAATATGATTCTTATTCATAATTAAAATTATCATATATTATATAACATAGTAAAATTTCAGACCAATTGGATAATTGTACAAATTTTGGTAGAATTTCTAAATGTATTCTGTTTTCTGCCCTTAGGCAGTTTCAAGGTACCAACTCTGATTCATCATAACTTATAATATATAAGTCATATTTTAATGAAATTTTAAATAAACTTATATGGGTTCAAATGGAACGTTTTTCATGTTTACAACTTTCATCAATTATATATCTAAGGCCCTCAAATTATAGGCAACATTTTACTGCTATAGAACAGAGTTGGTTTTCAAGATAGTATGATTTGTAACGACCATAACCTGCTCTATAATTAACATATTAAGATGAAATTCATACCAAAATTTAGATAAGACATATACCTATAAATTCTATATTTTGATAATTTACATAATCTATATTTAAGGAGCTCAAAATAATTAAACAAGGTTCTAGACCTGTACAGGACACTTAGCAACTATGGAAGAGTCATGGTTCTCTTCATCATAACTCCAAATCCACCCAATATATGAAGCTGAAATTTGGTATACCTATACATAACACATATATCTATAGGTGTTATCTTTTGGGATACTTCACAAAATGGCTTTATCATATTCAAAACTAATAAAAACTGTGGCTAATTCAGTTAGAGTTTGCATCCGGAGCAGTTTCAGTAGAGAGAGGATTTCTCTTCCTATACACGAAGTCTTGCAAAACTACTTAAATATTCATAAATATAAGACATAAAGGAACATTTTTTCCAATTACACATCTCCAGATTTGATCTCTAAAATTATCAAAACCTTAGTACAAAACACTGCATATTTATGAATCCTAAACACCATAATAAAGATTAACACAAAATAATTGTTTACTCACCTATAATCACCCTTGGCTAACCTTATTGCTGTAATTTCTAAAGTGAAAGAGAGAGAAAAATGTTGCTGGAACTTTAAAGAAATGGAATGAAGGAAATTGAGGAAAAAGAAGAAGAAGAAGAAGAAGAAGAAGACAATATTTGTTAATTCTAATTTAGCCTAAGTCAAAAAAAAAATTTATTCCTTTTCTTTTTTCTTCATCCATCCCTTTTTCTTCTTCTTTTTTTGACTCTTTTTTTTTTTTACTTTTCTTTTTCTCTTCTTTTGCTGTATTCTTCTTTTTCTTTTTTTTTTTTAAATTTTATTATTATTATTATTATTATTATTATTATTATTATTATTATTATTATTATTATTATTATTATCATCATCATCATCATTATACAAACATACATATACATACATTCATGTATACATATAAACATTTACCCAATATTACTAACCAATAGTAAAAAAATATAATTTAATCACATATTTTAATTTAATTAAATTAATCATGTCAAATTTTTATTAATTCAATCTAGTCTATTTATTCACTTAAATATTAATTTCATATCATTTTCATCTATATTATAAAACAGACATGTGCATTTCTATACAATTATAAAATATTTGAAAATAAACTAATTGTATCTCAATATATTTAAATAAAAATGCATATTATGCATGTGTTCAAGTGATATATATGCAAAATGCATATGGACAAATGAGATGCTGCAGAAAAGCATATGGGAAAAGTCAAGGATGTTACATAAGTAACCATGGTACTTTTCTCAACTACTCTAGATTGGACTATTCGGATATGGGGATAAAGATTAATAGCACTCACACAAGCTTAAGACCTCCTATCCATTTCCTATTTCTGCTCACTTGAACTTCACAAGTTAGGAGTGCTCACACAAGCTTTAGACTCCCTAACTGAGTATGGAAATGTTTATGTCATATTTGCATGTGAATCAATGGCGTTCACATAAGCTTAAAACCCATTTTCCTTGTATTATAATTGCTTTCTTATTATCTCATACTACGGTACTGTTACACCTCTAATGATATGTCATCTATCTTATTTCATGTCCTATGTTAGATTATTGGGCATGTGAGTTATATTCCACATCATATTTGGTTGTCACCACTCATACATGTTTAACACACAATATCACCACATACTCAATCATGATCCGCATCATGTTTTCATAACATAATTTCATAGTCATACCTACTCAATTATCATCTCATATTACCATATTCCTGTTATTTTCGGTTCACCTGTCTTGCATGTCTTATACCTTTACTTTCACTATATCTTTGCATGTTCAAGGCATTAAAAAAAAATCATTCCTCTAAGCTATGAAAATCACATTGTATTTTGTCATTTTGGAGCATGCATAACTTGTAACATCATCAGGAGTCATTTTATGGACGTTAAGAGTCATTTTAGATCATGTGAAGGGAATTGGCACTCGTTGGACCTATGATGGTGCCCATTTGGCTTGTGTCACAATCGTGACAGAAGGTTAGCTTCTGCCCATATCATGTTCGCGACAGAAGCTGCATTAGGCCTTGTCATGCAAGTAACATGCTTGTTAGGCATGCGACATTGAGTTTATCTACACACCATGGCGTTTTAAGCCATTTTTCGTGCAAAAAATTCCTTTCAAACCTAGAAAATACACATAGAAACCACACCATAACATGTAATTCTCTAAATTAGCTAATGATAACACACCTATCAACATACAATCCATATTTTGATGCCAAAATCATGCCTCAAACCAATTTTAACCAATATCAACCATATTATAAGTCATAACATACCATTCTCATTTCCATCACATGTAATGCCACAAACATGTCATTATACATCATCAAATCCATTTAATACAAAAGGGAGCATTTATGGCATACTACATTAATTTCATTTAACAACCAAGCACTTATCAATCAAGTATGCATTTTGAATGCTTATATGTATTGAGCTTAATTAAAATGGAGTCTTTTCATATCCACAAGCTTGATTCAAGCTTGTCCTCCCTTTAGGGTGTGTTTCCTTGCTCTATGCCAACTCATAACATATCAAAGCACTTTCTTAAAATCCTTTTATCAAATATAATGTACAAATACTATTCATAAGCTAAAACCCAAGTTCAAACCTTTAAGGTTACACTTTTATGACCTAACCTCTTCAAGATCACTCTTTAACTCATCTACAAGCTTAAGGGTAGAGTTCTTCAAATTTCAAGAAGTCTCATTTCTCCTTTTTCTTTCAATATCCGACCATAGTTGTGTTTTCCTCTCTTGGGTTTATGGGTTTTTAAGGCTTTGGGAGAGAAGATGAATAGAATGAAAAGAAGGAAAAGATAATCACATTTTTAAGGAGTGGAAGAAGTGTTTAGGGTTTCTCAAAAACGATGGAAGGGGAAAGAGAGCTTTTTATACTTATTGACGAATTACCACATAAATCCATCCTTATTTTTGCCAAATATCTATATTGGTCCTTGATTTTTATCTCTTTCTTTTTAAACTTATCCAAACTTTTTACTTTTTCATAAACCATCCATTATCTTATAAATCCGCTAAAGAATGCTTTTTTATTATCTCTTAACCTAAATTTAGACTTTGATAATATTACTTGTGACCCTAAGGCACACTAATTGTCCTGACCTAAATTGATAGACATTACAATTTCAACAATATTTGAGACCTACAATGAATCAAACATAAAATATATCAGATAGGTGTAATATCATCATATAGCATGGTTCAATTTATAGCCTCCAAATTAAAAACTGTACATAATCTTAAGATATATCTAAAGCAATTTAATCAAAATCTAGAATGGCTAGGCTCATAAATTTAAAGCATTTTATAAATAAAAAGAAGTGAGTGTGTCATATCCATAAATTTAGGCCCCTAGTCGCACGAGTTCTTAAACCAACTCGACGGTTCGATCGAAGTTTAAATTTAGATTTTTATCGAAAAATAATTAAAATAATGGCAAATAATTATGAAAAATATTTAATAAAGTGTTTTAATTATTTAAAGATATTAAATTACGGTACGGGACTAAATTGTAAATTTTAAAAAGTTTAGAGGTTAATTTGCAATTTTTCAAAAATTGGAGGATTAATGAGGGTAATTACCAATTAAATGCATGAATTGGGACATTAAATACATATGGTGGTTGGCTTAACCAAGTGGCATGCAATAATTAGCCAAGTGATGTGCATGAATTAGACATTAATGAAAACATCTAGATTATGGTTTAGGTGTCTCCATTAATTAATTAATTTTGTCACTTTGCTCTTAATTGCTTATCCTTTCTACATTATCACTCTTGATCTAAAAGTTTATATCTTTTAATTGTCTCCCATATTTACCTTTGAAACACCATACACCAAGGGAGATGAACACATTAATTAGCCAAAATATTTAGATATTTATGGGCTTAGGTGTCCCATTATTGATTAAATTTGTCTTATTCCTCTTAATTACGTCTCCTTCTTCCTTATCACTTAACATCTAGAATTTTCTATTCTCTAAACCAGCCCCACGTTTCCTCAAGTTCTTCCATAGCCAAACCTTGTTCTAAGAAGAGAAAGTGAGAAAGAGAGGGAGAAAGGCACGAAAGAGTAGATTTCATGCAAAATTGATCATAAGGAAGCTAAAGGAAGTAAAAAAAGGTAGAGATTAAAACATATTATGGAAAAAGAGAGATTTGATGAAAGGAAGTTCTAATGATCTCTTTTATATATTCTAGGAACTCAAATTAAGAAGGATCTATCTCAAAGGAGTAAAGGAAAAGAGAAAGAGAAGTAAAGAGAAAGAAAAGAAAAGAAAATAGAGGTTTGTACATAACTTAAGGCAATTGCCTATTTTATTGTTTTAGTTGCATGATTTGAGTATTTGGCATGTTAATAATTCTAAATTTATAGTATTTTGTGATAAAAATCTTGAGATACATGTTGCTAGACTTAGGATTAATTTTGGTAAAAATTGAAGATGGTGAATATATTTGTTTTTTGCTGGAATTAATGAGCAGTGAGTACTTAAACTATTATAACTTAATTTTTGAAATTCTGTTTTGGATGTTCTTTGTCGGGTTTGAAAGCTAAGATATAGGGCTATAACGTTTATTCAGACTATAAAATCCAGATATATATACATTTTTCCTGAAAAATATATAAATCTTGGACATAGAATCTGTCTAGAAAATTCTAGGAAATATTGTTAGTGACCAGTCGGTATTAACATGATAATATCTTTTGATACGAAACTCCAAATTAAGTGATTCAAATTGCATATTCAAGCTATGATTCAAAACTAAAATATTTAAGAAGATCTTGTAATTAAATTCGGATCATAATAGGACAAAAAGGAAGGTCCAAAATAGAGCACAGAATCTGCTAGTGACATGGTAGCATTTGAATTGAGAAATTTAATGAGTAAAATAATGTGAACCTTGTTATGTTATGAAAATAATATTTTTATTGAGTGATTATATGATAAATTGAGTCTTTAACTACATGAAATGGGTGAATTGAATAATTATGAATTTTAATGACATTGAGTAAGCCCTAAAACACCCAATTAAAACTAGACTTAGGATAGTTTAGCGTGCCAAGCAGGAGGGGAGTATGATTAATTCCATTAATGGTACAATTAATGAAGCTGGTAATGGAACTATTAATGAAGTCGGTGATGACACTATTATTGAAGCCGGTGATGACACTATTATTGAAGCCAGTGATTACAATATTATTAAAGTCAGCGATGACACTTATATATGCACAAATCATGTTGCCCGGGTGGCATTTCTAAGTGCATGGATGACAACTCTGTTATCCTAGTCAGTGGTTCGTAGGTGTTGTGGGCATAAGAAAGTTAAAACAAAATAAATAAATAAAGGGAATCATAACTTGTGATATGATTAATTATGATAGATTATATAATAATGTTTTAATTAAGTAAAACATGTATGAGATAAAAAGATATAATTTGATGTTTATACATGCTAAAATATTATGAGATATATATTTGCATGAAAAGATGATTGGACATAAATTTATATATGACAATGCATGTTGCATGAAATAGTTTATTGTCTTATTTATATGCACCACTAAGACAAGAGTTTAGCGTGAGAGTTTCTCTCGCGCATATATAGTGAATAATAAATAAAAGATAAAAGATAAAGGTTGCGATGGTCTGATCTAGTAGAGCAGCCTGTTTCAACCACTGTGGGTCACATAACTTTTGTATATTATAGTTTGAGTTTTATTTTATAGTACTTATAAAATAAGCGCACGTTTTGTAAATAATACTTTATTATATAAAATGTATTGTGTTTCTTTATTATGATTTCTTTGACACTACAAGTAAATAAATAGTAAATAATAAATAGTAGATAAAGAAAAAAAATTATATGAGTGATTTTCATGAATACAAAAATTTAAAAACAATGATATTTTAACCGATGAAGTCAGTATACCCCTTATCCATGCAGGAGCTGCTAGGGTGAGGGGGTGTTACAGAGTGACATTCATTAAGTTTTTTTCTAAAAGAGAAAATTAAAATCGATATAACAACTTGATCAATATATAGAATTGCTAATCTAAATCATATGTTCAATCAGTTAACTGTAAATCATTTTACAAGTAAAATGAGGTAAATAACTTTTGCTGAGTTGTTTTCATGTTTTTGTTTTCCAGTTCATTAAATGTTTTCTTATTAGGTTATTAACTTAATTTTAATTGACAATTTCATTTGTTTTTTTAAAATAGTTAAAGACATAAGATTATCAATGGTTATAAAAAGTTGGATTCAGTTTACAAAAAAAAAAGATTATAAACTATTTTTTGAACTTCAAAAAGTTTGTTACAAAATAACATATAAATTAAAGTAAATCATAAATCACACTTGTTACTTTTAGTATATTTTCTAATCATTATGCACATATCATGCTAAGTTTATAAAGTAATAAAATTTTAAAAATACTAATGTGTTTAATATATTAACATAAATATTTAGTTTTGATATTTATCAAAAAGTGACATAATATGCATGTTTAATATATTAACATAAATATATTAAATTATTAACTTAATTTTGACTCATAATTTCCTTTTTTTTAAATAATTAGAGATATAATAATAACAATTGTTATAAAAATTGTATTTTGTTTTAAACAAATGAAAGTATATTGTAAAATTTTTTTAACATTAAATATATTGTTATAAAAATATTACAAAATTTTAATACTATTACTTATTAATCAACTAGAACCATATAATATAACTTAACTTGGGTTTACTACAATGTTTTAATCAAATATAAATATAAATTTAAATGTTTGATTTTATAAAATAATCAATGAAAATTATTAATAAAATAATAATGCTAATATTTTTACTTAATAAATAAATACAAAAAGAAAAAGAATGAATGGTTAATCAAATAAAAAATATATAAAAAATAAAAAATAAATCAATTATAATAATAAAAATGTAACATCCATTAATTAGGACCTACAAGTTGTGTTGGTGGTTAGAGAGAGCTAGGGGATGGGTAGAACTTGAAATAAAGGTTAAGCATAGTAAAGTTAGTACTTTCACGCCCATGAATGGTAATTCATGCATGTGAAGGAGTTGTGGAGCAAAACAATAATTTTTTTAGTAGATTCATGCCCATAAATGAGGTTGTCACAACCATAAAAGTCGTAGTTTTGGTTAAAAGGTATCCCTATTTTATTGTGATACTATAAGGTAAATGATTATGTATATGACCCAATTGACATGAACTTGACTGAGATGATATGCCATGTATGAACTTGTTATGGATGTTATAAGGGTAGGGATTAATGATTTATATGAATTATCTGTTGATTATGTTTATAACGCTGTAGTAAATTGTGTATTATGGTACAAGTTGATGCATGTTCATACGCTAGGTTAATAGTGTTATCACTGTATATATATATGCATGAAGTATTAAGAATGCATGGTTATAGGAGATCAGGTTATGAGTTGTTAAATGCAAACTAATTAAGGTGAGATAGTGCATTGAATGTTTATATGTTAGTGATGCATATAGAAAGAAATGTTTAAACATGATATATGTATATATGGTACGTATATATGGAAATTGTTATGTTCATGATATTTTCCACATATATGTGCATATATACCGCTAAGCACAAGTTGCTTTGTTACATCACACCTCTTATGCATTTAAGTATAACCTATCCCTGTATCAAATAGTCACATACTGCATACTGAAAAGGCAAAATACCTTGTTAACAATAGTAGTAAAATTTTTTTTCATATCATATCCTGTAAAATCAACTAAATGACTTTTCAAGTCAACATTAAAACCACAATACGATATATCACATATATCAAAATATAAACTTTACACATAAGTATTTCCGAGTTGATTTCATTTATACATATTTAGACTCATTCCAAAATGACTATACATATTCAAGCATATAAGTCCAAAATACAGATGACATGTTTTCATGCTTGTGTGGAATGCAAGGAGAGAGAGTGATGAGGCTCGGCCAGTGACCTGTGCTCCATGTCTTTTATACGCTACTCAAAATGAGCTATCACTTCTCTTTACCTGAAAAATGATGCAAATTAATGAATTGCGGCTCAGTGAGAATAACCATCAAATGAGCTCTAAAGTACCAAACAACTCATAGTCATAAATCACAATTCCAATATATACCATGTATTCCATTCCATTCATCAGTCAATAACATATAAATATAGATAAAATCAAGTACTCAATAATTGTTATTTACTTATGCTTTGCTTGTACATTTTATTTTGTTATGACCAGATTAAACGAACATTGCCCCGGGTTTCCATGTGAACATTTGCATTTGCATTTGCTAGCTAGCTTGATCATTTGTTTCATTTGCACATTTGTTGGGCCATAGGCCTATTCTTTTGCTTTGCACATTTGTTGGGCCATAGGCCTCTTCTTTTGCTTTGCAATGTCGATTAACTAGTCACAACGCCTTTTTAGCCCATATGCATATGCACTTGTATTTAAGCATTCATCAACCATTGCATCTTTATCATATACAACATACATATATTCCCTATATACCTCATATGTCAAGCATACACCTTGTATATACTATACATGTACCATGTATATATATCACATTTGTCAAATATATACCTCAAATATACCACAAGTATACCATTTATATGTACCACAATGTCACAAATTATCCATCATTACATTATCAAGGACCAATCATGACAATCACATGAATCACATAGCTAGCAACATTCATTTGCACTAAAGAATTCAATCGATAATTAGACTCACCGTTCTCCTTTGATTCCGACCCCTAACTTATTGTCTATCTGCTCCTTGTGGGTCTCCAATATGTTGCGAGCCTAATATGAAAACATAATCGATTAACTCATAATTAGAGATACTTAATGTGGCTTAAACAAATTAATATGCATTGTTCATGTCAATAGTTAAGATTTTTCCTATGAGGCAGTGTGACCTTATGGGACTGTTTAGCCTATAACTTTTTCTATAATTGACCAATTAATATGATTCTTCTTCCTAATTACAAATAACATATAATTAGAGAACATATTAAAATTTCAGACCAATTGGATCATTTTACAATATTTGGTGGAATTTATAAGTGTTCTGTTTTCTGCCTTGTTTTCTGCCTTTAGGCAGTTTCAGGGTACTCATTTGGGTTAATCATAACTTACACTCTATAAGTCCTATTTTAATGAAACTGTACAGAAACTTATATGGGTTCATATGGAACATTTGTCATGTTTACAACTTGTACCAATTATGTCTCTATGGTCTTCTAATTATACCAAACATATTACTGTTCCAGAATAGAATTGGCTTCCGGACCAGTATGAATTCAAAAGGCCATAACTTAGTCTATAGATAACCAATTAAGCTAAAATTAGTACCATAATTTACATAAGATATATACCTATAACTTTTATGTTTTGAGAAATTACATAATCTAGCTCTAACAAGCTCAAATTAGCCAACCAATGTACTGGAGCTGCCCAGTGCACTCAGTAGGCAGTTCAAACCATGGAACAGTCATGGTTCCATTCACCATAACTCACCATTTACAAGCCCTATGAACCTGAAATTTGGTATACAGATACAAAACACATATATCTACAAATTTTATGTTTTTAGAGACGTCAAATAAGGGCTTTAACATATTCGAAATCAAACCACACAGTAGCTAACTTGGTTAGGGTTTACACCCTGACCAGTTTCAGTACGAAGAGTATATCTCTTCCTATACATAACATCTTGCAAAAATGTTTACATATACACAAATCTAAGATATAAAGGAACATATTTTGTGTTTTACACATTTCCAGAATCAATTTCTATTAATATCAAAATCGGGTTGCAAAACAGTGCCTATTAATGAACCTAAGCAACTCAAATCAACCCTAAAGCAATAAGAATTGATTACTTACCAAGGACGAACTTGCAAGGGATAAATTTGCTGCAAAAACTAGGTAAAACAAGGAAATTTTGAAGTCTGAAATGGAGGAAAATGAAGGAGAATTCGGGGCTGAAGTGAGGAGGCAGAAATGGGAAAGATGAAGATAAAGGCAGATTTATGTTTTTGTCTTTTTATCTTTTTCTCACCTCATTTCTCTTCTCTTTTCTCTTCTCTTCTCTTCTATTTCTCTTTTGTTTCATTTTCATTTTATTTTATCTATATTATTATTATTATTTACATATATATATAATTCGACTAATCTACACAATAATACCGCTTAATCTTTTGGCCCGGTTTAACTAAATTAACAATGCAAAATGTTTACTAATCTTAATCTAATCATTTTGCTTACTTTAATTTGGTCACTTATTCAATTCATTTCTAATACTTCATAATCCTCATATAGGTTATAAGTACACATGTGCTACTTGATACAAGTGCCAAATGCTAGGACACGTAGCTAGTGCGTGTGATAAACTTGTTCCTACGAAAATATGTATGAAATGCATTTGTTCAATTGAATTGTATGTCAGATGCTTATGTTCGATGAAATGCATGTGGGGAAGGTCAAGGATGTTACAATTCTCCCCTCCTTTTAAAAATTTCGTCCTCGAAATTAATACCTGAAAACAGGTGTGGATATTGCTTTTTCATATTTTCTTCTGTTTCCCATGTTGCCTTTTCTTGTAAATGGTTACGCCATAATACCTTAACCAAAGGTATTTCTCGATTTCTTAGCTGTTTAGTCTTGTATCCAATGATTTGCACTGGTTCCTCAACATAACTCATGTTCTCTGCAATCTCAATGGCTTGATCTTTATGTACATGTGTAGGATCTGACCTGTATCTTCTAAGCATGCTCACATGAAACACATTATGTATCTGAGCCATCTCGGGTGGTAAAGCCAACCTATAAGCCAATGGACCAATCTTCTCAAGAATTTCATAAGGCCCTATGTATCTTGGGCTCAATTTACCCTTCTGGCCAAATCGAATTATCCCTTTCCATGGAGATACATGAAGAAATACCTTCTCACCCAACTCGTATTCCATCTCCCTTCTATGCTGATCAACATAACTTTTCTGCCTATCCTGTGCTGCCTTTAGCTTGTTCTTGACAACCTTGATCTTATCCACTGTGTCTTGCACTAGCTCTGGCCCTTCTAATGCACGTGCTCCTTCTTCATCCCAAATGATAGGGCTTCGACACTTTCTGCCATACAATGCTTCATATGGTGCCATCTGGATACTGCTATGATACTGGTTGTTGTAAGCAAATTCAATCAATGCTATATATTCATCCCAAGCACCTCTGAATTCCATAGAACATG
Organism: Triadica sebifera; assembly: GCA_023653625.1. NCBI lineage: Eukaryota > Viridiplantae > Streptophyta > Magnoliopsida > Malpighiales > Euphorbiaceae > Triadica > Triadica sebifera. The sequence goes on along the minus strand of CM042898.1, from coordinate 9,089,356 downwards.
CCCTAAGCATTTCTTCCAATGTCTGTATAGTCCTTTCTGATTGTCCGTCAGTCTGTGGGTGGAATGCAGTGCTAAAGTTCAAATTTGTTCCCAATGCATTCTGTAAACTCACCCAAAAACGTGAAGTAAACCGTGGATCTCTATCAGACACAATGGACACTGGAATGCCATGCAATCTGACTATCTCATTCACATATAATTTGGCCAAACTCTCAAGTGTACAACCCCATCTGATAGGTAGAAAATGTGCTGACTTGGTTAATCTGTCAATAATTACCCATACTGCATCATTTTTCCGTGGAGTTCTTGGCAATCCATAGACAAAATCCATCGTTATTCTTTCCCATTTCATTCTGGCACTGGCAATGGATGTAACTTACCAATTGGTGCCTGATGTTCAATTTTGATCTGCTAACATGTCAAGCATTTGGAAACATATTCTGCTATATCTTTCTTCATTCTTGGTCACCAGTAATGAGGCCTTAAACTGTGATACATCTTTGTCATCCCTGGGTGCATTGCATACGGTGAATTGTGTGCCTCTTCCATTATTTCTTGACGCAAGTTCTCAGTGTCTGGAACACATATGCGTGACTTTAACATCAGTACATCATCCTGCAATTGAAAATCTTTACTGTTTTCCTGCCTTACTGATTCAATTTTCTCACACAATTTAGGATCTTTGCTTTGTGCTTCTTTGATCCTCTCCTTTAGTATAGGTCTGACTCGAAGAGTAGCAATAAGTGATCCTTCATCATGTATATTTAATTCAACATTCATAGATCGTAATTGAATCAAATATGGAAAAGAGGATACTTGCAAATGAGCTACACTGCCACTAGCCTTCCTACTCAATGCATCTGCTACCACATTGGCTTTCCCTGGATGGTATTCAATTGTACAGTCATAATCTTTCAATAGCTCTAACCACCGTCTCTGCCTCATGTTTAATTCTTTTTGTGTCAGCAAATAACCCAAGCTTTTATGGTATGTGAAGATTTGGAATGTCTCACCATACAGATAATGCCTCCAAATCTTCAATGCAAATACGACTGCAGCCAGTTCTAAATCATGCACTGGATATGAGATCTCATGTGGTCTCAGTTGTCTGGATGCATAAGCTATCACCTTACCATGTTGCATCAACACACATCCCAAGCCTTGGTGAGAAGCATCACTATATACTGTAAACCCACCTGTACCTGTAGGGATGGTTAACACTGGTGCTGAGGTTAGCCTGTGCTTTAGTTCATCGAAACTCCTCTGACATTCTGGCGTCCACTTGAAAGACACATTTTTTCTCAACAATTTAGTCAAAGGGTTAGCAATTAAGGAGAATCCATCAACAAATCTACGATAATATCCAGCTAAACCCAGAAAACTACGCATTTCTGAAATATTTTTAGGAGCTTCCCAATTTACCATAGCCTAAATTTTCTTTGGGTCAACCTCTATGCCCTTACACGACACCACATGTCCACGAAACACCAAATGATCTAACCAGAATTCACATTTACTCAATTTGGCATATAATTGTTTCTCCCTCAAAGTTTGCAACACAATTTTTAAATGTTGTTCATGTTCTCCCCTATTCTTTGAGTACACCAATATGTCATCAATAAATACTATCACAAACCTATCCAAACATGGTTGAAACACCTTATTCATTAAAGCCATAAATGCAGCTGGAGCATTAGTCAATCCAAATGGCATTACTAAAAATTCATAATGCCCATACCTGGTTCGAAAGGCAGTCTTTGGAACATCTGCTTCTGCTACCTTCAGCTGGTAATAGCCTGATTTCAATCGATCTTGGAGAATATTTGGGCTCCTTGCAACTGGTCAAACAAATCATCTATTCTGGGCAACGGATATTTGTTCTTCACTGTCATTTTATTCAGTTGTCTGTAATCGATACACAATCTCATTGTTCCATTTTTCTTTTTAACAAATAACACTGGAGCTCCCCATGGTGATACACTAGGTCTGATATACCCTTTATCAAGTAACTCCTGCAATTGGGCCTTCAGCTCTTTCAACTCAACTGGGGCCATTCTGTAGGGTGACCTTGATATTGGTGCTGTTCCTGGTACTAGTTCAATAGTGAATTCTATCTCTCTATCTGGTGGTAAACCAGGTAGATCATCTGGGAATACATCAGCAAATTCCCTTACCACTGGTATATTTTCAAGCAAGCTATCAGTGGTTCTAATATCAGTCACATATGCCAAATATGCTTCACATCCCCCTTTGATCATTCGAAATGCCTTTACCGCTGAAACTAGACATGTAGGCACAAGTTTTCTTTCACCTAGAAATACTACCCTTGGCTGGTTTGGTGATTCCAAAATTACTTCCTTAGTAAAGCAATTCACTATTGCATGATGTCTAGTTAACCAGTCCATTCCCAGTATCACATCAAATTCATATATTGGCAATAAAATCAGATCAGCTATTAACTCAGCTCTGTCAATGCATATCAGGCAATCACGACAGACATTATTCACAACTACCACTGTTCCCAATGGAGTACTCACATTTATGTCAGTCCCCAAAGGCTCATGCATTTGATGTAGTTTAGATGCCATATGCAATGATATAAATGAATGAGTGGAGCCTGGGTCAATCAATGCATATGCTAATATTTCAGAAATATAAATATTACCAGTGACTACTTCGGGAGCATCCACTGCCTCTTGTCTAGTCATAGCAAACACCCTGGCCTGAGTAGGGGGTCTAGAACTCTGACCTTCAGATCTGGTCACTCCTCTGCCCAGTGTACCAGTCCTGCCCCTACCTCTTCCTCTGCCTTGTGTCCCACTAGTAGGGTAGACCCTCGGTGCCTCAACAGTAGTCTCAGATACTCCTCTGTCTCTGCTAGTCTCTGCTAGTTTGGCTCTATTTGGACAGTCTCTATACATGTGCTCCATCGATCCACAGAAATAACATGCTCCTGTGAGCCTTCTACATTCGCCCGTATGCTGTCTGCCACAATGACTACATGTGGGCCTCTGTTCAACATATTGGCTCTGCCCTCTGCCTGGGTAAGAGAAAGTCATTCCTCGACCTCTAGAACTGGAGTACCCACTTCTGTTACCAGCTTGTGCAGGCATATATCTACCTCTTTTCCCCAACCTTCTGCTAGACTCACCAAAGAATTCACGTGATGGCCTTTTTATTTGTTGTTCCCCAGCTTCTTTCATTAACCGTTCAGCTCTGATTGCAGCAGCTCTAAGCCTAGCATAACTATCAAGATCAGTAGTCGTGATTTTGTTTCTGATCTCATATTTGAGGCCCTCTTCAAACTTCCTGCATTTGTCTCTTTCAGTAGAGACCATGAAAGTAGCATAATGGGAAAGCTTGTTAAATTGTACTTCATACTCCGCAATAGACATATTCCCCTGTTTCAGATTCAGGAATTCCTTCCTCTTCTCATCTTTATATGCTTCAGGCATGTAATTGTTCTGAAATTCCAGGAGAAAATCATTCCATGTCAACATCGGTGGTTGTGCATCACTGTCAGGGACTGTCTCCCACCATTCATAAGCATTTCCTTGCAGTAAGGATACTGCATAATCAAATTTCTCATCTGGAGTACATCTCATCATATTCAGTACCCTCTGTGTCCTTTTCAGCCATGTCTCAGCTTCTGCTGGGTCTGTTGTGCCACTGAAATCAGTTGCACCATGTTTCCTCAGCTTGTCATAACGTCTTTCCTTGTACATTTCAGGACCATATACTTCTTGTTCTAGGTTTTCATGGGGTACTTCTGCATGAGATGACTGTGATGTATGTACAGGAGCTCTAGCTCCTAGTGCTGGTTGCTCTCTATGTAAATGAGGTGATGCCTCATGAGAATGCATTTCGGCCGGCCTCTCCCTCCTTGGTGTATCATGTCTTATGATGTCCCTAAAATAAATGAAAGTATGTCACTACATAATGTTCAACACATATGATGCATATGTTATCATGCGGTTATGCATATGCATGTTCCCATGGAACCTATCACTGCTCTGATACCAAAAATGTAACATCACACCTCTTATGCATTTAAGTATAACCTATCCCTGTATCAAATAGTCACATACTGCATACTGAAAAGGCAAAATACCCTGTTAACAATAGTAGTAAAATTTTTTTTCATATCATATCCTGTAAAATCAACTAAATGACTTTTCAAGTCAACATTAAAACCACAATACGATATATCACATATATCAAAATATAAACTTTACACATAAGTATTTCCGAGTTGATTTCATTTATACATATTTAGACTCATTCCAAAATGACTATACATATTCAAGCATATAAGTCCAAAATAAAGATGACATGTTTTCATGCTTGTGTGGAATGCAAGGAGAGAGAGTGATGAGGCTCGGCCAGTGACCTGTGCTCCATGTCTTTCATACGCTACTCAAAATGAGCTATCACTTCTCTTTACCTGAAAAATGATGCAAATTAATGAGTTGCAGCTCAGTGAGAATAACCATCAAATGAGCTCTAAAGTACCAAACAACTCATAGTCATAAATCACAATTCCAATATATACCATGTATTCCATTCCATTCATCAGTCAATAACATATAAATATAGATAAAATCAAGTACTCAATAATTGTTATTTACTTATGCTTTGCTTGTACATTTTATTTTGTTATGACCAGATTAAACGAACATTGCCCCGGGTTTCCATGTGAACATTTGCATTTGCATTTGCTAGCTAGCTTGATCATTTGTTTCATTTGCACATTTGTTGGGCCATAGGCCTCTTCTTTTGCTTTGCACATTTGTTGGGCCATAGGCCTCTTCTTTTGCTTTGCAATGTCGATTAACTAGTCACAACGCCTTTTTAGCCCATATGCATATGCACTTGTATTTAAGCATTCATCAACCATTGCATCTTTATCATATACAACATACATATATTCCCTATATACCTCATATGTCAAGCATACACCTTGTATATACTATACATGTACCATGTATATATATCACATTTGTCAAATATATACCTCAAATATACCACAAGTATACCATTTATATGTACCACAATGTCACAAATTATCCATCATTACATTATCAAGGACCAATCATGACAATCACATGAATCACATAGCAAGCAACATTCATTTGCACTAAAGAATTCAATCGATAATTAGACTCACCGTTCTCCTTTGATTCCGACCCCTAACTTATTGTCTATCTGCTCCTTGTGGGTCTCCAATATGTTGCGAGCCTAATATGAAAACATAATCGATTAACTCATAATTAGAGATAATTAATGTGGCTTAAACAAATTAATATGCATTGTTCATGTCAATAGTTAAGATTTTTCCTATGAGGCAGTGTGACCTTATGGGACTGTTTAGCCTATAACTTTTTCTATAATTGACCAATTAATATGATTCTTCTTCCTAATTACAAATACCATATAATTAGAGAACATATTAAAATTTCAGACCAATTGGATCATTTTACAATATTTGGTGGAATTTATAAGTGTTCTGTTTTCTGCCTTGTTTTCTGCCTTTAGGCAGTTTCAGGGTACTCATTTGGGTTAATCATAACTTACACTCTATAAGTCCTATTTTAATGAAACTGTACAGAAACTTATATGGGTTCATATGGAACATTTGTCATGTTTACAACTTGTACCAATTATGTCTCTATGGTCTTCTAATTATACCAAACATATTACTGTTCCAGAATAGAATTGGCTTCCGGACCAGTATGAATTCAAAAGGCCATAACTTAGTCTATAGATAACCAATTAAGCTAAAATTAGTACCCTAATTTACATAAGATATATACCTATAACTTTTATGTTTTGAGAAATTACATAATCTAGCTCTAACAAGCTCAGATTAGCCAACCAATGTACTGGAGCTGCCCAGTGCACTCAGTAGGCAGTTCAAACCATGGAACAGTCATGGTTCCATTCACCATAACTCACCATTTACAAGCCCTATGAACCTGAAATTTGGTATACAGATACAAAACACATATATCTACAAATTTTATGTTTTGAGAGACGTCAAATAAGGGCTTTAACATATTCGAAATCAAACCACACAGTAGCTAACTTGGTTAGGGTTTACACCCTGACCAGTTTCAGTACGAAGAGTATATCTCTTCCTATACATAACATCTTGCAAAAATGTTTACATATACAAAAATCTAAGATATAAAGGAACATATTTTGTGTTTTACACATTTCCAGAATCAATTTCTATTAATATCAAAATCGGGTTGCAAAACAGTGCCTATTAATGAACCTAAGCAACTCAAATCAACCCTAAAGCAATAAGAATTGATTACTTACCAAGGACGAACTTGCAAGGGATAAATTTGGTGCAAAAACTAGGTAAAACAAGTAAGATTTGAAGTCTGAAATGGAGGAAAATGAAGGAGAATTCGGGGCTGAAGTGAGGAGGCAGAAATGGGAAAGATGAAGATAAAGGCAGATTTATGTTTTTGTCTTTTTATCTTTTTCTCACCTCATTTCTCTTCTCTTTTCTCTTCTCTTCTCTTCTATTTCTCTTTTGTTTCATTTTCATTTTATTTTATCTATATTATTATTATTATTTACATATATATATATAATTCGACTAATCTACACAATAATACCACTTAATCTTTTGGCCCGGTTTAACTAAATTAACAATGCAAAATGTTTACTAATCTTAATCTAATCATTTTGCTTACTTTAATTTGGTCACTTTTTCAATTCATTTCTAATACTTCATAATCCTCATATAGGTTATAAGTACACATGTGCTACTTGATACAAGTGCCAAATGCTAGGACACGTAGCTAGTGCGTGTGATAAACTTGTTCCTACGAAAATACGTATGAAATGCATTTGTTCAATTGAATTGTATGTCAGATGCTTATGTTCGATGAAATGCATGTGGGGAAGGTCAAGGATGTTACATGCTTAGTGTGTAAGTGTCTTTCACATGTAGGTTAGAGCTGATTAGGTATTGCTGATAGAGAAGAAGAGCCTAAAGAAAGAGTCATAGGACAAAACCCAGTTTTGGGTTGGATGGTACACTAAAGGGACTTTAAGTTTTGTTTTCACATTTTAAAAGATTTGTATGTGCTCATAGGAGAATATTTGTAAACTCGAGAGTTATAGCAAAGCTTATAGAGTATTTTAGTGCAATAGATTGATCATATGCTTTTTCTCTTATATTATTCTTCTGTATTTTGATTTAAAAAAATAGTCATCATAGTCATGATGCAAACAAGATGTTTTAACAAAAAGTATTTATTTGATTAGTTTTAATAAAGATATGTTTTGATATGTTTTGTAACATTCTCTAATATAATTGGTTTAATGCAAATTATATTTGAGAGTGTTACATTTTGGTATTAGAGCCAGGTTTAGCCATTTCTAGACCTAAGTGGGTTGGGGGTATATCACATGTATATGGTGTGTCCCATATGACTATAACTGAGGCTATTCTCTATCCAGCGTAAGTATCACACTACATAGAACTAGAAAGTTTATGAGATGTAGGCTGAGAGTGACAACCTAGTCGATTGTGAGACCTCAGACCAATGAATTTAGGGCTATAAATGAATCAAGTCGCTCACGAACTATTCGAGTCTCGGTTTAGAAAAAAGCTTGTTCGAAATCATTTATTACTGTTAACCAGTCGAGCTCGAGCTCAAGCATACTACTATTTGGTTCGTTAGTTCATGAACATGTTCATTTACGAGCTCGTGAACATATTCATTTAAAAGCTTACAAACATGTTCATTTAAAAGCTCGCAAATATATTCGTTTAAAAGCTCATGAATGTGTTCATTTAAAAACTCATGAACATGTTCATTTAAAAGCTCACAAATATATTTGTTTAATGTCATTTTATGTTATATTTTGTTATCAAGCTCGAGCTCAAACTCGAGCTTTTGCCATTATTAGTTAACGAGTCAAACTCGGACAAAGCTTGTTAAGAATTATATACGAGCTTTTTATGAACTGAATTCAACCCACTCAAGAACTAAATAATTTTGAACGAGCTGAGCTCGAGCTTAAGATTAAAAGCTACTCAAGCCTGTAATAAACTTAAACGAGCTGAGTTCGAGCTCACTAATATTCAGTTTGGCTTGGCTTGGATTGTTTATAGCCCTAAATAAAGTCAAACTGGTATTAGCATGTATATTTGTATACCTATATGACCACACTGCATGGTGAGATAGACAAGAGGGCTCCATATTGCCTAAACAATAACTAAGAAGGAATGATAAATTAGTGGATAATTAAAATTTTCATGCAAAGACAAATAAAACTTAAAAAAAGGAAATAAAAAAAAAAGATAGATTAGACTCATGATTTATAGAGGTTTCGAGTGTTAACAAACCTTACTCCTTTTCCCAACTGCAATTGGGTATTTTCACTATCTCAATCAATGAGATTCACAAGAGTTTTTCTTGTTCACTCCTAACTAGGTATATCACTCTTGAATCACACTAATCTAGAAAACCCTTGTGTTTTAATGGCTAACACAACAACAATTTCCTTGTGTTTTAATGGTTCACACAAAATCATTACAAATGATTCACTCACAACTCAACTTACTAAATCTAACTATTGAGTAACTGATTACAAGAATGAATACATTGACCAACCAAAATGCTTAACAATACTGAGCAATTATGGTTTACAAAATTGAAATTAAAAAAATTGTTAGAAACAATTAAATGCATAAGGATTTACAAAGATTAATTGTTGTTTTTCATTTTTTTCGGAAGTCATAAATGTGTTGTATTTATACGTCTCCTAAGAAATATAGCCATTGGGGTGTAATTAATTCGAATGTAGTCGTTCAATAACTTTTTCATTCGAGCTTGAAAACTTTCGACATGTAGGTTCATGGGCATGACTATACCTTCATATACATGAACATTCTTAGCAGGTCTTGACTGAAGTGATGAACTTGGTCGTCACACATTATGTTCTAATTGTGCATATTCTTTTATGGGTGTCACTGCATCTTAATAGCTAGTTGGATAACACCTTTCGATATAATTAAGAATAAACCCAATTATACTAAAGAATGTTACAATGCATATAATTTAAAACACCATAAATTTAAAAATTTGATGCACCATGGTCATGACGACTTATTAAAAAAATATAAAATATCATACAACATTAAAAGACTTGATAAATTAAAAGAGTAAATATAATATTTGTACGATCATACACCAACCCATGATATTACAAAACGAGTAGTTATAAATCTATAAATATCCAAATCTAATAAAACCAACATAAAATACAATAGTTGCATCACCCACCCTAAAGTATGTATCCTTGACTCTGATATTTGGGTGTCCTCTTCTGTTGCTGCTCTCCTAAGCTCTAAATTTGCATATGGGAAGCCTATATACTAAGCAAACTAATGCTTAGTAGTACGTAACAATATGCAAAGGACAACACATGGTATATTCAACATACATTATATTTTTTCAAACTTATTATAACGACTTACCATGAAGTCAGTATATGCATTAACCCACAATCTAGATGACATACCATAATACTCTCATATATTAAAACACACATCAAACATGGCATATCAACATATCTAATATTAATCATACAATTGTATACCTCACTTAGCAAATTATTTAAATCAATATGTTGCCCGTATTACTCATAACTAGACTAAATTAGATACTGGAAATCTACGACTCCCACCTGAGCCTTCAGGACACCTGTTTGAGCTTCCCAAAACACTTGTCTAAGGAAAAAAAGTGTACACATATCAATTACCAATGGAAACACACTTGTCTTAAACCTTAGGCATTCAAAGAATCTCAAACATGATCAACCTAGGTCACTCGATACCCGTCTCCCCTAAATGGCATGCCATCTATCTTAGCTCTAATCATAGTCAGAGTATTGGGCTTAACCATTTATCACACATTTAATATTTCCATATTAAAATTTAATCTATATTCCATGATTCTCATAAATCATAACCATAATATGCATTTTCATAATATGTTATAACCATACTATAAATCTCAAAATGAATCAAACTTGTTACCCTTGCCAAAACACAATAAAATGCAATGTCATAGCTTCATGCTCGTGAAGAAGCTGCACAAGCAGTTTGTCGTAATTCAACCTCAGAATCAACTACATTTTCATGATCTTCATCACCCCTTCATAGTCATGATCCAAACCGTGAGCCCAACAGTGAAGCTACTCGTGACGGGTCTGCTTTAGCAGCAAAACTTTAATAAACGATATTCATGCCCGTGAATCTAGAAATTTTTCCAAAAAGTAAAGGAAGCCATTTCATACCATTTTCATATACAATAATCTTTATAGTTGACCAATGTCAGCCACTCTATCAACACTCCAGCAAATATGTAAGTCATATATCATATCCATAACATCTCTAAATATCAACATTAATCAATGTAACCCATTTAACATCTCAAATCTATCATTTTTGCATATTTACCCTCAATGCAATACAACCCAAAAAATGTTATTTATCACCCCAATGACTGCTCACAACATACATTAAAGGCAAAATAACACAAGAATATGCAACTTAAGAATTTGAATGTGGTTATGTACAAACCTTACACCTATGATGGAGCTTAGTCAACACTTGAACTCTTCAAGCTTGTCTTCTCCTTTAAGAAAGACTTCCAACTCCTCTACCAGCTCTTAGAACAACAAAAATGTCTCATTTAGCTTTTTTAAACTATAACCAAACTCAAAGGCAACCTAAATGGAGCTCTTCTCTCACTAGCTCATAAGTTCTCTCTCTTTCTCACTCATCTTTCTCACTTTCCTTAGGTAGAACTTGATCTTTGAAACTCCAAAAATGGAGAAGATGTTATTCTGAAGGTAGAGAAAGACTAGTTGATATGTTAGGTTGGGTTTTAGACCATGGTGATGTTGGATTTTGAAGAATGAATCATATTCATAAATGCAGCGAAAAATAAAATTTTTCAAAACCCAAAACAAAATATCATACTTGTACCATTAAAACTAATTTATATAAATGTAAATGTTAAAAATTATACCTTTGTTGGGTTCTAGCAAACCACAACAATTCACACTAGGATGTCTTTAATGATAATCCACGCGAAGAATGAAGAAGAAACTATCAAGAGAAAATGATTTGAACAAATTCAAAGTGCTAGCTTTGAATGTGTTCTTGAGAGAATTTTTGTTGTCTTAAAAATATTTTTTTTCACAAAAAATAATTTCATGTCTATTTTCTGTCATTTGATGTCTTTTCAATTTGAATCAAATTAAAAAATAAGATGAAAAGTCAAAAATGAAGAAAATGGCAACTAATGAATAGTAATTGGCCATAATTGGCCTAATTATGGCCAATTACAGTCGTTGGCCAATGGATGGAAGTTGCAGGCACGCTAGGCCTGCTGCGGGTTGCTGTTGGGCAGCCTAGCTGGCCCGTAAGGCCTACCTAGCCCGCACGGGCCTGTACGGGCCCGTGACACTCCCGAACGATTTTTTCGTGCGATCTCATCGCGATCCATCCTAAAATAATTCTCTCATATTTTGGATCCTATCCAAGACCATTTTACTCATTCTCCATATCTTCAATGCGTGTGACCCATTAGGTTCCCGATTATGTTGGCCACTTAAATTAACAATTAATTTAAGTAGGTCATGAGCATTATCTAGCAACACATCATGACCCCCAATTGACCAGAAAGTCAGTGGTTTGACTACGAACCTTTCCACAGAAAATTTCTATGCAATTATTCCTTTCACCAATCTATACCCCACTTGGTTCAGAGTATGGACATGTGTCAACTCCCACTAGACTGACTACGTCATGTCTAGTCCAAGTAATGTTAGTTCTTGTCCTTAATGCTCATTACTCTATTAGATATGTCATTGAAGACTATCTTTATGACATTTCCACTCCGGCTAGAAATGCCTGAGTAATGACCATGACAAGAGGCCATGATTATACACTCATTCTATTAAGAGTAGTGAATCCTTTGTTGGTTACCCAATTACCTTTGAATACCTCAAGCTGTATCCAATCATCACCCTATGAGCTACCTCTCTGAGGATACTTGCACCATTGCTTTGATGCGACTATCATTGACATTTGAATAGATTATCCATATGATTGTCTTATAGTTGGTCATCCAATGTACTTAGCTACACTTAGCAAGCATCCACATGTTAACTCTAAACATCTCATGTTTATAAATTATGAGATCTACTACTCGATCCAATCAAGGAGCGTAACATGTGCTAGTCTGTCTGGATTAATAATGTCTCGTCTCATTAATCCTATGACTGGGGATAATTTTGATACTAACATAATTAGACATGATAAGAATCTCAATATCATGATCTCATCATGATTTCCTTCATGCTATGTTATGTATCAAGGACTTCATTAATTGATTTAAGATCACTTATCAATTCATATATCAAATGAACATCAAATTAATGAAAAAGCCTTTTATTAATTAAATAAATTTGTACAATAAGTGCTAAAGGTGATTTCCTTTAGAGCACTCCTCTAACAAGCTCCCACTTGCACTAAAGCCAATCGCCTTTGTATTTAATTCTATAGGCGAGTACATGAGAATCATATTTCTTTTGGGGAAGTGGCTTAGTTAAAGGATCAACAATATTCTGATCAGTGGGCACTCTTTCTATCTTTACATCATTCCTACCAATGATTTATCTAATCAAATGGTCTCTTCTGAGTACATGTTTGGATCTCTTATGCGATCGTGGCTCCTTTGCTTACGCAATGGCTCCATTATTATCACAATACAATTGTATTGGATCAATAATGCTGGGAACCACTCCAAGTTCTGTGATGAATTTTTTTATCCAAACTGCTTCCTTGCTGTTTCAGAAGCTGTAATGTACTCTGCTTCGGTTGTGGAATCAGCAGTCGTTTCCTATTTGGAACTCTTCTAACTAACTGCTCCACCATTTGCTGTGAATATATAACCTGACTGAGATTTTGAGTCATCCTTGTCAGATTGGAAGCTGGCATTGGTATACCCGCTCACAGTAATATCTCCATCTCCATATACCAAGAATACATCCTTAGTTCTTCTTAAGTACTTAAGGATATTCTTGACAGCCACCCAATGACCCTCACCAGGGTCCGATTGGTATCTACTCGTGACACTCAGAGCATATGATACATTGGGTCTTGTACATATCATAGCATACATGATTAATCCTATAGCTGAAGCATATGGAATCAAACTCATGTGTGTCCTCTCATCTTATGTCTTTGGACACAAAGACTTTGAGAGAGTAATCCCATGGGTCATGGGAATATATCCCCTCTTGGACTGCTTTATGCTAAACCTCTTTAGCATTTTATCTATGTATGTAGACTCTGAAAAACCAAGCAACCTTTTAGATCTATCTCTATAGATCTTTATCCCTAAAATATAGACTGCTTCTCCAAAGTCTTTCATAGAGAAATTCTTGGATAACCAAATTTTGACTGATTGTAAGGCTGAGACATCATTTCCCATTAATAATATGTCATCTACATATAACACAAGAAATACGATTGCACTCCCAATAACCTTCTTGTAGACACAAGCTTCATCCGAATTTTGTAAGAAACCAAACTGTTTGATTGTCTCATCAAACCGAATATCATAACTCCTGGATGCTTGCTTTAATCCATAAATGGATCTTTGAAGCTTACATACGTTTTTGCAATCATTGGATATGAAACCTTCTAGTTGTGTCATGTACACATCCTCAGTCAGATTTCCATTAAGGAAAGCTGTTTTCACATCCATTTTCCATATCTCATAATAATAATGAGTAGCAATGGCTAGGAGTATCCTTATGGATTTAAGCATAACTACTGGATAAAAGTTTCATCGTAGTCAATTCCTTGTCTTTGACGATAACCTTTAGCAACAAGTCTAGCTTTATAGGTAATCACATTACCATCCATATCAGTTTTCTTTTTGAAAACCCGCTTGCACCCCATAGGCTTTATTCCTTCGGGTGGGTCAACCAAAGTCCATACTTGGTTTTCATACATGGAATCCATTTCCGACTTCATAGCTTGAAGCCATTTGTCAGATTCTGAACTATTCAGAACCTCTTCATAGGTTGTAGGCTCATCATTTTCTATGAGCAATACGTCGGTCTGTTCCCTAATAGAAATCCATATCTCTCTGGAACAGCACCTATCCTACTTGACCTATGAAACTCTTGTGCTTCAGAAGGTCGAGCTGTTATATCATCTCTATGAGTAACAAGCTCGGGTTCAGGCAGTTGATCAGCATTTGTTTGAGCATCTTGACGTTCCTCAAGTTCAATTTTGCTCCCACTATCTCCTTTTAGAAGGAATTCTCTCTCTAAAAATATAACATGTCTTGAAACAAAAACCTTTTGTTCCAAGGGGTGGTAAAATTGATATCCATATTGTTGCCCAGATATTAAGCCAAGAAGGGGGGTTGAATTGGAGTTTTAAAAATTAAACTTTAAAGTGCGGAAATAAAAATTAATTTTAGGAGGGATAGACAAATTTTGACACAAGGATTTTTATAGAGGTTCGGGTGTTAACAAACCCTACTCCTCTCCCCAATCGCAATTGGGAGTTTCACTAACACACTAAGTGTTATAATGGAGTTTTACAAGCTCACTCCCAACTATGGTGTTTCTCACATTGGCTCACACCTAAACCAGAAATCCCTTGTGTTTTAATGGCTCACACAATAACCAATTCCTTGTGTTTTACAGGCTCACACAAATAACCTTTTATCTTGTGTTTTACAGCCTCACACAAACAACCTTTACTTTGTGTTTTAAAGGCTCACACAACTAACCCTTACAAGTGTTCGACTCTTAAACCAGAAATACCCAAAACTCTCTTGAGTAATAAATGATTACAGAGAGAAACACTTACAAATCTTTATTGCTCAATAAATGATGAGCAAAAAGATTTATCACAGAGAATAGATATTGATAATGAAAGTATTAAATGTACAAATAGCTTGTAATGAGATTTTAATTCAAAGTATTTGCTATCCTCTTATACTGAATGCATAAATGACTTTCATTTATACTTCCATGGCTGATTATAGCTGTTAAGGTGCATTTAATACGAAACTAGCCAATGTACCAACCAAATAATCGCGCCTGACATTTTTCTCTTTCATCCTTCATGGGCGTGACTATGTTTGTCACGGGCGTGACTGTTCTTCTAAGTCATGACTGATGTGGTGACCTTGGTCGTGAAGCTCTCTGGAAGGTTTTGGAACATTAGGTCACGGGCGTGACATACATCTTCACGGGCCTGACAAACTTCCCAGCCGTGATCCAAGTGGTGACTTTGGTCGTGAAGCTCTCTGGATGAAATTGTCAAGAAGATTCATGGGCGTGACTTAAATTTACATTTCACGGTTTGTGTCTTCCTTCATGGCCGTGAACTTCAAATGTTGGTTTTGGTGACAGTTAGCTCTTTCACGGGCGTGACACATAGGGTCACGGGCGTGAACATGCTACTTCCTTAATTTTGTCATTTAAGGATTATTCTTCCATTCTCCATTCTTGTTATTTTATTCCACACCCTATTTAATAAACTTAGAAAAAAAGTATGTTAAATACAATATTGCTATTTTATTTGTTATCATCAAAATGACAAAAATACCCCTCAAGGTTTAACAATCTCCCCCTTTTTGATGGTGACAAATAATCTAGCAATATGTGCTTTTGAGAAGTCTCTCCCTCAAAAGATACTTAGGATAAAAATTGATAAAGTGCAAGAATTGTAAAGAATGATGTAGCATTGAAATAAACTTTCTAATTTTTAAGTATATGCAAGTTATATGCAAAGTATATCCAATATATACCAAAATTCTTTTTAAGGCATGAAGTATATGTAAGGTATATTTAGAGTATATCATGGCATATTCATTTATGTAACTTGCATTAAGGTATATGCAAAGTATACTTAAGATATATCTAATGTATAAAGCTCAAGTTCATACTTGCATATTAATTGTTAAACTTTGAGGGGTATTTCCATCATTTTGATGATAACAAATAAAATAGCAATATTGTATTTAACATACTTGTTTTCTAAGTCTATTAAATAGGACATGAAATAAAATAGCATGAATGGAGATTGGAAGAATAATCCTTGACAGAAAAAATTAAGGAAGTAGCATGTTCACGCCCGTGACTCTATGTGTCACGCCCATGAAAGAGATAACCATTACCAAAACCAACATTTGAAGTTCACGACCATGAAGGAAGAACAAACCGTGAAATAGACATTTTAGTCACGCCCGTGAATGTTGATACATTTTCATCCAGAGAGCTTCACGACCAAAGTCACCACTTGGATCACGGCTAGGAAGTTTGTCACACCCGTGAATATGTATGTCACGCATGTGACCCAATGTGTCAAAACATTCCAGAGAGCTTGACGACCAAGGTCACCACTTCAGTCACGACTTGGAAAGAAATGTCACGCCCGTGACAAACATAGTCATCCCCGTGAATGATGAAAGAGAAAAATGTCAGGCACGATTATTTGGTTGGTACAATGACTAGTTTCATATTAAATGCACCCTAACGGCTATAATTCGCCCAGGGAATATAAATGGAAGTCATTTATACATTTAGTACAAGAGAAAAGCATATTCTTTGAATCAAAATCTTATTAGAAGCTATTTGTACATTCAATACTTTGAGAACAAAATTTATTCTTTGTAAAAATCTTTTAGCTCTTCATTTATTGAGCAATTAAGATTTGTGAGTGTTTCCCTCTATAATCATTACTCAAGTGAGCTTTAGGTATTTCTGTGTTAAGAGTAGAAAACTTGTAAGGGTTAGTTGAGTGAGCCTTTAAAACACAAATTAAAAGGTTATTTGTGTGAGCCTGTAAAAACACAAAGTGAAGGTTGTTTGTGTGAGCCTGTAAAACATAAGGAATTGGTTATTGTGTGAGCCATTAAAACACAAGGGATTTCTGGGTTAGGTGTGAGCCATTGTGAGAAACACCACAGTTGGGAGTGAGCTTGTAAAACTCCATTATAACACTTAGTGTGTTAGTGAAACTCCCAATTGCGATTGGGGAGAGGAGTAGGGTTTGTTAATACCCGAACCTCATTTTCTCTATACCTTCTAAAATTAACTATCTATTTCCGCACTTTAAAGTTTAATTTTTTGAAACTCCAATTCAACCTCCCTTCTTGGCTTAATATCTGGGAAACATTAATTTTGAATCAAATTTTAAGTTTTTCTTCTCCCTACTTAACTCAATGTCAATGTATTTGTAGGTTATGAATTTTGAATCAAAATTTATTTATCTTAATATATTGCTAGGTTTTCCCCCTTTTGTCATCAACAAAAAGAATATGAAGATTAAACCATTAAAGAAAAACAAAGCAATCATATTAAATAAAGTGAAATACAATAAAAGATAATTAAAGTTCAGAAAGGAAATTTAATTAAGAAATTTGCCAAAGATTAAATTCTACAAATACAATCAAATACAATCAAATACAATCAAGTACAATCAATGCTTAAGTTCTACAAATAAAGCAAAGCAATGAGGGCATATTCATCAACCAATCCAATTATGACAAAGATTTAATTAAGAAATTTGGTATGGAAGGATGCAATAATGCCAAGACTCCTATGAGCACGTTAACAAAATTGGACAAGGATGAAAAGGGTAAGAGCATAAATGAAAAGCTTTATAGAGGTATGATCATATCACTTTTATATCTTACTGCTTCTAGACCTGATATAATGTATAGTGTTTGCTTGTGTGCATGATTTCAATCATGTCCTAAAGAATCTCATTTAAATGCAGTACAAAGAATTTTAAGATATTTACATGGATCTTTGCATCTAGGTTTATGGTATCCTAGGAATTCATCCTTTTATATTATTGGATATTCAGATGCAGACTATGCTGGTAGTCTTTTAGATAGAAAAAGTACTTCAGGTACTTGTCACTTTATTGGAGAATGCTTAGTTTCTTGGTTTAGCAAGAAACAAGTTTCAGTTGGTCTCTCAACTGCTGAAGCAGAGTATGTAGCAGCTAGATGTTGTTGTACTCAAATTCTTTGGATGAAACAACAACTTAAGTTCTATGGTCATAAGATGAATTATATACCTATTAAATGTGACAATACAAGTGATATAAATCTTTCAAAGAATCCTATTCAACACTCAAGAAGTAAGCATATTGACATTAGACACCACTTTATTAGAGATCATGTTCAACATGGAGTTGTTGCATTAGAATTTATAAGCACAAAAAATCAATTAGCAGATATTTTTACTAAGTCTCTAAATGAGGAAAGATTTAATTTCATTAGAAGAGAACTTGGTATGATTGATAGATTAACCTTGTGATTGCTAAATTATGATTGATGATGTTATTTTTGTATCATATCACTAGATATAAAATAGAAATTTTGATGAAAATCTATGTTTTAAGGGATAGAATCTTTATTGAAATGATTTGATCTTGTTTAATTTTATTTGATGAAAATTTAAGAGGAGTCACGCCCGTGACATAGGTTCACGCCCGTGACTTAAATAGCCAAAAGAGGCAGTGTCGTTCACGACTTGATTCACGACATGGTTCACAACTTCAAGTGGTGAAGCCTATTTTTCACGGCTTCATTCACTCCTGTGAAAAGACCTTTTCATGCCCGTGATGAATTTTCACGCCCGTGAACCATTACACCCCAAAACTCACAGAGGCGTTCATGCCTTGAGTCACGACTTGCTTCACGGGCATAAGTAGTGAAATTCAACATTTCACGCCCATGACTAATATTTTACCCCCGTGATAGTTCATCATTCACGCCCATGAAATTCAAAGGTCACGACCGTGAACATATTCACGCCTTCATTCACGGGTGGAACACTCCTTCAG
This sequence comes from Triadica sebifera, assembly GCA_023653625.1. Classification (NCBI taxonomy): domain Eukaryota; kingdom Viridiplantae; phylum Streptophyta; class Magnoliopsida; order Malpighiales; family Euphorbiaceae; genus Triadica; species Triadica sebifera. The sequence goes on along the minus strand of CM042898.1, from coordinate 9,070,428 downwards.
CAAATCGTGAACACGACCATTCACGCCTGTGAATGTATCGAGTATATAAAAGAACAGTCGGTTATATTTCTCATTTCAACTCTTCAACTCCCAAAACCGCTCTTATTTACACACATTCAAAGATACATTGAAGATTTCGGCCCCCAAGTCACAAAAGTTTCCTATAAATACCACCAAAAGTTCATTTCTTCATCAAAAATCATACATTCTTAGGGTTTCATTAAACTTTTCTGTCAAAATTTTTCCAATCCATCACAAGTCTATTTCTTCAAATCAAATGGAGACTGCATCATCAAAGGGAAAGAGAAAAAAGTCCCATGCTCCTAGGAGGTATGCAAATTACCTCATGAATCGAATTCCAGAGCAATGCCACCCTCGGTACTCCATTTTAAAGAAGAGGCCTCTACTGTCATCAAGGTCCTTCGAATGGCAGATAATCCAATGTCCTAGGCTCGAAACGGCTATGACAGAGCAACTGCAAGCCTATCATTTGAATGATTTTGTGGAGATTCACCAGCCAACTTTGAGAGAGCCAACACTGGAATTCCTCAGCACTCTGCAAGCATCACCTACTGGAGTGGTGAAATTCCAACTATATGACAATCCCAACACCCTTAGTGCCATTGAATTTGGGGAATTGTTTAATCTACCATCAGATGAGATCCTAAATGAAAGTGAGGTAGAATTCTCTGCCCCTCGAGCTTGGACTCATTTTGGCACCGATTGCAGCTGGGATGTCAAGAAGACCAAGAGCACTCATCTCAGGTCCCCAGTGCACAAGTATTTGCATAGGTTCCTGACCTATAGCATATTTGCTAGGGGAGAAAGCAATGGGACCATCAGGAAATCGGAGCTCTTCCTATTTGAGATGGCTCGAAGAGGGCTTACCGTGGCACTCTCTAGATGCTTTGCAACCCATCTTATGTCCATTACCACCAAACCTACAGGAGATATACTGATCAGTGCATATGTCACCCATATAGCTGTGAAGCTTGGTTACTTGAAGCTGGATGAGCATCACTTCAACCTCATCCCTAGGCATCCTCGAGATCGTTGGGATGTCGAGTCATTCATAAAGATAGGAGCGACTGTCACAATCATTTTCGAAAATGATATTTGGGAAGACAATGACACGGAGGACTTTAAAGCAGGCCTCCAAGGAGTCCAGTAGAAGAAGAGGGCTCGGGTTGAGGAAGCACCTTCAGTAGCTGAGCAGGACATCAGACAGTCTTCGGCTTCCACACCGTCCTTAGCGCAGCAGGTGGTTGACCTCTTGGCACCACGTTTTAAGCAATTGCAGACTTCAATGGATGAGAGGTTGGAGAACCTCAAAGACTTTATGGAGTCTCAGATGGACAGCCTTGAGACTGAAGTTTCTAGGCTTCGAGATAGAATGTCCGGCTAGGAGTTAGGCTAGACTATAGCCTAAATTTGCTAAATTTGCTTGTTTATTTCTTTTTTGATTGTTGTTGTGTGTAGGAAATTTTAAATTTCCTTTCTGAACTTTATTTAACCTTGTTTGTATTTTCCTTTAATTAAATATTTGCTTTTGTTTATCTTATTTATATCTTTATATCCTTTTTAATTGACAACAAAAGGTGTAGAAACTAGCAATATATTATAAGGGAGAAACTAACAATAAATTAAGGTAAATGAATTTTGAATCAAAATTTAGAATTGAATTATGAATTGACATTGAAATAGATTAAAAGGGATTAAAAACCTTGATTCAAAATTAATATGCAAAGTATAAAATTGAGAAATTGAGCTTTATACACATTAAATATACCTTAAGTATACTTTGCATATACCTTAATGCAAGTTACAAAAATAAATATGCCATGATATACCTTAACTATACTTTACATATACTTCATGCTCTAAAAGGAATTATGGTATATATTGGATATACTTTTCATATAACTTGTATATACTTAAAATCTAGTAAGTTTATTTCAATGCTAATTCATTCTAAACAATTCTTGCAATTTATAAATTTTTTATGCTAAGTATATTTTGAGGGGGAGACTTCTCAAAAGTACATATTGCTAGATTATATGTCACCATCAAAGAGGGGGAGATTGTTAAACCTTGAGGGGTATTTCCATCATTTTGATGATAACAAATAAAATAGCAATATTGTATTTAACATACTTGTTTTCTAAGTCTATTAAACATGACATGGAATAAAATAGCACGAATGAAGATTGGAAGAATAATCCTTGAAAGACAAAATTAAGGAAGTAGCATGTTCATGCCCGTGACTCTATGTGTCATGCCCGTGAAAGAGATAACCATTACCAAAACCAACATTTGAAGTTCATGACCATGAAGGAAGAACAAACCGTGAAATGGACATTTTAGTCATGCCCATGAATGTTCATGCATTTTCATCCAGAGAGCTTCACGACCAAAGTCACCACTTGGATCATGGCTGGAAAGTTTGTCACTCCCGTGAATATGTATGTCACGCCCGTGACCCAATGTGTCAAAGCATTCCAAAGAGCTTCACGACCAAGGTCACCACTTCAGTCACGGCTTGGGAAGAAATGTCACGCCCGTGACAAACTTAGTCACACACGTGAATGATGAAAGAGAAAAATGTTAGGCACGATTATTTGGTTGGTACAACGGCTAGTTTCATATTAAATGTACCCTAACGGCTATAATCCGCCAGGAACTATAAATGGAAGTCATTTATACATTTAGTACAAGAGAATAGCATATTCTTTGAATCAAAATCTTATTAGAAGTGATTTGTACATTCAATACTTTGAGAACAAAATTTATTCTCTGTAAAAATCTTTTTGCTCTTTATTTATCAAGCAATTAAGATTTGTGAGTGTTTCCCTCTGTAATCATTACTCAAGTGAGCTTTGGGTATTTCTGGGTTAAGAGTAGAACACTTGTAAGGGTTAGTTGTGTGAGCCTCTAAAACACAAATTAAAAGGTTGTTTGTGTGAGCCTGTAAAAACACAAAGTGAAGGTTGTTTATGTGAGCCTATAAAAAACAAGGAATTGGTTATTGTGTGAGCCATTAAAACACAAGGGATTTTTGGGTTAGGTGTGAGCCATTGTGAGAAACACCATAGTTGGGAGTGAGCTTGTAAAACTCCATTGTAACACTTAGTGTGTTAGTGAAACTCCCAATTGCGATTGGGGAGAGGAGTAGAGTTTGTTAACACCCGAACCTCTATAAAATCTTTGTGTCAAATTTTTTCAATCCCTCCTAAAATTAACTATCTATTTCTGCACTTTAAAGTTTAATTTTTTGAAATTCCAATTCAACCCCCCTTCTTGGCTTAATATCTGGGAAACATTAATTTTGAATCAAATTTTAAGTTTTTCTTCTCCCTACTTAACTCAATGTCAATGTATTTGTAGGTTATGAATTTTGATTCAAAATTTATTTATCTTAATATATTGCTAGGTTTTCCCCCTTTTGTCATCAACAAAAAGAATATGAAGATTAAACCATTAAAGAAAAACAAAGCAATTATGTTAAATAAAGTGAAATACAATTAAAGATAATTAAAGTTCAGAAAGGAAATTTAAAATTTCTTGAAAAACAAACAAAGAAAACAAGTAAATCAACAAGCAAATAAGCAAATTTACGCTACCATCTAGCCTAACACCTAGTCGGACATCCTATCTCGAAGTCTAGCAACCTCTGCCTCAAGGCTGTCCATCCGCGACTCTATGAAATCTTTGAGGTTCTCCAACCTCTCGTCCATCGAAGCCTGCAACTGCTCAAAACGTGGTGCCAAGAGGTCAACCACTTGTTGTGCCAAATTCGGTGTGGAAGCCGAGGATTGTCTGATGTCCTGCTCAGCCGCTGGAGGTGCTTCCTCAACCTGAGCCCTTTTCTTCTGCTGGATCCCTTGGAGGCCTGCTTTGAAGTCCTCCGTATCATTGTCTTCCCAGATTATCTCCCCAGTAGTGTCTGTGAAGTGGTAGTAAATATTGTTCTCATGAACAATGCTGATAGCCGCTCCCATCTTGATAAAGGACTCGACATCCAAACAATCTCGAGGATGCCCTGAGATGAGATTGAAGTGATGCTCACCCAGCTTCAAATAGCCAAGCTTCAAGGCTATATGGGTGACATAACCACAATGAGTATATCTCCTGTGGGTTTGATGGCAATGGATAGAAGATGGTTTGCAAACCATCTAGAAAGTGCCACTGTGAGTCCTCTTCTAGCCATCTCGAAATGGAAAAACTTCGATTTCCGAATGGTCCCATTGTTGTCTCCCCGAGCGAATATGCTATAGGTTAGAAACCTATGCAAATATTTGTGCACGGGGGACCAGAGATGAGTACTCTTTGTCTTCTTGACATCCCAGTTGCAATCTGTGCCAAAATGGGTCCATGCCTGAGGATGCCATCCCAGTTGTTTGTGTGAGCCTGTAAAACACAAAGTGTAGGTTGTTTGTGTGAGCCTGTAAAACACAAAGTGTAGGTTGTTTGTGTGAGCCTGTAAAACACAAAGGAAATGGCTATTGTGTGAGCCATTAAAACACAAGGGATTTCTGGGTTAGGTGTGAGCCATTGTGAGAAACACCATAGTTGGGAATGAGCATGTAAAACTCCATTGTAACACTTAGTGTGTTAGTGAAACTCCCAATTACAATTGGGGAGAGGAGTAGGGTTTGTTAACACCCGAACCTCTATAAATCTTTGTGTCTGATTTTCTCTATCCCTCCCAAAATTAACTATTTATTTCCGCACTTTAAAGTTTAATTTATTAAAACTCCAATTCAACCCCCCTTCTTGGTCTAATATCTGGGCAACAATTGGAATCAGAGCTTTGTCTAGCATCGAAGCCTATAAAGTGCTAGTAAAGAGTAAGATATGGCCAGTGAAGGATTCCAGAGTCTCAAACCTTACTTTGATGGAGCAAATTATGCCCATTGGAAGTTTCAGATGGAGACATATTTGGATAATGAAGGAAGTGAAGTTTGGGATATTATTCGAAAAGAATGGACACCACCAATTAGAAGAGGAGTTAATGGTAAATAAGAAATCCTGTCAAGAGATGATTGGACAGAGCCTCAAAGAAGAGCAAATTTCAAAAATAAGAAGGCAATGACAATTCTCTCAAGTTCATTATGTATTGAAGAATGTGGCAGGATACAACACTGTTCAACTGCATATAGCATGTGGAAAACATTAGAAAACTATCATGAAGGCCACAAAGCCACATGGGATGAAGAAAACTCTTCAAGTGAAAAAGATGATAATGAAAGTGAAGAGGTCAACCTATGCTTCATGGCTATTGAGGATCACATCTTGGACAAAGTAAGATCACTACACTCATACTCTTTCAATAATGATAGTAGTGATAATGATAGTAATAGTGATAGTGATGATGATGATGATGATGAGCAAAGCCTAATAGAAGAATTAAATATAGAATTAGAGAAATATAGAACTAAATTTAGTATCTATAGAAATAATATCTCTAATTTGAAAAATAAGATAGATGTTTTAGAAAAAGAGAACATAATGCTTAAATCATCTAATGAATCTCTTCAAAAGTCATTAGATGAATACTCATCAAGACCCTCAACAGCTTCATGGTTAAAAGAAAATAATACTTTGAAAAATGAAGTTGAGGAACTTAGAAATTCCATTTCTAAATTTCATAAGGGTAAAGAGAGCTTAGATACTCTCATTGTGTCTCAAAGACCACCTTTAGTTAGACATGGTCTAGTGTTTAAGGACACATCATCATCTTCTAACAAAACAGTATTTGTTAAGTCTAAAGAACATAACATCTCCACACCTGTTAGAACTGCACCAAGAAATAAGAATGTTAAACCCTCTATACCGAAAATGAATCATGCCTTTATATATAGGAAGAATGTATCTAGAAAAGTGCAAATTAATCATGATTTTGCATGCCATTGTTCTCAAAATCAGTCTAATCAAATTATGGCATTCAAATACATTGTAAGACTAAAAAGCAAGTTTATACCTAAACAATGTAATTACTGTATGAAAATGGGTCATATAAATAAACATTGCTGGATAAGGAAGGCTCATTGGGAACCTTCATGTGCTAACCCCCAAGGACCCAAACTCATTTGGGTACCTAAATATCATACTTGATTTGTAATTCTATAGGTATGCCTCAAGTCCAGAATAAACAAAAAGTAGCTAGTAGATAGTGGATGCTCAAGGCATATGACAGGAGAAAAAGAACTCTTCAATGAAATCAAAAGTATTGATGGAGGTAAAGTTACCTTTGGAAACAATGCAAAGGGTAAGGTAATTGGCATTGGTTCTATTGGTGTTAATGGTACTACTTTTATTAAGGATGTCTTACTTGTTGATGGCTTGAAACATAACTTGTTAAATGTAAGTCAATTATGTGATAAAGGAAACAAAGTAATCTTCACTTCAAATGAATGTCTTGTAATCTCTATTGATGGATAATAGAGATAAAGGAACTATCTAACCATTCCTCTAAGTGTGATAAAGATAAAGTCAATTATGTGATAAAGGAAATAGAGATATCAATACGTACGTAATAAACTTGCATGAACTATCTAACCATTCCTCTAAGTGTCTTGTGACTACTAGTGATGAATCTTGGTTGTGGCATAGAAGACTTGGTCATGCTAACATGGACTTAATACAAAGTCTCAGCACAGGAGAGCTAGTAAAAAGATTACCAAGAGTTAAATATGAAAAAGGCAAGACATGTGATCCTTGTCAAAGAGGAAAGCAACACAAGTCATCTTTCAAAACCAAAAACATAGTAAGTACTTCAAAACCTCTTCAACTCCTGCATTTAGACTTATTTGGACCTACTAGAATTGCTAGCTTAGGAGGAAAACATTATGCATTTGTCCTCGTAGATGATTACTCTAGATTTACTTGGGTAATTTTCTTAGTTCAAAAGAGTGATGCTTTTGAAAATTTCAAAAACTTTGCTAAAAGAGTTCAAAATGAAAAAGGGTACTGCATTTCAAAAATAAGAAGTGATCATGGGAAAGAATTTAAAAATGAAAACTTTGAAAGCTTTTGTCTTGAACATGGAATTTCACATAATTTCTCATCTCCTAGGACACCTCAACAAAATGGGGTAGTTGAAAGGAAAAATCGAACATTAATTGAAATGGCTAGAACAATGCTTAATGAATATGAATTACCAACTTATTTTTGGGCAGAAGCCACAAACACTGCATGTTATATTTCAAATCGAGTTTTCAAAAGACCTCTTTTAAACAAAACCTCATTTGAGCTATGGAATGGAAGAAAGCCCTTAGTATCATACTTTAGAGTATTTGGATGCAAGTGTTTTTTATTGAACACCAAGGACAATCTTGGTAAATTTTCCTCTAAGTCTGATGAAGGTATCTTTTTAGGATACTCTACAACCAGCAAAGCATATAGAGTGTTTAATAAAAGATCATTAACAGTGGAAGAATCCATGCATGTTGTTTTTAATGAATCTAGTAGACTTGACCTTGTGAAAGGTAGTGCTCTTGATGATGTTGTAGATAATATGGAAAAACTTGTCATTGAAAATGGAAAAGAAGAAAACGATCAAGAAAATTCACTACCTCAAAATCAAGAACAAATGGAGCAAGAACTTCCAAAAGAATGGAGAATGAAGAAAGATCATCCAAAAGAGCAAATAATTGGTGATCTATCAAGGGGAGTAATTACTAGATCTCATTTCAAGCATTTAGTCACTGACATTGTTTTTATTTCACAAATTGAGCCTAAAAACATTGATGAGGCTCTTAATGATGAAAGTTGGGTAATTGCCATGCAAGAGGAACTCAACCAATTTGAGAGCAATAAGGTATGGAACCTAGTACCTAGACCCAAGAATCATCCAATCATAGGCAGCAAATGGGTATTTAGAAATAAAGTATATGAACAAGGGTTAATAACCAGGAATAATGCAAGACTAGTTGAAAAAAGATATAATCAGGAAGAAGGTATAGATTATGATGAAACATATGCACCTGTAGCTAGATTAGAAGCTATAAGAATACTCTTAGCACATGAATTTCAAACTTTTTCAAATGGATGTGAAAAGTGCATTTCTAAATGGTTATATAGATGAAGAAGTGTATGTAGAACAACCACCAGGTTTTGAAAGCTATGATTTGCCAAATCATGTTTTTTAAACTTTCAAAAGCTTTGTATGGTTTAAAACAGGCTTCAAGAGCTTGGTATGAGAGACTAAGTTCTTTTTTTTTAGAAAATAGCTTCACAAAGGGAAATGTTGACACTACACTGTTCATCAAAAAGCATAAGCATGATATACTGATTATTCAAATTTATGTTGATGATATAATATTTGGTTCTACTAATGAGCTGCTTTGTCAAGAATTTGCTAAGTGCATGACTAGGGAATTTGAAATGAGCACGATGGGAGAACTTAATTATTTCCTTGGTTTAGAAATCAAACAAATCAATGAGGGCATATTCATCAACCAATCCAAATATGCCAAAGACTTAATCAAAAAATTTGGTACGGAAGGATGCAAAAATGCCAAGACTCCTATAAGCACATCAACAAAATTGGACAAAGATGAAAAGGGTAAGAGCATTAATGAAAAGCTTTATAGAGGTATGATCGGATCACTTTTATATCTCACTGCTTCTAGACCCGATATTATGTACAGTGTTTGCTTATGTGCACAATTTCAATCATGTCCTAAAGAATTTCATCTAAATGCTGTAAAAAGGATTTTAAGATATTTACATGGAACATTGCATCTAGGTTTATGGTATCCTAGGAATTCATCTTTTTATATTATAGGATATTCAGATGCAGACTATGCTGGTAGTCTTTTGGATTGAAAAAGTACTTCAGGTACTTGTCACTTCATTGGAGAATGTTTGGTTTCTTGGTTTAGCAAGAAACAAGTTTCAGTTGCTCTCTCAACTGTTGAAGCTGAATATGTAGCAGTTGGATATTGTTGTACACAAATTCTTTGGATGAAACAACAACTTAAGGACTATGGTCATGAGATGAACCATATACCTATAAAATGTGACAACACTAGTGCTATAAATCTTTCAAAGAATCCTATTGAACACTCTAGAAGTACACATATTGACATTAGACACCACTTTATTAGAGATCATGTTCAATATGGAGATGTTGAATTATAATTTGTATGCACAGAAAATCAATTAGCTGATATTTTCACTAAGTCTCTAAATGAGGAAAGATTTAATTTCATTAGAAGAGAACTAGGTATGATTGATGGATTAACCTTGTGATTGCAAGAATATGAAATTTTAATTGTTGATCTTAAATCATATCACAAGTTATAAGATAGAAATTTTGATGAGAATTCGTGTTTTATGATGTAGAAACTTTGTTGAAATGATTTAGTCAGTTGTAGAACTTAATTTGATGAAAATTATAGGGGCGTCATGCCCGTGACATATATTCACGCCCATGACTTAAGTGGCCTATAGAGGCAGTGTCGTTCACGACTTTGGTTCATGACATGATTCACGGCTGCAAGTGGTGAAACTTAGTTTAACGGCTTGAGTCACGCCCGTGAAAATTGACTTTCACGCCCCTCACGGATTTTCTCTCCCGTGAACACTTACGCATCAAAACTCACAGAAGCTTTCACGCCTAGTGTCACGGCTTGCTTCACAGGCATATGTAGTGAAATTCAACAGTTCACGCCTGTGACAATATATTCCCCCCGTGATATTCATAGATCACACCCGTGAACCTATTCACGTCTTCATTCACGGGTGGATCACTACTTGAGCAAACCGTCAACACGACCATGCACGCCCGTGAAACCATAAGTCACGCCCATGAATGTATCGAATATATGAGAAAACAGTCGGTTACAACCTTCATTTCAACTCTCCATCTCCCAAAACCGCTCTCATTTACTCTCATTCATTGAGACATTGAAGATTCCGACCCCAAAGACTTGAAATTTCACTTTAAATACCACCAAAAGTTCGAATCTTCAGCAGAAATCATACATTTCTAAGGTTTTTCATCAAATTTTCTATCAAAATTTTTCTTCAACTCCATCAACAACCAATTTCTTCAAATATGGAGTCTGCTTCATCTAAGGGAAAGAAAAATAAGTCCCACGCACCTACGAGGTATTCAGATTACCTCATGAACATTATTCCAGAAAGTTGTCATCCTCAGTCTGCAACTTTGAAGAAGAGACCTATTTATCATCAAGTTCCTTCGAATGGCAGCCAGTCCGTAATCTCGGGCTTGAGATGGCTATGACAGAGCAACTTCAAGCCTGTCATCTAAGGAATTTGTTGAAATTCATCAGCCAACTCTGCGGGAGCTAAAGCTGGAATTTCTCAGCACCTTGCAGGTTTCACCAACTGGAGTGGTGAAATTCCAACTCTGCAATAATCCTAACACCCTCGACGCCATTGCATTCAGAGAATTTTTCAACCTACCATCAGATGGCATTCTAAATGAGACTGAGGCAGAATTCTCTGCCCCTATAGCCTGGACTCATTTTGGATATAATTGTAGCTGGGACGTAAAGAAGACAAATAGCACTCATCTCGTGGCCCCAGTACACAGGTATTTGCATAGGTTTCTAACCTATAGCATTTTTGCTCGGGGAGAAAGTAATGGAACTATTAGGAAGTTAGAACTCTTCCTATTTAAGATAGCTCGCAGGGGAGTCAAAGTGGCACTTTCCAGATGGTTTGCAAACCATCTTCTCTCCATTGCCACCAAGCCCACAGGAGATATCTTGATTGGGGCATATGTCACCCATATTGCAGTGAAGCTCAATTATTTGAAGCTAGATGACCATCACTTCAACATCATTCCTGCACATCCTCGAGATAGGCTAGATGTCGAGTCATTCATCAAGATTGGAGCAGCTGTCAGAATCGTTTTTCAAAACGATATCTTCTACCGCTTCACTGATACTGCTGGAGAGATTATCTGGGAAGATCATGACACGGAGGATTTTAAAGCAGGCCTCCAAGGAGTCCAGCAGAACAAGAAGGCTCGGATTGAGGAAGCACCTCTAGCAGTCGAGCAGGACATTGGACAATCCTCAACTTCCACACCATTTTTAGCGCAGCAGGTGGTCGACCTCTTGGCACCACGTTTCGAGCAGCTGTAGACTTTCATGGATGAGAGGTTGGAGAACCTCAAGGACTTCATGGAATCTCGGATGGACAGCCTTGAGGCTAAAGTAGCTAGGCTTCGTGATAGGATATCTGGCTAGGAGATAGGCTAGAGTGTAGCCTAAATTTGATCATTTTTAGCTTGTTTGTCATTTTTATGTTTTGATTGTGTAGGAAATTTTTCAATTTCCTTTCTGAATATTTTAACTTAGTTTGTATCCTTTTCCTTTATATATATATTTTTTCTTGTTTACTTCAATCTTCATATCCTTTTTGGTTGATGACAAAAGGGGGAGAAAACTAGCAATATATGATAGGGGAGAATGGTATAGGAATTGGAAAATCAAAAAGTGAATTGACTTTGAATTGGTTTAAAAATCTTAATTCAACATTTCATATGCAAAGTATATAAGTGGAAAATTAAGTTTTTATATACCTTAGATATACCCTAAGTATACTTTGCATATACCTTAAAGCAAGTTACAAATAAAAACATGCCATGATATACCTTAAATATACCTTACATGTACTTTATGTCTTGAAAAGCAATTATGGTATGTATTGGATATACTTCTCACATAACTTGCATATACTTAAAATCTAGTTAAATGCTACATCATTATTTGCTATTTTTGCACATTATAATTTTATCCTAAGTATATTTTGAGGGGGAGACTTCTCAAAATCACATATTGCTAGATTATTTGTCACCATCAAAAAGGGGGAGATTGTTAAACCTTGAGGGGTATTTCAGTCATTTTGAAGATAACAAATAATATAGGAATATTATATTTAACATACTTGTTTTTAAGTGTATTATACAGGACATGAATTAAAATATCAAGAATGGACAATTGGAAGAATAATCCTTTAGAAACAAAAATCAAGTAGCATGTTCACTGTCGTGACTCTAGGAGTCACTCCCGTCACTCTAGGAGTCACTCCCGTGAAGGAAGCTAATCGTTACCAAAACCAACATTTGAAGTTCATGGCCACGAAGGAAAAACAAACCGTGAAGTAAGCATTTCAGTCACCCCTGTGAAGAAAGGTGTCACCCCCGTGAAGATTCATGAAATTTCATCCAGAGAGCTTCACGACCAGAGTCACCACTTGGCTCACGGCTGGGAAGAGTGTCACACTCGTGAAGGATTAATGTCACGCCCGTGACCCCTTATGTCAATACATCCCAGAGAGCTTCACGACTAGAGTCACCACTTGGCTCATGGCTGGGAAGAGTGTCACGCCCGTGACCCCTTATGTCAATACATCCCAGAGAGCTTGACGACCAGGGTCACCACTTCAGTCACAGTTTGGGAAGAACTGTCACCCCCATGACAAGCATATTCACGCCCATGACCAATGAAAGAGAAAAATGTCAAGCGTGATATTTTGGTTGGTACAATGGCTAGTTTCTTATTTAATGCACCCCAACGGCTATATCCAGCCATGGGAGTATAAATGGAAGTCATTTATGCTTTAAGGAACATGAGGATGATAAGAAAAACAAAAGATTAGCAGATACTTCAAATTACAAGCTATCTTGTACTTTTATACTTTGAGAACAAATCAATTCTCTGTAAAAATCTTTTTGCTCCTCATATTTGAGCAATAAAGATTTATAAGTGGTTCACTCTGTAATATTTACTCAAGTGAGCTTTGGGTAGTTGTGGGTTAAGAGTAGAAAACTTGTAAGGGTTGCTTGTGTAAACCTCCAAAACATAAAGTATAGGTTGTTTGTGTGAGCTTGTAAAACACAAAGTGTAGGTTATTTGTGTGAGACTGTAAAACACAAAGTGTAGGTTATTTGTGTGAGCCTGTAAAACACAAAGTGTAGGTTGTTTATGTGAGCCTGTAAAACACAAAGGAATTGGTTATTGTGTGAGCCATTAAAACACAAGGGATTTCTGGGTTAGGTGTGAGCAATTGTGAGAAACACCATAGTTGGGAGTGAGCTTGTAAAACTCCATTGTAACACTTAGTGTGTTAGTGAAACTCCCAATTGCGATTGGGGAGAGGAGTAGGGTTTGTTAACACCCGAACCTCTATAAATCTTTGTATCTGATTTTCTCTATCACCCCTAAAATTAACTATTTATTTACGCACTTTAAAGTTTAATTTTTTGAAACTCCAATTCAACCCCCCTTCTTGGTCTAATATCTGGGCAATAGTAAGTAATCAATTCTTATTGCTATAGGGTTGATTTGAGTTGCTTAGGTTCATTAATAGGCACTAATTTGCAACCTGATTTTGATGCACATAGAAATTGATTCTGGAAAAGTTTAAAACACAACTGTTGTTCCTTTATGTCTTATATTTATGGATATGTAAACGGTTTTGCATGATTTGGTGTATAGGAAGAGAAATCCTCTCTCTACTAAAACTAGTCAGGGTGTGAACTCTAACCAAGTTAGCTACTATGTTCTTTGATTTTGAATATGTCAAAGCCATTATTTGAAGTACCTGAAAACATAAAAGTTTTAGATATATGTGTGTTTTATCGGTATACCAAATTTTAGGTTCATAGGTTTTGTAAATTCTGTGTTATGGGGAATGAAACCATGACTATTCCATGGTTTGAACTATCTACTGAGTGCCCTGGGCAGATCCAGCAACATGTTTGGCTAATTTGAACTCGTTAGAGCTAGATTATGTAAATGATCAAAAAATAAAAGTTATAGGTATATGTCCTACATTTGGGTACTAATTTCAGCTTAATTGGTTATGTATAGACTAAGTTATGGCCTTCGGAAGTCATATTGGTCTGGAAGCCAATTCTATTCTAGACCAGTGAAATGTTTGTTATAATTTGAAGACATTAGAGGCATAATTAATAAAAGTTGTAAACATGAAAATTTTTCCATTTGAACCCATATAAGTTTCTGGAAATGTTTATTAAAATAGGACTTATATTATAAGTTATGATGAACCAAAGTGGGTACCATAAAACTATCTAAAGGCAAAAAATAGAACACAGTTAGAAATTCCACAAAAACTTGTACAATGATCCAATTGGTCTGAAATTTTAATATGTTCTATAATTATATGTTAGTTTTAATTAGGAATAAGAATCAGATTAATTGGTCAAGTATGGAAAAAGTTATAGGCTCAACAGTACCATAAGGTCACACTGCCTCATGGGAAAAATCTTAACTATTGACATGAACAATGCATATTAATTTGTTTAAGCCACATTAAGTCTCCCTAATCAGAAGTTAATCTATTATGTTTTCATATTAGGCTCGCAACATAGTGGAGACCCACAAGGAGCGGATAGACAATAAGTTAGGGGTTGAAATCAAATGAGAACGGTGAGTCTAATTAACAATTGAATTCTTTAGTGCAAATGAATGTTGCTTGCTATGTGATTCATATGATTGTCATGATTTTTTCTTCATTATATGATGATGGATAATTTGTGACATTCGTGGTACATATAAATGGTATACTTGTATATATTTGAGGTATATGTTGACATATGTAATATATATACATGGTATATGTATAGTATATGCAAGGTATATGCGTGACATATGAAGTATATATGGAATATATGTATGTTGTGTATGATAAAGATGCAATGGTTGATGAATGCTTAAATACAAGTGCATATGCATATGGACTAAAAAGGCATTGTGACTAGTTAATCGATATTGTAAAGCAAAAGAAGAGGCCTATGGCCCAACAAATATGCAAATGAAACAAATGATCAAGCTAGCTAGCAAATGCAAATGCAAATGTTCACATGGAAAATGTTCACATGGAAACCTGGGGCAATGTCTGTTTAACTTGGTCACAACAAAATGAAATAAGCAAAGCATTTGCATACATAAGGAGTAATGATTATATGTTTCAACTTTATTGATATTTATATGATACTGATCAATGGAATGGAATACATGGTATGTATTGGATTTGTGATTTATTATTATGAGTTGTTCGATACTTCAGAGCTCATTTGATGGTTATTCTCACTGAGCCGCAACTCATCAATTTGCATCATTTTTCAGGTAAAGAAAAGTGATAGCTCATTCTGAGTGGCGTATAGAAGACATGGAGCACAGGTCACTGGCTGAGCCTCATCACTCTCTCTCCTTGCATTCCACACGAGCATGAAAACATGTCATCTATATTTTGGACTTATATGTTTGAATATGTATTATGACTCTAGATTAGTTTTGAAATGTATAAATGGAAACAACCCGTAATCCTTCGGATGTAAAGTTTATGTCTTAATATATGTGATATATTGTATTGTGGTTTTTAAGGTTGACTTGAAAATTCATTGAATGGTATTACAGGATATAAGACTTGCAAAGTCATTAGTTGATTTTACAGGATATGATATGAAAGAAAAATTTTACTACCACTGTTATCAGGGCATTTTCTCTTTCCAACACGCAGTGTGTGATTATTTGATATAGAAATAGGTTATACTTAAATGCATATGATGTGGTGTTACATGGTAAGTTGAATAAGTCCCCGCATTCTGTGGCATTAAGGGTGTTTGGATTGTTGCAGAGTTGGAATTTCACCACTCCAGTAGGAGACACTGGCAAAGTGCTAAGGAATTCCAGTGTTGGCTCCCTCAATGTGGGCTAATGAATGTCCACGAATTCTTTCAAGTGATAGGCCTGGAGTTGCTCTGTCATTGCTGTTTCTAGCCCAAGAGTTCGGATGGTTTGCCATTCAAAGGACCTCGATGAAAGGAGAGGCCTTTGCTCCAAGGTGGAGTACCAGGGATGGCAATGCTCCGAAAGTTTGTTCATGAGATAATCTGTGTACCTCCTGGGAGCATGAGACTTCTTTCTTTTACCTTCTGATGAGCCGGTCTCCATATGATTTGAAGAATTGAACTTTGTGGAGTTTGGAAAAAAAATGTGACAGAAAATTTGAGGAAACCCTAAAGAAGTATGATTTTTGATGAAGGAATGAACTTTTGATGGTATTTATAGGAAAAGTTTGTGACTTGGGGGCTAGAATCTTCAATATCTCATTGAATGTGTGTAAATGAGAGCGGTTTCTAGGAGTTGAAAGGTTGAAATGTGAAAAATAACCGGTTGTTCTCTTATTATACCCGATGCATTCACGGGCGTGACATAAGTGTTCACGGACGTGAATGGTTGTGTTCACGGTTTGCTGAAGGGGTGTTCTACCCTTGAATAAAATGTCAAATTGTTCACAGTCATGACCTTTGAATATCACGGTCATGAATGATGAACTGTCACGGGGGTGAAACAATAGTCACGGGGGTGAAAGGTTGAATTTCACTGCTTAATCCCATGAATCAAAGCGTGACTCAAAACGTGTACGCCACTGTGTGTTTTGGGGTGAAAATGTTCACGGGATTGAAAATGCATCACGGTCATGAACAGGGCTTTTCACGAGAGTGAATGAAGTCGTGAAAATAAGCTTCACTACTTGAAACCATGAACCATGTTGTGAACGACACTGCCTCTTTTGGCTATTTAAGTCACAGGCGTGAACATACGTCACGGACGTGACGTCCCTAAAATTTTCATCAAATAAAATTAAGTCCTAAAACTAGACTTTTCAATGAAGATTTTATCCCTTATAACATAAACTTTTCATCAAATTTACTACCTTATATCTAGTGATATGACACAAAATTGAGATTATCACTTAGATTTCATAATTTAGCAATCACAAAGTTAATCCATCAATCATACCAAGTTCTCTTCTAATGAAATTAAATCTTTTCTCATTTAGAGACTTAGTAAAAATATCTGCCAATTGATTTTTTGTGCTTATAAATTCCAATGCAACATATCCATATTGAACATGATCTCTAATAAAGTGGTGTCTAATGTCAATATGCTTACTTCTTGAGTGTTGAATAGGATTCTTTGAAAGATTTAAAGCACTTGTATTGTCACATTTAATAGGTATATGGTTCATATCATGACCATAGTTCTTAAGTTGTTGTTTCATCCAAAGAATTTGAGTACAACAACATCCAGTTGCTACATTATCTGCTTCAGCAGTTGGAAGAGCAACTGAAACTTGTTTCTTGCTAAACCAAGAAACTAAGCACTCTCCAATAAAGTGACAAGTACCTGAAGTACTTTTTCTATTTAAAAGACTACCAACATAGTCTGCATCTGAATATCCTATAATATAGAAGGATGAATTTATAGGATACCACAAACCTAGATGCAATGATCCATGTAAACATTTCAGAATCCTTTTTACTGCAATTAAATGAGATTCTTTAGGACATGATTGAAATCGTGCACACAAGCAAACACTATATATTATATCGAGTCTAAAAGCAGTAAGATATAAAAGTGATCCGATCATACCTCTATAGAGCTTTTAATTAATGCTCTTACCCTTTTCATCCTTGTCCAATTTTGTTGATGTGCTCATAGGAGTCTTGGCATTCTTGCATCCTTTCATACCAAATTTTTGAATTAAATCTTTCGCATATTTGGATTGGTTGATGAATATGCCCTCATTGCTTTGCTTTATTTGTAGACCAAGAAAATACTTAAGCTCTTCCATCATGCTTATTTCAAATTCCCTAGTCATACACTTAGCAAATTCTTGACAAAGCAACTCATTAGAAAAACCAAATATTATATCATCAACATAAATTTGAACAATTAGTATATCATGCTTATGTCTTGTAATGAATAATTTGGTGTCAACATTTCCCTTTGTAAAGCTATTTTCTAATAAAAAAGAACTTAGCCTTTCATACCAAGCTCTTGGGGCTTGTTTCAAATCATATAAAGCTTTTGAAAGTTTAGAAACATGATTTGGCAAATCATGGCTTTCAAAGCCTGGTGGTTGTTCTACATAAACTTATTCTTCTATATAACCATTTAGAAATGCACTTTTCACATCCATTTGAAAGAGTTTGAAATTCATGTGACATGCATATGCTAAGAGTATTCTTATGGCTTCTAATCTAGCTACAGGTGTATAGGTTTCATCATAATCTATACCTTCTTCCTGATTATATCCTTTTGCAACTAATCTAGCCTTATTCCTAGTTATTGAACCTTGTTCATCTAGTTTATTTCTAAAAACCCATTTGCTACCTATAATTTGATGATCATTGGGTCTAGGTACTAAGGTCCATACCTTACTTCTCTGAAATTGGTTGAGTTCCTCTTGCATGGCAATTACCCAACTTTCATCATTAAGAGCCTCATCAACATTTTTAGGCTCAATTTGAGAAATAAAAGCAATGTCAGTGACTAAATGTTTGAAATGAGATCTAGTACTTACTCCCCTTGAGACATCACCAATGATTTGCTCTTTTGGATGATCTTTCATTATTCTCCATTCTTTTGGGAGTTCTTATTCGTTTTCTTCTTGAGTTTGAGGTAGAGAAACATTTTGATGTGAATCTTCTTAATCATTTTATTCTTTTCCATTTTCAAGATCAAGTCTTTCCATGTTACCTACAACATCATCAAGAACACTACCTTTCACAAGATTAATTCTACTAGATTCATTAAAGACAACATGTATAGATTCTTCAACAGTTAATGATCTTTTGTTAAATACTCTATATACTTCGCTAGCTGTGGAGTATCCTAAAAAGATACCTTCATCCGATTTAGAGGCAAATTTTCCAAGGTTGTCCTTGGTATTCAATATGAAGCACTTGCATCCAAATACTCTAAAGTACGATATCAAGGGCTTTCTTCCATTCCATAGCTCAAATGAGGTTTTGTTTAAAAGAAGTCTTTTGAAAACTCGATTTGAAATATAACATGCAGTGTTTGTGGCTTCTGCCCAAAAGTAAGTTATTCATTAAGCATTGTTCTAGCCATTTCAATTAAAGTTCGATTTTTCCTTTCAACTACCCCATTTTGTTGAGGCGTTCTAGGAGATGAGAAATTCTGTGAAATGCCATGTTCAAGACAAAAGCTTTAAAAGTTTTCATTTTCAAATTCTTTGCCTTGATCACTTCTTATCTTTGAAATACAGTCAAGATTCATCAATAGTGGTTACAAGACACTTAGAGGAATGGTTAGATAGTTCACGTAAGTTAATTATATATGTATTGACATCTCTATTTCCTTTAAATATTCCTTGACCATCGATAGAGATCACAAGACATTCTTTGAAAGTAAAGATTACTCTGTTTCCTTTATCAAATAATTGACTAACACTTATCAAGTTATGTTTCAAGCCATCAACAAGTAAGACATCTTTAATAAAAGTAGTACCATTAATACCAATAGATCCAATGCCAATTACCTTACCCTTAGCATTGTTTCCAAAAGTAACTTTACCTCCATCAATACTTTTGATTTCTTTGAAGAGTTCTTTATCTCCTGTCATATGCCTTGAGCATCCACTATCTACTAGCCAAGCATTTTTGTTTGTTGTGGACTTGAGGCATACCTATAGAATCACTGTTCAAGTATGATTTTTAGATACCCAAATGACCTTGGGTCCTTGGGGGTTAAGAGATTCATTAGATGTTTAAGCTTTGTGTTCTCCTTTTTTTAAAAATTAATTTTATTTTTTAAATTAGAGATGTTATTCCTATAAGTACTGAATTTATTTATATATTTCTCTAATTCTAGATTTAATTCTTCTATTAAGCTTTACTTATCATCATCATCATCACTATCATCATCATTATCACTACTATCATTGTTTAAAGAGTATGAGTGTAGTGATCTTACCTTATTTGAGACGTGATCCTCAATAGCCATGAAGCATAGGTTGACCTCTTCGCTTTCATTGTCATATTTTTCACTTGAAGAGCTTTCATCATCCCATGTGGCTTTGTGACCTTTCTTCCCATTGTCTCTTTGGTATTTGCTCTTATGTTTCTTGAGCCTTGGACATTCTGGTTTGATATGTCATTTCTTTCTACACTCATAGCACTTTACCTCTTCCTTACTTCTCTGTCCATCATTAGAAATTTGTTTGAGGTTTCTTTGCCTCAATTTTCTGGAGTTGCTCATTTTCTTCTCAATGATTCTTTTTAGTCATCTTGAAAGCATAGCAATGTCCTCATTTGCATCATCACTCATTTCTTCATCATCTTCACTTTCTTCTTGAGATTTTGAAGTAGAGGCTTTAAGTGCTAAGGACTTTCTTTTCTCTGGCTCTGCTTCAAGTTCTCTATCTCTTTTCACTGCCATTTCATATGTGAGAAGTTTGCCAATCAGCACATCAGTATTCATGATGCTCATATCTTCATTTGCTTCTTCTATGGCAGCAACTCTTGAGCCATAGTCTTTAAGAGGATGACTTCTCAGGATTTTGTTGTTTACATCTTCCAGACTCATATGCTTCCAAAGTTTCCTCATTCCATTTATAATGGCTAGAAGGCGGTTGGTCATGTCAGTGATTGACTCATTGGATTTCATCTTCAAGAGCTCATATTCTGATGTAAGAAGTTGAATCTTATTGGATTTGACTTGCTTAGTTCCTTCATGATAATTTTCCAATGTCTTCCACATGTTGTATGTTGTTGGGCAGTGTTGTATTCTTCCACATTCTTCAATAGATAATGAGCTTGATAGGATTGTCATTGCCTTCTTGTTTTTGAAATTTGCTCTTCTTTGAGGCTCTGTCCAATCATCTCTTGATAAGATTTCTTCTTCACCATCAGCTCCTCTTCTGGTTGGTGGTGTTCATTCTTTTCGTACACTATCCCAGTCTTCAATTCCTTCACTATCCAGGTATGTCTCCATCCGAAACTTCCAATGGGCATAATTTGCTCCATCAAAGTAAGTTTTGAGACTTTGGAATCCTTCACTAGCCATACCTTAATCTTTACTAGCGCTTTTTAGGCTTCGATGCTAGACAAAACTCTGATACCAATTGTTGCCCAGATATTAAGCCAAGAAAGGGGGTTGAATTGGAGTTTTAAAATTTGAACTTTAAAGTGCCGAAATAAAAATTAATTTTAGAAGGGATAGAGAAATTTTGACACAAGGATTTTTATAGATGTTCGGGTGTTAACAAATCCTACTCCTCTCCCCAATCGCAATTGGGAGTTTTACTAACACACTAAGTGTTACAATGGAGTTTTACAAGCTCACTCCCAACTATGGTGTTTGTCACAATGGCTTACACCTAACCCAGAAATCCCTTGTGTTTTAATGGCTCACACAATAACCAATTCCTTATGTTTTACAGGCTCACACAAATAACCTTTTATCTTGTGTTTTACAGGCTCACACAAACAACCTTTACTTTGTGTTTTAAAGGCTCACACAACTAACCCTTACAAGTGTTCTACTCTTAACCCAGAAATACCCGAAACTCTCTTAACTAATAAATGATTACAGAGAGAAAGACTTACAAATCTTTATTGCTCAATAAATAATGAGCAAAAATATTTATCACAGAGAATAGATGTTGATAATGAAAGTATTAAATGTACAAATAGCTTGTAATGAGATTTTAATTCAAAGTATTTGTTATCCTCTTATACTGAATGCATAAATGACTTGCATTTATACTTCCATGGCTGATTATAGCCGTTAGGGTGCATTTAAGACGAAACTAGCTGTTGTTCCAACGAAATAATCACGCCTGACATTTTTCTCTTTCATCTTTCATGGGCGTGACTATGTTTGTCACGGGCATGACTGTTCTTCCAAGTCAGGACTGAAGTGGTGACCTTGGTCGTGAAGCTCTTTGGAAGGTTTTGGCACATTGGGGCATGGGCGTGACATACATCTTCATGGGCGTGACAAACTTCCCAGCCGTGATCCAAGTGGTGACTTTGGTCGTGAAGCTCTCTGGATGAAATTGTCATGAAGATTCACGGGCGTGACTTAAATGCACATTTCATAGTTTGTGTCTTCCTTCATGGCCGTGAACATCAAATGTTGGTTTTGGTGACAGTTAGCTCTTTCACGGGCGTGAACATGCTACTTCCTTAATTTTGTCTTTCAAGGATTATTCTTCCATTCTCCATTCTTGCTATTTTATTCCATACCTTGTTTAATAAACTTAGAAAACAAGTATGTTAAATACAATATTGCTATTTTATTAAATACCCCTCAAGGTTTAACACATATGATGCTTTTGGATATCCCACAAACAGACATCGGTCAGACTTAGCTTCTAGCTTATTTGACATTGTCCGCTTCACATAAGCAGGACAACCCCAAATTCTTATATAAGAAAATGTGGGCCTCTTGTTATACCATATCTCATATGGAGTAACATCAACTGACTTTGAAGGAACTGCATTTAATATATAAATGGCGGTCTCTAGTGCATAACCCCAAAAGGATATAGGCAATTCCGCAAAACTCATCATAGACCTTACCATATCTAACAAGGTTCGGTTTCTTCTTTCAGCCACACCATTGTGTTATGGCATGTAAGGTGGAGTCCATTGAGATAAAATCCCATTATCCCTAAGATAATCTAGAAACTCTTTGCTCAAGTATTCACCTCCTCGATCTGATCGAAGTGTTTTAATACTTTTGCCAAATTGTTTCTCTACTTCATTTCTGAATTCTTTGAACTTTTCAAAAGCATCATATTTGTATCTCATATGATACACATATCCATATCGTGAGTAGTCATCGATAAAAGTAATGAATTAGATAAAACCACCTCTAACATGTCTAGACATTGGACCATGTGCATCTGAATGTATTAAGTCCAAAAGTCCATTAGCACGTTCACCCTTTCCCTTAAACGGTAATTTAGTCATCTTGCCTAGTAAACAAGATTCACATGTGTCATATGATTCATAATCAAATGAGCCCAAACTACAACTTTTGTGTAGCTTAGCCATGCATTTCTCACTTATATGACCAAGACGACAATGCCATAAATAAGATGATTTCAACATGTCTTGTTTTTGCCTTTTATTATCATTGATGTTTAAAATTGGATTTGACATATCTAATATGTATATTCCATTGAATAATGTACCATTAGCATAAAGAATTCCATTCAATATAATAGAACAACAATTGTTACTAAAAGCTAAAAGGAAACCATCTTTATTTAGACTTGAAACAGAAATAATGTTTTTAGTCAAAGCAGGTACATAATAGCAATTCTCCAAATTTAATATAAGCCCACTAGGGAGGGTCAATACATATGTTCCTATAGCTAATGCAGCAATCTTTGCTCCATTTCCAATGCGTAGGTTTGACTCTCCCTTATTGAGTTGTCTACTGTTCCTTAGGCCCTGCATATCAGTGCATATGTGTGAGCCACAACCGGTATCTAATACCCATAAATTATTATTGGAAACAGTATTAATTTTAATGACAAAAATAGCTGAAGTAGATGGGGCCTCAGATGCCTTCTTCTTCAAGGACTCCAAGTAAGCCTTGCAGTTTCTCTTCCAATGGCCATCCTTGCCACAATGGTAGCATGTCCTTTTTGGAGCAATCTCCTTGGCCTTTTTGTTGGCCACGCCTCCCTTAGGCTTTATGGACTTCTTCTTCTTAAGGTTCTTCCTTTTAGAACTTGAAGAGTCCACCAGCATCACAGCCTTACTGTCCTTCTTGACAGATGGCTCAACTGTTTTAAGCAAGTTAATTAGCTTAGGAATAGTGGTAGAGATTTGGTTCATCCTATAGTTAAGCACAAAATGTGAATAACTATCAGATAAACCAATTAGAATTAAGTCAATACTTAATCCATGGTCCATCACAAATCCCAAGGTGGCCAACCTCTCAATATAGCGATTCATCTTCAATGCATATTGCACTGAAGATGTCCTCTCAACCATCTTAGTGCGGAAGAGCAACCTTGAAGTTTCAAACCTTTTGGAACGTGCTTCTTCATCAAAAAGCTCTCTTAGATGATATAATATGGAATTAACATCCATAGCCTCATGCTGCTTTTGCAACTCAGCTGACATAGTAGCACGCATAATGCAGCTTGCCATCTCACTATCATTGAGATGCTTTTGATATGCCTTCTGAACATATTCAGAAGCATTAGTAGTAGGGGGATTAGGGAGTGCCTCATCTAGGATATAGCCAATCATTTCGGATTTGAGAACTATTCTCAAATTCCTTAGCTAATCCAAAAAATTGGGCTAAGTCAACTTATTTGATTCCATTAGCGATCCCAAATTCACACTTGTCATGCTGATGATTCTAGCAACCTAGATGTAAAATAGAAAATGTTAGAATGTACATAAAATGCATGTTTATTAGGTCTTTAATAAATCGCATTATGGCTCCCACTATTTTATAGCGAATCCATAGCCCTCATTATGAACCCGAGAGAACTTATATGGAAGTTCTCCTAGTGGGTCAATATCCAACTAGCTAAGAATAACCTTGAGGCAACTCAACAAGCTATCATTAGTTTGGTTCGTAGGTATCTAATCCATACCAATGCATTATTCATGCAACTATCGAATCTTGTGCTATCAACTTATTGATGTGTGGACATACATTGGGCTATCAACTTTTGATATGTGTACATCTCATGTATACAAACCCAACTTCACCTCCAATACACATTAACCTTGGCGCAAATCCAACAAGTTAATAATATCGGTTAAGTCTAACCCATTAATCATGAAATCTAATTTCAATTGATTGAACATATTCTTATAGAGTGAGCTCTAGGCAACTCAACAACCCTAACTCTAGAAGAACTCTGGTTCTCCCCATATTAATGGAAGGCGTAAGACTTAATTGTTTATTTAGTGAGGGATTTCTTTGTTAAGTCTCATCAAGTTATTATTTCATGCTTTTATATATCATACATTCATCACATTGATATATAAAGATAGTTACATTAACTATATGGCATGATTATGGACATACTAAAGTCAATCTCTTGAACCAAAGAGAGATTGACTAGGTCTTACCTAGATATATGCATAAATTTACAACCCAAAATAGAAATCAAATTCCTATTTCTAAGTCTTCTTGTTTATGGTACAATTTTCTTGTTTATGGTACCATCTCCTTTGCTCCTTGCTCCTTTGTATCATCATTCTATCCTAATCCTATGTAATCTAATTACATATTTCAAATTATAGAAAACCTCAATTTACATTTGAGAGGAGTAAGATAAGAAGAGAAATACATAAGAAAGAAAAAGAGGTAGGGACACGCAGGCCCTATTTACCATAAAAAAATAATTCTATGCATGGTCAATCACATTGGGCCCCTAACATGCATTCTCTAATGCACAAAATAAAAATGACAATTTTGGATTTCAATTTATAAATCGATTCAACACTTGGATCGAAATTGCCTTTATATGTTCTTTCAGTTAATTTAATTTTGTATCTCATTTTAAAATGGAATTTAATATTTAATCAAATTAAATTAAATTCTATATTTCCAGAAAAAAATTCAAAATTAATTATCCTTAAAATCAGAATATTATGATGTTAAAATTAAACAATTTAATTTTAATATACATATCAATTTCTAGTCATACTAGAATTACAATTGCACAACTTAAATTAATTCAAAATTAATTTCCAAAAATTCTAAAAATTTTCAGAACATCAAATCACCATTCTAATTATCTTTAAGCCCACTCAAGTTCATCAAAATATTTTTGGCACAAGCCAAAATTACTAAGACAAACGAACCAACACACTTAGACGCTTAAAATGACTAATTCGATATGTAGAATTTTTAAAATTTCAAATGCTTGCAAAATAATTTTGGCATGCATCTAACATCAAAATAACATATTTTTAATCAAATAAAAATTATTTCAAGGTGCTGAAAATAAAATAAACACATACAAAAAAATCAAACAAAACAGCCCCACCGGGTAAGCTAAAACAGTCTCGTTTTTGTGTTTGTTTAAACAATTATTTAAAATAATTTTTAATTAATTATTGGACACTTCCAGAGGCATAAATATATTCTCAATATGTATAAATAATATTTTCATAATTAAATTAAAATAAAAATGCAACCAGCGCCATCAATTAAGCCAAACAATAACACATATTCAGAAACAAGGCAATTTTAGGCATTTTTGAAATAAATCCGTAACTAATTATTTGAATCACATTCAAATCATTTTTCAATCAAAATAATCATTCTTAATCATCCCATAATCAGATTAAAGAAATAAAAATGTGTAAATTATATTTTACAAATTAATTTCAATTTTTCAAAACCTATTGATCCAAAATCATCAAAAACATGGAATCCTATTGCACTTTCAATTAAAATTAATTTTAATGGATACAACTTGGCTTTGATACCAATATTGGGTTTTGAAAAATGAATCATATTCATAAATGTAGCAGAAAAAATAAAATTTTTAGAACCCAAAACAAAAGATCATACTTGTACTATTAAAACTAATTTATATAAATATAAATGTTAAAAATTATACCTTGTAATTTTTGTTTGTTTTTCAAATCTTCACTTTGTTGGGTTATAGCAAACCACAACAATCCACACTAGGATGTCTCTAATGATAATGAAGAAGAAACTATCAAGAGAAAATGGTTTGAACAAATTCAAAGTGCTAGCTTTGAAAGTGTTCTTGAGAGAATTTTTGTTGTGTCTTAAAAATATTTTTTTTCACAAAAATATTTTCATGTCTATTTTCTGCCATTTGATATCTTTTCTATTTGAATCAAATTCAAAAAAAAGATGAAAAGTCAAAAATGGAGAAAATGGTAACTAATGAATATTAATTGGCCATAATTGGCCTAATTATGGCCAATTACAGTCGTTGGACAACGAATGGAAGTTGTAGGCATGCTGGGTCGTGACACTCCCGAACGATTTTTCATGTGATCTCATCTTTTGGATCCTATCCAAGACCATTGTACTCATTCTCCATATTTTCAATGTGTGTGACCCATTAGGTTCCCGGTTATGTTGGCCACTTAAATTAACAATTAAATTAAGCATGACATGAGCGGTATCTAGCAACACATCATGACCCCCAATTGACCGGAAAGTCAGTGGTTTAACTACGAACCTTTCCATAGACAATTTCTATGCAATTATTCCTTTCACCAATCTATACCCCACTTGGTTCAGAGTATGGACATGTGTCAACTCCCACTAGACTGACTACGTCACGTCTAGTCCAAGTAATGTTAGTTCTTATCCTTGAGGCTCATTACTCTATTAGATATGTCATTAAAGACTATCTTTATGACATTTCCACTCCGACCAGAGATTCCTGAGTAATGACCACGACAAGAGGCCATGGGTATACACTCCTTCTATCAAGAGTGGTGAATCCTTTGTTGGTTACCCAATTACCTTCGAATACCTCAAGCTGTATCCAATCACCACCCTATAAGCTACCTCTCTAAGGCAACAAGGAATAGTGTCAAAATACAGAATTAATATTCAAGATATCCTTGAGTACCTGAAGTCTAAGGATACTTGCACCATTGCTATGATGCGACTATCATTGATATTTGAATAGATTATTCATATGATTGTCTCATAGTTGGTCATCCAATGTACTTAGCTACACTTAGCAAGCATCTACATGTTAACTCTAAACATCTCATGTTTATAGATTATGAGATCTACTACTCGATCCAATCAAGGAGTGTAACATGTGCTAGTTTGTCTGGATTAATAATGTCTCGTCTCATTAATCCTATGACTAGGGATAATTTTCATACTAACATAATTACACATTTTAAAAATCTCAATATCATGATCTCATCATGATTTCCTTCATGCTATGTTATGTATCAAAGACTTCATTAATTGATTTAAGATCACTTATCAATTCATATATCAAATTAACTTCAAATTAATGAAAAAGCCTTTTATTAATCAAATTAATTTGTACAATAAGTGCTAAAGGTGATTGCGTTTAAAGCACTCCTTTAACACTATCTCTCGATAGATAGATTGAGTTCTCCATATAGCTCATCCAGGTACAACACCAATATCAGCTGCACTATACAAAATGACACCAATAGAGTTAAAAGAATTAAAGGCATAACTGTAAGAGTTGTTAGAAAAGGGTTTTATCAGATCAAGTCTATCTCTATGGGATGCATCAGTATTGTTTGTAAAAAAGAAAGATGGGTCTATGAGGTTCAGCATAGATTACAGATAGTTGAATAAATTGGCTATAAAAAATATATATTCGTTAACATAGATTGATGATCATTTTTATTAGTTGAAAGGTGTATGAATTTTCTCTAGAATTGATTTGAGATCAGGGTACCACTAATTGAAAATTAAAATTGTAACACCCCCTCACCCAAACTGCACGTGCTCGGATGTGGGGGTGCTACTGCCTGTCTTCTTTACTTCTTTAAATCATTATTTTCTTTTATGTTTGCTACAGAGCTAGACATTTTTTTTCATATAATAAATAATGTACATTTTATTTACATAAGATAGTATTTATAAATACCAATTTACTATTTAACAACATTGAAAACTAATTTACAACTTATAAGTATATATAACGCGGAAAGCAAAACACAAAAGTTCAAAAGTTTGTGACCCACTATTTTGAGATTGGCTGCTTTAATTTGAATAGGATCACCGCTTGCTTTATCTATCACCTTCAGCTACATTTCTATATCTGCGTAGAAGGAAACTCCCATGCTAAGCTCTAAGCTTAGTGGTGCATATAAATAAGTCAATATACTATATCATGCAACAAGCATTAACATGTATCATTTTATGCATTAAAATGTTTGCATGTTATTTCTATCAACATGTTCCTATTTCATACACGTATAAATCATGCTCACATATACAATGTTATTTTCATTTATCTTAGATGGTAAGTTACTCTAATAATCCATTTATTATTATATCTCAATCTCATATCATCATCATTTTTTTTCTTTTCTTATTTTCGGACATATCTTCATTATCTTGTCCACATCACTCTAAATTGGACTGACTGGATACGGGTTATGGATCAAGAGCACTCCTAGAGCTATAGCCACCCTATCCACTATCTGGCTCAATAGAGCTTCTCAAATCAATGGCGCTTTCCAAGTTTAAGCCACATTGATTGAGTATTATTTCATC
This sequence comes from Triadica sebifera, assembly GCA_023653625.1. Lineage (NCBI taxonomy): Eukaryota > Viridiplantae > Streptophyta > Magnoliopsida > Malpighiales > Euphorbiaceae > Triadica > Triadica sebifera. The sequence goes on along the minus strand of CM042898.1, from coordinate 9,041,353 downwards.
ATAGATGAATAACCGGACCAAGGGCGCTCTCCGAGCTTAAGCCACCTTGTCCTCAATTTATATGTGCTCATCAGAGCTTCTGAAGTCAATGGCGCTCTCCGAGTTTAAGCCACATTGACCAAGCATCTCAGATCAATGGCGCTCTCCGAGCTAAAGCCACTTTGATTGAGGAATATCTCATATAGTATGACACAGTTCGCCCCCTTAATGACATATCATCTATCCTGATTCTAGTCCGCAAGTAGAGTAATGGGCATCTTAGTATTTTTAAATCAACCATATATCTTTACTTTACATCCATTTCGTCATCCTCATATTATACCTCACATCATCATCATTCTCAATTTCGACATATTAATATTTTCATGTATCAACATTTGAATTTTCTTGTTTTGTAACATATCATCATGCTCATAACACTGGATAACATCTTTTTCATTTGTGTAACAAAATACAACAATAGATAATCCTATTCATAATTTATTTGAAAATAGAGCATTCACAGCCGTGACTACCAATTCATGCCCGTGAATTTGTTCACGCCCGTAATCCAAAGCCATGAACGCTACTGGAATGAATCGTGCCAAAAGCATTCACGGTCGTGAATACAGATTCTTGTCCGTGAATGAGTTCATGCCCGTGATTCCTAACCGTGAACCCTTCTGGAATGAATAGTACCATTTCCACACTAAAATCACAACTGTGATACAAAACAGTCACAACCATGAACCATCAGGTTCACGCCCGTGACCCGATAGTCACGCCCATGACTTTCGGCAGGAAATCTGCATATTCACATTTCATTCATTCTAATTACACCAAATCATATCAAAACATAACTCATGCATTTCTGGAGTCCTTTATTCAACATATCATGACTAATACATATAAATGCCTTAATCATAATTAAATTTTCTAACATGCATCACTTAATTCAACAAATCACAAGAAAACTCATTCTTTATCTCTAACATATGGTTTCATGCCATAATCATCATTAATGCATTTCAATCATCAATTATCCTACTAACATGCATTATTTCAAACAAAGATAGGCTATTGCCTTAAGTTATGCACAAACCTTAATCTTTCTCCTTCACTGTTCTAGGTAGCTTTCTCTTTTCCTTTGCTCCTTAATGTTTGTTCCTTGCACTTGGAACTCCTACAATATCATAGATCATTATTATCATCTGATTTTCTCAAGACCCTAAACTCTCTTATTCTCTCTCAAAACCCTTATCTATCTCTCTTTCCATATGAGTATTGGATGAGTTCAAAATTTCAAACTTTTTTAAGAAAAGAAGAAGAAGAGGAAGAATCACTTATTACCTTACTCTTTTCTTCACTAAATCACAACTTTGGAGATTTTCTCTCTCCACCAAACTTGATTTTTCTTCCTCTTTCCAGCTTCCTTAGGAGTTATGTACCATGAAGATCATATTGTCTTGATCTTTTCCCTTTCTTCTCTTCCTTTCTCTCTCTAGAAATGAAGATTGGCTATGGAGGAAAAGAAATGGCTGGCGTGACTGGAAGAGAAGAGAGAATAAATGAGAAGAAGAAGAAAAGAAGGGAAAATATAAAAGTCCTCATGTGGGACCCATAATTGTTTTTGACAAATTCTTGACATTAGGCTTAATCTTATTTAATTCTTGTTCTTCCTCATGCTATTGCTGGTCAAACCAATTTAAAATGTCTCATCTCTTATGTTAATTAGCAAACAATCCCATTGATCCTCCAAATTTTTGGTAAATTGCAATTTGACCCCAAAACTTATCAAATTTTGCAATTTAATCCTTTACCGTAAATCAACTTCTTGAAACTTTATAATCACTTAATTAAGAATATGTCATTTAATTTAGTCATTACTTGTTTAATTCCGATCAAAATCCGAATTTAAACTCTGATCGGTCAAACACGTCAATTTTGCGACACGTGCAACTCAGTGTCTAAATTAGCGGATATAACATTCTCTCCCCTTTAAATAAATTTTGCCCTGGAAATTAACCTATTCATTCTGGGTTTAAACTACTGGGGATACTGCTTCTTCATCACTTTTTCACTTTCCCACGTGGCTTCTCCAATTGTATGATTCTGCCACCAAACTTTAACTAGAGGGACTCTCTTGTTTCGGAGAACTTTCTCTTCATATGCTATTATAGCCACTGGTTCCTCCTCATAAGACATGTCTGTCTGTACCTCTATTTCTTCAATCGATTTAATATGGGTGGGGTCTGAATGGTATCTTCTTAACATTGAAACGTGGAACACATTATGAATTCTGTCTAGCTTCGGAGGAAGAGCTAATCGGTAAGCCACTGGTCCTATCCTTTCCAGAATTTCATAAGGACCAATAAACCTTGGACTTAACTTTCCTTTTCTACCGAACCCCAATACCTTTTTCCAAGGCGAAACCTTAAGGAATACTTTGTCTCCTACTGCATATTCTATGTTTCGTCTCTTTAAATTAGCATATGATTTCTGTCGATCTTGTGCTTCCTTTAGCCTTTCTTTGATCACTCTAACTTTTTCCTCGGTATGTTGAATTATCTCTGGCTCAATCAACTTTTTCTCATTTAAATCGGTCCAACAGACTGGCGTCCTACATTTTCTTCCACATAAAGCCTCATAAGGAGTCATGCCAATGCTTGTTTGATGACTGTTGTTATAGGCAAACTCCATAAGAGGTACATGTTGATCCCAACTTCCCTCAAATTCAAGCACACAACTTCTCATCATATCCTCTAGCAACTGAATAACTCGCTCCGATGGTCCATCCATTTGCAGATCAAATGTCGTACTGAATCTGAGTCGAGTTTCTAAAGCCTGTTGTAAACTTTTCCAGAACTGCGACGTAAACCTGGGTTTCTGTAACACCACATCATATGCATTTAAGTATAACCTATTTCTTTATCAAATAATCACATACTGCATGTTGGAAAGAGAAAATACCCTGATAACAGTGGTAGTAATTTTTTTTTCATATCATATCCTGTAAAATCAACTAATGCCTTTACAAGTCTTATATCCTGTAATTCTATTCAATGACTTTGCAAGTCTCATATCCTGTAATATCACTCAATGACTTTTCAAGTCAACATTAAAAACCACAATACGATATATCACATATATTAAAACATAAACTTTCCATCCGAAGGATTACGGGTTGTTTCCATTTATACATTTCAAAACTAATCTAGAGTGATAATACATATTCAAGCATATAAGTCCAAAATACATATGACATGTTCTCATGCTTGTGTGGAATGCAAGGAGAGAGAGTGATCAGGCTCGGCCAGTGACCTGTGCTCTATATCTTCTATACGCTACTCAAAATGAGCTATCACTTTTCTTTACCTGAAAAATGATGCAAATTGATGAGTTGCAGCTCAGTGAGAGTAATCATCAAATGAGCTCTAAAGTACCGAACAACTCATAATAATAAGTCACAAATCCAATACATACCATGTATTCCATTCCATTCATCAGTATCATATAAATATAAATAAAGTTGAAACATATAATCATTACTCCTTATGTATGGAAATGCTTTGCTTATTTCATTTTGTTTTGACCAAGTTAAACAGACATTACCCCGGGTTTCCATGTGAACAATGAAAATGTTTACTGATCTTAATCTAATCATTTTTCTTACTTTAATTTAGTCACCTTACTCAATTAATTTCTAATACTTTGTTATCCTCATTTAGGTTATAATTACACAAGTGCGACTCGATACAAGTGCCAAATACTAGGACACGTAGCTAGTGCGTGTCATAAACTTGTTCCTACGAAAATACGTATGAAATGCACGTGTTCAATTGAATTGTATGCAAGATGATTATGTTTAATGAAATGCATGTGGGGGAAAGTCAATGATGTTACAGTTTTTGTCGTAGATAATAGACACAGGTATTCCATGAAGGCTCACGATCTCATTCACATAAATCTCAGCCAGCTTGTTCAAAGTATAGTCCATCTGCACTGGTAGAAAATGTGCTGACTTCGTCAATCGATCCACTATCACCCACACTGTGTCATGCTTTCTCTGAATTATCGATAAGTCGGACACAAAATCTGTCGTGATTCTCTCCCATTTCCATTCTGGTATGAAAATTAGTTGTAGTAATCCTATGGGTAATTGATGCTCAGCTTTCACTTGTTGACAGAGTAGACATTTTGCAACATATTCAGTGATATCCTTCTTCATCCCCGACCACCATTACTGTGCTTTAAAATCTTGGTACATCTTGTTCCCACCTGGGTGCATAGTATAAACCATTTCATGAGCTTATTTTAAAATCTCTGACCTCAACTTTTCTATACTTGGTACACAAATCCGGTTCTTGAAGTACACAGTACCATCTTCTGTTAAAGAAAATTCTGACTTTTCTCCATTTTTCATGGCTTCGACCATCTTTATTAGCTTCTCATCTTGTTTCTGGACATCTTTAATTCTCTGCATCAATGTAGATTCCACTTGCATCTCAGCCAAACTTTTTTGGCTTAGTGCATCAGCTACCACATTAGCTTTGCCTGGCTGGTAGTCGATCACAAAGTCATAATATTTAATCAATTCCAACGATCTTCGTTGCCTCAAGTTCAACTCTTTCTTTGAAGGAAGATACTTAAGACACTTGTGGTCCGTGTAAATGTAGCATTTTTCTCCATACAAATAATGTCTCCAAATCTTAAGAGCAAAAACTATCGCCGTAAGCTCTAAATCATGCGTCGGATAGTTAAGGTCGTGAGGCTTAAGCTGTCTGGAGGCATACAGAATCACTTTTCCCTCTTGCATAAGAATACAACCTAGCCCATTATGACTTGCATCACTGTACACAACATATTCTTTTCCTGGAGTAGGCTAAGTTAAAACTAGTGCATCAGTTAACATTGCCTTCAATCGATCAAAGCTTGCTTGACATCTATCTGTCCATTCAAAACAAACCTCTTTTCACAGTAGTCATGTCGAAGGATTCGCTATAGATGAAAATCCTTTCACAAATCTCCTATAATATCCGGCTAATCCAAGGAAACTCCTCATCTCAGTCACATTGCGAGGTGGTTTCTAATTAAGAATAGCCTTAATTTTACTAGGATCAACTCGAATACCTTCCGATGAAATTACATGACCCAGAAAACTAACTGCTTCCAACAAAAACTCACAATTAGAAAGCTTTGCATATAATTTTTTCTCCCTCAAAGTCTGCAATACTTTTCTCAGATGTTGGTCATGCTTTACTCGATCTCTAGAATAGATAAGAATGTCATTAGTTAATACAACTACAAATTGATCAATATATGGCCTGAACACTCGGTTCATCAAGTCAATAAAAGTTGCCGATGCATTCGTCAATCCAAATGGCATCACCAAGAACTCATAATGACCATAACGATTCCTGAATGCCATTTTAGATACATCTGACCATTTGATCTTTAGTTGATGATACCCCGATCAAAGATCTATCTTTGAAAATATACGTGCACCTTTCAACTGATCAAATAAATCATCAATCCTAGGCAGTGGGTATTTATTCTTAACAGTAACCCCATTAAGCTTCCTGTAGTCAATGCAAAGACATAAAGTACCATCTTTCTTCTTCACAAATAATACTGGAGCACCCCATGGTGATACACTAGGTTGTATAAATCCTTTATCTACCATTTCTTGTAACTATATTTTCAACTCTTTCAACTCTATGGGTGCCATCCTATAAGGTGTAATAGATATAGGAGCAGTGCCAGGTACTAATTCGATAGCAAACTCTATCTCTCGGTTAGGTGGTAGTCCTGGAAACTCCCCAGGGAACACATCAAGAAACTCACTAACAGTCGGGATGTCAGCTAACTTTAGACTTTTCTTTCAGGTATCAATCACATACGCTAGGTAAGTCTCACATGCCTTATTGATGAGTTTTCAAGCTTTCAACACTGATATCACATTGTCTGAATATCCTTTATTCTCGCTCATCACTAGTATCTCTTCTTGTTCTGAAACTTTAATCCTCATCTCTCTTTTTCTACAATCTACTATCACTTCGTGTCGAGCTAGCCAATCCATTCATAAAATCACATTGAACTCATGGAATGGTAGCTCTATTAAATCTGTTGGGAATTGTTTATCTTGAATTTTGATTGGGCAACCCCGAAAGATTTTACTAACCCTCACACAATGCCCTAATAGGTTAGTCATAAGAATCTCATATTCTAGAATCTCGGGTTTTAAACCCTCTCGACCCTGTGGTGGTGTGCATATGTATGAGTGTGTCGACCCCGGGTCTATCAATGTATGTATATAAGAGCTAAAGAGAAAGAATATACCCACTATGAGCTCAGGTGCATCCCACTCCTCTCGGCATCGCATGGCATAAGCTCTTGTTGGAGCAACTCTACTACCTTCCGGCCTCTCCACTGTGTCTGACCTAAACTGGCTTGGCCCTACATGGCCTCCTCTTCTTTCTCCTTGGCCTGGACCTCTGCCTTGTCCCATAGTCTGTATCGGTACCGACTCAATACTCCCTGAACCTCTGCCAAACTGTAGCAATGGACAATCTCTTCTTATATGGTCCTTGGAGCCCCATCTAAAGCACGCTCCAGTCATCCACCAACACTCTCCTAGGTGAGGAAAACCACAATGTTGACACACTGGTAGAGTTGTAGATCTACGGGATGTCTGTGTCGATGCACTAGCTGTTGATGAAGTAGATCTTGCGGTTTATCCCTGCCTATACGATTGAGGTCTACTGGAACCCCCAGCTTGGATTCGGCCCCCAAAAGATCTGGCTCTCTTACCGTTCGACTGTACTCCACTTTGTTGTGGTGCAGGTCTACTAGCCCCACTTACCTGCATGGGATGTTGTGCTACCAAGACTCTTTCAACTGTTTAGCAAATGCTCGTAAATTGGGGAAGCTCATCAAACGTAGGGCTGAAACTTGTAACTTGATCGTATCCCTCAACCCATCTTCAAAACGTCGACATTTATCAGTTTCTTTAGATACAATGCCCTCAGCATACTTACATAAATGTGTCAATTCCCTCTCATGTTCTGTTACTGACATATTTCCTTGTTTCAGAGTCAGAAACTCTCTCTTCTTGTCATCTGTGTATATAAGAGGGATATATTGTTCCTTAAATTTCTCCAGAAAGAATTCCCATGTCATAGGGTTGGGTGCCTCTGTGCTTTGTGACTCAGATCGCCACCAATCATATACATGCTCCTGTAGCAGCGATATTGCATACTCATATTTCTGCTCATTTTTGCAGTGTAGTTGATTGAAGACTCGCTCTGTCTGTTCCAACCAAAATTCTGCTGCAGAAGGATCATCCTCCCTTTTTCCATAAAATTCAGGTGCCCCTAGCTTCCTTAGTCTCTCAAATTGTAATCCAGATGAGGTTGGTTGTGATGCTCTCTGTAGCAATTCTATCACATTTCTCATGAGCTCTGTCTGACCTGTATTAGTAGCAGACTGCTCACGGGATGAGTTAGCACCAGATCTCGGTGCTGCAGCTTTGCGACGACTTGGTTGCGATGAAGCTCTTGCCTCTGAGGGCTCATTATTCTCAGCTTATTCCACTACTATTCGTATTGATCCAGAAGCCATACCTTTCCTATGACATAAAGGTAACGACCCTAATCATTAAAGTAGTGATTCCATAAATTCAATAGTGGGTACTCTTCAAGAAATAAACATTTTCAAAATTAACTTTTTTTAAAAAAACCCAAAACCGCCCAAACCGGGCTCTGATACCAAAAACTCTGTAACACCCCCTCACCCAAACCGCTCGAGCTCAGATGCGAGGGCGCTACTGCCTGTCTTCTTTACTTTTTTAAATCATTATTTTCTTTTATGTTTACTACAGAGCTAGACATTTTTTTTTCATATAATAAATCATGTACATTTTATTTACATAAGATATTATTTATAAATACCAATTTACTATTTAACAACTTTGAAAACTAATTTACAACTTATAAGTATATGTAATGCGAAAAGCAAAATACAAAAGTTCCAAAGTTTGTGACCCACTATTTCGAGATTGGCTGCTTTAATTTGACTAGGATCACCGCTTGATTTAACTACCACCTTCAGCTACCTTTCTATATCTGTGCAGAAGGAAACTCCCAAGCTAAGTTGTTTACTTAGTGGTTCATATAAATAAGGCAATATACTATATCATGCAACAAGCATTAACATGTATTATTTTATGCATTAAATTGATTGCATGCTATTTCTATCAACATGTTCATATTTCATACAAGTATAAATATCATGCTCACATATACAATGTTATTTTCATTTATCTTTAATGATAACTTACTATGATAATCCCTTTATTATTATATCTCAATCACATATCATCATCATTTTTTTTCTTTTCTTATTTTTGACTTGTCTTCATTATCTTTCCCACATCACTCTAAATTTGGACTGACTGGATACGGGTTATGGATCAGGAGCGCTCCCATCTTGTACACTATTTGGCTCAATAGAGCTTCTCAAATCAATGGCGTTCTCTGAGCTTAAGCCACATTGATTGAGTATTATTTCATCATACATGAATAACCGGACCAAGGGCGCTCTCCGAGCTTAAGCCACCTTGTCCTCAATTTATATGTGCTCATCAGAGCTTCTCAAGTCAATGGCACTCTTCGAGCTTATGCCACATTGACTGAGCATCTCAGATCAATGGCGCTCTCCGAGCTTACGCCACATTGACCGAGCATCTCATATCAATGGCGCACTCCGAGCTTAAGCCACATTGATTGACGAATATCTCATATAGTACGATAATGTTCGCCCCCTTAATGACATGTCATCTATCCTTATTCTAGTCCACAAGTAGAGTAATGGGCATCTTCGTATTTTCAAATCAATCATATATCTTTATTTAATTTTATTTTACATCCATTTCGTCATCCTCATATTATACCTCACATCATCATCATTCTCAATTTCGACACATTCATATTCTCATGTAACAACATCTCAATTTTCTTGTTTTGTAACATATCATCATGCTCATACATACTAGAAAACATTTTTTTCATTTATGTAACTAAATACAACAATAGATAATCCTATTCATAATTTATTTGAAAATAGAGCATTCACTGCCGTGATTACCAATTCATGCCCGTGAATTTGTTCGTGCCCGTAATCCAAAGCCGTGAGCGCTACTGGAATGAATCGTGCCAAAAGTGTTCACGATCGTGAATACTCATTCGTGCCCGTGAATGATTTCACGCCTGTGATTCCCAACCACGAACACTTCTAGAATGAATAGTACCATTTCCACATCAAAGTCACAACCATGAAACAAATCAGTCACAACCTTGAACCATCAGGTTCACGCCCGTGACCCGATAGTCACGCCCATTATTTTCGGCAGGAAATCTGCATATTCATATTTCATTCATTCTAATTACACCAAATCATATCAAAACATAACTCATGCATTTCTAGAGTCCTTTATTCAACATTTCATGACTAATACATATAAATGCCTTATTCATAATTAAATTCTCTAACATGCATCACATATTCAACAAATCACAAGAAAACTCATTCTTTATCTCTAACATATGGTTTCATGCCATAATTATCATTAATGCATTTCAATCATCAATTATCCTACTAACATGCATTATTTCAAACAAAGATAGCCTATTTCCTTAAGTTATACACAAACCTTAATCTTTCTCCTTCACTCTTCTAGGTAGCTTTCTCTTTTCCTTTGCTCATTAGGGTTTGTTCCTTGTCACTTGGAACTCCTACAACATCATAGATCATTATTATCATATGATTTTCTCAAGACCCTAAACTCTCTTATTCTCTCTCAAAACCCTAATCTCTCTCTCTTTCCATATGAGTTTTGGGTGAGTTCAAAAATTCAAACTTCTTTAAGAAAAGAAGAAGAAGAGGAAGAATCACTTCTTACCTTACTCTTTTCTTCAATAAATCACAACTTTGGAGATTTTCTCTCTCCACCAAACTTGATTTTTCTTCCCCTTTCTTACTCTTTCCAGCTTCCTTAGGAGTTTATAGACTATGAATATCATCTTGTCTTGATCTTTTCCCTTTTTTCTCTTCCTTTCTCTCTCTAGAAATCAAGATTGGTTATGGAGGAAAAGAAATGGTTGGCGTGACTTGCAGAGAAGAGAGAAATAGGAGAGCAGAAATGAGAAAAAGAAAAGAAGGGAAAATATAAAAGTCCTCATGTGGGACCCACAATTGTTTTTGACAAATTCTTGACATTATGCTTAATCACATTCAATTCTTGTTCATCCTCATGCTATGGCCAGTCAAACCAATTTAAAATGCCTCATCTCTTATGTTAATTAGCAAACAATCTCATTGATCCTCCAAATTTTTGGTAAATTGCAATTTGACTCCAAAACTTGTCAAAATTTGCAATTTAATCCTTTACCGTAAATCAACTTCTTTAAACTTTATAATCACTTAATTAGGCATATATCATTTAATTTAGTCATTACTTGATTAATTCCGTTGAAAATCTTAATTTAAACTCCGATCGGTCAAACACATCAATTTTGCGACATGTGGTGTCTAAATTAGCGGATATTACAAAAATAAAGGACATAGCTAAAACAATATTCAAGACCATATATGGCATTATGAGTTTTAAGTGATGCCTTTTGAGTTGACCAATGCTCTAGTAGCTTTTATAGACTTGATAAACTAGATTTTTGGGCCATATTATGATTGGTTCGTTGTTGTTTTCATTGATGACATCTTGATGTATTCAAAGGAGTAGAAGGAACATGGTCAGCATTTGAGGATAGTTTTGTAGACCCTCAGGGAATAGAAGCTTTATGATAAGCTTTCTATATGAGAGTTTTGGCTCATTGTGGTATCTTGTATTGGACACATTTATTCAGCAAATGGAATTAGAGTTGATCCTAGCAAAGTTGAAGTAGTTTTAATTTGGAAAACTCCTTATAATGTGATAGAGATCAGGAGTTTCCTTGGTTTGGCTAGTTAATACAAGAGGTTTGTTAAGACATTTTTGACGATTACTTCTCCTTTGACTCAGACTATTGAGGAAAGATGTGAAATTCGAGTGGACTGATAAATGCTAGTGCAGCTTTGACAGGTTTAAGAAGATGTTAATAGAGGCTCTTATTTAGACACAGCCAGTCCTTGATAAGAAGCATATCATCTACTGTGATGTTTCTCACAATGGACTGGGTTGTGCGTTGATGCAAAAAGGTAAAGTAGTAGCATAGTCTTCTAGTCAATTAAAGCCACATGAAAACAATTACCCTATACATGATCTTGTGTTGGTAACCATTGTGTTTGCTTTAAAGATATGGTGCCACTATTTATATGGAGAAAGGTGTTTTATTTACACCGACCATAATAGTTTGAAGTATCTTCCTACCTAAAAGGTATTGAACTTGAGATAGAAAAGATGTCTAGAGTTGATCAAGGATTACAATTGTGTGATCGACTATCATCTAGGTAAGGCCAATGTTGTGGTCGGTGCATTAAGCCCAAAGACTTTAGTGGAATTACACATTCGTCCTACTCTTAACTGAGAAATTAGAGATGCACGGAAGTAAGATAACAAGTTGGTTGAATTAGCCAAGTTAGTCTCTAAGGAGGAGAGATGTAATTATACAATTGGGCCAAATGGCGATTTATATTACCAGTATAACACCCACTTTAGTTTAGCAAGGTAAGTGAGTATTACTTGACTAACTGTTTTATAAGATTAGCTAAATAAAACATAAATATTTTTTTTTGCAAAAAATATTACAAACATTAAAATAAATTTATTACCACCACTGATATTCAAAATTTTATTTATTTATAAAATATATTAATTTACATTCAAACTACGTCAATTACATTAAAGGTACACATCACTAATACACACTAGATGAAATACAACTATAATCTAATTTACAAAGTTTTTGATAAAATATACCAAAAATATGTCCAATGCTTTTAGCTGCTTTTCGTTCAGTTACCCTTCTTCTTTTGACAACTATACTATCTACGACTACCCTTTAAAACTTGCGCGAGAGGAAACCACCCACACTAAGCCACTAGCTTAGTGGTGCTTCAAGGAACAAAACTCTTACATACATATATTTTCTTACATGTTACTTAATAATTTCATAAATAAGGCACAAAATAAAAAAATTATATGAAAAAAATAAATGTCATCAAACATTTAAAATTTAACAATTTTAATTTTACACAAAAATTATCAAAACGACATACTTTTATATTATTGTTATTTTTCATTTTCCTTGTGCCCAAAACACCTATAACCGAACTGACTAGTAGGAATAATGGGGTTGCCATTATTGGCTTTCATAATGTTGAGTCGAGGGCTTTCATAATAGTGTCATTACCGGCTTTTGTAATATTGCCATTACCGACTTAATAATTTTTGCACCGAGCACATTTATAAATTTGCCATTATTAGAGTGCTCTAAAGGAAACCACCTTTAGTACTTATTGTGCAAATTTATTTGATTAATAAAAGGCTTTTTCATTAATTTGATGTTCATTTGATATATGAATTGATAGTAATCTTAAATCAATTAATGAAGTCCTTGATACATAACATACCAAAAAGGAAATCATGATGAGATCATGATATTGCGATTCTTATCATGTGTAATTATGTTAGTATCAAAATTATCCCTAGTTATAGGATTAATGAGACAGGACATTGTTAATCTGGATAGACTAGCACATGTTACAATCCTTGATTGCATTGAGTAGTAGATCTTATAATCTATAAACATGAGATGTTTAGAGTTAACATGTGGATGCTTGCTAAGTGTAGCTAAGTATATTGGATGACCAGCTATAAGAAAATCATAGGGGTAATCTATTCAAATGTCAATGATAGTCTCATCATAGCAATGGTGTAAGTATCCTTAAACTTGAGGTACTTCAGGATATCTTAGATACTAATTTTGTATTTTGATACTATTCCCTGTTGCCTCAGGGAGGTTGCTCATAGTGTTGTGATTGGATATAGCTTGAGGTATTCGAATGTAATTGGGCAACCAACAAAGGATTCTCCACTCATGATAAAAGAAGTGCATACCCATGGCCTTTTGTCATTGTCATTACTCGGGAATCTCTAATGGAAGTGGAAATCTCACAAAGATAGTCCTCAATAACATATCTGTTAGAGGAGTGGTCTAAAGGCAATCACCTTTAGCACTTATTATACAAATTTATTTGATTAATAAAAGGCTTTTTCATTAATTTGATGTTCATTTGATATATGAATTGATAAGTGATTTTAAATCAATTAATGAAGTCCTTGATACATAATATAGCATGAAGGAAATCATGATGAGATCGTGATATTGAGATTCTTATCATGTTTAATTATGTTAGTATTAAAATTATCCCTAGTCATAGGATTAATGAGATGGGATACTATTAATCTAGACAGACTAGCACATGTTACACTCCTTGATTGTACCGAGTTGTAGATCTCATAATCTATAAACATGAGATATTTAGAGTTAACATGTGGATGCTTGCTAAGTGTAGCTAAGTACATTGGATGACCAACTATGAGACAATCATATGGATAATCTATTCAAATGTCAATGATAGTCTCATCATAGCAATGTTGCAAGTATCCTTAGACTTAAGGTACTCAAGGATATCTTGAATATGGATTCTGTATTTTGACACTGTTCCTTGTTGCCTCAGGGATGTTGCTCATAGGGTGGTGATTGGATACAGCTTGAGGTATTCGAAGGTAATTGGGTAACCAACAAAGCATTCACCACTCCTGATAGAAGGAGTGTATACCCATGGCCTCTTGTCGTGGTCCTTACTCGGGAATCTCTGGCCGGAGTGGAAATGTCATAAAGATAGTCTTCAATGACATATCTAATAGAGTAATGAGTCTTAAGGATAAGAACTAACATTACTTGGACAAGACGTGACATAGTCATTCTAAAGGGAGTTGACACATATCCATACTCTGAACCAAGTGGGGTATAGAATGGTGAAAAGAATAATTGCAAAGAAATTGTCTATGGAAAGGTTTGTAGTCAAACCACTGACTTTCCGGTCAATTAGGGGTCATGATGTGTTGCTAGATACCACTCATGACTTTCTTAAATTAATTGTTGATTTAAGTGGCTATCATAAACGGGAACCAAATGGGTCACACGCATTGAAGTATGGAGAACGAGTAAAATGGTATTGGATAGGATCCAAAATATGAGATAATTATTTCAGGATGGATCGCGATATAATCGCATGAAAAAATCGTTCAAGAGGGTCATGGGCCAGCACGAGCTAGGCAGGCTGCTCGCCTTCCTAGTTGGCTAGCAAGGCTGCCCAGTGCGCTGTTGCCTCCCTCCCATTGGCCAACCGCATAATTTGGCCTCAATTAGGATAATTATGTCCAATTACTAGTCATTCATTTCCCTTTTCTCCATTTTTTACTTTTCATCTTTTCTTTGAATTTGATTCAAATAGAAAAGATATCAAATGACAGAAAATCATATTTGTGAAAAAATATTTTTAAGACAATAAAATTTCTCTCAATAACACTTCCAAAGCTAACACTTTGAATTTGTTCAAACCATTTTTTTTGATAGTTTCTTCTTCATTCTTCTCGTGGATTATCGTTAGAAATATCCTAACATAGATTGTTGTGGTTTGTACAACCCAACAAAGTGAATATTTGAAGAACAAATAAGAAATTACAAGGTATAATTTCTAACCTCTATATTTATATAAATTAGTTTTAATGGCACAAGTATGATCTTTTGTTTTGAATTTTGAAAATTTTATTTTTCCGCTACGTTTATGAATATGATTCATTCTTCAAAACCCAACATTGGTATCAGAGCCGCCCTTGTGTCCATTAAAATTAATTTTAATTGAAAGTGCAACGGGATTCTATTGTTTTGATGATTTTGGATCAATAGGCTTTGAAAAATAGAAATTAATTTGTAAAATTTGTTTTCCACATTTTTCTTTCTCTAATCTGATCATAGGATGATTAAGGATGATTATTTTGAATGAAAAATAATTTGAATGTGATTCAAATAATTAATTTCGGATTTATTTCAAAAATGCCTAAAATTTCCTTGTTTATGAACATGTGTTATTGTTTAGCTTAATTGATAGGGCTGGTTATATTTTTCTTGTAATTGGATTATCAAAAACTTATTTAGACATATTGAGAATATTTTTATGCTTCTAAAAATATCCAATAATTAATTAAAAATTATTTTAATTAATTTTTTAAACAAATACAAAAATAGGACTGTTTTGTTTGATTTTTTTTTGTATGTGTTTATTTTATTTCCAGCACCTTGAAATATTTTTTATGTGATTAAAAATATGATATTTTGATATTAGATATATTCCAACATTATTTTGCAAGCATTTGAAATTTTAAAAAATTCTAGATGTCGAATTAGTCTTTTTGAGCGTCTAAGTGTGTTGGTTGGTTTGTCTTAGTAATTTTGACTTATGCCAAAAATATTTTGATGAACTTAAGGTAACCTAAATATGATTAGAATGATGATTTGAAGTTCTAAAAATTTTTAGAATTTTTGAAAATTAATTTTGAATTAATTTAAGTTGTATAATTGTAATTCTAGTATGACTAGAAATTAGTATGTATATTAAAATTAAATTGTTTAATTTTAACATCATAATATTGTAATTTTAAGGAGAATAAATTTTGAATTATTTCTGAAAATATGGAATTTAATTTAATTTGATTAAATATTAAATTCTACACTATAATGACATACAAAATTAAATTAACCGAAAGAACATATATAGGCAATTTCGGTTCAAGCGTTGAATCGTTTTACAAATTAAAATCCAAAATTGTCATTTTTATTTTGTGCATTAGAGAATGCATGTTAGAGGTGTATAAAAGGCATGATAGATGATTATGGACTTAGGCCCAATTTGATTTAGCATGCATGGAATTATTTTATTTTACGGTAAATAGGGTGTGCGTGTCCCTACCTCTCTTTCTTTCTTATGTATTTCTCTTCTCATCTTACTCCTCTCAAATGTAAATTGTGGTTTTCTATAATTTAAAATATGTAATTAGATTAGATAAGATTAGGATAGAATGAAGATACAAAGGAGCAAGAAGCAAAGGAGGTGGTACCATAAACAAAAAGACTTAGAAATAGGAATTTGATTTCTGTTTTGGGTTGTAAATTCATGCATTTACATAGGTAAGACCTAGTCAATTTCTCTTTAGCTTAAGAGATTGACTTTAATAGGTCCATAATCATGTCATATAGTTAATGTAACTATCTTTATATATCCATGTGATGAATGTATCATATATAAAAGCATGAAATAATAACTTCATGGGACTTAACAAAGAAATCTAAATAAACAATTAAGTTTACGCCTTCCATTAATATGGGGAGAACCAGAGTTCTTCTAGAGTTAGGGTTGTTGAGTTGCCTCAAGGTCACTTTATAAAAATATGTTCAATCTATTGAAATGAGATTTCACGATTAATGGGTTAGACTTAACCGATATTATTAACTTCTTAGATTTGAGCCAAGGCTAATGTGTATTGGAGGCGAAGTTGGGTTTGTATACATGAGATGTACACATATCAAGAGTTGATAGCCCAATGTATGTGCAGACATCTATAAGTTGATAGCACAAGATTTGATAGTTGCATGAATAATGCAATTGGTATGGATTAGATACCTAACCAAACTAATGATAGCTTGTTGAGTTGCCTCAAGGTTATTCTTAGCTAGTTGGATGTCGACCCACTGGGAGAACTTCCATATATGTTCTCTTAGGTTCATAGTGAGGGCTATGGATTCACAATAAAATAGTGGGAGTCATAATGCAATTCATTTAAAACCTAATAAACATGCATTTTATCTACATTCTAACATGTTCTATTTTACATCTAGGTTGCTAGAATCATCATCATCCACAAGTGTGAATTTGCGATCGCTAATGGAATCAGATAAGTTTAATTTGACTGGGCCCAATTTTTTGGATTGGCTAAGGAATATGAGAATAGTTCTCAAATCTGAAAAGATTGGCTATGTCCTAGATGAGGCACTCCCTAATCCCCTTGCTACTAATGCTTCTAAAGATGTTCAGAAGGCATATCAAAAGCATTTCGATGATAATGAGATGGCAAGCTGCATTATGCTTGCTACTATGTCAGCTGAGTTGCAAAGGCAGCATGAGGCTATGGATGCTAATTCCATAGTATACCATCTAAGAGAACTTTTTGATGAGCAAGCACGTTCCAAAAGGTTCAAAACTTCGAGGTTGCTCTTCCGCACTAAGATGGTTGAGGGGACATCTCCAGTGCAATATCCATTGAAGATAAATGGCTATATTGAGTGGTTGGCCACCTTGGGATTTTTGATGGACCATGAAATAAGTATTGACTTAATTCTAACCGGTTTGTCTAATAGTTATTCATATTTTATGCTTAACTATAGGATGAACCAAATCTCTACCACTATCCCTGAGCTGATTAACTTTCTCAAAATAGCTGAGCCATTTGTTAAGAAGGACAATAAGGCTATGATGCTGGTGGACTCTTCAAGTTCTAAAAATAAGAACCTTAAGAAGAAGAAGAAGTCTATGAAGCCTAAGGAAGGCGTGGCCAAGAAGAAAGCCAAGGAGATTGCTCCAAAGGGGACATGCTTCCATTGTGGCAAGGATGGCCATTAAAATAGAAACTGCAAGGCTTACTTGGAGTCCTTGAAGAAGAAGGCATATGATGCCCCATCTACTTCAGGTATTTTTATCATTTAAATTAATACTGTTTCAGATAATAATATATGGGTATTAGATATCGGTTGTGGCTAACACAAATGCACTGATAGGTAGGGCCTAAAGAACAATAGACAACTCAATAAGGGAGAGTCAGACCTACGCGTTGGAAATGCATCAAGGGTTGCTGCAGTAGCTGTAAGAACATATGTATTGACCCTCTTTAGTGGACATATATTAAATTTGGATAATTGCTATTATGTACCTGCATTGACTAAAAACATTATTTATGTTTCAAGTCTAAATAAAGATGGTTTCCTTTTAGCTTTTAGTAATAATTGTTGTTCTATTATGTTGAATATAATTATTTATGCTAGTGGTACATTATGCAATGGAATATACATATTACATATGTCAAATCCAATTTTAAACATCAATGATAATAAAAGGCAAAAATAAGATATGTTGAAATCATCTTACTTATGGCATTGTCGCCTTGGTCATATAAGTGAGAAACGCATGGCTAAGATACACAAAAATGGTAGTTTAGGGTCATTTGATTATGAATCGTATGACACTTGTGAATCATGCTTATTAGGCAAGATGACTAAATTACCCTTTAAGGGAAAGGGTCAATGTGCTAATGGACTTTTAGACTTAATACATTCAGATGTATATGGTCTAATGTCTACACATTCTAGAGGTGGTTTCATCTACTTCATTACTTTTATCGATGACTACTCACGATATGTGTACATTTATCTTATGACATACAAATCTGAAGCTTTTGAAAAGTTCAAAGAATTTAGAAATGAAGTAAAGAAACAACTTGGCAAAAGTATTAAAATAGTTCGATCAGATCAATGAGGTGAATACTTGAGCCAAGAGTTTCCAGATTATCTTAGGGAAAATGGGATTTTATCTCAATGGACTCCACCTTACATGCCACAACACAATGGTTTGGCTGAAAGAAGAAACCAAACCTTGTTAGACATGGTAAGGTCTATGATGAGTTTTGTAAAACTGCCTAAATCATTTTGAGCTTATGCACTAGAGACCGCCATTTACATATTAAATGGAGTTCCTTCAAAGTCAGTTGATGTTACTTCATATGAGATATGGTATAACAAAAGGTCCATATTTTCTTACATGAGAATTTGGGGTTGTCCTGCTTAGGTGAAGCAGAAAATGTCAAATAAGCTAAAAGAAAAGTCTGACCGATGTTTGTTTGTGGGATATCCAAAAGCGTCATATGGATATCAATTTTACCACCCCTTGGGACAAAAGTTTTTTGTTTCAAGATATGCTATCTTTTTAGAGAGAGAATTCCTTCTAAAAGGAGATAGTGGGAGCAAAATTGAACTTGAGGAAGTTCAATATGCTCATATAGATGCTAATCAACTGCATGAACCTGAGCTTGTTACTCATACAGATGATATAATAGCTCAACCTTCTGAAGCACAAGAGCTTCGTAGGTCAAGTAGGATATGTACTGTTCTAGAGATATATGGATTTCTTATTAGTGAACAGAACGACGTATTGCTCATAGAAAATGATGAGCCTACAACCTATAAAGAAATTATGAATAGTTCAGAATCTGACAAATGGCTTCAAGCCATGAAGTCAGAAATGGATTCCATGTATGAAAACCAAGTATAGACTTTGGTTGACCCACCCTAAAGAATAAAGCCTATAGGGTGCAAGTGGGTTTCCAAAGAGAAAACTGACATGGATGGTAATGTGATTACCTATAAAGCTAGTCTTGTTGCTAAAGGTTATCATCAAAGACAAGGAATTGACCATGATGAAACTTTTATCCCAGTAGCTATGCTTAAATCCATAAGGATACTCCTAGCCATTACTACTCATTATAATTATGAGATATGGCAAATGATATGAAGATAGCTTTCCTTAATGGAAATCTAATTGACGATGTGTACATGACACAACCAAAAGGCTTCATGTCCAAAGATGGAAAAAAGGTATGTAAGCTTCAAATATCCATTTTTGGATTAAAGCAAAAATCCAGGAGTCGGAATATTCGGTTTGATGAGACAATCAAACAGTTTGGTTTTTTACAAAATCCAGATGAACCTTGTGTTTACAAGAAGGTTAGTGGGAGTGGAATTCTATTTCTTGTGTTATATGTAGATGACATATTGTTCATGCAAAATAATGTCTCAGCCTTACAAGCAGTCAAATTTTTGTTATCCAAGAATTTCTCTATGAAAGACCTTGGAGAAGCAATCTATATTTTTGGGATAAAGATCTATATAGATAGATCTAAAAGATTGCGTAGTCTTTCACAGTCTACATACATAGATAAGATGCTAAAGAGGTTTAGCATGGAACAGTCTAAGAGGGGATATATTCCCATGACCTATGGGATTACTCTCTCAAAGTCTTTGTGTCCAAAGACACAAGATGAGAGGACACACATGAGTTTGATTCCATATGCTTCAGGTATAGGATCAATCATGTACGCTATGATATGTACAAGACCCGATGTATCATATGCTCTAAGTGTCATGAGCAGATACCAATCGGACCCTGGTGAGGATCATTGGATGGCTGTCAAGAATATCCTTAAGTACTTAAGAAGAACTAAGGATGTATTCTTGGTATATGGAGATGGAGATCTTATTGTGAGCGGGTATACCGATGCCAGCTTCCAATCTGACTCAAAATCTCAGTCAGGTTATATATTCACACTAAATGGTGAAACAGTTAGTTGGAAGAGTTCCAAATAGGAAATGGCTACAGATTCCACAATCGAAGCAGAGTACATTGCAGCTTCTGAAACAGCAAAGGAATAAGTTTGGCTAAAGAAATTCATCACAAAACCTGGAGTGGTTCCTAACATTATTGATCCAATAAAATTGTATTGTGATAATAATGGAGCCATTGCGCAAGCAAAGGAGCGACGGTCTGATTAGGGATCCAAACATGTACTTAGAAGATACCATTTGACTAGAAAAATCATTAGTAGAAATGAAGTAAAGATAGAAAGAGTGCCCACTGGTCACAATATTGCTGATCCTTTAACAAAGCCACTCCCCCAAAAGAAATATGATTCTCATGTACTCGCCTTTGGAATTAGATACAAAGTTGATTGGATTTAGTGCAAGTGGGAGCTTGTGAAAGGAGTGCTCTAAAGGCAATCACCTTTAGCACTTATTGTACAATTTTATTTGATTAATAAAAAGGCTTTTTCATTAATTTGATGTTAATTTGATATATGAATTGATAATGATCTTAAATCAATTAATGAAGTCCTTGATACATAACATAGCATGAAGGAAATCACGATGAGATCATGATATTGAGATTCTTATAATGTGTAATTATGTTAGTGTTAAAATTCTCCCTAGTCATAGGATTAATGAGATGGGACATTATTAATCCAGATAGACTAGCACATGTTACACTCCTTGATTGGATCGAGTAGTAGATCTCATAATCTATAAACATGAGATATTTAGAGTTAACATGTGGATGCTTGCTAAGTGTAGCTAAGTACAT
Source organism: Triadica sebifera (assembly GCA_023653625.1). Classification (NCBI taxonomy): domain Eukaryota; kingdom Viridiplantae; phylum Streptophyta; class Magnoliopsida; order Malpighiales; family Euphorbiaceae; genus Triadica; species Triadica sebifera. The sequence goes on along the minus strand of CM042898.1, from coordinate 9,020,074 downwards.
TGGATGACGAACAACGAGACAATAATATGGATAATCTATTCAAATGTCAATGATAGTTTCATCATAGTAATAGTGCAAGTATCCTTAGACTTGAGGTACTTAAGGTTATCTTGATTATTGATTTAGTATTTTGACACTATTCCTTGTTGCCTCAGGGAGGTTGCTCATAGGGTGGTGATTGGATACAGTTTCAGGTATTCAAAGGTCATTGGGTAACCAACAAAGGATTCACCACTTCTAATAGAAGGAGTGTATACCCATGGCCTTTTGTCGTGGTCATTACTTGGGAATCTCTGGCCAAAGTGGAAATGTCATCAAGATAGTCTTCAATGACATATCTAATAGAGTAATAAGTCTCAAGCACAAAAACTAATATTACTTGGACAAGACGTGATATAGTTAGTCTAGTGGGAGTTAACACATGTCCATACTCTGAACCAAGTGGGGTATAGAATGGTGAAAGGAATAATTGCACGAAAATTATCTATGGAAAGGTTCGTAGTCAAACCACCGATTTTTCGGTTAATTGGGGTTCATGATGTGTTGCTAGATACCACTCATGACTTGCTTAAATTAATTATTAATTTAAGTGGCCAACATAACTGGAAACTTAATGGGTCACACGCATTGAAGATATGGAGAATGAGTAAAATGGTCTTGGATAGGATCCAAAATATGAGAGAATTACTTCAGCGTGGATCGTGATGAGATTGCACGGAAAACTCATTTGGGAGGGTCACGGGCTTGCGCAGGCTGCTGGCCTTCCTAGCGGGCCAGCTAGGCTACCTAGTAGCAGCCTGCAGCAGGCCCAACACACTGCTGCCTCCCTCCTTGTGGCCAACGGGAAGAATTTGGCCTTAATTAGGCCAATTATGGCCAATTATTATTCATTCATTTCCCTTTTCTCCATTTTTTAATTTTCATCTTTTCTTTGAATTTGATTCAAATAGAAAAGATATTAAATGATAGAAAATAGATATGAAAATATTTCTTTTGTGAAAATAATATTTTTAAGACACAATAAAATTTCTCCCAAGAACACTTTCAAAGCTAGCACTTTGAATTTGTTCAAACCATTTCTTTTGATAGTTTATTCTTCATTCTTTACGTGGATTATCGTTAGAGACATCCTAATGTGGTTTGTTGTGGTTTGCTACAACCCAACAAAGTGAAGATTTGAAGAACAAATAAGAAATTACAAGGTGTAATTTCTAACCTCTATATTTATATAAATTAGTTTTAACGACACAAGTATGATCTCTTGTTTCGGTTTTGAAAATTTTATTTTTTCGTTGCGTTTATGATTATGATTCATTCTTCAAAACCCAACAATATATAATAGAGTAATGAACCTCAGGGATAAGAACTAAGTAGGAGTTGACACATGTCCATACTCAAAACCCAACAATATATAGTAGTAGTTGACACATGTCCATACTCAGAACCAAGTGGGGTATAGAATGGTGAAAGGAATAATTGCACAGAAATTGTCTATGGAAAGGTTTGTAGTCAAACCATTGACTTTACAGTTAATTGGGGGTCATGATGTGTTGCTACATACCACTCATGATTTTCTTAAATTAATTGTTAATTTAAGTGGTAATAATAGCTGGGAATCTAATGGATCACACGCATTAAAGATATGGAGAATGAGTAAAATGGTCTTGCACGAGATCCAAACTATGAGAGAATTATTTCATGATGGATCACGTTGAGATTGCATGGAAAACATCGTTCGGGAGGGTCACAGGCCCGCGCAGGCAAGGCAGGATGCTGGGCTACCCAACAGCAGCGCGTGCTGCTGACTCATGTTGGCCAATGGGTAAATTTGGCCTTAATTAGGCCAATTATGTCCACTAAGCATAATTACTATTCATTGATGATTTTGGATCAATAGGTTTTGAAAAATTGAAATTAATTTGTAAAATATGTTTTACACATTTTCTTTCTCTAATATGATCATGGGATGATTAAGGATGATTATTTTGATGAACAATGATTTGAATGTGATTCAAATAATTAATTTCGGATTTATTTAAAAAATAACTAATATTGCCTTATTTATGAACATGTGTTGTTGTTCGGCTTAATTATTTAGACATATTGAGAATGTCTTTACATCTCTAGAAGTGTCCAACAATTAATTAAAAATTATTTAAATTAAAATTTCAAACAAACATAAAAATGAGACTGTTTTATCATACTTAGCGGAGCTATTTTATTTGATTTTTTTGTATATATTTATTTTATTTTCAGTATCATGAAATATTTTTATGTGATTACAAATATGTTATTTTGATGTTAGTGATGTCAAAATTATTTTGCACGCATTTAAAATTTTAAAAAAAATTCTAGATATCGAATTAGTCGTTTTGAGCATCTAAGTGTGTTGGTTTATTTGTCTTAGTATTTTTGGCTTGTGCCAAAAATATTTTGAAGAAATTGAGCTGATCTAAAGATGATTAGAGTGATGATTTGAAGTTTTGGAAATTTTTAGAATTTTTGCAAATTAATTTTGAATTAATTTAAGTTAAGCAATTGTAATTCTAGTATGACTAAAAATTGATATGTATATTAAAATTAATTTTTTTTAATTTTAACATCATAATATTCTGATTTTAAGGAGAATTAGTTTTAATTTAATTCTAAAAATATGGTATTTAATTTAATTTGATTAAATATTAAATTTAACTTGAAAATGACATACAAAATTAAATTAACCGAAAGAATACAAGTTGGCAATTTCGGTTCAAGTATTGAATAGCACAATCCAAAATTGTCATTTTTATTTTATGCATTACATAATGTATGTTAGGGGTGTATGAAAAGGCATGATAGATGCTTATGAACTTAGGCCCAATGTGATTGAGTATGTATGGAATTGTTTTGTTTTATGGTAATTAGGGCCTCCGTGTCCCTACCTCTCTTTCTTTATTATATATTTCTCTTCTCATCTTACTCATCTCAAATGTAAATTGAGTTTTTCTATACTTTGAAATATGTAATTTGATTATATAGCATTAGGATAGAATGAAGATACAAAGGAGCAAGAAGTGAAGGAGGTGGTACCATAAACAAGAAGACTTAGAAATAGGAATTTGATTTCTATTTTGGGTTGTAAATTCATGCATATACCTAGGTAAGACCTAGTCAATTTCTCTTCGGTTCAAGAGAATGACTTTAGTATGTCCATAATCATGCCATATAGTTAATGTAACTATTTTTAAATATCTATGTGATGAATACATGATATATAAAAGCATGAAATAATAACTTGATGAGACTTAACAAAGAAATCCCTCTCCTGATAGAAGGAGTGCATACCCATGGCCTCTTGTTGTGGTCATTACTCGGGAATCTCTAGCTGGAGGGGAAATATTATAAAGATAGTCTTCAATGACATATCTAATAGAGTAATGAACCTCAGGGATAAGAACTAACATTACTTCGACTAAACGTGACGTAGTCAGTGGAGTGGAAGTTGACACATGTCCATACTCAAAACCAAGTGAGGTATAGAATGGTGAAAGTAATAATTGCACGTAAATCGCCTATGGAAAGGTTCGTAATCAAACCACTGACTTTCCGGTCAATTGGAGGTCATGATGTATTGCTAGATACCGCTCATGATTTGCTTAAATTAATTATTAATTTAATTAATCATAATAATCGGAAACCTAATGGGTCACATGTATTGAAGATATGGAAAATGAGTAAAATGGTCTTGGATGGGAAACAAAATATGAGAGAATTATTTCAGGATGGATCATGGTGAGATCGCACGGGAAAAATTATTTGGGAGCGTCACGGGCTTGCGAGATTGGGCAGCCCGCAGCAGGCCCAGTGCGATGTTGAGTCCCATTAGCCAACGGGTAAATTTGGCCTTAATAAGGCCAATTATGTCCATTAAGTATATTTACTATTCATTCAAGTTCTCTTTTCTCTATTTTTGACTTTTGATCTTTTTTTTGAATTTTATATAAATAGAAAAGATATCAAATTGCAAAAAATAAATATGAAAATATTTTTTTGTGAAAACAATATTTTTAAGACACAATAAAATTCTCTTAATAACACTTTCAAAACTAGCACTTTCAAATTCAAATTACTATACAAATTCAAAGTGCTAGCTTTGAAAGTGTACAAACTATTTCTTTTGATAGTTTCTTCTTCATTCTTCGCATGGATTATCATTAGAGACATCCTAGTGTAAATTGTTGTAATTTGCTTCAACCCAGTAATGTGAAGATTTGAATAACAAATAAGAAATTACAAGATATAATTTCTAACCTCTATATTTATATAAATTTGCTTTAATGGCACAGGTATGATATTTTGTATCGGGTTTTGAAAATTTTATTTTTCCACTGCATTTATAAATGTGATTCATTTTTCAAAACCCAACAGCCATTATCGGCTTTTATATTTTCACTAAATGCCTTAAATCCCTTAATTGACATGTCAAACTATTCTCTATTCTAGTTCTAGATTATGTGTCTTAGGGCTTAACTATATTTATACTTATTCACAATATTTTCAAAATATAATGATTATGTTAAATTTTTACATATATTTATTTATGTTTATTATTTGTTTCCATTGTTATTACATTAGAAACTTAGGCATAAATAATTTATTAAACATTTATCATTACAATTTAAGTCAAAATTCACATTAATTACTATATATATTCATGATACTACATGCAAAATTCCAATAAATCACATTTTTTTCTATGGCAGATTTCGACCCTAATTTTGGGCCTCATTTTAGCCCATTTATAATTTGTATTTGAAGTTATGGTCTTTTTAATATTTTGTAGCTTAATGTCTTAGCTTTCAGATTCATCAAAAATCACCAAAATCCAAGTTTTCTATCAAAGCTATGGCCTTTTTACTGAAAGATGTTCCATTAGTCTTACGCAGTATTTTCTGGGTACCTGTAGGTCCAAAATTTTGTATCCAATTTTTAACTCATTTGTAATTAGAATTTGAACTTAGGTTCTGAATGAAAGTTTTATAATTATGAGTCCACTTTCATTTCCAACTTATTTCATTTCAATATCATTACCATGCCATTAGTTATGATCAAAATAGTCAAGACTATTACAAAATTTCAATATGAGGGTCATCAACTAACACATCCCTATCTACTAATTACATCCATCATATGATTTCATTTTTATGCCATCTACTAATTACATCCATCATATGATTTCATTTTTATGCCAAAGTTTCCAGATTACAATTACATTCAGATATCTTCATGATTTTCTGTTATATTCATTTTTATGCCAAAGTTTCCAAATCACAATTACATCCATCATATAGAGTCCTAAAGGCTATTTTGGACACATATAATTCCTTGATTTTTACTTGATGATACCCGGATCTGAGATCAATCTTAGATAATACTCTTGATCCCTTCAATTGATCAAACAAATCATCAATTCTAGAGAATGGGTATTTATTTTTAATTGTCACCTTATTCAATTGTCGGTAATCAATACATAATCGAAAGGTGTCATCCTTCTTTTTCACAAACAACACCGAAGCATCTCATGGTGACACACTGGGTCTTATGAATCCCTTGTCTATCAATTCTTGCAATTGAACCTTCAACTCGTTCAATTCTATAGGTGCCATTATATAAGGAGTAATTGATATCGGGGTTGTACTAGGAATCACATCAATAGCAAACTCTATCTCCCTATTTGGTGGTAACCACAACAAGTCTTCATAAAACATATCTGGGAACTCACGGGTTCCCCTTCTTAGTATCTATCACATGGGCCAAGTATGCCTCACATCCCTTCCTAACGTATTTATGAGCTTTTAATGCATAAATAACACTGGTCAAACATGTTTGACCTTTACCTGAATGATAATGTCATCCTGCTCAGGTATTTTAAGTACACCTTTTCTAGATCGACAGCTGACTATAGCTCCATGCTTTGTCAACCAATCCATACCTAGAATAGCATCGAATTCATGAAAAGGTAATTTTATTAAGTTTTTGGAAATTCTCTACCCTGAATTATTATTGACCTATTTCTATAGATTTGATTCACTTTCACACTATGTCCCAATAGATTGGTCACAACTATCTCATATTCTAAGGTCTCAAGTATTATGTTCCCTTGTTTAACTGCAGTTGTGCTTATGTATGAATGCGTGGAACCAGGATCTATCAATTCATGTAAATAAAAGTCAAATAAAGAAAGTTTACCAACTATGACATTTGGTGCTTCCTGACCCTCACAAGGTCTCATTACATATGCCCGAGCTAGAGCTCTACTACCTCCCGGTCTATCAACTATCTCTGAGCCTAACTTTATCTGATATGACCACCTCTAAACTGGCCTCAACCTCTACCACGACTCTATACCTATGCCATAGTCAGTGCTGGTGCCATACTGCATGTACTAAGTCTAGGACAATCTCTCTTCATATGGTCAGTAGCTTCATATCTCAAGCATGCCCCTATCAACCACCAACACTCTCCTGTATGAGATATACCACAATGATGATACATAGCAAGAGCTGGCCTTTTGGACAATGCTATTAGTGAATAAGCAAATGATGTTGTGGGTCTAAATGCTGACCCCACCTACCAAAAAATGTCTACCCAGCAACCCATGACTAAAATAGTCTGGGTACTATCCGCCTTTTCCTACCAGATGTCTAGGCCACACTAGCCATTGATTTCTTGGAGTGCTCTTTTGTCTTCAGCTTTTTCCTTCTTTTAACAATAATGGCAGAGGATACTAGTGTAGCAAAGTCTGCATGTTGGCGGGAAGCCATCAAATATCTAATATCCTTATCGAGGCTATCTTCAAATTTATGACATTTATCAGTTTCATCTCCAATAATCCTCGTTTCATACTTGCTCAGCCTGGTGAACTCCATCTCATATTCAGCTAATGTTATACCTCTCTGTTTCAAATTCAAAAATTCTTGCTTTTTCTCATCAACATAGACTCTTGGCACATATTTCTTTTTAAACTCTACTAGAAAAAAATCCTATGTATGAGGGTTTGGAGTCTAGGGTTTCACTAATACCAACTTCCACCAGTCGTAGGTGTGCTCCTGGAGGAGGAACACTACATATCTAACCTTATACTCTTTCGGACATTGAAACTCCTCCAAAACCTGTTCTATCTTTTCCAACCAAAATTCTGCTACTGCTAGATCATCCTCTTTCTTACTCATAAAATCCGTAGCCCACTATTTTCTTAGTTTATCAATCTGGGTTTTGGATGAGGTGGGGGAGGTGGTGGAACAACTTATGCTATATGCGGTAACAAAGTAGCCATCTGTTGAATAAGAGATACCTGACGTGGATCAACCTGTTCTTCAGAATGTTGTGGAGCTATCACACTAGGCTCCGAGGCTCTAATTGATGCTGACTGTCTATGAGCAGCCGAGTTAGCTATATTATCACCCTTTTATTCTTTGTGACTTTTTCTTGATTCTGAATCCATTAAAACCTATATTGTTAGAAGAAGGGTCCCTTATCATAATATAACAGCTTAAAACAATGACAAATGTTGAAAACATGCACTTATCTTCCCATACCCACTAAGTAAGAACCGTTTAAACCTATAGCTCTGATACAATAAATTATAACACCTCATTTCCACACTTTAGTTCAGCAAGGTAAGTGAGTATTACCCGATTAACTGTTTTATAAGATTAGCTAAATGAAGTATAAATTAATTTTTTTGCAAAAATATTACAAACTGTAAAATAAATTTATTACCACTACCGATATTCAAAATTTTATTTATTTATAAAATATATTAATTTACATTCAAACTATGTCCATTAGAATAAAGGTACACATCTCTAATGCACACTAGATGAAACAACTATAATATAATTTACAAAGTTTTCGATAAAATATACCAAAAATATGCCCAAAACTTTTAGTTGCATTTCGTCCAGGTACATTTCTTCTTCTGAGAACTATACTATCTACGGTTACCCTTTAAAACCTGCACGAGGGGAAACCACCAGCACTAAGCCACTAGCTTAGTGGTGATTCAAGGATAAAAATCTTACATATATATATTTTCTTACATGTTAATTAATAATTTCATAAATAAGGCATAAAATAAAAGAATTATATGAAAAAATTAAATTTCATCAAACATTTAATATTTAACAATTTTAATTCCGCACAAAAATTATTAAAATGACATACTTTTATATTAATGTTTTTTTCATTTTCCTTGTACCCATAACACCTATAACCGAACTAACTAATAGGAATAATAGGCTTGTCATTACTGACTTTCATAATATTGTACCGAGCGCTTTCATAATAGTGATATTACCAGCTTTTGTAATATTGTCATTACCGATTTAATAATTTTGCAATGAGCGCATTTATAAATTTTCCATTATCGGATTTTATATTAGCACCAAATGCCTTAAATCTTCTGATTGACATGTCAAACTATTCTCTATTTTAGTTCTAGATTAGGTGTCTTAGGGCTTAACTATTTTTATATTTATTCAAAATATTTTCAAAAATAAAATTTATATTAAATTTTTACATATATATTGATTTATTTTTATTAATTGTTTCCATTGTTACTGCATTAGAACCTCACACATAAATAATTTATTAAACATTTATAATTACAATTTAAGTCAAAATTCACATTAATTACTATATATATTCATGATACTACATGCAAAAGCCCAATAAATCACATTTTTGTTTATGGCAGATTTCGGCCCAAATTTTGGGCCTCACTTTTAGCCCATTTATAATTCGAATTTGAAGTTATAGTTTTCCAATATTTTGCAGCTTAATGTCTCAGTTTTCAGATTCATCAAAGATTACTCAAATACAAGTTTTATATCAAAAGTTATGAACCTTTTAATGAAAGGCGGTCCATTAGTTTTACCTAGTATTTTCTGGATATCTACAGGTCCGACATTTTGTGTCAAATTTTTAACCCATTTGCAATTAGAATTTGAACTTAGGTTCCGAATAAAAGTTTTAGAATTATGAGTCAAATTTCAGTTTCAACTGATTTCATCTCAATATCATTACCAGATCATTAGTTATTATCAAAATAGTCAAGAATGTTCCAAATTTCTACAGCAGGGTCATCAACTAGCACAACCCTATATACTAATTACATCCATCATATGCATTCATTTTTATACGAAAGTTTCCATATCACAATTACATTCACATATCTTAATGATTTCACACCATTTGTTCTTATTACCATATAAAACATCAAAAGCAACAACTAATCACATTTCATATCAAACCATATTCATATCAAACCTTAATACATAGTTACACACATTTGAACAACATGTAAGATTTTTATTAATGAAACACATACTTAATCAGCCTAGGAGCTTCCTTTTTTCCTTATTTTCCTCCCCTTACTAATTTTCAGTCTCCTTGCCTTTGTCACCCTCTTGAGGGCCTTTCATTTGTTCACTTACTTTTTCTACACAACCATACCATATCTCATTTCTATCATTCCTTTTCAAAGCTTTTCATGCCTAGAAAATTTTTTAATGCTCCTAATATGTTTTATACTTTAATTTAGCCAAAATGTACTAAGGTTAAACTTCCTTCTTGATATGTCATGGCTACCTAAAAACCTTATAATAGGTCCCAATTTATTTTCTTCAAATCAATACTCAAATCACACTTTATTTATCACCAATTGTTTTGCTCCTAGGTTAATTTCAATTTTTCCATATTAACTTAACCAAGGTAGCCCCTCATTCATCCATTAGAGTTACCTTTCTCATGTTTTTAAGTCATAAAATAATTAACTAACATCAATTATGATTAATTAACAGTTTAACTTCACTTTTCTTCAACTAGTTACAACTTTAAATTTCTAGTTCCGTTCTTGGAAAATAACCTAAATCTACCAATTCTAATCATATCTATCATCCTTTTGGGTCTCAAATGGAAGGAAAATGGCTGAATTTAAGAAGAACCAACTCTCCCTAATGGTTCTCCAAGTTGAACATAATATGTCCCAAGGTTCCTCTTTTTTCTTTTTTTTTTCTTCCTTCCCTCTTGCTTCTTAGCTCTCTTTATGACAAGAACTCTTTAATTCTGATTTTTTTTCTCTCAAAACTAATTTTTTTCCTCTCTTTTTCAAGCATGGATTGAACCAAAAATGGTAGCTTTTGGAGGAAGAGGTGGACAACACAAAGAGTGAAAAGAGGAAGAAGATGAGTTAGATTTTTTTGGTGGAAGAATGTAGAAATTGGTCATTTTTTTACTTTTATAATCAAATTAAGGAGTGAGTCCCACTAATTCAAATTAATCCTAATTTTCATTGGTTCATTAACATAATTAATCTTGATTAACTTTTAAACCTTGAGAAATTACTTATTTTCCATAAATTTCCTCATCTTCACACTTTTTCCCCAACAATTGCCATAATATTTTTTTTGTCCGTAGGATAATTTTATTTATTTTTATGTTCTAGCACTAATCTTTTTAATTCCCAAATAATATCTGTTAATTATTTTTCCTTATTATTAGTCATTTTTTTACGGGTTCAAATTTAGACTCTGATTGAACCAGCGCACCCCACTACGGTCACATACAATCGGGGCCTAAATCACTGGATGTTACAACTAAGTTCGATTATGTGTACCAAATATAGAAGATTAGAGACAGCTAATCTTAAAGGAGTCATATGAGACATAATGAGCCATGCATCCAGAAAGTAATAAGATGTATCATGACTTGAAAAGTAATTATTGGTGGTCAGGTATGAAAAAGAACATCATAGAATTCATCACCAGATGCCTGACATGTCAGCAAGTCAAGGTGGAACATCAAACACCTTCAACTAAATAGAAGTGTTGAGCCTAGAATTATAAAAATATAGAAGTAGATTTAAAACTTATAAAAATAATTTTTTAAATTTGAAAAATAAAATAAAATTTTTACAAAAGAAGAATTCTGATTTTAAGACTTCTAATGAAACTCTTCAAAAATCTTTAGATGAGTATTCCTCTAGACCTTAAACTAAATCTTTGCTTAAAAAAAACAATATTTTGAATAAATGAAGTTGAGGAACTTAGAAACTCAATTTCAAAGTTTCATAAAGGGAAAGAGAGTTTAGATACTCGCATAGTCTCTTAAAGACCACCTTTAATAAGACGTGATCTAGGCTTTAATGAAGCATCATCTTCATCTCATAAGACTATATTTGTTAAGTCTAGTGCACCACAAACCTCTACAATTGAGGTAATAGTCCTAAGGGCTAAGATATTGTAGGTACAATGGAGAAGCTTGATCTTGATGATATTGTAGGTACAATGGAGAAGCTTGATCTTGATCATGAGAAAGATAATGATGATCAAGAGAAACAACAACAAGATGTCTCTCTACCTCAAGCTCAAGAGCAAGACAACCAAGAGCTCCCAAAGGAATGGAAAATGATAAAGAATCACCTAAGGAACAAATCATTGGTGATCCTACTAAAAGTGTAAGTACTAGATCTCATCTCAAACTCTTAGATTCTAACCTTGCTTTTGTCTCTCAAATTGAGCCTAAAAATATTGATGAGGAACTCAACCAATTTGAGAGAAGTAAGGTATATACCTTAGTTCCTAGACCTAAAGACCATCAAATCATTGGTAGTAAATGGGTGTTTCGAAATAAGTTAGATGAACAAGGTTCAATAACTAGGAATAAAGCTAGGTTAGTTGCCAAAGGTTACAATCAAGAAGAAGGTATAGCTATGATGAAATTTATGCTCCGATAGCTAGATTAGAATCCATAAGAATCCATTTAACATTTCCATGCCATATGAATTTTAAACTTTTTCAAATAGATGTCAAAAGTGCATTCTTAAATGGTTTTATAGAAAAGGAAGTATATGTAGAACAACCTCTGGGTTTTGAAAGTCATAACTTGCCCAATCATGTTTTTAAACTTTCAAAAGCCTTGTATGGATTAAAACAAGTTCTAAGAGCTTGGTATGAAAGGCTAAGTTCTTTTATTTTAGAAGATAATTTTTCAAAAGGACATGTTGATGCAATGTTGTTTATTAAAAAGCATAAGCATGACATTCTAAGTGTTCAAATTTGTGTTGATGATCTCATATTTGGGTCTACTAATGAATTGCTTTGCCAAACATTTGCTAAGTGTATGACTAGGGAATTTGAAATGAGCATGATGGGTGAACGTAAGTTCTTCCTTGGTCTACAAATCAAGCAAAGCAATGAGGGCATATTCATCAACCAATCCAAGTACACCAAAGAGTTAATCAAGAAATTTGGAATGGAAGGATGCAAAAATGCTAAGACTCCTATGAGCACATCAACAAAATTCGACAAAAATGAGAAGAGGAAGAGCATAAATCAAAAGCTCTATAGAGGTATGATTGGATCACTTTTATACCTTACTGCCTCTAGGCCCGATATAATGTATAATGTATGCTTATGTGCTAGATTTCAATCTTGTCCTAAGGAATCACATTTGTATGGCATAAAAAGGATTTTAAAATACTTAAATGGCACATTGCATCTAGGCTTATGTTATCCTAGAAATTCATCTTTCCATATCATAAGATATTCGGATGCAAATTTTATCGGTAGTCTTTTGGATAAAAAGAGTACCTCAGGCACTTGTCACTTTATTGATGAATGCCTAGTTTTCTAGTTTAGCAAGAAACAAGTTTCAGTTGCTTTATCTACTGCTGAAGCAAAATATGTGGCAGTAGGGTGTTGTTGCACTCAAATCCTATGGATAAGACAACAACTTAAGGATTAAGGTCATAGTTTGGACAATATACCCATCAAATGTGACAATACTAGTTCCGTCAACCTATCTAAGAATCCCACTCAACACTCTAGAAGTAAGCATATTGACATTAGACATCATTTTCTTAGGGATCATGCCCAATATAGAGATGTTGTGTTAGAATTTATTGATACAAATAATCAATTGGCAAATATTTTTACCAAACCTCTTAATTAAGTAAGTTTTTGTTTTATAAGAAGAGAGCTTGGTATGCTTGATGGATCAACATTGTCTTAATTATTATTTTTTTTGCCAATTGTATGTTGTGTGAACCTTGAATATTAATTCCTTCACATGATGCATTTTACATGATTGATTTTATGGTATGAAGCGGTTAACATGATATAAATATGTGTTTTAAGCCATAGAAACTGTCACGCCCGTAACCTCCTCACCCGAACCACACGTGCCCGGATAAAGAAGCACTGCTGCCTGTCTTTCTCATACTTCTTCTAATCGCTATATTATTTTTTTTCAATACTCTTGTATATATGGATATAAACAAAAATCAAAGTACAATTTATTTACATAATATAGTAATTTTTAACATCAGAGTAATTCTTAACAAACTTTAAAAGCATATTTTACAAACTCAAACATTTCTTTAATATAAAATCCAAATACAAAAGTTTCAAAACATGTAACCCACTTTCTCAAAATTCGGCTGCTTTACTTGAATGGGATCACTGCTTGCTTTATCTAGCGTCTTCAGCTATCTTTCTATATCTGCATGGAAATTAAACTCCACGCTAAGCTCTAAGCTTAGTGGTGCTTATAAAGAAGGCAATATACTATATCATGTAACAAGCATTAAAAATTATCATTTTGTGCATTAAAATGTTTGCATGCATGACTATCAACATATTCCTATTTCATACAAGTATAAACGTCATGCTCATATAGACAATGTTATTTTCATTTATCTTTAATGGCAAATTATTCTATAAATCTCTTTATCATTTCATCTCAATCTCACATCATCATCATTTTCTTATTTTTCCGACATATCCTCATTATCTTGCCCACATCACTCTAAATTTTGGATTGACTAGATACGGGTTATGGATCAGGAGCGCTCACACAAGCTTATGCCACCCTGTCCACTATCTGGCTCATAAGAGCTTCTCAAATCAATGGCGCTCACACAAGCTTATGCCATATTGATTGAGTATAATTTCATCATAGATGAATAACCGAATCAAGGGCGCTCACACAAGTCAGTAGTGCTCTCCGAGCTTAAGCCACACTGACTGAGCATCCCAGACCAATGGCGCTCTCACAAGCTTTAGCCATATTGCTTGAGGTATAGTATGGTACCGTTCGTCCCCTTAATGACATGTCATTTATCCTGATTCTAGTCTGCAAGTAGAGTAATGGGCTTCTTTATATTTTCACATCAATCATTATTCTCATATTTCAACACATCCATTTTTCTCATATTTATCAACATCTCAATTTTCTTGTTTTGCAAACATATAGTCATACTCATACATCTTTTCATTGATTTACTAGATTCATCAATATTCTCATGTTTATCATCTGCATCAAATTTCATATATTATCCATGACAATCCATTTTTCTACATCAATTCATTTTTCTATATCACAACATATCACGTTCTCACATCAATATATATATATATATATATATATATACCCATATCATTCTTATTTCACTGGATAGACAATAACTTTAATTTACTTACTTGAATTCTTCATTTGATAACCACATCCATAATTACAAATACAGAGCATTCACGGTCGTGATTACAAATTTCATGCCCGTGATTCAGTTCACGCCCGAAATCCCAAACCGTGAACGCTACTGGAATGAATCGCCCAAAAGCATTCACGGTCGTGATTACTCATTCACGCCCGCGAATAAGTTCACTTCCATGATTCCGACCCGTGAACGCTTTTGGAATTAATAGTACCTTTTTCACCCAGAAATTCACAACCGTGAACCCTCAAGTTCACGCCCGTGACTTAATAGTCACACCCGTAACTTTCAGTAGGAAATCTGCATATTCACATTTCATTCATTCTAACATCATCCAAATCATACCAAATTCTATTTCATGCATTTCTAAGGTTCTTTACTCCACTTATTACTTTCCAATACAGGTAAATGCCTTGATCATACAAGATTTTCTAACTTTCATCATTAATTCAAGGTCGCACAAGAATCTCATTCATACATGTTTGATCCTATGGTTTCATGCCATAATCATCATCATTCTTGAACTGTATTTATCTAAAATCATGTTCAACATGCATTATTTCAAGCAAAAATAGGCTATTGCCTTAAGTTATGAACAAACCTCAATTTTTCTCCTTCACTCTTCTAGGTAGCTTTTTTCTTTTCCTTTGCTCCTTAGAGCTTGTTCCTTGTCACTTGGAACTCCTACAACATCATAATTCATTATTATCATCTGATTTTCTTGAGACCCTAAACTCTCTTTTTCTCTCTCAAAACCCTAGTTTCTCTCTCATTCCAATTAAGTCTTGGATGAGTTCAAAATTCAAACTTCCTTTAGAAAAGAAGAAGAAAAAGAAGAGATGCTTCTTACCTTACACTTTTCTTCATTAAATCACAACTTTGGAGATTTTCTCTCTCTACCAAACTTGATTTTTCTTCCTCTTTCTTGCTCTTTCCAGCTTCCTTAAGAGTTATAGGCCATAAAACTCACCTTGTCTTGCTCTTTCCCTTCTCTTCCCTTCCTTTCTCTTTCTAGAATCAAGGTGAGCTATGGAGGAATGGATGAAGCTGGCGTGACTGGTAAAGAAAACAGAGAAGGAGGTAGAAAATGAAGAGAAGAAGAAGAAGAAAAGTCTTAAATAGGATACCCAAAAAGTCTTATGTGGGACCCACCATTTGACCATTTTCTCCCAACTTTGCACTTAATCAATATTATCCTTTTTCCTTAAATATCATGGCCGGCCAACCCAATTTTAAATGTCCAAATTTCTTAAGTTAATTAGCAATTAATCTCATTAATCCTCAAATTTTTGGTAAATTGCAATTTGACCTCAAAACTTATCAAATTTTACAATTTAGTCTTTTACCGTAAATCAACTTCTTTAAACTTTAATATCACTTATTTACGCAGTTATCATTCAATTTAGCCATTACTTGATAAATTTTTGTAAAAATCCGAATTTAGACTCCGATCAGTCAAACGCGTCAACTTCGCAACACGTGCGACTCGGGGCCTAAATTAACGGATATTACATTCTCTCCCCCTTAAAATAATTTCGTCCTCGAAATTTACCTATTCATTCAGGGTTGAACAACTGGGGATACTGCTTCTTCATCACTTTTTCACTTTCCCAAGTGGCTTCTTCAACTGTATGATTCCGCCACCAAACTTTAACTAGAGGGACTCTCTTGTTCCGGAGAACTTTCTCTTCATATGCTATTATAGCCACTGGTTCTTCGTCATAAGACATGTCTGTCTGTACCTTTATTTCCTCAATCGGTATAATGTGGGTTAGGTCTGAACGATATCTTCTTAACATTGAAACGTGGAACACGTTATGGATTCGATCTAGCTCCGGAGGAAGAGCTAATCGGTAAGCCACTGGTCCTATTCTTTCAAAAATTTCATAAGGACCAATAAATCTTGGGCTTAACTTTCCCTTTTTACCGAACCTCAATACCGTTTTCCACGGCGAAACCTTAATAAATACTTTGTCTCCTACTGCATATTCTATATCTCGCCTCTTTAAATCGGCATATGATTTCTATCGATCTTGTGCTGCCTTTCGCCTTTCCTTGATCACTTTAACTTTCTCCTCAGTTTGTTGAATTATTTCTGGCCCAATCAACTTTTTCTCATTCAACTCAGTCCAACATACTGGTGTCCTACACTTCCTTCCATATAAAGCTTCATAAGGAGCCATGCCTATGCTCGTTTGATGACTGTTGTTATAGGCAAACTCTATAAGAGATAAATGTCGATCCCAACTTCCTTCAAATTCGAGCACACATCTCATCATATCCTCTAGAAAATGTATAACTCGCTCTGATTGTCCATCTGTTTGTGGATGAAATGTCGTACTAAAATTTAGTCGAGTTCCCAAAGCCTACTGTAGACTCTTCTAGAACTGCGACATAAACTTGGGATCTCTGTCAGAAATGATAGATACAGGTACTCCATGAAGTCTCACTATCTCATTCACATAAATCTCACCCAGCTTGTTGAAAGTATAGTCCACTTGGACTGGTAGAAAATGTGTTGACTTCGTCAATCGATCAACTATCACCCACACTGCATCATGCTTTATCTGAGTTACCGGTAAACTAGACACAAAATCCATCGTGATCCTTTCCCACTTCCATTTTGGTATGGGAATTCGTTGTAGTAATCCGTGGGTAATTGATGCTCAGCTTTCACTTGTTGACAGATTAGACATTTAGTAACATATTCAGTGATATCCTTTTTCATCCCCGACCACCAGTATTGTGCTTTCAAATCTTGGTACATCTTGTTCCCACCTGGGTGCATAGCATACACTGTTTCATGAGCTTCTTTTAAAATCTCTGTCCTCAACTCTTCTATACTTGGCACACAAATCCGGTTTTTGCAATACACAGTACCATCTTCTATTAACGAAAATTCTTACTTTTCTCCATTTTTCAAGGCTTCGACCATCTTTACTAACTTCTCATCTTGTTTTTTGACATCTGTAATTCTTTGCATTAATGTGCATTCCACTCGCATCTCAGCTAAAATCTTCCTGCTTAGTGCATCTGCAACCACGTTAGCCTTTCCAGGATGGTAGTCTATCACACAATCATAGTCTTTAATCAATTCCAACCATCTTCGTTGCCTCAGATTCAACTCTTTCTGTGAAGGAAGATACTTAAGACTCTTGTGGTCTATATAAATGTACCATCTTTCTCCATACAAATAATGTCTCCAAATCTTAAGAGCAAAAACTATCGCTGCAAGCTCTAAATCATGCATCGGATAGTTAAGTTCATGAGGCTTAAGTTGTCTGGAGGCATATGCAATCACTTTTCCCTCTTGAATAAGAACACATCCTAGCCCATTGTGACTTACATCACTGTACACAACATAGTCTTTTCCTGGAGTAGGCTGAGTTAAAACTGGTGCTTCAATCAACATTGCCTTCAATCGATCAAAACTTGCTTGACATTTATCTGTCTATTCAAAACATACCTCTTTTCGCAGCAGTCGTGTCAAAGGATTCGCTATAGATGAAAATCCTTTCACAAATCTCCTATAGTATCTGGCTAATCCAAGAAAACTTCTCACTTCTGTCACATTTCGAGGTTGTTTCCAATTAAGAATGGCCTCGATTTTACTAGGATCAACTCGAATACCTTCTGCTGAAATTACATGACCTAGAAAACTAACTGTTTCTAACCAAAACTCACACTTAGATAGGTTTGCATACAATTCTTTCTCCCTCAAAGTCTGCAATACTTTTCTAAGATGTTGGTCATGTTCTACTCGATCTCTTGAATAGACAAGAATGTCATCAATGAATACAACAACAAATTGATCAATATATTGCCTGAACACTCGGTTCATCAGGTCCATAAAAGTTGTTGGCGCATTCGTCAATCCAAATGACATCACCAAGAACTCATAATGACCATAACGAGTCCTGAATGTCGTCTTAGATACATCTGACTCCTTGATCTTCTGTTGATGATACCCCGATCGAAGATCTATCTTTGAAAATATACTTGCACCTTTCAGCTGAACAAATAAATCATCAATCCTAGGCAATGGGTATTTATTCTTAACAGTAACCCTGTTAAGCTGCCTGTAGTCAATGCAAAAACGTAAAGTACCATCTTTCTTCTTTACAAATAGTACTAGAGCACCCCATGGTGATACACTAGGTCGTATAAATCCTTTATCTAACATTTCTTGTAACTCTATCTTCAACTCTTTCAATTCTATGGGTGCCATCCTATATGGTGTAATAGATATAGGAGCGGTGCCAGGTACTAATTCGATAGCAAACTCTATCTCTCGGTCAGGTGGTAGTCCTAGTAACTCCTCAAGAAATACATCAGAAAACACACGAACAGGTAGGATGTCGGTCAACTTTGGACTTTTCTTTCGGGTATCAATCATATACGCTAGGTAAGTCTCACATCCCTTATTGATTAGTTTTCGAGCTTTCAACGCTGATATTACATTATATGGATATCCTCTATACTCACCCATCACTACTATCTCTTCTTGTTCTGAAACTTTAATTCTCATCTGCCTCTTTCCACAATCTATTATCACCCCATGGCAAGCTAGCCAATCCATTCCCAAGATCACATCGAACTCGCGGAATGGTAGCTCTATTAGATCTGCTGGAAATTGCCTGCCTTGAATTTCGACTGGGCAACCCCTAAACACTTTACTAACCCGCACACTGTGTCCTAACGGGTTAGTCACACAAATCTCATATTCTAGAGTCTCTGGTTTTAGACCCTCTCGACCCGATGGTGGTGTGCATATGTATGAGTGTGTTGACCCAGGGTCTATCAATGCATGTATACAAGAGCCAAAGAGAAGGAATTTACCTGCTATGACGTCAAGTGCATCTTGCTCCTCTCGGCCTCGTATGGCATATGCTATTGCTGGAGCAGCTCTACTGCCTTCAGGTCTCTCTACTGTATTTGATCTGAACTGGCTTGGCCCTACACGGGCTCCTCTTCCTTGTCCTCGGCCTCGTCCTATACCTTGTCCCATAGTCTGTATTGGTACTGACACAACACTCCCTGAACCTCTTCCAAACTGTAGCAATGGACAATCTCTTTTAATATGGTTCTTGGAGCCGCATCTCATGCACGCTCCTGTCATCGACCCAAACTCTCCTTGATGCAAACGACCATAATGCTGACACACCAGTAGAGTGGTAAACCTACGGGATACCTGTGTCGGTGCACTGGCTGCCGATGAAGTAGATCTTATGGGTTGTCCCCGTCTATAAGAATGAAATCTGCTGGAACTCCCAGTTTGGAATCGGCCACCAAAAGATCTGGCTCTTTTTCCACTAGACTGTACTCCACTTGGTTGTGGCGTTGGTCTACTAACCCCACTAATATGTACTGGTTGTTGTGCCGCTAGGACTCTTTCAACCGTTCTAGCAGATTCTAGTAAATTTGGGAAACTCATCAGTCATAGGGCTGAAACTTGTAACTTGATCATATCTCTCAATCCATCTTCAAATCGTCGGCACTTATCTGCCTCAGTGGATACAATACCACCAGCATACTTGCAAAGATGAGTGAATTCTCTCTCATATTCTGTTATAGACATATCCCTCTATTTTAGCATCAGAAACTCCCTCTTCTTGTCGTCTGTGTAAATAGGAGGAATATACTGCTCCGTAAACTTATCTAGAAAGAATTCCCATGTCATAGGGTTAGGAGCCTCTGTACTCTGTGATTCAGATCGCCACCAATCATATGCATGCTCCTGGAGTAGAGATACTGCATATTCATATTTCTATTCATCTATGCAATGCAATTGATTAAATACTCGCTCTGCTCGTTCCAACCAAAATTCTGCCACTGAGGGGTCATCTTCCCGTTTACCATAGAAATCAGATGCACCTAATTTCCTCAGTCTCTCGAATTGTAATCCAGACGAATCTGATCGTGATGCTCTATGTAGCAAATCAATCATATTTCTCATGAGCTCAGTCTGACCTATATTAATAGCTGAATGTTCACGAAGTGAGCTGGAACTAGATCTCGGTGCCGCAGCTCAACGATGACTTGGTTGCAACGAAGCTCCTGCCTCTGAAAGCTCATTACTCTTAGCTTCTTCTATTACTATTTGTCTTGATCCTGAAGCCATATCCTACCTATAACATAAAGACAATGGCCCTAATCAATAAAGCAACAACTCCAAAAATGCAATTGTGGGTACATTTAAGAAAAACATTTTCAAAATTCACTTTACAATCCAAACCGTCTTTAATATCAATATCCAGAAACACCAAACCTGGTGCTCTGATACCAAAAACTTGTCGCGCTCGTAACCTCCTCACCCGAACCGCATGTGCCCGGATAAGGAAGTGTTGCCGCCTGTCTTTCTCATACTTCTTCTAACCACTATATTTTTTTTTCAATACTCATGTATATATGGATATAAACAAAAATCAGAGTACAATTTATTTACATAATATAGTAATTTTTAACATCAAAGTAATTCTTAACAAACTTTAATAGTAGGTTTTACAAACTCAAACATTTCTTTAATATAAAAGCCAAATACAAAAGTTTCAAAACATGTAACCCACTTTCTCAACTTTTGGCTGCTTTACTTGAATGGGATCACCACTTGCTTTATCTTGCGTCTTCAGCTATCTTTCTATATTTGCGTGGAAATTAAACTCCACGCTAAGCTCTAAGCTTAGTGGTGCATATAAATAAGGTAATATACTATATCATGCAACAAGCATTAACAATTATCATTTTGTGCATTAAAATGTTTGCATGCATGACTATCAACATATTCCTATTTCATACAAGTATAAACGTCATGCTCATATAGACAATCTTATTTTCATTTATCTTTAATGGCAAATTATTCTGTAAATCTCTTTATCATTTCATCTCAATCTCATATCATCATCATTTTCTTATTCTTTCAATTTCTTATTTTTCCGACATATCCTCATTATCTCGCCCACATCACTCTAAATTTTTGGATTGACTGGATATGGATTATGGATCAAGAGCACTCCCACAAGCTTATGCCACCCTATCCACTATCTGGCTCATAAGAGCTTCTCAAATCAATGGCGCTCGCACAAGCTTATGCCACATTGATTGAGTATAATTTCATCATAGATGAATAATCGGATCAAGGGCGCTCACACAAGCTTATGCCACCTTATCCTCATTTATATGTCCTCATGTCAGTAGCGCTCTCCAAGCTTAAGCCACACTGACTGAGCATCCCAGACCAATGGCGCTCTCACAAGCATTAGCCACATTGATTGAGGTATAGTACGGTACCGTTCGCCCCCTTAATGACATGTCATCTATCCTGATTCTAGTCCGCAAGTAGAGTAATGGGCTTCTTTATATTTTCACATCAACCATTATTCTCAAATTTCAACACATCCATTTTTCTCATATTTATCAACATCTCAATTTTCTTGTTTTACAAACATATAGTCATACTCGTACATCTTTTCATTCATTTACTAGATTCATCAATATTCTCATGTTTATCATCTGCATTAGATTTCATATATTATCCATGACAATCCATTTTTCTACATCAATTCATTTTTCTATATCACAACATATCACATTCTCACATCAATATATATATATATCCATATCATTCTTATTTCACTGGATAGACAATGACTTTCATTTACTTACCTGAATTCTTCATTTGATAACCACATTCATAATTACAAAGACAGAGCATTCACGGTCGTGATTACTAATTTCACGCCCATGATTCAGTTCACACCCGTAATCCCAAGCCGTGAACGCTACTGGAATGAATTGCACAAAAGCATTCACGGTCGTGATTACTCATTCACGCCCATGAATAAGTTCACTTCCGTGATTCCAACCCGTGAACTCTTCTGGAATGCATAGTACAATTTCCACCCATAAATTCACAACTGTGACACAATCAGTCACAACCATGAACCCTCAAGTTCACGCCCGTGACTCAATAGTCACACCCGTGACTTTGAGGAGGCAATCTGCATATTCACATTTCATTGATTCTAACATCATCCAAATCATACCAAATTCTATTTCATGCATTTCTAAGGATCTTTACTCCATTTATTACTTTCCAATACAGGTAAATGCCTTGATCATACAAGATTTTCTAACTTGCATCATTAATTCAAGGTTGCACAAGAATCTCATTCATACATGTTTAATCCTATGGTTTCATGGCATAATCATCATCATTCTTCAACTGTATTTATCTAAAATCATGTTCAGCATGCATTATTTCAAAAAAAAATAGACTACTGCCTTAAGTTATGAACAAACCTCAATCTTTCTCCTTCACTCTTCTAGGTAGCTTTTTTCTTTTCCTTTGCTTCTTAGAGCTTGTTCCTTGTCACTTGGAACTCCTACAACATCATAATTCATTATTATCATCTAATTTTCTCAAGAACCTAAACTCTCTTTTTCTCTCTCAAAATCCTAGTTTCTCTCTCTTTCCATCTAAGTCTTGGATGAGTTCAAAATTCAAACTTCCTTTAGAAAAGAAGAAGAAAAAGAAGAGATGCTTCTTACCTTACACTTTTCTTCACTAAATCACAACTTTGGAGATTTTCTCTCTCTACCAAACTTGATTTTTCTTCCTCTTTCCAGCTTCCTTAAGAGTTATAGACTATAAAAATCACCTTGTCTTGCTCTTTCCATTCTCTTCACTTCTTTTCTCTCTCTAGAATCAAGGTGAGCTATGGAGGAATGGATGAAGCTAGCGTGACTGGTAAAGAAAATAGAGAAGGAGGCAGAAAATGAAGAGAAGAAGAAGAAGAAAAGTCTTAAATAGGGTACCCAAAAAGTCTTATGTGGGACCCACCATTTGACCATTTTCTCCCAATTTTACACTTAATCAATATTAATCCTTCTTCCTTAAATATCATGGCCGGCCAACCCAATTTTAAATGTCCAAATTTCTTAAGTTAATTAGCAATTAATCTCATTAATCCTCTATTTTTGTAAATTGCAATTCGACCCCAAAACTTATCAAATTTTTCAATTTAGTCCTTTATGTAAATCAACTTCTTTAAACTTTAATATCACTTATTTAGGCATTTATCATTTAATTTAGCCATTACTTGATCAATTTTTGTAAAAATCTGAATTTAGACTCCAATCGGTCAAACGCGTCAACTTCGCAACACGTGCGACTCGGGGCCTAAATTAGCGGATATTACAGAAAATTTTTAGAAATCTTCTATTTTTTTTTTAGACTTAGTTTTATTTTTTGAAGATTTGAGGCTCTTCACGCCCTTGACATATATTCATGGCCTTGAACAAAGATAGTAGAAAGTTCCAGTAGCTTTCACATTTTGCTTCACGACTTGCCTTATGGGAAGGGGTAGTGAAGACTAAGATTCACGCCTATTACTATATTTGTCACCCCGTGAAAAGCCTTCTTCACGCCCGAGACATATATTCACAATCATGAACAAAGATAGCAAAAAGTTCTAGAAGCATTCACATTTGATTAATGACTTGCTCACAGGAAGAGGTAGTGAAGACTAAGCTTCACGTCCGTTACTATATTTTTCACACCTATGAAAGGTCTTCTTCACGCCCATGACTGTTTATTATCACGACCGTGACTCATTTCTTCACGCTCGTGACTACATATTCACGGCCATGAAGCTATAGACTATAAAATGAAATTTTCTGTCTTTTATCATTTCCATCTCTACAAATTCTGGCATTTAACACACTTGTTCAATGTTTCTCACAAAATTCGGCCTCCTCACTTACTTTTCCCCTTTATAAAACCCTCTCAAACCCCTTTCTCATTAAAGAATCACAAGTTTCTCAAGGGTTTCAACTTCTTTTTTTTGCAAATTTCTTATGTTCTTTTGTTCAAGCTATCAAAAAGATGGATTCAGGTTCCTCTAAAGGCACTAGGAAGAAATCACACGCTCCTAAATGCTACATTGATTTCCTACTCAACATCATTCTAGATCATTGCCATCCACACTATGTCGTTCTCAAGAAACGACCTTTGCTCTCATCACGTTCCTTTGAGTGGAGTTGTATCAAGACACTTGGTCTTGAAATGAGCATGATCAAACAACTACAAGCATGTCACCTCCTAGAGTTTGAGGACATTTATCATCTAATGCTAAGGAAACCCACTTTCGAGTTCCTTATCACATTACAAGTCTCACCCACTAGAACCGTTAAATTTCAACTATGCAAGCATACTAGCACTCTCATTGCAGCAAATTTGGCACCATTTTCAAGCTCCCTTCTAATGGAATCCTCAACGAAAGTGAGGTAGAATTCTATGCTCATCCAACTTGGACACATTTTGGCTTGGAATGCAGCTGGGATGTGAAAATGACGAAGAACACCCATCTTCGGTCTCTTATGCAAAAGTATATACATAGGTTTCTCACCTATAGTATATTTGTTCATGGGGATAGCAACGGTGCTATCAGAAAGTCAGAGCTCATTTTTTTGGAAATGGCGTGTAAAAGACTAATCATAGCCCCTTTATAAAACCCTTTCAAACCCCTTTCTCAATAAATTCTATCACTATATCACCATTTTACACAAGATCCCTAATGAAATGATGTCTAATATTTGTGTTTACTTCTAGAATGTTGAATGCGATTTTTCAAAATATTGGTAGCACTAGTGTTATCACATTTGATGGGAATGTGATCAACTACTTGACCATAATACTTTAGTTATTTTTTTATCCAAAGAACATGTGTATAACAATAACCAATTGCTATGTATTTTGCTTCAGCAGTGGATAAGGCTATTAAAACTTGTTTCTTACTAAACCAAGAAACTAAATATTCACCTAAAAAGTGACAGGTTCCAAAGGTGCCTTTTTACAGCATAATCAGTATTTGAAAAACTAGTTATTTGAAACAATATGTTTCTAGGATACCATAAACCTAAATGTATTTTTCCATGAAGATATTTTAAAATTATTTTGATAGCATTTAGTTGTGACTCTTTAGGACTAGATTAAAACCTAGCACACAAGCATACACAATACATGATATCGGGTATAAAGGTAGTAAGATAAAAAGTGATATGATCATACCTTTAGTGTTTTTCATCTATAGGCTTACCCTTCTCATCCTTGTCCAATTTAGTTGATATACTCATTGTGGTTTTTGCATTCTTACATTCTTCCAGATTTCTTTAATTGTTCCTTTGTATACTTGGATTGGATGATGAGGAAACCTTCTTTGATTTGTTTAATTTGAAGTTTAAGGAAAATTTTAAGTTCACCCATCATGCTCATCTCAAATTCTCTATTCATACACTTAGCAAACTCTTGATAAAGCAATTCATTAATAGCCCCAAAAAATAATATCAATATAAATTTAAAGGATTAAAGTGTCTTGCTTATGATTTTTAATGAAAAAAGTCATATCTATATGGCCTTTTGAAAAACCGTTTTCTAACGAAAATGTATTAAATCTTTCATACCAAGCTCAAGGTGCTTGTTTTAAACCATATAAAGCTTTAATGAGTTTAAAAACATGATTTGGAAACTCATGATTTTCAGAACTAGGTGGTTGTTCAACATATGCTTCTTTTGTAATAAAACCATTTAGAAAAGCACTTTTAACATCCATTTGTAATAGTTTAAAATTCATATGACATGCATAGGCAAAAAGAATTCTAATTGCTTTTAATCACGCAATTGGAGCAAAGGTTTCATCATAATCTGTGCCTTCGTCTTGTTTACATCCTTTGGCAGCCAATCTGGCCTTATTGCTAGTTATTTAAGCTTTCTCATATAGTTTATTTCTAAAGACCCGCTTACTTCATATTACTAGATAATTCTTATGTCTTTGAACTAATGTCCAAACTTTGTTTCTTTTAAATTGATTGAGCTCCTCTTGCATAGTAATCGCCTAACTTTCATCATTAAGAACCTCATCAATAGTCCTTGGCTTAATTTGAGAAATAAAGGTAATATTAAAGTCTAAGAGTTTAGAATGTGTACCTACACCTTTGGTGAGCTCACCAATGATTTGCTCATTTGGATGGTTTCTTATGAATTTTCATTCCTTTAGAAGCTCTTGGGTATGTTTAGTTTCCTCTTATTATTATTTTTCTTGATCATCATGTTTTTCTTCTTTCTTTGAAGATTCACTAGTTTCCTTATAATCTAGATTGAGTTTTTCCATTTCTCCTACAACATCATTAAGAGGACTACCTTTCTCAAGATCAAGTTTACTTGTTTCATTAAAATTAACATGCATAGATTATTCTACAACTAATATCCTTTTATTGAAAACTTTATATGCTTTGCTAGATTTAGAATATCCTAAAAATATACCTTCATAAGATTTTGAAGCAAAATTTCCAAGGTTATCCTTAGTATTTAATATAAAGCATTTGCCTCCAAATACTCTAAGGTATGAAATTTTGGATTCTCTTCCATTCCAAAGCTCATAAAGAAGTTTTATCCAAAATAGGTCTTTTGAAAACTCAGTTTGAAATATAACAAGCAGTATTAGTAGCTTCTACCCAAAATATGTTGGCAAACCATATTCTTAAGCATTGTTTTAGCCATTTTAATTCAAGTTCTATTTTTTCTTTCCACAACCCTATTTTGTTGAGGTGTTTTAGGAGTTCAAATATCATGTAAAATACCATTTTCCAAATATATGTTTTCAAAGAGTTCATTTTCAAATTCCATACCATGATCAATTCTAATTTTTGAAATACAATAACCTTTTCCATTTTGGTTTTTCTTAGCAAAGTTTTTCAAAGAAATAAAGGATTCATTCTTATAAGCTAAGAACATTACCCATGTAAACCTTCGTAATTATCAACAATTACAAATGCATAATATTTTTCTCCTAAATTAGCAGTTCTATTTGGACTAAATATATCCATATGCAAAAGTTGTAATGGTCTAAGAGCACTTACAACATTCGTTGAATTGAAACATGTTTTGTGATGTTTTCCTCTTTGACATTGTTCATAGTTCTGTCTTCAATGAATCTTACTTTTGGTAGTCTGCCTACTAGCTATTTTTTACTAAGGCTTTAAATTAATTCAATGCTTGTATATCCAAGCCTTCTTTGCCAAAGCCAAGATTCATTGCTAATAGACATAAGACACTTAGATGAAAAGTAAGACAACTTATGTAGGTCAATTTGTTAGAGGAGTGCTCTAAAGGCAATCACCTTTAGCACTTATTGTACAAATTTATTTGATTAATAAAAGGCTTTTTCATTAATTTGATGTTCATTTGATATATGAATTGATAAGTGATCTTAAATCAATTAGTTAAGTCCTTGATACATAACATAGCATGAAGGAAATCATGTTGAGATCATGATATTGAGATTCTTATCATGTGTAATTATGTTAGTATCAAAATTATCCCTAGTCATAGGATTAATGAGATGGGACATTATTAATCCAAACAGACTAGCACATGTTACACTTCTTCATTGGATCAAGTAGTAGATCTCATAATCTATAAACATGAGATGTTTAGAGTTAACATATGGATGCTTGTTAAGTGTAGCTAAGTACATTAGATGACCAACTATGAGACAATCATATGGATAATCTATTCAAATGTCAATGACAGTCTCATCATAGCAATGGTGCAAGTATCCTTAGACTTGAGGTACTTAACACTATCTTGAATATTGATTATGTATTTTGACACTATTATTTGTTGCCTCATAAAGGTAGCTCATAGGGTGGTGATTGGATACAACTTGAGGTATTCAAAGGTAATTGGGTAACCAACAAAGGTATACCCATGGCCTCTTGTCATGGTCATTAGTAGGGAATCTATTGTCGGAGTGGAAATGTCATAAAGATAGTCTTCAATGACATATCAAATAGATTAATGAGCCTCAAGGACAAGAACTAATATTACTTGGACTAGACATGATGCAGTCAGTCTAGTTGGAGTTGACACATTTCCATACTCTGAACCAAGTGGGGTATAGAATGGTGAAAGGAATAATTGCATGAAAATTATCTTTGGAAAGGTTTGTAGTCAAACCACTGACTTTCCGGTCAATTGGGGGTCACAATATGTTGCTAGATACCGCTCATGACCTGTTTAAATTAATTGTTAATTTAAGTGGTCAACATAACCGAAAACCTAATGGGTCACATGCATTGAAGATATGGAGAATGATTAAAATGGTCTTGGATATGATCCAAAATATGAGAGAATTATTTCGGGATGGATCGCGATGACATCACATAAAAAAAAATCGTTCGGGAGGGTCACAGGCCTGTACGGGCCCGTGTCAGCCGGTGCGGGCTAGGTAGTGTGCTGACTAGCCTAGCGGGCCTACTGGGCTGCCCAGCAGCAGCCCGCAGCACGGCCAGTGCACTGCTGCCTCCCACCCGTTGGCCAACGGCAGATTTTGGCCATAATTTGGCCAATTATGGCCAATTACTATTCATTGATTTCCCTTTTCTCCATTTTTGACTTTTCATCTTTTCTTTGAATTTGATTCAAATAGAAAAGACATCAAATGGCAGAAAATAGACATTAAAATATTTTTTGTGAAAAAAATATTTTTAAGACAACAAAATTCTCTCAAGAACACTTTGAAAGCTAGCACTTTAAATTTGTTCAAACCATTTCTCTTGATAGTTTCTTCTTCATTCTTTGCCAGGATTATCATTAGAGACATCCTAGTGTGGATTTTTGTGCTTTGCTACAACCCAACAAAGTGAAGATTTGAAGAACAAATAAGAAATTATAAGGTATAATTTTTAACATTTATATTCATATAAATTAGTTTTAATGGTACAAGTATGATCTTTTGTTTTGGGTTTTGAAAATTTTATTTTTCCACTGCGTTTATGAATATGATTCATTTTTCGAAACCCAACACAATTATGTAAGTATTGCCATCTCTTTTTCCTTTGAATATCTACTGACCATTTATTGTGGTTATTTTACATCCATTAGAATTAAAAGTGATTTGGTTTCCCTTATCAAATAATTGACTAACACTTAAAAGATTACATTTTAAACCATCAATAAGCAATACATCCTTAATTAAAAAAACACCACTTAGTCCAATGGAATTGATTGTCAATTCCCTTACCCTTCGCTTTGTTTCTAAAAGTAACCTTACCACCATCAATTTGTTTAATTTTGGTGAATAGGCTTTTATTACTAGTCATATGTCTAAAGCATCCATTATCAACAAGCCATACATTTTCATTTACTTTGAATTTTAGACATACTTGCAAAAAAAATAATTTACATTTTAATTTTAGGTACCCTAATGTGCTTGGATCCTTAGGGGTTAGCTTTGGAATTTTTCCAATGTTCCTTCCTTATCGAATAATGCAAATTAGTATGATCATATTCGATGCATGTATAGTGTGTGAGTTTCTAGAAACATGCCTTTTATACATAAAAGCATGATTGGCTTTTTAAGATCTACCTCTTGAGCCATGTAACCTTCCAATATTGTTTCTTTGAAAAGGAGTTTGTGTGCGTGCCTTGCATTTAGCTTTTGAAGCTATTAACTCAAAAGAAGAGGTAAAAGGTGTAATGGATTTAACAAATATAGTATTAGGTGTAGATGATATTGAAGCTTTAGTAAAACCTAGTCCATATCTTACTAAAAGAGGTCTTTGTAAGGTACTTAGTGTATTATCTAAATTTGCTTTCCCTTTGTGAAATTTTGAAATAGAATTTCTAAGTTCCTCAACTTCATTTTTCAAAATATTATTTTCTTTAAGGTCTTAGTTGAGGATCTGGAAGAAATTCATTTATTGATTTTTTAAGAGTATCATTAGAGGTTTTAAGTTCAAGATTTTCCTTTTGTTAGACTTCTAAATATGTTTTTAACTTAGAATTATCATTCTTGTGAATTTTAATTTTATTTCTATATTTTTCTAATTCTAGGTTCAAAACTTCTATAATACTATGCTCATCATCATCATCGTCAATATTGTTAATATCATCACAAGAGTGAAAGCAATAAAGACTTACCTCGTTTATGAAATGATCCTCTAAAGCCATGAAACACAGGTTGACTAGTTTTTCTTTGTTGTTCTTATCCTCACTTGAGGAGATATCAACATCGCATGAGGCTTTATGACCTTTGTCCACATCTTCCTTGTAGGACTTTTTCTTATGCTTCTTGAATTTTGGACAATCTACTTTGATATGTCCTTTCTTTTCACATTCATAGCGTTTTATCTCGTCTTTGCTCTTTAGTGATAAGTCATTTCAAAAGTTTCTTGAAGCTCTTAGCTTAAAATTTTGGGAATTGCCAAACTTCTTTTCAATCATTCTTTTTATTTTTCTTAAGAACATGGCAATATCCTCATTTTCATCTTCTCTTTTCTCTTCATCATCTTGGATTTCTTCTTGAGATTTAGAGGTTGAGACTTTGAGTGTGAAAGGTTGTTTTTTTGGTTCTACTTTAAGTTCTCCATTTCTTTTAATAACCATCTCATATGTTAGAAGCTTGCGAATGAGCACATCGATAGGCATGGTGCTCATATCCTCATTGGCTTCTTCTATGCCAGTGACTATTGAACTATAGTCTTTAAGTGAAAGGCTTCTTAGAATCTTTTTCTTGACTTCTTCCATGTTCATATGCTTTCAAAGCTTCCTCATTCCATTGATGATGGAAAGAAGATAGTTCATCATTTCGATGATGGATTCATTAGGTTTCATTTTGAAGAGTTCAAATTCTAATGTGCGAAGTTGGATCTTTTTACACTACAAGAAAATTGCAAAATAGTGACGAAAATTAGCAATAAAATATATTTTATTTCTAATTAGTGACGGAATAATGATAGATTAGTGACCAACAGAGATTAAAAAGTTTAAAAAAATTTATTGATGGATTAAAGATAGATTAGCGAGGAATAATTGCAACACAAATAATCTGTGGCTAAATACAGTAGCTAAATCTTGCGGGTTATTTTGGTGCTAGATTTTAGTGATGGAATAGTGACAGATTTGCTAATGAAATATTGTGATGGAAAAAAATCCATCAGTGGATGGAAGGATGGGCCACAATCCTTTTGTGTAGTGAATGAAAAGTATTCGTGGCTATAATTAGCAACAGATAGAGATTTCAACCCACTTTTAATGATGAAAGTGTTCTGTTGCTCAGATTTGCAATAGAAACGTCGCTAATTACCGAAAACGCCTGGTGTACATTAGTGATGGATAAGGTAATGACCTTGTCTATCGCAAATTTTTTTAAGAAACAACATTATTTCTTTTTAGCTTGAAATGATGTCGTTTCATTATTAATAACATTTAAACCCTCTTTTTTACCAAGTCCTCTTCACCATGCCAGTCCCTCTTCTCGAGCACATCGTCCTTCTTCTCTATCAAGTCATTCCTCTTTTCCTCTTTTCTCCCATTACCAATCCACCTCTTCTTTTCCTCGTCGCAAATCTGATCATGTTCTTCACTGGACACTTGTCCAACACCACGCCACGCCTCTTCTCTTTTCTTCTACATTGCTCATGTACACTTTCTTTCTTTAAATAATCAAATACCTTTTTTATTTTGTAGTATTTTATTGCATTTCATATTAAAAGCATTTTTTTCTCAAAATTCTTTTGCATTATAAACTTTTGTTTCAATTTTATAGTTAATTATGAGCAAATTTATATATATATGTAAAAGGAAAGTTTAATGGAAAAAAGAAAAAAATAAAGCTTTTTAAATGAAACATAGTAAGAAAAATAATTTATATTAAATTGACTATATAATCAAGAAATGAGGAAGACATTAAATTAGAGTTTATCAGAAAAATAAAAAATGAAATTCGACTTATGTTGAATCAAAGTGAGGCTGAGACTTTGGTTCAATTGAAATTAATTATATGTTATCATGCTGAATTTAGACCAAATAATATGAAAGAAAAAATAAATCAAAGGAGACATTTCAATGCCCTATGATTGTAATTAACTACTTAATTAGGTTTGTGTTGTATTTTGAAATTAATTAGGAGTTCAACACTATAAAAACCATGAAAAAAAGTCCTTTCTTGTTTTTTAATTTCATGAATTATACTAAAAAATATTAAGGCATTAATCCCTCAAAATATAAAACTTAATCGAACCAAATTAAAATTGGTTTACATTCTTAGAATAAAAAAGTGTGGTGGGTATATGAATAGAATGCATAGTTCCTAACATTTAAAAAAAGAAAAATAAAATAAAAAGAACAACATAAAAAGTTAAAGAGCTTGAAGAACATGGGCAAACAATTAGTGCATAGATTTTCTAAATCATATAATCTTTTGAAGTTTTAACAATTTTTGAGATAGAATTAATAAAAAGTTTAAAGCATGGGGTGAAGGCATAATGTTCATATTATATTATCTACTTTCAACAAAACTAATATTCTTAAATAATAAAACTATGAATTAAAATATAATCCACATATATAAAATTGGAATCATGGTTATGGTTTCTAACTTAATTAGTTTCAATTTGGTCATGAAATGTCTCATTCATATCCTTTTATTTTAAAGTTTTTTAAGCTAGTTGCCTTATTTGTTTTCTATTTTGATCCATTTCCATCAATTTCTAATTTGCTCTATCTTTATTCCCATCTTCATCAATTTCTAATTATGTTCTATCTTTAATCTTCTTCATCTTGAGAGAATTAATGATAGGAAACCAGTTAATATAAACAAAGCAACCTAAAAAAGAATAAAATAAAAATGTAGAAAATTTTCTTTATGTAATAAAATAAGAAATGCTAAAACCTTTTTTGTATGTAAAAACGAAAGGTAGCTAACTAAAATGGCATAAGTCAATAGATTAAGTATGCAAAAAAAAAAAATTATCTAATTAATTAAGTATGCTTAAACTCACATAGTATGATATGAAATAGAATTATAATGAATGCATTAGGTTAGCTTTTGGTGGTAGTAATAACAATTGTCCAATGTTTTCCTTAAGAAAATGAGACAAAATCACCTATGGATGTATAAATGGTTAAAATATGGTCTTCTAAATCAGGAGTTCATGACTGATATGAGACAATTCATAGAATTTTCATGTAGTCATTCGAAATTGATGGACAAGGATAGGATAAAGTGTCCATGCAGGGTACAAGGATTTTTCATAACATGTTTCATGAAGTGGATACAGTTAAGTCGCATCTATAAAGAAACAATTTTTTATCAGATTATTATGAATGGACTTTACATGGGGAATAAGAAGTTGGGGTTAACTTGAAATACGATGTCAATTATGTCAATGAACGTCCTAATATGGACAATTATGAAAAAGCTTCCAATTGGTACCATTCCATGGTTATGGATGATGCTAGTCATACATTCAATCTAATTTACAAGGAATAAACACCAAATCTAGAGGCCTAGAAGATTTATGATATGCTTAGGGTTGTAGATGAGGACATGTACCCTGCATGTCAAAGTCATTCACAGTTATTGTTTGTTGCTCAATTGATTTACATGAAGTCAGAATACCATATGTCAACATAATTTTGATGACATGGTTCAATTAATAAAAGAGATTGCTCCTAAAGGAAGTTTGGTGCTTGAAAACTTTTATAGAACAAAATAGTTAGTATATGGAATGGGTCTTCCGGTTGAAAAGATTCACTATTGTAATAACAAGTGCATGATATACCGGTGAAGATTGTATATTGACTTGTAAGTTTTGTGGTGATTCTCGATATAAGAGGCAATATCGAGGTAGTAAAATAAATATTCCTCAAAAAAAGATGTACTATTTTCCTCTTACTCCCAGATTACAAAGATTGTTTGCATCTAACACCACAACAGCGGAAATGAGGTGGCATACTGAGCATTAAATTAAAGATGAGGCTATATGCCACTCTTTTGATTCCCCTGCATGGCAACAATTTAATGATATGCATCCAAAATTTGCATCAGAGACTCAAATTGTTCAATTGGGCCTTTGCACTTATGGTTTTCAACCATTTAGGCAATCTAGACAACAATAATTTTCTTGGTCGATTATTGTAACTTCATACAATTTGCCACTTTGGTTGTGTATAAAGGATACTTACATGTTCTTAACTGTATTGATTCCGAGGCCAACTAACCCTAAGGATAAGTTGGATGTTTACTTACAACCACTGATATCAGAATTTAATCATCTATGGTTTATTGGTGTAATGTCAGGCAATTTAGCCCCAATTGCGTGTGACTGTTGTCAAGTGCACCGATCCGATTGGTGTCTAAATTTGCAGCCACAAAAAATTAATAAATTATAAGAAAAAATAATTAATGGTATTATTATTTGTGAACTAAAAAGATTGGTGCAAAAACTGGAAAAAAAATAAAATCACCCTATGGACAGAATTGGTATTATAGAAATTATTAGGGAAACATTTGTGAAAAGAAGAAAGTTTATGGAAAAAGATGAATTTCTTATAATTAAAAGTTAATTAAGATTAATTAAGTTAATGAACCAATAGAAAATTAGGATTAAATTAATTAATGGGGCCTACTCATTAATCATAGTATAAAAGTCCAAAAAATGAAGAATTCAACATTCTTCCACCAATCACCATCTCATCATCTTCATATTCTTCTCCTTTGTGCCGCCCCATCCTAACCCATTTCTCCTACATTTTTGCTTCACTTTAAGCTTAAAAAATAGAGAAAAAAATAAGTTTAGTGAGTGAAAAATCAAGAAATTAAAGGGATCTCACCATAAGTGATCCAAAGACTAAGAAAGGAAGAAATAAAGAAGAGAAGAGAAATTAAGGAGAATTTCGGCCAGCTTTGGAAGGCCTTGAAGGTGAGTTTCTTCTCCTTAAATTCAACTTTTCTTTTTCCTTCTAATTGAGATCTATAAGGATGATAGACTTGATTGGAATTGATAGATTAGGGTTATTTGGCAAGAATTGACT
This sequence comes from Triadica sebifera, assembly GCA_023653625.1. Taxonomy (NCBI): domain Eukaryota; kingdom Viridiplantae; phylum Streptophyta; class Magnoliopsida; order Malpighiales; family Euphorbiaceae; genus Triadica; species Triadica sebifera. Next base: position 8,984,663 of record CM042898.1, on the reverse strand, counting down.
TAGGGTTTGAATTTGGAAACTAGTTAAGGAAAAGTGAAGCTAAACCATTAGTTAATGTTTAAATGATTTTAATTAATATTTTTATGACATAAAAACTAAATAAAGATGACTCTAATAGAGGACTGAAGGGCTGCCTAGGTTAAAATAATTTGGAAAAAATTGAAATTAACCTAAAGGCAAAACAATTGTTGATGAGTGAAGTGTGGTTTGGGAGATATTTTGGAGAAATTAAATAAGGACCCTAGAAAACCATTTGGTATAGCTTTGACTGAGCAAAAAGGGAGTTTAATAATAACACGTTTTGGCTAAAATAAGGTATAAAACATATTAGGAGTATTAAGATATTATGTATGCATCAAATCTTTTGAAAAGAGATGATAGAATTGAGATATGGTATGGTTATGTAGGACAATCAAGAGAGCAAAAGAGAAGCCCTCAAGAGGGTGAAAAAGGAAAAGAAAAGGCCTTCTAGTGAGGGGAGGAAAAAAAGGAAAATTAAAAGCTTCAAAGCTAGTTAGGTATGCACTTCATTGATAAAAATCTTACATGTTATTTGACTATGTGAAATTACATGTTAATGCTTCATAAGATGCCATGGAATGTGTTTCATTGTTACATTTGGCTTTGACGGTAATTGGAATAAATGATGTGAAAATGTAAAGATATATGAATGTAGTTATGATCTGAAAATTTTGATATAAAAATAAATGCATATGATGATTGTGTGCATTAGATAGGCTTATGTCAATTAATGACTCTATTTCAGAATTCCAGGAGCAACCTTGACATGTTTTATCATAACTGGTGTTTCGATAATGAGAATAGGATGAAACCAGTTGGAAATGAAATTGGACTCAAAAGTCTAAAATTTTCATGCAGAACCTAAGTTCAAAATTTAATTTAAAATTGACTAAAAATTAGATAAAAAACTTCGGACTTGTTGGTACCTAGAAAATATAGGATAAAATTTGACTGAATACCACTCAGTAAAATGACCATAAAATTTAATAAATATTTTGGATTTGAATGATTTTTAATCTGTCTAAAAGCTGAGACAATAATCTACAAGGTCATAAAAGACCATAAATTCAAATTATAAATGGGCTACAAATAAGGCCCAAATTTAGGGTCGGAATCTGTCATAAACAAAGAATTTGAATATTGGGCTTTTCCATTTGGTGTGATATATACATGTATTAATTGATGAGAATTTTGACTTTAATTGTAGTTATTTATGTGTGAAATTTTAATTTAATAATGAGAAAAACAATTAATAATCAACATGTATGTGGATATTTGGTATAATTATCACTTATGAAAAATATTTGTGAATAATAATCATAAAGTTGGTAGTGTTAGAGGAGTGCTCTAAAGACAATCATCTTTAGCACTTATTGTACAAATTTATTTGATTAATAAAAGGCTTTTTCATTAATTTGATGTTCATTTGATATATGAATTGATAAGTGATCTTAAATCAATTAATTAAGTCTTTGATACATAACATAGCATGAAGGAAATCATGTTGAGATCACGATATTGAGATTCTTATCATGTGTAATTATGTTAGTATTAAAATTATCTCTAGTCATAGGATTAATGAAATGGAACATTATTAATCCAGACAGACTAGCACATGTTACACTCCTTGATTGGATCGAGTAGTATATCTCATAATCTATAAACATGAGATGTTTAGAGTAAACATGTGGATGCTTACTAAGTGTAGCTAAATACATTGGATGACTAACTATGAGACAATCATATGGATAATCTATTCAAATGTCAATGATAGTCTCATCATAGCAATGGTGCAAGTATCCTTAGACTTGAGGTACTCAACGATATCTTGAATATTGATTCTGTATTTTGATACTATTCCTTGTTGCCTCAGAGAGGTAGCTCATAGGGTGACGATTGGATACAACTTGAGGTATTCGAAGGTAATTAGGTAACCAACAAAGGATTCACCACTCTTGATAGAAAGAGTGTATACCCATAGCCTCTTGTCGTGGTCATTACTGGGGAATCTCTAGCCGGAGTGGAATGTCATAAAGATAGTCGTCAATGACATATCTAATAGAGTAATGAGCCTCAAGGACAAGAAATAATATTACTTGGACTAGACGTGACATAGTCAGTCTAGTGGGAGTTGACACATGTCCATACTCTGAACTAAGTGGGGTATAGAATGGTGAAAGGAATAATTGCACGGAAATTGTCAATGGAAGTAGTCCAACCACTGACTTTCCGGTCAATTGGGGGTCATGATGTGTTGCTAGATACCGCTCATGACCTGCTTAAATTAATTGTTAATTTAAGTGGCCAATATAACCGAGAACCTATTGGGTCATACGCATTGAAGATATGGAGAATGAGTAAAATGGTATTGGATAGGATCCAAAATATGAGAGAATTATTTCGGGATGGATCGCGGTGAGATCGCATGAAAAAATCATTCGTGAGGGTCACGGGCCCGTGCGGGCTAGGTAGGCTGCTAGCCCTCCTAGCGGGTCAGCTGGGTAGCCCGCAGCAAGCCCAACGTGCTGCTATCTCCCACCCGTTGGCCAAAGATAGATTTTGGCCTTAATTAGGCGAATTACTATTCATTCATTTCCCTTTTCTCCATTTTTGAATTTTCATCTTTTCTTTTTATTTGAGTCAAATATAAAAGATATCAAATGGTAGAAAATAGACAGAAAAATATTTTTTTGTGAAAAAAATATTTTTAAGACAACAAAGTTCTCTCAAGAACATTTTTAATGCTAGCACTTTGAATTTCCTCAAACCATTTCTCTTGATAGTTTCTTCTTCATTCTTCGCGTGGATTATCATTATAGACATCCTAGTGTGGATTATTGTGGTTTGCTACAACCCAACAAAGTGAAGATTTGAAGAACAAATAAGCAATTACAAGGTATAATTTTTAACATTTATATTTATATAAATTAGTTTTAATAGTACAAGTATGATATTTTGTTTTGGGTTTTAAAACTTTTATTTTTTCTGCTGCATTTATGAATATGATTCATTATTCAAAACCCGATATTAGTATCAGAGCCTCCTTGTATCCATTAAAATTAATTTTAATTGAAAGTGCAATGGGATTGCATGTTTTTGATGATTTTGGATCAATAGGTTTTGAAATATTGAAATTAATTTGTAAAATATGTTTTACACATTTTTCTTTCTTTAATCTAATCATGGGATGATTAAGAATGATTATTTTGATTGAAAAATAATTTGAATATGATTCAAATAATTAATTTCGGATTTATTTCAAAAATGACTAAAATTGCCTTGTTTATGAACATGTGTTGTTGTTTGGCTTAATTGATAGGGCTGGTTATATTTTTCTTGTAATTTAATTATAAAAAAATTATTTATACATATTGCGAATATTTTTATGCCTCTGGAAGTGTCCAACAATTAATTAAAAATTATTTTAATTAAATTTTCAAACAAGCACAGAAACGGGACTGTTTAAGCATACCCGGTGGGGCTGTTTTGTTTGATTTGTTTATGTGTTCATTTAATTTTCAGCACCTTGAAATAATTTTTATGTAATTAAAAATATGTTATTTTGATGTTAGATGCATGCCAAAATTATTTTTCAAGCATTTGAAATTTTAAAAATTATAGATATTGAATTAGTCATTTTGAGCGTCTAAGTGTATTGGTTCGTTTGTCTTAGTAATTTTGACTTGTGCCAAAAATATTTAGATGAACTTGAGCTAACCTAAAGATGATTAGAATGATGATTGGATATTTTGGAAATTTTTAAAATTTTTGGAAATTAATTTAAATTGTGCAATTGTAATTCTAGTATGACTAGAAATTGATATGTATATTAAAATTAAATTGTTTAATTTTAACATCATAATATTCTGATTTTAAGGAGAATTAATTTTGAATTATTTATGGAAATATAGAATTTAATTTAATTTGATTAAATATTAAATTCCACTTTAAAGTGATATACAAAATTAAATTAACCGAAAGAACACATATAAGCAATTTCGGTTGAATCGATTTACAAATTGAAATCCAAAATTGTCATTTTTATTTTGTGCATTAGAGAATGCATGTTAGGGGTGTCTGAAAAGGCATGATGGATGATTATGGACTTAGGCCTAATGTGATTGAGCATGCATGGAATTATTTTGTTTTATGGTAAATAGGGCATATGTGTCCCTACCTCTATTTCTTTCTTATGCATTTCTCTTCTCATCTTGCTCCCATCAAATGTAAATTGAGGTTTTCTTAATTTGAAATATGTAATTAGATTACATAGGATTAGGATAAAATTAAGATACAAAGGAGCAAGAAGGAAAGGAGGTGGTACCATAAACAAGAAGACTTAGAAATAGGAATTTGATTTCTATTTTGGGTTGTAAATTCATGCATATACCTAGGTAAGACCTAGTTGATTTTTCTTTGACTCAAGAGATTGACTTTAGTATGTCCATAATCATACCATATAGTTAATGTCACTATCTTTATATATCCATGTGATGAATGTATGATATATAAAAACATGAAATAATAACTTGATGAGACTTAACAAAGAAATCCCTCACTAAATAAACAATTAAGTCTTATGCCTTCCATTAATATGGAGAGAACCAGAGTTCTTCTAGAGTTAGGGTTGTTGAGTTGCCTCAAGTTCACTCCATAAGAATATGTTCAATCCGTTGAAATTAGATTTCATGATTAATGGGTTAGACTTAACCGATATTATTAACTTGTTAGATTTGCACTAAGGTTAATGTGTATTGGAGGCGAAGTTGGGTTTATATACATGAGATGTACACATATCAAGAGTTGATAGCCCAATGTATGTGCACACATCAATAAGTTGATAGCACAAGATTCAATAGTTGCATGAATAATGCAATTGGTTAAGGATAGCTTGTTGGGTTGCCTCAATGTTATTTTTAGCTAGTTGGATATCGACCCACTAGGAGAACTTCCATATAAGTTCTCTCGGGTTCATAATGAGGGCTATGGATTCGCAATAAAATAGTGGGAGCCATAATGCGATTTATTAAATACCTAATAAACATGCATTTTATGTACATTCTAACATGTTCTATTTTTCATCTAGGTTGCTAGAATCATCATCATGAAAAGTGTGAATTTGCTAAGGAATCAAACATCGTTAATGGAATCAAATAAGTTGACTAGGCCCAATTTTTTGGATTGGCTAAGGAATCTAATACTTGTTTTCAAATCCGAAAAGATTAGTTATGTCCTAGATGAGACACTCCATAGTCCCCCTGCTACTAATGCTTCTGAAGATGTTCAAAAGGCATATCAAAAACATCTTGATGATAGTGAGATGGCAAGCTGCATTATGCTTGCTACTATGTCAGTTAACTTACAAAAGCAGCATGAGGCTATATATGCTAATTCCATAGTATACCATCTAAGAGAGCTTTTTGATGAGCAAGCTCGTTGAGGGGACATCTCTTGTGCAATATGTATTGAAGATGAATAGCTATATTGAGAGGTTGACCACCTTGGGATTTGTGATGGACCATGAATTAAGTATTGACTTAATTCTAACCGGTTTGTCTGATAGTTATTCACATTTTGTGCTTAACTATAGGATGAACAAAATCTCTACCACTATTTCTGAGTTAATTAACTTGCTTAAAATAGCTGAGCCATCTGTCAAGAAGGACATAAGGTTGTGATGCTGGTGGACTCTTCAAGTTCTAAAAGGAAGAACCTTAAGAAGAAGAAGAAGTCCATGAAGCCTAAGGGAGGCATGGCCAAGAAGAAGGCCAAGGAGATTGCTCCAAAAGGGACATGCTTCCATTGTGGCAAGGATGACCATTGGAAGAGAAACTGCAAGACTTACTTGGAGTCTTTGAAGAATAAGGCATCTGATGCCCCATCTACTTCAGTTATTTTTGTCATTGAAATTAATACTGTTTCCAATAATAATATATGGGTATTAGATATCGGTTGTGGCTCTCACATATGCACTGATATGCAGGCCCTAAAGAACAATAGACAGCTCAATAAGGGAGAGTCAGACCTACGCGTTGGAAATGGAGCAAGGGTTGTTGCATTAGCTATAGGAACATATGTAATGACCCTCCCTAGTGGGCTTATATTAAATTTGGATAATTGTGATTATGTACCTACTTTGACCAAAAACAGTATTTATGTTTCAAGTCTAAATAAAGATGGTTTCCTTTTAGCTTTTAGTAACAATTGTTGTTCTATTATGTTGAATGGAATTCATTATGCTAATGGTACATTTTGCAATGGAATATACATATTAGATATGTCAAATCCAATTTTAAACATCAATGATAATAAAAGGCAAAAACAAGATATGTTGAAATCATCTTATTTATGGAATTGTCGTCTTGGTCATATAAGTGTGAAACGTATGGCTAAGCTACACAAAAGTGGTAGTTTTGGGTCATTTGATTATGAATCATATGACACGTGTGAATCTTGCTTATTAGGCAAGATGACTAAATTACCCTTTAAGGGAAAGGGTGAACGTGCGAATGGACTTTTAGACTTAATACATTCAGATGTATGTGGTTTATTGTCTACACACGCCAGAGGTGGTTTCATCTACTTCATTACTTTTATCAATGACTACTCACGATATGGGTATGTGTATCTTATGAGATACAAATCCGAAGCTTTTGAAAAGTTCAAAGAATTCAAAAATGAAGTAGAGAAACAACTTGGCAAAAGTATTAAAACACTTCAATCAGATCGACGAGGTGAATACTTGAGCCAAGAGTTTCTATATTATCTTAGGGATAATGAGATTTGATCTCAATGGACTCCACCTTACACGCCACAACACAATGGTGTGGCTGAAAGAAGAAACCGAATCTTGTTAGACATGGTAAGGTCTATGATGAGTTTTATAGAATTGCCTAAATCCTTTTGGGGTTATGCACTAGAGACTGCCATTTATATATTAAATGGAGTTCCTTCAAAGTCAGTTGATGTTACTCCATATGAGATATGGTATAACAAGAGGCCCACATTTTCTTACATGAGAATTTGGGGTTGTCCTATTTATATAAAGTGGACAATGTCAGATAAGCTAGAAGCTAAGTTTGACCGATGTCTGTTTGTGGGATATCCAAAAGCATCAAATGGATATCAATTTTACCACCTCTTAGAACAAAAGGTTTTTGTTTCAAGACATGCTATCTTTTTATAGAGAGAATTCCTTCTAAAAGGAGATAGTGGGAGAAAAATTGAACTTGACGAAATTCAAGATACTCAAACATATATTGATCAACTGCCTGAACCTGAGCATGTTACTCATACAGATGATATAACAGCTCAACCTTCTGAAGCACAAAAGCTTCATAAGTCAAGTAGGATACGTACTGTTCTAGAGAGATATGGATTTCTCATTAGTGAAGAGAACGATGTATTGCTCATAGAAAATGGTGAGCCTACAACCTATGAAGAAGTTCTGAATAGTTCAGAATTTGACAAATGACTTCAAGCCATGAAGTCAGAAATGGATTCCAAGTATGAAAACCAAGTATGGACTTTGGTTGACGCACCTGAAGAAATAAATCCTATTGGGTGCAAGTAGATTTTCAAAAAGAAATTTAACATGGATGGTAATGTGATTACCTATAAAGCTAGACTTGTTGCTAAAGGTTATCGTCAAAGACAAGGAATTGACTACGATGAAACTTTTAGCCCAGTAGCTATGCTTAAATCCATAAAGATACTCATAGCCATTGCTACTCATTATGATTATGAGATATGGAAAATGGATGTGAAGACAACTTTCCTTAATGGAAATGTGACTGAGGATGTTTACATGACACAACCAAAGAGGTTTCATATCCAAAGAAGGCAAAAAGGTATGTAAGCTTCAAAGATCCATTTATGGATTAAAGCAAGCATCCAGTAGTTGGAATATTCGGTTTGATGAGACAATCAAACATTTTGGTATCTTACAAAATCCGGATGAACCTTGTGTTTACAAAAAGGTTAGTGGGAGTGCAATCATATTTCTTGTATTATATGTAGATGACATATTGTATTAGTGTGACACTTTTTCATGACCGTGAATATAAACATCAAATAATTACAGAACCGTTCACGCTTTGTTTCATGCGTTGCTTTACGGTTAGAAGTATTGAAGATTGCAGTTCAAGACCGTGACTCATTTTGTCACCATCGTGAAATTCATAAGTAACGCTCGTGACTATTTAATGTCACGATCGTGAACTGATTCGTATCCTTTGTGACTGCTAGAGCGCCTCTTCAACAAACCATGACTAGGACTATTCATGCTCATGATGGACGATTCATGGCCGTGAATATGTCGACTATAAAACAAAATTTTACGGTTTTTTCTCATTCTCAACCTTAAAAATTCTCTCAATTAAAGCTCTCATTCATTATCTCTCACAAAATCCGGCCTCCTCATATTCTTTTCCATCTATAAAATCCTTCAAAACTCCTTCTTTTTGAAAAATCACAATATCTTAAGGTTGTTCTCAAAATCCCTGGTTAGAAAATCACACTCCAAAATCCTTTTCCGAGATTACCAATGGAACCCAGCTCATCAAAAGGCACAAGGAGGAAATCCCATGGTCTGAGATACCACACAGACTACCTTCTCAACATTATTCTGAAGCATTGTCATCTGAGATATGTGGTTCTTAAGAAAAGGCCACTATTTTTGTCTCGTTCCTTGGAATGGATTATTGTCAGGACTCTCGAACTTGAGACAAGCATGATGGAACAATTACAAGCTTGTCATCTCAATAAATTTATGGATATTCATCGGCCAATGCTAAATGAACCAACTCTTGAGTTCTTTAGCACATTGCAAGTTTCTCCCACCGGAATAATTAAATTCCAACTTTGTAAGCATCTGAACACTCTCACAGCAGTGGAGTTTGGCACAATCTTCGAACTTCCCTCAGATGGTATTCTTACTGAAAGTGAGGTGGAATTCTATGCCAATCCGACATGGACTCATTTTGGGTTAGATTGTAGCTGGGATGTGAAGAAGACTAAGAGCACCCATCTTTGGTCTCCCGTGCATAAATATTTACATAGGTTTCCCACGTATAGTATCTTTGCAAGAGGCAATAGCAATGGTGCAATCCAAAAATCAGAGCTTTTCCTCCTGGAGATGGCACGAAGAGGTTTAACCGTGGCTCTATCTCACTGGTTTGCAAATCATCTTCTCTCAATTGCAACAAAGCCATCGGGAGATATCTTGATTAGTGGGTATGTGACTCACCTTGCAATTGAGCTCTGGTATATAAAGTTCGGTGAGCACAATTTCAACCTCATTCCAGCACATCCATGAAACCGGCTAGATGTTGAGTCCTTTATAAAGATGGGAGCAGTTGTTCGCATAATCTATGAGAATAATGTCTATTACCACTTCACCACTCCAACTGGTAAAATTGATTGGGAAGACCAAGATTTGGATGAATTCAAAGTTGGCTTCCAAGGTATCCAGTAAAGAAAATGAGCCCGATTCGAGACAGTGACCCTAGAGGTTGAGCAAGAGGTTGGTCAATCATTGGCCTCTACACCTAGCTTGGCCCAACAGGTTGCTGATCTTTTAGCACCTTGCTTTGACCTATTACAAACTTCCATCGATGAGAGGTTGGAAAACCTTAAAGACTTTATGGAATCTCGTATGGATAGCCTCAAGGTGGAAGTAGCATGCCTTAGAGATTGTTTTTCAGGCTTAAAGCCTAATTAGAGTCCTAGCTTTTCATGTTTTTGTTTATGTACTAGTTTCTATTTTTATGGATGCAGGACTTTAATTCACATTTTTAATCTTTGTAATTCCTCTATTTTGTATTAATATAATTACATCATTATCATTTTATGGTTTATTTTATTGATGACAAAAGGGGGAGAACCTAACAATATATGAATATATGCGAATGTGTTGTATAACATATACCTCACATATATTTTGCATATACTTAACTAGTTGAGAAAAAAATTCGATATACTTAGAATATACCTCACATATACTTTGTATATACTTAACTAGTTAAGGAAACAATTTGATATGTTTTGAATATACCTCGCATATACTTTGCATATACTTAACTAGTTAAGCAAACAATTTGATATACTTTGAATATACCTTGCACATACCTAACTAGATAGTAAAGATCCATGTTATACATCATTCAATTCTCGCACTCTATTATTTTTGTCTTAAGCATCTTTTGAGGGGGAGACTTCTCAAAAAGCACATATTGCTATATTATTCGTCACCATCAAAAAGAGGGAGATTGTTGAACCTTGAACGGTATTTTCATCATTTTGATGCTAACAAATAAAATAGCAATATTGTATTTAAAAATATGTGTTCTAAGTTTGTTAAACAGGATATGTTTTGAATAAAATATGATGCAAGAATGAAAGACAACTTTTGAAGATTAAAATAAGAAGAAATAACATGTTCACGCCCGTGACTACTTATGTCACACTCGTGATATAATTGAGCACCAACTCTCCAACATTCAAAGTTCATGGCCATTAAGGATCATACCAATCGTGAATGATCAAATCAGTCACGCCTGTGAAATAAAGACACACCCGTGAAACAACATGTCAAGTTTTTCCAGAGAGCTTCACTGCCAGAGTCACCACTTGATCCACGGCTTGAAATAGTGTTCATGCCTATGAAAGTATAAAGTCACGCTCGTGATCAAACACTTCAAGTTATTCCAGAAAGCTTCATGACCAAAGTCACCACTTGGACCATGACTTGGAAGAACATTCACGACCGTGACACATATAGTCACGCCCATGAATGAGGATAAAGAAACATGTCAGGAGTGAAGTTAAGATTTGGTTCAACAGCTATTTTCGCATTAAATGCACCCAAATGGTTATAATTCACTGAGGAAGTGTAAATGCAAGACATTTATGAATCCTAAGAAAAAGAACAACAATTACTTTGAATCTAAAATCTTGTTGTAGCCATTGTTCATTAATTACTTTCAACAAATCCTTTATTCTTTGTAAAAACCTATTTGCTCATAATTTCTGAGCATTATAGGTTGGTGACTGTTTTCATCGTAATCTATTACTCAATTGAGTTTGGGTGTATTGGGTTAAGATTGAAACACTTGTACGGGTTTATTGTGTGAGCCATAAAACACAAGGAATTGGTTTATTGTGTGAGCCATTAAAACACAAGGGATTTTCTGGGTTAGGTGTTAGCCATTGAGAGAAACACTATAGTTGAGAGTGAGCTTGTAAAACTCCATTGTAGCACTTAGTGTGTTAGTAAAACTCCCAATTGAATTTAGGGAGGGGAGTAGGGTTTGTTAATACCCGAACCTCTATAAATCTCATGTGTGATATCTTTTCATCTCTACTCTATTTAATTTTATTCCGCATTTAAAGTTAAGAAGTTTTTATAACCAATTCAACCCCCCTTCTTGGTTCATTGTTTGGGCAACATGTTAGTTATTGTCCCTGAGGCTCATTACTCTATTAGATATGTCATTGAAGACTATCAGTATGATTTCCACTTCATCCAGAGATTTCCGAGTAATGACCACAACAAGAGGCCATGGGTATACACTATTTCTATGAGGAGTGGTGAATCCTTTGTTTGTTACCCAATTACCTTCAAATACCTCAAGCTGTATCCAATTACCACCCTATGAACAACCTCCCTAAGGCAACAAGGAATAATGTCAAAATATAATATCAATATTCAAGATATCGTTGAGTACCTCAAGTTTAAGGATACTTGCACCATTGCTATGATGAGACTATCTTTGACATTTGAATAGATTATTCATATGATTGTCTCATAGCTGGTCATCCAATGTACTTAGCTACACTTAGCAAGCATCCACATGTTAACTCTAAACATCTAATGTTTATAGCTTATGAGATCTACTACTTGATCCATTCAAGGAGTGTAACATGTGCTAGTCTGTCTGGATTATTAATGTCCCGTCTCATTAATCCTATGACTAGGGATAATTTTGATACTAACATAATTACACATGATAAGAATCTCAATATCATGATCTTATCATGATTTCCTTCATGCTATGTTATGTATCAAGGACTTCATTCATTGATTTAAGATCACTTAACAATTCATATATAAAATGAACATCAAATTAATGAAAAAAGCCTTTTATTAATTAAACAAATTTGTACAATAAGTGCTAAAGGTGACTGTCTTTAGAGCACTACTACTAACAAGCTCCCAGTTGTATTAAAGCCAATTTCCTTTGTATTTAATTCCATAGACGAGTAGATAAGAATCATATTTCTTTTGGCGAATTGGCTTAATTAAAGGATCAGTAATATTTTGATCAGTGGACACTCTTTCTATCTTTACATCATTCCTGCCAATGATTTTTTTAATCAAATGGTTTCTTATGAGTACATGTTTGGATCTTTGATGAGACTATGGCTCATGTGCTTGTGCAATGACCCCATTATTATCACAATACAATTGTATTGGATCAATAATGTTGGGAACAACTCCAAGTTCTGTGATTAATTTCTTTATCTGAAGCTGCAATGTACTCTGCTTCAGTTGTGGAATTAGCAGTCGTTTCCTGTTTGGAACTCTTCCAACTAACTGCTCCACCATTTAGTGTGAACATATAACCTGACTGAGATTTTGAATACCACTCACAATAAGATCTCCATATACCAAGAATACATCCTTAGTCCTCCGTAAGTACTTAAGGATATTTTTGACAGCCACCTAATGACCCTTACCAGGGTTCGATTGGTATTTGCTCATGACACTCCGAGCATATGATACATCGGGTCTTATACATATCATAGCGTACATGATTGATTCTATAGCTGAAGCATATGGAATCAAACTCATGTGTGTCCTCTCATCTTGTGTCTTTGGACACAAAGACTTTGAGAGAGTAATCCCATAGGTCATGGGAATATATCCGCACTTAGAATGTTCCATGCTCAACCTTTTTAGCATCTTTTACATCTATCTCTATAGATCTTTATCCCTAAAATATATACTGCTTCTCCAAGGTCTTTCATAGAGAAATTCTTGGAAAACCAAATTTTGACTAATTGTAAGGCTGAGTCATCATTTCCCATTAACAATATGTCATCTATATATAACACAAGAAATACGATTGCACTCCCACTAACCTTCTTGTAACACAAGATCATTCGGATTTTGTAAGAAACCAAACTATTGATTGTCTCATCAAACCGAATACTCCAACTCTTAGATGCTTGCTATAATCCATAAATGGATCTTTGAAGCTTAGATACCTTTTTTCCATCTTTGGATATGAAGCCTTCTGGTTGTGTCATGTACACATCCTCAGTTAGATATCCATTAAGAAAAGTTGTCTTCACATCCATTTGTCATATCTCATAATCATAATGAGTAGTAATGGCTAGAAGTACCTTATGGATTTAAGCATAGCTACTGGACCAAAAGTTTCATCATAGTCAATTCCTTGACTTTGATGATAACCTTTAACAAAATGTCTAGCTTTATAGGTAATCACATTACCATCCATATCATTTTTCTTTTTGAAAACCCACTTGCATCCTATAGGCTTTATCCCTTCGGATGGGTCAACCAAAGTCCATACTTGGTTTTCATACATCGAATCCATTTCTGACTTCATGGCTTGAAGCCATTTGTTAGATTCTAAACTGTTCAGAACTTCTTCATAGGTTGTAGGCTCATCATTTTTTTATGAGCAATACGTTGTTCTGTTCACTAATGAGAAATCCATATCTCTCTGGAATAGTACGTATCCTACTTGACCTACGAAGCTCTTGTGCTTTAGAAGGTTGAGCTGTTATATCATCTGCATGAGTAACAAACTCAGGTTTAGGTAGTTGATCAGCATCTGTTGGAGCATCTTGAACTTCCTCAAGTTCAATTTTTCTCCCACTATCTCCTTTTATAAGGAATTCTCTCTCTAAAAAGATAGCATGTCCTGAAACGAAAACCTTTTGTTCCAAGGGGTGGTAAAATTGATATCCATATAATGCTTTTGGATATCCAACAAACAGACATCGGTCACACTTAACTTCTAGCTTATCTGACATTGTCCACTTCACATAAGCAGGACAACCCCAAATTCTCATGTAAGAAAATGTGGGCCTCTTGTTATACCATATCTCATATGGAGCAACATCAACTAACTTCGAAGGAACTCCATTTAATATATAAATGGCTATCTCTAGTGCATAACCCCAAAAAAATTTAGGTAGTTCCACAAAACTCATCATAGACCTTACCATGTCTAGCAAGGTTCAGTTTCTTCTTCAGCTACACCATTGTGTTGTGGTGTGTAAGGTGGATTCCATGGGGATAAAATCCCATTATCCCAAAAATAATCTAGAAACTCTTGGCTCAAGTATTCACCTTATCGATCTGATCGAAGTGTTTTAATAATTTTGCTAAGTTGTTTCTCTACTTCATTTTTGAATTCTTTAAACTTTTCAAAAGCTTCATATTTGTATCTCATAAGATACACGTACCCATATCATGGTTAGTTATCAATAAAAGTAATAAAGTAGATGAAACCACCTCTAGGCTGTGCAGACATTGGACCACATACATCTAAATGTATTAAGTCTAAAAGTCCATTTACACGTTCACCCTTTCCCTTAAAGGGTAATTTAGTCATCTTTCCTAATAAGCAAGATTCACATATGTCATATGATTCATATTCAAATGACCCCAAACTCCCACTTTTGTGTAGCTTAGCCATGCGCTTCTCACTTATGTGACTAAGGCGATAATGTCGTAAGTAAGATGATTTTAACATATCTTGTTTTTGCCTTTTCTTATCATTGATGTTTAACATTGGATTTGACATATCTAATATGTATATTCCATTGCATAATATACCATTAGCATAAAGAAATCCATTCAACATAATAGAACAACAATTGTTACTAAAAGCTAAAAGGAAACCATCTTTATTTAGACTTGAAACAGAAATAATGTTTTTAGTCAAAGCGGGTACATAATAGCAATTATCCAAATTTAACTTAAGTCTACTAGGGAGGGTCAATACATATGTTCCTACCTCTAATGCAACAACCCTTGCTTCATTTCCAACACATAGGTCTGACTCTCCCTTATTGAGCTTTCTACTGTTCCTTAGGCCCTGCATATCAGTGCATATGCGTGAGCCACAACCGGTATCTAATACCTATATATTATTATCGGAAACAATATTAATTTCAATGAAAAAAATACCTAAAGTAGTTGGGGCATCAGATGCCTTCTTCTTCAAGGACTCCAAGTAATCCTTGCAATTTCTCTTGCACTCATTTATACATTTTAAAACCAATCTTGAGTAACTATACATGTACATTCATATAAGTCCAAAATGTGGATGTCATTATCTCATATTTGTGTGGAATGCAAGGAGAGAAAGTGATGAGGCTTGGCCAGTGACCTATGCTCCATGTCTTCTATATGCCACTCAAAATAAGCTATCAATTTTCTTTACATAAAAAATAATACAAATTAATGAGTTGCGGCTCAGTAAGAATAATTATCAAACAAGCTTTAAAGTACCAAGCAACTCATAGTAACATATCACAACCAATGCATATTATGCATTCCATTTCATTCACTAGTTGAAGCATATAATCATTACTCTTTTCATATGGACTTGCTTTGCTTATTTCATTTTGTTATGACAGAGTTAAATAGACATTTTCCTGAGTTTCCATGTGAACATTTGCATTTGCTAGCTAGCTTAGTCATTTGTTTCATTTGCACATTTTTTGGGCCATAGTCCTATTCTTTTGCTTTACAATATCGATTAACTAGTCATAACGCCTTTTTAGTCCATATGCATATGCATTTGCAACTAAGCATTCATCAATCATTGTATCTTTATCAAATATACCATACATATATCACATATATACCACATAAGCCATGCATATACTTCACATATACTATACATAAACCATGTGTATATCACATATGCCAAACATATATTGCAAATATACCACTTATATGTACCACATATGTCACAAATTATCCATCATCTCATTATCAAGATCAAATCATGACACTCATATGAATCACATAACCATAAATCATCTCACATATCACATAGTAAGGAATATTCATATGCACTAAAGAAATCGTTTGATAACTATACTCACCTTTCTCCTTTGATTCTGACCCTTAACTTATTATCTATCCTCTCCTTGTAGATCTCCAATTTTTTGTGAGGCTAATATGAAAATATAATTGAATGAACTCATGATTAGGGAAGGTTAATATGGTTTAAACAATTTAATGTGCTTAGTTCATATAGATAGTTAGGATTTTTCCTATGAGGCAGTGTAACCTTATGGGACTAATTACCAATAACATATTTGACCAATATGTATGATTCTTGCATCTAATTAAATTTAACATATAATTATATAACATAGTAAAATTTATGAGCAATTTGAGGATTGTACAATTTTTGGTGGAATTTCCAATTGTGTTATGTTTTCTGCCCTGTTTCAGCCCTTTGGCAATTTTAGGGTATCAATTTTGGTCCTTCATATATTACAATATGTAATTCAGATTATAATGAAACTTGGCATACACTTTGATGGGTTAAAATGGAACATTTGTTTTATGTTTACAACTTTTATTAATTATGTATCTAAGGTCCTCAAATTATAAGAAATATTTCACTGGTCCATAACAGAGTTGGCTTCCAGACCAGTATGACTAAGTTTAAATTAGTACCAAATTTTAGCTAAGACATATACCTATAATTTTCATGTTTTGATAATTTACATAATCCATCTCTAAGGAGCTCAAAATGGTGAAACAAGTTGCTGGATCTACATAGGGCACTAAATAGGCAGCTCAACTATGGAACAGTCATGGTTCATTCACCAAAACTCAACATCCACAAGACATATGAAAATTAAATTTGCTATACATATATCTACAACTTTAATGTTTTGTGCTCTCTAAAATACACACTCTATCATATTCAAAACCAATGAATACAGTAGCTAACTCAATTAGGGTTCACACTCAGACCAGTTCAAATAAGATGTCAATATATGTTCATATACAACAAATATTGAAAAACTATTTACATATCCATAAATATAAGACATAAAGGAACAACTTTCATATTTTAAACTTTAATAGAATTAGTTTCTATTGGTATCAGAATCGAGGTGCAAAACACTATTGCAATTTAACCCTAACAGCTCAAACAACACTAGAATAATGAAGAGAATATTACTTACCAAGAACGAACTTCAAAGGGATGAATTTGCTGCAAATGTTAAGTGAAATAAGGAAGAAAAGAAGGTTAGAAAGGTGGAAGAAGAAGAAGAGATGAATCTAAAGTGCGAGAGGCAAAATGGTGATGAGGAAGATAAGGTCCACCTCCACCTCCTCACTTTTGTGACTTTCCTTTTTTTTTCCTTCCTTTTTGTTTTTATTTTGTTTCCTTTCATTTTTATTCATTAATTCAATATAATAATTTTTATTCACATAAATTTCAATTTCATGTCATCCTCAACCAAATTATAAAATGGACACGTGCAATTTAGCACAATTGCAAAATACTCAGACATGTAGCTAGTGTGTGTCATGAAATTGTCCCTATAAAAAACATATAAAATGCATATGTTCAAATGAAATATAATCAAATGCATATGTCCAAATGAACTACATGTAAAAATGCACATGAGGGAAGTCAAGGATGTTACAATTCTCCCCTCATTTTCAAAATTTTGTCCTCAAAATTTAATACTTGGAAATAGGTGTGGATATTGCCTTTTCATATTTTCTTCTATTTTTCATGTTGCCTCTTCTTACGAATGGTTTCTCCATAATACCTTAACAAAAGGTATTTCTCGATTTCTCGGTTGTTTAGTCTTGTATCTAATGATTTTCAAAGGTTCTTCAACATAATTCATGTCATTTGCAATTTCAATGGCTTGATCCTTAAGCACATATATGAGGTCTGATCTGTATCTTCTAAGCATGCTCACATGAAACACATTATGAATATGAGTCATCTCAGGTGGTAAAGCCAACATATACGTTAGTGGACCAGCCTTCTCAAGGATTTCATAAAGTCTCTATGTACCTTCGCTTAATTTACCTCTCTTGCCAAATTGAGTTACTCCTTTCCATGGAGATACTCATAGAAACACTTTCTCACCCAATTCGTATTTCATTTTCCTTCTATGTTGATCAACTTAACTTTTCTTTCTGTCTTGTGCTGCCATTAGCTTGTTCTTGACAATCTTAATTTTATCCACTGTGTCTTGTACTATCTTTGGCCCTTCTAATGCTCGTGCTCCTTTTTCATCCCAAATGATAGGGCTTCTACACTTTCTACCATACAATGCCTCATATGGTAACATCTAGATACTGCTATAATACTCTTTCTTGTAAGCAAATTCGATCAATGCTATATATTCATCCCATGCACCTCTGAATTCCATAGAACATGCTCTAAGCATTTCTTCTAATGTCTGTATAGTCCTTTCTGATTGTTCATCAGTTTATAGGTGGAATGTAGTATTGAAGTACAATTTTGTTCCCAATGCATCTTGTAGACTTACCCAAAAATGTGAAGTAAACCATGGATCTCTATCAGACACAATAGACACTAGAATACCATGTAATCTGACTATCTCATTCACATATAATTTTTCCAAACTCTCGAGTGTACACCCCCTCTAATAGGTAGAAAATGTGCTGACTTGGTTAATCTATCAATAATTACCCATATTGCATCATTTTTCCATGGAGTTCTTGGCAATCCATAAACAAAATCCATCATTATTTTCTCCCATTTCCATTCAAGCATTGGCAATGGATCTACCTTACCAACTATTGTCTGGTGTTCAATCTTAATCTGCTATCATGTTAATCATTTAGAAACATATTCTACAATGTCTTTCTTCATTCTTGAACACCAGTAATGAGGTCTTAAGCTATGATACATCTTAGTCATCCCTGGGTGCATTGCATAGGGTGCATTATGTGGCTCTTCCATTATTTCTTAGCACAAATTATCAATGTCTAGAACACATATGTTCAACTTCAACATCAGTGTATCATCCTGCAAATAAAACTTTCTATTGTTTCCCTACTTACCATCTCAATTTTCTTACACAATTGAGGATCTCTACCTTGTGCTTCTTTGATCATCTCCTTTAGTGTAGGTCTGACTTGAAGAATAGCAATCAATGATCCTCCATCACGCATATTTAATTCAACATTCATATATCGTAATTGAATCAAATATGGAAAAGAGGATGCTTGCAAGTGATCTACACTGCTACTGGACTTCTTGCTTAATGCATCTGCTACCATGATATTCAATTGTGCAGTTATAATCCTTTAAGTTTTTGTCCATTTCAAAAATATAAATATTACCAGTGACTATTTCAAGAGTATCAACTACCTCCTACCCAGTCATGGAAAATACTATAGCCTGTGCAGGGGGTTTAAAACTTTGACCTTCAGATTGATCACTCCTCTTCCTATTGTACCAGTTCTGCCCCTGCCTCTGCCTCTGCCCTGTGTCCCACTAGTAGGGTAGACCCTCGGTGCCTCAATCATAGTCTTAGATACTCCTCTACCTCTACTAGTCTCTGCTACTTTGGCTTTTTTCGAACAGTCTCTATACATATGCTCCATTGACCCAGAGAAATAACAGGCTCCTATGAGCCTTCTGCATTTGCCTGTATCTTGTCTACCACAATGAGTACATGTAGGCTTTTGTTCAGCATATTGGCTCTGCCCTCTGCCCGAATAAAAAGAAGTCATAGCAAGACCTCTAGAGCTTAAGTATCCACCTCTGTTTCCAGACTATGCTAGCATATATCTACCTCTCTTTCCCAACCTTCTGCTAGACTCTCTAGAAAACTCACGTACTGCCTTTTAATTTGTTGTTCTCTAGCTTCTTTCATTAACCTTTCAGCTTTAATTGCAGCAACTCTAACTCTGGTATAGTTATCGAGATCAGTAGTTGTGATTCTATTTTTGATCTCATATTTGAGGCCCTCCTCAATCTTCCTTCATTTGTCTCTTTCAGTAGAGACCATGAATGTGGCATAGTGGGAAAGTTTATTGAATTGCACCTTATAATCAGCAATAGACATGTTCCCTTAATTTTAGATTTAGGAATTCTTTTCTCTTCTCAACTTTATATGCATCAAGCATTTAATTATTCTAAAATTCCCAAAGGAAATCATTCAACGTCAAGACTGGTGGTTGGGCATCACTATCTAGGATTGTCTCCCACCATTCATAGGCATTGCCTTGAAGTAAGGATACTGCATAATCAAATTTCTCCTCTAGTGTGCATTTCATCATATTTAGTACCCTCTATGCTCTTTTAAGCCATGTTTCTGCTTCTGTTGTGTCTTTTATGCCATTGAAATCAACTGCACCTTATTTTCTTAACTTGTCATAACGTCTTTCCCTATATATTTCAAGCCTCTGTACTTTCTATTTTAAGTTTTCATAGGTTACTTCTACATGTGATGATTATGATGCATGTATTGGAGCCCTAGTCCCTAGTGCTGGTTGATCTCTATGTAAATGAGGTGATGCCTCATAAGAATGCATTTAGGCCAACCTTTCCCTCCTTGGTGAATCATGTCCTATGATGGCCTTAAAATTCATAGAATTATATCACTACATAATGTTCAACACATAGGATGCACATGTTATCATGATCTTATGCAAATCCATTTTCTCATAGAACCTATCCCTACTCTAATACCAAAAATGTAACATCATATCCCATAAACCTTATACATTTAAGTATAACTTATCCCTGCGTCAAATAATAACATATGGCACACAAACAAGACATAAGATCCTATTAACAGTGATAGTAAAACAAATTTCTATCATCACTACCATATCATCATTCAATAAATCTGCAAATCAACATATCTCACATATATTAAAAATTAAACTTTACATATGAAAGATTATGAGTTGCACTCATTTATACATTTTAAAACCAATCTTGAGTAATTATACATGTACATTCATATAAGTCCAAAATTTAGATGTCATATAGATAATATTAAAATTGAAGCAAATAATCATTACTCTTTACATATGAACATGTTTTGCTTATTTCATTTTGTTATGGCAAAGTTAAACAGACATTGTCCCAAGTTTCCATGTGAACATTTTCATTTTCAAGCTAACTTGGTCATTTTTTTTATTTGTACTTTTGTTGGGCCATAGGCCTCTTCTTTTGCTTTACAATATCTATTAACTATTCACAACACCTTTAGTCCATATGCATATGCATTTGTAACTAAGCATTCATCAATCATTGTATCTTTATCACAAATACCATACATATATCACATATATACCATATAAGCCACACATATACTTCATATATACTATACATAAACCATGTATATATCACATATGCCAAACATATATCGCAAATATACTACATATATACCACTTATATGTACCACATATGTCACAAATTATCCATCATCTCATTATCAAGATCAAATCATGACAATCATATGAATCACATAACCATAAATCATCTCACATATCACATAGTAAACAATATTCATATGCACTAAAGAAATCGTTTGATAATTATACTCACTTTTCTCCTTTGATTCTGACTCTTAACTTATTGTCTATCCCTTCCTTATGGATCTCTAATTTTCTGTGAGCCTAATATGAAAACATAATTGATTAACTCATGATTAGGGAAGGTTAATGTGGTTGAAAGAAGTTAATGTGCATAGTTCATATAGATGATTTTTCTTATGAGACAGTGTAACCTCATGGAACAAATTAGCAAATAACTTTTTTCTATACTTGACCAATCAATTTGATTCTTACTTCTTATTAAATTTAACATATAATTATATAACATAGTAAAATATCAAAGCAATTGGATCATTGAATAGTATTTGGCGGAATTTCCAATTGTGTTCTATTTTCTACCCTATTTTTGCCCTTTGGTAGTTTTAGAGTACCAACTTTGGTCCTTCATATCTTAAAATATGTAAGCTAGATTATAATGAAACTTGGCAAAAACTTAGATAGTTTAACATGGAAAATGTTTTATGTTTAAAACTTTTATTAATTTTGCATCTAAGGTCTTCAAATTATAAGAAATATTTCCCTAGTTCAGAATAGAGTTGGCTTTCAAACCAATATGACTTGTGAAGGCCATATCTTACTCTATAAATAACATATTAAGTTTAATTGAGTACAAAATTTAGCTAAGACATATACCTATAACTATCATGTTTTGATAATTTACATATTCCATCTCTAAGGAACTCAAAATGGCAAAACAAATTATTGGATCTGCCTTGGGCACTAAGCAGCCAGCTCAACTATGACCATAGCTCAACATACACAAGAAATATGAACATTAAATTTGTTATAAATATATATAACACATATATCTACAACTTTAATATTTTGATCTTCCTAAAATATAGGCTTTATCATATTCAAAACCAACATATACAGTAGCTAACCAAGCTAGGTTTCACACCTGGACCAGTTCCAATAAGATAAAAATATGTTTTAATATAAAACAAATCTTGAAAAATGATTTATATACTATAAATCTAAGACATAAAGGAACAACTTTCATGTTTTAAACTTTTGTACAATTAGTTTCTATTGGTATGAAAATCAGAGTGAAAGACGTTGCTGCAACTTAACCCTAATAGCTCCAACAACACTAAAACGATGGAGAGAATATTTCCTACCAAGAATGAACATGACGTGGATGAATTTGCTGTAAAACTTATGTGAAATAAGGAAGAAAAGAATGCTGAAATATTGGAAGAAGAAGAAAAAATGAAACTGAAGTGAGGGAGGCAGAATGGTGAGGAGGAAGATAAAGTCCACCTCCACCTCCTCACTTTTGTCATTATCCCCTTTTTATTTTTTTTCCTTCCTTTTTGTTTTTCTTTTGTTTCTTTTCATTTTTCTTCATTAATTTAATCTAATAATTTTTATTCACATAAATTTCAATTTCATGTCATCCTCAACTAAATTATAAAATGGACATGTGCAATTCAGCATAATTGCAAAATACCCAGACATGTAACTAGTGCATGTCGTGAACTTGTCCCTATAAAAATACATATAAAATGCATGTGTTCAAGTGAAATATATGCAAATGCATATGTCCAAATGAAATGCATGTAAAAATGCATATGTGGGAAGTCGATGATATTACAATTCTTCCCTCATTTTAAAAATTTCATCCTCGAAATTTAATACCTGGAAATAGGTGTGGATATTGCCTTTTCATATTTTCTTCTATTTCCCATGTTGCCTCTTCTTGTGAATGGTTTCTCCATAATACCTTAGCTAAGGGTATTTCTCGATTTCTCAGTTGTTTAGTCTTGTTTCCGATGATTTCCACTAGTTCTTTCACATAATTCGTGTCATCTACAATTTTAATAGCATGTTCCTTAAGCACATGTGTGGGGTATGATTTGTATCTTCTAAACATGTTCACATGAAACACATTATGAATCTGACTCATCTCTGGTGGTAAAGCCAACCTATACACCAGTGAACCAACCTTCTTAAAGATTTCATAAGGCCCTATGTACCTTGGGATTAAACCCTTCTTACCAAATCGAATTACCCCTTTCCATGGAGATACTCGCAGAAACACTTTCTCACCCTACTCATATATATATATATATATATATATATATTAATCAAAATAATTTCAATTATATAAGCAAGTATTACGAAACATTGTGATAAAATACAAATAATTTTAACTCCTTTTAAAATCACTTTAGTTGCATCATGACCATGACGATTATTTCAAAATCCATATAAAAAATATGAGAAGAGAAAGTAAAAATAAAATATCATCACATAAAAATAATGTTTTGGACTCCAAATAGCCTCAAAGTTTACAACTATATCCCAAAGAGAAATACAAGTATTTTTTTAAAACATGAAATTAAAACAAATGACATCTTGGTGTATCAGCTACACCCAACATGATTTTTTCCTTCTACTTTTCCTTTAAGCTCTCATTCTTTGTCAGTAACCATCTATCCGACTCCAACTCCAACCCACATGTGAGAAACACTCACACGTTATGCAATTTGTGCCTAGTGGTACTTATGTATATAATAGAAACATCTGTATATACTCTAAAGTTTCGCATTTGCATAACTTCTTCACTATGCTAAATCGTTATCTTGCATTGACCACACTTAACATACTTAAGTTCACAATACGTTCTTCTACAAAGATAAATACACATCAACATATGTTCAATACGTGTGTAACCTACCGTATATATTCTATATGCTCACACTATTAGGCTTTGAAGAATGAATCATATTCATAAATGCAACGGAAAAATAAAATTTTCACAAGCCGAAACAAAAGATCATACTTGTGACATTAAAACTAATTTATATAAATGTAAATATTAGAAATTATACCTTGTAATTTCTTATTTGTTCTTCAAATCTTCACTTTGTTGGGTTGTAGCAAACCACAACAATCCACACTAGGATGTCTCTAATGATAATCCACGTGAAGAATGAAGAAGAAACTATTAAGAGAAATGGTTTGAACAAATTCAAAGTGCTAGCTTTGAAAATGTTCTTGAGAGAATTTTGTTGTCTTAGAAATATTTTTTTCACACAAATATTTTCATGTCTATTTTTTGCCATTTGATGTCTTTTTTATTTGAATTAAATTCAAAGAAAAGATGAAAAGTAAAAAATGGAGAAAAGGAAAATGAATGAATAGTAATTGGCCATAATTGGCCTAATTAAGGCCAAAATCTGCCGTTGGCCAACGGGTGGGAGGCGACAGCGCGCTGGACCTGCTGCTGGGTAGCCCAACTGGCCTGCTTGGCTGGCCAGTAGCCTGCCTAGCCTGCGCAGGCCCGTGACCCTTCCGAACAATTTTTCCGTGCGATCTCATCGCGATCCATACCAAAATAATTCTCTCATATTTTGGATCCTATCCAAGACCATTTTACTCATTATCCATATATTCAATGCATGTGACCCATTAGGTTCCCGGTTATGTTGGCCACTTAAATTAACAATTAATTTAAGCAAGTGATAAGCGGTATCTAGCAACACATCATGATCGCCAGTTGATCGAAAAGTCAATGGTTTGACTACGAACCTTTCAATAGACAATTTCCGTGCAATTATTCCTTTCACCATTCTATACCCCACTTGGTTCAGAGTATGGACATGTGTCAACTCCCACTAGACTGACTACATCATCTCTAGTCCAAGTAATATTAGTTCTTGTCCTTAAGGCTCATTACTATATTAGATAAGTCATTGAAGAATATCATTATGACATTTCCACTCCGGCCAGAGATTCCCGAGTAATGACCACGACAAGGGGCTATGGGTATACACTCCTTCTATCAAGAGTGGTGAATCCTTTATTGGTTTCCCAATTACCTTCAAATACCTCAAGCTGTATCAAATCACCACCCTATGAGCAACCTCCCTGAGGCAACAAGGAATAATGTCAAAATACATAATTAATATTCAAGATATCCTTTAGTACCTCAAGTCTAAGGATACTTGCGCCATTGCTATGATGAGACTATCATTTAAATTTGAGTAGATTATCCATATGATTGTCTCATATTTGGTCATCCAATGTACTTAGCTACACTTAGCAAGCATCCACATGTTAACTCTAAACATCTCATGTTTATAGATTATGAGATCTACTACTCGATCCAATCAAGGAGTGTAACATGTGCTAATCTGTCTATATTAATAATGTCCCATCTCATTAATCCTATGACTAGGGATAATTTTCATACTAACATAATTACACATGATAAGAATATAAATATCATGATCTCATCATGATTTTCTTCATGCTATGTTATGTATCAAGTACTTCATAAATTGATTTAAGATCACTTATCAATTCATATATCAAACGAACATCAAATTAATGAAAAATCCTTTTATTAATCAAGTAAATTTGTATAATAAATGTTAAAGGTGATTGCTTTTAGAGCACTTCTCTAAAAAGCTCCCACTTGCATTAAAGCCAATCGCCTTTGTATTTAATTCCATAGGCGAGTACATGATAATCATATTTCTTTTGGGGAAGTGGCTTAGTTAAAGGATCAACAATATTCTGATCAGTGGGCACTCTTTCTATCTTTACATCATTCCTACCAATGATTTCTCTAATCAAATGGTATCTTCTGAGTATATGTTTGGATCTCGAATGAGATCGTGGCTCCTTTGCTTGCGCAATGGCTCCAATATTATCACAATACAATTGTATCGAATCAATAATGTTGGGAACCACTCCAAGTTCTGTGATGAATTTCTTTATCCAAACTGCTTCCTTTGCTTCTTTAGAAGCTGCAATGTACTATGCTTCGGTTGTGGAATCAGCAGTCGTTTCCTATTTGGAACTCTTCCAACTAACTGCTCCACCATTTAATGTGAATATATAACCTGACTGAGATTTTGAGTCATCCTTGTCAGATTGGAAGCTGGCTTCAGTATACCTGCTCACAATAAGATCTCCATCTCTATATACCAAGAATACATCCTTAGTTCTTCTTAAGTACTTAAAGATATTCTTGACAGCCACCCAATGATCCTCACCAAGGTTCGATTGGTATCTTCTCATGACACTTAAAGATATTCCAACTCCTGGATGCTTGCTTTAATCTATAAATGGATCTTTGAAGCTTACATACCTTTTTGCCATCTTTGGATAAGAAGCCTTCTGGTTGTGTCATGTACACATCCTCAGTCATATTTCCATTAAGGAAAAATGTCTTCACATCCATTTTCCATATCTCATAATCATAATGAGTAGCAATGGCTAGAGTATCCTTATGGATTTAAGAATAGCTATTGGGCTAAAAGTTTCATCATAGTCAATTCTTTGTCTTTGACGATAACCTTTAGTAACAAGTCTAGTTTTATAGGTAATCACATTACCATCCATGTCAGTTTTCTTTTTGAAAACCCATTTGCACCCTATAGGCTTTATTCCTTTGGGTGGGCAACCAAAGTCCATACTTGGTTTTCATAGATGGAATCCATTTCTGACTTCATGGCTTGAAGAAATTTGTCAGATTCTAAACTATTCAGAACTTCTTCATAGGTTGTAGGCTCATCATTTTCTATGAGCAATATGTCGTTCTATTCACTAATGAGAAATCCATATCTCTCTGGAACAGTACATATCCTACTTGACCTACGAAGCTCTTGTGCTTCAGAAGGTTGAGCTATATATTATTTGTATGTGTAACAAGCTCAGGTTCAGCAGTTGATCAGCATCTATTTAAGCATCTTGAACTTACTCAAGTTCAATTTGGCTCCCACTATCTCCTTTTAGAAGGAATTCTCTCTCTAAAAAGATAGCATGTCTTGAAAAAAAACCTTTTGTTTCAAAGGGTGGAGAAATTGATATCCATGTGATGCTTTTGCATATCCCACAAACAGACATCGGTCAGACTTAGCTTCTAGCTTATCTGACATTGTCTGCTTCACATAAGTAGGACAACCCCAAATTCTCATGTAAGAAAATGTGGGCCTTTTATTATACCATATCTCATATGGAGTAACATCAACTGACTTTGAAGGAACACCATTTAATATATAAATGGCAGTCTCAAGTGCACAACCCCAAAAGGATTTAGGTAGTTCCGCAAAACTCATCATAGACCTTACCATGTCTAACAAGGTTTGATTTCTTCTCTTAGCCACACCATTGTGTTGTGGCGTGTAAGGTGGAGTCCATTGAGATAAAATCCCATTATCCCTAAGATAATCTAGAAAATTTTGCTTAAGTATTCACCTCCTCGATCTGATTGAAATATTTTAATACTTTTGCCAAGTTGTTTCTGTACTTCTTTTTTGAATTCTTTGAACTTTTCAAAAACTTCAGATTTGTATCTCATAAGATACACCTACCCTTATCATGAGTACACATCGGTAAAAGTAATGAAGTAGATGAAACCACCTCTGGCATGTGTAGACATTGGACCACATACATCTAAATGTATTAAGTCTAAAAGTCCATTAGCACATTCATCCTTTCCCTTAAAGGGTAATTTAGTCATCTTGGCTAATAAGCAAGATTCGTATGTGTCATATGATTCATAATCAAATGACCCCAAACTCCCACTTTTGTGTAGCTTAGCCATGCGCTTCTCACTTATATGACCAAGGCGACAATGCCATAAGTAAGATGATTCCAACATATCTTGTTTTTGTCTTTTATTATCATTGATGTTTAACATTGGATTTGACATATCTAATATGTATATTCCATTGCATAATATACCATTAGCATAAAGAAATCCATTCAACATAATAGAACAACAGTTTTTACTGAAAGGTAAAAGGAAACCATCTTTATTTAGACTTGAAACAGAAATAATGTTTTTAGTCAAAACGAGTACATAATAGCAATTATCCAAATTTAACATAAGCCCACTAGGGAGGGTGAATACATATGTTCCTACAGCTAATACAACAACCCTTGCTCCATTTCCAACACGTAGGTCTGACTCTCCCTTATTGAGTTGTCTACTGTTCGTTAGGCCCTGCATATCAGTGCATATGTGAGAGCCACAACCGGTATCTAATAATCATATATTATTATCGGAAACAGTATTAATGTCAATGACAAAAATACCTAAACTAGATGGGGCATCAGATGACTTCTTCTTCA
Source organism: Triadica sebifera (assembly GCA_023653625.1). NCBI lineage: Eukaryota > Viridiplantae > Streptophyta > Magnoliopsida > Malpighiales > Euphorbiaceae > Triadica > Triadica sebifera. The sequence continues at coordinate 8,955,916 of CM042898.1, read as the reverse complement.
AAGACTCCAGGTAAGCCTTGCAATTTCTCTTCCAATGGCCATCCTTGCCACAATGGAAGCATGTCCCCTTTGGAGCAATCTCCTTGGCCTTCTTCTTGGCCACACCTCCCTTAGGCTTCATGGACTTCTTCTTTTTCTTAAGGTTCTTATTTTTAGAACTTGAAGAGTCCACCAGCATTACAGCCTTACTATCCTTCTTGAGAGATGGTTCAAGTATTTTGGTTCGGGAATAGTGGTGGAGATTTGGTTCATCCTATAGTTAAGCACAAAATGTGAATAACTATCAGAAAAACCGGTTAGAATTAAGTCAATACTTAATTCATGGTCCATCACAAATCCCAAGGTGGACAACCTCTCAATATAGCCATTCATCTTCAATGCATATTGCATTTGAGATGTCCCCTTAACCATCTTAGTGCGGAAGAGCAACCTCAAAGTTTCGAACCTTTCAGAACGTGCTTGCTCATCCAAAAGCTCTCTTAGATGGAATACTATGGAATTAGCATCCATAGCCTCATGCTGCTTTTGCAACTCAACTAACATAGTAGCAAGCATAATGCAGCTTGCCATCTCACTATCATCAAGATGCTTTTGATATGCCTTTTGAACATCTGCAGAAGCATTAGCAGTAGGGGGATTAGGGAGTGCCTCATTTATGATATAGCCAATCTTTTCGGATTTGTGAACTATTCTGAGATTCCTTAGCCAATCCAAAAAATTAGGCCCAGTCAACTTATTTGATTCCATTAGCGATCGCAAATTTACACTTGTCATGATGATGATTCTAGCAACCTAGATGTAAAATAGAACATGTTAGAATGTACATAAAATGCATGTTTATTAGGTCTTTAATAAATCGCATTATGGCTCCCACTATTTTATTGCGAATCGATAGCCCTCATTATGAATCCGAAAGAACTTATATGAAAGTTCTCTCGGTCGATATCTAACTAGCTAAGAATAACCTTAAGGTAACTCAACAAGCTATCCTTAGTTTGGTTGTTAGGTATCTAGTCCATACCAATTGCATTATTCATGCAACTATCGAATCTTGTGTTATCAACTTATTGATGTGTGCACGTACATTAGGCTATCAACTCTTGATATGTGTACATCTCATGTATAGAAATCCAACTTTACCTCCAATACACATTAATCTTGGCGCAAATCCAACAAGTTAATAATATTGGTTAAGTCTAACCCATTAATCATGAAATCTAATTTCAATGGATTGAACATATTCTTATAGAATGAGCTTGAGGCAACTCAACAACCCTACCTCTAGAAGAACTCTGGTTCTCCCCATATTAATGGAAGGCATAAGACTTAATTGTTTATTTAGTGAGGGATTTCTTTGTTAAGTCTCATCAAGTTATTATTTCATGTTTTTATATATCATACATTCATCACATAGATATATAAAGATAGTTACATTAACTATATGGCATGATTATGGACATACTAAAGTCAATCTCTTGAGCCAAAGAGAAATCGACTAGGTCTTACCTAGGTATATGCATGAATTTACAACCCAAAATAGAAATCAAATTCCTATTTCTAAGTCCTCTTGTTTATGGTACCACCTCTCTTGCTTCTTGCTCTTTTGTATCTTCATTCTATCCTAATCCTATGAATCTAATTACATATTTCAAATTCTAGAAAATCTCAATTTACATTTGAAGGGAGTAAGATGAGAAGAGAAATACATAAGAAAAAAAGAGAGGTAGGGACACGCAGGCCCTATTTACCATAAAACAAAGCAATTCCATGCATGCTCAATCACATTGGGCCTAAGTCCATAATCATCCATCATGCCTTTTCATACACCCCTAACATGCATTCTCTAATGAACGAAATAAAAATGACAATTTTAGATTTCAATTTGTAAATCGATTCAACGCTTGAACCGAAATTGCCTACTTGTATTCTTTCGGTTAATTTAATTTTGTATGTCATTTTACAGTGGAATTTAATATTAATCAAATTAAATTAAATTATATATATCTATAATTAATTCAAAATTAATTCTCCATAAAATCAGAATATTATGATGTTAAAATTAAACAATTTATTTTTAATATACATATCAATTTCTAGTCATACTAGAATTACAATTGCACAACTTAAATTAATTCAAAATTAATTTCTAAAAATTCTAAAATTTTCCAAAATTTCAAATCATCATTCTAATCATCTTTAGGTCAGCTCAAGGTCATCCAAATATTTTTGGCACAAGCCAAAATTACTAAGACAAGCAAACTAACATACTTAGATGCTCAAAATGACTAATTCGATATCTAGAATTTTTTAAAATTTCCAATGCTCGAAAAATAATTTTAGCATGCATCTAACATAAAAATAACATATTTTTAATCCCATAAAAATTATTTCAAGGTTCTGGAAATAAAATAAACATATACAAAAAAAACAAACAAAACAGCTCCATCGAGTATGCGTAAACAGTCCCCTTTTTGTGTTTGTTTGAAAATTTAATTAAAAATATTTTTAATTAATTATTGGACACTTACAAATGCATAAAAATATTCTCAATATGTATAAATAAATTTTTCATAATCAAATTACAAGAAAAATATAACCAGACACATCAATTAAGCCAAATAACAACACATGTTCATAAACAAGGCAATTTTAGGCATTTTTGAAATAAATCCGAAATTAATTATTTGAATCACATTCAAATCATTTTTAAATCAAAATAATTATCCTTAATCATCCCATGATTATATTAGAGAAAGCAAAATGTATGAAACATATTTTACAAATTAATTTCAATTTTTCAAAAACTAATGATCCAAAATAATCGAAACCATGCAATCCCATTGCACTTTCAATTAAAATTAATTTTAATTGACACAAGGAGGCTCTGATACCAATGTTGGGCTTTGAAGAATGAATCATATTCTTAAACGCAGTGGAAAAATAAAATTTTCAAAAGCCGAAACAAAATATCATACTTGTGCCATTAAAACTAATTTATATAAATATAAAGATTAGAAATTATACCTTATAATTTCTTATTTGTTCTTCAAATCTTGACTTTGTTGGGTTGTAGGAAACCACAACAATCTACACTGGGATGTCTCTAATGATAATCCACCCAAAGAATGAAAAAGAAACTATTAAGAGAAATGGTTTGAATAAATTCAAAGTGCTAGCTTTGAAAGTGTTCTTGAGATAATTTTGTTGTCTTAAAAATATTTTTTCACAAAACATATTTTCATGTCTATTTTCATTCACTTGATGTCTTTTCTATTTGAATCAAATTCAAAAAAAATATGAAAAGTCAAAAATGGAGAAAAGGGAAATGAATGAATAGTAATTGATCAAAATTGGCCTAATTAAGGCCAAAATATGTCGTTGGCCAACGGGTGGGAGGCAGAACCGCGTTGGGCCTGCTGCGGGCTACTGCTGGGCACCCTAGCTGGCCCATTAGGCGGGCTAGCAGACTACCTAGCCCGCACGGGTCCGTGACCCTTCCAAATGATTTTTCTGTGTGATCTCATCGCGATCCATTCCGAAATAATTCTCTCATATTTTGGATCCTATCCAAGACCATTTTACTCATTCTCCATATCTTCAATGCGTGTGACCCATTAAGTTCCTAGTTATATTGGCCACTTAAATTAACAATTAATTTAAGCAAGTCGTGAGCGGTATCTAGCAACACATCATGACCCCCAATTGATCGGAAAGTCAGTGGTTTGACTACAAACCTTTCCATAGAAAATTTCCATGCAATTATTCCTTTTACCATTCTATACCCCATTTGGTTCAGACTATGGACATGTGTCAACTCCCACTAGACTGACTATGTCACTTCTAGTCCAAGTAATATTAGTTCTTGTCCTTGAGGCTCATTATTCTATTAGATATGTCATTGCAGACTATCATTATGACATTTCCACTCTGGCCAGAGATTCCCGAGTAATTACCACGACAAGAGGCCATAGGTGTGCACTCCTTCTATCAAGAGTGGTGAATCCTTTGTTGGTTACCCAATTACCTTCGAATAGCTCAAGCTATATCCAATCACCACCCTATGAGAATCCTAGTTCATGTATGATCCAATTTAGTCAATTTTTTAGCAATTGGTTTGCTAGTTAAGTTCTTAATTATTTAAATTGTCTAATGAATGAATTTAATTAGTTTAAACTAATTAAATATTTCTTACAATGATGAGAATGAACTCTACAATTTTTGAAAAATTTTCAAATAGAATTTAATTTGAATTAGAAAAGGGTTTTCTAAATCCTTGTTTGACTAAGATTCTATTATTCAGTTGAAACTAGGATTGTTTAATCCTATTTGACATAAAACTAATAAATTATTAAGGAAAATTAATTATGAATTAACTACTAGTCATATTTAAATTTGAATTTTAATGTGATTAAAAGTTTAATTCATATTTATAAGTTGAATACATTCAATTGATAGTAACCTAGTTAGCAAGGTAGGCAATATTAGGAAACTTTTTGATATGATCAAATGCATGTTTAATTTGCATGATTTACTTTTAGAAAGTATTTCTAAATTTTCATATAATCTTTTAATGAGATTAAATATTGAATATATGAAGAATTTATTAAGGTCAAACAATTAAAACAATGTCTCAAAAGTTGAAACAAAGGAAATCCAAACTGTTACTTTAATAGGTTACCTTTATTTATGTATTAGAAAATGCATGCTAGGTGTGTATGGAATGGCATGATGGTATGATTATGGACTTGACCAATGAGATTGATCATGCATGGAATTTTATTTTTGGTAAATAGGGCTTGCGAGTCCTTGCCTTCTTTTTTCTCTTTATTGTATTTCTCTTCTCATCTTACTCCTCTCAAATGTAACTTAAGGTTTTCTTATGAAGAATTTATGTAATTAGATTACATAGGATTAGAATAGAATTGAAATGAAAAAGAGCAAGAAGCTAAGGAGATGGTGTCAAAAACAAATGAGCATTAGAATAGGAAATTATTTTCTATTTTGGTGTTGTAATTTTATGCATCTACCTGAGTGAGACCTAGTCAATCTTTTCATGACTCAAACGATTGATGTTAGATATATTCATAATCATGACCATACAGTTAATGCAATTATCTTATATATCTATATGTGATGAATGGATATATAATACGTGCCAAACAACCATGATGAGAATTAATTAAAGTAAATCCCTCATAAATGATATTAAGACCAATGTCTTCCATTAAGTTGTTCTTTCACTCTAAGATATAAGATATCCAAGTTGTTCTTTCGCTCTAAAATGGTAGAGGGTATATTTCCATGGAAATTGCATTGAAGATGGACAAGAAAGGCAAATAGACTACTTCAAAAGAGATTTGCTTCCATTGTAGTAAGAATGACCATTGGAAGAGGAATTGCAAGGCCTATATGGAGTCTTTGAAGAAAGAGAAGGATAAGACATTAGATGCATCTTCTACTTTAGGCATTTATGTTATTGAGGTGAATATTGTTTCTAGTAATAATGCATGGGTATTGGATGCCAAATATGGCTCACATATGTGTACTAATATATAGGGCCTATGGAACAGTAGATAACTCAAGAAAAGAGAGTCAGACATGTATGTTGGCAATGGAGCACGAGATTCTGCTTTAGCCATAGGAACTTATATATTGACACTCCCTAGTGGGCATGTTTTAAAATTACACAATTGTTATTATGTTCCAATTTTAACTAAGAATATTATTTTTGCTTCTTGTTTAAATGGAAAGGGTTTTCATTTAACTATTAATGGTAATGATTAATCTATATGGTTGAATGACACTCTTTATGGAACTAGCGCCTTATGTAATGGAATTTATATTATTGATATGTCTAATTCAAAGACTCCATAATAAAAGACAAATGTTGGATAACCTAAAACTATAACATTTTATGGCATTGTTGCCTTGGTCATATAAATAAAAGGTACATAACTAAGTTCCACAATATTGGTGACTTAGGGTCATTTGATTATGAATCATAGAACATATGTGATTCTTGTTTATTACGCAAGATGACAAAATCACCTTTTAGTGGAAAAGGTAAACACACCAATGGGTATTGGACCTTATACATGCAAATGTATATGGCCCAATGTCAATACACACTATAGGTGGTTTTGTCTACTTCATTACCTTTATTGATGTTTATTCACAATTTGGGTACTTGTATCTAATGAGATAAAAATCTACAGCCTTTGAAAAATTTAAAGAATTAAAAAATGAAGTAAAGAAATAACTTGGCAAAAGTATTAAAACATATGATATGATATATGGAACAACAATAGAACTATTCTTTCACACATGAAACTGCTTATGTGAAGCAGACAATGTTAAATAAGCTAAAAGCTAAGTTTGGTAAATGTCTATTTCTAGGATATTCAAACAAGTCATTTGGATATCAATTCTACCACCCTTTGGAGCAAAAAGTGTTTGTTTCAAAGCATATTGTCTTCTTAAAAAAATAGTTTCTTATAAAAGAAGATAGTGGGAGCAAGATTGAACTTGATGAAGTTTATGATGTTCAAATAGATATCGATCAACTGATTGAACCCGAATTTGTTACTCATATAGAAAAAGTAACAACTATACCTTCTAAAACACAAGAGCTTCATAGATCAAGTTGGATACACATTATTCCTAAGAGATATGAATTTCTCATAAGTGAAAAAAATGATGTATTGCTCATAAAGGATGATGAGTTTACTACCTATGAAGAAGTTTTGAATAGTTTAGAACTTAATAGATGGCTAAAAGGTAAGCAGTCATAGATGAATTCTATATATGAAAATTAAGTATGGACTTTGGTTCACCCACCTAAAGGGATAAAACCCATTGGGCTTCTAAAAGAATACTGACATGGAAGATAATATAGTTACCTATAAAGCTAGGCTACTAGCTAAAGGATATTATTAAAGACAAGGTGTTGACTATGACAAAAAAAATTCTCCGTTACTACTCATTATAATTATGAGATTTGGCAAATGGATCTAAAAACAACTTTCCATAATGGAAATCTGACTGAAGATGTACATGGCATAACCTAAATGTTTCACAACTAATGATGGCAAAAAAGTATGCAAATTGCAAAGATCCATTTATTGATTGAAGCAAGCATCCAAGAGTTGGAACATCCAATTTGATGAGAAAATCAAAGAGTTAGGTTTCTCAAAAAATATGGACAAACCTTAGGTTTACAAAAAGGACAGCGAAAGTGCAATTTTATTTCTAGTGTTGTATAAAGATGACATACTTCTTATAGGAAATGATGTCTCAATTCTTCAATCAGTAAAAATTTAGATTTCTAAGAATTTTTCCATAAAATACCTTAGAAACACAACTTGTATACTAGGGATTAAGATCTATAGAGATAGATCTAAACAGTTATTTGGTCTTTCTCATTCTACATACAAGGATAAAATGTTAAAGAGGTTTAGCATGGAACAGTCTAATAGAGGATTTATTCTTATGATTCATGAGATTACCCTTTCTAAATCCATGTGTTTAATAACACAGGATGAACAGGCGCATGAGTAGGATTCTATATGCTTCTGCTATTGGATATATCATGTATATTACGTTATGTACTAGATACAATGTATCATGTGCTCTTAGTGTCATGAGAAAATATCATTTAGATCCCACTGAGGGGCATTAGGTGGCTATCAAGAACATCTTTATGTACTTAAGAAGAACTAGGGATGTATTGTTAGTTTATGGAGATGTTGAGCTTAAAGTGAGTGGGTATACAGATGCTAGCTTCCAATCTAACAAAGATGACTTTAAATCTCAGTCAAACTATGCTTTCACATCAAATGGCAATGCAATTAGTTGGAAGAGTTCCAAATAGAAGATGACTATAAATTCCACAAATGATATGAAGTACATTGCAGCTTTTGAGGCAGCTAAGAAAATGGTTTGGATAAGGAAATTCATCATAAAGTTAGTGTGGTTCCTAGCATTATTGATCTAATACCATTGTGTTGCGATAACAATAGAGCCATTGCACAATCAAATGAGCCACAATATCATCAAAGATACAAACATGTACTTAGACATTACCATCTATGTCATATCCGCTAATTTAGGTCCTGAATCGCGCGTGTTGCTAAGTTGACACGTTTAATCGATCAGAGTCTAAATTCAAATTTTGACTGGAAAATAATTACAATAATATCAAATAATTATGAAAAATATTTAATAAAGTGTTCAAAGTATTTAAAGATGTTAAATTATGGTAAGGGACTAAATTACAAATTTTGAAAAGTTTTGGGATCAATTTGTGATTTATCAAAAATTTGAGGATTAATTGGATAATTACCAATTAAGAACATAATTGGGGCACATTATACATGTGATGGCCAGCCACACCAATTTTCATGCATTAATATGCAAATTAACATATAAATATCTAGATATTTATATAAAAATGGGACCCATTTTAAATTTTTGTCTTTTTCTTCTTTCTTTCTTCTTCTTCTTCCTTCCATATCTCCTTTAGACTAGAATTTTATGCTCATGAACTAGCCTCACATCCCCTACCATTCCTCCATAGGCAAAGCTTCCTTCCAGTGAGAGAAAGTGAGAAAAAGCCATTTTCATGTATAAAAGAGCATAAGGAAGCTTAAGGGAGAAAAAAGAAAGGAATATGAGGAAGTAAATAGGAGAAAGAAATCCCCAAAGTTTTGGTCGTAGAAGGAAAAATCTTGAGGTAAAGTGTTTTTCATCTTCTCTTTAAATTTCTGTAAAGGAATATGGGGTTTTAAACTCAAAAGGAGTTTGTTCTTGAAGAGAGAGATTTTAGAAGTTGTAGAGAGAAAATGGGGGTTAGAAATATATGATGGAAGAAAGCTATTTGATAATTTTCTTATATGTTTTATGTACTCAGGAAGAGAGATAAGATAAAGGAAAGGAAAAAGAGATATAAAAGACCAAAGAGAAAGAAAAGAAACAAAAAAAGAAGGTAAGTGCATAAATTAAGGCAATAGCCTATATTTTATCATTAAATTGTATTATTTGAGTATTTGGCATGTAAATGATTGTAAAGTAGTAGTATTTCATGTTAAAATTTTGAGGATGCATGTTTACTAGACTTAGGATAATATTTGGTAAAAATTGAGTTATGTTGATTATGTGTTCTTTGGTGGAATTATAGAGTAGTATGTACATATATTTCTATAACTTAATTAATATGTTATTTGTTGATTTTTAAATATAAGACATATATCTACAACTTTCATGAATAACATAAAACCTAATTCGAATCTTAACTATGCTTAAATTGGGAACAAATATTGAACCAGAACATTGCCCAGAAAATTCTGGGCAAAATTGTTAGTGATTAGTCAGTGATCAAATGATTATAACTTTTGCTACGAAATTCCAAATTAAGTGATTTAAAATGAATATTAAATATAAGATCCAGAACTATAATGCTTAAGTAGATAATTGAATTTAATTCGGATGGTAATAGGTCCAAAATTGAGATAAAAACATAGTATAGAATTTGCCAAAAATAGGGCATAATATAATTGAGTAATTTAATATGTAAAATAATTTGGACCTTGTTATATTAAGCAAATGATATTTTTATTGAGTAATTATGTGATTAATTGAATCAGTAGACCCATCAAATATATGAAGTAAAAGAGTTACGAATTTTATAATGGCAAAGTTAAGCCCTAGAACACCTAGTCTAGAACTAAAGTCTTAGATAATTTGGCATGCAAATCCGGGCTCATATTTATTTTGGTAATGGTACTCATTTTTATATCAGTGATGGCACTGATATTTATGCTAGTGATGGCACTCATATTTATGCTAGTGATAACACACATATTTATATCGGTGGTGGCACACTTATATTCTGCTGGTGATGGCACTTTTATTCACATACCACTATGTCCAAATGGCAATTTTATTATATTTGGATGGCCAACTCCATTATCCTGATTATTGGTTCCTAGGTGTTATGGGCATCAATAAGTTAATAATGGTACAATAATTTGATATAGGATAATTTGTGATAATGGTTTTTTTTGTATGTTAACTAAATTAGTATAAAGAAATACAAATAATGATATGAAATGAGAAATTTCAAAACAAAATAAATAAATAAATAATATGGTGCATAATAAAAGTACATGATATTGCATGTTGCATGATATAGTATATTGCTTTTTTCATATACACTAATAAGCCTAAAGCTTAACATGAGAGTTTCTCTCGTGTAGATATAACTAGGTTAGAGCATAGAAAGGTAGATAAAGTTAGCGGTAACCCGGTCTGGTAAAGTAGCCTATTTCGAGCATTGTGGGTTACACAACTTTTGTATTTTGGTTTGAACTTTATTGTATAGTGTTTGTAAAGTGTTTCTACTTTTTGGGATGTACACAAATATTTTGTAATATTACTTTGATATATAAAATGTATTTGTTTTCTTTTATGTTAATTGAAAAAAATAATATATGCCATTTTTCATTGACTACTAAATTATAAAATTTAACCGATGAAGTTAGCATAACACTTCCTTATCTGGGCATGCGTTACTGGGGTGAGGGGGTGTTATAGTCTAGTTCAAACAATTATAGGTAGACATGATATAAAGATAGAGAGAGTTCCCATAAATCAGAACACAATTGATCCACTAACTAAGCCACTTTCACAAAACAAATATGATAGTCATGTACTCACTTATGGTATAATGTATAAAGACAATTGGTTTTAGTGTAAGTGGGAGATTGTTTGAGAGGTACCCTAAAGACAATCATCTTAGGTACTTGATGTACTCATTTATTACTAATAAAAGGCATTTTCATTATATTAGTGTTCATTCATTTGTGAATTTGATTTAGATCTTAAACCATTTAATGAAGTCTTTGGTGTAACGGCTCCAGCCCCGAGTTGTTCGACAACGACTGGACCCGCCGTCTCACTGAGACCAACGGGCTGCCGGGGTCTATGGCCCAATACCCCCAACCCATCACTGCCAGCCCGGTCCATGCCAGTCTGCGCAGTAGGTTGTTGGAGCTGGGATTCGAAACCCCAACCTCCCTTTAGCCTCAGTAAGAGACTACCAATTGTACCAAAAACTGTAACACCCCCTCACCCCAGCAGCTCGTGCCCGAATAAGGGAGTGCTACCTCTTACTTCATCGGTTAAAAGATCATTATTAAATTTTTGTACACATGAAAATCATTCATTTTTTTTAATTTACTATTTAATTATTTGGCATGTTGATGAATTTTCTGGAACTCGGTTTTGCATGTTGTTTGTTGGGTTTGAAAGATGAGACATAGGGATATAACTTTCATTTAGACCATAAAATCTGAATATGTCTGTAAGTTTCCAGAAAAATTCATAAATTTCAAACATAGAATCTGTCCAGAAATTCTGGGCAGAATTGTTAGTAATGAGCAGTAAGTACTTAAACTTTTATAACTTGAGTTCTAGAGCTTGGATTTGTGTGTTATTTGTTTTTTTTGAAAGCTAAGACATAAGGCTATAATTTTTATTCAGACAATAATATCTGAATATGTCTGTAAGTTTCCAGAAAAATTCATAAAGTTCTGACTAAGAATCTGTCTAGGAAATTCCGGGCAGAATTGTTTAGTGACCAGTCAGTGGTAATTTTATCATATATTTTAATACAGAACTCAGAATTAAGTGATTCCAGTTTCATGTTAAAGCTAAGATCCAGATCTAAAATTGGTAAGAGGACCTAGAAACTAAATTCAGAACTTAACAGGACCAAAATTAAGGTCCAAGACTGAGAACAGAATCTGCCAGTGGCAGGACAGCATATAAGATGAGGAATGAAATGAGTAAAATGATGTGGACCTTGTTATATTATATAAATATTATTATGATTGAGTGATTATATAATTATTTTGAGACATTAAATGCATGAAAAGTGTGAATATAATTGTTGTGAATTTTAATGAGATTGTATAAGCCCTAGAACACCGAACCAACTTAGGATAGTTTGGCATGCCAAATAGGGGGGGAGTATGATGAAAATGATTAAATCCATTAATGGTATGATTATCTACGCCGGGTTTGGCATTGTTATCTACGCCGGGTTTGGCATTGTTATTTATGCCGGGTTTGGCACGGTTATCTACGCCGGGTTTGGCACTTATATGCGCACATCATATTGCCCGGGTGGCACTCCTAAGTGCCGGGATGGCAACTCCGTTATCCTAGTTAGTGGTTCATAGGTGTCTTGGGCATAAATAAGGACATAAATAAAGAAGTTGTGGAACATAAATGAATTTTTGGAATTTAAAATGGAATTATGAATTGTGACATGGAAAATAAAAGAAATAATGACTTGTAACATGATTGATTATGACATGTTATATATAATGATGTTTTAGTAAAGTAAACAAGTATGAGATAAAAGAATATGATCTGATGTTTATACATGCTATAATACCATGATATGTATATTTGCATGAGAATATGATTAAGCATGAGTTGATATATGATAATGCATGATTGCATAAAATAGTTTATTGCCTTATTTATATGCACCACTAAGCCAAGAGCTTAGCGTGAGAGTTTCTCTCGTGCAGGTATAGCAAAGAATAAGGAGACAGTAATAAATAAATCTAGCGGCGACCTGATCCAGTAAAGCAGCATATTTGAACCTCCGTGGGTCACACATCTGTCGTATATATGTTTTTAAATTTTATTTTGTAGTATTTGTAAAATAAATGGTACACTTTATAAAGAAGATGTTATTAAATAAAATGTATTTTTATCTTTAATATTATGACTTTGATTTTATGTTGCAAAGTAAATAAATAGTAAATTAAAAAAAATGAATGATTTTCATGTGTACAAAAATTTAATAATGATCTTTTAACCGATGAAGTAAGAGGTAGCACTCCCTTATTCGGGCACGAGCTGCTGGGGTGAGGGGGTGTTACAGTTTTTGGTATCAGAGCACCAGGTTGGTGTTTCTGGATTTTTGGTATTAAAGCCCGGTTTGGGTAGTTTTAGGATTTTAAAATGGTTTTCAAAAATAATTATGACATGTGTGTACCCACAATTAAATATTAAAGTTGCTGCTTACTGATTGGAGTTGTTACTTTATGATATAGGTATAGTATGGCTTCAGGGTCACGACATATTGTGGCCGAATGAGGTGAAAGTAATGAGCCTACTGAAACACAGGCTTCATGGCGACCCAGTCGTCCCCAAGCTAATGTATCTAGATCCAGTGCTAGCCTATCAAGAGGGCAGTCTATTGCTGGCACAGGACAAACAGAGCTTATGAGGAACATGATAGATTTGCTACAAAGAGCATCACAACCAGCCTCATCAGGATTACAATTTGAGAGACTGAGGAAGTTAGGGGCACCCGATTTCTACGGTAAACGGAAAGATGACCCCTCAGTAGCAGAGTTTTGGCTAGAACGGGCAGAGAGAGTTTTTTTTCAGCTGCATTGCATAGACGAGCATAAATATGAATATGCAGTGTCTTTATTACAAGAGCATGCATATGACTGGTGGCGATCTGAATCACAAAGTACAGAGGCTCCTGACCCTATGACATGGGAGTTCTTTCTAGAGAAGTTTAAGGAGCAGTATATTCCTCCTATTTACACAGACGACAAGAAAAGAGAGTTTTTGATGCTGAAACAAAGAAACTTATCAGTAACAGAATATGAAAGAGAATTCACACATCTCTGCAAGTATGCAGGAGGCATTGTATCCACTGAGGCAGATAAGTGTCGACGATTTGAAGATGGGTTAAAAGACTCGATCAAGCTACAAGTCTCAGCCCTACGCCTGATGAGCTTTCCTAGTTTGCTAGCATCTGCCAGAACAGTTGAAAGAGTTCTAGCAGCACAACAGCCAGCACAAGATAGAGGGTTCAAGAGACCCATGCCACAACCGAGTAGAGTACAATCAAGTGGCAAGAGAGCTAGATCTTTCAGTGGCCGATTTCAGGCTGGAGGTTCCAACAGGCCTTCTTCCTCCAGGCGGGGACAACCTGCGAGATCCGTTTCTTCGGCAGCTAGTGCACCGACACAGACACCATATAGATCGCTACCCCTACCAGAATGCCAGCATTGTGGCCGTTCTCATCCCGGAGAGTGTTGGTGGATGACAAGAGCATGTTTTAGATGTGGCTCTAAAGACCATATGAGGAGAGATTGTCCCTTGCTACAGTATGGCAGAGGTTCGGGGAGCACTGAGCTGATACAGACACAGGCTTCAGGGCAAGGCAGAGGCCGAGGTCGAGGGCAAGGCAGAGGAGGCCGATCAGGGTCCAGTCAGTTCAGATCAGAGACAGTTGAGAGACCAGAAGGTAGTAGAGCTGCCCCAGCCAGGGCATATGCCATGCGAGGCCGAGAGGAGCAGGATGCACCAGATGTCTTAATTGGTAAATTCCTTCTCTTTGGCTCTGACATACATGCATTGATAGATCCGGTGTCAACGCATTCATACATATGCACACCACCACCGGGTCGAGAGGGTTTAGAACCACAAGCTTTAGAATTTGAGATTCTTGTGACTAACCCGTTGGGGAACAGTGTGAGGGTTAGCAAGGTATTTAGGGGTTGCCCTATTGAAATTCAAGGTAGGTAATTCCCAGCAGATTTAATAGAGTTACCATTCCATGAGTTCGATGTAATCTTGGGAATGGATTGGTTGGCTCGTTATGAAGTGGTAGTGGATTGTGGAAAAAGACAGATGATCATCAGAATTCCAGAACAAGAGGAGATAGTGGTGATGGGTGAGAATAGAAAATATCCAGACAATGTGATCTCAGTGTTGAAAGCTCAGAAACTCATCAGTAAGGGATGTGAAGCATACTTAGCGTATGTGGTTGATATGGAAAAAGCAAGTCCGAAGTTGGTGGATATTGCTACTATTAGTGAGTTCCTCGATGTATTTCCAGAGGAGTTGCCAGGATTACCACCAAATAGAGAAATCGAATTTGCTATCGATTTGGTACCCGGCACCACTCCTATTTCCATTACACCATATAGGATGGCACCAGCAGAGTTGAAAGAGCTGAAGGTACAATTGCAGGAATTATTAGATCAAGGTTTTATATGACCTAGTGTATCACCATGGGGTGCTCCAGTATTATTTGTCAAGAAGAAAGATGGCACTCTTCGTCTTTGCATTGATTACAGGCAGCTTAATAAAGTGACTATTAAGAATAAATACCCACTACCTAGGATTGATGACTTATTTGATTAGTTGAAAGGTGCAACTATATTTTCAAAGATAGATCTTAGATCGGGGTATCATCAATTGAAGATAAAAGAGTCGGATGTACCTAAGACGGCATTCAGGACTCGTTATGGTCATTATGAATTCCTAGTTATGCCCTTTGGATTGACGAATGCACCAGCAGCTTTTATGGACCTGATGATTCGAGTATTCAGGTCATACCTTGATCAATTTGTAGTGGTGTATATTGATGACATTCTTGTCTACTCTAGAGACCGAGCAGAACATAATGAACATCTCAGAATAGTGCTGCAAACATTAAGGGAGAAGCAGTTGTATGCAAAGCTATCTAAGTGCGAGTTTTGGCTTAAAGCAGTAAGTTCTCTAGGTCATGTAATTTCAGCAGAAGGTATTCGGGTTGATCCTAGTAAAATTGAAGCTATTCTTAATTGGAAACCACCACGAAATGTGACAGAAGTGAGAAGTTTCCTCGGATTAGCCGGATATTATAGGAGGTTCGTGAAAGGATTTTCATCCTTAGCGACTCCTTTGACACGACTACTACGAAAAGAGGTTCGTTTCGAGTGGTCAGACAAGTGTCAAGCTAGCTTTGATCAACTGAAGGCAATGCTGACTGAAGCACCAGTTTTGACTCAGCCTACTCTAGGAAAAGACTTTGTTGTGTACAGTGATGCTAGTCATAATGGTCTAGGTTGTGTTCTTATGCAAGAAGGAAAGGTGATTGCTTATGCTTCAAGACAACTTAAACCTCACGAGCTTAACTATCCGACACATGATTTGGAGTTAGCTGCGATAGTTTTTGCTCTTAAGATCTGGAGACATTATCTGTATGGGGAAAGATGTTATATCTATACAGATCACAAAAGTCTTAAGTACCTTCCCTCACAGAAAGAGTTGAATTTGAGACAACGAAGATGGTTGGAGTTGATTAAAGATTATGACTGTGTGATCGACTACCAGCCAGGCAAAGCTAATGTGGTTGCAGATGCACTAAGCAGGAAAATTTTAGCAGAGATGCGAATACAATCTACTTTGATGCAAAAGATCAAATATGCTCAGAAGCAAGATGAAAAGTTAGTAAAGATAGTGGAAGCAGTAAAAAAAGGAGAAAAGCCTGAGTTTTCATTAACAGAAGATGGCACAATATACTTTAAGAATATGATTTGTGTGCCCAGTATAGGAGAGCTGAAGTCTGAGATATTAAAAGAAGCACATGAAACGGTATATACCATGCATCCAGGCGGGAACAAGATGTATCAAGACTTGAAAACTCAATACTGGTGGCCAGGGATGAAGAAGGATATCACTGAATATGTTGCTAAGTGTCTAACTTGTCAACAAGAGAAAGCATAACACCAGTTGCCCACAGGATTGCTGCAACCAATACCGATTACAGAATGGAAATGGGAAAGAGTCACGATGGATTTTGTGTCCGGTTTACCGATGACTCAGAGAAAGCATGATGCGGTGTGGGTGATAGTGGATCGATTGACAAAGTCGGCACATTTCTTACCGGTCAGAATGGATTATTCATTTAACAAGCTAGCCAAAATTTATGTAACTGAGATAGTGAGGTTGCATGGAGTGCCAATATCCATCATATTTGATAGAGATCCCAGATTTACATCACAATTCTGGAAAAGCCTACAGCATGCTTTGGGAACTCGACTCAATTTCAGCACGGCTTTTCATCCACAGACGGATGGACAATCAGAGCGAGTTATTCAGTTGTTAGAGGATATGATGAGAAGCTGTGTGCTCGAGTTTGAAGGAAGTTGGGATAGACATCTACCTCTTATGGAGTTTGCCTACAACAATAGTTATCAGACAAGTATAGGCATGGCTCCGTATGAGGCATTGTATGGAAGAAAATGTAGGACACCAATCTGTTGGACCGAATTGAGTGAAAAGAAGTTGATAGGGCCAGAGTTAGAGCAACAAACAGAAGAAAAGGTTAGAATTATCCAAGAAAGATTGAAAGTCGCACAAGATCGACAGAAATCATATGCTGACCTCAAGAGGCGAGACATTGAATATGATGTGGGAGATAAAGTGTTTCTTAAAGTTTCACCTTGGAAGAAAGTATTGAGATTCGGTAAAAAGGGAAAGTTAAGTCCGAGGTTCATTGGTCCTCATGAGATTTTGGAAAAAATCGGACCAGTAGCATATCGGTTAGCACTTTCACCAGAGTTGGATAAAATCCATAATATTTTCCATGTATCTATGCTAAGGAGATATAGGTCTGATCCGACTCATGTTATTCCAACTGAGGAGATAGAAGTACAACCAGATTTGACTTATGAAGAGGAACCGGTGGCTATATTAGAACGCGAAGAAAAAGTTTTACGAAACAAGAAAGTTCCATTAGTTAAAGTGTTATGGCAGAATCATGCTACTGAAGAAGCCACATGGGAGAATGAAGAAGTCATGAAGAGGCAATATCCACAATTGTTCACAAAATTAACAGGTAAATTTCGAGGACGAAATTTATTTTAAGGGGGAGAGAATGTCATATCCGCTAATTTAGACCTAAGTCACGCGAGTTGTTAAATCAACTCATTGGGTTGACCAAAGTCTAAATTTGGATTTTTATCGAAAAATAATGAAAATAATGACAATTAGGTATGGAAAATACCTAATAAAGTGGTCTAAATATTTTAAGATGTTAAATTTCAGTAGAGGACTAAATTGCAAAATTTGAAAAGTTTAGGGGTCAATTTGCAATTTACCGAAAATTGGAGGATTAAATGGGATAATCATAAATTAAATACATGATTGGGACATTAAACACATGGAAAGGGGCTGGCCACACCAAGTGTCGCAATTTAAGAAGATAATTGACATACATGAATTAGAAATTAATGAATGTTTCTAGATTGATGCTTAGGTGTCCCTCCCATCTTAATAACCTTTGTCATTTTCTTCTTGATTATTTCTTCTTGTTTCTTAATCCTCTGTATCTAGAATTTCTCATCATTGTCTTCCACGTTCCTCTTATCATACATCAAAGGAAGATGAACATATTAATTACCTAAGGAAAATATCTAGATTTTTATAGCCTATGTGTCAAAGTATTGATTAATTTTGTCTTCTTCCTTTTAATTGCCTCTCTTCTTCTTTATCACTTAAACATCTAGAAGACTTTTATCCTTTCCTCAAATCAGCCCACGTTCATTGAAGCATAACACACCAAATGGCAAAGTTTAATAAGCTAAAATAGATACATGCATTGAGCAATAATGAAAGCTTCTAGATGAAGCTTAGGTGTCCCCCCATTTTAATGACTTTTGTCACTTTGTTCTTGATTGTTTCTTCTTCTTCCTTATCCATTTTTCATTGAGGAAAATTCTGTTCTCTCAAATCAGCCACGTTTTCCCTTCTTCCTCCATAGCTAAAGCTTGATTTTAGAAAGAGAAAGTGAGAAAAGAGAGAAAAAGTAAGGTAAAATCCCATACTCATGCTTAAGGAAGCTTAAGAGAGTAAGGAGAAAGGGAGAAAATTAGGTTTATGAATTTTAATAATCTTTTTATGAACTTTAGGAACTCAAAGTGACAAGGATTTGGCTCAAAGGAGCAAAGGAAAGGAGAAAGAAAAGTAAAGAGAAAGAAAAGAGAAAAAGAGAGGTTTGTGCATAATCTAAGGCAATAGCCTATTTCAATTTTTTTTTAATTGCATAATTTAATTATTTGGCATGTTGATGAGTTTGAATTAATATTAATTGTGATGAAAAATCTTGGGGATGCATGTTTGCTAGACTTAGGATTTAATTTGGTAAAAATTGAATGTGATTGGTTGGTATGTTCTTTGCTGGAAATTGATGAGCAGTGTTCACTTAAATTGTTATAACTTATTTTCTGGAACTCGGTTTTGCATGTTGTTTGTTGTGTTTGAAAGATGAGACATAGGGATATAACTTTCATTTAGACCATAAAATCTGAATATGTCTGTAAGTTTCCAGAAAAATTCATAAATTTCAAACATAGAATCTGTCCAGAAATTCTGGGCAGAATTGTTAGTAATGAGCAGTAAGTACTTAAACTTTTATAACTTGAGTTCTGGAGCTTGGATTTGTGTGTTATTTGTTTTTTTTGAACGCTAAGAAATAAGGCTATAATTGTTATTCAGACAATAATATCTGAATATGTCTGTAAGTTTCCAGAAAAATTCATAAAGTTCTGACTAAGAATCTGTCTAGGAAATTCCGGGCAGAATTGTTTAGTGACCAGTCAGTGGTAATTTTATCATATATTTTAATACAGAACTCAGAATTAAGTGATTCCAGTTTCATGTTAAAGCTAAGATCCAGATCTAAAATTGGTAAGAAGACCTAGAAACTAAATTCAGAACTTAACAGGACCAAAATTAAGGTCCAAGACTGAGAACAGAATCTGCCAGTGGTAGGACAGCATATAAGATGAGGAATGAAATGAGTAAAATGATGTGGACCTTGTTATATTATATAAATATTATTATGATTGAGTGATTATATAATTATTTTGAGACATTAAATGCATGAAAAGTGTGAATATAATTGTTGTGAATTTTAATGAGATTGTATAAGCCCTAGAACACTGAACCAACTTAGGATAGTTTGGCATGCCAAATAGGGGGGGAGTATGATGAAAATGATTAAATCCATTAATGGTATGATTATCTACGCCGGGTTTGGCATTGTTATCTACGCCGGGTTTGGCATTGTTATTTATGCCGGGTATGGCATTATTATCTACGCCGAGTTTGGCACGGTTATCTACGCCGAGTTTGGCACGGTTATCTACGCCGGGTTTGGCACTTATATGCGCACATCATATTGCCCGGGTGGCACTCCTAAGTGTCGGGATGGCAACTCCGTTATCCTAGTTAGTGGTTCATAGGTGTCTTGGGCATAAATAAGGACATAAATAAAGAAGTTGTGGAACATAAATGAATTATTGGAATTTAAAATGGAATTATGAATTGTGACATGGAAAATAAAAGAAATAATGACTTGTAACATGATTGATTATGACATGTTATATATAATGATGTTTTAGTAAAGTAAACAAGTATGAGATAAAAGAATATGATCTGATGTTTATACATGCTATAATACCATGATATGTATATTTGCATGAGAATATGATTAAGCATGAGTTGATATATGATAATGCATGATTGCATAAAATAGTTTATTGCCTTATTTATATGCACCACTAAGCCAAGAGCTTAGCGTGAGAGTTTCTCTCGCGCAGGTATAGCAAAGAATAAGGAGACAGTAATAAATAAATCTAGCGGTGACCTGATCCAGTAAAGCAGCATATTTGAAACTCCGTGTGTCACACATCTGTTGTATATATGTTTTTAAATTTTATTTTGTAGTATTTGTAAAATAAATGGTACACTTTATAAAGAAGATGTTATTAAATAAAATGTATTTTTATCTTTAATATTATGACTTTTATTTTATGTTGCAAAGTAAATAAATAGTAAATTAAAAAAAATGAATGATTTTCATGTGTACAAAAATTTAATAATGATCTTTTAACCGATGAAGTAAGAGGTAGCACTCCCTTATTCGGGCACGAGCTGCTGGGGTGAGGGGGTGTTACATTTGGTATGTAATATTGTATGAAGGAAATTATAATGAGATCATGATTGTGAGATTCCTATCATGTGCAATTGCATTTATGCCTAAATGATCCCTAGTCATAAGATTAATAAGATAGGACATTATTAATCCAGATAAACTAAAACATATTATACTCTTTGACAAGGTTAAGCAACTGATCTCATAAGTTGAAGACATGAGATGTTTAGAGCTAACATGTGGATGCCTGCTAAAATATATTAGATGGCCTACTATTAGAAAATCACATGGATATTTATTCAATGTCAGTGATAGTCTCATCATAGCAATGGTGCAAGTATCTTTAGACTTGAGATGCTCAAAGTTATATTTGATACTAAATCATATACTTTAACTCCATTTCTTATTTCCTTTCAAAGGTTGCTCATAGGATAGAGATTGGATATAGCATGAGGTATTCAAAGGTAGTTGAGTAGTCAACAAAAGATTTACCACCACTAATAGAGGAGAGTATACCTATGGCTTCTTGTAAAGATTGTTACATATAAATCCTTGCCCGAGGTGGATAAGTCTAGAAGAAGGTCTTCAAGGACATGTCTAATAGAGTAATGAGTCTCATACATAAGAACTAAAATTATTTAGACTAAATGTGATGTAGTCAATCTAGTGGGAGTTGACACATTCAATGCTTTGAATCAAATAAGGTATAATGTGGTAAATGGACGAATTGCACGGTAATTGTCTCTGGAAGGGTTAAAAGTCAAACCATTGACTTTGTTGCCCAAAACAATTACCAAAAAGGGGGGGTTGAATTGGTTATCAAACAGAAGACTTGTAGAGGTTCGAGTATTAACAAATTCTACTCCAATCCCCAATCTCAATTGGACATTTCACTAACACTCAAAGTGTAAGACCATATCTTATGCAATTAACTATAACCTATCCCTATATCAAATAATCACACATAGCATGCTGGAAAGACAAAATATCATGTTAACATTGATAGTAAATTTTTTTTATGTCCTATAATATCATTCAATGACTTTGCAAGTCTCATATACTGTAATATCATTCAATAACTTTGCAAGTCAACCCTGAGGCTTTCGCCACAATACGATATATCACATATATTAAAACATAAACTTTGCACATAAGTATTTACGAGTTGCTTTCATTTATACATTTTTAAAACCCATTCCAAAATGACTATACATATTCAAACACGTAAATACAAAATGCAGATGACATATTTTCATGCTTGTGTGGAATGCAAGGAGAGAGAGTGATGAGGCTCGGCTAGTGACATGTGCTCCATGTCTTCTATACGCTACTCAAAATGAGCTATCACTTTTCTTTACCTAAAAAATGATGCAAATTGATGAGTTACGGCTCAGTGAATAACCATCAAATGACCTCTAAAATACCAAACAACTCATAATAATAAATCACAAATCCAATAGATACCATGTATTCCATTCCATTCATCAGTATCATATAAATATCAATAAAGTTGAAACATATAATCATTACTCCTTACGTATGCAAATGCTTTACTTATTTCATTTTGTCGTGACCAAGTTAAACAGACATTGCCCCGGATTTCCATGTGAGCATTTGCATTTGCTAGCTAGCTTGATCATTTGTTTCATTTGCACATTTGTTGGGCCATAGGCCTCTTCTTTTGCTTTACAATATCCATTAACTAGTCACAACACCTTTTTAGTCCATATGCATATGCACTCGTACTTAATCATTCCTCAACCATTGCATCTTATCACATATAACATACATATACTGCATATATGCCTCATATGCCATGCATATACGTCGTATATACTATACATATACCCTGTATATATATCACATATGTCGAACATATACCTCAAATATATCACAAGTATACCACTTATGTGTACCAAAATGTCACAAATCATCCATCATCATATTATCACGGGCAAATCATGACAATCATATAAATCACATAGCAAGCAACATTCATATGTACTAAAGAATTCAATTGATAATTAGACTCACCTTTCTCATTTGATTCCAACCTCTAACTTATTGTCTATCCGCTCCTTATTGGTCTCCAATATGTTGCGAGCCCAATATGAAAACATAATCGATTAACTCATGATTAGGGAGACTTAATGTGGCTTGAACAAATTAATATGCATTGTTCATATCAATAGTAAAGATTTTTCCTATGAGGCAGTGTGACCTTATGGGACTGTTTAGCCTATAACTTTTTCTATACTTGACCAATTAATCTGGTTCTTCTTCCTAATTAAAAATAATATATAATTATATAACATATTAAAATTTCCAACCAATTGGATCATTGTACAAGGTTTGGTGGAATTTCTAAATCTATTTTGTTTTCTGCCTTGTTTTCTGCCTTTAGGCAGTTTCAGGGTACCCACTTTGGTTCATCATAACTTATAATCTATAAGTCCTATTTTAATGAAACTTTACAGAAACTTATATGGTGAAAAGGGAAAATTTTTCATTTTTACCACTTTTATCAATTATGCCTCTAAGGTCTTAAAATTATAACAAATATTTCACTGATCCATTATAGAATTGGCTTCCGGACTAGTATGACTTTCAAAGGCCATAACGTAGTCTATACATAACATATCAAGCTGAAAGTAGTACCAAAATTTTGATAAGACATATACCTATAATTCCATGTTTTGATAATTTACAAAATCTAGCTCTAATGAGCTCAAATTAGCCAAACACGTCATTGGATCCACCCAGGGCACTCAGTAGGCAGTTCAAACCATGGAACAGTCATGGTTCCATTCACCATAACTTAAACTTTAAACGACCTATGAACCAACAATTTGGAATAAAGATACATAACACATATATCTACAACTTTTATGTTTTGAGATACTTCAAATAATGGTTTATCATATTCAAAATGAACAAAGACAGTGGCTATCTTACATAGGGTTCACATCTGGACCAATTTCAATACAGAGATGATATCTCATTTTATACATCACATCTTACAAAAATGTTTACATATCCATAAATCTAAGACATAAAGGAACAACTTTTGAGTTTTAAGCTTTTTCATATTTGATCTCTAAGATCATCACAACCATGGCACAAAATACTGCCTATTAATTAACTCTAAACACCATAATCAAGCTTAACACAAAAATAAATATTTACTCACCTATAATCACTCTTGGCTAATCTTGTTGCTGCAATTTTTGGAGTGTTAGAGGGAAGAAATGGTGGCTGGAACTTGAAAAGAAATGGAAGGAATGAAGTAAAGAAGAATAAGAAGATGAGGAAAGGAAATGAATATGGTGGCAGCCTAATAAGTTAAAAGGCACCACCATTTCCTTTGTTTCACCCATCCA
The DNA here is from genome assembly GCA_023653625.1 of Triadica sebifera. Lineage (NCBI taxonomy): Eukaryota > Viridiplantae > Streptophyta > Magnoliopsida > Malpighiales > Euphorbiaceae > Triadica > Triadica sebifera. Next base: position 8,931,733 of record CM042898.1, on the reverse strand, counting down.
CTTTTTCTTTTCTTTTCTTTTTTTTCTCTTTTTTTCTGAATTTTATTTTTATTTTTATTTTATTTTATTTCATTTTATTTTATTTGTTTCTAATTATTCTTATTATTATTACACAATTCAACACAATATGCAATTTAATCTTAATCTAGTCATTTTGCATACTTTAATTTGGTCACCTTTTTTCATTTATTTTTAATACTTTTTATCCTCATTTAGATTATAAATACACATGTGCGACTCCATACAATTGCAATGTGTTAGGACACGTAGCTAATGCGTGTCATGGACTTGTTCCTATGAAAATACGTATAAAATGCACGTGTTCAATTGAATTGTATGCAAGATGCATATGTTCAAATGAAATGCATGTGGGGAAGGTTGAAGATGTTACAATTCTCCCCTCCTTTTAAAAATTTCGTCCTCAAAATTTAATACCTGGAAACAGGTGTGGATATTGCTTTTTCATATTTTCATCTGTTTCCTATGTTGTCACTTCTTGTGAATGGTTTCTCCATAATACCTTAACTAAAGGTATTTCTCTGTTTCTCAATTGTTTAGTCTTATATCCGATGATTTCCACTGGTTCCTTAACATAACTCATATCCTCTTCAATCTCAATGGCTTGATCTTTAAGCACATGCGTAGGATCTGACCTGTATCTTTTAAGCATGCTTACATGAAATACATTATGAATCTGAGCCATCTTTAGTGGTAACGCCAATCTGTATGCCAGTGGACCAACCTTTTCAAGAATTTCATAAGGTCCTATGTATCTTGGGCTCAATTTACCTTTCTTGCCAAATCGGATTACCCCTTTCCATGGAGATACTCGTAGAAATACCTTTTCACCCAACTCGTATTCCATTTCCCTTCTATGCTGATCAGCATAACTTTTCTATCTATCTTGTGCTTCCTTTAGCTTATTCTTGACAATTTTGATTTTATCCACTATATCTTGTACTATCTCTAGCCCTTCTAATGCACGTGCACCTTCTTCATCCCATATGATAGGGCTTTGGCACTTTCTGCCATACAATGCCTCATATGGTGCCATCTAGATATTTCTATGATACTAGTTGTTGTAAGAAAATTCAATCAATGCTATATATTCATCCCAAGCACCTCTGAATTCCATAGAACATGCCCTAAGCATTTCTTCCAATGTCTGTATAGTCCTTTCTGATTGTCCATCAGTCTGTGGGTGGAATGCAATGCTGAAATTCAATTTTGTTCCCAATGCACATTGTAAACTCACCCAAAAATGTGAAGTAAACCGTGGATCTCTATTAGACACAATGGACACTGGAATGCCATGCAATCTGACTATCTCATTCACATATAATTTTGCCAAACTCTTGAGTGTACACCCCCATCTGATAGGTAAAAAATGTGCTGACTTGGTTAATCTATCAATAATTACCCATACTACATCATTTTTCCGTGGGGTTCTTGGCAATCCATAAACAAAATCCATCGTTATTTTATCCCATTTCCATTCTAGCACTGGTACTGGATGTAACTTACCAATTGGTGTCTGATGTTCAATTTTAATCTGCTGACATTTCAAGCATTTGGAAACATATTATGTTATGTCTTTCTTCATTCTTGGCCACTAGTAATGAGACGTTAAACTATGACACATCTTTGTCATCCCTGGGTGCATTGCATATGGTGCATTGTGTGCCTCTTCCATTATTTCCTGACACAAGTTTTCAATATCTATGACTTTAACATTAGTGTATCATTCTGCAAATGAAACTCTGTACTATTTCCCCACCTTATCATATCAACTTTCTCACATAATTGAGGATATTTGTTTTGTGCTTCTTTGATCCTCTCCTTTAGTATAGGTCTGACTTGAAGAGTAGCAATCAGTGATCCTTCATCATGTATATTTAATTCAACATTTATAGATCGTAATTGAATCAAATATGGAAAAGAGGATACTTGCAAGTGAGCCACACTGCTACTAGCCTTCCTACTCAATGCATCTGCTACCACATTGGCTTTCCCTGGATGGTATTCAATTGTACAGTCATAATCTTTTAACAACTCTAACTATCGTCTTTGCCTCATGTTTAACTCTTTCTGTGTTAGCAAATAACCTAAGCTTTTATGGTCTTTGAAGATCTGGAATGTCTCACCATACAGATAATGCCTCCAAATCTTCAATGCAAATACAACTGCAGCCAGTTCTAAATCGTGCACTGGATAAGAGATCTCATGTGGTCTCAACTGTCTGGATGCATAAGCTATCACCTTACCATGTTGCATTAGTAAATATCCCAAGCCTTGGTGAGAAGCGTCACTATATATCGTAAATCCACCTGTACCCATAGAAATAGCTAACACTGGTGTTGAGCTTAGCCTATGTTTTAGTTCATCGAAACTTCTTTGACATTCTGAAGTCCACTTGAAAGGCACATTCTTTCTCAACAATTTAGTCAAAGGGCTAGCAATTAATGAAAATTCATCAACAAATCTGCAGTAGTATCATGGCCTCCCAATTTACCATGGCCTCTATTTTCTTTGGGTCCACCTCTATGCCCTTGCTCGACACCACATGTCGAAGAAACACCAAATGATCTAACCAAAATTCACATTTACTCAAATTGGCATATAATTATCTCTCCCTCAAAGTTTGCTACACAATTTTTAAATAGTTTTCATGTTCTCCCCTATTCTTTGAGTATACCAGTATGTCATCAATAAATATTATCACAAACCTATCCAGATATGGTTGAAACACCTTATTCATTATTGCCATAAATGCAGCTGGAGCATTAGTCAACCCAAATGGCATTACTAAAAATTCATAATGTCCATACCTGGTTCAGAAGGTAGTCTTTGGAACATCCGCTTCTGCTACCTTTAGCTGGTAATAGCCTGATTTCAAATCAATCTTGGAGAATATTTGGGCTCCTTGCAACTAGTCAAACAGATCATCTATTATGGGCAACAGATATTTGTTCTTCACTGTCATTTTATTCAGTTGCTTGTAATCGATGCACAATCTCATTGTTCCATCTTTTGTTTTAATTAATAATACTGGAGCTCCCCAAGGTGATACACTAGGTCTAATATACCCTTTGTTAAGTAACTCCTGCAATTGGGCCTTCAGTTCTTTCAACTCAACTGGGGCCATTTTGTAGAGTGATCTTGATATTGGTGTTGTTCTTGGTACTAGTTCAATAGTGAATTCTATCTCTCTATCTAGTGGTAAACCAGGTAGATCATCTGGGAATACATCAGCAAATTCCCTTACCATTGGTATATTTTCAAGCAAGCTATCAGTGGTTCTAGTATCCGTCACATATGCCAAATATGATTCACATCCCCCTTTGATCATTTGAAATGCCTTTACAGCTGAGACTAGACATGTAGGCACAAGTTTTCTTTCACCTAGAAATACTACCCTTGGCTGGTTTGGTGATTCCAAAATTACTTCTTTAGTAAAGAAATTCCCTATTGCATAATGTCTAGATAACCAGTCCATTCCCAGTATCACATCAAATTCATATATTGGCAATAAAATCATATCAGCTATTAACTCAGCTTTATCAATGCATATCAAGCAATCACGACAGACATTATTCACAACTACTACTATTCCCAATGGAGTACTCACATTTATGTCAATCCCCAAAGGCTCATGCGTTTGATGCAGTTTAGATGCCATATGCAATGATATAAATGAATGAGTGGAGCCTGGGTCAATCAATGCATATGCTAACATATAATAAATGTAAATACTAACGGTAACTATTTCAGGAGCATCAATCGCCTCCTGTCTAGTCATAGCAAACACCCTGGCCTGAGTAGGGGGTTTAAAACTTTGACCTTCAGATCTGGTCACTCCTCTGCCCATTGTACCAGTCCTGCCCCTGCCTCTTCCTCTACCCTGTGTCCCATTAGTAGGGTAGACCCTCGGTGCCTCAACAGTAGTCTCATATACTCCTCTGCCTCTGCAGGTCTCAGCTAGTTTGGCTCTATTTGGACAGTCTCTATACATGTGCTCCATCTATCCGCATAAATAACATGCTCCTGTGAGCCATCTACATTCGCCCGTATGTTGTCTACCATAATGAGTACATATGGGCTCTGTTCAACATATTGGCTCTACCCTCTGTCTAGGTAAAAAGAAGTCATAACATGACCTCTAGAGCTCGAGTATCCACCTCTGTTTCTAGACTATGCAGACATATATCTACCTCTTTTTCCCAACCTTCTGCTAGACTCACCAAAGAACTCACGTCCTGCCCTTTTAATTTGTTGTTCCCCAGCTTCTTTCATTAACCGTTCAACTCTGATTACAGCAGCTCTGAGTCTGGCATAACTATTTGTGACATCCCCCCAATATAATAGGAATAACCTCATTACATAAGCAAAATGACACAGACAATCTGAATGAAACTAGCCTGAATTTAAAATTTTCATTTAATAACTAAATTGATATTCTTTTAATATTCGAATATACATATGGATTCAATTATCAAATACATCATCATGTTACATAAATATTATACTTCATTATGACTATCAAAATTAACGGCTTTTACCTTATATCTAACTATATAGATATAATAGCAAAATACAAAATATGTTCTTAACTATATATAAGACATGGCTAACAAACCCATATGCATGATAATGAAGAAAATGCAAAAATAATAAGCATCCCACCCTCAACTAGTTTTGGCGCGTCTCCTCTAGTATGGGCTTGTACTTCCTCAAACAACTTCACATATTACTACTTGCAAGCTCCAGTTCCTGCACGGGAAAAACCCACGCTAAACCATTTCTAGCTTAGTGGTACATATAAGCATTTATGTTTTCCCATGCAGTCACATAAACGTGGGTCATAATGATCATGATGTAATTTAAATAAATCATTGCATAAAATTTAGAAAATATTATAATAAACTAAAATTTATGTTCCATTATATTATCATTATATTTGTATCAGGACATGAACTGTATATATTCAACCATATGTAATATATAGAATATTAAGCATTCTACCTCCACTCATGTTTCCATAACACATTTTAATTTAATTGATTTCCCTAAAATTATGATTGTTTAGTTAACTCAAATCTCAATCCATATAAGCATAAATATTTTAACATACAGATACCAAAATGCATGGTAGATAATTCATAATACAGTACACAATATTCCAACATACATTATATAGGGACAACCACATGATTATACAATATTACCAAATTCATGGATAATATATATATATATATATATATATATATAATACTCAATTATAAATTTAGCTTACCTTAATAAATATTTATAATTCATGCTATTTGACACATTTTATCTTTCAACGTGTACATTTATGTCTTTAGATTAATTTATATATATATTAATATAAATAGCCCAAATCTCATTCCCAGACTGTCCGGATATAAGGCCTGCAGTAAGGCCGCTCACGGAGCTTAAGCACCCTACTCACTATAGTCTCAAGTCAAGAGCGCTGGCGGAGCTTAAGCCTCATGACCGAGTATAATCACATCATCTGTGTACAATTAGGACAGGGGTGCTCTCAGAGCTAATACCACCATGTTCCTAAACCATATCAATATCGGTACCGTAACGCCCCCGCAATAGTGCACCATCTATCCCTAATTAGTCCACAGGTTGAGAACTGGGCAATTAATGTTATTACTTATTTATTTTTTTATATATTAATTTGCTGGAATCAATATTCCCATTACATTTATAATGAAAATATTATTATAAAATTTTAACATCATATAATCATATGATATTCCATTATATAACCACTTAAATAATATTGGCATACATTAATTAGTTCTCTATACAATCAAAGAAACAAATCTTTTAATACATGACTTGCTAACTTCACTCTTTATTATCCTAATTATTCAATAATTACCATTAATAATTATCACATTTTTAATCAATCATATACTAATCCCTATTGAAAAATATATTATGCTACATATTCTACATTTTATCAATCAATTATTCATCCATATGTCAATACATGCATTAACATGAAGTTTCATTATTTAAGCATCTTAATTCATTTCATATATACATATTTTAATACATTATTTAAATATGTCACTTATTCAATTAACACACAAGCATGCAACAAGGCAAACTAAAATGCATATATGTACAAACCTCAATGAAGCTTTTTCCAAAATCTAAAATTTGGCGCTTGTTTAATTTTATTGATCTTCTTCTTGTTGAGATTCTAATTCGAAAAATAAATAATTAATACATTGATAAATTATTTATTCTTAATATAGTTTAAATAAATAACTACAAATTCTTTTAAGATGGAATAGCACCTTTTAGGACTTTTGGATCAATAACTTTTCTATACTTATCTAATTTATATGATTCTTGATCCTAATTAAATTTAACATCGAAAACTAAAACATACTAAAATTTCACAATTTTTGAACCATTACACGATATTTGGTATAATTTTAAATATTGCTTTGTTCTCTGCCCTTAGGCACTTTTGGGTGCCACATTTAAAAATTTATATCTTTCAATGTATGTCTTCAATTATTATAAAACATTTTATACAGTTATATAAGTTAATTGGGAACATCTTTTATGTTTACCTCATTTCTATGTTTGGTCTCTATGGCTCTCAAATACTAGAGGATCTATAACTGGTTTAACATGAAGTATCAACCCGACCAATTCAATTGTTCAGCTCATAACTCATAACATACATGACCGTTTTAGGTGAGACTTTCACAGGAATTTAGATAAGACATAGGAGTAAAACTTTTATGTTTTGAAATGTGGCTAATTCGATCTAAAAAGAGATCAAATATAAGGATGACTTTACTCAAGCTGCACAGGTATATGAAAGCAGCTCAATCAAGGAACAGTCATAGTTCATTTCTGAGTAACTCAACCTACACAAGCGAAATTTATACAAAATGTTGCAGAGGCCTCAATAACATATATACCTACAACTTTCATGTTTTAAAAAACCTCGGATTAAGCCATTAAGAGTATCAATTGTTACACAAACCGTAGGTTATTTAGTTGATACGTCTCCCTAAACCAGTTTCCCCCCAATGATCATTTCTCTTCTTATACTCAAAATCATTCAATAAAATTTGGCAGAAAGATACAAAAGACATAGATGAACAATGTTTATGTTTAACACTTTGCCCAATTCGATTCACAAGATAATCAAAAATAGAGTGCAATAATCATGGGAAAATATTTCTTACCAAGTTCATATTTATTTGGACTGATTTTTTATGCAAATCTTGAAAGAGATGACGAATAATTTGAGCTGTGATATGGAGGAAGGAAAAGGGATGATGAAGAAGAACAAGGAGAAGAGAGATGAAGTTGGAAGAAATGGCCAAAAGAAGTCTTAATTGACTTCAACCCCACTTCCTCCCTATTTCCCATTTTTGGTCTCTTTTTTTTTCTTCTCTGCTGTGACCCCTTTTTTTACTGTTCAATTTTTTTTAAAATTTTATTATTATTATTATTATTATTATTATTATTATTATTATTATTATTATTATTATTATTATTATTATTATTATTATTATTATCATCATCATCATCATCATCATCATCATCATCATCATCATCTTCACATATTTCCTTATATCTAATATCTTTAATTTTTTTATACTAAAAATACAATTTAATTATGTAGTATAATTTAATCAAATTTATCATGTCAATATATATAATTTATTTTAATTTCTAATTTAGTCATTTATTCAATTTATTTTTATTTTTATGTCTATCATGTGTTTTCTATGTATACCATATACTTATTCTAATTTAGACTAATTGGTGGGCGTTACAATTATCTCCTCCTTAAGATGTTTCGTCCTCGAAACATACTTGATACATTGTGGTTGAACAATTGGGGAGTAATGTGTTCTAATCACCTGTCCACTTTTCAAGTAGCTCATTTTTTTGAGTGGTTTGTTCATAGTACGTTCCCTAATGGTACATGCTTATTTCGGGATTCCTTAATCTCTCGTGTTAAGATGTGGACTGATTTCCTCTTTAGATGCCAAATCTTGTCTCACTTGAATACTCTCATCTAGTACAATGTGAGAAGGATTCGATATGTATTGTCCCAACATCAAGTCATAGGACACATTGTATATCTGACTCAATTCCAAAGACAGCACGAGTCTATTAGTCATCGCCATAACTATCTTTATAATTTCATAAGGTCTGATGAATTTTGAATTTAACTTGTCCTCTCTCTTTGTTTTTTTTCTTCTAGATTCCATCACTTTCTTCCAATATGAAGTTTTAAGGAGAAACTTTATCCCCCATACATACTTAATATCTCATATCTTAATATCATAATACGATTTCTATCTGATTGTAGTTGCCTTAAGCTTTTCTCGGGTAGTTCTCCTTCATAATACATCCACCTAAGGATGAAAGATTATACTGAAATTGAGCTTAGGGTCTATGTTCTTTGTACATTACCCCAAAATTGATTTGTAAACAGAGAATCTCTATTCGACACAAATAAAAAAAATAGGCATTCTAGTCACAAAATTTCTAGTAATTTGTTTATATTTTTGTTCTGTAATAGAGATTAGATGTAACAATCCACTTAAAAAAAACTCGGGTCTCTCTCCCTTAGAAACCCACTTAGTTAACCTAACAAGCTTATTATCTTGTCTTTGAATATCATTAATTTTCTAAGTAAAAGTAAGCTGAACACACGACCTTACTACAATCTCTCTGCTCACAATATCTACTCTATCTCAAATTTAACTTTTCCTAAAGGAGAAAATATTTCAAAATCTTGGTTTTTCGTATAGAAAAAAAACAATTCTCTCAAAGAAGACTATGGTGCCAAAATTTAATGCAAAAACTATAATTGTTAGCTCTAGATCATACATAGAATACAATTTTTCCCATATATTATTAAAGGCAATCTCTAACTACTTTACCTACCCACACATTATGATCAAAAGAATTTATAGCCTCAATCTCATATTCTAGTCCCCCTCTAATCATGATATGTTAACTAGATGTACTTGTACAAATATACATGAACGTGTGGAACCCGGATCTATGAGTGCACAAATGTCAAAATCATGTAATGAAAACATACCAACAATAACATTTGTTGCCGCTTGATCTTCCTTAGCTTTCATGGCATAGGCTTTGGCTGAAACTCTATTAGGTCCAGGTCTATTCACTGTCTTTAGAAAAGCCTGCCTAGTTTGGCTTGATCCTCCTCTAGTTTGAACTTTAGGCTGAGTAGGAACTGATTTTGTCAACTGAGTAGGAATTCTATTTGTCAAGAGTGGGCAATCCTTCCATATGTGTTCCTTGGACCCACATTTAAAGCAAGCACCTGTGACACGCCAACATTCTCCTCTATGCTGTCTATTGTAACTATCACACTTGGGTATATATTCTTTCTTTCTAGTAAAATGGGTCTCTAGAATAGCATATTTCTTAGATGACTCCTCTATTATTCTTTTCTTTCTCCTAGTCTTCTTTATCTCATACTTTGCAGTTGATGTAGGTTGAGAAGGATTAGGAGTAGTACTAATTCCCTCAACACTTATTGCACTAGACTGACATGGGGACTTAGTGTCAAGAGAACTAAAATTCTCAACCATTCCTGGCTCATTCGAAAACATATCTCTATAAGCCTACAAGTTGACAGAGAAATAGCCCATATCAGAGTTATATGAGACACATGTATGTATGCATGACAAACCCTTCCCCAAATAAGTAAAGAGATGCTTAAACCTAAGCTCTGATACCAACAAATGTGACATCCCGCCTATTTATTAGGAATAATCCCATTACATAAGCAAAATGACACAGACAATCTGAATGAAACTAGCCTGAATTTAAAATTTTCATTCAATAACTAAATTGATATTTTTTTTAATATTCGAATATACATATGGATTCATTTATCAAATACATCATCATGTTACATAAATATTATACTTCATTATGACTATCAAAATTAATGGCTTTTACCTTACATCTAACTATATAGATATAATAGCAAAATACAAAAATATGTTCTTAACAATATATAAGACATGTCTAACAAACCCATATGCATGATAATAAAGAAAATGCAAAAATAATACGCATATGACCCTCAACCAGTTTTGACGCGTCTCCTCTAGTATGGGCTTGTGCTTCCTCTATCAACTTCACAGTTCACTACTTGTAAGCTCCAGTTCCTACGCGGAAAAACCCACGCTAAGCCATTTCTAGCTTAGTGGTACATATAAGCATTTAAGTTTTCCCATGCAGTCACACAAATGTGGGTCATAATGATCATGATATAATTTAAATAAATCATTGCATAAAATTTAGAAAATATTATAATAAAATAAAATTTATGTTCCATTATATTATCATTATATTTGTATCAGGACATGAACTGTATATATTCAACCATATGTAATATATAAAATATTAAGCATTCTACCTCCACTCATGTTTCCATAACTCATTTTAATTTAATTGATTTCCCTAAAATTATGATTGTTTAGTTAACTCAAATCTCAATCCATATAAGCATAAATATTTTAACATACAGTTACCAAAATGCATGGTAGATAATTCATAATACATTACACAATTTTCCAACATACATTATACAGGGACAACCACATTATTATACAATATTACCAAATTCATTGATAATATATATATATATATAACTCAATTATAAATTTAGCTTACCTTAATAAGTATTTATAATTCATGTTATTTCACACATTTTATCTTTCAACGTGTACATGTATATCTTTAGATTAATTTGTATTTATATATTAATATAAATAACCCAAATCTCATTCCCGGACTGTCCGGATATAGGACGTGTAGTAAGGCCGCTCGCGGAGCTTAAGCACCCTACTCACTATAGTCTAAAGTCAAGAGCGCTCGCAGAGCTTAAACCTCATGACCGAGTATAATCACATCATTTGTGCACAATTAGGACAGGGGTGCTCTCGGAGCTAGTACCACCCTGTTCCTAAACCATATCAATATCGATACCGTAATGCCCCCGCAATGGTGCACCATCTATCCCTAATTAGTCCACAGGTTGAGAACTGGGCAATTAATGTTATTACTTATTTATTTTCTTTATATATTAATTTGGTGAAATCAATATTCCCATTACATTTATAATGAAAATATTATTATAAAATTTTAACATCATATAATCATATGATATTCTATTATATAACAATTTAAGTAATATTGGCATACTTTAATTAGTTCTCTATACAATCAAAGCCAACAAATCTTTTAATACATGACTTGTTAACTTCACTCTTTATTATCCTAATTATTCAAAAATTACCATTAATAATTATCACATTTTTAATCAATCATATACTAATCCCTATTGAAAAATATATTATGCTACATATTCTACATTTTATCAATCAATTAATCATCCATATGTCAATACATGCATTAACATGAAGTTTCATTAATTAAGCATCTTAATTCATTTCATATATACACATTTTAATACATTATTTAAATATGTCACTTATTCAATTAACACACAAGCATGCAACAAGGCAAACTAAAATGCATATGTACAAACCTCAATGGAGCTTTTTCCAAAATCTAAAATTTGGCGTTTGTCTAATTTTATTGCTCTTCTTCTTGTTGAGATCCTAATACAAAAATATAAATAATTAATACATTGATAAAATATTTATTCTTAATATAGTTTAAATAAATAACTACAAATTCTTTTAAGATGGAACATGACCTTTTAGGACTTTTGGATCAATACCTTTTCTATAATTATCCAATTTATATTATTCTTAATCCTAATTAAATTTAACATCTAAAACTAAAACATACTAAAATTTCAGAATTTTTGAACCATTACACGATTTTTGGTATAATTTTAAATATTGTTCTGTTCTCTGCCCTTAGGCAGTTTTGGGTACCACATTTAAAAATTTATATCTTTCAATGTGCAACTTCAATTATTATGAAATGTTTTATACAGTTATCTAAGTTACTTTCGAATATTTTGCATGTTTACCCCATTTCCAGATTCGTCTCTATGCCTCTCAAATACTAGAGGATTTATAACTGGTTTAACATGAAGTATCAATCCAACCAGTTCAATTGTTCAGCTCGTAACTCACAACAAACATGAAATTTTAAGGTAAGACTTTCACAGAAATTTAGATAAAAAATAGGAGTAAAACTTTTATGTTTTGAACTTTGGGTAATTCAATCTAAAAAGAGGTCAAATATAAGGACGAAGTTACTTGAGCTGCACAGGTATATGAAACCAGCTCAATCAAGGAACAGTCATAGTTCATTTCGGAATAACTCAACCTACACAAGAGCAATTTATACAAAATGTTGCAGAGACCTCAATAATATATACCTACAACTTTCATGTTTTAAAAAACCTCATACTAAGCCATTAAAATGATCAATTGTTACAAAAACCGCAAGTTATTTAGTTGATACGTCTCCCTGAACCAGTTTCACCCCAATGACTATTTATCTTCATATACTCAAAATCATTCAATGCAATTTAGTACAAAGATACAAAAGACATAGATGAACAACTTTTATGTTTAACACTTCCCTAAATTCGATTCATCAGATAATGAAAAATAAAGTACAATATCTTGTAAAAACATAATCTAAAGAGTTCTAATAACACAATAATCATGGAAAAAATATTTCTTACCAAGATCAGATTTATTTGGACTGATTTTTGATGCAAATCTTGAAGAATATGATGAATAATTTGAGCTGTGATATGGAGGAAGGAAAAGGGATAATGAAGAAGAAAAAGGAGAAGAAAGATGAAGTTGGAAGAAATGGCCAAAAAAAGTCTTAATTGACTTTAGCCCCACTTCCTCCCTATTTCCCGTTTTTGGTTCTCTTTTTTTTTTCTTCTCTACTGTGACCCCTTTTTTACTATTCAATTTTCTTTCTTTTTTTTTTAATTTTATTATTATTATTATTATTATTATTATTATTATTATTATTATTATTATTATTATTATTATTATCATCATCATCTTCACATATTTCCTTATATCTAATATCTTTAATTTTTTTATACCAAAAATACAATTTAATTATGTGGTATAATATAATCAAATTTATCATGTCAATAAATTTAATTTATTTTAATTTCTAATTTAGTCATTTATTCAATTTATTTAAATTTTTATGTCTATTATGTGTTTTCTATGTATACCACATACTTATTCTATTTTAGACTAATTAGTGGGCGTTACACTATCAAGATTAGTAGTTGTGATTCTGTTTCTGATCTCATATTTGAGGCCCTCCTCAAACTTCCTGCATTTGTCTCTTTCAGTAGAGACCATGAAGGTGACATAGTGGGAAAGTTTATTAAACTGTACTTCATACTCCACACCAGACATATTCCCCTATTTTAGTTTCAGGAATTCATTTCTCTTCTCATCTTTATATGCCTCGGGCATGTAATTGTTCTGAAATTCTAGGAGAAAATCATTCCATATCAGAATCGGTGGTTGTCCATCACTATCGGGGACTGTCTTCCACCATTCATAAGCATTGCCTTGAAGCAAGGATACTTTATAATCAAATTTCTCATATGGGGTACATCTCATCATATTCAGTACCATCTATGTCCTTTTCAGCCATGTCTTTGCTTCTGCTGGGTCTGTTGTGCCATTGAAATCAGTTGCACCATGTTTCCTCAGCTTGTCATAACGTCTTTCCTTGTACATTTCAGGACCATATACTTCCTGGTCTAGATTTTCATGGGGTACTTCTGCATGAGATGACTTTGATGCATGTGCTGGAGCTCTAGCTTCTAGTGCTGGTTGATCTCTATGTAAATGAGGTGATACCTCATGAGAATGCATTTCGGCCGACCTCTCCCTCCTTAGTGAATAATGTCTTATGATGTCTCTAAAATATATATAAAATTATGTCACTACATAATGTTCAACATATATGATGCACATGTTATCATGCTATTATGCATATGCATGTTCCCATGGAACCTATCCCTACTCTGATACCAAAAATGTAAGACCACATCTTATGCAATTAATTATAACCTATCCCTGTATCAAATAATCACACATAGCATGCTGGAAAGACAAAATATCCTGTTAACATTGATAGTAAATTTGTTTTTATGTCCTACAATATCATTCAATGACTTTGCAAGTCTCATATACTGTAATATCATTCAATAACTTTGCAAGTCAACACTGAGGCTTTCGCCACAATACAATATATCACATATATTAAAACATAAACTTTGCACATAAGTATTTACGAGTTGCTTTCATTTATACATTTTTAAAACCCATTCCAAAATGACTATACATATTCAAACACGTAAATACAGAATGCAGATGACATATTTTCATGCTCGTGTGGAATGCAATGAGAGAGAGTGATGAGGCTCGACCAGTGACCTGTTCTCCATGTCTTCTATACGCTACTCAAAATGAGCTATCACTTTTCTTTACCTAAAAAATGATGCAAATTGATGAGTTGCGGCTCAGTGAGAATAACCATCAAATGTGTTCTAAAGTACCGAACAACTCATAATAATAAATGAAAAATCCAATACATACCATGTATTCCATTCCATTCATCAGTATCATATAAATATCAATAAAGTTGAAACATATAATCATTACTCCTTACGTATGCAAATGTTTTTCTTATTTCATTTTGTTGTGACCAAGTTAAACAGACATTGCCCCGGGTTTCCATGTGAACATTTGCATTTGCAAGCTAGCTTGATCATTTGTTTCATTTGCACATTTGTTGGGCGATAAGCCTTTTCTTTTACTTTACAATATCGATTAACTAGTCACAACGCCTTTTTAGTCCATATGCATATGCACTTGTACTTAATCATTCATCAACCATTGCATCTTATCACATATAACATACACATACTGCATATATGCCTCATATGCCACGCATATACTATACATATACCCTGTATATATATCACATATGTCAAACATATACCTCAAATATATCACAAGTATACCACTTATGTGTACCACAATGTCACAAATTATCCATCATCATATTATTAGGGGCAAATCATGACAATCATATAAATGACATAGCAAGCAACATTCATATGTACTAAAGAATTCAATTGATAATTAGACTCACCTTTCTCCTTTGATTCCGACCCCTAACTTATTGTCTATCCGCTCCATGTTTGTCTCCAATAAATTGCAAGACTGATATGAAAAAATAATCGATTAACTCATGATTAGGGAGACTTAATATGGCTTGAACAAATTAATATGCATTGTTCATATCAATAGTTAAGATTTTTCCTATGAGGCAGTGTGACCTTATGAGACTGTTTAGCCTATAACGTTTTCTATACTTGACCAATTAATCTGATTCTTATTCCTAATTAAACTAACATATAATTATATAACATATTATAAGTATGTTATAACATATTATAACATACTTGACCTTATGGGACTGTTTAGCCAAATTGGTGGAATTTCTAAGTGTGTTTTGTTTTCTGCCTTTAGGCAATTTCAGGGTACCCACTTTGGTTCATCATAACTTATAATCTATAAGTCCTATTTTAATGAAACTTTACAGACACTTATATGGTGAAAAGGGAACATTTTTCATGTTTACAACTTTTATCAATTATGCCTCTATGGTCTTCAAATTATAACAAATATTTCACTGGTACAGAATAGAATTGGCTTCCAGACCAGTATAACTTCCAAAGGCCATAACTTAGTTTATACATAATATATCAAGTTGACATTAGTACCAAAATTTAGCTAAGACATATAAATATAACTTTAATGCTTTGATAATATACAGAATCTAGCTCTAATGAGCTCCAAGTAGCCAAACAAGTTTCTAGATCTGCCCAGGGCACTCAGTAGGCAGTTCAAACCATGGAACAGTCATGGTTCCATTCACCATAACTCAAAATTTACAAGACTTAGGAACATGAAATTTTGTATACATATACATAACACATATATCTACAACTGTTATGTTTTGAGATACTTCAAATAATGGCTTTATCATATTAAAAATGAACAAACATAGTGGCTAACTTACTTAGGGTTCACATCCGGACAAGTTTTAATACAGAGAGGATATCTCATTATATACACCACATCTTGCAAAAATGTTTATATATACATAAACCTAAGACATAAAGGAAAAACCTTTGTGTTTTAAGCTTTTTCATATTCGATCTCTAAGATCATCAAAAATATGGCACAAAATATTGCCTATTAATGAACCTTAAACACCATAATCAAGCTTAACACAAAAATAAATGTTTACTCACCTATAATCACTCTTGGCTAATCTTGTTGCTGCAATTTTTGGAGTGAAAAAGGGAAGAAATGGTGGCTGGAACTTGAAAAGAAATGGAAGGAATGAAGCAAAGAAGAAGAAGATGATGAGGAAAGGAAATGAATATGGTGGCAGCCTAATAAGTTAAAAGGCACCATCATTTCCTTTGTTTCACCTGTCCACTTTTCTTTTCTTTTTTTTTCTCTTTTTTTCTGACTTTTATTTTTATTTTATTTTCTAATTATTCTTATTATTATTACACAATTCAACACAATATGCAATTTAATCTTAATCTAGTCATTTTGCATACTTTAATTTGGTCACCTTATTTCATTTATTTTTAATATTTTTTATCCTCATTTAGATTATAAATACACATGTGCGACTCGATACAATTGCAATGTACTAGGACATGTAGCTAGTGCATGTCATGGACTTGTTCCTACAAAAATACGAATGAAATGCACGTGTTCAATTGAATTACATGCAAGATGCATATGTTCAAATGAAATGCATGTGGGGAAGATTAAGGATGTTACACAAAGTGTTACAAATGAAGTTTTCCAAGTTCACTTCCAACTATGGTATTTTACTCTCTTGGCTAACACCTAACCAAGAAACCCTTGTATTTTAATGACTAACACAACAATCAAATCGTTTTCTTTTTAATGGCTTACACAAAAACTCTTACAAGTGTGTCACTCACTACCCAAATCACTCAAGTCTTGTATTGTGTATTTGATTACAGGAATGTAATCACTCACTATCCAAAAGAGCTAAATAAACTAAGCTAAAATGTTTTTTACAATAGAGATTATAAAAATCATATTTGAATAATTCCACAAATGGCTTTACAAAGATTGAATGCTTGATTTCTTATTGTCTTTCTCTGGGAAGTTCATAAATGAGTCGTATTTATACTTTCTCTGAGAAATAAAGTCATTTTGGATACAATTAATGCAAAACTAGCCATTGAACCGTTTTCCCTTTTATGCCTATCAACATTAAATATGCAAGTTTATGAGCATGACTAAATCTTCATAAGTGTGACTATTCTTGGTGAAGTTGTGACTAAAGTGGTGAAGCTGTGACTAAATGCTTCTATCTAAGAATTCAAAATCTTTCACGGGCGTGAAGTTCTAAAAATAGAAAATAGAAAACAAGATCTAAAAAGAATTTTTGTTCTTCTATACATCTTCCTAAACAAATAAAATATATTTTTTCATGGCATACATACGTGTATCACATAATTTGAACCTATATATTATTAAATCATGGAATAACATTTAAGGTTCATAATAAAACATCAAAATGCATAAAAATGCAATGAATACCCCTTTTAATATAAAGTACTCCCTTCAAGAATACGAAGCTCCTTTTTAATGAAACATAACCATTCATCATTAAGAGGCTAGGTGAAAATGTAGCACCCTCCGTACAGCCAGGGGCGAACCTCACTGTATGGACGGGCGCCACATGACAAGATCTGTATCTATCTATCTGAATTAAAACTTTTCTAACTTATCTCTATATCAAGTTCATCACAATGTATAATATGTGATTTTAAACATAAATTTGACATCATTTGTATTAACAATACCAAATCTGAATCAATATCAAACTATCTTGGGATTTAACATCATTTATTACAAAATCCATGATTCATGTGCTTATGAAAATTTATTATATGTCTTTATTTAAACATTGAAATAACTATATGTCTTGTCATGCAGAATAATCAATAATGAAATGAACGAGATAAAATAACAAACCCAAAATAGGTTAACTCTGACTCCTCTAACTGGATTGATCTTCTCTTCTTGTTAACTCAACAGTCTATTGGCTCCAAATCTGGGTGCAAGGAAACCCACACGCTAACCTACTTAAAGCTTAGTGGCACATATAATCATTTAAATTCTAACATGCATTCACATATTAACATAGCATTCATAATCAAAATATACCTGTGTACTTGATCATATCACATATTGGCTTACTTTATTCATACTAACTTGACTATATTATCCAATACCATCATATTATTCAAAACAAGTACATACCAGTATACTCAGCCATGTTATATATACATTGAAGAGAAACATACATATTAAATATCTAGTCTAATTACATGTGTAGGGTAAATATCATAGATGAATCTATATTATATAATCATACAGTATATCGATCATAGTTATACTAATTTTTATCATATATAAAAATAACAAGCTTTTAATCTCATATATATATATATATATATAATTATTGGTTTCCACAATCCCTTTTCAGTATGTGACTGTATTCTGATTCATTGAATTTTGTATATCTTTGCGGCAATGTTTTGCCTTATAATTTTCGTATACTGTATTACCAAATTCCTATTTTTTAGCCCAATACTCTCGACTCGGACCACTCATATGCAAATTGTGAAATAGAAGCAGTCTAACATGAGCTTAAGTCACCCTACTCACTACTGCATCTATCTGTAGTACTACCACTAAGTTTATCAAATCAGGAGCGCTCTAACATGAGCTTAAGTTACCTTGATGAGTAATGATTGCATGCATATGGGTACAAGGGTGCTCTAACCCAAGCTTAAGCCATTTTGTCCCTAATCTAGATATCCTACCACTGAGCTTCTCAAATCAGGAGCGTTCTGACACGAGCTTAAGGCATTTTGATGACCAATATAATAATCGCATGCATAAACATTCTATGGTACTGTAACCCCCTCAATGTCATGCCACCTATCCTAGCTAGTCCTCGAATAGAGAATGGGCATATTTAATTACATTTCGATTATCATCATCATTTAGGTCACAATTCACATCTTTACGTAATCATTTATATACTACATATTATAAAGTACCTAATGCATATTCATAGCTCTCAATCATGTTATCACATTGCATATAATCTCACTTAATCATACCAAGTGGGTGTATTTATCATACTCATTATGTTTCATCACATCAATCAATATACAACTTTCTGGATAAAGGTCACTCATGGGCATGAATGGTATATCCATAGGCATGAAGCTTTCTGTTAAGGATTGTCTACCCATGACTCAACCGTGACTAGCTCATGATCATTCACGGGCGTGAAATTCATTCTTTCAAGAGAGTGAAGCTTGGATTCACGGGCATGAAATACCTTTATGGGCGTGAAGCTTGGCTTCACTGGTCTGATAGATTATACAAAAACATAATTTCAGCACCGTCTTCAACCAATTACACACACACAATCATGCAAAATACTAAAGCTAACAAATGTTAGCTACACCTATCAACACTTATCGTATTCCAAAATCTAATCTCAATCATAAACATGCATAATATCATATTTAATCATTCAAACTAGGCTTTATGCCTTATTTGTCAATATCCCACATAAATTTTCCAAATATCAAATATTTTCATGCATCATAGAATATTTCCAACCAGTAACCCAGTTCCATCATATACCATATCAACATTTCTCGTCACTAAACACATTTGAATACAAAATTCATAGTACAAGCTCATTAAAAATGAATTAAAAAGAGTATATATACAAACTTTAATATTGGAGCCTTAAATTCATTTCTCTCACGTATACTACCTTTGATGGGGTTTTCCACAGTCAGTCTTAGCCCCTAACATGAAAGAAAGACCATAATTATGTTTTATATCTCACATTGTATGTATTTATGCCATAAATTATCAAAACCTCAACTTTTCATTGATTTTAAGCCTCTAAATCTAACTATCCTATTAAAATTAATTGAAACTATCAAAGATTAATGAAAACATCCTTGCTTACCTTAGTTTCGACAATTACAGATTGGCAATAGGATTCCAAATGTTTTCAAATCCTCCTTAGGTTTTAACTTCAATTCTTATATCAAAATCTTTATTTTTAGTCCATTTTCAAATTCGTTTATGATGGGGATTACGTGTTTAATCGATCATAATTGAAAGGGAATGAGGGAAATATGTTTCTGAGGTTTTAGAGTGTGGTGGCTAGGATTTAGGGGGTGATATTATGTGACTTTCTATCAAAACACAAAATTGCCATATATATAAACTGTAAGGTTCCCCGGGCATGAACTATAGTGTCACGGTTGTGAAGCTCCTCAGTTTCAAAATCTGAAATTCATGATATTCACAACTGTGATTACCTCTATCAAGGACGTAAATACTGAAAATATCGCTTTTTCCTATCTTTTTCATTATTTTATGGTTTCTAATACCCCATAACCATACATATACTTTCCATATACCCTTAAATTTGAACAAGTAGAATGTCATACTTGTGCTTTTTGATAAAAAGAGTAGTATCTACATGTCATTTTAAAAAACTATTTTCTAAAAGAAATGCACTAAGCATTCCATACCAAACTCTTAGAGCTTATTTTAAACCATATAAGGCTTTAGTGAGTTTGAACATATGATTTGGCAAAGCATGATTTTCCAAATCGGGTGGTTGCTCAACATAAAATTCCTCCTCTATAAAACCAGTTAGAAATGTACTTTTAACATGCATTTGAAAAATGTTAAAATTCATATGGCATGCAAATGCTAAATAAATCTTAATGGCTTCCAATCTTGCTGCCGAAGCATAGGTCTCATCATAATCTATGTCTTTCGCTTGGTTGTACCATTTTGCAACCAATCTGGCTTTATTCCTAGTGATTTTTCCTTACTCATCCAACTTATTCCTAAATACCCACTTTCTACCAATAATTGGGTAATCCTTAGGTCTTGAAACTAAGGTCCAAACTTTATTTCTCTCAAATTGGTTGAGTTCCTCTTGCATAGCAATAACCCAACTCTCATCACTAAGAGCCTCCTCAATAGTCTTGGATCAAGTTGAGAGACAAAAGCAAGATTACAATCTTAAAACTTTAGATGAGTTCGAATACTTACACCCTTGGTGGGATCACCAATGACTTGCTCCATGGGATGGTCTTTTATGAACTTCCACTCCTTTGGTAGCTCTTGGGTGCCTTGCTTTTGAGCTTAAGGCAATTGTTTCTTTTGATGGTGTTCTTTATTCTCCTCTTAATCATCATTATCATCTTTCCTTGAGGTTTCACCATCCTCTTTAAGATCAAAATAAAGCTTTTCCATTTATCCTCTAACATCATAAAAAAAATACCTTTTCCAAGATCAAGTTTGCTAGATTCATCAAAAAAATATGCATAGACTCTTCTATAACTAATGATATTTTATTAAAGATTATATAAGCCTTGCTAGTTGTGGAGTATCCTAAGAAAATACCTTCATCAGATTTATAAGCAAATTCTCTAAGGTTGTCCTTGGTATTCAATATAAAATACTTTCATCCAAATACTCTAAGGTATGAGATAATGGGTTTTCTTCAATTCCATATATCAAAAGAAGCTTTATTTAAGATAGGCCTTTTGAAAACACAATAAGAAATATAACATTCCGCATTGGTGGCTTTGGCCCAAAAGTAGGTTGGTAAACGATACTCATTGAGCATTGTTCTAGCCATCTCTACCAATGTTCTATTTTTCCTTAAAACAACTCGATTTTGTTAAGCTATTCTAGGAGTTGAAAAATTATGAGAAATCCCATATTCCAAACAAATATTTTCAAAATGTTCATTTTCAAATTTTTTGCCTTGATCGCTTCTTATTTTATAAATAAAGTAGTCTTTTTCATTTTGAATTCTTTTGGCAAAAATTTTAAAATATTCAAAAGCATCACTTTTATGAGCCAAGAAAATTACCTAAGTAAACCTAGAGTAATCATCAACAATGAAAAAACCATAATGTTTGCCTCCTAAGCTAGCAACTCTAGTAGGTCCAAAAAGATCTAGATTCAAAAGTTGTAGAGGTATAGAAGTATTTACAACATTCTTAGCCTTGAAAGATGTTTTACACTACTTTCCCTTTTGATAGGGTTCACATGTCTTATCTTTGGTGAATTTGAATTTGGGTAACCCATCCACCAGTTCTTATTTGCTAAGACTTTAGATTAGGTCCATTCTTGCATGCCCAAGCATTCTATGTCATAGTCAAGATTCATCAATAATAGATATAAGACACTTAGAGGAAATGTTAGTCAACTTGTGTAAGTAAATTACATAGGTATTATCATTTCTTTCTTCTTTGAATATCTGTTGGCCACTTGGGGTGGTCACAAGACATCCATTAGAGCTAAAAGTGACTTGGTTTCCCTTATCACATAATTGGATTACACTTAAAAGGTTGTGTTTTAAACCATTAATAAGTAAAACATCTTCAATAAAAGAAATATCATTTAAGCCAATTGAACCAATCCCAATTACCTTACATTTGGCATTGTTTTCGAAGGTTACCTTACCACTATCAATCCTTTTGATTTAGGTGAAATTTGTCCTATTTCCAGTCATATGCCTTAAGCATCCACTATCCACTAGCCAAACATTTTTCTTTGAAATGGACTTGAGGCACACCTACAAAACAGTAATCTAGTTTTGGTACTTAGGTACCCAAATGAACTTGGGTCCTTGGGGGTTAGCTTTTGACAGTTCCTATTGAGCCTTCCTCACAAAACAATGAATATTAATATGCCCAAGCTTCATGCAATAATGGCATTGTTTAGATTTAAATTGACCTTGCCATTTTGCATGAATTTTAGGCCTCACAACCTTTCTAAAGGTATCATGCATATAAGAACATGAGCAATCATGAGTAGTGGGTGTTTTCCTAAGTGCATGCCTCTTGTATAAAAAGACATGATTGACCTTTTAAGGCTTCCCTTTAGAGCTATGTGACCCTTCACTACTTTTCTTTTGAGTAGGGGCTTTGTGTGTGTTTTTCCCTTAGCTTTTGAGGCTATTACCTAAATAAAAGAGGTTTGTGGAGTGCTAGAGCTAACAAGTATAGTTCTAGGTGGGGAAGATGATGATACTCCATTGAAGCCTAAGCCATGTCTCATCAAGGGAGGTCTTTGAGATACAATTAAGGTATCCAAACTCTCCTTCCCTTTGTGAAATTTTGAGATAGAATTTCTAAGTTCTTCAACCTCATTTTTTTAAAACATTGTTTTCTTTTATTAGAGAATTGGTTGAAGGTTTTGATGAAAAATCATCCAATGACTTCTTTAAGTAGTCATTTGAGGTTTTTAGCTCTTCAACTACCTTTTGAAGGTTATTAAGTTCATTTTTAAGTTTAGAGCTATCTTTTCTATAAAGATCAAGTTTCATTTTGTACCTTTCTATCTCTAGGTTTAATATGTCACTTATATCATCATCATCATCATCAGTTAAATAACACAAGTCATCACAAGGTTCGGATGTAGAGCATACCTCATTAATGGAGTTATCCTCAATAGCTATGAACCACAAATTAGTCATCGCATCTTCTTCATCTTTAACGAATGTTGAGGTTTCATCATCCTAATTGGCTTTGTGACCCTTTTCATCTTCTTTGTTGGGTCTCTTCTTGTACTTCCTGACCATAGTGCACCCCGATCTAATGTGTCCCTTCTCCCACACTTGACTTCTTCTTTGCATTTGTTAAATGAGGAGTTTCTAGGAGGGAATCTTTAGGCTCTTTGCTTATAGTTCTTAATTAAGACATACTTGTGGGTAATCAACCTCTTGATTCTCTTTGAAGGTAAGGCTATTTTTTTTATCTCTTTCATCAACCAACTATTCATCACTAAGGAAATCTTCATCTATCGGCATGGAAGTTGAAGCTTTAAGTGTTAGAGGCATTCTCTTCTCCTTTTCTCCTTCAAGCTTTTTTCTCTTACTAGAACCATTTCATGAGTGAAGAGTTTGCTAATAGGTACATAAATAGGAATTATGCTCAAGTCTTCATTGGCTTTCTTAATACCTACAACTCTTGAGCCATAATCTTTAATTGGAAGACTCTTTAGAATCTTTTTATTTACTTCTTCCAAATTATAATGCTTTCCAAGCTTCCTTATGCCAGTGACAATATCAAGAAGTTGATTGGTCATTTCGGTTATGGTCTCATTAGGATTCATCTTGAAGAGTTTATATTCGGTGACAAGAAGTTGAACCTTATAGGACTTTACTTGTTTAGTGTTGTCATGATAGTTTTCCAAAGCTTTACTACACTCTTCAAGTGATAGAGAGCTTATTAGAATGATTATGGCTTTCTTATTTTTACCATTAGCTCTCTTTTAGATCTTGATCCAATCATCTCTTGGAATGATTTTATCTTCTCCTTCAACATTCCTTCTTATTGGAGGTGTCCATTCTTTTCGAACGATGTCCCAAACATTTACTCCCTTACTATCAAGATTAGTTTCCTATTTGAATTTCCAATTTGAACAGTTTGATCCATCAAAGAAAGGCTTAAAATTGTGAAACCCTTCGTTGGCCATAATTCGATCTTTGCTAGAACTTGTTGGCTTTAATGCTAAACTTTGCTTTGATACCAATTGTTGCCTAAAATAATAACCAAGAACAAGGTGTTGAATTGGTTATGAAATAAAAATTTTCTTTCAAGGAAATGAATAAGAATAGATAGAGAAGAAGTAAAGAGATAGAGACACAAGAATTATAGAGGTTCAAGTACTAACAAACCCTACTCCTCTTTCTAATCTCAATTGAGTATTTCACTAACAGTTAAAGTGTTACAAATGGAATTTTCCAAGCTCACTCCTAACTATTACGTTTTACTCTCTTGGCTAACTCCTAACATAGAAACCCTTGTATTTTAATGGCCAACACAACTACCAAATCCTTGTGTTATTAATGGCTCACACAAAAACCCTTACAAGTATTTCACTTACTGCCCAAATCACTAAAGTCCTCTATTGAATATTTGATTATAGTAATGAAATCACTCACTAACCAAAAGAGCTCAACAAATTAAGCTAAAATGGTTTTTACAACAAAGATTATAAAAATCAAATTTGAATAATTGCACAAATGTCTATACAAAGATTGAATGTTTGATTTCTTGTTGTCTTTCTTTTGAAAGTTCATAAATGAGTTGTATTTATATTTCCTTTGAAAATGGGGAAGAAAATTCAAACCAAAAACCTATGGCTCAAATGAATATGCACATTCTACTAAACTACATATATGGGTGTAATTTTATTTTCTTTTTTGCACTTTATTATTTGAAATTATAAAGGTGCTTATGGATTTTTGAATATATATATATATATATATATATATATATATATATATATATATATATATATATATATATATATATATATATATATATATATATATATTCAAAAGAAACAAAAGTTCGACCAATTTATAGGATTGTCACGATCATAATCGATTTTAAATTCATTGATAATGTAGGATATTGTATTTAAATGGAGGAGAAAACACTTAGCAAATTCATATTTAGTTTTCTTCAATTAATTCAGTGTCTTTTCTGATTAGCAATTGATAGAATCTTTCCTACTTAAAGAGATCTTAAACCCAAAATTTGCCTATAAAACCAACGGATACAGCTGACAAAATATAATTTTTTTTAACTGATAACAAATATTTTTTGTAAGGGAAAATAATAAAAGGAAGAAGAGAGGCAATTTCCTTTTGTCACTTCCTTTACATTTTCAAATAATTTGACTAAAAGAAGGCACCATTCTACTATATAATTTCCATCGAATATAAGAATGTGTTGAATAACTACCAACATAGACATATTCAAGAGAGAGAGGATCATTGGATTCCTAATAAGGTTAACAACGTTAATAATACAACTATTTAAATTATTTATTAATTAGCTAACTAATTAAATTATTTATAAATAAGACTCTCTTACTAATAATCGAATTAATTTAATCTTCTTCTCAACAAAAAATATTCCTTGTTATGTTTTCATGTAGAAAAGTCTTCCGCTTTCAATGAAAAGAAGTGATTCCAACAAAGCTAGAAAAATCAATCTCATTGGCTTAGTACAGCCTATTGTACATTTTCAAAGTCCTACGTCTGTGATTTTCTTTTGAATTTTTTGCCAATTCCAGCTCAACTGGCTCATGGAGATTCCTCATCTCAACCGTACTATATTTTGTTTTATCAACAAATATATTGGTTTTAGACACTGAATGAAATCAAATAATTGTCAACATAAAGAAAATTCGTACGTTTGAATTACTATAAATATATGATATTTTTCTTTTTTTTCTTGAGATTAAATCAAATGTTGAATTATTTTTTGGTTAAAATCTATAATTTTTTCTTAGAATTTCAAAATCTAATTTTTGCAATCAGTTTCCTTTGTGTCAGCCTTTCTATTATTTTTGGATAAAAATCTGATATGTTGATATGACCAGATATTAAAGTTAATCAATTCATCACAAGATCTAGAGAAAAAAATTTACTAAATAATACTTCAATTTTAATTGAAAAGAAACTAATACAAGCTTATATACTACCTAAGAAAACAAAGAACATGTGTATCTAATGCTAACAGACCAACTAAAATATCTCTCTTATAGTGACAAAATTTTCCACCTAATCTAACAACCTCTAAAGTACAAAAACACTGCACACATTAAAACAAGAGATTCTAAGGCTAAAAACTCTAGGACTATGAAACTATACTATGCCGTTTTTGGCTAATAAATATTTTATCATCTCCCTTTAAGTTGGAGATTATTCTAGAGTGAACAATCCCAACTTAGAAGTCAGTTGATCAAACAATTGAGCAAAGAGTGATTTTGTAAAAATATTTGCAAGTAGTCCATTTGAAGATATGTTAAAAATCACTGAAGCCCTAATTGTACTTGGCACACACCAAATGGCAGTCAATATCTTAGTGCTTGGTCTAATAATAGAAGACCAAATTGGTAGAGATATGAATCTGTTAGTTTGCCACACCATAGCGTAACAGGTTGCTTAATAGATAATTAGAACTTCTAAAGCATATAAGCAATCTATTAGAGCTCGCAAACAATGTTGGCCATGGATCGATACTTTGATTTAGTTGAGGACCTTGAGACATTGACTTGCTTTTTTACTTTTCCAAGACGTTAAGGCAAGGCCTAAAAATATATAATAGCCATTGATCGATCTGTGAGTCTCTTTCTATGATGCTAAGTTAGCATCACGGAAGGCCTTTAAGTGCAAGGTATTGTCTACAGGATAAAAGATAACTTTGGAAATATTGCCCTGAAGATACCATAATATATGAAATGTTGACCACCAATGGTTATCTTGAGGGACCTAAATGAATTAGCTAAGTTATTAAACAACATATGAAATGTCATATCGTGTAAACCCTAAATATAAAAAGTCATCCAACAAACCTCCAGTAGGAATTATGGTCTAGTAATAGAACACTCTAATGACAATCAATTCAATGCCTTATAAGGGCATATGAGTAGAAGTTGGTGTAGCATTTGAAAGGCCTACATCATTCAGGAAATCTAGAATGTATTTACATTGGTTGACATATATTTTAGAGGTGGATCAAGCAATCTCCAATCCTAGGAAGTACTTGGTATAGACAAGGTCATTTATGGTGAAAGTCTAATGTATAAACCTCTTTATTTACAATATCTCTAGTTTAGAGATAATTGTGCTAAAGACATCATCCATGTAGACCAACAGTACTAGAAAATAGAGTCCTCTACAAAGTGTACAAGTAATATTATAATGAGATGACTAATTGAAGCCATAGCTTTGTAATTGCTAAATGAATTCAATGTTCCATTACCTTGAGCCTTACATTAGGCCATAGAGGGACTTTTGTCAACTTGCAGTATTGTCTTGATGCAGCTTTAGTGTAACCAACAAAAGAGTTCATATAAAATTTTTCATTATTAAAGCCATGGAGAAAGGCATTATTCATATCTAACTGGTGCATTAGCCAAGCCTTGGTTATTTAAATGTCTAAGAATAACCTAACAGACACTTAATTTTCCATTAGAAAGAAACTATCTATATGATCTACTCCCTCAATTTGACTGTAACCCTTAACTATTAGACATGCTTTGTATATGTATGCAGAGCCATCTAGCTTTAGCATAACATCTTGCAGGCCCACTTAGAGCCAATGGGTTTCTTATTAGCTGGAAGTGTGGTTGGTTGCCAAGCATTATTACTCTCAAAAGCTACCAATTCTTATTGCATGGTTGTAACCCAATTTAGGTCTTTATTAGCGTCCAAATAAGTATATAGTTCTTGAAAAATATGCATATTAGCCATGAAACATAAATGTGTATTATAAAATTGTTCAGAAAAAATTAAAGAAGGATATGAGGTAGTGTTATGAGAAACAAAATCTTGTGACCAAACAAGAGGTTATTTGGGTCTAGTACTTTGTCTATGTGGGGGTTGTGAGGTAAAAGAATTACCTTATAAGAGTGCAATATAATTATTGGAAGTTGGAATTGGTGTGGGAACCTACAAATTAGAATAAGCATTTAAGATAGCTAGAGTGTCAAAAATAAGAATTAAATGTGTAGTAGCATGAGTAAAGTCATGAGAGGATGATACAAACTTATAGGGATATGTATTATCATAGAAGTACACATCTCTATATAATAGAATACTATGAGATTATAAATCATAAAGTTGAAACCTTTTTTAACTAAGGAACTAGTCAATTTAGATGCATTTCAATGCTTTAGAATCAAACTTTGGTTTATGTGGAAACATGTTTATGGCATAACAAAAACAGCCAAAAAATTTGCAGATAAAATATAATAGTCTAATGATTTACTAAAAAGTAGTTCAAATGAGGTTTTCCAAGAGTGTGTTTTTGTATGTAGTCTATTTACAAGGAAAAATGTATGGAGAAAATACTACCCTCAAAATTATGGTGGAAGATGGACTTAGAATATAAGGGCTCTAGCTATTTAGCTTGGGTGTTTATGTTTCCTCTCCACTATGTCATTTTGGTGTGGAGGGTAAACACAAGTTTTCTAGTAAAATAATGTATGATGAAAAAGTAAGCTTTAGTACGAAGTACTCGGAAATTCAACACCGTTGTTACTCTTAAGAATTTTCAAGTTTGTTTGAAATTCTGATGACTTTTTCTAAAATAGACCTCATTTGAGACTTGTGGTGCATAAAAAAAGTTGTAATGATTTGACTTAAAGGAAAACATAGTTTTGTATGTTTTGATAATTGACATACATCATAAAAGTGTTTACTAGTTACAATTATATGATCAATTAAACTCAAAAATTTTAGAACAAAAATATACAGATGAGCTAATTTGCTATGCAAAATAGAGAATTGGTTTTGCAGAAACATTAATACAATAGGAAATATTAATCAGAATAGAAGATTTGATGTAAGCATAACTAAAAGAAAATGAATTATGATCAAAGATATAGAAATTTCCCATAACATGTTAAATAACTAAAAAACTTTTAGATTTTAGATCCTGTAAGCAACAGTGGGACTGAGTAAAATAAAATTGCAACTTATTTGTCTTAATGACTTTGCTCACAGACAATAGGTTATATTTGAAGGATGGTATGGATAGGGTATTCAACAATGTTACGTTATCATGTAAGGTTATATTTCCTATAAATTGATGCCTTCATTAGGTAAGTAGACTTTTGTGGGTTGAGAGACATGAACTAAGGTGCTAAACATTTTTCTTTCTGTACATATATATTGGAGACCCCTGTATCTATGATCCAAAAACAATTGTGTTCAAACTAAAGGTTCTTATTGAACTTACAAAGTTTGTAACTTGAACAAAATTCAGAAAGTTGTCACTTGGCATTAGTTTTTACTTAATATACTTAGAGACTTCTTGCTTGAAGAGATTAGCAATCCTAGAGGTAAAAACCCAATCTTGTTTTTCAAATCCTAGTTCTTATCCCTTAGATAAAGATGATCCCACCATATTAACTTGAGCCTTTCCCTACTCTTTTTGTTGTTTTGTCTTCAATTCCACATAATAGTCAGGGCATCTAGTGAGCTTAAAACACGTGTCTCTTGTATAGCCACTCTTCCTATATGTTGAACCTTAAGGGGTATTTCTGTCATTTTGATGCTAACAAATAAAATAGCAATAATGTATTTAACATACTTGTTTTCTAAGTCTATTGAACAGGGTATGGAATATGATAGCAAAAATGGAGAATGGAAGATTAATCTTAAAAAAATAAAATTGAAAAAATAGCATGTTCACGTCCGTAACCTTATATGTCATGCCCGTGATGAAGCTTAGTGTCAACAATCCAACATTTAAAGTTCACGGCCATGAAGAATGATAGCAACCATGAATGAACATTTCAATCATGCCTGTGAATTAAAGTCACACCCATGATAAGACATGACAAATTCTTCCAGAGAGCTTCACGGCCAAGGTCACCATTCTAGTCACGGCTTGGAAGAATAGTCACGACCGTGACACACATATTCACGACCATGAAAAATGAAAGAGAAACATGTTAGACGCGACAATATGAGTTGGTGCAACGGCTAGTTCCATAATAAATGCATTCTAATGGCTATAATTCACCATGGAAGTATAAATGCAAGTCATTTATGCATCCAGAACAATAGGAGTACAAGAGAATAAGAGAATAGCTAATATTTCGAATCAAAATCTTGTTGTAAGCCATTTTTGTGCATTTGATATTTTCAAAACAAACATTTATTCTCTGTGAAAATCTTTTTGCTCATCATTCTTTGAGCATTATAGATTTGTAAGTGTTTTTCTCTGTAATCATCTACTCAAGTGAGTTTTGGGTATTTTGGGTCTAAGAGTAGAACACTTGTAAAGGTTATTTGTGTGAGCCTTTGAAACACAAGGTAAAGGTTATTTGTGTGAGCCTTTAAAACACAAGGTAAAGGTTATTTGTGTGAGCCTTTAAAACACAAGGAATTGGTTATTGTGTGAGCCATCAAAACACAAGGGATTTTTTGGGTTAGGTGTGATCCATTGTTAGAAACACCATAGTTGGGAATGAGCTTGTAAAACTCCATTGTAACACTTAGTGTGTTAGTGAAACTCCCAATTGAGATTGGGGAGAGAAGTAGGGTTTGTTAACACCCGAACCTCTATA
Source organism: Triadica sebifera (assembly GCA_023653625.1). Classification (NCBI taxonomy): domain Eukaryota; kingdom Viridiplantae; phylum Streptophyta; class Magnoliopsida; order Malpighiales; family Euphorbiaceae; genus Triadica; species Triadica sebifera. Next base: position 8,900,393 of record CM042898.1, on the reverse strand, counting down.
AAAATCCTTGTGTCATATCTTTCTATCCCTACTAAACTTAACTTTTCTTTCCGCACTTAAAAGTTAAATTTTTAATATCCAATTCAACCCCCCTTCTTGGTTCAATATTTGGGCAACAATTGGTATCAGAGCTAAGTCTAGCATCGAAGCCGAAACAGCGCTAGTAAAGATCAAGATATGGCCAATGAAGGATTCCAAAGTCTCAAGCCTTACTTTGATGGAGCAAATTATGCTCATTGGAAGTTTCGGATGGAGACATATCTGGATAGTGAAGGAATTGAAGTCTGGGATAGTGTTCGAAAAGAATGGACACCACCAACTAGAAGATGAGTTAATGGTGAAGAAGAAATCTTATCAAGAGATGATTGGACAGAGCCTCAAAGAATAGCAAACTTCAAAATAAGAAGGCAATGACAATTCTTTCAAGCTCATTATCCATTGAAGAATGTGGTAGAATACAACACTGCCCAACAGCTTATAGCATGTGGAAAATATTGGAAAACTATCATGAAGGAACTAAGCAAGTTAAATCCAAGAAGATTCAACTTCTTACTTCAGAATATGAGCTCTCCAAGATGAAATCCAATGAGTCAATCACTGACATGACCAACCGTCTTCTAGCTATCATAAATGGCATGAGAAAACTTGGGAAGCACCTGAGCTTGGAAGATGTAAATAACAAAATCCTGAAAATTCTTCCTCTCAAAGATTACGGTTCAAGAGTTACCGGTATAGAAGAAGTAAATGAAGACATGAGCATCATGAATACTGATGTGCTTATTGGCAAACTTCGCACACATGAAATGGCAGTGAAAAGAGATAGAGAGCTTGAAGCAGAACCAGAAAAAAGAAAGCCTTTAGCACTAAAAGCCTCTACTTCAAAATCTCAAGAAGAAGTTGAAGATGATGAAAAAATGAGTGAGAAGCAAATGAGGACATTTTTATGCTCTCAAGAAGGTTGAAAAGAATTATTGAGAAGAGAATGAGCAACTCTAGAAAATTCAGGCAAAGAAACCTCAAACAGACTTCTAATGATGCACAAAGAAGTAAAGAAGAGGTAAAGTGCTATGAATGTGTAAAGAAAGGGCATATTAAATCGGAATGTCCAAGGCTCAAGAAGCATAAGAGCAAATACCAAAAAGACAATGGGGAGAAAGGCCACAAATCCACATGGGATGACGAAAGCTCTTCAAGTGAAAAAGATGACAATGAAAGCGAGGAGGTCAACCTATGCTTCATGGCTATAGAGGATCACATCTCAGATAAGGTAAGATCACTTCACTCATACTCTTTCAATAATGATAATAGTGATAATGATAGTAATAGTGAAGATGATGATGATGAGCAAAGCCTAATAGAAGAATTAAATATAGAACTAGAGAAATATAAGAGTAAATTTAATTCTTATAAAAATAACATTTTCTAATTTGAAAATCAAAATGGATGTTTTAGAAATGGAGAACTTTGAGCTTAAATCATCTAATGAATCTCTTCAAAATTCATTAGATGGATACTCTTCAAGACCCTCAACTAAATCCTTGCTTAAAGAAAACAATACTTTGAAAAATGAAGGTGAGGAATTTAGAAACTCCATTTCAAAATTTCATAAAGGAAAGGAGAGCTTAGACACTCTCATTGTGTCTCAAAGACCTCCCTTAATTAGACATGGTCTAGGATTTAAGGGCACATCATCATCTTCTCACAAAACTATTTTTGTTAAGTCAAGTGAACCTCACATATCCACATTTGCTGGAATAGCACCAAGGGATAAGTGCACTAAATACACTACATCTTCTATACATAAGAGGAATAATCAAGGATTGGTAAGCCTAAGAAAGAAACCTCAAAAGACTAATCATGCCTTTATGTATAAGAAGCATGCATCTAGAATAGCACCAATTAATCATGATTGTGCATGTCATTACTCTCAAACTCAGTCTAATAGAAATATGGCATTCAAAAATATTGTAAGACCAAAAAGCATTTTTAGACCTAAACAGTGTAATTATTGTATGAAAATTGGTCACATAAATAAACATTGCTGGATAAGGAAGGTTCATTGGAAACCTTCATGTGCTAACCCCCAAGGACCCAAGCTCATTTGGGTACCTAAAAATCATACTTGAATTGTGATTCTATAGGTATGCCTCATGTCACACACCCTTACCCCACTATAGTTCAGCAAGGTAAGTGAGTATTACCCGTCTTACTGTTTTATAAAATTAATGAAGTGAAGTAAATTTTTTTTTTTAAATTTTGTAGACATTGAAATAAAATTATTACAAGCATAATACTCAAAATTTTATTTATTTATAAAATATATTAATTTACATTCAAACTATGTTCTTTTACATAGTAACTCACATATTTAATATACATTATATGAAATAAAAACAATACTTTAATTTACAAAGTTTTTTAACAAAATATACCAAAAAAGAAAATCCAGAGCTTTTTGCTGCTTCCCTTCGGATACCCTTCTTCTTCTGACAAACTATTTTCTACGGCTACCCTTCTAAACCTGCGCGAGAGGAAACCACCCGCGCTAAGCTACTAGCTTAGTGGTGCTTCAATGATAAAAATTTTACATACATATATATTTTCTCACATATTAATTAACCATTTAATAAATAATGCATAAAATAAAAATTTCTATAAAATCAAATAAATTTCATTCAACATGTAATAGTAACAAATTTAATTCATGTAACACTTATCAAAATCACATACTTCAATATTAGTATTATTATTATTTTCTTGTACCCATAACAGCTATAACTGAACTATCTAATAGGAATAACGGGGTTGTCATTCCCGGCTTTCATAATGTAGCGCCGAGCGCTTTTATAATAATGTCATTACTGGCTTTTGTTATATTGCCATTACCGGCTTAATAATTTTGCGCCGAGCGCATTTATCAATTGTCATTACCGGCTTTCATATTTGGCACCGAGTGCCTAAATTCCCCTGATTGGCATGCCAAACTATTCCCTATTCTAGTTCTAGACTAGGTGTTTTTGGGCTTAACTATTTTTATATTAATTCGCAATATTTTCAAATATCATAAGTATGCTTGTTTATTTTTGTTTTATATTCCCATTATTATTACAATAAAATCTCATATATAAATAATCTGTTAAACATTGATAATTACCATCAAAGTATATATTTGCATTAATTATTACATATAATTAACATACCACATGCATAAGTCCAACACTTCACGTTTTATACCTATGGCAGAATTTGGACCTGTTTTTGGGCTTCCTTTTTAGCCCATTTATAATTATAATTTGGAGTTCTAGCCTTCTAACAATTTTTAGCTTATTGTCTTAGCTTTCATATGCATCAAAAATCACTTAAATAAAAGTTTTCTATCAAAAGTTATGATCAATTCACTACTGCATCATCACAGAATTTTCTGCCCAGAATTTTCTGGACAGATTCTAAGATTAAACTTTATGCATTTTTCTGGGAAAATATAGACATAATTAAATGTTATAGTCTCAATACAAAGTAAAGCCCTGTGTCTTAGCTTTCATTTCCAACAAATAACATATAAAAAGGAGTTTCACAACTCAAGTTATCATCAAAATAGACAGAGCTGTTCCTGGAATTCTGTACCCGAGCCATCAATTGACATCAATTCACATTTCAACCACATTCATCATTTGCATTCATTTTGATACTAAAATTTCCAGAATTACAACTACATTCATATGTCTCAATTATTTCACACCATTTGGTCCCATTGCCATATATAATATCAAAAGTCACAACAAATCACATAACATCTCAAAAACACAAACATAACAAACCTTAATATATAATTTCATACTTATTAACAACATACAAAATTTTTATCAATGAAGCACATACCTAATCAGCCTTTGTTCTTCCTTTAAACCTTATTTTCCTTCCCTTATTAGCTAGCTTTCTCCTTGCCTTTGTCACACTCTTGAGGGTCTCTCACTTGTTCACTTATTTTTCCTACGTAATTATACCACATCTCAATTCCAACATCCAATTTCAATGTTTTTCATGTCTACATAATATTCTAATGCTCCTAATATGATTTACACCTTAATTGAGCTAAAATGTACTAAGGTTAAACTTCCTTCTTCATATGTCATGGCTGCTTAAAAACCATATCCTAGTTACCAATTCATTTCTTCAATTCAACACTCAAATCATATTTTCCTTATCACCAATTGTTGTGTTTCCATATTAATTTCAATTTTCCCTAATTTCTTTAATTATGGCAGCCCCTTATTCATCCATTAACATCATATTTTCTTTAGTTTTTAAGCAATAAAACAATTATCTAACATCAAATATCATCAACTCAAAGTCCAATTACAGCTTCATCAACTAAACACAAACTTAATTTTCTAAGTTCTATCTTGCAACTAATCCTAAATCTATCAAACCTAATCACATCTATCATCATCATGGGTCTCAAATAAAAGGAAAAAGGTTAAATTTAAGAAGAATAAACTCACCTTAAGAGTTCTCCAAGGTGGGCCGAAATTCCCCTACACTTCTCCCTTTTTTCTTCTTTCTTCCTTCCTTCTTGCTCCTTTGGTACCTTTTATGGTAAGAACTCCTTAATTCTTATTTTTCCTCTCTCAAAACTAATTTATTTTCATTATTAGCTTGCTGGAAATTGAAAGAAAAATGGAGGTTTAAGAGAGTGGAGGTGGACGGCAACAAGAATGGGAAAAGGAAGAAGAAGAGGACTTAGATTTTTGGTGGAAAAATGAAACATTCCTCCCATTTTTGACTTTTATACCTTGATTAATGTGTGGGTCCTACTAATTAAAATTAATCTTAATTCTTATTGGTTCATTAAGTTAATTAATCTTGATTAACATTTAAACTTTGAAAAATTCCATTTTTACCACATCTTCCTCCATATTCACACTTTTTCCCCAAACAATCTCCATAATACCGATTTTGTCCATAGAAAATTTTATTTTTTTCTAATTCTACCCCTAATCTTTTTAATTCCCAAATAATAATACCCTTAATTATTTTCCCTTATTATTAGTCATTTTTTTATGGGTTCAAATTTAGACTCCGATTGAACCAGTGGACCCCACTACGGTCACGCGCAATCGGGGCCTAAATTGCTAAATGTTACACCTCAAGTCCACAATAAACAAAAATGCTTGGCTGATAGACAGTGGCTGCTTAAGTCATATGACAGGAGACAAAGAACTTTTCAATGAAATCGAAAGTATTGATGGAGGTAAAGTTACCTTTGGAAACAATGCTAAGGGTAAGGTAATTGGCATTGGTTCTATTGGTATTAATGGTACTACTTTTATTGAAGATGTATTACTTTTTGATGGTTTGAAACATAACTTTTTGAGTGTAAGTCAATTATGTGATAAAGGAAATAAAGTAATATTTACTTCCAACGAATGTCTTGTAACTTCTATTGATGGACAAGAGATATTTAAAGGAAATAGAAAGGTCAATACCTACATAATAGACTTACTCAAAATATCTAACCATTCCTCTAAGTGTCTTGTGACTACTAGTGATGAATCTTGGCTGTGGCATAGAAGGCTTGGTCATGCGAACATGGATTTAATTCAAAGCCTCAGCACAGGAGAACTAGTAAAGGGACTGCCAAAAGTCAAATTTGAAAAAGACAAGACATGTGAACCTTGCCAAAGAGGGAAGCAACACAAGTCATCCTTCAATCCAAAAACATACTAAGTACCTCAAAACCTTTACAACTCCTGCATCTAGATTTATTTGGACCTACTACAATTGCAAGCTTAGGAGGTAAACATTATTCCTTTGTCATCGTAGATGATTACTCTATATTTCTTGGGTAATTTTCTTAGCTCAAAAGAGTGATGCTTTTGAAAACTTCAAAAATCTTGCTAAAAGAGTTCAAAATGAAAAGGATATTGCATTTCAAAAATAAGAAGTGAGCATGGCAAAGAATTTGAAAATGAAAACTTTGAAAGTTTTTGTCTTGAACATGGCATTTCGCAGAATTTTTCATCTCCTAGGACACCTCAAAAAAATGGGGTAGTTGAAAGGAAAAATCGAACTTTAATTGAAATGGCTAGAACAATGCTCAATGAGTATAGTTTACCAACTTACTTTTGGGCAGAAGCCACAAATACTGATTGTTATATTTCAAATCGAGTTTTCAAAAGACCTCTCTTAAACAAAACTTCATTTGAGCTATGGAATGGAAGAAAGCCCTTGATATCATACTTTCGAGTATTTGGATGCAAGTGCTTCTTATTGAATACCAAGGACAATCTTGGAAAATTTGCCTCTAAATCTGATGAGAGTATCTTTTTAGGATACTCTACAACTAGCAAAGCATATAGAGTATTTAATAAAAAGTCATTAACTGTTGAAGAATCTATGCATGTTGTTTTTGATGAATCTAGTAAACTTGATCTTGTGAAAGGTAGTGTTCTTGATGATGTTGTAGGTACCATGGAAAGACTTGATCTTGAAAATGGAAAAGAAGAAAATGATAAAAAAGATTCACATCAAGATGATTCTCTACCTCAAGCTCAAAAGGAAAACAGGCAAGAGCTACCAAAGGAATGGAGATTGACAAAAGATCACCCAAAGAGCAAATCATTGGTGATCCTACTAGGGGAGTAAGTACTAGATCTCATTTCAAACATTTAGTTTCTAACCTTGCTTTTATTTCTCAAATTGAGCCTAAAAATATTGATGAGACTCTTAATGATGAAAGTTGGGTGATTGTCATGCAAGAGGAACTCAACCAATTTGAGAGAAGTAAGGTATGGACTAAATCGCAAAAAGAACTAGTAGCTTTCACGACTTGATTCATGACATGCTTCATGACTGAAGGTAGTGAAGACTATGTTTCACGACTATAACTTTTTTCATTCACCCCGTGAAACCCTTTGTTCATGCCTGTGATGCTTTTTCATGACCGTGAACATTTCCACTAAAAACTTACAGAAGCATTCACGCTTTGTGTCATGCTTTGTTTCACGATCACAAGTAATGAATTTTATACTTCACGCCCGTGACTCATTTGTCACCACTGTGATAGTTCATCATTCATTCCCGTTACCTTTAAATTTCACGATCGGGAACAATTTCGCGTCTCTCTTCACAGGTAGAGCGTCTCTTCAGCAAACCGTGAACATGACACTTCACGCCCGTGACTTAGTTTTTCACATCCGTGAATATGTCGGCTATATAACGTTTCTGCCGTTATTTCTCTCATTCTAACTTTTCTCAACTTCTCTCATTTATCACCATTAAATACCATTTTGAAGATTCCAGCCCCCTAGCAACTCATTCCATCTATAAATACCTTCAAAAACCATTTCCTTCATCAGGATCACATCACCTTAGGGTTTACTCAAAATTTCTATCAATTTCTCACACTTCAAAAGTTTGTTTTTTCAATCAAAATGGAAACCGGTTCCTCCAAGGGTACAAGGAAGAAGTCTCATGCTCCAAGAAGGTACACGAATTACCTTCTAAACATTATTCCAGAGCATTGTCATCCTAGATACTCAGTGCTCAAGAAAAGACCACTCCTTTCCTCTAGATCATTTGAGTGGCAAACCATCCGTACACTCGGCCTCGAGACAAGCATGACGAAACAACTCCAGGCTTGTCATCTGAAAGAATTCATTGATATCCATCAACCAACTCTGAGGGAGCCAACCTTAGAATTTCTGAGCACCTTGCAAGTCTCTCCTACCGGTATGGTGAAGTTCCAAATTTGCAAGCATCCGAACACCCTTTCTGCCACAGAGTTTGGAGACTTGTTCAACCTTCCCTTTGATGGCATCCTGAATGACAGTGAAGTGGAATTCTATGCTACTCAGGCATGGACTCACTTCAATCTTAACTATAGCTAGGACGTCAAGAAGACAAAGAGCACCCACCTTCGATCCCCAGTACACAAGTATTTGCATAGGTTCCTAACCTATAGCATTTTCACTAGAGGAGACAGCAATGGAACGATCAGGAAGTCAGAGCTCTTTCTCTTGGAGATGGCCCGATGAGGCCTAACAGTGGCTTTATCTTGATGGTTTGCAAACCATCTTTTGTCAATTGCCACCAAGCCCTCTGGAGACATTCTGACTGATGGGTACGTGACTCACATCGCCATGAAGCTTGGATACTTGAAGCTAGATGAACATCACTTCAACCTCATACCAGGACAACCTCGAGACCGACTAGATGTCGATCCTTCATCAAAATGGGAGCAGCTATTCGTATAGTGTTTGAGAACAACATCTACTACTGCTTCACCAACACTACTGGTGAGATCATTTGGGAGGACAATGACTCGGATGACTTCAAAGCTGACCTCCAAGGAATCCAGTAGAGGAAGAGAGTTCGAGTTGAGGTGGCACCTCCAGAGGTTGAGCAGGAAATGGGACAATCCTCTGCCTCCACACCAACCTTGGCTCAGCAAGTGGCTGACCTCTTGGCACCATGATTTGAGCATTTGCAGGCTTCGATGGATGAGAGGTTAGAGAACCTCAAGGATTTCATGGAGTCTCGCATGGAGAGCCTTGAGGCGGAAGTAGCTCGCCTTAGAGATAGGATGTCCGTCTAGATTTTATGTTAGGTGTTATACTTTCTAGCTTGTTTGCTGTAGGAATTTTGAATTTCCTTTCAAAATTTCAATTATTTTTTGTATTTGGTTTTTCTAAATTAATATATTTGCTTTTGTTTTCCATTATTTTTTATCTTTTTATTATTCTTTTTATTGATCACAAAAGAGGGAGAACCTAGCAATATATTGTAAAAGTTAAAAGCAATACTTATTTCAAAATCAAAATGAATATGCAAGTACGCAAATGAGCTTTATACACCTTAAACATATCTTAAGTATACTTTGCATATACCTTGATGCAAGTTACATGAATGAATATGCACTTGATATACTCTGAATATACCTTAAATATACTTAGCATAAACTTAACTTACTTTAAGGAAACTTTTGGTGTACATTGGATATACTTTACATATAACTTGCATATACTTCAAACTAGGAAGCATATTTTGATGCTACACTTCATCATTCTTTACATTTCTTGCATTTCAGCATTCTTTATCCTAAGCATCTTTTAAGGGGAGACTTCTCAAAAGCACATATTGCTAGATTATTTGTCACCATCAAAAAGGGGGAGATTGTTAAACCTTGAGGGGTATTTTTATCATTTTGATGCTAACAAATAAAATAGCAATATTGTATTTAACATACTTGTTTTCTAAGTCTATTGAACAGGGTATGGAATATGATAGCAAGAATGAAGAATGGAAGATTAATCTTAAAAAGATAAAATTGAAGAAATAGCATGTTCACGCCTGTGACCTTATATGTCACGCCAGTGATGAAGCTTAGCACCAACAATCCAACATTTAAAGTTCACGGCCATGAAGAATGATAGCAACCATGAATGAACATTTCAATCATGCCCGTGAATTAAAGTCACGCCCGTGAGAAGACATGACAAATTCTTCCAAAGAGCTTCACGGCCAAGGTCACCACTCTAGTCACAGCTTGGAATAATAGTCACGACCATGACACACATATTCACGCCCATGAAAGATGAAAGAAAAACATGTCAGGAGTGATAATATGAGTTGGTGCAATGGCTAGTTCCATAATAAATGCATTCTAATGGCTATAATTCGCCATTGAAGTATAAATGCAAGTCATTTATGCATCCAGAACAAGAGGAGTACAAGAGAATAAGAGAATAGCTAATATTTCGAATCAAAATCTTGTTGTAAGCCATTTTTGTGCATTTGATATTTTCAAAACAAACATTTATTCTCTGTGAAAATCTTTTTGCTCATCATTCTTTGAGCATTATAAATTTGTAAGTGTTTTTCTCTGTAATCATCTACTCAAGTGAGTTTTGGGTATTTTGGGGCTAAGAGTAGAACACTTGTAAAGGTTATTTGTGTGAGCCTTTAAAACACAAGGTAAAGGTTATTTGTGTGACCCTTTAAAACACAAGGAATTGGTTATTGTGTGAGCCATCAAAACACAAGGGATTTTCTGGGTTAGGTGTGATCCATTGTTAGAAACACCATAGTTGGGAGTGAGCTTGTAAAACTCCATTGTAACACTTAATTTGTTAGTGAAACTTCCAATTGAGATTGGAGAGGGGAGTAGGGTTTGTTAACACCCGAACCTCTATAAAAATCCTTGTATCATATCTTTCTATCCCTACTAAACTTAACTTTTCTTTCCACACTTAAAAGTTAAATTTTTAATATCAAATTCAACCCTCATTCTTGGTTCAATATCTGGGCAACACTATAGAAATCACAGAATCAATCTTCTTTGTCATCCCCATCCTTCTTTTTATAATAGCTTATACCATTAGTTTGCTTTTTATTAGTGTTGAAGACTTGTACTAGCGTAAACTACCTTTAATAACTTCTTCAAAGTTCATGTGTACCATCATCTGCCTTTCAACCTAAGGATCATTAAGTGTGCCTTGCATACAGATGACAATGGATCAAACATTAATATTTGATTCCTTGTATGATCAAAACTATCATTGACTCCTATTAAAAACAGCAAGAGACTATTTTATGAAACTAGTTCTTTAAGATTCTTAGTAGCTCCATATTCACATTTACCACAAGTGCAATGAGGAAATGGACTCAAACAACATTCATCCCACAATTTCTTTAGCTTTGACTAATATGCATTAGTAGAGAGATTACATTGAGCGACTAGAGTTATCTCTTTCATATCTAATACAATTAAGGCACATTGCATTTGTCATAATTCTCTTTTAACTCTTTTCAAAGATCTTTAGCTAAAGTAATGTAAATAAAGGCTTATGTTATATTGTTTGTTACAACATTAAGTATCCAAGAAGTCAGCATTGAATCAACTATGCTCAATGATTTATATTCTTCAGCATCTTCATCAAATTGCTCAAATTTAGGATTCATGAAGCTTAGCTTATTTTTAAATTTGAGTGTGATCTTTGTAGATTGACTCCAAGTTATTTGAAGGATTTAAGATTGAAAGCCTAATTGGTGCATCTCTATATTTTAATGTTCACAATCAAATTGAGAAGTCACTAATGTGCTTATTTGCATATCTTTTTTGTAGAAATAAACTTTAATTTGTTAAACACTTAGTGGAAATTAAAATTTACATGTAAGTGTTTTCAATCACAATTCACAATTCCCTAGCAATTTATTAGTTCAAATCAGCTCACATAAATTGGCATATTCCAATCAATTCTTACTTCTCAATCATTTTTCCAATCACATGAAAGCAAAATTCCAAGCATTTTCAATTATATCAAGTTTCAAGCAATTGTAAAGCAATTATGAAGCAATTTATTTCATTGTTCTCATTTACAACATTTTACATCAACCTTTACATGTATTTTATCTAAAAACTCCCCCCAATACATATCATACACCTCCTATGGCATTGACTCCCACCTGTATCGCTCTAGATATAGTCACTCCTGAAATATACTTGATATCCAATAAGTCATGTCATGAGTCTCAACAAACCTACAATTAAAGAAATAAATAAGCATTGAAATTAACTTAACATTGCATAATGTAAAACAAACAAGTATGAAATGTCTTACCTTCCATCTTACAGTGCATAATTGGGCCTAAATGGGTTGGGCTTTGTTTGGCCCAAGTCCACCCAAATTAAACTACTATATAAGACCCAAATTATCCAAATTCTCTAGAGAGAATTCTGCTTCATCTTCTTCCTCTTTCTTTCCCTTATGGCCAAACCACTCCTCCCTTGTTCTTCTCCAAATTTTCTTCAATTTTCTTCACTTTTTCACTAAAATAAACCGCCTAAAAATAATTTTAGCATCTCTAGTACCTAGTAGAAGCCTTTATTCATCATTTGGAAAGCTAGAGATGAAGAAAATCAAAGGAAAAAAGTTAGGATACAAATTTAAGGTAAGTCAAATTTATAGTTTTAAATTAGTTTAATGGTTTAAATAGGTAGTTTAAGGTATGTAGATGATAAATATGAAGTTTATTTGAGTTAAGGAAACAAAATATTGGTGGATTAATATAGTGTAATATTCAGCCATGGTAGATTCAAAGCAAGGTGAAGGTGCTTCCAAAGAAAAGGCTAAGGAAAATGAAGCTTAGGAAGGTCAAAACAAGAAATTAAGGTTAGTGATTTCAAAATCTATCTATTTTCATTAATTAAGCATGATTTAGGGTTATGAAAATTAGGAATTTTATGTGTTTTGCATGTAATTAGTAATTGATGCATAAAACATGATTAAGGGATTATAAAAAGTGAATTCGAATGGTTAATTTCAATTAAAGAATTAATTAGTGAAAATTGGAAAATATGACCTTATAATGTGAAAAATGTAAATTAAGGTATAATTACATTTTATTGTAATATTATGATATATATGGAATAATGAATGTATAAATTAGTGAAATGAATAATTAGAAGGTGAAAAAAAAATTAGTGATGAAAATTTAATATAGGCCAAAATTTATTATTTTTCTTGCTAATTAAATGAAAATTTAGTCATGAAATGCAAGAGAATATGATATTGAGTGTGTATAAGTTTGAGGCAGAGGCAGAGGGGCAGTACACCTAGAGGCAGAGGGGTAAGTACGGTTCAGACTTGTAGCCATTGTGGTAGATCTCACCTCGGAGAGTGCAGATATTTGACTAGTGCCTATTTCAAATGTGGTTTAAAGGATCCTTAGGTCAGGGATTGTCCAGTGGCTCAAACTTCTACGGCTATATCACCAGCACCTGGTATTAGATCTTTACCATCCAGAGGCTAAGGTAGGGGAGCAGCCCTTAACCCATCAGCATCTAGACCTTCTGCACAGCAACCCCAGGGTTAGGGACAAGCTACATGCCGTACATATGCAGTGAGAGCCAGAGAAGAAGATGATGCTCCTAATGTAATAGTAGGTAAATTCATACTTATGACTAATTCTGTTTATGCACTTGTTGATTCTAGTTCCACACATTCCTACATAAATACTGAGGTTACACAGGGAAAAGGGTTAAAAGATTCACAATTAGACTAGGACATCATAGTGAGCAATCCTTTAGGAGATAGTGTTATGGTAAACAGGGTGTATAGGAATTGTCCCATTAGTGCACAAGGTTATGAATTCCTAGCTAACCTAATTTAACTCCCATTCTGTGAGTTTGATGTGATATTAGGGATGGATGGGTTGTCCGCCCATCAAGCAATAGTAGATTGTAAATGAAAGAGAGTGACACTTAAACTCTCCAATGATCGAAAAATCACTATTATGGGTGAAAGAACATATTTTCTATCATATGTGATTTCAGCTACAACTGTTAAGAGACTTATAAGAAAAGGGTGCATTTCTTATTTGTGTTATGTAATGGAAGCTAAAAAGGAAGATCTTAAGGTTTCAAATGTGCTTACAGTGAGAGATTTTTCAGATGTCTTTCCTGCTGAATTACTAGGTTTACCACCTAACAAGGAAGTCAAATTCACTATTGATGTAGCTCCAGGCACAACACCTATTTTGATTGCACCTTACAAGATGGCGCCTACATAACTCAAGGAATTGAAGATTCAGCTGCAGGAATTGCTTGATAAAGGCTTTATCAAACCCAGTATTTTTCCATGGGGAGCACTAGTACTCTTTGTAAAGAAGAAGGATGAGTCTTTCATATTATGCATTGACTATAGACAGCTAAATAAGGTGACAATCAAGAACAAGTATCCCCTTCCACGTATTGAAGACTTATTTGATCCTTTGAAGGGATCAGTGTATTTTCAAAGATTGACCTACAATCGGTTTACCATCAGTTGAAAGTAAAAGAAGCAGATGTGCCCAAGACTATTTTTCACATAAGATATAGCCACTATGAATTTTTAGTCATGCCATTTCGACTTATGAATGCCCCAGCAGCTTTCATGGATCTAATAAATAAGCTCTTTCATCCTTATCTAGACCAGCTCGTGGTGGTATTTATTGATGACATTCTAGTGTATTTGAAGACGCTAGAAGAACATTACAAATACCTATGAATTGTCTTGCAGATATTGAGATAGAAGCAGGTATATGCAAAGTTCAGCAAGTGTGACTTATGGTTGAATGAAGTATCATTCTTAGGTCATATAGTTTCTGCTGAAGGGATAAAGGTGGATCCAAAGAAAATTGAAGCAATTTTACAATGGAGAATACCTAAGACTGTTACAAAAGTTAGAAGTTTCTTAGGTTTGCCTGGGTATTATAAGAGATTTATAAAATATTTTTCCACCATAGTAGCACTGCTCACTCAACTGTTACAGAAGCACATTAAGTTTGAATGGATGGATAAATGTCAAAGAAGCTTTGAGAAGCTAAGACCATATTGACAGAAGCCCTAGTGTTAACTTAACCAGAATCTGGCAAGGATTTTGTGATTTACAGTGATGCCTCCAAGAATGGGTTAGGCTGTATATTGATGTAGGAAGGTAAAGTGATTGCATATGCTTCTCGACAACTCAAGACTCATGAGAAGAACTATCCTACTCATGATCTTGAGCTTGTAGCAATTGTACTCGCCTAGAAGATTTGGAGACATTATCTTTATGGTGAGAAATGCCACATTTACACGGACCAAAAAAGTTTAAAATATTTGCTCACACAAAAAGAACTTAATTGATAAAAGACTATGATTGCTTAATCGACTACCATCTAGAAAAGGAGAATGTAGTAGCTAACGCACTGAGTAGAAAATTTATGGTAGCCCTTTAGGTGATGAATGTCAGATTGAGTATGGCACAAGATGGAGCGATAATAACAGAAATGTAAATAAAACCAGACTTTCTTCAGCAAGTGAAAGCGATACAAAAACTAGATGATCGCTTGATTGTCATAGTGAACAGAGTAAAAGAGGACAATGAAGGTGATTATTCTTTGGGTGAGGATGACAACCTTTATTTCAATGGGAGATTATGTGTACCTAATCAAGATAAATTGAGAAAGCATATTCTCATAGAAGCTCATCATAGTAGTTACGCATGCATCCTGGTGGTAACAAGATGTATCAGGATTTGAAAGTACACTATTGGTGGCCAGGAGTGAAATGTGATGTGACAAAATTCGTGAGTAAATAGTTGATATGCCAACAAGTGAAAGCTAAACACCAAGTTTCATCGGGTTTACTTCAGCCTATCACGATACTAGAGTGTAAATGCGATCGAGTGACCATTGATTTTGTGACGGGACTGCCTTTAACTGGAAACAAGCATGATACTATTTGGGTAATCATTGATAGACTCATGAAATCAGCCCATTTCATACCAATACGGAAGGACTATTCACTGATCAAGTTGGTAGAAATCTACATTAATGAGATAGTGAGACTCCATATAGTACCATCCTCCATTATTTCAGATAGGGATCCAAGATTTACTTCTCAGTTTTGGAAGAAGTTACAAGAAGTATTGGGGATAAAACTTCATTTTAGTACAACTTTTCATCCCCAAATTGATGGACAGTCGGAGCGTGTGATTTAGATACTTGAGGATATGTTGCAAAGTTGTGTCCTTGAGTTTGAAAGCAGTTGGAAAGGTATTTACCATTAGTCGAGATTGCTTACAATAACATCTATCAATCCAGTATCAAAATGGTGCCATATGAAGCACTGTATGGGAGGAAATGTAGAACTCCTAAATGTTGGACATAATTGTGTGAGAAGAAAGTAATGAGGACAGATTTAGTTTGAGAAACTGAAGAGAAGGTACGAGTGATCAAGGATAGATTGAAAGAAGCTATAGACAGACAGAAGTCATATGCAAACTTAAGAAGAAAAGATATAAAATTCTAGGTCGGAGATCAAGTATTTCTAAAAGTATCACCTTGGAAAAAGGTTGTGAGATTTGGAAAGAAGGGCAAACTAAGTCCGATATTTTTATGCCCTTGTGAGATTATATAGTGAGTGGGACTCGTAGCTTATCGATTGAAGTTGCCTCAAGAGTTGGAAAATATTCATGATGTGTTTCACGTGTCAATGCTATGGAGATATAGGTCAGACCCTAGCCACGTGATCAAGCTAGAAGAAATTCAAATGCAGACTGATCTGACTTATGAAAAGAAATCATTAAAGATCCTAACTAGAGAGGTTAGACAGCTCAGGAACAAGCAAATCCCACAAATCAAAGTGTTATGGAGTCATCACAATATGGAAGAAGCCACGTGGGAGCCAAAAGCTGCAATGAGGCAACAATATTTACAGTAGTTCAATACAGATAAAATTTTAAGGACCAAATTTTTATTAATACGGAAGAATTGTAATGGCCCAAATATTGAGTTAGTTGTAAACTGTATTTTCTGAAATTGATCTGCATACCCGTGGGTAAAAAATATTTTATTTGATCATAAGCAAATATAGGTTATGAGTAGTCCAAGGGTAAAATTTGGAGTGAAAATGAGGTCAAATAAGTTCTAAAAAGTCAAAACTAAGAAAAAATGGACCAGGTTTAATTAAATAATAAGTTGACTGTACTTTGACCGGATTATGAAAAATAGCAAACGATATCCAAAAAGTTATTTTAAGACATGGATAGACTCTAAATAATTTGTAGAATTATTTGACAGTGAAAAAATAATTTTACGGTAATATAAAAAATTGAATTATCAGTTGGGTTTGAGTGAACTAGACAGAAAATGGACTCCGATTGAGTTGAAAATTTTTTTGTAGACATATAAAAATATTTTACGAAATTGAGCTTGGGATTTGTGAGAAAAATAATGAAATTGAGCTTGGAAAGTGAGAAAAATAATTTATGTAATTAAATTTGGGTGAAATTGAGCTTGGAAAATGAGAAAAATAATTTATAGTGCATAATTGGGTCTAAATGGTTTGGGATTTGTTTGGCCCAAGCCCATCCAAATTAAACCACTATATAAGATCCAAATTATCAGAATTGTCTAGAAAGAATTATGTTTCATCTTCTTCCTCTTTCTTTCCCTTATGGGCGAACCACTCCTCCCTTGTTCTTCTCCAAAATGTCTTCAATGTTTTTCACTTTTTACACCAAATTCAACCAACCAAAAATAATTTCAGCATCTCTAGTACCTAGTAGAGCATTTATTATTCATTTGGAAGGCTAGAGTGGAAGGAAATCAAAGGAGAAAAATTAGAATACTAATTTGAGGTAAGTGAAATTTATAGTTTTAAATTAGTTTAATGGTTCAAATAGGTAGTTTAAGGTATGTAGATGATAAATATGAAGTTTATTTGAGTTAAGGAAGCAAAATATTAGTGGATTAATGGAGTGAAATATTCGGCCATGGTAGGTTCAAAGCAAGGTGAAGGTGCTTCCAAAGAAAAGGCTAAGGAAAAGAAAGCTTATGAAGGCCAAAGCAATAAATTAAGGTTAGTGATTTTAAAATCTATGTATTTCTATTAATTAAGCACTATTTAGGGTTATGAAAATTAGGAATTTTTTGCGTTTTATATGTAATTGGTAATTGATGATTAAAGGATTATAAAAAGTGAATTAGAATGGTTAATTTCAATTCAAAAAATTAATTAGCGAAAATTGAAAAATATGACCTTATTATGTGAAAAATATAAATTAAGGTATAATTACATTTTAGTGTAATATTATAATATATATGGAATAATGAATATATAAATTAGTGAAATGAATAATTAGAAGGTGAAATAAAAATTTTAATGATGAAAATTTAATATAGGCTAAAATATGGGAAAGGATAAATTATTATTTTCCTTGCTAATTAAATGAAAATTTAGTCATGAAATGCAAGAAAATATGATATTGAGTGTGTATAAATTTATTGAGAATTTTTAAATGATATATTGAATATTTTTTTAATTATTGATTTTATTATGCATGATATGAAAAATAATGAATAAAGTGTGTTTAGTGATGCTTAATAACTGAATTGAATATAAATAATAAAATATTGATATATTAGAATGGATAGTGTAAAAAAAAATATGGTAGTGATATAATTGTGTGGATGAATAAAATATTAAGTGAGTAATAATGTACAAAAAATTAATAGAATTTATGAATTTAATGGAAATTGAATTAAATGAGTAAAATAATGCATTTAGTTATTTTCTGATTATTAAATATAGCCCAAAATATAATTGACAAGTCATAGTGACATCATTACTGCGGTGCAAGTCATGACAACTCGCTTATGTAGGCCAATGATGGTCTACTACAGTGATGTGATTCAGTGAACAGTATACAGTGCAGTGCTTGAGTGATCTTTCGGAATTACTCTTCAGTGTAGTGGATTTTTGGATCCACGTTCAATATATCTAGTCCGAAAATTTTCTATTAAATGGAAACTATGAGCAAATTTGAATAAAAGTAGTAATAATTATAGAAGTGAAAAACATGATAAGAATGATAAAATTGTATAATTATAAAAATGATAAAAGTAACAAATGTGAATAAAATGATAAATGTGAAATTATGAGAAAAATAATAAAAATGAAAAATATGATAAAATTGACATAAGTGATAAATTTGATAAATATGATAAAAGTGATAAAGATAATAAAATGGTATAATAATAATAATAATAATAATAATAATAATAATAATAATAATAATAATAATAATAATAATAATAAAAGTCATAATTGTGACAAAAGAAAAAAATAGTAAAATTGAAAAATGAGAAATAAGTTGAAGAAAATGAAATAAAATGTTATATTATATAGTTAAAAAGGTAAATAAATAAAAAATAAAATTTATTAGTGGAAAAAGTGTCAATAAATATAAAGTAGTGATATAATTGTAAATAAATAGAAATTTAAGAATTAAAGTGAAATTTGTAGCTAATTAAATGAAAGATTGAAAAGAAAGATTAATTAATAATGATTAAATTGAGAGAAATTGAAAAAAAATAAAATGAGAAATATTGTTAATTGAATAAAGATATTAAATAGTGAATTAAGAGTAAAATATTGATAAAAAGAATAATAAATATATATTAAATAGAAAATTTGAATAGTATATTAAAAATGTTATTGCATGTATAATTGAATGAAAATATAGGACGATGAAAATTTTCAAATTAATAATCACCACATGACATATTAATGCTCAGCACATAAGTATTTGACTGCATACAGGTAGTAGCGGGAAACGCAGGAGTAAGTGTGCAAGTTTTTAAAGCAGACGGAAGAATATATAATAGTATATTAGTATCAAAATTGTCATATATAGATATGTTTAGATATAAAGTTGTATGAATAAAATTATGTATATATTTTTATAAAATGATATTTATGAATTATTATATTGGTAAATAATGAAATGTTGAATTGTGATTGAATTGAGAAAATACTGCATTATATGGGCATTGTTGTGCCCAAAAATGAGCTGAAAATTATTTAAATTGTAGATGGGATAGTTAGTTTATAGCCGTTATACTGTCAAAAGTTTTAGAAAAATGAAAATGATTAATTAAATGCTAATAATAGTATGGTTGTTAAATTAAATTAAGAATAAATTTTGTTTTTAGTACACATCAGCTATAATCGTAATAACTTATATAACGTATATATAAAATAATTGTTATATGCGCACGGTAGTATTTTAACCAGTAGTACTAAGAGTATGCAACTGTGACTCTACAATCCTTATAGCTAGCTCTACAGAAATGGACGAATAAGGTATTTTTGTGGTTGGGCCTACAGAGCTGGATGAGCCTAATGTCGATGTGCAAAGTGTTATAGAGCTGGCTCCAGATATTGTTGATATAGAAGCAGCTAGTATGGATGAAAAAAGACCTATGTTGGTGTTTCGTCCTCAATCGCCCCTTGTGGGAACATCTCCAGCATGACCTTGATCTCTCATACTAGCCAAAAAAAAAAAAAACACAAAGATAAGCATAATTACCAAAACATTATCCAACTATTACTACCTTCATTCATATCATTTAAATCAAATTCATTATCTGAATCTTTCTAGGTAACAGAATAGCATACCCAATTGACAAAATTTCACTAAAAATAATAAATCAAACTTTCAGCTTTTAAATGATAGCGGAGAGGGAATCAATAATGATTCATAATTGCATCTTTAGGAAATATCTTTTTCAGCTCAAACATACAAACTAACAAACATGATTTGAAGAGAACTAGAGAAAATCACAGTACATTTCACCATTCGATTTTTCCTTGAACTAGACAAGAAATAGAAGGACTTGCTTTTTCTTCTACTTTCTCCTCTCCAAGCTTGCTGCCCAACTGGTCCTTTACTCTTGTTGTGGTTCCTCCTTGAAATTCAACATAATTTTAGTTATAATTAGGTCTCAATTTCAGTAAATTCTAACTAGTTTAAATTTCTCTCATTATTATAGTTTCCCTTAATTAATCATCACTTAATTCCCTTATTTCCCACTTATTTCCAACCTCAATTTCATTTATAAAATCCTAAATAACAGAATAAGGTTTAGAGTTTCCCATTCTATTTTTTTACCAAATTATGGTTTATTTGCTAACCTTTCATTACCAATTGCATCTAAACATTATCAAGTCATTTATCAAGCTTAGAATTATACACTTAACCAAATACAACAAATAATAATATGGCCTTTTAACTGATATAGAAAATGAAAACAAAGTATGATTTATAGGCCATTTACTAGTTATTAATATTATCATCATTCATAATTTTTGGATGTCAATTATATTATTGAAGTTAAAATTCTGACTGTTGCTATTTAACATTAATGAATGCATTATTTCTCTCTCCATATATTAAGAAGTAATCAAGATTACATTCATCTTAAGTAATAATGTGTTAATGGGTAATTGATCTTTAAGTAGTTTAAACACTTGTTTAGTTCTTTCTCCTCAAAAAGCTTTCTAGATACACATGGAATGGTGTGCAAGGAGAACCAAATCTCAGATTGTGTGATGGTGAACTCAGGAGTAACTATCCAATTTCTCATGCTTTTAATAATTAAAAAGCATCTCTACTCAGATGGAAGATGTTGCATGAAGACATCCCAACAATAGAACCGTTATAGTAATATAAATGTGACATCCCATTGAATCAAAAGAAACCGTTACACATGGCACAGGATCGAAATGATCACGGGAGTGCCTAAGTAAAGCTAATTGGTCAGATCATCAGACCCCCAATAATTAGCATCTCCACTTCTCCACTTAGAAATAACGAATATGGCAATAAAATTTCTTCCTATATTTGGTTTAGATCGAATCTCTTACATTGCCAGCCTTGCTTCACATGAATCCTATTAATTTTTAATGTCAATATTAATCTCTTTATTATTTTTTTATATTAGTAAAACTTTGATTAATTGAGTATTCCAATTTACAACCATAACTTTTACTCTCCAAATTCTCATGAATTACATATACGTTCATTAAGCAATTACTACAATAAAAGTTAGGTGAAGAATACCATGGATAACAAGAGTTCATTATTAGCTACCCTTTTGCTCTTAATCAACCTTGTATTTTGCGGGCTAGTGGGTGGGTGCAACACTGAAACGATTAATGATAATTAAATAATTGCTTTTGCTTTAGTATTAATCATTGCTTTTGCATGATAATTTTATGTTTATGCTTTCCTAGCTAGTCTGAGTTTCGTTATGTTGTGATTAATGATAATTAAATAATCTTGGTTTGATTTTATTTTTTAGTTTAAAGATAAAGCAAGATCATGCAATATCTGTTATTGGAGTATAGTCTTGTTTCCAATGAGCTCTATGTTTTGTTATCATCCCACACCATCTCCTCACTAGTCATCTCCCATTCAAACCACTGAAGTAGAGACCCTAATGCCAAGCCAATGATGGGTAGTGAAGAATATGTGCATGGAGGGTAGTTTTTGATTATAGGAAGTAAATTTTTTTTCTTGCTCCACAGATTTAAAACGAGCATGCACAAATTAACACATAGATCGCGCAATATAAAAATTAAAAATGGACATAAAATATTGAACCTACACGGACTGAGAGAAAATTCCACTATTACAAAAAAGAACTTAATCTACAATCAACAATCTCAAATTCCTAAATTCTACCATGTTAACACAAACCTCAGAAAATTCGTAGTATCAGCCCTAAGCATTATAGTGCCACATTATTATTTTAATTTTTTTTATTCAAAGAATAGAGAAGAATGGAGTTTCTTCAAAACCCTAAATAAATAAATAACCAAACCAGGACAAGAATAACTTGTGTCAGCCAAGAAGAGGAATGAACACCTGCGATAGAAACGGCGTGAACACCTTGAATCGGCCACCGAAAAGCGTCGGAATAGTATAAAAAATGGATTGTGTTGGTCACCAGGAGGGAGACTTTAGAGAGAGAAAGAGAGAGAGAGGGGTGATAGACAAAGAGTGAGATGGAGATGGTTAGGGCTCGATTTGATTTGGGAATTTTCAGGACAAGAATAGTGACCACAAAAAGCAATTGTTAGGTGGTCGCAAACAAGTCAAAACAGTAGAACTCATGTCACTTAAACTTATAATGTTAAACGACCACAAGATAAGTGGTTGCTTAGTCTTTATTAATGAGGTTAAATGCTAGCACTCATACCATTTAACCTCATGATACTCAGCGACCACATGTTAATGTGATTACTAAGACTTTACTATCAACTACTTATTGATTATCATAAGATTAATCGACAATATTCATGTCATTTAATCTTATAATTAATTCTCAATGACCACGAGAAATGGTCATTAAGACTGTTTTAGCGATTTTGTAATTTCAAAATAGTCACTACATATTGCATACGTTTTTGGTACGTAATTTAAAGTTCACTAGTTGTGGTTGCTATCTAGTGGTTGCAGTGTAGTTGTTAATTGGTCGCTAAGGTGTTTCTATTCAGTGACACAATTGCTGTGGTTGCTAAATGTATTTCTTTTTGTAGTGAGAATATCCATTTAATAATATTTCAGTTCTGATTGAAAAGAAATTGATACAAGCACATATACTACTGAAGGAAACAAGAACACGTGTATTTAATGCCAACAGACCAGCTTAAATATCTCTCTTAAACTAACCAAAATTTCCGCCTAATCTTATAACATCTAAAGTACAAAAATATTGCGTACATCAAATGAGCGACTCAAGGCTAAGAAATTCTGTTAAAAGAGACTCTAAACTGTAAAGACTCAAACTATTCGTTGCTATTTTTGGCTAATAAATATTTCTTCAATAGCCTTTTAATAATTCATATTTCTACCTTTTGGCATTGACATATATATTACTGAAATCTACATTCTTATGACTTATTTTAGGTGGAAAGTGAAAGAATAAAATGAAGAGAGAATGAAAAAAGTGAGAGAGAAAATGATGGAAGAAACGACTCCGAAATGTAAATTTTAACAACATATCCGCAACATATTTCCAAAAAAAAGTCTAAAATTTAACAAGGACTTACCTAATGATCGTGCTGTGAATTTGTAAAAAGAACGAAAAAAAAAGTCAATTTAAAAAATCCAAATATTGATTTTTTTTTTCTAATAAAGGAAAACATGGTAACGGACTTTGATTCTAAGAAGAATAAGACAATCTAGACCAATCAAAATCTTTTCATGATGTGATAGACCAATGAAAATCTCTGAGCACATAACTTCACCAATTACAATTATTTTAAATGCAAAACAATTTTAATATTTAGTATGAACACAATATTTTTATTTAATTTTAAATTGGAAACAAGCATTCATTGTCGGGAATATGATTCATATATTAATTCAGTTTAACAGTAAGACGAGTCCATTTTAATAATAGATATTAGAGTTGAATATCACCAACACCAAGGAAAATAGAGAATATGATATTGGGGATCTGCTGTAAATATCAGAGCATTAGTTAAGGAATGTATCAGAGAATTCAAAAACCAAAATAGCAGAAATTGGAGGAATTTCACTACTAAATGTTAGACTAATTATTCTTTGTTAAGTGTTTGATAAAATTATTGATGATTTAATATAATTGAATACTAACTTTTACAGGTTTGATACATATATTCACATAACTAATATTTAGTTCGATTTTGAGCTTTAATATCTTATAATTTGCAAGGGGTTTATTTAGTTTTCTAAATATATTTTTTTTTCAGTTTATAAAACTGCAAATAACAGGAAGAAAAAAAAAAGATTTAGAAAGGAAAAGTGGGGGCCATTGAGTTACTAGCTACCTGGTTGAATTTTTTCCATCCTATTAAATTACCATATTTTCTTTAAAAAAAGAAAAAAAATTGAACCACAAAAAAAAAATTAAAAAAAAAGGCATCCGAGAGAAAAATTGAAGAGAGACATATAATTAGAAAAAACAAGAAAAGTACACAAAAGCATCCCCACCATACCCAACAGCTATAAAATTAGAATTATCAATTATGAATATCAGTAGTTTTTGAATTTAAACGAGTCCAAGAATATCAATATATCATTTGCTTGAAAATCTCATGAAATACATTTGATATATAAATATATATATATATATATATATATATATATATATATATATATATATATATATATATATAATAAAATTCAAAGAGATTATGTTAAAATTAAACTAAACTCAAAAACTATTGGAATCTGAATTTAATTTTTAATTAAAATCTAGTTTCATTAGATAATTTATTAGAATAATTTGAACTGAAATTCAAAATTAATTCAAAAATAATAATACAAAATATTTCTAATTTGAAATGATATAATTTTAACCAATACAAACTCGACCCCATTTTCAAGTCAAAATTATTTATCGATCTAATAATGCAAAAAAATCTTTTATATATATATAATGATGATGAAAAAGAAAAAAAATTCATGCACCCAGTAGAAAGAATATTCTTAACACATTGTTTGGATGACAGTTAGCATGGTTTCATAATGTAGAGTATAGTACGGTACTGTAGTTACTGTTTATTGTGTTTGGAAAACTGTATTATGTGGTATAGTTAAGTTGTTATTTAAGTTTAATTGATAGTATGATATGATTGCAAAACTGAAAAAATGATCAAAATGTCATCAAATGGATATATTTATAAAAAATTATATTAAATTTGATTTTTAAATATATAATTAAATTATAGGAATAGAAAATGGATGTCAAATTATTACTTATTAATTTTGTTAAGCAACACTATACATTATGAGAATATTATAGGAACAAATTTAACAATGAAATTAATGATGTCATTTTCCTAATTAAGGAATATTACAAAAAATCTTTTAATTTTGGTATTTAGAATATATTATGAGAGTAATTTTGGTTCAAGGATAATTTTGATATAAAGAATAAATGATTAGGGTAATTTTGGAATATAATTTTATAAATCTATGAGGAATTAGCATTTTAGTGGTTTAAAAAACAGACGCATTTTCATGGTTTTTAAACCATGAAATAACCACATAAAATAATATCATATATCGTAAATCAAAATAAATAAATATCCAATCAATACCATAACATGTTGAACCATTCTCAACCGTGAAAAAAACAAATTGTAAAAGGCGAGGTATATATAAGCACCAAGCTCTAATAAGTCCTCACCTACTCTTCCCTCTTTTCTCTCTATCTTCCTCATAGTTTCTTATACCTTACTTCTCTATCTCACTTGTACCTCCATCTCTGCCTTCTATTTTTTTTTTAAATCATCATCATCATCATCTTCTTCTTCTTCTTCTTTATTGGGTTTTACCTATATATATATATATATATATATATATATATATATATATCTCTTTGAGCTTTATTTTGATGATGACAAATCAATCAAGAATCATGAATTACCTAAAAAGACAAGTAGTTGAAGCTGTTTTAGTTTTCTTTCTTTTTTCTTAAATTTCTGATCCTTCCATTTCATGATTCTTGAGTTTGTTTTGGACTCCCTTTATTTCTTTCTAGTCAATGTGCTATTTATATCCATATGTATAACCATTTGTTTTAAGCCACCTGTACTAACTATTAGCACACATTTTTTCTTTTCTTTTTTTTTTTCCTTATTTTTTACAAAAATAAATAAATAAAGCAGTAGATCTGTGTTGTGCTGATGTCCATTAATCCCTCTCTTAATTTCTTAATTTCCTTTATTATTCTTTCTTCCCATTCTCTAATAATGCATGAATTTGTTGAACAAACAAACAGTCATTGTTTGCAGGTGCAGCATCACCAAGATTCACATGCACATGCAAAGGCAGACTCCTAATGTATATCTAAATATGCCCAAGTTTTTGTATGAAGGTGAGAATCTTGATGATGCTGCATCAGCCATAAATGGCTTATACATGCTGTTCTTGATCAGGTAGAAGAGATACCCAAGAATTTACTGTGCTTCTAATTATAAAAAGGTAAAGACTTTATCCAATATCTTATTATATATTTTTTTGGTTTTACCTAAATTTGAGGGCTTTACAATGGGTGTGGTATATATGATAGATACTGGACTTCAATTCCTTGCATATTTACAGTACTAGCTAGCTAAGCTGTGGTAATCAATTGTTTTTTGGAATTAGTATATGGTAGATTCCCTTTCTTAATTTGTTATTCGGTTGCAGAGAATGAAAAAGATGCTTATTATTATGAGAACAGGTACAAAGGTCACTGCTATAGAATGGAAGGTGAGAGAAACTGGGTTATGCCCTTTTTCTTTCAATTATTTTTTAGCATCTACAATGTCTTTCTTTCTTCAATTTAACAAAATATATACATACACACATATATATATATATATATATAGATATATATATATATGTATGTATGTATGTATGTATATTTATAGGCATATTTAAAAAAAATTAAGAAAAGTCTGTTGTTCACATTAGGGTTTTAGATATATCTTGATAGGTACAAATTTAGCACTAAAAATGAAGAACAAGAACAAAAAGTTTTAATATATGCCTATATAGATATATAAATTTGGAGCTCCTATAGAAACTTAATTTGGGCATAATATATATTTAGGGATTTTCTGGTATTGAATTCTTAAGAATGTTGGGTTGCTGAAATATCTATCAGTAATATTGATAACCCAGCCATTTTTGTTAATTAAAATTATTTCATAAAAGAAATGATTAATTAATGTATCATTCTCTTCCCTCTTCATTTCTTAATGAAGCTATATATAGAGGAGAAATGCCCTTTTTTCCTAGGAAAGATTCTCATCAATACAAGTGGTTCTTTTAGAATTCAGATTTATGTTTTCTTTGTTTTTTCCTTTAACTTATCCAAATCAAAACTATTTCCTACCTTAATTTACATTTATGGTATGATTAAAGTAGCCAATAATTTTCCATAGATGTTTATCATTTAGGATCCTTCCAAAGGAATCTATGAGTAATTGTTGAGTTTCAATGTGCATGAAGAATATAATTTTACAGTCAGAAATTGCTCTGGCAGAATGTCCCACATGCAAAACTAAATTTTGAAGACAAAATAAATAAAAAATATAATAAAAATGTAATTAAATATTATTTGGCTGTAACCAAGCATAAGAACAGATCATTATGATTCTATGTGATTAACATTATTTATCCAACGCCACATGAGTATGCTTGGGCTGATCAGGGTAATTTATAGGAAGGAGTTTGAAATTTGTTAGGCTTAGTATGACTTCATTAGGATTTAACTTTAGAATTTCTATAAATCTATGGTTACAAGCAATTAATTACTATGAGTTCCCCTCAATTAAACACACAATAAGAAAAGGCTTAAACATTGAACATTAATAATTTTCTTCTCTGAAAATCTAATTTCCTTGAGGGTTTATAGTTTGAAAGATATATTACTACTGTAGAGATCAAAGAAGTGAAGATATGTCTCAAAATTGAAGAATATGAAAACCAAGTCATGTGGGGGCAATGAGAGACAAAAAGCTGTCAAATTGACAAGTGAATTGGCATGCATGGGCAACAAATCATTCTTTCTTCTTGAGGTCCACACAGGTGCATAAATGAAGTAATTGGAAAGACAATAAACAACTTGAAAAAAGAAGAAAAACAAGAAGAAAAAAAATTTGTACTATGGATCTTTGAAAATTAATCAGTTTCGGGTTGTTTGCATAAGTGAAAATAAAGCAATTTTGGATTTTGCATACATGCTTGATTGATGCTTAATTATAGATAGCTTCTTTCACAAAAATTGGATTTTTAAATCATTCGTTTTCTTCATCAGAACCTTACAATCTATTTAATTTATTAACTTTTCTAGCACTCATAAAAGATTTAGCTGTACATGATCTTAGTTTCAGAATTATGATGAACTGATAGATATTCTAATTGTTATGAATAATGATTTTGACATTTAAAACTGGCCAATAATAATACTAATAATTAGTTGCTTTTCCTGATGTTCATGTATACAAAAGCATCATTTATTTATTGCATGTTAAATAATTAATCACTGCTGCATTTATATGCTGTAATAAATGAAGATTCATTATGTTTTAGAGAAATTCTTAGATAATAAGTCTACTAATTCAATTATAGTAATATGTATGCAAATTTATTAATTGTTGCATTTACAACAATCAATGCGAATAAAACAATTAAATGTATATCACTATCCGATTAGATTAGTTTATAGATAATATAATAAATTGAGTATATTTAAGAATTTCACTTATATTTTAATTTTTCTTGTTCATTTTTTCTCAGTACTAGAAATTTAATTATACATATAATTAGACGGCTCTAAATTTTCCCCCTTTCTCTGCAATAGATAGATAGACTAGCCCTGCTACTCATTACCCACGTAGATTGCTGGAGCCTTGAGGTAGTTTTTTTCAGCTTTTTTTTTTTTGAATGCATTATTAAATATTGTAGGGTTATATAGTAAACTTTCTATATAAAATATATAACAAATCATGCATCAAACAAACAATGGTTATAGGGGCAATTGCTGCGGTTCCATTATAATACGGCTTTGGATTTGTTTAAAAAGGATTAAGAATTCATAGACTACTGAATTTTAAAATAATGGTAATTTGAGTCCTTTTTTATTTAAGAGATTATGAATTTAAATCCTCAATCAAAAATTCTACGTACCAGAAAAACAGAATGTTATAATATAAATAAGTTTTAGTTTCCTTACTAGAGGTCTTGGTTTTAAATTTTAGTTGGACTCCTTGTAAAAAAATTAAAGAAAAGAATGTTATAATCTATTAAATATAAGAAAATAAGAGAATTAACCTATTATAGAGTCTAAAACTAAGAATATATTATCAATTTTCACTTCATCTACAATGTCAATTACTTTTTTATATGATTAATTCTATATAGAATTTATTTACTTATTGCAGTTCAATTACTAGCTTTTTAGTTTTACCATAAAACTTTATTTATTTTTATTATTTTAAAGAGTTTTACCATTAGAATTAAAATTGTGGATATAAGGGTGGCAAAATGAAATATTAAGCTTTTTTTTTTTAGTTGAATCCATATATATATTGATTTTGATCTATGAAATTTTATATTATTTGTTTTATGTCTGTATAATTTTTATTTTGAACTAGTAAAGCCTCAAACTTAATTAACATTTCTCATCTTCACCTGAAAATCGATGGTTGAATATTAGCCCAGGAATTGTTCTCACATTAATTGTCGCTCAGAATTTTTTATTCTTAACATTAGACCACAAATTAATGAGATAGTCTCTACACTTATTATTATGTTTAATTGAAATATGAAGATGAAATTAATCCGTATATTGTGTGTCAAAGGCTCGCATGTGATAACAGCTAATGACAATAAAAAAATAAGTAATAATAATTAATTTATATATTTAATGTTTCCATTAAAATTGAAAGTAGTGTCTATAATATATATATATATATATATATATATATATATATATATATATATATATATATATATATATTTGATATTCTAAATTTTGAAATATAAATGAGATTTTCATTATAAATTTGAGTTTGACAATTAAAACATTTGAAAATAGAATTCTGATTCATGTATAAACATTCTAAATTGTTGTAGGATATTAAAAATAATTTAAAAAAAATAGTAGAAATTGAGAGAAAAATTATAGAAACAAGAGATAAAATTTTAGACAAGGCATTTTCATGAAACTTTTTTGAAAATAGTAATTTTCCTACTAGGTGCAAGTGGTTTCACAAAAAATCTATTCCCATGATACAATATCTAAATAATAAATCAAAATTGCACATTTGATTTATTTTATCACAAGAACCCAGTAAAAGAAGAAATTTTGTTTGAATGCAGAATTTTATATTTGAAGCTTTGATGTTGTAGGAGAGTTGGAATGATGAAGAATGGTTGTTGTTGTTGTTGTTATTAATTATTAAAAATTGAAAGAAGTTGAATATTTAAACTTTGGAGGTTACTAACTCTAGGTTTCAATTCAAAAGGTAGTTACAATATTTAAAATAACCGTCGGTTATTGAATGGGCAGTTTTATGTTGACTTGCATTGTTTCAAAAAATAAAAACAACTTAATTGCAATACTTCACTTCCGCCATTTGAATTTGTATGGGAGTTGTGTTTTATTATGGTCATCTAATTTAATTATTAAATAATATCATATATTATATATAATATAAATGTCTCAGATTTATTGGTATTTAAATTTTTTTTATATTTTTTAAATAATATATTATATATTCTAAAAAATGTACTCAACAAAATTAAATAAAACATAAAAATAGTATTTTAGTTCATCTTAAATTAACATACTAAATGGAAATATTGAAATATCAAAACACCAATCTAGTAATAGAATTTTATTTCCCATAAAATCATATTCTTTAACTATACCTAACATATCAAAACAGTTTGTTTTCTTACTAAATATTGAAACAAGAAAAGTATTAATCAGTTACGTTTCTTTACTCTATTGTAAAGATATTGTAAATTAAAGGCTCTATTGGGAAATGGTTAACTTTGTAGTATTATTATTAAGAGCTATATATACATATTGAAAGAAAATGAACCATATATATGTTTGTTATGGCTTCTATTCTCAGTTTCACGATGGCGAAGTATATAGGCAAAAACCTAGGACAGCAGCATTAAACTACAAACCGAGTTCTAAGAACATAAACAACACAAAAACAATCAAATTCATGTAAAACTCAGATAAAATAGCACGTAAATTTTGAGCTTTGTTACAATTGAGTGTTGAAGGGAATTTTTAATTGTCTTAAAGTTATTTTTATATTGATGCAAGTTATTTTGATAATTTCGGATTCACAATTATAAATCTGATTCTTTAAGCTCACAATAAGATTTAGCATTTTATGAACTACATGTAATCTATGACAATTATACTTAGCGAGCTTTTAGGTGTAATTTTTAGAAATTAATTTAACTAATTAAGACTTTTACTTATGAATAATATACATAGAAAAGGTTTTGTACTTCTTTGTCTTATATATTATACGATTATAACTTTGCCTCTCAAAACTCTCTCTCTCGTAAGTTTTTTTCAAATGCTTTCACACATAATTTTAAAAGTTTATTTCAATCAAAATATATTTCTTTTAGCTTGAAATAGAAAATCTAGTTGCAAATATAATAGGAAAGTGATTTATTCATTTATTTATTTATTTTATCTAATTTTCATCTTTTAGAAAAAAGAAATCCAAGAAATAAAATTGATGCATACATTCTTAGTACTTTATTAGTGGTTATATGTTTAGAAAGTGTACTCGTAATTTCTTTTTTTTTTTTGAGAAATTAATATTTAATTAGATGTCTTAAATATGGAGCTCTCTTATACATTGATAATTTTGGAAATTACTTAGATACTATATATTTATCAATTTTTCCTATTTTTTTCCTTTAAGAAATGATATATGTTCTCCTTTTGTGGCAACAAAGGGGACCATTGTTGCAGAGTAAGAACCCATATTCACCCTATGGTACACTTCCATTAATTGATTGGGGTGTGCATATATGTAACACTTCCACAGAAATAGTATTATTCTCATAATTACGGATTATGATCTTTTTATATTTATACCTTCCTATTTTTCTTGATTTATTTAGTACTTGAAGTTTTACTTGTATGCTAGTAAAAACAACTAATTAGATTACATAATTACAATAAATTTTATATATAATCAGATGCTGAAATATAGTCAGCGAAAATAATCAGCAATAATTGCTAATATAATCCTTAAAATCAATTAGACAAGTAATTATTGATAACAAATGAGAAAAATAAATATTTTTATTTGAAATCAATTGGATGAAATTAATGACAGAAAAATAAAAAGAAAGTAGAGTATCCACGTAGCTCAACTTCATCCTCCTATGTATAGTTGACAGCAATTGAATAGATTATGTGTATAACAAAAACATAGTTGGCAAATTTGTACGGGGTATTTATTGATGGTTGTACATATGGAGCACCATTTCTCTAATTTGACCGTGACTCGTCCATCTCAATATCTTGGAATGGCTCACTTTCTTTTTTTAATAATAATAAATTACAGTTTAACACTCTAAAATTTTAATAAATTATAATCAAAACTAAATTTTTAAAAAATGAATAGTTTATCTCATATTATTTAATAAAATATTTATTTATTTAATGTTATATAAATTTCAAACATTATAATATAATATAATATATAATATTTTTATATTTAATATATTTTTATGTGAACTATTTAGAATTTTGTATACAATTTAATGAGTTTTTACTTATTACTTATGATTGTAACTACGAAACAACTAGTATATTCAAGTTTTAATCTTTCTAATTGTTATTTTGAATAACATTTTTATCAAATAATAAGAAGTAAACTGTTAGTTTTTAAAAAAAATTGTTTATAATTGTAATTTGTTAGTGAAATAAAATCAATAATAATAATAATAATAATAATAATAAATTTTAATTTTCATACTATTTGTTTAAAAATACTAAAATGACACATACTCTAATTTTAATATTTTAAAATCTACATAAAAAATACTTGTCTTTAAATATTAATAGATAATTTAAAAAAGAAAACAAGACAAAACTCCTAACAAAAACAGACTAAGATTACACATAATACCCACTTTATCACAAAAACAACTTATAATGCAACCCAACAAGAAGAAGATACAAAAAGGAAATTTCGTGGTTTACTGATTTATAAATCTTTACTTCATAAATACTTTTTTTTTTTTTATCATTTTTAGTAAAATGACTTTTCAATTTTGCCATTTTTATCATATTTCAATTTTTCTCACAAGTTTTTGGTGAATTTGAATTTTGATATATTTGAAATTTTAAAAAGTTAATTTTGTTATTTTTCAAAAAAAAATTAAATGTAGTTTGTTAATGTTTTTTTTTTCATTTTTGTTAAGTTTCCAAATACAAAAGGTGGAAGCTTAATTAAAATTCTTCTCAGCAATAAAATTAACCTTTTTTTAGATATGAGATAAAAGGGCCTCTTTAATATCAACTATAAACTGTATGATAAAATTGATTGAAAAAAAATCTGCAACTCATTAAACAAATAAGAAACGCATTAATCATCTCCATAGCACCCTTATTATTACATTTCAAGATAATTATGAATTCAAACTGTTATCAAGTTGAACTACATTAACAAATATGATCCCGACTGTATAGCGGGATTAATAAATGTTAAGAAAATTTAGAAAATTATTAATGTTTTTATTTACAATATGAGGGTGGGGGTCCACAATGAAGAAATCGTAGGGTCCCCTCAATTGAAGCATCATGATGTGTGTGAGGTGGACACAAGTGAGTCCCCGCTCTAGCTATATAATGGCAATACAAATCATACTTAAATTGAATGATTGTAACCATCAAATATGTACGTGTAATTTCAGTCCACAAGATTCATAAAAGAGTCAGCTTTATATCATAACTTCCAAGTATATAAAAAGGGATTAAGCATTAGAAAAACTATACATTTTATATACTTGGAAGTTATGATATACAAAATGTTTCATTCAAACTACATACATAACCCATTTAAACTTGTGCATATAGAATGCAAAGTAAAAACCAAAAAGTACAAAAACAAAACCCATAAATTGGGCTCTTGGTTGCTTTAATGGCTGTAAATTTTACTAGCTTCTATCTTATATATAAGCAATCCTCTACTATCAATGGCAACTTCTAAAACTATGCGAGAGAAAATAAAATATCTCCAATGCCAAGTAAACTTGCTTAGTGGTGCATGCATATAGGCAATAAGCAATAAATTGCAACACAAGCACACATAACATTATGTTAGGCATATAAACAATAAATATGTATTTATAAGATAAATATTTCCATAATATCAATCATAATAAGATTCCATTACTTTTATGCATATCATGTAAATTTTCATATTTACCATATTCCATTTTTCCACATTTCTATACTTTACTAATCTTTCACTTTCCTTTAGGTGCCCAAGATGCCTAGACCAAACCTAGGGAGACAAAAGAGGCATAATAGGCACTCAACCTCAATAACAACCCATACAGCCTATATGAATAGGCCCCAATGAAATGGAACATTGAACATCTAAATATAAACTTGCAATAATTGCATATGAACTTTACAACCTATAACCTTTACAACCTTAAGTTTCTTAATTGGCATGCCAACTTGTTGATCCAATCTAGTCTAGGTTAGACACAATTAATTGGCTCATATACTTTATTCTTCATCTCATATCATACTCACATATTGTTAATTTAGCTCATATAATGCATTTATACACATATTCATCCATTTTAAGAATTATTTCACAAGTTTTGCATTAAAGAAATTCCTTGGTTAAATTTTGTCTAAAACAGGGTATTCATGGTCGTGATACCTTACCTCTTGCCTGTAAACAAATTGGAAAGATTTACCTTTTCAAGGCTAAGATGCTTCATGATCTTGAATCATTACTTTCTGGCTGAAGCTATATTTACACCTTGAATCAATGTATTATGATTGTGAACCAATATGGAACTAGCTTCATGCCTTTGAATCCTTACATACCTCAAGTCATGAATGAATCTAGAATTAACAATGCAATTTCCAACAAAATTCATAACCATGAATCAATTCTTCCTAGCCATTCACAAGCTTGGAAAATCACTATTTGTTTCCCAAATTCAAACAAAACCATTTCCACATATTATGGCTTTACTAAAATCATTTCACCACACAAATCATGTAACATCCTTGATCTTCTCCACATGCATATTTATATGAATTTCATTTGAACATATGCATTTTACATGTATTTCACTTTAACATGTGCATTCCATGTATATTTTTATAGGAACAAGTTCATGATACGCATTAGCTATGTGTCCTAGTATATTGGAATTGTATCAAGTCACACGTGTGTTCTTATAACCTAAATGAGGGTAACAGGATATTAAGAATAAATTGAATAAAATAACTAAATTAAAGTAAGTAAAATGACTAGATTAAGATTAGTAAATATTTTACATTGTTAATTTAATTAAATTGAATCAAAAGATTAAATTGCATATTGTGTTGATTTGTGTAATAATAATAAGAATAATTAGAATAAGAATGAATAAAAAGAAAAAATAAAAGTAAAAGAAAGGAAAATAAAAAAAAAAAGAGGAACGGATGAAAAAGGAAGACAAATTTGTGGTGGCATTTAACTTATTATTTCCTTATCTTCTTCTTCTTCTCTCTTTCACTCAAAAAAATTGCAACAACAAGGTTAGCCAAGGGTGATTATAGGTGAGTAAACATTTATTTTGTGTGAATCTTGATTATGGTGTTTAGGATTCATAAATAGGCAGTGTTTTGTACTATAGTTTCGATGATATTCAAGGTCGAATTTGGAGAAGTATAAAACATAAAAAGTGTTCCTTTATGTCTTAGGTTTATGGATATATAAAGACTTTTTCAAGATGTGGTGTATAGGAAGAGAAACCCTCTCTTGATTGAAACTGGTCCAGATATGAACCCTAGCTGAGTTAGCTACTATGTTTGTTGGTTTTGAATATGATAAATCCATTATTTGAAGTATCTCAAAACCTAAAAGTTGTAGATATCTTTTTTATGTACCTTTATACCAAATTTCAGGTTCATATGGCTTGTGTATTTGGATTTATTGTAAATAAAACCATGACTGTGCCATAATTTGAGCTGACTGCTTAGTGTCCTGGGCAAATCTAGAAACTTTTTAGAACTTTTAAGCTCCTTAGAGATATATTATGAAATTATCAAAAAAATGCAATTTATAGGTATAGTCTTATCTAAATTTGGGTACTAATTTTAGCTTAATGTGTTATGTATAGAGTACGTTATGACCTTTACATGTCATACTAGCCTAGAAGCCAAATATGTTTTGACCAGTAAAATATTACTTATAATTTTATGGACTTAGAGATATAATTGATAAAAGTTGTAAACATAAAAAATGTTCCATTTGAACCCATATAAGTTTCTAGAAATTTTTATTCCAATATGAAGTATATATCGTAAGTTATGGTGAACCTAAGTTGGGACCCTAAAATTGCCTAAAGGCAGAAAATAGGGTAGAAAACAGAATATAATTGGAAATTCTACCAAACATTGTACAATGCTCTAGTTTCTCCGAAATTGTAATATGTTACATAATTATATGTTAATTTTAATTAGGAATAAGAATAAGATTAATTGGTCAAGTATATAAA
The DNA here is from genome assembly GCA_023653625.1 of Triadica sebifera. Taxonomy (NCBI): domain Eukaryota; kingdom Viridiplantae; phylum Streptophyta; class Magnoliopsida; order Malpighiales; family Euphorbiaceae; genus Triadica; species Triadica sebifera. Next base: position 8,863,752 of record CM042898.1, on the reverse strand, counting down.
AAGTTATAGGCTAAGTAGTTCCATAAGGTCACACTATCTCATAAGAAAAATCTTAAATACTGATATGAACAATGCATATAAATTTGTTTAAGCCACATTAAGTTTCTCTAGTCACAAATTAACCAATTATATTTCAATATTAGGCTCAAGACAAATTAGAGATACATAAAAAGGGGGTAGACAATAAGTTAAGGGTCGGAATCAAAGAAAATATTTGAGTCTAATTATCAATTGAAGTTTTTAGTGCATATGAATGTTGCTTGCTATGCGATTCATATGATTGTCAGGATTTGTCCTTGATAATATGGTGATAGATAATTTGTGACATTTGTGGTACATATAAGTGGTATACTTATGGTAAATTTGAGGTATATGTTTGACATATGTGATATATATACATGGTATATGTATAGTATATGCAGGGTATATGCGTGGCATATGAGATATATTTGTGGTATATGTGTGATAAGATACAATGGTTGATGAATGCTTAAGTACAAATGCATATGGACTTAAAAGGCATTGTGACTAGTTAATTGATATTGCAAAGCAAAAGAAGAGGCCTATGGCCCAATAAATGTACAAATGAAATAAATGATCAAGCTAGCTAGCAAATACAAATTCAAATGTTCATATGGCAAATGATCACATGGAAACCCGATGCAATGTCCGTTTAACTTGGTCATAACAAAATCAAATGAGCAAAACATGAGCATAAGTAAAGAATAGTGATTATAGTTTTAAATTTCATTTGTGATTATATGATAAAGGTTAATGGAATGGAATATATATGGTATGCATTGGATTTATAATTTGTTACTATGAGTTACTTGGTACTTTAGAGTTCATTTGATGATTATTCTCACTAACCCTCACTATTTTCTCTCATTGCATTCCACACGAGCATGAAAATATGTCATATATATTTTGGATTTATGTGTTTGAACATGTATAGTCACTGTGGATTGGTTTTTAAAATGTATAATGAAAGCAACTCGTAAATATTTATGTGCAAAGTTTATGTTTTAATATATATGATATATTATATTGTGGCGAAAGCCTCAAAGTTGACTTGCAAAGTAAATGATATTACAGGATATAAATATTTTTTTACTACCACTGTTAACAGGGTATTTTGCCTTTCTAGTATGCTATGTGTGATTATTTGATACAGGGATAGGTTGTACTCAAATGTATAAGAAGTGGTGTTACAAATCACATAAATCACAATAATTCTTTCCCTATACATAATCAAACAACCTTATTAACATTCATTATCCAAGTCATACATCTTACTTGTTCTTTGCCTCTTAGGGCTTATTGCCATTTTTCAAAGCATTAATGTATGGCTTATTGCCATTTAAGCATGCACATACCTTCATGATTCCTTTTTTTCCCTAGTTTTTCCCTTTTGTGTTTGCTTCCCCTCCAAGGGTACACCTAACATATATAAAAAAAAATTAAAAAATCTTTCTTCATTAATCTTAAGCTAACTCTTTCTCTCTTTCTCTCTTTCTCCCTCTCTCTCTCTCCATTTTTAAAACCCTAACTGTATCTCTCTTCCCATAACATAGGTTTTGCCTTATATTAACCTTTCTAACTTAAGCTCTTCCATTTCCTAGGTTCTTAAACACTTCATAAAATATTTTCCACAACTTAGGCCCTTATAGACCCTTTTCTTCATTAATCTTAAGCTAACTCTTCCTCTCTTTCTCTCTTTCTCTCTTTCTCCCTCTCTCTCTCCATTTTTAAAACCCTAACTGTATCTCTCTTCCCATAACATAGGTTTTGCCTTATATTAACCTTTCTAACTTAAACTCTTCCATTTCCTAGGTTCTTAAACACTTCATAAAATAATTTCCATAACTTAGGCCCTTATAGACCCTCCTTACTCAATTTATTACCTTTTGATTTTAAGCCCTAAAGAGCTCCAACTCTACTTTTCTTCAAGAATGAAATAAAGATAAGTTAAAAAACAACTTACCTCTTCTAATCTCATTCCATGGTCGACCCTTATGAGATTCCTCTCCTCTTTTTAAGCTATTTCTCCCCTTTTTTCTTCACTCTCTAGGCTTCTCTTGATCCTTAAGTTCATAAACCACTCTTTTTTTTGCACTTTCTCACACTATTTTCACTTTTTCTCTTTAGAATGGAGGTGGGCAATGTAGGTGGTGATAAAAATATGAGGGGCTAGTTGTGAGCAGGAAATATAAGTTTAAATGAAGAAAATAAGAAGAAAGAAAAAGAAATGGAAAAGATGAAGGAAAAGTCTAGAGAGGCCTACATATTTGACTTAATGTTGATTTTAATCTTAATCTTGCATGATATTTAGATAACCATAGGGAGATATTTCTCCTCTAAAGGTAGCAAGCCAAACTTAATAGAAATATGTCCATGTTTACTCTTTTGACAACTATCCATTTTAGTCCTTCAATTTTGCCAATTTTGCATTTTTCCCCAAAATTTCCTATCTTTTGCATATAAGTACCTCATCATATTCCATCACTTTTCTACACCTTTAACACCCTATTAATTACTTCCATTACTTATTTTACTATTATTTTATAGCTTTATGATGAATTTTGAATTTAGACTCCAATCGATTTGAAGCATCGATTTTGCGACACATGTGACTCAGGGTCTATTTTAGTGGATGTGATATTCTCTCCCCCTTAAATAAAATGGGGCCCAAAACAGGGCTGAAATCTGCCATAGATAAAAACTTGAAATATAGGACTTTTGCATGTGGTATGATGAGTATATATGGTAAGTAATGTAAATTTTGATTTTAATTGTAATTATAAATGTTTAATAAATTATTTATATATGAGATTCTAATGCAATAATAATGGAAACAAAGAACAAAAATAAATAAACATATATGTGAAAATTTAGTACAATCATCATTTTTAAAGCTATTGTGAGTAAATATAAAAATAATTAAGCCCTAAGACACCTAATCTAGAACTAGAATAGAGAATAGTTTAACATGTCAATCAGGAAATTTAAGGTACTCGATACCAAATATAAAAGCCAGTAATAACAAATTTATAAATGCGTTTGACACAAAATAATTAAACCAGTAATGACATTATTATAAAAGCGCTCGACTCAATATTATGAAAGCTGGAAATGACAACCCCATTATTCCTATTAGTTAGTTTAGCTATAGGTGTTATAGGCACAAAAAATGAATAATAATAATAAAATCAAAGAATATCATTGTGATAATGTTATATTAATTAAAATTGTTAAATATGAAATGTTTGTTGAAATTTATTTGTTTTATATAATTTTCTTATTTTATGCCTTATTTATGAAATGATTAATTAATATATAAAAAAATATAAGTATGTAAAATTTTTATCCTTGAAGCACCACTAAGCTAGTAGCTTAGCGTGGGTGGTTTCCTCTCGCATAGGTTTAAAGGGTAGCCATAGATAATATAATTGTCAGAAAAAGAAGGGTATCCAGACAAAAGCAGCTAAAAATTTTGGATTTATTTTTGGTATAGTTTGTTAAAAACTTTGAAAATTAAATTATCATTTGTATTTCATCGAGTGTGTATTATAGATGTGACTTATAATGTAAGGGAAATAGTTTGAATGTAAATTAATGTATTTTATAAATAAATAAAATTTTGAATATTTGTATTTTGGATATCTATAATGTTTTAGTAAAAAAACAATTTATGCTTCATTTAACTAATTTAATATGATAGTTAGTCGGATAATGCTCACTTACCTTACTATACCAAAGTAGGGTGAAGGGGTGTTACACAGACTATCCCACTCCAATTCCTCTAAATCAGGTACACACATTCTAGATTTGAATACACAATTCCATCATTCTCTATTGAGTATTTGGGCCTCTTCCCCTTTCTCACTGCCTCAGAAATCACCATCAACTTCACATCCTGCTTCTAGGCTTCCTTAATCCTTTGTATCATGGTATATTGTGCTCGCATATGCCATTATTAGGATTAATTCATAGGGGCTACCATACTACTACTAATAATTTACAAATTAAAGGGAGTTGTTTAAAGCTTACCAACTAAGATTTTTTGGCTTAAGGCATCGACTACCATATTAGCTTTACCTGGTTGATAGTCAATTACAGAATTATAATCTTTAGTCAACTTCAACCCTTCTTTTTTTGCCTCAAATTCAATTTCTTCTAGAAGGGATTATACTTCAAACTCTTGTGATTTTTATGGATATAGCATTTTTCTCCATATAGATTGTGTCACTAGATTTTCAAAGCGAACACTATAGTAGCTAACTCTAAGTCATAGGTATGATAATTAAGCTTGTGTGGATTCAATTACCTGGAAACATATCATATCACATTCCCTTCTTGCATTAGCATACACCCAATCCATTATGCGAAGCATCATTGTATACAACAAAATCCTTCCCATAAGTAGGTTGAGTCTAAACTGGCACTTTTCTCAACATAACCTTTAGCTGATAAAAACTTGTTCGAAAATTTTCTATCCAATCAATACGAATGTCTCTTCAAGGTAGTTGTGTCAAAGGAGCAACTATGGAGAAAAATCCTTTTAGGAACCTCCTACAATATCTAGCAAACCCGAAGAAGCTTCTCACTTCATTCACATTTCGGGATGGCCTCTAACTGAGGATAGTTTCAATCTAGTTGGCATTTAGATGAATTCCCTCCATTAATACTATATGATTTAAGAAATTGACTTTTTTAGCCAAAATTCACACTTTAATTGCTTAACATACAACTATTTCTCTCTCAATGTTTTTAGCATTATGAGATGTTGGTTGTGCTATGTCCTATTTCGTGAATGCACTAGAATATCATCAATAAATACCACTACAAATTGATCTAGATAAGGTCTGAATACCTGATTCATCAAGTCCATAAGTGGCACTAGTGCAGTCATCAGACCCAATGGCATTACTAAAAACTCATAGTGACTTTAACAAGTCTTGAAAGTCATCTTAGGAACATCTGACTCCTTGATCTTCAATTGATGATATCTTGAATAGAGATCTATTTTAGAGAACACTCTTGCTTCCTTCAACTAGTCAAATAAGTTATCGATCTTGGGCAACAATACTTATTCTTGATGGTTGCCTTATTAAGTTGTCTGTAGTCTATATAAAGGCATAGAATGCCATATTTCCTCTTCACAAATAATATTGGAGCACTCTAAGGTAACACACTAGGCCAAATAAACTCCTTATCAAGCAATTATTGTAATTATACCTTTGACTCTTTCAACTCTATAGGTGTCATTATGTATGGGATTATGGAAATAAGAGTAGTGTTAGTAACCATATCAATAGCAAATTTTATTTCCTGATCTAGAGGTAGACCTAGCAACTCATACTGAAAAACATTAGGAAACTCATATATAGTGGGGATTTCTACTAACTTTAGGCTACTATTCTTCATATCTACAACATAAGCTACATATGCTTCATACCTCCGAGCTTTCATTAATGATATCACATTATCCGAATATCTCCTACCTTCACCTTTAACAACAATTTAATCTTGACTTGGAACTCTAATCATCATTTGTCGACTCCTGCATTCCACTACTAGTCCATGTCGGATCAACTAATCCACCCTCAAAATAACATCAAACTCATAAAATGGAAGCTTTATCAAATCCTCTAAGAAATCCATACCCTATACTTCAATTGGACAATGCCTATACACCTTATTAACCTTTACACTATGTCCTAAGGGATTGGTCACTAGAATCTCATATTCTAGGGTTTTAGGTTCTAGGTTCCCTTATTTAGTTGAAGCTTTGCACATATATGAGTGTGTAGAACCAAAATCTATAAATGCATAAATCTCAAAGTTAAAGAGTAGAAATTTACCCATAATCACATTTTATGCACCCTGGTCCTTCCAAGCTCGCATGGCATAAGCTCTAGCTGGTGTGGCTAGACTATCTTCTGGTCTCTCCATCATATCAGGTCTTATCTGGATAGGTCTTGCTTGATCTCTTCCTCTGCTATGATCTCTACCTCAACCCCTGGTCTGCACTGAGCCCTAAGTCTGCATTGAAGCTCTATTAACTCATAATAAGGGGCAATCCCTTCTCTGTTGGTCCTTGGCTTCCATATGTCAAACAAGGCCCTGATAACCACTAACACTCTCCAATGTGCACCTATCCATAATGCTAACAAAGAGGTAGTGATGGCGGTCTCCAAAAAGCTGATGTTTGTGTACTGGCCAAAGAAAATATTGGCCCTATGGTTTATCCTTACTTGAATGTAGAGGCTCTACTTGCAATTTCCTTCTAAAAATGATTTGCTACTGATTTGGCTCTCCTACTACATGATAGACTAACACTAGACTATGGCAAGGGTCTCCTTATGCTCATATCTTGTGTTATGTGTTGTGCTAAAAACACCTCTCCACACCCCGAGAAGATGCTATAAAGCTAGGGAGATCCATAATCTATAAAGCTAAAACTTGCAACTTAATGGGATCTCTTAACCCATCTTCAAACTATCTATAGTGGTCAAATTCACCTGTTAGGATACTCCCTACATATTGCTGAGATGCACGAGCTTCTGCTAATATTTTGTGACTTACATTTTCCCTTGCTTCAGATTCAAAATTCTTTCTTTTTATGATCCATATATATAGGCAACACATACTTTGCCTTGAATTTCTCGAGAAAGAAAACCTTGTATATGGCTCTAGAGTTTGGAGAGTCAACAACACAGTCCTCCACGAGTCATAGGGATTCTCTTAAAGCAAAACCATTACATGCTCATTTTCATAAATGCTAATTTAGACCCTGAGTTGTGTGTATCACAAAATTGATGCATTGGATCGACTAGAGTTTAAATTCATAATTTGAAGGGGAAAAGATAAAATACGACAAAATAGTTTTAGGAGTGATTAATAAGACATCTAATGTGTGGAAAAGTGATAGAATATGGTAAGGGACTTAATTGCAAAAGATAGAAAATTTTGGAGTAAAAGTGCAAAATTAGGGGACTAACATGTATATTTACCAATTAAATATAAAACGGGCACATTTTCATTAAATTGACTAAACATAAATTAGAGGAGAAATTTCTCCCTATGTTTAACAACATTAACATCTTAATTGAGATAAAAAAAATCAACATTTAGTCAAAGATGTAGGGTCCCATTTTCTAGATTTTCCTTATTTCTTCTTCATTTTTCCTTATTTTTCCTTCCTTTCTTCATCATTTTTCCTCATTTTCTTCCATAAATAGCCCCATACCCATTCCTCACATAAACTCCATAGCCAAACACCATTTTTTGAATGAGAAAGTGTATGAAAAGAGGGTTTTATTCACAAAAGGACCAAGAGAAACTTAAAGAATGAAGAAAGGAGTGGAGAGAAACTTGGAAAGAGCAGAGAGAAAACTCCCATAAGGCTAACCATGGATGGAGCTTTAAAAAAGTAAGTAGCTTTATCATATCTCTTTACTCTTTTTCTGGTGAAAAATAGTACTATAACTCTTTTAGGGTTTGAGTGTAAGTGTTATGACTTATGAAGTAAAAGGGGGTTTGGAAGGGTTTTGATGGTGAAAAGGAAGCTTGCGAAGTGTCTTTGAACTTTAGATAAGAAAGGGATTAAGTTTGAATGGTTAGTTGCAAGTATAACTTAAGTTAAATGAAGAGAGAAAAAGTTAAGGTTTTTGAGTGAAGTGACAAAAAGAGCGAGTTGTGGTATAAGAATTGAAAAAAACAAGTTTATTGATATGATTTTTATTCATGGTACGTGCATCTTTGGAAGGAAAATAAGCACAAGAGAGAAAAGAAGAAATAGGAAAAAGGAAGAAGGCCTATAGGGCTAAAGAGAAGGAAAAGTGAAGTATGTGCATGTTTAAATGGCAATAAGTCATAAATTCATGCATTTATGTGTTTTGTAATGAATTTGCATGAGATTGATTAAGTTAAATGAGTTTTGATGTTATGTTGATCGGAATATTTAGTTGAATTGTTGATTGTTTGCATTGGATTGTGCATGTAATTTGGCCATAGTGGGAATTTGTGATAATATTGAATATGCTATAACATAAATATGGTTGTGGAATGGAATGATCATTAATTAGGATCTTCTGTGTTTATTGGTATGTAGTTTAGAAATATTTGAGAAAGGTTTTAGTTGAATTTGGAAAATGAACAATAATTTTCTATCCTTGTTCATAGCTGTGAAACAATGATTCATAGTTGTTTGGAAACTACACTATTCATTCAAGATTCATTCATGACTTGGGGTAAATAGAGTGTCATGGGCGTGAATTAGGTTGGAATTGCACTATTCATTCCAACTTCATTCATGACTTGAGATAAGTAGGATGTCACGAATGTGAAGCTGTTCAAGATTGATTCATGACTAGAAAACATTGTGCCACGACTGTGAAGCCAATTCTTGCATGGTTCATAGGTTTGGAGATATTTCTTTATGGTTGTGAAACAATATGGGATAGGATTTGTTCACAGGTGTGAGGTAAGATATTACGGATATGAATGCCTTATTTTAACCAAAATTTAAATTATAATTTCCTGGAATTAAAACTTCTATAGGTTTACAAAATTGATGTATACATGTATAAATGTTTGATATGAGTTAAATTAATATTATATGGCCATGAGATTGAATGATTAATGAAGAATATAATTCTATATGCCCAATCTAGAATAAAGTGGGTGGACAGGTTAGGGATGGTAGGCTATAAAGCCCATAGGCCATTGTGCCCATAGGCATTTATCGCCTGTAGGTTGTTATTGTCAGTTTATCTTGGACGTTCTAGGTCTCATTCCATTTAGCGCCCATTTGTATAATTTGAGTGCCCATTATACCTTTTCTGTCTCCTTGTGTCTAATTTGGGCATTTAAAAAGGAAGCAAAAGGTGAGTAATACTTCGGATGAAGAACAAGTAAAAGAAAAAAAAGGGAGTAAATGTGACAATGAGTTGAATTACATGAGAATAAATGTATGTGAATGTAATTGGTGACTATAGATAATGTCATAATTAATGTAATGTGTTGTTTGCCTTATAAGTATGCTTGGATGATTCATGAATATAGCTATTGCATGTGTATTTTTTTGCTATGATTTATTGTTTATTATCATTGTGCATGCACCACTAAGCATTTTTCTTAGTGTGGGAGATGTTTGTTTTCTATCGCATAATTTTTGAAGTTACTGCTGAGCATAAAAGTAGCTTGTAGAAAAAGTTACATATGGGTGGAATTCTGTAGCCAGTAAAGCAGCCAATAACACACTTGTGGATCATCTCTTTTTGTACTTTTTGGTTTTCAATTTGCATTTTGAATGTATTTGTTTAAGGAAATCATGAAAGGGATTTGTAATACATTTTGTACACCTATCTTTTGTAAATAATATGCAAGTGGTGTTATTAAAATTCATAATGTAAAGAGTTTTGAAGATATTTGAAAAAAAACTTCTATGTGATGATATGGCATAGGGCCTATAGGCACTAACACCACAGTGTCTAGGTCAATATGACACCTCCATATCTATCAACTCATTATTCTTGACTTGCCTAGCTGTAATCTAGTGAGACCTAAAATTGATTTCTACATATAGAGTAAGACACAGTGATCCTAGTTAGTGAGCAGCAACCTCTCTATATACATGCAAATGTATGAGCATACACATATGTTGTGCAATGCTCGATTAATTTAAAACTCTTTTAAAACTGAGACCACCCAAGCCAGGCTTTGATACCAAAAATAGTATAACACTTTTTACCCTATTTAGCTAGTAGTTAGGCAAGTGGGAGCTATGAAAATCTGCCTCTCAAAACCTGTTTATGATGAATAGATAACCATAGTTTTTTTCCATAACCATTATTATAGCTCAAAACTATCTTTTCAAGTTTCCATTAAATCATTATTAAGCATTAGGAAAACATGTACATTTTATATACTTGGATGTTATGATACACAAAATATTCTATCAAAACTATATAGATAATCCATTTAAATATGTACATAGAAAATGCAAAGTAAAAACCAAAAGTTAAAAAAATCACCCACTTTGGCTGCTTCAATGGCTGCAAATTTCACTAGCTTCTATCTTATCTGCAAGCTATCCCTTACTATAAGTGTTAGCTTCTAGCCAAGTAAACTTGCTTAATGATGCATGCATATAGAAAATAGTGCCTACAGGCATTTATCACCTATAGATAGTTTACTTCCATTTATCTTGGATGTTCTACATCCCATTTCATTTGGTGCCCATTTATATAGGTTGAGTGAGTTAGAAAGATACCCTAAAGGCATTCACCTTGGGCACTTGATGTACTCATTTCTTATTAATAAAAGACATTTTCATTATTTTGGTATTCATTCACTTGTGAATTTGATTTATATTTGAGACCATGTAATAAAGTCCTTGGTATGTAACAAATCATGAAGGAAATCATGATGAGATCATGATGGTGAGATTTCTATCATGTATAATTTTATTTATACCTAAATTATCCATAGCCATATAATTAACAAGACAAGACATTGTTATTCCAGACAGATTAGCACATGTTATACTATTTGACTAGGTCAAATAGTTGAACTCATAAGCTGAAGACATGAGATATTTAGAATTAATATACAGATGCTTGTTAAAGTAGCCAAGTACATTGGATAACCTGTTATGAGACAATCACATGGATGTCTATTCAATGTCAGTGATAATCTCATCATAGCAATGGTGCAAATATCCTTAGACTTAAGATGCTCAAAGTTATCTTGGATACTAAATCATATATTTTGACTCCATTCCTTATTGCCTCTCAGAGGTCACTCATAGGGTGGTGATTAGGTATGGCATGAAGTATTCGAAGGTAGTTGAGAAGTCAATAGAGGATTCACCACTCATAATAGAAAGAGAGTATCCTATAGCCTTTTGTAGAGATCATTACTCAAAAATCCTTCACCGAGGTGGACAAGTCTTAAAAAAGTTCTTCAAGGACATGTCTAATAGAGTAATGAGTCTCATAGACAAGAACTAATATCATTTGGACTAGATGTGATGTAATCATTCTAGTGATAGTTGACACACAATTCATGCTTTGAACCAAATGAGGTATAGTGTTATGAAAGGATGAATTGTAAACTAATTGTCTATGGAAGGGTTTACAATTAGACTATTGACTTTCTGGTCAATTGGGTGGTCATAATGTGTTGATAGATTCCACTATGATATGCTTGAAATCATATGATGATTTGAACTGTCAACATAATCAAAAACCTAATGGGTCACACACATAGAAGGAAAGAAGGGGATTTGAAATTGGCCTTAGATTGGATCCAAAAATATGAGAGAGAGAAATTTGGGTCAGACAAATTCAAGGTCGCGGAGAGGATCTTATAGTTGCCAATGGCCCCCGATCGCAAAAGATAATTTTTGCGATCATCGAAACTTATTGTTTCTCATTGCCAATTAGTGTTAAGAATGTTGCAGATGCAATAGTATCTCACGATCGCGACTTGCCCATCATTAGCATAAGGTGCTGAAGCGACTTTAGTCATTTCAGCAAACCTATTTTGAATAAGAAGCTTAAACCTAGGGTTTCAGAAATTATACTCTAATACAGATTAGAGGACATATAAATAGCCTCATTAAAGATTAATTTCATGGCTGCCAACTTAGAGAAATAAAAGTTATCTCTCTCACAAGATAATTCACCTTGGCTAGCACTTAGGTTGATTGTCACCCCATCTCCATTATGGTTTTCATCTTCATTCCTTCACATGGAATTCTATTAGAGACAATCCAGCTTTTAGATTTTTTTGGTTTGCTAAAACCCAACAAATAATAAAAGCTCACAACTTGGAAGATCAAGAGTTGCAAACAAAGGTAATCAACTCTTTCCATTGAATGGTTCAATTATATTTTAAATTACATAAGGCATTCCATAGGTTTTGGTTTCACTTAAAATTTAAATTTATGTTTCCATATATATGCATGTTCAAAACCCAATAGTGGTATTAGAGCCACCCTATATAAATTAATTTTAGATTTAATTAAAGGATTAATGAGATTGATTAAAAAGGAACAATTGAATTCCCTCCTCCCATTAAAATCGAATTTTATTTTGTCTGGCTTCATATTTTATTTTTCATTCAATAACATGTTAATATGAGGATATTAGATTTTGTTGATGATAATTTAATGGTTGAAATTAGATTTAAACATGAAATCCAAAATTGTGCATATAACTGAAATTTTAGGGTTTATGAAACCTAGTTGCCAACTGAGTTCTTTTTGTTAGAGAAGTGCTCTAAAGGTAATAAACTTAGCACTTATTGTACAAATTTATTTCATTGATAAAAGGCTTTTTCATTAATTTGATGTTCATTTGATATATGAATTGGTAGTGATCTTAAATCAATTAATTAAGTCCTTGATACATAACATAACATGAAGAAAATCATGATGAGATCATGATATTGAGATTCTAATCATGTGTAATTATATCAATATCTAAATTATCCCTAGTCATAGGATTAATGAAATGGGACATTGTTAATCTAGAAATACTAGCACATGTTACACTTCTTAATTGGATCGAACAGTAGATCTCATATATCTGTAAACAGGAGATGTTTAGAGTTAACATGTGGATGTTTACTAAGTGTAGCTAAGTACATTGGATGACCTGCTATGACACAATCATATGGATAATCTATTCAAATGTTAATGATAGTCTCAACATAGAAATGGTGTAAGTATCTTTAGACTTGAGGTACTCAAGGATATCTTGGATACTGATTCTATATTTTGACACTATTCCTTGTTACCTCAGGGAAGTTGCTCATAGGGTGATGGTTGGATACAACTTGAGGTATTCAAAAGTAATTAGGTAACCAACAAATGATTAACCACTCCTAATAGAAGGAGTGTATATCCATGGCCTCTTGTCGGGGTCATTACTTGGGAATCTCTGACCGAAGGAAAATAAAGATAGTCTTCAGAAACATGTCTAACAAAATAATGAGCCTCAGGGACAATAACTAACATTACTTAAGTCAGTCTAGTGGGAGTTAATACATGTCCATACTCTGAACTAAGTGCGGTATAAAATAGTGAAATATATAATTGTACGCAAATTATCTATGGAAAGTTTCATAGTCAAACCACTGACTTTTCAATCAATTGGGGGCATGATGAGTTGCTAGATACCACTCATGGCTTGTTTAATTAAATTGTTAATTTAAGTGACCAACATAACTAGAAACTTAATGGGTCATTCGCATTGGAGATGTGAAGAATGAGTAAAATAGTATTGGATGAGATCCAAAAATATAAGAGAATTATTTTAGTATAGATCGAGATGAGATTGCCCAGAAAAATCATTCAGGAGGGTCATGGGCCTTTACAGGCCCATGCAAGCCTGCCAGGTAAGCCAGCTAGGCTGCTGCAGCTGGCATAATTGGAAAAAATTCCTCCCCTTGCCTTTTGCACTTTGTATCTAAACTATTTTTGGGGTAAATGTTTTTTGAAAATTTTAAAATTTTTAAAATTATTTTCAAAAATTATGAAATTCAAAAAGAAAAATAATAATTATTTTTCATATTCTCTCAAATTGAGCATATACCATTGCTAACACTTTGATGTGTGTTCAACTATTTCTCTTGAATTTTATTCTCATATTTTAGCATTGATTAACATTAGAGACATCTTAAAACAGATTGTTGAGGTTTGCAACAACCCAACAAGGTGAAAATTTGAAGAATAAATCAAAAAATTACAAGATATAATTTCTTACCTCTATATTTTGATAAATTAGTTTTAATGACATAAGAAAGATTCTCGTTTTGGATTTTGAAAATTTTATTTTTCTACTGTATTTTATAAGTAATATTTATTTTCAAAATCTAATATTGGTATTAGAGCCCCCTTGTGTCAATTAAAATTAATTTTAATTGAAAGTACAATGAAATTGCACGGTTTTGATGGTTTTTGATCAATAGGTTTGAATAATTGAAATTAGTAAAAAGAATTTTACACATTTTTCTTTCTTTAATCAGATCATGTGATGATTAAAGATGATTATCTTGATTAAAAATGATTTGAATGGGATTCAAATAATTAATTTCGGATTTATTTCAAAATACTAAAAATTGTCTTATTTCTGAACATGTATTGTTGTTTAGCTTAATTGATGAGACTGTTTGTATTTTTCTTGTAATTTAATTATGGAAAAAATATTTATAATATTGAAATTTTTTTATGCCTATGGAAGTGTCCAATAATTAATTAAAAATTATTTTAATTAATTTTTTAAAGAAACACAAAAATATGACTACTTTGGCATACTAGGTGGGACTATTTTCTTTGATTTTTTTTGTATATGATTATTTTGTTTCCAGAGCTTTGAAACAATATTTATGTGATTAAAAATATGTTATTTTGATGTTAGATTCATTCATTTTGCATGAATTTAAAATTTTAAAAAATTCTAGATGTCAAATGAGTCGTTTTGAGTATCTAAGTGTGTTGGTTCATTTGTCTTAGTAATTTTGATTTGTGCCAAAAATATTTTGATGAACTTCAGTTGATCTAAAGATGATTAGAATGATGATTTGAAGTTTTGAAAATTTTTAAAATTTTTAGAAATTAATTTTGAATTAATTTAAATTGAGCAATGTTAGTTCCAATATGATTAGAAATTGATATGTATATTAAAATTAAATTATTTAATTTTGAAATCATAATATTTTTCTTTTAAGGTGAATTAATTTTGTATTAATTCTGTAAATATGGAATTTAATTTAATTTGATTAAATATTAAATTTCACATTGAAATGACACAAAATTAAATTAATCGAAACAACACAAGTAGACAATTTTGGTTCAAGCGTTGAATTGATTTTCAAATTGAAATCCAAAATTGTCATTATTTTGTTTTATGCATTAGTGAATGTATATTAGGGGTGTATGGAAAGACATGATGGATGATTATGGACTTAGGCTCATTGTGATTGAGCATGCATGGATTTGTTTTGTTTTATAGTAAATAGAGCCTGCGTGTCCATATTTCTCTTTATTTCTTGTGTATTTCTCTTCTCATTTTACTCGCCTCAAATGTGAATTAAAGTTTTCTATACTTTGAAATATGTAATTAGATTACATAGGATTATGATAGAATAGAGATACAAAGGAGCAAGAAACAAATGAGGTGGTGCCATAAACAAGTAGACTTAAAAATAGGAATTTGATTTCTATTTTGGGTTGTAAACTTATGCATATACCTAGATAAGACCTAGTCAATTTCTCTTTGGCTATAGAGATTGATTGTAGTATGTCCATAATCAAGCCATATAGTTAATGTAACTATCTTTATATATTCATGTGATGAATGTATGATATATAAAAGCATGCACTAATAACATGATGAGACTTAACAAAGAAATCCCTTTCTAAATAAACAATTAAGTCTTACATCTTCCACTAATTTGGGGAAAACCAGAGTTTTTCTAGAGTTAGGGTTGTTGAGTTGCCTCAAGCTCGCTTTATAAGGATTTGTTTTGTTTTATAGTAAATAGAGCCTGCGTGTCCATATTTCTCTTTATTTCTTGTGTATTTCTCTTCTCATTTTACTCGCCTCAAATGTGAATTAAAGTTTTCTATACTTTGAAATATGTAATTAGATTACATAGGATTATGATAGAATAGAGATACAAAGGAGCAAGAAACAAATGAGGTGGTGCCATAAACAAGTAGACTTAAAAATAGGAATTTGATTTCTATTTTGGGTTGTAAACTTATGCATATACCTAGATAAGACCTAGTCAATTTCTCTTTGGCTATAGAGATTGATTGTAGTATGTCCATAATCAAGCCATATAGTTAATGTAACTATCTTTATATATTCATGTGATGAATGTATGATATATAAAAGCATGGACTAATAACATGATGAGACTTAACAAAGAAATCCCTTTCTAAATAAACAATTAAGTCTTACATCTTCCACTAATTTGGGGAAAACCAGAGTTTTTCTAGAGTTAGGGTTGTTGAGTTGCCTCAAGCTCGCTTTATAAGGATTTGTTTTGCTTTATAGTAAATAGAGCCTGCGTGTCCATATTTCTCTTTATTTCTTGTGTATTTCTCTTCTCATTTTACTCGCCTCAAATGTGAATTAAAGTTTTCTATACTTTGAAATATGTAATTAGATTACATAGGATTATGATAGAATAGAGATACAAAGGAGCAAGAAACAAATGAGGTGGTGCCATAAACAAGTAGACTTAAAAATAGGAATTTGATTTCTATTTTGGGTTGTAAACTTATGCATATACCTAGATAAGACCTAGTCAATTTCTTTTTGGCTATAGAGATTGATTGTAGTATGTCCATAATCAAGCCATATAGTTAATGTAACTATCTTTATATATTCATGTGATGAATGTATGATATATAAAAGCATGCACTAATAACATGATGAGACTTAACAAAGAAATCCCTTTCTAAATAAACAATTAAGTCTTACATCTTCCACTAATTTGGGGAAAACCAGAGTTTTTCTAGAGTTAGGGTTGTTGAGTTGCCTCAAGCTCGCTTTATAAGGATTTGTTTTGTTTTATAGTAAATAGAGCCTGCGTGTCCATATTTCTCTTTATTTCTTGTGTATTTCTCTTCTCATTTTACTCGCCTCAAATGTGAATTAACGTTTTCTATACTTTGAAATATGTAATTAGATTACATAGGATTATGATAGAATAGAGATACAAAGGAGCAAGAAACAAATGAGGTGGTGCCATAAACAAGTAGACTTAAAAATAGGAATTTGATTTCTATTTTGGGTTGTAAACTTATGCATATACCTAGATAAGACCTAGTCAATTTCTTTTTGGCTATAGAGATTGATTGTAGTATGTCCATAATCAAGCCATATAGTTAATGTAACTATCTTTATATATTTATGTGATGAATGTATGATATATAAAAGCATGCACTAATAACATGATGTGACTTAACAAAGAAATCCCTTTCTAAATAAACAATTAAGTCTTACATCTTCCACTAATTTGGGGAAAACCAGAGTTTTTCTAGAGTTAGGGTTGTTGAGTTGCCTCAAGCTCGCTTTATAAGAATATGTTCAAACCATTGAAATTAGATTTCACGATTAATGGGTTGGATTTCTGCCAAGGTTAATGTATTAGAGGTGAAGTTGGGTTAGTGTACATGAGATATACACATATCAAAAGTTGATAGCCCAATATATGTGCACACATCAATTAGTTGATAGCAATTGGTATGGATTAGATTCCTACCAACCAAACTAATGATGGCTTATTGATTTGCCTGAAGGTTATTCTTAGCTATTTGGATATCGACCCATTAGGAGAACTTCCATATAAGTTCTCTTGGGTTCATAATGAGAGCTATGGATTCGCAATAAAATACTAGGAGTCATAATGCGATTTATTAAAGACCTAATAAACATGCATTTTCATGTACATTCTAACATACTCTATTTTACATATAGGTTGCTAGAATCATCATCATGACAATTGTGAATTTACGACCACTAATGGAGTCAAATAAGTTGATTGGGCCTAATTTTTTGGATTGACTAAATAATTTGAGAATAGTTCTCAAATCCAAAAAGATTGGCTATGTCCTAGATGAGGCACTCCTGAATCCCCCTACTGTTAATGCTTCTGAAGATATTCACAAGGCATATCAAAAGCATCTCGATGATAGTGATGAGATGACAAGCTGTATTATCCTTGTTACTATGTCAGCTGAGTTGCAAAAGCAGCATGAGGCTATGGATGCTAATTCCATAATCTACCATCTAAGAGAGCTTTTTGATGAGCAAACATGTTCCAAAAGGTTCTAAACTTCGAGGTTGCTCTTCCACACTAAGATGGTTGATAGGACATCTCTAGTACAATATGCACTGATGATGACTGGCTATATTGAGAGGTTAGCCACCTTGGGATTTGTGATGAATCATGAATTAAGTATTGACTTAATTATAACCGGTTTGTCTGATAATTATTCACATTTTATGCTTAACTATAGGATCAAATCTCAACCATTATTCCTGAGCTGATCAAGATGTTCAAGACAGCTGAGCCATCTGTCAAGAAGGACAGTAAGGCTATGATGTTGGTGGACTGTAACATCATACCCTATAAACCTTATACATTTAAGTAAAACTTATCCCAGTGTCAAATAATCACATATAACATACTAGTAACACATAAGATCCTGTTAACAGTGATAGTAAATTTTTTTTTCCATCACATCCTATAATATTATTCAATGACTTTGCATGTCAACATTGTGATTTTCACCACAATATAATATATCACGTGTATTCAAACTTAAACTTTACATCCGAAGGATTACGAGTTGCTTCCATTTATACATTTTAAAACTAATCCTAAGTGACTATACATATTCAAACATATAAGTCCAAAATACAAATGACATATTTTCATACTTGTGTGGAATGCACGGAGAGAGAGTGGTAAGGCTCAACCGTTGACCTGTGCTCCACATCTTCTGTATGCCACTCAAAATAAGCTATCACTTTCCTTTATCTGAAAAATGATGCAAATTGATGAGTTGCGGCTTAGTGAGAATAATTATCAAACAAGCTCTAAAATACTAAGCAACTCATAATAAGATATCACAAACCCAATGCATACTATGTATTCCATTTCATTCACTAATATCATATAGACACCAGTAAAATTGAAGCATATAATCATTACTCTTTATTTATGCACATGGTCTGCTTATTTAATTTTGTTGTGACTAAGTTAAATAGACATTGTCCTAGGTTTCCATGTGAATATTTGCATTTGCTAGGTAGCTTGATCATTTGTTTCATTTGCACATTTGTTGTGCCATAGGCCTCTTCTTTTGCTTTATAATATCCATTAACTACTCACAATGCCTTTTAAGTCCTTATGCATATGCATTTGTACTTAAGCATTCATCAACCGTTGTATCTTTATCACATTACTATACATGTACTGCATATATACCTCATATGCCATGCATATATATGACTATACTATACATATACTATGCATATATCATGTATGCCAAACATATACTTCAAATATACCATACATTTATAATTTATATATACCACATATGTCTCAATATTATCCATAATCTCATTAGCAAAGTCAAATTGTAACATCCTTGACCTTCCCCACATGCATATCCATATGCATTTCATTTGAACATATGAATCTTGCATATAATTCAATTGAACACGTGCATTTCATACGTATTTTTGTAGGAATAAGTTCATGGCACGACTAGCTACGTGTCCTAGTATTTGGCAATTGTATCGAGTCACATGTGTATCCTTATGACCTACATGATGATAACAAAGCATTAGAAATAGATTGAATAAGGTGACTAAATTAAAGTAAGAAAAATGATTAGATTAAGATTAGTAAACATTTACATTGTTAATTTAGTTAAATCGGGTCAAATGATTAAGTTGTATTATTGTGTGAATAAGTGGAATTACATATATATGTAAATAATAATAATAAAAATATAAAATAAAATGAAAATGAAACAAAAGATAAATAGAAGAGAAGAGAAAAGAGAAATGAGAAGAGAAAAGAGAAGAGAAGAAGAGAAAAACAGAAAAAGAGAAATGACAAAAAACAAGTTGGCTTTATCTTCCTCTTTCTTCCCCATTTCTGCCTTCTTCTCCAGTCCGTCTTCTTCTTCAATTTCCTCCATTTCAGACTTTGGTTCATCCTTGTTTCACTTAGTTTTTAAAGAATATTTATCCCTTTCAAGGCCATTCTTGGTAAGTAATCAATTCTTATTTCTATAGGGTTGATTTGAGTTGCTTAGGTTCATTAATAGGCACTTATTTGAAACCAGATTTTGATGCACATAGAAATTGATTCTAGAAAATTTTAAAACACAAACATTGTTCCTTTATGTCTTATAATTATGGATATGTAAACGGTTTTGCATTATTTGGTGTATAGGAAGAGAAATCCTCTCTCTACTGAAACTGGTCAGGGTGTGAACCCTAACCAAGTTAGCTACTGTCTTCTTTGATTTCGAATATGTTAAACCATTATTTGAAGTCTCTCAAAACATAAAAGTTATAGATATATGTTTTTTGTATATGTATACCGAATTGCAGGTTCATAGGTCTTGTTGTTCCATGATTTGAACTGTTTACTGAGTGCCCTAGACAGATCCAGTAACTTGTTTGGCTAATTTGAGCTCGTTACAACTAGATTCTATAAATGATAAAAACAAAAATGTTATAGGAATATGTATTAGCTAAATTTGGTACTAAGTTCGGCTTCATTGGTTATTTATAAACTAAGTTATGGCCATTGGAAGTAATACTGGTCCGGAAGCCAATTCTATTCTGGACCAGTAAAACGTTTGTTATAATTGGAAGACCATAGAGACTTAATTGATAAAAGTTGAAAACATGAAAAATGTTCCAAATGAACCCATATAAGTGTCTGTAAATTTTCAATAAAATAGGACTTATAGATTATAATATATGATTAACCAAAGTGGGTACCCTGAAACTGCCTAAAGGCAGAAAACAGAACACACTCAGAAATTCCAACAAATATTGTACAATGATCCAATGGGTCTGAAATTTTAAACTATTATACAATTATATTTAAGTTTAATTAGAAACAAGAATCAGATTAATTGGTCAAGTATAAAATAAGTTATAGGCTAAACAGTTCCATAAGATCACATTTGCTCATAGGAAAAATCTTAACTATTGACATGAACAATGCATATTAATTTGTTTAAACCACATTAAGTCTCCCTAATCATGAGTTAATCAATTATGTTTTCTTATTAGGCTCACAACATATTGGAGACCCGCAAGGAGCAGATAAACAATAAGTTAGGGGTTAGAATCAAAGGAGAAAGGTGAGTCTAATTATCGATTGAATTCTTTAGTGCAAATGAATGTTGCTTGCTATGTGATTCATATGATTGTCATGATTGGTCCTTGATAATGTAATGATGGATAATTTTTGACATTGTGGTACATTTAAATGGTATAGAGATAGAACACACATATGTCTTGTAAACTTATATTATACATATGTGTATTCTATCTGTATACCAAATTTCAGGTTCATAGGTCTTGTAAACTTTGAGTTATGGGGAATGGAACCATGACTATTCCATGGTTTGAACTGCCTATTGAGTGACCTGGGTAGATCCAGTAACTTGTTTAGCTAATTTGAGCTCATTAGAGCTAGATTTTGTAAATTATAAAAACCTAAATGTTATAAATTGTGGGACTAATTTCGACTTCATTGGTTATGTATAGACTAAGTTATGGCCATTGGAAGTAATACTAGTCCAGAAGCCAATTCTATTCTGGACCAGTAAAATGTTTGTTATAATTTGAAGACCTTGGAGACATAATTGATAAAAGTTGAAAACATGAAAAATGTTCCCAATGAATCCATATAAGTGTCTGTAAATGTGCATTAAAATATGACTTATAGATTAAAAGTTATGATGAACCAAAATGGGTATCTTGAAACTGCCTAAAGGCAGAAAACAAGGCAGAAAAAAGAACACTTAGAAATTCCACCAAATATTGTACAATGCTCCAATGGGTATGAAATTGTAATATGTTATATAATTATATGTTAAGTTTAATTAGGAATAAGAATTAGATTAATTGGTCAAGTATAGAATAAGTTATAGGCTAAACAGTCCCATATGATCACACTGCCTCATAGGAAAAATCTTAACTATTGACATGAACAATGCATATTAATTTGTTTAAGCCACATTAAGTCTCTCTAATCATGAGTTAATTGATTATGTTTTCATATTAGGCTCGTAACATATTGGAGACCCACAAGGAGCAGATAGACAATAAGTTAGGGGTCAGAATCAAAGGAGAACGGTGAGTCTAATTATCGATTGAATTCTTTAGTGCAAATGAATGTTGCTTGCTATGTGATTCATGTGATTGTCATGATTGGTCCTTGATCATGTAATGATGGATAATTTGTGACATTGTGGTACATTTAAATGGTATACTTGTGGTATATTTGAAGTATATGTTTGACATATGTGATATATATACATGGTATATGTATAGTATATGCAAGGTATATGTGTGGCATATGAGGTATATATGTGGCATATGTATATTATACGTGATAAGATACAATGGTTGATGAATGCTTAAATACAAGTGCATATCCATATGGACTAAAAAGACGTTGTGACTAGTTAATTGATATTGTAAAGCAAAAGAAGAGACTTATGGCCTAACAAATGTGCAAATGAAACAAATGATCAAGCTAGCTAGGAAATGCAAATGCAAATGTTCACATGGAAAATGTTGACATGGAAACCCGGGGTAATGTCTATTTAACTTGCTCACAACAAAATGAAATAAGCAAAGCATTTGCATACATAAGGAGTAATGATTATATGTTTCAACTTTATTGATATTTATATGATACTGATGAATGGAATGGAATACATGGTATGTATTGGATTTTTGACTTATTATTATGAGTTGTTCGGTACTTTAGAGCTCATTTGATGGTTACTCTCACTGAGCCGCAACTCATCAATTTGCATAATTTTCCAGGTAAAGAAAAGTGATAGCTCATTTTGAGCAGCATATAGAAGACATGGAGCACAGGTCACTGGCCGAGCATCATCACTCTCTCTCCTTGCATTTCCCACAAGCATGAAATATGTCATCTATGTTTTGTATTTACGTGCTTGAATATGTATAGTCATTTTGGAATAAGTCTAAAAATGTATAAATGAAAGCAACCCGAAAATATTTATGTGTAAAGTTTATGTTTTGATATATGTGATATATTATATTGTGGTCAAAACCTCAGTATTAACTTTGCAAAGTCAGTGAATAATATTACAGGATATGAGACTTGCAAGTCATTGAATGAAATTATAGGATATGAGACTTGCAAAGTCATTGAATTATATTACAGGATATGAAAAAAAAATTTACTACTATTATTAACAGGGTATTTTACCTTTCCAGTATGCTATGTATGATTACTTGATACAGGGATAGGTTATACTCAAATGCGTAAGATGTGGTGTTAAACAAATCATGAAAATCATATGAATCACATAACAAGCAATATTCATATGCACTAAAGAATTCACATGATAATTAAACTGACCTATTTCCTTTGATTATCACACTTAACTTTTGGTCTATCCCCTCCTTGTGGGTCTCTAATTTGTTGTGAGCCTAATATGTAAATATAATCGATTAATTTATGACTAAAGAAATTTAATGTGGCTTAACCAAATTAATGTGTATCGTTCATATACATAGTTAGGATTTTTCCTATGGGGCAGTGCAATCTTATGGGATTGATTGGCCCATAACTTTTTCTAACAATGTCCAATTAATGTGATTCTTATTTCTAATTAAATATGACATATAACTATATAACATACTCAAATTTCTAAGCAATTGGATCATTGTACAGGTTTTAGTGGAATTTCCAATTGTGTTATATTTTTTGCCATGTTTCTGCCCTTTGGTAGTTTTAGGGTACCAACTTTGGCAGTTTTAGGGTACCAACTTTGGTCCTTTATATCTTACAATATGTAAGTCAGATTATAATGAAACTTGGTGGAAACTTAGATAAGTTAAAATGGAACATTTGTTTGTTTAAAACTTTTATTAATTATGTCTCTAAGGTCCTTAAATTATAAGAAAAATTTCATCGGTCCAGAATAGAGTTGGCTTTTAGACCAGTATGAATTGTGAAGGCCCTATCTCACTTTATATAGAATATATTAAGGTGATATTTATACCAAAATTTAGATAAGACATAAAAATATGAATTTCATGTATTCATAATCTACATAATCTATCTCTAAGGAGCTCAAAATGGGCAAGCAAATTGTTGGATTTGCCCAGGGTACTAAGCAAGCAGTTCAAACTATGGGACAATCATGGTTTCATTCACCATAACTAAACATCCACTAGACATATGAACCTAAAATTGGGTAAATTATATATAATACATGTATCTACAACTTTTATGTTTTGATCTTCCTAAAATACAGGTTCTATCATATTTAAAACTAATGAACACAGTAGCCAACTCAGCTAGGGTTCACACCAGGACCAGTTACAATAAGATGCTAATATCTTTTCATATACACAAATTTTGAAAATATATTTATATATACATAAACATAAGACATAATGAAACAACTTTGATGTTTTAAACTTTTCCAAAATCATTTTCCATTGGTATCAAAATTGGAGTGGAAAATATTGCTGCAACTTATCCCTAACAGCTCAAACCAACACTAAAACAATAGAGACAAGATTACTTACTAAGAATAAACTTGTAAGGGATCAACTTGCTGAAAAAATTAAGTGAAATAAGGAAGAAAAAAATGATGAAATGGTGGAATAAGGAGAAGAAATGAATCTAAAGTGAGGGAGGCAGAATGGTGAGGAGGATGATAAGGTCCACCTCTACCTCCTCACTTTTGTCATTTTCCCTTTTTTGTTTTTTTCCTTCCTTTTTTTCTTCTTTTGTTTCTTTTCATTTTCCTTCATTAATTCAATCTAATAATTTTTATTCACATAAATTTCAATTTCATGTCATCCTCAACTAAATTATAAAATGGACACATGCAATTCAGTACAATTGCTAAATACTCAGACATGTAGCTAGTGCATATCGTGAACTTATCCTTATAAAAATACATATGAAATGCATGTGTTCAAGTAAAATATATGCAAATGCATATGTCCAAATGAAATGCATGTAAAAATGGATATATGGGAAGTTGAGGATGTTACATGGACTTTTTTGATTCTAAGAAGAATAACCTTAAGAAGAAAAAGAAGTTCATAAAGCCTAACGGAGGCATGACTAAGCAGAAGGCCAAGAAGACTACTCCAAATGGGACATGCTTCCACTATGGCATGGATGGCCATTAGAAGAGAAACTGTAAGGCTTACTTAGAGTCTTTGAAGAAGAAGGCATCTGATGCCTCATCTACTTCAGGTATTTTTGTCGTTGAAAATAATACTATTTCCAATAATGATAAATGGGTATTAGATACCGGTTGTGGCTCACACATATGCACTAATATCCAGGGCCTAAAGAATAGTAGACAACTCAATAAGGGAGAGTTAGACCTATGCATTGGAAATAGAGCAAGAGTTGCTGCATTAGCTGTAGGAACTTATGTTTTGACCCTCCCTAGTGGGCTTATGTTAAATTTGGATGATTGCTATTATGTACTTGCTTTAACTAAAAACATTATTTCTATTTCAAGTTTAAATAAAGATGGTTTCTATTTAGCTTTTAGTAACAATTGTTGTTCTATTATGTTGAATGGAATTCTTTATGCTAGCGGTACATTCTGCAATGGAATATACATATTAGATATGTCAAATCCAATTTTAAACATCAATGATAATAAAAGGAAATAATAAAATATGTTGAAATAATCTTACTTATGGCATTGTCGCCTTAGTCATATAAGTGAGAAATGCATGGCTAAGCTATACAAGAGTGGTAGTTTGGGGTCATTTGATTATGAATTAGATGACACATGTGAATCTTGCTTATTAGGAAAGATGAGTAAATTACCCTTTAAGGGAAAGGGTGAAAGTGTTAATGGGCTTTTAGACTTAATACATTCGGATGTATGTGGTCCAATGTTCACACAAGCTAGAGGTGGTTTCATTTACTTTATTACTTTTATCGATGACTACTCACAATATGGTACGTGTATCTTATGAGATAAAAATCTGAAGCTTTTGAAAAGTTCAAAGTGTAACATCCTTGACCTTCCCCATATGCATTTCATCAAACATAAGCATCTTGCATACAATTCAATTGAACACGTGCATTTCATACGTATTTCTATAGGAACAAATTCATGGCATGCACTAGCTATGTGTCCTAGTATTTGGCACTTGTATCGAGTTGCACATGTGTAATTATAACCTAAATGAGGATAACAAAGTATTAGGAATGAATTGAATAAGGTGTCTAAATTAAAGTAAGAAAAATGATTAGATTAAGATTAGTGAACATTTACATTGCTAATTTAGTTAAATGGGGTCAAATGATTAAGCTGTATTATTGTGTGAATTAGTGGAAATATAAATCTATGTAAATAATAATAATATAGACAAAATAAAATTAAAATGACACAAAAGAGAAATAGAAGAGAAGAGAAATGAGAAATGAGAAGAGAAAAGAGAAGAGAAGAAGAGAAAATGACAAAATGACAAAAAACAAGTTGGCTTTATCTTCATATTTCTTTCCCCATTTCTGCCTCCTCACTCCAGCCCGACTTCTTCTTCAATTTCCTCCATTTCAGAATTCAATTCTTCCTTGTTTCACCTAGTTTTTGAAGCTAATTGATCCCTTTCAAGGTTTTTATTGGTAAGTAATCAATTCTTATTGCTATAGGGTTGATTTGAGTTGCTTAGGTTCAATATTAGGCACTGAATTGTACCCCGATTATGATATTAATAGAAACTGATTATGGAAATGTGTAAAACACAAACATTGTTCCTTTATATCTTATATTTATGTATATGTAAACATTATTTCAAGATGTTATGTATAGGGAGAGATATGCTCTTCGTACTGAAACTGGTCAGGGTGTAAACCCCAACCAAGTTAGCTACTGTGTGGTTTGATTTCGAATATGTTCAAGACCTTATTTGAAGTCTCTCAAAACATAAAAGTTGTAGATATATGTGTTTTGTATGTGTCTACCAAATTTCAGTTTCATAGACCTTGTAAATTGTGAGTTATAGTGAATGGAACCATGAATGTTCCATGGTTTGAACTGCATACTGAGTGCCCTGGAAAGATACAGTAACTTGTTTGGCTCATTTGAGCTTGTTATAACTAGATTCTGTAAATGATCAAAACAGGGGAGTTATAGGTATATGGCTTAGATAAAATTTGGTACTAATTTCAACTTCATTGGGTATGTATAGACTAAGTTATGGCCTTTGTAATCTATACTGGTCCGAAAGTCAATTCTATTCTGGACCAGTAAAAGTTTCGGTATAATTAGAAGACCTTAGAGACATAATTGGTAAAGGTTGTAAACATGAGACATGTTCCATATGAAACCATATAAGTTTCTGTAAAGTTTCATTAAAATAGGACTTATATATTATATGTTATGATGAACCCAAATGAGTACCCAGAAACTGTCTAAAGGCAGAAAACAAGGCAGAAAACAGAACACTCTTAGAAATTCCACCAAATATTGTACAATGATCAAATTGGTCTGAAATTTGAATGTGTGCTATAATTATATGTTATGTGTAATTAGGAATAAGAATCATATTAATTTTTCAATTATAGAAAAAGTTATAGGCTAAACAGTCCCATAAGGTCACACTGCCTCATAGGAAAAATCTTAACTATTGACATGAACAATGCATATTAATTTGTTTAAGCCACATTAAGTCTCTCTAATCATGAGTTAATCGATTATGTTTGCATATTAGGCTCGCAACATATTGGAGACCCACAAGGAGCAGATAGACAATAAGTTAGGGGTCGGAATCAAAGGAGAACGGTGAGTCTAATTATCGATTGAATTCTTTAGTGCAAATGAATGTTGCTTGCTATGTGATTCATGTGATTGTCATGATTGGTCCTTGATAATGTAATGATGGATAATTTGTGACATTGTGGTACATATAAATGGTATACTTGTGGTATATTTCAGGTATATGTTTGACAAATGTGATATATATACATGGTATATGTATAGTATATGCAAGGTAAATGCTTGACATATGAGGTATATATGGAATATATGTATGTTGTATATGATAAAGATGCAATGGTTGATAAATGCTTAAATACAAGTGCATATGCATATGGACTAAAAAGGCGTTGTGACTAGTTAATCGATATTGTAAAGCAAAAGAAGAGGCCTATGGCCCAACAAATATGCAAATGAAACAAATGATCAAGCTAGCTAGCAAATGCAAATGCAAATGTTCACATGGCAAATATTCACATGGAAACCCGGGGCAATGTCTATGTAACTTAGTCACAACAAAATGAAATAAGCAAAGCATTTGCATACATAAAGAGTAATGATTATATGTTTCAACTTTATTGATACTTATATGATACTGATGAATGGAATGAAATACATGGTATATATTGGAATTGTGATTTATTACTATGAGTTGTTTGGTACTTTAGAGCTCATTGGATGGTTATTCTCACTGAGCCGCAACTCATAAATTTGCATCATTTTTCAGGTAAAGAAAAGTGATAGCTCATTTTGAGTAGTGTATAAAAGACATGGAGCACAGGTCACTGGCCGAGCCTCATCACTCTCTCTCTCCTTGCATTCCACACAAGCATGGAAATATGTCATATGTGCTTTGTATTTACGTGCTTGAATATGTATAGTCATTTTGGAATGAGTCTAAATATGTATAAATGATATCAACTCGAAAATACTTATGTGTAAAGTTTATGTTTTGATATATGTGATATATTATATTGTGGTGAAAACCTCAATGTTAACTTTGCAAAGTCAGTGAATAATATTACAGGATAGGAGACTTGCAAGTCATTGAATGAAATTATAGGATATGAGACTTGAAAAGTCATGGAATTATATTACAGGATGTGAAAAGAAAATTTACTACTATTGTTAACAGGGTATTTTACCTTTCCAGTACGCCATGTATGATTACTTGATATTTGGATAGGTTATACTAAAATGCATAAGAGGTGTGACGTTACACAAAGTGTTCAAAAATGAAATTGAGAAACAACTTTGCAAAAGTATTAAAACACTTCAATCAGACCAGAAAGGAGAATACTTGAGCCAAGAGTTTCTAAATTATCTTAGGAATAATGGGATATTATCTTAATGGACTCCACCTTACATGCCATAACACAATAGTGTGGTTGAAAGTAGAAATTGAATCATGTTAGACATGGTAAGTTCTATAATGAGCTTTGTAGAACTCTCTAAATCCTTTTAGGGTTATGCACTGGAGACTTCCATTTATATATTGAATGGATTCCTTTTGAAGTCAATTGATGTTACTCCATATAAGATATGGTATAAGAAGAAGCCCACATTTTCTTACATCAGAGTTTGGGGTTGTCCTGCTTATATTTTTAGAAAAATAATTTCTTCTAAAAGGAGATAGTGGGAGCAAAATTGAACTTGAAGAAGTTAAAGATGCTCAAGCAGATGCTGATCAACTGCCTGAACTTGAGTCTGTTTTCCATTCAGATGATATAGCAACTCAACCTTCTAAAACACAAAAGCTTCATAGGTCAAGTAGGATACGTATTATTCCAAAGAGATATGGATTTTTTATTAGTGAATACAATGAAATATTGCTCATAGAAAATGATGAGCCTACAACCTATGAAGAAGTTATGAATAGTTCAAAATTTGACAAATGGCTTCAAGCCATGAAGTCAGAAATGGATTCCATGTATGAAAATCAAGTATGGACATTAGTTGACCCACTTGAAGGGATAAAGGCTATAGGGTGAAAAAGGGTTTTCAAAAAGAAAACTGACATGGATCGTAATATGGTTACCTATAAAGCTAGACTTGTAACTAAGGTTATCGTCAAAGACGAGGAAATGACTATGATGAAACTTTTAGCCTAGTAGCTATGGTTAAATCCATAAGGATACTCCTAGCCATTGCCGTTCATTCTGATTATAAGATATGGAAAATGGATGTGAAGACAACTTTTCTTAATTGAAATCTAATTGAGGATGTCATATCAGCAAATTTAGGCCTAAGTCGTGTATGTCATTAAATTGATGCATCGGTTTGATCGGAGTCTAAATTAGGATTTTGACTGGAAAAAATTAAAATAATGGAAAATAATTATGGAAAATATTTAATAAAGTGTTTAAAGATGTTAAATTATAGCAAGGGACTAAATTGCAAATTTTGCAAAGTTTAGGGGTCAATTTGCAGTTTACCAAAAATTGGAGGATTAATTGGGATAACCATCAATTAAACGCATGATTGGGACATTAAACGAGGGGCTGGCCACACCAAGTGGCATGCAACAATTAGCCAAGTGATGTGCATGAATTAGACATTAATAAAAACATCTAGAATATGGCTTAGGTGTCCCCATCCTTAATTGATTTTTGTCATTTTCTCCTTAATTGCTCATTCATCCTCCCTTATCCCTTTGTATCTAAAATTTTGTATCAATTACTTTTCTTCCACGTTGATCCTTGAATCATCATATATCAAAGTAAGATGAACCTATCAATTACCCAAGGAAATATCTAGATTTCTATAACTTATGTGTCTCATTATTGATTAATTTTGTCACCTTGCTCTTAATTACTCATTCTTCTTCCTTATCCTTCCATCTAGAATATTCTATGTTCTCTCAAACTAGGCCATGTTTCCCCTTGTTCTCCATGGCCAAAACTTGATGCTAAGAAGAGAAAGTCAGAAAGAGAGTGAGAGAGCCATAAAAGAGTAAGTTTTCATGCAAAAAGAACCTTAAGGAAGCTTGAGAGAGAAAGAGAGAGAGATTAGGATTTATTAAGTTTTAATTATCTCTTTTATGTTTTAGAAACTCAAATTGACAAGGAGCTAGCTCAAAGGAGCAAAGGAAAAGAGAAAAAGCAGTAAAGAGAAAGGAAAGGGAAAAGTAAAGGTTTGTACATAACTTAAGGCAATAACCTATGTGTTGTTTTCAATTGCATGATTTGAGCATTTGGCATGTTAATAATTGTAAATTAATGATATCTTGTGATGAAAATCTTGGGGATGCATGTTTGCTAGACTTAGGATTAATTTCGGTAAAAATTAAATGTGATTAGTTTGTATGTTTTTTGTTGGAATTGATGAGCAATGAGTACTTAAACTATTATAACTTGCGTTATGGAATTTGGATTTATGTGTTCTTTGCTGGGTTTGAAAGATAAGACATAGGGCTATAACTTTAATTTAGACCATAAAACTTGAATATATCTGTAATTATCCAGAAAAATTCATAAAGTTCAAACTTAAAATCTATCCAAAAAATTTTGGATATAATTGTTAGTCACCAGTCAGTGTTCATTTTATCATATATGTTGATACAGAACTCAGAATTAAGTGATTAAAGTTACATATTAAAGCTAAGATCCAAACCTAAAATTGTTAAGAATACCTTGTAACTAAATTCAGATTTTAATAGGACTAAAATTAAGGTACAAAACAGAGAACATAATCTACTAGTGATAGGGCAACATATGAGTTGAGGAATGAAATGAGTAAAATGATGTGAACCTTGTTATATTGTGCAAATACTATTTTTATTGAGTAATTGTATGATTAATTGAACCTTTACATGCATGAAATGAGTGAATTTAATAACTATGAATTTTAATGATATTTACTAAGCCCTAAAACACCTAACTTGAAACTAGACTCATGATAGTTTGGCATGCCAAGAAGGGGGGAGTATGATGAAAATAAAAACCATTAATGGTATGATTATTGAAGCTGGTAATGGCACCATTATTGAAGCCGGTAATGGCTCTATTATTGAAGCCAATAATGACACTATTATTGAATCTGATAATGGTACTATTATTGAAGCCGAAAATGACACTTATATGCGCACATCATATTGCCCGGGTGGCACTCCTAAGTGCCTGGGTGGCACTTCGTTATCATAGTTAGTGGTTCATAGGTGTTTTGGGAATAAATGAAAAAGTTATTATATAAAATGTCATTTGCATAAATGAAGAAGTTATTATATATATTTGACCCAGTAGAGCAGCGTATTTCAACCACCTTGGGTCACACCACTTTTGTACATTATCTTTTGAATTTTATTTTATAGTATTTGTAAAATAAACAACACGTTTTGTAAAGAACATGTTATTATATAAAATATATTTTATTTTTTATGTTATGATTTCTTTTACATTGCAAAGTAAATAAATATGGATAAAAAAATATATACTAGTGATTTTCATTTATACATAATTTAAAAATGATATTTTAACCGATGAAGTCAGGATAACACTCCCTTATCCGGGCATTTGTTGCTGGGGTGAGGGGGTATTATAGTTTTTGGTATCAGAGCCCGATTTGGGCAGTTTTTCGGATTTTAAAATGGTTTTAAAAAATAAGTATGACATGTGTGTACCCACAATCAAGTATTAAAGTTACTGCTTACTGATTGGGGTCGTTACTTTACAATATAAGTAAGTGATGGCTTTGGGATCACGTCAAGTGGTGGCTGAAGAAGCCAAAAGTAATGAGCCTACAAGGACAAAGGCCTCATCCCGACGCAGTCATTGCCGAGCTACTACATTGAGATCTGGTGCTAGCTAATCACGAGAGCAGTCTATTACTGGCATAGGACAAATAGAGCTTATGATGAACATGATAGATTTGCTAAAAAAAGCATCACATCCAGCCTCGTCTGGGCTACAATTTGAGAGACTAAGGAAGCTAGGGGCACCTCACTTCTATGGTAAACAAGAAGATGACCTCAGTGGTGGAGTTTTGGCTAGAACAGGCAGAGAGAGTATTTGATCAGCTACATTGCACAGAAGAGCATAAATATGAATATACAGTGTCTTTGTTACAAGATCACGAATATGAATGGTGGCAATATGAATCACAGAGCACAGAGGCATATGATCCCATGACCTGGGAATTCTTTCTAGAGAAATTTAAGGAGCAATATATTCCTTCTATCTACACAGACGATAAGAAAAGAGTGTTTTTGACCCTAAAACAAGAGAGCATGTCGTTAACAGAATATGAGAGAGAATTTACACATCTCTACAAGTATACTGGTGGCATTGTGTCTATAGAAGCTGATAAATGTTGACGACTTGAAGACGGGTTAAGAGACTCGATCAAGCAATAGGTTTCAGCTCTACGTCTGATGAGTTTTCCTAGTTTGCTAGCATCTGCTAGAATAATTGAGAGTGTTCTAACAACACAATACCTTGTAGGGTTTTGAAGAATGAATCATATTCATAAATGCAGTGAAAAATAAAATTTTTCAAAATCCAAAAAAAAATATCATACTTGTACCATTAAAACTAATTTATATAAATGTAAATGTTAAAAATTATACCTTCTAATTTTTATTTGTTCTTCAAATCTTCACTTTGTTGGGTTGTAGTAAACTACAAAAATCCATACCAAGATGACTCTAATGATAATCCACGCGAAGAATGAAGAAGAAACTATTAAGAGAAATGGTTTGAACAAATTCAAAGTTCTAGCTTTGAAAGTGTTCTTGAGAGAATTTTTGTTGTCTTAAAAATATTGTTTTTCACAAAAAATATTTTCATTTCTATTTTCTGCCATTTGATGTCTTTTCTATTTAAATTAAATTCAAAAATAAGATGAAAAATAAAAAATGGAGAAAATGGAAACAAATGAATAGTAATTGGCCATAATTGGCCTAATTAAGGCCAAAAATAGCCGTTGGCCAACGGATGGGAAGCTGCAGGCGCGCTGGGCCTGCTGTGGGCTGTTGTTGGGCAGTACAGCTGGCCTGCAAGGCTAGCCAGCAGCTTGCCTAGACTGCGCAGGCCCGTGACACTCTTGAACGATTTTTTTGTGCGATCTCATCACGATCCATCCTAAAATAATTCTCTCATATTTTGAATCCTATCCAATACCATTTTACTCATTCTCCATATCTTCAATGAGTGTGACCCATTAGGTTCCCGGTTATATTGGCCATTAAATTAACAATTAATTTGAGCAAGTCATGAGCGGTATCTAGCAATACATCATGACCCCCAATTGACAGGAAAGTCAGTGGTTTGACTACGAACCTTTCCATAGACAATTTCTGTGCAATTATTCCTTTCACCATTCTATACCCTACTTGGTTCAGAGTATGGACATGTGTCAACTCCCAGTAGACTGACTACATCACGTCTAGTCCAAGTAATATTAGTTCTTGTCCTTGAGGCTCATTACTCTATTGGATATGTCATTGAAGACTATCTTTATGACATTTCCAATCTAGCTAGAGATTCATGAGTAATGACCACGACAAGAGGCCATGGGTATACACTACTTCTATCAAGGGTGGTGAATCCTTTTTTGGATACCCAATTACCTTCGTATACCTCAAGCTGTATCCAATCACCACCCTATGAGCTACCTCTCTGAGGCAACAAGGAATAGTGTCAAAATACAGAATCAATATTCAAGATATCCTTGAGTACCTTAAGTCTAAAGATACTTGCACCATTGCTATGATGAGACTCTCATTGACATTTGAATAGATTATCCATATGATTGTCTCATAGTTGGTCATCCAATGTACTTAGCTACACTTAGCAGGCATCCACATGTTAACTCTAAACATCTCATGCTTATAGATTATGAGATCTACTACTCGATCCAATTAAGGAATGTAACATGTGCTAGTCTATCTGGATTAATAATGTCCCATCTCATTAATCCTATGACTAGGGATAATTTTGATACTAATATACTTACACATGATAAGAATCTCAATATCATGATCTCATCATTATTTCTTTCATGCTATGTTATGTATCAAAGACTTCATTAATTGATTTAAGATCACTTATCAATTCATATATCAAATGAACATCAAATTGATGAAAAAGCATTTTATTAATCAAATAAATTTGTACAATAAGTGCTAAAGGTGATTGCCTTTAGAGCACTCCTCTAACAAGCTCCCAATATGGCTAACCTCTCAATATAGTCATTCATCTTGAATGCATATTGCATTGGAGATGTCCCCTTAACCATCTTAATGCGGAAGAGCAACCTTGATGTTTCGAACCTTTCGGAACGTGCTTGCTCATCAAAAAGCTCTCTTAGATGGTATACTATGGAATTAGGATCCATAGCCTTATGCTGCTTTTGCAACTCAGCTGACATATTAGCAAACATAATGCAGTTTGCCATCTCACTATCATCAAGATGCTTTTGATATGCCTTCTAAACATCTTCAGAAGCATTAGCAGCATGGGGATTTGGGAGTGCCTCATCTAGGACATAGCCAATCTTTTCAGATTTGTGAACTATTCTCAGATTCCTTAGCCAATCCAAAAAATTAGGCCCAGTCAACTTATTTGATTCCATTAGCGATCGCAAATTCACACTTGTCATGATGATGATTCTAGCAACCTAGATGTAAAATAGAACATGTTAGACTGTACATAAAATGCATGTTTATTAGGTCCTTAATAAATCGCATTATGGCTCTCATTATTTTATTTCGAATCCATAGCCCTCACTATGAACTCGAGAGAACTTATATGGAAGTTCTCCTAGTGGGTCGATATCCAACTAGTTAAGAATAACCTTGAGGCAACTCAACAAACTATCCTTAGTTTGGTTGGTAGTTATCTAATCCATACCAATTGCATTATTCATGCAACTATCGAATCTTGTGCTATCAACTTATTGATATGTGCATATACATTGGGCTATCGACTCTTGATATGTGTACATCTCATGTATACAAACCCAACTTCACCTCCAATACATATTAACCTTTGCGCAAATCCAACAAGTTAATAATATCGGTTAAGTCTAACCCATTAATCGTGAAATCTAATTTCAATGGATTGAATATATTCTTATAGAGTGAGCTTGAGGCAACTCAACAACCCTAACTCTAGAAGAACTTTGGTTCTCCCCATATTAATGGAAGGCGTAAGACTTAATTATTTTTTTAGTGAGGGATTTCTTTGTTAAGTCTCATCAAGTTATTATTTCATGCTTTTATATATCATACATTCATCACATTGATATATAAAGATAGTTACATTAACTATATGGCATGATTATGGACATACTAAAATCAATCTCTTGAGCAAAAGAGAAATTGATTAGGTCTTACCTAGGTATATGCATGAATTTACAACCCAAAATAGAAATCAAATTTCTATTTCTAAGTCTTGTTGTTTATGGTACCATCTCTTTTGCTTCTTGCTCATTTGTATCTTCATTCAATCCTAATCCTATGTAATCTAATTACATATTTCAAATTATAGAAAACTTCAATTTACATTTGAGGAGAGTAAGATGAGAAGAGAAATACATAAGAAAGAAACAGAGGTAGGGACACGCAGACCCTATTTACCATAAAATAAAATAATTCCATGCATGCTCAATCACTTTGGGCCTAAGTCCATAATCATCCATCATGCCTTTTCATACACCCCTAACATGCATTCTCTAATGCACAAAATAAAAATGACAATTTTGGATTTCAATTTGTAAATCGATTCAACACTTGAATCGAAATTGCCTATATGTGTTATTTCGGTTAATTTAATTTTGTATGTCATTTTAAAGTGAAATTTAATATTTAATCAAATTAAATTAAATTCCATATTTCCAAAAATAATTCA
Organism: Triadica sebifera; assembly: GCA_023653625.1. Taxonomy (NCBI): domain Eukaryota; kingdom Viridiplantae; phylum Streptophyta; class Magnoliopsida; order Malpighiales; family Euphorbiaceae; genus Triadica; species Triadica sebifera. Next base: position 8,827,329 of record CM042898.1, on the reverse strand, counting down.
AAATTAATTTTCCTTAAAATCATAATATTATGATGGTAAAATTAAACAATTTAATATTAATATACATACCAATTTCTAGTCATACTAGAATTACAATTGCACAACTTAAATTAATTCAAAATTAATTTCCAAAAATTATAAAAATTTTCAGAACATCAAATCACCATTCTAATTATCTTTAGGTCAGCTCAAGTTCATCAAAATATTTTTGGCACAAGCCAAAATTATTAAGACAATTGAACCAACACACTTAGACGCTCAAAATAACTAATTCGATATCTAGAATTTTTTAAAATTTCAACTACTTGCAAAATAATTTTGTCATGCATCTAACATCAAAATAAAATATTTTTAATTACATAAAATTTATTTCAAGGTGCTGGAAATAAAATAAATAGATACAAAAAAATCAACCAAAACAGTCCCACCGGGTATGCTAAAACAGTCCCGTTTTTGTGTTTCTTTGCAAAATTAATTAAAATAATTTTAATTAATTATTGGACACTTACAGAGGCATAAACATATTCTCAATATGTCTTAATAATGTTTTTCATAATTAAATTACAAGAAAAATTTAACCAGCCTCATCAATTAAGTCAAACAACAACAAATGTTCATAAAAAGGCAATTTTAGGCATTTTTGAAATAAATCCGAAATTAATTATTTGAATCACATTCAAAACATTTTGCAATCAAAATAATCATTCTTAATCATCCCATGATCAGATTAAAGAAAGAAAAATATGTAAATTATAGTTTAGAAATTAATTTCAATTTTTCAATACCTATTGATCCAAAATCATCAAAACATGCAATCCCATTGCACTTTCAATTAAAATTAATTTTAATGGATACAAGGAGGCTCTAATACCAATGTAGGGTTTTGAAGAATGAATCATATTCATAAACGAAGCAAAAAATAAAATTTTTCAAAATCCAAAACAAAAGATCATACTTGTACCATTAAAACTAATTTATATAAATGTAAATGTTAAAAATTATACCTAGTAATTTTTATTTGCTCTTCAAATCTTCACTTTGTTGGGTTGTAGCAAACCACAAAAATTCATACTAGAATGTCCCTAATGATAATCCACGCGAATAATGAAGAAGAAACTATTAAGAGAAATGGTTTAAACAAATTCAAAGTTCTAGCTTTGAAAGTGTTCTTGAGAGAATTTTTGTTGTCTTAAAAATATTTTTTTTCACAAAATATTTTAATGTCTATTTTCTGCCATTTGATATCTTTTCTACTTGAATCAAATTCAAAAATAAGATGAAAAATCAAAAATAGAGAAAATGGAAACAAATGAATAGTAATTGGCCATAATTGGCCTAATTAAGGCCAAAAACAAAGACAACCATCGTACAACTGGTAGTCTCTTACTGAGGCTAAAGGGAGGTCAAGGGTTCGACTCTTGCGTCCAACAACCTACTGTGGCAAACACCTTGAGTGCGATTCCAGTGATGGGTTGGAGGTATTGGGCCATGGGCCTCGGCAACCTGTTGGTCTCAGTGAGACGGCGGGTGGGCCTACTGAGGCAAACGGCTGAGACCGCGATTCCAGTAGCCCAGCCGTTACATAAAAGGTACCTTTTATGTAACATGGTACAATTGGTAGTCTCTTACTGAGGCTAAAGGGCGGTCAAAGGTTCGACTCTTGCCTCCAACAACCTACTGTGGCAAACACCTTGAGTGCGATTCCAGTGATGGGTTGGAGGTATTGGGCCATGGACCCCGGCAGCCCATTGGTCTCAGTGAGACGGCGGGTGGGCTTACTGTGGCAAACGACAGCGACCGCAAACTTTTATGTAACGGCTGGGTCCCACTAATTAAAATTAATCTTAATTCTTATTGGTTCATTAAGTTAATTAATCTTAATTAAAATTTAAACTTTGAAAAATTCTATATTTGCCACATCTTGCTCCATATTTACACTTTTTCCCCAAACAATCTCCATAATACCAATTTTGTCCATAGGAAATTTTATTTTCTTCTAACTCTACCCCCAAATCTTTTTAATTCCCAATTAATAATACCTTTGACCTCCCTTTAGCCTCAGTAAGAGACTACCAATTGTACCAGGTACAATTGGTAGTCTCTCACTGAGGCTAAAGGGAGGTCAAGGGTTCGACTCTTGCCTCCAACAACCTACTGTGGTAAACACTTTGAGTGCGATTTCAGTGATGGGTTGGAGGTATTGAGCCATGGACCCCGGTAGCCCGTTGGTCTCAGTGAGATGGCGGGTGGGCTTACTGTGGCAAACTGCAGAGACCGCAATTCCAGTGGGACCCAGCCATTACATAGCCGCTCCCATCTTGATAAAGGACTCGACATCCAATCGATCTTGAGGATTCCCTGGGATGAGATTGAAGTGATGCTCATACAACTTCAACTAGCCAAGCTTCAAGGCTATATGGGTGACATAACCACCAATGAGTATATCTCCTGTGGGTTTGGTGGCAATGGATAGAAGATGGTTTGCAAACCATCTAGAAAGTGCCACCGTGAGTCCTTTTCTAGCCATCTCGAAAAGGAAGAGCTCTAATTTCTGAATGGTCCCATTGCTATCTCCCCGAGCGAATATGCTATAAGTCAGGAACCTATGCAAATATTTGTGCACTGGGGACCAAAGATGAGTGCTCTTGGTTTTCTTAACATCCCATCTACAATCTGTGCCAAAATGGGTCCATGCCCGAGTCGCGAAGAATTCCACTTCACTGTCATTGAGGATGCCATCTGATGGTAAATTGAATAAGTCCCCGAATTTTGTGGCATTGAGGGTGTTTGGATTGTTGCAGAGTTGGAATTTCACCACTCCAGGAGGAGACACTTGCAAAGTGCTAAGGAATTCTCGTGTTGGCTCCCTCATTTAGGCTGATGAATGTCCACAAATTCTTTCAAGTGACAGGCCTGGAGTTGCTCTGTCATTGTTGTTTCTAGCCCGAGAGTTCGGATGATTTGCCATTCAAAGGACCTCGATAAAATGAGAGGCCTTTGCTTCAAGGTGGAGTACCGGGGTTGGCAATGCTCCAGAAGTCTGTTCATGAGGTAATCTGTGTACCTCCTGGGAGCATGAGACTTCTTTCTTTTTCCTTTTGATGAGCCGATCTCCATTTGAATTGAAGAATTGAACTTTGTGGAGTTTGGGAAAAATGAGACAGAAAATTTGTGGAAACCCTAAAGAAGTATGATTTTTGATGAAGGAATTAACTTTGGATGGTATTTATAGGAAACGTTTGTGAATTGGGGGTCAGAATCTTCAATATGTCATTGAATGTGTGTAAATGAGAGCGGTTTCTAGGAGTTGAAAGGTTGAAATGTGAAAAATAACCGAATGTTCTCTTATATACCCGATGCATTCACGGAAGTGAAATATGTGTTCATGGGCGTGAATGGTCATGTTCACGGTTTGCTGAAGGGGTGCTCTACCCGTGAATGAAGGCATGAAAATGTTCACGGTCGTGAACTTTGAATGTCATGGTTATGATTTATGAACTGTCATGGGGGTGAAACAATCGTCACGGGCGTGAAAGGTTGAATTTCACTACTTATGCCTGTGAAGCAAAACGTGACTTAAAGCGTGAACGCCTATGTGTGTTTTGGAGTGAAAATGTTCACGGGAGTGGAAATTCGTCACGGGCATGAACAGGGCTTTTCACAGGAGTGAATGAAGTCATGAAAATAAGCTTCACCACTTGAAGCCATGAACCATATCGTGAATTAAGTCGTGAACGACACTGCCTCTTTTGGCTATTTAAGTCACGGGCGTGAACATATGTCACGGGCATGAACATATGTCACGGGCGTGACTTTCCTAAAATTTTCATCAAATAAAATTAAGGCCTAAAACAAGACTAAATCATTTCAATGAAGATTCTATCCCTTATAACATAAACTTTTCATCAAATTTACTACCTTATATCTAGTGATATGATAGAAAATTAAGATTATCACTTAAAATTTCATAATTTAGCAATCACAAGGTTAATCCATCAATCATACCAAGTTCTCTTCTAATGAAATTAAATCTTTCCTCATTTAGAGACTTAGTAAAAATATCTGCTAATTGATTTTCTGTACTTATAAATTCTAATGCAACATCTCCATATTGAACATGATCTGTAATAAAGTGGTGTCTAATGTCAATATGCTTACTTCTTGAGTGTTGAATAGGATTTTTTGAAAGATTTATAGCACTTGTATTGTTACATTTAATAGGTATATGGTTCATATCATGACCATAGTCCTTAAGTTGTTGTTTCATCCAAAGAATTTGAGTACAACAACATCCAGGTGCTACATACTCTGCTTCAGTAGTTGAAAGGGCAACTGAAACTTGTTTCTTGCTAAACCAAGAAACCAAGCATTCTCCAATAAAGTGACAAGTACCTGAAGTACTTTTCCTATCTAAAAGACTACCAGCATAATCTGCATCTGAATATCCTGTAATATAGAAGGATGAATTTCTAGGATACCATAAACCTAGATGTAATGATCCATGTAAATATCTTAGAATTCTTTTTACTACATTTAAATGAGATTCTTTAGGACATGATTGAAATCGTGCACACAAGCAAACACTATACATTATATCGGGTCTAGAAGCAGTAAGATATAAAAGTGATCCGATCATATCTCTATAGAGCTTTTCATTGATGCTCTTACCCTTTTCATCCTTGTCCAATTTTGTTGATATGCTTATAGGAACCTGTCTTGGCATTTTTGCATCCTTCCATTCCAAATTTTTTAATTAAATCTTTGGCATATTTGGATTGGTTGATGAATATACCCTCATTGTTTCGCTTTATTTGTAGACCAAGAAAATATTTAAGCTCTCCCATCATGCTCATTTCAAATTCCCTAGTCATACACTTAGCAAATTATTGACAAAGCAACTCATTAGTAGAACCAAATATTATATCATCAACATAAATTTGAACAATTAGTATATCATGCTTATGCTTTTTAATGAATAATGTGGTGTCAACATTTCCCTTTGTAAAGCTATTTTCTAATAGAAAAGAACTTAGCCTTTCATGCCAAGCTTTTGGGGCTTGTTTCAAACCATATAAAACTTTTGAAAGTTTGAAAACATGATTTGACAAATCATAGCTTTCAAAGCCTGGTGGTTGTTCTACATAAACTTCTTCTTCTATATAACCATTTAGAAATGCACTTTTCACATCCATTTGAAAGAGTTAATGTGACATGCATATGCTAAGAGTATTCTTATGGCTTCTAATCTAGCTACAGGTGCATAGGTTTCATCATAATCTATACCTTCTTCCTGATTATATCCTTTTGCAATTAATCTAGCCTTATTGCTAGTTATTGAACCTTGTTCATATAGTTTATTTCTAAATACCTATTTGCTACCTATAATTTGATGATCCTTGGGTCTAGGTACTAAGGTCCATACCTTACTTCTCTCAAATTGGTTGAGTTCCTCTTGCATGGAAATTACCCAGCTTTCATCATTAAGAGCCTCATCAACATTTTTAGGCCCAATTTGAGAAATAAAAACAATGTCAATGACTAAATGTTTGAAATGAGATCTAGTACTTACTCCCCTTGAGAGATCACCAATGATTTGCTCTTTTGGATGATCTTTCGTCATTCTCCATTCTTTTGGGAGTTCTTGTTCGTTTTCTTCTTGAGTTTGAGGTAGAGAATCATTTTGATGTGAATCTTCTTGATCATTTTCTTCTTTTCCATTTTCAAGATCAAGTCTTTCCATGTTACCTACAACATCATCAAGAACACTACCTTTCACAAGATCAATTCTACTAGATTCATTAAAGACAACATGCATAGATTCTTCAACAGTTAATGATCTTTTGTTAAATACTCTATATGCTTTGCTAGTTGTGGAGTATCCTAAAATGATACCTTCATCCGATTTAGAGGCAAAGTTTCCAAGATTGTCCTTGGTATTCAATATGAAGCACTTGCATCCAAATACTTTAAAGTACGATATCAAGGGCTTTCTTCCATTCCATAGCTCAAATGAGGTTTTGTTTAAAATAGGTCTTTTGAAAACTCGATTTGAAATATAACATGCAGTGTTTGTGGCTTCTGCCTAAAAGTAAGTTGGTAAATCATATTCATTGAGCATTGTTCTAGCCATTTCAATTAAAGTTTGATTTTTCCTTTCAACTACCCCATTTTGTTGAGGTGTCCTAGGAGATGAGAAATTTTGTGAAATGCCATGTTCAAGACAAAAGCTTTCAAAGTTTCCATTTCCAAATTCTTTTCCATGATCACTTCTTATCTTTGAAATACAGTACCCTTTTTCATTTTGAACTCTTTTAGCAAAGTTTTTGAAATTTTCAAAAGCATCATTATTTTGAGCTAAGAAAATTACCTATGTAAATCCAGAGTAATCATCTGTGATGACAAATGCATAATGTTTACCTCCTAAGCTAGCAGTTTTAGTAGGTCCAAATAAGTCTAAAAGCAGGAGTTGAAGAGGTTTTGAGGTACTTACTATGTTTTTTGCTTTGAAGGATGACTTGTGTTGCTTTTCTCATTAGCAAGGTTCACATGTCTTGCCTTTTTCATATTTAACTCTTGGTAGTCCTTTTACTAGTTCTCCTGTGCTGAGGCTTTGTATTAAGTCCATGTTAGCACGACCAAGCTTTCTATGCCATAGCCAAGATTTATCACTAGTGGTCACAAGACACTTAGAGGAATGATTAGATAGTTCATGTAAGTTTATTACGTATTGTTAAACCATGAGAGGTATTTCCGTCATTTTGATGATAACAAATAACATAGCAATATTGCATTTAACATACTTGTTTTCTAATTTTATTAAATAGGGTATGGAATAAAATAGCAAGAATGGAGAATGGAAGAATAATCCTTGAAAGACAAAATTAAGGAAGTAGCATGTTCACACTCGTGACCCTATGTGTCATGCCCGTGAAAGAGCTAACCGTCACCAAAACCAATATTTGAAGTTCACGGCCATGAAGGAAGACACAAACTGTGAAATGTACATTTAAGTCACATCTGTGAATTAAATGTCACACTCGTGAATCTTCATGACAATTTCATCCAGAGAGCTTCACGACCAAAGTCACCACTTGGATCACGGCTGGGAAGTTTGTCACGCCCGTGAAGATGTATGTCATGCCCATGACCCAATGTTTCAAAATCTTCCAAAAAGCTTCATGACCAAGGTCACCACTTCAGTCATGACTTGGAAGAACAGTCACGCCCGTGACAACATAGTCATGCCCGTGAAGGATGAAAGAGAAAAATGTTAGGCGCGATTATTTGGTTGGTATAACGACTAGTTTCGTATTAAATGCACCCTAACGACTATATCAGCCATGGGAGTATAAATGCAAATCATTTATGCATTCAGTACCAGAGGATAGCAAATACTTTGAATCAAAATCTTATTACAAGCTCTTTGTACATTTAATACTTTCATAACCAATATCTATTCTCTGTAAAAACCTTTTTGCTCATCATTTATTGAGCAATAACGATTTGTAAGTGTTTCTCTCTGTAATCATTTATTACTCAAGTGAGTTTTTAGGTATTTCTGGGTTAAGAGTAGAACACTTGTAAGGATTAGTTGTGTGAGCCTTTAAAACACAAAGTAAAGGTTGTTTGTGTGATCCTGTAAAAACACAAAGGAAAGGTTGCTTGTGTGAGCTTGTAAAACACAAGATAAAAGGTTGTTTGTGTAAGCCTGTAAAACACAAGGAATTGGTTATTGTGTGAGCCATTAAAACACAAGGGATTTCTGGGTTAGGTGTGAGCCATTGTGAGAAACACCATAGTTGGGAGTGAGCTTGTAAAACTCCATTGTAACACTTAGTGTGTTAGTGAAACTCCCAATTGCGATTGGGGAGAGGAGTAGGGTTTGTTAACACCTGAACCTCTATAAAAATACTTGTGTCAAATTTCTCTATCCCTCCTTAAATTAATTTTTATTTCCGCATTTTAAAGTTTAATTTTTGAAACTCCAATTCAACCCCTCTTCTTGGCTTAATATTTGGGCAACAATTGGTATCAGAGCTTTGTCTAGCATCCCTTATCCATTCTTTTTTGCTTGTCTTGAGTTTCTAGTTTGAAACTTTTTTTTATTTCTTTTGTAGATGGTTTTCTAAGTGATGTGGCATGTACAATTTGGTTTAGATGTGGGTATGAAGGTTAATTCGAAGATTCTTTATAATGGTACTATGAATATGGATTTTGATTTCTAAGGATTTGAAGAGGATTCTAATCAGAATTTCTCTAAGACAAACTAGGATGGTTCCTCTAGCTAGTGTTGTAAATGTTAGAGTAAGGATTATTTTGTTGCATTTTTGGACATCTTTAATTCTCTGCATCAATGTGGATTCCACTCGCATCTCAGCTAAAATCTTCCTACTTAGTGCATATGCAACCATGTTAGCTTTTCCTGGATGGTAGTCTATCACACAATCATAGTCTTTAATCAATTCCAACCATCTTCGTTGTCTCAGGTTCAACTCTTTCTGTGAAGGAAGATATTTAAGACTCTTGTGGTCCGTATAAATGTAGCATATTTTTTCATACAGATAATGTCTCCAAATCTTAAGAGCAAAAACTATCGGTACAAGCTCTAAATCATGCGTCAGATAGTTAAGTTTGTGAGGTTTGAGCTGTCTGGAGGCATATGCAATCACTTTTCCCTCTTGCATAAGAACACATCCTAGCCCATTGTGACTTGCATCACTATACACAACATAGTCTTTTCCTGGAGTAGGCTGAGTCAAAACTGGTGCTTCAGTCAACATTGCCTTCAATCGATCAAAGCTTGATTGACACTTATCTGTCCATTCAAAACGGATCTATTTTCGCAACAGTCGTGTCAAAGGATTCACTATAGATGAAAATCCTTTCACAAATCTCCTATAATATCCGGCTAATCCAAGGAAACTCCTCATCTCAGTCACGTTGCGAGGTGGTCTCCAATTAAGAATAGCCTCGATTTTACTAGGATCAACTCGAATACCTTCTACTGAAATTACATGACCCAGAAAACTAATTGCTTCCAACCAAAACTCACACTTAGATAGCTTTGCATACAATTGTTTCTTCCTCAAAGTCTGCAATACTTTTCTAAGATGTTGGTCATGCTCTACTTGATCTCTAGAATAGACAAGAACGTCATCAATAAATACAACTACAAATTGATCAATATATGGCCTGAACACTCGGTTCATCAGGTCTATAAAGACTGCCGGCGCATTTGTCAATCCAAATGGCATCACTAAGAACTCATAATGACCATAACGAGTCCTGAATGCTGTCTTAGATACATCTGACCCTTTGATCTTCAGTTGATGATACCCCGATCGAAGATCTATCTTTGAAAATATACTTGCACCTTTTATCTGATCAAATAAATCATCAATCCTAGGCAGTGGGTATTTATTCTTAACAGTAACCTTATTAAGCTGCCTATAGTCAATGCAAAGACGTAAAGTACTGTCTTTCTTCTTTACAAATAGTACTAGAGCGCCCCATGGTGATACACTAGGTCGTATGAATCCTTTATCTAAAATTTCTTGTAACTGTATCTTTAACTCTTTCAATTTTATGGGTGCCATCCTATATGGTGTAATAGATATAGGAGCAGTGCCAGGTACTAATTCAATAGCAAACTCTATCTCTTGGTCAGGTGGTAGTCCTGGTAACTCCTCAGGGAATACATCAGAAAACTCACTAACAGTTGGGATGTCAACCAACTTCGGACTTTTCTTTCAGGTATCAATCACATATGATAGGTAAGTCTCCCATCCCTTATTGATGAGTTTTCGAGCTTTCAATTTTGATATCACATTATCTGCATATCCTCTATCCTCGCCCATCACTATAATCTCTTCTTGTTCTGAAATTTTAATTCTCATCTGCCTCTTTCCACAATCTACTATCACCCCATGGCAAGCTAGCCAATCCATTCCCAAGATCACATCGAACTTGCAGAATGGTAGCTCTATTAGATCTGCTGGAAATTTCCTTCCTTGAATTTTGACTGGGCAACCCCTAAACACTTTACTAACCCGCACACTGTGTCCTAACGGGCTAGTCACACGAATCTCATATTCTAGAGTCTCTGGTTTTAAACCCTCTCGACCTGATGGTGGTGTGCATATGTATGAGTGTGTTGACCCAGGGTCTATCAATGCATGTATACAAGAACCAAAGAAAAGGAATTTACCTGCTATGACGTCAGGTGCATCCTGCTCCTCTCGGCCTCGCATGGCATAAGCTCTTACTGGAGCAGCTCTACTTCCTTTAGGTCTCTCTACTGTGTCTGATCTGAGCTGGCTTGGCCCTGCATGGCCCCCTCTTCCTTGCCCTAGGCCTCGTCCTCTGCCTTATCCCATAGTCTATATTGGTACTGACTCAACAGTCCCTGAATCTCTGCTAAACTATAACAATGGACAATTTCTTTTAAGATGGTTCTTAGAGCAGCATCTTGCACATGCTCTTGTCATCCACCAACACTCTCCTAGATGCGAATGACCACAATGCTGACACACTGGTAAAGTGGTAGATCTGTGGAATGCCTATGTCAGTGCACTGGCTACCAATGAAGTAGATCTTACGGGTTGTCCCCGCCTATAAGACTGAGGTCTGCTGGAACCTCCAACTTGGAATCGGCCACCAAAAGATCTGGCTTTCTTGCCACTAGACTGCATTCCACTTGGTTGTAGTGCTGGTCTACTAACCCCACTAACCTGCAAAGGCTGCTGTGCCGCCAAGACTCCTTCAACTGTTATAGAACATACTAGTAAACTGGAAAAGCTCATTAGACGTAGGGCTGAAACTTGTAACTTGATCGTATCTCTCAACCCATCTTCAAATCGTCGATATTTATCAGCCTCTGTAGACACAATACCACCAGCATACTTGAATAGATGAGTGAATTCTCTCTCATATTCTGTTACAGACATATCCCTCTATTTTAGCATCAGAAACTCTCTCTTCTTATCGTCTGTATAAATAGGAGGAATATACTGCTCCTTAAACTTTTCTAAAAAGAATTCCCATGTCATAGGGTCAAGAGCCTCTGTACTCAGTGATTCAGATCGCCACCAATCGTATGCATGCTCTTGTAGCAGAGATACTGCATATTCATATTTCTGCTCATCTATGCAGTGCAGTTGATCAAATACTCACTCTGCTCGTTCCAACCAAAATTCTGCCACTGAGGGGTCATTTTCTCGTTTACCATAGTAATGCAATGCCCTTAATTTCCTCAGTCTCTCAAATTGTAATCCAGACTAATCTAATTGTGATGCTCTCTATAGCAAATCTATCATATTTCTCATGAGCTTAGTCTGACCCATATTAATAGTTGAATGCTCATGAAGTGAGCTGGCACTAGATCTCGGTGCCGCAACTCGACGACGACTTGGTTGCGATGAAGCTTTTGCCTCTGAAGGCTCATTACTCTCAGCTTCTTCTACTACTATTCGTCTTGATCCTGAAGCCATATCCTACATATAACATAAAGGTAACGACCCTAATCAATAAAGCAGTAACTCCAAAAATGCAATTGTGGGTACATTTCAAGAAATAAACATTTTCAAAATTCGATTCTAAGAACCCAAAACCGTCCAACTTAGCTCTGATACCAAAATTGTAGCAACCCCCTCACCCGATCACCACGTACCCGGATAAGGGAGCACTAATGCCTGTCTTCTTTACTTCTTCAATTCGCTATTATTATTATTTTACCTTTATTTTCTCAACATTCATATATATATATAGATATATGCATCAAAACCAGGGTACAATTTATTTACATAAGATAGTAATTTTAAACATCAAATTAATTCTTAAACAAACTTTAAAAGTAAGTTTTACAAACTCTAAAACTCTTTAAAATAAAAAGTCAAATACAAAAATTTTAAAGCTTGTAACCCACTTTCTCAAGGTTCAGCTGCTTTACTTGAATAGGATCACCGCTTGCTTTATCTATCACTTTCAGCTACCTTTCTATATCTGCGCGGAAGGAAACTCCCACGCTAAGCTCTAAGCTTAGTGGTGCATATAAATAAGGCAATATACTATATCATGCAACAAGCATTAACATGTATAATTTTATGCATTAAAATGTTTGCATGCCATGACTATCAATATATTTCTATTTCATACAAGTATAAATGTCATGCTCAAATAGACAATGTTATTTTCAATTTTCTTTAATGATAAATTACTCTGTTAATCTCTTTATCATTATATCTCAATCTCATATCATCATCATTTTCTTATTCTTTTCTTTTCTTATTTTCCAACATATCCTCATTATCTTGCCCACATCACTCTAAATTTGGACTGACTGGATACAGGTTATGGATCAGTAGCGCTCCCAGAGCTTAAGCCACCCTGTACATTATCTGGCTCATAAGAGCTTATCAAATCAATGGCGCTCCCAGAGCTTAAGCCACATTGATTGAGTATAATTTCATCATATATGAATAACCGGACCAAGGGCGCACTCCAAGCTTAAGCCACCTTGTCCTCATTTATATATGCTCATCAGAGCTTCTCAAGTCAATAGCGCTCTCAGAGCTTAAGCCACATTGACCAAGCATCTCAGACCAATGGCGCTCCCAGAGCTTAAGCCACATTGGTTGAGGAATAGTACGATACCATTCGCCCCCTTAATGACATGTCATCTATCCTGATTCTAGTCCGCAGGTAGAGTAATGGGCTTCTTTATATTTTCACATTAATCATAATTCTCATGTTTATCAACATTTCAATTTTCTTGTTTTGCAAACATATAGTCATACTCATACATACTGGATAACATCTTTTCATTTATTTAAGTAGGTACATCAATATTCTCATGCTTATCATCCACATCAGATTTTATATATCATCCATGACAATTCACATATTTCATCCGTGACAATTCATTTTTCTATATCACAACATAACACGTTCTCACATCAATATATATATATATATATATCCATATCATTCTTATTTCACTGGATAGACAAAGACTTTCATTTACTTACCTGAATTCTTCATTTGATAACCACATTTATAATTACAAATACAGAGCATTCACGACCGTGATTACTAATTTCACGCCCGTAATCCCAAGCCGTGAACGCTACTGGAATGAATCGCCCAAAAGCATTCACGGTCATGATTACTCATTCACGCTTGTGAATAAGTTCACGTCCGTGATTCCAACCCGTGAACGCTTCTGGAATGAATAGTACCATTTCCACCCAGAAGTCACAACCGTGACACAATCAGTCACAACTATGAACCCTCAAGTTGACGCCCGTGACTCAATAGTCACGCCCATAACTTTCAGCAGAAAATCTGCATATTCACTTTTCATTCATTCTAACATCATCTAAATCATACCAAATTCTATTTCATGCATTTTTAAGGTTCTTTACTCAACTTATTACTTTCTAATACATGTAAATGTCTTGATCATACAAGATTTTCTAACATGCATCATTAATTCATTGTCACACAAGGATCTCATTTATACATGTCTAAACCTATGGTTTCATGCCATAATCATCATCATTCTTGAAATGCATTTATCTAAAATCATGTTCAACATGCATTATTTCAAACAAAAATAGGCTATTGCCTTAGGTTATGCACAAACCTTAATCTTTCTCCTTCACTCTTCTAGGTAGCTTTCTCTTTTCCTTTGCTCCTTAGAGCTTGTTCCTTGTCACTTGGAACTCCTACAACATCATAAATCATTATTATCATCTGATTTTCTCAAGACCCTAAACTCTCTTTTTCTCTCTTAAAACCCTAGTTTCTCTCTCTCTTTCCACATAAGTCTTGGATGAGCTCAAAATTCAAACTTCCTTTAAGAAAAGATGAAGAAGAAGAAAAAGAAATGCTTCTTACCATACACTTTTCTTCACTAAATCACCACTTTGGAGATTTTCTCTCTCTACCAAACTTGATTTTTCTTCCTCTTTCTTGCTCTTTCCAGCTTCCTTAGGAGTTATGGATCATGAAGATCACCTTGTCTTGCTCTTTCCCTTCTTTTCTCTTCCTTTCTCTCTCTAGAAATCAAGGTGAGCTATGGAGGAAAATAAATGGCTGGCGTGACTGGTATTTTAAGAGAGAGAATAAGGCAGAAAATGAAGAGAAGAAGAAGAAGAAGAAAAGGAAGTCTTAAATAGGGTACCCAAAAATCTTCATATGGGACCCACCACTTTGGCCATTTATTGACATTAGGCTTAATGAACCCATTAATCTCATTCTTCCTCATTGAGTGGCCGGCCAAACCTATTAAAATGCCCCCAAAATTAATATGTTGATTAGCAATTAATCTTATTAATCCTCCAATATTTGGTAAATTGCAATTTGACCCCAAAACTTATCAAATTTTGCAATTTAGTCCTTTATCGTAAATCAATTTCTTTAAACTTTATAATCACTTAATTAGGCTTATATCATTTAATTTAGTCATTCCTTGATCAATATTTGTAAAAATCCAAATTTAGACTCCAATCGGTCAAACACGTCAACTTCGCAACACGTGCGACTCGGGGCCTAAATTAGCGGATATTACAATATTGCCATATTCTCAAGAAGAATAAAAGGAATGATCGATAAAAAAAATTTGGCAACTCCCGAAACTACATGCAAAGAGTTTTAGAAGACTATTCAAATGACTTATCACCAAAGAGCACATATGAGGTAAAGTGCTATAAATGTGGAAAGAAATGGCACATCAAACAAGATTGTCCAAAGCTTAAGAAGGATAAGAAGAAGTCCCACAAGGAAGATAGGGACAGAGGTCATAAAGCCACATGGAATGATGACAATTCCTCAAGTGAACATGAAGACAACGAATAAGATGTGGCCAACTTGTGCTTCATGGCTTTAAAGGATTACTTTATGGACGAGGTAAGTCCCTCTTGCTTTCTCTCTCATGATGATATTGATAATGCTAATAATGATGATGATGATGAACTTAGTATTATAGAAGTTTTGAACCTTTAATTAGAAAAAATATACAAATTAAATTAAATTTCATAAGAATGATAATTCTAAATTAAAAATGGATTTAGAAGTTTTACAAAAAGATTTGAACTTAAAACCTCTAATGATACTCTTAAAAAATCATTAGATTAATTTTCTTCAAAACCTTCAACTAAGTCTTTACTTAAAGAAAATAATATTTTGAAAAATAAAGTTGAGGAACTTAGAAATTCTATTTGAAAATTTCACAGAAGGAAGGAAAACTTAGATACTCTTATTGTCTCACAAAGACCTCCCTTAGTATGATATGAACTAGGTTTTAATGGAGCTTAAACATCATTTGCACCTACTACTATTTTTGTTAAATCTAGTACACCTCAAATATCTTCCATTAAGGTAATAGCTTCAAAAGCCAAACACAAGGCACACACAAAACTCCCTACTCAAAGAAAGAATATTGGAAGGTCACATGGCTTAAGAGGTAGACCTTAAAAAGCTAATCACACTTTTTTATATAAAAAGGCATATACCTAGGAACTCACACACTACACATTCATGTTCTTATACACATCATGGACCCTTAAAAGTAGTGAGGCCTAAACCTCATGCAATGTGGAAGGAACTTCTTAAAGCTAAATAATGTCATTGTTGCATGGAATATGGTCTTATTAATTTGTATTATTCGACAAGAATGAAAAATTGAAAACCTTCCAAAGATAACCCATAAGGACCCAAGTACATTTGGGTATCTAAAAATAAAATGTAATTTGTGTTTCTTGCAGATGCCTAAAATCCACAACAAATGAAAATGTATGGATTGTTGATAGGATGTTATAGACATATGACTAGTAATAAAAACCTATTCATCAAAATCAAATAAATTGATGATGGTAAGGTTACCTTTGGAAATAATGTGAAGGGTAAAGTAATTGGCATTGGTTCCATTAGACTAAGTGGTATTTCTATAATTAAGGATACATTGATTATTAATGGTTTAAAGCATGATATTTTAAATGTTAGTCAATTATGTGATAAGGGAAACATAGTCACCTTTGATTCTAATGGATCTCTAATAAACACCATAAATGGCCAAAATATATTGAAAAGAAAAAAAGATGAAAATACTTGCATAATTGATTTACGTAAGTTATGTAACCTGTTGAACCTTGAGGGGTATTTCTGTCATTTTGATGCTAACAAATAAATAGCAATAATGTCTTTCACATACTTATTTTCTAAGTTTATTGAATAGGGTATGGAACATGACAGAAAGAATGGTGAATGGAAGACTAATCTTAAAGAGACAAAAAATGAAGAAATAACATGTTCATGCCCGTGACCTTATATGTCATGCCCGTGACGAAGCTTAGCGCTAACTATCCAACATTTAAAGTTCACAGCCATGAAGAATGATAGCAATCGTGAATGATCATATCAGTCATGACTGCGAAAGAATGTCACGCCCGTGAGAAGACATGACAAATTCCTCTAAAGAGCTACACGGCCAGAATCACTACTTGGACCACGATTAGAAAGGATGTTCATGCCTGTGAATATATAATGTCACACCCGTGATCAAACACTTAAAATCCTTCTAGAATGCTTCACAGCCAAAGTCACCACTCAAGTCACGGCTTGGAAGAACGGTCACGATCGTGACACTCATACTCATGACCGTGAAAGAGGAAAGAGAAACATGTCAGGTACAAAAATAAGAGTTGGTGCAATGGCTATTTCCGCATTAAATGCAACCAAACAACTATAATTCGCCATGAAAGTATAAATGCAAGTCATTTATGAATCCAAAATAAGAGAATAGCTAATACTTCGAATCAAAATCTTGTTGTAAGCCATTTATGCATTTAATACTTTCAAAACAAACATTTATTCTCTGTAAAAATCTTTTTACTCATTATTCTCTGAGCATTATAGATTTGTAAGTGTTTCTCTTTGTAATATTCTACTCAAGTGAGTTTGGGTATATTGGGTTAAGAGTAGAACACTTGTAAGGGTTATTTTTGTGAGCCTTTAAAACACAAAGAATTAGTTTATTATGTGAGCCATTAAAACACAAGGGATTTTCTAGGTTAGGTGTAATCCATTGTTAGAAACACCATAGTTGGGAGTGAGCTTGTAAAACTCCATTGTAACACTTAATGTGTTAGTGAAACTCTCAATTGAGATTGGGGAGACGAGTAGGGTTTGTTAACACCCGAACCTCTATAAAAATTCCTGTGCGATATCTTCCTAACCCTACTCAACTCAACTTTTCTTTCCGCACTTAAAAGTTAAATATTTAATATCCAATTCAACCCCCTTCTTGGTTTCATATCTGGGTAACAATTGGTATCAGAGCTTAGTCTAGCATCGAAGACTAAACAACGCTAGCAAAGATCAAGATATGGCCAATGAAGGATTCCAAAGTCTCAAGCCTTACTTTGATGGAGCAAATTATGCTCATTGGAAGTTTCGGATGGAGACATATCTGGATAGTGAAGGAATTGAAGTCTGGGATAGTGTTCAGAAAGAATGGACACCACCAACTAGAAGAGGAGTTGATGGTGAAGAAGAAATCTTGTCAAGAGATGATTGGACAGAGCCTCAAAGAAGAGCAAACTTCAAAAACAAAAAGGAAATGACAATTCTCTCAAGCTTATTATCCATAGGATCACTTCACTCATACTCTTTCAATAATGATAATAGTGACAATGATATTAATAGTGAAGATGATGATGAGCAAAGCCTAATAGAAGTATTGAATCTAAAACTAGAGAAATATAGAAGTAAATTCAATACTTATAAGAATAATGTTTCTAACTTAAAAAATCAAAATGGATGCTTTAGAAAATGAGAGACTTAAGCTTAAATCATCTAATGAATCTCTTCAAAAGTCATTAGATGAATACTCTTCAAGACCCTCAACTAAATCCTTGCTTAAAGAAAACAATATTTTGAAAAATCAAGTTGAGGAACTTAGAAACTCCATTTCAAAATTTCACAAGGGAAAGAAAAGTTTAGATATGCTCATTGTGTCTCAAAGACCATTCTTAATTAGACATGGTGTAACACCGCATCTTATACATTTGAGTTTAACCTATCCAAGTATCAAGTAATCACACATAGCAGAGTGGAAAGACAAAATACCATGTTAACATTGGTAGTAAATTTTTTTTTTCATACCCTGTAATATCATTCAATAACTTTGTAAGTCTCATATCCTGTAATATCATTCAATGACTTTGCAAGTCATCACTAAGGTTTTCACCACAATATAATATATCACATATATTAAAACATAAACTTTGCACATAAGTATTTATGAGTTCCTTTCATTTATACATTTTCCAACCCATTCCAAAATGACTATACATATTCAAACACATAAATATAAAATAAAGATGACATATTTTCATGCTCATGTTGAATGCAAGGAGAGAGAGCGATGAGGCTCGGCCAGTGACCTATGCTCCATGTCTTCTATACACTACTCAAAATGAGCTATCACTTTTCTTTACCTGAAAAATGATGCAAATTGATGAGTTGCAGCTCAGTGAGAATAACCATCAAATGAGCTATAAAGTACCGAACAACTCATAGTAATAAATCACAAATCTAATACATACCATGTATTCCGTTCTATTCATCAGTATCATATAAATATCAATAAAGTTGACACATATAATCATTACTCCTTACGTATGCAAATGCTTTGCTTATTTCATTTTATTGTGACTAAGTTAAACATACATTGCTTCGGGTTTCCATGTGAACATTTTCCATGTGAACATTTGCATTTGCATTTCTAGCTAACTTGATCATTTGTTTCATTTGCACATTTGTTGGGCCATAGGCCTCTTCTTTTGCTTTACAATATCGATTAACTAATCACAACGCCTTTTAGGTCCATATGCATATGCACTTGTACTTAAGCATTCATCAACCATTGTATCTTACCATATATAACATACATATACCGCATATATGCCTCATATGCCACGCACATACCTTGTAGATACTATACATATACCATGTATATATATCACATATGTCAAACATATACCTCAAATATACCACAAGTATACCATTTATATGTACCACAATTTCACAAATTATCCATAATTATATTATCAAGGACCAATCATGACAATCATATGAATCACATATCAAGCAACATTTATTTGCACTAAAGAATTCAATTGATAATTAGACTCACCGTTTTCCCTTGATTCCGACCCTTACTTATTATCTATCCGCTCCTTGTGGGTCTCCAATATGTTGTGAGCCTAATATGAAAATATAATCAATTAACTCATGATTAGGGAGGCTTAATCTGGCTTAAACAAATTAATATGCATTGTTCATATCAATAGTGAAGACTGTTCCTATGAGGCGGTGTGAACTTGTGGGACTGTTTAGCTTATACCTTTTTCTATACTTGACCAATTAATCTCATTCTTGTTCCTAATTAACATTAACATATAATTGTGTAACATATGGAAATTTCAAACCAATTGGAACATTTTAAAATATTTTGTGGAATTTATAATTGTGTTCTATTTTCTGCCTTGTTTCCTGCCCTTTGGCAGTTTCAGGGTATCAACTTTAGTCCATCATAACTTATAATATATAAGTCATATTTTAATGAAACCTTATAGAAACCTCTATGGGTTCAAATGGAACATGTTTCATGTTTACAATTTGTATCAAGTATGTCTCTATGGGCCTCAAATTCTAAGAAACATTTGACTGGTCCAGAATAGAATTTGCTTCCGGACCAGTATGATGTCTAAAGACCATAACTTAGCCCATACATAACATATTAAGCTGAAATTAGTACCACAATTTATCTAAGACATATACCTATAATGTTTAGGTTTTGATAATTTACAAAATCTAGCTCTAACGAGCTGAAAGTAGCCAAACAAGTTACTGGATCTGCCTAGGGCACTCAGTAGGCAGTTCAAACCATGGAATAGTCATGGTTCTATTGACCATAATTTAAACTTTACAAGCCATATGAAGCTGAAATGTGGTATATAGATACGTAACACATATATCTACAACTTGTATGTTTTGAGATACTTCAAATAATGGCTTTAAAAGATTCAAAATGAAAGAACACAGTAGCTATCTTGGCTAGGGTTCACACCCTAACCAGTTTCAGTAGAGAGAGGATATCTCTTCCTATACACAAAATCTTGCAAAAAGGTTTATATATCCGAGGAAAAATGCTTGTGTTTTAAATTGTTCCAGAATCCATTTCTATTAATATCAAAATTGGGGTGAAACTTAGTGTCTATTAATGAACCTTAGCAACTCAAATCAACCTTATAGCAATAGGAATTGATTACTTACCAAGAACAAACTTGCAAGGCATCAATTTCCATAAAAAACTAAGTGAAACAAGGAAGAATTGAGTTCTGGAATGGAGGAAGATGAAGAAGAAAATGGGATGGAGTGAGGAGGCAGAAATGGGGGAGGAAGATAAAGCCAACCATTTTGTTTTTGTCTTTTTATCTTTTTATCTTCATCTCTTCTCTTTTTCTTCTCTTTTCTCCTTTCTTTTCTCTTCTCTTTTCTTTTATTTTCCTTCTATTTCAATTTCATTTTATTTTGTCTATATTATTATTATTATTTACATATATTTATAATTCCACTAATTCACACAATAATACAACTTAATCATTTGGCCCGATTTAACTAAATTAACAATGTAAATGTTTACTAATCTTAATCTAGTCATTTTGCTTACTTTAATTTAGTCACCTTATTCAATTTATTTCTAATACTTTGTTATCCTCATTTAGGTTATAAATACACATGTGCGACTCAAAACAATTGTCAAATACTAGGACACGTAGCTAGTGCGTGCCATGAACTTGTTCCTAAGAAAATATGTATCAAATGCATGTGTTCAATTGGATTATATGGAATATGCATATGTTCAAATGAAATGCATGTGGATATGCGTGTGGGAAAGGTTGAGGGTGTTACACATGGTCTAGGATTTAAGGATACATCATCATCTTCTCACAAGACTACTTTTGTTAAGTCAAGTGAACCTCACAGCTCCACATTTGCTGTAACTGCCTCAAGGGCTAAGTGCACAAAATACACTAAATCTTCTATACATAAAAGGGATGATCAAGGATTGGTAAGCCTAAGAAAGAAACCTCAAAAGGCTAATCATGCCTTTATGTATAAGAAGCATGCACCTAGAAAAGCACCAATTCAACATGATTGTGCATGCCATTGCTCTCAAACTCAATCTAATAGAAATATGACATTCAATAGCATTGTAAGACCAAAAAACATATTGAAACCTAAACAATGTGATTATTGTATGAAATTTGGTCACATAAATAAACATTGCTGGATAAGGAAGGCTCATTGGGAACCTTCATGTGCTAACCCCCAAGGACCCAAGAACAATTGGGTACCTAAAAACCATACTTGAATTGTGATTCTATAGGTATGCCTCAAGTACACATTAAACACAAATGCTTGGCTAGTAGACAGTGGATGCCCAAGGCATATGATAGGAGACAAAGAACTTTTCAATGAAATCAAAAGTATTGATGGAGGTAAAGTTACCTTTGGAAATAATGCTAAGGGTAAGGTAATTGGCATTGGCTCTATTGGTATTAATGGTACTACTTTTATTAAAGATGTCTTGCTTGTTGATGGATTGAAATATAACTTGTTAAGTGTAAGGCAATTAAGTGATAAAGGAAACAAAGTAATCTTTACTTCCAATGAATGTCTTGTAACCTCTATTAATGGCCAAGAGATATTTAAAGGAAATAGAGATGTCAATACCTACATAATAGACTTACACAAAATATCTAACCATTCTTTTAAGTGTCTTGTGACTACTAGTGATGAATCTTGGTTGTGGCATAGAAGGCTTGGTCATGCAAGCATGGATTTAATTCAAAGCCTCAGCATAGGAGAGCTGGTAAAGGGACTGCCAAAAGTCAAATTTGAAAAAGACAAAACATGTGAACCTTGCCAAAGAGGAAACCAACAAAAGTCATCCTTCAAATCGAAAAACATTGTAAGTACCTCAAAACCTCTACAACTCCTGCATCTAGATCTATTTGGACCTACTAGAATTGCTAGCTTAGGAGGCAAACACTATGCCATTGTCATCGTCAATGACTACTCTAGATTTACTTGGGTAATTTTGAAAATCAAAAAGGATATTGTATTTCAAAAATAAGAAGTGGCCATGGCAAAGAATTTGAAAATGAAAAATTTGAAAATTTTTGTCTTGAACATGACATTTTGCATAAGTTTTCATCTCCTAGGACACCTCAACAAAATTGGGTAGTTGAAAGGAAAAATCGAACTTTAATTGAAATGGCTAGAACAATGCTCAATGAGTATGGTTTACCAATTTACTTTTGGAAAGAAGCCATAAATACTGCATGTTATATTTCAAATCGAGTTTTCAAAAGACCTCTCTTAAACAAAACTTCATTTGAGCTATGGAATGGAAGAAAACCCTTGATATCATACTTTAGAGTATTTGGATGCAAGTGTTTCATATTGAATACCAAGGACAACCTTGGAAATTTTGCCTCTAAATCTGATGAGGGTATCTTCTTAGGATACTCTACAACTAGCAAAGCATATAGAGTGTTTAATAAAAAGTCATTAACTATTGAAGAATCTATGCATGTTGTTTTTGATGAATATAGTAGGCTTGATCTTGTGAAATGTAGTGTTCTTGATGATGTTGTAAGTACCATGGAAAGACTTGATCTTGAAAATGGAAGAGAAGAAAATGATCAAGAAGATTCACATCAAGATGATTCTCTACCTCAAGCTCAAGAGGAAAACAGGCAAGAGCTCCCAAAGGAATGGAGATTGACAAAAGATCACCCCAAAGAGCAAATCATTGGTGATCCTTCAAGAGGAGTAAGTACTAGATCTCATCTCAAACATTTAGTTTCTGACCTTGCTTTTGTTTCTTAAATTGAGCCTAAAAACATTGATAAGGCTCTTAATGATGAAAGTTTGATTATTGTTATGCAAGAGGAACTCAACCAATTTGAGAGAAGTAAGGTATAGACCTTAGTACCCAGACCCAAGGAGCATCAAATCATTGAAGCAAATGGATATTTAGAAATAAACTAGATGAACAAGGTTCAATAACTAGGAGGAAGGCTAGTTTGGTTGCAAAAGGATATAATCAGGAAGAAGGAATAGATTATGATGAGACCTATGCTCTTGTAGCTAGATTAGAAACCGTAAGAATACTTTTAGCATATGCATGCCATATGAATTTCAAACTCTTTCAAATGGATGTAAAAAGTGCCTTTTTAAATGGTTTTGTAGAAGAAGAAGTATATGTAGAACAACCACCAGGTTTTGAAAGTTATGATTTGCCCAACCATGTATTTAAACTTTCAAAAGCTTTATATGGTTTGAAACAAGCCCCAAGAGCTTAGTATGAAAGACTAAGGTCTTTTCTCCTAGAAAATAATTTTACAAAGAGGAATGTTGACACTACATTATTCATTAAAAAACATAAGCATGATACTTTAATTGTTCAAATTTATGTTGATGATATCGTATTTGGGTCTACTAATGAATTGCTTTGCCAAGAATTTGCTAACTGTATGACTAGGGAATTCGAAATGAGCATGATGGGTGAGCTAAAATTCTTCCTCGGTCTACAAATAAAACAAGGCAATGAGGGCATATTCATCAACCAATCCAAATATGCCAAAGACTTACTTAAGAAATTTGGAATGGAAGGATGCAAAAATGCCAAGACTCCAATAAGCACATCAACAAAATTTGACAAGGATGAAAAGGGTAAAAGCATTTAAATGAGACTTTTATATCTTACTGCCTTTAGACCCGACATAATGTATAGTGTATACTTATGTCCTCGCTTTCAATCATGTCCTAAAGAGTCTCATTTAAATGGAGTAAAAAGAATTTTAAAATATTTACATGGCTCAATGCATCTAGGTTTATGGTATCCTAGAAATTCATCCTTTCACATTATAGAATATTCAGATGCTGATTATGTTGGAAGTCTTTTAGATAGAAAAAGTACTTTAGGTACTTGTCACTTTATTGGAGAATTCTTAGTTTCTTGGTTTAGCAAGAAACAAGTTTCAGTTGCTCTTTCTACCGCTGAAGCGAAGTATATGGGAACAGGATGTTGTTGTACATAAATCCTTTGGATGAAACAACAACTTAAGGATTATGGTCATAATATGGAATATATACCTATTAAATGTGACAATACAAGTGCTATAAATCTATCTAAGAATCTAATTCAACACTCTAGAAGTAAGCATATTGACATAAGACATCATTTTATTAGAGATCATGTTCAATATGGAGATGTTGTATTGGAATTTATAAGCACAGACAATCAATTGGCAGATATCTTCACTAAGTCTCTAAATGAAAAAAGATTTAATTTCATAAGAAGAGAGCTTGGTATGATTGATGGATTAACTTTATGATTGCCAAAATTGTCGAACCTTGATTGATAATCTTGTGTTTTTTTCTCATTTTTTTAGACATGTAGTAGCTAACTTGATAGAAATATATGTTATAGGGGATAAAAGCTCCTTAGAAATGCTTTAGTCTTGTTTTAGACTTAATTTTATTTAATGAGGATTTTAGGCAATTCACGCCCGTGACATATATTCACGGCCGTGATCATAATTGCCAAAAGCTCCAGTAGCTTTCACGCCTTGCTTCACGACATGCCTCACGGTTGAAGGTAGTGAAGACTATGTTTCACGCCCATAAACTTTTTCTATCACCCCCGTGAAACCCTTTGTTCATGCCCATCACTCTTATTCATGATCGTGAACATTTCCACCAAAAACTTACAGAAGTGTTCACGCTTTGTGTCATGCTCTGTTTCACGGTCACAAGTAGTGAAGATTGTACTTCATGCCCGTGACTCGTTTGTTACCACCATGATATTTCATCATTCACACCCGTTACCTTTAATTTTCATGACCATGAATAGTTTCACATCCCTCTTCACGGGTAGAGTATCTCTTCAACAAACCGTGAACACAACATTTCACGCCTGTGACTTAGCTTTCACACCCGTGAAGATGTCGGCTATAAAATGTTTCTATCGTTATTTCTCTCATTTCCAACTCTCCAACTTCTCTCATTTATCACCATTGAATATCATTTTGAAGATTCCGGCCCCCTAGCAACTCATTCCATCTATAAATACCCTCAAAAACTATTTCCATCATCAGAAATCAAACACCTTAGGTTCTACTACAAATTTTCCATGAAATTTTCAATCTTCAAAAATACATTCATCAATCAAAAATGGAAACCAACTCCTCCAAAGGTACTAGAAAGAAGTCTCATGCACCAAGAAGGTACACTGAATACCTTCTAAATATTATTCTAGAGCACTGTCATCCAAGATACTCGATTCTCAAACAAAGGCCACTCCTTTCCTCTAGATCATTTGAGTGGAAAACCATCAGAACACTCCAGAGACAAGCATGACGAAACAACTCCAGGCTTTTCATCTGAAAGATTTTGTTGATATCCATCAACCGACACTGCGGGAACCAACTCTAGAATTCCCGAGTACCCTGCAAGTATCTCTTACCAGCACGGTAAAATTGAAACTTTACAAACATCTGAACACCCTCAATGCCATAGAGTTTGGAGACATGTTCAACCTTCCCTCTGACGGTATCCTGAATGAGAGTGAGGTGGAGTTTTATGCTACTCGGGCATGGACTCACTTCGGGATTGACTACAGCTGGGACGTCAAGAAGACGAAAATCACCCACCTTCGATCCCCAGTGTACAAGTACTTGCATAGGTTTCTAACCTAAAGCATTTTTTCCAGAGGAGACAACAATGGATCGATTAGGAAGTCAGAGCTCTTTCTCCTGGAGATGGCCCAAAGAGGCCTAACAGTGGCTTTATCTCGATGGTTTGCAAACCATCTTCTGTCAATTGCCACCAAGCCCTCCGGGGACATTCTGATTGGTGGGTATGTCACTCACCTTGCTATCAAGCTGGGTTACTTGAAGCTAGAGGAGCACCACTTCATCCTTATACCAGCGCATCCTCAAGACCGACTTGACATCGAGTCCTTTATCAAAATGGGAGCAACTGTTCGTATAGTACATGAGAACAACATTTACTACCACTTCACCAAACACTGCTGGTGAGATTATTTGGGAGGACAATTACTCGGATGACTTCAAAGCTGGCCTCCAAGGAATCTAGTAGAGGAAGAGAATTCGAGTTGAGATTGCACCTCTAGAGGTTGAGCAGGAAATTGGACAATCCTCTGCCTCCACACCAAACTTGGCTCAACAAATGGTTGATCTCTTAGCACCACAGTTTGAGCAATTGTAGGCTTCGATGGATGAGAGGTTAGAGAACCTCAACAATTTTATGGAGTCTCGCATGGAGAGCCTCAAGGCAGAAGTAGCTCACCTTAGAGATGGGATGTTCGGCTCAAAATGTAGCTAGGCTATATGTTAGCTATGTTATTTTCTAGCTTGTTTGATGTAGGAATTTCAATTTCTTTTCAAATCCTTGTATTTGTCTTTTCATATTAATATAATTGCTTTTGTTTTCCATTATGATTTATTTTATTCTTTTTGATGATGACAAAAAGGGGAGAACCTAGCAATTTACTTATTGAATCAAATGGATATGCAAGTATGCAAATGAGCTAACATACTTTGAATATACCTTAAGTATACTTTGCATATACCTTAATGCAAGTTACATGAATGAATATGCACTTGATATACTTTGAATATACCTTAAATATACTTTGCGTATACTTAACATATTTTAAGTAAAAATTTGGTATACATTGGATATACCTTACATATAACTTGCATATACCTAAACTAGGAAGCATATTTTGATGCAATACTTCATCATTCTTTACAATTATGGCACTTAAGTAATTTTTTATCTTAAGTATCTTTTGATGGGGAGACTTCTCAAAAGCACATATTGCTAGATTATTTGTCACCATCAAAAAGAGGAAGATTGTTGAACCTTTAGGCGTATTTCTGTCATTTTGATGCTAACAAATAAAATAGCAATAATGTACTTAACATACTTATTTTCTAAGTTTATTGAATAGGGTAGGGAACATGATAGCAAGAATGGAGAATGGAAGACTAATCTTAAATAGACAAAAAAAGAAGAAATAGCATGTTCATGCCCGTGACCTTATATTTCACGCCCGTGATGAAGCTTAGCGCCAACTATCCAACATTTAAAGTTCACGGCCATGAAGAATGATAGCAATCGTGAATGATCATATCAGTCACGATCGTGAAAGAATATCACACCTATGAGAATACATGACAAATTCCTCCAGAGAGCTTCACGGCCAGAGTCACTACTTGGACCACGACTAGGAAGGATGTTCACACTTGTGAATATATAATGTTATGCCCATGATCAAACACTTCAAATCCTTCCAAAATGCTTCACAACTAAAGTCACCACTCAACTCACGGTTTGGAAGAACAGTCATGACCATGACACTCATACTCACGACTGTGAAAGAGGAAAGAGAAACATGTCAGGCGCGAAAATAAGAGTTGGTACAACGACTATTTCTACATTAAATGCAATCAAACGACTATAATTCAAGAGGAAACTATGCATACCCAAGACCTTCTAAGGGAATGAAAATTTTTAAGAAACCACCCAAATGAGCAAATCATTAGTGATCTCACCAAAGGTGTAAGTACTAGTTCTAAACTCTTAGATTCTAATCTTGCCTTTGTTTCTCAAATTGAGCCAAAGACTATTGATTAATTTTTTAATGGTAAAATTTGGACGATTGCTATGCAAGAAGAACTTAAGTAATTTGAAAGAAATAAAATTTGGAATTTAGTTCAAAGACCTAAGAATTATCCAATTATAGGTAGTAAATGGGTCTATAGAAATAAATTAGATGAGCAAGGATAAATGTAACACCACATCATATGCATTTAAGTATAACCTATTTTTGTATCAAATAATCACATATTGCATGTTGGAATAAGAAAATACCCTAATAACAGTGGTAGTAAATTTTTTTTTTTCATATCATATGCTATAAAATCAACTAATGCCTTTATAAGTCTTATATCCTGTAATTCTATTCAATGACTTTGCAAGTCTCATATCCTATAATATCACTCAATGACTTTTCAAGTCAACATTAAAAACCACAATACGATATATCACATATATTAAAACATAAACTTCTCGTCCGAAGGATTACGGGTTGTTTCCATTTATACGTTTCAAAACTAATCTAGAGTGATAATACATATTCAAGCATATAAGTCCAAAATACAGATGACATGTTTTCATGCTTGTGTGGAATGCAAGGAGAGAGAGTGATGAGGCTCGGCCAATGACCTGTGCTCCATGTCTTCTATACACTACTCAAAATGAGTTATCACTTTTCTTTACCTGAAAAATGATGCAAATTGTTGAGTTGCGGTTCAGTGAGAATAATCATCCAATGAGCTCTAAAGTACCAAACAACTCATAGTAATACATCACAAATCCAATATATACCATATATTCCATTCCATTCATCAGTATCATATATGTATCAATAAAGTTGAAACATATAATCATTACTCTTTATGTATGCAAATGCTTTGCTTATTTCATTTTGTTGTGACTAAGTTAAACAGACATTGCCCCGGGTTTCCATGTGAACATTTTCATTTGCATTTACTAGCTAGCTTGATCATTTGTTTCATTTGTACATTTGTTGGGCCATAGGCCTCTTCTTTTGCTTTACAATATCGATTAACTAGTCACAATGCCTTTTTAGTACATATGCATATGCACGTGTATTTAAGCATTCATCAATCATTGCATATTTATCATATACAACATATATATATTCCATATATACCTCATATGTCACGTATATACCTTGCATATACTATACATATACCTTGCATATACTATACATATACCTTGTATATATATCACATATGTCAAACATATACCTCAAATATACCACAAGTATACCATTTATATGTACCACAATGTCACAAATTATCCATCATTACATGTAGGCATTATGTCTTTACAGCTGAAACTAGACATGTAGGCACAAGTTTTTTTTCACCTAGAAATACTACCCTTGTCTGGTCTGGTGATTCCAAAATTACTTCCTTAGTAAAACAATTCACTATTGCATGATGTCTAGTTAACCAGTCCATTCCCAGTATCACATCAAATTCATATATTGGCAATAAAATTAGATCAGCTATTAACTCAACTCTGTCAATGCATATCAGGCAATCATGACAAACGTTATTCACAACTACCTCTGTTCCTAATGGTGTACTCACATTTATGTCAATCCCTAAAGGCTCATGTGTTTGATGTAGTTTAGATGCCATATGCAATGATATAAATGAATGAGTGGAGCCTGGGTCAATCAATGCATATGCTAACATATCATAAATGTAAATATTACCGGTAACTACTTCGGGAGCATCCACTGCCTCCTATCTAGTCATAGCAAACACCCTGGCCTGAGTAAGGGGTTTAGAACTTTGACCTTCAGATCTGGTCATTCCTCTGCCCATTATACTAGTCCTACCCCTGCCTCTTCCTCTGCCCTGTGTCCCACTAGTAGGATAGACCCTTGGTGCCTCAATTGTAGTCTCAGATACTCCTCTACCTCTGTTGGTCTCTGCTAGTTTGGCTGTATTTGGACAGTCTCTATACATGTGCTCCATCTATCCACAGAAATAACATGCTCTTGTGAGCCTTCTACATTCGCCCGTATGTTGTCTACCACAATGACTACATTTGGTCCTCTATTCAACATATTGGCTCGGCCCTCTACCTGGGCAAGAGAAAGTCATGCCTCGACCTCTAGAACTAGAGTACCCACTTCTGTTGCCAGACTGTGCAACACATCATGACCCCCAATTGACCGGAAAGTCATTGGTTTGAATATGAACCTTTCCATAGATAATTTATGTGCAATTATTCCTTTCACCATTATATACCCCACTTGGTTCAGAGTATGGACATGTGTCAACTCCCACTAGACTGACTACATCACGTCTAGTCCAAGTAATGTTACTTCTTGTCCCTAAGGCTCATTACTCTATTAGATATGTCATTGAAGACTATCTATATGACATTTCCACTCTGGCCAGAGATTCTTGAGTAATGACCACAACAAGAGGCCATGGGTATACACTCCTTCTATCAGCAGTTGTGAATCCTTTGTTGGTTACCCAATTACCTTGGAATACCTCAAGTTGTATCCAATCACCACCCTATGAGCAACCTCCCTAAGGCAACAAGGAATAGTGTCAAAATACAGAATCAATATCTAAGATATCCTTGAGTACCTCAAGTCTAAGGATACTGGCACCATTGCTATGATGAGAAGATCATTGACATTTGAATAGATTATCCATATGATTTTCTTATAGCTAGTCATCCAATGTACTTAGCTAGACTTAGCAAGCATCCATATGTTAACTCTAAACATCTCATGTTTATAGATTATGAGATCTACTATTTGATCCAAATAAGGTGTGTAACATGTGCTAGTCTATTCAGATTAACAATATCTCATCTCACTAATACTATGACTAGGGATAATATTTATACTAACATATTTACACATGATAAGAATCTCAATATCATGACATCATCATGATTTCCTTCATGTTATGTTATGTATCAAGGACTTCATTAATTGATTTAAGATCACTTATCAATTCATATATCAAGTCAGCATCAAATTAATGAAAAAGCCTTTTATTAATCAAATAAATTTGTACAATAAGTGATAAAGGTGGTTGCCTTTTGAGCACTCCTCTAACAAGCTCTCACTTGCACTAAAGCCAATCGCCTTTATATTTAATTTGATAGGTGAGTACATGACAATCATATTTCGTTTGGGGATATGGCTTAATCAAAGGATTAGTAATATTTTGATTAGTGGGCACTCTTTCCATCTTTACATCATTCCTACCAATGATTTATCTAATCAAATGGTATCTTCTGATTGCATGTTTGGATCTCTGATGAGACCGTGGTTACTTTACTTGTGCAATGGTGCCATTATTATCACAATACAATTGTATTGGATCAATAATGATGGGAATTACTCCAAGTTTTGTGATGAATTTCTTCATCCAAACTACTTCCTTTGATGCTTCAGAAGCTGCAATGTACTTCGCTTTAGTTGTGGAATCAACAGTCATTTCCCGTTTGGAACACTTCCAACTAACTGCTCCACCATTTAGTGTGAATATATAACCTGACTGAGATTTTGAGTCATCCTTGTTAGATTGGTAGCTAACATTGATGTACCCGCTCACAATAAGATCTCCACCTCCATATGCCAAGAATACATCCTTAGTCCTTCTTAAGTACTTAAAGATATTCTTGACAGCCATCCAATGACCCTCACCGGGGTCCGATTGCTATCTGTTCATGAAACTCAGAGCATATGATATATCGGGTCTTGTACATATCATAGCGTACATGATTGATCCTATAGCTAAAGAATATGGAATCAAACTCATGTGTGTCCTCTCATCTTGTGTCTTTGGACACAAAGACTTTGAGAGAGTAATCCCCTCTTGGACTCATCCATGCTAAACCTATTTAGCATATTATCTACGTATGTAAACTGTGAAAGACCAAGCAATCTTTTAGATTTATCTCTATAGATCTTTATACCCGAAATATAGACTGCTTCTCTAAGGTCTTTCATAGAGAAATTCTTGGATAACAAAAATTTGACTGATTGTAAGACTGAGACATCATTTCCCACTAATAATATGTCATCTATATAGAACACAAGAAATACGATTGCATTCCCACTAACTTTCTTGTAAACACAAGGTTCATCCAGATTTTGTAAGAAACCAAACTGTTTGATTGTCTCATCAAACCGAATATTCCAACTCCTAGATGCTTGCTTTAATCTATAAATGGATCTTTGAAGCTTACATACCTTTTTGCCATTTTTGGATATGAAGCACTCTAGACGTGTCATGCACACATCCTAAGTTAGATTTCCATTAAGGAAAGTTATCTTCACATCCATTTGCCATATCTCATAATCATAATGAGAAGCAATGGCTAGGAGTGTCCTTATGGATTTAAGCATAGCTATTGGGCTAAAAGTTTCATCATGGTCAATTCCATGTCTTTGACGATAACCTTTAGTAACAAGTCTAGATTTATAGGTAATCACCTTACCATCCATGTCAGTTTTCTTTTTTGAAAACCCATTTGCACTCTATAGGCTTTATTCGTTCAGGTGGGTCAATCAAAGTCCATACTTGGTTTTCATACATTGAATCCATTTCTGACTTTATGGCTTGAAGCAATTTGTCAGATTCAGAACTATTCAGAACTTATTCAAAGGTTATAGGCTCATCATTTTCTATGAGCAATACGTCATTTTATTCACTAATGAGAAATTCATATCTCTTTGGAACAGTACGTATCCTACTTGACCTATGAAGCTCTTTGTGCTTCAGAAGGTTAAGCTATTATATCATCTGTATAAGTAACAAGCTCGGTTTTAGGCAGTTGATTAGCATCTATTTGAGGATCTTGAACTTCCTCAAGTTCAATTTTGAAACAATTTTTAGAGGGAATTGTCTCTCTAAAAAGATAGCCTGTCTTGAAATAAAAACTTTTTATTCCAAGGGGTGGTAAAATTGATATCCATATGATGCTTTTGGATATCCCACAAACAGACATCGGTCAAACTTAGCTTCTAACTTATCCCACAAACAGACATCTCTAGTGCATAACCCCAAAATAATTTGCGCAGTTCCGCAAAACTCATCATAAACCTTACCATGTTTAAAAAAGGTTTGGTTTCCCTTTCAGCCACACCATTGTGTTGTGGCCTGTAAAGTGGGGTCCATTGAGATAAAATCCCATTATCCCTAAGATAATCTATAAACTCTTGGCTCAAGTATTCACCTCCTCGATCTGATCAAAGTGCTTAATACTTTTGCCAAGTTGTTTCTCTACTTCATTTCTTCATTCTTTGAACTTTTCAAAAGTTTCAGATACGTGTCTCATAAGATACACATACCCATATCGTGAGTAGTCATCGATAAAAGTAATGAAGTAGATGAAACCATCTATGGTGTGTGTAGACATTAGACCACATACATCTGAATGTATTAAGTCTAGAAGTCCATTAGCATGTTCACCCTTTCCCTTAAACGGTAATTTAGTAACCTTGCCTAATAAGCAAGATTCACATGTGTCATATGATTCATAATCAAATGAGCCCAAACTGCCACTCTTGTGTAGGTTAGCCATGCATTTGTCACTTATATGACCAAGGCAACAATGCCATAAGTAAGATGATTTCAACTTATCTTGTTCTTGCCTTTTATTATCATTGATGTTTAAAATTGGATTTGACATATCTAATATGTATATTCCATTGCATAAAGAATTCCATTCAACATAATAGAACAACAATTGTTACTAAACGCTAAATGGAGACCATATTTATTTAGACTTGAAAAAGAAATAATGTTTTCAGTCAAAATAGGAACATAATAGAAATTTTCAAAATTTAACATAAGCCCACTAGAGAGGGTCAATACATAAGTTCCTACAGCTAATGCAGTAACCCTTGCTCCATTTTAACCGAAAGAACACGTATAGACAATTTCAGTTCAAGCATTGAATCGATTTACAAATTCAAATCCAAAAGTGTCATTTTTATTTTGTGCATTAAAGAATGTATGTTAGGGGTGTATGAAAAGGCATGATGGATGATTATGGACTTAGGCCCACTGTGATTGAGCATGCATGGAATTATTTTGTTTTATAGTAAATAGGGCCTGCGTGTCCCTACCTCTCTTTCTTTCTTATGTATTTTTCTTCTCATCTTACTCCCCTAAAATGTAAATTGAGGTTTTCCATAATTTTAAATATATAATTAGATTACATAGGATTAGGATAGAATGAAGATACAAAGGAGCAAGAAGCAAAGGAGGTGGTACCATAAATAAGAAGATTTAGAAATAGGAATTTGATTTCTATTTTGGGTTATAAATTCATGCATATACCTAGGTAAGACCTAGTTAATTTCTCTTTAGCTCAAGAGATTGCATTTAATATGTCCATAATCATGTCATATAGTTAATGTAACTATCTTTATATATCCATGTGATGAATGTATGATATATAAAAGCATGAAATAATAACTTGATGAGACTTAACAAAGAAATCCCTCGCTAAATAAACAATTAAGTCTTACATCTTCCATTAATATGGGGAGAACCAGAGTTCTTCGAGAGTTAGGGTTGTTGAGTTGCCTCAAGCTCACTCTATAAGAATATGTTCAATTCATGAAATTAGATTTCATGATTAATGAGTTAGACTTAACCGATATTATTAACTTATTGGATTTGCGCCAAGGTTACTGTGTATTGGAGGTGAACTTGGGTTTGTATACATGAGATGTACACATATCAAAAGTTAATAGCCCAATGTATATGCACACATCAATAAGTTGATAGCACAAGATTCGATAGTTGAATGAATAATGCAATTGGTATGGATTAGATACCTACCAACCAAACTAGGGATAGCTTGTTGAGTTGCCTCAAGGTTATTCTTAGCTAGTTGGATATTGATCCACTAGGATAACTTCCATATAAGTTCTTTCGGGTTCATAGTGAGGGTTATGGATTCGCAATAAAATAGTGGGAGTCATAATGCGATTTATTAAAGACCTAATAAACATGCATTTTATGTACATTCTAACATGTTACATCTAGGTTGTTAGTATCATCATCATAACAAGTGTGAATTTGTGATCACTAATGGAATCAAATAAGTTGAATGGGCTTAATTTTTTGGATTGGCTAAGGAATCTGAGAATAATTCTCAAATCCAAAAAGATTGGCTATGTCCTAGATGAGGCACTCCCTAATCCCCCTACTACTAATGCTTCTGAAGATGTTCAGAAGGTATATCAAAAGCATCTCAATGATAATGAGATGGCAAGTTGCATTATGCTTGTTATTATATTAGTTGAGTTGCAAAAGCAGCATGAGGCTATGGATGCTAATTCCATAGCAAACCATCGAAGAGAGCTTTTTATTGAGCAATCACATTCTGAAAGGTTCGAAACTTCAAGGTTGCTCTTCTGCACTAAGATGTTTGAGGGGACATCTCCAGTGCAATATGCATTGAAGATGAATGGCTATATTGAGAGGTTGGCCATCTTAGGATTTGTGATGGACCATGAATTAAGTATTGACTTAATTCTAACTGGTTTGTCTGATAGTTATTCACATTTTATGCGTAACTATAGGATGAACCAAATCTCCACCACTATTCCTGAGCTGATTAACTTGCTCAAAATAGCTGAGCCATCTGTCAAGAAGGACAGTAAGGCTATGATACTGGTGG
Source organism: Triadica sebifera (assembly GCA_023653625.1). Classification (NCBI taxonomy): domain Eukaryota; kingdom Viridiplantae; phylum Streptophyta; class Magnoliopsida; order Malpighiales; family Euphorbiaceae; genus Triadica; species Triadica sebifera. Next base: position 8,791,893 of record CM042898.1, on the reverse strand, counting down.
ACTCTTCAAGTTCTAAAAATAAGAACCTTAAGAAGAAGAAGAAGTCCATGAAGCCTAAAGAAGGTGTGGCCAAGAAGAAGGCCAAATAGATTGCTCTAAAGGGGACATGCTTCCATTGTGGCAAGGATGGCCATTGGAAGAGAAACTGCAAGGCTTACTTGGAGTCCTTTGAAGAAGAAGGCATCTGATGCCCCATCTACTTCAGGCATTTTTGTCATTGAAATTAATATTGTTTCCAATAATAATATATGAGTATTAGATACTAGTTGTGGCTCACACATATGCATTGATATGTAGGGCCTAAGGAACAGTAGACAACTCAATAAGGGAGAGTCAGACCTACACGTTGGAAATGGAACAAGGGTTATTACATTAGCTATAGGAACATATGTATTGACCCTCCCTAGTGGGCTTATATTAAATTTGGGTAATTGCTATTTTGTACCTGCTTTTACTAAAAACATTATGTCTGTTTCAAGTCTAAATAAAGATGGTTTCCTTTTAGCTTTTAGTAACAATTGTTGTTCTATTATGTTGAATGAAATTCTTTATCCTAATGGTACATTATGCAATGGAATATACATATTAGATATGTGAAATCCAATTTTAAACATTAATGATAATAAAACGCAAAAACAAGATATGTTGAAATCATCTTATTTATGGCATTGTCGCCTTGGTCATATAAGCGAGAAACGCATGGCTAAGCTACACAAAAGTGGTAGTTTGGGGTCATTTGATTATGAATCATATGACACATGTGAATCTTACTTATTAGGCATGATGACTAAATTACCCTTTAAGGGAAATGGTCAACGTGCTAATGGAATTTTAGACTTAATACATTCAGATGTATATGCTCCAATGTCTACACACGCTAGAGGTGGTTTCATCTACTTCATTACTTTTATCGATGACTACTCACGATATGGGTACGTGTATCTTATGAGATACAAATATGAAGCTTTTGAAAAGTTCAAAGAATTCAAAAAAAACAACTTGGCAAAAGTATTAAAACACTTCGATCAGATCGATGAGGTGAATACTTGAGCCAAAAGTTTCTAGATTATCTTAGGGATAATGAGATTCTATCTCAATGGACTACACCTTACACGCCACAACACAATGGTGTGGCTGAAAGAAGAAATTGAACCTTGTTAGACATGGTAAGGTCAACGATGCATTTTTGCGGAATTGCCTAAATCCTTTTAGGGTTATGCACTAGAGACCGCCATTTATATATTAAATGGAGTTCCTTCAAAGTCAGTGTTGAACCTTTAGGGGTATTTCTGTCATTTTGATGCTAACAAATAAAATAGCAATAATGTATTTAACATACTTGTTTTCTAAGTTTATTGAACTGGGTATGGAACATGATGCAAGAATGGAGAATGGAAGACTAACCTTAAAAAGACAAAAATTGAAGAAATAACAAGTTCACGCCCGTGATAAAGCATAGCGCCAACTACCCAATAATGAAAGTTCACGGCCATGAAGGATCATAGCAACCGTGAATGATCATATCTATCACGCCCATAAAAGAAAGTCATGCCCGTGATAAAACATGTCAAATTCCTCTAGAATGCTTCACGGCTAGAGTCACCAATAAAGTCACGGCTAGGAAGAACATTCACGACCGTGACACATATATTCACGACTATGAAAGAGGAAAGAGAAACATGTCAGGCGTGAAATTAAAAGTTGGTGCAACGACTATTTTCGCGTTAAATGCAACCAAATGACTATAATTCACCATGGAAGTATAAATGCAAGTCATTTATGAATCTAGAACAATAGAATAGAAAATTCTTCGAATCAAAATCTTGATGTAGCCATTTGTGCATTTACTACTTTCAAACAAACATTAATTCTCTGTAAAAAATCTTTTTGCTCATTATTTTATGAGCATTATAGATTTTTGAGTGTTTCTCTTTGTAATCTACTACTCAAGTATGTTTGGGTATATTGAGTTAAGAGTATAACACTTGTAAGGGTTAGTTGTGTGAGCCATTAAAACACAAGGAATTGGTTTATTGTGTAAACCATTAAAACACAAGGGATTTATGGGTTAGGTGAGATCCATTGATAGAAAAACTATAGTTGGGAGTGAGCTTATAAAACTTCATTGTAACACTTAGTGTGTTAGTGAAACTCCCAATTGAAATTGGAGAGAGGAGTAGGGTTTGTTAACACCCGAACCTCTATAAAAATTCCTGTGTGATATCTTCATATCCCTACTCTACTTAACTTTTCTTTCCGCACTTAAAAGTTAAGAATTTTTAATAACCATTTCAACCCCTCTTTCTTGGTTTAATTTTTGGGCAACAATTGGTATCAGAGCTTAGTCTAGCATCGAAGCCTAAACAGCACTAGCAAAGATCAAGAAATGGCCAATGAAAGATTCCAAAGTTTCAAGCCTTACTTTGATGGAATAAATTATGCTCATTGGAAGTTCTGGATGGAGACATATCTGGATAGTGAAGGAATTGAATTCTGGGATAGTATTTGGAAAGAATGGACACCACCAACTAGAAGAGGAGTTGATGGTGAAGAAGAAATCCTGTCAAGAGATGATTGGACAGAGCCTCAAAGAATAGCAAATTTCAAAAACAAGAAGGCAATGACAATTCTCTCAAGCTCATTATCCATTGAAGAATGTGGCAGGATACAACATTGCCCAACTGCATATAGCATGTGGAAAATATTGGAAAACTATCATGAAGGAACAAAGCAATTAAAATCCAAGAAGATTCAACCTCTTACTTCAGAGTATGAACTCTTCAAGATGAAATCCAATGAGTCAATCACCGACATGATGAATCGTCTTCTAGCCATAATGAATGGCATGAGACAGCTTAGGAAACACCTGAGCTTGGAAGATGTAAATAACAAAATTCTGAGAAGTCTTCCTCTCAAAGATTATGGTTCAAGAGTTACTGGTATAGAAGTGGCCAATGAAGACATGAGTGTCATGAGTACTGATGTGCTTATTGGCAAACTTCTAACACATGAAATGGCAGTGAAAAAAGATAGAGAGCTTGAAGCTGAGCCACAAAAAAGAAAGCCTCTAGCACTAAAAGCCTCTACTTCAAAATCTCAAGAAGAAGTTTAAGATGATGAAGAAAAGAGTGATGATGCAAATGAGGACATTGCTATGCTCTCAAGAAGGCTGAAAAGAATTATTAAGAAGAGAATGGGTAACTCTAGAAAATTCAAGCAAAGAAATTTCAAACAGGCCTCGAATGACTCTCAAAGGAGTAAAGAGGAAGTAAAGTGCTATGAATGTCAGAAGAAATGACATATTAAACCGGAATGTCCAAGGCTCAAGAAGCACAAGAGCAAATTCCAAAGAGACAGTGGGGAGAAAGGCCACAAAGCTTCATAGGATGACAAAAGCTCTTCGGGCGAAAAATATGACAATGAAAGTTAAGAGGTCAACCTATGCTTCATGGCTATAGAGGATCACATCTTGGATAAGGTAGGATCACTTCACTCATACTCGATAAATAATGATAGTAGTAATAATGATAGTAATAGTGAAGATGATGATGAGCAAAGCCTAATAGAAGTATCGAATCTAAAACTAGAGAAATATAGAAGTAAATTCAATACTTATAAAAATAACATTTCTAGTTTGAAAATCAAAATGGTTGTTTTAGAAAAGGAGAACTTTGAGCTGAAATCATCTAATGAATCTCTTCAAAAATCATTAGATGAGTACTCTTCAAGACCCTCAACTAAATCATTTCTTAAAGAAAACAATGTTTTGAAAAATGAAGTTGAGGAACTTAGAAACTCCATTTCAAAATTTCACAAGGGAAAGGAAATTTTAGATACTCTCATTGTGTCTCAAAAAGACTACATTTCAAAAATGACATGGTCTAGGATTTAAGGGTACATCATCTTCATCTCACAAGACTACTTTTGTTAACTCAAGTGAACCCCACATCTCCACATTTGCTGTAACAGCCCCAAGGGCTAAGTACAGAACATATACTAAACCTTCTGTGCATAAGAGGAATGATCAAGGGTTGGTAAGCCTAAGAAGGAAACCTCAAAAGGCTAAGCATGCTTTTATGTACAAGAAGCATGCACCTAGAAAAGCACCAAGTCATCATATTTGTGCATTCCATTGCTCTCAAACTCAACCTAATAGAAACATGGCATTCAAAAGCATTGTAAGACCAAAAAGCATGTTTAGAGCTAAACAATGCAACTATTATATGAAATTTGGTCACATAAATAAACATTGTTGGATAAGGAAGGCTCATTGGGAACCTTCATGTGCTAACCCCCAAGAACCCAAGCTCATTTGGGTACCTAAGAACAATACTTGAATTGTGATTCTATAGGTATGCCTCAAGTCCACAATAAACAAAAATGCTTGGCTGGTAGATAGTGGATGTTCAAGGCATATGATCGGAGACAAAGAACTTTTCAATGAAATCAAAAGTATTGATGGAGGTAAAGTAACCTTTGAAAACAATGCTAAAGGTAAGGTAATTGGCATTGGCTCCATTGGTATTAATGATACTACTTTCATTAAAGATGTCTTACTTGTTGATGGTTTGAAACATAACTTGTTAAGTGTAAGTCATTTATGTGATAAGGGAAACAAAGTAATCTTTACTTCCAACGAATGTCTTGTAACCTCTATTAATGGCCAAGAGATATTTAAAGGAAGTAGAGATGTCAATACCTACATAATAGACTTACACAAAATATCTAACTTTTCCTCTAAGTGTCTTGTTACAACTAGTAATGAATCTTGGCTATGGCATAAAATGCTTGGTCATGCAAGCATGGATCTAATTCAAAGCCTCAGCAAAGGAGACCTAGTAAAGGGGCTACTGAAAGTCAAATTTGAAAAGGACAAGACATGTGAACCTTGCCAAAGAGGAAAACAACACAAGTCATCTTTCAAATCCAAAAACATAGTAAGTACCTCAAAACCTCTACAACTCCTGCATCTAGATATTTTTGGATCAACTAGAATTGCAAGTTTAAGAGGTAAACATTATGCTTTTGTCATCGTCGATGACTACTCAAGATTCACTTGGGTAATTTTCTTAGCTCAAAAAAGTGATGCCTTTGAAACTTTCAGAAACTTTGCTAAAAGAGTTCAAAATGAAAAAGGATATTGCATTTCAAAGATAAGAAGTGACATGGCAAAGAATTTGAAAATGAAAACTTTGAAAATTTTTGTCTAGAACATGGCATTTCACAGAATTTTCCTCTCCAAGGACACCTCAACAAAATGGGGTGGTCGAAAGGAAAAATTGAACTTTAATTGAAATGGCTCGAACGATGCTCAATGAGTATGGTTTACCAAATTACTTTTGGGCTGAAGCCACAAATACTGCATGTTACATTTCAAATCGAGTTTTCAAAAGACCTCTCTTAAACAACCTCATTTGAGCTATGAAAAGGAAGAAATCCCATGATATCATACTTTAGAGTATTTGGATGCAAATGTTTCATATTGAATACTAAGGACAACTTTGGAAAATTTGCCTCCAAATCTGATGAGGGTATATTTTTAGGATATTGCACCACAAGCAAAGCTTATAGAGTCTTTAATAAAAAGTCATTAGCTGTTGAAGAATCTATGCATGTTGTTTTTTATGAATCAAGTAAGCTTGAACTTGTGAAAGGTAGTGTTCTTGATGATGTTGTAGGTACAATGGAAAGACTTGATCTTGAAAATGAAAGAGAAGAAAATTATCAATAAAATTCACATCAAGATGACTCACTTCCTCCAGCTCAAGAGGAAAACAAGCAAGAGCTCCCAAAGGAATGGAGATTGAGAAAAGATCACCCCAAAGAGCAAATCATTGGTGATCTTAAAAATGGAGTAAATACTATATCTCATCTCAAACCTTTAGATTCTAATCTTGCCTTTGTCTCTCAAATTGAGCCAAAAAATATTGATGAGGCTCTTAATGATGAAAGTTGGGTGATTGCTATGCAAGAGGAACTCAACCAATTTGAGAGAAGTAAGGTATGGACCTTAGTTCCTAGACCCAAGGAGCATCAAATCATTGGAAGAAAATGGGTATTTAGAAATAAACTAGATGAACAAGGTTCAATAACTAGGAATAAGGCTATGTTAGTTGCAAAAGGATATAATCAGAAAGAAGGAATAGATTCTGATGAGACCTATGCTCCTGTAGCCAGATTAGAAGCCATAAGAATACTTTTAGCATATGCATGCCATATGAATTTCAAACTCTTTCAAATGGATGTCAAAAGTACTTTTTTAAATGGTTTTATAAAAGAAAAAGTTTATGTAGAACAACCACTGGGTTTTGAAAGCTATAATCTACCCAACCATGTATTTAAACTTTCAAAAGCTTTATATGGTTTGAAACAAGCCCCAAGAGCTTGGTATGAAAGACTAAGTTCTTTTCTTTTAGAAAATAATTTTACAAAGGGGAATGTTGACACTATTTTATTTGTTCTAAAGCATAAGCATGCTATTCTAATTGTTCAAATTTATGTTGATGACATCATATTTGGGTCTACTAATGAATTGTTTTGCCAAGAATTTGCTAAGTGTATGACTAGGGAATTCGAAATGAGCATGATGGGTGAGCTAAAATTCTTCCTCAGTCTACAAATAAAACAAGGCATTGAGGGAATATTCATCAACTAATCCAAATATGACAAAGACTTAATTAAGAAATTTGGAATGGAAAGATGCAAAAATGTCAAGACTCCAATGAGCACATCAACAAAACAGGACAAGGACGAAAAGGGTAAGAGCATTAATGAAGGTAGTGAAGACTATGTTTCATGTCCATAACCTTTTTCTATAAACCCCATGAAACCCTTTGTTCACAACCGTGACACTTATCCCCAACCGTGACCATTTCAACAAAAAACTTACAGAAGCATTCACGCTATGTCTCACGGTCACAAGTAGTGAAGATTTTACTTCACGACCCTGACTCATTTGTCACCATTATGAAATTTCATCATTCATGCTCGTGACCATTAAATGTCACGACTATGAATAATTTCATATTCCTCATCATAGGTAGAGCGCCTCTTCAGCAAACCGTGAACAAATATTTCCTGCCCGTGAATATATCGGCTATAAAACATTTTCTGTCGTTATTTCTCTCATTTCCAACTCTCCAACTTCTCTCATTTATCACCATTCAATACCATTTCATAGATTATGGCCCACTGTCAACTCTCTCCATCTATAAAAACCTTCAAAAACTATTTCCATCATCAAAAATCAAAACTCTCTAGGTTCTATTCAAACATCCCATCAGATTTTCTCTCTTTAAGAATCTATTTCTCAATCAAAAATGGAACTGGGCTCCTCTAAAGGCACCAGAAAGAAGTCTCATGCTCCAAGAAGGTACACGAACTACCTTCTAAACATTATTCCGGAGCACTGTCATCGGAGTTACTCGGTTCTCAAGCAATGACCACTCCTTTCCTCTCGATCATTTGAGAGGCACACTGTCAAGACCCTTGGTCTCGAGACAAGCATGACGGAACAACTCCAGGCTTGTCATCTAAGATATTTTCTTGATATCTATCAATCGACGCTAAGGGAACCAACTCTCGAGTTCCTTAGCACCCTGCAAGTCTCTCCCATCGACACGGTGAAATTTCAACTCTACAAGCATCCGAACACCCTCACTACAATGGAGTTTGGTGACATGTTCAACCTTCCCTCTAATGCTATCCTCAATGAGATTGAGGTGGAGTTCTATGCCACTCAGGCATGGACTCATTTCAGGCTCGACTGTAGCTGGGACATGAAGAAGACGAAAAGCACCCACCTTCGATCACCAGTGCACAACTACTTGCATAGATTTCTAACCTATAGCATTTTTTCCAAAGGAGATAGCAATAGATCAATTCAGAAATCCAAGCGCTTTCTCCTGGAGATGGCGTGAAGAGGCCTAACAGTGACTTTATCTCGATGGCTTACAAACCATCTACTGTCTATTGCAATGAAGCCCTCTGGAGACATTTTGATTGGTGGGTACATGACTCACCTTGCTATAAAGCTTGGGTATTTGAAGTTAGAGGAGCACCACTTTAACCATATACCAGCACTTTCTCGAGACCGACTAGATGTCGAGTTGTTTATCAAAATGGGAGTGGCGGTTCGCATAGTTCATGAGAACAACATCTACTACCGCTTCACCAACACAGCTGGTGAGATTATTTGGGAGAACAATGATTCGGACGACTTCAAATCTGGCCTCCAAGGAATCCAGTAGAGGACAAGAGTTCGAGTTGAGATGGGCACCCTAGAGGTTGAGTAGGAAATTGGACAATCCTTGGCCTCCACGCCAAACTTGGCTCAGCAGGTGGCTGACCTATTGGCACCACGTTTTGACCAATTGCAGGCTTCGATTGATGAGAGGTTAGAGAACCTCAAGGATTTCATGTAGTCTCGCATGGAGAGCCTCGAGGCGGAAGTAGCTCGCCTTAAAGATGGGATGTCCGACTCCAAATCTATCTAGACTATTTTTTTTCGCTATGTTAATTTCTAGTATTTCTAATGTTGGATTTTAAATTACTTTTCAAAAGCTTTGTACTTTTTTATTTTATATCAATATAATTGCATTAGTATTCCCTTATGATTTATCTCTTATGTTCTTTTTGTTGATGAAAAAAGAGGGAGAACCTAGCAATATAATTGAATTAAATGAATATGCAAGTTATACTTTGAATATACCTTCAATATACTTTTCATATACTTAACTAGTTATAAGCAAAAATTTGGTATACTTTGCATATACCTTGCATATACCTAAACTAGGAAGCAAACATCTATGCTATATTTCATCATTCTTAACAATTCTTACACTTCAGTAATTTTTTATCTTAAGCATCTTTTGAGGGGGAGACTTCTCAAAAGCACATATTGCTAGATTATTTGTCACCATCAAGAAGGGGGAAATTGTTGAACGTTCAAAAGTATTTTCATCATTTTGATGCTAACAAATAACAATAACAATAATATATTTAACATACTTGTTTTCTAATTTTATTGAATAGGGTATGGAACATGATGCAAGAATGGAGAATGAAAGACTAACCTTAAAAAGACAAAAATTGAAGAAATAGCATGTTCATGCCCGTGACCTTTTCTGTCACGCCCATGATAAAGCTTAGCGCCAACTACACAATATTTAAAGTTCACGGCCATGAAGGATCATAGCAACTGTGAATGATCATATCAATCACGTCTATGAAAGAAAGTCATGCCTATGATAAAACATGTCAAATTCCTCCAGAAAGCATCACGACCAATTCACCACTCAATTCATGGCTTGGAAGAACATTCATGACCGTGACACACATATTCACGACCGTGAAAGTGGAAAGAGAAACATATCAGGCGCGAAATTAAGAGTGGGTGCAATGGTTATTTTTGCATTAAATGCAACCAAACGACTATAATTCACCATGGAAATATAAATGCAAGTCATTTATGAATCCAGAACAAGAGAATAGCAAATACTTCAAATCAAAATCTTGTTGTATCCATTTGTGCATTTACTACTTTCAAACAACCATTAATTCTTTGTAAAAAATCTTTTTGCTCATTATTTTCTGAGCATTATAGATTTGTGAGTTTTTCTCTTTGTAATCTACTACTCAAGTGAGTTTGGGTATATTAGGTTAAGAGTATAACACTTGTAAGGGTTAGTTGTGAGTCATTAAAACATAAGGAATTGGTTTATTGTGTGAGCCATTAAAACATAAGGGATTTGTGGGTTAGGTGTGATCCATTGATAGAAACACCATAGTTACGAGTGAGCTTGTAAAACTCCATTGTAACACTTAGTGTGTTAGTGAAACTTCCAATTGATATTGGGGAAAGGAGTAGGGTTTGTTAACACCCGAACCTTTATAAAAATTCCTGTGTGATATTTTCCTATCCCTACTCTACTTAACTTTTCTTTCTGCCCTTAAAAGTTAAGAATTTTTAATAACCAATTCAACCCCCTTCTTGGTTCAATTTTTGGGCAATAGTTAGTTGATGTTACTCTATATGAGATATGGTATAACAAAAGGCCCACATTTTCTTACTTGAGAATTTGGGGTTGTCCTGCTTATGTGAAGCGGACAATGTCAAATAAGCTAGAAGCTAAGTCTGACCGATGTCTGTTTGTAGGATATCCAAAAGTATCATATGAATATCAATTTTACCACCCTTTGGAACAAAAGGTTTTTGTTTTAAGACATGCTATCTTTTTAGAGAGAGAATTCCTTCTAAAAGGAGATAGTGGGAGCAAAATTGAACTTGAGCAAGTTCAAGATACTCAAATAGATGCTGATCAACTACCTGAACCCGATCTTGTTACTCATGCAAATGATATAACAACTCATCTTTCTGTAGGTTAAGTAGGATATGTACTGTTGCAGAGAGATATGGATTTCTCATTAGTCAATAGAACGACTTATTGCTCATAGAAAATGATGAGCCTACAACCTATGAAGAAGTTCTGAATAGTTTAAAATCTGAAAAATGGCTTCAAGCCATGAAGTCAGAAGTGGATTCCATGTATGAAAACCAAGTATGGACTTTGGTGGACCCATCTGAAGGAATAAAGCCTATAGGGAGCAAGTGGGCTTTCGAAAAGAAAACTGACATGGATGGTAATGTGATTACCTATAAAGCTAGACTTGGTGCTAAAGGTTATCGTCAAAAACAAGGAATTGACTATGATGAAAATTTTAGCCCAGTAGCTATGCCTAAATCTATTAGGATACTCCTAGCCATTGCTACTCATTATGATTATGGGATATGGCAAATGGATGTGAAGACAACTTTCCTTAATGGAAATCTGACTCAGGATGTGTACATGACACAACCAAAAGGCTTAATATCCAAAAATGGCAAAAAGGTATGTAAGCATCAAAGATCCATTTATGGATTAAAGCAAGCATCCAGGAGTTGGAATATTCGGTTTGAGGAGACAATCAAACAGTTTAGTTTCTTACAAAATCCGGATGAACCTTGTGTTTACAAGAAGGTTAGTGGGAGAGCAATCGTATTTCTTGTGTTATATGTAGATGACATATTGTTAATGGGAAATGATGTCTCAGCCTTACAATCAGTCAAAATTTAGTTATCCAAGAATTTCTCTATGAAAGACCTTGAGAAACAGTCTATATTTTGGGGATAAAGATCTATAGAGATGGATATAAAAGATTGGTTGGTCTTTCACAGTCTACATACATAGATAAGATGCTAAAGAGGTTTAGTATGGAGCAGTCCAAGAGGTTACTAGATACCGCTCATGACTATTAGAGAAGTGCTCTAATGACAATCACCTTTAGCACTTATTGTACAAATTTATTTGATTAATAAAAGTCTTTTTCATTAATTTGATGGTCATTTGATATATGAATTGATAAGTGATCTTAAATCAATTAATGAAGTCGTTGATACATAACATAGCTTGAAGGAAATCATGATGAGATCATGATATTGAGATTCTTATCATGTATAATTATGTTAGTATCAAAATTATCCCCAATCATACGATTAATGAGATGGGACATTATTAATCCAGACAGACTACCACATGTTACACGCCTTGATTGGATCGAGTAGTAGATCTCATAATGTATAGACATGGGATGTTTAGAGTTAACATGTGGATGTTTGCTAAGTGTAACTAAGTACATTGGATTACCAACTATGAGATAATCATATGGATAATCTATTTAAATGTCAATGATAGTCTCATCATGGCAATGGTCCAAGTATCCTTAGACTTGAGGTACTCAAGGATATCTTGAATATTGATTATGTATTTTAACACTATTCCTTGTTGCTCCAAGGAGGTTGCTCATAGGGTGGTGATTGGATATAGCTTGAGTTATTCAAAGGTAATTGGGCAACCAGCAAAGGATTCACCACTCTTGATAGAAGGAGTGTATACCCATGGCCTCTTATTGTGGTCATTATTCAGGAATCTCTGGCCAAAGTGGAAATGTCATAAAGATAGTCTTCAATGACATATCTAATAGAGTAATGAGCCTCAAGGAGAACAACTAACATTACTTAGACTACACATGACATAGTTAGTTTAGTGGGAGTTGACACATGTCCATACTCTGAACCAAATGGGGTATAGAATGGTGAAAGGAATAATTGCACGAAAATTGTCTATGGAAAGGTTTGTAGTCAAACCATTGACTTTCCAGCCAATTGGGGGTAATGATGTGTTGCTAGAGGCCCACATTTTCTTACATGAGAATTTGGGGTTGTCCTACTTATGTGAAGCGAACAATGTCAGATAAGCTAGAAGATAAGTCTGACTGATGTTTGTTTGTGGGATATCCAAAAGCATCATATGGATATCAATTTTACCACCCCTTGGAACAAAATGTTTTTGTTTCAAGACATGTTATCTTTCTAGATAGAGAATTCCTTCTAAAAGGAGATAGTGGGAACAAAATTGAACTTGAGGAAGTTCAAGATGCTCAAATAGATGGTAATCAACTGCCTGAACCCGAACTTATTACTCATAGAGATGATGTAACAGCTCAACCTTCTGAAGCACAAGAGCTTCATAGGTCAAGTAGGATACATACTGTTCCAGAGAGATATGGATTTTGTTGGAATTTGAAGAATGAATCATATTCATAAACAGAGCGGAAAAATAAAATTTTCAAAACCCGAAACAAAAGATCATACTTGTGCCATTAAAACTAATTTAAATAAATATAAAGATTAGAAATTATACCTTATAATTTCTTATTTCTTCTTCAAATCTTACTTTGTTGGGTTGTAGGAAACCACAACAATCCACACTAGGATATCTCTAATGATAATCCACGCGAAGAATGAAGAAGAAACTATCAAGAGAATGGCTTAAACAAATTCAAAGTGCAAGCTTTGAAAGTGTTCTTGAGAGAATTTTGTTGTCATCACATTATTTTTTTCACAAAAAAATATTTTCATGTCTATTTTCTGCCATTTGATGTCTTTTCTATTTGAATCAAATTCAAAGAAAAGATGAAAAGTCAAAATGGAGAAAAAGGAAATGAATGAATAGTAAGTGGCCATAATTGGCCTAATTAAGGCCAAAATCAGAAGTTGGCCAACGAGTGGGAGGCAGCAGCGCACTGGGCTTGCTACGGGCTAATGCTGGGCAACCCAGCTGGCCCGCTAGGTAGGCCAGTAGCCTGCTTAGCCCGTACAAGCCCGTAACCCTCTCGAACGATTTTTCCATGCGATCTCATCGCGATCCATCCCGAAATAATTCTCTCATATTTTGGATCCTATCCAAAACCATTTTCCTCATTCTCCTTATCTTCAATGCATGTGACCCATTAGGTTCCCGGTTATGTTAGCCACTTAAATGAACAATTAATTTAAGCAAGTCATGAGCGGTATGTAACAACATATCATGACCCCCAATTGACCGAAAAGTCAGTGGTTTGACTATGAACCTTTTAATAGACAATTTTCTTGCAATTATTCCTTTCACCATTCTATATCCCACTTCGTTCAGAGTATGGACATGTGTCAACTCCCATTAGACTGACTACATCACGTCTAGTCTAAGTAATGTTAGTTCTTGTCCTTGAGGCTCATTGCTCTATTAGATATGTCATTGAAGACTATCTTTATGACATTTCCACTCCGGCCAGGGATTCCCGAGTAATGAGCCTCAAGGACAGAGATTACCTTCGAATACCTCAAGCTATATCCAATCACCACCCTATGAGCAACCTCCCTGAGGCAACAAGGAATTGTGTCAAAATACAGAATCAATATTCAAGATATCTTTGAGTACCTCAAGCCTAAGGATACTTGCACCATTGATATGATGAGACTATCATTGACATTTGAATAGATTATTCATATGATTGTCTCATAGTTGGTTAACCAATGTACTTTGCTTCACTTATCAAACATCCACATGTTAACTCTAAATATCTCATGTTTATACATTATGAGATCTACTACTCGATCCAATCAAAGAGTGTAACATGTGCTAGTCTGTCTGGATTAATAATGTCCCGTCTCATTAATCCTATGACTAGGGATAATTTTGATACTAACAGAATTACACATGATAAGAATCTCAATATCATGATCTCATCATGATTTTCCTTCATGTTATGATATGTATCAAGGACTTCATTATTTGATTTAAGATCACTTATCAATTCATATATCAAATGAACATCAAATTAATGAAAAAGTCTTTTATTAATCAAATAAATTTGTACAATAAGTGCTAAAGGTGATTGCCTTTACACCACTTCTTTAAAAAGAAACAACTTGTAGATAAAGGTACCTATCGATGGAATTCTGTAGCTAGCGAAGTAGCCAAGAGCCCCTTTATGGTCATATATTTTTATAATTTTTGGTTTTCAATTTGCATTTTGAATTTATATATTTAAGGAAATCTTGCAAATGAGTTATAGTACAGTTTCTACACCCTTTCTTTTGTAAATAATATACAAATAATGTTCTTGAAATTGATAATCTGATGAGCTCTAAAGATGTTTGAAAAAAAACTACTACATTTTTGTATTTATTGAAATAGGTTTTTGAGAGGTAATTTTGATAACATCCTTTTGCCTTGCTATTAGTTTAGTAAGGGAGGGCGTGTTATACTATTTTGGTATCAAATCCCAGTTTAGGGCCGCCTTGGTTTTCAAAAGAGGGTTTTAATTAAATAGGATTTGTATAGCATGTGTGTGTGGACATACATTTGCATATATTGGTTGTTGCACACTAATTCAAACAACTATTTATAACCTTATAGGTAGGTATGGATTCCAAGTTGTAGCAAATTATCGTCAATCAAGCTGAGAGTAATGAGGCGTTAAATATGGAGGTATCATCTTGACCTAGACACTGAGGTGTTAGTGTTATAAGATCCAGTACCACATCATCGCATAGGCAATGTAGTGCTGGTGCTATATAGATATAGTTATTGAGGAATGTAATAGAGCTATTATAAAGGACAATAAAGTCAACTCAACTTACCTTATAGTTTGAGAAGCTACAAATATACAAAACCATAGACTTCTATGGGAGAAGGGATGATGACCCTTCGACAATTGAGTTTTGGTTAGAGAGGGCTAAAAGGGTATTTTAGTAGATGCACTATAAGCCATAGCAGAAGTATGAGTATGAAGTGTCCTACTTCAAGAGAATGTTTGTGGCTAGTGGCAGATTATACTACAAAACCCTTAGGCTCCAGAGCCACCTATAAAACCAAGAAGAGGGGATAGTTTATGAATCTGAGGCTAGAAAGCATATTTGTTGCAAAGTACGAGTGAGAGTTTGTGCACCTGAGTAAATACACAAGTACTATTCTAACTAGTGAAGTAGATCACTGTAGGTAATTTAAGGATGGGGTGAGGGATCCCATCAAGTTTCAAGTCTCAGCCTTGCATTTCTTGGATCTCCCCAATCACATAACATTTTTCATGAGTGTAAAGAGAGTGTTATCATCATAACACCTGATTTTACATAGGAATATGAGGAAACCTTTACCATAATCTAATGCAAGTCCATCTGATAGCAAAAGAGCCAAATTTACAAAAGACTACTTTTCAGTCAAGGACAGAGCCTCTATAGTTAAGAGGGATAGTCTATCCAACTAATAGCTTTTACAGCCAATGCACCGATGCCAGCTTTTTCGAACACCACCACTGTTACCTTTATGCTATCATTGTGGGCAGACACACACATGAGACTGTTGGTGGTTATCAAGTGCATATTTGAGATATGGATCATCAGAGAATGGATTGTCCTTTGTTATTTCTTAGTGGGTGCAAAGCCAGTTCAGACTTAGGATTCAACATAAATTAGGGGTTGAGGTAGAGTTCATAGTAAAGGAGGCCACACAAGGCCTAGTCATATTAGATTTAACACGATGGAGAGACCAGAAGGTAGTCGAGTTGCACCAACTAGAGCCTATGTTATGCAACCTTATGAGGGCTAGGATGCATCAGATGAAAAATGGGTAAATTGTTGCTCTAAGATTTATGTTTTGATATATCCTAGTTCTAGACACTTGTGTATGTGCACAACTCCACCTAGTCAAGAGAATATAGAGCCTGAAATCCTAGAGTATGAGATCTCAGTGACTAACCCTTTAGGGTATAGTGTGAGGGTTAACAAAGTATATAAAGGTTGCCCAGTTAAAGTACATGGTAGATAATTCCTATAAGTCCTAATAGAACTTCCATTTCATGAGTTCGATGTCATCCTGTGAATGAGTTGGTTGACTCAACATGGGATAATAGTGGATTGACCGAACCAACATATGTTTATCAAAGTTCTAGGGAAAGATAAAATTGTTGTTAAGGGTGAGAACAAAAGGTATCCGAATAATGTAATATCAGTGATAAAATGTCTTGAAAACTCATTAGTACGAGTGCAAAGCATATCTAGCATATGTAATAGACATGAAGAAGATCAGTCTAAATTTTACAAACATCCCCACAAATGTGAGTTTTTCATGTATTTTTATATGAATTACTAGTCCTACCTCTAGATTGAGAGAGAGAGTTTGCTATTGATTTAGTACCTAGCACTACTTCTATCTCCATTACTCAATATAGAATTGCACTTACAGAGTTGAAGGAGTTGAAGGTGTTGCTATAAGAGTTACTTGATAAGGGGTTTATCCTGCCCATTATCTCACCTTAGGGTGCTACAGTGTTGTTTATGCAAAAAAAAATGGCATTTTGCACATTTGTATCAACTTAATAGGGTGACTTTCAAGAATAAATACCTACTGCTTGGGATCGATGATCTATTCAACCAGCTAAAAGGAGCATGAGTTTTCTCCAAGATGGATCTTTGTTTTGGATATCATTAATTAAAGTTCAAAGATTTAAACATACCTAAGATGACTTTCAGGACTCAATGTGGTCATTATAAGTTGCTAGTAATGCCTTTTTTGTCTAATGAATGCACTAACAATATTTATGAATTTGATGAATCTGGTGTTCATGCCTTATTTAGACCAATTCATGCCCTATTTAGACCAGTTCATAGTGGTATTGATTAATGATATCCTAGTTTATTCCATGGACATCGAATAGCATGATCAGTATCTTCGTATTGTGCTCTAGACCTTGAAAGAGAAACAATTATATGCCAAGCTATAAAAGTGTGAGTTTTAGCTAGAGGAAGTCAATTTCTTGGGCGACATAGTATTAGTTAAAGGAATTTGTATAGATCTTAGTACCTCAGTTGGAAGAAGTTTCAAAATGTGATTGAAGTGAGAAGTTTTCTCAAGTTAACTGGCTACTGCAAAAGGTTTCTGAAATGATTTTCCTCCATTGCCACTCCTTTGACATGGCTGCTTTAGAAAGATGTCTAGTTTGAATGGATAGCCAAGTGTTAGGCAAGCTTGATCAGTTGAAGATGATGTTAAATAAAGTGTAAGTGTTGACTCAACCCACTTATGGGAAGGATTTTGTACTATACAGTGATACTTTGCATAACAAATTAGGTTGTGTGCTGATGCGAGAAGGGAAGGTTATTACATATGCTTTTAGGCTATTAAAGTCACATGAGCTCAATTATCTAACTTATGACTTAGAGCTAGCTATAATAATGTCCGCTTTGAGGATCTAGCGACATTATCTATATGGTGAAAGGTGTTAAATCTATACAGGTCATAAGAGCCTAAAATACTTTCCCTTATAAAATGAGTTGAACCTGAGGAAAAAGAGACGATTGGAGTTGATTAAATATTATAACTATATAATTGACTACTAGCTACGCAAAGCTAATATGGTAGCTAATGCCTTAAGCAAGAAAATCTTAACTAGTAAGATATGAACAATTTCCTTTAATTTATTCATTATAACTAGTCGTATGATTGTACTTATGAATTGACCCTGATAATGGCAGAGATGCAGTTGCAATCTTCCTTAATGCAAATAATAAAGGAAGCTCAGAAGTAAGATGTGAAGCTAATAGAGGTATTCGAGGCAATGTTAATAGGGGATAGGCCAAAATACTCAGTAGAAGATGATGGCATTGTGTACAATAAGCATAGGATATGTGTGCCCAATTCAGATGAGTTGAAGTAAGATATTCTTAAGAAAGTACATGAGATAGTTTACACAATGCATCTTAGTGGTAAGAAGATGTAGCAAGATCTTAAGGCTCACTATTGGTGGCCATGTATGACGATGGACATTACATAATATGTTGATAAATGCTTGACCTATCAATAAGTAAAGGCAAAAAACCAGTTACCCATAGGATTGTTACAACTTTACTCCAAGATGGAGTGGAAGTGGGAAAAAGTCACTATGGACTTTGTTTTAAGTCTAAAAATGACTTAGAATAAGCATGATGTTGTTTAGGTGATAGTTGATTGGTTGAAAAAATTGGCACATTTCTTACATATCATGATGGATTATTGATTGAGCAGTTTAGCCGAGATATACATGAATGAGGTAGTAAGGCTTCATGGTGTACTTTTTTTCCATCATATTTGACAAAAATCCCATATTTGCTTACCAATTTTGGAAGAGTTAATAGCAAACATTGGATATGTGGCTCAACTTCAATATTATTTTTCATCTATAAACAGATGTACAATTAGAGCAGGTAATTTAATTGCTGAAAGATATGTTAAGAAGTTGTGTGCTGGAATTTGAGGGAAATTGGTATAGGTATTTGCCTCTTATGGAGTTTGCTTATAATAACAGTTATCAAACAAGTACAAGCATGACTCCTTATGAGGTTTTGTATGGAAGAAAGTGTAAGACACATGTATGCTAGATGGAGTTGTGTGAGAAGAAGTTGATAAGGTCATAATTGGTACAACAGATAGAAGAAAAGGTAAAGATTATCAAGGCTAAGGGCATAAGAGATCAATATAAATCATATACAGATGTGAAAGACATATACAGACGTGAAGATAGGAGACATAGAGTATGTCGTAAGGGAAAAAGTGTTTCTAAAGGTATCACCTTGGATGAAAGTGCATAGATTTGATGAGAAGGGGAAGTTGAGTCTGAAGTTTATTGGTCTTTATAAAGTTTTGGAGAGGATTTGACTTATGGCATATCAGTTAGCCTTACAACCAGAGCTGCAAAAAAAATCTCAATGTGTTTCATATGTCTATGCTAAGAAAAAATATATCAGATATGTCATATATTATACCAACTAGAAATAAAGAAGTGCAACTAGATCTGACATGTGAGGAAGAGCCTATAGCCATCCTTGCTCGAGAGGAGAAAGTAATTTGAAATAAAAAGGTTTTGTTAGTCTAAGTGTTATGGAAAAACCATTCGATGAAGGAAGCCACGTAAGAGAGTAAGGAGGTAATGATGACACAATATCCTTAGTTATTCAACACTGAATAAGTTGGTAAATTTCAAGAATAAAATTTAATTACAGATGAGAAAATGTCATATCTACTAATTTAGGCCACAAGTTACGCATGTCGTGACAACGTGTCAGATGTACCGAAGTCTAAATTTGAAATTTGATGGGAAAAAATAAAATATGATAAAATATTTATGGAAGTGATTAATAAAATGTATATTGTGTGGAAAAGTGATAGAATATGATTAGGGACTTGTTGCAAAAAAATAGAAAGTTTTGAGGCCAAATTATAAAATTGGCAAAATTTGGGGACCAATATGGATATTTGCCAATTAAATATAAAATGGGAAAATTTTCATTAATTTTTCCAACCATATATTAGGGAAGAAACATCTCCATATGTTTAACAACATTAACATATTAATTGAGATAAAAATCAACATTTAGTCAAAGATGTGGTTCCCATTTTTTATATTTTTCTCGTTTCTTCTTCATTTTTCTCTTTTTTTCTTCCTTTCTTCATCATTTATCCTCATTTTATTCTATTACCAACCCACAACCTATTCCTTACACAACCTCCATAACCAAACACCATTTATCGAGAGGAAAAGTGAAGAAATAATGAGAAAATGCATAAAAATAGGGTTTTATGCGCAAAGGGACCAAAAGAAACTTAAAAAAGGAAAAATAGTTGGATAGAAGCTTGGAAATAAGAGAGAGAAAACTCCCATAAGGTCGGGCATAGATATACTTAAAGAAAGTAAGCAGCTTTCTCATATCGCTTTGCTCATTTCATGGTGAAAAGTGGTATTAGAACTTTTTTAGGGCTTGAGTGTAAATCTTATGACTAATGGAGTAAGACGGGAATTAGAAGGGTTTTAATGGTAAAAAAAAGCTTATGAAGTTTCTATAACCTTAGAGAAGGAATGGATTAAGTTAGAAAGGCTAGTTGTAAGTATAACTTATGTTAAGTGAAGAGAGAGAAGGTTAGGGTTTTTGAGTGAAGAAAGAGAAAGAATGTGTTATGGTATAAGAATTGAATAGAAAGGTTTTTGATATAATTTTTGTTCATGGTATATGCATCTTGGAAGACAAACAAGCATAAGAGATAAGAGAAAAGAAAGGAAAATAGAAGGAGACCTAGGCCTAAAGGCCTAAAAAGAAAGGAAAAGTGAAGTATTTGCATGCTTAAATGGCAATAAGTCATAAATTCATGTGTTTGTTGATGTTTGCAATGAATTTACATGAGATTGATTAAGTTAAATTAGTTTTTGATATTATGTTGATAGGAATATTGAGTTGAATTGTGGATTGATTGCATTTGATCTTGCACGTAATTTGGCAATAGTGGTAATTGTGATAATATTGAATATGTTGTACCATAAACATGGTTGTGGAATGGAATGATAATTGAATATGATCTTGTGTTTATTGGCATGTAATTTGGAAAGGTTTGGGAAAGGTTTTCGTTGAATTTGGAAAAGAAAAAAATGGTTTTCTAGCCTTATTAATGGTTGTGAAGCTCCGTTAGGAAAGTGCATTGTTCATTATAGATTCATTCATGGCTTGGGGTATATAAAGTGTCACATACATGAATCAGGTTGGAATTGTACAATTTCATTCACGACTTGAGACATGTAGGGAATCACGAGTGTGAAGCTGTTCTAGATTGATTCATGGCAAAAAAAAATTTGTGTCACTACCATGAAGCCAGTTCTAGCATGATTCACAGTTTGGAGACAATTATTTATGGTCGTGAAGTAAACTAGGATACGAGTTGTTCATGAGCATGAGGTAAGATTTCAATGCCATGAACGCCCTATTTTAGGCAAAATTTAAATTATAATTTTGTGGAATTAAAACTTATTAATGGTTTCTAAAATAGATTTATACATGTATAAATGTTTGATATGAGTTAAATTAATGTTATATGGAAATATGATGAGATGATAAATCAAGAACATAAGCCCACTATAGGTGCCTAACCTAGACTAGAATAGGTAGGCAGGTTAGCATGCTAATTAAGGACAATAGGTTGTAAATTCCATAGACCATTGTACCCATAGGCGTTTATCGCCTGTAAGCAATTATTGTCTGTTTATCTTGGATGTTCTATGTCCCATTTTATTTGGAACCCATTTATATAGGTCAAGTGCTCATTATACCCCTTTCATTTCTATAACAGCCCCTCACGTTAGCAGCACATACCTAAATAAGGGATGCTACACTATCTTCCATCATATCATCAATTAATAACCATTAGAAAGTAACATATTTTTTTTCTTTAACTTTAAATAGTATGAAAGAAACAATATAATCTTATATACAAAAATGTTACTTACAAAATATTTGTGCTTATATAAAATATAAAGATACTTCACAATGCTATAAAATGAAAATGATAAGAAAAAAGTATAAAAGACGTGTAACCCACAGTCAAGATTGAGTTGTTTTACTATCTCTCTCTTTTTCACACTTTCTCTCTAACTCAAGGTTTTTGGCTATAGAAGTTTGAAGAAACTTGGGCTGATGTCTTGGTGCATAAAATGAAGAAAAAAAATAAGAAAAAAAATGAGAAGGAAGAAGAAAATAATTTAAAAGTGGGTCCCACTAATTATGGACAAAGTTTTGATATTTTTTTATTTATTCACATCCTAATCTCTTTTTATATGATATGGTGCCAACACATAATAATTATGTCCAAAATAATATTTAATTACCAAATATCTCATTTGGTCCTCCAAATTTTGGTAAATTATAAAATTACCCCAAAACTTTTCAAATTTGTGTAATTAGATCCTTATTGTAATTTAACATCTTTATGACCATAAAATATTTTATTGAGCATTTTTTATAATTATTTATCACTATTTTTATTTATATCTGATACGAATCTAAATTTAGACTCTGGTCGAACCAACAAATCGATTTACTGACATGCTCAACTCAAAGTCTAAATTAGTAGATATGACAATTGGCATGCCAAACTATCATATTCTATGTCATCATCTAGTTCTAAACAAGGTGTTCTAGGCCTTATTCCATGTCATCATCAAATTCTCACCCCTTTTTCTCCTTCAATTTAAATTTTCTTTGCACCCTTCCCAATGTCATATCTTGACATAATATGGTATTATTCATGTAGTCACACATATTTACTTTTATATCATTTAAACATTCGCAACTTTTATTATACACCATATTACATTTAAATCTTTCATGTGGTATTCCTAATTAATTGATAAATTAATAACTAATTGGAAAATAGGGCATTCACAGTCATGACTACTTGTTCACGCCCGTGAATAATTCAAGACACACTGCCTCATGACTATGGTCAAAACGTTCATGCTAGTGAACCAGCTCACGCTCATAACCCTGACCGTATTTTAAGTCGTTAATGAATTTGGAATGAATAGTGTCATTTCCATGCAAAAGTCATGTCTGTAATGTCATTTGGTCAAGCCTATGAATTTAGTATTTCACACTTGTAACCAAATCTTCACGACCGTGACTAGATGTTGGAAAATCACACTTTGTTTTCCATATTCACTTTAAGCTTCTTAAAACCACCTTAAGTTAGGCATGCATGCATTTTCAAGGTTCCAATACAATATAAAAGTCCATTACCATCACATACATGTTTCTATGTTGATTCAAACCCTAACATAGGTTAAATAAACCAATAATTCACTTAAGGCCATGTCTATCATGTCAATTTCTATTTCATGCAACAATTCTCAATCAAATGTATTACAATCATCAACTAACATGTTGAATATTCATGACATACAGTTTTATGTTAGAGTATAGGCTATTGCTTTAAATTATTCATTAACCTCTATCTTGTTCTTCTTCCGCTTCCTAGGTTTCCCTCTCCATTCTATCGTTTCCTTGAACTTGCTCTTTCCTAACTTGTGCTCCTAAAAAATCATAAAAAAATCATAAAAATCTTTTTTTGATTACATCTTTCTTAACCCTCCCTTCTCTTTCATAAACCTTGAACTCTCTCTCTTCAAATCTAAGCTCTAAATGAGCTCTAAACCTTATCTTTCTTAATGAAAAATGAAGAGGAGAAGAAGAACATATTACCCTTACTCTTTTCTCTCTTTGCTCACAACTTTAGAGTTTTCTATCTCCTCTTTTCTTTTTTTCTTTTCTCTCTTTGATAATAACTCTAGAGTTTTCTCTCTCCTTTTTCTTTTTTTTCTTTTCTCTCCTTGATCACAACTCTAGATTTTCTCTCTCCTCTTTTCATTTTTTTCTTCCTCCCTTTTTGCTCCTTTAAGCTTTCTTGTGTCTTATTATGCATGAAAGTATTTTTCCCTTGTCTTTTTCTCTTTCTCTCTCTAGAATCAAGGTCTTGGTTATGGTGGACATAGGGAAGGCATGGGACTAGTTTTTGGAGTGCAGAAAATGAAGTTAAAATGAGATAAGGAAGAAGAATAAAAGAAGAAATATGAAGAAAAACCAAAATTTCCACGTTAGGTCCCACTATTTGACCTTATACTTTGATATTTTGTGTTAATTAGCACAGTAACCTCTATTAGCTTAGGGTGGATGGGCAACATCTATTTCCTATGTCCCATTTATATATTCAATTGTTAAATACATCCATTAATCCTCTAATTTTTGGTAATTTACAAATTAGCCTAAAAAATTTTCAAATTGTGCAGTTTAGTCATTTATCATAAACTAACATCTTTACATTTTTAATATTCTTTATTTAAAAAATTCCATTATTATTTACCATTATTTCACTTTTTCTCCAGTCGAAATATGAATTTAGACTTTGGTCTAACATGTCGGTTTAGTGACACGTGCGACTCGGGGTCTAAATCAACGAATATGACATTCTCTCCCCTTTAAAATATATTGTCCTTGAAATTTTACATGCTCATTTTATGTTGAAGAACTGTGGATATTTCTTCTTCATTATTTCCACACTTTCTCATATGGCTTCTTTAACAAAATGGTTCTGCCACAGTACTTTAACTAATAGAACTCTTTTGTTCTGAAGAACTTTCTCTTAACGTGCTAAGATAGCCACTAGTTCCTATTCATACATCAAATCTATTTGTACCTCTATCTCCTCGACTAGAATAATATGAGTCGAATCTGAGCTATACTTCCTCAATATAGATATGTGAAAGACGTTGCAAATTCTATCCAGCTCTGGGGGAAAGGGATTCTTTCCAAAATATCATATGGGTCAATGAATCTTGAACTCGGCTTCCTTTTCTTACCAAATCTTAATACTTTCTTCCAAAGAGAAACTTTAAGAAATACTTTATCTCCCATAGCATATTTCACATCTCACCTCTTTAGGTCAACATAAGATTGTTGTCGATCTTGAGCTACCTTCAACCTTTCCTTGAAAACCCAAAATTTCTCTTATGTTTGTTGTACTATATCCAGTCCTAACAACTGATTCTCATTCAAATCTGTGTTCTACACTTCCTTCCATACAATGCCTCATAGGGAGCCATGCCTATATGTCTAATGACTATTATTGTAGGCAAACTCCATAAGAGGTAGATATTGATCCATGTTCCCTTCAGACTCAAGCATGCAACTCCTTATCATATCTTCTAATAACTAAATAACCCACTCCGATTTTCCTTCTATCTATGGATGAAAAATCATGCTAAAACTAAGTCAAATTCCCAAAGTTTGATGTAAGCTTTTCCAAAACAATGATGTAAATATGGGATCTCCATTAGAAATGATGGATTTTGGGACTTTGTGAAGTCTCACAATCTCATTCACATAAATTTTAGCCATCTTATTCAATGAATAATCCATCCTGAGTGGTAGAATATGCACTAACTTCATTAGTCGATCCACTATCACCCAAACTGCATCATGTCTCTTCCAAGTCATTGGAAAAACCCATAACGAAGTCCATGGTGACTCTCTTCCATTTCCATTCTAGTTAGGTATAGGTTACAACAGTCCTATGCATAATTGGTGCTCAACCTTGACTTGCTAAGAAATGAAAAACTTATCAACATATTCGGTGATATCCTTCTTAATTCCTGACCACTAGTACTCTGCTTTCAAACCTTGATACATTTTTTCCCATCTGGATGCACAATGTAACTGGTTTCATGAGTTTCTCTTAAAATATCCAATTTCAACTGTCTATACTTGGCATATAAACTCTATTCTTGAAGTATATCGTGCCATTATCTATCAATGAATATTCGGGTTTTTCTCTTTTTTCTATAACTTCAACTATCTTCATCAATTTCTCATCTTGTTTTTGAGCTTTGTTAATCCTTTGAATCAAGGTAGACTCCATTTGCATCTCAAATAACATCTTTCTACTTAGTGCATCAACAACCACATTAGTTTTTCCAAGCAGGTAGTTGATCAAACAAATATAATCTTTAATCAACTGCAACCATCTTATTTGCCTCAAATTCAACTCCTTCAATAAGGGAAGATATTTAAGACTCTTGAGGTCTATATAAATATAATATCTCTCCCCATATAGATAATGTCTCCAGATCTTCAAAGAAAATAACTGCTAATTCTGAATCATGCATTTGATAGGTAAGTTCAAGCCACTTTAACTGTCTATAGACATATGCAATTACTTCTTGTATGAGGACACAACCTAAACCATTATGACTAGCATCACTATACACCACAAAATGTTTCCCTAGAGTAGGCTAAGTCAAGACTGGTGCTTCAGTCAACATTTCCTTAAGTCAATAAAAACTCATATGGCATTTATCTATCCATTCAAATCAGACATCTTTCAGTAATAGCTTTGTTAAAGGAGTCGCTATGGATGAAAATTGCTTCATGAACCTCATATAATATCTAGTTAATCCAAGAAACTCCTCACTTATGTCACATGACATAACAAAAGGGTTTCTAATTAAGAATAGTCTCGATCTTGATAGGGTTAACATTAATACCATCACCTGAGACTACATGACCCTAAAACTTACTGTCTCAAGCTAAAATTTGCACTTATATAGCTTTGTATAAAACTGTTTTTCCTTTCATGTCTACAATACTATTCTCAGATATTGGTCATGTTCTTCTCTGGCTTAAGAATACACAATAATATCATCAATAAACATTATTACAAATTGATCAAGATATGGCTTGAACACTTGGCTCATCAAATATATAAAAGCCACTGGTGCATTCATTACACCAAATGACATTATTAAGAACTCATAATGATCATAACAAGTCCTAAATGTCATCTTAGTTACATTTGACTTCTTGATCTTCTGTTGATGAAACATTGATTGAAGATCTATTTTTGAAAATATGCCTGCACCCTATAGCTAATCAAAAAGGTCATTGATCCTAGGCAATAGGTACTTGTTCTTGATAGTCACCTTATTAAATTGTCCATAGTCAATGAAAAACTATAAGGTGTCATCTTTCTTCTTCACAAACAGAACTGGGACACCCTACGGTGATAAGTTGGGTCGTATAAAATTCTTATCTAATAAGTCTTACAATTGTACCTTCAACTCTTTCAACTCTGCAATTACCATTCTATATGGTGTAATTGAAACAAAAGTAGGGCTAGGTGCCAAATTGATAACAAACTCAATCTTTTCAGTCCATTGGTAACACCAATAACTCCTTGAAAAACACATCCAAAAGCTCATAAACAGTAGGAATGTCAACCAACTTCGAACTGCCTTTTTTTGTATTGATCACATACACAAAATAAGTTTCACATCCCTTACTGAAAAGTTTTTGGGCTTTCAGTATCAATATCACATTATCTAGATATCTTATATTCTCAACCATCACAACTATCTCTTCTTGCTCTGTAACTTTAACACTCATCTGCCTCTTTCCACAATCCACTATCACTCCATGATGATCTAACCTATCCATTCCTAATATCACATCAAATTTATGGAATGGTAGCTCTATCAGATCTGCAATGAATTATCTACCTTATTTTTCGATTGGGCAACCCCTAAACACCTTGCTTGTAACGTCACACCTTATGCATTTGAGTTCAACCTATCCCTATATCAATTAATCACACATAGCATGCTGGGAAGACAAAATACCCTGTTAACATTGGTAGTAATGTTTTTTTTCATATCATATCCTGTAAAATCAACTAATGACTTTGCAAGTCTCATATCCTATAATACCTGTCAATGACTTTGCAAGTCTCATATCCTGTAATATTACTCAATAACTTTTCAAGTCAACATTAAAACCCACAATACGATATATCAGATATATTAAAACATAAACTTTACACATAAGTAATTATGAGTTGATTTCGTTTATATATTTATAAAACCCATTCCAAACTGACTGTACATATTCAACCATATAAATACAAAATGCAGATGACATATTTTTATGCTTGTGTGGAATGCAAGGAGAGAGAGTGATGAGGCTCGGCCAATGACCTGTGTTCCATGTCTTCTATACACTACTCAAAATGAGCTATCGCTTTTCTTTACCTGAAAAATGATGCAAATTGATGAGTTGCGGCTTAGTGAGAATAATCATCCAATGAGCTCTAAAGTACCAAACAACTCCTAGTAATAAATCACAAATCCAATATATACCATATATTTCATTCCATTCCATTCATCAGTATCATATATGTATCAATAAAGTTGAAACATATAATCATTACTCTTTATGTATGAAAATGCTTTGCTTATTTCATTTTGTTATGACTAAGTTAAACAGACATTGCCTCGGGTTTCCATGTGAACATTTACATTTGCATTTGCTAGCTAGCTTCATCATTTGTTTCATTTGCACATTTGTTGGGCCATGGGCCTCTTTATCATATACAACATACATATATTCCATATATATTCAATATATACCCTATATGGTACAATTGGTAGTCTCTTACTGAGGCTAAAGGGAGGTTGAGGGTTTGATCCCTACCTCCAACAACCTACTGTGGCAAACACCTTGAGTGCGATTCCAGTGATGGGTTGGAGGTATTGGGCCATGGACCCCGGCAGCCCGTTGGTCTCAGTGAGACGGCGGGTGGGCCTACTGTGGCAAACGGCTGAGACCGCGATTCCAGTAGCCCAGCGGTTATACAAATTTTCCATCATTACATTATCAAGGACCAATCATGACAATCATATGAATCACATAGCAAGCAACATTCATTTGCACTAAAGAATTCAATCGATAACTAGACTCACCGTTCTCCTTTGATTCCGACCCCTAATGTAACATCCTCGACTTCCCACATATTCATTATTACATGCATTTTATTTTGACATATGCATTTGAATATAATTCAATTGAACACATGCATTTCATACGTATTTTCGTAGGATCAAGTTTATGACACGCACTAGCTACGTGTCCTAGTACATTGCAATTGTATTGAGTCACACATGTGTATTTATAATCTAAATGAGGATAAAAAGTATTAAAAAAATAAATGAAATAAGGTGACTAAATTAAAGTAAGCAAAATGACTAGATTGAGATTAAATTGCATATTATGTTGATTTGTATAATAATAATAAAAAAATAAAATAAATAAATAAAAGTCAGAAAAATAAATAAATAAATAAATAAATAAAAAGAAGGAAAAAGGGGACGGATGAAACAAAGAAAAGGAAGATAAGGTGGTGGGTGGTGGCTTTTAACTTATTAGGCAGCCACCTTATCACTTCCCTTCCTCATCTTCTTCTTCTTCTTCTTCTTTGCTTCATTCCTTCCATTTCTTTTCAAGTTTCAGCCACCATTTCTTCCTTCTTTCACTCCAAAAATTGCAGGAACAAGATTAGCCAAGAGTGATTATAGGTGAGTAAACATTTATTCTTGTGTTAAGCTTGATTTTGGTGTTTAGGGTTCATTAATAGGCAGTATATTGTTCCATAGTTTTGATGATCTTAGAGATCGAATCTGGAAGAGATTAAAACACAAAATTTGTTCATTTATGTCTTAGATTTATGGATATGTGAATATATTTACAAGATGTTGTGTATATAATGAGATATCCTCTTCGTACTGAAACTGGTCAGGGTGTGAACCCTAACCAAGTTAGCTACTGTGTTACTTGATTTCGAATATGTTAAAGCCATTATTTGAAGTATCTAAAAACATAAAAGTTGTAGATATATGTGTTGTGTATCTTTATACCAAATTTCAGGTTCATATGTCTTGTAAATTGTGAGTTATGGTAAAGGGAACCATGACTGTTCCATGGTTTGAACTGCCTATTAAGTGCCCTGGGCAGTTCCAGAAACTTTTTTGTCTAATTTGAGCTCCATAGAGCTAGATTCAGTAACTTATCAAAACATGAAAGTTATAGGTATATGTCTTAGCTAAATTTTGGTACTACTTTCAGCTTAAAATGTTATGTATAGAGTAAGTTATGGCCTTTAGAAGTCATACTGGTCCGGAAGCCAATTCTGTTCTGGACCAGTGAAATGTTGCTTATAATTTGAAGACCTTAGAGGCATAATTGATAAAAGTTGTGAACATGAAAAATGTTCCATTTGAACCCATATAAGTGTATGCCAAGTTTCATTATAATCTCATTTACAGATTGTAAGATATGGACTACCCAAATTGGTACCCTGAAACTGCCAAAGGGCAGAAACAGGGCAGGAAACAGAACACTCTTAGAAATTCCACCAAAAATTGTACAATGATCCAATTGGTCTGATATTTTAATATGTTTCATGATTATGTGTTATTTTGAATTAGGAACAAGAATCAGATTAATTGGTCAACTATAGGAAAGTTATAGGCTTAACAGTCCCATAAGGTCACACTGCCCCATAGGAAAAAGCCTAGCTATGTATATGCATTATGCATATTAATTTGTTTAAGCCGCATTAAGTCTCCCTAATCATGAGTTAATCCATTATATTTTCATGTTAGGCTCACAACATATTGGAGACCCACAAGGAGCAGATAGACAATAAGTAAGAGTCGGGATCAAAGGAGAACGGTGAGTCTAATTATCGATTGAATTCTTAGTGCAAATGAATGTTGCTTGCTATGTGATTCATATGATTGTCATGATTGTTCTTGATAATATGATGATGGACAATATGTGACGTTTGTGGTTTGACATATGATTGTCATGATTGTCCTTGATAATATGATGATGGACAATATGTGACGTTTGTGGTTTGACATATGATTGTCATGATTGTCCTTGATAATATGATGATGGGCAATATGTGGCGTTTGTGATACGTATAAATGGTATACTTGTGGTATATTTGAGGTATATGTTTGACATATGTGATATATATACATGGTATATGTATAGTATATGCAAGGTATATGCGTGGCATATGAGGCATATATGTGGTATATGTATGTTATATGTGATAAGATGCAATGGTTCATAAATGCTTAGTACAAATGCATATGCATATGGACTTAAAAGGCGTTGTGACTAGTTAATCAATATTGCAAAGCAAAAGAAGAGGCCTATGGCCCAACAAATGTGCAAATGAAACAAATGATCAAGCTAGCTAGCAAATGCAAATACAATTGCAAATGCAAATGTTCACATGGCAAATGTTCACATGGATACCCGGGGCAATGTCTGTTTAACTTGGTCACAACAAAATGAAATAAGCAAAGCATTTGCATACATAAAGAGTAATGATTATATGTTTCAACTTTATTGATACTTATATGATACTGATGAATGGAATAGAATACCTGATATATATTGGATTTGTGATTTATTACTATGAGTTGTTTGGTACTTTAGAGCTCATTGGATGATTATTCTCACTGAGCCGCAACTCATCAATTTGCGTCATTTTTCAGGTAAAGAAAAGTGATAGCTCATTTTGAGTAGTGTATAGAAGACATGGAGCACAGGTCATTGGCCGAGCCTCATCACTCTCTCTCCTTGCATTCCACACAAGCATAAAAATATGTCATCTGTATTTTGGACTTATATGTTGAATACGTATAGTCATTTTGGAATGAGTCTAAATATGTATAAATGAAATCAACTCGGAAATACTTATGTGTAAAGTTTATATTTTGATATATGTGATATATCGTATTGTGGTTTTAATGTTGACTTGAAAAGTCATTTAGTAATTTGACAGGATATAAGACTTGTAAAGTCGTTAGTTGATTTTACAGGATATGATATGAAAAAAAAAAAATTTTACTACTATTGTTAACAGGGTATTTTGCCTTTTCAGTATGCAGTATGTGACTATTTGATACAGGGATAGGTTATACTTAAATGCATAAGAGGTGTGATGTTACATTTTTGGTATCAGAGCAGGGATAGGTTCCATGGGAACATGCATATGCATAAGCGCATGATAACATATGCATCATATGTGTTGAACATTATGTAGTGACATACTTTCATTTATTTTAGGGACATCATAAGACATGATACACCAAGGAGGGAGAGGCCGGCCGAAATGCATTCTTATGAGGGATCACCTCATTTACATAGAGATCAACTAGCGCTAGGAGCTAGAGCTCCAGCACATGCATCACAGTCATCTCATGCAGAGGCACCCTATGAACACCCGGATCAGGAAGTGCATGGTCTTGAAATGTACAAGGAAAGACGTTATGACAAGCTGAGAAAACATGGTGCAACTAATTTCAATGGCACAACAGACCCAGCAGAAGCTGAGACATGGCTGAAAAGGACACAGAGGGTACTGAATATGATGAGATGCACTCCAGAGGAGAAATTTGATTATGCAGTATCTTTGCTTCAAGGCAATGCTTATGAATGGTGGGAGACAGTCCCCGACAGTGATGCACAACCGCCGGTTCTGACATGGAACGATTTCCTTCGGGAATTTCAGAACAATTACATGCCTGAAGCATATAAAGATGAGAAAAGGAAGGAGTTCCTGAATCTGAGACAGGGTAACATGTCTATTGCTGAGTATGAGGTGCAGTTCAACAGACTTTCCCACTATGCCACCTTCATGGTCTCTACTGAAAGAGACAAATGCAGGAAGTTTGAGGAGGGCCTCAAATATGAGATCAGAAACAGAATCACAACTACTGATCTTGATAGTTATGCCAGACTCAGAGCTGCTGCAATCAGAGCTGAACGGTTAATGAAAGAAGCTGGGGAACAACAAATAAAAAGGCCATCACGTGAGTTCTTTGGTGAGTCTAGCAGAAGGTCAGGAAAAAAAGGTAGATATATGCCTGCACAATCTGGTAACAGAAGTGGGTACTCCAGTTTTAGAGGTCGAGGCATGACTTTTTCTTACCCAGGCAGAGGGCAGAGCCAATATACTGAACAGAGGCCCATATGTACTCATTGTGGTAGACAACATACGGGCGAATGTAGAAGGCTCACAGGAGCATGTTATTTCTGTGGATCGATGGAACACATGTATAGAGATTGTCCAAATAGAGCCAAACTAGCAGAGACTAGTAGAGACAGAGGAGTATCTGAGACTACTGTTGAGGCACCGAGGGTCTACCCTACTAGTGGGACACAAGGCAGAGGAAGAGGCAGGGGCAGGACTGGTACACTGGGCAGAGGAGTGACCAGATCTGAAGGTCAGAGTTCTAGACCCCCTACTCAGGCCAGGGTGTTTGCTATGACTAGACAAGAGGCAGTGGATGCTCCCGAAGTAGTCACTGGTAATATTTATATTTCTGAAATATTAGCATATGCATTGATTGACCCAGGCTCCACTCATTCATTTATATCATTGCATATGGCATCTAAACTACGTCAAATGCATGAGCCTTTGGGGATTGACATAAATGTGAGCACTCCATTGGGAACAGTGGTAGTTGTGAATAATGTCTGTCGTGATTGCCTGATATGCATTGACAGAGCTGAGTTAATAGCTGATTTGATTTTATTGCCAATATATGAATTTGATGTGATACTGGGAATGGACTGGTTAACTAGACATCATGCAATAGTGAATTGCTTTACTAAGGAAGTAATTTTGGAATCACCAAACCAGCCAAGGGTAGTATTTCTAGGTGAAAGAAAACTTGTGCCTACATGTCTAGTTTCAGCAGTAAAGGCATTTCGAATTATCAAAGGGGGATGTGAAGCATATTTGGCATATGTGACTGATATTAGAACCACTGATAGCTTGCTTGAAAATATACCAGTGGTAAGGGAATTTGCTGATGTATTCCCAGATGATCTACCTGGTTTACCACCAGATAGAGAGATAGAATTCACTATTGAACTAGTACCAGGAACAGCACCAATATCAAGGTCACCCTACAGAATGGCCCCAGTTGAGTTGAAAGAGCTGAAGGCCCAATTGCAGGAGTTACTTGATAAAGGGTATATCAGACCTAGTGTATCACCATGGGGAGCTCCAGTGTTATTTGTTAAAAAAGAAAGATGGAACAATGAGATTATGTATCGATTACAGACAACTGAATAAAATGACAGTGAAGAACAAATATCCGTTGCCCAGAATAGATGATTTGTTTGACCAGTTGCAAGGAGCCCAAATATTCTCCAAGATCGATTTGAAATCAGGTTATTACCAGCTGAAGGTAGCAGAAGCAGATGTTCCAAAGACTGCCTTTCGAACCAGGTATGGACATTATGAATTTTTAGTAATGCCATTTGGATTGACTAATGCTCCAACTGCATTTATGGCTCAAATGAATAAGGTGTTTCAACCATATCTGGATAGGTTTGTGATAGTATTTATTGATGACATATTGGTGTACTCAAAGAATAGGGGAGAACATGAACAACATTTAAAAATTGTGTTGCAAACCTTAAGGGAGAAACAACTGTATGCCAAATTGAGTAAATGTGAATTCTGGTTAGATCATTTGGTGTTTCTTGGACATGTAGTATCGGGCAAGGGCATAGAAGTAGACCCAAAGAAAATAGAGGCTATGGTAAATTGGGAAGCTCCTAAAAATGTTTCAGAAATGCGTAGTTTTCTGGGTTTAGCTTGATACTATCGCAGGTTTGTTGATGGATTCTCCTTAATTGCTAGCCCTTTGACTAAATTGTTGAGAAAGAATGTGCCTTTCAAGTGGACTCCAGAATGTCAGAGGAGTTTCAATGAACTAAAACACAGGCTAACCTCAGCACCAGTGTTAACCATCCCCACAGGTACAGGTGGGTTTACAATATATAGTGATGCTTCTCACCAAGTCTTGGGATGTGTGTTGATGCAACATGGTAAGGTGATAGCCTATGCATCCAGGCAACTGAGACCACATGAGATCTCATATCCAATGCATGATTTAGAATTGGCTGCAGTTGTATTTGCATTGAAGATTTGGAGGCATTATCTGTATGGTGAGACATTCCAGATCTTCACAGACCATAAAAGCTTAGGTTATTTGTTGACCCAGAAAGAATTAAACATGAGGCAGAGACGATGGTTAGAACTATTGAAAGATTATGATTGTACAATCGAATACCATCCAGGAAAAGCCAATGTGGTGGCAGATGCATTGAGCAGGAAGGCCAGTAGCAGTGTAGCTCATTTACAAACATCCTCTTTTCCATATTTGATTCAATTACGATCTATGAATGTCGAATTAAATATGCATGATAGAGGATCATTGATTGCTACTCTTCAAGTCAGACCTATACTAAAGGAGAGAATCAAAGAAGCACAAAACAAAGATCCTCAATTGTGTGAGAAAATTGAATCAGTAAGGCAGGGAAACAGTAAAGATTTTCATTTGCAGAATGATACACTGATGTTAAAGTCACGCATATGTGTTCCAGACACTGAGAACTTACATCAGGAAATTATGGAAGAGGCACACAATGCACCCTACGCAATGCACCCAGGGATGACAAAGATGTATCACAGTTTAAGGCCTCATTACTGGTGGCCAAGAATGAAGAAAGACATAGCAGAATATGTTTCCAAATGCTTGACATGTCAGCAGATTAAAATTGAACATCAGGCACCAGTTGGAAAATTACATCCATTGCCAGTGCCAGAATGGAAATGGGAGAAAATAACGATGGATTTTGTCTATGGATTGCCAAGAACTCCACGAAAAAATGATGCAGTATGGGTAATTATTGACAGATTAACCAAGTCAGCACATTTTCTACCTATCAGATGGGGTTGTACACTTGAGAGTTTGGCCAAATTATATGTGAATGAGATAGTCAGATTGCATGGCATTCTAGTGTCCATTGTGTCTGATAGAGATCCACGGTTTACTTCACGTTTTTGGGTGAGTTTACAGAATGCATTGGGAACAAATTTGAACTTTAGCACTGCATTCCACCCACAGACTGACGGACAATCAGAAAGGACTATACAGACATTGGAAGAAATGCTTAGGGCATGTTCTATGGAATTCAGAGGTGCTTGGGATGAATATATAGCATTGATTGAATTTGCTTACAACAACCAGTATCATAGCAGTATCCAGATGGCACCATATGAAGCATTGTATGGCAGAAAGTGCCGAAGCCCTATCATTTGGGATGAAGAAGGAGCACGTGCATTAGAAGGGCCAGAGCTAGTGCAAGACACAGTGGATAAGATCAAGGTTGTCAAGAACAAGCTAAAGGCAACACAGGATAGGCAGAAAAGTTATGTTGATCAGCATTGAAGGGAGATGGAATACGAGTTGGGTGAGAAGGTATTTCTTCGTGTATCTCCATGGAAAGGGATAATTCGATTTGGCCAGAAGGGTAAATTGAGCCCAAGATACATAGGGCCTTATGAAATTCTTGAGAAGATTGGTCCATTGGCTTATAGATTGGCTTTACCACCAGAGATGGCTCAGATACATAATGTGTTTCATGTGAGCATGCTTAGAAGATACAGGTCAGATCCTACACATGTACTTAAAGATCAAGCCATCGAGATTGCAGAGGACATGAGTTATATAGAAGAACTAATGGAAATCATCGGATACAAGACTAAACAATTGAGAAACAGAGAAATACCTTTAGTTAAGGTATTATGGAGAAACCATTCAAAAGAAGAGGCAACATGGGAAACGGAAGAGAATATGAAAAAGCAATATCCAAACCTATTTTCAGGTATTAAATTTCGAGGACGAAATTTTTAAAAGGAGGGGAGAATTGTAACATCCTCGACTTCCCACATATTCATTATTACATGCATTTTATTTTGACATATGCATTTGAATATAATTCAATTGAACACATGCATTTCATACGTATTTTCGTAGGATCAAGTTTATGACACGCACTAGCTACGTGTCCTAGTACATTGCAATTGTATTGAGTCACACATGTGTATTTATAATCTAAATGAGGATAAAAAGTATTAAAAAATAAATGAAATAAGGTGACTAAATTAAAGTAAGCAAAATGACTAGATTGAGATTAAATTGCATATTATGTTGATTTGTATAATAATAATAAAAAAATAAAATAAAAAAATAAAAGTCAGAAAAATAAATAAATAAATAAATAAATAAAAAGAAGGAAAAAGGGGACGGATGAAACAAAGAAAAGGAAGATAAGGTGGTGGGTGGTGGCTTTTAACTTATTAGGCAGCCACCTTATCACTTCCCTTCCTCATCTTCTTCTTCTTCTTCTTCTTTGCTTCATTCCTTCCATTTCTTTTCAAGTTTCAGCCACCATTTCTTCCTTCTTTCACTCCAAAAATTGCAGGAACAAGATTAGCCAAGAGTGATTATAGGTGAGTAAACATTTATTCTTGTGTTAAGCTTGATTTTGGTGTTTAGGGTTCATTAATAGGCAGTATATTGTTCCATAGTTTTGATGATCTTAGAGATCGAATCTGAAAGAGATTAAAACACAAACGTTGTTCATTTATGTCTTAGATTTATGGATATGTGAATATATTTACAAGATGTTGTGTATATAATGAGATATCCTCTTCGTACTGAAACTGGTCAGGGTGTGAACCCTAACCAAGTTAGCTACTGTGTTACTTGATTTCGAATATGTTAAAGCCATTATTTGAAGTATCTAAAAACATAAAAGTTGTAGATATATGTGTTATGTATCTTTATACCAAATTTCAGGTTCATATGTCTTGTAAATTGTGATTTATGGTAAAGGGAACCATGACTGTTCCATGGTTTGAACTGCCTATTAAGTGCCCTGGGCAGTTCCAGAAACTTTTTTGTCTAATTTGAGCTCCTTAGAGCTAGATTCAGTAACTTATCAAAACATGAAAGTTATAGGTATATGTCTTAGCTAAATTTTGGTACTACTTTCAGCTTAAAATGTTATGTATAGAGTAAGTTATGGCCTTTAGAAGTCATACTGGTCCGGAAGCCAATTCTGTTCTGGACCAGTGAAATGTTGCTTATAATTTGAAGACCTTAGAGGCATAATTGATAAAAGTTGTGAACATGAAAAATGTTCCATTTGAACCCATATAAGTGTATGCCAAGTTTCATTATAATCTCATTTACAGATTGTAAGATATGGACTACCCAAATTGGTACCCTGAAACTGCCAAAGGGCAGAAACAGGGCAGGAAACAGAACACTCTTAGAAATTCCACCAAAAATTGTACAATGATCCAATTGGTCTGATATTTTAATATGTTTCATGATTATGTGTTATTTTGAATTAGGAACAAGAATCAGATTAATTGGTCAACTATAGGAAAGTTATAGGCTTAACAGTCCCATAAGGTCACACTGCCCCATAGGAAAAAGCCTAGCTATGTATATGCATTATGCATATTAATTTGTTTAAGCCGCATTAAGTCTCCCTAATCATGAGTTAATCCATTATATTTTCATGTTAGGCTCACAACATATTGGAGACCCACAAGGAGCAGATAGACAATAAGTAAGAGTCGGGATCAAAGGAGAACGGTGAGTCTAATTATCGATTGAATTCTTAGTGCAAATGAATGTTGCTTGCTATGTGATTCATATGATTGTCATGATTGTTCTTGATAATATGATGATGGACAATATGTGACGTTTGTGGTTTGACATATGATTGTCATGATTGTCCTTGATAATATGATGATGGACAATATGTGACGTTTGTGGTTTGACATATGATTGTCATGATTGTCCTTGATAATATGATGATGGGCAATATGTGGCGTTTGTGATACGTATAAATGGTATACTTGTGGTATATTTGAGGTATATGTTTGACATATGTGATATATATACATGGTATATGTATAGTATATGCAAGGTATATGCGTGGCATATGAGGCATATATGTGGTATATGTATGTTATATGTGATAAGATGCAATGGTTCATAAATGCTTAGTACAAATGCATATGCATATGGACTTAAAAGGCGTTGTGACTAGTTAATCAATATTGCAAAGCAAAAGAAGAGGCCTATGGCCCAACAAATGTGCAAATGAAACAAATGATCAAGCTAGCTAGCAAATGCAAATACAATTGCAAATGCAAATGTTCACATGGCAAATGTTCACATGGATACCCGGGGCAATGTCTGTTTAACTTGGTCACAACAAAATGAAATAAGCAAAGCATTTGCATACATAAAGAGTAATGATTATATGTTTCAACTTTATTGATACTTATATGATACTGATGAATGGAATAGAATACCTGATATATATTGGATTTGTGATTTATTACTATGAGTTGTTTGGTACTTTAGAGCTCATTGGATGATTATTCTCACTGAGCCGCAACTCATCAATTTGCGTCATTTTTCAGGTAAAGAAAAGTGATAGCTCATTTTGAGTAGTGTATAGAAGACATGGAGCACAGGTCATTGGCCGAGCCTCATCACTCTCTCTCCTTGCATTCCACACAAGCATAAAAATATGTCATCTGTATTTTGGACTTATATGTTGAATACGTATAGTCATTTTGGAATGAGTCTAAATATGTATAAATGAAATCAACTCGGAAATACTTATGTGTAAAGTTTATATTTTGATATATGTGATATATCGTATTGTGGTTTTAATGTTGACTTGAAAAGTCATTTAGTAATTTGACAGGATATAAGACTTGTAAAGTCGTTAGTTGATTTTACAGGATATGATATGAAAAAAAAAAAAATTTTACTACTATTGTTAACAGGGTATTTTGCCTTTTCAGTATGCAGTATGTGACTATTTGATACAGGGATAGGTTATACTTAAATGCATAAGAGGTGTGATGTTACACCTAACTTATTGTTTATCCACTCCTTGTGGGTCTCCAATATGTTGCGAGCCTAATATAAAAACATAATCGATTAACCCATGATTAGGGAGACTTAATGTGGGTTAAACAAATTAATATGCACTGTTCATATCAATAGTTAAGATTTTTCCTATGAGGCAGTGTGACCATATAGGACTATTTAGACTATAACATTTTCTATACTTGACCAATTAATATGATTCCTATTCCTAATTAAAAATAACATATAATTATAGAACATATTAAAATTTCAGACCAATTGGATCATTGTACAATAGTTTTTGGAATTTCTAAGTGTGTTCTGTTTTCTACCTTGTTTCCTGCCTTTAGGCAGTTTTAGGGTATCCATTTTGGTTCATCATACCTTATAATA
This sequence comes from Triadica sebifera, assembly GCA_023653625.1. NCBI lineage: Eukaryota > Viridiplantae > Streptophyta > Magnoliopsida > Malpighiales > Euphorbiaceae > Triadica > Triadica sebifera. Next base: position 8,752,119 of record CM042898.1, on the reverse strand, counting down.
TATAAGTCCTATTTTAATGAAAATGTACAAAAACTTATATGGGTTCACATGGAACATTTTTTATGTTTTAAACTTTTATCAATTATGTCTCTAAGGTCTTCAAATTATAACAAACATGTTACTGGTCCAGAATAAAATTGGCTTCCGGAACATTATGACTTAAAAAGGACATACCTTAGTATATCCATAACCAATTAGGCTGAAATTAGTACCAACATTTAGCTAAGACATATACCTATAACTTTACAGTTTTCACCAGTTACCGAATCTGGCTCTAACAAGCTCCAATGGGCCAAACAATTTGCTGGATCTGCCTAGGGCACTAAGTAAGCAATTTAAACTATGGAATAGTAATGGTTCCATTCACCATAACTCAAAATTTACAAGGGCTATGAACCTACCATTTGGTATATAGATACAAAACACATATACATACAACTTTTATGTTTTATGATACTTCAAATAATGGCTTTAACATATTCGAAATCAAAGAACACAGTAGCTAACTTGGTTAGGGTTCACACCCTAACCAGTTTCAGTAGAGAGAGGATTTATGTTCCTATACACCTAATCATGAAAATCCATTTACAAATAAATCAATATAATACATAAAGGAACAACATTTGTGTTTTAAACTTTTCCAGAATCAATTTCAATGTTCATCAAAATCGGGTTGCAAATCAGTGCCTATTAATGAACCTAAGCAACTCAAATCAACACTATAGCAATAAGAATTTATTATTTACCAAGAAATATCTTGCAAGGGATAAATTTGCTACAAAAACTAGGTGAAACAAGGAAGAATTGAGTTCTAGAATGGAGGAAGATGAAGAAGAAAATGGGGCTGAAGTGAGGAGGCAGAAATGGGGAAGAAAGATGAAGATAAAGCCAACTTGTGTTTTGTCCTTTTCTCTTCTTCTCTTTTTCTCTTCTTCTCTTCTCTTTTCTCTTCTCATTTCTCTTTTCTCTTCTCTTATATTTTTCTTTTGTTTCATTTTCATTTTATTTTATATTGTTATTATTATTATTTACATATATTTATAATTCCACTAATTCACACAATAATACAAATTAATCATTTGGCCCGATTTAACTAAATTAACAATGTAAATGTTTAATAATCTTAATTTATTCATTTTTCTTACTTTAATTTAGTCACCTTATTCAATTTATTTCTAATGCTTTGTTATCATCATTTAGGTTATAAGGATACACATGTGACTCGATACAATTGCCAAATACTAGGACACGTAGCTAGTGCATGCCATGAACTTGTTTCTAAGAAAATACGTATGAAATGCACGTGTTCAATTGAATTGTATGAAAGATGCTTATGTTCAATGAAACGCATGTGGGCAAGGTTAAGAATGTTACATTTCTAATCCTCACATTGTACCCTAATGGGTTAGTCACAAGAATCTCAAATTCTAAAGCTTCTAGTTCTAAACCCTCTTAACCCGGTTGTGGTGTGCATATGTATGAATGCATCAATCCAGGATTTATCAATGCATGTATGTCATAGCCAAATAGAAAAAATTACCAACTATGATATCGGGTGCATCCTACTCCTTTTAGCCTCACATGGCATATGCCTTAGCTAGAATAGCCCTACTATCCTCAGGCCTCTTAACAATCTCTGATTTAAACTGGTTAGGTCTTGCTCAACCACATCTACCTTATCCTCTACCTTGGCCTCTACCTTGCCCAAAAAATTGTATTTGAACTAGCACAACACTCCCTGAACCACTACCAAATTATAATAGAGGGCAATCCCTCCTCAAATGATCTTTGGAGCCACATCTCAAATAGGCTCCTATCGTCCACCAACATTCTCTTGCATGAGGATGACTGTAGTACTGATATAAGAGTAAGGGTACAAATTTATGTGATGTCTGTGTCAGCAAACTTTCAACCAAAGAAACAGATCTCGCAAGCTATCCATGCCTAAATAAAGGACTGCTAGAACCCTCATCCTACAATCAGCAACTGAAAGATCTGTCTCTCTTACCACAAGATGGTTTTCCACTTAATTGTGGCATGGGTCTTCAAAACCCTTTATTTTGTACTAGTTGTTGTCCTACCAAAACTCTTTTAATTTTTCTAGCATATGCTACTAAACTGAGGAAGTTGATCATATGTAAATCTAAGACATGTAGCTTAATCGGGTCGCTCAACCATTCTTAAACCTTTAACATTTATCAATCTCTTTGGACACAATGCCACCAGCATACTTGTAGAGATGTGTGAAATCTCTCTCATACTCTGACACTGTCATATCCCCCTACTTCAATGTCAAAAATTCTCTCTTCTTATCATCGGTATAGATAAGGGAAATATACTACTTCTTAAACTTTTCCAAAAAGAACTCCAAAGTCAAGGGATCATGTAACATCCTCAACTTCCTACATATGTATTTATAGAGGCATATCATTTGAACATATGCATTTAGTATGTATTTCACTTGATCACTTGCATTCTATATGTATTGTTAAAGGAACTAGTTCATGACACGCACTAGTTACATGTCCTAGTATTTGACAATTGTGTTGAATTGCATGTGTTCATTTTATAATTTAGTTGGAAATGACATGAAATTGGAATTTGTGTGAATAAATTATTAGATCAAATTAATGAATAAAAATGAAAAGAAACAAAAAAAAGGAAGGAAAAAAAATAAAAGAGGGAAGATGACAAAAGAGAGGAGGTGGGAGGTGGACCTTATCTTCCTTCTCACCATTCTATCTCCCTCACTTATGATTTGTTTCTTCTCCTTCTTCCACCATTTCAGCCTTTTTTTATTCCTTATTTCACTTAAGTTTTGCAGTAAATTGATCCCTTTCAAGTTCGTTCTTGGTAAGTAATATTCTCTCCATTGTTCTAGTGATGTTTAAGTTGTTAGGATTAAGTTGAAGCAATGTTTTGCACCCCAATTTTGATACTAATAGAAACTAATTCTAGAAGAGTTGAAAACATGAAAGCAATTCCTTTATGCTTAAGATTTATGGATATATAAATATGTTTTCAAGATTTGGTGTATATTAAAATATATTAGTATCTTATTTGAACTGGTCAGGGTGTGAACCCTTGCTGCATTAGCTACTGTATTCGTCAGTTTTGAATATGAAAGAGATTGCATTTTAGGAAGCCAAAAACATTAAAGTTGTAGATATATGTGTTATTTATATTTGTACCAAATTTCAGGTTCATATGTCTTGTGGATGTTGAGTTATAGCAAATTAGTGCCCTGGGCAAACCTATAAATATTTTTGGCCATTTTCATCTCCTTAGAGATGGATTCTGTAAATTATCAAAACATGAAAGTTATAGTCTTCTGTCCTAGCTAAATATTTGTATGAATATCACCTTAATATATTATGTATAGAGTGAGATACGACCTTCACAATCTATACTATTCCGGAAGCCAACTCTGTTTTAGACCAGTGAACTGTTTCTTATAATTTGAGGACCATAGAGACATAAATGATAAAAGTTGAAACATAAAAAATGTTAGATTTGAACCTGTCTAAGTTTATACAAAGTTTAATTATAATATGAGTTACATATTGTAAGATATTAAGGCCTAAAGTTGGTACCCTAAAACTGCCAAAAGAATGAAACAAGGCAGAAAATAAAATACAATTGGAAATTCTCCCAAAAATTGTACAATGCTCCAATGTCTTTGAAATTTGAGTATGTTATATAATTATATGTTAATTTTAATTAGGAATAAGAATCACATAAATGGGACATTTCTAGAAAACTTTATTGGCTAATTAGTCTCATAAGGTTACATTGCTCCATAGGAAAAACCCTAACTATGTATATGAACTATGCACATTAATTTGTTTAAACGACATTAAGTTTATTTAGTCATAAATTAATCAATTACATTTCTATATTAGGCATACAAAAAATTGTAGACCCACAAGGAGGGGATATACCATAAGTTAAAGGTCAGAATCAAAGGAGAAAGGTGAATTTAATTATCAAATGATTTCTTTAGTGCATATGGACATTGCTTGCTATATGAAAATGTGAATTGACTTATGATTATGTGATTAATATGATTGCCCTAATTTGACCTTGATAATGAGATGATGGATAATTTTGTGACATATGTGGTACATATATGTGTGGTATATTTGAGATATATGTTTGGCATACATGATATATGTTTATGTATAGCATATGTGAAGTATATGTGTGGCATATGTGGTATATATGTGATATATAAATGGTATATGTGATAAAGATACAATGGTTGATGAATGCTTAGTTACAAATGCATATGCATATGGACTAAAAAGGCATTGTGACTAGTTAATCAATATTGTAAAGCAAAAGAAGATCCCTATGGCCCAACAAATGTGCAAATGAAACAAATAATCAAGTTAGCTAGAAAATGCAAATGTGTTATTTGTATAATGGACTTATATGTTTGAACATGTATAGTCACTTTGGATTAGTTTTAAAATGTTTAAATGGAAGCAACTTGTAGTCCTTCGAATGTAAAGTTTAAGTTTTAATAGATGTGATATTGTAGGGTTTTGAAGAATGAATCATATTCATAAACGCAGCGAAAAATAAAATTTTTCAAAACCCAAAACAAAAGATCATACTTGTACCATTGAAACTAATTTATATAAATGTAAATGTTAAAAATTATACCTTGTAATTTTTATTTGTTCTTCAAATCTTCACTTTGTTCGGTTGTAGCAAACCACAACAATCCACACTAGGATGTCTCTAATGATAATCCACGTGAAGAATGAAGAAGAAACTATCAAGAGAAATGGTTTGAACAAATTCAAAGTGCTAGCTTTGAAAGTGTTCTTGAGAGAATTTTTGTTGTCTTAAAAATATTTTTTTTCATAAAAAATATTTTCATGTCTATTTTCTGCCATTTGATGTCTTTTCTATTTGAATCAAATTCAAACAATAAGATCAAAAGTCAAAATGGAGAAAATGGAAACTAATGAATAGTAATTGGCCATAATTGGCCTAATTATGGCCAAAAACAGCCGTTGGCCAATGGATGGGAAGGCAGCAGGTGCGCTGGGCTTGCTGCAGGCTGCTGCTGGGTAGCCCAGTTGGGCCTACCTAGCCCGTGTAGACCCTTGACACTCCCGAATGATTTTTTTGGTGCGATCGCATTGCGATCTATCCTAAAATAATTCTCTCATATTTTGGATCCTATCCAAGACCAATTTACTCATTATCTATATCTTTAATGTGTGTGACCCATTATGTTTCCGGTTATGTTGGCCACTTAAATTAACAATTAATTTCAGCAGGTCGTGAGCGGTACTAGCAATACATCATGACCCCCAATTGATCGGAAAGTCAGTGGTTTGACTATAAACCTTTCCATAGACAATTTTTGTGCAATTATTTCTTTCACCATTCTATACCCCATTTGGTTCAGAGTATGGACATGTGTTAACTCCCACTACACTGACTACATCACGTCTAGTCCAAGTAATGTTAGTTCTTGTCCTTGAGGCTCATTACTCTATTAGATATGTCATTAAAGACTATCTTCATGACATTTCCACTCCGGCCAAAGATTCCTGAGTAATGACCACGACAAGAGGCCATGTGTATACACTCCTTCTATCAAGGGTGGTGAATCCTTTGTTGGTTACCCAATTACCTTCGAATACCTCAAGATGTATCCAATCACCACCCTATGAGCTACCTCTCTGAGGCAACAAGGAATAGTGTCAAAATACAGAACCAATATTCAAGATATCCTTGAGTACATCAAGTCTAAGGATACTTGCACCATTGCTATGATGAGACTATCATTGACATTTGAATAGATTATCCATATGATTGTCTCATAGTTGGTCATCCAATATACTTAGCTACACTTAGCAAGCATTCACATGTTAACTCTAAACAACTCATGTTTATAGATTATGAGATCTACTACTCGATCCAATCAAGGAGTGTAACATGTGCTAGTCTGTCTGGATTAATAATGTCCCATCTCATTAATCCTATGACTAGGGATAATTTTGATACTAACATAATTAATCATGATAAGAGTCTCAATATCATGATTTCATCACGATTTCCTTCATGCTACGTTATGTATCAAGGACTTCATTAATTGATTTAAGATCACTTATCAATTCTTATATCAAATGAACATCAAATTAATGAAAAAACTCTTTATTAATCAAATAAATTTGTACAATAAGTGCTAATGGTGATTGCCTTTAGAGCACTCCTCTAACAAGCTTCCACTTGCACTAAAGCCAATCGCCTTTGTATTTAATTCCATAGGCTAGTACATGAGAATCATATTTCTTTTGGGGTAGTGGCTTAGCTAAAGGATCAACAATATTCTGATCATTGGGCTCTCTTTCAATCTTTACATCATTCCTACCAATGATTTCTCTAATCAAATGGTATCTTCTGAGTACATGTTTGGATCTCTGATGAGACTGTGGCTCCTTTGCTTGTGCAATGGCTCCATTATTATCACAATACAATTGTATTGGATCAATAATGCTGGGAACCACTCCAAGTTCTATGATGAATTTCTTTATCCAAACTGCTTCTTTTGTGTTTCAGAAGCTGCAATGTACTATGCTTCGATTGCGGAATCAGCAGTCATTTCCTGTTTGGAACTCTTCCAACTAACTGTTCCACCATTTAGTGTGAATATATAACCTGACTGAGATTTTGAGTCATCCTTATCAGATTGGAAGCTGGCATCGGTATACCCACTCACAGTAAGATCTATGTCTCCATATACCAAGAATACATCCTTAGTTCTTCTTAAGTACTTAAGGATATTCTTGACAGCCACCCAATGACCCTCACTATGGTTCGATTGGTATCTACTCATGACACTCAGAGCATATGATAAATCGGGTCTTATACATATCATAGCATACATGATTGATCCTATAGATGAATCATATGGAATCAAACTCATGAGTGTCCTCTCATCTTGTGTCTTTGGACACAAGACTTTGAGAGAGTAATCCCATTGGTCATGGGAATTTATCCCCTCTTGGACTGCTCCATGATAAACCTCTTTAGCATCTTATCTATGTATGTAGACTTTGAAAGACTAAGCAATCTTTTAGATCTATCTCTATAGATCTTTATCCCTAAAATATACACTGCTTCTCCGAGGTCTTTCATAGATAAATTTTTGGATAACCAAATTTTGACTGATTGTAAGGATGAGACATCATTTTCCATTAACAATATGTCATCTACATATAACACAAGAAATATGATTGCACTCCCACTAACCTTCTTGTAAACACAAGGTTCATCCGGATTTTGTAAGAAACCAAACTATTTGATTGTCTCATCAAACTGAATATTCCAACTCCTTGATGCTTTCTTTAATCCATAAATGGATCTTTGAAGCTTACATACCTTTTTGCCATCTTTGGATATGAAACCTTCTAGTTGTGTCATGTACACATTCTCAATTAGATTTCCATTAAGGAAAGTTGCTTTCATATCCATTTGCCATATTGCATAATCATAATGAGTAGCAATGGCTAGGAGTATCCTTATGGATTTAAGCATAGCTACTGGGCTAAAAGTTTAATCGTAGTCAATTCCTTGTCTTTGATGATAACCTTTAGCAATAAGTCTAGCTTTATAGGTAATCACATTACCATCCATGTCAGTTTTCTTTTTGAAAACCCACTTGCACTCTATAGGCTTTATTCCTTCGGGTGGGTCAACCAAAGTCCATACTTGGTTTTCATACATAGAATCCATTTCTGACTTCATGGCTTGAAGCCATTTGTCAGATTCTAAACTATTCAAAAACTCTTTATAAGCTGTAGGCTCATCATTTTCTATGAGCAATACATCGTTCTGTTCACTAATAAGAAATCCATATCTCTCTAGAACAGTACATATCCTACTTGACCTACGAAGCTCTTGTGCTTCAGAAGGTTGAGCTATTATATCATCTATACGAGCAACAAGCTCGGGTTTAGGCAGATGATCAGCATCTATTTTAGCATCTTGAACTTCCTCAATTTCAATTTTGCTCTCCCTATCTCCATTTAGAAGGAATTCTCTCTCTAAAAAGATAGCATATCTTGAAACAAAAACCTTTTGTTCCAAGGGGTGATAAAATTGATATCCATATGATGCTTTTGGATACCCCACAAACAGTCATCGGTCAGACTTAGCTTCTAGCTTATCTGACATTGTCCGCTTCACATAAGCAGGACAACCCCAAATTCTCATGTAAGAAAATGTGGGCCTCTTGTTATACCATATCTCATATGGAGTAACATCAACTTACTTCGAAAGAACTCCATTTAATATATAAATGGCGGTCTCTACTGTATAACCCCAAAACGATTTAGGCAATTCCGCAAAACTCATCATAGACCTTACCATGTCTAACAAGGTTCGGTTTCTTCTTTTAGCCACACCATTGTGTTGTGGCGTGTAAGGTGGAGTCCATTGAGATAAAATCCCATTATCCCTAAGATAATCTAGAAACTCTTGGCTCAAGTATTCACCTCCTTGATCTGATCGAAGTGTTTTAATACTTTTTCCAAGTTGTTTCTCTACTTCATTTCTGAATTCTTTGAACTTTTCAAAAGCTTCAGATTTGTATCTCATAAGATACAAGTAGCCATATCGTGAGTAGTCATCGATAAAAGTAATGAAGTAGATGAAACCACCTCTAGTGTGTGTAGACATTGGACCACATACATCTGAATGTATTAAGTCTAAAAGTCCATTAGCACGTTCACCCTTTTCCTTAAAGGGTAATTTAGTCAACTTGCCTAATAAACAAGATTCACATGTGTCATATGATTCATAATCAAATGACCCCAAACTACCACTTTTGTGTAGCTTAGCCATGCATTTCTCACTTATATGACCAAGACGACAATGCCATAAATAAGATGATTTCAACATATCTTGTTTTTGCCTTTTATTATCATTGATGTTTAAAATTTGACTGGAGATGATTTCAATACTTAATTCATGGTCCATCACAAATCCCAAGGTGGCCAACCTCTCAATATAGTCATTCATCTTCAATGCATATTGCACTGAAGATGTCCCCTCAACCATCTTAGTGCGGAAGAGCAACTTTGAAGTTTTGAACCTTTCAGAACATGCTTGGTCATCAAAAAGCTCTCTTAGATGGTATACTATGGAATTATCATCCATAGCCTTATGCTGCTTTTGCAACTCAGCTGACATAATAACAGCATAATGCAGCTTGCCATCTCACTATCATCGAGATGCTTTTGTTATGCCTTCTGAACATCTTCAGAAGCATTAGCAGCAGAGGGATTAGGGAGTGCCTCATCTAGGACATAGCCAATCTTTTTGGATTTGAGAACAATTCTCAGATTCCTTAGCCAATCCAAAAATTTGGGCCCAATCAATTTATTTGATTCCATTAGTGATCGCAAATTCACACTTCTCATGATGATGATTCTAGCAACCTAGATGTAAAATATAACATGTTAGAATGTACATAAAATGCATGTTTATTAGGTCTTTAATAAATCGCATTATGGCTCCCACTATTTTATTGCGAATCCATAGCCCTCACTATGAACCCGAGAGAAGTTATAGGGAAGTTCTCCTAGTGGGTCGATATCCAACTAGCTAAGAATAACCTTGACGCAACTCAACAAGTTATCCTTAGTTTGGTTGGTAGGTATCTAATCCATACCAATTGCATTATTCATGCAACTATCGAATCTTGTGCTATCAACTTATTGACATGTGCATATACATTGGGATATCGACTCTTGATATGTGTACATCTCATGTATACAACCCAACGTCACCTCCAATACACATTAACCTTGGCGCAAATCCAACAAGTTAATAATATCGGTTAAGTCTAACCCATTAATCATGAAATATAATTTCAATGGATTGAACATATTCTTATAGAGTGAGCTTGAGGCAACTCAACAACCCTGACTCATGAAGAACTCTGGTTCTCCCCATATTAATGGAAGGTGTAAGACTTAATTGTTTATTTAGTGAGGGATTTCTTTGTTAAGTCTCATCAAGTTATTATTTCATGTTTTTATATATCATACATTCATCACATTGATATATAAAGATAGTTACATTAACTATATGGCATGATTATGGACATACTAAAGTCAATCTCTTGAGCCAAAAAGAAATTGACTAGGTCTTACCTAGGTATATGCATGAATTTACAACCCAAAATAGAAATCAAATTTCTATTTCTAAGTCTTCTTGTTTATGGTACCATCTCCTTTGCTTCTTGCTCCTTTGTATCTTCATTCTATCCTAATCCTATGTAATCTAATTACATATTTCAAATTATAGAAAACCTCAATTTCATTTGAGGGGAGTAAGAAGAGAAGAGAAATACATAAGAAAGAAAAAGATGTAGGGACACGCAGTCCCTATTTACCATAAAATAATATAATTTCATGCATGCTCAATCACATTGGGCCTAAGTCCATAATCATCCATCATTCCTTTTCATACACCCCTAACATGCATTCTCTAATGCACAAAATAAAAATCACAATTTTGGATTTTAATTTGTAAATCGATTCAACACTTGAATCGAAATTGCCATATGTTAGCTAATTCAATTTTCTATGTCATTTTAAAGTGGAATTTAATATTTAATGAAATTAAATGAAATTCCATATTTCCAGAAATAATTCAAAATTAATTCTCCTTAAAATCAGAATATTATGATGTTAAAATTAAACAATTTAATTTTAATATACATATCAATTCCTAGTCAAAAATTCTAAAAATTTCCATTACATCAAATCACCATTCTAATTATCTTTAGGTCAGCTCAAGTTTATCAAAATATTTTTGGCACAAGCCAAAATTACTAAGACAAACGGACCAACACACATAAATGCTCAAAATGACTAATTCGATATCTAGTATTTTTTAAAATTTCAAATGCTTGCAAAATAATTTTGGCATGAATCTAACATCAAAATAACATATTTTTAATCACATAAAAATTATTGTAAAGTGCTGAAAATAAAATAAACATATACAAAAAAATCAAACAAAACAGCCCCACCAGGTAAGCTATAACAGTCCCGTTTTGTGTTTGTTTGCAAAATTAATTAAAATAATTTTTGATTAATTATTAGACACTTTCAGAGCATAAACATATTCTCAATATGTCTAAATAATGTTTTCCTAATTAAATTACAAGAAAAATGCAACCATCCCCATCAATTAAGCCAAACAACAACACATGTTCATAAACAAGGCAATTTTAGGCATTTTTGAAATAAATCCGAAATTAATTATTTGAATCACATTCAAATTATTTTTCAATCAAAATAATCATTCTTAATCATCCCATGATCAGATTAAAGAAAGCAAAATGTGTAAATTATATGTTACAAATTCATTTCAATTTTTCAAAACCTATTGATCCAAAATCATGCAATCCCATTGCACTTTCAATTAAAATTATTTTAATGGATACAAGGAGGCTCTGCTACAAATGTAAGGTTTTGAAGAATGAATTATATCCATAAACGCAGTGAAAAATAAAATTTTTCAAAACCCAAAACAAAAGATCGATATCTTCAATGCGTGTGACCCATTTGGTTCCCGGTTATGTTGGCCCTTTAAATTAACAATTAATTTAAGCAGGTCATAAGTGGTATCTAGCAACACATCATGACTCCCAATTGACCGGAAAGTCAGTGATTTGATTACAAACCTTTCCATAGACAATTAATGTACAATTATTCCTTTCACCATTCTATACCCCACTCGGTTCAGAGTATGGACATGTGTCAACTCCCACTAGACTGAATACATCATGTCTAGTCCAAGTAATGTTAGTTCTTTTCCTTGAGGCTCATTACTCTATTAGATATGTCATTGAAGACTATCTTTATGACATTTCCACTCCGGCCAGAGATTCTTGAGTAATGACCACGACAAGAGGCCATAGGTATACACTCATTCTATCAAGAGTGGTGAATCCTTTATTGGTTACCCAATTACCTTCGAATACCTCAAGCTGTATCCAATCACCACCCTATGAGCTACCTGTCTCAGGCAACAAGGAATAGTGTCAAAATACAGAATCAATATTCAAGATATCCTTGAGTACCTCAAGTCTAAGGATACTTGCACCATTGCTATTATGAGACTATCATTGACATTTGAATAGATTATCCATATGATTGTCTCATAGTTGGTCATCCAATGTACTTAGCTACACTTAGCAAGCATCCACATGTTAACTCTAAACATCTCATGTTAATAGATTATGAGATCTACTACTCGATCCAATCAAAGAGTGTAACATGTGCTAGTCTGTCTGGATTAATAATGTCCCGTCTCATTCATTATATGACTAGGGATAATTTTGATACTAACATAATTACACATGATAAGAATCTCAATATCATGATCTCATCATGATTTCCTTCATGTTATGTTATGTATCAAGGACTTCATTAATTGATTTAAGATCACTTATCAATTCATATATCAAATGACCATCAAATTAATGAAAAAGCCTTTTATTAATCAAATAAATTTGTACAATAAGTGCTAAAGGTGATTGCCTTTAGAGCACTCCTCTAATAGATATATTATATTGTGATGAAAACCTCAATGCTGTCTTGTGAAGTCATTGAATGATATTGTAGGATATGATGAAAAAATTAACTATTATTGTTACAAGATCTTATGTCTTGTTAGTATGACATATGTGATTATTTGATACAGGGGTAGGTTTTACTAAAATGCATATGGTATGATGTTACATTTTTTTGTATAGAGTATGGATAGGTTCCTTGGGGATATGCATATGCATAAGAGCATGACAACATATGCATCATATATGTTGAACATTATGTGGTGACACATTTCTACGAATTTTAAGGCTATTATAGGACATGATTCACTGAGGGAGAGGTCGACGGAAATGCATTCTCATGAGGCATCACCCCATTTACATAGAGATCAATCAACACCTAGAGCTAAGGCTCCAGCACATGCATCACAGTCATCACATGCAAAAGTACCCTATGAAAACCTAGAATAGGAAGTACATGGTCCTGAAATGTACAGGAAAAGAAGTTAAGACAAGCTAAGGAAACAACGTGCAACTGATTTCAATGGCACAACAAACCCAACAGAAGCTGAGACATGGTTGGAAAGGATATAGAGGGTACTGAATATGATGAGATGTACCCCATATGAGAAATTTGATTACGCAGTGTCTTTGCTTGAAAACGATGCCTGTAAATGGTCAGAGACAGTCCCAGATAGTGATGCACAACTGTTAGTTCTGATGTGGAATGATTTCCTCCAGGAATTCCAAAATAATTACATGTTTGAAGAATATAAAGATGAGAAGAGAAAGGAATTCCTAAATCTGAAACAGGGGAACATGTCTATTGCTGAGTATGAGGTGAAGTTCAACAAACTCTCCCACTATGCTACCTTCATGGTCTCTATTAAAAGAGACAAATACAAAAAGTTTGAGGAGGGCCTCATATATGAGATCAGATATAGAATCACAATTGTTGATCTCGATGGCTATACCAGACTCAGAGCTGCTACAATTAAAGCTGAAAGGTTAATGAAAGAAGCTGAAGAACAATAAATTAAAAATGCAGCACATGAATTGTCTAAAGAGTCTAGCAGAAGGCCGGGAAAGAGAGATAGATATATGTCAGCACAGTCTGGTTAGAGAGGTGGATATTCAAGCTCTAAAGGTTGTGCTACAACTTTCTTTTACCTAGGAAAATGGCAGAGCTAATATGCTAACAAAGGTCTACATATACTCATTGTGGTAATCAACATACGAGCAAATGCAGAAGGCTCACAGGAGTGTGTTATTTCTGTGGGTCAATGGAGCACATGTATAGAGACTATCCAGAAAGAGCCAAACTAGCAAAGACCAGTAGAGGTAGAAGAGCATGTGAGACTATGGTTGAGGCACCAAGGGTCTACCCTGCTAGTGGGACACAGGGCAGGGGTAGAATTGGTACAATAGGTAGAGGAGTGGCCAGATTTGAAGGTCAAAGTTCTAGACCCTTTACACAGGCTAAAAGATTTTCCATGACTAGGCAGGAGGTTATTGATGCTCCCGAAGTAGTAACTGGTAATATTTATATTTCTGAAATATTAGCATATGCATTGATTGACCCTGGTTTTACACATTCATTTATATCATTGCATATGGCATCCAAATTGCATCAAACACATGAGCCTTTGGGGATTGATATAAATGTGAGTACTCCATTGGAAACAATAGTTGTTGTAAATAATGTCTGTCGTGATTGCTTAATATGCCTTGATAAAGATGAATTAATAGCTTATTTGATCTTATTAATGCTATATGAATTTAATGTGATACTGGGAATTGAATGGTTAACTAGACATCATGCAATAGTAAATTACTTTACTAAGGAAGTAATTTTAGAATCATCAAACCAGCCAAGTGTTGTATTTTTGGGTGAAATAAAACCCATGCCTATATGTTTAATCTTAGTTGTAAAAGCATTTTGGATGATCAAATGAGGATGTGAGGCATATTTGGCATATGTGACTGATACTAAAACCACTGATAGCTTGCTTGAAAATATACCAGTGGTGAAGGAATTTTCTGATGTATTCCTAGATGATCTACCTGGTTTACCACCAAATAGAGAGATATAATTCACTATTGAACTGGTACCAGGAACAATGCCAATATCAATGTCACCTTACTGAATGGCCCTAATTGAGTTGAAAGAATTGAAGACCCAATTGTAGAAATTGCTTCATAAAGGATATATCAGACTTAGTGTATCACCTTGGGGAGCTCCAGTATTATTTGTTAAAAAGAAAGATGGAACAATGAGATTGTGCATTGATTACATGCAACTAAACAAAATGATAGTGAAGAACAAATATCCATTGTCTATAATTGATGATTTGTTTGACTAGTTGTGAAGAGCCCAAATATTCTCCAAGATTGATTTGAAATCAGGCTATTACTAATGGAAGGTAGCAGAAGCGTGTATGGACATTATGAATTTTTAGTAATGTCATTTGGGTTAACTAATGTTCCGGCTGCATTTATGGCATTAATGAATAAAGTGTTTCAACCATATCTAGATAAGTTTCTGATAGTATTTATTGATGACATATTGGTGTACTCAAAGAATAAGGGAGAACATGAACAATATTTATGAATTGTGTTGCAAACTTAGAAGTAGAAACCACTGTATGCTAAATTGAGTAAATGCAAATTCTGGTTAGATCATTTGGTTTTTCTAGGACATGTGATATCGGGCAAGGGCATAAAGGTATACCGAAAGAAAATAGAGGCCATGGTAAATTGGGAAGCTCCTAAAAATGTTTTAGAAATGCATAGTGTTTTGGGTTTAGCCAGATACTATCACGGATTTATTGATGGATTCTCCTTAATTGCTAGCCCTTTAACTAGATTACTTAGAAAGAATGTGCCTTTCAAATGGGCTCTAAAATGCCAAAGGAGTTTTAAGGAGTTGAAACAAAGGTTAACTTCAACACTAGTGTTAACTATTCCTATGGATACAGGTGGATTTATGGTATATAGTGACACTTCTCACCATGGCTTAAGATGTGTATTAATGCAACATGGTAAGGTGATAGCTTATGCATCCAGACAGTTGATGCCACATGAGATCTCATATCCAGTGCATGATCCAGAATTGGCTGCAGATGTATTTGCATTGAAGATTTGGAGGCATTATCTATATATAAATTATATTATAAATATAAAAAATTATATAAATCACTAATGAAATAAAGCAACAGGACCACCATAGTATTTTGTTTTTAACTCTTCCCAAGGAAAGGGTGGTTATTGAATCATTTACTTATTTAAGCCATAGAAAAGTCACTTAATTTAATCCCTATCACTTTGAAATTTTAAATTTATTAAATTTAATAGTTAATAAATAATTTAAAAAATAACTAATTTAATGGTTAATAACTAATAAAAGAACTTTCTTTTATTCTAGATCTTTAGAGACCATAAAAGTTTGGGTTACTAGATCTTACTCCCCTTGTAGGATCACCAATGATTTGCTCTTTGGGGTGATCTTTTGTCAATCTCCATTCCTTTGGGAGCTCTTGCCTGTTTTTGTCTTGAGCTTGAGGTAGAGAATCATCTTGATCATTTTCTTCTCTTCCATTTTCAAGATCAAGTCTTTCCATGGTACCTACAACATCATCAAGAACACTACATTTCACAAGATCAAGTCTACTAGATTCATCAAAAATAACATGCATAGATTCTTCAACAGTTAATGACTTTTTATTAAATACCCTATATGCTTTACTAGTTGTAGAGTATCGTAAAAAGATACCCTCATCATATTTATAGGTAAATTTTTCATGGTTGTCCTTGGTATTCAATATGAAGCACTTGCATCCAAATACTCTAAAGTATGATATCAAGGGTTTTCTTCCATTCCATAGCTCAAATGAAGTTTTGTTTATGAGAGGTCTTTTGAAAACTCGATTTGAAATATAACAAGCAGTATTTGTGGCTTCTGCCTAAAAGTAAGTTGGTAAACCATACTCATTGAGCATTGTTCGAGCCATTTCAATTAAAGTTTGATTTTTCCTTTCGACTACCCCACTTTGTTAAGGTGTCAAAGGAGATGAAAAATTCTGTGAAATGTCATATTCAAGACAAAAGCTTTCAAAGTTTTCATTTTCAAATTATTTGCCATGGTCACTTCTTATTCTTGAAATGCAATATCCTTTTTCATTTTGAACTCTTCTAGCAAAATTTTTGAAAGTTTCAAAAGCATCACTTTTTTGAGCTAAGAAAATTACCCAAGTAAATCTAGAGTAATCATCTACGATGACAAAGGCATAGTGTTTACCTCCTAACCTTGCAATTCTAGTAGGTCCAAATAAATATAGATGCAGGAGTTGTAGAGGTTTTGAGGTACTTACAATGTTTTTTGATTTGAATGATTACTTGTGTTGCTTCCCTCTTTGGAAAGGTTCACATGTCTTGTCTTTTTCAAATTTGACTTTTGGCAGTCCCTTTACCTGCTCTCCTGTGGTGAGGCTTTGAATTAAGTCCGGCTTTGAATTAAGTCCATGTTTGCATGACCAAGCCTTCTATGCCACAGCCAAGATTCGTCACTAGTAGTCCTAAGACACTTAGAGGAATGGTTAGATATTTTGTGTAAGTCTATTATGTAGGTATTGACATCTCTATTTTCTTTAAATATCTCTTGACAATCAATAGAGGTTACAAGACATTCGTTGGAAGTAAAGGTTACTTTATTTCCTTTATCACATAATTGACTTACACTCAACAAGTTATGTTTCAAACCATCAACAAGTAAGACATCTTTAATAAAAGTAGTACCATTAATACCAATAGAGCCAATGCCAATTACCCTACCCTTAGCAATGTTTCCAAAGGTAACTTTACCTCCATCAATACTCTTCATTTTATTGAAAAGTTCTTTGTCTCCTGTCATATGCCTTGAGCATCCACTGTCTACTAGCCAAGCATTTTTGTTTATTGTGGACTTGAGGCATACCTATAGAATCACAATTTAAGAATGGTTTTTAGGTACCCAAATGAGCTTGGGTCCTTAGGGGTTAGCACATGAAGGTTCCCAATGAGCCTTCCTTATCTTGCAATGTTTATTTATGTGATCAATTTTCATACAATAATTACACTATTTAGGTCTAAAAATGCTTTTTGGTCTTACAATGCTTTTGAATGCCATATTTCTATTAGATTGAGTTTGAGAACAATGGCATGCACAATCATGATTAATTGTATGCTTCTTATACATAAAGGCATGATTACCCTTTTCAGGTTTCTTTCTTAGGCTTACCAATCCTTGATTATTCCTCTTATGTATGGAATATTTAGTGTATTTTGTGCAATTATTCCTTGGTGCTGTTCCAGCAAATGTGGAGATGTGAGTTTCACTTGACTTAACAAAAGTCGTTTTGTAAGAAGATGATGATGTACCCTTAAATCCTAGACCATATCTAATTAAGGGTGGTCTTTGAGACACAATGAGAGTATCTAAGCTCTCATTTCCTTTGTAAAATTTTGAAATGGAGTTTCTAAGTTCCTCAACTTCATTTTTCAAAGTATTGTTCTCTTTATGCAAGGATTTAGTTGAGGGTCTTGAAGAGTATTCATCTAATGACTTTTGAAGAGATTCATTAGATGATTTAAGCTTAAAGTTCTCCTTTTCTAAAGCATCCATTTCGATTTTCAAATTAGAAATGTTATTCTTATAAGTATTGAATTTACTTCTATATTTTTCTAATTCTAGATTCAATACTTCTATTAGGCTTTTCTCATCATCATCATCATATTCACTATTACTATAATTATCACTACTATCATTATTGAAAGAGTATGAGTGAAGTGATCTTACTTTATCCGAGACGTGATCCTCTATAGCCATGAAGCATAGGTTGACCTCTTCACTTTCATTGTCATCTTTTTCACTATAAGAGCTTTTGTCATCCTATATGGCTTTGTGACCTTTCTACCCATTGTCTCTTTGATATTTGCTATTGTGCTTCTTGAGCCTTGGACATTCATAGCACTTTACCTCTTCTTTGCTTCTTTGTGTATCATTAGAAGTCTGTTTGAGGTTTCTTTGCCTGAATTTTCTAGAGTTGCTCATTCTTTTCTTAATGATTCTTTTCAACCTTCTTAGGAGCATAGAAATATCCTCATTTGCATCATCACTCTTTTTTTTCATCCTCAACTGCCTCTTAATATTTTGAAGTAAAGGCTTTTAGTCCTAGAGGCTTTCTTTTTTCTAGCTCTGCTTCAAGCTCTCTATCTCTTTTCACTGCCATTTCATGTGTGAGAAGTTTTCCAATAAGCACATAAGTATTCATGATCCTCATGTCTTCATTTGCCTCTTCTATACCGATAACTCTTGAACCGTAATCTTGAGAGGAAGACTTCTCAGGATTTTGTTATTTACATCTTCCAAGCTCAAGTGCTTCCCAAGTTTTCTCATGCCATTTATGATGGCTAGAAGACGATTGGTCATGTCAGTAATTGACTCATTGGATTTCATCTTGAAGAGCTCATACTCTGAGGTAAGAAGTTGAATCTTCTTAGATTTAACTTGCTTAGTTCTTTCATGATAGTTTTCCAATGTTTTCCACTTGCTGTAAGCTGTTAGGCAGTGTTGTATTCTACCACATTCTTCAATGGATAATGGGCTTGAGAGAATTGTCATTGCCTTCTTATTTTTGAAGTTTGCTCTTCTTTGAGGCTCTGTCCAATCATCTCTTGATAAGATTTCTTCTTCACCATCAACTTCTCTTCTAGTTGGTGGTGTCCATCCTTTTCGAACACTATCCCAGACTTCAATTTCTTCACTATCCAGATATGTCTCCATCCAAAACTTCCAATGAGCATAATTTGCTCCATCAAAGTAGGCTTGAGACTTTGGAATCCTTCATTGGCTATATCTTGATCTTTACTAGCGTTGTTTAGGCTTCAATGCTAGACTTAGCTTTGATACCAATTGTTGTCCAGATATTGAACCAAAAAGGGGGGTTGAATTGGATATTAAAAATTTAACTTTTGAGTACGGAAAGAAATGTTAAGTTTAGTAGGGATAGAACGATATGACACAAGGATTTTTATAGAGGTTCGGGTGTTAACAAACCCTACTCTTCTCCCTAATCTCAATTGGGAGTTTCACTAACACTTTAAGTGTTACAATGGAGTTTTATAAGCTCACTCCCGACTATTATGTTTCTAACAATGGATCACACCTAACCCAGAAATCCCTTATGTTTTAATGGCTCACACAATAAATCAATTCCTTATGTTTTGAAGGCTCACACAAATAACCCTTACAAGTGTTCTACTCTTAACCCCAAAATACCCAAACTCACTTGAGTAGTTGATTACAGAGAGAACCACTTACAAATCTATAATGCTCAGAGAATGATGAGCAAAAATATTTTCATAGAGAATAAATGTTTGTTTTGAAAATATTAAATGCACAAATGGCTTACAACAAGATTTTGATTCGAAGTTTTAGCTATTCTCTTGTCCTGGAATCATAAATGACTTCCATTTATACTTCCATGGAGAATTATAGTCATTTGATTGCATTTAATACGGAAATAGTTGTTGCATCAATTCTTATTTTCGCGCCTGACATGTTTCTCTTTCCTCTTTCACGGTTGTGAGTATGATTGTCACAATCGTGATAGTTCTTCCAAGCCGTGACTTAAGTAGTGACTTTGGCCATGAAGCATTCTGGAAGGATTTGAAGTGTTTGATCATGGGCGCGACATTATATCTTCACGGGCATGAAAAACCTTCCTAGCCATGGTCCAAGTGGTGACTCTGACCGTGAAGCTCTCTGGAAGAATTTGTCATGTCTTATCATGGGCGTGAGTTTCTTTCACAGTCGTGACTGATATGATCATTCACGGTTGCTATCATTCTTCATGGTTGTGAACTTTAAATGTTGGATAGTTGGCGTTAAGCTTCATCACCAGCGTGAGATATAAGGTCACGGACATGAACATGTTATTTCTTCAATTTTTATCTTTTTAAGATTAGTCTTCTATTCTCCATTCTTGCTATCATATTCCATACCCTGTTCAATAAACTTAGAAAACAAGTATGTTAAATACATTATTGCTATTTTATTTGTTAGCATCAAAATGACAGAAATACCCTCAAGTTTCAACAAAGACAAAAATGATAAAAGTTATACATGAAAAATATTCCATTTTAACCTATCTAAGTGTATGCCAATTTTCATTATAATATGTGTTACATATTGTGAGATATAAAAGACCAAAGTTGTTACCCTAAAACTGCCAAAGGGCAGAAAACAAAATACAATTGCAAATTCCCCCAAATATTGTACAATACTCTAATTTCTCAGATATTTGATTATGTTATATATTTATATATTAATTTTAATTAGGAATAAGAATCACATGGACATTTCTAGAAAAATTTATTGGCTAATTTATCTCATAAGGTTACACAGCCTCATAGGAAAAACTCTAACTATGTATATGAACCATACACATTAATTTGTTTAAGTTACATTAAGTTTCTTTAGTCATAAATTAATGAATTACATTTCTATATTAGGCATACAACAAATTGTAGACCCACAAGGAGGGGATATACTATAAGTTAAGGGTCAGAATCAAAGAAGAAATGTGAGTTTAATTATCAAATGATTTCTTTAATGCATATGGACATTGCTTGCTATGTGAAATGTGAATTGACTTATGATTATGTGATTCAGATGATTGCCTGATTTGACTTTAATAATGAGAGGATGGATAATTTTGTGACATATGTGATACATATAAGTGGTATATGTGTGGTATATTTGAGATATATGTTTTCCATACGTGATATATACATGGTTTATGCATAGTATATGTGAAGTATATGTGGTATATATGTAATATATGTATGGTATATGTGATAAAGATACAATAGTTGATGAATTCTTATTTACAAATGCAAATGCATATGGACTAAAAAGGTATTGTTACCAGTTAATCGATATTGTAAAGCAAAAGAAGAGGCCTATGGCCCAACAAATGTGCAAATGAAATAAAGGATTAAACTAGCTAGCAAATTCAAATGTTCACATCGAAACCCGACACAATGTTTGTTTAACTTGGTCACAACAAAATAAAATAAAAAAAGCATGTGCATACGTAAAGAGTAATGAATATATGCTTAGATTTTACTGGTAACTATATGATCTTGATGAATGAAATGGAATACATGATATGCATTGGATTTGTGATTTGTTACTATGAGTGGTTTGGTACTTTAGGGTTTGTTTAATGATTACTCTCACTGAGCCGCAACTCATCAATTTGCATCATTTTTTAGGTAAAGGAAAGTGATAGCTTATTTTGAGTGGCATAGATAAGACATGGAGCACAGGTCACCGGCTGATCCTCATCACTCTCTCTCCTTGCATTCCAATGAGCATGAAAACATGTCATCTATACACTGGAATTATATGTTTAAACATATATAGTCACTCTAGATTAGTTTAAAAATGTACAAATGGAAGCAATTCGTTATACTTAGGATGTAAAGTTTAATTTTTAATAGATGTGATATGTTATATTGTGGTGAAAACCTCAATGTTAACTTGCGAAGTCATTGAATGATAAAGATATGATGAAAAAAATTTACTATTACTATTAACAAGATCTTATGTCCTATTATTATACCATATGTGATTATTTGACACAAGGATATGTTATACTGAAATGCATAAGGTATGATGTTACATCAGGTGCCTCTAAGCTTTGTGATTCTGACCGCCACCAATCATAGATATAACACCCCCTCACCCCAACAACACATGCATGGATAAAGGAGTGCTATGTTGACTTCATCGGTTTAAATATCATCTCATATAAATGGAAAATGGCATATATATATATATATATATATATATAAAGGAAATCATAATAAAGAAACAAAGTACATTTTATATTTGCATAAGTTGAGAGACCCACAGTGTTTAAGTTTGATTGTTTTGCTAGATAGGATCATTGTTAGCTTTATATATTGATCTCGTCATACTCTTCATAATATTTGTGCGAGAGAAACTCTCACATTAAGTTCTAGGCTTAGTGGTACATATAAATAAAGTAATAAACTATATCTTACAACATATGTTGTCATGTACTTATATTATGCACAATTTTTCATGCAATTTCTCATCTCATATGATTATTTGTATTTGATTATACTTAGTTAACATATAAAAATAATTATTAGTTAACATATAAAAATAATTATCCTTATTTATACCCATAACACTTAAGATTGAACAAATAAATTACAAGGACTTCTTTGAAATTTTAGACCTAGATCTTAGCTTTAATATGCAATTTGAATAACTTAATTTTTAGTTTTGTAGCAAAAGATATGTTCATTTAAATGCTAATTGCTCATTAAAAATATTGCCCAAAATTTTCTAGATAGTTTTATGGTCTAGTGTTTATGTCAAAATTATGCATATTTGAAGATAAAATTAGGTTTTATATTTTTCATGAAAAGTTTATTCCCATATCTTAGCTTTTAAACCCAATAAAGAATACGATAATTGGAATTCCATAGCTTAAGTTATAGAAATATATGTACGGAATACTCCATAAATTCCAACAAAGAACACATAATCAACATAACTCAATCTTTACCAAATATCATCTTAAGTCTAAAAAACATGCATCCTCAGAATTTTATCACAAAATACTACTGTTTTACAATCATTTACATGCCAAATGCTCAAATCATGCAATTTGATGATAAAATATAGGCTATTGCCTTAAGTTATGCACTTACCTCTTATTTTGCTTTTCTTCCACTTCTTAGATTGCTTTCTCTTTTCCTTTGTCTCTTTGAGCTTGTTCTTTATCAACTTGTGCTCTTATAAATCATAAAATAATCATAAAAAACCCTTGCATCACCATCTCTTTCAAAAGCCTATACTCTCTCTCCTAAACCTACCGAAGGTTCTGGGGAAGTCAGAATAGGAGAGTACTCATCTTAGGGTGGGCTTACTACTTAGATGCTTTCAACAGTTAT
Source organism: Triadica sebifera (assembly GCA_023653625.1). Classification (NCBI taxonomy): domain Eukaryota; kingdom Viridiplantae; phylum Streptophyta; class Magnoliopsida; order Malpighiales; family Euphorbiaceae; genus Triadica; species Triadica sebifera. Next base: position 8,728,496 of record CM042898.1, on the reverse strand, counting down.
CCACTCCGCACTTGGCTACCCAGCATTTACCGTGGGCACAATAACTGGTACACCAGAAGTGCGTCCTTTCTGGTCCTCTCGTACTAGGGAAAGGTCCTCTCAATGCTCTAACGCCCACACCGGATATGGACAGAACTGTCTCACGACATTCTAAACCCAGCTCATGTACTGCTTTAATGGGCGAACAACCTAACCCTTGGAACATACTACAGCCCCATGTGGCGAAGATTCGACATCAAGGTGCCAAACCTTCCTATCGATGTGAGCTCTTGGGGAAGATCAGCATGTTATCTCTAGAGTAAATTTTATCCATTGAGCGACGGCCTTTCCACTTGGCACCGTCGAATCACTAAGGTCGACTTTCATCCCTGCTCGACGGATGGGTCTTGTAGTCAAGCTCCCTTCTGCCTTTGTACTCGAGGGCCAATCTCCGTCTGGCCCAAGGAAACCTTTGCACACCTCCATTACCTTTTGGGAGGCCTACGCCCTATAGAAACTGTCTACCTGAGACTGTCCCTTGGCCCATAGGTCCTGAAACAAGGTTAAAATTATAGCTCTTCCAGAGTGGTATCTCACTGATGGTTCAGACCCCCCAGAAAGGGGGCCTTCTTCGCCTTCCACCCAAGTTGCGCAGGAAAGGCCCAAAGCCAATCCCAAGGAACAGTGAAGCTTCATAAGGTCTTTCTATCCAGGTGCAGGTAGTCCGCATCTTCATAGACATATCTATTTCACCGAGCCTCAAATCAAAAAATGATTTTAGAATTTGATTGAATCTAAGATAAGAATAATTGGTTTACGTTATGGAAGAAGGGGTGTATATGGAATATTAAGTATTAACTAGTTATATATGAGTTAAAAGATACATCTAATCTGCCCTATTACTGGAGATTTAGATAGGGATTCAAATAAAAAAAAGTCCTTCCTTTTCGTTTGGAACTATGAATTAAATATTGAATAAAGAGATTAAATCAAGAAAGGGTTTAAATTCTGCAATTGTCGCTTCTATGGGTTTTCTTATAATTTGGATATGCTAGTTTGGAGTTAATTTATTAGGAATAGGACTCCATAGTTATGGTTCATTTCCATTAACAATTAACAATTGAAGAAAGGGTCTGACGAATGCAACTCTATAGAACAGCTCCGTTGAGCGATGGCCCTTCTAGTCGGCACCGTCGGATCACTAAGGCTGACTTTCGTCCCTGCTCGAGGGATGGGTCTTGCAGTCAAGCTCCCTTCTACCTTTGCACTTGAGGGCCAATCTTCATCCGGCCTGAGAAAACCTTGACATGCCTCCGTCTCGTTTAGGAATAACCAATTCATGGGGTGGTTGGAGTATCACAAGAGGAACTATAACCAATCCGGGTATTTGGAGTTATGAAGGTGTGGCTAGGGCACATATTGTGTTTTCTGTCTTGTGTTTCTTAGCAGCTATTTGGCATTGGGTGTATTGTGATCTAGAAATATCTTGCGATGAGCGTACAAGAAAACCTTCTTTGGATTTGCCCGAGATCTTTGGAATTCATTTATTTTTTTTCACTTCACACATAAGCTCTAAATGAGCTCAAAACTTTATCTTCCTTTAGAAAAGATTAAAGAAGAGAAGAAAGATACCTTAACTTTACTCTTTTCTCCCTTTAATCAACTTTTTGAAGATTTGTCTCTCCTCCTCTCTTGCTTATTTTCCTTTCTTTTTTCTCCCTCTAACTTCAACAAGCCTTGTAGTGCATGGATATGGCTTTTCCTTTTCTTTTTCTCTCTACTCCCTCTCTTTCCCTTGAAGTATAGGATATTATGCTTAATTAACATACAAATTTCCTTTTCTTATGCTACGGCTGGCTAACCCATCTCTTTGGGTCCAAAATTATATTTAATTAACAATTATCTCATTTGGTCCTCAACTTTTTGGTAAATTACAAATTTACCCTAAAATTGTCTAAATTTTACAATTTATTCCTTTATCTTAAACTAACATTTTTACATTCTTAATATGCTTAATTTAGCATTTTCCATAATTATTTACTATTATTTCATTTTTCTCCAGTAAAAAATCTGAATTTAGACTCTAGTCGAATTGACGCGTCAACTTTGCGATACATGCAACTTGGGACCTAAATTGACGGATATGACATTCTCTCTTCCTTAAAATTAATTTCATCCACAAATATTTGTCCTATTCATTTTGTATTGATCAAATGGAGATATTGCGTTTTCATAGTTTCTTTGCTCTCCCACGTGGCTTCTTCGATAGCATGGTTCCGCCACAATACTTTAACTAAAGGAACTTTCTTGTTTCGGTGAACTTTCTCTTCCCGTGCTAAAATATCCACTACTAAAATATATTATTGTACTTATATTTTTTCAGCTGGAATAACATGAGTCGAATCTGAAATATATCTCCTTAGCATTAAAACATGAAACACATTTTGGATTTTATCCAGCTCTAGCGGAAGAGCTAATTGATATGCCACTGGTCTAATTGTTTTCAAAATCTCATAGGGACCTATGAATCTTAGACTCATCTTTCATTTCCTATCGAATTTCAATGACTTTCTTTCAAGGAAAAACTTTTAAAAAACACTTTATCTCCCTTAGTATACTCTATTTCTCGCCTCTTTAGGTTAGTGTAAGACTTTTATCAATCTTGAGCTTCATTTAGTCTTTCTTTGATAACTCTAACTTTCTCTTTTGTCTATTGTACTAACTCTAGCCCTATCAACTTATTCTCATTTAGCTCTGTCTAACAAATTGGTGTCCTCCACTTCTTTCCATACCTTATATGGAGCCATACCAATACTTGTTTTGTAACACCCCCTTACCCCACTTTCATTCAACAAAGTAAGTGAGTATTATCCGACTAACTGTCATATTAGATTAGCTAAATGAAGTATAAATTTTTTTTTTATGAAAATATTATAGATATACAAAATAAAATTATTATAAGCACAAATATTAAAAATTTTATTTATTTATAAAATACATTAATTTACATTCAAACTATTTCCCTTACATTATAAGTCACATCTATAATACACATTCGATGAAATAAAAACGATAATTTAATTTACAAAGTTTTTAACAAACTATACCAAAAAGAAATCCAAAGCTTTTAGTTGCTTTCGTTTGGATACCCTTCTTTTGACAACTATACTATCTACAGCTACCCTTCTAAAACCTACGTGAGAGGAAACCACCCGTGCTAAGATACTAGCTTAGTGATGCTTCAAGGATAAAAATTTTACATACATGCATTTTCTTACATATTAATTAATCATTTTATAAATAAGGCATAAAATAAGAAAATTATATAAAAACAAATAAATTTCAGCAAACATTTCGTATTTAACAATTTTAATTAATATAACATTACCACAATGACATACTTTGATCTTATTATTATTTTTCATTTTTCTTATGCTCATAACACCTATAACCGAACTAACTAATAGAAATAATGGGGTTGCCATTTCAACTTTCATAATATTGCGTCAAGCACTTTTATAATAATGTCATTACCGGCTTTCATAATATTATTATTATCGGCTTAATAATTTTGCGTCAAACGCATTTATAAATTGTCATTACCGGCTTTCATATTTGGCACCGAGTGCTTTCATTTGTTCATTTGATTTTCCTACACAACCAATACCGTATCTCAATCATAATATTCATTTTCAAAGCTTTTCATGTCTACATAATATTCTAATCCACCTAATATATTTTATACTTTAATTTAGCCAAAATGTACCCAAGTTAGACTTCCTTCTTCATATGTCATGGCTACCCAAAAACCTTATCATAGATCCTAATTTATTTTCTTCAAATCAACACTCAATTCACATTTCACTTATCACCAATTGTGTCGTTTCTATGTTAATTTCAATTTTTCCCAAATTAACTTAACCAAGGCAGCCCCTCATTCCTCCATTAAAGTTACCTTTCTCTAGTTTTTAAGTCATAAAATAATTAACTAACATCAATTATCATTAATTCAAAGTTTAACTACACTTTCATCAACTAGTTGCAAACTTTAAATTTCTAGTTCCAATCTTGCAACATAACCTCAATCTATCAAACTTAATCATATCTATCATCATTATGGGTCTCAAATGGAAGGAAAAAGGTTGAATTTAAGAAGAATAAACTTATCTTAAGTGTTCTCCAAGGTGGGCCGAAATTCCCCCTCAAATTTCTCCCTTTCCTTTTCTTCTTTCTTCCTTCCTTCTTGCTCATTTGCTCCCTTTATGGTAAGAACTATTTAATTCTGATTTTTCCTCTCTCAAAGCTAATTTTTTTTCCTCTCTTTTTCAAGCTTGGATTGAAGCAAAAATGGAGGTTTTGGTGAGCTATGGTGGATAGCCAAGATTGAAAGAAAAGAAGATGAAGATGAGTTAGATTTTTAGGAGGAAGAATGTAGTATTCCTCCCATTTTTTACTTTTATACTATGATTAAAGAGTGGGTTAATTAAAATTAATCATAATCTTCATTGGTTCATTAACTTAATTAATCTTGATTAACATTGAAACTTTGAGAAATTCATTATTTGCCACATATTCCTCCATCTTCACACTTTTTCCTCCAACAATTGCCATAATACCAATTTTGTCCATAGGAAATTTTATATTTTTCTAATTCTAGCACTAATCTTTTTAATTCCCAAATAATAATACCCTTAATTATTTCCCTTATTATTAGTCATTTTTTTATAGGTTCAAATTTAGACTCCGATTGAATCAGCGCACCTCACTACGGTCACGCGAAATCGGGCCTAAATCACTGGATGTTACATGTTTGATGACTGTTATTATAGACAAACTCCAAAAGAGGTAGATATCGATCCAAACTTCCTTCAAACTTGAGCACACAACTTCTCATCATATCCTCTTAGATTGTCCGTGTTAGAGAAGAGCTCTAAAGGCAATCACCTTTATCACTTATTTTACAAATTTATTTGATTAATAAAAGGTTTTTCACTAATTTGACATATGAATTGATAGTGATATTAAATCAATTAATGAAGCCCTTGATACAAAACATAACATGAAGGAAATCATGATAAGATCATGATATTGAGATTCTTATCATGTGTAATTATGTTAGTATCTAAATTATCACTAGTCATAGAGACAGACTAACACATGTTACACTACTTCATTGGATCAAGTAGTAGATCTCATCATATATAAACATGAGATGTGTAAAGTTAACATATGGATGCTTGCTAAGTGTAGCTAAGTACATTGGATGACCTGCTATGAGACAAGCATATGGATAACCTATTCAAATGTCAATGATAGTCTCATCATAGCAATAGTGCAAGTATACTTAGACTTAAGGTACTCAAGGATATCTTGGATACCAATTTTGTATTTTCACACTAATCCTTATTGCCTCAGGGAGGTTGCTCATAGGCTGGTGATTGGATATAACATGAGGTATTTGAAGGTAATTGGATAACTAACAAAGGATTCACCACTCCTAAGAGAAGGAGTGTATACCAATGATCTCTTATCAGGGTCATTACTCGGGAATCTCTAGCTAGAGTGAAAATGTCATAAAGATAGTCTTCAATGATATGTCTAACAGAGTAATGAGCCCTAGGGAGAAGAACTAATATTACTTGGACTAGTCATGACATAGTCAGTCTAATGGGAGTTGACACATGTGCATACTCTAAACCAAGTGGAGTATAGAATGGTAAAAGGAATAATTGCACAAAAATTATCTATGGAAAGGTTTGTAATCAAACTACTGATTTTTTGGTCAATAGGGGACCATAATGTGTTGCTAGATATCAATCATTACTTGCTTAAATTAATTGTTAATTTAATTAGCCAACATAATTGGGAACCTAATGGGTCACACACATTGCAGATGTGAATAATGAATAAAATGGTCTTGGATGGAATCCAAAAATATAAGAGAATTATTTAGGACGAATCACAATAAGATTGTACGAAAAAATCATTCGGAGGGAATGGGGGGTCGGGGGTCATGGGCTCGCTGGCCTAGAAAGTAGCTAGCCTAATTGGCCATAATTGGCCAATTAAGGCTAATTAAGGCCAGTTAAGGCAAAAAGCCCAAAATGCCTCCCCTTGTCTTGTGCACTTTGTACCTATACTACTTTTGGTGTAAAAATATTTTTAAAAGTTTAAAAGTTTGAAAATTGTTTCTGCAAATTAAGAAATTCAAAAAAAAAGAAAAATAATTGTTATTTTTCATATTCTCTCAAATTCAGTACACACCATTGCTAGCACTTTGAGGTGTGTTCAACCATTTTTTGTGTAGTTTTTTCTGATATTTTTGCATGGATTAACATTAGAGATATCTTAAAGTGGATTATTATGGTTTGCAATAACCCAACAAGGTAAAAATTTGAAGCATAAATCAAGAAATTACAAGGTATAATTTCTTACCTTTATATTTTGATAAATTAGTTTTAATGATATAAGCAAGATTCTTGTTTCAGATTTTAAAAATTTTATTTTTTGTTACATTTTATGAATGAAATTTATCGTCAAAACCTAACAGTGGTATCAGAGTCTCCTTATGTCTATTAAAATTAATTTTAATTGAAAGTGCAATGGGATTACACGATTTTGATGGTTTTAGATCAATAGGTTTGAATAATTGAAATTAATTTGTAAAATTTATTTTACACATTTTAATTTCTTTAATATGATCATAGGAGGATTAAGGATGATTATTTTGATCAAAAAATGGATTGAATGTGATTCAAATAATTAGTTTTGGATTTATTTCAAAAATACTGAAAATTGCATTGTTTATAAACATATGTTGTTGTTTGACTTAATTAATGAGCATATTTATATTTTTCTTGTAATTTGATTATGCAAAAATTATTCATACATATTAAGAATGCTTTTAATCCTCTGTAAGTGTCCAATAATTAATTAAAAAATAATTTTGATTAATTTTTCAAATAAACACAAAAGGGTATTGTTTTAACATACCCGGTGGGATTGTTTTATTTGATTTTTTTATATGATTATTTTATTTTCAGCACCTTAAAATAATTTTCATGTAATTAAAAATATATTATTTTTATGTTAGACACATGTCAAAATTATATTTCTCGACTTTAAAATTTTAATAAAAAATTTAGATGTCAAATGAGTCATTCTGAGCATTTAAGTGTGTTGGTTTGTTTGGGCTTGTGATTGTGCCAAAAATATTTTGATGAACTTAAGTTGACCTGAAGATGCTTAGAATGATGGTTTGAAGTTATGAAAATTAATTTTAAATTAATTTAAGTTGAGCAATGGTAATTCTAGTATGACTAGAAATTGGTATGTATATTAAAATTAAATTGTTTGATTATGACATCATAATAATTTGATTTATAGGTGAATTAATTTTGAATTAATTTTGGAAATAGGGAGTCTAATTTAATTTGATTAAATATTAAATTCAACATTGAAATGATATACAAAATTAAATTAACCGAAACAACACAAGTAAGCAATTTCGATTCAAATATTAAATCGATTTTCATATTGAAATCCAAAATTGTCTATTTTATTTTATTTTATGCATTAGAGAATGCATATTAGGGGTGTATGGAAAGGCTTAATAGATGATTGTAGACCTAGGCCCAATGTGACTGAGCATGCATGTATTTGTTTTGTCTTATAGAAAATAGGGTTTGTGTATCCCCATCTCACTATCTTTCTCATGTATTTATCTTCTCATCTTACTCCCCTCAAACGTAAATTAAGGTTTTCTATATTTTGAAATATGTAATTAGATTACATAGGATTAGGATAGAATGGTGATACAAAGGAGCAAGAAGCAAATGAGGTGGTGCCATAAACAAGTAGACTTAGAAATAGGAATTTGATTTCTATTTTGGGTTGTAAACTCATGCATATACCTAGGTAAGACCTAGTCAATTTCCCTTTGGCTCAAGAGATTGATTGTAGTATGTCCATAATCAAGCCATATAGATAATGTAACTATCTTTATATATTCATGTGATGAATGTATGATATATAAAAGCATGCACTAATAACATGATGAGACTTAACAAAGAAATCCCTCTCTAAATAAACAATTAAGTCTTACGTCTTCCATTAATTTGAGAAAAACCAGAGTTCTTCTAGAGTTAGGGTTGTTGAGTTGCCTCAAGCTCACTCTATAAGAATATGTTCAAACAATTGAAATTAGATTTCATTATTAAAGGATTTGACTTAACCGATATCATTACCTTGTTGGATTTTAACCAAGGTTAATGTGCATTAGAGGCAAAGTTGGGTTAATTAGATGTACACATATCAAAAATTGATAGCCCAATGTATGTACACACATCAATTAGTTGATAGAATAAGATTCAATAGTTGCATGAATAATGCAATTAGTATGGATTAGATACCTACCAACCAAACTAATGATGGCTTGTTCAGTTGCGTCAAGGTTATTCTTAGCTAGTTAGATGTAACACCACACCTTATGCATTTGAGTATAACCTATCCCTGTATCAAGTAATCATACATGGCATACTGGAAAGAGAGAATACCCTGTTAACAGTAGTAGTAAAATTTTTTTTCATATCCTGTAATATAATTCAATGACTTTGCAAGTCTCATATCCTATAATATTATTCACTAACTTTGCAAAGTTAACACTGAGGTTTTCACCACAATATAATATATCACATATATCAAAACATAAACTTTACACATAAGTATTTTCGAGTTGATTTCATTTATACATTTTTAGACTCATTCCAAAATGACTATACATATTCAAGCACGTAAATACAAAACACATATGACATATTTTCATGCTTGTATGGAATGCAAGGAGAGAGAGTGATGAGGCTCGGCCAGTGACCTGTGCTCCATGTCTTTTATACGCTACTCAAAATGAGCTATCACTTTTCTTTACCTGAAAAATGATGCAAATTAATGAGTTGCGGCTCAGTGACAATAACCATCCAATGAGCTTTAAAGTACCAAACAACTCATAGTAATAAATCACAATTCCAATATATACCATGTATTCCATTCCATTCATCAATATCATATAATTACACTTTATGTATGCAAATGCTTTGCTTATTTCGTTTTGTTGTGACCAAGTTAAAGAGACATTGCCCCGAGTTACCATGTGAATATTTTCCATGTGAACCTTTGCATTTGCATTTGCTAGCTAGCTTGATCATTTGTTTCATTTGCACATTTGTTGGGCCATAGGCCTCTTCTTTTGCTTTACAATATCGATTAACTAGTCACAGCGCCTTTTTAGCCCATATGCATATGCACTTGTATTTAAGCATTCATCAACCATTGCATCTTTATCATATACAATATACATATATACCTCATATGTCAAGCATATATCTTGCATATACTATACATATACTATGTATATATATCACATTTGCCAAACATATACCTCAAATATACCACAAGTATACCATTTATATATACCACAATGTCACAAATTATCCATCATTGCATTATCAAGGACCAATCATGACAATCACATGAATCACATAGCAAGCAACATTGATTTGCACTAAAGAATTCAATCGATAATTACACTCACCGTTCTCTTTGATTCCGACCCCTAACTTATTGTCTATCTGCTCCTTGTATGTTTCCAATATGTTGCGAGCCTAATATGAAAACATAATCGATTAACTCATGATTAGGGAGACTTAATGTTGCTTAAACAAATTAATATGCATTGTTCATGTCAATAGTTAAGATTTTTCCTATGAGGCAGTGTGACCTTATGGGACTGTTTAGCCTATAACTTTTTCTATAATTGACCAATTAATCGGATTCTTTTTTCTAATTAAAAATAACATATAATTATAGAACATATTCAAATTTCAGACCTATTGGATCATTTTACAATATTTGGTGGAATTTCTAAGACTGTTCTGTTTTCTGCCTTTAGGCAGTTTCAGGGTACTCATTTGGGTTCATCATAACTTATAATATATAAGTCCTATTTTAATGAAACTTTACAGACACTTATATGGGTTCATAAGGAACATGTTGCATGCTTACAACTTTTACCAATTATGTCTCTATGGTCTTCTAAATATACCAAACATTTTACTGGTCCAGAATAGAATTCACTTCCGGAGCATTATGGCTTCCAAAGGCCATATATTAGTCTATACATAACCAATGAAGTTGCAAGTAGTACCAAAATTTAGCTACGACATATACCTATAACTCTCATGTTTTGATCATTTACATAATCTAGCTCTAACAAGCTCAAAGTAGCCAAACAATTTACTGTATCTTCCAAGTGCACTCAATAGGCAGTTCAAACCATGGAACAGTCATGGTTCCATTCACCATAACGCAACATTTACAAGACCTATGTACTTGATATTTGGTAGACAGATACAAAACACATATATCTACATTTTTTATGTTTTGAGAGACTTCAAATAAGGGCATTAACATATTCAAAATCAAACCACAGAGTAGCTAACTTGGTTAGGGTTTACACCCTGACCAGTTTTAGTACGAAGAGCATATCTCTCCCTATACATAACATCTTGCAAAACTGTTTACATATCCACATATCTAAGACATAAAGGAACAATTGTGTTTTACACATTTCCAGAATCAATTTATATTAACATCAAAATCAGGGTACAATGCAGTGCCTTCATATGGAACATGTTTCATGTTTACAACTTTTACCAATTATGTCACTAAGGTCTTCTAAATATACCAAACATTTTACTGGTCCAGAATAGAATTCACTTCCGGAGCAGTATGGTTTCCAAAGGCCATATATTAGTCTATACATAACCAATTAAGTTACAATTTATACCAAAATTTAGCTAAGACATATACCTATAACTCTCATGTTTTGATCATTTACATAATCTAGCTCTAACAAGCTCAAATTAGCCAAACAAGTTATTGTATCTTCCCAGGACACTCAATAGGCAGTTCAAACCATGGAACAGTCATGGTTCCATTCACCATAACTCATCATTTACAAGACCTATGAACTTGAAATTTGGTAGACAGATACAACACACATATATCTACAACTTTTATGTTTTGTGAGACTTCAAATAAGGGCTTTAACATATTCGAAATCAAACCACATAGTAGCTAACTTGGTTAGGGTTTACACCCTGTCCAGTTTCAGTACGAAGAGCATATCTCTCCCTATACATAACATCTTGCAAAACTGTTTACATATCCACATATCTAAGACATAAAGGAACAATTGTGTTTTACACATTTCCAGAATCAATTTATATTAACATCAAAATCGGGGTACAATGCAGTGCCTAATATTGAACCTAAGCAACTCAAATCAACCCTATAGCAATAAGAATTGATTACTTACCAAGAACAACCTTGTAAGGGATCAATTAGCTTCAAAAACTAGGTGAAACAAGGAAGAATTGAAGTCTAAAATGGAGGAAATTGAAGAAGAAAACGGGGCTGAAGTGAGGAGGCAGAAATGGTGAAGAAAGATGAAGATAAAGCCAACTTGTTTTTTGTCATTTTGTCATTTTCTCTTATTCTCTTCTCTTTTCTCTTCTCATTTCTCTTTTCTCTTCTCTCCTATTTCTCTTTTGTGTCATTTTCATTTTATTTTGTCTATATTATTATTATTATTTACATATATTTATAATTCCATTAATTAACACAATAATACAACTTAATCATTTGACCCGATTTAACTAAATTAATAATGTAATTGTTTACTAATCTTAATCTAATCAATTTGCTTACTTTAATTTATACACCTTATTCAATTCATTTCTAATACTTGGTTATCCTCATTTAGGTTATAAGGATACACGTGTGACTCGATATAATTGCCAAATACTAGGACACGTAGCTAGGGCATGCCATGAACTTGTTCCTACAAAAATACGTATGAAATGCACGTGTTCAATTGAATTGTATGCAAGATGCTTATGTTCGATGAAATGCATGTGGGGAAGGTCAAGGATGTTACAATTCTCCCCTCCTTTTAAAAATTTGATCCTCAAAATTAATACCTGAAAACAGGTGTGGATATTGATTTTTCAAATTTTCTTCTGTTTCCCATGTTGCCTCTTCTTGTAAATGGTTACGCCATAATACTTTAACCAAAGGTATTTCTCGATTTCTTAGCTATTTAGTCTTGTATCCAATGATTTGCACTGGTTCCTCAACATAACTCATGTCCTCTGCAATCTCAATGGCTTGTTCTTTAAGTACATGTGTAGGATCTGACCTATATCTTCTAAGCATGCTCACATGAAACACATTATGTATCTGAGCCATCTCGGGTGGTAAAGACAACCTATAAACCAGTGGACCAATCTTCTCAAGAATTTCATAAGGCCCTATATACCTTGGGCTCAATTTACCCTTTTTTCCAAATCGAATTATCCCTTTCTATGGAGACACACGAAGAAATACCTTTTCACCCAACTCGTATTCCATTTCCCTTCCATGCTGATCAACATAACTTTTCTGCCTATCCTGTGCTGCCTTTAGCTTGTTCTTGACAACCCTGATCTTATCCACTGTGTCTTGCACTATCTCTAGCCCTTCTAATGCACGTGCTCCTTCTTCATCCCAAATGATAGGGCTTCAACACTTTCTGCCATACAATGTCTCATATGGTGCCATCTGGATACTGCTATGATACTGGTTGTTGTAAGCAAATTCAATCAATGCTATATATTCATTCCAAGCACCTCTGAATTCCATCGAACATGCCCTAAGCATTTCTTCCAATGTCTGTATAGTCCTTTCTGATTGTCCAACAGTCTGTGGGTGGAATGCAGTGCTGAAATTCAATTTTGTTCCCAATGCATTTTGTAAACTCACCCAAAAATGTGAAGTAAACCGTGGATCTCTATCAGACATAATGGACACTGGAATGCCATGCAATTTGACTATCTCATTCACATATAATTTGGCCAAACTCTCAAGTGTACAGCCCTATCTGATAGGTAGAAAATGTGCTGACTTGGTTAATCTGTCAATAATTACCCATACTGCATCATTTTTCCGTGGAGTTCTTGGCAATCCATAGACAAAATCCATCGTTATTCTTTCCCATTTCCATTCTGGCACTGGCATTGGATGTAACTTACCAATTGGTGCCTGATGTTCAATTTTAATCTGCTGACATGTCAAGCATTTGGAAACATATTCTGCTATATCTTTATTCATTCTTGGCCACCACTAATGAGGCCTTAAAATGTGATACATCTTTGTCATCCCTGGGTGCATTGCATACGGTGCATTATATGCCTCTTCCATTATTTCCTGACGCAAGTTCTCAGTGTCTGGAACACATATGCATGATTTTAACATCAGTGTATCATTCTGCAAATGAAACTCTGTATTATTTCCCTGCCTTACCACATCACTTTTCTCACATAATTCAGAAACTTTGCTTTGTGCTTCTTTGATCCTCTCCTTTAGTATAGGTCTGACTTGAAGAGTAGCAATCAGTGATCCTTCATCATGTATATTTAATTTAACATTCATATATCGTAATTGAATCAAATATGGAAAAGAGGATACTTGCAAGTGAGCTACACTGTTACTAGCCTTCCTACTCAATGCATCTGCTACCACATTGGCTTTCCCTAGATGGTATTCAATTGTACAGTCATAATCTTTCAATAACTCTAACCACCGTCTCTGCCTCATGTTTAAGTCTTTCTGTGTCAACAAATAACCCAAGCTTTTATGGTCTGTGAAGATTTAGAATGTCTCACCATACAAATAATGCCTTCAAATCTTCAATGCAAATACGACTGCAGCCAGTTCTAAATCATGCACTAGATATGAGATCTCATGTGGTCTCAGTTGTCTTGATGCATAAGCTATCACCTTACCATGTTGCATCAACATACATCCCAAGCCTTGGTGAGAAGCATCACTATATACTGTAAACCCACATGTACCTGTAGGGATGGTTAACACTAGTACTGAGGTTAGCCTGTGTTTTAGTTCATCGAAACTCCTCTGACATTCTAGAGTCCACTTGAAAGGCACAGTCTTTCTCAACAATTTAGTCAAAGGGCTAGCAATTAAGGAGAATCCATCAACAAATCTATTGTAGTATCCGGCTAAACCCAAAAAACTACGCATTTCTGAAATATTTTTAGGAGCTTCCCAATTTACCATAGCCTCAATTTTCTTTGGGTCAACCTCTATGCCCTTACACGACACCACATGTCCAAGAAACACCAAATGATCTAACTAGAATTCACATTTACTCAATTTGGCATATAATTGTTTCTCCCTCAAAGTTTGCAACACAATTTTTAAATGTTGTTCATGTTCTCCCCTATTCTTTGAGTACACCAATATGTCATCAATAAATACAATCACAAACCTATCCAAATATGGTTGAAACACCTTATTCATTAATGCCATAAATGCAGCTGGAGCATTAGTCAACCCAAATGGCATTACTAAAAATTCATAATGTCCATACCTGGTTCGAAAGGCAGTCTTTGGAACATCCGTTTCTGCTACCTTCAGCTGGTAATAGCCTGATTTTAGATCAATCTTGGAGAATATTTGGGCTCCTTGCAACTGGTCAAACAAATCATCTATTCTAGGCAATGGATATTTGTTTTTCACCGTCATTTTGTTCAGTTGCCTATAATCGATGCACAATCTCATTGTTCCATCTTTCTTTTTAACAAATAACACTGGAGCTCCCCATGGTGATACACTAGGTCTAATATACCCTTTGTCAAGTAACTCCTGCAATTGGGCCTTTAGTTCTTTCAACTCAACTAGGGCCATTCTGTAGGGTGACCTTGATATTGGTGCAGTTCCTAGTACTAGTTCAATAGTAAATTCTATCTCTCTATCTGGTGGTAAACCAGGTAGATCATCTGGGAATACATCAGCAAATTCCCTTACCACAAGTATATTTTCAAGCAAGCTATCAGTGGTTCTAGTATCAGTCACATATGCCAAATATGCTTCACATCCCCCTTTGATCATTCGAAATGCCTTTACAACTAAAACTAGACATGTAGGCACAAGTTTTCTTTCACCTATAAATACTACTCTTGGCTGGTTTGGTGATTCCAAAATTACTTCCTTAGTAAAGCAATTCACTATTGCATGATGTCTAGTTAACCAGTCCATTCCCAATATCACATCAAATTCGTATATTGGCAATAAAATCATATCAGCTATTAACTCAGCTCTGCCAATGCATATCAAGCAATCATGACAGACATTATTCACAACTACCATGGTTCCCAATGGCGTACTCACATTTATGTCAATCCCCAAAGGCTCATGCATTTGATGCAATTCAGATACCATATGCAATGATATAAATGAATGAGTGGAGCCTGGGTCAATCAATGCATATGCTAATATTTCAGAAATATAAATATTACCAGTGACTACTTCGGGAGCATCCACTGCCCCTTGTCTAGTCATAGAAAACACCCTGGCCTGAGCAGAAGGTCTAGAACTCTGACCTTCAGATCTGGTCACTCCTCTTCCCAGTGTACCAGTCCTGCCCCTGCCTCTTCCTCTGCCTTGTGTCCCACTAGTAGGGTAGACCCTCGGTGCCTCAACAGTAGTCTTAGATACTCCTCTACCTCTGCTAGTCTCTGCTAGTTTGGCTCTATTTGCATTCTCTATACATGTGCTCCATCGATCCATAGAAATAACATGCTCCTGTGAGCCTTCTACATTCGCCCGTATGTTGTCTGCCACAATGACTACATGTGGGCCTCTGTTCAACATGTTGGCTCTGCCCTCTACCTGGGTAAGAGAAAGTCATTCCTCAACCTCTAGAAATGGAGTACCCACTTCTGTTACTAGATTGTGCAGGCATATATCTACCTCTTTTCCCCAACCTTCTGCTAGACTCACCAAAGAACTCACGTGATGGCCTTTTTATTTGTTGTTCCCCAGCTTCTTTCATTAACCGTTCAGCTCTGATTGCAGCAGCTCTGAGCCTAGCATAACTATCAAGGTCAGTAATTGTGATTCTGTTTCTGATCTCATATTTGAAGCCCTCCTCAAACTTCCTGCATTTGTCACTTTCAGTAGAGACCATGAAGGTGGCATAATGGAAAAGTTTGTTAAATTGTACTTCATACTCCGCAATAGACATATTCCCCTGTTTCAGATTCAGGAATTCCTTCCTCTTCTCATCTTTATATGCTTCAGGCATGTAATTGTTCTGAAATTCCAGGAGAAATTCATTCCATGTCAACACCAGTGGTTGTGCATCACTGTCAGGGACTGTCTCCCACCATTCATAAGCATTTCCTTGCAGTAAGGATACTGCATAATCGAATTTCTCATCCGGGGTACATCTCATCATATTCAGTACCCTATGTGTCCTTTTCAGCCATGTCTCAGCTTCTGCTGGGTCTGTTGTGCCATTGAAATCAGTTGCACCATGTTTCCTCAGCTTGTCATAACGTCTTTCCTTGTACATTTCAAGACCATATACTTCTTGTTCTAGGTTTTCATGGGGTACTTCTGCATGCGATCACTGCGATGCATGTGCTGGAGCTCTAGCTCTTATTGCTGGTTGCTCTCTATGTAAATGAGGTGATGCCTCATGAGAATGCATTTCGGCCGGCTACTCCCTCCTTGGTGAATTATGTCTTATGATGTCCCTAAAATAAATGAAATTATGTCACTACATAATGTTCAACACATAGGATGCATATGTTATCATGCTCTTATGCTTATGCATGTTCCCATGGAACCTATCCCTGCTCTGATACCAAAAATGTAACACCACACCTTATGCATTTTAGTACAACCTATCCCTGTATCAAGTAATCATACATGGCATACTGGAAAGAGAGAATACCATGTTAACAGTAGTAGTAAAATTTTTTTTCATATCCTGTAATATAATTCAATGACTTTGCAAGTCTCATATCCTATAATATTATACACTGACTTTACAAAGTTAACACTGAGGTTTTCACCACAATATAATATATCACATATATCAAAACATAAACTTTACACATAAGTATTTTCGAGTTGATTTCATTTATACATTTTTAGACTCATTCCAAAATGACTATACATATTCAAGCACGTAAATACAAAACACATATGACATATTTTCATGCTTATGTGGAATGCAAGGAGAGAGAGTGATGAGGCTCGGCCAGTGACCTGTGCTCCATGTCTTTTATACGCTACTCAAAATGAGCTATCACTTTTCTTTACCTGAAAAATGATGCAAATTTATGAGTTGCGGCTCAGTGAGAATAACCATCAAATGAGCTCTAAAGTACCAAACAACTCATAGTAATAAATCACAATTCCAATATATACCATGTATTCCATTCCATTCATCAATATCATATAAGTATCAATAAAGTTGAAACATATAATCATTACTCTTTATGTATGCAAATGCTTTGCTTATTTCATTTTGTTGTGACCAAGTTAAAGAGACATTGCCCCGGGTTTCCATGTGAATATTTTTCATGTGAACCTTTGCATTTGCATTTGCTAGCTAGCATGATCATTTGTTTCATTTGCACATTTGTTGGGCCATAGGCCTCTTCTTTTACTTTACAATATCGATTAACTAATCACAGTGCCTTTTTAGCCCATATGCATATGCACTTGTATTTAAGCATTCATCAACCATTGCATCTTTATCATATACAACATACATATATACCTCATATGTCAAGCATATATCTTGCATATACTATACATATACTATGTATATATATCACATTTGCCAAACATATACCTCAAATATACCACAAGTATACCATTTATATATACCACAATGTCACAAATTATCCATCATTGCATTATCAAGGACCAATCATGACAATCACATGAATCACATAGCAAGCAACATTGATTTGCACTAAAGAATTCAATCGATAATTACACTCACCGTTCTCTTTGATTCCGACCCCTAACTTATTGTCTATCTGCTCCTTGTATGTTTCCAATATGTTGCGAGCCTAATATGAAAACATAATCGATTAACTCATGATTAGGGAGACTTAATGTGGCTTAAACAAATTAATATGCATTGTTCATGTCAATAGTTAAGATTTTTCCTATGAGGCAGTGTGACCTTATGGGACTGTTTAGCCTATAACTTTTTCTATAATTGAACAATTAATCTGATTCTTGTTCCTAATTAAAAATAACATATATTTATAGAACATATTAAACTTTCAGACCTATTGGATCATTGTACAATATTTGGTGGAATTTCTAAGAGTGTTCTATTTTCTGCCTTATTTTCTGCCTTTAGGCAGTTTCAGGGTACTCATTTGCGTTCATCATAACTTATTATATATAAGTCCTATTTTAATGTAACTTCATAATAGAATTCACTTCCGGAGCAGTATGGCTTCCAAAGGCCATATATTAGTCTATACATAACCAATGAAGTTGAAATTAATACCAAAATTTAGCTAAGACATATACCTATAACTCTCATGTTATGATCATTTACATAATCTTGATCTAACAAGCTCAAATTAGCCAAACAGTTTATTGTATCTTCCCAGGGCACATGGAACAATCATGGTTCCATTCACCATAACTCAACATTTAAAAGACCTATGAACCTGAACTTTGGTAGAAAGATATAAAACACATATATCTACAAATTTTATGTTTTGAGAGACTTCAAATAAGGGCTTTAACATATTCGAAATCAAACCACATAGTAGCTAACTTGGTTACGGTTTACACCCTGACCAGTTTCAGTACGAAGAGCATATCTCTCCCTATACATAACATCTTGCTAAAATGTTTACATATCCACATATCTATGACATAAAGGAACAATTGTGTTTTACACATTTCCAGAATCAATTTATATTAACATCAAAATCGGGGTACAATGCAGTGCCTAATATTGAACCTAAGCAACTCAAATCAACCCTATAGCAATAAGAATTGATTACTTACCAAGAACAACCTTGAAAGGGATCAATTAGCTTCAAAAACTAGGTGAAACAAGGAAGAATTGAAGTCTGAAATGGAGGAAATTGAAGAAGAAAACGGGGCTGAAGTGAGGAGGCAGAAATGGGGAAGAAAGATGAAGATAAAGCAACTTGTTTTTTGTCATTTTGTCATTTTCTCTTATTCTCTTCTCTTTTCTCTTCTCATTTCTCTTTTCTCTTCTCTTCTATTTCTCTTTTGTGTCATTTTCATTTTATTTTGTCTATATTATTATTATTATTTACATATATTTATAATTCCATTAATTCACACAATAATACAACTTAATCATTTGACCCGATTTAACTAAATTAACATTGTAATTGTTTACTAATCTTAATCTAATCACTTTGCTTACTTTAATTTATACACCTTATTCAATTCATTTCTAATACTTTGTTATCCTTATTTAGGTTATAAGGATACACGTGTGACTTGATATAATTGCCAAATACTAGGACACGTAGCTAGTGCATGCCATGAACTTGTTCCTACAAAAATACGTATGAAATGCACGTGTTCAATTGAATTGTATGCAATATGCTTATGTTCGATGAAATGCTTGTGGGGAAGGTCAAGGATGTTACATTGGATATTGACCCACTAGGAGAACATCCATAGAGGTTCTCTCAGGTTCATGGTGAGGGCTATAGTTTCTCAATAAAATAGTGAAAGTCATAATGTGATTTATTAAAGACCTAATGAACATGCAATTTTATGTACATTCTAACATGCTCTATTTTACATCTAGGTTGCTAGAATCACCATCATGTCAACAAATGTGAATTTGCGATCACTAATGGAGTCAAATAAGTTGATTAGGCTTAATTTTTGGGATTGGCTAGGGAATTTGAGAATAGTTCTCATATCCAAAAAGATTGACTATGTCCTAGATGAGACACTCCCGAATCTCCCTACTACTAATGCCTTTAAAAATGTTTAGAAGGCATATTAAAAGTATCTCGATGATAATGAGATGGCATGTTATATTATTCTTAATACTATATCAGCTGAGTTGCATAAGCAGCATGAGGCTAGGGATGCCAATTCTATAATCTACCATCTAAGAGAGCTTTTTGAGGAGTAAGCACGTTCTGAAAAGTTCAAAATTTCAAGGCTGCTCTTCCGCACTAAAATGGTTGAGGGGACATCTCTAGTGCAATATGCACTGAATATGAATGGCTGTATTGAGAGGTTGGCCATCTTGGGATTTGTGATGGATCATGAATTAAGTATTGAATTAATTCTAATTGGTTTGTTCGATAATTTTTCACATTTCGTGCTTAACTATAGGATGAACCAAATCTCCACACTATTCCTAAGCTGATCAACATGCTCAAAATAGCTAAGCCATCTGTCAAGAAGCACAGTAAGGTTGTGATGCTGGTTAACTCTTCTAGTTCTAAAACGATGAACCTTAAGAAAAAAAATGTCCATGAAGCCTAAAGGAAGGCCAAGAGATTGTCCCAAAGGAAGCATGCTTTCATTGTGGCAAGGATGGCCATTGGAAGAGAAACTACATGGCCTACTTGGAATCCTTGACAAAAAAGGCATTTGATGCCCTATCTACTTCAGGTATTTTTGTCATTGAGATTAATATTGTTTCCAATAATAATATATGGGTATTAGATACCTGTTGTGGTTCACAAATATGCACTAATATGCAGGGCCTAAGAAACAGCAAATAGCTCAATAAAGGATAGGCGGACTTGCGCATTAAAAATGTAACAAGCGTTAATGCATTAGCCATAGGAACTTATGCATTGACCCCCCCTAGTGGGCTTATGTTAAATTTGGATAATTGCTTTCATGTACCTATTTTAAGTAAAAACATTATTTCTATTTCTAGTTTAAATAAAGATGGCTTTCATTTAGCTTTTAGTATTAATTGTTGTTTTATTATGTTGAATGGTATTCTTTATGATAGTGGTACATTATTTAATGGGATATACATATTAGATATGTCAAATCTAATTTTTAATATCAATGATAATAAAAGACAAAAACAATATATGTTGAAATCATCTTACTTATTGCATTGTCGCCTTAATCATATAAGTGAGAAACGCATGCCTAAGCTATACAAGAGTGGTAGTTTGGGGTCATTTGATAATGAATCATATGATATATGTGAATCTTACTTATTAGGCAAGATGAAGAAATTACCCTTTAAGGGAGAGGGTGAACATGCTTATGGGCTTTTAGACTTAATACATTCAGATGTATGTGGCCCAATGTCCATACATGCCAGAGGTGGTTTCATCTACTTCATTACTTTTATCGATGACTACTCACAATTTCGCTACTTGTATCTTATGAGATACAAATTTGAAGCTTTTGAAAAGTTCAAAGAATTCATAAATGAAGTAGAGAAACAACTTGGAAAAAGTATTAAAACACTTCGATCAGATTGAGGAGGTGAATACTTTAGTCAATTAGGGATAATGGGATATTATCTCAGTAGACTCCACTATACACGTGACAAAACAATGGTCTGGCTAAAAGAATAAATCGAACCCTGATAGACATGGTATGGTCTATTATGAGTTTTGCGGAACTCCCTAAATCGTTTTGGGGTTATGCCTTATAGACTGTTGTTTATATATTAAATGGATTCCCTTCAAAGTTAATTGATGTTACTCCATATGAGATATGGAATAACAAGAAGTCCACAATTTCTTACACGAGAGTGTGGGGTTGTGCTGCTTATGTGAAGTGGACAATGTTAGATAAGCTGGAAGCTAAGTTTGACCAATGTCTATTTGTGGGATGTATAAAAGCATTATATGGATATCAATTTTACAACCCCTTGAAACAGAAGGTGTTTGTTTCAAGACATGTTGTCTTTTTAGAGAGATAATTTCTTTAAAAAGGAGATAGTGGGAGAAAAATTGAACTTGAGGAAGTTCAATATGCTCAAGCAGACATTGATCAAGTACTTGAACTAAAGCCTATTATTCATACAGATGATATAGTAGCTCAACCTTCTGAAGTACAAGAGCTTTATAGGTCAAGTAGGATACATATCGTCCTAGAGAGATCCGAATTTCTCATTAGTGAACAGAACAATGTATTGCTCATAGAAAACGATGAGCCTAGGATCTATAAGAAGTTATGAATAGTTTAGAATTTGACAAATGGCTTCAAGCCAGAAAGTCATAAATGGATTCCATATATGAAAACCAAGTATGGACTGTGGTTAACCCACCTGAAGGGATAAAGCCTATAGGGTGCAAATGGGTTTTCAAAAAGAAAACTGACATGGATGGTAATGTGATTACCTGTAAAGCTAAACTTATAGCTAAAATTTATCATCAAAGACAAAGAATTGACAATGATGAAACTTTTAGCCCAGTAGCTATGCTGAAATCCATAAGGATACTCCTCACCATTGTTGCTTATTATGATTATGACCTATGGAAAATGGATGTGAAGACAGCTTTCCTTAATGGAAATCTAATCGAGGATGTGTACATGACATAACCAGAAGGCTTCATATCTAAAGAAGGAAAAAAAAGGTATACAAGCTTCAAAGATCCATTTGCGGATTAAAGCAAGCTGCTAGGAGTTGGAATATTTGGTTTGATGAGACAATCAATTAGTTTGTTTCTCATAAAATCCAAATGAACCTTGTGTATACAAGAAGGTTAGTGGGAGTGCAATCGTATTCCTTGTGTTGTATGTAGATGACATATTACTAATGGGAAATGATGTCTTAGCCTTACAATCAGTCAAAATTTGGTTATCCAAGAATTTCTCTTTGAAAGACCTTGAAAAAGCAGACTATATTTTAGGGATAAGGATCTATAAAGATAGATTTAAAAGATTATTTGGTCTTTCATAATCTACATACATAGACAAGATGCTAAAGAGGTTTAGCATAGAGCAGTCCAAAAGGGGATATATTTCCATGACCCATGGAAGCATGTCCCTTTTGGAGCAATCTCCTTGGCCTTCTTCTTGGCCACGCCTCCCTTAAGCTTCATGGACTTCTTCTTCTTCTTAAAGTTCTCCTTTTTAGAACTTGAAGAGTCCACTAGCATCACAGCCTTACTGTCCTTCTTGACAGATGGCTCAACTGTTTTGAGCAAGTTAATCAGCTTAGGAATAGTGGTAGAGATTTGGTTCATCCTATAGTTAAGCACAAAATGTGAATAACTATTAGACAAACCGGTTAGAATTAAGTCAATACTTAATTCATGGTCCATCACAAATCCCAAGGTGGCCAACCTCTCAATATAGCCATTCATCTTCAATACATATTGCACTGGATATGTCCCCTCAAGCATCTTAGTGCGGAAGAGCAACCTCGAAGTTTTGAACCTTTCAGAACATTCTTGCTCATTAAAAAGCTCTCTTAAATGGTATACTATGGAATTAGCATCCATAGTCTCATGCTTCTTTTGCAACTCATCTGACATAGTAGCAAGCATATGCAGCTTGCCATTTCTCTATCATCGAAATGCTTTTGCTATGCCTTCTGAACATCTTTAGAAGCATTAGCAGCTGGGGGATTAGGGAGTGCCTCATCTTTCAGAGGCATAAACATATTCTAAATATGTCTAAATAATTTTTTATAATCAAATTACAAGAAAAATATAACCAGCCTCCTCAATTAAACCAAACAACAACACATGTTCCTAAACAAGGCAATTTTAGGCATTTTTGAAATAAATCCAAAATTAATTATTTGAATCACAACAACTTAAGGATTATGGTCATAGTTTGGACCATATACCTATCAAATGAAATAATACCAGTGCAATAAACCTATCTAAGAATCTCATTCAACACTCTAAAAGCAAACATATTGACATAAGACATCATTTTCTTAGAGATCATGTTCAATATGGAGATGTTGAATTAGAATTTATCGATGCAAATAATCAATTGGCAGATATTTTCACCAAGTCTCTTAATGAAGAAAGATTTAACTTCATAAGAAGAGAGCTTGGTATGCTTGATGGATTAGTCTTATCTTAAGAATGATTGTCAAAATTGTCAAACCTTGAATGTTAATTTCCTTCATATGTTGTTTTTTTTCAAATCTTTTAAGGTATGAAGTGGTTAACATGATGCAAATATATGTTATAAGGCATAGAAGCATCTTAGGAATCTTTAGTCTTATTTTAGACTTAGTTTTATTTATTGAAGATTTAAGGAAATTCATGCCCGTGACATATATTCACAGTCATGATCATAATCGCCAAAAGTTCCAGTAGCTTTCACGCCTTGCTTCACGACATTCTTCACGACTTGAGGTAGTGAAGACTATGTATCACGCCCTTAACTCTTTTCTTTCACTCCCGTGAAACTCTTCATTCATGCCCGTGACACTTTTTCATGATCGTGAATATAAACATCATATAATTATAGAACCGTTCATGCTTTGTTTCAAGCATTGCCTCAGGGTCAGAAGTAGTGAAGATTGCACTTCACGACTGTGACTAATTTTGTCACCACTGTGAAATTCATAAGTAACGCCCATGACTATTTAATGTCATGACTGTAAATTAATTGGTATCCTTTATCACGACTAGAGCGCCTCTTTAACAAACCGTGACCACGACTATTCACGCCCGTGATGGACGATTCACGACTGTGAATATGTCGACTATAAAATAGAATTTTATCATTTCTTCTCACTTTCATCCTTAAAAATTCTCTCAATTAAAGCTCTCATTCATTATCTGTCACAAAATCTGACCTTCTTATATCCTTTTCCATCTATAAAATCCTTCAAAACTCATTCTCTTTGAATAACTCATAACATCTCAAGGTTGTTCTCAAAATCCCTAGTCAGAAAATCACTCTCCAAAATCTTTTTCCGAGATTATCAATGGACCCGGCTCATCAAAAGGCACAAGGAAGAAATCTCATGCTCCGAGATGCCACACAGACTACCTTCTCAATATTATTCTAGAGCATTGTCATCCGAGATATGTTGTTCTTAAGAAAAGGCCAATACTTTCATCTCGTTCCTTCGAATGGAATGCTATCAAGACTCTCAAACTTGAGACAAGTATGAGGAACAATTACAAGCTAGTCATCTCAAGGCATTTGTGGATATTCATCAGCCAACGCTAAGGGAACCAACTCTCAAGTTCCTTAGCATTTCGCAAGTTTCACCCACCAGAACAATCAAATTCCAACTCTACACTCTCACAATAGCAGAGTTTGGCACTATCTTGAAACTTCCCTCAGATGGTATTCTCAATGAGAGTGAGGTGGAATTCTATGCCAATCCGGCATGGACTCATTTTGATTTGGACTATAGCTGCGATGTGAAGAAGACTAACAGCACCCATCTTTGGTCTCTCGTGTATAAATATTAACATAGGTTTCGTACCTATAGTATCTTTACCATAGGCGATAGCAACAGTGCAAACCGAAAATCAGAGCTTTTCCTCATGTAGATGGCACGAAGAGGTCTAACCGTGGCTCTGTCTCCCTGGTTTGCAAATTATCTTCTCTCAATTGCAACAAAGCCATCAGGAGATATCTTGATTGGTGGGTATGTGACTCACCTTGCAATTGAGCTCGAGTATCTAAAGCTTGATGAGCACAATTTCAACCTCATTCCAGCACATCCTCGAGACCAGCTAGATGTCAAGTCTTTTATTAAGATGGGAGCAGTTGTTCGCATAATCTATGAGAATAATGTCTATTACCGCTTCACCACTCCAGTTGGTGAAATTGATTGGGAAAACCAGGATTCAGATGAATTCAAAGCTGGCCTCTAAGGAATCCAGCAAAGAAAATGAGCTCGAGTCAAGATAGCGACCCCAGAGGTTGGTCAATCATCGGCCTCTACACCTAGCTTGCAAAGCAGGTTGCTGATCTTTTACCACCTCGCTTTGACCTATTACAGGCTTCCATCGATGAGAGGTTAGAAAACCTCAAAGACTTCATGGAATCTCGTATGGATAGCCTCGAGGTAGAAGTAGCATGCCTTAGAGATGGTCTGTCAGGCTTAAAGCCTAATTAGAGTCCTAGCTTTTTCATTTTTTTTATGTACTAGTTTTTATTTTTTATGGGTGTAGGACTTTAATTTACTTTCTTAAAAGTTTGAAATTCTTCTCTTTCATTTAATAAAATTACATTATAATCATTTTATGGTTTATTTTGTTGATGACAAAAGGAGGAGAACCTAGCAATATATGCAAATGTGTTGTATAACATATACTTAGAATATACTTTTCATATACTTAACTAGTTAAGCAAACAATTTGATATACTTAGAATATACCTCACATAAACTTTGCATATACTTAACTAGTTAAGCAAATAATTTGATATACATAGAATATACCTCATATATACTTTGCATATACTTAACTAGTTACACAAACAATTTGATATACTTAGAATATACCTTGTTGTCCAGATATTGAACCAAGAAGGGGGGTTGAATTGGATATTAAAATTTTAACTTTTCAGTGCAGAAAGAAAAGTTAAGTTTAGTAGGGATAGAAAGATATGACACAAGGATTTTTATAGAGGTTCGGGTGTTAACAAATCCTACTCCTCTCCCCAATCTCAATTGGGAGTTTCACTAACACATAAGTGTTACAATGGAGTTTTAAAACCTCACTCCCAACTATAGTGTTTCTAACAATGGATCACACCTAACTAGAAATCCTTTTTTTTTAATGGCTCGCACAATAAACCAATTCCTTGTGTTTTAAAGGCTCACACAAATAACCTTTACCTTGTGTTTTGAAGGATCACACAAATAACCCTTACAAGTGTTCTACTCTTAACCCTAAAATACCCAAAACTCACTTGAGTAGATGATTACAGAGAGAAACACTTACAAATATATAATGCTCAAAAAATGATGAGCAAAAGGATTTTCACAGAGAATAAATGTTTGTTTTGAAAATATCAAATGCACAAAATGGCTTACAACAAGATTTTGATTCAAAATATTAGCTATTCTCTTATTCTCTTGTACTCCCATTGTTCTGGATGCATAAATGACTAGCATTTATACTTCCATGGCAAATTATAGCCGTTAGAGTGCATTTAATATGGAACTAGCCGTTGCACCAACTCTTATTGTCATGCCTGACATGTTTCCTTTTCATCTTATATGTGTGTCACGGTCGTGACTATTCTTCCAAGCCATGACTTGAATGGTGACCTTGGCCATGAAGTATTCTGGAAGGTTTTGAAGTGTTTGATCACAGGCGTGACATTATATCTTCACGGGCATGACATCTTTCCAAGCCGTGGTCCAAGTGGTGACTCTGGTCGTGAAGCTCTCTGGAAGAATTTGTCATGTCTTCTCACGGGCGTGACATTTATTCATGGGTGTGACTTAAATGTTCATTCATGGTTGCTATCATTCTTCATGGTCGTGAACTTTAAATGTTGGATTGTTGGCACTAAGCTTCATCACGGGCGTGACATGCTATTTCTTCATTTTTTATCTTTTTAAGATTAATCTTCCATTCTTAATTCTTGCTATCATATTCCATACCCTGTTCAATAGACTTAGAAAACAAGTATGTTAAATACATTATTGCTATTTTATTTGTTAGTATCAAAATGACGGAAATACCCCTCAAGGTTCAACAATCTCCCCCTTTTTGATGGTGACAAATAATCTAGCAATATGTGCTTTTGAGAAGTCTCCCCCTCAAAAGATGCTTAGGATAAAGAATGCTGAAGTGCAAGAATTGTAAAGAATGATGAAGTGTAGCATCAAAATATGCTTCCTAGTTTTAAGTATATGCAAGTTATATCCAATGTACACCAAAATTTTCCTTAAAGCAAGTTAAGTTTATGCTAAGTATATTTAAGGTATATTCAGAGTATATCAAGTGCATATTCATTTATGTAACTTGCATCAAGGTATATGCAAAGTATACTTAAGATATATTTAAGGTGTATAAAGCTCATTTGCATACTTGCATATTCATTTTGTTTCAAAATAAGTATTGCACTTAACTTTAAACAATATATTGCTAGGTTCTCCCCCTTTTGTCATCAACAAAAAAGAATAACAAAAAGATAAAACATAATGGAAAACAAAAGCAAATATATTAATTTAAGAAAACCAAATACAAAAGTAATTGACATTCTGAAAGGAAAATAGAAATTCCTACAACAAACAAGCTAGAAAATGACACATCTAACATAAAATCTAGCCGGACATCCCATCTCTAAGGCAAGCTACTTCCGCCTTGAGGCTCTCCATGTGAGACTCCATGAAATCCTCGAGGTTCTCTAACCTCTCATCCATCGAAGCCTGAAAATGCTTAAATCGTGGTGCCAAGAGATCAGCCACTTGCTGAGCCATGTTTGGTGTGGAGGCAGAGGATTGTCCCATTTCCTGCTCAACCTCTGGAGGTGCCACCTCAAATCGAACTCTCCTCCTCTTCTGGATTCCTTGGAGGCCAACTTTGAAGTCATCCGAGTCATTGTCCACCCAAATGATTTCACCAGCAGTGTTGGTGAAGCGGTAATAGATGTTGTTCTCAAATACTATACGAACAGCCGCTCTCATTTTGATGAAGGACTCGACATCTAGTCGGTCTCAAGGATGTCCTAGTATAAGGTTGAAGTGGTGTTCATCTAGCTTCAAGTATCCGAGATTCATGGCGATGTGAGTCATATACCCACCAATCAGAATGTCTCCAAAAGGCTTGGTGGCAATTGACAAAAGATGGTTTGCAAACCATTGAGACAAAGCACTATTAGGCCTCTTTGGGCCATCTCCAGGAGAAAGAGCTCTGACTTCCTTATCATTCCATTGCTGTCTCCTCAGGCGAAAATGCTATAGATTAGAAACCTATGCAAATATTTGCGCACTGGGGATCGAAGGTGGGTGCTCTTCGTCTTCTTAATGTCCCAACTGCAGTTAAGCCCAAAGTGAGTCCATGCCTAAGTAGCATAGAACTCCACTTCACTGTCATTTAGGATGCCATCAGAGGGAAGGTTGAACAAGTCTCCAAACTTTGTGGCAGAAAGGGTGTTCGGATGCTTGCAAATTTGGAATTTTACCGTGCTGGTAGGAGAGACTTGCAAGGTGCTCAGAAATTCTAAGGTTGGCTCCCTCAGAGTTGGTTGATGGATATCATTGAATTCCTTCATATGACAAGCCTGGAGTTGTTCTGTCATGTTTGTTTCGAGGCAGAGTGTACGGATGGTTTTCCACTCAAATGATCTAGAGGAAAAGAGTGGCCTTTTCTTGAGCACTAAGTATCTAGGATGACAATGCTCCGGAATAATGTTTAGAAGGTAATCCATGTACCTTTTTGGAGCATGAGACTTCTTCCTTGTACCCTTGGAGGAACCGGTTTCCATTTTGATTGAATGAATAAACTCTGAAGAGTGAAAATTTGATAGAAATTTTGGAGTAAAACTTAGGGTGATGCGATTTCTGATGATGAAAATGGTTTTTGAAGATATTTATAGATGGAATGAGTTGTTAGGGGGCCAGAATCTTCAAAATGGTATTCAATGGTGATAAATGAGAGAAGTTGGAGAGTTAGAATGAGAGAAATAATGGTAGAAATGTTTTATAGCCGACATCTTCACGGGCATGAAAAACTAAGTCACGGGTGTGAAGTGTCATGTTCACGGTTTGCTGAAGAGACATTCTACCTGCGAAGAGAGAGGTGAAATTATTCACGATCGTGAAATTTAAAGGTCATGGGTATGAATGATGAACTATCATGGTGGTGATAGACGAGTCACGGGCGTGAAGTATAAACTTCACTACTTATGATCGTGAACCAAAGCGTGACACAAAGCGTGAATGCTTCTGTAAGTTTTTAGTGGAAATGTTCACAGTTCTGAAAAAGCATCACGGGCGTGAATAAAGGGTTTCACGGGGGTGAATGAAAAAGGTTATGGTCGTGAAACATAGTCTTCACTACCTTAAGCCATGAAGCATGTCGTGAAGTAAGTCGTGAAAGCTACTGGTTCTTTTGGCGATTTAGTTCACGGTCGTGAATATATGTCACGGGCATCAATTGCCTAAAATTCTCATTAAATAAAATTAAGTCTAAAACAAGACTAAAGCATTTCTAAGGAGCTTATATCCCCTATAACATATATTTCCATCAAATTGGCTACCTTATTTCTAGTAAGATGAGACAAAAACAAGATTATCAATCAAGGTTTGACAATTTTTCAATCACAAAGTTAATCCATCAATCATACCAAGCTCTCTTCTTATGAAATTAAATCTTTCCTCATTTAGAGACTTAGTAAAAATATATGCCAATTGATTTTCAGTGCTTATAAATTCTAATGCAACATCTCCAAATTGAACATGATCTCTAATAAAGTGGTTTCTAATGTCAATATGCTTACTTCTTGAGTGTTGAATGGGATTATTTGAAAGATTTATAGCACTTGTATTGTCACATTTAATAGGTATATGGTTCATACTATGACCATAATCCTTAAGTTGTTGTTTAATCCAAAGGATTTGTGTACAACAACCTTCTGTTGCCACATACTCCGCTTCAGCAGTAGAAAGAGCAACTGAAACTTGTTTCTTGCTAAACCAAGAAGTTAAGCACTCTCCAATAAAGTGACAAGTACCTAAAGTACTTTTTCTATCTAAAAGACTACCAGCATAATCAGCATCTGAATATCCTATAATGTAAAAAGATGAATTTCTAGGATACCACAAACCTAGATGCAATGAGCCATGTAAATATTTTAGAAATCTTTTTACTGCATTTAAATGAGACTCTTTTGGACACGATTGAAAGTGTGCACATAAGCATACACTATACATTATGTCAGGTCTAGAAGGAGTAAGATATAAAAGTGATCTAATCATACCTCTATAGAGCTTTTCATTAATGCTCTTACCCTTTTCATCCTTATCCAATTTTGTTGATGTGATCATTGGAGTCTTGGTATTCTTGCATCCTTCCATTCCAAATTTCTTAAGTAAGTCTTTGGCATATTTGGATTGGTTGATGAATATGGCTTCATTGCCTTGTTTTATTTGTAGATCGAGGAAATATTTTAGCTCACCCATCATGCTCATTTCGAATTCCCTAGTCATACACTTAGCAAATTCTTGACAAAGCAATTCATTAGTAGACCCAAATATGATATCATCAACATAAATTTGAACAATTAGAATATCATGCTTATGTTTTTTAATGAATAATGTAGTGTCAACATTCCCCTTTGTAAAGTTATTTTCTAAAAGAAAATAACTTAGTCTTTCATACCAAGCTCTTGGGGCTTGTTTCAAACCATATAAAGCGTTTGAAAGTTTAAATACATGATTAGGCAAATCATAGCTTTCAAAACCTGGTGGTTGTCCAAGCTCTCCTTTCCTTTGTGGAATTTTGAAATGGAGTTTCTAAGTTCCTCAACTTCATTTTTCAAAGTATTGTTTTCTTTAAGTAAGGATTTAGTTAAGGGTTTTGAAGAGTATTCATCTAATGACTTCTAAAGAGATTCATTAGATGATTTTAGCTCAAAGTTCTCCTTTTCTAAAACATCCATTTTGATTTTCAAATTAGAAATGTTATTTTTTTAAGTATTGAATTTACTCCTATATTTCTCTAGTTATATATTCAATTCTTCTATTAGGCTTTGCTCATCATCATCATCTTCACTATTACTATCATTATCACTATTATGGAAAGAGTATGAGTGAAGTGATCTTACCTTATCTGAGACGTGATCCTCTATAGCCATGAAGCATAGGTTGACCTCTTTGCTTTCATTGTCATCTTTTTCACTTGAAGAGCCTTCTTCATCCCATGTGGCTTTGTGACCTTTCTCCCTATTGTCTCTTTGGTATTTGCTCTTATGCTTCTTGAGCCTTGGACATTCCGGTTTAATATGCCCTTTCTTTCCACATTCATAGCACTTTACCTCTAATTTACTTCTTTGTGCATCATTAGAAGTCTGTTTGAGGTTTCTTTCCCTTAATTTTCTAGAGTTGCTCATTTTTTTCTCAATAATTCTTTTCAACCATCTTGATAGCATAGCAATGTCCTCATTTGCATCATCACTCATTTCTTCATCATCTTCAACTTCTTCTTGAGATATTGAAGTAGAGGCTTTTAGTACTACAGGCTTTCTTTTTTCTGACTCTGCTTCAAGCTCTCTATCTCTTTTCACTGCCATTTCATGTGTGAGAAGTTTTCCAATGAACACATCAGCATTCATGATGCTCATGTCTTCATTTGCTTCTTCCATACCGGCAACTCTTGAACCGTAATCTTTGAGAGGAAGACTTCTCAGGATTTTGTTATTTACATCTTCCAAGCTCAAATGCTTCCCATGTTTTCTCATGCCATTTATGATAGCTAGAAGATGGTTGGTCATGTCAGTGATTGACTCATTGGATTTCATCTTGAAGAGCTCATATTCTGAAGTAAGAAGTTGAATCTTCTTAGATTTAACTTGCTTAGTTCCTTCATGATAGTTTTCCAATATTTTCCCTATGTTGTAAGTTGTTGGGCAGTGTTGTATTCTACCACATTCTTCAATGGATAATGAGTTTGAGAGAATTGTCATTGCCTTCTTATTTTTGAAGTTTGCACTTCTTTGAGGCTCTATCCAATCATCTCTTGATAAGATTTCTTCTTCACCATCAATTCCTTTTCTAGTTGGTGGTGTCCATTCTTTTCGAACACTATCCCAAACTTCAATTCCTTCACTATCCAGATATGTCTCCATCCGAAACTTCCAATGAGCATAATTTACTCCATCAAAGTAAGGCTTGAGACTTTGGAATCCTTCATTGGCCATATCTTGATCTTTACTAGCGTTGTTTAGGCTTCGATGCTAGACTTAGCTCTGATACCAATTGTTGTCCAGATATTGAACCAAGAATGGGGGTTGAATTGGATATTAAAAATTTAACTTTTAAGTGCGGAAAGAAAAGTTAAGTTTAGTAGGGATAGAAAGATATGACACAAGGATTTTTATAGAGGTTCGGGTGTTAACAAACCCTACTCCTCTCCCTAATCTCAATTGGGAGTTTCACTAACACACTAAGTATTACAATGGAGTTTTAAAAGTTCACTCCCAACTATGGTGTTTCTAACAAAGGATCACACCTAACCCAGATATCCCTTGTGTTTTAATGGCTCACACAATAAACCAATTCCTTGTGTTTTAAGGGCTCAGACAAATAACCTTTACCTTATATTTTGAAGGCTCACACAAATAACCTTTACCTTATGTTTTGAAGGCTTACACAAATAACCCTTACAAGTGTTTTACTCTTAACCCCAAAATACCCAAAACTCACTTGAATAGATTATTACAGAGAGAAACACTTACAAATATATAATGTTCAAAGAATGATGAGGAAAAAGATTTTCACAAAGAATAAATGTTTTTTTTTGAAAATATCAAATGCACGAAACGGCTTACAACAATATTTTGATTCAAAATATCTCTTATTCTCTTGTACTCCTCTTGTTATGGATGCATAAATGACTTGCATTTACACTTCCATGGAGAATTATAACCATTAGAGTGCATTTAATATGGAACTAGCCATTGCACCAACTTTTATTGTCGCGTCTGACATGTTTCTCTTTCATCTTTCACGGTCGTGAATATGTGTGTCAAGGTCGTGACTATTCTTCCAAGTCGTGACTTGAGTGGTGACCTTGGTCGTGAAGCATTCGGGAAGGTTTTGAAGTGTTTGATCATGGGCGTGACATTATATCTTCATGGGCATGGCATCCTTCCAAGCCGTGGTTCAAGTGGTGACTTTGGTTGTGAAGTTCTCTGGAAGAATTTTTCATGTCTTCTCACAGGCGTGACATTTATTCACGAGCGTGACTGAAATATTCATTCACGGTTGCTATCATTTTTTATGGTCGTGAACTTTAAATGTTGGATTATTGGCGCTAAGCTTCATCACGGGCGTGACATGTTATTTCTTCATTTTTTATCTTTTTAAGATTAAGCTTCCATTCTTCATTTTTGCTATCATATTCCATACCCTGTTCAATAGACTTAGAAAACAAGTATGTTAAATACATTATTGCTATTTTATTTGTTAGCATCAAAATGACGGAAATACCCCTCAAGGTTCAACATACCTCACGTATACTTTGCATATACTTAACTAGTTAAGCAAACAACTTTGATATATTTTGAATATACCTCGCATATACCTAACTAATTAGCAAAGATCCATGCTATGCATCGTTCAATTCTTGCACTCTATTATTTTTGTCTTAAGCATCGTTTGAGGGGGAGACTTCTCAAAAGCACATATTGCTAGATTATTTGTCACCATCAAAAGGGGGAGATTGTTGAACCTTAAGGACCTTGATGCGTATTTCCGTCATTTTGATGCTAACAAATAAAATGGCAATAATGTATTTAACAATTTGTGTTCTAAGTTTGTTGAACAAGATATATCTTGAATAAAATATGATGTAAGAATGAAAGAAAACTTTTGAAGATCAAAATAAGAAGAAATAGCATGTTCACACCCGTGACTACTTATGTCATGCCCATGATATAGCTTAGCGCCAACTCTCCAACATTTAAAGTTCACGGCCATGAAGGATCATACCAATAATGAATGATCAAATCAGTCACACCCGTGAAATAAAGACACACCCGTGAAACATGTCAAGTTCTTCCAAAGAGCTTCACGACCAGAGTCACCACTTGAACCACGGTTTGGAAGAATGTTCACGCCTGTGAAAGTATACGCCTGTGATCAAACACTTCAAGTTCTTCCAAAAAGCTTCACGGTCAGAGTCACCACTTGGACCACGACTTGGAAGAACATTCACGACCGTGACACATATGGTCATGCCCGTGAACGAGGATAGAGAAACATGTCAGGTACAAAGTTAAGAGTTGGTTCA
The DNA here is from genome assembly GCA_023653625.1 of Triadica sebifera. NCBI lineage: Eukaryota > Viridiplantae > Streptophyta > Magnoliopsida > Malpighiales > Euphorbiaceae > Triadica > Triadica sebifera. The sequence goes on along the minus strand of CM042898.1, from coordinate 8,693,694 downwards.
ACGGCTATTTTTGTATTAAATGCACCCAAACGGCTATAATTCGCTGAGGAAGTATAAATGCAAGTAATTTATGAATCCTAACAAGAAGAACAACAATTTCTTTAAATCTGAAATCTTGCTGTAGCCATTGTGCATTAATTATTTTTTTAAAAAAACCTTTATTCTTTCTAAAAACATATTTGCTCATAACTTCTTAGCATTATATGTTAGTGAGTGTTTTCCTTGTAATCTATTACTCAAGTGAGTTTGGGTATATTGGGTTAAGATTGAACACTTGTAAGGGTTTATTGTGTGAGCCATAAAACACAAGGAATTGGTTTATTGTGTGAGCCATAAAACACAAGGGAATTTCTAGGTTAGGTGTTAGCCATTGAAAGAAACACCATAGTTGGGAGTGAGCTTATAAAACTCCATTGTAACACTTAGTGTGTTAGTAAAACTCCCAATTGAGATTGGGGAGAAGAGTAGGGTTTGTTAATACCTGAACCTCTATAAATCTCGTGTGTGATATCTCTTCATCCCTACTCTATTTAATTTTATTCCACATTTAAAGTTAAGAAATTTTTTTATTAACCAATTCAACCCCCTTTCTTGGTTCATTGTTTGGGCAACAGTTATGATTCGATTTTATGTTTTATGGGAATTTTTTTATGTTAGATGTTGTTATAGGCAGTGATGAGTATCACCGAGGAGATAGACAAGCTTGAAGAAGCTTAGTCAAGTTTAAGGCTCCTTTGTGTTTGAGGTAATGTACATAATAACATTCAAAGCCCTTTTTATTTCATTTTTATGCTTGATGTGCCTTAAATGCATTTAAAATAGTTGTTAGTGTGGTTAATGGCATGATTTTTGGGTAGCTGGTGATTTTTATGGCATTTTTAGGTATTAAATGCTATAATGAGATTTATGGTTTATTTGAATGATAATGTGGTGAAATTGGATTATAATGATGTTAAATGAGTTATTGGCATTATATTTTGATGAAAATGTGTATTGGAATGTTGATAAGGTGATTGACATTAGTCAATCTTAGAAGAAATGAATGTGGTATGGTTATACTATGTTTTGGCATGAATTTGCAAAATTTTATAGATTCATGGTCATGAAAGGTATTTCACGGGAATGAATCCCTTATTGTCTTGTATGCTAGAGAAAACAAGCCTTTTCACTGGCAGTTTCATGGTTGGGTTCAAGACTAGGTCCATACCCGAGAAAGATATGTCACAGCCATGAAATTTGGAGTTAAATGTGACTTTTAGTCCAAAATTGTTCAGGGTTAGGTCACCACTTGGTTCTCGGGGAAAACCACCTGTGAAGAGTACCTTTATGGTCGTGAAAGGTAGTTCAGAAGTGTAAAACAAGTTAAATATGGTTTAGTGATTTTGATGAACAAATCAATATTGATTCAAATAAATGTGATATACCTCCTCAATTCTTATTATAATATGGTATGAAAATGAGCATAAGGTACGGTAATGGTCGATGCAAAACATAGTTATAGTGAATGGTATAAATATGGTTAAGCCCAATACTCTAACTAGGACTAGAGTTAGAATAGATGTCATGCTGTTAAGGAGAAAATAGTATCAGGAGACCTTGGTCAGAAAATGTGGATTATCTATTTTGGGACAAGGGCTTAAAGCTTAGATGAGCTCCTTTGAATTGGAAAGGTATGCATACTACTTTTATCTCAGGTAAGTGTTCTGAAGGGCTCGAATGAGGGTCTTGGATTTTATTATCCATATCCAGTTTAGCCCAGTTTAAAGTAAAACAAGCAAATATAATTAAGGTATTAAGTGTGGTGTACACTTTTATGTTCCTTTGGATGATGATTTTATATGATATGATTGAGCATGTTGGATATTGTATGGTTACTTTAAGGCATGACATCATAAGCATAATGGATATTGTATGAATGGTTCATATGGTATGACTAATGGTAGATTTGTAAGTATTACAAGCATATTTTGATGGTTGCACACTTTGCATGTTATTATGTACCACTAAGCATTAGGTTTCTTAGTGTGTGGGTATTTTTCCATACGCAGGTTTGGAGTCTAAGAGTTGAAGCAACAAGTAAGAAAGCCTAAGCATAAAGTCAGAGGACAAGTTTTGTGGGGTTGGTGAGACGTCATGATTTATATGTTTTTGGTTTATATCATGGGGATTGGGTTTAGTTACATTTGTACATGCTTTTAGTTTTAAAGGACATGTAATTTTGTAACTACTCTTTTGTAAAACTTTGGCCAATGAAAGCCAAACATTATAATCATCACTTATTGAAGGTTTTAAATTTTTTTATTTTTTCTGATGTTTTACATTAGTCATGATGGCCATGGTGCATAAAGGTTTTTAATTTATTGTATTTACATCATGTGCATCGTAATATTATTTTATATAGTTGGGTGAATCATGATTATATAAGAAGGTGTTACATTTAGTAGTATCAGAGTTTAGGTTTAGACAGTTTTGAACCTAGGTGGATGAGGGTTGTATATAATAACCTGGGATTACAATAGGGTGTTGAGTAAAATCTTAAGAAGAGAGTAAGAGAATTTAGAGGGAAATTTTGTTGTATTTATTTCATGCATGCAATCCTCTTTGCTTCATTTGATATTTATAGTAGTTGACAACTCATGCTAACACCTCATAATGTTAGCTATCATCCAATAAGAAACTCATATTCCTCCAACTAAGATGACAATTCAGCTTTGATGTCTAATACCCTCCTCTAACTAACTTGCCTATTTTAGTAAAATAACAAAATAACTACTTGATCAATAAAATGGTATTGGTAATTGCCTAATCCTTTTTCCCCTTTACCGAGAATGCTCATTGCCATCTTCTAGAAGCTTCTCACTACCAACTGCCACCAAGGACTTTTGCAAAGCTTTGCTGGATTGACCTCTCTTGAATTGGGCTTCCATTTCAGTGGCCTCATATACTTTATATTGAACTTCCTTTATTGGGCCTTCTTGAGCTTCTTTATCCAATTGGCCTCTTTTTCATTTCCTTCTTTCAAGTTATGGCCTACCATTTGCTTTTCATGGGTCATTACATTGTATCACGTAAGCAACTTTGATCTTATATGACTCTAATGCAGGTTATTCTATGTCAACATGTAGGTTTAGAGAGAAAAAGTATGGAAATCAAACCTCATGAAGTAACAGCTCTCATAATGATGAGGCTCAAAATTGATAGAGCCAAGCTAGTATTCATAGGCCAGGTGCTCCCCATTCCTCACAGTGACCTATGACTGGACTAGCATATTAAGCTCAAGATCCCTTAATGTAGAATTTGGAACTATTTTATAGGGTTAGCACATGCCACCTCCACCACTCCCTCTGCCATTGAGGCTAAGGATTCAAATACATAAGCTAAGTATAGGGCTACAAATTTCGTTTGCAAGAGAGATGATGATATCCTACCACTGCAAAGTTCTGATTGGAGAAGATCAATAGGGTCTTTGAAGAACTAGAGTGTGTTGAAGAGCAAAAAGTGAGGCATGTCATATCTCTCCTATATAAGTATGCTTACAACTGGTGGAAGTCCATTCTTCAAAAGCCGTAGATTCCACAGCCATCTACTTTAGACTTTTTTGTGGAAAAATGCAAAAAGAAGTATGTGCCAACATTGATGAAAAGAAAAAAGAATTTATGAACTTAAGGCAGAGAAACATGACTGTCATAGAGTATCAAAGGGAGTTTACTAGCCTAAGTAAGTATGCAACTGGTATTATTGGTGATGATGTTGGGTTTTGAAGAATGAATCATATTCATAAACGCAACGGAAAATTAAAATTTTCAAAACCCGAAACAAAGATCATACTTGTACCATTAAAACTAATTTATACATATATAAATGTTAAAAATTATACCTTATAATTTCTTATTTGTTTTTCAAATCTTCACTTTGTTCGGTTGTGGCAAACCACAACAATCCACACTAGGATGTCTCTAATGATAGTCCACGCGAAAAATGAAGAAGAAACTATCAAGAGAAATGGTTTGAACAAATTCAAAGTGCTAGCTTTGAAAGTGTTCTTGAGAGAAATTTTTTGTATCTTAAAACTCATATCTATTTTCTGTCATTTGATGTCTTTTCTATTTGAATCAAATTCAAAGAAAAGATGAAAAGTCAAAAATGGAGAAAAGGGAAATTAATGAATAGTAATTGGCCATAATTGGCCTAATTAAGGCCAAAATCTACAGTTGGCCAATGAGTGGGAGGCAGCAGCCCAGCTGGCCCGCTAGGCAGGCCAGCAGCCTGCCTAGCCCGCGTGGGCCCGTGACCCTCCCAAATGATTTTTTCGTGCGATCTTATCGCGATCCATCCCGAAATAATTCTATCATATTTTGGATCTTATCCAAGACCATTTTACTCATTCTCCATATCTTCAATGCGTGTGACCCATTAGGTTCCCGGTTATGTTGGCCACTTAAATTAACAATTAATTTAAGCAGGTCATGAGCGGTATCTAGCAACACATCATGACCCCCAATTGACCGGAAAGTCAGTGGTTTGACTATGAACCTTTCCATAGATAATTTTCACGCAATTATTCCTTTCACCATTCTATACCCCACTTGGTTCAGAGTATGGACATGTGTCAGCTTCCACTAGACTGACTACATCACATCTAGTCAAGTAATATTAGTTCTTGTCCTTGAGACTCATTACTCTATTAGATATGTCATTGAAGACTATCTTTATGACATTTCCACTCCGACCAGAGATTATCGAGTAATGACCACAACAAGAGGCCACATGTATACACTCCTTCTATCAAGAGTGGTGAATCCTTTATTGGTTATCCAATTACCTTCGAATACCTTAAGTTGTATCCAATGCCACCCTATGAGCTACCTCTCTGAGGCAACAAGGAATAGTATCAAAATACATAATCAATATTCAAGATATCCTTGAGTACCTCAAGTCTAAGGATACTTGCACCATTGCTATGATGAAACTATTATTGACATTTGAATAGATTATCCATATGATTGTCTCATAGTTGGTCATCCAATTACTTAGCTACACTTAGCAAGCATCCACATGTTAACTCTAAACATCTCATATTTATAGATTATGAGATCTACTACTCGATCCAATCACGGAGTGTAACATGTGTTAGTCTGTCTAGATTAATAATATCTCGTATCATTAATCCTATGACTAGGGATAATTTTCATACTAACATAATTACACATGATAAGAATCTCAATATCATGATCTCATCATGATTTCCTTCATGCTATGTTATGTATCAAGGACTTCATTAATTGATTTAAGATCACTTATCAATACATATATCAAATAAACATCAAATTAATGAAAAAGCCTTTTATTAATCAAATAAATTTGTACAATAAGTGTTAAAGGTGATTGGCTTTAGAGCACTCCTTTAACAGATGAGGCAAATTAATGTCGCCTATTTGAAAATGGTTTAAATAAAGATATTAGGTTCTTATTGACTTCACTTCAGCGTAAAGATTTTTCAAAACTATGTTCTTCTACTATTAGTATGGAGAAGAGAAAAAAAAAAGATGAAAAGATTAGAGGATCATTAGTAAATGAGTTCAGGAGACCCTCCTTTAGCGCCATACAAAATTTGAGTAAAAAGCTCACACCAATTCCTAGCATTTCCAGTCTAGAGGACAGTGTTAGAATCGAAACCAGCTAATATTTACTAACTAAGCACCATCCTCTAGGGTCATCTCACCTATAGCTAGTAATCAAACTCGGAAATAGAGAGAGCCAGTACAAAAGTGTGCATCATGTGGCAAGAGTCATAAAGAAGAGTGTTGGATCTCTTAAGATCTTGCTTCAAGTGTAAGTCTCAAGATCACTTTAGGAGAGATTGCCCTTTACAGGTTACTGAGGCTCTCACACAGACTCAGAGATCAGTGCTGACGTAGGGATGGGCTAAGACAAGCCAAGTGTGGTAGACTGGACCCAGGTAAACCACTTTCAAGACAATAAAGATCTAGTAGAGTACTAACGAGGGCATGTGCCATGAGGTCCAGAGAGGATCATTTGGCCATATATGTTATAGTGGGTGTATTTTCTCTCTAAGGCTCAGTTTTTATAAGTACTTTGATACACCTAAGATCTGTACATTCTTATGTATACACCAAAATACCTAGCAAGAACAGTATGAAAATAGAGAACCTAGAATATGAGATTAGGGTCACAAATCCTCTAGGACACAGTGTAATCATTAATCAAGTGTACAAGAGATGCCCTTTGGTTGTGCACGGGAAAGAGTTTCCCATATATTTAATCGAGTTGCCATTACATGAGTATGATGTCATTTTAGGCATGGATTGGGTTTATCAACATGTAGTAATAGTGGACTGTTAGTCTAAGAGGGTAATTCTTATGACTTCATAACAAAATGAGGTAGTACTAAAATGTGAAAGTTTTTCATAGCTTTCACAAGTGATTTACATGATGAAGGCTCAAAGAATGATTAGAAAAGAGTGTGAGGCCTACTTGGCTCACATGATTGATACCAAAAAGGAATATCCAAATCTTAAGGATATCCTGACATTGAAAGAGTTTTCAGATGTGTTTCAAGATGACCTACCAAGGTTATCCCCAGATAGAGAGATAGAGTTCTCCATATAGCTCAAATCAGATACAACACCAATCTCATCTGCACCATACAGGATGGCAACTTCAGAGTTGAAAAAGTTAAAGGCACAGTTGTCTGAGTAGTTGGATAAAGGTTTCATCAAGCCGAGTGTATCTCCATGGTTGAGGCAATCTTGAATTGGAAGACTCCCAGGAATATATAGAGATCATGAGTTTTCTCGATTTGGTAGAATACTACAAGAGGTTTGTTAAGGGGGTTTTCCATGATAGCTTCTTCATTAACCAGATTGTTGAAAAATATGTAAAGTTTGAGTCGTCAAACAATTGTCAACATAACTTTGACTAACTCAAAAGCATATTGACTGAAGCTCTAGTTTTGACATCGCCAATTCCTAACAAGAAGTATGTCATTTATAACTATATTTCTCATAATAAATTGGGTTGCATCTTGATGCAAGAGGAGAAATTAGTAGCTTATTCTTTCAGGAATTTGAAGCCTCAAGATAAAAAAATTACTTAACTCACAATCTAGAGTTGGCGATCATTATTTTTGTTTTAAAGATATGGCACCATTATTTGTATGGAGAAATATTTTCATCTACACTGACCATAAGAGTTTAAAATATCTTTCTACACAAAGAGAGTTGAATTTGAGACAAAGAATATGGATAGAGCTAATCAAGGATTACAATTGTGTAATCGATTATCAATTAAGCAAGGCCATTGTTATGGTTGACTCATTGAGTAGAAAGATCATCATCCAACCTACCTTGAATCAAGAGATCAAATATGTAAAAATGAGGATGCAAAGTTAGTGGAGATAGCCAAGTTGGTCTCTAAGGGGGAGAGACCTGAGTATGCATGTAACATCTAGTGATTTAGGCCCCGATTGCGCGTGATCGAAGTGAGGCATGCAGGTTCAATCAGATTCTAAATTTGAACCCATAAAAAATGACTAATAATAAGGGATAATAATTAAGGGTATTATTATTTGTGAATTAAAAAGATTAGTGCTAGAATTAGAAAAAAAAATTCCTATGGACAAAATTGGTATTATGGCAATTCTTGGGGAAAAAAGTGTGAATATGGAGGGAGATGTGGTAAATATGTAATTTCTCAAAGTTTAAATGTTAATCAAGATTAATTAACTTAATGAACCAATAAGAATTAGGATTAATTTTAATTAGTGGGACCCACACCTTAATCAAGGTATAAAAAGTCAAAAAAGGGAAAGAATTTCTACATTATTCCATAAGTTCAATTCTTCTTCCTTTTCCCATCCTTGTTGTCGTCCATCTCCACTCTCATAAATCTCCATTTTCTTCCTTTTTCCAGCATGCTAATAGTGAGAAAAAAAAATAGTTTTGAGAGAGGAAAATTCTGAATTAAAGAGTTCTTACCATAAAAGATACCAAATGAGCATCAATTTTGATGATAACTTGAGTTCTGGAACTCCTTTTTATATTTTATTTATTGGAAATGAAAGCTAAGATACAAGGCTTTAATTTTTATTTAACATAAAATCTAATTATGTCCATATTTGCCTAGAAAAATACATGAAGTTCAAACTTAGAATCTATCCAAAAAATTCTGGGCAGAAATTTCTGTGATGATGCAGTATTCAAATGATCATAACTTTTGATAGAAAACTGGGATTTTAGTTATTTTCGATGTGTTTTAAAGCTAAGATAATAAGCTAAAAATATTTGGCAGACCAGAACTCCTAATTCGAACTATAAATGAGCTAAAAATGAAGCCTAAAAATAGATCCGAAATCTGCTATAGGTAGAAACATAAAATATTGGGCTTTTGCATATGTTGTGATAATTATATGTAATAATTCATGTGAATATTTACTTTGATGATAATTATAAATGTTTAAGAAATTATTTATGTGTGAGATTATTGTGCAATAATAATGGGAATAAAGAACAAAAATAAATAAGCATAATTATGGTAATTGAATAATATTGTCATTTTTGAAAATATTGTGAATTAATATAAAAATAATTAAGCCTTATGACACCTAATCTAGAACTAGAATAGAGAATAGTTTGGCATGTCAATCAGGGGATTTAAGGCACTCGATGCCAAATATGAAAGCCGGTAATGGCAATTTCTAAATGTGCTCAGCGCAAAATTATTAAACCGGTAATGGTAAAATTATTAAGCTGGTAATGGTATTATTATAAAGGCACTCGATGTAATATTATGAAAGCCAGAAATGACAACACCGTTATTCCTATTAGTTAGTTCGGTTATAGGTGTTATGGGCACAAGAAAAATAAAAAATAATAATAATGTTAAAATATGTCATTTTGCTAATGTAAATGAATTAAAATTGTTAAATGTTGAATAGTTGTTAAAATTTATTGATTTTATATAATTTTTTATTTTATGCCTTGTTATTGAAATGATTAATTAATATGTAATATATATCTATATATATATATATATATGTATATATATATATATGTTAAACCTTGAGGGGTATTTCCGTCATTTTGATGATAACAAATAAAATAGCAATATTGTATTTAACATACTTGTTTTCTAAGTTTATTAAACAAGGTATGGAATAAAATAGCAAAAATGGAGAATTGACGAATAATCCTTGAAAGACAAAATTAAGGAAGTAGCATGTTCACGCCCGTAACCGTCACCAAAACCAATATTTGAAGTTAACGGTCATGAAGGAAGACACAAACCGTGAAATGTACATTTAAGTCACGCCCGTGAATTAAATGTCACGCCCATGAATCTTCATGACAATTTCATCCAGAGAGCTTCACGACCAAAGTCACCACTTGGATCACGTCTGGGAAGTTTGTCATGCCCGTGAAGATGTATGTCACGCTCGTGACCCAATGTTTCAAAACCTTCTAAAGAGCTTCACGACCAAGGTCACCACTTCAGTCACGACTTGGAAGAACAGTCACGCCCATGACAAAAATAGTCACGCCCATGAAGGATGAAAGAGAAAAATGTCAGACGCGATTATTTGGTTGGTACAACGGCTAGTTTCGTATTAAATGCACCCTAACAGCTATAATCAGCCATGGGAGTATAAATGCAAGTCATTTATGCATTCATTTTAAGAGGATAGCAAATACTTTGAATCAAAATCTTATTACAAGCTATTTTTACATTTAATACTTTCATAACCAATATCTATTCTCTGTAAAAAAATTTTTTGCTCATCATTTATTGAGCAATAAAGATTTGTAAGTGTTTCTCTCTATAATCATTTATTACTCAAGTGAGTTTTTGGGTATTTCTGGGTTAAGAGTAGAACACTTGTAAGGGTTAGTTGTGTGAGCCTTTAAAACATAAAGTAAAGGTTGTTTGTGTGATCCGGTAAAAACACAAAGGAAAGGTTGTTTGTGTGAGCCTGTAAAACACAAGATAAAAGGTTGTTTGTGTAAGCCTGTAAAACACAAGGAATTGGTTATTGTGTGAGCCATTAAAACACAAAGGATTTATGGGTTAGGTGTGAGCCATTGTGAGAAACACCATAGTTGGGAGTGAGCTTGTAAAACTCCATTGTAACACTTAGTGTGTTAGTGAAACTCCCAATTGCGATTGGGGAGAGGAGTTGGGTTTGTTAACACCCGAACCTCTATAAAAATCCTTGTGTCAAATTTCTCTATCCCTCCTTAAATTAAATTTTATTTCCGCACTTTAAAGTTTAATTTTTGAAACTCCAATTCAACCCTCCTTCTTGGCTTAATATCTGGGCAACAATTGGTATCAGAGCTTTATCTAGCATCGAAGCCTAAAAATTACTAGTAAAGATTAAGAAATGGCCAGAAAAGGATTACAAAGTCTCAAACCTTACTTTTATGGAGCAAATTATGCCCATTGGAAGTTTCGGATGGAGACATACCTGGATAGTAAAGGAATTGAAGTCTGGGATAGTGTACTAAAAGAATGGACTCCACCAACCCGAAGAGGAGCTGATGGTGAAGAAGAAATCATATCAAGAGATGATTGGACAAAGCCTCAAAGAAATGCAAATTTCAAAAACAAGAAGGCAATGACAATCCTATCAAGCTAATTATCTATTGAAGAATGTGGAAGAATACAACACTGCCCAATAGCATACAGCATGTGGAAGACATTGGAAAATTATCATGAAGGAACTAAGCAAGTTAAATCCAAGAAGATTCAACTTCTGACCTCAGAATATGAGCTCTTCAAGATGAAATCCAATGAGTCAATCACTGACATGACCAACCGCCTTCTAGCCATTATAAATGGAATGAGGAAACTTGGGAAACATCTGAGTCTGGAAGATGTAAACAACAAAATCCTGAGAAGACTTCCTCTTAAAGACTATGGCTCAAAAGTTGCTAGCATAGAAGAAGAAAATGAAGACATGAGCATCATGAATACTGATGTGCTTATTGAAAACTTCTCACACATGAAATGGCAGTGAAAAGAGATAGAGAGCTTGAAGTAGAGCTAGAGAAAAGAAAGCACTTAGCACTCAAAGTTTCTACTTCAAAATCTCAAGAAGAAAGTGAAGATGATGAAGAATTGAGTGATGATGAAAATGCGGACATTGCTATGCTTTCAAGAAGCATAAGAGCAAATACCAAAGAGACAATGGGGAGAAAGGTCACAAAGCCACATGGGATGACGAAAGCTCTTCAAGTGAAAGAGATGATAATGAAAGCGAAGAGGTCAACCTATGCTTTATGGCTTTGGAGGATCACGTCTCGAATAAGGTAAAATCACTACACTCATACTCTTTAAACAATGATAGTAGTGATAATGATGATGATAGTGATGATGATGATGATGAGCAAGCTTAATAGAAGAATTAAATCTAGAATTAGAGAAATATAGAAGTAAATTCAGTACATATAGAAATAACATCTCTAATTTAAAAAATAAGATAGATGTTTTAGAAAAGGAAAACATAAAGCTTAAATCATCTAATGAGTCTCTCCAAAATTCATTAGATGAATATTCATCAAGACCCTCAACTACTTCTTTGCTAAAAGAAAATAATACTTTGAAAAATGAAGTTGAGGAACTTAGAAATTCCATTTCTAAATTTCACAAAGGTAAAGAGAGTTTAGATACTCTCATTGTGTCTCAAAGATCACCCTTAATTAGACATGGTCTAGCATTTAAGGACACATCATCATCATCTCACAAAACCATCTTTGTTAAGTCAAATGAATCTCACATCTCCGCACCTGTTGGAACAGCACCAAGGAATAAGCATATTAAACCTTCTATACATAAAAAGAATAATCATGCCTTTATATATAGGAAGCATGCATCTAGAAAATCATCAATTAATCATGACTGTGCATGTCATCATTCTCAAAATAAGTTTGATAGAAATATGGTATTCAAAAACCTTGTAAGACCAAAAAGCAAGTTTAGACCAAAACAATGTAATTATTGTATGAAAATGGGTCACATAAATAAACATTGTTGGATAAGGAAGGCTCATTGGGAACCTTCAATTGCTAACCCCCAAGGACCCAAGCTCATTTGGGTACCTAAAAATCATACTTGAACTATGATTCTATAGGTATGCCTCAAGTCCACAATAAAAAAAAATGCTTGGCTTGTAGACAGTGGATGCTCAAGGTATATGACATGAGATAAAGAACTCTTCAAAGAAATCAAAAGTATTGATAGAGGTAAAGTTACCTTTGGAAACAATGCTAAGGGTAAGGTAATTGGCATTGGATCTATTGGTATTAATGAAACTACTTTTATTAAAGATGTCTTACTTGTTGATGGCTTGAAACATAACTTGTTAAGTGTTAGTCAATTATGTGATAAAGGAAACAAAGTAATCTTTACTTCCAATGAATGTCTTTTGATCTCTATCGATGGTCAAGAGATATTTAAAGGAAATAGAGATGTCAATACATACATAATAAACTTAGATGAACTATCTAACCATTCCTCTAAGTGTCTTGTGACCACTAGTGATGAATCTTGGCTGTGGCATAGAAGACTTGGTCATGCTAACATGGACTTAATACAAAGCCTCAGCACAGGAGAACTAGTAAAAGGACTACCAAGAGTTAAATATTAAAAAGGCAAGACATGTGAACCTTGCCAAAGAGGAAAGCAACACAAGTCATCCTTCAAAGCCAAAAACATAGTAAGTACCTCAAAACCTCTTCAACTCCTGCATTTAGACTTATTTGGACCTATTAAAACTGCTAGCTTAGGAGGTAAACATTATGCATTTGTCATCGTAGATGATTACTTTAGATTTACATGGGTAATTTTCTTAGCTCAAAAGAGTGATACTTTTGAAAATTTCAAAAACTTTGCTAAAAGAGTTCAAAATGAAAAAGGGTAATGTATTTCAAAGATAAGAAGTGATCATGGCAAAGAATTTGAAAATGAAAACTTTGAAAGTTTTTTTCTTGAACATGGCATTTCACAAAATTTCTCATCTCCTAGGACACCTCAACAAAATGGGGTAGTTGAAAGGAAAAATCGAACTTTAATTGAAATGGCTAGAACAATGCTCGATGAATATGATTTACCAACTTACTTTTGGGCAGAAGCCACAAACACTACATGTTATATTTCAAATCGAGTTTTCAAAAGACATCTTTTAAACAAAACCTCATTTGAGCTATGGAATGGAAGAAAACCCTTGATATCGTACTTTAGAGTATTTGGATGCAAGTGCTTCATATTGAATACCAAGGACATTCTTGGAAAATTTGCCTCTAAATCGGATGAAGGTATCTTTTTAGGATACTCCACAACTAGCAAAGCATATAGAGTATTTAACAAAAAATCATTAACTTTTGAATAATCTATACATGTTGTCTTTAATGAATCTTGTAGACTTGATCTTATGAAAGGTAGTGTTCTTGATGATGTTGTAGGTAACATGGAAAGACTTGATCTTGAAAATGGAAAAGAAGAAAATGATCAAGAAGATTCACATCAAAACGATTCTCTACCTCAAACTCAAGAAAAAAACGAACAAGAACTCCCAAAAGAATGGAGAATGATGAAAGATCATCCAAAAGAGCAAATCATTGGTGATCTCTCAAAGGGAGTAAGTACTAGATCTCATTTCAAACATTTAGTCACTAACATTGCTTTTATTTCTCAAATTGAGCCTAAAAATGTTGATGAGGCTCTTAATGATGAAAGTTAGGTAATTGCCATGCAAGAGGAACTCAACCAATTTGAGAGAAGTAAGGTATGGACCTTAGTACCTAGACCCAAGGATTATCAAATTATAGGTAGCAAATGGGTATTTAGAAATGAACTAGATGAACAAGGTTCAATAACTAGGAATAAGGCTAGATTAGTTGCAAAAGGATATAATCAGTAAGAAGGTATAGATTATGATGAAACCTATGCACCTGTAGCTAGATTAGAAGTCATAAGAATACTCTTAGCATATGCATGTCACATGAATTTCAAACTCTTTCAAATGGATGTGAAAAGTGCATTTATAAATGGTTATATAGAAGAAGAAGTTTATGTAGAACAACCACCAGGCTTTGAAAGCTATGATTTGCCAAATCATGTTTTCAAACTTTCAAAAGCTTTATATGGTTTGAAACAAGCCCCAAGAGCTTAGTATGAAAGGCTAAGTTCTTTTCTATTAGAAAATAGCTTTAAAAAGGGAAATGTTGACACCGCATTGTTCATTAAAAAGCATAAGCATGATATACTAATTGTTCAAATTTGTGTTGATGATATAATATTTGGTTCTACTAATGAGTTGCTTTGTCAAGAATTTGCTAAGTGTATGACTAGGGAATTTGAAATGAGCATGATGGGAGAGCTTAAATATTTTCTTCGTCTACAAATAAAGCAAAGCAATAAGGGTATATTCATCAACCAATCCAAATATGCCAAAGATTTAATTAAAAAATTTGGAATGGAAGGATGCAAAAATGCCAAGACTCCTATGAGCACATCAACAAAATTGGACAAAGATGAAAAGGGTAAGAGCATCATTGAAAAGCTCTATAGAGGTATGATCAGATCACTTTTATATCTTACTGCTTCTAGACCCGATATAATGTATAGTGTTTGCTTGTGTGCACGATTTCAATCATGTCCTAAAGAATCTCATTTAAATGCAGTAAAAAGGATTCTAAGATATTTACATGGATCATTGCATCTAGGTTTATGGTATCCTAGAAATTCATCCTTCTATATTATAAGATATTCAGATGCAGATTGTGCTGGTAGTCTTTTAGATAGAAACAGTACTTCAGGTACTTGTCACTTTATTGGAGAATGTTTAGTTTCTTGGTTTAGCAAGAAACAAGTTTCAGTTGCTCTTTCAACTGCTGAAGCAGAATATGTAGCAGCTGAATGTTGTTGTACTCAAATTCTTTGGATGAAACAACAACTTAAGGACTATGGTCATGATATGAACCATATACCTATTAAATGTGACAATACAAGTGCTATAAATCTTTCAAATAATCCTATTCAACACTCAAGAAGTAAGCATATTGACATTAGAAACCACTTTATTAGAGATCATGTTCAATTTGGAGATGTTGCATTAGAATTTATAAGCACTGAAAATCAATTGGCATATATTTTTACTAAGTCTCTAAATGAGGAAAGATTTAATTTCATTAGAAGAGAACTTGGTATGATTGATGGATTAACCTTGTGATTACTAAATTATGAAATCTTAAGTAATGATCTTAATTTTGTATCATATCACTAGATATAAGGTAATAAATTTGATGAAAAGTTTATGTTATAAGGGATAGAATCTTCATAGAAATGATTTAGTCTTGTTTTAGGACTTAATTTTATTTGTTGGAAATTTTAGGTAAGTCACGCTCGTGACTTAAATAGCCAAAAGAGGCAGTGTTGTTCACGACTTGATACACGACATTGTTCACGGCTTCAAGTGGTGAAGCTTATTTTCACGACTTCATTCACTCTCGTGAAAAGCCTTGTTCACACCCGTGACGCATTTTCACGCCCGTGACGCATTTTCACGCTCGTGAACATTTTCACCCCAAAACACACAGAGGCGTTCACACTTTGCTTCACGGGAATAAGTAGTGAAATTCAACCTTTCACGCCCGTGAAGATTGTTTCACCCCCGTGACAGTTCATTATTCACGACCATGACATTCAAAGATCACGACCATGAACATTTTCACGCCTTCATTCACGGGTAGAGCACCCCTTTAGCAAACCATGAACACATATTTTATGCCCGTGAATGCATCGGGTATATAAGAGAACAGTCGGTTCTTTTTCACATTTCAACCTTTCAACTCCTAGAAACCGCTATCATTTACACACATTCAATGAGATATTGAAGATTTCAGTCCCCAAGTCACAAACTTTTCCTATAAATACTATCAAAAGTTCATTCCTTCATCAAAAATCATACTTCTTTAGGGTTTCCTCAAAATTTCTGTCACATTTTTTCCCAAACTCCAAAAAGTTCAATTCTTCAAATCAAATGGAGATCGGCTCATCAAAAGGAAAAAGAAAGAAGTCTCATTCTCCCAGGAGGTATGCAGATTACCTCATGAATAGACTTCCGGTGCATTGCCATCCCCGGTACTCCACCTTGAAGCAAAGGCCTGTCCTTTCATCGAGGTCCTTTGAGTGGCAAATCGTCCGAACTCTCGGGCTAGAAACGGCAATGACAGAGCAACTTCAGGCCTGTCACTTGAAAGAATTCATGGACATTCATCAACCCACATTGAGGGGGAGCCAACACTGGAATCCCTCAGCACTTTGCAAGTGTCTCCTACTGAGTGGTGAAATTCCAACTCTGCAACAATCCAAACACCCTCAATGCCATAGAATTCGGGGACTTATTCAATTTACCATCGGATGGCATCCTCAATGACAGCAAAGTGGAATTCTTCGTGACTCGGGCATGGACCCATTTTGGCATAGATTGCAACTAGGATGTTAAGAAGACCAAGAGCACTCATCTCCGGTCCCCAGTGCACAAATATTTGCATAGGTTCCTGACCTATAGCATATTCGCTAGGCGAGATAGCAATGGGACCATTCAGAAACTGGAGCTCTTCCTTTTCGAGATGGCTAGAAAAGGACTCACGGTGGCGCTTTCTAGATGGTTTGCAAACCATCTTCTGTCCATTGCCACCAAACCCACAGATATACTCATTGGTGGTTATGTCACCCATATAGCCTTGAAGCTTGGCTATTTGAAGCTGGATAAGCATCACTTCAATCTCATCCCAGGGCATCTTCGAGATCGATTGTATGTCGAGTCCTTTATCAAGATAGGAGCGGCTGTCACCAGGATTCGAGCAGCTGCAGGCTTCGATGGACGAGAGGTTGGAAAACCTCAAAGACTTCATGGAGTCGCGGATGGACAACCTTGAGGCAGAGGTTGCTAGACTTCGAGATAGGATGTCCGATTAGGTGTTAGGCTAGATGTTAGCCTAAATTTGCATCTTTGCTTGTTGATTTACTTGTTTTCTTTTGTTTGTTTTTCAGGAAATTTTAAATTTCCTTTCTGAACTTTAATTATCTTTCATTGTATTTCACTTTATTTAATATAATTGCTTTGTTTTTCTTTAATGTTTTAATCTTGATATTCTTTTTGTTGATGACAAAAGGGGGAGAACCTAGCAATATATTAAGATAAATAAATTTTGAATCAAAATTCATAGCCTACAAAATTCATAACCTACAAATACATTGACATTGAGTTAAGTAGGGAGAAGAAAAACTCAAAATTTGATTCAAAATTAATATGCAAGTATGAAATTGAGCTTTATACACATTAGATATATCTTAAGTATACTTTGCATATACCTTAATGCAAGTTACATAAATGAATATGCCATGTTATACTCTAAATATAACTTACATATACTTCATGCCTTAAAAAGAATTTTGGTATATATTGGATATACTTTGCATATAACTTGCATATACTTAAAAATTAGAAAGTTTATTTCAATGCTACATCATTCTTTACAATTCTTGCAATTTATCAATTTTTATCCTAAGTATCTTTTGAGGGCGAGACTTCTCAAAAGCACATATTGCTATATTATTTGTCACCATCAAAAAGGGGGAGATTGTTAAACCTTGAGGGGTATTTCCGTCATTTTGATGATAACAAATAAAATAGCAATATTGTATTTAACATACTTGTTTTCTAAGTTTATTAAACAGGGTATGGAATAAAATAGCAAGAATGGAGAATGGAAGAATAATCCTTGAAAGACAAAATTAAGGAAGTAGCATGTTCACGCCCGTGACCCTATGTGTCACGCCCGTCAAAAAGCTAACCGTCACCAAAACCAACATTTGAAGTTCACGATCATGAAAGAAAACAACAAACCGTGAAATGCACATTTAAGTCATGCCCGTGAATTAAATGTCACGCCCGTGAATCTTCATGACAATTTCATCTAGAGAGCTTCACGACCGAAGTCACCACTTGGATCACGGCTGGAAAGTTTGTCACGTCTGTGACCCAATGTTTCAAAACCTTCCAAAGAGCTTCACAACCAAGGTCACCACTCCAGTCACGACTTGGAAGAACAATCACGCTCGTGACAAACATAGTCACGCTCGTGAAGGATGAAAGAGAAAAATGTCAGGCGCGATTATTTGGTTG
Organism: Triadica sebifera; assembly: GCA_023653625.1. Classification (NCBI taxonomy): domain Eukaryota; kingdom Viridiplantae; phylum Streptophyta; class Magnoliopsida; order Malpighiales; family Euphorbiaceae; genus Triadica; species Triadica sebifera. The sequence goes on along the minus strand of CM042898.1, from coordinate 8,675,486 downwards.
GTACAACGGCTCGTTTCATATTACATGCACCCTAATGGCTATAATCAGCTATGGGAGTATAAATGCAAGTCATTTATGCATTCAGTTTAAGAGGATAGCAAATACTTTAAATCAAAATCTTATTACAAGCTATTTGTACATTTAATACTTTCATAACCAATATCTATTCTCTGTAAAAATCTTTTTGCTCATCATTTATTGAGCAATAAAGATTTATAAGTGTTTCTCTCTGTAATCATTTATTACTCAGGTGAGTTTTTGGGTATTTCTGGGTTAAGAGCAGAACACTTGTAAGGGTTAGTTGTGTGAGCCTTTAAAACACAAAGTAAAGGTTGTTTGTGTGATCCTGTAAAAACACAAAGGAAAGGTTGTTTGTGTGAGCCTGTAAAACACAAGATAAAAGGTTGTTTGTGTAAGCCTGTAAAACACAAGGAATTGGTTATTGTGTGAGCCATTAAAACACAAGGGATTTATGGGTTAGGTGTGAGCCATTGTGAGAAACACCATAGTTATGAGTGAGCTTGTAAAACTCCATTGTAACACTTAGTGTGTTAGTGAAACTCCCAATTGCGATTGGGGAGAGAAGTAGGGTTTGCTAACACCCGAACCTCTATAAAATTCCTTGTGTCAAATTTCTCTATCCCTCCTTAAATTAATTTTTATTTCCGCACTTTAAATTTTAATATTTGAAACTCCAATTCAACCTCTCTTCTTGGCTTAATATCTAGGCAACAATATATATGTAAAATATTTATCATTGAAGCACCACTAAGCTAGTAGCTTAGCATGGATGGTTTCCTCTCACGTATGTTAGAAGGGTAGCCGTAGAAATTAAAATTGTCAGAAGAATAAGGGTAACCGGAGGAAAGCAGCTAGAAGCTTTGGTTTTTTTTTTTGGGTATATTTTATTAAAACTTTGTAAATTAAATTATCGTTTTTATTTCATATAATGTGTATTAAAGATGTGAATTACAATGTAAAAGAACATAGTTTGGATGTAAATTAATGTAGTTTATAAATAAATAAAATTTTGAGTATTTATGCTTGTAACGATTATTATTTCATCGTCTGCAATATTTTCGTAAAAAAAATTACTTCACTTCATTAATTTTATAAAATAGTAAGACGGGTAATGCTCACTTGTCTTGCTGAACTACAGTGGGGTAAGGGGGTGTTACAATGCAGTTGAGCTAAATGGTGGTTTGCACTACTTGGGCCATTTATGTGTGCCTAACCCAGAGGATTTGAGATAGAGGATTCTAAAAGAGGCACATAAGACAATATATGTGTTGCACCTAGTAAGCAATAAGATGTATTAGGATTTGAAAGGTAAGCATTAGTGGGCAAGCATGAATAAGAACATCACAAAGTTCACTATCAGACATCTGACATGTCAGTAGGTCAATATAGAACATCGAGTACTATCAAGGTTGCTACAACTAATCATGATTTTCAAAATGAAAATGGAAAAAGATCACAATGGATTTTGTGACTGGGTTGTGATGGTCAATTAAAAAGGGTGATTCATATATTGGAAGACATGATAAGGAATTGCATGATAGAGTTTGAAGGAATCTGGAAAAAGTATTTACCATTGATGCAGTTTGCCTATAACAACCGTTATCAGTCCAGCATTGAGATTGCTCTTTATAAGGCATTTTATGATAGAAAGTGTCAGATACCATTATGTTAGAATGAGCTCAGTAAAAGGAAGTTATTAGGGTCAGAATTAGTTCAAAAGATAGAAGAGAAAATGAAGATCATCCAAGATGGGTTGAAGACAACTTCAGACATGTAGAAGTCCTATGCATATCTCAAGAGGAGAGATATAGAGTACAAAGTGGGAAACAAGGTGTTCCTTAAGGTTTTCCTATGGAAGAAAGTCCTCAGATTCGAAAAACATGGCAAGTTAAGCTATAGGTTCATTAGACCTTATGAGATTTAAGAAAGGATAGAACCAGTTGCCTACAAACTCATATTACTACCAGAGTTGAGCAGGATACATAATGTTTTTCATATGTCCATATTAAGGAGCTACAGATTGTATCCCTCTCACATCATTCCAATCGAGAGCAATGAAGTGAGACCAGACTTGTCTTATGAAAAGGAACCAGTTGAGATCTTAGCTCGAGAGGTCAAAGAGCTCAAAAATAAGTGATTACCACTAGTCAAAGTGTTATGGAGGAATCACGCTACAAAAATGGCGACATGGAAAAACATGGAAGGGATGATGGCATAGTACCTCCAATTGTTTCGACACAGCACTTTAAGAAAATTTTGAAGATAAAATTTCTTAAGGGGAAGATAATTGTAACGCCCTCTAATTATGACCTAAAAGTTATGTTTATAGTTAAAGAGAGAGAATGGGTAGATTATAGTTTAAAAGTTGAAAATAGTGATAAATATATTTTCATGCCCGTAAAAATGTTATGGTTTCAAAATGGAAAAATTTACAAAAAAAAAATGACCAAGATATGTAAGTTAGGATTTCACACGATTCACGCCCGTGAATGGTTTGTCACAACTATATATATCAAGGTTTAAGGTTCACTCCTATGATTGTTTTTTCATGGCTATGACATGGTGATTACGGCCCGTGAAAGCCTAATAGTCATAAGCAAAAATAGAACCGTATTTTCCCTTTCTTCCATGCCTATTTTTGTCATAACCTACTCTTCCACCGCCCTCTTATCTATCCTTACAAGCCAGCCTTCTATTCCATCTTCTTTTCCACCTTCTTTTCTTCCGTTGTCATAAAAACTCCATTATTAAAGCTTGGAGAATCTTAATATCAAAAAGAAAAAGGATGAGTTCTTGAGTTGACTTAGAGTAGTTATTATTATTCGATTTCATGTTATAAGGGTCTTATGGGGACATCTTTGTGATATTAGGTGTTGCTAGATGCAATGGTGAGAATCACCAAAGAGATAAACAAGCTTGAAAAAGCTTAGTAAAGGTTAAGGCTCCTTTTTGTTAGAGGTATGTACATAATAGCATAAGTCCTTTTTATTTCATTTCTATCCTTGATGTGCCTTATAGAATTTTTAGATATTAAATGCTACAATGAGATTTATGGTTTATTTGAGTGATAATGTTGTGAAATTGGGTTATAGTTATTTTAAATGAGTTATTGGCAGGATATTTTGATGGAAATGTGCATTTGGAATGTTGATAGTGTGATTGACATAGGTCAATCTTATAAGAAATGCATGTGGTATGGTTATACTCTATTTTTGCGTGAATCTGTAAAATTTTCTAGATTCACGACCATGAAAGGTAATTCATGGGCATAAATCCCTTATTGTCTTGTTTGTTGGAGAAAACATCCTTTTTTCTAATAGTTTCATGATTGCGTTCACACCCATAAAGGGTATGTCATGACTATGAAACATAGAGTCAAACGTGACTTTTAGTCCAAAAATTGTTCACAAGCTAGGTCACCACTTGGTTCACAGGGTAAACCGCCCATGAATAATACTTTCATAGTCGTGAAGCAGGCTAAATATGATTTTTCTGATTTTGATGCATGAATCAAAGTTGATTCAAATAAAGGTGGTATACCTTTTTAATTCTTATTATAATATGGTATAAAAATGGGCATAAGGTATGGTAATGGTTAATATACAACATAATTATGGTGAATGATATAAATATGGTTAAGCCCAATACTTTAACTAGGACTAGAGTTAGGATAGATAGCAAGCAATTAAGGGAAAAACGGTACTAGATGACCTAGGTTGGTCAATGTGGATTATCTATTTTGGACAAGGACTTAAAGCTCAGGTGAGCTCTTTTGAATTGGAATCATATGCATACTACTTTTAACTCAAACGGGTCTCTTGAGGGGCTCAGGATGAGAGCCTTTGATTTTATTATCCGTATCCAATTTAGTCTAGTTAATAGTAAACGAACAGATATAATTATGGTATTAAGTGTGGTATACACTCGTATATTCCTATGGATGATATTATATGTTATGATTGAGCATGTTGGATATTGTATAGTTACTTTAGGGCATGACATCATAAGTATAATGGATATTGTATGAATGGTTCATGAGGTAAGACTAATGGTAAATTGGTAAGTATTTCATTCATATTTTGATACTTGCACTGTCATATCCGCTAATTTAGACTAAAGTCACGCAACTTGTTAAATCGACTCGTCGGTTTGACCGAAATCTAAATTTGGACTTTTATCGAAAAATAATGAAAATAATGGTAATTAAGTATGGAAAATATCTAATAAAGTGTTCAAAATATTTAAAGATGTTAAATTTCGGTAAAGGACTAAATTGCAAATTTTAAAAAGTTTAGGGGTCAATTTGCAATTTACTAAAAATTGGAGAATTTAAATGGGATAAGTATAAATTAAATAAATAATTGGGACATTAAAAACATGGGAAGGGGCTGGCCACACCAAGTGGCACATTTTAAGAAGATAATTGACATACATGAATTTAACATTAATTAAAGTTTCTAGAATTTGGCTTAGATGTCCCATAATTGATTAAGTTTGTCATTTTCTCTTAATTGCCTTTCTTCTTCTGTATCACTTAAACATCTAGAAGACTTTTATCTTTTTCTCAAATCAGCCCACGTTTCTTGAAGCATAGCACACCAAATGGCATACAACAATTAGCCAAGTGATGTGCATGAATGAGGCATTAATTAAAGCTTTTAGATGAAGCTTAGGTGTCCCCCCATTTTAATGACTTTTGTCACTTTCTTATTGATTGCTTCTTTTTCTTCCTTATCCATTTTCATTGAGGAAAATTATGTTCTCTCAAACTAGCCACGTTTTCCCTTTTTCCTCCATAGCTAAAGCTTGATTTTAGAAAGAGAAAGTGAGAAAAGAGAGAAAAAGTAAGGAAAAATCTCATTCTCATGCTTAAGGAAGCTTAAGAGAGTAAGGAGAAAGGGAGAAATTAGGTTTATTAATTTTAAAAAAATCTGTTTATGAACTTTAGGAACTCAAAGTGACAAAGAGTTAGATCAAGGGAGCAAAGAAAAGGAGAAAAAGAAGTAAAGAGAAAGAAAAGAGAAAAAGAGAGGTTTGTGCATAACCTAAGGCAATAGCCTATTTTATTTGTTTTATTTGCATGATTTAATTATTTGTCATATTGATGATTCTGAATTGATATTATTTTATGATGAAAATCTTGGGGATGCATGTTTGCTAGACTTAGGATTTAATTTGGTAAAAATTGAATGTGATTATCTTGTATGTTCCTTGCTGGAAATTGATGAGCATTGTTCACTTAAACAATTATAACTTAATATCTGGAGCTCGGTTTTGTATGTTCTTTATTGGGTTGGAAAGCTAAGACATAGGAATATAACTTTCATTTAGACCATAAAAGCTGAATATGTCTATAATTATCCAGAAAATTTCATAAAGCTCAGACATAGAATTTGTCCATAAATTATGGACAGAATTGTTAATAATGAGCAATAAGTACTTAAACTGTCATAACTTGAGTTCTGGAGCTTGGATTTATGTGTTATTTGTTCTGTATGAAAGCTAAGACATAGGGCTACAATTTTTATTTAGACTATAATATTTTAATATGTCTTTAATTATCTAGAAAAATTCATAAAAATTAGACTTAGAATCTGTTCAGAAAATTCTGGGCAGAATTATCAGTGACCAGTTAGTGTTAATATTATCATATCTTTTGATACAGAACTCAGAATTATGTGATTCAAGTTGCATATTAAAGCTATGATACATATCTAAATTTTGTATGAAGATCAGGTAACTAAATTCAGAACGGAACATGACCAATATTAAAGTCCAAAACAAAGAACAGAATCTGCCAGTGACAGGGCAGCATGTGAAATGAGAAATAAAATGAGTAAAATGATGAGAAATTTGTTTTTTATGTAAATATTATTTTAATTGAGTGATTGTGGGATTATTTTGAGATATTACATGCATGAAAAGTATTAAATTAATTGTTATAAATTTTAATGAAATTGTATAAGCCCTAGAACAACTAACTAGAACCAACTTAGGATAGTTTGGCATGCCAAATAGGGGGGAGTATGATGAAAATGATTAAATCCATTAATGGTATGATTATCTACGCCGAGTTTGGCAATGTTATCTATACCGGGTTTGGCACTGTTATTTATGCCGGATACGGCATTATTATCTACGCCGAGTTTGGCACGGTTATCTACGCCGAGTTTGGCACGGTTATCTACGCCGGGTTTGGCACTTATATGCGCACATCATATTGCCCGGGTGGCACTCCTAAGTGCCTGGATGTCCTATTCAGTGGTTCATAGGTGTCCTAGGCATAAATGAAAACATAAATAAAGAAGTTATGGAACATAAAAGAATTATTGAAAGTATAATGAGAATTATGATTTGTGACATGGATAATAAAAATGGAATTATGAATTGTGGCATGGATAAAAAGAAGGTTTAGTGTTATACAATAAGGTGGTAATAAAATAAATAAGTATGAGATAATATAATATAATTTGATGTCTATACATGCTAAAATACCATGATTTGCATGAGAATAATGATTTGATTATGTTAAACAAAATGAGATACAATAAATTGATGTTATGCATACTAGAATATTATGAAATGTATGTTTGCATGATTTGATCATAAATTGTTATATGACAATTCATGTGACATTAAAAATAGTTTATTGCCTTATCTATATGCACCACTAAGCCAAGAGCTTAGCGTGGGAGTTTTCTCACTCAGATTTAGTAAAGAATAAAAAGAAAATAGTAGACAAAGCCAGCGGTGACCTAATCCAGTAAAGCAGTCTGTTGCACACGTCGTGGGTTACACAACTTTTGTGTATTATCTTGTAAATTTTATTTTGTAGTATTTGTAAAATAAACAGTATGTTTTGTAAAGAACATATTACTATATAAAAAGGTAGTTTAACTTTTCTGTTTTATTTCTTTTATAAATGCAAAGTAAATAAATAGTGAATATTGGAAATGAAAAAAAATGTACGAATGATTTTGCTTTATATATAACTTATATAATGATATTTTAATTGATGAAGTCAGTGTAGCACACCCTCATTTGGGGACGAGCTACTGGGGTGAGGGGGTGTTACATGCACACTTTGCATGTTATTATGTGCCACTAAGTATTAGGTTGTTTAATATGTAGGTGTTTTTTTATATGCAAATTTGGAGTCTAAAAGTTGAAGCAATAATGAATAAATCTCAAGTACAGAATCAGAGGACTAGCCTTGCAAGGTTGGTGATATGTCATGATTTATTTTGTTTTTTATTTATAGCATAAGGACTGGGTTTAGTACATTTGTACATTCTTTTAGTTTTAAATGACATGTAATTTTGTAACTATTCTTTTTGTAAACCTTAAAGATAGTGAAGGTGCAAATATTATTGTTATCACTTATTAAAGGTTTTAAATTGTTTTCTTTCTTCTAATGTTTGACATTAGTCATTTTGGTCATAGTGCATATAGGTTTTGAATTTATCGTATTTATATCATATGCATCATAAATATTTTTTATATAATTGGGTGAATCCTGATTATATAAGTGGGTATTACAATGAGGCTATAAATATCTCACCAAAAGTTATATGAAGTAGTACAACACCTTTCTAGTACCCAAACTTTGGCAATTTGTTTCTTCGTCTTTTGTAATATTAATTGTATTGAATTAAAAGATGGATGATTTAAGTGTTTACCCATAAAACACTTGGGAAAAGATTTAGAATGAGTCTGAGATAAAACTCTAGGAAATGGTTGAGTATTTTCCTTGAAAAAATACGAGTTGTTTTAGGGTTTGAGTGTGAGTCCTTAAGGAAAATATTTAGGTTTTTAAGCCTTTTAAAACTCAAGTGAAAGGTTTGGGTGTGAGTCTTGGAAAATTCCTAGGTTGTGTGTGAGCCTATAAAATACTAGGATAAGTTGAGAGTTAACTTGGAAACTCCATCCATTGTAACTTTGATTGAATTAGTGAAAAAATCCCAATAGGTGATTGGGGAGCGGATATAGGGATACTTGCTCAAACCACTGTAAATTTTGTGTGTCATCTTTCTCTAACTCTTTGTCACTCTATCTTTATCATTTATTTATAGCCTTCTCATATCCAAACATTATCCATTGCAAAGTAAATTATGCATTGTGTAACACCCCTTCATCCTAGCAGCACATACTCGGATAAGAGAGCACTACGCCGACTTCTTCAAATCGTTACTTGATAAATATTGAAACACAATGCATATATATATATATATATATATATATATATATATATATATAACCCCAAGAGATATAAGAGAACATAATGTATAATTTATTTACCTAATATAGTATTATAAAACTACAAAAGTTAATTTTACAAATCCAAAAGTATATAATATGAAATACAAAAGTTCAAAAGATTGTGACCCACAGTTTCAAGATCAACTGCTTTACTTGACTAGGATCACCGCTAGCTTTATCAATAAACTTTGGCTACCTTGTTATATCTGCGCAATATAAACTCCCACGCTAAGCTCTATACTTAGTGGTACATATAATTAAGGCAATATATTATGTCATGCAATAAGCATTATCATATGTTATTTTATGCACAAACATCTTTTCATGCAATTATATTCCTCATATCTCTATTTCATAATAATTATGAGCATTATATATATATATATATATATATATACAAAGTTATACATATTTCATCTTCAATCATAAATTATACATTCATTTCTTTGGTATACTACATTATTTTTATCATACTGTACATTATCTTTCAACTTAAACTCTTGTGGTTTGCCCATATCACTCTAAACTGGACTAACTAGATACGAGTTATGGATCAGGGGCGCACCTAAAACTAAAGCCATCATGTCCACTATCTAGCTCATCTGAGCTTCTCAAATCAATGACACTTTCAGAGCTAAAGTCTCATTGACTGAGTAATATATCATTATATATGAATTACCGGACTAAGGGTGCTCCTACAGCTAAAGCCACCTTGCCTTCAATTTGTATATACTCAACTGAGCATTTCAAGCTAATGATGCTCCGAGAGCTAAAGCCACATTGACTGAAGAATCCATCTCATATTTTAGGGTACCATTCGCCTCTATAATGGCATGTCATCTATCCTATTTCTAGTTCTAGATTAGAGTAATGGGCATATCCGTTTCAAAATTAATTACATTTCTTTTCTTTCATGAATATTCAAATCATATAATATATCAAGCAACATCTCATCCGTCCTTGTTTAAACACATAAACATTAATATCATTGAACATTTAATATCTCTTGATCTTTGCCAACCAAATCACTTTATTGCATATCAATAATACATTTAATGGAAACAGAGCATTCATGGTCGTGGTTCTTTATTCACTCCCGTGAACAACTAGTCTCACAGCTGTGGCCGATATGTTCACGTCCGTGAATAGGTTCACACCAGTAGTCTAAACCATGACTCAAATTATAAGCGCTTCTGTTCCATTTCCAAGCAAAATTCACGTCTGCGACCAAATCATCACAGCCATGACTTCAGCTGAAAATCTGCATATTCATATTCCTTTCCCATTTCAAGCTTCCTAAAGCCATACCAATACCTTATTATGCATTTCTAAAGTCCTTAACTTATCATATTTTAATTCATATAAATGCCTCTAATCAATATTCAATTCTCAAATATGCATTACTTGAATCACATATCATGAAATTTTATTTTCTTATATATAAACCTATGGTTTCATGCTATAAATCATAATTAATGCAACTTATTCATTAACTAACATATTATCATGCATATCATGCCATTTACAAGCAAATTATAGATTATTGTCTTAAATTATGCACAAATCTTAATTTTTTCTTCTTCATTTGCTCTAGGTAACTTTCTCCTTTTTTTTACTAGCTTGAACTTGTTCCTTACCACTTAGAACTTCTACAACATCATAAAATTACCATCAAAACTCTATCTTTATCAAGCTTCCAAAACTCTACTGAAACCCTAAACTTTTTCTCTCATCCTACATAAACTCTATAAGAGCTCAAAACTAGAACTTTCTTAAGAAAAGATAAAGAGGAGATGGAAAACTTTTTATCTATACTATTTTCTCCTGAGATTTTCCTCTCCTCAAAACTTGCTTGTTTTCCTTTCTTCTTGCTCTCCTTAGCTTCTACAAGTTTTGTTGTACGTGAAAATCACTTTATCTTGTTTTTTTCTCTCTCTTTTCTTCCTTTCTCTCTCTTGAAAAAGTTTTTGGCTATGAAGTTTATAAGAAGCTAGCGTGACTGGTCCTAGAATTAGAAAAAGAAGACCAAATATAATGAAAAAGAAGAAGAAAAGAGAAAAGAAGAAAAGAAACAAAAAATCTTACTTAGATTAATTCCCGTCAAAATCCGAATTTAAATTCCAGTTGATCAAATGCGTCAAATTTACAACACATGCAATCGAAACCTAAATTAACGGATATGACACATTGTCCATTAGTTTCAAACTTTTTATAAATTACTAATTCATTACCTTTTGTTTGTGCACATTTTCCTATAAAAAGCGATTTCTCACTCTTAAATTTCTTATTATAAAATTTATGTGTTTCATCTAAATGAAAAATAAAATGTTAATGGGTTGAAAAGGAAAAAAAATAAAATATTATATTTTAGTGCTACGTACTAATATATATATATAAAGAAATTATAAATCATATTTTATATTTATTAATGATAATAAATTAATAATACAACTTAGTGTGGAGATTATAATTTAGGATTTAAAGAATGAATCACATTTATTAATGATAAAGGTAAATTCTGAAAATGAGTCATTGTCTTATACGTCTAATCTATTGAATGTTTAAAGCACTAATTTAGATTTTTTTTTTTCATTTAAATTCATATAACTTGTTTGTATCATTAAAACGTAGTTCAAAAAACACGGTAGTAAATACAGTATTCAGATGGATATGCCCCAATTAAAATGGTGTCGTTTGCGGTCTTTCTTTATTTGTCCAGCCTTTGTACGAAATGACGACGTTTTAGTTTTCTCTTTAGTCTAAGATACTGAAGAAATTGATGATGAGCCTAATGACGACGTTTTAGTTTTCTTTTTAGTCTAAGATACTGAAAAAATTGATGATGAGCCTGTGATGAAGACCATTCCTATAGAAGAAGGCCAAAGAGTTAAAATTGCTATTCAAGAACCTAAAAAGACGTTGTCATCACAGGCAAGAACAAGAACAAGAACAAGAAACAGAGTTGACAAATATTAAAGAACCAGAACCTGAAAATGATGCTGGGACTGAGAAATCCCAAGAACAAGAACCTGAAAAAGATGTTGGTTAAACAGAAACTTCTCAAAAAGAAGAAACTTCTGAACCAAAGGTGAAGAAGAGAGGAAGACAAATAAGAAGCCATGAAGGGAAAGGGCAAGAGAGAGATCAGAGGAAGAGGAAGAGATCAATGGGAAAACGAATAGAAAGAGAAGAACATTTTAGAAGGTATGTGATTTGCCGATTGAAAAATTATGTAATTCTTTTTTTTTTGTGAAAAAAAATTTCATTTCTTTTTTTTTTTGGGTTAACTTTAATGGGTTTATGGGGGTTGAAAAGACTTGGCTTTTTCCTCTGTAAAACTGGTATGTGTACACCATTTTGAATAGAGTTTCAAAATGATTTTTTTTTTTTTGAATAGAGCTTCTTTAATTATCTAATGACAAGTGATATTTTTTTTCATTTTAAATCTTCCATAAAATTGAGTTAAAATTAAAACATGCAAAAGTGCATGAATTTTATTTAAAGATTCACTCACATATGCAATTTCATGTTTAAGCTATGAATTTTTTAGGCGTAAGAAAATTTTTAGTCAAATTATATTCATGTTTATTTATAAATTAAATTAATAATAAATTACCAAATAATAAAAGTATTTTTTATTTATAAATATATAAATGACTATGAAAAATCATGGATAAAATCTAAATATATGAAATGTCGTTTTATTAGCCTTTTTTTAACACTTGACATGATTAAGAAATTGAGATCTGGTAACCCATCATTTTTAAAATGTTTCTTTTCTTTTTCCATTTTTCTTAAATTTCGCAATCTAAAATTGGATTCAAATTATAATAATATTGTAAAACCAAAACGAAAATTCTTTTTATGCAATGAATTTGTGAAAATGCAACTCTTAACTTTCTTTTATAACATTGTGTAAATACAATTTCATTGTTTTTTTTACTCTGCTGTTCATCCTTTCCTTTTTCTTTTTCTTTTTCTTTTCTATTTTTTTCTCTATTTCTCATATTTTTCTCACGTTCAATATTTCTATATAACTAATCAAATTGACGGATAGTAATATTGCTTTAACTAAGTATAAGTCAAATCTCTTATTAACATCCAAAACATGCAGATTTCAATATGACACTTTTTGGGTGAAAATTCCAAGCTTCAACATCTCATTTAAAGTTTGCAATTGTAATAAAAAGTGCATGCGCCATTTTTTAACAATTATATTCGTCATATTCACCGTCCTTATTTGTATTTAATCTTAATTCATCACTTAATTTTTATTCAATATTAAAATATTTTAAAGTCGTCATTTATTCTATTTCTTATTTCCCTCGCATTATTTATTTCATCTTTTAACATAAATTATTGAACTATTAATAGTTCAACTGGCACAAAAATCTTAACCAACTTTGCCATATCAAAAGTTGTTACTTTAAGGCATAAATATGATGAAATTTGATTTCGTATTTCACCTTTTTATTTTTGAATAGCTATAATAGTAGGCTTTAATACTTAATTGAGAAAATCATTCAACTATAAGTTGAAAGATAGTCAGTTTAACAAGTATAAACAAGAAAAATATTTATGAGATAATCTTAATATGATCATGATCCAACATAATCAAACTATACCTAAATTATTAAGCATCAACATTTATCTATTTTTTTATATTGCATTCAGAACATAAAGTTCAATTGACTATTTATTGTATTGATCTATCTACATTATATATAAAGTTTATCCTTAATATAAAAAGTAGTCTTCAAAATTACAGTAAATAAATATGTTGCAATAATTGTGGTATCTTTAAAGAAATGGCTACATATTGATATATTACATTTTCCCCATATATAGATTACCAGTATATTATTTTTCATTTTGTAAATGTTATTTCTCCTTTTCTTAGGTATAAGCTCTATGTTGTAGTTGAATATGCGATTGGATTTGTGATATTTATTATATTTAGTTGACTGACAATCAAATTTATTAGTCTGTTTGCTAATAATTTAATCCGCAATTTGAATGATAGATACACTCTTCCACTGTTGATTACTAAGATCTAATGACTCTCTTAAAATTTTATTATCAATTTTTTTATGGAGTAAAATGATAGTTCTATTTTTTTCTTTAAAAAAAAACTACATTTTTTATAGTGTACTAGTATATACACTATTTTTACTACACTTTCATATAATTTATCTCATTTTTCCTTTAAATATTCCGTCTCCAATGCAACGCGATAGCTATATACTAGTACAATAAATAATCCTATCAAATCACGGTTAAAAAAAATGGTAAATTTAAGCTTTTTCTTTTTCGAGAAAATTATATAATTTATCACCTTTTTAATGTTTTTTTAAACACACTCTACTTTTTTTAAAAAAAAGTTTCAAAAATATCTTCTTTTAAATTTCTATTGTTCAAAAATGTTTCTCATCAAATTTATTTTTCAAAAATGCCCTTTTGTTTTAGAAAAATACATATTGTAGTCATAGTTTTGATATACGCATTAATATATTTGATATTTGGCATACTTATCTTAATGTAATTTATAAATTCTTTTTACAACTTATTAATATGGTTGTAAATATGTAAATTTTCTATTTAGTCAAATAATGTACGGTAAATATACTTTATGGTAATGGTAAATTTTGAAAATGAGTCGCTCAATATACTATAAATATACTCTATGCATGTACATAGTATATTACATGTGTACTGATATATTCAATATTACTGAGATAGAAAAAAAATATGTTTTCAATAATAAATTTAAAAGAAAATAATTTTGAAAAAAGTAAATAAGGAAAGCATATTTATATATTTATGTAGAATTTCTTTTTTTTTTCCTTTTGGGTTGAAGCCCAATTTCATTATCTTAGAGGTCCAAATGTGCAGAGTTCAAGCATTTTAAGACGAGCCTTCTAAGGATTACTAAGCCCATCTTGATTTTGTCGTTTTTTTTTTTTTTATTTTGATTCTGGTTTTACTAAAATCTGAAGAACAGTTGCAAGAATTTGTTCAGCAAACACAAGAATACCAAATTGACTTCCCAGCTGTGCTCCTAGACCAAAGAAATCCGAGAAGTCCACAGTGAAATGTCAGAGATTGCTATCGATCCTTGTCTTTAGTGTGTTCTTGTTAATGGATTTTGTTTATTATGTTACACTCTTCATCATCATAGAGAATTGGGTTGGGTTGCAGAGCTCAGCTGGGACTTTGAATGCTTTGATCTTAACTTGGATGACTTCTTTATGTCTTTTCTCATTTTTTGTCTGTTTTTTCACTGACCCTGGTCATGTTCCTTCCTCTTATGTCCCTGATCTTGAAGGGAATGGTATATCAGATCAAGAATCTCAAAATAATGTAAGTTATATATTATTATTATTTGTGATGTTTTTCTTATTTGTGTATATGTTTTTTGTTTAGTTGATAAGACTACTATAGCAAGATTATGTACTGAGATGCTAATTACCTTTTTATGCCTTTAAAGAGATTCTAATTCTAGCGTTTGTTGAATTAATTCTCTTCTTGTTGAATAATTACCTTTTCTTCTTTAGTTAATCTGTGGATCTTAGGAATGACACAAAAGCATTCTGTTAGCTAAAGTTTTTTTTTTATGAGGAAAAAAAAGCCATATTTGGGGAGATTAAGCGTTTTTCGTTCCTTTGCAATTAATTCTCTTTTTAAGTTTCTAGTAGAAGAGAAGGCACAGCCTAGTGAAATTACGTGTTCTGTGGTACCGATCATTAGTAAAAACTTAGTAATCAGTCTATTTCTTTTATCACAGTTCTTGAATACTACATATATTAATGTATAATGTACTGTTTGTTGTATAAAATACCACGCAGTTCGTGGTCTAGCTTAGCGTATCCTCAATTTGAATTCCTGTTCCATTCTCTATGATGGCGATTAAGTGTGTGCATCAGATAATTATGTTTCTAATGAAACATTTTGAGAATGCTAATATATAGTTATCTGGAATTTGATTTGGAGCACAGCTTATGGAGACTGCCATTGCGGTGGTAGAGTTTTATTGCTTAAAGCAATAACAGTGGGTTAGTTGAAGTGGATCTTAGTTCATCAAGATGAAGTCATTCTGACAATATCAAGTGTCGAAAAGGGGACAAGAAAATATTATTTGTAATAGTGATTACAAAATAAAGTAAATTTGTATAATCATAACTGTGATCAGTGTTGCACTCTTTAGCCAATTACTATTTTGAGAGCTGAGGCATATGGTTGTTTGAATATGGAGTTTCTTAAATGATCTTCTCGGTTAACAATTAAGATAACCTACACAAGATCATTATACGTTTGATATCCTTCCTTAAAGTGCTAAATGTGATCTTTCAAACTCATCTTTGTTGAAGAGCTTATCGATAGCTCGATTCTATAAGCTAAAAGTGTGGTCCGCATCCATGTCCACTATATACCTATGGTCAAATTGTTTGAATCACCTGACTAGCTTGAAAATTGTTAGCACGTATCAACTGTGAATGGAAATATATTGTGTATCAACTATTATCATGGTTGGAAATTCTGACCCTGGTCTCCGTGAACCCCAAATTACTAATTATTATAATCCAGTTCAAGTTTATCATAAAGCAGACTGTTTTCTGAATGTTCTTACTTAAAATCGAAACCTTTCTTTGTAATGTAGTTTTAGACTAATAGATATTTTATTTATTATAGCGTTCATAATTGAGACTGTCTGACAAATGTTGCAAATACAAGCCTCCGAGGGCTCATCATTGCAGGATCTGTGGAACGTGTGTTTTGAGAATGGTAGGTAGAGTTACATTCTTTTGCTGTAATTATTCACTTTGAGAGTTTTAAATTTGACAGTTGAACATACAATGGATTCTCATTTCTTTCCAAAACTGTATGTAGGATCATCATTGTTTATGGATAAATAATTGTGTGGGTCATTGGAACTATAAGGCCTTTTTGGTATTAGTTCCATATGCAACTCTAGCAATCATCTACTCTATGGTAGGCCTACTACTTCGTTCCTCTTCCCACTCCCTGCTTGTTCTAGAATAAGTTAAATTATCTCAGATTATGATAGAACCTCCTGGCTTGCTCAGGTTATGTTAATCAGCAGTGTGTTCCAAAAGGACTTAGATTTTCATTGAAGAACTCCCTGAAGATTTTTTATGTAAGTGGATACTATTTCAATCCTTTTTGGTAGTCTACTAATGTCTACACTTGACTGCATTAGTTGGTTTCATCAAATGCTAATGTTATCTGAAAATTCTTGGAATGACGTTAAAATGAAGGGTGCTCAATATATAAGCTGTATAAGAGAAGCACCAAAATGGCACTCCACCTTATAAGTGAAAAAATCAAAGATAGGTGTACTGCAAAATATATGTTATCCAAATTTTTTATCTTCTTGCATATATTAAATTTAAGCACTCTAGATCATATTTTCTTCTCTATATGCTTCTATATACATGTGTGCCACTTTTATATCTTCAGAAATTACTAAAAAGTTTTGATCGTGGTATTATTTTGGATGGTATGTGGGGCAATGGTGGTAGAAGTCTTAGATTTAAAATTTGGGTATATAATGAAGATGGTATAAGTCGAAATTTTACCTTGAGCCCTTCTACAATGCATTACTTGACAATAATTTGAACCAAATTAAATATTGGGTAACAAAATTTATTGCAATTCTTATTATTGGTCAAATGAGTCACTTTTGGGTACTAAGTTGGAGTTGAGGCAAAATTATTTAGTCCATGTATCTTTACATTGTCAAAATAGTATTCACATTGAAATGTGGACATTGCCATGAAGTAACTAGGGGTGAGCATTCTGTAATTCGGTTACCAAACTGAAAAAAAATTTTGGTAATTGAATACCGAATTCTTCAAAAAGCCGAAAATTTTATCAATTTTTTTAAACTAAACTTAAATTTATCAAATTTCTTAATTTATTTAATTATAATAAAAATATCACATAAATTAAAAAACCAAAAAATAACATTTTTTGAAATAAAATAACAAAATATTTTTGAAAAATATAAATATCATAATAAAATTTACAAATATATCACACAATACATTATCACTATACCTCAAAATCAATTGGCGGTAAGCAAGTTCATTACTGAACAATTCTCAAACATACATAAACTTTAGAACTTCAATACGACTGGACAAGTTAAGAATTTTTTTGTATATATATGTATATCTTCAAAGCGATGTCGTTTTAAAATATAACTGAAATAGTTAATTCATTACTATCATTACCATACCGAATTTTTTTCAGTACAGTAATCGATTACTGAAATTTAATGGTTTGGTTTGATAATTTGGGATTACCGAACAGTTGCACACCCCTATAAGTAACCCCTTTGGAAAAAGTATATTCTAATTTGTATCCATTAAAGTAATTGACTAATTAACAAGAGCCAATTGCTTATTGCTTCCCACTAATCAGAACTTAGTGGGTCCAAAACTGTCAGACTGAATTTTTCGGAAAAATTCATTGTCAAACATTTTAGTAACAGGTGAATCCCTTTTCCATTTTAGCATTGAGTTAACAATTTTTTGCACTTATGACACACATGGACTGAATCATTTGGTGTTACATGAAATTAGCTTATGTGGCTGGAAAGTCTAAATTATTACAATTTTTGTAAGGGTTATGCATATAAGAAAACCCTGAAGTTTGCTTTGATTTGCAATTGTAACCTGAATTTGGAATTTCCTGAATAGTAGCCAATACTTAAGTCATCTGTGCAAATATATCCAAGTCATCTAAATTTATCTAGTAACATTCAAAATTTATTAAATAGAAGGATATGTCAAAAGATGAGTTGTTGATCAGGCCACAAATTTATTAGAATGTGTGTCACTACTAGAGTTTACATGTAATTTTGATTTCAAGTTATTACTGCAAATTGAAAAATACTAGTCCCTTCAACTCTTTTTAAAAATAATTATTGTTTCTTCAATCACTTGATTGCATGGATTGTTCCCATTTTACAAATGTATAAAGTTCATGGTGAAATTTAGACTTATCGCAATGTGGATTATTTGTGTGTATTATTGATTAAAAATTTTCTCGGGCCTTTTGCCAGTATTATGAAGGAATACATGCTATGCTGCATGGTTGGCTAGAAAATCTGGGCAAAGTTATTGACATCCCATTTGACCTCAGTAATATCACCTTGCTCTCTCTCTCTCTCTCTCTCTCTCTCTCTCTGCATTACATTACATGTGTCAGTTGTCAGTTCCACATTTCAACATGCATATCTTATATTTTGGTACTTCCTCTCTGGCATCTCATTTTGTACTTTTAGTTTTAATCTATTAAAAATGCTAATTTGTCTGCTTTTAATCAGGTTTTGTGTCCAAACATGCGGAAATGGCTGTGTCCTACTGAGCCATCTGAAAGATGGAATGAATTTTCCTACCTCATATGATAGTTGATATACATTTTCTGTTTCTGCTCAGCTGTCAGAATTATAGGTAATTTGTCAAACTTATTCAGCACAGGAGAAATTCACAAATTCTTTGTTCTATTCTTCAAAAATTTCACAGGATGAGAAGAAGCTGAAAAGCACTACTGAGTGCTAATTGACACCAACCTCAGGGATTTTCTGAAAAACCTTGGGCTTGCATTCAGCCTCAATAAAATCAACAGTAAGTTTTTCAATCACAATGTAACTACAGAATCTGCATAGTCAGATTAACCATTGTTCTTTGATACCTTGCCGGAATGTAACTTAATCGGTATAGAAATTGTATTCTAATTCTTCTCTTGTAGAACATACATTACATATAAGTTTTGCTTGTTTTAAAAACAAATGTTTCAAAGCAGTATGTGGTCGCCAACATTTTGTGTCATGTATTTTTCCTTTGTTGATAAAGGTGATTTCTATGTTTTATTTCTAGTTGCATATTAATACTCTTGTCAAATATACTTTGATGCAACAATGAAGCTAGAAGTTGCTGATTCTGTTAAAATAGCATAATTATTGTTGAATCTATTTGCATTTGAAAATTATTTTGCTGGATCAAATTCAATCATCTCTCCAGATGCCGCATGTATATATTGTGAAAGACTGAGGCACTTAATGCAAAAAAATGATAAGTGGAGTTGGATACTTCAAGTACTGGAGGGAGTCTGACTTAAAAATCTGCTTTTCGACAGTTGTTGACTGATACTAAATAAAGATCAGATTGGAGGTCATACCCTTCAGATTGGAAGGGCATTACTGACCCTAATTGTAGTATATTCTTGTCATTTTTTTATGGGTTTGCAATTTACGATTTCTGATAGGCATAACATTCGTGATTAAATGCAGGGAAAAATACGTAGTGGTGTCAGTCTTTGGTTGTTCATTGAAAGAATCAAGGAGAAACATGTTGGTATCTTAGCTCTTGGGAGTGTAGCTTTATGTGCATCCCACTATCGACAATCAGTTTTCTGTTCTACTCTTTTAATAGTGAAGAAAAAGACAGTTGCTGTATGCTACTATTTGTTGTGATTCGTGACTTTGTATCACACTCAAATTACTCCATGATAGATTGGTAAATTATTTTGCAGTTTACTTTTATTAGTGTTCTATATTCTTTCTTGATTTGAAGGAGTAACAAATGAGTTCCCCCTTTCTTTTTTTTGTGTGCGCGCGCACGCGCGTGTTGACAAGGATTGCCTTCTTTTTTTATGCCAATGGTGTAGTTTATGCTATAAGCTAACTTGAAGTGAATTATTTCCCTGTCAATATCTGAATATTTTCCTCTTAGACATTAATGCTTGCAACTGAAATGATGGAAGGAATATGCAAAGACAGATGTACTGAGATAAGTTTATAAGGAAATTATTTATGCATTGATTCTTGATCTTCATTATCTAACATAAAAAATCTTACTTCAATCAAACTGGTGGAACCATTTGTATTTTGTATAGACCATATAGGACGGATGAATGGTTAGAGTCAGAAGACAAAATGAATGCCACTTCAGATTCAGGTGTAAGAAGGCAATATAAGAACTGGCGGATAAGGTCAATCATGCTGCACATAACTGGCATCTTTTACTTACTGTTCACAACAGTACTGTTAGTGTTGTCTCTTAAATAATTTGTCTACATGTAATTTCGTGTTTTTGAATTACTTGATAATCATGTGTTTCTAGTGATGAAAAATCATTTCTACAGTGTATTCATTTCCTAGCTTGCTGGAAATAATTGAGAGAGAAGCCTAATTTCTGGTGCCTAATTTTTGGTGCTTTGACTGTCTATCCTTCACTTCTATGATTGTGAGAAAATTCTCATATATTCATTATTTGGAAAAAGAATTTTCTACCCACCATAGATTTTCTTGTAGAAAGCTTGTAGTGATTTACACATGTAATGCATTATGAGGTGGCTTGATTTACGCGTAATCAATTGAAGATTCTTCTATAGAAAACAAGATTCCATTGAGTGTTTGATGTGATGTATATCCATTTTAATTTTTAGATTATTATATAGTAATAAGATTTGATTGACTTGCTATGTCTCAAAGTGCTTTGTGTGGTGTTATGATATAATAATTTTGTTGGGTGTTAATTTTATCTATCATTCCTCAACTTTAAATTTCATAATTCAATCGTCTTTTGATATTAATTTATAATGATAAAATTTTGAAGTTTCAATTTATCTTTAATAATCTTTTTTTTAAAGCTAAAAAATCATCTTTTGATTACTTTTTAGTCCTTAAATTATAATTTTTTTTAATCTTTAAACTTCTATAATGATTACATTAGATTTAAGGAGGGATTCATTAGCCAATGAAAAAAATTATAGTTTAGGATTCATAGAAATATTATTTTAGCATATATTGGATCATTGACTCTATTGTATTTTTCCCCCTATTTGAGTCACTACTTATCTATACTAAAAAAAAATATTTAGAAATTCAATAGAACATAATAAATATTTAATGACTAATAGTAATACTAAGGTTTAAAAAATTAACAGAAATTCAATTTATTTGGTCTAATCAATGACTATTGAAATTTTAGGATTTTACGGATATAAATTTATTTTTTTGAGTATTATTAGGGATGAATTAACCCCCAATTGCATAATGCACAAATTTATAATCGGTTTTAGTGGGTAATGGATGCGCTTTTCATGTAATAGATGTACGATGTTGAGGTAGGGCAGAGTTTAGCCTCCTCAAAGATTGGATAGTGAGGATGATGTGGTATTAATTATCTAGTAAAATTATTATTATTATTATTATTATTATTATTATTATGGATCAAAATGCATGATATTTTGTATATTATTAATTGGTGGACACTGTTTTTAACTATATATTCATCATTGGTGACCGCATTGTATATAGTCTCTATACACATGAACAACAACGACAATGATGTTTGTCGCTTTATTCAATAACCGCTAACAAAATGATTGCAACTCACTTTGTTGCGATCACAGTCAACATAGTTACTATAAATAGCGACCACATTAACCATGATCGTTAATGGTAGCGATCACACTAGCCATAGTCATTGATGAGTACCAAATAAAAAACAGTTTCAAGCTATCGTTTATGCTCAAAACTCTCTAATTTAGCGATCACACTATGTGACATTAGAAGCACATTTATAGAAAAAATTAAAACATTGGGTGACAACCACACTATGAATCCTTTTAGAAACACTTAATTATTTTAAAAAAAAATTAAAATATCATAGATAATTTTATAGAAAAAATATAAAATATAATCATAAGTAAATTGATTTTGGAGGAACATTTTTCCAACTAAACATATAATTAATTGGTACAAGAAAGTGTATTGAGCATGGAGGATTATCTTATATCAATGAAGCAGAACAACCTTATATATTGCTTTGGATCTAAATGAAATTCAAAAATCTATTGATATGATCCAAATGCATATGGAATGAGTTCTAATTCATAGGGGCGTAATTCAAATTTTGAGAGCAACATTAGGCCTAAAGTCTAAAATCAAGTTTATGAATTCATGCTATACAAAAAGAAGTCTAAAGTGAGATTCAAAAAGGTTTTTTTTATGAAAATTGAAGTCCATTGGGACTAATTTCAAGGTGTTCAAGTCCATTAAAGCAAGTAAGCAAATTTTTTAAAAAAAATATACAGTATATGTAGAACTTAAGTGATCATGTACAAAATATGTTATCAACTTATAGGGCAACTTTGGGACCATGTAGGGCTTATATTTAGGTTTTAATATATATGTTGAATATTAAGCTCATTCGTTTGGTTTAAATTATATGGGTGGATCTTAGTTTTCTCATTTCTAATTGAATTCTAATTTTGTCTTACCTTTTTCTTTATAAGGATTAAGATTTCTTTTCATTAATCATTGTAAATACTTTCTTTATATATATATAAAACATCAAATTTGAGATTGCTTTTTGAATGATAAAATTGAGTATTTTCTTCAAATAAGGTGTATTCCTTTCTTGGTGTTACTTCAAGGATTGTTTTCACTTATCAAGATAATAATTGTGATGTGTTCTGCATTTTATTTTTAATACAAGTATATCATTGCCTTTTCTGTATGAAATTCTAGCACAAGATGCTCAAGTTACAAAGAGCACATATGACAATAATAGTAATTCAGTCTCAGCCACAGTTCAAGTTGATGTGATTCATCCTAATGAGTAGAGTAACAACAATGTAGTTGATAGAAAGTTCAAATCCTATCATTCTAAATACCTAAATCTTAACTTAAATTTGGGTTTACTTAAGTTACGTTACACTTGCATATATAGGATTAATAGTTCTCCTATTTTATAGGAATTTAGTTAATTGACAATTATTTTTTCTCTAGTATAAATAGCTAAGTTGAATTAATGAGAAAACTAAATTCAATATAATTTTCCTCATTCATTTCTCAATTATTTTCTTTTCTCTCAATTTCATTATGGTATCAGAGCATTCTATTTTTTTTTTCATTTGATTTTTTGTTTGTTTGTTAAGAAAATCCAATAGAATGGCTTTAAGAATGGAAGATTCATCTTTAAGTCCCTACTACCTACATGCGAATGAAATTCCAAGTATGGCTCTTGTTACACCAGTGCTTTCATGATCTAACTATCATTCATGTCACAGAGCTATGAAAATGGCTCTATTATCGAAGAATAAGATTCAATGTGTTGATGGCTCCATGCTAGTACCAAGTGTGTCAAATGGAACCTATGAAGCATGAAAGAGATGCAACAGAATGGTACTATCATGTATTATCCATTCTCTTTCACCTGCAATAACATATGGAAATGCCTTTAGAATTGTTGTTCTACAATAAGAATTTCATTCCTTAACTCAAGGTCAGTTATTTGTTTCTTACTATTTTCACACAATTGAAGATTATATGGCATGAGCTAACAATTTAGGACCTATACCAAATTGGAACTGCAATCTGGTCTGTTTTTGTGGATTTCTAGCTATTGTAAGGTAATATCGATCATCAAACTATTGATACTAATGAATCATTGTCACATTAAGATAATTCATCAAGCCAAAAATCAAGTATTCCTATGCTGACTAATGAAGAATACAATCAAATTATGATTGGCATTCAGCAGAAGCAGGCTTCACAAATGAGTTCTAATACTCATTTACCATAAAGATTGATTGCAACACTCACTGCAACAAGTCATAATGTTTTGAATGATTATCATGATTTAAGCCAAACCTCAGCTTTAGAGCCTATAACTAATGACAAAACTTTCTCTGTCTCAACCTTGACACACAAGCCCTGGATTATTTACACTAGAGCTATAAATCATATAGTATGCTTCATGTCTTTGTTCAGCAATATTATTGCAATAATAAGTTGTCAAATAAAGGTGCCTAATAATTTTGATATTACAGTCACACATACAGGGATAGTAAAACTCACACTAACTATCACCTTATATGATGTATTTTATGTGCTTGATTTCTCTTTCAATCTTATATCAGCTCACAAACTTTGCTCATAAAATAATTGTTGTCGTTTCATTACTTATAACTAATGTTACATCCATGACATATAGACATGGAAGAGGATTGGTATAGCTAATCTAAGTCATAGCCTCTACACACTGTATATTCCTTTCACAAAACATTATCCTAACACAGCAAATAATAAAGCTTGTTCCATAACTAATAAACCACTAACTACTTTTGATGTTTGGCATTACAGAATGGGCATCCCTCATATCAAATGATTCAATAACCTCTACTCCTTGATCCAATAGTTTTTAGTTAGCCCAATTAAGCATGTGATATGTGTCACTATGCAAAACAAAGAAAGCTCCTATTTCTTATTAGTACTAGTACTACTTTAGGCCTTTTTGACTTGATTCATATAGATATATAAGGTCCTACTGAATTGTCTATCTATGGTTTTACGTACTTCATCACTATAGTAGAAGATTTTAGTAGATATACATGGGTCTTCTTACTAAAAAATAAAGCATAAGCTAAACAATAGTTGCAAAAATTTTGTATGTGTGTAAACATATATTTATAAAATATATACATTCAGATAATAGTATGGAGTTTATGATGCATCAATTTTATTCTACTTATGGCATTATACATCAAACCACATGTACTGAAATACCACAATAGAATAGTGTGGTAGAAAGAAAGTATCAACACATTTTAAATGTTGCAAGAGGTTTAAATTTTTGAAGAAATTTACCTAATACCTTTTGGCCTGAGTTCATTTCACATTTTGTTCACCCTATTAATAGGTTACTTACTTCCATTCTCCAAAAAAAATCTCCTTATGAAGTTTTAAATAACCATAAACTAGACCTTTCACAAATCAAGATTTTTGGTTGTCTTGCTTATGCCTCCACTTTATCTCAAAACAAAAGAAATTTGATAGCAAAGCACGTTATTGTGTTTTCATTGGGTTTAAACCAAGAAATATAAGATTTAAGTTGCTTAACCAACACCATTTTCTTTTCTAAACATGTCTTTTATGAAAATATATTTCCTTTTCAGTCTATTACAACAAACAATGCAGATTTCATGGTGCCCCTTCCTAATGATTGTTGCCTTTCAAAACCGCAATTTACTTTTCAATCCCATATTCCTACTCATGTTTTTATACCATCATAATCTTCACCTACACAACAAAGACATTCACCTTCACCTTCACCTTCCTTACAAAGACCAACCAAACATAGAAATCCACTATCTTACTTATAGGAATATCATTGTGTTTTGGCCAAAACTTTGCAGCCACACCATCTGCACTCTACTGTCATGCCTTCTCTGTCAGGTACTTTGCATACTCTTTCTCAAGTTCTCTCCTATTCTATTCTTAACCCATCTCGCCAAATCTTCATCATTTCGATTACTATTCCCTCTGAGCCTAAGTCATACACACAAGCTGTGAAATATCAAGAATGGCAGTAAGCCATAAATGCAGAAATTCAAGCTCTACAAGAAAATTCAACATAAGATAGTGTAACACTCATAAGTTAAGGCCTGGAATTAATATTTTAATAAAGGTATATTAAGAGTATATGGGATCTATATAGTGGTTAAGGGTTTTGGTAATATAAAAATAATGAAAAAGATAAGAAAAAGTGAATTTCCCAATATTCATGCCTATGACAGAAGTAATCACAGCTGTGAATGTTGTGAAATTCAAATTCTAAAGCGAAGAAAATTCACGGCCATGACACTAGGATTCACGCCCATGAAGCTCTATAGTTTAAATAGAACATATTCGTATTTTTAACAGGAACTCACATATTCTCAATCAGAAACTCTAGCCACTAGTCTTTGAAAATCCCAAAAAAGAATTCTCTTCATCCCTTTTCATTTTTGAGTGATTAAATATGAATTCCCACCATAAAAAAAAAGAGTAAAAATAGATTAAAAGCAATAGTTTTGTTATAGAAATTGAAGTCAGAAACAAGGAGTATAAAAACACGATTTTTAACTCATGAATCAATTTGTTTACAGGAATCAGAGGTAAAAAATCATGTCCTCTTGAGTCATTTGATCCAGTTCAATTCAGGTCTGTATAGATTTGAGGATTTATAGGCTTAAACCAATAAAAAAAATTAAGATTCTTATTAGTTTATGGCTTAAATAAAGTCTGTGTCAGTATTAGACATTAATATGAAGTGGAGAATCCAACAAGAAATAATAGACATGAAAGAGTTGCATTTTAGGGCTCAATTATTAAGGTTTGTACATATGCGCATTCTAATTTGAATATATTATGTTTGATACATGAAATATAATTATGGTATGATAATTGACTGAATTATGTTATAGTCTGAAATATCATGCCCGTGAAGCCAAGCTTCACACCTATGAAGGTATGTCATCCACTGAACTAATATTTACGCCCGTAAATGATCACAAAGCCAGTTACAGGTAGATAAATAGAAGGCTTCACGCCCATGAACCTATTATTTACGCCCATGAATGCCTTGTATCTAGAATTTTATAAATTGAGTTATATGATTGATCTACATGAGTACAACATATACACACATTTGACGTGTTTAAATGAGATTATAAACAATATAATAAAAAGATTGGAATAATGATTATACACTTGATGCTCTAAATTACAGAATAGCATGTGAGAATTATGTGAAACTATGGAATGTGATATAAATGATATTCATATACATAATATATTTAATATACCTATTCTTTATTCGTGGACTAGCTAGGATAGGTGGCATGTCATTGAAGGGGTTACGATACCATAGTATATTATTATTATTATATTAATCAGACTAGCTTAAGCTCAAGTAAGAGTGCTCATAATTATTTAGGAACAAGGTGACTTAAGCTCGAGTAAGAGCACCCTTGTACCCATATACATGCATATATTATTACTCATTAGGGTGGCTTACGCTTAGGTAAGAGCATTCCTGATTTGAGATGTAGAATTTGCAATATAAACAAACTCAGATAATGAGAAGGGTTAGCTTAAGCTCAGGTAAGAGCGTCTTTGTTTCACAACCCACATATAGGTATTCCAGGTCTAGAGTATTAGGCTAAGAAACCAGAAATCGGTAATGCAATATACATAAATTAATGAATCATAATACAGTTGTATCCTGGAAAATGAATGTGGAAATCAGTAATTAGATAGATGAAACCAAGAGCTAAATAATTGCAATTTATGATAAAATTCACTATGCCTGCAATGATATAGAAATGCTATGAATGAAATGTATTATGATTATGATGATATGGAATCACTTATGCAATATATGTAATGAATGTATTGAAATCAATTCAATTCAGAATGATTGAGTTGTTATGTGGATATTATTGTGTATGACGATATAGTCAAACATAAAGGTATGTTTCAGATTATGAATGTTATGTTAATATGTGAATGCATATTAGAATTTCAATACTTATATATATATCACTAAGCTTTCAATAGCTTAGCATGTAAATTTTTTTGCACACAGGTTTGGGGCCATTAGATTGCTGAGTTGATAAGAAGGAAAGGCCAAGTCAATCAAAAAGTCAGAGTTGACCCGTGTGAGTCTGTTTTTATTATTTTATTCGTTTCATTATTGGTGATTCGGTATGACATGGGATAGAGATAGAATTTTTTTAAATATGATTTTAATAAGGATTTGTAATTTATTTTTATTTATGGTTAATGAGGTTGATTTTGTGACAAGGGATGATGTGCCCAAACCAGATTGCAGTCAGAACATGATTTTATTATGAGATCAATTAAAATATAAATGTGATTTTAAATTGCTTGTTAAAAGATATATTGATATTGATACAGAAATAGGCTAGAAAAACGTTTTAATTCAGAATAAGTTTAGATAGATATAGTTGTGTGGTATCCATCTCTATAACGAGATTTGCCCTAGCTATATAGAAGGGCATTACATTTAGTAGTATTAGAGTCAGGTTTTCGACAATTCTAGACCTAAGTGGATTATGAGATTATCATGCATACATACATGTGTCTCATCTGACTCTGACTCAGGTTATTTCTCTGTCAACTTATAGGATTAGAGTGAGATGGCGTTTGGATTGAATGATATGGTTGAGAGCCAAAGCTCTCCATATAATGGGGCACTAAACCAGCCAAATGCAACCAGTGTTCAAAGTCCAAGTCTAGTACCAGTCCCTGATCAATAGGCTCCCGAACAAGCTAATCAGGACCAAACTCTGTTGATGCAACATATGGCAAGATTACTGCAACAGATAGCTAAAGTTGTACCACTAGCTCCAGCTCCTCCATCTTCACCACCGAGGCTAAGGGTATAGTTAGACAAGCTCCATAAGTTTGGAACCACTAATTTTTTGGGAACAAAGGATGATGATCCTACTGTTGCAAAATATTGGATTGAGAAGATATAGAGGGTATCAGAAGGCCAAGTATGTCATTTCCCTACAGAAGGAAGATGCTTATGATTGGTGGTAGACAGGATTTCTTTGTTACTGAGTTCAAAGAGCAATAAGTTTCTACGATTTACATCAATGAGAAAAAGCAAGGCAGAATGACAGTGACTGAGTACTAGAGAGAGTTTACTTAATTGAGTAAATGCGTTTCAAAGATGATCACAAATGAGAGAGACAAGTGCAGAAGATTTGAGTATGGTCTTAATGTAGAGATAGGTGAATTTATGACTGCACTCCAACATGTTAGCTTTACTCAACTGATTGCATTTGCGGTTAGGGTGGATCAGAGAAAGAGGAAGAGATCAGAGGAAGCATTTAGATAGATTGTGACTCAAGTGACCTAGCTTTCAGGAAAGAAGGGCCAGTTCTACTCAGGATAGTCTCATGGAAGGAGTAAGGAACAAAGTAGGGGTTACACACAGGGTTTACCACATAGGAAGGGATAGCCCTGCAGAGCTACATCTGCAGTTGGTAGCACTCAAACATAAGCTACTCGAAAGAGTATTCCAGTTTATGAAACTTGCCACAAAGTCATAGAGGGGAGTGCTTAAGAAATACAGGTGCTTACTATAGATGCAAATCTAAGGATCATATGAAGATGGATTGTCCTCTAATGACAGGTAGTGTAGTTGCCCAAACTACTTGATCAGCTTCAACTCATACCAGACAATAGACTAGAGGAGGTCATACAAGACCTACTTAGGCAATCTCTGAGACTGTCAACAAGCTAGGACTAGGTCGAGTACCAGTTAGAACTTATGCTACAAGGGTCAGAGAGGACCATGAAGCTACTAATGTGATAGTGAGTATGTTTTCTTTGTATGACTCTGATATATGTGCATTAATTTATCAGGGTTCAACACACTCTTATATATGCACAAGTACACCTAGGCAACAAAACATGGTTAGTGAAAATCTTGAATATGAAATTAAGATTATGAATCCCTTAAGACATGATGTGATAGTGAACAGAGTATATAGAGGATGTCCTTTGATTGTACATGGGAGAAAATTTTCGGCAGACTTGATAGAGTTGTCATTTCATAAGTTTGATGTCATTTTGGAAATGGATTTGCTATCACACCATGGGGCAATAATATACTGCAAGAAAAAATTTGTGATGCTAAAAACACCTGAACAAGTATATGTAAAAGTGGAAGGTAAGTTATTTCCACACCTTCCATAAGTCATTTCAATGATGAATGCTGAATGAATGATGAGAAAAGGATGTGAAACCTATTTGGCTTATATGGTTGATATTAGAAAGGGAGGTCTAGAACTTTAGGATATCCCTATAGTGAATAAATTTTCAGATGTTCTTTATAAGGATATACTAGGATTACCACCTAATAGAGAAGTTGAGTTCTCTATAAAGCTTACCCTAGGTACAACACCCATATTAATAGCATCATACATAATGGCATATTTTGAATTGAAAAAGTTTAAGGCTCAATTGCATGAATTATTAGAGAATGAGTATATCAGACCGAGTGTATCTTCCTGGGGTGCACCAGTGTTGTTTGTGAAAAACAAGAATGGGTCTATGAAATTATGTATAGACTATAGACAACTAACAATCAAGAGCAGATATACATTACTACAAATCGATGACTTATTTGATCAGTTGAAAGGTACATGTGCGTTTTCGAAGATTGATTTGATATCAGGGTATCACCAATTGAGAGTTAATGCATAAGATATAGCCAAGATGGATTTCAGAACCAGATACGAGCATTATGAATTTGTGGTTATGCCTTTGGATTAACCAATACTCCATAGTCTTTATGGACTTGATGAACAGGGTATTTAGACCCTACCTAGCCCAGGGTATTTCTAGTGTATTCTAAGACACCTAAAGAGTATGAACATCACCTGAGAATAGTATTACAGACACTTAGGAAGTAGAGATTGTATGCCAAGTTCTCAAAATGTGAATTTTAGCTAAACGAGATAGCTTTTCTTTGACACATTGTGTCTTCAGATGGTATACAGGTTTATCATAGTAAGGTAGAGGTTGTTATGAGTTAGAAACCTCATCATAATGTGACAAAAGTCAAAAGTTTCCTTAGATTAGCTAGTTACTACAAGAGGTTTGTCAAGGGCTTTTCAATAATTGCTTCACCTTTAACCAGACTACTAAGGATGTGAAATATGAGTAGATAGTCAAATGCTAGGAGAGAATTATTTCGAGATGGATCGCGATGAGATCGCATGGAAAAAATTATTATGGAGAGTCACGGGCCCACACAGACTAGGCAGGTAGGCCAACTGGGCTACCCAACGACAGCCTGCAAGAGGCCCAGTGCCCGTGCTGTTGCCTCCCATTGGCCAACGGATAAATTTGGCCTTAATTAGGCCAATTATGGCTATTAAGCAGATTTACTATTCATTCAAGTTTCATTTTCTCCATTTTTGACTTTTGATATTTTCTTTGAATTTGATTCAAATAGCAACTACATCAAATGACAGAAAATATAAATGAAAATATTTTTTGTAAAAAAAATATTTTTAAAATACAATAAAATTCTCTCAATAACACTTTCAAAACTAACATTTTGAATTTGTTGAAACTATTTCTTTTGATAGTTTCTCTTTCATTTTTCGTGTGGATTATCATTAGAGACATCCTAGTGTGAATTGTTGTAGTTTGCTACAACCCAAGAAGGTGAAAATTTGAATAACAAATAAGAAATTACAAGGTATAATTTCTAATCTCTATATTTATATAAATTAGTTTTAATAGCACAAATATTATCTTTTGTTTCGGGTTTTAAAAATTTTTATTTTTTCACTAGGTTTATGAATGTGATTCATTCTTCAAAACCCAACATATTAGTCAAAGGAAATATACATTGGAGCTTTTAGAAGAAATTGATTTTCTTGGCTATAAACCAACGAAGACTCTTGTGGTACCAAAGAGTTCCTCATTTTCTGACTAACCTGTGGATGACATTACTTCATATAGAAGATTAATTAGTAAGCTTCTTTATCTCAGCAACACAAGACTAGACTTGACCTTTGTTATCCAGCAACTCAGTTAATTTCTTAACAAACCTACCAAGTCTAATGTAGTTGCAGCACATAGAATCCTTTTTATCTCAAAAACACAGTAGGGCAAGGCTTATTCTTTTCATCTACTGGTCCTTTTGAATTGAAGTATTTCTCTGACTCTGATTGGGCTATCTGTCCACTTACTAGAAAGTCCATCACAGGGTTTTGCATTTTCTTTAGTTCCTCATTGGTCTTTTGGAAGCCGAAGAAATAAACTATAGTATCTAAATCCTCTATAGAGGCAAAGTATAGGACAATGGCCACTATTGTCTATGAATACAGTGGCTTCTTTTTCTCCTTATTGATTTGTATATTTCTTATCCTCTAGCAACCCTTGTGTTTTGTGACAATCAATCTACCATGCGCATAGCTCACAACCCTATGTTTTATGAACGTATAGAATATATTGAACTAGATTATCATCTAGTGCGAGAAATATCAATAAGGGTATTATTCACTTGTTGTCAGTCACAACTCACGATCAACTAGTTGATTTCTTTACCAAGGCACATTCCTATCTCAATTCTCCAAGTTATTGTCCAAGCTTGGAGTGCCCAACTTGTTTACTCCCAGCTTACATGAGGGTAATATAAGTATATCATTGCCTTTTCTATATGAAATTCTAGCACAAGATGCTCAAGTTACAAAGAATACGTATACCATAGTTCAAGTTGATGTGGTTCATCCTAATGAGTAGCAGCAAGGCAGCTGATAGGAAGTTCAAAGCCCGTCATTCCAGGAGTTGAATCTTAGCTTAAGTTTGTATTTATTTAAGTTACACTTACATGTATAGGATTAATAGCTCTCCTATTTTATAGGAATAGTTAATTGATATTTATTTTTGCTTCTGTACAAATAGGTAAGTTATTTTAATGAGAAAACTAAGTTCAATATAATTTTCCTCATTCATTTCTCAATGATTTTCTTTTCTCTCAATTGCATTAGTTTTCTTTAGTTATGGGTTTCAATTATTTAATAATTGGGGTTTGAAATAGCATGTAGAGTTTAGGGTTTTGATAGATTTAGGAATTTTCAAGAATTTATTTCTCGGGATTTACACACCTTTCATACTTTTACTATTAGATCTTTATAATTATATGTATAACCCAGCCACAAAATATGATTGATAATGACCATACTTAATAATTTGTCCTTATGAATATTAATTCAAAAAGTAAGTTGTTAACAAAGAGATAGACTAAAGACAATCACAATTATAATATTTAGTCATTTTTTTTAATTAAATGCGGTTATCTCATCAAATCAGATTGAATTAGTGGACAGATCTCAATTTCTCTTGTTTGGCCAATTTGTCTAGTTCCAACAACAGTGCTTTACCCCTATAAACCCTATTTTAACATAGTGTAAGTCAATCGAATATTGATCAGGTTTGACCAATTCAAGTTTTTCATATGAACCAAATCGGACTATGCTTAGATCCTCTTAGAGTGTGTTTAATATTTTTGTATGTTTCTTGTTTAAAGTTTTAAAAATGAAAATAATTAATTTGTTTTCAATTTTTTGTTATTTGCTTTTGAAACTATTTTATATTTTCAAACATATGAATATGTATTGAAATATATATGGAGGATTAAATTTGGTAAGTTCTAATTAAATAGAATTAAATCATATTTTATTACTAAATTTAACCCTAAATAAATGGGTTTAGATGTAATAAATCTTCAAATATAGAAGATTTTCTAGATTAAATGGGCATATAAAAATGAAAATAGGAAATAAGAAACCATAAAAATTTTGCTCATCATACCCTTTAAATTTATATATTGACTGAAAAGAAAAACAAAATGAATTGTTACCACTTTTGATGTAATAGATTATATTCTTTAAGATACTGAGGTTGGTTGGAGTTGATGATCCTCAAGGCCTGGATAGTGGAGGATGATTGTTTTGTTTAGCAAATAGAATATACATATAATAACTGAGTTGAAAAAAAAAAGAAAAATAAATAAAGATAATACATCACCCAAATAACTTCAACAACTATATCATGCAAAGTGGGCAACAAAGTCTCAGGATATGAAGTCACCAATCACTTGCATTTCAGGCCATTATTTATTAACAGAAAACAAAGAACTTAAATTAAATATTCTATAACCCATTTCCATCTTCAAAATGAAAAAAAAAAAAAAAAAGTTTATAGGACATTGTATATAATTCAAAATACTAATTATGTAGAATTTTGAATTAAAAATATAAAAATTAGTCTCCAAATCAATTTGAAATTTGTATCACAAATTCTAATTTTGTAAAATTATCAATAAAAAAATTAGTAGTTAAATTAAGAAAATAAAAAAATTATTTTTGTGATATTAACCTCTTCTAATTATAGTAAAAATTAAGTTCTAATAAAATACTATAATATTATCTTTTCAATTTATACATACATATATTTTTTTTTAAAATACTAATTATAGATAGATTACAGTTTATAATTTTATTTCAATTACAACTCTATTCTCTTAATTATAAATAAAAAAAAACATAAACTCATAAATAAATAATGCCATTCACTTTTATTCAAATATCTTTTTTTCTGTTATAATATTTTCTTTGCTATTTGTATTCTTGGTTTTTTTAAAAAAAAAAAAATCCTTTTATTGGGTGTTTTTAATGTTTACTAAATTTTCATCTTATGTAAAGGTTGCATTAATAAAGTGCCAATGCAAACTCAATTGAGAGAAGCATATTCAATTGCTAGCTAGCAACGCAAATATCGCGCAGAAGGAAAATATTTATAAAAATAGCTAACAGATTGTCTTCTATTTTTTTTAAAAAAATTATTTGATAAAAAAACAATTATTTTTGAAAAAATTATAATAAATTATTTCGTTAGCTCATATTATTAATTTATAAATATTATTATTAAGGGATATTATTCATCCTTGGAATGTTGTAACAAAATTCTTAATTCCTATTCTTTATTGTATTCAAATATCGATGATGCTATATTTTAGTCCAATTATTTATATTATTTTAATGTTGAAATTTTTTTATTATGTGATAAACTGAGTTAGATGTGTTAAAATTTTAATTGAAATTGAAGTCAAGATATGTATATTTCTTATAATTTTTTTTTTATGTAAAAACAAAAGTTGATAGGGTGCAAATAATTATCATGTACAAAAACAGGTAAATTCATATATATTTTGAAGAGTTAAACATAATTCTTTAAAAAGTATTAAATTGTACATAATAAAAAAATAAAGTAAAATGAAATTTGAATAAATTATGATAATGTAAAAGCATATACGAAATACAAAAATTTAAATAAAATATAGATATATGATTATAAAATTAAAACTAATAAAAGTAGCTAAACGAATAATGAATAAAATGTTATATACATGATATAAACATATAAAATTAAAAATAATTTAAGTAAATTCACGCACATAGCACAGTTGTATGACTAGTGTATATATATATATCAAAAGTAGCTCCAGTCTATTTTCAAACTTTGAGTTTTTTCAATTAATTATCACCATAATTTCATCTACTAGCTAACATGTACATGCAATATATGTAATAAATTAATTTTATTAATTTTATTTAATGATTTTAATTTATGATTTGAATATAGAATCTTCCTACAATTTTTTCTTTTATATTTAACTTAAAATATAAAATTATTATCTTAATATTAAATATTTTTAATTTTTTAAAAAAATATAAAAAAAATTCTTATCATATACTTCGAGATTATGATAATTCAATTACTAAAAAAACACACTTTGCAAAAACCTTAATTAATTGAGACATACATAAAATTTATTAAATATATATTTATTTAGTAAGTAAACATTTTTCTGTAATGCAGTTGATTTATGGTTTAATTACAATGATAAACCTTTGAATATAAATACTCTTGATTTTTAATTCTTTTACTCAATAATATTGCCAATTGCTTCCCTTCTTTGTATTAAATTATGAAAAACCTATTCATAATATTTTTATTCCTATGGATTAAATAATTTTTTCAATATTTTTTTCCTATTTTGAACATCAAAACTAATATTTATTCCTATTTTACTTTTTATTGCTTTTTACTTTATTTGACCAAAATATCATATTTACCAATTTG
The DNA here is from genome assembly GCA_023653625.1 of Triadica sebifera. Taxonomy (NCBI): domain Eukaryota; kingdom Viridiplantae; phylum Streptophyta; class Magnoliopsida; order Malpighiales; family Euphorbiaceae; genus Triadica; species Triadica sebifera. The sequence goes on along the minus strand of CM042898.1, from coordinate 8,639,650 downwards.
GTGAAGATTTGGCCACAATCCAACTTTTTTATCATCGTAATTAGGGTTGGCCACGTGGAGCCGGCTGAGCTTGTCTAATTCAAACCAGATCAGATTAGGTCAGTTTTAGATCCAGCTAGAACGGTAGCATAGTAGGGAAAGGATTCAATTTTTTCCTAGAGAACGGCCGATTCACAGTTCTAATCCGGAATTTTTTTAAAAAAATAACAGTTATAAAACCATTGGTTGGCCCTTTATAAGACACTGTACATGCAAACCTATTTTTTTAAAATATATTAAAATATAAATAAAATAAAAATATTCCTTATAATAGAAAAATAACAACTATATTTTAAAATTATTATTAAAATTTAAATTTTCAATTTTTCTCTATAAATTCCAAATTATATTCAATATTTTTTTATTTTTTACACAATCTCATTTTCAATTAATTCTCCATTTCTCTATAATTCAATCTCAATTATATTTACATATATTTTTAATTACACTCTCAAATATTTTTTCTCTAATTTTTTCTAATTATACTTCTACATAATCTCAATTTTTTATTCAATTCTTTAATTCTCAAATTTTCTTAATCATATAATTCTTTTTTCATTATATTTCTCTACACTTTTTTTTAATATTCTCAATTTTTTTCTGCAAAAATTTATCATAAACAATGACAAATCATAGTGGAATGAACAATTTTTTTTTATGAATATATTGTTGATTTGGAATTTTTTATTGAAAATTTGGATGATGAGGAAAAGTTCGAAATTTCAACCAAAAAAATAAGGGTGATGAACAACTGGGTAATTCGGATCCGGCGATAGTGGCAACATCATCTGAAGCAAAAATTCAAATATCTGATATTTTTTAAATTCATTTAAATAAAATTTAAAAAAATAATGGGTCATTTAATATTGTGTGTAATTATTATATACAAACATACAAATTTAAAGTTGAAAGTGGTTATGACACATTTCAAATGTATTTGTAAAACAAATATTCCGCTCAAATTATAATAAAGAAAAAGTAAAGTCAAATTTCTAGGTACATAATATTTTTTTCTACTCCTTTATTATTTCAATATAATGATGAAAAAATAAAAAAAATGGCAAAAATGAAACGTATAGAACATTTATTTTTTAATTTTAGTGAAAAAATAACTTTTGTTAATTATTATCAAAATGTATTAAAATTATTTATTAAACGTATATATATAAATACTCTAAAATATGCTTTATATAATTTATATAAAAAAATTACTTAAAATATTTTCTCTTTGAACGTGTTTATATTTGTAGTGATATTTGGAGTAGTTATTAACAAATATATTCTTACATAGGGCTTATATGTTATAAGATTGATGGTGAATGGCAATTACTTGTATTTAGAGTTTTGATGATCGGCATACCCAATAATATTTTTAAAATGATAAAAAAAAATAATTTGTAAAAATATGGATTAATTTATAAAAATTTTCAATTTCTTTTAATAATGCGGTGACAAATACTATCTCAATTCAAGATTTTCAAGTATTATGTCAACCTAACATTGGAGGTAAATTTTTTCATATTAAATGTGCATGTCATCTATTAAATTTATGTATTCAAGATTATTTGAAAATTTTGAGTGATAGAATTGTTCCAATTAAAGTAACAAATTTATTTTTATGGTTACATTCACAAATAATGAAATTATGGGCTTGATTTTGTCATGAAAATGACAAAAAACCTAAAAGATTTTCAAGAAAAAATTTTATTCATTGGAATTCAATATATGAATTACTAAATGAGTCATATCAATATCGAGAATTATTGTGCACATTTATTTCTAATAATATGCAATAAATTAATTTATATCCACAACATTGAGATGTTTGTCAACAACTTTTAGATATTTTAAAATTTGTTAATGATGTAACATATATTTTAAGTGATATTTATTATCTAATATGATATTTATTATTGAGTGAATATATTAATATTGTTAATATATTTTAATATTATATTAATAATCCAATTTTACATGATTCTATATGTATGATGAAAAATAAATGGTTCGATTATTTTAAATTTACTCATTTGATTAAACATGTATGTTGTGTTTTTTTATCCTAGATTTAAAATAAATGATTTATATGATTATTTGAATCTATATTATTCATTATTAAGTAATGATATTAGTGTTGAATCTATTATCAATGACGTAAAAAATTAACTTGTGATTTATTTATGAAATTTAGTTCTATTTATAATATAACTACTACTAGTAGTAGTATTGTTAGTCAAAGTTCGGATGAATCGATAAAAATTAAAGAGAGTGGTCGTTTGATGATGAAAAAGTATAAAAAAACCAAAATCATCCTCTAATTCACTCGAATTTGACATTTATCTAACAACTATATTTGAGTTTGGTAATATTAAGGCATGTAAAAAATTTCAGTTCTTGATTGATGATATTAACATCAAAATACTTATCAGGTTTTCTCCCAAATTGCAAAATAAATTTTTTTAAATCTAATTTCAATTGTTACGGTTGAATAAGTTTTTAGTGTGGAGAATAATATTTTGGATGAGACACAATCTAGTTTAACTTATAAATCGCTAAAAGCTCAAATATGTATTAATGATTAGACCAAAACGATATTAAGACAACAAGAAATAGAAAAAAGATCAATTTGAGGACCAATATGACTTAATCACCGAAAAAACGACTAACACATCTAACACCGGTGGTTTTGATTAAAAAAAAGTAAAAGTGGTTAACAATTAAAATTTAAAACACCGGTGGTTTTGATTAAAAAAAGTAAAGGTAGTTAACAATTAAAATTTAAAAGGTAAGAGAACTACGTTTGTTTTGATTCCTCTAAATCCTAAGATGATACGTATGCAACATAATTAATGGTAAAAAAATTAAGTTCAAATCCAATTATTAATATTATAATTTTTTAAATATAATAATAAATTCAAATTTTTATAATTAAATAATTTTTTAAAATAAAAAATTAAATTGATTAGGTTTCTATCCTAGTTATAATTTTTATAATTTATTAATTTATCAAATAAAAATAATCTTTTCTAAATTCAAACTTATAATTTTCAAAATCAAATTCCTATTTTTTTTTTTTATAACAATCTAACTTTATTACACAAAATCACAAAATAATATTCAATAAGTTATTTTTTTCTCAAATTTTTCATTTTTTATACCTTATTAGTTATACAAATTTATAATTTACACAAATTAATATTTCATAAGTTAATTTTTTTTTCAAAATTTTCATTATTTTTTAATAATTTATTCCTCAATTTTTTTCACTTATTTCTAACTTAATTTTTTTTTTGCTTCATTTATAAACAATTTGATAAGTTAAATTATTATTTTTTGCTTCAAATTCACCCAAAAATTAAGTTTAATTTATAAACTTTAAAATTAAATAATATTAATTGTATTTATTTATTATATTAATTATAATTAAAAAAATATTGGAACCGACCGGTTTCGAACTAGCTCTTTTTCAATTCCGGTCCAACCTTATATTTCTGGAACCGTGACCAGGGCTAATCGTAATTACTTCCTTAAAAAATAAAATAGTTTTAAAATAAATATTTTAGGAGTATTATGTTAGAGAAGTGCTCTAAAGGCAATCACCTTTGTCACTTATTGTACAAATTTATTTGATTAATAAAATATTTTTTCATTAATTTGACGTTCATTTCATATATGAATTGATAAATGATCTTAAATCAATTAATGAAGTCCTTGATACATAACATAGCATGAAGAAAATCATGATGAGATCATGATATTGAGATTCTTATGATGTGTAATTATGTTAGTATCAAAATTATTCCCAGACATAGGATATGAGACAGGACATTATTAATCCGGACAGACTAACGCATGTTACACTCCTTATTGAGTAGTAGATCTCATAATCTATAAACATGAGATATTTAGAGTTAACACGTGTATGATTGCTAAGTGTAGCTAAGTACATTGGATGACCAACTATGAGACAATCATATGGATAATCTATTTAAATGTCAATGATAGTCTCATCATAGCAATGGTGCAAGTATCCTTAGACTTGAGGTACTCAACGATATTTTGAATATTGATTCTGTATTTTGACATTATTCCTTGTTGCCTCAGAGAGGTTGCTCATAGGATGGTGATTGGATACAGATTGAGATATTCGAAGGTAATTGGATAACCAACAAAGGATTCACCACTCATGATAGAATGAATGTATACCCATGGGCTCTTGTCGTGGTCATTACTCAAAAATCTCTTGCCGGAATGGAAATGTTATAAAGATAGTCTTAAATGACATATCTAATAGAGTAATGAGTCTCAATAACGAGAACTAATATTACTTGGAGTAGACGTGATGTAGTCAGTCTAGTGGGAGTTGACACATGTCCATACTCTGAACCAAGTAGGATATAGAATGGTGAAATGAATAATTGCATGAAAATTATTTATGGAAAGGTTCGTAGTCAAACCACTGACTTTTCAGTTAATTAGAGGTCATGATGTGTTACTAGATACAACCATGACTTGCTTAAATTAATTGTTAATTTAAGTGGCCAACATAACCGGAAATTTAATGGGTCACACGCATTGAAGATATGGAGAATGAGTAAAATGGTCTTGTATATGATCTAAAATATGAGAAAATTATTTCGGGATGGATCGCGATGAGATCGCACGAAAAAATCATTTGGGAGGGTCACGGGCTCGTACGAGCTGCCCAGCAGCAGGCCCAACACGCTGCTGCCTCCCACCCATTGGCCAACGACATATTTTGGCCTTAATTAGGCCAATTATAGCCAATTACTATTCATTAATTTATCTTTTCTCCATTTTTGACTTTTCATCTTTTCTTTAAATTTGATTCAAATATAAAAGATATTAAATGGCAGAAAATAGACATTAAAATATTTTTTTTTGTGAAAAAAATATTTTTAAGACATAACAAAAATTCTCTCAAGAACATTTTCAAAGCTAACACTTTGAATTTGTTCAAACCATTTCTTTTGATATTTTCTTCTTCATTCTTTGCGTGGATTATCGTTAGACACTTTCTAATATGGATTGTTGTGGTTTGCTACAACCCAACAAAGTGAATATTTGAAAAACAAATAAGAAATTATAAGGTATAATTTCTAACCTCTATATTTATATAAATTAGTTTTAATAACAGAAGTATGATATTTTGTTTCGGATTTTAAAAATTTTATTTTTCCATTGTGTTTATGAATATGATTCATTCTGCAAAATCCAACATTGGTATCAGAGTCCCCTTGTGTCCATTAAAATTAATTTTAATTGAAAGTGTAATGAGATTGCATTATTTTGATGATTTTGGATCAATAGGATTTGAAAAATTGAAATTAATTTGTAAAATATGTTTTACACATTTTTCTTTCTTTAATCTGATCATGAGATGATTAAGAATGATTATTTTGATTGAAAAAATGATTTTAATGTAATTCAAATAATTAATTTCGGATTTATTTCAAAAATGCCTAAAATTATATTGTTTATGAATATATGTTGTTGTTTGGCTTAATTGATGGGGCTTGTTATATTTTTGTTGTAATTTAATTATGAAAAAATTATTTAAATATATTGAGAATATTTTTATGCCTCTGAAAGTGTCTAATAATTAATTAAAAATTATTTTAATTAATTTTTCAAACAATCACAAAAGCGGAACTATTTTAGCATACTCAATGGGGTTGTTTTGTTTAATTTTTTTGTATGTGTTTATTTTATTTTCAGCACATTGAAATATTTTTTATGTGATTAAAAATATGTTATTTTGATGTTAGATACATGTCAAAATTATTTTGCAAGCATTTGAAATTTTAAAAAATTCTAGATATCAAATTAGTCATTTTGAGCGTCTAAGTGTGTTGGTTCGTTTGTCTTAGTAATTTTGGCTTGTGCCAAAAATATTTTGATAAACTTGTGCTGACCTAAAGATGATTAGAATGATGATTTGAAGTTTTGAAAATTTTTAAACTTAATTTTGAATTAATTTAAGTTGTGCAATTGTAATTTTAGTATGACTAGAAATTTATATGTATATTAAAATTAAATTGATTAATTTTAACATTATAATATTCTGATTTTAAGGAGATTTAATTTTGAATTAATTTTGGAAATATAGAATTTAATTTAATTTAATTAAATATTAAATTCCACTTTTAAATAACATACAAAATTAAATTAACCGAAATAACATATATAGGCAATTTTGGTTCAAGCGTTGAATCGATTTACAAATTGAAATCCAAAATTGTCATTTTTATTTTGTGCATTAGAGAATGCATGTTAGGGGTGTATGAAAAAGGCATGATAGATGATTATGGACTTAGGTCCAATGTGATTGAGCATATATGGAATTATTTTATTTTATGGTAAATAGGGCCTACGTGTCCCTACCTTTCTTTCTTTCTTATGTATTTCTCTTCTCATCTTACTCTCCTCAAATGTAAATTGAGGTTTTCTATCATTGGAAATATGTAATTATATTACATAGGATTAGAATAAAATGAATATACAAAGGAGTAAGAAGCAACAGAGGTGGTATCATAAACAAGAAGACTTAGAAATAGGAATTTAATTTCTATTTTGGGTTATAAATTCATGCATATACATAGGTAAGACCTAGTCAATTTCTCTTTGGCTCAAGAGATTGACTTTAGTATATCCATAATCATGTCATATAGTTAATGTAACTATCTTTATATAACCATGTGATGAATGTATGATATATAAAAGCATGAAATAATAACTTGATGAGACTTAACAAAGAAATCTCTCGCTAAATAAATAATTAAGTCTTACGTCTTCCATTAATATGGGGAGAAACAAAGTTCTTCTAGAGTTAGGGTTGTTGAGTTGCCTCAAGCTCACTCTATAAGAATATGTTCAATCCATTGAAATTAGATTTCACGATTAATGGGTTAGACTTAACCGATATTATTAACTTATTGGATTTGCGCCAAGGTTAATGTGTATTAGAGGCGAAGTTGGGTTTGTATACATGAGATGTACACATATCAAGAGTTGATAGACCAATGTATGTGCACACATCAATAAGATGATAACACAAGATTCGATAGTTGCATGAATAATGCAATTGGTATGGATTAGATACCTACCAACCAAACTAAGAATAGCTTGTTAGTTGCCTCAAGGTTATTCTTAGCTAGTTGGATATCAACCTACTAGGAGAACTTCCATATAAGTTCTCTCGGGTTCATAGTGAAGGCTATGAATTCGTAATAAAATAGTGGGAGTCATAATGCGATTTATTAAAGACCTAATAAATATGCATTTTACATACATTCTAACATGTTCTATTTTACATCTAGGTTGCTAGAATCATCATCATGACAAGTGTTAATTTGCGTTCGCTAATGGAATCAAATAAGTTGATTGGGGCAAATTTTTTGGATTGACTAAGGAATCTGAGAATAGTTCTCAAATCCTAGATGAGACACTCCCTAATCCCCCTGCTATTAATGCTTCTGAAGATGTTTAGAAGGCATATCAAAAGCATATCGATGATAGTGAGATGACAAACTGCATTATGCTTGCTACTATGTCAGCTAAGTTGCAGAAGCAACATGAGGCTATGAATGCTAATTCTATAGTATACCATCTAAGAGGGCTTTTTGATGAGAAAGCACGTTCTGAAAGGTTAGAAACTTTGAGGTTGCTCTTCTATACTAAGATGGTTGAGGGGACATCTCTTGTGCAATATGCATTGAAGATGAATAGCTATATTGAGAGGTTGGCCACATTGGGATTTGTGATGGACCATGAATTAAGTATTGACTTAATTCTAACCAGTTTTTCTGATAATTATTCACATTTTATGCTTAACTATAGGATGAACCAAATCTCCACCACTATTCCTAAGCTGATTAACTTGCTTAAAACAACTGAGCCAACTGTCAAGAAGGACAGTAAGGCTGTGATGCTGGTGGACTCTTCAAGTTCTAAAAATAAGAAACTTAAGAAGAAAAAGAAGTCCATGAAGCCTAAGGGAGGTGTGGCCAAGAAGAAGGCCAAGGAGATTGCTCCAAAGGGGACATACTTCTATTGTGGCAAGGATGACCATTGGAAGAGAAACAGTAAGGCTTACTTGGAGTCTTTGAAGAAGAAGGCATTTGATGCCCCATCTATTTCAGGTATTTTTGTCATTGAAATTAATACTGTTTTTGATAATAAAATATGGGTATTAGATACTGGTTGTGGCTCACACATATGCACTGATATGCAGGCCCTAAGGAATAGTAAATAGCTCAATAAGGGAGAGTCAGACCTACGCATTGGAAATGAAGTAAGGGTTACTGCATTAGCTGTAGGAACATATATATTGACCTTCTCTAGTGGTTTATATTAAATTTGAATAATTGCTAATATGTACTTGCTTTGACTAAAAATATTATTTCTGTTTCAAGTCTAAATAAAGATGGTTTCCTTTTAGCTTTTAGTAACAATTGTTGTTCTATTATGTTGAATAGAATCTTTATGCTAGTGGTACATTATGCAATGAAATATACATATTAGATATGTCAAATCCAATTTTGAACATCAATGATAATAAAAGGAAAAAACAAGATATGTTGAAATCATCTTACTTATGGTGTTGTCACATTGGTCATATAAGTGAGAAACGTATGACTAAGCTACACAAAAGTGGTAGTTTGGGGTCATTTGATTATGAATCATATGACACATGTGAATCTTGCTTATTAGGCAAGATGACTAAATTACCCTTTAAGGGAAAGGGTAAACGTGCTAATGGACTTTTAGACTTAATACATTTAGATGTATGTGGTCCAATGTCTACACACTCCAGAGGTGGTTTCATCTACTTCATTTCTTTTATCGACGACTACTCACGATATGGGTACTTTTATCGATGACTACTCGCGATATGGAAATCTGACTGAGGATGTGTACATGACACAACTAGAAGGCTTCATATCCTAAGATGACAAAAAGGTATGTAAGCTTCAAAGATCCATTTATGGATTAAAGCAAGCATCAAGGAGTTAGAATATTCAGTTTGATGAGACAATCAAACAGTTTGGTTTCTTACAAAATCCAGATTAACCTTGTGTTTACAAGAAGGTTAGTGGGAGTGCAATTATATTTCTTGTGTTATATGTAGATGACATATTGTTAATGAGAAATGATGTCTCAGCCTTACAGTCAGTCAAAAATTGATTATCTAAGAATTTCTCTATGAAAGACATTGAAGAAGCAATCTATATTTTGGGGATAAAGACTATAAAGATAGATCTAAAAGATTGTTTGGTCTTTCACAGTCTACATACATAGATAATATGCTAAAGAGGTTTAGCATGGAGCAATCTAAGAGGGGATATATTCCCATGACTCATGGGATTACTCTCTCAAAGTCTTTGTGTCCAAAGACACAAGATGAGAGGACACACATGAATTTGATTCCATATGTTTCAGTTATAGGATCAATCATGTACGCTATGATATGTACAAGACCCAATGTATCATATGTTCTGAGTGTCATGAGAAGATACCAATTGGACCCCAGTGAGGGTCATTAGGTGGCTGTCAAGAATCTCCTTAAGTACTTAAGAAGAACTGAGGATGTATTCTTAGTATATGGAGATCTTATTATGAACGGGTATACCGATGCCAGCTTTCAATCTGACAAAGATGACTCAAAATCTCAGTCAGGTTATATATTCACACTAAATGGTGGCGCAATTAGTTGGAAGAGTTTCAAATAGGAAACGACTGTTGATTCCACAACTGAAGTAGAGTACATTACAGCTTTTGAAGTAGCAAAGGAACTAGTTTGGATAAAGAAATTTATTACAGAACTTGGAGTGGTTCCCAACATTATTGATCCAATACAATTGTATTGTGATAATAATGGAGCCATTGCACAAGAAAAGGAGCCACAGTCTCATCAGAGATCCAAACATGTATTTAGAAGATATCATTTGATTAGAGAAATCAATGGTAGGAATGATGTAAAGATAGAAAAAGTGTCCATTGATCATAATATTGCTGATCCTTTAACTAAGCCAATTTCCCAAAAGAAATATGATTCTCATGTATTCGCCTATGGAATTAAATATAAAGACGATTGGTTTTAGTGCAAGTGGGAGCTTGTTAGAGAAGTGCTCTAAAGAAAATCACCTTTAGCATTTATTGTACAAATTTATTTGATTAATAAAAGGTTTTTTCATTAATTTAATGTTTATTTGATATATGAATTGATAGGTGATCTTAAAACAATTAATGAAGTACTTGATACATAACATAGAATGAAGGAAATCAGAATGAGATCATGATATTGAGATTCTTATCATGTGTAATTATATTAGTATCAAAATTATCTCTAGTCATAGGATTAATGAGACAGAACATTATTAATCCGGATAAACTAGGACATGTTACACTCCTTGATTGGATCGAGTAGTAGATCTCATAATCTATATATATGAGATGTTTAGAGTTAACATATGGATGATTGCTAAGTATAGCTAAGTACATTGGATGACCAACTATGAGATAATCATATGGATAATCATATGGATAATCTATTCAAATGTCAATGATAGTCTCATCATAGCAATGGTACAAGTATCCTTAGACTTGAGGTACTCAACGATATCTTGAATATTGATTCTGTATTTTGACATTATTCCTTGTTGCCTCAGGGAGGTTGCTCATAGGGTGGTGATTGGATACAGCTTGAGGTATTCAAAGGTAATTGGGTAACCAAAAAAGGATTCACCACTCCTGATAGAAGGAGTGTATATCCATGGCCTCTTGTCGTGGTCATTACTCTGAAATCTCTGGCCGGAGTGGAAATGTCATAAAGATAGTCTTCAATGACATATCGAATAGAGTAATGAGCCTCAAGGATAAGAACTAACATTACTTAGACTAGACATGACGTAGTCAGTTTAGTGAGAGTTGACACATGTTCATACTCTGAACCAAGTGATATATAGAATGGTGAAAGAAATAATTGCATGGAAATTGGCTATGGAAAGGTTTGTAGTCAAACCACTGACTTTCTGGTCAATTGGGAGTCATGATGTGTTGCTAGATACCGTTCATGACTTGCTTAAATTAATTGTTAATTTAAGTGGTCAACATAACTAGGAACCTAATGGGTCACACGCATTGAAGATATGGAAAATGAGTAAAATGATATTGGATAGGATCTAAAATATAAGAGAATTATTTCGGGATGGATTGCGATGCGATCGCACGGAAAAATCATTCGGGAGGGTCACGGGCCCGTGTGGGCTAATCAGGCTGCAAGCCTGGCTTGCCTAGCAGCAGCCTGCAGCAGGCCCAGTGTGCTGCTGCCTCCCACCCATTGGCCAACGACAAATTTTGGCCTTAATTAGTCTAATTATGATCAATTACTATTTATTCATTTCTTTTTTCTTCATTTTTGATTTTTTTTCTTTTATTTGAATTTGATTCAAATAGAAAAGACATCAAATAACAGAAAATAAACATAAAAATATTATTAAGACACAACAAAAATTCTCTCAAGAATACTTTCAAAGCTAGCACTTTGAATTTATTCAAACCATTTTTTTGATAGTTTCTTCTTCATTCTTCGTGTGGATTATTGTTAGAGACATCTTAATGTGGATTGTTGTGATTTGCTACAATCCAACAAAGTGAAGATGTGAAAAACAAATAAAAAATTACAAGGTATAATTTATAACCTCTATATTTATATAAATTAGTTTTAATGACATAAGTACGATGTTTTGTTTCGGGTTTTGAAAATTTTATTTTTCCATTCCGTTTATGAATATGATTCATTCTTTAAAACCCAACATATTATAGTGTAAAAAAAATTTCTTTACATCTGTACTTTTATATATAATATAGATAAATGTATTTTCTCTCTCTTTCTTATAACCTTTTTCAAAATTATTGATTGATATAAAAGGTAAATTAGTCAAATTATATATATAATTTTTTAAAATTTAGATAATATGATAATTTTCTTAATTATTATGCCAACAACCTTAAACGATACTTGAAATGGACCTAAGGAAATCTTAACTGACTCATATACTACTCTCTCCATCTAAATCGTTTCAAAAATGATTCTTCATTTAAATTATCTCAAAATAATTGTCCATTTTTTAAAAATAAGATAATTTGTCAAAATTTTTTTTTCCAATTACATCCTTTGTTTTAATAAAGATTTCACAGGTAAGTTTTATATTACGTGGTGAAATAGTAAAATAAATAATTAGGGGAATTTTTTAAAAAGAGTATTATAGCCAATTACTTGCGTTATTAAAATTTCTCTAAATTTTAGTGTCACTAAAAGATGAACAATCATTTTGTGACGGAGAGAATAATGTAGGTTTACTCTTATATATAACTAATGCATGCTTATGTTCATTCGCAACAATAAGTTAATTATTTGTGTTCTTGCCTTTTGTTTTAGTTTGTCTTAATCATCAACTTGAAATGTTTTAATCCATAAAGAATGTTGTTCACAATATTATCCACAATCATAAAATATGTTTAGTTTTTAATTTTTAATAAAAAATCTATAAGCCATTAATTCAAAATACAAAACATAACACACTACCAACAATTGTTGATTATATAAAAATCACTGGCAATTGTTATCCTACAAAACTTTAATTGAAATACAATACAGAAATAAAAACTCTAAAGGTACAAAGCATCAATAAAAATATATGGCTTAAATCATATACATAATCAACTACATTTGGGATAATTTATCAGTTTGTTTGGTGCACTCATTTTGATGCTAATAGATTTTATTTTTTTTCATTAGAAGGTTCAGTAGGTCATGAACTATATGATATGGGTTATCATCTTCATGTAATTATCATAAAAATGTTAAATTTCTACTAATATTAATGGATGATGACGATAAAATTTGAATATGAGACATTCCCTAATTCTCTATCACAAATGAGAATAACAATCAAGTTACCGCATGATTGGTTGATACTAATAGATATTTATTAAACATAAGTAGTTGCCATTTTCTTTTTTCTGGATTGTAGTTACCATTTCTCAACAGTTAAACATTTGAGCATGTTAGTTTTTAATTTTTAAATATCTTATATTGACATGGACTAAAATCTCATGTACTCGTCCATAACAACAAAAAATATTAAAATGTTAATAAAAATGACAAATGCATATGCATAATTATACCAAGATCCAACTACAAGTGTCAATAATATATATTTGAATATATATATATATATATATATATATATATATATATATATATATATATATATATATAGGACCAAATACAAGAGGTTAGATATGATTTAAGTCAATATAAATATAAAAATCTCATAACAAAGCATAAGATCTCCACTCATATTTATATATATTAGTTAAATGAATATCGATGATTTGATTAAATTAGAGACTAAAATGGAAACCAAAAATCAAAAACCATATAAAAACCGAAATAACAACCATTAGACAAGTAAAACTGAGATTTTCTGATTTTTTGCTGATCCCTACTTTTCGAGACTCATTTATTTATTCCACGTCACAAAGGATTTTATTTCTATTCTATTCTTTAGAATTTTGATTTGGTATTTCGAATCACAACAAAAGTGTATTTAGCAATTTTTTTTCTTCTAGTTTGATTAGTCTAATTTTTAATCGAGATGAACTTAAATAGTATATATGTAATTGTTACGATACAATTAATGGGAAGATGGGAAGGAGAAATTAGGGATAACAACTAGATCTGAATATGTGGGTTCCGATCCGAACCCGCCATGAACGGAAAGAATTTTTTTAATCTGTCCTAATATATATATATATATATATATATATATATATATATATATATATATATATATATATATATATATATATATATATATATATATAACATAATTAATTTTTGAAAAATAATAAAATAAAAATATAATACTTATTTAAAAATAAAAAAAATATTTTTTATTTAAAAATTTTATGTAATTTACTCATTAACTAAAATAATAAAAATAAAAAAATTAATATTAAAATAAAGTAACTTTTTTAATAAAATTGGAAATCGAGTTGGAATTGAGAATCTTTGTCCCCATTTGATGTGGGAACAAAGATAAAAAAAAATTTATCTGTCGAAAAATAGGGCAAGATCAAGAATAGAGTTATTTTTTTAGAATAATGGACATGGATGAAATCTGTTTCAAATTCACTTTGCGACTCTTATGAGAAATGTCAAAAAAAAAAAAAAAGGCAAAAAAAAAAAACCATTAATTACCATCTGAAATGTGAATGTGGGACCTTGATCGATATGATATAATATGATCATACCTAATTGGTGACGTGGAGACAAGCATATGTTTTATTTTATATCTACAAATACATTTCTTTTGATAAATAATATCATTTCATTAAAATAAATCACAATAATAAGAAAATGAGAAAAACACTTAAGAATGATCATCTAAATCCAGACCAACAAATCAATCTTGAAAACCCAATCTAAGGTCTAAACCAAACGAAAAAACTTGAAAGGTTATTACATGGAGAATTAAAATGATGCTAATGAGAAAATGGTCAAACACAGATTATTAAAATGGTGATAAATTCACAGATTATTAATAGTATTTGGATCATAGACTTATAAATTTTTCTTCTGTTCTCATTTCATTCTAATATAGAATTAAAAAGCTAATATGTCAAGTTATCACCTCCTCATATACAAATTCTTATATTTAATACCCACAATCTTTATACGTGTGCTTACTAAAATTAAATTTATTTAGAAATGTTATAAATTCACATTCATATGAGCTTGAGAGTCTTTGCTGAGATTTATCCTACCATAGTGTAAGATTGCACTCTGACTCTAATATCAAACTATAAATCATTTATGTTCCACTGTTTTAAATAACTTGCAAATAATCTAATCATATTATCTAAAATGATTAACCTAGATTACTAGTAGACTAATCCCTTTCTTTTTCATTTACATTTTTACACTTTTCTTTTCTTTTTTCATTTTTTACCTAGCATTTTGTAATTTATATATTTTGACTTTAAGTAAAGAAAAAGTATAAATGGATTTTGGATTTGTAGAAAATGTAGTTTTAGAATGAGTTGTTTTTTGGATAAAAATGTAAAGTTGGATACAAAATAAGGTAATTGTGTATTTTTTTTAACAATTTTTTATTCAAACTTTTACCCAAAAAAAAAAATGAAGAGAGTAGGCCAAGCTAAATAGAGATCTAAATTCATGAACAAATCTAGAAGTTTTATGAGAACTATTTTCTTTTAAAAAAAGAATTTGTTTTATTTTGAATTCGGTTCGATGTCAAATCTAATTAACAAAAGGTTGAGGGAATGAGTGTTAATAAAATTAAAATTACATGATATTTAAAACAATGTTCATTTAAATTCCAATCTATTTTATGAAAATCAAACATGAAAATAGATCCTATTAAATAATGTCAACTTGCTATAGATCCCTGCACAATACATATATGTTATTAATAGACCCCTTTAGTTATACAATAATATATGGTATAATAAATCATTTCAGCTGGCAATGGGCTGTAGGGTCATGGAGGCTATAGATATGCATCTACTAGTTTCCTATGCAGATTTTCGGATTATGCTGTCACAAAATATTCTTTTAAAAATAAAAAGATATTGATAATTTATATAACAAGAATGCCCTTTTCTTAAGTAATTGATCATAATAATAATAATAATAATAAAAGGAAAAGAACCTCACCATATTGAGTTTCAGTAGTCACTTTTCTTTAGCATTCATGACTTGAAATCTTTCAATAATATTGCTCTATCACCCAAGAAATTTCTAGTATTTCAGGCTATCAGGAAATTTCGAGTTTATATCTAACCATTGGTTTTACTCGAAGCACAAGGGAGGTTTCAGTCTAATGTTTTTTTTTTAAATTTTTAAGTATTTAAAATTTTTTAGTGCATTACCAATCGGTCTCTAAAAGTCTATAAACCCTAACTAATCTAGCTCGAGTTAACCGTTAGCCCATATGAGATAAAACTCTCCTAGAGTAGATTAATTTTTTTCATATATAGGACTCAAATTCGAGATCTTACTTAAAAAGAAGAGATGTACCATTTCAACTATCATTGGTGTATTTAAATTATTTAATGTTTACATTAAAATTAAAAGGTTTCTCAAATTTCGAAGTGTTTCTTAGCTATCTTGATAAAAATCTAATAAATTATAGAAAATCTTTCTAAGTTTTTTCAAATTAAAGTTAGAAATGACTTTTTAAAAAATTTACAGTTTACTCTTATATCGTTTAAGATAATATTCATTCATTTGATATTATATGAATTTTAAATATTACATTGTAATATGTTATATAATTTTTTTATATTTGAAATATTTTTGTGTCAATTTTTTAGAATTTGATGTATAGTCTAATGATATTTTACAAATTTTTAGAATTTTTTGTACTTATTACCAACGATTATAACTGCAGAGCAACTGATATATTTAAATTTCAATTTTCCTAATTATTATATCAAACAATATTTTTATTAAAAAATAAATGGGTAAATATCTATGGTGCAGCACTCCACCGCTTTGCCTAGCAGCACGACGTTTGTATTGTTCTCCCACAACAGCACGACGCTTGTATTGCTCTCCCACAACCCCGTTTTCACGGTTTAGGCTGCTCTTCCGCTCCAGGTATTATTTCGAGACGTTCCGTATATAATATATCTATATATATAATATTTACTTTTTATTTTTTAAAAGTTTATTTCTGACCATAATTTGTTAAAATACTAGAAGAATTTTTTGTAATTTATTTTTAAAAATATTATGCTGTAAAATATTCAAAAAAAAAACTCCATATTTATTTGCTGAATTTTTAGAAATTTATTCAATTAATTCTACTAACTGAGTTAATAATCGAAACTCTAACAAAAAAAATTATAAATTCTAAACTAATCTGATCCCTCAATTGAAAATTTAATAATTGACTCTTATAATCATTGTTAATTTAATATTTCATAATGAGAAATTAATTGAAAATATTATTAAATTTACTCGCTTAAATGACGACGGATTAAATGCTAAATAATTCATAACTATAGAATAATTAATTCAAATTAAAAATACATTAAATAAAATTTCTATTTATGTGCTTAATTGCATAGGTACATTAAAATAAATATTTTCGTCTTGATCTCTAGTCTGGAAACACAAGGCATCTTAATCCACACTAAACCTCTCTCAATCATATATATAAAACAGATTTCTATATATATATAGCGTTAATCTCATAATTAATCAGCATCTGAAAAAGAATTTTTTGCATGTCAGTGTCATATGATTTCGAATATCACATAACTAGAAATTAAAATATGATAAATTCGTTAGTACTAATCCATAATCTTACATTCAAATGATCTTTTGATTAAGTTCTATATATAAACCGTAATAGATAAAAATGTTCTTATCCAACGAGAGTTCTTGCAAATTAGAAACTCCCATATGTGTAAAATAATAATTATTTTTATATAATAATTTGTAATTAAACTAATATATAAATTTATTTAATCTTATCCATATAAAATGAACTGGAAAAAAAGTCCATTGTTTTGTTTGGTTTACTACTGATATTTGTCCTATATAATAATAAATGGGGTGGAGACACATAGAACAGACGAAGGAAAAAAAAACAGAGTGGAGAGAGTCTTTCTCTGTTTTCTGTTCCCTTTCTCGCTCTTCTTGCAGATTCTTTAAAGAACCACAACCTTTTCCACCTTTTCACGAATTTATTCTGATTTTTGATTGCAGAATCTTCTCAGTTTTTCTGATAAAGGTTTTCTCTTTCCACTTTCTCTTATGATATTTCTTTCTTTTTCCCTTTTTTGGTCAGATTTTCATTCAAGAAGAAGAACAAAAAGAATACTCCTGTCTGCATTTGTATCAGCCCCTCTTGTTTGGTCAGCGAGAAAGTGAAAGAAAATGATATACATATTTTCTAGCATTTTTACTTTGAATAGTTCAAACATATTTCCCATAAAAATCTGATCATTTCTATTCTTGTCTTTTAACGGTCTTCTTAGTTATGAATCTTGGCTACTTTCCATATATATACATATGCAAAAATAATTGCCTTTTATCATTTAGTTACCGTTTTTTTATCACTTAAACTTTCCCAAACAAGCTGATATTTTTCTTTTAAAATTTTTTTCTTTAAAATCAGTTATTAATGTTTATCAAATAATTAGGATTTGTTTTAAAAAAAATTTGCAGGGTTAATTTTGAGAAAAAGAGGAGATGAAGAATTCTGTTTCGGAACAGAGCTTTTACATAGAGAGTGAAGAGGAGGATGAAGAGAAGGAAGTGAACAGAGGTGAAGAAGATGAAGAGAATAGAAACGAATCCGATTCTGATGATTCCTTGTCTGATAATCGTGAACAGAGTAAAACTGGTTCTTATAACACTTCTTGGCCTCAGAGTTACAGGTTTCCTCTCTTTTCCTCTCTTTATTGATTTTTGGATTCCTTTTCTCTGTTATCAAATTGAATTCTTGCGAATTTAGGACTCTTCATTTCTTTTTTTTTTAAAAAAAAGAAAAAAAGAAAAGGGGTTTCAGAATTTAAAGGCAAAAGTCACGTGCAACCCTGATTTTGCCATTTTGCTTCGTTTCACCGGCTTTTGATCTATAAAATAAACTATAAAAAGCAAAATACACCAAAAACTGATTAGAGAGAAAAATAGCGAAAATTGACAACTACCAAGAGTTATCTATCACTTATGCCGAATTTAAATTTCTTATGTTCTGTATGTTAACATATTCACTATTCAATAATGGTAGATTTTGTTCGGTTTAGTATGTAAAAAAATTTATATAATGACGATATGATTTGATTTGAAGAGAAAAGAAAGAAAGAAAAGAAAGATAGATTGATTTGATAGGGTATTATACATGGACAGAATGATTTGATAGGAGAATAACATGCATAGCACCATAATATGATTAAAGGAAATTATGGGGGTAAATTTAAAAGTAAAGTCACAAAATTCTGTGTGATGAGATTGAATAATACTATGACTTTATCATTATCTCAATTATCGGAATCGATTTCAAAAAAATATTGAATATGGAATTGGTGGGTCTCTTTTAAGTATAAAAAAAATTCATTATTTAAATTACCAACATATTTTAATTTAATAGTATTGATGTAATTATTAGAATTTCTTTTAGTTTGTTATCTATTATGGGTGGAAAGAATGTCTCAAATCTCAGACACTTTATAAGAAGCAAATCTTTATATACCACTATAGCAGAAGTTTTTAAGTAATTATTAGAATTTTTGAGTTTTTAAATTTAAAATCAATAAATTTATTTTTGTAGGCAGTCGATCGATTTATATAGTAGTGTGCCATCTCCGAGTATAAACTTTCTTGGAACTCCTACACTATCAAGATTAAGCAGTTCATTTCTATCCTCTTCACTAACAAGAAGACACACACCGGAATCGCTGTCGTCTGTCACAAAGCCTCTGATATCGAAGGTAGAAGATGAGCAATTCCCTCAGCAAAGACGCAGTTCTCATTCTCTTCTTCCTCCAATTCCACCTTCAAGAAAACCTTCCATAAGAAAGGACGATAAGTCTTCCCAAATTTCACATGAAGTTCCCATTTCTCGCAATAGCTCCTATGGACAAGCTGTGCTTAATGGTAACATACTTAGTAGTTATCCTACCCATTCCTTTATCTAGAGACCACAAACACCAATCAATTGGTGTATATGCAAATATATATATATGGATTTTTCGTCTATATATGCTTATATTATATCTTGTCATTTTTCTTTGGCAAATCATACTCTAAGCCAGTGAACTTTTCGAGTTTTGATTGTTAATTTTATGAATTTTAATTTTGTCACATTAAATCTCTAAATAATAATTATTTTTTTGCAATAAAATTTTATTGGACAGCAAAAATGACGGTGAATGCCTTAAGACTTCCTAGGATATTTGTTTTTGTTTTCTTTATTTGACCTTATCTATCTCCAATATTGTAGCTAAATTTGTTAAGTATGAAAGATGAGAATAAATGCCCTTTTGATTTAGCAGTGGCGGTCAGCGATAGTGATTGGCTATCGGTGACCAGCATTGTCAGCTTTCTATTTCAGTGTTTTTTAAAAATTAAATTGGAAAATGACCGTCAATAGTTTGTTTGACTAAATGCTGGGCTCTAAAAAAAGCTAACATAATCTGTTTAATTTTTGGCTTAAAAAAATTCGTATTGCCTATCATAACCCACCATTTTTATCTGCATTATTGGCATTCACTTAAAGGTCTAATAAAGAAAAAAAAAAATCAAAAGTTAAGGGCTTAATAGACGAAACACGAAAAACATAGGGCCATGTGCGTTTTTCTTTTTCGACAATCATTCCCTTAGGTCCATAATTGTGAAGTGGCTGTTTGTGTGCTTCTGCTGCATCTTGTATTTTAGCATGTCACTGATTGAACTAATAGGACTTGCGTGTCTCGCCAGCTGAATTAAAGGAATAAGATATTATTAGAAAAGCGCCTTGCAATCTGTATAAAATATATGTAATCTGACTTGTGATCTTTGTCTGCTTCTCAATTTTATTTTTCCTTAATGAACATAAAGACAAACATGGCTATGCAACTTGATCTATCTGGTGGTAGCTTCACCTCCTATAGCACATGCCCACATGAAAAAAAAAAAGAAGTCTCTCATTATTTTTATTATTGTTATTGTTATCAGTATTCAGGATTTTTAAATTTTCTTTTACTGTGAACTAGTGAAAAAGGGATATTATGGTAAAAATGCAGGCATCAATGTACTATGTGGAGTAGGAATCTTGTCAACTCCTTATGCTGCTAAAGAAGGGGGATGGCTTGGGCTATCTATATTGTTAATATTTGCGATTCTTTCATTTTACACTGGTACGCTATTACGTTCATGCCTGGATAGTGAACCGGGCCTTGAAACTTACCCTGATGTTGGCCAAGCTGCTTTTGGTACTACTGGTCGAATCGCCATCTCTGTAAGTTGTTGAAGTTGTTCTTTTAATTCTTAAATAAATTTGTCACAAGCAGATAATTACAAGCCACTAATGTTGTCAGTTTTGTCTTTGGTTTTTTTCTTGATGCAGATAATATTATATGTGGAGTTATATGTAAGTACAACTGGCTTCTCCTGTCTCTTATACTTTTTTGTGCGCTAACCAGCCAAACATTGAAGTTACATAAGGCAATGTAGCAGTGGCTTCTCCTATTTGTCTAACTCATCACAATCTATTTACAATATTTAGAAAGAAAAAAACAAAACTAATGTTAATTTCCATCTAGTAAAATTAAAAATTTAAACTGTAATTCGTTTGTTGATGAAGTAAATTTTCAATTGTTGCATTTGTTTTGTATCATGATAATCTGTAAATAGTTGAACCTCCTGAAAAATTGATGATTTTCATGATAAGTGATGTGTTTGTTTTGTGTTTTTGATTTGCAGGCATGTTGTGTGGAATATATAATTCTTGAGAGTGATAACTTATCCTCATTATTTCCAAATGCACATCTAAGTTTGGGTGGATTAGAGTTAAATTCACACCACTTCTTTGCAATTCTCACCGCCCTTGCTGTTCTTCCCACGGTTTGGCTTCGAGACATGAGTGTACTTAGTTATATCTCCGGTAAATATTCTTTGCTTCAATTCGAAACTTTAAGTTGATATTAGACCTTGTAAACGAGTCAAGTGGGTTTGGATTGAGTTGCAGATCACACCCAAATTTTCAAGTCAAATAAGCTACAAAAAAAAAAACTTTTTTTTTATGTTGAAGGGTTGGCCCGCAAATTGACTTAAACCTAATCTAAAAAAATTTCGAGTCATTTTGGGTGGATCCATTCAGATTTTTCCTGGATTCAGGTCAATTTTCAGATGGAGTGAGCAATTTTGTGTCTAGCTGAAATAAATCGTTTTTCCTTTTCTGGTGCAGCTGGTGGAGTTATTGCATCAGTATTAGTGGTGCTCTGCTTATTTTGGGTTGGTCTGGTTGATAATGTGAACATTCATAGTAGTGGGCAAGCACTCAACTTAGGAACTCTGCCTGTTGCTATTGGTCTCTATGGCTATTGCTACTCAGGACATGCTGTCTTTCCCAACATCTATACCTCCATGGCACAACCTAACAAATTTCCTGCTGTTCTTCTAGTATGGTATAATTAATTTAATATACCTGAGCGACTTTTAATTCATTTATCGATAGAGTCATATTCAATTTGTGATTTTTCTCACATTTATTTCCTATTCAGCTTTGGCATTTGTACTTTGCTGTATGGTGGTGTTGCTTATATGGGATATACAATGTTTGGCGAATCAATACAATCTCAATTTACGCTTAACATGCCTAAAGATCTAGTCGCCTCAAAGATTGCTGTGTGGACTACGGTATTCTCATCAGTTCTTAATGGCATTCTTGATGTTCTTAGCCTGCTGATTGATGCTTAAAAACTCTTTGCTTTTGTCTTGAATTGCAGGTAGTTAATCCATTCACTAAATATCCTTATTCAAGAATGATATTGAAATGATGTGCAAGCATTTCTTTTCTTTCTACTTAACTATATGTTAAAGAAAGTTAATTGTATGCAATAGATTGTTAGCAACAGCGGCTCGAATGTGATAATTTTAAATTCCAGCTCTGAGAAGATGCTTCAATTGTAGCAATAACCTTGGAGCAGCTGCAGCAGCTATCAATCTACTGCAATAGACCAATAACAATTGTTTTAGTATATATTATAACAATTTTATGTCGTAGTCATTTTTGGGTAATAGATCAATTTAAGGAATTTCCTTAATTAGAAGTACGTATGCATTAACTATATCACCAGTGGCGATGAGTCTGGAGGAGTTGATACCATCAACCCATCTCAAGTCTCACATTTATGCAATCTGCATTCGGACATCGTTGGTGATTTCTACTTTGATTGTCGGTCTCTCCATTCCCTTTTTTGGTTAGTCTCTCTCTCTTTAATTTCCATTCCCATAATTCTCTTGACAAGCTCACACATTTTGGGATGACTTTATAGCGATTTGTTTGCAATTAAACTTTTTCAACCAACTATTTATTACTAAGCAGGCCTGGTGATGTCATTGATTGGATCTTTACTCACAATGCTTGTGGTAAGTTTTCTCACCATTTATCTTCTTCTAGTTTATTGGATTGAAGAAATGCTTAAAGGAAAATTAAAATCTCACCGACAATTAATTTCTATGGCAGACTTTGATACTTCCTTGTGCCTGTTTCCTGAGCATCTTGAGGAGTAAAGCAACTCCATTTCAGGTTTTTCTGCCTTCTCTATAAACTATAAATCATTTTTAAATACTATCGAATAAAAAAAAAGGGTTTGTTTATCATGAAAAATAATAGATATAGGTAGAGCTGACAATATTTTATTCAATCTGAACCTAAGTAAATATTTGATGAATGGATCAATCCGAAATCAAATTGAACCTAAAAAGATCATTTTAAAATAGCGTCATAAGCCAAGTCAAGTCAGGGGCACTCCAAAGAACCTTACTTGAGACCAAAAATTGATGACTCGAACTTAAAATGATCCAATCCTTAACCTATCTAATTCGGCATAATTGTCAAGCCTAGAATTAGCTAAATATTGATGTTAGAGCATTTCTAATAGGTTATTTATTTAAGTTAAATAATCATTATACAAAAAAAAAAGTTTTCAATACTCTTTATTCTTAAAACTTAGAGTAAAGAAAGTTTTAATTCTTTATATTTTAAGAGTCAAATTTTATTGTTTATTCTAATTGTAATTAATGCACTTTTATTTTATATGTATATTTTATTTTTTTATTGGTGTATTTGTCTAAAAATATTTGTCTATTTTCTTGTAATAAAATTTATTTTTTTTCTTTTGATAAATATTAATTTGTATGGAATAAAATAAAATAAAAAGTAAAAACATAAGTGTTTAAAAATACTCTAAAAAACCACTGTTAAAAAAGCTCTTAATGTTGAAATTTTTTTCTACAAATTATAAAATTAATTAGAGATGTCAAATGAGTTGGTTGAAGTTGAGCTATTTAGATTTTCAAGACTAGTCCACTATTCAAGTCCATTTTTGAATCATTTATTCAGATCAACTCACAAATTGACCTTTATTTAATTTTCAAACCAAATTTTCTAATTGAACCAAATAAATATACTTTCTATTTTCAGATATATTCCGACACTTACCTTCTAATTGGTTGATAAAAAAAAAATTTTAAAAGTAATTTTTATTTTTTTCTCTCTCATCAACTAAGAAAATAGTGGTAGTTAAATGAATGGTGACATCTAAAAATGGTGTTCAAGCATAATAATATTCATAGCAGACTTAGTGTTTACAACTTGTAATGACACTTGATTTGTTTTTTAAATTATTGTAGGCCACATTTTGCGTAATAATCATCGTAGTGGGGGTGATATCATCAGCCATTGGATCATACTCCGCCATCTCCAAAATAATTGAGAGTCTGAGCAGCTGATTTTTTATTTTTATTTTTATTTTTGTGTTGTTATCAACAAATTGCAACTATTTGATTTTCACCATATTCTTCATTTCCGATTTTTGGACATTGCCCATTCTTTTTTTTTCTTTTTTTTGAAATTGTATTCCCTTCCTTTGAATGCATAATTGCAATTCCGGTAACCATCGCTAATATCATTGAAGAAGGTATTCAATATGGGAACATAATGCTTTAAAATTTTTAATAGAAGATAATCAAACTCAAAATTAATTATTAGCACAACTTAATTAATTTTTAATTTTTGTCGCAAATATCGTTAATTGCCATCTGCTTCAATTAAAAGACTATTGTTAATTTTTGTTGCAAATATCGTTAATTAAAAGATATCCGTCAATTTATTTATCAATCACTACACATAATATATTTTTTCATATAAATTGCACGTTATGTAAAAATAAAACATAACTTAGAGGAAACATAATCACATCATTATCATCACCATAATAGAATATTGAATAAATAATTTGTTATATAAAGTAAAACGTAAATACTTAATTAATGCGGAATTCGACGTGATCACAAAAAAAATTAAATATAACCTGCCTTTGATTAATTCTTAAAATTGAAATTGATTTCTCTCTCTTAACCTCAATTTTGTCGCTGAGTCTGCAACCCTAATTAGGTAGAGAGAGAACCAATTTATATAGAACTCTAAAATTGGTATGTCCATCAAATACCAAAATCAATGACGTAGATTTATTCCACTGTTAAATCTGAATCTTAACCAAATAGGAAGATAATATTAAATTGGCAAAAAATATGGCATAAACTTCGGACCTTATCTTACACTCTTCCGATAGTTCATAACATTAATATTTAATAACATAAACATTAGGCGCGCATAAACAAATCTCATAATAGGCGCGCATAAACAAATCTCATAATATCATTTTTCTATAATGATCAACCTTAACATAATAAATCATATAGTGAGAGTTATGGAGGTCATACACTTTAAAATTGCATATTTTCTTCCATATATTACGACACTAGCAATGTCATGTTAGGTCATATACGTTATGTATAAATAACATAACATCCACTTAATTATCATAATAATTTCTTGTTCAAAAAGATTAAGTGTACACAAGTATAAGCAACAAAAAAATTTGATAAAATCAGAAACATGTCACATTGATGAGTCCAAGAGTGTCATACTATCATCATAATCAATCATTAATACAATCAAGACCCATTCTATGTATATGTCCTTTAAATGTTTTTGGTTGTAAGCCTTTAGTTAAAGGATATACAATCATAAGATCTGTTTCTAATATGTTCAATATACATTATATGTTTCTGAATCTCCTCCTTAACAGCAAAATACTTTAATTCCATATATTTAGTACCTCTGGAATATTTGTCATTTTTTGGATAAGAATACTACTGCAGAATTATCACAATAAATTTTCAGCAGCTTGGTAATGGTGTCGATAACCTCAAATCTTGAAATAAAGTTCCATAGCCATAATGCATGAATCGTAGCTTCATAACAAGCTATAAACTCCGCTTCCATAGTGGATGCAGTAATGACAAATCGTTTGGCACTTTTTCATGATATTGCTCTGTTGGCTAGCAAGAACAAATAACTAAATGTTGACTTTATATTGTCAAAACATCCAATGATATCCGAATTTGAATATTCAATCACTTCTAATTGATCAAATCTCCTACATGTGAGCATATAACCTTAGTTCCTTGAAGATATCTCAACACTTTCTTTGCAGCTTTCCAATGGTTAATACTATGGTTACTTTGATATCGGCCCAACATTCCAACTGCGAAACTAATATCAAGTCTTGTGCAAGTCTGCAAATACATCAAACCCATAACAAAAGAATATTGAATACATTCCATTTGTTTTGTTCCACATCATTCTTTGGACATTGCATAAGACTAAACTTATAATCTTTCTATATTGGAACAATACTTGCTCAACAATGTTTCATATTAAATCTCTCAAGAATTTTTTTGATGTAAGCTTTCTGAGACACTCCTAATAATCCTTGTGAATTTATCTCTAAATATTGAAATTCAAATCACATAGGATGTGTTTTTCATATCTTTCATATGAAAATTCTTAGAGAGAAAATTTTTAGTCTCATACAAGATGCTTCAATCATTAGAAATAAGCAAAATATCATCAAAATATATAACTAAAAATAAAAACTTACTCCCACTGATTTTTCAATACATGCGTCAATCAATAGTAATTTCATGAAAATCGAAAGATGTGATAATATCATTGAACTTGAGATACCATTTTCTGGAAGCTTGTTTAAGTCCATATATTGATTTCTTAAGTGTACACACCATATGATTCTTTCCTTCTATGGAAAAACCTTCAGATTGATTCATATAAACTTCCTCTTTTAGATCCCTATTGAGAAAGATTGTTTTCACTTCTATTTGATGTAACTCTAAATTATACTGAGCTACTAAAGCCATGATGATCCTTAATGAATCTTTCTTTGAAACAGGTGAAAATGTCTCTTTATAATCAATGTCATCCTTTTGAGTATAACCTTTAGCAACAAGTTTAGCTTTATATCACTTGATATTGCCATTCGAGCCTCGTTTAGTCATAAAGATCTATTTGCATCCAACTTGTTTAGAACCTTCTGGCAATTCGATAAGTTCTCAGACATTGCATTCAAACTTTATAAGGTAATAAATAAACCTTATCAAATATGTATGGTATCTTTGGATATCCATAGTATATTTGACAAGAGAATATTATATTTTCTACTTGATGTTTATTAGTTATAGAATATCAATTCACCTTTGGGTAAATCCTTAATTTCTAATAACTAATAAATCTTTATAACTTAAACAATAACATATTGTCCTTTTAGAATTATGAATTAACACATAAATATAAAATACATATGACCAAAGTTACATCATATGGCCAAAACGTGAATACAATATCAATATTTTTTTATTTTATATCGTAAGCATACAAATACATATGCCATTAAATCTTTCATTTGCCCAAAACATAAAGGCAGAAGTTTGATTTTTTTATAAATATAAAATACGATATGTCATCTTAATACATAATCAATCATAATATATAAACAAATAATTTATTCAAAACTTATGCTTTTCATACCACATGTAAGAATAAAATATAACTTAAGAAAACATAATCACATCATTATCATCGCCATAATAGAATCTTGAATAAATAATTTGTTATATAAAGTAAAACATAAATACTTACTTGATGTTGAATTCAACATGATCATAGAGAGAATTAAATATAATCGGCATTTGATTGATTCTTAAAACTGAAATTGATTTCTCTATTTTAACCTCAATTTTTTCATAGAGAACTTTTGATGGAAAAGTGTTTCATAAATCTACAACCTAATTAGGTGGAAATAGGACAAATTTCTATAGAATTCTAAAATTAGTATATCCATTGTTGAACCTTGAAGGGTATTTCTGTCATTTTGATGTTAACAAATAAAGTAGCAATAATGTATTTAACAATATTTGTGTTCTAAGTTTGTTAAACAGGATATATCTTGATTAGAACATAATGCAAGATTGAAAGATAACTTTTGAAGATCAAAATCAAAAGAAATAGCAAAGTCACGCCTGTGACCACTTATGTCACGTCCATGAATAAAGTTTAGTGCACTCTCCAACATTCAAAGTTCACAGCCATGAAGGATCAAACCAACCGTGAATGATCAAGCATTCACGCTCGTGAAAGATAATCACACCCATGACCAAACATGTCAAATTTTTCCAGAGAGCTTCACGGCCAGAGTCATCACTTAGACCACGGCTTGAAAGAATACTCACGACTGTTAAATTATTAGTCATGCTCGTGATCAAGTACTTCCAATTCTTTCAGAGAGCCTCACGGCCAGAGTCACTACTTGGTCCATGGGTTGGAAGAAATTTCACACCCGTGACACATATATTCATGCCCGTGAATGAGGATAGAGAAACATATCAAATGCGAAATTAAGAATTGGTTCAACGGCTATTTTCATATTAAATGCAGCCAAACAACTATAATTCACAGAGGAAGTATAAATGCAAGTGATTTATGAATCCCAAATGATAAGAACAAGAAGAAGAACAATAATTACTTTGCATCTTTAATCTTGTTGTAGCCTTGTGCATTAATTGTTTTTCTCAACAAACCTATATTCTTTATGAAAACTTAATTGCTCATTATTTCAGAGCATTATAGGCTGTTGAGTGTTTTTATTGTAACCAATTACTGAAAAGTGAGTTTGGGTATTTTGGTTTAAAAGTGAAACACTTGTAAGGGTTTATTGTGTGAGCCTTAAAACACAATGATTTGGTTTTTGTGTGAGCTACTGAAAAATACAAGGGAATTTCTGGGTTAGGTGTTAGCCATTAAGAGAAATACCATGGTTGGCAGTGAGCTTGAAAAACTCCATTGTAACACTTAGTGTGTAGTGAAATACCCAATTGAGATTGAGGAGAGCAGTAGGGTTTGTTAATACCCGAACCTCTATAAATCTTGTGTGTGATATCTCTCCTTTCTTATTCTATTTAATTTTATTCTGCACCTTAAAGTTAAGCAATTTTTTATTTCTTAGCCAATTCAACCCCTTTCTTGGTTCATTGTTTGGGAAACAATTGGTATCAGAGCTTATCTAGCAACAAAGCCTAAAAAGTGATAGCAAAGATCAAGAAATGGCTAGTGAAGGATTTCAAAGTCTCAAGCCTTACTTTGATGGAGCAAAATACGCTCATTAGAAATTTTGCATGGAGATATATCACGATAGTGAGGGAATTGAAGTTTGGGATAGTGTTTGGAAAGAGTGGACACCACCAACTAAGAGAGAAGTTGATGGTGAAGAAGAATTATTTTCAAGAGATTATTGGACAGAGCCTCAATGAAGAGCGAATTTCAAAAACAAAAAGGTGATGACAATCCTCGCAAGGTCTCTATCTATTGAAGAATGTGGTAGAATTCAACATTTCCCTACCGCATATAGCATGTGGAAAACATTAAAGAATTATCATGAAGGAACCAAACAAGTTAAATCCAAGAAGATTCAACTTCTCACTTCGGAATATGAACTCTTCAAGATCAAATCCAATGAATCTATTACCGATATGACGAATCGTCTTTTAGCCATCATCAATGGCATGAGAAAGCTTGGAAAACATTTGAGCTTGGAAGATGTGAATAACAAGATTATGAGAAGCCTTCCTCTCAAAGACTATGGTTCAAGAGTTGCAGGTATAGAAAAGGCCAATGAAGACATGAGCGTTATGGCTACCGATGTGCTTATTGGCAAACTTCTAACGTACGAAATGACAATAAAAAGAGATAGAGAACTTGAAGCCGAACCAGAAAAGAGAAATTCTCTAGCACTCAAAGCCTCTACTTCAAAATCTCAAGAGGTAATTGAAGATGATGAAGAAAAAAGTGATGATGCAAATGAGGACATTGTCATGCTCTCAAGAAAATTAAAAAGAATAATTGAGAAGAGACTTGGTAATTCTCGAAACTTCAAACAAAGAACCCTCAAACACTCTTCAAATGATTCTCAAAGAAATAAAGAGGAGGTAAAATGTTATGAATGTGGAAAGAAAAGACATATCAAACCAGAATGTCCAAAACTCAAGAAACATAAGAAAATAATTCAAAAAGATGATGGGGAGAAAGGTCACAAAGCCACATGGGATGACGAAAGCTCTTCAAGCAAAAAAGATGATAATGAAGGAGAAGAGGTCAACCTATGCTTCATGGCTTTAGAGGATCACTTCACGGATGAGGTAGGTCATTCTTAATCATACTCAATTAATAATGATAGTAATGATAATAATAGTGATAGTGAAGATGATGATGAGTAGAGCTTAATAGAAGTATTGAACCTAAAATTAGAAAAATATAAAAGTAGATTCTATACTTACAAAAATAATATTTTAGATTTGAAAAGCAAAATGGAAGTTTTACAAAAAGTAAATCTTGATCTTAAAACTTCTAATTAAACTCTTCAAAAATCATTAGATGAATATTCCTCTAAACCCTCAACTAAATCTTTGCTTAAAGAAAACAATAGTTTGAAAAATGAAGTTGATGAACTTAGAAATTCTATTTGAAGATTTCATAAAGGCAAAAAGAGTTTAGATACTCTCATAGTTTCTCAAAGACCACCTTTAATAAGACATGGTCTAGGATTTAATGGAACATCATCTTCATCTTATAAGACTACTTTTGTTAAGTCTAGTGCATCTCAAACCTCCATAATTGAGGCAATAGCCCCAAAGGCTAAGAGCACAACACACACAAAACCCCTTATTCATAAGAAGAATGGTCAAGTGTCGCATGGTTTAAGAGGGAAACCTCAAAAGGCCAATCATGCCTTCATTTATAATATGCAAGCGCCTAGAAAAGCACCTGCGCATCATGCATGTGTATGTCATTGCACACAAACATTTTCTAAAAGGATGTTGAGAACAAAAAGCATGTCCAAACCAAAAAATATGTTTAGAACTAAGCAATGTAATTATTGTATAAGATCCAGTCATATCAATAAACATTTTTGGATAAGAAAGGCTCATTGGGAACCTTCAAGTGCTAACCCCTAAGGACCCAAGTACGTTTGGGTACCTAAAAACCAAAATTGAATTATGATTTTATATGTATGCCTCAAGTCCATTATAAATGTTAATGTTTGGCTTGTGGATAGTGGATGCTCAAGACATATGACCGGAAACAAAGAACTATTTATTCACATTAAAAGTATTGATGGTGGTAAGGTAACCTTTGGGAACAATGCTAAGGGTAAGGTAATTGACATTGGCTCTATTGGTATTAATAATATTAATTTTATTGAAGATATTTTACTTGTTGATGGCTTGAAACATAATTTGTTAAGTGTAAGTCAATTATGTCATAAGGAAAACCAAGTAATCTTTACCTCAAATGAATGTCTTGTAACCTTTTTAAGTGGCTAAGAGATATTCAAGGAAGATAGAGATGTCAATACTTACATAATAGACTTACACAAAATATCTAATCTTTTCTCTAAGTGTCTTATGACTATTAGTGATGAATCTGGGCTATGACATAGAAGCTTAGTCATGCAAGCATGGATTTAATTTAAAGCCTTAGTAAAAGAATGCTAGTAAGTGGACTTACAAAAGTCAAATTTGAAAATGATAAGACATATGAATCTTGACAAAAAGGAAAACAACACAAATCATCATTCAAATCCAAAAATATTGTACAATGGAAAAGCTTGATCTTGATCATGAGAATGATAAAGAGAAACAACGACAAGATGTATCTCTACTTCAAGCTCAAGAACAAGACAACTAAGAGCTTCTAAAGGAATGAAAGATGTCAAAGAATCACCCCAAGGAACAAATTATTAGTGATCCTACTAAGAGAGTAAGTAGTAGATCTCATCTCAAACTCTTAAATTCTAACCTTACTTTTATCTCTCAAATTGAGCCTAAAAATATTGATGAGGCTCTTAATGATGAAAATTGGGTGATTGCTATGCAAGAGGAATTCAACCAATTCGAAAGAAGTAAAGTATGGACCTTAGTTCTTAGACTCAAAGACCATCAAATCATTGGTAGTAAATGGGTGTTTAGAAATAAGTTAGATAAACAAGGCTCAATAACTAGGAATGAAGCTAGGTTGGTTGCAAAGGGTTATATTCAAGAAGAAGGTATATATTATGATGAAACCTATGCTCCAGTAGCTAGATTAGAAGCTATAAGAATACTTTTAGCATTTTTCATGCCATATGAACTTTAAACTCTTTCAAATGGATGTCAAAAGTGTCTTCTTAAATGGCTTTATAAAAGAGGAAGTTTATGTAAAACAACCTCCAGGTTTTGAAAGCCATAAATTGCCTAATCATGTTTTTAAACTTTCAAAAGCTTTGTATGGGTTAAAACAAGCTCCAAGAGATTGGTATGAAAGACTAAGTTCTTTTCTTTTAGAAAATAATTTTTCAAAATAACATGTTGACAACTTTATTTATTAAAAGATATAAGCATGATATTTTGATTGTTCAAATTTATGTTGATAATATCATATTTGTGTCTACTAATGAATTGCTTTGCTAAGAATTTACTAAGTGTATGACTAAGGAATTTGAAATGAGCATGATGAGTGAACTTAAGTTCTTCCTTGGTCTACAAATCAAGCAAAGCAATAATGGCATATTCATCAACCAATCCAAGTACTCCAAATAGTTAATCAAGAAATTTGGAATGGAAGGATGCAAAAATGCTAAGACTCCTATGAGCACATTAATAAAATTGGACAAATATGAGAAGGGTAAGAGCATAAATGAAAATCTCTATAGAGGTATGATCAGATCACTTTTATATCTTACTGCCTCTAAGCCCGATATAATGTATAGTGTATGCTTATGTGCTAGATTTCAATCTTGTCCTAAGGAATCACATTTAAATGCTGTGAAAAGGATTTTAAAATACTTACATGGCACAATGCATTTAGGCTTATGGTATCCTAGGAATTTATCTTTTCATATCATTGGATATTCGGATGCGAATTATGCCAATAGTTTTTTGGATAGAAAGAGTACTTCAGGAACTTGTCACTTTATTGGTGAATGCTTAGTTTCCTGGTTTAGCAAGAAACAAGTTTCGATTGCCTTATCTACCACTGAAGTGGAATATGTGGCAGCAGGGTGTTGTTACACTCAAATTCTACGGATGAGGCAATAACTTAAGGATTATGGTCAGAGTTTGGACCACATACCCATCAAATGTGATAATACAAGTGCCATCAACCTATCTAAGAATCTCATTCAACACTCTAGAAGTAAACATTTTGACATAAGACATCATTTTCTTAGGGATCATGTTTAATGTGGAATTGTTGTGTTAGAATTTATAGATACAAACAATCAATTGGTAGACATTTTTACCAAACCTCTTAATTAAGAAAGTTTTTGTTTCATAAGAAGAGAGCTTAGTATGCTTGATGGATCAACTTTGTCTTAAAGTATTTTTGTCAATTGTATGTAATTGTGTGAACCTTGAGTGTTAATTTCTTCATATGATGTATTTTACTTGACTAATTTTATGGTATGAAATGATTAACATGATAGGAATACAAGTTCTAAGGCATAGAAATTTCTTAGAATTCCTTTAGTCTCATTTTAGACTTAGTTTTATTCTTTGAAGATTTGAAGTAGTTCACGTCTGTGACACTTCTTCAGGACCATGAACTTAATAGCAAAAAGCTGTAGTAGCTTTCATGCTTTGCTTCACGACTTGTTTCACGGTTAGAAGTAGTGAAGCTTACTCTTCAAGCCCATGACTAGTGGTTTGTCACTCCCGTGAAAATCCTGGATTAACGCCCGTGACACATCTTCACGACTGTGAACATAGATAGCAAATAGTTACAAAACCATTCACATTTTGTTTCACGTCTTGCCTCATGGTTAGAAGTAGTGAAGTCTAAGCTTCACGCCCGTGAATAGTTTTGTCACTCCCGTAAAAAGCCTTATTCACACTCGTGACTGTTTAATGTAATGATCATGACTCGATTAATCTTCTTTTTCACGGTTAGAGTGCCTCTTCAACAAACTGTGACCACGATTATTCATCCCATGATAGAGTATTCACGGTCGTGAATCTATCGACTATAAAACAAAATTTATGCAGTTTTTTCATCTTTAACTCTATAAATTCTTTTATTTAACACCCTTATTCAATATTTCTCACAAATTTTGGCCTCCTCATATTCATTTCCATCTATAAAACCCTTTCAAACATCTTTCTTCTTGAAGAATCACTTCTCTAGTTTTTTTTTTTAATTTTTGGCCGAAAATTTCATCTCAAATCCTTGTTCCAAGTTTATCAAAATGAAATCTAGTTCATCTAAAGGCACAAGGAAGAAATCACATGCTCCAAGATGCCACATTGATTATCTTCTTGCCATTCTCAAGAAAAGACCTCTACTCTCGTCTCGATCCTTCGAGTGAAATTTTTTCAAGACTCTTAGTCTTGAGACAATCATGATTGAACAGTTGCAAGCTTTTCATCTCAAAAAGTTTGTGGACATTTATCGGCTAACGCTAAGGGAACTAACTCTCAAGTTCCTAAACACATTGCAAGTCTCTCCCACCGGTACCGTAAAATTCCAGCTCTATAAGTATTCTAACACTCTCACTGCAGCGGAGTTTGATAATATTTTCAAGCTCCCTTCCGATGGCATTCTCAACGAGAGCGAAGTCGAATTCTATGCCAATCCAGCTTGGACGAATTTTGGTTTGGAATGCAGCTGAGATGTGAAGAAAACTAAAAGCACACACCTTCGGTCCCCTGTGCATAAGTATTTACATAGGTTTCTCACCTATAGTATATGTCATATCCGCTAATTTAGGCCTTGAGTCCTACATCTCGCGAAGTTGACGTGTTTGATCGATTAGAGTTTAAATTCGTATTTTTACCGAAATTAATCAAGTAATGATTAAATTATGTTGATATATGCCTAATTAAGTGTTTATAAAGCTTAAAGAAGTTGATTTACGGTAAAGGACTAAATTGCAAAATTTGGTAAGTTTTGGGGTCAAATTGCAATTTACCAAAATTTAGGGAATTAATGAGATTATTTTCTAATTAACATATGAAATTTGGACATTGTAATTGGGTTGGCCAGTTTTCATAAGGAAAAGAAGAGAATTAATGTTAATTAAGCCTAAATAGTAAAAAAAGGTCAAATTTAATGGGTCCCACATGAAGACTTATTTCGACTTATTTCTTCTTATTTCTTCCTTTTCTTCTTCTCCTCATTTATTTTTTCTTCCTACCCAAAATAGCTGGTCATACCAGGCCCTTTTCCACCATAGCCAACCTTGAAATCTAGAGAGAGAAAGGAAGGGAAGAGAGGGAAAAAAAATAAGGCAAAGTGATTTTCATGATCTACAAGACTTAAGGAAGCTTGGAAGAGCAAAAAGAAGGAAGAACAAACAAGTTTAGTGGAGAGATAAAATCTCCAAGGTTGTGATTAAGAGAAGAAAAGTGTAAAGGTATGAAGTTTTTCTTCTTCTCTTTCATCTTTTCTTAAGGAAATCATGGTTTTCAGCTCATTTATAACTTGATTATGTAGAGAGAGAGTTTAGGGTTTCATGAAAGATAGTTTAGGGTTTCATGAGAGTTTTGATAAGGTGATATTTTTATGATGATTTTGTGTATTTTAGGAGCTCAAGGAAACAAAGGAAAAGAGAAAGCTACCTAGAGAAAGTGAAGGAGATTAATAAAAGGTTTGTGCATAAATTAAGGCAATAGCCTATGTTTTATTTTCAAGTTGTATGATTTGAGAATTTGACATGTAAATTAACATTATTTTGTGATAAAATTCTAAGTATGCATGTTTGCTAGACTTAGGAGTATATTTGGTAAAAATTAAATTAGGTGATTGTGTGTATGTAATGCTGGAATTTATGGAGCAGTAAGTATATATATTGCTATAATTTGATCTATATAATTCGGATTAATGTGTTCTTGGTTGGGTTTAAAATTTAAGACATAGGTCTTTAATTTTATTTAGACCATAAAATCTAAATATATATGTGTTTGCCCAGAAAAATATATATATTTCGGACCTAGAATCTGTCCAGAAAATTCTAGGCAAAATTGTTAGTGAACAGTCAGTATTCAATTAACCATATCTTTTTCTACTGAACTCCAACTTTAGTGATTATAGTTGAATATTAAATCTAAGACATAGGGCTTTAACTTTTATTTAGACTGTAAAATCTAAATATATCTGTATTTGTCTCGAAAAAGGCATATATTTTGGACCCAGAATCTGTCCAGAATATTCTGGACAAAAATTATTAGTGAACAGTTAGTATTCAATTAACCATATATTTTTTCTAAATAAATCCAAATTTAGTGATTGAAGTTTCATATTAAAGCTAAGATTCAGGTCTAAAATTAATAAGAAGACTCTATAATTTAATTCAGACTATAAGAGGACCAAAATTGAGGTTAAAAATAAAATTTGAATTCTTCCTGAAATAGGACAGATTGGAAAAAATAAAATTTAAATCTTTAAATTATATTAGGTTAATTGTTATAATGTGAATTTTACCCAAATGAGGTATATTAGAAATCCAATGAGTTATTAGACTCATAAAAATGATGTGCAAACAAAATCATAGTTGAGTATTTTGTGATTGAGAAAAAAATAATAAAATAAATGAATATATACTTTTATTTTCTTATAGTTATGAATTTTAATGACATTAATTAAGTTCTAGAGTACCTAGTTTAGAACTAGAATTTTGGATAGTTTGGCATGCCAATCAGAGGGGTTATTAATGCCTATGATGACATGATTAATGAAGTCGGTGATAACACTATAATTAAAGCCAGTAATGACATTATTATTAATACCGGTGATGACACTT
This sequence comes from Triadica sebifera, assembly GCA_023653625.1. NCBI lineage: Eukaryota > Viridiplantae > Streptophyta > Magnoliopsida > Malpighiales > Euphorbiaceae > Triadica > Triadica sebifera. The sequence continues at coordinate 8,602,594 of CM042898.1, read as the reverse complement.
GTATGCCCATACCATAAATGTCCAGGTGACACTCATAAATGCCTAGATGACAACTCCGTTATCCTTGTTAGTGGTTCCTAGGTGTTATGGGCATAAATGAGTTAATGAAATTAAAAGAGTTCATGATAAAGAAAAATGAATATAAGAAAAATATTTGAATTGATATATATATATGTATGTTAGTGAACAACAAGATAATAAATTGTATAAAAAATATTCACTATAAAAGCATGATAAAACATATTGCATGAATATTTATATGTTATGAACAACATGCTATAGTATATTGCCTTTATCTTTATGCACCACTAAGCTTAGAGCTTAACATGGGAGTTTCCTTCTACGCAGATTTAAAAAGGTAGCTGAAACTTGTAGATAGAGCTAGCTGTGGCCTAATCCAGTAAGGTAGTCGACAGAGAAAATTGTGGGTCACAATACTTTTGCATTTTGTATTATATTTTTTTTATTTTGGATGTATAAATTATCTTCTATGGTTTTGTAATTAACCTAAAGTTTTGTAAATATTATTTTATGTAAATAAAATATACATTATCTCTTTTATACCTTTGAGCTTTGAGTAAAAAAAATGTATGGCTTTTAGCATTTATTAAAATAATGATTTAAAGAAGTCGGTGTAGCACTCGTTTATCCAGGCATTTCAGCATGGGGTGAGAGGGTGTTACAGTATATTTGCTAGAGGAGAGAGAAACGGGGCTATCAGAAAATCAGAGCTCTTCTTATTAGAAATGGCATGAAGAGGACTATCTGTAGCTTTGTCGCGATGGTTTGCAAATCATCTCCTTTCAATTGCAACGAAGCCATCGGGAGATATTTTGATTGACAGGTATGTAACTCACCTTGCCATTGTGCTAGGGTATCTGAATCTCGATGAGTACAATTATACTCTTATTTCAGCTCATCTATGAGACTGACTCGATGTAGAGTCCTTTATAAAAACAGGAGCAGTTGTCCGCATCATTTATGAAAATAATGTTTGCTACCGTTTCACCACTTCAGCTGGTGAAATTGATTGGGAAGACTATGACACTGATGCTTTCAAAGCTGGCCTCTAGGGCATCCAGCAATGAAAGCAAGCCCGTGATGAAACATCGACACCAACGGTAGCAGCAAATGTTGGTCAGTCATCGGCTTCTACCACATCCAGCTTGGTATAGCAGGTTGTTGATCTTATAGCACCTTGCCTTGACATGATGTAGGCTTCCATCGATGAGAGGTTGGAAAACCTTAAAAACTTCATAGAGTCTCGTATGGACAGCTTCGAGGTGGAGGTAGCACACCTTAGGGATGGTCTGTTAGGCTTCTAAAGTCCTAATTTTCATGAAGTAGATTTATTTTTAATGTTATAGGACTTTATTTTATGTTTTTTGAATATTTGTAATCATTCTCCTTTTAATTTTAATACAATCATCTTATTATCATTTCATTTTTTTGTTGATGACAAAAGGGGGAGATCCTAGCAATATATGCAAATGTGTGATTAGCAATATATGTTATTATTATGCAATGTGTGGGATATGTAAACCTTTCTTTAACTGATAATATGCATAATATATACCTCACATCAACCTCACATATACTTTGCAAGATTGATATAAAAGATTTACATAACATATATCTCACACGTACCTTGAATATATTTGTTATATATATGTTAAGTGATGAGATATACTTAGGATATACTTTTCATATACCTAAATAGTTTGCAAATAACTTTGCTATACATCTTTCAAATCTTGCACTCCATTATTTTATTTTAAGCACCTTTTGACGGGGAGGCTTCTCAAAAGCATATATTGCTATATTATTTGTCATCATCCAAAAGGGGAGATTGTTGAAGCTTGACGGGTATTTCCATCATTTTTTATGTTAACAAATAAAATAGCAATAATGTATTTAACAATTTTTATGTTCTAAGTGTGTTAAATAGGATATATCTTGATTAGAACATAATGCAATATTGAAAGACAACTTTTAAAGATCAAAATCAAAAGAAATAACAATGTCACACCCGTGACCACTTATGTCATGCCCGTGAATAAAGCTTAGCGCCAACTCTCCAACATTCAAAGTTCACGACCACGAAGGACCAAACTAACCGTGAATGATCAAGCATTCATGCTTGTGAAAGATAGTCATGCCCGTGACCAAACATGCCAAATTATTCCAGAAAGTTTTACGGTCAGAGTCACCACTTGGACCACGGCTTGGAAGAATACTCACACCTGTGAAATCATTAGTCACGCCCATGAAATTATTAGTCATGCCGATGATCAAGTACTTCCAATTCTTTTAGAGAGCCTCAGAGCTAGAGTCACTACTTGGTCCACGACTTGGAAGAATTTTCACGACCGCGACACATATTCACACCCATGAATGAAGACAGAGAAACATATAAAGTACGAAATTAAGAGTTGGTTCAACGACTATTTTCACATTAAATGCACCTAAATGGCTATAATTCAATGAGGAAGTATAAATGTAAGTGATTTATGAATCCCAAATGATAAGAACAAGAAGAGAACAAGAAGAAGAACAATAATTACTTTGTATCTTTAATCTTGTTGTAGCCTTATGCATTAATTATTTTTCTCAACAAACCTCTAGTCTTTATGAAAACTTAATTGCTCATTATTTCAGAGTATTGTAGGTTGTTGAGTGTTTTCATTGTAACAAATTACTCAAAAGTGAGTTTGGGTATTTCGGGTTAAGAGTGAAACACTTGTAAGGGTTTATTGTGTGAGCCTTAAAACACAAGGATTTGGTTTTTGTGTAAGCCATTGAAAACACACAAGGGAATTTCTAGGTTAGGTGTTAGTCATTGAGAGAAACACCATAGTTGGAAGTGAGCTTGAAAAACTCCATTGTAACACTTAGTGTGTTAGTGAAACACCCAAATGAGATTGGGGAGAGGAGTAGGGTTTGTTAATACCCGAACCTCTATAAATCTTATGTGTGATATCTCTCATTCCTTACTCTATTTAATTTTATTCCGCACCTTAAAGTTAAACAATTTTTTATTTTTTAACCAATTCAACCCTCTTCTTGGTTCATTGTCTGGGCAACATCCATCAAATACCAAAATCAATGACTTAGATTTATTCCACTATTAAATAAGAATATAACCAAATAGGAAGATAATATTAAATTAGCAAAAAATATGACATAAACTTCAGACCATATCATACACATTATTTATATATAATTTCTATTCTTAATTTCTATAGAAATTTATAATACTTTGATCATCTATAGTGTTTGATACTACAAGAAAATAAACAAATGATATTAGAAGTGGAAATTTGGGAAACTAAGTTTAGTTATAAAAGGATTTAAATATTAATGTGATTATTTATTTGACCGAAAATAATTATGATGACCACTTTTAGCGACAACAAACATTTGATTGCTAAATAGCCACCAAATTTTAGGTTTGGTCACGGTTCTTGAATCGGCCTGTTTTGGCTTAGAACTGTTGGTTTACGATTCATGGCTAGGTAGAACTGACTCGTTCTTATTCATAAACCATCGGTTCGACTAGTTCAAATATATTAAAAAAAACTTAAAGCATACGACTCAAAAATTATGAATTTTTGAGTGACCATTTGCCTCTTAAATGTTACTACTATATATATAGTGGTTTTTACCACTTGAACGACATCAAGATAAGAAGTGTTCTACTCTATTTATAAGGAAAGAAAAATATTTCATTTTATATTTAAGCAATATGGGATAAATACACACTCATATTGCTTAAACACAAAAAACTTGTATTATCTTTCCTTATAAAAGCGGGAGAACACTCGTCTTTTGATTTTATTCATATGGTAAAAACCACTTATCATAATCGTTGTTTTTTTGGATTTGTGTTTATATATATATCAGGCCATATCTAGATTTGATTGGGTCAGTTCAACACAAACTTTTAAAGGAAAATAACCTTAAATTAAATTAATTTAACCAAACAAATATAATAGCATGTTCTGTTAGAATATTGTCCATTTAGAATTATAAATTAATACATAAATATAAAATACATATGACCAAAGTTACATCATATGGCCAAAACATTAATATAGTATTAATATTTTTTTTTTATTTATATCATAAGCATAAAAATACATTTGCCATTGAATCTTTCATTTGCCCAAAACAAACAGGCAGAAGTTCATTTACTTTTTTATAAACATAAAATACAATATGTCATCTCAATGCATAATCAACCATAATATATAAACAAATTATTTATTCAAAACTCATGCTCTGATACCACATAAATAAAACATAACTTGAGGAAACATAATCACATTATTATCATCACCATAATAGGATTTTGAATAAGTAATTTGTTATATAAAGTAAAATATAAATACTTATTTGAAGTAAATTTGACTTGATCACAGACAGAATTAAATATAATTAACCTTTGATTGATTCTTGAAACTGAAATTGATTTTTCTCCCTTAACCTCAATTTTTTTGCGGAAAAATTTTGATGAAAATTTATTTCATAAATCTACAATCCTAATTAGGTGGAGAGAAGATCAATTTATGTAGAATTCTAAAATTGGTATGTCCATCAAATACCAAAATCAATGGAATATATTTATTCTAATATTAAATAAGAATCTAACCAAATAAGAAGATAATATTAAATTGGTAAAAAAATATGGCCTAAACTTCAGACTATATCTTACATATTATTTACATATAATTTCTATTTTTAATTTTCATAGAAATTTATTATACTTTGATAATCTATAGTGTTTAATACTACAAGAAAATAAACAAAAGATATTAAGGATGGAAATTCGAGAAATAAAATTTAGTTATAAAGGGATTTAAATATTAATGTGATTATTTATATGACTAAAAAAATCACGAAATAGTGACTACTTTTAGTGACAACAAATATTTGATCGCTAAATAGCTATCAAATTGTAGGTTTGGTCACAGCTCGTGAACCAGCCGGTTTTGGTTTAAAACTGACAATTCATGGTTCATAGCTTGGTGGAACCGGTCTGTTCCGGTTTATGAACTGTTTGTTTGACCAGTTCGAACATATAAAAAAAACTTAAAGCACACAACTCTAAAATTATAGATTTTTAAGTAATCATCCACCACTTAAATGTTACTTTGGGATAAATATACACCCATATTATTTAAACAATGTTATTTGTTTTTTAAGTTTTAAGCAATGTGGGATAAATATACACCCATATTATTTAAACACAAAAAAAGTTGTGCTATCTTTGCTTAAAAAAGTATGAGAGCATTCATCTTTTGATTTCATTCATGTAACAAAAATCACTTATCATAATTCCAATTTTTTTTATTTGTGTTTATTAGTTAAGTTTTGTTTATATATATATATCAAGCCCAACCTGGGTTTGACTGTATTATCACTAGGAGACCAAATATTGTATTTTACAATAACGACTAAATGGCAACCAATCAGCGACCACGTTGCAACTAGAGAGTTAGTAATCACATTTATCAGTAGCTAAATCAAATGCCAAAAAAGGAATGTCGTATAGTGATGTGTTTGTGACCACAGTGTTGTCGTAAAGCAGTGACCATATATTAGGAGTGCGTGGAATAAAAACAACAACTTCTGATGTCGTTAATGTTGTTGAAAACAACGACTACACACACACACACACACACACACACACACACACACACACACATATATATATATATATATATATATATATATATATATATATATTGTATTTTACAATAACGACTAAATGGCAACCAATCAGCGACCACATTGCAACTAGAGAGTTAGTAATCATATTTATCGGTAGCTAAATCAAATGCCAAAAAAGGCATGTGATATAGTGATTTGTTTGTGACCACAGTGTGGTCGTAAAGCAGTGACCATATATTAGGAGTGCGTGGAACAAAAACAACAACTTCTGATGTCCTTAATGTTGTTGAAAACGACAACCACATGGAAAGTGGTCGCTAAATTTGCTGGTGGTTTGCAACTATAGATGATGTGTTCACTAAAAATGACTCTAGTGACTATTGTAATTGTGGGGGCTAACTTGCTGAATGAGAAATGTCATTATCTATCATTTCCCCTTTACTATTTAGTGATCGTAACTTACGTGATTGCTATAATTGTTATTAGCGACCACATTATATGTGGTGATTATTTGGCAGCAATTGAAATGGTAGATATCCTATTGTTTCTTTTAAAGTTATTAAAATAGAGACCATTGTAGCAACTACCTTCTATGGTCACTATATTCTTCCCTAATCTCTATCTGATCAGTCGTTAACCACTTATCGTTGCCATTCATTTTCCATCTCTTCTCCCTTACCTTCATCCTCACACTATTGTCTCACTTACTAACTTTTAGCAAAAGCAGAAGCAGAAGGAGAAGGAGAGAAGCATAGGGAACATTATTGAAAAAAAAAACATCAATTTTGAAGAAGACTTAGCATTGCTGCAAGTAAAGGATTGAGACTTCTATGAATTGATCTGGATTAGGATATTTACATCTATTGTGAATTGATGGTGTGCTTTATATATTTTTTCCAATTTTTGTTTTCAAATTATTATAGAATTTTTTAGTCACATTTTTCTTTTTAGTAGAAAAATTGACCCAATATCTAGATTTAAAATATCAATATCAACAAGTCTTTCAGTATACAATTTTGACACCTAATGAGTATGAAGCAAAATATATATATATATATATATATATATATATATATATATATATATATATATATACATATATATTCAGTCTCATTTTTAACATTCAAAATATATAATACATTAATCAAATAAGTATATTTGCTATTGACTTGGGCATAAAACCACATAGGAAATTGGGTTTTATGCCTTAAGATTAGGTTCATAACGGTTTCATTTGCTTACTATACTTTATATTCTCTAATTAAAATTTGATACTTTTAATTAAACTCATTTTATATCCATCAACAAATAATAATTAAAGAATTCACATATATATACTTACTCTATGAATGATAAAACTTCATCACAATTTGGAGTTAGTATATCATTGTTTCATTATGTTGCCCAGATATTAGAACAAGAAGGGGGGTTGAATTGGAGTTTCAAAAATTAAACTTTAAGGTGCGGAAATAAAATTGTTAATTTTAGAAGGGATAGAAAAAATCAGACACAAAGATTTATAGAGGTTCGGGTATTAACAAACCCTACTCCTCTCCCCAATCACAATTGGGAGTTTCACTAACACACTAAGTGTTACAATGGAGTTTTACAAGCTCACTCCCAACTATGGTGTTTCTAACAATGGCTCACACCTAACCCAGAAATCCCTTGTGTTTTAATGGCTCACACAATAACCAATTCCTTTGTGTTTTACAGGCTCACACAAACAACCTACACTTTGTGTTTTACAGGCTCACACAAACAACCTACACTTTGTATTTTACAGGCTCACACAAATAACCTTTTAATTTGTGTTTTGGAGGTTCACACAACTAACCCTTACAAGTGTTATTCTCTTAACCCAGAACTACCCAATGCTTACTTGAGTAAAGATTAGAGAGATAACTACTTATAAATCTTTATTGCTCAAATATGAGGAGCAATAAGATTTTTACAGAGAATGAATTAGTTCTCAAAGTATAAAAGTACAAGATAGCTTGTGATTTGAAGTATATACTAATCTTTTGTTTTTCTTGTCATTCTCTTGTTTCTTAATGCATAAATGACTTCCATTTATACTCTCATGGCTGAATATAGCCGTTAGGGTGCATTAAATAAGAAACTAGCTGTTATACCAACCAAAAAATCGCGCCTGACATTTTTCTCTTTCATTGTTCATGGGCGTGAATATGCTTGTCACGAGGGTGACAGTTCTTCCCAAGCCGTGACTAAAGTGGTGACCTTGGTCGTGAAGCTCTCTGGTATGTTTTGACATATAGAGTCACGGGCGTGACTTTAATCAGTCACGGGCGTGACACTCTTCCCAGCCGTGAACCAAGTGGTGACTCTGGTCGTGAAGCTCTCTGGATGAAATTGAATGTAGCTTTCACGGGGTGACACATTCATTCACGGGGGTGAACATCTTCCCAGCCGTGACCCAAGTGGTGACTCTGGTCGTGAAGCTTTCTGGAATGAAATTTGCATGAAACTTCACGGGGGTGACACCTTTCTTCACGGGGGTGACTGAAATGCTTACTTCACGGTTTGGTTTTCCTTCATGGTCGTGAACTTCAAATGTTGGTTTCTTGGTAACGGCTAGTTGGCTTCACGGGAGTGACTCCTAGAGTCACGGCAGTGAACATGCTACTTCTTGCTTTTTGATTCTCAAGGATTATTCTTCCAATTCTCCATTCTTGCTATTTTAATTCATGTCCTGTATAATATACTTACAAAAACAAGTATGTTAAATACAATATTGCTATATTATTTATTATCATCAAAATGACGGAAATACCCCTCAAGGTTAACAATCTTCCCCTTTTTGATGGTGACAAATAATCTAGCAATATGTGATTTTGAGAAGTCTCCCCCTCAAAATATACTTAGAATAAAAAATATAATATGCAAGAATAGTAAATAAAGATGTAGCATTTTAACTAGTTTTTAAGTATATGCAAGTTATATGAGAAGTATATCCAATTCATACCATAATTCCTTTTCAAGACATAAAGTATATGTAGGTGTATCATGGCATGTTTTTATTTGTAACTTGCTCTTAAGGTGTATGCAAAGTATACTCAGGTTATATTTAAAGTATATAAAAGCTTAGTTTTTCTACTTTGCATCCGAAAAGTTGAATCAAGATTTTTAAGTCAATTCATAGTCTGTTCACTTTTTGATTCATAATTCTTATATTGCTAGTTTGATACTACTTTCCCTTATCATATATTATCTATCATATATTGCTAGTTTTCTCCCCCTTTTGTCATCAATCAAAAAGAACATGTAGATTAAAGTAAACAAAAGCAAATATATATATTATGAAGGAAGGGATACAAACTATGAAAGGAAATTTAAGATTTCCTACATAAGCAAACATAACAAACAAAAAACAAATGATCAAACATAACAAATTTAGGCTACACTCTAGCCTATATCCTAGTCAGACATCCTATCACGAAGCCTAGCTACTTCAGCCTCAAGACTGTCGATCCGAGACTCCATGAAGTCCTTGTGGTTTTCCAACCCCTCATCCATGGATGTCTGCAGCTGCTCGAAACGTGGTGCCAAGAGGTCGATCACCTGCTGCGCTAAAGATGGTGTGGAGGCTGAGGACTGTCCAATGTCCTGCCCGATGGCTGGAGTTACTTCCTCAATCCTAGCCCTCTTTTTCTGCTGGACTCCCTGGAGGCCTTCTTTAAAATCTTTTGTGTCATGATCTTCCCAGATAATCTCTCCAGCAGTATCAGTGAAGTGGTAGAAGATATCGTTCTGAAAAATGATTATGACAGCTGCTCCCATCTTGATGAATGACTCTATATCCAGCCTATCTCGTGGGTGTGCAGGAATGATGTTGAAGTGATGGTTATCCAGCTTCAAGTAATTGGGCTTCACTGCCATATGAGTGACATAAGCTCCAATCAGGATATCTCCTGTAGGCTTGGTGGCGATGGAGAGAAGATGGTTTGCAAACCATCTGGAAAGTGCCACTGTGACTTCCCTGCGAGCCATCTCGAATAGGAAGAGTTTTGACTTCCTAATAGTTCCATTGCTCTCTCCCCATGCAAAAATGCTATAGGTTAGAAACCTATGAAAATACCTGTGTACTGGAGTCCTGAGATGTGTGCTCTTAGTTTTCTTGACATCCCAGCTGCAATCCGTGCCAAAATGTGTCCATGCTGCAGGGGCAGAGAATTCTACCTCAGTCTCATTCAGAATTCCATCAGATGGTAGGTTGAATAATTCTCCAAAAGCGATGACACTGAGGGTGTTTTCATTTTTGCAGAGTTGGAATTTCACCACTCCAGTTGGTGAAACCTGCAAGGTGCTGAGAAATTCTAGCGTTGGCTCCCGTAGGGTTGGTAGATGAATTTGAACAAATTCTCTTAGATGACAGGCTTGAAGTTGCTCTATCATAGCCATCTTGAGTCCGAGATTACGGACTGTCTGCCATTCGAAGGACCTTGATGATAAAATAGGTCTCTTCTTCAAAGTTGCATACCGAGGATGACAACTTTCGGGAATGATGTTCATGAGGTAATCTGAATACCTCTTTGGTGCATGAGACTTCTTTCTCTTTCCCTTTGATGAAGCAGACTCCATATTTGAAGAAATTTAGTAGTTGATGGAGTTGAAGAAGATTTTGACATAAATTTTGAAAAAAGACCCTAGAAGTGTATGATTTCTGCTGAAGATTCGAACTTTTTGATGGTATTTATAGTGAAATATTAAGGCTTTGAGGTCGAAATCTTCAATGTCTCAATGAATGAGAGTAAATGAGAGCGGTTTTGGAAGATGGAGAGTTTAATGAAGATTGTAACCGGATGTTTTCTTTTATATTCGATATATTCACGGGCGTGGCTTGGGGTGTCACGGGCGTGAATAGTCGTGTTCACGGTTTGCTAAAGCAGTGTTCCACCCGTGAATGAAAGCGTGAATGCGTTCACGGGCGTGATCCATGAACATCACTGGCGTGAATGATCATAGGTCACGGGGGTGAATATATTGTCACGGGCGTGAACTGTTGAATTTTACTACTTATACCAGTGAAGCAAGCTGTGACACAAGGCGTGAAAGCGTCTGTGAGTTTTTGGGTGTAATTAATCATGGGCGTGACACTCTGTCACGGGCGTGAAGGTTCTTTGCCACGGGCGTGACGTAAGCTGTGAAACTATGTTTCACCACTTGAAGCCGTGAATCATGTCGTGAACCAAAGTCGTGAACGACACTGCCTCTTTGAGCCACTTAAGTCATGGGCGTGAGTATAAGTCACGGGCGTGACTCCCCTATAATTTTCATCAGATTGAAATTAAGTTCTGCAACAAGACTAAATCATTTCAACAAAGATTTTACTTCATAAAGCATAAATTCTCATAAAAAAAACTTTATCTTATAACTTGTGAGATGTTTTAAGATCAACAATTAAAAATTTTATATTTTTGTAATCACAAGGTTAATCCATCAATCATACCTAGTTCTCTTCTAATGAAATTAAATCTATCCTCATTTAGAGACTTAGTGAAAATATCTGCTAATTGCTTTTTTGTGCATACAAATTCTAATTCAACATCTCCATATTGAACATGATTTCTAATAAAATGATGTCTAATGTCAATATGTTTACTTCTAGAGTGTTGAATAGGATTCTTTGAAAGATTTATAGCACTTGTGTTGTCACATTTTATAGGTATATGGTTCATCTCATGACCATAGTCCTTAAGTTGTTGTTTTATCCAAAGAATTTGTGTACAACAACATCCAACTGCTACATATTCAGCTTCAGCAGTTGATAAAGCAACTGAAACTTGTTTCTTGCTAAACCAAGAAACCAAACATTCTCCAATGAAGTGACAAGTACCTGAAGTGTTTTTCCTATCCAAAAGACTACCAGCATAGTCTGCATCTGAATATCCTATAATATCGAAAGATGAATTCCTAGGATACCATAAACCTAGATGCAATGTTCCATGTAAACATCTTAAAATCCTTTTTACAGCATTTAGATCAGATTCTTTGGGACATGATTGAAATCGCGCACATAAGCAAACATTATACATAATATCGGGTCTAGAAGCAGTGAGATATAAAAGTGATCCGATCATACCTCTATAAAGCTTTTCATTAATGCTCTTACCCTTTTCATCTTTGTCCAATTTTGTTGATGTACTTATAGGAGTCTTGGCATTTTTGGATCCTTCCATACCAAATTTTTTGATTAAGTCTTTGGCATATTTGGATTGGTTGATGAATATGCCCTCATTACTTTGTTTGATTTGTAGACCAAGGAAATACTTAAGTTCTCCCATCATGCTCATTTCAAATTCCCTAGTCATGCACTTAGCAAATTCTTGACAAAGCAGCTCATTAGTAGAACCAAATATTATATCATCAACATAAATTTGAACAATTAGTATCTCATGCTTATGCTTTTTGATGAACAGTGTAGTGTCAACATTTCCCTTTGTGAAGCTATTTTCTAGTAAAAAAGAACTTAGTCTCTCATACCAAGCTCTTGGAGCTTGTTTTAAACCATACAAAGCTTTTGAAAGTTTAAAAACATGATTTGGCAAATCATAGCTTTCAAAACCTAGTGGTTGTTCTACATACACTTCTTCATCTATATAGCCATTTAGAAATGCACTTTTCACATCCATTTGAAAAAGTTTGAAAATCATGTGACATGCATATGCTAAGAGTATTCTTATAGCTTCTAATCTAGCTACCGGTGCATATGTTTCATCATAGTCTATACCTTCTTCCTGATTATATCCTTTTGCAACTAGTCTTGCTTTATTCCTGGTTATTAACCCTTGTTCATCTAACTTATTTCTAAATACCCATTTGCTGCCTATGATTGGATGATTCTTAGGTCTTGGTACTAGGTTCCATACCTTATTTCTTTCAAATTGGTTGAGTTCCTCTTGCATGGCAATTACCCAACTTTCATCATTAAGAGCCTCATCAATGTTTTTAGGCTCAATTTGTGAAATAAAAGCTATGTCAGTGACTAAATGCTTGAAATGAGATCTAGTACTTACTCCCCTTGATAGATCACCAATTATTTGCTCTTTTGGATGATTTCTGTTCATTCTCCATTCTTTTGGAAGTTCTTGCTCCATTTGTTCTTGATTTTGAGGTAGTAGATTTTCTTGATCGTTTTCTTCTTTTCCATTTTCAATGACAAGTTTTTCCATATCATCTACAACATCATCAAGAGCACTACCTTTCACAAGATCAAGTTTACTAGATTCATTAAAAACAACATGCATGGATTCTTCCACTGTTAATGATCTTTTATTAAATACTCTATATGCTTTGCTGGTTGTAGAGTATCCTAAAAAGATACCATCATCAGACTTAGAGGAGAATTTTCCAAGATTGTCCTTGGTGTTCAATATAAAACACTTGCATCCAAATAGTCTAAAGTATGATACCAAGGGCTTTTTTCCATTCCATAGCTCAAATGAGGTTTTGTTTAAAAGAGGTCTTTTGAAAACTTGATTTGAAATATAACATGCAGTGTTTGTGGCTTCTGCCCAAAAATAAGTTGATAATTCCTATTCATTAAGCATTGTTCTTGCCATTTCAATTAATGTTCAATTTTTCCTTTCAACTACTCCATTTTGTTGAGGTGTTCTAGGAGATGAGAAATTATGTGAAATTCCATGTTCAAGACAAAAACTTTCAAAGTTTTCATTTTCAAATTCTTTACCATGATCACTTCTTATTTTTGAAATGCAGTACCCTTTTTCATTTTGAACTCTTTTAGCAAAGTTTTTGAAATTTTCAAAAGCATCACTCTTTTGAGCTAAGAAAATTACCCAAGTAAATCTAGAGTAGTCATCTATGATGACAAATGCATAATGTTTTCCTCCTAAGCTAGCAACCCTAGTAGGTCCAAATAAGTCTAAATGTAGGAGTTGAAGGGGTTTTGAAGTACTTACTATGTTTTTGGCTTTGAAAGATGACTTGTGTTGCTTTCCTTTTTGACAAGGATCACATGTCTTGCCTTTTTCATATTTAACTCTTGGTAATCCTTTTACTAGCTCTCATGTGCTGAGACTTTGTATTAAATCCATGTTAGCATGACCAAGTCTTCTATGCCACAACCAAGATTCATCACTAGTAGTCACAAGACACTTAGAGGAATGGTTAGATAGTTCATGTAAGTTTATTATGTACGTATTGATATCTCTATTTTCTTTAAATATTTCTTGACCATCAATAGAGATTACAAGACATTCATTTGAAGTGAAGATTACTTTGTTTCCTTTATCACATAATTGACTTACACTTAACAAGTTATGTTTCAAGCCATCAACAAGTAAAACATCCTTAATAAAAGTAGTACCATTAACACCAATAGAACCAATGCCAATTACCTTACCATTTGCATTGTTTCCAAAGGTAACTTTACCTCCATCAATACTTTTGATTTCATTGAAGAGTTCTTTGTCTCCTGTCATATGCCTTGAGCATCCACTGTCTACTAGCCATGCATTTTTGTTTATTGTGGACTTGAGGCATACCTACAGAGTTACAAATCAAGTATGATATTTAGGTACCCAAATGAGTTTGGGTCCTTGGGGGTTAGCACATGAAGGTTGCCAATGAGCCTTCCTTATCTAGCAATTTTTATTTATATGACCAATTTTCATACAATAATTACATTGTTTCGGTCTAAACTTGCTTTTTGGTCTTACAATGTATTTGAATGCCATAATTCTATTAAACTGATTTTGAGAACAATGGCATGCACAATCATGATTAATTTTCATTTTTCTAGGTGCATACTCCTTATACATAAAGGCATGATTATTCTTTTTCTGTATAGAAGGTTTAACATGCTTATTTCTTGGAGTTGTTCTAACAGGTGAGGAGATGTGAGATTCTTTAGATTTTACAAATATAGTTTTGTGAGAAGATGATGATGTGTCCTTAAACCCTAGACCATGTCTAACTAAAGGTGGTCTTTGAGACACAATGAGAGTATTTAAGCTCTCTTTACCCTTGTGAAATTTAGAAATGGAATTTCTAAGTTCTTCAACTTCATTTTTCAAAGTGTTATTTTCTTTTAACAGTGAAGCAGTTGAGGGTCTTGATGAGTATTCATCTAATGACTTTTGAAGAGATTCATTAGATGATTTAAGCTTTATATTCTCCTTTTCTAAGCCATCTATCTTTTTTTTTTCAAATTAGAGATATTATTTCTATAGATACTAAATTTAGTTCTATATTTCTCTAATTTTATATTTAATTCTTCTATTAGGCTTTTCTCATCATCATCATCATCATCACTATCACTATCATTATCACTACTATCATTATTGAAAGAGTATGAGTGTAGTGATCTTACTTTGTCCGAGACGTGATCCTCAATAGCCATGAAACATAGGTTGACCTCTTCACTTTCATTATCATCTTTTTCACTTGAAGTGCTTTCGTCATCCCATGTGGCTTTGTGGCCTTCATGATAGTTTTCTAATGTTTTCCACATGCTATATGCAGTTGAACAGTGTTGTATCCTGCCACATTCTTCAATAGATAATGAACTTGAGAGAATTGTCATCGCCTTCTTATTTTTGAAATTTGCACTTAATGAGGCTCTATCCAATCATCTCTTGACAGGATTTCTTCTTTACCATTAACTCCTCTTCTAATTGGTGGTGTCCATTCTTTTCAAATACTATCCCAAGCTTCAATTCCTTCATTATCCAGATATGTCTCCATCTGAAACTTCCAATGGGCATAATTTGTTCCATCAAAATAAGGTTTGAGACTCTGGAATCCTTCACTGGCCATATCTTACTCTTTACTAGCGCTTTTTAGGCTTCAATGCTAGACAAGGCTCTGATACCAATTGTTGCCCAGATATTAGACCAAGAAGGGGGGTTGAATTGGAGTTTCAAAAATTAAACTTTAAGGTGCGGAAATAAAATTGTTAATTTTAGAAGGGATAGAGAAAATCAGACACAAAGATTTATAGAGGTTCGGGTATTAACAAACCCTACTCCTCTCCCCAATCACAATTGGGAGTTTCACTAACACATTAAATGTTACAATGGAGTTTTACAAGCTCACTCCCAACTATGGTGCTTCTCACAATGGCTCACACCTAACCCAGAAATCCCTTGTGTTTTAATGGCTCACACAATAACCAATTCCTTTGTGTTTTACAGGCTCACACAAACAACCTACACTTTGTGTTTTACAGGCTCACACAAACAACCTACACTTTGTGTTTTACAGGCTCACACAAACAACCTTTTAATTTGTGTTTTGGAGGTTCACACAACTAACCCTTACAAGTGTTATTCTCTTAACCCAGAACTACCCAATGCTTACTTGAGTAAAGATTACAGAGATAACTACTTATAAATCTTTATTGCTCAAATATGAGGAGCAATAAGATTTTTTACAGATAATGAATTAGTTCTCAAAGTATAAAAGTACAAGATAGCTTGTGATTTGAAGTATATGCTAATCTTTTGTTTTTCTTTTCATTCTCTTATTTCTTAATGCATAAATGACTTCCATTTATACTTCCATGGCTGAATATAGTCGTTGGGGTGCATTAAATAAGAAACTAGCTGTTATACCAACCAAAAAATCGCGTCTGACATTTTTCTCTTTCATTGTTCACGGGCGTGAATATGCTTGTCACGGGGGTGACAATTCTTCCCAAGCCGTGACTGAAGTGGTGACCTTGGTCGTGAAGCTCTCTGGTATGTTTTGACATATAGAGTCACGGGCGTGACACTCTTCCCAGCCGTGAACCAAGTGGTGACTCTGGTCGTGAAGCTCTCTGGATGAAATTGAATGTAGCTTTCACGGGGGTGACACATTCATTCACGGGGGTGAACATCTTCCCAGCCGTGACCCAAGTGGTGACTCTGGTCGTGAAGCTCTCTGGAATGAAATTTGCATGAAGCTTCACGGGGGTGACTGAAATGCTTACTTCACGGTTTGGTTTTCCTTTATGGTTGTGAACTTGAAATGTTGGTTTCTTGGTAACGGCTAGTTGGCTTCACGGGAGTGACTCCTAGAGTCACGGCAGTGAACATGCTACTTCTTACTTTTTGATTCTCAAGGATTATTCTTCCAATTCTCCATTCTTGCTATTTTAATTCATGTCCTGTATAATATACTTACAAAAACAAGTATGTTAAATACAATATTGCTATATTATTTATTATCATCAAAATGACGGAAATACCCCTCAAGGTTAACACATTAAATTTTGTTTTAGTTAAATGCAATGACTTAGACAATTCTTTTGAACTTTCACTTTGTTTGAAAACTAACAAATTAATTTTTTCTATATCCACACAACAATCATTCTAAGGTGGTCTATTGAATTTGGTTTCCATAGTATTAATATAAATGAGAAAAATGTAAGGCATTCAACACTATATAACCCTCTGCTATTGATCCTTCTGAACATGCATTGTTGCGTACATATGAATTTAGCATGTGCAATTACCTAGAAATTGTTAGATTTATAAAAAATTTAACCTAATGATATTGGAAAATCATTCTTAAATACATCATTTACTTAGTTCATATACTAAAGGTTAATATTATCTTTTGATAAGATATATCCAACGATATTGTATAGGCACCACTATCTTTGCTTCATTAACCAAGTGGATTGGTATGTGTATCATAACATCATAAAACACTGGTGGGAAAACTTTCTCTAACTAACACAAAGTTATTGCTATGTGTTTATCTATGTTATCCAAAATATCAAGATTTTAAACCTTATAACATAAATCTCTAAAGAAAATGGATAATTCAATCAAAGGTTCACAAACAACCTTCTTCACAAACCTTTAGCAATAAAAAGAAGTAGATGTAAGAATATGTGGTGGTCATGACATTTCATACCTAAATTCTTTTTTTGATTTTGATTCAACTACTAATATGGGATGCAAAACCATCTTGGAATTTAGTCCATTTAAAAAGAAACAAAATCTAGTGTTTTCTTAAAAACATACAAAATCCTGCTTCCTCAAATCACTTCGTCCCTTGTAGGGATGCAATTCCTTATTCTCAAATCTAAAAAGTTACAACAAGCTTTCAAAGTATATTTTGCTTTTCCTTTTATGCCCATCAACTTTTCTAAAATGCTAGCACTGACATTCCTTTCTATATGCGTCATATCAAGATTGTGTCACAATAATAACATCCTCTAATATGGTAGCTTAAAAAGAATACTTTTTTTTTTTGCTCCAATTTGACTCACCCCACTTTGTTTTTATAGTTTTACCAAATACCACCATGTTAAGCTTGTCTAATTTCTCAAGTACCTTAAATCCACTGAGAACATTAGGGGCATTTTTATGCTTATTAGTCTCATTGAAACTTTGGCATCCTTTCTCCATCTATGGTAGCAAGAAAAAATCTCTTATGACTCATATAGCTTCCTTTACTCCTTAATGAATAATATCAAGTATTAACATGACAATAAGGATAAGCAAATTTATCCTTAGTAATCCAACTTGAAAAGTACCTATAAATAGAAAAATCAAGCTTGTCTAATTTCTCAAGTTTCTCAAATTCACTAAGAACTTTCAGGGCATTTTTATGCTCATTAGTCTCATTGAAACTTTGGCATTCTTTCTCCATCTATGGTAGCAAGCAAAAATCTCTTATGACTCATATAACTTCCTTTACTCCTTAATGAATAATATCAAGTGCTATTATGACAATAAGAACAAACAAATTTACCCTTAGTAATCCAACTTGAAAAATACCCATAAATAGAAAAATCATTGATAGCCCAAAGAATAATTACCAACAAATTAAATTTTTGGCATATGTGTGCATGGAATGTCTTTACACTAACCTTTGATATTTGTTTGAGTTCATCAATAAATGGTTGCAAATAAACATCAATGCCATTGCCCAAACTATTCTTCTTGTAAATAAATAGCGCCATTATAAAATATGGTTGCTTCAAGCATAACCATGCTAATAGATTATAAAAAACTAACACAATAGGTCATACATTATATAATGTGCTTATATTGCCAAAGGGATTGAAGCCATCACTTGCCAACCCAAATCGCACACTTTGAGAATCATATGCAATTGAAGTATGCAAAATTGTCAAATGATTTCCAAGCTAATGAATTAGCTAGATGCTTCAATAAGCCATTGTCAACATTTCCATCCTTATGCCAACCTCATCCTCTATTGTCTTCCTAGACATATACAACTTTTGCAATCTATGTGTTAATGAGAAATATCTCAAAATTTTATGAAGGACTTTTTTATGCCTATGATTACTTGAATTAATCCTCTTCACTTGATTACCTTCTAATTTCCACCTAGATTCACTACATGTTAGACAAACTTTTGTATTTTCATACTCCTTCTAATATAAGATGCAACAATTTAAGCACACATCTATCTTCATATAATCTAAACCTAATTGTTTCACTATCTTATTTGTTTCATCATAAGAATCTAGGACCAAAGCACCTTTAGGTAAAACTTCCTTTTGAAACTTAAACATTAAGTCCATTGACTTATGAGTCCATTTATTAAGACATTTTTTATGAAGTAACTTAATAATAAATGAAACTTTGCTACATTTTCATTACAACTCAAGTGCAAATTTTGTCTAGCATCTCTTATAAGATTATAAAATTTCAATGCTTTAAGGTTGGAGAATTCTTAAAAAACTACAACAAATGCATTAGATTCATAGTTTAAGTGATTGATAGATTCTGATGCACCCTTTGGCCCTTTAGGTTCATTATTCAATTGACCAAACACATCTTGAAATAATTCATCAGCTTTCTCATTATGCATGTGTCCTTTTAAATTATTTTCTACCATTATTTCTTTCTCCTCACCATGATAATCCCAATAGGTGTAAATTCTATGGGATCCCCAGTTAAAAATATGAAATTGAATAGTATTTTGATAAAAAAAAACATGGTGTTGATACATCTATCACGAGAACATCATATCTTATTTGTTACAGCCAATTATAACTTCATTATTAGATCTTTTTTTTTTAATTTTTATTCATTCCTTATAAAAGTGTTATTCCAAGATCAAGATAAAATGATGTTATAAAATCTATCTATAAGTACTAGATTTTTATTTCTCTTATTTATGATTGTTCAATGATAAAAATCAGAGATTTAGAAATATTTCTAGATTTGAATGTTGATTTAGATAGCAAGAAAGTCAATTTGAGAAGTTCTTGGAAGTAAGTAGAAGGGTCAGAAATAAGTTTGAAAATGGAAAAGCCATGAAATGGAGGCCTATGGCTAGTTGGCTACTCTGTGGCGAGTTGACCATAGCTGAAATTTTATGATAGCCGACCAATCATCATAGAAGGCTGGTTGGCCATAGAGGCTATTGCCTTGTGGCCAGCCAACCACAATGTCGTCAATTGGGCAATTTTATTTCAATTTTGGAAATTACCTCTTTTTCACCTCAAATTCAATTTGGAAGTATTTATAAAGGTTCTAGAAAATTTTCTTATGATTAGGAAGCTTTATTAAATTCTCAAATCAATTAGGAACCAATTTTAAATGAGAGTTTTTATGAATTACTTCCAAATTGAAGAATTTAACCCTCTATAAATACTATTTTCATATTATGCATGAAAATAACAATTCTTCTCAAATTTAAGACTCAAATTTAGGCTAATTCATCACTAAATAGTTCTAGGGTTTTGAAATAAATTGGCTCACTAAATTTTTTTCTTTTGGAGTTGATATTGGAACAATTTCGATTTGTGGAAAAGCATTCTTGCTATCTAAATTTGTGTTGAAGTGTTTCCAATTGATTTCTTCTACATTTTGGTTAGTTCTAAGGACCTTGAATCATTCATCTTATCTCTATTTTAATACTTCACTTTTATTTTATATATTTAAAACAATTATGCATGATAACGAGTAAATTGTAAAATCTATCTTATAACGATTTAATTAGGATTCTAAAACGTTTTCTTCATCATGCATTGCTTTTATATTTTTATTTTGAACGTCATTCTCTCTCTTTCTTCTTATTTCTCTTTTGATGATTATGGGTTAGAAGGAGTAGTTTGTAGAATATAATTTATGATTCCTAAGTTTATGTTTATTATTCCTATAAATTTATTAGAAAAATTTTATATTTATTCAAAATTAAATTTCCCCTAGAGATTTGTTTTTGAAAATGAATTAGTTATAATCCTTAAAATTATCAATGTATTTGTTATGATCCTATAGAATTATTCAAATACATAATAGTTATATTTATATTTTATCTTCTTAATTTTGCATATTTATTTATACCCTAAAATTCTTATTCAATGTTTAAGGTAATATAAAAGAAGTATGTATTCAAAAAAAAAAAACTAAAGATAATATCAGTTTTCTCACCAATATTTCAAGTACTAAATCTTGTACTTTAATATAGCATTAATTTGTATAATTTATTTTTTTAACTCAAAAAGAAAA
The DNA here is from genome assembly GCA_023653625.1 of Triadica sebifera. Taxonomy (NCBI): domain Eukaryota; kingdom Viridiplantae; phylum Streptophyta; class Magnoliopsida; order Malpighiales; family Euphorbiaceae; genus Triadica; species Triadica sebifera. The sequence goes on along the minus strand of CM042898.1, from coordinate 8,581,454 downwards.
AAAGTTAACTTTGGTTTTTTTTTTTCCTTTAGGAAGAAAAACAAAACTAATACAAAAGAACTAAGCTAACTTTTTAAAAATGAGATTTAAGTAACATAAAAGTCAAAATTATTATTGTTTTGAACTTTCCAAATACACTGCAGAATGTGAAATTTTTTGAAATAATTAATATGCTATTTATTATGCTGCACATAAGGCTAACTCAAGTGCTTGTACATGGACATAATTAAATCAATCGATATGTTTTCATTCTACATTTTATCTCATTTAGGAAGTAAAGGAAGAAAACTAAAGTGGAGCTGATCAAGAGAAGCTGTTAGCGAACTTGTCCAAGATCTGATTGACAATGATCCTGTATGCTCTTTCAGTAGGATGAGCTGCATCCCAAAACACATAACTTGATGGCACAGGGCAAGATAATATTCCCGCACAGCAACACCCAATATTTGCAACTTGAAAATCTGAAATTATTATCATTCTATTAAAAATAAAATAAAAAAATATAAAATTCTTGGGATGGAAATTAAAATGATTGCCATTGATCTATGACAGTGGATGGACAGTTGCTACATTTGGTCCCGTTGATATAAGTTATCGTAGATAGGATTTAGAATTGTTACTAATTAATTTGTTATCATATAATTAATATAATAATATTTTTTTTACATTCGTTGCTAACAATTTTTTGCACGAACATGAGTAATTACTGGACAATAATTACCTGATTTTCGAGGGTTCTGGATGAGGTCAAGAAGAGGAGTGTAGACATCAAGGTAGAATATGTTGGCTTGAGAGAGAGTAGTATTAAGTGCAGCGAGCTGAGTTGATAGTTTGGAATTGAACATTTGTGCTGCTCTGTTCACAATCCCATTGCATAGTATCCCTCCAAGCTCGGCTCTTGCTAATGGTAAACATCCCAATGGCAATGTTCCCATAAATCCAATCCTTCTTGCACCCAATCCATATATTTCCTACAAACATTGTACACTCACCAAATTGATCACATATATACATAAGAAATTATATATAAATAAATAGCTGTCCATTTATTCGATTTTCAATATAAATAACTGAACTGAACCGATTAGAAAGGAAAAAAAAAACCAAATAGACATATTTACATTCGGTTTGATTTTCCCTGGCCTTGGTAAAAATATTCTCCAATAATATATTTAGACAAGAGTATAACTGAATTGGAATAAATATCAGAAATTACCTTGATAAATTCAGAAGACCAATTAACCAATAGGGAAGTGTAAGAAGCAATATCGTATTGAGGCTTGAGACGAGCAGAATAATAAGTAATCGCAATATCATTATTGCCAAATGACAGAAGAAAAAATGCTTTAGATAGAATGTCATTTGCTCTCTCCTCTCCCACTTGATTTTTAAGTTTTGATATGTATTCTTTGAAGAGATTCAGCTGATCCTTTGCTGATAGAACCGACTTTTCATCAACCAAAATTGCACCATAAAAGAAAAAAAAAATCAGTAACTATATATATATTCTCCTGCAAAAATTATAGTTAATTTACTATATATATAGAATATGACTTGCCTAAACTGAGTCTAAACCAATTACAACTTGCCACATATGCGAAATAGTTATTATTTTATATATAGAAAATTTTTTAGGTAGACACCAAATATCACATCACCTTAATTAATAATGTTACATCATTTAATAGAAAGAGGAATTCTCAGTCTTTTTATTTTTTGTCTTTTTTTTTTAAATTTTACTTTTACTTTTTAATACCGTCAACTTTAAAATAATTATTATGTATTAATTCTATTATATTAAGTGGTTGACACAAAATTTCTCTTATATATATGGTAGGATGTGATTGATTTAATCTTTTACGCAGATAAAAATTTTCCGCATGTACTATTGTATTCCCATGCATAAATATAAATATAAATATAATACCTGAATGCCTGCAGTGGTGGGATCAAGTCCTGAGCCCCCAGAAGCAAAGCAAACACCAGTTGGAAGATCTGAGATTTGTAGATTGCGATCAAGGTACGCCGGCAGCACGTCTTTTACTCCGAGTCCTTCTGCTGTTAAATAAGTACACTATAAAATCAGTAATTAGCTATCAGATTCATTAACTTAATTTATCATATACTCTTAAATTTAGTTGTTGGATATTAAATAAGATCTAAACACTGTTTCTGAATAGGGTTGGGATATTGAATATAATACCTATTAAGTCTGAGAATACTTTTCCGTCGCAAAATCTTCCAGTGGGTATTCCTCCTGGAAAATCCCTTCCATATGGAGGGAAATTGCACTTAGTCAACGTATTGAGATTGTTATTGTTTCCAGTGTCTAGTATTGAATCTCCAAATGCCAATACAGCAGAAATTGCTCCATTAGCACATCCAATGCTGCTGAATAAATGAAACACATAAAAAATCCACATAATACTTGAGGTATAAATTACCCTTTTTGTGGAAAGAAATCCCATTTTCAATTCAATTACTATTTCTTGTCTTCAGATTCATTGACATCTTCAAGTTATTTATAATGTTTCAAACTTCCCTTAGTGGGTTGGCTTTTTTTCCCCTTGGAAGTAACATAAATTGTATGTTTCTAATTTCCTAATTAATACATTAAAATGCTTACTGTTTCTAATTACATAGGTTCTTCTTTTCAGTTTTTGCAATTAAATTAATTCATTGTTTCAGTTTCACATTAATTATGTGCATTTGTAACCAAATTAAAATTAAAAGATTACACATTTAAGGAGAAATTACTATTAAATTCAATTTTGTTTCTTTTTAAATGAATGTTTAAACAAAAAAAAAATATTTTTTTTCCCATTAGAAGCATGCAGTTGGTAAAATTAACTGATAGAATACGTAGATACAACGCACTTTTAGAAAGTGCGTTATTAAAAAAAAGGATTTAACAATAATTATGTAATTGTTTTTCTTTCTAATTTGTACTTCAGGTGCCGCTCATAGAGAAAAAAAGGAAGAAGAAGATAGAAGAGACAGAGAGAGTTAAAATATCTCAAATGAACTACTTATAAAAATAAAATATTACGAATAATCATGGCTTTGAATATTTTTTTTCATCATCATTAAGAAGATTATGTCATTATTAAGTAAACCTTCCTACACCCCATTCAATAGATTACTTATTTCACATTTTTCAATTGCTCTAAACTAGAAAATCTAAACGAACATATTAAATTTCTTAAATTTTATTTAAAATACGTAAATTTACTATAAATTTATTTTCATTAAATTGTAGAAAAAACTTGATTATATTGAAATATATCACAAAAATCATTCCAAAGCAAATTATAAAGATGAATCGGAAAACTAAAAAAAATATGACGTTTATATATCATTAGAGGTATTCTGATATCAAATATTTTAGAAAAGCTCAATTTTAACCCTAAGATTTACTTTTTAAATGAATTTCCTAAGTTATAATCGCACAGTTAAAGGATCCATTGAAAAAATGACACTGTAACACCCAACGATACAATCGGTGGCACACTATACGGGTAAGTATTACGGGTTTTTTTTAAATCCAATTAAAACTTTAATTTTTATTACACACATTATTAAACTTTTGCATTTAAATTTATAGCATAAAACATAATATATCAAATTCATATATATATATATATATAAACATGGTCTCTACTGACCACTGTTTACTAAAATAAATCTTTTATACAATAAGGTTTACATATATAATTTATACAAAATATAAAGCCCCCAAAAATCATGTCATGTACAAAAAAAAAGAATATGACATGTATCACTGACTCTTTAAAATGGACATCTCTTCTACTTGAGTCAACTTCAGCTATTCCTTAGACTTCAACCTGCGTGTAGGAAACTCATACTAAAAATATAATGGTACATATTGTAACAACCCCTCACCCCAGCAGCTCGTGCCCAAATAAGGGTGTTCTACACTGACTTCATCGTTTAAAATATCATTATATAAGTTATATATAAAGCAAAATCACTCGTACATTTTTTTTCTAATATTTACTATTTATTTATTTTGCATTTATAAAAGAAATATAACATAAAAGTTAAACTACCTTTTTATATAGTAACATGTTCTTTACAAAACATACTGTTTATTTTACAAATACTATAAAATAAAATTTATAAGATAATATACAAAAGTTGTGTAACCCACGATGTGTGCAACAAACTGCTTTACTGGATTAGGTCACCGCTAGCTTTGTCTACTATCTTCCTTTTATTCTTTACTAAATCTGCGTGAGAAAACTCTCACGCTAAGCTCTTGACTTAGTGGTGCATATAGAAAAGACAATAAATTATTTTATGCAATCATGCATTATCATATATCAACTCATGCTTAATCATGTTCTCATGTAAATATACATATCATGGTATTCTAGCATGTATAGACATCAAATTATATTATTTTATCTCATACTTATTTATTTTATTACCATCTTATTGTATATCACTAAATCTTCTTTTTATCCATGCCACAATTCATAATTCCATTTTTACTATCCATGTCACAATTCATAATTCCAGTTTTATTTTCAATAATTCTTTTATGTTTCATAACTTCTTTATTTATATTTTTATTTATGCCCAGGACACCTATGAACCACTGAATATGATAACGGAGTTACCATCCAGGCACTTAGAAGTGCCACCTGGGCTATAATATGATGTGCGCATGTAAGTGTCAAACCCGGCATAGATAACCGCTTCAAACTCGGCGTAGATAACCGTGCCAAACTCGGCATAAATAATAATACCATACCCGGTATAAATAACAGTGCCAAACCAAGCGTATATAATCATACCTTTAATGGAATTAATCATTTTCATCATACTCCCCCCTATTTGGCATGTCAAACTATCCTAAGTTGGTTATAGTTTGGTGTTCTAGGGCTTATACAATATCATTAAAATTCGTAACAATTAATTTCATACCTTTCATGCATGTAATATCTCAAAATAATCACATAATCACTCAATTAAAATAATATTTACATAATATAACAAAGTTCTCATCATTTTACTCATTTCATTCCTCAATTCACATGCTGCCCTGTCACTGGTAGATTCTGTTCTCTGTTTTGGACCTTAATTTTGGTCCTGTTCCATTCTGCATTTAGTTACATGATCTTCATACAAAGTTTATATATGGATCTTAGATTTAATATGCAACTAGAATCACTTAATTCGGATTTCTATATCAAAAGATATGATAATATTAACACTAACCGGTCACTGATAATTCTGTCCAGAATTTTCTGGATAGATTCTAAGTCTGAACTTAATGAATTATTTTGGACAATTACAGACATATTCAGATATTATGGTCTAAATAAAAATTATAGCCCTATGTCTTAGATTTCAAACTGAACAAAGAAAACACAAATTCAAGATCCAGAACGCAATTTATAACAGTTTAAGTACTTACTGCTCATTACTAACAATTCAGTCTAGAATTCATGGGCAGATTCTACGTCAGAATTTTATAAATTGGTTTGGACAATTACAGACATATTCAGATTTTATGGTCTAAATGAAAGTTATATCCCTATGTCTTATCATTCAAACCCAACAAAGAACACACAATTCCAAGTTCTAGAACTCAATTTATAACAGTTTAAGTACTTACTGCTCATTACTAATAATTCTGGCTAGAATTTCTAGACAGATTCTATGTCCGAATTTTATGAATTTTTCTATATAATGACAGACATATTCAAGTTTTATGGTCTAAATAAAAGTTATAGTCTTATGTCTTATCTTTCAAACGCAACAAACAACATGCAAAACTAAGTTCCATAAATTAAGTTATAACAGGTTAAGTGAACACTGCTCATCAATTTTCAACAAGGAACATACAAGATAATCACATTCAATTCTTACCAAATTAAATCCCAAGTCTAGCAAACATGCATCCCCAATATTTTCATCACAAAATAATATCAATTCAGAATCATCAACATGCCAAATAATTAAATCATGCAAATAAAAAAAATAAAATAGGCTATTGCCTTTGGTTATGCACAAACCTATTTTTTCCTCTTCTTTTCTTTCTATTTACTTCTCTTTCTCCTTTCCTTTGCTCATTTGAGCTAAATCCTTGTCACTTGGAGTTCCTAAAGTTCATAAATAGATTGCTAAAACTTTATAAACCTAATCTCTCTCTTTCTTCTTACTATTTTAAGCTTTCTTAAGCATGAAAATGAGATTTTACCTTACTTTTCTCTCTTTTCTCACTTTCTTTCACTAAAACTAAGCTTTGGCTATGGAGGAATAAGGGAAAACGTGGGATGGTTTGAGAGGTAGAATTTTCCTCAATGAAAATGGATAAGGAAGAAGAAGAAACAATCAAGAACAAAATGGCAAAAGTCATTATGATGGGGGACACCTAAGCTTCATCTAGAAACTCTCATTAATGTTTAATTCATGCACCTCACTTGGCTAATTGTTGTATGCCATATGGTGTATGGTGCTTCAAGGAACGTGGGAGACACTTAATTGATAGAAAATTATGGATATGAAGAGATAAGGAAGAAGAATAATTAAGACAATAAAGACAACTTCATAATCATGGGACACCTAAGCATATTCTAGATGTTTTAATTAATTTCCAATTCATGCATGTCAATTGTCCACTTAATGTATGCCACTTGGTGTGGCCAGCCCTTTCCCATGTGTTTAATGTCCCAATCATGTATTTAATTGATGATTATTCCAATAAATTCCCAAATTTTTGGTAAATTGCAAATTGACCCCTAAACTTTTCAAATTTACACTTTAGTCCTTTACTGCAATTTAACATCTTAAAATATTTTGAACACTTTATTAGATATTTTTCATACTTAATTGCCATTATTTTTATTATTTTTCGATAAAAATCCAATTTTAGACTTCGGTCAAACCGACGAGTCAATTAAACAACTTACGTCTCGTAGGTCTAAATTAATGGATATGACACATATAGATATAAAAATTCAAGTATACAGCTATACAAGTTAAATCATGACATTTTATGCATGTTCATGTTATACCATCATATCATAATATTCTAATGCATGGTCATACCATCATTATAAATCACATTAATATTAAACATAACAACCATAGTTATGCACTAGTACAATAACAACTTTAAGTTAAAAGTTATATATGTCTGTTGTGGAAATGACATATGGTTAAAATATAGACGGTGACATTTTTATAAATATGTCCAACTATATGTTAGTTATATGTGTTTGTTAATATAAATGACAGACATATAAAGTTTTAGGCGTCTGACTTTATTTAATGATAGACGCATATACTAAATAATAGATGTCTGTTATATTTTAAGACAAATGCCTATAATTTTTTTTTAAAACCAAAACACGAGTGTTTTCATCTGTCGTCTCTAACAGTACTATATATATATATATATGCATTTCGTTTGCAATAAATTAATTTTAAAATTACGAGTGTTAATTAAAAAATTAAATTAAAATAAGATAAATTGATATTTAAACAAATAATATTTAAATTAATTAATTAAATATATTTCAGGCTTGGTTAGCTAATAATATATATAGATATATAGATATATATAGATATATATATATATATATATATATATATATATATATATATATATATATATTATTAGCTAACCAAGCATGAAATATATTTAATTAATTAATTTAAATATTATTTGGTTAAATATCAATTTATCTTATTTTAATTTAATTTTTTAATTAACACTCGTAATTTTAAAATTAATTTATTGCAAATGAAATGCATATATATATATATATATATATATATATATATATATAGTACTGTTAGAGACGACAGATGAAAACACTCATGTTTTGGTTTTAAAAAAATTTATAGGCGTTTGTCTTAAAATATAATAGACTTCTATTATATAGTATATGCGTCTATCATTAAATAAAGTCAAACGCCTAAAACTTTATATGTCTGTCATTTATATTAATAAACGTATATAACTAATATATAGTTGGACTTATTTATAAAAATATCACCGTTTATATTTTAAGCATCTGTCATTTCTATAACAGACATATATAACCTTTAACTTAAAGTGTTTATTGTACTAGTGCATAACTATGGTTGTTATGTGTAATATTAATGTGATTTATAATGATGGTATGACCATGCATTAGAATATTATGATATGATGGTATAACATGAACATGCATAAAATGTCATGATTTAACTTGTATACTTGTATAGTTGTATACTTGAATTTATATATATATATATATATATATATATATATATTATTAGCTAACCAAGCCTGAAATATATTTAATTAATTAATTTAAATATTATTTGGTTAAATATCAATTTATCTTATTTTAATTTAATTTTTTAATTAACACTTGTAGTTTTAAAATTAATTTATTGCAAACGAAATTATATATATATATAGTATTGTTAGAGACGACAAATGAAAACACTCGTGTTTTGGTATTAAATAAAATTATAGGCGTTTGTCTTAAAATATAACAGACGTCTATTATATAGTATATGCGTCTATCATTAAATAAAATCAAACGCCTAAAATTTTATATGTCTGTCATTTATATTAATAAATGCATATAACTAACATATAGTTGGACGTATTTATAAAAATGTCACCGTCTATATTTTAAGCATATGTCATTTCCACAATAGACATATATAACATTTAACTTAAAGTTATTAATGTACTAGTGCATAACTATGGTTGCTATGTGTAATATTAATGTGATTTATAATGATGGTATGACCATGCATTAGAATATTATGATATGATGGTATAACATGAACATGCATAAAATGTCATGATTTAACTTGTATACTTGTATAGTTGTATACTTAAATTTTTATATCTATATGTACCATTATGCTTTCAGTATGAGTTTCCTACATGCAGGTTGAAGTCTAAGGAATAGCTGAAGTTGACTCAAGTAGAAGAGATGCCCATTTTGAAGAGTCAATGATACATGTAATATTCTTTTTTTTGTACATGACATGATTTTTGGGGGCTTTATATTTTGTATAAATTATATATGTAAAGCTTATTGTATAAAAGATTTATTTTAGTAAACAGTGGTCAGTAGAGACCATGTTTATATATATATATATATATATGAATTTGATATATTATGTTTTATGCTATAAATTTAAATGCAAAAGTTTAATAATGTATTTCTACTGAAAAGAAGATAGTGTTGAGCCATTTTTAGGTAATTTTTGTTTTGTATCTTTTATTTTGATATGCAAAGTTTTTGACAAAATGCTTATGTGATGAAGTGCTTATTTTGCATCTTTTGTTCATTTGGTCAGTTAGCAAAATTTTTAGTTTGGTATAATCTTGTTTTTAAAGGGGATTACTAGTATAATATCCCTAAACATTTGATTCATTTCGTTTATAAATCTCCCAAAAAATTTATAACCATAACTTGAAATTATCTAGGCAATTGGTAATCTACAAAAAACTTGATATATATAGTAAAGGAGCATCTACTTTCAAGGATAATGAAAATGTGCAAAGTGACAAAGTCATTATATGTCCACTCCAATAAATTGTTATCTACCTATTCCAAAATATTAAAAGAATATACCTAGACATGGTCTCCAATGCACAAATCATTGAATTTAAATTTGAATAAGGAAATTGATAGAGGGAAGGCCTAATGCATCTGTTTATAATGTTTTAATTCATGGGTACGGAAAATATGGCCAACATGATAGGGCTGTGGGAATTTATGATAGGATGTTGAAGGATAGAGTTAAGTCTGATATGTTTACTTTCAATATCTTGATTAGTAGCTATTGCAAGAATAAGATATTTGAGTTGGAATTTGAATTGTTTAGGGAGATGAAGGATACAAGATGCAGTCCTAATGTGATTAGTTTTAATACTTTGATTAAGGGGTTCTTTAGAGAAAGGAAGTTTGAGGAAGGGGTTAAGATGGCATATGAGATGATTGATTTAGGTTGTGAGTTTTCAATTGTGACTTGTGAGATTTTGGTTAATGGGCTTTGTAGAGAATAAAGAAACTTAGAGGCTTATGAATTATTGATTGATTTTTGAAGAAAAGGGGTTTTGCAAGGAATTTTGATTTTTGCAGACTAGTGGATAAGCTTTGTGAGAAAAGAAATGCGGGTGCAGCTTTGGAGTTGTTGGATGAGTTATGGAGGAATGGAAATGTTCCAACATTGATTTCTTGTACCACTTTGATAGAAGGTTTAAGGAAATTAAGGAAAATAGAATAGGCATTTAGGCAAATGCAAAGGATGTTGAAAAAGAGAATATTTCCAGATATTTTGACCTTTAATTGTCTCCTTCAAGATCTTTGCGATGTGGGAAGAACTCTTGATGCTGATAAGTTGAGATCACTAGCATCGAGCAAGGGTCTGGAACCTGATGCGATGACATATTATACTTTGGTAGATGGATACACAAGAGAGGGCAAAAGAAAATAAAGGGAAGTTTTGGTAGATGAGATGTTGGATAAGGAATTTATACATGATATTGCTACCTATAATAGGTTAATGGATGTGTCATATCCGCTAATCGGTTTGACCAACGTCTAAATTTGGATTTTTATCAAAAAATAATTAAAATAATGAAAATTAAGTATGAAAAATACTTAATAAAATGTTCCAAATATTTAAAGATATTAAATTTTGGTAAAGGACTAAATTGTAAATTTTGAAAAGTTTAGAGGTCAATTTGCAATTTACCGAAAATTTGAGGATTTATTGGGATAATCATAAATTAAATGCATGAATTGGGACATAAAATGAATATGGAGGTCAGCCACACCAAGTGGCAACCCTTAATTGGCCATATAACATGCATGAATGAGACATTTAATGTATATAAGCTTAGGTGTCCCATAATTGATTAAGTTTGTCATTTTCTCTTAATTGCCTCTCTTCTTCCTTATCACTTAAACATCTAGAAGACTTTTATCTTCCCTCAAACCAGCCCACGTTTCTTGAAGCATAACCCACCAAATGGCAAAGTTTAATAAGCTAATTAAGATACATGCATTTAACCTTAATGAAGGTTTGTAGATTGAGCTTAGGTGTCCCCCCATCATAATGACTTTTGTCATTTTATTCTTGATTGTTTCTTCCTCTTCCTTATCCATTTTTTATTGAGGAAAATTATGTTCTCCACACCAGCCACGTTTTTCCCTTGGACAGCCATAACCAAACCTTGTTCTAAGAAGAGAAAGTGAGAAAAAGAGAGAGAAAAACATGGGAAATTCCATTTTCATGCTTAAGAAAGCTTAAAAGAGTAAGAAGAAAGAGAGAGATTAGGTTTATAAAGTTTTAATAATCTGTTTATGAACTTTAGAAACTCAAAGTGACAAGGATTTAGCTCAAAGAAGCAAAGGAAAGGGGAAAGAAAAGTAAAGAGAAAAAAAAGAGAAAAAGAGAGGTTTGTGCATAACCTAAGACAATAGCCTATTTTTTTTTTATTTGCATGATTTAATTATTTAGCATGTTGATGATTCTGAATTGATATTATTTTGTGATGAAAATCTTGGGGATGCATGTTTGCTAGACTTAGGATTTAATTTGGTGAAAATTGAATGTGATTATCTTGTATGTTCCTTGCTAGAAATTGATGAACAGTGTTCACTTAAACTGTTATAACTTAATTTTTGAAACTCGGTTTTACATGTTGTTTATTGAGTTTGAAAGATAAGACATAGGTTTATAACTTTTATTTATACCATAAAACCTGAATATATCTGTAATTATCCAGAAAAATTCATAAAATTCGGATATAAAATCTGTCTAGAAATTCTAGGTAGAATTGTTAGTAATGAGCAGTAAGTATTTAAACTGTTATAAATTGAGTTCTGAAGCTTGGATTTGTGTGTTCATTGTTCAGTTGGACAGCTAAGACATAGGGCTACAATTTGTATTTAGACTATAATATCTGAATATGTCTGTAATTGTCCAGAAAAATTTATACATTTCGGACTTAGAATCTGTCTAGAAAATTATGGGCAGAATTATCAGTGACCAGTTAGTGTTAATATTATCATATCTTTTGATACAGAACTCAGAATTAAGTAATTCAAGTTGAATAGTAAATCTAATATCCATATCTAAAAGTTGTATGAAGATCATGTAACTAAATTCATAACAGAATAGGACCAATATTAAGGTCCAAAACAGAGAACAGAATCTGTCAGTGACAGGGCAACATATGAATTGAAGAATGAAATGAGTAAAATGATGAGAACTTTGTTACATTATGGAAATATTATTTTAATTGAGTGATTATGTGATTATTTTGAGATATTACATGCATGAAAAATATGAAATTAATTGTTATAAATTTTAATGAAATTGTATAAGCCCCAGATCACCTAACTAGAACCAACTTAGGATAGTTTGGCATGCCAAATAGGGGGGAGTATGATGAAAATGATTAATTCCATTAATGGTATGATTATCTATGCCGGGATTGGCAATGTTATCTATGCCGGGTTTGGCACTGTTATTTATGTCGGGTATGGTATTATTATCTACGCCGAGTTTGGCACGGTTATCTACGCCGGGTTTGGCACTTATATGCGCACATCATATTGCCCAGGTGGCACTCCTAAGTGCCTGGATGACAACTCTGTTATCCTATTCAGTGGTTCATAGGTGTCTTAGGCATAAATAAAAATATAAATAAAGAAGTTATGGAACATAAAAGAATTATTGAAAGTAAAACTGGAGTTATGATTTGTGACATGGAGAATAAAAAAATGGAATTTTGAATTGTGGCATGGATAAAAAGAAGGTTTAGTGTTATACAATAAGGTGGTAATAAAATAAATAAGTGTGAGATAATATAATATAATTTGATGTCTATACATGCTAGAATACCATGATTTGCATGAGCATATGATTAAGCATGAGTTGATATATGATAATGCATGATTGCATAAAATAGTTTATTATCTTATCTATATGCACCACTAAGCCAAGAGCTTAGCGTGAGAGTTTTTCTCACGCAGATTTAGTAAAGAATAAATAGAAGATAGTAGACAAAGCCAACGGTGACCTAATCCAGTAAAGCAGCCTATTGAACACATCGTGGGTTACACAACTTTTGTATATTATCTTGTAAATTTTATTTTGCAGTATTTGTAAAATAAACAGTGTGTTTTGTAAAGAACATGTTACTATATAAAAATGTAGTTTAACTTTTATGTTATATTTCTTTAATAAATGCAAAATAAATAAATAGTGAATATTGGAAATGAAAAAACAAATGTACGAGTGATTTTTCTTTATATATAACTTATATAATGATATTTTAATCGATGAAGACAATGTATGTAATATCCGTTAATTTATGCCCAGAGTCGCATGTGTCGCGAAATTGACGCGTTTGACCGATCAAAGTCTAAATTCGAATTTTTACAAAAATTGATCAAGTAATGGCTAAATTAAATGATAAATGCCAAATTAAGTGATTATAATGTTTAAAGAAGTTGATTTATGGAAAAAGGACTAAATTGCAAAATTTGATAAGTTTTGGGGTCAAATTGCAATTTACAAAAAAATTGGAGGATTAATGAGATTAATTGCTAATCAACATATTAATTTTGAGGACATTTTAATAGGTTTGGCCGGCCACTCACTGAGGAACAATGATATTAATGGGTTCATTAAGCCTAATGTCAAGAAATGGTCAAAATGGTGGGTCCCACATGAAGACTTTTGGGTACCCTATTTAATGCTTTCTTTTCTTCTTCTTCTTCTCTTCATTTTCTACCTTCTTATCTCTCTTAAAATACCAGTCACGCCAGCCATTTCTTTTCCTCCATAGCTCACCTTGATTTCTAGAGAGAGAAAGTAAGAGAAGAGAAGGGAAAGAGCAAGACAATGTGATCTTCATGGTCCATAACTCCTAAGGAAGCTGGAAAGAACAAGAAAGAGGAAGAAAAATCAAGTTTGGTAGAGAGAGAAAATCTCTAAAGTGGTGATTTAGTGAAGAAAAGAGTAAGGTAAGAAGTGATTCTTCTTCATCATCATCTTTTCTTAAAGGAAATTCGAATTTTGAGCTCATCCTAGACTTATGTGGAAAGAGAGAGATACTAGGGTTTTGAGAGAGAATAGGAGAGTTTAGGGTCTTGAGAAAATCAGATGATAATAATGATTTATGATGTTGTAGGAGTTCCAAGTGACAAAGAACAAGCTCTAAGGAGCAAAGGAAAAGAGAAAGCTACCTAGAAGAGTGAAGGAGAAAGATTAAGGTTTGTGTATAACTTAAGGCAATAGCCTATTTTTGTTTGAAATAATGCATGCTGAACATGATTTTAGATAAATGCATTTCAAGAATGATGATGATTATGGCATGAAACCATAGGTTTAGACATGTGTGAATGAGATCCTTCTGTGACATTGAATTAATGATGCATGTTAGAAAATCTTGTATGATCAAGACATTTACATGTATTAGAAAGTAATAAGTTGAGTAAAGAACCTTAGAAATGCATGAAATAGAATTTGGTATGATTTGGATGATATTAGAATGAATGAAAAGTGAATATGCAGATTTCCTGCTGAAAGTCATGGGCATGACTATTGAGTCACAGGCGTGAACTTGAGGGTTGATGGTTGTGACTGATTGTATCACAGTTGTGACTTCTGGGTGGAAATGGTACTATTCATTCCAGAAGCGTTCACGGGTTGGAATCACGGACGTGAACGTATTCACGGGCGTGAATGAGTAATCACTACCGTGAATGCTTTTGGGCGATTCATTCCAGTAGCGTTCACGGCTTGGAATTACGGGGGTGAAATTAGTAGTCACGGCCGTGAATGCTCTATATTTATAATTATGAATGTGGTTATCAAATGAGGAATTCAGGTAAGTAAATGAAAGTCATTGTCTATCCAGTGAAATAAGAATGATATGGATATGTTGTGATATAGAAAAATGAATTGTCACAGATGAAATATGTGAATTGTCATGGATGATATATGAAATCTGATGTGGATGATAAGCATGATAATATTGATGTACCTAGTTAAATAAATGAAAAGATGTTATCCAGTATGTATGAGTACGACTATATGTTTGCAAAACAAGAAAATTTAAATGTTGATAAATATAAGAATTATGATTGATGTGAAAATATAAAGAAGCCCATTACTCTACCTGCGGACTATAATCAAGATAGATGACATGTCATTAAGGGGGCGAACGGTACCGTACTATTCCTCAACCAATGTGGCTTAAGCTCGGGGAGCGCCATTGGTCTGAGATGCTTGGTCAATGTGGATTAAGCTCTAGGAGCGCTATTGACTTGAGAAGCTCTGATGAGCACATATAAATGAGGACAAGGTGGCTTAAGCTCTAGGAGCGCCCTTGGTCTGGTTATTCATATATGATGAAATTATACTCAATCAATGTGGCTTAAGCTTGGGGAGCGCCATTGATTTGAGAAGCTCTTATGAGCCAGATAGTAGACAGAGTAGCTATAGCTCTGGGAGCGCCCCTGATCCATAACCCGTATCCAGTCAGTCCAAATTTAGAGTGATGTGGGCAAGATAATGAAGATATGTCAGAAAGTAAGAAAGGAAAAAGAAAATGATGATGATATGAGATTGAGATATAATGATAAAGAGATTAACAGAGTAATTTACCATCAAAGATAAATGAAAATAACATTGTCTATGTGAGCATGACATTTATACTTGTATGAAATAGGAATATATGGATAGTCATGGCATGCAAACATTTTAATGCATAAAATGATACATGTCAATGCTTGTTGCATGATATAATATATTACCTTATTTATATGCATCATTAAGCTTAGAGCTTAGCATGGGAGTTTCCTTCCACGCAGATATAGAAAGGTAGCTGAAGGTGATAGATAAAGCAAGCGGTGATCCTATTTAAGTAAAGCAGCCGAACCTTGAGAAAAGTGGGTTACAAGCTTTGAAATTTTTGTATTTGGCTTTTTATATTAAAGAATTTTATAGGTTGTAAAACTTACTTTTAAAGTTTGTTAAGAATTAATTTGATGTTTAAAATTACTATCTTATGTAAATAAATTGTACCCTGGTTTTATGTATATGTCTATATATATATATGAATGTTGAGAAAATAAAGGTAAAATAATAATAATAGCGATTTGAAGAAGTAAAGACGATAGGCATTAGCGGTCCCTTATCCGGGCACGTGTTGATTGGGTGAGGGGGTGTTACACTACAGTATAGCACACCCTCATTTGGGCACGAGCTGCTGGGGTGAGGAGGTGTTACAGTTTTTGGTATTAGAGCAAGGTTAGTGTTTCTGGATTTTGGTATTAAAGCCTGGTTTGGGAGGTTTTGGGATTTTAAAATGGTTTTCAAAAATAATTATAACATGTGTGTACCGACAATTAAGTATTAAAGTTGTTGCTTACTGATTGGGGCCGTTATTTTATGATATAGGTATAGTATGGCTTCAGGGTCATGACATATTATGGCCGAAGGAGGTGAAAGTAATGAGCCTACTGAAACACAGGCTTCATTGCAACCCAGTCGTCGCCAAGCTACTATATCTAGATCTAGTGCTAACCTATCAAGAGGGCAGTCTATTGCTGGCATAGGACAAACAGAGCTTATGAGGAACATGATAGATTTGCTACAAAGAGCATCACAACCAGCCTCATCTTACAATTTGAGAGACTGAGGAAGTTAGGGGCACCCGATTTCTACGGTAAACGGGAAGATGACCCCTCAGTGGTAGAGTTTTGGCTAGAACGGGTAGAAAGAGTTTTTGATCAACTGCATTGCACAAACAAGCATAAATATGAGTATGCAGTATCTTTACTACAGGAGCATGCATATGACTGGTGGCAATCTGAATCACAGAGCACAGAGGCTCCTGACCCTATGACATGGGAGTTCTTTCTAGAGAAGTTTAAGGAGCAGTATATTCCTCCTATCTGCACAGACGACAAGAAAAGAGAGTTTTTGATGCTGAAACAAGGAAACTTATCAGTAACAGAATATGAAAGAGAATTCACACATCTTTGCAAGTATGCTGGAGGCATTGTATCCATTAAGGTGGATAAGTGCCGATGATTTGAAGATGAATTGAGAGACCCAATCAAGCTACAAGTCTCAGCTCTACGTCTGATGAGTTTTCCTAGTTTGCTAACATCTGCCAGAACAGTTGAGAGAGTTCTAGCCACACAACAGTCAACACAAGATAGAGGGTTCAAGAGGCCCATATCACAACTGAGTAGAGTACAGTCAAGTGGCAAAAGAGCTAGATCTTTCAGTGGCCGATTTCAGGCTAGGTGTTTCAACAAGCCTTCTTTCTTCAGGCGAGGACAACCTGTGAGATATGTTTCTTCGGTAGCCAATGCATCGACACAGACACCATATAGATCTCTACCCCTATCTGAATGCCAGCATTATGGCCGTTCTAATCCCGGAGAGTATTGGTGGATGACCGGAGCGTGTTTTAGATGTGGCTCTAAAGACCATATGAGGATAGATTGTCCCTTGTTACAGTATGGTAGAGGTTTGGAGAGCATTGAGTTGATGTAGACACAGGCTTCTGGGCAAGGCAGAGGCTGAGGTCGAGGGCAAGGTAGAAGGGGCCGATCAGGGTCCAGTCAGTTCAGATCAAAGACAGTTGAAAGGCGAAAAGGTAATAGAGCTGCCCCAGCCAAGGCATATGCCATGCAAGGCCGAGAGGAGCAGGATGCACCGGATGTCTTAATTGGTAAATTCCTTCTCTTTGGCTCTGACATACATGCATTGAGAGATTTGGGATCGATGCATTCATACATATGCACACCACCACCGGGTCGAGAGGGTTTAGAACCACAGACTCTAGAATTTGAGATTCTTGTGACTAACCCATTAGGGCACAGTGTGAGGGTTAGCAAGGTGTTTAGGGGTTGCCCAGTTGAAATTCAAGAAAGGCAATTTCCAGCAGACTTGATAGAATTACCATTCCATGAGTTCGATGTGATCTTGGGAATGGATTGGTTGGCTCGTTATGGAGTAGTAGTGGATTGTGGAAGAAGACAGATGATCATTAGAATTCCAGAACAAGATGAGATAGTGGTGATGGGTGAGAATAGAAGATACCCAGACAATGTGATATCAGTGTTAAAAGCTCAGAAAGTCATCAGTAAGGGATGCGAAGCATACTTAGCATATGTAGTTGATATGGAAAAAATAAGTCCGAAATTGGTGGATATTCCTACTATTAGTGAGTTTCCCGATGTATTTCCAGAGGAGTTTCCAGGGTTACCACCGGATAGAGAAATTGAATTGGCTATCGATTTGGTACCCGACACCACCCCTATTTCCATTACACCATATAGGATGGCACCAGCAGAGTTGAAAGAGCTGAAGGTACAGTTGCAGGAGTTGTTAGATAAGGGTTTTATATGACCCAATGTATCACCATGGGGTGCTCCAGTATTATTTGTCAAGAAGAAAGATGACACTTTTCATCTTTGCATCGATTACAAGCAGCTTAATAAGGTGATTATTAAGAATAAATACCCACTGCCTAGGATTGATGACTTATTTGACCAATTGAAAGGTGCAGCCATAATTTCGAAGATAGATCTTCGATCGGGGTATCATTAACTGAAGATAAAAGAGTCAGATGTACCTAAGACAGTATTTAGGACTCGTTATGGTCATTATGAGTTCCTAGTTATGCCCTTTGGATTGACGAATGCACCAGCAGCTTTTATGGACCTGATGAACCGAGTGTTCAGGCCATACCTTCATCAATTTGTAGTAGTATTTATTGATGACATTCTTGTCTACTTTAGAGACCGAGTAGAATATGATCAACATCTCATAATAGTGCTGCAAACACTGAGGGAGAAGCAGTTGTATGCAAAACTATCTAAGTGCGAGTTTTGGCTTAAATCAGCCAGTTTTCTGGGTCATATAATTTTAGCAGAAGGTATTCAGGTTGATCCTAGTAAAATTGAAGCTATTCTTAATTGGAAACCACTGTGAAATGTGACTTAAGTGAGAAGTTTCCTCGAATTAGCCGGATATTATAGGAGGTTTGTGAATGGATTTTCATCCTTATACATGACAGTTATGAAAAGATGTCTGTTTCGAATGGATAGACAAGTGTCAAGCAAGTTTTGATCGACTGAAGGCAATGTTGACTGAAGCACCAGTTTTGACTCAGCCTACTCCAGGAAAAGACTTTGTTGTGTACAGTGATGCTAGTCATAATGGTTTAGGCTTTGTTCTTATGCAAGAAGGAAAGGTGATTGCTTACGCCTCAAGACAACTTAAGCCTCACGAGCTTAACTATCCGACACATGATTTGGAGTTAGCTGCAATAGTTTTTGCTCTTAAGATCTGGAGACATTATCTGTATGGGGAAAGATGTTATATCTATACAGATCACAAAAGTCTTAAATACCTTCCCTCATAGAAAGAGTTGAGTCTGAGACAACAAAGATGGTTAGAGTTAATTAAAGATTATGACTGTGTGATCGACTACCAGTCAGGTAAAGCTAATGTCGTTGCAGATGCACTAAGTAGGAAGATTTTAGCTAAGATGCGAATACAATCTACTTTGATGCAGAGGATTAAAGATGATCAGAAGCAAGATGAGAAGTTTGTAAAGATAGTGGAGACAGTGAAAAAGGGAGAAAAGCCTGAGTTTTCATTAATAGAAGATGACACAGTATACTTCAAGAATAGGATTTACGTTCCTAATGTAAAAGAGCTGAAGTCCGATATTTTAAAAGAAGCACATGAAACGGTATATACCATGCATCCAGGTGGGAACAAGATGTATCAAGATTTGAAAACTCAATATTGGTGGCAAGGGATGAAGAAGAATATCACTAAATATGTTGCTAAATGTCTAACTTGTCAACAAGTGAAAGGGGAACACCAGTTGCCCATAGGATTGCTACAACCAATACCGATTCCAGAGTGGAAATGGGAAAGAATCACGATGAATTTTGTGTTCGGTTTACTGATGACTTAGAGAAAGCAAGATGCAGTATGGGTGATAGTGGATCGATTGACGAAGTCGTCACACTTCTTACCAGTCAGAATGAACTACTTATTGAACAAGCTAGCTGAAATTTATATAAGTGAGATAGTGAGATTGCATGGAGTGCCAATGCCCATCATATTTGATAGAGATCCCAGATTTATTTCATAATTCTAGAAGAGTCTACAGCAAGCTTTGGGGACTCGACTCAATTTTAGCACGACCTTTCATCCGCAAATGGATGGACAATCGGAGAGAGTTATTCAGTTGCTAGAGGATATGATGAGAAGTTGTGTGCTTGAATTTGAGGGAAGTTGGGATAGATATCTACCTCTTATGGAGTTTGCCTACAACAACAGCCATCAGACGAGCATAGGCATGGCTCCGTATGAGGTATTGTATGGAAGAAAATGCAGGACACCAGTTTGTTAGACCAAATTGAGTGAAAAGAAGTTGATAGGGCCAGAGTTAGTGCAACAAATAGAAGAAAAGGTTAGAATTATCCAAGAAAGATTGAAAGCAGCTCAAGATCGACAGAAATCATATGCTGACCTTAAGAGGCGAGATATAGAGTATGTTGTGGGAGATAAAGTATTTCTCAAGGTTTCACCTTGGAAGAAAGTATTGAGATTCGGTAAAAAAGGAAAGTTAAGTCCGAGGTTCATTGGTCCTTATGAGATTTTGGAAAGAATCGGACCAGTGGCATATCGGTTAGCACTTCCACCAGAGTTAGATAAAATCCATAATATTTTTCATGTGTCGATGCTAAGGATATATAGGTTTGATCCGACTCATGTTATACCAACTAAAGAGATAGAAGTGCAGACTGACTTGACTTATGAAGAGGAACCGGTGGTTATATTAGCACGTGAAGAAAAAGTTTTACGAAACAAGAAAGTTCCATTAGTTAAAGTGTTATGGCAGAATCATGCTACTGAAGAAGCCACATGGGAGAATGAAGAAGTCATGAAGAGGCAATATCCTCAGTTGTTCGCAGAATTAACAGGTAAATTTCGAGGATGAAATTTATTTGAAGGAAGAGAGAATGTCATATCCGCTAATCGGTTTGACCAAAGTCTAAATTTGGATTTTTATCGAAAAATAATTAAAATAATGACAATTAAGTATGGAAAATACTTAATAAAGTGTTCAAAATATTTAAAGATGGTAAATTTTGGTAAAGGACTACATTACAAATTTTGAAAAGTTTAGAGGTCAATTTGCAATTTACCGAAAATTTGAGGATTTATTGGGATAATCATAAATTAAATGCATGAATTGGGACATAAAATGAATATGGAGGCCAGCCACACCAAGTGGCAACCCTTAATTGGCCATATAACATGCATGAATGAGACATTTAATGTATATAAGCTTAGGTGTCCCATAATTGATTAAGTTTGTCATTTTCTCTTAATTGCCTCTCTTCTTCCTTATCACTTAAACATCTAGAAGACTTTTATCTTCCCTTAAACCAACCCACATTTCTTTAAGCATAACCCACCAAATGGCAAAGTTTAATAAGCTAATTAAGATACATGCATTTAACCTTAATGAAGGTTTGTAGATTGAGCTTAGGTGTCCCCCCATCATAATGACTTTTGTCATTTTGTTCTTGATTGTTTCTTCCTCTTCCTTATCCGTTTTTCATTGAGGAAAATTATGTTCTCCACACCCGCCATGTTTTTCCCTTGGACAGCCATAACCAAACCTTGTTCTAAGAAGAGAAAGTGAGAAAAAGAGAGAGAAAGGCATGGGAAATTCCATTTTCATGCTTAAGAAAACTTAAAAGAGTAAGAAGAAAGAGAGAGATTAGGTTTATAAGGTTTTAATAATCTATTTATGAACTTTAGGAACTCAAAGTGACAAGGATTTAGCTCAAAGAAGCAAAGGAAAGGAGAAAGAAAAGTAAAGAGAAAGAAAAGAGAAAAAGAGAGGTTTGTGCATAACCTAAGGCAATAACCTATTTTATTTTGTTTATTTGCATGATTTAATTATTTAGCATGTTGATGATTCTGAATTGATATTATTTTGTGATGAAAATCTTGGGGATGCATGTTTTCTAGACTTAGGATTTAATTTGGTAAAAATTGAATGTGATTATCTTGTATGTTCCTTGCTAGAAATTGATGAGTAATGTTCACTTAAATTGTTATAACTTAATTTTTGGAACTCGGTTTTGTATGTTGTTTATTGAGTTTGAAAGATAATAACATAGGATTATAACTTTCATTTATACCATAAAACCTGAATATATATGTAATTGTCCAGAAAAATTCATAAAATTCGGACATAGAATTTGTCTAGAAATTCTGGGCAGAATTGTTAGTAATGAGCAGTAAGAACTTAAATTGTTATAAATTGAGTTATGAAGCTTGGATTTGTGTGTTCTTTGTTCAGTTGGAAAGCTAAGACATAGAAATACAATATTTATTTAGACCATAATATCTGAATATGTCTGTAATTGTCCAGAACAATTCATATATTTCAGATTTAGAATCTGTCCAGAAAATTCTGGGCAGAATTATCAGTGACCAGTTAGTGTTAATATTACCATATCATTTGATACAGAATTCAGAATTGAGTGATTCAAGTTTCATAGTAAAGCTAATATCCATATATAAAATATGTATGAAGATCGTGTAACTAAATTCAGAATGTAACATGACCAAAATTAAGGTCTAAAATAGAGAACAAAATTTATCAGTGACAGGGCAGCATGTGAATTGAGGAATGAAATGAGTAAAATGGTGAGAACTTTATTATATTATGTAAATATTATTTTAATTGAGTGATTATGTGATTATTTTGAGATATTATATTCATAAAAATTATAAAATTAATTGTTATTAATTTTAATGAAATTATATAAGCCCTAGAACACCTAACTAGAACCAACTTACGATAGTTTGACATGCCAAATAAGGGGGGAGTATGATGAAAATGATTAATTCTATTAATGATATGATTATCTATGCCGGGTTTGACAATATTATCTATGTCGGGTTTGACACTGTTATTTATGTCAGGTATGACATTATTATCTACGCCGAGTTTGACATGGTTATCTACACCGGATTTGGCACTTATATGCGCACATCATATTATCCGGGTGGCACTCCTAAGTGCCTGGATGACAACTCCGTTATCCTATTCAGTGGTTCGTAGGTGTCCTGGGCATAAATGAAAACATAAATAAAGAAGTTATGGAACATAAAAGAATTATTGAAAGTCAAACTAGAATTATGATTTATGACATGGATAATAAAAAAATAGAATTATGAATTGTGGCATGGATTAAAAGAAGGTTTAGTGTTATACAATAAGGTGGTAATAAAATAAATAAGTATGAGATAATATAATATAATTTGATGTCTATACATGCTAGAATACCATGATTTGCATGAGCATATGATTAAGCATGAGTTGATATATAATAATGCATGATTGCATAAAATAGTTTATTGCCTTATTTATATGCACCACTAAGCCAAGAGCTTAGCGTGTGATTTTTTCTCATGCAGATTTAGTAAAGAATAAATAGAAGATAGTAGACAAAGCCAACGGTGACCTAATCCAATAAAGCAGTCTGTTGCACACATCGTGGTTTACACAACTTTTGTATATTATCTTGTAAATTTTATTTTATAGTATTTGTAAAATAAACAGTATGTTTTGTAAAGAACATGTTACTATATAAAAAGGTAGTTTAACTTTTATGTTATATTTCTTTTATAAATGCAAAGTAAATAAATAGTGAATATTGGAAATGAAAAAAAAATGTATGAGTAATTTTGCTTTATATATAACTTATATAATGATATTTTAATCGATGAAGACAGTGTTACAAGATGAGCTTTCAAAATCTAAAAATTGTGTTAGGAGATAAATGCATAAACATCTTCCATTTCTTAATTAATACTTTAATTGATGGGTGAGTACAGTTGGACAAAATGCAAGTAAAAGAATGACTGTCGTGAAGCAAAAAGAAAACGATACCATCATACCAATGCTCATGTGGCTATTCATACAATCTTTTAAATGGTAGAGAATTGGGTAGAAATTATAAAACCAAAGAGGTGCTTGTGTTTTTGTAGTTAAACAAAGATGTATGGTGAAAATAGGAAGAAGAAAATTGTAGTTATCAAAATATGCCTTCCGTCTATCAAAATTTCCTCCATTAGGCCTTCCGTCAATCAAAATTTCCTCCATTTTACTTTGTTGTTAAGTAACAAATAACACTTAAACCAACCAGCACCATTGGACAAACAAAAAGAATGCTAAAAATAAAACATGGGAAGCAAAACAAAAAACCAGTAACATAAAGGATAAAAATAAAGCCAAAGACGGCTTGCATTAGCAAACTAGAAAAGAAAAAAGTGCCTGAACAAAGAGAAAGAGCCAGAAAACCACAAGTAAAAATCTCCTTATAATTGTCAGTTTCATCTCGAAGCAAGTCCTATCCTATCAAATGATCAACTATTCCTCTCCCCTTAAAAGCCATATCATATAAGGTAGAGGCATACTCCACCTTATCATATTATAACATTATATCATATTAATAAAATTAATTAAATTATAAAATCAATAATTAGAAATCATTGGTTTTTTAATATAGTATTTGTTTTCAACTTAAATTTAATTGAACTCTTTGCATTGAGAACATAAAAAATATAAAAATTTTAATTAGCCTAGATACTTATTCAAGATTTACTCATTAGATGTTTAAGGATGGGTTAGGTTGGAACAATAAGGATATTATATATAATGTCTCTCTTGATTAGAAGCAATGAGGAGACCAACGCAACAGAAAGATATATTATAAAAGCTTTGAAGGAACAAAAAGATAAATATTTCATTCTACTACCATACTTCCAGGAGTAAGAAACATTTACATTCATGTTTGCATAATTTTTATTCGTAATATTTTTACTAACTTCAACATATTTGTATATCTCTAGTAACCATTGGATGTTGATTTATTTTGCTGTGAACGGAGTGAGGCATTTTTCTTGAATCCTCTAGCCCATGGCAGCTGCGATATAAGTCTGAAATCTCATATTAATTTGTAAGTTATAATACTACTAGTTAATAGTTTCTACAATGTTTGTAGTGTTTTCAATATTAATGTCAATTTTGATATACACTTATTTTTCAAAGCCTATATAACTTATTCTATAGAAGGTGGAAAAAATAATGGTGCAATGTTAAAATGGAATGACATTTTGGTGAGAATTTTATATTTCTAATTACTAGTTAGATTGAAATTTTTATGATTTTATAATCCTTTATTTGACTTTTTCTTTGTTGTTTTTTCTATTTTAAGTGATCTCAACAACAATGAGGTGTTGAATACGGATATTACGTCATGAGGTATATGTACAAAATTATCGTATATCATAATAGTGATACAACAATTCTTAAGATATGTTCTTTCAAATACTAGTCAATTTATATTACAAGTATGATACATAACTAGCTATTAATTTATTAATTTTTAATATATTTTCTATTCTTTGTTTTATTTGTCTTGTAGGATTTTGAAAATGGATAATATAGTCAAGATCAAATAGATGAAATTCGACATATGTGGTCAAATTACTTTATAAGAGAATGTATGTAATCTTTTTTATTTACTTTTGTAAAATATTTCATATTAATGAGAAATATAATTTTAAATTAATGAATTTTGAAGAACTTGTGGATTAATTATTTTCATGTGAATTGTTTTAGACATATTGTGTTGCTTTGATTTATTTAATTTTTGTAGTTTGTGTTGTCTTGTGAATATTTTGTGAATTCTTGATTATTAAATATTTGTGACTTGAAGCAGATTTATTATGAATTTTGAAGCAGGTTATATATGAATGATAACCGTATAATATGAGCTTTAATTTAAAAAAAAAAAGACAATAAGTGTCTGTCAATTCGTTGTGACAGACGTGTATAACTTGATTATACGCGTCTGTCGTTAAAAATAGCAGACGAGTATAACTTGATTATACGCGTCTGTAATTTATATGTGTCTACTATTAGTAAACGACAGACGCATAAAATCAAGTTGTACACGTCTGTCATAACGACAGACATATAAAATTCATATCATATGCGTCTCTTATATATGTGTCTACTATTTAATAGACACATAAAATACAAAATAACATATACATATAACTCTTTTCTGTACTAGTGTTGCTTTATCCAAAACCTACCATAAATTTCATTTTACTTATTATTATTTTTCTTTTATTTATTCTTTTATCTTTTCTTTCCTTCGCACAAAACTCTAAACTGGACTATCCGAATGTGGGTTATGGAACAGAGACACTCGCAGAGTTTCAACCACTTTGCCAATGAGCTCTTCATGTCAAGAGCACTCTCAGAGCTACAACCACCTTTATTGAGTATAAACTGGATCAAGGGCGCTCTCGAAGCTTCAGTCACTTTATCCTTATAATCATATGGAACCTGAGGACTAAGGGCACTCTAAGAGCTTTAGCTACCAATGCCTCATATAAAAATATTCTATGATATCATAACCCCCTCAATGGTATACCATCTACCCATTAACAGTCGTAGATTACATAAAATGGCTTTTTAAAGTCTTAACCTTAATTTCATTTCCTTTTAAACACATGCTAATGACCAGCATCATCTACCATTTATGCATTCTCATACCAACGCATAAATGTCATATCACATATTTGCCATTATCATCTATTCATGTTATCCATCATTTACTATTGATACATTGCCTCATAAATATCATTCACATGTGATTTACCATACTTATATACCCTTTTATATAGTATATTTAAACAAGTCATCACATAGCATCATGATTTAAAAACTGCATATAGACCATTCACAGACGTGAACTACTTGTTAACAGGCAAGAAAGACCTTCATGGGTACCCTTTTACCCATGAGTCAAATCATGAAGTTGAGGCATAAATTTTGGAATTCGATGTTCACGACCGTGACTATATGTTCACGAGCGTGAACCCTCGTATTCACGACTTCCTTAGCCATGACATAATTCATGAAAGCTTTTGCCTGTTCTGGACATTTTTTTGGATTCATATTTCACTAGCAACCTTATCATAGGTGTGAAACCTGATTGTGTTCCTCATTCACGGGCGTGACAACCATATCACGGGTTACATACCTAAAAATAGAGCATATCAACATAATCATGCAAGGGTCTCTAAGATTGACCAATGTCAATCGCTCTTGTCATTATTCAACAATATTTCATGCTAGTAACTTGCCTCAATCATAAAATGGAGCATTCATAATATGTTTTATTCCAAAATACCTCTTGAACATCATAATCTCCCTAACTTATTTCATGCCATTAAAATGTATTTTTCTCATGACCAACATACATGTACATAATCAAAGGCATTGTCATGTTCTTCATCACGTTTCTCATTCATTTCATAGAATAAAATGTAGCAAACATATAAGATTTGGAATTAATATGCATATATGTACTAACATTTGAAAATGGAGTCTAAACCCTCCAAGCTCTTCAAGCTTGCCTAGCTTTTAGAGGATCCTCACCTCTGCCTCTAGCTTTTAACAACAGGAAAAATTTGTTTCTTTAACCTCTAAAACCGAGTCAAAGCTCAGAAAATATTAAAACTAAGCTCTCACTCCCAAGCTCACAACTTATCGTTGTCATGGATTGCTCATCTTTTCCACGTATGCTAGATTTCAGATTGAAAACTATTCCACACCCACAATTGCTGAGATAGAAAGAATGGTTCAACAAATACAATTTTGAAAGACCAAATCCTTATTTGGAAGTTTTGATCCAATGACATATGTCCATATGGTAAGCTGTCTGCAATCAGCTTTGCAAATAATTTCTTCCAATAGTATAAAATTCTTGGATCCTATCTCTACATTTATGAGGAGGGATATCATCAAAAGTGGTTTCTAATGGTGAAGGAGATGGAAAGGTGGTGTGTTAGGTCGATTAAAAGAGCATGAAAGCAGATTTAAAGGGATATGGTAGGGTGGAAATCGTGGCTATCTCACCTTCCCATACTACCCAGGTTTCACAGTCGTGGCCTATATTTTATAGGCATGAACAACTATTTCACGATCGTGAAAAAACTCTTCATGGTCATGAAAAATCTCATCGCAACTGCTAACTGGAATCCGATATTCACAATTGTGACACCCATTATTACGAGCGTAAAACAACTATTTTCAGCAATATGAAAACTCTTAAAGCTCCTTTTAAAACCCCAACTGTCACTAAACACCAACCTAACTTATAGACCCCAAAAATGGGCATTACAGACACATTTTACATTTAGCATTAACACTTTTGAAACCAAATGACAACTTCATAATCAACTTAACCATGGCACTGCAGAGGATAAGCGTAAGTGAATTCGGGTTGGGTCTATGTCGGGCTTAAACATGTTTACTTCTAAATAATGGACTTCAAAATGATGAACTTATAAATTCAAAAATGATGAACATGTAAGTTATAACTGATGAACTAGTTTTATATTCATTAGTTTGCCAAAATCCAATTCCGTAAAAATGCGCATTTTTGGGAAAGAATGAGGTGGATAATGCAATATGAATCCTCGTTTATGATATAACAACCTGTTTTTATTTAGGGTGTTATTTGACTCTGTATTTAGGTTTTCTTTAATTTTTTTTCTAAATGCAAACCTTCACAAAGAAGAATCTTGTGGTTTATTATATCTCAATGAAAAATAATGAGAAAGATTTTTGGTTGTTGGGTAAGAGATTGTTGTGTATACCCATATGAAATTTGTGAACATATGTGCATTTGTTGCAGTCGTCGCCCGATTGTTAAATGGGCTTAGAGAAGTGACAAAATTTACATCACGGTAGAGTTGCCAGATGCTAAGGATGTAAAGCTAAAGCTTGAACTTGAAGGAAAATTATTATTTTCTGCCACTAAAGATGGTGTTCCTTTATGGCGTTGAACTTGATCTGTTTGATAAGGTCAATGTAGAGGTACATGACTTTGAACTCTTAAGATTGGAATGGGATTTGGTATAACTATAATTTAAATTGAATGTCATAAGGAACTAGATTTGGTATAACTATAATTTAAATTGAAAGTCATCAGTTATAACTTACATATTCATGGTTTTTGAATTTATAAGTTTATCAGTTATAACTTACATGTTCATTATTTTTGAATTTATAAGTTCATCAGTTATAACTTATAAGTTTATTGTTTGGAACTTATAAATTTATCATTTTAAACTTACAGGTTCATCATTTTAAAGTTCATTGTTTAGAAGTGACAAGGTTCATCATGTATAAGGTACCTGTTTATCATTTAGAACTTACAGGTTCATCACTTACAATTTGTTGCCTCATCACTTACAGATTCACGTTTACAAATTTAAGGTTCATCCGGTTGACCTTGTAGATTCATTCTGTTGAAGTTACAGGTTCACCTTACTACTTCATTACTTCTAGGTTCAGCGTTTATAACTTGCAAATGCATCCTGTCGAAACTACAGGTTCATCATTGTAAATTTACAGGTTAATTACTTAAAAGTTCATCTTTTATAGATTATAGGTTCATCATTTGTATGTTCATTATTTTTACCAAATTCATCATCTTCAGCCTCCAGTAATTTGATTTTCTCTCTCTATATCACTCATTTTTAGTTCAAATATTTTCATTTTCAACTATTGTTTTCCACAAAAAAATTAAAATTAAATATTTTTATCCCAAACAATAATAACAATTATTACAATATTCAAAAATACTAAAAATAAAATCAAATATGTAAATTAAAAAATTTACTCTCTCTAACAACGAACTTAAAATATACAGATTTGTTTTTTAATCTATATGAAGAAGAAGAAGAATACAATGAATACGATGAAAAAGAAAACAGTGTCATACTAATTAATAGTACAAAAAGAATCATGCATCTGGATTCATAATATAATTTATAGATAAAATATTAGTTCAATCTTGAGTTGGACTTAAGTAGGATAAAAAAAACTTTTAAATACTTACGATATTCATTTTATTTTATGTCATATAGACTTGTTAATATATATCATTTAGAGTCATCACTAATATTCATAAAAAACTAGATATGGATCATTACACAGAAATTTTTACATTACGATAGAATTAATTAAGAGAGTATTTGTTTCAATAAAGTGCCCTCAGGAATAGAAATGAAAATTGGTGACTTCAAAAAAAATATTTAAAAAAATACTTTGAAATGGAAATTACATTATCTTGTAAATCAAAATAATTTGACTTGATTTTTTGTCAAAATCAAAATAAACAAGTAGTTTCTTTATGGACAGAACAATTTATTTATTTTTATTTTATATTATATTGTATATAAAATATTTTAATTAATTTTTTTCACAATCAAATAAATATTTTTTAGGAAAGAAAAAAATCAAAAATATTTTTTGTTATCAATCATATTTTTTGTTTTTTCAAAGAATATACATTTACTATGTCTATTTTTTAGGATTAATTATTAAAAAATACTCAAACTATTAGTCGTTTAACAATTTTAGCATATTATATCAGAATTTACAAAAGAATACCTAAAGTAATTCTTTGTTTTCAAAAATAGCTTTCGGTATAAAAACACGACAACACCCTTTGTACGTGGTAACTAGATTCATATGTGACTTTTTTTTTGTACTTTTTAGAATGATTAATTACTAAAAAAGACCCAAACTATTGGTTGTTTAATAATTTTAGCACATCCTATTAGAATTTACAAAAAAATACTCAAATTAATTTTTTATCTTAAAAAATAGCTTTCGGTGCAAAAATACAATGACGCTCTTATTACATGGCAACCAGATTCATACATATCTTTTCCTTTGTAGTTTTTAAGAAAAAAAACAGTCATCTTATTTTTTTCAAATTATCAAAACGCACCATTTTGAACAATAAATCTTTGCATTATTATTAGATATGACAATTTGGATCTGCACCCGACTCCGAATTTTTTGTGATGGGGACAGGATGAGGATAGTATATATATCCCCTGCCTCGATCTCCACCATGAAAATATATTTATATATTTTTATTATTTATATATATAATAATTATTTATATTTTAATATAATTAATATTTTTTAAAAATAATAAAATAAAAATAAACACTTATTTTAGGTAAAAAATATTTTTTATTTAAAAAATTATATAATTAACTAATTAATTAAAATAAGAATATAATTTTAACATTAAAATAAAATAAAAAATTTTAATAAAAACCGAGGAATGAAGCGGGGTCAGGAATCCCCGTCCCCGTGTGGTGTGGAGACCGAGATCTAAAAATTTTTCCCAACGGGATACAGGGCTGGTTGGGATACGGGTTGGGGATGGGGAACTCCGCCCCAAACCCGCCCTATTGTCATTCCTAATTATTACTTGAGTGAGTTGAATTTTTAAGCGGCACACTAGTAGATTTATTAGAGTCATCAATCATCTCTTTTTATCTAAAAGCCAAAACCCTAGTATCTGCAATCAAAACAAAACTCAATATAAATATTTAAGATACCCAAAATTATGCATAAAATAAAATTAAACATATAATCCCCAAAAATAAGGTCGTCAATTGAATAGCTAAATTCATGAAATCTAAACCTAAATAAAATTCAAGAATCCTATAGACACAATAAACCAGTCAATATAATTCATCAACATTCAAAAATTAAATAAGTCAAAATTCATAAATCATGTAGCAATACAAGAAAGAAAATTCATTCAAGAAATCTTAACAACAAATCTTTTGCACTTTTTTTATTTTTTCTCTTCAAATATTTACCTAATAAACCAAAATGTTCAAAATAAAGAACTCATCAGAAAAATATTACTGACCTGATTGCAATTAACAAAACTAAAAATTTTGGTCTTTAAGGAGAAAGACGAGAAAAATAAAATAAATGCGAAGTTTACGAAAGGAACCGAAATATTAGGCAAGAAATCGAAAACTTTCCTAGAAGATTTTCAAGCCTACTCACCAAAACTTTCCTTCTTTCACTAGCAATAGCATCCACTTCCTCATGCGGTTGCACTTCTTCTCGAAAAGGAAGTAAACGGTTATAATTTATTATAAGAATATTTAGAGTTATTAGTATTTTTTTCACTTTATTTGGTGCAAAACATGTCATGTTGATGATTTGCACTAACTTTTAAAAAAACACATGAATTTAATTGTCATGTAGAAAAAGCACGCAACTTTTTGTATTGAAAGCTATTTTTGAAGACACAAAATTAGTTTGGATATTCTTTTGTAAATTCTCCTACGATGTATCAAAATTGTTAAACGGTTAACAGTATGAGTATTTTTTAATATTTAATCATTTTTTAAAACTATAAAGAAAAGGCCACGTATGAATAAGGCTGCCACATAGGAAGAGCACTGTTAGATTTTTATACCGAAAGCTATTTTTTAGGACAAAAAATTTTCTTTTACAAATTCTAATAGGATGTGCTAAAATTGTTAAATGACCAATAATTTGGGTATTTTTCAGTTTTTAATTATTGTTTTATCAAACCATTTGTTTTTTTTTATGTTAATGAACAAATTGATTAAAATTATTATAAGATAATAAATTATATTAAAATTTATAAGACATGAAGATATTTAGTAGAAAATACTCGAGAAAGACATGATGACGTCCACTTAGATTTTATGTAAGATCAAATAAGGAGTTAAGGTTATATTGTATAAAATTTATTTGAACAAGCAAAAGGTTTTCTACTGGGGAATTTCAAGATAAGTGTTTTCTACTTAAAGAAATCTTTGAAAGTGTTTAATCCGCAAAAAGTTTTTTAAAATAAGCTCTATGTAAAAACATTTTCAAAAGAAAGTTTTCTAATGCAAAAAGAAAATAGGTTTCAACCTATAGAAACAAACGGAGACAGCTTTTTAAATGCAAAGTAGTTAAGCATTAAAGTGTTTTATCTGACAGTTATCTTCAAACATCTCTACTAACTATTTTTTTCAAATTTCAAGTATAAATATGAAATTAATCAATTAAATGAAAGACAAGAAAGTAGAAACATTAGATTTTATAAGTGCTTAATCTTCTCTCTACTCTATTTTAATTTCATATTTTGAGCTTTATATTTTATTTTAGTCATAACTTTCTTTGTATAATATGTTTGAAAGTGAGGACAATCTTTGAGTTTATTTATTATATTTGTATTGCAAATTTTGGGTTTGAAACTTCATAGATTTATCTTTAACCTAAAAAAAAATATAAAGGTTTTAAGGTTTTCCTTTTGAAAAACTTTAGAAATTTCAGTGAGGGTGTGTCTAAGTGGATTAGAACACTAAGACTATAATTTGGTTTGATTCTTTGTCCATCAAAAGGGTTACTAGTGAGAGAAAATCTCAATAAGAATTTTTTGATGAGTATACTAGACAAATGGAAGCCAAACCACTATAAATAGTCCATCGTG
This sequence comes from Triadica sebifera, assembly GCA_023653625.1. NCBI lineage: Eukaryota > Viridiplantae > Streptophyta > Magnoliopsida > Malpighiales > Euphorbiaceae > Triadica > Triadica sebifera. The sequence goes on along the minus strand of CM042898.1, from coordinate 8,547,960 downwards.
TTCATCTTCTTTCTTTTATCTCTTTTTATTTTTATAATTGTTGCAAGTTTTGATTCTGGTTTGATAGATTATAAATTGGTTTTAAAAGATATTTGAGCATTTTGAGGAAAAAATTTGAGTTTGGAATTTGAAAGGTCATTCTTGATTTTTGAATAGAAATGTGCATTAAAAAACTGCAGTAAACAATGTCATTAGAAATAGTCCAGTAAAAAAATAATATTTTAAAAATAGAAAAATAGTTTTATAATAGAAGCAAAATTTGAAAATAAGCTCAATTCACCCCCTCTTGAGCACTTTAGGACTTATAAATTTTTTTTTTATCTTGTTTCAATTTTTCTTATTCGTTTAAACATTTTCAAAGGATATATGGATTTAATTTTGTTTTAAATCATAAAAAGAGTGAATAATTATTTTGCTAATTATTGAATTCGTCTTATTTCGATTTTGATTCCTAAGCTTGAACCAAAAGAGCCCTAAATTTATAAAATGAAAAAGAAAAGAAAAGAAAAGGGATGTTATAAATATTGTGACTTTGTGGAGAACTCCCATAAGTTATATTACAATTAATTAATTAATAAACATAAATTATTTAACTCTCAAGTGATTTACTTTCTTATTTATGTTTTTGTAAATGGCGATTTATTTGTATTTATGATCAAAAGTTTATAAATAAAACTCTTACTAGGTATGAAAAAATATACAAGTAAAAGAACTAGAAGAAAAAGATAAATAAAAGTTTTTTCTTTCTTAATATTGTCTTTGTTCTTACTTCATTTTATTTATTTTATAACGCGTTATCAACATAAATTTGTTTGCATTAATATGAAGTTTAAACTAAAGTTTTATTTACTTTTATTTTGCTTTTATAATATGTTAAATCTTACTAAACTTGAGTTTGAAGCCCTTATATAACTATTAAGAATTATTTATCATGAATGTTTGATGATGAAATTCGGGATTTGGAAATACGATCCAAGTAGGAAAAAAACAGTCCAACTAGGACAAGGTACTAACACTGATTTTTCTTCGTAATCATTTAAATAAAAAATTATTTGATTTTTACCTAACCAATTAAATAAAAAAAATTGAACAATACATATGAAATAGGAAAATTGTAATTTAGTTGATTTTTTTCTTTTGAGAACCAAAACTTCATTAATTTCATTAAACAAAATAAAATAAAAAACACTAACAGAAGATTAAAGGATTCACTCTAAACCCTGGCCAGTAGGCCTCCCCAATACACCCAATCTAAAATCCTCACTGACTGCCTTAGAATTAAGAATATTAAGAAAAAAATCTAGAATATAACTCCAAACAAAAGAACTAGCATGTAAAAGTGCTACCCTAGTAAGCTCATGAGCAACACTATTAGCTTGTCATTTAACCCAAGAGAACAAAAGCCTTTGAATAGCTTTATCAAGTTCTTTACGATCTAGAATGATAGCCTCAAACTCTGTAAGATTGCAATTATCAGACATGATGGCATGAAAGACTTCTTAAATTTTGTATTGAGTCTCTATTTTCAAGCCAAATTTTTTTCGCTCGTTGCTTCTAATATGACTCCTCCTCATCTAAGAGGGAATTTAATTTTTCACTTAAAGTCCCAACCTGTTGAAACTTGCCATCCTTATGGGTTTGCTCAAGTTAATCATTAATCACTTTCTTTTTTTGGGATAGGAAATCCCCATGCAAGCCACGACTCCAATGTGTTAGAATATAGCTACAATTTTTTTATTTTGTCCAAAATAGAAAAGGACATGTTACTGCTCCAAACTAAATCCACCATCATAGAAATCTCATCTTGAAGGAGCCACGTGTTTTCAAAACGAAACCTCAGTTAGTCTGAACAGGAATCGAGCTATCAACAAGCAATTTAATTGGAATGTGGTTAGAAATATAAGCACAAAAATTATAAAGAGTATGGTTTGGAAATAAGTCCAACTAGCCTTGAGTAGCAAACCCATTATCTAAATTTTCTAATATTTGATTATTTGACCCTATGGATCTCACCCAAGTGAATTCAAAGCCAATCAAAGGTACATTAATCAAATTACAACAAATAAAGTATCATTAAAGCAATGGATAAGAGATATAGGATGCTTAGCCCTCCCTTTCTTATCCTTAATGGATTGCAAATCATTAAAATCCCCAAAAATAAACTAGGGAAAGTGGACAGACCTGCCAAGGCTGTAAGCAAATTCAAGGACTCACTTCGATGACTTCTTTCTGAATATCCGTAAAAACTTGTAAGCCTCCATGCATGCATATTCGAGCAAAAAATAATCATGTTAATGTGGTTGTTTGAATACCATTCAACTGAGAAAATGCCATTGTCTTTCCATAAAATAGCTAAACCTCCACTTCTTCCTAGGTGATCAACACAGAAACTTCCAGCAAAACCAAGTTCCCACTTAATATTATCTATAACTCCATCACCCACCAACATTTCTCATAGAAATACAAGATCAGGTTTATTAGACAACACCAAATCCTTTAAAGAATGGACTGCACAAGGATTTCCCGAGCCTCAGTAGTTCCAACTTATGTAATTCATGGCTTCCAATTAGTCTAGTGTTTGGATCTAGCAGATAAAAAAGTTTTTTGTAGGAGAAAGTTGCATGGCATTGTTAGAACTATTGCCCATCCTACTCCCAACTTCTTTCTCAGCCCTCAAACATTTTTTTATTTATTTTCAACAACAATTATGACAGTATCTACCTCATCCATTGCATTTCATCCATTTGAAGTTATAGCCATATCAGCACTTATTTTTACCCCACCATCTGACGTGGATGCATTATTAATCTGATGATTATTTTCTTTGTGAGACTTTTTTGGTTCCATACCCTTTCCTTTATTATCTGATTGCAAAGAATTTTCACTTCTTTATTCAACGAAATTTCAAATCCTCTCTTTATGGCTACAATTTCGGCTAATATTTAGCCTTCCGAATTTTGTATCCACCGGTTCGCCAATTTTGTTTCCGGCTGGTTAATATTGACATGGAACCAACTTCACCAGCGCTTATTCTTCTCTGCATCTGGATTATTAAACAGTATTTCACAATCGGCGTTTGCATTCCCAATAACTCCACAGACAAAACAAAATAGTGGCAATTTCTCATATCTAAATTTCAACATTCCAGTACTCGTATCTTTCTTTTTGATTAGTTTACCCCTCTACAGTGGCAATTAGACATATATTGTAATTCTGATATGCATAAAATGCCTAGAATCATCATTTTGCTTGCAGTTTCATATTCTAAATATGTACCAACGAAATTGCCAAGTTGAACTACAAGTTATTCAGTCATATAGCCTATCGGGAGACTATGGGTTTATACCCATAACTTTACATGTATGAATTCCATATTCAATGGATTTTCTCCTTCTTCAATTCTTTTTAGCACAAGCAGATGGTTTTTGAACGTCCATTGAGTGCCCGATAGAACTTTCTTCATGTCTCTCTCATGAAAAAACTGGAGCACATAAACTTTGTCCCCTTCATCTCGAACAATCAAACCTCGTCCCGGTCAGCACATATTAGAAAACGTATATTGCAGAGCACAAAAATTGACTTTGTTATTTGTTAGTAGTATTCCCACTAGGCACAAATCATATACCAGTTCCCAGCCAGTACTACCTTCTGGTTCCATTACAGTAGCATCCAATTCAACATCATATATGTTTAGATTAACTAAGTTTTGACTCACAATTAATTTCATTTACAAAACTGAAACCCTACAATGGTGTAATTACACTCAAAACAAAACTTGCATAGAACAAGACATCCACTAATTTAGGCCTTAAGTTGTGGATATCGTGAAATTAATGCATTAGACTGATCCGAATATAAATTTGGAAATTAACAAGAAGACGATAAACTAATGGAAAAATAATTATAGAAGTAATTAATTAAGTGTCTAATGTATGGAAAAGTGATGAAATATGATACGAGACTTAATTGCAAAAAATAGAAAGTTTTGGGACAAAAGTGTAAAATTGGCAAAATTGAGGGACTAAAGTAAAATTTTCCATATAAATACAAATTGGACAGATTTTTTATAAGGTTGGCCGGCCATACTTGAGGGAGAAACAACTTCAAACACTTATCCATTAATAATGCATGATTTTGATATAATTAAGTCATAATTAAAGGTGTAAACCCATATGTTGGAAATTATCTTAATTACTCTTCTTTTCTTCCTTTCTTTTTCATTTTAAACTTAAATTTTCTGAAAAAACTAGTCATGCACATTCCTAACTCCATCTCCATAGCTAAAGCTTCATTTGAAAGTCTAAGAAAATAGTGGTTATGCACTTAGGGACCAACAAAAACCTGAAGAGAGAAAAAAGAAGGGAAGAAAAAACTTGAAAATAAGGGAGAGAAATCTCATAAGGGTGATCACAGGAGGAGTCAAGTGAAAGTAAGTTGTTCCTTAACTTCTTCTTACTTCTATCTTGAGAAAAAGTGGTGTTAGAGCTTTTTAAGGGCTATATATTATGAGATATTATCTAAGAACTAAGAAAGGGTTAGAAGACTTTATGATGGTGAAAAAAATAGTTTATGAAGTATTTAAGGACTTTAAAAAATAATAATAAAAAAGAGTTTAAGTTAGGAAAGTTAAAAGGAGCCGAATAGACTAAGCTTCGGAGAAATGTGGTTGAGCTGTTACAGAGGACTGCATGCTAGCCTCACATGCTTTGCATAGATTTTTATAGCAAGAGGGAGGATAATCCCTTAATGGCAGAGTTTTGGCTAGAAAGACTAAAGAGAGTTTTTGATTAGTTACACTGCACTGAGGAGCAAAAGTACGAGTATGAGTACACAATATCTCTTCTGCATGAGAATGTATATGATTGGTGGTAGTCATTGTCACAGAGTTTTGAGGCACAAGAACCACTCACCTGAGAGTATTTCTTGGAAAAGTTTAAGGAGCAGTATATTCTATCAATTTATACAAATGATAAGAAGAGAGTTTTTGAGCTTGAAGTAGGGGAATATGCTAGTATTATAGTATGAGTAGGAGTTTACATATCTGTGCAAGTATGTTGGCGGGATCATATTTACAAAAGCTTACAAGTGTAGGCGATTCGAGGATGGGTTGAGAGATTCCATCATGTTACAGGTCTTAGCCTTATGTTTGATGGACTTCCTTAATTTGCTTGCATCTACCAGAACAGTGGAGAGAGTGTTAGCGTTCCAACAACTAGCACATGATAGGGGTTTCAGGAGGCCTATGCCATAGGCTAGTGTCATACCATCCAATAACAAGAGAACAAGATCTATTGATGGCATATTTCAGGTTGGAGTTCTAGTATATCTTCATCTTTCAAATGGGGACAACATGTGAGATCTATTACTTCTGCATCTAGTGCACCAACACTAGTGTCACATAGGTCACTACACCTTTACCTTTGTGTCAGCATTGTGGTTGTACACTTACTGACGAGTGTTGGTTAATGATAGAAGCTTGTTTGAGATGCTGCTCCAAAGGCCATCAGAGGAAAGATTGCCTTTTTTTACAATATGGCAGAAGTTTTTGGAGCACCGAGCTGATACAAACACAAGATTCTGGTTAGAGTAAAGGCCTAGGTTAAGGACAGAGTAGAAGAGGACGAGTAGGGCCTAGTCATGTAACACCCTCAAATACAATTAGTATTAAACTAATTATATAATGTTATGAAACCTTTCTTTTTGAAATTCGATTAAAATTAAACTTTCCTTTAAAACGCTTTATTTGCATAATAACCATGATAACTATTTTAAAATTTATACAAAGAGAAGTAAAAAATAAATCAAATTGACTATTTTATTTCATTAAAATATTGTATAGGCTTCACATAGCATCTAGTTTACAAATATTAACCCACAAAGGAAAAAAAACAAAACCATTATTAATACATGAAAACTTAAAACCAAAAAATCCCGGTGTTTCACCCACCTAACTGTATTTTATCATATGACTTTTCGATCGGGCTCTCCATCTCTATTAGTAACAATCTAGTCAATTACAATCAATGTATGAAAAACACTCACACACTGACCAACTCGTGTTTAAAGGTATACATATATAAACAACCATATGTGTATAATATCATATTATATTATCATCTTTTGTGTTTCATGCATAGAAACTCACATCTTTAAACTTACATATCTTTCTACCATATACACATATATTTTTAACATTTATTTCATAAAAATAATGCATAGAGATATACACTCATTGTGATCTTTACCTTTATATTCCTAATCGCATGCATACATAGCAAGTTGGTTCACATAATGACATATAATGTATTTACCACCATTTAAACGTTTATACTAACAAATGATATTCTTAGCATCCTATTTTGCATATAAACAATCATGAACAACATGAGTAATCAATTCATCTTATTCCATTAGTTTTTCTAATCATTTTTATTTTGTTTTGCCAAAACTCTAAGTCAGACTATCCTGATGCAGGTTGTGGAATAGAGATACTCTAAAAGCTTCAACCACTTTGTCCACTAATTATGAGTGTGCTCATCTGAGCTTCTCAAGTCAAGCTACTAACCACTTTGACTGAGTATAAATCAGGATCAATGATGCTCCTAGAGCTTCAACCACCTTGTTTTAACAATTGCATGGAACTGAAAAATAATAGCACTCTAATATGAGCTTTAACTACATTGTTCTCAAATAAATATATCCCACGATATTGTAACCCCCTCTATTCTATGTCAAGGCTAGATTAGAAAAAAAGGGCATTAAATAATATACCACTTTTCCTTCTTGTTTTCATTATCAATACCATGCTCTTAAACATTTATATTCATGAACACCTGATATCGTATCCCAAATCATTTTTTATTTTCAATATGTTAATCGCATATAATTATTCCCATACTAGGTTTCTTACAATCATTATTCATCACTTGTTCTTATTTCCTTTTGTTATATTTTTGTATCATGTATTCAATTATTACATACATTCTTTTGATCATGTAGAGCATTAATTGATATCATTTATGAGTAAATATTCATGGAATCATGTGTTTTATACGTATAATATATCATTAAGCATACATATGCATAGCCATCAAACTACATTGTTAAAAAAACAACATATGATAAATAAAACAAACTTCACAAGCATAAACTATATGTTTACGACCATGAAGTTTCCATTCATAGGTACGTTGACCCATGAACCAAATCATGAATGTGATAGTGAATATTTTTGTTTATTAAGTGCACATTTTTTATGAGTATGAAGAAACAATCACGGATGTGACTTTGTGTCATAGACGTGAATCAAATGGTGACTCAAGCCGTGAAAGGCTTTGCTTTATATGAACTTCTTTCTAGACATGATTCACGACTATGAAACCCCTATCACATGAGTGAATCTTGGTTTTCCAGCATTTATCAACACCATAACGGAGCAATCTGACAAAATGCATGCAAAAGCTTTAAGATTGATCAATGTCAATCACTCCTATCAATATTCCAGTCACACATCATGCTAGCAACATGCCTCTAACTTCATAAAACACATTTTAATAATAATCATTCCAAAACCATACTAAAATTCATTAACATCTAAACTTAACATTTATGACCTTCTAACATATCATCACAAATCAATGACATTTAACACTCATATCACTCAAAACCAATATTTAACATGTTTCAAGAAATGTATATATGGATTTCAATATACATATGTACTAACCTTTAACCATGGATCTTCTATAAACTCTTCAAGATCCATCCTAGCTTATTCTCCCCTCTTTATGCTTGTTACTCTTGAACTCCACCATCTTCAAGCCCACAAAAATTTGAAGAAACATTCCTCTCAAGCTTATTTTTTCCTTTCTTATATTTAAGCTCACATCACTCAAGAACACACTACCCTTATCTTTGTTTTCATGTTTTTTTTCCTAGCTTGATCTATGAAACTTCCATGGTAAATGAAAGAGAGAAGGAAGAAGAAGGTGAAAGAGGAAATGGTAGTGTTTAGAAGGATAAGGGGTGCTAGGGAGCAGGTAAGAGTAGAAGAAAGAGGCATGAGAGAGAAAGAAAAATGTGGCTCAAGCTCACCAACTCTATTAACTATTGTTCACAGACGTGAATACCCCTGTCACAACTATGACAAACCTTTCATAAGAATGATGCTAATCCTTAACATTCACGATCGTGACACCTTATTCACATGAGTGGATCTTTCTAAAACTCTACCATTTTGAAAATTCAAGACTTTCACAGGCATGAAATCACCTTTGTCCATTTTTCCATCCTTTTAAGCCTTAATCTATCCCACTCTCTCTTTTCAATCACCAACATATCTTATAGACCCTAATTACCAAGCGTTATAAGTTAGATCAGGTCATAAACAATTGAAAGACCAAAGGGTAGCCAAATTGCACCAACTAGAGCATATGCCATACAAGCTTAGAAGGATCAGGATGCACCCGATATGATAATGGGTAAATTTCTTCTATTTGGCTCTAACATTCATGCATTAATAGATCCAAGATTGACATATTCTTACATATGCAAACCTCCACCTAGTCGAAAGGGTTTAAAGCTAGGGGCTTTAGAATATGATATTCTAATGACTAACCCGTTAGGACACATTATAAGGGTTAGCAAAGTATTCAGGGGTTGTCCAGTCAAGATACAAAGCAGACGATTTTCTACAGATTTTATAGAGTTACAATTCCAAGAGTTCAATGTGATCTTAGGATGGATTGACTATCTCATCACGGAGTAGAATAGATTATGGAAAGAGACATATGATTATCAGAATTCTAGAAGAAGATAAGATAGTGGTGATGGGTGAGAATGGGATATTAGTGTTGAAGGCCATAAAACTCATTAGTAAGGGATACAAAGCTTATTTAGTGTATGTGGTTGATACGAAGAAGAGTAGTACGAAGATAGCTAACATTAATATTGTTTGTGAGTTTCAAGATGTATTTCCAGATGAGCTGTTAGGGTTACCACCGGACTAAGAGATAGAGTTTGCTATCGATTTGGTACATGGAATTGCTTATATCTCCATTACCCTATACATAATGGCACTAATTGAGTTGAAAAAGCTGAATGTGCAGTTGTAAGATCTATTTGAGAATGGTTTTATAAAACCAGTGTTTCACCATAGGGTGCTCCAGTGCTATTTATGGAGAAGAAACATGACACTTTACGCCTCTATATAGATTTTAGATAACTTAAGAAGGTGACCATCAAGAATAAGTACCTGATGCCTAGAATTGATGATCTATTTGATCGGCTGAAAGGAGCAAGAGTGTTTTCCAAGATAGATCTCAGCTTGAGATACCATCAATTAAAGATCAAAAATTCAGACATACCTAAAACAACTTTTAGGACTTGTTATGGTCGCTATGAATTCCTGGTAATGCCATTTGGTTGAACAAATATACCGACTGCTTTTATGGATTTAATGAATTGAGTGTTCAGACCTTACCTATATCAATTTGTAGCGACATTTATTGATGACATCCTGCTGTATTTAAGAAATAAGCATGATTAATATCTTAGAGTAATCTTGCTTAGAGAGAAGCAATTGTATGCTAAACTGTTGAAGTATAAGTTTTGGCTAAATAAAGTTAGTTTCTTGTACCATATAATATCAACTAAGGGAATATGTGTAGATCCTAGGAAGATAAAAGGTATTCTCAATTGGAAGTTGCCTTGAATGTGACTAAAGTAAGAAATTTTATCTGGCTGACTAGCTACTATATGAGGTTTGTAAAGGGATTTTCTTCCATAACTACTCATTTGATACAATTGCAAAGAAAAGATGTCCATTTTGAACGGATAGACAAATGTCAAGCAAGCTTTGATCGACTAAAATCTACGTTGATAGAAGTATGAATTTTCACTCAACCCACTATTGGAAAAGATTTTGTGGTTTATATAACAATGTTTCACATAATAGTCTAGGTTGTTTATTGATGCAAGAAATGAAGGTTATTGCATATGCTTCTAGATAATTGAAACCACATGAGCTTAATTGTCCTATTCATGCCCTGGAGTTAGCTACTACAGTGTTTGCATAGAAGATTTGGCAACACTATTTGTAAGGTAAAAAAAATTACGTCTACACTGTTGACCAAACAATGAACCAAGAAGAAAGGGTTGAATTGGTTATGAAAATAAAAATTTCTTAACTTTAAATGCGGAATAAAATTAAATAGTAGGGATGAAGATATATCACACATGAGATTTATAGAGGTTCAGGTATTAACAAACCCTACTCCTATCCCCAATCTCAATTGGGAGTTTTACTAACACACTAAGTGTTACAATTGAGTTTTTACAAGCTCACTCCCAACTATGGTATTTTTCTCAATGGCTAACACCTAATCCAGAAATTTTCTTGTGTTTTAATGGCTCACACAATAAACTAATTCCTTGTGTTTTATGGCTCACACAATAAACCCTTACAAGTGTTTCCATCTTAACCCAATATACCCAAACTCATTTGAATAATAGATTTCAATGAAAACACTTACCAATCTATAATTGCTTAGAGATTATGAGCAATTAGGTTTTTACAAAGAATAAGGGTTTTGTTGAAAATAATTAATGCATAATGGCTACAACAAGATTAAAGAATCAAAGTAATTGTATTCTTCTTCTTAGGATTCATAAATGACTTGCATTTGTATTTTCTCAGCGAATTATAGCCATTTGGGTGCATTTAATGCGAAAATAGCCATTGAACCAACTCTTAACTTCGCGTCTGACATGTTTCTTTGTCCTCATTCATGGGCGTGACTATATTTGTCACAGTCATGAATGTTCTTCCAAGTTGTGGTCCAAGTGGTGATTCTGGCCGTGAAGCTTTCTGAAAGAACTTGAAGTGTTTGATCACGGGTGTGACTTTATACTTTCATAGGCATGAACATTCTTCCAAGTCGTGGTTTAAGTGTGACTCTGGCTGTGAAACTCTCTAGAAGAACTTGACATGTTATTTCACAGGTGTGACTGATTTGATTATTTATGGTTGGTATGATCCTTCATGGTCGTGAATTTTAAATGTTGGAGAGTTGGTGCTAAGCTATATCACGGTCGTGACATAAGTAATCACGGGCGTGAACATGCTATTTCTTCTTATTTTGATTTTCAAAGGCTGTCTTTCATTCTTGAATCATATTTTATTCAAGATATATCCTGTTCAACAAACTTAGAACACAAGCATTGTTAAATACAATATTGCTATTTTATTTGTTATCATCGAAATGACAAAAATACCCCTCAAGGTTCAACAATCTCCCCATTTTTAATGATGACAAATAATCTAGCAATATGTGCTTTTGAGAAGTTTCCCCCTCAAAAGATGCTTAAGAAAAAATAATAGAGTGCAAGAATTGAACGACGTATAGCATGGATCTTTGCTAACTAGTTAATTATATTCAAAGTACATGTTAGGTATATCAAAGTTGTTTGCTTAACTAGTTAAGTATATGCAAAGTATATGTGAAGTATATCAAAGTTGTTTGCTTAACTAGTTAAGTATATGCAAAGTATATGTGAAGTATATCAAAGTTGTTTATTTAACTAGTTAAGTATATGCAAAGTATATGTGAAGTATATCAAAGTTGTTTGCTTAACTAGTTAAGTATATGCAAAGTATATGTTATACAACACATTTGCCTTTTGCTACACATTTGCACATATTGCTAGGTTCTCCCCCTTTTGTCATCAACAAAAACAAACCATAAAAATGATAATGAGATAATTATATTAAAAAAAGGAGAAGGATTACAAAGTTTAAAAATATAAATTTAAAGTCCTGCACCCTTAAGAATAAAAAACTAGTAAAAAACATACATGAGAAAAACTAGGACTCTAATTAGGCTTCAAGCCTGACAGACCATCTTTAAGGCGTACTACCTCCGCCTTGAGGCTATCCATACGAGATTCCATGAAGTCTTATCTCATCGATGGAAGCCTGCAATAGGTTAAAGCGAGGTGCTAAAAGATCAACAACCTGCTGCGCCAAGCTAGGTGTGGTAGAAGCCGATGATTGACCAATCTCTTACTCAACCTCTGGGGTCGTTGTTTCAACTCGGACTCATTTTCGTTGCTGGATACCCTGGATGTCAGCTTTGAAATCGTCATAATCTTGGTCTTTCCAATCAATTTCACCTGCTGGAGTGGTGAAACAGTAATAGTGTAACACTCCTTTACCCTACTAATAGTAGCAAAACAAGGGAGTGCTACCTTACTCTTGATTTCCTGTCTAACTTGCTTATACAATCATTTTTTTTATTCTTATTTTAAAATATCTGAATATAAATTCAAATTATAGTCTCCCATTTTTTTAAAATATACATATTTTTTATACCAATTTATATAATTCATCCATAATAAACCATTTCATTTTCTAAAAGATTACATACAAAGTTCTACTAATTAATATTTTATTTACAGACCCAAAAAATGAGTATCACACAATATGAAAATAAAACTTGCTAATATGTTTTACAAAAGTTAATATATTGGAACAAAAAGATTTTCAAATGTTGTTATCCACTATCTGGTGTTTTTCTCTTTCCGGCAGCTTCATCCTTTATTTACTAACTACTTTAGTACCTAAGCGTGGAAAAACCCACACGCGCTAAGCTACTAGCTTAGTGGTGCTTTATATGACAAAAGATTAATATGCAATTTATAAAATCTCTCACATTCATACATTTAAAATGAAATAAAAGGAATATCACAAATTTATCAGCAATAAATTAATTTGCTAGTTAATTGCTAGTACACAAATTTCTTTTGCATATGATAATTATGTTAAATGCTAATATTATTGCATAATATCATTTTTAACCATAGCTAGTGTTCTTATTATTGATATCACTATATTTTACTCATTTTATTATTCAATGATTATTCCCAACAAGTAAATTTTATCATATCTTATTTTGTCTTGTTTAATCAAATTTATGCCCAACACCAATAACTAAAACTATTAGATAGGATACGGGGCATTATCTGCCAGAAAATCTTAACTCGGTGCATGACACCTACATAAATAAATTCGGCACAATGTGGTGCCTACATATATCAACTCGGCACATTTAGTGTCTACATAAATCAGCTCGGCACATATTGTGCCTACATAAATCAACTCGGTGTTTTACGCCTACATATAAAAAAAACTCTGTCTTTCCTACCCCTTATTGGCATGCCAATCTATCCTTTACTCTAGTTCCCAGCTAGATGTTTTAGGGCTTAATTATTTCATCTCAATTTATTCAAGTAATCTCTTAAAATTCCATTATGATCAAAATATACACCAAACAATTATTTTATAGTTTTATTTTCTCGATAATTTTTTTTTATGGACTTAATGGCTTATATCACATAATAATCACTCATTTCAATATCATTCATCCCATATCATAAGGCCCAAATCAATTTACATGTAAAACTCTCACTTTTTCAACAGCCCTATTCTGGACAGATTTTGAACTCTATTTTGGGTCTCAATTTTGACCCTTTTATTGGTCGAATTTAATTAAGTGGTCTTATGATAAATTTTATCTACAGATATTATATTTAATTTTCATTTTTAATCAACTAATTATGATCTCTGTAGACAAAGTTATGATTGATTGAGTACTGACTGCTAAGCTAAAATCTGCCCAGGAAATTCCGAGGCAGATTTCAAGTCTCATATTTATATTAATTTTTAACATAGTTTCATTCATAATTAGATCTCATGTCCTTCATGAAAGTTTTGGATATTTGTCTTAAGTTTCTAAAAAATCAAAGAACAATGAAGTTATTTTTCCAGAACTTAAGTTATAGAATTTTTAATGCATGCTGCTCCATGATAAAATTTCCAACAACACATATAACAACACAACCACTCATTTAATCATGCAATTAACATAAAATTTAACAATAAAATCAACATATTAAATTTTTGTCATACAAGCACATACCTTATTAATCTCTTCTCCCTTTCCTAGACTTTTTGCTTTCCTTTCTCTTCCTCAAGCTTGCTTCTACCTTTGTCCTTGGTTTGCCCTAAAACCATTAAACATATCTCATATCATCAAACTAGTTTCTCTTTGTTTCAACCCACCATCACCTAGACAGCCCCTTCTTCCTCATTTCTATCCTTAATTATCATCACTTTAATCTCAATTAATAAATAAAATAAGAGAATTGAAGAAGAAACTGACCTTGACAAAAAAAATTTCTTTCTTTATTTCTTATTTCTCTTCCTTTCTTCTACCTTTCAAATTGATTTTCCTTCACTCTCTTGAGTTTTCTGTCACTTGGATTGTTCTTTCCTCTCTTTTACTAGCTAAAATTGGAACAACAATGGTGGAGACTTGGTGGAGAAGGTGGTCGGCTATGGAATGTGAGAAAGAGGAGATATTTTTGTTACGTTTAATGCCTCATTAATGAAGAAACTTCTAGGCTAATGACAAGGATTAAAAGATAAGGTTCATTAATACCTCATTAATGAAGAGAATTCTAGAATTGGGTGAGTAGGCATATGATTCATCAATATTAATTAATTCTCATTAATGTATAAGATGAATATTAGGTTAATATTCATTAATATAAAAAAAATCTAGATTTGTTTCCTATTGGTCAATTTGATTAATTAATCATAATAAATTTTTAATCTTTAAATAATACATCATTTAACTCATAATCTCCTCTTTGTACAAAATAATCCCAAACCATTCCATAAATCCTCATTTAATCAAAAGAGTGATTTTATTTCAACTAATTCTAGCACTAAACTTTTAAATTTTCAATTAATAATGTCTTTAATAAATCTCTCTTAAATATTATTATTTTTCTATACATCCGGATTTAGACTTCGATCGATCCGGTGTACCTGACTCGGTCACATGCGATCAGTTTCTAAATGACCGGGCGTTACAAATAAACATTATTCTCGTAAATTAAGTGAACAGCTGCTCTCATCTTTATAACAAATTTGACATCTAGCCACTCTCGAGGATGTGTTGGAATGAGGTTGAAAATGTGCTCATCGAGCTTGAGATACCTGAGCTCAATTGCAAGGTGAGTCACATACCCACCAATTAAGATATCTTTCGATGGCTTTATTGCAATTGAGAGAAGATGATTTGCAAACCAGCGAGACAAAGCCACGGTTAGACCTCTTCGTGCCATCTCCAGTAGGAAAAGCTCTGATTTTTGGATTGCCCCGTTGCTATATCCTTTGGCAAAGATACTATAGGTAAGAAACCTGGGTAAATATTTATGCACGAGAGACCGAAGATGGGTGCTCTTTATCTTCTTCACGTCCCAGCTACAATCCAACCCAAAATGAGTCCATGCCGGATTGGCATAGAATTCCACTTCACTCTCATTGAGAATGCCATCTAAAGAAAGCTTGAAGATAGTGCCAAACTCCGCTACTGTGAGAGTGTTCAGATGCTTATAGAGTTGGTATTTGATTTTTCCAGTGGGAGAGACTTGCAAAATGCTAAGGAACTCGAGAGTTGGTTCCCTTAACATTGGTCGATGAATGTCTACAAATTCCTTGATGTGACAAGCTTGCAATTGTTCTGTCATGCTTGTCTCAAGACTGAGAGTCCTGACAGCACTCCACTTGAAGGAACGAGATAAAAGTAAGGGCCTTTTCTTAAGAACAACATATCTCATATGACAATGCTCCGGAATAATATTGAGAAGGTAGTTCGTATGGTGTCTCGGAGCATGGGATTTCCTCCTTGTGCCTTTTGATGAGACGGGTTCCATTGATAATCTCAAAAAGGGATTTTGGAGAGTGATTTTCTGACCAAGGTTTTGAGAGCAACCTTGAGATTGTTATGATTCTTAAAAAAGGAGTTTTGAAGGATTTTATAAATGGAAAAGGATATGAGGAGGCCGGATTTTGTGAGAAATAATGAATGAGAGCTTTAATTGAGAGAATTTTTCAAGTTGAAAGTGAGAAAATGGTAGAATCCTATTTTATAGTTGACAGATTCACGACCGTGAATAGTCCATCATGGGTGTGAAGAGTCGTGGTCACAGTTTATTGAAGAGGCACTCTACCCATGATAAAGGATACAAATTGGTTCATAGTCGTGACATTAAATAGTCACATGCGTTACTTATGAATTTTTCGGTGGTGACAAGAGGAGTCATAGTCGTGAAGTGCAATCTTCACTACTTCTGACCGTAAGGCAATGCGTGAAACAAAGCGTGAATGGTTCTATACTTATTTGATGTTAATGTTCACGATCGTGAAAAGTGTCATGAGCATGAATGAAGAGTTTCATGGGAGTGGAAGAAAAGATTTAAGGGCGTGATACATAGTCTTCACTACCTTTAGCCATGATAGAATGTCGTGAAGCTAGGCATGAAAAATACAGGAACCTTTGGCGATTATCATCAAAGTCGGGAATATATGTCATGGGCGTGCATTTCCTTAAATCTTCAATAAATAAAACTAAGTCTAAAGTAAGACTAAAGATTTCTAAGATTGCTTATATGCCTTAAAACATATATTCCTATCATGTTAACCACTTCATACCTTAAAAGATTAGACAATAAAAAACAACATATGAAGGAAATTAACATTCAAGGTTTGACAATTTTGACAATCATGCTTAAGATAAGGTTAATCCATCAAGCATATAAAAGCTTTCTTCTTATGAAGTTAAATCTTTCTTCATTAAGAGACTTTGTGAAAATATTTGCCAATTGATTGTTTGTATCGATAAATTCTAATTCAACATCTTCATATTGAACATGATCTCTAAGAAAATGATGTCTTATATCAATATGCTTGCTTCTAGAGTGTTGAATGAGATTCTTAGATAGGCTTATGACACTTGTATTTTCATATTTGATAGGTATATGGTCCAAACTATGACCATAATCCTCAAGTTGTTGTATTATCCATAAGATTTGAGTACAACAACATTCTGCTGCCACATATTCCGCTTCAGTGGTAGAAAGAGCAAACGAAACTTGTTTCTTGCTAAACCAAGAAATTAAGCCTTCACCAATAAAGTGACAAGTGCTTGAAGTACTCTTTCTATCCAAAAGACTACCGGCATAGTCTGCTTCTGAATATCCTATGATATGAAAGGATGAATTTCTAGGATACCATAAACTTAAATGCAATGTGCCATTTAAATATTTTAAAATTCTTTTCATAGCATTCAAATATGATTTTTTAGGACATGATTGAAATCTAGCACATAAGCATACACTATACATTATATCGGGCTTAGAGGCAGTAAGATATAAGAGTGATCCGATCATACATCTATAGAGCTTTTCATTAATGCTCTTACCCTTTTCGTCTTTGTCTAATTTTGTTGATGTGCTCATTAAAGTCTTGGCATTTTTGCATCATTCCATTGCAAATTTCTTGATTAAGTCTTTGGCATACTTGGATTGGTTGATGAATATGCCCTCATTGATTTGTTTTATTTATAGACCAAGGAAGAACTTAAGCTCACCCATCATATTCATTTCAAATTCTCTAGTCATACACTTAGAAAATTCTTGGCAAAGCATTTCATTAGTAGGCCTAAATATGATGTCATCAATATAAATTTCAACAATTAGAATATCATGCTTATGTTTTTTAGTAAATAATGTTGCGTCAACATTTCCCTTTGAAAAATTATTTTCTAAAAGCAAAAAGCTTAGTCTTTCATACCAAGCTCTTGGAGCTTGTTTCAAACCATACAAGGCTTTTGAAAGTTTAAAAACATGATTAGGCAAATTATGGCTTCCAAAACCCGGTGGTTGTTCTACATAAAATTCTTCTTCTATAAAACCATTTAAGAAAACACTTTTGACATCCATTTGAAAGAGTTTAAAATTCATATGCCATGCAAATGCTAAAAGAATTCTTATGGCTTCTAATCTAGCTACCAGAGCATAGGTCTCATTATAATCTATTCCTTCTTCTTGATTATAACCCTTTGCAACTAACCTAGCCTTATTCCTAGTTATTGAACCTTGTTCATCTAGTTTATTTCTAAATACTCATTTGCTACCAATGATTTGATGCTCTTTGGGTCTAGGAACTAAGGTCCACACCTTACTTCTCTCAAATTGCTTGAGTTCCTCTTGCGTAGCAATCACCCAATATTCATCATTAAGAGCCTCATCAATAATTTTAGGGTCAATTTGAGAGACAAAAGCAAGGTTAGAATCTAAAAGTTTGAGATGAGATCTAGTGCTTACACCTTTAGTAGGATCACCAATGATTTGATCCTTGGGGTGATCTTTTGTCACTTTCCATTCCTTTGGAAACTCTTGTTTGTCTTGCTCTTGAGCTTGAGGTAGAGAGACATCTTAATATGGGTTTTCTTGATCATTTTGATCTTTCTCATAATCAAGATCAAGATTTTCTATTGTACCTACGATATCATCAAGAGCACTACCTTTCACAAGATTAAGCTTACTATATTCATCAAAGACAACATGCATAGATTCTTCAACAACTAATGACCTTTTATTAAAGACTCTCTAAACTTTGCTAGAGGTGGAGTATCCTAAAAAGATACCTTCATCGGATTTAGAGCCAAATTTTCCAAGGTTATCCTTGGTATTTAATATGAAACACTTGCATCCAAATACTCTAAAGTATGATATCATAGGTTTTCTTCCGTTCCATAACTCACAAGAATTTTTTCTAAGAGTGGTGTTTTGAAAACTTGATTTGAAATATAACATACAGTATTAGTGGCTTCAGCCCAAAAGTAGGTTGGTAACCCATACTCATTGAGCATTGTTCGAGCCATTTCAATTAAAGTTTGATTTTTCCTTTCGACTACTCCATTTTGTTGAGGCGTCTTAGGAGATGAGAAATTTTGTGAAATACCATGCTCTAGACAAAAGTTTTCAAAGTTTTCATTTTCAAATTCTTTGCCATGATCGCTACTTATTTTTGAAATAAAATAACCTTTTCGTTTTGAACTCTTTTAGCAAAGTTTTTAAAAGATTCAAAAGCATCACTCTTTTTAACTAAGAAAATTACTCTAGTGAATCTAGAGTAATCATCGATGATGACAAAAGCATAGTGTTTACCTCATAAGCTTGCAACTCTGGTAGGTCCAAAAAGCTCTAAATGCAAAAGTTGTAAAGGCTTTGAGGTACTTACTATATTTTTGGATTTGAAGGAGGACTTGTGTTGTTTTCCTCTTTGGTAATGTTCATATGTCTTATCTTTTTCAAATTTGACTTTTGGTAGTCCACTTACTAGGTCTCCTTTGTTATGGCTTTGAATTAAATCCATGCTTGCATGACTAAGCCTTCTATGCCACAACCAAGATTCATCACTAGTAGTCATAAGACACTTAGAGGAAATGTTAGATATTTTGTGTAAGTTTATTATGTAAGTTTTGACATCTGTACTTCCTTTGAACATCTCTTGGCCACTAAAGATTACTTGGTTTCCCTTATCACATAATTGAATTACACTCAACAAGTTATGTTTCAAACCATCAACAAGTAAAACATCTTCAATGAAAGTATTATTATTAATACCAATGGAGCCAATGCCAATTACCTTACCCTTAGCATTGTTTACAAAGGTTACCTTGCCACCATCAATGCTTTTAATGTCATTGAATAGCTCTTTGTTTCCGGTCATATGCCTTGAGCATCCACTATCCATAAGCCAAACATTTTCTTTTATAGTGGACTTGAGGCATACCTATAAAATTACAATTTAAGTATTGTTTTTAGGTACCCGAATGAACTTGTGTCCTTGGGGGTTAGCACATGAAGGTTCCCAAAGAGCCTTCCTTATCCAACAATGTTTATTGATATGACCAATTTTCATAAAATAATTACATTGTTTAGCTCTAAACATATTTTTTGGTTTTACCATGCTTTTAGGTCTCATTATCCTATTAGATGATGTTTGTGAGCAGTGACATGCATATGCATGATGAATCGGTTATTTCCTAGGTGCATGCCTCGTATACATAAAAGCATGATTGGCCTTTTGAGGTTTCCCTTTTAGGCTAATCAACCCTTAACCATTCTTTTTATGAATAGAGGGTTTAATGTGTGTTGTGCACTTAGCCCTTAGGGCTATTACTTCTAATGTGGAGATATGTGGTGCACTAGACTTAACAAATGTGGTCTTGTGAGATGAAGATGATGTTCCATTAAATGCTAGACCATGTCTTATTAAAGGTGGTCTTTGGGACATTATGAGAGTATCTAAACTCTCATTTCCTTTATGAAATCTTGAAATGGAATTTCTAAGTTCTTCAACTTCATTTTTCAAAATATTATTCTCTTTAAGTAAGGATTTAGTTGAGGGTCTAGAGGAGTACTCATATAATGATTTTTAAAGATATTCATTAGAAGATTTAAGATCAAGATTTTCCTTTTGTAAAACTTCCATTTTGTTTTTCAAATTTAAAATATTGTTTTTGTAAGTATTGAATTTACATCTATATTTTTCTAATTCTAGGTTCAATACTTCTATTAGACTTTGTTCATCATCATCTTCACTATCACTATTATTATCACTACTACCATTATTAAATGACTATGAGTAAGAAGGACCTACCTCATCCTTGAAGTGATCCTCTAAAGCCATGAAGCATAGGTTGACCTCTTCACCTTCATTGTCATCTTTTTCACTTGAAGAGCTTTCGTCATCCCATATGGTTTTGTGACCTTTCTCCCCATTATCTTTGTTAAACCTTGAGGGGTATTTCCGTCATTTTAATGATAACAAATAAAATAGCAATATTGTATTTAACATACTTGTTTTCTAAGTCTATTAAACAGGGTATGGAATAAAATAGCAAGAATGGAGAATGGAAGATTAATCCTTGAAAGATAAAATTAAGGAAGTAGCATGTTCACGCCTGTGATCCTATGTGTCATGCCCGTGAAATAGCTAACCGTCACCAAAACCAACATTTGAAGTTCACGGCCATGAAGGAAGACAACAAACCATGGAATGCACATTTAAGTCACGCCTGTGAATTAAATGTCACGCCTGTGAACCTTCATGACAATTTCATCTAGAGAGCTTCATGACCAAAGTCACCACTTGGATCACGGCTGGGAAGTTTGTCACTCCAGTGAAGATGTATGTCACGCTCGTGACCCAATGTTTCAAAACCTTCCAGAGAGCTTCGCGACCAAGGTCACCACTTCAGTCACAGCTTGGAAGAACAATCACGTCCGTGACAAACATAGTCACGCCCGTGAAGGATGAAAGAGAAAAATGTCAGGCGCGATTATTTAGGTTGGTACAACGGCTAGTTGTGTATTAAATGCACTCTAACGGCTATAATTAGCCATGAGAGTATAAATGCAAGTCATTTATGCATTCAGTATAAGAGGATAGCAAATACTTTGAATCAAAATCTTATTACAAGCTATTTGTACATTTAATACTTTCATAATCAATATCTATTCTCTGTGAAAATCTTTTTGCTCATCATTTATTGAGCAATAAAGATTTGTAAGTGTTTCTCTCTGTAATCATTTATTACTCAAGTGAGTTTTGAGTATTTCTGGATTAAGAGTAGAAACTTGTAAGAGTTAGTTGTGTGAGCCTTTAAAACACAAGATAAAAGGTTGTTTGTGTGATCCTGCAAAAAAATACAAAGTAAAGGTTGTTTGTGTGAGCCTGTAAAACACAAGATAAAAGGTTGTTTGTGTGAGCCTGTAAAACACAAGAAATTGGTTATTGTGTGAGTCATTAAAACACAAGGGATTTCTGGGTTAGGTGTGAGCCATTGTGAGAAACACCATAGTTGGGAGTGAGCTTGTAAAACTCCATTGTAACACTTAGTGTGTTAGTGAAATTTCCAATTGTGATTGGGGAGAGGAGTAGGGTTTGTTAACACCCGAACCTCTATAAAAATCCTTGTGTCAAATTTCTCTATCCCTCCTAAAATTAATTTTTATTTCCGCACTTTAAAGTTTAATTTTTAAAACTCCAATTCAACCCCCCTTCTTGGCTTAATATCTGGGCAACAATCTTTTTGATATCTTTTCTTGTGTTTCTTGAGCTTTGGACATTCTGATTTGATGTGTCCTTTCTTCCCACACTCATAATATTTTACCTCCTCTTTATTCGTTTGAGAGTCATTTAAGGAGTGTTTGAGGTTTCTTTGTTTGAAGTTTTGAGAGTTATCAATTCTCTTTTCAATTATTCTTTTCAGTCTCCTTGAGAGCATGGTAATGTCCTCATTTGCATCATCACTCTTTTCTTCATCATCTTCAACTTCTTCTTGAGTTTTTGAAGTAGAGGCTTTGAGTGCTAGAGGCTTTCTTTTTTCTAGCTCAATTTCAAGTTCTCTATCTCTCTTTACCGCCATTTCGTGTATTAGAAGTTTGCCAATAAGCATATCAATATGCATGACACTCATGTCTTCGTTGGCTTCTTTTATACCAACAACTCTTGAACCATAGTCTTTGAGAGGAAGGCTTTTCAGAATTTTGTTGTTTACATCTTTCAAGCTCAAGTGTTTTTCAAGCTTTCTCATGTCGTTTATAATGGCTAGAAGACGGTTCGTCATATCAGCGATGGATTCATTGGATTTCATCTTAAAGAGTTCATATTCTGAAGTGAGAAGTTGAATCTTCTTGGATTTAACTTGCTTTGTTCCTTCATGATAATTCTCCAATGTCTTCCACATACTATATGTGGTAGGGCAGTGTTGGATTCTGCCACATTCTTTAATGGATAGAGAGCTTACGAGAATTGTCATTGTCTTTTTATTTTTGAAGTTTGCTCTACATTGAGGCTCTGTCCAATCATCTCTTGAAAGGATTTCCTCTTCACCATCAACTCCTCTCCAGGTTAGTGGTGTCCATTCTTTTCGAACGTTATCCCAAACTTCAATTCCGTCAATATTGAGATATGTCTCCATTCGGAACTTCCAATGAGCGTAGTTTGCTCCATCAAAGCAAGACTTGAGACTTTGAAATCTTTCATTGGCCATTTCTTAATCTTTACTAGTGCTTTTTAGGCTTTGATGCTAGACTGGCTCTGATACCAATTGTTGCCCAAACAATGAACTAAGAAGGGGGGCTGAATTGTTTATGAAAATAAAAATTTCTTAACTTTAAATGCAGAATAAAATTAAATAGTAGGGATGAAGAGATATCACACTCGAGATTTATAGAGGTTTGGGTATTAACAAACCCTTCTCCTCTCCCCAATCTCAATTGGGAGTTTTACTAACACACTAAGTGTTACAATGGAGTTTTTACAAGCTCACTCCCAACTATGGTGTTTCTCTCAATGGCTAACACCTAACCCAGAAATTCCCTTGTGTTTTAATGGCTCACACAATAAACCAATTCCTTGTATTTTATGGCTCACACAATAAACCAATTCCTTGTGTTTTATGGCTCACACAATAAACCCTTACAAATGTTTCAATCTTAACCCAATATACCCAAACTCACTTGAGTAATATATTACAGTGAAAACACTCACCAACCTATAATTGCTTAGAAATTATGAGCAATTAGGTTTTCACAAAGAATAAAGATTTTTTTAAAAATAATTAATGCACATTGGCTACAACAAGATTAAAGATTCAAAGTAATTGTATTCTTTTTCTTAGGATTCATAAATGACTTGCATTTATACTTTCTTAGCGAATTATAGCCGTTTGGGTGCATTTAATGCGAAAATAGTCATTGAACAACCTCTTAACTTCACGCTTGACATGTTTCTCTATCCTCATTCACTGGCGTGACTATATTTGTCACGGTCGTGAATGTTCTTTCAAGTCGTGGTCCAAGTGGTGACTCTGACCGTGAAGCTTTCTAGAAGAACTTGAAGTGTTTGATCACGGGCGTGACTTTATACTTTCACAGGCATGAACATTCTTCCAAGCCATGGTTTAAGTGGTGACTATGGCGGTGAAGCTCTATGGAAGAACTTGACATGTTATTTCACGGGCTTGTCTTTCTTTCACAAGCGTGACTGATTTGATTATTCACAGTTGGTATGATCCTTCATGGCCGTGAACTTTAAATGTTGGAGAGTTGGCGCTAAGCTATATCATGGTAGTGACATAGGTAGTTACGGGCGTGAACATGCTATTTCTTCTTATTTTGATCTTTAAAGGTTGTCTTTCATTCTTGCATCATATTTTATTCAAGATATATCCTATTCAACAAACTTAGAACATAAGCATTGTTGAATACAATATTGCTATTTTATTTGTTAGCATCAAAACAATGGAAATACACCTCAAGGTTCAACATACACAGATCACAAGAGTCTGAAATACATTTTTCGATAGATGAGCTGAATTTTAGACAAAAAAGTTGGCTAGAGTTGATAAAAGAGGCTACCAGCGAAGTAAAACTAATGTCGTAGTCGATGTCTTAAGTCAAAAAATCTTAGCTAAGATGCGAACGCAATATACCCTGATGCAAAGAATCAATATGGCTTAAATGCAAGACATGAAGTTGATAGATATCTTCAAGGCAGTGAAAAAGAGGCCAGAATATTTAGTAGAAGGTGATGGCACTGTGTATTTCAAGAATAAAATATATGTGCCTAACTCATGTTGAACCTTGAAGGGTATTTCCATCATTTTGATGCTAACAAATAAAATAGCAATAATGTATTTAACATACTTGTTTTCTAAGTTTATTGAACAGGGTATGAAACATGATAGCAAGAATGGAGAATGGAAGACTAACCTTAAAAAGACAAAAAATGAAGAAATAACATGTTCACGCATGTGACCTTTTATGTCACGCCCGTGATGAAGCTTAATGCCAACTATCAAATATTTAAAGTTCACGGACATGAAGAATGATAATAACTGTGAATGATCATATCAGTCACGCCCGTAAAAGAAAGTCACGCCCATGAGAAAACATGTCAAATTCCTCCAGAGAGCTTCACGGCCAAAGTCACCACTTGGACCACGACTAGGAAGGATGTTCACACCTGTGAAATAATAATGTCAATCCTTCCAGAATGCTTCACGACCGTAGTCACCACTCAAGTCACGGCTTAGAAGAACATTCACTATCGTGACACTCATATTTACGATCGTGAAAGAGGAAAGAGAAATATGTCAGGCGCGAAATTAAGAGTTAGTGCAACAGCTATTTTCGCATTAAATGCATCCAAACAGCTATAATTTGCCATGTAAGTATAAATGCAAGTCATTTATGAATCCATAATAAGAGAATAGCTAATACTTCGAATCAAAATCTTATTGTAGCCATTTGTGCATTTAATGCTTTCAAAACAAACAATAATTCTCAGTAAAAAATCTTTTTGCTCATTATTTTCTGAGCATTATAGATTTGTGAATGTTTCTCTTTGTAATCTACTACTCAAGTGAGTTTGGATATATTGGGTTAAGAGTAGAACACTTGTAAGGGTTATTTGTGTGAGCCTTTAAAATACAAGGAATTGGTTTATTGTGTGAGCCATTAAAACACAAGGCATTTCTGAGTTAGGTGTGATCTATTGTTAGAAACACCATAATTGTGAGTGAGCTTGTAAAACCCCATTGTAACACTTAGTGTGTTAGTGGGTTGAATTGAGATTGGGGAGAGGAATAGGGTTTGTCAACACCCGAAGCTCTATAAAAATTCTTGTGTGATATCTTCCTATCCCTACTCAACTTAATTTTTCTTTCCGCACTTAAAAGTTAAGAAATTTTTTTTAATATCTAATTCAACCCTATTTCTTGGTTCAATATTTGGGCAACAAATCATAAGAGATGGTAATAAAATGAGATATCCTGAATGAAGCACATGAGACAATATATACAATGCATCCTGATGGTAATAAAATGTATCAAGATCTAAAGACTCACTATTGGTGGCCATGTATGAAGAAGGATATCATAAAATATGTTACAAGATGTTTGACGTGCCAACAAGTAAAAGGCAGAACACCAGTTGCTTGTAGGTTTGCTACAATTGATATCCATACCAAAGCCAAAATGGAAAAAAAAGTAACCATGGACTTTGTTTCAAGTTTATCCGTGACTGAAATGAAGTATGATATAGTCTGGGTAGTAGTGGATCGATTGATGAAGTCAACATATTTTCTACTTGTTAGAATGGACTATTCACTAAACAAGCTAGTCAAGATCTATGTGAATGAGATAGTAAGGTTACATCATGTACCAATGTCCATAATATCTAACAAATATCCCAAATTTACTTCTCAATTGGAAGAGCTTATAGCAGGCACTTAGTTTCAGTATGACATTTCATCCATAGACAAATGAATAATCAGAGCGAGTGATTCAGTTATTAGAAGACATGATGAGAAGCTGCATATTTGAGTTTGAGAAAAGCTAGGATAAATATTTGTCTCTTATGGAATTTTCTTATAACAACTATTAAACTAGCATTAACATGGCTTCTTATGAGAGTTTATATGGGAGAAAATATAGGACACTTGTATGCTGGATAGAGCTAAATGAGGAAAAGCTTATAAAGCCAGAGTTAGTTCAGTAGGCTGAAGAGAAATAAAAATTATAAAGTAAAGGTTACAAGCACTAGAGATCGACAAAAGTCATATGCTAATCTAAAAAGACAAAACATAGAATATGTGGTGGGTGACAGTATTTTTAAAGATATCAACATGGAAAAGGTGTTTAGATTTGGTAAAAAAAAGGAAGCTGAGTTCAAGATTTATTGGCCCATATAAAGTATTAGAGAGGGTTATACCAATAGCTTATCTGTTAGCCCTACCGCTGAAGCTAGTAAGATTCATAATAATTTTATGTATCTATATTAAGAAGATACATATCAAATTCATCTCATATCATACCAATTAAAAGTATAGAAGTTCAACCTGATCTAACATATGAAGAAGAGTTTGTAGCTATCCTTTCTCGAGAAATGAAGTGTTGTGGAATAGGAAAATTTTGATAGTAAAAGTGCTATAGCGAAATCATTTGACGGAATAAGCAACCTGGGAGAGCGAGGAGGTGATGAAAAGACAGTATCCCCAATTTTTCAATGTCGAGTAAGCAAGTTAATTTTGATGGTGAAATTTATTGAAGGGGAGAGAATATCACATCTACTCACTTAAGTGTCTAGTGTATGGAAAAGTGATGAAATATGAAAAGGGACTTAATTTCAAAAGATAGAAAGTTTGGGAGCATAAGTGTTAAATTTGTAAAATTGAAGGACTAAAGTGAAATTTGCCAAATAAAATACAAATTAGATAGATTTTTGATAAGGTTGGCTGACCATAATTGAGGGAAAAATAATCTTCAAACATAATGCATGATTTTGATATAATTAAGCCATAATTAAAGGTGCAGACCTATATGTTGGAAATTATCTTAATTATTCTTCTTTTCTTCCTCATTTTAAACTTAAATTTTTTGAAAAAATTAGCCATGCACATTCTCAACTCCATCTCCATAGCTAAAGCTTCATTTGAGATAGAGAAAGTGAAAATAGTGGAAGAAATTGCAAGAAAATAGTGGTTTATGCACCTAGGGACCACGAGAGAAAAAAGAAAGGACAAAAGAGCTTGAAAATAAGAGAGAGAAATCTCACAAGGATGATCATGGAAAGAGTCAAGTGAAAGTAAGTTGTTCCTTAACTTCTTACTTTTATCTTGAGAAAAAGTGGTGTTAGAGCTTTTTAAGGGCTCTATATTATGATATGTGATCTAAGAAGTGAGAGAGGGTTAGAAGACTTTATGATGGTGGAAAAAATAGTTTATAAAGTATTTAAGGACTTATGATGTATATAAAGTTAAAAGGAGGCAAACATATGATATATATAAAGAGAGAGAGAGAGAGAGATTGCATTAGATTTATGATATAAGAATTTTTATTTATTTTAGGTGCACATTTAAAAGAAAAATATATACAAGATGTAAAGGTCTAAAGGCCAAAAGAGAATAAAAGAGGTTTGTGTATGCTTTAAGGCAATAAGTCATAAATTTATTATTTTGAGTTAGAAAAAAATAAAAATACGATTTGCATTAAAATATTGCTTAAATTGAATTAGCTTGTGTTAACATTGTATTTGTTGCTAAATATAATATAAATAAT
This sequence comes from Triadica sebifera, assembly GCA_023653625.1. Taxonomy (NCBI): domain Eukaryota; kingdom Viridiplantae; phylum Streptophyta; class Magnoliopsida; order Malpighiales; family Euphorbiaceae; genus Triadica; species Triadica sebifera. Next base: position 8,519,917 of record CM042898.1, on the reverse strand, counting down.
TTATTTGTCACATTAATTGCTCGGAATGAGTTTTAAATAGTCATAATGAGTTTAATAATAATATTGTTATTAAAATTATAAATAAATATATTTATAAAATGTATATGATAAGAGTCAAGTCATGTAAATTAGGTGGAATGGGTAATTATATGATAAAAAAAATTATTTGATACCATGTTTTAGTATTTGGTTTGGTTTGTATGATAATGAGTTTTGGTTGGATCATGAGTGTTGTTTGTATATTTTGGTATGTTGAATGTATGTATTATTGGTTTGATTAATTATATATTGAAAATGGAAAGGTATGAAAATATATAAAAATAAAATAAAATATACCGACCACAAATTTTTAGTATAGAATTTTCTAATATGATTTTCAAAAATAATGGAAAAAAATGATTACATTAAAGAATAATTTGATTAAGGAAAAATTGATTAAATATAAAATAATGCAAATAAGATATATGAGTCCATTAAATGTGTCTAACCTATGTTAAAGTGGATAGACAAGTTGGCATGTCAATTAGGGATGATGAGCTGTAGAGCCCATAGGCTATTGTGCCCATAGGCATTTAACTCTCATAGGCAATTTATTGCCCATTATTATGATATTTACTATCCAATATTATATGACGCTCATTCATATAGGCCAAATGCCCATTTATACTCTTTTTGTCTCTTTATATCTGGTTTCGGCATCTTGAGCATATAAATGAGAATAAAGAAAAAGAAATATAAGGGAAGTAAATTTATATGAAAGATAAGTGATATTATTAAGAAATGAATATTTGAGCATTTAAATGAAAATAATGGTTGAATAAAATATAAAAATATGGATCAAGTGAGAAAAGTAATAAAATAATATGTATATAATATACATAAAAATATTTATATGTGATTATGATTAATAAATTATTTATATGGTGAAATGATTGTTTTGTATATATGTAGAAATAATTTTTGTATATAGTTTTTTGCTTGTGTGTATGTTTACTTTATGGTTTGTTGTCTTTATGTATGCATCACTAAGCAAATTTGCTTAACATGAGAGATTTGTTATTTTCTCTCGCATAGCTTTAGAAACTGCTACTGAGTAAGAAGTTAGCTTATAAATAAAGGTAGAAACTAGTGGGGTCCTTAGCCGGTGAAGCAGTCGAGCAATCTATGTGTAAGTTATTTCTTTTTGTATTATTTGAGTTTTTATTTTGCATCTTAAATGAAAATAAAATAAGATCATGTAAATAATTTGTAAAGTATTTTATATAATTTATCTTTCGCATGGACATGAAATGAAAGAAGATTTTTCAAAAATTAATGATGATTTGAAATGTGATGGTGTTTAGTTTTTTTAAAAAAATTTTAAAAATTATTATCTAACTTAAACAAATTATTGAAAGGAGCTTTTTAGTATTATCTTACCTAATCGCTAGTTCAGTAGGGTGAGGAGATGTTACATGTACCTCTCGGTAATTGATTAAATTTTTAATTTTAGTTTGGTTTTGCACACCCATTGTTGGAGTAGGAAAAATGAAAAACAATAGAGATATTGACTTTTACCTTACATTTGGATAGAAGAAAAATATAAAGGAAAAGAAAATAAAGATGTAAAATAAAGTAATATTCTCACTTTACTCAGTTCGGGAACGAAAAAAAATAAAGAGTGGAAAAAAAATAAAACTTATTTTTCACCCTTAACTTTCTCTTAAAAATATAAAGAAAATATGGATATTGAAAAGAAATAATAAAACTACCTTTTTATCATTAGTTATTGTCTTTTGACTCAAAATAAAAAAGTCATTTTTTTCTTTTTTTTTTAATTTACTTTAATCCAAATTTGAGAAAAGAAAAAAAGAGAAAATAATTTTTTTTTTATTTCTCCAGCGACTATATGACATTGACAACTCATAATGCTTGTATGAATAATTTGAAAATGGACCCAACAAGTTAATTATTTATGACACATATAGTCTAATCAAATAATCAACTTTAGTTATTCTCTTTCGATTGCCAAAATATCTTTTGGACTGGTATGTCGTATCGCAACCAATCTCATCTCCTCCTTGCTAATTCAATTATTCAACCTTTTTTTTTTGTCTTCCTAATATACATTCAATATTTCCCTATTTAATTAGAGGACTTTTTAAAATTAACCTTAAAAAATTATAATTAAAAAATTAATCTCAAATGTTTTATTTTTAAAAAAGTAGTAATCTCTTTTAATGATATTTTCATAATATGAATAATACTCTGAATAAGAAGAAAAAAATGAAAAATATTAAATATTCCTCTTCTACTCCTTCTCCCTTTTGTGCAAAAAAAAATCCCACTATCTTGTAGAGATTCATCTTCAAAAATCGAAAATTTTTAACTGATTGCATATATTCAATTTTCCAAAATTCAATTTTCAGACTTTTCAATCTGTATTTTAATATTTTTGCTGTCGTTATTAAACTTCATAATTCAGGTAAGTATATTATGCAAATATGATATAGATAAATTTTAATCTATAATCTAAATGCAATACACTTTCTGCAGTTTAATCCATATATAGGTGTAAAGATTAATTTAGAACGTTTTGGATTATATACATATAATTTCTGCAGTTTTTTTTATTAAATCCAAAATGTGGATGTTTTCTCAACCCATGCCTCGCAACCATTTATTTATACAGTAGAGATGGGTCAGGATATTTTTGTTAAATGTATAATATTACTCTCGACCATTTATCCGTATGCTTGAGATAAGGTCGAGACTTATAATATTGACTTTATTGACTCATTGTTGTGAATATTATATATTCCTAATAATGCTTTATTATGTATTTATCAGTATTTATTGGTATTTCTTTTGTTTCAGTTATGGCTCCAAGTAATGTTTATTTTTGTTTTAGATGGATAATTGATAAAAGAATTGAAGGATGAGAATGACTTTTATAAATGATGCGAATGAAATGAGGATATCCAATGCATCCAAATGGATGACTCCGAATTGAACTACGAGATGTTTGGTATTAACCATAAAGAGCATATTTTGAGAGTGAGATTCTAAGCTCCATGCTTTAGAGGCAGGATGCCACCTTTTTTAATTGATGAGATTAGTCATCTTGAAGTTTTTTTTTTGAGACAGAGAGTCGAAAGATTGTTTGTTATATTTGGAGCTCATAGAAAAAGAGGCAATTGCGAAGGACCTAAAGATTTAAAGAATGATCAATTTGAACTTCGTGATGATCACTTCAAATGCAATATTATCGATGACAATGGTTCTGCACATGGAGAAGATATTGTTGCTTTTGTTCACTCACCAACGGATGATGGTTAAAATTTGGGTTGTACATGGTGTCTGGATCTTTCCGAACCGAACCGAAAATAGAGTAAAAAGATTCAGAACCGAATTAAATCATTAACTTTTTTTATTAGATCTGAACCGAATTGTACCGTTGACTTTAAATTTAATGGATATGAATCTTATAGTGATATTCGAACTGAGAACTATATTGAATTGCACTGAACTGTTTTGAAACTGAATTGTACCGAAAGAATCGATATTTAATTGTTTATAATTAAAAATAAAATAATTTATATAGTAATATAATATTTTTACAATTTTTTATACTTTTATTCTTAAACTTATAACTATATACACTTTATTCTCTAAACTGAAAATTATAAATTTATTAATTAGTTAATAAAATCAATATGATATTTATAATAACAATGAATTTTAAAATTTTAAAATTTTTAATATGTTAAAAATAATGCTATATGTTAAAATTTTTATTTAGGTAGTGTAGTTAATTGAATGGATGAACTTCATATAAGTTTAAGATAAGATAATCATTAACAAAATTAGCTATCTTTGTTATTAAGTAAATAAAAAAGTTATAAGATATTACTAATTTTCATTTTTTATTCTACTCTAATTTTTTACCACTATTAATATTTTTTAGCATTTATAATTTTCCTAATTATATTATGTAATAAATCTAAATTCATAATAAGTGTATTATAAATATATAATAAATCAATATAATAAATATAATAATATAATTTTTTATCAAAATAATTGTAATATATTAAACTTAATAATTGCAGACAAAATGTTTATTCTGGTGTCTTTAATCCATATTTACTTCTTTTTTTTTTCATTCTCTTAATTGTTTTAAGTTTGATATTGATAGTTATATATGAGTATGTGATATATTTTAAATATGAAAGTTTCTCAAAACATACATATATTCATCAAATATCAATGATAAATCATATTTTGAGTCATTGATATTTTAATTAGAAACCAATTATATATCACGTTATAGTTTATAGAGAAATTAATTTATAAAGAAAATTATGTAAAACGTTTATAATATTTGAGTGCATTTTCAATTTAATCTCATTCTAAAGAAACAAAATCACAAAAAATAAGATATTGAATTTTCTAAAATAAATTCTACATATTCCAATTCCATAATTACTCGAAAAAAATTTCATAGTATAAATACACTAATGTTAAATCAAATATCTAAATATTAATTATAAGTCTACCATAAAATATGAAGACACTTACTCTACATGTGTCCAATTTAATTATATACAATTTATTTTTCAATTTCTTATTAAAATATAAAATATGTTTTTTAACATATTAATTATTTTTTTCTATTAATTTGATTAATTCAACTAGAATCAATTTATCATATGATTTCATAGCAACTACTGATGTCATTTTTCTCAATAATATTATTAGATAATTGATAAAAAATAGTTCATATAAATAGTTATAGTGAATTAATTAAATAGTATTTAATCAATTGAACTCCAATTTAATCAACCTCAATTTATGAAAATTAAATCAAATTAATCAACTAAATCTCCAATTAGTTAATTAAAGTTTAATTTAAATTCAGTTAATTAATTGAACTTTAGTCAATTAATTTTTAATTTAATAAATTGAACCTAAATTTATGTCGATTTAAATAAATTAATCAATTAAAATCTAATTTAATCAATTAAAATTTAATTTAATCAATTTAAGTTCAATTAATCAACTGACATTGATTTCAATTAATCAACTGAGCTCTAATTTAATCAACTTTCTGCGCCCTTGTGAGGTGGATTATGCTCCGCCTCTTGACCATAAAGAACCTGAAAAACCACAACCAACTCTTAGGTCAAACAAGACACCTCCTGAAGGTTAGTTCGTAGTTTCTCTTTAAAAAGTTTTCATTTTATGATTTCGTTTATTTAACTACTTTATTCCTAGCGAACCCTTTAAAGAAATAACTATTAATTGAAATATTTCAATTAAAGATGAGCCCGCTAAAAAGATACCAAAGTTTCTTTTTTAGTGGTGAAATTGATATATTTTGGTCTTGATTAGTCATTTGATTGAGTATGTCATCATTGTGCCGCAAAAGGTGCCTCTGTGCAAAGGAAACCCTTTTCAAATCCTTGATTCTTGTTTGGAGAAAACTCAGGTTACTTATCCTCGTTTGGTGAACATCTTTTTTGAATTTGTTTTTGATTATATTATGCTTATCTAATAGAAAATTAAATGAAATTAAGAATCATTACTGATTTTATAACTTGATTTATTTGCTGTCTCTAACTCTTGTTCTATTTTTCTTTTGGTTAAGTTGGTAATCCATGTACTAGGGGTAACCTTGTTTCAAAACATTGTTGTGTGTTGCTAGTGCGTTTGAATTACATGTTCTCTACCACTTTTGTGGCTTTATGAATTTTTATTCACATAGCTTGTTCATTTCAATGAGTATGGACTAATTTTGCTTTTATTTTGAGGTGAATTCCTCAACATCTAGACTAAGCCAATTTCAATTTCACTAGCATTAGGAGAGTTTGAATTAAATGAAATTAAGAATCAATTTCACTAGCATTTGAATTACATGTTCTGTACCAATTTCAATTTCACATATGATATTTATATTCATTTATAATAAAATGATTTAGAAAAAAATAAGTTGAAATATACTACATGTTTTCACCAATGCAATAGATAAAGATGAGAAACACTGCAAAAGAAATTGTTTTTGTCTTAGATAAATTATGCTTAATGATTATATCAATTTAATTTTTATTTTGAAAAATCGAATTTGTAACCAGGAAGCCTTGATATCTTATGTTTTTTTTGTGGAAGTACTATGTGGCTTCTTACTTATGAAATATAGGTATATTAATTTATTGTTCAGATTTTTTTTTCTCTTTGAAATTTTCTTTTTTAGATATTGGCTTCTCATATTAACTAGAAATATTATTTTATCTTATTTTAAATCATTAATTTGTGGTAAAATTGAATACAATGTATCTATAGGTATTTTTTTTATTAGATTCATATTAAGAGTAGTTATGATGGTCATAGGGTGTGAATGGGTCTTATAGAGCAGTTGTTGCAATTCTTTGTGGAATGTATTTGTGAAGTCTAACATCCTTTAACTAGAGAAATAGGTATAAGCAGATTCAATGAACTTTTCTGATCTCTTAAAACCTTGATTGTTCTTTTTAAAGTTTGTATTTACAATTGTCATTTTTTTTTCATTTACTTAAAAAGAAGATAAAGAACTTGTTGCATTATGGGAAAAAATATCCATTTTATCAGTTTGGTCAAAAAAACCCGGATTCATGTATGCAGGAAAATAAATTAACCAAAAATTGGAGGTGAAGGTTTCCTTCTTTGTGTTATATTAATACCTGAATTTTGAGTATTATTTTTTGTTTCTCATGATTTGAGAGGTAGGGCTGTGAATTTTATGTTCAATGATCACGAATATGTGGAATATTGGTTATAAGAAGCAGAACATGTAAGATCACAGTGTTAAATACTTAAATTGTAGAATAGAGCTATCTTGATTACATTTTTCTATTTCTCAAAGATTACTACAAAACCTATATGATAATTCACAGAATTTGAACTTCCAACAAAATTTTTACCTTTTTTATTGTTTTTGTCAGCACTAAATCTTTCTGCAATTAATTACCTTTATAGGTATTAGGTTGTGAATACTTTCTGGTTTAATTTTAATTATGTCATTATTGCTGAAATTCTGTAAAATCACATAATTTTAATTTGTAATGGGAATTATTTAACTTGTTATGTATTTTAATGATGTTAATTAGATTTTTGCATAGAATTTGCCAACTCTTGTCACCTAATATCATAATTCTATTGGTAAATATAAATGCTAGTTTCATTTTTGCATATATGGATGGTGTAAAATAGCTTCATTCATGTAAAATAAAATTTGAATATAAATGGGGATTTTACCTTAACATATGAAATATAAATTCGGTAATGCATCTTAATATGCACGTACTGTCTTGGATATTTATTCTTGTAAACTTTTTAGGCACTTTGACATTTATGTATAATATTATGCGAAATTTTGAATTCTCCACTATTAATGTATTTAATATCAGTGTCTTATATTAAATATGAACTTATATTTTTAGACACAATGAAACCTCATAGCTTCTCTGGTTCTCTTCATTAACTAAAAGGAAAGAATCTGAAGCATCTACTGACGAAAATATTGGCATTTCACCTACTGCTCCTACAAATTTTTCAATCGGGTCAATAATAAAAGTAAATTTAACAGGTACTATTACTCTTCCATCTGCAAATAAAATATATAGGTCTAAAGTTTGGTAGCATTTTGAAAAAATGTATGATGCTAATGGAAATGAAATAGAGAGGGCTATATGTACATGATGTAGTAAAGATTATCAAAGAAAGAGCGAATTAGGTACTTCAGGATTATGGAAACATCTAACGGAAAATTGCAAGAAATATGCAAATAAAAAAGAATTAGTGGTTGCATATAAGAATAAGGATAAGTCACAAACAACTTTGAATTTTGTGGGGTCAGGTAGTGATAATGCTAGGTTAACTTGTTGGAAGATTGATCAAGAAGCTTGTAGAGAATGTTTTGTTAGAATGATTATCAAGAATGAACTGCCATTTATGTTTGTTGAACATGAAGGTTTTAAGGAATTTATTGCGGTCATTTGTCCTGAATTGAAAATTCCATATAGGGTCACCATTGCAAAAGATTGTTACTCTCTTTTTAGAATAATGATTCATGGGTTGGTTCTTTGGGAATATGTGGGAGCTCATACCAGACGAAGACGATTTGTTTTTTTTTTTTTTAATTTCAAATAGACATTAGAGCATAATTAGTGGGCTCAGGAATCACTACAAGGCAACTGATCACGGATACTGTGTGTGGTATATTTTCCAAAATGTCAAAGTAAATGTGAGGAAGAAAGGTGTGGTTCAACTTTTTGAAGAAAATGCAAATGCCTACAAATTTCAGAATTCAACTGGCTCTACAATGAACTTGGGATGAGATTTGAATTGGTTGTTAAATATCTTGATGAAGTAAGAATGGACATAAGTCAATGGGCAAGAGCTCATTTCTGTAGTACTCGATACAATATCATGACTACTAATAGGGAAAAATCTATAAACTTCATTTTAAGGGAACGAATAGCATATCCCATAGTTTCATAGTTGAAGGACATATAAGCGAAAGTATTTGAGTGGCTTGATAAGAGGACAAAATAATTACTTAATTTACAGCCCCTAAGGGATATCGCATTAACATCCAAGGTTAAAGCTATTATTAGAAAACAACACCAAGATATAATGAGGATGAACCCAATTTAGCTCAACAGGTTTGGGTTTGATGTGAGAGGGAAAAGTAATGAGATCGGGATTAATTTAGAAGATAAAACATGCTCATGTCACATATTTGACCTAGATAAGTTTTCTTGTGTGCATGCTTTGGCATATTGTCAGCTTGTCATAATTTATTTATATCAGTTGTGAAATAATTGATATTTTGTAGATAATATGTTTGTCACATATGTTGAATGAAACCACAAGCCAAATGGAACCTTGAAAGCATGGAACTGGTGGAAGTATTTCCCCCAAATGTCAAGAAGAAGAAAGGAAGACCTAAGACAAAAAGGCTTATTGTCATGAGAAAAGTTAGAAAATAGAAGATTACTTGCTCAAAAAGAACATATCACAAACATTCAACAAACACAATGTCGGGAGCGGACAAAATTAATTAGTCTCATTTTTTATGTCATATCCGCTAATTTAGACTAAAGTCACGCGAGTTGTTAAATCGACTCGTCGGTTTACTGAAATCTAAATTTGGACTTTTATCGAAAAATAATAAAAATAATGGTAATTAAGTGTGGAAAATATCTAATAAAGTGTTCAAAATATTTAAAGATGTTAAATTTCGGTAAAGGACTAAATTGCAAATTTTGAAAAGTTTAGGGGTCAATTTGCAATTTTTCAAAAATTGGAGGATTTAAGGAGATAATCATAAATTAAATGCATGAATTGGGACATAAAATGCATATGGAGGCCAGCCACACCAAGTGTCACATTTTAAGAAGTCAATTGACATACATGAATTAGAAATTAATGAATGTTTCTAGATTGATGCTTAGGTATCCCATAATTGATTAATTTTGTCTTCTTCCTCTTAATTGCCTCTCTTCTTCCTTATCACTTAAACATATAGAAGAATTTTATCTTTTCCTCAAACCAGCCCACGTTTCTTAAAGCATAGCAAACCAAGTGGCATACAACAATTACCCAAGTGATGTGCATGAATGAGGTATTAATTAAGGTTTCTAGAATGTGGCTTAAGTGTCCCCGATTTTAATGACTTTTGTCACTTTGTTCTTGATTGCTTCTTTCTCTTCCTTATCCATTTTTAATTGAGGAAAATTCTGTTCTCTCAAACCAGCCACGTTTTCCCTTCTTCCTCCATAGCTAAACCTTGATTCTAGTAAAAGAAAGTGAGAAAAAGAGAGAAAAAGCATGGAAACTTCCATTTTCATGCTCAATGTAGCTTAAGAGAGTAAGGAGAAAGAGAGATTAGAGTTTATGAAGTGTTAATAATCTGTTTATGAACTTTAGGAAATCAAAGTGACAAGGATCTAGCTCAAAGGAGCAAAGGAAAGGAGAAAGAAAAGTAAAGAGAAAGAAAAGAGAAAAAGAGAGGTTTGTGCATAATCTAAGGCAATAGCCTATTTTAATTTTGTTTTAATTGCATAATTTAATTATTTGGCATGTTTATGATTCTGAATTAATATTACTTGTGATGAAAAATATTGGGGATGCATGTTTGCTAGACTTAGGATTTAATTTGGTAAAAATTGAATGTGATTGGTTGGTATGTTCTTTGCTGGAAATTAATGAGCAGTGTACACTTAAACTATTATAACTTAATTTCTAGAACTTGGTTTTCGATGTTATTTGTTGGGTTTGAAAGATAAGACATAGGGCTATAACTTTCATTTAGAGCATAAAACCGGAATATGTCTGTAATATTCCAGAACATTTCATAACATTCGAACATAGAATCTGTCCAGAAATTCTGGGCAGAATTGTTAATAATGAGCAGTAAGTACTTAAACTGTTATAACTTGAGTTCTGGAGCTTGGATTTGTGTGTTCGTTGTTCTGTATGAAAGCTAAAACATAGGGCTACAATTGTTATTTAGACCATAATATCTGAATATATCTGTAATTATCCAGAAAAAAATTTATAATGTTTAGACTTAAAATCTGTCCAGAAAATTCTGGGCAGAATTATCAGTGACCAGTTAGTGTTAATATTATCATATCTTTTGCTATAGAACTCCATATTAAGTGATTCAAGTTGCATATTAAAGATAAGATCCATATCTAAAATATTTATGAAGATTATGTATTGTATTCAGAACGGAACAGGACCAAAATTAAGGTCCAAAACAGAGAACATAATCTGCCGGTGACAGGGCAGCATGTGAATTGAGAAATGAAATGAGTAAAATGATGAGAAATTTGTTATATTATGTAAATATTATTTTAATTAAGTGATTATGTGATTATTTTGTTATATTACATGCATGAAAAGTATTAAATTAATTGTTACGAATTTTAATAAAATTGTATAAGCCCTAGAACACCTAACTAGAACCAACTTAGGATAGTTTGGCATGCCAAATAGGGGGGAGTATGATGAAAATGATTAAATCCATTAATGGTATGATTATCTACGCCGGGTTTGGCAATGTTATCTACACCGGGTTTGGCACTGTTATTTATGCCGGGTATGACATTATTATCTACACCGAGTTTGGCACGGTTATCTACGCCGAGTTTGGCACTGTTATCTACGCCGGGTTTGGCACTTATATGCGCACATCATATTGCCCGGGTGGCACTCCTAAGTGCCTGGATGACAACTCCATTATTCGAGTCAGTGGTTCATAGGTGTCCTGGGCATAAATGAAAATATAATTAAGGAAGTTATGGAACATAAAAGAATTATTAAAAATAAAAATGGAATCATGAATTGTGGCATGGATAAACAGAAGATTTAGTGTTATACAATAAGGTGATAATAAAATAAATAAGAATGAGATAATATAATATAATTTGATGTCTATACATGTTAAAATACCATGATTTGCATGAGAATGATGATTTGATTATGTTAAACAAAATGAGATACAATAAATTGATGTTATGCATACTAGAATATTATGAAATGTATGTTTGCATGATTTGATCATAAAGTTTTATATGACAATGCATGTGACATTAAAAATAGTTTATTGCCTTATTTATATGCACCACTAAGCCAAGAGCTTAGCGTGGGAGTTTCTCTCACGCAGGTATAACAAAGAATAAATAGATAGTAGTAGATAAAGCTAACGGTGACCTGACCCAGTAAAGCAGCGTATGTCAACCATCATGGGTCACACATCAGTTGTATTTATGTTTTAAATTTTATTTTTTAAGTACTTGTAAAATAAACGGTACACTTTGTAAAGAAGATGTTATTAAAGAAAATGTATTTTTATCTTTGATGTTATGACTTTTCTTTTATGCTGCAAAGTAAATAAATGGTAAATAAAAAAAATGAATGATTTTCAGGTGTTCAAAATTTAATAAAGATATTTTAAACGATGAAGTCAGAGGTAGCACTCTCTCATCTGGGCACGAGCTGCTGGGTTGAGGGGGTGTTACAGTATTTGGTATCAGAGCGCCAGGTTGGTGTTTCTGGATTTTGGTATTAAAGCCTGGTTAGGGCAGTTTTGGAATTTTAAAATGATTTTCAAAAATATAATTTTGATATATGTGTACCCACAATTAAGTATTAAAGTTGCTGCTTACTGATTGGGGCCGTTATTTTATGATATAGGTATACTATGGCTTCAGGGTCACGACATATTGTGGCCGAATGAGGCAAAAGTAATGAGCCTACTGAAACACAGGTTTCATCGCGACCCAGTCATCGCCAAGCTACTGTATCTAGATCCAGTGCTAGCCTATCAAGATGGCAGTCTATTGCTGGCACAGGACAAACAGAGCTTATGAGGAACATGATGGATTTGCTACAAAGAGCATCACAACCAGCCTCATCAGGATTACAATTTGAAAGACTGAGGAAGTTAGGGGCACCCAATTTCTACGGTAAATGGGAAGATGACCCCTCAGTGGCAGAGTTTTGGCTAGAACGGGCAGAGAGAGTTTTTGATCAGCTGCATTGCACAAACAAGCATAAATATGAGTATGCAGTTTCTTTACTACAAGAGCATGCATATGACTGGTGGCGATCTGAATCACAGAGCACAGAGGCTCTTGACCCTATGACATGGGAGTTCTTTCTAGAGAAGTTTAAGGAGCACTATATTCCTCATATCTACACATATGACAAGAAAATAGAGTTTTTGATGCTAAAACAAGGAAACTTATCGGTAACAGAATATGAAAGAGAATTCACACATCTTTGCAAGTATGCTGGAGGCATTGTATCCACTGAGGCAGATAAGTGCCGATGATTTAAAGATGGATTGAGAGACCCAATCAAGCTACAAGTCTCAGCTCTACGTCTGATGAGTTTTCCTAGTTTGCTAGCATCTGCTAGAACAGTTGAGAGAGTTCTAGCCACACAACAGTCAACACAAGATAGAGGGTTCAAGAGGCCCATATCACAACCGAGTAGAGTACAGTCAAGTGGAAAAAGAGCTAGATCTTTCAGTGGTCGATTTCAGGCTGGGGGTTCCAATAGGCCTTCTTCCTTTAGGCGGGGACAACCCACGAAATCTGTTTCTTCGGCAGCTAGTGCACCGACACAGACACCATATAGATCTCTACCCCTACCAGAATGCCAACACTGTGGCCGTTCTCATCCCGGATAGTGTTGGTGGATGACAGGAGCGTGTTTTAGATGTGGCTCTAAAGACCATATGAGGAGAGATTGTCCCTTGTTACAGTATGACAGAGGTTCGGGGAGCACTGAGCTGATGTAGACACAGGCTTCTGGGCAAGGCAGAGGCCGAGGTCGAGGGCAAGGCAGAGGAGGCCGATCAGGGCCCAGTCAGTTTAGATCAGAGACAGTTGAGAGGCCAGAAGGTAGTAGAGCTGCCCCAACCAGGGCATATGCCATGCGAGGCCGAGAGGAGCAGGATGCACCAGATGTCTTTATTGGTAAATTCCTTCTCTTTAGCTCTGACATACATGCATTGATAGATCTGGGGTCGATGCATTCATACATATGCACACCACCACCAGGTCGAGAGGGTTTAGAACCATAGACTCTAGAATTTGAGATTATTGTGACTAACCCGTTAGGGCACAGTGTGAGGGTTAACAAGGTGTTTAGGGGTTGCCCAGTTGAAATTCAAGGAAGGCAATTCCCAGCAGACTTGATAGAATTACCATTCCATGAGTTCGATGTGATCTTGGGAATGGATTGGTTGGCTCGTTATGGAGTGGTAGTGGATTGTGGAAAAAGACAAATGATCATCAAAATTCCAGAACAAGATGAGATAGTGGTGATGGGTGAGGATAGAAGATACCCAGACCATGTGATATCAGTGTTGAAAGCCCAGAAACTCATCAATAAGGGATGTGAAACATACTTAGCGTATGTGGTTGATATGGAAAAAGCAAGTCTGAAGTTGGTGGATATTCCTACTGTTAGTGAGTTTACCGATGTGTTTCCAGATGAGTTGCCAGGGTTACCACCGGATAGAGAAATTGAATTTGCTATCGATTTGGTACCCGACACCACCCCTATTTCCATTACACCATATAAGATGGCACCAGCAGAGTTGAAAGAGCTGAAGGTACAGTTGCAGGAGTTGTTAGATAAGGGTTTTATACGACCTAGCGTGTCACCATGGGGTGCTCCAGTATTATTTGTCAAGAAGAAAGATGGCACTCTTCGTCTTTGCATCGATTACAGGCAGATTAATAAGGTGACAATTAAGAATAAATACCCGCTGCCTAGGATTGACAACTTATTTGACCAATTGAAGGGTGCAGCCATATTTTCAAAGATAGATCTTCGATCAGGGTATCATCAATTGAAGATAAAAGAGTCAGATGTACCTAAGACGGCATTTAGGACTCGTTACGGTCATTATGAGTTCCTGGTTATGCCCTTTGGATTGACGAATGCACCAGCAACTTTTATGGACCTGATGAACCGAGTGTTCAGGCCATACCTTGATAAATTTGTAGTAGTGTTTATTGATGACATTCTTGTCTACTCTAGAGACCGAGTAGAACATGATCAACATCTCAGAATAGTGCTGCAAACATTGAGGGAGAAGCAGTTGTATGTAAAGCTATCTAAATTTGAGTTTTGGCTTGAAGCAGTCAGTTTTCTAGGTCATGTAATTTCAGCAGAAGGTATTCAGGTTGATCCTAGTAAAATTGAGGCTATTCTTAATTGGAAACCACCACGAAATGTGAAAGAAGTGAGAAGTTTCCTCGGATTAGCCGGATATTATAGGAGGTTTGTGAAGGGATTTTCATCATTAGCGACTCCTTTGACATGAATGCTACGAAAAGAGGTCCGATTCGAGTGGACAGACAAGTGTCAAGCAAGTTTTGATCGGCTGAAGGCAAAGTTGACTGAAGCACCAGTCTTAACTCAGCCTATTCCAGGAAAAGATTTTGTTGTGTACAGTGATGCTAGTCATAATGGTTTAGGCTGTGTTCTTATGCAATAAGGAAAGGTGATTGCTTACGCCTCAAGACAACTTAAGCCTCACGAGCTTAACTATCCGACACATGATTTGGAGTTAGCTGCGATAGTTTTTGCTCTTAAGATCTGGAGACATTATCTGTATGGGAAAAAATGTTATATCTATACAGATCACAAAAGTCTTAAGTACCTTCCCTCACAAAAAGAGTGAATCTGAGACAACGAAGATGGTTAGAATTGATTAAAGATTATGACTGTGTGATCGACTACCAGCCAGGAAAAGCTAATGTGGTTGCAGATGCACTAAGTAGGAAGATTTTAGCTGAGATGCGAATACAATCTACTTTGATGCAGAGGATCAAAGATGCTCAAAAGCAAGATGAAAAGTTAGTAGAGATAGTCGAGGCAGTGAAAAAGGGAGAAAAGCCTGATTTTTCATTGACAGAGGATGGTACAGTGTACTTCAAGAATAGGATTTGCGTGCCTGGTGTAGAAAAAATTGAAGTCCGATATTTTAAAAGAAGCATATGAAACGGTATATACCATGCATCCAGGCGGGAACAAGATGTATCAAGATTTGAAAACTCAATATTGGTGGCCAGGGATGAAAAAGGATATCACTAAATATGTTGCTAAATGTCTAAGTTGTCAACAAGTGAAAGCAGAACACCAATTGCCCACAGGATTGCTGCAACCAATACCAATTCCAGAGTGAAAATGGGAAAGAATCACGATGGATTTTGTGTCCAGTTTACCGATGACTCAGAGAAAGCATGATGCAGTGTGGGTGATAGTGGATCGATTGACGAAGTCGACACACTTCTTACCTGTCAGAATGGACTACTCATTGAACAAGCTAGCTGAAATTTATGTAAGTGAGATAGTGAGATTGCATGGAGTACTAATGTCCATCATATCTGATAGAGATCCCAAATTTACTTCACAATTCTGGAAGAGTCTACAGCAAGCTTTGGGGACTCGACTCAATTTCAGCACGGCCTTTCATCCGCAAACGGATGGACAATCTGAGAGAGTTATTCAGTTGCTAGAGGATATGATGAGAAGTTGTTTGCTTGAATTTGAGGGAAGTTGGGATAGATATTTACCTCTTATGGAGTTTACCTACAACAACAGCCATCAGACGAGCATAGGCATTGCTCCGTATGAGGCATTGTATGGAAGAAAATGTAGGACACCAATTTGTTGGACTGAATTGAGTGAAAAGAAGTTGATAGGGCCAGAGTTAGTGCAACAAATAGAAGAAAAGGTTAAAATTATCCAAGAAAGATTGAAAGCAGCTCAAGATCGACAGAAATCATATGCTGACCTTAAGAGGCGAGATATAGAGTATGTTGTGGGAGATAAAGTATTTCTCAAGGTTTCACCTTGGAAGAAAGTATTAAGATTCGATAAAAAGGGAAAGTTAAGTCCGAGGTTCATTGGTCCTTATGAGATTTTGGAAAGAATCGGACCAGTGGCATATCAGTTAGCCCTTCCACCAGAGTTAGATAAAATCCATAATGTTTTCCATGTGTCGATGCTAAGGAGATATAGGCCTGATCCGACTCATGTTATTCCAACTGAGGAGATAGAAGTGCAGACTGACTTGACGTATGAAGAGGAACCAGTGGCTATAATAGCACGGGAAGAAAAAGTTTTACGAAACACGAAAGTTCCATTAGTTAAAGTGCTATGGCGAAATCATGCTACTGAAGAAGCCACATGGGAGAGCGAAGAAGTCATGAAGAAGAAATATCCTCAGATGTTCAACAAAGAATGAACAGGTAAAAATTTCGAGGACGAAATTTATTTTAAGGAGGAGAGAATGTCATATCCGCTAATTTAGACTAAAGTCACGCGAGTTGTTAAATCGACTCGTCGGTTTGACTGAAATCTAAATTTGGACTTTTATCGAAAAATAATGAAAATAATGGTAATTAAGTGTGGAAAATATCTAATAAAGTGTTCAAAATATTTAAAGATGTTAAATTTCGGTAAAGGACTAAATTGCGAATTTTGAAAAGTTTAGAGGTCAATTTGTAATTTATCAAAAATTGGAGGATTTAAGGGGATAATCATAAATTAAATGCATGAATTGGGACATAAAATGCATATGGAGGCCAGCCACACCAAGTGTCACATTTTAAGAAGTCAATTGACATACATGAATTAGAAATTAATGAATGTTTCTAGATTGATGCTTAGCTGTCCCATAATTGATTAATTTTGTATTCTTCCGCTTAATTGCCTCTCTTCTTCCTTATCACTTAAACATCTAGAAGAATTTTATCTTTTCCTCAAACCAGCCCACGTTTCTTAAAGCATAGAAAACCAAGTGGCATACAACAATTAGCCAAGTGATGTGCATGAATGAGGTATTAATTAAGGTTTCTAGAATGTGGCTTATGTGTCCCCCATTTTAATGACTTTTGTCACTTTGTTCTTGATTGCTTCTTTCTCTTCCTTATCCATTTTTCATTGAGGAAAATTCCGTTCTCTCAAACCAGCCACGTTTTCCCTTCTTCCTCCATAGCTAAACCTTGATTCTAGTAAAAGAAATTGAGAAAAAGAGAGAAAAAGCATGGAAACTTCCATTTTCATGCTCAAGGTAGCTTAAGAGAGTAAGGAGAAAGAGAGATTAGAGTTTATGAAGTGTTAATAATCTGTTTATGAACTTTAGGAACTCAAAGTGACAAGGATCTAGCTCAAAGGAGAAAAGGAAAGGAGAAAGAAAAGTAAAGAGAAAGAAAAGAGAAAAAGAGAGGTTTGTGCATAATCTAAGGCAATAGCCTATTTTAATTTTGTTTTAATTGCATAATTTAATTATTTGGCATGTTGATGATTCTAAATTAATATTACTTGTGATAAAAAATCGTGGGGATGCATGTTTGCTAGACTTAGGATTTAATTTGGTAAAAATTGAAAGTGATTGGTTGGTATGTTCTTTGCTGGAAATTGATGAGCAGTGTACACTTAAATATTATAACTTAATTTCTAGAACTCGGTTTTCCATGTTATTTGTTGGGTTTGAAAGATAAGACATAGGGATATAACTTTCATTTAGATCATAAAATCTGAATATGTCTGTAATGTTCCAGAACATTTCATAACATTCGAACATAGAATCTGTCCAGAAATTCTGGGCAGAATTGTTAATAATGAGCAGTAAGTACTTAAACTGTTATAACTTGAGTTCTGGAGCTTGGATTTGTGTGTTCTTTGTTCTGTATGAAAGCTAAGACATAGGTCTACAATTGTTATTTAGACCATAATATCTGAATATATCTGTAATTATCCAGAAAAAAATTCATAATGTTTAGACTTAGAATCTGTCCAGAAAATTCTGGGCAGAATTATCAGTGACCAGTTAGTGTTAATATTATCATATCTTTTGCTACAGAACTCCGAATTAAGTGATTCAAGTTGCATATTAAAGATAAGATCCATATCTAAAATATTTATGAATATTATGTATTGTATTCAGAACGGAACAGGACCAAAATTAAGGTCCAAAATAGAGAACAGAATCTGATGGTGACAGGGCAGCATGTGAATTGAGAAATGAAATGAGTAAAATGATGAGAATTTTGTTATATTATGTAAATATTATTTTAATTAAGTGATTATGTGATTATTTTGAGATATTACATGCATGAAAAGTATTAAATTAATTGTTACGAATTTTAATAAAATTGTATAAGCCCTAGAACACCTAACTAGAACCAACTTAGGATAGTTTGACATGCCAAATAGGGGGGAGTATGATGAAAATGATTAAATCCATTAATGGTATGATTATCTACACCGGGTTTGGAAATGTTATCTACGCCGGGTTTGGCAATGTTATCTACGCCGGGTTTGGCACTGTTATTTATGCCGGGTATGACATTATTATCTACGCCGAGTTTGGCACGGTTATCTATGCCGAGTTTGGCACTGTTATCTACGCCGGGTTTGGCACTTATATGCGCACATCATATTTCCTGGGTGGCACTCCTAAGTGCCTGGATGGCAACTCCGTTATCCGAGTCAGTGGTTCATAGGTGTCCTGGGAATAAATGAAAACATAATTAAGGAAGTTATGGAACATAAAAGAATTATTAAAAATAAAAATGGAATCATGAATTGTGGCATGGATAAACAGAAGATTTAGTGTTATACAATAAAGTGATAATAAAATAAATAAGAATGAGATAATATAATATAATTTGATGTCTATACATGCTAAAATACCATGATTTGCATGAGAATGATGATTTGATTATGTTAAACAAAATGATATACAATAAATTGATGTTATGCATACTAGAATATTATGAAATGTATGTTTGCTTGATTTGATCATAAAGTTTTATATGACAATGCATGTGACATTAAAAATAGTTTATTGCCTTATTTATATGCACCACTAAGCCAAGAGCTTAGCGTGGGAGTTTCTCTCGCGCAGGTATAACAAAGAATAAATAGATAGTAGTAGATAAAGCTAACGGTGACCTGACCCAGTAAAGCAGCGTATGTCAACCATCGTGGGTCACACATCAGTTGTATTTATGTTTTAAATTTTATTTTTTAAGTACTTGTAAAATAAACGGTACACTTTGTAAAGAAGATGTTATTAAAGAAAATGTATTTTTATCTTTGATGTTATGACTTTTCTTTTATGCTGCAAAGTAAATAAATGGTAAATAAAAAAAATGAATGATTTTCAGGTGTTCAAAATTTAATAAAGATATTTTAAACGATGAAGTCAGAGGTAGCACTCTCTCATCCGGGCATGAGCTACTGGGTTGAGGGGGTGTTACATTTTATGTATCTGTAATTTAATGTATTTGTATTTAAACTTTCATTGAATTATATGAAACAACATACTTTATTTGAACCTTGAGGGGTATTTCCATCATTTTGATGCTAACAAATAAAATAGCAATAATGTATTTAACATACTTGTTTTCTAAGTCTATTGAATAAGGTATGAAATATGATAGCAATAATGGAGAATGGAAGATTAATCTTAAAAAGATAAAATTGAAGAAATAACATGTTCACGCTCGTGACCTTATGTGTCACGCCCGTGATGAAGCTTAGCACCAACAAACCAACATTTAAAGTTCACAGCCATAAAGAAAGATAACAACCGTGAATGAACATTTCAGTCACGCCCGTGAAGAGACATTACAAATTCTTCCAGAGAGCTTCACGACCTAAGTCACCACTTGGACCACGGCTTGGAAGGATGTCACGCCCATGAAAATAAAATGTCATGCCCATGAAAAAATATTTCAAAATAAAATGTCATGCCCATGAAAAAATAAAAGGTCACCACACAAGTCACAGTTTGGAAGAACAGTCACGACCGTGAAACATGAAAGAGAAACATGTCAGGCACAATTATTAGTGTAACACCACATCTTATGCATTTGAGTATAACCTATCCCTGTATCAAGTAATCATACATAGCATACTGGAAAGGTAAAATACCCTATTAACAATAGTAGTACATTTTTTTTCATATCCTGTAATATAATTCAATGACTTTGAAAGTCTCATATCCTATAATTTCATTCAATAACTTGCAAGTCTCATATCCTGTAATATTATTCACTGACTTTGCAAAGTTAACATTGAGGTTTTCACCACAATATAATATATCACATATATCAAAACATAAACTTTATACATAAGTATTTTCGAGTTGCTTTCATTTATACATTTTTATACTCATTCCAAAATGAATATACATATTCAAGCACGTAAATACAAAACACATATGACATATTTTCATGCTTGTGTGGAATGCAAGGAGAGAGAGTGATGAGGCTCGGCCAGTGACCTGTGCTCCATTTCTTTTATATGCTACTCAAAATGAGCTATCACTTTTCTTTACCTGAAAAATGATGCAAATTGATGAGTTGCGGCTCAGTGAGAATAACCATCAAATGAGCTCTAAAGTACCAAACAACTCATAATAATAACTCACACTTCCAATACATACCATGTATTCCATTCCATTCATCAGTATCATATAAATATCAATAAAGTTGAAACATATAATCATTACTCTTTATGTATGCAAATGTTTTGCTTATTTCATTTTGTTGTGACTAAGTTAAACAGACATTGCCCCGGGTTTCCATGTGAACATTTACCATGTGAACATTTGCATTTGCATTTGCTAGCTAGCTTGATCATTTGTTTCATTTGCACATTTGTTGGGCCATAGGCCTCTTCTTTTGCTTTACAATATCGATTAACTAGTCACAACGCCTTTTTAGTCCATATGCATATGCACTTGTATTTAAGCATTCATCAACCATTGCATCTTTATCATATACAACATACATATATTCCATATATACCTCATATGTCACGCATATACCTTGCATATACTATACATATACCATGTATATATATCACATGTCAAACATATACCTCAAATATACCACAAGTATACCATTTATATGTACCACAATGTCACAAATTATCCATCATTACATTATCAAGGACCAATCATGACAATCATATGAATCACATAGCAATCAACATTCATTTGCACTAAAGAATTCAATTGATAATTAGACTCACCGTTCTCCTTTGATTCCGACCACTAACTTATTGTATATCCGCTCCTTGTGGGT
Source organism: Triadica sebifera (assembly GCA_023653625.1). Lineage (NCBI taxonomy): Eukaryota > Viridiplantae > Streptophyta > Magnoliopsida > Malpighiales > Euphorbiaceae > Triadica > Triadica sebifera. The sequence goes on along the minus strand of CM042898.1, from coordinate 8,498,264 downwards.
CTCCAATATGTTGCGAGCCTAATATGAAAACATAATCAATTAACTCATGATTAGGGAGACTTAATGTGGCTTAAACAAATTAATATGCATTGTTCATATCAATAGTTAAGATTTTTCCTATGAGGCAGTGTGATATTATGGGACTGTTTAGCCTATAAATTTTTCTATACTTGACCAATTAATATGATTCTTGTTCCTAATTAAAATTGTACAATATTTGGTGGAATTTCTAAGTGTGTTCTGTTTTATGCCTTATTTTTTGCCTTTAGGCAGTTTCAGGGTACCCATTTTGGTTCATCATAACTTATAATCTATATGTCATATTTTCATGAACCTTTACAGACACTTATATGGGTTCATATGGAACATTTTTCATGTTTTCCACTTTTATCAATTATGTCTCTATGGACTTCAAATTATAACAAATATTTTACTGGTCCACAATAGAATAGGCTTCCGGATCAGTATGAATTCAAAAGGACATAACGTAGTCTATACATAACCAATTAAGCTGAAATTAGTACCCACATTTTGCTAACTTTCCTGTTTTGACAATTTAGAGATTCGAGCTCTAACAAGATCCAATAGGCCAAACAAGTTGCTAGATCTGCCCAGGGCACTCAATTGGCTGTTCAAGTCATGAAACAGTCATGGTTCCATTCACCATAGCTCAAAATATGCAAGTCATATGATCCGGAAATTTGGTATAACAATACATAACACATATATCTACAACTTGTTTGTTTTTTGATAGTTCCAAGAATGGCTTTAACATATTCGAAATCAAAGAACACAGTAGCTAACTTGGTTAGGGTTCACACCCTGACCAGTTTTAGTAGAGAGAGGATTTCTCTTCCTATACACCAAATCCTGAAACATCGTTTACATATAAATAAATATAAGACATAAAGGAGCAATTTTTGTGTTTTAAACTTTTCCAGAATAAATTTTTATGTGCATCAAAATTGGGTTACAAATCAGTGCCTATTAATGAACCTAAGCAACTCAAATCAATCCTATAACAATAAGAATTGATTACTTACTAAGAACGACCTTGCAAGGGATCAATTAGCTTCAAAAACTAAGTGAAACAAGGAAGAATTGAATTCTGAAATGGAGGAAAATGAAGAAGAAGTTGGGCTAGAGAAGAAGGCAGAAATGGGGAAGAAAGATGAAGATAAAGCCAACTTGTTTTTTGTCCTTTTCTCTTTTTCTCTTGTTCTCTTGTTCTCTTCTCTTTTCTCTTTTCTCTTTTCTTCTATTTCTCTTTTGTGTCATTTTCATTTTATTTTGTCTATATTATTATTATTATTATTATTATTATTATTATTATTATTATTATTATTATTATTATTATTATTATTTACATATATTTATAATTCCACTAATTCACACAATAATACAGCTTAATCATTTGGCCCGGTTTAACTAAATTAACAATGTAAATGTTTACTAATCTTAATCTAATAATTTTTCTTACTTTAATTTAGTCACCTTATTCAATTTATATCTAATGCTTTGTTATCATCATTTAGGTTATAAGGATACACGTGTGACTCGATACAATTGCCAAATACTAGGACACGTAGCTAGTGCGTGCCATGAACTTCTTTATAAGAAAATATGTATGAAATGCACGTGTTCAATTGGATTATATGGAAGATGCATATGTTCAAATGAAATGCATATGGGTATGCATGTGGGGAAGGTCAATGATGTTACAATTCTCCCCTCTTTTTAAAAATTTCGTTCTCGAAATTTAATACCTGGAATTAGGTGTGGATATTGCTTTTTCATATTTTCTTCTGTTTCCCATGTTTCCTCTTCTAGTAAATGGTTACGCCATAATACCTTAACTAAAGGTATTTCTCAGTTTCTTAGCTGTTTAGTCTTGTATCCGATGATTTGCACTGGTTCCTCAACATAACTCATGTCCTCTGCAATCTCAGTGGCTTGATCTTTAAATACATGTGTAGGATCTGACCTGTATCTTCTAAGCATGCTCACATGAAACACATTATGAATCTGAGCCATTTCTGGTGGTAACACCAATCTGTATGCCAGTGGACCAACCTTCTCAAGAATTTCATAAGGCCCTATGTATCTTGGGCTCAATTTACATTTCTTGCCAAATCGGATTATCCCTTTCCATGGAGATACACGAAGAAATATCTTTTCACCCAACTCGTATTTCATTTCCCTTATATGTTGATCCGCATAACTTTTATGTCTGTCCTGTGATGCCTTTAATTTGTTCTTGACAACCTTGATTTTATCCACTGTATCTTGTACTATCTCTGACCCTTCTAATGCACGTGCACCTTCTTCATCCCATATGATAGGGCATTGGCACTTTCTGCCATACAATGCTTCATATGGTGCCATCTGGATACTGCTATGATACTGGTTGTTGTAAGCAAATTCAATCAATACTATATATTCATCCCAAGCACTTCTGAATTCCATAGAACATGCTCTGAGCATTTCTTCTAATGTCTGTATAGTCCTATCTGATTGTCCATCAGTTTGTGGGTGGAATGCAGTACTGAAGTTCAATTTTGTTCCCAATGCATCTTGTAAACTCATCCAAAATCGTGAAGTAAACCGTGGATCTCTATCAGACACAATGGACACTGGAATGCCATGCAATCTGACTATCTCATTTACATATAATTTTGCCAAACTCTCGAGTGTACACCCCCATCTGATAGGTAAAAAGTGTGCTAATTTGGTTAATCTGTCAACAATTATCCATACTGCATCATTTTTCTGTGGGGTTTTTGGCAATCCATAGACAAAATCCATCGTTATTCTTTCTCATTTCCATTATGGCACTGGCAATGGATGTAGTTTACCAACCGGTGCCTGATGTTCAATTTTAATATGCTAACATGTCAAACATTTGGAAACATATTCTGCTATGTCTTTCTTCATTCTTGGCCACCAGTAATGAGGCCTTAAACTGTGATACATCTTTGTCATCCCTGGGTGCATTGCATACGGTGCATTGTGTGCCTCTTCCATTATTTCCTGACACAAGTTCTTAGTGTCTGGAACACATATGCGAGACTTTAACATCAGTGTATCATTCTGCAAATGAAACTATGTATTATTTCCCTGCCTTACCACATCCATTTTCTCACATAATTCAGGATCTTTGCTTTGTGCTTCTTTAATTCTCTCCTTTAGCATAGGTCTGACTTGAAGAGTAGCAATCAGTGATCCTCTATCATGCATATTTAATTCAACATTCATGGATCGTAATTGAATCAAATATGGAAAAGAAGATGTTTGTAAATGAGCTACACTGCTACTGGCCTTCCTACTCAATGCATCTGCTACCACATTGGCTTTCCCTGGATGGTACTCAATTGTACAGTCATAATCTTTCAATAGCTCTAACCATCGTCTTTGCCTCATGTTTAACTCTTTTTGTTTCAACAAATAACCCAAACTTTTATGGTCTGTGAAGATTTGGAATGTCTCACCATACAGATAATGACTCCAAATCTTCAATGCAAATACAACTGCAGCCAATTCTAAATTGTGTACTGGATATGAGATCTTATGTGGTCTCAGTTGCCTAGATGCATAAGCTATCACCTAACCATGTTGCATTAATACACATCCCAAGCCTTGGTGAGAAGCATCACAATATACTGTAAACCCACCTGTAACTATAGGGATAGTTAACACTGGTGCTGAGGTTAGTCTATGTTTTAGTTCATCGAAACTCCTATGACATTCTGGAGTCCACTTGAAAGGCACATTCTTTCTTAACAATTTAGTCAAAGGGCTAGCAATTAAGGAGAATCCATCAACAAATCTACGGTAGTATCCGGCTAAACCCAGAAAACTACGCATTTCTGAAATATTTTTAGGAGCTTCCCAATTTACCATAGCCTCAATTTTCTTTGGGTCAACCTCTATGCCCTTACACGACACCACATGTCCAAGAAATACCAAATGATATAACCAGAATTCACATTTACTAAACTTTGCATACATTTGTTTCTCCTGCAGAGTCTGCAACACTGTTCTTAAATGCATCTCATGTTCCTTTTTACTTTTAGAGTACACCAGAATGTAATCTATGAAAACAATTACAAAATTATCCAGATAAGGCTGAAATACCTTATTCATCAAAACCATGAAAGCAGCCGGTGCATTGGTTAATCCAAATGGCATAACTAGAAATTCATAGTGGCCATATCTAGTACGAAATGCAGTTTTAGGAATATCTACCTCAGCTATCTTAAGCTGATAATAGCCCGATTTTAGATCAATCTTATAAAATACTTTAACTGATCAAACAAGTCATCAATTCTAGATAAAGGATACTTATTCTTCACTGTCACTCTATTAAGTTGTTTATAGTCTATACACAATCTCATCGTTCCATCTTTCTTTTTTACAAACAACACTTGGGCTCCCCAAGGTGATACGCTAGGTCGAATCCTTATCAAGTAACTCTTGCAATTCAGTTTTAAGTTCCTTTAACTCAATCGGTGCCATCCTGTAAGGAGATATAGAAATAGGTGTGGCCCTAGGCACCAAATCTATAGTAAATTCTATCTCTCGATCTGGTGGCAATCCAGGCAAATCCTCTGGAAATACATCTGGAAACTCACACACCACTGGAATATTCTCTAACATAATATCCTGAGTTCTTGTATCTGTCACATAGGCTAAGAAAGCCTCACACCCTCCTTTCACCATCTTAAAAGCTTTAACTGCTGAAATCAAACATGCAGGTACCAACTTCCTTTCTCCTTTAAACACAATCCTTTGTTTATCAGAGGTCTTTAAAATTACCTCCTTTGAAAAACAATTCACTATGGCATGATGTTTAGTTAACCAGTCCATTCCCAATATTACATCAAATTCATGCAATGATAATAAGATCAAATCAGCTTTCAATTCAATTTTATCAATGAATATCGAACAATCACGACATATCTCATTCACAACTACTACTGCTCCTAGTGGAGTAATCACATTTATATCAAATCCCAATGACTCATGTTTTTGATGCAGTTTGGATGCCATATGTGATGATTGTGATGCACGTGTAGGAGCCCTAGCTCCTGGTATTGGTTGATATCTATGTTAATGAGGTGATGCCTCATGATGATGCATTTCAGTCGGCCTCTCTCTGTAAAAAAAAAAGATTATATTATTGGAATTTGAATTTTTTTTTTCAAATAAAAACAAAAAAAAGAAACTTTGGGATTGCTAAATCACTGATGAAATAAACCTTGGTGAATCATGTCTTATATGGCCCTAAAATAAATGAAATTATGTCACTACATAATGTTCAACACATATTAAGCATATGTTATCATGCTTATATGCATATGCATGTACCCTTAGAACCTATCCCTACTCTGATACCAAAAATGTAACACCACATCTTATGCATTTGAGTATAACCTATCCCTGTATCAAGTAATCATACATAGCATACTGGAAAGGTAAAATACCCTGTTAACAATAGTAGTACATTTTTTTTTCATATCCTGTAATATAATTCAATGACTTTGCAAGTCTCATATCCTATAATTTCATTCAATGACTTGCAAGTCTCATATCCTATAATATTATTCACTGACTTTGCAAAGTTAACACTGAGGTTTTCACCACAATATAATATATCACATATATCAAAACATAAACTTTACACATAAGTATTTTCGAGTTGCTTTCATTTATACATTTTTATACTCATTCCAAAATGACTATACATATTCAAGCATGTAAATACAAAACACATATGACATATTTTCATGCTTGTGTGGAATGCAAGTAGAGAGAGTGATGAGGCTCGGCCAGTGACCTGTGCTCCATGTCTTTTATATGCTACTCAAAAGCTATCACTTTTCTTTACCTGAAAAATGATGCAAATTGATGAGTTGCGGCTCAGTGAGAATAACCATCAAATGAGCTCTAAAGTACCAAACAACTCATAATAATAACTCACAAATCCAATGCATACCATGTATTCCATTTCATTCATCAGTATCATATAAATATCAATAAAGTTGAAACATATAATCATTACTCCTTATGTATGCAAATGTTTTGCTTATTTCATTTTGTTGTGACTAAGTTAAACAGACATTGCCCCGGGTTTCCATGTGAACATTTGCATTTGCATTTGCTAGCTAGCTTGATCATTTGTTTCATTTGCACATTTGTTGGGCCATAGGTTTCTTCTTTTGCTTTACAATATCGATTAACTAGTCACAACGCCTTTTTAGTCCATATGCATATGCACTTGTATTTAAGCATTCATCAAACATTGCATCTTTATCATATACAACATACATATATTCCATATATACCTCATATGTCACGCATATACTAGACATATACCATGTATATATATCACATATGTCAAACATATACCTCAAATATACCACAAGTATACCATTTATATGTACCATAATGTCACAAATTATCCATCATTACATTATCAAGGACCAATCATGACAATCATATGAATCATATAGCAAGCAACATTCATTTGCACTAAAGAATTCAATTGATAATTAGACTCACTGTTCTCCTTTGATTCCGACCCCTAACTTATTGTATATCCGCTCCTTGTGGGTCTCCAATATGTTGTGAGCCTAATATGAAAACATAATCGATTAACTCATGATTAGGGAGACTTAATGTGGCTTAAACAAATTAATCTGCATTGTTCATATCAATAGTTAAGATTTTTCCTATGAGGCAGTGTGATCTTATGGGACTGTTTAGCCTATAAATTTTTCTATACTTGACCAATTAATATGATTCTTGTTCCTAATTAAAATTAACATATAATTATATAACATATTAAAATTTCAGACAATTGGATCATTGTACAATATTTGGTGGAATTTCTAAGTGTGTTCTGTTTTCTGCCTTGTTTTATGCCTTTAGGCAGTTTCAAGGTACCCATTTTGGTTCATCATAACTTATAATATATAAGTCCTATTTTCATGAAACTTTACAGACACTTATATGGGTTCATATTGAACATTTGACATGTTTTCCACTTTTATCAATTATGTCTCAATGGTCTTCAAATTATAACAACAATGTTACTGGTCCAGAATAGAATTGGCTTTCGGAACAGTATGAATTCAAAAGGACATAACTTAGTTTATACATAACCCATTAACTTGAAATTAGTACCCACATTTCGCTACGACATATAACTATAACTTTTCTATTTTGACAATTTACAGAATCGAGCTCTAACGAGCTCCAATCGGCTAAACAAGTTATTGGATCTGCCCAGGGCACTCAATTGGCAGTTCAAGTCATGGAACAGTCATGGTTCCATTCACCATAGCTCCAAATATGCAAGTCATATGATCCTGAACTTTGGTATAAAGATACATAACACATATATCTAAAACTTTTAGGTTTTGTGATACTTCAAAGAATGGCTTTAACATATTCAAAATCAAAGAACACAATAGCTAACTTGGTTAGGGTTCACACCCTGACCAGTTTTTATAGAGAGAGGATTTCTCTTCCTATACACCAAATCATGCAAAAAAATTTAAATATAAATATATATAAGACATAAAGGAACAACTTTTGTGTTTTAAACTTTTCCAGAGTCAATTTCTATGTGCATCAAAATTGGTTTGCAAATCAGTGCCTATTAATAAACCTAAGCAACTCAAATCAATCCTATAACAATAAGAATTGATTACTTACCAAGAACGACCTTACAAGGGATAAATTAGCTTCAAAAACTAAGTGAAACAAGGAAGAATTGAATTCTGAAATGGAGGAAAATGAAGAAGAAGTCGGGCTGGAGAAGAAGGCAGAAATAGGGAAGAAAGATGAAGATAAAGCCAACTTGTTTTTTGTCCTTTTCTCTTTTTCTCTTTTTCTCTTCTCTTCTTCTCTTCTCATTTCTCATTTATCTTCTCTTCTATTTTTCTTTTGTGTCATTTTCATTTTATTTTTTCTATATTATTATTATTATTTACATATATTTATAATTCCAGTAATTCACACAATAATATTTCGCCCGGTTTAACTAAATTAACAATGTAAATGTTTACTAATCTCAATCTAATCATTTTTCTTACTTTAATTTAGTCACCTTATTCAATTTATTTCTAATGCTTTGTTATCATCATTTAGGTTATAAGGATACACGTGTGACTCGATACAATTGCCAAATACTAGGACACGTAGCTAGTGCGTGCCATAAACTTGTTTCTAAGAAAATATGTATGAAATGCACGTGTTCAATTGGATTATATGGAAGATGCATATGTTCAAATGAAATGCATGTGGGTATGCATGTGGGGAAGGTCAAGGATGTTACAATTAGGGTTGGTGCAACGGCTAGTTTCATATTAAATGCACTCTAACGACTATAATTTGCTGTGGAAGTATAAATGCAAGTCATTTATGCATCCAGAAAAAGATAGAGAACAAGGAGAACAAAAGAACAAGAGAATAACAAATATTTTGAATCAAAACCTTGTTTTAAGCCATTTTGTGCATTTGATATTTATTGTTTGTGTAAATCTTTTTGCTCATCATTTATTGAGCAATATAGATTTGTAAGTGTTTCTCTCTGTAATCATCTACTCAAGTGAGTTTTGGGTATTTCTGGGTTAAGAGTAGAACACTTGTAAGGGTTAGTTGTGTGAGCCTCTAAAACACAAAGAAAGGTTATTTGTGTGAGCCTTTAAAACACAAGGTAAAGGTTATTTGTGTGAGCCTGTAAAACACAAGGAATTGGTTATTGTGTGAGCCATCAAAATACAAGGGATTTCTGGGTTAAGTGTTAGCCATTGTTAGAAACACCATAGTTGGGAGTGAGCTTGTAAAACTCCATTGTAACACTTAGTGTGTTAGTGAAACTCCCAATTGAGATTGGGGAGAGGAGTAGGGTTTGTTAACACCCGAACCTCTATAAAAATTCTTGTGTCATATTTTTCTATCCCTACTAAACTTTTATTTCCGCACTTTAAAGTTAAATTTTTAATATCCAATTCAACCCCCTTCTTGGCTCAATATCTGGGCAACACTTTATCTATGATGTGGCCAATTGACAAATGAATCTATAAATTTTGGTTTTGATTATCTTCAAATTTGGTGAAAATGAGATATTTTGTGCAGTCATTTTATAAAATGCATATTCCAGGTACATGAACCCTAAATTCTAGCTTTAAAAATCCTAATACAAATTGCTTTAAACAATTTTTGGCTTGACTGAATTAATTGTAACTGATGTCGAGTGGTTTTATATGACAGTGGAGATTATGACAACTGTTAATATATTAGACAACACACATACAGGTAATACTCAAAGACTATAATAGTTCTAATTTTCATATATTATATAAAAAAATATTATTTTTTGCAATTACACATGTTTTCCAAGCCACATTTAGACTCTTTTTTCCATTTCAATTACACAAGAAAAATATATAGATGAATTTTGTTTTTATTGTAATGAATACCAATCATGCTAAGGTTAAAGGTCTAAAGTATTAGAGTGAATCTGACAAACTGTTGGATTAGAGATTTCAAAAAGATTTGGAGATTCATATGTTAGTTTTAACAGCATCCACCTTGAATGCATCAGTGCCTTCCCACCATTTGCATGTCATGCAATTTTCAGCCACTTCAACCCTTTGTCTATGTTATTCAATGTAATTAAACCAATGCCAAAGACATAAGCTGATAATTCAAAACCTTGTTTTGTTGTTTTCTCAAAGAAACTGAGATTCTTATCATCAGTATAAAAGAAAGTTAGGCACCCAAAATAAATAAGGGAAAACTTATTTTCTACTTGCAAACATGTCATAAACCTAAGGGTTGCAGGTGATGGATCCCATGGTAGATTCCAAAATACTCTTTTGAAATTAACATTTTTAAGCACAACATAGTCCTTAACATCCAAATTAAAGTACCAATCACAAATAGTGAAATTTTCACTATGTTTGCATCATTTTTTCTATGGCAAAGGGAAAGTCTGATGAGTATCTCAAAGATATCTTTTAATATGCAAAAGGAAAGTTTGATGATATCAGTCATTGCTATTGAAAAAGAAAGAAGATGAGAAGAAGAAATAATAAATTTGGATCAAATGATGCACAATATACATGTATATAAGCAAATGGAAAGTCATGATTGTCAATCTGTCTACAGTCTCTGTTGAACTTTGAGGGGTATTTTCATCATTTTGATGATAACAAATAAAATAACAATAATGTATCTGGCAATGTTTGTGTTCTAAATGTGTTAAACATGATATACTTTGATTAGAACATAAAGCAAGATTGAAAGACAACTTTTGAAGATTGAAATCAAAGGAAAAGCAAAGTGTTACGATTGTGAATATAGCTTAGCACCAACATTCCAACATTCAAAGTTCACGGCCATGAAGGATCAAACGAACCGTGAATGATCAAGCAGTCATGCCCATGAAAGACAGTCACATCTGTGACCAAACATGCCAATTCTTCTACATAGCTTAATGGCCAGTATCACCACTTCGACCACGGCTTGGAAGAACATTCATGCCTGTGAAAGTTTAAGTTACGCTCGTGATCAAACACTTCCAGTTCTTCCAGAGAGCTTCATGGCCAGAGTCACCACTTGGACCACGGCTTGGAAGAACATTCATCACCGTGACACATATACTCACGCCTGTGAACGAGGATAGAGAAACATGTTAGGCACGAAATTAAAAGTTGGTTCAACAATTATTTTCACATTAAATACACCCAAACGGCTATAATTCACAGAGGGAGTATAAATGCAATTCATTTATGAATCCCAATAAGAAGAACAATAATTACTTTGCATCTTTAATCTTGTTGTAGCCTTGTGCATTAATTATTTTTCTCAATAAACCTCTATTCATTGTGAAAAGCTAATTGCTTATAATTTCTGAGCATTGTAAGTTGGTGAGTTTTTCATTGTAATCAATTACTCAAAAGTGAGTTTGGGTATATTGGGCTAAGAGTAAAACACTTGTAAGGGTTTATTGCATGAGTCATAAAACACAAGGAATTGGTTTTTTGTATGAGCCATTGAAAAACACAAGAGAATTTCTGGGTTAGGTGTTAGCCATTGAGAGAAACACCATAGTTGGGAGTGAGCTTGAAAAACTCTATTGTAACACTTAGTGTGTTAGTGAAACACCCAATTGAGATTGGGGAGAGGAGTAGGGTTTGTTAATACCCAAACCTTTATAAATTTTGTGTGTGATATCTCTCCTTCCTTGCTCTATTTAATTTATTCTGTACTTTTAAGTTAAGAAATTTTTATTTGCTAACCAATTCAACCCCCTTCTTGATTCATTGTCTGAACAATAATTGGTATCAGAGCTTGTCTAGTAACAAAGCCTAAAAAGGACTAGCAAAGATCAAGAAATGTCTAGTAAAGGATTTCAAAGTCTCAAGACTTACTTTGATGGAGCGAACTAAGCTCATTGGAAATTCCGGATGGGGACATATCTCGATAGTGATGGAATTGAAGTTTGGGATAGTGTTCAGAAAGAATGGATGCCACCAACTAAGAGAGGAGTTGATGGTGAAGAAGAAATTCTTTTAAGATATGATTGGACAAAGTGTCAACAAAGAGCTAACTTCAAAAACAAAAAGGCAATAACAATCCTCGCAACCTCTCTGTCTATTGAAGAATGTGGCAGAATCCAATATTGTCCTACCACAAATAGCATATGGAAAACATTGGAGTATTATCATGAAGGAACCAAGCAAGTAAAATATAAGAAGATTCAACTTTTTACTTCGGAATATGAACTTTTCAAGATGAAATCCAATGAATCTATCACCGACATGACAAATTGTCTTCTAGCCATCATCAATGGAATGAGAAAGCTTGGAAAGCTTTTGAGCTTGGAAGATATGAACAACAAAATTTTAAGAAGCCTTCCTCTCAAAGACTATGGTCCAAGAGTTGCTGGTATAGAAGAGCCCAATGAAGACATGAGCGTCATGCCTACCGATGTGCTTATTGGCAAACTTCTAAGGCACGAAATGAAGGTAAAAAGAGATAGAGAACTTAAAGCCAAACTAGAAAAGAGAAAGCCTCTAGCACTTAAAGCCTCTACTTCAAAATCTCAAGAGGTAATTGAAGATGATGAAGAGAAGAGTGATAATGAAAATGAGGACATTGACATGCTCTCAAGAAGAATAAAAATAATAATTGAAAAAAGATTTGGCAATTCTCGAAATTCCAAACAAATAACCTTCAAACATTCCTCAAATGACTCTCAAATAAATAAAGAGGAGGTAAAGTGTTATGAATGTGGGAAGAAATGACATATCAAACCAAAATGTCCAAAGCTCAAGAAACACAAGAAAAGATTTCAAAAAGATTATAGGGAGAAAGGTCACAAAGCCACATGGGATGATGAAAGATCTTCAAGCGAAAAAGATGATAATGAAAGAGAAGAGGTCAACCTATGCTTCATGGCTTTTGAGGATCACTTCACGGATGAGGTAGGTCTTTCTTACTCATACTCTTTTAATGATAATAGTAGTAATAATGCAGATAATAATGATGAGCAGAGTTTAATAGAAGTATTGAACCTAGAATTAGAAAAATATAGAAGTAGATTTAAAACTTATAAAAATAATATTTTAGATTTGAAAAACAAAATGGAAGTTTTACAAAAAGAGAATTTTGATTTTAAAACTTTTAATGAAACTCTTCAAAAATCATTAGATGAGTATTCCTCTAAACTTTCAACTAAATCTTTGCCTAAAGAAAATAATATCTTAAAAAATGAAGTTGAGGAACTTAGAAACTCAATTTCAAGGTTTTGTAAATGGAAGGAGAATTTAGATACTCTCATATTTTCTCAAAGACCATCTTTAATAAGACATGGTCTGGGATTTAATGAAATATCATCTTCATCTCATAAGACTACATTTGTTAAGTTTAGTGCACCACAAACCTCCATAATTAAGGTAATAGACCCAAAGGCTAAGAGCATAACACACATAGAACCCCCTATTCAAAAGAAGAATGGTCAAGGGTCACTTGGCTTAAGAGTGAAACCTCAAAAGGCTAATCATGCCTTCATATATAAAAGACATGCACCTAGGAAAGCACCTATTCATCATGCATGTGTATGTCATTGCACACAAACTCCGTCCAAAAGGATGTTGAGACCAAAAAACATGTCAAAACCAAAAAATATATTTAGAGCTAAACAATGCTATTATTGCATGAAATTTGGTCATATCAACAAATATTGTTGAATAAGGAAGGCTCATTCAGAACCTTTAAGTGCTAACCCTTAAGGACCCAAGTTCGTTTGGGTACCTAAAAACCAAAATTGAATTATGATTTTATAGGTATGCCTCAATTCCATTATAAAAGAAAATGTTTCGCTTGTGGATAGTGGATGCTCAAAGCATATGATTGGAAACAAAGAACTCTTCAATCACATTAAATAATTGATGGTGGTAAGGTAACCCTTGGAAATAATGCTAAGGGTAAGGTAATTGGCATTGGCTCAATTGATATTAATAATACTACTTTTATTGAAGATGTTTTGCTTGTTGATGTTTTGAAACATAATTTGTTAAGCGTAAGTTAACTCTGTGATAAGGGAAACCAAGTTATCTTTACCTCAAATGAATGCATTGTAACCTCTTTAAGTGGCCAAGAGATATTCAAGGGAGTTAGAGATGTCAATACTTATATAATAGACTTACACAAAATATCTAACCTTTCCTCTAAGTGTCTTATGACTATTAGTGATGAATCTTGGCTACGGTATAGAAGGCTTGGTCATGCAAGCATGGAATTAATTCAAAGCTTTAGTAAAAGAGAGCTAGTAAGTGGACTTACAAAAGTCAAATTTGAAAAGGATAAGACATGTGAACCATGCCAAAGGGGAAAACAACACAAGTCATCCTTCAAATCCAAAAATGTAGTACAATAGAGAAGTTGGATCTTGATAATGAGAAAGATGATGATGATGATCAAGAGAAACAACAAAAAGATGTCTCTCTACCTCAAGCTCAAGAGCAAGACAACCAAGAGCTTCCAAAGGAATGGAAAATGACAAAAAATACCCTAAGGAAAAAATCATTGGTGATCCTTCTAAGGGTGTAAGTACTAGATCTCATTTCAAACTCATTAATTCTAACATTGCTTTTGTTATCCAAAATTGAGCCTAAGATTATTGATGAGGCTCTTAATGATTAAAGTTCGGTGATTGTTATGCAAGAGAAACTCAACCAATTCGAAAGAAGTAAAGTATAGACCTTGGTTCCTAGACCCAAAAACCATCAAATCATTGATAGTAAATGGGTATTTAGAAATAAGTTAGATGAACAAGGCTCAATTACTAGGAATAAACCTAGGTTAGTTGTCAAGGCTTATAATCAAGAAAAAGGTATAGATTATGATGAAACCTATGCTCTGGTAGCTAGATTAAAAGCCATAAGAATACTTTTAGCATTTGCATGCCATATGAATTTTAAAATTTTTCAAATGGATGTCAAAAGTGTTTTCTTAAATAGTTTTATAGAAGAGAAAGTTTATGTAGAACAACCTCCGGGTTTCAAAAGCCATAATATGCCTAATCATGTTTTTAAACTTTCAAAAGCCTTATATGGATTAAAACAAACTCCAAGAGCTTGGTATGAAAGACTAAGTTCTTTTCTTTTAGAAAATAATTTTTCAAAAGGACATATTGATACAACCTTGTTTATTAATTGTTCAAATTTATGTTGATGATATCATATTTGGGTCAACTAATGAATTGCTTTGCCAAGAATTTGCTAAGTGTATGACTAGGGAATTTGAAATGAGCATGATGGGCGAATTTAAGTTCTTCCTTGGTCTACAAATCAAGCAAAACAATGAGGTCATTTTCATCAAGCAATCCAAGTACACCAAAGAGTTAATCAAGAAATTTGGAATGGAAGGATGCAAAATTGCTAAGACTCCTAGGAGCACATCAACAAAATTGGACAAAGATGAGAAGGGCAAGAGCATAAATGAAAATCTCTATAGAGGTATGATCGGATCACTTTTATACCTTATTGCCTCTGGGTCATAAATAATGTATAGTGTATGCTTATGTGCTAGATTTCAATCTTGTTCTAAGAATCACATTTGAATGCTGTAAAAAGGATTTTAAAATACTTACATGGCACATTGCATCTAGGCTTATGGTATCCTAGAAATTCATATTTCCATATCGTAGGATATTCGAATGCAGATTTTACCGGTAGTCTTTTGGATAGAAAGAGTACCTCAGCACTTGTCCCTTTATTACTGAATTCCTAGTTTCTTGGTTTAGCAAGAAATAAGTTTTGGTTGCCTTATCTACCACTGAAGCAGAATATGTGGCAGTAGGGTGTTGTTGCACTCAAATCCTATGGATGAGACAACAACTTAAGGATTATGGTCATAGTTTGGACCATATACCCATCAAATGTGACAACACTAGTGCCATCAATCTATCTAAGAATCCCATTCAACAATCTAGAAGTAAGCATATTGACATTAGACATCATTTTCCCAAGGATCATGTTCAATATGGAGATGTGTTAGAATTTATTAATACAAATAATCAATTGGTATATATCTTTACAAAACCTCTTATTGAAGAAAGTTTTTGTTTTATAAGAAGAGAGCTTGGTATGCTTGATGGATCAACTTTGTCTTAATTTTACATGCCAATTATATATTGTGTGAACCTTGAATATTAATTCCTCCATAAATGATAGAAATATATGTTTTAAGGGATAAAATTTTTTTTAGAAATCTTCTAATCTAGTTCTAGACTTAGTTTTATTTTTTTGAAGATTTGAGGTGATTCACACCCGTGACATATATTCACGACTGTGAACTTAATAGCAAAACGTTCCAGTAGCTTTCATGCATTGCTTAACGATGTGTTTCACAAGTAGAAGTCGTGAAGACTAAGTTTCACGCCTATTACTCTATTTGTCACACCTATTAAAAGTTTTCCTCACGTCCATAACATATCTTCACAACCATGACCAAAGACAACAAATAATTCTATAACCGTTCATCCTTTGTTTCACGCCTTGCTTCACGGGTATAAGTTGTGAAATCTAAGTTTCACACCCACGACAATATTTGTCACTCCCTTGAAAAGCCTTATTCACGCCCATGACTATTTAATGTTATGACCGTGACTCGATTCATCTTCTTCTTCACAGCTAGAGTACCTCTTCAACAAACCGCGACCTCGATTATTCACGGTCATGACTGGGTATTCACGGCTGTGAATAGATCAACTATAAAATGAAATTTTTTATCTTTTCCCATTTCCATCTCTACAAATTTTCTCATTTAACACTCCCATTCAATATTTCTCACAAATTCCGGCCTACTCATCTACCTTTTCATATATAAAACCCTCTCAAAACTCTTTTTCTTCAAAGAATCACAATTTTTCTCAAGGGTTTCAATCCTATTTCAAAACTTTCTTCTCCTTCCCTTGTTCAAAGCCATCAAATGGAATATGGTTCTTCCAAAGGCATTAGGAAGAAATTACATGCTCCGAAACACCACATCGATTATCTACTCGACGTCATTCTAGATCATTATCATCTGCGATATGTCATTCTTAAGAAACGACACCTACTCTCATCAGATCCTTTGAGTGGAGTTGTATCAAGACACTTGGTCTTGAGATAAGCATAATTGAATAATTACAAGTTTGTCACCTAATAGAGTTTTTGGACATTTATCGTCCAATACTAAGGGAACCAACTCTTGAATTCCTTAGCGTGTTGCAGGTATCACCCACTGAAACCGTCAAATTATAGCTCTGTAAGCATCCTAACAGTCTCACTGCAGTAGAATTTAGTACTATTTTCAAGCTCCCCTCGGATGGCATCCTCAATGAGTTTGATGAAAAAATGAGAAATTGATGGAATAAAATTAAGAAATGAGTTAATTAGAAGATAAGAGGAGTAATAATGACGGAAATTAAGAAGAAATGATTTTTATGAATTTTTAGTGAATGTTTGAGAATTAAATTAGGTTATGGCCAAAATTATGGAGGATGAATTTTGGAACCCTAGCTTGATTTTGGATGATTTTTTAGTTGTAGTGAAGTTTAATGATGAGAAAATAATTTTGGATTAAAGAAAAAACAATTGAAGGGAATTTTTGATGAATTTTCGGAGGGATAAATTGGAAATTTTGGTTAAATTAAGTAAATAAAAGAAAATAAACTGAAAAATAAATTGAAGAGGAAAATTAGAAGAGAAGAGAAAAATTTAACTAGTTTGAAATATTTAGGAATTTAACATTAGTAGTGTATCGGAAAATAAATACCAATAGAAAATATCAGTAAATTGTGAGAGTATGAGAAATTAAATGAGTATTTTAATTTTCATTTAAATTTAGTAATTTTACTGACTCGATAACCAATTAGAAATTTAATAGTTATTCAGGTGAACCATCAAACCAGATACCATGAGTAGAAAAAGAAAATGAGTCAGAAATTTCCGACAAATTACAGTAAATGTTTGTGTATTAACTTATCATATAGGCCATTAATATTTTAAAATAATTTTATATACTTTTTGGCATAAAATATTTTATGAGAAATTGATTATTATAGTATTTGTAAAATGTAATAATGATAATAAAATAATTCTTGTATATGAAATGGATTTGTCATTTAGAAAATAGTTTTATATAACATTTATGAAAATATGAAATGTTTGAAAATTTGTTGAAAATAAAAAAAATAAAATATTTTGGTATAAAAATTATATTGGTGAAATAAATAATTTAACATTGTATGTATAATTTTAAACTCATATATTAGCCTAGACAGTGAGTTGAGGAATTGTTGGCATGCCAATATGGTAGGACTTCGTAGGCTATTGTTATCTTGATCATGAGAGGTATTGTATGACTCATGTGGTTATCTTAGACTATATATATTATTTATTTACCGATTTGATAGTTATCTTGGATCAAAACTGGTCCAGATGATAGTATTTGAAGTCGTGATTATCTTTGACGCTGGTCCTGTAGTTATTTTGGACTCTAAAATTTTTGTCGATTAACGGTACCCTTTATTTCCCGAAAAATGGGTTTGTGGCATTATAATATATGAGTTGAGCAAGTTTTATTTAGTAAATAGATGTGATTTTTATGTTTTAATTATATGTTAGTTTTATGTGCAATAATAGATTTTGTTTCAAAAAATGTTATTATTACATCCATTTACTAAAAATAATTTTATGTTTATTTCAAATAAAATTTATTAGTGGTTTTGATTTATGGAAAAAGACATTTTCTAGAATTTACATTAATTTTCAATTATTATTCATATTCACAAAGATCTGCATTATAAGTTTTTGCAATATTGAGTTTTATACTTAGTGCAGGAGATTGTTTTCTCTCGTGTAGGTTTTAGTAATGTTAAGTGACGACAAGTGTATAGAAGTTGACGTTGAAAGCAGTGGACCTTACCGATGAAACCGAGCAATAGTGGTAGTCATCCCGTAAGAGTGGATTTTGTATTATGGTTTTTACATTTTTTTTTGATATATTTAAATATTTAAAAAACTTATGATACATAAATATGTTTTGTAAATTATGTGTAAGTGATGTGAATAGCGAAATGATGCAAATTTATTTTTGTTAATATAATATATTATTTTAATTAAATTATATAAGTTTTAGTAATATATTATTTTAAATAAATATCTCGTAATATTTTTTATCTGATCGTGTATAGTAGTGCATAGGGATGGATAAGGGGTGTTATAGATATAACTCAAAATGTACTCGCAAATGAACAAGCCAATTGTAATACTGACAAGTTACTCCCAAGGTCAATCTCTCAAGGAACTATATAGATTTAAATTTTTAATTAATTTAAAATTACCAATGAATAAAGAATTAAAATGCTAAACATTCTAACCAATTTTAATGAGTTAATTAAGCTATAAGGAAAATTAATAACTAAGATTGCAATAAAAATTAAAAATGAAATCAATGAGAGAAGAAATAGGAACTTAGCTCACAACCCTGAATTTGTATATCTTTTAATGAATTAAGCACCAATGAATGTAGATTTTATGACTCTAACATTAAAGCACCAATTAATCAAACTAATGAATTAACTAGCATTCAGTTCAATTTTTAGGTTAAATTACAAATGGTGTATCAAATAATAAAATCTTAACATGTCCATATGAAGTTAAATAATTGGCGATCAAGTTACTATTAAACTAAAAACTTATTAAGTTCAATTGAAACTGAAGAAAATCATGTATTTCATTAAATTGATAGATTTGTATTTGCTCACTAAGCACCCATAAAAAGTGTTTAGCATAGCATCTTAATAACAATAATCATTAAACATAAAAGGAAATAAAAGATGAAAAACTCCCTGAAACACTGCTACCGAATTCTTAACTTTTTTTTGCTCTCCTCTCCTTCTCGAAAAAGAAAAACTAGAATTATAACCTAAAAGTCCTACTTGAATTCCACTTCTAAGGATATAAAACTTACTAATTACAAGATAACTTTCCACAAAGGTGATCCTCATATTGACTTTTATCTTCAAGTTCTGAGCCCCACTTAATCAGAATAAAAGTTGGATTACAATTGGAGTCTACAACAAAAATGGGGTGTCACACACATGACAGGCTTCTTCATTTAGTTTAGTCATCTTCTCGCTCTGATTCTTCACATTTGTGACAAAAAATACAGATATGTAAGCAATACGACCGCGTCGAATCCGTTCGCTCATGTCAGAAAGTCGGACTTTAAAATCTTTTTATTTGCAAAGAAGAAGAAGATAAGGAAAGGAATGAAGATAATGACAGCCTAATAAGTTAAAAGCCACCACCATTTTGTCTTTCCCTTTTTTCCATCCATCCCTTTTCCTTTTTTTCCTTTTTTTTCTGAATTTTTTTTTAATTATTCTTATTATTATTATACAAATCAACACAATATGCAATTTAATCTTAATCTAGTCATTTTTCTTACTTTAATTCAGTCACTATTTTTATTAAAGATGTCTTACTTGTTGATGGTTTGAAACATAACTTGTTAAGTGTTAGTCAATTATGTGATAAAGGAAACAAAGTAACCTTTACTTCCAACGAATGTCTTGTAACCTCTATTGATGATCAAGAGATATTTAAAGAAAATAGAGATGTCACAACTTACATAATAGACTTACATGAAATATCTAACCATTCCTCTAAGTGTCTTGTGACTACTAGTGATGAATCATGGTTGTGGCATAGAACACTTGGTCATACAAACATGGACTTAATTCAAAGCCTTAGCACAGGAGAACTAGTAAAGGGACTACCAAAAGTCAAATTTGAAAGAGACAAGACATGTGAACCTTGCCAAAGAGGGAAGCAACACAAATCATCCTTCAAAGCCAAAAACATAGTAAGTACCTCAAAACCTCTACAACTCCTGCATTTAGATTTATTTGGACCTACTAGAATTGCAAGCTTAGGAGGTAAACATTATGTCTTTGTCATCGTAAATGATCACTCTAGAGTTATGCTTTTGAAAATTTCAAAAACTTTGCTAAAAGAGTTCAAAATGAAAAATGATATTGTATTTCAAAAATAAGAAGTGACCATGGCAAAGAATTTAAAAATGAAAACTTTGAAAGTTTTTGTCTTGAACATGGCATTTCACAAATTTTTTCATCTCCCAGGACACCTCAACAAAATGGGGTAGTTGAAAGGAAAAATCGAACATTAATTGAAATGGCTAGAACAATGCTCAATGAGTATGGCTTACCAACTTACTTTTGGGCAGAAGTTATAAATACTACATGTTATATTTCAAATCGAGTTTTCAAAAAAACTCTTTTAAACAAAACCTCATTTGAGCTATGTGTTCGGTTTTGAAAAATGAATCATATTCATAAACGCAGTGGAAAATAAAATTTTTCAAAATCCAAAACAAAAGATCATACTTGTACCATTAAAACTAATTTATATAAATGTAAATGTTAAAAATTATACCTTGTAATTTTTATTTTTTCTACAAATCTTCACTTTGTTGGGTTGTAGCAAACCACAACAATCCACACTAGGATATCTCTAATGATAATCCACTCGAAGAATGAAGAAGAAACTATCAAGAGAAATGATTTGAACAAATTCAAAGTGCTAGCTTTGAAGGTGTTCTTAAGAGAATTTTTGTTGTCTTAAAAATATTTTTTTTCACAAAAAATATTTTCATGTCTATTTTCTGCTATTTGATATCTTTTCTATTTGAATCAAATTCAAAAATAAGATGACAAGTCAAAAATGGAGAAAATGGAAACTAATGAATAGTAATTGGCCATAATTGGCCTAATTATGGCCAAAAACAACTGTTGGCCAACGGATGGGAAGCTGCAGGCTTGCTGGGCAGCCCAGCTGGCATGCAAGGCTGGCCAGCAGCCTGCCTATCCTGCGCAGGTTCATGACACTCTCAAATCATTTTTCCGTGCGATCTCATCGCGATCCATCATAAAATAATTCTCTAATATTTTGGATCCTATCCAAGACCATTTTACTCATTCTCCATATCTTCATTGTGTGTGACCCATTAGGTTCCCGGTTTTGTTGGCCACTTAAATTAACAATTAATTTAAGCAGGTCATGAGCGGTATCTAGCAACACATCATGACCCCCAATTGACCGGAAAGTCAGTGGTTTGACTACGAACCTTTCCATAGACAATTACTGTACAATGATTCCTTTCACCATTCTATACCCCACTTGGTTCAGAGTATGGACATGTGTCAACTCCCACTAGACCGACTATGCCACGTCTAGTCCAAGTAATGTTAGTTCTTTTCCTTGAGGCTCATTACTGTATTAGATATGTCATTGAAGACTATCTTTATTACATTTCCACTCCGGCTAGAGATTCCTGAGTAATGACCATGATAAGAGGCCATAGGTATACACTCCTTCTATCAAGAGTGGTGAATCCTTTTCTTGCCCAGATATTAAGCCAAGAAGAGGGGTTGAATTGGAGTTTTAATTATTTGAGTTTAAAGTGCGGAAATAAAAAGTTAAGTTTAGGAGGGATAGAGAAATTTGGCACAAGGATTTTTATAGAGGTTTGGGTGTTAACAAACCCTACTCCTCTCCCCAATCGCAATTGGGAGTTTCACTAACACACTAAGTGTTACAATGGAGTTTTACAAGCTCACTCCCAACTATGGTGTTTCTCACAATGGCTCACACCTTACCCAGAAATCCTTTGTGTTTTAATGGCTCACACAATAGCCAATTCCTTGTGTTTTATAGGCTCACACAAACAACTTTTATCTTGTGTTTTACAGGCTCACATTAATAACCTTTACCTTGTGTTTTACAGGCTCACACAAACAACCTTTCTTTGTGTTTTAAAGGCTCACACAACTAACCTTTACAAGTGTTATACTCTTCACCCAGAAATACCCAAAACTCACTTGAGTAATAAATGATTACAGAGAGAAACACTTACAAATCTTTGTTGCTCAATAAATGATGAGCAAAAATGTCATATCCGCTAATTTAGACCTAAGTCACGCGAGTTGTTAAATCGACTCATTGGGTTGACCAAAGTCTAAATTTGGATTTTTATCGAAAAATAATGAAAATAATGACAATTAGGTATGGAAAATACCTAATAAAGTGGTCTAAATATTTTAAGATGTTAAATTTCGGTAAAGGACTAAATTGCAAATTTTGAAAAGTTTAGGGGTCAATTTGCAATTTATTGAAAATTGGAGGATTTAAAGGGGATAATCATAAATTAAATGCATGAATTGGGACATAAAATGCATATGGAGGCCAGCCACACCAAGTGGCACATTTTTAGAAGTCAATTGACATACATGAATTAGAAATTAATGAAAAGTTTCTAGAAAATGCTTAGGTGTCTCCAATAATTATGTAATTTTGTCACTTTATTCTTAAGTGCTTATCCTTTCTTAATTATCACCATTGATCTAGAATTTTTCCATCATTAAGTATCTCCCATGTTTCTTGAAGTCCAATACACCAAATGGCAAAGTTTAATAAGCTAATGAAGATACATGCATATGACATTAATTAAGGTTTCTAGAATATGGCTTATGTGTCCCCCATTTTAATGACTTTTGTCACTTTGCTCTTGATTGTTTCTTCTTCTTCCTTAACCATTTTCATTTAGGAAAATTTTGTTCTCTCAAACCAGCCACGTTTTCCCTTCTTCCTCCATAGCTAAAGCTTGATTTTAGAAAGAGAAAGTGAGAAAAGAGAGAAAAAGTAAGGTAAACTCCCATTCTCATGCTTAAGGAAGCTTAAGAGAGTAAGGAGAAAGGGAGAAAATTAGGTTTATGAATTTTAATAATCTGTTTATGAACTTTAGGAACTCAAAGTGACAAGGATTTGACTCAAAGGAGCAAAGGAAAGGAGAAAGAAAAGTAAAGAGAAAGAAAAGAGAAAAAGAGAGGTTTGTGCATAATCTAAGGCAATAGCCTATTTTAATTTTGTTTTAATTGCATAATTTAATTATTTGGCATGTTGATGATTTTGAATTAATATTAATTGTGATGAAAAATCTTGGGGATGCATGTTTGCTAGACTTAGGATTTAATTTGGTAAAAATTGAATGTGATTGGTTGGTATGTTCTTTGCTGGAAATTGATGAGCAGTGTTCACTTAAATTGTTATAACTTATTTTATGGAACTCGGTTTTGCATGTTGTTTGTTGGGTTTGAAAGATGAGACATAGGACTATAACTTTAATTTAGACCATAAAATCTGAATATGTCTGTAATTTTCCAGAAAAATCCATAAATTTCGAACATAGAATCTGTCCAGAAATTCTGGGCAGAATTGTTAGTAATGAGCAGTAAGTACTTAAACTTTTATAACTTGAGTTCTGGAGCTTGGATTTGTGTGTTATTTGTTTTTTTTGAAAGATAAGACATAAGGCTATAATTTTATTAAGACAATAATATCTGAATATGTCTGTAATTGTCCAGAAAAATTCATAAAGTTCCGACTAAGAATTTGTCTTGGAAATTCCGGGCAGAATTGTTTAGTGACCAGTCAGTGGTAATTTTATCATATCTTTTTATAAAGAACTCAGAATTAAGTGATTCCAGTGTCATGTTAAATAATTATGATCCAGATCTAAAATTGGTAAGAAGACCTCGAAACTAAATTCATAACTTAACAGGACCATAATTAAGGTCCAAGACTGAGAACAGAATCTGCCAGTGGCAGGACAACATATGAGATGAGGAATGAAATGAGTAAAATGATGTTGACCTTGTTATATTATGTAAATATTATTCTGATTAAGTGATTATGTAATTATTTTAAGACATTAAATGCATGAAAAGTGTGAATATAATTGTTGTGAATTTTAATGAGATTGTATAGGCCCTAGAACACCGAACCAACTTAGGATAGTTTGGCATGCCAAATAGGGGGGAGAGTATGATGAAAATGATTAAATCCATTAATGGTATGATTATCTACGCCAGGTTTGACATTGTTATCTACGCCGGGTTTGGCATTGCTATTTATGCCGGGTATGGCATTATTATCTACGCCGAGTTTGGCACGGTTATCTACGCCGAGTTTGGTACGGTTATCTACGCCGGGTTTGACACTTATATGCGCACATCATATTGCCCGGGTGGCACTCCTAAGTACCGGGATGGCAACTCCGTTATCCTAGTTAGTGGTTCATAGGTGTCTTGGGCATAAATAAGGACATAAATAAAGAAGTTGTGGAACATAAATGAATTATTGGAATTTAAAATGGAATTATGAATTGTGACATGGAAAATAAAAGAAATAATGACTTGTAACATGATTGATTATGACATGTTATATATAATGATGTTTTAGTAAAGTAAACAAGTATGAGATAAAAGAATATGATCTGATGTTTATACATGCTATAATACCATGATATGTATATTTGCATGAGAATATGATTAAGCATGAGTTGATATATGATAATGCATGATTGCATAAAATAGTTTATTGCCTTATTTATATGCACCACTAAGCCAAGAGCTTAGCGTGGGAGTTTCTCTCGCGCAGGTATAGCAAAGAATAAGTATACAGTAATAAATAAAGCTAGCGGCGACCTGACCCAGTAAAGCAGCATATTTGAACCACCGTGGGTCACACTTCTGTTGTTTTTATGTTTTTAAATTTTATTTTGTAGTATTTGTAAAATAAATGGTACACTTTATAAAGAAGATGTTATTAAATAAAATGGATTTTTATCTTTAATATTATGACTTTTCTTTTATGCTGCAAAGTAAATAAATAGTAAATTAAAAAAAATGAATGATTTTCATGTGTACAAAAATTTAATAATGATCTTTTAACTGATGAAGTAAGAGGTAGCACTCCCTTATTCGGGCACGAGCTGCTGGGGTGAGGGGGGTGTTACAGTTTTGGTATCAGAGCACCAGGTTGGTGTTTCTGGATTTTGGTATTAAAGCCCGGTTTGGGTAGTTTGGGATTTTAAAATGGTTTTCAAAAATAATTATGACATGTGTGTACCCACAATTAAATATTAAAGTTGCTGCTTACTGATTGGAGCCATTACTTTATGATATAGGTAGAGTATGGCTTCAGGATCAAGACATATTGTGGCCGAAGGAGGCGAAAGTAATGAGCCTACTGAAACAGAGGCTTCATCGCGACCTAGTCATCGCCGAGCTATTATATCTATATCCAGTGCTAGCCTATCAAGAGGGCAGTCTATTGCTGGCACAGGACAAACAGAGCTTATGAGTAACATGATAGATTTGCTACAAAGAGCATCACAACCAGCCTCATCAGGATTACAATTTGAGAGACTGAGGAAGTTAGGGGCACCCGATTTCTACGGTAAATGGGAAGATGACCCCTCAGTGGCAGAGTTTTGGCTAGAACGGGCAGAGAGAGTTTTTGATCAGCTGCATTGCACAAACGAGCATAAATATGAATATGCAGTGTCTTTATTACAAGAGCATGCATATGACTGGTGGCAATCTGAATCACAAAGTACAGAGGCTCCTGACCCTATGACATGGGAGTTCTTTCTAGAGAAGTTTAAGGAGCAGTATATTCCTCCTATTTACACAGACGACAAGAAAAGAGAGTTTTTGATGCTGAAACAAAGAAACTTATCAGTAACAGAATATGAAAGAGAATTCACACATCTCTGCAAGTATGCGGGAGGCATTGTATCCACTGAGGCAGGTAAGTGTCGACGATTTGAAGATGGGTTAAAAGACTCGATCAAGCTACAAGTCTCAGCCCTACGCCTGATGAGCTTTCCTAGTTTGCTAGCATCTGCCAGAACAGTTGAAAGAGTTCTAGCAGCACAACAGCCAGCACAAGATAGAGGGTTCAAGAGACCCATGCCACAACCGAGTAGAGTACAATCAAGTGGCAAGAGAGCTAGATCTTTCAGTGGCCGATTTCAGGCTGGAGGTTCCAACAGGCCTTCTTCCTTCAGGCGGGGACAACCTGCGAGATCCGTTTCTTCGGCAGCTAGTGCACCGACACAGACACCATATAGATCGCTACCCCTACTAGAATGCCAGCATTGTGGCCGTTCTCATCCCCGAGAGTGTTGGTGGATGACAGGAGCATGTTTTAGATGTGGCTCTAAAGACCATATGAGGAGAGATTGTCCCTTGCTACAGTATGGCAGAGGTTCGGGGAGCACTGAGCTGATGCAAACACAGGCTTCTGGGCAAGGCAGAGGCCGAGGTCGAGGGCAAGGCAGAGGAGGCCGATCAGGGTCCAGTCAGTTCAGATCAGAGACAGTTGAGAGACCAGAAGGTAGTAGAGCTGCCCCAGCCAGGGCATATGCCATGCGAGGCCGAGAGGAGCAGGATGCACCAGATGTCTTAATTGGTAAATTCCTTCTCTTTGGCTCTGACATAAATGCATTGATAGATCCGGGGTCAACGCATTCATACATATGCACACCACCACTGGGTCGAGAGGGTTTAGAACCACAAGCTTTAGAATTTTAGATTCTTATGACTAACCCGTTGGGGAACAGTGTGAGGGTTAGCAAGGTATTTAGGGGTTGCCCTATTGAAATTCAAGGTAGGCAATTCCCAGCAGATTTAATAGAGTTATCATTCCATGAGTTCGATGTGATCTTGGGAATGGATTGGTTGGCTCGTTATGAAGTGGTAGTGGATTGTGGAAAAAGACAGATGATCATCAGAATTCCAGAACAAGAGGAGATAGTGGTGATGGGTGAGAATAGAAAATATCCAGACAATGTGATCTCAGTGTTGAAAGCTCAGAAACTCATCAGTAAGGGATGCGAAACATACTTAGCGTATGTGGTTGATATGGAAAAAGCAAGTCTGAAGTTGGTGGATATTCCTACTGTTAGTGAGTTCCCCGATGTATTTCCAGAGGAGTTGCCAGGATTACCACCAAATAGAGAAATCGAATTTGCTATCAATTTGGTACCCGACACCACTCCTATTTCCATTACACCATATAGGATGGCACCAGCAGAGTTGAAAGAGCTGAAGGTACAATTGCAGGAATTGTTAGATGAAGGTTTTATACGACCCAGTGTATCACCATGGGGTACTCCAGTATTATTTGTCAAGAAGAAAGATGGCACTCTTCGTCTTTGCATTGATTACAGACAGCTTAATAAAGTGACTATTAAGAATAAATACCCACTACCTAGGATTGATGACTTATTTGATCAGTTGAAAGGTGCAACTATATTTTCAAAGATAGATCTTCGATCGGGGTATCATCAATTGAAGATAAAAGAGTCAGATGTACCTAAGACGACATTCAGGACTCGTTATGGTCATTATGAATTCCTAGTTATGCCCTTTGGATTGACGAATGCACCAGCAGCTTTTATGGACCTGATGAATCGAGTATTCAGGTCATACCTTGATCAATTTGTAGTGGTGTTTATTGATGACATTCTTGTCTACTCTAGAGACCGAGCAGAACATAATCAACATCTCAGAATAGTGCTGCAAACATTAAGGGAGAAGCAGTTGTATGCAAAGCTATCTAAGTGCGAGTTTTGGCTTAAAGCAGTAAGTTTTCTGGGTCATGTAATTTCAGCAAAAGGTATTCGGGTTGACCCTAGTAAAATTGAGGCTATTCTTAATTGGAAACCACCACGAAATGTGACAGAAGTGAGAAGTTTCCTCGGATTAGCCGGATATTATAGGAGGTTCGTGAAGGGATTTTCATCCTTAGCGACTCCTTTGACACGATTGCTACGAAAAGAGGTCTGTTTCGAGTGGACAGATAAGTGTCAAGCTAGCTTTGATCAACTGAAGGCAATGCTGACTGAAGCACCAGTTTTGACTCAGCCTACTCTAGGAAAAGACTTTGTTGTGTACAGTGATGCTAGTCATAATGGTCTAGGTTGTGTTCTTATGCAAGAAGGAAAGGTGATTGCTTATGCTTCAAGACAACTTAAACCTCACGAGCTTAACTATCCGACACATGATTTGGAGTTAGCTGCGATAGTTTTTGCTCTTAAGATCTGGAGACATTATCTGTATGGGGAAAGATGTTATATCTATACAGATCACAAAAGTCTTAAGTACCTTCCCTCACAGAAAGAGTTGAATCTGAGACAACGAAGATGGTTGGAGTTGATTAAAGATTATGACTGTGTGATCGACTACCAGCCAGGAAAAGCTAATGTGGTTGCAGATGCACTAAGCAGGAAAATTTTAGCGGAGATGCGAATACAATCTACTTTGATGCAGAAGATCAAAGATGCTCAAAAGCAAGATGAAAAGTTAGTAGAGATAGTCGAGGCAGTGAAAAAGGGAGAAAAGCCTGATTTTTCATAGACAGAGGATGACACAGTGTACTTCAAGAATAGGATTTGTGTGCCTGGTGTAGAAGAGCTGAAGTCCGATATTTTAAAAGAAGCACATGAAACGGTATATACCATGCATCCAGGCGGGAACAAGATGTATCAAGACTTGAAAACTCAATACTGGTGGCCAGGGATGAAGAAGGATATCACTGAATATGTTGCTAAGTGTCTAACTTGTCAACAAGTGAAATCGGAACACCAGTTGCCCACAGGATTGCTACAACCAATACCGATTCCAGAGTGGAAATGGGAAAGGATCACGATGGATTTTGTGTCCGGTTTACCGATGACTCAGAGAAAGCATGATGTCGTGTGGGTGATAGTGGATCGATTGACGAAGTCAACACACTTCTTACCAGTCAGAATGGACTACTCATTGAACAAGCTAGCCGAAATTTATATAAGTGAGATAGTGAGGTTGCATGGAGTGCCAATGTCCATCATATCTGATAGAGATCCCAGATTTACATCACAATTCTGGAAGAGCCTACAGCAAGCTTTGGGAACTCGACTCAATTTCAGCACGGCTTTTCATCCGCAGACGGATGGACAATCAGAGTGAGTTATTCAGTTGTTAGAGGATATGATGAGAAGCTGTGTGCTCGAGTTTGAAGGAAGTTGGGATAGACATCTACCTCTTATGGAGTTTGCCTACAACAATAGTTATCAGACAAGCATAGGCATGGCTCCGTATGAGGCATTGTATGGAAGAAAATGCAGGACACCAATCTGTTGGACCGAATTGAGTGAAAAGAAGTTGATAGGGCCAGAGTAAGTGCAACAAACAGAAGAAAAGGTTAGAATTATCCAAGAAAGATTGAAAGCCGCACAAAATCGACAGAAATCATATGCTGATCTCAAGAGGCGAGACATTGAATATGATGTGGGAGATAAATTGTTTCTTAAAGTTTCACCTTGGAAGAAAGTATTGAGATTTGGTAAAAAGGGAAAGTTAAGTCCGAGGTTCATTGGTCCTTATGAGATTTTGGAAAAAATCGGACCAGTAGCATATCGGTTAGCACTTCCACCAGAGTTGGATAAAATCCATAATGTTTTCCATGTATCTATGCTAAGGAGATATAGGTCTGATCCGACTCATGTTATTCCAACTGAGGAGATAGAAGTACAACCAGATTTGACTTATGAAGAGGAACCGGTGGCTATATTAGAACGTGAAGAAAAAGTTTTACGAAACAAGAAAGTTCCATTAGTTAAAGTGCTATGGCAGAATCATGCTACTGAAGAAGCCACATGGGAGAATGAAGAAGTCATGAAGAGGAAATATCCACAATTGTTCACAAAATTAACAGGTAAATTTCGAGGACGAAATTTATTTTAAGGGGGAGAGAATGTCATATCCGCTAATTTAGACCTAAGTCACGCGAGTTGTTAAATCGACTCGTTGGGTTGACCAAAGTCTAAATTTGGATTTTTATCGAAAAATAATGAAAATAATGACAATTAGGTATGGAAAATACCTAATAAAGTGGTCTAAATATTTTAAGATGTTAAATTTCGGTAAAGGACTAAATTGCAAATTTTGAAAAGTTTAGGGGTCAATTTGCAATTTATCGAAAATTGGAGGATTTAAAGGGGATAATCATAAATTAAATGCATGAATTGGGACATAAAATGCATATGGAGGCCAGCCACACCAAGTGGCACATTTTTAGAAGTCAATTGACATACATGAATTAGAAATTAATGAAAAGTTTCTAGAAAATGCTTAGGTGTCTCCAATAATTATGTAATTTTGTCACTTTATTCTTAAGTGCTTATCCTTTCTTAATTATCACCATTGATCTAGAATTTTTCCATCATTAAGTATCTCCCATGTTTCTTGAAGTCCAATACACCAAATGACAAAGTTTAATAAGCTAATGAAGATACATGCATATGACATTAATTAAGGTTTCTAGAATATGGCTTGTGTGTCCCCCATTTTAATGACTTTTGTCACTTTGCTCTTGATTGTTTCTTCTTCTTCCTTAACCATTTTCATTTAGGAAAATTCTGTTCTCTCAAACCAGCCACGTTTTCCCTTCTTCCTCCATAGCTAAAGCTTGATTTTAGAAAGAGAAAGTGAGAAAAGAGAGAAAACGTAAGGTAAAATCCCATTCTCATGCTTAAGGAAGCTTAAGAGAGTAAGGAGAAAGGGAGAAAATTAGGTTTATGAATTTTAATAATCTGTTTATGAACTTTAGGAACTCAAAGTGACAAGGATTTGACTCAAAGGAGCAAAGGAAAGGAGAAAGAAAAGTAAAGAGAAAGAAAAGAGAAAAAGAGAGGTTTGTGCATAATCTAAGGCAATAGCCTATTTTAATTTTGTTTTAATTGCATAATTTAATTATTTGACATGTTGATGATTTTGAATTAATATTAATTGTGATGAAAAATCTTGGGGATGCATGTTTGCTAGACTTAGGATTTAATTTGGTAAAAATTGAATGTGATTGGTTGGTATGTTCTTTGCTGGAAATTGATGAACAGTGTTCACTTAAATTGTTATAACTTATTTTATGGAACTCGGTTTTGCATGTTGTTTGTTGGGTTTGAAAGATGAGACATAGGAATATAACTTTAATTTAGACCATAAAATCTGAATATGTCTGTAATTTTCCAGAAAAATCCATAAATTTCGAACATAGAATCTGTCCAGAAATTCTGGGCAGAATTGTTAGTAATGAGCAGTAAGTACTTAAACTTTTATAACTTGAGTTCTGGAGCTTGGATTTGTGTGTTATTTGTTTTGTTTGAAATATAAGACATAAGGCTATAATTTTTATTTAGACAATAATATCTGAATATGTCTGTAATTGTCCAGAAAAATTCATAAAGTTCCGACTAAGAATCTGTCTTGGAAATTCCGGGCAGAATTGTTTAGTGACCAGTCAGTGGTAATTTTATCATATCTTTTTATAAAGAACTCAGAATTAAGTGATTCCAGTTTCATGTTAAATATAAGATCCATATCTAAAATTGGTAAGAAGACCTTGAAACTAAATTCAGAACTTAACAGGACCATAATTAAGGTCCAAGACTGAGAACAAAATCTGCCAGTGGCAGGACAACATATGAGATGAGGAATGAAATGAGTAAAATGATGTGGACCTTGTTATATTATGTAAATATTATTCTGATTAAGTGATTATGTAATTATTTTGAGACATTAAATGCATGAAAAGTGTGAATATAATTGTTGTGAATTTTAATGAGATTGTATAAGCCCTAGAACACCGAACAAACTTAGGATAGTTTGGCATGCCAAATAGGGGGGGAGTATGATGAAAATGATTAAATCCATTAATAGTATGATTATCTACGCCGGGTTTGGCATTGTTATCTATGCCGGGTTTGGCATTACTATTTATGCCGGGTATGGCATTATTATCTACGCCGAGTTTGGCACGGTTATCTACGCCGAGTTTGGCACGGTTATCTACGCCGGGTTTGGCACTTATATGCGCACATCATATTGCCCGGGTGGCACTCCTAAGTGCCGGGATGGCAACTCCGTTATCCTAGTTAGTGGTTCATAGGTGTCTTGGGCATAAATAAGGACATAAATAAAGAAGTTGTGGAACATAAATGAATTATTGGAATTTAAAATGGAATTATGAATTGTGACATGGAAAATAAAAGAAATAATGACTTGTAACATGATTGATTATGACATGTTATATATAATGATGTTTTAGTAAAGTAAACAAGTATGAGATAAAAGAATATGATCTGATGTTTATACATGCTATAATACCATGATATGTATATTTGCATGAGAATATGATTAAGCATGAGTTGATATATGATAATGCATGATTGCATAAAATAGTTTATTGCCTTATTTATATGCACCACTAAGCCAAGAGCTTAGCGTGGGAGTTTCTCTCGCGCAGGTATAGCAAAGAATAAGTAGACAGTAATAAATAAAGCTAGCGGCGATCTGACCCAGTAAAGCAGCATATTTGAACCACCGTGGGTCACACTTCTGTTGTTTTTATGTTTTTAAATTTTATTTTGTAGTATTTGTAAAATAAATGGTACACTTTATAAAGAAGATGTTATTAAATAAAATGGATTTTTATCTTTAATATTATGACTTTTCTTTTATGCTGCAAAGTAAATAAATAGTAAATTAAAAAAAATGAATGATTTTCATGTGTACAAAAATTTAATAATGATCTTTTAACCGATGAAGTAAGAGGTAGCACTCCCTTATTCGAGCACGAGCTGCTGGGGTGAGGGGGGTGTTACAAAAAACATTTTCACAGAGAATAGATATTTGTTATGAAAGTATTAAATGTACAAATAGCTTGTAATAAGATTTTGATTCAAAGTATTAGCTATCCTATTGTACTGAATGCATAAATGACTTGCATTTATACTCCTATGGTGAATTATAGCCGTTATAATGCATTTAATACGAAACTATCCATTGCACTAACCTAAATAATCGCACCTGACATTTTTCTCTTTCATCTTTTACGGGCGTGACTATGTTTGTCACGGGCGTGACTATTCTTCCAAGCCGTGACTAAAGTGGTGACCTTTGTTGTGAAGCATTTTGGAAGGTTTTGAAATATTGGGTCATGGGCGTGACAAACTTTCGAGCCGTGATCCAAGTGATGACTTTGGTCATGAAGCTCTCTGGATGAATTTGTCAAGAAGGTTCACGGACGTGACATTTAATTCACGGGTGTGACTTAAATGTTCATTTCATGGTTTGTTGTATTCCTTCATGGCCATGAACTTCAAATGTTGGTTTTGTTGACTGTTAGCTTCTTCACAGGCGTTACACATAAGGTCACGGGAGTGAACATGCTACTTCCTTAATTTTATCATTCAATGATTAATCTTCCATTCTCTATTCTTGCTATTTTATTCCATACCCTGTTTAATAGACTTAGGAAACAAGTATGTTAAATACAATATTGCTATTTTATTTGTTATCATCAAAATGATAGAAATACCCCTCAAGGTTTAACAATCTCTCCCTTTTTGATGGTGACAAATAATCTAGCAATATGTGCTTTTGAGAAGTCTCCCCCTCAAAAGATACTTAGGATAAAAATTGATGACATGTAAGAATTGTAAAGAATGATGTAGCATTGAAATACATTTTCTAGTTTTAAGTATATGCAAGTTATATGCAAAGTATATCCAATATATACCAAAATTCTCTTTTAAGTCATGAAATATATGTAAGGTATATTTAGAGTACATCAAGTGCATATTTATTTATGTAACTTGCATTAAGGTATATGCAAAGTATACATAAGATATATTTAAGGTGTATAAAGCTCAATTTGCATAGTTTCATATTTATTTTGAATCAAATTTTAAGTATTGCATTTAAACTCAAAATATTGCTATTTTCTCCCTACTTAACACAATATATTTTTACGTTCTTCATTTTGATTCAAAATTAAGTATTGCTTGCATTTATCTTAATATATTGCTAGTTTCTCCCCATTTTGTCATCAACAAAAAGAATATAAAGATAATAAACCATAATGGAAAAACAAAGCAAATATATTATAAAAAATGA
Source organism: Triadica sebifera (assembly GCA_023653625.1). Taxonomy (NCBI): domain Eukaryota; kingdom Viridiplantae; phylum Streptophyta; class Magnoliopsida; order Malpighiales; family Euphorbiaceae; genus Triadica; species Triadica sebifera. Next base: position 8,463,835 of record CM042898.1, on the reverse strand, counting down.
AATACAATCAAAGATAATAAGAATTCAAAAAGGAAATTTAAAAATTTCCTACACACAAACAAAACAAGCAAACAAAACAAAAAAACAAGCATATCAAGGCTTCCATCTAGCCTAACATCTATCCAGACATCCTGTCCCTAAGACGAGCAACTTCAGCCTCAAGGTTGTCCATCCTAGACTCTATGAAGTCCTTGAGGCTCTCCAACCTCTCATCCATAGAAGCTTGCAGCTGCTCAAATCGTGGTGCTAGAAGGTCAACCACCTGCTACGCCAAATTCGGTGTGGAAGCCGAGGATTCTCCGATGTCCTGCTCAAACGCTGGAGGTGCCTCCTCAACCAGAGCCCTTTTCCTCTACTGGATTCCTTGGAGGCCGGCTTTGAAGTCCACTGAGTCATTGTCTTCCCATATGATTTTGCCAGCAATGTTAGTGAAGCAGTAGTAAATATTGTTCTCATGGACAATTCTAACAGCCGCTCCCATCTTAATGAAAGACTCTACATCCAATCGATCTCGAGGATGCCCTGGGATGAGATTAAAGTGATGGTCATCGAGCTTCAAATATCCAAGCTTCAAGGCCATATGGGTCACATATCCACCAATAAGTATATCTCCGGAGGGCTTGGTGGCAAAGGACTGGAGATGGTTCGCAAACCATCGAGAAAGCACCACTGTGAGGCCTCTTCGAGCCATCTCAAAGAGAAATAGCTCAGACTTCCGAATGGTGTCATTGTTGTCTCCTCGGGCAAATATGCTATAAGTTAGAAACCTATGTAGATATTTGTGCACTGGAGACCGGAGATGAGTGCTCTTGGTCTTCTTTACATCCCAGCTGCAATCCGTACCAAAATGAGTCCATGCTCGAGTTGCGAAGCATTCCACTTCGCTATCGTTAAGGATGCCTTCCGAGGGTAGGTTGAATAAGTCCCCGAATTCTATGGCAGTGAGAGTTTCGGATTGCTGTAGAGTTAAAATTTCACTACTCCGGTGGGAGACACTTGCAAAGTGCTCAAAAATTCCAAGGTTGGCTCCCTCAAGGTGGGCTGATGAATGTCCACAAACTCCTTCAAATGATAGGCCTAGAGTTGCTCTGTCATCGCTGTTTCAAGCCCAAGAGTGCACACCGTTTGCCACCCAAAAGATCTTGATGAAATGAGAGGCCTTTTCTTCAGGGTTGAGTACCGAGGATGGCAATGCTCCGAGATTCTGTTCATTAGGTAGTCTGAGTACCTCCTGGGAGCATGAGATTTCTTCCTAGTACCCTTTGGTGAGCCGGTTTCCATATGGATTGAAGAAATGAACTTTGAAGTGTTTGGATAAAATTTGACAGAAATTTTGAGGAAACCCTGAGGAAAGATGATTTTTGATGAAAGAAAGGATTTTTGATGGTATTTATAGCAGAAATTTGTGACTCGGGGTCGGAATCTTCAATGTACCATTCAATGTGTGTAAATGAGAGCAGTTTCAAGGAGTTGAAAGGTTGAAATGTGAAGAATAACCGGCAGAATTGTTATATAGCCGATGCATTCACGGGCGTGAAACATGTAGTCACGGTCGTGAAGAGTCATGTTCACGGTTTGCTGAAGGGGTGCTCTACCCATGAATAAAGGAGTGAAAAGATTCTCGGCCGTGACATTTGAATGTCACGGCCGTGAATGATGAACTATCATGGTGGTGAAAGACAAGTCACGGTCGTGAAGGGTTGAATTTCACTACTTATACCCGTGAAACAAAGCGTGACTCAAAGCATGAACATCTCTCTGAGTTTTAGGTGAAAATGTTCACGGGCGTGAAAATTTGTCACGGGCGTGAACAATGCTTTTCACGGGAGTGAATGAAGTCGTGAACATAAGCTTCACAACTTAAAGTTGTAAATGATGTCGTGAATTGTTTAATTCACTGGCGTGAACATATGTCACGGGCGTGAATTGTTTAAAATTTCCATTAAATAAAATTAAGTCCTAAAACAAGACTAAATCATTTTTATGAAGATTTTATCACTTATAACATAAAAGTTTCATCAAATTTACTACCTTATGTCTAGTAATATGATACAAAAACAAGATTATCACTAAGATTTGACAATTTGGCAATCACAAGGTTATTCCATCAATCATACCAAGTTCTCTTCAATGAAATTAAATCTTTCCTCATTTAGAGATTTAGTGAATATATCTGCCAATTGATTTTCTGTGCTTATAAATTCCAATGCAACATCTCCATATTGAACATGATCTCTAATAAAGTGGTGTCTAATGTCAATATGCTTACTTCTAGAACGTTGAATGAGATTCTTTGAAAGATTTATAGCACTTGTATTGTCACATTTAATAGGTATATAGTTCATATCATGACCATAGTCCTTAAGTTGTTGTTTCATCTAAAGGATTTGAGTACAACAACATCCTTCTGCTACATATTCTGCTTCAGCAGTTGAAAGAGCAACTAAAACTTGTTTCTTGCTAAACCAAGAAACTAAGCACTCTCCAATAAAGTGACAAGTACCTGAATTACTTTTTCTATCTAAAAGACTACCAGCATAGTCTGCATCTAAATATCCTACAATATAAAAGGATGAGTTTCTAGGATACCACAAACCTAGATGCAAAGATCCATGTAAATATCTTAGAATTCTTTTTACTGCATGTAAATGAGATTCTTTTGGACATGATTGAAATCGTGCACACAAGCAAACACTATACATTATGTCGGATCTAGAAGCAGTAAGATATAAAAGTGATCTGATCATACCTCTATAGATCTTTTCATTAATGCTCTTACCCTTTTCATTCTTGTCCAATTTTGTTGATGTGCTCATAGGAGTCTTGGCATTCTTGCATCCTTCCATTCCAAATTTTTTGATTAAATCTTTGGCATATTTGGATTGATTAATGAATATGTCGTCATTGCCTTGTTTTATTTGTAGACCAAGGAAATATTTAAGTTATCCCATCATGCTCATTTCAAATTCCCTAGTCATACACTTAGCGAATTCTTGACAAAGCAATTCATTAGTATAACCAAATATTATATCATCAACATAAATTTGAACAATTAGTATATCATGCTTATGCTTTTTAATGAATAATGTGGTGTCAACATTCCCCTTTGTAAAGTTATTTTCTAAGAGAAAAGAACTTAATCCTTCATACCAAGCTCTTGGGGCTTGTTTCAAACCATATAAAGCTTTTGAAAGTTTAAAAACATGATTTGGAAAATCATAGCTTTCAAAGCCTGGTGGTTGTTCTACATAAACTTCTTCTTTTATATAACCATTTAGAAATGCACTTTTCACATCCATTTGAAAGAGTTTGAAATTCATGTGACATGCATATGCTAAAAGTATTCTTATGGCTTCTAATCTAGCTACAGGTGCATAGGTCTCATCATAATATATTCCTTCTTCCTGATTATATCCTTTTGCAACTAATCTAGCCTTATTCCTAGTTATTGAACCTTGTTCATTTAGTTTATTTCTAAATACCCATTTGCTACCTATAATTTGATGATCCTTGGGTCTAGGTACTAAGATCCATATCTTACTTCTCTCAAATTGGTTGAGTTCCTCTTGCATAGCAATTACCCAACTTTTATCATTAAGAGCCTCATCAACATTTTTAGGCTCAATTTGAGAAATAAAAGCAAGGTCAGTGGCTAAATGTTTGAAATGAGATCTAGTACTTACTCCCCTTGAAGGATGACCAATGATTCGCTCCTTGGGATGATCTTTTGTCATTCTCCATTCCTTTGGGAGTTCTTGCCCGTTTTCCTCTTGAGCTTGAGGTAGAGAATCATCTTGATGTGAATTTTCTTGATCATTTTCTTCTTTTCCATTTCCAAGATCAAGTTTTTCCATAGTTCCTACAACATCATCAAGAACACTACCTTTCACAAGATCAAGTCTAGTAGATTCATTAAAAACAACATGCATAGATTCTTCAACAGTTAATGATCTTTTATTAAATACTCTATATGCTTTGCTAGTTGTAGAGTATCTTTAAAAGATACCTTCATCAAATTTAGAGGAAAATTTTTCAAGGTTGTCCTTGGTATTCAATATGAAGCACTTGTATCCAAATACTCTAAAGTATGATATCAAGGGTTTTCTTCCATTCCAAAGCTCAAATCAGGTTTTGTTTAAAAGAGTTTTTTTGAAAACTTGATTTGAAATATAACATGCAGTGTTTGTGGCTTCTACCCAAAAGTAAGTTGGTAAACCATACTCATTGAGCATTATTCTAGCCATTTCAATTAAAGTTCGATTTTTTCTTTCAACTACCCCATTTTGTTGAGGTGTCCTAGGAGATGAGAAATTCTGTGAAATGTCATGTTCAAGACAAAAATTTTCAAAGTTTTCATTTTCAAATTCTTTGCCATGGTCACTTCTTATCTTTGAAATACAATATCCTTTTTCATTTTGAACTCTTTTAGCAAAGTTTTTGAAATTTTCAAAAGCATCACTCTTTTGAGCTAAGAAAATTACGCAAGTAAATCTAGAGTAATCATCTACGATGACAAAGGCATAATGTTTACCTCCTAAGCTAGCAATTCTAGTAGGTCCAAATAAGTCTAAATGCAGGAGTTGAAAAGGTTTTGAGGTACTTACTATGTTTTTGGCTTTGAAGGATGACTTTTGTTGCTTCCCTCTTTGGCAAGGTTCACATGTCTTGTCTTTTTCAAATTTGACTCTTAGCAGTCCTTTTGCTAGTTCTCCTGTGCTGAGGCTTTTGATTAAGTCTATGTTAGTATGACTAAGCCTTTTATGCCACAGCCAAGATTCATCACTAGTAGTCACAAGACACTTAGAGGAATGGTTAGATAATTCATGTAAGTCTATTATGTATGTGTTGACATCTCTATTTCCTTTAAATATTTCTTGACCATCGATAGTGGTTACAAGACATTCATTTTAAGTAAAGATTACTTTGTTTCCTTTATCACATAATTGACTAACACTTAACAAGTTATGTTTTAAGCCATCAACAAGTAAGACATCTTTAATAAAGGTAGTACCATAAATACCAATAGAACCAATGCCAATTACCTTACCCTTAGCATTGTTTCCAAAGGTAACTTTACCTCCATCAATACTTTTGATTTCATTGAAGAGTTCTTTATCTCCTGTCATATGACTTAAGCATCCACTGTCTACTAGCCAAGCATTTTTATTTATTGTGGACTTGAGGCATACCTATAGAGTCATAGTTTAAGTATGATTTTTAGGTACCCAAATGAGCTTGGGTCCTTGGGAGTTAGCACATGAAGGTTCCCAATGAGCCTTCCTTATCCAACAATGTTTATTTATATGACCAATCTTCATACAATAATTACATTGTTTAGGTCTAACATTGTTTTTTGGTCTTACAATATATTTGAATGTCATATTTCTATTTAACTGATTTTGAGAACAATGGCATGCACAGTCATAATTAATTAATGCTTTTCTAGATGCATGCTTATTATACATAAAGGCATGATTATTCTTTTTATGTATAAAAGGTTTAATATACTTATTCCTTGGTGTTGTTCCAATAATTGTGGAGATGTGAGGTTCACTACACTTAAAAAAAATGGTTTTGTGAGAAGATGATGATGTGTCCTTAAATCCTAGATCATGTCTAATTAAAGATGGTCTTTGAGACACAATGAGAGTATCTAAACTCTCTTTACCTTTGTGAAATTTAGAAATGGAATTTCTAAGTTCCTCAACTTCATTTTTCAAAGTATTATTTTCTTTAAGCAAGGAAGCAATTGAGGGTCTTGATGAATATTCATCTAATGACTTTTGAATAGATTCATTAGATGATTTAAGCTTAAGATTCTCCTTTTCTAAAACATCCATTTTGTTTTTCAAATTGGAAATGTTATTCCTATAAGTACTAAATTTACTCCTATATTTCTCTTGTTCTAAATTTAATTCTTCTATAAGGCATTGCCCATCATCATCATCATCACTATCATTATCATTATCGTTATTACTACTATCATTATTGAAAGAGTATGAGTGTAGTGATCTTACCTTATTTGAGACGTGATCTTCAATAGCCATGAAGCATAGGTTGACCTCTTCGCTTTCATTATCATCTCTTTCACTTGAAAAGCTTTCGTCATCCCATGTGGCTTTGTGACCTTTCTCCCCATTGTCTCTTTGGTATTTGCTCTTATACTTCTTAAGCCTTGGACATACTGGTTTGATATGTCCTTTCTTTCCACACTCATAGCACTTTACCTCTTCCTTACTTCTTTGTGCATCATTAGAAGTTTGTTTGAGGTTTCTTTGCCTGAATTTTCTGGAGTTGCTCATTTTCTTCTTAATGATTCTTTTCAGTCTTCTTGAAAGCATAGCAACGTCCTCATTTTCATCATCACTCATTTCTTCATCCTCTTCACTTTCTTCTTGAGATTTTGAAGTAGAGGCTTTGAGTGCTAAAGGCTTTCTTTTCTCTGGCTCTGCTTCAAGCTCTCTATCTTTTTTCACTGCCATTTCATGTGTGAGAAGTTTGCCAATAAGCACATCAGTATTCATGATGCTCATGTCTTCATTTGCTTCTTTTATGCCAGCAACTCTTGAGCCATAGTCTTTAAGAGGAAGACTTCTCAGGATTTTGTTGTTTACATCTTCCAAGCTCAGATGCTTTCCAAGTTTCCTCATTCCATTTATAATGGTTAGAAGATGATTGGTCATGTCAGTAATTGACTCATTGGATTTCATCTTGAAGAGCTCATATTCTGAGGTAAAAAGTTGAATCTTCTTGGATTTGACTTGCTTAGTTCCTTCATGATAATTTTCCAATGTCTTCCACATGCTGTAGGCTGTTAGGTAGTGTTGTATTCTTCCACATTCTTCAATAGATAATGATCTTGAGAGGATTGTCATTGCCTTCTTGTTTTTGAAATTTGCTATTCTTTGAGGCTCTGTCCAATCATCTCTTGATAAGATTTCTTCTTCACCATCAGCTATTCTTCTGGTTAGTGGTGTCCATTCTTTTTGTACACTATCCTAGACTTCAATTCCATCACTATCTAGGTATGTCTCCATCCGAAACTTCCAATGGGCATAATTTGCTCCATCAAAGTAAGGTTTGAGACTTTGGAATCCTTCACTGGCCATATCTTAATATTTACTAACACTTTTTAGGCTTAGATGCTAGACAAAGCTCTGATGCCAATTGTTGAGGCTCTGTCCAATCATCTCTTGATAAGATTTCTTCTTCACCATCAGCTCTTCTTCTAGTTAGTGGTGTCCATTCTTTTTGTACACTATCCTAGACTTCAATTCCATCACTATCTAGGTATGTCTCCATCCGAAACTTCCAATGGGCATAATTTGCTCCATCAAAGTAAGGTTTGAAACTTTGGAATCCTTCACTGGCCATATCTTAATCTTTACTAGCACTTTTTAGGCTTAGATGCTAGACAAAGCTCTGATGCCAATTGTTGCCCAGATATTAAGCCAAGAAGAGGGGTTGAATTGGAGTTTTAATTATTTGAGTTTAAAGTGCGGAAATAAAAAGTTAAGTTTAGGGGGGGATAGAGAAATTTGATACAAGGATTTTTATAGAGGTTCGGGTGTTAACAAACCCTACTCCTCTCCCCAATCGCAATTGGGAGTTTCACTAATACATTAAGTGTTACAATGGAGTTCTACAAGCTCACTCCCAACTATGGTGTTTCTCACAATGGCTCACACCTAACCCAGAAATTCCTTGTGTTTTAATGGCTCACACAATAACCAATTCTTTGTGTTCTACAGGCTCACACAAAAAACTTTTATCTTGTATTTTATAGGCTCACACAAACAACCTTTACCTTTTGTTTTACAAGCTCACACAAACAACCTTTCTTTGTGTCTTAAAGGCTCCCATAACTAACCCTTACAAGTAGGGGTGGCAACAGGTAGGGCACCCACAAAAATTGCTCTACCCGAACTCGAACCCGATTATTTATATACATACCCAAACTCTTCCTGAACCCATTTAAAATTATAATATTAATACCCATACCCATCCCAAATCTTATTAACATTACCCGATTAATACCCGAATTCGAATAATTACCCGTTTATCATTAAAACAATTTAAAATAAAATAAAATTCAAACTAATTAAATAATTAAAAATATATAAATAATCTACCACAAATCACTATAAAATAAAATAAAATATAAAATTTAATTCAACACATTCAAATTAAAATAATTTATCAAATTGTTCAAAAATAACAAAAAAATTAAATATTGTTCATTATGACAGAAAAATTATATTTCACATTTTAAACTTCCATTACATTTGTAATTCATCAATCTATAAAAATATATGAAAAAATAATTATATCATTATATTCAATAAATTAAAATAGAATAAATTGCATAATATATATAATCGGATTTATCGGGTAGCAGGTACCCGAAGGTCTCTACCCGTACCCTATCCAAACCCGTGAAGGGTTTAAATATTGCTACCCAAACTCGTCCCAAAACACTAATAGGGTTATCCATTAGGGTTTAAACGGGTTTGGATTGAAGCGGGTACCTGCGAAACCCGTACCCGTTGCCACCCCTACTTACAAGTGTTCTACTCTTAACCCAGAAATATCCAAAACTCACTTAAGTAATAAATAATTACATAGAGAAACACTTAGAAATATTTATTGCTCAATAAATGATGAGCAAAAAGATTTTCACAGAGAATAGATATTTGTTATGAAAGTATTAAATGTACAAATAGCTTGTAATAAGATTTTGATTCAACGTATTAGTTATCCTATTGTACTTAATGCATAAATGACTTGCATTTATACTCCCATGGAAAATTATAGTCGTTAGAATGCATTTAATACGAAACTAGCCATTGCACCAACCCAAATAATCACGTCTGACATTTTTCTCTTTCATCTTTCACGGACGTGACTATGTTTGTCACGAGCGTGACTGTTCTTCCAAGCCGTGACTGAAGTGGTGACCTTGGTCGTGAAGCATTATGGAAGGTTTTGAAATATTGGGTCACAGGCATGACATATATCTTCACGAGCGTGACAAACTTCCCAGCCGTGATCCAAGTGGTGATTTTGGTCGTGAAGCTCTCTGGATGAATTTGTCAAGAAGGTTCACGGGCATGACTTAAATGTGCATTTCACGGTTTGTTGTCTCCCTTCATGGCCGTGAACTTCAAATGTTGGCTTTGTTGACGGTTAGCTTTTTCACGGGCGTGACACATAGGGTCACGGGAGTGAACATGCTATTTCCTTAATTTTATCATTCAATGATTAATCTTCCATTCTCCATTCTTGCTATTTTATTTCATACCTTGTTTAATAGACTTAGAAAACAAGTATGTTAAATACAATATTGCTATTTTATTTGTTATCATCAAAATGACGGAAATACCCCTTAAGGTTTAACACCTTTGTTGGTTACCCAATTACCTTCAAATACCTCAAGCTGTATCCAATCACCATCCTATGAGCTACCTCTCTGAGGCAACAAGGAATATTGTCAAAATACATAATCAATATTCAAGATATCCTTGAGTACCTCAAGTCTAAGGATACTTGCACCATTGCTATGATGAGACTATCATTGACATTTGAATAGATTATCCATATGATTGTCTCATAGTTGGTCATCCAATGTACTTAGCTACACTTAGCAAGTATCCACATGTTAACTCTAAACATCTCATGTTTATAGATTATGAGATCTACTACTCGATCCAATCAAGGAGTGTAACATGTGCTAGTTTGTCTAGATTAATAATGTCCTATCTCATTAATCCTATGACTAGGGATAATTTTGATACTAACATAATTACACATGATAAGAATCTCAATATCATGATCTCATCACGATTTCCTTCATGCTATGTTATGTATCAAGGACTTCATTAATTGATTTAAGATCACTTATCAATTCATATATCAAATGAACATCAAATTAATGAAAAAGCCTTTTATTAATAAAATAAATTTGTACAATAAGTGCTAAAGGTGATTGCCTTTAGAGCACTCCTCTAACAAGCTTCCACTTGCACTAAAGACAATCGCCTTTGTATTTAATTCCATAGGCGAGTACATAAGAATCATATTTCTTTGGAGGAAGTGGCTTAGTTAAAGGATCAGCAATATTCTGATTAGTGGGCACTCTTTCTATCTTTACATCATTCCTACCAATGATTTCTCTAATCAAATGGTATCTTCTGAGTACATGTTTGGATCTCTGATGAGACCGTGGCCCCTTTGCTTGTGCAATGGCTCCATTATTATCACAATACAATTGTATTGGATCAATAATGCTGGGAACCACTCCAAGTTCTGTGATGAATTTTCTTATCCAAACTGCTTCCTTTGTTGCTTCAGAAGCTGTAATGTACTCTGCTTCGGTTGTGGAATCAGCAGTCATTTCCTGTTTGGAACTCTTCCAACTAACTGCTCCACCATTTAGTGTGAATATATAACCTGACTGAGATTTTGAGTCATCCTTGTCAGCTCACCGTAAGATCTCCATCTCCATATACCAAGAATACATCCTTAGTTCTTCTTAAGTACTTAAGGATATTCTTGACAACCACTCAATGACCCTTACTAGGGTCCGATTGGTATCTACTCGTGACACTCAGAGCATATGATACATCAGGTCTTGTACATATCATAGCATACATGTTTGATCCTATAGCTGAAGCATATGGAATCAAAACTCATGTGTGTCCTCTCATCTTGTGTCTTTGGACACAAAGACTTTGAGAGAGTAATCCCATGGGTTATGGGAATGTATCCCCTCTTGGACTGCTCCATGATAAACCTCTTTAGCATCTTATCTATGTATGTAGACTATGAAAGACCAAGCAATCTTTTAGATCTATCTCTATAGATCTTTATCCCTAAAATATAGACTGCTTCTCCAAGGTCTTTCATAGAGAAATTCTTGGATAACCAAATTTTGACTGATTGTAAGGCTGAGACATTAATTCCCATTAACAATATGTCATCTAAATATAACACAAGAAATACGATTGCACTCCCACTAACCTTCTTGTAAACACAAGGTTCATCTGGATTTTGTAAGAAACCAAACTATTTAAATGTCGCATCAAACCGAATATTCCAACTCCTGAATGCTTACTTTAATCCATAAATGGATCTTTGAAGCTTACATACCTTTTTACCATCTTTGGATATGAAACCTTCTGGTTGTGTCATGTACACATCCTCAGTCAGATTTCCATTAAGGAAAGTTGTTTTCACATCCATTTGCCATATCTCATAATCATAATGAGTAGCAATGGCTAGGAGTATCCTTATGGATTTAAGCATAGCTACTCGGCTAAAAGTTTCATCGTAGTCAATTCCTTGTATTTGACGATAACCTTTAGCAACAAGTCTAGCTTTATAGGTAATCATATTACCATCCATGTCAATTTTCTTTTTGAAGACCCATTTGCACCCTATAGGCTTTATTCCTTCGGGTGGGTCAACCAAAGTCCATACATGGTTTTCATACATGGAATCCATTTCTAACTTCATGGCTTGAAGCCATTTGTCAGATTCTGAACTATTTAGAACCTCTTCATAGGTTGTAGGCTCATCATTTTCTATGAGCAATACGTCGTTCTATTCACTAATGAGAAATCCATATCTCTCTGGAACAGTACGTATCCTACTTAACCTACAAAGCTCTTGTGCTTCAGAAGGTTGAGCTGTTATATCATTTGTATGAGTAACAAGCTCGGGTTCAGGCAGTTGATCAGTATCTGTTTGAGCATCTTGAACTTCTTCAAGTTCAATTTTGCTCCCACTATCCCCTTTTAGAAGGAATTCTCTCTCTAAAAAGATAGCATATCTTGAAACAAAAACCTTTTGTTCCAAGGGGTGGTAAAATTGATATCTATATGATGCTTTTTGGATATCCCACAAACAGACATCGGTCAGACTTAGCTTCTAGCTTATCTGACATTGTCCGCTTCACATAAGAAGGACAACCCCAAATTCTCATGTAAGAAAATGTGGGCCTCTTGTTATACCATATCTCATATGGAGTAACATCAACTGACTTTGAAGGAACTCCATTTAATATATAAATGGTGGTCTCTAGTGCATAACCCCAAAAGGATTTAGGCAATTCCGCAAAACTCATCATAGACCTTACCATGTCTAACAAGGTTCGGTTTCTTCTTTCAGCCACACCATTGTGTTGTGGCATGTAAGGTGGAGTCCATTGAGATAAAATCCCATTATCCCTAAGATAATCTAGAAACTCTTGGCTCAAGTATTCACCTCCTTTATCTGATCGAAGTGTTTTAATACTTTTGCCGAGTTGTTTCTCTACTTCATTTCTGAATTCTTTGAACTTTTCAAAAGCTTTAGATTTGTATTTCATAAGATACACATATCCATATCGTGAGTAGTCATCGATAAAAGTAATGAAGTAGATGAAACCACCTCTGGCGTGTGTAGACATTGGACCACATACATCTGAATGTATTAAGTCTAAAAGTCCATTAGCACGTTCTCCCTTTCCCTTAAAGGGTAATTAGACATCTTGCCTAGTAAACAAGATTCACATGTGTCATATGATTCATAATCAAATGACCCCAAACTACCACTTTTGTGTAGCTTAGCCATGCGTTTCTCACTTATATGACCAAGACGACAATGCCATAAATAAGATGATTTCAACATATCTTGATTTTGCCTTTTATTATCATTGATGTTTAAAATTGGATTTGACATATCTAATATGTATGTTCCATTGCATAATGTATCATTAGCATAAAGAATTCCATTCAACATAATAGAACAACAATTGTTACGAAAAGCTAAAAGGAAACCATCTTTATTTAGACTTGAAACATAAATAATGTTTTTAGTCAAAACAGGTACATAATAGCAATTATACAAATTTAATATAAGCCCACTAGGGAGGGTCAATACATATGTTCCTATAGCTAATGCAGCAACCCTTGCTCCATTTCCAACGCGTAGGTCTGACTCTCCCTTATTGAGTTGTCTACTGTTCCTTAGGCCCTGCATATTAATGCATATGTATGAGCCACAACCGGTATCTAATACCCATATATTATTATTGGAAACAATATTAATTTTAATGACAAAAATACATGAAGTAGATGGGGCATCAGATGCCTTCTTCTTCAAGGACTCCAAGTAAGTCTTGCAGTTTCTCTTCCAATGGCCATCCTTGCCACAATGGAAGCATGTCCCTTTTGGAGAAATCTCCTTGGCCTTCTTCTTGGCCACGCCTCCCTTAGGCTTCATGGACTTCTTCTTCTTCTTAAGGTTCTTCCTTTTAGAACTTGAAGAGTCCACCAGCATCACAGCCTTACTGTCCTTCTTGACAGATGGCTCAGCTGTTTTAAGCAAGTTAATCAGCTCAGGAATAGTGGTAGAGATTTGGTTCATCCTATAGTTAAGCACAAAATTTCAATAACTATCAAACAAACTGGTTAGAATTAAGTCAATACTTAATTCATGGTCCATCACAAATCCTAAGGTGGCCAACCTCTCAATATAGCCATTCATCTTCAATGCATATTGCACTGGAGATGTCCCCTCAACCATCTTAGTGCGGAATAGCAACCTTGAAGTTTCGAACCTTTCGAAATGTGCTTACTCATCAAAAAGCTCTCTTAGATGGTATACTATGGAATTAGCATCCATAGCCTCATGCTACTTTTGCAACTCAGCTGATATAGTAGCAAGCATAATGCAGCTTGTCATCTCACTATCATCAAGATGCTTTTGATATGCCTTCGGAACATCTTCAGAAGCATTAGAAGCAGGGAGATTAGGGAGTGCCTCATCTAGGACATAGCCAATCTTTTCGGATTTGAAAACTATTCTCAGATTCCTTAGCCAATCCAAAAAATTGGGCCCAATCAACTTATTTGATTCCATTAGCGATCGCAAATTCACACTTGTCATGATGATGATTCTAGCAACCTAGATGTAAAATAGAACATGTTAGAATGTACATAAAATGCATGTTTATTAGGCTTTAATAAATTGCATTATTGCTTCCACTATTTTATTGCGAATCCATAGCTCTCACTATGAACTCGAGAGAACTTATATGGAATTTCTCCTAGTGGGTCAATATCCAACTAGCTAAGAATAACCTTGAGGCGACTCAACAAGCTATCCTTAGTTTGGTTGGTAGGTATCTAATCCATACCAATTGCATTATTCATGCAACTATCTAATCTTGTGCTATCAACTCATTGATATGTGCACATACATTGGGCTATCGACTCTTGATATGTGTACATCTCATGTATACAACCCAACTTCACCTCCAATACACATTAACCTTGGCGCAAATCCAACAAGTTAATACTATCGGTTAAGTCTAACCCATTAATCGTGAAATCTAATTTCAATGGATTGAACATATTCTTATAGAGTGAGCTTGAGGCAACTCAACAACCCTAACTCTAGAAGAACTTTGGTTCTCCCCATATTAATGGAAGGCGTAAGACTTAATTATTTATTTAGTGAGGGATTTCTTTGTTAAGTCTCATCAAGTTATTATTTCATGTTTTTATATATCATACATTCATCACATTGATATATAAAGATAGTTACATTAACTATATGGCATGATTATGGACATACTAAAGTCAATCTCTTGAGCCAAAGAGAAATTGACTAGGTCTTACCTAGGTATATGCATGAATTTACAACCCAAAATAGAAATCAAATTCCTATTTTTAAGTCTTCTCGTTTATGGTACCATCCCCTTTGCTTCTTGCTCCTTTGTATCTTCATTCTATCCTAATCCTATGTAATCTAATTACATATTTTAAATTATAGAAAACCTCAATTTACATTTGACGAGAGTAAGATGAGAAGAGAAATACATAAGAAAGAAAAAGAGGTAGGGACACCCAGGCTCTATTTACCATAAAACAAAATAATTTCATGCATGATTAATCGCATTGGGCCTAAGTCCATAATCATCCATCATGCATTTTCATACACCCCTAACATGCATTCTCTAATGCACAAAATAAAAATGACAATTTTGGATTTCAATTTGTAAATCGATTCAACACTTGAATTGAAATTGTTTATATGTGTTCTTTCAGTTAATTAAAAAATTAATTCTCCTTAAAATCATAATATTATGATGTTAAAATTAAACAATTTAATTTTAATATACATACCAATTTCTAATCATACTAGAATTACAATTGAACAACTTAAATTAATTCAAAATTAATTTCCAAAAATTCTAAAAATTTTCAGAACATCAAATCACCATTCTAATTATCTTTAGGTCAGCTCAAGTCTATCAAAATATTTTTGGCACAAGCCAAAATTACTAAGACAAACAAACCAACACACTTTGACGCTCAAAATGACTAATTCGATATCTAAAATTTTTAAAATTTCAAATGCTTGAAAAATAATTTTGGCATGCATATAACATCAAACTAACATATTTTTAATCACATAAAAATTATTTCAAGGTACTGGAAATAAAATAAACACTTACAAAAAAATCAAACAAAATAGCTCCACCGGGTATGCTAAAACAATCTCGTTTTGTGTTTGTTTGAAAAATTAATTAAAATAATTTTTAATTAATTATTGGAAAATTCCAGAGGCATAAACATATTCTCAATATGTCTAAATAATTTTTTCATAATTAAATTACAAGAAAAATACAACCAGCCCCAAATATTAAGTCAAACAACAACACATGTTCATAAACAAGGCAATTTTAGACATTTTTGAAATAAATCCGAAATTAATTATTTGAATCACATTCAAATCATTTTTCAATCAAAATAATCATTATTAATCATCCCATGATCAGATTAAAGAAAGAAAAATGTGTAAATTATATTTTACAAATTAATTTCAATTTTTCAAAACCTATTGATCCAAAATCATCAAAAACATGCAATCTCATTGCACTTTCAATTAAAATTAATTTTAATGGATACAAGGAGGCTCTGATACTAATGTCGGGTTTTGAAGAATGAATCATATTTATAAACACAGCAAAAAATAAAATTTTTCAAAACCCAAAACAAAATATCATACTTGTACCATTAAAACTAATTTATATAAATGTAAATGTTAAAAATTATACCTTGTAATTTTTATTTGTTCTTCAAATCTTCACTTTGTTGGGTTGTAGTAAACCACAACAATTCACACTAGGATGTCTCTAATGATAATCCATGCGAAGAATGAAGAAGAAACTATCAAGAGAAATGGTTTGAACAAATTCAAAGTGCTAGCTTTGAAAGTGTTCTTGAGAGAATTTTTGTTGTCTTAAAAATATTTTTTTGCACAAAAACTATTTTCATGTCTATTTTCTGTCATTTGATGTCTTTTCTATTTGAATCAAATTTAAAAATAAGATGAAAAGTCAAAAATGGAGAAAATGGAAACTAATGAATAGTAATTGGCCATAATTGGCCTAATTATGGCAAAAAGGATGGGAAGCTGCAGGCACGCAGGGCCTACTGCGGGCTGCTGTTGTGTAGCCCAACTGGCCCATAAGGTGGGCCAGTAGCCTGCCCAGCCCGTGTAGGCCCGTGATACTCCCGAACGATTTTTTCGTGAGATCTCATCGCGATCCATCCTAAAATAATTCTCTCATATTTTAGATCCTATCCAAGACCATTTTACTCATTCTCCATATCTTCAATGAGTGTGACCCATTAGGTTCCCGGTCATATTGGCCACTTAAATTAACAATTAATTTAAGCAAGTCATGAGCGGTATCTAGCAACACATCATGACTCCCAATTGACCAGAAAGTCAGTGGTTTGACTACGAACCTTTCCATAGACAATTTCTGTGCAATTATTCCTTTCACCATTCTATACCCCCACTTGGTTCAGAGTATGGACATGAGTCAACTCCCACTAGACTGACTACGTCCTGTCTAGTCCAAGTAATGTTAGTTCTTATCCTTGAGGCTCATTACTCTATTAGATATGTCATTGAATACTATCTTTATAACATTTTCACTTCTGCTAGAGATTTCTGAGTAATGACCACGACAAGAGGCCATGGGTATACACTCCTTCTATCAAGAGTGGTGAATCCTTTGTTGGTTATCCAATTACCTTCGAATACCTCAAGTTGTATCCAATCACCACCCTATGAGCTACCTCTCTGAGGCAACAAGGAATAGTGTCAAAATACAGAATCAATATTAAAAATATCCTTAAGTACCTCAAGTCTAAGGATACTCACACCATTGCTATGATGAGACTATCATTGACATTTGAATAGATTATCCATATGATTGTCTCATAGTTGGTCATCCAATGTACTTAGCTACACTTAGCAAGCATCCACATGTTAACTCTAAATATCTCATGTTTATAGATTATGAGATCTACTACTCGATCCAATCAAGGAGTGTAACATGTGCTAGTCTGTCTGGATTAATAATGTCCCATCTCATTAATCTATGACTAGGGATAATTTTGATTCTAACATAATTACACATGATAAGAATCTCAATATCATGATCTCATCATGATTTCCTTCATGTTATGTTATGTATCAAGGACTTCATTAATTGATTTAAGATCACCTATCAATTCATATATCAAATGAACATCAAATTAATGAAAAAACCTTTTATTAATCAAATAAATTTGTACAATAAGTGCTAAAGGTGATTGCCTTTAGAGCACTCCTCTAACACTATGGAATGGAACAAAGCCCTTGATATCATACTTTAGAATATTTGGATGCAAGTGCTTCATATTGAATACTAAGGACAACCTTAGAAATTTTGCCTCAAAATCTGATGAAGGTATCTTTTTAGGATACTCTACAACTAGCAAAGCAAATAGAGTATTTAATAAAAGTTCATTAACTGTTGAAGAATCTATGCATGTCGTTTTTAATGAATCTAGTAGACTTGATCTTGTGAAAGGTAGTGTTCTTGATGATGTTGTAAGAACTATGGAAAGACTTGATCTTGGAAATGGAAAAGAAGAATATGATCAGAAAGATTCACATCAAGATGATTCTCTACCTCAAGCTTAAGAGGAAAATAGGCAAGAGCTCCCAAAGGAATGGATATTGACAAAAGATCACCCCAAAGAGCAAATCATTGGTGATCCTTCAAGGGGAGTAAGTACTGGATCTCATTTCAAACATTTAGCCACTGACATTGCTTTTCTTTCTCAAATTGAGCCTAAAAATGTTGATGACGCTCTTAGTGATGAAAGTTGGGTGATTGCAATGCAAGAGGAACTCAACCAATCTGAGAGAAGTAAGGTATGGACATTAGTACCTAGACCCAAGGATCATCAAATTATAGGTAGCAAATGGGTGTTTAGAAATAAACTAGATGAACAAGGTTAAATAACTAGGAATAAGGCTAGATTAGTTGCAAAAGGATATAATCAGGAAGAATGAATAGATTATTGTTAAACCTTGAGGGGTATTGCCGTCATTTTGATGATAACAAATAAAATAGCAATATTGTATTTAACATACTTTTTTTCTAAGTCTATTAAACAGGGTATGAAATAAAATAGCAATAATGGAGATTGGAAGAATAATCCTTGAAAGACTAAATTAAGGAAGTAGCATGTTCACGCCCGTGACCCTATGTGTCACGCCCGTGAAAGAGCTAACCATCATCAAAACCAACATTTCAAGTTCACGGCCATGAAGGAAGACACAAACCGTGAAGTGTACATTTAAGTCACACCTATGAATTTTCATGACATTTTCATCCAGAGAGCTTTACGACCAAAGTCACCTCTTGGATCACAGCTAGGAAATTTTTCACGCTCGTGAATATGTATGTCACGCCCGTGACCCAATGTTTCAAAACTTTTCAGAGAGCTTCACGACCAAGGTCACCACTTCAGTCACGGCTTGGGAAGAACAGTCACGCCCGTGTCAAACATAGTCACGCCCGTGAAGGATGAAAGAGAAAAATGTCAAGCGCGATTATTTGGTTGGTACAGCGGCTAGTTTTATTTTAAATGCACCCTAACGGCTATAATCAGCCAAGGAGTATAAATGGAAGTCATTTATGCATTCAGTACAAGAGAATAGCAAATACTTTGAATCAAAATCTTATTACAAGCTATTTATACATTCAATACTTTGAGAACCAATATCTATTCTCTGTAAAAATCTTTTTGCTTTTCATTTATTGAGCAATAAAGATTTGTGAGTGTCTATCTTTGTAATCATTTGTTACTCAAGTGAGTTTTGGGTATTTCTAGATTAAGAGTAGAACACTTGTAAGGGTTAGTTGTGTGAGCCTCTAAAACACAAATTAAAGGTTGTTTGTGTGAGCCTGTAAAAACACAAAGTAAAGGTTGTTTGTGTGAGCCTAAAAAAAACACAAAGTAAAGGTTATTTGTGTAAGCCTGTAAAACACAAGGAATTGATTATTGTGTGAGCCATTAAAACACAAGGGATTTCTAGGTTAGGTGTGAGCCATTGTGAGAAACACCATAGTTGGAAGTGAGCTTGTAAAACTCCATTGTAACACTTAGTGTGTTAGTAAAACTCCCAATTGCGATTGGGGAGAGGAGTAGGGTTTGTTAACACCCGAACCTCTATAAAACTTCTTGTGTCAAATTTCTCTAATCCTCTTTAAATTAATTTTTATTTCCGCACCTTAAAGTTTAATTTTTGAAACTCCAATTCAACCCCCCTTCTTGGCTTAATATCTGGGCAACAATTGGTATCAGAGCTAAGTCTAGCATCGAAGCCTAAAAATCGCTAGTAAAGATTAAGATATGGCCAGTGAAGGATTCCAAAGTCTCAAACCTTACTTTGATAGAGCAAATTATGTCCATTGGAAGTTTCGGATGGAGTCATATCTTGATAGTGAAGGAATTGAAGTCTGGGATAGTGTACGAAAAGAATGGACACCACCAACCAGAAGAGGAGTTGATGATGAAGAAAAAATCCTATCAAGAGATGATTGGACAGAGCCTCAAAGAAGAGCAAATTTCAAAAACAAGAAGGCAATGACAATCCTATCAAGCTCATTATCTATTGAAGAATGTGGAAGAATTCAACACTGCCCAACAGCATACAGCATGTGGAAGACATTGGAAAACTATCATGAAGGAACTAAGCAAGTCAAATCCAAGAAGATTCAACTTCTTACATCAGAATATGAACTCTTTAAGATGAAATCCAATGAGTCAATCATTGACATGACCAACCACCTTTTAGCCATTATAAATGGAATGAGGAAACTTAGGAAGCATCTGAGCCTGGAAGATGTAAGCAACAAAATCCTGAGAAGTCTTCCTCTTAAAGACTATGGCTTAAGAGTTGCTGGCATAGAAGAAGCAACTGAAGACACGAGCATCATGAATACTGATGTGTTGATTGGCAAACTTCTCACATATGAAATGGCAGTGAAAAGAGATAAAGAGCTTGAAGCAGAGCCAGAGAAAAGAAAGCCCTTAACACTCAAAGCCTCTACTTCAAAATCTCAAGAAGAAAGTGAAGATGATGAAAAAATGAGTGATGATGAAAATGAGGACATTGTTATACTTTCAAGAAGATTAAAAAAAATCATTAAGAAGAAAATGAGCAACTCAAGAAAATTCAGACAAAAAAACCTCAAACAAACTTCCAATGATGCACAAAGAAGTAAGGAAGAGGTAAAGTTCTATGAGTGTGGAAAGAAAGGACATATCAAACCAGAATGTATAAGGCTCAAGAAGCATAAGAGCAAATACGAAAGAGACAATGGAGAGAAAGGTCACAAAGCCACATGGGATGATGAAAGCTCTTCAAGTGAAAAAGATGATAATGAAAGCGAAGAGGTCAACCTATGCTTCATGTCTATTGAAGATCATGTCTCGAATAAGGTAAGATCATTACACTCATACTCTTTGAACAATGATAGTAGTGATAATGATGATGATAGTGATGATGATGATGATGAGCAAAGCCTTATAGAAGAATTAAATCTAGAATTAGATAAATATAGAAGTAAATTTAGTACTTATAGAAATAACATCTCTAATTTAAAAAATAAGATAGATGATTTAGAAAAGGAAAACATAAAGCTTAAATCATCTAATGAATCTCTCCAAAAGTCATTAGATGAATATTCATCAAGACCCTCAACTGCTTCCTTGCTAAAAGAAAATAATACTTTGAAAAATGAAGTTGAGGAACTTAGAAATTCCATTTCTAAATTTCACAAAGGTAAAGAGAGTTTAGATACTCTCATTGTGTCTCAAAGATCACCCTTAATTAAACATGGTCTAGGATTTAAGGACACATCATCATCATCATCTCACAAAACCATCTTTGTTAAGTCAAGTGAATCTCACATCTCCACACTTGTTAGAATAGCACCAAGAAATAAGCATATTAAACATTCTATACATAAACCGAATAATCATGCCTATATATATAGGAAGCTTGCATCTAAAAAATCATTAATTAATCAATACTATGCATGTCATCATTCTCAAAATAAGGTTGATAAAAATATGGTATTCAAAAATCTTGTAAAACCAAAAAGAAAGTTTAGACCAAAACTATGTAATTACTGTATGAAATTTGGTCACATAAATAAATATTGATGGATAAGGAAGGCTCATTGGGAACCTTCATGTACTAACCCCCAAGGACCCAAGCTCATTTGGGTATCTAAAAATCATACTTAAATTGTGATTCTATAGGTATGCCTCAAGTCCACAATAAACAAAAATGTTTGGCAAGTAGACAGTGGATGCTTAAGGCATATGACAGGAGATAAAGAACTTTTCAATGAAATCAAAAGTATTGATGGAGGTAAAGTTACCTTTGGAAACAATGCTAAGGGTAAGGTAATTGGCATTGGTTCTATTGGTATTAATGGTACTTCTTTTTTTAAAGATGTCTTACTTGTTGATGGCTTGAAACATAACTTGTTAAGTGTAAGTCAATTATGTGATAAAGGAAACAAAGTAACCTTTACTTCCAGCAAATGTCTTGTAACCTCTGTTAAACCTTGAGGGGTATTTCCGTCATTTTGATGATAACAAATAATATAGCAATATTATATTTAACATACTTGTTTTTAAGTGTATAATATAGGACATGAATTAAAATAGCAAGAATGGACAATTGGAAGAATAATCCTTGAGAAACAAAAATCAAGTAGCATGTTCACTGTCGTGACTCCAGGAGTCACTTCCGTGAAGAAAGCTAACCGTTACCAAAACCAACATTTGAAGTTCACGGCCATGAAGGAAAAACAAACTGTGAAGTAAGCATTTCAGTCACCCCCGTGAAGACAGGTGTCACCCCCATGAAGCTTCATGCAATTTTATCCCAGAGAGCTTCACGACCAGAGTCACCACTTGGCTCACGGCTGGGAATAATGTCACGCCCGTGAAAGATTAATGTCACGCCCGTGACCCCTTATGTCAATACATCCCAGAGAGCTTCACGACCAGGGTCACCACTTCAGTCACGGCTTGGGAAGAACTGTCACCCCCGTGACAAGAATAGTCACGCCCGTGAACAATGAAAGAGAAAAATGTCAGGCGGGATTTTTTGGTTGGTACAACGGCTAGTTTCTTATTTAATGCACCCCAACGGCTATATTCAGCCATGAGAGTATAAGTGGAAGTCATTTATGCATTAAGAAAGAAGAGAATGATAAGAAAAACAAAAGATTAGCATATACTTCAAATCATAAGTTATCTTGTACTTTTATACTTTGAGAACAAATCTATTCTCTGTAAAAATCTTTTTTCTCCTCATATTTGAGCAATAAAGATTTATAAGTGGTTCTTTCTGTAATCTTTACTCAAGTGAGCATTGGGTAGTTCTGGGTTAAGAGTAGAACACTTGTAAGGGTTAGTTGTGTGAACCTCCAAAACACAAATTAAAAGGTTGTTTGTGTGAACTTGTAAAACACAAAGTGTAGGTTGTTTGTGTGAGCCTGTAAAACACAAAATGTAGGTTGTTTGTGTGAGCCTGTAAAACACAAGGAATTGGTTATTGTGTGAGCCATTAAAACACAAGGGATTTCTGGGTTAGGTGTGAGCCATTGTGAGAAACACCATAGTTGGGAGTGAGCTTGTAAAACTCCATTGTAACACTTAGTGTGTTAGTGAAACTCCCAATTGCGATTGGGGAGAGGAGTAGGGTTTGTTAATACCCGAACCTCTATAAATCTTTGTGTCTGATTTTCTCTATCCTTCCTAAAATTAACTATTTATTTCCGCACTTTAAAGTTTAATTTTTGAAACTCCAATTCAACCCCCCCCCTTCTTGGTCTAATATCTGGGCAACAATTGGTATCAGAGCTTTGTCTATCATTGAAGCCTAAAAAGCGCTAGTAAAGAGTAAGATATGGCTAGTGAAGGATTCCAGAGTCTCAAACCTTACTTTGATAGAACAAATTATGCCCATTGGAAGTTTAGGATGGAGACATACTTTGATAGTGAAGGAATTGAAGTCTGGGATAGTGTACGAAAAGAATTGACACCACCAACCAGAAAATGAGTTGATGGTGAAGAGGAAATCCTATCAAGAGATGATTGGACAGAGCCTCAAAGAAGAGCAAATTTAAAAAACAAGAAGGCAATGACAATTCTATCAAGCTCATTATCTATTGAAGAATGTGGGAGAATACAGCACTGCTCAACAGCATATAGTATGTGAAAGACATTGGAGAACTATCATGAGGGAACTAAGCAAGTCAAATCCAAGAAGATTCAACTTCTAACCACAGAATATGAGCTCTTCAAGATGAAATCAAATGAGTCAATCACTGACATGACCAACCGTCTTCTATCCATTATAAATGGAATGAGGAAACTTGGGAAGCATCTGAGTTTGGAAGATGTTAACAATAAAATCCTGAGAAGTCTTCCTCTTAAAGACAATGGTTCGAGAGTTACTGGCATAGAAGAAGCAAATGAAGATATGAGTATCATGAATACTGATGTGCTGATTGGCAAGCTTCTCACACATGAGATGGCAGTAAAGAGAGATAGAGAGCTTGAAGCAGAGCCAGAGAAAAGAAAACCCTTAGCACTCAAAGCCTCTACTTCAAAATCTCAAGAAGAAAGTGAAGATGATGAACAGATGAGTGATGATGAAAATGAGGACATCGTTATGCTTTCAAGGAGATTAAAAAGAATCATTGAGAAGAAAATGAGCAATTCCAAAAAATTCAGGCAAAGAAACCTCAAACAAACTTCAAATGATACACACAGAAGTAAGGAAGAGGTAAAATGCTATGAATGTGGAATGAAAGGACATATCAAACCAAAATGTCCAAGGCTCAAGAAGCATAAGAGCAAATACCAAAGAGACAATGGGGAGAAAGGTCACAAAGCCACATGGGATGACGAAAGCTCTTCAAGTGAAAAAGATGATAATGAAAGTGAAGAGGTCAACCTATGTTTCATGGCTATTGAGGATCACATCTCGGACAAAGTAAGATCCCTACACTCATACTCTTTCAATAATGATAGTAGTGATAATGATAGTAATAGTGATAGTGATGATGATGATGATGAGCAAAGCCTAATAGAAGAATTAAATATAGAATTAGAGAAATATAGAACTAAATTTAGTACCTATAGAAATAATATCTCTAATTTGAAAAATAAGATAGATGGTTTAGAAAAAGAGAACATAAAGCTTAAATCATCTAATGAATCTCTTCAAAAGTCATTAGATGAATACTCATCAAGACCCTCAACAGCTTCACTGTTAAAAGAAAATAATACTTTGAAAAATGAAGTTGATGAACTTAGAAATTCCATTTCTAAATTTCACAAGGGTAAAGAGAGCTTAGATACTCTCATTGTGTCTCAAAGACCACCTTTAGTTAGACATGGTCTAGGGTTTAAGGACACATCATCATCTTCTAACAAAACAGTATTTGTTAAGTCTAAAGAACATAACATTTCCACACCTGTTAGAACTGCACCAAGAAATAAGAATGTTAAACCCTCTATACAGAAAAAGAATCATGCCTTTATATATAGGAAGAATGTATCTAGAAAAATTCAAATTAATCATGATTGTGCATGCCATTGTTTTGAAAATTAGTCTAATCAAATTATGGCATTCAAATACATTGTAAGACCAAAAAGCAAGTTTACACCTAAACAATGTAATTACTGTATGAAAACGGGTCATATAAATAAAAATTGCTGGATAAGGAAGGCTCATTGGGAACCTTCATGTGCTAACCCCCAAGGACCCAAAGTCATTTGGGTACCTAAACATCATACTTGATTTGTAATTCTATAGGTATGCCTCAAGTCCACAATAAACAAAAATGCATGGCTAGTAGACAGTGGATGCTCAAGGCATA
The DNA here is from genome assembly GCA_023653625.1 of Triadica sebifera. Classification (NCBI taxonomy): domain Eukaryota; kingdom Viridiplantae; phylum Streptophyta; class Magnoliopsida; order Malpighiales; family Euphorbiaceae; genus Triadica; species Triadica sebifera. The sequence continues at coordinate 8,438,523 of CM042898.1, read as the reverse complement.
TGACAGGAGACAAAGAACTCTTCAATGAAATCAAAAGTATTGATGGAGGTAAAGTTACCTTTGGAAACAATGCAAAGGGTAAGGTAATTGGCATTGGTTCTATTGGTGTTAATGGTACTACTTTTATTAAGGATGTTTTACTTGTTGATGGCTTGAAACATAACTTGTTAAGTGTAAGTTAATAATGTTATAAAGGAAACAAAGTAATCTTCACTTCAAATGAATGTCTTGTAATCTCTATTGATGGTCAAGAAATATTTAAAGGAAATAGAGATATCAATACGTACATAATAAACTTACTTGAACTATCTAACCATTCTTCTAAGTGTCTTGTGCCTACTAGTGATGAAACTTGGCTGTGGCATAGAAGACTTGGTCATGCTAACATGGACTTAATACAAAGTCTCAGCAAATGAGAGCTAGTAAAAGGATTACCAAGATTTAAATATGAAAATGGCAAGACATGTGATCCTTGTCAAAGAGGAAAGCAACACAAGTCATCTTTCAAAGCCAAAAACATAGTAAGTACTTCAAAACCTCTTCAACTCCTGCATTTAGACTTATTTGGACCTACTAGGATTGTTAGCTTAGGAGGAAAACATTATGCATTTGTCATCATAGATGATTACTCTAAATTTACTTGGGTAATTTTCTTAGCTCAAAAGAGTGATGCTTTTGAAAATTTCAAAAACTTTGCTAAAAGAGTTCAAAATGAAAAAGGGTACTGCATTTCAAAAATAAGAAGTGATCATGGGAAACAATTTGAAAATGAAAACTTTGAAAGTTTTTGTCTTGAACATGGCATTTCACATAATTTCTCATCTCCTAGAACACCTCAACAAAATGGAGTAGTTGAAAGGAAAAATCGAACATTAATTGAAATGGCGAGAACAATGCTTAATGAATATGAATTACCAACTTATTTTTGGGCAGAAGCAACAAACACTGCATGTTATATTTCAAATCGAGTTTTCAAAAGACCTCTCAAAATCTCATATTGCTAGATTATTTATCACCATCAAAAAGGGGGAGATTGTTAAACCTTGAGGGATATTTCTGTTATTTTGATGATAACAAATAATATAGCAATATTATATTTAACATATTTGTTTTTAAGTGTATAATACAGGACATGAATTAAAATAGCAAGAATGGACAATTGGATGAATAATCCTTGAGAAACAAAAATCAAGTAGCATGTTCACTGTCGTGACTCCAGGAGTCACTCCCGTGAAGAAAGCTATCCGTTACCAAAACCAACATTTGAAGTTCACGACCATGAAGGAAAAACAAACTGTGAAGTAAGCATTTCAGTCACCCCCGTTAAGACAGGTGTCACCCCCGTGAAGCTTCATGCAATTTTATCCCAGAGAGCTTCACGACCAGAGTCACCACTTGGCTCACTGCTGGGAATAATGTCACGCCCGTGAAGGATTAATGTCACGCCCGTGACCCCTTATGTAAATACATCCCAGAGAGCTTCACGACCAGGGTCACCACTTCAGTCACGGCTTGGGAAGAACTGTCACCCCCGTGACAAGAATAGTCACTCCCGTGAACAATGAAAGAGAAAAATGTCAAGCATGATTTTTTGGTTGGTACAACAGCTAGTTTCTTATTTAATGCACCCCAACGGCTATATTCAGCCATGGGAGTATAAATGGAAGTCATTTATGCATTAAGAAAAAAGAGAATGATAAGAAAAACAAAAGATTAGCATATACTTCAAATCACAAGCTATCTTGTACTTTTATACTTTGAGAACAAATCTATTCTCTGTAAAAATCTTTTTGCTCCTCATATTTGAGCAATAAAGATTTATAAGTGGTTCTCTCTGTAATCCTTACTCAAGTGAGCATTGGGTAGTTCTGGGTTAAGAGTAGAACACTTGTAAGGGTTAGTTGTGTGAACCTCCAAAACACAAATTAAAAGGTTGTTTGTGTGAGCCTGTAAAACACAAAGTGTAGGTTGTTTGTGTGAGCCTGTAAAACACAAGGAATTGGTTATTGTGTGAGCCATTAAAACACAAGGGATTTCTGGGTTAGGTGTGAGCCATTGTGAGAAACACCATAGTTGGGAGTGAGCTTGTAAAACTCCATTGTAATACTTAGTGTGTTAGTGAAACTCCCAATTGCGATTGGGGAGAGGAGTAGGGTTTGTTAATACCCGAACCTCTATAAATCTTTGTGTCTGATTTTCTCTATCCTTCCTAAAATTAACTATTTATTTCCGCACTTTAAAGTTTAATTTTTGAAACTCCAATTCAACCCCCCCCTTCTTGGTCTAATATCTCGGCAACAACCTCTATTGATGGTCAAGAGATATTTAAAGGAAATAGAGATGTCAACACATACATAATAGATTTACATGAATTATCTAACCATTCCTCTAAGTGTCTTGTGATAACTAGTGATGAATCTTGGCTGTGGCATAGAAGGCTTGGTCATGCTAACATGGACTTAATACAAAGCCTCAGCACAGGAGAACTAATAAAAGGACTGCCAAGAGTCAAGTTTGAAAAAGGCAAGACATGTGAACCTTGCCAAAGAGGGAAGCAACACAAGTCATCCTTCAAAGCCAAAAACATAGTAAGTACCTCAAAACCTCTTCAACTCCTGCATTTAGACTTATTCAGACCTACTAGAATTGCTAGCTTAGGAGAAAAACATTATGCATTTGTCATCGTAGATGATTACTCTAGATTTACTTGGGTAATTTTCTTAGCTCAAAAGAGTGATGCTTTTGAAAATTTCAAAAACTTTGCTAAAAGGGTTCAAAATGAAAAAGGGTATTGTATTTCAAAGATAAGAAGTGATCATGGCAAATAATTTGAAAATGAAAACTTTGAAAGCTTTTGTCTTGAACATGGAATTTCACAAAATTTCTCATCTCTTAGGACACCTCAACAAAATGGGGTAGTTGAAAGGAAAAATTGAACTTTAATTGAAATGGCTAGAACAATGCTCAATGAATATGATTTTCCAACTTACTTTTGGGCCGAAGCCACAAACACTGCATGTTATATTTCAAATCGAGTTTTCAAAAGACCTCTTTTAAATAAAACCTCATTTGAGCTATGGAATGGAAGAAAGCCCTTGATATCGTACTTTAGCGTATTTGGATGCAAGTGCTTCATATTGAATACCAAGGACAATCTTGGAAAATTTGCCTCTAAATCTGATGAAGGTATCTTTTTAGGATATTATACAACCAGCAAACAATATAGAGTATTTAACAAAAGATCATTAACTGTTGAAGAATCTATGCATGTTGTCTTTAATGAATCTAGTAGACTTGATCTTGTGAAAGGTAGTGTTTTTGATGATGTTGTAGGTAATATGGAAAGACTTGATCTTGAAAATGGAAAAGAAGAAAATGATCAAGAAGATTCACATCAAAATGATTCTCTACCTCAAACTCAAGAAAAAACGAACAAGAACTCCCAAAAGAATGGAGAATGACGAAAGATCATCCAAAAGAGCAAATCATTTGTGATATCTCAAGGGAAGTAATTACTAGATCTCATTTCAAATATTTAGTCACTGACATTGCTTTTATTTCTCAAATTGAGCCTAAAAATGTTGATGAGGCTCTTAATGATGAAAGTTGGGTAATTGCCATGCAAGAGGAACTCAACCAATTTGAGAAAAGTAAGGTATGGACCTTAGTACCTAGACCCAAGGATCATAAAATTATAGGTAGCAAATGGGTATTTAGAAACAAACTAGATGAACAAGGTTCAATAACTAGGAATAAGGCTAGATTAGTTGCAACAGGATATAATCAGGAAGAAGGTCTAGATTATGATGAAACGTATGCACCTGTAGCCAGATTAGAAGCCATAAGAATACTTTTAGCATATGCATGTCACATGAATTTCAAACTCTTTCAAATGGATGTGAAAAGTGCATTTCTAAATGGTTATATAGAAGAAGAAGTATATGTAGAACAACCACCAGGCTTTGAAAGCTATGATTTGCCAAATCATGTTTTCAAACTTTCAAAAGCTTTATATGGTTTGAAACAAGCCCCAAAAGCTTGGTATGAAAGACTAAGTTCTTTTCTATTAGAAAATAGCTTTACAAAGGGAAATGTTGACGCCACATTATTCATTAAAAAGTATAAGCATGATATACTAATTGTTCAAATTTATGTTGATGATATAATATTTGGTTCTACTAATGAGTTGCTTTGTCAAGAATTTGCCAAGTGTATGACTAGGGAATTTGAAATGAGCATGATGGGAGAGCTTAAGTATTTCCTTGGTCTACAAATAAAGCAAAGCAATGAGGGCATATTCATCAACCAATCCAAATATGCCAAAGATTTAATTAAGAAATTTGGTATGGAAGGATGCAAGAATGCCAAGACTCCCATGAGCATATCAACAAAATTGGACAAGGATGAAAAGGGTAAGAGCATTAATGAAAAGCTTTATAGAGGTATGATCGGATCACTTTTATATCTTACTGCTTCTAGACCTGATATAATGTATAGTGTTTGCTTGTGTGCATGATTTCAATCATGTCTTAAAGAATCTTATTTAAATGCAGTAAAAAGGATTCTAAGATATTTACATGGATCATTGCATCTAGGTTTATGGTATCCTAGAAATTCATCCTTTTATATTATAGGATATTCAGATGCAGACTATGTTGGTAGTCTTTTAGATAGAAAAAGTACTTCAAGTACTTATCACTTTATTGGAGAATGCTTAGTTTCTTGGCTTAGCAAGAAAAAAGTTTCAGTTGCTCTTTCAACTGCTGAAGCAGAGTATGTTGCAGCTGGATGTTGTTGTACTCAAATTCTTTGGATGAAACAACAACTTAAGGACTATGGTCATGATATGAATCATATACCTATTAAATGTGATAATAAAAGTGTTATAAATCTTTCAAAGAATCCTATTCAACACTCAATAATAAGCATATTGACATTAGACACCACTTTATTAGAAATCATGTTCAATATGGAGATGTTGCATTATAATTTATAAGCACAGAAAATCAATTGGCATATATTTTTACTAAGTCTCTAAATGAGGAAAGATTTAATTTGATTAGAAGAGAACTTGGTATGATTGATGGATTAACCTTATGATTGCTAAATTATGAAAACTTAAGTGATAATCTTAATTTTGTATCATATCACTAGATATAAGGTAGTAGATTTGATGAAAATTTTATGTTATAAGGGATAGAATCTTCATTGAAATAATGTAGTCATGTTTTAGGACTTAATTTTATTTGATGAAAAATTTAGGAAAGTCACACTCATGACATATGTTCACGCCCGTGACTTAAATAGCCAAAAGAGGCAGTGTCGTTCACGACTTGATTCACGACATGGTTCACGGCTTCAAGTAGTGAAGCTAACTTTCACGGCTTCATTCACTCCCGTGAAAAGCCTGGTTCACGACCGTGACACATTTTCATGCCCATGAACATTTTTACCCCAAAACACACAGAGGAGTTCATGCTTTCAGTCACACTTTGATTCACAGGCATAAGTAGTGAAATTCAACCTTTCACGCCCGTGACTATTGTTTCACCCCCGTGATAGTTCATCATTCACGCCCGTGACATTCAAAGGTCACAATCGTGAACATATTCACGCTTTTATTCACGGGTAGAACACTCCTTCAGCAACCCGTGAACATGACCATTCACGCCCGTGAAAGCATATTTCACGCTCGTGAATGCATCAGGCATATAAGAGAATAGCCGGTTATTTTTCACATTTCAACCTTTCAACTCTTTGAAACCACTCTCATTTACACACATTCAATGAGTTATTGAAGATTCCGACCCCCAAGTCACAAAAGTTTCCTATAAATACCATCAAAAGTCCATTCCTTCATCAAAAATCACATTCTTTAGGGTTTTTCTCAAATTTCTGTCAAATATTTTCCCAAACTTCTCAAAGTTTATTTCTTCCACTCAAATGGAGACTACCTCATCTAAGGGAAAAAGAAAGAAGTCTCATGCTCCCAGGAGGTACGCTGATTACCTCATGAACAGAATTCTGAAGCAATGCCATCCCCGGTACTCCACATTGAAGAAAAGGCCTCTCCTTTCATCGAGGTCCTTCGAATGGAAAACCATCCGAAATCTCGGGCTAGAAACGGAAATGATAGAGCAACTCTAAGCCTGTCACTTAAAAGAATTTATGGACATTCATCAGCCCACATTGAGGGAGCCAACACTCGAATTCCTTACCACTATGCAAGTGTCACCTACTGGAGTGGTGAAATTCCAACTCTGCAACAATCCTAACACCCTCAATGCCACAGAATTCGGGGACTTGTTCAAACTACCATCGGATGGCATACTCAATGACAGCGAAGTAAAATTCTTTGCCACTCGAGCTTGGACCCATTTTGGCATCGATTGTAGCTGGGATGTCAAGAAGACCAAGAGCACTCATCTCCGGTCCCTAGTGCACAAATATTTGCATAGGTTCCTGACCTATAGCATATTTGCTTAGGGAGATAGCAATGGGACCATTAGGAAATCGGAGCTCTTCCTATTTGAGATGGCTAGAACAGGACTCACCGTGGCGCTTTCTAGATGGTTTTCCAACCATCTTATGTCCATTTCCACCAAACCCACAGGAGATATACTCATTGGTGGTTATGTCACCCATATAGCCTTGAAGCTTGGCTATTTGAAGCTGGATGAGCATCATTTCAATCTCATCCCAGGGCATCCTCGAGATAGATTGGATGTTGAGTCCTTCATCAAAATGGGAGCGGTTGTCAGAATTTTTCACAAGAACAATATTTTCTACCACTTCACAGACACTGCTGGGGAGATAATCTGGGAAGACAATGACACGGAGGACTTCAAAGTCGGCCTCCAAGGGATCCAACAGAAGAAAATGGCTCGGGTTGAGGAAGCACCTTTAGTGACTGAGCAGGACATCGGTCAATCCTCGGCTTCCACACCAAATCTGGCACAGCAAGTGGTTGACCTCTTGGCACCACTATTCGAGCAGCTGCAGGCTTCGATGGACGAGAGGTTGGAAAACCTCAAAGACTTCATGGAGTCTCGAATGGATAGCCTTAAGGAAGAGGTTACTAGACTTCGAGATAGCATGTCCGGCTAGATGATTAGGCTAGGTGTTAGGCTAGATGGTAGCCTAAATTTGCATGTTTGCTTGTTTAATTTCTTTGTTGTTTTGTTGTTTTTGTTTGATTGTATTTCCTTTCTGACTCTTATTTCCTTTGGTGTGCATTTCTCTTTTAACAATCAAATATATTTGTTTTGTTTATCTTTTGGTATCTTTATATTCTTTTTGATTGATGACAAAAGGGGGAGAACCTAGCAATATATAAAATGAATTTTTTGAATCAAAAATAAGAACCTACAAATACATTGACATTGAGTTAGGTTAGGAGAAATTAGAAATGCTCAAACTTTGATTCAAAATTAATATGTAAGTATGAAATTGAGAAATTGAGCTTTATACACATTAGATATATCTTAAGTATACTTTGCATATACCTTAATGCAAGTTACATAAATGAATATTCCATGTTATACTCTAAATATACCTTACATATACTTCATGCCTTCAAAAGAATTTTGGTATATATTGGATATACTTTGCATATAACTTGCATATACTTAAAATCTAGAAAGTTTATTTCAATGCAACATCTTTCTTTACAATTCTTGCATTTCATCAATTTTTCATCCTAAGTATCTTTTGAGGGGGAGACTTCTCAAAAGCACATATTGCTAGATTATTTATCACCATCAAAAAGGGGGAGATTGTTAAACCTTGAGGGGTATTTCCGTCATTTTGATGATAACAAATAAAATAGCAATATTGTATTTAACATACTTGTTTTCTAAGTCTATTAAACAGGGTATGGAATAAAATAGCAAGAATGGAGATTGGAAGAATAATCCTTGAAAGACAAAATTACGGAAATAACATGTTCACACCCGTGACCCTATGTGTCAGGCCCATGAAAGAGCTAACCATCATCGAAACCAATATTTGAAGTTCACGGCCATGAACGAAGACACAAACCGTGAATTGTACATTTAAGTCACACCCGTGAATTAAAATGTCACGCCCATGAATTTTCATGACATTTTCATCCAGAGAGCTTCACGACCAAAGTCACCACTTGGATCACGGCTGGGAAGTTTGTCACGCCCGTGAATATGTATGCCACGCCCGTGACCCAATGTTTCAAAACTTTTCAGAGAGCTTCACGACCAAGGTCACCACTTCAGTCACGGCTTGGGAAGAACAATCACGCCCGTGACAAACATAGTCACGCCCGTGAAGGATGAAAGAGAAAAATGTCAAGCACGATTATTTGGTTGGTACAACGGCTAGTTTCATTTTAAATGCACCCTAATGGATATAATCAGCCAAGGAGTATAAATGGAAGTCATTTATGCATTCAGTACAAGAGAATAGCAAATACTTTGAATCAAAATCTTATTACAAGCTATTTGTACATTCAATACTTTGAGAACCAATATCTATTCTCTATAAAAATCTTTTTGCTTTTCATTTATTGAGCAATAAAGATTTGTGAGTGTCTCTCTTTGTAATCATTTATTACTCAAGTGAGTTTTAGGTATTTATGGGTTAAGAGTAGAACACTTGTAAGGGTTAGTTGTGTGAGCCTCTAAAACACAAATTAAAGGTTGTTTGTGTGAGCCTGTAAAAATACAAAGTAAAGGTTGTTTGCGTGAGCCTGAAAAAAAACACAAAGTAAAGGTTATTTGTGTGAGCCTGTAAAACACAAGGAATTGGTTATTGTGTGAGCCATTAAAACACAAAGGATTTCTAGGTTAGGTGTGAGCCATTGTGAGAAATACCATAGTTGGGAGTGAGCTTGTAAAACTCCATTATAACACTTTGTGTGTTAGTGAAACTCCCAATTGCGATTGGGGAGAGGAGTAGGGTTTGTTAACACCCGAACCTCTATAAAAATTCTTGTGTCAAATTTCTCTAACCCTCCTTAAATTAATTTTTATTTCCACACTTAAAGTTTAATTTTTGAAAATCCAATTCAACCCCCCTTCTTGGCTTAATATTTGGGCAACAATTATGATGAGACTTATGCTCCTGTAGCTAGATTAGAAGCCATAAGAATACTTTTAGCTTATGCATGCCACATGAATTTCAAACTTTTTCAAATGGATGTGAAAAGTGCATTCTTAAATGGTTATATAGAAGAAGAAGTTTATGTAGAACAACCACCAGGTTTTGAAAGCTATGATTTGCCTAATCATGTATTTAAACTTTCAACAGATTTATATGGTTTGAAACAAGCCCTCAGAGCTTGGTATGAAAGACTAAGTTATTTTCTTTTACAAAAGGGAATGTTGACACTACATTATTCATTAAAAAGCATAAGCATGATATTCTAATTGTTCAAATTTATGTTGATGATATCATATTTGGGTCTACTAATGAATTGCTTTGTCAAGAGTTTGCTAAGTGTATGACTAGGGAATTTGAAATAAGCATGATGAGTGAGATTAAATATTTCCTTGGTCTACAAATAAAACAAGGCAATGAGGGCATATTCATCAACCAATCCAAATATGCCAAAGAATTAATTAAGAAATTTGGAATGGAAAGATGCAAGAATGCCAAGACTCCAATGAGCACATCAACAAAATTGGACAAAGATGAAAAGGATAAGAGCATTAATGAAAAGCTCTATAGAGGTATGATTAGATCACTTTTATACCTTACTGCTTCTAGACCTGACAAAATGTATAGTGTATGCTTATGTGCATGATTTCAATCATGTCTAAAAGAGTCTCATTTAAATGTAGTAAAAAGAATTCTAAGATATTTACATGGCTCATTGCATCTTGGTTTGTGGTATCCTAGAAATTCATCTTTTTATATTGTAGGATATTCAGATGCTAATTATGCTGGTAGTCTTTTAGATAGAAAAATTACTTTAGGTACTTGTCACTTTATTGGAGAGTGCTTAGTTTCTTGGTTTAGCAAGAAACAAGTTTCAGTTGCTCTTTCTACTGCTGAAGCAGAGTATGTAGCAGCAGGATGTTGTTGTACACAAATCCTTTGGATGAAACAACAACTTAAGGATTATGGTCATAGTATGAACCATATACCTATTAGATGTGACAATACAAGTGTTATAAATTTATCAAAGAATCCCATTCAACATTCTAGAAGTAAGCATATTGACATTAGACACCTTTTTATTAGATATCATGTTCAATATAGAGATGTTGTATTGGAATTTATAAGTATAGAAAATCAATTGGCAGATATATTCACTAAGTCTCTAAATGAGGAAAGATTTAATTTCATAAGAAGAGAACTTGGTATGATTGATGGATTAACTTTGTGATTGCCAAATTGTCAAACCTTAAGTGATAATCTTGTTTTTGTGTCAACTTACTAGATATAAGGTAGTAAATTTGATGGAAATTTATGTTATAAGGGATAGAATCTTCATTGAAATGCTTTAGTCTTGTTTTAGGACTTAATTTTATTTAATGAGAATTTTAGGTAGTTCACGACCATGACATATGTCCACGCCCGTGAACTAAGTCGCCAAAAGAACCAGTAGCTTTCATGACTTGTTTCACAACATGGTTCATGGCTTAAAGTAGTGAAGCCTATGTTCACAACTTCATTCACTCCCGTGAAACGCCTTGTTCATGCCTGTGACGCATTTTCACGCCCGTGAACATTTTCACCAAAAACTTACAGAAGCGTTCACACTTTGTTTCACGGTCATAAGTAGTGAAATTCAACACTTCGCGCCCGTGACCTATTTTCACCACTATTAAAGTTCATCATTCACGCCCGTGACCATCAAATGTTACGACCATGATCAATTTCATGCCTTTTTTCATGGGTAGAGCACCCTTTCAGTAAACCGTGAACACGACACTTCACGCCTGTGACTACGTTTTTCACGCCCGTGAAGAGGTTGGCTATATAACATTTCTGTCGGTTATTTTTCACATTTCACCTCTACAACTTCTTGCAACTGCTCTCATTTATCAACATTCATTGTCACATTAAAGATTTCGGCCCCCTAGTCACAAATTTCATCTATAAATACCATCAAAAACTTCTTCCATCATCACAAATCATCTTTCCTTAGGGTTTCCTCTCAAATTTCTGTCAAATTTTTCTTCTCTTCAAAATTTTAGTCTTCCAAATCAAGATGGAAACCGGTTCCTCAAAGGGTACTAGGAAGAAATCTCATGCTCCCAGAAGGTATTCAGATTACCTAATGAACATAATTCCAGAGCATTGCCATCCTAGATATTCTGTGCTTAAAAAAAGGCCTCTCATTTCCTCAAGGTCATTTGAGTGGCAGACAGTACGTACTCTTGGGCTCGAGATAGCGATGACAAAGCAACTCCAGGCCTATCATTTGAAGGATTTTGTTGACATTCATCAGCCCACTTTGAGGGAGCCCACCTTGGAATTCTTGAGCACTCTATAAGTATCACCTACTGGCACGGTGAAGTTTTAATTATGCAGGAATCTGAACACCCTTTCTGCCATAGAATTCAGAGATATGTTCAACCTACCCTCGGATAGCATCCTGAATGATAGTGAAGTAGAGTTCTATGCTACTCAGGCATGGACTCACTTCGGATTGGATTGCAGTTGGGATATTAAAAAGACGAAGAGTACTCATCTTCGGTCCCTAGTGCACAAGTACCTGCATAGATTTCTGACCTATAGCATATTTGCCCGAGGAGACAGCAATGGCACCATTAGAAAGTCTGAGCTTTTTCTCCTAGAGATGGCTCGAAGAGGCCTCACAATGGCATTATCTTGATGGTTTGTGAACCATCTCCTATCCATTGCCACCAAGCCCTCAAGAGACATACTTATTGGTGGGTATATGACCCACATTGCCTTGAAGCTTGGATATCTAAAGCTGGATGCACATCATTACAACCTCATCCCAGGGCATCCTCGAAAGCGACTGGATGTCGAGTTTTTCATCAAAATGGGAGCGGCTGTTCGAATTATCTTTGAAAACAACATCTACTACCGCTTCATCGACACTACTGGCGAGATCATTTGGGAAGATAATGACTCGGAGGACTTCAAAGCTGGCCTCTAAGGTATCCAACAGAAGAAAAGGGCTCGAGTTGAGATGGCACCTCCTGAGGTTGAGCAGGACATCGGACAATCCTCTACCCCCACACCAAATTTGGCTCAGCAAGTGGTTGACCTCCTAGCACCACAATTTGAGCAGTTGCAGGCTTCCATGGATGAGAGGTTGGAGAACCTCAAGGACTTTATGGAGTCTAGGATCGACAGCCTTGATGCAGAAGTTGCTCATCTTAGGGATAGGATGTCCGGATAGATGTTAGGCTTTATGTTAGCCTTGCTATGTTTGTTTCTTGTTTGTTTGTAGGAAATTTTAATTTCCTTTCTGACTTTTAATTGCTTTTGTACTTGGTTTTTCTTCAATTAATATGATTGCTTCTATTTTTCCATTATGTTTATCTTTATTGATATTCTTTTTGTTAATGCAAAAAGGGGGAGAAACTAGCAATAATATAAGATAAGTGCAAGCAATAATACTTAATTTTGAATCAAAATGGAGAACCTACCAATATATTGAGTTAAGTAGGGAGAAACTAGCAATATATTGAGTTAAGTGCAATACTTAAATTTTGATTCAAAATGAATATTCAAGTATGCAATTGAGCTTTATACACCTTAAATATATCTTAAGTATACTTTGTATATACCTTGATGCAAGTTACATAAATGAATATGCACTTGATATACTCTAAATATAGCTTACATATACTTCATGCTTTAAAGAGAATTTTGATATACATTGGATATATTTTGCATATAACTTGCATATACTTAGAACTAGAAAGTTTTATTTTGATGCTACACTTCATCATTCTCTACAATTCTTGCACTTCATCATTTTTTATCCTAAGCATCTTTTGAGGGGGAGACTTTTCAAAAGCACATATTGCTAGATTATTTGTCACCATCAAAAAGGGAGAGATTGTTGAACCTTAAAGGGTATTTCCGTCATTTTGATGATAACAAATAAAATAGCAATATTGTATTTAACATACTTTTTTTCTAAGTCCATTGAACAGGATATGGAATATGATAGCAAGAATGGAGAATGGAAGAAAACATAAAGTTGAAGAAGTAGCATGTTCACGCCCGTGACCCTATGTGTCACGCCTGTGATTAAGCCTAGCGCTAACAAACCAAAATTTAAAGTTCACGGCCATGAAGGAAGTAGCAACCGTGAATGAACATTTCTGTCACGCCCATGAAAGAAATGTCACGCCCGTGAAAAGACATGACAAATTCTTCCAGAGAGCTTCACGACCAAAGTCACCACTTGGACCACAGCTTGGAAGGTTGTCACGTCTGTGAAGATATATGTCACGCCCATGAACAAAAATTTCCAAAACCTTCCAGAATGCTTCACGGCCAAGGTCACTACTTCAGTCACGACTTGGAAGAACAGTCACGACCATGACACACAGAGTCACGACCGTGAACGATGAAAGAGAAAAATGTCAGGCGTGACTATTAGGGTTGGTGCAACGGCTAATTTCATATTTAATGCACTCTAACGGCTATAATTTGCTATAGAAGTATAAATGCAAGTCATTTATGCATCCAGAAGAAGTAGAGAACAAGAGAGTGAACAAGGAGAACAAAAGACCAAATGAATTGAAAATATTTTGAATCAAAACCTTGTTGTAAGCCATTTTGTGCATTTGATATTTATTCTCTGTAAAAGTCTTTTTGCTCATCATTTATTGAGCAATAAAGATTTGTAAGTGTTTCTCTCTGTAATCATTTACTCAAGTGATTTTTAGGTATTTCTGGGTTAAGAGTAGAACACTTGTAAGGGTTAGTTGTGTGAGCCTCTAAAACACAAAGAAAGGTTGTTTGTGTGAGCTTGTAAAACACAAGGTAAAGGTTGTTTGTGTGAGTCTGTAAAACACAAGGAATTGGTTATTGTGTGAGCCATAAAAATACAAGGGATTTCTGGGTTAGGTGTGAGCCATTATGAGAAACACCATAGTTGGGAGTGAGCTTGTAAAACTCCATTGTAACACTTAGTATGTTAGTGAAACTCCCAATTGCGATTGGGGAGAGGAGTAGGGTTTGTTAACACCCGAAACCTCTACAAAAATCCTGGTGTCAAATTTTTCTATCCCTACTAAACTTAATTTTTATTTCCGCACTTTAAAGTTAAAATTTTTAAACTCCAATTCAACCCCCCCTTCTTGGCTCAATATCTGGGCAACAATATTTGTGCCAGCTTTTTAATTACTTTTCTTCTGGAGTCATCCTACACCGCATTCTTCTTATCATGCTTCATCTTTTACCTTATCTCCTTAGCCTTATTTCTTTCTTGTTGTTGCTCTTTGGACAACTCCTTAAACCTTTATGTCACCATTGGGATGTTAATTGACTTCTCTTCTAACACAAGAAAAGTAATGCTCGTGATTAGGGCCTATAAGTTAGGTTTTTGGTTAGAGAGAATTGGGGTTTATATGAAGTTTTGGAAGTTTGAAAGTTGCTGAAATAAGATGTTTCATGCCTATGATAATGGGTGTCATGGCTGTGAATATTGGGTTTTAGTTAGTAGCTGCGATGAGGTTTTTCATGACCATAAAGCATTTCTTCATGCCTATGAAGGAGTGGTTCATGCCCATGAAAGATGAGTCACGATTGTGAAGCCTAGACATAATGGGCAGGTGAGGTGGCCACAATTTCCTCCCTGCCATATCCCTTTAAATCTAATCCTATGCTCCTATAACCTACCTAAGATGCCACCTTTTCATCTCCTTCACCATCAAAAACCTTTTCCCCCCATTATGGAAGCTTTGAGATCAAGTTTTGTGAGGGTAATGTGAGAAATAGAAGATAGAGGAGAAGTTATAAGCTTAAGTGTGAGAGCTCGATTTTGGTGTTTTATGGGTCTTGGTTCGGGTTCCAAAAGCTAAGGGGATATTTTTCTTCTTGTTAGGGTTTGAAGACAAAGCTAGAAGTTCATCCCAAGGGAAGGGACAAGATTAAAGAGCTAAAGTTATGGCTCCCTCCATCCTAGGTGTAATGTTTGTACATAACAACCTCTCAAGTTTTAATTTTGCATTTGTATGCTAGTGTGATTTGAATGCATGTCAGCATTATTGTTGGTTAATGAAATCTATGATTTTTGAGGTTCAAATGCATGATGGGAGCTTTTGTGTTAAATGATTATTTTGAGATGTTAGAGTAATCATTTTTGTTAATATAAATGATTAAAAAGTATATGGTTGTGATAAATGGTTAAAATGCATGTTGGAGTGTTGATAGGGTGGCTAACATTGTTCATTCAACCTTAATGAATATTGCATATGAAAATGGTTGTGCTTTGTTTTGGTATGAAATTTGAAAAATTTCCAGATTCACGGTCGTAAACAGAGGGTTCACAGCCATGAAAGTCGTAAAAATGAGTTCTAATGTTGAAACGGACTCGTTCATAGGCAACTTCATTGTTGAATTCATGGCTTGGTTCACGCCCGTAAAGGGGTGATCACAGCCGTGAATGTGTGATTTTTATGGGTTGAATCACAGCTTAGTTCACGAGTAAACTATCTATGAAGTAGTGCTTTACAGCTGTCAAAGGTTGTTCACATGTGTGAAGATGCTTAACTTGAAAATCTTATATGTTTGCTTATGAATCAAAGTTGATTCATCGTGAGGTGGTAAACCTCTATCATAAGATTATAGTATGCTATGATAATGCATGTTATGGAATGATTAAAGTGAATTATGGTAATTAAGATAAATGATTAAGCCAAAATACTCTGACTAGGACTAGAGTTAGGATAGATGGAATACCATTGAGGGGAGATCGGTATCGAGTGACCTAAGTTGGTCATGTTCGAGATTCTTTGAAGACCAAGAGGCAAGCAATGAGAGCTCCCTCGATTGATTTATATGCAGACTCTTTTCCTCGGAAAGGTATTCTGGGAAGCTCGGGCATATGTTCTGAGGGCTCTGGTGAGAGCTGTAGATTACCCATATCCATTTTAGTCTATTTATGAGTAAGGTGGGCAAAGGTAAAATAATTAACTTTACTTAAATGTGATATACACTTGTATGATTTCTGGTAATTGCTTGATATGTCATGTTTGATGAGAATATAGTGTATGGGATTATGATTGCATGACATGTAGAATATGGGCTAATGCATGTGCGGCTTCGAAGTAAGTCGTTATGGTAGGGTTGGTAAGTATTTTATGCATATTTTTATGTGTCATATGGTGTACTCGTATGTTGTTATGTACCACTAGGCACAATTTGCTTAGCATCAGGACTTTCCATGTTCAGGTTTGAGGCTTAGGAGAGGATCGACAGAGGAGGATGCCTAGTGATCAGAGCCTTAGATATACACTTGGTGTAACACCCTTTGATAAAATTAAGACTAAACCCAATTATACTAAAAAATGCTACAATTCATATGAGTTAAAACGTCATGATTTTTAGAACTTTCATGCACTATGGCCATGATGACTTAACAAAATAAAAGCATTCCTAAAATCATGAAATTGATCTCAATAAAATAAAAGTTTAATATAAAATATACGGGCATACACAAGCCCAAGATTTTACAAAATGAGCAGTTATAAAACTACATGTCTCTGAAATACAGTATGTAAAGCTATAACTACCCAACCCATAGCAAGACAACCAAAAATATAGATACAACAATGTACCACCCGCCCCAAATGAATATCCTCAACTCTAATTACTGGGCATCCTCCTCTGTCAATCCTCTCCTAAGCTCCAAACCTGCGCATGAAAACTCCATACACTAAGCACCTCGTGCCTAATTGTACATAATAACGTGTGAGGCATACAACAACATATAAAATAATATGCATGATATACTCACCGAGCTACTATAACAACTTAATTCAAAGTCTGCACATACACTAGCTCGTATACTATATGATATGTCATCATAACTATATATATATATATATATATATATATATATATATATATATATATATATATATATATATATATATATATATATATATATATTCACGTCACTATATGGCATATCAACCGTCATCTCCACCAAGGCACTTTGTCTGCTAACCTCTAAGATGTAAAATATATAATCCACCGAGGTGCTCTAGTCCGCTAACCTCTAAGCCTTCAAATATATAACCCATTGAAGTGCTTTGGTCTGCTAACCTTGAGGCCTTCAAATATATAACCCACAGAGGCACTTTGGTCCACTACTCTCTGGACTTTCATAATATATGACCAAGATAGGTCACTCAGTACCAAACTCTCCCCTCAATAGCATGTCATTTATCCTAGCGCTAGTCCTAGTCAGAGTATTGGGCTTACAATGTTACTATGCACATATTCATATTATCCATTACCATATTTTATATGAATCTCATAATTTCCACAATTATTTTCACAACATATATTTCCATACCATGCTATAAGCATGCATCCAAGGCCTACCACCTCATTACAAATCAAATTTGATTCAAAACCAAACATATAATTTTTTTCATCATCAAAAGCTTCATGCTCGTGAATCACCATTCACGACCGCGAAACACTACTTCATAGGTAGTCCCCCCATGAAACAAGTCGTGATTCAACTCGTGAATCAGCACACGTTCACAGCCATGATCACTCCTTCATAGGTGTGAATCCAACCATGAACCTAACTGTGAAGTTGTCCGTGAATGGGTCTACTTCAGCAACAAGAATGCACCTCAAGACATTCATACCTGCGAACCCACCCTTCAATACCGTGAATCTGAAAATTTTTCTACAAAGTCAGAGCCTCACAAATCATCCCATTTCCATATGAAATACTCATTATGATTGACCAATGTCAGCCACCCTATCACTATTCCAATATGTATTCAAGCTATATATCATGACCATATCATCTCTAATCATCAATATTAATAAGAATTGTTCCTCAAACATGTCAATCTAACCATGTTCATAAGTGTTGAACCTTGAGGGATATTTCCACCATTTTGATGATAATAAATAATTAGGCAATAAAGAATTTAACCACATTTGTGCTCTAAGTGTGTTAGACAAGTTATGCATTACTAAAACCTTGAAGCAAGTTTCAAGACAAGAATTGAAGTTCAAAATATTGAAAATAAGCAAAGAGTCACACCCGCGAATTAAAAAGGCATGCCCATGGTGAAAAATCACCACCCCCGTGAAAATAGCTATTCACGCCCATGAAGACTTAGTCATGCCCATGAAACTAGTAAATGACAATACTGTTCATTTAAACATTCACAGAAGTGAAGCATTGACCCAACCTTGAAGATTGATCAAGTCACGCCTATGAAGATTTTACCACGCTTGTGAATGACCATTCATTTTCAGACAGAATGAATCACGGCCATAGTCATCACTTTCATTCATGGCTATGAAGAACAGTCATACCCGTGAAGACTCAGTCATGCTCATGAACCTGAAAAGATAAACTTGTCAGTCTCGAATAGAAAAGCAGTTGAACGACTATTTTCACATTAAATGCACACCAGAATGACTATATTTGATCTGGAAGTATAAATACAACACATTTATGACTTCTACAAGTTAGAAAAATAATCATTCAATCTTCTAATCTTGTATAGCTTTGTGCATTTACTTTTTATTCAACAACTTTCATTATTTATGATTGTAAAACCATAATTACTCCTAATTGCTGAGCATTTTTGGTTGGTGAGTGTTTTCATCTTGTAATCAATTACTCAAAAGTGAGTTTGAGTGAGTTGGGTTGTGAGTGAAATACTTATAAGGAATTTTCTGTGAGCCATCAAAAATAGAAGGATTTGATTGTTATGTTAGTCATTAAAACACAAGGGTTGTTACTGGGTTAAGTGTTAGCCAAGAGAGAAACACCATAGTTGGGAATGAGCTAAAAATAAAATTCCATTGTAACACTTCAAGTGTTAGTGAAACACCCAATCATGATTGGGGAGAGAAGTAGATTTTGTTAATACCCAAACCTCTGTAAATCTTGTATGCACTATATCCCTCTTCCTTTCACCATTTATTATTTAGTTTTTTTTTCCTCAAGTAATTTTTAATTATCAACCAATTCAACCCCCCTTATTGGTTATTATTTTAGGCAACAATTGGTATCATAGCCAGGTTTAGCAATCAAGCCTAAAAAGCATTAGTAAAGATCAAACTATGGCCAAAGAAGAATTTCATAGTCTCAAGCCCCTATTTGATGGAGTTGACTATGCAAATTGAAAATTCAAGATGGAAATCTATCTTAATAGTGAAGGAATAAATGTTTAGGAGTTCATTTGAAAAGAATGGACGCGTCCAACAAGAAGGAATTCTGAAGGAAAAGAAGAAATCACTTTAAGGGTTGATTGGACAGAAATTCAGAAAAGAGCAAATGACAAGAACCAAAAAGTCATGATTATCCTAATAAGCTCTTTATCTCTTGAAGAGTGGTAGGATTCAACATTGTTTTACTGCCTACTCTATTTGGAAGACTTTGAAGAACTACCATGAAAGCACCAAATAAGTTAAGTCCAAAAAGGTTCAACTTCTTGTCACCAAATGTGAGCTCTTCAATATGGAGGCAAACGAGACCATAACCAAAATGACAAATCATTTTTTACCATTCTCAATAGCATGAGGAATATTGGAAAGCACTATAGCTTGGAAAATATAAAAAAAAGATTTTGAAGAGTCTTCCAATGGAGGATTATGGCTCAAGAGTTGTGGGCATAAAAGAAGCAAATGAATACTTAAGTGTGATCCCCACTGATGTGATAATTGGCAAATTTCTCACTCATGAGATGGCTCTAGTAAGAGATAAAAAGAATAAAGGAGAAAAAAAGAGGAGAAAGCCAATTGCACTCAAAGCATCAACTTCCATACCTATAGATGAAGATCTTCTTAGTGATGAAGAATTCGTTGATGAAGGAGATGAATAAATAGCCCTACTTTCAAGGATGATCAAGATATTGATCTTCAAAAAATATGGCTCAATCAAAAACTACAAGCAAAAGGCTTCAGAGTTCCCTCATATAAACTTCTCATCCAACAAAGGCAAGGGGAAGTAAAATGTTATGAATGTGGGAAGAAAGGTCACATCAAATTGGAGTGATCCAAGTTCAAGAAGTACACCCAATAAAGAAGATGAAGAGAAGGATCACAAAGTCACTTGGGATGATGACTCATCTTCATTCATTGAAGAATAAGAGGAATAAAAGGTAGCTAACTTTTGTTTAATGGATTTTCATTGATGAGGTATGCTCTACATCCCAACATTGTGATTATTTATGTGATTTAATTGATGATGATGATGATGATGATGATATAGTTGAAGTCTTAAACCTTGAAATAGAAAGATACAAAAAGAAACTATAACTTTATAAAAAAAATAGCTCAAAGCTTAGAAATGATTTTAATGACCTTCAAAAGGTAGTTGAAGAGCTAAAAATTTCAAATGACTCTTTAAAAAGATCATTAGATGAAATTTCTTCAAAACTCTCAACAAATTGTCTTTTAAAAGAAAATAATGCTTTGAAAAATGAAGTTGAGGAGCTTAGAAATTCTATTTCTAGATTCCACAAAGGGAATGAGAGTTTAGATACTTTAATTATTTCACAAAGACCTCCCTTAGTGAGACATGGTCTAGGTTTCAATGGAGCATCATCATCCTCCTCACCTAAAACCATATTTGTTAAATCAATTACACCACAAACCTCTACTATTGAGGTAATAGCCCCAAAGGCTAAAGGCAATGCACACACAAAACCCTCTACTCAAAAGAAGAGTAATCAAGGGTCATTTGGCTCAAAAGAGAAACCTAAAAAGGTCAATCATGTTTTCTTATACAAGAAACATGCACCTAGGAAAACACCTATCTCAAATGCATATTTATGTCATTATGCACAAACACCAACTACGAAAATAACAAAGCCTATACACATGGTAAAATGGAAAAACATATATAAGTCCAAACAATGTCATTATTGCATGAAATTTGGACATATAAACAAACATTGTTTTATGAGGAAGGCTTATTAGGAACCTTCTAGTGCTAACCCCCAAGTATCCAAGTTCATTTGGGTACCTAAAAATCAAACCTAAATTATGGTTTTGTAGGTATGCCTCAAATCCATATCAAAGGAAAACGCTTGGCTAGTGGATAGTGGATGCTCAAGGCATATAACCGATAATAAAAGTCTCTTCACCCATATCAAAAAGATTGATGGTGGTAAGGTAACTTTTGAAAATAATGCCAAGGGTAAGGTAATTGGCATTAGCTCAATTAGTTTAAATAGTGCAAATTTAATTGAAGATATTTTGCTTGTTGATGGTTTAAAACACAACTTGTTAAGTGTAACTCAATTATGTGATAAGGGAAACCAAGTCACCTTTACCTCTAATGAATGTCTTGTAACCACTCTAAATGGCCAAAAGATATTCAAAGGAGATAGAGATGACAATACTTACATAATAGACTTACACAAGATATCTAACCTCTCATATAAGTGTCTTATGACTATTAGCGATAAGTTTTGGCTACGACATGGAAGGCTTAGTCATGCAAGCATGGACTTAGTTTAAAGCCTTAGCAAAAAAGAGTTATTCAATGGACTACCTAAAGTCAAATTTGAAAAGGATAAGACATGTGAACAATGTCAAAGAGGAAAGCAACACAAAACATCATTCAAGTCTAAAAATGTAGTAAGTACCTTTAAACTACTGCAACTTTTGCATTTAAATCTTTTTGGACCTACTAGAATTACTAGTTTAAGAGGTAAATACTATGCATTTGTTATTGTTGATGATTACTCTAGATTCATATAGGTAATTTTCTTAGCTCAAAAGAGTGAAGCTTTTAAATCCTTCAAAAACTTTGCCAAAAGAGTTCAAAATGAAAAAGAATATTTTATTTATAAAATAAGAAATGATCATGGCAAAGAATTTGAAAATGAAAATTTTGAAAACTTTTGTTCAGAATATGGTATTTTTCATAATTTTTCAACTCTTAAAACACCTTAACAAATTGGGGTGGTTGAAAGAAAAAATAGGACATTAATTGAAATGGCTTGAACAATGCTCAATGAGTATGGTTTACCAACCTACTTTTGGGCCGAAGCCACAAATACCACATGCTATATTTTAACTGTGTTTTCAAAAGACCTTTTTAAATAAAACCTCCTTTTGAGCTATGGAATGGAAAAAAACCTATGATCTCATATTTTAGAGTATTTGGATACAAGTGTTTTATATTAAACACTAAGGACAATCATGAAAATTTTTCCTCTAAATCCAATAAAGGTATTTTCTTAGGATATTCCACATCTAGCAAAGCTTATAGAGTCTTTAATAAAAGATCATTAGTTGTAAAAGAGTCAATGCATGTTGTTTTTTATGAATCTAGTAAACCTGATCTTGTAAAAGGTAATGCTTTTGATGATATTGTAGGAACAATGAAAAAACTTGATCTTGATCATGAAAAAGATGATGAAACCTCAATGAGAAATGATGATTATCAAGAGGAACAGCAACAAGATAATTTACTACCTCAAGCTCAAGAACAATGAACCCAAGAGCTTCCAAATGAGTGGAAATTCATGAGAAACCATCCCATGGAACAAATCATTAGTAATCCTATCAAGGGTTTAAGTACTAAATCTAATCTTAAACTTTTAGATTCTAATCTTGCTTTTGTCTCTTAAATTGAGCTAAAAAATATTGATGAGACTCTATATGATGAAAATTAGGTAATTGCTATGTAAGAGGAGCTCAACCAATTTGAGAGAAATAAGGTTTGAACCTTAGTTTCTTAACTCAAAGACTATCAAATCATTGATAATAAATGGGTGTGTAGAAACAAGTTAGATGAACAAGGTCTTATAATTAGAAATAAGGCTAGATTAGTTGACAAATGGAACAATCAAGAGGAAGGCATGGATTTTGATGAAACCTATGCTCTGGTCGCTAGATTAGAAACAATTAAATACTTTTAGCTTTTGCATGTCACATGAATTTTAAAATTTTTCAAATGGATGTCAAAAGTGTCTTTTTAAATGGCTTTATAGAAGAGCAAGTCTATGTTGAACAACCTCCCGATTTTAAAAGTCATACATTACCAAATCATGTGTTTAAGCTCACTAAGGCCTTATATGGTTTGAAACAAGCTCTAAGAGCTTGGTATGAAAGGCTTAATGCATTTTTATTAGAAAATGATTTTTTTAAAAGGACATGTAGACACAACTCTTTTAATTAAAAAGCACAAGCATGATATATTACTTATTCACATTTATGTTGATGATATCATTTTCGAGTCTACTAATGAATTACTTTGCCAAGAATTTGCTAAGTGTATAACTAGGGAGTTTGAAATGAGTATGATGGGTGAGCTCAAAATCAAGCAAAACAATGATGACATCTTCATCAACTAATCCAAGTACACTAAAGAGCTATTAAAGAAATTTGGAATGGAATGGTGTAAGATTGCAAAGACTTCAATGAGCACATCAACCAAATTGGACAAAGATGAAAAGGGTAAGAGTATAAATGAAAAGATTTATAGAGGTATGATTAGATCTCTTTTATACCTTACTGTCTCTAGACCTGACATCATGTATAGTGTATGCTTATGTGCTAGATTTCAATCATGTCTTAAAGAATCACATTTGAATGTTGTTAAAAAATCTTAAAATATTTATATGGCTCTTTACATTTAGGTCTATGGTATCCTAGGAATACTTCTTTTCATATCATAAGCTTTTCAGATGCTAATTATGTCGGTAGTCTATTAGATAGAAAAGACACTTCAGGTACTTGTCACTTTATTAGAGAATGCCTAATTTATTGGTTTAACAAGAAACAAGTTTCAATTGCCTTATCAACCGTTGAAGCAGAATATGTGGCAGCAGGATGTTATTGCACTCAAGTTCTTTGGATGAGACAACAACTTAAAGATTATGGTCAAATAATGGATCATATTCCCATCAAATGTGACAATACTAGTGTTATAAATCTTTCTAAGTACCCTATCCAGCACTCTAGGAGCAAACATATGTTAGGCATCACTTCCTGAGAGATCATGTCCAAAATAGAGATGTTGTGCTAGAATTCATTGTCAAACAACCAACTGGCTGATATTTTTACCAAGCCTCTCAATGATGAAAGGTTTTGCTTTATAAAAAGAGAGCTTGGAATGCTTGATGACACCACATTATCTTAAATGATAATTCTTATGTCATGGTTATACTTTGATATTTTGATAATTCTTATATTGTGAACCTTGAATGATATTTTGATTATTTGATGATTTGCATGATCATATTATATGACAAAGTGTTTATTTTTATATTTAAAATGTTTAAGAAATATTTAGGTATCACATACTCTTGAATGGGATTTAGTTTTATTTTTTGATAAAATTTTAGGTATTTATGCCCTTGAATAAATCTTCACGACCGTGAAAATAGTAGCCAAAACCAACAGATTCAATCATAACTTGTTTCACGCCTTGGATCACGATTTGATCTCATAACAACCTTTATTCATGCTCGTGACTATTTAGTGTCACGACCGTGAAAATGCCTCTCTTCTCAAACAGTCTCATTCACTCCTTGGGTCACAGTTTAAGTCACTACCTTATCTAACTGTGAACACGATCGTTCATGCATCGATCGAAATAAAACCTGAAATTCACTATTTAATCACTTTCTCTCTTTTAAACCTCACAACTCCTCACTTTTTCTGGCCAAATCCATCCTCCCAAACACCATTTTACCACATATCATTGCTGAAATCAATCACCAAACACCTCAATCACTCTTTTTCTAACATTTAGGGTCCAATTTCAACCCTAAGCTCATATTTCCTTTCTCTCTTAAACCTTCAAACTCTTAAATGGCCTTAAGATCTGGTCAATCAAAAGGGAAAAAGAAGAGTATGGTCCCAAAGCTCCACATGGATTATTTACTCAATATCATACCCCAACATTGCCATCCAAAATATGCTTGCCTCAAAAAACGGCCTCTCTTATCAATAAAGACCTTCGATTAGGGATGTGTCAAGACACTGGGACTTACCTTCGACATGAAGGTTTGGCTATGTAAGTATGGCCTGCTGGAGTTTGTTGATAGTTATCAACCCACCTTTCGGGAGCTGACTTTGGAATTTCTTAGCACATTACAAGTCTCTCCAGTTGGAAAAGTCTCATTCTAACTCTGCAAGCAGGAGAAAACCCTGACCGCTGCTGAATTTGGAGAAATTTTAAGCTTCCACATGAGGTATTGATCTATGACAATAAGGTTGGATTTTACCCTCACGAGTTTTGGTCCTACTTTGGCAATGACTATAGCTAAGACGTTAAGAAGATGAAGAGCACACATTTGATATCACTAGTGTTTCACTACATTCACTAGTTTTTGACCTACAACATATTTGCTGGGGTGATAACAATGGCTCAATTCAAAAGTCTGAATTGTTTTTGTGTGATATGGCTCGAAAGATTGAGCCTGTGGCACTATCCTGATGGTTTGCATCTCACCTTCAGTCCATTGCCTTCAGGAGACATTCTTATTGAAGGTTATGTGACTCATTTAGCAGTAAAGTTAGGATATCTGGACCTCAATAATCATGTATACAATATTGTTCCAGCTTCTCCTAGAGACCAACTCAACATTGAGTCATTCATCAAAAATAGGAGCAGCAGTGAGACTCCACTATAAAGATGCAGTGTTTTACTGCTTCATCACCCCAACAGGAGAGGTGCATGGGAGTCTGAAGACTCAGAAGAATTCAAAGTGGGACTTCAAGGGCTCCAGTAGAGGAAAAGAGCCCGAGTTGAGAGTTCTGCTCCACCAGATGCCCTTCCTACTAGCGATACCTCTTTGGCACCTCCACCAGACTTGGTACAACAGATTGCCACACTGCTGACTCTTTGCTTTGACATGCTTCAAGAGAGCATGGACACCTTTCAGGAGTCGATTGATGCAAAGCTAAAAATCCTCAAGAACTTTGTCAAGTCCATAATTGATAGCCTCGAGGAGGAGGTAGCTCGTCTTCATGAGCAAATGTCTAGATTCAAGTCATGACTATTATTATCTTAGTTTTACTTTTTATGTCTTAGGATCCTTAGGATCATGTTATCATAATTTTATTTATTTATTTTTTTTGTCCTAGGAAAGTCTCTTTTATTTGTACAACTCATATCTTGTAAATCTTTTTTTATGCAATGACATATTATTATTATTATTCTCTATTGTCTTATATCTCTTTTTAATTGTGACAAAGGGGGAGAATAAGTAAGCAAATGTTAAGTTGAATGCAATATGTATATGATGATGAATGCAATATATGACAATTATACTATGTCAATATACTTTGAAATATATATGTTACATATACTTGCCATATTCCTTGCATATAAAGCATAAAATGCCTTATTAACATATCATATACTTGCAATATACCTTTCATATACTTGGCATGAATACTATATTTATCTTGGTATGAATGTTATGTTTATTGCTTATCCCAATCTTTTTTGAAGCTTTTCTTGCATCTTGTATTTCTTATGATTCATGTTTATTAAGCATCATTTGAGGGGGAGAAATTTTACTTTCTCTTTAGATCTGTCACCATCAAAAAGGAAGAGATTGTTGAATCTTGAGGGATATTTCCGTCATTTTGATGATAACAAATAATTAGTCAAAAAGAAATTTAACCACATTCATGGTCTAAATGTGTTAGACAAGTTATGTGTTCCTAAAATCTTGAAGCAAATTGCAAGATAAGAATTGAAGTTCAAAATATTGAAAATAAATAAAGAATCACGCCTGTGAATTGAAAAGTCATGCCCATGATGAAAAATCACCACCCCCATGAAAATAGTTATTCACCCCCATGAAGACTTAGTCATGTCCGCGAAACTAGTAAACTCCAAGACTGTTCATTCAAACATTCATAAAGCATTGGCCCAACCGTGAAGATTGATCAAGTCACGCCAGTGAATGACGTTCATTTTCAGACATAATGAGTCACGGCCAAAGTCACCACTTTCATTCATGGATACAAAGAACAGTCATGCCCGTGAACTTGGAGAGAGAAACTTGTTAGGTGCGAATAGGAAAGCAGTTGACCGACTATTTTCACATTAAATGCATCTCAAAACGGCTATATTTGATCTAAAAGGATAAATACAACACATTTATGACTTCTACAAGTTAGAAAAATAATCATTCAATCTTTTAATCTTGTATAGCTTTGTGCATTTACTTTTTATTCAACAACTTTCATTATTTATGATTGTAAAATCATAATTGCTCATAATTGTTAAACATTTTTAGTTGGTGAGTGTTTTCATCTTGTAATCAATTACTCAAAAGTGAGTTTGAGTGAGTTGGGTTGTGAGTGAAATACTTGTAAGGATTTTTATGTGAGCCATCAAAAACACAAGGATTTGGTTGTTGTGTTAGCCATTAAAACACAATAGTTATTTTTAGGTTAGGTGTTAGCCAAAAGATAAATACCATAGTTGGGAGTGAGGTAGAAATAAAACTCCATTATAACACTTAAGTATTAGTGAAACACCTAATTGAGATTAGGAAGAGGAATGGAGCTTGTTAATACCCGAACCTCTATAAATCTTGTGTGCACTATATCCCTCTTCCTTTCACCATTTATTATTTAGCTTCTTTTTCCTTCAAGTAATTTTTAATTGTCAACCAATTCAACCCTCCTTTTTGGTTATTATTTTAGGCAACAATAAAATTTTCGATCATGTATATTAATTCCATATTTCACCATTTATCTACTCATTTATCATCTAAAACATGCCTTTAAATCAAAGAACATAGAAAACACAAAGTAATAGCCTTAAGTGTTGTTATGTACAAACCTTACACCTAGGATGGAGATTGGCTAAAGTTTGATCTCTTCAATCTCGTCCTCTCCCTTGAGATGGACTTTCAGCACTCCCTTCAGGTCCTAGTAAGATGAAGAAACATCCTCTTAGTCCCAGAAAAACAACCAACACCCATAAATACAAAAATCTTCTCTTAACCCACAAGCTCATAAGCTTTCTTTCTCACTATTCTCTCTCCCTTTACTTCTTCAAAACTTAGTTTTTCTAGCTTCGCCTATGGAGGAAGAGAGTTTCTGAAGGTGAAGGAGATGAAGATATGGCGTGTTAGGTCGGTTTTAAGGGTATGAGAGCGGATTTAAAGGGAATGGAAGAGAGGAAAATGTGACTCTCACCTGCTCTATCTGCCCAGCCTTCATAGTTGTGACTTCTCTCTCACTGGCGTGAGCCTCTCCTTCACAGTCGTAAAGCAACCCTTCACAGTCGTGAAGCAACTCTTCACGGCCGTGAAGAACCTTATCACGATTATGTACTAAAACCCGATATTCAGGGTCGTGACATCTATTATCACTGGTGTGAAACATTATATTTCAGCAACTCTCAACTTTCCAAAACACACTTAATTATCCCATTTCTCACTAATCAATAACATAATGTATAGGCCCTAATTAT
Organism: Triadica sebifera; assembly: GCA_023653625.1. Classification (NCBI taxonomy): domain Eukaryota; kingdom Viridiplantae; phylum Streptophyta; class Magnoliopsida; order Malpighiales; family Euphorbiaceae; genus Triadica; species Triadica sebifera. The sequence continues at coordinate 8,409,941 of CM042898.1, read as the reverse complement.
GGCCGTAAACTTGGGGTGGGTGATACACGATCGTTCATTTTTAGTTGGTTTTGTAGGTTGGGTAGTTATAGTTTTATATGTTGTATTTCAGACACATGTAGTTTTATAACTACTCATTTTGTATAACTTTGGGCTAGTGTTGCCCATTTGATTTATATATTTAACTTTATTTGATCAAGTTTTTAATGATATTTTATTTTATTTAAGTCATCATTGCCATGATATATGAAAATTTTAAATTATGACATTTTAACTCATATGCATCATAGCATTTTTTGGTATAATTGAGATTATTCTTAATTATATCGAAGGATGTGACATAGAAGTTTTTCTTCATGAAGTCCATAGCCTTATTCTTGTTGTACACAGGGTAATAATCTCCATTCTCATGCATGTGCGAGCATCGTAACCTGGTTATGATATCAATCTCCTTAAGGGAGTATCTGATAGGAAAACCATTATGGTAGTCAGTTTCATCGAAGAATGCTCCAAATATATCTTTCCTCAAATCCCTCAAGGCATCAAGGTCCTCAATCAACTCTTCTTTCATCGAAGATTGAAAATCCTATAAGGTAGATCTTATTGTAAGCTTTAGGGGCTCAAAATCTTTTTCTAGCACTATGGTTACCAATATTGGAATCTCATCAACATGAAAGAAAGATAAAAAAAAATTATTAGTTAGTAAAAGAAAGAATATCAATCCCAAGTTCTATAATATCAAACATATCTCGACCTTTACGGTCGAGAAGTATTCATTTTCTACATTTATAGTTAGGATGGGCATTATCAAAAAAACAAAAATAAATTTTCTAAGGTAATCCTAGAAAAGTATTCATAAAATATCAAACAATAATTTGCATTAAAATATCAATCAAGCACAAGTATATACTCATTAATATGTGTTTTTTATTTTCCTAAACCCGACCATATCTCTACCCTCCACAGTCGATTTAAATATTTCTCTAAACTCTACAATCAGGATTGACATTCTCAAACGAAAGATCCTAGCATAATTATAGAAAATTATTCATAAAATGACATGCAATAATTCACATTAAAGATCAATCAAATATATTTATATACTTGGCATAATGTGTTTTTATTTATATAAGCTCAACCATTTTTGTACCCTCTACAGTCAATTTGAACATATCTCTAAAACTCTATGGTCGGAATTAGCTAAAGATCAATCAATAATTCACATTAAAGATCACTAAATCATAAAAATATCAAGATTAACAATACATCAAACCCTAATATACATCAAACTTTAAACTAACCCCTTTCTTCAAATTCTTCAAGACATCAAGGTCCTCAGTCTACCCTTAGAGGTCAAATTTGACAATACATCAAACCCTAATATGCATCAAATCTAAACTACTAACTCTACTCTCTCTACAGTCTATAGTAGAATTATATAAGGTAATATTTCGCTTCTATTTCACTAATATGCATCAAACTCTAAACTAATCTAGTAAAGTCTGCCTTACTAAACTCTACTGTCGAGAAGTTTTTAATATATATATTGGTCATATTTTTATTTTTGGTTGAAGAAAAATTAGTTGAATATACTTCTTTCATTCTAGGAGTGAAAGATGAAAATGATTTTCGAAAGTCTAAGGCTTCTTACGAAGAAGTGACATTGGTTTTCATCTTCTTAATTATTATGGTGTTAATAGTGGTCGTTCAAGGAATTTCTTGCAATGGAAGCGAATTCAATTCAAAATGAGTGTGGAAAGTTGAAAGTTGAAGAGGTGATTATGCATTTTGAAATTAAAGAAGTATGAGTCAACAAATGGGGGCGTTTGATATCGAAACGAGATTGTTTTATATTTTTTAGATCATTTTGAAATGTAAATCGGTGAGGGAGACAAATGGGTAGTTTTAAACTTATGAAAACGCGAGAATTAGGTAATTTGACCCTTTTTGTATTTTTTTTAAAATATAAAAAAAGATGCCTTCTTCTCTTATAAGAAGTTATTTGCAGATATGAAAAGTTCTCGGGATTATTGCTCTGTTTTCTCCGTATATTCATCCATATACATGTTTCTGCCTCTTTTCTTCAACAAGACATGGACCAGACTTTACATTTATCTTCATTCCTGAGATTTTCACCAACAAGAACAAACCCATTTCCCCTTTCGCCTGAATTTTCAATGTTATGTCAAAATCTCTTGAGGCCAAGCTTCAATGCACTTTCCTTACATAGAAAAGTTGTGGGTTTTCATTCTCCTGGGAAAATTATCGTTTTTGGTGGGAAAATTGAGGTTGTCAATGCTGGGAGTGGAGAAGGGGTTTTGCAGGAGCTGGATGATTCGCCTGTTTCGGTTGAGCTTGTACCTATTCTCAGCGAGAGCCAGTTCGATCGGATTATAGCAGAGGCACAACAACTTGAGGAATCGGTTATTATTGTTTGGTATTCACCATGTCCTTTTTAGCTGTTCATGGATTTGGGGGTTTTGTTGGAATTGGTGAGATTTTGGTTGGGTCTGGTCTGTTTTTTATTGCATTTTAATCTGCTTCGCTTTTGTTACATAGTGAATTGTCATTCGAATTTCTAATCCTTTATGGATCTTGTGGTGTCTTCATTTTTACAATATATATATATATATGTATATACAGGAAGAAATTATTATCATACTCTGCGTTGGTGAAGCTGCTGTTTTTCCTTTTCTCCCTGCTAGTTGATGAGAAAATTTTGTGGTAAGAGAAGAATTCAGAACAGTATCGCATCCTATATGAACATATATAGCATCCAAGACTATATTCTTAATTTTCCCTTACCCAAAATCTTCTCACCAATACAGAGTGAACGTTTTCCTTATTTTAAGTTAAAAATTAGCAGCAGATGGAGAAATTATATATATATATATATATATTCTCAGTTCTTTCAGTAACTCAAATTCAACATAGAATTTTGTGCTCTAATGTAGTAATACTAATCGGATTTGCTATTCTCAATCTTTTTATCATATGGAGATGTATTGTAATTTTTTCAGAAGATTCCTCCATCACAAAGTTTGGACCTAAAAATTGGTGTGCCTAAGTTTAGCAATTTGTTGAGTTAGAACATTGCATTTTTTCCCCTAACATTTTGTGATATAATGGCGTAGTTTGTGCAATACTGTTGGATAAATGTTCTTTCGAATGATACATTCTATTTCATGCATTCTGGAATTGATGTAATTAATAATTTTGTTTTTCCTTTTCCTTTGTTATAGTGAAGTTTAGTCATGTCATTTGTACTTGTAGGATGGCGGGTTGGTGCAGGAAATGTATATATTTGAAACCAAAATTGGAAAAGTTGGCAGCTGATTGCTACCCAAGGTTCGCTCGACTTTGCATTTTGCATCTCTGGCACAAAATGGACTAATTACAAATTTTCCTAAAGATATGCCAATCTAAATGGAGCTCTGATGTCAAAATAGGACACTTAGTTACTGTCCCTCAATATCATAGAATGTTTGACTTGTAGTTCCATTTTAACAATTTGATGGCAGCAAATTATTAGTCATGATCACTGAAGATATTCTTCAGAAACGAAAAAAGCCTTCCCTAGGTGTATCAGTTTCATCTTGGCTATACATGTTTCCTTTCCTCTTTCATAGCGATGCACTCTGTTTTCATTTTGTCCTTCTTGAGTTCTGTATTGCTTTAGCACATGAACAACTGTCCACACTGATAGAATAACACTTTCAAACTTGAGGGCACATGCATAAACACACATCTACATATAATTCTTTCTTCAATTACAGAAAAAAAAAGTAGTGGATTTATGTTCACCCAAACTAAATAAGAGTGACAAGTACTGGCTGTCTGTTTACAAATCTGAGCATGTAATACTGAGCCAGTTGAATTGAGAAGATGTGGACATAAACTTATTAAGAATGTTCCTCTTTCCATTTAATTTGACAATGCAGATTGCGATTCTACTGTGTTGATGTTAATAATGTTCCACACAAGCTTGTTGCTCATGCAGGAGTCACTGTAAGTCTCTTAGTTCAATATATGTATTGTGTAATGTCTTTGATATCTTACTTTATATTTGAACTATCAAATCTCAATATTTGATGTTATCTCAATAGTTGAATAAATTTTCCCTAAAGGAAGAAGAATTTGGAGGAGGAAGAGTGAATTATTCCCTTTCCAAAGCCTACATAACCACACTAAACACTTGCTACTTGCCGAATAATCCAGTAGTATTAAGTTTATGCTTTCTTGTTATTTCTGGTAACAAAATTCCTCATGTAGATTGATTGTAATGACAACTGTAAATGCGATGACATTTTGAATTGATAAGTTGTATTCTTGAACTTTTTTTTATCTGATGCGCACATGGAGGCCATCTTACCAATATGTTTTGTTCATGGATTGGCATTGAACTGAGATGGCTGGTTCTTCATATTCTGTGATTTAAGCATACAAGTACATGAATGAATAGGCAAATATAATTAAATGAAAATAAATATATTCAGCTTCTTTTGATAGAATCTGATAAACAAATATGTATATATATGTTTGGGTTTGGGTTTGGATGAATTTCCTTATGAATGTGGCATTTGATGCGAAGCTCTGCCTTTTCATGTTTGCTTAGTAAACAATTTTAATTTAGGTTGTAACGAGAAATTGGATGAATCTTAACATTATCTTGTTTGTATAACTACTTGTAAAATGGAAGGAAAATTTTGTACAATATAGTGTTCACCTATGTTTTTGTTCAGTGTTTAATTTATTGATCTCTTGCTCTTGCACACGTGTTCACAAACACTGAAACACATTGAATGTACCTTTTTAATTCATCTGAGGTATCTAAGTGCCTATTGCCTGGATAAAGCCTTCCAATATATCTTTTGTAAGGAGATGTTATTCTTTATAAAGCATTCAAGTTCTGCTATATCTGGAGCCGGCTACAAATTCACTACCCGGCTACTGTATAAAAATTTCATATAAACTTCACATGGTTGTTGCTTTCTTGGGTGTTGACCCTCAATTTTCCATATAGCGCAATTATACTCGTAATATGGAATCATGTTGCTATGCTGTAAACCGATCACAATACTGTTGTCAATAGCATCAAAATGAACTGTTTGAAAATAAGATATTTTTAAGTCTATGTAGCCTGTACAAGCCATTAAAATAGAACCTTGATATGATATCGTTATGAAAATGTTTAGCCTTCCTAATTTTGGTTTTCAGACATATTATGGAGTCATTTTTATTTTGTTTATCCAATACTTCCTGCTTGTTTAATAAGGATTTTACCATTGATTATTAACACTGATTATTATTTATTTTCATGTGATGTACAAAACTCATGCAGAAGATGCCTACTATACAGGTAAATTGTTGACTTCAACTTAAGAAACTGTCTTAGGCTTGTAAACAAGATGAACTGTGAACACAGCTGTGAATGCTCAATCTTTTTTCTCTTGCTGGCTAGCTTAAGCCAACCTAATGTTAAACTTGATTTGCTGAACTTTTTTAGAAACTAATCAAGAAACAGCTCATGTAGTTTATTTTGTAAATGAACCCCTAACTGGGTCAATCTTGACCTGAACTTGGGAAGTCTGACTTGCTTTGCAGCATGTATATATATATATATATATGATGGGAGGATAAACTCTAACACTATTTATATTCTGTAGCAGTTGTGGAAAGATAGCAAGAAACAGTCGGAGGTGATTGGTGGTCAGAAAGCACATTTTGTCATTAATGAAGCTCGAGAAATGATTGAAAACGAGAGCACTATTTGAATCATGCTATATTTCTGGAAACATTTTTGCATTTCTTGTTTAGTTTATTAGGAGGGATTGAATTTTTTATCTTATTTTCTGAAAGGTTAAATGGCAAAAATTAGTAAACTGCAGCATAGAGAGAGAATGAAGTTTGGCAAATATTTTGCTTATAACAACATAATGAAGGAAAATTTTTGTTTCTCTTCACTTTTGCTTCCATGGAGATGGATGAAGACACCTCCACATAGATTAGAGGAACTCATGGTTTTTAAGTAGATGAAATGGTCCATTTTACATATTTCTTCTTCTCGTCATGATTATCTTCTGCATTTTGTATTGGTTTGAGAGTTTTGATTACCTTTTATATATATATATATATATATATATATATGGAAATTAATTTTAAATTTTAAAAAATTAAAGATAAAAAAATTCATGGATTCCTTTTTTTTATCAAACTACATGTGTTTTTAACTAGTTAATTAGGATTTGATATTAATCATTTTTATATCGGATAGAATTTTAATAGTGGTAAAATATTTTCTCATGAGTTTTAAGGTATTTACATATTCAAGATTCGATTTCAAAACATCTAGTTAAGCTGGAAAATATCAACATCATCTCATTCATATGACAAACGTTTTTCAGCTTTTTACTTATAATACGCCATTTACTTTTTTAAAAAAGAAATTCAAAATCATACTTCATTAAGGCACTGGGCCAACAAGATACAAAATACATGGTTTTAAAACTTGGCCAAACCGAACTCCAGAGCTGGTCCTGAGTTTCTATATTATTAGAGCTAACAACTCCATTTAGAATAAACCCTTTAAAAAACCGTTTGACCAGCCAACTCCATTTAGAATAAACCCTTAAAAAAACCGTTTGACCGGCCAATTTGATCACGAACTGAAAACTCGGTCATGGTTTGAGTGATTCATTAGGTTATTTCTTTTTTTGGTTTTTTTCCCCATAATTTTTGAGATTTACCTAAATAGTTTCATAGGATTTCTAAAATTATGCATTATCATTAAAGCTTATCAATCAAAGAAAGTGTACAGTAATCGTTTTGGGAATAATTTAAACATCGCTTTAGGAGCTCTCTTTATTAGAAAATGAGAATATATATATATATATATATATATATATATATATATATATATATATATATATATAATTATTATTATTTTATTTAGGCTTTATTTTAAGATTTTTAAAATTATTCAATTTCCTAAAATGGAAAATATTTTAAACGAATGAAATTCTAATGAGTATTAGAGTATTTTGAAAAAGATTAACATGCTATACCAAAAATATATTAATAATTTCATTGTTAACATATCAAATATGTTTATAATGCACTAATAAGCCTTTATTTTTGTATATAGTTAGCTACTATAAAATATATTGATAATTATCGAAGTTTTTTTAACTTACAATTTAAATATAAGAATATTATTATTTTAAACTTTATTATTGCATTAAATTTAAATTAAAATTATAAATTATATAAAACATTATTGTTTGGAATATGTTTCAATATAATTTTTGGTTGATGGTTCAATCTTCGAGCTTGATCAATCTTAGAATTAAGCTCAGCCACAGTTCGGATCCGACTGGTTTCGGCTCGGAACTAGCAGTTCTATGGTTCCAGAAATATGGAACCGGTTCAAAACAGGGGAAGGACCAGTTTCGATTCCTAAACAGGCGGTTCGACCAGTTCCAATATTTTTTTTAATTATACAATTAAGTAATTAACACAATAAATAAATATAATTAAAATTATTAAAACTTAGAAATTAAACTTAATTGTTGGATGAATTTGAAGTAAAAATTATAATTTAATTTATCAATTTGTTTATAAATGAAGCAAAAAAAATATTAAGTTAGAAATAAGTGAAAATTTTTGGGGAATAAATTATTTAAAAAGAATGAGAATTTTGAGAAAAAAATATTAACTTATGAAATATTAATTTGTGTAAATTATAAATTTTTACAACTAATAAATTATAAAAAATGAAAACTTTGAGAAAAAATAACTTATGGAATATTAATTTGTAATTTTGTGTAATAAGTTAAATTGTTATAAATAAAAAAAAATTTGATTTTGAGAAATTATAAGTTGGAATTTAGAAATAATTATTTTTATTTGATAAATTAATAAATTATAAAAATTATAACTAGGCTAAAAACCTAATCAATTTAATTTTTTTATTTTAAAAAATAATTTAATTATAAAAGTTTGAATTTATATTTAAAAAATTATAATATTAATAATTAAGTTTGAACTTAATTTTTTTTTACTATTAATTAAGTTATTTACGTATTATTTTGGAGTTTACAAGAATCAAAATTCACGTTATTATCTTAACCCCTTTTACCTTTTTTTAATCAGAGCCGCCGAAACCGGATATGTTAGTTGTTCTTTTGGTAGTAAAGTCATATTAATTCTCAAATTGATCTTTTTCTATTTCTTGTTATCTTAATACCACTTTAATACAATTATCAATACATATTTGAACTTCTAACGATTCGGGAGTTAAGCTAGATCACATCTCATCCAAAATATTATTTTCCATATTAAAAACTTATTATATTACAACAATTGAGACTAAATTTGAAAAAATATGTTTTATAATTTGGGGAGTATCGGATAAGTATTTTTATATCGACTTTACCAATCAAGTATTAGAAAATTTTTATATGTCCTACTATCACTAAATTCAATTATAGTTATTAGATAAATGTTAAGTTCGGGTGAACTGAATAATGATTTTAGTTTTTTTATGTTTTTATATTATCAAACAATCACCCATTTAATTTTTATCGATTCACCTGAAACTTGTCTAGTAGTGTCACTACTACTAGTAGTAGTATGAATATTATAAATCAAATTAAATTCTATAAATAAATCACAAGTTAATTTTTTTACATCATTAATAATAAAATCAATACTAATATCATCACTTAAATCTAACAATGAATAATAAAGATTCATATAACCAAATAAACTATCTATTTTACATCTATTATAAAAAATACAACATACAATATTAATCAAATGAATAAATTTAAAATAATTCAACTCAATATACTATCGAGTCTAAGAGCAATAATGCCGACCACTACATCCCTCGGTTTTGCAAGCTAAGGCCTCAATGAAGTAAGTGGAGACCTTACACATAACTTTGGCTTGAGACACGACCAAACAATTTGCTTAATGAGGGCCTCTGCCAAAGTGAAATTATTTTCTTGAACGGCTTCGGCATAGGCCCTTAAGAGATGAACGAGTCTAATTTCGTTCTCTTGTGAGTCAACAAGGACCATTAGACAAGTTGACTCCGTTGATAAACTGAAAGACCCCCACCACACCACCATTAATAGTTGAAGATGATGACATTGTAACAGTAGGTGTTGTGGTTGGAGGGTATATGGGGTACGTGTTTATGGGTTTCAAACGCTTAAGAGCACTAGAAGAGGAGAAGCAAAGATAAAAGAGAGTTTGAGAGCAGAGAGAGAAATTTTTTTGACACAATTTTTTTTTTTTACTTTCTGATGAAGTGTAATTTTTACATAGATAATTTTTGCACACCTAGAAATACTATGTCATCATTATAATACCATTTGATATAATTAAAAATAAATCCAATTATACCAAAGAATTTACGATGCATATAATTTTAAAATTCTATAAATTAAAATGTTGATGCACCATGACCATGATAACTTAATAAAATCATAAAATATTATTAAAAATACTAAAATACAAGCAAATGGGTAATGCACTAGCCCAATGATTTTACAAAATGGATAGTTATAAAATTATGTCTCTGAAAATAAAAGTATGTACATTTATAACTACCTAAACCCAACAAAAGCAACAAAAAATATAACAGTTGTATCACCCATCCTAAGTGGGCATCCTTATTTATCTCTTGGGCATCCTCCTTTGTCGATCAATACTTAAGCTCCGAACTTGTATATGAAAACACTCATACACTAAGCAACCTAATGTTTAGTATTACATAACAATATACAAAACACAACATACATATACAAAATGTATGATACACTTACTGTCATACCAATATAACTTACCTTGTCGTCCACACATACAACATACCATGTATTTATGATATCATGCCTCAATGTTCTCAACACAATACTCCATTATATATAGCATAACAATATAAACAACCATCAAATATACAAATATATACCACATATAGAAATTATTAATTACCTTCTTCCTTTCCCACTTTAATTGGATACGAGTAATCTAAGGCTCTCACCAGAGCTCTCAGAATATCTATCTAAAAAAAAGAGTGTGCACATATCAAGTACCGAAGGAAGCATATTTGGCTTAATCCTGGCTTCAAGAATCTCGAACGTGACCAATCTAGGTCACCTGGTACCAATCTCCCCTCAATAGCATGTCATCTCTCCTAGTCTTAGTCCTAGTCAGAGTAATGAGCTAAACCATTTATCACATCACATACAATTTTCATAATGTACATCATCCATAATTTTCATAATCATAATATGCATTCTCATAATATGCTATAACCATATGACAGAGGTATTCTGCCACAAACCAAATTAAACTCAATTCACATGCAAACATACAATTTTTCAAGATTAAGTAGTTTCATGCTTGTGAATATATTTTTACAGCCATGAAGAACCTCTTCACGAATAGTTTATGCGTGAATCAAATTGTGATTCACCTATGAATCAACAATATGTTCACAGTTGTAATCCACCTTTCATAAACGTTAACCAAATTGTGATCTCAATTATGAAGCTGCATGTGAACAGACCTACTTCAACAACAAAACTTATTTTTATGATATTTACGCCTCTGAACTACCAGTTCACGTCCGTGAATCTATAAATGTTTTAGAAAAAATAGAACATTAACAAAGCATCCAACTTTTACATGCAATATTACTACTATTGACCAGTGTCAATCCCTCTATCAACAATTCAACATGGTATCTCAACTACCAGTATATCAAAAATCAAACAACAACATTTTAAAAAGCATCTAATATGTGATTTCCAACACAAAATCACCATTAACACAATAATAATATATTTAACCCTCAATATGTCATTAACTTGACATCATGACATATAATCAACCCTATACCACTTACAACATATATCAACAACAAATAGTACATAAGCATGCAACTTAAGTCTTTGAATGGGGTTATGTACAAAGTTTCACCTAGGATGGAGTCTAACCAAAGTTTTAGCTTTCTAAGTTTGTCCTCTCCCTTGAGATGGACTTTCAGCAGCTCTATCAGCTCTTGGACATAAGCAAAACATCCTTTTAATCTCTTGGAACTTGGACAGAACCTAGAAAACACAAAACCGAGCTCCCCACTTACAAACTCACAAGTTTCTTCTCTCACTTTTCTCTTTCACTTTTCTTTGGTAGAATTAGTTCTTTAAATCTCCAAAAATGGAGAAGAAGTTATTCTGAAGGTATAGGAAGACTAGATGGCATGTTGGGTTGGGTTTTAGAGCATGGTGAGGCATATTTAAAAGGAGTAGAAGAGCAAGAAAATTGCGGTTGTCTCACCTACACTATCTTCCCAGGATTCATGGTTGTGAATCATCCTTTACGAGTGTGATCCACTCATTCACAATTGTGATTATCCTTCAAGATTTGTTTACTGAAAATCCAACATTCACGACCGTGACACAACTTGTCACGGGCATGAAACAGTAAAATCAGTAACTTTAAAATATTTTAATACTCTTTTTAACTCTTAACTCTCACCAACTATTAACACAACTTATAAACTTTATATACAGGCGTTACATTTCTTTCCCCTTAAAAAAATTTTGTTCGCATAATTTACTCATTTATTCAAGTTGAATACCTAGAAAAAATATAACCATGAAGAGAAAATGTACAATTATAAGCATTCTTAGGCTCTTGATCTTTTATGGCTCTTATGGCGTAGACTCTTACTGGAGCCCTGTTTGATCTTGGCATTTCCACCATCTTAATGGCTTGATTGGATCCACCTCTATCAAAATGGATCTGACCTCATCCCCTAGCTTAAGTCGACACTAAACTCTGAGTCTGAGTAGGTTATGGACAATCTCTCTAGTAGCGGCCTCGAAATCCATACCTGTGGCAAACCCCTGAAGGTCCCTAGCATTCTTCTTTGTGTTTCTAACCATATGATGCACACTCTAGTATTGCCTCTCTTCGTGTATGTGTTTGACTACCAGCAGGTGTAGAAATGACTCTAGATGATGGTGCATGTCTAGTAAACCCTTATTGACTCTGACTTTAGCATTATCCTCCAAACTGGAAGTGTTTAGAACTAATACGAGTCTTCTTGATCAAGGTATATACCGTACTGAAATATGGTCTCTTGAAGTCTCTTCTGGATGACTCTTATGATCTCTTCAGATTAAATCTCTTTTCTATCGTAATAACAGTATATACCAACTTTACAAAGTCCTCAAGCTGCTATAAAATCACTTGGAATCCGATCTCATTTCTTAGACTATTCTTAAACCGATGACATTTGTCTACCTTATCCTTAATGTTGAACCTTGAGGGGTATTTCCGTCATTTTGATGCTAACAAATAAAATAGCAATAATGTATTTAACATACTTATTTTCTAAGTTTATTGAACAGGGTATGGAACATGATAGCAAGAATGGAAAATGGAAGACTAACCTTAAAAGGACAAAAAATGAAGAAATAGCATGTTCACGCCCGTGACCTTTTATGTCACGTCCGTGATGAAACTTAGCGCCAACTATCCAACATTTGAAGTTCACAACCATGAAGAATGATAGCAACCGTGAATGATCATATCAGTCACGCCCGTGAAAGAAAGTCACGCCCATGAGAAAATATGTCAAATTCCTCTAGAGAGCTTCACGACCAAAGTCACTACTTGAACCACGGCTATGAATGATGTTCACGCCCGTGAAATAATAATGTCACGTCCGTGATCAAACACTTCAAATCCTTCCAGAATGCTTCACGACCAAAGTCACTACTCAAGTCATGGCTTGGAAGAACAGTCACGACTGTGACACTCATACTCACGATCGTGAAAAAGAAAAGAGAAACATGTCAAACGCGAAATTAAGAGTTGGTGCAACGGCTATTTCCGCATTAAATGCAACTAAATGGCTATAATTCATCATGGAAGTATAAATGCAAGTTATTTATGAATCCAGAACAAGAGAATAGCTAATACTTTGAATTAAAATCTTGTTGTAAGACATTTGTGCATTTAATACTTTCAAAATAAACATTAATTCTCTGTAAAAATCTTTTTGCTCATTATTCTCTGAGCATTATAGATTTGTGAGTGTTTCTCTTTGTAATCTACTACTCAAGTGAGTTTGGGTATTTTGGGTTAAGAGTAGAACACTTGTAAGGATTATTTGTGTGAGCCTTTAAAACACAAGAAATTGGTTTATTGTGTGAGTCATTAAAACACAAGGGATTTCTAAGTTAGGTGTGATCCATTGTTAGAAACACCATAGTTGGGAGTGAGCTTGTAAAACTCCATTGTAACACTTAGTGTATTAGTGAAACTCCCAATTGAGATTGGAGAAAGAAGTAGGGTTTGTTAACACTCGAACCTCTATAAAAATTCCTGTGTGATATCTTCCTATCCCTACTCAACTTAACTTTTCTTTCCGCACTTAAAAGTTAAAAATTTTAATATCCAATTCAACTCCCCTTCTTGGTTTAATATCTGGGCAACACTTAATAATACTGGTTGCATACTTGTTCAACCGAGTAAACTCTCTCGTACACTGTCATGGTCATATTCCCTTACCGTAAGTTTAGGAACTTACATTTTTTCTCTTTTGTACACACCCTCGACACATAATATTTCTTGAACTCAGTTGTGAAAAAAGTACAGGTAAGAAGCTCTAGAATCTGAAGCTTCTGTAGAATCGACTTCCACCAATTGTAGGCATGCTCTTAGAAAAGTGATACAACATACCTAGCCTTGTACTCCTTAACACAATCCAGCTCTTCAAAGACCCCCTCAGTCTTCTCTAACCAAAACTTTGTAGCACTTAGGTCATCCTCAATCTTGCCCATGAAGTCCATAGCTCCATACTTTTTTAGCCTATCAATCTGAACCCTAGGCTTTAATGGTAAGGAAGGAGGAGGTGGCGACAGTGGCGGAGGTGGTGGAATAGCCTGTACCAAATGATGCAAAAGTGTTGTTAGGTTTTGCATCAAAGGATCCTAAGTCAAATTCTCTGGACCAGCCATTAGCTGCTGTGGAAGAGGATTAACATCTGGCCTGCAAATATTAGGTTGGCTTTGTGGATTATAAGCCTCTATATAAGGTGAACTATTACTCTCACCCAAGCCCTCAGGACATATGTCTGAGATTTCCAGAATATCTGTCTAAGGAAAAATAGGATGCACATATTAAGTACTGAGAGAAGCACACCTGACTTAACCCTGACATAAGAATCTCGAACATGAGTAGCCTAGGTCACCTAGTACCAATATCCTCTTAATGACACATCATCTCTCCTAGCTCTTATTCTAATCAGAGTAATGGGTTTAACCGTTTATCACATCATATACTATTTTCATAATGTATATCATCCACGATTCTTATAATCATAGTCATAACATGCTATAACCATATGACAAAGGTCTTCGCCTTAAACCAAATAAAATTTAATTCACATACAAACATATAACTTTTCATATTTAAACAACTTCATGCCTGTGAATACACTTTTGCAGTCATGAAGGACCTCTTCATAGGTAGTTTACCTGTGAATCAGGCTATGATTCATTTATGAATCAGCAATATATTCATGGCTATGATCTGCCCTTCACAGACATAGACAAACTCAGATTTCAACTATGAATCTGCCTGTGAATAGGTCTATTTCAATAATAAAACTTATTTTCACAATATTCATGCTTGTGAACTACTAATTCACAGTCGTGAATTTAGAAATTTTTTAGAAAAAACAAAACATCAACAATGCGTCCAACTTTCACATGTAATATTATTGCTATTAACCAGTGTCAATCTCTTTATCAATAATCCAACATGGTATCTCAACTACCAACATATTAAAAACCAACATAACAACATTTTTAAAAAGCATATAACATGTGATTTTCCAACACAAAATCACCATCAACTCATATAATTAGGCCTATACCATTTACATAACACATAAACATGCAACTTAAGCCTTTGAATGAGATTATGTACAAACCTTTCACCTAGGATGGATCCTAACCAAAGATTTAGCTCTCTAAGCTTGTTCTCTCCTTTGAGATGGACTTCCAACACCTCTACCAACTCTTGGACACAAGAAAAAATATCCCCTTAGTCTCATGTAACTTGGACAAAATCCAGAAAATTTAAAACCAAGCTCCTCACTTATAAGCTTATAAGCTTCTTTTCTCACTCTTTTCTCTCACTTTCCTTAGGTATAATTTGTTCTTTGAATCTTCCAAAATGGAGAAGAAATTTTTTGGAAGGTAGATGAAGTCTAAATGGCGTGTTAGGTTGGGTTTTAGAGAAAGGTGAGTCATATTTAATTATTACATCATTTTACTTTGGCTAGGATGACTATATTGTATGCATATTTTTATATTTGGCATGAGTTTTCTAATATCTTTAGATATGTCCTTGACTTTGATTTGTCTTTTCTTAATTCGAGTTCAAGCTTGAATTTTTTATCTGATGTAGGGGGAGGTCTACTAACCGGGATTAATTGATCCCAGGCTTGTTTCCCTTCTTTGTTCTTTTGCTTGGTTTAATATTTTTTTTTAAAAGTTACAATGTTTTCTCTTTTAAATGAAAAAAACCATTATTCGCGCAATACATCTCAATCTCATGCAAAAACACTTTAATCCTCAATCATCTTCAATTTATAGCATATAAAATATATATTTCTGGATAAAATACACGAACGGTAGTCCAATTATCCAACTTATAACAAACTTAGTACCCAAATTTTAATTTATAACAGAAAACTATATTTTCTTTAATTTTATGACACAAAAGCCCCTCGTTGGATGTCTCTACTAGATTAACAGTAATGCTGATGTGGATCAATAATTCAGGTAGTATTTACATGCCATTAACAAGGTCCAAATCATTTTTTATTCAATTTTTTTCTCTCACTTCATTTTTATTTCTTTATAAGATCAATTTAAAATCAAGAACCCTAACTTCTCAAATCTCCTTGGATCTTCAGAAAAAATTCACCGGAATATCTTATGGTTTTTGAGCTTCGGGCTGTTGTTTGGAAAGAGATGACAAATAAGCTTCAAAAACCAAAACCTGAATCCGTTATTATGGAACTTGAAACCAAACAACAATCCATTTTATTCTCAAAGCCCATCAAATCTTCTTTTACCATAGTGGTGTGAGGCAAGAGTAATTATGCTAAAACAGTGTTCGAGATCGCCACTAAAAAGGGTGGCAATAAAAAGATAAAGAAGTTGAAGAAAAACCAAAGGTGAATATGAAAAAGACTGAAGGTTCATTTGCTAAAATTGAGGAAAAGAGTATAAGGAAGAAAATGACAAAAGAGACCAGCTTCTAGTCATCTAAACTCTAATACTAATAACAAAGATGAAGAGATGAAACATGAATATGGTGGTAATAAGCTTAGTTCACATGAAAGATTGGAGATGTAGGTGGAAAGAAAAGGAAGTAACACAAGCAAACAAAAAAGAGCTGCAAGCTTCTTGAAAAGAATGAAGCAAAATTTGCAAGTCAAGCAACGAAGAATGAAGATGATTCCTCCGAGAAAGAGAGTAAAAAGAGCAAAGAAAAAGAGGAGAAAGGAAAAAAGAAGAAGAAAGAATCGAGAGGGAATCACGGAAAGGGTTACAAGAAGTTCAAGGGGAAGAGGTTTAAGAGAAGAGAGTGGAAGAGAATTGAAAGGCCATTAGAGAAGGAAAATGCAGGAGATTCGGATCGTGGAATATATAAGGAAGAGAGAACAGAGAAAGAAAGAAGATCGAAGGAGATTTAAGAAGTTAGGTTACTGATTTAAAATCAAATTTATAAAGAGTGAAAGGAGAGAGAAAAATTAATTATGAAAAAAAGAAGAGAGATTAAAAAAATTGAATAAAAATTGACTTACCATGTAAATACTTTTTGGGTTATTGATATTGATATGGAAAAGCAACGTCAGCATTACCGTTAACCTAATAGAGACATCCAATAAAAGAGATTTTGTGTTATAAAATTAAAAAAAATAGATTTTATGTTACAAATTAAAATTCGGGTATTAAGTTGTTATAATAGCTTTGTGTTATAAAATCAAAGCAAAATGATTTTTTTTACAAATAAAAATTCGAGTATTGAGTTATTATGGGTTGGATAGTTGAAGTATCGTGAATATATTTTACCTTATATTTACCATCAATTATGTCATAATTTCATGAATAAATTACATAAATTTTTTTTTAGATTTTAACAAATTATAGTAAAAAATAAATTTTTAAAAAACTAACAATTTACCTTTATGTCGTTTGAAATAATACTCATTTATTTGATATTATATGAATTTCAACATTGCAGTGCAATATATTACATTATTTTTCTATATTTGAGATATTTTTGTATGAATAATTTAGAATAATTTATAAGAGTTTAAGATTTATACTTATTACTAACAACTGTTACTGCATAACAAACAATATATTAAAGTCATAGTTTTCTTAAATGTTACCTTAAACAATATTTTTATTGAATGACAGAGAGATAAACTGTTAATTTTTTAAAAATTTATTTCTAGTTATAATTTATTAAAATTTATAAAAAGTTTATGCAATTTATTTTATTATAATTTATAATAATAAAAAAATTTCTCCCATAAATATTCCGCTGCTAACTTTTAGATCTTAAAAAGGAATAAAAGAAAGGAAAAAAAAAAAAAAGAAAGTCTTAGGAAAAAGAAAATGGAAAAAATATGAGAGAAAATCAGAAAACTTTCAAAACAATATTATAGTGTCAGTCCCATGCGAATATGCCATAATAACGCTCATGCACGTAATACCGTCCATCACTGCCAATTCTTTATCCAACGGCTCACACGCTTCCCTATATCTCATCTTAAAAATAAAATAAAAATTAAAGAGGAGAAAAAAATTGAGCGACCGTTTCGACGAATCTCCGTTCTCCATGTTTGCTCTGTAAATTCTTTCTTTCTTGTTGTATTATCTTCTTATTGTAGAATTTTTATTTTTAATTTCTGTTTCATGATTTCGCAATATCGAAATATATAATAATTAAAAATTATTTGCATTGATTTTGAGTTTGAAGCTCCCCTTCTGTATTTTCTGTTTCTATCCATTGTAACAATGCAGCTTTTGATTAATCTTCTCCGAGTTTTTCTAAACTCTCAAGGATTGTATCTTTTTTCTGTTAATTTTTAATTGTTTAGTTTAATTGTTCGTGTTTGTATATTTGTACTGATTTTTCTTGGATTCCTTTGTTTTTGGGTAGGAATTTTCTGATTCACACGAGTTGATGTGGAGATTAGCGTGAAAGGTATGGAGCGGTTAATTTTCTTTTAAGCGATGTTTGGCAAGCGGAAGAAAATGAGAGAAAATGTATCAGCTTTTGTGTTGGTGGAAAGTGCTTGATTGGGAATATTTGAATCAAAAGAATTGTTGTCAAGTCTCGGATGTGCTGTAATTGAACTAGCTGTTTTTCATGTTGGTCATCTGAATTTACCCTTTTTCCTTTTAATTTTTATTTCAGTCAATTTCCATAAAAGATGCATGGGAAATGTGTTATCTTTTGTACGTCTGTTGTGTTCATTACGTGTAAATTTACTCGCGCATGCCGGTGTGTAGATAACAGTTTGGTAATTTATTATTTTCTATTAGTTCTGAATTTGCTTGGAACCTGGAATTTTTTTGTCAACATTCAATTTTGGTTAATTTTTAAGTAATTGTCCTACTCTAGATTGTAAAGTCTGAGAACTATTGCTGCAAGAATGTGAGAGTTTTACTTCATAGTCTCTTGCAGTAATTTAACAGAGGAAATCAGACAGAATCTGTGTCTGAATTGTTCTCTTAAAATGATGTTTATTATGTACTGTTGATTTCATTAACTGTGATGGTTCATTTATTTATTTATTTTTGAGAAAATTGCAGTTCCGGAGATGGTCTTTGGAAGCCACATAGATATGCTTCTGAGCCTAGATGATCATCTGCAAGATCCCAATGGTAATCTGGAAGCTAGTTCGCAAAGTGAGCTAGAACTGATACTGCAAGCCCAATGCAATCAACATGTTATGGATCGAGAAAGGGATCTCAATATATATAGGAGTGGCAGTGCTCCTCCAACTGTTGAGGGCTCATTAAGTGCTGTGGGCAGTCTTCTTAGGAACCCCAATTATAGTGACATTAGTAGCACTAGTAATTATAGCAATAATAATGTGGTTCTGACTGATGATGAGATTCGCTCACATCCAGCATATCTTTCATATTATTATTCTCATGATAACATGAATCCAAGGCTACCCCCACCATTGCTGTCAAAGGAGGATTGGCGTATTGCCCAAAGGTTTCAAGCTGGTGGGTCATTGCTTGGAGGTATGAGGAACTTGAGGAAGAAAAATTTCGTTGACGAGGGTGATGGTTCATCACTTTTTTCACTTCAGCCACGGCTCTCTGTACAGAATCTGGAGAATGATTTGATGGAATTAAGGAATGCAAATAGAAATGCTCTCTCCATGCAGAATTCAGTTGAGTGGCCTCATAGGGGTTCAGGAGGTTTGGCTGGATCTCAGGGTGCTGGGCTTGGCACAAGGAGGAAGAGTTTTGCTGACATTCTTCAGGTGCATTTCTTGTACTTACGCTAACAGCTTTTGATGGTGCTAGGCTTTTTTTTTTTTTTTTTTTTACTTTGCAGCATCTTTTCTATGGACTTGTTGTCACTAGGTTTTATTGCTGTATCCTCTTTGTAAAGATTGAAGGTTTGATAATTTTGTTATTTTGTGTGATTACTTAAAAATTTTGTATTTTTAAATGTATATGTTTTTTGGAGCATAGATTGGATTCCAGGTTTCAGTGTGTGGTGCAGATTGCAGAATGCTTCTTTTCATATTGAAGAATAAAAATATGTTCCACAGCCCAGCCCTCATATTACAATAAACATTAACTTAATATTTAGGAGTTTTAATTCTTTAAGGTGTCTTCCCCTATTGAGGTGTATATACTGGTTTTAGATCTGTCGTATTGTTTTAATGGATATAGATGTGTCCACATGCTTCTTCTTTGACATGCTTAATGTGCTATTGTCTTCCTAATCCTATAGCCACAATAAATCCAGCAATGAATTATATGCATACCGCAAACACCAAATGAATCTAGGTGCATGCTCTGTAGTATATTTAGATCTTAATTTGAACGAATTGTGAGTATTCTTTGTTAATCACCTTGGAATGAAATTTTGTACAGACATAATACTGTTTTGTCATAGCAGCAGTTCAGTTTAGTGAAACTATTCTAACTGTTATTTTTGGGTGGGTGGTGAATGAGTGGTCATTGATTTTGTGGTTTACCTTGATTTGGTTGATATTAATCACTTTCTTGTTTAGGTTTGGATGCTGTGATTTAGCACTATCATATGTGTGATGTGGTTCTTTGATGCCTTGTTGCTTGCTGCCTGATGAAATCCCCAGCCTTGTCCCCTTATAAATTATTTTCTTGTAAAAATCTGCACCTTTGTCTCATGCCTCATAAAATGGAACAATAGGGGGTTTCTTCCTTAATGAAAGTGCTTAGTGCATATGGCATTTTCTTGATCTATACATCTATTCTATATAAGAAAATACACCAGTTTTCCTGCCATGTTAAATTGTAAAGAACAATATGCGTAAGTATGAAGTAACAGAAACACTAATTGCTTGGAATTTTGTTAGCAAAGTGTCTATTCCTTG
This sequence comes from Triadica sebifera, assembly GCA_023653625.1. Classification (NCBI taxonomy): domain Eukaryota; kingdom Viridiplantae; phylum Streptophyta; class Magnoliopsida; order Malpighiales; family Euphorbiaceae; genus Triadica; species Triadica sebifera. The sequence goes on along the minus strand of CM042898.1, from coordinate 8,389,246 downwards.
ATAATCAAACCGTAGGAAATGAATGAGCAATTTTAAAGTTGCTTATTTTATTATATGACTTGGAAAATATAGTATATTGCAACTACCTTTTGATTTTTTAAATAGCCACAAATAATGTGTTTGATTTGAGGGGAATTTATTGGGATTTGGGAACGATAGAAAGAGCATATATTAATTTATTTTCCTTTGTTTGGATTGGTTAAATGAAGAACAGAAGAGGAGGGGATTGAAGAGAATAGTGGGAAAATTATCTCTCGTGTAATATCTTCTCAAAATGGAAATTGTCATTAAGAATTGGTGTTGGACATTCCTATTTTAATCATACATCTTCCCGCAGAAATAGTGTAGTTTATTCAGGAATAATTGTTCAAAAACATCTCTCAAGAAGCTAGGTTAATTGCTGTGTTGATTTCTGAGATCAGGTTTTGCCCATCTAGTTGATGTTGTTGTTAGTCTATAATGACAGAAGAATCAGATTAAGAGTGTATTATTTTTGTCAATTTCTGTGCAACTCATATTGTAGAGAAATTGCCAAATAATGGTTACCATTGCAGAAAATAACCTGAGTTTAAATATCTGAATTTCATTTCGTCCAATCCAGTAATAGCTGTATAATTTTCAGTCAATGAAAGTGTTTTTATCATTATATTTGACAACACTGATGTGTTACACACTCCTAGTATGAAATCTAGTTTGTATTTATTGGACATGAACATAGAAAAAGTGTTAAATATTTTCTCATTGCATTTTGTTGATGATCAACAACTGATATTAGTACGGCTTGCAGGAAGGGCTTGATAGGCCTGCTTCTGTGTCAGGCCATCTGTCCCGGCCTGCCAGTCATAACGCTTTTGGTGATCCTGTGGGGACACTTGGTATAGCTGATCCCCGTGCAGCTGGGGTTGGTGGTGGATTGGAGTCTTCTGAGGGCTTGCGTTCTGGATCAGCTTCTCCTGGTATAGGAGTTCAAAGCCATGGCACAACTGGTTCTCATTCTTTTGCATTGGGCTCATCACTGTCAAGAAGCACAACACCTGAGAATCAGGTAGTTGCAAGGTCCTTCAGTTCTGGTCTTCCTCCTGTTGGGAGCAGGGTTGGGCCTCTTGAGAAGAAGGGCACTGTTGGCCTTACTGTCCAAAATGGTCATTCTTCTGGCATGACTGAACTTGGTGAAATTACGGCTTCTTTATCTGGTCTAAACCTATCAAAACTTAGGCATCCAGAGACTGATACAAAAATAGAACTGGATAATCAACTTTTTAACACATCTAGCGGTCAGAACCATCTACAGCAACAACTCATGGACAGAACAAATGCTGAAAATCTGCCTTTTTCTACCAACTATATTGGGGCAGCAAGGAAAAACAGTATCATGCCAAAACTCAATGCCCCTGAATTTAATTTGAATGGGGAAATTAGTTTGCCGAAACGAACTTCTTCTTTTGCCAATCTTCTTCCAAAAGCAAATTCCTCAAGCCTTGGAGGATTGGAAAGATCAAATGGTCATAATAAAAATGCAAATATGCCATGTGTGGATTTTTCTGGCCCTGTAGCTGGTGCCTTTTCCATCAATCAGAAGCTGGATTCTGTTCTCAACAACAATCTTGATGCAGGTTACATCTTTTGTTTCTTTGTGAAGTTTTGTTGAGACTTATCCTTCTTTATGTTTACTTGTTTTACTGGTTTGAGATCTCTTTCTGCTTCAGGTTCAGCTTTGGGCGGCAATGGAATTGGAAATAATTTCAATAGAGTGGGAAACCAAGCTGCTCCTGATTTTCTTCCTCCTGTTGTGGACTTGCATTATACTCAGTACTTGCAAAGAACTTCTGATTATGCAACACGTACAAATGGCCAGGTTGGAGATTTGGACCTGATTCAGAAAGCATACCTTGAGACGTTGATGGCTCAACGAAACCAACAATATGAATCGGCATTGGTTAAGTCTAGCAATCTGAACCTGGGGTACCATAGAAATTTGTCATATGGCCTTGGTATGCCATATATGGGGAATGCTATGGCAAACTGTGTACTTCCTTCTGCTGGATCTGGAAATTTTCAGAATGAACAAGTTGGGCACTTCACTTCTATGATGAGAAATCCGATTGTAGGATCTACTGGCTCTTGGCACCCTGATGTTGGCAGCAACATGGAAAGAAACTACGTCACATCCTTATTAGAAGAGTTCAAAAGCAACAAGACCAGGTCTTTTGAACTCTCAGACATCATTGATCATGTTGTTGAATTCAGGTATTATCAAATGCTTGTTTTGGTGTTTGTTGTACTTAGAAAGCCTGAAGGCATTCAACTTAACATGTCCATTTATACTACTGCAGTACGGATCAGTATGGCAGTCGCTTTATTCAGCAGAAACTAGAAACTGCTACTGTTGAAGAAAAGAACCAAATATTCCCTCAAATTATTCCCCATGCTCGTACCTTGATGACTGATGTGTTTGGAAATTATGTCATACAGAAAGTATTGTACTCTTTAAGTTTCAATTGTTCAGTTATGCTTTGTGTTTTAAAATATTACTAACCGGAGATTGGACACAGTTTTTTGAACATGGCACAGAAAGTCAAAGAGCAGAGCTAGCAGGCCAGCTTGCTGGTCATGTTTTACCTCTCAGCCTTCAAATGTATGGTTGCAGAGTAATTCAGAAGGTGTTTTTCTAAGCCCTTTGCGTCAAGATCATGTACATATTCATGTATATCTAAACATGTATATATGTTTTTTTGTTTCAACTCATAACATGTGATGTTTTGCTTGACATCTTATTTCTGTTTGATGTTTTCCATTTCTTTACTTGCATAGTTTAGTATCTCCCTTCAATTAGGAGTGCTGTTTCAAAACATGCCTATTTTCATAAAATTGTAATTCGTGATTATTCTTTTGGGATCTGATCCTTGTTTGGATGCTACGCTGTAGCTATCCTTCCTCAATTAAATGCATTGGATTATTTCTAATGAAATGTGTTAGTGTATATGAGTAGTTCTTCAATGCAAGTACAGTTGTTTGTGATTAAACTTGCTACTTGACCATAGTGAGAAACTTCTATAAGCACTTTTAAGATGACAAGCACAACTATCTTTCATGTTAATTAATGTAATAGCTTGGAATGTGGACAAGTGTTAGTAATATTATTGAGGAGAATAGCCATATACGGGTCTATTTGACTTTTGTTTTTTTGTAGATTCAGTTGAGAAACGATCATCTTGAATATGTGGATTGGAGATAACTAAAAATTGTTTTTATGGTAGCTCTGGCATGTTTTGGTCATGAAGACTCCAAAATAGTTAAACATATGCTTCAAATGGCTTTTTTCCATTGCATCTAACAGGGTTCTTTCTGAAGAAAGCAATTTGAACCTCAGTGTCAAACAAATTCCTAGTCTGTGGAATCATCTATCCTTGTTTATAGTATATCTGACTACTTATCAAAACATGAAAAATATAAATATAATTGTTTGATAACTTTTGGCATGTGCCGCACCATCCTATGAGGATGATCATTGCTACAGCCATTTATTTTGGCTCTGGAAATAGCTTATTGCTGTTGATTGTGACAACAGGCATTGGAGGTGGTTGATGTGGATCAGCAGACTCAAATGGTGGCAGAGCTTGATGGTTCAATCATGAAATGTGTTCGTGATCAGAATGGTAATCATGTTATTCAAAAGTGTATAGAATGTGTACCTGAAGATCAAATTCACTTTATCACCTCATCTTTCTATGGACAAGTAGTGACACTTTCCACCCATCCTTATGGTTGCCGTATCATTCAGGTTAGAGTGATATATAGAGTATAGTTTCTCTATTCTATGTACTTTCCGGTGAGGATTTATGATATTCTTGATTATAAAATCTTTCTTTTGATGCTAACAGAGAGTCCTGGAACATTGTGAGAACTTGACCACACAGCAAATTATTATGGATGAAATTATGCGATCTGTCTGCATCCTGGCACAAGATCAATATGGGAATTATGTTATTCAGGTATTGGATATAATTTCTAGATCTGGTTGGACACATGTATTTGACAGGTAAATGAATTATTTAGTAACTTTGGCTCCTTAATTTGGTCCTACCTGCTAATGTTGGATACCACGATAATTTAAGTAAAAGGAAAGTGTTATTTCTGCTTGATGACCAGAATTTTGATTAGATGGGGGAATCTAAGCTAAAAAGATTTTCACACTGGCCGCACAAAATGAATAACGATTCAAGTTTTTGACCTTCTTGTTTCCAATTACATTGTCAATTCTTAAATCATTTTTTGTCATATGCAAATCTTAAGATATCATAATACTTTGTTATATCTACACTTTTTTGGGTGGAAAAAATGTTTTACAATATTGGTGCAACTGATTTCATTTAGTAGAGAAGTTTTATATTATATGAAGATTCAAAGAGAAAAAAGTTCAAGTGTAAAGAGTTCTGGGGAATTGATTTTATATTGCAAATGAAGTTACATATAATATGAGGATGCAAGGGATAGGGAGAGCACCTAATTTTACTTGCATGCTTATTAATGCTCCATACAAGTCAGGTTCTGCTATTCATCTTTATCCCGTTTGATAATCAGTTGGATTTGATGTGTAATTGTGGTCATGTGTATCCCTGCATCCAACAGCTTTATGGTACTAGAGGATGTTTCAATTGCATTACTGCATTTTGGAATAATATACTTGCTTGCATTTTTTACTTAATTACCATACGAAGAATATAATTTTTTTTTCCATAGATATTGGCAAATTACATATTATGTCCTTATACTAGTATATACTTGAGTAATTTCTTCTACTGAGTCCCTGAAATTCACTTAAATTTTATTTAAATACTTTAACTGCATTAAATAAAGCAAAAAAAAAACCTCATGCAGCTCATCCATCCCCTACCTCATTCCCCTTGTTCCCCTCCTGCATAGTGAACAACACCATCTTCCCCAAAATACTGCCATAGAGCTACTCCACCTATCTTCACCCTGGTTGAAAAGACCCTCCACAAGCACCACCAAAACAAAAAGGAAAAATGGTTAATACTTTCCATTTTCTCTTTTACCCATCGATACTGAATCTATTTTTACTCACCATACCATACCAGATTACAAACAGATAACACCACCATAATCCATGTCACAAATTCAGTGCCACTAGCAAATATCTTGTTCAGAACCCAACTCTTCCCTAAGTTCATGAGTTGACTGTTATTGACCGCATTCTGTCTCTTTTGTCATAGTTTGGGCTTGCTTGCAACTGATATATTTCAAATCATTATCTGTGTCTCTCTTTGTGAACTTGTTGATGATTCTCAATGGTGTGAACCAGCAACAAGGATATACAAGCCAAGTTGGTGGATGTGTCTTAACCTTCTCTAATTTATGTATTTCATCCACAAAAAGAAAAAAAAATGATGGGTTTGATATGTATGTTTTTAATTCGATAGGTTTGTTTGATTTCACTACCGGTCAAGTTTATGGCATCACTACTCTAAATAGGTTTTCATTATTATTGATGGGTTTTGATCCAATCTTCTCCAACTTAATCTAATTTTTCCCTTTGGTTTTTAATTTTAACTTGGATTAACAATAATATCAGCCAGTGAAACATTGGAATCAGGTTTTCTAAACTGAAGTCTACACTTGTTTATATCTAAGTTGTGAATGAAACTTCAGTATTTTAACATTTGGGTTATTCCGTTCAAGCTATTTGATAATAGTTGCATGAATTAATTTCAATTGAAAGAGAGAGTAGTTGAACTTTGGACATTGTGGTCGTATATGTTCTTCCCTTTCCCATTTTTGGTGAGATGTCTCTCTAAAACCTGAGGATGTGAAAATTGTTCTCTCCTTGAATGAAGAAGATTTCACATTATGCTCAAATCCAAATATGAAAATCTGGCTAACTAAATCATTGCCCCAACAATTTAGATACATCTCTTGACAGAAAGACTTTTCATTTTGGCTCCCTTTAGGACTTCAGGGAACTCCACCATGGTCCAATTGCACCTGGAAGTGGCCGGAACTTTAATGTTTCTTCATTGGAGAACAACCTTCTCTCATGTGCTACTGTCACAACTTGACTTCCATTTGACTCAGATGCTTTTAATCTTTTTTTTTATTTGTTATTGCAGTAAAATGAATTGATCATTAACTTCCATCCTAGTCAGCATGACAAAAGCATAATCACTGCATCTAATAGCGTGTGTAACTCAATCAGGTTTTTGCTGTTAATTTGAGACTAAAATGTTATTGAATAATAGTTCATGGATTCAATAGAAGGAAAAAAAATGTTACTCATCTTAGATATTTTATTATGTTTTAACCAGGTTTTTCTTCAGTTGTTCCTTCTAGTACTCTGCGCCTGAACTTTAGTATGTTGACTAACTATTGGGTTTTCTTCAGTTGTTGGATTGTTTCAAATGTCAATATAAATAGTTGTTAATTGCCTAATATATTTTTTAATGTGTTAAATAGATTTTCTTTACTAGATTTCATATTTAAATGTGGTAGTTTTGTGTTTCATTAACACATTTTATTACTTTCAGTTATTCTTCTCTGTATCTGCGCACTTGTTGAGCTCTCTTCATTTGCTTGTGCAATATTATATTTGTCAATATTACTGTCCTGATGTTGTTGCATCTGCTGGACAGCATGTACTTGAGCATGGCAAACCGCATGAACGATCTGCTATTATCAGTAAGCTAGCAGGACAAATTGTGAAAATGAGTCAGCAGAAATTTGCTTCGAATGTTGTGGAAAAGTGCCTAACTTTTGGTGGTCCTGAGGAGCGTCAACTTTTGGTGAATGAGATGCTGGGTTCTACTGATGAAAATGAGCCCTTGCAGGTCTATGCCCTCCTTGCCTAATTCAAACTCTTTTTATTGCTTTTATTTGAAATAGTAATAAGGGTTGTACATTCAATCGTGAAATATTTTATGTTGATAGATGAGATCAAACATGATAATTTGGCATGCATTTGGTAGTTCCTGATCAATAAAGTGAACAGTCATGTCAGAACTTTGTAGCTTTCCAAATGAGGTCAATGGAGCTCTGTTCTTGTGAGCTTGAGCCCGTTTTGTATTTGGTGCATGTTGAATGACCAAAATTGTTGAATGCCAAACTGTAGGTCATGATGAAAGATCCATTTGGAAATTATGTCGTACAAAAGGTTCTTGAAACCTGTGATGATCGGAGTCTTGGATTGATTCTTTCCCGTATCAAGGTTCATTTAAATGCACTGAAGAGGTACACATACGGTAAACATATAGTTTCTCGTGTAGAGAAACTCATCACAACTGGAGGTGAGGAATTTGTTTTCTTCTTTGTTTGGCCTTACAAGGTTTACATGTCAGTGACTTTGCTTATGAATCCATTTCTCGTATTTTGCAGAAAGGCGAATTGGAATGTCATCCTCCTTTTCCACGTATGGTACTAGTAACTAAAAAGAGGACCTACTTTTTTGTACAGCTAACATTGGAGGCACTTTTCAAAATGTTATCAACTCATCTTTATTTTCTTTAGAGATTATAACTGTAAATAAAGGCCAACGGAATAAGATCTTTTTGTCATTATCCTTATTGTATATTCAGCTCTCTATGTATTTATAACGAGCCTTCCTAAGTTTAGGTAGAAAACATCAGAAAGACAATCTACAGTTGCTTAGTCTTTCTGATAGCTTAATTTCTATTAGTCTGTAAAGAAGGATTAAGTGTAAATGTTTAACTCTGGTCATGAAGGTGATGTTAAAGTTTAGCTCAGTGGTCTGACTTGCATATTTGGTATATATATTTATGTGTATATGGAATTCTCTAGGGATGATATGCACATATTTTTCAATACTTATTTTCATGGTTGCTCTTAATCATTTTGATCTTTAAGAGATTAATAGGTATTAATGAAATTTTATGTAAATCGAAAATTCCTTTGAAAGTTTAACTTTTCAATTTTGTGGAATTGGCTACACATCAAATTCTACAATAATAATAATAATAATAATAATAATAATAATAATAATAATAATAATAATAATAATAATAATAATAATAACAGAAATTGCAAATTAAATCTAATCTTTTTAATGATGCTGCAGCGTTTGCTTAAACCAATTAAATATTTATATTGGTTTGTACTAAAAACATGATATCTAATATAATTACTGCTCTGTAAATGAATTTTTATAATGAATATCGGTGTTATACAAATTGATCTTAACAAGCTCTAAATGAATTTTCTTGTCTCGCACCATGAAAATATTTTCTACGTGTGCCTGAATATTTCTATATGAAATTATATTCCCATCGCCATGGCTGATGAAATATATTGACAATAAGCTAAATATAAGTGAAACTCAAGAGTCAGTCAAGACAAACTGAAACTCAGGGTCAGTCAAGCTTTAGCCTGATGATAAGTTTCTATTTTTTTTTTATTAAAGCTAAAGAAAAATTCGATTTTAAGTCTCTTTATTGACATATTCCCTCCTTTCTCATAATATATGGAAAAAAAACTGAAACTTAGAGCAATAGCCAGATTATTAGCCATTCAATTGAGAAAAATCATACTTTTCTACAACACCAGTGCTCCCTGCCATCTATGATAAAACCAGAACTCCGAAGTGGCATGTGTATCAACTTACACTTAGTCCTACTTTTGAATCTCTCCCATCTTCATCATCCACACATCCCAAATTCGAATTCAACTTGAGACCTTAAACAAATGGTTTCTTTACCCTTCTTCTCTTCAAGATCATCTCTGATTCCTTCATCAATTTAATGTACTTCTTCCTGACAGACAACATCGGATGGCTTTCTGTAGCCAATTCATTGGCATATGCTTCCTTAAGAATTGCTGTGCATGTCTTGTTCTTAAAAGACAAATAAAACATATGAGGATGCCTTTCAAATGCCTTGTGCACTTTTTGAGGCAACCCAAAAGACTTCTTTAGGCACAAAAGTTTCTTCCTTTCTGCTGAATGCTCAACAAATAAACATAGCAACTCATGGAGAAAACCCACTACTCTTTTCTCTGCAATGTCGCTGTTAGGATCAAATTGTGAATAATTCTCATAGGGTGATACATAAGGAAGCTTTTGAAACTCTTTTAACCAGTCTTGAATTTTCCTTCTCAACCTTAAACCCTTTGATGGAAAAAGTGGAAACTCAATTGCCTCCATTGGTTCTCCTTTATATGCTCCTTTTTTCATTCTATTTCTTTGCAAGAACGAAAAGATTTTTTCCCCACTTTCCGCACTCAATCCCTTTAATCCATCCTCCATTTCCACTACCTTAAAACACCCATCAAGATTCTTATCTGGGTATTGCAAAAAGTCCTCTGGCAAACCCAAATACCATATCATTCCTTGAATGATCTTGAAAGGCAAAACTTTGTCCTTGCTCATCAATATTAACTTTTTCAATCTTTCCCTCAAATCCTCTTTACACTCTTCGAATACCCTTTTCTCTTCTCTATCAATCTCAATAGCTTCTTGAGTCAATCTAAACCAAGGCAAATTATACTTGGGACCGATAAACTCCTCAAAGATTGAAGGATATAGCCTCAAAAACCTAGCAACCTTGATTTTCACATCAAATTGCATTCCTCTCTTTGACACTTGAGAGATTGGGACACAACCATTGGGACTTTGGGCTATGATATTCTTCAGTAGAACAATGGATTTAAGCTCTATGGATTTGTGTATATGCTCTATCGAATTATAGAAGGAATCCTTCTTCCATTTCATGTAAACATCTACATAGTTCCGGGTTTGTGTGTGCTCGTGTTGAGGATATTTGGGTATATGATTTATAAGGGAAAAGATTGAATCTTGAGAGGTGGAGAGCAGAGGTTTTAGGGTTTTAAATTTGGGTTGCTTCAAGAACATGAGAATTGGGGTTTGTCAAGAATTTGGATTCAGAAAAAGACTGAGGTTGTTTGAAGATTAATTGAAAAATCAGTCAAATCTCAACTCAATCAATCATCTTTAACCATATTTAAGGTGAGGAAAACCAAAAGTATTAGAGGAGAGAGAGTGGCGTTTAACTGAATAGTCTACCCAATCAAAAACTGCTCACAGTAATAATCAAAACCTATAACCAAAAATTAAAAAGTTCCAGCAATGCCAGAGTGAACAAAGAAAAAAAAAGGTGAGTTTTTCTTTCTCCAACCTACCATCACTATTTTTTTCAAATGCAACAAAAAAATAAAAAATAAAAACACACACACACACAAACACACGCACAAAAAAAATTACATAGGATTTTATAGAGATTTAACCTGTTTGAGTAAATTTCAAATTAGGAAAGCTTTTTAAGGAAAAAAATCGCAAACGCGGCTCCAAAATCGAAAACGCTAATAACCAACAATATAGAAGAATCAGGTTTAGAAATTGGAAGAACAAAAAGAAAAAAACCATAAAAAAGGAAGGGAAGAAGTGATGAGCGTTATACCCAAAATCCCAAAGCAAATAACCAATGGGAAATGGAGTTTTTGACGTTTAGGCCCTGTTTGACATTACGTTTGTTAAAAATATTTTTGAAGAAAAAATTTTTATTTTTAAATTTTTTGAATTTTGAAAACTGTTTTTGGAGAGAATTAGGTAAATAAATGTTTTTTTCAGAAGCAGGTTTGAGAAAACAGTTTATAAAAAATTAAAAAAATCAGTCAATTAAATCAAAAAAATTATAAATCTGTTTTTTTGCACCCCCAACAGCAATATCAAACACTCTCTTAGTAGGTATTTTTGTTTGAACAATACAACAGTGAAGTGAAGGCCAATATTTCGGGCCTTTTGGAAGAAAAAATTGGTTAAAGAAAAAAAATATATAAAGCAAACAATGTTCAACAATGGAGTAAAAGTGGGCCATGAGATAATTTAGGATTTTGTGTGGGTAAAATGATTCATGGGTAGTTGGGTACAAATGTTTTTTTTTTATCACTTTGATAGCATATCTTTCAATTTCTAATTCAAAGTATAATATCCAGGTAATTTCTAATAAAAATATATTAACGTATATATTGAAATACCATATATAACAATACGTTAACTATTAAATCAAATGTCAACTCATGGATATATATCAGATCATTATTCATAATGATAAAAATATCTCTAAAATGTGTATTGTCACTATTATTTTATTATCTTATCTTCGGTGATCATTTTTTTATGTGGCATGATAAGTCATAGTCTCCACATTATTTAGATGCTTATGTCTTTGAGGATGAGAGATACTTTTCTGAGCTCTAAATTATTTCATCTAAACCTCATGCTTGAGCGAGCAAGTGTTTCTGATTTTATCAAGGTAAAAGACGAGTTAAATTATGTGAAGGTGAAGTTTGAGCTATAGTTTGAGGCTAAGAGGAAGTTTTAGTCGATGAAGCATAAGTACTAGATCTTGTAATTTATTTTGACTGCTCTCATAATAGCAATTGTTACTAGAAAATATTTTGCTCCTATTTAATGTTTGTATACTTTTTATTGGTAGTATAGGATGATAATTGTAGGCTTGTTCTTGTTGTAGTTTGCCCAATTTAATGCATTATAAATGTTATGGACATGACATCAATTATGCACTTTTGTTGTATTTGTTTTGTTTGACAAACATCATGGAATATTGTAGTTTATATTTCTAAATAGTGTAGTAATAAATGTTTTATAGATTTATGTTATCAATTGTAGGTGGTAATACTGTGTTAACCAGTTCAGTATAGTTTGGGTAACATCAATGTAACAATATAAATAGTTTATATAGTTTGAGTACCGTAAACGAAACAATATATAAAGTTCAAGTACCGCAACTAAATAAAAATATATAAAATTTATTCAACAAAAATGAATATTTTTTCAACAATCAATTTAATGCAGTCACATTCACATAATAATATATAATTGAATTATAGATATTAAATTTTTAACTTCATTAACATAAAAAGATTGTAAAATTCAAACACATTGACAATTTAGAAATGAAAACAAATTCAGTTTAAATTGAATTTGCAAATGAAGCTGGAACCTATATGTATAACAAAAATTTTAGATCAATCACATTGTGCAATAAGCTTTCAAATTGAATCCGAAACCTTTATGTATAACAAAAATTTCAGATCAATTATATTGTACATTAAGCTTCCAAATTAAAGCTCAAACCTATATTTATAACAAAAAAAAATTTATGATCAACCATGAAACATATGGTAAAACTTCCAAATTTTGTTCAACCTATATTTACAACCAAAAATTATATTCAACAAAAATTAATGTTCAGCCAAAAACAAAAATATAGCTTTAACCTATATTTAGAACCAAAAATTTTGTTTAACAACATTTTGGATCTCTGCACATTCAATTTGCATTCCTAAACAATAAAAAAAACATGTTTCACCAATTTGTCATCACTTATTTTGTTTCCTTTCCTTGGGCATGTATTTATATGGCACCATCATTCCTTTTCTAGCTTGCCTCTTCTTTGTATTGTCTTGTGGCACATTGTCATTTGCTTATATTTGTTGACTAGGAAATGCTTGTTCAATCCATCTTGAACCCTTTAATTATCAAGCAAATGTAATATATTAAATAAAAACACAATTGCACTCTTTTGTCAATATTATGAACACAAATTGTACTAAGTTCACTTATTACAAAGCCATCAATTGAAGTGGGTTGATTTTCACTCCCTATATGCTCGCTTGCTTAATTAACCTAGGTGGGTTGATTAAAAACAAAAGCAAAGGCTTGGTTAAGATAAACTTCACTATCGTAGGTTGATTGATTTATCCATTTGCATTACAATATAAAATCAATGCCATTTACACGTAAATACAACATAATCGATAGTAAACTTACATTGATCATCCATACAGCAGTGGTTGATGGGCTCTTAAGTGGCTGCCTGTTTTTTTCACCAATTGATGGCTAAAAAGAACACCAAAAAACCACAATTAAATTATACTCAATAACTACAGTGAAGTATGACAAATAATTAGGTCACTTACATGTTCACTAGAAGTTGTGGATGAGTTCCATAAAATCTTTTATTATATTTAATTGATTTACAGATACTACAAGTCATTTTAACTATGCTCTTCCTGGATATCTTCTTAACATTCTTATTCTTTCTCCTCTTGTCTCTTATCTTTTATCTCATTAGCTTTTTTCCTTGTTGCTTTCTAGCTATTACCTCTTTTTTTTTTTTATTTTGTTCAGGTGATGGTAGAGTGAATATGCTAAGTGGAAGTGGACGTAGTTCCCACAAAGCAGACCCACTCATAGGGTGAATAATATGGTTGTAGACTTTTTTATACATCTCTACCTTATAACACTCATCCACATACTGCTTAGGCTGCTGATTGTTCTCAGAAATGGAAGCATATGCATGCATACATTGAATAACTGTAAGCTACCATCTCATGCATGTGCAAGTCTTCTTCTCCATATCAATTACATATTAGCCATCAAAACCAATAACTTGCACTCTAGCTACACCTGAAGGTTCAGCTGTTAAATTGAATGATGACTTCTTGATTTTTTTTTCAAGTTTTATTTACACTTTTGGACATATCAGCCCTTCATATTTTTTTGCCATCAAATGCTTGGTATGAATTCTCTTTATCGGTTGAGTCCTCATCATCACAAACATAGTGAGTTTGGGTTTCCCCTTAGCAGCCAATATATACTTATTGAAACACTCACTAAGGTTGTTTAAAATTATGTCACACTTAGAAATGGTTTTGAAACTTACCATACTTCAATGCATAGTAGATCTTTCATCTAACCCCTCTTTGGCTGCCAAGCTCTTCTTTTCAATTTCTTTGAAAAAATTATTCAGATTTAGCAAAGTGGTTGATTTGACAATATTTTTCAACAATTCCACTAATCATGCATCTTTGAACTTGTTATTCATATACTACTTCATGTGTTTAACACATAATCGATGCTCAGACTCTAGGAAATGTGTTGAAACAACTTTGATCAACCTCTACAAATTGAAATGAATACATAATTAATTGCACTCATAATACCTAAAGTATTATTTTTATAACAAAATAGTGTTTGAAGTTATACTTTTAAAACAAAATAGTACTTAAAGTTACACTTTTTGTAACTAAATAGTACAAAAATTAAAATAATTTATACCTTTTGCATGTCCCTCATGAACATTCAATAATGAAGGTTGTTCATCCTTAAGTTCTCCTTCAATAACTTAAGGAACTAGTCTCAATTCTCTGTATTCTCAATCTTGCACCAAGCCTAGACCAAAAGGGAACATGCAGTAATTTGAATTGATTATTGTTGCAGCTAGAAATTGACCACCAAAAGTATCTTTCAAGAAACATCCATCAAGACATACCAGTAGTCTCATGCCTTCATCATTGAATGCATATGTAATGGCTTCTAAACATATATACATTATCTCGAACTTGCCTTTAGGCTCTTTAAAATCCACTGTCGTATCATGATTGGTCCTCATAAACTCTAATTTGTAATAATAAAGCTTAGAAAATTGAAACTCTTTAGAGTCTCTAACTGCATTCAAAGCATAATCTTTTGCTTTCTAGATTTTCATCATGTCAATGTTCAACTTTATATCCTTTTTCACTCTTTTTATGAAAGCTTGCACCTCCCAGTTTGGGTTGTCTTTAAAATCATCCAAGTATTTATCACCTATAAACTTGGCTATCAATTGGAAATTTATGCTTGACTTTCCTCAAGTATGTTTCAAGTTGAATGATTCGATTTGGAATGTGGGATTTGATGTGTCCATATGCAATTTGTTGGAAAAAAAAGTAAAACAATAGTCACGCTTGTGACACTTGTACCTAACCCTATTTTTATAGTTTATGGAAAAATGAACATATCATCTATATCTTATTCCTCATCTCTCAAAGCTTCTTTAAACTCATTATTATCCTTAAAAACATCCCACATTCCCACTTCGGGTTATCTAAATTTCTGTCTGAATGAAAATGTTTTTTTTTTCTTATTTGGATAAGGTGTTTCTCCTTCACGTCACTGAATTTGACATTATCTCATCACTTCCTACTCTGTAATCTAATGCACTTTTGTTTTTTCTAACACTTATCACCGCAATGTCAAAAAACTCTCTTTTTCATTTAATTCCCCCATTGCTTTTAACTCTTGTTGCAAGTCATCATCATCATCAATAATGTCATAATCTGAGTCATATATGATATCAACCTCTGCTTTTATCTTTTCACCTGCTACAGTATTTAGCATCTCTGAATTTGTAGCACCAACAATCTCATTTTTTCACTGTCATTAATATCTTTTTCACTACAATCATCACAAGATTCTTCAACCTCATCATTTGTCTTATGTATAATACATTCTTCATTTTCATCATGAATTACATTATCATCATTGCCTTGCCCATTATCCCCACTTCCTTTCCCCAATTCACAACTACCCTGCTCATGATCTCCACTGACTTGGTCCTTTTTACCATTGTCCTTCCTAATTATGTTAGGTATATGCCAACATAGTAGATTCCCCCTTCCACTATTGATCTTCCTTTTTTCACCATTCTTATTCAATATATTCTTCACCTTTCACTAATGCCCCTCCCCCTTTCTGTATTGCCTTTCTCCTTCCCCTTATCATTAACTGAAACAATATTTTTTTCTTTAATCTATTTAACAATTAGACTATTTCTCTAGGTTGGATGAACTACATTCTCAACCTCCTCATTTGTTAAGTGTCTAACATAGATATTCACTTCCCTTTCATTCGCAACATGTAATGCAATTTCATATATGCATGCATCATTTTCTAAAAGTTTTGAATCAGAATTGAATTCTATGCCCGATTGCCTCTAGTAGTACATCAAGCTACCAAAATGACTTAACTCTTTTACCCATACATTAACTCTAACTAACAAAATCATATCCACATCAAAGTCATTCTTATCTACTTCATCATCAAAATAACCCCATTCCCCAAAAGACCTACCCCGATGAAGAATAATAGTGAACATTTTTAGCACCCCTCTTGACAAAATGCATATTGTGAGATGCATCCATTCATAACATATGACAATAACAAAATATACTAATAATATGCATGCATGGATGATTCAAGTAAGACTACTTTTGAAAACATCTTTTTTGGAAAAATGATTTAAAAATTAATTAACTTCTTAATTATTCTAATTATTAGAGAAGTCATAAAGGGTTATTTTTGTCTTTTCCACATCATTTTAAAACACATGTTAATTTTTTCTTAATAATTTCCACGTCATTTACACTTTATTATTTTTTTCTTAAAATGTTCCACGTTATTGAATTCTTATTATTTTGTTGCTGATATGGAATTTCCACATCACTCATAGGCTAACCCAGTTGACAGATCTAGACGAAGGGGTTTTGTATTACAAAATCAAATAAAAATGGATTTTCTGTTACAAATAATAGTTCTAGTATCGAATTATTGTGCACAACGTAATTGGAGTATTATCAATATAATTTACCCGTTTGGTGCTGCATTTCATAAGTCTTTAATTTTATTTTATTATAGGGATGTTTGGAATTGTTATTGTGAGAAAAAAATAGATTTAAATTTTTTAAATTGACTGATTTTTTTTTTTATTTTTTAAAAATTGTTTATCTCATACCTGCTTATGAAAAAATATATATTTACTTATCTTTGAAATCAGTTTTCAAAACTCCAAAAAAAATTAAAAATGATATTTGTTTAAAATATTTTTTCAGATACAATGTCAAACAGAGCCTATTGAACCTTGAGGGGTATTTCCGTCATTTTGATGCTAACAAATAAAATAGCAATAATGTATTTAACAGACTTATTTTCTAAGTTTATTGAACAGGGCATGGAACATAATAGCAAGAATGGAGAATGAAAGACTAACCTTAAAAAGACAAAAAAATGTAGAAATAGCATGTTCACGTCCGTGACCTTCTATCTCACGCCCGTGATGAAGCTTAGCACCAACTATCCAACATTTAAAGTTCACAACCATGAAAAATGATAGCAACCGTGAGTGATCATATCAGTCACGCCCATGAGAAAATATGTCAAATTCCTCCAGAGAGCTTCACGATCAGAGTCACCACTTGGACCACGGTTAGAAATGATGTTCATGGCATGACGTAATAATATCACGCCCGTGATCAAACACTTCAAATCCTTCCAGAATGCTTCACGTCCAAAGTCACCACTCAAGTCACGGCTTGGAAGAACAGTCACGACCGTGACAGTCATACTCACGACCGTGAAAGAGGAAAAAGCAACATGTCAAACGCGAAATTAAGAGTTGGTGCAACGACTATTTTACCATTAAATGCAACCAAACGGCTATAATTCGCCATGTAAGTATAAATGCAAGTCATTTATTAATCTAGAACAAGAGAATAGCTAATACTTCGAACCAAAATCTTGTTGTAGCCATTTTGTGCATTTAATACTTTCAAAACAAACATTAATTCTCTGTAAAAATATTTTTGCTCATTATTTTTTGAGCATTATAAATTTGTGAGTGTTTCTCTTTGTAATCTACTACTCAAGTGAGTTTGGGTACATTGGGTTAAGAGTAGAACACTTGTAAGGATTATTTGTGTGAGCCTTTAAAACACAAGGAATTGGTTTATTGTGTGAGCCATTAAAACACAAGGGATTTCTGGGTTAGGTGTGATCCATTTTTAGAAACACCATAGTTGGGAGTGAGCTTGTAAAACTCCATTGTAACACTTAATGTGTTAGTGAAACTCCTAATTGAGATTGGAGAGAGGAGTAGGGCTTGTTAACACCCGAACCTCTATAACAATTCCTGTGTGATATCTTCCTATCCCCACTTAACTTAACTTTTCTTTCTGCACTTAAAAGTTAATTAAAAGTTAAGAAATTTTAATATCCAATTCAACCCCCTTCTTGGTACAATATCTAGGCAACAATTTAGGAGAAAAATGATTCAGACGACTTTAAAGTTGGCCTCCAAGGAGTCCAACAGAGGAAAAGAGTTCATATTGTGATGGCGACTCCAGAGGTTGAGCAGGAAATTGGACAATCCTCTGCCTCCACACCAAACTTGGCTCAGCAAGTGGCTGATCTCTTGGCACCACGGTTTGAGCAATTGCAGGCTTCGATGGATGAGAGGTTAGAGAACCTTAAGGATTTCATAGAGTCTTGTATAGAGAGTCTCGAAGAGAAAGTAGCTCGCCTTAGAGACGGGATGTCCGACATCAAATCTAGCTAGACTATATTTTAGCTATGTTATTTTCTAGCTTGTTTGATGTAGGACTTTCAATCACTTTTCAAATCCTTGTATTCTTCTTTTAATATTAATATAATTGCTTTTGTTTTCCATTATGATTTATCTTTTTGTTATTCTTTTTGTTGATGACAAAAGAAGAAAACCTAGCAATATATTATATTTAAAGTTAAATGTAATATATTTGAAATACTTATTTGAATCAAATGAATATGCAAGTATGCAAATGAACTGATATACCTTGAATATACCTTAAGTATACTTTGTATATACCTTGATGCAAGTTACATGAATGAATATGCGCTTGATATACTTTGAATATACCTTAAATATACTTTGCACATACTTAATTTATTTTAAGTAAAAAATTTAGTATACATTGGATATACCTTGCATATACCTAAACTAGGAAGCATATTTTGATGCTATACTTCATCATTCTTTACAATTCTTGCACTTCAGTAATTTTTTATCTTAAACATCTTTTGAGGGGGAGACTTCTCAAAAGCACATATTGCTAGATTATTTGTCACCATCAAAAAGGGGAGATTGTTGAACCTTGAGGTGTATTTTCGTCATTTTGATGCTAACAAATAAAATAGCAATAATGTATTTAACATACTTGTTTTCTAAGTTTATTGAATAGGGTATGGAACATGATAGCAAGAATGGAGAATGGAAGCCTAACCTTAAAAAGACAAAAAAATGAAAAAATAGCATGTTCACGCCCGTGATGAAGCTTAGCGCCAACTATCCAACATTTAAAGTTCACGGCCATAAAGAATGATAGCAACCGTGAATGATCATATCAGTCACGCCCGTGAAAGAAAGTCACGCCCGTGAGAAAACATGTCAAATTCCTCCATAGAGCTTCACGACCAGAGTCACCACTTGGACCACGGCTAGGAAGGATGTTCACGGCCGTGACATAATAATGTCATGCCTATGATCAAACACTTCAAATCATTCCAGAATGCTTCACAGCCAAAGTCACCACTCAAGTCACGGCTTGGAAGAACAGTCACGACCATGACACTCATACTCACGACCGTGAAAGAGGAAAGAGAAATATGTCAGGTGCAAAATTAAGAGTTGGTGCAACGACTATTTTCGCATTAAATGCAATCAAACGGCTATAATTCACCATGGAAGTATAAATGCAAGTTATTTATGAATTCAGAACAAGAGAATAGCTAATACTTCGAATCAAAATCTTGTTGTAGCCATTTTGTGCATTTAATACTTTCAAAACAAACATTAATTCTCTGTAAAATTCTTTTTGCTCATTATTTTCTGAGCATTATAGATTTGTTAGTGTTTTTCTTTGTAATCTACTACTCAAGTGAGTTTGGGTACATTGGGTTAAGAGTAGAATACTTGTAAGGGTTATTTGTGTGAGCCTTTAAAACACAAGGAATTGGTTTATTGTGTGGGCCAGTAAAGCACAAAAGATTTCTGGGTTAGGTGTGATCCATTGCTAGAAACACCATAGTTGGGAGTGAGCTTGTAAAACTCTATTGTAACACTTAGTGTGTTAGTGAAACTCCCAATTGAGATTGGAGAGAAAAGTATGGTTTGTTAACACCCGAACCTTTATAAAAATTCCTGTGTGATATCTTCCTATCCCTACTTAACTTAACTTTTCTTTCCGCACTTAAAAGTTAATTAAAAGTTAAGAAATTTTAATATCCAATTCAACCCCCTTCTTGGTACAATATCTGGGCAACAATTGGTATTAGAGCTTAGTCTAGCATCAAAGCCTAAAACAACTCTAACAGAGATCAAGATATGGCCAATGAAGGATTCCAAAGTCTCAAGCCTTACTTTGATGGAGCAAATTATGCTTATTGGAAGTTTTGAATAGAGACATATCTGGATAGTGAAGGAATTGAAGTCTGGGATTATGTTCGGAAAGAATGGACACCACCAACTAGAAGAGGAGTTGATGGTGAAGAAGAAATCATGTCAAGAGATGATTGGACAGAGTCTCAAAGAAGAGTAAACTTCAAAAACAAGAAGGCAATGACAATTCTCTCAAGCTCATCCATTGAAGAATGTGGCAGAATACAACACCGCCCAACTTCTTACAACATGTGGAAAATATTGGAAAACTATAATGAAGGAACAAAGCAAGTTAAATCCAAGAAGATTCAACTTCTTACTTCGGAGTATGAACTCTTCAAGATGAAATCCAATGAGTCAATTACTGACATGATCAACTGTCTTCTATCCATCATAAATGGCATGAGAAAGCTTGGAAAACACCTGAGCTTGGAAGATGTAAATAACAAAATCTTGAGAAGTCTTCCTCTCAAAGATTACGGTTCAAGAGTTGTCGGTATAGAAGAGGCAAATGAAGACATGAGCATCATGAATACCGATATGCTTATTGGAAAACTTCTTACGCATGAAATGACAGTGAAAAGAGATAGAGAGCTTGAAGCAGAGCCAGAAAAAAGAAAGTTTCTAGCATAAAAGCCTCTACTTCAAAATCTCAAGAGGAAGTTGAAGATGATGAAGAAAAGAGTGATGATGCAAATGAGGACATTGTTATACTCTCAAGAAGGTTGAAAAGAATTATTGAGAAGAGAATGAGCAACTCTAAAAAATTCAGACAAAGAAACCTCAAATAGACTTCTAATGAATCACAAAGAAGTAAAGAGGAGGTAAAATGCTATGAATATGGGAAGAAAGGGCATATTAAACCGGAATGTCCAAGGCTCAAGAAGCACAAGAGCAAATACCAAAAAGACAATGGTGAGAAAGGTCACAAAGCCATATGGGATGACGAAAGCTCTTCAAGTGAAAAAAATGACAATGAAAGTGAAGAGGTCAACCTATGCTTCATAGCTATAGAGGATCATGTCTCGGATAAAGTAGGATCAATTCACTCATGTTGTTTCAATAATGAGAGTAGTTATAATGATAGTAATAGTTAAGATGATGATGAGCAAAGCCTAATAGAAGTATTGAATCTAGAACTAGAGAAATATAGAAGTAAATTCAATACTTATGAGAATAACATTTCTAATTTAAAAATAAAAATGAATGCTTTAGAAAAGGAGAACTTTAAGCTCAAATCATCTAATGAATGTCTTCAAAAGTCATTAGATGAGTACTCTTCAAGACCCTTAACTAAATCCTTGCTTAAAGAAAACAATATTTTGAAAAATGAAGTTGAGGAACTTAGAAACTCTATTTCAAAATTTCACAAGGGAAATGAGAGTTTAGATACTCTCATTGTGTCTCAAAGACCACCCTTAATTAGACATGGTCCAAGATTTAAGGGTACATCATCATCTTTTCACAAGGCTACTTTTGTTAAGTCAAGTGAACCTCACATCTCCACATTTGTTGTAACAGCCCCCAAGGGTTAAGTGCACAAAATACACTAAATCTTCTATACATAAGAGGGATGATCAAGGATTGGTAAGCCTAATAAGGAAACCTCAAAAGGCTAATCATGCTTTTATGTATAAGACGCATGCACCTATAAAAGCACCAATTCATCATGCTTGTGCATGCCATTGCTCTCAAATTCAACCTAATAGAAATATGGCATTCAAAAGCATTCTAAGACCAAAAAGCATATTTAGAGCTAAACAGTGTAATTATTGTATGAAATTTGGTCACATAAATAAACGTTGCTGGATAAGGAAGGCTCATTGAGAACCTTCATGTGCTAACCCCCAAGGACCCAAGCTCATTTGGGTACCTAAAAACCATACTTGAATTGTGATTCTATAGGTATGCCTTAAGTCCATAATAAACAAAAATGTTTAGCTAGTTGACAGTGGATGCTCAAGGCATATGACAGGAGACAAAGAACTTTTCAATGAAATCAAAAGTATTGATGGAGGTAAATTTACCTTTGAAAACAATGCTAAGGGTAAGGTAATTGACATTGGCTCTATTGGTATTAATGGTACTACTTTCATTAAAGATGTCTTACTTGTTGATGGCTTAAAATATAACTTGTTAAGTATTAGTCAATTATGTGATAAAGGAAACAAAGTAATCTTTACTTCCAACGAATTTCTTATAACCTCTATTAATGGCCAAAAGATATTTAAAGGAAATAGAGATATCAATACCTATATAATAGACTTACACAAAATATCTAACCATTCCTCTAAGTGTCTTGTGACTACTAGGAATGAATCTTGGCTGTGGCATAGAGGGCTTGGTCATTCAAGCATGGATCTAATTCAAAACCTCAGCAAAGGAGAGCTGGTAAAGGGGTTACCAAAAGTCAAATTTGAAAAAGACAAGACATGTGAAACTTGCCA
Organism: Triadica sebifera; assembly: GCA_023653625.1. Taxonomy (NCBI): domain Eukaryota; kingdom Viridiplantae; phylum Streptophyta; class Magnoliopsida; order Malpighiales; family Euphorbiaceae; genus Triadica; species Triadica sebifera. The sequence continues at coordinate 8,366,724 of CM042898.1, read as the reverse complement.
AAGAGGAAAACAGCACAAGTCATCCTTCAAATCCAAAAATATTGTAAGTACCTCAAAACCTCTACAACTCCTGCATCTAGATCTTTTTGGACCTACTAGAATTGCAAGCTTAGGAGGTAAACACTATGCCTTTGTCATAGTTGATGACTACTTTAGATTTACTTGGGTAATTTTCTTAGCTAAAAAAGGTGATGCCTTTGAAACTTTCAAAATCTTTGCTAAAAGGGTTCAAAATGAAAAAGGATATTGTATTTGAAAAATAAGAAGTGATCATGGCAAAGAATTTGAAAATGAAAACTTTGAAAATTTTTGTCTTGAACATGAAATTTCGCAGAATTTTTCATCTCCTAAGACACCTCAACAAAATGGGGTAGTCGAAAGGAAAAATCGAACTTTAATTGAAATGACTTGAACAATGCTCAATGAGTATGGTTTACCAACTTACTTTTAGGCCGAAGCCATAAATACTGCATATTATATTTCAAATCGAGTTTTCAAAAGACCTCGCTTAAACAAAACTTCAATTGAGCTATGGAACGGAAGAAAGCCCATGATATCATACTTTAGAGTATTTGGATGCAAGTGTTTCATATTGAATACCAAGGACAACCTTGAAAAATTTGCCTCTAAATCTGATGAGGGTATCTTTTTAAGATACTCTACAACTAGCAAAACATATAGAGTATTTAATAAAAAGTCATTAACTGTTGAAGAATCTATGCATGTTGTTTTTGATGAATCTAGTAAGCTTGATCTTATGATAGGTAGTGTTCTTGATGATGTTGTAGGTACCATGGAAAGACTTGATCTTGAAAATGAAAGAGATGAAAATGATCAAGAAGATTCACATCAAAATGATACTCTACCCCTAGCTCAAGAGGAAAATAGGCAAGGGCTCCCAAAGGAATGAAGATTGACAAAAGATCACCCCAAAGAGCAAATCATTGGTGATCCTACAAGGGGAGTAAGTACTAGATCACATCTCAAACATTTAGTTTCTGATCTTGCCTTTGTCTCTCAAATTGAGCCTAAAAATATTGATGAGTCTCTTAATGATGAAAGTTGGGTGATTGCTATGCAAGAGGAACTCAACCAATTTGAAAAAAGTAAGGTATAGACCTTAGTACCTAGATCTAAGGAGCATCAAATCATTGGAAGCAAATGGGTATTTAGAAATAAACTAGATGAACAAGGTTCAATAACTAGAAATAAGGCTAGGTTGGTTGCAAAAGGATATAATCAGGAAGAAGGAATAGATTATGATGAGACCTATGCTCCTGTAGCTAGATTAAAAGCCATAAGTATACTTTTAGCATATGCATGCCATATGAATTTCAAACTCTTTCAAATGGATGTAAAAAGTGCCTTTTTAAATGGCTTTATAGAAGATGAAGTTTATGTAGAACAACCACCAAGTTTTGAAAGCTATGATTTGCCCAACCTTGTATTTAAACTTTCAAAAGCTTTATATGGTTTGAAACAAACCCTAAGAGTTTGGTATGAAAGACTGAGTTCTTTTCTCTTAGAAAATAATTTTACAAAGGGGAATGTTGATACTACATTATTCATTAAAAAACATAAGCATGATACTCTAATTGTTCAAATTTATGTTGATGACATCATATTTGGGTCTACTAATAAATTCCTTTGCCAAGAATTTGCTAAGTGTATGACTAGAGAATTCGAAATGAGCACAATGGGTGAGCTAAAATTCTTCCTCGGTCTACAAATAAAACAAGGCAATAAGGGCATATTTATCAACCAATCCAAATATGCCAAAAACTTACTTAAGAAATTTGGAATGGAATGATGTAAAAATGCTAAGACTTCAATGAGCACATCAACAAAATTGGACAAGGATGAAAAGGGTAAAAGCATTAATGAAAAGCTCTATAAAGGTATCATCGGATCACTTTTATATCTTACTGCCTCTAGACCCGATATAATGTATAATGTATGCTTATGTGCTCGCTTTCAATCATGTCCTAAAGAGTCACATTTAAATGCAGTAAAAAGAATTTTAAAATATTTACATGGCTCATTGCATCTAGGTTTATAGTATCCTAGAAATTAATTCTTTCACATTATAGGATATTCAGATGCTGATTATGCTGGAAGTCGTTTAGATAGAAAAAGTACTTTAGGTACTTGTCACTTTATTGGAGAATGCTTAGTTTCTTGGTTTAGCAAGAAACAAGTTTCAGTTGTTCTTTTTACCGTTGAAGCGGAGTATGTGGCAGTAGGATATTATTGTACACAAATCCTTTGGATGAAACAACAACTTAAGAATTATGGCCATAGTATGGACCATATACCTATTAGATGTGACAATACAAGTGCTATAAATCTATCTAAGAATCCCATTCAACACTCTAGAAGTAAGCATATTGACATAAGACATAATTTTATTAGATATCATGTTTAATATGGAGATGTTGTATTGGAATTTATAAGCACAAACAATCAATTGATAAATATCTTCACTAAGTCTCTCAATGAGGAAAGATTTAATTTCATAAGAAGAGAGCTTGGTATGATTGATGGATTAACTTTATGATTGCCAAAATTGTCAAACCTTGATTGATAATCTTGTGTTTTTTGTCTCATCTTTTTAGATATGAAGTAGCTAACTTGATAGAAATATATGTTATAGGGGATAGAAGCTCCTTAGAAATATTTTAGTCTTATTTTAGACTTAATTTTATTTAATGAGGATTTTAGGCAATTCACGCCCGTGACATATATTCACGGACGTGATCATAATCGCTAAAAGCTCCAGTAGCTTTCACGCCTTGATTCACGACATGCTTCACGGTTGAAGGTAGTGAAGATTATGTTTCACGCCCATAACCTTTTTCTATCACCCCCATGAAACCCTTTGTTCATGCCCATGACTCTTATTCACGACCGTGAACATTTCCACCAAAAACTTACAGAAGCGTTCACGCTTTGTGTCAAGCTCTGTCTCACGATCACAAGTAGTGAAGATTGTACTTCACGACTGTGACTTTTTTGTCACCACCGTGATATTTCGTCATTCACACCCGTGACATTTAATTGTCACAACTGTGAATCATTTCACATCCTTCATCACGGGTAGAGAGTCTCTTCAGCAAACTATGAACACGACATTTCACGCCCGTGACTTAGCTTTCACGCTATAAAACGTTTTCTGCCGTTATTTCTCTCATTTCTAACTCTCCAACTTCTCTCATTTATCACTATTGAATACCATTTTGAAGATTCCGGCCCCCTAGCAACTCATTCCATCTATAAATACCTTCAAAAACTGTCTCCATCATCAGAAATCAAAACACCTTAGGTTCTATTCCAAAATTCCATCAGATTTTCTCTCTTCAAAAATATATTTCTTAATAAAAAATGGAAATCGGCTCCTTCAAAGGTACCAGAAAGAAGACTCATGCTCTAAGAAGGTACACAGACTACCTTCTAAACTTTATTCTGGAGCACTGTCATCCAAGATACTCGGTTCTCAAGCAAAGACCACTTCTTTCCTCTCGATCATTTGAGTGGCAAACTATCAGAACACTTGGTCCCGAGACAAGCATGACAGAACAAATCAAAGCTTGTCATATGAAAGATTTCGTTGATATCCATCAACCAACGTTGAGGGAACCAACTCTAGAGTTCCTAAGCACCCTGCAAGTCTCTCCTATCGGCACTGTAAAATTCCAACTTTGCAAGCATCCGAACACCCTCACTGCCACAGAGTTTGGTGACATGTTCAACCTTCCCTCTAACGGTATCCTTAATGAGAGTGAGGTGGATTCTTGTGCTACTTAGGCATGGACTCATTTCGGGTTTGACTGCAGCTGGGACGTTAAGAAGACGAAAAGCACCCACCTTCGATCACCAGTGCACAAGTACTTGCATAGGTTTCTAACCTATAACATTTTTCCAAAGGAGACAGCAACAGATTGATTCAAAAATCTAAGTTCTTTCTCATAGAGATGGCTCGAAGAGGCTTAACAATGGCTTTATCTCGATGGTTTGCAAACCATCTACTGTCTATTGCCACCAAGCCCTCCGGAGATATTCTAATTGGTGGGTACGTGACTCACCTTGCTATCAAGCTTGGGTATTTGAAGCTAGAGGAGCACCATTTCAACCTTATACCAGTACATCCTTGAGACTGACTAGACGTCGAGTCATTTATCAAAATAGGAGCGGCTGTTCGTATAGTTCATAAGAACAACATCTACTACAGCTTCACTAACACAGCTGGTGAGATTATTTAGGAGGAAAATGATTCAGACGACTTTAAAGTTGGCCTCCAAGGAGTCCAACAGAGGAAGAGAGTTCGAATTGTGATGGCGACTCTAGAAGTTGAGCAGGAAATTGGACAATCCTCTGCCTCCACACCCAACTTGGCTCAGCAAGTGGCTGATCTCTTGGCACCACGGTTTGAGCAATTGCAGGCTTTGATGGATGAGAGGTTAGAGAACCTTAAGGATTTCATAGAGTCTTGTATGGAGAGTCTCGAAGAGAAAGTAGCTCGCTTTAGAGACGGGATGTCCGACACCAAATCTAGCTAGACTATATTTTAGCTATGTTATTTTCTAGCTTTTTTGATGTAGGACTTTCAATCACTTTTCAAATCCTTGTATTCTTCTTTTAATATTAATATAATTGCTTTTGTTTTCCATTATGATTTATCTTTTTGTTATTCTTTTTGTTGATGACAAAAGAAGAAAACCTAGCAATATATTATATTTAAAGTTAAATGTAATATATTTGAAATACTTATTTGAATCAAATGAATATGCAAGTATGCAAATGAACTGATATACCTTGAATATACCTTAAGTATACTTTGTATATACCTTGATGCAAGTTACATGAATGAATATGCGCTTGATATACTTTGAATATACCTTAAATATACTTTGCACATACTTAATTTATTTTAAGTAAAAAAATTTAGTATACATTGGATATACCTTGCATATACCTAAACTAGGAAGCATATTTTGATGCTATACTTCATCATTCTTTACAATTCTTGCACTTCAGTAATTTTTTATCTTAAACATCTTTTGAGGGGGAGACTTCTCAAAAGCACATATTGCTAGATTATTTGTCACCATCAAAAAGGGGGAGATTGTTGAACCTTGAGGTGTATTTTCGTCATTTTGATGCTAACAAATAAAATAGCAATAATGTATTTAACATACTTGTTTTCTAAGTTTATTGAATAGGGTATGGAACATGATAGCAAGAATGGAGAATGGAAGCCTAACCTTAAAAAGACAAAAAAATGAAAAAATAGCATGTTCACGCCCGTGATGAAGCTTAGTGCCAACTATCCAACATTTAAAGTTCACGGCCATAAAGAATGATAGCAACCGTGAATGATCATATCAGTCACGCCCGTGAAAGAAAGTCACGCCCGTGAGAAAACATGTCAAATTCCTCCATAGAGCTTCACGACCAGAGTCACCACTTGGACCACAGCTAGGAAGGATGTTCACGACCGTGACATAATAATGTCATGCCTATGATCAAACACTTCAAATCATTCCAGAATGCTTTACAGCCAAAGTCACCACTCAAGTCACGGCTTGGAAGAACAGTCACGACCATGACACTCATACTCACGACCGTAAAAGAGGAAAGAGAAACATGTCAGGTGCGAAATTAAGAGTTGGTGCAACGGCTATTTTCGCATTAAATGCAACCAAACGACTATAATTCGCCATGAAAGTATAAATGCAAGTCATTTATGAATTCAGAACAAGAGAATAGCTAATACTTTGAATCAAAATCTTGTTGTAGCCATTTTATGCATTTAATACTTTCAAAACAAACATTAATTCTCTGTAAAATTCTTTTTGCTCATTATTTTCTGAGCATTATAGATTTGTGAGTGTTTCTCTTTGTAATCTACTACTCAAGTGAGTTTGGGTACATTGGGTTAAGAGTAGAATACTTGTAAGGGTTATTTGTGTGAGCCTTTAAAACACAAGGAATTGGTTTATTGTGTGGGCCATTAAAGCACAAAAGATTTCTGGGTTAGGTGTGATCCATTGTTAGAAACACCATAGTTGGGAGTGAGCTTGTAAAACTCTATTGTAACACTTAGTGTGTTAGTGAAACTCCCAATTGAGATTGGAGAGAGAAGTATGGTTTGTTAACACCCGAACCTCTATAAAAATTCCTGTGTGATATCTTCCTATCCCTACTTAACTTAACTTTTCTTTCCGCACTTAAAAGTTAATTAAAAGTTAAGAAATTTTAATATCCAATTCAACCCCCCTTCTTGGTACAATATCTGGGCAACAGATCCTATAATTTATTTTTTTCCTTGTCTCTAGAGCAATGATCTTTTTTTTTTACATTCCTTTGTTTTTCTTTTTTTTTTTCCAAAAAAAATTGATAGCATGATACCATGAAAATGAATGTAATTTTGTTGTCCTATAAAATATATGTAGTTAATAGATAAAAACTAGTGAAAATACAAATAACTTAAAATAATTATTAACCAAACAATTAAAAATAAATATTAATAATATTTAGCAATTAATAATATGAGCTATTTAATAGTAACATACTTTTGATATTAATGAATATAATTAAATATGTTGTACTTGACAAGGGATTGGATATATTATCGTTGCACAAGTTGATATGATTGTTTTTTTTATATCAAATAAGCGATTACATAATATAATTTTTTATTGTAATGTCAATTTACATAATTTCAATATTAATTAAATATATGTTTTTCATACTTAGGCCTATAAACTCCTTAAAGATAAAAACCTAGCAATCTTAATTTTCACATCAAATTGAACTCCTCACTTTCACACTTAAGAGATTGGGATACAACATTGGGACTATAGAGTATGATATTTTGCTGTAGAACAATGGGTTTAAGCTTTATGGACTTGTGTATATGCTCTATAGAATCATAGAAGGGATCCTTCTTCCATTTCATGTATATATCTACATAATTCAGGGTTTGTGTGCGCTTGTGTGGAGAGTTTGAGCAAAGATTTTAGGAATTTAAATTTTGGTTGTTTCAAAAAAATTAGAATTAGGGTTCCTCAAGAATTTGAATTCAGAAAAAGATTGATGTTGTTTCAAAATAAAATGCAAAATTTGTTAAATCTAGAAGACATCCAAGATTCAACTTAATCAATCTACTTTAACCAGTTATTTAGGTGAGAAGAACCAAAACTTTCATTGGAGAGAGTGGCGTTTAGCTGAATAGCTTCATAGGCATTGATTAATACTATATATTATAGCTAAATGCAATTATCAACAGTGAAGCAAGCAAATGTTGCAAATGACATTTTGTTGTAGTAAGCTAACTAATGAGTTTTTTTTTCCAAATTTCCTTTTCATTTAAAAAATAATTTGTATCATAACTCCATGAAAGTGAATGAATTTTTTTCGTCAAAGGAAATGTATGTATTTGATAGCAAACAACTAGTAAAATTACAAAAACTAATTAGAATTGATGTATTTAAAATAATTATTAACAAAACAATAACAAAAATATATTAACGATATTTAGTTGTTAATAATATAAGTTATTTAATGGTAACATAATTTTGATATTAATGAATCTCATCAAATGTGTTGTATTGGACAAGGTATTGGATATATTATCATTGTACAAGTCGGTGTGATTGCTTTTATCAAATAAAAAATTACATAATTTTTGGTAGTAATGTCAATTTACATAATTGTGGATATATGTAAACTTTAATATTAATTTGTACGTAAATATTACTTATATATTTTTTTATAATTGGGACCAAAAATATTGTGGCTCATGCCCAACTATCCTAAATAATTTGTAATTAACAAAACCATATGACCTAAAATGGTTAATTCAAGTTGTTGCTAGTAATTGAAGCGTAGATTTATAAACCTCTCTTTCTCATTCCTTTCCAATATATAATTGGAAAGTTAACACATCAATGTAGCACCTTTATAAGTTTAAGCTCTTACATTTAATACCTAATATCTCTCTCATATTTTGTTAATTTAGAGTTTGTCTAAGAATGTTAATATTCACCTTTTCACCCCATTTGGGACTCAGAGACTTTGTTGAGGTTTGCCACACTATCGCCCAAGTTATCATATAGAGTGACTCTAATATCAAACTGTAATGACATATGTCCAACTATATTGAACAACCTATAAATGGTCAAATCATGGGGCCTAAACTGGTTGTTTGCTAGTAGTTGGAGTATGAGCTTATAAACCTTTTTTTCTTTCTCATTCTTTTTTGATGTGGAATTGTCAAGCTAGCACATCAAGTTAGCACCTCATAATGTTTAAGTTCTTACATTTAATACGCAACATCTCTCTCGTGTTTTGACAATATGGGATTTGTAACACTCTTAAAAAAATCTCACATCGGCAAAATATGAGAAAGATATTGAATATTGAATATAGGAACATAAACATGAGGAGGTGCTAACTTCTCAATCTCACATCAAAAAGAAATGACAAAGAAATAGAGATTTATAAGTCTATGCACTAACTACTAGTAATAACATAAGTTAATCATTTTTGTTCATGTGGTTGGTTATTTGCAATTGTTACAGGATAATAGTGCATGAGCCATTACAGTTTAGTATAAGTGTCATTCAGTGTACAAACTTAGGCAATGATAAGGCAAACCTCAGTGAGAACGTTGAGTATTTTATGAGGGATGAATTACAACATCCCTAGGTGAATCCCACATTGACAAAACACAGGAAACATCAGATAGTTTTGAAAAAAGAAGAGAGTTTTATAAATCTATGCACTAACTACTAATAATAATATAGATTAACCATTTTAGGCAGTATGGTTTGACCATTTGCATATTGTTATAAAATAGTTGGATATGAGTCATTATAATTTGGAATCCCAACCTAAAATGGTTAATTCATATTATTATTAATAGTTGATATATATGCTTATAAACCAGTATTCCTTTTTCATTTATTTCCAATGTAGGATTAAAAAACTAATATGTTACGCTAGAATCTCTATCATATTCTGCCAATGTGGAATTTGTCTATAGATATTATAAATAAACTCTTCAAAGATTGAAGGATAACCTCAAAATCCTAGCAACCTTGATTTTCACATCAAATTGCACTATTCCTTTTAACACTTGAATGATTGGGATACAACCATTGGGACTTTGGACTATGATATTTTTCAATAGAACAATGCGTTTAAGCTCTACGAACTTGTGTATATGCTTTATCGAATCATAAAAGAGATATCTCTTCTATTTTATGTATATATCTATATAATTTAAGGTTTATGTGTGCTCATGTAGAGGATTTTTGGGTTCAGAAAAAGACTTATGCCTTTTGAAGATGAAATGCAAAATTCGTTCAATCTACAAGGCATCCAAGTTTCAACTCAATCAATGTGCTTTAACCATTTTTTAGGTGAGGAAAACCAAAAGTTTCAAATGAGAGAGTCGCATTTAGCTGAATAGCTTTATATGTATCAATTAATACTATATATTAACTGATTTGCAATTGTGAACAATGAAAAAAGCAGGTGTGGCACACAAGGTCGTTATTGTTGTAAGGAGTTGACTAATTAATTTATTTTTTTCAAATTTCCTTTTTTGTCTTTTTTCTTTCTTAATTTTTTTTGATAGCATAACACCATGAAAATCTATATATGTAATTTTTTTGTTATAGAAAATTTGTGTATTTGATAGCAAAGTAATGGTGAGATTATAGGATTAATTAGAATTGTGTATTTAAAATACTTATTCACAAAACTACAAATAAATATTAACAATATTTAGCCATTAATAATACAAGCTATTTAATAGTAAAATAATTTTGATATTAATGAATCTAATCAAATGTGTTGTACTTAACAATGTATTGGATATATTATTATTGCATAAGTTGGTATGATTGTTTTCATCATCCAAACAATTACGTAATTTGTAGCTGTAATGTCAATTTATATAATTGTGGATATATATGAATTTTAATATTAATTAAATATATATATTTTTGGTACTTAGGACCAATATGCTCCTCAAAGATTTTTTACTATGATATTTTTTTAGTAAAACGATGGATTTAAGCTCTATGAACTTGATCATTCTTCCATTTCATGTATACATCTACATAATTTCAGGTTTATGTGTGCTCGTGTGGAGAATTTTTGCATAGATAATTTATAAGGAAAAAGATGGAATCTTGAGAGGTGGATTGCAAAGATTTGGGTTTTAAATTTAGAATGCTTCAAAAACATTAGAATTGGACATTATAAGAAAATCATGATTTACCAATGGATTTTATCTGTTGGTAAACAAAAAAATCTGTTGGTAAATTTATTTACAAACGGATTACTAATGAAAAATTTTCGTTGGTAAAATGTTTGTCGTTAAATTTTTCAACACAAAAAATTTCATTGGTAAACTTATTAATGGATTACCAATGGAATACTAACGAAAAAAATTTGTCTGTTGGTAAATTTTTCAACATATTACCAACGGATATGTCTGTTGTTAAATTAAATTTGCTCGTAAATATGGTCTAGTTTTTTTTTTGTGAGCATCCATTGGTAAATTACCAACGACAATATTTTTTCCATTGATAAATTACTAACGGTTTCCATTGATAATAATCCTAGTAAATTGCCAACGGAAAAAATTTTGTTGGTAATTTACTGATTTATTTGATAATTTAAATTTAAATTATAGAAAGAATTGAATTGATTAACTTGTTAATGAAAGCAATAAATATAACACATTATGTAGAATTTATCAAATGCGAAATATTAAATATTAAATATTAAACATAACATATTTTAGGTTTTATTTATTAAATTTAATGCAAACATAGTGTATATTAATAAAGTTGAAAGCTAATATTTTATTAGTATCATATTGATCTAGTCTTAGTCATGATCCTCAGCTTCTTCATCATCATTGGTAGGTGGAAGATTAGAAGATACAACTGTGCCTATAACACCACTTAAAAACCTTTAAATCATAAACTCCATCTCCTTCTGCTTCTTCAGCTCTTGCTCCATCAGCTCCTACCTTTGTTTCATCTGTCGCTCTATCTTCTCCTCTCTCTACCTCATCTCCTCTCGAAGCTCATCTCGAACTGCATCTCGAACCTCCTCATAAATCTCAGTCCTCAGTTGATGAGAATCTATTGTTACAAATGTAGAAGAATAACTAACAACAGTTACAAAAGGTTTACCTTCAAGCCCATAACATTGCTTCTTCTTGGATGGTCCAACAATTTCATAATAAATCTTGGACATGTCAACACTCTCCAAAAAACTTTCGTCAGACTGATTTTCACTAGCAGTATTATAGCGTTCCATCACATTATCCTACAAACAAATAAATATATCAATTTGTACAACAACATTAAACATACAAAATTTTCATATTGTTTAGAGCCTATTTGGTAATCGTTTTCCTTGAAAATCTCAAAAACCTCCATAATATAAGAAATATGAGCAAAAGATTTGCTTCACATGAAAAACATATTTTGCAATCTATACCAATAACAAAATATCTCACAACCTAAAGAGAAAACCAATAAATTCCATTTCAATTTGGTTTACGCCATAAAAAATGAAACTTATGGAATAGAGACCAACGTCCATATTACTAATGCCAAATATTTCAAAACAAAATAATTGCCTTCAAACAATCAGTTGCCTATGGTTATATAAGGTTTAGGCCATCAATATGCAAAAAAAAATGCTACAACCAAATGATTTACATTGAGTTAATGATATTGAGTTAACTAACGATAATAATCTTTAACCGTTGATTAACAAAACTGTCATCTTTCTTAGTCTTATGGATTCTCTCAAGGATATCATAATCAGTCATGAACTGTTTAGAACGCTCTTTAGCATAAAAAATATAACACATTATTATGTTGCTTAAAGTAGAATACATTTTTTCAAATTTTTAAATCAATTTGAATTGTAAGTTTACAATTTGTTATACCAACTCAATAATGTGATCTACAGTAATCTAGAACCCCCAATGTGCCTAGACAATCCAGTGTCAAGTCCTCCAACCTCACTCAACCTATTTTTGGATGCAATATTACACTTGTTCTTGAAATCTGAAGAATCCCAACTATGCTGTGAATTGTCCCATATCTCTTCTAAAACACTTTGGGGCCATTTTTCTGATTTCCTCTAGTCAGAGAGTGTATTAGAATAACACTTATTAGCCTGCTGCTCCCAGATGGCCCGAATCACGGATTCTAAAGACCTATCAAATGAAAAATGTTTCTACAAGATATTTTCATTGGTGTTAGTCATATTGAAGAATAACTTTATTTTTAGAACTTTCCACTCTATTCAAAAAAGAATAAGGAAAATACAAAAAACTTGAAATTCATTCCAGTAATACTCATTTATATCTTAGGGTACTGCTGACCAAGAATATCCATCTTTGTGAAATCGTTGTTTCATGCATTTTGTGATCTGTGCTGAAACCTTATGAGATGGAGTAAAGCTGATTGCACAAAAAAGCATAAATATATTTAGCACATTATTAGTAATTCACAAAGAACTAATAAATAATATGTATTGATAATAATTGGATGACAAATAAGAAAAATTAGGGTTTACATAACCATCCATAGCGTATATCGAGACGTGGCTTAGCACTACTTGAAGTTATATCATTTATTGATGATAAAATCAGTATATGATCTGCAAGACTTGATCCAGAAGATGGAGTGGCAGGTGATTGTGGTGAATCATCTACAAGTGGTGGTGGTGGTGTTGATAATGAACTTGTGCGTCTTTCACCCGTAGGTGTGACAGGTGGTGATGTATCAGCAGCCGATATAGTTGCTCCACTTACATCTCTTGTACCACTCCCATCTGAAGGTGTCATAGGTTGTGATATAGCTGGTGTACACTCTTCACTTTCATTTCCTCTGCCACCTGCAACTAAACGGCCTCCACGTCCATTTCTTCTACCACAACTAACTCCTCTACAAGAAGACCCACTAGCCATAACACTATGATACAAATGGTTTAATTACATATTCGTTAAATTAATTCTAAAATGTAGATATCTTTTTAATATAAAAAAAGTATAAGATTGATTCAAGAAAGTTCAAAAATACATATTCGTTATAGTAATTCAAAAACAACAATCACAATAGGTTTTTACTTTATAATTAGTATACTTTAACAAATGGATAAAAAGTATGCACCAAACTAAAAGTCACACAATCTATGATGGAAAACTACTTCATAATTAGTATGATAATAACAACTATGTGATAGATGGAACAAAGTAAAAATCACACAATAAATTAAATTAATATTGCGTAAACATCAAGAAGTATCACATTTATTTGATTTTAATTCTAGTCACTATTCAAGCTATTGGTTTCATCATATAACTCTTCTTCTTCAATTGAATTTGAATATTCTTCATATGATTCAATTAATGGCTCATCTTCTTGTTCAATGGTATCACTTTCAAGGTTTATAAAAAAGTCATTCGAATCATTTAAGAAAATTGGTTTTTCATCCAATTGACTTTGACAATGATGATGGACCTTGATGTCATCTTCTTGAAATTATGATTGATCATTTGTTTCACTAGGCAATACAACATCCATAATAGCCTTGGATTTTATTTTGAATACTGCCCACCAATCACATTTGTCACTCCTTAAATTAAGGTAACTACAAAAATACATCTGGTTTGCTTGCACTGCTAGAACAAATAGTTCATATTTATTAAATCTTCATTTATTGTTAACCTCTATAATCTTATACTCATTATGGACTTTCGTTCCTAAGTTTGGTGTGGGGTCAAACCAATCGCACTTGAACAATACAATTCTCTTGATTTGTAAAGCAAGGTATTCCAACTCTATGACTTCTAATTGACCATAGTAATTACCTTCATCGACATATAAATTAGAGCCTTTAATGCACACCCCACTATTCATTGTTCTTCTCATAGACCCATGTTGTAAAATGTGAAATCTGTGACCATTCACAAAGTAGCCGTGATACGACAAAATAGTTGGTAATAGACCTTTTGTGAGATCTTTTATGAACTTATTTAAAATATTGTTTGAAAGATTATGTGCCTATAAAATAAGTTGAAACAACTTTCAGGAAAAAAAAACGACATATATGGTGTTTAATATATTTATCTTGATACAAAAGAATTAGTTCTTATAATACTCATGTATATTTCAAACCATTATGGGAATTCGTTTTCTAGTTTATTGTCAACTTCAATCTCAGTGATATTGGGTTGACCTCGTTTTAAAGCATCGATGTATATCCATTGAATATATTAGAATATGACAAATTTGAATATTAGATATGCTTATAAACATCATAAGATATTTATCATGAATAAAGACAATTATTTATACTAACCTTGTAAACTGTTTCACTTCCGAGCAATTTAATAGAATGTAGCTATGAGCTGCTTTATATTCTTCATCGCTCAAAAATCTTGACTTACCTTTCCCCAATGGTCGACAAGGATATTTGAATATTGACAATTTCCCTTCATGTTCATCACATTCCTCCCTTTGAATATTATTGTCTTCAATAGATGGCACTTATCTATGTCTCGTGCTCACATGGCCCTTAAAATAGTAGGAACAAAATGATGTAGCCTCTTTAACCAAATATGCATTTCATATCGATCCTTCCACCTTGGCTTTGTTGTTCACATTATTTTTCAGGTTTCAGAGATACCTACTTATAAATTAATGTTTAGAGCATTAGAAAAACAATTTATGGAAAGAAATGAGATAGTGGTTATGCCAAGTACCTCTCAAATGGATACATCCATCAGTATTGTACAAGACCAATCATTTTTGCTTCATAAACCAAGTGGATAGAAAGATGCTCAATCGAGTTAAAGAAGCTTGGAGGGAATATTCACTCAAGCTTGCATAATATGACTGGAATATCTTTTTCCAATCGAACCATGTCTTCATTTTTTCTAACAGTAGTTGTCAACTCCTTGAAGAAAAGGCTCAAATCTATAAGTGCCTTTCAGACATTGGATGAGAGTAGTTCATTGAATGCTGCAGGTATTAACCTTTGAATAAACACATGACAATCATGACTTTTCATCTCATACAACTTATGCTTTTTCATGTCTACACATATGGCCATATTCGAAGCATATCCATCAGGAAATTGAAGTTTTTTTACCCACACACACAAGGTTTTTTTCCCACACTTATCCAAAGTGTAACATCCTTTAGGGTATTTTCCTGTTGTGACATTTTGTGCTAGCTCAGGACAACGGCGATATTCATTCAACTCTTCTCTAAATTTGAAAGTGTCATTTGTTTTTCCTTTAACCTCCATTACAATGTTGAATATATTGTCAAATACATTCTTTTCAATGTGTATAACATCTAAATGGTGTCGAATCAAGTTTGTACTCCAATACAACAAATCCCAAAAATTGCTTCTTTTCTTCCAACCACTATGTTTTATTTTGCTTGATTAGTCTTTTCAGCATCCAATTTTGTGACTCTTTTTACCCCCAAACTTTAAATCTCTTTCAATATTTCAATTTCAGACTTTACAGGTGGTGCAACTTTGACCACCATTTTGTTTTTTATGAATGAAGTTTTGTTTTTTTTTTTTGAAAAGGATGATCTAGTGGTAAGAACTTACAATGATTGTCAAACCATGACTACTTTCTACTTTTTGAAAGAAAAAATGCATCCGAATCATCCATGCAATAAGGACATGCCATCTGCCCTGTTGTACTTCATCTAGACAACATTGAATATGCAGGAAAGTCACTAATTGTTCACATAAGAGCAGCTCTCATCTGAAAGTTTTGCTTCTTTGAAATGTCATATGCCATGTTGCCCAGATATTAAGCCAAGAATGGGGTTTGAATTGGAGTTTTAAAAATTTAACTTTAAAGTGCAGAAATAAAAAGTTAAGTTTAGGAGGGATAGAAATTTGACACAAGTATTTTTATAGAGGTTCAAGTGTTAACAAACCCTAATCCTCTCTCCAATAGCAATTAGGAGTTTCACTAACACACTAAGTGTTACAATTGAGTTTTTCAAGCTCACTCCCAACTATGGTATTTCTTACAAAAGCTCACACCTAACCTAGAAATCCCTTGAGTTTTAGTAGCTCACACAATAACTTTTACCTTGTGTTTTACAGGCTCACACAAACAACTTTTACCTTGTGTTTTACAGGCTCACACAAATAACCTTTACCTTGTGTTTTACAGGCTCACACAAACAAATTTTCTTTGTGTTTTAAAGGCTCACACAACTAACCCTTACAAATATTCTACTCTTAACCCAGAAATACCCAAAACTCACTTGAGTAATAAATGATTACAGAGAGAAACACTTACAAATCTTTATTGCTCAATAAATGATGAGCAAAAAGATTTTCACAGAGAATAGATATTTGTTATGAAAGTATTAAATGTACAAATAGCTTGTAATAAGATTTTGATTCAAAGTATTAGCTATCCTCTTGTACTGAATGCATAAATGACTTACATTTATACTCCCATGGTGAATTATAGTCGTTAGAATGCATTTAATACCAAACTAGCCATTACACCAACCCAAATAATCACGCTTGAGATTTTTCTCTTTCATATTTCATGGGCGTGACAATGTTTGTCATGGGTGTGATTGTTCTTCCAAGCCATGACTGAAGTGGTGACCTTGGTCATGAAGCATTCTGGAAGGTTTTGAAATATTGGGTCATGGGCGTGACATATATCTTCACGGGCGTGACAAACTTCTAAGCCGTGATCCAAGTGGTGACTTTGATCGTGAAGCTCTCTGGATGAATTTGTCACGAAGGTTCATGGACGTGACATTAAATTCACGGGCGTGACTTAAATATGCATTTCATGGTTTGTTGTCTTCCTTCATGACCGAGAACTTCAAATATTGGTTTTGTTGATGATTAGCTTCTTCACGGGCGTAACACCTAAGGTCATGGGCATGAACATGCTACTTCTTTTTATCTTTCAAGGATTGATCTTCCATTCTCCATTCTTGCTATTTTATTCCATACCCTATTTAATACACTTAGAAAACAAGTATGTTAAATACATTATTGCTATTTTATTTGTTATCATCAAAATAACAGAAATACCCATCAAGGTTTAACAATCTCCCCCCTTTTAATGGTGACAAATAATCTAGCAATATGTGCTTTTGAGAAGTCTCCCCCTCAAAAGATGCTTAGGGTAAAAATTGATGAAATGCAAGAATTGTAAAGAATGATGAAGTGTAGCATTGAGATAAACTTTCTAGTTTTAATTATATGCAAGTTATATGCAGAGTATATCCAATATATACCAAAATTCTCTTTAAGTCATGAAGTATATGTAAGGTATATTTAGAGTATATCAAGTGCATATTCATTTATGTAACTTGCATCAAGGTATATGCAAAGTATACTTAAGATATATTTAATGTGTATAAAGCTCAATTTGCATACTTGCATATTCATTTTGAATCAAATTTTAAGTATTGCATTTAAACTTAAAATATTACTATTTTCTCCCTACTTAACTCCATATATTTGTAGGTTCTTCATTTTGATTCAAAATTGCTTGCACTTATCTTAATATATTGCTAGTTTCTCCCCCTTTTGTCATCAACAAAAAGAATAAAGATTAATCATAATAGATGAACAAAGAAATTATATTAATATTGAAAGAAAAGTAAAAACCAAAGCAAATAAAAATCAGAAAGGAAATTTTAAATTTCCTGGAAACACACAAACAAAACAAACAAATAAGAAACAAATATAGCAAAGCCAACATCAAGCGTAACACAGACATCCTGTCCCTAAGACGAGCAACTTCAGCCTCAAGGCTGTCCATCCTAGACTCCATGAAGTCCTTGAGGTTCTCCAACCTCTCATCCATGGAAGCATGCAACTGCTCAAATCATGGTGTTAGAAGGTCAACCACCTACTGCGCCAAATTCGGTGTGGAATGCTCAACCGCTGGAGGTGTCTTCTCAACCCGAGCCCTTTTCCTCTGCTGGATTCCTTAGAGGTCGGCTTTGAAGTCCTCCGAGTCATTGTCTTCCCATATGATTTCGCCAGCAGTATCAGTGAAGCGGTAGTAAATATTATTCTCATGATCAATTATAACAGCCGCTCTCATCTTAATGAAGGACTCTACATCCAATCGATCTCGAGGATGCCCTGGTATGAGATTAAAGTGATGATCATCCAGCTTCAAATATCCAACCTTCAAGGCCATGTGGGTCACATATCGACCAATAAGTATATCTCCGGAGGGCTTGGTGGCAATGGACAGGATATGAATCGCAAACCATCAAGAAAGTGCCACTGTGAGGCCTCTTCAGGCTATCTCAAAGAGAAAGAGCTCAGACTTCTGAATGGTGTCATTGCTGTCTCCTCGAGCAAATATGCTATAGGTTAGAAACCTATGCAGATATTTGTGCAATGGGGACCTGAGATGAGTGCTCTTGTTCTTCTTTACATCCCAACTCCAATCAGTACCAAAATGAGTCCATGCTCGAGTTGCGAAGAACTCCACTTCGCTGTCGTTGAGGATGCCTTCCGAGGGTAGGTTGAATAAGTCCCCAAATTCTATGGTAGTGAGAGTGTTCAGATTGCTGAAGAGTTGAAATTTCACTACTCCAGTGGGAGACACTTGCAAAGTGCTCAAGAATTCCAAGGTTGGCTCCCTCAAGGTGGGCTGATGAATGTCCACAAACTCCTTCAAATGACAGGCCTGGAGTTGCTCTATCATCGCTATCTCAAGACCAAGAGTGCATATGGTTTGCCACTCAAAAGATCTTTAGGAAATGAGAGGCCTTTTCTTCAGGGTTGAATACCTAGGATGGCAATGCTCTGAAATTCTGTTCATTAGGTAGTCTGAGTACCTCCTGGGAGCATGAGATTTCTCCCTAGTGCCCTTTGATGAGTCAGTTTCCATATTGATTGAAGAAATGATCTTTGAAGAGTTTGGAAAAATTTGACAGAAATTGTGAGGAAACCCTAAGGAAAAATGATTTTTGATGATGGAAGGGATTTTTTATGGTATATATAGCAGAAATTTGTGACTAGGGGACCGAAATCTTCAATGTACCATTCAATGAGGGTAAATGAGAGCGATTTCAAGGAGTTGGAATGTTGAAATGTGAAAAATAACCGACAGAATTGTTATATAGCCGAGGCATTCACGGGCGTGAAATATGTAGTCACGGTCGTGAAGAGTCGTGTTCATGGTTTGCTGAAGGGGTGTTCTACCCGAGAATAAAGGCTTGAAAAGGTTCACGGTCGTGACATTTGAATGTTATGGGCGTGAATGATGAACTATCACGGTGGTGAAAGACGAGTCACGGGCGTGAAGGGTTGAATTTCACTACTTATGCCCGTGAAACAAAGCATGACTCAAAGCGTGAACGTCTCTGTGAGTTTTTGGTGAAAATGTTCACGGGCATGAAAATGCGTCACGGGCGTGAACAAGGCTTTTCACGGGAGTGAATGAAGTCGTGAACATAAGCTTCACTACTTGAAGCCGTGAACGATGTCGTGAATCAAGTCATGAAAGACACTGGTTCTTTTGGCTATTTAATTCACAGGCGTGAACATATGTCACAGGCGTGAAATGCCTAAAATTTCCATCAAATAAAATTAAGTCCTAAAACAAGACTAAATCATTTCTATGAAGATTCTATCCCTTATAACATAAAATTTTCATCAAATTTACTACCTTATATCTAGTGGTATGATACAAAAACAAGATTATCACTTAAGATTTGACAATTTGGCAATCACAAGGTTAATCCATCAATCATACCAAGTTCTCTTCTAATGAAATTAAATCTTTCTTCATTTAGAAACTTAGTGAATATATCTGCCAATTGACTTTCTGTGCTTATAAATTCTAATGCAACATCTCCATATTTAACATGATCTCTAATAAAGTGGTGTCTAATGTCAATATGCTTACTTCTAAAATGTTGAATGAGATTCTTTGAAAGATTTATAGCACTAGAAATGTCACATTTAATAGGTATATGGTTCATATCATGACCATAGTCCTTAAGTTGTTGTTTTATCCAAAGAATTTGAGTACAACAACATCCTGCTGCTACATACTCTGCTTCAGCAGTTGAAAGAGCAACTGATACTTGTTTCTTGCTAAACCAAGAAACTAAGCACTCTCCAATAAAGTGACAAGTACCTGAAGTACTTTTTCTATCTAAAATACTACCAGCATAATCTGCATTTGAATATCCTACAATATAAAAGGATGAATTTCTAGGATACCACAAACCTAGATGCAATGATCTATGTAAATATCTTAGAATTCTTTTTACTGCATGTAAATGAGATTCTTTTGGACATGATTGAAATCGGACACACAAGCAAACACTATACATTATGTCGAGTCTAGAAGCAGTAAGATATAAAAGTGATCCGATCATACCTCTATAGAGCTTTTCATTAATGCTCTTACCCTTTTCATCCTTGTCCAATTTTGTTGATGTGCTCATTGGAGTCTTGGCATTCTTGCATCCTTCCATTCCAAATTTCTTAATTAAATCATTGGCATATTTGGATTGGTTGATGAATATGCCCTCATTGCCTTATTTTATTTGTAGACCAAGGAAATATTTAAGCTCTCTCATCATGCTCATTTCAAATTCCCTAGTCATACACTTGGCAAATTCTTGACAAAGCAATTCATTAATAGAACCAAATATTATATCATCAACATAAATGTGAACAATTAGTATACCATGCTTATGCTTTTTAATGAATAATGTGGTGTCAACATTCCCCTTTGTAAAGTTATTTTCTAAGAGAAAAGAACTTAGTCTTTCATACCAAGCTCTTGGGGCTTGTTTCAAACCATATAAAGTTTTTGAAAGTTTAAAAACATGAATTGGAAAATCATAGCTTTCAAAGCCTGGTGGTTGTTCTACATAAACTTCTTATTCTATATAACCATTTAGAAATGCACTTTTCACATCCATTTGAAAGAGTTTGAAATTCATGTGACATGCATATGCTAAAAGTATTCTTATAGCTTCTAATCTAACTACAGGTGCATAGGTCTCATCATAATCTATTCCTTCTTCCTGATTATATCCTTATTTCTAGTTATTGAACCTTGTTCATCTAGTTTATTTCTAAATATCCATTTGCTACCTATAATTTGATGATTCTTGGGTCTAGGTACTAAGGTCCATACCTTACTTCTCTCAAATTGGTTGAGTTCCTCTTGCATTGCAATGACCCAGCTTTCATCATTAAGAGCCTCATCAACATTTTTAGGCTAAATTTGAGAAATAAAAGCAAGGTCAGTGGCTAAATGTTTGAAATGGGATCTAGTACTTACTCCCCTTGAAGGATCACCAATGATTTGCTCCTTTGGATGATCTTTTGTCATTCTCCATTCTTTTGGGAGTTCTTGTCCGTTTTCTTGTTGAGCTTGAGGTAAAGAATCATCTTGATGTGAATCTTCTTGATCATTTTCTTCTTTTCCATTTCTAAGATCAAGTTTTTCCATAGTTCCTGCAACATCATTAAGAACACTACCTTTCACAAGATCAAGTCTGCTAAATTCATTAAAAACAACATGCATAGATTCTTCAACAGTTAATGATTTTTTATTAAATACTCTATATGCTTTGCTAGTTGTAGAGTATCCTAAAAAGATACCTTCATCAGATTTAGAGGCAAATTTTCCAAGGTTGTCCTTGGTATTCAATATGAAGCACTTGCATCCAAATACTCTAAAGTATGATACCAAGGGCTTTCTTCCATTTCATAGCTCAAATAAGGTTTTGTTTAAAAGAGGTCTTTTGAAAACTCAATTTGAAATATAACAAGCAGTGTTTATGGCTTCTGCCCAAAAGTAAGTTGGTAGACCATACTCATTAAGCATTATTCTAGCCATTTCAATTAAAGTTCGATTTTTCCTTTCGACTACCCCATTTTGTTGAGGTGTTCTAGGAGATGAAAAATTATGAGAAATGTCATGTTCAAGACAAAAACTTTCAAAGTTTTCATTTTCAAATTCTTTACCATGGTCACTTCTTATCTTTGAAATACAATATCCTTTTTTATTTTGAACTCTTTTAGCAAAGTTTTTGAAATTTTCAAAAGCATCACTCTTTTGAGCTAAGAAAATTACCCAAGTAAATCTAGAGTAATCATTTATGATGACAAAGGCATAATATTTACCTCCTAAGCTAGCACTTCTAGTAGGTCCAAATAAGTCTAAATGCAGGAGTTGAAGAGGTTTTGAGGTACTTACTATGTTTTTGGCTTTGAAGGATGACTTGTGTTGCTTCCCTCTTTGGCAAGGTTCACATATCTTATCTTTTTCAAATTTGACTCTTGGTAGTCCTTTTACTAGTTCTCATGTGCTGAGGCTTTGGATTAAGTCCATATTAGCATGACCAAGCCTTCTATGTCACAGCTAAGATTCATCACTAGTAGTCACAAGACACTTAGAGGAATGGTTAGATAATTCATGTAAGTCTATTATGTATGTGTTGATATCTCTATTTCCTTTAAATATCTCTTGACCATCGATAGAGGTTACAAGACATTCATTTGAAGTAAAGATTACTTTGTTTCCTTTATCACATAATTGACTAACACTTAACAAGTTATGTTTCAATCCATCAACAAGTAATACATCTTTAATAAGAGTAGTACCATAAATACCAATAGAACCAATGTCAATTACCTTACCCTTAGCATTGTTTCCAAAGGTAACTTTACCTCCATCAATACTTTTGATTTCATAGAAGAGTTCTTTGTCTCCTATCATATGCCTTGAGCATCCACTATCTACTAGCCAACCATTTTTGTTTATTGTGGACTTGAGGCATACCTTATCCGAGACGTGATCCTCAATAGCCATGAAGCATAAGTTGACCTCTTCGCTTTTATTATCATCTCTTTCACTTGAAGCGTTTTCATCATCCCATGTGGCTTTGTGACCTTTCTCCCCATTGTCTCTTTGGTATTTGCTCTTATGCTTCTTGAGCCTTGGACATTCTGGGTTGATATGTCCTTTTTTTCTAAACTTATAACACTTTATCTCTTTCTTACTTCTTTTTGCATCATTAGAAGTTTGTTTGAGATTTATTTGCCTGAATTTTCTGGAGTTGCTCATTTTCTTCTAATGATTCTTTTCAGTCTTCTTGAAAGAATAGCAACATCCTCATTTTCATCATCACTCATTTCTTCATCATCTTCACTTTCTTCTTGAGATTTTGAAGTAAAGGCTTTGAGTGCTAAAGACTTTCTTTTCTCTGGCTCTGCTTCAAGCTGTCTATCTCTTTTCACTGCCATTTCATGTGTGAGAAGTTTGCCAATAAGCACATCAGTATTCATGATGCTCATGTCTTCATTGGCTTCTTCTATGCCAGTAACTCTTGAGCCATAGTCTTTAAGAGGAAGACTTCTCAGGATTTTATTGTTTACATCTTCCAAGCTTAGATGCTTCCCAAGTTTCCTCATTCCATTTATAATGGCTAGAAGATGGTTGGTCATGTCAGTGATTGACTCATTGGATTTCATCTTGAAGAGCTCATATTCTGAGGTAAGAAGTTGAATCTTCTTGGATTTGACTTGCTTAGTTCCTTTATGATAATTTTCCAATGTCTTCCATATGTTGTAGGCTGTTGGGCAGTGTTGTATTCTTCCACATTCTTCAATAGATAATGAGCTTGAGAGGATTGTCATTGTCTTATTTGTTTTTGAAATTTGCTCTTCTTTGAGGCTCTGTCCAATCATCACTTGATAAGATTTCTTCTTCACCATCAGCTCCTCTTCTGGTTGGTGGAGTCCATTCTTTTCATACACTATTCCAGACTTCAATTCCTTCACTAACTAGGTATGTCTCCATCTGAAACTTCCAATGGGCATAATTTGCTCCATCAAAGTAAGGTTTCAGACTTTGGAATCCTTCACTGGCCATATCTTCATCTTTACTAGCGCTTTTTAGGCTTAGATGCTAGACAAAACTCTGATACCAATTGTTGCTCAGATATTAAGCCAAGAAGGGGGGTTGAATTGGAGTTTTAAAAATTTAACTTTAAAGTGCAGAAATAAAAAGTTAAGTTTAGGAATGATAGAAATTTGACACAAGAATTTTTATAGAGGTTCGAATGTTAACAAACCCTACTCCTCTCCCCAATCGCAATTGGGAGTTTCACTAACACACTAAGTGTTACAATTGAGTTTTTCAAGCTCACTCCTAACTATAGTGTTTCTCACAATGGCTCACACCTAACCCAGAAATCCATTGTATTTTAATGGCTCACACAATAACCAATTTCTTATGTTTTACAGGCTCACACAAACAACCTTTACCTTGTATTTTACAGGCTCACACAAATAACCTTTACCTTGTGTTTTACAGGCTCACACAAACAACCTTTCTTTGTGTTTTAAAGGCTCACATAACTAACCCTTACAAGTGTTGTACTCTTAACCCAAAAATATCCAAAACTCACTTGAGTAATAAATGATTATAGAGAGAAACACTTACAAATCTTTATTGCTCAATAAATGATGAGCAAAAAGATTTTCACAGAGAATAGATATTTGTTATGAAAGTATTAAATGTACAAATAGCTTGTAATAAGATTTTGATTTAAAGTATTAGCTATCCTTTTGTACTGAATGCATAAATGACTTGCATTTATACTCCCATGGCGAATTATAGCTGTTAGAATGCATTTAATATGAAACTAGCCGTTACACCAACCCAAATAATCGCGTCTGACATTTTTATCTTTCATCTTTTACGGGCGTGTCTGTTCTTCCAAGCCGTGACTGAAGTGGTGACCTTGGTCGTGAAGCATTCTGGAAGGTTTTGAAATATTGGGTCACGGGCGTGACAAACTTCCAAGCCATGATCCAAGTGGTGACATTGATCGTGAAGCTCTCTAGATGAATTTGTCATAAAGGTTTACGGGCGTGACATTAAATTCACGGGCGTAATTTAAATATGCATTTCACGGTTTGTTGTCTTCCTTTATGGCCGTGAACTTCAAATGTTGGTTTTGTTGACGGTTAGCTTCTTCATGGGTGTGACACCAAGGGTCACGGGCATGAACATGCTACTTCTTTTTATCTTTAAGGATTGATCTTCCATTCTCCATTCTTGCTATTTTATTCCATACCCTATTTAATAGACTTAGAAAACAAGTATGTTAAATACATTATTGCTATTTTATTTGTTATCATCAAAATGACAGAAATACCCCTTAAAGTTTAACATGTCAGAACACCGATCTCTCACAATTATTTCAATTTCGCAACAAGAGGCTGCAAGAATATATCTAACTTCTCTTTTGGATTTTTTGGCCTAGGAACTAATACAGTTAAGAACATATATTGCTCCTTCATACACAGCCATGGCGGCAAGTTGTATGGTGTTAATATGACCAGCCAAAAAGAATATTATTGGCCCGATTGGCTAAACGGTTGAAACCCATCAGTACAAAGTCCCAGTCTTACATTCCGAATTTCAGTAGCAATTCCGGATGTGTTTGATCAAAATGCTTCCAAGTAGGTGAATCTGAGCAATGAATCAGAACACCATTTTCAACCTTGTACTCTGCATGCCACCTCATTTTCTTGGCTGTGGCATTAGATGCATACAATCTTTTTAGTCTATCAGTGAGAGGAAAGTAGTACATTTTCTTACATGAAATATTGGTTTTATGTTTTTTTACCACTCTCTCCACATGTTCTCTTATAACGAGGATGTTCACAGAACTTGTAAATATTTAGTTCACTATCTTTATCCCAATATATCATGCAACAATTAGTACAACAATCAATCTTTTCCACTTGTAGGCCCAAACCTCGTAGCAACTTTTTGGTGCTGTAAAAGTTTTCAGTCATAACATTATCATCAGGAATGATCTCTTTCATATATTGAACCATTTGATCAAACAAAATTCCAATCATATGGTTCTCAAACTTCATGATCATAACTCGAGCTACAAATGACAACAACATATCCTTTTTACAACCAGACCATAATTCCTTATCTGCATCACTAAGCATGTCATAAAATTGCTTTACTTCTAGGTTTGGAGGTTCCTCAAACTGTTGAGGAGTAAATTGAGGACAACAACATCGTGGTATATTGTTAAATCATCTACATTATCAAATTCTTGGCTACAAATTGTATTTTGACTATTGCTAACATCCACATTAGTTTCCCCATGAAAATCCCAAACATAATAGTTCGGTACAAATCCATTTTTAGCCACATGGAATTTTATCATTTCTAAATTATGATATATACGATTCTGGCACTTATGACCATTACATAGATACTTGATCTTATTCCCATATATCCATGTTGGTTGACTTATAGCAAAGTTAATAAATTGTTACAAACCATCCGTAAATTATTGGTTGAAACAACCATTTGTTAACCAATGATACATCCACCGACGATCTGAACTCATTTTTAACCTGTTTATATTTATATAGTTTGAATATTGATAAAAATTGTAAGATTAGTCCTTGTATTTTAGGTAAGTTTTCAAGTCAAGACCTTTTTCTAGGTCCTAGTGTCCTTGTTTGCTAATTATGGATTATGAACTATGATAAAACAATGACGGATGTAAAATAATATGAGATGAAGGTAAGTAACAAACAAAATGAAAAAATAAGTTGGGTTATATTATGAGACAAATGAAAAAAATAATATGTTAAAGTCTATTTTAACTTGTCAAGTCAAGAAAAAGATCTACCTATAAAATACTCATATTGGAAAAACCCAATAAATACAGCACAAACCTCTTGCTTGGATCCAAATTTTATGCACTAAGTTGAACCCTTTGAGTATTTTGGAGTATTATGTTACTAATTACTATTTGTCAATTTAACAGAACATATTATTTTTTGGAAGTAAATGAGATTTAAGGAAGCAAATATTCAGTTGGTAATCCGTTGATAAATTTGGCACCAAAGAGGCGTGCAACATTTACCAATGGATTTTCTTCTGTTGGTAAAATTTTATTGGTAATCTCTTTGTAATTTTAAGAAAAAAAATTAATATCATTTTTATTGTTAATCCATTGGTAATTACAAATGGATATTGTTTGTTGGTAAAATATGTTGGTAAATATGAATTTTCTTGTAGTGGGAGTTCGACAAGGATTTGGATTTAGAAAAAGATTATTGTCATTTGAAGATCAAATCCAAAATCTATTAAAACTACGAGGTATCAAAAATTCAACTCAATCAATTAGCTTTAACCCTTTTTTTAGGTGAGAAAAACCAAAAGTATCATAGGAGAGAGTGACGTTTAGCTAAATAGTTTTGTAGGTACTGTCATTTAGCTCGTGAGAATTGCTAAGTGTGTTCTTTTTATTGATTTTTTTATTCTTTCTAATATGATGACACTTATATCATGTTTAGTTCACAAATTACTTAATTCATAAGATTAGTGTTAATATTATGTTTAGCTAACTTATAAAAATACTTAATTAACCATCGTTTGGTACAAATATTTTAATTCTAGTATTAACTAATTCAAATTTATAATTTCATATTTAACATAACAGTTTACAAAATAGGATAAATTAAGAAAATAAATAAATTATCCCTATATTATATTTAAAAACTATTGAGTTGATATTTTTTTCTTTATTATTCTCAACATGTAACGATAGCAACGCTTGACAAACATTGTTTGTTTGTTTGTCATAAATAAAAAAGGAGCCACTCGTGACACATACAAATCACCATAGAAGAATATATATATATATATCAAGTTACCTCATAACAAACGTGATAAGAAACGTCATGTTACTTGTTCTTTCTGATCATAGTTTTTTTTTCATTGAGGAGAAGAAACGTCCAGTTCATTGCATTATTTTGTTCTTTTTTTTTTTTTTAATATGAGAAGAAAAACTCAAAATTAAAGCTATTTTTGAGGGGGAAAAAAAGGTAAATTACTAAAGCTAGTTTACAGTTTATAAATTTATAAATGTAAAAATTAGTAATCCTATTGGAAAATAATTAGTAAAAACATGGAAAATATAGCTTTAATTAAAATTGATTTTATGGATTAAGTAAACCATTAGAATTATAAAGTCAGAAAAAGTTGGAATATTTATTTGAAAAAAAAAACTAATATATGAAAAATTAGAAAACAGTTGGACATCAAAAATAATTTTTTTCAATTTGGATTCTAATGATATTTATTCGAATACTCATTGTCTGATGCATTTATGACACCAGAATTCGTGTCGAATAAGCAAAAAAGACCGGCTAATGTAGAGAAAACGTAATCAATTTTGTGCAGATTTTATGACAATAATTATAATGTAATTTTATTAATTATAATAGAGTTAATAATATATTCTGTGTGAATTAAATTATTATGTGAAATTGTTTATTACTTGATATTTGCTAATTTTCAGTATAAATGAGGCATGATACATAAAATATGTTGTAACACCCATTATCCTCATGTATATATTACCGTATATTGTCAGATAAAAAATGAATATTATATTACATTTTTATTTTATTTTATTTTTACCACAATAACTTCTTTTACTACTATACTCTCCATATTTCAATCATATTTAACAAGCTAATATATTTAATAAGTCATATATTAAATACACATAATAGATTTAATATAATTAACCTGCTCTAGGTGGCTACTGCTGCTTGGTTTCATCAATGAGATCCACTAGTTTCAACAACGTTTTTACATGAGAGAAACAAAATGCCTATAATAAAAATCATAGAATAAAATAAATTATTCATGAATAAACTATAAAGATTTCAAGTAAAATTTCCAATTCAATTACTTGTATAACTTTTGCAATATGCATTTTTTTAACAATTAAAATTCACCACATAAAAATACAAATTATTATTAGTGTTCTTATTAATTTTTTTTTGTCTAACCTAAATAAAATATCTCATAGTCCACAGATATGCATAAGACTAAATAATAAATTACGTAATCCAGAAAAATGTGCATGATTAATATTTTCACTTGGTCCACAAGAATGTATAGGACCGGATAATTACTCTATTGATATGTTAATAATATCATAGTTTATTTCTAGGCTAATATGTGGGCAAAGAAATCACAAATTTTCATGAATTAATTCCAACCATTGTCTTAAATTCAATATAAAAATATTAACATTGTAACACCCGCAAATTAGAGCCTGAAATTTATATGTTAAATAAAGTATATTAAGAGTATATGGAAAGTATATGTGAGACTATAAGTATTAGATACCATAAAATAATGAAAAATATGAGAAAAAGTGAAGTTCTCAGCGTTCACGCTCATGACAGAGCTAATCATGGTTGTGAATGCGATGAATTTCAATTTCAGAAGCTAAGGATCTTCACGACTGTGACACTAGTGTTCACGCCTGTGAAGACCTACAGGTTTAAATATGGCAGTTTTGTGTTTTGACAGAAAAACTTATGTGAAATCATTATAATCCTAGTCATCACTCTCTAAAATCCCAGAAACCATTATCTGTGAACCCTTTTCATTTTTAATTGATTAAATACAAAACACCACCATTAAAGAGAGTATAAACAGATTAAAAACAAGGAATTTGGTATAAAAATTAAGGTGTGTGATAAGGAGCAACAAAACACATTTTGGAACATAGATACCAATATGTAATCATCCAAATAGAGGTAAGAGAGGTTGTGTTTGTTAATCTTTGGTAGGGTTCAATTCAGTCTAATGAGAGATTAAAGTTTTAGGCTTTAAATTAATGCAAATTTAAGGTTTTGATAAATTATGGTATAAGTGGATACAAAGGCATATATATATCGTAATTATGACCTTTATTGCATGTTAGGGATTGAGACCAACTGTGGAGAATCCCACCAGAGATTTTAGATGCGAGAGTATCAAGTTTTAGGGCTTTAATATTAAGATTTGTATATATACTCATTTTAATTCATTTTTATTGTGCTTGTGCTATGAATTCTTTATTTTGATATGTTTAGTGACAATAAAGGTTGTTATGAGATATACTGGGACTGAGTTAAATGATCTACAATACTTGAGATGCACAATAATATTGATATATTAATGAATGATGTTGGATGATTAATAAATGAGGCATGAATCTTTTTTGCATATTTAATTATGATGTTACGCATGTTAATAGTTGATTTCTACATTATAGAATATGAGAATTGTTGATAGGTGTGACTAACATTGGTTAGCATTAGAATTGTGCATTTGTCGTGTGTGAAATTGGTTGAAAACAATGTTGGAATTATGTTTCTGCATGATGTATCACTCTCATGAAGCCAAGTTTCATGCCCATTAAGGGATTTCACATCCGTGAAGCCAAGCTTCACTCCCGTGAATATATGAATTTCATGCCCATGAACCATCATGCTCGTGAGTAATTATGAGTTAGTCAGGGCTGAGTCACGACTAGACAACCCATGACAAAAACAAAAGGATTCACGTCTGTGAATATACCATTCATGCCCGTGAATGCCCTGTAACCAGAAATTATTAATTGAATGAGATGATTAAGTTACATAAAGATTATTTATATACCCACTTATTATGATTAATTGAGTTTACATGTTATGTGTTAACATAATTGAGAACTATGAATATGCACTAGGTGTTTATAATACAAAGTAATATGTGACATCTATATAAGGATATAAATTGTAACCTAAATGATAATGATACTCATAATGTAATTAAATATGTTCATTCTCTATTCGAGGGCTTGCTAGGATAGGTGACATGTCATTGAAGGGGTACGGTATAGTGGAATATTTATGCTTGCAGTTTCTTAATCATTAGGGTGGCTTAAGCTCGGGTAAGAACACTCCTGATTTGAGATGTGGAATTTGCACATATGCATGCAGTTATTATGTTTACTCCTCAAGATGTCTTAAGCTCGGGTAAGAGCACTCATGATTTGAGATACGGAATTTGCAATATAGATAGGCACAAATAGTGAGCAGAGTGGCTTAAGCTTAGGAAAGAGCACTTTTGTTTCATAACCCGCATCCGGGTGGTCCAGGTCTAGAGTATTGGGCTAAGAAACTGGAATTTGGTAAAACATTATACAAAAATTGTAAGGCAAAACATAGCCCAAAAATATCCAGAATTTAGTGAATCAAAATATAGTCACATCTTAGAAAAAGGATTGTGGAAACCAGTAATTATATGAATGTGGTTAAAAGCTTGTTATTTCAGAATAGGATGAAATTCGATATGATTATGATCAGAATATATTATGATTATATGATGTGGATTCTCCTATGATAATTATGCCATGCATGTAATTAGACTATGATATGTAATATGTATGCTTTACTTTGATGTTTAAATGGCATGGCTGATTATGTTGTCATTATATGTTGTTATTATATGTTGTGAATATTATAATAGTATTGAATAATATAGACAAGTCAGTATGAATAAAGTAAGTCAAAATGAAATATGTATATTATGGTATAGGCAACACTCAGGTAGGTTTTGATTATAAACGTTGTATTATATGTGAATGCATATAAGAATTTAAATAATTATATGTACTACTAAGCTTTCAGTAAGCTAGCGTGTGGATTTTATTGCATGAAAATTTGGAGTCGTAAACTGTTAAGTGACGAGAAGAGAAGAAAAAGCTAGTCAAAACAGTAAGAGCTGACCCGAGTTGGGTTTGTTCTTTTATTCATGCATTTTATTTATATTTTCGCATATCATGAGATAGAGATAGTTAATTCATGTTTTGATAAAGGTATGTATTTGGAATTTATGAAACTTGAATCACTATGGATTTTGTAATAAAAGGGCTAGAAATGTCCAAATAGTTTATACCTTGGAAATGAGTTATTATGTTATATGGTTGTTTACATTTCAAGGCTTAAGATGTAAAAATCTTGTTTTTGGAAGTTATAAAAAAAGTTTTAATTTAGAATAGGTTCAGACAGATTCGGTAATATGGCATGCATATGTATAGCGAGTTTTGTCCTGTCTGTGCAAACGGTGCTACAAACATCATATATATTGTAATGTCAGTAATTAGGGCCTATAAGTTATGATTTTGGTTAGTGAAAATTGGGGGTTAAGTGAAATTTTAGGAAGTTGAAAGTGGTTGAAATCAGATGTTTCACACCCGTATAATGGGTTTCATGGCCATGAATATCGGGTTTTAGTACACAGCCATGATAAAGTTCTTCACAGTCGTGAAGAGTTATTTTACAATTGTAAAGGAGAGGCTCACGGCCGTGAAGCCTGGGCAGACAGAGCAGGTGAAGCAGTCACATTTTTCTCTCTACCATTCCCTTTAAGTCCTCTCCCATACCTCTAAAATTGACCTAACACACCATATCTTCATCTCCTTGACCTTTAGAAACTTTTTTCCTCCATGGGTGAATCTAGAAAAGCCATGTTTTTAGGGAGTAAAGTGAGAGAGGAGAGTGAGAAAGGAAGTTTGTGAGCTTGAGGGTAAAGAGTAGATTTTTGAGTTCTGGGTATTGGTCATTTTCCAGAGACTAAGAAAACATTCTTCATCTTTCTAGAACTTGGAGAAAGAGCTAGAAGTTTATCTCAAGGGAGAAAACAAGCCTGAAGAGACCAAACTTTAGCCAATCTCTATCCTAGGTATAAGATTTGTACGTAACAATACTTAAGGTAATTACCTTGTGTTTTCTATGTTATTTGTTTTAAATGTATGATTTAAATGATAATGAGTAGATAAATGGTGAAATGTGGGGTTAATATACATGATGGGAATTTTTATGTACATGGTTAAATTAACATGTTTGAGGAACAATTATGAGTAATGTTGATCATTAGTGATGATATGGTTATCGTAGATAGCATGAATGCATGTTGGAATGTTGATAGGAGTCAACTATAGAGAGTATTGCATGTGAAAATAGCATGAAGTTGTGATGCTCTGTTTTTCTTGAAAATTTTCTAGATTCACGATCCTGAAGGATAGATTCACGGGTGTGAATGTTGTGAAATACATTTTTATTGCTAAAGTAGACCCATTCAAGGGTAGCTTCACTGTTTAGTTCATGCCTATAAAATGGTGATCACGGTCGTGAACATGTACTGATTCACAACTTGTTTCATGATGCTTATAGCATGGTAAGAAAATATGTGTTATGAAAATGATTGTGGAAATCATGAGATTTATATAAAATATGGTAATGGATAATATGAATATATGTGTGGTGACATTATAAGCCTAATACTCTGAATAAGACTAGAGCTAGGATAGATGACATGCCATTGAGGGGAGTTTTGTACCGAGTGACCTATGTTGGTCAAATATTTGAAGGCTCAAAGGTTAGCGGGTAGAGCGCCTCTGTAGATTTTATATTTGAAGGCCCAGAGGTTAGCGGGTAGAGCACCTCAATGGGTTATATATTTGAAAGCCCAGAGGTTAGCGGATATAGTGCCTCGATGGGTTATATATTTGAAGGCCCAGATGTTAGCAGGTAGAGCTTCCTCAGTGGGTTAAGTAATTCATATCCATTTTAGTCTAGTCATGAGTAAGGTGGGCAAAGATAAGATAATTGATAAATTTTATGTGTGATAAACACATGTATGACATTGAGAGATTGTTTGAGATTCCATGTGGTGTTGTGCATTATAGTTATATAATTTTGATGGCATGTCATGTAGTATATGAGCTAGTGCATATGCGGATTCCGAGATAAGTCATCACAGTAGCTCAATGAGTATATCATGCATATTATTTTACATATTGTTGTATGCCTTTCACATTGTTATGTACCTTTATGTACGAGTTGCTTAGCATATGGACTTTCCATGCATAGGTTTAGAGCTTAAAGGAGGATCGACAGAGGATGATGTCCAGTGAATCAAAACCGAGGATATACATTCAGGGTGACTGATACACTGTTGTATCTTATTTTGGTTATTTTGTTATGGGTTGGGTAATTATAGTTTTACGTGTTGTATTTTTTGGAGACATATAGTTTTATAACTACTCATTTTGTAAAACCTTAGGCTTGTGTGTTCTCGTATGATTTGTAATTAAACTTTATTTATTTTAGGCTTGATTTCATGATTTTAAGAATGCTTTTATTTTGTTAAGTCATCATGGCCATGGTGCATAAAAGTTTTAAAGTTTATGATATTTTAACTCATGTGCATTGTTGCATATTTTGGTATAATTGGGTTTAGTCTTAATTATATTGAAGGGTGTTATATTTAGAAGTATTAGAGCCTAGGTTTAGGAGGTTTTGAACCTAGGTGGGAATGGGTGTATCACGTGTGCGAGAGTTATCTTTTATGACTCTGACGTGGGCTATTCTCTGTCAATGTTTAAGCTAATGAGTGGGTATGGAGATCGAGCCGCATGATGCAACTGAGAGTAACAATCCTTCAAATGTTAAGGTTCAGAATCAGCTGAGCCAAACTAGTGTTCAAGGGTTGGTTGGTGCACCTCCTTTACAGCTGTCGATGGCTAGTTAGAAGGATCAGGCTCAAGATCCTCTGATATAAAACCTAACTGCTCTTTTACAATGGTTGGTACAGGCTATACCGCCACCACCTCCTCCTCCATCACCACCACCTCCACCACCTCCTCATTCACCATCGAGGTAGAGATCACAGATTGATAGGCTTTATAAGTATAAGGCAACTGATTTCATAAGCAAGTGAGATGATGACCCAGAAGCTGCAGAATACTGGTTGGAGAGGACTGAGTGGGTCTTCGAGGAGCTTGAGTGTGTCGAGAACAAGGTTAGGTATGTTATTTCACTTCTCTAGGAGTATGCCTATAATTGATGGAAGTCTATTCTACATAAGTCTCAGACTCTAGAGCCACCTATATTGGTTTTCTTTGTAGATGAATTCAAGAAATAGTATGTACCAAGAGTGTACATTAACGAGAATAAGAAAGAGTTCTTGAACCTAAAGCAAGGGAACATGACTGTGGCAGTGTACGAGAAAAAGAATTAACTAGATTGAGAAGGTATGCATATGGCATTGTAGGGGATGAGGCAAACAAATGTCACCGATTTGAGGATGGCCTGAGATATGAGATTGGTGTTCATGTTCTTTCACTACAGCTGAAAGGCTTTTCGAAGCTAGTATTTACCGCCATCGGTATTGAGAATAGGATAAAGCTGAAGAGATCGGATGAGTCAATTAAGAGAGACTTCAGGGGGTCATCCTACAATGATGCACAAACATCGAGCAAAAAGGCTCGCACTAGTTTCAAATCTTTCCATTCTAGAGGATAGGGATAGGGTCGGGTCAGGCAGGGTATACCAAGCAGGCAGTATCATCAGGCACAGTCTCGGTAGTTGCCAGTAGTCAGCCTTAGACACAGAGAGAGGTAGTACTGGAATGTGCAACATATGGTCGAAGATACAGAGGAGAGTGCTAGGGAAACACAAAAGCTTATTACAGGTGTGGGTCTCAAAACCACTATAAGAGAGATTGTCCATTATAGATGGTTGAGGCTCCTACTCAGACTCGGAGTTTAATGCCGATACAGATAAGGAGTTGGGGACATATCAGTTCAGATAGAGGTGGATCTAGACCAGCCATATCAGAAACAGTGAACAAGTCAAGACCAAGTAGAGCACCAGTAAGGGCCTATGCTATGAGGGCTAAAGAGGACTCGAGTGCATCAGATATGGTTATTTGTACATTTTTTTTCTCTTTGACTCAGCTTTAATTTCTTTGATAGATATGGTTTCCATGCATTCTTATATATGTACTAACATAGCTAAGTGGTATAATATGTTAGCAGAGATATTAGATTATGAGATAGAGGTGACTAGCCCTTTGGAGCATAGCACAGTGGTAAACAGGGTGTATAAGAATTGTCTGATTATGGTTCAAGGGAAAGAGTTCGCGGCAAACTTGGTTGAGTTTCCCTTTCATGAATATGACATTATTCTAGGTATGGATTGACTATCTCAGCATGATGCAGTAGTAGACTGCAGGATGAAGATGGTAGAATTGAGAATGTCAGAACATGAGATAGTGGTTGTTCAGGGGGAGAGATCCTTATAGAAAATGAGGATCATCTCCGTGATGAAAGCACATAAGATGATCAGAAAAGGGTGTGAGGCCTATTTGGCTCACGTGATTGACAGCAGGAGGGAGAGCCCAGATCTTAGGGATATTCCGACAGTGGAGGAATTCCCAAATGTGTTCATAGATAAGTTACTAGGGCTACTTCCGGAAAGAGAGATAGAGTTCTCAATTGAGCTTACTCTAAGTACAACTCCTATATCAACGTTACCATATCAAATGGCTCCATCAGAGATGAAATAATTAAAGGTACAATTATAGGAATTACTAAATAACGAGCTTCATCAGACTAAGTGTATCTTCATAGAGTGCATCGGTGTTGATTGTCAAGAAGAAAATCAGATCTATAAGGTTATGCATAGACTATAGGTAATTGAATAGGGTGACCATTAAAAACAGGTATCTGTTACCATGGATTGATGATCTCTTCGATTAGTTGAGAGGTGCAAGGGTATTCTCGAAGATTGACTTAAGATCGGGGTACCATTAATTGAAAATCAAGGCAGACAATATAGATAAGACAACTTTCAGAACCAGGTATGGTCATTATGAGTTCTTGGTTATACTCTTTGGGTTTACCAACGCTCCAACAACTTTTATGGATCTAATGAACCAGATTATCAAGCCATTTCTGGATCAGTTTGTCGAAGAGTTCATAGGCAACATCTTGGTGTATTCGAGAAATAAGAATGAGCATGAGCAGCATTTGAGAATAGTTTTGCAGACTCTTAGGGAGTGAAAGTTATATGCTAAGCTCTCTAAGTGTGAGTTTTGGCTAGATGAGATTGTATTTTCGGGCATGTGATATCAGCCAATGGAATTAAAGTGGATCCAAGTAAATTTGAGGTGATCTTGGATTGGAAACCCCTGCATAATGTTACCAAAATCAAGAGTTTTTTCAGCTTAGCAAGGTACTATAGAAGGTTCATCAAGGGATTTTCCATGATTGTTTCTCTATTGACTAGGTTATTGTGGAAGGATATCAAGTTTGACTAGACAGATAAGTGCCAAAATAGTTTTGATCAGCTTAAGAGTCTTCTGACAGAAGCTCCAGTGTTGACACAACTGATTCTGGATAAGAAATATATGGTTTACAGTGACACATCACACAACGGATTGGGTTGTGTATTAATGTAAGAAGGGAAAGTGGTCACCTATGCCTCCAGATAGTTAAAGCCTCATGAGAAGAACTACTTAACACATGATATATAATTGGTGGTCATTGTCTTTGCAATGAAGATATGAGATCATTACCTATATGGAGAGAAGTGTTACATCTATACTGATCATAAGAGTTTGAAGTATCTTCCTACATAGTGGAATTTGAATTTAAGGCAGATAAGATGGTTAGAGTTGATAAAGAATTACGAATGTGTGATTGATTATCATTCAGGTAAGGCCAATGTGGTGGCCGATGTGCTCAGTAGGAAAACTGTGGCAAAGTTGCACATCCAACTAACCTTAAGTCAAAAGATTAGAGATGCAAAGAAGTTTGATGGCAAACTAGTGGAATTGGTCATTTTGGTCTCCAAGAGGGAGAGACCGAATCTCTCAATCGATCCATATGGTAGTTTACACTACCAAGGCAGGTTATGTGTACTAGATGTCTTTGAGTTGAGATAAAGGATTATGAAGGAGGCCCATAAGATGAGATTTGCAATACACCCAAGCAGTAACAAGATGTATTAGAACTTGAAAAGGTGTATTAGTGGTCAGGGATGAATAAAGACATCACATAGTTCACGACTAAATGTCTTACATGTCAACAGGTAAAGGCTGAATATCAGATACCTTCAGGGTTATTACAATAGATCACAATTCCAGAATGGAAATGAGAGAGAATCACTATGAATTTTGTGATTGGATTTCCGTTGACATCAAGAAAGTACGACGCCATATCGGTGATTATGGATAGGTTAATGAAGTCGGCTCACTTCTTACCTATTCAGAGAGACTCTCCTTTGAACCGATTAGTATAGTTATATGTGAATAAGATAGTGCATCTTAATGGAGTTCCAGTCTCCAACATTTTGAATCAAGATCAACGGTTCATATATCAGTTTTGGGGTAGTTTACAGTGAGCTTTGGGTACCAAGCTCAACTTCAACATGACTTTTATCCACAGACAT
The DNA here is from genome assembly GCA_023653625.1 of Triadica sebifera. Lineage (NCBI taxonomy): Eukaryota > Viridiplantae > Streptophyta > Magnoliopsida > Malpighiales > Euphorbiaceae > Triadica > Triadica sebifera. The sequence continues at coordinate 8,328,501 of CM042898.1, read as the reverse complement.
ATGGTTAGCCGAAGAGAGTTATTCAGATCTTGAAAGACATGATAAGGTGTTGTGTGATCGCATTTGAGGGAAGTTGGGATAGATGTATACCATTAATGGAGTTTGCCTACAACAATTGTTACCAATCCAACATTCAGATGACTCCATATGAGGCATTTTACGATAGAAAATGTCAGACACCATTGTATTAGGCTGAATATCGGGTTTTACTACACAGCCGTGATAAGGTTCTTCATGGCCATAAAGAGTTGTTTCATAACCGTGAAGGAGAAGCTCACACTCGTGAAAGAGGAGTTACAGTCGTGAAGCCTGGGCAGACAAAGCAGGTGAACCAGTCACATTTTTCTCTTTACCATTCCCTTTAAATCCGCTCTCATACCCCTAAAACCAACCTAACACACCATATCTTCATCTCCTTCACCTTCAGAAACTTTCTTCCTCTATGTGTGAATCTGGAAAAGCTAAGTTTTTAGGGAGTAAAGTGAGAAAGGAGAGTAAGAAAGGAAGTTTGTGAGCTTGAGGGTAAAAATTAGATTTTTTAGTTTATGGGTATTGGTCATTTTCCAAAGACTAAGAAAATATTTTTCATCTTGCTAGGATTTTGAGAGAGAGCTAAAAGTTCATCTCAAGGGAGAGGACAAGCTTAAAGAGACCAAGCTTTAGTAAACCTTCATTCTATGTATAAGGTTTATACATAATAACATTTAAGGTAATTACCTTAAGTTTTTTATATTATTTGCTTTAAATGTATGATTTAAATAATAAATGAGTAGATAAATGGTGAAATGCAGGGTTAATATGCATGATGGAAATTTTTATGTATATGGTTAAATTGACATGTTTGAGGAACAATTTTGAGTAAGATTGATGATTAGTGATGATATGGTTGTGGTAAAAAGCTTGAACGCAAGTTGGAATATTGATAGGGCGGTTGACATTGGTCAACCATAGAGAGTATTGCATGTGAAAATGGCATGAAGTTATGATGCTTTGTTTTTCTAGAAAAATTTTCAGATTTACGGTCGTGAAGGATGGGTTCACGTGCGTGAATGTTGTGAAAAATATTTTTCTTGTTGAAGGAGACCCATTCACGAGCAATTTTACTGTTTGGTTCACGTCCGTTAATGGGTGATCACGACCATGAAAATATTCTAATTCACAGGTTGAATCACTACTTGTTTCATGGAATGACTACCTGTGAAGTAGTACTTTATGGTCGTGAATGATTATTCACTAGCATGAAACTGTTAATGATGAAAATTTTATATATTTGTTTTTGGATCGAAATTGATTTGTTATGAGACGGTAGGTCTCAGTTGCATGCTTGTAGCATGGTATGAAAATATGTGTTGTGAAAATGATCGTGGAAATCATGAGATTTATATAAAATATGGTAATGGATAATATGAATATACACGTAGTGATATTGTAAGCTCAATACTCTGACTAGGACTAGAGCTAGGATAGATGGCATGTTATTGAGGGGAGTTTGGTACCGAGTGACCTATGTTGGTCATATATTTGAAGGTCCAAAGGTTAGCGAGTAGAGCGCCTTGATGACTTATATATTTGAAGGCCCAAAGATTAGCAGACAGAGCACATCGATGGGTTATATATTCGAAAGTCCAGAGGTTAACGGACAGAGTATCTCGGTGAATTATATATTTGAAAGCCCTGAAATTAGCAGATAGAGTACCTTGGTGGGTTATATATTTGAAGGCTCAGAGGTTAGCAAGTAGAGTTTTCTTAGTGAATTAAGTTACCCATATCTATTTTAGTCTAGTCATGATTAAAATGAGCAAAAGTAAGATAATTAATAAATTTTATGTGTGATAAACACGTGTATGATACTGAGAGATTACTTGAGATGCCATATGGTGTTGTGTATTATAGTTATATAATTCTGATGGCATGTCATATTGTTAAACCTTGAGGGGTATTTTCCGTCATTTTGATGATAACAAATAAAATAACAATATTGTATTTAACATACTTGTTTTCTAAGTCTATTAAACAGGACATGAAATAAAATAGCAAGAATGGAGATTGGAAGAATAATCCTTGAAAGACAAAATTAAGAAAGTAGCATGTTCACGCCCGTGACTCTATGTGTCATGCCCGTGAAAGAGCTAACCGTTACCAAAACCAACATTTGAAGTTCACGACCATGAAGGAAGAACAAACCGTGAAATGGACATTTGAGTCACGCTTGTGAATTAAAATGTCATGCCCGTGAATGTTCATGGCATTTTCATCCAGAGAGTTTCACGACCAAAGTCACCACTTGGATCACGGCTGGGAAGTTTGTTACGCCCGTGATCCAATGTTTCAAAACATTCCAGAGAGCTTCACAACCAAGGTCACCACTTCAGTCACGGCTTGGGAAGAAATGTCACGCCCGTGACAAACATAGTCACGCCCGTGAATGATGAAAGAGAAAAATGTTAGGCGCGATTATTTGGTTAGTACAACAGCTAGTTTCATATTTAATGCACCCCAACGGCTATAATCAGCCATGAGAGTATAAATGGAAGTCATTTATACATTCAGGACAAGAGGATAGCATATACTTTGAATCAAAATCTTATTACAATCTATTTGTACATTCATTACTTTGAGAACCAATATCTATTCTCTGTAAAAATCTTTTTGCTCTTCATTTATTGAGCAATTAAGATTTGTGAGTGTTTCTCTCTGTAATCATTACTCAAGTGAGCTTTGGATATTTTTGGGTTAAGAGTAGAACACTTGTAAGGGTTAGTTGTGTGAGCCTCTAAAACACAAATTAAAAGGTTGTTTGTGTGAGCCTGTAAAAACACAAAGTGAAGGTTGTTTGTGTGAGCCTGTAAAAACACAAAGAGAAGATTGTTTGTGTGAGCCTGTAAAACACAAGGAATTGGTTATTGTGTGAGCCATTAAAACACAAAGGATTTCTGGGTTAGGTGTGAGCCATTGTGAGAAATACCATAGTTGATAGTGAGCTTGTAAAATTCCATTGTAACACTTAGTATGTTAGTGAAACTCCCAATTGCGATTGGAGAGAGGAGTAGGGTTTGTTAACACCCGAACCTCTATAAAATCCTTGTGTCAAATTTCTCTATTCCTCCTATAATTAACTTTTTATTTCCTCACCTTAAAGTTTAATTTTTGAAACTCCAATTCAACCCCCCTTGTTGGCTTAATATCTGGGCTACACATATAGTATACGAGCTAGTACATGTGTGAACTCTAAGGTAAGTCGTCATAGTAGCTCAATAAGTATATCATGCATATTATTTTATATGTTGTATGTTTTCTGCGTTTTTATGTACCAATAGGCACGAGTTGTTTAACATATGAACTTCCATGTACATATTTGGAGCTTAAGGGAGGACCGACAGAGAAGGACGCCTAGTGAATCAAAGTAGATGATATACAATCGGGGTGAATGATATACTGTTGTATCTTATTTTGGTTGTTTTTGTTATGAATTGGGTAGTTATAGTTCTATATATTGTATTTTCAGAAATATGTAGTTTTATAACTACTCATTTTGTAAAACCTTGGAATTGTGTATGCCCGTATGATTTGTAATTAAAGTTTATTTATTTTGAGTTTGGTTTCATGATTTTAAGAATATTTTTATTTTGTAAAGTTATCATGGTTATGATGCATGAAAATTTTAAAGTTTATGATGTTGTAACTCATGTGTATTGTAGCATCTTTTGGTATAATTAAATTTAGCTTTAGTTATATTGAAGGGTGTTACATATATATTTTTTACTACAATAATTTATTTCATGCTAAATATTATTTAATAAAATTTACTTTCATTGAATAATTTATTTTAAAACATAGAATTTTCTTAAATACTAAATATATAAACTTTACTATTTTTTGTCGATATATGCTTACTCTTTCCCTTTATTTGTCACCAACACCTATTCGATAATGTGCCTGAATATCAATTAATTTTCAATTACTAAAATATTATTAATTTTGACAGTAATTAAATCTACCAATTTTAAATTCTTTCATCACTCATGTTTATCGATATTTTTATATCATTATTTATTTTATACAATATTCTAAATTTCAATATATTGACCCGTATTATGACGCCACCAATATATTTTCTAATATCCTCAATTATTTTTTTCTTGCATTTTCCTTTATTATTACACCTCCAAAAATTCCAATTAAATTAAATTCTCTATTTCTCTGATTTTCTCTTCATATAAATTTACTTAATTAATCTTTATCCATAATTAACTTTCTTTCTTCTAAATTTGCTGCATATTTCATCCAATAATTTCTCTTTAATTTACCAAAAATTCCAAAAATTTTGAAATAAATTCTAAAATCCGTACACTTTATATTTCCTAAATTTCAATTATTAATTTCACTTAATAAAGTCCAAAAATTTCCAAATAATATATTAATAAATTTTCCTAAATTCCATATCTCAAATGACATTATCTCCTCAAATTAAATATACTAATATTCTTAAAATAGTTTTTTCTTCGAAATAGTCTTTCCGATTTTATAAAACAACCACCGATTTAAAAATTATATTTTTGATATTTTCTAAATCATGCATGTAAAAATTCATTCGAATTCTTATTTTAAGATTCTCAATTTTAAAAATTTTAGAATTCAATTGCAATGTCATTGATACCATTACAATTATGAACACATATCTCTAACTCTCAGTTAGAAAATCGGACCATAAACTCACACCGATGATCGTATTTCTATAAATCGGATTCCTTAATTTAAAAATCTCTCCATTTAACTTCACTGATGACCTTAAAATATTATTTTATATATTTTTGGTATACTTAACTCGAATTCTTATAGTTGGATGAAAACTTTGTATTCCAACCCAGTCTGTTGCTTTGATTTTACGTGTATAGCATGAAATCACAACGTTTCATCAAATCAACTAAATATTTATATTAAGCATCATATTATCATATTAAAGTAAATATTTCACATTTATATCTTCGTAGTTAGACTCTATTGTAATGCTCTTATTCCGCACGGTACAAACAACCATGGAACTCGCATATAACGGTTATATCATAAATTGCGGATGTGACATATGTAATGAAAAATTAACGATTATATTTATTATATTGACTGGCATAACATGACAGTGAATTATTGGACACAAACAAGAAAAAAAACATTATAATACAAGATATTAGGAAAAAGGCAATAGAAATTATAAAATTCAATATGTGATGATATATACAGACATATATGACATGAGCTTATAAATGAGTCTAGACTAAAATATACTAGAGTTATTGACATACCAATAAGGTTATATGGATATAGACAAATTATCCAACTCAGTTAGAATATACAATTAAATCCGTCTTGGTCAAAACATACGGATATAAATATACTTAACATCTATATATATGAAAGTCTTTTTCATATGATTATCCCTTGTATCTCCTTATAATCAGGTATAGGTAGTCAATTTATAAGTACAACATGTAAGCAACTTGAAATGCATTTGATTATGTTAATGTGACAATTTGTTATGTGATATATATATATATATATATATATATATATATATATATATTATTTATAAGGAAATATATTTGAATTATACAAAAGAATTTAAAATAATTAGACTATTTTTATAAAACTTGCACCACTGAACTAAAATTCAATACGAGAGTTATTTTTCTCTTATGCATGTATTAGTGCAAAAGGCAGAGAGTTGCTTGTTGATTGAGAGAGCTGCTAGAGCAGTGGATCCCATTTATGGATCAGAGGAGCAACAACAACAACCTAGATATGGTTGATTTCATTTTGTGTTACTTATATATATATATATATATATATATATATATATTAGAGCTGGAAATTTTGGACACGACACAATTAAACGACACGAAACGACACAGACTTAATCGTATATGGATATGAGATAAACGGATATGGGTCATAACCATGTCAACACGATTGCGACATGAGAAAAATCGTGTCATAAACAGATTTTACCTGTCTAACCTGTTAAGACACGATTAGACACGATTAAAAATATATTATTTTATTAATTATAAAGATATAACTAATTATTTTAGTCTTACTCAAAATTCAAATATATATTATAATATTATAAATATATATAATACATATTTATATGTGAATGAATGAATTAAATTGATTCAATTGAACTTATATATATTTAATTGGAGTTTAATTAATTAAATTAAAGTTTAATTAATTAAATTAAAATTATTAATTAAATATAAATTGATTAAATTAAATTTTTAATTTAATATTCGTGTCTATTCGTATATAATCGTATCGTGTCGTGTTAAATAAAATCGTGTATAATCGTATCGTGTTGTATAAAATGTATACGTTTAGACATATTAAGTAGATCGTGTCATGTCGTATAATTTATACATGTTTAGTTAATCGTGTCTAATCGTATCGTGTCGTGTTAACACGGATTTTAACCGTATCGTGTTCGTGTTTTAAATTTTTGACACGATTAGTTAATCGTGTTGTATTCTTGTTTGGTATAATCGTGTCATATCCGATTAAGATACAACACGACACGAATTGTCAGTCCTAATATATATGATGATATTATACAAATATGGTTAACAAGTAGACAAAAGAATTTTCTTTTGTATTTTATAATTTTTATACAAGTTTGATATAACAAATAAGTAGTAGCATCAATTTACCTGATTGGTATACAGAAGGGTAAGGAGATGTTACAATTTTTTAAATTATAAAATAGTTTTTAGAAAACTCAATAGTAAAATACTGAAACTAGTCTTTAAGTTTTAAAAAGTTAAAAATTAAATGTATAAAATGATACCGAAGGCATCCTAAAATTGTGCTTATTTTGATTTATAAGTTTTAGAAAAAAATAAAAAATATAAATATAAATTATTTTCTTGCTATTAGATTGTTGTTAGCACATAATAATAATACTTTTAATAAAAAAATTTGAGAAATTAAAAAAAACTATTTATTTGATGTAATTCTTGTATAGTTTTATACAACACTATTTATGTTGACAATGGTTAATATTTCGTTTTAAAAAGAATGAAAAAGAAAAATTATATCTAAAAAAAGTGCTTATATATATATATACAATATATTTACTATAAATTCAATTTTTTTTATTAATTTTTAATTCCTAAATAGGATAATATGTAATGTATTCCAGATTTCCTTTGTGCTTCTAGAATTCCTTTATAATATTATTTTTTATGGTGTGTATTTATGCCAATAACTTTTATATTTATTATTAATCAATAATTACTTCGAATATTAACTTAAAATTCTATTATCAATTTATTTCTCTTTATAAAGTAAAATGATAACTCTATAGTTTTTTAACTATATATTTTTTTTCATGAGGTTGCATCATATATTTTACTTTTGCTATACTTTTATATTATTTACTCTATTTATTTTTTTAATTTTTGACTTTTAATTTTTTTTTTCCAAATGTAACATGAGAGCTGCATACTAATATATTAATAAAAGTGTGATAATTTTTTTAGATTTACTAAAGTAAAATACATCAAAAGTGTAATTATTAACAATTTTGATCATGACATTCTGTCGGAATTACTAGGTCCCATAGTTAAGTGTCATGTTAAATTTTCATATATCTTTGTGGAAAAATATATAGAAAAGCTTAATTATGAACTTTTCAAATGTTTTGGATTTAACTGCAAATAAAAAAATATTAGAGATGAAATTATAAATTAACTTATACATTGGCCTTTTAAGTTATCTTTAAATTTCATTTATTTAGTTTAGCAGTGAAAATGAGCTAGTAGCAGCCAATTGTAGTAGTGAAAAGTTTATAATTGATTTTAAATAATTTGATAATTCAACTTTTAAAAATTAATTATAATTTATAAAATAATTATTAATAATTATATTTTGTCATATATATATATATATTAATTTTTTATTTATTCATAATTTATATTATATATAATATAAAAAATAATTAATTAAAGATAAAAATGTAATAAAAATATAAAATTTTAAATAATAAAAATTATTATAAATTGATCTAATGTATAAATAAAAAAATTATTTTATGTATCAAATTTTTAAAAATTAGTTTTTGATATAAAAAGCTAAAATTTACAGCTTTTCATTAAAAAAAAAAGGTCAATGTTTAATATAAATTATAAAAATTGATTGGTTGAAATTTTTGATAACTGGTTTTTAGTCCTATTTAACCTAACATATGACTCAATTTATGGTTTGTTAAATAGTTAAAAACTGAATAATTCAAATATCTAATTAAGTTTTTAATTTTTTAAACCGTTTGATGGACGAAAGCCGAACCAGACCGGCAAGTAATCAATTTTTATTTTTTTAATAAAAATCATTTAGTCAATTTGTACATTCTTCCACCGGTAATATCGCTGTTCATATTTTATGCACACAAGATGCGATGGCCATATTTTCTCAATTGATGGGGAAAGTGAAACAAGGCAAAACGCGCGGATGACGGATAGGGTGGCGGCGTGCCGCACGAGGATTGGCCGGTTCTCGGTTTCATAAATTATTATCTATATAACATAAATAAATAAAGGAAACGGATTTTCATAAAAGTACGCCCAATCCAATACTTCAATTTTGTACTTCACCTAATTCGCAATCTCTTTTGATAACTTTCTGCTTCGAAATAACATAAAACAATATCCCCAATCTTTTTTGACCTTTAACGGAACCGCCATTTTCCTCCAGGGAAAGGTTTCTTTTCTCCTCTTGGAAAATTTTCAGGTGCAGTTCTAAATTTTTCAACTTTTATATTCTTTATTTCTAAATTTCTAATTCAAATTAATGGGGTTCTTTACTTGATCATGCGCCTTCTTTTATTGGATTCAAATTTAATATTTCAGGGGGTTGGAGGAATTTAATTTTTCGGATTTGATTTGTCTAATTTCTCTTTTTTCTTTTGGAATTAATGGCGGTTTTATTGATAAGAAAATCTAATTTAGATAATTGAGCTTTCTTTTTGTTTGTTCTCAAATGAAAATTCGTACGAATTGCGCTGCTATACCTCTTTGGAACTTTTGATGGACCCATATGATTTTTTTTTTATTTGTATTTTAGAGGTACTTCTGTCATGTTGGGTTTTTGTATGATGAATTCAAAATCTATTTGCTCTTGATTGTGTTTATTTTGCAGGTTTCGTCGAGTTACTTTTAAATTGAGAAAATTTTTATGCCTATATGACCAAGTTTGATTGCAGTTGCTTTCAGATAATATCTTAATGGAAATGTATGATCAAGATCCTGATGTTGTTAGATGGGGACTGAATACCCTAATAGACGTTTGTGCACTTCCTCGTTCTGGTTCATGTAACAGCGTTACTCGTTATGGCACTAATGAAGGTCGAGTTGGTTATGTTATAGAAGGTTATTCTGAACCTGTACATACAGATAATGTAGAAAATGATGCGGTTATTGCACATGCTCTTCAAGAGGAATTATCACGGGTTGCTACGGCAGAATCATCTGGGTTTCACAATCCTGTTCAAGAATCGATTCTTGCACAGAACTGGCTTGGCTCTTCTGGAAGATGTAATGGCGCTGGTAGTGTGAAGTTTTCAGTTTCTGTCTAATTCATTGCTTATTTGATGGCTTTTGTTTCTCTGCATTTATTAAAATAGTATGTATTGTTTGTAGAGCATGAGAATGATGAATGCGGCAAAAAGGAGGCTGATAATTCTAGCAAGTATAAAAGTGAAGAGTGTGATGAAATACTAATCTCCTTTTCATCTCCTGACACTGGAGAGGAATCCTTTAGAATGCAAAAGTCAATACAATCCTTAGATATAGCAGATGAGTCTTCTCTTGATGGTGAAGTGGGCAAGAGGCTAAATCAGATGATTCCTGTTCCTGTAAGTAATAGTTGCAAGTTGCATCTTATTTTCTTTCAAGATGAATTTTTTTTAACTATATTGTTTCAAAAAAAATGATGATATACAAAAAAAGGGTGGGATTGAAGGACCTCGGATTTAAAGCATAAGGGTTGTTGGATTTAAAGCAGCTTAGGCAATGTGAAAAATAAGAACTTGGTGTTCTACAAAGTCCATTGGCTGCAGAAAAGGTTTACCAAATTTTCAAAGAATTCATCACATACATGCAACATTTGACAATTTGCTGTATTGAAAGCATAATGATTTCATGTGCTTAAAGACATTACTTCTGTTTGCCATGAAGATGGCATTTCCTTCTAGTGCTCTTCTGCATACATACTGTATTTGATTTTCTTAGTTCCCAAATATGTGAATCTAACAGAAAAAGTGTGGAAGCATATTTGTAATTTGGTAATTTGTCATTGATCAAAATTGTTGAACAATTGAAGGAATTATCTTAACCAAATTCAGTTTCTTCTGCAGCATGTCCCTAAAATTAATGGAGAAATACCATCAGAAGATGAAGAGATTTCAGATCATCAAAGGCTGTTAGAAAGGTTTTATTTCTATTCTTCCTTTTAATGCTATCTATTTTCATGTAAGGAACTATTAGCAATTGAGAAGTGTCATGACGATAGGAGGCCTAAGTAATTTTCCTTATTCCACCACTTATTGCAGTTGACTAGGACAGGAAAAAATCAGACTAGGTGTAAGGTATAAAGTACCATTAGTGCAGCTCCAATTACATTGTCATGAATACTGTTGATTGCTAGATGGATTTATTTGGCTCTTGATAGTTAACAATTTTTGGAGCAAAGCTTTCGGAATTGAAAATCCAAGGCACAGCGTTTGTTTCGTTTTCTTCTATGTTTCAAATTTTCAGAATAATTTAATAAAATATGTTAATTATAATTTTTATTTTTAATATTTTTCCTTTTTTCCCTGCTGAGAAGTATATCTTTTTTAAGATTATTGTATGTGATTTGTTGAATGTAGTATTGCAATTTCAGTTATTAAGCCTCAATATTTGACATTAAGTTGAAGTTTACATTTTGGTCCTATTGTAGCCTTTAAGTATCATATGTTGGTTTTAGGTTGAAGCTATATGATTTGGTTGAGAATAAGGTTGAAGGAGATGGAAATTGTCAGGTTGGTTCCTTCTAAAGTTTAGAGATGTACAATATATTTTTTTCTGTTATTCGTCCATGTTATCAGCCAAATTGATGTATCACCTTTTTCATATTTTCCAGTTTCGTGCCTTATCAGATCAGCTTTATCGTTCTCCTGAGCACCATAAAGTTGTGAGAGAACGTGTTATCTTTCAGGTTGGTTGGCACAAACATGTCTGCTTAGGTGTAAATGAATTTGTTTCTTCCTGATGCCAGGACCTATAAATGCACATGTACTTGACATGCTTATTTTTGTTCTTTTGAACATGTTGATATCATCAGCTAAAATCTCAACCAGAGAAATATGATGGTTACGTTCCCATGGCTTATAGTGACTATCTGAAGAAAATGAGCAAGTTTGTTACTGTCCTCTAATTTTTTTCTGCACCTATATATAGATGTATACAAAAGTAGATTCTTACTTGCACTTCCTCTTTTTTATTTTTTTGGTTAATAAGGACTGGTGAATGGGGTGATCATGTCACTTTGGAAGCTGCAGCAGATTCGGTATGAGCAACAACTTAATATTTCTATATTTCCTCTTCATTTTCTTGGGTGCCCCCTCCTAATTTTGATATAGTTAACTGGCTATTTTATCACATAGCAGCATAACCTATATTGAAGAAAATGCTGTTTCACAACTGATTTTAGAATCACATGCTTACCTAAACTTACATATTGCATAATGGCAGTTTCTAATGTTTATCTTAAGCTCGTTCTAAGTTGAAGAACAGCCATTCTATTTTATAATTCGATTTTAAGCTCCATTTATTTGTTAAAATGTGACTGAGTTTTGATCACATATGAATTGGCTTTTATGGGTCATTGCATGCTGTTTCAATAATAACAATTCTTACACAATAACAAGCTGCTTGATGGCCCTTTTCTTATAATTACAATAATATAAAAAATGTGAACAGCTCTTCAGCAATAGCCATTGCTCAAGAAAAATTTAAGAAGGAAGAGGAGAGTAATGGAAAGCGGACGGAGAGAAACAGATTGTGTGCCCATTTTGCTAAGGCAGAACTGAATTCATATCTTATTTTTCCCTTCCCTTGCTAAAACCCCCACTTTTCTTTGGCTTATTTTAAAGCAATGGGATTTTTGAAACTATTATCTGGGTGTTAACTCCAAGTTGCCTTAGCTTGTTATCTCCAACTCGTTGGTCAATATGCCTATTTAAATTCCCAGACACATTGATCTATTAGTAGTATCTTGGGCTGTGGAGTATTTAGGGGTTAAATAGTGGGCGACCTTGAAGCTGAACTCTTTTATTTGAAGTGTATTAATACTCATAGATTAATTGAAGTACTTTATACTCGGTTTGATCGCTCACTAGAAAACAAGAAACTGTACTTTTTCTTTTTCATCTGTAGGCAGGCTATCTAACACAATAAGCTTGGATCCTTGGTTTATTTGCTTTTCTTTTCTTTAATAAATTGATAATTAGTGCATGTTGTATAATTGCAGTATGGTGTTAAGATATTTGTGCTTACGTCATTTAAGGATACATGCTACATTGAGATCCTTCCGGACATTATAAAATCTGAACGAGGTAAGAATTTGAAAAGCGATTTATTTCTGTTCTGAACCTGTAGACATTCATATGAATCTATGAAACACATAAAATGACCTTTCTTTGTTATTTTGAAGCAATGTATGGAAATTTTACATAATTTGATACTTGTAGTAAAAATGTTTTTGAAAACCTGGTTAGGCAATAAGGTTATGTTTATGTCCAGATGTATGCTAGTGGAGATCTTCAGTTTCCTAGGCAGTTAAATCCTTAGAGATGACATGTATGTCGACATGATATTAAATGAATAGGGAGTGAATACATGCATCTTTCTCCCTGACCACATGTAGACATTGTATCACAAGGGCTTTAGTTATAATTATACAGCAGTCTTGCATGCGCTCTTATTGAACTCCGTTGTGGAAGAAAAAGGAAAAATTGGAATAGCCAAATGTATTTAATTTAAATGTTTTTCATGTCTGCTTGTTGAGAGCTGTCGAGTGGAGTTCCAGAATATGATTTAATGCTATTTCAGTTATACTGAAGAAAATGAGTAAAGAGTTCTGGTGTTTTCAGAAAAATTGAAGAATATTTTACTGAACAATCTAGGCTGATTAGTTAGATGGTGTCTGGCTTTGCCTTGTTTATTTAGTAATTCTTCTGGCAGAATCAAAATATTATCAATATGGATGAATTGTTTCCTGAGCTCTCTTTTTTCTTAGCCTTATATTATGCTGTAATCTTTGAGATGCTGAGGTGATATTTGTGGTATTTTTTGTGGGCAGTAATTTTCTTGAGCTTTTGGGCAGAGGTGCATTATAATTCAATTTATCCTGAAGGAGGTAACTATTTATTCTTGTTTAATTGAGCTGGAAAAATCATATAGTAAATTTTTGAAAATGTATTTTTCCTGGCTTCTATTAAATCTTAAGTTTTATTGTGTGGTTGGAAGAAAATAAATTACTTGCTTTATGATTGGAATATAAGCTTAAAAAGAACTTAGTGCATAATATATTTGAATCTGGAAAAGAGAGTGTGAAAAGAGAAAAAAAAAGACTCCTACTGCCTTCTCTTGTGCATTCTTGTGCGTTATTATTATTTTTTTTATGTTTTTATTTATATGCATTACTGTTTTGATAAATTCTATGGTTCTGTATATCTTGTTGTTCTTTCTTATTTACCATTTGTTATTTATCTTCTTGGGCATTCAGAGCTACCTTTGTATGAGAATAAGAAAAAGAAGAAATGGTGGATATTTGGAAACTAACATTGGAACGCAACTCTCTTGTGGACATAATCATAGCTTTTATAGCTTTTCTTTGGTGGAAACTTATTTTTTTATGCATTGTGCAATTTAATGGGGGGGAGAAAAGATGGGGTAGATTATTTGCCTTTAAATATCTTCTTTTTTTTTTTTTTCCCTCTGATTTTTAACATCAATTTTCCCATGTACGTATTTGATTTTTAGATTAATTGATGTAATTATTTATTTTCCTTTCATATTTGCTTTCTGTACATAGCTCCTTGGGGCTGAGACAGATAATTCTTTGATTTGTAATATAGAATTGGTTGATTTAGGATTGCGTTTCATATGACTCACATTTTCCATTTAAATTTTATTTAAATAGTTATATTAGTTTAATTCTTATCATTTTTTTTCGATTAATAAATAAACGCTCTCTGTTCTTCTAGATTGATTTTTAACCTATTAATTCAAACATTTCATTTTAATAATCTTAATATTCACAAATAAATAGCATCAGGAAATGAATTATAACATAAAGAGCTGACCTATCTCTTATAAGAAATAAAAATTAATAGCTGAGACATTTTAAAAAATATCAAGAATTTGTTTTTTAAGAGAGAATTTTCGCACGATGAGAACAATTCCCAATTTGTGATGTGAACAGAAAAATCAAAGTTATCATAAAATTTAATTAACCACTAAATAAAATTATGGTCAAATCAATTTTTGGATAGAGTAAATAGTAAACGGAAGATGGCATCTGATCACTGAATTGGGTGAAAATTTAACGTCTCTATAGTCTTGTTACTGACTCAGCTGTGTTGGCGTTCAAAAAATTAGTAATTCTTCTACTAATTAAAAGGCTGCCCCGACGTCTCACTAGTCAATTGTATTTACGCGTCTGCATTTATGTCCAATTAAAAATTCGTATGCATTCTTCTATTTCCGTTCGAACTATTACTTTAATTCACATTTTACGAGATCAAATAGCAAATTGACATTTGCTAATAGACGGTTCAAGGTCAAGGAATATGCAGTTGATCTTAACAATTTCACTGGCTAACTCATTAATTCACAACAAGAATCTGTTGGGTCCACAAATAATGCCAACATTTCATTCCCGGATCCTCATTTAACTAAATTTATATAATTAATCTTTTTCCTCATTTTCCCTTATTTCGAGGCCTTATTTATTCTTTCATTATTTTTGGTCCCAATTTAACATCACAATTTTCCTTTTTATTCAACTTACCACTCCACTTTGACTTACTAACACACGATTATCTCCCTTTTTTTCCCGTCACAATCTTAATTCAAAGGTCCATTATAATACATACATATTCCTTTCGGCCAAAATGGGTTCAATTACTCCAATTTCTAATTTAAGCTCATCTTAACATAATTAATCCAAACAAAAAAAATTAACTTAATCATATTTAGTCTCTTTGACCCTATTTCAATTGTGATCTTGGTCAACTTCCCTCATAATCTTTCTTACAATTTTAAGTTCAATTTAGCTTTCCTAACACTTGAACCTTCACATATGCTCACGGGTTTCACCAATTTTTTTAACAATCCATGATATTTAACTTGGTCCTTCTCTCGCTCACCATTCATTTTATCCTAATAACTTCAATTATCACAATAATCACACAACCACATCATAATACCCTTAATTATGGTTTCCATAATGAAAGACATAAGAAATCAAAAATTATGGTTTCTATAATGAAAGACATAAGGAATCAAAATGCATGGAAAGGAAACGGAAAATTGACAAGAATTAGGAAAATAAGAGCCTAAAGCTCTCGGTCACAATAGAAATAAAGGGAAAAACCCAACCTTTTGTAAAATTCTTTTTAAAACCGTGAGCTCTCTTGCTTCCTTCAGCTTTCTCCAACTCTCAATCCTACATGCAAGATACGAATTTGCTCTTCTCAAGCCTCAAGAACCACAAGCATCACCTCCTAGTCCCCTGGATCTCCTTGCCCGAGCCTAGCAAAGAACTTTCTTAGCCAAATATGACACGGCCTCTCTTGATTTTTAACAAAGTGTTCTTCAACCTCTTCACACCACAATATTGGCATGCAACCTTTTCTTCACCTCAAAAAAGATTTAGCCAAACCCAAACCTCGTCACACACACTTCGGACTCATATGGGTTTGTGGGGAATAAAGTGATCTTCCAATCTCTGTAGTCAAGTGGTATTTGGGAGGTAGGAATTCAGCGGAAAATTTGAGAAAACTTGAAGATGGAAGTGGAATAAGGCTCGGGTATGGTTAAAAACAAACCTTCCTCTCAATATTTCAGTCCTTTCTAACACTTCAAGATTTCTATGGATTCCTACGTGTTTAGAAGATGAGAAATGAAGGAAAGCAAGAAGATCCCATTCGGTTTGAGAGGGAAGTGTTGGTCAAACTACACTTGCATCAGAAATAAATGACAATAAAGATGGACGGTACATCTTTTGTTGATAAAATATTTGGTAGATAAGATGGTGGGTGAAGATTAATCTTGACCATCCATTTGGTGGGTGGGGATTAATCTTGACCATCCATTTGGTAGGTAAGACGGTAGGTGAGAAATGATCTCAACCATTCATCAAAGTATGTGAGAATTAATTTTGGTTGTCCATTGAGGAAGTGTAAGCCTATATATAGCCTTAGGAATTCATTTGTAAGACATTTCATCCAAAAGTGAGAGAGAAACTTTAGTGAGAGGTTGTGAGTTGTGAGTGTTTGTAAACACTTTGTAAATTTCTCTTCCTTTAGTAAAAGATTTGCAGCAGTTCGGAGACGTAAGAATAATTGGCCGAACTCCGTTATCAACTTGTGTGTCTTATTCTTCTGCATTTTCTTTGTTTTCTCATAAATCTGATTATAGAAAAATTGGCGTTATTTTCCAACAACTGGTACAGAGCTTTGGTTGCATTTTTCTGTCTTTTTCTTGAGCGATTACTATTTACATGAATAGTGAATTTTGTGAATAGTGAATTTTGGTCAGTTATACCAAATTATCCACGGAGGTATTCTAATATACGGTGGTTCGCAAGAATTGTCATAAACGATCCAAAGCAAGTCAGATTTGAGTGGAAGCGATGGCTCCAGACGAAGAAAATGTGAAAATTGAGAAGTTCGATGTAGCGAACTTTGGCTTTTGGAAAATGCAAATCGAAGATTATTTGTATCAAAGAAATCTGTATCAACCTCTCTCAGGGAAGAAACCAGAGGCTATGAAGGAAGAAGACTGGAGTCTTCTCGACAGACAAGCTCTCGGAGTTATCCGATTGACGTTATCCCGCAATGTTGCTTTCAGCATAGCAAAGAAAAAGACCACGATAGGTCTTATGACGACTCTCTCTAGTATGTATGAGAAGCCTTCAGCCTCAAACAAAGTGCACCTCATGAGGCACTTATTCAACTTGTGAATGACAAAAGGCGCATCAGTAGCTCAACATCTCAATGAACAACCCAATTGAGTTCAGTTGGAATTGAATTTGATGAAGAAGTACTTTTGTCTTCTCTATCAGAAAGCTGGAATGCTCCTGTCACGGCTGTGAGTAGCTCTTCGGGAAGCACTAAGTTGAAATTTGATGATGTTCGTGATTTGGTTCTCAGTAAAGAGATCTGACTGAGAAAGTCAGATGAATCATCAACTTCTTCAGTTTTGCATACAGAGTCAAGAGGAAGAAATTCAACCAGAGGCAATGGACGAGGTAAGTCAAACTACCGAGATAAATCAAAGGACAAGAGGTCCAAATCTAGGAATCCCATTAATTCCCATTGTTCGAAAGCTGTCAAATGTTGGAATTGTGGGAAGACTGGGCACTACAAAAATCAGTGCAAGAGTGCACCGAAGAACCAGGAAGCAAAGGTAGAGGCAAATGTTGCTTCCACCTCTGGAGGCAATGACGCATTGATATGCTCTTTGGAAAGCAAAAAAGAGTCTTGAGTGTTAGACTCTGGAGCATCGTTCCATGCTACTTCACAGAAAGAATTCTTTGAAGGTATGTCCCTGAAAAACTTGGAAAGGTATATCTTGGTGATGATCAACATTGTGTTATTATTGGCAAAGGTGTAGTAAAGACTAAGTTGAACGGATCTGTTTGGGAGCTAAAGGATGTCAGACATATTTCTGACTTGAAAAAGAACTTAATCTCAGTAGAGCAGTTGGCTAGCGAAGGCTACACTACGATCTTCCATGGTGATAATTGGAAGATTTCAAATGGAGCAATGACGATTGCTCGAGGCAAAAAGAATGACACTTTTTACATGACAGCAGGAGCACGATGTTCAATCATAGTTGCAGCTAACAATGAAAATCTCAATCTATGGCACCAGAGACTAGGCCATATGAGTGAAAAATGAATGAAGATTATGCATTCGAAGGGGAAACTTCTAGGTCTACAGTCAGTAGAGATAGACATGTGTGAAGACTGCATACTTGGAAAGCAGAAAAGAGTCAGCTTTCAGACAAATGGCAAAACCCCAAAGAAAGAAAGGTTAGAGCTCATTCGCTCTTATGTTTGGGGACCAACGACTGTCTCATCCATTGGTGGAAAAATACTACTTTGTGACTTTCATCGATGATCACTCTCGGAAGATATGGGTTTACTTTCTAAAATATAAGTCCATAGTATTTGAGGCTTTCAGAAGATGGAAAGTTATGGTTGAAAATAGACAGGTCTAAAGATTAAAAAACTCAGAACCGATAATGGTGGTGAATATCAAGACACCAGATTTGAGAAATTATGCTATGAGCATGGTATCAAAATGGAGAGAACCATGTCAGACACACCTCAATACAATGGTGTAGCTGAACATATGAACTATCAGGTCTGCTGAAGTAATTCTGGGCAGAAGCAGTCAACACAGCTACTTACTTAATCAATCGAGGACCATCGGTTCCATTGGAGCACAAAATACTATAGGTATATGGAGCCAAAAAGAGATAAAACTATCACATCTAAAAGTTTTTGGTTGTGTAGCATATGTGCATATCAGTGATCAAGGAAGGAATAAGCTTGATCCCAAATCCAAGAAATGCACCCTCATCGGCTATGGTGAGGATGAGTTTGGCTATCGTATTTGGGATGATGAAAACAAAAAGTTCATCCGTAACAGAGATGTGATTTTTGATGAAAGGGTGATGTACAAGAACATGCATAAAACAGTCGCTAGCAATTCAAAATAGAATGAGTCAGTATTTGCAGATGTAGATGATGTCCCAATTAGTTCTGTGACGGAACCGATTGTAGCAAGTCCTCAGCCAGAGGAACTTGTTGGACCAAGTAGTGCACAAGCAGTGCGCATCAGTCCAACACACCACAACCTCCTACTCCAACTCCTGTATTGAGAATGTCATCTCAGCCTCATGTGCCTAATAGGAGATACATGAACTATCTGTTATTGACTGATGGAGGGGAGCCTAAATGTTATGATGAAGCTTGTAACACCCCTTAACCTTCCGTACACCCATCCGTATACCGGACGGATAAGAGGTGCTACAGAAAATAAAACTCTCCAAAAATACTTTTTTATTTTAAATATATTTAATATAAGAAATTTAAAATATATACTAAAATATTATACATACACACATTTTTATTTTATTTATATACATGTTGTAATGAAATTTAAAAACTTATATATATATATATATATATATATATATATATATATATATATATATATATATATATATATATATATATATATCAAAATATAATAAAAAAACCAACCCGCTCTGGGTGGCTACCACTGCTACTGTTGTGTTCCATAATACGGGTCCCCAATCAGCATCTCTATCTACAAGTCAAGACGCTCTCTGCTACTCTGGTAACCTACCCGAGAGAAAACAAACTATCACGTTGAGTATATAACTCAATGGTGCAAAAACTCTTATAATAATAATCATTAAAATAAAACATACATTTAAAATGAAATCAATTCAAAATTTACGTCTTTTTCTGTAAATACCACAATACAATATTTTTATAATTCAAAATATCGCTGAGTTTTTAATAATATATTTTTCATATACCCACATATTATAACATCCTAGACTTGCTTATAGGGAATCTAAGGGGTATCATATTACATCTCAACTTAGGATCCACAGAAATGTACAGGATCCAAATGTAATATGACTCAACCCATAGAAATGCATAGGACTGACAATTGTGTCAGGTGATCCACAGAAATGCACAGGATCACAATATTTTATTGGTCCACAGAAATGCACAGACCATAATTTCTACCCTATTGGCATGCCAATAATACCCTAATTCACGTCTAGGCTAATATGTGGAAAAAATTCTCAAAATCATAATTTTTCATAAAATGAATAAATATTCTTTTAATACCAAAATAATTATCATCATAGAAAATTTTTAACATTTAAAATTTATGGAACACAAAAAAAATATTTTCAACTCAATAATTGCAAAAATTCCAACTTTCACAAAAAATATATTTATATGACTAATATTATAAAAGTAGTTGCACTAACCTATTTATGCTCTGCCAGTATCGGCCGGCTCTTTCCCTTTATCTCGGGTTAGCGTCTGGTCCAACGTCGCGCCTAGAGATAAAAACTTTTCATTAATTATCGAACCTTACACGGTATGTGTATATATATATATATATATATATATATATATATCAAAAATCTAACAAGATCTAAATTTTTTGCCTATTTCTTCTTCTCACGTATATCGAGATCTTATAATTTAAAATTTTTTTATTATGCATTTTTAACGCATAAATCACGATTTTGGTCGTTATCACGCTTCCCGATGCGACCAAAATTTCAAATATTAATTTTCTCTTATAATATTTTATTTTCTTTATTTTTCCACCTCAAAAACTATTTTTCTCCATTTATTTCTTTTATTCTTCTAATGTCCATTTCTAATTCAATAATTTTCATTAATTCAATAAATACTCTAAAAATTCCAAATAAATTCTTATCATCACTCTAACTCATTTTCTTTCATTTTTCATCATCAATTTCACCAAAATAATATTCCGCAACTCCCAATAAATTATTTCATAATTAGGCTAAAATTCTAAAAATTCTCCAAAAATCCTATTAAATTTTTCTTTCATCCCAAAATTTATTTTCTACTTCCATACACTCCAATGAACTCCATTATCTTCAATTTAAAGCAAAATTCCTCCAAAATAATGTTTTCCAAAATTTAACCATAATTAAGAAAATTCTCTAAAAATTTCACAAAAATTTCTAAAATTTATTTTTGTCATTTCTTCACTCAATCCATCATCCTCAAGCCTTATTCTCTTCATTTTATATTTTTCTATAATTGTTCAAGATTTTTTCCATAAACTCTAATTTTTCCATCAATCAAATATCAATAAAATCACACCACAATTCAATAAATAATTATGGCAATAATTAAACCAACAAAATCACATGGAGAAATGAACAAAATATCACCTTCTTCAAATGGGTATTTGGCTAGCTTGATTTTCTCTTTTGGCAAAATTCTACCCCCCCTTTTCTCTTTTTCTTCACACCAATCTAATTTTAATCCTTTTTAATTATTGAGTAATATGCTTTGAAGAAGGAAAATTGAAAAATAATCAGGGATTGGAAGCTTGGTGGTTCGACCATGGAGGAGAGCAAAGAAGATGGAAAATTTGTTATTTTGAAGAA
Organism: Triadica sebifera; assembly: GCA_023653625.1. NCBI lineage: Eukaryota > Viridiplantae > Streptophyta > Magnoliopsida > Malpighiales > Euphorbiaceae > Triadica > Triadica sebifera. Next base: position 8,306,974 of record CM042898.1, on the reverse strand, counting down.
TTTTTAATTAATTTCCTATATATATACTCTAATTAAATTAATTAATCCTACTTAATTCTTTAATCAACCTCGTCATTGGCCAATAACACAATTAATTATCCCAAAATATTGACACATGGCCCAATCACATTTTAATTAATTTTGACTTAAAACTTTTCTAACCAATCACAATTTTTCTTCATTTATATTCATAAATAATTTAATTCTCCAAATTTCAACCTCCAAACAACTTAATTTCATCAAATAAAATATTTCAAAATTATAAAATAATTTTTTCTTCGAAACGGTCTCTTCGATTTTGCAAAATGACCACCGGTGCAAAAATCGAGTTTTTACGGGTTAATTATTTTTCTTAATATGACCCGTAAAAATTTATCTGCCTTCTGATTTCTAATTTATCAGTTTTAAAAATCTTAAAATTAAATTTCAATCACATCGACTCCATTGTGATCGTGATCGCATTTCTCTAGCTCCTGATCTGAAATATCATACTGTAAACTTGTACTAAGGATCTTATTTCCACAATTCAGACCCTTAACCTTAAAATTGCATCTTATAACTCCACATATAACCTTAAAATAATATTTTTCATATTTTGGTATACTCAAATTATAATTTCATTACCGAGCGAAAAAATCCAAATTTCGATCCGGGCTGTCGTCTCGATTTGCATGCATAACACGAAATTGTATTTGTTTCATTTGATAAAATTTATATTCATTTTATCATATTAATATAATTAAATTTTGATGTATTTATCCGTATTTAGACTTCGATTGTATGCCTTTATACTGTAGTATAAACGACTGCAGTGCACATATACGGTCAGAGTTTAACTCGCAGATGTGACAAAACTTGTCAGACTGGAGATGCTAGTAAGTGGGAGCTTGCTATGAAAGATGAGATGAAGTCTCTAATCTCCAACCAGACATGGGAACTAGCTGAGTTACCCATGGAGAAGAAGGCACTTCATAATAAATGGGTGTACTAGGTAAAAGAAGAGCATGATGGTGTCAAGAGATACAAGCCCGACTTGTTGTCAAAAGATTCCAGCAGGAGGAAGGAGTTGACTACACCGGCATTTTTGCTCCCATTGTGAAGCTCAATACTATCAGAACAATATTGAGTATTGTGGCTATTGAAGATCTTCATCTTAAACAGTTGGACGTGAAAACCGCATTTCTTCACGGAGACTTAGATGAAGAAATATACATGCATCATCCATAAGGTTTCTCAAAAAAAGGGAAGAAGAACATGGTGTGCAGACTCAAGAAGAGTTTGTATGGCCTGAAACAAGCCCTAAGACAGTGGTACAGAAAGTTTGATGGCTTCATGCACAAAAAAGATTTCCAGAAGTGCAATGCCGACCACTGTTGCTACTTCAAAAGATATAGATCCAGTTATATCATTTTGCTACTTTATGTTGATGATATGTAAGTAGTAGGTTCAAATATGGATGATATCAGAAGGTTGAAACAACAATTGTCAAAAGAGTTTGACATGAAAGACTTGGGTCCAGCAAAGAAGATTCTTGGAATGCAAATCACAAGAGATAAGCAGAGAGAGTTTTTGCAATTATCTCAAACAGAGTACACCAACTATGTTTTGTAGAGATTTAACATGGGCAACGCTAAGCCAATTAACACACCCTTGGCTAGCCACTTTCGCCTATCCAAGAATCAATCCCCTCAAACGGAGGAAGAGAGAGAATTCATGGCTAAGGTTCTTTATGTCTCAGCTATTGGTAGTTTGATGTATGCAATGGTCTGTACTAGACCAGATATTGGTCATGCAGTAGGATTTGTTAGCAGATTTATGTCAAATCCAGGAAAAGCCCATTGGGAAGCAGTTAAATGGATTTTGAGGTATCTACGAGGCACTATGGAGAAGTGTCTGTACTTTGGTAAAGGAGAGTTAAAAGTACAAGGCTACGTAGATGCAGACTTTGGAGGTGAATTCGATCACCGAAGAAGCACCGCCGGTTATATATTCACTGTTGGAACTACAATTGTTAGTTGGATGACACAAATATAGAAGATTGTCACTTTATCCACTACAGAGGCTGAGTATGTAGCAATGACTGAAGCTAGTAAAGAGATGATATGGCTTCAAGGTTTGTTAACTGAGTTGGGATTCAAACAGGAGAAGAATATTTTGCATAGTGATAGAGTGCAATACACTTGGCAAAAAATTCAGCATTTCATTCTAGAACCAAACATATTGGGCTTCGTTATCATTTCATCAGATATTTATTGGAAGATGATGTGTTAGTATTGGAGAAGATCCAAGGAAGCAAGAATTCAGTGGATATGTTGATAAAGGCGGTGACTATCGATAAACTGAAGTTGTATTCAACTTCAGTTGGTCTGCTAGAGTAACAAGACTAGAAATGCTGCTGCATTGATCAAGGTGTGAAGAAAGATTGAAACCAGTCTTCAAGTGGGAGATTGTTGGTCAAACTACACATGCAACAGAAATAAATGACAATAAAGATGGATGGTGCATCTTTTGTTGATAAAATATTTGATAGGTAAGATGGTAGGTGAAGATTAATCTTGACCATCTATTTGGTGGGTGGAAATTAATTTTGACTATCCATTTGGTAGGTAAGACGGTAGGTGAGAAATGATCTCAACAATTCATCAAAGTAGGTGAGAATTAATTTTGGTCATCCATTGAAGAGGTGTTAGCCTATATATAGCCTTAGGAATTCATTTGTAAGACATTCCATCCAAAAGTGAGAGAAAAGTTTTAGTAAGAGGTTGTGAGTTGTGAGTGTTTATAAACACTTTGTAAATTTCTCTTCCCTCAGTAAAAGATCTGCAGCAGTCCGAAGACGTAGACATAATTGGTCAAACTCCGTTATCAACTGTGTGTCTTATTATTCCATATTTTCTTTGCTTTCTCATAAATCTGATTATATGAAAATTGACGTTATTTCCCAACAGGATGTTTGGACGAAAATTAGAAGAAGAAAAAGAAGAAGAATAAACCATTTCCCTTTTTTTTTGTGAAAACGAGAAACGTTAGTTATTTTTATATGATAATTAAGAGATAATTAACATGCATGTTCTACAAATGGCCGACATGCAAAGGTGTATTAGACTTAATTAGTTTTAATTAAATTTAATAAATCTTATTTTATACTAACAATTTAATGCTAAATTCCACTCTTTTTTTATCTTCGATTCACTATTATTTATATTTAACTACACAATGCATTTTTAATTTTTTTTCAATTTTAAACCGTAAAGGATTTAATCTTTTGCAAGTAAATAAGCCAATATTCAAAGAATAATTTATTCTACGTAATGACGCATTCGATTTCGTGATTGACACACCGGAGTGAAAATCGTATTTCTCAGTATTTTCACAGAACATCTTAAATTTTATTTCTTGCACCTAAACATCAAAAATTTGATACCAAATTATACCGATAAACTTGTCTCAATATCCTCTACGTCTAGTGTCCTTACTTCGCAATTCGCTAACAACGCGAAAATTGTATATTTTTTGATCTCATCTCATTTTCTTAGTTTTCGTAAAAAATTTAATATCACATGTTTTGTAATCAATTTTCTCACTCGTTTTCTGTCCAAACTTAAACTCCAATAGTATCACCTCTATTATGGTCACAAACGCGCTCAGTTTTAGATAAAGTTTTATTTTACAATAATTATGACTTCTGACATGATGTGAATGTGTAATGAAATAGATGCATACTACATGAAATTTAGATCGCTTTGTTTATTCATTTTGCAGGTTTAATATAGAATATTTATTACAATTTTCCTTTATTTTATTTCAAAGAATGTAATTTTAATTAATATAGATTTTTATTATTTTTGGAAATATAAACAGACATTTTAAATTTTTATTTGTTTTTTGTTTGCTTGATGTGGTTTGAATGGAATATACTATATTGTTTATTTAGGATCTATGAAAATTATTACCTAACAACGATTTATTCATAGCATGTACGTACATTCAAGTACATAGGTAATCTCGAACTCTTATCTCTAAAGATTGGTGATCAGTGCCCTTCATAAGATTGTATAATGTTTGCAAGTGTTGTACTTCAAAACTTGCATTGGGTGGGTGACTAGCACCATATGAAAGCTAGTGGTTATATTAGAAAGGTTTTATAGTCGAGCCTATTGTAAAAGCTTGAGTTATGAGTGATTAGGGTTGAATAGATATGGATCTAGTTGTAAATAACTTGCCTTTGCTTGTAAAAAAGGCATTAATGGAGATAACTCTCAAAGTGGTCTTTGAGGAGTCAATGTAGTGTCAAACGACTATAAATCTCTGTGTCTCTTTTTATGATTGACTGTTTTTATTTTTCAAATTTTATTTTATTCATTTTCTACATCAATAAATATCTTTTTTTTTATAGTAAAATCATCAGTCTTGAAATTTTGCATTCTTGTTTTTCAAATAGTATAAGTGATCTATTTGATTTTTTTGTTTATTTGATTAAAACATTTTTTATAGTGAATGACCATGTTCACCTCAATTAATGATTTTTGAGTAATGATCTTCCACCAGAGCTTATATGTATACTTTATTTCTATTAGGAGTGGGGAATGCATTATTAACTACTCAACTACATTTGAATATCTCATGTTATATCCAATTATCACCCTATGAGCGACCTTTAAGAGGTAATAAGGAATGAAGTATAAGATTGAATATCAAAAATAATCTTGAGCATCTAAAGTCTAAAGATACTTGCACCATTATTATGAAAAAATTGTCACTAACATTGAATAAATAGCTATGTGATTATTTCATGGATAGGTTATCCAATGTACTTGACTATTCTAACAACCATTTTAACTTTAAATATCTCATATCTATATTTTATGAGATCAACTGTTTGACCCAGTCAAGAAATATAACATATACTAGTTTATCTGGATTAATAATATCATGTCTTATTAATTGGATGATTATGAATTATTTAGATATAAATATAATTACACATGATAGAAATTTCACTATCATAATTTCATCATGATTTTCTTCATGTTGTGTTTCATATCAAAGGCTTTATTAAAACGGTTTAAAATCTATATCAAAATCATAATGAATGAATACCAAATAATGAAAAATATATTTTTTAATAATGAAAATATGTACATAAAGTGTCCCAATGTGATTGTTTTTTGGACACATCTCTAACAATGATCCTCCATGAGAGATTGATCCTCTTATTAAAGATGCTTTATTGTTAAAATAGTTTTTTTTAATATTACCTTTTCCTATATTCATAGAGAGGTTAACATGGTGGCTCATTACTTAACCAAACTCTTGAAGAAAAAATTATTACTATGTGATTGGTTATGGATGATTGGTTATGGAATGTACCATTAATTTTGCATCTTTTTCTATGTAAAGATTTTCCAGTTCAATGAAAAACCTATATTTTGTTCAAAAAAATTAAAAGAAAACTAATATTTTCGAAATGATTTTAAAAAATCAAAGTAAAATAAAATATCGTGGGAATCACATATGATTCAATTGATTGAAAATTTTAAGAGTGTTCCAAATAATCCAAATTTGAATCCTACCCTCCTTCTTTTTTATCTATAATAATAATAATAATAATAATAATAATAATAATAATAATAATAATAATAATAATAATAATAAACCTCAAATTTTAAAGTATGCATAGCTTGGAGCAAGATTTAAATGAATCAAGTTACTCACGAGTTATTCGGATCTCAGTTCTGCATAAAACTCATTTGAAATGATTTGTTATTTTTAACGAGCCGAGTTCAAGCTTAAATCTGAGCTCAATAATCTTTTCGAGTTTGAACTTAATATTATTTGATTTGTTAGTTTACAAATATGTTCGAGTTTGAACTTAATATGAGTTCAAGCTTAATATGTTCGTTTACGAGCTCGTGAATGTATTCATTTAAAAGTTGACAAACATGTTCATTTAAAAATTTACAAATATATTTGTTTAAAACTCGTTTATATTATATTTTGTTATTGAGGTCAAGTTCGAATTTGAACTCTTGTTATTATTAGTTAACAAGTCAAACTCATTTTTTTTATCATTATTAGTTAATCGAGCTAATTTCATTAAATATAATAAATAAAATTTTCACGAACCGAGTTCTAGCCGTTCACGAATTAAATAATTTTAAAACGAGTCGAGCTTGAACTCACCAATATTCAGCTCAGCTCGGCTCGTTTATAACCCTATTTGTTAGGTCTACTTATTAGTCATTGTTTGTTTGTAAATCTTATTATATTATCAGAAAAAAAATATTTAGAAAAAAATCATGAAGTTTTCAATACTAATTTAACAAAATAAAAAATAAAGAAAAATGAATACTTATAATAATTTCCTAGAATGACGAGCAATAGAGGAAGCATTTTCATTTTCAAGAAGGGCATTGGAGTTTTCTTAGATAGGCATTAGGCATATTCCTCTATTAATGTATTTTCTTTTGAACAGGCTATATTCCTATTTAAACATTTAATTTGACAATTCATAAATTTATAGAAGCTTTATTTTCCTTTCCAAGCTGAAAATACTATTTTCTTCTGTTAATTTCCTATATTATTTTTCCAAATTAATCGTATTAAGATCTCAAAATCTCTAAGATTATATTATTTTCCTAAAATTTGTTGCGTACTCAGTATTTATTATCCTAATATTTATTACTTTTTTTAAAAAATAGCCAAAGGTGCAAATCATTGTCTGACTATAATCTAATATACAACTCGGATATCAGACTATCTTGGTACAATCAAGCTCTTAAATTTGAACCATGTACATTTAACCCTCTAATTATCTATTATCCTTTCTCCCACTAACATAACTGTTTACATAAGCATCTCCCCCTTTTGAGGATGAATTCTACCCTTATAAATTCATAGGTATTTATTATATCAGTTGAAAAATGAAAAAAAATTATATATTTATTATGTTTAATTAGTTAAATTATATTTATTTATGTTCCCAAAATTGAGCAACTCTCATTGTAGCTCTCATTAACCTTGAATCTACAAATGTTATATACTCGCATTTGTGTCCTCATCAACTCCCAACATGCACTTGAATTTGGCCAGGCTAGAACTGAGGGTCTTCTTAAAAGCAGAGTTTGGGGATTTGAGACGCAAAGCTTTCTTCATTATATTGGCAGCAGTGCAACGCTAGAGAATTAGAAGAATGATGCGAGGAATGGTGATTTGGGGAGGAGATGGCCTTGCAAGTGGAGGTACAGGAGAAGGAGACAAAGATCTCATAGGCGGCAACTCGGAGGTTGGAATCAGTGAGTTGGGAGGAGAGTGGCCGAAAAGAGAGTTGAGGTCAGAATCAGTGAATATTTTTTATTTAATTGACTGATTTTTAAAATTTTTTATAAACTGTTTTTTCAAACATGTTTTTGGAAAAAAAAACTTCTATTTACCTGCTTCTCTCCAAAAATAGTTTTCAAAACTTAAAAAAATTAAAAATAAAAAAATTTCTTTAAAAGCGCTTTTGTCAAACGCAATGTGAAACGGACTCATAGTGTACTAGTTGTAGCCAAGGACATTTTGGATTGGGCTTTGTAGCAAACCTTGATTCATGTTTTTTTTATGTACTGTAATTTTATTTTTGATAAATTTATTTTGGTTTTGATGTATTTGATTTTTTCATTTCTTTTGGTGTAATTTTCTTGAACTTTGTTCTATTTTTTTACGTATTTATTTTTTATATCTTTTATGTAATTTTTTTTTTATTTTTATGTTTATTTCTCAGTATTTTATGTTATTATTTTCAAATTTGTTTTAGTATGTATAATATGAGCACCATTTGACATAAGAAAAGTATGCTCAACCATTCTCTTAAGAGTGTTTTAGGATTGTTGTTAGACATTAAAAAATCAAGCTTATACTTTTTTAATTTAATTTCCTTATTTTTTTAAATTTTTTATAAGTTATTTTTCTTAAATTTACTTTTATAAAAAATATTTATTTATTTGTTTCTTTCTAAAAATAATTTTTAAAAATATAAAAAATTAAAATTAAATATTTTTTTTTGAAAAATACTCCAAATGTAATACTAAACATGCCTAGAGCATATGATGTAATGAGAAGCTACGACCTTTTTTCTTTCTTCTTCTCCTGATTAACGGTCTTGTGCCAAAGCTACAGTTGTCTCTTAATCCCTATTCTACTAAAGTTTAAAATTTCTTTTTGAATATCCTAATTCTAGCCTTTTTTTCCCCTATTTCTATAGATTTAGAATTCTTAGGAACTAAAATTAAAAAATTGTAAATAATGTCTTCGAAAAGTGGCAACTGGATTAGGAGTGACAACGAGATGGTTTGGGGCTGGATTTCATCCTCCCCGATTTTGCTCCAATTGTGAATTTATATCTTCATCCCTGCCATAAATGGAGTTGGGTCTCTCTAAGCTGGGTCAGATATTCTTAATGTATTTGTTTTTCTTCAACTTATATATGATATTATTTTTATTCATTTAGATTATCAAATTCATTTATATCAAAATAAATTCATTTCAATGTCAATCAGATAACTCTGAGAGTTTGTCTGTATAGAAGAATCAAATCTTCTTTATTCATAGCCTCTTCCTTCTACCCTGAGAGATATTGATATAGACTTATTTGATACAAATAATCCTCTATTTGTATTTTCCAAAAGTCAAAGTCCGCACCATTGAACTTATCAATTTTTTCTTTTCCTTCATCTGCGGCCATCGCTACCACTTGAATTTGACTTCATCTGGATCGTTTCTCATAATTTCTGTGAACCACTGTGTATTAGAACACATCCGTGGATAAATTGGTACTACCGATCAAATTTTACTATTCACAAAATTACTATTTATGTAAATAGTAATCACCCCCGAAAAAGACAGAAAAATGGAACCAAAGCTTTGATATCAATTGTTGGAAAATAACACAAATTCCCCTATAATTAGATTTTGAGAAAGTGAAGAAAATTCAGAATAATAAGATACACACAAATTGATAACGGAGTTCGACCAATTATTCCTATGTCTTCGGACTGCTGCATATCTTTTACTGAAAAAAGAAAAATTTACAAAGTATTTACAAACACTCACAACCTCTCACTTAAGTCTTTCTAAGTTTTGATTTTTCTCACTTTGATTGGTTTTTGAATGTGATACGTTACAAATGAATTCCTAAGACTATATATAGGTCTTTATCTTCTCAATGGACGACCAAGATTAATTCTCACATACTTTAATAGATGGTTAATATCATTTTCCACCTACTATCTTACCTACCAAATGGATGATCAAGATTAATCTCCATCTACCAAATGGAAGGTTAAGATTAATTCCTACTACCAAATATTTTGTCAACTAATTATTAATTGATTCAACAAAAAATGCATCATTCATCTTTATTATCATTTATTGCACTTTCTGGTACATGTGTAGTTTAACCAATAAATTATAAGTCTTTATACTTATTGTCAGAATGTCTAATGTTGTTTCTTTGAACATACAATATTGATTTGATAATTTCAATCTGATAACGATATCGATCACATAAGATAACAATACCAATTAAATAAAGTTTAAAGAAAAGGAATATAAATCAAAGAGCGTGTTGATAAGTTGATATGAAATTCTTCCAGTTTAATCAGATGTTTCGAATTAAAGCTTTAAGTATACAACTACTTTAAATGCTATGAATTTGTAGAACTAATTCTAAATATCATAAACAAAAAAATTAAAAACAAATCTGACAGGAAATGTGTAACAACTCACAACACCAACAAACAATTCTAAGAATTCAAACAACAATGGTGTGGTTATTCAGCAACTTTTCTTCCATAAATCCTCCCTCCCTCCCCCCAAGATTTAAATGATGACCAAATTAAACCTGAGAATATATATTATGATTGTGCTGCCAACTTTATTACTCCATTTATATGATCTGTACGTGTCTGGACATAATGTTTACCGTAGAATTAATTTTGGACTAAATAGCAAATTGGGCATATTTATAAGGGGCTAGACAAAGGTTTGATATTGTCAGGCACGTGTGTGTGGACCGAATTGATCCGAAGTAGACCATGAATCCGATTTTACAGGAAACATAAAAACAAAAGCACCGTTAGGTTATGATGTCGCTATTTCTAATTCTGGTCTTAGTCCTTATTGAAATAGTAAAAAACTAATGTAGAAGAAACATAGTGGAGACTATATCCTTTCTACTATCTTATTTCACTCGACAATATCACTACAAGAAATTTGGTTTATATACTATCTTATTTCACTCGACAATATCACTACAAGAAATTTGGTTTATAATGAGAGAAAAAATAGTGATTAAAAGTTCAAAAACCGTCATAAAAAATATTTAATGACGAGAAATATACTGTCATAACAAGTGATTACTGCTTTCATAGGTAAAAGTAAATAATAATGAGAATAGATTCCATCATTATTAAATATATAGTAAAAGTATATTTGCTGTCATTAAAAAATATGTTTAATGATGCCAAAATTTCATTATTAATACTATATTTACTGTCATTGAATAATAACTTTTAGTAATAAAATTTTTCATTATTATATAAAAAATCAGCCTATCATTAAAAATCGCTTTTTAATAATAAAATTTTTCCTCATGATTCCCTCTTAAATGTTAGTTTTAAATTATTTTTAGATTTTTATAATAGTAAAATTCATAATTATTATATATAATCAATAAAAAAAATACTATATAATAGATGACATTCTCAGCACTAATAAAATTAAAAATATTAAACAAATTTGTTTCATAAGGAATATTTACATGAAAATCTAGGGGTCCAATTATTATCCATAAACTAGATTTGATCTTATAGTGATAAAGTGAAAGAGTTATAAGGATTTAATTTTTAGGGCTTGGATGGATTTTATTTTGCTCCTGTTATGGGTAGCGTACAAGCATCTGATTTTGTTGAACTTAGTGTTTCAATCTCTTGTTTCATGATTTTTGTGGAATCTTGATTATTGTAATGGTCGCAACTTAGTGTTAGCACTTAGATCTAGCTTGCTTGCATGTCTGTTGCTAGTCTCATAAATTAAAAAAAAGATATAGTAATTAAATTAAAATATATAATAAACATTTATTTTTTAGTTAGGAGTATATTGCAAGGAAGAAATTATAAATTTTTAACCATTGATCTTTAAAAATAATAATAATAATAATAATAATAATAATAATAATAATAATAATAATAATAATAATAATAATAATAATAATAATAATATTATTATTATTATTATTATTATTATTATTATTATTATTATTATTATTATTATTATTATTAGTATTAGTATTATTATTATTATTATTATTATTAATGATCTTTAATTATTTGAATGTATTGCAATTGAATATATTGCTTTGATCAAGAGGAAGAATGGGAGGTATAGGCAGAGAAACTTTTAACCATTGATGAATAATTATTTGAATTTATTCAAATATTTTAAAAAAGAATATAAATTAAGTGTGTAATTCGTATTAAATAACTAATTAAACATAATAAATATATAATTTTTTTTTCAATTGATATAATAAATAGGGACAAATTTATAAGGTAGAATATGTCACTATTAAGTGTGTAATTCCGTTAGTTGGACAAATGACCATGATATTTCAGGTTGATTGTACTTGATTCAAAGTTAAGTGATTTAATTATACCGAGTCATAATTTGGAGGTCGAGTTGTACATTAGCCTATATTTCAAGGACTTATCTGCACATTTGACCTTTCTTAATTAGTTAGATATATGAATCATGCACCTTTTTATAATTCTGAAACATTCCAAGAAATTTATTCTGCCTTCAATTTTATTTTTGCTCAATATTCTGAAGTTCACTTACAAAGATAATAATGGGAAGACAATTGACAAAATTTTATAAAAAATTGAAGGTGATGAAAATTTAATGCTTTATTTTTTTATTTATAATTTATAATCAGATACTGTTTGCATTAATCATTAAATATTTCTCTTTGTTTTATCACATTATTAGACCCATATGTGATTTTTTAAAATGTACCCATTAAATTACATAAGTTGATTTTATAAATTATGTGTTTTACTTATTTCTAGTGCCATGTTTTCTTCTTCTTTTTTTTCCCCTTATAATGAAAAAAAATGGAAATTGAGTTAATTTTTAAGCACTCGATAAATAAAAAGTAATAATATATATATTGTTAAACCTTGAGGGATATTTCCGTCATTTTGATGATAACAAATAAAATAACAATATTGTATTTAACATACTTTTTTTATAAGTCCATTAAACAGGGTATGGAATAAAAATATCAAGAATGAAGATTGAAAGAATAATTCTTGAAAGACAAAATTAAGGAAGTAGCATGTTCACGCCCGTGACCCTATATGTCACGCCCGTGAAAGAGCTAACCATTACCAAAACCAACATTTGAAGTTCATGACTATGAAGAAAGAACAAACCGTGAAATGAACATTTTAAGTCATGCTCGTGAATGTTCATGACACTTTCATCTAGAGAGCTTCACGACCAAAGTCACCACTTGGATCACGGCTGGGAAGTGTGTCACGCCCGTAATCCAATGTTTCAAAACATTCCAGAGAGCTTCACAACCAATGTCACCACTTCAGTCACGGCTTGGGAAGAAATGTCACACCCGTGACAAACATAGTCACGCCCGTGAATGATAAAAGAGAAAAATGTCAGACGCGATTATTTAGTTGGTACAACGGCTAGTTTCATATTAAGTGCACCCTAACGGCTATAATCAGCCAAGAGAGTATAAATGGAAGTCATTTATACATTCAGGAAAGAGGGATAACAAATACTTTGAATCATAATTTTATTACAAGCTATTTATACATTCAATTCTTTGAGAACCAATACCTATTCTTTGTAAAAATCTTTTTTCTCTTTAGTTATTAAGCAATAAATATTTGAGAGTGTTTCTCTCTGTAATCATTTATTACTCAAGTGAGTTTTGGGCATTTCTGGGTTAAGAGTATAACACTTATAAGGGTTAGTTGTGTGAACCTTTAAAACACAAAGTAAAGGTTATTTGTGTGAGCCTGTAAAACATAAAGTAAAGGTTGTTTGTGTGAGCCTGTAAAATACTGAAGGTTGTTTGTGTGAGCCTATAAAACATAAGAAATTGGTTATTGTGTGAGCCATTAAAACACAAGGATTTCTAGGTTAGGTGTGAGCCATTGTGAGAAACACCATAGTTGGGAGTCAGCTTGTAAAACTTCATTGTAACACTTAGTGTGTTAGTGAAACTCCCAATTGCGATTGGGGAGAGAAGTAGGGTTTGTTAACACCCGAACCTCTATAAAATCCTTGTGTCAAAATTCTTTATCCCTTCCAAAATTAACTATTTATTTCCATACTTTAAAGTTTAATTTTTGAAACTCCAATTTAACCCCCCTTTTTGGCTTAATATCTGGGCAACAATTGGTATCAGAGCTTAGTCTAGCATCGAAGCCTAAAAAGCGCTAGTAAAGATTAAGATATCGCCAGTGAAGGATTCCAAAGTCTCAAACCTTACTTTGATGGAGCAAATTATGCCCATTGGAAGTTTCGGATAGAGACATATCTGGATAGTGAAGGAATTGAAGTCTGGGATAGTGTATGAAAAGAATGGACACCATCAACCAGAAGAGGAGCTAATGGTGAAGAAGAAATCTTGTCAAGAGATGATTGGACAAAGCCTCAAAGAAAAGCAAACTTCAAAAACAAGAAGGCAATGACAATCCTATCAAGCTCATTATCTATTGAAGAATGTAGAAGAATACAACATTGCCTAACAACATACAGCATGTGGAAGACATTGGAAAACTATCATGAAAGAACTAAGCAAGTCAAATCCAAGAAGATTCAACTTCTTACCTCTGAATATGAGCTCTTTAAGATGAAATCCAATGAGCCAATCACTGATATGACCAACCGTCTTCTAGCCATTATAAATGGAATGACGAAACTTGGGAAGCATCTGAGTTTGGAAGATATAAACAACAAAATCCTGAGAAGTCTTACTCTTAAAGACTATGGCTCAAGAGTTGCTAGCATAGAAGAAGCAAATGAAGATATGAGCATCATGAATACTGATGTGCTAATTGGCAAACTTCTCACACATGAAATGACAGTGAAAAAAGATAGAGAGCTTGAAGCAGAGCCAAAAAAAAGAAAGCCCTTAGTGTAACGCCCACAAATTTGTTTAAATTAAAATAAGTATGTGGTATACATAGAAAACACATTATAGACATAAAAATTTAAATAAATTGAATAAATGACTAAATTAGAAATTAAAATAAATTAAATTTATTGATATGATAAATTTGATTAAATTATACTACATAATTAAATTGTATTTTTGGTATAAAAAAATTAAAGATATTAGATAAGGAAATATGTGAAGATGATGATGATGATGATGATGATGATGATGATGATGATGATGATGATAATAATAATAATAATAATAATAATAATAATAATAATAATAATAATAACAACAACAATAACAATAATAATAATAATAATAATAATAATAATAATAATAATAATAATAATAATAATAATAATAATAATAATAAATTAAAAAAAAAAAAAGAGAAAAGTGAACAGTGAATAGTAAAAATGGGTCAGATAATGAAGCAAAAAAAAAAAGGAGAGCAAAAAAACGTGATTTAGGAGGAAGAAGTCTTTTTTTGGTCATTCTTCTTCTTCATCATCCCCTTTTCTTCCTCCATATCTCAGATCAAATTACTCATCTTTTTCTTCAAGATTTGCATAAAAAATCAGCCCAAATAAATCTGATCTTGGTAAGAAATATTTTCCCCATGATTATTGTGTTATTAGAACACTTTATATTATATTTTTACAGGATATTGCACTCTGTTTTTAATTATCTTGTGACTCGAATTTGAAGATGTGTTAAACATAAACGTTGTTCATCTATGTCTTGTGTATCTCTCTACCACATTTGATTGAATGATATTGAGTATATGAAGAGATATGTTTATTGGAGTGAAACTGGTTCAGGGAGACATATCAACTAAATAACCTACGGTTTTTGTTAAAATTGATCATCTTAATGGCTTAATCTGAGGTTTTATAAAATATGAAAGTTGTAGGTATATATATTTTTGAGGTCTCTGCCAAATTTCGTATAAATTTCTTCTGTGTAGGTTGAGTTATTCTGAAATGAACTATGACTGTTCCTTGATTGAGCTGATTTCATATACCTGTACAACTCCAGTAACTTCGTCCTTAACTTTCACCTATTTTTAGATCTAATTAGCCAAAGTTTAAAACATAAAAGTTTTACTCCCATGTCTTATCTAAATTTATTGAAAGTATCACCTTAAAATGTCATGTATTTTGTGAGTTATGAGCTGAACAATTGAACTGGTCGGGTTGATACTTCATATTGAACCAGTTATATATCATCTAATATTGAGAGCCATAGAGACCGAACATAGAAATGAGGTAAACATGAAAAATATTCCAAATTAACGGATATAATTGTATAAATATTATCATAATAATGTAAGCTAAACATTAAAAGATATGAATTTTTAAATGCGGTACCCCAAAACTGCCTAAAGGCAGAGAACAGAGTAATATTTAAAAATATACCAAAAATCGTGTAATAGTTCAAAACTTCTGAAATTTTAGTATGTTTTATTTTTAGATGTTATAGTTAATCAAGATCAAGAATCATATAAATTGGATAAGTGTAGAAAACGTTATGCATCCAACAGTCCAAAAAGGTCATGTTCCATCTTATAAGAAATTTTAGTTATTTATTTAAACTATATTAAGAATAAATATTTTATCAATGTATTAATTATTTATATTTTCGAATTAAGGTCTCAACAAGAAGAATAGCAATAAAAGTAGACAAGCTCCAATTTTTAGATTTTGGAAAAAAATCCATTGAGGTTTGTACATATATGTATTTTAGTTTACCTTGTTGCATGCTTGTGTGTACCCCAAAGCATGCAACAAGGCAAACTAAAATGCATGCTTGTGTGTTAATTGAATAAATGAAATATTTGAATAATGTATTAAAATGTGTAAATATGAAATGAATTGAGTGCTTAACCAATGAAATTTTATGTTAATGCATGTATAGATATATGGATGAATGATTGATTGATAAAATGTAGGAAATATTGGTTTATAATATGTAACATAATATATTTTTCAATATAGATTAGTATATGATTGATTAAAAATGGGATAATTATTAATGGTAATTACTGAATAATAAGGACAATAAAGAGTGAAGTTAGAAAGTCATGTATGACATATGTATTTGATATGAAAAGAGAGGTTATATGGAATACTTGTACTCATAAAGTTATTATAAATTTTGGTTTTGTATTTAAAATATTTGTTGGTTTTGATTGTATAGAGAACTAATTAAAGTATGTCAATATTACTTAAATAGTTATATATAATGGAATATCATATGATTATATGATTTTAAAATTTTATAATCATATTTTCATTATAAATGTAATGGGAATATTGATTCCAGCAAATTAATATATAAAGAAAATAAATAAGTAATAACATTAATTGCCCAGTTCTCAACCTGTGGACTATTTAAAGATAGATGGTGCACCATTGCGGGGGCATTACGGTACCAATATTGATATGGTTTAGGAACAGGGTGGTATTAGCTCTGAGAGCACCCCTATCCTAATTGTACACAGATGAGGTGATTATACTCTGTCATGAGGCTTAAGCTCCGCGAGCGCTCTTGACTTGAGATTATAGTGAGTAGGGTGTTTAAGCTCCGCGAGCGGCCTTACTACACGCCCTATATCCGGACAGTCCGGGAATGAGATTTGGGTTATTTATAATTGAGTGTTATATATATATATATTATCAATGAATTTGGTACTATTGTATAATCATGTGGTTGTCCCTGTATAATGTATGTTAGAATATTGTGTACTGTATTATAAATTATCTACATTGCATTTTGATAATTGTATGTTAAAATATTTATGCTTATATGGATTGAGATTTGAGTTAACTAAACAATCATAATTTTAGGGAAATCAATTAAATTAAAATGAGTTATGAAAACATGAGAGGAGGTAGAATGCTTAATATTTTATATATTACATATGGTTGAATATATATACAGTTCATGTCCTGATACAAATATAATGATAATATAATGGGACATAAATTTTATTTTATTATAATATTTTCTAAATTTTATGCAATAATTTATTTAAATTATATCATGATTATTATGACCCACGTTTGTGTGACTGCATGGGAAAACTTAAATACCTATATGTACCACTAAGCTAGAAATGGCTTAGCGTGAGTTTTTCCCACGCAGAAACTGGAGCTTGCAAGTAGTAAACTGTGAAGTTGATAGATAAAGTATAAGCCCATACTAGAAGAGACGCGTCAGAACTGGTTGAGAGTCGAATGCATATTATTTTTGCATTTTCTTTATTATCATGCATATGGGTTTGTTGGACATGTCTTATATATAGTTAAGAACATATTTTGTACTTTGGTATTATATCTATATAGTTAGATATAAGGTAAAAACCATTAATTTTGATAGTTAAAATGAAGTATAATATTTATGTAACATGATAATGTATTTGATAATTGAATTCATATGTATATTTGAATATTAAAAAAAAATATCAATTTAGTTATTAAATAAAAAAATTTTAAATTCAGGCTAGTTTCATTCAGATTGTTCGTGTCATTCCACTTATGTAATGAGATTATTTCTATTTTATAGGCGGGATGTCACATTTATTGGTATCAGAGCTTAGGTTTAAGCATCTCTTGACTTAATTGGGGAAAGGTTTGTCATGCATACATACATGTGTCTCATATAACTCTAATATGGGCTATTTCTCTGTCAACTTGTAGGTTTATAGAGATATGTTTTCGGATGAGCCTGGAATGGTTGAGAATTTTAGTTCTCTTGACACTAAGTCCCCACGTCAATCTAGTGCAATGAGTGTTGAGGGAATTAGTATTACTCCTAATCCTTCTTAACCTACATCAACTGCAAAGTATAAGATAAAGAAGACTAGGAGAAAGAAAAAAAAGAATAGGGGAGTCATCTAAGAAATCTATTGTTCTAGAGGCCCATTTCACTAGAAAGAAAGAATATATACCCAAGTGTGATAGTTGTAATAGACACCATAGAGGAGAATGTTGGCGTGTCACAGATGCTTGCTTTAAATGTGGGTCCAAGGAACATATACGGAAGGATTGCCCACTCTTGACAAATAGAATTCCTACTCAATTGACAAAATCAGTTCCTACTCAGCCTAAAGTTCAGACTAGAGAAGGATCAAGCCAAACTAGGCAGACTTTGCCAAAGACAATGAATAGACCTGGACCTCGTAGAGTTTCAGCCAATGCCTATGCCATGAAAGCTAAGGAAGATCATACAGTAACAAATATTATTGTTGGTATGTTTTCATTGCCTGATTTTGACATTGTGCACTCATAGATCCGAGTTCCACACGTTCATGTATATTTGCACAAGTACATCTAGTTAACATATCATGATTGGAGGGGGACTAGAATATGAGATTGAGGCTACAAATTCTTTAGATCACAATGTGTGGGTAGGTAAAGTAGTTAGAGACTGTCTTTAATAATATATGGGGAAAAAACATTTTATTCTATATATGATCTAGAGCTAACAACTATAGTTTTTGCATTAAATTTTGGCACCATAATCTTCTTTGAGGGAATTTTTTTTCTATACGGAAAACCAAGAATTTGAAATATTTTCTCCTTTAGGAAGAATTGAATTTGAGATAGAGTAGATATTATGAGCAGAGACATTGTGGTAAGGTTGTGTGTTCAGTTTATTTTTACTTAGAAAATTAAGGATATTCAAAGACAAGATAATAAGCTTGTTGGGTTAGCTAAGTGGGTTTCTAAGGGGGAGAGACCCGAGTTTTTTTTAGGTAGATTGTTACATCTAATCTCTATTACAAAACGAAAATATAAATAGATTACTAAAAATTTTGCAACTAGAATGACTATTTTTTTATTATTATTTATTGTGTTGAATAAAGATTCTCTATTTACATATCAATTTTGGGGTAATCTACAAAGAACTTAGACCCTAAGCACAATTTAAGTATAATCTTTCATCCTTGGGTGGATGTATTATGAAGGAGAACTACTCGAGAAAAGCTTAAGATAGCTATAATCAGGTATAAATCGTATTATGATTTTAAAATATGAGATATTAAGTATGTAAGGGGGGGATAAAGTTTCTCCTTAAAACTTCACATTGAAAGAAAGTGATGAAATCTAGAAAGAAAAAAAAACAAAGAGAGAGGACAAGTTAAATTCAAGATTCATCTGACCTTAAGAAATTGTAAAGATAGTTATGGCGTGGCGATGACTAATAGACTTGCGATGTCTTTTGAATTGAGTCAGATATACAATGTGTCTTATGACTTGATATTGGGATAATACATATCGAATCCTTCTCATATTGTACTAGATGAGAGTATTCAAGTGAGACAAGATTTGACATCTAAAGAGGAAATTAGTCCACATCTTAACACGAGAGATTAAGGAATCCCAAAATAAGCATGTACCATTAGTGAATATTCTATGAACAAACCACACAGTGAAATGAGCTACTTGAAAAGCGGTCAGGTGATTAGAATACATTACTCCCCAATTGTTCAACCACAATGTATCAAGTATGTTTCGAGGATGAAACATCTTAAGGGGGAGAGAATTGTAACGCCCACAAATTTGTCTAAATTAAAATAAGTATGTGGTATACATAGAAAACACATGATAGACATAAAAATTTAAATAAATTGAATAAATGACTAAATTAGAAATTAAAATAAATTAAATTTATTGATATGATAAATTTGATTAGATTATACCAAATTTTTGGTATAAAAAAATTAAAGATATTAGATAAGGAAATATGTGAAGATGATGATGATGATGATGATAATAATAATAATAATAATAATAATAATAATAATAATAATAATAATAATAATAATAATAATAATAATAATAATAATAATAATAATGAAAAGAAAGAGAAAAGTGAACAGTGAACAGTAAAAACTGGTCAGCAGATAATGAAGCAAAAAAAAAAAAGAGCAAAAAAACGTGATTTAGGAGGAAGAAGTCTTTTTTTGGTCATTCTTCCAACTCTATCTCTCTTCTCCTTCTTCTTCTTCATCATCCCTTTTTCTTCCTCCATATCTCAGATCAAATCACTCATCTTTTTCTTCAAGATTTGCATAAAAAATCAGCCCAAATAAATATGATCTTGGTAAGAAATATTTTTCCCATGATTATTGTATTATTAGAACTCTTTAGGTTATATTTTTACAGAATATTGCACTATATTTTTAATTATCTTGTGACTCGAATTTGGGGATATGTTAAACATAAACATTGTTCATATATGTCTTGTGTATCTCTCTGCCAAATTTGATTGACTGATTTTGAGTATATGAAGAGATATGGTTATTGGAGTGAAACTGGGTCAGGGAGACATATCAACTAAATAACCTACGGTTTTTGTAAACATTGATCATCTTAATGACTTAATCTGAGATTTTATAAAACATGAAAGTTGTAGGTATATATGTTTTTGAGGTTTCTGCCAAATTTTGTATAAATTTCTTCTGTGTAGGTTGAGTTATTCTAAATTAAACTATAACTGTTCCTTAATTGAGCTGATTTCATATACTTGTACAGCTCCAGTAACTTTGTCCTTAAATTTCACCTATTTTTAGATCGACTTAGCCAAAGTGAAAAACATCAAAGTTTTACTCCTATGTCTTATCTAAATTTATGTGAAAGTATCACCTTAACATGTCATGTATTTTGTGAGGTATGAGCTGAACAATTGAACTGGTCGGGTTGATACTTTATATTGAACCAGTTATATATCATCCAATATTTGAGAGTCATAGAGACCGAATCTGGAAATGAGGTAAATATGAAAAATGTTCCAAATTAACTGATATAATTTCATAAAACTTATCATAATAATTTAATCTACACATTAAAAGATATAAATTTTTAAATGTGGTACCCCAAAACTGCCTAAAGGCAGAGAATAGAGTAATATTTAAAAATATACCAAAAATCGTGTAATAGTTCAAAACTTCTGAAATTTTAGTATGTTTTATTTTTAGATGTTATAGTTAATCAGGATCAAGAATCATATAAATTGGATAAGTGTAGAAAAAGTTATTCACCCAACAGTCCAAAAAGGTCATATTCCATCTTATAAGAAATTGTAGTTATTTATTTAAACTATATTAAGAATAAATATTTTATCAATGTATTAATTATTTATATTTTCGAATTAGGGTCTCAACAAGAAGAAGAGCAATAAAAGTAGATAAGCTCCAAATTTTAGATTTTGGAAAAAACTCCATTGAGGTTTGTACATATATGCATTTTAGTTTGCCTTATTGCATGCTTGTGTGTTAATTGAATAAGTGGCATATTTGAGTAATCTATTAAAATGTGTAAATATGAAATGAATTGAGTGCTTAACCAATGAAATTTCATGTTAATGCATGTATAGACATATGGATGAATGATTGATTGATAAAATGTAGGAAATGTTGGTTTATAATATGTAACATAATATATTTTTCAATATAGATTAGTATATGATTGATTAAAAATGGGATAATTATTAATGGTAATTACTGAATAATGAGGACAATAAAGAGTGAAGTTAGAAAGTCATGTATGACATATGTATTTGATATGAAAAGAGAGGTTATATGGCATACTTGTACTCATAAAGTTATTATAAATTTTGGTTTTGTATTTAAAAGATTTGTTGGTTTTGATTGTATAGAGAACTAATTAAAGTATGTCAATATTACTTAAATAGTTATATATAATGTAATATCATATGATTATATGATTTTAAAATTTTATAATCATATTTTTATTATAAATATAATGGAAATATTGATTCCAGCAAATTAATATATAAAGAAAATAAATAAGTAATAACATTAATTGCCCAATTCTCAACCTGTGGACTACTTAGGGATAGATGGTGCACCATTGCGGGGGCATTATGATACCGATATTGATATGGTTTAGGAACAGGGTGGTATTAGCTCTGAGAGCACCCTTGTCCTAATTGTACACAGATGATGTGATTATACTTTGTCATGAGGCTTAAGCTCCGCGAGCGCTCTTGACTTGAGATTATAGTGAGTAGGGTGTTAAAGCTCCGCGAGCGGCCTTACTACACGCTGTATATCCGGACAGTTCGGGAATGAGATTTGAGTTATTTATATTAAAATATTATATATAAAATAATTAAAAGACATACATGTACTTGTTTAAAGATAAAATGTGTGAAATAACATGAATTATAAAGATTTAGCATGAATTATAAATATTTATTAAGGTAAGCTAAATTTATAATTGAGTGTTATATATATATATATATATATATATATATATATATTATCAATGAATTTGGTACTATTGTATAATCATGTGGTTGTCCCTGTATAATATATGTTAGAATATTGTGTACTGTATTATAAATTATCTACATTGCATTTTGATAATTGTATGTTAAAATATTTACGCTTATATGGATTGGGATTTGAGTTAACTAAACAATCATAATTTTAGGGAAATCAATTAAATTAAAATGAGTTATGAAAACATGAGAGGAGGTAGAATGCTTAATATTTTATATATTACATATGGTTGAATATATATACAGTTCATGTCCTGAAAGAAATATAATGATAATATAATGGGACATAAATTTTATTTTATTATAATATTTTCTAAATTTTATGCAATAATTTATTTAAATTATATCATGATTATTATGACCCACGTTTGTGCGACTGCATGGGAAAACTTAAATGCCTATATGTACCACTAAGCTAGAAATGGCTTAGCGTGAGTTTTTTCCGTACAGGAACTGGAGCTTGCAAATAGTAAACTGTGAAGTTGATAGATAAAGTATAAGCCCATACTAGAGGAGACGCGTCAGAACTGGTTGAGAGTCGAATGCATATTATTTTTGCATTTTCTTTATTATCATGCATATGGATTTGTTGGACATGTCTTATATATAGTTAAGAACATATTTTGTACTTTGGTATTATATCTATATAGTTAGATATAAGGTAAAAACCATTAATTTTGATAGTTAAAATGAAGTATAATATTTATGTAACATGATAATGTATTTGATAATTGAATCCATATGTATATTTGAATATTAAAAAAAATATCAATTTAGTTATTAAATAAAAAAATTTTAAATTCAGACTAGTTTCATTCAGATTGTCTGTGTCATTCCACTTATGTAATGAGATTATTCCTATTTTATAGGCGGGATGTCACATTTATTAGTATCAGAGCTTAGGTTTAAGCATCTCTTGACTTAATTGGGGAAAGGTTTGTCATGCATACATACATGTGTCTCATATAACTCTGATATGGGCTATTTCTCTGTCAACTTGTAGGTTTATAGAGATATGTTTTCGGATGAGCCTGGAATGGTTGAGAATTTTAGTTCTCTTCACACTAAGTCCCCACGTCAATCTAGTGCAATGAGTGTTGAGGGAATTAATATTACTCCTAATCCTTGAGATGAGGAAGAAATGAGTGATGATGAAAATGATGACATTGCTTTGCTTTCAAGGAGACTAAAAAGAATCATTGAGAAGATAACAAGCAGCTCCAGAAAATTTAGGCAAAAAAACTTCAAACAAACTTCTAATGATGCACAAAGAAGTAAGGAAGAGGTAAATTGCTATGAGTGTGGAAAGAAAGGACATATCAAATTAGAATGTCCAAGGCTCAAGAAGCATAAGAGCAAATACCAAAGAGACAATGGGGAGAAAGGTCACAAAGCCACATGGGATGACAAAAGCTCTTCAAGTGAAAGAGATGATAATGAAAGCGAAGAGGTCAACCTATGCTTCATGGCTATTGAGGATCAGGTCTCGAATAAGGTAAAATCACTACATTCATACTCTTTAAATAATTATAGCAATGATGATGATGATGATGATAGTGATGATGATGATGATGATGATGATGAGCAAAGCTTAATATAAGGATTAAATCTAGAATTAGAGAAATATAGAAGTAAATTTAGTACTTATAGAAATAACATCTCTAATGTTGCCCAGATATTAGACCAAGAAGGGGGGTTGAATTGGAGTTTCTAAAATTAAACTTTAAAGTGCAGAAATAAAATTGCTAATTTTAGAAGGGATAGAGAAAATCAGACACAAAGATTTATAGAGGTTCGGGTATTAACAAACCCTACTCCTCTCCCTAATAGCAATTGAGAGTTTTCTAACACACTAAGTGTTACAATGGAGTTTTACAAGCTCACTCCCAACTATGGTGTTTCTCACAATGGCTCACACCTAACCCAGAAATCCCTTGTATTTTAATGGCTCACACAATAACCAATTCCTTTGTGTTTTACAGGCTCACACAAACAACCTACACTTGTGTTTTACAGGCTCACACAATAACCTACACTTTGTGTTTTGCAGGCTCACACAAACAACCTTTTAAATTTGTGTTTTGGAGGTTCACACAACTAACCCTTACAAGTGTTCTTCTCTTAACCCAGAACTACCCAATGCTCACTTGAGTAAAGATTACAGAGAGAACCACTTATAAATCTTTATTGCTCAAATATGAGGAGCAAAAAGATTTTTACAGAGAATAGATTTGTTCACAAAGTATAAAAATACAAGATAGCTTGTGATTTGAAATATATACTAATCTTTTGTTTTTCTTATTATTCTCTTATCATCCTCTTGTTTCTTAATGCATAAATGACTTCCATTTATACTCCCATGGCTAAATATAGCCGTTGGGGTGCATTAATTTAGAAACTAGCCGTTATACCAACCAAAAAATCGCACCTGACATTTTTCTCTTTCATTGGTCACGGGCGTGAATATGCTTGTCATGGGGGTGAAAATTCTTCCTAAGCCGTGACTGAAGTGGTGACCTTGGTCGTGAAGCTCTCTAGAATGTCTTGACATATAGAGTCACGGGCGTGACGTTAATTAGTCACGGGCGTGACACTCTTCCCAACCATGAGAGAAGTGGTGATTGAAGTCGTGAAGCTCTCTGGATGAAATTGAATATATCCTTCACGAGGGTGACACCTACATTCACGGGGGTGAACATCTTCACAGCCGTGACCAAAGTGGTGACTCTGGTCGTGAAACTCTCTGGTTGAATTTACACAACTCTTCACGGGAGTGACACATCTAGTCACGGGGGTGACTGAAATGCTTACTTCACGGTTTGGTTTTCTTTCATGGCCGTGAACTTCAAATGTTGGTTTTGGTAACGGTTAGCTTTCTTCACGGGGGTGACTCCTTGAGTCACGACAGTGAACATGCTACTTCTAACTTTTTATTTCTTTAAGGATTATTCTTCCAATTCTCCATTCTTGCCATTTTATGTCCTGTATAATATACTTTCAAAAACAAGTATGTTAAATACAATATTGCTATATTATTTATTATCATCAAAATGACGAAAATACCCCTCAAGGTTAACAATCTCCCCCTTTTTGATGGTGACAAATAATCTAGCAATATGTGATTTTGAGAAGTCTCCCCCTCAAAATATACTTAGGATAAAAAATTATAATGTGCAAGAATAGTAAATAAAGATGTAGCATTTAACTTGATTTTAAGTATATGCAAGTTATATGAGAAGTATATCCAATACATACCATAATTCCTTTTCAAGATATAAAGTGTATGTAAGGTGTATTTAAGATATATCATGGCATGTTGTAACTTGCTTTGATAAACAATTTTTATATTGCTAGTTTGATACTACTTTCCCTTATCATATTCTATTGCATATTGTTTATTGCATATTGCATATTGCTAGTTTTCTCCCCCTTTTGTCATCAATCAAAAAGAATATGTAGATTGAAGAAAACAAAAGCAAATATATATTATGAAGGAAAGAATACAAACTAAGAAAGGAAATTTAAGATTTCCTACATACCAAAACAAAACAAAAAAAATAATGATCAAACATAGCAAATTTAGGCTATACTCTAGCCTATATCCTAGCCAGACATCCTATCACGAAGCCTAGCTACTTCAGCCTCAAGGCTGTCTATCCGAGACTCCATGAAGTCCTTGAGGTTTTCCAACCTCTCGTCTATGGAAGTCTGCAGCTGCTCGAAACGTGGTGCCAAAAGGTCGACCACCTGCTGCGCTAAAGACGGTGTGGAGGCTGAGGACTATCCAATGTCCTGCTCGATGACTGGAGTTGTTTCCTCAATCCTAACCCTCTTCTTCTATTGGACTCCCTGGAGGCCTGCTTTAAAATCCTCCGTGACATGATCTTCCCAGATAATTTCTCCAGCAGTATCAGTGAAGCAGTAGAAGATATCGTTTTGAAAAACGATTCTGACAGCTGCTCCCATCTTGATGAATGACTCTACATCCAACCTATCTCGTGGGTGTGCAGGAATGATGTTGAAGTGGTGGTTATCCATCTTCAAGTAATTGAGCTTCACTGCCATATGAGTGACATAAGCCCCAATCAATATATCTCCTGTGGGCTTGGTAGCGATTGAGAGAAGATGGTTTGCAAACCATCTTGAGAGTGCCACTGTGACTCCCCGTCGAGCCATCTCGAATAGGAAGAGTTCTGACTTCCTAATTGTTCCATTGCTCTCTCCCCGAGCAAAAATGCTATAGGTTAGAAACCTATGCAAATACCTGTGTACTGGGGTCCTGAGATGTGTGCTCTTAGTTTTCTTGACATCCCAGCTGCAATCTGTGCCAAAATGTGTCCATGCTGCAGGGGCAGAGAATTCTACCTCAGTCTCATTTAGAACGCCATCAGATGGTAGGTTGAATAATTCTCCAAATGCAATTGCGCTGAGGGTGGTTGCATTATTGCAGAGTTGGAATTTCACCACTCCGGTTGGTGAAACCTGCAAGGTGCTGAGGAATTCCAGCGTTGGCTCCCGTAGAGTTGGCAGATGAATGTCAACAAATTCTCGTAGATGACAGGCTTGAAGTAGCGCTGTCATAGCCATCTCGAGTCTGAGATTACGGACTGTCTGCCATTTGAAGGACCTTGAAGATAAAATTGGTCTCTTCTTCAAAGTTGCATACCAGGGATGGCAACTTTCGGGAATGATGTTCATGAGGTAATCTGAATACCTCTTTGGTGCATGGGACTTCTTTCTCTTCCCTTTTGATGAAGCATACTCCATATTTGAAGATTTAGTAGTTGAAGGAATTTAAGAAGATTTTTGACAGAGAGAAAATATGATGAAATACCCTAGAAATGTTTGTTTCTTACTGAAGATTCGAACTTTTGATGGTATTTATAGTGAAATTTCAAGGCTTTGGGGTCAGAATCTTTAATGTCTCAATGAATGAGAGTGAATGAGAGCGGTTTTGGGAGTTGAAGAGTTGAAATGAAAAGTGTAACCGACTGTTTTCTTACATATTCGATACATTCACGGGCGTGACTTATGGTTTCACGGGCGTGAATAGTCGTGTTCACGGTTTGCTGAAGCAGTGTTCCACCCGTGAATGAAAGTGTGAATAAGTTCACGGGTGTGATAGATGAACATCACGGGCGTGAATGATCATAGATCACGGGGGTGAAAATATTGTCACGGGCGTGAACTATTGAAGTTCACCACTTATACCCGTGAAGCAAGCCGTGACACAAGGGGTGAAAGCTTCTGTTAGTTTGGGGTGTAATTGGTCACGGGAGTGAAATTATGTCACAGCCGTGAGGGATCTTTGCCACGGGCGTGAATCAAGCCGTGAAACTATGTTTCACCCCTTGAAGCAGTGAAACATGCTGTGACCCGAAGCCGTGAACGACACTGCCTCTTTGGGCCACTTAATTCACGGGCGTGAGTATTAGTCACGGGCGTGACTACCCTATAATTTTCATCAGATTGAAATTAGGTTCTGCAACAATCATTTCAACAAAAAATTTACTACATAAAGAATAAATTCTCATAAAAAAAATTTTATTTTACAACTTGTGATATGTTTTAATATCATCAATTAAAATTCCTTATTCTTGTAATCACAAGGTTAATCCATCAATCATACCTAGTTCTCTTCTAATGAAATTAAATCTTTCCTCATTTAGAGACTTAGTGAAAATGTCTGCTAATTGCTTTTCTGTGCATACAAATTCTAATTCAACATCTCCATATTGAACATGATCTCTAATAAAATGATGTCTAATGTCAATATGTTTACTTCTAGAGTGTTGAATAGGATTCTTTGAAAGATTTATAGCACTGGTGTTGTCACATTTTATAGGTATATGGTTCATCTCATGACCATAGTCCTTAAGTTGTTGTTTCATCCAAAGAATTTGTGTACAACAACATCCAACTACTACGTATTCAGCTTCAGCAGTTGAGAGAGCAACTGAAACTTGTTTCTTGCTAAACCAAGAAACCAAACATTCTCCAATGAAGTGACAAGTACCTGAAGTACTTTTTCTATCTAAAAGACTACCAGCATAGTCTGCATCTGAATATCCTATAATATAAAAAGATGAATTCCTAGGATACCATAAACCTAGATGCAATGTACCATGTAAATATCTTAAAATCCTTTTTACAGCAGTCAGATGATATTCTTTAGGACATGATTGAAATTGTGCACATAAGCAAACATTATACATAATATCAGGTCTAGAGGCAGTTAGATATAAAAGTGATCCGATCATACCTCTATAAAGTTTTTCATTAATGCTCTTACCCTTTTCATCTTTGTCCAATTTTGTTGATGTGCTTATAGGAGTCTTGGCATTTTTGCATCCTTCCATACCAAATTTTTTGATTAAGTCTTTGGCATATTTGGATTGGTTGATGAATATGCCTTCATTGCTTTGTTTGATTTGTAGACCAAGGAAATACTTAAGTTCTCCCATCATACTCATTTCAAATTCCCTAGTCATGCACTTAGCAAAATCTTGACAAAGCAGCTCATTAGTAGAACCAAATATTATATCATCAACATAAATTTGAACAATTAGTGTCTCATGCTTATGCTTTTTGATGAACAGTGTAGTGTCAACATTTCCTTTTGTGAAACTATTTTCTAATAAAAAAGAACTTAGTCTCTCATACCAAGCTCTTGGTGCTTGTTTTAAACCATACAAGGCTTTTGAAAGTTTAAAAACATGATTTGGCAAATCATAGCTTTCAAAACCTGGTGGTTGTTCTACATACACTTCTTCATCTATACAACCATTTAGAAATGCACTTTTCACATCCATTTGAAAAAGTTTGAAGTTCATGTGACATGCATATGTTAAGAGTATTCTTATAGCTTCTAATCTAGCTACAGGTGCATATGTTTCATCATAGTCTATACCTTCTTTCTGATTATATCCTTTTGCAACAAGTCTTGCTTTATTCCTGGTTATTAACCCTTGTTCATCTAACTTATTTCTAAATATCCATTTGCTGCCTATGATTGGATGATTTTTTTGGTCTTGGTACTAGGTTCCAAACCTTATTTCTCTCAAATTGGTTCAGTTCCTCTTGCATGGCAATTACCCAACTTTCATCATTAAGAGCTTCATTAATGTTTTTAGGCTCAATTTGAGAAATAAAAGCTATGTCATTGACTAAATGCTTGAAATGAGATCTAGTACTTACTCCTTTTGATAGATCACCAATTATTTGCTCTTTTGGATGATTTTTGTTCATTCTCCATTCTTTTGGAAGTTCTTGCTCCATTTGTTCTTGATTTTGAGGTAGTAGATTTTCTTAATCTTTTTCTTCTTTTCCATTTTCAATGACAAGTTTGTCCATATTATCTACAACATCATCAAGAGCACTACCTTTCACAAGATCAAGTCTACTAGATTCATTAAAAACAACATGCATGGATTCTTCCACTATTAATGATCTCTTATTAAATATTCTATATGCTTTGCTGGTTGAAGAGTATCCTAAAAAGATACCTTCATCAGACTTAGACGAAAATTTTCCAAGATTGTCCTTGGTGTTTAATATAAAACACTTGCATCCAAATACTCTAAAGTATGATACCAAGGACTTTCTTCCATTCCATAGCTCAAATGAGGTTTTGTTTAAAAGAGTTCTTTTGAAAACTCGATTTGAAATATAACATGCAGTGTTTGTGGCTTCTGCCCAAAAATAAGTTGGTAATTCATATTCATTAAGCATTGTTCTTGCCATTTCAATTAATGTTCGATTTTTCCTTTCAACAACTCCATTTTGTTGAGGTGTTCTAGGAGATGAGAAATTATGTGAAATGCCATGTTCAAGACAAAAACTTTCAAAGTTTTCATTTTCAAATTCTTTCCCATGATCACTTCTTATTTTTGAAATGCAGTACCCTTTTTCATTTTGAACTCTTTTAGTAAAGTTTTTGAAATTTTCAAAAGCATCACTCTTTTGAGCTAAGAAAATTACCCAAGTAAATCTAGAGTAATCATCTACGATGACAAATGCATAATGTTTACCTCCTAAGCTAGCAACTCTAATAGGTCCAAATAAGTCTAAATGTAAGAGTTGAAGGGGTTTTGACGTACTTACAATGTTTTTGGCTTTGAAAGATGACTTGTGTTGCTTTCCTCGTTGACAAGGATCACATGTCTTGTCTTTTTCATATTTAACTCTTGGTAATCCTCTTACTAGCTCTCCTGTGCTGAGACTTTGTATTAAGTCCATGTTAGCATGACCAAGTCTTCTATGCCACAGCCAAGATTCATCACTAGTAGTCACAAGACACTTAGAGGAATTGTTAGATAGTTCATGTAAGTTTATTATGTATGTATTGATATCTCTATTTCCTTTAAATATTTCTTGACCATCAATAGAGATTACAAAACATTCATTTGAAGTGAAAATTACTTTGTTTCCGTTATCACATAATTGACTTACACTTAACAGGTTATGTTTCAAGCCATCAACAAGTAAAACATCCTTAATAAAAATAGTACTATCAACACCAATGGTGCCAATGCCAATTACCTTACCCTTTGCATTGTTTCCAAAAGTAACTTTACCTCCATCAATACTTTTGATTTCATTGAAGAGTTCCTTGTCTCCTGTCATATGCCTTGAGCATCCACTGTCTACTAGCCATGCATTTTTGTTTATTGTGGACTTGAGGCATACCTACAAAGTTAGAAATCAAGTATGATATTTAGGTACCCAAATGAGTTTGGGTCCTTGGGGGTTAGCACATGAAGGTTGCCAATGAGCCTTCCTTATCCAGCAATGTTTATTTATGTGACCTATTTCCATACAATAATTACATTGTTTAGGTCTAAACTTGCTTTTTGGTCTTGTACTGTATTTAAATGCCATAATTTTATTAATATGATTTTGAGAACAATGGCATGCACATTCATGATTAATTTGCATTTTTCTAGATGCATGCTTCTTATACATAAAGGCATGATTAGTCTTTTGAGGATTGTTTCTTAGGTTTACTAATCCTTGATTATTCCTTTTATGTATAGAGGGATTAGTATACTTATTCTTTGGTGCTTTTCCAGCAAGTGTGGAGATGTGAGGTTCTTTAGGTTTGACAAATATAGTTTTGTTAGAAGATGATGATGTGTCTTTAAACCCTAGACCATGTCTTTCTAAAGGTGGTCTTTGAGACACAATGAGAGTGTCTAAGCTCTCTTTACCCTTATGAAATTTAGAAATGGAATTTCTAAGTTCTTCAACTTCATTTTTCAAAGTATTGTTTTCTTTTAAAAGTGAAGCTGTTGAGGGTCTTGATGAGTATTCATCTAATGACTTTTGAAGAGATTCATTACATGATTTAAGCTTTATGTTCTCCTTTTCTAAGCCATCTATCTTATTTTTCAAATTAGAGACATTATTTCTATAAGTACTAAATTTACTTCTATATTTCTCTAATTCTATATTTAATTCTTCTATTAGGCTTTGCTCATCATCATCATCATCACTATCACTATCATTATCACTACTATCATTATTGAAAGAGTATGAGTGTAGTGATCTTACTTTGTCTGAGATGTGATCCTCAATAGCCATGAAGCATAGGTTGACCTCTTCACTTTCATTATCATCTTTTTCGCTTGAAGAGCTTTCGTCATCCCATGTGGTTTTGTGACCTTTATGATAGTTTTCTAATGTTTTCCACATGTTATATGTAGTTGAACAGTGTTGTATCCTGCCACATTCTTCAACAGATAATGAGCTTGAGAGAATTGTCATTGTCTTCTTATTTTTGAAATTTGCTCTTCTTTGAGGCTCTGTCCAATCATCTATTGACAGGATTTCTTCTTCACCATTAACTCCTCTTTTAGTTGGTGGTGTCCATTCTTTTCGAATACTATCCCAAACTTCAATTCCTTCATTATCCAAATATGTCTCCATCTGAAACTTCCAATGAGCATAATTTGCTCCATCGAAGTAAGGTTTGAGACTCTGGAATCCTTCACTGGTCATATCTTACTCTTTACTAGTGCTTTTTAGGCTTCAATGCTAGACAAGGCTCTGATACCAATTGTTGCCCAGATATTAGACCAAGAAGGGGGGTTTAATTGGAGTTTCTAAAATTAAACTTTAAAGTGCGGAAATAAAATTGCTAATTTTAGAAGGGATAGAGAAAATCAGACACAAAGATTTATAGAGGTTCGGGTATTAACAAACCCTACTCCTCTCCCCAATCGCAATTGGGAGTTTTACTAACACACTAAGTGTTACAATGGAGTTTTACAAGCTCACTCCCAACTATGGTGTTTCTCACAATGGCTCACACCTAACCCAGAAATCCCTTGTGTTTTAATGGCTCACACAATAACCAATTCCTTTGTGTTTTACAGGCTCACACAAACAACCTACACTTGTGTTTTACAGGCTCACACAATAACTTACACTTTGTGTTTTGCAGGCTCACACAATAACCTACACTTTGTGTTTTGCAGGCTCACACAAACAACCTTTTAAATTTGTGTTTTGGAGGTTCACACAACTAACCCTTACAAGTGTTCTTCTCTTAACCCAGAACTACCCAATGCTCACTTGAGTAAATATTACAGAGAGAACCACTTATAAATCTTTATTGCTCAAATATGAGGAGCAAAAATATTTTTACAGAGAATAGATTTGTTCACAAAGCATAAAAATACAAGATAGCTTGTGATTTGAAATATATACCAATCTTTTATTTTTCTTATTATTCTCTTATCATCCTCTTGTTTCTTAATGCATAAATGACTTCCATTTATACTCCCATGGCTAAATATAGCCATTGGGGTGCATTAATTTAGAAACTAGCCGTTATACCAACCAAAAAATCGCGCCTGACATTTTTCTCTTTCATTGGTCACGGGCGTGAATATGCTTGTCACAGGGGTGACAGTTCTTCCTAAGCCGTGACTGAAGTGGTGACCTTGGTCGTGAAGCTCTCTGGAATGTCTTGACATATAAAGTCACAGACGTGACGTTAATTAGTCACGGGCGTGACACTCTTCCCAGCCGTGAGAGAAGTGGTGACTGAAGTCGTGAAGCTCTCTGGATGAAATTGAATATATCCTTCACGGGGGTGACACCTACATTCACGGGGTTGAACATCTTCACAGCCGTGACCAAAGTGGTGACTCTGGTCGTGAAGCTCTCTGGTTGAATTTACACAACTCTTCACGGGAGTGACACATCGAGTCACGGGGGTGACTGAAATGCTTACTTCACAGTTTGGTTTTCCTTCATGGCCGTGAACTTCAAATGTTGGTTTTGGTAACGGTTAGCTTTCTTCACGGGGGGTGACTCCTTGAGTCACGGCAGTGAACATGCTACTTCTTACTTTTTATTTCTTTAAGGATTATTCTTCCAATTCTCCATTCTTGCCATTTTATGTCCTGTATAATATACTTTCAAAAACAAGTATGTTAAATACAATATTGTTATATTATTTATTATCATCAAAATGACGGAAATACCCCTCAAGGTTAACATCTAAATTGAAAAATAAGATAGATGATTTAGAAAAGGAAAACATAAAGCTTAAATCATCTAATGAAGCTCTCCAAAAGTCATTAGATGAGTATTCATCAAGACCCTCAACTACTTCTCTGCTAAAAGAAAATAATACGTTGAAAAATGAAATTGAGAAACTTAGGAATTCTATTTCTAAATTTCACAAAGGTAAAGAGAGTTTAGATACTCTCATTGTATCTCAAAGACCACCCTTAATTAGACATGGTTTAGGATTTAAGGACACATTATCATCTTCTCACAACCATCTTTGTTAAGTCTAGTGAACCTCACATCTCTACACTTGTTGGAAGAACACCAAGAAATAATCATATTAAACCTTCTATACATAAAAAGAATAATCATGCCTTTATGTATAAGAAGCATGCATCTAGAAAAGCATCAATTAATCATGATTGTGCATGTCATTGTTCTCAAAATCAGTTTAATAGAAATATGGCATTCAAAAATATTGTAACACCAGAAAGCAAGTTTAGACTGAAACAATGTAATTATTGTATGAAAATTGGTCACATAAATAAATATTGTTGGATAAGAAAGGCTCATTGGGAACCTTCATGTGCTAACCCCCAAGGACCCAAGCTCATTTGGGTACCTAAAAATCATACTTGAACTGTGATTCTATAGGTATGCCTCAAGTCCACAATAAACAAAAATGCTTGGCTAGTAGAGAATGGATGCTCAAGGCATATGACAGGAGATAAAGAACTCTTCAATGAAATCAAAAGTATTGATGGAGGTAAAGTTACCTTTGGAAACAATGCAAAGGGTAAGGTAATTGACATTGGTTCTATTGGTATTAATGGTACTACTTTTATTAAAGATGTCTTACTTGTTGATGGCTTGAAACATAACTTGTTGAGTGTTAGTCAATTATGTGATAAAGGAAACAAAGTAATCTTTACTTCTAATGAATGTCTTGTGATCTCTATCGGTGGTCAAGAGATATTTAAAGGAAATAGAGATGTCAACACATACATAATATACTTACATGAATTATCTAACCATTCCTCTAAGTGTCTTTGTGACTACTAGTGATGAATCTTGGTTGTGGCATAGAAGTCTTGGTCATGCTAACATAGATTTAATACAAAACCTCAACATAGGAGAACTAGTAAAAGGACTGCCAAGAGTTAAATATGAAAAAGGCAAGACATGTGAACCTTGCCAAAGAGGAAAACAACACAAGTCATCCTTCAAAGCCAAAAACATAGTAAGTACATCAAAACCTCAACTCCTGCATTTATACTTATTCAGACCTACTAGAATTGCTAGCTTAGGAGGAAAACATTATGCATTTGTCATCGTAAATGATTACTCTAGATTTACTTGGGTAATTTTCTTAGCTCAAAAGAGTGATTCTTTTGAAAATTTCAAAAACTTTGCTAAAAGAGTTCAAAATGAAAAAGGGTACTGTATTTCAAGGATAAGAAGTGATCGTGGAAAAGAATTTGAAAATGAAAACTTTGAAAGCTTTTGTCTTGAACATGGCATTTCACATAATTTCTCATCCCCTAAGACACCTCAACAAAATGGGGTAGTTTAAAGGAAAAATTGAACTTTAATTGAAATGGCTAGAACAATGCTCAATGAATATGATTTACCAACTTACTTTTGTGCAGAAGCCACAAATACTGCATGTTATATTTCAAATCGAGTTTTCAAAAGACCTCTTTTAAACAAAACCTCATTTGAGCTATGGAATGGAAGAAAGCCCTTGATATCATACTTTAGAGTATTTGGATGCAAGTGCTTTATATTGAATACCAAGGACAATCTTGGAAAATTTGCCTCTAAATCAGATGAATGTATCTTTTTAGGATACTCTACAAATAGCAAAGCATATAGAGTATTTAACAAAAGATCATTAACTGTTGAAGAATCCATGCATATTTTTTTAATGAATCTAATAGACTTGATCTTGTGAAAGGTAGTGTTCTTGATGATATTGTAGGTAACATGGAAAAACTTGATCTTGGAAATGGGAAAGAAGAAAACGATCAAGAAGATTCACATCAAAATGATTCTCTACCTCAAACTCAAGAAGAAAACGAACAAGAACTCCCAAAAGAATGGAGAATGACGAAAGATCGTCCAAAAGAACAAATCATTGGTGATCTCTCAAGGGGAGTAAGTACTAGATCTCATTTCAAACATTTAGTCACTGACATTGCTTTTATTTCTCAAATTGAGCTTAAAAATGCTGATGAGGCTCTTAATGATGAAATTTGGGTAATTGCCATGCAATAGGAACTCAACCAATTTGAGAGAAGTAAGGTATGGGCCTTAGTACCTAGACCCAAGGATCATCAAATTATAGTTAGCAAATGGGTATCTAGAAACAAACTAGATGAGCAAGGTTTAATAACAAGGAATAAGGATAGATTAGTTGCAAAAGGATATAATCAGGAAGAAGGTATAGATTATGATGAAACATATGCACATGTAGCTAGATTAGAAGCCATAAGAATACTCTTAGCATATGCATGTCACATGAATTTCAAACGTTTTCAATTGGATGTGAAAAGTGCATTTCTAAATGGTTATATAGAAGAAGAAGTGTATGTATAACAACCACCAGGCTTTGAAAGCTATGATTTTCCAAATCATGTTTTTAAACTTTCAAAAGCTTTATATGGTTTGAAACAAGACCCAAAAGCTTGGTATGAGAGGCTAAGTTTTTTTCTATTAGAAAATAGCTTTACAAAGGGAAATGTTGACACCACGTTATTCATTAAAAAGCATAAGCATGATATGCTAATTGTTCAAATTTATGTTGATGATATAATATTTGGTTCTACTAATGAGCTGTTTTTTCAAGAATTTGCTAAGTGTATGACTAGGGAATTTGAAATGAGCATGATGGGAGAGCTTAAGTATTTCCTTGGTCTACAAATAAAGCAAAGCAATGAGGGCATATTCATCAACCAATCCAAATATGCCAAAGATTTAATTAAAAAATTTGGTATGGAAGGATGCAAGAATGCCAAGACTCCCATGAGCACATCAACAAAATTGGACAAAGATGAAAAGGGTAAGAGCATTAATGAAAAGCTTTATAGAGGTATGATTGGATCTCTTTTATATCTTACTGCTTTTAGACCTGATATAATGTATAGTGTTTGCTTGTGTGGACGATTTCAATCATGTCCTAAAGAATCTCATTTAAATGCAGTAAAAAGGATTCTAAGATATTTACATGGATCATTGCATCTAGGTTTATGGTATCCTAGAAATTCATCCTTTTATATTATAGGATATTCAGATGCAGACTATGCTGGTAGTCTTTTAGATAGCAAAAGTACTTCAGGTACTTGTCACTTTATTGGAGAATGTTTAGTTTCTTGGTTTAGCAAGAAACAAGTTTCAGTTACTCTTTCAACTGCTGAAGCAGAGTATGTAGCAGCTGGTTGTTACTGTACTCAAATTCTTTGGATCAAACAACAACTTAAGGACTATGGTCATGAAATGAACCATATACCTGTTAAATGTGACAATACAAATGCTATAAATCTTTCAAAGAATCCTATTCAACACTCAAGAAGTAAGCATATTGACATTAGACACCACTTTATTAGATATCATGTTCAATATGGAGATGTTGCATTAGAATTTATTAGCATAGAAAATCAATTGGCAGATATTTTTACTAAGTCTCTTAGTGAGAAAAGATTTAATTTCATTAGAAAAGAACTTAGAATGATTGATGGATTAACCTTGTGATTACAAAATTATGAAATCTTAATTAATGATCTTAATTTTGTATCATATCACTAAATATAAGGTAGTAATTTTTATGAAAATTTATGTTATAAGGGATGAA
This sequence comes from Triadica sebifera, assembly GCA_023653625.1. Taxonomy (NCBI): domain Eukaryota; kingdom Viridiplantae; phylum Streptophyta; class Magnoliopsida; order Malpighiales; family Euphorbiaceae; genus Triadica; species Triadica sebifera. The sequence goes on along the minus strand of CM042898.1, from coordinate 8,269,061 downwards.
ATCTTTATTGAAATGATTTAGTCTTGTTTTTAGGACTTAATTTTATTTGATGAAAATTTTAGGGGAGTCACGCCCGTGACACATGTTCATGCCCGTGACTTAAATAGCCAAAAGAGGCAGTGTTGTTCACGACTTGATTCACGACATTGTTCACGGTTTCAAGTGGTAAGGCTTATATTCACGGCTTCATTCACTCCTGTGAAAAGCCTTATTCATGCCCGTGACTTTTTTTCACGACCGTGAACTTTACACGTCCAAAACTCATAGAGGCGTTCACGCATTGAGTCACGCATTGCTTTACGGGCATAAGTAATGAAATTCAACCTTTCACGCCCATGACCATTGTCTCACCCCTGTGACAGTTCATCATTCACGCCCATGATATTCAAATGTCACCCCCGTGAACATATTCACGCCTTGATTCATGGGTGGAACACTCCTTCAGCAAACCGTGAACACGACCATTCACGCCCGTGAACACACTATTCACACCCATGAATGTATCGGGCATATAAGAGAACAGCAGATTATTTTTCTCATTTCAACTCTTCAACTCCTTGAAACCGCTCTCATTTACACACATTTAATGAGTTATTGAAGATTTCGGCCCCCAAGTCACAAATTTTTCCTATAAATACCATCAAAAGTTCAATTCTTCATCAAAAATCAAACATCCTTAGGGTTTCCTTAAAATTTTTCTGTCAAAAATTTTCCCAAACTTCACAAAGTTCACTTCTTCAAATCAAATGGAGATTGCCTCATCAAAAGGAAAAAGAAAGAAGTCTCATGCTCTGAGGAGGTATGTAGATTACCTCATGAACTGAATTCTGGAGCAATGCCATCCCCGGTACTCCACATTAAAGAAAAGGCCTATCCTTTCATCGAGGTCTTTCGAATGGCAAACCGTCCGAACTCTTGGGCTCAAAATGGCTATGACAGAGCAACTTCAGGCCTGTCATTTGAAAGAATTTGTGGAGATTCACCAGCCTATATTGAGGGAGCCAACACTGGAATTCCTTAGCACTCTGCAAGTGTCACCTACTGGAGTGGTGAAATTCCAACTCTGCAACAATCCCAACACCCTCAGTGCCATTGAATTTGGGGAATTATTCAACTTACCATCAGATGGCATCCTCAATGACAGCAAAGTTGAATTCTTCGCCACTCGAGCTTGGACACATTTTGGCACCAATTGCAGCTAAGATGTCAAGAAGACCAAGAGCACACATCTTAGGTCCCCAGTGCACAAATATTTGTATAGGTTCTTGACCTATAGCATATTCGTTCGGGGAGAAAGCAATGGGACCATCAGGAAATCAGAGCTCTTCCTATTTGAGATGGCTAGAAGAGGACTCACGGTGGCACTCTCTAGATGGTTTGCAAACCATCTTCTGTCCATCGCCACTAAACCCATAGGAGATATACTGATTGGTGGTTATGCCATCCGCATAGCCTTGAAGCTTGGCTATTTGAAGCTGGATGAGCATTATTTTAACCTCATCCCTGGGCATCCTCGAGATCGCTTGGATGTTGAGTCCTTCATAAAGATGGGAGCAGCTGTTAGAATTGTTCACGAGAACAATATTTTCTACCACTTCACAAACACTGCTGGGGCGATAATCTGGAAAGACAATGACACGGAGGACTTCAAAGCCAGCCTCTAAGGGATCTAGCAGAAGAAAAGGGCTCGGGTTGAGGAAGCACCTCCAGTGGCTGAGCAGGACATCGGACAATCCTCAGCTTCCACATCGAACTTAGCATAGCAGGTGGTTGACCTCTTGGCACCACGTTTGGAAAACCTCAAAGACTTAATGGAGTCTCAAATGGACAGTCTTGAGGCAGAGGCTGCTAGACTTCGAGATAGGATGTCCGACTAGATGTGTAGGCTAGGTATTAGGCTAGATAGTAGCCTAAATCTGTGTGGTTGCTTGTTTATCTTTTTTGTTGTTTTTTGTTTGATTGTATTTCCTTTATGAACTATAATTAACTTTGGAGTGTATTTTGTTTTATCAAATATATTTGTTTTGTTTATCCTTTGGTATCCTAATATTCTTTTTGATTGATGACAAAAGGGGGACAACCTAGCAATATATTAAAATAAATTATTTGAGAAATTGGCAATATATCAAATGAATTATTTTGAATCAAAAATTAGAAATGAATTAGGTTAAAAGGGATTAGAAATACTAAAACTTTGATTCAAAATTAATATGCAAGTATGAAATTGAGAAATTGAGCTTTATACACATTAGATATACCTTAAGTATACTTTGCATATACCTTAATACAAGTTACAAAAATGAATATGCCATGATATACTCAAAGTATAAATTACATATACTTCATGCTTTAAAAGGAATTATGGTATATATTGGATATACTTCACATATAACTTACATATACTTAAAAACTAGTAAGTTTATTTTAATGCTACATCATTCTTTACAATTCTTGCATTTTATCAATTATTTATCCTAAGTATCTTTTGAGGGGGAGGCTTCTCAAAAGCACTTATTGCTAGATTATTTGTCACCATCAAAAAGGGGGAGATTGTTAAACCTTGAGGGGTATTTTCCGTCATTTTGATGATAACAAATAAAATAGCAATATTGTATTTAACATACTTGTTTTCTAAGTCTATTAAACAGAGTATGGAATAAAAATAGCAAGAATGGAGATTGGAAGAATAATTTTTGAAAGACAAAATTAAAGAAGTAGCATGTTCACGGGTGTGACCCTATGTGTCACGCCCGTGAAAGAGCTAACCATTACCAAAACTAACATTTGAAGTTCACAACCATGAATGAAGAACAAACCGTGAAATGGACATTTTAAGTCACGCCCGTGAATGTTCATGGCATTTTCATCCAGATAGCTTCACGACCAAAGTCACCACTTGGATCACGACTGGAAAGTGTGTCACGCCCATGAAGATGTATGTCACGCTCATGACCCAATGTTTCAAAAAATTCCAGAGAGCTTCATGACCAAGGTCACCACTTCAGTCACAGCTTGGGAAGAAATGTCACACCCGTGACAAACATAGTCACGCCCGTGAATGATGAAAGAGAAAAATGTCAAACGCGATTATTTGGTTGGTACAACGGCTAGTTTCATATTAAATGCACCCTAACGGCTATAATTAGCCAAGGTAGTATAAATGGAATTCATTTATACAATCAGGAAAGAGGGGATAGCAAATACTTTGAATCATAATCTTATTACAAGCTATTTGTACATTCAATTCTTTGAGAACCAATACCTATTCTCTGTAAAAATCTTTTTACTCTTTAGTTATTGAGCAATAAAGATTTGAGAGTGTTTCTCTCTATAATCATTTATTACTCAAGTGAGTTTTGGGCATTTTTGGGTTAAGAGTAGAACACTTGTAAGGGTTAGTTGTGTGAGCCTTTAAAACACAAAGTAAATATTATTTGTGTGAGCCTGTAAAGCATAAAGTAAAGGTTGTTTGTGTGAGTCTGTAAAACATAGAAGGTTGTTTGTGTGAGCCTGTAAAACATAAGAAATTGGTTATTGTGTGAGCCATTAAAACACAAGGAATTTCTGGGTTAGGTGCAAGCCATTGTGAGAAACACCATAGTTGGGAGTGAGCTTGTAAAACTCTATTGTAACACTTAGTGTGTTAGTGAAACTCTCAATTGCGATTGGGGAGAGGAGTAGGGTTTGTTAACACCCGAACCTCTATAAAATCCTTGTGTCAAAATTTTCTATCCCTTCTAAAATTAACTATTTATTTCTGCACTTTAAAGCTTAATTTTTGAAACTCAAATTCAACCCCCCTTCTTGGCTTAATATTTGGACTATATATATATATATATATATATATATATATATATATATATATATATATATATATATATATATATATATATATATATATATATATATATATATATATATATATAACAAAGGTTCAAAGACAATATTTTTGTAACATCATTCGATATAATTAAAAATAATCTTAATTATACTAAAAGATGTTACGATACACATAAGTTAAAATGTCACAAATTTAAAACTTTCATGAATCATGATCATATAATATTATGACTATAATGACTTAAACAAAATAAAAACATTCTTAAAATTATGAAATAAAGTTCAATATAATAAAAGTTTAAATACAAACTTATACAGGTATGCATAAACCCAATGTCTTACAAAATAAATAGTTATAAACTATATGTCTCTGAAATACAACATGTAAAATTATAACTACACAACCCAACAAAACAGCAAAAATAAGATACAACAGTGTATCATCCACTCTAAATATATATCTTTAGCTCTGATCATTGGGCGTCCTTGTTTGTCAATCCTCCCTTAAGCACCAAACCTGGGCATAGAAAGTACATACGCTAAGCAACTCGTATTTAGTGGTACATAACAACGTGTAAGACATACCATAAAATATATATAATATGCATGATATACTCACCGAGTTATAACGACTTACCTCAAAATCTACATATGCACTAGCTTGCATATTACATGACATACCATCAGGATTATATATATATATGCACACCATTATATGATATATCAAACAATCACCTAGTATCATACAGGTGTTTACCATACATAATATTATTCGTTGTCTTACTTTTACTGCTTTACTTATAACTAGACTAAAATAGATATGAGTACTCTACAACTCTTATTAGAGACAGAATAGCTACGAGAGAAATCCACCTAGCTAGACCTCAAGCTTTCTAAATATCTCGTTAATTTTCAAAATATCTCAGCATGAGTCAATAAAAAAAAAGTGCATGAAACAACTACGAGGGAAACCCACATGGCTAAATCTCGAACCTTCTAAACATCTTGTTAATCTTTAGAATATCTCAATCATGACTAATACATGTCACCCGGTACCGATCTCCCCCCTTAATGACATGTCATCTATTTTAGATCTAGTTCTAGTCAGAGTGTTGGGCTTACGATGTAATCATGTGTAGCACACATATATTCATTTTATCAAATTTCCATATTTTATATAAATACCATGATTTCCACAAACATATATTTCCATACTATACTGTTGCCCAGACAATGAACCAAGAAGGAAGTGCGGAATCAAATTAAATAGAGTATGGATGAAGAGATATCACACATGAGATTTATAGAGGTTCGGATATTAACAAACCCTACTCCTCTCCCCAATCTCAATTGGGAGTTTCACTAACACACTAAGTGTTACAATGGAGTTTTACAAACTCACTCCCAACTATGCTGTTTCTCTCAATGGCTAACACATAACCCATAAATTTTCTTGTGTTTTAATGGCTCACACATTAAACTAATTCCTCGTGTTTTATGACTCACACAATTAACCTTTACAAGTGTTTCAATCTTAACCCAATATACCCAAACTCATTTGAGTAATAGATTACAATGAAAATACTCACTAACCTATAATGCTCAAAAATTATGAGCAATTAAGTTTTCACAAAGAATAAAGGTTTTGTTGAAAAATAATTAATGCACAATGGCTACAACAAGATTAAAGATTCAAAGTAATTGTTGTTCTTCTTAAAGATTCATAAATGACTTGCATTTATACTTCCTGAGCGAATTATAACCATTTTGGTACATTTAATACTAAAAAAGTCATTGAACCAACTCTTAACTTCACGTCTGACATGTTTCTCTATCCTCATTTACGGGCGTGACTATATGTGTCATGGTCGTGAATGTTCTTCCAAGTCGTGGTCCAAGTGGTGACTTTAGCTGTGAAGCTCTCTGGAAGAATTTGAAGTGTTTTATCACGGGCGTGACTTTATGCTTTCATAGACGTGAATATTCTTCCAAGCCGTAGTCCAAGTGGTAACTCTGGTCGTGAAGCTCTCTGGAAGAATTTGACATGTTATCTCATGGGCGTGACTATCTTTCACGGACATGACTGATTTGATCATTCACGGTTGGTATGATCCTTCATGGCTGTGAACTTTAAATGTTGGAGAGTTGACACTAAGCTATATCACGGGCGTGACATAATCAGTTATGAGCGTGAACATGCTATTTCTTCTTATTTTGACCTTCAAATGTTGTCTTTTATTCTTGCACATTTTTTATTCAAGATATATCCTGTTCAACAAACTTAGAACACAAGTATTGTTAAATACTTTATTGCTATTTTATTTGTTAGTATCAAAATGACGGAAATGCCTCTTAAGGTCCTCAAGGTTTAACATATACTATAAGCATACAATCGAGCCCTACCACCTCACAATGAATCAATATCGATTCACAAACAAACATACAAGTTTTTCAACATAAACATATTCATGCTCGTGAATAACCATTCACGACCGTGAATCACTATTACACGGGAAGTTTTCCCGTGAGCCAAATCATGATTCAACCCGTGAATCATCACACGTTGATAGCCATGATCACTCCCTTCACGGGCGTGAACCAAACCATGAAGCTACCTGTGAATGAGTTTGCTTCAGTAATAAAATTCATTTCATGACCTTTATGCCCGTGAACCCACCCTTCATGACCGTGAATTTGAAATTTTTTCTAGAAAATAAAGCATCACAACTTCATGTCATTCTCATATACAATACTTTCTACGGTTAACCAATGTCAGCCACCCTATCAATATTCTAGCATGTATTTAACCTATTTATCACAATCATAAACTTCATAACCATCAATAATAACAAGAATAACTCTTCAAACATCTCAATCTAACCATATTAATACAAATTTTCATCATGCATATCAACCCCATATTTTGTTATTTAACTACACAGTGATTATTTATATCATATATTTAAAGTCGTTAACATATAAACATCAATTAAATTGCCTTAAGTATTGTTATGTACAAACCTTACACCTATGATGAAGATTAACTAAAACTTGAGCTCTTAAAGCTTGTCCCTTCCCTTGGGATGAGTTTTCAGCACCTCTACCAAATCATGGCAAGATAAAAAAAAATCATCTTAACCTCTGGAATTCGAACCAAAATCCAAAAAATATGAAAATCAGGTTTTTCTCTAAAAGCTCACAAACTCATTCTCTCACTTTTTTTTTCCACTTTACCTTTAAGAAATTTGATCTTTCAAGCTTCTACAATGGAAGAATATGGAGTCTGGAGGAAGAATTGCGTGTTTGGTTAGTTAACAGAGAATGAGGAACAAATTTAAAGGAAATGATAGAGAAAAAAAATGTTACTGTCTTATTTACTCTGTCTGCCCAAACTTCACGGCTGTGACTCATCTTTCACGGGCGTGAGTCGTGAAGCAACTCTTCACGGTTGTGAAACACCTTATCAAAGCTGTTAACTATAATTCGATATTCATGACCATGACATCCATTGTCATGGACGTGAAACATTTTATTTCAATCACTCTCAAACTTTCCAGAACTTCACGTGATCTCACATTTTTCACTAAACAATAACATAACTTATAGGTATTACAGTTTTTCTCATGAGAATTTAAAAATAATAAAAAAACTTATTCTCATACTTGATAAGTTAGTTTTTATTTACATGTATATTCCAACCATATCTTACTTAATTGGATAAAAAATTATTTTCAATATCAAAGTTTAGACTAAAATCAACAAGACAAAAGAAAATTGAAAGAACATGCAAAGAGTTCAAGATTTTTTTTTATAAGAAGATTAATTATTGTACATAAAAATATTTAAACAACATATTATAAGATAGCACAATTTTTAATTCTAATTCTTGCAAATTAGGTTAATCTCTTGTCATAACAACAAAAGTTTAAAATTTATATTATTCTTATGAGAATGAATATGAAATATAATGAAATATTGCAGGAATCCAAGAGAAGATAAATTTAGAAAACAAAATAGTGGAAATCTGTATAAAAGGCAATATAAGGGTGTGTTTAGCTATGGAATAATACCAGTTTTCTAAAAAATTATTTTAAGAAAATTATAAATTATAAATTATTGTTTAATTATATTATTTTCTAATTTGAAAAATTAGAAATATATTTTCAATTTTTTTTAAATTATAAGCAGGTAGATAGAAAATTCTAAAAGTATAATTTTCTATTTTTATTTATAAAGAATTTTCTGTAACTATTTATTTCTATAATTTGGAGTTTTTTACAACCATTTATTTAGAAAATATAAAATAAGAAAACTAATGAAAAAAATGAAAATTAGAAAACGGAAAACGTTTTCTCAAACAAAACAGTCCCTAAATGATTCAACATGGAGAATATTGAAGGAACTGAACAGGAAGAATGTCATGATTGAGTCAATCCAGAAAGAGAAAGATACACCAAATAACAATGTGGAAGAAGGTGGCTCAAGCAGCAATAGCAATACAGCTATATCTGAGCATGGATTGGGGCAGCCTATCCCAGCAATGGATAGAGTTATACTGGAACAAGGATTAGGGGAGCTTGCCCCAATATATGAATATATGAATCTATGTCCACATCAACCCCACCGTGGATTATACTCCGGATTACATATACTGGAGGTGAAATGAGGGCAGAGTATCATCCACAACACTTCAGTGATGAAAACCCTAATGCCTGCCTTTTTATGTGAAGGTTTTTTATTATTAATTTTTTTTGTCTAATAGTAGAATAAGTGTTGAGTTTTTTAGGAAATCATTTGCGGTTCAATTGATTTAGGACAGGCTTCCGACCAATCCAGTTTCAAATCTCACCCTCCCCTCCCCAAGCTGTACTTCATAAAAATAAAGTGAGTTTTTTCATTTTTTTTTTCTCGGAAATAGAATAAGTGAGATAGGATAACCATATAATATAATATCAACATGAGTTATGAGGGGAAAGTTTTACGAGTAATAAGTTGTTCTTGGAAAAAAATAATACAAAAAGCAATAATATCAATAGAAAGTTTAATCAAGTTAAATTTGTGAAATTTCTCCATTTATTAAATTTTTTCTTCATATAATAATAATAAAGAATCCGAACTTTTCAGGTCCGAAGCCCATCCACCCCTTCCCCCAATTTGTACTTAATCAAAGAAAACAGAAACCATATCACACCATGACCTAAATAAACTATGTCAAGAAATCTCATCAGGAAAAATAAAAAGAAAAAAAAAGTAATTACACTTTCTGTATCTTGTAGTACATAAAATAGTGATTTACATATATGTCAAGAAAGGGCTGTCTCACTACTACTTGAGCAGCGCCAGAAGAAAAAAAGACTAATTTACCTTGTTCAACTTGGTTTTCTTCCTCAATATGGCCCCATTAGCTTAGGTAACCATCTTCTCCAACCCGACCACACTTTCTCACTGGTGATCGGATTCAGAAGCTTGAGCTTTCTTTTTAACCGTTCTCGTCTAGATGTTTCAGAATTATCTTTTGGACACAAGCTCTTCATAGGGAGCAAGGGGCTTCCCATACCTGTTGCATCCACAATTTTATTCACCATTTCCAGTACTTCGCTCATTTTAGGGCGTGTTTTACTCTGCCGGACCAAGCACCGGTTGGCAACAGCAGCAAGTTTTTTAGCAGACTTGAGATCATACTTTCCCTGAAGCCTTGGATCCAAGATCAACTTGAACTTTTTCATATCAGAAAGGTGAGGCCTGACCCAATCCAAGAGCTTTTGCTCGTCCTTAGGGCGGTTCATATCAAACGGACGCCTGCCAGTGATCAGTTCATAAAGGAAAATCCCATATCCCCAAACATCACTTTTAGATGTGAGTCGCCCGGTTTGGATATACTCAGGAGCTGCATACCCAATGGTTCCAACAACCTGTTTGGGAATCCAATAAAATGTTTAAGGTCTTAATAAATAAATTTATGCTATGTTTAAAATGTTAATGGGTTGCTAAGTTGCTTAGAATATGATTTAAGGATCATCCTTAGTAAGTGCAAACATACTGCGGTTGAGACATGACTTAACCCATCTGAAGGCCCCAACCTGGCCAAACCGAAGTCTGACAACTTTGCATTCCATTGGTCATCCAACAGTATGTTAGAAGACTTGAAATCTCTGAAGATAACCTGCACAAGCAATGAAACTAAATGGTTAATGCATCAAAACTGAAGCAAAACAATTAGATGCGGTTGCAAAATCATATTGGAGAAGAGAGACACAAAAATAAGTTAGGGTCGAAAAGAACAAAGAAAAACATGAATGGTGAGCTAAGCATATTTATCTATACTTCATTCTTGACCATCATAGATGAAATTTAGCAAGTAAGGGAGAGATGAAAAATTTTACATGCTTATTTGATTGAAACATTCACTTGGAGTTCGCAAAAAAAAAAAAGAAAGAACTAAACCCTGTTGCTTGTTATATTCAACAGTGGACGAGCAACGATTTTTTAGGGTGATTTACAAGCAAAAGGCTCATTAAGACTTTGCTCTATGTATAGAACACGTTAAGGATAAATTACCAAAAATATTGCAAAATCAACAAGCAACTTGGGGACAAAAACAAACAGTAATAAATCAAAAAATCTTGAAAGAAACAACATTGTTTTTAATTAGAAGATCTCAAATGAATTATGAGAGGATAAACTTGAACAAACTTATAACCCGTATAAGTATCTGTGAACTGATACATTGGAATCCTCACTTGTTTATAAGATGGTTCAAAGAAAATGTCTTCTTAAAAAGTTTGATATCAGCCTCTATAAGGAACTGCAATCAGTCTCAGCAGGAGAGAAAATTTGGAGGATCTTATCAACTATAAGAATTTTTATCACATTAAATCCCAGGTTGAAACCATTCTTACATTTTGTTTTTGAATTCGTATAAACCAACAACTTGAATTAAAACCTTGACACTGATTTTGCAGTGCTTGATTATCACTTAATGATCTCATTAGAGGGTGAAGTGAAACCAACCAATCATGTCTTAGATTTTCCATAAGACAAGTATATCCCTTCATGCTAGAGATTAAAACTCGATCACCCCAAATAAAATAAAAGCTACCTGAAAATCCATTCCTTCATGAAGGTATGCTAATCCTCGGGCAGCATCTTGAGCAATTTTAATTCTGATAGCCCAAGGAAGAGGTATCTGAAATCGACTTAACAAATGATCCTGCACACTTCTGTTGGGCATATATTCATACACTAGCAGGCGCTGGATTCCTCTTTCATCATCCTCAGCACAGTAGCCCACTAATTTGACAAGATTTGGATGTTCAACGACTCCTAAAACATTTACTTCTGTCACCCATTCCTTGTGCCCCTGGAGAATAATATGATGATAACTATCAAAATACAGCATCTAAAAATCAAAGTAAAAAATATGAAAGCCATTCTTGTTCACCAAAAAAATAATGAACCTATATGAGGCAACATAACTGTTACATTCTATCTCTCTGCTGATTCAAGTGGTAATCTCTCGCTAGCATTCATTGTTCAACTCTTTGGCTTTCATTCAAATAACAAATGCATTTCTATTAGAACATGCAAATGAGGCAGAGACATCAAGTTTTTAAGATTGGACTTTATATCTAGATATCTAGGACTACAAGATTGGGAAGAATTTCAAAGTGGACAATTGCCAGAGAAAAAACAATATAAGCATTCAACAACTTTAAGGCCGAGACCTATGAGTATCCAATTATGACCCACTGTCCCTCATTAAGATCTTGAGTTAATTTGCAGACTTGACAAGATTAAAATGCAAAACTAAAATGTTCACTATTACCAACAAACAATCTAAAGTGTTTAGGGTGGACCAAAATTGTCGCATAATAGAAAATTGAAATGAACATAGCCATGTATAAGGAATTAATAAGAGCAGAATGCCTACCTGTAGCCCTCTCCTACTCAGTTGTTTAACAGCAATATCTATCTTTGTATTTGAATCTTTGGTGCTCCGGATGACTCCCCTATACACACTTCCAAACCCACCCTCTCCAATCATGAAAGAGCGGCTAAAATTCTTGGTGGCTGTCTTCAACTCTGAGAATGTGAAGACTCTAAGATTACTGTGTCTTCGAGACAAAGCAGCAAATGAATTTTTCTTGGAGGAATCTGTGCTAAAATCTGACACATTTTGGGAATTGAATTCGGAATCAGATATTCTCATATCACGATCAGTCGACATTGACATTGACATTGAATTGGAAGAAGTATAGCGGCCAGAAACAGATTTTGTACGCTTTGGTTCTTCATTTCTCTCTCCACTAGAGCAGTAAAAGCACTTCATAGCACCTTAATGACCCACTGCCTCACTGCATACCTCCAATTGTATTAGCCTTAAGACAATGCTACCAAGTTTAGTTTTTTTTTTTTTTTGAAAAAAAAAGAAGGTGAAAGATACCCAAATGTTCAAATGAAAATAATGTAATAATTTAATTTCTTATATGATCCTCAAAATCACTTTCTAAAAAACAACATTCTGATTTTGCTTCTTGATTATCAATAACTCCAAAACACAGGCAGCAATTAAAATAAGCAGTTAGCGATTCTTCTTCGAAACTCCATCTTCTTAAGCCCAGAATCATGGCAAATTTCCAAAAAAAAAAATCATACAATTTGAGAAGCAATCAAGGAATTAATAATACAAAATACAGATCATAATTCAAAGTTAATGGTCATTTTTCCCATTCAAAAATAATAAATTCTAAAACCCCAAAATTTACAATTATTCACACTTAACTGAAAGAAAAAAAAAATTTAACCTTTTTTGTATAATTCAGAAGAAATGGAAGAAAATGATATCCTTGATCACTAGTATGAACATTGAAAAGGATTTTTAAGAGAGACCGAGAATCCAAAAAGCGGAAAAGAAAGAAACCCTGGACGCAACAACGAGCACTCCATGATCTAAGGTAAGTCAATACAAGGCAGCTGGATTGTAGCTCACCAACCAAGAACCCCATTTTAAAATAAAAGAGAGATTTGAGCGAGCAAAACAAAAATTATAAATGGAAAGGGTTTCTTTCTTTTTCGTTAAAGGGATAAAGAAACCGAGTAAGAAAATGATAAGGTGGAGTGGTGGGGTTCTTTCTTGGTAGAAGGGGATTTTCTCAAGGTGAAAATCACAGAGAATCAGTCATAACAACAGTTATATATAAATATAAAATAAAATCGGGTGCCCCTTATTAAACAGCCAGCAAAACGTCGTCTCATTATTTTTTCATTGCAGCAATTACCCATCGCACAAAAAGGTGTCATTCTTTTTGTTTGCCCGTATCCTCCCCACCCCATCTCACTAACTGATCCGGTCAATTAAATTGTCTCTGGCACGGACATCTTTCCCGTTAATGGTGGCAGGTGCTGAAAACTCATTCCAATAATTCTCTCACACAAAAAAATTAATTAATCAATTTATTTACGATAATGCCCTTCATTTGACTTCCACTCATTCATTTGATTTTTTCCTCAGCAGGTCCTTTCCCGTCTTTTACATACACAATGTCCTTTTTTTTTTTAAAATCTTTTCTCCTTAGCCAGCCCCAAATGCTGAATCCTATCATTATTTTTCTTTTTTATTTCTATTTTACGTTTTTATTTTTATTTTTAAAAAATTTGCTATTTTTTCATTATTTATAGTCTCTGTTTTTTTAAATCCATCTGCTGGATTTGTATTGTTTAGAAACTTCTATTATTCTAGTATGCTTTTATTTATTTATCATTTTTTTTTTACTTTTTATTTATATATTTATCAAAGTAATATATCTATATCACTATATGTGTCTAATCAATGTAATATAATAAGTTAATAATTCAAAAATAAAATAATTTTATAATAATTAAAATAAATATTAATTAATACTTAATTGATTTAATTAATATGAAATTTAATACTTTTAATATTAATATAAATAGTGTTATGTCTACTTGCTTGTCTGTTTTTTTTTTAAATTTTCTAATTTTCGATTTATTACAGTTATTTTTATTTCCTCTTTTTTATTTATATTTTATATTTTTTAATATTTTGATATTTTACATATATTTAATGCGTCTACTAGGTTCGTTTTCCCTTTTACGATTAGGCTGTTGGATTTAAAAAAAAAAACTATTTTTCTGTTTATTTTTTAACCTAATTTGTATAATATGCTTTTTTTTTCCTTCCAAATAAGCAGTCCTCTAGCTGGTCTTTTTGGTGGTCCAGTGAGAATTGTTGTTTGGCTGTTTTTAAAAAATGGGTTTTTTTATATGTACATGAAAAAATACATTTATATTTAGTTTCTTATATAATCTAGATATGTTCAGTTCCAATTTTATTTGGCAATTATATAATAATTGTCTATATTTTACTAATTAAAAGGTATTATATTAACATTAAAATGAACATTTTTTGTTCTTATCAAGAATCAATAGCTATTATGAAGGTTATTTTATTAATTTCTAAATGTCTCTTACTATATTAAATTGATGCATATTTATTTATTTTTATTATGAAGCTATATTATCTAATAATTTCATATAATTTATTATATTTACTGTATAATTTTTTTTTCTATCACAATCTGATGACTACATGCTAGTATATATATACTGGTGATATTTTAATAATTACTGCACTATGGACTACTATTTTTTTCAATCGATAAGTAAGATAATCTAATTATAGTAATAAATTTTACAATAATTATGAGTATACATGTTTAATATTTAATACTAATATTTATGTATAAAACCGTAATTATTGAATATATATATATATATAATTACTATTTTTATTAATACTATTTTTCAACTATTAAATTAAAAATTTAATAATTTTAATTAGTTTGAAAATAATTATAAATATTTAATACTATTTAACAATAATATATATATATATATATATATATATATATATATATATATATATGTCACAAAACAAATCCCATAGGTTGGGCATTTTTCAATTCAAACTTTATTCCTTTTTTTTATATAGTATTATTATTTGAAACATAATCTTTTATAATAACTATTAATTTAGTTCTTCAAATTTTTTTTAGATAGAATAGGAATATATATTATTGAAATTCATATTTTAGGGTTTCTCTATCTCCCTCTTTTATTATTCATTCTTTATCCTTCCTTTTTTTTTCTCTTTTTCTAAAAGTGAATCAAGGAGAGAGAAAGACTCTAAAATATTATTCTCAATAGTATGCTCATATTAAATTTTTATTCAGAAATGAAGATGGGTTGGATAAAAAAAATTGTAAAGATTAAACTTTGCATCAATAAGAAAAAGAATAAGGTTTAAATTGGAAAAAAAAAAAACCAAATATTGAGGTTTTTTTTATGTTATTTTCCTAATTTCTTTTCTAGGGATTTTAAATGTTAGTTAGAAGTTGAAAACCATTAAGCTAGCAGTATAAGATTGTGATATTAAAAGATGATCGCAGGGCGAGATGAGGACAGCTCATTTCGATTATGGGGCAATTAGCCAATTACCAGTTGTTATTATTATTATTATTATTGGGGGTAATTACAATAAAAACCTCTAACATTTTGACCCAAATTTTAAATTAGCCTCCAACTTTTCTTATAATAAATTTGTCTCTATACGAAATCTTTTAATTTAACCGCTTCATTAATAATTCTATCAAAACTAAAATTAGTTTTGGATGGATTTTTCCCTTGCAAATTGGTCAATATTTTATTAATATTTTTACAAAATATTTTTTTTATTTTAATCTATAATTTTTTAATTTAATTTTTTATTTTATTTGATATTTTATTTTCTAATATATTTTTTAATTTGGTCAATATTTTATTAATAAATTTACAAAAATGTTGGAGGCTAATTTGAAATTTTGGTCAAAAACTTTGTTTCTTTTAATTATTATTATTATTATTTAAGGGTTATTAAGCACATTTTGATAATAACTTGTAACTAAAGAACAAGATTTTCAAGAGCTTAATTATGGCCACATGGGCTTTTGCCAAATGCCTCGCTAGTTGCTAATGGAGGAATTATCAAAACGTGAAAGAACCTTCATTCTCTTTTCCTTTCTTTCTTTATCAATTGTTTCCCTTATTAAAATTCTTTTAGCAATCAATCACAACTTATATCTTATTTCTTTTTGGGTCTTCAACTTATTTCTGTCATCAACAAATTATTAAGACACAAAACCAAGACTATAACAGCACAACACGACATGTTTTAATAGCCGGCAATTATTTCCCCCTCTCTCTCTCTCTCTAAAACCATTGACTTAGCAGTTGATGTTGGAAATACCCAAATGCCCCCTTAATCCTTTGGGGATCCAACAAGCCCACTTAAATTTCAAATTCTATTCTGACACCCATTTCTTAAAACCTCCAATTGCATTCATGGCCACTTCTTTCTGTATTCAATCTTTGATTCATTCTTTTCCAACATTCAATTTCCTACTATTCTCACTTGCTCAAAGTTACTTTCTTTATAATTTTTGAGTTTCATTGACTACTTATACCAGCACAAATCTTGCTTCCTCTTCTTCTTCTTTTTTATTTTTTTTATTTTTTTATTTTTTTACTTGGCTTGATTTGTCTTCGATGCCAGGAATGAACTTAAAGAAGCTCAAGTTCTGTGCTTTCGGGTCAATGCTGTTGTGTGTCGTTTTTGTTTACAGCTTTCTACATTTGGGTCAGTGTCAAGATGTTAGTTACGATAATCCTACTATTCTTCCTCTCGTCACGCAGCTTGTTTATAGTAGGCTATCAAACCTGACCCTTGTTCTTAGTAGAGAGATCAGTAACCGGTCCAATTTCTGCGTCAAGGACCCGTGAGTTGATTTATACTGGCTTTTGTTTCTGTTTGTTAGAAAATTAAAGGGAAGATAATGTATGAGTTTTATGTTGTTTTGAATTTATGGGTTATTACAAAATCTATGTCATGGGTTACTAATTATGGAAAATTTGAGCGTTAGAGATTACCTCTCTCTCTCTCTACCTGTATTTCTTGGTCTAAAGTTGTTTCAGAAGGAAAATAATGTTTTCGTACGTCTTATCTGTTTTGTTGGGTTATTAATGTTGTAAGCATAGGTATTTGACATTTTAGACTTGGAATAGATTTTGCTCTATTCCATTCGTTTTAAGATTTGCGATGCCAGAAATTCTGCATAATGGATTGAAATGAAGGGGATTGCTTTGTTTCAGGGAAGCTGATTGGAATCAAGCATTCAATTATTCTTCTAATTTGGATTTCATATCATCTTGCATTCAAAAGACCAAAGGTACAGAAATACTTCAATTACAAACAAAACATATAACATTCATGGTTTTCTTGTTTGAAACTTAATTGTAACTCTTTTGGTTCAATTCAGCTGACAATAGTATAACTACCTGATGGGTACTTGAGCGTTGGCTTTCATCCATGAGAAGCAAATCAATGAAAAATAAGTTTAAGGATTTTGTTCTTTCTTCTTTGCCTTAATTTCTTGGACTACAAAAGCTTTGGGCACCAACAGTATGTATGAACGCGGACATAACAATGCAGACATTTTAAGGATAAGATTACTTAGGAACAAGAACTAAATTTCTGGGATCTAATACTAGGTTATTGTTGAAGTTTATTTTACTACATATTACATGTTGCTTTTTCTTTCCTGATGAAATCTCAATAAAATGGTCTATTTGCTTTAAAATTTCATTACTTTTGGGAAATATTACAGGAAGGTCCAAATATCCACCAAGTGTCTCGTTGATATCACATGTGATTCCTTTTTTTTAATTGTCTTTTGCAAGTGTCAAGAGTCTAGAAGCATGTAGTAAGGTTAAGAGAGCTTGTGCTTAAAGAAATAAAAATCATGGACAAAACTGTCATATTTGCTTCATATCAACGTATTCTTTAGATTTTATTTTCATATTTCTGGGTTGGTTCTAATATGTTACAGGAGACATTACACAGCAGATATGTACTGCAGCAGAAATGAAATTCTACTTCAACACTTTCTTTGAGCCATCAGCAATTGACAATTACTTGAAACCTAACCAGAACTGTAATTTAACTTCATGGGTTCCTGGTTGTGAGCCAGGATGGGCTTGCAGCATTGGTCAAGATCAGCCAGTTGACCTTCAAAATTCACAGGTTATTCCTGCAAGAACTCAAAGCTGCCAGACTTGTTGTGAGGGGTTCTTCTGTCCTCATGGCCTTACATGCATGATTCGTAAGTAATGAGAATATGAATCCATTATTATCAATTGAGAATTCTTCAAATGCTAATTAACCTAGTTGAAACTGCTCTGGAATTATGTATTACTAGATCATCATTTTATAAATGACATGGAAGACGCATGTTTGCATGTAACTTCCCTAGTTAAAATTCTCCCATTTAGTTTACTGCTTTATATATTTGTATATCCATATAATCAAGTTTAAATGTTGTATAACTGATGAGTATTTATCTATATATCCTTTGGTTATTAATCTCTTTCATATCACATCTGCTGCCTTTGGTATTGCGTTCTTGAAGCTTGCCCACTTGGTTCCTATTGCCCTCTTGCAAAACTCAATAAGATAACTGGTGTTTGCGAACCGTAAGCTCAAATTCTAGTTCTCTAATTATCACTCTATGGTCTATGCATCTGAGTGGCCTATGATGTCCAAAAAATAAGATTGGCTTTGCAGATATCATTATCAGCTACCTCCAGGTCAGCCGAACCATACTTGTGGAGGAGCAAATATATGGGCTGATGTTGGTAGTAGTAGTGAGATATTCTGTTTGGCAGGATCATACTGTCCAACAACAGTCCAGAAAAATTCTTGCAGTAGTGGGTATTAATTTTTCCCCTAATCCCTCATTATATTTATGTTTCGACTTTTTAATTTATTTACAATCGGTTTTTGATACTCTTTATTTAAGCAAAAAAAAAAAAGCAATTACAAAAATGGTGTGTAGTTTTTATGAAAATTATGCTTGTCCTTCATATTCATTCACTGATGCTATCTTATGTCTTCGGGAAATTTCAGACATTATTGCAGGATGGGCTCCACTGCTGAGAAAAGTAAGGAATATGTTCTTAATATTATCATCCTGCAAGTCATTATCAAAGTTGGTTACTGTGTGTTCTTGTGCTGTACTTTGGCTTTGGAAAATGTTCAGCATGAATATACTTGCTTTCATTTGATATCTTGTTTCTGTGTCCATAATTTCTCATTTCATATCCCCTGTATTACTGGCTTTTGACACCTGCCACTTAATTTGCAGGTTGCTTCAAATTAACTTCATGCAAAGCGAACTCTACGAATCAAAATATTCATGCATATGGAATTATGCTCATAGTAAGTTGTTCACTTTACATCATAAGATATATAAT
Organism: Triadica sebifera; assembly: GCA_023653625.1. Lineage (NCBI taxonomy): Eukaryota > Viridiplantae > Streptophyta > Magnoliopsida > Malpighiales > Euphorbiaceae > Triadica > Triadica sebifera. The sequence goes on along the minus strand of CM042898.1, from coordinate 8,249,855 downwards.
AACTACTCTTAGTTTTCTTTCTCGTCCTTGTTTTTAATGTTTCAAGTGACACAAATTATTTGAATTTTAGTAATGATACGAACTGTTATGTTTGTGCTTCCTAGAAACTTTATAAAATATTTGTTTTAGCTTATGCTTCCCTTGACATTCTATGTAATACATGTGAAATTCTTCTTTAAAACATTACTAAAGGCAGCTTGCTTATAGACATTGATGTCACTCATTTGCATATGCAGGCTGCTTTGTCTACTGTGTTACTCATTATTTACAACTGTTCTGACCAAGTTCTCACCACCCGAGAAAGGAGACTTGCTAAATCCAGGGAGTCAGCAGCAAGACGTGCAAGGGAAACAGCAAGAGCACGTCAAAGGTGGAAAGCTGCAAAAAATGCTGCTAAGAAACATGCAAGTGGATTGCAAGCTCAAATATCACAGAAGTTCTCTCGTAAGAAAGATGATAGACATCCTGAACAACTTAAGATTCTGAATCAACAAAAATCTGACATAGAAGATGATTTATATCCGCCCTCAAACTCAAGTACTTTCTCGAAATCCCTGTCATCACCCATGCCATCAAAAGGAAAGAAGAAGGAACCTAGTGATCTTATGCAGATAATGCATGAAATTGATGAAAACCCTGATGATTATGAGGGTATCGATCTTGGAACTCCAGGCCCTAGTGCTTCAGAAAATTTGCCAAAGGTAACACAAATGAATACCTATAGTCAGATTTTTAAATATGCATATGGTCAACTTGAGAATGAGAAAGCTATGGAGCAAGAGAACAAGGATCTTACGTTCTCAGGAGTAGTTAAGATGGCTACTAATACTGACACCAGAAGAAGGCCTTTAATTGAGATTTCATTCAAAGATCTAACCCTTACTTTGAAAGCCAAAAATAAGCATCTGTTAAGATCTGTAACAGGAAAAATCAAGCCAGGACGTGTTACAGCTGTCATGGGTCCATCAGGAGCTGGAAAGACAACTTTTCTATCTGCTCTTGCAGGAAAAGCCATTGGATGCAGGATGACTGGTTTGATTCTTATAAATGGGAAGGATGAATCCATACATTCTTATAAAAAAATAATTGGTTTTGTTCCACAAGATGATATTGTACATGGAAACTTAACAGTGGAAGAGAATCTCTGGTTCAGTGCTCATTGCAGGTTCATCTCATATAGCTTTCTCTAAGATTTCAATTGAAATTCTACGGTTCGTAATTGATTCTATTGTTTTATTTTATTTTTGAGCATAAAAACGTGTTCATGACCATGTAGTAATAACCTGTAGCCCTATACTATATTTAGGAGGGACGGGTGTTGAAGGAGTTATGATAAGAGGCTACTAATTTGGGGTGGGATTATTGGTTGGGGGAGGGGGCATGGGGAGCAGGAGCGAATTCATTTTTCATTTAATTCTGGAAAGTAAAAAATCCTTCAATTTGCTAAGTTATTGTCTGTAATATCCTACCATAACCTAATGGCTCAGGCCTGAACTATAGAAAAGAGAAAAAATCTTTAGAAAGTTAAGATTTTGGTATCCTTATACCCCTTGCATATGATTATTTGTGTCTCCAATCCATTTGCTATCATAACAGTGCCATCTTGCTCCATATAAAATGATGGTCCTCCCATTGATATTTTACAAATAATTGCTATATGGAGTCCTGAATAAATTAATGTTTTGCTTTTATTACTATTTTTGTTTTGTACTTTGTTCATTTATTTCTTTGTGCAATTTGAGTGATGACCATTCAATGATACCTCTGTATTTGCTGATAATCGCCTGTTTTTTTTCAGATTATCAGCTGACATGCCCAAACCAGATAAGGTTCTTATTGTTGAAAGAGTTATTGAATCTTTGGGGCTACAGACAGTGAGGGATTCCTTGGTTGGAACAGTAGAGAAGCGAGGAATTTCAGGAGGCCAGAGGAAGCGAGTAAATGTTGGATTGGAAATGGTAATGGAACCTTCACTTTTAATCTTAGATGAACCAACATCTGGGCTAGACAGTGCATCTTCTCAGCTTCTTCTTAAAGCACTTCGGCGTGAAGCTCTTGAAGGCGTGAACATCTGCATGGTTGTTCACCAACCAAGGTAACTTCTGTAACAACCAATTTTAGTTTTGGAGGATCCCTTGTGTTTCATAGTTTGAAGTACAAACACTGCATACCCCATAATATAGGAAAAGAAGCTTTTACTATCAGAGGATAGTGAGAAAGTATGAGGATGAGATAGGGTTAAACGCCAAACATTGTCCTATATCAACAGTTTCACAGCAGAATAATTATGTATGAAGAATGAAGATGATAGCATCTTGGTAGCATGTTAAACTTCAACTGTGCTTTTCTACCAGTTACTATTTATTAACGCTTGTGCCTCATGCTTTCATTGACTACGTTAAATCCACCACTATGCATGAGAGAGTAAATAAAATCTGGTCTAAGAAATTTGTCTTATGTAATAAATCAATTGCATTTTTAGATTGTTGTGTTGGCAAAAGTATTGCATGTTATATCAATGGACTTGCCTGGTCAAACGAACTTAGTCAAATTTTAAGATGTTGGTACTTGGTATAGAAAGATCTTCAAAACTCTTATGACCTTCAGAACTGATTTCTATTTTCATGTAATATGAGTGTAACTTTTTCTAGAGTTGCATTTTTCTTAAAAGCTATAGCTTCTTTTTCAGCTACACCTTGTTCAAAATGTTTGATGACTTAGTACTTCTAGCAAAAGGTGGCCTTACTGTCTATCATGGTCCAGTGAAGAAAGTTGAGGAGTACTTTGCAGGCCTTGGGATTAATGTGCCAGAGCGCGTTAATCCCCCTGACCATTACATTGACATTTTGGAGGGTATTCTGACACCAAGTGCAAACTCAGGCTTAAATTATAATGAGCTTCCTGTTAGATGGATGCTTCATAATGGGTACACTATACCCCCAGATATGCAGCAGTATGTTGCCAGACTTGACATAAATTCAGCACATGAATCAAGTCCTGGTGGTTTTGGAATTGACGAAAAGTCTTTTGCTGAAGAATTATGGCAAGATATGAAGAGCCATGTGGAGATGCACCGGGATAAGATACAACATAACTTTTTGAAGATGAGGGACTTATCGAACAGGAGAACTCCAGGTGTATTTCAGCAATATAGATACTTCTTTGGCAGGTGAGTCTTGCTAGTTAGGACATTTTGAGGTGCTTTTGAGTATTATATAGGTTGTGTTAAGTTTCAATTGCTTTTCTTCCACGAAGAAATTCTTTTATGATTTTCTGATCATTGTGTAGAAGTGTAATTAATTATGTAATTCCAATAACGAAGTTACTAGGATGTGGTTTTCTCTGAAAGTTTTGGCTATGTTCTTGTTAAAAATTTTTGCTCGTCCTTTTCACTAGACATTAGGTAAACTGTATTTGGAAACTTCATAAAAGATTGTCATCACATCCTACCTTTCAAAAACACAAGAAGAAATTAATTTCAATACCTGTTATAGTGCTAGTTGGATTAAGTACTGGTTGCGGGAGTATTGCCTCTAGGGAAGGGGAAATGCAATGTAGCTTCTGAAGTGTCCATGAAGTATAATGACTGGCAACTGCTTCTGCATGCTATTCTCTTCTTCTAATTCCTAATCTTCACAATTATGCAGGATAGGTAAACAGAGACTAAGGGAAGCTAAAATCCAAGCAATAGATTACTTGATCTTATTACTTGCTGGAGCTTGCTTAGGGTCACTTGCAAAAGTGAACGATCAAACTTTTGGAGCTGCTGGATATACATATACCATTATTGCAGTTTGTAAGTAGAAAAACTTCAGTAACATAAGCTGCGACATTTTCTTTTATATTCAATTTCCACTCTTAATTTGTAGATGACATTGCTGGATATACATATACCATTATTGCAGTTTGTAAGTAGAAAAACTTCAGTAACAAAAGCTGCGACATTTTCTTTTATATTCAATTTCCACTCTTAATTTGTAGATGACAAAAGTCAAAAGCTATTTAGATTGCTAATAATAGGAAATAAAGATATTTGAACATGGTATATTACATTTAGTGTTTATAATACATTTTTTTTTTTTTACATGAAATGGGTAGGTTCTCTGATTGGATTTTAACTCATGAATGTGGATTTTATCTTGTTTCATTATGAATTGTCAATGCTGATAAAAGAGAGGGAGTTTTAAATGCATTATTTAAGATTCAGTTTGAGTCTTCACAAACCTTGGTTTAAAATTGTATGTTTTCAACTGAAATCTCAAGTAAGTCCTTGAATTTCAAAATTTAATATACAAATGTACCCTTTGAGTACTTTAACTAGATTGCATCTCCAGCTAACTCGTGTTTGTTATTTATCACTGACCATGGATAATAAAGTTGCATATAAGGCTTAGACAAAAATAATGGTCTGTGATGCGTTATATTTGATAGGTCAATATGACGAATTTCATTATGCAAAAAGTTTTGTCCTTACCACTACTTTTCTTACTGATCTCAGCTCTCCTCTCCAAAATAGCAGCTTTGAGATCGTTTTCTCTCGACAAGTTACAGTACTGGAGAGAGAGTTCCTCAGGCATGAGCAACTTAGCTTACTTTCTTGCCAAGGATACAATTGACCATTTTAACACAGTGATTAAGCCTGTGGTGTATCTTGCCATGTTCTATTCTTTTACCAATCCAAGATCATCCTTCACGGATAACTACATTGTCCTGCTCTGCCTTATTTACTGTGTGACTGGTATAGCGTATGCATTGGCCATCTTTTTTGAACCAGGTCCAGCACAGCTGGTGAGTTATGGTGGCTCAGAGTGAAAAGGTTTTAACTGATCGATTTTGATTTTCATATAGGTTAATTACTTATATTGACAAGTTTCATATCTTTCAGTGGTCAGTTCTCTTTCCAGTTGTTTTGACTCTCATTGCGACGCGGTCACAAGATAGTGAAACTTTGAAGAACATAGCTAATTTATGCTATCCTAAATGGGCCTTGCAAGCATTTGTGATAGCAAATGCTGAGAGGTATGCACTCATTATCTTTGTGCACAAAGTAACTCTGAAAACATATATCAAGTATGTTTGGTGTAGAGATTTATTCCTTCCAAAAGGGTCTAGAGCAGGCAAATTTAGAAAGCTGGATTACAGGGATAGATATTTTTTCACTTTCTCCAAATTAGTTGACCTAGTAGTTCAGGGAAAGAAAAACTTTCATTCTTTAAATTCATGGGCTCCAGCATATATGCTCATACCATGATACCAAATACCAAAGATACGGTGTCTGTTTTAGAAATAAACACCCAGAAAATATATTACCTTTAAACCTCTTGTTAAACAGATCGGAAACCCAGAGAAAATAGAAAGAAATCCCAAGAGAAAAAGTAGGAAAAATAACCCAAGAAAAAAGGTAAGAAAACCCCTACAGAATAGATGTAATCTCAGGAGAACATAGCACCAAGAAAATAGATAAAAGAGAGTTTTCTTAGTAGAACTTCGCTTGCTCAAACTCTTCTTCATTAACATTTAAAGAGATTTTGATACAAGAAATTTTAGCTAGAATTAATGGGGAAAGACAAAAAATAATACTAAATTTGTGTGCTCTTCTTTGAACCAGAAGACATTTAATACACCCATTGACCAAAAATGAAAACTAGCTACAAGAAAAATTTTTCTTGATCACACCTAACTTTTTCTTTGATTCTTCAAATCTAGTTTTTCCTAAAGGAATGAAATAGACATACCTCACCACCCTTTATTGCTTATCTAATAGCATGATGCTTCACCTGAATGTGCATTGTCCAACCTAGTTGAACTGGATTCTTGGCCATCAAAACAGTTGAATGATTGTCAACCTTGATAACAGCTGCATCAGGCAAATTAGAATACTTATGTTGCTGCGAATTAAACAATTGATTTTTCTGTGGATTAGATGGCTGGTTTTGTTAAATATCAAATTACGTTTTCTTAGTCATATGGCTTGATTAGCAGTAACGTTAGCCATATACTCAACTTCTGTAGTTGACTGAGCTACCACATCCCACTTTTCCCATACATCTTATAAAAAACATAAGAACCATAGAAAAACATAAGTAGTGGTGCTTTTCAAATCACTGGATCATAATCCAATCTATCAACATAATCAATCAACTTCCCATCTGCAACCTGCCTTACGTGACGCTTGAACACGTCAAAACTTGCTCCTTACTCCATAGAAAGTAGATCCATATCATCTTGGTACAATCATAATAAAGAATGCAAAATACCTATTCTAACTAAAGGATTTAGTCATTGGGCCTCAAATATCAACACACACCAGCTCCCATTTGTCCTTTGTCCTCCGCGATGAACCTGCTGGAAATAGTTGCTTAGAGATTTCTGCAACTGACATGTACCACAAACTGCCCCATTTTCAATCTCTACATGCATGTCCCTTGTTAACCCCTGATACTACTTTTCCTTCACAGAACTAATGTTCGTTGGAAAATGAAAAAGAAAGAAAAATAAGAGAAAGTGGGCACATCTCACATCGGTTAATTGGAGGAAAAATAACGAGCTTATAATGTCGAGGTTGCCAAACGAAAGAACATTTTCCCATCAACATTCATGAAGCCCACATGAAGCGCTCTTCCATCATTGACTTTGGACCAGCCCATCCAGCTCCAAATATGCCATAAAAATGAGTCATCTGATTTAGCATGTTAACAATGTGGCAAACAACCTTTCAAGGAACACATTTTATCAACCATAGCAACCTTACACATTAGTTGACTATTATTATAAGAAATATAGTAGCACTGATCCTTGAAAGTAAATGGATAACTATTAGTTGACTGTTTTTATCAGAGTAGCGGTGATCCTTGAAAGTAAATGGATAACCATTTGTAACCATTCAAGGTACATTTAACAAAATTTTAGCTAGAGAAGAAATGAACATCACATTTCGAATAAACTGATAGGCCTCCTATCAAGGTTACTTTTACCAGGCGAAAGGGTAAGTGTGGAAAGGGGATAACAGGTGGCATTAGTTATTTATTTAGGCCCTAAGAAAAGAATATAGGTTGTTATACAGCTGCGGGGGTTATGCCTTGGGTTTCGGAATACTGAGAATAGAAGGGAGAAATGTGTGAGAGAAGGGTATGGGAATTCTGTGAAAGTTATTGTGGGAGTGGAGACTCTCGAAGTTCTCCTTTATCATTGTATTCTCTATTTGAATTCATCTTAATATTACTAGTAACACTGTTTGTTTTCCTCCGTCATTTTGCTGTGCATTGGAAATTGCTAGTTTGTGCTTGTGTTTGGCTGTGAAGTTGCAGGTAGGAAGATAGGTACCTACCATAAACCTCATACAATTGTTGGTCTAAACAACAGCTATGCCCCTTCCCTGACTCTAAACTTGGCGTCACCTTTGTACTGATTAATCTATACAACTTTAGGAACATGCTTTCCTTAGCCATTTCACTGGTACAACTAATATCGATTAACCATGTATATTGTCTAACCTTTCTTGCATGCTCTTCTTGGAACCACCGATTAACCAAGAACAAAAAAAAGTTACAAGAGAAGTTAATATTCCATCATCTTGTATTATGTAGAATATTGCATGTTAAAGAACAGAAGCGTATGCTACTGTCATCCCAAATTAGTACTGAAGCAAAATTTAATTAGTATATAGCAGACTCTTCATACTGCACTTGATTGTGAATTAGCCAACAAAGATCAATATAAAATAAGAGTTCACATTCATGATGTACCTAGATAACCACAATCCCCTGGACATTGGAGTTGAATCCATTATTTTTAGAAATTTCTATGAAGTTATATTCTCGTAAAAATCATAATGGTATCCAAATCCTGAAACTTTGAAATCTCACCAATCATATAGTAAATTATCTTTAAACATGTTATTTGAATAGGCATATATACTGATCATATAATTTTTTTAGGTACTATGGAGTGTGGTTGATTACGCGCTGTGGTTCACTTATGAAAAGTGGGTATGATCTCCATCAGTGGGGTTTTTGTATATTCATTCTCATTCTCATTGGTGTAGTTACTCGTCTTGTGGCATTCTTTGGAATGGTAACATTAAAAAAGAAGTGAGTTTCACTTCAAACGCCATGCTTTTGGAATCATACACTCGTGTGTGTGTGTGTGTATATATATATATATATATATATATATATACAACTGTGGATATCTGCAGTATCGAGAAGCAGCTGCTCCCATAATAATCAGCCAAAATACAGTGATATGACAAAAGGAAATCAGAGTCGTATATGCTGAAGATCTCATATGGAATTGTAATAAATGGGATGTCAACAACTTTTGCAGTATAGTCTAGGACCACTCTAGTGCAACCATTTAGTAAAAGTTTGTTTCTTTAGTTCTCATTTTTGTCATTATAAATAATCCATTTCTGTAAGCTTTGTTGACATAATGTTTCTTTTCTTTAGCGCTATGAAAATATGGAAGAATCTATATAGCATGGCTGTCATGTGAGACCGTACATTGTGATTACCGTATTAGATTGCCTTTGAATTTAGTCTCTCTGAATTTAGTTTTTCTCATATACCATGGATTCAGCAGGGTTTCGAAACTTGAAAGAATTGGTTGAACTTAATAACTGGTCCATCAGTTTATTCCCTCCCAAAAGGTTTGTCTCAGATATACTACTACAGTGAAATTCTGTTACTGAAATTACAGTATTTAAAATAACTAATATGTAATTAGTAACCAAATCATTTTAAGTTTATCTGTCCACCTATCAAATCAAAATCCGACTCTGACTAATGAAAATATAAAAGTAAGCAATCGTGTAGTTCACTTGTCAAAAAACAACAGATCATCTGTAAATGTGTATGAGTTGAATTAGGTAGCAATGATGAATACAAAAAGTTGTGAGAATGGAACCACTCCATAAGAAATTTAACCGTCTCCAGAATTTCAAAGATGTATGAAAATTTCGCTGATTTGATGGCCAATTTGTACAAGATAAGTGAGCCATATGGAAAGAAAAAAAAGAAAGCAATAGCAAAATTTAAGACAGGTGTTATCACAATTAAACATCTGGGTCAAGTGTTAACTGCCCTACTGGGTTCTTGTTATTTTGCAGCTTCACTGGCTTCATCTTCTTCTATCTGGCAATTTCCACTGGCAAAAATGTTCTCATGCGAAAGTTCTAATGGATCTCTGGTTCAGTAAAACATAAAGATTCTGAGTTTGTAGTAGTAACTTGCCTCCAAGTGCATAAAAGTTACTACTGGAAAGAAGGAAATGGCTTGCACATCATTCTGCTGAAACTCATTTCCATATAATGTCGCCCAAAAATTTAAGAGCTGGAACACCTCTGATCTCAACATCAACTAAGGGTGCCTGTATCAATGTCAGGCTCGAGAGTTTTGAATCACTTATTATCATATCAAGGGCCCGCATCTGATCCTGTAATGATCAACAAATTGCTAAACTAACTCATCCAAAATGTAATAATATTCAAATACATGACAAGTCAAAACTTCAAATTTTCTATTCTCAATTTGAAGTGCTCTTTTTTGGATCTTGTGCTGTTTCTTAGCTTAAAAGCTGCAAATAGAATAGTTGGCAATTCAAAATACCTTTCTTTTCATTGCACAAAACTTGCAGTCAGAGGTAGAAGGAGGAAGAATTTGATTAACAATAAGCCTCTTGACGGGAACATTTTCCCTCTCCAACGAGGCACACAACCTAGATGATTCACTGATTGCCATTACCTGAAAAACAAATAGTAAAGATAGAGCTACTATTCCCTGAATTATCATCCCAAATGAATTAGCTGCATAATGTTTTTACATTTACGTTTGTTTTTCAATTGCAAATAGATTCCCATTGAGTATGTTCCCCATTTCATAAGCAACACAGTAGTCAAAACAAAAAAAAAATAGAAAAAAAAGGAGCAGCACAACAGAAAGCAGGTTTCTCAACAAGCCTATAACAGCAAGGACATCCTTCAATTAACAGGGCTATCAGAGAATATCCAAATAAAAGTATTAAATTTTTGTACCGTGGGAATTGTTACTATGACAAACTCTGTAGAGTCTGTATCACGAAAAAGCTCACGCACTTTTACCATCCTTTCTCTTAGTTTTTCCAGTTTGTCAGCCTGAACAAAATATACACACAAGATAAAAATGAATTTAAAAAACTCAATGAAACTGAGAGCAGAAGATCAGCTCCTGGTGGATCAGGCTTACAGCATCCTGTCGAGTTTCTTCTTGCCCAAAAACAGATTTGATCGCAGATGTTGCAGAAGCTATCTTTTGCCTAAGCTGCACTAAAATGCAAAATACTTTACAATCGTTTCATAGTAATTGTAAAATGGATAGAAATATGAAAAAAAAATTCTAGTATTCTATTCAGTACAGTGTGAAAATTTATACAAGTTACATAAACTACGAAAAAGGAAGAAAATAATCAAATCCTTATGAATCAGCTCCCCATAAATTAGCTCCCTAATTAGTTCCCTAAGATCCCCAAGAAGATGGTAAAAATAGACAACTACATAGCTATACAATCTGTAACACTTCCCCTCAAGCTGAACATGATTAATATCTATACTCCAAATATTAATCATACCTAGTATGTTATAAAGATATTCAACCCGAATCCCAATTAGAGTCTTTGTGAAAAGATTGCCTAGTTGATCTCTTGTCATTACATATCAAGTGGATATTAAGTTCTCTTGAATCTTCTCACAAATAAAATAACAATCAATCTCAATATGGTTAGTTCTTTCGTCGAACACTATACTTGAGGCAATACGAAGAGCAACTTGATTATCAAGCCACAATTTCGCTGGTAAAGAAGACCTTATACCAACTTTAGTCAAGAGATAATATATCCACATAATTTCACATACAAACTATGTGATGACTCTATATTTTGACTCTACATTGGATCATAATACAATATTCTGCTTCTTACTTTTCTATGACACTAAGTTTTTTTCCAACAAAAACAAAGTAACTTGTAGTAGACTTTCTATTAGCCTTGGATCCTGCCCAATCAGCATCTGCAAAACACTCAATAATAGAGTGCCCATGATTACTATATAGTATACCAAGTCTTGGAGCTCCCTTCAAGTAACACAAAATATGCTTTAGAGCTGCCAAATGGTTAATTGTTGGTGAAAACATAAACTGACTAATAACACTAAATAGGTATACAATATCTGGACGAGTCACTGTTAGATAATTCAATTTGTCAACCAATCTTTAAAACTTCTCTGGGTCCTCAAATAATTCTCCATCATCTAGTGTAAGATGCAAATTAGGAATAATTGGTGCGCTACATGTGGGGTTGTCAATTTGTGTGTGTTGTGTCGACCCAATTAATATTCGAGTTGATTTTTCTCAACCTGCACCTAATCCATTTATTATCATATCGTAAATGGATTGACCCATTTAATATGTTCTCACTACATTATACGTTAAATTGCATAAAATAATATTATTTTAAACTATTTATCATTTTTATACTCTTAAATTAGAGCATATATTATTTAATTATTGCAAAAAATTATATATAATTATTAAACCATCATAAGAATACATAATTTATAACTTATATTAAGATAATTGTCCAAAAACCACTAAAATATCATTTTAAATGTTAAACGGGTTGTAATCATGTTACCTCGTGTCAAGGGGCTCAATCTACACCCAACCCATTTATTGATTGTGTCACTTAAATAAATCGTGTTCATGTCCGTGTTGTTTTATCGTGTCGTGTGAAATTTTGGCAGCCCTAGCTACATGGCTTGGCTCCTTTTTTTCCTTCTTCTATTAGCAGATCAAGTACATATTTTCTTTAAAACAAGACAATCTCTCTTACTTGTAGGGGTGGCCATGGGTCAGGCTGGTAGTCAAAACCGATCTGTGGCCCAGGAGAGAAAAGGTCTGATCCGGGCCCTTCCCTATGGAATCGAGAACCGCCGGTTATGGTTTGGAACTGGCAGTTCCACAGTTCCGAACCGGTTAAATTATAAAATAATAAAAATAATTTTAATATATATATATATATATATATATATATATATATATATATATATATATATATATATTAACTCATATACACAAACTCAAGAAAAATGGGCTAATGTTAAGTGGCATGTGCCACATGAGTGACACCAAACGGGGAGTGTTCTCCCCCTTTATAAGGAATAAGAACACAACTCTTTTGTAATTTAAGCAATGTAGGATAAATGCACAAATGCATATGGATGCATTTATCCTACATTGCTTAAATTACAAAGAAGTGCTCTCATTCCTTATAAAATGGGAGAACACTCCTCTTTTTGGTGTTACTCATGTGACACATACCACTTAACATAAGCCAATTTTTCTTGGACTTGTGTATATGAGTTAATATGTTTATATATATATATATATATATATAAACATATTAATATTATTATTTATATATTAATTTTTTAAAAAAAAGTTAAAACTGGCCGAATTGCTGGTTCATGAATTGGAACTGACTAGTTCAATTTTTTTTGAACCGTGAACTGCCGGTTCTGACGACCCGTGGCCCACCCTACTTACTTGTTACCTCTACCCTTAAGAAATATTTCAGCTATCCTAAGTTTTTTGTGTGGAACTTGGTATGCAGAAATGATTTGATAGATGAGATTTCTATACTATCATTTCCTGTAATAACGATATCAACATACACAACAAAAAGAATGATACTAGCCTCAAATTACCTAGGGAACATTATGATCACATATGCTTTTTTTCAATCCTAATTGTTGTACTACCTCATTGAATTTTCTAAACCAAGCATGGAGACTGCTTCAAACCATATAATGATTTTATAAGATGACATACTTTCCCATACTCCTGAGACAAAATCCAAGAGGTTGCTCCATATAAACTTCTTGCAAATCACTATGAAGCAAAACATTTTTAATGTTCAATTGGTGTAAAGGCCAATCATGAGAAGCAACCACAGAAATGAATAGATGAACAAAATTCAGGAAAGAATATATATATATATATATATATATATATATATATATATATATATATATATATAGAGAGAGAGAGAGAGAGAGAGAGAGAGAGAGAGAGAGAGAGAGAGAAAATTTACTTATTCATCTCTTTGTGAAAAGACCAACATTAAAGATCAAATAAAAAGAGAATTTTAGTGACTCGCCCCACAAGAAGATCCAACACTAGAGACCAACAAAAAAGAGAACTTAATTACTGTTATAACTGTTGGAAGATCCAGCATTAAAGAACATCTTGTAACTTCCTCTGTATCTCTCTCCCCCTCCCTCTCTTAAACACAAGTTGAACAATAAAGATCAACTTGCAAACTCTAGTTGCTTGATTCAAATTTGAAATTTGGCACTGCCCCAAAGGTTATCAAATTCTTGCACTCAACTGTATTAATCTAAAACCCAATTACCACAAACAATGGTTAAGATATATTATATATCAGTTCTCACTATGTTGAATTAGTACTGATACCTTCAATATCTTGCCTATGGATGCATCGAGGAAGTCTGGCAGAGACAAGAGTCGCAATGTGTGGCCCTGAAAGGAAAAATAATGAAGCATGAACTGTTTCACTTAATAAATTGTCACATAAAATATGGGTACTTTTGCTCACCGTGGGTGCAGTATCAAAAACTATTCGAGTAAACATGCTATATTCTTGTGATTCTAGAAATTGCATCACCTGTCAAGGGTCCCTATAATAAGTAAGAAAGAAACAACAGGCAGCCCGTGCAGTTGCAAAATGAATAAAGGAGAAAAATATACTTTTGAAATTGCTATAGCTTCATCCAGACCCGGAGGAGGTGTATCCAGTAGTTCACCCAATTTCAACTCTCCTAACTTTGCCAATGAAGGGAAAAAAAACAGGTCAATAGCAGCAAGTACCATCATAAGGCTAATGTTTTCAATTATACACCATCTGCTTAAAATATGAGAGTTTTAAAGTGCAGGATGGAGTTCATAATACTACAACTGCTATTTTTCTAAAATTTAAAAGCATACATTATAAACAGAGCACATTAGTGAGAAAGTAAACATGCCCTATCGCCAAGGCATTCCGAAAAGGGGCATGTTGATAAAGCTGCACATGAGATACTTTCCAAAGTTGCATTGCTAACGGCTAAAATTACCTGCTCAACAAGCATTCCAAGGCCCATGCCTTCCATGAAATCTTTGACTCCAGTTCCTCCACTTTTCTGAGTTGCAGCACGAAATTCTTCCCTAGCCTTTTCTGGGTTTATCTATTAAAAAAAAAACCCTAAAATCTTACTAAGTATATAAACAAGAAAACCATCATAAACTTATTAGCAACTAATCTTTCTTATTGTATCATCAATTATCATGGAGTAAAAGAAGAACAATATTACTGTTACAGAAAATTAAGAGGAAGGTCCGCCCCACAAACCTCAAGTGCATATAGTGGGTAATCAGGTCCTTCAACTGGTACTAGTGTCCCTCCGGTCAAATTCTAGGTAAAAAAACATAAACATTAGTGAAAGTGCATAACCATTGATATACATCAACCTTTTATTTTGAATGTGAAGCAGATTTTAGAAAGCATAAAACTGAATCTGGCTTAAACCTGAGAAAAGGAATCGCTCAAAGAGTGTGCTGGATCAGTTGAAACCACTAAAGTGGGGTGCCCATTATTTGCAAATTTCACAGCAAGTGAAGCAGCACAACTTGTCTTTCCTACTCCTCCCTTTCCACCAAGCATGTAATACTTCCGTTGTGTCCCAGAAACCATATCATCAAAGCCAGCAACATCTTCTGCTGGAGCAGCCACTGATCTCACTGACAAAAACGGTTCACAAAAGACATTGAGTTTTATATCTCCCAAGTTGTCTAAAGAGGTAACAAAGAAAGCAACAGATACTTTTTATCTACCAAATTACTTCTCTAGACGTGTAGACCCCCGAGCAATTGAACTTCTCTATTTCAGGTCCACTCTTCATTTCTCTCCCTAATTATTTATTATCCCAGAATAAGCATTGTATGCTCCAAAATCTATCCTTCTATACCAAGATAATCACGCAAACTAAACAAAATTCACCAATCACAAGTTCAATATCTATAATTCCAAGCCAGTTAATTAAATATCACTGACACTCAAACCAAAATCAGACAAGAGGACAGCAATTCAGAAATCAAGTCATCAAACACGACAAGGGGGCCAAAATTTCCAATAACAAAAAAAGAAATTTCACTCACTAAAACTGATAATAAAAATAAACTGAAAAGAGACGAGACCCAGAAAAGAAATATAACTCATGAGGATTGGGTATCGAAGAAATAACCTCGAAGTGAATTCCTGGAAGACTTTTGCTTGATTGAGAAGGCGATAAAGCTAGCAGTGAGAGAGGTAGGGGTATGTGTTTTTGGTGCAAAAGAAAGCAAACCCGTTGCTTCCATAGACTTTCTTGAAGTTAATAACTTATGACGAGAAAATGAAGAAGTAGAAGGAACTGCACAACATGAAGCAGTTGTTGTTCTTGCCATTTTTCTTCGCTTTTTCTGGCAAATAACAGAAGTTTGTTTTGGATTGTGTATGCGTAGCGTGCGTATAAATACTCCCTTTTACGTTTTTTTTTTTTTTCCGAGTAAGATACAGAATCTTTAAATATTAGAAAGTAAAAAAAAAATTATAAATATAATACTATTTATATTTTTACTTTTATTTTGCTTTATCTTCTACAAATTAATATTAATTTAAAAAAATAAATAATTTTTATTATAAAAAATAAAAAAATATTTTTTAAAAAATATTCTAATAAAAAAATAGAATATGCATAAAAAATAAAAAATATATTCATTAAAATTACATTAAAAAGTAAAATTTAATTTTTTAGATATAAAGAATTAAAGTAACTCTTTATACTAAATTTTAAATACAAAGAATCTATTAGAAGTCCACATTAAGGATATAATTGAATCGAGTCGAATTGATACAGTATCATATTCGACTTGATTACAAAATTGGACTAGAACTTAATCGATTTTTTTAATTGTTTGAATCTCGATTTGAAATATTCGAATTACTTGAGATCAAATTAATTTAAAATTTTAATAAACAATGTACTAGCCTAGACTGAAATTAACTCAATTCAATTAAATTCGAATATATTTAAATATTGATGGTATAAAAGTAATGTAATAAATAATAAAAAAATTACTCGATTAAACTCGTGAATCTTACGAGTAGAGTATTGTAATACTAGAACTCAATTCGGTAAACTACTCAAACTCGAGCTTAAATCGATTAACGTGAAATTGAATTCAAATATTTTACAAGTCAAACTCAATTAGTTTACAAGTAACTTAACTCATTTACAACCCTAGTGGGTATCAAATATTTTTTTTTGATTATTATAAAAAAATTAATATTTATCAAAATTTGAATTAGCCTCTAAATTTTATTTCATAATAATTTACTTTTAATGTTGTAAAACCTTTCAATTTCATTTCTTCATTGACAATTTTATGAGAATTTCAATTTCACTTCTTCAATAGCAATTTTATAAGAAAATTGACGGTTTAAGATTTTAAATATATATTTTATATAAACTGTAATTTTTTAATTTGATTTTTATATAGTTCAATATTTAATTTTCTAAAATATATCTTAAATTTATAATTTAAAAATTTATTATAATTTATAAATTTATTATAATTATAATAAATGTTAAACCTTGAGGGGTATTTCCGTCATTTTGATGATAACAAATAAAATAGCAATATTGTATTTAACATATTTATTTTCTAAGTCTATTAAACAGGGTATGGAATAACATAGCAAGAATGGAGAATTGAAGATTAATCCTTGAAAGATAAAATTAAGGAAGTAGCATGTTCATGCCCATGACCCTATGTGTCACGCCCGTGAAGAAGCTAACCGTCAATAAAACTAACATTTGAAGTTCACGGCCATGAAGACAACCAACCGTGAAATGCACATTTAAGTCACACCCCTGTGAACCTTCTTGACAAATTCATCCCGAAAGTTTCACGACCAAAGTCACCACTTGTTTCACGGCCAAAGTCACCACTTGTTTCACGATTGGGAAGTTTGTCACGCCCGTGAAGATATATGTCACGTCTGTGACCCAATATTTCAAAACCTTCTAGAGAGTTTCACGACCAAGGTCACCACTTCAGTCACGGCTTGGAAGAACAGTCATGTCCGTGACAAACATAGTCACGCCCATGAAAGATGAAAGAGAAAAATGTCAGGTGCGATTATTTGGGTTGGTACAATGGCTAGTTTCGTATTAAATGCACTCTAACGGCTATAATTCGCCATAGGAGTATAAATGCAAGTCATTTATGCATTCAGTACAAGAGAATAGCAAATACTTTGAATCAAAATCTAATTACAAGCTATTTGTACATTTAATACTTTCATAACAAATATCTATTCTCTGTGAAAATCTTTTTTCTCATCATTTATTGAGCAATAAAGATTTGTAAGTGTTTCTCTCTGTAATCATTTATTACTCAAGTGAGTTTTGGGTATTTCTGGGTTAAGAGTAGAACACTTGTAAGGGTTAGTTGTGTGAGCCTTTAAAACATAAAGAAAGGTTGTTTGTGTGAGCCTTTAAAACATAAGTAAAAGTTGTTTGTGTGAGCCTGTAAAACACAAGGAATTGGTTATTGTGTGAGCCATTAAAACATAAGGGATTTCTGGGTTAGGTGTGAGTCATTGTGAGAAACACCATAGTTGGAAGTGAGCTTGTAAAACTCCATTGTAACACTTAGTGTGTTAATAAAACTCTCAATTGCGATTGGGGAGAGGAGTAGGGTTTGTTAACACCCGAACCTCTATAAAAATTATTGTGTCAAATTTCTCTATTCCTCCTAAACTTAATTTTTTATTTCCGCACTTTAAAGTTAAATTTTTAAAACTCCAATTCAACCCTCATTCTTGGCTCAATATCTGGGCAACAATTGGTATCAGAGCTTTGTCTAGCATCTAAGTCTAAAAAGCGCTAGTAAAGATTAACATATGGCCAGTGAAGGATTCCAAAGTATCAAACCTTACTTTGATGGAGCAAATTATGCCCATTGGAAGTTTCGGATGGAGACATACCTGGATAGTGAAGGAATTGAAGTCTGTGATAGTGTACGAAAAGAATGGACACCACAAACCAAAAGAGGAGCTGATGGTGAAGAATAAATCTTATCAAGAGATGATTGTACAGAGCCTCAAAGAAGAGCAAATTTCAAAAACAAAAAGGCAATGACAATCCTCTCAAGCTCATTATCTATTGAAGAATGTGGAAGAATACAACACTGCCCAACAGCCTACATCATGTGGAAGACATTGGAAAATTATCATGAAGGAACTAAGCAAGTCAAATCTAAGAAGATTCAACTTCTTACCTCAGAATATGAGCTTTTCAAGATGAAATCCAATGAGTCAATCACTGACATGACCAACCGTCTTCTAGCCATTATAAATGGAATGAGGAAACTTGGGAAGCATCTGAGCTTGGAAGATGTAAATAACAAAATCCTGAAAAGTCTTCCTCTTAAAGACTATGGCTCAAGAGTTGTTGGGATAGAAGAAGAAAATGAAGACATGAGCATCATGAATACTGATGTGCTTATTGGAAAACTTCTCACACATGAAATGGCAGTGAAAAGAGATAGAGATCTTGAAGCAGAGTCAGAGAAAAGAAAGCCTTTAGCACTCAAAGCCTCTACTTAAAAATCTCAAGAAGAAAGTGAGTATGATAAAGAAATGAGTGATGATGAAAATGAGGACGTTGCTATGCTTTCAAGAAGACTGAAAAGAATCATTGAGAAGAAAATGAGCAACTCCAGAAAATTCAGGCAAAGAAACCTCAAACAAACTTCTAATGATGCACAAAGAAGTAAGGAAGAGGTAAAGTGCTACGAGTGTGGAAAAAAAGGACATATCAAACTAGAATGTCCAAGGCTCAAGAAGCATAAGAGCAAATACCAAAAAGACAATTGAGAGAAAGGTCACAAAGCCACATGGGATGACGAAAGCTCTTCAAGTGAAAGAGATGATAATGAAAGCGAAGAAGTCAACCTATGTTTCATGGCTATTGAGGATCACGTCTCGAATAAGGTAAGATCACTACACTCATACTCTTTAATTAATGATAGTAGTGATAATGATAATGATAGTAATAGTGATGATGATGATGATGAGCAAAGTCTTATAAAAGAATTGAATCTAAAATGGATGCTTTAAAAAAGGAGAATCTTAAGCTTAAATCATCCAATGAATCTCTGCAAAAGTCATTAGATGAATATTCATCAAGACCCTCAACTGCTTCCTTGCTTAAAGAAAATAATACTTTGAAAAATGAAGTTAAGGAACTTAGAAATTCCATTTCTAAATTTCACAAAGGAAAAGAGAGTTTAGATACTCTCATTGTGTCTCAAAGACCACCTTTAATTAGACATGGTCTAGGATTTAAGGACACATCATCATCTTCTCACAAAACCATTTTTGTTAAGTCTAGTGAACCTCACATCTCCAAAATTATTGGAACAACACCAAGGAATAAGTATATTAAACCTTCTATACATAAAAAGAATAATCATACCTTTATGTATAAGAAGCATGCATCTAAAAAAGCATCAATTAATCATGATTGTGCATGTCATAGTTCTCAAAATTAGTTAAATAGAAATATGGCATTCAAATATATTGTTAGACCTAAACAATGTAATTATTGTATGAAGATTGGTCATATAAATAAACATTGTTGGATAAGGAAGGCTCATTGGGAACCTTCATGTGCTAACCCCTAAGGACCCAAACTCATTTGGGTACCTAAACATCATACTTGAACTGTGATTCTATAAGTATGCCTCAAGTCCACAATAAACAAAAATGTTTGGCTAGTAGACAGTGGATGCTCAAGGCATATGACAGGAGACAAAGAACTCTTCAATGAAATCAAAAGTATTGATAGAGGTAAAGTTACCTTTGGAAACAATGCTAAGGGTAAGGTAATTGGCATTGGTTCTATTGGTATTTATGGTACTACCTTTATTAAAGATGTCTTACTTGTTGATGGCTTAAAACATAACTTGTTAAGTGTTAGTCAATTATGTGATAAAGGAAACAAAGTAATCTTTACTTCAAATGAATGTCTTGTAACCTCTATCGATGGTCAAGAAATATTTAAAGGAAATAGAGATGTCAACACATACATAATAAACTTACATGAATTATCTAACCATTCCTCTAAGTGTCTTGTGACTACTAGTGATGAATCTTGGTTGTGGCATAAAAGGCTTGGTCATGCTAACTTGGACTTAATACAAAGCTTCAGCACAGGAGAACTAGTAAAATGACTGCCAAGAGTCAAATTTGAAAAAGACAAGACATGTGAACCTTGCCAAAGAGGAAAGCAACACTAGTCATCCTTCAAAGCCAAAAACATGGTAAGTACCTCAAAACCTCTTCAACTCCTGCATTTAGACTTATTTGGACCTACTAGAATTGCTAGCTTAGGAGGTAAAAATTATGCCTTTGTCATCGTAGATGATTACTCTAAATTTACTTGGGTAATTTTCTTAGCTCAAAAGAATGATGCTTTTGAAAATTTCAAAAACTTTGCTAAAAGAGTTCAAAATGAAAAGGGTATTGTATTTCAAAGATAAGAAGTGATCATGACAAAGAATTTGAAAATGACAACTTTGAAAGTTTTTGTCTTGAACATTCACAGAATTTCTGATCTCCTAGGACACCTCAACAAAATGGGGTAGTTGAAAGGAAAAATTGAACTTTAATTGAAATGGCTAGAACAATGCTCAATGAATATGGTTTACCAACTTACTTTTGGGCAGAAGCCACAAACACTGCATGTTATATTTCAAATCGAGTTTTCAAAAGCCGCTTTTAAACAAAACCTCATTTGAGCTATGGAATGGAAGAAATCCCTTGATATCATACTTTAGAGTATTTGGATGCAAGTGCTTCATATTGAATACCAAAGACAACCTTGGAAAATTTGCCTCTAAATCTGATGAAGGTATCTTTTTAGGATATTCCACAACTAGCAAAGCATATAGAGTTTTTAATAAAAGATCATTAACTGTTGAAGAAACTATGCATGTTGTTTTTAATGAATCTAGTAGACTTGATCTTGTGAAAGGTAGTGTTCTTGATAAAGTTGTAGGAACTATGGAAAGACTTGGTCTTGGAAATGGAAAAGAAGAAAATGATCAAGAATGTTCACATCAAGATGATTCTCTACCTCAAGCTCAAGAAGAAAACGGTCAAGAACTCCCAAAAGAATGGAAAATGATAAAAGATCATCCAAAAGAGTAAATCATTGGTGATCTCTCAAGGGGATTAAGTACTAGATATCATTTCAAACATTTAGCCACTAACCTTGCTTTATTTCTCAAATTGAGCCAAACAATGTTGATAAGACTCTTAATGATGAAAGTTGGGTAATTGTCATACAAGAGGAACTCAACCAATTTGAGAGAAGTAAAGTATGGACCTTAGTACCTAGACCCAAGGATCATCCAATTATAGGTAGCAAATGGGTATTTAGAAATAAACTAGATGAACAAGGTTCAATAACTAGGAATAAGGCTAGATTAGTTGCAAAAGGATATAATCAGGAAGAAGGTATAGTATATGATGAGACCTATGCACCTGTAGCTAGATTAGATGCTATAAGAATACTTTTAGCATATGCATGTCACATGAATTTCAAACTCTTTCAAATTGATGTGAAAAGTGCATTTCTAAATGGTTATGTAGAAGAAGAAGTTTATGTAGAACAACCACCAGGCTTTGAAAGCTATGATTTGCCAAATCATGTTTTTAAACTTTCAAAAGCTTTATATGGTTTGAAACAAGCCCCAAGAACTTGGTATGATTGATGGATTAACCTTGTGATTGCTAAATTATCAAATCTTAAGTGATAATCTTGTTTTTGTATCATATCACTAGATATAAGGTAGTAAATTTGATAAACATTTTCTGTTATAAGGGATAGAATCTTCATAGAAATGATTTAATCTTGTTTTAGGACTTAATTTTATTTGACGGAAATTTTAGGCAATTCAAGCCCGTGACATATGTTCACACCCGTGAATTAAATAGCCAAAAGAGCCAGTGTCTTTCACGACTTGATTCACGATATTGTTCACAGCTTTAAGTAGTGAAGCTTCTATTAACGACTTCATTCACTCCCATGAAAAGCCAAAAGAGCCTGTGATGAATTTTCGTGCCCGTGAACATTTTCACCTAAAACTCACAGAGACGTGCACGCCTTAAGTCACGCTTTGTTTCAAGGGCATAAGTAGTGAAATTCAACCTTTCACATCTGTGATTATTCTTTCACCACAGTCATAGTTCATCATTCACGCCCGTGACATTCAAATGTCACGACCGTGAACCTTTTCACACCTTTATTCACGGGTAAAGCACCTATTCAGCAAACCGTGAACACGACTCTTCACGATTGTGACTACATATTTCACGCCCGTGAATGCATCGGGTATATAAGAAATATGTCGGTTATTCTTCACATTTTAATCTTTCAACTCCTTGAAACCTCTCTCATTTACATTCATTCAATGATATATTGAAGATTTCGGCCCCCAAGTCACAAACTTTCCCTATAAATACTATCAAAAGTCTCTTCCTTCATAAAATATCATCTTTCTTTAGGGTTTCCTCAAAATTTCTGTCAAATTTTTCCAAACTCTACAAAGTTCATTTCTTCAATCCAAATGGAAACCGGCTAATCAAAGGGTACTAGGAAGAAGTCTCATGCTCCCAGGAGGTACTCAAACTATCTAATGAACAGAATCCCTGAGCATTGCCATCCTAGGTACTCAACCCTGAAGAAAAGACCTCTCATTTCATCAAGGTCCTTTGAGTGGCAAACCGTACGCACTCTCGGGCTTGAGATGGCGATGACAGAGCAACTCCAGGTCTGTCATTTGAAGGAGTTCGTGGACATTCATCAGCCCACTTTAAGGGAGCCAACCTTAGAGTTCTTGAGCAGTTTGCAAGTGTCTCCCACTGGGGTGGTGAAATTCCAACTCTGCAGCAATCCGAACACCCTCAATGCCATAGAATTCGGGGACTTATTCAACCTACCCTCCGAAGGCATCCTCAATGACAGCAAAGTGGAGTTCTTTGCAACTCGAGCATGGACTCATTTTGGCACGGATTGCAGCTGAGATGTAAAGAAGACGAAGAGCACTCATCTCCGGTCCCCAGTGCACAAATATTTGTATAGGTTTCTAACCTATAGCATATTTTCTCGGGGAGACAGCAATGGCACCATTAGGAAGTCAGAGCTATTTCTTTTTGAGATGGCCCGACAAGGTCTCAAAGTGGCGCTTTCTCGATGGTTTGCAAACCATCTTTTGTCCATTGCCACCAAGCCCTCCGGAGATATACTTATTGGTGGATATGTCACCCATATTGCCTTGAAGCTTGGATATTTGAAGCTAGATGACCATCACTTCAATCTCATCGTAGGGCATCCTCGATATCGATTGGATGTCGAGTCCTTCATTAAGATGGGAGCGGCTGTTAGAATTGTTCATGAGAACAATATTTACTACCATTTCACAGACACTGCTAGTGAAATTATATGGGAAGATAATGATTCGGAGGACTTCAAAGTCGGCCTTCAAGGAATCCAGCAGAGGAAAAGGGCTCGGGTTAAGGAGGCACCTCCAGGGAATGAGCAGGACATCGGGAAATCCTTGGCTTCCACATCAAATTTGGTGCAGCAGGTGGCTGACCTTCTAGCACCACGATTTGAGCAAATGCAGGCTTCCATGGATGAGAGGTTGGAGAACCTCAAGGACTTCATGAAGTCTAGGATGGACAGCCTTGAGGCTGAAGTTGCTTGTCTTAGGGATAGGATGTCCGGTTAGGTGTTAGGCTAGATGGTAGCTTTAATATGCTTGTTTCTTATTTGTTTACTTTGTTTGTGTGTTTTAGGAAATTTTAAATTTCCTTTCTGACTTTTATTTACTTTGGTTTGTACTTCTCTTTCAATATTAATATAATTTCTTTGTTCTTCTATTATGATTAATCTTTATTCTTTTTGTTGATGACAAAAGGGGGATAAACTAGCAATATATTAAGATAAGTGCAAGCAATACTTAATTTTGAATCAAAATGAAGAACCTACAAATATATTAAGTTAAGTAGGGAGAAAATAACAATAGTTTAAGTTTAAGTTCCATACTTAAAATTTGATTCAAAATAAATATGCAAGTATGCAAATTGAGCTTTATACACCTTAAATATATCTTAAGTATACTTTGCATATACCTTAATGCAAGTTACATAAATGAATATACACTTGATATACTCTAAATATACCTTACATATACTTCATGACTTAAAGAGAATTTTGGTATATATTGGATATACTTTGCATATAACTTGCATATACTTAAAACTAGAAAATTTATTTCAATGCTATTGAACAACATTTAAGAATTGTGTTACAAACTTTGAGGGAGAAAGAATTATATGCTAAACTGAGTAAATGCGAGTTTTGGTTAGATCATTTGGTGTTTCTTGGACATGTGGTATCAATCAAAGGGATATAGTTAGACCCAAAGAAAATAGAGGGCATGGTAAAATAAGCTCCTACATAGTTTTCTGGGTTTAGCTAGATACTACGGCAAATTTGTTAGATTCTCATTGATTGCTAGCCCTTTGACTAAATTACTAAGAAAGAATGTGTCTTTCAAATGGGCTCTAGAATTCCAAAGGAGTTTTGATGAGTTAAGACATAAGTCAACCTCAACACTAGTGTTAGCTATTCCTACGGGTACATGCAGATTTACAGTATATAGTGATGCTTCTCACCAAGGCTTGGGATGTGTGTTGATGCAATATAGTAAAGTAATATCTTATGTATTCAAACAGTTGAGACCACATGAGATGTCATATCTAGTGCATGATTTAGAATTGGCTGTAGTTGTATTTGCATTGAAAATTTAGAGGTATTATCTATATGGCAAGATTTTCTAGATTTTTACAAACCATAAAAGCTTGGGTTATTTGCTGATACAAAAAGAGATAAACATGATATGGAGATGATGGTTAGAGCCATTAAAATATTATTATTGTACAATTAAATACCATATAAGGAAAGCCAATGTAGTAGCAAATGCATTGAGTAGGAAGTCCAGTGGCAGTATAGCTCACTTGCTAGGATCCTCTTTTCTTTACTTGATTCAATTACGGTCTACGAATATTAAATTGATTATACATGATGATGGATCATTGATTACTACTCTTTAGGTTAGACCTATACTAAAGGAAAGGATCAAAGAAACACAAGGCAAAGATTCTCAATTGCAAGAAAATTGAAAAGCTAAGGTAGGGAAACAATATGGAGTTATGCAAGATGATACATTGATATTAAAGTCACACATATGTGTTCCAGATACTGAAAAATTAAAGTTTGAAACCACATTACTGGTAGCTAATGCACCCAGGGATGACTAAGATGTATTATAGTTTGAAACCACATTACTAGTAGCCAATGCACCCAGGAAGACATAACAAAATATGTTTCTAAATGCTTAACATGTCAGCAGATTAAAATTGAACATCAAACACCAATTGGTAAACTACATCCATTACTAATGCCAGAATGGAAATGAAAGAAAATAACGATGGCTTTTGTTTATGGATTGCTAAGAACCCCATGAAAAATAATGCAATATGGGTAATTATTGATAGATTAACCAAGTCAGTACATTTTCTGCTTATTATATGAGGGTGTACACTTAAGAGTTTGGCAAAATTATATGTGAATGAGATAGTCAGACTACATGGTATTCCAGTGTCCATTGTGTTTGATAGAGATCCATAGTTTACTTCATATTTATGGGTGAGTTCACAAGATGCATTGGGAATAAAATTGAACTTCAGTACTGCATTCCATCTGCAGACTAATGGACAATTAGATAGGACATACAAACATTAGAAGATATGATCAGGGCATGTTCTATGGAATTCTAAAGAGCTTGGGATGAATAAATAACATTGATAGAATTTTCTTACAATAACTAGTATCATAATAGTATCCATATGGCACTATATGAGGCATTGTATGGAAAAAAATGTAGAAGCCCTATCATTTGGGATGAAGAATGAGCACGTACATTAGAAAGGCTAGAGATAGTACAAGATACAGTGGATAAGATCTAGATTATCAAAAGCAAGCTAAAGGCGGCACAAGATAAACAAAAGAGTTATGTTGATTAGCATAAAAGGGAAATGGAATATGAGTTAGGTGAAAAGGTATTTCTACGAGTATCCGGAAAAAGGTAATCTGATTTGGCAAGAAGGGTAAATTGAGTCCAAGGTATATATGACCTTATGAAATTCTTAAGAAGGTTGTCCATTGGCATACATATTGGCTTTACCACTAGAAATGACTAAGATCATAATGTATTTCATGTGAGCATGCTTAGAAGATACATATTGGACCTCACACATGTACTTAAAGATCAAGCCATTAAGATTGTAGAAGACATGAGTTATGTTGAAGAACTAGTGGAAATCATCAGATACAAGACTAAAAAGTTAAGAAATCGAGAAATACCTTTAGCTAAGGTGTTATGAATAAATCATTCATGAGAAAAGGCAACATGGAAAACAGAAGAAAATATGAAAAGTCAATATCCACACCTATTCCTAAGCATTAAATTTTGAGGATGAAATTTTTAAAAGGAGGGGAGAATTGTAAGATCCTCGATTCTCCCCATTTGTATTTCATTTGAAAATATTTATCTTGCATATATTTCACTTAGAAATATGCATTCCATATGTATTTTTATAGGGACAAGTTCGTGACACACACTAGCTATATGTCAATGTATATTGCAATTGTGTCGAGTGGCAGTGTCCATTTTATAATTTAGTTGAGGATGACATAAAATTAAAATTTAAGTGAGTAAAATGACTAGATCAAAATAATATAAATTGGACATAGTTAATTTAATTAAATTGAACCTAAACATTAAGTTGTATTTTTTTGTTGATTTATGAAATTAGATATAATAATAATAATAATAATAATAATAGGACAAACAAAAAATTAAAAAAAAAAAAGACAAAAAAGGGGAAATCGGTGGAAGCCGTATCAAAATTCTACTTAACATTAGCTTTATCACAATCTTGAAACCCATCCCTTGTCTCATCCTTGTTCTCCCTTCTCTTTCTCGACAACAACCATCTTTTCTTTTCTCTTTCACTCCAAAAAATTACAGCAATAGGCTTATCAAAGGTGATTATTGGTGAGTGATTATTGATAAAGATAGTTAAGAAAATGGTAAGGACATTTGGGTACTTTATTTATTTATTTATTACTTTCAATTGATTGTTATGAAAAAAGAAAAAAAATGGAGAGTGAGAAATATAGAGAAGTGAAGGGGTGGTGCTCTTTTATTTTTTTTATTTTTGAATTTTGCTATTGACTAATTCATATAAAGAAAGAAAACAATAGAGAGAAAGTCAGATGGTGCATTTTGCCACGCAGTAATTTATATGCAGTTGTTCATCATCTCTTATTTTAACAAGGTTAAAATCATGTAGCGTCCATAGGGAGAGAGAATTATGCGTCCATCGGTTTTGCTGCTCCAGACCAAGATTCTTGTACCATAAAAAGGAGTAAAAAAGTCAATTACTCAAAAAAAAAAAAAAACAAGAAAAGAAGATAAAAGTGAAAAAAAGGGCGGAAAATGTATTTCTATCGAAAATAAAAAGTGAAGGTATTTTTAGAATTAAAAAAAAAGTTTATATGGAATATTTTTTCTAAGTTGTTTAATGCATTCACAGTTTGGGCTTAGTGGATAATTAATTAGTATGTATTTATCACTTATATTAAGACTGTAACTTTCTTATAAAAACTTAAAATTAATAAAAAAAATAGCCAATCTAAAATCAAACTTGTCACAATTTAAAACTATTAAACTATTAAGGCTAAGAATTTTATCATTTGGTTGAAATATAAAATTCATATATTAACTAAGTAATTTTTGTTGTCCTTATGTTTGGTTCAGTGACCACAATTTATTTATTTAACAATTAATTTTCAATAATTTTGTATTTATTATGAATAATCTTGGAATTTAAAAAAAATCTGACAATAATCTCTTATGAATAAAAAAAATTGCAGATTTTTGACTTTTCCATATAAGAGGTAGAAAATCAAATCTTTCAAAATTGAAAGATTTTGGTGGGTGATAAATTTTTAATTGATGAATTTTTATATTTTTTAATTAGCTAGATTATTCTATTTTTTTTATTAAAAATCCCTTAATAGCTCTTTTTTTTCCCGAGGGTTTGGCTACCTCTTCAGTGGAGCACCGTGAGAATGGGACTATTTGTTACTTCTTTTTTCATGATCTCAAGACAACTTAAGCAGGCACTTTAGTCAAAACCAAAAGGACTGGAGCTGTTGGATGTTGCTCAGTGCATCTAAAACTTAACACCCAAGAAAAACTTTGAAAAAAGGACTCGAGGATTTGATGTCGAAGTTACAATAAGAGAAATATATATAAATCAAACCAGAGCTAAAAATCATAATTTTCGATTAATCTACTTTTAGATCTAAACCCGATTCGATTTCTGGAACTTTTTAGCCCACTCCTGCTGATAAAGTGTAAACATACATGACCCCATTTATAAAAGACCATCTAATATGCTTAAGCTTTTACATTTTCAATTGAATACTCCACCAAAATGGGATGCAAATAATTAAGTTTAAGAAAAGTAAAAACACTAACAGTCAAAATAGAAAAAAAAAATTCCATTGGAAGTTATGAACTTATTAAGGGGATGTAATGATAAAGTAAAATCAAAATTTGTTATAAATAGTCATCTAAAAAAAAGTCTTGAGTTAGTAAGCATATGTTTAATTTTGTTTATCTATTTCATTTTGCATTCTTTTAGTTTAACCAATCAAATAATTTGTAAGCCAGTCAAGCTCATCTCTCAAAATACTTGAGTTCGACTCGGTTTTTATTGAGTTGAAAATTTGGAAATTGAGTAGTTTGAGTAAATTTAATCGAATATTTATCCATTCATGCAACATATAAAGTGTACCTTCTCAGTTTAGATAAAGGAAGAGCATCCACTTTAATTGACACCTACTGAAAATATACCAAGCATTAATAATTTGTATATTCTGTAGTTTCATTGCAAGATACAAGATAATATGTGATTTGAATTTCAAAAGCAGATGATTATATTTAGGTCAATGACTGTCATTTTGAATACAACTGACTATTAATTCACTTGCTCTTTCAAGATTTTACTTCCTGCTAAATCTTCAAGTGTTAAATTCAGAGCATCTACAGAACCTTTTTTCACTTCCTCCCCACGAGCAGCCAGGAAGTCCTCGATACTTCCTGGGTCCCCGAACCATCCCAGGCGATCTGCGATCAGATGTAAATTATTACAGCCATCACAACATGCCACCACCACACCTTTCTCATATGATTCACGACAAATGGTCTTGACAGATCTTGTATCACAGACCTTGCAAGTAAAGATCATTGCGAGATCATGCCTCGGTGATGTTTTTAAGCTGGATCTAGCTGAGTGCTTCACCGCAGAATTCTCATCACTCTTTATTTGAGAAGGAGCAGTTACCAAGTCTTGATCAAGCTGCAGACTATCAGTTTCATCATTTTCTGAATCTTCAGTATGTTGGCCAGTTGGATTTGTTTGTGTCTGAAACCTTCTATAAAAGTCCCTCCTAGTGAAGGTTGAACTTGAAAATCCAAGAACTTTCTGGGCTGGTTCTGACAAAAAGAAATTTATTTATCAAAATATGATTGTCTTATATACAAAGCATGCTCATACTTCAAAAACATATTAACAAACACGAAATGTTAGCCATACAATAAAGTTAAACTTTTTCTTGTATGCATCAGAGAGAGGATTGAGTACACTAAATCACTAAGATGTCTTTTTCTGTAATTCGTTTTTTCTAGCATGCTGTTAAAAGATCTTCGGGAGCCAGCAACTTTCAAATCCCTGTGTATCATCTCATATATCAATGAGGTTAATTAATAAATATTGCTCAATTCTCAAGGAAATTCCAAATTTATCATACTCCTTATCAGCTGCAGATTTTACAGACAGGTTCTCAAACAACCATTGGATAAAGCGGTACAGATGAAAAAAAAGTCAAGCAATCATTATATGGCTAAAAATGAAAATACCAGAACTCCATCTGTACAAATAATTTAGAATTTTGACATCCATCATCTTCAACTACAGTAAATTTAATCATTTAAAAAAGTAAGGAGTTCGAGCTTTTATTAAGTCACTAATACCTGGCCAAACATCAGCAACACCTGTGGAATGAAAGCTTCCACAAACTTCAAAATCATTTGTCATGTGATAGATATTCAACAATTAACAGGGAGACCAATCAAACGATAAAGAAAGGATGTCTTTACACTACTAAGTGTCAGAAACAAAATATAGAACATAAATAATTTCCTTATTAGAGAAGCATAGTTGACCTCAAATAGATGGGGACTTAAGCTGAATTGGGTTGATTACTCTAGTGACCAAGCCAAGCTAAAATATATTTCACCAGCATTAGATGAATGAGCTAAGCAACTGAACTGACTTAAATCTCACTGATCAAGCATTGCTCAATATAGAGATTAAAAGCTCAAGCATAAATCAATTTCCAAATCTAATTTTGAGATCAGATTAGTTAACATCCAATAAATTCACAACAAAAAAGAGCCTGGGTCAAAGTGGATCTTAGACTTAGAGAAGCACATCCCATCCTAGAATGTACCTTCATTCCAACATGCTCTAAAGAATGGAATTGCTTTCTAAATCTCACCATTTCCAAGCTAATGAATAGCCTGAATTAGTAGTGTTTGACATTGTATAACTCATTTAAATCCTTTATCACTTGTGAGGTAGACTTTCTTCACTACTTAAAGCTCAGCATAGAGAAAATAGATTAGCGACAACTGAAAATGAAATCAAAGTCCATGATATATGATTAAGATGCACAAACAACAAATCCAGCATGAATTAGATTCCTTTCAGCTAAGTCAAAACTTTACTCAATTCTTAGAAAATCAAGTCTGCAGGAGCAAGTGCTAGTGTGTAAAGGGAATCTGGAGCTCATATGTATGTACTTTTAACCCAAAAAAAAGAGCAAATGTCCATCTTGATTCTACATTTAGTGTTCAGTGTTGTCCACATTCAACGATCTAATTTATGCTCGAAAGTTCTCAATCGTTTTCTAGACTCGATTAAAACTACCAAATTGGAGAAATGACCATCTTAAAACTAGAATTTTTGAATTCCCAAGATGTCATATATATATATATATATATATATATATATATATATATATATATAAAGCTCTAAACTTGAGCTATCAAACACTGCATAGGTGGAGATCCTAATGCACTTATGCTTATGCACCTAATGATGCTAAACTAAAATCATGACCTAATTTACATTATTTCTTGTCAATTTTATTTGTATCACTAAAAGACCCATATCCCCTTTTTCACAACGAAACCACAAAGCAGAAAGGAATATAGAGAATGGCGAGTCATAGCGAGAAAGAACTGACCTTTATTAAGAGGAGAAATAGAGGGTTGACTATTATGTGCAAGGACAGAGAGGAGCCGCCTCATCTGCACAATATTTCTGGTCGCCGCCATGAATGCTTGCTTTCCAAGCTCCCAAACTCCGGTATAAGCAAAGAAGTCGGACGCACTTGAAACAAAGGGGTCGGATCGAATTATGCGTTTAAAATTTACCAAACTTCTTAATTTTTGATTTATATATTTACGAGTCGTTTTTACAAGTTTTAATACCTCCGCCAATCCGGTCCGAATGGAATGGGTTAGAGTTGAAACTTCATATCAATTTAATTGGATTATTCTTGAGTTGATTCAATTTTTTTTTTTTCTTTTATAGAGAGTTTATTCAATTTTAAAAAAGCTTTTTTATAATGTAAATTATAAATTGTAATATTATGAATTATAAAGTGTAATAGGAAAATTTGTAACTATATAGTATAAAATATAAAGTTATTAGAATTAATTACTAAAAAATACCCAAATTATTATGTTACATCCTTTTAGAATTTTAAAAATAGTAACCAAACCAAATTTTTATTTTCAAAACAAGCATTGGGTACAAAAACGCCAAGATAGAAAGCCAACAATAGTACATTTTGCACCTAATAAATTGAAAAAAAAAAGCAAAATTTGATCGTCCTTTTATTTGTAAATATGGTTCAATATTCAATCTCAATGGTAGTCATCATCCTACACACATATCAAAATCAAAATCTGTGATATTCCGCCTATATAATAGGAATAATCTCATTACATAAGTGGAATGATATAGACAATCTGAATGAAACTAGTCTAAATTTAAAATTTTTATTTAATAACTAAATTGATATATTTTTTTATATTCAAATATATATATGAATTCAATTATCAAATACATCATCATATTATATAAATATTATACTTCATTATAACTATCAAAATTAATGACTTTTACCTTACATCTAACTATATAGATATAATAGCAAAACACAAAATAGGTTCTTAACTATTTATAAGACATGTCTAACAAACCCATATGCATTATAATGAAGGAATGCAAAAATAATATGCATCTGACCCTTAACCAGTTCTGACGCGTCTCATCTAGTATGAGCTTGTACTTTCTCTATCAACTTTACAGTTTACTACTTGCAACCTCCAGTTCTTGTGCGGGAAAAACCCACGCTAAGTCATTTATAGCTTAGTGGTACATATAATCATTTAAGTTTCCCGTGCAGTCACACAAACGTAGGTCATAATAATCATGATATAATTAAAATAAATTATTGCATAAAATTTAGAAAAATATTATAATAAAATAAAATTTATGTTCAATTATATTATCATTATATTTGTATCAGGACATGAACTGTATATATTCAACCATATGTAATATATAAAATATTAATGAGTTATGAAAACATGACAGGATGTAAAATATTAAACATTTTACATCCTGTCATGTTTCCATAACTCATTTTAATTTAATTGATTTTCCTAAAATTATGATTGTTTAGTTAACTCAAATCTCAATCCATATAAGCATAAATATTTTAACATACAATTACAAAAATGCAATATAGATAATTTATAATACAATACACAATATTCTAACATACATTATATAGGGACAACCACATAATTATACAATAGTACCAAATTCATTAATAATATATATATATATATATATATATATATATATAACTCAATTATAAATTTAGTTTACCTTAAAAAATATTTATAATTCATGCTATTTCATACATTTTATCTTTCAACAAGTACATGTATGTCTTTTTAATTATTTTATATATATAATATTTTAATATAAATAACTCAAATCTCATTCCCGGATTGTCCGGATATAGGGCGTGTAGTAAGGCCGCTCGCGGAGCTTAAGCACCCTACTCACTATAGTCTCAAGTCAAGAGCGCTCGTGGAGTTTAAGTCTCATGACCGAGTATAATCACATCATCTATGTACAATTAGGACAGGGGTGTTCTCAGAGCTAATACCACTCTGTTCCTAAACCATATCAATATCGGTACCGTAATGCCTCCGCAATGGTGCACCATCTATCCCTAATTAGTCCACAGGTTGAGAACTGAGCAATTAATTTTATTACTTATTTATTTTCTTTATATATTAATTTGCTGGAATCAATATTCCCATTACATTTATAAGGAAAATATGATTATAAAATTTTAAAATCATATAATCATATGATATTCCATTATATATAACAATTTAAGTAATATTGACATACTTTAATTAGTTTTCTATACAATCAAAATCAACAAATCTTTTAATACAAAACTAAAATTTATAATAACTTTATGAGTGCAAGTATGTCATATAACCTCTTTTTCATATCAAATACATATGTCATACATGACTTTCTAACTTTACTCTTTATTGTCCTAAATATTTAATAATTACCATTAATAATTATCCCCTTTTTAATCAATCATATACTAATCTATATTGAAAAATATATTATGTTACATATTGTAAACCAAAATTTCCTACATTTTATCAATCAATTATTCATCCATATGTCTATACATGCGTTAATATGAAATTTTATTGGTTAAGCACTCAATTCATTTCATATTTACACAGTTTAATACATTATTCAAATATGCCACTTATTCAATTAACACACAAGCATGCAACAAGACAAACTAAAATGCATATATGTACAAACCTCAATGGAGTTTTTTTCCAAAATCTAAAATTTGGAGTTTGTCTACTTTTATTGCTCTTCTTCTTGTTGAGACCCTAATTCAAAATATAAATAATTAATACATTGATAAAATATTTATTCTTAATATAGTTTAAATAAATAACAACAATTTCTTATAAGCTGGAACATGACCTTTTAGGACTGTTGGATGAATAATGTTTTCTACACTTATCCAATTTATATGATTCTTGATCCTGATTAAATATAATATTTAGAACTAAAACATACTAAAATTTCAGAATTGTTTAACTATTACACGATTTTTGGGATATTTTTAAATATTGCTCTATTCTCTGCCTTCAGGCAGTTTCAAGGTACCGCATTTAAAAATTCATATATTTCACTGTATAGCTTCAATTATTATGAAAATTTTTATACCATTATATAAGTTAATTTGAAACATTTTTTTATGTTTATCTCATGTCCATATTCAGTCTCTATGGCTCTCAAATACGAGAGGATATATAACTGGTTTAACATGAAGTATCAACCCGACTAGTTTAATTGTTCAACTCATAATTCACAAAATACATGAGATTTTAAAGTGAAACATTCACAGGAATTTAGACAAGACATAGAAGTAAAACTTGTATGTTTTGAACTTTGGCTAATTCAATATAAAAAGAGGTCAAAGATAAGGACGAAGTTACTAGAGCTGCACAGGTATATGAAACCAGCTAAATCAAGGAACAATCATTGTTCATTTCAGAATAACTCAACCTACACAGAAGAAATTTATACGAAATTTGGTAGAGACCTCAAAAAACATATACCTACAACTTTCATGTTTTACAAAATCTCTTATTAAGTCATTAAGATGATCAATTTTTACAAAAACCGTAGGTTATTCAGTTGATACGTCTCCCTGAACCAGTTTCACCCCAATGACCATATCTCTTCAAATACTCATACTAATTCAATAAAATTTGGCATATAGATACAAAAGACATAGATGAACAACTTTTATGTTTAACACTTCTCCAAATTGGATCCACAAGATAATCAAAAAAATGAACGAAGTACACTGTAGAACATAATCCAAAAAGTTCTAATAACACAATAATCATGGAAAAAATATTTCTTACCAATATCAGATTTATTTGGACTGATTTTGGATGCAAATATTGAAGAAAATGATAAAGATTTTGAGCTGTGATATGGAGGAAGGAAAAGAGACGATGAAGAAGAAGAAGGAGAAGAGAGTTATAGTTGGAAGAATGACCAAAAGAAGTCTTAATTGACTTCCACCCTAATTCACGTTTTTTTTTCTTTTTTTTTTTTAAATTTTATTATTATTATTATTATTATTATTATTATTATTATTATTATTATTATTATTATTATTATTATTATTATTATTATTATTATTATTATTTTCACATATTTCCTTATATCTAATATCTTTAATTTTTTTTACCAAAAATACAATTTAATTATGTGGTATAATTTAATCAAATTTATCATGTCAATAAATTTAATTTATTTTAATTTATAATTTAGTCATTTATTCAATTTATTTAAATTTTTTTTATATCTATCATGCGTTTTCTATGTATACCACATACTTATTTTAATTTAAACTAATTTTTGGGCGTTATAAAATCAGAGAAGAAGAAATGACAAACTCAGCAAGAAATATAAAGGAAGTGTAACACCCCTTCATATAACTATGAATGTTTCCAGTTATATAAAAGAATATCACAATGTATAAGTTAAAACTTGCTTAATGTAAATATCTACTTTACAATATGGTCATGATGACTTAAGTAAAAACATAAGAAAAAGACAATGCTCATGATAAAAATTTTAAAATAATAAAGTTGGGGCTAACATTTGTCCAATAGTATACAAAATAATATAACTAGTTACAAAATTATATATTTTTTAAAATTCTAAAAGATGTACATATGTAACTAATTTCATTTCAAAATAAAAAAAAAAAAACTAAAATTTGTTGTATCACCGATCCCCAACTGGTTTGTCTATTACTTTTCCTTGGACATCTTTTTTTTAGCACTATACTTAGGTTCCAAACATTTGATTTCTTTATTTATTATTATCACTTTTTTTTAAGAATTAAATTCATGATTGTTCTCATTTCAACAATATATATATATATACCATATTCATTACTTATATGTTTATAAAAAAATTAATTGAACGGAACATTATTTTCTACTTGTATACGTTTCCACACAATGAAATAATAAGTAATCATAATGAAGAAGAAAATGCACTTATTTCTAGCAAACGTTATTTCTTTTTGTTGATGTTATAATTAAGTTCAGTTAGAATGACAAAATTAAATATGGACATATGTTACATGTGTAGTGAATTGTTGCATTCCTTCAGTAATTGCTATAAAAATACTTATCTTCCGTTCAACAGTTGAATTAGCCTTGCATTCTCCTTAACCCTAAAAAAGATAAATTAATAGAAGTTAAAATCAAAGAAAATAAAGAAAAAATTATAACAATATATTAGCATTTTCTTCAAATTCCATGTTGGAAGATAAAATAATAAGGGAAGTAATGAAATATAAATTAGTTGTTGATTATACATTACTCTACATAGTTGTATATATTAGACTTAAATCAAAATATAAGCTTGACAAAAAAATGTTGTTCTTAAGAACTGGGTGGGTTTAGGCAATATGACTTGATAATTGTGGATTCACCATTGAATTAAAATGACTTAAACCAATTTGAAATTAGTTATACCATAATTATAATTTCTTATTATACTTCTTAAACATCTAGTTTTCACTTGCTTAATCCATTATTCTAATTATTTGGGCCTTTTCTTGGCTTAATCCTCTCATGGCTCTAATACCATAATATCTTGAGCCACAAACTTAGTCTTCTTATGGCTTAGTCCTCTTCTAACGCTAATATCATATTATAAAAGGGTGAAACTAAATGTCGGACTTGATGATTGTGGATTTACTACAATTTTCAAATCAAGATTCTAAGCAATGTGAAATAAGTGATGCATTCCATCAAAGCCAAAATAAAACCAAACTTTTTGATGTTCATGTTTATAACAAAATCAAGAAACATGCCTACATCAATATTTACACAATAACCTATAACAAGAATAATGATATAGAATAAATGTTTGGTTGCAACTAATTTAGATGATTTTATGCCATTAAGAATTTGTAATGCATTCATTCGTTAGGAATATGATCATCAGTTTTGTTCTCTTCAAAAATATTATACAACTAGTTCATAACACATCATGAAATTTCTTATTCTACTTTCACCAAATTGATGAAAATAAGTTATTTGTGCAAATAATAGATACACTTCAAGTATACAACACTCTTTTCAGCAAATTCAAGATGAAAAAGTGCAAGCACATACTATAACGCCCTTTCATCTTATTAGGATAACCTCAATTAAATGAACTAATGCTGTATAGTCCTATTACTGAAAACCTTACAGAATTTAAAACTTTTTTTTTCTTGAAAAAAATTTATCACATATATTAGTTTTGCATATAAAACTCAATAATCCATTACATATTCATAAGC
This sequence comes from Triadica sebifera, assembly GCA_023653625.1. Classification (NCBI taxonomy): domain Eukaryota; kingdom Viridiplantae; phylum Streptophyta; class Magnoliopsida; order Malpighiales; family Euphorbiaceae; genus Triadica; species Triadica sebifera. Next base: position 8,211,937 of record CM042898.1, on the reverse strand, counting down.
AAACATATAAGAAACCACTTTGATCCAAAGATCAATGCCATATTAAAAATATATTATGTTTGGCTTAAACTGGCTCGGTGTTTATAAAAATGCATGACCATTACAAAATTTTATGCTTTTTTAAAATAAAAGACATGTGCAAATATAAACAACTCATATCACATATGTCATGTATAAAAATAAAAGATGACAAAATATCACCGATCCAAGACGAATTTGCTCTGTAGTCTCTTATTGGGCTTTCTCTTTTGGTTAATAACTATTACTATCTACTAGGCTCTAAAATGTGTATGCAAGAACACCCACATGCTGAGCTACTAAAAGTTTAGTGGTGTATATAGGTATAAAAATTTATACATGCATTCATACAAGATATAACAATATAATTCTTGCTCTTATTGTTACGTCATGTTAACTCATATACACCAATGCATGACAATAAATGTACTTTATCTTATATTATACTTCATATTATAGAAGCTATCATAACACTATATCATTTAGCCATGCATAGGTGATAACAATTCAATGTACTAATAACATATGACATATACTCCATGTACCATAGTAATCATGTGCCATTATATCTTTTTCATTGTATCATATTTATTAAATATTTTCGACCAAAAAATATTTACATGGACTATTCGTGTCATTCCCTCTAGCTTCAACCCCTACTGATATGCATATTTTGTGATTGGATGCACTGGACCAACTAGTAACCGAGTGCAATTGCGATCAAAACAGTATGGTTAGAGTCAAAATTCAGATGGGAGAAAATTGACTACGAACATGTGATATTAAATTTATGCATGGAAACTAAAGAAAAAGAGGCTAGACTAAAAATATGTAATTTTTTGTACTGTTGGTATAATTTCCTGTCAAAATTTCAATATTTAGAGCACAAAACTGAAAATAAATTTTAAGGTGCGGTTCCATGAAAATGCTAGTAAATGCATTTTTTTGCTCAGGTGTCTTAATGGCGAAACTAAGAATACTAATACGTATAATAAATTATTTTATGAATATTGATGTATTTAATTGCAAGAGATTAAGTCATTTAGGGCTTGAAATTGAAGAAATAAAAATCAAGGTACGGTTAAGTGAAAAATGAAAAGTATAGGGACCAAATGAGATATTTGGCTTGATTAACTTAGAAAAAGATTAATTAAACATAAATTAAGATTTAGTAAAAATTAAACCTCCTTGCATGTGTGCAATTTGGCCAACATGCATGATAAACTATTCCTAAATCACGGTATAAAATGGTGAAAGTGGTATAAACCATGTTTTTCCATTTTTACAAAATCAAAAGCAAAAACTTATATATTCTTCTTCCTTTTATTGCATGGCCAACCCATTTTCCCTCTTTCTAATCAAGCCAATTCTTCATCCTTCATCCATTTTCTCTTTAATATCTTTAGCTCAAACCTTAAACCTTAGCTAGGACTTTACAAGATTTGAAAAAGAAAAGCATTTTATAACAAATCCAAAGGAAACCAAGACTCCTCCATCTTCATTTCCAATTTTTCCTTCCGTTTTCTCCATAAAAGTTCACTTTTAATCCTCTAGCTAGCAAGTCATAATCAAGTGAAGGGAAAAGGATTCTTCGTCTCCAAAATATTGAAGACTGAAGCCATTTAATCCTCTGCCAAATTAAGTGTCAAATGGAGATTAATGTTCTTGCATTAGGGTTTTAAAGTTTGGAGATGAGGAATTAATGCTTGCATATTGAATCTAAATGAAGACAAGAATTTAAAGAAAGTCCTAAAGGCCACGGGTTCAAGGAATTTCATCAAGGTAAAATTTCAATCTTCTCTTTCTCTTAATACCTGAATGGTACAAGTTTTATTTTACCTCTTCTTTTCACTTTATTATTTGCCAAACTCATGTCCAAATCTTTTCCTTACTCTCTATTTATTTTGTCATGGTTAAAGCCATATTGAAATTGTTTGTTAGGAGAGAAAATAGAGATATGCAATACCAAATTGTTATTTTGGTTGTGGCAACCATGAGATATTTTGGAATAATTGAGCTAATTTATGAAGCTGTGAGATTTTGCTTTAAAGACCTATGACCTCTAATGGTCCAAATTGAGGATTTGAGATGATTATAGACCAAGTTGAACAAGGAGGTTAAAGAAAAGAAACCTTAAATTGACTAAATGAGGTGGTGAACGAATGAACAAAGAATATTTTAACCTAAGATGATTGGCTGAGAGAGTGCAGTAATTGAGCTGGAAATTTGATAATGAATTTTGAGGCTAATTGAAAGGAAAATAAACTTGGAAGGACTAAGGTGAATAAACCGAAACACATAAGGACCAAAAGAATAAGTAAGTGATAAGATCTTAAATTATAGTTGAACTTAAATGTGAAAAGAGAAAAAAGGAAAAGAATGGTGTGAGAAGAGGTGTTGTCCAAAATATACATGAGTTAAATTAAGAATTTTAATGATTGTAAAAGATTTAATTGATAAAAAATAATGAGATATGGACCTAATAGGATGTTTAAACATGACTATAAAAACTAAAAGATATAGTGGTATGGCACTAAAATATTGAAACAATAAGATCCTCTCTCTATCTTGCCAACTTATTATTGTTGCATATGTAAATTGGCCGAGGAAGAATTTGATATTCATTATTCAATTGAAAAGAGGATAAATTACAAAATCCCCCTATGTCATCCATTACTCCTGCATCTATACTTTTCCAAAGTTGAACTTACTTGTTCTGGACATTGAATTATGTAAAAAACAAATTGGCCTAACAATCCATTATTGTTTTAAGCAAAATGTTATTACTCAAAAATAACTTAACTAGTATATGATAACATCTATATGATATTTCTCTCAACCATGACTTTGTATCTTCTTTCTAAATGTAAGGAACCGCAATATCAATGTAGTCACTTCAAATCAACCATTAAACATTATATTATTAATTTTCTTATTTTGAAATTATTTATTCACCTAAAATCATTCTTTTTTTTTTTCATTTAGTCTCTAATTTGACCTTACAAATTTAGAATCTAGAATTTATGTGAGAGACGTCAGGTTAATTATGGGAAGACAATTTTTATGTAAGTAACAGATCTATTTAGCATCTAAACTTGTATATTTATCAACCTACGTATATTTTTTATGCCCCAAGCACCTACACTGGAAAAAAAAAGGAACTGGCAAACCTGCAACATAAGTAAGTTAGGTTTGTGCAAAATTTATAGCAATAGCCTTAAATGCAATCTAATTAAATAACATAAAATGATATTAAATGCGCTATACTAGGCACATGATGTGAAAATATGTGTTAAATGAAAAGTACATATCGAGTATACGTCTAGTATATGTGATATGTAATAAGTATATGCATGGTATATAACAAGTATATGTGTGCTTTACAACTAATATGTATATATGATATATGTGTATTATAAGAAAAATACCAAAATAGAGTATGTATTGAATACAATGATATGACCTTAAATATTTATATGGCAATTATTGTCAAATATATGTTATTTATGATATAAATGTTATATGGATTTGTTGCTAAATACAAATAGATAAGACATGAGCCTATTAATGAGCCTAGACAAGAATAGGATAGACTTCTCGGCATGCCAGTAGGGTCATATGGTTATAGATGAATTATCTAGCTCAACTGGAACATACTTGGAGTTAAGTAGATCTTAAATAAAGTTGAGTATTGAAAAGTTAGTGTTTTTATGCCCGTAACAAGGGGTGTCATAGTCATGAATATCAAGGTTTCCTTTCACAAACTGAGAAAGTTTGTTATGGTTGTCAATGAGGGTTTCACGCTTGTGAATAGTGAGTCAATGCTATAAATCCTAGGCGGATAGGAGTAAGTGAGGCAAACACAATTTTCTTCCTATCATCCCTCAAAATCTGCCTCATACTCTCTAAAATCTAACTTAACATGCCACCTTTGGCTTCTTCTATCGTCAGAGATCCTCTTTCTCTATTTTTGGATTCAAAGACCTAAGCTTCAACAAGGGAAAGTGAGAAAGAAGAGGAAGAGAGTGTTCTTAAGTTGTGAGTGATTAAGGCTCGGTTTGGGGTATTTTGATGTTCTTTCTATGTTTCAGAAGCTTAGAGAAACATTTTGCATTGGCTAGGGACTGGAAATGAGTTTAGAGGTCCATCTCAAGGGAGAGAACAAGCTTGAAGAGCTAGAGTTATGGTTCGGCTTCATCATAGGTGTAAGGTATGTACATAACTACATTTAAAGACTTGAGTTGCATGAATGTATTTTGTTTGCCTTTGATGCATGCTGCAATGGGTCAATGTTGTGATATATGGCATGATTTTAGGTTTGGATGCATGTTTGAGTGTTTATTATGTTAGGATGTATATATGTGGATTTGAGTTAGAATATGTGGTGATTTATTATATATTAACGTTTAAAAGTGTAAATGGCATGTTAATGGACTTAAAAGTATGCTTGAAATCATATTGTATTTTGCATGTTGTTATATATCAATAAGCATTAGTTTGCTTAACATATGAGTGTTCCCATGCATAGGTTTTGAGCCTAAAAGTTGAACAACAGAGAAGGATGCCTAAGAGTAGAGTGAAGGATATTTCTCGAGGGGTGGGTGATACACCTTGTTGTTTTTTTGATTTTTGGTTGTTTTATTGGTTAAGTAGTTATAGGCATACAGGTTTTGTATTTAAAATTCATGTAACTTTGTAACTATCTATTTTGTAAAATATTTGGGCTAGTGATTACCTATATATTTATTGTATTTGAATTTTATTTATATTTGATGTTTTGAGATTTCCATATAATTCATCATGACCATAGTGTATCAAAGTTTTAATTTATTTCATTTTAAATCATATTCATTTTAACACTTTTTTGGTATAATTGGGTTTATTTCTGATTATATTAAATGGTGTTACACGCTATTGTTCTTTGCTTTCGATATTAGAAAAACTTGTTAGGAAAACATGTGAAATTGTATGTTCGGTTCTAAAAATACATGCATGTAATATTATATTGACATGACACTTAGTAAGAATAGGATGTGGTAAGTAACACTTTTGTACAACTAAATGAATACTTATTATTATTGTTATTTTTGCTAAAAGGCTTGCACCACTGAGCATAGCTTAGCAAAATAGTTTTATTTCTCTTGCACAGATAATAGACATAAGACAAATAATAATGTATAGGTAGAGAGTCACGAATCCAGTGGACACTACCAAAAAGGCACAACAACAATATTAGTAACAGTAGCCACCCAGATAGGATTGGTTTTGACTTCTTGCTCATGTCATGTATATAAAACAAGCATTACATGTATCATGATATTAAGTCCATATGTTTGTAGACAAGCTTTGTAAAAGCCTTTGGGTTGTATGCAAAAAAAAAAGTTATTGTGCATAATTCAAGTCTTTCTTTTCTCTATTTATGGGATGTGTATATTAATTGTGACATTTTATTTCCATAAGTCCTATATAGGCAAGTCAGTTAGTTAGCTGAAAATGCCTTCTTACTTGACTAATATACATAAGGGTAAATGAGGTGTTACAATTTGGATGCGGGTTGTGAACAGGGATGCTCTCTAAGCTTAAACCATCATTCCACTGTCTATGATCATGTATTATCATCTGAGCTCCTTAAGTCAAGAGTGCTCTCCTAGCTTAAACCATATTGACTGAGTAAAATATATATTGAATACAATATAAGATCAATGGAACTCTTCAAGCTTAAGTTACATTGTCCTTAAAAGAAATCCATATATCATAATACTACCGTATTATAAACTTTTTTAATGACATGTCATCTATCCTTCCTCTAATCCAAGTATAAAGTCTAGAAATAACTTGTTCATATTCCCTTTGTGATATTTATTTATCATGCATTCAACTTATTGCATATACCATTAATCATATGGAACATTACTATATATAATTTATATGTATACTTCACGAAATTATATGTTTCATACTTATAGTATATCATAAAGTATACATGTTCATAACCATCACATTACATCATTGAAAAAAATGTGTCATTTTAATATGCTTTACGGGCGTGGCTACATGTTAATAGCCATAAAGTTTCCAATCACGAGTACCCCCACTCTTTAACTAAACCATGAATTTGCTTACGAATGCTACTGGTTGTGAAGTGCTCAACTTTCATGGGCGTGAATGAGAAGTCAATAGCATAGTTCTGTGTCATGGGTGTAGTTCTGTGTCATGGGCATGCATCAAGTGGTGACTCAAGCCGTGAAACATTTTGTAACACCCCTTACACTACTATTAATCGCAAAGTAAGTGAATGTTACCAAATTATATATTACAAAATTAAAATGTTTTTTTCTACAATCATTTAACATAACCTTACTAGTAAATATTTGAATATGAATTTTAAATACAACCTTTGTTTTCTTAAAACCAACAGAATAATAATATCATGTACTATTTTAAATAAATTCATCAACTATAAATTATTACATTACTTAAAAGATTATACACAAAGATTTACTGAGTAATAGTTTATTTACTAACTCCAAAATATAAGTATCACACAACATGAAAATAAAATTTTATTAATATATGTTACAAATGATTATATGTCAAGACAAAAAGAATTTCAGATGTTGTTATCCGTTTTCCAGTATTCCTCTCTTTCTATGAGCTCCTATTTTTTTTTTCTATTGGCTACTTCAATACTTGCACATGGAAAAAACCTCATGCACTAAGCTGCTAGTTTAGCGGCGCTTGATTTGGTAAAAACTTAATATGCGTTTCATAAAATTTAACACATTCATGCATTTCATGCCAATTAAAAGAAAATTCACATATTTATCAATTTTAATTCTAAACCAATGAAATATAAAAAAAATACATTATATGATATTTTTCTCTGGTACATAAAGTCTATCACAAATAATAATAACGTACTTCGATATATTAATCAAAATTGTTCTATCATTATTACTTCTTTTATTTTTATCATAATTACCATTATTATCTTATTTTTACTCATGATAACATAACATTTACCTTGTATTTATCCTATTTTGTCCTCAATGTTCATGCCCTAATACCTATAGCTAGAACTAATAGTTAGGATAGAAGGTATTGTCTGCTGACAAATTTTAACTCGGCACATAACACCTACGTATATCAACTTGGCATGATACGGTACCTACTTAATTCAAATAGGTACATTTAGTATTTACGTATATAATCAACTCGGCATATTCAGTACCTATATAAAATAATCAACTCGGCATTTTTATGCCTACATATCAAAAAACTTTGTCTTTTTTTATCCCTTATTAGAATGTCAATCTATCATTTACTTTAGTTCTAAACTAAGTATTTTAGGACTTAATTATTTAATCTCAATTTTTATTAAGGAAAATTCTTTAAATTCTATTATTGTATTTTTATATTCTCATTTATAATGCATCTTATATTTTTTATATATAACATACATTATCCAATTATCAATTTATAATTCTTCTTTCTTATTAATTTTATGGGCTTAAAGGATCAATTGATTATATAATTACTCAATATAGATATTATTCACATTTTATCTTAAAGTACAATTTAATTTAAATACTAAATTTCCATATATTTTTTAATCTACCATGTTTCTGGTAGATTTCATACTTTATATTGGACCTAAATTTTAGGCCTAATCCCGTCCAATTAGATTAAGTAGTCTTCTACCCTAGATTTGCAATTTGAATCACTTGATTATGAGTTTTGCATAGTAAGTTAGTAAGTTAGGCTAACTTTATTACTGACTGCTCATAGAATTTTGTCCAGATTGTTTCCCTGGACACTTTTCTGATCAAACTTTAGAAATCAAATTAAGCATAGCTATGGTTCAATTTTGATTTCATGGTCTTCATAAAAAGTTTTAGCCTTACTTGTCAAAATTCAAAGCCAACAAAAATCTCCCAAAACTAAATTCCAGAATTTAGGTTATAAAATTATTTATGCAAATTGCTTCATGGTAAACTTCAACAACATGCACATTTAATACAACCATTCACTCAATCATGCAATTAACTAAAAATAAAGCAATTAAATCAACATATTAAATTTTTTTCATTCAAGCACATACCTTGATAGTTTCTTCACCCCTTTCTAGGCTTTTTCCTTTTCATTTTCCTTCCTCAAGCTTGTTTCCACTCTTGTCTTTAGTTTGTCCTAAAATATTCAAACATTTGTCACTTAATTTATCCTTCATCTTAACAATTTCTTTTTGTTTGCAATCTACCATCATCTAGGCAACCCCTTCTTTCTCACTTCTACTCATTATTTCTTAAGTTTTAGATCATAGAATAATTGTTATCACTAATTAAAATATTATTTCTCTTTTCCCCAAATTGCTCTAAATTCCAAACTCTAATAACCCTATCTCATTTAATCCTTCTATCAACTATAATTTCTCATTTCTAACCTTAATTAACATCAACTTAAATCTCAATTGATAAAGAAAATTAAGGGAATTGAAGAAGAAACTTAACTTAAGAAAATTTCCCATTCTTTCTCTTTCTTTCTTCATTTCTCTTCCTTTTCTAAGTGATTTGCCTTTACATTTTTGGGTTTTCTCTTTTGGAATATTTTTTTTTCTAGCTTGAAATGAAGAAAAATAGTGGAGAAATGATGGAGTGGCCAGCCATATGGAGATGAGAATGAAAAGATATTTTTAGGTTGATTTTTATGACCAATTTTGTAGAAAATTCTAGGTTTATTTTGATTTTTCTAATTAGTTAGATTTTTATGGGCCCTACAACTCCTTAATCTCTTCTCCTATTGGTCCATTTAATTAATTAATCATAATTAATTTTAATCTTTGAATAATTCCTCTTTTAGTCCATAATTTTCTATTGTTACAAATGACCCCAAATAATTATATAAATCCCAATTTAATCCATAGGGTACTTTTTTCTAGTTCTAGTACTAAACTTTTTAATTTCCAATTAATAATGTCTTTAATAATCCCCCTTATATATTGTCATTTTTATGTGGGTCTGAATTTAGACTCCAATTGATCCGGTGCGCTTGACTTGGTCATGCGCAATTAGTGTCTAATGATCGAAAGTTACTCATTATGCCCAAGCTTATTAGTTCTGGATTTGATAATTTACAGTTGTGAACCCTTTATCGTCGACATGAATCTGAGTTTGCTAGCAGATTATAACACAAACCAAGACATTTAATACAAGACACACACAAGAATTCTAATGCTGATAATTGATAATATCTTTCTATCAACATACTCAACAATTCATGCCTTGAACATGTCATAATATCAATTAAACAATTTGAACACATAAACGCTCAAATTTACATTTTTAAGCTCATAAATCCTATAAAATGCATTTATGATTCAAACTTGAATTTATACCTTATTTAATTTTACCTCTTCAAACTACATCATACAATATCCTTATTAATACCTCATTGCTCACGTTTATTACAAGCTTCCACTCATGTCATCATCAATACTCATATAAAACATACTTAACATTTATAGCATATCTCATTATAGCAACATCATGGTATACAATAATATTTATCACATATTTCAAACATAACATACTATATTTTGAAATTTAAATGCATATATGTATATATCTTTATAAAGCCTCAAAAAACAAGCTTTAAATCAATCTTGCCTATCCTCTTGATGGGTTTCACCACCTCTTCTTCCAACTACTAACATATATAAACATCTTTATTAATATTTATAAGCCATAACATAAAAACCATAAAAGAATAAACCCTAACTTTAAACCTTTAAACTAATCCTTAACTCACATAACCCTTTTCCAAAACATACTTACTATTGATCAAGCTTAAAAAAAAAAAAACTCTTTAGCCATAAAAACTCAAGCTTGAACTAAAACCTAACCCATTTGGAAATGAGTTTCTATCAAAAACGAGATTGACATGTTGAATGGGATGAAACTTTGTAAATAAGATGGAAAACTTGTTCTTTAGCTTAGGATTTGTATTTTAAGCCTTAGAATTGAAGGAAAACAAAGGGGTATAATTTCTGGTGAGAGGGGAAGCTTTAAAGTCTAGGGTTTCTTAGGTAATGGACAAATGAGAAAAAAGAATAAACTACTATTCTTTTTATACTTGACGATGTTCATTGGAGTAATAGCTCATTGACATAGTGAAACACCCTAAAAATGTCATTCACTGCATTAACACTAAATTCACAAGCATGAATCAGGACATACTTATCTCTTTTTAACTCTTTTCACAAACCATAGCCCCTAAAAACATACTTACACCTATTTAATCTATCTTATTAATTATGTCTTACTTAGTGGGTGCTACAAAAACACATATCAGAATATGTATACATGAACATGTGAGTCTCATTTCATACTTTATACCTTACCTTGTTATAGAGTTCATGCCATAATCATAGAACATTCTTGATCTCACAAATATACAGTCTTACAATGCTGACTATAAGTTAATTCTTGAAAACAACCTTGTCGAATAGCTCTAAACTAGACTAAACTGGATACAAATATAAAAAAATATTTAGCTCTCAACTGAGCCATTTAGGACATCTGCTTGAGAAAATAAGAGCACACATACATTTCATCTCCAAGGGAGCTCACCTGAGCATTAAACCTTAACATGTGAATTTCTTCTCTGTATTGGCCAACCTAGGTCTCCTAGTACCAAATCTCCTTAATAGCATATCATCTATCATAACTCTGGTCCTAATCAGAGTGTTGGGCATAATCAACTTACCATTTCAATTCTTAATTCATTCACAAATCATGTATGTTTATAGTTACAAATAAACCTCTTTGTAAGTAAAGCTTAAAAGTGTTCCATAACATCAAAATCAATCGTAGTTCATTTAATAAAAAAAAATACCAAAATCAATATATAGGTGGTTCACGGCTATGAAAGACCTGACTATGAACTTTACAATCACGACTTGTCTAGCCGTGAAGCAAATGGTGATACAACTCGTGAATGATTATGTCTTCCAACCAATCAAACAACCTAATGGTTCACACTCGTGAAACCTAGATATTTAGCAGAATCATGCTTAAAATAGAGCATTTACCATTCCATATGCAATTCCTAAGGTTTACTAATGTAAACCACACTACCAACACTCTTTCAAGCACTTATCTTTCCAATTAACATACCAATCCTACCATTCCATACTTTAAGAGTATATTCAATATCTTAACATGCCATAATTACCTCATAATTCATTCTCACACCAACACATGATTCTTCATAGTATTCCTCATCTCTAAATGCATCTTATCAACCTATGCATGTCATCATCCAAAATCTCAACCTTTCCACATACATTATCCATTTAACATATACCAAAAGTAGCATTTATTACACAATTATGCACTTATGGCATACCTAACCTCATCAATGCATCATTATTACCAAACCATAACACATTTCATATCCATATGCATTAATTCATCTCAACAATGATACATATAAACAATTAAAGCACACAAATGCATCAAATGCACTTTGAATGTAGTTGTGTACAAACCTTGAAAAAAAAGGAGCATCAAGCACACAATTCAAGATTCATTTTGAATATTTCTCTCTCTTGAAAGGGAGCTTTTTCACCAATAATAGATCCTAACACACAAATATAATAAAAACCATATTATAAGCAAGATTTTCTAATGTTTTCACCCTTCCCCACACAAAAATAAAATAAAAGAAGCATTTTCAAACCATACCTTAACTTAGCCATACCCAAGCTTAAACCCATAAAAATGGAATAAAAAAGGGGAGATTAAGATGGAGAAAGAGATTAGTTACTCAAACCCATAAGTTATGGTGGCTAAGGTTTCAATTTCCAGCTTAAAGCTTTACTCTTTCTCCCGCTCTAGTTGTTCCCCTTGGAATTCCCTATTTTCACTTTGATTTTCTCTCAAGATTAGTCATTTTCATTTAGTTTTGATGGGTTTTAAGTGAAAGGATAAGTGGAATGAGGTATGGTCTATTAAGGAGGCGGATGTGTTAGGGTTTGATTTGTCAAAGTTAAGGAAGATGAAAGACTATTCACTTATATACCCTATGATTCATAGTCGTGACTTAGGGTTCATAGGTGTGAATCATCTGCTATGCTTTTTCTCTTTTTATTCCTTGTGATTCATGGTTGTGACTTATGATTCAATGGAATGAATCACGATTGTGGATATTGAGTCTACATAATTTCTTCATTCTTCCAAATGACTTCTTCCATGAAGTGATTTCTTCATAACATTTTTACCAATGACACTCTTTTATTTCTTAACTCTTACACTTCTACTACTAAAATTTCCACAAACTCTTCTTCATAAGTAAAGTCATGTCACACCTTAATGGCTTCCTTCGATATCATATATGTAGGGTTCAATCTATATCTCTAAAGCATGGAGACATGAAAAACATGATGAATCTTTGCCAACTTTAGTGGCAAAGCAAGCCTATATGCAACTGGCCTAACCTTATTTAGAATCTCAAACGCTCCAATGAACTAAGGACTCACTTCCCTTTCTTACCAAAATGAAAAACCTTCTTCCAATGAGACATCTTAAGGAAAACTTTATAGCCCACACTATACTCAATATCCTTTCTCTTCAAATCTGCATAAGACGTTTGTCAATCCAATGCAACCTTTTCCTCTATATCTTGCACCAACTTAAGTCTCATAATTTTCTTCTCACTAAGTTCCATCCAACAAAGAGGTGTCCGACACTTTCTACCATAGAGTGCCTCATATGGCACTATACCAATGTTGGACTGATGACTATTATTATAAGCAAACTCCATAAGAAGTAAGTACTTCCCTTAACTTCTCTCAAATGCAATAGCATAACACCTAATTATATCCTTTAGAATATGAATAAGCTTTTATGATTGACCATCTATATAAGGATGGATGGCCATACTAGTACCTAAGGCTTTTTTTAACCTGAGATCTATGTCTGATATGATAAAAAAAGGCATCTCATGCAACCTATCTCGCTCACATATAACTTTACCAAGTTGTTCAAAGGATAATCTCTCCTAATTGGTAGAAAATAAGTTGATTTCGTTAACTAGTCCACAATTACCCATACTGCATCATGTTTCCTAGAAGTCAACGATAACCTAGTTACAAAATCCATAATAAGTCTTTTCAATTTTCACTTCGAAATGGTAGTCAGTTGTAACAAACCTGAAGGTACTTAATACTCTACCTTAACTTGCTGACATATTAGGCATCTAATACTAAACTCTATGAGATCCTTCTTTATTCTCAGTTACTAGTACCTCTCTCTCAAATCTTGATACATCTTATTGCTCCCTAGATGTATGACATACTAGAGTCATTGGATTCTCTCATGATTTTATGTCTTAACTCTTCCATATTATGCATAAATAGCCTATCCTGAAAGTATAGGTTTCCATCTATCTCAACTTTGAAATATGTTCTCTTCCCCCTAGAAACCAATTCCACAATCTCTATTAGCTACAAGTCCTATTTTTGAGCATCCTTCACCTCTTGATTTAACACAAGCTGAATATGAAACTCTGCTAAAGACTTTCTAATCAATGTATCTACTACCATATTAGCCTTGCCTGAAGGATAATCAATGATGCAATTATAATTCTTGAACAATTATAACCATCTCTGTTGCTTGAGATTCAACTATCTTTGTGTAGGGAGATATTTCAACCTTTTATGGTTGGTGAAGATGTAACACTTTTCTCCATTACGATAATATCACCATATTTTCAAAGCAAACATAATTGTTAGCAATTTTAAATCATGGGTAGGATAATTCTTTTCACATGGTTTAAACTACCTACATGCATAAACCACTACCTTTCCTTCCTACATCAAGATCCCAATCCATTGTGAAAGGCATCATTGTAAATGACATAATCTTTATTAGGTACTGGTTGTATAAAAACTGGGGCTTTTGTTAACATATGCTTGAGTTGATCAAAATTGTCATGAAACTTGTCATCCCACTCAAATTTCACGTCTTTCCTCAATAATAGTGTCAAAGGAGAAGCAATGATAAAGAAGCCTTTCACAAATCTCTGGTAATTCCCTACTAGTCCTAGAAAACTCCTGATCTATGTTACATATCTGGGTGGCTTTCAATTCATGATCACCTCATTCTTGCTGTAACTAACTCTAATACCCTTTATTGACACAATATGTCTAAGAAAAGCAACTTCATCAAGCCAAAACTCACATTTGGAGAGTTTGACATACATTTAGTGCTCTCAAAAGGTCTGTAAAATAATTTTCAAGTGCTAGTCATGTTCCTTTTTATTTTTGAAATATGCCAATATGTCATCAATAAAAACCACCACAAATCGATCCAAATATGACCTAAACAATTGGTTCATTAAGTCTATAAATACTGCAAAAGCATTGGTTAGCCAGAAAAACATAATAAAAAACTCATAATGACCTTATCTAGTTTTGAAATTAGTCATGGAAACATCCTCTCGCTTAATTCTCAACTGATGATACCCCAACTGTAACACCCCCTCACCCCAGCAGCTCGTGCCCAAATGAGGGTGTGCTACACTGACTTCATCGATTAAAATATCATTATATAAGTTACATATAAAGCAAAATCACTCGTACATTGTTTTTATTATTTCCAATATTTACTATTTATTTACTTTGCATTTATAAGAGAAATATAACAAAAAATTAAACTACTTTTTATATAGTAACATGTTCTTTACAAAACATAATGTTTATTTTACAAATACTATAAAATAAAATTTATAAGATAATATACAAAAGTTGTGTAACCCACGATGTGTGCAACATGTTGCTTTACTGGATTAGGTCATCGTTGGCTTTGTCTACTATCTTCTATTTATTCTTTACTAAATCTGCGTGAGAAAACTCCCACGCTAAGCTCTTGGCTTAGTGGTGCATATAGATAAGGCAATAAACTATTTTTAATGTCACATGCATTGTCATATAACAATTTATGATCAAATCATGCAAACATACATTTCATAATATTCTAGTATGCATAACATCAATTTATTGTATCTCATTTTGTTTAACATAATAAAATCATCATTCTCATGCAAATCATGGTATTCTAGCATGTATAGACATCAAATTATATTATTTTATCTCATACTTATTTATTTTATTACCACCTTATTGTATAACACTAAACCTTCATTTTATCGATGCCACAATTCATAATTCTATTTTTATTATCCATGTCACAAATCATAATTCCCGTTTTACTTCCAATAATTCTCTTATGTCCCATAACTTCTTTATTTATGTTTTCATTTATGCCCAGGACACCTATGAACCACTGACTCGGATAACGGAGTTGCCATCCAGACACTTAGGAGTGCCACTCGGGCAATATGATGTGCGCATATAAGTGCCAAACCAGGCGTAGATAACCATGCCAAACTCGGCATAGATAACCGTGCCAAACTTGGCGTAGATAATAATGCCATACCCGCCATAAATAACAGTGCCAAACCGGATAATATGATATGCGCATATAAGTGCCATTACCAGCGTAGATAACCATGCCATTACCGACATAGATAACTGTGCCATTACCGGCGTAGATAATCGTGGCATTACCGACGTAGATAAAAGTGCCATTACCGGCATAGATAATATTACCAAACCCGGCATAGATAATCATACCATTAATGGATTTAATCATTTTCATCATGCTCCCCCTATCTTTTAAGGGGGATAGAATGTCATATCTGCTAATTTAGACCTAGGTCACGCAAGTTGTTAAATCGACTCGTTTGTTGACCAAAGTCTAAATTTGGATTTTTATCAAAAAATAATTAAAATAATGGCAATTAAGTATGAAATATAATCAATAAAGTGTTTAAAATATTTAAAGATGTTAAATTTCGGTAAAGAACTAAATTGCAAATTTTGAAAAGTTTTGGGGTCAATTTGCAATTTACTGAAAATTGGAGGATTAAATGGGATAATCATAAATTAAATGCATGAATTGGGACATAAAAGGAATATGGAGGCCAGCCACACCAAGTGGCAAAATTTAGGAAGCTAATTAACATACATGCATTTAGCATTAATTAAAGTTTCTAGAATCTGAGCTTAGGTGTCCCCATTCTTAATTGGTTTTTGTCATTTTCTCATTAATTGCTCATTCATCCTCTCTTATCCCTTTGTATCTAGAAATTCCTATCAATTATTTGTCTTACACGTTGCTTCTTGAATCACCATACATCAAAGTAAGATGAACACATTAATTGAACAATAATGAAAGCTTCTAGATGAAGCTTAGGTGTCCCCCCATCATAATGAATTTGGTCATTTTGTTCTTGATTGTTTCTTCCTCTTTCTTATCCTTTTTTCATTGAGGAAAATTATGTTCTCCACACTAGCCACGTTTTTCCCTTGGACATCCATAACCAAACCTTGTTCTAAGAAGAGAAAGTGAGAAAAAGAGAGAGAAAGGCATGGGAAATTCCATTTTCATGCTTAAGAAAGCTTAAAAGAGTAAGAAGAAAAAGAAAGATTAGGTTTATAAAGTTTTAATAATCTGTTTATAAACTTTAGGAACTCAAAGTGACAAGGATTTAGCTCAAAGGAGCAAAGGAAAGGAGAGAGAGAAGTAAAGAGAAAGAAAAGAGAAAAAAGAGAAGACAATAGCCTATTTTATTTTTTTTAATTGCATGATTTAATTATTTGGAATGTTGATGATTCTGAATTGATATTATTTTATGATGAAAATCTGGGGGATGCATGTTTGCTAGACTTAGGATTTAATTTGGTAAAAATTGAATGTGATTATCTTGTATGTTCCTTGCTGGAAATTGATGAGCAGTGTTCACTTAAACTGTTATAACTTAATTTCTGGAACTCGGTTTTGCATGTTGTTTGTTGGGTTTGAAATTTAGGACATAGGGATATAACTTTCATTTAGACCATAAAACCTGAATATATCTGTAATTGTCCAGACAAATTCATAAATTTCGGACCTAGAATCTGTCAAAAAATTATGGGCAAAATTGTTAGTAATGAGCCGTAAGTACTTAAACTATTATAACTTGAGTTGTGAAGCTTGGATTTGTATGTTCTTTGTTCGGTTTGAAAGCTAAGACATAGGGATAAAATTTATATTTAGACTATAATATCTGAATATGTCTGCAATTGTCCAGAAAAATTCATAAAATTCAGACTTAGAATCTGTCTAAAAAATTCTGGGCAGAGTTATTAGTGACCAGTTAGTGTTAATATTATTATCTCTTTTGATACAGAATTCAGAATTAAGTGATTTAAGTTTCATATTAAAGATAAGATCCATATCTAAAATTGTTATGAAGATCATGTAACTAAATGCAGAACGGAACATGACCAAAATTATGATCCCAAACAGAGAACAGAATCTGCCAGTGACAGGGCAGCATGTGAATTGAGGAATGAAATGAGTAAAATGATGAGAAATTTGTTATATTATGTAAATATTATTTTAACTAAGTGATTATTTTGAGATATTATATGCATGAAAAGTATGAAATTAATTGTTGTGAATTTTAATGAAATTGTATAAGCCCTAGAACACCTAACTAGAACCAACTTAGGATAGTTTGGCATGCCAAATAGGGGGGTATGATGAAATGATTAATTCCATTAATGGTATGATTATCTATGCTGGGTTTGAAAATGTTATCTATGCCGGGTTTGACACTGTTATTTATACCGGGTATGACATTATTATCTACGCCGAGTTTGACACGGTTATCTACGCCTGGTTTGGCACTTATATGCGCATATCATATTACCCGGGTGACACTCCTAAGTGCCTGGATGACAACTCCGTTATCCAAGTCAGTAGTTCATAGGTGTCCTGGGCATAAATGAAAACATAAATAAAAAAGTTATGGCACATAAAAGAATTATTGGAAGTAAAACGGGAATTATGATTTGTGACATGGATAATAAAAATGAAATTATGAATTGTGGCAGGGATAAAAAGAAGGTTTAGTGTTATACAATAAGGTGGCAATAAAATAAATAAGTATGAGATAAAATAATATAATTTGATGTCTATACATGCTAGAATACCATGATTTGCATGAGAATGACGATTTGATTATGTTAAACAAAATGAGATAAAATAAATTAATGTTATGCATACTAGAATATTATGAAATGTATGTTTGCATGATTTAATCATAAATTGCTATATGACAATGCACGTGACATTAAAAATAGTTTATTGCCTTATCTATATGCACCACTAAGCCAAGAGCTTAGCGTGGGAGTTGTTTCACGCAGATTTAGTAAAAAATAAATAGAAGATAGTAGATAAAGCCAACGATGACCTAATCCAGTAAAGCAGCCTGTTGCACACATCGTGGGTTACACAACTTTTGTATATTATCTTATAAATTTTTTTTGTAGTATTTGTAAAATAAACAGTATATTTTGTAAAGAACATGTTACTATATAAAAAGGTAGTTTAATTTTTATGTTATATTTCTCTTATAAATGCAAAGTAAATAAATAGTAAATATTGGAAATAATAGAAAAAATGTATGAGTGATTTTGCTTTATATGTAACTTATATAATGATATTTTAATCGATGAAGTTAGTGTAGCACACCCTCATTCAGGCACGAGTTGCTGGGGTGAGGGGGTGTTACAATGTTTGGTATTAGAGCCTGGTTGGTGTTTCTGGATTTTGGTATTGAAGCCCGGTTTGGGCAGTTTGGGATTTTAAAATGGTTTTCAAAAATAATTATGATATGTGTGTACCCACAATTAAGTATTAAAGTTGCTGCTTACTGATTGGGGGCCGTTATTTTGTGATATAGGTAGAGTATGGCTTCAGGGTCATGGCATATTGTGGCCGAATGAGGCAAAAGTAATGACCTTATTGAAATAGAGGCTTCATCACGACCCAGTCATCACCGAGCTACTGTATCTAGATCCAGTGCTAGCCTATCAAGAGGGCAGTCTAGTGCTGGCACATGACAAATAGAGCTTATTAGGAACATGATCGATTTGCTACAAAGAGCATCACAACCAATCTTATCGGAGTTGCAATTTGAGAGGCTGAGAAAGCTAGGGGCACCTGATTTCTACGTGTTGCCCAGATATTAGACCAAGCAGGGGGGGTTGAATTGGAGTTAAAAAAAATTAAACTTTAAAGTGCGGAAATAAATAATTAATTTTAGGAGGGATAGAGAAAATCAGACACAAAGATTTATAGAGGTTCGGGTGTTAACAAACCCTACTCCTCTCCCCAATCGCAATTGGAAGTTTCACTAACACACTAAGTGTTACAATGGAGTTTTTCAAGCTCACTCCCAACTATGGTGTTTCTCACAATGGCTCACACCTAACCCAGAAATCCCTTGTGTTTTAATGGCTCACATAATAACCAATTCCTTGTGTTTTGCAGGCTCACACAAACAACCTTCACTTATGTTTTTACAGGATCACACAAACAACCTTCACTTTATGTTTTACAGGATTACACAAACAACCTTCACTTTGTGTTTTGGAGGCTCACACAACTAACCCTTACAAGTGTTCTACTCTTAACCCAAAAATACCCAAAGCTCACTTGAGTAAAGATTACAGAGAGAACCATTCACAAATCTTAATTGCTCAAATATGAAGAGCAAAAAGATTTTTACAGAGAATAGATTTTGTTCTCAAAGTATGAAAGTACAAATAGCTTGTAATCAAAATTAAATTCGAAGTATATGTTATTCTTTTGTTATTCTTATCATTCTCTTTTGTCTTAATGCATAAATGACTTCCATTTATACTTCCATGGTTGAATATAGCCGTTGGGGTGCATTAAATAAGACACTAGCCGTTGTACAAATCAAAAAATCACGCCTGACATTTTTCTCTCTCATTGTTCACGGACGTGACTATGCATGTCATGGGAGTGACAGTTCTTCCCAAGCCGTGGCTGAAATGGTGACCTTGGCCGTGAAGCTCTCTGGAATGTTTTGACATATTGAGTCACGAGCCTGACATACTCATTCACAGGCGTGACAATCTTTCCAGCCGTGATCCAAGTGGTGACTCTAGTCGTGAAGCTCTCTGGATGAAATTGCATGCATCTTCACGGGGGTGACTGAAATGC
Source organism: Triadica sebifera (assembly GCA_023653625.1). NCBI lineage: Eukaryota > Viridiplantae > Streptophyta > Magnoliopsida > Malpighiales > Euphorbiaceae > Triadica > Triadica sebifera. Next base: position 8,191,781 of record CM042898.1, on the reverse strand, counting down.
TTACTTCACGATTTGTTTTTCCTTCATGGTCGTGAACTTCAAAAGTTGGTTTTGGTAGCAGTTAGCTTATTTCACAGGAGTGACTCATAGAGTCACGACAGTGAACATGCTACTAGTTGAATTTTGTCTTTTAAGGAATATTCTTCCAATTCTCCATTTTTGCTATTTAATACATGTCATGTATCATATACTTATAAAAACAAGTATGTTAAATACAATATTGCTATATTATTTTGTTATCATCAAAATATCAAAAATACCCCTCAAGGTTTAACAATCTCCCCCTTTTTGATGGTGACAAATAATCTAGCAATATGTGATTTTGAGAAATCTCCCCCTCAAAATATACTTAGGATAAAAAATTTATCATGTGCAAGAATAGTAGATAATGATGTAGCATTGAAATAAACTTAACTAGATTATATGCAAGTTATATGAGAAATATATCCAATATATATACCATAATTCCTTTTTAAGACATGAAGTATATGTAAGGTATATTTAAGGCATATTTTTATTTGTAACTTGCTTTATGGTATATGCAAAGTATACTTAAGTTGTATCTAAGGTATATAAAGCTCAATTTATATACTTTGCATATGAAATTTTGAATCAAGATTTTTAATCCATTTCAAAGTCAATTCACTTTTAATTATTTGATTCAAAATTCATTTACCTTAATATATATTGCTAGTTTGATCTTATGTTGCTAGTTTGATCTTATGTTGCTAGTTTGATACTATTCTCCCTATCATATATTGCCTATCATATATTGCTAGTTTTCTCCCCCTTTTGTCATCAATCAAAAAGTATATGAAGAATGAAGTAAACAAAAGCAAATATATATAGCATAAAGGAAAGGATACAAACTGAGTTAAAATATTCAGAAAGGAAATTTAAAATTTCCTACACAAGCAAACATACATATAACAAACAAGCTAAAAAAACAATCAAATCTAGGCTACACTCTAGCCTATCTCCTAGCCAGACATCCTATCACGAAGCCTAGCTACTTCAGCCTCAAGGCTGTCCATCTGAGACTCCATGAAGTCTTTGAGATTCTCCAACCTCTCATTCATGGAAGTCTGCAGCTGCTCAAAACGTGCTGCCAAAAGGTCAACCACCTGCTGCGCTAAGGACGGTGTAGAAGCTGAGGACTATCCGATATCCTGCTCGGCTGCTGGAGGTGCTTCCTTAACTTGAGCCCTCTTTTTCTGCTGGACTACCTGGAGGCCTGCTTTAAAATCCTCCGTGTTATTATCTTCCCAGATAATCTCCCCAGCAGTGTCAGTGAAGCGGTAGAAGATATCATTTTAAAAAACGATTTTGACAGCCGCTCCCATCTTGATGAACGACTCGACATCCAAGCTTTCTCGAGGATGTGCAGGAATCATTTTGAAGTGATGGTCATCCAGCTTCAAATAATTGAGCTTCACTACGATATGGGTGACATATGGCCCAATCAAAATATCTCCTGAGCACTTGGTGGCAATGGAGAGAAGATGGTTAGCAAACCATCTGGAAAGTGCCACTGTAAATCCTCTCCGAGCCATCTCAAATAGGAAGAGTTCTGACTTCTGATAGTCCCGTTGCTTTCTCCCCTAGCAAATATGCTATAGGTCAGGAACCTATGCAAATACCTATGCACTGGGGCCTTGAGATGTGTGCTCTTTGTTTTCTTGACATCCCAGCTGCAACCGGTGCCAAAATGTGTCCAGGCTGGAGGGGCAAAGAATTCTACCTCAGTATCATTTAGGATGCCCTCAGATGGTAGGCTGAACAATTCCCCAAACTCAATGGCACTGAGGGTGTTGGGATTGTTGTAGAGTTGGAATTTCACCACTCCAGTAGGTGAAACTTGCAAGGTGCTGAGGAATTCCAGTGTTGGCTCCCTCAGAGTTGGCTGATGAATTTCAACAAAATCTTTGAGATGGCAGGCTTGTAGTTGCTCTGTCATAGCAGTCTCAATCCCGAGACTTCGGACTGTCTGCCAATCGAAGGACCTTGATGACAAAAGAGGTATCTTTTTCAAAGTTGCATACCGAGGATGGCAATTCTCCGTAATGCGGTTCATTAGGTAATCTGCATACCTCTTAGGTGCATGAGACTTATTTCTCTTACCCTTGGATGAAGCAGACTCCATTTTTGAAGAGATTTATTGAAGATGAGGTTGGAAAGATTTTTGACAGAAAATTTATGGAAAACCCTAAAACAAATGTCTGATAGTGGCTGAAGATTCAAACTTTTGGTGGTTTTTATAGGCAAAGGTTAAGTCTTTAGGGCCGAAATCTTCAATGTCTCAATGAATGAGAGTAAATGGGAGCGGTTTTGGGAGATGGAGAGTTGAAATGAAGGTTGTAACCGGCTGTTCTCTTATATATTCGATACATTCACGGGCGTGAATGGTCGTGTCCACGGTTTGCTGGAGGAGTGTTCCACCCGTGAATAAAGGCGTGAATACGTTCACGGGCGTGATCTTTGAATATCATGGGCTTGCATGATAATCAGTCACAGGGGTGAACCAATGGTTACGGGCGTGAACTATTGAATTTCACCACTTATGCCCGTGAAGCAAGCCGTGACTTAAGGCGTGAAAGCTTTTGTGAGTTTTACGGTGTAATTATTCACGGGAGTGAAAATTCGTCACGGGCATGAAAAGGTCTTTTCATGGGCGTGACTCAAGCCGTGAACCATGTCGTGAACCAAGTTGTGAACGACACTGCCTCTTTGGGCCATTTAAGTCATGGGCATGACTCCCCTAAAATTTTCATTAAATTAAAATTAAGTCCTACAACAAGACTAAATCATTTCAACAAAGATTCTTCTTCTTAAAACATGAATTCTCATTAAAATTTCTATCTTATATCTTGTGATATGATTTAAGATCAACAATTAAAATTTCATATTTTTGCAATCACAAGGTTAATCCATCAATCATACCGAGTTCTCTTCTAATGAAATTAAATCTTTCCTCATTTAGAGACTTAGTGAAAATATCTGCTAATTGATTTTCTGTGCTTATAAATTCTAATGCAACGTTTCCATATTAAACATGATCTCTAATAAAGTTGTGTCTAATGTCAATATGTTTACTTCTAGAGTGTTGAATAGGATTCTTTGAAAGATTTATAGCACTTGTGTTGTCACATTTTATAGGTATATGGTTCATCTTATAACCATAGTCCTTAAGTTGTTGTTTCATCCAAAGAATTTGTGTACAACAACATCCAACTGCTACATATTTAGCTTCAGCAGTTGAGAGAGCAACTGAAATTTGTTTCTTGCTAAACCAAGAAACCAAACATTCTTCAATGAAGTGACAAGTACCTGAAGTACTTTTCCTATCCAAAAGACTACCAGCATAGTCTGCATCTGAATATCCTATAATATAAAAAGATGAATTCCTAGGATACCATAAACCTAGATGCGATGATCCATGTAAATATCTTAAAATTCTTTTTACATCATTTAAATGAGATTCTTTAGGACATGATTGAAATCGTGCACATAAGCAAACACTATACATAATATCAGGTCTAGAAGCAGTAAGATATAAAAGTGATCCGATCATACCTCTATAAAGCTTTTTATTAATTCTCTTACCCTTTTCATCTTTGTCCAATTTTGTTGATGTGCTTATAGGAGTCTTGGCATTTTTGCATCATTCTATACCAAATTTCTTGATTAAATCTTTGGCATATTTGGATTGGTTGATGAATATGCCCTCATTGCTTTGCTTTATTTGTAGACCAAGGAAATACTTAAGTTCTCCCATCATGCTCATTTCAAATTCCCTAGTCATGCACTTAGCAAATTCTTGACAAAGCAACTCATTAGTAGAACCAAATATTATATCATCAACATAAATTTGAACAATTAGTATATCATGCTTATGTTTTTTGATGAATAATGTAGTGTCAACATTTCCCTTTGTGAAGCTATTTTCTAATAAAAAAGAACTTAGTCTCTCATACCAAGCTCTTGGAGCCTGTTTTAAACCATACAAAGCTTTTGACAGTTTAAAAATATGATTTGGCAAATCATAGCTTCATCTATATAACCATTTAGAAATGCACTTTTCACATCCATTTGAAAAAGTTTGAAATTCATGTGACATGCATGTGCTAAGAGTATTCTTATAGCTTCTAATCTAGTTACAGGTGCATATGTTTCATCATAATCTATACCTTCTTCCTGATTATATCCTTTTGCAACTAGTCTTGATTTATTCCTAGTTATTAACCCTTGTTCATCTAATTTGTTTCTAAATACCCATTTGCTACCTGTGATTTGATGATCTTTGGGTCTAGGCACTAGGTTCCATACCTTATTTCTCTCAAATTGGTTGAGTTCCTCTTGCATGGAAAATACCCAACTTTTATCATTAAGAGCCTCATCAATATTTTTAGGCTCAATTAGTGAAATAAAAGCAATGTCAATGACTAAATGCTTGAAATGAGATCTAGTACTTACTCCCCTTGATAGATTACCAATTATTTGCTCTTTTGGATGATCTTTCTTCATTCTCCATTCTTTTGGAAGTTCTTGCTCCATTTGTTCTTGATTTTGAGGTAGAGTGTCATTTTGCAGTAAATTTTCTTGATCATTTTCTTCTTTTCCATTTTCAATATCAAGTTTTTCCATATTACCTACAACATCATCAAGAGCACTACCTTTCACAAGATCAAGTCTACTAGATTTATTAAAAACAACATGCATGGATTCTTCAACCATTAATGATATTTTATTAAATACTCTATATGCTTTGCTGGTTGTAGAGTATCCTAAAAAGATACCTTCATCAGACTTAGAGGCAAATTTTCCAAGATTGTCCTTGGTGTTCAATATAAAACACTTGCATCCAAATACTTTAAAGTATGATATCAAGGGCTTTCTTCCATTCCATAGCTCAAATGAGGATTTGTTTAAAAGAGGTCTTTTGAAAACTCGATTTGAAATATAACATGTAGTGTTTGTGGCTTCTGCCCAAAAATAAGTTGGTAAATCATATTCATTAAGCATTGTTCTAGCCATTTCAATTAAGGTTCGATTTCTTCTTTTAACTACCCTATTTTGTTGAGGTGTCCTGGGAGATGAGAAATTATGTGAAATGCCATGTTCAAGATAAAAGCTTTCAAAGTTTTTATTTTCAAATTCTTTCCCATGATCACTTCTTATTTTAGAAATGCAGTACCCTTTTTCATTTTGAATTCTTCTAGCAAAGTTTTTGAAGTTTTCAAAAGCATCACTCTTTTGAGCTAAGAAAATTACCCAAGTAAATCTAGAGTAATCATCTACGATGACAAATGCATAATGTTTTCCTCCTAAGCTAGCAATTCTAGTTGGCCCAAATAAGTCTAAATGCAGGAGTTGGAGAGGTTTTGAAGTACTTACTATGTTTTTAGCTTTGAAAGATGACTTGGGTTGCTTTCCTTTCTGACAAGGATCACATGTCTTGCATTTATCATATTTAACTTTTGGCAATCCTTTTACTAGCTCTCCTGTGCTGAGACTTTGTATTAAGTCCGTGTTAGCATGACCAAGTCTTCTATGCCACAACCAAGATTCATCACTAGTAGTCATAAGACACTTAGAGGAATGGTTAGATAGTTCATGTAAGTTTATTATGTATGTATTGATATCTCTATTTCCTTTAAATATTTCTTGACCATCGATAGAGATTACAAGACATTCATTTGAAGTAAAGATTACTTTGTTTCCTTTATCACATAATTGACTTACACTTAACAAGTTATGTTCCAAGCCATCAACAAGTAAGACATCCTTAATAAAATTAGTACCATTAACACCAATAGATCCAATGCCAATTACCTTACCCTTTGCATTGTTTCCAAAGGTAACTTTACCTCCATCAATACTTTTGATTTTATTGAAAAGTTATTTGTCTCCTGTCATATGCCTTGAGCATCCACTGTCTACTAGCCACGCATTTTTGTTTATTGTGGACTTAAGGCATACCTATAGAATCACAAATCAAGTATGATTTTTAGGTACCCCAATGAGTTTGGGTCCTTGGGGGTTAGCACATGAAGGTTCCCAATGAGCCTTCCTTATCCCGCAATGGTTATTTATGTGACCCATTTTCATACAATAATTACATTGTTTAGGTCTAAACTTGCTTTTTGGTCTTTAAATGCCATAATTATATTATACTGATTTTGAGAGCAATGACATGCATAATCATGATTAATTTGCATTCTTCTAGATGCTTGCTTTTTATATATATAGGCATGATTATTCTTTTTCTGTATAGAAGATTTAACATTCTTATTTCTTGGTGCAATTCTAACAGGTGTGGAGATGTGAGATTCTTTAGATTTAACAAATATAGTTTTGTGAGAAGATGATGATGTGTCCTTAAATCCTAGACCATGTCTAATTAAGGGTGATCTCTGAGACACAATGAGAGTATCTAAGCTTTCTTTACCTTTGTGAAATTTAGAAATGGAATTTCTAAGTTCTTCAACTTCATTTTTCAAAGTATTATTTTCTTTTAACAATGAAGATGTTGAGGGTCTTGATGAATATTCATCTAATGACTTTTGAAGAGATTCATTAGATGATTTAAGCTTTATGTTCTCCTTTTCTAATCCAACTATCTTATTTTTCAAATTAGAGATATTATTTTTATAGGTATTAAGTATAGTTCTATATTTCTCTAATTCTATATTTAATTCTTCTATAAGGTTTTGCTCATCATCATCATCACTATCATTATTACTATCATTGTCACTATTATTATTATTGAAAGAGTATGAGTGTAGTGATCTTATTTTGTCCGAGACGTGATCCTCAATAGCCATGAAGCATAGGTTGACCTTTTCACTTTCATTATCATCTTTTTCACTAGAAAAGCTTTCGTCATCCTATGTGGCTTTATGACCTTTCTCCCTATTGTCTCTTTGGTATTTTCCCTTATGCTTCTTGAGCTTTGGACATTCTGGTTTGATATGTCCCTTCTTTCCATATCCATAGAATTTTACCTCTTCCTTACTTCTATGTGTGTCATTAGAAGTTTGTTTGAATTTTCTGGAATTGTTCATTTTCTTCTCAATGATTCTTTTTAATCTCCTTGAAAGCATAATGATGTCCTCATTTTCATCATCACTCATTTCTTCATCATCTTCACTTTCTTCTTGAGATTTTGAAGTAGAGGCTTTGAGTGCTAAGGGCTTTCTTTTCTCTGGCTTTACTTCAAGCTCTCTATCTCTCTTTACTGCCATCTCATGTGTGAGAAGTTTGCCAATCAGCACATCAGTATTCATGATGCTCATATCTTCATTTGCTTCTTCTATGCCAGCAACTCTTGAACCATAGTCTTTAAGAGGAAGACTTCTCAGGATTTTATTGTTTACATCTTCCAAACTCAGATGTTTCCTAAGTTTTCTCATTCCATTTATAATGGATAGAAGACGGTTGGTCATGTCAGTGATTGACTCATTGGATTTCATCTTGAAGAGCTCATATTATGAGGTTAGATGTTGAATCTTCTTGGATTTGACTTGCTTAGTTCCCTCATGATAGTTCTCCAATGTCTTCCACATGCTGTATACTGTTGAGCAGTGCTATATTCTCCCACATTCTTCAATAGATAATGAGCTTGATAGGATGGTCATTGCCTTCTTGTTTTTGAAATTTGTTCTTCTTTAAGGCTCTGTCTAATCATCTCTTGATAGGATTTCTTCTTCACCATCAGCTCCTCTTCTGGTTGGTGGTGTCCATTCTTTTCGTACACTATCCCAGACTTCAATTCCTTCACTATCCCAGACTTCAATTCCTTCACTATCCAAGTATGTCTCCATCCTAAACTTCCAATGGGCATAATTTGCTCCATCAAAGTAAGGTTTGAGACTTTGGAATCCTTCATTGGCCATATCTTACTCTTTACTAGCGCTTTTTAGGCTTCGATGCTAGACAAGGCTCTGATACCAATTGTTACCAAGATATTAGACCAAGAAGGGGGGTTGAATTGGAGTTAAAAAAAAATTAAACTTTAAAGTGCAGAAATAAATAATTAATTTTAGGAGGGATAGAGAAAATCGGACACAAAGATTTATAGAGGTTCGGGTGTTAACAAACCCTACTCCTCTCCCCAATCGCAATTGGGAGTTTCACTAACACACTAAGTGTTACAATGGAGTTTTACAAGCTCACTCCCAACTATGGTGTTTCTCACAATGACTCACACCTAACCCAGATATCCCTTATGTTTTAATGGCTCACACAATAACCAATTCCTTGTGTTTTGCATACTCGCACAAACAACCTTCACTTATGTTTTTATAGGATCACACAAACAACCTTCACTTTGTGTTTTACAGGATTACACAAACAACCTTCACTTTGTGTTTTGGAGGCTCACACAACTAACCCTTACAAGTGTTCTACTCTTAACCTAGAAATACCCAAAGCTCACTTGAGTAAAGATTACAGAGAGAACCACTCACAAATCTTAATTGCTCAAATATGAAGAGCAAAAAGATTTTTACAGAGAATAGATTTTGTTCTCAAAGTATGAAAGTACAAATAGCTTGTAATCAGAATTAAATTCGAAGTATATGATATTCGTTTGTTATTTTTATCATTCTCTTTTGTCTTAATGCATAAATGACTTCCATTTATACTCCCATGGCTGAATATAGTCGTTGGGGTGCATTAAATAAGACATTAGCCGTTGTACAAATCAAAAAATCGCGCCTGACATTTTTCTCTCTCATTGTTCATGGGCATGACTATGCATGTCACGGGAGTGACAGTTCTTCCCAAGCCGTGGCTGAAGTGGTGACCTTGGTCGTGAAGCTCTCTAGAATGTTTTGACATATTGAGTCAAGGGCGTGACATACTCATTCACGGGCGTGACAAACTTCCCAGCCGTGATCCTAGTGGTGACTCTGGTCTTTAAGCTCTCTGGATGAAATTGCATGAATCTTCACGGGGGTGACTAAAATGCTTACTTCACGATTTGTTTTTCCTTCATTGTCGTGAATTTCAAAAGTTGGTTTTGGTAGCGGTTTGCTTATTTCACGGGAGTGACTCATAGAGTCACAGCAGTGAACATGCTACTACTTGAATTTTTTCTTTCAAGGAATATTCTTCAAATTCTCCATTCTTGCTATTTAATCCATGTCCTGTATCATATACTTATAAAGACAAGTATGTTACATACAATATTGCTATATTATTTTATTATCATCAAAATGTCAGAAATACCCCTCAAGGTTTAACACTATAGTAAACGGGAAGATGACCCCTCAGTGGCAGAGTTTTGGCTAGCACGGGCAGAGAGAGTTTTTGATCAGCTGCATTGCACAAACGAGTATAAATATGAGTATGCAGTATCTTTACTACAAGAGCATGCATATGACTGGTGGCTATCTGAATCATAGACATAGAGGCTCCTGACCCTATGATGTGGGAGTTCTTTCTAGAGAAGTTTAAGGAGCAGTATATTCCTCCTATCTACACAAATGACAAGAAAATAGAGTTTTTGATGTTGAAACAAGGAAACTTATCGATAACAGAATATGAAAGAGAATTCACACATCTTTGCAAGTATGCTTGAGGCATTGTATCCAGTGAGAAAGATAAGTGGCGACGCTTTGAAGATGGATTGAGAGACCCAATCAAACTACAGGTCTCAGCTTTACGTCTGATGAGTTTTCCTTGTTTGCTAGCATCTTCCAGAACAGTTGAGAGAGTTCTATCCACACAACAGTCAACACAAGATAGAGGGTTCAAGAGGCCCATATCACAACCGAGTAGAATATAGTCAAGTGGCAAAAGGGCTAGATCTTTCAGTGGCCGATTTCAGGCTGGGGGTTCCAACAGGCCTTCTTCTTTCAGGCGGGGACAACCCACGAGATTTGTTTCTTCGGCAGCCAGTTCACCAACATAGACACCATATAGATCTCTACCCTTACCAGAATGTCAACATTGTGGTCGTTCTCATCCAGGAGAGTGTTGGTGGATGACAGGAGCATGTGGGAGGTATGGCTCCAAAGATCACTTGAAAAGAGATTGTCCCTTATTACTGTATGACAGAGGTTCGGGGAGCACTGAGCTGATACAGACACAGGCCTCTGGGCAAGGCAGAGGCCGAGGTCTAGGGCAAGGCAGAAGAGGCCGATCAGGGCCCAGTCAGTTTAGATCAGAGAAAATTGAGAGGCCAGAAAGTAGTAGAGCTGTCCTAGCTAGGGCATATGCCATGCGAGGCCGAGAGGAGCAGGATGCACCGAATGTCTTAATTGGTAAATTCCTTCTCTTTGGCTCTGACATACATGCATTGATAGATCCGGGGTCAACGCATTCATACATATGCACACCACCACTAGGTCGAAAAGGTTTAGAATGACAGTCTCTAGAATTTGAGATTCTTGTGACTAACCCATTAGGACATAGTGTGAGGGTTAGCAAGGTATTTAGGGATTGCCGTATTGAAATTCAAGGTAGGCAATTTCCTGCAGACTTGATAGAATTACAATTTCATGAGTTTGATGTGAGCTTGGGAATGGATTGGTTGGCTCGTTATGGAGTGATAGTGGATTGTGGAAGAAGACAGATGATCATCAGAATTCTAGAACAAGATGAGATAGTGGTGATGGGTGAGGATAGAAGATACCCAGACAATGTGATATCAGTGTTGAAAGCCCAGAAACTCATCAATAAGGGATGCAAAGCATACTTAGCGTATGTGGTTGATATGGAAAAAACAAGTCCGAAGTTGGTGGATATTCCTACTGTTAGTGAGTTTCCCGATGTATTTCCAGAGGAGTTGCCAGGGTTACCGCCGGATAGAGAAATCGAATTTGCTATCGATTTGGTACCTGGCACCACCCCTATTTCCATTACACCATATAGGATGGCACCAACAGAGTTGAAAAAGCTGAAGGTATAGTTGCATGAGTTGTTAGATAAGGGTTTTATACGACCCAGTGTATCACCATGGGATGCTCCAATATTATTTGTCAAGAAGAAAGATGGCACTCTTTGTCTTTGCATCGATTACAGACAGCTTAATAAGGTGACTATTAAGAATAAATACCCGTTGCTTAGGATTGATGACTTATTTGACCAATTGAAAGGTGCAGCCATATTTTCAAAAATAGATCTTTGTTCAGGGTATCATCAACTAAAGATAAAAGAGTCAGATGTACCTAAGATGACATTCAGGACACGTTATGGTCATTATGAGTTCCTGGTTATGCCCTTTGGATTGACGAATGCACCAGTAGCTTTTATGGACCTGATGAACAGAGTGTTCAGGCCATACCTTGATCAATTTGTAGTGGTGTTTATTGATGACATTCTTGTCTACTCTAGAGACCGGTAGAATATGATCAACATCTCAAAATAGTGCTGCAAACATTGAGGGAGAAGCAGTTGTATGCAAAGCTATCTAAGTGCGAGTTTTGGCTTAAATTAGTCAGTTTTCTGGGTCATGTAATTTTAGTAGAAGGTATTCGGGTTGATCCTAGTAAAATTGATGCAATTCTTAATTGGAAACCACTATGAAATGTGACTGAAGTGAGGAGTTTCCTCGGATTAGTCGGATATTATAGGAGGTTCGTGAAGGGATTTTCATCCTTAGCGACTCCTTTGACACGACTGCTACGAAAAGAGGTTCGTTTCGAGTGGACAGACAAGTGTCAAGCAAGTTTTGATCGACTGAAGGCAATGCTGACTGAAGCACCGGTTGTGACTCAGCCTACTCCAGGAAAAGACTTTGTTGTGTATAGTGATGCTAGTCATAATGGTTTAGGCTGTGTTCTTATGCAAGAAGGAAAGGTGATTGCTTACGCCTCATGACAACTTAAGCCTCACGAGCTTAACTATCCGACACATGATTTGGAGTTAGCTGCGATAGTTTTTGCTCTTAAGATCTGGAGACATTATCTGTATGGGGAAAGATGTTATATCTATACAGATCACAAAAGTCTTAAGTACCTTCCCTCACAGAAAGAGTTGAATCTGAGACAACGAAGATGGTTAGAGTTGATTAAATATTATGACTGTGTGATCGACTACCAGCCAGGAAAAGCTAATGTGGTTGTCGATGCACTAAGTAGGAAGATTTTAGTTGAGATGCGAATACAATCTACTTTGATGCAGAGGATCAAAGATGCTCAGAAGCAAGATGAAAAGTTAGTAGAGATAGTCAAGACAGTGAAAAAGGGAGAAAGCCTGATTTTGCATTGACAGAGGATGGCACAGTGTACTTTAAGAATAGGATTTGTGTGCCTAGTGTAGAAGAGCTGAAGTCCGATATTTTAAAAGAAGCACATGAAACGGTATATACCATGCATCCAGGCGGGAACAAGATGTATTAAGATTTGAAAACTCAATATTGGTGGCCATGGATGAAGAAGGATATCACTAAATATGTTGCTAAATGTCTAATTTGTCAACAAGTGAAAGCGGAACACCAGTTGCCCACAGGATTGCTACAACCAATACCGATTCCAGAGTGGAAATGGGAAAGAATCACGATGGATTTTTTGTCCGATTTACCAATGACTCAGAGAAAGAATCATGATGCAGTGTGGGTGATAGTGGATCGATTGACGAAGTTGGCACACTTCTTACCAGTCAGAATGAACTACTCATTGAACAAGATAGCTAAAATTTATGGAAATGAGATAGTGAGATTGCATGGAGTGCCAATATCCATCATATCTGATAGAGATCCTAGATTTACTTCACAATTCTGGAAGAGTCTACAACAAGCTTTGGGGACTCGACTCAATTTCAGCACGACCTTTCATCAGCAAACGGATGGACAATCGGAGAGAGTTATTCAGTTGCTAAAGGATATGATGAGAAGTTGTGTGCTTGAATTTGAGGGAAGTTGGGATAGATATTTACCTCTTATGGAATTCGCCTACAATAGTAGTTATCAGACAAGCATAGGCATGGCTCCGTATGAGCCATTGTATGGAAGAAAATGCAGGACACCAATCTATTGGACTGAATTGAGTGAAAAGAAGTTGATAGGGCCAACGTTAGTGCAACAAACAGAAGAAAAGTTTAGAATTATCCAAGAAAGATTGAAAGCAGCTCAAGATCGACAGAAATCATATGCTGACCTTAAGAGGCGAGATATAGAGTATGTTGTGGGAGTTTCCTTCTGCGCAGATTTAAAGAAGTAGCTGAGGTTTTTGGCTAAAGACACGGTGACCCAAGTCCAGTAGGGCAGCCCGTATCAAATATTGTGGGTCACACAAATTATGTAATTATGGTTTGAGTTTTATTTTGTAGTATTTGTAGAATAAACAACACGTTTTGTAAAGAACATGTTATTATATAAAATGTAGTTTATCTTTTATGTTATAATTTCTTTTTATATTACAAAGTAAACAAATAGTAAATAATATATATATATATATATATATATATATATATATATATATATATATATATATATATATATATATATATATATATATATATATATATATATATATATATATATGAGTAATTTTGAGTTAAACACAATTTAATAAAACAAAATTTTAACCGATAAAGTCAGCATAGCACACCCTAATTCGGGCATAAGCTGCTAGGGTGAGGGGGTGTTACACCAACCTTATAGACTCATCATTCTTCTTAACAAAAAAGGACTGGTGCACCCTAGGGAGAAACATTTGGCTTGATGAAACCCTTATCTAATAATTCTAGCAACTGTTCCTTCAACTCCTTCATTTTTGAAGGTGCCATCCTATGTTGTGCTACTGAAATGGGAGTAGTACCTAACATGAGCTCTATAGAGAACTCTACGTCTCTTTCTAGTAGTAACCCTAACAATTGTTTTTGAAATACATCTGGGTACTTATTCACTATAAGGATGCTTTCTAAGTTCAGACTATTCTTTCTCATTTTTGTCATATGAGCTAGATAAGCTTTACATCCTTTATGAATCATCCTTTGTGCCTTCATCATAGAGATCACTTTTGATTGTTACGAGAACCTCTCACTTTGGACTACCAATATCTCTCTTGTCGAGGTTTTCAACCTAATTGTATTCTTTTTGCAATCAACCATTGCACTATATTGAGAGAGTTAATCCATACATAGGATGACATCATACTCATGGAAAGGTAATTCAATCAAATCCATCAGAAACCTTTTCCCTTATACTATCATAGGGCAATTTTTATGTACTCGGTTTACTACTATGTTGTGCTCTAAAGGATTAGTGACCTCTATCTCATAGTCTGGTTTCTCTACTAGCGTATCATATTATTTGATTAAATTGGTACAAATATAAGAATGGGTGGAACCCAAATCTATGAAAGTAAATAAATAAGAGTAAAATAGTAGAGATGTACCAACAACTACATCTATGACACTCTGTTCCTCTCAGTCTCTCATAGCATAGACCCTTACTAGTGTTTAGCTGGGTCCTAGCCTATTCACTATCTCAAAAGTTGCTAGCCTAAGTCCACCTCTGCCACTCCTGGCCTATCCTTGGCCTCTGCCCTAAACCGATTCTAATGCCTGTGTCTGGGTGAGTGCCTCACTAGTCTAAAAGGGACAATCTCTCTTGCAGTGATATCTAGATCCACACATATAATAAGCCTCTAAAGGTCCCCTAGCATTACCCTTGTATTTCTTGCCACAAGATGCACATTCCAATGTTGGCTCTTTCTAAGTCTAGGTCTAGCTACTGTAAGTAATGGAGGTGGTTTTAGAGGATGGTGTTTGCTTATTAGGTGTTGACAGACTCTATCCCCTAGACTGGAATTATCTTGGACCTATATGAGCCTTTTTACTATAAGTCTATATGGCACTAAAAGAGGACTTTTGCAAGTCTTTCATGGTTGGCTCATTGGGTCTTTTCATCTTCTCAACATGAATTGCTATAGACACCAACTTAGAGAAGTCCTGATACTGATGGGAGACCACGTGAAATTTGATGTTTGGATCAAACCCATCCTTGAAGTAATGGTATTTATCTGCCTCATCAACAATTAATCTAGTTGCATACCTGCTCAGTCTAGTAAATTCTCACTCATACTTGATCATTGACCTGCCTTTCTATCTCAAGTTAAGAAATTCCCACTTCTTCCCATCGATATAGACACGTGACACATACTTTTTCTTAAAATTTTGCATGAAGAAGTTCCAAGTGGGTGGTTTAGGTTTATATGGATTCATCAATATAGATTTCCACCAAGCATATGCATCCTCTTTAAACAAAGACACTACATATATAGCCTTCAGCTCCTCTAGACATTAAAGATCCTCAAATACTTTATGTCTTCTCTAGCCAATATTTTGCAGCAGCTGGATCATCTTCACTCTTGCACGCGAATTTTGTGCCTTAAATTTCCTCACATTATCCATCTGTACTCTTGGCTACAGTGAAGGATATTGTGAAGAGGTGACGGTGGGGCATATGGTACAATTTGTGCTAATCTCTATAGGAGTACAAACAACTATTGCATCACTAGATTCAGAATTTGATCTGATGGCCTTGCCATTTGTGGTTATGAAGAAGGGTCAACACTTGGCCTTTGAACACTAGTCTAGCTCAATTGATTTTGAGCCTCATTATCCGTAGGACTATTACTTCCATCATGATTATGAGGCTCACTCTCTATAGCTCTTACCCAAAACCTACATATCGACAGAGAATAACCCACATTAAAGTCATATCAGACAAAACTTATATTGTATGATACAACTCCTTTCCCAGCCTAGGTTCAAAACCGACTAAACCTATGCTTTGATACCACTAAATATAACACCCCTTTCATAAAACCAGAACTCTTCCCAATTATATAAATGAATATTACAATGCATAAGTTAAAACCTACTCAATTTAAAAATCCACTTTGCACTATGACCATGATGACTTAACTAAAAATATAAAAAAAGGACAATGCTCATAATAAAATTTTAAAATAATAAAGTTAGGGCTAGCATTTGCCCAAGAGTTTACAAAATAAAATGATAAGTTACAAAATTACATGTTCTTTTAAATCCCAAAAGCTTATACATATGTAACTAATCCCATCCCAAAAATAAAAAAAAAATCAAGTGTGGTGTATCACCATCCCCCAACAAGCTTAACCTTTGTTATTCCTTCCGTGTCTTCTCTTGTCAGCATTATACTCAACTCTAAACTGTGTATGAGAGAAAATGATGTTGCTCAAAGTGTACTCACAACTGCACGAGCCAATTATAATACTGGCAAGCTCACCCCCAAGATCGTTCCCCACAAAATAATTCTGCTTAAATTCTTAATTAATTCTAAATTACCAATGAACAAGAAAATTAAATCATAAACACTCTAATTAGGTTTTTGTAAATTTTTTGAACTAATAAAAGTGAAATTATCAATAACTAAAATTTGATGAATTTAACTAATGAAAATAAATATGTACTTAGATTGCATCCCCCAACTTGCACTCCTTTTAACAATTTAGAGCTAATGAATTCAAATTTTAGTGGTTCACACCTTAAAGTACTAATTAACCAAACCAATAACTTTACTAGTGTTCAATCAAATATTTAGGTTAAATTAAAGGCGATGTTCCTAATAACTCAAGCCTAAGATTTCCATTTAAAGTTTAACAACTAGTGATCAGACAATTATCAAACTAAAAATTTAATAAGCACAATTGAGATTGAAAGAAATCATTCATTTATTAAAAAGATAGATAAAGGTATATACAAACTGGGGTTGCTTACTAAACACCCATAAATTATTTAGTCTAGCATCATTATAACATTGCTCATTTTAATATTCATAACTAAATTAAACATTAAAATAGAAAGTAGAGATATAAGAAATTAAAAATTGCTACCTGGACTGGATCCTTGAGTTGAAAGTTATTCTGCTAGAAAAAAAATAAGAAACAAAAACCACTACTAAAGATTGTCTCCTTAAAATTCTAATTGAAGTCTGAATTTATAACCTAAAAGTTCTCATTGTAAAAATACAATACTTCCCAAATTAAAGATAACATAATCATCCCCAAAAAGTAGTTATTTCCAAATCATCATATATTTCCAAAAACTGGATCCCACTTGATTAGAACAAATATTTGAAAGCAATCAAACTCTACAACATCCATAATTATCTCGAATACATAGAGTTGGCATGCCTGCAATAGGTAGAATGGCATAGAAACATCATGCTTATGATTTGGAGTCATGGCCTTGACACGTTCACATGCCCACAATAGAAAGTTGAGCTTCAAAATCATCACTCTCCCATCAAAGCTTCACACTTGTGACATAGGAACTGCACATGTGTCTGCGACACCTATTCTCGTTCGTGATTGAAAGCTAAAGAATTCTCATGAGTGTGACATGCTATCACACACATGGTAATGTGCTTCATGTTATATTACTCCTCTAAAACCTATAAACATACAAAAATAAATAACTAAGTACCTAAAACACACTAAAAATTTATAATTACATATTAAAAACACTAATATAAATTATACTAAAAAGGAACACATAATTCTATTCTTGGGATGGAGGAATTTCCTCCTTCTTTGCATCCCATTTTGTCTTCTTCTCTAGTGGTTCTAGCTCCTTACATGTACCTACAAGAGAGAAGTTATTCAAGTTAGTTTTTGAATTTACTTCATCATAGCAAGTATTACTATTTTTAAGCACAATTATTGACTTTGTTTGCACAATCTAGCTTGATAACTTCTCATTTTTAAATTCTTGAACCACCTCCTCTATCTTACCAATATGAATCTATT
Organism: Triadica sebifera; assembly: GCA_023653625.1. Classification (NCBI taxonomy): domain Eukaryota; kingdom Viridiplantae; phylum Streptophyta; class Magnoliopsida; order Malpighiales; family Euphorbiaceae; genus Triadica; species Triadica sebifera. Next base: position 8,174,037 of record CM042898.1, on the reverse strand, counting down.
ATCTTTTAAATGAATCTTTAATAGAATCAATTCTCTTATTCATTCTCTCCTGCTTATCTTGAGTAGCAAGTATGAAATTATTCAAAGTTTCCTATAGAAATGGTTTCCTATATGCATTGGAGGCTACAGTTTGATTCGAATTTGGATATGTATATTTATTTTGAGGCTCTTAATAATGGTATAATGGATTTGGGTTTTGGTTTCTGAGGATTAGAGGGGGTTCTAGTTAGAGGTTCTCCAAGAGAAGTTAGGATGATTCCTTTAGTCGGGGTTATAAGTGTTAGAGTATGGGTTATTTTGCTACCTAGGCTGGAAGGAATTTAGGGCATTAACTTGCTTTATTTTGTTATCTGCACAAAAATTGAAAAAGGAGAAAACATTAGCCCTATGCCTATAAAAACCATAAATACCACAAATGTCGCTACCTCATTCGTGGGTGCATGTCCCTTGCTAGTTAACATTCAAACTTGCTTTGTTAGCTTCGCTATTTGTAAAGCCAACTCATTACTACTAGAAACTTCATGTACTATCATCTTTCTTCCTCTCACACTCTTTGTTGAGAATTAGCTCCCAATAGTTCAAAAATGTCATAAACCTCATCGACTATGTTTTCTCCCATAGACCTTAGAGACATAATTGATAAAAATTTTAAAATGGCAAAAATGTTCCATATGAACCCTTATAAGTGTATGTAACGTTTCATTAAAATATAACGTATAGATTATAAGTTATGATGAACCAAAGTGGGTACCCTCAAACTGCCTAAAGGCAGAAAACAGGGCAGAAAATATAACACACTTAGGAATTCCACCAAACTTTGTCCAATGATTCCATTGGTCTGAAATTTTAATGTATTATATAATTATATGTTAGTTTTAATTAGGAATAAAAATAAGATTAATTAGTCAAGTATAGAAAATGTTATAGGCTAAACAGTCCCATAAGGTCACACTGCCTCATATGAAAAATCTTAACTATTGATATGAACAATGCATATTAATTTGTTTAAGCCACATTAAGTCTCCCTAATCATAAGTTAATTGATTATATTTTCATATTAGGCTCGCAATATATTGGAGACCCACAAGGAGCGGATAGATAATAAGTTAGGGGTCAGAATCAAAGGAGAAAGGTGAGTCTAATTATCGATTGAATTCTTTAGTGCATATGAATGTTGCTTGCTATGTGATTCATATGATTGTCATGATTTTCCCCTGATAATATGATGATGGATAATTTGTGACATTGTGGTACACATAAGTGGTATACTTGTGATATATTGGAGGTATATGTTTGACATATGTGATATATATACATGGTATATGTATAGTATATGCGAGACATATGAGGCATATATGCGGTATATGTATGTTATATGTGATAAGATGCAATGGTTGATGAATGTTTAAGTACAAGTGCATATGCATATGGACTAAAAAGGCATTGTGACTAGTTAATCAATATTGTAAAGCAAAAGAAGAGGCCTATGGCCCGACAAATGTGCAAAAGAAACAAATGATGAAGCTAGCTAGCAAATGCAAATGTTCACATGGAAACCCGAGGCAATGTCTATTTAACGTGGTCACAACAGAATAAAATAAGCAAAGCATTTGCATACATAAAGAGTAATAATTATATGTTTCAACTTTATTGATACTTATATGATACTGATGAATGGAATGGAATACATGGTATATATTGGATTTGTGATTTATTACTATGAGTTGTTTGGTACTTTAGAGCTCATTGGATGGTTATTCTCACTGAGCCGCAACTCATCAATTTGCATAATTTTTCAAGTAAAGAAAAGTGATAGGTCATTTTGAGTAGTGTATAGAAGACATGGAGTACAGGTCACTGGCCGAGCCTCATCACTCTCTCTCCTTGCATACCACTCGAGCATGAAAATATGTCATTTGCATTTTGTATTTACATGGTTGAATATGTATAGTCAGTTTGGAAGGAGTTTCAAAAATGTATAAACGAAAGCAACTCATAAATACATATGTGTAAAGTTTATGTTTTAACATATGTGATATATTGTATTGTGGCGAAAGCCTTAGTGTTGACTTGCAAAGTCATTCAATGATTTTACGGGGTATGAGACTTGCAAAGTCATTGAATGATATTACAATATATGAGACTTGTAGAGTCATTGAATGAGATTACAGGATATGAAAAAAAAATCTACTACCATTGTTAACATGATATTTTGTCTTTCCAGCATACTATATGTGATTATTTGATAGAAGGATAGGTTGAACTCAAATGTATAAGATGTGGTGTTACATTTCTGGTGGCCAAGAATGAAGAAAGACATAGGAGAATATGTTTCCAATTACTTGACATGTCAGTAGATTAAAATTGAACATTAGGCACCAATTGGAAAACTTCATCCATTGCCAATACCAGAATGAAAATGGGAAAGAATAACGATGAATTTTGTCTATGGATTGCCAAGAACCCCACGGAAAAATGATGCAGTATGGGTAATTATTGACAAATTAACCAAGTCATCACATTTTCTACCTATCATATGGGGGTGTACACTCGAGAGTTTGGCAAAATTATATGTGAATGAGATAGTCAGATTGCATGGCATTCTAGTGTCCATTGTGTCTGATAGAGATCCACGGTTTACTTCACGTTTTTGGGTGAGTTTACAAGATGCATTGGGAACAAAATTGAATTTCAGCACTGCATTCCACCCACAGATTGATGGACAATCAGAAAGGACTATACAGACATTGGAAGAAATGCTTAGGGCATGTTCTATGGATTTCAGAGGTTCTTGGGATGAATATATAGCATTGATTGAATTTTCTTACAACAACCAGTATCATAGCAGTATCCAGATGGCATCATATAAGGCATTGTATGACAGAAAGTGTCGAAGCCTTATCATTTGGGATGAAGAAGGTGCACGTACATTAGAAGGGCCAGAGATAGTACAAGACACCGTGGATAAAATCAAAATTGTCAAGAATAAGCTAAAGGCAACATAAGATAGATAGAAAAGTTATGCTGATAAATATAGAAGGGAGATGGAATATGAGTTAGGTGAAAAGTTGTTTCTTCGTGTATCTCCATAGAAAGGGATAATCCGATTTGGCAAGAAAGGTAAATTAAGCCTAAGATACATAGAAACTGATGAAATTCTTGAAAAGGTTGGTCCACTAGCATACAGATTGGTGTTACCACCAGAGATGGCTCAAATTCATAATGTGTTTCATGTGAGCATGCTTAGAAGATACATGTCAGATCCTACACATGTACTTAAAGATCAAGCCATTGAGATTGCAGAGGACATGAGTTATGTTAAGGAACCAGTGCAAATCATCAGATACAAGACTAAACAACTAAGAAACCGAGAAATACCTTTAGTTAAGGTATTATGGCATAACCATTTACTAGAAGAGGCAACATGGGAAACAGAAGAAAATATGAAAAGGCAATATCCACACCTATTTCCAGGTATTAAATTTCGAGGACAAAATTTTTAAAAGGAGGAGAGAATTGTAACATCCTTGACCTTCCCCACATGCATATCCACATGCATTTCATTTAAACATATGCATCTCCAATATAATCAAATTGAACACGTGCATTTCATACATATTTTCTTAGAAACAAGTTCATGGCACGCACTAACTACGTGTCCTAGTATTTGGTAATTGTATCGAGTCACACGTGTATACTTATAACCTAAATGAGGATAACAAAGCATTAGAAATAAATTAAATAAGGTGACTAAATTAAAGTAATCAAAATGATTCCATTGGTCTGAAATTTTAATGTGTTATATAATTATATGTTAGTTTTAATTAGGAATAAGAATAAGATTAATTGGTCAAGTATAGAAAATGTTATAGGCTAAACAGTCCCATAAGGTCATACTGCCTCATATGAAAAATCTTAACTATTGATATGAATAACACATATTAATTTGTTTAAGCCACATTAAGTCTCCCAAATCATAAGTTAATTGATTATATTTTCATATTAGGCTCGCAACATATTGGAGACCCACAAGGAGCGGATAGATAAAAAGTTAGGGGTCGGTATCAAAGGAGAAAGGTGAGTCTAATTATCGATTGAATTCTTTAGTGCATATGAATGTTGCTTGCTATATGATTCATATGATTGTCATGATTTTCCCCTGATAATATGATGATGGATAATTTGTGACATTGTGGTACACATAAGTGGTATACTTGTGATATATTGGAGGTATATGTTTGACATATGTGATATATATACAGGGTATATGTATAGTATATGCGTGGCATATGAAGCATATATGTCGGTAATGGGCATCTTCATATTTTCAAATCAATCATATATCTTTATTTAATTTTTATTTTACATCCATTTCATCATCCTCATATTATACATCACATCATCATAATTCTCAATTTCGACACATCAATATTCTCATGTATCAACATCTCAATTTCCTTGTTTTGCAAGCATCCAATCATGCTCATACATACTGGATAACATCTTCTCATTTGTTTAACTAGATACATTAGTAGATAATCATATTCATAATTTATTTGAAAACAGAGCATTCACGGTCGTGACTACTAATTCAAGCCCGTGAATTAGTTCACGCCTATAATCCTAAGTCATGAACGCTACTAGAATGAATCGTGCTAAAAACATTCATGGTCGTGAATACTCATTTAATGAGTTCATGCCCGTGATTCCCAGTCGTGAATACTTCTGGAATGAATAGTACCATTTCCACACCAAAGTCACAACCGTGAGACAAATCAATCAGAACTGTGAACCATCAGGTTCACGTCCGTGACTCGATAGTCACGCCCATGACTTTCGGCAGGAAATCTGCATATTCACATTTCATTCATTCTAATTACACCAAATCATATCAAAACACAATTCATGCATTTCTCGAGTCCTTTATTCAACATATCATGACTAATACACATAAATGCCTTAACCATAATTAAATTCTTTAACATGCATCACTTAATTCAACAAATCACAACAAAACTCATTCTTTATCTCTAACATATGGTTTCATGCCATAATCATCATTAATGCATTTCAATCATCAATTATCACACTAAACATGCATTATTTCAAACAAGGATAGGCTATTGCCTTAAATTATGCACAAACCTTAATCTTTCTCCTTCGCTCTTCTAGGTAGCTTTCTATTTTCCTTTGCTCCTTAGTGTTTGTTCCTTGTCACTTGGAATTCCTACAACATCATAGATCATTATTATCATATGATTTTCTCAAGACCCTAAACTTTCTTATTCTCTCTCAAAACCCTAATTTCTCTCTCTTTCCATATGAGTCTTGGATGAGCTCTAAATTCAAACTTCTTTAAGAAAAGATGAAGAAGAAGAAGAATCACTTCTTACCTTACACTTTTCTTCACTAAATCGCCACTTTGGAGATTTTTTCTCTCCACCAAAGTTGATTGTTCTTCCTCTTCCTTACTCTTCCCAGCTTCTTTAGGAGTTATGGACCATGAAGATCATCTTGTCTTGATCTTTTCCCTTTCTTCTCTTCCTTTCTCTCTCTAAATTTTTGATTTGGCTATGGATGAAATGAGGCTAGCGTGACTAGCAGAGAGCAGAAAATGAGAGGAAGAAGAAAAGAAGGGAAAATATAAAAGTCCTCATATGGGACCCACATTTTTTTTTACAAATTCTTGACATTAGGCTTAATGAACCCATTAATCTCATACTTTCTCATTGAATAGCCGGCCAACCAATTTAAAATGTCTCCAAAATGAACATGTTAATTAGCAATTAATCAAATTAATCCTCCAAATTTTTGGTAAATTGAAATTTGCCCCCCAAAACTTATCAAAAATTGCAATTTAGTTCGTTACAGTAAATCAACTTCTTTAAACTTTATAATCACTTAATTAGGCATATAATCTCAATTTCGCGACACGTGCGACTCGGTGTCTAAATTAGCGGATATTACATTCTCTCCACCTTAAATAAATTTCGCCCTCGAAATTCACCTGTTCATTCTGGGTTAAACAACTGGGGATATTGTTTCTTCATCACTTCTTCATTTTCCCATGTGGCTTCTTCAATTGTGTGATTCTGCCACCAAACCTTAACTAGAGGGACTCTTTTGTTCCGAAGAACTTTCTCTTCATATGCTATTATAGCCACTGGTTCCTCCTCATAAGATATGTCTGTCTGTACCTCTATTTCTTCAATCGGTATAATGTGAGCCGGGTCTGAATGGTATCTTCTTAACATTGAAACGAGGAATATGTTATGAATTCTGTCTAGCTCCGGATGAAGAGCTAATCGGTAAGCCACTAGTCCTATTCTTTCCAGAATCTCATAAGGACCAATAAACCTTGGACTTAACTTTCCTTTTCTACTAAACCTCAATACCTTTTTCCAGGGCGAAACTTTAAGGAATACTTTGTCTCCTACTGCATATTCTATGTTTCATCTCTTTAAATCAGCATATGATTTCTATCAATCTTGTGCTGCCAAGCCTTTCCTTGATCACTTTAATTTTTTCCTCAGTCTGTTGAATTATCTCTGGCCCAATCAATTTTTTCTCATTTAACTCGGTCCAACAAATTGGTTTCCTATATTTTCTTCCGTATAAAGCCTCATAAGGAGCCATGCCAATACTCGTTTGATGACTGTTGTTATAGGCAAACTTCAAAAGAGGTAGACGTTGATCCCAACTTCCCTCAAATTCAAGTACACAGCTTCTCATCATATCCTCTAGCAACTAAATAACTCGCTCTGATTGTCCATCCGTTTGCAGATAAAATGTCGTACTGAATCTGAGTCGAGTTCCCAAAACCTGTTGTAAACTTTTCCAGAACTGCGATGTAAACCTGGGGTCTCTGTTAGAGATAATAGACACAAGTATTCCATGAAGTCTTACTATCTCATTCACATAAATCTCAGCCAGCTTGTTCAAAGTATAGTCCATCCGCACTGGTAGGAAATGTGCTGATTTCGTCAACCGATCACTATCACCCACACTGCGTCATGCTTTCTCTGAGTTACTAGTGAGCCGGACACTAAATCCATCGTAATTCTCTCCCACATCCATTATGGTATGGAAATTGGTTGTAGTAATCCTGTGGGTAATTGATGCTCAGCTTTCACTTGTTGACAAATTAGACATTTAGTAACATATTTAGTGATATCCTTCTTCATCCCCGACCACCAGTACTGTGCTTTCAAATCTTGGTACATCTTGTTCCCACCTGGGTGCATAGTATAAACCGTTTCATGAGCTTCCTTTAAAATCTATGACCTCAACTCTTCTATACTTGGTACACAAATCTGGTTCTTGAAATACACAGTACCATCTGCTGTTAAAGAAAAATCTGACTTTTCTCCATTTTTCAAGGCTTCGACCATCTTTACTAGCTTCTCATATTGTTTTTGGACATCTGTAATTCTATTCATTAATGTGGATTCCACTCGTATCTCAGCTAAAAGTTTTTCGGCTTAGTGCATCAGCTACCACATTAGCTTTGCCTGGCTGGTAGTCGATCACACAGTCATAATCTTTAATCAATTCCAACCATCTTCGCTACCTCATGTTCAACTCTTTCTGTGAAGGAAGATATTTAAGACTTTTGTGGTCCATATAAATGTAGCATCTTTCTCCATATAGATAATGTCTCCAAATCTTAAGAGCAAAAACTATCGCCGCAAGCTCTAAATCATGCGTCGGATAGTTAATCTTGTGAGGCTTAAGTTGTCTGGAGGCATATGCAAACACTTTTCCCTCTTGCATAAGAACACAACCTAGCCCATTGTGACTTGCATCCCTGTACATAACATAATCTTTTCTTAGAGTATGCTGAGTCAAAACTGGTGCTTCAGTCAACATTGCCTTCAATCGATCAAAGCTTGCTTGACATCTATCTGTCCATTCAAAATGGACCTCTTTTCGCAGTAGTCGTGTCAAAGGATTCGCTGTAGATGAAAATCCTTTCACAAATCTACTATAATATCCATCTAATCCAAGGAAACTCCTCATCTCAGTCACGTTGCGAGGTGATTTCCAATTAAGAATAGCCTCGATTTTACTAGGATCAACTCAAATACCTTCCGCTGAAATTACATGACCTAGAAAACTAACTGCTTCTAACCAAAAGTCACACTTAGACAGCTTTGCATACAATTGTTTCTCCCTTAAGGTCTGCAATACTTTTCTAAGATGTTGATCATACTCTACTCGATCTTTAGAATAGACAAAAATGTCATCAAAGAATACAACTACAAATTGATCAATATATGGCCTGAACAATTGGTTCATCAGGTCCATAAAAACTGTCGGTGCATTCTTCAATCCAAATGGCATCACCAAAAACTCATAATGACCATAACGAGTCCTGAATGTCGTCTTAGATACATCTGACCCGTTGATTTTCAGTTGATGATACCCTGATCAAAGATCTATCTTTGAAAATATACTTGCACCTTTCAACTGATCAAATAAATTATCAATCCTAGGCAGTGGATATTTATTCTTAATAGTAACCCTATTAAGCTGCATGTAGTCAATGCAAAGACGTAAAGTACCATATTTCTTCTTCACAAATAATACTAGAGCACCCTATAAATCCTCTATCTAACATTTCTTGTAACTGTATCTTCAATTCTTTCAAATTTATGGGTTCCATCCTATATGGTGTAATAGATATAGGAGAGGTGCCAGGTACTAATTCGATAGCAAACTCTATTTCTCGGTCAGGTGGTAGTCCTGGCAACTTCTCAGGGAACACATCAGGAAACTCACTAACAGTTGGGATGTCAACCAACTTTGGACTTTTCTTTCGGGTATCAATCACATATGCTAGGTAAGTCTCACAACCCTTATTGGTGAGTTTTCGAGCTTTCAACCCTGATATCATATTGTCAGATTATCCTCTATTCTTGCTCATCACTAATATCTCTTCTTGTTCTGAAACTTTAATCCTCATCTCTCTTTTTCTGCAATCTACTATCACTTCATATCGAGCTAGCCAATCCATTCCTAAGATCACATCGAACTCATGGAATGGTAGCTCTATTAAATCCGCTGGGAATTGTTTATCTTGAATTTCAACTGGGCAACCCCGAAAGATTTTACTAACCCTCACACAATGCCCTAACGGGTTAGTCACAAGAATCTCATATTATAGAGTCTCTAGTTTTAAACCCTCTCGACCCGATGGTGATGTGCATATGTATGAGTGTGTCGACCTCGGGTCTATCAATGCATGTATATAAGAGCCAAAGAGAAGGAATTTACCCACTATGACGTCATGTGCATCTTGCTCCTCTCGGCATCGTATGGCATAAGCTCTTGCTGGAGCAACTCTACTACCTTCCGGCCTCTCCACTGTGTCTGACCTAAACTAGTTTGGCCTTACACGGCCTCTTCTTCCTTGTCCTCGGCCTCCACCTCTGCCTTATCCTATATTCTGTATCGGTACAGACTCAATACTCCCTGAACCTCAGCCAAACTATAGCAATGGACAATCTCTTCTTATATGGTCCTTAGAGCTGCATCTCAAGCACGCTCCTATCATCCACAAACACTCTCCTGGGTGAGGACGACCACAATGTTGACACATTGGTAGAGTTGTAGATCTACGGGATGCCTGTGTCGATGCACTGGCTGTTGATGAAATAGATCTTGTGGTTTGTCCTCGCCTATAAGACTGAGGTCTGCTGGAACCTCCAGCTTAGATTCGGCTACCAAAAGATCTGGCTCTTTTGCCGCTCAACTGTACTCCACTTGGTTGTGGTGCGGGTCTACTAATACCACTAACATGTACGGGTTACTGTACCGCCAAGACTCTTTCAACTGTTTTAGCAGATCCTAGTAAACTGGCAAAGTTCATTAGACATAGGGCTGAAACTTGTAACTTGATTGTATCCCTCAACCCATCTTCAAAACGTCGACATTTATCAGTTTGTTTGGATATAATGTCCTCAGCATACTTACATAAATGTGTGAATTCCCTCTTTATTCCGTTACTGACATGTTTCCTTGTTTCAAAGTCAAAAACTCTCTTCTTGTCATCTGTGTATATAGGAGGGATATACTGTTCCTTAAATTTCTCCAGAAAGAATTCCCATGTCATAGGGTCGGGTGCCTCTGTGCTTTGTGACTCAGATCGCCACCAGTCATATGCATGTTCCTGTAGCAGCGATATTGTGTATTCGTATTTCTGCTCATTTGTATAGTGTAGTTGATCGAAGACTCGCTCTATCCATTCCAACCACAATTCTACCGTAGAAGGATCATCCTCCCTTTTTCCATAAAAATCGGGTGCCCCTAACTTTATCAGTCTCTAAAATTGTAATCCCGATGAGGTTAGTTGAGATGCTCTCTGTAGCAATTCTATCATATTTCTCATGAGCTCTGTCTGACCCATATTAGTAGCTGACTGCTCACGGGATGAGTTAGCACCAGATCTCGATGCTGCAGCTCGGCGACGATTTGGACGCGATGAAGCTCTTGCCTCTGATGGCTCATTACTCTCAGCTTCTTCCACTACTATTCATCTTGATCCATAAGCCATACCTTACCTATACATAAAGGTAACGACCCTAATCATTAAAGCAGCGATTCCAAAAATTCAATTGTGGGTACTCTTCAAGAAATACACATTTTCAAAATTCACTTTTTAAAAAACCCAAAACCACCTGAACCGGGCTCTGATACCAAAAACTCTGTAACACTCCCTCAACCAATCCGCACGTGCCCGGATGAGGGGGAGCTACTGTCTGTCTTCTTTACTTCTTTAAATCACTATTTTCTTTTATGTTTGCTATATAGCCAAACATTTTTTTTATAATAAATAATGTACCTTTTATTTACATAAGATAGTATTTATAAATACAAATTTACTATTTAACAACTTTGAAAACTAATTTACAACTTATAAGTATATATAATGCGGAAAGAAAAATACAAGAGTTCAAAAGTTTGTGACCCACTATTTCGAGATCGATTGCTTTAATTTGAATAGAATCACCGCTTGCTTTATCTACCACCTTCAGCTACCTTTCTATATCTGCGTAGAAGGAAGCTCCCACGCTAAGCTCTAAGCTTAGTGGTGCATATAAATAAGGCAATATACTATATCAAGCAACAAGAATTAACATGTATCATTTTATGCATTAAAATGTTTGCATGTTATTTCTATCAACTTGTTCCTATTTCATACAAGTATAAATATCATGCTCACATAAACAATGTTATTTTCATTTATCGTTGATGGTAAGTTACTATGTTAATCTCTTTATTATTATATCTCAATCTCATATCATCATCATTTTTTTCTTTTCTTTTCTTATTTTCTGACATAGCTTCATTATCTTGCCCACATCACTCTAAATTTGGACCGACTGGATACGGGTTATGGATCAGGAGCGCTCCTAGAGCTATAGCCACCCTGTCCACTATATGGCTCAACAGAGCTTCTCCAATCAATGGCACTCTTCGAGCTTAAGCCACATTGATTGAGTATTATTTCATCATAGATTAATAACCGGACCAAGGGCGCTCTCCAAGCTTAAGCCACCTTATCCTCAATTTATATGTGCTCATCAGAGCTTCTCAAGTCAATGGCGCTCTCCGAGCTTAAGCCACATTAACCAAGCATCTCAGATCAATGGCGCTCTCCGAGCTTAAGCCATATTGATCGAGGAATATCTCGTACAGTACGGTATCGTTCGCCCCCTTAATGACATGTTATTTATCCTAATTCTAATCCGCAGGTAGAGTAATGGGCATCTTCATATTTTCAAATGAATCATATATCTTTATTTAATGTTTATTTTACATCCATTTCATCATCCTCATATTATACATCACATCATCATAATTCTCAATTTTGACACATCAATATTCTCATGTATCAACATCTCAATTTCCTTGTTTTGCAAACATCCAATCATGCTCATACATACTAGATAACATCTTCTCATTTGATTAACTAGATACATTAGTAGATAATCATATTCATAATTTATTTGAAAACAGAGCATTCACGGTCGTGACTACTAATTCATGTCGTGAATTAGTTCACATCTATAATCCCAAGCCGTGAACGTTACTGGAATGAATCGTGCCAAAAGCATTCACAGTCGTGAATACTCATTTATGCCCGTAAATGAGTTCATGCCTATGATTCCCAATCGTGAATACTTCTGGAATGAATAGTACCGTTTCCACACCAAAGTCACAACTGTGATACAAATCAGTCACAAATGTGAACCACCAGGTTCACGCCCGTAACCCGATAGTCATGCCCATGACTTTTGGCAGAAAATCTGCATATTCACATTTCATTCATTCTAATTACACCAAATCATATCAAAACACAATTCATGCATTTCTTGAGTCCTTTATTCAACATATCATGACTAATACACATAAATGCCTTAATCATAATTAAATTCTCTAACATGAATCACTTAATTCAACAAATCACAACAAAACTCATTCTTTATCTCTAACATATGGTTTCATGCCATAATCATCATTAATGCATTTCAATCATCAATTATCACACTAAACATGCATTATTTCAATCAAGGATAGGCTATTGCCTTAAATTATGCACAAACCTTAATCTTTCTCCTTCGCTCTTCTAGGTAGCTTTCTCTTTTCCTTTGCTCATTAGTGTTTGTTCCTTGTATAGATCATTATTATCATTTGATTTTCTCAAGACCCTAAACTTTCTTATTTTCTCTCAAAACCCTAATTTCTCTCTCTTTCCATATAAGTCCAGGATGAACTCTAAATTCAAACTTCTTTAAGAAAAGATGATGAAGAAGAAGAATCACTTCTTACCTTACTCTTTTCTTCACTAAATCACCACTTTGGAGATTTTCTCTCTCCACCAAACTTTGATTTTTCTTCTTCTTCCTTACTCTTCCTACCTTCCTTAGGAGTTATGGACTATGAAGATCATCTTTTCTTGATCTTTTCCCTTTCTTCTCTTCCTTTCTCTCTCTAAATTTCTGATTTGGCTATGGAGAAAATGAGGCTGGCATGACTAGCGGAGAAGAGAGAAAGAAGAGAGCAAAAATTGAGAGGAATAAAAAAAGAAGGGAAAATATAAAAGTCCTCATGTGGGACCCACATTTTTTTGACAAATTCTTAACATTAGGCTTAATGAACCCATTAATCTCATCCTTTCTCATTGAGTAGCCGGCCAACCTATTTACAATTTCCTCAAAATGAACATGTTAATTAGCAATTAATCACATTAATCCTCCAAATTTTTGGTAAATTACAAGTTGACCCCAAAACTTATCAAAAATTGCAATTTAGTCCGTTACAGTAAATCAACTTCTTTAAACTTTATAATCACTTAATTAGGCATATATCATCAATCAATCAAACGCATCAATTTCGCGACATGTGCGACTCAGTGTCTAAATTAGCGAATATTACATAACCCCTCTGTAGATTGGCACATTTTGGTAATGATGACTCAAAAAAATGAGCTAGTTTCCTTGTCAATATGGTTCACATACCATCTTCACTCGATAGGCTTGAAGCCATCGGGTGACATTTTTATAGGTGGTTGCATTAGTCATCTAGCAATTGAGCTTAGGTTGATGGATCTTAATGATCATAACTTCAGGAAGCTATGATACAAATATCGGTTGCCCCAACAGTTGGTGAAATATCTTCATCTCAACCGGATATGGCTCAGCAACTTATGACACTTATCACTCATTACTTCGACATGTTTCAAGCAAGCATGGATTCCTCCTAGCAATCCATTTATCTCAACCGGAATTTAACTAAATTTTGTGTTCTAAGTATGTTATATAGGTTACATATTCCTAAGACCATAAAGCAAATTGATTGAAATTGTTTAAAGTTCAAAAGAATACAAATCAGTAAAGATTCATGCCCATGAAGAAGATATTTACGCCAGTGAACAATGTCATGACCATGGTGAAGAATAACCACGAAAGTGAAAAGAGAAATTCACACTTGTTACTCAAGGAGTATTGCCCATGAATGAGTTAATGCCAAAACTATTCTTTTAAATGTTCATGGTAGTGAAGCACTGGATTACCCGTGAAGTTTGACTAAGTCACGCTGTAAATAAATGTGTCACGCATGTGAAAGACTTCTCAATTTTGGACATAATCGATCACGACCAACTTCACCACTTCAATCACGACTATGAAGAACAATGACACCTATGAACATTAAGTCTCGCTTGTGAACCTGAATAGAGAAAGTTGTCAAATGCAAATGGAAAAGTTGTTGAACTTGTATTTTTGCATTAAATGCATCCCAAATAGCTATATTTGTTAGGGAAAGTATAAATACAATATTTTTATGACTTCCAAAGATTAGAGAAAAAAGAGAAAAATGTGCATTCAATCTTCTAATCTTGTATAGCCTTGTGCATTTAATTAATTTTACCAATCTTATTTTTATCTTGTAAGAACCATAATTGCTCAGAATTGTTGAGCTTTTTGGTTGATAAGTGTTTCATTCTTGTAATCAATTACTCAAAAGTGAGTTTGAGTGAGTTGAATTATGAGTGAAACATTTATAGGGGTTTTTAAGTGAGCTATAAAAAACACGAAGATTTGGTTGTTGTGTTAGCCATTAAAATACAAGAGTTTTTTCTAAGTTACATGTTAGCCAAAAGAGTAAAATACCATTGTTGGGAGTGAGTTAGGAAAAACTCTATTTATAACACTTTGAGTGTTTGTAAAATACTAAATTGAGAAGTGGGGAGAAGAGTATGATTTGTTAACACCCGAACCTTTATAAAACTTGTATGTCAAATATTCTTCTCTCTCACTAATTATTCTTCAGTAAAATTGTCTCAAACAAAATTATTATTTACCAACCAATTCAACCCCCTTCATGGTTATTGTTTTGGATAAAAAAATTATTTATATTGTATTATTTAGTACTGAAAAAATTGAAAAATTGTACCGAACTATTTTGAATTTTCAGAACAAAACAATATGAAGATTTATTTTGGATAATACAATTCAATACTTATATTTAAAAATCTACAACATTTCAATATGGCTTTAGAGATTTTGTAATCCTCGGATTTGACTGAACCATATACACCCCTACTAGCGGCAAGGAGATCTTGCTCATAGAGAAGAAGTTTTAGGTTTGAGCTATTCTATTTTTAAAAATATGGCTAATTACCTAAAATACCCAAAATGTAAACCATTTAATAATATTTTTGGCACATTTTATTAAACTTTGCATAAAAAGTATGTATATTTTTCAAATATATATCTTCTTATATAAAAACATGGTGGCAATCCTCCTATGTGGTA
The DNA here is from genome assembly GCA_023653625.1 of Triadica sebifera. Classification (NCBI taxonomy): domain Eukaryota; kingdom Viridiplantae; phylum Streptophyta; class Magnoliopsida; order Malpighiales; family Euphorbiaceae; genus Triadica; species Triadica sebifera. The sequence continues at coordinate 8,158,717 of CM042898.1, read as the reverse complement.
TCATATTTCTTATGTGGCTATTGGAGGCTAAAAAAAGGCTAATTACCAAAACATACACAAACTATTAAGTGTTTAACAATTTTGGCACGTTTATCACAAATTTACAAAAAAAAATGTCCAAACTAATTTTTTGTCTTTAAAATTAGCATATGGTACAAAAATGCGAGACACATTCCTACATGGTAGTTGGATTCCTACATGGCTGCCGGATAATTTTTCAAAAAAAAATCAAGTTAACTAAATTTTATTGAGTCAACAAAACCAAAACGGTGCATTTTATTATTGTAATCAACAACTACAAATGACCATTAACCAAACGATTGAAGTTGTATTACCAGTATCCAATTATCGTTTATATCGAAAGTCTTCAATTTCATCCTCATCCAAGTCTAATCCTTTGATATCAAGAACTCCGCAGTCACAAACGGAAAGAGAGAATGTGTTGCAGTCACTATCGGCACAGAAGATGAACTAATAAGCTCTAATGAATGTGTTAATACTGTTAATTATAATGGTGATGATAAAAAAAAATTCTTAGATAGTATAGCAGAACAGTAGGTTTAAGAATGAAAATGATGAAAACTATGACTGAGATGATGAGGAGATACTATCGTCATGAGATTGGTTCATCTTCCACAAAGGATGGATATGATAAATATCATATGTGGTGTAAATTATAAAATTTTGTTTTCATTTTATTGGTGCAAAATACATGGATTTGGTTTTGCTGACTCAATAAAATTTTGTTGAATCAACTTATATTTTTTTAAAATACATAGTTGCCATGCAGTAATCCGACTACCAAGTAGAAATGTGCCTTTGTGTTTTTATACCATATGCTAATTTTGAAGACAAAAAAAATTAGTTTGGGTATTTCTTTGTAAATGTTTTGTAGGACATGCAAAAATTGTTAAACATTCAATAGTTTGTGTATTTTTTAGTAATTAACCTTTTTTAGTCTCCAATAGCCAAGTAAAAATTAGGATGTCACATAGGAGAATCGTCGCCATGTTTTTGTATCGAAAGATATATTTGAAAACAAAATTTTAGTTTGGGTATTTTATGGCTACTTTTATGCAAATTTTGATAGTACGTGCCAAAATCGTTAAATAATTTATAGTTTGGGTAATTTTAGGTAATTTTCCCTTTAAAAATCTATATTACTATTACTACTACTACTACTAAAATATTAGTTTGAGTATTTTTAGGGCTACGTTTTTGCAAATTTTGATAGTACGTGTCAAAATTGTTAAATGATCTATAGTTTGGATATTTTTAAGTAATTAGCCCTTTAAAAATATATACTACTATTGTTGCTGCTACTGCTCCTACTCTTAATATTACTACTACTACTACTGCTCCTACTACTGCTCCTCCTCCTCCTCCTCCTCTTACTACTACTACTACTACTACTACTACTACTACTACTACTACTATTACTATTAATACTAATAATAAGAATAACAAGAAGAAGAATTACTATTTATCCTTGAGGTTTGATATACAATACTAGTACCCCATGAGGCTTTAAAATTATGTCATTTGCCCTTTCTATTTTATCATCTTATACTAATAGATCATTCCGTTAGATTTTCTGTTAGAAAAAATATTAAATTTTTAACAAATAACAAAATAGTCCTTTTAAGAGAAAATTATTATTTACTCATGAGATTTGACATATTACACTAGTACCTCTCCTGAGGTTTTAAAATTATACTATTTTTTCCTCTATTTTATTTTTGTCATATTTTATAATCATTTTGTCAAATTTTAATAGTTTTATCATTGATATCAGAGCTAAATAATTAACAGATGTTAGAACTACCCCTTAACCTACTTTCTTTATAATATTAAAGTCGGAAATAGTAAAATGTCTTTTTTTCTCATCTCTTTCTATCTTCCTAAAAATTAGAGCAAACTTATAAATTAATTGGATATTCTTCTACTAATAATTAACGATTTCTAGTAAAACTTTATTTAATATGAATAGAATGAAATTAACTTACAATTTTAATGTTTTGTATAAAATATTTAAATGAATATCTCATACTTTTGAAATTAATTTCAAAAATTGAATTATGACATTGTATAGTTTAAATTCATTTTTTAGGAGTCTAATTTATAAATTAAAAATTGACAAATGGACTATATAGTTTGACAGAAATAACAAAGAAAATAAATAGTATAATTTTAAAATCTCAGGAGATGTGCTAATATAATATGTCAAACCTCAAGGGTAAATAGTAATTTTTTCTTAAAAGGGTTATTTTGCCATTTGTTAAAAAAATCTAACGAAATGACTTATTATTATAATATGATAAAATATAAAAGACATAACATAATTTTAAAACCTCAAAGAATACTAGTGAAATATATCAAACCTCAGGAGATATATAGTAATGGTCCCTAATAATAATAATACATTCACCAAGGTTTGTAATAAATTTGCATTAAAATAAACCTTTACATTTCATAACAAAACCCATATCATAGACAAGTTCATTATATTATTAAGGAGGATTTCAATTTTCTTGCATAATTAACAATGTCATATAATTGTTTATGTTGAGGAGAGCTTGACACTAGTCATGCATTGTTGCATTGTCATAGAGCACTTGCTTGTTGGGATAAGATTGGTATTAATGTTAGCCAATTGTCTTTTGTTTCATTTTTCCTAGATTTATTGGAAGGAAGATACTCCTCAAACACAACATTAGTTAGCTACCTAGCTTAGAGTTTGTAGCACGATTGCAACTTACTTATTTGGCAGAGAAAGAACAATTTACCTTTTTAAATTAATTGGTTTGCTAATCGGTCTCAATAATATTGGAGGATGGCAACAACGGTGGAAGTTTCGTCTTTATTTATTTTGGGCAATTATCCAAATTCTACACTCTAGTCTAGGTTAGCAATGGGAAGGCTTAAATGCAACAACGATGCAAAATTTTTTGAGCAAGATCGCAACATTGGTTTTGTAGCCATTGTTAGAAATTATGAAGGCAAGTTCGTTATTTGGTTGTCACATTTTCATCAGAACATTTGTTTTCTCCTCTAATTGCTGAAACACTTGCTTGGGAAGCAATTTATTGGCTTGCTTGTATATGATTTGATAATGTTGAGGTGGAGATGGATTGCTTAGAAGTTTCGAGGAATGCGAAAAATACACTCATTTTTAAAATACTTTCCAACACTTACGTCCTGATTGGTTGGTGAGAAAATAGAAAAGCAACATCCCTAAGCAAATTCCACATTACCAAAATACATGAGAGATTTTGGAACTGAATGTACTCAAACCTGGAGAGGTGCTAGCTTCACGTGTTAGCCTCCAAATTCTACATCGAAACGAATGAGAAAGTAAGAGAAGTTCATAAGGTTGTAACACCATCTGATGTAGCAAAGAAAATCCCCCAACTATATCGACAGATGTTGCAGGTTGTTTTGCGGAAAACTGATCAAATTAAAACTTTTCACATTAAAAACCTATTTAAACATAATTATATAATTAAAGTATCAAAATTCATCATAAAGATAAAATCTCGATCCAACGATCGATACCAACATAAAATATATATTCGACTTCATTAGCCTAATATTACAAAATATATTATATGAATCATTAAATATTCTTAAAACCAAAATACATGTAAAACAAAAAACCCAAAACCTTATGACATAAATAAGATACAAAATATGCCATGAATATAAACATACCCCAAACTAGGTACACTCTAACTGATCTTTGATATGCTCGTTACTCTTATAGTCAATCCTTTCTATCGGCTCTGAACATGTGTGTAGAAAACTCACACGCTAATCAAACTAATACTTAGTGATATATATGTGCATAAAAATTCTATAGTTATATCGTGTATCTACCTCATAATTATTTATAGAATCATACATTCTAGTTGTTACATAATTCGATGTCATATCGACATGCCTATCTTATCATAGACATACCATAAAAATCCATGTATACTGTATACATATACATATTCATGTTATCATACCATATCATGTAACCTGATATTAGCATTCACTTAGCTTACATATAACTTTCCATTTAGATTACCATATATCATAAATTTAGTTTCCATTTAGCCTCAAACTCTCTAAGCATGACTATCTGGATACAGGACATAAAACAGGGGCGTTCAACAACTCAAGTTTAAGCCATCCTACTCATAAAATATTAGCTCATATGAGCTCTTCGAGTCAATGGCACTCAACAACCTGAGATGAAGCTACATTGATTGAGAATAATATAGCATGCTAACAAATCCAAGATTAAATGTGCTCATAACCTGAGCTTTAACCATTTATCCTTATATCGATCACAAAGTAACTATTTACGGTACCGTTTCCTCCCTCAATGGTATACCATCTATCATATCATAAGTCCAAAACTCGAGAACTGGACATATAACTCATAATATTTTATCTTTCAATTTGTTTTTGTCACATGTTGTTACTAGCATTATATCCTACTTATGCATTCTCATACCAACACATAAATGTCATATCATATAATCCACATGTTATATTTTATGTAGAGATACATCCCATAACATGCATTTAATAATTCATCAATTGAGATCATAAAACAAATTGTACATAATTTTGCTTCACGGGTGTGAATACCTATTTATGGTCGTGAAAGTGTCATTCATGGTTTCCTTACCCATGAACCATCAGGTGAAACATAACACAACATTAACAAGTGTGAATTACTTATTTATAGTTGTAATACCACATCGTCACGACTTTCCAACTGTGACACAACCCTTGAAATTCTAGATTCATGCAAGTTCATAAGATCTCGACAATCATGAATGTGATACATTTGTTTACAAACGTGAATCATACAATTCCAGCAGCTAAAACACGATTCAAAATAGAGTATCTCACATATTTCATGCAAAATTTTTATAGATTGACTAGTGTCAATCACCCCTATCAACACTTTCATACTTGTACTATGTCTACCATATGTTTAAACAATATCTAGATCATTAAATCTATTTATAGGTCAAGTTAAAGCATAACATATTACATATGTCAATTTAATACTTAAAACCATATACCATATTATTAATCAACCATAACATGTCATTTTAACATCCTTGCACATTTACAACATACAAAACATATCATTATGCATGGAAAATGAATTTAAATGCCCATATATACTAACCTTTCACAAAAATGGAGCCTTGACTAACTCTCTAAGCTTTTCAAGCTCTAACAATGGTGTTTTAGGATTAGAAGGAGTGGAGAAGATGACTAAGAAGCCTTTGAGTGTGTCAAAGGGTGATCTGAGACGATGGAGTTGGTTTTTAAGCAAAATATGGTGTCGAGAAAAGAGAGAAGTGTGGCTACTCATGGCCAACTGACCTACGTTCACGAGCATGAAACGCCATTCACGACCATTACTCAACCATTCATGAGCGTGAACATTCTCTCCTCTCAAAATGATTCCGCCATATTCGAAACTCTGTCATTCTAAACCATAACACAACTATCACAGGCGTGAATAACCATTTACGAGTGTGAAAACTTTTTGTTTCACAAACTTAAACTTAAACTTAAACGCACCTTAACCCCATCATTTCCCTCTCTCAACACATAACTCGTAGGCCCTGCTTTACAAGCATTACAATTCTCTCCCTCTTAAAGAAATTTCATTCCGAAATTTAGTTTTTGTTTTTGATTAAAATAATTGAGGATACTGAGCTCTCATCACATCTTCACTCTCCCATGTAGCCTATTCAGTAACATGATTCTTCCATAACATTTTGACTAGTGATATTTGCTTGTTCCTCAGCTTTTTGACTTTTTGAGCCAAAATCTCAACTGGTTCTTCCTCATATGACAAGTCTGGTCTAACCTTGATGTTTTCGATTGAAATAACATAAGAAAGATCTGACCTATACCTCCTCAACATAGATTGTAACACTCCCTTACCCAAACAACATGTGCCTGGATAAAGGATCGCTACGCCGACTTCTTCAAATTGTTACTTGATAAATATTGAAATACAGTGCACATTTGTTTTTACCCAAAAGATATTAGAGAAAATACTGAACAATTTATTTATGTAATATAGTATTACAAAACTATAAATTAAAACTTTACAAATCTAGAAGTATATATTATGAAATACAAAAGGTCAAAAGCTTCTGACCCACTATTTCAATATTCACTGCTTGCTTTATCTACAACCTTCAGCTACCTTTCTATATCTGCACGGAAGGAAACTCCCACGCTAAGCTCTAGGCTTAGTGGTGCATATAATTAAGGCAATAAACTATTTCATGCAACATGCATTATCATTTATCAATTTATGCCCACCTATCTTTTATGCAAATATATATCACATAGTATTCAAGCATACATAAACATCAAATTATATTTTATATATATATATATATCATGTTTATTTTACGTTATCAAATCATCATTATTATTTATTTCACAATTCATGATTTCTTTTTATTTTCAATCTTCTCTTTATAACCATATCACCTTTATAGCCCCCCAACACCTATGAACCCCTGATTAGGATAATGAAGTTGTTATCCAGACATTTAAGAGTGTCACACGACAATATGATGTGTGCATGCAAATGTCATTTCCGGCTTCAATAATAATGTCATTACCAACATCATAATTCACACCATTAATGGATTTCATTATACTCCCCTCCTGCTTGGCATGCCAAACTATCCTAAGTCTAGTTCTAGTTAGGTGTTCTAGGGCTTACTCATTGTCATTAAAATTTATATTATTAAATTCACTCATTTCATGCATATAAAGGTTCAATTAATCACCTCATTACAAACATATCAACATTCTTATTTTTTTACTGGATAAATAATATCTTTTCATTTATTTATTTGAATACTTCATTAGTTAACAATATTCATAATTATTAAAAGTAGAGCATTCATGCTCGTGATTAGTCATTCATGCCCATGATTTAGTTCACACCTATGATTCAAAGCTGTGAACGCTTATGAAATGAATCATGTCATTTCCACATAGAAGTCACAACCGTGATACAATTCAGTCGCATCCATGAACTAGTAAGTTCACGCCCGTGATCCAAGAGTAACGCCCGTGACTATCTATGGGAAATCTACATATTCACTTCCTTATTCATTTATAATTGCACCAAATCATACCAAAATACAAACTCATGCTTTATTAAGGTCCTTACTCAACATATCATGTTCTAATACATAAAAATGTCTTAATCATAACTCAATTCTCCAACATACATCACTTAACTCACATATCACAAAATCTCATTCTTTACATCTAACCTATGGTTTCATGCCACAACCATCATAGATGCAATTCAATCAACAATTATCATGTTAAACATGCATTATTTCAAACAAAGATAGGTTATTGCCTTAAATTGTCCAGAAACCTTTATTTTTCTCCTTTACTCTTCTAGGTAGCTTTAGCTTTGCCTTTACTCCCTTGAGCTTATTCCTTGTCACTTGGAACTCCTACCACATCATAAAATCATCATCAAAACCTTATTTTCTCAAAAATCTTATGAGACCCTAAACTCTCTCTCATGAAACCCTAAACTCTCTCTCTACATAATCAAGCTCTAAATGAGCTCAAAACCCCAACTTCCTTAAGAAAAGATGAAAGAGAATAAGAAAAGCTTCTTACCTTTACACTTTTCTTCACTTGATCACAACCTTGGAGATTCTCTCTCTCCATTAAACTTGTTTGTTCTTCCTCCTTCTTGCTCTTCCAAACTTTTTTAAGACTTGTAGATCATAAAAATCACTTTTTCTTGTTCTTTTCCCTCTCTTCTCTTTCTTTCTCTCTCTAGAACTCAAGGTTAGTTATGGAGGATGGTGAGAGTGGCTGGCATGACTGGTTTGGGCAGAAAGAAAGAAGATAAGAAATAAGGAGAAGAAGAAAAGGAAGAATGAAGAAAAGAAACAAAAGTCCTTATGTGGGACCCACTAATTTTGAACATTTCTTTGATATTTAGCTTAATTATCATATTAATCTTATTCCATCATGCTATGATCGGCCAACCCATTTTTTATGTCCAATTTGATGAAGATAAAATCTTGATCCAATGATCGATACCAACATAAAACATATTTGCTGGTTCACCTGTCTAGTATTACAAAATACATCATATGAATCATTGCATGTTCATAAAACCAAAATACATGTAAAACAAAAACCCAAAATCTCATGACATAAATAAGATACAAAATATGCCATGAATGTAAACACACCTTAAACTGAGTGCACTCTGACTGATCTCTGATGTGTTTGTTACTCTTTTAGTCAAATCTTTTCTATTGGCTCAAACATGCATGCAGAAAATCCACATGCTAAGCAACTAATGCTTAGTAGTACATATGTGCATAAAAATTCTATAGTTATATCATGTCATCATGTCATTCACCTTATGATCATTCCTAAAATCATACATTTTAGTTGTTACATACTTCAATGTCATATTAACATGCCAATCATATTAAAGACATACCATAAAATCCATGTATATTATATACATATACATATTTATGTTACCATACCATATCATGTTACCTGATATTAGCATTCATTAAGCTTACATATAACTTTCCATTTATATTACCATATATCATACATTTAGTTTCCATTTAGCCCCAAACTCTCTAAGCTTGACTATCCGAATGTGGGATATGAGATAGGGGCACTCAACAATCCGAGCTTAAACCATTTTACTCACAAAATATTAGCTCATTCGAGCCCATCGAATCAATAGCTCTCAACAATCAGAGCTTAAGCCATATTGACTGAGAATAATATAGCATGCTAGCAAATCTAGGACCAAATGCGCTCATATCCTGAGCTTTAACCACTTATCCTTATATCAATCACAAAGTAACTATTTACGGTACTGTTTCCTCCCTCAATGGTATACCATCTATCCTATGACAAGTCCAAGACTAAAGAACTGGACATATACCTCATTATTTTTTATCTTTTAATTTGTTTGGTCACATGTTATTACTAGCATTATATATTACTTATGCATTCTCATAACAATACATAAATGTCATATCATATAATCCATATGTTATATTTTATATAGACATACATCCCATAACATGCATTTGACAATTCATCGATTGAGATCATAAAACAAAATGTACTTAATTTTGCTTCACAGGCATAAATACCTATTCATGGCTATGAAGGTGTCATTCACGATTTTCTTACCTATGAACAATCATGTGAAATATAGCACAACATTCACATGAGGGAATTACTTATTCACGGTCGTGACACTACATCATTCATGGCTTCCCAATTGTGACACAATCTATGAAAATTTTAGATTCATGTAAGTTCATAATACATCGACAATTGTGGTTGTGGCACACTTGTTCATAATACATGAGTCATGCATTTCCAACAACTGAAACACGATTCAAAATAGAGTATCTCATGCATTTAATGCAAAATTTCTAAAGATCGACCAGTGTCAATCACCTCTATCAACACTTTCTTACTTGTACTATGTCTACCACATATTTAAGTCATGTGGTTAGTTCATTTGTTATTTGTTACAAGAAAGTTTGGTCATGAGTCCTTACAATTTGGTATTAGAGTCACTTTGTGTACAACCTTGAGTGATGGTAGGACAAACTTTAGTGAGGACATGAATCCCATATAGGGGGGATAATTGTAACATCTATAGGTAAATCTCATATCAACAAAATACGGGGGAAGATTTTGAGGCCAAATGTAATCAAATCTAGAAAGGTACTTGCTTGAAGTGCTAACTTTGAGGTGTTAGCTTCTGAATCCCACATCAGAAATAAATGAAGAATGATGAGAGGTTTATAAATGTATACACTAATTACTAATATTAACCTAAGTTAACCATTTGAGGCCATATGGTTTGGCCATTTGCAAGTTGTTACAAGACAATTGGGCATAAGTCATTATAGTTTAGTATTAAAGTCACTCTGTTTGCAACGTTGAGTGATGTTTGGGCAAAACTCAGTAAGATCGGCAAAAACATATAAGAGATTCTAGGGCGGAATGTACTCAAACCTAGAGTGTAGCGTTTGATGTGCTAACTTCTGAATCCTACATCAAAAAGAATGAGGAACAAAGAGAAATTTATAAGGTTATGCACTAACTACTAGCAATTACTTGAGTTAATGATTTTTAGGGTGCGTGGTTTGACCATTTGCAGGTTGTTACAGAATAATTGGACATAAGCCATTATAAGAAAATTCTAAAAAAATGAGATAAAATATTTCTCTCCGTACCAACCAATCAGAATGTGATTGCTGAAAAGTTCTTAAAAATGATAGAATATTTAGCATTTCTCAAAGGTTTTTAATTTTTTGGATTCGGCTTCTTTGAATCTTTTAGAAATTGGTGATATCATTCAAGATTGTTTGGATTTAAGAGCAAGTTTTAATAATTTATTCTTCTTTTTAGCTTAATAAATTTGCAAATTTAGCTGTTCACTTTTTTAGCTGGGATGATTAAATTATATGCAAATTAACATTGTGAATTTTGTTTTAGATTATGATTTATTTCATGTAAATTCAAAGAATGAGCAAGGATTCTAAGTTAGGTAAACGAGGAGAAGGGTAAATCCATTTTGTGAATAATGAGGGCATTAGAGTCCGCTAATTTTTTTAAAAGCTATTTATATGAACAAACTATTTTAACTCCAAGAAATATTATCCCATTAGTTTTAACACAGATCTAAATAAAATTTAAAAAAAAAACTATATATATAAATTTCACTGTAAAAATTTCTAGACAAGAAGGTCTGCTGACTAAGATTTTTGTTTTTCCTTATTTTCCAAGTTTGTTTTTTGAGTAATATATTTTGTTTTTAAAAAAGAAAACAATGATGCAAATCATGTTATCCCACAAGTGTATGCAAAATCTAGAAGCATAATGAAGAAAATAAAACTAGATTCTCTTCAACAAACCAAAAATAAGTAAAGAACCGGGGAGGTAGCTTTAATTAACTTACATTTTCCCTTACATTCATTATCAATTAATGTTGCCTACTTGCCTTGCTCTTCACAATTGCCACAATTGAATTGCTCCCTTGTCCATGTAGATCGGAACATTACATACAAAAAATTTTGGATTTTAATCTATTTGTTTAAAATAAATCAATCAACAACAAAATCAAAATCCTATTATTTTTTGCAAACTATATTATAAATTCATTATCAATCATCGAGGTGCCACAGAAACTGAGAAATCAGTTGGCATACCAAATTTTTCAGCCCAATTCTTGGAATCCAAATACAATTTGGATACTCTAACAGCAACCTGCTCCATATCCGGCCGCTTCTCTGGATGCTCCTCCACACACTCCAACCCCAGCAGCACCATCTTCTCTGCCACATCCACCGGATACGAATCCCTCAACCTCCTATCCACCCACCTCCTCACCCAACTTCCATCACCGCCACCAGCCACCGCTTCTCTTGCACTTTCAATCACACTAACTCTTTTAAATCTTCCACCATTTTCATCAAACACATACCTCAACGCCTCCTCCCCCGACACCAGCTCCAAAATCACTACACCAAATGCATACACATCGCATTTCTTCGTTACTGATCCACTGGCTTGAAACTCCGGCGCCATGTACCCTCTCGTCCCTTCGATCTTCATTCCTTTGCTACCACATCTTGTTAAGCTTTTTATCTCCGATGATCTTTCGCTCCCCACCATTTCCCCACATAGCTCCGCCGTCCCGAAATGACAAATCTTGGCATTTAACGTATCTTCAGCTACTAAAATGCTTGAGCTCTTTATATGGTTATGCACAAACCCCGAATTCAAACCCATACAATGGTGAATATAATCGAGCCCATGAGCAATATCAGTCGCAATCTGCATCCGCGATAGCCAATTTGACAATATTGTGTAATTGGGATTCTGTGGATTTCTAAGACAAGAAGCTAAATTAGCCCCGTGAACATATTCGTACACAAGATATATATAATTCCCTGAAATTGCAGCACCTAGAAGCTTGATCAAGCTACTATGGTGACTCCGGCAGATGGTGGACAAGCGCTGCTGAAGCTCCGGCAATTCGATGGGATCACGGAGGCGAAACTTGCGTTGGAAAAGAATCACTTCTTTTTGGCGAATCTGGCAGCGCCAAGAAGAGGAGGAAGAGGAAGAGGAAAAGGGTTTTGTTAGGAAATTGTTTGTAGCTCTGCAGATTTCGGCAAAATCGTAAATGTTTGGGTTTTCTGGTAGAGAAGCTTTAAGGTTTTTACGAGAGGGTTTGATGGAGAAGGAAGAGGAAGACGATGACTTTGAATTGAGCTTATAGCTTGAGGAGTAATTAATGGAGGAAGATGATGAAGCTGGATAATTAAAACTTGGGTAATTGATAGATGATGAAGACGAAGGATTGGCTGAAGAAGTTGATTTTGAACGGTGGGATTTGGGGGTTAGAGATTGGAATATGTCTGTGCTCTTTTTGGATTTGCACATGAGGATAATAGGTGGGGCGAAACGGTAGTTGGTGGCGCCGGTAGTGGCATAGAAAACAACTTGGTGGTGTTGCAATCAAAAAGAATCTGTAAAGATAGTAACTTTTGTTTTATTTGGCTATATCAAATATTTTTGGGAAGTTTGCATTTTTCTCTGTGTTAAGGTTTTAGGGGAAGTAGATGACTAGAAGGATTAGATTAAAAAAAAACACTAAGGAAAAAGAAAATTAGAAGAGAAGATGCTGATAGATATTGACGATATAAAGAGGTGAAAAAGACCAAAATGCCAAGGCGTGTCAATTAAGGCAAGGGGATGGTAATGGCATCCTTTATTTTCTTCTCCTCTTGAGCTTGTTTTGGTCACCGGTCAAGAAATATAATTAAATTAAATTAAAAACATAATATCCTATTTAATTTAATTCGGTTTATTCTGATATAAAAATAATGAAAAAAATTATTAATAAAACTGAAATTTCATTTTAATTCCATCGAAAATTTATCAAATTTTAATTGATTGAGTTTGAGTTTTGATTTTAATTTGGTTTTACACATCTCTAATAATCACATTGTTTTTTGGGAAAAGTAATATATGGGTTACTGTTCACACCTCTAATTAACTGTATAGCCAAGCCCGTGGTCCAACAATATCAATACGAACTCCAAATTAACAAAAATCTAAACACAATGAAAAAACAGACTAAATTAGTAGATTCGACCTAGATAGCTAAAAAGACAAACGGTGTGCTCAATCTACAATAGGCTATTGGGCCAAGTTTGAAAGCTCTAGCAAGAAAGAAGTTGACTACAGGTTGAGTGAAGCAACCATGAAAATACACTATGGGCCACGTTGACACATTGGTAAGCGAGGATGCACCTTTGAAAACTATCGTGAATGAATAAAGCTCGAGCTATAAGCTCGCATATCCCTTTATTTTAATGTCAGAAATTATCTTTTCTTGTCATTTGTATAAGTAAATGAAATATATTATTCATTTTTTCTCTAAACAAACTCTCAAATTAAGGGATCAGGTACTTTTGAATTTTGTGTTTCAGATTGTAATTAGTCATATGCATTATCTTACAACAAAGACACTGCATATTTATATTTCTACTCATATATGCAATGTAGCTGATTAAATACTTTCTTGGCTTGCTCCAACCAAAATTCTACCGCAAATGGATCATCCTCCCATTTACCATAAAAATCTGTGCCCCTAGCTTCTGTAGTCTCTCAAATTGTAACACATATAAGACTGACTATGATATGATGCTCTTTATAGCAAATCAACCATGTTCCGCAACATCTCAGTCTATCCTATGCCAGTAATAGACTGGCCACATTATGAGCTGGCGCCAGATCTTGATTTAGTAGCTCGGCGATGACTTCGTTGTCATGAAGCTCCTATCCCTATAGGTTTGTTACTTTCGGCCTCTTCAACTATTATTTATCGTGATCCAAAAGCCATAACCTATTATATCATAAAAGTAATGACCTTAATCAGTAACCAGCAGCTCATACATATGTAAATGTAGGTATACTTGTGTCATAAATATTTTGAAAATTGCTTTTTGAAATACCAAAACTGCTCAAACCAGACTCTGATACCAAAAACTCTGTAACACCCCTTCACCCCAACAACGCGTGCTCGGATAAGGGGATGTTATGGTATCTTGAGTCAGAATTGTCATTTAATAACAATAGAAAGCAACATAATTTTTTTTAACTTTAAATAATATAAAAAGAAATAAGATGCATTTTATATGCAATAGTATCATTTACAAATATATTTGTGCTTATACAAAAAAAAAAATAGTTTACCAACACTATAAAAGAAATTTTAAAACAAAAATATAAAAGTCGTGTGACCCAAATTATTCAAAATAGATTGCATTACTGAAGTATATGTCCACTAGCTTTATCTATAACTCCTTGTTATATCTTCGCTATATTTACATGAGAGAAACTCTCACACTATGTTATAGACTTAGTGGTACATATAAATAAGATAATAAACTATACTTATGTAATATGCAACTATATGTCATCATACATATGTGCCAAATTATTTATTTACTTTCTTTTTTCTTATATATATATATATATATATATATATATATACATATATTCTTTTGTTTTCTTGCATATGCATGCATCACATGATCATCTCATGCAAATACATTATCCTTTCATACTCTTATATAAGAACAAGCAATTCACAATTAAAAATCTTTATACTAATATTAACTTATTCACGCCCATAACACATTGGAATCAATAATCAGGATAACAAGATTGATCAACTAGGTATAATAAAATTGCCACATGGGCATAGTGGTATGCGCATACAATAGTTATCACCAACATTAATATATAAGTGTCATCACGGATATTAATATGAGTGTAATCACGGATATTAATATGAGTATTATCACTGATTTAAGATATGTGCTATCACAGACATTAATATAAATGACATTACCAATATTAATAGACCATTGATTGGCATGTCAAACTATCCAAAACTCTAATTATAAGCTATGTGTTCTAAAACTTAATTAATATAATTATAAAATCATAACTCTTTTATTTCATGCATTTCATAGGCCTAATAGATTAATCAATCACATAATTATTCAATAAAAATATCATTTACATAATATAATAATGTCCACATTATTTTACATATTAAACTCCTCAATTTATATTATGTCTTGTTACTAGTAGATTTCATGCTATGTCTTGGATATCTATTTTGGACCTATTATCATCCGAATTCAATTATAAAGTCTTCTTAAGAATTATATTCCTGAATTTTAACTTTAATATGAAATTTAAATCACTTAATTCTGATATTTATGTAGTAAGTTGTGCTTATTTTATTATTAACTGCTCATAAAAATTCTGCCTAAATTTTTTCTGGACAGTTTTCTAATCACACTTTGGAAACCAAAATTAAGCATAACTTCGATTCAATTTGGATTTCATGATCTCCCTAAAAGTTTTATTCATATGTCTATTTTAAATCCAATAAAGAATACACTAATATGAATTCCAGAACTTAAGTTATAGTAATTTATACACAAATTGTTCCATATATATCCTGCCACAACACACAATTAACTTAATTCAATTTGTACCAAATTCTTGCAAAAATCACAAAGTCAAATTCATTCTAATTATAGCTAACATTTCAAACATTTAAATCATATAAACACAAATATTTATAGTCTATTACCTTAAGTTATGTATTTACATGAAGCTTTATACTTTTTTCCTTCCTCTTCACTTCTTTTCTCTTTTCCTTTGCTCATTTGAGTTTGATCCTTGTCCATTTGAGCTCTTAAAACACATAAAAATATTATCAAAAACCTTCCTTAATTAGACATTTCTAAACCCTATTTTCTCTTTCTTAAAATCTTAAATTCTCTCCCCTCCAAAAGATGCTAAAACCTTATATCCTTTTAGAGAAACCTAAAGAGAAGATGAACACTTTACCTCAAGAATTTTCTTTCTATGGCTGAAATATTGAGGGTTTCTTTCCTATTTTCTTGTTTATATATTTTTCTTTTTGTTCTCTTAGGCTTCCTCCAACTCTTTTATATATGAAAATGGTCTTATTTTCTATCTCTATATTTCTTCTTTCTCTCTCTAGAAGCAAGCTTAGCCATGAAGGAATGGTGAAAAATATGGGGCTGGTTTGAATGAGCAAAAAATGAGTGAAAGTAGAAGATAAGGAAGAAGGAAAGAGAAAGAAGAAAGAAGGAGACAAATTGTCAATATTGGATCCCACCATAAGTCTTAATATCTTGATATTTTGTATTAATTAGCTTTCTAATCTCCTTTGATCTATGGTGGCCGGCAACTCATGCTAATTTGTAAAATTTTATGCATTTAATTGGTAACTATTCTAATTAATCATCTAATTTTTTGTAAATTATAAATTTATCTTGAAATTTTCCAAATTTTACATTTTAATATATTACCATAATTTTAACTTTTTAAACACTTTATTAGGTATTTTCTACAATTATTTATTATTATTTTAATTATTCTTTGATTAAAATCCGAATTTAGACTATAATTATTCCGATATATCGATTTAGTGATACACATAATTTAGAGTTTAGATTAATGGATATAACAAAAAGTTAAGATCCTATAAACAAAAAGCAATTTAACGGCATACGACTAATTAGCCTCTTTAAGTTGTCTTTTACAATTCCTAAAATCCATTAAACTTAATATCATAAAAAATAAAAGTTGAAAAAGGAAACAAAAGAAACCTTTTGGATTTCATTCAAGTAAATGGATGAAATTTAAGCAAAAATTTAAGCAAACCATAGACAGGATACCACTTAATACTTGGTATTGAAATATTTCTGAAAATATTTTTTTCCATGGAATTAGAGAATGAATTTATAGGGATTTTCCAAGTAAGATTAAAATACGCCACATATAAATAGACAACAATATTTAATCATAGATTCTGTCGGCCATCTCCCACTCCAATGTCTATATAGTCCTTTCAGATTGTCCATCAGTCTGTGGGTGGAATGCAGTGCTGAAGTTCAATTTTTTTCCCAATGCATCTTGTAAACTCACCCAAAAACATGAAGTAAACCGTTGATCTCTATCAGAAAAAATGGACACTAGAATTCCATGCAATTTGACTATCTCATTCACATATAATTTTGCCAAACTCTCGCGCATACACCCATATCTGATAGGTAGAAAATGTGTTGACTTGGTTAATCTATCAACAATTACCCATACTGCATCATTTTTCTGTGGGGTTCTTGGCAATCCATAAACAAAATCCATCGTTATTCTTTCCCATTTCCATTCTGGTATTGGCAATGTATGAGTTTTTCCAATTGGTGTCTGATGTTCAATTTGAATCTGCTGACATATCAAGCATTTGGAAACATATTATTCTATGTCTTTTTTCATTCTTGGCCACCAGTAATGAGACCTTAAACTGTGATACATCTTTGTCATCCCTGGGTGCATTGCATACGGTGCATTGTGTGCCTCTTCCATTATTTTTTGACGCAAGTTCTCAGTGTCTGGAACACATATGCGTGACTTTAACATTAGTGTATCATTCTGCAAATGAAACTATGTACTATTTCCCTATTTTTTCATATCAACTTTCTCACATAAGTAGGATCTTTGTTCTGTGCTTCTTTGATCCTCTCCTTTAGTATAGGCCTGACTTGAAGAGTAGGAATCAGTGATCCTTCATCATGTATATTTAATTCAACATTCATAGATCGTAATTGAGTCAAATATGGAAAAGAGGATACTTGCAAGTGAGCTACACTGCTACTAGTCTTCCTACTCAATGCATCTGCTACCACATTGGCTTTCCCTATATGGTATTCAATTGTACAGTCATAATATTTTAACAAATCTAACCATCGTCTTTGCCTTATGTTTAATTCTTTCTGTGTTAGCAAATAACCTAAGCATTTATGGTATGTGAAGATCTGGAATGTCTCACCATACAGATAATGCCTCCAAATCTTCAATGCAAATACAACTGCAACCAATTCTAAATCATGCACTGGATATTACATCTCATGTGTTCTCAGTTGCCTAGATGCATAAGCTATCACCTTACCGTGTTGCATTAATACACATCCCAAGCCTTGGTGTGAAGGATCACTATATACTGTAAACCCACCTATACCTGTAGGGATAGTTAACACTAGTGCTGAGGTTAGCTTGTGCTTTAGTTCATCAAAACTTCTTTGACATTCTAAAGTCCACTTGAAAGGAGCATTCTTTCTCAACCATTGAGTCAAAAGGATAGCAATTAATGAAAATCTATCAACAAATCTGTGGTAGTATCCGGCTAAACCCAGAAAACTAAGCATTTCAGAAACATTTTTAGAAGCTTCCCAATTTACCATAGCCTCAATTTTCTTTGGGTCAACCTCTATGCCCTTACACGACACCATATGTCTAAGAAATACCAAATGATCTAACCAAAATTCGCATTTACTCAATTTGGCATATAATTGTTTCTCCCTCAAAGTTTGCAACACAATTTTTAAATGTCGTTCATGTTCTCTCCTATTCTTTGAGTATACCAATATGTCATCAATAAATACTATCACAAACCTATCCAAATATGGTTGAAACACCTTATTCATTAATGCCATAAATGCAGCTGGAGCATTAGTCAACCCAAATGTCATTACTAAAAATTCATAATGTCCATACCTGGTTCGAAAGGCAGTCTTTGGAGCATCCGCTTTGGCTACCTTCAACTGGTAATAGCCTGATTTCAAATGAATCTTGGAGAATATTTGGGCTCCTTGCAACTGGTCAAATAAATAATATATTTTGGGCAACAAATATTTGTTCTTCATTGTCATTTTATTCAGTTGTCTATAATCGATGCACAATCGCATTGTTCCATCTTTCTTTTTAACAAATAGTACTGAAGCTCCCCAAGGTGATACACTAGGTCTATTATACCCTTTGTTAAGTAACTCCTGCAATTGGGCCTTCAGTTTTTTCAACTCAACTGGGGCCATTCTGTAGGGTGACCTTGATATTGGTGCTATTTCTAGTACTAGTTCAATAGTGAATTTTATCTCTCTATCTGGTGGTAAACCAGGTAGATCATCTGGGAATACATCAACAAATTCCCTTACCACTGGTATATTTTCAAGCAAGCTATCAGTGGTTTTAGTATCAATCACATATGCCAAATATGCTTTACATCCTCCTTTGATCATTCAAAATACCTTTACAGCTGAGACTAAGCATGTAGGTACAAGTTTTCTTTCACCTAGAAATACTATCGTTGGCTGGTTTGGTGATTCCAAAATTACTTCGTTAGTAAAGCAATTCACTATTGCATGATGTCTAGTTAACTAGTCTATTCCCAATATCACATCAAATTCATATATTGGCAATAAAATCAGATAAGCTATTAACCTAGCTTTATCAATGCATATCAAGCAATCATGATAGACATTATTCACAACTACTACTGTTCCTAGTGGAGTACTCACATTTATATCAATTCCTAGAGGCTCATGTTTTTTTTATGTAGTTTAGATGTCATATGCATTGATATAAATGAATAAGTGGAGCCTGGGTCAATCAATGCATATGCTAACATATCATAAAGGTAAATATTACCGGTAACTACTTCGGGAGCATCAACCACCTCCTGTCTAGTCATAGCAAACACCCTGGCCTGAGCATGGGGTCTAGAACTCTGACATTCAGATTTGGTTACTCCTCTGCCTATTGTACCAGTCCTACCTCTGCCTCTTCCTCTGCCCTGTGTCCCACTAGTAGGGTCACAAGTACAATAACTACTTTAAGTTAAAGGTTATATATGTCTGTTGTCTAAATGACAGACACTTAAAATGGAGGCGGTGACAATTTTGTAAATATGTTACTTGTTATATGTGTCTGTCATTTACAAATGTCAGTCATATAAAGTTTAGACGTCTGTCATTATAAATAACAAACATATATAAATTTTTCAGTACTATTTATATATATATATATATATATATATATATATATATATAACAAAATTAATAAAAAATTAAACTAATATTAATTAATTAATTCATCATATATGTATTATATATTAGCTAACCAAACCTGAAATTTATATATATATACACACTAAAGGCAACATATTTAATTATATTATTATGCAGATAATTAAGTTTTATTTTATATATTAATTATATATTAAAAAAAGTTATAATTAGCGTCTGGTTTATCTAATGTCAAACGCATAAAAATGATATAGGCGTCTGGATTTAATTAATGACAGACGCATATTATATATAATAGGTAGTGACTTTTTTGTAATTATCTGAATAATTATATGCGTCTGTCATTTATAATGACAGACGCATATTCTATTATAGTTATATGCATATGCGTCTGTCATTATAAATGACAGACATATAAATGTTAAGCTTCTATCTTAAATAATAACAGACATCTGTTTTATCTAATGCCAGACGCATAAAAATGGTATAGGTGTCTGACTTTAATTAATGACAGACGCATATTATATATAATAGGTAGTGGCTTTTTTCTAATTATCTGAATAATTATATGCGTCTGTCATTTATAATGACAAATGCATATTCTATTATAGTTATATGCGTCTGTCATTATAAATGGCAGACATATAAATGTTAGGTGTCTGTCTTAAATAATAATAGATGCATATGATATTATAATAGGCATCAGTTATTATTTAAGACAGACGCATATAAGTTTTTTAAAAACCTAAAAACGAGTCTCTTTACACAGTGTTCATCGTCTGCAACAAATTATACTCATATGAAACTCTCTCATATCGTCTCATCAAGAAATCAAGCTTGTTAAATGGGATGTGGGGAGGGGGGGAGTCCAATATGACATTCTAAGAGAAAAGGGTAAAAACTTAAAACCAAATTATATATATATATTATGTTTCCAGATAGTTGCATTAACAGTTTAGCAATGATATGAAATCGATATTTTCAATCAACAATGGATTCAAAATCATCAATACCCATTCAAGATTTACTCATTAGATGTTTAAGGATATTATATATAATGTTTCTCCTGATTAAAAAACAATAAGACTTATATATATTGAACCTTTTTTTGTGTGGTTAGATATGGATCGAAGTTGGATGTATGGTAGACGCACTACATTTGAATATTTGAATGGGGTTGCGGAATTTATTAGAATTGCGGAGGAAAAGCAAATAAGGGAAAGAGAAGAAATGATTGTATGTCCTTGTGTTGATTGTAAGAACATGAAAAAGTTTCGAGATGTTCATATAGTGAAATCTCATATAATAAGTCGTGGTTTTAAGGAAGGTTACACACGGTGGATATGGCATGGTGAGAGTGTTTTAACTGGGACACGTTCTAATAATAATGTATTATGATTAATGTGGTTTATACTCATAATTACCAGTTTTGTTATTGTTTATCATATAAATATATTATTTTTATTTCCCTTTGAAATAAAGTATTATTATTGTGGATTATACTAACATGTTTCTTTGTTATGCTTATGTTACAGGAAATCATGTCCAATGAATAACCAGATTCTGAGCCATCAAGTATCATGACAAAAAGGAAAACTAGGGGAGCTACCACATGCAAACAATTGAATAAACAAGGGAATGAACAAAAGACAATAGATTTCGATGAGTTTGATCGCCCAACAGGAACATATGCCGATATATTTAGTTCCTACGTTGGCCTTGTAGCACGTTCCCATGTGAACATCACGATAAAAAGCTGGGATCTGGTCGATAAGGGTCTTAAAAATACAATTTGGGAAGATATCAAGGTAAGTTTCCTTCAAATCTATTAACAAATTTGATTGTAAAGAAGTAAAACTAATTAATCTAAAATATTATTTTGCAGAAAGAGTTCAACATTCCGGATGATAAGAAAAATATTGTACTAAAAAATGTTGGAATGCGGTGGAAGGATTTTAAGTATCAATTGGTGGTTAAGTACATAAAGAATAAATCAGTGCAAAAGTCACCATTGGAATTATATGACTTCATCACCGAGAAAGATTGGGAGGAGTTTAAACAAGCACATGAATCTGAAGAATATGAGGTAATAATTATGAAGTAGATTAATGCAATTTATATTTACATTTATGCAATGCATGATAATGGGATCTTCATTATTTTGTTAATAGAAAATCAGTGCCAAAGCAAAGGCAAAGCAAGCAAAGAATGTGCATCCACATTTCTTGGGTCGTGTGGGCTATCCTGGGAAAAGGATTCAATGGATTATTGAAGATCCCATCTCTTCTTTTTGCATCATCACCATCTATGAGCTCTGATGTTACATCATCATATGATCGAAGCCTAGATTGGGTAAGAGCTAGAACAAAAAAGATAGAAGAAGGAAATTATATAGTCCCAGTAGAAAAAACAAAAGAGGTGGCAACAAAAATCGTATGTATAACTTGCTAAACAAACAATGATATCAAGGAATATGTTTTTTTTTATCTATGATTGCTTATAACATTGTAACGTCACACCTTATGCATTTCAGTAAAACCTATCCCTGTATTAATTAATCACACATAGCATGCTGGAAAGACAAAATACCCTATTAACATTGGTAATAATTTTTTTTTTCATATCATATCATGTAAAATCAACTAATGACTTTGCAAGTCTCATATCCTGTAATATTGCTCAATAAATTTAAAGTCAACATTAAAACCCACAATACGATATATCACATATATTAAAACATAAACTTTACACATAAGTATTTATGAGTTGATTTCGTTTATACATTTTTAAAACTCATTCCAAACGGACTGTACATATTCAACCATATAAATACAAAATGCAGATGACATATTTTTATGCTTGTGTGGAATGGAAGGAGAGGGAGAGTGATGAGGCTCGGCCAGTGACCTGTGCTCCATGTCTTCTATACACTACTCAAAATGAGCTATCACTTTTCTTTACCTGAAAAATGATGTTAATTGATGAGTTGCGACTCAGTGAGAATAATCATCCAATGAGCTCTAAAGTACCAAACAACTCATAGTAATAAATCTCAAATCCAATATATACCATGTATTCCATTTCATTCATCAGTATCATATAAGTATCAATAAAGTTGAAACATATAATCATTACTCTTTATGTATGTAAATTCTTTTCTTATTTCATTTTGTTGTGACTACGTTAAACAGACATTGCCCCGGGTTTCCATGTGAACATTTGCCATGTGAACATTTGCATTTGCTAGCTAGCTTGATCATTTGTTTCATTTGCACATTTGTTAGGCCATAGGCCTCTTCTTTTGCTTTACAATATCGATTAACTAGTCACAATGCCTTTTTAGTCCATATGTATATGCATTTGTATTTAAGCATTCATCAACCATTGCATCTTTATCATATACAACATATATTCCATATATACCTCATATGTCATGCATATACCTTGCATATACTATACATATACCATGTATATATATCACATATGTCAAACATATACCTCAAATATACCACACGTATACCATTTATATGTACCACAATGTCACAAATTATCCATCATTACATTATCAAGGACCAATCATATGAATCACATAGCAAGCAACATTCATTTGCATTAAAGAATTCAATTGATAATTAGACTCACCGTTCTCCTTTGATTCTGACCCCTAACTTATTGTCTATCCGCTCCTTGTGGGTCTTCAATATGTTGCGAGCC
The DNA here is from genome assembly GCA_023653625.1 of Triadica sebifera. Lineage (NCBI taxonomy): Eukaryota > Viridiplantae > Streptophyta > Magnoliopsida > Malpighiales > Euphorbiaceae > Triadica > Triadica sebifera. The sequence continues at coordinate 8,134,940 of CM042898.1, read as the reverse complement.
TAATATGAAAACATAATCGATTAACTCATGATTAGGGAGACTTAATGTGGCTTGAACAAATTAATATGCATTGTTCATATCAATAGTTAAGATGTTTCCTATGAGGCAGTGTGATCTTATGGGACTGTTTAGCATATAACATTTTATATACTTGACCAATTAATCTGATTCTTGTTCATAATTAAAATTAACATATATTTATATGACATATTAAAATTTCATACCAATTGGATCATTGTAAAAGCTTTGGTGGAATATCTAAGTGTGTTCTGTTTTCTACCTTGTTTTCTGCCTTTAAGCAGTTTTAGGGTATCTACGTTGGTTCATCATAACTTATAATATATAGGTCATATTTCCCTGACACTTTACAAAACCTTAAACGGGTTAAGATGGAATATTTTTCATGTTTACAACTTTTATCAAGTATGCCTCTAAGGTCTTCCAATCATAAGAAACATGTCACTAGTCCATAATAGAATTGGCTTTCGGACCAGTATGAATTCAAAAGGCCATAACTTAGTCTATATATAACTAAATAAGCTGAAATTAGTACCCACATTTATCTAAGACATATACCTATAATGTACCTGTTTTGACAATTTACAGAATCTAGCTCTAACGAGCTCAAATGGGCCAAACAAGTTACTGGATCTGCCCAGGGCAATCAGTTGGCAGTTCAAGTCATGTAACATTCATGGTTCCATTCACCATAACTCATATACAAGTCATATAATCCTAAAATTTGGTATACCGATACATAACATGTATATCTACAACTTTTATGTTTTTCAATACTTCCAATAATGGCTTTAACATATTCGAAATCAAAATACATAGTAGCTAACTTGGTTAGGGTTTACACCCTGACCAGTTTCAGTAGAGAGAGGATTTCTCTTCCTATACACCAAATCATGAAAAACCGTTTATATATACATAAATATAAGACATAAAGGAACAATGTTCATGTTTTAAACTTTTCCATAATAAATTTCTATGTGCATCAAAATTGGGTTGCCAATCAGTGCCTATTAATGAACCTAAGCAACTCAAATCAACCCTATAGCAATAAGAATTGATTACTTACTAAGAATGACCTTGCAAGGGATCAATATGCTTCAAAAACTAAGTGAAAAAAGGATGAATTGAAGTCTGAAATGGAGCAAATTGAAGAAGAAGTCGGGCTGGAGAAGAAGGCAGAAATGGGGAAGGAAGATAAAGCCAACCTTTTTGTTTTTTTGGCTTTTTATCTTTTTCTCCTCATCTCTTCTCTTTTCTATTTTCTTTTCTCTTCTCATTTCTCTTCTCTTCTATTTCTCTTTTGTGTCATTTTCATTTTATTTTGTCTATATTATTATTATTATTATTATTTACATATATTTATAATTCCATTAATTCACACAATAATACAACTTAATCATTTGGTCTGATTTAACTAAATTAACAATGTAAATGTTTACTAATCTTAATCTAATCATTTTTCTTACTTTAATTTAGTCATCTTATTAAATTTATTTCTAATTCTTTGTTATCATCATTTAGGTTATAAGGATACACGTGTGACTCGATACAATTGCCAAATAATAGGACACGTAGCTAGTGCGTGCTATGAACTTGTTTCAAAGAAAATATGTATGAAATGCACGTGTTCAATTGGATTATATGGAAGATGCATATTTTCAAATGAAATTCATGTGGGTATGCATGTGGGGAAGGTCAAGGATGTTATAAACATATTGTTTATCTGGTGAATAGGAGACATTACGAGGAGAAGTAGCCTAAGGTAGCTGGGTACCAGAGAGGCATGATGACATATTGTCACGTGCACTTGAAAAGCCCAAACATTCTGGCTATGTGAGAGGTGATGGAAGTGATGTGACCATCAAAATTTTTTTTTGGTAATCCTGGAAAAAGGAAACTAGCAACATCTGTCTCACCTGAAGTTATAGAAGAGCTTGAGACTAAAATAGAGGCCAGATTATTTGCTAAATTCTCGATACATATTGCACATCTTGAGAATATGACAGAGGAGAGAACTAGGAAGTCCTCTCAAATTGGCCCGGATACGGAGGTGGAGATGGGTCCTTCATTTGCTCGCCTAACTCCTAGTAGTTGTCACTCTGTGGACCCACCATTTCCAATATCAGAATTACAGGTAAAAATTTTGAATTTCATTACTTTCACTTCCTCTTTAATCTAGATAATATTGTTTTTTTGTGTTTTTGCAGACACCTACATCATGCAGACTTGCTACCATTAATGAAGGTAAGCAGGTGATTGTGGCAAGGGGTATGGTTTATCCATCCCTTATTGATGCTATGGTGCACAATCGACCTATCATGCCCAATCACATCAAGGTATCTGTAGATGAAGTATTATCTGGCTGTCATGAAGCCGAACTTCCTGTGCCTACTGAATACTTAACTACAGTTGGGAAAACAGAAGGTAGCTTTTGTTCAATGGCCACAACATCTTATGGTTCTTGGAGAGGTAATAATTTCTAAACTTATAAAACAATAAAATATAGATTATCGCATTTCATATATCATAATATATCATAATTTATTATTAATTGATAGGAACTTAAATCCAAGCCATTAAAGAAGGCTCCAAAGAATAAACAAGGTAGCGGTTTATCGAAAGAATCAGCTACAAAGCAACATGGGCCTTTAGTTAATGATAACTTGGCAACTTTGAGTGGTGACATGAGGTTGATGCATGAGATGGTTGCTAAATTGCCTACTGGATATATTTTTGAAGTTCCTGTAGACATTACAGTGTTTAAGTATCCAGTAGATAATCAGATGATTCATGTTGGTATGGAAGACATCGCTCAACTCATCTCCATGGAATGGCTTGATGTCTCGATCATTCAAATATTTATGATGTAAGATTATACTATTTATTACTAATATTATAAGATTGATTTAAAAAATACAAAAATAATACTTATGTATGTATTGTGATTCATGCATGCAGGTACCTTCATAACTTGTGCGATACATTCTTTATATCGTCGATCGGATTTCTTTGTCCAACAATGCTTCGTTTGATGTTCACAGAGACTAACTCAGTAGAAAGATATATTATAGAAGCTTTGAAGGAACAAAGAGATAAACATTTCATTCTACTACCATATTTCGAAAAGTAAGAAATATTTACATTCATGTTTGCATAATTTTTATTCTCAACAGTTTTACTAACTTCTAACATATTTGTATATCTCTAGTAACCATTGGATGTTGATTGTATTTTGTTGTGAACGGAGTGAGATATTTTTCATGGATCCACTATCTCGTGGCAGCCGCCATATAAGTCTGAAACCTCATATTAACCTATAAGTTATAATACTACTAGCTAATAGTTTCTATGATGTTTGTAGCATTTTCAATATTAATGCCGATTTTGATATACATTTATTTTTTAGAGCCTATAGAATTTATGCTATAAAAGGTGGAAAAAATAAAGGTGCCAGGTTAAAATGGAATGACATTTCGGTGATAATTTTATATTCTGAATTACTAGTTAAATTAAAGTTTTTATGATTTTATAATCCTTTATTTAGCATGGGCCTCTGTTGTTTTTTCCATTTTAAGTGCCCTCAACAACAAGGAGGTGTTGACTGTGGATATTACATCATGAGGTATATGTACGAAATTGCCATATATCATAACAGTGATACAACATTGCTTAAGGTATGTTCTTTCAAATACTAGTCGGTTTATATTACAAGTATGATACATAACTAGCTTTTAATTTTTTCATTTCTAACATATTTTCTATTATCTGTTTATTTGTCTTGTAGGCTTTTGAAAAAGGATCATATAGTCAAGATCAAATAGATGAAATTCGACATATGCGGTCAAATTACTTTATGAGATAGTGTATGTAATCTTTTTATTTACTTTTGTAAAATATTTCATATTAATGAGAAATACAATTTTAAATTAAAGAATTTTGAATAACTTATGGATTAATTATTTAATGTGAATTGTTTTAGGCATGATGATATTGCTTTGATTTATTTAAGTTTTTTAGTTTGTGTTGTCCTGTGAATTCTTGATTATTGAGTATTTGTGAATTGAATATTGGATGCCTATTTTGGCTTATTGAAGCTGAATTATTATGAATTTTGAAGTGCGGAAGTTATATTATATATATATATATATATATATATATATATATATATATATATATATATGAATGGTAGCATTATAATATGAACCTAAATTTAAAAAAAATGAAAATAGGCGTCTGTCGTTTAATAATAGCAGTCACATATAATAGTTATACGAGTCTGTCGTTTATTAATAACAGACACGTTTAACCTTTCTATTATGTGTCTGTCGTTTATTAAACGACAGACGCATATAATCACGTTATACGTGTCTGCTATTAATAAACGACAGACGCGTATAACTATTATATGTGTCTGCTATTATTAAACGACAGACGCGTATAATTGATTATATGTGTCTGTCAAAACGACAGACACATAAAATTTATATCATATGCGTCTCCTATATATGTGTCTACTATTTGAGAGACGCATAAAATGCAAAATAACAGACACATATAACACTATTTTGTACTAGTGGATAGACTCTCGGTGCCTCAACTATAGTCTTAGATACTCTTCTGCCTCTGCTGGTCTCTGCTAGTTTGGCTCTATTTGGATAGTCTCTATACATGTGCTCCATCGATCCACAGAAATAACATGCTCCTGTGAGCCTTCTACATTAGCCGGATATGTTGTCTACCATAATGAGTATATATGGGCCTCTGTTCAACATATTGGCTTTACCCTCAGCCTAGGTAAAAAAAGGCTATAGCACGACCTCTAGAGCTCGAGTATCCAGACTATGCAGGCATATATCTACCTCTTTTTCCCGACCTTCTGCTAGACTCACCAAAGAACTCACGTGCTACCCTTTTAATTTGTTTTTCCCCAGCTTCTTTCATTAACTGTTCAGCTTTGATTGCAGCAGCTCTGAGTCTAGCATAATTATCTAGATCAGTAGTTGTGATTCTATTTCTAATCTCATATTTGAGGCCCTCCTTAAACTTCCTGCATTTGTCTCTTTTAGTAGAGACCATGAAAGTGGCATAGTGGGAAAGTTTGTTAAACTGTACTTCATACTCCGCAACAGACATGTTCCCCTATTTTAGATTCAGCAATTCCTTTCTCTTCTCGTCTTTATATGCCTCAGGCATGTAAATGTTCTAAAATTCCAGGAGGAAATCATTCCATGTCAGCTTCGGTGGTTGTACATCACTGTCGGGGACTGTCTCCCACCATTCAAAAGCATTGCCTTGAAGCAAGGATACTGCATAATCAAATTTCTCATCTGGGGTACATCTCATCATATTCAGTACCCTCTGTGTCCTTTTCAGCCATGTATCAGCTTCTACTGGGTCTGTTGTGCCATTGAAATCAATTGTACCATGTTTCCTCATGTTGCCCACATATTGAGCCAAGAAGGGGGGTTGAATTGGAGTTTTAAAAATTTAACTTTAAAGTGCAGCAATAAAAAGTTAAGTTTATGAGGGATAGAGAAATTTGACACAAAGATATTTATAGAGGTTCGGGTGTTAACAAACCCTACTCCTCTCCCCAATTTCAATTGGGGGTTTCACTAACACACTAAGTGTTACAATGGAGTTTTACAAGCTCACTCCCAACTGTTAAACCTTAAGAGGTATTTCCATCATTTTGATGATAACAAATAAAATAGCAATATTGTATTTAACATACTTGTTTTCTAAGTCTATTAAACAGGTTATGGAATAAAATAGCAAGAATGGTGAAAGGAAGATTAATCCTAAAATTAAGGAAGTAGCATGTTCAAGCCCGTGACCCTATGTGTCATGCCCGTGAAAAAGCTAACCGTCACCAAAACCAAAATTTGAAGTTCATGGCCATGAAGGAAGACAACAAACTCTGAAATGCACATTTAAGTCACGCCCGTGAACCTTCATGACAATTTCATCCAGAGAGCTTCACGACCAAAGTCACCACATGGATCACGGCTGGGAAGTTTATCATGCCCGTGAAGATATATGTCACGCCCGTGACCAAATGTTTCAAAACCTTCTAGAGAGCTTCACGACCAAGGTCACCACTTCAGTCACGGCTTGGAAGAACAATCACGCCCGTGAAAGATGAAAGAGAAAAATGTCAGGCGCGATTATTTGGGTTGGTACAACGGCTAGTTTCGTATTAAATGCATTCTAACAACTATAATTAGCCACGAGAGTATAAACGCAAGTCATTTATGCATTCAGTAGAAGAGGATAACAAATACTTTGAATCAAAATCTTATTACAAGCTATTTGTACATTTAATACTTTCATAACCAATATCTATTCTTTGTAAAAATCTTTTTGCTCATCATTTATTGAGCAATAAAGATTTGTAAGTGTTTCTCTCTGTTATCATTTATTACTCAAGTGAGTTTTGGGTATTTCTGGGTTAAGAGTAGAACACTTGTAAGGGTTAGTTGTGTGAGCCTTTATAACACAAAGAAAAGTTGTTTGTGTGATCCTGCAAAAACACAAAGTAAAGGTTTTTTGTGTGAGCCTATAAAACATAAAATAAAAGCTTATTTGGGTGAGCCTGTAAAACACAAGGAATTGGTTATTGTGTGAGCCATTAAAACACAATGGATTATGGGAATAAAAATCCTTGTGTCAAATTTCTCTACCCTTCATAAAATTAATTCTTTATTTCTGCACTTTAAAGTTTAATTGTTTTTTAAAACTCTAATTCAACCCCCCTTCTTGGCTTAAAATCTGGGCAACAATTGGTATCAGAGCTAAGTCTAGCATCGAAGCCTAAAAAGTGATAGTAAAGCTTAAGATATGGCCAGTGAAGGATTCCAAAGTCTCAAACCTTACTTTGATGGAGCAAATTATGCCTATTGGAAGTTTCGGATGGAGACATACCTGGATAGTGAAGGAATTGAAGTCTGGGATAGTGTACGAAAAAAATGGACACCACTAACCAAAAGAGGAGCTGATGGTGAAGAAGAAATCCTATCAAGAGATGATTGGACATAGCCTCAAAGGAGAGCAAATTTCAAAAACAAGAAGGCAATGATAATCCTATCAAGCTCATTATCTATTGAAGAATGTGGAAGAATACAACACTACCCAACAGCATACAGCATGTGGAAGACATTGGAAAATTATCCTGAAGGAACTAAGGAAGTGAAATCCAAGAAGATTCAACTTCTTACCTCAGAATATGAGCTCTTCAAGATGAAATCCAATGAGTCAATCACTGACATGACCAACCGCCTTCTAGCCATTATAAATGGAATGAGGAAACTTGGGAAGCATCTGAGTCTAGAAGATGTAAACAACAAAATCCTGAGAAGTCTTCCTCTTAAAGACTATGGCTCAAGAGTTACTGGCATGGAAGAAGCAAATGAAGACATGAGCATTATGAATACTGATGTGCTGATAGGCAAACTTCTCACACATGAAATGGAAGTGAAAAGAGATAGAGAGCTTGAAGCAGAGCCAGAGAAAATAAAGCCCTTAGCACTCAAAGCCTCTACTTCGAAATCTCAAGAAGAAAGTTAAGATGATGAAGAAATGAGTGATGATGAAAATGAGGACATTGTTATGCTTTCAAGAAGACTAAAAAGAATCATTGAGAAGAAAATGAGCAACTCCAGAAAATTCAGGCAAAAAAACCTCAATCTAACTTCTACTGATGCACAAAGAAGTAAGGAAGAGGTAAAGTGCTATGAGTGTGAAAAGAAAGGACATATCAAACCAGAATGTCCAAGGCTCAAGAAACATAAGAGCAAATGCCAAAGAGACAATGGGGAGAAAGGTCACAAAGCCACATGGGATGACGAAAGCTCTTCAAGTGAAAGAGATGATAATGAAAGCGAAGAGGTCAACCTATGCTTCATGGCTTTTGAGGATTATGTCTCAAATAAGGTAAGATCACTACACTCATACTCTTCAAACAATGATAGTAGTGATAATGATGATGATGATGATGAGCAAAGCCTTATAGAAGAATTAAATCTAGAATTAGAGAAATATAGAAGTAAATTCAGTACTTATAGAAATAACATCTCTAATTTAAAAAATAAAATAGATGTTTTAGAAAAGGAGAACATAAAGCTTAAATCATCTAATGAATCCCTCCAAAAGTCATTAGATGAATATTCATCAAGACCCTCAACTCCTTCTTTACTTAAAGAATATAATACTTTGAAAAATGAAGTTGAGGAACTTAGAAATTCCATCTCAAAAATTCACAAAGGTAAAGAGAGTTTAGATACTCTCATTGTGTCTCAAAGATCACCCTTAATTAGACATGGTCTAGGATTTAAGGACACATCATCATCTTCTCACAAAACCATCTTTGTTAAGTCTAGTGAACCTCACATCTCCACACTTGTTAGAACAACACCAAGGAATAAGCATATTAAACCTTATATACATAAAAAGAATAATCATGCCTTTATATATAAGAAGCATGCATCTAGAAAAGCTTCAATTAATCATGACTGTGCATGTCATTATTCTCAAAATCAGTTTGATAGAAATATGGCATTCAAAAATATTGTAAGACCAAAAACCAAGTTTAGACCAAAATAATGTAATTATTGTATGAAAATGGGTCACATAAATAAACATTGTTGGATAAGGAAGGCTCATTGGGAACCTTCATGTACTAACCCCTAAGAACCCAAGCTCATTTGGGTATCTAAAAATCATACTTAAACTGTGATTCTATAGGTATGCCTCAAGGCCACAATAAATAAAAATGCTTGGCTAGTAGACAGTGGATGCTCAAGCCATATGACAAGAGATAAAGAACTCTTCAAAAAAATCAAAAGTATTGATGGAGGTAAAGTTACCTTTGGAAACAATGCTAAGGGTAAGGTAATTGGCATTGGATCTATTGGTATTAATGGTACTACTTTTATTAAAGATGTCTTACTTGTTGATGGCTTGGAACATAACTTTTTAAGTGTTAGTCAATTATGTGATAAAGGAAACAAAGTAATCTTTACTTCCAATGAATGTCTTGTGATCTCTATCGATGGTCAAGAGATATTTAAAGGAAATAGAGATGTCAATACATACATAATAAATTTACATGAACTATCTAACCATTCCTCTAAGTGTCTTGTGACCACTAGTGATGAATCTTGGCTATAGCATAAAAGGCTTAGTCATGCTAACATGGACTCAATACAAAGCCTCAACACAGGAGAACTAGTAAAAGGACTACCAAAAGTCAAATTTGAAAAAGGCAAGTCATGTGAACCTTGCCAAAGAGGAAAGCAACACAAGTCATCCTTCAAAGCCAAAAACATAGTAAGTACCTCAAAACCTCTTCAAATCCTGCATTTGGAATTATTTGGACCTACTAAAATTGCTAGCTTAGGAGGTAAACATTATGCATTTGTCATCGTAGATGGTTACTTTAAATTTACTTGGGTAATTTTCTTAGCTTAAAAGAGTGATGCTTTTGAAAATTTCAAAAACTTTGCTAAAAGAGTTCAAAATGAAAAAGGGTACTGTCTTTCAAAGATAAGAAGTGATCATGGAAAAGAATTTGAAAATGAAAACTTTGAAAGCTCTGGTCTTGAACATGGCATTTCACAGAATTTCTCATCTCCTAGGACACCTCAACAAAATGGGATAATTGAAAGGAAAAATCGAACTTTAATTGAAATGGCTAGAACAATGCTCAATGAATATGGTTTACCAACTTACTTTTGGGCAGAAGCCACAAACATTGCATGTTATATTTGAAATTGAGTTTTCAAAATACCTCTTTTAAACAAAACCTCATTTAAGCTATGGAATGGAAGAAAGCCCTTGATATCATACTTTAGAGTATTTGGATGCAAGTGCTTCATATTAAATACCAATGACAACCTTGGAAAATTTGCCTCTAAATCTGATGAAGGTATCTTTTTAGGATACTCTACAACTAGCAAAGCATATAGAGTATTTAACAAAAGATCATTAACTGTTGAAGAATCTATGCATGTTATCTTTAATGAATCTAGTAGACTTGATCTTGTGAAAGGTAGTGTTCTTGATGATGTTGTAGGTAACATGGAAAGACTTGATCTTGAAAATGTAAAAGAAGAAAATGATCAAAAAGATTCACATCAAAATAATTCTCTACCTCAAACTCAAGAAGAAAACGAACAAGAACTCCCAAAAGAATGGAGAATGACGAAAGATCATCCAAAAGAGCAAATCATTAGTGATCTCTCAAGGGGAGTAAGTACTAGATCCATTTCAAACATTTAGTCACTGACCTTGCTTTTATTTCTCAAATTGAGCCAAAAAATGTTGATGAGGCTCTTAATGATGAAAGTTGGGTAATTGCCATGCAATAGGAACTCAACCAATTTGAGAGAAGTAAGATATGAACCTTAGTACCTAGACCCAAGGATCATCAAATTATAGGTAGCAAATGGGTATTTAGAAATAAACTAGATGAATAAGGTTCAATAACTAGGAATAAGGCTAGATTAGTTGCAAAAGGATATAATCAGGAAGAGTGTATAAATTATGATGCAATCTATGCACCTGTAGCTAGATTAGAAGCCATAAGAATACTTTTAGCATATGCATGTCATATGAATTTCAAACTCTTTCAAATGGATGTGAAAAGTGCATTTCTAAATGGTTATATAGAAGAACAAATTTATGTAGAACAACCGCCAAGCTTTGAAAGCTATGATTTGCCAAATCACGTTTTTAAACTTTCAAAAGCTTTATATGGTTTGAAACAAGCCCCAAGAGCTTGGTATGAAAGACTACGTTCATTTCTATTAGAAAATAACTTTACTAAGGGAAATGTTGACACCACATTATTCATTAAAAAGCATAAGCATGATATACTAATTGTTCAAATTTATGTTGATGATATAATATTTGGTTCTACTAATGAGTTGCTTTGTCAAGAATTTGCTAAGTGTATGACTAGGGAATTTGAAATGAGCATGATGGGAGAGCTTCAGTATTTCCTTGGTCTACAAATAAAGCAAAGCAATGAGGGCATATTCATTAACCAATCCAAATATGCCAAAAATTTAATTAAAAAAATTTAGAATGGCAGGATGCAAGAATGCCAAGACTCCTATGAGCACATCAACAAAATTGGACAAGGATGAAAAGGGTAAGAGCATTAATGAAAAGCTCTATAGAGGTATGATCGAATCACTTTTATATCTTACTGCTTGTAGACCCGACATAATGTATAGTGTATGCTTATGTGCACGTTTTCAATCATGTCCAAAAGAATCTCATTTAAATACAGTAAAAAGAATTCTAAAATATTTACATGGCTCATTGCATCTAGGTTTGTGGTATCCTAGAAATTCATCCTTTTACATTGTAGGATATTCAGATGCTGAGTATGCTGGTAGTCTTTTAGATAGAAAAAGTACTTCAGGTACTTGTCACTTTATTGAAGAGTGCTTAGTTTCTTGGTTTAGCAGGAAACAAGTATAAGTTGCTCTTTCAACTGCTGAAGCAGAGTATGTAGCAGTTGGATGTTGTTGTTCTCAAATTCTTTAGATGAAACAACAACTTAAAGACTATGGTCATGATATGAACTAAATACCTATTAAATGTGACAATACAAGTGCTATAAATCTTTCAAAGAATCCTATTCAACACTCGAGAAGTAAGCATATTGACATTAGACACCACTTCATTAGAAATCATGTCCAATATGGAGATGTTGCATTAGAATTTATAAGCATAGAAAATCAGTTGGCATATATTTTTACTAAGTTTCTAAATGAGGAAAGATTTAATTTCATTAGAAGAGAACTTGGTATGATTGATGGATTAACCTTGTGATTGCTAAAATATCAAATCCTATGTGATAATCTTGATTTTATATCATACCACTAGATATAAGGTAGTAAATTTGATGAAACGTTTATGTTATAAAGGAAATAATCTTCATAGAAATGATTCAGTCTTATTTTTAGGACTTAATTTTATTTGATGGAAGTTTTAGGGAAGTCACAATCGTGACATATGTTCACGCCCGTGACTTAAATAGCCAAAAGAGGCAGTGTCGTTCACAACTTGATTCATGACATCGTTCATGACTTCAAGTAGTGAAGCTTATTTTCACGACTTCATTCACTCTCGTGAAAAGCCTTGTTCATGCCCGTGACATATTTTTCACGCCCGTGAACATATTCACCCTAAAACTCACAAAGATGTTCACGCTTTAAGTCACGCTTTGGTTCACGGGAATAAGTAGTGAAATTCAACCTTTCATGCCGTGACGATTGTTTCACCCCCGTGAAAGTTCATCATTCACGACCTTGACATTCAAAGGTCAAGACCGTGACCATTTTTACAACTTTATTCACGGCTAGAGTACCCCTTCAGCAAACCGTGAACATGACTATTCACGTCTGTGAATGCATCGGGTATATAAGAAAACAACCAGTTATTTTTCACATTTCAACCTTTCAACTCTTAGAAACCGCTCTCATTTACACACATTTAATGAGATATTGAAGATTCCGGCCCCCAAGTCACAACATTTTGCTATAAATACCATCAAAAGTCCATTCCTTCATCAAAAATCATACTTGTTTAGGGTTTCCTCAAATTTTTTGTCAAACTTTTCCCAAACTCCACAAAGTTCATTTCTTCAATCCAAATGGAAACCAGCTCATCAAAAGGAACTAGAAAGAAGTCTCATGCTCCTAGGAGGTACGCAGATTACCTCATGAATAGAATTCCGGAGCATTGCCATCCCCGGTACTCCACCTTGAAGCAAATGCCTCTCTTTTCATTAAGGTCCTTTGAATGGCAAACCATCCGCGCTCTTGGACTTGAAATGACAATGAAAGAGCAATTTCAGGCCTATCATTTGAAGGAATTCGTGGACATTCATCAACCCACATTGAGGGAGCCAACCCTGGAATTTATGAGCACCTTACAAGTGTCTCCTACTGGAGTGGTAAAATTCTAACTTTGCAACAATCCGAACACCCTCAGTGCCATTGAATTCAGGGAATTATTTAATCTACCCTCAGAAGGCATCCTCAATGATAGCGAAGTGGAATTCTTCGTAACTCGAGCATGGACCCATTTTGGCACAGATTACAGCTGAGATGTCAAAAAGACTAAGAGCACTCATCTTCGGTCCCCAGTGCACAAATATTTGCATAGGTTTCTAACCTATAGCATATTCGCTTGGGGAGATAGCAATGGGACCATTTGGAAATCTGAGCTCTTCCTTTTTGAGATGGCCATAAGAGGGCTCACGGTGCTGCTTTCTAGATGGTTTGCAAACCATATTATGTCCATTTCCACCAAACCCATAAGAGATATACTCATTGGTGGATATGTCACCCATATGGCCTTGAAGCTTGGCTATTTAAAGCTAGATGAGCATCACTTCAATCTCATCCTAGGGCATCCTCGAGATCGATTGGATGTGGAGTCCTTCATCAAGATGGGAGCGGCTGTCAGAATTGTTCATGAGAACAATATTTACTACTGCTTCACAGACACTGCTGGGGAGATAATTTGGGAAGACAATGATACGGAGGACTTCAAAGCCGGCCTCCAAGGGATCCAGCAGAAGAAAAGGGCTCAGGTTGAGGAAGCACCTCCAGCGGCTGAGCAGGACATTGGACAATCCTCGGCTTCCACACCGAATTTGGCGTAGCAAGTGGTTGACCTCTTGGCACCACGATTTGAGTAGCTGCAGGCTTTGATGGATGAGAGGTTGGAGAAACTCAAAGACTTCATAGAGTCTCGGATGGACAGCCTTGAGGTAGAGGTTGCTCGACTTAGGAATAGGATGTCTGGCTACGTGTTAGGCTAGATGGTAGCCTAAATTCTCTTGTTTGCTTGTTTATTTACTTCTTTTTGTTTGTTTTTCAGGAAATTGTATTTCCTTTCTGACTTTTATTTCCCTTGGTTTGTACTTCTCTTTTTAACATTAATATATTTGCTTTATTTTTCTTTTGGTATATTTATATTCTTTTTGTTGATGACAAAAGGGGGAGAACCTATCAATATATTAAGATAAATGAATTTTGAATCAAAAAGACCTAGCAATATATTAAGATAAATGAATTTTATATCAAAAATAAAGCAACTCTTAAAATTTGATTCAAAATAAATATGCAAGTATGAAATTGAGCTTCATACACATTAGATATATCTTAAGTATACTTTGCATATACCTTAATTCAAGTTACAGAAATAAAAATGCCTTGATATACTCTAAATATACCTTACATATACTCCATGCCTTAAAAAAAATTTTGGTATATATTGGATATACTTTGCATATAACTTGCATATACTTAAAAACTAGAAAGTTTATTTCAATGCTACATCATTCTTTACAATTCTTGCATTTCATCAATTTTTTATCCTAAGTATCTTTTGAGTGGGAAACTTCTCAAAAGCACATATTGCTAGATTATTTGTCACCATCAAAAAGGGGGAGATTGTTAAACGTTGAGGGGTATTTCTGTCATTTTGATGATAACAAATAAAATAGCAAGAATGGAGAAAGGAAGATTAATCCTAAAATTAAGGAAGTAGCATGTTCACGCCCGTGACCCTATGTGTCACACCTATGACAAAGCTAACCGTCACCAAAACCAACATTTGAAGTTCACAGCCATGAAGGAAGACAACAAACTGTGAAATGCACATTTAAGTCACACCCGTGAATTACATGTCACGCCCGTGAACCTTCATGACAATTTCATCCAGAGAGCTTCACGACCGAAGTCACCACATGGATCACAGCTGGGAAGTTTGTCACGCCCGTGACCAAATGTTTCAAAACCATCCAGAGAGCTTCACGACCAAGGTCACCACTTCAGTCACGGCTTGGAAGAACAGTCACGCCCGTGACAAAAATAGTCACACCCATGAAAGATGAAAGAGAAAAATGTCAGGCGCGATTATTTGGGTTGGTACAATGGCTAGTTTCATATTAAATGCACTCTAACGGCTATAATTAGCTATGGAAGTATAAATGCTCATCATTTATTGAGCAATAAAGATTTGTAAGTGATTCTCTCTGTAATCATTTATTACTCAAGTGAGTTTTGGGTATTTCTGGTGTTGCCCATATATTAAACCAAGAAGGGGGGTTGAATTGAAGTTTCAAAAATTAAACTATAAGGTGCAGAAATAAAAGATTAATTTTTTAGGAGGGATAGAGAGAATTTGACACAAGGAGTTTTATAGAGGTTCGGATGTTAACAAACCCTACTCCTCTCCCCAATCGCAATTGGGACTTTCACTAATACACTAAGTGTTACAATGGAGTTTTACAAGCTCACTCCTAACTATGGTGTTTCTCACAATGGCTCACACCTAACCCAGAAATCCCTTATGTTTTAATGGCTCACACAATAACCAATTCCTTGTGTTTTACAGGCTCACACAAACAACCTTCACTTTGTGTTTTTAGAGGCTCACACAAACAACCTTCACTTTGTGTTTTTACAGGCTCACACAAACAACCTTTTAATTTGTGTTTTGAAAGCTCACACAACTAACCTTTACAAGTATTCTACTCTTAACCCAGAAATACCCAAAGCTCATTTGAGTAAGATTACAGAAAGAACCACTTACAAATCTTAATTGCCCAATAAATAAGGAGTAAAAAGATTTTTACAAAGAATAGACTTTGTTCTCAAAGTATGAATGTACAAATAGCTTATAATAAGAATTAAATTCGAAGTAATTGCTATTATATTGTTATTCTCTTATCATTCTTTTGTTTTGAATGCATAAATGACTTCCATTTATACTCTCATGGCCGAATATAGCCGTTGGGGTGCATTAAATACGAAACTAGCCGTTGTATCAACCAAAATATCGCGCCTGACATTTTTCCCTTTCATTGTTCACAGGCGTGACTATGTTTGTCACGGGTGTGACATTTCTTCCTAAGTCGTGACTGAAGTGGTGATCTTGGTCGTGAATCTCTCTGGAATGTCTTGACACATTGAGTCACGGGCGTGACCAATTTCCCAACCGTGATCCAAGTGGTGACTTCGGTCGTGAAGCTCTCTGGATGAAAATGCATGATCATTGACGGGGGTGACCTTTTTATTCACAGGGGTGACTAAAAATGTCCTCTTCACGGTTGGTTCTTCATTCATGGCCGTGAACTTCAAATGTTGGTTTTGGTAACGGTTAGCTTCTTTCACGGGCGTGACACATAGAGTCACGACAGTGAACATGTTACTTTTTGAATTTTTTTTTCAAGGAATATTCTTCCAATCTCTATTCTTGTTATTTTAATCCATGTCCTGTATATTAGACTTAGAAAACAAGTCTGTTAAATACAATATTGCTATTATATTTGTTATCATCAAAATGACGGAATACCCCTCAAGGTTTAACAATCTCCCCCTTTTTGATGGTGACAAATAATCTAGCAATATGTTATTTTGAGAAGTCTCCCCCTCAAAATATACTTAGGATAAAAAATTTGTAAAGTGCAAGACTTGTAAAGAATGATGTAGCATTGAATTAAACTTACTAGATTTTAAGTATATGCAAGTTATATGAGAAGTATATCGAATATATACCATAATTCCTTTTTAAGGCATGAAGTATATGTAAGTTATACTTAAGGTATATCATGGCATATTTAATTTTGCAACTTGCATGAAGGTATATGCAAAGTATACTTTAGGTATATCTTATGTATATAAAGCTCAATTTTTCAATTTTGTACTTTGCATATGAATTTTTGAATCAAGGTTTCTAATCCCTTTTTAATCTATTTCAAAGTCAATTCATAATTCAATTTTAACTTTTGATTCAAAATTCATTTACCTTAATATGTAATGCTAGTTTCTTCTTATATTGCTAGTTTGATACATTTTCCCTATAATATATTGCTAGTTCATTCTTCTCCCCCTTTTGTCATCAATGAAAAAGGATAAAAAAAATATATCAATGAGATAACCAAAAACAAATACATTAATTAAAGGAAAAGATACACACATTGAAAATTTCCTACACAACAACAAACATAAAATAAGAAATAAACAAGCAAATTTAGGCTACACTCTAGCCTAACTCCTAGCCGGACATCCTATCACGAAGCCTAGCTACTTCAACCTCAAGGTTGTCCATCCGAGACTCCATGAAGTCTTTGAGGTTCTCCAACCTCTCATGCATCGAAGTCTGCAGCTGCTCAAAACGTGGTACCAATAGGTCAACCATTTGCTGTGCTAAGGTCGGTGTGGAAACCGAAGACTGTTCGATGTCCTACTTAGCTACTAGAGGTGCTTCCTCAACCTGAGCCCTCTTCTTCTGCCGGACTCCCTGGAGGCCTGCTTTAAAGTCCTTCGTGTCATTATCTTCCTAGATGATCTCCCTAGTAGTGTCAGTGAAGCGGTAGAAGATATCATTCTGGAAAACGATTTTGACAGCCGCTCCCATCTTGATAAAGGACTCGACATCCAATCGATCTCGAGAATGTCCAGGGATGAGGTTGAAGTGATGCTCATCCAGCTTTAGATACTCAAGCTTCACTGCTATGTGGGTGACATATGCCCCAATCAAAATATCTCCAGTACGCTTGGTGACAATGGATAAAAGATGGTTTGCAAACCATCTAGAGAGTGCCACTATGAGTCCTCTGCGAGCCATCTCAAATAAGAAGAGCTCCGACTTCATGATAGTCCCGTTGCTTTCTCCCTAGTGAATATGCTACAGGTCAGGAACCTATGCAAATACTTGTGTACTGGGGACCTGAGATGTGTGCTCTTTGTCTTCTTGACATCTCAGCTGCAATCGGTGCCAAAATGTATCCAAGCTCGAGGGGCAAAGAATTCTACCTCAATATCATTCAGGATGCTATCATATGGTAGATTGAACAATTCCCCAAATTCGATGGCACTGAGGGTGTTGGGATTGTTGCAGAATTGGAATTTCACCACTCCAAACTGTCTGTCATTCGAATGACCGTGATGACAGTAGAGGTCTCTTCTTCAAAGTTGAGTATCGAGGATGGCATTGCTCTGTAAAACGGTTCATAAGGTAGTCTGCATACCTCCGAGGAGCATGGGACTTCTTTCTCTTTCCCTTGGATAAGGCAGTCTCCATTTGTTTTGAAGAATTCAGTTTGTGATGGAGTGGAAAATGTTTGACAGAAAATCTTTATGGAAACCCTAGAAATGTATGATATTTGATGAAGATTCGAATTTTGGTGGTATTTATAGGAAATGTTTGAGTTTTGGGGGTCAGAATCTTCAATGTCTCAATGAATGTGTGTAAATGAGAGCGGTTTTGGGAGTTGGAGACTTGAAATGAAAAATATAATTGGCTATTCTTTTATATAATTGATACATTCATGGGCGTGAAGTGAGTGTTCACAGGCATGAATGATCATGTTCACAGTTTGCTGAAGGAGTGTTCCACCCGTGAATGAAGGAATGAATAGGTTCACGGGCGTGATCTTTGAATTTCATGGGCGTTAATGATCAACCGTCACGGGGGTGAACAAATAGTCACGGCATGAAATGTTGAATTTCACTACTTAGGCCCGTGAAGCAAGCTGTGACTCAAGGCGTGAAAGTCTCTGTGCGTTTTGGGGTGTTAAGGATCACGGGCATGAATAATCGTCACGGGCGTGAACGTCTCTTTTCACGGGAGTGAATGAAGCCGTGAAAATAAGCTTCACCACTTGAAGTCGTGAAGCAATTCGTGAACCAAGTCGTGAACGACACTGCCTCTTTTGGCTATTTTAAGTCACGGGCGCGACTCCCCTAAAGTTTTCATCAAATAAAATTAAGTCCTCAAACAAGACTAATTTATTTCAACAAAGATTCTATTCCTTAAAACATAAATTTTCATAAAAAAATTCTATCTTATATCTTGTGATATGAATTAAAATCATCAATTAAAATTTCATAGTTTAGCAATGACAAGGTTAATCCATCAATCATACCAAGTTCTCTTCTAATGAAATTAAATCTTTCCTCATTTAGAGACTTAGTAAAAATATCTGCTAATTGATTTTATGTGCTTATAAATTCTAATGCAACATCTTCATATTGAACATGATCTCTAATAAAATGGTGTCTAATGTCAATATGTTTACTTCTTGAATGTTGTATAGGATTCTTTGAAATATTTGTGGCACTTGTATTGTCATATTTAATAGGTATATGATTCATTTCATGACCATAGTCCTTAAGTTGTTGTTTCATCCAAAGCATTTGAGTACAACAACATCCAGCTGCTACATATTCTGCTTCAGCAGTTGAGAGAGCAACTGAAACTTGTTTCTTGCTAAATCAAGAAACTAAGCATTCTCCAATGAAGTGACAAGTACCTGAAGTACTTTTCCTATCTAAAAGACTACCAGCATAGTTTGCATCTGAATATCCTATAATATAAAAAGATGAATTCTTAGGATACCATAAACCTAGATGAAAAGATCCATGCAAATATCTTAAAATTCTTTTTACTGCAATTAAATGAGATTCTTTGGGACATGATTGAAATCGTGCACACAAGCAAACACTATACATTATATCAGGTCTAGAAGTAATGAGATATAAAAGTGATCCGATCATACCTCTATAAAGCTTTTCATTAATGCTCTTACCCTTTTCATCTTTGTCCAATTTTGTTGATGTGCTCATAGGAGTCTTAGCATTCTTGCATCCTTCCATATCAAATTTCTTAATTAAATCTTTGGCATATTTGGATTGGTTGATGAATATGCCCTCATTGCTTGGATTTATTTGTAGACCAAGGAAATACTTAAGCTCTCCCATCATGCTCATTTCAAATTCTGTAGTCATACACTTAGCAAATTCTTGACAAAACAACTCATTAGTAGAACCAAATATTATATCATCAACATAAATTTGAACAATTAGTATATCATGCTTATGCTTTTTGATGAATAATGTAGTGTCAACATTTTTTATTAGTTATGTGGAACGGCGATCCGTAAATAAAAAAGTCCTTCTTATTTTAATAATTAATAGATTTATATGATCTGTTGATAAATGAATTCCAATTTGTTGACCATTACTTATCAAATCTTGTTCTAAAATCTCATTTGTTCTTGTAGTCCAAATAATCCCATACCATGACGTATCTGGAATAATAGTAATTAGTGAAAGAAAAATACTTGTACAAACTAAGGAAGTAACCCCGTTTCCAACAGTCCAAAGATTCAAATCTTTGTAATATTCTGAACCACTCATGAACATTGAACTTAGCCTCTCGTACCAAGCTCTTGGAGCTTGTTTTAAACCATACAAAGCTTTTGAAAGTTTAAAAACATGATTTGGCAAATCATAGCTTTCAAAACCTGGTGGTTGTTCTACATACACTTCTTCATCTATATAACCATTTAGAAATGCACTTTTCACATCCATTCGGAAAAGTTTGAAATTCATGTGACATGCATATGCTAAAAGCATTCTTATGGCTTCTAATCTAGCTACAGGTGGATAAGTTTCAAAATAATCTATACCTTCTTCCTTAGTCTACCCTTATTCCTGGTTATTAAACCTTGTTCATCTAATTTGTTTCTAAATACCCATTTGCTACCTAAAATTTGATGATCCTTGGGTCTAGGTACTAGGGTCCATACCTTACTTCTCTCAAATTGGTTGAGTTCTTCTTCATGGCAATTACCCAACTTTCATCATTAAGAGCCTCATCAATATTTTTAGGCTCAATTTGTGAAATAAAAGCTATGTTAGTGACTAGATGTTTGAAATGAGATCTAGTACTTACTCCCCTTGATAGATCGACAATTATTTGCTCTTTTGGATGATCTTTCATCATTCTCCAATTTTTTGGAAGTTCTTGATCATTTTGTTCTTGATTTTGAGGTAGAGAATAATTTTGCAGTAAATTTTCTTGATCATTTTCTTGTTTTTCATTTCCAATATCAAGTCTTTCCATATTACCTACAACATCATCAAGAGCACTACCTTTCACAAGATCAAGTCTACTAGATTCATTAAAAACAACATGCATGGATTCGTCAACCGTTAGTGATCTTTTATTAAATACTCTATATGCTTTGCTAGTTATAGAGTACCCTAAAAAGATACCTTCATCAGACTTAGAGGCAAATTTTCCAAGATTGTCCTTAGTATTCAATATAAAACACTTGCATCCAAATACTCTAAAGTAAGTATGATATCAAGGGCTTTCTTCCATTCCATAGCTCAAATGAGGTTTTGTTTAAAAGATGTCTTTTGAAAACTCGATTTGAAATATAACATGCAGTGTTTGTGGCTTCTGTCCAAAAATAAGTTAGTAATTCATATTCATTAAGCATTGTTCTAGCCATTTCAATTAAAGTTCGATTTTTCCTTTCAACTACCCCATTTTGTTGAGGTGTCCTAGGATATGAGAAATTATGTGAAATGTCATGTTCAAGACAAAAACTTTCAAAGTTTTCATTTTCAACTTCTTTCCTGTGATCACTTTTTATTGGAATAAAATAAAATTCATATTTACGGCGAGAGTAATTTGTTTTACTCATCTCATATTATCAACAATAATTTCACAATCAACGTGGAAGCTTTAATTATAGCCTATAACATCACATATATTAATACTTAAACATTACATTTAAAAAGTTAGTAAATATGCAAGTATTCAATCCCCAAATATAAATGATATGTTTTTATGCTTATGTGGAATGCAATGAGAGAAAGTGATGAGGCTCGGCCGGTGACCTTTGATCCATAACTTTTATATGCACCTCAATATGAACTACTAATCTTCTCTACCTGAAAAATGATGCAATTTGATGAGTTGCGACTCAGTGAGAATAACTGTCAAATGAGTTCTAAAGCACCAAGCATTTCATAATAGCAAATAACAAGTATAATTAATACATACTTTATACTCCATTTTGTCAGTCAATAACATATAAATATAGATAAAATCAAGCATTCAATAATTGCTCTTTACTTATGCTTATGCTTATTCATTTTATTTTGTTGTGACCAGGTTAAACGGACATTGTCCTGGGTTTCCATGTGAACATTTGCATTTGCAATTGCATTTGCTAGCTAGCTTGATCATTTGTTTCATTTGCACATTTGTTGGGCCATAGGCATTTTCTTTTGCTTTGCACATTTGTTGGGCCATATGCCTCTTCTTTTGCTTTGCAATGTCGATTAACTAGTCACAATGCCTTTTAAGTCATTATGCATATGCACTTATACTTACATATTCATCAACCATTGTATCTTATCACATATACCATACATATACCACATATATACCTCATATGTCAACACATATACCATACATATACCACATATATACTTCATATGCAACACATAAACCATACATAAACCACATATATACTTCATATGCAACACATATACCATACATATACCACATATATACCTCATATGTCAACACATATACCTTGCATATACTATACATATACCATGTATATATATCATATGTCAAACATATACCTCAAATATACCACAAGTACACAAACTTATATGTACCACAATGTCACAAATTATTCATCATCATATTTTCAAGGAAAAATCATCACAATCATATAAATCACATAGCAAGCAACATTCATATGCACTAAAGAATTCAATTGATAATTAGACTCACCTTTTTCCTTTGATTCCAACCCTTAACTTATTGTCTACCCCCTTCTTGTATATCTCCCATTTGTCTTGAGCCTAATATTGAAATATAATTGGTTAATTTATGACTAGAGAAACTTAATGTGGCTTAAACAAATTAATATACATTATTCATATCAATAATTAAAATTTTTCCTATGAGACAGTGTGACCTTATGGGACTGTTTTGACTGTAACTTTTTTTGTACTTGACCAATTAATCTGATTCGTATTCCTAATTAAAAGTAAGATATTTATATATAACATAATAGACTTTAAGACCAATTGGATCACTTTACAATATTTGGTGGAATTTCTAATCGTGTTCTGATTTCTGCTCTATTTTCTGCCATTAGGCAGTTTCAGGGTACTCATTTGGGTTGATCATAACTTATAATATATATGTCATCTGTTAATAAAACTTTACCAAAACTTATATGGGTTCATATGGAACATTGTTTATGTGTACAACTTGTATCAATTATGTTTCTAAGGTCTTCAAATTATAAGAAATATTTTACTGGTCCAGAATATAATTGACTTCCGGACCAGTATGACCTCCAAAGGCCATAACTTATTATTTACATAACATATTAAGCTGAAATTAGTACCACAATTTCGGTAAGACATATATCTATAACGTTTCTACTTTGATCATTTATAGAATCGATCTTGAAGAAGCTTAAAATAATTAAACAATTTTCAGGACCTGTACAGGACACTCAGTAGGCAGTTCAAATCATGGAACAGTCAAGGTTCCATTCACCATACCTCAAACATTACAAGCCCTATGAAGCTGAAATTTGGTATACAAATCCATAACACATATATCTACAACTTTTAGGTTTTGAGGTACTTCAAATATTGGTTTTAACATACCCAAAATGATCAAAACCTGTAGCTAACGTACTTAAGGTTCACATCCGCACCAGTTTCAGTACGAAGAGGATATCTCATTCTATACACCACATCTTGCAAAACTATTTACATATCCATAAATCCAAGACATAAAGGAACAACTAAACTATACTAGCTGCTGTGTCGCCAAGACTCTTTCAACTGTTCTAGTAGATGCTAGTAAACTGGGAAAGCTCACTAGATGTAAAGCTGAAACTGCAGCTTGATTGGGTCTCTCAATCCATCTTCAAATCGTCAACATTTATCAGCTTCTTTAGATACAATGCCCTCAACATACTTGCATAAATGTGTGAATTCCCCCTCATATTTTGTTACTGACATGTTCCCTTGTTTTAGCATCAAAAATTCTATCTTTTTGTCATCTATGTAGATAGGAGGAATATAATGCTCCTTGAATTTCTCTAGAAAGAATTTCCAGGTGCTTCTGAGCTTTGTGACTTTGACCACCACCAATCATAAGCATGCTCCTGCAGCAATGATACTGCATACTCATATTTCTACTCATCTTTGTAGTGCAATTGATCAAAAACCCTCTCAAATCACTATAACTAGAACTTTGCCTTAGAAGGATCATCTTATCTTTTCCCATGTAAGTCTGGTGCCCGTAACTTTCTCAGCCTCTCAAATTGTAATATCGATGGGGTTGGCTTTGTTGCTCTCTATAGCAATTCTATCATATCTTTCAAAAGCTCTGTCTGACTTGTGTTAGTAGTTGACCGCTTACGGAATGAGTTAGCACCAGATCTCGATGTTGCAGCTCGGCGATGACTTAGTTGCGATAAAGCTCTTGCCTCTCAGGGGTCATTACTCTCTGCTTCTTCTACTACTATCTATCATGATTCAAAAGTCATAACCTACCTATAACATAAAGATAACGACCCTAATCATTAAAGGAGCAACTCCAAAAATTCAAATGTTGGTACACTCAAGAAATAAACATTTTCAAAACTCACTTTTAAAACCCAAAACAGCCCAAACAGAGCTCTGATACCAAAATTCTGTCACACCCCCTTACCCAAACAACACGTGCCTAGATAAGGGAGTGCTACAATAATTTTTTCAAATCACTATTTTAGTAATTGCTAGAAAGCCATACAATGTTTTTTAAACTCTTAGCTCATAGATATACAATAAATAATATAAATTTTATTTACATAAGATAGTAATTATAAATATCAAGTTAATTCTTAATAACTATAAAAGTCAATTTACAATGCTGAAGGTATACAATATGAAAAGCAAAATATAAAAGGTCAAAAGCTTGTGACCTACTATTTCAAGATCAGCTGCTTTAATTAACTAAGATCACTACTTGCTTTATCTACAACCTTCATCTACCTTTCTATATCTACGCAGAAGGAAACTCCAACGCTAAGCTCTAGGCTTAGTGGTGCATATAATTAAGGCAATAAACTATTTCATATAACATGCATTGTCATTTATCAATTTATGCCCACCTATCTTTTATGCAAATATATATCACATAGTATTCAAGCATACATAAACGTCAAATTATATTACATATCTCATGTTTGTTTTAGGCTATCAAATCATCATTATTATCCATTTCACAATTCCTAATTCTTTTTTTTTTCAATCTCTTATTTATATAATCTCTTATTTATAGTTATAGCCCACAACTCAGGATTTCCTTTTTAATTTCAAACTCTTTTTTATAACCATATCACCTTTATATCCCCCCTAACACCTGATGGAAAATATGATGTGCGCATACAATTTCCATTTCCGGCTTCAATAATAATGTCATTACTAGTTTCATAATAGTGCCATTACCGGCTTCATAATTCATACCTTTAATGGATTTCATCATACTCCCCTCCTACTTGTCATGTCAAACTATCCTAAGTCTAGTTCTAATTAGGTGTTCTAGGGCTTACTCATTGTCATTAAAATTCATATTTATTAAATTCACCCATTTCATGCATATAAAGGTTCAATTAATCACCTTATCACAAACATATCAACAAATCTTTTTTTTACTCGATAAATAATATATTTTCATTTATTTATCTAAATACTTCATCAGTTAACAATATTCATAATTATTAAAAATAGAGCATTCACGACCATGATTACTCATTCATGCCCGTGATTTAGTTCACGCTAGTGATTCAGAGTTGTGGATGCTTATGGAATGAATCGTGATATTTCCACACATAAGTCACAACCATGATACACTTCAATCACACCCACGAACTAGCAAGTTCATGCCCGTGACCCATGAGTCATGCCCATGACTATCTATGGGAAACTTGCATATTCACTTCCTTATTCATTTATAGTTACACCAAATCATACCAAAATACAAACTCATGCATTTCTGAGGTCCTTACTCAACATATCATGTTCTAATACATAAAAATGCCTTAATCATAACTCAATTCTCTAACATACATCACTTAACTCACATATCACAAAATCTCATTCTTTACATCTAACCTATGGTTTCATGCCACAACCATCATAAATGCAATTCAATCAACAATTATCATGTTAAACATGCATTATTTCAAACAAAGATAGACTATTGCCTTAAATTATGCACAAACCTGTATTTTTCTCCTTCACTCTTCTAGGTAGCTTTATCTTTGCCTTTACTCCCTTGAGCTTGTTCCTTATCACTTGGAGCTCCTAAAACACACAAAATCATCATCAAAACCTTACCTTATCAAAACTCTTATGAGACTCTAAACTCTCTCTTTACATAATCAAGCTCTAAACGAACTCAAAACCCCAACTTCCTTAAGAAAAGATGAAAGAGAAAAAGAAAACCTTCTTGCCTTAACACTTTTCTTTACTTTATCACAACCTTGGAGATTTCTCTCTCCATAATACTTGTGTGTTCTTCCTCCTTCTTGCTCTTCCAGACTTATTTAAGACTTGTAGATCATGAAAATCTCTTTGTCTTATTCTTTTCCCTCTCTTCCCTTCCTCTCTCTCTCTAGAACTCAAGGTTGGCTATGAAGGATTGTGAGAGTGCTAGGGTGGAGACTAGTTATGGGGCAGGAAAAAAAAGAAGTAGAAATGAAATAAGAAGAAGAAAAGAAAGAAATAAGAATAGAAATAAAATCTTTATCTGGGACCCATAAATTTGACCATATCACCTTTATTAAAAATATATTAATCTTATTCCATCATGCTATAGTGCTATGGCCGGCCAACCAATTTTAAATATCCAAATTTAATAATTTAATTAGCAAATAATCTCCTTAATCCTCCAAATTTTGGTAAATTGCAATTTGATGCCAAAACTTATCAAAATTTGCAATTTAGTCATTTACCATAAATCAAATTCTTTAAGCTTTCTAAAAACTTCATTAGGCATGTATCATAATTATTAATCATTATCTTGATTAATTTTGGTCAAAATCTGAATTTAGACTCTGATCGGTCAAATGCATCAACTTTGCAACACATGCAACTCGGTGCCTAAGTTAGCGGATATGACATGTATGGGAAGGTTACTATTTATTCTAGATTCATTCATGGCTTGGAACAAGATGGGAGTCACATACGTGAAGTTGAATCACTAGCGTGAATCATTTGTCACAGTAGTGAAACAACTTCAAGACAATTCATGGGTTGCGGATAATTATTCACGATTTTGAAGCAATTTTTGTCACGGACATGAAAAGGTAAGTCATGGTAGTGAATGCCCTATTTTGAACAAAAAGTTTATTTTTAAAACATTTAATGATAAATCAAAAATTAGAGGTTGATACAATAAGATACATGTTTAAGTACATGAATTGAATGGAAACAATATGAAATAAGAGGAACTGGTAGATATAGAACATGAATAAATTGAGATGGTTAGAAACCTTGAATGTGATATCATAAGTACGAGGCATGAGTATATGTAAAACTATGGCATAATAGTATAGAAGGAAACAATATGAATGATATGTAATCTTAATGTTATGGCTGATGATGTCATGAAATGTTGTGTATATAGATATTATGGATTATGTAATATGTTTGTAAAATAATTACCACAAAGAATGCATGAAATTATGTAATTCATGAAAATTAAGATGATGAAATGTGATGATGGTTATGATATAAGATGTGAAATAAGCTTTGAAATAGATAAGTCTATTGTTATAACCTAAGACTCGAGTTAGTGTAACATCCAGTGATTTAGGCCCCGATTACGTGTGACCGTAGTGAGACGCACAGGTTCAATCGGAGTCTAAATTTGAACCCATAAAAAAATGACTAATAATAAGGGAAAATAATTAAGGGTATTATTATTTGGAAATTAAAAATATTAGTGCTACAATTAGAAAAAAATAAAATTTGTCTATGGACAAAATTGGTATTATGACAATTGTTGGGGGAAAAAGTGTGAATATGGAGGAAGATGTGGCAAATAAGGAATTTTTTAAAGTTTAAAATTTAATTAAAATTAATTTTTATTTTGGACCAATGATGAATATCTTAATGTAGTCATGGAACCACCAAATACTCACCTTTAAAAAAAAGATAAATATCTTCATTTTCTCTACCAATTAAAAACCAACTTCCCTCATCTTCTCTCCTCTCTTTTTCGTCCCACCATAAACCCAAAACCTCCATTTTTACTTCAGCCAAAACATGAAAAAGAGAGAAAAAAAAATGAGTTTTGAGAAAGGAAAAATCAAGAAAATTAAAGAGTTCTTGCCAAAAGTAGAGTAAAGAAACAAGAAAGGAAGAAAAAAGAAGAGAAATAAAAGAGAAAACTTGAGGAGAAATTCGGCCAGCTTTGGAAAGATCTTAAGGTGAGTTTATTCTTTTTAAATTCAACCTCTTTCCTTCTATTTGAGACCCATAATGATGATAGATGTGATTAGGTTTGGTAGATTGAGCTTATGTTGCAAGATTGAACTTAGAAAATTAAGTTTGTGATTAGTTGATGAAAGTTGTAGTTAGACTTTGAATTGATGATATTTGATGTTAATTAATTATTTTATGAATTAAACACTAGAGAAAAATGATGTTAAAGGATGAATGAGGAGCTGCCATAGTTAGAGGAATTTAGGGGAAATTGAAATTAACATAGAAACACCACAATTGGTGATAAATTAAGTTTGAATTGAGTGTTGAATTGAAGAAAATCAATTGGGAACTAGGATATCATTTTTGAGCAGCCATGACATTTTAAGAGGGAAATTTAACCTCAGTACATTTTGGCCACATTAAGGTGTAAAACATATTAGGAGCATTAGAATATTATGTAGACTTGAAAAGCATTGAAAATGGATGTAGGAATTGAGATATGGTATGGTTGTGTAGGAAAAATCAATGAACAAGTGAGAGACCCTCAAGAGCGTGACAAAGGCAAGGAGAAAGCTAGCTAATAAAGGAAGAAAAAGAAGAATTAAGGGAAGAGCCAAGGTTGATTAGCTATGTGCTTCACTGATAAAAATCTTACATTTTGTTAATATGTATGGAATTATATATTAAGGTTTGATATGTTTGTGTTTGTGATATGTTATGTGATTTGTTGTGGCTTTTGATATTTTATATGGCAATGGAATTAGATGTTGCGAAAGAATTGAGATATATGAATGTAGTTGTAATTATGGAAATTTTAGTATCAAAATGAATACTAATGATGAATGTGGTTGAAATGTGAATTGATGCCAATTGATGACTCGGGTACAAAATTCCAGGAACAACCCTGACTATTTTGATGATAACTTGAGTTATGGAACTCCTTGTTATATTTTCTTTATTGAAAATGAAATCTAAGACATAGAGCTTTAATTTTTATTTAGACCATAAAATCTAATTATGTCTAGATTTGCCCAGAAAAATGCATGAAGTTCAAACCTAAAATCTGTCTAGAAAATTCTGGGCAGAAATGTTTGTGATGATGCAGTATTTAATTGATATGATAGAAAACTGAGATTTGAGTGATTTTTGATGCATTTGAAATCTAAGACAATAAGATAAAAATTATTAAAATACCAAAACGCCCAATTCGAATTATAAATGGGCTAAAAATGAAGCTCAAAATAGGTCTGAAATATTTCATAGATAAAAACATGAAATATTGGGCTTTTGCATGTGTTGTGGTAATTATATGTAATAATTAATGTGAATATTTACTTTAATGATAATTATAAATGTTTAAGAAATTATTTATGTATGAGATTTTAGTGCAATAATAATGGAAAAAAAGAAGAAAATTAAATAAGCATAATTATGATAATTGAATAATATTGTCATTTTTGGAAAATATTGTGAATTAATATAAAAATAGTTAAGTCTTATGACACCTAATCTAGAACTAGAATAGAGAATAGTTTGGCATGTCAATTAGGAGATTTTAGGTACTTGGTGCCAAATCTAAACACCGGTAATGGCAAATTTATAAATGTGCTCAGCGCAAAATCATTAAGCCGGTAATGGCAAAATCATTAAGCCGGTAATGACATTATTATAAAGGCGTTCGGTGCAATATTATGAAAGCAAGAAATGGCAACCCCATAATTCCTATTAGTTAGTTCGGTTATAGGTGTTATGGGCACAATAAAAGAAAAATGAAAAATAAGAATAATGTTAAAGTATGTCATTTTGCTAATGTTATATAAATTAAATTTGTTCACTATTACTTGTTGAATGAAATTTATTTGATTTTATATAATTCTTTATTTTATGCCTTATTTATTAAATGTTTAGTTAGTATAAAAGAAAATATATGTAAAATTTTTATCATTGAAGCACCACTAAGCTAGTAGCTTAACGCGGGTGGTTTCCTCTCGCACAGGTTAGAAGGTAGCTGTAGGAATTAGAACTGTCAGAACAAGAAGAGTACCCAGAGGAAAGCAGTTAGAAACTTTGGTTTTCTTTTCGGTATATTTTGTTAAAAACTTTGTAAAGTAATTCTTGTAATAATATTTCATATAATGTGTATTAAAGATGTGAATTACAATGTAAAAGAACATAGTTGGGATTTAAATTAATTTATTTTATACATAAACAAATTTTTGAGTATTTATGCTTGTAATAATTTTTATTTCAGTATCTGCAATATTTTCATAAAAAGAAAAATCTCTTCACTTCATTAATTTTATAAAACAGTAAGACGGGTAATGCTCACTTACCTTGCTAAACTATAGTGGGGTAAGGGGGTGTTACAATTTTTGGTATCAGAGCTATAGATTTTAACGATTTGTATTTAGTGGATATGGGAAGATAAGTGCATGTTTTTAGTATTTGCATTATTTTAAGCTGTTATATTCTAATAAGATTCTTTTGAAAATATAGGTTTTAATGGACATGGAATCAAGGGGAAGTCACGAAGAATAGGAGGTTGATAATATAGCTAATTTAGCTACTCATAGACAGTCAGCGTCAATTAGAGCTTCAGAGCCCAGTGTGATAGCTCCACAACATATTGAAGAACAAATTGATCCGGGTCAGGTACCCCTTATGCAATAGATGGCTACCTCGTTACAGTAGATAGCACAAGTTGTGCCACCACCAGCTCAACCAGCTCCCCCAACTCAACCGAAACCCCAGATTGATAAATTAAGAAAATATGGGGCTACGGATTTTATACCCAGCCGCAGCATAATTTTGGTTGGAAAAGACAAAGCGGGTTTTTGAGAAGCTACAATGTCTATAGGAGTACAAGGTTAGATATGTAGTATCCCTCCTTCAGGAGCATGCCTATGACTGGTAGAAGTTGGTGTTAGCGAAACCTCAGACTCCGAACCCTCAGACATGGGATTTCTTTGTGGCAAAGTTTAAAAAGAAATATGTGCCAAGAATTTATGTAGATGAGAAAAAGCAAGAATTTCTAAATTTGAAGCAGAGGGGTATGACTGTAGCTGAGTATGAGATGGAGTTCACTAGGCTGAGCAAGTATGCAACAAGGATTATTGGAGATGAAGCTGACAAATGTCGTAGATTTGAAGATGGCCTCGATGAAGAGATTCGATATTTAGTGGCTTCCCACCAGCATATAGATTTTGCTACGCTAGTCTTTTGCCATTAGTGTTGAAAGGAGGAAAAATCTGAAGACAGAAGAGTTCTCCAAGAAATCAACAACTAGTGTGGCCCAGACATCGGGTAGGAAAGGACGGATAGTACCTAAACCATTTCATTCATGAGCGGCTGGGCAGACATTTTTTGGTAAGTGGGATCAGCATTTTAGACCCGCAGCATCATCTGCTAGTTCACCAACATCATTTCCTAAAAGACCAGCTCCGGCTATGTTTCAACATTGTGGTAAATCTCAAATAAACGAGTGTTGGTGGTTAACTGGGGCATGTTTGAGATATGGAGCTACTGACCATATGAAGAGAGATTGTCCCAAACTTAGTACAGGCAGTATGGCACCAGCATAGACTATGGCACCAGTACAGAGCCTTGGTAGAGGTCGAGGACAGTTTAGAGGTGGTCGTACTGAATAGAGTCAGAGGGTATCTGAGACAGTTAATAGACCTGGAGGTAGTAGAGCTCTAGCTCAGGCATATGTGATGAGAGCCCGTGAGGACCAGGATGCACCAAACATCATAGTTGGTAAATTATTTTTATTTGATTTTGATTTACATGCATTGATAGATCCTGGTTCCACGCATTCATACATAAGCACAACTGCACTTAAACAAGGGAACATGATACCTGAGACCTTAGCATATGAGATAGTTGTGACCAATCCGTTGGGACATAATGTGAAAGTGAATCAGATTTATAAAAATAGTTTAATAATAATTCAGGGTAGAGAATTTCCAGCAGACTTAATAGAATTACCTTTACATGAATTCGATGCTATTCTAGGTATGGATTGGTTGATAAAGCATGGAGCTATAGTCGACTGCCGATCTAGAAAAGTCGTACTTCAAATTCCCAGGCAGGATGACACTATCATTCATGGTGAAGATCAAACATGTTTGACCAGTGTTATTTCTGCATTAAAAGATCGGAAATACATTAGGAAAGGATGTGAGACATACTTGGCCCATGTGATAGATACTAGGAAGGGGAGCCTGGAACGCAAGGACATCCCCAAAGTGTGTGAGTTCCCAGATGTATTTCCTGAAGATTTGTCGGGGTTACCACTAGATAGGGAGATAAAGTTTTCTATTGATGTAATTCCTGGTGCAACCCCTATATCAATTACTCCTTATAGAATGACACCTGCAGAATTGAGAGAGCTGAAGGTTCAATTGCAGGAATTGCTAGACAAGGGGTTCATAATATGTCACCATGGGGTGCTCTGGTGTTATTTATGAAAAAGAAGGATGGCACCCTAACAATTGAAGGAATCCATGTTGATCCTAACAAAATAAAAGCCATTCTAAGTTGGAAGTCGCCTTGCAATATAACAAAAGTCTAGAGTTTCCTTGGATTAGCTGGCTACTACAGAAGATTTGAGAAGGGATTTTCAAGCATAGCTGCACCAATTACTAAGTTGCTCATAAAAGAAATTACGTTTGAGTGAACAGATCGGTGTTAGGCAAGTTTTGAGAAACTAAAAGTCATGGTTACCGAAGCACTTGTTTTGACCCAACTCACGCTAGGGAAAGATTTTGTGATATACAGTGATGCCTCTCATAATGGGCTAGGTTGTGTATTAATCCAAGAGGGTGAAGTAGTTGCTTATGCATCTAAGCAATTGAAGTCTCATGAACTAAATTATCCTACACATGATTTGGAGTTGGCAGCAATAGTGTTTGATTTAAAAATATGGCGGCATTATTTGTATGGCAAGCGGTGCTACATATACATAGATCATAAGAGCCTCAAATATTTGCCCACATAAAAGGAGTTGAACTTAAGGCAAAGACGTTGGTTGAAGTTAATCAAGGATTATAATTGTATTATTCATTATCAGTCAGGCAAAGCCAATGTAGTAGCGGATGCCTTAAGTAGAAAAACACTGGTAGGTATAGTTTAAAATTTCCTCAATTATAATATAATATATATAAATTAATAGTAAATTAAAAATTAGACTCATAATTTATTTTGACAGAGTTCGGGTCCAACCTACTTTAAGGCAACAAGTGAGAGAAGCTCAGAAGCAAGATCCGAAATTGATGATAATTGCTGAGGCAGTGAAAAAGGGGGAGAGACCTAAATTTAAAGTTGAAGATGATGGAAGCATAAGTTTCAAAGGAAGATTGTGCATGCCAAATGACAGCGAATTAGAGCAAATAATTCAAAATGAGGCATATAATACAACTTATTCCCTGCATCCAGGAAGCAATAAAATGTATCAAGATCTGAAGACTCATTATTGGTGGCAAGGAATGAAGAAGGATATCGTGGAATACACTACAAGATGCTTCACATGCCAACAAGTGAAAACAGAACACCAAGTACCATATGGATTGTTGCAGCCTATTACTATCCCAGAATGGAAGTGGGAAATGATTACAATGGATTTTTTATCTGGTTTGCCTTTGACGCAAAAGAAACATGATGCAGTATGGGTAATTGTTGACAGACTTACCAAATCAGCTCACTTTCTGCTAGTGCAGATGGATTATTCATTGAGTCAGTTAGCAGAATTATATGTCAATGAGATATTTTGACTGCATGGGGTGCCAGTATCTATTATTTTTGATCGAGATCCACGGTTCACATCAAAATTTTGGAAAAATCTACAGCAAACATTGGGGACTCAACTTACTTTTAGTACAGCATTTCACCCACAAACAAATGGGCAATCCGAACGAGTTATTCAATTGCTGGAAGATATGCTTAGAAGTTGTGTAATTGACTTTGAGGGTAGCTAGGATAAGTACCTATCATTGATTGAATTTGCATATAACAATAGCTATCAAACTAGTCTCAGCATGGCACCATGCGAAGTTTTGTATGGAAGGAGATGTAGGACACCATTGTGCTGGACAGAACTTGGTGAAAAGAAGTTAATGGGGCCAGAATTAGTTCAGTAAACAGAAGAGAAGGTAAAATTAATCCAAGATCGGTTAAAAGATGCAACTGATCGACAAAGTTCTTTTGCTCATTTGAAGAGGAAAGACATTGAATATTCCATCGGAGACAAGGTATTTTTGAAAGTTTCACCTTGGAAGAAAGTACTTCACTTTGGTAAAAAGGGGAAACTGAGTCCTAGATTTATTGGACCATACAAAATACTTGAATGTGTGGGTCCAGTGGCTTACAGGTTAGCCTTACCCCCAGAATTGGATAAGATCCACAATGTGTTTCATGTCTCAATGTTAAAGAGATATAAATCGGATCCAACACATGTAATACCTATGGAATCAATAGAGGTACAACCAGACCTGACCTATGTAGAAGAGCTGGTGAAAATCATACCTCGAGAAGTCAAAGAACTATGGAATAAGAAGGTACCATTGGTAAAGGTCCTATGGTGCAATCATGCAGTAGAATAAACCACCTGGGAGAGTGAAGAAATGATGATAACTCAGTATCCTTAGCTATTCGGCTCTAGCTAAGTAGGTAAATTTTGAGGATGAAATTTTCGTAAGGGGAAGAGAATTGTAACATTCAGTGATTTAAGCCCCGATTACACGTGACCGTAGTGAGGCGCGCAGGTACAATCGGAGTCTAAATTTGAACCCATACATAAATGACTAATAATAAGGGAAACTAATTAAGGTTATTATTATTTGGAAATTAAAAAATTAGTGCAAGAATTAGAAAAAAATAAATTTTTCCTATGGACAAAATTGGTATTATGACAATTGTTGGGGGAAAAGTGTGAATATGGAGGAAGATGTGGCAAATAAAGAATTTCTTAAAGTTTAAAATTTAATCAAAATTAATTTTTATTTTGGACCAATGGATGAAGAGCTTAATGTAGTCATGGAACCACCAAATACTCACTTTAAAAAAAAGATAAATATCTTCATTTTCTCCACCAATTAAAAACCAACTTCCCTCATCTTCTCTCCTCTCTTTGTCGTCCCGCCATAGCCCCAAAACCTCCATTTTTGCTTCAGCCATAACTTGAAAAAGAGAGAAAAAAATGAGTTTTAGGAAAGGAAAAAAACAAGAAAATTAAAGAGTTCTTGCCAAAAGTAAAGTAAAGAAACAAGAAAGGAAGAAGAAAAAAGAGAAATAAAAGAGAAAAATTGAGGGAACATTCGGCCAGCTTTGGAAAGATCTTAAGGTGAGTTTATTCTTCTTAAATTCAACCTTTTTCCTTCTATTTGAGACCCATAATGATGATAGATGTGATTAGGTTTGGTAGATTGAGCTTATGTTGCAAGATTGAACTTAGAAAATTAAGTTTGTGATTAGTTGATGAAAGTTGTAGTTAGACTTTGAATTGATGATATTTGATATTAATTAATTGTTTTATGACTTAAAAACTAGAGAAAAATGATGTTAAGGGATGAATGAGGGGCTGCCATAGTTAAAGGAATTTAGGGTAAATTGAAATTAACATAGAAACACCACAATTGGTGGTAGGTTAAGTGTGAATTGAGTGTTGAATTGAAGAAAATCAATTGGGAACTAGGATATAGTTTTTGGACAGCCATGACATATTAAGAGGAAAGTTTAACCTTAGTACATTTTGGCTAAATTAAGGTGTAAAACATATTAGGAGCATTAGAATATTATGTATACATGAAAAGCATTGAAAATGGATGTAGGAATTGAGATATGGTATGGTTTTGTAAGAAAACTCAATGAACAAGTGAGAGACCCTCAAGAGGGTGACAAAGGCAAGGAGAAAGCTAGCTAATAAAGGAAGAAAAAGAAGGATTAAGGGAAGAGCCAAGGCTGATTAGGTATGTGCTTCACTGATAAAAATCTTACATTTTGTTAATATGTATGGAATTATATATTAAGGTTTGATATGTTTGTGTTTGTGATATGTTATGTGATTTGTTGTGGATTTTGATATGTTTTGATAGAAAACTGGAATTTGAGTTATTTTTGATGCATTTGAAAAATAAAGATAATAAGATAAAAATTATTAGAAGACCAGAACTCCCAATTCAACTTATAAATGGGCTAAAAAAGAAGCCCAAAAACATGTCTCAAATCTTCCATAAGTAAAAACATGAAATATTGGGCTTTTCATGTGATATGATAATTATATGTAATAATTAATGTGAATATTTACTTTAATGATAATTATAAATGTTTAACAAATTATTTATGTATGAGATTTTAGTGCAATAATAATGGGAATAAAAAACAAAAATAAATAAGCATAATTATGATAATTGAATAATATTGTCATTTTTGTAAATTATTGTGAATTAATATGAAAATAGTTAACCCCTATGAAACCTAATCTAGAACTAGAATAGAGAATAGTTTGGCATGTCAATCAGGGGATTTTAGACACTTGGTGCCAAATATAAACACCGGTAATGACAAATTTATAAATGCGCTCGGCGCAAAATTATTAAGCCAGTAATGGCATTATTATAAAGGCATGCAGCGCAATATTATGTAAGCCGGAAATGGCAGCACCATTATTCCTATTAGTTAGTTCGGTTATAGGTGTTATGGGCACAATAAAAGAACAAAGAAAAATAATAATAATGTTAAAGTATGTCATTTTGTTAATGTTATATGAATTAAATTTGTTAACTATTACATTCGTTAACAAAACAGCTAGAAGAAGAAGGGTAGTCGTAAAAATTAGAACTGTTAGAAGAAGAAGGGTACCCGGAGGAAAGAAGCTAGAAGCTTTGGTTTTCTTTTTGGTATATTTTGTTAAAAAATTTGTAAATTAAATTCTCATTTTTATTTCATATAATGTGTATTAAAGATGTGAATTACAATATAAAAGAACATAGTTGGGATTTAAATTAATATATTTTATACATAAATAAAATTTTAAGTATTTATGCTTGTAATAATTTTTATTTTAGTGTCTGCAATATTTTCGTAAAAATAAATCTTTTCACTTCATTAATTTTGTAAAACAGTAAGACGAGTAATGCTCACTTACCTTGCTGAACTACAGTGGGGTAAGGGAGTGTTACAGTTACGATACAGTATCATAAAATATGAGTTATATACTCAGTCAGGGTGGCCTAAGCTTTGGGATCACTCTTAACTTAAGAATCTTGGTTGAGCATATACAAATAGAATACAATGTGGTTTTAGCTCTATGAGTGCCTTTGGTCCAGTAATGCTTACATATTGATACAAAACTCAATCAAATGTGAAGGTTGCTGAAGCTCTAGGAGCACCTTTGACTTGAGAAGCTTGGATTAGCATATATAGATAGTGGACATGACGGCTTAAGCTATGAGAGTGCCCCTGATCTATAACTCATATCCATTCTAGTCCAGTTTAGATTAATATGGATAAACTAGTTAAATCTATGTTAAATGATAATTTCATTGGAAATATTGAATTATAATTACTCTCATACTTAATAATGTAAGTAATTGAAGTACAAATAAAAGAGAAATAATGATAAGGAATAAGTCATCGATAGCTCCCTGTACTTGTCCAATTTTGCCATTTTTCCCCCTGACTATTTTTTATTCACTTTGCCCCTTATAGTTCATTTTTAGTCCACTTTATCCTTTAAAATAAAAAACTCTTACATACTCTGCCACCATATGATGATATGGCATGTCAAAAAAAGTATATCAATGTGTGAAATACACATATCGATCAAGGGGCATATTATGACAAAATTTGAATTTGTAAGAGGCAAAGTGGACCAAAAATGAAGTATAAAGGGCAAAATGGACCAAAAACTTATCAAATGGGCAAAATGGCAAAAAAG
The DNA here is from genome assembly GCA_023653625.1 of Triadica sebifera. Taxonomy (NCBI): domain Eukaryota; kingdom Viridiplantae; phylum Streptophyta; class Magnoliopsida; order Malpighiales; family Euphorbiaceae; genus Triadica; species Triadica sebifera. The sequence goes on along the minus strand of CM042898.1, from coordinate 8,096,645 downwards.
AACAAATACAGGAGCCTATAGATGACTATAATAATAATAATAATAATAATAATAATAATAATAATAATAATAATAATAATAACAATTTTCTTGAATATTGACAATTGTTCATGAATTTTAATATGTGGATATATATATATATATAGGTTGAAAATAGTGTAATTCGGAGGTATAAGGGAAGTAGGTGGAACAAATAATACAGTTGAGTAATATTACTATATGATGATATCATAGGTAATACGTTGAGGAAGTGAATAGTAAATGTTGCATAGAAATATAAAATAATTAGAAAAAATAAGATTGGTATGTAGTAATGTATGATATCTAGATGGGATAAGAAACATGTAATTATAATTTAGTATAATAACAATATATTATAACTTTAAGCTAAGATAAGTGGGATTAATAGATATAGATTAATATGGTAAAAGATATCATATTGATTAAAGCAGTCACATGTGCATGCTAGGTAAATATTGACAGAGGCATAAATGGCTAGATTAGCTGCATATTTTATAGATATCAGAAAATGCATGCTTTATGCATAGACTATAGCCTATTGCCTCTTTGCATGCACTACTAAGCATTTATGATTGGGTGGGAGATGTTTATTTCTCTTGCACAGGGATAAAAACAATATCAAGATCTAAAGAGTAGATAGTAGATAAAATAAAAGATAATAGAAGTCCAAGTCAGTGAGGCAGCCAAAAATCCCTAAATGTAGATGATTATTCTATTTACATATTTGGTTTTTAAAATTTGTATTTCTTTGTATGTTTGTGTATATATATATGGAAGAGTTTTCAATTGTTACGACTTTATGTATAATTTTCATATACCTTAGTATTAAATAACTTTAACTACTCATAATTATTGTAGAATTAATTAGGATCATTAGATTTTTTTATAACACCCACCTTGACAGAATGACACCCCATTATACAAGCGGATGTCACATGACTATATCCATATAAACATGTTCCGATTAAAAACGTTTTCCTTTCTTACTCATTGTATCTGTATAACATGCATAATTGAAATATCATATACCATATTCTGTATCTAAAAATAAAATCCAAAACTATATCTGAAAAATTATTTGCTTTGGGCAACAATAGCCCCTTATTTCAAAATCCAACCTTATTTAAAAATAAATCAATTCAATTATATGTCCTAATTTATTAAAAATATAAAAAAAATATTTGTCTATATTCTATGTCATTATAAATAACAAATGAAAATTGACCCAACACAACGCGTCAACTCTGACTGCACTGATGGGCTTGGACTCCTCCTTTTGTCAACTCAACTATCTAATGAATGAAAACATATATGCAAAAAAATCTACAAGTTAAGCTATTGAAAACTTAGTAGTACATATAATCATAAAAATTTTAACATACAATCACACTTTTTTTATATAGTTTATTTAGATATATTGTCTACATAGGTAAAGTATCCAATATGCCATCATATATCCATGTCTCATACATACTTATACTACTGAATTAAAGTGCAAACATGTCATATTGCATATAGAAAACTCTATCAAATCATATCGGAGTATTAGTCACAATATAATAATGCCATATTCCATTTCATGATTTCATAAAGTCTAGTTACTAATTTTTGTTATTCCTTCATAGAATATAATTATATATGATTTCCATGTTTCTCATTTATTTTCGATATTACTATCTTAAATAATTCACTACCCAATACTTTAGATCCAAACTATCTAGATATAGGTTATGAAATAAGAGTGCTCTTACCCGAGCTTAAGCCACCAAGCTTGCTAATTGTATCTTCCTGTATAGTGTTCAATCAAGCTTTTCAAGTCGAGTGCTTTAACTCGAGTTTAAGCTACCTTGTCCCTAAAATATAAAATTTGATTACTAGATATTCTATGATACCGTTAAGATGCATATGTTATCATGATCTTAAGCAAATGCATGTTCCCATGGACCTATCCCTGCTCTAGTACCAAAAATGTAATATCATACCCTATAAACTTATCCCTGTGTCAAATAATCACACATGGCATACAAATAAGACATAAGATCTTGTTAACATTGATAGTAAATGTTTTTTTCATCATATCATCTAATATCACTTAATGAATCAGTAAATCAACATTGAAGTTTTCACCGCAACATAATTTATCAAATATATTAAGACTTAAACTTTACATATGAAAGATTATGAGTTGCACTCATTTATACATTTTAAAACCAATCTTGATTAACTATACATGTACATTCATATAAGTCCAAAATGTAGATGTCATGATCTCATGTTCGTGTGGAATGCAAGGAGATAGAGTGGTAAGGCTTAACCGGTGACCTTTGATCCTTGTCTTCTATATGCCAATCAAAATGAGCTATCAATTTTCTTTACCTCAAAGATGATGCAAATTGATGAGTTGCATCTCAGTAAGAGTAATCATCAAATAAGCTCTGAAGTACCAAGCAACTCATAGTAACATATCACAAATCCAATGCATATCAGATATTCCATTTCATTCATCAGTATCATATAGTTACTAATAAAATTAAAGCATGTGATCACTGTTCTTTGCTTGTGAACATTTTCCATATAAACATTTGCATTTGCTGGCTAGCTTGATCATTTGTTTTGTTTGCACATTTGTTAGGTCATAGGCCTCTTCTTTTGCCTTGAATGTTAATTAACTAGTCACAATGCCTTTTTAAGTCCTTATGCATATGCATTTATAACTAAGCATCCATCGACCATTATATCTTTATCACCTATACCATTCATATACCACATTTATACCTCATCTTCCACACATATATCTCAAATATACTATACATATACCATGTATACATCATATATGCCACACATATACTTCAAATATACCATACATATACCACTTATATATACCACATATATCACAATTATCCATTATCTCATTATCACAGTCAATCATAACAATCATATAATCATATAATCATAAGACAATTCACATTTCACATAGCAAGAGATGTCAATGTGCATAAAAGAAATCATTTGACAATTAAACTCACCTTTCTTCATTGATTCCAACTCTTAACTTATTGTTTATCCCCTCCTTGTGGGTCTCTAATTTATTCTGAGCCTAAGATGGAAATATAATCGATTAATTTGTGACTAGAGAAACTTATTATGGCTTAAACAAATTAATGTGCATAGTTCATATACATAGGGATTTTCCTATGAGGCAGTGTGACCTTATAGGAATGATTAGCCCATAACTTTTCCTATACCTGACCAATTAATCTAATTATTACTTCTAATTAAATTTAACATATAATTACATAACATATTCAAATTTCAAAGAAATTGGAGTATTGTAAAATTTATGATGAAATTTATAATTGTGTTATATTTTCTGCCCTTAGCAGTTTTAGGGTATTAACTTTGATCCTTCATATCTTACAATCTGCAAATCAAATTATAATAAAAATTGGTAGGCACTTATATATGTTATAATGTAACATTTTTTTTATATTTAAAACTTTTATCAATTATATCTCTAAGGTCCTCAAATTATAAGAAATATTTCACTGGTCCATAGTAGAGTTGACTTCCATACCAGTATGACTTGTGAAGGTTATATCTTACTCTATACATAATATTTAAGGTGAAATTTTTACCAAAGTCTAGGTAAGATATAAAATTTAATGTTTTTACAAATTATAAATTCCATCTAGAAGGAGTTTCAATTGACCAAACAATCTGCTGGACCTACCCAGGGCACTAAACAAGTAGCTCAAACTATGGAATAGTCATAGTTACATTCACCATACACTAGTACAAAAATATCTTTAAACGAAGATTATATGTGTCTGTTTTAAAAATACCAGACGCATAAAATAGAGGCGGTGGAATTTTTGTAAATATATGATAAAATTACAAAGCATATGTGTCTGTTAATATAAACGACAGACATATAAAATTCAACTTGTATTTTATGTGTCTATCTTAATAAACAACAAACACATATGATATACTTTTAGTGTCTATCTTAACAAACAATAGACACCTATTGTTTATTAATAAACAATAATTTTTTTGAATTAATTATTGAAAAATATTTTTATTGGTATATACGTCTATTAATATAAATGACAGACATGTAAAATTTAACTTGTACTTTAGGTGTCTGGCATTAATAAGAGCAGACACATATATCTTTTACTTTAGGTGTCTGTCGTTAAAAAGGACAGAAGCGTAATATCTCTACACTCATATGCGTCTGGCATTAATAAAAACAGACACATATACCTTTTACTTTAGGTGTCTGTTGTTAAAAAGGATAGAAGCGTAATATCTCTGCACTCATATGCGTCTGGCATTAATAAAAGTAGACACATATTAGTGTACAATAGGTGTCTGTCACGAGTAATGACAGACACCTATAGTTCATTTTTTAAAACCAAAAAACATGGTTTCTCTTTGTGCTCTTTTATTTGAAACCCAACTATATATATCTATTTCTTTTACTTTAGAGCTTGAAACCTAGTTGCATGCGCCAACCATCTCCTTCTTGAGCTCTCAACATAAAGTTGACTTGTAATACCTTCATCACATTTTGGACCTGTCTTAGTGGCGACGATAATGACAAGAGCTATATTGTTCGTTGGTGGCCATAGATACGCATGGAAAAGGTATTTTGTTTTTCTCTTTAGTTTTTTTTTTTTACATTTTTGGCTACCATGTTCAAATTTGAGCCTCCATGTCATAGCCACGACGATGACAAGAAAATATTTTTTATTGATTTATAAAATGAAAGTGAGTTTCATGCATTGAGAGGTTGTCTAAAGCATTTGGTAAGGAGAAAACAAGTTGGTTTTGCACATGTTAAAGCTAATTTTAACCATCAATTAGCCAATGAGTTGTATGTTCTCCACCCTATTACTATTGGTATATGCTTTTCTACCTTTTTATGCAAAAACGTTTATTTATCTTTTTTATTTTTTGTGTATTTTATTTTTGTTAATTTTATGTTGTAGTTTTTTTTCACTTAGTAGTTGTTTTTTTGTTATACAATTAGTTTTTTTATGAGTTGAAGTAATTTTTACGATTTGCTGTATATTTATCAATTTATAATATTTTAAAAATAATTAACTATAGGTGTCTGATATTTTGTAATAACAAACACCTATAGTGAATTTTGTTTAAAACAATGACTATAGGTGTCTGTTGTTTTATAACAACAGACGCCTATAATGAATTTGTTTTTCAAAAAAATTGACTTTAGGTGTCTGCTGTTTTGTAACAATAGACACCTATAGTCATTTTTTAAAAATATACTTTATGCATCTGTCATTATATTTTAACAGACGCATAAAATAATTATATGCGTCTATCATTTTGACAGACGCCTAAAATTCAACTCATATATGTCTGCTTCATAAGCGTCTGTCATTTAACAAGCACATAAAGTTCAAAATAACAGACGCGTATAAGTCATTTTTGTACTAGTGATAACTCAATATCCACAATACATATGAACCTAAAATTTGGTATCAAAGATATATAACACATGTATCTAAATTATTCATGTTTTTAGCTTCTTAAAATACATGTTCTATCATATTCAAAACAAACAAACATAGTAGCTAACTCAACTAAGGATCGCACCCAAACCAATTCCAATAAAGCAAGGACACTACCAAAAATGAACAACTTTTATATTTTAAAATTCTCCAAATTTGGTTCATAAGGTCATCCAAATTAGAGTGCAAAACACTACTGCAACGCACTCCTATCTGTTAAAACCAACAATAGAACAATGGAGAGAAGATTACTTACCAAGAACAACCTTGAAAGGGATCAATTTGCTGCAAAATTAAGTGAAATAAGGAAGAAATGAAGGTTGAAATAGATGATGAAGAAGAAGAAACAAAGCTGGAGTGAGGAAGGCAGAATAGTGAGGAGGAAGATAAGGTCCACCTCCCACCTACACTTTTGTCATTTTCTCCTTTTTGTTTCTTCCTTTCTTTTCTTTTTATTTCTCCTTTTTTTTCTTTTCATTTTCATTTTATTTATTTATTATTACTATAATTATTTCTTCCACATATTTATATATATCTAGTCCTACTAGACAATGCGAAAATTACAATTTAATCGTAGAGTTCAATTAAATTATATTAACTATGTCACATTTTCATTTATTTGGATCTAGTCATTTTTTTTACTTTAGCTTAGTCACTTTATTCAATTTACCTCTAATACCTTGTTACCCTTATTTAGGTTATAAGTACACACATGAAACTCGATATAATTGCAATATACTTAGACACGTAGCTAGTGTGTCATAAAATTGTCCCTATAAAAATACATATGAAATGCACCTATTCAAGTAAAATATATGAAAATGCATATGTCCAAATGAAATGCATATGTCGAAAGAGTTGATGATGTTACATTGTGCCTAAAGTCATGAAGATAAAACCTTAACTTTAACCCATCTATATAACTATCAATTCACTTAACCCTCTTTTATAACACATATAATAACCTTAATCAAGCTTAAAAAAAATATTCTTTAACTATTAAAACTCAAGCTTGAACTAAAACCTAACCCGCTTGGAAATTGATGTAACTCAAAGTGTACTTGCTAGTACACAAACTAGTATAATATGCTAAGTTTACTTCCAAGATCGATCTCTCAAGAAATTGTTCAGCTTAACCTCTTAATTAAATTTAGATTACCAATAAACAATCAAAATTAAATCCTAAACACTCTCTACTAAGTTAATGAATTAGTTGAAGTAATAAATGTAAAACTAAATGGATGAGATAACATGTAAATCTAATGAATTAAGATCTAATGAGACTGAGTAGATATTTAGTTCACTTTTCTAATTTGAAATCCTTTCCCTTATTCAATTAAGCCATATGAAGTGTGTTTTCATTGGCTCTCACCTTAACTCACTATTTACCCAAACTAATGGTGTAATTAATTTCCAATCTAATTTTAGGTTAAATTAAAAATGTTGTTTCTAATAATGAAACCCTAACATGTTCATTCCAAATTAAACAAAAGGTGGCCAATCAATCATTCAATCTGAAATTAAATTAGCACAATTCAAATTGTAAAAGAAATCATACTTCATAAATAATAAAGAGAAGTTCATACAAACTCAATTAGCTTACTAAACACCCAAGGAAAATTAGCCTAGCATTAATATCACAATGGTCATGTCAATATCAAATGCTATGCTAAACATGTTACAACAATAAAAGAAATAAAAGAGTTAAGTTGTTGCCCTAAAAATTGATGATGAATCTAACTCAAAACTAATTGGTCCCTAAATCTTCAATCTAAACACCAAACAATTCTTCAAGTGTCAAAGTAGCTTCCTTTAATGATGATAGGATTGCTAGAACAGAAAGGGAAATATGGCTTAAGAGTTCTCTTCAGCCACCCCCTTTCAAAGACTTATAGAACGTCTCCTTATTGTGTCTCTGCATGAACTCCCTTAAATTCTAGAAATATATTATATTTATATACCAAGAGTATTGGTTGTATTCAAATTCTAAATATACAATATTTTCATTCTGAATATGTCAATATAATCCCCAAAAATAAGCTTCATAAGTAATCATCTATAATATGGGTCCAATTGTGTAAGACAAACTTTCATTGTAAAAAGGACTCTACAGGATCGTTGGTCATCATGCATATGACAAAGTGTCATGTACGTGATAGTCACTTTGGAATTGGCCAATGTGCACGCATTGGATCTACGCACTTGTGATAGGAAGATAGGCTAAAAATTCCTCACGCCCATGCTAAATCCTTACATGCTGACATGGAGATGTTATACACTACCCTCATGGATGAGAGCAACAATTCTCCTTATTTAAGGGTTGCTAATCAGTGTAGTGCTTCAATTATATAAGGTCCAAGTGCTGCCACAATTCCTCAATAGCCACCTATTGGACAAACGGATCTAGGTGTTGTACTGATGATACCGTAGATGGCCGGTATTTTATAACAATTGGCATATGCCATGCCACAGGTCATACCATAGGCACTACCACAGCCACCTCTAGAGGCACTAAAGATGAAGATAGATAGGCTCCAAAAGTATAGGTCATTGATTTTTTTGGTAAAGGTAAGGATGATCCCACCACCGCTAAGTTTTTGCTGGAGAAGACCGAGAAGGTCTTTGAGGAGTTAAAGTGTGCCGATGAGTAGAGGCCAAGTATGCAATATCAATGATTCAAGAATATGCATATGAGTGGTGGAAAACAGTTATGAAGAAGCCCCATACCCCACAGCCTCTTACTTAGGAGTACTTTATTATAGAGTTCAATAAGGAATATGTACCTTGAGTCTATAAATGATAAGAGAAGGGAATTCATGAGTCTACAATAGAGGAGCATGACAATTTCTGAGTACACGAAGGAGTTCACACAGTTGAGCTGATATGTCATCTGTCTCTTGGTAGACGAGAGTGATAAATGTTGTCATTTTAAGAAAGGGTTGAATGATGACATAGGATATAATGTCATTTCTCTACAACTTTAGGACTTATCAATGCTTGTATCCACTACTATCAGTATAGAGAAGGGAAGAAAAAGAAAAGCAGAGGAAAATGCCATAGCTAGTGTAGCATAGACTATCGGTAAAAGAGGCTGATTCTTTTCAAGATAATCTGAGGGTAGGGGACAGAGCAGAGGAAAAAGTCACACACAATCTAGTTCTTTTAGGAGGAGACCGCATTCTAAGCCTACATCAGCCACGACCAACACTCATACAACTAGAGATTATGCTTTCTTATATAGGACATGTTAAAGGAATCACAGAGAGAGTGTCAGGTGAACATTGGGGCTTGCTTTAGGTGCGAAGCCTTAGATCACATAAGGAGCGATTGCTCTTTGTAGGAAAATGTTACACCCACACAGACAGTAGTATCAGCACTAGTTCAGAATATGAACCAAACATGAGAAGGTCATGCAGGACCCAGTTAGGTTTTTTCAGAGATAGTGATCAGGTCGGGACCTAGTAGGGCTCCGGTTAAAGCATATGTGATGAAGTCCCATAAGGACTAGGGAGCCACATACATCATAATGGGTATGTTTTCTTTACACGGCTCAAATTTATGTGCTTTGATAGACCCATGCTCTACACATTCTTATATATGCATAAGCACGCCTAGTCAGCACAGTATGATAGTAGAGAAGCTAAAGTTCAAGATTGAGGTCACAAACCGTTTAGGCCATAGTGTAGTTATGCACTAGGTATATAGAAGTTGCCCTTTGGTTGTCATAGGAAAGAGTTTCCTGTAGATCTTATAGAGTTGTCATTTTATGAGTACGATGTTATTAGATATGGATTGGCTTTCACAGCATAAGGTAGTTGTGAATTGTCGGTCTAAGGTAGTTGTTCTTAAGACTTTAAAATAAGAAGAAGTAGTGGTAGAAGGTAAGATATTTCCATAGCCTCCACATATGGTCACCATGATGAAGGTGCAAAAGATGATTTGAAAAGGATGTGAGGCTTATTTAGCTCACATGGTTGACACCACTACGAGAGTTCCAAATCTCTAAGATATCTTTACAGTGAAGGAGTTTCCATATATCTTTCCAAACGATCTACCAGGATTACAACTGAATAAGGATGTCGAGTTCACTATAGAGCTCACACCAAGCACAACACTGTTATCCATAACACCTTCTAGAATGGCACCTTTAAAGATGAAAGAGTTGAAAGCTCAATTGCAAGAGTTTCTAGACAATAGTTTTATCAGGCTGAGTGTATCTCCTTGGGATGTACTAGTTTTGTTTATAAAAAAGAAAAAAGGGTCTATGAAGTTGTGTGTAGACTAAAAGCAACTGAACAAGGTGAATATCAAGAACTGATATCCATTACCACTGATTGATGATCTCTTTGATCAATTAAAGGATGCATAAGTGTTTTTCAAGATCAATTTGAGGTTAGGTTATCACTAGTTGAAGATAAAAGATGAGGATATAGACAAGATAGCTTTTAGAACTAGATATAGTCACTATAAGTTTTTGGTTTGACCAATACTCTGGAAAATTTTATGGACTTGATGAATCGGATCTTCAGGCCATACTTGGACCAATTCATAGTTGTTTTCATTGATGACATCTTTGTGTATTCTCAGAATCACGCAAAGCATAATCAACATTTAAGAACAGTGCTGCAACTTTTTAAGAATCATAAGTTGTATGCCAAGCTCTCCAAATGTCAGTTTTGGCTTAACAGAGTAGCTTTTCTTGGACACATCGTGTTAGCAAATGACCTCAAAGTTGATTCCAACAAGGTTGAGGCAATCTTGAATTGGAAGCCTCCCCGTAATGTGACCAAAATTAGGAGTTTTCTTGATTTGGAAGGCTACTACATGAGGTTTGTGAAGAGTTTTTCATTAACTACTTCTCCTTTGACTAGGCTTTTCAGAAAAGATGTGAAGTTCGAGTGGAATGACAAGTGGCAAGCTATTTTTGACAAGCTAAAGTGTATGTTGATAGAAGCTCCAATTCTTACACAGCCAGTTCTCGATAAGGAGTATGCCACCTACAATGATGCTTCTCATAATGATTTAGGGTGTGTCTTGATGTAGGAAGGAAAAGTGGTTGCTTATGCCTCTAGGTAATTGAAGTCGTATGAGAAGAATTACCCCACACATAATCTTGAGTTGGCAGCCATTGTATTTGCTCTAAAGATATGCATCATTACCTATATGGGAAAAAGTGTTTCATTTATACTGACCATAAAAGTTTAAAGTATCTTCCAACACATAAGGAAGTCAACTTGAGATAGAGCCAATGATTAGAATTAAACAAGTACTACAATTGCATTATCGACTACCATCTAGGCAAGGCCAATGTTATGGCCGATATGGCCAACGATCAATCAAGAAATCAGAAATGCAGAGAGGTAAGATAGCAAGCTAGTTGAGATAGCTAAGTTGGTCTCCAATGGGGAGAGACCCGAGTCCACACTCGAATCAAATGGCAATTTGTTTCACCAAGGCCATTTATGCATGCCTAATGTTATAGAGCTAAGACAAAGGATCTTAAATGAAGTGCATGAATCCAGATTTGCGACGCATCCAGAAAGTAACAAGATGTTCCATGATCTAAAAGAAAGGTATTGATGGGCAGGTATGAAAAAGGATATCATAGATTTCACAACAAAAGTCTAAATCAGGTATCTTAAGGTTTAATGCAGTCGATTATAGTACCGGAATGGAAATGGAAATTAATCACGATGGATTTTATGGTTGGATTACCTCTAATACCAAGAAAATTCAAAGTTGTTTAGGTCATACACTAGTACAAAATAGTGTTATATGTGTCTGTTATTTTGCATTTTATGCGTCTGTCAAATAGTAGACACATTCATATATATATTATAATGCTACCATTCATATATATATATATATATATATATATATATATATAACCTGCGCACTTCAAAATTCATAATAATTCAGCTTCAATAAGCCACAATAGGCATCCAACATTCAACTCACAAAACTCAATAATCAAGAATTCATAGGACAACACAAACTAAAAAAAGTAAATAAATCAAAGCAATAGCATCATGCCTAAAACAATTCACATTAAATAATTAATCTATAAGTTATTCAAAATTCTTTAATTTAAAATTGTATTTCTTATTAATATATAAGATATATTTTACAAAAGTAAATAAAAAGATTACATACACTCTCTCATAAAGTAATTTGACCACATATGCCGAATTTCATCTATTTGATCTTGACTATATGATCCTTTTTCAAAACCCTACAAGACAAATAAACAGATAATAGAAAATATGTTAGAAATGAAAAAATTAATAGCTAGTTATGTATCATACTTGTAATATAAACTGACTAGTATTTGAAAGAACGTACCTTAAGCAATGTTGTATCACTGTTGTGATATACGACAATTTCGTACATATACCTCATGATGTAATATCTGCATTCAACACCTCCTTGTTGTTGAGGGCACTTAAAATAGAAAAAACAACAAAGTCCCATGCTAAATAAAGGATTATAAAATCATAAAAACTTTAATTTAACTAGTAATTCAGAATATAAAATTCTCACAGAAATGTCATTCTATTTTAACTTGGCACCTTTATTTTTTCCACCTTCTATAGCATAAGTTCTATAGGCTCTGAAAAATAAATGTATATCAAAATCGGCATTAATATTGAAAATGCTACAAACATCATAGAAACTATTAGCTAGTAGTATTATAACTTACAGGTTAATATGAGGTTTCAGACTTATTTCGCGACTGCCACGAGATAGAGGATCCATGAAAAATGCCTCACTCCGTTCACAGCAAAATACAATCAACATCCAAAGGTTACTATAGATATACAAATATGTTAGAAGTTAGTAAAAATGTTGAGAATAAAAATTATGCAAACATGAATGTAAATATTTCTTACTTCTCGAAATATGGTAGTAGAATGAAATGTTTATCTCTTTGTTCCTTCAAAGCTTCTATAATATATCTTTCTGCTGAGTTAGTCTCTGTGAACATCAAACGAAGCATTGTTGGATAAAGAAATCCAATCGACGATATGAAGAATGTATCGCACAAGTTACGAAGGTACCTGCATACATGAATCACAATACATACATAAGTATTATTTTTGTATTTTTTAAATCAATCTTATAATATTAGTAATAATTAGTATAATCTTACATCATAAATATTCGAATGATCGAGACATCAAGTCATTCCATAGAGATCAGTTGAGCGATGTCTTCCATACCAACATGAATCATCTGATTATCTACTGGATACTTAAATACTGTAATGTTTGCAGGAACTTCAAAAATATACCCAGTAGGCAATTTAGCAACCATCTCATGCATCAACCTCATGTCACCACTCAAAGTTGCCAAAATGTTCTCATTAACTAAAGGCCCATGTTGCTTTGTAGTTGATTCTTTCGATAAACCGCTACCTTGTTTATTCTTTGGAGCCTTCTTTAATGGCTTGGATTTAAGTTCCTATCAATTAATAATAAATTATGATATATGAAATGCGATAATTTATATTGAAAAATTTTATAAGTTTAGAAATTATTACCTCTCCAAGAACCATAAGATGTTGTGGCCATTGAACAAAGCTACCTTTTGCTTTCCCAACTGTAGTTAAGTATTCAGTAGGCACAGGAAGTTTGGCTTCATGACAGCCAGATAATACTTCATCTACAGATACCTTGACATGATTGGGCATGATTGGTCGATTGTGCACGATTGGTCGATTGTGCACCATAGCATCAATAAGGGATGGATAAACCATACCCCTTGCCACAATCACCTGCTTACCTTCATTAATGGTAGCAAGTTTGCATGATGTAGGTGTCTGCAAAAACACAAACAATCAATATTAGCTAGATTAAAGTGGAAGTGGAACTAATGAAGTTAATGTACTTTTTACCTGTAATTCTGATATTGGAAATGGTGGGTCCACAGAGTGACAACTACTGGGAGTTGGGCGAGCAAATGAAGGACCCATCTCCACCTCCATATCAGGGCCAATTTGAGAGGACTTCATAATTCTCTCCTCTATCATATTCTTAAGATGTGCAATATGTGCCGAGAATTTAGCAAATAATCTGGCCTCTATTTTAGTCTCAAGCGCTTCAATAACTTCAGGTGAGACGGATGTTGCTAGTTTCCATTTTCCAGGATTACCATAAAATTTTTTGATGGTCACAGCACTTCCAACACCTCTCACATAGCCAAAATGTTCGGGCTTTTCAAGTGCACGTGACAATATGTCATCATGCCTCTCTGGTACCCAGCTACCTTGGGCTACTTCTCCCTGTAATGTCTCTTATTCACCAGATAAACAATATGTTATAAGCAATCATAGATAAAAAAAAAAAACATATTCCTTGATACCATTGTTTGTTTAGCAAGTTATACTTACGATTTTTGTTGCCACCTCTTTTGTCTTTTCTACTGGGATTATATAATTTCCTTCTTCTGTCTTTTTTGTTCAAGCTCTTACCCAATCTAGGCTTCGATCATATGATGATGTAACATCAGAGCTCATAGATGGTGATGATGAAAAAGAAGAGATGGGATCTTCAACAATCCATTGAGTCCTTTTCCCAGCATAGCCCACACAACCCAAGAAATGTGGATGCACATTCTTTGCTTGCTTTTCCTTCGCCTTGGCACTGATTTGCTGTTAAAAAAATAATGAAGATCCCATTATCAAGCATTGCATAAATGTAAATATAAATTGCATTAATCTACTTCATAATTAGTACCTCATATTCTTCATATTCATGTGTTTGTTTAAACTCCTCCCAATCTTTCTCGGTGATGAAGTCATATAATTCCAATGGTGACTTTTGTATTGATTTATTCTTTATGTACTTAACCACCAATCGATACTTAAAATCCTTCCACCACATTCCAACAGTTCTGAGTACAATATTTTTCTTATCATCCGGATTGTTGAACTCTTTCTGCAAAATAATATTTTAGATTAATTAGTTTTACTTCTTTACAATCAAATATCTTAATAGATTTGAAGGAAACTTACCTTGATATCTTCCCAAATTGTATTTTTAAGACCCTTATCGACCAGATCCCAGCTTTTTATCGTGATGTTCACATGGGAACGTGCAACAAGGCCAAAGTAGGAACTAAATATATCGGCGTATGTTCCTGTTGGGCGATCAAACTCATCGAAATCTATTGTATTTTGTTCATTCACTTGCTTCTTAAATTTTTTGCACATGGTAACTCCCCTAGTTTTCCTTTTTTTTCATGATACTTGATGGCTCAGAATCTTGTTGTTCATTGGACATGATTTCCTGTAACATAAGCATAACAAAGAAACATATTAGTATAATCCACAATAATAATACTTTATTTTAAAGGGAAATAAAAACAATAGATTTATATGATAAATAATAACAAAACTGGTAATTATGAGTATAAACCACATTAATCATAATACACATTTATAAATAAACTTACAAGAAACATATATGCATCAATTATTATCCTTTTTCAATCCATATGCCTTCGGTATGATCATCACACATGTAATTTGAATCTAAAATATATTCCCCAACTGGCATTGGTAACCCGATAGAAAACGGGGGAGTCTCATCAAACTGATCATATTCTTCCTCATCTACCACATCATCGATACCAACAATACGCCTCTTACCTTGAAGAACAATAGACCACTTACTATAGTCAGGGTCAATAATATAAAATACTTGTTTAGCCTGTGAAGCAAGAATGAATGGATCATCTTGATAACCCAATTGGATAAAATCAACCAAAGTGATTCCTAACTCATCCACTCGATCACCGCGTCGGTTTTCAATCCATTTACATCGAAAGAGAGGAATCATAAATTCCCTGTAATCAAGCTCCCAAAGGTCTTCAACTACACCATAATATGACATCGTAACATCTATTGGCATGGTGTCTTTAGCACTAGAAAATTCTCGTGATGAAGCTATTAAAGTAACTCCACTATTTTGCATTATGCTTTTGTCATCCTGACGTTTAGTGTAAAAGGTATATTCGTTGATGTCATATCCTTCATAAGACCGTATATTCAACCTAGGGCCATAGGCTAACCATTTTATGGTATCAGTTACATCTTCTGGCACTTCTGATAACTGACGCATCACTCGATCTTTAAACCGTCCAATAAAAGAACTATTATGTTCATTTGTCAACCATATTTCACCTTTGGATGGATTTAGATGCCTTAAAATGGACATGTGCTCTTCTAAATATGGATGAACTTGTGTAAGGTGGTGCAACACAATGAGATGTGCTTTCTCACGCATCTGAGCACCAGGTAATACCATTTTAAATTCAATTATTCCTTTACCTCCAAGTCTTCCCTCGTGATGAGACTTAGGAATGCCAATAGGTTCAACACCTGATAAGTAGTCTGTGCAAAATTCAATACCCTCCTCAACCGAGTAACCTTAAATAATACTTCCTTCAGGTCGATATCGGTTCCTCACATACCCTTTTAAGATACCCATGAATCTCTCAAAAGGATACATATACCTCAAATACACTGGGCCGCCAAATGCACCATTATGTCAAAAAAGGAAGGTGGAAAATACATTTCAAATTGACATAGAGTAACAACAATATTTGCCTGCAACTCATCCAAATTATCTGGATCAATGACCTTACAACAAATTGCATTGAAGAAAAAACAAAGTCTTGTGATAACATTCCTCACATGATTCGGTAGTATTCCTCGAATTGCTATCGGTAAAAATTGTTGCATCAAAACATGACAATAATGAGACTTCATACCTATCAACTTTAATTCTTTCATTGACACAAGACTTTTAATATTTGATGAAAATCCATATGGAACTTTAACACCATAAAGACACTCAAAAAAGCTTGTTTTCTCTTTTTTAGACAACGTATAACAAGCTGGGGGAAGATATGTTCGTTTCCCTGTATCTTGAGGTGCTAACTCCATCCGTATGCCCATTTCTAACATGTCCTTTCTTACTTTGATACCATCTTTTGTTTTTCCCGGTATATTCAACAATGTCCCTATTATAGCATCACAAACATTTTTTTCCACGTGCATAACATCAATACAATGACGAACCAGTAAGTATTCCCAATATGGAAGATCCCAAAATATATATCTCTTTTTCCAAGGACCCTTTTGAGTAGGTTTAAAAGGTTTACCAAATGCATTATCAATTTCTCTAACTCGTTCAAAAGCCTCATTTCCTGTTAATGGCAAACGAGCTACTCGCATTTCGATATATCCATTGAAAGACTTTTTCTTCTTACGATAAGGGTGATTAGGAGGGAGAAATGTTTGATGACTCATATAAACATTTTTCTGGCTGTGATTTAAATGTTGGTCCATTTTGTTGTCCTCACAAATCGGATACGCTTTTGCTCCTTTCACGGTGTACCCAGATAAGTTACCATAAGCCAGAAAATAATTTATAGTGCAAAATATCATGACATGTAAGGTAAGCATGCTTTCATTGTATGCATCACACATCGGCACACCTTCATCCTACAACAGTTTCAAATCATCAATAAGTGGTGCAAAGTAAACATCAATATCATTTCCCGGTTGTTTAGGCCCTGATATCAACAACGACAACATAATATACTTACGCTTCATAGTCAGCCAAGGAGGCAGATTGTAAACCGCAAGAAGAACTGGCCATGTGCTATGTTTACTACTGAGTGTGCCATGGGGGTTGATTCCATCCGTACAAAGTCCAAGCCTCAGATTCCTAACTTCACCACCAAATTCTGTGAATGTTCTATCAATTGTTCTCTATTGAGGAGAATCTGTAGGATATCTAAGTTTTTCATCATGTTTTCTTCCTTCTGCATGTCACCTTAAGTTTTTTTGCATCTTTTGCATTTGCAAACAGGTGTTTGAATCTTGGTATTATAGGTAAATACCATAATACTTTAGCTGGAGGCCCTTTTTTATCCTCAGAAGAAACTTTCCCATGTTTGTAACGTGATGCTCCACATCTTGGACACTCATGCAAGTCCTTATATTCATTTTGGTATAATACACAATCATTTGGACATGCATGTATCTTCTTATATTCCATACCGATGGGACACAACATTTTTTTAGCCTCATATGTAGATGTGGGAAGCTCATTTCCCTCCGGAAGCATGTCTTGCAATAATTCTAATAGTGTCGTGAAACTCTTATCACTCCATCCATTTTTTTCTTTCATGTTACAGAGTTTAAAAACGGCTAACAATTTTGTGAAATTACTACAACCGGGATACAAAGGTTTATCAGCATCATTTAACAATCTCTAAAGGTATTCCGACCTTTCCACAAAATGTTTCGTATCATCTATCATCTCATCTACACGATCATTCTCTTCATCATCAATGTTATTTTCTCCTTGCTGATCAAATTCATTATTATTAGAACGTGTACCAGTTAAAACACTCTCACCATGCCATATCCACCGTGTATAACCTTCCTCAAAACCACGTCTTATTATATGAGATTTCACTATATGAACATCTCAAAACTTTTTCATGTTCTTACAATCCACACAAGGACATACAATCATTTTTTCTCTTTCCCTTATTTGCTTTTCCTCCGCAATTCTAATAAATTCCGCAACTCCATTCAAATATTCAAATGTAGTGCGTCTACCATACATCCAACTTCGATCCATATCTAACCACACAAAAAAGGTTCACTATATATAAGTCTTATTGTTTTTTAATCAAGAGAAACATTATATATAATATCCTTAAACATCTAATGATCAGTAAATCTTGAATGGGTATTGATGATTTTGAATCCATTGTTGATTGAAAATATCGATTTCATATCATTGCTAAACTGTTAATGCAAATATCTGGAAACATAATATATATATATATATATATATATATATAGTTGGAAAATTTATATACACATGAAATTCAAGTAGGAATTATGTAACCATAATGACTAAAATCAATAGAAGGTTGATGATATTAAGATGAGGAAAATATACCTTGAGTGTTCTTGTATTTCAATACGGAAAACTTGATATGAGGAATGAAGCCTGGTCCGAGATCAAAATCTATCATATTATCAAGTGAGGATCAAGATTAAAATTCATAAAATGGCATTGGGCACTCCCAAAATCAAAGCTGTCAACCATAATAGAGATAAGTTGCAAGCACATACAATGTGGCTACTTGTAAGAAACCAATGTTGAATGGAATCTTTCCTGTTAGCTGGTTGTATAACAAGTCCCTATCAATATAAGGTATATTTAGTAAAAATTCAATCAATTTCAGTTTGCTGAGTTGGATGAAGTACATACAAGACTTGGAAGGAAGTTGTGTTGCCTATATTTT
The DNA here is from genome assembly GCA_023653625.1 of Triadica sebifera. NCBI lineage: Eukaryota > Viridiplantae > Streptophyta > Magnoliopsida > Malpighiales > Euphorbiaceae > Triadica > Triadica sebifera. The sequence goes on along the minus strand of CM042898.1, from coordinate 8,077,749 downwards.
GTGGAATACTCCCAGTCAAGCTATTGTTTCTAACATCACTACAGTGATAATAAGAATCAGACTAATTAGGCAAACACGTGGCAAAATGATCACTAAAATAATTAAGCACTCACAAAATCTAGAATTTGGTACTGATAACTTACAAATAGCACAGTCCCCACAAAGAAACCAGGAATATTGAAAAATGAGCTGCTTTTATGTCTCAGGCCCAATGCATCAGATTGGCAATGGGACTCCAAAGCAGAATCAGCCATTAGATTGAATATGCATGCCCCTTCCTAAGTTGATTTGGTTCTTCTTGTAATCATCAATAAAAACCTCTCTGTGCTTGAAATATAAAACCGGCAAGTTATTGCTGAGATAGTTGAATTAATAAAATCAAAGAAAAGTAGAAAGCATATAAGTGGAAAAAGCTTTAACAAAGCTATAAACAATTAACTCGAGGAAGGGAAAAGTTTTCCATCAACAAGAGGTAATTGAATAAAAAAGATTGCAGAATCATCTCCATGATGACAAATTTTTGGTGCCAATAAAGCCCCAAAATGAATTCAGACATTTAGGAGTTATGAATGACATTTGAGAACCACATCTAAACAAGGTAACAACAATGGAAGACCCCTTCATAAAGGTCACCAAGATGATATAATGAACAACCAATGTAAACAAAAGAGCTTAGATATCCAAAAAACAGTTACTAAGTTGAGGACCAGGAATCCTATGATTAAATATCATTAAAAAGAGAGAAAATGAGGAATAAGATTACTTAATCAACAAAACTAAGAAAATGAGTAATAGCAAAATCTATAAGCCGTGAAAATGTAACAATTTAGTTATGCAAATCAAAGACTTGAGAAACATCAGTTCTACATTTTTATACAAAAAAGCAGGACAAATGCAAACATGAATTTGAAAATAAGTAAAATTGGCCCTACTAATGATCAAGATGAAGGATAGTCCTGATAACAAATGATCGAATTCCCTTTTTCCCAGAATTGGAAAGGAAAAAAAATTATGGGCCAAAAATCTAAATCAGCAAAAGAACTACTATACATTTTTACCTAATCCATCAACTTCAGAGAAATTGTCTCTTTCTCTGACTTCAGTCATTGAATGTCTAATAGGATCAGATGCATCATCAAATGCCAGAAGAGGTAGAGATTTTAGATTTCCACAGAAATATACCAAAATCGATGTATGCACAAAAACTAAATGATAGACAGACCCCAAGGGTACTTCACCACTCAAATTCCTCAAAAAGGTGATCAACATTAATATCATATCAATGTTTGCAGCACATAGATCCACAGTATGCATAAAAATATGACCTTATAAAATCTGAAAACCGAGTAAAACAATCTGATAATTAAAAAGGAAAAAAGAAAAGATACATATGGCATCAAACCGAAACCAAAAATTGAAAATTTAAAGATACCCAAGAAATAATGCAAAAAATGATCACCAATACAAGCTATGAAATCAATAGAAATAGGAAAAACATCATAAACCCACTTGGGTTTCCCTCTCTTAAACCCTCAAAGAAGAGTTGGGGAGAAAAATGCAAGTAGAGACATCTACTGATTTAGACAACGCACGAGCACAACTTTCCCTTTATATTTCTCATTTTCAGTTATTCTTCTAATTTTTATTTTTATCGCTTATTTTGCATCAAAATCAGAGAGGTAGGGAAGCACTGAGACTTCTGAATTCTGATGGACACTCTCCCTCTCATATAATTAACAAGGAAATACGTTGGGAGAAGAAATTTGGCCAAAGGGAAACAGTTGGGAGAAGAAAAAATTATAAGATAAACCATAAGAATTTTGTATTTAATCAAATCAGGAAAAGCTAGGGAGAAAAAGCAATTATGATAAAACATGAAACATTAACCATATATATGCATAATGACTTCAAAAAACTTGTAAAGTGATGCTGATTACTTAAAAAGAAAAACAAATCATAAAAAACCCATATCATCGAAAGCAAAAGAAAGAAGCAAAAATATCCAACAACCCATATCATCAAATAAAAACCAGAACAGTAAATAATAACCACAAAATTAAAATTAAAATTAAAATTATAAGGTTGTAAATTTTTACGTACCCTTTTCTCTTAGAATGTCAGATTGGACTCCCCCCCTCCCCACATCCCATTTAACAAGCTGGATCTGTTGATGAGATGAAATGTATAAGTAGTTTCAGATGAAAATAATTTGTTGCAGACGAAACTGTGTAAAGAGGCTCGTTTTTAGGTTTTTAAAAAAATTATATGCGTCTGTCTTAAATAATAACTGACGTCTATTATAACATCATATGCGTCTGTTATTATTTAAGACAGACGTCTAACATTTATATGTCTGTCATTTATAATGATAGACGCATATTCTGTTATAGTTATATGCATCTGTCATTATAAATGACAGACGCATATACTGTGTCTAAAACTTTAAATAGAGGTGGTGGCAATTTTGTAAATAGCTTAGTTGTTATATGCGTCTGTTATATGCGTCTATTATTTATAATGACAGACGCCTAAACTTTATATTACTGACATTTATAAATGACAGACGCATATAACAAGTAATATATTTACAAAATTTCCACCGCATCCATTTTAAGCGTCTGGAATTTAGACAATAGACATATATAACCTTTAACTTAAAGTACTTATTGTACTGGTGATAGTGGATAGGTTAACAAAGTCAATGCACTTTTTGCCTATCAGAAGAGATTATTCCTTGAACAAGCTAGCAGAACTATATGTAAATGAGATAGAATAGTTACATAGAGTTCCAGTCTCCATCATATCGGACAGAGATCCAAGATTCACATCTCATTTTTAGGAAAGTTTACAATAAGCTTTGGATATCAAGCTCAATTTCAGTACAACTTTTCACCTATAGAAATACAATCAATCAGAAAGGGTCATACAGATTATGGAAGACATGATAAGAAGTTGTGTGATCGAGTTTGAAGGTAGTTGGGAGAAATATCTACCATTAATGGAGTTTGCCTATAACAACAGCTATCAGTCTAGCATCTACATGGCTACTTATAAGGCATTATTCAGTAGGAAGTGTAGAACACCATTATGTTGGATAGAGCTTAGTGAGTAGAAGTTATTAAGGCCAGATTTTGTGCAAGAGATAGAGGAAAAAATGGAGATTATACAAGAAAGGTTAAAGGCAGCTTCAGATAGATAGAAATCATATGCAGATCTTAAAAGAAGAGATATAGAATATGAAGTGGGAGGAGAAATGTTTCTTAAACTTTCTCCATGGAAAAACGTTCTAAGTTTTGAAAAAAATGGCAAATTGAACCCTAGATTCATTGGACCAAATGAGATCTTAGAGCGAATAGGGCCAGTAGGCTATAGCTTTGCCTTACCGCTAGAGTTGAGTAAGTTTTATAATTTCTTTAATATCTCCACGTTGAGAAGGTATAAGTCAGATCCTTCATATGTCATCACAACAAAAAGCATAGATGTGAGATCGGACCTTACATATAAGGAAAAGTTGATTGAGATATTGGCTCAAAAATTCAAAGAACTCAGTAACAAGCAAGTACCGTTGGTTAAAGTCCTATGGAGGAATCATGCAACAGAAAAGGCTATATAGTAAAGCGAAAAGGTGATGAAAGCACAATACCCCCAATTGCTCTAACACAACACTATAAGTAGTTTTGAGGACAAAATTATTTTAAAACCTGCTAAGTTGGGCCTCATTAATAACATGGTTTAGCAAAACCATAAGTGTGTTTAAGGGTTGGTTAATGGAAGATAGATAAGAAAAGATGATAAAAGTGAGGAGTACCATGTTCACCTCTGTGACTTATTGGAATACCTCCGTGAACACCGTCAAACATAAATCCCAACAGTTGTTCTTTACTTCTCTCACGAACTAAACCCAAAAGTAAACCCTAGAACTCAATGCTCTTTCATATTATAGAGCAAGTCTTGTGTTTTCTCTTGATTTCAAGACCTTAAACACCAAACCAACACCAAATATCAAAGTTTAGACAAGTTTTTGTAGAAGAAGAGCAAAAAGAAGAGGTGCTCTTGAGGAGACAAAACCATATGAGGAATAGAGAAATAAAATCTTCCATCCTAACCATGTTTCCTTTAATTATGGTAAGGAATCACATTTTTCTTTTGTTTTTACATGCTTTCATAGTCTTTTTTCATGTATAACCCATTTTGTTAAAGACCTATTTCCATATGATTTAGAGTTTTGGGTGTCATGGTTAAAGACACCTATTTAAGTTGTTTATAGGCTATGGTACGTGTTAGTAAGAGGTTGGTTATATGAGATTAAGGTTGTAAAAAGGGTTAAAATTAGGGTTTTTATCTTTATGGCTTTAAATGTTAAGTATATGGGTTATAGATTTTAATATAGATGTGTTATATGTGTTAGGAGTTAAGAGGGGAAGTGGTGAAATCCACTAAAAGGACAAGCAAGCTTAAGGGAAGTTTGGTTTTTGAGGCTCCATTAGAGTATGTACATATATGCATTTAAATTCCAATTTTGGCATGTTGTATGTGTTAAATTCTTTGAATTCCTAAAATGCTAATTGATTGTTGATATGAAAGTAAGTGATGCAATGAATGCCATGAGAATGTGAGACATGAATGGAAATGTTTCAAAGTAACCTTGTTATAAGTATGCCATATGTGTTTTAAATGGAATGCCAAGTTATGATGATGGAAAGGTAAAAGAAAATATTGTTGAGGTTATAAAAGAGCTTGTGAAACCATAAATGCATGAATTGGCATTAAATGAGTTGATAGGATAATTTAGGTGGAAGTATGTTCTTGTGGGTTTAAATGATGCTTTAACATATTTTAGTGCATGATGTGATGAGAATGTTGATAGAAAAAGGTTGTCATGGGACAATCCTTAGAGCCTTACATATGACTTGTAATGAATGTTTGTCTTTAATGTTGTTAACTGCTAGAAAATCCAAATTCACACATGTCACCAGGTGTTCATGACCGTGAATCTCATCCTATGAACAAGGTCACGACCGTGAAGAATGTACATAAAATGAACAAAACTTTTCATGACCAAGTTTACGATTTAGTTCATGGGTAAGGTTACCCATGAATAAGACTTCAGGGTCATGAACACATAGTTCACGCCCGTTGTTGAACCTTGAGGGGTATTTCTGTCATTTTGATGCTAACAAATAAAATAGCAATAATGTATTTAGCTTACTTGTTTTCTAAGTTTATTGAATAGGGTATGGAACATGATAGCAAGAATGGAAAATGGAAGACTAACCTTAAAAAGACAAAAAAATGACGAAATAGCATGTTCACGCCCATGACCTTTTATGTCACGCTTGTGACCTAGCTTAGTGCCAACTATCCAACATTTAAATTTCACGGCCATGAAGAATCATAGCAACCATGAATGATCATATCAGTCACACCCGTGAAAGAAAGTCATGCCCGTGAGAAAACATGTCAAATTCCTCTAGAGAGCTTCACGGCCAAAGTCACCACTTGGACCACGGCTAGGAAGGATGTTCACGCCCATGAAAGAATAATGACACACTCGTGATCAATCACTTCAAATCCTTCCAGAATGCTTCACGACCAAAGTCACCACTCAAGTCACGGCTTAGAAGAGCAGTCACGACCGTGACACACATATTCACGACCGTGAAAGAGGAAAGAGAAACATGTCAGGCAAGAAATTACGAGTTGGTGCAACGACTATTTTTGCATTAAATGCAACAAAAAGGGTATAATTCGCCATGGAAGTATAAATCCAAGTCAATTATGAATCCAAAAAAAAGAGAATAGCAAATACTTCAAATCAAAATCTTGTTGTAGCCATTTGTGCACTTACCACTTTCAAACAAACATTAATTCTCTGTAAAAAAATCTTTTTGCTCATTATTTTTTAAGCATTATAGATTTATGAGTATTTCACTTTGTAATCTACTACTCAAGTGAGTTTGGGTATATTGGGTTAAAAGTAGAACACTTGTAAGGGTTATTTTATGTGAGCCTTTAAAACACAAGGAGTTGGTTTATTGTGTGAGACATTAAAACACAAGGGATTTATGGGTTAGGTGTGATCCATTATTAGAAACACCATAGTTGGGAGTGAGCTTGTAAAACTCCATTGTAACACTTAGTGTGTTAGCGAAACTCCCAATTGAGATTGCGGAGAGGAGTAGAGTTTGTTATCACCTGAACCTCTATAAACTTTCCCGTGTGATATCTTCCAATCCCTACTTTACTTAACTTTTCTTTCCGCACTTAAAAGTTAAGAATTTTTTAATATCCAATTCAACCCCCCTTCTTGGTTCAATTTCTAGGCAACACATGGTATCAGAGCTTAGTCTAGCATCAAAGCCTAAACAGCGCTAGCAAAGATCAAGAAATGGCCAATGAAGGATTCCAAAGTCTCAAGCCTTACATTGATGGAGCAAATTATGCTCATTGGAAGTTCCGGATGGAGACATATCTGGATAGTGAAGGGATTGAAGTCTGGGATAGTGTTCTGAAAGAATGGACACCACCAACTAGAAGAGAAGTTGATGGTGAAGAAGAAATCCTGTCAAGAGATGATTGGACAGAGCCTCAAAGAAGAGCAAATTTCAAAAACAAAAAGGCAATGACAATTCTCTCAAGCTCATTATCCATTGAAGAATGTGGCAGGATACAACACTGCCCAACTAACTGCATATAGCATGCGAAAAACATTGGAAAACTATCATAAAGGAAAAAAGCAAGTTAAATCCAAGAAGATTAAACTTCTTACTTCAAAGTATGAACTCTTCAAGATGAAATCCAATGAGTCAATTATTGACATGACAAACCATCTTCTAGCCATCATAAATGACATGAGAAAGCTTGGGAAACACCCGAACTTGGAAGATGTAAATAACAAAATTCTGAGAAGTTTTCCTCTCAAAGATTACGGTTCAAGAGTTACCGGTATAGAAGAGGCAAATGAAGACATGAGCATCATGAATACCGATGTGCTTATTGGCAAACATCTTACACATGAAATGGCGGTGAAAAGAGATAGAGAGCTTGAAGCAGAGCCAGAAAAAAGAAAGCCTTTAGCACTAAAAGTCTCTACTTCAAAATCTCAAAAGGAAGTTGAAGATGATGAAGAAAAGAATGATGATGAAAATGAGGACATTGCAATGCTCTCAATAAGGTTGAAAATAATTAATGAGAAGAGAATGGGCAACTCTAGAAAATTCAAGCAAAGAAATTTCAAACAGGCCTCGAATGACTCTCAAAAGAGTAAAGAGGAAGTAAAGTGCTATGAATGTGGAAAGAAAGGACATATTAAATCGGAATGTCCAAGGCTCAAGAAGCATAAGAGCAAATACCAAAGAGACAATGTGGAGAAAGGCCACAAAGCTACATGGGATGACGAATGCTTTTCAGTGAAAAAGATGACAATGAAAGTGAAGAGGTCAACCTATGCTTCATGGCTATAGAGGATCATATCTCGGATAAGGTAGGATCACTTCACTCATACTCATTCAATAATGATAGTAATGATAATGATAGTAATAGTGAAGATGATGATGATGAGCAAAGCATAGTAGAAGTATTAAATCTAGAACTAAAGAAATATAGAAGTAAATTCAATACTTATAAAAATAACATTTCTAGTTTAAAAATCAAAATGGATGTTTTAGAAAAGGAGAACTTTGAGCTTAAATCATCAAATGAATCTCTTCAAAAATCATTATATGAGTACTCTTCAAGACCCTCAACTAAATCCTTGCTTAAAGAAAACAATATTTTGAAAAATGAAGTTGAGGAACTTAGAAACTCCATTTCAAAATTTCACAAGGGAAATGAGAGTTTAGATACTCTCATTGTGTCTCAAAGGCCACCCTTAAATAGACATGGTCTAGAATTTAAGGGCACATCTTCTTCATCTCACAAGACTACTTTTGTTAAGTCAAGTGAACCCGACATCTCCACATTTGTTGTAACAGCCCCAAGGGCTAAATGCACAATATACACTAAATCTTCTATACATAAGAGGAATGATCAAGGGTTGGTAAGCCTAAGAAGGAAACCTTAAAAGGATAATCATGTTTTTATGTACAAGAAGCATGCACCTAGAAAAGCATCAAGTCATCATGTTTGTGCATGCCATTGCTCTCAAACTCTACCCAATAGAAACATGACATTTAAAAGTTGTGTAAGACCAAAAAACATATTTAGAGCCAAACAATGTAACTACTGTATGAAATTTGGTCACATAAATAAACATTTTTGTATAAGGAAGGCTCATTGGGAACCTTCATGTGTTAACCCCCAAGGACCCAAGCTCATTTGGGTACCTAAAACCAATACTTGAATTATGATTCTATAGGTATGTCTCAAGTCCACAATAAACAAAAATTCTTTGGAAATCAAAGAACTTTTCAATGAAATCAAAAGTATTAATGGAGGTATAGTAACCTTTGGAAACAATGCTAAGGGTAAGGTAATTGGTGTTGGCTCCATTGGTATTAATGGTCCTACTTTCATTAAAGATGTCTTACTTGTTGATGGTTTGAAACATAACTTGTTAAGTGTAATTCAACTATGTGATAAAGGAAACAAAGTAATCTTTACTTCCAATTAATGTCTTGTAACCTCTATTAATGGCCAAGAGATATTTAAAGGAATCAGAGATGTCAATACCTATATAATAGACTTACACAAAATATTTAACCTTTCCTCTAAGTGTCTTATGACTACTAGTCATGAATCTTGGCTATGGCACAGAAGGATTGGTCATGCAAGCATGGATTTAATTCAAAGCCTCAGCAAATGAGAGCTGGTAAAGGGGCTACTAAAAGTCAAATTTGAAAAGGACAAGATATGTGAACCTTGCCAAAGTGGAAAATAACACAAGTCATCCTTCAAATGCAAAAACATTGTAAGTACCTCAAAACCTTTACAACTCATGCATCTAGATCTTTTTGGACCAACTAGGATTGCAAGCTTAGGAGGTAAACACTATGCCTTTGTCATTGTCAATGACTACTCTAGATTCACTTGGATAATTTTCTTAGCTTAAAAAAGTGTTGCCTTTGAAACTTTCAGAAACTTTGCTAAAACAGTTCAAAATGAAAATTGATATTTTCTTTCAAAGATAAGAAGTGATCATGGCAAAGAATTTTAAAATGAAAACTTTGAAAATTTTTGTCTAGAACATGGCATTTCACAGAGGAAAAATCGAACTTTAATTGAAATGGCTCGAACAATGCTCAATGAGTATGGTTTACCAACTTACTTTTGGGCCGAAGCCACAAATACTGCATGTTATATTTCAAATCGAGTTTTCAAAATACTACACTTAAAAAAAACTTATTTTGAGATATGGAATGGAAGAAAGCCCATAATATCATACTTTAGAGTATTTGAATGCAAATGTTTTATATTGAATACCAAGGACAATCTTGGAAATTTGGCCTCTAAATCTGATAAGGGTATATTTTTAGGATACTCTATCACTAGCAAAGCATATAGAGTATTTAATAAAAAATCATTAACTGTTGAAGAATCTATGCATGTTGTTTTTGATGAATCTAGTAAGCTTGATCCTATGAAAGGTAGTGTTCTTGATGATGTTGTAGGTACAATGGAAAGACTTGATCTTAGAGAAGAAAATGATCAAGAAACTTCACATCAAGATGACTCTCTACCTCCAGCTCAAGAGGAAAACAGGCAAGAGCTCCTAGAGGAATGGAGATTGACAAAAGATCACCTCAAAAAGCAAATCATTGGTGATCCTACAAGGGGAGTAAGTAATATATCTCATCTCAAACATTTAGTTTTTGATCTTGCCTTTGTTTCTCAAATTAAGCCTAAAAATATTGATGAGGCTCTTAATGATGAAAGTTGGGTGATTGCAATGCAAGAAGAACTAAACCAATTTGAGAAAAGTAAGGTATGGACCTTAGTACCTAGACCCAAGGAGCATCAAATCATTGGAAGCAAATGGGTATTTAGAAATAAACTAGATGAACAAGGTTCAATAACTAGGAATAAGGCTGGGTTAGTTGCAAAAGGGTATAATCAGGAAGAAGGAATAGACTATGATGAGACCTATGCTCCTGTAGCTAGATTAGAAGCCATAAGAATACTTTTCGCATATGTTTGCCATATGAATTTCAAACTCTTTCAAATTGATGTGAAAAGTTCTTTTTTAAATGGCTTTATAGAAGAAGAAGTTTATTTAGAACAACCACCAGGTTTTGAAAGCTATGTTTGCCCAACCATATATTTAAACTTTCAAAAGCTTTATATGGTTTGAAACAAGCCCCAAGAGTTTGGTATGAAAGACTGAGTTCTTTTTTCTTAGAAAATAATTTTACAAAGGGGAATGCTGACACTACTTTATTCATTAAAAAACATAAGCATGATACTCTAATTGTTCAAATTTATGTTGATGACATCATATTTGGGTCTACTAATAAATTCCTTTGCCAAGAATTTGCTAAGTGTATGACTAGAGAATTCGAAATGAGCATGATGGGTGAGCTAAAATTCTTCCTCGGTCTACAAATAAAACAAGGCAATGAGGGCATATTTATCAACCAATCCAAATATGCCAAAGACTTTCTTAAGAAATTTTGAATGGAATGATGTAAAAATGCTAAGACTTCAATGAGCACATCAACAAAATTGGACAAGGATGAAAAGGGTAAAAGTATTAATGAAAAGCTCTATAAAGGTATGATCGGATCACTTTTATATCTTACTGCCTCTAGACCCGATATAATGTATAATGTATGCTTATGTGCTCGCTTTCAATCATGTCCTAAAGAGTCACATTTAAATGCAGTAAAAAGAATTTTAAAATATTTACATGGCTTATTGCATCTAGGTTTATGGTATCCTAGAAATTAATCCTTTCACATTATAGGATATTCAGATGCTGATTTTGCTGGAAGTCTTTTAGATAGAAAAAGTACTTTAGGTACTTGTCACTTTATTAGAGAATGCTTAGTTTCTTGGTTTAACAAGAAACAAGTTTCAGTTGTTCTTTTTACCGCTGAAGCAGAGTATGTGGCAGCAGGATATTGTTGTACACAAATCCTTTGGATGAAACAACAACTTAAGGATTATGGCCATAGTATGGACCATATACCTATTAGATGTGACAATACAAGTGCTATAAATCTATCTAAGAATCCCATTCAACACTCTAGAAGTAAGCATATTGACATAAGACATCATTTTATTAGAGATCATGTTCAATATGGAGATGTTGTATTGGAATTTATAAGCTCAAACAATCAATTGACAGATATCTTCACTAAGTCTCTCAATGAGGAAAGATTTAATGTCATAAGAAGAGAGCTTGGTATGACTGATGGATTAACTTTATGATTGCCAAAATTGTCGAACCTTGATTGATAATCTTGTATTTTTTGTCTCATCTTTTTAGATATAAAGTAGCTAACTTGATAGAAATATATGTTATAGGGGATAGAAGCTCCTTAGAAATATTTTAGTCTTGTTTTAGACTTAATTTTATTTAATGAGGATTTTAGGCAATTAACGCCCATGACATATATTCACAGACGTGATCATAATCATTAAAAGCTCCAGTAGCTTTCATGCCTTGATTCACGACATGCTTCACGGTTGAAGGTAGTGAAGACTATGTTTCATGCCCATAACCTTTTTCTATCACCCCCGTGAAACCCTTTTTTCATGCCCATGACTCTTATTCATGACCGTGAACATTTCCACCAAAAAACTTACATAAGCATTCACGCTTTGTGTCAAGCTCTATCTCACGATCACAAGTAGTGAAGATTGTACTTCACGACCGTGACTCTTTTGTCACCACCGTGATATTTCATCATTCAAACCCGTGACATTAAATTGTCATGACCATGAATCATTTCACATCCCTCATCACGGGTAGAGAGTCTCTTCAGCAAACTGTGAACATGACATTTCACACCCGTGACTTAGCTTTCACGCCCGTGAAGATGTCGGCTATAAAATGTTTTCTGCCGTTATTTCTCTCATTTCTAACTCTCCAACGTCTCTCATTTATCACCATTGAATACCATTTTGAAGATTCCGGCCGCCTAGCAACTCATTCCATCTATAAATATCTTCAAACACTGTGTCCATCATCAGAAATCAAAACACCTTAGGTTCTATTCCAAAATTCCATCAGATTTTCTCTCTTTAAAAATATATTTCTTAATCAAAAATGGAAACCGGCTCCTTCAAAGCTACCAGAAAGAAGACTCATGCTCTAAGAAGGTACACAGACTACCTTCTAAACATTATTCCGGAGCACTATCATCCAAGATACTTGGTTCTCAAGCAAAGACCACTTCTTTCCTCTCGATCATTTGAGTGGCAAACTATCATAACACTTGGTATCGAGACAAGCATGACAGAACAAATGAAAGCTTTTCATCTGAAAGATTTCATTGATATCCATCAACCAACGCTGAGGGAACCAACTCTAGAGTTCCTAAGCACCCTACAAGTCTCTCCTACCGGCACGGTAAAATTCCAACTTTACAAGCATCCGAACACCCTCACTGCCATAGAGTTTGGTGACATGTTCAACCTTCCCTCTAACGGTATCCTTAATGAGAGTGAGGTGGAGTTTTATGCTACTCAGGCATGGACTCATTTTGGGTTTGACTGCAGCTGGGATGTCAAGAAGACGAAAAGCACCCACCTTCGATCCTCAGTGCACAAGTACTTGCATAGGTTTCTAACCTATAGCATTTTTTCCAAAGGAGACAACAATAGATTGATTCAGAAATCCAAGTTCTTTCTCCTAGATATGGATCGAAGAGGCTTAACAGTGGCTTTATCTCGATGGTTTACAAACCATCTACTGTCTATTGCCACCAAGCCCTCCGGAGACATTCTAATTGGTGGGTACGTGACTCACCTTGCTATCAAGCTTGCATATTTAAAGTTAGAGGAACACCATTTCAACCTTATACCAGCACATCCTCGAGACTGACTAGACATCGAGTCATTTATCAAAATGGGAGTGGTTGTTCGTATAGTTCATGAGAACAACATCTACTACAGCTTCACTAACACAGCTGGTGAGATTATTTAGGAGGAAAATGATTCAGACGAATTTAAAGCTGGCCTCCAAGGAGTCAAACAGAGGAAGAGAGTTCGAGTTGAGATGGCGACTCCAGAGGTTGAGCAGGAAATTGGACAATCCTCTGCCTCCACACCAAACTTGGCTCAGCAAGTGGCTAATCTCTTGGCACCACAGTTTGAGCAATTGCAAGCGTCGATGGATGAGAGGTTAGAGAACCTTAAGGATTTCATGGAGTCTTGTATGGAGAGTCTTGAGGCAAAACTAGCTCGCCTTAGAGACGGAATGTATGGCTCCAAATCTAGCTAGACTATATTTTAGCTCTGTTATTTTCTAGCTTGTTTGATGTAGGACTTTCAATCACTTTTCAAATCCTTATCTTCTTCTTTTAATATTAATATAATTGCTTTTGTTTTCCATTATGATTTATCTTTTTGTTATTCTTTTTGTTGATGACAACACGGGTAAAACCTAGCAATATATTATAGTTAAAGTTAAATGTAATATATTTGAAATACTTATTTGAATCAAATGAATATGCAAGTATGCAAATGAACTGATATACCTTGTATATACCTTAAGTATACTTTGCATATACCTTGATACAAGTTACATGAATGAATATGCACTTGATATACTTTGAATATACCTTAAATATACTTTGCACATACTTAATTTATTTTAAGTAAAGAATTTAGTATACATTGGATATACCTTGCATATAACTTGCATATACCTAAACTAGGAAGCATATTTTGATGCTGTACTTCATCATTTTTTACAATTCTTGCACTTCAATAATTTTTTATCTTAAACAAAATTTGAGGGGGAGACTTCTCAAAAGCACATATTGCTAGATTATTTGTCACCATCAAAAAGGGGGAGATTGTTGAACCTTGAGGGGTATTTCCATCATTTTGATGCTAACAAATAAAATAGCAATAATGTATTTAACATACTTGTTTTCTAAGTTTATTGAACAAGATATGGAATATGATAGCAAGAATGGAGAATGGAAGCCTAACCTTAAAAGGACAAAAAAATGAAAAAATAGCATGTTCACGCCCGTGACCTTTTATGCCATGCCCGTGATGAAGCTTAGTGCCAACTATCCAACATTTAAAGTCCACGACCATGAAGAATGATAGCAACCGTGAATGATTATATCAGTCACGCCCGTGAAAGAAAGTCACGCCCGTGAGAAAACATGTCAAATTCCTCCATAGAGCTTCACGACCAGAGTCACCATTTGGACCACGGCTAGGAAGGATGTTCACGGCCGTGACATAATAATGTCACGTCTATGATCAAACACTTCAAATCCTTCCAGAATGCTTCATGGACAAAGTCACCACTCAAGTCACGGCTTGGAAGAACAGTCACGACCATGACAATCATACTCACGACCGTGAAAGAGGAAAAAGAAACATGTCAGGTGCCAAAATTAAGAGTTGGTGCAATGGCTATTTTCGCATTAAATGCAACCAAACGACTATAATTCTCCATGAAATTATAAATGCAAGTCATTTATGAATTCAAAACAAGAGAATAGCTAATACTTCAAATCAAAATCTTGTTTGTAGCCATTTTGTGCATTTAATACTTCCAAAACAAACATTAATTCTCTGTAAAAATCGTTTTGCTCATTATTTTCTGAGCATTATAGTTTTGTGAGTGTTTCTCTTTGTAATCTACTACTCAAGTGAGTTTGGGTACATTGGGTTAAGAGTAGAACACTTGTAAGGGGTTATTTGTGTGAGCCTTTAAAACACAAGGAATTGGTTTATTGTGTGAGCCATTAAAGCACAAGAGATTTTTGGGTTAGGTGTGATCCATTGTTAGAAACACTATAGTTGGGAGTGAGCTTGTAAAACTCTATTGTAACACTTAGTGTGTTAATGAAACTCCCAATTGAGATTGGGGAGAGAAGTATGGTTTGTTAACACCCGAACCTCTATAAAAATTCCTGTGTGATATCTTCCTATCCCTACTTAACTTAACTTTTCTTTCCACACTTAAAAGTTAATTAAAAGTTAAGAAATTTTAATATCCAATTCAACCCCCCTTCTTGGTACAATATTTGGGCAACATATCCTATATTTTATTTTTTTCCTTGTCTCTAGAGTAATGATCTTTTTTTTTACATTCCTTTGTTTTTCTTTTTTTTTCGAAAAAAAATTGATAGCATGATACCATGAAAATGAATGTAATTTTGTTGTCCTATAAAATATATGTAGTTAATAGATAAAAACTAGTGAAAATACAAATAACTTAAAATAATTATTAACCAAACAATTAAAAATAAATATTAATAATATTTAGCAATTAATAATATGAGCTATTTAATAGTAACATACTTTTGATATTAATGAATATAATTAAATATGTTGTACTTGACAAGGGATTGGATATATTATCGTTGCACGAGTTGATATGATTGTTTTTTTTATCAAATAAGCGATTACATAATATAATTTTTTGTTGTAATGTCAATTTACATAATTTCAATATTAATTAAATATATATTTTTCGCACTTGGGCCTATAAACTCCTCAGAGATAAAAACCTAGCAATCTTGATTTTCACATCAAATTGCACTCCTCACTTTGACACTTAAGAGATTGGGATACAACATTGGGACTTTAGAGTATGATATTTTGCTGTAGAACAATGGGTTTAAGCTTTATGGACTTGTGTATATGCTCTATAGAATCATAGAAGGGATCCTTCTTCTATTTCATGTATATATCTACATAATTCAGGGTTTGTGTGTGCTTGTGTGGAGAGTTTGAGCAAAGATTTTAGGAATTTAAAATTTAGTTGTTTCAAAAACGTTAGAATTGGGGTTCCTCAAGAATTTGAATTCAGAAAAAGATTGACGTTGTTTCAAAATCAAATGCAAAATTTGTTAAATCTAGAAGACATCCAAGATTCAACTTAATCAATCTACTTTAACCAGTTATTTAGGTGAGAAGAACCAAAACTTTCATTAGAGAGAGTGGCATTTAGCTGAATAGCTTCATAGGCATTGATTAATACTATATATTATAGCTAAATGCAATTATCAACAGTGAAGCAAGCAAATGTTACAAATGACATTTTGTTGTAGTAAGCTAACTAATGAGTTTTTTTTCCAAATTTCCTTTTCATTTAAAAAAAAATTTGTATCATAACTCCATGAAAGTGAATGTATTTTTTTCGTCAAAGGAAATGTATGTATTTGATAGCAAACAACTAGTAAAATTACAAAACTAATTAGAATTGATGTATTTAAAATAATTATTAACAAAACAATAACAAAAATATATTAACGATATTTAGTTATTAATAATATAAGTTATTTAATGGTAACATAATTTTGATATTAATGAATCTCATCAAATGTGTTGTATTGGACAAGGTATTGGATATATTATCATTGTACAAGTCGGTGTGATTGTTTTTATCAAATAAAAAATTACATAATTTTTTGTTGTAATGTCAATTTACATAATTGTGGATATATGTAAACTTTAATATTAATTTGTACGTAAATATTACTTATATATGTTTTTATAATTGGGACTAAAAATATTGTGGCTCATGCCCAACTATCCTAAATAATTTGTAATTAACAAAACCATATGACCTAAAATGGTTAATTTAAGTTGTTGCTAGTAATTGAAGCGTAGATTTATAAACCTCTCTTTCTCATTCCTTTCCAATATATAATTGGAAAGTTAACACATCAATGTAGCACCTTCATAAGTTTAAGCTCTTACATTTAATACCTAATATCTCTCTCATATTTTGTTGATTTAGAGTTTGTCTAAGATTGTTAATATTCACCTTTTCACCCCATTTGGGTCTCAGAGACTTTGTTGAGGTTTGCAACACTATTGCCCAAGTTATCATATAGAGTGACTCTAATATCAAACTGTAATGACATATGTCCAACTATATTGAACAACCTATAAATGGTCAAATCATGGGGCCTAAACTGGTTGTTTGCTAGTAGTTGGTGTATGAGCTTATAAACCACTTTTTCTTTCTCATTCGTTTTTGATGTGGAATTGTCAAGCTAACACATCAAGCTTGCACCTCCTAATGTTTAAGTTCTTACATTTAATACGCAACATCTCTCTCGTGTTTTGACAATATGGGATTTGTAACACTCTTAAAAAAATCTCACATCGGCAAAATATGAGAAAGATATTGGATATTGAATATAGGAACATAAACATGAGGAGGTGCTAACTTCTCAATCTCACATCAAAAAGAAATGACAAATAAATAGAGATTTATAAGTCTATACACCAACTACTAGTAATAACATAAGTTAATCATTTTTGTTCATGTGGTTTGTTATTTGCAATTGTTACAGGATAATAGTGTATGAGCCATTACAGTTTAGTATAAGTGTCATTCAGTGTACAAACTTGGGAAATGATAAGGCAAACCTCAGTGAGAACGTTGAGTATTTTATGAGGGATGAATTACAACATCCCTAGGTGAATCCCACATTGACAAAACACAGGAAACATCAGATAGTTTTGAGAAAAAGAAGAGAGTTTTATAAATATATGCACTAACTACTAATAATAATATATATTAACCATTTTAGGCAGTGTGGTTTGACCATTTGCATATTGTTATAAAATAGTTGGATATGAGTCATTATAATTTGGAATCCCAACCTAAAATGGTTAATTCATATTATTATTAATAGCTGATATATATACTTATAAACCAGTATTCCTTTCTCATTTATTTCCAATGTAGGATTAAAAAACTAATATGTTACGCTAGCACCTCTTTAAGTTTAAAATTTTACATTTGGCCCAAAATCTCTCATATTCTGCCAATGTGGAATTTGTCTATAGATATTATAAATAAACTCTTCAAAGATTGAAGGATAACCTCAAAAACCTAGCAAACTTGATTTTCACATCAAATTGCACTATTCCTTTTAACACTTGAAAGATTGGGATACAACCATTAGGACTTTGGACTATGATATTTTTCAATAGAACAATGCATTTAAGCTCTACGAACTTGTGTATATGCTTTATCGAATCAAAAAAGGGATATGTCTTCTATTTTATGTATATATCTATATACTTTAGGGTTTATGTGTGCTCGTGTAGAGGATTTTTGGGTTCAGAAAAAGACTTATGCCTTTTGAAGATGAAATGCAAAATTCGTTCAATCTACAAGGCATCCAAGTTTCAACTCAATCAATGTGCTTTAACCATTTTTTAGGTGAGGAAAACCAAAAGTTTCAAATGAGAGAGTCGCGTTCAGCTGAATAGCTTTATATGTATCAATTAATACTATATATTAACTGATTTGCAGTTGTGAACAATGAAAAGAGCAGGTGTGGAACACAAGGTCGTTATTGTTGTAAGGAGTTGACTAATTAATTTATTTTTTTCAAATTTCCTTTTTTGTCTTTTTTCTTTCTTTTTTTTTATAGCATAACACCATGAAAATCTATATATGTAATTGTTTTTGTTAAAGAAAATTTGTGTATTTGATAGCAAAGTAATGGTGAGATTATATGATTAATTAGAATTGTGTATTTAAAATACTTATTAACAAAACTACAAATAAATATTAACAATATTTAGCTATTAATAATACAAGCTATTTAATAGTAAAATAATTTTGATATTAATGAATCTAATCGAATGTGTTGTACTCAACAATGTATTGGATATATTATCATTGCATAAGTTGGTATGATTGTTTTCATCATCCAAACAATTACGTAATTTATAGTTGTAATGTCAATTTATATAATTGTGGATATATATGAATTTTAATATTAATTTGTATGTAAATATTAATTAAATATATATATTTTTCATACTTGGGACCAATAAGCTCCTCAAAGATTTTTTACTATGATATTTGTTTTAGTAAAACGATGGATTAAGCTCTATGAACTTGATCATTCTTCCATTTCATGTATACATCTACATAATTTCAAGTTTATGTGTGCTCGTGTGGAGAATTTTTGCATAGATAATTTATAAGGAAAAAGATGGAATCTTAAGAGGTGGATTGTAAAGATTTTGGGGTTTTAAATTTAGAATGCTTCAAAAACATTAGAATTGGACACTATAAGAAAATCATGATTTACCAATGGATTTTATCTGTTGGTAAACAAAAAAATCTATTGGTAAATTTATTTACCAATGGATTACTAATGAAAAATTTTCGTTGGTAAAATATTTGTCGTTAAATTTTTCAACACAAAACATTTCATTGGTAAACTTATTAATGGATTACCAACGGAATACCAATGAAAAAAATTTGTCTATTGGTAAATTTTTCAACATATTACCAATGGATATGTTTGTTGTTAAATTAATTTTTCTCGTAAATATGGTCTAGTTTTTTCTGTGAGCATCCATTGGTAAATTACCAACAAAAATATTTTTTCCATTGATAAATCACTAACGGTTTCGTTTGTCGTTGGTAATTTACCATTTGAATAATACTCCTGGTAAATTGCCAACGGAAAAACTTTTGTTGGTAATTTACTGATTTATTTGAAAATTTAAATTTAAATTATAGAAAGAATTGAATTGATTAACTTGTTAATGAAAGCAATAAATATAACACATTATGTAGAATTTATCAAATGCGAAATATTAAATATTAAATATTAAACATAACATATTTTAGGTTTTATTTATCAAATTTAATGCAAACATAGTGTATATTAATAAAGTTGAAAGCTAATACTTTATTAGTATCATATTGATCTAGTCTTAGTCATGATCCTCAGCTTCTTCATCATCATTGGTAGATGGAAGATTAGAAGATACAACTGTGCATGTAACACCACTTAAAAACCTTTAAATCATAACCTCCATCTCCTTCTGCTTCTTCTTCAGCTCTTGCTCCATCAGCTCCTGCCTTTGTTTCATCTGTCGCTCTATCTTTTCCTCTTTCTACCTCATCTCCTCTCGAAACTCATCTCGAACTGCATCTCAAACCTCCTCATAAATCTCAGTCCTCAGTTGATGAGAATCTATTGTTACAAATGTAGAAGAATAACTAACAACAGTTACAAAAGGTTTACCTCCAAGCCCATAACATTGCTTCTTCTTGGATGGTCTAACAACTTCATAATAAATCTTGGACATGTCAACACTCTCCAAAAAAGTTCCATCAGACTGATTTTCACTAGCAGTATTATAGTGTTCCATCACATTATCCTACAAGCAAATAAATATATCAATTTGTACAACAACATTAAACATACAAAATTTTCATATTGTTTAGAGCCTATTTGGTAATCTTTTTCTTTGAAAATCTCAAAAACCTCCACAATATAAGAAATATGAGCAAAAGATTTTCTTCATATGAAAAACATATTTTGCAATCTATACCAATAACAAAATATCTCACAACCTAAAGAGAAAACCAACAAATTCCATTTCAATTTGGTTTACGCCATAAAAAATGAAACTTATGGAATAGAGACCAATGTCCATATTAATAATGCCAAATATTTCAAAACAAAATAATTGCCTTCAAACAATCTGTTGCCTATGTTTATATAAGGTTTAGGCCATCAATATGCAAAAAACAAAAATGCTACAACCAAATGATGTACATTGAGTTAATGATATTGAGTTAACTAACCATAATAATCTTTAACCGTTCATTAACAAAACTGTCATCTTTCTTAGTCTTATGGATTCTCTCAAGGATATCATAATTAGTCACAAACTGTTTAGAACAATCTTTAGCATAAAAAAATATAACACATTATTATGTTGCTTAAAGTAGAATACATTTTTTCAACTTTTTAAATCAATTTGAATTGTAAGTTTACAATTTGTTATACCAATTCTTCCTCGTTCTACAAATAAAACAAGGCAATGAGGGCATATTCATCAACCAATCCAAATATGCCAAAGACTTAATTAAGAAATTTGGAATGGAATGATGCAAAAATGCCAAGACTCCAATGAGCAAATCAACAAAATTGGACAAGAATGAAAAGGCTAAGAGCATTAATGAAAAGCTCTATAGAGGTATGATCAGATCACTCTTATATCTTACTGCCTCTAGACCCGACATAATGTATAGTGTATGCTTATGTGCTCGCTTTCAATCATGTCCTAAAGAGTGTAACACCACATCTTATGCGTTTAAGTATAATCTATCAACTAATCACACATAGCATGCTGGAAAAACAAAATATCCTATTAATAGTGATAATAAATGTTTTTTATATCCTGTAATATCATTCAATGACTTTGCAAGTCTAATATCCTGTAATTTCATTCAATAACTTACAAGTCTCATATCCTGTAATTTCATTCAATGACTTGCAAGTCTCATATCCTGTAATATTAATCAATGACTTTGCAAAGTTAACACTGAGGTTTTCACCACAATATAATATATCACATATATCAAAACATAAACTTTACACATAAGTATTTACGAGTTGCTTTCATTTATACATTTTTAAACAAATTTCAAAATGACTATACATATTTAAGCACGTAAATACAAAATACATATGACATATTTTCATGCTTGTGGAATGCAAGGAGAAAGAGTGATGAGACTCAGTCAGTGACCTGTGCTCCATGTCTTCTATACACTACTCAAAATGAGCTATCACTTTTCTTTACCTGAAAAATGTTGCAAATTGATGAGTTGCGGTTCAGTGAGAATAATCATCCAATGAGCTCTAAAGTACCAAACAACATATAGTAATAAATCACAAATCCAATATACACCATGTATTCCATTCCATTCATCAGTATCATATAAGTATCAATAAAGTTGAAACATATAATCATTACTCTTTATGTATGCAAATGTTTTGATTATCTCATTTTGTTGTGACCAAGTTAAACAAATATTTCCCTGGGTTTCCATGTGAGCATTTTCCATGTGAACATTTGCATTTGCTAGCTAGCTTGATCATTTGTTTCATTTGCACATTTGCTAGGCCACAAGCCTCTTCTTTTGCTTTACAATATCGATTAACTAGTCACAACGCCTTTTTAGTCCATATGCATATGCACTTGTACTTAATCATTCCTCAACCGTTGCATCGTATCACATATAATATACATATACCGCATATATGCCTCATATGCCACACAATACCTCGCGTATACTATACATATACCCTGTATATATATCACATATGTCAAACATATACCTCAAATATATCACAAGTATACCACTTATGTGTACCACAATGTCACAAATTATCCATCATCATATTATCAAGGACAAATCATGACAATCATATGAATCACATAGCAAGCAACAATCATTTGCACTAAAGAATTCAATCGATAATTAGACTCACCTTTCTCCTTTGATTCTGACCCCTAACTTATTGTTTATCTGCTCCTTGTGGGTCTCCAATATGTTGTGAGCCTAATTTGAAAATATAATTGATTAACACATGATTAGGGAGACTTAATGTGGCTTAAACAAATTAATATGCATTGTTCATATCAATAGTTAAGATTTTTCCTATGAGGCAGCGTGACCTTATGGGACTATTTAGCCTATAACGTTTTCTATACTTGAAAAATTAATCTGATTATTCTTTCTAATTAAAATAAACATATAATTATATAACATATTAAAATTGGAGACCCATTGGATCATTGTACAATATTTGGTGGAATTTCTAAATATGTTCTATTTTCTGCCTTGTTTTCTGCCTTTAGGCAGTTTCAGGGTACCCAATTTGGTTCATCATAACTTATATTCTATAATTCCTATATTAATGAAACTTTACAGACACTTATATGGGTGCAACCGGAACATATTTTAGGTTTACAACTTTTATCAATTATGTCTCTAAGGGCTTACAATTATAATAAATATTTCACTAGTCCATAATAGAATTGGCTTCCAGACCAGTATGACTTACAAAGGCCATAAATTAGTCTATACATAACATATCAAGCTAAATTTAGTACCAACATTTATCTAATACATATACCTATAACTTTAAAGTTTTGGGAAGGTACATATTCTAGCTCTAAAGAGCTTAAATTAGCCAAACAGGTTTCTGGATCTGGCCAGGGCACTCAGTTGGCATTTCAAGTCATGAAACAATCATGGTTCCATTCCCCATAACTCGAATTTTACAAGGACTATGAATCTGAACTTTGGTATACAGATACATAACACATATTCTATAAATTGTATGTTTTTAGATACTTCCAATAATGGTTTTATCATATTCAAAACCAAAGAACATAGTAGCTATCTTGGCTAGGGTTCACACCCTGACCAATTTCAGTACAAAAATGATATCTCATTCTATACACAACATCGTGCAAAAAGGTTTACATATACATAAATATAAGACATAAAGGAACAATATTTGTGTTTCAAACTTTTCCAGAATCAATTTCTATTAATATCAAAAGTGGGGTGTAATTCAGTGCCTATTAATGATCCTTAGCAACTCAAATCAACCCTATAGCAATAAGAATTGATTACTTACCAAGGACGAACATGCAAGGAATCAATTTGGTGAAAACACTAGGTGCAACAGGGAAGAATTGAGTTCTGAAATGGAGGAAGATGAAGAAGAAAATGAGGCTGAAGTGAGGAGGCAGAAATGGGTGAGGAAGATAAAGCCAACCTTTTGTTTTTTTGTCTTTTTATCCTTTTTCTCTTCATCTCTTCTCTTTTCTCTTCTATTTTCTTTTATTTTCCTTTTGTTTCATTTTCATTTTATTGTTTCTATATTATTATTATTATTTACATATATTTATAATTCCACTAATTCACACAATAATACAACTTAATCATTTGGCCCGATTTAACTTAATTAACAATGTAAATGTTTACTAATCTTAATCTAGTCATTTTTCTTACTTTAATTTAGTCACCTTATTCAGTTTATTTCTAATGCTTTGTTATCATTATTTAGGTTATAAGGATACACGTGTGACTCGATACAATTGTCAAATACTAGGACACGTAGCTAGTGCGTGCCATGAACTTGTTTCTAAGAAAATATGTATGAAATGGACGTGTTCAATTGGGTTATATGGAAGATGCATATTTTCAAATGAAATGCATATGGATATGCATGTGGGAAAGGTCAAGGATGTTACAATTCTCCCCTCCTTTTAAAAATTTCATCCTCGAAATTTAATACCTGCAAATAGATGTGGATATTGTTTTTTCATATTTTCTTCTGTTTCCCATGTTGCCTCTTCTAGTAAATGGTTACGCCATAATACCTTAACTAAAGGTATTTCTCGGTTTCTTAGCTGTTTAGTCTTGTATCCAATAATTTCCACTGGTTCCTCAACATAACTCATGTTCTCTGCAATCTCAACGGCTTGATCTTTAAGTACATGTGTAGGATCTAACATGTATCTTCTAAGCATGCTCACATGAAACACATTATGAATCTGAGCCATCTCTGGTGGTAACGCCAATTTGTATGCCAGTGGACCAACCTTCTCAAGAATTTCATAAGGCCCTATATACCTTGGGCTAAATTTCCCCTTCTTCCCAAATCGGATTATCCCTTTCCATAGAGATACATGAAGAAATACCTTTTCACCCAACTCTAATCCATTTCCCTTCTATGTTGATCAGCATAACTTTTCTCTCTGTCTTGTGCTGCCTTTAGCTTGTTCTTGACAATTTTGATTTTATCTACTGTATCTTGTACTATCTCTGGCCCTTCTAATGCATGTGCACCTTCTTCATCCCATATGATAGGGCTTCGGCACTTTCTGCCATACAATGCTTCATATGGTACCATCTAGATAATGCTATGATACTGGTTGTTGTAAAAAAATTCAATCAATGTTATATATTCATCCCAAGCACCCCTAAATTCCATAGAACATGCCCTAAGCATTTCTTCCAATGTCTGTATAGTCCATTCAGATTGTCCATCAGTCTGTGGGTGGAATGCAGTACTGAAGTTCAATTTTGTTCCCAATGCATCTTGTAAACTCACCCAAAAATATGAAGTAAACCGTGCATCTCTATCAGACACAATGGACATTAGAATGTCATGCAATCTAACTATCTTATTCACATATAATTTGGCCAAACTCTCAAGTGTACACCCCCATTTGATAGGTAGAAAATGTGCTGACTTAGTTAATCTGTCAATAATTACCCATATTGCATCGTTTTTTCGTGGAGTTCTTGGAAATCCATAAACAAAATCCATCGTTATTTTCTCCCATTTTCATACTGGCACTGGCAATGGATGTAACTTACCAATTGATGCCTGATGTTCAATTTTAATCTACTGACATGTCAAGCATTTGGAAACATATTCTGCTAAGTCTTTCTTCATTCTTGGCCACCAATAATAAGGCCTTAAACTGTGATACATCTTTGTCATCCCTGGGTGCATTGCATAAGGTGCATTATGTGCCTCTTCCATTATTTCCTGACGCAAGTTCTCAGTGCTTAGAAAATATATGCATGACTTTAACATCAGTGTATCATTCTGCAAATGAAACTCTGTATTATTTCCCTGCCTTACCATATCAATTTTTGTACATAATTGAGGATCTTTGCTTTGTGCTTCTTTAATTCTCTCCTTTAGTATAGGTCTGACGTGAAGAGTAGCGATCAGTGATCCTCTATCATGCATATTTAATTCAACATTCATGGATCATAATTGAATCAAATATGGAAAAGAGGATGTTTGTAAATGAGCTACACTACTACTGGTCTTCCTACTCAATGCATCTGCTACCATATTGGCTTTCCCTGAATGGTACTCAATTATACAGTCATAATCTTTCAATAGCTCTAACCATCGTCTTTGCCTCATATTTAACTCTTTTTGTATCAGCAAATAATCCAAACTTTTATGGTATGTGAAGATCTTGAATGTCTCACCATACAGATAATGCCTCCAAATCTTTAATGCAAATACAACTGCAGCCAATTCTAAATCATGTACTGGATATGAGATATCATGTGGTCTTAGTTGTCTGGATGCATAAGTTATAACCTTACCATGTTGCATTAATACACATCCCAAGCCTTGATGAGAAGCATCACTATATATGTAAATCCACCTATACCTGTAGGGATAGTTAACACTGGTGCTGAGGTTAGCCTGTGTTTTAGTTCATCAAAACTCCTTTGTCATTCTGAAGTCCACTTGAAAGGCACATTGTTTCTCAACAATTTAGTCAAAGGGCTAGCAATTAAGGAGAATCCATCAACAAATATGCGATAGTATCCGGCTAAACCCATAAAACTATGCATTTCAGAAACATTTTTAGGAGCTTCCCAATTTACCATAGCCTCAATTTTCTTTGGGTCAACCTCTATGCCCTTGCTCGACACCACATGTCCAAGAAACACCAAATGATCTAACCAGAATTCACATTTACTCAATTTGGCATATAATTGTTTCTCCCTCAAAGTTTGCAATACAAATTTTAAATGTTGTTCATGTTCTCCCCTATTCTTTGAGTACACCAATATGTCATCAATAAATACTATCAAAAACCTATCCAGATATGGTTGAAACACTTTATTCATTAATGCCATAAATGCAGCTGGAGCATTAGTCAATCCAAATGGCATTACTAAAAATTCATAATGTACATACCTGGCTCGAAAGGCAGTCTTTGGAATATCCACTTCTGCTACCTTTAGCTGGTAATAGCCTGATTTCAAATCAATCTTAGAGAATATTTGGGCTCCTTGCAACTGGTCAAACAAATCATCTATTCTAGGCAATGGATATTTGTTCTTCACCGTCATTTTGTGCAGTTACCTATAATCGATGCACAATCTCATTGTTCCATCTTTCTTTTAAATAAATAATAATGGAGCTCCCCATGGCGATACACTAGGTCTAATATACCCTTTGTCAAGTAACTCTTGTAATTGGGCCTTCAGTTCTTTCAACTCAACTGGGGCCATTCTGTAGGGTGACCTTGATATTGGTGTTGTTCCTGGTACTAATTCAATAGTGAATTCTATCTCTCTATCTGGTGGTAAACCAGGTAGATCATCTGGAAATACATCAGCAAATTCCCTTACCACTGGTATATTTTCAAGCAAGTTATCAATGGTTTTAGTATTAGTCACATATGCTAAATATGTTTCACATCCCCCTTTGATCATTCGAAATGCCTTTATAGCTGAGACTAGACATGTAGGCACAAGTTTCCTTTCACCTAGAAATACTACCCTTGGCTAGTTTGGTGATTCCAAAATTACTTCTTTAGTAAATCAATTCACTATTGCATGATGTCTAGTTAACCAGTCCATTCCCAGTATCACATCAAATTCATATATTAGCAATAAAATCAGATCAGCTATTAACTCAGCTTTATAAATGCATATCAAGCAATCATGACAGACATTATTCAAAACTACTACTGTTCCCAGTGGAGTACTCACATTTATATCAATTCCCAGAGGCTCATGTTTTTTTATGTAGTTTAGATGCCATATGCAATGATATAAATGAATGAGTGGAGCCTGGGTCAATCAATGCATATGCTAATATTTCATAAATATAAATATTACCAATGACTACTTCGGGAGCATCAACTGCCTCCTACCTAGTCATGGAAAACACCTTGGCCTGAGTAAGGGGCCTAGAACTTTGACCTTCAGATATGGTTACTCCTCTGCCCATTGTACCAGTCCTGCCCCTGCCTCTTCCTCTGCCTTGTGTCCCACTAGTAGGGTAAACCCTCGGTGCTTCAACAGTAGTCTCAGATACTCCTCTACCTCCACTAGTCTCTGCTAGTTTGGCTCTATTTGGATAGTCTCTATACATGTGCTCCATCGATCCACAGAAATAACATGCTCATGTGAGCCTTCTACATTTGCCAGTATGTTGTCTACCACAATGAGTACATGTGGGCCTCTGTTCAACATATTGGCTCTGTCCTCTGCCTGGGTAAAAAGAAGTCATAGTACGACCTCTAGAGCTTAAGTATCCACCTTTGTTACCAGACTGTGCAGGCATATATCTACCTCTTTTTCCAGACCTTCTGCTAGACTCACCAAAGCACTCACGTGTTGCCCTTTTAATTTGTTGCTCCCCAGCTTCTTTCATTAACCATTCAGCTCTGATTGCAGCGCTCCGAGTCTGACATAATTATCAAGATCAGTAGTCATGATTCTATTTTTGATCTCATATTTAAGGCCCTCATCAAACTTCCTGCATTTGTCTCTTTCAATAGAGATCATGAATGTGGCATAGTGGGAAAGTCTGTTGAACTGCACCTCATACTTAGCAACACACATGTTCCCCTGTTTCAGATTCAGGAATTCCTTCCTCTTCTCATCTTTATATGCTTCAAGCATGTAATTATTCTAAATTCTCTAAAGAAAATCATTCCATATCAGAATCGGTGGTTGTGCATCACTGTCGAGGATTGTCTCCCACCATTCGTAAGCATTGCCTTGAAGCAAAGATACTGCATAATCGAATTTCTCCTCTGGAGTGCATCTCATCATATTCAGTACCCTCTATGTCCTTTGCAGTCATGTCTCAGCTTCTGCTGGGTCTATTGTGCCGTTGAAATCAGTTGCACCATGTTTCCTCAACTTGTCATAACGTCTTTCCTTGTACATTTTAGGACCATATACTTTCTGTTCTAGGTTTTCATGGGGTACTTTAGCATGAGATGATTGTGATGCATGTGCAGGAGCTCTAGCTCCTAGCGCTGGTTGATCTCTATGTAAATGAGGTGATGCCTCATAAGAATGCATTTCGACCGGCCTCTCCCTCCTTGGTAAATCATGTCTTATGATGTCCCTAAAATAAATAAAATTATGTCACTACATAATGTTCAACACATAGGATGCATATGTTATCATGCTCTTATGCTTATGCATGTTCCCATGGAACCTATCCCTGCTCTGATACTAAAAATGTAACATCACATCTTATGCATTTAAGTATAACCTATCTCTGTATCAAATAATCACACATGGCATGCTAGAAAAACAAATATTGTTAATAGTGATAGTAAATTTTTTTATATCCTGTAATATAATTCAATGACTTTGCAAGTCTAACATCCTATAATTTCATTCAATGACTTGCAAGTCTCATATCCTGTAATTTCATTCAATGACTTGCAAGTCTCATATCCTGTAATATTATTCAATGACTTTGCAAAGTTAACACTGAGGTTTTCACAACAATATAATATATCACATATATCAAAACATAAACTTTACACATAAGTATTTTCGAGTTGCTTTCATTTATACATTTTTAAACAAATTCCAAAATGATTATACATATTCAAGCACGTAAATACAAAACACATATGACATATTTTCATGCTTGTGTGGAATGCAAAGACAGAGAGTGATGAGACTCGGCCAGTGACTTGTACTTCATGTCTTCTACACACTACTCAAAATGAGCTATCACTTTTCTTTACCTAAAAAATGATGCAAATTGATAAGTTGCAGCTCAGTGAGAATAATCATCCAATGAGCTCTAAAGTACCAAACAACTAATAGTAATAAATCACAAATCCAATATACACCATGTATTTCATTCCATTCATCAGTATCATATAAGTATCAATAAAGTTGAAACATATAATCATTACTCTTTATGTATGCAAATGCTTTGCTTATTTCATTTTGTTGTGACCAAGTTAAACAGACATTGCCCCGGGTTTCCATGTGAACATTTGCCATATGAACATTTGTATTTGCTAGCCAACTTGATCATTTGTTTGCATTTGCACATTTGATGGGCCATAGGCCTCTTTGACTAGTTAATCATTCCTCAACTATTGCATCTTATCACATATAATATACATATACCGCATATATGCCTCATATGCCACACAATACCTCGCATATACTATACATATACCCTGTATATATATCACATATGTCAAACATATACCTCAAATATATCACAAGTATACCACTTTTGTGTACCACAATGTCACAAATTATCCATCATCATATTATCAAGGGCAAATCATGACAATCATATGAATCACATAGCAAGCAACAATCATTGCACTAAAGAATTCAATCGATAATTAGACTCTCCTTTCTCCTTTGATTCCGACCCCTAACTTATTGTCTATCTTCTCCTTATGGGTCTCTAATATGTTATGAGCCTAATATAAAAATATAATCAATTAACACATGATTAGGGAGACTTAATGTGGCTTAGACAAATTAATATGCCTTGTTCATATCAATAGTTAAGATTTTTCCTATGAGGCAGTGTGACCTATCTTAATGTGACAATCATAACTTATAATCTATAAGTCCTATTTTAATGAAACTTTACAAAAATTTATATGGGTTCAAATGGAAAATTTTCCATGTTTACAACTTTTATCAATTATGTCTTTAAAGTCTTCAAATTATAAAAAATATTTCACTGGTCTAGAATAGAATTGGCTTCCGGACCAGTATGACTTACAAAGGTCATAAATTAGCCTATACATAACATATCAAGCTGCTATTAGTATCAAAATTTAGCTACACATATACCTATAACCTTTAAGTTTTGAGAATTTATATGTTCGAGCTCTAAGGAGCTTATATTAGCCAAACAATTTTCTAGATCTGCTTAGGGAACTCAGTTGGCAGTTCAAGTCATGAAACAGTCATGGCTCCATTCACCATAACTCCCCATTTACAAGGCCTATGACTCGAAAATTTGGTATAAAAATACGTAACACATATATATACAATTTTTATGTTTTGAGATACTTCAAATAATGTCTTTATCATATTCACAACCAATGCACACAGTAGTTATCTTAGTTAGGGTTCACACCCTAACCTGTTTCAGTAAAAAGAGGATATCTCATTATATACACAACATCCTGCAAAAATGTTTACATATACATAAATATAAGACATAAAGGAACAACTTTGGTGTTTTAAACTTGTCCATAATCAATTTCTATTAATATCAAAATCGGGGTGCAATTCAATGCCTATTAATGAACCTTAGCAACTCAAATCAACCCTATAGCAATAAGAATTGATTACTTACCAAGGTCGAACTTGCAAGGAATAAATTTGGTGAAACAACTAGGTGAAACAAGAAAGAATTGAGTTCTGGAATGAAGGAAGATGAAGAAGAAAACGAGGCTGAAGTGAGGAGACAGAAATGGGGGAGGAAGATAAAGTTAACCTTTTTTTTTGTCTTTTTATCATTTTTCTCTTCATCTCTTCTCTTTTCTCTTTTCTTTTCTCCTTTATTTTCTCTTCTCTTTTCTCTTCTCTTTTCTTTTATTTTCCTTTTGTTTCATTTTCATTTTATTTTGTTTATATTATTATTATTATTATTTACATATATTTATAATTTCACTAATTCACACAATAATACAACTTAATCATTTGGCCCGATTTAACTTAATTAACAATGTAAATGTTTACTAATCTTAATTTAGTCATTTTTCTTACTTTAATTTAGTCACCTTATTCAATTTATTTCTAATGCTTTGTTATCATCATTTAGGTTATAAGGATATACGTGTGACTCGATACAATTGCCAAATACTAGGACACGTAGCTAGTGTGTGCCATGAACTTATTTCTAATAAAATATGTATGAAATGCACGTGTTCAATTGGGTTATATGGAAGATGCATATGTTCAAATGAAATGCATATGGATATGCATGTGGGAAAGGTTAAGGATGTTATAAAGAGTCACATTTAAATGCAGTAAAAAGAATTTTAAAATATTTACATGTCTCATTGCATCTAGGTTTATGGTATCCTAGAAATTCATCCTTTCACATAATAGGATATTCAAATGCTGATTACGCTGGAAATCTTTTGGATAGAAAAAGTACTTCAATACTTGTCACTTTATTGGAGAATGCTTAGTTTCTTGGTTTAGTAAGAAACAAGTTTTAGTTGCTCTTTCTACCGCTCAAGCGGAGTATGTGGCAACAAGATATTGTTGTACACAAATCCTTTGGATGAAACAACAACTTAAGGATTATGGTCATAGTATGGACCATATACCTGTTAGATGTGACAATACAAGTGTTATAAATCTATTTAAGAATCTCATTCAACACTCTAGAAGTAACATATTGACATAAGACATCATTTTATTAGAGATCATGTTCAATATGGAGATGTTGTATTGAAATTTATAAGCACAAACAATCAATTGGCAGATATCTTCACTAAGTCTCTAAATGAGGAAAGATTTAATTTCATAAGAAGAGAGCTTGGTATGATTGATGGATTAACTTTATGATTGCCAAAATTCTCGAACCTTGATTGATAGTCTAGTGTTATTGTCTCATCTTTTAAGGTAAGAAGAAGCTAAATCGATAGAAATACATGTTATAGGGGATAGAAACACCTTAGAAATCCTTTGGTATTTCTTTAAACTTAGTTTTATTTAATGAGGATTTTTGGCGATTCACGCCCGTGACATATATTCACGGTCGTGATCATAATCTCCAAAAGCTCTAGTATCTTTCACGTCTTGCTTCACGACATGCTTCATGGTTGAAGGTAGTGAAGACTATGTTTCACATCCATAACCTTTTTTTTATCACCCTCGTGAAACCCTTTGTTCATGACCGTAACACTTATTCACGACTGTGAACATTTCCACCAAAAACTTTCAGAAGCGTTCACGCTTTGTATCACGCTCTATCTCACGGTCACAAATAGTGAAGATTGTACTTCTCGACCGTGACTCATTTTTCACCACCGTGATATTTCATCATTCACGCCCGTGACCTTTAAATGTCATGACCGTGAATCATTTCATATCTCTCATCACGGGTAGTGCACCTCTTCAGTAAACCGTGAATATGACATTTCACACCCGTGACTTACCATTCACGGTCGTGAATATGTCGGCTATAAAACGTTTTCTACCGTTATTTCTCTCATTTCCAGCTCTGCATCTTCTCTCATTTATCACCATTCAATACCATTTCATAGATTCTGGCCCCCTGGTAACTCACTCCATCTATAAATACCTTAAAAAACTATTTCCATCATTAGAAATCAAAACTTACTAAGTTCTATTCAAACATTCCATCAAATTTTCACTCTTCAAAAATCTTTTTCACAATAAAAAATGGAACTCGGATCCTCTAGAGGTACTAGAAAGAAGTCTCATGCTCCAAGAAGGTACACGTACTACCTTCTAAACATTATTCCAGAGCACTGTCATCCAAGATACTCAGTTCTCAAGAAAAGACCACTCCTTTCCTCTCAATGATTTGAGTGGAACACTGTCAAGACTCTTGGTCTCGAGACAAGCATGACAAAAAAACTCCAGGCTTTTCATCTAAAAATTTTGTTGATATCCATCAATCGATGCTGAGGGAACCAACTCTCGAATTCCTTAGCACCCTGCAAGTCTCTCCCACCGGCATGGTAAAATTTTAACTTTGCAAGCACCTGAACACCCTCACTGCCGCGAAGTTTGGTGGCATGTTCAACCTTCCTGCTGATGGTATCCTTAGTGAGAGTGAGGTGGAGTTCTATGCTACTTAGGCATGGACTCATTTCGGGCTCGACTGCAGCTGGGACGTCAAGAAGACAAAAAGCACTCACCTTCGATCACCAGTGCACAAGTACTTGCATAGGTTTCTAACCTATAGCATTTTTGTCAGAGGAGACAACAACGAATCGATTCAGAAATCTAAGCTCTTTCTCCTAAAGATGGCCCAAAGAGGCCTAACAGTGGCTTTATCTCGATGGTTTGCAAACCATCTACTGTCTATTGCCATGAAGCCCTCCGAAGACATTTTGATTAGTGGGTACGTGACTCACCTTGCTATAAAGCTTGGGTATTTGAAGCTAGAGGAGCACCACTTCAACCTTATACCAGCACATCCTCGAGTCGTTTATCAAAATGAGAACGGCGGTTCGCATAGTTCATGAGAACAACATCTATTATCGCTTCACCAACACAGCTGGTGAGATTATTTGGGAGGACAACGATTCGGACGACTTCAAAGCTGGCCTCTAAGGAATCCAGCAGAGGAAGATAGTTCAAGTTGAGACGGCAACCCAGAGGTTAAACAAGAAATTGGACAATCCTCGGCCTCCACATCGAACTTGGCTCAGCAAGTGGCTTATCTATTGGCACCAGATTTTGACCAATTGCAGGCTTCGATTGATGAGAGGTTAAAGAACCTTAAGGATTTCATGGAGTCTCGCATGGAGAGCCTCGAGGTGGAAGTAGCTCGCCTTAGAGATGGGATGTCCGACTCCAAATCTAGTTTGACTATATTTTCACTTTGTTAATTTCTAGTATTTTTGATGTAGGACTTTAAATTACTTTTCAAAACCTTGTACTTTTCTTTTAATATTAATATAATTGCATTAGTTTTCCCTTATGATTTATCTTTTTGTTATTCTTTTTGTTGATGACAAAAGGGGGAGAACCTAGCAATATATTATATTTAAATTTAAATGCAATATATTTGAAATACTTATTTGAACTAAATGAATATGCAAGTATGAAAATGAGTTGATATACATTGACTTTACCTTAAGTATACATTGCATATATCTTGATGCAAGTTACATGAATGAATATGCTTGATATACTTTGAATAGACCTTAAATATACTTTGCACATACTTAACTAGTTTTAAGTAAAAATTTTAGGTATACATTGAATATACCTTGCATATAACTTGCATATACCTAAACTAGGAAACATACATCCATGTTATACTTCATCATTCTTTACAATTCTTGCACTTCAATAATTTTTTATCTTAAGCATCTTTTGAGGGGGAGACTTCTCAAAAGCACATATTGCTAGATTATTTGTCACCATCAAAAAGGGGGAGATTGTTGAACCTTGAGGGGTATTTCCATCATTTTGATGCTAATAAATAAAATAGCAATAATGTATTTAACATACTTATTTTTTAAGTTTATTGAACAGGGTATGGAATATGATAGTAAGAATGGAGAATGGAAGACTAACCTTAAAAAGACAAAACAATGAAGAAATAGCATGTTCACGCCCGTGACCGTTTATATTAGTGAAACTCCCAATTGAGATTGGGAAGAGGAGTAGGGTTTGTTAACACTCAAACCTCTATAAAAATTCTTGTGTGATATCTTCCAATCCCTACTTTACTTAACTTTTCTTTCCGCACTTAAAAGTTAATAATTTTTTAATATCCAATTCAACCCCCCTTCTTGGTTCAATTTTTGGGCAACACCCGTTAAGCCTATTTTAAATGATATATGTTGTATGTTTGATGGTTATAATGTAATGGCTATGCACAT
This sequence comes from Triadica sebifera, assembly GCA_023653625.1. Lineage (NCBI taxonomy): Eukaryota > Viridiplantae > Streptophyta > Magnoliopsida > Malpighiales > Euphorbiaceae > Triadica > Triadica sebifera. The sequence continues at coordinate 8,042,427 of CM042898.1, read as the reverse complement.
GCCTTCATAATGATATGTTAAAGTATGCTTCTATGAATATCAATACATGAATCTTACATAATAAGTTTACATATGATCAAAGCATATATGTTATAAGATATAAATGTTGTAATGAAGTATAATAAGATAATATAAACAAGAAAATTCCAAGCTCGATACTAAGACTAGAAGTAGGATAGGTGGTATGTCATTAAGGGGGTTTGATACCATAGTGATTATGATACAACGATTTTATACTCATCAATGTGGCTTAAGCACTAGGAGCACCATTGACTTGAGACACCTCAATGGGCACATATGTTTATATTCATCATTGTATCTTAAGCTCTAAGAGTACCAATGACTTGAGACGCCTCAACTAGTATACATGGTTATAAACAGTGACAGGGTGGCATAAGCTCAAATAGCGCCTCTATTCATAACCTATGTTGAGAGTTGTTAGGCAATCATATCAAAGTGATTTAAGAATATAATGAAATAAAAAAGAGGTTCAAAAATACAATTATACAAGAATATACAGTTAATATGTTTTATGTTATGAAAAAGGGTGTTATATGTTCTCTATCTTAATGTTCAATGTTTAGTGAGTTATCTCTCTCATAACGTAAGGTACTTCACATGATATTATGATTTCATTGTCATTCATGACCATGACCTTACGCTCACAGGCGTGAACACTGAACACGTCACTTTTTTCATCTTTTCTTAACTCTTTTCCTTAAACCAACCCTTAAACACATTTATAGTTTCTCTAAACCATCTTATTAACTAGGCCCTACTTAGCGGACATTACACTCTTTGTTTTCTTTCTTCAATTAATTCAAAAGTCTTTATGGATATTCTAGCACTTCATCATCATACCATTAAAACAAACCCACACCCTCTTACCTACATTTAACCTATATTAAGATTCATTTACCATTGCAAGATGGAACCCAAATTAGGAAACAAGCTTAATAATTTAAAAAACTAACTTTATAGTTTGGATAGCCATAAAATCTATGACCTAGATTAGCTTCGGTCCATGATGTCCATCTCTAAGTGATGAAGTTACAGTTGCACATGATAGGGGAAACACCTTCCTCGATGCCTTCACTTTGATTTAAAGAAATTAAAAAAGATGATGTCATAATAATGCTCTTTCATAAATCTATGTATATTCTCAAAATTCAAAATCCCTAAATTCCAAATTTTTCTTTGAGACAAATTGAAGATGGAAACTGATATCGGGTTTCAAAGACAAATTTGGAGATATAGAGGATTTTAAAGAAATTAAGGATTTGGGATTTATGATTTGGGATCGATAGTTATTGTGTAATTTCAATTTTTTAATTTTCTATGTTCAAAATGACATCATTTAGCTATTTTAGAGTTTGAATTTTATATTTCATAGAAACGACGTTGTTTAGCTATTTTATTCATTAAAAATATGAAACAACGTCGTTTAAATAAGACCGAGTTGGTTCAACAGATACAAATTAATGATGCAAATAGAGTGGAATTTTAGGGATTTAAATGAACCATTTTAAATTTCAAAGGCTAATTTGAATTGAGTCACAATTCTGGAGGTGACTCGCATTTTAGAGTGCAGTTTAGGGATAAATGTGCCTCTTTGAAATTATAAGTTTTACCAAGTTTTATTGAAACAATATGGTGACATGAGGATTTTCAGTCCTCTACTCTACTAGCTGAGCTATTACAACCATTTTTTACTCGTCATTTTTCTCATTTTACTAAATTACTTGGGCTCATGTCAATTAAAAAAGACGAAATTCAATTCGAATAATGATCTCGATAATTAATAATTCCAATTTCCAATGGGATTCTTTGCTTTTCTCAAGAGTGTTCATTTGTATATGTACAATATCTATCACAAGATTTGTGAAAAAAAAAATCAGCCCAAATATATTTGTAAAATAATTGAATAAATGAGAAAGATAACGAAATTTGAACTTTTAACGAAATGAGAGAATGGAATAAAAATAATTAAGAAAAGTGGAAGAGTAATGATAGAAAATATAGAATGCATTGCGCAATTTAAATTCAAGTATAATGATAGAAATATAGAATGTATAAGGCAAAAAAAATTATATTTTGAGATTTTTTTTTTGTTTTTGCATTTACACTATTAAATTTATTTTTTTTATTTTTTATTAGAGCTCCATACTAATTAAGGAGAGAGAGTTTTAAATTCGAGTCTTTTCACTAGGATTAGAGCTCTTTTATCATCTCAGCTGTGTCCATAAAAATAGGCTATTAAGTGGATAAAATTTGATATTGTCCTATTATACATTTGTATAATTATTATTTTCATCATCAATGAATGAAAAAAACGATGGTGAATGTCACATTGAGATAGTTGTTTGAAATTTAAATTTATTTATTAATTTTTTCCTTTTACGATATTATTTATTTTGAAATTGATCTTACATAAATAAGAAAAATAAAAATGAAAAAAAATCAATAAATAATGGAGGTAATTTCTTATATGAAAAGTAAAAAGTCTCATTACTTACCGTAAGCACAATCTTTTTGCCGGTTCTATTGATTATTATTATTCATTTTTGAAAATCTTATTTCAATATAGTGTGGCGATCAATAAGATTAGTAAAGTTAAGAATGTGTCAATTTCTAGGGTTTGTTATATTGTGTACTCCGGTCTATATTATATTATAGATCTCCTTCATTTATACGTGTGAAATAAAATAAAGTGCGCACTTTTTCGACATTAGATTTTATTGAATTAATAAATATAAAACAGATTTATCAATTATAACTTATATGTTTATCAGTTCTAACTTGAAAATTCATCATTTTGAACTTAGAAGTTCATTATTATTAACTTATATATTTATTATTTAAAAGCTACAAGTTCATTGTTTACAAATTATACATTTATCATTTAAAAATTACAAATTTATTGTTTAGACTAATATGTTCATTGTCTATAACTTACGGTTTCAACGTTTAGTGTTACAGATTCATCACTTGGAACTTATACTTTTATTATTCAGTTCTAACAAAGATGAACACGTAACTTTAAAATGACAAATTTGTAAGTTTTAAACAATAAATTTAAAGCAACTAAAAACCTATAAATAATGAATATGTAAATTATAAACAATAAATCTATAAGTTATAAACAATAAATCTGTAAGTTTTAAGTAATAAACATATATGTTTCTAACAAATTCATCGTTTTCAACCTCAACCAACTTATTTTTCTCTTTCTATGACTCATTTTTAATTTAAATATCTTCATTTTCATCCATAAATATATCAAAAACTAATAATTTTTCATCCCAAACAATAATAAAAATAACTAAAACATTCACAAATACTAAAAATAAAATCAAATATGCAAATTAAAAAATTTTCTCGCTTTAAAAATATTTCTGCAATAGAGAAATAATTTTTTTTTTTATATATATGAATAAGAAGAAGATAATGATAAAAATAACTGGATAATAAAAACATGTTACATTTAAATCCAAATACATGCGAATCATTTAACTAAAATAATAGCGTGATGTCATTTTGAATTAATAACCGCAATATAAAGTAAATATAGGTCCATGATATAATTTGTGCAATTTCGAAAGCTAGTCTTTATGTGAATCAAGAGGCTCTATTGGGCCAACCCATGAGTGGGTCATATCAAATGCTTGCTTGCCAAATAGGAATATAATGTCTTTTGGAAAATTTACATAAATGAAAAAACATACTAAAATATTTTCACATTTAATGAGACTTAAAAATTCTTTCAAAAATACAAATATTAAGATTTTAAAATTTTAAATCTACCAAAAACTTAAATTTTGTGTGTTGCATTCATTTTTTTCTTCTCTCGATCATATGAATAGAATAATAGATTTATTACTCAATATTTACTTAATATTAATTTACACTTATAAATACAAAAAATTTATCCATAATATACCCAACATTTACCTATTATTGATTCATACTTATAAATATCATAAAAATTTATCAAATATTTATCCAATATTTACCTAAAGTTTACTTAAATTTACTCAACGTTTACTTAATATTTACTTAATTTATTTTTTTGATATATGATATACTTTTGTTTTTTTATTAATAATATGTTTATACAATATTTACCCAATATTTACATCACATCTCTTAAAAAATAAAAGGTAAAAAACCTCAAAAAAATTGAGGCAATTTTTGAGTGAATAATATTTATATTTTATTTGAAAAATAAAAATACATGTTATATATAAAAAAGACATAAAATAATAAATCTCAAATAAAATTCTGAAAAATATACAAAAAGGAAATGCAGAATACAAGAAAGCAAAGAAAGACAAAAAACAATAAATCAATCTAAAAACGAAATTATAGAAAAATAAAAACTAAAAAAAATGAAAAGTTAAAAATATAAAAATTAAGTGGGAAGTTATACAAAAAAAAAAAAATCGATAATACTCCTATGTTCTTTAATGGGTTCAATTTTTTGTCATGTCAGCTATTTGCTATTCCTCCATTTTAAAATATAAGTTTCACTTTTGTGTGCCATAAAAATTTAAAATATTATTAATAATATAAATATTTCAATGTAATATCTTTTATTTCATAATTTTTCACACAATATATAATCTTTCATCTTCAATTATTTGTGAAATATTTATTAAAGTAAGAGGTATAGTTGAAAAGAAATTAGAAGTTATATTATTTTTATAAAATATGAGAATAAAAAAAAGATAGACTTTTTTTTTTTCTCAAATGGACTCAAAATATAATACTGAAATAGTCCACGTAAGCTGACATTTCAGATAGTTAGAATTTAAAAAAAAAAAAAAATCACTCCATCCCCTTCCTCCCTCCTCCATGTAAAACACTTGAAAAGGGATTAGAAGCAGGTCATAATATTAGAAACCCAACTCCACAGCTTCTTAGACGAATACAGCTATTCAGTTGGAGTAACTTAGATCATATATGTCTTTTAATCTAAGCTTTGTTCTTAGAATTTTATTTTTATTTCTTTTTTGTGAATACTGCTTCTGCTATGAATATGTATGCTTGGAGAGTACTACTGCTGTAAATAATTCTCATATTTCCCCAGTTAATTAATAATTGATCTCTTGATTTGTTTAAAGAAAAGGACTTTTTCATATTTGCACATTAAAACTATGGCAATTGGCAACTCTACCTTTCTACCTTCTAATTAATTATGTAGTGTTAATAGGTCACATAATATTCATGAAATTCAACTTCTTTTTTTTTTGTCAAAAACCACATGTCCAGATGCAGCAAAGATATATAAGAAATATGGATCACAGATTAAAATGTATTTATTTATGCTGCGAATATATTAATCATTAGATATACATATACAATGAAAGCCAATTTATACATAGCTCTTGATGGCTTTGCTATAACCAGTTTGATCATCATAATACTTAGACCAAAGCATAACCCCTCCATACTTAGCAGAGCCCTTAATTGCAGGAAGAATTTTGTTCACAAGATCAGGTACAGGAATGAACCCACTTCCAGCTGCATCAGGAGCAGCGGGCAATCCCAGGAAAATCCTTCGAGTTGGTATACTTGAAATCCATTGCTTCCATGCATCTTCAAGATTAGTAACACTTGCAGGTGAATATTGGCAGGGAGGATTGTTATAGAATTGAACCCAAACATAGTCAAAAAGGCCCGTCTTCAGAGCATTTCCTACCCAAGCATCAGGAAATGGGCATTGAGGAGCTGCTGTTAAGTATACTTTCTTACCCTTGTTGCTATACCCTGAAAGGAACCTGGTAAGATCGTCCCAATGTTGGTTTGTTCCTCCTTCAATGTCAAAATCAATCCCATCTACAACTGCTGGCCCCAGCGGCCGAGTTGATGAATTCCCACCTAGGAAATTATTCCAAAGGTAAGTAGCTACCTGCTTGGCATCCTCAGTAGATGTCAGATAGTAACTTCCGGCTCCTCCACCAATCGAAAGCATAACCTTGATGCCTTTGGCTTGACAGGATTGAATATCAGAGCTCAACCCGGTGCATCCATTGCTATAAGGATCACAATGGCCTGCAAGGTTGATTATAGGAGTCTGACCATTGCCAAACGTGGGCAGGAAAGCTATGTTGACATAGTCATAGTTGCCTGTAGCACAGGTTTCTGCTAAAGTTCCTTCATTTCCATTCTGACCCCAATAGATCGCTATTCCACCAGCTTCACATCCCACTAGTAGCACAGTTAGAATTGTTGATACAAAAGCTGATAATGAGACTGCTGAAGTACTTGATCCCATTCTGAACTGAATGCAGAAAATTTTCTTTAGTGACTAATATTATTGTAGGATTTGCTGCTTTTGGTGCTTAAACAGTTAGCAAAACTGTTCTTTTATAGTGGAAAATTTAGTCTCTTTTGTAAGATTACATTGCTTTGCTGTTATTTCACTGCGCCTAATACGGGCCACTCCCTCAATCTCAAGTTGTCTGCTTCCTTCTTTTTACGACTTTTATTTTGGGACATACTTTGAAATTGTTGTTATTAAGTACCAACAGTGAATAACGACGAGCACTAAATGCATGAATAGGAGAAATATCTGAATCATAATATCAAAATATTTTATTGATTAAATGCGCCATTTTGTGGTTGAATACTACTGCTTTATTGTCGGATATTTTTGTCTATTTTTACATGATCTGTTTGCGTTTGTGGACTATCAGTTGAAAATAACAAACACTAAATGTCGTAAATGGATTCAGTAGCTTAATCATGTTATGAGAATTCCATTGGTTGCCAACATTTCTGGTCCTTTGACATTGTAATAATAGTTGGTAATTTTTTATCAATCCAAACCCGAATTAAAGAAAATCAGAAAATGGGCTCTAAAAAAGTGATTCAAATCCTAAAACTGAATGACTCGTTAAGAATCCTGAAAAGGCCGAGATTATAAATTTTAGTTGTATAACAAATTAATTATCACAGTTATATATCTTCTAAATTTTGATGATAATTGTCCCAAATATTTTTCACTATTGTAAAAGTTAAAAATGTACTATAACTTTTCAACTATAACGAAATTTTTTTCCCATTTACAACTCAAATCTTTTTTTTTATACTTTTTTTATCTTATATATTATGTCATTTCATCTCATCTTTGAGGGAGATTTTTGTAATTATTTTAATTTAACTCCTCCATTAGATTTCTTAAATTTTGAATACTGGACAAATAATGCCAATTTCTGGTGCTGATCTTGACGATGGTTTTACTCTGTCCTTCATTCCTATTCAAAAGAAAAACATGAGAGCTCGACAACATGAGGGCTCGATATTAAAAACACAGAAAAGGGGGTTTCAACTGTCACTGAATTCAAAAAATTAATTGGAGAATGCCAACCTACAAAAGGATCAATCTAACGTTAGCCTACATCTAACTGGAACACTCGAGTTTGTACATGATTTTATAGGCCTCTTTGGCTACAAAACCAGCCCCATATATAACAAATCCTCAGGCAGGTGTATTCACATAGTGTCCTGTTTTTCTCCTATGCCGGCTAAAGTCTGATACAAACCTGAAAGAATGGCCACATCCCTCCACCTTGCATTTGTACGGCTTCTCCCCAGTATGCACCCGTATATGCTCAGTTCTAGCCCATGCCCACTTGAACGACATAGAGCAACCCTTCCATGGGCACTTCAGGGGTCGATCGTCTTCGTGAACACGTTGATGAATTATGGCATATTTGTGCGAATTAAATCTCTTCCTACACCCTTCATATGGGCAGCGGTTATGTTTGTGCAACTGTAGCTCTGCCTTTGTCTCAAAACTCATGGGGCAACCTTCTAGATCACACTTGTGAAACCTCTTTGCCACTTCTTTCTTTTTTGTGCATAGAACTGAAGCATCAGAATGTTTCCTTGTTTTCTTTGTTATTGGATTCTCCTGAATTATTTTCTCAATCTCAACTGCACTTCTAAATGTAGCATCTTTCCCAGCCCTTGGCCTCAATCCTTCACATGGGCTTCTAATAAAGGCATGGCTATTTAATTTATTGTCTGTTAACTGTTCTAGTTCATTCTTTCTTTTTTTGCCCTTACCAGCAGTTGTTTTCAGATGTACCACAACAGGTTCGATGCTTTCCAGCTTATGTGATGAACAAACCTCTTGGCCCTTGGGGGTATTTTCTACAGTGCAGGATTGTTCTTCAGTTCCAGTCCATTTTTTAAAGAGATTTTCCTTCTCATTAGTAGCCCTAGTAGTCCGGCATATTTCATGTGCTTCATCATTTGTAGACAGCCCATCATCTGAGTGAATGCCCTTCTGAACTTCTACATCTAAACTCTTCAAGCCAACATACAAGTCTTTGGCAGCACAGTCTTCAGCAAATCCTTCCGGGACATGAACAGGAGGATTTCGAATTTGACTGGAGGAATTAGAGGCAAGTTCCTCCACATTACTTCTATTTGTACCTGGTATTTTTAGCAGCATCTGGGAGTCCAGAGTTGTGCCAGTGTACAAATCATCTTCAGATGAGATCCCTTCAAGAACTTGAGGAAATCCTTCCACCAAAACAGTAGTAGACAGGTCTATTTCCGTTTGCCTAACGGAACAAGAGGCAGGTTCCTCTTTCTGTTCATTTGGGATCTGAATTGCTTGCAGCATTCCATTACTCAAAGTTCCATCACAGCACAAATTGACTGCAGCACAAGGCTCCCTAGAAATCTCAGAATGTTCATGCACAGAGATGTGAATTGGGTGATTTATGATTCTAATATTATTCAGAACAATCTCCTCCCCATTACTTTCACCAGTAATTTCATCTTCGTGCTGCAGTTTTTCTGCTGCAGCAAAGGTCTCTTGCAAACAGTTGGTGCTTTTTTCTAAGGCAGCAAGCTGATTCATTAGCGTGTCATTATATGAAATGCACTCACTGTTGCTTTTGTTTCTAGTTTGCAGTTCTTGCTTCACTTCATTATTCGTCGTCAGGCAAACACAAACCTCATCATTCATGCAAAATTTCTCTGCAACTATGTTCTCCATTTGTCCTATAGGCGGGTGAGACACATTTAAACTAATTGGCTTAGCAATCTCACCAACTTCATTCACCAGAACATCTCTGCCAGCCAGGACTTTATGCTGTCCTTCAGACTCCATATTACAAGTTTCATTCACAAGGCTGATATTTTGTGTCATTTGATACCCACCTAGCATTTCAGATCTTTCATTGGCTTCAGTCACACATGGGCTAAAGCATTCCATAGCATTAGAATCCCCATCCATACCAGTTCCTCCAGTGACCTTTTCTTCCTGTTGTATATCCCGTAAATTCTCCTTTCTATTTGTCTTTTCCCCAGTTTGATCGTCAACCTGCCTTGCAACATGTTCAACACCTACAGTAGGAATGCAAAGTGAACTGGTGACATCTAAAGAACCAAAATTCAAGCTCATATGACCAGTTGCTTCAAGCACTTGGACATCATGCAGCACTCTAGACATTCCATTGGGAGAGAAACATATTCCAGCAGAATCACTTCCATGAATCCCAACATTACAGGGATCAATCTTAGATGTTTTTCCAGTATGCTTTGTAAGAGCTTCACAACTAGCAACAGAAACTTCTTCCTCCATGTGCTTCCTAGAGCAGCCTTCACTCCAAGTTGTGGAACAATCTATTTTCACCTTGTACTTTTTTCTAGTATATTGAACAAGTTTTTCCTTCTTTTCAATAATAACATTATCAGACTTTCTTCCCAGTACATCTTTCTTTGCTTTAACAGCATCACATGGCTGATATTGTGCAGGTTTATTGAGCGTCATTTGCGACCTAGATCTTTTGGATCGCCATTTGATGTTTAAGAAATCTGATGTAGTTCCATCAGAAAATAGTCCCCCCAAAGCCAAGGCATGCTGAACTTTATTAGATGGAGAGTTTTTTCTAACTTTTACACAGTACTGTAAGTTGATCCCCATTTTTGAGGTCCAATCTTCTCCACATTCCTCGTGATCTTCATCATCAATTGCAAGATATATCAAGTTCAAATCTTCCTGAGATGCATTTTCTAGCACAACCTCTTTATAATGGAAAGGAATATTAATCTCCTCTGCAATGGCTACAGCATGTGCCTTTATCTTCTGATAGTCTACACAAATTTACAGGGAAAAAAGTAAAATATGCTCAAAATTTTGCATAATTGACTCAATGAAGAAATGGAAAATTAATATTACAGATAAAGCATGTACAAACAGTTAAAACCTCATTTTGCTGAACCAAAGTAGAGAAAATTTAAAGCCCATTTCACCTGAATGGCAAATTATACGCATATTTGCTCCACCTTTAGACCTCAACAACTCCTCAATTTGGAGACCATGCTCAAGGCAGAAAATCCGAGGTCTCAGAAATTTGCTACAATTCTTCCACCCAGTCGGCAGTGCAAGATCTGTAAGAAACAGATATAGATTAGTCACATGAGGGAGATGGCAAAAGCAAGTACAGAGCACACAACCGATTCACTTCAGCCTCTGAAGAGGATAAATTAAACAAGAATCCAATTGGCCTCAATAAATAATTTCATTTGCTTCTACTGAGAACGCATGTGGAACCCTTTCTTTTCTTCCTATTGCTGATGAACACATAATACACCCAGCATTTAAATTAACAGCCATTGCATGCCACAGAATTTGTAATTAAATATAGATCCTTTAGTATATCCACATGAAATTCCAACATGACACAATAAAAAGAACTCCTGGTTTTTGTAATATTTAGAAACTTATCAGATGTAGTATAGTGTCTATCACAATTAGCTGATACAGAGTATATATAAAAGATGGAACCATCAACTCTAGAAACTGCAAGAAAAGAAGGATTCTCAACTTGACTGAAAAAAAATTCCAACAGATATTGATGGATGACTTGTACATAAAATGAAAAGAATGCTGAAAATGATTTGCACCAAGTATGGTAAGTGGTAGGCCCCTCAACATAATTTGCTTAAAAATAATTAGGGATCACACCAAAATCTTTGACAGTCTTTCAACAATTTTTGTGTTATTAAGTGCACTAAAATAAGGCATACGAGTTCCACAGTTCGTAAAAGTGATTTGTATTACTGCGATACAACTGAATTAGCAGTTTTCCTTGAACTACCACAGCATGGGCCCATTTATTGGAAATTGAGTAAAAAATCATAAAAGAGGATCATTTGAATGGGGAAAAAAAGAGCGGATTGGTAATAAAAAGACAGAAAGCAACTTCAGATACCATAGGAGCACTGGAGTATGGTAGAAATGTTTTAACACACCTGGAATAGAACCCTTGATAAAGCCATCAGGGACAGCAGAGGAATGACAATTTTCATATTTTTCTGCTATAGAACCTTCTTGAACCAAAGGATGATCCATTTGGAGAACTTCCATATATGCCGACTCAGATGGTTGCACCACAGACATAAAGGGAAAACCAAGGATTCCACAAGCCACACATGGCAATGTTCCTGAATCCACTTGAAAATCACACGTCAAATCAGCATCGTCCACATATAGATCATTGAGAGTTTCCATATACAAGTTCATCTCCTTAAACAGATCATTCTCAGTAGTATTTCTATTATCTTCAGAACAAGTATGTAAAACATTTTCTTCTGTTGTGCTAGAAATAGTATTAAGTAACTGGGACTCTTTACTTGCACATGGCAACAGATCAGGGTTCCATAATACCACTTTACAAGCAGATTCTTTCCCTAGAAGAACAGATAAAATGCTGTTTTCTTTCAAAATATCCTCTATAAAAGCCTTCTTCACTGACAACTCCCTTTCTTCTTTCAAACGGTCTCTAAGACGAGAATTCCGTGCACCAGGTAACAATGATCTTGGTACTCTGACATCCAAACAAATATAGTGATGAGACATGCTAAATGACATACGCCACTTAATTTTGTGGCAGATAACCAAACAAAAACAATCTAATGGACAATTTAGTTTTTCATAGAAGCATGATTACGCAGTTACAACTTCCAGCATAATGCAATAAAATGTTATTCGCCAGTGATAGCTAGTCATACACACCAGCAATTTTAGCCGGGCATATCTCAGTTCTGTAATTATCACTGCATTCCACAATCATGTCAAATTAATAATTTTAAGCTAATAACTTCCAATTGTATCTTGTATCAACAAATGGTTTCAAATGGAAATTAGAACATACACAAAGGGCAGGTTGAACTTCAAAAGACAACTATGAATGCAGATGTTCGAAGTACAACTCCATCCACCTATACCTAAATGACAATCTCTAACACATTAAGTGATGCATTGATGATAGCATGAATTAAGGCACCAAACTTAACTGTTTTACATCTCAAAACTCCAATTCAAATAATAATTGAATGTAAGATGAATTTCATGAACTTTCATTTGTCTCAAAATTCCACATTGATCCCTCATGAGAATATGCAAGACAGTATTATAGAACAACTATGACCATGGTGCTCAACCAGCAACGAAATTATATATAACTGCATATATAAGATATATATCATAATTTCAATTCTGACAAGCATCAACTTTATGTGAAAGTTGAAGCCCCAAAGGAAAATTGGGAATTTTTCTGATAGACAATTTCAGAAAAGCATAAAATTTCTACCCAATTTTCACATAATAGGCATCTCACTTGCACTTCATTAGGTAAAAAGCTCTCATTCTGTTAACTTTAAAAGGAAATTTGATGCCATTCATCACAACCTCATGAGGGAAGTTTCATAGACTAAGCAGAGAGGAAACTGTAGTAAATAATGTGCACCTTAAAACAAAGGACATAGTCAGAAGGTACAGCAGCTGTTGATGGGAAAGCATGGGCAGATAATTCATTGCAGCTCTACGTACTGCAGCTTCCTTCGCTACATTTAACCATTGTGGAGTTCCAAAATTAGCAGCTTCCCCACAGTTGAAACCTATTGCAATTACACAGAGAGAAAAAGGAAAAATGAAAAAGAACACAGTGAAGAGGAGGAAGACAAGGAAATAGATACACTAAAGGAGTTTCAGAAGTGTTAAAAATATTATGCCACTAAAAGTTACATGCATACACCATTTGCACAAAACAAAATTAATTTTAAACAGAATTATTATTTGCCAATACAAATTTAGCTGCTTATCCTAGTGAAACCCTGAACTTTTGTTTGTACCCATCAATCACAAACCTCAGATAATAGTTCCCTTGACATTGAGGTTTAAACACTTCTTGCATATCAGAATAGTATGTAATTACAGGAAATTTGATGTGAACCAAAATGTCAGCTTGTTCCTGCTTATTGACATAATTGGACCCCGCTAAAAGCTCCCACTTATTCTCCAATAGGACCTCTTCCTGTGACAGTGCTTTAACATAAATGAGTTTAATTTGATCATTTAAATATACAAATATAACTTAAGGTGTCCAATTGTATCAAACAAAAATTTAGGGTTTCAGGTATTGGGCTGGTTACATATATAACTATATACACACATAAAAGATAATGATTCTAGCATCATCCTAACAGAAAAAAAACTTTCAATATTCTTCACCATATGCCTTTTCCAATGACATGTTTTAATTTGTTTTTTACTTGCTGTTTCTTAAATGCAAGTTCATCCAAAGTTCCTTTTGAAATCTAGTGATGTTATTTAATAGTCTTAGATTCAGGTAAAACTTCTCAGATGTTCTCAGTCATTATTTACATTTATTTATTTTTTATGAAGTAAACCTCCTCAGCTATCCTCAGTATTTTATAATTTATTATTTATGAAAGGAAATGCCACCAAGCTCAGTGTAGGGTTAAACAAAGCATATTTCCGGAGACTGCAACTCACCACCGTAGGTATCATGACGAGTTTGGAGGATTTTGAACAAAGTGTTCTCCTTTAGAACAGTACATATGCAATGCCATTATTGGTCTATATATTATAACAGCCGGAAGGGAGAAAAAGGGTGCCCAAATGTAATCTTTGGTTGCATGCATATATGGATCAATCACATCCTGGGAACACAAACAACCTAAACATTGGTATGTTTCCATGTCATAAGTTAGGAATTAATGGACATGTACTTGGTCCTGATACCGATAGCCAGATGGTATGCATTTGAAACAACAAGAGCACTGGGCTCAAGTCAGGCCTATGCGTCATAGCAATAATATGGTTAATATAATTTGTAAATGTGCTAATAAACAGTGAAGCAATTACCATGGCTGAATCCTACATGGTAGGCCCTTGGAAAAGTCACAACAAATTCACCAGGATTCTGTACTAACCTAAAAGAAAATCAAAATAAAAATGAGAAAATTTTCAGTGAAAACAATCAGCAGAAGACACCAAGTTGAAGCCTCAGTACCTTAACATAAAATGTAAAGCCCATAAATTGAAGATTTTTAGAAGGGAAAAGAACTGAACTAGTTTTATATCACGTTCTACAGAAAGGTTTGATTCATAATCACCAGAAGGCAACTTTATAGATGACTACATGAAACAAAATTAGTCACATTTAACTTCATTTCCTTTTAACATAAATATTATTGCATTTTTTTAAAGACACATCACTAATATCATCAATAGATCACAAGTTTCATTCAATGAGTCATGTCCAATGGATATCAATTAAAGAAAAATTTAGTGATGTTAGTCAGACTATTCAAGCAACATTAGTTAGACGTTTCATCACTAAAGCATTGCAAGGAATTCTTGTCCTTTGACTGCCAAAACAAAATGGCTCCTTCCCAAGTTTTTCCCCTTTTATAAAATATTTAGCAGAACAAATAGGACCAAAGCTCTAGGAGAAAATAAAAGAAAGAAGAAAGGAAAAGAATGGAACCTACCTATAACAAGGAATACCAGAAGAAACTACCACCTCAGGTGACATAAGGGTTGTTTTCTCGCCCAACAATGTAAGAGCAGCTGTAAACAAGAAAAACAAAGTTACAAAAATGGTATAGAAATAAAATGTCCAACAATTTTCAGATTCTAATGCACTGCTTCTTTAAGAGGAAGGCGATATAGAATAATGAGACTATGATAATGAACTAATTCTACATTGATCAAAAGAAAAACTCCACTATTAGCAGCCAAAATCATGGAGTCAACTATGGTGTCAATGAGTGAAGTTACTTGCTAGTTACTCAAACATGGCTCATAAAGTACTTGAATTTGATTCAACTTTTAAGGAATATAGCTTAAACTCGAATAGTTCAAGTATAGTTGAACCAAGTTTGAGTACTGAAATACTCGAATCTAGCATGTTGTGAGCTGAATCCAGTATTTATGTCATTTAATTTTAGATATATTTAGTATCATATATATTTCCAACATAGTAATTTATAATATTTATTATTTATCCTAGAACATATGATAAAATTATCAATTCAAGTTCACTCGAGTTTAACAAAATTGTTATTTAAATTTACAATAGTTATTGAGTCAAACTTGAATACATCAAGTCAAGTTTGAGTCTACAAAAATAAAAAGAATCCATAGAGTTAAGTCAAATTTCAAGCCTAGAGTGTTTAAATCAACTGAACCTCAAGCTTCACATGTATTGACTCAAATCAATTACATTTTTAGACTCGAATATCAAAAATGAGAACAGTCATAAAAGATAAGTGGATAGCTCAGCAGCTAATGGATCACCTACTTTATACCTGGGTACAATAAAGCAGAAATTGACATAATAACTAGAGAGCTTGTTAAGATAGAAAACCTCTATTCATAAATAAATAAAGGAGCATCAAACAGCAAGGAATTGTTGATTAATATGCATCTTAAAAGCAGCACACACTCTGAAAAATTAAGAAAATTTTTTTGGCATTGGTTTAAGAAATGATAAGGCCAGGAAAACAAGATAGATCTCATTATAGGAAAAATATGAAAAGTATAAAAGACTTCATCAAAAGACAACATGTATGAAGAATATCAAACAATAAACAAACAACATATTATGCAACGTGCAAGCTATAAAACTCTGATACCTAAGCGATCAATGCTTCCACCATAAGCCTCAGTGCGGATAACTTCCTCAAAAGCAAATGCATAATCTCCAGGGACAGAGTACCAAGTCTTTGGAGAGCCCGTATGGAGAAAATTCATGCTATGAAGTTCATGATCCTCAACATGCCAAGCAAACCAACTGAACAACATACCTATGTAGATCATAGGGGAAGTGACACCTGGGATATCATCCGGCATGAAACGCGTAAGGGAGCCAGGTGTTCGTGCAATTACTTGTAGATTCCAAGGGCTGTTTGAGAGCTTCCAACCTGCAGTGCCTTCCATATCATTACTTGCAGTTAGACTCCTTTGTTTAGAAGATTTCAAAGTTTCCTTCGAATACAAAGTTGATGAAGTAATTGATGATGTTGGCATTGTTTTTGAAGAGATACATGAATCATTCTTAATAGCAGCACCCTTAACTTCCTCATTACTTGAATTCTTTACATTATCCAATTCAACTTTTTTGCAGTCAGAATTTTCTTTGTTCCGCCGATATGACCTATATGACACCCTCTTCCTCTTCCGTCTATGAAAATATCGAAACTGACTCTCAGGCTCCCCAAAGGCGGACCCTGGCACATCATTTGCATATTCCACACTGATAGGTTTCTCAGAAGATGCCCTCCAGAATAATGCCTCAATAACCAAAGGATTGATTTCCTTAATCAGACCCAACATACTCCTTGCAAAAGCCTTTGACTTAGACTCAAACTGCTCCAATGTGTAAATCTCTCCACTTTGCCATACTTGCTTATGAACACCCAGTTGTGGATTCTCCTTAATCATCCCTTTCATTCTCTTCATACCCACTCCCAACTCCTGAATCCTGGTTGTAAACACAGCTCTAACCTCTTCATGATTAGCACTATCTCCTGAATCTGTTTTCAACGAGGAACAAGGAATTGATAAACCTATACCAACATTTTCTGGGCACTTGGACAGGGACTTATTCAAGTTAGAAAAAGCATATCTTTTTGAAGGTTTAGGCAAGGGTGGTATAATCTTACATATGCCAAAGGCACTAGCTTCCTTCTCAATTTTTGATATATAAGCAACTGGGTCTGCAAATTCAGTATCAGTGGGACGGAACTCAGGTGCCAATGGCAAGTCCTTAAGCCATCTGGGTACTTCCACATTAACCATTTTAACAAATATTCACATCAACAATAACTACTAGTAACATAGTAAACACACAACAACACATGATGCACAATTATACAGCATTTCCTCATCATTGAAGTTGCAACGAGGAGTTCATCGAAACCCTAGATTCAAGATTTTGGATGAGCTAAATTGTAAAAGGGGTTTTTGCTTGTTTGTGATTGAAGCTACCGGACTTGAAGAAATTGATCAAGTAACTAAAATGTAAAGGGTAACATGAAAAAGATAGAATTATTGAACCTGTTAAAACCCCATGCGACTGTAGTTTTGATTTTTCCTTCTCCAAAAGCACCAGAGAGAGAGAGAGAGAGAGAGAGTATTAGGCTGTGCCCTATTTCTTATCCAGCGTATGATAATAATATAGCTTGTAGTCTGTTAACATGCGCTCTGAGGACAATGCCCACGGAAGCCAAACACACATGTTTTAGTAGGAATGTACCCGGTCCAATATAAAAAATCGAAACAATTCCAGTATTATATTAAAAAGTCCGAAATTTATAAATAAATCTAGCAATTTTTTACACAATGCTCAAACAATGTCAACTTAAATATATAAGAGTTTAAGTTAAATAAATAAGTGTAACCATATTAATACGTTTATAATATAAAAAAATTTTATCATAAATATATTTTACCTATCTAATTTATTTAAACACATTTAAAAATATGTAAATATTTAATAATTTTAGTATAATTCAAACTATATTAAATATTTAAAGATGTTGTAATATTTTTAAATATTGAATAAATTTATAATACATTATACAAAAAAACTAAAAATTAATTATATAAGTATATGTTAATAAATATTAATAAACTAATTGTATGACTATTATTTATTAACTTATATTACATTAATTTTGTAAATTTTATTTATTAATTGTTTTGGGAGAATATCTTATGAGAAAATTAAATTGACTAAATCATTATCTTCAATTTCACCATAAATTTCAATTTATAGTTTTTTTTAATGATCTATGTAGTTTATTTGTGTAATAATTTTAGATATAGATAATTTTATGGTGTGTGATTTTTTTTTTATTTACAAATTGTATTGTATTTTTAATACAATTTTTATATCTATTAATGTCTAATCGTATCTCGTATTGTGTAACATGTACATATTTAAATATATTAGTTAACCATATCTAAGCATATCATATCGTGTAATATGTATAAATTTAGATATGCTTATTTAATTGTATTTAATTGTGTCTAATTGTGTCATGTCAACACGAATTTTAACTGTGTCATATCTGAATTTTCATTTTTAATACAATTAATTAATCGTGTCATGTTTATATTTAATCTAATCATATTATATATGATTAATAACACGACATAATTAAATACGATATGAACAAATTATTAGGTCTATTTATAAATACAAGTATTATATTGCATTAAAAAATATTTGTATTGTATTATTTCAAAATTTCAAGACAATTTAGTATGGTTCTTCTAGTCTTTCTATATTGAACAATACAATACAAATAATTAGGTACCAAGTAATTTAAAATTTTTAAGAAAATTTAATTTGAATAGTTTTCAAAAATGATACACTAAATTACTATATATAAATGTCACCAGTATTTGCTAGAACCTTCTAACAATTTTCAAGCATATCTTTATATAACAATCTTTTCTCACATCAAGTTCTCAAACAAAATTGAATCATGTTCTGGGATTTTTTTTAATAAAAAACTACTTAACACATAGAGGAACAAAGTAAGGATCCTAATACAAAGAAAATAAAATAGCACATAAACGTTTATACTATAGCATTAGTTGTGCTTGCAATCATATGCCAAAGATCAACACATTTCTTTCCAATTGGACTAGTTATTGTATATCCTAAAACAAAAGAGTAATCAATGAGATCTCATATCAAATATTAACAAAAATATCATAAAATACACACACAAAAATTCCACAAAAATATGAATATTTTAGTTAAAATAAAATTGTAGAAAATTTATATGAATTATATATTATCAATTTAATAAAATTTATTTTGTAAAGAAAAAAATCACACAATTAAATAAACAATTAAAGGAAGTTAATAGAGATAAATTATAAAATAGTTTAGTCTAATATATATGTAATATTTATTTAGTAGTGTCGAAATGGGTTATGACCCGCAAACCCGACACGCTTAATATGCAAAATTAGCGTATTAATATTGAGTATAAACGGGATCGTGTCATAAACAGGTCTGTGTCATAAACATGTCGATCTGTTTATGGTATGATTCAAAATGGTCGTATCACAGGTTGATACGTGAACCCATTTTAACCCATTTAATTTTTGCATATCGTGTCATGTCAACCCGACTCAACTCATTTATAACACACCTAAATTTGTTAAAATATGAAGGTTTATAGTGTCATTTTATAAAAAAAAAATATTTACATATTATTTTGTGTCATATTGTGTCAATTAACCCAAAATATCGTGTCATGTTAGGTGACCTATAAAAGTATAATTGTATCATGTTTATATCGATTTTTATGACTCAAATATGATACGAAAGTAAAACGTATTATACATGTAATCCGTTTAATTTGTGTCGTGTTCGTGTCAACTTGATCAATAAATGAATCGTATTCTTGTGACCCTAATTGTGTCATCAAAGTGGATCGATATGACATGAATACAACATGCCAATCCGATTTGACATCATACCTTTATTTAATCCTCTTTCAAAATCAACAACTAATCTATATAATAATTAATGATTTACTATTAAATAGAAGTAAAGACACATTAGGCCAAAAAGTATTTTCATCTCTTTTTATATATATATATATAACATCAATTTCATTCCTTTGTTCATCTATTTGATTACTAATTTACTATGTATCTTATTTACTTAACCTTATTTCTAGTTTTTCATTGTCCAATACTCTAGAATCAAACTATCTGGATGCAGATTATGAAGCAGAGTATTTTCACTTGAGCTTAAGTGTGACACCCTATTAACTATCATTCTATACGTACGTTATATGAGTTAATACACTTATAGCTGATGTGTGAAAAAAAATTTCTTATTTTAATTTACTTTAATGATCATTTTATTATTAGCACTTAATTAATCATCTTTATTTTTCAAAAATTTCGCCAGCATAACGGCTATAAATTACCTACCCCACCTGCAATGCAAACAATGCACAGTCCATTTTTGGACACAACAATACACATATCATACAAAATAGTTTTCATTCAACTATAAGTCAACCTTCCATTCTTCACATATATAATAATTTACAAATATTATTTATCAGAACATATACATAATTTTAAACCTACAACTTCATATTCATACATATATATACATGTCATTTCTAATACTAACCTACTTTATTTATTCTTCCGTCAGCTCCCAAAACTTGTACGCTTGCTTCTGTCTTTCCCGTGACTACCTGCATGCAGTCAAATAATTATGTGTTGAGCATTAATATGCTCAATGGTAATTACTAATTTAAAAATTTCTATCGTCCTTAATTCTCATGCATACAAACATGTAATAACATTTTTAATATACTATTTAAATTTTCTATTTAATATATATTTATTATTCTTTTTATCAATATTTTACTCTTAATTCACTATTTAATATTTTTTTCAATTAACAATATTTCTCATTTTATTTTATAGTTTTTTTCCAATTCCTCCCAATTTAATCATTTTTCACTTTACTTATTTAATTAATCATTCTTTTTCACTGTAGCTCATCCCTGACCTTAAGGATGTTATGCAGAAGGTCTAGATGTTGATGGATTAAGGTTTTCTCCCTTACCTCGGCCTCTGGATGGTAAAGATCCAATACTACTCCTAGTCGGACATCCTATCATGAAGCCTAGCTACTTCAGCCTCAAGACTGTCCATCCAAGACTCTATGAAGTCTTTGAGATTCTCCAACCTCTCATCAATCAAAGTCTGTAGCTGCTCAAAATGTGGTGCCAAGAGGTCAACCACCTGCTGCGCTAAAGTCGGTGTGGAAGCCGAGGACTGTCCGATGTCCTGCTCAGCTACTGGAGGTGCTTCCTCAACCCGAGCCCTCTTCTTCTGCTGGACTCCCTGGTGGCCTGCTTTAAAGTCCTCCGTGTCATTATCTTCCCAGGTGATCTCCCCAGCAGTGTCAGTGAAGCAGTAGAAGATATCATTCTTGAAAATGATTCTGACAGTCATTCCCATCTTAATGAAGGACTCGACATCCAAGCGATCTCGAGGATGTCCAGGGATGAGGTTGAAATGATGCTCATCCAACTTTAGATACTCAAGCTTCACTGGTAAGTGGGTGACATATGCCCCAATCAAAATATCTCCAGTAGGCTTGGTGGCAATGGATAAAAGATGGTTTGCAAACCATATAGAGAGTGCCACTGTGAGTCCTTTGCAAGCCATCTCAAATAGGAAACAGCTCCGACTTCCTGATAGTCTTGTTGCTTTCTCCCCTAGCGAATATGCTATAGGTCAGGAACCTATGCAAATACTTGTGTACTGGGGACTTGATATGTGTGCTCTTTGTCTTCTTGACATCCCAGCTGCAATCGGTGCCAAAATGTGTCCAGGCTCGAGGGGCAGAGAATTCTACCCCAGTATCATTCAGGATGCCATTAGATGGTATATTGAACAATTCCCCAAATTCGATGGCATTGAGGGTGTTGGGATTGTTGCAGAGTTAGAATTTCACCACTCTAGTAGGTGAAACTTGCAAGGTGCTGAGGAATTCCAGTGTTGGCTCCCTCAAGGTTGGCTGGTGAATTTCCACAAAATTTTTCAGATGATAGGCTTGTAGTTGCTCTGTCATAGCCGTCTCGAGTCCGAGACTTCAGACTGTCTGCCATTCGAAGGACCGTGATGACAGTAGAGGTCTCTTCTTAAAAGTTGAGTATCGAGGATGACATTGCTCCGGAATACAGTTCATGAGGTAGTCTGCATACCTCCGAAGAGCATGAGACTTCTTTCTCTTTCCCTTGGATGAGGTACTCTCCATTTGTTTTGAAGAATTCAGTTTGTGATGGAGCGGAAAACTTTTGACAGAAAATCTTTATGGAAACCCTAGAAATGTATGATATTTGATGAAAATTCGAACTTTTGGTGGTATTTATAGGAAAAGTTTGAGTCTTGGGGGTCAGAATCTTCAATGTCTCAATTAATGTGTGTAAATGAGAGTGGTTTTGGGAGTTGGAGAGTTGAAATGAAAAATATAACCGGTTGTTCTTTTATATACTCGATACATTCACGGGCGTGAAGTGAGTGTTCACGGGCGTGATCTTTGAATTTCACGGGCATTAATGATCAACCGTCACGGGGGTGAACAAATAGTCACAGGCGTGAAATGTTGAATTTCATTACTTAGGCCCGTGAAGCAAGCTGTGACTCAAGGCATGAAAGTCTCTGTGAGTTTTAGGGTGTTAAGGATCACGGGCGTGAATAATCATAACGGGCGTGAACGTCTCTTTTCACGGGAGTGAGTAAAGCCGTGAAAATAAGCTTCACCACTTGAAGCCGTGAAGCAAGTCGTGAACCATAATACCTCTTTTGACTATTTTAAGTCACGGGTGTGAACCTGTGTCACGAGCATGACTCCCCTAAAATTTTCATCAAATAAAATTAAGTCATAAAACAAGACTAAATCATTTCAACAAAGATTCTATTCCTTAAAACATAAATTTTCATAAAAAAATTTTATCTTATATCTTGTGATATGAATTAAAATCATCAATTAAAATTTCATAGTTTAGCAATCACAAGCTTAATTCATCAATCATACCAAGTTCTCTTCTAATGAAATTAAATCTTTCCTCATTTAGAGACTTAGTGAAAATATCTGCTAATTGATTTTCTGTGCTTATAAA
Organism: Triadica sebifera; assembly: GCA_023653625.1. Taxonomy (NCBI): domain Eukaryota; kingdom Viridiplantae; phylum Streptophyta; class Magnoliopsida; order Malpighiales; family Euphorbiaceae; genus Triadica; species Triadica sebifera. Next base: position 8,019,411 of record CM042898.1, on the reverse strand, counting down.
TTTTAATGCAACATCTCCATATTGAACATAATCTCTAATAAAATGGTGTCTAATGTCAATATGTTTACTTATTAAATGTTGTATAGGATTCTTTGAAAGATTTATGGCACTTGTATTGTCACATTTAATAGGTATATGATTCATTTCATGACCATAGTCCTTACGTTATTGTTTCATCCAAAGAATTTGAGTACAACAACATTCAGCTGCTACATATTCTGCTTCAGCAGTTGAGAAAGCAACTGAAACTTGTTTATTGCTAAACCAAGAAACTAAGTATTCTTCAATGAAGTGACAAGTACTTGAAATACTTTTCCTATCTAAAAGACTACTGACATAGTCTGCATCTGAATATCCTATAATATAAAAAGATGAATTCTTAGGATACCATAAACCTAGATGCAAAGATCCATGTAAATATCTTAAAATTCTTTTTACTGCAATTAAATGAGATTCTTTAGGACATGATTGAAATCGTGCACACAAGCAAACATTATACATTATATCAGGTCTAGAAGCAGTGAGATATAAAAGTGATCCGATCATACCTTTATAAAGCTTTTCATTAATGCTCTTACCCTTTTCATCTTTGTCCAATTTTGTTGATGTGCTCATAGGAGTCTTGGCATTCTTGCATCATTCCATACCAAATTTCTTAATTAAATATTTGGCATATTTGGTTTGGTTGATGAATATGCCCTCATTGCTTTGGTTTATTTGTAGACCAAAGAAATACTTAAGCTCTCCCATCATGCTCATTTCAAATTTCTTAGTCATACACTTAACATATTCTTGACAAAGCAACTCATTAGTAGAACCAAATATTATATCATCAACATAAATTTGAACAATTAGTATATCATGCTTATGTTTTTTGATGAATAATGTAGTATCAACATTTCCCTTTGTAAAGCTATTTTCTAATAAAAAAGAACTTATTCTCTCGTACCAAGCTCTTGGAGCCTGTTTTAAACCATACAAAGCTTTTGAAAGTTTAAAAACATGATTTGGCAAATCATAGCTTTCAAAATATAGTGGTTGTTCTACATACACTTCTTCATCTATATAACCATTTAGAAATGCACTTTTCGCATCCATTTGGAAAAGTTTGAAATTCATGTGACATGCATATGCTAAAAGTATTCTTATGGCTTCTAATCTAGCTATAGGTGCATATGTTTCATCATAATCTATAGCTTCTTCCTGATTATAACCTTTTGCAACTAGTCTAGCCTTATTCCTGGTTATTAAACCTTATTCATCTAATTTGTTTCTAAATACCCATTTGCTACCTATAATTTAATGATCCTTGGGTCTAGGTACTAGGGTCCATACCTTACTTCTCTCAAATTGGTTGAGTTCTTCTTACGTGGCAATTACCTAACTTTCATCATTAAGAGCCTCATCAATATTTTTAGGCTCAATTTGTGAAATAAAAGCTATTTCAGTGACTAGATGTTTGAAATGAGATCTAGTACTTACTCTTCTTGATAGATCACCAATTATTTGCTTTTTTGGATGATCTTTCGTCATTCTCCATTCTTTTGGAAGTTCTTGATCATTTTGTTCTTGATTTTGAGGTAGAGAATCATTTTGCAGTAAATTTTCTTGATCATTTTTTTCTCTCCCATTTCCAATATCAAGTTTTTCCATATTACCTACAACATCATCAATAGCACTACCTTTCACAAGATCAAGTCTACTAGATTCATTAAAAACAACATGCATGGATTCTTCAACCGTTAGTGATCTTTTATTAAATACTCTATATGCTTTGCTGGTTGTAGAGTACCCTAAAAAGATACCTTCATCAGACTTAGAGGCAAATTTTCCAAGATTGTCCTTGGTATTCAATATAAAATACTTGCATCCAAATACTCTAAAGTATGATATCAAGGGTTTTCTTCCATTCCATAGCTCAAATGAGGTTTTGTTTAAAAGAGGTTTTTTGAAAACTCAATTTGAAATATAACATGCAGTGTTTGTGGCTTCTGCCCAAAAATAAGTTGGTAATTCATATTCATTGAGTATTGTTCTAGCCATTTCAATTAAAGTTTGATTTTTTCTTTCAACTACCCCATTTTATTGAGGTGTCCTAGGAGATGAGAAATTATGTGAAATACCATGTTCAAGACAAAAGCTTTCAAAGTTTTCATTTTCAAATTCTTTCCCAATCACTTATTATTTTTGAAATACAGTACCTTTTTTCATTTTGAACTCTTTTAGCAAAGTTTTTGAAATTTTCAAAAGCATCACTCTTTTGAGCTAAGAAAATTACCCAAGTAAATCTAGAGTAATCATCTACAATGACAAATGCATAATGTTTTCCTCCTAAGCTAGCAATTCTAGTAGGTCCGAATAAGTCTAAATATAGGTGTTGAAGAGGTTTTGATGTACTTACTATGTTTTTGGCTTTGAAGGATGACTTGTGTTGCTTTCCTCTTTGGCAAGGATCACATGTCTTGCCTTTTTCATATTTAACTCTTGGCAGTCCTTTTACTAGTTCTCCTGTGCTGAGACTTTATATTAAGTCCATGTTAGCATGACCAAGTCTTCTATGCCACAACCAAGATTCATCACTAGTAGTCACAAGACACTTAGAGGAATGGTTAGATAGTTCTTGTAAGTTTATTATGTATGTATTGATATCTCTATTTCCTTTAAATATCTCCTGACCATCGATAGAGGTCACAAGACATTCATTTGAAGTAAAGATTACATTGTTTCCTTTATCACATAATTGACTTACACTTAACAAGTTATGTTTCAAGCCATCAACAAGTAAGACATCTTTAATAAAAGTAGTACCATTAATACCAATAGAATCAATGCCAATTACCTTACCCTTTGCATTGTTTCCAAAGGTAACTTTACCTCCATCAATACTTTTGATTTCATTGAAAAGTTCTTTGTCTCCTGTCATATGCCTTGAGCATCTACTGTTTACTAGCCAAGCATTTTTGTTTATTGTGGACTTGAGGCATACCTATAGAATCACAATTCAACTATGATTTTTAGGTACCCAAATGAGTTTGGGTCTTTGGAGGTTAGCACATGAAAGTTCCCAATGAGCCTTCCTTATCCAGCAATATTTATTTATGTGACCCTTTTTCATACAATAATTATATTGTTTTGGTCTAAATTTATTTTTTGGTCCTACAATATATTTGAATGTCATAATTCTATTAGACTGATTTTGAGAATAATGGCATGCACTATCATAATTAATTTGCATTTTTCTAGATGCATGCTTCATTTACATAAAGGCATGATTATTCTTTTTATGTATAGAAGGTTTAACATGTTTATTTCTTGGTGCTTTTCTAACAGGTGTGGAGATGGGAGGTTCTTTAGACTTAAATGATTTTGTGAGAAGATGATGATGTGTCCTTAAATCCTAGACCATGTCTAATTAAGGGTGATCTTTGAGACACAATGAGAGTATCTAAGCTCTCTTTACCTTTGTGAAATTTAGAAATGAAATTTCTAAGTTCCTCAATTTCATTTTTCAAAGTATTATTTTCTTTTAACTATGAAGCTGTTGAAGGTCTTGATGAGTATTCATCTAATGACTTTTGGAGAGATTCATTAGATGATTTAAGCTTTATGTTTTCCTTTTCTAAACCATCTATCTTATTTTTCAAATTAGAGATATTATTTCTATAAGTACTAAATTTACCTCTATATTTCTCTAATTCTAGATTTAACTCTTCTATTAGGTTTTGCTCATCATCATCATCATCATCATCATCATCATCATCGTCATCACTATCATCATCATTATCACTACTATCATTGTTCAAAGAGTATGAGTGTAGTGATCTTACCTTATTCGAGACATGATCTTCGATAGCCATGAAACATAGGTTGACCTCTTCACTTTCATTATCATCTTTTTCACTTGAAGAGCTTTCGTCATCCCATGTGGCTTTATGACCTTTCTCCCCATTGTCTCTTTGGTATTTGCTCTTATGCTTCTTGAGCCTTGGACATTCTGGTTTGATATGTCCTTTCTTTCCACACTCATAGCACTTTACCTCTTCCTTACTTCTATGTGTGTCATTAGAGGTTTGTTTGAGGTTTCTTTGCCTGAATTTTCTGGAGTTGCTCATTTTCTTCTCCATGATTCTTTTTAATCTCCTTGAAAGCATAGCAATGTCCACATTTTAATCATCACTATCTTCTTGAGATTTTGAAGTAGAGGCTTTGAGTGCTAAGGGTTTTCTTTTCTCTGGCTCTGCTTCAAGCTCTCTATCTCTCTTCACTGCCATCTCATGTGTGAGAAGTTTGCCAATCAGCACATCAGTATTCATGATGCTCATATCTTCATTTGCTTCTTCTATGCCAGCAACTCTTGAGCCATAGTCTTTAAGAGAAAGACTTCTCAGGATTTTATTGTTTACATCTTCCAAACTCAGATGCTTCCCAAGTTTCCTTATTCCATTTATAATGGCTAGAAGACGGTTGGTCATGTCAGTGATTGACTCATTGGATTTCATCTTGAAGAGCTCATATTCTGAGGTCAGAAGTTGAATCTTCTTGGATTTGACTTGTTTAGTTCCTTCATGATAATTCTCCAATGTCTTCCACATGCTGTATGCTGTTGGGCAGTGTTGTATTCTCCCACATTCTTCAATAGATAATGAGCTTGATAGGATTGTCATTGCCTTCTTGTTTTTGAAATTTGCTCTTTTTTGAGGCTCTGTCCAATCATCTGTTGATAGGATTTCTTCTTCACCATCAACTCCTCTTCTGGTTGGTGGTGTCCATTCTTTTCATACACTATCACAGACTTCAATTCCTTCACTATCCAAGTATGTCTCCATCCGAAACTTCCAATGGGCATAATTTGCTCCATCAAAGTAAGGTTTGAGACTTTGGAATCCTTCACTGGCCATATCTTACTCTTTACTAGCGTTTTTTAGGCTTCGATGCTAGACAAGGCTCTGATACCAATTGTTGCCCAAATATTAAACCAAGAAGGGGGGTTGAATTGAAGTTTCAAAAATTAAACTATAAGGTGCGGAAATAAAAGATTAATTTTTTTAGGAGGGATAGAGAGAATTTGATACAAGTATTTTTATAGAGGTTCGGGTGTTAACAAACCCTACTCCTCTCTCCAATCGCAATTGGGAGTTTCACTAACACATTAAGTGTTACAATGGAGTTTTACAAGCTCACTCCCAACTATGATGTTTCTCACAATGGCTCACACCTAACCCAGAAATCCCTTATGTTTTAATGGCTCACACAATAACCAATTCCTTGTGTTTTACAGGCTCACACAAACAACCTTCACTTCGTGTTTTTACAGGCTCACACAATCAACCTTCACTTTGTGTTTTTACAGGCTCACACATATAACCTTTTAATTTGTGTTTTGAAGGCTCACACAACTAACCCTTACAAGTGTTCTACTTTTAACCCAGAAATACCCAAAGCTCACTTGAGTAAGATTATAGATAGAACCACTTACAAATCTTAATTGCTCAATAAATGAGGAGCAAAAAGATTTTTACAGAGAATAGACTTTGTTCTCAAAGTATGAATGTACAAATAGCTTGTAATAAGAATTAAATTCGAAGTAATTGCTATTCTATTGTTATTCAGTTATCATTCTCTTGTTCTGAATGCATAAATGACTTCCATTTATACTCCCATGGCTGAATATAGCCATTGGGGGTGTATTAAATACTAAACTAGCCATTGTACCAACCAAAAAATCGCGCATAACATTTTTCTCTTTCATTGTTCATGGGCGTGACTATGTTTGTCACGGGCGTGACATTTCTTCCCAAGCCATGACTGAAGTAGTGACCTTGGTCGTGAAGCTTTCTGGAATGTCTTGACACATTGAGTCACGGGCGTGACATACCTATTCACGGGCGTGACCAACTTCCCAGCCATGATCCAAGTGGTGACTTCGGTCGTGAAGATCTCTGGATGAAAATGCATGATCATTCACGGGGGTGATTGAAAATGTCCTCTTCACGGTTTGTTCTTTATTCATGGCCGTGAACTTCAAATGTTGGTTTTGGTAACAGTTAACTTCTTTCACGGGCGTGACACATAGAGTCACGGTAGTGAACATGCTACTTCTTGAATTTTGTCTTTCAAGGAATATTCTTCCAATCTCCATTCTTGCTATTTTAATACATGTCCTGTATAATAGACTTAGAAAACAAATATGTTAAATACAATATTACTATTATATTTGTTATCATCAAAATGATGAAAATACCCCTCAAGGTTTAAGAATCTCTTCTCTGTCAACTGGTAATGATTAAGGTAGGAACTGAGGCGCTCAAACTTGCGCTCATATTCTGCTACTATCTTATTTACCTGTCTAAGTCTCCAGAAGGCATCTTGCATCTCTACTTTATACTCTAACCCTATGTATTTCTTTTCAAACTAGGCCAAGAAGAAGTCTCAATTCAATTGTTCACCTGGGGTATGCTTGCATTGTAACACCCTATTATATAGTTAGGAATAAATCTTAACTATATAGGAGAATGTCACCTGTCTATTACCTTAAAATTCGTTTGAATTAAAGTTTATTCCATTTTAGTTATTATATTTTCACATGTTAATTTTTTTTCATGATAACAATATGTCATTCAATTAATGAATCTATTTTATATGCAGAATTAACAAACCATGTCCATATTGTCAAACATAAGTTTAGATTTTTATTATCCCGATATTTACAAAATACATATGATCCAAATAAAATTACATGTTCCCATCATAAAAATACATGTAAGACTTTTGAAAATCATAATTATACTCATCACGCATGACATGTGGACAAGAAAAAATGCATGTCCTGTAAAGCACCAAGTCTCTGATGTGGATTTAGTTTATTTGACTCTGTACGGGCTTGCTTCTCTTCCTATCAACTTCTCTCTATAGGTTTCGAACCTGCGTATGGGAAAACACCCACATCAGTTTTATATGTACCTAATGCTTAATGGTACATATGTGCATAAATATTCATATATACACTTATGATATGTCATAAAAATTTCATTTTCATATTATTCAATTTTGCATAAAAAAATCATAAATGATCCATATATCACAGTCATTTTTATAGCAATATAAAAAAATCAATATGGAATATTGCATACCTAGTTTATTGGTTTAACACATATACACACCATAATTTACAAAGATGAATTCATATTCATACCTTATTTGTGATTTCTATTTCCTTATTTCATTTACATGATAATTGATTTTTTTTCATTTTTTTATATTTTATATTTTATAGCCCCAAAACTCTAAACTCGGACTATTTGGATGCAGGTTGTGAAACAGAAACGCTCTCACCCGAGCTTAAACCACCCTACTCACTATCTGTATCTGTCTGTACAAGTGCTCAACCGAGCTTCTCAAGTCAATAGTGCTCTCACCCGAGCTTAAGCCATCTTGACTGAGTAAAATAAATAATTGCATGCATTTAGGATCAATAACACTCTCACCCGAGCTTAAGCCACCTTGTCCTTATAATACAATTTTGCATATCATCATAGATTCCTACGTTACAATGAACCAATCAATGACATGTCATCTATCCTATTTCTAGTCCTAGATTAGAGAATTAGACTTAATTGATGTTTTTATCTTATTGTTTACGTAAATCATCAAAATTTACATATTCATAATAATTTTCGGTTTACATTCCCTATACATATAAAAATTTCTTAATCTCATTTGAAACCTCAAAACCTCAAACCACAGCACATCATATTAATTTTTCAATACACAATAAGAATTTTAAATATAACTACTATCATATTATTCAAAATTAAAACATATATATATATATATATATATATATATATATATAAATTTATAGAATACCATAAGGTCAAATTCGAATCAAAAATAGGTGAAAGATGCAATCTAAAATCAAGGCAGAAATCTATATAGAAATAAAAATTTAGTAATTTGGTATTTTAAATATTGGGTGACATATATATATATATATGTCACCCAATATTTAAAATACCAAATTACTAAATTTTTATTTCTATATAGATTTCTGCCTTGATTTTAGATTGCATCTTTCACCTATTTTTTATTCGAATTTGACCTTATGGTATTCTATAAATTTTTAGCTTAATGTCTTATCTTTCATATACAAAAAGAATCATATAAATTTGAATTTGTTAGCTAAAGTTATGTCCAAATAACTGTATAGTACTCAGTACAAATACGCACAGTATTTTTCAGATTATTCTTAGGTTTAAGATTTTATATCAAATTTTAGGTCCAATATAAATCATAACTAGCATCTATACTCTTCCTAAAATTTTTATATCTATGTGCTTACTTTCTTTTTCAACTAGTTTTATCCCGATCCAAGTTCTAGAACAAAAGATATAACCAAAATATCATATAATGTTCAATGAATAACTACCCAGAATTTTCTGGGTACTTCCAAATCTAAGAATTTGTAGAAATTTTTAGACCAACTTAGAATCAGATATAACAATTATACTCTTCACAAAAGTTTTATATCTATTTGTTTATTTTCATTTCCAATTGTTTTCATCCTAAACCAAGTTCCAGAACAAAAGATATAACCAAATACATCAAGACTGTTCTAGACGAATTTTAACAAAATCAACAAACACAACAAGTTATTTGTTCACTTATCCTTCAACATCAAACATATTTGAAATACAAATAAAATGCATAAAGAAATAAATATGCTTATATGTGCAAATCTTGAAACAATTAAGTTTTAACTTCTTCAAACTTTAAGTTTTTATAGTTGTTTTAAAGTTTTGGAAAGAGGAAGAGGAAGAAGAAGATAGGTGAAAGAAGAGAGAATTTGTGTACGGAAGAGTGGGAGGAAGGCTAGGGTTCTGAAATTTGGAAGAAGAAGAAGAAAAAAATAACAAATTTATACTCATGGTAAATACTCTATTAGGTTCTCCCTTGTTTTTGCCAAATATTCACTTAAATCCTTGGTTTTTACCTTATTATTATTAACTTACCCGACCTTTCTATCTCTTTTATTTAACACATATAACTTAATAAAAATTCACTTATAATTTTTTTTATTATATTTTATTTCAAAATTTAGTCTCAAATAATTTTAATTACGATCATTAGACATGTTAATTATCCAAGCCTAAATTGACGAGCGTTACATTTCTCTCCCCCTTAAGAAATTTTGACCTCTAAATTTACCTAATTGTGTATGTTGAAAACAATTAGGGATATTGTACCTTCATCACTTCCTCGTTTTCCCATGTTGCTTCTTTAGTTGAATGATTCTTCTATAACACCTTGACTAATGGTACTCGTTTATTCCTTAACTCCTTGACTTCACGAGCCAAGATCTCCATTAGGTATGTGAAATCTGGCCTTACTTCGATGCTCTTGGTTGGAATAATATGAGAAGGATTTGATCGGTACCTCCTCAGTATGGAAACATGAAAGACATTATGGATCTTGCTCAACTCTGGCGGTAAAACATGTCTATAGGGTACTAGTCCAATTATGTCTAAGATCTCATAAGGTCTAATAAACCTAGGGCTTAACTTGCTCTTCTTTCCGAATCTGAGGACTTTTTTCCAAAGGGAAACCTTGAGAAACACCTTGTCTCCCACCTTGTACTCTATGTCTCTCATTTTGAGATCTACATATGATTTTTACCTATATGAAGCCGTCTTCAACCTTTCTTATATAATCTTCGCCTTTTTTCTGTTTCTTGCACTAACTCTGGTCCCACTAGCTTCTTCTCACTGAGTTCTATCCAACACAATGGTGTTCGACACCTTTCTACCATAAAGTGCCTAATAAGGAGCCATTTCAATGCTTAACTAATAGCTATTATTGTAGGCAAACTCCATCAATGGTAGGTATTTGTCCCAACTTCCCTCGAACTCTATTATACAATTCCTCATTATGTCTTCCAAAATATGAATCACCCTTTCTGATTGTCCATCAGTCTGAGGATGAAAAGATGTGCTGAAACTGAGCTTGGTGCCCAAAGCTCTTTGCAGACTACCCCAAAACTGATAAGTGAACCTGGGGTCCCTATCTGAAACAATGGAGACTTGCACTCCATGAAGCCGTACTATTTCATTTACATATAACTCCGCTAACCTGCTTAATGGGTAGTCCCTTTTGATGGGCAAGAAGTGATCTAACTTCGTTAATCAATCCACAATCACCCACATATCATCATATTTTTTTGGTGTCAAAGGCAACCCATCACAAAATCCATAGTTATTCGTTCCTATTTCCATTATGGAATCATGATTGGCTGTAACAACCCTAAAGGTATTTGATGCTCTGCCTTGACTTATTGACACGTCAAGCACCTGGTGGTGAATTCTTGATGTCATTTTTCATACCTGACCACCAATACTTATTCTTTAAGTCATGGTACATCTTGTTACTTCCTGGGTGTATGGCATATTTTGTCTCATGTGCCTCCTTTACGATCCTCTGTCTCAAATCTTCCATATTAGGTACGCATAATTGACCTTGATAGTATAAACTGTTATCTGAACTAATTGTATAATCAGGTCTCTTCCCCTTGAAGACTGAGTCGACTATCTCAACTAATTTGTTTTCTTGTTTCTGTGCATCTTTGATTTCTTGGTTGAGATTCGGACGAATGTGTAATTCTGCCAAAGTCTTTCGGCTTAATGCATCGGCCTTACCTGGATGGTAGTCGATCACACAATTGTAATCCTTGATCAACTCTAGCCATCTTCTTTATCTTAAGTTCAACTCCTTCTGGTTAGGAAGATACTTTAAACTCTTGTGGTCGGTGTAAATAAAACATTTTTCCCCGTACAAGTAATGGCGTCATATCTTTAAAGCAAAGACAATGGCAGCCAGTTCAAGGTCATGTGTGGGGTAATTCTTCTTATGTGTCTTCATCTATCTAGAAGCATAAGCTACCACCTTTCCCTCTTGCATCAGTACACACCCTAATCCATTGTGAGAAGCATCGCTATAGATGACATATTCATTATCGGGGACTGGTTGCATCAAAAGGAGAGCCTCAGTCAACATCTTTTTAAGTCTCTCAAAGTTGTCCTGACATTCTCTGTCCACTCGAATTTCACATTTTTTATCAGTAATCTGGTCAAAGGAAAGAAATAATTGAAAAGCCCTTAACAAACCTCCTATAATAACCGGCCAAACTGAGGAAACTCTTGATTTCTGTCACATTACGAGGAGGCTTCCAACTCATAACTGCCTCTACTTTGCTGGGATCAACTTGATGCCATCTATTGACATAATGTGTCCAAGAAAAGCCACATCATCGAGCCACAACTCACATTTTGAGAGCTTGACATAAAGCTTCTGTTCCTTGAGGGTATGCGAAACTATCTTCAAATGCTGACCATGTTCTTCCTTATTCTTGGAATACACTAAGATATCATCAATAAAAACTACCACGAACATATCCAAAATATAGTCTAAAGATCCGGTTCATCAAGTCCATAAAGGCTGCTAGAGCATTTGTCAAACCAAAAGGCATCACCAAAAACTCATAATGCCCATATCTAGTTTTAAATGATGTCTTAGATATGTTCCAGTTTTAATTTTTAATTGGTGGTACCTTGATCTGAAATCAATCTTAGAGAAAACTCCCAGACCCTTCAGCTGATCAAAAAGATCATCAATTTGTGGTAATGGATATCTGTTCTTAATAGTCACCTTGCTCAACTGTCTATAATCTATGCACAATCTCATAAACCCATCTTTCTTCTTTACAAATAATACTGGTGCACCCCATTGGTCTGATAAAACCTTTATCTAACAACTTTTGCAATTGTGCCTTTAATTCTTTCAACTCTGTCGGTGTCATTCTATACGGTGCAACTAATATTGGTGTTGTACCTAGAGTGAGCTTTATGGAGAATTCAGTCTCTCTATCGGGAGGTAGCCTTGACAGACCATTTAGGAACACTTATGGGAATTCATTCACTATAGAGATATCCTTAAAATCTAGACCTCCCTTCCTATTATCAATCATGTGAGCCAAGTAGGCCTCACACCATTTTTTATCATTCTTTGAGCCTTCATCATAGATATCACTTGAGCAGGTGTTGGAAACCTTTCACCTTCCACTACTACCTTTTCTAGTTCTGGATTAGATCGACAATCCACTAATGCCTCATGTTTAGAAGGCCAATCCATGCCCAAGATAGCATCGAACTTGTGGAATGGCAATTCAATCAAATCTGCTAAAAATTCTTTCCCATGCATTATCAAAGGGCAACTTTTGTATACCCAGTTAACGATCACATTGTGGCCTAGGGGGTTTGTGACCTCAATCTCATATTTTAGATTCTCACTTTCATACTATTTTGACTAGGTGTGCTCGTACATATATAGGAATGTTTATTTTTATTTTCAATTGGTTTCATCCCGATCCAAGTTCCAGAATAAAAGCTATATCTAAAATACCATAGAATGTTCAGGAAATAACTATCCAGAATTTTCTAGGTACTTCCAAATTTGAAAAATTGTAGAAATTTTTAGACCTACTTAGAATCCGATATAATATTTATACTCTTCATAAAAGTTTTAGATCTATGTGTCTATTTTCATTTCCAACTAGTTTTATCCCGATCCAAGTTCCAGAACAAAAGATATAACCACAATACCATATAATGTTAAGAGAATAACTACCCAGAATTTTCTGGGTACTTCTAAATATGAGAATTTGTAGAAATTTTTAGATCAACTTAGAATCAGATATAACATTTATACTCTTCACAAAATTTTATATCTGTGTGTCTATTTTCATTTTCAATTGTTTTCATCCCGATCCAAGTTCTAGAATAAAAGATATAGCCAAATACATCAAGACTGTTCTAGACAAATTTTAACAAAATCAGCAAACACAACAAGTTATTTGTTCACTTATCATTCACCATCAAACATCTTTGAAATACAAATAAAATGCACAAAGAAATAAATATGCTTATATTTACAAATCTTGAAACAATGAAGTTTTAACTTCTTCAAACCTTAAGTTTTTATAGTTGTTTTAAGGTTTTGGAGAGAGGAAGAGGAAGAATAAGATAGGTGAAAGAAGAGAGAATTTGTGTATGGAAGAGTGGGAGGAAGGCTAGGGTTCTGAAATTTGGAAGAAGAAGAAGAAAATAACATTTTTATACTCATGGTAAATACTCTCTTAGGTCCCTCCTTGTTTTTGCCAAATATTCACTTAAATTCTTAGTTTTTACCTTATTATTATTAACTTACCCGACTTTTCTATCTCTTTTATTTAACACACATAACTTCATACAAATTCACTTATAAATTTTTTTATTATATTTTATTTCAAAATTTAGTCTCAAATAATTTTAATTATGATCATTAGACATGTTAATTATCCAAGCCTAAATTGACAGGTATTACATGTGTACTGAATCCCACCAAATGAATTTAGGACCCTGAAGTAATGGCACAGTACCTTCAAATTTCTCTTCTGGCAGGCTGTGAGTAATTTCACATAACATTTTTATCTTGAATAACCATTATTCAACTTGCACAGGTGTCAATGGATCACGTCCATAAAAATCTTCAGCTCCCAATTTCTTTAACTACTCCAAAATAGGCTTTTAGGTGGAGCTGGAGGTTGTACCTGTTTCGCTAGTTGTGGCTGTTCAGCTTGCATTTTGTGTTGAATATAATCAGCCATGAGATGGAGAAAATCCAGTTGTGGCAGTGGAGATGGTGCAACTAGTGGAGTGACATTCTGTTGCGAGGCATCATCTTGCTCAGTACTAACCGACTTTTCACTCTCACCGTCCCCAACACCTTAACCTTATTGGGATGCCACCATTCACTATAAAACAAGAAAGGAGCAAGCACACATTAGACTTATAACACACTTCATCCATCAATTGGCATGTATATACATATAATTCTTTCATTTAATTTCCACTCTGATCTTAGAACCGTCTTAACCATGCTCTAATACCACTAAACCTGTGACACCCTATTAACCATTATTATATACGTACATTATGTGGGTTAATATACTTATAACTGATGTATGCTAATTTTTTTCTTATTTTAATTTACTTTAATGATCATTCTATTATTAGCACTTAATTAATCCTTTTTATTCTTCAAAAATTTTGGTAGCATAACGGCTATAAATTAACTACCCTACCTGCAATATAAATAATCCACATGCCATTTTTGGGTACAACAATACACATCATACAAAATAGTTTTCATTCAACTATAAGTCAACCTTCCATTCTTCACACATATAATAATTTACAAATATTCTTTATCAGAATATATGCATAATTTTGAACCTACAACTCCATATCCATATATATATATATATATATATATATATATATAGATAATACTAACCTACTTTTATTTATTCTTCCATCAACTCCCAAAACTTATACGCTTGCTCCTGTCTTTCCCGCAACTACCTGCACACAGTCAAATAATTACGTGTTGCGCATTAATATGTTTTGTGGTGATTACTAATCTAAAAATTTCTATCGTCCTTAATTCTCATGCATACATACATGCAATAAAATTTTTAATACACTATTCAAATTTCTATTTAATATAAATTTTTTATTTTTTTATCAATATTTTTTTCTTAATTCACTATTTAATATCTTTATTCAATTAACTATATTTCTCATTTTATTTTATAGTTTTTTTTCCAATTCCTCTCAATGTAATCATTTTTCACTTTATACTTCTTTAATTAATCATTTGTTTCAATCTTTCATTTAATTAGCTACAAATTTCACTTTAATTCTTAAATTTCTATTTATTTACAACTATGTCATTGCTTTATTTTTTTATTTACATTTTTTCCACTAATAAATTTTATTTTTCATTAATTTACCTTTTTAACTACATAATTTAACATTTTATTTCATTTTCTTCCACTTATTTTTTATTTTTCAATTTTACTATTTTTTTGTCATAATTATCACTTTTATCATTATTATTATTATACCATTTTTTTCTTTATCACTTTTATCATATTTATCACTTATGTCATTTTTATCTTATTTTTTATTTTTATTATTTTTCTCATATTTCTCACTTTATTCATTTTTATCATATTTTTCACATTTATTATTTTTCTCATATTTTTCACTTTATTCATTTGTATCATATTTTTTACATTTATCATTTTTATTAAATTTTTCAAATTTATTTTTCACTTCTATGATTATTACTACTTTTATTCAAATTTGCCCATAGTTTCCATCCGATAGAAAATCTTAACTAGATACATGGGACTTGGACCATGTAACATCCAGTGATTTAAGCCCCGATTGCACGTGACCGTAGTGGGGTGCACTAATTCAATTAGAGTCTAAATTTGAACCCATAAAAAATGACTAATAATAAGGGAAAATAATTAATGGTATATTATTTGGGAATTAAAAATATTAGTGCTAGAACTGGAAAAAATAAAATTTTTCTACGAACAAAATCAATATTATTAAAATTGTTGGTAAAAGATTGTGAGAGAAGATAAATTTATGGAAAATGATGAATTTATAATAATTAAAAGTTAATTAGGAATATTTATATTTTAGACCAATGAAATAAGGGCTTAATCTTAGAAACAGTTAGTTGGGTAATACTCACTTACCTTGCGGAATTAATATGGGGTAAGGGAGTGTTACAATTTTTGGTATTAGATCTATACGTTTAGACGGTTCTTACTTAGTGGGTATGGGAAGATAAATGCATGTTTTCAGCATTTGTATTGTTTTAAACTGTTATATTCTGATAAGGGATCATTCTTCTGACAATATAGGTTTTACTGTGTTTCGAATCAAGACAAAGTAACGAAGAACAAAAGGGTGATAATATAGCTAATTCGGATGCTCATAGACAGTCAGCATCAATTAGAGCTTCAGAGCCTAGTGTGATAGCTCCACAGCATGCTGAAGAACAGGTTGATTTGGGTCAGGTTCCCCTTATGCAACAAATGACTACTACTTTGTTATAGTAAATAGTACAAGTTATGCCACTACAAGCTCCACCACCTCTCCCACCTCAACCAAAACCTCAAATTGATAAACTAAGAAAACATGGGGCTACGGATTTTATGGGTAAGAAAGAGGATGATCCAGCAGTAGTAGAATTTTGGTTGGAAAAGACAGAACGGGTTTTTGAGGAACTTCAATGTCTAGAGGAGTACAAGGTTAGGTATGTAGCGTCTCTTCTTCAGGAGCATGCCTATGACTAGTGGAAGTTGGTATTAGCGAAACCCCAGACTCTAAACCCTCATACATGGGATTTCTTTGTGGCAGAGTTTAAAAAGAAATATGTGCCAATAGTCTATATTGATGAGAAAATGCGAGAATTTCTGAATTTGAAGCAAAGGGGTATGATAGTACCTGAGTATGAGATGGAGTTCACTAGGCTAAGCAAATATGCAATGGGGATTATTGGAGATGAAGCTGATAAATGTCGTAGATTTGAAGATGGCCTCAACGAGGATATTGGATATTTAGTGGCTTCCCGCCATCATACATATTTTTCTACACTATAATCCTCTGCCATTAGTGTTGAAAAAAGAAAAAAAGCTGAATATAGAAGAGCTCTCCAAGAAATCAATGGCTAGTGTGGCTCAGACATTTGGTAAGAAAGAGCAGATAGTACCCAGACCATTTCAGTCATGGGTTGTTGGACAGACATTTTCTAGTAGGGGTCAGCATTTTAGACCTGCAGCATCATTTGCTAATTCACCAACATCATTTTCCAAAAGACCATCTCCTGCTATGTGTCAGCATTATGGTAGATCTCATACAGGAGAGTGTTGGTGGTTGACTAGAGCATGCTTGAAATATGGAGCTATTGACCATATGAAGAGAGATTGTCCCAAACTTAGTACAGGAAGTATGGCACCAGCATAGACTATGGCACCAGTACAGATTCATGGTAGAGGTCGAGGTCAGTTTAGAGGTGGTCGTATCGGATAGAGTTAGGGGGTATCAGAGACAGTTGACAGACTCGGAGGTAGTAGAGCTCCAGCTCGAGCATATGTGATGAGAGCTCATGAGGACCAAGATGCACCAGACGTCATAGTAAACTTTCTTTATTTGATTTCGATTTACATGCATTAATAGATCTTGGTTCCACACATTCATATATAAGCATAGCTGCACTTAAACAAGGGAATATGACACCTGAGACCTTAGAATATGAGATAGTTGTGACCAATCCACTGGGACATAATGTGAAAGTGAATCAGATCTATAAAAACAGTTTAATAATAATTCACGGTATGAAATTTCCAGCCGACTTAATAGAATTACCTTTTCATGAATTCGATGCTATTCTGGATATGAATTGGTTGACAAAGCATGGAGCTATAGTTGACTGTCGATCTAGAAAAGTTATACTTAAAACTCCTGGGCAGGATGACACTATCATTCAAGGTGAAAGTCAAATATGTTTGACTAGTGTTATTTCTACATTAAAAGCTCAAAAATATGTTAGGAAGGGGTGTGAGGCATATTTGGTCCATGTGATAGATACCAGGAAGGGGAGCCCCAAACTTAAGGACATCCCCACAATGTGTGACTTTCCAGATGTGTTTTCTGAAGATTTGTTGGGGTTACCACCAAATAGGGAGATAGAGTTTGCTATTGACGTGATTCTTAGTACAACCCCGATATCAATTACTCCTTATAGAATGACACCTATAGAATTGAGAGAGTTGAAGGTTCAATTGCAGAAATTGCTAGACAAAGGGTTCATAAGACTCAGTGTGTCACCATGGGGTGCTCCGGTGTTGTTTGTGAAAAAGAAGGATGACACCCTTCGATTATGTATTGATTATCGATAATTAAAGAAGGTGACAATTAAAATAAATACCCACTACCTAGAATTGATGATTTGTTTGACCAATTGAAAGGAGCAGGGGTATTCTCTAAGATTGATCTCAGATCCGGGTATCATCAATTGAAAATCAAAGGAATCCATGTGAACAAGTAGGATTCTTAGGGCATATTGTGTCAGTTGAAGGAATCCGTGTGGATCCTAGCAAAATAGAAGCGATTCTAAGTTGGAAATCGTCTTGCAATGTGATAGAAGTCTGAAGTTTTTTTGGATTAGCTGGTTACTACATAAGGTTTGTGAAGGGATTTTCAAGTATAGTCGCACCAATTACCAAGCTGTTCAGAAAATAAGCTAAGTTTGAATGGACAAATAGGTGTCAGACAAGCTTTGAGAAACTAAAAGTCATGCTAACTGAAGCACCTGTTTTGACCCAACCTACTATAGGGAAAGATTTTGTGATATATAATGATGCCCCTCATAATAGGCTAGGTTGTATATTAATGCAAGAGGGTAAAGTAGTTGCTTATGCGTCTAGGGTATTTAAGCCTCATGAGCTAAATTACACTACTCATAATTTGAAGTTGGAAGCAATAATGTTTGCTTTAAAAATATGGCGACATTATTTGTATGATGAGTGGTGCTACATATATATAGATCACAAGAGCCTCAAATATTTGCCCACCCAAAAGGAGTTGAACTTAAGGCAAAGACGCTGGTTGGAGTTAATTAAGGATTATTGATTATCAGCTAGGCAAAGCCAATGTAGTAGTTGATGCCTTAAGTAGAAAAACACTGACATGTATAGTTTATAATTTTCTCATTATAATATAATATATAGTAATTAATAATAAATTAAAAGGAAACTCATATTCTATTTTGGCAGAGTTATGGGTTCAACCTACTTTAAGGCAACAAGTAAGAGAAGATCAGAGGCAAAATTAGAAATTGATGATAATTGCTGAGGCAGTTAAAAAAGGGGAGAGACCTGAATTTAAGGTTGAAGATGATGGAAGTATAAGTTATAAGGGAAGATTATGTGTGCCAAACGATAACAGATTAAAGCAAATAATTCTAAAAGAGACGCATAATACCACTTATTCCATGCATCCAGAGAGCAAGAAAATGTATCAAGACCTGAAGATTCATTATTGGTGGCCAGGAATAAAGAAGGATATCATGGATTACACTAAAAGATGCTTGACATGCCAACAAATGAAAGCAGAGCACTAGGTACCATATGGATTGTTACAACCTATTGTTATTCTAGAATGGAAGTGGGAAAGGATTACAATGGATTTTGTATTTGGGTTACCTTTGATGCAAAAGAAGCATGATGCAGTATAGGTGATTGTTGATACGCTTACCAAATCAGCTCATTTTCTGCCAGTTTGGATGAATTATTCATTGAGCTGTTTAACAGAAATATATGTTAATGAGATGATTCAACTACATGGGGTGCCAGTATCTATTATTTCTGATTGAGACCCACAATTCACATCAAAATTTTGGAAAAGTTTACAACAAACATTGGGGACCCGACTTACTTTTAGTACAACATTTCACCCACAGATAGATGGGCAATCCGAATGAGTTATTCAAATACTGGAAGACAAGCTTAGAAGCTAGTAATTGACTTTGAGGGTAGCTGGGATAAGTACTTACCATTGATAGAATTTGCATATAATATCAGCTATCAAGCTAGTATCGGCATGGCTCCATATGTAGTTTTGTATGGAAGAAGATGTTGAACACCTTTATGCTGGAAAGAACTTGGTGAAAAGAAGCTAATGGGTCCAGAATTGGTGCAACAGATAGAGGAGAAGGTGAAATTAATCCAAAATCGATTAAAAGTTGCAACTGATTCACAAAAATCCTATGATGATTTAAAGAGGAAGGATATTGAATGTGGTCGGAGACAAGGTATTTTTAAAAGTCTCACCTTGGAAGAAAGTACTTCATTTTGGTAAAAAGGGAAAACTAATCTTAGGTTTATTGGACCATATGAAATACTGAAACGTGTGGGCCCAGTGGCTTATCAATTGGCCTTACCGCCATAATTGGATAAGATCCACAATGTGTTTCATGTCTCAATGTTAAATAGATATAGATCGAATTCAAAACATGTAATACTTGTGGAATCAATAGAGGTACAATCAAACTTGACCTATGCAGAAGAGCCGGTGAAAATATTAGCTCGAGAGGTCAAGGAACTACGAAGCATGAAGGTACCATTAGTAAAGGTCTTATGGCGCAATCATGGAGTAGAAGAAGCCATTTGAGAGAGTGAAGAAATGATGAGAACTCAGTATCCTCAACTATTCGGCTCCAGCTAATCAGGTAAATTTAGAGGAAAAAATTTTCTTAAGGGGGAGAGAATTGTAACATCCAATGATTTAGGCCCCGATTGTGCGTGAACGTAATGGGGTGCACTAATTCAATCGGAGTTTAAATTTGAACCTATAAAAATGACTAATAATAAGAAAAAATAATTAAGGGTATTATTATTTGGGAATTAAAAATATTAGTGCTAGAACTGGAAAAAAAATAAAATTTTTCTATGGACAAAATCGGTATTATTAAAATTATTGAGGAAAAATTTGTAAGAGAAGATAAATTTATGGAAAATGATGAATTTATAATAATTAAAAGTTAATCAAGAATATTTATATTTTAGACCAATGAAATGAGTGCTTAATGTAGTCATGGAACCATCAAATACTCACCTTAAAAAAAAGATAAATATCTTCATTTTCTCCACCAATTAAAAACCAACTTCCCTCATCTTCTTCTCCTTTTTGCCGTCCCACCATAGCCTACTGAATCTCCATTTTTGCTTCAGCCACAACTTGAAAAAGAGATTAAAAAAATGAGTTTTGAGAAAGGAAAAATCAAGAAATTAAAGAGCCCTTGCCATAAGTAGAGTAAAGAAACAAGAAAGAAGAGAAATAAAAGAGAAAAATTGAGGGAAAATTCGACCAACTTTGGAAAGATTTTGAGGTAAGTTTCATCTTCTTATTTCAAGCTTTTCCCTTCCATTTGAGACCTATAATGATGATTGATGCAATTGGAATTGGAATTGGTAGATTATAGTTATTTGACAAGAATTGACCTAAGATTTTGAAGTTGGAAATAATTTGGGAGAAAGTGAAATTAAACCATCAATTAATGTTAGTTGATGTTAATTAATGGTTTTATGACTTTAAAATTAAAGAAAGATGATTCTAATGGATGAAGAAGGGGCTGTCATGGTTAAAATAATTTGGAGAAAATTGAAATTAACCCAAGAGCAACACAATTGGTGATGAATAAAGGGTGATTAGGGTGTTAAATTGAAGGAAATAAATTGGGACCTATGATAATGTTTTGGGCAACCATGACCTATCGAAAATGGATTTAACCTTGGTACTATTTGTCTAAAATAAAGTATAAAACATATTAGGAGAGTTAAGATTTTATGTAGGCATGAAAAGTTTTGAAAATGGATGATAAAAATGAGATATGATATAGTTGTGTAGGAAAATCAAGTGAGCAAAAAAGAGGCTCTCAAGAGGGTGACAAAGGCAAAGAAAACGTTATTTAGTGAGAGGAGGAAAAGAAGGAAAAAGGAAGTCTTCAAGGCTGGTTAGGTATGTGTTTCATTAATAAAAATCTTACATGTTAATTAAATGTGTGAAATTATGTGCTAATGCTTGATATGAATGTGGTTTGTCATGAAATGTGTTTGATACTTACTTTTGCTTTTTTTTTTTTTTATAGTAATTGGATTAAATGGTGTAAAAATGTTTAAAACATGTGAATGTCATTGTGATCTGAAAATTTTGATATAAAAATAAATACATATGATGGATGTATTTATAAGGTAGACTTGTGTCAATTGATGACTCTATTACAAAATTCCAGGAGCAACCTTTATATATATATATATATTTTTATCATAACTTAAGTTTTGGAATTCCAATTTATGTGTTCTTTATTAGAACTAAAAGCTAATACATAAAATAACTAAGGGTTTTAACTTTTATTTAAACCATAAAATCTAAATATGTATGAATTTACTCAGATAAATACATAAAGTTCGAACCTATAATCTATCCAGAAAATTCTAGGCAAAAATATTTAGTGATGAGTCATTGTTCATTTTGCCATAACTTTTTATATAAAGATTGGATTTGAATGATTTTTAATGCATTTGAAAGATGAGACATTAAACTACAAATTATTAAGAGACCAAAATTTCAAATTCTAATTATAAATGGGTTAAAAATGATACCCAACATCAGGCCAAAATTTACCATAAATAAAAATTTAAAATATTGGGCGTTTGCATGTGGTATAATGAGTTCGTGTAATAATTAATGTAAATTTTGAATTTAATTGTAATTATAAATATTTAATAAATTATTTATATATGAGATTGTAATGCAATAAAAATAGAAACAAAGAACACAAATAAATAAACATAAATGTGAAAATTTAGTACTAATATCATTTTTTTAAACATATTGTGAATAAATATAAAAATAGTTAAGTCCTAAGACACCTAATCTAGAATTAGAATAGAGAATAGTTTGACATGTCAATTAGATAATTTAAGGCATTCGGTGCCAAATATTAAAAGTCAATAATGTCAAATTTATAAATGCGTTCGGTACAAAATTATTAAGCCGGTAATGACAATATTACAAAAGGCGGCAATGGGATTATTATAAAAGCGTTCGATGCAATATTATGAAAGTCGATAATGACAACCTCGTTATTCCTATTAGTAGTTCGGTTATAGGTATTATGGGCACAAGAAAAATAAAAAATAACGATAATATAAAATATGTCCTTTTAATATTGTTATGCTAAATTAAAATTGTTAAATATTAAATGTTTAATGAAATTTATTTGATTTCATATAATTCTTTTGTTTTATGCCTTATTTATATAATTAATAAATGACATATAAAAAAATATATGTATGTAAAATTTTTATCCTTGAAGCACCACTAAACTAGTAGCTTAGCGCGGGTGGTTTCCTCTCGTGCAGATTTTAAAGGGTAACCGTAGACAGTAGAATTGTCAGAAGAAGAAAAATACCCAGACGAAAATAGCTAAAAGCTTTGGACTTATTTTTGATATATTTTGTTAAAAATTTTGTAAATTAAATTATAGTTTTATCGCGTCTAGTATGTATCGGGGATTGTACATTTAGTATAATGGACACAGTGTGAATTTAAAATAATATATTTTATAAATAAATAAAATTTTAATTATTTATGCTTGTAATAATTTTATTTTGGTGTGTGTAATATTTTTGAAAAAAATATATATACTTCATTTAGTTAATTTTACAAACAGTTAGTCGGATAATACTCACTTACATTGTAAAACTAACGTGGAGTAAGAGAGTGTTACAAACCCGAAAGTCCACTACACTGAAGAGTAATACCGAATGATCACCCAAACATTGCATTGTACACTAAATTACTATCACTATAGTAAACCATCATTGACATACATAAGCGAGTCGCCATGACTCTCACCATGGTAATGGTATTCCTATGGCTAGCCAATTATATCATGAGCTAGATTTAACCATTAGAAAATAACTAAGAGCGTTATTTTACTCATTTAATTCAATTTTCATTAAATTCATAAATTTCATTATTATTATTATTATTAATTTTTACACTATTACTCACTTAATATTTTATTTATCCACACAATTATATTACTACCATAATTGTTTCATACTTTTTATTCTAATATATCAACATTTCATTATGAATATTCAATTAAGTTATTAAGCATCACTAAACACACTTTAATCATTATTTTTTATTTCATGCATAATAAAATCAATAATTAGAAAAAATATTCAGTATATCATTTAAAATTTCTCAATAAATCTAAACATACTCAAAATCATATTTTCTTGCATTTCATAACTAAATTTTCATTTAATTAGCAACAAAAATATTAATTTTTCCTTCTTAATTTTTCAGCCTATAATTAATTTTCATCATTAAAATTTTTCTTTCACTTTTAATTATTCATTTTACAAATTTATACATTCATTATTCTATATGTATCATAATATTACAATAAAATGTATTTATTTCTTAAAATTCATTTTTCACATAATAAGGTCATATTTTATAATTTTTACTAATTAATTTTTTAATTGAAATTAACCATTATAATTCACTTTTCATAATCTCTTAATCATGTTTTAAGCATTAATTAGCAATTACAAGCAAAACATACAAATTTTTAAATTTCTATAACCCTAAATCATGTTTAATTAATGGAAATAAGTAGATTTTAGAATCACTCACCTTAATTTCTTGTTTTGGCCTTTCTAAACTTCCTTTTCTTTAGGCTTTCCTTTGAAAACACATTCATTTTGTCTTGAACCTACCATGACCAAAATTTTTCATTCATTAATCCAAAATTATTTTGCTTCCTTAACTCAAATAAACTTCATATTTATCATCTACATACCTTAAACTAATTATTTAAACAATTAAACTAATTTAAAACTACAAATTTCACTTACCTCAAATTGGTATCCTAATATTTCTTTTTTCATTTTCTTCCACTCTAGCCCTCCAATTGAAGATTAAAAACTTATATTAGCTACTTGAGATGCTGAAAATTATTTTTGGGTGGTTAATTTTGGTGTAAAAAATGAAGAAATTGAAAGATATTTGGAAGAGAAAGATGGGAGAGAGGGTTCGGCCAAGCTAAGCGATTTAGAGAATTCTGATACTTAAGGGTATTTATAGTGGTTTAATTTGGGTGAGCTTGGACCAAACAAAGTCCAACCCATTTAGGCCCAATTATGCACTATAAATTAATTTTCTCACTTTTCAAGCTCAATTTCACCCAAATTTGATTCCATAATTCTCAGAATATTTTTATAGATCTACACAAATATTTTTAACTCAATCAGAGTCCATTTTCTGTCCAGCTCACTTAAACTAGATTGATAATTCAATTTTTGGTGTTACCGTAAAATTTATTTTTCACTGTTAGATAATCCTAAATATTATTTAGAGTCTATCCATAACTTAAAATAAATTTTTAGATGTCGTTTGTTGTTTTTCATAGACCAGTCAAAGTACGGTTAACCAACTATTTAATTAAATCGGTCCCATTTTTTCTTTGTTTTGACTTGAGGACTTATTTGACTTCATTTTCACTCCCAATTTTATCCTAGGACTAGTCATAACCTATATTTTCCGATGATGAAATAAAATATTTTTCATCCACGGGTGATTATTCTTTGGGTGAAGATTAAAAACTTCTATTAGCTACTAGAGATCATAGCCAAAGAGGTTAGACAGCTCAGGAACAAGCAAATCCCACTAGTGAAAGTATTATGGAGTCATCACAATATGGAAGAAGTCACATAAGAGCTAGAAGCTATAATGAGGCAAATACCAGGTTAGTCGTAAACTGTAGTTTTCGATATTGATCAGCATACCCGGGCCATATTTTCCTATATTTTTCATCTTCACCTAAAGAATAATCACCTTCATTGCCATCTTTTACGCTGTTCACTATGGCAATCAGACGATCATCTAGCTTTTATGCAACTTTCATTTGCTGAAAAAAGTCTGGTTTTACTTGCATTTCCGCTATTATTACTCCATCTTGTGCCATATCCAATCTGACATTCATCATCCGAAGGGCAGCTATAAATTTTCTACTAAGTGCATCAACTACTATATTCGTCTTTCCTAGATGATAATCGATTAAGCAGTCATAGTCTTTTATCAATTCAAGCTAATGCCTCTATCTCAAATTAAATTCCTTCTGTGTGAGCAAGTATTTCAAATTTTTGTGATATGTGTAAATGTAACATTTCTCACCATAAAGATAATGTCTCTAAATCTTCAAAGTGAGTACAATTGTTGCAAGCTCAATATCATGAGTAGTTAGTTCTTCTGATGAGTCTTGAGTTGTTGAGAAACATATGCAATTATTTTACCTTCCTGCATCAATACGCAGCCTAACCCATTCTTGGAGGCATCACTGTAAATCATAAAATCCTTGTCAGACTCTAGTTGAGTTAACACTAGGGCTTTTGTCTACATGTTTTTAAGCTTTTCAAAGCTTCATTGACATTTATCCATCCACTCAAACTTAACGTACTTCTGTAACAGTCGAGTGAGCGACACTGCTATGGTAGAAAGACCTTTTATAAATCTCCTGTAATACCCAACCAAACCTAATAAACTTATGACTTCTGTAACAGTCTTAGGTATTCTCCACTATAAAATTGCTTCAATCTTCTTTGGATCCACCTTTATCCTTTCAGCTGAAACTACATTACCCAAAAAGGATACTTCATTCAACTGGAAGTCACACTTACTGAACTTTGCATACAACTGTTTTTTTCTCAATATCTGTAAGACAATTCATAGGTGCTTGTCATGTTCTTCTAGCATCTTCAAATACACTAGAATATCATTAATAAATACCACCATGAACTGGTCTAGATAAGGATGAAAGATCCTATTCATTAGATCCATGAAAGTTGATGGGCATTCATAAGTCCAAATGACATAACTAAAAATTCATAATGGACATATCTTATGCGAAAAGCAGTCTTAAGTACATATGCTTCTTTTACTTTCAACTGATGGTAGTCTGATCGTAGGTCAATCTTTGAAAATATACCTGCTCCCTTCAATTGATAAAATAAGTCTTCAATACGTGAGAGGGGATATTTGTTCTTGATTATCACTTTATTTAGCTGTCTATAGTAAATGCATAATTTGAGAGACCCATCATTCTTCTTTATAAAGAGTACCGGTGTTCCCCATGGAGAAATACTGGGTCTGATAAAGCCTTTATCAAGTAATTCCTGCAGTTGAATCTTCAATTCCTTGAGTTCTATAGGCGCCATCCTATAAGGTGCAATCGAAATAAGTGTTGTGCCTAGAGCTACATCAATAGTGAATTCGACTTTCCAGTCAGGTGGCAAGCCTAGTAATTCATCAGGAAAGATATCTGGATAATCTCTCACTGTAGGCACATCTGAAATCTTAAGATCTTACTTTTTAGCTTCCATTGCAAAACACAAATAAGCAATGCACCCCTTTCTTATAAGTCTATTTGCAACTGTAACTAAATTCACATCTGATAAGAAGTCTGTTCTTTCACCCACAATAGTGATTTTCCGATCATCAGAGAGTTTAAGTGTCACTCTTTTCCATTTACAATCTATTGTCGCTTGATGGGCGGACAACCAATCCATCCCCAATACCACATCAAACTCGTGAAATGGGAGTTCAATTAGGTTAGCTAAGAATTCATAACCCTGGGCATTAATGGGACAATTCTTATACACCTTGTTCACCATAATACTATTTCCTAAAGAATTGCTCACTATGATGTCCTGGTCTAATTGTGAATCTTTTAACCATTTCCCTCGTGCACCATTAGTATTTATGTAGGAATGTGTGGAACCGGGATCAACAAGTGCATAAACAAAATTAGATAAGTATGAATTTACCTACTATCACATTAAGAGAATTCGTTTCTTCTCCGGCTCTGACTGCATAAGTACAACCTGTAGCTCGTCCCTGACCTTGGGGTTGCTGTGCAGAAGGTCTAGATGCTGATGGATTAAGGGCTGCTCCCCTACCTTAGCCTTTGGATGGTAAAGATCCAATACTAGGTGCTGGGGATATAGCCGTAGAAGCTTGATCCACTGCACAATCGCTAACCTAATGATCTTTTGAACTGCAGTTGAAACAGGCACCAGTCAAATATCTGCACTCTCCTGGTGATATCTACCACAATGGCTATAAGTCTGAACTATACCTACCCCTCTGCCTCTAGGTGTATTGCTCACAAAAATGATTGAGGCATTGCTATGAAATGTATTTCCTTGTCCACGCCTTAATGCAACTGATGTATGACTCTATGAAGGAGTTGGTCTCCTAGACTTTTTACTCTGAGCACCCGAACCACTGAACTGTCTTGGCTTTCTCTTCTGCTGAAACCGATTTTGCCTGCTAGCCTCATTTGCTTGAATACTTTCCACTTTAATAGCAGCTTCTGCCAAGACATGCAAATTTGGATGTTGTT
Organism: Triadica sebifera; assembly: GCA_023653625.1. NCBI lineage: Eukaryota > Viridiplantae > Streptophyta > Magnoliopsida > Malpighiales > Euphorbiaceae > Triadica > Triadica sebifera. The sequence continues at coordinate 7,991,478 of CM042898.1, read as the reverse complement.
GTGAACCCATTATCTGTCTGATCTTGTTATGGAGACCCCTCTCAAATCTTTGACATAATCTCTCCTTTGTCAACTGGTAATCATCAAGGTAGGCACTGAGGTGCTCAAACTCACTCTCATATTCTACTACTGTCTTGTTTGCCTATTTGAGTCTCGAGAGGGCATCTTGCATCTCTGTTTTATAGTCTGACCCTATGTATTTCTTTTCAAACTAGGCAAAGAAGAAGTCCCAATTCAACTGTTCACCTGGGGTATGCTTGTGTACTGAATCCTACCAAATGATTTCAAGACCCTGAAGTAATGCCACAGTACCTTCAAATTTCTCTTATGGCGGGCTATGAGTAATTTCAAATAACATTTTTATCTTGAATATCCCTTCTTCAACTTGCACAGGTGTCAATGGATCACATCCATAAAAATCTTCAGCTCCCAATTTCTTTAACTGCTCCAAAATAAGCTTCCTTTTAGGTGGAGTTGAAGGCTGTACCTGTGGCTATTGAACTTGTTCAGCTTGCATTATGTGTTGAATATAATCAGCCATGAGATGGAGAAAATCTGGTTGTAGTGGTGGAGGTGGTGCAACTAGTGGAGTGATATTCTGTTGTGAGGCTTCAGCTTGCCCAGCATTAACCGACACTTCACTCTCACTGTCCCCAACACCTTGACCTTGTTGGGATACCATTATTCACTATAAAACAAGAAAGGAGCAAGCATACGTTAGACTTATAACACACTTCATCCATCAATTGGTATGTATATGCATATAATCCATTCAATTAATGTCCACTCTGATCTTAGAATCGTCTTAACCACGCTCTGATACTACTAAAACTGTGACACCCTATTAATCATTATTCTATATGTACGTTACGTGGGTTAATACACTTATAGCCGATGTATGACAATTTTTTTTCTTATTTTAATTTACTTTAATAATCGTTCTATTATTAGCACTTAATTAATTCTTTTTATTCTTCAAAAATTTTGGCAGCATAACGATTATAATTTAACTACCCCACCTGCAATGCAAATAATTCAAAGTCCATTTTTGAGCACAACAATACATATGATAAAAAATAGTTTTCCTTCAATCATAAGTCAACTTTCCATTCTTCACACATATAATAATTTACATATATTCTTTATCAGAACATTTACATAATTTTAAACCTACAACTCCGTATCCATACATATATATTTACATGTCATTTCTAATACTAACTTACTATTATTTATTCTTCTGTCAGCTCCCAAAACTTGCACGCTTGCTCCTGTCTTTCCTACGACTACCTGTACATAGTCAAATAATTATGTGCTGAGTATTAATATGTCTAGTGATGATTACTGATCTAAAAATTTCCATCGTCCTTAATTTTCATGCATACATACATGCAATAAAAGTTTTAATACACTATTCTAATTTTCTATTTAATATATATTTATTATTCTTTTTATCAATATTTTACTCTTAATTCACTATTTACTATCTTTATTCAATTAACAATATTTCTCGTTTTATTTTATAGTTTTTTTCCAATTCCAATCAATTTAATCATTTTTCACTTTATTTCTTTAATTAATCATTCTTTTCAATCTTTCATCTAATTAGCTACAAATTTCACTTTAATTCTTAAATTTCTATTTATTTACAATTATGTCACTACTTTATTTTTTTATTTACACTTTTGCCACTAATAAATTTTATTTTTCATTAATTTACCTTTTTGACTACATAATTTACCATGGCTAAAATTGTTTCTTCATTAATCCACCATTATTTTGCTTCTTTAACTCAAATAAACTTCATATTTATCATCCACATACCTTAAACTACTTATTTGAACTATTAAACTAATTTAAAACTATAAATTTCACTTACCTCAAATTGGTATCCTAACTTTTATCTTTTCATTTCCTTCCACTCTATCCCTCCAATTGAAGATTAAAAACTTCTATTAGCTACTAGAAATATTGAAATTATTTTTGGGTGGTTGATTTTGATGTAAAAAGTGATAAAATTAGAAGAAATTTGGAAGAGAAAGATGGGAGAGAGGGTTCGACCAAACTAAAGTGATTTGGGGAAGGAGTTGCAGAATTCTCTTTAGAAAAATCTGATACTTAAGGGTATTTATAGTGGTTTAATTTGGGTGAGTTTGGACCAAATAAAGCCCAACTCATTTAGGGCCAATTATGCACTATAAATTATTTTTCTCACTTCTCAAGCATAATTTCACCTAAATTTGAATACATATTTCAGAATATTTTTATATGTCTATACCAAAATTTTCAATTCAATCAGAATCCATTTTCTGTTCAGCTCACTCAAACCAGACTAATAATTTAATTTTCGAAATTACCGTAAAATTCTTTTTTCACTGTCAAATAATCCTAAATATTATTTAGAGTCTATCAATGACGTAATTTTAAACCTACAACTCCATATATATATATATATATATATATACACATGTCATTTCAAATACTAACCTACTATTATTTATTCTTCTGTCAGCTCCTAAAACTTGTATGTTTGCTCCTGTCTTTCAAGCAACTACCTGCACGTAGTCAAATAACTACGTGCTGAGTATTAATATACTAAGTGTTGATTACTAATCTAAAAATTTCCATCATCCTTAATTTTTATGCATACATACATGCAATAAAAGTTTTAATACACTATTCTAATTTTCTTTTTAATATATATTTATTATTCTTTTTATCAATATTTCACTCTTAATTTACTATTTAATATCGTTATTCAATTAACAATATTTCTCATTTTATTTTATAGTTCTTTTTCCAATTCCTATCAATTTAATCATTTTTCACTTTATTTCTTTAATTAATCATTCTTTTCAATCTTTTATCTAATTAGCTTCAAATTTCACTTTAATTCTTAAATTTCTATTTATTTACAATTATGTCACTACTTTATTTTTTATTTACACTTTTACTACTAATAAATTTTATTTTTCAATAATTTACCTTTTTAACTACATAATTTACCATGGCCAAAAGTTTTTCTTCATTAATCCACCATTATTTTGCTTCCTTAACTCAAATAAACTTCATATTTATCATTTACATACCTTAAACTACTTATTTGAACCATTGAACTAATTTAAAACTATATATATCACTTACCTCAAATTGGTATCCTAACTTTTATCTTTTGATTTTTTTCCACTCTATCCCTTCAATTAAAGACTAAAAACTTCTATTAGCTACTAGAGATACTGAAATTATTTTTGGATAGTTGATTTTGGTATAAAAAGTGAAGAAATTGGAAGAAATTTGAAAGAGAAAGATAGAAGAGAGGGTTCAGCCATGCTAAGGGATTTGGGGAAGAAGGAGTTGAAGAATTCTCTTTAAAAACTTTTTGACACTTAAGGGCATTTATAGTGGTTTAATTTGGGTGGGTTTGTGCCAAACAAAGTCCAACCCATTTAGACCTAATTATGCACTATAAATTATTTTTCTCCCTTCATAAGCTCAATCTCAACCAAATTTAATTCCATAATTCTTAAAATATTTTTATATGTCTACACAAAATTTTCAACTCAGTCAGAGTCCGTTTTCTATCCAGCTCACTCAAACCGAACTGATAATTTAATTTTTAGTGTTACCATAAAATTCATTTTTTACTGTCAAATAATCCTAAATATTATTTAGAGTCTATTAATGACTTAAAATAAATTTTTAGATATCGTTTGCTATTTTTCATAGCTCGGTCAAACTACGGTCAACCAACTATTTAATTAAATCGATTCCCATTTTTTCTTAGTTTTGACTTTTAAGAACTTATTTGACCTCATTTTGACTACAAATTTTACCTTCGGACTAGTCATAACCTATATTTTTCCGATGATCAAAATAAATATTTTTCACTCACGGGTGTATTTTTGATCACTAGTTATGCTGATCAATTTCGAAAATTACAATTTACGACTAAATTGGTATTTAGGCCATTACGTTAAGCCACCATACTCACTAACTATATCTATCTGCATCAATGTTCAACTGAGCTTTCCAAGTCAATAGCGAGTTTAAGCTTCTTTGATTGAGTATAAATAATAACTACATGCATATGAGATCAATGATACTCTCACCCGAGTTTAAAATTGCTTTGTCTCTAAGATAATAAATTCATGTGATAAAATCCATGATATCATAACTTCCTTAATGATATGTCATATGTCCTATGCTAGTACTCGTATAGAGAATGAGCTTAATGGGTTAAAATATGGTTATTCATCTTATTTTATAATCTTTTTCCTTGTTATCCATGTGATATCCATATAATACTTTATGATTTGGAGCATATAGGATATTTATGTGTTCATTTTCATGTAAACATACTAAATACAAAACATATCTCATTATTATAGGTGTTTAATCATACCAATTCTATATCGTTTTATTGCAAAAATTAACTTATAAACCTATATCAGGACTTCATAGCCGTGAATGTTCATTCACAGCCGTGAATAACTCTATTTATTTCTAAGGCATTATTCACAGTCATAAATTTAGTATCACGACCGTGAATCTATGTATTTCGATAGTTTACAACACAAAAACAAACCAATTAAGGCACACCACACACAATGGTTCTAAAGCTAACCAATGTTAACCACTTCTATCAATATTCTCAACATAAAACATCAATACACAAGTTATAAACATGCATATTACAAGATTTTACTAATCAAACTAAATTCATTGCTTCATTTGATGAACCATAACCTTAATAAGCCTTAATTATCATTATTCATTGTGCATACTAAGTTTAACATACCACATAAACCCATTTCTAACATCTAATATACCAATTTTTTGTCAAAAAAAATGCTAATTACACAATTCATCATACAAACATACCGTAATTCAAATTTAGATGCATATATGTACAAACTTTAATTAGAGCCTCAATAATCACTCTTTCTAGCGTGCCTAATCCCTTTAGTAGATTTTTCCACCTTCCATTTTGTCTGTTAACACATAATTAGAATTAAATCACAATCTAATATAATCTAATCTAAACATAAACTGTCTATATGTCATTAATAAAGCAAACCCTATCTTAATATATCAATATGGGTCATTATTCACTATTTCTCATATAAAACTGAATTAAACTTATAAAAGAACAAGAAAAATGTGATTCCTTAACAAAATTTTGAAGAATAAGAATGGTTTTGGGTTCAATTTCAGTTTCTCCCTTCTCCCATAATTATGCCTTCGTAGGAATGATAAACTCTTTTGATTCTAACAATTAAACCTTGTTAATGGGGGCAATTTTCATGCTATAAATGCTAAGAATTGAAGGGAAATTGAATGGAAACTATATCTTGTTAAAAGATATGTGTTTAGGGTTTCAGGGGTGGAAAAATGTGTGTGCCTAATAAAAAAGATGACATTGTTCAATTTAAATTGTAGGGCTTCATAGGCATAACTATGCCTTTCACGGCCGTGAAGTTATTAAGCTTTAGAAATCCCCATCTTGCGATGGTCACAACCGTAAAGGTATAATCACGGTTGTGAACCTTGTGACACCTCATTTTTTTTGATATTATACTTATATACCACATATATATACCTAATACATGTTATTACTAGACCCTAATTTGCAAGTATTATATTTCTCTCTCCCTTAAAAAATTTTATCCCTGAAATTACTTGATGTATGGTCTTTAAATAGTTGTGGCTGTTGGGCTTTTATCACTTATTCACTTTTCTGTGTAGCCTCTTCAGTTGCATGATTTCTCCATAAGACCTTGACTAATGTTACTCATATGTTTATAAGATCCTTGATCTCTTTGTCTAGAATCTGAATTGGTTCTTCTTCATATGTCAGATCCGATCTCGCCTCAATGCTCTTAATTGGATTAATGTGGGAGGGATCTAACTTGTATCTCCTCAAAATGGAGACATGGAACACATCATGTATATTGCTCAACTTTGGTGGTAGAATGAGCTCGTAAGCAATTGGTCCAATCCTCACTAGAATCTTATAAGGCCCAATGAATCTTAGGCTCAACTTACAAATTTTCCCGAATCTTAAGTCTTTTTTTCCATGGAAAAACTTTAAGAAAAACTCAATTATGTAACCAAATCTCTCCTCCTTAGAGACCAACTTGGTTGTCTCAATGAGCTTATTATGCTATCTTTGTGCATTTATGATCTTTTGGTTAAGTGCAGGTTAGATGTGCAACTTAGCCACCATATTCCTACTCAATACATTGATCTTACTTGGATGGTTATCAATAATATAGTTATAATCTTTTATCAGCTTTAACTGTCTCTATCTCAAATTAAGATCTCTCTATGTAGTAAGGAACTTCAAACTTTTATGGTCCTTGTTGATGAAATAATTATCCCTATAAAGGTAAGGTGTCATATCTTCAATGCTAAGAAAAATGATAACCAACTCTAAGTCATATGTGGGGTAATTCTTTTCATGTTACATCAACTGCCTAAAAGTATATGCTACTACCTTATCCTCTTACATCAATACACACCCTAGTCCATTGTGAGAAACATTACTGCAAATAATATACACCTTATCAATGACTAGTTGTGTCAAAACATAAGCCTCTTTCAACATCTTCTTAAGCCTGCCAAAGTTTTCTTAGCATTTCTCTATCTACTCAAATTTCATATATATCTTTAATAGCCTAGTCAAAGGAGAAACAATCATTGAAAAGCATTAACAAACCTCATGTAATAACTAGCCAAACCAAGAAAACTCATTATCACTATTATGTTACAGGGAGGTTTCCAACTCATAATTTCCTTTACATTATTAGGATCCATTTTAATATCGTATGTGCTGGGTTCTTAACATGCATCATGTACATGGCACTGTGGGGAATTAAAATTAATTGAACCCAAAACCATGGAATGCCATATGAACATTAAAATTAGATCATACCATCAATATGGGAGAAGTATATTACATTTGTTTGCAACTCTTGATCTTCCAAATTGTGAGCTTTTCCTTCTTTGTTGGGTTGTAGCAAACCACAACAATCCAAAGCTAGGATTGCCTCTAAGAGTATCCACATGAAGGAAGAAGAAGAAAACCTCTTAGGAGATGGGGTGACAAAAGTCCAAAGTGCATGGAAAATTGTCTTATGAAAGACAAAAGCAAGAGAAGAAAAATAACTCTTATTTTTCTTAATGGGGCAACCATGAAATTGACTCCTTAAAATGAGTATTTATACACTTTCTAATCCCTTTTAGGGTTGGAAAAGGAAAAACCCTAATGGGTCTATTTTCCTAAGGTATAAGGCCTAATGTTGACCAAGTTAACAATCCTAATCCAATTTGGATTTGGCCCATTTTTATAACTCTTATAAAAGGCCTAATTCTCTTTCTTTCTCAATTGGATCTTATCCAAAACCCATTTTACAATTTCTTAATTCCCTATATGCATGTGACCTAATAGGTTTTCTGGTCATGTTGGCAGTTTAAGTCTCGAGAGGAATCCTAATCCAATTAGGATTCTACGAGTCAAACACTTTTAACCCATAATGAATTTCTAATCAATTTCCCTTGACTTAACATATCATGATCGGTATCTAACAACACATCATAACCACCCAATTAATCAAAAAGTCAGTGGTAAACCATTCCATAGACAATTACCATGCAATTCGTCCTTTCACCAAACTATACCTCATTTGGTTCAGAGCATGGATTGTGCGTCATCTCCCACTAGACTAACTACATCACATCTAGTCCAAATGATATTAGTTCTTATCTATGAGACTCATTACTCTTTTAGATATGTCCTTGAAGACCTTCTTCAAGACATGTCCACCTCGGCTAAGGATTTATGAGCAATGATTTCTAAGGCCATAGGTATACTCTACTTCTATCAGGAGTGGTAAATCCTTTATTGACTACTCAACTATGTTCAAATACCAAATGCTATACCCAATCACCACCCTATGAATGACCTATGAGAGGTAACGAGGAATGGAGTTAAAGTATAGGATTCAGTATCCAAGATAATCTTGAGCATCTCAAGTCTAAGGATACTTGCACCATTGCTATGATGAGACTATCATTGACATTGAAATGATATATATGTGATTGTCTCATAGTAGGTCATCCAATGTACTTGCTACTCTTAGTATCTCATGTCTTTAGCTTTATGAGATCAACTGCTTTACTTAGTCAAAGAGTATAACATGTTCTAGTTTATTCGGATTAACAATGTCCCATTTTGTTAATCCTATGACTAAGGATCATTTAGGTATAAACACAATTACACATGATAAAAATCTCATCATCATAATCTCATCATGCATTCCTTCATGTTATGTTACATACCAAGGACTTCATTAAACAGTTTAAGATCTATATTAATTCATATGCAATGAATGCCATATAATGAAAATGCCTTTTATTAATAATAAATAAGTACATTAGGTGCTTAAGATGATTGCCTTTAGGGCACCTCTCTAAGAATCTCCCACTTGCTCTAAAGCTAATTGCCTTTATACATTATACCATAGGCGAGTACATGACTATCATGTTTCTTTTGGGGAAGTGGCTTAGTAAGAGGATCAACTATATTTTGATCAGTGGGAACTCTTTCTATCTTTACATCATGTCTACATATGATTTTCCGAATCAAATGGTAACATTTGAGTACATGTTTGGATCTTTGATGAGACCATGGCTCATTTGCTTGTGTAGTGGCTCCATTGTTATCAAAATACAAGGGTATTGGATCAACAATGCTAGGAACCACTTCTAACTCTGTGATGAATTTTCTTATCCAAATCGCTTTTTTTCCTGCTTCAGAAGCTGCAATGTACTATGCTTAAGATGTGCAATCCACAGTTGTTTCCTATTTGGAACTCTTCCAACTGGCTGCTCTGCCATTTAATGTGAAAACATAGGTTGACTGGGATTTGGAGTCATCCTTATCAGTTTGAAAGCTGCCATTCGTATACCCGCTTACTTTAAGGTCACCATCTCTATAAACCAAGAATGCATCCTTAGTTTTTCTCAAGTACTTAAGGATGTTCTTGACAGCCACCCAATGCCCTTCTCTGGGATCTATCTGATATTTGTGACCCTCAGAGCATATGATACATCAGACCTAGTACATAAGATAGCATACATAATGGACCTGATAGCCAAAACATATGGAATCATACTTATGCGTGTCCGTTCATCTTGTGTCTTTGGACACATGGACGTAGACAGGGTAATCCCATGAGTCATTGGAATTAATCCTCTATTGGACTGTTCCATGCTAAACCTCTTTAGCATCTTATCTATGTATGTAGACTGAGAAAGACCAAGTAACCTTTTAGATCTATCTCTGTAGATCTTAATCCATAGTATATAGGTTGCTTCTTCAAGGTCTTTCATGGAGAAATTCTTAGAAAGCCAAATTTTGACTGATTGAAGAACTGAGACGTCGTTTCCTACAAGTAGTATGTCATCTACATACAATAGTAGGAATACGAATGCAATCCAATTAACCTTCTTGTAAAAACAAGGTTCATCCATATTTTGTGAGAAAACAAACTCTTTTATTGTCTCATCAAATCGAATGTTCCAACTCCTAGATGTTTGCTTCAATCCATAAAATGGATCTTTGCAATTTGCATATCTTTTTGCCATCACTTGATATAAAACCCTCAAGTTGTGTCATATACACATCCTCAGTCAGATTTCCATTAAGGAAAGTTGTTTTCACATCCATTTGCCAAAAGGGATCACCAAAAACTCATAATGCCCATACCTAGTTTTGAATGTCGTCTTAGCTATGACCTCTGCCTTAACTCGCAATTGGAGGTACTTTCATCTCAAGTCAATTTTTGAAAATACATCTGCATGCCTTCAACTGGTTAAATAGGTCATCAATATGTGGTGAATGATATATGTTCTTGATCATCACATTATCCAATTGTGTGTAATCTATACATAGTTTCATAGACTCATTCTTCTTTTTCTCAAATAACACCGGTGCACCCTAGAAAGATACATTTGGTTTGATAAAGCCCTTATTTCATAGTTTCTACAACTGAGTTTTCAACATTTTCATTTCAAATGGTGCCATTCTATATGGCACTACTGAAATAAGATGAGCTCTAAGGAGAACTCAACCTCTTTGTCAGGTGGAAACTCTGATAGAACATCTGGAAATACTTCCAAAAATTCATTAACTATAGGGATATCATTGAGATCTAGAGCTCTCTTTTTGGTGTCAATAACATGCGTCAAATGAAGAAAATACAAAATGGGTTTTGGATAAGATCCAAATGAAAAGGAAAGTGAATTGGGCCTTTTATAAAAGTTATAAAAATGGGTCAAATCCAAATTGGATTAGGATTGTTGACTTGGTCAACATTGGGCCTTATACCTTAGGGAAATAGACCCATTAGGACTTTTTCTTTTCCAACCCTAAAAGGAATTAGAAAGTGTATAAATACTCTTTTTAAGGAGTCAATTTCGTGGCTGCCCCATTAAAAAAAATAAGAGTTATTTTTCTTCTCTCCTTTTTCCCTTTCATATGACAATTTTCCATAGCTAACACTTTGGACTTTTGTCACCCCATCTCCTAAGAGGTTTTCTTCTTCTTCCTTCGCATGGATACTCTTATAGGAAATCATAGCTTTGGATTGTTGTTGTTTGCTATAACCCAACAAAGAAGGAAAATCTCATAACTTGAAAGATCAAGAGTTGCTAACAAAGGTAATCAACTTCTTCCATATTGATTGTATGATCCAATTTTAATGTTCATAAGGCATTCCATGGTCTTGGGTTCAATTAATTTTAATTTTCTATTGTGCTAAGTATCTGATGCATGTTAAAAACCCAACAGTGGTATCAGATCCACCCTATGTAAATTAAATTCGGATTTAATTGAAGTATCAATGAGATTGATTGTTAAAGAACAATTTGGATTCCCTCTTTTTGATAAAAATGAATTTGATTCTGTTTAGACTCAAATTTTAATTTTAATTCAATGACATGTTAATATGATGATATTAGATATTTTTGATGATAATTAAAAGGTCTAAATTTTATTTGAACATGAAATTCAAAGTTATGCACGGTTACACCTATAATGGTACAAAAATTGTTTTTTATCAAAAAACAAACAAAACATGTAAACTAGGTTGAGAACCTTACCATGTAATGGAATTGTTTTGTGTTGTTTAATTTAATGGCATATAAATTGATTATCAGAACCATAATTCATGTTTATGAGATATTAATGATGTTATTTTGATGTCAATTGCATGCTAAAGTCAAATTAATTTCGTACTTAAATTACTAAAGAATCCTAAATCATGTATGATTCAATTTAAGCAATTTTTGTATAATTGATTTGCTAATTGAATGATGAATGATTTAGATTATCTGATGAATGAATTTAATTAGTTTAAACTGATTATAATTTGATTATAATGATGATAATGAATTCTGGAAATTTTGGGAATTTTTGAATGGAATTTGATTTGAATTAGAAAATGGTTCTCAAAGTCTTATTTTGACTAGGATTCTAGTATGCAATTGTAACTAGGATTGTTTAATCTTATTTGGCATCAAAATAATAATTAATTAAGGTAATTTAATTATAAATTAATGATTGATCATATTTGGATTTAATATGAAATGAGATTTAATTATTAAATTTGGATTTAATTATTGCATGCATTAAATTGGTAATAGCCTAGCTAACATAGTAGGCAATTTTAGGAAACTTGTTGATATAATCAAATGTATGCCTAATTTGCATGATTTTCTTTTAGAAAGTATTTCTAAATGATCATACGATTATTTAATTATATTAAATAATAAATTTATGATGAATTTTGTTAAAGGCCAAACAATCAAAATGAAGTTTCAAGAGTTGAAACAAAAAGAACCCAAATTGTTACTTTAATGATTACCTTTAATAATACATTAGAGAATGCATCCTAGGGGTGAATGAAATGTCATGATGGTATGATTCTGGACTTGATCAATGTTATTGATCATGCATGGAACTTTATTTTTTGGTAAATAGGGCCTGAGAGTCCCTACCTTCTTTTTTCTCTCTATTGTATTTCTCTTCTCATCTTACTCCTCTTAAATGTAAGTTGAGGTTTTCTTATGAAGAATTTATGTAATTGTATTTTATAGGATTAGAATAGAATTGAAATGCAAAGGAGCAAAAAGCCAAGGAGATGGTGCTAAAAACAAAGGAGCATTAGAATATGAAATTGTTTTCTATTTTGGTGTTATAATTTAATGCATCTACCTAGGTGAGACCTAGTCAATCCTTTAATGGCTTAAAGGATTGATGTTAGATTATGTCCATAATCATAACCATATAATTAGTGTAATTATCTTATATATCTATATGTGATGAATGGGTATATTATGCATGCCAAATTGCCATGATGAGACCTAAATAAAGAAATCCTTCTTAAATCATATTAAGGCCAATGCTTTCAATTAATATGGCAAGAACCAGAGTTCTTTTAGAGTCTGGGTTGTTAGGCAAACCCAAGTCCGCTTTACACGAATATGTTCAAACTATTGAAATATTATTTCATGATTAATGGGCCGGCTTTAACTAATTACATTAGTTTGTTAGGCAAACCCAAGGTCAATGTTAATTTGAGGCAATATTGGGTAAGTGTATATGAGATGTACACATAACAAGAGTTGATAATCCAATAATATAGTAGTTGCATGATATGATGCAATTGGTATGAGATACCTACCAATTGACCTAAGATGGCTTGTTGGGCAAGCCCAAGGTCATTTTTAGTGATGTTAGATACTGACCCACTAGGAAAGCTTCCAATGGGTTCTTTTAGATTTATAGTGAGAGCTATGGATTCGTAAAAAATAGTGGGAGTTATAATGCACATTTATTAAAGACCTAATATTCATGCATTTAGTACATTCTCTAACATGATCTTTCTTTACATCTGTGTTGATAGAATCATGTCATCAAATGTGAACTTACGCTCGATTCCAATAAATTGACTAGCCAAAACTTTCTTGATTGGCTAAAGTATTTGAGAATAGTTCACAAAATAGATAGTCTATGTCTTGGAAAAGCAGTTTCCTTCCCTATTACTGATGATACATTTGTTAATGAACAGTTGGCATACAAGAAGCAAATGGATGATAATGAGTTGGCGGGTTGTATTATGCTTGCCTTTATGTCTCCTGAGCTTAAAAAAAGCATGAGAACATGGATGCTAATACCATTGTGTATCATCTAAGGGATATTTTGGATGAACAAGCTCGTACTGAGCGATATAAGATATCTAAATTGCTCTTCCACTCCAAGATGATAGAATGGACTTCTCCAGTGCAACATGCATTGAAGTTGAATGGGTACATTGAGAGATTGGCTAGTTTGGGGGATTCTTTAAAGTTTGCTTAATAGTTATGCACACTTTTTTCTAAACTATCAGATGAACAAAATATCCACTTCGATCCCCGAGTTGATCAATATGCTTAGGACAGCTGAGCCTTCTGTCAGGAAAGAGCAAAAGGTTGTGATGTAGGTGGAAACTTCTGGTTATTCTAAGAAGAAGAAGGACAAGAAAAAGAAGAAGTCCATAAAGGCCTATGGAGGCAATAAGAAAAAGGGCAAAAAGACTACTTCAAAAGGGACTTGCTTCCATTGTGGCAAGACTGGCCACTGGAAGAGGAACTGCAAGACCTATCTTGAGTCTTTAAAGAATGAGAAGGGTAAGACAATGGATGCACCTTATACTTAGGTATTTATGTTATTAAGGTTAATACTGGTTTTATTAATAATGCATGGGTATTGTATACTGGATGTAGCTCACACATATGAATTGATATACATGGCCTAAGGAACAGTAAATAGCTCAATAAAGGAGAGTCGGACCTATGTGTTGGCAATGGAGTAAGAGTTGTTGCAATAGCTGTAGGAACTTATATATTGACACTTCCAAGTGGTCTTGTTTTAGAATTAGACAATTGTTATTACGTTCTAGTTTTGACAAAAAATGTTATTTCTATCTCTTATTTAAATAGAAAAGGTTTTCATTTGACTATTAATGACAATGGTTGTTCTATATGGTTGAATGATATTCTTTATGGAATTGGTGCATTATGTAATTGGATTTACATTATTGACATGTCTAATTCAACCCTTAATAACAATAATAAAAGACAAAAGATAGATAACCTAAAACTATCATATTTATGGCATTGTGGTCTTGGCCATATAAATGAGAGGCACATGACAAAGTTACACAATAATGGAAATTTAGGGTCATTTGATTATGAATCATATGACACATGTGAATCTTGTTTGTTAGGAAATATAACAAAATCACCTTTTAGGGGAAAGGGTGAACGTGCCAATGGGCTATTGGACCTTTTACATATAGATGTATGTTGACCAATGTCAGTTGTCATGCACCACAAGAGGTTCAGCCACAATCCTCCACCATATTCCAGTAGTGTGCAGATTGTCTTAGAATTTTCTAGAACATTGTAGATATGTGCAGAGTATTTGAGATATTTCTTGATTCATGTAGAATTGAGTAGAATAATTTAGAAAATAAATGTAGACCATTAGATCAAATTGATCTTAGCTGTCCATTAAGGAGGTGGAGGCCTATAAAAACCCTAGGGAGTTCATTTGTAACACATAAGAAAGTAATCCAAGATTTTTAAGCAATTGAAGCAATCTTAAGCAAATCTTAAGCATTTTTCAAGTTCTCTCTTCTTTCAAAGTTTTTTAGCATCTTTACTCACTTGTTAGTTACATCTAGCATTCAAAGGAGAGGTTGACTATCATTCAAGCGAGGGAAGTTTGCTAGTGTCGCATGGTCATTAGTAACAAAAGACCAAGCTCATGACACAATGCATGCTAGAGGTGTTTTTATCTACTTCTTTACTTTCATTGATGACCATTCATGATATGAGTATTTGTATATGATGAGATACAAATCTAAAGTTTTTGAAAAGTTCAAAGAATTCAAAAATGAAGTAGAAAAACAACTTGGTAAAAGTATTAAACACTTAGATCAGATCGAGGTGGTGAATACTTAAGCCAAAAGTTTCAAGGTTATTTAAGAGATAATGGGATTTTATCTCAATGTATTCCACCTTACACATCACAACATAATGGTATGGCTGAAAGGAGAAACCGAACCTTGTTAGACATGGTGAGGTCGATGATGAGCTTTACAGAACTATCTAAGTCCTTTTGGGGTCATGCATTAGAGACTTCTCTTTATATATTAAATAGAGTCTATTCTAAGTCATTTGAGGTTACTCCATATGAGATATGGACTAATAAGAGACCTATTCTTTCTCACTTGAAAGTATAGGGTTGTCCTACTTATGTGAAGCGAATGATGTCAGATAAGCTAATAAGTGTATGTTTGTTGGATATCCAAAAGAGTCATTTGCATATCAATTCTATTACACTTTGGAACAAAAGGTGTTTGTTTCAAAGTATGTTTTCTTCTTTGAGAAAAAGGTTCTTCTAAAAGAAGATAGTGGGAGCAAGATTAAACTTGATGAAGTTCAAAATGCTTAATCAGATGCATCAATTGACAAAACCCAAATTTGTTACTCATAGAGATGAAGTAACAACTACACCTTCTGAAACACAAGAACTTCATAGATCAAGTAGGATAAGCATTGTTCCTGAGAGATATGGATTTTTCATAAGTGAACATAATGACGTATTACTCATAAAGAATGATGAGCCTACTACCTATGAAGAAGTTCTAAATTGTTTAGAATATGATAGATGGCTAAATGCCATGCAGTCATGGATGGATTCTATGTATGAAAACTAAGTATGGACTTTAGTTGACCAACCTGAACGGATTAAACCCATTGGGTGCAAATAAGTCTTCAAGAAGAAGACCGACATGAAAGGTAATGTAGTTACCTATAAGGTTATGTGGTAGCTAAAAAATATCGTCAAAGAAAGGATGTTAACTATGATGAAACTTTTTCTCCATTTTCTATGCTTAAATCCATTAGAATATTCCTAACCATTATAGGTCATTAGAATTATGAGATTTGACAAATGGATGTGAAAATAAATTTCCTTAATGGAAATCTGACTGAGGATGTGTATATGACACAACCTGAGGGTTTCACATCAAGTGATGGTGAAAAGATATGCAAATTGCAAAGCTGTATTTATGGATTGAAGCAAGCATCCAGGAGTTGGAACATCCAATTTGGTGAGATAATCAAAGAGTTTGGTTTCTCACAAAATATGCATGAACGTTGTGTTTACAAGAAGGTTAGTTGGAGTATAGTCGTATTCCTAGTATTGTATGTAGATGACATACTACTTATAGGAAACAACATCTCAGTTCTTCAATCAGTCAAAATTTGGCTTTCTAAGAATTTCTCCATGAAAGACCTTGGAAAAACAACTTATATACTGGGGATTAAGATCTATAGAGATAGATCTAAAAGGTTGTTTGGTCTTTCTCAATCTACAAACATAGATAAGATTCTAAAGATATTTAGCATGGAACAGTCGAAGAGAGGATTAATTCCAATGACTCATGGGATTACCCTCTCTAAGTCCTTATGTCCAAAGACACAAGACAAATGGACACGTATGAGTAGGATTCCATATGCTTCTGCTATTAAATCCATAATGTATGCTATGTTATGTACTAGACCCGATATATCATATGATTTGAGTGCCATGAGCATATATCAAACAGATCCCAGAGAAGGGCATTGAGTGGTTGTTAAGAACATCTTTAAGTGTTTGAGAAGAACTAAGGATGCAATCTTAGTTTATGGAGATGGTGAGCTTAAAGTAAGCGGGTATATGAATTCCAACTTTGAAACTGATAAGGATAACTCCAAATCCCAATCAGGCTATGTTTTCACATTGAATGGAGGAGCAGTCGGTTGGAAGAGTTCCAAATAGGAGATGACTGTGGATTCCACAACTGAAGCAAAGTACATTGCAGCTTCTGAAGCAGCTAAGGATGCGATTTGGATAAGGAAATATATCACAGAGTTAGAAGTTGTTCCTAGCATTGTTGATCTAATACCCTTGTATTGTGATAACAGTGGAGCCATTGCACAAGCAAATGAGCCACAGTAGAGAGAGTTCCCACTGCTTAGAATATAGCTTTGAAACATCTAAACATGTACTCAGACGTTACCATATGATTCAAAAAATCATAGGTAGACATGATGTAAAGATAGAGAGAGTTCCCACTGCTTAGAATATAGCTTATGCTCTTACTAAGCCACTTCCCCAAAAGAAACATGATAGTCATGTACTCACCTATGGTATAATGTATAAAGGTGATTGGCTTTAAAGCAAATAGGTGATTGTTAGAGAGGTGCCCTAAAAGCAATCACCTTAAGCACCTGATGTATTTATTTATTATTAATAAAAGGCATTTTCATTATATGATATTCATTACATATGAATTGATATAGATCTTAAACTATTTAATGAAGTCTTTGGTATGTAACACAGTATGAAGGAATTCATGATGAGATCATGATGATGAGATTCTTATCATGTATAATTTTGTTTATAACTAAATGATCCCTAGTTATAAGATTAACAAGATGAGACATTGTTAATCGGGATAGACTAGCACATGTTATACTCATTGACTAGGTCAAACAGCTGATCTAATTAAGTTGAAGACATGAGATATTTAGAGTTAACATATGGATGCTTGCTAAGAGTAGCAAGTACATTGGATGACCTGCTATGAGACAATCACATATATATCTTTTCAATGTTAATGATAGTCTCATCATAGCAATGGTGCAAGTATCCTTAGACTTGAGATGCTCAAGATTATCTTGGATATTGAATCCTATACTTTGACTCCATTCCTTGTTGCCTCTCATAGGTCACTCATAGGGTAGTGATTGGATATAACATTTGGTATTCGAACATAGTTGAGTAGTCAATAAAGGATTCAACACTCCTAATAGAAGGAAAGTATACCTATGGCCTCTTGTAGAAATCATTGCTCATAAATCCTTAGCCAAGGTGGACATGTTTTGAAGAAGGTCTTTAAGGACATATCTAAAAGAGTAATGAGTCTCATAGACAGGAACTAATTTCATTTGGACTAGATGTGATGTAGTTAGTCTAGTGGGGTATAGTTTGGTAAAAGGATGAATTATATGGTAATTGTCTATGGAAAGGTTTATAGTCAGACCATATACTTTCTGGTTAATTGGGTGGTCATGATCTATTGCTAGATACCACTCATGATTTGTTAAGTCAAGGAAAATTGATTAGAAATTCATTTATGGGTTAAAAGTGTTTGACTCGTAGAATCCTATTTGGATTAGGATATCTTTCGAGACTTGAGCTGCCAACATGACCAGAAAACATGTTAGGTCATACGCATGGAGGGAATGAAGAAAATGTAGAATGGATTTTGGATAAGATCCAAATGAGAAAGAAAGAGAATTAGGTCTTTTATAAGAGTTATAAAAATGGAAAAATTTCCCAAATTGGTTTAGGATTGTTGACTTGGTCAACATTGGGCCTTGTACCTTAGGAAAATAGGCGCATTAGGGTTTTTCTTTTTCCAAACTTAAAAGAGATTAGAACGAGTATAAATACTCCTTTTAAGGAGTCAATTTCATGGCTGCCCTATTAAGAAAAATAAGAGTTATTTTTCTTCTCTCCCTTTTTTCTTTCATAAGACAATTTTTCATAGTTAACACTTTGGACTTTTGTCACCCCATCTCCTAAGAGGTTTTCTTTTTCTTCCTTTGAGTGGATACTCTTAGAGGCAATCCTAGATTTGGATTGATGTGGTTTGCTACAATCCAACAAAGAAAGAAAAGCTCACAACTTGAAAGATCAAGAGTTTCAAACAAAGGTAATCAACTTCTCCCATATTGATGCTATGATCCAATTTTAATGTTCATAGGGTGTTCCATGATTTTGGGTTCAATTAATTTTAATTTTCCATTGTGCAATGTATGTGATGCATGTTAAGAACCCAACACCAAATAGGTTTCATATCTCTTCCTCATCATTCTCTTAGCTTTCATCATAGAGTGGAAATAACTCACCTTTTACTATTACATCTCTATGTCCAACTGTTTTGAGAACCACATATTTTACCTTGTAGTCTACTGCTGCCCTATATTATGAAAGTTAATCCACATCCAAAATGACATCATATTCATGAAAAGACAACTATATGAGGTATGTAGAAAAACTCTCTTCCATGTATAATCAATAGACTCCCTCTGTATACTCAGTCCACTATCTCACTGTGACCTAGGGGGTTTGTAACCTCTACCTTATATTCAAATTTTCCAATGATCATATTATGTTGTCTAGTTGTGCTCATGCATATGTAAGAATCTGTGGAACCTGGATTAGTTGAAGCATAATTATCTAAGTCATGTAAGGGCTCATAATCACATCGATAACGTTTTGGTCATCTTTGGCCTCACAGTATAAGCTATGGATAGAACTCAACTTGGTCGTGGTCTATTAACAATTTTTGAGGTGGCTTGGGTAGGTCTTGAATAACCTCTTCAAGTTTGGTGCCTGATATGAGCTGCAATTGACCTAGTCGTCTGGGTAGGTGCACTATCAGTAATGAGAGGACAATCCCTCTTCATATGCTCCTTAGACATGCATCTAAAGCAAACATATGTACTCATCCAGCATTCCCCTCTATAGCTCTTATGGTAGGTGCCACAAATTAGAGAAGTCTTCTTAGTAGCCTGTGTTTGAGTGCACCCGGCTACTGATCTAGCTTTAAAGGGCTACCCCCTTCTTTATGATCCATCTTGTGTGTAGTTCTTGCTCTGTCCTTAGCTTCTACCCTATCTTGGGCACTTATCTATTTCATTCGCAATCAACCCAGCTGTATATTTACTAAGTTAAGTAAAATCCCTCTAATACTCCATAACAATTATCTCTCTTTGCTAGAGGCTTAGAAACTTTCTTCTTTTCTCATCTATATATACTTGATGGACATATTTCTCCTTAAACTCAACAATGAAAAGTCCAATGTCATTGGCTTAGGAATCTCTAGTTTTAGTAAGACTAATTTCCACTAGTCATAAGCACTCTTCTATAGTAGGGATATTGTATACTTCGCCATTTGGTCAGTGGTAACCTTAAGATCATCACAAACCCTCTCAATCTTTTCTATCTAGTATTTTACAATAGTAGGGTCATAATTTTTTGTACCCAAAAAATCTGCGACTCCATACTTATGGGGCTTGTCTATCTATACTTTTGGCTTTGATGGTGGCCATAGAGGAGTTAGAATGGGTTGTGGTATAGCTTGTTGAACCTTGAGGACCTTAAGGGGTATTTCAGTCATTTTGATGCTAACAAATAAAATAGCAATAATGTATTTAACAATCAGTGTTCTAATTTGTCGAATAGGATATATCTTGAATGAAATATGGTACAAGAATGAAATACAAATTTTGAAGATCAAAATAAAAAGATATAGTATGTTCAAGTCCGTGACTACTTATGTCACGCCCGTGATATAGCTTACCGCCAACTCTCTAACATTCAAAGTTCACGGCCATGAAGGATCATACCAACCATGAATGATCAAACTAGTCACGCCCGTGAAATAAAGACACGCCCATGAAACAACATGTCAAGTTCTTTTAGAGAGCTTCACGGCCAGAGCCACCACTTGAACCAAGGCTTGAAAGAAAGTTCACGCCCGTGAAAGTATAAAGTCATGCCTGTGATCAAACTCTTCAAGTTCTTCTAGAAAGCTTCACGACCAGAGTCACCACTTGGACCATGACTTGGATAAACATTCACAACCATGACACATATAATCACGCCCATGAATGAAGATAGAGAAACATGTCAGGCGCAAAGTTAAGAGTTGGTTCAACGACTATTTTTGCATTAAATGCACCCAAATGGCTATAATTCAATGAAGAAGTATAAATGCAAGTCATTTATGCATCCTAAGTGTGGGAACAATAATTACTTTGAATTTGAAATCTTGTTGTAGTAATTGTTCATTAATTACTTTCAACAAATCCTTTATTCATTGTAAAAACATATTTGCTCATAATTTCTGAGCATTATAGGTTGGTGAGTGTTTTCATTGTAATCTATTACTCAAGTGAGTTTGGGTATATTGGGTTAAGATTGAAACACTTGTAAGGGTTTATTGTGTGAGTCAAAAAACATAAGGAATTGGTTTATTTTGTAAGCCATTAAAACACAAGGGATTTTCTGGGTTAGGTGTTAGCCATTGAGAGAAACACCATAGTTGGGAGTGAGCTTGTAAAACTCCATTGTAGCACTTAGTGTGTTAGTAAAACTCCCGATTGAGATTGGGAAGAGGAGTAGAATTCGTTAATACCTGAATCTCTATAAATCTTATGTGTGATATCTTTTCATCTTTTCTCTATTTAATTTTATTCCACATTTAAGGTTAAGTATTTTTTTTATAACCAATTCAATCCCCCTTTTTGGTTCATATTTGGGAAATAATTGGTATCAGAGCCAAGTCTAGCATCAAAGCCTAAAAAGTGTTAGCAAATATCAAGAAACGACCAATGAATGATTCCAAAGTCTCAAGCCTTACTTTGATGGAGCAAACTACGCTCATTGGAAGTTCCGGATGGAGAATATCTCGATAGTGAGGAAATTGAAGTTTGGGATTACTTTTGGAAAGAATGGACACCCCCAACCATGAGAGGAGTTGATAGTGAAGAAGAAATCCTTTCAAGAGATGATTGGACAGAGCCTCAACGTAGAGAAAACTTAAAAAAAGGCAATAACAATTCTCGCAAGCTCTGTATCCATTGAAGAATATGGCAGAATCCAACACTGCTCTACCCCATATAGTATGTGGAAAACATTGCAGAATTATCATGAAGGAACAAAGTAAGTTAAATCCAATAAGATTCAACTTCTCACTTCAGAATATGAACTCTTCAAGATGAAATCCAATGAATCCATCACCGATATGACGAACCGTCTTCTAGCCATCATAAATGGCATGAGAAAGCTTGGAAAGAACTTGAGCTTGGAAGATGTAAACAATTAAATTTTGAGAAGATTTCCTCTCAAAGACTATGGTTCAAGAGTTACTGGTATAGAAGAAGCCAATAAATACATGAGTGTCATGAATACTGATGTGCTTATTGGAAAACTTCTAACACATGAAATGGCAATAAAGAGAGTTAGAGAACTTGAAACCGAGCCAGAAAAAAGAAAGCCTCTAGCACTAAGAGCTTCTACTTTAAAATCTCAAGAAGAAGTTGAAAATGATAAAGAAAAGAGTGATGATGCAAATGAGGACATTGCAATGCTCTCGAGAAGACTGAAAAGAATAATTGAAAAGAGTATTGGCAACTCTCAAAACTTCAAACAAAGAAATCTCAAACACTCCTCAAATGACTCTCAAAGGAATAAAGAGGAGGTAAAATGTTATGAGTGTGGGAAGAAAGGACATATCAAACTAGAATGTCCAAGGCTCAAGAAACACAAGAAAAAAATATCAAAAAGATAATGGGGAGAAAGGTCACAAAGCTACATGGGATGACGAAAGCTCTTCAAGTGAAAACGATGACAGTGAAGGTTAAGAGGTCAACCTATGCTTCACGGCTTTAAAGGATCACGTCACAGATGAGGTAGGTCCTCCTTACTCATATTCATTCAATAATGATAGTAGTGATAATAATAATGATAGTGAAGATGATGATGAGCAAAGTCTAATAGAAGTATTGAACCTAGAATTAGAAATATATAGATGTAAATTCAATACCTATAAAAGTAATATTTTAAATTTGAAAAACAAAATGGAAGTTTTAGGAAAAGAAAATATTGAGCTTAAATCTTCTAATGAATCTCTTCAAAAATCATTAGATGAGTACTCCTCTAGACCCTAAACCAAATCCTTACTTAAAGGGAATAGTGTTTTGAAAAATGAAGTTGAGGAACTTAGAAACTCCATTTCAAGATTTCATAAAGGCAAGAAGAGTTTAGATACTCTTATAGTGTTTCAAAGACCACCTTTAATAAGACATGGTCTAGGATTTAATGGAACATCATCTTCATCTCACAATACCACATTTGTTAAGTTAAGTTCACCTCATATCTCCACATTAGAAGTAATAGCCCCAATGGCTAAGTGCACAACACACACTAAATCCTCTATTTATAAAAAGAATGGTCAAGGGTCGGTTAGCCTAAGAAGGAAACCTCAAAAGGCAAATCATGCTTTTATGTATAAGAGGCATGCACCTAGGAAAGCACCAAGTCATCATGCACGTGCATGTCACTGCTAACAAACTCCATCTAATAGGATAATGGTAGCTAAAAGCATGGTAAAACCGAAAAACATGATTAGAGCTAAAAAATGTAATTATTGTATGAAATTTGGTCATATCAATAAACATTGTTGGATAAGGAAGGCTCATTGGGAACCTTCATGTGCTAACCTCCAAGGACCCAAGTTCTTTTGTGTACCTAAAAACAATACTTAAATTGTAATTTTATAGGTATGCCTGAAGTCCACTATAAAAGAAAATACTTGGCTTGTGGATAGTGGATGCTCAAGGCATATAACCGGAAACAAAGAGGTATTCAATGACATTAAAAGTATTGATGGTGGTAAGGTAACCTTTAGAAGCAATGCTAAGGGTAAGGTAATTAGCATTGGGTCCATTGGTAGTAATAATACTACTTTCATTGAAGATGTTTTACTTGTTGATGTTTGAATTATAACTTGTTAAGTGTAAGTCAATTATGTGATAATGGAAATCAAGTAATCTTTACCTCTAATGAATGTCTTGTAACCTCTTTTAGTGGTCAAGAGATATTCAAAGGAAGTAGAGATGTCAATACCTACATAATAGACTTACACAAAATATCTAACCTTTCCTCTAAGTGTCTTATGACTAATAGTGATGAATCTTGGTTGTGGAATTGAAGGCTTGGTCATGTAAGTATGGATTTAATTCAATGCCTTAGCAAAGGAGATCTAGTAAGTGGACTACCAAAAGTCAATTTTGAAAAAGATAAGACATGTGAACCTTGCCAAAGAGGAAAACAACACAAGTCCTCATTCAAAGAAAAATATTGTAAGTACCTCGAAGCCTCTACAACTTTTGAATCTATATCTTTTTGGACCTACTAGAGTTTCAAGCCTAGGAGGTAAACACTATGCTTTTGTCATCGTCGATGATTACTCTAGATTCACTTGGATAATTTTCTTAGCTCAAAAGATTGATGCTTTTGAAACTTTTAAAAACTTTGCTAAGAGAGTTCAAAACGAAAAATGTTATTTTATTTCAAAAATAAGAAGCGATCATGGCAAAGAATTTGAAAATGAAAACTTTGAAAACTTTTGTCTAGAATATGGTATTTCATAAAAGTTTTCATCTCCTAGGATGCCTCAACAAAATGGGGTAGTCAAAAGGAAAAATCAAACTTTAATTGAAATGGCTCGAACAATGCTCAATGAGTATGGGTTACCAATCTACTTTTGGGCTGAAGCCACTAATGCTGCATGTTATATTTCAAATTGAGTTTTCAAAAGACCACTCTTAAACAAAATTTCTTTTGAGTTATGGAATGGAAAAAGCTCATGATATCATACTTTAGAGTATTTGGATGCAAGTGTTTCATATTAAATACCAAGGACAACCTTGGAAAATTTGCCTCTAAATCCAATGAAGGTATCTTTTTAGGATACTCCACCTTTAGCAAAGCTTATAGAGTCTTTAATAAAAGGTCAATAGCTGTTGAAGAATCTATGCATGTCATTGATGAATCTAGTAAGCTTGATCTTATGAAAGGTAGTGTTCTTCATGATATCATAGGTACAATGGAAAAGCTTGATCTTGATTATGAGAAAGATGAAAATGATCAAGAAAACCCATATCAAGATGACTCTCTACCTCAAGCTCAAGAGCAGGACAAACAAGAGCTTCCAAAGAAGTGGAAAATGACAAAAAATCACCCCAAAGATCAAATCATTGGTGATCCTACTAAAGGAGTAAGCACTAGATCTCATCTCAAACCTTTAGATTCTAACCTTGCTTTTGTCTCTCAAATTGAGCCTAAAAATATTGATGAGGCTCCTAATGATGAATATTAGGCGATTGATATGCAAGAGAAACTCAACCAATTTGAGAGGAGTAATGTGTGGACCTTAGTTCCTAGACCTAAAGAGCATCAAATCATAGATAGCAAATGGGTATTTAGAAATAAACTAGATGAACAAGGTTCAATAACTAGGAATGAGGCTAGGTTAGTTGCAAAGGGTTATAATCAAGAAGAAGGAATATATTATGATGAGACCTATGCTCCGGTAGCTAGATTAAAAGCCATAAGAATTCTTTTAGCATTTGCATGCCATATGAATTTTAAACTCTTTCAGATGGATGTCAAAAGTGCTTTTTTAAATGGTTTTATAGAAGAAAAAGTTTATGTAGAACAACCACCGGGTTTTGAAAGCCATAACTTGGCCAATCATGTTTTTAAACTTTCAAAAGCTTTATATGGTTTAAAACAAGCTCCAAGAGTTTGGTATGAAAGACTAAGTTCTTTCCTTTTAGAAAATAATTTTTCAAAGGGAAATGTTCGCACAATATTATTTACTAAAAAGCATAAGCATGATACTCTAATTGTTCAAATATATGTTTATGACATCATATTTGGGTCTATTAATGAATTCCTTTGCCAAATATTTGCTAAGTGTATGACTAAGGAATTTGAAATGAGCATTATGGGTGAGCTTAAGTTCTTTCTTGGTCTACAAATAAAACAAAGCAATGAGGGCATATTCATCAACCAATCCAGGTATGCCAAAGACTTAATCAAGAAATTTGGAATGGAAGGATGCAAAAATGCCAAGACTCTTAATAGCACCTCAACAAAATTGGACAAAGATGAAAAAAGGTAAGAGAATTAATGAAAAACTTTATATAGGTATGATTAGTTCACTTTTCTATCTTACTACTTCTAGGCTAGATATAATGTATAATGTATGCTTATATGCTCAATTTCAATCATGTCCTAAAGAATCACATTTCAATGCTGTGAAAAGAATCTTAAAATCTTTAAATGCCACATTGCATCTAGGTTTATGGTATCCTAGAAATTCATCCTTTCATATCATAAGATAATAAGATGCAGACCATACCGGTAGTCTCTTGGATAGGAAGAGTACTTCAGTCACTTGTCACTTTATTGGTGAATGCTTAGTTTCTTGGTTTAGCAATAAACAAGTTTTGGTTGCTCTTTCTACCGCTAAAGTGGAATATGTGGTAGCAGGATGTTGTTGTAGTGAAATCCTATGGATGAGACAACAACTTAAGGATTATGGTCATAGTTTGGACCACATACCTATAAATGTGACAATACAAGTGTCATACATCTATGTAATAATCCCATTCAACACTCTAGAAGCAAACATATTGACATAAGACATCATTTTCTTAGAGATCATTTTCAATATGGAGATTGCACTTCACGACCGTGACTCATTTTATCACCATCTTGAAATTCATAAGTAACGTCCGTCAATTAAAAATGTCACAATCATGAACCGATTCGTATCCTTTGTCATGGCTAGAGTGCCTCTTCAACAAACCATGACCATGACTATTCACGCCCATGATGGAAGATTCACGACCGTGCATATGTCGACTATAAAATAGAATTTTACCGTTTCTTCTCATTTTCAACCTTAAAACTTCTCTCAATTAAAGCTTTCATTCATTATCTCTCACAAAATCTAGCCTCCTCATATTCTTTTCCATCTATAAAATCCCTAAAAACTCCTTCTTTTTGAAAAATCACAACATTTCAAAGTTGTTCTCAAAAACCCTGGTCAGAAAATCACTCTCCAAAATCCTTTTTCGAGATTTCAATGGAACTTGGCTCATCAAAAGGCACAAAGAGGAAATCCCATGCTCCAAGACGCCACATGGACTACCTTCTCAATATTATTCTAGAGCATTGTCATCCAAAATATGCAGTTCTTAAGAAAAGGCCCCTACTTTCATCTTGTTCCTTCAAATGGAATGTTGTCAGGACTCTTGGACTTGAGACAAGCATGACAGAATAATTACAATCTTTTCATCTCAAGGAATTTATGGATATTCATCATCCAACACTAAGGGAACCAACTCTCGAGTTCCTTAGCACTTTGCAAGTTTCTCCCACCGAAACAATCAAATTGCAACTCTGCAGGCATTTGAACACTCTCACAGCAACGGAGTTTGGTACAATCTTCAAACTTCCCTTAGATGGTATTCTTAATGAGAGTGAGGTGGAATTCTATGCCAATCCAGCATGGACTCATTTTGGATTGGATTGTAGCTGGGATGTGAAGAAGACTAAGAGCACCCATCTTCGGTCTCCCGTACATAAATATTTACATAGGTTTCTGACTTATAGTATCTTTACAAGAGGTGATAGTAATGGTGCAATTTGAAAATCAGAGATTTTTCTCATGGAGATGGCACGAAGAGGTCTAACCGTGGCTCTGTCTCGCTAGTTTGCAAATCATCTTCTCTCAATTGCAACAAAGCCATCGGGAGATATCTTGATTGGTGGGTATGTGACTCACCTTGCAATTGAGCTCGGGTATCTAAAGCTCAGGGAGCACAATTTCAACCTCATTCCAGCACATCCTCAAGACCGACTAGATATTGAGTCTTTTATAAAGATGGGAGCAGCTGTTCATATAATCTACAAGAATAATGTCTATTACCATTTCACCACTCAAGCTGGTGAAATTGATTGGGAATACTAGGATTCAGATGAATTCAAAGCTGGACTCCAAGGAATCCAGCAAAGAAAATGTGCCCGAGTCGAGATAGTGACCCTAGAGGTTGAGCAAGAGGTTGGTCAATCATCGGCCTCTACACCTAGCTTGCCACAGCAGGTGGCTGATCTTTTAGCACCTCACTTTGAACTATTACAGGCTTCCATCGATGAAAGGTTGGAAAACCTCAAATATTTCATGGAATCTCATATGGATAGCCTCGAGGTGGAAGTAGCACGCCTTAGAGATGGTCTGTCAGGCTTAAAGCCTAATTAGAGTCATAGTTTGTTCATTTTTTTGTACTAGTTTTATTTTTATGGATGTAGGACTTTAATTTACTTTTTTTTAAAACTTTGTAATTCTTCTCTTTTGTTTAATATAATTACATCATTATCATTTTATGGCTTATTTTGAAGATGACAAATGGGGGAGAACCTAGCAATATCTGCAAATGTGTAATAAAAGGCAAATGTGTTGTATAACATATACTTAGGATATACTTTGCATATACTTAACTAGTTAAGCCAACAAGATTGATATACTTAGAATATACCTCACATATACTTTACATATACTTAACTAGTTAAGCAAGCAATTTGATATACTTTGAATATACTTTGCATATACCTAACTAGTTAGCAAAGATCCATGCTATATGTCGT
This sequence comes from Triadica sebifera, assembly GCA_023653625.1. Lineage (NCBI taxonomy): Eukaryota > Viridiplantae > Streptophyta > Magnoliopsida > Malpighiales > Euphorbiaceae > Triadica > Triadica sebifera. The sequence goes on along the minus strand of CM042898.1, from coordinate 7,963,028 downwards.
TCAATTCTTGCACTATTATTTTTTCCTTAAGCATCTTTTGAGGGGGAGACTTCTCAAAAACATATATTGCTAGATTATTTGTCACCATAAAAAAAGGGGAGATTGTTAAACCTTGAGGATCTTAAACGGTATTTTTGTTATTTTGATGCTGACAAATAAAATAGCAATAATGTATTTAACAATATGTGGTCTAAGTTGTTAAACAAGATATATCTTGAATGAAATATGATGCAAGAATGAAAGACAAATTTTGAAGATCAAAATAAAAATAAATAGCATGTTCACGCCCGTGACTACTTATGTCACGCTCGTGATATAGCTTAGCGCCAACTCTCCAACATTCAAAGTTCACGGACATGAAGGATCATACCAACTGTGAATGATCAAATCAGTCATGCCCGTGAAATAAAGACACACCCATGAAACAACATGTCAAGTTCTTCTAGAGAGCTTCACGGCCAGAGTCACCATTTGAACCACGGCTTAGAAGAATGTTCATGCCCGTGAAAGCATAAAGTCACGCCCGTGATCAAACATTTCAAGTTCTTTCAGAAAGCTTCACAGCCAAAGTCACCACTTGGACTATGACTTGGAAGAACATTCACAACCATGACACATATAGTCACGCCCGTGAATGAGGACAGAGAAATATGTCAGGCATGAAGTTAAGAGTTGGTTCAATGGCTCTTTTCGCATTAAATGCACCCAAACGGCTATAATTCGGTGATGAAGTATAAATGTAAGTCATTTATGAATCCTAAGTGTGGGAACAACAATTACTTTGAATCTGAAATCTTCTTGTAGTCATTATTCATTAATTACTTTCAACACATCCTTTATTCTTTGTAAAAACCTATTTGCTTATAGTTTATAAGCATTATAGGTTGATGAGTGTTTTCATTGTAATCTATTACTCAAATGAGTTTGGGTATATTGGGTTAAGATTGAAACACTCGTAAGGGTTTATTGTGTGAGCCATAAAACATAAGGAATTGGTTTATTGTTTGAGTCATTAAAATACAAGGGATTTTCTGGGTTAGGTGTTAGCCATTAAGAGAAACACAATAGTTGGGAGTGAGCTTGTAAAACTCCATTGTAGCACTTAGTATGTTAGTAAAAATCCTAACTGAGATTGGGGAGAGGAGTAGGGTTTGTTAATACTCGAACCTCTATAAATCTCGTGTGTCATATCTCTTCATCTCTACTCTATTTAATTTTATTTTGCATTTAAGGTTAAGTATTATTTTTATAACCAATTCAACCCCCCTTCTTGGTTCATTGTTTGGGCAACATAGCTCTAGCAATCTATTGCAACAAGCCTGCCATTTGTTACATCAAAAGGATTTGACCTTGATTGGTCTATCCAAAAACCAACTGGGTCGAGAATGGCATAACATCTGGACCTTGAACACTAGTTGCATTTGAAAGCTATGGCTCTCAGCTATATCATTTGATTCTGACACCATCTCATTTTAATCGTACAAATTAATAGACAAGTAGCCTAAGTCAAAGTTAGATGAAACACACTTATGCAGGCATGATAATCCTTTGCCCATTTTGGTCGAAAAATGCCTAAACCAAAACTCTAATACCACTAAATGTAACACCCACATGTATAGTAGAATATAATCCCACTACATAAGACGATGCCACATGTCTATATTTATTTGATCCTATTCCATTTCAAAACTTTTTCCATCTTAATTAAAATAATACTCATAATCTATATAGTCTGAATAATCAAAACATTCCAAACCTTATACTAGATAAAACAAAATCTATGTATGAATTGAAAATCAAATTTGTATCCATAATTAAATTCGTTTGGGCATACACTAACCCTTTTATTACAAAACAATCATTATTTGAAAAAATTAATATCAATTGCGTATCCTAATTAAGATAAAACATGAATTAATGATATTATCCATATCCTATATCATGAAACCAAAATAAATGAATGAATAAATACACTGACCTAAATATGGGTCTATTTTGAAGGGCTTGGACTTTTCTTCTCATCAACTTAGCTATATATTGGCTTTAAACTTGCGTGTAGAAAACCTACATACTAGGTTATTAAAAGCTTAGTGGTACATATATGCATAAAAATTCTAACAAACAATCATACATGTCATATCATACAACTTTATACATACATTGTGAAATGGGTTATGCCAACAAAGATCAGTTTAGAATATTACATACCTTGTTTACTTATTTATCACATTCATACTATTCACACAAAGGTGTGTATATATATATATATATATATATATATATATATATATATATATATATATATATATATATATATATATATATATTCCTTTGTCTATCTATCTAGTTACTAGTTTACCATGTATCTAATTTACTTAACCTTATTTTTGATTTTACAATGTCCAATACTCTACACTCAGACTACTTGGATGCGAGTTATGAAGTAAAAGCACTCTCAATGAGCTTAAGCCACCCAGTTCACTAACTGTATTTATCTGTATAAGTGCTCTATCAAGCTTCTCAAATTAAGAGTGCTTTCATCTGAGTTTAAGTCACATTAACAAAGTTTAAATAATAACTACAAGTATATAGGATCAAGAACACTCTCATCCAAGCTTAAGTCACCTTATTCCTAAAATCATTTATCCATGTGATAAAATCTACTGTACCGTAACCCTTTCAATGGTATTTCATCTATTATGTACTAGTCATCGTATAAAGAATGGGCTTAAATAGTTCAAATATGGTTATTCATCTCATTTAATAGTCTTTTCCATTATTATCCATGTTATATCCCTATAATACTTTATGATTTGGAGCATATAGACATTTATGTATTCATTTTCATGTAAATATACTATATACAAACATATATCATCATTTTAGGTGTGTGTGGATGCCAATTTCATGTCGTTTCATCCGAAAAATCAATTTATAAATTCAGGACTTCATGGGTGTGAATGTTCATTCACAATCGTGAAAAACCATTTCATGGGTGGTCTACTCGTGACTCAAGTCATAAATAACTCTTTCTATTTTTGAGACATCATTAACCGATGTGAACTTAGTGTCACAAGCATAAATATGTGTATTTCAATAGTTTACAACACAAAAACAAACCAATTAAGACACCACACACGATGGTATTAAGGTTAACTAATGTTAGCCACTCCTATCAACATTCTTAACATAAAAGCATCAATACACAAGCTATAAGCATGCATATTACGACATTTAACCAATCAAACTTGATTCATTGCTTCAATTGTCAAACTATAACATCAATAAGCCTTAATTATCATTATTCCTTATGCATACTAAGTTTAATATACCGCATAAACCTAATTCTAGCATCTAATATACAAATTTATGCCAAAGAACATGCCAATTACACAATTCATCATACAAGCATACCATAATTTGAATTTGGATGCATATATGTACAAATCTAAATTAAAACCTCAATTATCACTCTTTCTAGTATGTCTAATCCCTTTGGTGGGTTTTTTCACCTTCACTTTCGTCTCCTAACATATAATGAGAATTGAATCACTGTCAAATCCAAACATAAACTATATGTATGCCATTAATAAAGCAAACCATATCTTAATCTATCACCATGGGTCCTTATTCACTATTTCTCATGTAAAACCGAATTAAACTTATAAAAGAATAAGGTAAATATGATTCCTTACCAAAACTTCTAATAATCAAAATAGTTTCAGATTCAATTTTGGCTTTTCCATTCACTCCTAATTTGATAAACTCTCTTGAAAACAACAATTAAAAGGGTGTTTGGTTTCGTTGTTAGAGGCAACTAATAGTTTTTTGATTCTCAATAATTGAACATAAGTATTTGGTAAACTCAGTTGATAGCTGATAAAAAATCTAAACAACTGTTGATTGAAAAAACTCAATTTTTTAGTTTTTTCAAAACAAATGGTGCTTTTTCTAATAAACTAACAAAATTAGCCTTTTATAATAAAATACATCATATAGTAAAAAATTTTATTAAAAACAAAATACACCATTTCAAAATCACTTTATTCAATTTAAAATATTTTATATTAAAAATATATTAAATTAATTGATTATATTTATAAATTATAGATATACATTTGTGAAAATTTTTATTTTAATTAATTAAATATGTAATTATATCAAGTAATACATAATATTTTATTTTTCTGTTTATTTATACATCATAGAAAAATATATTTTTTAAGATAAATTATACCCATAATAGTAATTTTATATCTTAATAATAACAACTCAATTAGTTTTTTCAAACATTAGTGTTAATTACCTGCATTCAATAGCTAAACTAAACGCCCCCTAAAACTTGTTAATGAGACAGTTCTCATGTTATAAATAAAAACAATTGAAGGGAAATCAAAGGAAAACTATATATGGTTTTAAAAGATCTCTGTCTAGGGTTTTAAGGGTAGAAACATGCGTGAGTATCTGAAAAAATGACATTGTTCAATTTAAATTGCAAAGCTTCATGGGAGTGACTATACCTTTCATGGCTGTGAAACAAATAAGCTTTAGAGATTCCCATCTTGTGATGGTACTGCCGTGAGGGTATAATCACATATGTGAATCATGTGACACCTCATTTTTTCAATGTCTTTTTAATTATTTTCATGTCCCAAACCCATAAACACTTATACATGTCATTTTGAAGCCTTCACTTGCGAGTGTTACAATTTTATTTATAAATAAAATACATAAAAATTATATTATAAAAAATATTCTTATTGTTTTTAAAGATATTTTATTATGAGCTAATGGATGAATAAAATCATCAATTAAAGCAAATAAAATATTCGATATGCATAATGGCAACTGAAATCAACCACTTATAGTTATGCACAGCTTTAGAACAAAGGCAATATAGTTTAAAGGTCCTGCACTTATGGATGATAAAGCTTTACTCTTCCTTATTGACTTTTTTTCCTCCAAAATTAATTCATCCTAAGAATTGATCGAGATGTATATAACAAGTTAACCAGCTCATTGGTCTTTCATATAGCTTGGGAAAATGTATGGGTCTCACTGAAAGTAAGAAAACATGATAATACTTACATTAGATTCAAATTATAATAAATCTAAATTGTCATGTGACTAAAGTTTTATAAAAAATTTCTTAAGAAGATGCCATATGGTATCAATTCCTAACGTCCAATATAAATATGCTAAAAATAGCTTTATATCATCATAATCATAGCTTAGCTTACAACATAATGCATTAGTAAATCAATAAAAACATTTAGCATGGACAGTTAATTAAGAATACAATTTGATTTCAAAAAACCAAATAAAAATGGAAAATAAGGAAAAGTACCCAGTTGATGAATCTCTGTTAAAAAACTTTGATTTGCTTCAGCAATGATATTGTTGATGTGATTAATAATACTTACATCCTATATATATTTCAGTAGATAGTGGTGACTTAAGAGCTATACTTTTCATCTTGCTTGATATGCAGTAACTAAACCTGATATTACTCTTATTCTATTACTTTTCATTCTTCATTTCAAACAACAATGTGCATAATATTTTCATTCTTGATTTCAAACCATAATGTGGACAAGTTTTTATACTTATTTAAAAAAGTAATGTTCCAGTAACCCATTTCTAAATCAAGAAAATAAAACTTTTTTGAAACATTCCAAAAACATTAAACCATTTTTGACAAAGAAGTTTAAAATTTGACAATGTAATATTTTTGTTCATGAATTTTCTTTTAGAATGAAAATAAATTGAAAAGGCACTCAAATATTATGAATTGTTTTATATAAAGTTTTTCTAAATTAATTTATTTATTAACTAGAATGTCATTTCTAATTAAATCTCAATGTATCAATCAAAAAGATGATTTATTATTGATAAACAAACATATGTATATATGTGTTGAGGAAAAACCATATTAAAAATAAGTAATTGACCTATATAAGCAGATATTACATAATTTGTTAGTTAAAAATCCGGTTAAATTAAAAGTTGTATACTATCTTATGATTACTTGTCTTATATAAAACATTTTTCATCAAAATCTTATATGAACAACATCATGCATTTAAAAGACATTCAACATTTGTTTGAACCCATATGTCACATTCTAAATAAACCATCCATGACTATATTTTAAAATATGTAATTGGGCATTCACTAACCCAATGTTACATCAATTTTTAAAATAGCTGATTATACCCATAACCCATGATATATATAAAAAACAACAAAAAAATGTCATATGAATCATTAATCCAAAATGAATTTGCTCTAACAAATCTTTGTACGGAGCTCGCTACTCTTCATGTCAACTACTGCTATCAATTAGGTTCTAAAACTTGCATACAAGAAACACCCATACGTTAAGTAACTTAGTGTTTAATGGTACATATGTGCATAAAAATTCTACATATATTCATGTAATGACATGCCATCATAATATTATGTTCATATATTACCGTATTCATATTGTTAATTTTGTGTTCATGCATAAGAACAAACATTCTAGATGTTATATATCTCTATCATATTAACATACTTATACCACATATCTCAAATAATATAAACATGTATCCATTTTCATTTTCATAATCAATATACCAAAACCACATAAACTAAACCATATTTATTTTTAAAATTTTCCATATCACTGGTTTTTCTTATCCTTATTAATATGTTTAACATATAAAACATCATAAACAATAATTCATGTATCAACCATTTCACAGCCATATTAATAACCAATTCATATACCTTTTCATTTCACACAATATTCCTACATGATTGGTTTACCATATTGTTTTTGATATTTCCACCCAAAACTCTACACGGGACTATCCGGATATGGGTTGTAAAAAAGGAGCGCTCTCACCCAAGTTTAAACTACCATGTTCACTAGTTGTATATACTCATATGTGCCCCTCAAGTCAAGAGTAATCTCGCCCAAGCTTAATCTATATTGACTGAGTATATAAATCAACTGGATGTACGTCAGGATTAAAGATACTATCACTGGAGCTTAAGCCACCTTGTCCTTTATACATATATGTATACTCAACCAAGCTTCTCAAATCAGACGCGCTCTCACTTGAGCTTAAGCCACCTTAATTGTGTTGATAATCATATTCTATAGTACTCTAACCCCCCAATGGCATGTCATCTATCCTACATCAAGTCCTAGATTAGAGAAACAAATATTTAATAATCATATATCTTATCCTTTATAATTTTGTTCTCATATTCATCCAAGCTCATAAGCATTTCACACAACCATATTACCTCATTTATATGTCATCACATTTACAATACATAATTGAAATATTACATCATTTACATGTGAGTATTCAAGTACACATACATCTCATAACATTTGATTAAACAAACCCATCACAGAACATCATTAACTAAAACTACATATTATACATTCATTGTACTTCGTGGGCATGAATATCCATTCACGGATGTGAAGATATCCTTCACAACAAAGCATGATCACTACTGGTTGCAAGTATACATCATTCATAGACGTGAAGTATTCTTCACAAGCATGAAATCATGTTTCAAAGCTTTCTGGATATGAAACATATCATGAAATTCTAGGTGTGAACAAAGAATATTGTGGTCTCAATGTTCATGGTCGTGACTCCTTATTCACAGATATGAACCTATGCATTTCACGACTTTTTTATATATGAAACTAGGAGTGAAAGCTAGAATGTGACATGTTGTCTCGCACATGAAGCTCATCTTAGTGCTTTACTCTCTTACAGATGTGACACCTTATCACTCCTATGAAGGTGTTCACTTTCTGCAATCCTTCAGAAATTTCTGAAATCACAACAAATACATAACTGAATACCCAAAACATGTTAAAAACCTATAATTAAACAATAAAAACATGAATATAAACTATACTAAACAAGAAAACATTAAATTCATCCACACTTAAAGATTGCTTGTGCTCAAGTAATATCCAACCATGATAAAATATCCACAAATTAAAGAAACTTATTTGACAAACTTGACTATTGCATTCAGTCTCAATCTCCATAATCTCTAGGTTTTATTAATGCACCATCCTAACCTATATCAAAATCACATAGTCAATTATATTCAAGACCATCTTAATATCGGTTCCATGGTTAAATTAAAAAACAAACCAATTTAATCATACATTGCCTCGACATATATAGTAAGAGAAATCTAACCAAACTACTTATCATCAATATAAAAAAAACATATACATTAAGCCCCCACACTTATTTTCTTTATAGTAATTTTCTTTTTACTTATTCATATCAATTTATTTTGCATAGATTTAACAATTCTTCATTAAGTCATAATGCATTCCTCTTTTCACTTTGAACTTGTAGTTTTCTTGTTCTTTTTCTTTTATGAGAAAAACACACTACGCTCATTTAAAGTGCTTTATATACTCATATCCTTAGTAGGATAGCGGAGTAGATAAAACGAGTACATTTTATGCTTTGTCTGGCTATTTTTGCTAACTCCACTATTTAATTGATTTTTCTTCTTTCTCTTATCTTCTTTTTCTTTTTCTTTTTTTCTCTTTCTTTTCTTTAATTGTGCTTAGGGACTTAAACATATTAATAAATAACATTTAATAATTCATAGCCTAAGTAGATTACTAATCCGATATACATAAGGCAACATATTAATCAAACTAACACGTCATTAAAGTATAAACATGAAACTAGCATTAAGATTATCCTAAACTTTATCAAGCTATGTAAATCCAATAAAGGTCAAAATTTAGCATTCCTTCATTAATTCGTACATGATAAAGCAAAGAAAATAAATCAAGTATAAAGATTAAAACATATGAACAAAAACAAAAACAACTAACTTTAGAACTTTAAAATTTAAAATTTTGCAGATTTTAACACTATACATCAACACCTACACCCCAAAGATAAATTTCCTCCCCCCACACTTAGTCGAGGCATTGCAATTAATTACTTAGAAATGAGTAGAAAAGAAATAAGTGAAAGGAAAAAGAATACTCCCTTAATATGTAACCAATAAGTCAGCAAGATGGAGGAGATGGTGATGGAGATGACAGTTGAACTCCAATGGCGTTGAAGTACTTAATGAGTTTGAATGTCTGATAGCCTTGCTTTCTTTCCACATTCATCACATGTTCTTGCAACTCCATAAGTTGTTACTGGATAGATTTGTTAGTTGTCTCCGATTTTTCCAGAAGGTCCATGTTACAGGTTGTCAATTGATCAAACATTGCTCTGTTGGCAGCCTCCATCTCCTTAAGTCAAGAAAGTACCAATTGCCAACATATGGGTTCAATGGAACTAATGTCAGCGGTTGATTGAGCTTGCTATGGTTATAAAGGCCTTGCACTAGATATGCCCTGCCTCGTATCCATTTAAACTTGCCACTTATAATGCAAATCAATTTAGGCTTTTTCAATGCTACAACATCAAGATCACACCATACTTGGCACACCAATTAGCTCTATAGTATTAGGATTAAAGCGACATAAATGAATAACGAAAAATGTGATAATTTGCCCTTAACTAAGCTGAGAGTTAAGGTGGTTAATGTTGTACATGATACTCTTAAAAAGAAAAACAAGAATACACATGCAGATTTTCTTATGCATACATCACAATAAAAACAACTCATTACTAGACACCTTGCTACTCTCATTTCAGCCAAAAATGGTGTGACACATGATCTCATGCATAATGATGGTGCAAAGATCTTGAAGTTTGACATTAGATAAATTTTTAGGGTTGCAATTGTCCTCCATAGTAAAGAAACACCATGAATTACCTGAATCAAAATCATATGGAGGGGTTATGGCTCCAATTTTTTAAAGCCCAAAAATATTTTGCATAACATGTAAATCCTCATTGCATTTTTTCTCCAACAAATGAAAGGAAACTTATACAAAGACTTTTAAATGGTTACCTTGAAGTAAAATTCAAGCATTAATTCTTTATAACTAGGATACTTTAAATCAATGAATCTTATCCAACCTAATCTCCTAACATAGTCTCTAATTGTCTCTAAACTCCTTAACTTGTTCAAAATATCATAATCCAAAAATCTACATACATTGCAACCACGAGAAAGAGAGTGTACATGACCTCTACCCTCATTCTTTATATATATAGAAAAATGAGCATTGTACTGAGTAGAGATGTTAATAACATAGTGAGGAGATGGATCTTGAGGTGCTATTGTAGTGCCAACTTGCTTGCCCTTACCTTTTTCATATGTGGTTGAAGGTAGATATGGTTGCTTTTGCATACTAGCAGGGTCCCTATGCACAGTGGTCTCTATCTCAGTCTTAACAATAAGACTATTGATTATAAGCATAGTGGCTATAGTGAAAAAAAGCAATTAGTGTGGATATGGGGTAAAAGAGAAATCAAGTGTTAGGTTTTTAAGAAAAGGGAAGAGAGATTTAAAATGAATTTGAATGAGAAAGAGTGAGCGTGACAACTCGATCACCTGCACACTTAAATAGTCATGTGAGTTGAGAGAATTTGAAATAAACTAAAAATAGCGAAAGTTACGCACATGATAACAAATCACGTTTGCAACACTTGTTGTTTAAAAAGCATTTTGTAGTAAAAGGTATGAATTTTCTCCTAAGATCCGTTCATTGCAAATATGCCCAGTTTTATTTTTTGAACAGATTTCTAGGTCAACTTGGAGTCACATTTTTACCTCATTGCAGGCATATTCATGTCTAATGTTCTGAATAACAATTCAAGAACTATGCCCTAACTTTCCAACCCAACAAGAATCCCTCAGAAATGATTTCCATAACTCAAGTTATGATCAAAACACTATACACTGTTCATAAGACAAATTTTTCAGCACATCAATTAAATCATACAATTTCCATTTTTGCATCAACCTCATATTCTAGTTTTTATTTTCATATTCATTGCATCATTTAATCATCACTTAATTTCTCAATCAATTATCCATAATTTCATACACATCACAAAATTAAAATCAATATTTTTATGTATTGAATTTTTGCCAAATATACATACCTCAAAATTCTACTTCTCTTTGATGATTTTGCCTTAATCCTTTTTTTTTTATCTAATCTTAGCTTAAATTGAAGAAAGAAAAATGAAGACTAATTGGGGGAGGAGAGTCACGACCAAAGAAGAAGAAAAGGGAGAGAAAATGGGTTTGGTCAAGATGAAAAAGAAGAATGATAAAAAAAATGGAAATTTGACTTTTTATAGTTGGATTAGGTGGGTGGTTAGGATTAATTGTTAATCTTGCTTCCCATTGGTCCATTAATTTTAATCACTCTTAATTTATCTTAATTAAAAGAATATTCCTTTCCTTAGAAAAAGAATATTCCATTTTTATGCCTTCTTATAATTTATGTGCTAAAAAAACTGCAATTTCTAATTTCGTTCAGCGAAAAATTATTTTTTTTCCAATTTTAATTCCAAACTTCAAAATTCTCAATTAATAATATCCAAATTATTTTCTCCCATATTATTATTATTTTAATTTATTTCTTTCATGTCTGAATTTAGACCCGATCGGTTCGGCGTGCCGAATTTCGCTCAACCGCGACCATGGCCTAAATTATCGGGCATTACAATTTTCCCCTCCTAAAAAACAATTTCGTCCTCGAATTTTACCTTTTTAACTGGAGTGGAATAATTGTGGATACTGGGCCTTCATCACCTCTTCATTTTCCCAAGTCGCTTCTTCTGAATTATGATTTTTCCACAGAACCTTTACCAATGGTACCTTTTTGTTCCGTAGCTCCTTCATTTCTCGAGCTAGAATTTCCACTGGCTCTTCTTCATAGGTTAGATATGGTCGTATTTCTATAGGTTTTTCTGATATGATATGAGATGGATCTGATCGATATCTTCTCAACATAGACATATGGAATACATTATGAATCTTGTCTAACTCTGGTGGTAAAGCTAATTTGTACGCCACATGACCTATGCGCTCAAGTACCTCATAAGGTCCAATGAACCTAGGACTCAACTTTCCCTTCTTTCCAAATCAGAAAATCTTTTTCCAAGGTGTGACTTTTAAGAATACCTTATCACGAACTGTATACTCAATATCCCTCCTTTTCAAATTTGCATATGATTTCTGTCTATCAGCAGCAGCTTTCAGCCTATCTCTTATTACTTTCACTTTTTCCTTTGTCTGCTGTACTAGATCTGGACCCACTACTTTCATTTCACTAAGCTCAGTCCAACATAAAGGTGTTCTACATTTCCTCCCTTACAGGGCTTCATATGGTGCAATGCCGATACTGGCTTGGTGACTATTATTGTAGGCAAATTCTATCAATGGAAGATGTTTGTCCCAACTGCCTTCAAATTCTATCACACAACTCCTCAACATATCTTCCAATATCTGTATGACCCTTTCTGATTGTCCATCTATTTGTGGGTGGAAAGCTGTGCTGAAATTGAGTCGAGTACCCATGGCTTGATGCAAACTTTTCCAGAATTTTGAAGTGAACCTCGGGTCTCGATATGAAATGATTGAAATTGGCACACCATGTAAATGGATTATCTCATTGACATAGATCTCTGCCAAATGGTTAAGTGGATAATCCATTTTGATCGGTAGAAAATGAGCTGATTTAGTGAGCCGGTCCACCACTACCCATATTGAATCATGCCTCTTTTGTGTCAAAGGCAAACCAGAAACAAAATCCATTGTAACTCTTTCCCATTTCTACTCCAGAATTGAAATTGACTGCAATAATCCACTTGGTACTTAATGCTCAGCCTTCACTTGCTGACAAGTTAAACATCTGGTAGTATACTCGGTGATATCTTTTTTCATTCTTGGCCACCAGTAATATGCCTTCAAGTCATGATACATTTTGTTGCTTCCTGGGTGCATTGCATAAATAACATTGTGAGCTTCCTTCAAAATATCTTGTTTCAATTCTGGTATGTCTGGCACACATAACCTGCCCTTTTTCCTTAAACTCCCATCTGAATCAATTGTAAATTCTGGTTTTTCACCATTTTTCACCATTTCAAAGATTTCCTTTAATTTCGTGTCATGCTTCTGATTGTTCTTTTCTTGTTGGATCAATGTGGGTTGAATCTGCAATTCTGCCCAAATAATATATAAATAAATTATTATTTCATTTTTTTTCATGTTCACTTAATAAATTTAAGTTTTAACATTTACCTACAAGAGTTTTTCTACTTAGAGCGTCTGCTACCACATTGGCCTTACCTGGCTGATAATCAATGATACAATTGTAGTCTTTGATTAATTCTAGCCATCGCCTCTGTCTCAAATTGAGTTCCTTTTGTGAAGGCAAATATTTCAGACTTTTATGGTCTGTATAGATATAACATTGCTCACCATACAGGTAGTGTCGCCATATTTTCAATGCAAACACAATGGCTGCTAGTTCCAGATCATGTGTTGGATAATTTCTCTCATGAGGCTTCAGTTGTCTGGAAGCATAAGCAATCACTTTACCTTCTTGCATTAATACACAACCCAAACCATTAAGGGAAGCATCACTGTACACCACAAAATCTTTTTCTGCAGTAGGTTGTGTCAACACTGGTGCCTCTGTCAACATTTTTTTCAACTTATCAAAGCTAGTCTGGCATCGGTCTGTCCACTCAAATTTGGTCTCCTTTCTAAGTAATTTTGTCAGTGGTGAGGCTATCATTGAGAATCCTTTCACAAATCTCTGATAATAACCAGCCAAACCAAGAAAACTTCTCACCTCTGTCACATTCTGAGGCGGTTTCTAGTTGAGGATTGCCTCTACCTTACTAGTGTCAACTCTGATCCCATCGGCTGAGACAATATGCCCTAGAAAGGCCATTTCATCTTACCAGAATGCACATTTCGACAACTTTGCATATAATTGATTCTCTCTCAAGGTATGAAAGACAATACGAAGATGTTAATTATTCTCTTCTCTGCTTCTGGAGTACACTAAGATATCATCTATGAACACCACAACAAACTGGTCCAAATAAGGCCTAAAGATTCTATTCATTAGATCCATAAATGCTGCTGGGGCATTTGTCAGGCCAAAAGGCATTACTAAGAATTCATAATGACCATACCGAGTTCTAAATGTTTTTGAAATGTCTGATTCTTTAATTCTCAATTGGAGATAACCTGATCTGAGGTCAATTTTAGAAAATACCCCTGCTCCTTTCAGCTGATCAAACAAGTCATCTATTCTCGGCAAGGGATATCTGTTCTTAATTGTCATCTTATTCAATTGACGATAATCAATGCACAAACGAAAAGTGTCATCCTTCTTTTTCACAAATAGAACCGGAGCACCCCAAGGTGAGACACTAGGCCTGATAAACCCTTTCTCTAACAACTCTTGCAACTGAACTTTTAATTCTTTTAATTTAGCAGGTGTCATTCTGTAAGGAGTGATCGATATCGGGCCTGTGCCCGGAAAAACATCAATGGCAAACTCTATCTCCCTAACAGGTGGTAACCCTGGCAAGTCCTCAGGGAAGATATCTGGATATTCACATACTGTAGGAATCTCCCTGAGATCTCGACTTTCTTTCTTGGTATCTACAATATGTACCAAAAACGCTTCACATCCTTTTTTGATAAGCTTACTTGCCTTCATCACAGAAATGACATTAGTCAAGTATGGTCGGTTCTCACCCAGGAAAATCACGTCATCCTGCCCTGAATTCTTGAAAGTCACTCTCCTATATTGACAATCCACCACTGCCTTATGCTGAGTTAACCAATCCATCCCCAAGATTGCATCAAACTCACAAAATGGAAACTCTATTAGGTCAGCTAGAAATTCTACATTCTGAGCTTTGATTGGACTGTTTTTATAGACTCGACTAACTTTCACTCCATGACCCAAAGGATTTGTCACTAATATATCAGAATCTAATTCCTCTACTACCATATTCCCCTGACTAGGTGGTGACATGCATAAATATGAATGTGTAGAACCCGGATCTATTAGTGCAAATAAATCAGTATCATAAAGAGAAAATTTACCGATAATGACATCTGGGGCATCCTGCTCCTCACGAGCTTTCATGGCATATGCTCGGGCTGGGGCTCGACTACCTTCTGCTCTATTCACTGATTCTAATATACTCTGCCCAATCCTGCTGCTTCCAGACTATCCATGTCCCCTACCTCTGCCTCGAGTGACATTCTGAACCTGCACTGATACTACACCACCTGTACCTCTTCCTCTGGGACAATCTTTCAGTTTGTGCTCTGTAGATCCGCAATGTAAGCATGCTCCAGTTATCAACCAGCAATCACCTGCATGTAATCTCCCACAATGTTGACATATGATAGATATGAATCTCTTATTACCAGAAGCTGGTGCACTAGCTGTAGACCCCTCTGGCCTCAACTGTTGGCTTTGTCTAGCTGAAAAATTTGATCTAACACCCCGTGACTGGAAAAACCTAGGCATTATTCATCCCCTTTTTCCTGATGTCTAGGCCATGCTAATTATCGGCCTCCATGGTGGCTCTTCTATCCTCTTTCTCTTTGACCTCTTTTCCACACTGATGGCTGAGGATACTAGTATAGCAAAATCCTCAAGCTGAAGGGCGGTCACCATATTCCCAATATCATCATTAAGCCCATCCTCAAATCTACGACATCTGTCTGCCTCATCTATAATGATTCCAGTTGCATATTTACTTAGTCGGGTGAACTCCATCTCATATTCAGCGACTGACATGTTTCCTTGCTTCAAGTCTTGAAACTCCCTTTTCTTTTCATTCACATAAACTCTAGGCACATACTTCTTATTAAATTCTGCCTTGAAGAAATTCCAAAAAGGTGGTTTCGGTGTCTAGGGCTTTGATAAAAATGATTTCCACCAGTCATAGACATGATCTTTTAAAAGGGACACTGCATATCTGACCTTTTGTTCCTTTGGACACTCAAGTTCCTCAAACACCCTTTCTATGGACTCCATCCAAAACTCTAAAGCTGCTGGGTCATCCTCCCTCCTTCCCATAAAATATGTGGCCCCATATTTTCTCAGCTTATCAATCCGGGGTTTTGGCTGAGGTGGAGGAGGAGGTGGAGCTGGTTGTGGAACTGCTTGTACAATCCATTGCAACAAGTTTGCTATCTGTTCCATAAGAGGCTCATGTCCCAAATTAGCTTGTCCCTCTGCTCTCGGAGGAGCTACTACACTCGGTCCGGAATCTCTTACAGATTGAGGTTGTCTGAGATTGGCTGAGTCTGAAAGGCTATTACTCTGTTCGTCTTCTGAGAAATCTTGTTCCGATCCCGAATCCATATCTACCTATAAACCAGAAGAAGGGACCCAAGTCAGATAATTGCAGCATTTTATACATATGCATGAGACAAATATTCTATTTTACACCAATTGATTAAGAATCAATTAGCCTAGGCTTTGATACCACTAAATGTAGCGCTCCCTTACCCTACTAAACTTTAATAGGATATGAAAGTGCTAATAATGTAGCGCTCCCTTACCCTACTAAACGTTAATAGGATATGGAAGTGCTAATAATTTTTTTTAAATATATAACTAGTGATGGAAATAGTTTGATTTAATTGAAATCATGCAATTAAACCATAATATTTAGAAACAATACTAGATTTATAAAATTACAAAATTCATTCCTTATAAATCCTACATGCCACAAACTCACATAAAAAAAAGATTCTTAGAATTTAATTTTTACAACATAATTTTCAAAACATACAAAAAGAACTAGACTGCTGCAATCTGATCTTGGGGGTTCCCTCTTCTTCAGTCGCCCTATCGGAACAACTACTTCTATTTATCTGCGCGTGAAACACACGCGCTAAGCTTCTAGCTTACGCTAAGCTTCTAGCTTAGTGGTACGTTTGGCAACTATCCAATAATTACATAAATAATTCTAAAATAAAATTTTTGAAACTACAATTAATTTATTAAGCATACCAAATATTCAATTAATAATAAAACCATTTTCTTCATGCAAAAATATTTAATTGATCAATTATGATATTTCATTTATTAAGCATGCTTGAAATATCTTAACAATTCAAGATATAAAATTCACAATATCAATTTTATAATTCACATTTTTTTTTCTGTTATTTATTTAATAGCCCAAGACATCTTAGACCAGAACTAAACACTGGATACAGGGTTTCTGCTCTCCGGTAGTATACTCGGCGCCTACATAATTATTTTATAACTCGGCGTTTAATGCCTACATTTCCAATAACAACTCAACAGATTTTTGGTGCCTACGTAATTTTTGAACTCAGCACTATTTCTTAGTGCCTACGTAATTTCAACTCAGTACTATTTCTTAGTGCCTACATAAATTAAATCTCAGCACTACTATTTTTAGTGCCTACATTTCTACCATTTTATTGGCATGTCAACTTAACCTAATTTCTAGTTCTCGACTAGATGTTATAGGGCATAAATTACATTTGTTACCTTTATTAATATTTACATAAATTATGTAGAGAACATTAATGTAAACTCCATATAAATGCAATAATATTTTACGACCTCATACTAGCTCATTCAATCATTATAATTATAATAAAAATTCAATTAATACATTTGATGTCACATAAATTCACAATCAACATATTTCTTCTAGCTGTCCTATTCTGGACAGTATTTCTTCCTTATGCTGCTCTGTATTTTTCGTCTATTGTTAGACAGATTCTGAACATATGATCAACTAACAAAATATAGGTACATATCTTATCATTACTTTCCAACTAGAATCACATTAAAAGGCAATTTGTAGCAAACGTTATAAATTTTCTCCTAAGCTACGTTCACTGTAATCTGCCCAGTATTTTACTGGATAGAATTATGCCTTATTTTAATCTGTCATTTTAATCCATTTTTATATGGAATTGGAACAAGTGATCAACTAGAAATATTTAGATACATGACTTATCTATAATATACAATTGGAATCGTATTAAAAGGAATTTGGTAGCAAAAGGTATATAGTTTCTCCTAAACTACGTTCACAACAATCTGCCCAGTATTTTTCTAGACAGAATTCTGCCTTCTATTGGTATGTATTTTTCATCCCTTTTTCGATGGACATTGGAAAAATTATAAACTAACAAAATATAGGTACATGTCTTATTTTTAATTTCCAACTAGAATTACATTAAAAAGCATTTTGTAGTAAAAGTTATAAATTGTCTCCTAAGATTCGTTCATTGCAAATATGCCTAGTTTTGTTTTTTGAACAGATTTCTAGGTCAACTGGGAGTCACTTTTTCACCTCATTGCAGGCATATTCATGTCTAATGTTCTGAATAAACATTCAAGAACTATGTCTTAACTTTCCACCCCAACAAGAATCACTCAGAAATGATTTCCAGAACGCAAGTTATGATCAAAATACTATACACTATTCATAAGACGAATTTTTCAGCACATCAATTAAATCATACAATTTCCATTTTTACATCAACCTCATATTCTAGTTTTTATTTTCATATTCATTGAATCATTTAATCATCACTTAATATCTCAATCAATTATTCAGAATTTCATACACATCACAAAATTAAAATCAATATTTTTATATATTGAAGTTTTGCCAAATATACATACCTCAAAATTCTACTTCTCTTTGATGATTTTGCCTTAATCCCCCTTTTTTTTTTTATCTAATCTTAGCTTGAATTGAAGAAAGAAAAAAGAAGACTAATTGGGGGAGGAGAGTCACGGCCAAAGAAGAAGAAAAGGGAGAAAAAATGGGTTTGGTGAAGATGAAAAAGAAGAATGATAAAAAAAATGGAAATTTGACTTTTTATAGTTGGATTAGGTGGGTGGTTAGGATTAATTGTTAATCTTGCTTCCCATTGGTCCATTAATTTTAATCACTCTTAATTTATCTTAATTAAAAGAATATTCCTTTCCTTGGAAAAAGAATATTCCATTTTTATGCCTTCTTATAATTTTTGTTCTAAAAACACTGCAATTTCTAATTTCGTTGAGCGAAAAATTATTTTTTTCCCAATTTTAATTCCAAACTTCAAAATTCTCAATTAATAATATCCAAATTATTTTCTCCCATATTATTATTATTATTATAATTTATTTCTTTCATGTCTGAATTTAGATCCGATCGGTTCGGCGTGCCGAATTTCGCTCAACCGCAACTATAGCCTAAATTATCGGGCATTACAACTAAAGTCCATACTTAGTTTTCATATATGGAATCCATCTCTAATTGCATAGCTTTCAGATTTTGTACTATTCAGAACTTCTTCATAGGTAATAGGCTCATCATTCTTTATGAGTAACACATCATTCTATTCAGTTATGAGAAATCCATATCTCTCAACAACAATGCGTATCCTACTTCATCTACGAAGTTCTTATTTTTCAAAAAGTGTAGCTATTATTTCATCTATTTAAGTAATAGATTCGGGTTCTGTCAGTTATTCTGCATATGTTTGAGCATCTTGAACTTCATTAAGTTCAATTTTTCTCCCACTATCTCTTTTTAGAAGAAACGTTTTCTTTAAAAATATAGCATGCTTTGAAATAAACATCTTTTGTTCTAAAAGGATGGTAGAATTGATTTCCAAATGACACTTTTGGATATCCCATAAACATATACTTATCAAACTTAGCTTCTAGCTTGTCTGATATTATCCCTTCACATAAGTAAGACAACCCCATACTTTTATGTGAGAAAGAATTGGTCTCTTAATAGTTCATATCTCATATGGAGTAACATCAACTGACTTAGAAGTGATTTTATTTAATATATAAATAGAAGTTTCTAGTGCATGACCCCAAAATGACTTAGGCAGTTCTACAATGCTCATCATAGACTTCACCATGTCTAACAAGATTCAATTTCTCCTTTTAATCACACCATTGTATTGTGGTGTTTAAGGTGGAAACCATTGAGATAAAATCCTATTATCTCTTAGATAACCTTGAAACTCTTGGCTTAAGTATTATCCACCTCGATCTGAACTAAGTATTTTAATACTTTTGCCAAGTTGTTTCTCTACTTCATTTATAAATTCATTGAAATTTTCAAAAGCTTCATATTTGTATCTCATTAGATACAAGTACCCATATCATGAATAATCATCAATAAAGATAATGAAGTAGATAACATCACCTCTGGTGTGTACTGACATTGATCCATATACATTTGTATGTACAAGGTCCAATAGCCTACCAGCATGTTCACCCTTTCCACTAAAAGGTGATTTGTCATCTTTCCTAACAAACAAGATTCATATATGTCATATGATTCAAAATCAAATGACCTTAAGTCACAATTATTATGTAACTTAGTCGTGCACCTCTCATTTATATGGCTAATGAGACAATGCCATAAATATGATGGTTTTAGGTTATCAAATTTTTGCTTTTTATTATTAATATTAAGGATTGAATTAGACATGTCAAAAATGTAAATCCCATTACATAATGCACAAGTTCCATTAACTATCGTCTAATTCTAAAATAAGTCCACTAGGGAGTATTAATACATAAGTTCCGATAGCTAATGTATCAACCCTGCTCTATTGCTAACACATAGGTCTGGCTCTCCTTTCTTGAGCTATCTACTGTTCCTTAAATCTTGCATATTAGTATATATGTGTGAGCCACATCCGGTATCCAATACTCATACATATTAATAGAAATATTATTAACTACAATAATATAAATACCTGAAGTAGAAGGTGCATCTAATGCCTTATCCTTCTTATTCTTTATAGACTCTAGATAGGCCTTGCAGTTCCTCTTCTAATGGCCTTTCTTGCCACAATGGAAGCAAGTTCCTTTTGAAGTAGTCTCTTTTCCTTTCTTTTTCATGTCCCCTTGAGACTTTATGGACTTCTTCTTCTTTTTTTATCTTCTTTTTTCTTAGAAGAACTACAAGTGTCCACCAACATCACAATCTTTTGCTCTTTCTTGACAGAAGGCTCAGTTGTTTTGAGCATATTGTTCAATTCGGGGGATTGGAGTGGATATCTTGTTCATCTAATAGTTTAGGATGAAGTGTGCATAACTATCAAGTAAACTTTATAGAATTAAGTATATACTTAAATCATGATCCATAACAAAACCTAAAGAAGCCAATCGCTCAATATACCTATTCAACTTCAATGCATGTTGCACTAGAGAAGTCTCCCTCTACCATCTTAGAGTGGAAGAGCAACTTAGATATCTCATATCGCTCAGTTCGAGCTTACTCATCAAAAAGCTCCCTAAGATGATACACAATGGTATTACTTGCTCATAAAAAAATCTCCTTTAGATGATGCACAATAGTATTAGCATCCATATTCTCATGCTATTTTTTAGGAGACATAGAGGCAAGTATAATACAAGCCGCCAACTCACTATCATCCATATGCGTTTTATATGCCAGTTGTTCATCAATAGATGCATCATCAGTAGGAGGGGAGGGAAGCGACACTTCTAAAACATAGGCTATCCTTTCAGTTTTGAGGACTATTCTTAAATTTCTTAATCAATCAAGGAAGTTTGGGCCAGTCAATTTTTTGCTATCAAGAATTAAGAGTAGGTTCACATTTCATGACATGATTATAGCATCCTAAATGTAAAGAAAGATCATATTAAAGAATGTATTAAATGCATGAATATTAGATCTTTAATAAATGCATGTTACAACTCTAACTATTTTATTACGAACCCATAACCCTCACTATGAATCCAAGAGAACTCATTGGAAGCTCTCCTAATGGATCCGTATCCAACATCACTAAGAATGACTTTGGATTTGCCCAACAAGCCATCTTAGATCAATTGGTTGGTATCTCATACCAATTGCATCCTTTGTGCAACTACTTAATTATTGGGCTATGAACTTTTGATATGTGTATATCTCAGGTACACTTACCCAACTTTGCCTCTAATTCACATTGACCTTAGGTTTGTCTAACAAGCCAATGTAACTAGTTAAAGCCATACCATTAATCATGAAATCATATTTCAATAGTTTGAACATATTTTTGTAGAGTGGACTTGGTTTTTCCTAACAACCCAAACTATAAAAGAACTATGGTTCTTGCCATATTAATGGAAGGCATTGACTTTAATATTATTAATGAGGGATTTCTTTAATTTAGGTCTCATCAATTTGGCATGCATAATATATCCATTCATCACATATAGATATATAAGACAATTACACTAATCATATGATCATGATTATGGACATAATCTAACATCAATCTTTCCATTCATGAAAGGAATGACTAGGTCTCATCTAGGTAGATGCATGAAATTACAATTACAATGTTGGAATAGAAAAAAATTTCATATTCTAAAGCTTCTTTGCTTTTGGCACTATCTTATTTGCTTTTTACTCCTTTGTACTTCAATTTTATTCTAATCATATGTAATATAATTACATAAATTCTTCATAAGAAAACCTTAAGTTACATTTGAGGTGGGTAAGATAATAAGAGAAATACAATAAAGAGAATAGAAAAGGGCAGGACTCACAAGCCTTATTTACGAAAAATAAAATTTCATGCATGATCTGTCACATTGGTCTAGTCCTCAATCAAGCCATCATGCCATTTCATATACCTTTAGCATACATTCTCTAATACATAAATAAAGGTAATCTATAAAAGTAACAATTTGGGTTCCATTTATTTCAACTATTGAAACTTTGTTTTGATGGTTTTCCTTAAATGAAATTCAT
This sequence comes from Triadica sebifera, assembly GCA_023653625.1. Classification (NCBI taxonomy): domain Eukaryota; kingdom Viridiplantae; phylum Streptophyta; class Magnoliopsida; order Malpighiales; family Euphorbiaceae; genus Triadica; species Triadica sebifera. The sequence goes on along the minus strand of CM042898.1, from coordinate 7,940,292 downwards.
CATATATTCATTATTTAATCTCATTAAATAATCATATGAACATTTAGAATCACTTTCTAAAATAAAATTACACAAATTAGGAAAAAAGTTAATCATATCAAAAAGTTTCTAAAATTGTCTACTTAGCCTACTAGGTTACTACCAATTTAATGCATGCAATATTTAAATGCAAATTTAATATTTTAAGTTCATAAATATCAAATTAAATATACCCAGTAGTTATTTCATAATTAAATTACCTTAATTAGTTATTATTTTGATATCAAATAGGATTAAACAATCCTAGTTACAATCGCATACTAGAATTCTAGTCAAACTAAGACTTTGAAAACCCTTTTCAAATTCAAATCAAATTCCATTTCAAAATTCTTAAAAATTTCAGAACTTATTATCATCATTATAAGCAACTTATAATCAATTTAAATTAATTAAATTCGTTTATTAGATAATTTAAATCATTCATCATTCAACTAGCAAATCAATTATTCAAAAATTGCCTAAATTGAATCATACATGAATTAAAATTGTTTAGAAAGTTAATTATGAATTTAATTTGACTTTAGCAAGCAATTGATATTAAAATAATATCATTAATATCTCATAAATATGTAATTAAGGTCCAAGTTATGAAATTACATAATATTAAATCATATAGAACAAAACAATCCCGTTGCATGGTGGAGTTTTTACCCAGTTTCAGTTTTGTTCATACCATGATCAAAAATGATTTTTGATTCAATTAAGTGGATGTCTATACCTTAAAATAAATTTCAAATATGTCTTAAACATGTTTGAATAATCAAATTAATAAACTAAATCAAACAGCTTCATGACATAACTTAATTTTCTACAATAGGTTTCATAAACCCTAGTTTTTCAACAACTATACATAATTTCGAATTTCATGTTTAAATCATATTAAACCTTTTAATTATCATAAAAAACATCTAATATTAACATATTAGCATTTCATTGAATTTAAATTAAAATTTTAGGCCAAGCAGAATCAAATTTGTTTTTAACGAAAGAAGAGAATCCAAGTTATTCCTTTTTCAATCAATCTTATTGATACCTCAATTAAATCCGGAATTAATTTACATTGGACGGATCTAATACCACTATAAGGTTTTGAACATACATTTTATACATTGAACAGAGGAAATATAAAAATTAATGAAAACTAAAACCCAAAGAATGACCTATGTATATTAAAATTGGATCATTAGCTATCTAATGGGAGAAGTAGATTACCTTTTAATTGTTACCTCAATCTTCAAGGTTGTAAGCTTTCTTTCTTGTTAGGTTATCACAAACCACAATAATCCAAAGCTTATATATTTCTCAAATAGTATCCACATGAAGGTGTGAAGAAAATAGCCTTAAAGGCTATGGGATGTCAAAACACCAAAGTGCTAGCAATGGTGATTCAACTTGAAAGAAGAAGAAGAAGAAGAAAAAGAGAGAATAACTTTTATTTTCTCAAGGTAGTAGCACTATTTCTGAGCACTTTTGAGGGTATTTATATATCTTCTAATCATAATTAGGGTAGGATACTTAAAATCCCACATTTGGCTTCCTATTTAGAATGAAGATCTATATAATCACATATCATTGCACGTGCGACAAGCTTATAGGCTGCGTCAACGTGAGCAATATGAGGCTTGTTGTCATGTGCACGAGGATGCCCTCGCACGCGCAACAACAAGGCTTCATTCTATCATGTGCATAACAGAATGGCACTTTGCACATCCCGTGTAAGTGACACATAACCCTTTTAGCTTTCATATGTGAAACATACTCTCTATTGTTTTTAGATCCAATTCAAAGCCCATTACGCATTTCCTTTATTCTTTTTATACGTGTGGCCCATTAGATTTCCGATTGTGATGGTAGCTCAAATCATCACATGATTTAAAATAGATAATGAGCAGTATCTAGCAGTACATCATGACTCCCAATTGACTGAAAAGTCATTGGTCTAACTATAAACCCTTTCATAGACAATTACTATGTAATTCATCCTTTCACCAAGCTATACCTCATTTGGTTCAGAGTATGGACTATTTGTCAACTCCTACTAGACTGATTGCATCACACGTAGTCTAGATGATATTTGTTCTTATTTATGAAACTCATTACTCTATTAGATATATCCTTGAAGACCTTCTTCAAGACATGTTCACTTTGGCTAAAGATTTTTGAGTAATGATCTCTATAAAAGGGCATAGGTATACTCTATTTCTATCATGAGTGGTGAATCCATTATTGACTACTCAACTACCTTCAAATACCTCATGCTATATACAATCACCACCTTATGAGCAACTTGAAAGGTAACAGAAAATGGAGTCAAAGTATAAGATTTTGTATCTAATATAACCTTGAGTATCTCAAGTCTAAGGATACTTGTACTATTACTATGATGAGACTATCACTGACATTGAATAGACATCCATGTGATTGTCTCATGGCAGGTCATCCAATATACTTGACTACTCTAGCAAGTATCCACATATTAACTCTAAATATCTCATATCTTCAGCTTATGAGATCAATTGTTTGACCTAGTCAATGAGTATAAGATGTGTTAGTATATCCGGATTAACAATGTCCTATCTTGTTAATCCTTTGACTTAGAATTATTTAGGTATAAATATAATTTCATATGATAGGAATATCATCATCATGATCTCATCATTATTTCCTTCATGTTGTGTTATATACTAAGAACTTCATTCAATGGTTTAAAATCTATATCAATTCATATGCAATGGATACCATATAATGAAAATGCCTTTTTTATTAATAATAAATGAGTACATCAAGTGCCTAAGGTGATTAACTTTAGGGCATCTCTCTAACACTGTATAGTGGTAACATTTTTCTTTATTGAAAGCAAACATAATAGCTGTCAATTCCAAATTATGAGTAGAATAATTCCTCTAATGTGGCTTCAACTATCTAGAGGCATATGCTATTACCTTACCTTCTTACATATGTATACAACCTACTCCATTTAGTGAAGCATCATTGTATACCACAAACTATTTTCCTGTAGTGGGTTGGATTAGAACTGCTGCCTCTGTCAATATAGCCTTCAGCTAATAAAAACTAGTTTGGCACCTATTTATGCACTCAAATTTAATATCCTTGCAAAACAAATGTGTTATAGGAGTGACTATAAAAGGAAAATCCTTCACAAAACATCTATAGTAGCCTACTAACCCAAAAAAACTTTGATCAATTAAGAATGTCTCTGTTACATGCTAATATGGCTTCCAATTAAGAATGGTTTCAATAGTACTAAGGTAAACTTTGATCCCATATGCTAATATCATGTGCCCCAAAAATCTGACTTCTTGAAGCTAGAACTCACACTTTGATAGCTTACATAAAACTGTTTCTCTCTTAGAATTTGAAGCACAATCTGAAGATGTGGATCATGCTCCTCTCTATCCTTGGAATATGCCAAAATATCATCAATGAAGACTACCACAAAATGGTCCAAATAAGGTCTGAAGATTGGATTCATCATATCCATAAATGTTACTTGCAAATTTGTCAGTCCAAATGGCATGACTAGAAACTCATAGTGGCCATACCGAGTCCTAAAAGCAGTCTTCGGCACATCACTAGCCTTAATCTTCAGCTTATGATACTCTGATCTCAAATTGATCTTAGAGAATACCCTTGCACCTTTCAACTAATCAAACAAGTCATCTATCTGTGGCATTGGGTTTTTATTCTTTATTGTCATCTTATTTAACTGTCTATAATCAATGCAGAGTCGTAGGGTGCCATCTTTCTTCTTCATAAACAACATAGGTGCACACTAAGGTGATGCCCTGGGTATAATAAACCTTTTGTCTAGCAACTATTGCAACTGCACTTTCAATTCCTTCAACTCTACTAGTGCCATTCGGTACAGTGTGATAGATATGGGTGCAATACTAGGTAGCATCTCAATGGCAAACTCTTTAGGAGGCAATCCTAGTAAATCCTCAGGAAAAACATTATAAAACTCACAAATTGTAGGAATATCCAAGAACCTCAGACTTTCTTTCCTATTATCCACAACATATGTCAAATAAGCTTCATTATCCTTTCTGATCAACATCAGAGTCTTCATAGAAGAGATGACATTAGATGGCACCTTCATTCGAACATCTTGTACCATTATGTCCTTGCACCCGGACTTTCTAAAGATCATTTTTATGGTTGTACAATTCATTATTTCCCCACATCGAGCTAACCAATCCATTCCCAATATAACATCATGTTGGGTTTTGAAGAATGAATCATATTCATAAACACAAGGTTCTGTTTCTTCTTTCAGCCACACCATTGTGTTGTGGCGTGTAAGGTGGAGTCCATTGAGATAAAATCTCATTATCCCTAAGATAATCTAGAAACTCTTGGCTCAAGTATTCACCTCCTCGATCTGATCGAAATGTTTTAATACTTTTGCCGTGTTATTTCTCTGCTCCATTTCTGAATCCTTTGAACTTTTCAAAAGCTTCAGATTTGTATCTCATAAGATACACGTACCCATATCGTGAGTCGTCATTGATAAAAGTAATGAAGTAGATGAAACCACCTCTAGCATGTGTAGACATTGGACCATATACATCTGAATGTATTAAGTCTAAAAGTCCATTAGCACGTTCACCCTTTCCTTTAAAGGGTAATTTAGTCATCTTGCCTAATAAGCAAGATTCACATATGTCATATGATTCATAATCAAATGACCCTAAACTACTACTTTTGTGTAGCTTAGCCATGCATTTCTCACTTATATGACCAAGGCGACAATGCCATAAATAAGATGATTTCAACATATCTTATTTTTGCCTTTTATTATCATTGATGTTTAATATTGGATTTGACATATCTAATATGTATATTCCATTGCATAATATACCATTAGCATAAAGAATTTCATTCAACATAATAGAACAACAATTGTTACTAAAAGCTAAAAGGAAACCATCTTTATTTAGACTTGAAATATAAATAATGTTTTTAGTCAAAGCAGGTACATAATAGCAATTATCCAAATTTAATATAAGCCCACTAGGGAGGGTCAATACATATGTTCCTACAGCTAATGCAGCAACCCTTGATCCATTTCCAACATGTAGGTCTGATTCTCCCTTATTGAGTTGTCTATTGTTCCTTAGGCCCTGCATATCAGTGCATATGTGTGAGTCACAACCAGTATCTAATACCCATATTATTATCGAAAACAATATTAATTTCAATGAAAAACAATACCTAAAGTAGATGGGGCATCAGATGCCTTCTTCTTCAAGGACTCTAAGTAAGCCTTGCAGTTTCTCTTCTAATGGCTATCTTTGCCACAATGGAAGCATGTCCCATTTGGAGGAATCTCCTTGGCCTTCTTCTTGGCCACACCTCTCTTAGGCTTTATTGACTTCTTCTTCTTCTTAAGGTTCTTATTTTTAGAACTTGAAGAGTCGACCAGCATCACAACCTTACTGTCCTTCTTGACAAATGGCCAACTATTTTGAGCAAGTTAATCAGCTCAGGAATAGTGGTGGAGATTTGGTTCATCCTATAGTTAAGCACAAAATGTGAATAACTACCAGACAAACCGGTTAGAATTAAGTCAATATTTAATTCATGGTCCATCACAAATCCTAATGTGGCCAACCTCTCAATATAGCCATTCATCTTCAATGCATATTGCACTGGAGATGTCCCCTCAACCATCTTAGTGCGGAAGAGCAACCTTGAAGTTTCAAACCTTTCAGAACATGCTTGGTCATCAAAAAGCTCTTTTAGATGGTATACTATGGAATTAGCATCCATAGCCTATCACTATCATCGAGATCCTTTTGATATGCCTTCTGAACATCTTCAGAAGCATTAGCAGCAAGGGGATTAGGGAGTGCCTCATCTAGGACATAGCCAATCTTTTCGGATTTGAGAACTATTCTGAGATTCCTTAGCTAATCCAAAAAATTGGGTCCAGTCAACTTATTTAATTCCATTAGCAATCGCAAATTCACACTTGTCTTGATGATGATTCTAGCAACCTAGATGTAAAATAGAACATGTTAGAATGTACATAAAATGCATATTTATTAGGTCTTTAATAAATCGCATTATGGCTCCCACTAGCTAAGAATAACCTTGAGGCAACTCAACAAGCTATCCTTAGTTTGGTTGGTAGGTATCTAATCCATACCAATTGCATTATTCATGCAACTATCGAATCTTGTGCTATCAACTTATTGATGTGTTCATATACATTGGGCTATTAACTTTTGATATGTGTACATCTCATGTATACAAACCCAACTTCGCCTCCAATACACATTAACCTTGGCACAAATCCAACAAATTAATAATATCAGTTAAGTCTAACCCATTAATCGTGAAATCTAATTTCAATGGATTGAACATATTCTTATAGAGTGAGCTTGAGGAAACTCAACAACCCTAACTCTAGAAGAACTCTGGTTCTCCCCATATTAATGGAAGGCATAAGTCTTAATTGTTTATTTAGTAAGGTATTTCTTTGTTAAGTCTCATCAAGTTATTATTTCATGCTTTTATATATCATACATTCATCACATGGATATATAAAGATAGTTACATTAACTATATGGCATGATTATGGACATACTAAAGTCAATCTCTTGAGCCAAAGAGAAATTGACTAGGTGTTACCTAGGTATATGCATGAATTTACAACCCAAAATAGAAATCAAATTCCTATTTCTAAGTCTTCTTGTTTATAGCACCACATCCTTTGCTTCTTGCTGTTTTGTATCTTCAATCTATCCTAATCCTATGTTATCTAATTACATATTTCAAATTATAGAAAACATCAATTTACATTTGAGGGGAGTAAGATGATAAGAGAAATACATAAGAAAGAAAGAGAGGTAGGAACACGAAGACCCTATTTACCATAAAACAAAACCATTTCATGCATGCTTAATCACATTGGGCCTAAGTCTATAATCATCCATCATGCCTTTTCATACACCCCTAACATGCATTCTCTAATACACAAAATAAAAATGACAATTTTTTATTTTAATTTGTAAATTGATTCAACGCTTGAACCGAAATTGCCTATATGCGTTCTTTCGGTTAATTTACTTTTGTATGTTATTTTAAAGTAGAATTTAATATTTAATCAAATTAAATTAAATTTCATATTTTCAGAAATAATTCAAAATTAATTCTCCTTAAAATCTGAATATTATGATGTTAAAATTAAACAATTTAATTTTAATATATATACCAATTTCTAGTCATACTAGAATTACAATTACACAACTTAAATTAATTCAAAATTAATTTTCAAAAATTCTAAAAATTTTCAGAACATCAAATCATAATTATAATGATCTTTAGGTCAGCTCAATTTTATCAAAATAGTTTTGGCACAGACCAAAATTACTAAGACAAACGAACCAACACAGTTAGATGCTCAAAATGACTAATTCGATATCTGGAATTTTTTAAAATTTCAAATGCTTGCAAAATAATTTTGGCATGCATCATAACATCAAAATAACATATTTTTAATCACAAAAAAATCATTTCAATATTCTGAAAATCAAATAAACACATACAAAAAAATCAAACAAAACAGCTCCATCGAGTATGCTTAAACAGTCTCATTTTGTGCTTGTTTGAAAAATTAATTAAAATAATTTTTAATTAATTATTGGATACTTACAGAGTCATAAACACGTTCTCAATATGTCTAAATAAGGTTTTCATAATTAAATTACAAGAAAAATATAATCAACCCTATCAATTAAGCCAAACAACAACACATGTTCATAAATAAGGCAATTTTAGACATTTTTGAAATAAATCCAAAATTAATTATTTGAATCACATTCAAATCATTTTTCAATCAAAATAATCATCCTTAATCATCCCGTGATCAGATTAGAGAAAGAAAAATATGTAAAACATATTTTAAAAATTAATTTCAATTTTTCAAAACCTATTGATCCAAAATCATCAAAACAATGCAATCCCATTGCACTTTCAATTACAATTAATTTTAATGGACACAAGGGGGCTCTGATACCAATGTTGGGTTTTGAAGAATGAATCATATTCATAAATGCAGCGAAAAAATAAAATTTTCAAAATCCGAAATAAAAGATCATACTTGTACCATTAAAATTAATTTATAAAAATCTAAATGTTAGAAATTATACCTTATAATTTCTTATTTGTTCTTCAAATCTTCACGTTGTTGGGTTATAGCAAACCACAAAAATCCACACTATGATGTCTCTAATGATAATCCATGCGAAGAATGAAGAAGAAACTATCAAGAGAAATGATTTGAACAAATTCAAAGTGTCAGCTTTGAAAGTATTATTAAGAGAATTTTGTTGTATCCTAAAAATATTTTTTTACAAAAAACTATTTTCATGTTTATTTTCTACCATTTGATGTATTTTCTATTTGAATCAAAGAAAAGAAAAGATGAAAAGTCAAAAATGGAGAAAAGAGAATTGAATGAATAGTAATTGGCCATAATTGACCTAATTAAGGTCAAAATCTGTCGTTGGCCAATGGGTGGGAGGCAGCAGCTCGCTGGGCCTGCTGTTGGGCAGCCCAGCTAGCCCTCTAGGCAATCTAGCAGCCTACCTAGCCCGCACGGGCACGCACAAGCCTATATGGGCCCATGACCCTCCCCAATGATTTTTCCATTCGATCGCTTCGCAATCCATCTCGAAATAATTCTCTCATATTTTGGATTATATCCAATACCATTTTACTCATTCTCCATATCTTCAATGCGTGTGACCCATTAGGTTCCCGATTATATTGGCCACTTAAATTAATAATTAATTTAAGCAAGTCATGAGTGGTATCTAGCAACACATCATGACCCCCAATTGACCGAAAAATCGTGGTTTGACTATGAACCTTTCCATAGACAATTTTCGTGCAATTATTCCTTTCACCATTCTATACTCCACTTGGTTCAGAGTATTGACATGTGTCAACTCCCACTAGACTGACTACATCACGTCTAGTCCAAGTGATGTTAGTTCTTGTCCTTGAGGCTCATTACTCTATTAGATATGTCATTGAAGACTATCTTTATCACATTTCCACTCCGGCCAGAGATTCTGGAGTAATGACTATGACAAAAGGCCATAGGTATACACTCCTTCTATCAGGAGTGGTAAATCCATTGTTGGTTACCCAAGTACCTTCGAATACCTCAAGTTGTATCCAATCACTACCCTATGAGCAACCTCCCTAAGGCAACAAGGAATATTGTCAAAATACAGAATCAATATTCAAGATATCCTTGAGTACCTCAAATCTAAGGATACTTGCACCATTGCTATGATGAGACTATCATTGACATTTAAATAGATTATCCATATGATTGTCTCATAGTTGGTCATCCAATGTACTTAGCTACACTTAGTAAACATCCACATGTTAACTCTAAACATCACATGTTTATAGATTATGAGATCTACTTCTCGATCCAATCAAGGAGTGTAACATGTGCTAGTCCGTTTGGATTAATAATGTCTCATCTCATTAATCCTATGACTAGGGATAATTTTGATACTAACATAATTATACATGATAAGAATCTCAATATCATGTTCTCATCATGATTTCCTTCATGTTATGTTATGTATCAAGGACTTCATTAATTGATTTAAGATCACTTATCAATTCATATATCAAATGAACATCAAATTAATGAAAAAGCCTTTTATTAATCAAATAAATTTGTACAATAAGTTTTAAAGGTGATTGCCTTTAGAGCACTCCTAATGGAATGGTAGCTATATTAGATTCGCTATATAGCTCACCCTAACTCATCAAGGGTCGTTGTCGATGCACTCTATTAACCCTGGCACTATGACCTAGGGAATTCATCACCACTATATCATAATCTAACGTCTCAGTCTCTAAATATTCACCAAGCAATGGTGTAGTGCATATGTAAGAGTGTGTAGAACCCGATTATTTATTAAAGTATAAACATTTGAACCAAGTAAAGAAAATTTATTGACGATAACATCTGAAGCATATCACTCCTTTAATGCTCCCATAGCATATACTTTAATAGGTGTGGTGTGGCTATCCTTTAGTCTATTTGCAGTCTCTGATCCAACTTGCACTAATCCAATCAGACCTCCCCTAATTAGACCTTTGCCTTGACCTCTAACAGGTACTGATCCTTGCATCGATATCGGTCTCACCCCTATAGGCTTTGTACTTTGATCTTGGTATGGTCTATCCCTCCTGAAATGGTATATTGCCCTATAAATGAAACAAGTTCTAGATGTCAGCCAACACTTATAAGCTGCACCCTGCTGAAGGAAAGATATCTTATTATGGATCTAAGCTACTTTCTTCAACTCTATAACAAATGCCTCCATCACAACCTTATCAGTTTTTACTAAACTAATGAAGTCTTTAATCTGAGATCCTATGACTCTTGCTCTAATAGGTGGTCAAAGTCCCTTCTCAAATCTCCTACACATGTCAATCTCATCACTAATGACACCCTCTGCATATTTACAAAGGCAGGTGTACTCCTTCTTATGCTTGATCACAGACATATCACTTTGTAAGAGATCGAGAAACTCCTGCCTCTTCTGATTAGTATAGACCATGGGAATATATTTCTCTTTGAACTACTCTAAAATGAATTTCAATGAAAGTGGGTCAGGTATCTAAGGGCATTGCAGTATCATCTTCCACTAGTCGTAAGCCCCTTTCTACAATAGAGACTCCACATACTTATATCGCAATAGAGACGTGCAATCTATCTGCTGAAAAACTCTCTCTACCCTCTCTAGCTTATATTCTATAGCTGTCAAGTCATCCTCCTTATAGCCATAAAAATCTAGAGCTCCCACATTTCAGAGCCTTTCAATCCTTAGCTTTGCAGTGGCCAGCCAGACAGAATCCCATCAAATCTCTGTCATATCCTCTAGTAGCTCTTTTCTAGCTAAACCCAAAACTGAGACACATCTATCATATCTAAAAGATCTATCAGATCTACCAGTAGATGCATTACCTCTTGTTGTCCTTTATCGGTAGGAAGGGTCTGATGCATCTATGTTGAGCCACTCATAAGTATCTGGTGTCTCTTTTCTAACCTGTAGCAATGGCTCATATTCCTCAGGAGTCTCTTCTCTGACTCTTCGCAACTGGAATCTACCACCTTATAAAATGAAACAGTGGACCACATTAAGTAGCAGCATCATTTTAATTTATGTATTCAAAACATGTTTCAAAAACCAATACATGAGCACGCAATCCTAATTCCACCCCTGACTATTCTAGAACAGCCTAAATCTTGCTCTGATACTAATAAAATTTTAATACCCATTACCCTCCTATATACTCTACCGTATACCAATTGGGTAAGAAATGCTACAAAAAAATTTTAGAATTATTACCAAAACATATATATAACAATAATTAATGTTATAAAAATAAATTAACAAAATGTATACATAACAAAAAGAAGATAATATATTTACACACACTCCCTATTATCATTCCAGTTAAATTTCTACATGTCACAACCAAAAACTTTGAAAAGTTTAATATTCATCAAAACATATCAAAATAATTAAAATACAAGCAAAAGTGTCCATCCCTTTTAGGTGGTTCCCTTTACTATTACTTAGCTCCATTTGATGGAGCTCATTAGTTAGTGATCTTCTGATATCTACGCGAGATAAAACAACTCTAGTGTCGAGTTATAAACTCAGTAATGCTAAAACTTATAATAATAATCATAATAAAAAATAATATTGTTTAACACCATAAATACTTTTCTATAGATAATTTATTATTTTGTTTAAAAAAGATAGCCATAAATAATATTTTTATTTTTATTATTCATTTGATAACAATAAAAAAAACTCTTTATTAACTCGGGGAAGTGTTTCTAAAAATAATTCTTTATTAACTCGTGGGAGTGTTTCATCAATTTGTCAATCAAATAAAAAATCAAAATACTATTTATATTAATGTTCTCAAAATAACTTGCATAACATCACATCTATATACAAATAAAATTTTTATATTATGCTAACATATTACAATACCATAAATTTTCCCATATGGAATTAAGAGGTTTCATTAATATAATGTTAATCATTTGATCTACATATATGTATAAAACTTAGGTACATAAATCATGTGGCCCACAGATATTCATATGATCAATAATATTATGATCCACATAAATTCATTGGATTAAAAATAATTTATATGATCCAAAAATAATTATCCTATTGGGATATCAACAATACCTTAGTTCAGCGTCTAGGCTAATATGATGGCTAAATTCATAATTTTGATATTTTAAAATTATTCATAATTCTCAAAATATCTTCATAATTCTCTTTTTATAGCATAAAATATATTTCATGCCAACTCACATAAATAAATATATGGAACTTTTGAATTTTATCTTATATTTACCAAGAAAATTCTTGCAATAATAAAATCAAATTAAATCCACTTATGTCATAAACATGTTTAATATTTTACTTTAATTAATTAATTATATACATATATATATATATATATATATATATACCGATCATTTTCCACTCTCTTGTATATAAAAATTTTCGATTGATGTTATTTCTTATTATGCGCATTCAATGTGTAATCTAAAACTCCTGTCATTCGATACACTTCTCGATGCAACCAAAAATTTATAATATTTTTTTCTTCCACTATAATTACTTTTTCTCGATTTATTTTCATTTTCCCTCTAATTTCCATTTTACAAAAAAAAATTCTCATAAATTCAATAAATACTTTAAAAATTCCAAAATAATTCCTATAATCACTATAACCTTTTTTTTATTTTATATCTCAAATTCTACCAAAATAATATTTAATTATTACCAATAAAGTTTTTTCAATAATTTGATAAAAAATCTAAAATTTCACTAAAAAATCTATTAAGTGATTCTTCCATTACAAAAATTATTTTCTACTTCCAAGTACTCTGATTAACTCTATTCTTATCATTTTAAGACATAAATCCTCCAAAATAATTTATCAAAAGTTCAGTCATAATTATGAAAATTCCCAAAACAATTCCACAAAATTCATAAAAATTAACTTCATCAATGTTTCACCACATCTATTATCCTCAAGCCTTATTAAACTCATTTTCTATTTTTATCTAATTTTTTCTAATATTCCTACCAAACCCTAACTCTCCATATTTCCAAACTACACAAAATGTACAAAAATCTTAAAATCAAACCAAGACAATCACTTTAATCAACTCAAATCCATAAAATTTATGGGAAATTAAGGAATCTCACCTCTAAAAATTTAGAGAATTTCGACCAAGCGTAATTTTCTACCAAAATTATTTCCTTTACCTTCCAATTAATTTTTCTTATTCCAAAGGCTTGATTAATTTAAATCTTGTGAATTTGAGGTGAAAGAAAAGCTTAAACAAGCTCTCATGGTGGACGGCTAAAGGAGGAAGAAGAAGAGAGATTTTTTTTTGTTTTGGTAAATAATTCTAGAGAATAATGGAAAATTACTATTTATACCCTAATTAGATTTAATTAATCATAATTAAATCTTAATCCCACAGCTTGGCTATTAGAAAATTTAATTAGACACTAATCTTAACAAGTGGCCCAGCCGTCTCTTAATTAACTTCGACTTAATTATATTTCCACCAATCATAATTTTTCTTCAAATTATAATTCAAGATTTAATTTAATTCTCCAAAATTCAATCTCCAAATAACTTAATTCCAATAAATTAAATGTACCAAAAATTATAACATAACTTTCTCCTTGAAATAGTCTCTTCAATTTTGCGAAACGACATCCGATCTAAAAATTGTATTTTTATGGTATAATCATTTTTCTTTTTTTGGTTTGTAAAAATTCATCCAAAATCCAATCTTTTAATTATAAATTTTAAAAATCTTAGAATTCAATGTGATCATGAATGAATATCCATAGATATAACTTTCACAAATCATAACTTTTAACTCAAAATCTCACCATATAACCTCATCTATGGGCTTAAAATATTATTCTCTACATTTTGGTATACTTAACACAACAATTCATCAATTCAATTTAATCATATTAAACATCTTATTATCATATTAAAGTAAATTTTTCACACTCGTATGTCTGTATTTAGACTCTGAATAGTACATGATTATATTGTGGTACATATGACCACAATATGCGTATATAGTTAAGGTCTAGATCACGGATGTGAAAAAATATGTCCAATAATGCTTACTGTAGTGATCAAAAAATAAAACATAATATAAAGAACCATCAACATAAGTAACACTAGCAAGTCATTACACATCACAATAAATCAATTCTAGAGGTTATTTACTGTTATAAGAAGTAGGAAAAAGATTTTTATTGCTTTTGCTAACAAAACAAGAATACCATAAGTTTGGAAATTTTAAATCACTAGCTATTTTATTCTAAATAAGAGTCTTTTTAACAATAGATTGAGTAATATGACCAAGCTAATCATGCTAGGTTTCTAAGGATGCAAAGTGAACTTGAGAAGAAGTCCAAGTGGTGGTAGGTATGATAGTGCAAAGCCTGTCCTTATTCCAAGCTAGTGCCAAGATGTGTTTCATCCCCAAATCCTTCACAATAAAACAATCAGTGAAAAATTCCACAAAAAGTCAAAAACCATATTATTTTTGGATAGTGTATTAAAAAGCATAAGACAATTAGTGAAAGCGCATCTACTAATTGCTCGTGCATATTTTTGTTATTTGTGCTTTTTGAAACTTTTGCTTGTTCTATTGGCATTACTGCAGTCTCTTAGTGATAGAAAAGGATTAATCAGTTTGGTAATTCCTCAGCTCCTCTTAATTCATTCACTATAAGAAAATCAAGATTTACCAATGGAATTTTTCTGTTGGTTTTGGTAAATTTACCAATAGATTATCAACCATAGAAACTTTTTCCGTTGGTAATTTACCAACGGATATTTTTTATTGTTAAATTAAATCCATTGGTAAAAATGGATTAGTTTTTTGGTAAATATCTATTGATAATCAATTGGTAAATTGCCAACGTATTATTTTTCGTTGGTAAATTGCCAACGGATTATATCTGTTGATAAATTACCAATGGATAGATTTCTGTCAATAATAGGCCAATAGAATAACTCCATTGGTAAATTACCAATGAAAAATAATCCATTGGTAATTCCATTACCTATTGGAATTTTTTAATTATAATTATTTAAAAAAATTGATTTGAGCAACATGCTAATTAAAGCATTAAACATAACACATAATTAAGAATTTATTTGAGTAGCCTTCTAGATAAAGCATTAAATATAACACATATTAAGTAGAATTTATCAAAAGTGAAATATTAAATATTAAACATAACATATTTTAAGTAGTATTTATCAAATGTAAAACAACATGAATCATACATTAAACATAATGTATATTAATAAAGTTCAAAGATAATATTTAATTAGTATCATATTGATCTATTCCTAGTCAATATCCTCAATATCTTCATCATCATTTGTAATATTTGATAATTTAAAATACCGAGTCGCACGTGTCACGAAATTGGCGTGTTGAACCGATTGGAGTTTAAATTCAAATTTTTGATCGAATTAATCAAGTAATGACTAAATTATGTGATATATACCTAATTAAGTGACTATAAAGCTTAAAGAAGTTGATTTACGGTAAAGGACTAAATTGCAAAATTTGATAAGTTTTGGGGTCAAATTGCAATTTACCAAAATTTGGAGTATTAATGAGATTATTTGCTAATTAACATAAGAGATTGGACATTATAATTTTTGGGTTGGCCGACCATAGCATTTAAGGAAGAGGATTAACATAAGAGATTGGACATCACGATTGTGAATGCGTTTGGCACGATTCATTCCAATAGTGTTCATGGCTTTGAATTACAGGTGTAAACTAATTCACGGGCATGAATTAGTAGTCACGGCCATGAATGCTCTATTTTTAAATAAATTATGAATATAATTATTTACTGATGTATCTAGTATGTATGAGCATAATGATATGTTTGCAAAACAAGAAAATTGAGATGTTGATACATGAGAATATTGTTGTGTAGAAATTTAAGAATGATGATGATGATATGTATATTATGAAAATGATGAAAAGGATGTAAATTAAAATTAAGTAAAGATATATGATTAATGTGAAAATACGAACATGTCCATTACTCTACCTACGGACTAGAAACAGGATAGATGACATGTCATTATGGGGGTGAATGGTACCATACTATATGAGATGTTCCTCGATCAATGTGGCTTAATCTCTAGGAGCGTCATTGATTGGAGATTCCCGGTCAATATGGCTTAAGCTATGGGAGCGCCATTGACTTGAGAAGCTTTGTTGAGCACATATAAATTGAAAACAAGGTAGCTTAAGTTCGGAGAGCGCCCTTGGTCCGGTTATTCATCTATGATGAAATAATACTCAATCAATGTGACTTAAGCTCTGGGAGCGCCATTGATATGAGAAGCTTTGTTGATCCAGATAGTGGACAGAGTGACTATAGCTCTGGGAGTGTTCCTGATCCATAACTCGTATCCAGTCAGTCCAAATTTAGAGTGATGTGGGGAAGATAATGAAGATAAGTTGGAAAATAAGAAAAGAAAAATGATGATGATATGAGGTTGAGATATAATACTAAAGAGATTAAAAGAGTAACTTACCATCAAAGATAAATGAAAATTACATTGTATATGTGAGCATGATATTTATACTTGTATGAAATAGGGACATGTTGATAGGAATACCATGCAAAGATTTTAATGTATAAAATGATACATGTTAATGCTTGTTGCATGATATAGTATATTTTCTTATTTATATGCACCACTAAGCTTAGAGCTTAGCGTGGGAGTTCCTTCCGCGCAGATATAGAAAGGTAGCTGAAGGGGTAGATAAAGCAAGCGATGATTCTATTCAAATTAAAGCAGCCAATCTCAAAATAGTGGGTTACACACTTTTGAACTATTGTATTTTTCTTTCCGCGTTATATATATACTTATAAGTTTGTAAATTTGTTTTCAAAGTTTGTTAAGTAGTAAATTGATAATTATAATACTATCTCATGTAAATAAAATGTACATTATTTATTGTATAAAAAAATGTATGGCTCTATTGCAAGTATAAAAGAAAATAACAATTTAAAGAAGTAAAGAAGGCAGGCAGTCGCGCCCCCGCATCTGGGCATGTGCGGTTTGGGTGGGGGTGCTACATCATTAGTAGGGTAAGGATCAGTAAATGCAAATATAGGTGCAACACCTCTCAAAAGTCTTTCTACCATCTTCTTTTGCTTATTCTTCCCCTGTCTTTGTCACATCTATCACTCCATCTTTTCCTCCCTCTGCCTCCATTTGATATTTCAATGAAGTATCAAATGCAAAATCCTTAAGTTCATAGAATAGTAAGAAAGATTCAAATTAAATAAATAAAATTAACTATTTACTTATTATTCATTTAGTAGAAAATTCTATTTGTAAAAAAATGCTCTATGATTTACATATATATACAAGCATGAAACCCTAGTTTTGCGTCGAGATTAATGATGTACAATTATAAATACTAATTAGTTCATTAATTAAGTATACATAATACATATTAAAACTGAAATTTCTTGAAAATATGTGCATAAATTTGCATGATTTAAAGTATGAACTAAGTAAAATGAAGGGGAAGTCAAAGATATATTGATAATATAATTTCCATAAAGAAAAAGTTAAATTCAATTACATAATCTCAATCTGAACAATTGTAAAAGAGCAAACCATGTAGATACCTTGGAATTAGACACAAGTCCATTAGCATTTAAATCCAAAGACTAATTTCTGAAATGGTCCATTAGCTTATTTAAACACAAGTCCAACATTCAAATGACATAACTTGAGTTCTATTACATAAAGCAACTACTTACATTTTCTTGGAAGCGTAAAAGTTGAAAGGTCAAAAACAAAAACAATACTTCTTTGCTAGTAAAAATGTATGCAGTGCTTAAAGAGAGCTTGAACTTAAAATATAATAACTGCATCTTATTTGGTTACACTAACTATTAATCCATTAAATGAAGCTATAAAAGAACACATAGGAGATAAAAACTCATACAAAGGAAAAACATACAAAGCATAAAACCTATGACAACTATCAAATAATAGTAACTCATACCAATAACAACCATCAAATAAACTAACTATTAATACATTAAATAAATTTTCTAATGAATCTAACATACCTAATTAGAGTTCCAACTCCACAGTTTCTATTAAATGGCAGTATAAAAAATAAGGTATATGATAATGGCAAGCAAAAAAAAAGGGTTAAGTTGTAAGGGAAAAGGACCTTATGATTGAATGAAGAGGAACTTGACTAATTATAAGCAATGTTGACCTGTCCTTCCCATATTCCCTTAATGCAATTATATATCTTCAAAAGCCCAAAAATGTATGAGAATGGTAACATTAATTATGTGTTTCATTTATATAAAATAATTGGAATTGAATATTTTTAATTCAATATAAATAAATCCAAAAGTGATAAAATATGATATTATCCTATTAATATTAAATTTTTTAAATTAACTGACAAATCCTCAGTTTATAGGAAAGCATATATACGAAAATTTATTTCACTTTGAATATACATATAAAAGTTCAATTAATATATTAGAGAGAATAATATACTTAAAAAAAAAGTTTTGATACCATGGTAGTGTAGATGCAACATAATATAAATGATAAAAAGAAAATAATTTAATGTTTCATACATGAACCACAATTAAAACCACAAAAAATGCAGTGCCATATAAGTCATGACAACCAAAAGTTAGGGCAAAATGCATAGTTCATTGGATTTTCTAATGGATGCTGGGGCAAAATCAAAGAGGTAAATAGAACTGGTCTTCCTCTCTAACACTGTCATTATTATGGTTATCAAGTTATCATAAGGATCTAAAATGAGAACTAACACTTACAAACTAAGCTAGCCCTTTTTGATGAATTCAAAATATGAAGCCGAAAAACAACAAATTAAGTTACAGAAATAAACTAGATTTTAATTAATTGAGTTAAGGTTTAACTGATTAAATTAGAGTATAACCAGAAACAAGAAATAAAAGAGCAAGAAACAAATATTAGCAATGAAAGAATTGATTAGAGAATTTGTATAAAAGCAACTATTCTTGAGATTGCTTAAGGTTTAAGAGAGTTACCAACAGCACCACCAACAGTGCCCCCCACAGCACCACCAACAGCGCCCCTCACAACAACATCAGTAGTAACACGAGCCAAGCAACTATCTCTTGCCATTCCAATTATATATGTCTATGTTTCTCTTACAGAGAATGTAAATCAGTAAAATCAAAATCTGCAAGTTAAGAACACATTAGCAGATTGCACAACAGATTGAATGTAGTTGATACAAATGCATCAAAAATGGTTAGAATCATAGGAAATTAAGATCAGCTGAAATTAAAATTGATAGAAAGCAATCAAGCTATAATATTAACTATAGAACATTATAGCCATCATCTGACTCTGGAAAATATGTCAATCCGTAAAATATTAAAAATAAAAATAAAGCAGAAATTATATCTCTAACACATAAAACTATTGCACAACAGTCAACTTGTATGCAATTTAGTAGGAATTATTTCACAAACCAAGAATATGCAAGACACAAACAACTTCATCTAACCATTAACAAGGAAACAAATCAGTATAGAAACTTTAGAAGTTCAAGGGAGAGAGAGAGAGATAGAGGAAAAAAAACATCCAAGTGAGTTAATTCTAGTCTCTTATTTGAAAAAATACACAATGCTTAGATACAATAAAATCTTTGCCTGTAGAAATTACAACCTAATAACCCATGAATATTACAAAATTTTGAGAGGTGAATACCATATGGTAGGCAAATTCAAACTGCAATAAGGTTCTACCTTTTCCGCTTATAGTAATTAGTGACTGGAATAATCACTCAAATGTTATCAAACCCAAAGTTAGATCTTTGGCTGAGGATGCACAATGAGGTAAATAAGTCCTTCATGATAGAACGACAGAGCTTTGGATAAAAGAATAAGAACAAATGCAGAAAAGACACAGGTAATGAAACTATACAAATAGGGTCCATGGCAACTAACAGGAATACTTAAATTTATTATCTATTATCAATTATCGCTGCTAAATTATAAAATTTACTGAAAGAATGCAGAAAATTAAACATGTCCATGCTTGAAATCTATTATCCCAGCAAAAATAGTAAAATTTCACAATTTTCAGCACTCAGGGAAAGTGGGGTTTAAGGAAATAATTTCATAGCCAATCAACCAGATCAAGAAACATATTTTCTAAGAAGAAATGAAGAATCTATTATATTTTCTCGGTAAACAAGCAAATGAAAGAAAAGGATAATTTGATCAGACGAAAGAAAACAAATTAAAGAAAATGAAGAAAAATGAGAAAAAAATTACGTGAAAGACTGAAAGGAAAACCATCAGGCTAATAATGACACAATGAGTGAAAAATGGAAGTGGATATGAGCCGGTAGTGCGACGACAGCAAAGGAGGAATGTTAGGTTTAACTCCTAGATAGGAATCATGCCTCTTGAGTTACAAAGAGGATGAATAGGTTTAGCCTAATGGCGTCATAGTGGAAGGAAAACAGTGGTGGTCCCATGGATGTACCAGTGGCAGTAGAGGATAATTGTCGGTGATCACTGATGCGGTTGTAGTTAAGGAGAGCTAAGGTTGAGAGAGAATCAAATTTTTTATTTACACACAGAGAGAGAGGGGTAAGGGTAACAGAGTTTAGGTTTTGTTATTTATTGATATTTCACATATAATACCATGTGGTTTTGGAGGGTCATGATTAAAGTTGGACTCGAGCCTTGTTTGTATTGGGCTTGTAAATGTTTTTAAGCACTAATCAAACTTTGGCAATGGAATATGGACATAAATTGGATTTTAATTAATTCAATTAACATATAACTAATTAAATTAGAGTTCAATCGATAAATTCAGTTTAAATTGAATTTTGATTTATTAAATTGAATTTAGTTGATTAATTTGATTTAACTTAAATTTACTAATTAAACTTAAATTGATTAAATTGAGCATTATTTGAACTTCAATTGATTAAATTAAAGTTCAATTAATTAATTAAACTTAAATTAATTTAAATCATTTTTAAATTGAAATTTAATTAACTAAATTGAGATTCAACAAACAAATTTGATTAAATTGATTCAAATTGGGGTTTAATTGGTTACTTAAATTTTAATTGATTAAATTGAACTTTAATTGGGGATTCATTGACCAAATTGATTCAAATTGGAGTTCAATTGATTAATTAAATTTCAATTCAATAAATTGAGATTCATTGATTAAATTAGGGCTCAATAGATTAAATAATTATTAAATTTATTAATTAAATTTAAATTCATTAATTTGAGCATAACTTGAACTTTAATTGATTATATTAGAGTTCAATTGATTAATTTAATTTACATTGATAAAAAAAACGTTCTTAAATTGAATCTCAATTATTTAAAATTTATACTAAATTGAAATAATTTAATTAAATTGACTTAAATTGGAGTATAATTAATTAATTTAGGAATTAACTGATTAATTGAACTTAAGTATATTAAATTAAGCTTAAATTGATACTCAATTAATTAAATGAATTTAATTAAACTTTAATTGATTAAATTATGGTTTAAATGATGAATTTGATTCAATCGATTAAATTAGAGTTCAATTTCTTAATTAAACTTAAATTGATTAAATTGAGCATAAATTCAACTTCAATTGATTATATTAGAGTTCAATTGAACTTCAATTGATTAATAATTTAAACATTAATTGATTTAATTGAGATTCAACTAAATAATTTGATTAAAATGAATTAATTTGGGATTTAATTGATTAATTAAGGAGAAAGTTGATCAATTGAAATTAAATTGATTAAATTGAGCTTGAATTATGGTTCAATTGATTATTTAAAATTAAAGTGATCTTAAATTTATTAAATAAGAGTTTAATTAATTAATTTGATTTAATTGACACAAATTTGAGTTCAATTGATTAAATTATGATGAAATTTATTATCTGAATATAAATAGATCAAATTGAGCATAAATTGTAACATCCTTGACCTTTCCCACATGCATTTCATTGAACATAAGTATCTTGCATACAATTCAATTGAACACGTGCATTTCATACGTATTTTCGTAGGAACAAGTTTATGACACGCACTAGATACGTGTCCTAGTATTTGGCACTTGTATCGAGTCGCACGTGTGTAATTATAAACTAAATGAGGATGAAAAAGTATTAGAAATGAATTGAATAAGGTGACTAAATTAAAGTAAGCAAAATGACTAGATTAAGATTAGTAAACATTTACATTGTTAATTTAGTTAAATCGGGTCAAATGATTAAGTTGCATTACTGTGTGAATTAATGGAATTACATATATATATATATATATATATATATATATATATATATATATATATATATATATATATATATATATATATATATATATATATATATATATATAATAATATAAAATAAAATGAAAATGAAACAAAAGAGAAATAGAAGAGAAGAAAAAAGAGAAATGAGAAGAGAAAAAGAGAAGAGAAAAAGGGAAAAAGAGAAAAAGAGAAAAGGACAAAAAACAAGTTGGCTTTATCTTCACCTTTCTTCCCCATTTTGCCTTCTTCTCCAGCCCGACTTCTTCTTCAATTTCCTCCATTTTAGACTTCAATTCATCTTTTTTTCACTTAGTGTTTAAAGCTAATTGATCCCTTGCAAGGTTGTTCTTGGTAAGTAGTCAATTCTTATTGTTATAGGGTTGATTTGAGTTCCTTAGGTTCATTAATAAGCATTGCTTTGCAAACCAATTTTGATGTTAATAGAAATTGATTCTGGAAAAGTGTAAAACACAAAAGGTGTTCCTTTATGTCTTAGATATTTGTATATATAAACATTTTTGCAAGATGTTATGTATAGGAAGAGATATCCTCTCTTTACTGAAACCGGTCAGGGTGTGAACCCTAACCAAGTTAGCTAATGTGTTCTTTGATTTAGGATATGTTAAAGTCATTATGTGAAGTATCTCAAAAAAAACAAGTTGTAGATATATGGGTTTTGTATCTGTATACCAAATTTTCGGTCCATAGGTCTTGTAAATCTTGAGTTATGGGGAATGGAACCATGACTGGGCCATAGTTTGAACTGCCTACTGAGTGCCCTTAGCAGATCTAGAAAATTGTTTAGCTAATTTGAGCTCGTTATAGCTAGATTCTGTATATTCTCAAAGCACAACAGTTCTAGTATATGTCTTAGCTAAATTTTGGAACTAATTTCCGCTTAATTGGTTATGTATAGACTAAGTTATGGCCTTTGGAAGTCATACTGGTTCGGAAGCCAATTCTATTCTGGATCAGTAAATATTTTTTTTATATTTTGAAGACCTTAGAGACATAATTGATAACATTTGTAAACATGCCAAATGTTCCATATAAACCCATATAAGTTTATGTAAAGTTTCATTAAAATAGGACTTATATATTATAAGTTATGATGAACCTAAATGAGTACCCTGAAACTGCCTAATGGCAGAAAACAAGGTAGAAAACAGAACACACTTAGAAATTCCACAAAATATTGTACAATGATCCATTTGGTCTGAAATTGTAATATGTTTTATATTTATATGTTAGTTTTAATTATAAACAATAATAAGATTAATTGGTCAAGTATAGAAAACGTTATAGGCTAAACAGTCCCATAAGGTCACACGGCTTTATAGGAAAAATCTTAACTATTGATATGAACAATGCATATTAATTTGTTTAAGCCACATTAAGTCTCCCTAAACATGAGTTAATCGATTATGTTTTTATATTAGGCTCACAACATATTGGAGACCCATAAAGAGCGGATAGACAATAAGTTAGGGGTCGAAATCAAAGGAGAACGATGAGTATGATTATCGATTGAATTCTTTAGTGCAAATGAATGTTGCTTGCTATGGGATTTATATGATTGTCATGATTGGTCATTGAAAATTTAAAGATGGATAATTGGTGACCTTGTGGTACATATAAATGGTATACTTGTGGTATATTTGAAGTATATGTTTGACATATGTGATATATATACATGGTATATGTATAGTATATGCAAGGTATACGTGTGGCATATGAGGTTTATATGTGGTTTATGTATATTATATGTTATAAGATACAATGGTTGATGAATGCTTAAATACAAGTGCATATGTATATGTACTAAAAAGGCATTGTGACTAGTTAATTGATATTGTAAAGCAAAAGAAGAGACCTATGGCCCAACAAATGTGCAAATGAAACAAATGATCAAGCTAGCTAGCAAATGCAAATGCAAATGTTCACATGGAAAATATTCACATGGAAACCTGGGGCAATGTCTGTTTAACTTGGTCACAACAAAATGAAATAAGCAAAGCATTTGCATACATAAAGAGTAATGATTATATGTTTCAACTTTATTGATACTTATATGATACTGATGAATGGAATGAAATACATGGTATATATTGGATTTGTGATTTATTATTATGAGTTGTTTGGTACTTTAGAGCTCATTGGATGGGTATTCTCATTGAGCTGCAACTCATCAATTTGCATCATTTTTCAGGTAAAGAAAAGTGATAGCTCATTTTGAGTAGTGTATAGAAGACATAGAGCACAGGTCATTGGCCGAGCCTCATCATTCTCTCTCATTGCATTCCACACAAGCATGAAAACATGTCATCTGTATTTTGGACTTATATGCTTGAATATGTATTATCACTCTAGATTAGTTTTGAAATGTATAAATGGAAACAACCCGTAATCCATTGGATATGAAGTTTATATTTTAATATATGTGATATATCGTATTGTGGTTTTTAATGTTGACTTGAAAAGTCATTGAGTGATATTACAGGATATGAGACTTGCAAAGTCATTGAATGGAATTACATGATATAAGACTTGTAAAGTCATTAGTTGATTTTACAGGATATGATATGAAAACAAATTTACTACCACTGTTATCAGGGTATTTTCTCTTTCCAACATGCAGTATGTGATTATTTGATACAGAAATAGGTTATACTTAAATGCATATGATGTGGTGTTACATAAATTGAACTTCAATTGACTAAATTGGTGCTCAATTTATTAAATAATTCTTACATTGAACAACATGTTGAACCTTGAGGGGTATTTTTGTCATGTTGATGATAACAAATAAAATAGCAATATTGTATTTAGCATACTTGTTTTCTAAGTCTATTGAACAAGGTATGAAATATGTTAGCAATAATGGAGAATAGAAGATTAATCTTCTAAAGATAAAAATTGAAGAAGTTGCATGTTCACGCCCGTAGCCCTATGTGTCACGCCAGTGATGAAGCTAACCCCCAACAAACCAACATTTAAAGTTCACGGCCATAAAGGAAGATAACAACCATGAATGAACTTTTCAGTCACACCCGTGAAAGAAATTTCAAGCCCGTGAAAGAAATTTCACGCCCGTGAACAATCATGACAAATTCTTTTAGAGAGTTTCACGACCAAAGTCACCACTTGGACCACGGCTTGGAAGGTTATCACGTCCGTGAATATATATATATGTCACGCCCGTGAATAAACATTTCCAAAACCTTCCAGAATGTTTCACGGCCAAGGTCACCACTTAAGTCACAACTTGGAAGAATAGTCACGACCGTGAACGATGAAAGAGAAAAATGTCAGGTGCGATTATTAGGGTTGGTGCAATGGCGAGTTTTATAATAAATGCACTCTAACGGCTATAATTTTCTATGGAAGTATAAATGAAAGTCATTTATGCATCCAAGAGAACAAGAGAACAAGATAGTGAACAAGGAGAACAAAAGAACAAATGAATTGAAAATATTTTGAATCAAAACCTTGTTGTAAGTTATTTTGTGCATTTGATATTTATTCTCTGTAAAAAGTCATTTTGCTCATCATTTATTGAGCAATAAAGATTTGTAAGTGTGTCTCTCTGTAATCATTTACTCAAGTGAGTTTTGAGTATTTTTGGGTTAAGAGTAGAACATTTGTAAGGGTTAGTTGTGTGAGCCTGTAAAACACAAGATAAAGGTTGTTTGTGTGAACCTGTAAAACACAAGGTAAAAGTTATTTGTGTGAGCCTGTAAAATACAAGGAATTGGTTATTGTGTGAGCCATCAAAACACAAGGGATTTCTGGGTTAGGTGTGATCCATTGTGAGAAACACCATAGTTGGGAGTGAGCTTGTAAAACTCCATTGTAACACTTAGTGTGTTAGTGAAACTCCCAATTGCGATTGGGGAGAGGAGTAGGGTTTGTTAACACCCAAACCTCTATAAAACTCCTTATGTCAAATTTCTCTATCTCTCCTAAACTTATCTTTTTATTTCCGCACTTTAAAGTTAAATTTTTAAACTCCAATTCAACCCCCCCTTCTTGGCTCAATATCTGGGCAACAATTGATATCAGAGCTTTGTCTAGCATCGAAGCCTAAAAAACACTAGTAAAGATCAAGATATGGTCAGTGAAGGATTCCAAAGTCTCAAGCCTTACTTCGATGGAGCAAATTATGCTCATTGGATGTTTCGGATGGAGACGTACCTGGATAGTGAAGGAATTGAAGTCTGGGATAGTGTTTGAAAAGAATGGACACCACCAACCAAAAGAGAAACTGATGGTGAAGAAGAAATCTTATCAAGAAATGATTGGACAGAGCCTTAAAGAAGAGCAAATTTCAAAAATAAGAAAGCAATGAAAATCCTTTTAAGCTCATTATCCATTGAAGAATGTGAAAGAATACAACACAGACCAACAGCCTACAGCATGTGGAAGACATTGGAAAATTATCATGAAGGAACTGAGCAAGTCAAATCCAAGAAGATTCAACTTCTTACTTCAGAATATGAGCTCTTCAAGATGAAATCCAATGAGTCAATCACTGACATGACCAACCGTCTTCTAGCCATCATAAATGGAATGAGGAAACTTGAGAAGCATCTGAGCTTAGAAGATGTAAATAAAAAAAATCCTGAGAAGTCTTCCTCTTTAAAATTACGGTTCAAGAGTTGCTGGTATAGAAGAAGCAAATGAACACATGAGCATCATGAATACTGATGTGCTTATTGGCAAACTTCACACACATGAAATGGCAATGAAAAGAGATATAAAGCTTGAAGCAGAGCCAGAAAAGAGATATTGGCAAACTTTACACACATCAAAACCTTGTTGTAAGCCATTTTGTGCATTTGATATTTATTCTCTGTAAAAAGTCTTTTTGCTCATCATTTATTGAGCAATAAAGATTTGTAAGTGTGTCTTTCTATAATCATTTACTCAATTGAGTTTTTGGTATTTCTGGGTTAAGAGTAGAACACTTGTAAGGGTTAGTTGTGTGAGCCTCTAAAACACAAAGAAAGGTTGTTTGTGTGAGCCTGTAAAACACAAGATAAAAGTTGTTTGTGTGAGGCTGTAAAACACAAGGTAAAAGTTGTTTGTGTGAGCCTGTAAAACACAAGGAATTAGTTATTGTGTGAGCCACCAAAACACAAGGGATTTCTGGGTTAGGTGTGAGCTATTATGAGAAACACCATAGTTGGGAAATTGTAACATTTAGTGTGTTAGTGAAACTCTCAATTGTGATTGGGGAAATGAGTAGGATTTGTTAACACCCGAATCTCTATAAAAATCCTTGTGTCAAATTTCTTTATCCTTTCTAAACTTAACTTTTTATTTCCGCACTTTAAAGTTAAATTTTTAAACTCCAATTCAACCTCCCTTCTTGGCTCAATATCTAGACAACACAACAATTAATTAAATGTATATTCAACTAAATAATTTGATTAAATTCGCGTAAATTGTGGTTTAATTGATTGATTTAGGGATTAATTGGTTAATTAAATTTAAATTAATTAAATTAAACTTAAATTGGGGTTCAATTGATCAAATTGACTCAAATCGGGGTTCAATTGATTCATTGAACTTAAATCGAATTTCAATCAAGCTGGGCTTTCAAGATGAGGAATGTTTTGAAGACTTAAATTGATTAAGTTGAACATAAATTCAATTGATTAAATTAGAATTTAATTAACTAATTGAATTTAAATATATTAAATTGATATTTAACTGAATAATTTGATTAAATTAGCTTAATTTGGGGCTTAAATAATTAATTTAAGGTTAATTAATTAATTAAACTTAATTAATTAAATTTAGCTTAAATTGAGCTTAAATTAAGGTTACTCAAAATGAGATTCAATTAATTAATTAAACTAATTTGATTAAATTGAGATTGAATTGAGATTGAATTGATTAATTTGATTAAACCAATTTTAATTGGACTTCAACTAATTAAATTAGAGATAAATTATGAATAAATTGATTAAATTGGAATTTAATTGATTGAATTTGAATTTAATTGACTGAATTGACTCAAATTAGAATTCAATTGATTAATTCAACTTTAATTGAACTTTAAATTATTAAACTGGAGTTCAGTTGATTAATTAAATATAAATTGATGAAATCATTCTTATATTGAACTCAATTGAATAAATTAAGATTCAACTGAATAATTTGATTAAATTTAATTAAATTGAAATTTAATTGATTAAATTTATCTTAATTTGAACAAATTATGGTTCAACTTATTAATTAAACATAATTTATTAAATTGAACATAACTTGAATTTCAATTAATTGAATTGATAAATTAACCTTAAATTGATTAAAATATTCTTAAATTGAATCTCATTAAATTCAAATTCAATTAAATAATTTGATTAAATTGGCTAAAATTAGAGTTCAAATAATTAATTTACTTAAATTAAGGCTGAATTGATTTATTTAATAAAACTAATTTTAATTGTATTTATATTTATTAAATTAGGAATCAATTAATTAAATTGACATTTAATTGACTAAATTTATTCAAATTATAATTTAATTTTTTAAATTTATTTAAATTGATTGACCAATAATTAATTAATTTCAACTCAAGTTATATAGTCATTAATACCAATGGTTTCTGTTCTGTTGGCAAATGTCAACGAAATATGTTTGTTGATATTTACCAACGGGCTGTTTTCGATTGGCATTTATGAATGTGCTAACGAAATGTTTCGGTTTGTAAATATCAACGAAATTTTATAGGTAATTGTTAAAAATAACAACAGATTACCAATGGACAATTTTCTGTTGGTAACGTTCGTTAGTAATCCATTGAAAAATTTGGCGCTAAAGAGGCGCACAAAATTTACCAATGGATTTATATCCGTTGGTAAAGTTTCATTGGTAATCCATTGGTAATTTGTTATAAAAAAATTCAAATTTTTTAATATAATTTTTGTTGATAATTACCAACGGATGTTGTCCGTTGGCAAAATCCATTGGTAAATATGAATTTTCTTGTAGTGATTGCAATGTTTTGTGCACTAGTTTCTTTTTCTGAGCCACTTATTTGGAAGGATTAAAAAGAAAATGTTAGTGCAATTCAGCATAAGTGAAAGTATATGGATATATAATGTGTTGTCAAACTTAATATGACAAATTGGGCTTTGATATAACTCAAGTTGTCAAAAGAATTTCGTACTACTCTCTTTGAAATATTTAATTTCAATTCATTCTTAATACTGAAACAAGAGGGGTCTTTAATTTCTAAGTTATGCCTTTTCTCTTTCTTAAAATTTGATTATTATAATTTGTTATAAATATCTTTTTGGCAGTATAACTACTTTTGTATTTTTTTTGCAGCACCTATATTTCCTTGCTTAATTAGGAGGACGAGATAATGGATATGTGCCTATATTCTGTTTAGTGTTTGAAAATTGATAAGAGAGCAAAAAGTGGGAACAAAGATGTTCTTACTTCATACCTTGAATCTCCTAGATTGTACAGGGAATTGATAGAAATCGATTTAATTTCTGAAATGCAAGATGCTTTGACCATCTGTTCATCTTGATTTTAGGTTGATAATTACTTTAGGCCACTGTAACTTGTGTTTACTTTTTCTTAACCTATGTTATTGGATTTCTTGTGGTCCAAGCATCAATACTGTTTGTATCTTTTATTTGGATTATTGGAATCCGGAATCTCCTTTTTTCTCTCCTATTGTCATTTGGTTTTTGTTGAAGTTGCTAGTTTATTTTATTGCTTTTGCATGGGACAACTAAATATGTTGTAATTTTGGTTGTTTGATCCTATTATATACTTTATGATTTATCTTTGTGTAGCAATTCTAAAGCATGTATCATACAATGCCTAGTATTATATGTTAATATATTGTTTTTGAAGTATAATTGCTTTTAATATATGCTAAATATGCCTTAATGGGCAATTTTTTAATTTTTTAATTTTTGCCCTATTTAGCATAAAGGGGGGTTAGTAACTGCCCCTACCTTCATTATAATTTGTGAGAACAAACCACCCCTACTTTAGTTTCAGAAGGGATCCTAACCGTGCTTGGCAAATGCCACTACATACATACATACCTCGTCGACCACCAAAACGGCCTCTAAATCGCAGCTCCGGCCTCAACGCCGGTTGCTTTTGAGGTCAGTTATAGAAACTGCCGCTAAACCTACAAAGGGAAGGGACCGCCGCCATAGATACATTATCTTGTAGTTTTTTTTTTCTATTGGCCATTAACATTATCATCATTGATACCAAAATTAAGAACACAGCAACGGTATATAGTATCTGTGATCCTTTATATTTATATGGAAAGGAGTAAATATTTTTTATAGATACGTGGCTTAGGATATAATCTTTCAGTTAGTATCAATATGGTAGATTATATTCATTTAATCTTCACCATCCGCTATCAATAAATGATCAAGATTAAATGTTAAATATTTATTTTTTAAAAATAAATAAAATTAGTCTAGTATTTTGTTTTGATCTTATTCATTAATAATGAATGGAAATTAAATAAATATTACCTCTTATATTCGACTCAACTCTAGATAATCCCAGTTAGATATATTAGAAATGAAGAAAAAAAAACAATACAAAGAGGATTTCTTATTATTCTTGAACCCAATATATAGTGATAATAAGAATATAGTAACAAAATAAAATGGCAATGAAGGAACTTAGAAACCTAAAAGCAAAGAGAAGGGTCCATTTAACCCAAAGATAGAAAGAAGGAAAAAATAAAAAATGATAGAGTAGAGAGGAGGGATATTCTGGGAACTCCTTATTTTCCGTTTTCTTCTTCTCTTTAAAATATTAAAAAAAAAACAAATTCCTACACCAAACACCATGTAGTAAGCTTCTCTACTTGACCAAACTTTCTCAAGTTGGTAGTTTATAGAAAGATAAATAAGTTCTATCTAGCTTATAAAAAAGAATTTTTAAAGTATTGCTTATTTGATTAGTGTGTAGGAGTATAATCGAGTCGAGCCAAATCGATATAGTGCTAGACTGGAACTTAACTCAATTAAAAAAATTCAAAACTCGAACTTGACTCTAACTCAATCGAGTTTTTTTATTATTTCAAACTCGACTTAATAAAGTTTGAATCAATTAAAAAAATATGATAAATAGTGTACTAGGCTCAGTTCGACTCAACTCAAAATCAATTCAAATTAACTCGACTCGATTAAACTCGAGTATATTTAAATATTGATGGTATAAAAGTAATTTAATAAATAAAAAAATAACTATTCGATTAAGCTTACGAGCCTTAAAAATCGAGTATTGTGATACTCAAACTGGACTCGATAAACTATTCGAGCTAATTGAGTTTGAGTTCAACTCGATTAATTTCGAGTCAAATTTGAATATTTTACGAGTCGAGTAACTCATGAATAGCTTTCGTTTATACCTCTATCAGTGTGTATGGATTCTTAAGAAATAAATGAGTTTAGTTTAACAAAAATGTCTTTTCCAATCACAACTATATATATATGAGTTAAAGTGTAATCATCATTTATCCTTTAATATAGCTAGTAGTATGTGTTATTGAAAAAACAATGATAATATGAACAATTATGTGGTTTTGATTATTTAAAATGAGATATATATGAAGTTTGAAATTTAATTAATTTCATCTCAAGTCCTATCAAATAAGAAAACATAGTTAAATTATATATCTCATAATGTGTAAAAGCTATTATTCTAGCATTTATAAGTAATGATTTTACTAATAGGCCTTGATGGTAATTATTTGATAGACTTTCAATCTCCTATGATATTTTATCTACAGATATCTATAATTAAACCTTCGGATATCCTATAATAATAATTTATTTTGAGTTGTTTTTATATGATTAAAATGCTTATGATAGGCTTACTACAGGCTTCGGAAGCTTCAGCTTGTCCAAGTCCTAATGTCAGACATATACCCCAAGTTTGGGGCGTGACAGATGGCTTTAATCGGGTAAATTATACTAATAATACTCTAAGCTTCTAACATGTAACAAATTGGTACATGAATTTTAATATGTAATAGAAAATCTTATTTTCTTTGATTTTGTAACATAAAAACACTTTCATCCATTCCCATTAATTGAGTTAACGGAATGATAACATGACATTTCCACATCAACAACAAAAATTCATGTGATATTTTCACATCAATAAAATGGATCTCGCCAAAAAATTTCCCCTTCTCTCATCACTTTCCTTTACTTTCTCACATTATTTTCTCTCAAACCAAACCTTAAAACGCCTTCCTCATTCCTTCAATTTTTCAGTATCCAAATACATTTCTTTTTTCATTTTTCAAAAAATGAAAATGGAGCCCCAACCATGAAGAATTCATAGGTTGGGGGGATTTCTATCGAAATCATTTGTGACTCAAAGTGTAAAAGTTGTTATTTTTCTCCGGAAGCTCAAAAAGAGGAGAAATGGTTCTATACACACGGTAGCAAGTACCCAAGCAAACTCATTTTCCTACACTAGCTTCAAGCCTTTAAGTGATCCATCACAATGCAGTAACAATGAGAATTCCTTAAAAAAAATTCCCAAATTAAAACAAGGAATTTATCTAATTTTTTAATTCATAAAAAAGAAAATAAAATAGGATAAAAACAAAGAAACTCTTGGTTCATACTTTTTCTTCGAAGATTCCAACACCACTTTTTAAATTTAGATTATTGGTAAAAGTTTCTTCTATCCAGATCCACGAAAACCCATATCAATTCTCCACAAATCTCGATTAACCAAATCTCAAAATCTCTTCTCTTTTATACAATCTACATAATTAAAAAATATATCAGATTTTCTCTTCTATTTCTATCTTCAGCTCACATAAGTCATATAAATGTGACACTTGCTAATTAGGGCCTAGATGATAAGACATATTAAGAAAACATAAGTATATGATTAAATGTTATGTTATGTGGAAAAAGTTTAAAAGAAACAAAAAAGTAAAATGTCACAGAGTTTATGCCTATGACAATGCCTTCACAGTCGTGAACCATCGTGAGATAGAATTTTAGTTTCACAAAGATTCATGGTTGTGACAATTATTGTCATGTCTATGAACATCACACAATATAAAAAGAATTCATTCGTTATTTCCTTTTTTCTAATAACTTTTCTGAAAAACCATAGCCTTCACTCCTATGTTTACATACTGTAAATATTCTTCTATCAATTTCCTTTGATTCCTAGCTCAAAAATACAAGAATATAACTCAAAGAGCAAGATTTAACTAGGCTCATTTGAGAATGTGGCTAGAGGGAGTTTGTTCTAGAGATGGTTGGCATATAGAAAGAGGAAAGAAGTTTAAAAACCCTAATCCACATGATGTTTCCTCAAATTTCGATAAGGAATCACATTTTCCCTTTTCCTTTTACATATTTCATGTCTTTTTCATATCATTCCCATTTTGGGTAGAGACTCATATATTATGACTTAGTTTGAGTTTATGGCTAAACACTTCCCTTGAAAGCTTTATAACAAGTAAAAACATGATCTTGAATGGGATTAGTTGATAAAGGATTAGCTTGAGGGTTTAATGTTAAGGTTTAGTATCTAATAGTTTAATTCTTATATTTATAACTCAAAGATATTAAAGGTAGTGTTTCTATGTGATAGGAGTTTACAAGAAATGGTGGGAAAGACCACTAATAAGAGAGACAAACTTGATTTAAGCTTGAGTTTTAAGACTTCATAAAGGTACGTATATATGTTGCATTTAAATTCCAAATGAGAAGCCTTTGTATATTACAATGCATTTAATGTATGAGAAGAGGCATGCAAATGTGTTAATTATGGGATGAAACATCTAATTGTATGAAATGATTAGCTAAAGGCCTTAAGTGATAATGTTAGTTGTTGATCATAATGAGTTTTAAAGTGTGATGAATACCATAAGAAATTGAGTATATAATGAAAAGTGTCATGATGTGGCTAAGGATGTTTAGAATGAGTTATTATGAATTATACAAATGTTGATTATTGGTTATTGTTGTCTAGATATTGAACCAAGAAAGGGGGTTGAATTGGATATTAAAAATTTAACTTTTAAGTGCGGAAAGAAAAGTTAAGTTGAGTAGGGATAGAAAGATATGACATAAGAATTTTTATAGAGGTTCGGGTGTTAACAAACCCTACTCCTCTCCCTAATCTCAATTAGGAGTTTCACTAACACTCTAAGTGTTACAATGGAGTTTTACAAGCTCACTCCCAACTATGGTGTTTCTAACAATGAATCACACCTAACCCAGAAAATCTCTTGTGTTTTAATGGCTCACACAATAAACCAATTCCTTGTGTTTTAAAGGCTCACACAAATAACCCTTACAAGTGTTCTACTCTTAACCCCAAAATACTCAAAATATCCAAACTCACTTGAGTAGATGATTACAGAGAGAAACACTTACAAATCTATAATGCTCAGAGAATGATGAGAAAAAAGATTTTCACAGAGCATAAATGTTTGTTTTGAAAATATCAAATGCACAAATGGCTTACAACAAGATTTTGATTCGAAGTATTAGCTATTCTCTTGTTCTGGATTCATAAATGACTTGCATTTATACTTCCATGGCGAATTATAGCCGTTTGATTGCATTTAATACGGAAATAGTTGTTGCACCAACTATTATTTTTGTGCCTGACATGTTTCTCTTTCCTCTTTCACGGTCGTGACTGTTCTTCCAAGCCTTGACTTGAGTGGTGACTTTGGCCATGAAGCATTCTGGAAGGATTTGAAGTGTTTGACCACGGGCATGACATTATATCTTCACGGGTATGAACATCCTTCCTAGCCATGGTTCAAGTGGTGACTCTGGCCTGAAGCTCTCTGGAAGAATTTGTCATGTCTTCTCATGGGCGTGACTTTCTTTCACGGTTGCTATCATTCTTCATGGCCGTGAACTTTAAATGTTGGATAGTTGGCGCTAAGCTTCATCACGGGCGTGACATATAAGGTCACGGGCATCAACATGCTATTTCTTCATTTTTTGACTTTTTAAGATTAGTCTTCCATTCTCCATTCTTGTTATCATGTTCCATACCCTGTTCAATAAACTTAGAAAACAAGTATGTTAAATACATTATTGCTATTTTATTTGTTAGCATCAAAATGACAGAAATACCCCTCAAGGTTCAACAATCTCCCCTTTTTTGATGGTGACAAATAATCTAGCAATATATGTTTTAAGAAGTCTCCCCCTCAAAAGATGCTTAAGATAAAAAATTACTGAAGTGTAAGAATTATAAAGAATGATGAAGTGTAGCATCAAAATATGCTTCCTACTTTTAGGTATATCCAATGTATACCAAAGGTTTTCCTTAAAACAAGTTAAGTATATGCTAAGTATATTTAAGGTATATTAAAAAGTATATTAAGTGCATATTCATTCATGTAACTTGCATCAAGGTATATGCAAAGTATACTTAAGGTATATTTAAGGTATACGAAGCTCATTTTCATACTTGCATATTCATTTGATTCAAAATAAGTATTGCTTTTAACTTTAAATACAATATATTGCTAGGTTCTCCCCCTTTTGTCATCAACAAAAAGATAAAACATAATGCAAAACAAAAGCAAATATATTAATATAGAAAAACAAATACAAAGAAATTGAAATTCTGAAAGGAAATGGAAATTCCTACAACAAATAAGCTAGAAAATAACATAGCTAACATAAAGTCTAGCCGGACATCCTATCTCTAAGGCAAGCTACTTCTGCCTTGAGGCTCTCCATGCGAGACTCAATGAAATCATTGAGGTTCTCTAACCTCTCATCCATCAAAGCCTGCAATTGCTCAAATCATGGGGCCAAAAGGTCAGCCACTTGCTGAACCAAGTTTGGTGTGGAGGCAGAGGATTGTCAAATTTTTTGCTCAACCTCTGGAGGCGCCACTTCAACTCGAACTCTCTTCCTCTGTTGGATTCCTTAGAGGCCAGCTTTGAAGTCATCTGAGTCATTGTCCTCCCAAATAATCTCACCAGTAGTGTTGGTGAAGCGGGAGTAGATGTTATTCTCAAATACTATACGAACAGCTGCTCCCATTTTGATAAAGGACTCGACATCTAGTCGGTCTTGAGGATGTGCTAGTATGAGGTTGAAGTGGTGTTCTGCTAGCTTCAAGTATC
Organism: Triadica sebifera; assembly: GCA_023653625.1. Classification (NCBI taxonomy): domain Eukaryota; kingdom Viridiplantae; phylum Streptophyta; class Magnoliopsida; order Malpighiales; family Euphorbiaceae; genus Triadica; species Triadica sebifera. The sequence goes on along the minus strand of CM042898.1, from coordinate 7,903,581 downwards.
CTAGCTTGATGGCGATGTGAGTCACATACCCACCAATCAAAATGTCTCCGGAGGGCTTGGTGGCAATTGACAAAAGATGGTTTGCAAACCATCGAGATAAAGCCACTGTTAGGCCTCTTCGAGCCATCTCCAAGAGAAAGAGCTTTGACTTCCTGATCGATCCATTGTTGTCTCCTCTGGCGAAAATGCTATAGGTTAGAACCTATGCAGGTACTTGTGCATTGGGGATCGAAGGTGGGTGTTCTTCATCTACTTGACATCCCAGCTATAGTCAAGCCCAAAGTGAGTCCATGCCTGAGTAGCATAGAACTCCACTTCACTCTCATTCAGGATACCATCAGAGGGAAGGTTGAATATGACTCCAAACTCTGTGGCAGAGAGGGGTGTTCGGATGCTTGCAAAGTTGGAATTTCACCATGCTGGTAAGAGATACTTACAGGGTGCTCAGGAATTCTAGAGTTGGTTCCCTCAGTGTCGGTTGATGGATATCAACGAAGTCTTTCAGATGACAAGCCTGGAGTTGTTCTGTCATGCTTATCTTGAGGCTGAGTGTACAGATGGTTTGCCACTCAAATGATCGAAAGGAAAGGAGTGGCCTTTGTTTGAGAACTGAGTATCTAGGATGACAATGCTTTGGAATAATGTTTAGAAGGTAATCTGTATACCTTCTTGGAGCATGAGACTTATTTCTTGTACCCTTGGAGGAGCCGGTTTTCATTTTGATTCAAAAATGAACTTTTGAAGAGTGAAAAATATGATGGAATGTTTTTGGATAAATCTTAAGATGTTTGATTTCTAATGATGGAAATGGTTTTTGAAGATATTTATAAATGGAATGAGTTGCTAGAGGGCTAGAATCTTCAAAATGGTATTCAATGGTGATAAATGAGAGAAGTTGATAGTTGGAATGAGAGAAATAGCGACAGAAATGTTTTATAGCTGACATCTTCACGGGCATGCAAAACTAAGTCACGGGTGTGAAATGTCGTGTTCACGGTTTGCTGAAGAGACGCTCTACCCGTGAAGAGAGGTGAAATTATTCACGGTCATGAAAATTAAAGGTAACGGGCGTGAATGATGAACTATCACGGTGGTGACAAATGAGTCACAGGCATGAATTACAATCTTCACTACTTGTGATCATGAAACAGAGAGTGATACAAAGCATGAATGCTTCTGTGAGTTTTTGGTGGAAATGTTCACGATCGTGAACAAAGGGTTTCACGAGGGTGATAGAAAAAGGTTTTGGTCGTGAAACATAGTCTTCACTACCTTCAGTGGTGAAGCATATCGTAAAGCAAGTCGTGAAAGCTACTGGTTCTTTTGGCGATTTAGATCACGGCCGTGAATATATGTCATGGGCGTGAATTGCCTAAAATCCTCATTAAATAAAATTAAGTTTCTAGTAAGATGAGATAAAAACAAGATTATCAATCAAGGTTTGATAATTTGGCAATTACAAAGTTAATCCATCAATCATACCAAGCTCTCTTCTTATGAAATTAAATCTTTCCTCATTTAGAGACTCAGTGAAGATATATGCCAATTGATTATCTGTGCTTATAAATTCCAATACAGCATCTCCACATTAAACATGATCTCTAATAAAATGGTATCAAATGTCAATATGCTTACTTCTAGAGTGTTGAATGGGATTCTTAGAAAGATTTATGGCACTTCTATTGTCACATCTAATAGGTATATGGTTCATATTATGACTATAATCCTTAAGATGTTGTTTCATCCAAAGGATTTGTGTACAACAACATCCTGCTGCCACATATTCCGCTTCAGCGGTAGAAAGAGCAACTGAAATTGTTTCTTGCTAAACCAAGAAACTAAGCATTCTCCAATAAAGTGGCAAGTACCTGAAGTACTTTTTCTATCTAAAAGACTTTCAGTATAATCAACATCTTAATATCCTAAAATGTAGAAGGATGAATTTCTAGGATACCACAAACCTAGATGCAATGAGCCATGTAAATATTTTAAAAATTCTTTTTACTGCATTTAAATGAGACTCTTTAGGACATGATTGAAAGCGAGCACATAAGCATACATTATACATTACATCGGGTCTAGAGGCAGTAAGATATAAAAGTGATCCGATCATACCTCTATAGAGTTTTTCATTAATACTCTTACCCTTTTCATCCTTATCCAATTTGGTGATGTGCTCATTGGAGTCTTTGCATTCTTGCATCCTTCCATTCCAAATTTCTTAAGTAATTCTTTGGCATATTTGGATTGGTTGATGAATATGCCCTCATTGTCTTGTTTTATTTGTAGACCGAGGAAATATTTTAGCTCACCCATTATGCTCATTTCGAATTCCCTAGTCATACACTTAGCAAATTCTTGACAAACCAATTCATTAGTAGACCCAAATATGATATCATCAACATAAATTTGAATAATTAGAGTATCATGCTTATGCTTTTTAATGAATAATGTAGTGTCAACATTCCCCTTTCTAAAGTTATTTTCTATGAGAAAAGAACTTAGTCTTTCATACCAAGCTCTTGGGGCTTGTTTCAAATCATATAAAGCTTTTGAAAGTTTAAATATACGATTGGGAAATTCATAGCTTTCAAAACCTGGTGGTTGTTCTACATAAACTTCTTCTATAAAACCATTTTAAAAGGCACTTTTTACATCCATTTGAAAGAGTTTGAAATTCATATGGCATGCATATGCTAAAAGTATTCTTATGGCTTTTAATTTAGCTACAGGAGCATAGGTCTCATCATAATCTATTCCTTCTTTCTGATTATACCCTTTTGCAACCAATCTAGCCTTATTCCTAGTTATTGAACCTTGTTCATCTAGTTTATTTCTAAATACCCATTTGTTTCCTATAATTTGATGCTCCTTGGGTCTAGGTACTAAGGTCCATACCTTACTTCTCTCAAATTGGTTGAGTTCCTCTTGCATGACAATCACCCAACTTTCATCATTAAAAGCCTTATCAATATTTTTAGGCTCAATTTGAGAAACAAAAGCAAGGTCAGAAACTAAATGTTTGAGATGAGATCTAGTACTTACTCCCCTTGTAGGATCACCAATGATTTGCTCTTTGGGGTGATCTTTTGTCTATCTCTATTCTTTTGGGAGCTCTTGCCTATTTTCCTCTTGAGCTTGAGGTAGAGAATCATCTTGATGTGAATCTTCTTGATCATTTTCTTTTCTTCCATTTTCAAGATCAAGTCTTTCCATGGTACCTACAACATCATCAAGAACACTACCTTTCACAAGATCAAGTCTACTAGATTCATCAAAAATAACATGCATAGATTCTTCAACAATTAATGATTTATTATTAAATACTCTATATGTTTTACTATTTATAGAGTATCCTAAAAAGATACCCTCATCAGATTTAGAGGCAAATTTTCCAAGGTTGTCCTTGGTATTCAATATGAAGCACTTGCATCCAAATATTCTAAAGTATGATATCGAGGTCTTTTGAAAACTCGATTTGAAATATAACAAGTAGTATTTGTGGCTTCTGCCCAAAAGTAAATTGGTAAACCATACTCATTGAGCATTGTTCTAGCCATTTCAATTAAAGTTCGATTTTTCCTTTCAACTACCCCATTTTGTTGAGGTGTCCTAGGAGATACAAAATTCTGCGAAATGTCATGTTCAAGACAAAAGTCTTCATTGTCAAATTTTTTTCCATGTCACTTTTTATTTTTGAAATACAATACCCTTTTTCATTTTGAACTCTTTTAGCAAAAATTTTGAAAGTTTCAAAGGCATCACTCTTTTGAGCTAAGAAAATTACCCAAGTAAATCCAGAGTAATCATTTACGATGACAAAGGCATATGTTTACCTCCTAAGCTTGCAATTCTAGTAGGTCCAAATAAATTTAGATGAAGGAGTTGTAGAGGTTTTGAGGTACTTACTATGTTTTTGGATTTGAAGGATGACTTGTGTTGCTTTCCTCTTTGGCAAGGTTCACATGTCTTGTCTTTTTCAAATTTGACTTTTGGCAGTCCTTTTACCAGCTTTCCTGTGCTAAGACTTTGAATTAAATCTATACTTGCATGACCAAGCCTTCTATGGCACAGCCAAGATTCATTACTAGTAGTCACAAGACACTTAGAGGAATGGTTAGATATTTTGTGTAAGTCTATTATGTAGGTATTGACATCTCTATTTTCTTTAAATATCTCTTGACCATTAATAGAGATTATAAGACATTCGTTGGAAGTAAAGGTTACTTTGTTTCCTTTATCACATAATTGACTTGCACTTAACAAGTTATGTTTCAGGCCATCAACAAGCAAGACATCTTTAATAAAAGTGGTACCATTAATACCAATAGATCCAATGCCAATTACCTTATCCTTAGCATTGTTTCCAAAGGTAACTTTACCTTCATCAATAATTTTGATTTCATTGAAGAGATCTTTGTCTCCTGTCATATGCCTTGAGCATCCACTGTCTACTAGCAAAGCATTTTTGTTTATTGTGGACTTGAGGCATACCTATAGAATCACAATTCAAGTATGGTTTTTAGGTACCCAAATAAGCTTGGGTCCTTGGTGGTTAGCACATGAAGGTTCTCAATGAGCCTTCCTTATCCAGCAATGTTTATTTATGTGACCAAATTTCATACAATAATTACACTGTTTAGGTCTAAAAATACATTTTGGTCTTACAATGCTTTTGAATGTCATATTTCTATTAGACTGAGTTTGAGAGCAATGGCATGCACAATCATGATTAATTGGTGCTTTTCTAGATGCATGCTTCTTATACATAAAGGCATGATTAGCCTTTTGAGGTTTCTTTCTTAGGCTTACCAATCCTTGAACATCCCTTTTATGTATAGAAGGTTTAGTGTATTTTGTGTATTTATCCCTTGGTGTTGTTCCAGCAAATGTGGAGATGTGAGGTTCACTTAACTTAACAAAAGTAGTCTTGTGGGAAGATGATGATGTACCCTTAAATCCTAGACCATGTCTAATTAAGGGTGGTCTTTGAGACACAATGAGAGTATCTAAACTCTCATTTTCCTTGTGAAATTTTGAAATGGAGTTTCTAAGTTCCTCAACTTCATTTTTCAAAGTATTGTTTTCTTTAAGCAAGGATTTTGTTGAAGGTCTTGAAGAGTATTCATCTAATGACTTTTGAAGAGATTCATTATATGATTTAAGCTTAAAGTTCTCCTTTTCTAAATCATCCATTTTGATTTTCAAATTAGAAATATTATTCTTATAAGTATTGAATTTACTTCTATATTTTTCTAGTTCTAGATTCAATACTTCTATTAAGCTTTGCTCATCATCATCATCTTCACTATTACTATCATTATCACTACTATCATTATTGAAAGAGTATGAGTGAAGTGATCTTACCTTATCTGAGACATGATCCTCTATAGCCATAAAGCATAGGTTGACCTCTTCACTTTCATTGTCATCTTTTTCACTTGAAGAGCTTTCATCATCCCATGTGGCTTTGTGACCTTTCTCCCCATTGTCTCCTTGGTATTTGCTTTTGTGATTCTTGAACCTTGGACATTCCGATTTAATATGCCCTTTTCTTTCTAGATTCATAGCACTTTACCTCTTCTTTACTTCTTTGTGCATCATTAGAAGTCTGTTTGAGGTTTCTTTGCTTGAATTTTCTAGAGTTGCTCATTCTTTTCTTAATGATTCTTTTCAGCCTTCTTGAAAGCATAGCAATGTCCTCATTTGCATCATCACTCTTTTCTTCATCATCTTCAACTTCCTCTTGAGATTTTGAAGTAGAGGCTTTTAGTGCTAAAGGCTTTCTTTTTTCTAGCTCTACTTCAAGCTCTCTATCTCTTTTCACTGCCATTTCATATGTGAGAAGTTTGCCAATAAGCACATCAATATTCATGATGCTCATGTCTTTATTTGCCTCTTCTATACCGGCAACTCTTGAACCGTAATCTTTGAGAGGAAGACTTCTCAGGATTTTGTTATTTACATCTTCCAAGCTCAGGTGTTTCCCAAGTTTTCTCATGCCATTTATGATGGCGAGAAGACGGTTGGTCAAGTCAGTAATTGAATCATTGGAATTCATCTTGAAGAGCTCATACTCTGAAGTAAGAAGTTGAATCTTCTTGGATTTAACTTGCTTAGTTCCTTTAGAATAGTTTTTCAATGTTTTCCATATGTTGTAAGCTGTTGGGCAATGTTGTATTCTACCACATTCTTCAGTGGATAATGAGCTTGAGAGAATTGTCATTGCCTTCTTATTTTTGAAATTTGCTCTTCTTTGAGGCTCTGTCCAATCATCTCTTGATAAGATTTCTTCTTCACCATCAACTCTTCTTCTAGTTAGTGGTGTCCATTCTTTTCGAACACTATCCCAGACTTCAATTCCTTGACTATCCAGATATGTCTCCATCCGAAACTTCCAATGAGCATAATTTCCTCCATCAAAGTAAGCCTTGAGACTTTGGAATCCTTCATTGGTCATATCTTGATCTTTACTAGCATTTTTTAGGCTTCAATGTTAGACTTAGCTTTGATACCAATTGTTGCCCAGATATTAAACCAAGATGGAGGGTTGAATTGATATTAAAAATTTAACTTTTAAGTGCGGAAAGAAAAGTTAAGTTGAGTAGGGATAGAAAGATATGACACAAGAAGTTTTATAGAGGTTCGGGTGTTAACAAACCCTACTCCTCTCCCCAATCTCAATTGGGAGTTTCACTAACAGTCTATGTGTTACAATGGAGTTTTACAAGCTCACTCCCGACTATGGTGTTTCTAACAATAGATCACAGCTAACCCAGAAATCGCTTGTGTTTTAATGGCTCACACAATAAACCAATTTCTTGTGTTTTAAAGGCTCACACAGATAGCCCTTATAAGTGTTCTACTCTTAACCCCAAAATACCCAAACTCACTTGAGTAAATGATTACAAAGAGAAACACTTACAAATCTATAATGCTCAGAGAATGATGAGCAAAAAGATTTTCACAGAGATAAATGTTTGTTTTGAAAATATCAAATGCACAAATGGTTTACAACAAGATTTGGATTTGAAGTATGAGCTATTCTCTTGTTCTGGATTCATAAATGACTTGCATTTATACTTCCATGGCAAATTATAGCTGTTTGATTGCATTTAATGCGGAAATAGCCGTTGCACCAACTCTTATTTTCGTGCCTGACATGTTTCTCTTTCCTCTTTCACGGTCGTGACTGTTCTTCCAAGCCATGACTTAAGTGGTGACTTTGGCCGTGAAGCATTCTGAAAGGATTTGAAGTGTTTGATCATGGGCATGACATTATATCTTCACGGGCGTGAACATCCTTCTTAGTCATGGTCCAAGTGGTGACTCTGGTCGTGAAGCTCTCTAGAAGAATTTGTCATGTCTTCTCACGGGCGTGACTTTCTTTCGCGGTTGCTATCATTCTTCATGGCCGTGAACTTTAAATGTTAGATAGTTGGCGCTAAGCTTCATCACGGGCATGAAATATAAGGTCACGGGCGTGAACATGCTATTTTGTCATTTTTTGACTTTTTAAGATTAGTCTTCCATTCTCCATTCTTGCTATCATGTTCCATACCCTGTTCAATAAACTTAGAAAACAAGTATGTTAAATACATTATTGTTATTTTATTTGTTAGCATCAAAATGACGGAAATACCCTTCAAGGTTCAACAGTTATAATGAAAATGAAAGAGTATTTAATGTCATGAGAACATCAGAAATGAAGGTTATATGAACATTTGCTAAGTTATGCATGATATGTTGATAAAAAAAGGCTTGGAAGAAAACCTTGTAATAAGTATGACAAAGGTGCAATTATGATCATGTTGAATGAGAATAACTCTATTAGTTGAAAGAGCTAAGTAAGGATGCATAAATGCATATGGAATCATAAATATTTGTTAGAATGGTTAATGAGCATAACAAGGTAATTTGGAATGATTATATGTTTAACTAATGTTCGAATATGTTTAAATGCATAAATTGATGAGAGCGTTAATAGGAAAAGATTGTCATTAGACAATATTAGAGCTCTTGCATGTAACATATACTAAATGCCTTGTTTTATTATTTCAGTGCTGGAAAACCCATATTCATACCTATGATATAGGGTTCACAGTTATGAATCATCAACCCAGAACTGTTCATTTTATGTCACGACTTAAGTCATCACTTGACTCACGGTCATGAATCTCAGAAGTCACACTTGTGACTAATTGTTTATGCCCGTGAAGAGATGTGTAATTTATGGACAGAAGCATTCATGACCTAATTCATAATTTGGTTCATGGGTAGAAGTACCTGTGAATATACCTTTACGACTATGAATATGTAGTTTAGCCAATAAAGCATGTTTAAAATACCACATGTTTTTCTCAAACAATTCAATATGATGGTCATGTACATATATTCTCTATGATGAATTACAATTATGAGCAGCATATTTACATGAAATCTTACATGAGATTAATACATGAAGATAGTCATTGTGTATAAGTTTTATGACATGAATTATGTTGTGAATGTATGATTTGTATGACTAAAAGATAAATGTAATAAGATGTATTATATGGTAAAGTATTGGATTAAAAGAATGTTGAGGCATGATGTTGGTGTTAAGTGATTCTTATGTAGGTATCTACTATGTAATAAGATTTTGATATAATTATGCTTAAAATCCTAAGGCTTGCTATGATATGTCACAAATTTCTATGGGCATGTGTTATGTTGTAATAACATAATCGATGAATGAAACTATTGTATGAACATTTATATGCAAGCATGTAGAAGATCATGATGATGTTGTTATGTATATATGACTCATCTAGTTATATGAAGTTGTGAAATGACGGGAAACTGTGTACAACTTGTGTAAGCACCTAAATGTGTATAACACATTAAATATGCAAATGATACGTTATAAGTAAAAGACATATATTTATATATATTTTAATACATAAATAGGACATGGTGAGTTTTCATATGTTCAAAATAAATATGTTATATGATGGATATGTAATGAATAGTATAATAAGGGAAAATATGAACAAGTAAAGCCCATGCTTGATATTAGGACTAGAGTAGGATAGGTGGCATACCATTAAAAGGGCGTACGGTATTGTAGTTATATGTTAAATAATTATTTATTTTAAGGATAAGGTGGCTTAATCTAGGAAAGTGTCTTTGATATATATTGCATGTAAAAGTTATATGTTTACTCAGTCAATGTGGCTTAAGCTTAGAGAGTGTCATTGAATTGAGGAGCATGGACTAGCACACATGATGATAGACAGTGGTAGGATGGCTTAAGCTCAGAGAGTGTCCCAATTCACAATCCGTATCCGAATAATCCACGTAAAAATTTTGGGCGAATATAGATATTAATGAAATATGATACAAAGAAAAAAGGTAAAGGAAAATTGATTATTTGATACTTATATGCCATGTAATATGTGATATGCTAGTGAGCAATATCGATGCATAATCAAGATATATATATATATATATATATATATAAGTATATGATGGTTTGATTCTCATATGACATGAGATATAGTTATAAGGTATCACACTTGTTTTTCCATGCCATAATACAAACAATTATTATTATGACCTAATGACATGAACGTGAATCATATGGTATGCCTTGTATGAATTTGTTATGAATGTTATAAGATTCATGTTGGATGATCAATGAGGATTATCTATTGAGTATGTTAATAATAGTGGGTATAGTAAATTGTAAGTTATGGTACAAGATGATGCATGCTTGTATGCTAAGCTAGGGATATTATCATTGTTTGTATGTATGCATTATGGGTTAAGAAGGCATGGTCACATAATTACATATTATAAATTGATAAATGCATACTAATCAATATGAGAAAATGCAATGTGTATTCATATGTTAATAAGGCATATAGAAAAAAATGATATAGATATGGCATACATGTATGTGAATTATTGTGATTATGCTGTTACATTTTTGTTGCCCAAATATTGAACAAAGAAGGGGGGTTGAATTGGATATTAAAAATTTAACTTTTAAGTGCGGAAAGAAAAGTTAAGTTTAGTAGGGATAGAAAAATGAGACATAAGAATTTTTATAGAGGTTCGGGTGTTAACAAACCATACTCCTCTCCCCAATCTCAATTGGGAGTTTCACTAACACTCTAAGTGTTACAATGGAGTTTTACAAGCTCACTCCCAACTATGGTGTTTCTAACAATGGATCACACCTAACCCAAAAATCCCTTGTGTTTTAATGGCTCACACAAATAACCAATTCCTTGTGTTTTAAAGGCTCACACAAATAACTCTTACAAGTTTTCTACTCTTAACCCCAAAATATCCAAACTCACTTGAGTGGATGATTATAGAGAGAAACACTTATACTGTTTACTCACTTTCAATTGAGTATCTGTTTCCCTCCCTTTCCTCTTAGGATTGGAAATCATGTATTTTACATATTCATACGATTGAGTCTTTGGGTATTTGAATCCAAATTTAGAGCAATGCCTATTGTGCTCTCTTCAAATTCTACTAATTTTCCTGCCATTACTTCATCCAACTAAAAAGATAAAATGCTTTTGTGTTATCTTAATTGAAGTAAAGAGCCTCCCAATATTGGGAGCAAATCTTTAATGCTCAGAGAATAATGAGCAAAAATATTTTCACAGAGAATAAATGTTTGTTTTGAAAGTATTAAATGCACATATGGCTTACAACAAGATTTTGATTCGAAGTATTAGCTATTCTCTTGTTCTGGATTCATAAATGACTTGCATTTATACTTCTATGGCGAATTATAGTCATTTGATTGCATTTAGTATGGAAATAGCCATTCCACCAACCCTTATAATCGCGTCAGACATGTTTCTCTTTCATCTTTCACGGTCGTGACTAAGTGTGTCACAGTCGTGACTAAGTGTGTCACAGTCGTGACTATTCTTCCAAGTCGTGACTTGAGTGGTGACCTTGGTCGTGAAGCATTTTGGAAGAATTTGAAGTGTTTGTTCATGGGCGCGACATTTTATCTTCACGGGCGTGACATCCTTCCAAGACATGGTCCAAGTGGAGACTCTGGCCGTGAAACTCTCTAGAAGAATTTATCATGTCTTCTCACGGGCGTAACATTTATTCACGGGCATGACTAATATGATCATTCACGGTTGCTATCATTATTCATGGATGTGAACTTTAAATGTTGGATTGTTGGCGGTTAGCTGCATCACGGGCGTGACACATAATGTCACAGGCGTGAACATGCTATTTCTTCAATTTTATCTTTTTAAGATTAATCTTCCATTCTCCATTCTTGCTATCATATTTCATACCCTGTTCAATAGACTTAGAAAACAAGTATGTTAAATACATTATTGCTATTTTATTTGTTATCATCAAAATGATGGAAATACCCCTCAAGGTTCAACAATCTCCCCCTTTTTGATGGTGGCAAATAATCTAGCAATATATGTCTTTGAGAAGTCTCCCCCTCAAAAGATGCTTAGGATAAAAAATACTGAAGTGCAAGAATTGTAAAGAATGATGAAGTGCAGCATCAAAATATGCTTCCTAGTTTTAAGTATATGTAAGTTATATGCAAAGTATATCAAATGTATACCAAAAATTTTCTTTAAAACAAGTTATAGTTATGCCAAGTATATTTAAGGTATATGAAGCTCATTTGCATAACTCTCATTTGCATACTTGCATAACTCTTAACTTTTAACAATATATTGCTAGGTTCTCCCCCTTTTGTCATCAACAAAAAGAATATCAAAAAGATAAAACATAATGAAAAACAAAAGCAAATATATTAATTTAAGAAAACCAAATACAAAAGTAATTAAAATTCTGAAAGGAAATTAGAATTTCCTACAACAAACAAGCTAAAAAATATAACATCTAATATAAAATCTAGCCAGACATCCTATCTCTAAGGCAAGCAACTTTCGCCTCGAGGCTCTCCATGTGAGACTCCATGAAATCCTTGCTGTTATCTGACCTCTCATCCATCGAAGCTTGAAATTGCTCAAACCGTGGTGCCAAGAGCTCAACCACTTGCCGAGCCAAGTTTGGTGTGGAGACAAAGGATTGTCTGATTTCCTGCTCAACCTCTGGAGGTACAACCTCAACTCGAGCCCTCTTCCTCTACTGGATTCCTTGGAGGCTAGCTTTGAAATCATTTGAGTCATTGTCCTCCCAAATGATTTCACCAGCAGTGTTAGTGAAGCGGTAGTAAATGTTGTTCTCAAACATTATACGAACAGCCGCTCCCATCTTGATGAAAGACTGACATCTAGTCGGTCTCGAGGATGCCCTGGGATGAGGTTGAAGTGATGTTCATCCAGCTTCAAGGTGATGTGAGTAACGTACCCACCAATCAGAATGGCTTTGAAGGGCTTGGTGGCAATTGACAAAAGATGGTTTGCAAACCATCGAGATAAAGCCACTATGAGTCCTCTTCAGGCCATCTCTAGGAGAAAGAGCTCTGACTTTCTAATTGTGCCATTACTGTGTCCTCTGGCAAAGATGCTATAGGTCAGAAACCTATGCAAATACTTGTGCACTGGGGATCGAAGGTGAGTGCTCTTCATCTTTTTGATGTCCCAGCTGTAATCAAGACCGAAGTGAGTCCATGCCTGAGTAGCATAGAACTCCACTTCACTGTGATTTAGGATGCCATCAGAGGGAAGGTTGAACAAGTCTCCAAACTCTATGGTAGATAGTGTGTTCGGATGCTTGCAAATTTGGAACTTAACCGTGCCAGTAGGAGATACTTGCAAAGTGCTCAGAAACTCTAAGGTTGGCTCCCTCAGAGTTGGTTGATGGATATCAACAAATTCCTTCAGATGACAGGCCTAGAGTTGTTCTGTCATGCTTGTCTCGAGGCCGAGTGTACGAACGGTTTGCCACTCAAATGATCTAGAGGAAAGGAGTGGCCTTTTCTTGAGCACTGAGTATCTAGGATGGCAATGCTCTAGAATGATGTTCAGAAGGTAATCCATGTACTTTCTTAGAGCATGAGACTTCTTCCTTGTACCCTTGGAAGAACCGGTTTCCATTTTGATTGAAAGAAGAAACTTTTGAAGAGTTAAAAATTTAACATATATTTTGAGTAAACCCTTAGGAGATATGATTTCTGATGATGGAAGTGGTTTTTGAAGATATTTATAGATGGAATTAGTGGCTAGGGGGCCGGAATCTTCAAAATGGTATTCAATGGTGATAAATGAGAGAAGTTGAGAGAAGTTGGAGAGTTGGAATGGGAGAAATAACGGCAAAAACGTTATATAGCCGACATCTTCACAGGCGTGAAAAACTTAGTCACGGGCGTGAAGTGTCATGTTCACGATTTGCTAAAGAGATGCTCTACCCGTGAAGAGAGGTGTGAAATTGATCATGGTCGTGATATTTAAAGGTCACGGGCATGAATGATGAACTATCACAGTGGTGAAAAATGAGTCACGGACGTGAAGTATTAAACTTCACTACTTATGATCGTGAAACAAAGCATGACACAAAGCTTGAATGCTTCTGTAAGTTTTTGGTGGAAATGTTCACGGTCGTGAAAAGGCATCACGGGCATGAACAAAGGGTTTCATGGGGGTGAATGAAAAAGGTTGTAGTCGTGAAACATAGTCTTCACTACTTGAAGCCGTGAATCATCTTGTAAAGCAAGTCGTGAAAGCTACTGGTTTTTTTGGCGACTTAGTTCACGGTCGTGAATATATGTCACGGGCGTGAATTGCCTAAAATCCTCATTAAATAAAATTAAGTCTAAAACAATACTAAAGCATTTCTAAGGAGCTTATATCCCCTATAACATCTATTTTCATCAAATTAGCTACCTTATTTCAAGTAAGATGAGATAAAAACAAGATTATCAATCAAGGTTTGACAATTTGAAAATTACAAAGTTAATCCATCAATCATAACAAGCTCTATTCTTATGAAATTAAATCTTTCCTCATTTAGAGACTTAGTGAAGATATCTGCCAATTGATTGTCTGTGCTTATAAATTCCAATACAACATCTCCACATTGAACATGATCTCTAATAAAATGATGTCTTATGTCAATATGCTTACTTCTAGAATATTTAATGGGATTCTTAGATAGATTTATAGTACTTGTATTGTCACATCTAATTGGTATATGGTTCATACTATGACCATAATTCTTAAGTTGTTGTTTCATCCAAAGGATTTGTGTACAACAACATCCTGCTACTACATACTCCGCTTCAACGGTAGAAAGAGCAACTGAAACTTGTTTCCTGCTAAACCAAGAAACTAAGCACTCTCCAATAAAGTGACAAGTACCTGAAGTACTTTTTCTTATGTCTTATGTCAATATGATACCAATTGTTGCCCATATATTGAACCAAGAAGAGGGGTTGAATTGGATATTAAAAATTTAACTTTTAAGTGCGGAAAGAAAAGTTAAGTTTAGTAGGAATAGAAAAATGAGACACAAGAATTTTTATAGAGGTTCGGGTGTTAACAAACCCTACTCCTCTCCCCAATCCCAATTGAGACTTTCACTAACACTCTAAGTGTTACAATGGAGTTTTATAAGCTCACTCCCAACTATGGTGTTTCTAACAATGGATCACACCTAACCCAAAAATCCCTTGTGTTTTAATGGCTCACACAAATAATCAATTCCTTGTATTTTAAAGGCTCACACAAATAACCCTTACAAGTGTTCTACTCTTAACGGGCGTGATAGTTTATCTTCACGGGCGTGACATCCTTCTAAGCCGTGGTCCAAGTGGTGACTCTGGCCGTGAAGCTCTCTAGAAGAATTTGTCATGTCTTTTCACAGGCGTGACATTTATTCACGGGCGTGACTGATATGATCATTTACGGTTGCTATCATTCTTCATGGCCGTGAATTTTAAATGTTGGTTTGTTGGTGCTTAGCTGCATCACGAGCGTGACATATAAGGTCACGGGCGTGAACATGCTATTTCTTCAATTTTATCTTTCATTCTCCATTCTTGCTATCATATTCCATACCCTATTCAATAGACTTAGAAAAAAAGTATGTTAAATACATTATTGCTATTTTATTTGTTATCATCAAAATGACGAAAATACCCCTCAAGGTTCAACAATTTTATATTCATATATATACTGCTAAGCATGAGTTGCTTAGCATGTGAGTATTTCTTGTTGGGTTTTGAAAAATGAACCATATTCATAAATGCAGCGAAAAATAAAATTTTTCAAAACCCAAAATAAAAGATCATACTTGGACCATTAAAACTAATTTATATAAATGTAAATGTTAAACATTATACCATGTAATTTTTATTTGTTCTTCAAATCTTCACTTTGTTGGGTTGTAACAAACCACAACAATCCATACTAGGATGTCTCTAATGATAATTCACGCGAAGAATGAAGAAAAAACTATCAAGAGAAATGGTTTGAACAAATTCAATATGCTAGCTTTCAAAGTGTTCTTGAGAGAATATTTGTTGTCTTAAAAATATTTGTTTTCACATAAAATATTTTCATGTTTATTTTCTGCCATTCGATGTCTTTTCTATTTGAATCAAATTCAAAAATAAGATGAAAAGTCAAAAATGGAGAAAATAAAAACAAATGAATAGTAATTGGCCATAATTGGCCGCGGGGCAGCCTAGCTAGCCCGCAAGGTAGGCTAGCAGTCTGCCTAGCCCGCGCGGGCCCATGACACTCCCAAATAGATTATCCATATGATTGTCTCATAGTTGGTCATCCAATGTACTTAGCTACACTTAGCAAGCATCCACATGTTAACTCTAAACATCTCATGTTTATAGATTATGAGATCTAATATTCGATCCAATCAAGAAGTGTAACATGTGCTAGTCTGTCTGGATTAATAATGTCTCGTCTCATCAATCCTATGACTAGGGATAATTTTAATACTAATATAATTACACATGATAAGAATCTCAATATCATGATCTCATCAAGATTTTCTTTATGTTATGTTATGTATCAAGGACTTCATTAATTGATTTAAGATCACTTATCAATTCATATTTCAAATGAACATTAAATTAATGAAAAAGCCTTTTATTAATCAAATAAATTTGTACAATAAGTGCTAAAGGTGATTTCCTTTAGAGCACTCCTCTAACAAGCTCCCACTTGCACTAAAGTCAATTGCCTTTGTATTTAATTCCATAGGCGAGTACATGAGAATCATATTTCTTTTGGGGAAGTGGCTTAGTTAAAGGATCAACAATATTCTAATCAGTGGGCACTCTTTTTATCTTTACATCATTCCTACCAATAATTTTTATAATCAAATGGTATCTTCTGAGAACATGTTTGGATCTCTGATGAGACCGTGACTCCTTTGCTTTCACAATGGCTCCATTATTATCACAATACAATTGTATTGGATCAATAATGCTGGGAACCACTCCAAGTTCTGCGATGAATTTCCTTATCCAAACTGCTTCCTTTGCTGCTTCAAAAGCTACAATGTACTCTGTTTTGGTTGTGGAATCAACAGTAGTTTCCTGTTTGGAACTCTACCAACTAACTGCTCCACCATTTAGTATGAATATATAACCTGACTGAGATTTTGAGTCATCCTTGTCAGATTGGAAGTTGGCATCAGTATACCCACTCATAGTAAGATCTTCATCTCCATATACCAATAATACATCCTTAGTTCTTCTTAAGTACTTGAGGATATTCTTGACAGCCACCCAACGACCCTCACCAGGGTCCGATTGGTATATACTCATGACACTCAAAGCATATGATACATCGGGTCTTGTACATATCATAGCATACATGATTGATCCTATAGCTGAAGCATATGGAATCAAACTCATGTGTGTCCTCTCATCTTGTGTCTTTGGACACAAAGACTTTGGGAGAGTAATCCCATGGGTCATGGGAATATATCCCCTCTTGGACTGCTCCATGCTAAACCTTTTTAGCATCTTATCTATGTATGTAGACTGTGAAGACCAAGCAATCTTTTAGATCTATCTCTATAGATTTTTATCCCTAAAATATAGACTGCTTCTCCAAGGTCTTTCATAGAGAAATTCTTGGATAACCAAATTTTGACTGATTGTAAGGCTGAGACATCATTTCCCATTAACAATATGTCATATACATATAAAACAAGAAATATGATTGCACTCCCACTAACCTTCTTGTAAACACAAGGTTCATCTGAATTTTGTAAGAAACTAAACTGTTTGATTGTCTCATCAAACCGAATATTCCAACTCCTGGATGCTTGCTTTAATCCATAAATGGATCTTTGAAACTTACATACCTTTTTGCCATCTTTGGATATGAAACCTTCTGGTTGTGTCATGTACACATCCTCAGTCAGATTTCCATTAAGGAAAATTGTTTTCACATCTATTTGTCATATCTCATAATCATAATAAGTAGCAATGGATAGGAGTATCCTTATGGATTTAAGCATAGCTACTGGGCTAAAAGTTTCATCGTAGTCAATTCATTGTCTTTGACAATAACCGTTAGCAACAAGTATAGCTTTATAGGTAATCACATTACCATCCATGCCATTTTTCTTTTTGAAAACCCACTTGCACCCTATAGGCTTTATTCCTTCGGGTGGGTCAACCAAAGTTCATACTTGGTTTTCATACATGGAATCCATTTCTGACTTCATGGCTTGAAGCCATTTGTCAGATTCTGAACTATTCAAAACCTCTTCATAGGTTATAGGCTCATCATTTTCTATGAGCAATACGTCGTTCTGTTCACTAATGAGAAATCCATATCTCTCTAGAATAGTACGTATCCTACTTGACCTACGAAGCTCTTGTGCTTCAGAAGGTTGAGCTGTTATATCATCTGTATAAGTAACAAGCTCGGGTTCAGGCAGTTGATCAGCATCTATTTGAGAATCTTGAACTTCCTCAAGCTCAATTTTTCTCCCACTATCTCCTTTTAGAAGGAATTCTCTGTCTAAAAAGATAGCGTGTCTTGAAAAAAAACATTTTATTCCAAGGGGTGGTAAAATTGATATCCATATGATGCTTTTGGATATCCCACAAGCAGACATCGGTCAGACTTAGCTTCTAGCTTATCTGACATTGTCCGCTTCACATAAGCAAGACAACCCCAAATTCTCATGTAAGAAAATGTAGGCCTCTTGTTATACCATATCTCATATGGAGTAACATCAACTGACTTTGAAGGAACTCCATTTAATATATAAATGGCGGTCTCTAGTGCATGACCCCAAAAGGATTTAGGCAATTTCGCAAAACTCATCATAGACCTTACCATGTCTAACAAGGTTTGGTTTCTTCTTTCAGCCACACCATTGTGTTGTGGCATGTAAGGTGGAGTCCATTGAGATAAAATCCCATTATCCCTAAAATAATCTAGAAACTCTTGGCTTAAGTATTCACCTTCTCGATCTGATCAAAGTGTTTTAATACTTTTGCCAAGTTATTTCTCTACTTCATTTCTGAATTCTTTGAACTTTTCAAAAGCTTCAGATTTGTATCTCATAAGATACACGTATTCATATCATGAGTAGTCATTGATAAAAGTAATGAAGTAGATGAAACCATCTCTAGTGTGTGTAGACATTAGACCACATACATATAAATGTATTAAGTATAAAAGTCCATTAGCACGTTCACCCTTTCCCTTAAAGGGTAATTTAGTCATCTTGCCTAGTAAACAAGATTCACATGTGTCATATGATTCATAATCAAATGACCCCAAACTACCACTTTTTGTAGCTTAGCCATGCGTTGCTCACTTATATGACCAAGACGACAATGCCATAAATAAGATGATTTCAACATATCTCGTTTTTGCCTTTTATTATCATTGATGTTTAAAATTGGATTTGACATATCTAATATGTATATTCCATTGCACAATGTGTCATTAGCATAAAGAATTCCATTCAACATAATAGAACAACAATTGTTACTAAAAGCTAAAAGGAAACCATCTTTATTTAGACTTGAAACAGAAATAATGTTTTTAGTTAAAGCAGGTACATAATATCAATTATCCAAATTTAATATAAGCCCACTAGGGAGGGTCAATACATATGTTCCTATAGCTAATGCAGCAACCCTTGCTCCATTTCCAACGCGTAGGTCTGACTCTCCCTTATTGAGCTATCTACTGTTCCTTAGGCCCTACATATCAGTACATATGTGTGAGCCACAACCGGTATCTAATACCCATATATGATTATTGGAAACAGTATTAATTTCAATGAAAAAAATACCTGAAGTAGATGGGGCATTAGATGTCTTCTTCTTCAAGGACTCCAAGTAAGCCTTGCAGTTTCTCTTCCAATGGTCATCCTTGCCACAATGGAAGCATGTTCCTTTTGGAGCAATCTCCTTGGTCTTCTTCTTGGCCACGCCTCCCTTAGGCTTCATGGATTTCTTCTTCTTCTTAAGATTCTTCCTTTTAGAACTTGAAGAGTCCACCAGCATCACAACCTTACTGTCTTTTTTGATAGATGGCTTAGCTATTTTAAGCAAGTTAATCAACTCAGGAATAGTGGTAGAGATTTGGTTCATCCTATAGTTAAGCACAAAATGTGAATAACTATCAGACAAACCGATTAGAATTAAGTCAATACTTAATTCATGGTCCATCACAAATCCCAAGGTGGCCAACCTCTCAATATAGCCATTCATCTTCAATGCATATTGCACTGGAGATGTCCCCTCAACCATCTTAGTGCGAAAGAGCAACCTTGAAGTTTCAAACCTTTCAGAATATGCTTGGTCATCAAAAAGCTCTCTTAGATGGTATACTATGGAATTAGCATCCATAGCCTCATGCTGCTTTTGCAACTCAGCTGACATAGTAACAGCATAATGCAGCTTGCCATCTCACTATCATCGAGATGCTTTTGATATGCCTTCTGAACATCTTCAGAAGCATTAAAAGTAGGGGGATTAGGGAGTGCCTCATCTAGGATATAGCCAATGTTTTCAGATTTGACAACTATTCTCAGATTCCTTAGCCAATCCAAAAAATTGGGTCCAGCCAACTTATTTGATTCCATTAGCGATCACAAATTCACACTTGTCATGATGATGATTCTAGCAACCTAGATGTAAAATAGAACATGTTAGAATGTACATAAAATGCATATTTATTAGGTCTTTAATAAATCGCATTATGGCTCCCACTATTTTATTGCGAATCCATAGCCCTCACTATGAACCCAAGAGAACTTATATGGAAGTTATCCTAATGGGTCGATATCCAACTAGCTAAGAATAACCTTGAGGCAACTCAACAAGCTATCCTTAGTTTGGTTGGTAGGTATCTAATCCATACCAATTGCATTATTCATGCAACTATTGAATCTTGTGCTATCAACTTATTGATGTGTGCACATGCATTGGGCTATCGACTCTTGATATGTGTACATCTCATGTATACAAACCCAACTTCACCTCCAATATACATTAACCTTGGCGCAAATCCAACAAGTTAATAATATCGGTTAAGTCTAACCCATTAATCGTGAAATCTAATTTCAATAGATTGAACATATTCTTATAAAGTGAGCTTGAGGCAACTTAACAACCCTAACTCTAGAAGAATTTTGGTTCTCTCCATATTAATGGAAGGCGTAAGACTTAATTGTTTATTTAGTGAGGGATTTCTTTGTTAAGTCTCATCAAGTTATTATTTTATGCTTTTATATATCATATATTCATGACATTAATATATAAAGATAGTTACATTAACTATATGGCATGATTATGGACATACTAAAGTCAATCTCTTGAGCCAAAGAGAAATTGACTGGGTCTTACCTAGGTATATGCATGAATTTATAACCCAAAATAGAATTCAAATTCCTATTTCTCAGTCTTCCTGTTTATGGTACCATCTCCTTTGCTTCTTGCTCTTTTGTATCTTCATTCTATCCTAATCCTATGTAATCTAATTACATATTTCAAATAATAGAAAATCTCAATTTACATTTGAGGGGAGTAAGATGAGAAGAGAAATACATAAGAAAGAAAAAGAGGTAAGGACGTGCAGACCCTATTTACTATAAAATAAAATAATTTCATGCATGCTCAATCACATTGGGCCTAAATCCATAATCATCCATCATACCTTTTCATACACCCCTAACATGCATTCTCTAATGCACAAAATAAAAATGACAATTTTGGATTTCAATTTGTAAATCGATTTAACACTTGAATCGAAATTGTCTATATGTGTTTTTTCGGTTAATTTAATTTTGTATGTCATTTTAAAGTGGAATTTAATATTTAATCAAATTAAATTAAATTTCATATTTCCAGAAATAATTCAAAATTAATTCTCCTTAAAATTATAATATTATAATGCTAAAATTAAACAATTTAATTTTAATATACATACCAATTTCTAATCATATTGGAATTACAATTGCACAACTTAAATTAATTCAAAATTAACTCCAAAAATTCTAAAACTTTCTAGAACATAAAATCACCATTCTAATTATCTTTAGGTCAGCTCAAGTTCATCAAAATATTTTTGGCATAAGCCAAAATTACTAAGACAAACGAACCAACATACTTAGACGCTCAAAATGACTAATTCGATATCTAGAATTTTTAAAATTTCAAATGCTTGCAAAATAATTTCGGCATGCATCTAACATCAAAATAACATATTTTTAATCACATAAAAATTATTTTAAGGTTCTAAAAATAAAATAAACATATACAAAAAAATCAAACAAAACAGCCCTACCGGGTATGCTAAAACAGTCCCGTTTTTGTATTTGTTTAAAAACTTAATTAAAATAATTTTTAATTAATTATTGGAAACTTCCAGAGGTATAAAAATATTCTAAATATGTCTAAAAAAATTTCATAATTAAATTACAAGAAAAATGCAACCAGCCCCATCAATTAAGTCAAACAACAATACATGTTCATAAAAAGACAATTTTAGGCATTTTTGAAATAAATCCGAAATTAATTATTTGAATCACATTCAAATCATTTTGCAATCAAAATAATCATTCTTAATCATCCCATTATCAGATTAAAGAAATAAAAATATGTAAATTATATTTTACAAATTAATTTCAAATTTTCAAAACCTATTGATCCAAAATCATCAAAAACATGCAATCTCATTGCACTTTCAATTAAAATTAATTTTAATGGATACAAGGAGGCTCTGATACCAATGTTGGGTTTTGAAGAATGAATCATATTCATAAATGCAATGTAAAATAAAATTTTTCAAAACCCAAAATAAAAAATCATACTTGTACCATTAAAACTAATTTATATAATTGTAAATGTTAAAAATTATACCTTGTAATTTTTATTTGTTCTTCAAATTTTCACTTTGTTGGATTGTAGCAAACCATAACAATCCACACTAGAATGTCTCTAATGATAATCCACGCGAATAACGAAGAAGAAACTATCAAGAGAAATGGTTTGAACAAATTCAAAGTGCTAGCTTTGAAAGTGTTATTGAGAGAATATTTGTTGTCTTAAAAATATTTTTTTTTACAAAAAATATTTTCATGCCTATTTTCTGTCATTTGATGTCTTTTCTATTTGAATCACATTCAAAAATAAGATGAAAAGTCAAAATGGAGAAAATGAAAACAAATGAATAGTAATTGGTCATAATTGACCTAATTAAGGCCAAAAACAGTCGTTGACCTGCTGCGGGTTGCTACTAGGCAGCCCAGCTGGCCCACAAGGCAGGCCAGCAGTCTGCCTAGCCCACGCGGGCTCGTGACACTCCCGAACTATTTTTCCGTGCGATCTCATCGTGATCCATCCTAAAATAATTATCTCATATTTTGGATTCTATCCAAGACCATTTTACTCATTCTCCATATCTTCAATGCGTGTGACCCATTAGATTCCCGGTTATATTGGTCACTTAAATTAACAATTAATTTAAGCAGGTCATGAGCGGTATCTAGCAACACATCATGACCCCCAATTGACCGGAAAGTCAATGGTTTGACTACGAACCTTTCCATAGACAATTTCTGTGCAATTATTTCTTTCACCATTCTATACCTCATTTGGTTCATAGTATAGACATGTGTCAACTCCCACTAGACTGACTACGTCACATCTAGTCCAAGTAATGTTAGTTCTTATCCTTGAGGCTCATTACTCTATTAGATATGTCATTGAAGACTATCTTTATGACATTTCCACTCCGGCCAGAGATTCCTGAATAATGACCACGACAAGCGGCTATGGGTATACACTCTTTCTATCAATAGTGGTGAATCTTTTGTTGGTTACCCAATTACCTTCGAATACCTCAAGTTGTATTCAATCACCACCCTATGAGCTACCTCTCTGAGGCAACAAGGAATAGTGTCAAAATACAAAATCAATATTCAAGATATCCTTGAGTACTTCAAGTCTAAGGATACTTGCACCATTGCTATGATGAGACTATCATTGACATTTGAATAGATTATCCATATGATTGTCTCATAGTTGGTCATCCAATATACTTAGCTATACTTAGCAAGCATCCACATGTTAACTCTAAACATCTCATATTTATAGATTATGAGATCTACTACTCGATCCAATCAAGGAGTGTAACGTGTGCTAGTCTGTCTAGATTAATAATGTCCCGTCTCATTAATCCTATGACTAAGGATAATTTTGATACTTACATAATTACACATGATAAGAATCTCAATATCATGATCTCATCATGATTTCCTTCATGCTATGTTATGTATCAAGGACTTCATTAATTGATTTAAGATCACTTATCAATTTATATATCAAATGAACATCAAATTAATGAAAAAATCTTTTATTAATCAAATAAATTTGTACAATAAGTGCTAAAAGTGATTATCTTTAGAGCACTCCTCTAACATTTCTCACTCTCATATTAAAGCTAATTAGATGTTGCTAACAGAGAATGAAAGTACAAAGAAGAGTTATAGGACAAAACTCGGTTTGAAGAGGATGATACACTAAAAAGTCTTTAAATTTTATTTTCATATTTTAAAAAATTTGTATTTTTCCTTTAGGGGAATGTTTGTAAACTCGAAAGTTATAGCAAAGCCTATATAGTATTTCAGTATAAATGGAATAGTCATATGATTTTTCTCTTTTATTATTCTTCTTCATTTTGAATTTTAAAATAGTCATTATGAACATGATACAAACAAAGTATTTTAATAAAAGGTTTATTTGATTAGTTTTGGCAAAAGAAATGTTCGTAATATTCACTAATATAATTAGTTTAATGCTAATTATATTTGAGGATGTTGTAATAAATATATCTACTCAATTCTATTATTAGCATTCTTATGTTATGGTTTGCTACTTTGATTTTTGGCAAGAAATTGTAGAAATGGAGGCAAACATAGAAGCTCAAAATTAGGAGAAATGGTTTCTATTGTCGAGAATGCTCCTGTTAATATTGTTTTAAGGTCTAACACTCAAATTCCAGTTGAAGATCCACAGTCAATGGCCATGAATTCCATCCACCAAGATGAGACTGTACTTGGTGTTCCATAATGAATCCTTTTTTTTTGTAATTATTTGGCCGATGAGAAAATATATGATGGAAAATGAAATAAAATGTGTTTAAATTTTTTATTTTTTGTGGAATTCATTTTATATGTGTAATTTTCACGTATATAATTTTTACTGACATGGAAAGTTTACATCATCTTTTTGTTAACTCATTTAACAGAAACTAAGTGAAGGGATTTTGTATTACAAAATCAAATAAAAAATGAATTTTCTGTTACCAATTGAAATTCAGATATCGAATTGTCAGGTGTTAAAAAATAGAAGCACTGACGATATAATTTATCTGTTTTAATCTTCTTCACAATTTTCTCTTGATAAGTCATTCTTTTTTTTTTTTTTCTACTAGTGCTTGCGATTGTAAACATTTAGCAGTGTATTCAGGAAACATAATTATGTTGATACAACAACATATTTATGTTTTTATGTTCATTAAAAATATTGACAACTACAACCTCTAACAGTTTAGGTTATTAAACGTTTTAAAATAATTATAAACATTATAACTCAACTAATTAATTGTGTGATCAGAAGTAATGAAATATTGAAATGAATTACAAAAAGCTTGGATACTAGTCTGGTGAACAAAGCTGTTAGATATCGAATTTGAATTTTCAATCAGTTTTTTTTGTATAAAAAAATATTGAAATGAATTATAATTAACCAACAAAAAACCTTAAATAGGTAAAAATTTCCTTAACCAAGTTATTGTTAGTCATTTATTTGATTAAAATAATCTCAAAATGTTGTATGAATTATCAAAATTTCCCAATATTTGTTATATTTTCTTTTTATAATTAGAAAATGAACAATGTAACACCCACAGAGGATTCACGACAAAAAATTATCATTGATTTCGAGTAAAATAATCTTGCTCAAAATCATAATCTCTAATGTCACCCAAGATCTACTTGCCACGTTAGCTTTTCATCCAATGTTGATGGAAAAGGGTCATTAATTGTATGAGGTATAAATACGGAGATTAATTGCTTCACCATTCCAGCATTTTGAATCTTATAATTTAATCGTTTTAAAATTAATTTATCATAATAAATTTTTAAAAATTAAAATTTTTTTATTTTTTATTCTAAAAATTAATTTTTTATTGTAGGATGAGTAATATAACACACCATGTGGATATACATTAAGAATCTATTTGATTTAATAGTGAGGATCAATTGTAAATGACTAGTGATGGGGATCAGTTATTAGTATATAGCAATAATTGTCAGCTATTAGCAATAATTGTCAGCTATTAGCAATTAATTATTTAGTTAATTGTTTGTAATTAATTTTAAAGTATTTACTAATTTAGCAATTGAAAATTAATTTTAATTTATGAAAAAACTTTTAATAATTTGTCTTATATGATTTATGTGAAGGTGTGTACTGGCCTTTTATTTATTAATATGCTTATCATATAATATAAAAACAATTAACTAAACAAATATTAGAAAATATAATTTTTTAGCCAATAAAAAATTGTATAAGTTAATATAAGTATAAATGAAAACAAAAAAATGTTTTCGGTGTTACACATCTAAAAGCAAGATCCTGATGTGAAAAATTAATATTTTAACATTTTCAACAAATGTTAATTTTTAGTAAAAAGAAATAAGCAGTATTTAGTTGAATTGTGAGCAAAGTCAACCAAAGACTGGAGTTTTTGGTAAATGGAAAAAATATTTTCCAACTTAGGGTGAAATGAAATAAAATTTCCATTTTATAGTAGTCAAAGCCAAACAGATAATAATTTGACCACTCCAAATATTGTTCACTTGTTGAAGAAGCGAACAATTTATGTTCTTTCTCAACCAGCAAACAGTTCTTAAAGATGTAGACAACTTCTCAACTAGGTTTTTTTTTTTGCTTAATTTTTTTGTTATTCATAATAAAAGAATAAATTGATGGGCGATGTGAACTTGGTTGTAAGATTTATTGTGCATTCTTTGAAAAATATTACTTGTTCTCATTATTTGAAAAAAATATATATGTTGTTCGTAAATGTGTGGGAGATGGACAGAGGTTGTTCACCTTTTCAACAAGCGAACAATTATCTGGACAATTTCAATGGTTTGACGACTCCTTGCTAGTTAACACTTTCTACCTTAAAATGAAAAATAGTTTTTAAAATACTCTAAAATTGAAAATTTTCAATTTATCACTCTAAATTGGAAAAAAAAATTCATCTTACTCTTTTTTTGGGAAAAAGCCCCCAAATACTCAATTTAATTTTTAATTTATTGAATTATTGAAAGTTGAAAATAAAAATTCAACCAAAAAATAACTTCAAATTTATAAGAAATCGGAATCCAATCAATCATGCATTTGTAATTTGTTAATATATTGCAAATAAAAATTACTTTAATAATAATTATTATGTCTAATAATAGCAAAAGACATAGTTACTTATCTCTATTTGTCCATTTTCATTATTTTTTCCCTTAATGGATTTTTTTGTCTAATTTGTCTTTTTATATTTTGTTTTTTTATCCACTTTATCTCTTAAAAATTCAAATTTTGGTCACAATATGCTCCTTATTATACCAAAGTATAGTGTCGTATTTAACACACCAATGAGTTTGCTGACATGCCATGTTATTATATGGTAGTCTGTTTTGTCATATTTTTTAAATATTAAGTGCAAAATGGATCAAAAAAGAAATATAAATAGCAACTTAGATTAAAACAAAACCCAATCAAATGAGTAAAATTATAAAAATGACAAATATAGGTGGCTAATTATGCCTTATATACCTAATAATAATTTATGAAAAATAGCTTTTTTTTTTTTGAAATGGATGAAAATTAGCATTATGCATCCACAAACGAAAATTTAACAATTATTATTCTTTTTTTTTCTTTTAAAAAAATGAAAGATGAATTTACTAATTTCTCCTTGAAAGAGCTATTCCTTTCATGAGGCCAATAATGTCACCTAAACCGCCGTTATTGGCACTAGCTCCATCTGCGGTTTGCTTGCAAAATTCAGAACAACCTCGAGCACAAGCGTCTAACGAAGCATGTGTTTGTTGCAGACATGGCGGCATGCATTCCTTTCCACAATTCGTTAGTGCTGTGTCATCACTCCATGCCATTGAGATCATCAAAGACACTATTAGCAAGCTGAAAATTGATTTCATTTTCTTGCTAATTTGATGTTTTCTAACTTTCCTTTTATCAGGGATTTTGGAGTTCTATAGGAAGGTTTATATATACAACAATATGAAGGAAAGTGACAAAGAAAGACCGTTGAGTTTGTTAAGGAGCGAAAGATGCGGCCTTTCACATATTTTGTAATTTTAGTATAATGTTTGAGCAAATCTATATGGGAAACAATATATATTAGGCCTATTTGGGTGGGGACAGTTGAAAGTTCTCTATTTTTTAAACCAAGTAATTTTAGTTTTGGTTTTAATTGTGAGAAACTATATTTATTTTCCAAAATATTTTTTGCTAAGAAATTGGTCGATTGTAATAGAAATATTGATGCGGCTTGCATTTTGGCATATATGAATCACATCCCAACTCAAAAAGCTTGTGGTATGATACATTTATTTATTTGCTTCGGTTTTGGGTTAATTAAATTATGTAATTCTGATTCAATTTGAGAAAATAATGAGATTTTTTATTTCAATTGATTTTGGGATTAAAACTGCGATTATATTTTATTCATTTATTACAGTATATCTATTATTTATTTTTCCTGTAGACTCTACAATATGGTAGTCTCTACAATATTTTTTTCTGAGAAAATTACACTAATTATATCTTTTTTTTTTCTTTTTTAAACTGTTTTATCAAAAAAATTTTAAGATTCTAAAAGTTTCATATCTAAAAATCTATAAATACATCAAAGTTAGATTGCTTGGCACTATTTATTACTGTTGTAAGAACAGTGCACGCCAACAATACCTCATGCCTTTTTCCCTTTTTTTTCCCGGTTCCTATAGAAAACGGCACCGTACCACTTTGAAAACCAGTTGCCCATGCCACTAATCCGTCTGTTGCCTTTACACCCTCGTTACCTTTTCAATAATTCATCAGTCCTTTTCAACTTTTTACAGCCATTTCAACTTTTTATGCCGGATTACTAACATGTCTCTACACTTTAATACCACTTCAACCCCACAAAATACGTTCAAAGCCCATTTTTGCCATTTCAATATTGAGGCCCTTTATCGACTTTAACCAAAATCGATTTTACTGATTAAATTTTATAGTCGAAGCAACACGAATGTTACATACTAGTCTGCGTTAGTAAGTAAAAATAAAATATAGATAAATAATTGAGAAAGTTGCTTAGAAAATTTATTTGCCTTGAAAAATGTGGGAATGTGTCTTTCTCCATCTGCCATGCCTGTTTTTCTCTCAATTTCATCTCTCTCTTTTAACCACTCACTCAAAGTCAACTCTTCTCTCATTGTGCCGAATCAAAGCAAACATCAAAAGCTTGTTTTCACCAATTCTTCACCTTACTCAGCCTTCTCAAGCTCACAAAACCTGCTCACTCTTACTGCCATAATTGTAATTTTATTAAAAATCTATGGCGCTTCAGATCTATGGTGAGAAAATTCCGACCAACACAGCTAGTAATGCAGCCAGACCCAAATCTCTCTTCAAGCGACGAAGGCTAGTGATGCCCATGAAAATTAGACACTACATCTGCTCATATCGGTGATAACAATAGCGCCTGAGACGTCCTTCGATGGAGATGCGTCAACAACTAGAGACTTCACAACTCTAGATCTATCTCGGTCGACAGTGACACTCATACCAGCGACACAACCTATATATGATCAGGTCTTCGATGACGAGATTTCAAACCCACAATGCAAGCAACTTGACTCTCAAAAAGATAACTGATTCAGTAGTAAATTTTGACAAAAAGATGATGAATTAGAGAGTTAAATGGGAACTGATAATGTTCATTTTGAAAATGATGGTCAAAACAGCGGTAAGGTTGTGAAGATTTGCAGGAGAAAATGAGGAAAATAACGGCTGGGCATTTTTAATTCTCACTATTCCATAATTTTAAGATCTATTGATTAATATATATATATATATATATATATATATATATATATATATATATATTATATTGTGTGGAAATAGATAAAAATGAGAGAGATTATTCTTGAAAATGAGGATTATTTCTGAGAAAGAGATTTCTAAAAGTTGATTAAAATTGAGATTGAAATTAGTTATGAAAATTAAGAAAAATACGTACCCTGTTTTAGGGAGAAATTTTTTTTACATTAGGGTGGATATTAGACTGTTGCTTTAGATATTTGGATTTGTATTTTGGACTTTCTTGTGTTGAAAACTTGAATTAAAGTGATTGTCAATATTGTTATGCGTAATTAGGTTGATTTTTTTTATGTTAAATAATTAATATTTTACATTTGAAATTGATCTTGAAACATTTTGTCTGTCTAGGTAATTTGAACTTTTGACTTGAATTTGGTTGTGTTAAATATAAATATTGTTGGATTGTAATGCTTATGTTTGCGATGTGATAGTTGAAATTATATGGCTAATTGAATAATTGAAATTTTGAAATGCTATCGTAGGTTGAAAGATTAAAATGATTGAATTTATTATGTATTGGATATACTTTACAGGTTGTTGAACTTTTGAGTAGTAATATATTGTTGATATGTTGAAGTTATATCTTATAAATACTTGAGAACCGAGAATAGTTGGATTTTTTGTTTGTGAACCTTTGAAATATGAAATTTTTGTGCTTATATGTACTTAAAATAGTATGTTGAGAACTTATTTTGCAATCGTATAACCCTTTATGATTGATGACAAAAAGTGAATGAGATATGTTGATTATTGATTGAAATTAAATGTGTGCACATTTTAACTGAGATTATCATGCTGAAATATGTTCAAAAATGAATTTGTTTATGATTTAATTTGATTGAAAATGCATAGAAATAGCTGAATTCTAACAAAATGTCTTTTATCTGTAAATAGCATTTTCATAGAATTTAGATTACAGTGATGTAAATAAATTCTTAAATTCTGAAGATATACAAGTTTTGTTTTAGGGGAAAGTATACTAAAATTTTATTCATATTAACCATAGGTATGGATTGAGGGAGAGATTTTTTGTATGGTAACCTGTTACAAATTCTAAGTAATATAGTCAAGGTTTTGTCATCATCAAAAATAGGAGAATGTTGACTCAAAGGCTACAATTCTTTTATTCCAAAATTTGATGATTATAAGACCATGATTTATGAATTATAATTTCTCATATATGGTTTGAATTTCATATAATGTTATACAAGAGTTATCAAGATGAACATTCAAAAAAATATACACATGTACAAGAAGAGATACATTAAGGTATTTATATAAAATCATTATGATGTATATCTAAAAATAAAGCTCAAAGTATTTTAACTAAGTATTCTAATCTAGTATTCTAATTTTAAATATGACATATTTCACTAAAAATAAAAATAACAGTTAGTTTTTGAAGAACAAAAATTTGTCACTACTAGCTAGTTTTTAGCACCATAACTACAAATACATGTTAGGTCCATATTTCAAATATTGGAAAATCAAATATTAAAGAAAAGTGGTTTATATCCTAAAATTATTTTCCTTCTATGCATATTGAGATTCATTCATAAATATATTTCCATCTTGGCTCTAGTTTTTTATTGTATATTTTATTTTTGAACTTGTGCGTGATTTATTTCTGGGTTAATTTTCAAGTTAAATTTGAAAATTTAGTTATTTGGTTGTTTAGTACATTTAGGATAACAAACTAAACAATTATTTTTAAGTTTTACTTTGTAAAAATTTAGGTTTGGGCTTAAGAGAATTATGTGGAACTCTATATTTATAATTGACTTGATTTTTGCCCTTCAAAAGAATCATTAGTTGAAAAAAATTCTCAAAATTGTGTTTTGAAAAGTAGATGTACGCAAAAAGCCAAACTACCATAAATTCAAATGTGTCAAACTACTACCTTTTTTTTTTATTTTCAATTTCAATATTCTGATTTGCAAAAGAAAATCTCATATTTTATTGTTATATCAAAAGATGTTTAAAAATATTTTAGGAAAAACTCATTTACACTTAAATTTGCTTGAAATTTTTATTTCAAATAAAAGAGGTAATTTATTTGACAAAAATTGATTTTAGAGGTTGAGAAATATTTTTAATTATAAACTTTGATTTTGTGAAAAAAAAAATTTGAATTATATTTGTGTATATTTTCTACCCAATATTAGAATACTATTAGTAAACTCTGAAATGTGAGTCATTTTTATAGGATCAAAATTTCTTAAAATTTCAATTCACCCAGCACTTGAGATATTTTGTGACCTACAAGAGCATATTTTAATATATAGAGTAAAAGTTTCTTTACAATTCTAATGGATTCTTTATATTTTTATTCTTCATTTTATTTTATTACAAATACAAAGTAATATTTATCAAAACAAAAAAGTAAATAACTTTTATTGTAAGGAAAGTGAAAAATATTTTTAGAGAAACACACCAATAAAAAGATTAAATATTCACAAAAAGTGAAAATGTATTAATTATAATTAGAATAAAAAGTAAAATTTAATTCTTTAGAGAGTTAAATTCATTTTTTACTCTAAAATTTAAAAATATAGAGTATATTAGAAATTTTTTTTATAGAATAACTCTTTAAAATAAAAAGTATAATTAAAATAAAGAGTTTGTTGAATTTGCTCTTACACAACCTGATCATATATATACATATATACACTGATGCCAATAGCGAAACATGAAAGATTTCTTACCTAGCTCGGTAATGTCTTTAGGTTAGAAAATAGTGTAAAATAATTATTTGTTTTAGCAATTTTTTCTAAATATTATACTTTAAATAATTGATTTTAATTTGTTATATTTTATGTACAATACAATTATTTAGAAATCTACACATAGTTATAGCATAAATTATGTTTTCATATTTTATTATTTTTAATTTTTTTAGTCTATCTCTAAAACTATTATATAATATATGAGAAAACCAAATATAAGTTAATAAATATATATTAATTCATCTAAACATAAGTTAGTAAATATATTATTATAATATTAATTAATATAATATAAAAATGATAGCTATATAATTAATTTATTAATATTTATTTGGATATAATAATATTACGTATTATATTTGAATTATTTATATAGTTTGAATTTTGAATAATATTAAAATAATTAGGCATATCTTCATAATTGAAGTTAGACATGTAAAATATATTTATAAGACCATCTCCAACCAGCACCATTTTGGTGCACAAATAAGGAAAAGAAAAAAATGATATAGAAATTGTGAACTCCAACCGAACACCAAAATGGTGTCAAAATTGATGCTAGCTACCGTAACACACCTTATTTGGTGTTGCACTGTAGCTACACCATTTTAAATTAAAAAAATGTGAGTTGCAGATAGAGAAAGAAGAAGAAGAAAGAGGAAGAAGAAAAGAAGGGGAAAGGGAGAGAGAGAGAGAGGGCACAGTAAAAGGGTTTTAGATTTTTTTAAGTTAAATAATTTTATTTATATTTAAAAATAAAAATTTTAATTTTTAATTACTAATTTTACCCAATTTTATATTTTTTTATAAATAATTTTATTATATTTAAATAAATAAATTTTTAATTAGTAAATTGATGTTTAATTAATATTAAAACATATTTAATTGAAAAATTAAATAAAAATAATATTAGTAAATTGAAAATTAGTTAATAGTAAATTGATGTTTAATTAATCGTAATATTTAAATTGATCTTTTTTTCTACTTTTTCATAATTGAATTGCAATTTAATTAAATTATATCATCCAATTAAATTGTATTCTAATATTTTTAATATTACATAATTTTAAGTCCATAACAATTTAATTTCTTAATTTTATATAATTGAACAAAAAAATTAAAAAAAATGTAAAAAATATATAAATATAAAATACATATATTATAATTTAAAACAATAATACATTTATTACTAACACATAATAACATTACAAAATATTAAAACTAAACTAATAACGAAAATTTAAAATGTCTAACATAAAACAAACAAAATGCTATAATTAATTATTTAATAATTTGGAAGATCGGTTCCAGATCCATCAATATGATTAAAATAATCTCCAAACTCATTAGATGTAGAAGGTGGTTGTGTTTGATGTTGTTGAGATCGTTTTTCTAAAATTCATATTTGTTCAGCTTCGATATATGTACGAATTTTTAGATAGTAGTGTTTCAAATTTTATTTAAGTCTCGCATCAAAATTTTATTTTCTTCTTTCAGTTCTTTTAATATCAAATTTTTGCTTTGAATTTTAAGGTATTGTTGTCGGTTCGAACTAGTCTTCTTCAACATCTCTAAAATTTATCGATTTTCCTCTTTGAAACTGTTAATGATATATGACATTTGTTCATCATTTTTTCTCTTCAATTTGGCATTTTTGACCCCAATTAGTCGTTCTGATGACGAACTGCCAATATCATCATCTAAATTAAGAGAAAATGATGACAACCCAAGATATGCCGATATTGGAGACTCAGGAGTGAGATTATCTGACTCTGATGAAATATAATTTAAATTTTGCTTTCGATTTATTTTTTTGATGTGCTGACATTATCTTTAAAATTTTCAAAATTTTTTACTATATTCCATACATGGTCAAATTTGAATTCCTTTTTGTAACTGTCATCTTGCATTAATAATATTTTAGCTCTATATATCTGCAAATAATTTGAACTATAAAATTTTAGTTTTTTAGAGATATAATAATAAAAAATAAAAATATTTGCAAAAAAATACTCACAATATCTTTATCTGATGCACCATAGGATGCATATTTTCAACTTGTCAGATGCAAGAATTCAATTTTCGAACAACTTTCTTTATAGTTTGAATTCGGGATTGCATAGATCTTTTATTATGATACTCCCAACATTCAGTTCTTTGTGTTGTTATATACATCTTTCACACGATATCAAAATTGATTTGAAGACTGATTCACACCCGTAATAGGGTCTTGAGAAATGTCCATATAAACGTGACACAGTAGCACATGTTCATCAATACTGTAAGAAGAAGATCTAATATACATATTTGCAAAAAGTGTTTAAAGTAGAGTTTGTAGTAGAGTAATAAAATAAAAAATATAAGTTGAGCAAATAATATAAGATGTATACTCATATATAGCATGTGATATAAATAAAGTATATATAATGAATATCTAGTCAATAATTATTATCCGTATGATGGATTTTATGATAATCTTAGCCGTCCAATGAATTTCATCCTTATCTACATCTTATTATTATTTGTCATTATTTCAACAGTTGGATTAATTTCATCATAATCTTAACCGTTCAATGTATTTCATCACAGTCTAAGCCATTGGATGGATTTCATCATAATCTTAGTCGTTGGATTAATTTATTTCTTATCTAAATCTTATCATGATTGTTGTCATAATCTTAGCTGTCGGATGGATTTCATCATAATTTTAGCCGTCGGATGGATTTTATCATAATCTTAGTGGTTAGATTAATTTATTCTTTATCTAAATCTTATCATGATTGCTGTCATAATCTTAGCCGTCGGATGAATTTCATTATAATATTAGTCGTTAGATGAATTTCATCATAATCAAATCCGTTGAATTAATTTATTTTTTATCTAAATCTTATCATGACTATTGTCATAATCTTAGCCGTTGAATGAATTTCATCATAATCTTAGCCGTCAGATGAATTTCATCATAATTTTAGCCGTTGGATTAATTTATTTCTTATCTAAATCTTATCATGATTGTTGTCATAATCTTAGCTGTCAGATGAATTTCATCATAATTTAGCCATCGAATGAATTTCATCATAATCAGATCCGTTGGATTAATTTATTTCTTATCTAAATCTTATCATGATTGCTGTCATAATCTTAGCCGTCAGATGAATTTTATCATAATCAGATCCGTTGGATTAAGTTATTCCTTATCTAAATCTTATCATGATTGCTGTCATAATCTTAGTCATCGGATGGATTTCATCATAATCTTAGTCGTCGAATAAATTTCATCATAATCTTAGTCGTTGGATTAATTTATTTTTTATCTAAATCTTATCATGATTGCTGTCATAATCTCAGCCGTCAGATGGATTTCATTATAATATTAGCCGTCGGATGGATTTCATCATAATAAGATTCGTTGGATTAATTTATTTCTTATCTAAATCTTATCATGATTGTTGTCATAATCTTAGCCCTCATATGGATTTCATCATAATTTTAGCCGTTAGATTAATTTATTTCTTATCCAAATCTTATCATGATTGCTGTCATAATCTTAGCCTTCGGATGAATTTCATCATAATCAGATCCATTTGATTAATTCATTCCTTATCTAAATCTTATCATGATTGCTGTCATAATCTTAGCCGTCGGATGAATTTCATCATAATCTTAGCTGTCATATGGATTTCATCATAATCTTAACCGTTAGATTAATTTATTTCTTATCTAAATCTTATCATGATTGCTATCATAATCGTAGCCATTGAATGAATTTTATCATAATCTTAGCTGTCGGATAGATTTTATCATAATCAGATCCGTTGGATTAATTTATTTCTTATCTAAATCTTATCATGATTACTGTCATAATCTTAGCCGTCGGATGAATTTCATTATAATCTTAGCCATCAGATGAATTTCATCATAATCAGATTATTTGAATTAATTTATTCCTTATCTAAATCTTATCATGATTACTGTCATAATTTTAGCCGTCGGATGAATTTCATTATAAGCTTAACCGTTGGATTAATTTATTTTTTATCTAAATCTTATTATGATTGCTGTCATAATCTTAGCCGTCAGATGAATTTAATCTTAATGTTAGCCGTCAGATTATATTTTTTAACCTTAGGATTTTATCAAATTTTTTCTATAAATAAAACCATTATTTATGAAATTTATTCATACTGATTATCATTTTGGTATCAAATATTTGTATTCATATTCTCCAAATTATTCAAATGATAATCTTTAAAGATGAACTTCAATATTGGAGGTTCATCAAATGTGCAATTCAAAAATTCATCTTCATCTTTAGATGACAATGAAAATATATAAGTAATGAGTAATTTTATTGTTGAACAAGAAGCAATATGTCATGCAATAAGCAATATGTCATGCAATTCACAATAACAACATGATTCTAGTGTCTTACATCAGTCAACAAAGCAATCAGAGTATTCATGGTGACTATATTCCAGATCATATTTTGATCAATCGTGATCGTGAAGCTGCAGATCATAATTTATTTAATTATTATTTTTCTGATCGGCCATGATACAATGAAGATATGTTTTATCGCAGATATCGTATGTCTCGGAGTTTATTCTTACGTATCATTGATGCATTAAAGATCATGATAACTACTTCCAGCAATGAAGAGATGGCTTGGGTAGAGTTGGATTATCAACTTTACAAAAAGTCATAGAAGTGTTTCGAATGTTAGCGTATGGTTTACCAGCAGATGAATATGTTAAAATTGGTAAATCAACTACAATTGAAAATTTAAAGAGATTTTGTCATGCTTTCGTAAAAATTTTTGCAGAGAGATATCTTAAATCACCTAATGCTAATGACATCGCTAGACTATTCTATATTCGTCATCAATGTAGTTTTTCAGGAATGTTAGACAATCTTAATTGTATGCATTAGAAGTGAAAAAAATTGTCTAACAGCATGGGCCGGACAATATGCAGGTCGAAGTGGATCACCAACAATTATTCTTGAAGCTTTAGTGAATTATGATCTATAGATATGATATGCATATTTTAGTATGTTGGGCACAAATAATGATATTAATGTCTTGGAGTCATCACATTTATTTTCTAATCTTGCTCAAGGTATTGCTCATCCCGCTCATTATGTTATTCAAGGAAAAAAATATAATATAGATTATTATTTAGCCGATAATGTATATCCAAAATGCTCCACCATTGTGCAAATAATTCATGAGCCGCGTGGTCCAAAGAAAATGTATTTTGCAATGAGATAGGAGACTTGTAGAAAAAATGTTGAGCGTGTGTTTAGAGTTCTGCAATCACATTTTGCAATTATTGCATAGCCAACACGTTTTGGAGAAAAAAAGTATTACATGATATAATAACTGCATGCATTATCATGCACAATATGATAATTGAGGATGAACGTGATCTAAACGCACCTATTAATGAAACAATGAATGCACCTAATCCTATAGTTGAAATGATAGTGGATGAAAATTTTCAATTTCAACAATTTCTTGCTCGATATAAATAAATCCAAGATAAAGATGCTCATATTGCGCTCCGTAATGCATTAATAGAGCATTTGTGGAAGATGATTGAATCAATAGTAATATTATTTTTTTATTGTAATCTTGTATTATTAATTATTCAATGTCAAGTTTTTTTATTGAATTTTTAAAAAATCTGTGTTTTATTTAAAATTTTTTTAATTAACAAATTTTATTAATATTTGATATTAAATTGAATTTGTATTTTATAATATTATTAAATAATAAAATTTTTAATATTGGACGAATATATTAAAAAATAATTATTTTGTAAAATAATTATATAGTCTAAAATTAATAAAAATTAATATAAAATAAAATATAAAGAGGAATATATATATAATATTCTGTTTGGTGTAAAAAATGGTGTAATGAATTGGAGATAAATTTACTGTAATTATATCATTTTGATGTAAAAGTTACCATTTTGGCGCAATAGATTGGAGATGATCTAACGTAATTTTTATTGTGTAATAATCGTATTGACACGGTTATAACTCATATCAATTTAATCAAATCCATATACAGTTGTCAGCTCTAGATCATTCTTTTTCGATAATTATAGATAGAAAGTTGACATGGCAAAATTATGTGGGCTCGACCTATCTAATGTGGCTAAAATGTACTTGCCATATATGTTGGACCTTCTTCTGCCCTCATTCTCTCTCATTGCCTAGCTATATTTGGATAGAGGATTGAGGGGGAAAGGTAGGGGGAAAAGAAGGTATCAGGGGTGTTTGAGAAGAAGGTAAAGAAGAGTGTAGGAGTTTTTGGGGCAGATGAATGCTACTTACAATTTTTTTTATATATTTCTAATACAAAAAATGTTTATTTTACAATTGAAGAAACGCATATCTTTTTTATATTGAAAGTGTGAGAAAATATTAGTTGGTAGATAGAGGTGTTAAAATTTCAGATTTTTTTCAAGAATTTTAGTACCCCAAATTGGGTGTTAATGAGGGTTCAGAATTTTTAAATTAAATTTAATGTTATTTAATTTTTTAGATATATTTATACTGCAAATTTATTATATTTATATTGCAAAGCTACACGTACAGAAAACCCTTCCTATATTAAAACTTTCTTGCTCTTGCAACAGCTCTATGGTAATTTCTCTTTCTTCTTCCTCTTCTTCTTCTTTTTTTTTTTTTAATTTTTAATTCCAACAAGCCTTCAAACTAGTGTTTTTTCATCGTTACGTTGGTTCTTCTATCAAATTTTGAATGACTTCCGAGTCAGGTTTGGGATCTGGACACCTTCCCACAAACTGCCAATTAAATCAACTTAAAAATGAAAAGACGTGTTTGCCATAATTTTTTCTGGTATAAAGGAGCTGATTAGAGATTCGAACTAGAGGCATTATTTGCCACAATTTAATACACCAAAATAAGCAATATATATATTGTTAAAACTGAAGTTTTTTGCAGTGCTGGAAGGAATGCAAGTGGAAGAATTCTGCCCCCTACCGAGTGAAAGTACTAATTTGAAAGGCTTGTTGGCTTTAAGTTGAATAATTTTTAGGATTAATCTCTTGCTCACTTTGTTTCCTTGCAACTTTAAATTATTGCGTATTAATTAGTGGAATCAATATAATTACAGATTTTTTGAAATTTTTTTAGCTATTTCAGTGCATACCATAATTCTATATTTCACTCTTTTTTTAATTATTTGATAGTGTGTTATTTGTTTTGTATTTTTGTATATATATAAATATATATATCTTTTTTTCCTTTTTTTTTTCTGGTAATTGATGCTTACATGTGGCATAATGTGAATATTTTTCTAAATTGAGTTTTCTAAGAATCTGTCTATATGATTGTGCTAGTTTAATTGATTTTGCTGATGAATTTGAAATTGTAATTTTTTTTTTCCTTTGTTCCCTATAACTTTTAAATTCAATAACATATTTCTCCAATAAACTCGTTAACAACAAGAAAATTTTAAGTTGGATTTAATGCCGACCTCTCCTCTCTAGAGTAAACACGTAACCATTATTTTAAATATATGACACATGTCATGCCAGGTATAAGCAATTTAACAACATAACTCTTTAATTAACAACAGCTTAAATCAATTTTATAAATGGTTAAGCTTTTTGGTTTTATATCTCACCAACTTTTGGCCTATTCATGACAATATGTTTAAAAATATTCATATACTATATAAAGAGCATAATTTTATATAACGATAAATTTTTTTAGAAAATTATATATATTGCATGTTTTTTGAAAAAGAAAAAAAATAAAATTTATGACACCAAATAGATAGATAAATACATAAAAAGTCATTCAAAAATCAGTTTGGAAATTAAAGTTGTGGTATATTTAAGATTGAAAATTAAATAATTGTCAAGGAGAAAAGAGGAACTAAATTATAAACGAGACGTTGGATAATTTTTGAAATAATTCATACTCCAATGCTATCGTGCTATAAATAAATTATTCTATTTTGAGCATTTAAATACATATTAATATTTTATTTATGCATTTATACTTAAATAAATAATTTTATAGTTTCTTTATGTCTATGGCAAGTAGAATTTAATCGTTGTTAGGTTAGTTTCATTTATGATGTTTGTTGAATAATTACAGAAATATATAGATGATCAAAATTTTGAAGATAATGAACACATTCATCATTTAATAGCACAAACTATTTTACGTTTGTTTGTTGGTACTGGAGATGTAGGCGTCGACTTTAGAACACTAGGAGTCAAATTATATATGAAATTATGCTTGAAGGAGAAAGAATTACAAAATAATTCATGAGTGGGCTCCTGTCGAGTGAGCTTTGTAAGAATATAATAAGAATGAGTCCTACTGCTTTTGTGGGATTATGTGATTTAATAGTTAAAGAAGGTGGTCTTAGACCAACAATTCAAGTAAAAGTTCAAAAACAAGTTGCAAAATCTCTTCATTTGTTAGCAAATAATGTTTCAAATTGTATACTTAGTATCCTTTTTGCCAGTCTGGTGAGTCAAGAAGTCGCATTTTCATAATGTTTTTCAAGTTTTAATTCAGTTGGATGATAAATTTCTCAAATAGCCAAACGGATTACAAATTCCTTTAAAAAATAACCAATAACACCATATCCTATCCATACTTCAAGATAACTAAATACTTATTTAACCAATTTTTTTTGAAGATATTGTTGTTTTGTGTATTTTATACTTATAGAAGATAATGTTAGGATTTGTGTTGGTGCTATTGTTGGAACACACTTTTGTGTGAAAATTTCTAATAAAGAATTCCCAAGTATCGTGGGAGGAAAGAATACCCAACTCAAAATGTGTTAGGTGCATGTACATTTGATTTGAGATTTACTTATGTGTTAATTACTTCAAGAATAATGAAAAATGCATTAAATAAACAATGTCCTCTCAAAATTACAAAGGTAACTACAAAAAAATTTATTGTCACATTATATATGCTATGTTTAGTTCAATGACAATATTATTTTCATTTTTAGGAAAATACTATCTTGTTGATACTGGATTTATGTTGAGAAGTAGCTTTATTACACCATATAGGGGGAAACAATATCACTTAAAAAGTAATCAAGAAATGCACTTGAATTATTTAACCTCCAACATGCATTTTTACGTAATGCAATTGAGCAAGCATTTGGTGTATTTAAGAAATGATTTTGCATAATCGGAAGCTCAACTGAGCCACACTATGGTATTAAAACTCGAAACAAAATCATTTTAGCATGTTGCATTTTGCATAATTATTTAATGGGTATAGATCCGGATTATAGAATCCTTGCAGAAGTTGATGGTGAACTGCTTAATCGAAACACTTCAGAAGAGGAGCATCATATTGGTAAGAAAAACAATGATGAAACTGCTAAAAGGGAGTTGGACATACAGATACCATAGCAGTTGAAATGTTGTTTAATTACAACCATTGATTTTTTTTTTTCATTTCTAATGGTTGACATGTTTTGTATTGAATTGACTATTTTATCATTTATGTTTTAGTTATTTATTAGTTTGATATGAATTATGTTAAAATTAATGTGTTTTTAATATAATTGGATGATTGAATGTGTTATTTATATTTATTGTCTATATACTTTTGTAATTATCAATGTGCCAAAAGCAAATATTGCCAATGGACATGGTACGTGTGTTTAGACAATATTGTGAATGAGTTGAAGAAAAAATTTACTGACAAACCAATTGATAAGGAGAAAGTCACAAATCGGATGAAAAAAAAAGACAACTTTCCAGATGCTATGATATTTTCAAAAATGGAATGAGTGGCTTTGCTTGGGATCCGATTAGAAAGATGTGGATTGCTAAACCAAAAGTTTGGAAAGATTTAATTAAAGTTTGTTTTATAGTTTTCAATAAAATACGTTTGCATGTTTTTTCCTTTTCTTTTTTTTCCTAGATTTTTTTTTTTGCGAAATTATGAAAAGTTAGTTCAGCTGATTGGAAGGACAGATGAATTAGAAATTATGAAAAGTTAGTTCAGCTTTTTTGGCAAAAAAAGGGCTACCGGTAATCAAGCTAAGACTGCATCAAAAATAAGAAAAAAGGAGCTAACAGTGATGCATTTGGTTCAATTATAATTGATGCAATTGATAATATGGTTCTCAGAATGAGGCTACTTTGGAAACTTATGATTTTGTATGTAAACATTGTTAGTCAAAGTC
This sequence comes from Triadica sebifera, assembly GCA_023653625.1. NCBI lineage: Eukaryota > Viridiplantae > Streptophyta > Magnoliopsida > Malpighiales > Euphorbiaceae > Triadica > Triadica sebifera. The sequence goes on along the minus strand of CM042898.1, from coordinate 7,861,010 downwards.
GCCAGCAGCAGATTTTGATAAAATTAACAGTGGATTCTTCTATAGGTGGAGTGCACCACATATTAAAATAAAGTTAAAAAATGTGTTCTACTACCCACCATGTGAAAAAAATAATTTATACTGAAATTTCAAACGATGTAGATAAGTTGTAAATTGTGTTCATACTATAAAATCTGTTTATAAATAGCGAAGGGAATTTCTTCATTTGATGTACTGCAAACTACAAATAAAGAGCAGTCTTTTAGAAATTTTTCAAAAAATGAGAGTGACAAAAATAGTAAAAAAAATATTTTAAAAATATTTTTGGAAAACAGTTATGTGCTACTATTTATGGGTTTATCTTAAAATTATTATATAACCTCTAACATGTGTTTAGAAAAAATTATCTCTTTGTACCCATTAATTTTTAGTAGTAGAATAAAAAAAATATTAGAAATTTGTCCTATAAACGTAACCCAAATAAAATGGTGAATCACGTTAAATTGCTAGTATTACTTTTTTGTGGATTGTTTTATTTCACATTTATTTATGTTGTTTTATCCGTTGTGTCCAGTAAGTAGTATCAAAGTCAGTCTGTTAGTCTAATAAAATTCTTAGTATGTTTTGTAGTTGAAATATTGACTGATATTTTACATCAGAAAAAATTTTATTTGATTAATATCAGTTGAAGGAGTCTTACAATGGAGATAAAGGGCACCAAGATAATTAGCTTAAATGATACAAATTACCACACATGGAGAAACAAGATGTAGGATCTCTCGTTTGTGATGAAAATACATTTGCCGATGTTTACTACAAATAAACCTAATGAAAAGATAAATACCATGAACGAATTCAATGTCATTTATCATGATAGTATAAATTTGACACCCCATGAAACCGAGTAATTGATAGTGACATTACTATTCATGTCATGTCTCAGAAAGAATTATTCTCATCCTACACAATATGGGATTTTGGCATTGTGAAAATAGAAAATGATAATATGTCAAAAGTTGTTGGTAGAGGAGATATTTATTTAGAGACTGTGAATGGTACAAAATTAGTCTTAAGAGATGTCAAACATATTCCAAATATTTTTCTGAACTTGATCTCTATAGAAAGACTGGATGATGCAGGTTTTTGCATTACATTCTTTAATAATCAGTGGAAGTTCACCAAAGATTCCTTAATGGTGGCTAGTGGTATAAAGTATGCTATCTTGTATGTGAATGCATGTGAAGTTTTTCTGTCATCGCTGTCTCGAGCCCGAGAGTGCATACCGTCTGCCACTCAAAAGACCTTGATGAAATGAGAGACCTTTTCTTAAGTGTTGAGTACCTAGGATGGCAATTCTCTGGGATTATGTTCATTAGGTAATTTGAATACCTCCTGGGAGCATGAGATTTCTTCCTAATACCCTTTGATGAGTCGGTTTCCATGTTGATTGAAGAAATGAACTTTAGAAGTATTGAAGAAATTTGACAGAATTTGTGAGAAAACCCTAAGGAGAGATGATTTGTGATGATGGAAGGGTTTTTGATGGTATTTATAGAAGAAATTTTTGATTAGAGGGCCGAAATCTTCAATGTACCATTCAATGTGTGTAAATGAGAGCAGTTTCAAGAAGTTGGAAAGTTGAAATGTGAAAAATAACCGGCAGAAATGTTATATAGCCAACCCCTTCACCGGCGTGAAACACATAGTCACGGGCGTGAAGTGTCGTGTTCACGGTTTGCTGAAAATGTACTTTACCTGTGAGGAAAGGCGTGAAATTGTTCACAGTTGTGACATTTGAATATCACGGGAGTGAATGATGAACTATCACGGTGGTGACAAATGAGTCACATGCGTGAAGTGATGAATTTCACTAGTTATGCCCGTGAAAAAAGCATGACTCAAAGCGTGAACGCTTCTGTAAGTTTTTGGTGAAAATGTTCACGAGCATGAAAATGCATCACGGGCGTGAACAAGGCTTTTCACGGGAGTGAATGAATTCGTGAACATAGGCTTCACTACTTTAAGCCGTGAACCATGTCGTGAAAGCTACTGAATCTTTTTGGCTATTTAATTCATGGGCATGAATTGCCTAAAATTTTCATCAAATAAAATTAAGTCCTAAAACAAGATTAAATCATTTCTATGAAGATTCTATCCCTTATAACATAAATTTCCATCAAATTTACTACCTTATATCTAGTGAGATGATACAAAAGCAAGATTATCACTTAAGATTTGACAATTTGGCAATCACAAGGTTAATCCATCAATCATACCAAGTTCTCTTCTAATGAAATTAAATCTTTCCTCATTTAGAGACTTAGTGAATATATCTGCCAATTGATTTTTTGTGCTTATAAATTTCAATGCAACATCTCCATATTGAACATGATCTCTAATAAAGTGGTGTTTAATGTCAATATGGTTACTTCTAAAATGTTAAATGGGATTCTTTGAAAGATTTATAGCACTTGTATTGTCACATTTAATAGGTATATGGTTCATATTATGACCATAATCCTTAAGTTGTTGTTTTCATCTAAAGGATTTGTGTACAACAACATCCTGCTGTTACATACTCTACTTCAGCGGTTGAAAGAGCAACTGAAACTTGTTTCTTGATAAACCAAGAAACTAAGCACTCTCCAATAAAGTGACAAGTACCTGAAGTACTTTTTCTATCTTAAAGACTACCAGCATAATCTGCATCTGAATATCCTACAATATAAAAGGATAAATTTCTAGGATACCACAAACCTAGATGCAATGAGCCATGTAAATATCTTAGAATTTGTTTCACTTCATGTAAATGAGACTCTTTTGGACATGATTGAAATCGTGCAAATAAGCAAAAACTATACATTATGTCGGGTCTAGAAGCAGTAAGATATAAAAGTGATCCGATCATATCTCCATAGAGCTTTTCATTAATGCTCTTACCCTTTTCATCCTTGTCCAATTTTGTTGATGTGCTCATTGGAGTCTTGGCATTCTTGCATCCTTCCATTCCAAATTTCTTAATTAAATCTTTGGCATATTTGGATTGGTTGATGAATATGTCCTCATTGCCTTGTTTTATTTGTAGACCAAGGAAATATTTAAGCTCTCCCATCATGCTCATTTCAAATGCCCTAGTCATACACTTAGCAAATTCTTGACAAAGCAATTCATTAGTAGAACCAAATATGATATCATCAACATAAATTTGAACAATTAGAATATCATGCTTATGCTTTTTAATGAATAATGTGGTGTCAACATTCCCCTTTGTAAAGTTATTTTCTAAGAGAAAAGAACTTAGTCTTTCATACCAAGCTCTTGGGGCTTGTTTCAAACCATATAAAGCTTTTGAAAGTTTAAAAACATGATTTGGCAAATCATAGCTTTCAAAACTTGGTGGTTGTTCAACATAAACTTTTTCTTCTATATAACCATTTAGAAATGCACTTTTCACATCCATTTGAAAGAGTTTGAAATTCATGTGACATGCATATGCTAAAAGTATTCTTATGGCTTCTAATCTAGCTACAGGAGCATAGGTTTCATCATAATCTATCCCTTCTTCCTGATTATATCCTTTTGCAACTAATCTAGCCTTATTCCTAGTTATTGAACCTCGTTCATCTAGTTTATTTCTAAATACCCATTTGCTACCTATAATTTGATGATTATTGGGTCTAGGTACTAAGGTCCATACCTTACTTCTCTCAAATTGGTTGAGTTCCTCTTGCATTGCAATCACCCAACTTTCATCATTAAGAGCCTCATCAACATTTTTAGGCTCAATTTGAGAAATAAAAGCAAGGTCAGTGGCTAAATGTTTGAAATGAGATCTAGTACTTACTCCCCTTGAAGGATCACCAATGATTTGCTCATTGGGATGATTTTTTGTTATTCTCCATTCCTTTGGGAGTTCTTGCCCGTTTTCTTCTTGAGCTTAAGGTAGAGAATCATCTTGATGTGAATCTTCTTGATCATTTTCTTCTTTTCCATTTCCAAGATCAAGTCTTTACATAGTTCCTACAACATCATCAAGAACACTACCTTTTAATAGATCAAGTCTACTAGATTCATTAAAAACAACATGCATAGGTTCTTCAACAGTTAATGATCTTTTGTTAAATACTCTATATGCTTTGCTAGTTGTAGAGTATCCTAAAAAGATACCTTCATCAGATTTAGAGGCAAATTTTCCACGGTTGTCCTTGGTATTCAATATGAAGCACTTGCATCCAAATACTCTAACGTATGATATCAAGGGCTTTCTTCCATTCCATAGCTCAAATGAGGTTTTGTTTAAAAGAGGTCTTTTGAAAACTCGATTTGAAATATAACAAGCAGTGTTTGTGGCTTCTGCCCAAAAGTAAGTTGGTAGACCATATTCAGTGAGCATTGTTCTAGCCATTTCAATTAAAGTTTAATTTTTCCTTTCAACTACCCCATTTTGTTGAGGTGTCCTAGGAGATGAAAAATTCTGTGAAATGTCATGTTCAAGACAAAAACTTTCAAAGTTTTCATTTTCAAATTCTTTGCCATGGTCATTTCTTATCTTTGAAATACAATATCCTTTTTCATTTTGAACTCTTTTAGCAAAGTTTTTGAAATTTTTAAAAGCATCACTCTTTTGAGCTAAGAATACTTAAGGCATACCTATAGAGTCACAATTCAAGTATGATTTTTAGGTACCCAAATGAGCTTGGGTCCTTGGGGGTTAGCATATGAAGGTTCCCAATGAGCCTTCCTTATCCAGCAATGTTTATTTATGTAACCCATTTTCATACAATAATTACACTGTTTAGGTCTAAACTTGCTTTTTGGTCTAACAATGTATTTGAATGCCATAATTCTATTAGACTGAGTTTGAGAACAATGGCATGCACAATTATGATTAATTAATGCTTTCCTAGATACATGCTTCTTATACATAAAGGCATGATTATTCTTTTTATGTATAGAAGGATTAGTATACTTATTCCTAGGTGCTGTTCCAGCAAGAGTGGAGATGTGAGGTTCACTAGTCTTAACAAAAATGGTTTTGTGAGAAGATGATGATGTGTCCTTAAATTCAAGACCATGTCTAATTAAAGGTGATCTTTGAGACACAATGAGAGTATCTAAACTCTCTTTTCCTTTGTGAAATTTAGAAATGGAATTTATAAGTTCTTCAACTTCATTTTTCAAAGTATTATTTTCTTTAAGCAAGGAAGTAGTTGAGGGTCTTGATGAATATTCATCTAATGACTTTTGAAGAGATTCATTAGATGATTTAAGCTTAAGGTTCTCATTTTCTAAAGCATCCATTTTTTTTTCAAATTGGAAATGTTATTTTTATAAGTATTGAATTTTCTCCTATATTTTTCTAATTCTAGATTCAATTCTTCTATTAGGCTTTGTTCATCATCATCATCATCATCACTATCACTATTACTATCATTATCACTACTATCATTATTGAAAGAGTATGAGTGTAGTGATCTTACTTTATCCGAGACGTGATCCTCTATAGCCATGAAGCATAGGTTGACCTCTTCGCTTTCTTTGTCATCTTTTTTACTTGAAGAGCTTTCATCATCCCATGTGGCTTTGTGGCCTTCATGATAGTTTTTTAATGTTTTCCACACGGTATGTGCAGTTGAACAGTGTTGTATCCTGCCACATTCTTCAATAGATAATGAGATTGAGAGAATTGTCATTGCCTTCTTATTTTTGAAATTTGCTCTTCTTTGAGGCTTTGTCCAATCAACTCTTGACAGGATTTCTTCTTCACCATTAACTCCTCTTCTAGTTGGTGATCTCCATTCTTTTTGAATACTATCCCAGACTTCAATTCCTTCATTATCCAGATATGTCTCCATCTAAAACTTCCAATGAGCATAATTTGCTCCATCGAAGTAAGGTTTGAGACTTTGGAATCCATCACTGGCCATATCTTGATCTTTACAAGCGCTTTTTAGGCTTTGATGCTAGAAAAAGCTCTGATACTAATTGTTGCCCAGATATTGAGCCAAGAAGGGGGGGTTGAATTAGAGTTTAAAAATTTAACTTTAAAGTGCGGAAATAAAATTTGACACAAGGATTTTTATAGAGGTTCGGGTGTTAACAAACCTTACTCCTCTCCCCAATCGCAATTGGGAGTTTCACTAACACACTAAGTGTTACAATAGAGTTTTACAAGCTCACTCCCAACTATGGTGTTTCTCACAATGACTCACACCTAACGCATAAATCCCTTGTGTTTTTATGGCTCACACAATAACCAATTTCTTGTGTTTTACAGGCTCACACAAACAACCTTTACCTTGTGCTTTACAGGCTCACACAAATAACCTTTACCTTGTATTTTACAGGCTCACACAAACAACTTTTCTTTGTGTTTTAGAGGCTCACACAACTAACCCTTACAAGTGTTCTACTCTTAATCCAGAAATACCCAAAACTCACTTGAGTAAGAAATGATTACAGAGAGAAACACTTACAAATCTTTATTGCTTAATAAATGATGAGCAAAAAGATTTTCACAGAGAATAAATATTTGTTTTGAAAGTATTAAATGTACAAATAGCTTACAACAAGATTTTGATTCAAAGTATTAACTATCCCTTGTGCTGAATGCATAAATGACTAACATTTATACTTCCATGGTGAATTATAGCTGTTAGAATGCATTTAATACGAAACTAGTCATTGCACCAACCCTAATAATCACGCCTGACATTTTTCTCTTTCATCTTTCAATGGCGTGACTCTGTTTGTCACGGTCGTGACTGTTCTTCCAAGTCGTGACTGAAGTGGTGACCTTGGCCGTGAAGCATTCTGGAAGGTTTTGAAATATTGGGTCATGGGCGTGACAACCTTCCAAGCCGTGATCCAAGTGGTGACTTTGGTCGTGAAGCTCTCTGGAAGAATTTGTCATGTAGGTTCACGGGGGTGACATGTCTGTCACGGGCGTGACACAAATGTTCATTCACGGTTTATTGTCTTCCTTCATGGCCGTGAACTTCAAATGTTGGTTTGTTGGCGCTAGGCTTACTCACGGGCGTGACACATAAGATTACGGGCGTGAATGATGCTGCTTCTTCAATTTTATCTTTCAAGGATTAATCTTCCATTCTCCATTCTTGCTATTTTATTCCATACCCTATTTAATAGACTTAGAAAACAAGTATGTCAAATAAATTATTGCTATTTTATTTGTTATCATCAAAATGATGGAAATACCCCTCAAGGTTCAACAAAGAGTTTTGGTTAAGGGAAGAATTATGAAAAATTGAGAAAGTGAAATGACATAGGGTTTACGTCAATGACAATGCTCTCACAACCATAAACCATTACGAGATGAAATTCTGTATTTTGTAGATTCACGACCGTGACAAGGGTTATCACTCCTGTGAATATCGTTAGATATAAAATGCTATAAATTATTATTTCTTTTTCTCACAATCTAAAATCGAAAAGGAACCTTAGAATTTGAAGTTTTCTCATACCAAAACCCAATATCTGATGTTTTTCTTTGATTCACATTCCTAAACACCTAAGCCAAAGCAAAAGATCAAAGTTTAAATAAGTTTGTGGGGAAAAAAGAGCATAAAGAAGTGGTGTTCTTGAGGAGTCCGAACCTAGAAAAGAAGAGAGGAGTCGAATCTTCTATTTTAATTTTGTTTCCTTCGATTGAGGTAAGGTATCATGTTTTCCTTTCATTTTACAAGCTTTCATAATTTTAATCATGTCTAGTTCGTTATGGTAGAGACCCATTTTCAAATGAGTTAGGGTTTCGGGTAATCAATGAGTTTCCATGTCTTAAGACCCCTTTCTAAGCTATTAAAGGTTATAACATGTGTTAATAAAATTTATATGAGACTAAGATTGTAAGAAGGGTTAAATTTGGAATTTTCATCTTTATGGCTTTAAAACCTAAGTCTTAGGTTATAGATTTTGATATAGATATATTATATGTGATAGGAATTGAAAGAAAAGGTGGTGAAACCCTTCAAAGGGATAAGCAAACTTAGAAGAAACTTGATTTTTGAGGCTCCATTAGAGGTATGTACATATGTACATTCAAATTCCTAAAAATATGGCACAAAGCACTTTTGACATCCATTTGAAAGAGTTTGAAATTGATATGGCATGCATATGCTAAAAGTATATTTATGACTTCTAATCTAGCTACCGGAGCATAAGTCTCATCATAATCTATTCCTTCTTCTTGATTATATCCCTTTGCAACTAACCTAGCCTTATTCCTAGTTATTGAACCTTGTTCATTTAGTTTATTTCTAAATACCCATTTACTTCCAATGATTTGATGCTCCTTGGGTCTAGGAACTAGGGTCCATACCTTACTTCTCTCAAATTGGTTGAGTTCCTCTTGCATAACAATCACCCAACTTTCATCATTAAGAGCCTTATAAATATTTTTAGGCTCAATTTGAGAGACAAAGGCAAGATTAGAATCAAAAGGTTTGAGATGAGATCTAGTACTTACTCCCTTTGTAGGATAACCAATGATTTGCTCCTTGGGGTGATCTTTTGTCAATATCCATTCCTTTGTGAGCTCTTGCTTGTTTTCCTCTTGAGCTGGAGGTAGAGGGTCATCTTGATGTGAATTTTCTTGATCATTTTCTCAAATTTTTGGATTTGAAGGAGGACTTGTGTTGTTTTCCTCTTTGGCAAGGTTCACATATCTTGTCTTTTTCAAATTTGACTTTTGGTAGTCCTTTTACCAGCTCTCCTTTGCTGAGGTTTTGAATTAAATCCATGCTTGCATGACCAATCCTTCTATGCCACAACCAAGATTCATCACTAGTTGTAACATCCTCGACCTTCCCCACATGCATATCCATATGCATTTCATTTGAACATATGCATCTCCCATATAATCCAATTGAACACGTGCATTTTATACATATTTTCTTAGAAACAAGTTCATGGCACGCACTAGCTACGTGTCCTAGTACATGACAATTGTATCGAGTTGCACATGTATACTTATAACCTAAATGAGGATAACAAAGCATTAGAAATAAATTGAATAAGGTGACTAAATTAAAGTAAGCAAAATGATTATATTAAGATTAGTAAACATTTACATTGTTAATTTAGTTAAATCAGGCCAAAAGATTAAGCTGTCTTATTGAGTGAATTAGTGGAATTATAAATATATGTAAATAATAATAATAATAATAATAATAATAATAATAATAATAATAATATAGACAAAATAAAATGAAAATGAAACAAAAGGAAAATAAAAGAAAAGAGAAGAGAAATAAAAGATAAAAGAAAAGAGAAAAGAGAAGAGAAAAGAGAAGAGATGAAGAGAAAAAGATAAAAAGCCAAAAAATAAAAAATAAAAAGGTTGGCTTTATCTTCCTCCCCCATTTCTGCCTCCTTACTCTAGCCTTGTCTTCTTCTTCATCTTCCCCCATTTCAGACTTACATTCTTCCTTGTTTCACCTAGTTTTTTCACCAAATTGATCCCTCGCAAGTTCGTCCTTGGTATGTAATCAATTCTTATTGATATAGGGTAGATTTGAGTTGCTAAGGTTCATTAATAGACACTGAATTGCAGCCCAATTTTGATATTAATAGAAATTGATTCTGGAAAAGTTTGAAACACAAATGTTATTATTTTATGTCTTATATTTATGTATATGTAAACCGTTTTGCAAGATGTTTTGTATAGAATGAGATATCCTCTTTGTACTGAAACTGGTTAAGGTGTGAACCTTAGCCAAGATATTTACTGTGTTATTTAGTTTTGAATATGATAAAGCCATTATTTGAAGTATTTAAAAACATTAAAGTTGTAGATATATGTGTTATTTATCTGTATACCAAATTTTAGATTCATAGGTCTTATAAAGTTTGAGTTATGGTGAATGGAACCATGACTGTTCCATGACTTGAACTGCCAACTGAGTGCCCTGGGCAGATCCAGTAACTTATTTCTCTAATTTGAGCTCCTTAGAGCTAGAATTTATAAATACTCAAAAATTAAAAGTTATAGGTATATGTGTTAGCTAAATGTTGGTACTAATTTCTACTTGATATGTTATGTATAGACTAAGTTATGGTCTTTGGAAATCATACTGATCCGGAAGCCAATTCTATTCTGGACCAGTGAAATATTTGTTATAATTTGAAGACCTTAGAGACATAATTGTAAAAGTTGTAAAAATGGAAAATTTTAAATTTAAACCCATAAAAGTGTCTGTAAAGTTTCATTAAAATATGACTTATAGATTATAAGTTATGATGAACCAAAGTGGGTACCCTGAAACTGCCTAAAGGCAGAAAATAGAACACACTTAGAAATTCCACCAAATATTGTATAATGATCCAATGGGTCTGAAATTTTAATATGTTATATAATTATATGTTATTTTTAATTACGAGCAAGTATCAGATTAATTGGTCAAGTATAGAAAACGTTATAGGCTAAACAGTCCCATAAGGTCACACTGCCTCATAGGAAAAATCTTAACTATTGATATGAATAATGAATATTAATTCGTTTAAGCCACATGAAGTCTCCCTAATCATGTGTTAATTGATTATGTTTTCATATTAGGCTCACAAAATATTGGAGACCCATAAAGAGCGGATAGACAATAAGTTTAGGGTTGGAATCAAAGGAAAAATGTGAGTCTAATTATTAATTGAATTCTTTAGTGCATATGAATGTTGCTTGCTATGTGATTCATATGATTGTGATGATTTTTCCTTGATAATATGATGATGAATAATTTGTGACATTTGTGGTACATATAAGTTGTTATACTTGTGGTATATTTGAGGTATATGTTTGACATATGATATATATACATGGTATATGTATAGTATATGCAAGGTATATGTGTTGGCATATGAGGTATATATGTGGTATATGTATGGTATATGTGATAAGATACAATAGTTGATGAATATGTAAGTACAAGTGCATATGCATAATGACTTAAAAGGCGTTGTGACTAGTTAATCGACATTGTAAAGCAAAAGAAGAGGCCTATGACCCAACAAATGTGCAAATGAAATAAATAATCAAGCTAGCTAGAAAATGCAAATGCAAATGCAAATGTTCACATGGAAACCCGGGGCAATGTTTGTTTAACTTGGTCACAACAAAATAAAATGAATAAGCAGAAGCTTAAGTAAAGAGCAATTATTGAATACTTGATTTTATCTATATTTATATGTTATTGACTGATGAAATGGAGTATAAAGTATGTATTAAGTATACTTGTTATTTGCTATTATGAAATGCTTGGTGCTTTAGAACTCATTTGATGGTTATTCTCACTGAGTCGCAACTCACCAAATTGCATCATTTTTCAGGTAGAGAAGATTAGTAGTTTATATTAAGGTACATATAAAAGTCATGGATCAAAGGTCACCGGCCGAGCCTCCTCACTTTCTCTCCTTGCATTCCACATAAGCATAAGAACATATCATTTATATTTAGGGGTTAAATACTTGCATATGTATAATTACAATGAATATATATATATATATATATATATGGATTGAACTTGTAAATTTACTAACTTTCAAACATAATGTTTAAGTTATTAATATATGTGATGTTATAGGCTATGATTAAAGTATCCGTATTGATTGTGAAATTGTTGTTGATAATATGATATGAGTTAAAAAAAAATTACTCTCGCTATAAACATGAATTTTATTTTATTATTGTTTCATACGTGATTATTTAATATAAAAACAACATATGCGGTATGTAGATGTATAAGGTGTTAGGTGTTACATTTTTGGTATCAGAGCAGGGATAGGTTCCATGGGAACATGCATATGCATAAGAGCACGATAACATATGCATAATATGTGTTGAACATTATGTAGTGACATAATTTCATTTATTTTAGAGCCATCATAAGACATGATTCTCCAAGAAGAGTGAGGCCGATCGAAATGCATTATTATGATGCATCACCTCATTCACATAGAGATCAACTAGCGCTAGGAGCTAGAGCTCCAGCATATGCATCACAGTCATCTCATGCAGAGGCACCCTATGAACACCTAGATCAGGAAGTGCATGGTCTTGAAATGTACAAGGAAAGACGTTATGATAAGTTGAGGAAACATGGTGCAACTGATTTCAATGGAACAATAGACCCAGCAAAAGCTGAGACATGGTTGAAAAGTACACAGAGGGTACTAAATATGATGAGATGCACTCTAGAGGAGAAATTTGATTATGCAGTATCTTTGCTTCAAGGTAATGCTTATGAATGGTGGGAGACAGTCCTAGATAGTGATGCACAACCTCCAGTTCTAACATGGAATGATTTTCTTATAAAATTTCAAAATAACTATATGCCTGAAGCATATAAAGATGAGAAAATGAAGGAATTCCTAAATCTAAAACAAGGAAACATGTTAGTTGCGGAGTATGAGGTGCAGTTCAACAAACTTTCCCATTATGCCACCTTTATGGTCTCTACTGAAAGAGACAAATGCAGAAAGTTTGAAGATGGCCTCAAGTATCATCTCAGAAATATAATCACAATTACTGATCTTGATAGTTATACTAGAGTCAAAGCTGCTGCAATTAGAGCGGAAAAGTTAATGAAAGAAGTTGGAGAACAACAAGTAAAAAGGGTGACACGAGAGTTTGTTAGAGAGTCTAGTAGAGGATATGGAAAGAAAGCTAGATATATGCTGAGCCAGTCTGGCAACAAAAGTGGGTACTCCAGTTCTAGAGGTCGAGCCATGACTTTCTCTTATCCAGGCAGAGGACAAAGTCAATATACAGAACAGAGGCCTACTTGTATTCATTGTGGTAGGCAACACACAGGTGAATGCAGAAGGCTCACAGGAGCTTGTTATTTCTGTGGGTCCTTAGATCACATGTATAGAGATTGCTCGGAATGAGCTAAATTAGCAGAGACCAGCAGAGGCAGAGGAGTATCTGAGACTACAATTGAAACACCAAGGAGTGGGACACATGTCAGAGGCAGAGGCAGGGGCAGAACTGGTGCAGTAAGTAGAGGAGTGACCAGATTTGAGGGACAGAGTTCTAAACCCCTTCCACAGGCCAGGGTATTTGCTATGACTAGGTAGAAGGCAGTTGATGCTCCCGAAGTGGTTACTGGTAATATTTACATTTATGATATACTGGCATTTGCATTGATTGACTCAGGATCCACTCATTCATTTATATCATTGCATATGACATCTAAAATGCATCAAACACATGAGCCTTTGGGGATTGACATAAATGTGAGTACTCCATTGGGAACAGTAGTAGTTGGGAATAATATATGTCGTGATTGCTTGATATGCATTGATAAAGCTGAGTTAATAGTTGATATGATTTTATTGCCAATATATGAATTTGATGCGATATTGGGAATGAACAGATTAACTAGACATTATGCAATAGTGAATTTCTTTACTGAAGAAGTAATTTTGGAATCACCAAACCAGCCAAGGGTAGTATTTCTAGGTGAAAGAAAACTTGTACCTACATGCCTAGTCTCAGCTGTAAAGGCATTTCGAATGATCAAAGGGGGATGTGAAGCATATTTGGCATATGTGACTGATACTAGAACCACTGATAGATTGCTTGAAAATATACCAGTGGTAAGGGAATTTGTTGATGTATTCCCAAATGATCTACCTGGTTTACCACCAGATAAAGAGATAGAATTCACTATTGAATTAGTATCAGGAATAGCACCCATATCAAGGTCACCCTACAGAATGGCCCCAGTTGAGTTGAAAGAACTGAAGGCCCAATTGCAGGAGTTACTTGACAAAGGGTATATTAGACCTAGTGTATCGCTATGGGGAGCTCCAGTATTATTTGTTAAAAAGAAAGATGGAACAATGAGATTGTGCATCGATTACAAGCAACTAAATAAAATGACAGTGAAGAACAAATATCCATTGCCCAGAATAGATGATCTGTTTGACCAGTTGCAAGGAGCCCAAATATTCTCTAAGATTGATTTGAAATCAGGCTGTTCCAGCTGAACGTAGCAGAAGCGGATGTTCCAAAGACTGCCTTCAGAACAAGGTATGGACATTATGAATTTTTAGTAATGCCATTTGGGTTGACTAATGCTCCAGCTGCATTTATGGCATTAATGAATAAGGTGTTTCAACCATATCTGGATAGGTTTGTGATATTATTTATTAATGACATATTGGTGTACACAAAGAATAGGGGAGAACATGAACAACATTTAAAAGTTGTGTTGCAAACTTTGAGGGAGAAACAATTATATGCCAAATTGAGTAAATGTGAATTCTGGTTAGATCATTTGGTGTTTCTTGGACATGTGGTGTCGGAAAAAGGCATAGAGGTTGACCCAAATAAAGTTGAGGCCATAGTGAGTTGGGAAGCACCCAAGAATGTGTCAGAATTGCGTACTTTTTTGGGTTTAGTCGGATACTACTGTAGATTTATTGATGGGTTCTCATTGATTGCTAGCCCTTTGACCAAATTGTTGAGAAAGAATATGCCTTTCAAGTGCACTCCTGAATGTCAAAGGAGTTTTGATGAACTAAAACACAGGCTAACCTAAGCACCAGTGTTAACCATCCCTACAGGTACAGGTGGGTTTACAGTATATAGTGATGCTTCTCACCAAGGCTTGGGATGTGTGTTGATGCAACATGGTAAGGTGATAGCTTATGCATCCAGACAACTGAGACCACATGAGATCTCATATCCAGTGCATGATTTAGAATTGGCTGCAGTTGTATTTGCATTGAAGATTTGGAGGCATTATTTGTTTGGTGAGACATTCCAGATCTTCACAGACCATAAAAGCTTGGGTTACTTGATGACACATAAAGAGTTAAACATGAGACAAAAATGATGGTTAGAGCTGTTAAAATATTATGACTGTACAATTGAATACCATCCAGGGAAAGCCAATGTGGTAGCAGATGCATTGAGTAGGAAGGCCAGTAGCAGTGTAGCTCACTTGCAAGAATCCTCTTTTCCATATTTGATTCAATTACGGTCCATAAATGTTCAATTGAATATGCATGATGGTGGATCATTGATTGCTGCTCTTCAGGTCAGACCTATATTGAAGGATAGGATCAAAGTTGCACAGAGTAAAGATCATAAATTGTGTGAGAAAATTGAATTAGTAAGGTAGGGAAACAGTAAAGATTTTCAATTGCAAGATGATGTACTGATGTTAAGGTTAAGCATATGTGTTCCAAACATTGATAACTTGTGCCAGGAAATAATGGAAGAAGCACACAATGCACCTTATGCAATGCATTCAGGGATGACTAAGATGTATCACAGTTTAAGACCTCATTACTAGTGGCCAGGAATGAAGAAAGACATAGTTGAATACATTTCTAAATGCTTGACATGTCAGCAGATTAAAATTGAACACCAGGCACCAGTTGGTAAATTACATCCTTTACTAGTGCCAGAATGGAAATGGGAAAAGATAACGATGGATTTTGTTTATGGATTGCCCAGAACTCCACAGAAAATTGATGCAATATGGGTAATTATTGATAGGTTAACTAAGTCAGCACATTTTCTACCTATCAGAGGGGGTGCACACTTGAGAGTTTGGCCAAATTATATGTGAATGAGATAGTCAGATTGCATGGCATTCCAGTATCCATTGTGTCTGATAGAGATCCACGGTTTACTTCACATTTTTGGGTGAGTTTACAAGATGTATTGGGAACAAAATTGAATTTCAGCACTGCATTCCACCCAAAGACTGATGGACAATCAGAAAGGACTATACAAATATTGGAAGAAATGCTTAGGGCGTGTTTTATGGAATTCAGAGGTGTTTGGGATGAATATATAGCATTGATTGAATTTGCTCACAACAACCAGTATCATAGCATTATCCAGATGGCACCATATGAAGCATTGTATGACAGAAAGTGCTGAAGCCCTATCATATGGGATGAAGAAGGTGCACGTACATTAGAAGGGCCAGAGATAGTACAAGATACAGTGGATAAAATCAAAATTATCAAGAATAAGCTAAAGACAGCACAAGACAGACATAAAATTTATGCTAATCAACATAGAAGGGAAATGGAATACGAGTTGGGTGAAAAGGTATTTTTTCGCGTATCCCCATGGAAAGGGATAATTCAATTTGGCAAGAATGGTAAATTGAGCCCAAGGTATATAGGGCCTTATGAAATTCTTGAGAAGGTTGGTCCACTGGCATATAGATTGGAGTTACCCCTAGAGATGGCTTAGATTCATAATGTATTTCTTGTAAGCATGCTTAGAAGATACAGGTCAGATCCTACACATGTACTTAAAGATCAAGCCATTGAGATTGTAGAGGACATGAGTTATGTTGAGGAACCAGTGCAAATCATCGGATACAAGACTAAACAACAAAGAAACCCAGAAATACCTTTAGTTAAGGTATTATGGCGTAACCATTTACTAGAAGAGGCAACATAGGAAACAGAAGAAAATATGAAAAGGAAATATCCACACCTATTTCCAGGTATTAAATTTTGAGGACGAAATTTTTAAAAAGAGGGGAGAATTGTAACATCCTCGACCTTCCCCACATGCATATCCATATGCATTTCATTTGAACATATGCATCTCCCATATAATCCAATTGAACACGTGAATTTCATATATATTTTCTTAGAAACAAGTTCATGGCACGCACTAGCTACGTGTCCTAGTACATTGCAATTGTATCGAGTCGTACATGTATACTTATAACCTAAATGAGGATAACAAAGCATTAGAAATAAATTGAATAAGATGACTAAATTAAAGTAAGCAAAATGATTATATTAAGATTAGTAAACATTTACATTGTTAATTTAGTTAAATCGGGCCAAATGATTAAGCTGTATTATTGTGTGAATTAGTGAAATTATAAATATATATAAATAATAATAATAACATGGAAAAAATAAAATGAAAATGAAACAAAAGGAAAATAAAAGAAAAGAGAAGAGAAAAGAGAAGAGAAAAGAAAAGAGAAAAGATAAGAGATGAAGAGAAAAAGATAAAAAGCCAAACAAAACAAAAAGGTTGGCTTTATCTACCTCCCCCATTTCTGCCTCCTTACTCCAGCCTCATATTCTTCTTCATCTTCCCCCATTTCAGACTTAAATTCTTCCTTGTTTCACCTAGTGTTTTCACCAAATTGATACCTTGCAAGTTCGTCCTTGGTAAGTAATCAATTCTTATTGCTATAGGGTTGATTTGAGTTGCTAAGGTTCATTAATAGACACTGAATTGCACCCCAATTTTGATATTAATAGAAATTGATTCTGGAAAATTTTAAAACACAAACATTGTTCCTTTATGTCTTATATTTATTTATATGTAAATCGTTTTTCAAGATGTTGTGTATAGAATGAGATATTCTCTTTGTACTGAAACTGGTTAGGGTGTGAACCCTATCCAAGATATCTACTGTGTTATTTGGTTTTGAATATGCTAAAGCCATTATTTGAAGTATCTCAAAACATAAAAATTTTAGAAATATGTGTTATGTATCAGTATACCAAATTTCAGATTCATAGGTCTTATAATGTTTGAGTTATGGGGAATGGAACCATAACTTTTCAATGACTTGAACTGCCAACTGAGTGCCCTGAGCAGATCCAGCAAATTGTTTGACTAATTTTAGCTCCTTAGCACCATAATCTATAAATTCGTAAAACTTGAAAGTTATAGGTATATGTCTTAGCTAAATTTTGGGACTAATTTCAGGTTGATATGTTATGTATATAATAAGTTATGGTCTTTGGAAATCATACTATTCTGGAAGCCAATTCTAATATGGACTAGTGAAATATTTGTTATAATTTTAAGACCTTAGAGACATAATTGATAAAAGTTATAAACATGAAAAATGTTCCATTCGAACCCATATAAGTTTTTGTAAAGTTTCATTAAAATATTACTTATATAGTATAAGTTATTATGAACCAAAGTGGGTACCCTGAAACTGCCTAAAGGCAGAAAATAAGGCAAAAAATAGAACACACTTAGAAATTCCACAAAATATTGTACAATAATCCAATGGGTCTGAAATTTTGATATGTTATATAATTATATGGTATTTTGAATTAGGAGCAAGAATTAGATTAATTGGTCAAGTATAGAAAATGTTATAGGCTAAACAGTCCCATAAGGTCACACTGCCTCATAGAAAAAATCTTAACTATTGATATGAACAATGCATATTAATTCATTTAAGCCATATTAAGTCTCCCTAATCATGTGTTAATTTATTATATTTTCATATTAGACTCACAACATATTGAAGTCCCACAAGGAGCGGATAGACAATAAGTTTAGGGTTGGAATTAAAGGAAAAAGGTGAGTCTAATTATCAATTGAATTCTTTAGTGCATATGAATGTTGCTAGCTATGTGATTCATATGATTGTGATGATTTTTCCTAGATAATATGACGATTAATAAGTTGTGACATTTGTGGTACATAAAAGTTTGTATACTTGTGGTATATTTGAGGTATATGTTTGACATATGATATATATACATGATATATGTATAGTATATGCAAGGTATATGTGTTGACATATGAGGTACATATATGGTATATGTATGGTATATGTGATAAGATACAATGGTTGATGAATATGTAAGTACAAGTGCATATGCATAATGACTTAAAAGGCATTGTGACTAGTTAATCGACATTGCAAAGCAAAAGAAGAGGCATATGGCCCAACAAATGTGCAAATGAAACAAATGATCAAGCTAGCTAGCAAATGCAAATGTTCGTATGGAAACCTGGGGCAATGTTTGTTTAACTTGGTCACAAAAAAATAAAATGAATAAGCATAAGCATAAGTAAAGAGCAATTATTGAATACTTGATTTTATCTATATTTATATGTTATTGACTGATAAAATGGAGTATAAAGTATGTTTAAGTATACTTGTTATGTGCTATTATGAAATGCTTGGTGTTTAGAACTCATTTGATGGTTATTCTCACTGAGTTGCAACTCACCAAATTCCATCATTTTTCAGGTAGAGAAGATTAGTAGTTCATATTGAGGTGCATATAAAAGTCATGGATCAAAGGTCACCGGCCGAGCCTCCTCACTTTCTCTCCTTGCATTCCACATAAGTATAAGAACATATCATTTATATTTAGGGGTTGAATACTTGCATATGTATAATTACAATAAATATGTACTAAGATAATATATATATATATATATATATATATATATATATATATATATATATATATATATATATATATATATTGATTCAACTTGTAAATTTAGTAACTTTCAAACATAATGTTTAAGTTATTAATATATGTGATGTTATAGGCTATGATTAAAGCATCCGTATTGATTGTGAAATTATTGTTGATAATATGAGATGAGTTAAAAAAAAATACTTTCGCTATAAACATGAATTTTATTTTATTCTTGTTTCATACGTGATAATTTAATATAAAAACAACATATGCGGTATGTAGATGTATAAGGTGTTAGGTGTTACACTAGTAGTCACAAGACACTTAGAAGAAAGGTTAGATATTTTGTGTAAGTCTATTTTGTAGGTATTGACATCTCTACTTCCTTTAAATATCTTTTGGCCATTGACAGAGGTTACAAGACATTCGTTAGAAGTAAAGATTATTTGGTTTCCCTTATCACATAATTGACTTACACTTAACAAATTATGTTTCAAACCATCAACAAGTAAGACATCTTCAATGAAAATAGTATTATTAATACCAATAAAGCCAATGCCAATTACCTTACCCTTAGCATTATTTCTAAAGATTACTTTACCTCCATCAATACTTTTAATGTCATTGAATAGTTCTTTGTCTACGATCATATGCCTTAAGCATCTACTTTCTACTAGCCAAGCATTTTCTTTTATTGTGGACTTGAGGCATACCTATAAGATCACAATTCAAGTATTGTTTGGGTCCTTAGGGGTTAGCACAAGAAGGTTCCCAATGAGCCTTCCTTATCCAGCAATGTTTATTGATATGACCAAATTTCATACAATAATTATATTGTTTAGCTCTATATATGCTTTTCGGTCTTACCATGCTTTTAACTACCATTTTCCTATTGGGTAGAGTTTGTGAGCAGTGGCATACACATGCATGATGACTTGGTTCTTTCCTAGGTGCATGCTTCTTATACATAAAAGCATGATTGGCCTTTTGAGGTTTCCTTCTTAGGCTTACCGACCCTTGATCATTCCTTTTATGTATAGAAGATTTAGTGTATGTTGTGCACTTAGCCCTTGGGGCTGTTACTTCTAATGTGGAGATGTGAGGTTCACTTGACTTAACAAAAGTAGTTTTGTGAGATGAAGACGATGTTCTCTTAAATCCTAGACCATGTCTTATTAAAGGTGGTCTTTGAGACACAATGAGAGTATTTAAACTCTCATTGCCCTTGTGAAATTTTGAAATGAAGTTTATAAGTTCCTCAACTTCATTTTTCAAAACATTGTTCTCTTTAAGTAAGGATTTAGTTGAGGGTCTTGAGGAGTACTCAACTAATGATTTTTGAAGATATTCATTAGAAGATTTAAGCTCAAGATTTTCATTTTCTAAGACTTCCATTTTATTTTTCAAAATTCAAATGTTATTTTTATGAGTTATGAATTTACATCTATATTTTTCTAGTTTTAAGTTCAATACTTTTATTAAACTTTGCTCATCATCATCATCTTCACTATCACTATTATTATCACTACTATCATTATTGAATGAGTATGAGTAAAGTGATCCTACCTTATCCGAGACGTGATCCTCTATAGTCATGAAGCATAGGTTGACCTCTTCACTTTCATTGTCATCTTTTTCACTTAAAGAGCTTTCGTCATCCCATGTGGCTTTGTGACCTTTCTTCCCATTGTCTTTTTGGTATTTGCTCTTGTGTTTCTTGAGCCTTAGACATTCTGGTTTGATATGTCCCTTCTTCCCACACTCATAACACTTTACCTCCTCCTTATTCCTTTGAGAGTCATTTGAGGAGTGTTTGAGATTTCTTTGCTTGAATTTTTGAGAGTTGCCCATTCTCTTTTCAATTATTCTTTTAAGTCTTCTCGAGAGCATTGCAGTGTCCTCATTTGCATCATCACTCTTTTCTTCATCATCTTCAACTTCTTTTTGAGATTTTGAAGTAGAGGCTCTTAGTGCTAGAGGCTTTCCCTTTTTTGGCCGGCTTCAAGTTCTCTCTCTCTCTTTACTACCATTTCATGTGTTAGAAGTTTTCCAATAGGCACATCGGTATTCATGATGCTCATGTCTTCATTGGATAATCTATTCAAATGTCAATGATAGTCTCATCATAGCAATGGTGCAAGTATCCTTAGATTGAGGTACTCAAGAATATCTTGGATACTGATTCTGTATTTTGACACTATTCCTTGTTACGTCAGAAAGGTTGCTCATAGGGTGGTGATTGGATACAACTTGGGGTATTCGAAGGTAATTGGGTAACCAACAAAGGATTCACCACTCCTAATAGATGGAGTGTATACTTATGGCCTCTTGTCGTGGTCATTCCTAGTCTTCAATGACATATTTAATAGAGTAATGAGCCTCAAGGACAAGAACTAACATTACTTGGATTAGATGTGATGTAGTTAGTCTAGTAGGAGTTGACACATGTCCATACTCTGAACCAAGTGGGGTATAGAATGGTGAAAGGAATAATTGCACATAAATTGTCTATGGAAAGGTTCGTAGTCAAACCACTGACTTTTCCGTCAATTGGGGGTCATGATGTGTTGCTAGATATCGCTCATGACTTGCTTAAATTAATTGTTAATTTAAGTGGCCAATATAACTTGGAACCTAATGAGTGACATGCATAGAAGATATTGAGAATCAGGAAAATGGTCTTGGATGGGATCCAAAATATGAGAGAATTATTTCAGGATGGATTGTAATAAGATCGCATGGAAAAATCGTTTGGGAGGGTCATAGGCCCGTACGGGCCCGCACGGGCTAAGAAGGCTGCTGGCCTGCCTAACGAGCCAGTTGGGCTGCTCAGCGGCAGCCCACAGCAGGCCGAGTGCACGCCTGGTATCTCCCATTGGCCAAAGGGTGAATTTGGCCTTAATTAGGCCAATTATGGCCATTAATCCCTTTTCTCCATTTTTGACTTTTTCTTCTTCTTAAGGTTCTTCTTTTTAGAACCTGAGAGTGCACCAGTATCACAGCCTTACTGTCCTTCTTGACAGATGGCTTAGCTATTTTGAGCAAGTTAATCAGCTCAGGAATAGTGGTTGAGATTTGGTTCATCCTATAGTTAAGCACAAAATTTTAATAACTATCGGGCAAACTGGTTAGAATTAAGTCAATACTTAATTCATGGTCCATCACAAAATCGCAAGGTGGCCAGCCTCACCAATATAGCCATTCATCTTCAATGCATATTACACTGGAGATGTCCCCTCAACCATCCGAGTGCGGAAGAGCAACCTCAAAGTTTTGAACCTTTCAGAACGCGCTTGCTCATCAAAAAGCCCTCTTAGATGGTATACTATGGAATTAGCATCCATAGCCTCATCATGCTTTCGCAACTCAACTGACATAGTAGTAAGCATAATGCAGCTTACCATCTCACTATCATCGAGATGCTTTTGATATGCCTTCTAATCATCTTCAGAAGCATTAGCAAAAAGGGTATTAGGGAGTGCCTCATCTAAGACATAGCCAATCTTTTTGGATTTGAGAACTATTCTCAAATTCCTCAACCAATCCAAAAAATTAGGCCCAGTCAACTTATTTGATTCCATTAGTGATTGCAAATTCACACTTGTCATTATGATGATTCTAGCAACCCAGATATAAAATAGAACATGTTAAAATGTACATAAAATGCATGTTTATTAGGTCTTTAATAAATCGTATTATGACTCCCACTATTTTATTGTGAATCCATAGCCCTCACTATGAATCCGAGAGAACTTATATGGAAGTTCTCCTAGTGGGTCGATATCCAACTAGCTAAGAATAACCTTGAGTCAACTCAACAAGCTATCCTTAGTTTGGTTGGTAGGTATCTAATCCATACCAATTGCGTTATTCATGCAACTATCAAGCCTTATGCTATCAACTTATTGATGTGTGCACATACATTGGGCTACTAAATCTTGATATGTGTACATCTCATGTATACAAACCCAACTTCACCTCCAATACACATTAACCTTGGCGTAAATCCAACAAGTTAATAATATCAGTTAACTCTAACCCATTAATTGTGAAATCTAATTTCAATGTTTTGAACATATTCTTATAGATTGAGCTTGAGGCAACTCAACAACCCTAACTCTAGAAGAACTATAGTTCTCCCCACATTAATGGAAGGCATAATTTTACATGAACAAAGTATATATGTTATATGATATGAATGCTATAATAAAGATAATATGAACAAGTAAAGTCCATACTCCATACTATGACTATAAGTATGATAGGTGGCATGCCATTAAGGGGGTTATGGTACCAGTGTTGTATGTTTACTCAGTCAATTTGGCTTAAGTTCGGAGAGCGCTATTGACTTAAGGAGCCTAGATTGCACACATGATTTTCACTAATATTGCATGCAAAAGCTATATGTTTACTCAATCATTGTGGCTTAAGCTTGGAGAGTAGCATTGATTTGAGGAACCTGAAATGACACACATGATTATAGACAGTAGGAGGGTGGCTTAAGCTCATATGAGCATTCTTATTCACAACTCATATTCGAATAGTTTGTGTTGAGAGATGTTGGGCAATTAATTTAAAGTGATATACATTATTACATTGTTAAGATTTATATGCTGTGGTTATAGTATTATGTTTAGTGACGGTATCCAATCTCATAAGATAAGATATTTCATATGATTTGTCATATTCACTACCATGCCATGATAGTTTATATGATGCTATAATTATATATGACATTTGAATTGTATGTTGAATTTTAATATCTACATGTACCACTAAGCTTTCAATAGCTTAGCATGCGGGTATTTTTCCTATTCAGGTTAGAGCCTTGTAGATAAAGATAGAAGTTGATCAAGAGAAGTTAGCTCAACATCAGAGACAATAGCTCAAACCCTTCAAGGGTCGATGATATCATATATCACATTTTTACATTTTTGTACGTGTCATAGTAAATAGGATATTTACTTGTATATATGCCTATAAATATAAGAATTATTTAATCTATGTTAAAGGCACGTATTTTTGTTAACCCCTAGACAATGGTTAGTCGTATTTTATCAAATTGTGATTTAAATATTAAGTCAATCATTATTTTTACTTTATGTTTTATGTAAGTTATCATGGCTATGGTGCAAAGAAAAAATTTTAAATTTTTATAGGTTTTTTGCATACAGCTTGTATGTCACTCGTTCGTTTAGCCGGGCTAATCCTGGTTATAAGAGGGGGTGCTACAAAAGGATTCAGCCAAAGAAAATGGATTAACTTTGATAAGATTTTTTCACCAATTGTGGAAATGACATCCATTCGTACAGTGTTGGGGTTAGCAATAAGTCTTGATTTGGAGGTTCGGAAAATGGATGTCAAAATTGCATTTCTACATGGTGATTTGGAATAAAAGATATACATGGAGCAATCAGAGGGTTTCAAGTATAACGGAAAAGAGGATTATGTTTGTAGATTAAAGAAAAGTCTCTACAGCTTGAAGCAAACACCAAGATAATGGTATAAGAAGTTTGAGTCTATTATGGGGGAGCAATGCTACTAGAAGACTACTTCAAACCATTGTATTTTTGTGTAGAAACTCTCTTACGAAGATTTCATTATTATTTTACTTTATGTGGATAACATACTGATTGTTTGCCGGAATATTTTTAGAATTAACAACTTGAAAAAGCAGTTGAGCAAGTCTTTTTCCATAAAAGACTTAAGGCCAACACAGTAGATTTTTGGTATGAAGATTATCAAAGATATGAGTGGAAATTATGACTGTCACAGGAAAAGTACATTAAAAAAGTACTTCAGTGATTTAAAATGGACCAAACTAAAATGGTTAGTTATTTTTTTGCTAATTATTTTAAGTCGAATTCCAAACAGAGCACTTATACAAACGAAGATAAGGATGAGATGGACAAAGTTTCATATGGTTCATCAGCTGGAAGTCTTATGTATGTCATGGTGTGAACACAATCAAGTATCGCTCATGCAATTGGAGTAGTGAGTATATTTTTTTCAAATCCTAGAAAGGAACATTGGATTATAGTAAAATAGATTTTCAGATATCTTCGGGGTACTTCCAATATTTTGGAGATATCAAACATGTGTTGATTTAATACACAGATGCAGATATGAATGACGATATAGACTTGAGAAAGTTTATATCAGGACACCTAATTATTTTTACAAGGGGAGTTGTGTAATGACTGTCAGAGTTATATAAGTGTGTTGCATTATCTATTACTGAAGCAGAGTTTATTGTAGCAATATAAGCATATAAAGAATTGTTGTGGATGAAAAAGTTTTTGAAAGAACTTGAGTTGTAGCAAGACAAATATCAATTATTTTAGATAGCCAAAATGTTATACATCTTGGAAAAAATGCCTATTTCACTCAAGATCAAATTATATTTATGTAAGGTATCATTGAATTAGAGATGCGATGGAAAAGTAACTATTACAGTTTAAAAAAATTCATATAGAAGAAAATGGATCAGACATGTTGACAAAAATTCTACCAAAATTATATTTTGAATACTGTCAATTAGCTGCAGAAATGGTGGAACCCTCCATATTGTCGGCAGTGGGAGATTTGCTGGTTAAAGTTGGCAATCGCAGATTTTAGTAAAATTAATAGTGAGTCCCTGCATATCTGGGGCCTACCACATATTAAAAAAAATAAAGTCATAAATTATATTATGTCACCCACTACGTGAAGAAAAACAATTTACATTGAATTTGCAAACAACGATGATAAATTGTAAATTATGTTCACACAATAAAATCTGCCTATAAATAGTAAAAGAAATTTTTTCATTTGATGTACTGCAAACTGCAAAGGAAGAGCAGTCGAGAAAGTCAGAGAAAATTTTTCTTTGATGAATGTGTGAGAGAGTTAGACTTTTAGAATTTTTTTAAAAATTGAGTGACAAAAATAGTGAGAAAAATATTTTTGGAATATTTTTGGAAAATACTTGTGTACTACTAATTTTGTATTAGGATATAGGAAAAAAATTTCTTTTTGTACCCATTAATTTTTATTAGTGGAAGAAAAATATTTGAAATTTATCCACAAATGTAACCTAAATTAAAATGTGAATCACGTTATGTTATTTTTTTATTTATTATATTATTTCATATTTATTTGTATTGTTTTATCCATTGTGCCCAACAAACATAATGAACAAAATAACACCATTTCCTCAAATAGAATCTCAAAATCTTTCTAAGATTAAAAAGACAATATTGGTGGATGGTTATAGGGAAATCTAATATTTATGAACAAGATGGACCATTTCTTTAGACAGAATCTCAAAATCTCAAAATTCTTCTATTACCCTACCTTACTTCTACCTTCCTTCTAAATATGATAAAATGAATATCATATTATACTTTATTTTATCCTACCTTACTTTACTTTACCTTATTTAATTAAACATTTAATATATCATCCAAAATAAATTTAAAAAAAATGCTTACAACACTTTTTTATTTACTTCCCACTGTTAAAAAAAGATATGTATATTTTCATTTATAAAATATCTTTTTTTTTTAAAATAGTAACTTTTATTATATATATATATATATATATATATATATATATATATATATATATATATATTTTACCATTATGCTACCAACAAACTCGTTTTGGATTCCTCAACTGAGTAACGGTCTCATGCTCAATAGAGTGTGGTCTGAGTCTTTCAATAAACTCATAATATATTTAAGAAAGTTCTTTTTTTTTTCCTTCTTCACATGGTGTTTCTGTCGTTTGACGTTTCTACTTTTATTTCTGATTCCTGAAATGCGATGGTGCTTTGAGGAAGGAAGGGTGTAAGAGTTGAGTGGTTTTTCCATCTCAGTTTGGGGTTGGAGCTCCTGAGTCTTTGGTAATTTGCGTTTACTTGGACGATTTTTGATTTCTCAGCTAATTCATCAAATTTAAAATCAATTCTCGAAATTTCACAAGTACAATTCAATTAGTTAGCAGCAGATTGAGAAAAAAATTATTTTTAGCAAAATTAGGAATTTAGGAAACAAGAAGAAGATGAAGTCCATAGTGATCTCTGTTGAGAAAATTAGGACTAAATAAAGCAGGATTACAGCTAATAATTTGAGAAAATTAAAGTCAAAATGAACACAAAGATTTTAAGTGGAAAACCCTCAAACAAATCAGGGTAAAAACCACATACAAGAATAGAAGAATTCACTATGAAAGAAAATAGGAGATTACAACGTCTCTCTAATAATTAAGGAGAGAACAAATAAACTCTCTCTTAAAAATTAGGAGAACAACAAAAATAACAAATATTTTTCTATCTGTCTATTTTTCCTTTATCTCACAAATTTGAAAACTCTCAATTGCTTCTCAATTTTTGCTATGTAGATATAAAGAATATTGTGTGCCTTTTATAGGTAAATACATGTGCTTAAAAGTCAAGAAAACATAACTTAAATAATAAAATTTCTCCACCTAAATTTGCAAAGCAAATTCAAAGATTGTGGCCACCTAAATTTGCAAAACAAATTCAAAGATTATGACCACCTAAATTTGCAAAGCAAATTCAAAGATTGTGGTCACCTAAATTTGCAAAGCAAATTCAAAGAATATGGCCACAAATCATGACTTTTAACAAATCTCCCACTTGAAAATTTGATTGCGTCAATCATATCTTCACACCATTCTTTCTTCCTTGTCAATCCATGTCGCTTATGTTTCTACTAGGTCGCTAGATGATTGACACTAAATAAACTTGTCGGCATTGACTGCTTTAGTCAAGAAATCTCCTAGGTTGTCTTCTGTATGAATTTTCTGTATATCCACTGTTCCTTCCTCTACTTTCTCACGAACGAAGTAGTACTGGACTCGAATGTGTTTTGTCTTTGAATGAAAGGCTAGATTCTTTGCAAGATGCAAAATACTATAACTGTCACAAAAAAGAGAAATTTTCTCTTGTTCAAGTCCGAGTTAATCCAATGTCATTTTCAACCAAATTGCTTCTTTACTTGCTTGTGTAGCTGCTACATATTCTGCTTCAGTTGTTGAGGTAGCCACAACTGACTGCAGTTTTGAGACCCAGCTTACAGCTCCGCTAGCAAGTAAAAACACATATCCGGTGGTGGATTTGCTTTTATCAAGATCACCCGCATAATCTGAATCAACATATCCTCTGACAATAAATTTTGATCCCTCATAACATAATGCAACATCTGTAGTCCCCTTAATGTATCTTAGGACTCTTTTTACTCCATTCCAATGCTCTTTACCATGATTTGACATGTATCGACTAACTACTCCCACTGCTTGTGCAATGTCTGGTCTGGTACAAATCATAGCAAACATTAAACTTCCCACTACTGATGCATACGGTACTCGAGACATCTCCATCCTCTCTGCTTCTGTGCTAGGACTCATACTAGAGGATAACTTGAAATTAACAAGAAGTGGGGTAGAAATTGGCTTACAATCTTGCATATTGAAGCGTCGCAAGATTTTCTTCAAATAGTTCTTTTGAGAAAGCCAAATCTTCCTGTTATTTCTGTCTCGGTGAATTTGCATCCCTAGAATCTTGTTTGCTGGTCCCATGTCCTTCATTTCAAACTCCATAGCCAACTGTGCCTTCAATTCTACAATACGATCTTTGTTGGGGCCTGCTACCAACATGTCATCTACATACAACAGCAAAATGATGAAGTCATTTCCATCAAACATCTTAAAATATGCACAAGGGTCTGCATTAAGTCTACTGTATCCAAGGCTCATGATAAAGGAATCAAATCTCTTGTACCAGCACCTTGGCGCCTGTTTGAGACCGTACAAAGATTTGTTCGACTTGCAAATCAAGTTCTCTTTTTCTTTTTC
Source organism: Triadica sebifera (assembly GCA_023653625.1). Lineage (NCBI taxonomy): Eukaryota > Viridiplantae > Streptophyta > Magnoliopsida > Malpighiales > Euphorbiaceae > Triadica > Triadica sebifera. Next base: position 7,831,976 of record CM042898.1, on the reverse strand, counting down.
TTCAAATCCTTCTGGTTGGAGCATGTAAATTTCTTATTCAAGATCATCATGAAGAAAAGCAGTTTTGACATCTAACTGCTCCAGATGTAAGTCAAATGTAGCACACATTGCCAGGACTACTCTGATTGTTGTTAGTCGTACCACTAGAGAAAATATCTCATTAAAGTCAATGCCTTCTTTCTGAGCATATCCTTTCACCACCAATCTTGCACGATACCGCTCCACTTGATTTTCGCCATCACGCTTGATCTTATACACCCATTTGTTTCCAATAGACTTTCTTATTTGTGGTAGCGGAACAAGTTTCCAAGTTTTATTTTTATGAAGAGCTTCTATTTCCTCTTGAATTGCTGTCATCCACTGAGATGCATCTGAATTGTTCAGTGCTACTTGAAGAGTTGATGGCTCTCCATCATCTGTTAGAAGAGAGTATGCAACATTGCTCTCCATAACATACTCTGAGTGCCAACCTGGTTGTTTTCTGGAGCGATCTGACCGTCGAGGTTCTGGTGCTTCAGAAATAATAGGTTCTTGCTCCTCGTGCTCTGGTTCTGCTTCAGAATAATTATTTTGTTCATCTTCATTTTCCACATGTACTACCGTAGTCTATGAATTTTCTTTCACCGTGCTATTAACCATTTCTTCTCTTTGTTGTTTATCTTCTAAAAAGATAACATCTCTGCTGATTACAACCTTGTGGGTAGTGGGATCCCACAGGCGATACCCCTTTACTCCATCAGCATACCCCAAGAATAAACATTTTCTGGATTTTGGATCCAGCTTTGTAGTTTTTGGGGCATTGTACACATATCTTCCAAATATATAGAGGTTTCAATAATCAGCTTTCTTTCCAGTCCACATCTCCATCGGTGTCTTCAACTCAATTGCTGTTGATGGGGTCCGATTTATCACATAACAGGCGGTATTTACTACTTCTGCCTAGAAAGATTTTTCCAAGTTTGCATCCCAACATCTGCTCTGCCACTCCATTTTGTTGTGGAGTGTATGCTGTAGTAAACTGTCTTTTGATACCTTCTTGATTGCAAAATTCTGCAAACTCATGGCTGGTATATTCTCCTCTATTATCTGTCCTCAGACACTTGATCTTCTTTCTAGAATCAAACTCTACCCGCGTTTTGAATACTTTAAAGACTTGAAACACATCCGCCTTCTTCTTGATAGGATACACCCAACATCTTCTGGAATAATCATCTATGAAGGATACAAAATACTTTGCTCCTCCCATAGACGTAACTGGTGCTTTCCATACATCAGAGTGAAACAATGCTAAAATTTCTTTACTTCTAGAATTTGATGTGTTAAACTTCAATCTGTGCTGCTTACTTGTAACACAATGCTCACAAAAAGGTAAGGACACCTTAGTGATACCTGGAAGTAGATTTTGCTCCACAAGAATTTTAATTCCTTGCTCAGACGTATGTCCAAGTTTCTGATGCCACACCATTGCAGATCTTTCATTTGAACTACTTGAAGCAACTGATGCTTCTCTTTTTTAGCAAAGTCTCTCCCTTTAACATATACAAGTTGGCAGTCACCTTTTCTCCCTTCATTAGTACAAGCGCACCTCAAATCACTTTCATGATTCCTTTTTCGGCTTCAATTTTACAGCCAAGGTCATCCAATTGACCTAACAATATCAAGTTCTTTTTCAGGCCTTCCACATGCCGCACTTGTTGAATAGTACGTATTGTGCCATCATGGAACTTCAACTTGATAGTTCCAATACCAACAATCTTTAAGGCATAATCATTGCAACTGTACACAGATCGCTCAGAGACATATTCATATTGATGGAACCATTCTCTTCGAGAGGTCATGTGAAATGTGGCTCCCGAGTCAATAAACTACATATCAGCAAATGTCTTTCTGCCTCCACTAGTTGTCGCTGCTTCACAACATAAAACATCACCCACATTGGATGTGCTTGCAATATTTTCTTGAGGATTGGAGTTTTTCTTGTTTAAACTCCAGCAATCCTTTTTCAAGTGACCCTTTTTGCCACAGTGGTAGCACTTAAGGTTCATATTCTTGCTTCTTGACTTTGATCTACCTTGATCTTAGCTCCCACTTGAGCCACGTTCCGTTGATCTTCCTCTCATCACCATTAGGGCTTCCGCTTGTTGCGAACTAGCCAACCTATCCTCTTTGTTTCTGAGCCGATTTTCTTCTTCAATAATAACAGTTGAAACATCATCAAAATTTAGATGATTTGTGAGGATATTGTTTGTCAGATTGATGATGAGTTGATCATACGAATCAGGTAGACTTTGAAGCAGAAGTTCAACACGTTCAGTTGACTCTATTTTATAACCCAGTGATGTGAGTTGAGAAAAAAGAGTATTCAAAACATTGATGTGCTATGTCACCAAAGTAGATTCTGACATCCGCAGAGTGTACAATTTTCTTTTAAGGAAAATTTTGTTGTGAAGTGATTTGGCCTCGTACATCCCAAATCTCCTTTGCAGTTTTCTTTTCCTCAATACTTGACAACACTCCATCTGCTAATGCAAGATGAAGATTTGCAAAAGCATTCTCATCCATCTCGTTCCATTAAGCATCATCTTTGTATTCCGCCGGCTTTTCACTGATAGCCATAAGACAATTATATTTTCTCAAGATAGCCTTCATCTTTAATTTTCACAATGAGAAATTACTCCCATTGAATTTTTCGATCTTAAATTTTGCTGCCATTACTTATATAACAACGTTCAAGAGTAAATAATAATCTAACTTATTTTCTGATGTGGAGGGTCCACTAATTAGTGGTAACCACAGAGCATACGATAAGTAGATATTAATACCCAAGTTAGGCTCTGATACCACTTGTTGAGAAAATTAGAACTAAATAGAGCAGGATTACAACTAATAATTTGAAAAAATTAAAGTCAAAATGAACACAAAGATTTTACGTGGAAAATCTCCAAACAAATCAGGGTAAAAACTACGGACAAGAATAGAAGAATTCACTATGAAAGAAAATAGGAGATTACAACTTCTCTCTAATAATTAAGAAGAGAACAAATAAACTCTCTCTTAAAAATTAGGAGAACAACAAAAATAACAAATATTTTTCTATCTGTCCATTTTTCCTTTATCTCACAAATTTGAAAACTCTCAATTGATTCTCAATTTTTGCTATGTAAATATGAAGAATATTGTGTGCCTTTTATAGGCAAATACATGTGCTTAAAAGTCAAGAAAACACAACTTAAATTCTAAAATTTCTGCACCTAAATTTGCAAAACAAATGCAAATTCAAAGATTGTGGCCACCTAAATTTGCAAAACAAATTCAAAAATTATGAGCACCTAAATTTGCAAAGCAAACTCAAAAATTGTGGCCACCTAAATTTGCAAAGCAAATTCAAATATTATGGCCACAAATCATGACTTTTAACAATCTCTTCTTCAATTTTGATTTCTAAAAAAATACTGAACAATTCTAACTAGTTATTTCTCACTAATTTCTACGTTTCATGTCTCTCTAGATGATTTTTCACAAAATCTCCTTTTGTTCTGTAATATCTACGTTTCCTCTCTTCAAATGATTTTCTCTGATCTCTTAATTAATTCTATAAGTTGAATAATTGATTGATTTGCAGGAAAATTTATTAAGGTGTTAAAAAGAACAAATTTATTAATCTCTGTAAATTACTAAAATATATTGTAAAGTTTTTAATAATAATAGTTTTGCCATATCAGCTAATGTGAGTCCCATTTTCCACGCCACATCAGCATTCTAAATATATCTATTTAAGAGAGAAACAATAAAAACTCATTAAGTCTAATTTTTTTTAAAAAAATTAGGAGTTCATTTTGAAAAGTTTTTAAAAATTATTCTAAGAATATATAAAATAAAAATAAAAATGAGCCTAAAAAATACCACTAAAAATCCATTGTATGGAAAAGAAAAAAAAGTTTGTCTTCTTTTTTCAATTTTTCAAAACAAAGGTTAACTCTCCTCTTTAAAATTGTCTATAAGTTTCAGGATTGGAAGTTTTCTATAAAATAACAACAAACTTTGGCCCAAATAGTTGCCCTAAAAGTTTAAACCGAAAGTCAATGGTAGAAGTCAATGGTAGGCAACTGGAATTTATTGTGGCTAGTTTATGCTTCTACTTCAAAACAATTCATTTGCCTAGTTCTTCACAAGTTTGGAATCAGATTTAAAACCGAAATAATAAGAGCCTTAGTCCTTTGAAGCACCCTCCCTGTTAACTAAGCAATGACTTAGCAACCTTAGTTACATTCTCTTCATTGAAACCATACTTCTTAAATGTATCTAAATATGCTCCACTTGCCCCAAATTCTTCCACCCCAATCACCACACCTTCCCCTCCTACATACTCCCTCCAACCCACCGGAGATCCGGCCTCGACACTCACACGCTTTCGAACACTTGATGGCAATACATGCTCCTTGTACTCCTTCGGCTGCCTTTCAAAGATTCGCCAGCAAACAAGTGAAACCACCCTCACCTTCCTCCCTTCGTTCCTTAGGGTCTTAGCGCTTGCTTCACAAAGACAAAGTTCTGTCCCAGTACCAAGTAGTATAATCTCCGGAAAACTTGTACCGGAATTATCGCTCACTATGTATCCTCCTCTTTCAGCTTCATTTGTTGATGTTCCTTTCACGTTTGCTGCCACTTTTTGCCTCGACAACACAATGACACTAGGTACATCTCTGTTTCTAATAGCTACTTTATATGCTCCAGCAGTTTCATTCCCATCCGCAGGCCTGAAAACTAGCAGCCGGGGCACTGCTCGAAGGCCGGCAAGCTGTTCAACCGGCTGATGAGTTGGGCCATCTTCCCCAAGGCCAATAGAATCATGAGTCAAAATGTAGACTACTCCAGCGTGACTCAAGGCAGAAAGTCGGATTGAATTTTTCATGTAATCAGAGAAAATAAGGAACGTTGCTGCAAATGGGATTAAACCACTACCATGGAGTGCAATTCCATTCGAAATTCCGGCCATTGCATGCTCTCGAACTCCATACCTTATGTTACGGCCCCATGGAGACTGAGGGGGAGAAAAGTCTTTGTAGTCATGAAGATAGACTTTGTTAGATGAAGCAAGATCAGCACTCCCACCAATTACTCCTGGAACCGCCTTAGCAAGCTGGTTCAAGCACTTCTCCGAGTATCCTCGAGTCGCATCCACTTCATCTGATTCAGACCACCTCTGTCCAGATAAGAACCATATCATGATAGTAATCTTCTTGGCATTCTAATTTCACTTCTTGTATGCAAAAACAACGATCGCCCCACAATAATACCACTATATAGACCAACATGAAAGTTTGATATGAACTCATGACAAGTAACATTGTATACTAAATGCAAAAAATTCTTGCATCACAAAGATAGATTGTAAAGAAATTTTTTCTTGTAAGTTTACCGGCAAGCAGCTTTCCCAGTCAGAAGGTAGACCGCCATTGAGAAGAACATCAAACTCTGCAGCCTCCTGAGGATACATACTTTTATAATATTGCAACTTAGAAATCCACTCAGCCTCAAGATTTTTACCATGCTCTGCTTGAATCTGCATTTCCCTGCAGCATATTGCATCACAATTTTACTTTAAAAATTCCTATTTGAGACGAACATTTGCAAAGAATAATTACTCTGCTAAGAGTTCATTAAACCAGACCTATAGACCATAGGAATAACATGGAGCGGCTCTCGATTTTCCCATTTAACTTTTTGTTTCATTTCCTTCACATCATCTTCATCAAAAGTGCCATGGTGAGCCTTATATGTCCCTTCCTTCTTAGACAATCTCCCTATCAAAGTCTTTACCTGTGAAAATTTACATTATTAATATAATTAAGTATCTCTTCATCATCAATTATAATCCTATATATCATCCCACCAGCTAACAATAACGGACCCGGATGAAAGTTGGCTTTTGAGTGTGATTAGAAGCAGAGAGAAGGGCTTGCTTGAAGGAATCCATATCTTCATGAATGTTTCCCACTGTAATTGTATTCCAACCAAGAGCCTCAAACCGTGCAGATATATCTTCGGAAAAGGCTATAGTGGTCGGTCCATCAATAGTATTATGGTTATCATCATAAATTAGAGTAAGCTTGTGGAGGTTCCAATGTGCAGCCAAAGATGCAGCTTCATTTGATATTCCTTCCATGGCACACCCGTCACCCATTATGCAAAATCTACACCACAATACTATTAATTAGTAATATAAGAAACACATTCTTTCACATAGATTGCTCATATTTAATCCTATGTTCAATTGCCATGTTTGTATACTAACGTCCTGTGGTCGACCACAACACAGTTGGGCTTGTTGAATCTTGCTGCCAAGTGAGCTTCTGCTAGTGCAAGACCAACTGCATTTGCCACACCTTGTCCAAGAGGGCCTATTATCAATATATTGATACATATCAGGAAGAAAATCAGAAAAGCCAGAAATTTTGCTTTTCTGTAAATAAAATTTTTTTTCTAACCATAACAGTCAGAAATTTTGTTTTGTAAATAAAAAAATTAACTTTCTAACATTAAAAGGATATAACTATTGCAGCAGCATAAATCTTTTACAATATATCAATAAAACTTTTATAATGTGCACTAGAAAATTGTTGTCGTGGGTCTATATCAGAAGAGATTGACAGCTATATAAGCCTACAGTTGTATATTATTGCAGGAGTTTGAATATTTTGTTTAAAATCTTATTGCAACGATTAGAATTAAAAATGGCCACTAATCTGTTAGCAAATAATTAATATGACCACAGTTTAATTTACATTTCTGACTAACAATCTGCACATAAACTTTATTTTTTTATTTAGCAGTGATAAATTGCCTGTTGTGACTTCAACACCATCAGTAACTATGTTCTCCGGGTGACCAGGGGTCCTGCTCCCTAGCTTACAAAGCCTCTTCAGGTCTTCTAGCTGCATAAAACATTGCTTAGTATCAATATATATATATATATATATATATATATATATATAGGATTAATTAGATAGTTAAAACAGCTTGGATCCTGTAAATACCTGAACAGATTGAAAGCCAGCAAGATGAAGACAAACATACTGCAGCAAGCAACCATGGCCAGCACTCAAAACAAACCTATCCCTATTAAACCACTTAGGGTTTTTAGGGTTATAATTCATTACATGCCTATATAAATAATACCCAACTTCAGCCATACCCAATGCCATTCCAGGGTGACCTGCCTTGGCATTTTGCACAGCATCAACTATTAGCATTGTTATATTGTCCACACATCTCTTATCAACCAATCTTTGAAATGATTCATCATCATCGTCATCTTCTTGATAATCAATCTCATTCTTGTTTGTTTTTATGTTTAATTTGTTATTGGGTTGATGAAATGCATGTTTAAGCTCTTCCTGCCATGAAAGTTTGTGGCTCTTGGATTTGGGCATGCGGGTTTTGTCAGTTTTGAAGGAATTGCAGAGAGTGCTCTTCTTTCTTTTATTGAAAGATGATTTAGTGGAAACAAGAGGGCAGTACGGTTTGAAAAGAAGAGAAGAGATAGCCATTGAAAACAAGATAGGTGCAGTATCAGCTGCGGTGAAGCTGATCAGGTGAGAGAGAGCAGAAGAAGAAGGTAGCGTCCACGTGGCAATATGAAAAGGTTAAATTGACGTGGATGCATAAGGATTTGACAGGTGGGTTCGAAAATAAATGAAGAATAAGTAATCACTTGTCTTCTTGGTTACAAGTGGCATCCATGCAGAGATGATTGGTTACTATGCAAGTGATAATTTTTGTTATGAGGATGGTTGAAGGATCTTTGAACTCTCTCTAATTTTTTTTGTGTGGTAATCTTAATTATTTCTACTGTCTCTAATTTTGTTTTTCTAAACAATGTGGACGTAATATATATTTCAGTGTTTTTTTTGTGCACTCCACCAGATGACAATTTTAAGTTCCAATTAACTTTTTGGTCTTTAATTAACTGTAGTTCACTATATTATTTTTTTCTTTTAATTCACGCATGGCTAAAATGCGTGGCCAAGCAACTTGCCAGAAGTAAATCATCATAACTAACTGATGGGAATAATTTTTTTTTAGGAGTGATACTTATATTACAAATATGCGTATTTAATTATTTTAAATATATATTTAAACTTTTTGTACAATCACTTCAGATACTACCTTTGTTTAAACCAAATGACCAAAACAGGAAATAATTTATAATCTTTTTGTCCAATCTTGCATAAACTTTCCATCCCTTTACTAGAAAAGAAGATATCGTTTAACTCAGGAATCATGGATTTAGGTTGATATTGAATTGTAGATTTTCTTTATGTGAGAAATAAAATAAAATATCTGTTTTTCCGGAATTCAATTTTAGTAAACTAATAAATATAAAACAAGTTCATCACTTATAACTTACATATTTATCTTTTGAATTTGTAAATTCATTAGTTATAATTTGCATATTTATCGTTTTGAATTAAAATTTTATTATTTAGAAGTTATAGGTTCATTTTTTTAAATTTATACATTTATCAGTTATAACTTATATATTTATCGTTTTAAAATTAGAGATTCATCATTATGAAATTAAAGTTCATTGTTTAGAAGTTATATGTTCATTGTTTATAAGCTACAAATTGACAATTTTAAGGTTCATTGTTTTGAACTTGTAGGATCATCATTTAGAACTTACAGATTCATCGTTGAGATCTTTCAGGTTCATCATTTATAACTTAAAGATTCATCATATAGAAGCTACAGGTTCATCATTTAAAAATTTCAGGTTCACTATTTACAAATTTCAGATTCATCATTTATAACTTGTAGATTTATTACTTGCATATTTATTATTTTTACCAAATTTATCATTTTTAACCTTTAACAACTCGATTTTCTCTCCTATATTACTTTTTTTAGTTCAAATATCTTTATTTTCAACTATTTTTTTCACAAATATATTAAAATTAATATTTTTATTCCAATCAATAGTTAAAATATTCAAAAATACTAAAAATAAAATCAAATATGCAAATTAAAAAAAAAATTCTCTCTAAAATATACTTAGAATATACAAATTTTATTTTTTCTTTTTTCTTTATAAACAACAAGAAGAAGAAAAATACGATTAAATAAAACAACCTAACAGTAAAAAAAATTACCTTATAAATAAACAAAATATATATGAAATATTAATATCATACTAAAAAATAATGTCGTATAAATAAAAAATGCATAATATATTATAAATACGAATTCATAATATAATTTGAGTTGCTAAAAAAATTGCAAGTATAATAAGTCTTTCCAAAGCTCAATTAATCAAATTATTGATTATTGTCCTATCATTCGATGGAATCCTAGTGACCTTTCTATCACGATTTATACAAGCACGTCAAATATGATTGAAAGGATTTGTCTGAGAGATTCTAAAAATAATATGCCTGCAATATTATTAGATATTGACTTGAAGTTTGTAATATGGAATAATTTGTCATTCTTATCCAATCTATTTTGAATTCTAATTTGCACAAGACTTAATATTTTAATAATTTTATTTTGAATAACTTGAAGATTTGTATGATGGGTTGGATAATAATGTGTTTACCTATAGCCAAAAAGTGATAAGTTGATCTCTAACAAACTATCAATTTTGGACTATAAATACATGATCAAACATCATAATATGAGCTAACACAATTTTTTTCTTGAGATATAATTGTGTGTGATTTTAATGAGATTTGGAATGTAATTAAGTTTAGGGTTAAGTGATTCTCTTGCTAGTTTTTATTTTTGTATACATTTCAGTCCATTAGTGGATTTTTGCTCGTCTTCTCCTCTGGGCAAAGCTCATGTCGAACCACATAAATTTTCTATATAATTAGGTTTTATTTGTTGATCTATTTTGCCTAAATAATTTGGGTTTTGCTACCGATTTTCCTAATAAGGGTATCAAAACCAGTTTTGTATTATTTTGTTCAGTTCAATTTGATATTTATTGTGAGTAAGAGTATAATCGAGTCGAGTGGAGTTGATACAGTGTCAAACTTGAGCTTGACTCAATTAAAAAACTTGAAACTCGAATTCGACTCGATAAAACTCGAATCAACTAAAAAAATTAATAAATATTGTACTCAACTTGACTTGACTCGAAATCAATTTGAGTTAATTCAACTCGATTAAACTCAAATGTATTTAAATATTGAGGATATAAAGTAATTTAATAAATAATGAAAAAATAACTACTCGATTAAACTCGTGAAATTTACGAGTTGGACATTGTGATACTCGAGCTCGACTCAATAAACTACTAGAGCTACTCAACCTCGAGCTTGACTCGATTAACTCCAAGTTCAATTTAAATATTTTACGAGTTGAACTCAAGTAGGTTACTAGTAGTTTGACTCGTTACACCCCTAATTGTGAGTAGTTATGGTGACTACAAAATTTTAAATTGAGAAGTATGATCACCATATCAGTTTTTCTTTTTAGCAAGTCAAGATGAAGACAATTTTGACACAATGGATTCCATAAAGCATTGTAATGCAATAACAAATTACTTGTCACAATGGTAGAAGCAAAAGCAAGATTTGAAGGAGAAGTCATTTACTATTATTCAATTTTGTTTGTCTAATGAGGTTATACATAAAGTCATTCATGAAAAGACTACCAAAGATCTGTGGGAGAAACTTGAGCCTTTATACATGACGAAGAATCTTACTAGCAAATTGGTTACGAAGCATCATCTTCACATGCTTAATATAACGAAAGGTTCATCCCTAAAATCACATTTAAATGAATTTAATTCTATTATGATGGATTTGAAAATTTTAGATATTGAGTATGAGGAAAAAGACAAAGCTTTATGTTGTTAGGTCTCTACCTCCGTTCTTAAGAAATTTTAGAAAGACTTTAATTTATAGTAGAAAAACTCTAATAAGTAGATATAAAAGCTATTATGATGGGGAATAATCATCCTTGTAAAGTTATTAGTATTGATACTGTCAAAATCGAGATGCATTATGGTATTGTTGTCAAAACATTGACTAAGGTTCAACATGTTCTACATTTGAAAAGAAACCTTATCGTTTTATTTGTTTTAGATAACAATGGGTTCAAAATTTCTGGTGAAGATGGAGTTCTGAAGGTTTTCGATTGCACGTATTATAATGGAAGCCAAACAAGACTGGCATGTTATATGAGTTACAAGGTTTTTGTAGTATGGAGTTCCATGATAGATTTTGATCCTAAGTATTTTTTTAGTGAACAAGTTTAATTAGTGCTTGGACTTGGCTTATATTTTTTGACAATTAATTTTAACGGGTCCATTTGGAGAAAATGGAGATGTGGAAATAAAATAATTTAAATCAAGTCGAGATTGTTAAATATTGACTTGAATTTTGTGATCTAGGATAATTTCTTGCCTTGCAATGGCTGTTAATTAAAGCCTATAAATTATGTTGGTTAGTGGAGAGGGATAGAGAATGGTAAACTATAGGATAAAGGTTGAATATAGTGATGTAAGTATTTTCATGCCAGTAAATCCACTCCCCTGAATGTCATGGGTTGTGGTTTGTACCCGCAAATGGTTGTCACAACTATGAAATATGTGGCATAGGACATTCATGCCCATGAATGTTGGTCAATTAAAAGTTGGTGAGGCAAGTACAATTTTCTCTCTCTATCATGCATCAAACCTACTCCCCACTCTCTAAAAATCATCCTTGCATGCCACCAGTAACCCACCCTCTTCATCATCAACAACTTCTCTTCTCCCTTTTCACATAAAAATATAAGGTGTTCTTGAGAGTTGAGAGAGAAAAGCTTAGATTTAGGGTGTTTTTGTGTTCATTTTCCATTTTTGTGGTTTGAGTGGAGGCTATTCGCAATTCTAGGATCTAAAAAAGGGCTTAAAGGTCCATCTCAAAGGAGAAAGAAATCTTGAAAAGTTTAGAGTGTTAGTTAAGGCTCAATTTTTTGTGAAAGGTATGTAGATAACCATATTCAAAGTCCTTAGTCTAAATGTGGCTATTTTAAAATCTTAAAATATATAATGTTTTTGTTGCCCAAACAATGAACTAAGAAAGGGGTTAAATTGGTTATGAAATAAAAATTTCTTGACTTTAAGTACGAAATAAAATTGAATAGAGTAGGAATGGAAAAATATCACACACGAAATTTATAGAGGTTCGGGTATTAACAAACCCTACTTCTCTCCCCAATCTCAATTAGGAGTTTTACTAATACATTAAGTGTTACAATGGCATTTTATAAGCTCACTCCCAACTATGGTGTTTCTCTCAATGGCTAACACCTAACCCAGAAATTCTCTTGTGTTTTAATGGCTCACGTAATAAACCAATTCCTTGTGTTTTATGCCTCACATAAAAAACCCTTACAAGTGTTTTAATCTTAACCCAATATACCCAAACTCACTTGAGTAATAGATTACAATGAAAACACTCACCAACCTATAATGCTCAGAAATTATGAGCAATTAGGTTTTTACAAAGAATAAAGGTTTTGTTGAAAATAATTAATGCACAATGGCTACAACAAGATTAAAGATTCAAAGTAATTGTTATTTTTCTTGTTAGGATTCATAAATGACTTGCATTTATACTTCCTCTGTGAATTATAGTCGTTCGGGTGCATTTAATGCAAAAATAGCCGTTGAACCAACTCTTAACTTCGCACCTGATATGTTTCTCTATCCTTATTCACGGGCATGATTATATGTGTCACAATTGTGAATGTTCTTCCAAGTCATGGTCTAAGTGGTGACTCTGGTTATGAAGCTCTTTGGAAGAACTTGAAGTGTTTGATCACGAGCGTGACTTTACTTTCACACGCAAGCCGTGGTTTAAGTGGTCACTCTAGCCGTGAAGCTCTCTGGAAGAACTTGACATGTTATTTCACGAGCGTGTCTTTATTTCACGGGCATGACTGATTTGATCATTCACGGTTGGTATGATCCTTCATGGCTATGAACTTTAAATGTTAGAGAGTTGGAGCTAAACTATATCATGGGTGTGACTTTGCTATTTCTTTTTATTTTGATCTTCAAAAGTTGTCTTTCATTCTTGCATTATATTCTATTCAAGATACATTTTGTTCAACAAACTTAGAACACCAGCATTGTTAAATACATTATTGCTATTTTATTTGTTAGCATCAAAATGATGGAAATACCCCTCAAAGTTCAACAATCTCCCCCTTTTTGATAGTGACAAATAATCTAGCAATATGTGCTTTTGAGAAGTCTCCCCCTCAAAAGATACTTAAGAAAAAAATAATAGAGTGCAAGAATTGAAAGACATATGACATGGATCTTTGCTAACTAGTTAGGTATATGAGAGGTATATTCAAAGTATATCAAAGTTGTTTGCTAACTAGTTAGGTATATGCAAGGTATATCGAAAGTATATCAAACTTGTTTGCTTAACTAGTTAGGTATATTCAAAGTATATGTTAGGTGTATCATAGTTGTTTGCTAACTAGTTAAGTATATGCAAGGTATATGTGAGGTATATGTTATACAACACATTTGCCTTTTACTACACATTTGCATATATTGCTAGGTTCTCCCTCTTTTGTCATCAACAAAACAAACCATAAAAACTAAAATGATAATAAGGTAATTATATTAAAAGAAGGAGAAAAATTACAAAGCTTAAAAACATAAATTAAAGTCCTACAGCCTTAAAAATAAAACTAGTACATAAAAAAAGACTCTAATTAGGCTTCAACCCTGACATATAGTCTCTGAGGTGTGCTACCTCCACCTTCAGGCTATCCATACGAGATTCCATGAGGTCTTTGAGGTTTTCCAACCTCTCATTGATGGAAGCCTGCATTAGGTCAAAGCAAGGTGCTAAAAGATCAACAACCTGTTGCGTTAAGCTACGTGTGGTAGAAGTCGATGATTGACCAAACTCTTGCTCAACCTTTAGGGTCATTGTTTCTACTCAGCCTCATTTTCGTTGCTGGATACCTTGGAGGCCAGCTTTGAAATCATCAGAATCCAGGTCTTCCCAATCAATTTCACCAGCTGGAGTGGTGAAACGGTAATAGACATTATTCTCGTAAATAATGCGAACAATTGCTCTCATCTTTATGAAAGACTTGACATCTAGCTGGTCTCAAGGATGTGCTGGAATGAGATTGTAATTGTGCTCATCGAGTTTTAGATACCCGAGCTCAATGACAAGGTGAGTCACATACCCACCAATCAAGATATCTCTCGATGGCTTTGTTGCAATTGACAGAAGATGATTTGCAAACCAGCAAGACAGAGCTACGGTTAGACCTTTTCGTGCCATCTCCAATAGGAAAAGCTCCGATTTTCGGATTACCCCGTTGCTATCTCCTTTAGCAAAGATACTATAGGTAAGAAACCTATGTAAATATTTATGCACATGAGACCGAAGATGTGTGCTCTTTGTCTTCTCACATCCCAGCTACATTCCAACCCAAAATGAGTCCATGCCGGATTGGCATAGAATTCCACTTTGCTCTCATTGAGAATTCCATCTGAATGAAGTTTGAAGATAGTACCAAACTCCACTGCTATAAGAGTGTTCGGATGCTTACAAAGTTGGAATTTGATTGTTCCGGTGGGAGAGACTTGCAAAGTGTTAAGGAACTCCAGAGTCGGTTCCCTTAGCATTGGCCTATGAATGTCTACAAATTCCTTAAGGTGACAAGCTTGTAAATGTTCTGTCATGCTTGTCTTAAGACCGAGAGTCATGACAGCACTCCACTCAAAGTAACGAGATGAAAGTAAGGGTTTTTTCTTTAGAACAACATATCTTGGATGACAATACTCTGGAATGATGTTGAGAAGGTAGTCCATGTGGATCTCGAAGCATGGGATTTCTTTCTTGTGCTTTTTGAAGAGCCGGGTTCCATTGATAATTTTGGAATAGGGATTTAGAGAAAGAATTTCTGACCAAGGATTTGAGAACAACCTTGAGATGTTATGATTCTTCAAAGAGAAATAGTTTTGAAAGATTTTATAGATAGAAAAGGATATGAGGAGGCCAAATTTTGTGAGAAATATTGAATGAGAGCTTTAATTGAGAGAATTTTTAAAATTGACAATGAGAAAAATGATAGAAATCCTGTTTTATAGTCGACAGATTCACTGCCGTGAATCATCGATCATGGGCGTGAATAGTTATAGTCACGGTTTGTTGAAGAGGCATTCTAGTAGTGATAAAGGATACGAATCGATTCATGATTGTGACATTAAATAGACACGGGTGTTACTTATGAATTTTACGGTGGTGACAAAAGGAGTTACGGTCCTGAAGTGCAATATTCACTACTTCTAACTGTGAGGCAACACGTGAAACAAAGTATGAACAGTTATGTAATTATTTGATGTTAATGTTTACGATTGTGAAAAAGTGTCACGGGTGTGAATACAGACTTTCACGGGAGTGAAAGAAAAAAGTCATGGGTATGATACATATTCTTCACTACTTCCAGTTGTGAAGGATGTCATGAAGCAAGGTGTGAAAGCTACTGGAACTTTTGATGATTATGATCATGGCCGTGAATATATGTCACGGGCATGAATTTCCTTAAATCTTCAATTAATAAAACTAAGTCTAAAATAAGACTAAAAGATTTATAAGATGCTTTTATGCCTTATAACATATATTCCCATCATGTTAACCACTTCATACCTTAAAAGATTAGACAATAAAAAACAACATATGAAGGAAATTAACATTCAAGGTTGACAATTGACAATTATACTTAAGATAAGGTTAATCTATCAAGCATACCAAGCTCTCTTCTTATGAAGCAAAATCTTTCTTCATTAAGAGATTTGGTGAAAATATCTACCAATTGATTGTTTGTATCGATAAATTCTAATACAACATCTCCATATTGAGCATGATCTCTAAGAAAATGATGTCATATGTCAATATGCTTACTTCTAGAGTATTGAATGGGATTCTTAGATAGGTTTATGATACTTGTATTGTCACATTTGATGGGTATATGGTCCAAACTATTACCATAATCCTTAAGTTGTCTCATCCATAGGATTTGAGTACAACAACATCATGCTGCCACATATTCTGCTTCAGCAGTAGAAAGAGCAACTGAAACTTGCTTCTTGCTAAACCAAGAAACTAAGCATTCACTAATAAAGTGACAAGTGCCTGAATTACTCTTTCGATCTAAGAGACTACCGACATAGTCTGCATCTGAATATCCTATGATATGAAAGGATGAATTTCTAGCATACCATGAACCTAGATGCAATGTGCCATGTAAATATTTTAAGATTCTTTTCACAGCATTCAAATGTGATTCTTTAGGACACAATTGAAATCTAGCACATAAGCATACACTGTACATTATATTGGCCTAGAGGCAGTAAGATATAATAGTGACTCAATCATACCTCTGTAGATTTTTCATTAATGCTCTTACCCTTTTCATCTTTGTGCAATTTTGTTGATGTGCTTATTGGAGTCTTGGCATTTTTACATCCTTCCATTCCAAATTTCTTGATTAAATCTCTGGCATACTTGGATTGGTTGATGAATATTCCCTTATTGCTTTGTTTTATTTGTAGACCAAGGAAGAACTTAAGCTCACCCATCATGCTCATTTCAAATTCCTTAGTCATACATTTATTATATTCTTGGCAAAACAATTCATTAGTATACCCAAATATAATGTCATCAACATAAATTTGAATAATTAGAATATCATACTTATGCGTTTGAGCAAATAATGTTGTGTCTCCCTTTGAAAAATTATTTTCTAAAAGAAAAGAACTTAGTCTTTCATACCAAGCTCTTGGAGCTTGTTTCAAACCATATTAAACTTTTGAAAGTTTAAAAACTTGATTAGGCAAATTATGGCTTTCAAAACCCGGTGGTTGTTCTACATAAACTTCTTCTTCTATAAAACCGTTTAAGAAAGCATTTTTGACATCCATTTGAAATAGTTTAAAATTCATATGGCATGCAAATGCTAAAAAAATTCTTATAGCTTCTAATCTAGCTACCGAAGCATAAGTCTCATCATAGTCTATTCCTTCTTCTTGATTATAACCCTTTGTAACTAACCTAGCCTTATACCTTGTTATTGAACCTTTTTCATCTAGTTTATTTCCAAAAACCCATTTACTACCAATGATTTGATGCTCTTTAGGTCTAGGAACTAAGGTCCACACATTATTTCTCTCAAATTGATTAAGTTCCTCTTGCATGGCAATCACCCAATATTCATCATTAAGAGTCTCATCAATATTTTTAGGCTCAATTTGAGAGACAAAAGCAAGTTTAGAATCTAAAAGCTTGAGATGAGATCTAGTACTTACTCCTTTAGTAGGATCACCAATTATTTGTTCCTTGGGGTGATCTTTTGTCATTTTCCATTTCTTTGGAAGCTCTTGTTTGTCTTGCTCTTAAGCTCAATTTAGAGAGACATCTTGATATGGGTTTTTTTTATTATTTTCATCTCTCTCATAATCAAGATCAAGCTTTTCCATTGTACCTACGATATCATCAAGAACACTACCTTTCACAAGATCAAGCTTACTAGATTCATTAAAAACAACATGCATAGATTCTTCAACAACTAATGACCTTTTATTAAAAATTCTATAAGCTTTGCTAGAGGTGGAGTATCCTAAAAAGTTACCTTTATCGGATTTAGAGACAAATTTTCCAAGGTTGTCTTTGGTATTTAATATGAAACACTTGCATCCAAATACTATAAAGTATGATATCATGGGCTTTCTTCCATTCCATAGCTCAAAAGAAGTTTTGTTTAAAAGTGGTCTTTT
Organism: Triadica sebifera; assembly: GCA_023653625.1. Classification (NCBI taxonomy): domain Eukaryota; kingdom Viridiplantae; phylum Streptophyta; class Magnoliopsida; order Malpighiales; family Euphorbiaceae; genus Triadica; species Triadica sebifera. Next base: position 7,814,167 of record CM042898.1, on the reverse strand, counting down.
GAAAACTCGATTTGAAATATAACATGCAGTATTGGTGGCTTTGACCCAAAAGTAGGTTGGTAACCCATACTTATTGAGTATTGTTCGAGCCATTTCAATTAAAGTTCAATTTTTTCTTTTAACTACCCCATTTTGTTGAGGCGTCTTAGGAGTTGATATTTTTTTTGAAATACCATGTTCTAGACAAAAGTTTTCAAAGTTTTCATTTTCAAATTCTTTGCCATCATCGCTTCTTATTTTTGAAATAAAATATCCCTTTTCGTTTTGAACTCTTTTAGTAAAGTTTTTAAAAGATTCAAAAGCATCACTATTTTGAGCTAAGAAAATTACCCAAGTGAATCTAGAGTAATCATCGGCAATGACGAAAGTATAGTGTTTACCTCCTAAGCTTGCAACTCTAGTAGGTCCAAAAAGATCTAAATGCAAAAGTTGTAGAGGCTTCAAGGTACTTATAATATTTTTGGATTTGAAGGAGGACTTGTGTTGTTTTCCTCTTTGGCAAGGTTCACATGTCTTATTCTTTTCAAATTTGACTTTTGGTAGCCCACTTACTAGCTCTCCTTTGTTAAGGCTTTGAATTATATCCATGCTTGCATGACTAAGCCTTCTATGCCACAACCAAGATTCATCACTAGTAGTCATAAGACACTTAGAAGAAAGGTTAGATATTTTGTGTAAGTCTATTATGTAAGTATTGACATCTTTACTTCCTTTGAATATCTCTTGGCTACTAAAGGAGGTGACAAGACATTCATTTGAGGTAAAGATTACTTGGTTTCCCTTATCAAATAATTGACTTACATTTAACAAGTTATGTTTTAAACCATCAACAAGTAAAACATCTTCAATGAAAGTAGTATTATTAATACCAATGGAGCCAATGCCAATTACCTTACCCTTAGCATTGTTTCCTAAGGTTACCTTACCACCATCAATACTTTTAATGTTATTAAATAGGTCTTTGTTTCCGGTCATATGCCTTGAACATCCACTATCCACAAGCCAAGCATTTTCTTTTATAGTGGACTTGAGGCATACCTCATCCATGAAGTGATCCTCTAAAGCCATGAAGCATAGGTTGACATCTTCACCTTCATTGTCATCTTTTTCACTTGAAGAGCTTTCGTCATCCCATGTGGCTTTGTGACCTTTCTTCCCATTATCTTTTTGATATCTTTTATTGTGTTTCTTGAGCTTTAGACATTCTGGTTTAATATGTCCTTTCTTTCCATACTCGTAACATTTTACCTCCTCTTTATTTCTTTGAGAGTCATTTCAAGAGTGTTTGAGATTTCTTTGTTTGAAGTTTCGAGAGTTGCCAATTCTCTTTTCAATAATTCTTTTTAATTTTCTTGAGAGCATGACAATGTCCTCATTTGCATCATCACTCTTTTCTTCATCATCTTGAACTTTTTCTTGAGATTTTGAAGTAGTGGCTTTGAGTGCTAGAGGCTTTTTTTTTGTTCGATTTCAAGTTCTCTATCTTTATTTACTGCCATTTTGTGTGTTAGAAGTTTGCCAATAAGCACATCGCTAGGCATGATGCTCATGTCTTCATTGGCTTCTTCTATACCAGTAACTCTTGAACCATAGTATTTGAGAGGAAGGCTTCTCAGAATTTTATTGTTCACATCTTCCAAGATCAAGTGCTTTCTAAGCTTTCTCAGGCCATTTATGATGGCTAGAAGATGGCTCATCATATCGGTGATGGATTCATTGGATTTCATCTTGAAGAGTTCGTATTTTGAAGTGAGAAGTTGAATCTTCTTGAATTTAACTTGCTTTGTTCCTTCATGATAACTCTCCAATGTCTTCCACATACTATATGCGGTAGGATAGTGTTGGATTCTACCACATTTTTCAATGCTTAGAGAGCTTAAGAGGATTGTCATTGCCTTTTTGTTTTTGAAGTTTGCTCTATGTTGAGGCTCTGTCCAATCATCTTTTGAAAGAATTTCTTCTTCACCATCAGCTCCTTTCCTGGTTGGTGGTGTCCATTTTTTTTGAATTCTATCCCAAACTTCAATTTCCTCACTATCGAGATATGTCTCCATTCGAAACTTTCAATGAATGTAGTTTGCTTCATCAAAGTAAGGCTTAAGACTTTGGAATCCTTCATTGGACATTTCTTGATTTTTGCTATCGATTTTTAGGCTTTGATGCTAGACAAACTTTGATACCAATTGTTGCCCAAACAATGAACTAAGAAGGGGGTTGAATTGGTTATGAAATAAAAATTTCTTGACTTTAAGTGTGGAATAAAATTAAATAGAGTAAGGAAAGAGAAATATCACACATGAGATTTATAGAGGTTCGGGTATTAACAAACCTTACTCCTCTCCCCAATCTCAATTTGGAGTTTTACTAACATACTAAGTGTTACAATGGAGTTTTACAAGCTCACTCTCAACTATGGTGTTTCTCTCAATGGCTAACATCTAACCCAGAAATTCTCTTGTGTTTTAATGGCTCACACAATAAACTAATTTCTTGTGTTTTATGGCTCACACAACAAATCCTTACAAGTGTTTCAATCTTAACTCAATATACCCAAACTCAATTGAGTAATAGATTTCAATGAAAACACTCACCAACCTATAATGCTCAGAAATTATGAGAAATTAGGTTTTTACAAAGAATAAAGGTTTTGTTGAAAATAATTAATGCACAATGGCTACATCAAGATTAAATATTCAAAGTAATTGTTGTTCTTCTTGTTAGGATTTATAAATGACTTGCATTTATACTTCCTCTGTGAATTATAGTCGTTTGGGTGCATTTAATGTGAAAACAGTCATTGAACCAACTCTTAACTTCACACCTAACATATTTCTCTGTCTTCATTCACGGGCGTGATTATATGTGTCACGGTCGTGAATGTTCTTCCAAGTCATGGTCTAAGTGGTGACTCTGGTCGTGAAGCTTTTTGGAAGAACTTGAAGTGTTTGATCATGGGAGTGACTTTATACTTTCATGGGTGTGAATATTCTTCCAAGCCATGGTTCAAGTGGTGACTCTGGCTGTGAAGCTCTGTAGAAGAACTTAGCATGTTATTTCACAAATGTGTCTTTATTTCATGGGCGTAACTGATTTGATAATTCACGATTGGTATGATCCTTCATGGCCATGAACTTTAAATGTTGGAGAGTTGGTGCTAAGCTATATCTCAGGCATGACATAAGTAGTCATGGGCATGACTTTGCTATTTCTTCTTATTTTGATCTTCAAAAGTTGTCTTTCATTCTTGCATTATATTCTATTCAAGATACATCATGTTCAATACACTTGTAAGACAAGCATTGTTAAATACATTATTGCTATTTTATTTATTAGCATCAAAATGACAGAAATACCCCTTAAGGTCCTCAAGGTTCAACAGTTTTATTGAGCTTAATATGACTAAAAGATCTTATTTTTATGGTATATCAAATAAAAAACTTTGGCCTACATAGTTGCCCCTAAAAGTTTAAACTGAAAGTCAATGTTAGGCAACTGAAATTTATTGTGGATTATTTATCCTTCTACTTCAAAACAATTTATTTCCCTAGTTCTTCATAAGTTAGGAATCAAATTTAAAACTAAAATAATAAGAACCTTAGTCCTTTGAAACACCTCATCTATTAACTAAGCAATGACTTTACAACCTTAGTTACATTCTCTTCAGTGAAATTATACTTCTTAAATGTATATAAATATGTTCCAATTGCCCAAAATTCTTCCACCCTAATCACCACACCTTCCCCTCCTACATACTCCCTCTAACCCATTAAAGATCTGGCCTTAACGTTCACACACTTTCAAACGCTCAAGGAAAATACATGCTCATTATACTCTTTTAACTACCTTTCAAATATTTGTTGACAAACAAGCGAAATCACCTTCACTTTCCTGCTTTCATTCCTTAGGAGTTTAGTGCTTGCTTCACAAAGACAAAGTTTTATCCCAGTACCTATTATTATAATCTTTAGAAAACTTGTATCGTAATTATTGCTCATTATGTATCCTTCTCTTTCAACTTCATTTGCTAACATTCCTTTCTCGTTTGCTGCCACTTTTGTCCTTGACAACACAATGACACTAGGGACATCTATGTTTCTAATAGCCACTTTGTATGTTCCAGCAATTTCATTCCCATCTGTTGACCTGAACTGGGGCATTACTCAAAAGCCATCAAATTGTTCAACCGATTGATGAGTTAGGCCATCTTCCCCAAGGCCAATAGAATCATGAGTCATAATGTAGACTACTCCAGTGTGACTTAAGGCATAAAGTCAGATTTTATGTAATCAGAGAAAATAAGGAATGTTGTTGCAAATGGGATTAAACCACTACCATATAGTGCAATTCCATTCAAAATTCCAGCTATTGAATGTCTCAAACTCCATAGCTTATATTATAGCCCCATAGAGACTGAAAGGGAAAAAAGTCTTTATAGTCACAAAGTTAGACAAACAAGACCATAAATTTTATTTTGAAGGCAAGATATGCTTCCACTTGAAGATTTATGTGATAGGGTGGGATAAGAATGTGTTTATCCATAGTAAAAAAATGTGATAAGTTGATCTCTGATGATCAACTGCCAATTTTGGACTACAAATACATGATCAATCATCATAATATGAGCACACACTTTTTTTATGAGATCTTATTGTGAGGCTTTTGTGTGTGGTTTTAGTGAGATTTGGATGTAATTAAGTTTTCCATTGACTAATTCTCTTGCTAGTTTTTCTTTTTGTTTCCATTTCCATCCATTATTGGATTTTTTTCTCATTTTCACCTGTGGACATACGCTTATGCCAAACCACATAAAAGTTTTATATTTTTTATTCTTTGCATCTGTTTTGCCCAAATAAATATTTTGGTTTCGCTGCCAATTTTTGTATATTTTGTTCAGTTCAATTTGATATTTATTATTAGTAGTTAAGGTGACTACAAAATTTAAAAATGAGAAGTTTGATCACACTATCAGTTTTGCTTTTTGGCAAGTCAAGATGAAGATGATTCTGACACATAATGGATTCCACAAAGCATTATTTTTCTAAGACATATTACTTGTCACAATGAAAAGAGTAAAAACAAGATTTGAAAGAGAAGTCATTTATTGTTATTCAGTTATGTTTGTCTAATGAGGTTCTATATGAAGTCATTTATGAAAAGACTACCAAAGATCTATGGGAGAAACTTGAATCTTTATACATGACAAAAAATCTTACTAGCAAATTAGTTGCAAAGCATCATCTTCACATGCTTAATATAGTGAAAGGTACATCCCTAAAATAACATCTTAATGAATTTAATTCTATGGCGATGGATTTGAAAATTTTGGATATTGAGTATGAGGAAAAAGACAAAGCTCTTATGTTGTTAAGGTATTTACCTTTGTCTTTTAGAAATTTTAAAAAGACTTTAATTTACAATAGAAAAACTTTAACTGTGGATGAGGTTAAAGAATCTTTATTTGCAAAAGACCTCATTTATAAAGAGTTTTTTAGTGATAAAGATAATTCATCAAATTAGGTTTTATTTGTCAGTGAAAAATATATATCTAAACATAGTAATATGACTTGTAATTATTGTAAGAAGAAAAGGCACATTAAAGTCAATTTTCTCAAATTGAAAAATAAGAATAAGAATTAAAATGTGAAAGATTAGACTTTTATCGAATTTGGCTGTAATGACCCAAATACCTGGTTAGTCGTAAACTGTAGTTTCCGAAATTGATCAGTATATCGGGGGTCAAAAATACACCTGTGGGTAAAAAATATTTTATTTGATCATTGGAAAATATAGGTTATGACTAGTCTGAGGGTAAAATTTGGAGTAAAAATGAGGTCAAATAAGTCATCAAAAGTCAAAATTAAGAAAAAAATGGACTCGGTTTAATTAAATAGTTGGTTGACCGTAATTTGATCGGGCTATGAAAAATAGCAAACGACATCCAAAATTTTATTTTAAGATATGAATAGACTCTAAATAATTTTTAGGATTATTTGACAGTGAAAACGGAATTTTACGGTAACACCGAAAATTTAATTATCTGTCTGATTTAAGTGAGCTGAACAGGAAACGAACTCTGATTGAGTTGAAATTTTTTGTGTAGACATATAAAAATATTTTAAGAATTATGGAATTAAATTTGGGTGAAATTGAGCTTGAAAAGTGAGAAAAATAATTTATAGTGCATAATTGGGCCTAAATGGGTTGAGCTTTGTTTGGCCCAAGCTCATCCAAACTTACCCACTATATAAGACCCATAATTGCAGAATTCTCTAGATAGAATTCTGATTAATCTTCTTCCTCTTTCTTTCCCTTGCTTTGCCGTGCCACTCCTTCATTCCTTTTCTTCAAAATTTCTTCATTTTCCTTCAATTCTCACACCAAAATCAACCACCCAAAATTAATTTCAACCTCTCTAATAGCTAATAGAAGTTTTTAATCTTCATTTGGGAGCCTAAAGTGGAAGGAAATCAAAGGAGAAAGTTTAGAAAATTATTTTGAGGTAAGCAAAATTTATGGTTTTAAATTGATTTAATAGTTCAAATAGGTAGTTTAAGATATGTAGATAATAAATATGAAGTTTATTTGAGCTTAGGAAGTAAATTAATGGTGGATTAATGAAGGAAAAATTTTGTCCATGGTAGGTACAAGAGAAGGAGAAAGTGCTTCCTAAGGAAAGGAGAAGGAGAAGGAAGATTAGGAAGTCTTAAACAAGCAATTAAGGTTAGTGATTCCTTAATCTAATTATTTCCATTAATTAAGTATAATTTAGGGTTATGGAAATTTAGAAATTTGTGTATTTTGTATGTAATTGTTAAATTAATGCTTAAAATATGATTAATGGATTATGAAAAGTGAATTAGAATTATTAATCTATATTAAAAAAATTAATTAGTGGAAATTGTAAAATGTGACCTTATTATGTGAAAAATGAATATTAATGAATAAATACATTTAGTGTAATATTATGATATATATGGAATAATGAATGTATTAATTAGTGAAATGAATAATTAGAAATTGAAAGAAAAATTTTAATGATGAAAATTAAATATAGGCAAAAAAAATTAATATTTTCTTTGCTAATTAAATGAAAATTTAGTCATGAAATGCAAGAAAATATGATTTATGTGTGTAGAAATTTATTGAAAATTTTTAAATTTAATATTGAATATTTTTCTATTTATTGATGATTATGTGTATGAAATGAAAAATAATGAATAAAATATATTTAGTGAGTTTATAACCTAATTGAAAATAAATAATCAAATAAACAAATGAAAAATAATAATATTAGTGGCAAAAGTGTAAATAATATATAGTTAATGGCATAATTGTAAATAAGTGAAAATTTAGGAATTTAAGTGAAATTTGTAATGAATTCAAAAAGAAAAAGAATTGAAAAGAAGAAAAAAAAGAATGAAGAAAATTGATAAAATTAATTAAAATATTAAATAGCGAATTAAGAGTAATTAAAAGTAATAAAATGAATTATATATATTAATGAGAAAAATTGAATAGTATATTAAAAATAAAATTGCATAAAAATATAATTAGTGGAAATTTTTAGATTAGTAGTCACCACTGAGCATAATAATGCTCAGCACGTAGTTATTTGACTGCGTGCAGGTAGTAGCAGTAAAGGCAGGAGCAAGTATGCGAATTTTGGGAGCTGACGGAAGGACAAAATTGTAATATGATATTACTAATAATGGAATGTATATATATACATAGATATGGAGTTGTAAGAATGAAGTTTATACATATTATAACAAAATAGTATTTGTGAAGTATTATGTGCGTGAAGAATGAAATGATGATTTGTGGATGAATGTAAAATTTTTTTGTATTATATATGAATTGTTGTGCCCAAAAATGGGCTGTGGATTGTTTGCTTTGCAGGTGGGTATGTTAGTTTATAGCCGTTATGCTGCCGAAATTTTTTTTTTTTGCATACATAGGCTATAATCGTATTTACCCACGTAACGTACGTATTGAGTAAGTGTTATAAGGGTGTTACAGTTTTAGTGGTATCAGAGCATGGTTTAGACGGTTCTAAGATCGGAGTTGAAATTAAGTGAATGAATTATATATATATACATGCCAATGGATGGATGAAATGTATAATAATTATAACGTATGCTTGCTCCTTTCCTGTTTTATAGTGAATGATGGCATCCCCACATGGTCAAGGTGATGGTGAGAGTGAAGCGTCGGTTAGTGCTAGGCAAGCTGAAACCTCACAACAGAATGTCACTCCACCAGTTGCACCACCTCCACTGCCACAGCCGGATTTTCTCCACCTCATGGCTGATTATATTCAACATAGAATGCAAACTGAACAAGCTCAACAGCCACAGCCAGCGGCCCAAGTACAACCTCCAGCTCCACCTAAAAAGAAGCCGATTTTGGAGCAGTTGAAGAGTTTGGGAGCTGAAGATTTCTATGGGCGTGATCCATTGACCCCTGTACAAGTTGAGGAATGGTTGTTCAAGGTAAAGAGATTATTTGAAATTACTCACAGCCCGCTAGAAGAGAAATTTGAAGGTACTGTGGCATTACTTCAGGGTCCTGCATTCATCTGGTGGGATTCAGTACGGAAGCATACCTCAGGTGAACAGTTGAATTGGGATTTCTTCTTGGCCCAGTTTGAAAAGAAATATATAGGGTCAGAATATAAAGCAGAGATGCAAGATGCCTTTTGGAGACTCGGACAGGGAAACAAGACAGTAGCGGAGTATGAACGAGAGTTTGAGCGTCTCAGTGCCTACCTTGATGATTACCAGCTGATAGAAGAAAAGTTATGTCAGAGATTTAAGAGGGGTCTCCATAACAAGATCAGACAGATAGTGGGTGCACAGCAGCATCCAAATTTGTGTGCCTTGGTAGAAGCTGCAATTAAAGTAGAAAGTATCCAGTCAGATGAGGCTAACAGACAAACTCGGTTTCAACAGAAAAGGAAGTCGGGACAGTTCAGTGGTTCAGGTTCTCAGAGTAAGAAGCTTAGGGCACCAGCTCCATCACAGAGTCGTACATCAGTTGTACCAGGGCGTGGGCAAGGAAATATATTTCGTGGCAATGCCTCAGTCACTTCTGTGGGCAGTACACCTAGAGGTAGAGGGGCAGGTACAGTGCAGACATGTAGCCATTGTGGCAGAGCCCAACCAGGAGAGTGCAGATATTTGACTAGCACCTGTTTCAAGTGTGGTTCAAAAGATCATCAGGTCAGGGATTGTCCAGTGGCTCAAGCTTCTACAGCTATGTCACCAGCACCTGGCATTGGATCCTTACCTTCCAGAGGCCGAGGTAGGGGAGCAGCCCTTAACCCATCAGCATCTAGACCTTCTGCACAACAATCCCAGGGTCAGGGACGAGCTACAGGTCGTACATATGCAGTGAGAGCCAGAGAAGAGGAGGATAATCTTGATGTGATAGTAGCTAAATTCATGCTTATGACTGATTCTGTTTATGCACTTGTTGATCCTAGTTCCACACATTCCTATATCAATACTGATATTGCACGGGGGAAAGGGTTAAAAGATTCACAATTAGACCAGGACATCCTAGTGAGCAATCCTTTAGGGAATAGTGTTGTGGTGAACAGGGTGTATAGGAATTGTCCTATTAGTACGCAAGGTTATGAATTCCTGGCTAACCTAATTGAACTCCCATTCCGCGAGTTTGATGTGATATTGGGGATGGATTGGTTGTCCACCCATCAAGCAACGGTAGATTGTAAACGAAAGAGAGTGACACTTAAACTCTCTGATGATCAGGAAATCACTATTGTGGGTGAAAGAACAGATTTCTTATCAGATGTGATCTCAGCTACAGCTGCCAAGAGACTTATAAGAAAGGGGTGCATTGCTTATTTGTGTTTTGCAATGGAAGCTAAAAAGGAAGATCTTAAGGTTTCAGATGTGCCTACAGTGATAAAATTATCCAGATGTTTTTCCCAATGAATTACTAGGCTTGCCACCTGACAAGGAAGTCGAATTCACTATTGATGTAGCTCTAGGTACATCACCTATTTCGATTGCACCCTACAGGATGGCGCCTACAGAACTCAAGGAGTTGAAGATTCAGCTGCAGGAAATGCTTGATAAAGGCTTTATCAGACCCAGTATTTCACCATGGGGGGCACCGATACTCTTTGTAAAAAAGAAAGATGAGTCTCTTAGATTATGCATTGACTACAAACAGCTGAATAAAGTGACGATCAAGAATAAGTACCCCCTTGCACGTATTGAAAACTTATTTGATCAATTGAAGGGAGCAGGTATATTTTCAAAGATTGACTTACGATCGGGCTATCATCAATTGAAAGTAAAAGAAGCAGATGTACCCAAGACTGCCTTTCGCACAATATATGGCCACTATGAGTTTTTAGTCATGCCATTCGGACTTACGAATGCCCTAGCAGCTTTCATGGATCTAATGAATAGGATCTTTCATCCTTATCTAGACCAGTTTGTGGTGGGATTTATTGATGATATTCTGGTGTATTCGAAGACACTATAAGAACATGACAAGCACCTACGAGCTATCTTGCAGATATTGAGAGAAAAGAAGCTATATGCAAAATTCAGTAAGTGTGACTTCTGGTTGAATGAAGTATCATTCTTGGGTCATGTAATTTCAGCTAAAGGGATAAAGGTGGATCCAAAGAAGATTGAAGCAATCTTACAGTGGAGAATACCTAAGACTGTTACAGAAGTCAGAAGTTTCTTAGGTTTGGCTGGGTATTATAGAAGATTTGTAAAAGGTTTTTCCACCATAGCAGCGCCACTCACTCGACTGTTACAGAAGCACGTAAAGTTTGAATGGACAGATAAATGTCAAGGAAGCTTTGAGAAGCTTAAGAACATGTTGACAGAAGCCCCAGTGTTAACTCAACCAGAATCTGGCAAGGATTTTGTGATTTACAGTGATGCCTCCAAGAATGGGTTAGGCTGTGTATTAATGCAAGAAGGTAAAGTGATTGCATATGCTTCCCGACAACTCAAGACTCATGAGAAGAACTATCATACTCACGATCTTGAGCTTGCAGCAATTGTACTCGCCTTGAAGATCTGGAGACATTATCTTTATGGTGAGAAATGTTACATTTACACTTATCATAAAAGTCTGAAATATTTTCTCACGCAGAAGGAACTTAATTTGAGGCAAAGACGATGGCTTGAATTGATAAAAGACTATGACTGCTTAATCGACTATCATCCAGGAAAGGCGAATGTAGTAGCTGATGCACTTAGTAGAAAATTTATGGCAGCTCTTCGAGTGATGAATGTCAGATTGAATATGGCACAAGATGGAGCGATAATAGCAGAAATGCAAGTGAAACCAGATTTTCTTCAGCAAGTGAAAGCAGCATAAAAGCTAGATGATCACTTGATTTCTATAGTGAACAGAGTAAAAAAGGTCAATGGAAGTGGTTATTCTTTGGGTGAAGATGGAAGTCTTTATTTCAATCAGAGGATATGTGTACCGGATCAAGATGAATTGAGAAAGAACATTCTCACAGAAGCTCATCATAGCAGCTACGCAATGCATCCTGGTGGTAATAAGATGTATTAGGATTTGAAGGTACACTATTGGTGGCCAGGAATGAAACGAGATGTGACATAATTTGTGAGTAAATATTTGGTATGCCAACAGGTGAAAGCTGAGCATCAAGTTCCATCGGGTTTACTTCAGCCTATTGCGATACCAGAGTGGAAATGGGATCGAGTGACCATGGATTTTGTGACGGGATTGCCTCTGACGGGAAGGAAGCATGATGCTATATGGGTAGTCATTGATAGACTCACGAAATCAACCCATTTCATACTAGTACGGAGGGACTATCCACTAACCAAGTTGGCAGAAATCTACATCAATGAGATAGTGAGACTCCATGGAGTACCATCCTCCATTATTTCAGACAGGGATCCCAGATTTACTTCCCAGTTCTGGAAAAAGTTGCAGGAAGCATTAGGGACAAGACTTCATTTCAGTACAGCTTTTCATCCTCAGACTGATGGGCAATCAAAGCGTGTAATTCAGATACTTGAGGATATGTTGCGATGTTGCGTCCTCGAGTTTGAAAGTAGTTGGGAAAAGTATTTGCCATTAGCAGAGTTTGCTTACAACAACAGCTATCAATCCAGCATCAAAATGGCGTCGTATGAAACACTGTATGGGAGAAAATATAGAACTCCTTTATGTTGGACAGAATTGAGTGAGAAGAAATTAATAGGAACTGACTTGGTTCGAGAAACCGAAGAGAAGGTGCAGGTAATCAAGGATAGATTAAAAGAAGCCATGGACCGATAGAAGTCATATGCAGATTTAAGAAGAAAAGATATAGAATTCCAGGTCGGAGATCAAGTGTTTCTGAAAGTATCACCCTGGAAGAAAGTTATGAGATTTGGCAAGAAGGGAAAACTAAGTCCAAGATTTTTAGGCCCTTATGAGATTATACAGCGAGTGGGACCCGTAGCCTGTCGATTGAAGCTGCCTCAAGAGTTGGAAAAGATTCATGATGTGTTCCACGTGTCAATGCTACGGAGGTATAGGTCAGACCCAAGTCATGTAATCAAGCCAGAAGAAATTCGAATACAGGCTGATATGACTTATGAGGAAAAACCATTAAAGATCCTAGCCAAAGAGGTTAAACAGCTCAGGAATAAGCAAATCTCACTAGTGAAGGTGTTATGGAATCATCACAATGTGGAAGAAGCCATGTGAGAGTCAGAAGCTGCAATGAGACAACAATATCTGCAATTGTTCAATACAGGTAAAATTTTGAGGATGAAATTTTTATTAGTAGGGGAGAATTGTAATGACCCAAATACCTGGTTAGTCGTAAACTGTAGTTTCCGAAATTGATCAGTATATCGGGGGTCAAAAATACACCCGTGGGTGAAAAATATTTTATTTGATCATTGAAAAATATAGGTTATGACTAGTCTGAGGGTAAAATTTGGAGTGAAAATGAGGTCAAATAAGTCATCAAAAGTCAAAATTAAGAAAAAAAGGGATTCGGTTTAATTAAATAGTTGGTTAACCGTAATTTGACCGGGCTATGAAAAATAACAAACGACATCTAAAAATTTATTTTAATATATGGATAGACTCTAAATAATATTTAGGATTATTTGATAGTGAAAACGGAATTTTACGGTAACACCGAAAATTTAATTATCTGTCTGATTTAAGTGAGCTGGACAGGAAACGAACTCCGATTGAGTTGAAATTTTTTGTGTAGACATATAAAAATATTTTAAGAATTATGGAATTAAATTTGGGTGAAATTGAGGTTGGAAAGTAAGAAAAATAATTTATAGTGCATAATTGGACCTAAATGGGTTGGGCTTTGTTTGGCCCAAGCCCATCCAAACTTACCCACTATATAAGACCCAGAATTGTAGAATTCTCTAGATAGAATTCTGATTAATCTTCTTCCTCTTTCTTTCCCTTGCTTTGCCGTGCCACTCCTTTATTCCTTTTCTTCAAAATTTCTTCATTTTCCTTCAATTCTCACACCAAAATCAACCACAAAAAATTAATTTCAACCTCTCTAATAGCTAATAGAAGTTTTTAATCTTCATTTGGGAGCCTAAAGTGGAAGGAAATCAAAGGAGAAAGTTTAGAAAATTATTTTGAGGTAAGCAAAATTTATGGTTTTAAATTGATTTAATAGTTCAAATAGATAGTTTAAGATATGTAGATAATAAATATGAAGTTTATTTGAGCTTAGGAAGTAAATTAATGGTTGATTAATGAAGGAAAAATTTTGTCCATGGTAGGTACAAGAGAAGGAGAAAGTGCTTCCTAAGGAAATGAGAAGGAGAAGGAAGATTAGGAAGTCTTAAACAAGCAATTAAGGTTAGTGATTCCTTAATCTAATTATTTCCATTAATTAAGTATAATTTAGGGTTATGGAAATTTAGAAATTTGTGTATTTTGTATGTAATTGTTAAATTAATGCTTAAAATATGATTAATGGATTATGAAAAGTGAATTAGAATGATTAATTTATATTAAAAAAATTAATTAGTGGAAATTGTAAAATGTGACCTTATTATGTGAAAAATGAATATTAATGAATAAATACATTTAGTGTAATATTATGATATATATGGAATAATGAATGTATTAATTAGTGAAATGAATAATTAAAAATTGAAAAAAAAATTTTAATGATGAAAATTAAATATAGGCAAAAAAAAATTAATATTTTCTTTGCTAATTAAATGAAAATTTAGTCATGAAATGCAAGAAAATATGATTTATGTGTGTAGAAATTTATTGAAAATTTTTAAATTTAATATTGAATATTTTTCTATTTATTGATGATTATGTGTATGAAATGAAAAATAATGAATAAAATATATTTAGTGAGTTTATAACCTAATTGATTATCCATAATGAAATATTGATATATCAGAATGAAAAAAAAATATGAAAAATTTTGGTAGTGATAAAATTGTTATAAAAGAATAAATTATTAAGTGATTAATAATGTAAAAATAATGGAATTTATGATTTTAATAGAAGTGGAATTAAAGAAATAAAATAATATCCTTAGTTATTTTTCTGATAGTTAAATCTAGCCCATGATATAATTGGCTAGCCATAGGGACACCATTACCGCGGTGCGGGTCATGGCGACTCGCTCATGTAGGCCAATGATGGTCTACTTCAGTGATTGTAATTCAATGATTCAGTGTACAATATAGTGTTCGAGTGATCTTTCGGAATTACTCTTCAGTGTAGTGGACTCTTGGGGTCCACGTCCCATGTATCCGGTCCGAAGATTTTCTATCGGATTGAAACTAGGGGCAAGTGTGAATAAAGTGATTAAAGTGATAATTATAAATAAAATATGAGAAAAGTGATTAAAATTAAAAATAGGTGAAAAATATAAGAAAAATAATGAAAGTGTGAAATACAAGATAAATGAAATATATATATATATATATATATATATATATATATATATATATATATATATATATATAATAAAGTTGAAAAATGAAAAATAAGTGGATGATACATATTAAATTGTGTAGTAAAGATAAATAATCAAATAAATAAATGAAAAATAATAATATTAGTGGCAAAAGTGTAAATAATATATAGTTAATGACATAATTGTAAATAAGTGAAAATTTAGGAATTTAAGTGAAATTTGTAATGAATTCAAAAAGAAAAAGAATTGAAAAGAAGAAAAAAAAAGAATGAAAAAAATTGTAAAATTAATTAAAATATTAAATAGCGAATTAAGAGTAATTAAAAGTAATAAAATGAATTATATATATTAATGAGAAAAATTTAATAGTATATTAAAAATAAAATTGCATGAAAATATAATTAGTGAAAATTTTTAGATTAGTAGTCACCACTGAGCATAATAATGCTCAGCACGTAGTTATTTGACTACGTGCAGGTAGTAGCGGTAAAGGCAGGAGCAAGTATGCGAATTTTGGGAGCTGACGGAAGAACTAAATTGTAATAGGATATTACTAATAATGGAATGTATATATATACATAGATATGGAGTTGTAAGAATGAAGTTTATACATATTATGACAAAATGGTATTTGTGAAGTATTATGTGTGTGAAGAATGAAATGATGATTTGTGGATGAATGTAAAATATTTTTGTATTATATATGAATTGTTGTGCCCAAAAATTGGCTGTGGATTGTTTGCTTTGCAGGTGAGTGTATTAGTTTATAGTCATTATGCTGCCGAAATTTTTTTTTTTTTGGCATACATCGGCTATAATCGTATTTACCTACGTAACGTACGTATAGAGTAAGTGTTATAAGGGTGTTACATTGGCCTTGTAAAGAGTGGAGATGATGTCTATGTTGTGACTGAGGATAATGCCAAAAATAATAAAATGTGGATTTTAAATTCTGCTTGCTCATATTAGTATGTCAAGATAAAAATTGGTTTTTTCTCCTATGAATCAGTAGATAGGGGAGTTGCTATGATGGGCAATAATCATCCTTATAAAGTTACAGGTATTGATATTGTCAAAATTAAGATGCATTATGGTACTATTGTCAAAACATTGACAAAGGTTCGAGATGTTCCAGATTTAAAAAGAAACTTTTATCTCCTTACCTGTTTTAGATAACTGTGGATGCAAATTTTCCAGTGAAGATGGAGTTTGACGGTTTTCAAAGTTGCATGTTTTATAATGAAAGCCAACCATATTGGCATGTCAAATGAGCTACAAGATTTGTATTATGGAGTTCCATGTCATTTTGATATTAAGTATTTTTTATTGAGCAAGTTTAATAAGTACTTAGACTTGGCTCATATTTGTGATAATTAAGTTTGATAGATCCATTTGGAGAAAATAGAGATCTAAAAACAGGAGAATTTAAATCAGGTCGAGATTTTTTAGATATTGACTTGAATTTTGTGATATGGGATAATTTTTCATGCTTGCCCATTTTTTTTAAAATTCTAATTTGCTCCAGACTTGTCACTTTAACAATTTTATCTTGATGGCAAGATATGCTTTTAACATGAAGATTTGTATGATGGGTTAGATAAAAATCTGTTTATCCATAGCCAAAAAATGATAAGTTAATTTCTACCCAACTACCAATTTTGGACTATACATGGTCAAGCATCATAATATAGGCGCACCAAACGTTTTTTGTGAGATCTAATTGTGAGGCTTTTAGTTGTGATTTGGGATATAATTGGGTTTTGACTTGTGTGATTCTTTAGTTAGTTTTATTTGTATCCATTTTAGTTCACTAGTGAATTTTTGCTCCTATTCTCCAGTGGACATAAGCTTCTAATGTTCTATATAAATTTTTTGTATTTTTATTTTTTTCGTTGCATCTGTTTTGCCCAAATAAATATTTTAGTTTTGATACTGATTTTTCTAATAGAGTTTAGACAAATTGTTTAGGGATTTACAGATGATAAAGAAAAAGATGATAAGCAAAAGTCTAGTGAAATATTTAGAGAATACTTTATATTGGTGAAGAAACAAACTAATGAAGATGAGGAATCATATTTCTAAATATTTAAGGACTAATTTAAGATCATTAACAAGGTTGCATAAGGGTTCCTCCTCTATGTTAAGTGGAAAAATTAGTTTGATATCACACTACAAAAAAAATATTTAGTGACTACATTTAGAACCACATATTTACGGGCATCCACTGCAAATATGTGGTTTTTGAAGGCGTTCACTATAGAGATAATGAGAAATGCATCATTAAGATCTAAGTCATTTATTAGTGGGTTTCATTAAGGGTTCTAGAAGATGCATTTTGCACATGCATACTGAATCTATAAGTTATTTAAATCTTTTGTTCTTTCCTTATGCATGCCTTTTGCCTTATCTTTTTTAAATTGGGGCGTTATGAAAACTTATGTTATCTTATCTTATCTTGTTCTAAGTATTTGTTTGCAATATTTATTTTATGAAAAAATTATATAGGTTTCTATGGCATGTACTTCCATTGTTCTCGCATTATAGCGTATGGAAAGAGATTTTTTCTTCAACAATCAATATTTCACGTTAGTATTGTTGTTTTAGAAAATTTATAGTCTATCATTTATTGTTGTGCATTTCTTTAGTTACGATATGATAAGTAAACACTGCTTCATGTTGAATTTGGGCATTTTTTTTATAGTGATAGGTTTTACTGATGATTTTCATTTTAATATATTTTTTTTTTCTGGGTATGACTTCATAAACCTCATTTACTTTCTAATTTATTTTGGTTGGCTTCATGTGTAGTATGATTTTATGGCTTCGTACTTCGATATTCCTTTAAATGAAAATTAAAAAGGAGATCAAAATACTATAAAATCCATGTGGATAACCAAATATTATGAAGTTGTATGATATAGTTAGAGATAACCAATTAAAGACATCCAAATATTATTTTTGAATATGTGAATAATATTGATTTTAAAGTGTTTTATCCATCTCTCTAAGACTATGACATTCGATATTACATCTATAAACTTGTGAATGTAAGGACATGTTTTATTCCTTAAATTGACAATATATATTTGTGGCTTATATTGATATTGGCTTAAATATTTTCTTTTAGTTTAATGAAATGGAAGAATAGATTTACATTGATTTGCAAAATTTTGTCTAACTACTATTCTTCTTTTTTTCCCTGGTGATTTGAGATTCAAGTGATTATATTTTATGCTTAGTTTGAACAACTAGATTCAAATTTTTAAATTTTACAAGTTTAACTGGCATAACTGAATATAAGCTTGTAACGCCTGTAATTGGAGCGTATAAATTATGTTAGTGATTAGTGAGAAATGGTAGATTTAGTGAAGTTTTAGGAAGTTGAGAGTGGCTGAAATATGATATTTCATGCCTGTGACATTGAGCGTTGTGGCAGTGAATATTAGGTTTTAATTAATAGCCATGATAGGTACTTCACATTCGTGAAGAGTTTTTTCACAATCGTAAAGGAGAGGTTCATGCTCGTGAGATATGAGTCACAACTATGAAGCCTGAGCAGACTGAACAGGTGAGGCAGTCACATTTTTCTCTCTATCATTCCCTTTAAATTCGCTCTCATACCCCTATAATCGACCTAACATGCCATATCTTCATCTCCTTCACCTTTAGAAACTCTCTTCTTCAATGGGTGAATCTGGAAAAGCTAAGTTTTGAGGGAGTAAAGTGAGAAAGAAGAGTGAGAAAGAAAACTTATGAACTTGAGGTTTAAGAGTAGATTTTTGAGTTTTTAGGTGTTGGTCATTTTCCAGAGACTAAGAAAAACATTCTTCATCTTCCTGGGACCTGGAGAGAGAGCTAGAAGTCAATCTCAAAGGAGAGGACAAGCTTAAAGAGATTAAACTTTAGCCAATCTCCATCCTAGGTGTAAGGTTTTTACATAATAACACCCAAGGCTTGTATTTTCATGTTTCTGTGTAAATTTCCTTAGATACATGATTTATATGATCAATGAGTTGTTAAATGATAGAATGTGGGGTTGATATGCATGATAGAAATTTGGGTGAGCATGGTTAGATTGAGATGTTTAATGAATTAATTTGGTTAGGAAACATGATTAGAATGTGTATGTTTGTGGTAAAAAGCTAAAATGCATGTTGGAATATTTATAGGGTGGTTGACATGGTCAACCATAGAGATTATTGCATGTGAGAATGACATGAAGTTGTAATGCTTTGTTTTCTAGAAAAATTTCTAGATCACAGCTTTGAAAGAGGGTTTACGGGTGTGAATGTCGTGAAAATGGATTTTGTTACTGAGGTAGACTTGTTCATGGGTAGCTTCACGGTTGGGTTCACATTCGTGAATGGATGATCACGATCGTGAATGTGTGTTGATTCATGGGATGAGTCACGGCTTGGTTCACAGGTAAATTACCCATGAAGTAGTGTTTCATAGCCGTGAAAAGGTTATTCATGGGCGTGAAGTTGTTTAATTGAGTAAAACTTGTATATTTCACGTGAATCAAGATGGATTCATTACGAGGCAATATGTCTCGGTTGTATGCTTATTACATGATATGAAATTATATGTGATGAATGTGACTGTGAGATATCATGGTAGATTTATATGAAATATGAAAAATAGATAATATGAAAACACATGTGGTATGTATTGTGAAATTGTAAGCCCAATACTTTGACTAGTTCTAGAGCTAGGATACATGGTATGCCATTGAGGGGAGTTCGATACCGAGTAACCTATATTGGTCATATATTTAAAGGCCTAAAGATTAGTGGGTAGAACTTTCTCAGTGGATTATACATTTGAAGGCCCAGAGGTTAGCGAGTAGAGCTTCCTCAATGGATTATATATTTGAAGGTCCAGAGGTTAACAGGTAGAGTTTCCTCGATGGGTTAAGTTACCCATATCCATTTTAGTCTAGTTATGATAAGGCGAGCAAAAAAGTAAGATAAATGATTATGTTTATGTATGATATATACATGTATGTATCATGTGGGGTTTTTAGTATGCCTTATACAATGTGCATTGAATGCATGAAAGCATGATGATATGTCATGTAGAGTATGATATAATGCATGTGCGGAGTTTGAGGTAAGTTGCCATAGTAGGTTGGTAAGTATGTCATGCATATTATATATGTTTTATTGTATGCCTTGCACATTGTTATGTACCACTAGGCACGAGTTGCTTAGTGTATGGACTTTCCATGTGCAGAATTAGAGCTTAAGTGTAGAGTGATAGAGAACAATGCCCAATGATTAGAGTCCAAGGAATATACTCGGTGGGTGATACAGTCATTGTTTATGTTTTTGGTTTTTTTTGTTGGGTTGGGTAGTTATAGATTTACATAATTTTATGTTAGAGACATAAAGTTTTGTAACTACTCATTTTGTAAAACCTTAGCCTTGTGTATGCCCGTACGAGTTTGTATTTAAACTTTTATTATATCAGGCTTTATTTCATGGTATTAAGAATGTTTTTATTTTGTTTTAAGTCATCATGGGCATGGTGCATCAAAGTTTTAAATTTATGATGTTTTAACTCATTTGCATCGTAACATCTTTTAGTTTATTTAGGATTATTCCTAATTATATTGAATGATGTTACATTTAGTGGTATCAGAGCCTAGGTTTAGGTGGTTCTGAACCTAGGTGGGATGAGTGTATCACGTGTGCGAGTGTTATCTTAGGTGACTCTAATGTGGGCTATTCTCTGTCTATGTGTAGGCTAATGAGCAAGTGTGGAGATCGAGCCTCATGACGCGGCCGAGAGTAATAGTCTTCTTGATATAGAGGCTCAGAATTAGCCAAGCCAAATAAGTGTTCAAGGGTCGGTTGCACACCTCCTTTACAACAGTCAATGGCTAGTCATGAGGATCAGGCTCAGGATCCTCTGATGCAAAACCTAGCTGCTCTGTTACAACAATTGGTTCACGCTATACCACTACTGTTGCCACCTCCTTCTCCACCATCACCACCTTCATCGCCTCTTCCTTCACCACCTAGGCAGAGATCATAAATTCATGGGCTTCATAAGTATGAGGCCACTGATTTTATAGGCAAGATGGATGATGACCTGAGGTTATAGAGTACTAGTTAGAGAGGATTGTGAAAGTCTTTGAGGAGCTTAAGTGTGCTGAGGAGCACAAGGTTAGGGATGTTATTTCACTTTTCCAGGAGCATGCCTATGACTAGTGGAAGTCTGTTCTACATAAGCTTTAGACTCTAGAGCCACGTATATGAATTTTCTTTGTGGCTGAATGCTAGAAACATAATGTAGCAAGAGTGTACATTGATGAGAAGAATAAAGAGTTCCTAAACCTACAACAAAGGAACTATGGCAATGTACTATAACGAGTTCACTAGATTGAGCAGGTATGCATCTGGCATTGTAAGGGATGAGGCAAACAAATGCTGTCAATTTGAGGATGGCTTGAGAGATGAGATTGTTGTTCATGTTCTTTCACTGTATCTGGAAGTGTAACACCCCCTCACTCTAGCAATACATGATCGGATAAGGGAGTGTTATGCTGACTTCATCTATTAAAAACATCATTTCATATATATGTATAAATAAAAGACACTCGTATATCTTTTTCTTTATATACTATTTATTTACTTTGTACTGTAAAAGAAATCATAATAAGAAAGATACAATACATTTTATATAATAATATGTTCTTCACAAAACATGTTGTTTATTTTACAAATACTATAAAATAAAATTCAAACTATAAATACAAAAGTTATGTCACCTACAGTGGTTGAAACAAGCTGTTTTACTAGATCAGACCACCACTACCTTTACCTACTATCGTCTACTTATTCTTTACTATATATGCGCAAGAGAAATTCTCATGCTAACCTTTTGGCTTAGTGGTGCATATAAATAAGGCAATAAACTATTTGATGCAACATGCATTGTCATATATCAATTTTTGCCTAATCATCTTTTCATGCAAATGTACATCTCATAATATTTTAGCATGCAAAAACATCAAATTATATTCTTTTTATCTCATACCTGTTTTACTTAATTAAAACATCATTATATAATCCATCATAATTAATCATATCATAAGTTATGATTCCATTTATTTTTCATAATTTTCTTATGCTCACAACACCCAATTATCTTTTCATGCAAACATATATTTCATAGTATTCTAGCATGCATAAATATCAAATTATATTATTATATCTCATATTTATTTTACTTTATCAAATCATCATCATTATCCATATCACAATTCATGGTTCTTTTTTTTTTCAATCCTTTTTTATAGCCCACAACACCTATGAACCACTGACTAGGATAACAGAGTTGTCATCCAGACACTTAAGAGTGCCACCTAGGCAATATGATGTGTACATACAAATGTCATTACCAGCTTTCATAATAGCATCATTACCAGCTTCAATAATAGTGTCATTATCGATTTCAATAATAGTGTCATTATCGGTTTTAATAATTGTGCTATTACGGGCTTCAATAATCATACCATTAATGGTTTTCATCATACTCCTCCCTGCTTGGCATGCCAAACTATCCCGAGTCTAGTTTCAAGTTAGGTGTTCTAGGGCTTAGTTAATGTCATTAAAATTCATACTTATTAAATTCATACTTTTCATACACATAAAGGTTCAATTAATCACACAATTACTCAATAAAAATAGTATTTGCATTATATGACAATGTTCACATCATTTTACTCATTACATTCCTCAACTCATATGTTGCCTTGTCATTGGCAGATTTTGTGCTTTATTTAGGACCTCAATTTTGGTCCTATTCACATTCGAATTAAATTATAGAGTCTTATTAACAATTTTAGTTCTAAATCTTACCTCTAATATGCAACTTGAATCACTTAATTTGGAGTTCTGTATCAAAAGGTATGATCAAATTAACACTGATTGGTCACTAACAATTTTGTCCAGAATTTCTTGGATAGATTCTAGGTATGAACTTTATGTGTTTTTATGAAACAATATAGATATATCTGGATTTTATGGTCTAAATAAAAGTTCAAGACTTATGTCTTAGTTTTAAAACCCAATAAAGAACATACAAATCTGAATTCCATAACTTAAGTCATAATAGTTTATGTACTCACTGCTTATCAATTCCAGCAAAGAACATACATATTTATAATCTTCAAATTTTTACCAAAATTAATCCTAAATCTAGCAAACATGCATCCCCAAGATTTTTATTACAAAATACTATTAATTCAAAATTATTAACATGCTAAATGCTCAAATCATGCAACTAAAAAAAATAAGACATAGGCTATTGCCTTAGGTTATGCACAAACTTCTTATTTTACTTTTCTTTCTCTTTTCCTTTGCTCCTTTGGGCTAGATCCTTGTCAATTTGAGTTCCTAAAATACATAAAAAAAAGATCATTAAAACTTCATAAACACTAATTTCCCCCCTCTCTCTCTTTAAGCCATGCTTTAATCTCTACCTTTCTTTCAAGAGAACATGAAAAGAAGAAAAATCACCTTACCTTCACTTCCTTGCTTCCATAGCCAAACCTTAAGGTTTTCTTTTTCTTTTGTTTCCTAGTTTATTTTTTTCTTTCTTTTTACTTTCTCTAGCTTCCATTTGATCAACTACGTATGAAATATACTCTTCCATGCCTTTCTCCCTTTCTTTCTCACTTTCTCTTCTTAGACTCAAGCTTTAGCTATGGAGGATTTGGAAGGGGAAGAACTTGGGCTGGTTTAGAGAATAGAAAATTCTAGATGATAGAGATAAGGATGGAATAGGAAGCAATTAAGGAGAAAATGACAAAAGTAATTAAGGATGGGGACACCTAAGCTTAAATATCTAAATATTTATGTTTAATTAGCTTCTTAATGTTTGAAACTTGGTTTGGCCAGCCATCACATGTATTTAATGTCCAAAGTCATGCATTTAATTGATATTTATCCTAATTAATCCTCTAATTTTCAGTAAATTACAAATTGACCCAAAACTTTTCAAATTTTGCATTTAGGTCATTCACTGTAAAATAATATATTTAATTACTTTAAACACTTTATTAGATATTTTCCATAATTATTTGCTATTATTTTAATTATTTTTCAGTCAAAATCTAAATTTAGACTCCGGTCAAACTGTCGAATCGATTTAACAACTTGCGCAACTAGAGACCTAAATTTGCGGATGTGATAGGAAGACTTTTCAAAGCTAGTATCTACTATCATTGGTACTGAAAAGAGGATGAAGCTAAAGAGATCGAATGAGTCATTTAAAAGAGACTTTCAGCGGGTCGTCCTGCAGTGCTGCACAGACATCGAGCAAGAAGGCTCACACTAGTTTTGGATCTTTCTAGTCTAGAGGATAGGGATAGGGTTGGGGTCAAGGTCAGACAAGGTATACTAAGTAGACACCATCATTAGGCACAATCTCGGTAGTTGCCAGTAATCAGCTCGAGACATGGAGAGAGGTAGTACCAAAGTGTTAATCATATGGTCAGAGACACAGAGGAGAGTGCTGGGGAAACACAAGAGCTTGTTATAGGAGTGGATCTCGAGACCACTATAAGAGAGATTGTCCTTTGTAGATGGTTGGGGCTCCTACTCAAACTCAGGGTTCAGTGCCAACACAGACTAAGGGTTAGGGACATGTCAATTTAGACAGAGGTGGATTTAGATCAACTGTATTTGTAATGGTCCGAATACTAGGCTAGTCATAAACTGTAGTTTCCAAAATTGGTCAGCATACCTATGGTGAAAAATATTTTATTTAATCATCGGAAAATACAGGTTATGAATAGTTTTAGGGTAAAATTGGGAGTGAAAATGAGGTCAAATAAGTCCTTAAAAGTCAAAACTAAGAAAAAACGAGACTCTGTTTAATTAATAAAATAGTTAACCATACTTTGATCAAACTATAAAAAATAGCAAAAGATATCTAAAAATTTATTTTAAGACATGGATAGACTCTAAATTATATTTAGGATTGTTTGACAATAAAAAATGAATTTGATGGTAACACTGAAAATTGATTTATCAGTCTGATTTGAGTGAGTCGCACAAAAAACAGACTCTGATTAAGTTGAAATTTTTTTGGAAGACATATAAATATATTTTATGAATTATAGAATCAAATTTGGGTAAAATTGAGCTTAGGAAGTGAAATAAATAATTTACAGTGTTTAATTGGGCCTAAATGGATTGGGCTTTGTTTGGCCCAAGCCCACCCATCTTAAGTCACTATGTAAAGGCTTAAATATCATAATTCTCTAGAGAGAATTCTGCAACTCCTTCCCCAAATTCCTTTGCTTGGCCGAACCATATTCTTCCCATTTCTCCTCCAAATTTCTTCCATTTTCTTCAATTTTTACACCAAAATCAAATATCCTAATATAAATTCAGCCTCTCTAGTAGCTAGTAAAAGCCTTTAATCTTCATTTGGAGGGCTAGAGTGGAAGAAAATCAAATGAGATAAATTAAGATACAAATTTGAGATAAGTGAAATTTAAGAGTTTTAAATTGGTTTAATGGTTCAAATAGATAGTTTAAGGTATGTAGATGATAATTATGAAGTTAGATTGAGTTAGAAAAGAAAAATAATGATGAATTAATTGAGTGTGAATTTCGGCCATGGTAGTTGCACAAGGAGGTGAAGGTGCTTCCAAGGAAAGGTTAAGAAAATGGAAGCCTAGGAAGGCGAAATGAAGAAAATAAGGTTAGTGATTTCAAAATCTACCTGTTTCCATTGTTAAAGTATGAATTAGGGTTATGGAAATCAGAAATTTTGTGTGTTTTGCATGTAATTGATAGTTGATGCTTAAAACATGATTAAGGGAATATAAAAAGTGGATTAGAATGGTTAAATTCAATTAAAAAAATTATTTAGTGAAACTTGGAAAATATGACCATATTATGTGAAAAATGCATATTAAGGCATAATTACATTTTAGTGTAATATTATGATACATATGGAATCATGAATGTATAAATTAGTGAAATGAATATTTAGAAGGTGAAAGAAAAATTTTAATGATGAAAATCTAGTGTAGGCGTAAATATGAAGAAGAAGAAATTATTATTTTTCTTGCTAATTAAATGAAAATTAAGTCATAAATTGTAAGAAAACATGATATTGAATGTGTAGAAGTTGATTGCAAATTTTTAAAATATATATTGAATATTTTTCTAATTATTGATTATTTTATGCATGAAATGAAATAAAATGGAAAAAAGTGTGTTTAGTGAGATTAATGATTTAATTGATTATTAATGATGAAATATTGATATATTAGAATGGAAAATATGGAAAAAGACTATAGTTGTGGATGAATAAAATGTTAGGTAATTAATAGTGTAAAAATAATGAAATTTATGAATTTAATGGAAATTGAATTAAAGGAAAAATATATTGCCCTTAATTATTTTTCTGATGGTTAAATCTAGTGCAGGATATAATTGGTTAGCCATAGAGATACCATTACCGCAGTGCAGGTAATGACGACTCGCTTATATAGGCTAATGACGGTGTAGTTCAGGGATAGTGATTCAGTTATCAGTGTACAGTGCAGTGCTCGGATGGTCATTCGAGGTCACTCTTCAATGTAGTAGACTTTTAGGGTTCACATCATATGTATCTAGTTCGAAAATTTTCTGTCAGATTGAAACTAGAGGCAAATGTGAATAAAAGTAGTAAAAATGATAAATATGATAAAAATGAATAAAGTGAAAAATATGAGGAAAATGATAAAAGTGAAAAATATGGTAAAAATGATATAAGTGAAAATTATGATAAATATGATAAAAATGATAAAAATATTATAATAATAATAATAATGATAAAAGTGATTAATATGACAAAAATAGTAAAATTGAAAAATGAACTTTAGGTGGAAGAAAAATGTTAAGTTATGTAGTTAAAAGGAAAATATATGAAAAGTAAAATAGTGAGTGACATGATTGTAAATAATTGGAAATTTAGGAACCAAAATGAAATTTGTAGCTAAACAAAAAAAAATTAAAAAGAAAAAAAAGAGAAGCAAGAAAAGAATGGTTAATTAAAGAAGTAAAGTGAAAAATGATTAAATTGAAAGAAAATGAAAGTTCTAGAGTAAATTGAAAAAAAAACTATAAGATTAATTGAGAAAAATTGTTAATTGAATAAAGATATTAAATAGTGAATTAAGGGTAAATAATAGTAAAGTATTGATAAAAAGAATAATAAATATATTAAAGAGAAAATATAAATAATGTAGTAAATATAATATTGCATGTATGTATGAAAATATAAGTCAATTGAAATTCTTAGATTGGTAATCACCACTGGACATTTTAATATTCAGCACGTAATTATTTAACTGCGTACATGTAGTAGCGGGAAAAGACACAAGAGCAAACATACAAATTTTAGGAGTAGACGGAAGAATAAAATAATAGTAGGTTATTATTAAGTATGACATGTATATATATATATATATATATGAATGGATATGGAGTTGTATGAATGAAATTTTGTATATATTCTAATAAAGGATATTTATGAATTATTATATGTATAAAAAATAAAATGTTGACTTATAGTTGAATGGAGAATATTTTTTATTATATTTGTATTGTTGTGCCAAAAAATGGGTAGTGGATTGTTTGCAGTGCATGTGGTGTAGTTAAAATATAGTCATTATGTTATTGAAATTTTTGGGAAATAAAAAAGATTAATAAAGTACTAATAATATTAAGGTCATTAAATTAAGTTAAGAAAAAAAATTGCACACATCGGCTATAATCGCATAAACTTACGTAACGTACGTATAGAATAATTGTTATAAGGGTGTCACATTATCAAAAACAATAGACATGTCAGGACCAAGTAGAGCACTAGCAAGGACCAATGCTATGAGGGCCAGAGAGGATCTAAGTGCATTAGATGTGGTTGTTAGTACATTTCTTATTTTTGACTCAGTTTTAATTGCTTTGATAGATCCGGGTTCCATGCATTCTTATATATGTACCAACATAGCTAACCAGAATAACATATTAGGTGAAAGATTAGATTACAAGATAGAGGTGACTAGCCTTTTGGGGCATAGCACAGTGGTGAACCGAGTGATAAGAATTGTCCTATTGTGGTTCAAAGGAAAGAGTTTATGACATATTTGATTGAATTGTCCTTTCTTGAGTATGACGCTATCCTAGGTATGAATTGACTCTTTCAATAAGATGCAGTAGTGGACTATAGAATGAAAACAGTTGAATTGAGAACATCGGAAAATGAGATACTGGTTATTCAGACGGAGAGATCCTTATAGCAAACAAGGATAATCTTCATGATGAAATCATAGAAGATTATCAAAAATGGGTGTGAGGCCTATTTGGCTCATATGATTGACAGCAAGAGGGAGAACCCAAATCTTAGGGATATTCTATTAATGGACAATTTTTTACATGTGTTTCCAGACGAGTTACTAAGGCTACCTCGAGAAAGAGATAGATTTCTCAATTGAGCTTACCTCAGGTATAACTCCTATATCAGTGGTACCATATTAGATGGCTCCATCCGAGATGAAAGAGTTAAAGACATAGTTACAGGAACTATTAGACAAGGGCTTCATCAGGCCGAGTGTATCTTTATGGGGTGCACCGGTGTTGTTTGTCAAGAAGAAAGACGAGTCTATGAGGTTGTATATAGACTATAGGCAAATGAACAGGGTGACTGTTAAAAGTAGGTATCTATTACCATAGATCGATGATCTCTTCGATCAGTTGAGAGGTGTAGGGATATTTTCTAAGATTAATTTGAGATCGAGATATCATCAATTGATAATTAAGGTCGGTAATGTAGAGAAAACCACTTTCCGAAGCAGATATGGTCATTATGAGTTTTTGGTTATGCCTTTTGGGTTGACTAACGCTCCTACAAATTTTATGGATCTAATGAACCTAATCTTCAGACCTTTTCTAAACTAATTTGTGGTGTTTTTCATAGATGATATCTTAGTGTATTCGAGAAGTAAGAATGAACATAAGCAGCACTTGAGAACAATCTTGTAGACTCTTAGGGAGCAAAAGCTATATGCTAATCTCTCTAAGTGTGAGCTTTGGCTAGATGAGGTTGTCTTTCTCGAGCATGTGATATCGGCCGACAAGATCAAGGTAATCTTGAATTAGAAACCACCGTGGAATGTGACATAAATTAGGAGTTTTCTTGACTTAGTAGGATACTACAGAAAATTTGTCAAGGGATATTCTATGATAGCTTCTCTATTGACTAGGTTGTTGCAGAAAGATATCAAGTTCAAATGGATAGACAGGTGTCGGAATAGTTTTGATCAACTTAAGAGCTTGTTGTCGAAAGCTCTAGTATTGACACAGCCGACTCTGGATCAGGAATGTGTGGTTTACAGCAGCGCTTCTCATAACAAAATAGGTTGCATTCTGATGCAAGAAATGAAATTTGTCACTTAGGCATCCCGACAGTTAAAGCTTCATAAGAAGAATTATTTGATGCATGATTTAGAGTTGGAAGTCATTGCTTTTGCATTGAAGATTTGGCATCATTATCTATAAGAGAAAAAGTGCCACATCTTCATGGATCACAAGAATCTGAAGTATCTTCCTACATAGCAGGATTTGAATTTGAGATAAAGAAAATGGTTAGAGTTGATAAAGAATTATGACTATGTGATCAATTATCATCCAAGAAGGGCCAATGTGGTGGCCAATGCGCTTAGTAGGAAGACTTTGACAGAATTGCACATCTGACAACCTTGGGTCAGAAGATTAGAGATGCATAGAAGATTGAAATTATGCTATTGGAGTTAGTCATTTTGGTCTCTAAGGGAGAGAGATTGGGTTTCTTAGTGGAGCCATATGGTACTTTACACTACCAGGGAAGGATATGTGTGTCAGATATCTCAGAGTTGAGACAAAGGATTATGAGAAAGGCTCTTGAAACTAGATTTGCAATGCAGCCAGGGAGTAACAAGATGTATCAGAACTTGAAAAAGGTGTATTGGTGGTCAAAAATGAAGAAAGACATCATAGAGTTCATGATTAGATGTCTTACATGTCAACAGGTAAAAGCTGAACATGAGATACCTTCAAGTTTGTTGTAGCCAATCACGATTCCAAAATGGAAATGGGAGAGAATCACTATGGATTTTATAATTGAATTGTTGTTGACATCGAGGAAATACGATGTCATATGGGTGATCATGGATAGGTTAACAAAGTCGGCTCACTTCCTACCTCTTCAGAGAGACTATCTATTGAACTGATTGGCAGAATTGTACATGAATGAGATAGTACGTCTTTATGGAATCCTAGTCTCTATCATTTTGGATAGAGATCTGCGGTTCACATCTCAGTATTGGGGTAGTCTACAGCAAGGTTTGGGTACCAAGCTCAACTTCGGCAAGACTTTCCATCCCTAGACAGATGGTAAGTCGGAAAGAGTTATCAGATCTTGGAAGACATGATGAGATGTTATGTGATCGAGTTTGAGGGAAGTTAGGATAGATATCAATCGTTAATGGAGTTCACCTACAAAACAGTTATCAGTCCAGTATTCGGATGGCTTCGTATGAGGTACTTTACGATAGAAGGTGTCGGATACCATTGTATTTGGTTGAGCTTAGTGAAAGAAAGTTAATGGGGCTAGATCTGGTATAAGAGAGAAGAAAAAATGAAGATCATTAGAGATCGACTAAAACTAGCTTCTAACGGATAGAAATCCTATGCGAACCTCAAGAGAAATGAGGTGGAGTACTTAGTGGGAGACAAGGTGTTTCTCAAGGTATCTCCATGGAAGAAGGTTCTCAGATTTGGAAAAAAAGATAAATGGAGCCCTAGGTTCATTAGACCTTATGAGATTCTAGAGAGGATCGGACTAGTTAAAGTTAAAGAATGGATTAAAGCTAAGGAATGGAAATGGATTTGATGAAATTGAATCAAGTCTGGGATTTGGTAGATTTATTGTCAGGTCATAAGACCAATGGGAATAAGTGGGTTCTCAAAATTAAACGTAAGAAGGATGGGACAATAGAAAGATATAAAGCTCGATTAGTAGTCAATGGCTGCACACAATAAGAGGGAATTGATTATAAAGAGACATTCTCACCTGTGCTTAGGTTTGCATTAGTTCGTCTCATTCTGGCTATAGTAGCACAAATAGACTTAGAATTTTATCAAATGGACGTTAAAACTGCTTTTTTTAATGAAGAACTAGATGAAGAGATCTATATAGATCAACCTTTAGGTTTTGAACTTAAAGGATAAGATCGCAAAGTTTGCAAGCTCAAAAAATTCATTTACGGTCTTAAGCAAGCGTCAAGATAGTGGAACCTCAAATTTCATTAAGCCATGTTGAAGGATGGTTTTACAATGATGGAAGAAGACCATTGCGTGTATATTAAATGTCCTAATAATGGTTTTATAATTTTTTCCTTGTATATCGATGACATTTTAATAGCTAGAAATGATAAGAAGTTGATTAATTCTACCAAGAAAATTATTATCATCCAACTTCGAAATGAAAGATATGGGTAATGCTAGTTATGTACTTAGTGTTAGGATCCTAAGAGATCGTTCTAAATGACTTTTGGGTCTATCTCAGGAGACTTATATCAAGAAAAATATTGAAGCGTTACCATATGCATGATTGCAAGCCTATGGATACCCCTGTCGAAAGGAATATGAGCCTTAGTGTTGATATGTATTTCAAGACATCAAATGAAAAAGAGCGAATGTCCAAAGTACCATACTTCAATGTTGTCGGTAGTCTAATGTATGCAATAACGTGCACATGTCCAACATTTGCTACATCATTGGGTTAGTAAGCAAATTTCAATTTAATACAATTCCAAAACACTGAATGACAATCAAGAGAATATTGAGATATTTGAAAGAAACTTCAAACTATATTCTGTACTATCAAGGGAAAGATTTGTACTTAATTGGTTTTTCAGATATTGATTAGTAAGGTGATATTGATCATCACAAATCAACTTTTGGATATGCATTTTTGCTTAATGATTGCGCAGTTTCATAGAGTAGCAAGAAACAATCTTATATAGTTTTATCAACGATGAAAGCTAAATATGTAGCATGTTCATCAGTCATAAAAGAGGCAATTTGGTTGAAAAGTTTTTTGCAGCATTTGAAAATTGTTAAGACAATATCTGAACCTGTAACAATCTATTGTAAAAGTATGAATGCATTAGGTTATGTTAAGGATCCAAAATATCATGGAAAAACCAAACACATCCAAATTAGATATCACTATGTTGAGATATGATCGTAGAAAAGGAAGTAGTTTTGAAACACATTTCTACAAACAAAATGGTAGCAAATCCATTTACCAAACCAATAGCTAGGGTTGCAATTGTTAGGCATGTGAATCCCTACACTTATGTAGAATGTAACCAACTTGTATATTGTGACATACCACTTGGTTTTGCTAACAATGATTTTAGTCATTTCTTATTATTTAATTATTTAATGATTTTTCATTATATGAATATGTTGCAAATACTAGTTAGCACAATATGATGAAATATATTAATAGACTTAGATTGACTCACTCACATGAATAATCGCCTTTAATGCTATGGAGTGAGCAGAGATGAGACTATTAATGCAGAGACATTAAGTAAATGACTAAGACGCAGTGGGAGCGGTCTTGGTCTCATTTTTTTAAGGTCTCCGTAATAAGAATCAAAATGAGATTCTTCATATTTTTAAGAATCGATATGAATGACTTTTTTCCATTCATGTGTCTATTCAAAGGAAGTTGAGTGTGAAATTTATTGTCTAACATCGTTAAATATGTAAATAAAAGTTTTAAGTTTGACACTTCCATAACGACAAAACTAAGACTCATACATTCTTTTCATCTTTGATAAGAAAAGAGTGACTCAATTATAGCATGCATTTCATACTACATATGTTATACGACTTATTAGGAATTGAAAGAATGAATCTCTGCTTCTTCACTATGTGAGTCTTATAAATCCTAGAAATATATTTTAAATATTTTTACCCTTTGTGACTTTTGAATATATTATGATGTGATGAATTAATGTTGGTTATCTTAAAATGTATCTTACAGTCATAAGATGATTTAATTTAATAAAATACTCCTAGAAAAATGAATTAATTCAAATCTAATTAATATGAGAGCGAAATAAAGAGTATTTTTGCTTAGGCAATTACTGCTTGTATTCATCGGCTGGAGTTATTACGCTTGAAGTAACTTCGAAGTGATCATAAGAGTAATTTGAGTATGGATTATTGAGAGATTGAATGATACTCAATCAAATACATTGATAAATATACTTGGGGTAAATAAATATATATTCAGGAGTAAATATTTTTTGGATTGATATCTCTTATATGACTTATGGTTAAGTTTGTATATTGAAGCTATCACTATTTGTATGATGCAGGTCACACAGTTTGTTTATCTGTTTGAAAGATTCTCTGTTTAAGTTTGAAATTTGGGATCACATTTTGAGATGAATTAAGTCCACTATGGATGAGTGAGAGGTGTTGAATGAGTTTGAGCTGTTAATGTGAGCTTGACCCAGCCTAAACCTGATTAATTTAGTATAAAAATAGATAGTTTTTTTGTAAAAAAAATAGAAATTACAGAATGTAACTCCCATTGTATCTCCCGCTGGAAATTCTTTCTGAAGAATTTTTTCATCTTCATCCAATTCTAAGAGAAATAACGCATTCTTGCTATAAAAAAGAAAGACCCAATTCTAGTTTTTCCATTATAAAGTTCAAGAAAATACATGATTGAGTAGCATTTGTAAAGTGAAAGAAAAATGGGTTAACAATGTCTCATGAAAAATGCCAATTTTATTGGGATGAAAAGTATACAGCTTATCAAAACTTAGAAAGGGAATTTGAAGGATTATTTAAAATCAAATCAAGACATTCTTTAGCTTTTCAAGCATTTTGAACTGATTGTCAATGACAAGCACTATGGTGAGCTAAAAAGCATAGTATAATTCCACACGCACGAGGGATAGAAGATACATAAATTAAGGATGAATTAGTCTCTTTTATTACAACATACAAAGAAAAAAACATACATAAGCAACAATATTTTGTTTAGAAAATATTTTCTACAAAAATATAATATTTTCTTATATTTGACTACAATATTAAAAAAATAATGTTTTTTATTTATATCTAATAAGTTTTAGAAAATAATTTCACATAAAATTATTTTTCTTTATTTTTTATATATTTTCTGTTGATTTGAAAAATATTTTCTATTGATTAGTTTTCTGAAAGTAAACCAAACATTAGAAAATAAAAAAAATATTTTTAGAAAAAATAATTTTCAAAAATAAACGAAGACTAAAAATATATTTAAATTCTTTTCATTATTTAAAAAAAGGATGATCAATTATTGGCAACTTTAATCAAAGAAAAGAACTTAAAAAAAATAAGAATATAGAAAGAAAAGCCGATCAACTAAATTTATACAGTTGTGATTTCCAAGAGAGAAGTATAAAATTAAATGGAAACCTATAGGAAAAACAGTTTATCTAGTTTGCGAAAGGAAAAAAAAATCTCAATGTCCAAATTTGTCGAGAATTGTCTTTTGGGCCTATTTTGAAATTGAGAAAAATGAAAAAAGAAAATGGAAGAAAAATGAGCCTACTTATTGTACATCGAAGGCGAGTAATTTCCTATTTTGTTCATGAAGCACTGGATTCAACAAAAATTACATATAAATCGCAACAATGCTTGGGTATCACTGTCGAATACATCTGATTGAATCGCGATTCATAGAATATCATACTCATCCGAACCAACACTGGTTCATCATTCAGTAATGAAAATGAAAAACTGTTTTGGTGGACAAACGCCACACAAATCCTCATCCACGGAATGAACAAGGATCCCTTGCACATACAAATACATATATTGAAAACAATACTCCTCTACCCAGGAGCAAATAATTTGAGTTGCCACAATAAATGTTTAGCAACTAATCAAGAACTAACTGAAATTGGGACTCTTAATTGAAATCAGGTTTCTCTGGGTATGTGCAGCCTGACCTCTGGATGATCACATTTGCGGCATATGAGCCAGCCCTGATGCAGTCTTCAATCGGCTTCTCTTGCACCAGCTGTGATAGAAATCCACCAACAAATGCATCCCCTGCCCAAAGATAAAATGTTTTAGTGATTTTTCTTAGGAAGATTATCAGCACTAACTACAATTAGGAAGTCCTCTGTGTTCTTGCATGCCAACAAACAAGTTTGCTGCAGCATATTACTGAAACTAACAGCCAACATCACTGCAATGATAAGGGATGAAGATTTTTACTTATCTGACATTTCTTATCACTGGAAAAAAAAAACATACCAAGCTTTCTTGTGTTTATATTATGAAGGCCGATGGTGAATAGAACGATGAACAAATCAACTCAGACTTTTCAACCAATCTAAACAATCTCAATATCCGAAAGCAACAAGATCTTATATCATGACCAAAAATACAAACATGCAACAAGCAACAACAGCTGACACTATCTAGATTCAATATTATCAAAACACACACAAAGATGGATTTCAAAAATTTTCCTTCTCTCATATTATATGCAATTATTATGGCAGATCCAGATGAAGTGTTAAAGTACCCGCTCCATTGGTATCAACCAACTTCTCTTTGGGCAACAAGATCACAGGAAACAATTTCACTTTCCCATCTTCAGCAACCACAACAGGATCAGCACCTTGAGTA
This sequence comes from Triadica sebifera, assembly GCA_023653625.1. NCBI lineage: Eukaryota > Viridiplantae > Streptophyta > Magnoliopsida > Malpighiales > Euphorbiaceae > Triadica > Triadica sebifera. Next base: position 7,778,449 of record CM042898.1, on the reverse strand, counting down.
ATAACAGTAATTCTCTTATGTGTCCCTGATGCCTTAGGCCACTGAGAGATCTTTATAGCAATCTCCTCAACATTATCAGTCTGAAAAACAGAAAATCCGAATAGGTTACATCCATGTAATTCAAGTATATGTTGAATCAAATGAAAAACAGAACTTACCTCCCATCCATGAACCTTCGCAAAAGTTCTGGCTTCAGTCTCATTCCCAAACACATAGTCCATATACCTGCATAGAGAAGGCACATAAGTGTTGAACAACTGAAACCGTGAACAAAGACAGAGGCAGAAAGCTTACGGTAGAGCTTTCTCCTGGACATCCTTAAAGAACTCACAGATAAATGGAGCAGAAAGATTCATTGAGAAGACCTGCAATGAGTGTTTAAAACCACTGAGAATTCCAAAGAACAATAAGTAGTAAGTAAAACGAAGTAAGCTTTACCTTGTTGTTTGCAGCTGCATGTTCAGCAACAAGTTGAATGGACTCAGGAGATACAGTAAGGAAAAACCCAGCAATGTAGAAATATTTTGCTTTCTCAACTATTAAAACAGAATGTATATAGGTTACTTAACAAGCATAACAAAACAAGTAACCAACGACAAGGAAAAAAGCTGAAATAATATGAAATAATAACTTCAAAAATTACCTAGTGCCCAATTTTCTGGTCTCTTCAAATGATCAGATTTGTAGCAATTTGCAGCTGATAAATTTGCAACTAGAGATCTGCAAAAAGAAAAAAAAAATCAGATTTTATCCCAGCAAATTTTAGCAAATAAATTATGCAATGGGAGTGTACATATGCTAGTTTAAAGATCTCCTTTCACAATGCAATACTAAAAGATCACCATTTGTTGAACTCTCTCTTGAATTAAGGACTAAACAAAGATTCTAATAACTAAAACTCACAAACACCCCAGCTCTCCAGCATTTAGAAAATTAACCAAATTAAATGCACACGGTAGGACACACTAGCAGAATAGGTTGACCATTGATGGCTGAAATCTCAATGTGCACTTAATTACCAAGAGTGGAAAACCATCATCATCAGCATGAACCTTCTACTTTTTTGCTTCTTTGATAGGATGAACCCTTTGAAGACCAGTGGTGACACATTTCTATTTCAATAATTGCAATACTCTTATGGTCAAAAAATCAAAAAACGTGTGATGTCTGCACAATGCAGGAAATAATGAACATAGTTAAACAAATGCATGACATAGGTGTAGAAGACACTGATAAGAGGTTGCAAGTTTGGCTTAATCAACGAAGCAACTCGTTATTCATATAAACCAGTGGCAGCTTTGCCCTGCAGGTGATATCAGCACCAAAATACTCTCCAAGTCCAGTCCAAGATTTTTGTCCATCAATAATCCATTTTAGTTCAAGAATTGAAGTTCTCACTTCTTACTTGCTATTATGATACAGAAACTGTAATTTGGAATTATGAACCACTAGAAACATGACCAATGTTGTGTCAACTAATAAGAATATATTGGAGGACAAAAATGTCCAACAGAATGTTCAAATGCAAATTCTAAATATAAGCTAATAAAGTAACACTACAAAAATGTCCACAGAATATTCAAATGCAAATTCTATATATAAGCTAATAAGGTAACACTACCTCTCACCACCAACAACACAGACAGCACAGGTCCCTGTTGGAGTAGTCTCATCCTCATAATAATGCACCTGATAAATGCATTATAAATTACATCGCATTCGAGTTAGATAGCCTCAAATTTTTGTAAAGAAAAGATAAAGAGTAATTACATTGACACCAGCTTGTCTTGAGTTTTTCTTCATCTCCTCTCCAAACTTATCCTTCCCAATGCAACCGATATAACTCGTTGCACCAGGAATTTGAAACATCCACTGCAAGAGACAAAAGATTGGAGCGAACAGACTAATGAGACACATATAACAGAATCATAGCTAAAATATCTATCCCATCACATGATAATAGAAGCAAACCTGAGCAACTTTAATTGAATTTTGAGTAGCACCTATAAGGGACATGACAAAGGAACACTGATTAGTTGACAAATATCAGTAAATATTGTTGTTCAATAACTTGGATGAGAAATCTAAAAGAAAACAAAGAGAGAGATTATCAACTTCAGAAACAATGCATATCTAATTTTACCTCCAGCAATATATTCCACATTGCTTTTACTGGCCAGCTCCTCATACCTTAAAAGTGCAATTGTTTAAGAATCAATTAAATTCTTATGGTGCCTTTCAGTAAAGGCATGAAAACCCACTTTGGTACCAATTATTTACTTGGGTAACAAAAGCCAACCAGAGTCTTACAAGAGCACAAGAGCACATATCAAAAAGTAACTTACATTGGCAAGTGCTTTTCTTCAGCAAGGATAGCATTGTTAAGCTTGATGTCATATCTATTAAGATAATCAAGTCATAATATTAAAAACATTTTGAAAACGAAATAAGCAAATGCAGACATTGAACATGAAGCAAAATTATCAGTAATCAAACGAATAATTAAGGCTGCAGACGAATCAAGCAGTTCCTGAATTGCTCGGTAGCTCTACTCTTTCAAGCTCCTTTGTGTATATAAGATTGCAACTCTCAAGGCTAATTTTGACGCATATTTGATAAATGAGACAAACATGAACCACGATGGGCTCATTTAGGCTCATGGGCAGCTCATTTAAACTCAATTGTTAGAAACTGTGATTCTAAGAGTTATGTTTAAGGTTTAAAAATTTAAAATTTTCATTAGACAATCATTTCTTATGTAAATTCTTAATCAAAATCGATATTCTAAGAATCATACAATAATACACCAAAAATTGTGCATTTTAAAATAAATTTTACAAAAAATATTTAGTTGCAATCTAAATATATTCAGAAAGATTAAATGTTTATATAGGCGCTTGTGCTATATAAGGATTCGGTTGTGTTCAGCTTGACTTAACTCCTTTATTAGAGGAGGGAGCCTAAATTTTGGCTCCTTAATTGAACAATCCAAAACCAGCTCACTAGTATCACTTGCAGCATACACATCAGGAATAAAATAAATTTATGCAACCATTAGAAGGAACTGTAATTTGGATCCCAAAACAAATGTCATCCAGAAACTAAAGAGAGTACCTTCTACAATTTCATCTACATTCACGTTGCTTTTGATTAATTTAACTTAACCTCCAACGTATTTCACATAGAGCAATAATGGTAAACTAAAGATCTGATACAGAAACCAAATCCAAAGTCAATAAACGCAAATCTTCCAATTAAAGTTAAAGCAGAACACCAGAGAATTAAAGGAAATAAACTAATAGCAAAAGGAATTGAGAATAAATACAGATCCGGAGTCAGAAAGGCTTGTTTGGATCGTTTTCTTGAATTTTATCAGCAAAGAATGGATGTAAAAAGGAAAATGAGATTGAACTCACTTGTTAAGGAAGTCTTCGTCGACAACAGCAGAAATGTCGAGGAGTGGGTTGCCCATGCCCAAGAGAATTCCTTCGTACGCCATTTGATGAGGAAGAAGAGAAGGGAAGCAGAGCAGAAGTGGAAAAAGTGTTGCGAACTGAAAAAAGATGAGAAATATTCTGATGGAAGTGAGATCTCGAAAAGAGGAACGAGGGTTTGATTTAATAGAGAGTTTGTGTTGTTGGTTAGGCGTCGCAGTACTTCCACCAACCCCCGACATCCTCGTTTTCGGTCGTTGGTTTGGTCGGGGTTAACCCAGCACCCATTAGGAATGACAATGGGTCGGGTTCGGGGTGGAGTTCCCCGTCTTCGTCCCCGACCCCGATTTCCACCTCTTAACTCTGATCCCGCTCCGAACCCTGATGGAGAAATTTTTTAAATTTCCATCCTCGCACCACATGGGGTCAGAGATCCCGATCCTCCGAATTTTATTAATTTTTTTAATGTTAAATTTATTTTTTTATTTTTTTATTTTAATTAATTAGTTAATTATATAATTTTTTAAATAAAAAATATTTTTTACTTATTTTATTATTATTTTAAAATATTAATTATATTAAAATATAAATAATTATTATATATATAAATAATATAAATATATAATTATATAAATATAATTTTCGGGGCGGGTTCAGAGCGGAGGATATATATACTGTTCCCGCCCCGTCCTCGATAAAAAAAATTCGGGATCGGAGTGGAGTCGGGGCGGGTGGAAATTGCCATCCCTAGCGCTCATCCTAAGCCCATATTGAAGATTTAGCAAATTTTGTTTCGAAAATAACAGCAAAAAAAATCTTGAAATTTGTCAAATTTTACTATTATATACAAAACAAACTTTTTTCTATTTTTATTACATCAACTTTATTTTTAAAATAAATGTTGCTTCAAGCACAGACTCTTGTTCCGAATACATTTGACACTAATGTGGTAATGAGTTGAAAAAAGTAAGGCAATGAAGTGTTATCCTCCTATGATAAATTATGTCACTTAGAAAGACTTCGTTTTTTATATGGAAGGAAATATCCTTTTGCCTTTAAATTGATGGTATTTTTGTTTGAGGAAAATTTTCACCCTTATTCTTATTCTTGTTCACCAGTAACCACCACCATCATGTAGTTTTAGCAACCCTTTGGACAAGAGTCGATAATATATTTTTGCTCATCTTTCTCTCGAAATCAAATAACTAATAAGATCTACAGTCTAATCCAGATTTATTCAGCTGCTTTTGATTTTTTTTTCTCAATTGCTACTATTGAGATTGAAAATAATGGATTTTGAGCAACATCACAAGTGAAAGTGAATATAGAAATCCTATGGAAACTTGTTTTCAATAAGGTTTTTAACTATATGTTTATCTTTCTTCATCTTTCTCATCTTCATTTCCTCATATCGATCAACCATTTGAACTAGTTCATTCAGCCTGATGCTTTTAGTGTCTACTTCCCTTTCGCTTTTGCCTACCCCATCTTGCTCTAACACGTGATTCTTTTACATACTAAAATGTTGCCTTTGATTGTTGAGGATAGAATATTGTTGCATGACTATTTGTTGCTCGTAACACCCCCTCACCATATAAAATTAGCAATTAGACAAAATGATGCTACAAAACCTTCTCTTAATTACTTATTTAAGCTAGCTAATATTTTTTTAAAATAAACATCATCATATTTCAAACTATCATTAGCTTTTGAAAAATCCTTTTTCATTTCATGTACACATAAAAGATATAATATATCAAATATTTTGCGAATAATTTACATGATCTTATTACATGTTCATTCAAAATGCAAAATGAAAACTCAAATAATACAAAAAGAAATGACTCACACGTGGATTGTTTAACTGCTTCATTGGCTGAGGACCCCACTAGCTTATACCTTTATTTATAAACTAACTTCTTACTCTGCAACAACTTTTAAAATTGCATGAGAGAAAACAAAAATTCTTACACTGAGTAAACTTTGCTTAGTGGTGCATAAATAAAGACAATAGAAAATAAACCATGAAATAAATATACATGCCAACAAAAACAATATATAAAATTTATTTATGCATATATAAAAAGTAAACATTTAATAATATTAATCATTTCTTAATCATAATCACGTATAAATATTTTTATGTATATTATATACATATTATCTTATTACTTTTCTCACTTGATCCATATTTTCATATTTTATTCAACCATTATTTTCATTTAAAAGTCCAAATACTCATTTCTTAATAATATCGTTTATCTTTCATATAAATTTATTTTCCTTATATTTCTTATTTTTTATTCTCATTTATATGCCCTAGATGTGTAACACTCTCTTATATAGTTAGGAAATAATCTCAACTATATAGGAGAATGTCACATGCCTATTACCTTAAATTTCGTTTGAATTAAAGTTTCTTACATTTTTGTTATTATATTTTCATATGTTAACTGATATTTTTTTTTCATGATAGCAATATGTCATTCAATTACTAAATCTATTTTATATGCGGAATTAACAAATATTGACCACATTTTTAAACATATGTTTGGGTTTTCATTATCCCAATGCTTACAAAATACATATAATCCAAATAAAATTTCATGTTCCCAACATAAAAAGACATGTAAAACTTTTAAAAACCATAATTATAGTCAACTATGACATAAGGACAAGAACAAAATGCATGTCATGTAAAACACCAACTCTCTGATGTGGATTTACTTTATTTGACTCTGTATGGGCTTGCTTCTCTTCCTATCAACTTCTTTCTATAGGCTCTGAACCTGCGTATGGGAAAACACCCACATGCTAAGCAACGTAATGCTTAGTGGTACATATGTGTATAAATATTCATACATACACTTATGATATATCATAAAAATTTCATGTTTGTATTATCCAATTTTGTATATAAATAATCATAAATAATAATCCATATATCATAATTATTTTTATAGCAATATAAAAATAAGAAATCAATTTATCATATATCAATATGGAATATTGCATACCTGCTTTACTGGTTCAACACATATACATGTCATAATTTACAAAGGTAAATTCATATTCATACCTCATTTATGAATTTTGTTTCCTTGTTTCATTTACTTGATAACTAATTTTTTTTCCATATTTCTTTTTTTTTTTTAAATATTTTATATTTTATAGCTCCAAAACTCTAAATCTTGATTATTTGGATGCGAGTTGTGAAACATGAACGCTCTCACTCGAGCTTAAGCCACCCTGCTCACTATCTGTATTTGTCTGTATAATTGCTCAACCGAGCTTCTCAAGTCAAAAGCGCTTTCACCCGAGCTTCTCAAGTCAAAAGCACTTTCACCCGATCTTAAGCCATCTTGACTGAGTAAAATAAATAATTGCATGCATTTAGGATCAAGGGCGCTCTCACCCGAGCTTAAGCCACCTTGTCCATATAATAAAAATTTTCATATCATCATAATTTCTACGGTACCGTAAACCCCTCAATGGCATGTCATCTATCCTATTTCTAGTCCTAAATTAGAGAATTGAGCTTAATTGATGTTATCATCTTATTGTTTATATAAATCATCAAAATTCTCATATTCATAAAAATTTTCGGTTTACATTCCCTATACATATAAAAATTTCTCAATCTCATTTGAAACCTCAAACCACAACACATCATATTAATTTAGTTAATACATAATAATAATTTTAAATATAACTATTATCATATTTTTAAAATTAAAACATATATATATATATATATATATATATATATATATATATATATATATATATATATATATATATATATATATATATATATATATCACCCATTATTTAAAATACCAAATTACTAAATATTTATATCTGGACAGATTCCTGCCCTGATTATGGATTGTATATTTCACCTATTTTTGATCCGAATTTGACCTTATGGTATTCTATAAAGTTTTATATTAATGTCTTATCTTTCATATACAAAACGAATCATATAAATCTGAATTTTCTAGCTAAAGTTATGTCCAAATAACCGTATAGTGCTCAATAAAAATATGTCCAGTATTTTTCAGAATATTCTCAGGTCCGAGATTTTGTATCAAATTTTAGGTACAAAATAAATCGTAACTAGCATTTATACTCTTCATACAGTTTTTGTATCTATGTGTCTACTTTAATTTTCAACTAGTTTCATCTCAATCTAAGTTCCAGAACAAAAGATATAAGCAAAATACCATAGTATGTTCAGAAAATAACTACCCAGAATTTTCTGGGTACTTTCAAATACGAGATTTTGTAAAACTTTTTAGACCAACCTATAATCCGATATAGTATTTAAAATCTTCACAAAATTTTTAGGTCTATGTGTCTAATTTCAGTTTCAACTAATTTTATCCCGATCCCAGTTCCAGAACAAATGCTATAAGCAAAATACCATAGCATGTTCAGAAAATAACTACCCAGAATTTTCTGGGTATTTTCAAATATGAGATTTTGTACAAATTTGTAGACCAACTTAGAGTCAGATATAGTATTTACCATATTCACAAAAGTTTTAGGTCTATGTGTCTAGCTTCATTTTCAACTAATTTTATCCCGATCCAGGTTCCAGAACAAAAGATATAAGCAAAATATCATAGCATGTTCAGAAAATTCACTACCGAGAATTTTCTGGGTACTTTCAAATATGAGCTTTTGTACAAAATTTTAGACCTATTTAGAGTCAGATATAGTACTTACCATCTTCACAAAAGTTTTAGGTCTATGTGTCTAGTTGCATTTTCAACTAATTTCATCCCGATCCAGGTTCCAGAACAAAAGATATAAGAAAAATACCATAGTATGTTCAGAAAATAACTACCCAGAATTTTCTGGGTACTTTCAAATTCGAGATTTTGTAAAACTTGTTAGACCCACTTAGAGTCAGATATAGTATTTACAATCTTCACAAAAATTTTAGGTATATGTGTCTAGTTTTATTTTCAACTAATTTTATCCCGATCCAAGTTCTAGAACAAAAGATATAAGAAAAATACCATAGAATGTTCAGAAAATACCCAGAATTTTCTAGGTACTTTCAAATCTGAGATTTTGTAAAACTTTTTAGACCAATTTGGAGTCAGATATAATATTTACAATCTTCACAAAATTTTTAGGTCTATGTGTCTAGTTTTATTTCCAACAAATGTTATCCCGATCCAATTTCCAGAACAAAAGATATGGTCAAATAAATCAATACTGTTCCAAACTAATTTTTAACAAAACCAGCAAACACAACAAGTTATTTGTTCACTCTTCCTTCAACATCAAACATCATTGTAATGCAAATAAAATGCACAAAGGAATAAATATACTCATATGTACAAACCTTGACACAATGAAGTCTAAACCTTGATACAATGAAGTCTTAACCTTTTCAAATCTTAAGCTATTATAATTATTTTATGTTTTTAGAGAGAGGAAGAGGAAGGAGAGGAAGAAGAAAATGAGTGAAAGAAGAGAGAATTTGTGTATGGAAGAGGGGGATGGAGGCTAAGGTTCTGAAATTTGGAAGAATAAGAAGAAAATAACATTTTTATACTCATGGTAAATACCCTATTAGGTTCCCTCTTGTTTTTGCCAAATATCCACTTAAATCCTTGGTTTTTATCTTATTATTATTAACTTACCCAACATTTCTATTTATTTTATTTAACACACATAACTTAATAAAAATTCACTTATAAATATTTTTATTATATTTTATTTCCAAATTTAGTCTCAAATAATTTTAATTATGATCACTAAATATGTTAATTATCCAAGCCTAAATTGACGGGCGTTACAAGATGTCTAAACCAGACATAAAAAGATAAAATGGGTATAAATGGGCACTTGACATATATAAATAGACATCATGTTAAACCTTAAGGGGTATTTCTATCATTTTGATGATAACAAATAAAATAACAATAATGTATTTGACAATGTTTGTGTTTTAAGTCTGTTAAATAGGATATACCTTGATTAGAACATGATACAAGATAGAAAGATAACTTTTGAAGATTAAAATCAAAGAAATAGCAAAGTCACGCCCGTAAATATAGCTTAGCACCAACTCTCCACCATTCAAAGTTTACGGCCATGAAGGATCAAACCAATCGTGAATGATCAAACAAGTCACACCCGTGACCAAACATGTAAAATTCTTCCAAAGAGTTTCACGGCCAAAGTCACCACTTAGATCACGGCTTGGAAGAATATTCATGCCTGTGAAAGTATTAGTCACACCTATGATCAAACACTTCAAATTCTTCTAAAGAGGTTCACAGCCAGAGTCACTACTTAGACCACGGCTTGGAAGAACATTCACGACCGTGACACATATATTCACGCCCGTGAAAAGAGGATAGAGAAACATGTCAGACACAAAATTAAGAGTTGGTTTAATGACTATTTTCGCATTAAATGCACCCAAATGGCTATAATTCATAGAGGGAATATAAATGCAAGTCATTTATGAATTCCAACAAAAAAAACACAATTATTTTACATCTTTAATCTTGTTGAAGCCTTGTGCATTAATTATTTTCTCAACAAACCTCTATTATTTATGAAAACCTAATTGCTCATAACTTTTGAGTAATATAGGTTGGTGAATGTTTTCATTGTAATCAATTACTCAAGAGTGAGCTTGGGTATATTGGGTTAAAAGTGAAACACTTGTAAGGATTTATTGTGTGAACCATAAAACACAAGGAATTGGTTTTTGTGTGAGTCATTGAAAAACACAAGGGAATTTCTGGGTTAGGTGTTAGCTATTGAGAGAAACACCATAGTTGGAAGTAAGCTTGAAAAACTCCATTGTAACACTTAGAGTGTTAGTGAACCACCCAATCAAGATGGGGAGTGGAGTAGGGTTTGTTAATACTAAAACCTCTATAAATCTTGTGTGTGATATCTCTCATTTCTTACTCTATTTTATTTATTCCGCACTTTAAAATTAAGTAATTTTTTATTTGTTAGCCAATTCAACCCCAATTCTTGGTTCATTGTCTAGGCAACAATTGACATCAAAGCTTGTCTAGCAACAAAGCCTAATAAGTGCTAGTAAAGATCAAGAAATGGCTAATGAAGGATTTCAAAGTCTTAAGCCTTACTTTGATGGAGCGAAGTATGCTCATTAGAAATTTCGGATGGAGACATATCTCGATAGTGAAGGAATTGAAGTTTGGGATAGTGTTTGGAAAGAATGGACGCTACCAACTAAGAGATGAGTTGATGGTAAAGAAGATATTCTTTTAAGAGATGATTGGACAGAGCCTCAACGAAGAGCTAACTTTAAAAATAAAAAAACAATGACAATCCTCGCAAGCTCTCTATCTATTGAAGAATGTGGCAGAATCCAACTTGTCCTACCACATATAACATATGGAAAATATTGTAGAATTATCATGAAGAACCAAGCAAGTAAAATCCAAGAATATTCAACTTCTCACTTCGGAATATGAACTCTTCAAAATGAAATCCAACGAATCTATGACCGACATGATGGACCGTCTTCTAGCCATCATTAATGGCATGAGAAAGCTTGGAAAGCATTTGAGTTTGGAAGATGTGAACAACAAAATATTAAGAAGCCTTGCTCTCAAAGACTATTTTTCAAGAGTTGCGGGTATAGAAGAAGCCAATGAAGACATGAGCATTATGCCTACCGATGTGCTTATTGGAAAACTTCTAACACAGAAATGGCTATAAAAAGAGATAGTGAACTTGAAGCCGAACAAGAAAAGAGAAAGTTTTTAGCACTCAAAGCCTCTAGTTCAAAATCTTAAGAGGTAATTGAAGATGATGAAGAGAAGAGTGATGATGAAAAAAGAATAATGATAATAGTAGTGATTATAATTGAAAGGAGATTTGCCATGCTCTCAAGAAGAATAACAAGAATAATTGATAATAGTAGAGAATTGTCATGCTCTCAAAAAGAATAAAAATAATAATTGATAATAGTAGAGAATTGTCATGCTCTCAAGAAGAATAAAAAGAATAATTGAAAAAAGATTTGGCAATTCTTGGAACTCCAAACAAAGAACCTTCAAACACTTCTCAAATGACTTTCAAAGAAATAAAGAGGAGGTAAAGTGTTATGAATACGGGAAGAAATGAGAAATCAAACCAGAATGTCCAAAGCTCAAGAAACATAAGAAAATATTTCAAAAAGATTATGGGGAGAAATGTCACAAAGCCACATGGGATGATGAAAGCTCTTCAAGCGAAAAAGATGATAATGAAGGTGAAGAGGTCAACCTATGCTTCATGGCTTTAGAGGATCACTTCACGGATGAGGTAGGTCCTTCTTACTCATACTCTTTTAATGATAATAGTAGTGATAATAATAGTAATAGTGAAGATGATGATGATGAGCAGAGTTTAATAGAAGTATTGAACCTATAATTAGAAAAATATAGAAGTATATTTAAAACTTATAAAAATATTATTTTAGATTTGAAAAATAAAATGGAAGTTTTACAAAAAGAGAATTTTGTTTTTAAAACTTCTAATGAAACTCTTCAAAAATCATTAGATGAGTATTCCTTTAGATCTTTAATAAATCTTTGCTTAAAGAGAACAATATCTTGAAAAATGAAGTTGAGGAACTTAGAAACTCAATTTCAAGGTTTCATGAAGGGAAAAAGAGTTTAGATACTCTCATAGTTTCTCAAAGACCAACTTTAATAAGACATGGTCTATGATTTAATGAAACATCATCTTCATCTCACAAGACTACATTTGTTAAGTCTAGTGCACCACAAACCTCCACAATTGAGATAATAACCCCAAGGGCTAAGAGCATACCACACATAAAACCTTATATTCAAAAAAAGAATAGTCAAAGGTCACTTGGCTTAAGAGGAAAACCTCAAAAGGCCAAACATGCTTTTATGTATAAAAGGCATACACTTAGGAAAGCACATATTCATCATGCATGTGTATGTCATTGCACACAAACTCATTCCTAAAAGACGTCAAGACCTAAAAGCATGTCAAAATCGAAAAACATATATAGAACTAAACAATGCTATTATTGTATGAAATTTGGTCATATCAACAAACATTGTTGGATAAGGAAGGCTTATTGGGAACCTTCAAGTGCTAACCCCCAAGGATCCAAGTTCATTTGGGTACCTAAAAACCAAAATTGAATTATAGTTTTGTAGGTATGCCTCAAGTCCACTATAAAGGAAAATGTTTAGCTTGTGGATAATGGATGCTCAAGGCATATGACCGAAAACAAAAAACTCTTCATCAAAAGAATTGATGGTGGTAAGGTAACCTTTAGGAACAATGCTAAGGGTAAGGTAATTGGCATTGACTCTACTGGTATTAATAATACTACTTTTATTGAAGATGTTTTGCTTGTTGATGGTTTGAAACATAATTTGTTAAGTGTAAGTCAATTATGTGATAAGGGAAACCAAGTTATCTTTACCTCAAATGAAAGTATTATAGTCTCTTTAAGTGGCCAAGAGATATTCAAGAGAGACAGAGATGTCAATACTTACATTAATAAACTTACACAAAATATCTAACATTTCCTCTAAGTGTCTTATGATTATAAGTGATGAATATTGGCTATGGCATAGAAGGCTTAGTCATACAAGTATAAAATTAATTTAAAGCCTTAGCAAAGGAGAGCTAGTAAGTGGACTTCCAAAAGTCAAATTTGAAAAGGACAAGACATGTGAACCTGGCCAAAGAAGAAAACGACACAAGTCATCCTTCAAATCCAAAAATGTAGTAAGTACCTTTAAACCTATACAACTTTTGCATTTAGATCTTCTTGGACCTACTAGAGTTGCTAGTATAGGAGGTAAATACTATGTTTTTGTCATTATTGATGATTACTCTAAATTCACTTGGGTAATTTACTTAGCTTAAAAGAGTGATGCTTTTGAATCTTTCAAAATTTTTGCTAAAAAAGTGCAAAATGAAAAAAGGCTATTTTATTTCAAAGATAAGAAACGATTATGACAAAGAATTTGAAAATGAAAATTTTAAAAACTTTTGTTTAGAATATGGTATTTCACATGATTTTTCAACTCTTAGGACACCTCAACAAAATGGAGTAGTAAAAAGGAAAAATTATACTTTAATTGAAATGGCTCGAACAATTATCAATGAATATGGTTTACCAACCTACTTTTGGGCCGAAGCTACTAATACTGCGTGTTATATTTCAAATCGAGTTTTCAAAAGACCACTTTTAAACAAAACTTCTTTTGAGCTATGGAATGGAAGAAAACCCATGATATCTTACTTTAGAGTATTTTGGATGCAAGTGTTTTATATTAAACACCAAGGAAAACCTTGGAAAATTTGCCTCTAAGTCCGATGAAGGTTTCAAACTCATAGATTCTAACCTTGCTTTTGTCTCTCAAATTGAGCCCAATAATATTGATGAGGCTCTTAATAATGAAAGTTGGGTGATTGCTATGCAAGAGGAACTCAACAAATTCGAAAGAAGTAAGGTATGGACTTTGGTTCCTAGACCCAATGACCATCAAATCATTGGTCGTAAATGGGTGTTTCAAAATAAGTTAGATGAACAAGGCTCAATTACTAGGAATAAAGCTAGGTTAGTTGCCAAAGGTTATAATTAAGAAGAAGGTATATATTATGATGAAACCTATGCTCCGGTAGCTAGATTAGAAGCCATAAGAATACTTTTAGATTTTGCATGCCATATGAATTTTAAAACTTTTTCAAATGGATGTCAAAAGTGGTTTCTTAAATGGTCTTATAGAAGATGAAGTTTATCTAGAACAACCTCTGGGTTTTGAAAGCCATAATTTGCCTAATCATATTTTTAAACTTTCAAAAGCCTTGTATGGATTAAAATAAGCTCCAAGAGCTTGGTATGAAAGACTAAGTTCTTTTCTTTCAGAAAATAATTTTTCAAAAGGACATGTTGATACAACCTTATTTATTAAAAAGCATAAGCATGACATTTTAATTGTTCAAATTTATGTTGATAATATCATATTTGGGTCAACTAATGAATTGTTTTGCCAAGAATTTGCTAATTGTATGACTATGGAATTTGAAATGAGCATGATGGGTGAACTTAAATTCTTCATTGGTCTACAAATCAAGCAAAGCAATGAGGGCATATTCATTAATCAATCCAAGTACACCAAAGAGTTAATCAAGAAATTTGGAATGGAAGGATGCAAAAATGCTAAGACTTCTATGAGTACATCAACAAAATTGGACAAAGATGAGAAAAGAAAAAGCATAAATGAAAAGTTCTATAGAGTTATGATCGGATCACTTTTATACCTTACTGCCTCTAGGCCCGATATAATGTATAGTGTATGCTTATGGGCTAGATTTCAATCCTGTCATAAAGAATCACATTTGAATGCTGTAAAAAAGATTTTAAAATACTTACATGGCACATTGCATCTAGACTTATGGTATCCTAGAAATTCATTTTTCCATATCATAGGATATTTGGATGTAGATTATATTGGTAGTCTTTTGGATAAAAAGAGTACCTCAGGAATTTGTCACTTTATTGGTGAATGCCTAGTTTCTTGGTTTAGCAAGAAACAAGTTTCAGTTGTCTTATCTACTGCTGAAGTGGAATATATGGTAGCAGGGTGTTGTTGCACTCATATCCTATGGATGAGACAACAACTTAAGGATTATGGTCATAGTTTGGACCATATACCCATCAAATGTGACAACACTAGTGTCGTCAATCTATCTAAGAATCACATTCAACACTCTAAAAGCAAGCATATTGACATTAGACATCATTTTCTTAGGGATCATGTTTAATATGAAGATGTTGTGTTAGAATTTATTGATACAAATAATCAATTGACATATATTTTTACCAAACCTCTTAATGAAGAAAGTTTTTGTTTTATAAGAAGAGAGTTTGGTATGCTTGATGGATCAACTTTGTCTTAATTATTTTTTTATGCCAATTGTATGTAGTGTGAACCTTGAATGTTAATTCATTCATACAATGCATATTACTTGATTGATTTTATGGTATGAAGTGGTTAACATGATAGAAATATGTGTTTTAAGCATATAACCTTTTTAGAAATCTTTTATTCTTGTTTTAGACTTAGTTTTATTTTTTGAAGATTTGAGGTGATTCACGCCCGTGACATATATTCACGATCGTGAACAAAGATAGAAAACTATTCCAGTAGCTTTCACGCCTTGCTTCATGACGTGCTTCATGGGTAGAAGTAGTAAAAACTAAGTTTCACGCCTGATACTCTATTTTTCACTCCCATGAAAAGATTTTTTCATGACCGTGACACATATATTCACGCCCATCAAAAAGGACAAAGAAACATATCAAGCACAAAAATTAAGAGTTGGTTCAATGGCTATTTTTGTATTAAATGCACCCAAACGGTTATAATTCACAGATGGAATATAAATGCAAGTCATTTATGAATCCCAACAAAAAAAAACACAATTATTTTACGTCTTTAATCTTGTTATAGCCTTGTGCATTAATTATTTTCTCAACAAACCCCTATTCTTTGTGAAAACTTAATTGCTCATAACTTATGAGCAACATATATTGGTGAGTATTTCCATTATAATCAATTACTCAAGGGCGAGCTTGGGTATATTGGGTTAAGTGTGAAACACTTGTAAGAGTTTATTGTGTGAGTCATAAAACATAAAGAATTGGTTTTTGTGTGAACCATTGAAAAATACAAAAAGAATTTATGGGTAAGGTGTTAGCCATTAAAGAAACACCATAACTGGGAGTGAGTTTGAAAAACTCTATTGTAACACTTAGAGTGTTAGTGAAATAATCAATTGAGATTGGGGAGAAGAGTAAGGTTTGTTAATACCCGAACCTCTAAAAATCTTATGTGTGATATCTCTCTTTCCTTACTCTATTTTATTTATTATGCACTTTATAATTAATTAATTTTTTATTTGCTAACCAATTCAACCCCACTTCTTGGTTCATTATCTGGGTAATACATCATATAATATTAGACAGTGAATGTCATGATAATGGACAATAAATTATTTATGGGCATTAAACACCTATGGGCACAATGACCTATGATTATGAAAGTTACAGACTTTACAACCTATCATCCCTAATTGATATGTCAATTTGTCTCTCCATTCTAGTCTAGGTTAGGCACATTTAATGGGATCATATAACTTATTTTCATTATTTTATATTTAATCAATTATGTCTTGATCAAATTATTCTTTAATGTAATCATTTTTTTCCATTTTTTCTTTTTTTTTTGAAAATCACATTACAAAATTCTATATCAAATGAAATTCGTGGTCGCTATATATATATATATATATATATATATATATATATATATATATTCATATTTTTCATTTTTAATATACAATTAATTAGACCAATAATATATACATTCAAAATACCAAAATATACAAAAAGTACTCATGACCCAACCAAACTCTTCCACATACAAAATTAAATCAACTACAAATATATAACATCAAATAATTTCATTATAATATAATTACTCATTCTACCTATTTTACATGACTTGACTCGTATCATATAAATTTTATAAACATATTTATTTATTATTTTAATATTATTATTAAATTAATTATGACTATCTGAAACTCATTACAAGTAACTAATGTAATAAATAAATTATTTATATTATTTTTAGCAACAAATACAATTTAACACGAGATAATTCAATTTAAGCAAGATTTTCATGCAATCATGTTTTTATAACTCAAAATAATAAATTTATAGTTTATTGCCTTAAAGCATGTACAAATATTTTTCTCTCTTTTGGCCTTTAGACCTATAGGCCTTCTTCTCCTTCTTCTTTTTTTTTAATCTTCTCTTCCTTCTTATATATATTTTTCTCTCAAAGGTGCTTCTAAAATAAATAAAAAACCTTCCATCATAAATCTAATGTCATCTCTCTCTCTCTCTATATCATAGGTTTGCCTTTATTTAACCTTCCTAACTTAAATTCTTCTTTTATTATATATATATATATATATATATATATATATATATATATATATATATATATTAAAGTCCTTCAATACTTTATAAACAATATTTTTCACCATCATAGACTCTTTTAACTCTCTCTTACTTCTTAAATCACATCTCATAATATAGATCTCTTAAAAAGGTCTAACACTACTTTTTTCTCAAGAAAGAAGTAAGAAGTTAAGGAACAATTTACTTTCAATTGACTTCTTCCATGGCCATCCTTTTAATATTTATGTCTCTTATTTTCAAGCTCTTTCTCCCATTCTTTCTTTTCTCTTTAGGTTTCTCTTGGTCTCTAAGTGCATAAGCCATTATTCTCTTGCACTTTCACTTTCTAAAATGAACCTTTAACTATGGAGATGGAGTTATGAATGTACATGGCTGGTGTTTTACAAAACAATTAAGTTTAAAGTGAAGGAAAAAAGGAAGAAAAGAAGAATAATTAAGTTAATTTCCAATTTATGGGGCCCACCTTTAATTATGGCTTAATTATATCAAAATCATGCACTATTAATGAATAAATGTTGGAAGGTTGTTTCTCCCTCAATTATGGCCGACCAATGTTATCAAAAATCTTTCCAATTTGTATTTATTTGAAAATTTTAACTTTAGTCTCTCAATTTTACCAATTTTATACTTTTACCCTAAAACTTTTTTTATTTTGCAATTAAGGCCCTTGTCATATTTCATTACTTTTCTATACACTAGACACTTAATTAGTCATTTTCATAAATATTTTACCATTATTTTATTGTCTTCCAAACAATTTTTGAATTTAGATTTCGGTCGTTCGGATGTGTCGATTTCTTGACATGTGCGACTTAAGACATAAATTAGTGGAAGTGATATTCTTCCCTCCTTAAATAAATTTCATTCTCAAAATTTACCTGCTTACTCAGCATTAAAAAAGTTAAGGAAACTTTCTCTTCATCACTTCTTCACTCTTTTAGATTGCTTCCTTTATCAAATGATTCTTCCATAGCACTTTTAATATAAGAATTTTCTTATTCTGCAACACTTTCATTTCTCGAGCAATGATAGTTACGAACTTTTCTTCATATGTCAAATTTGGTTGAACTTCTATACTTTCAACTATTATAATATGAGATAGATCTGATATGTATTTTCTCAACACAAATATATGAAAAATATTATGAATTTTGTCTGGCTTCGGTGGTAGGGCTAACCGAGAAGCTACTGATTCAACCATCTTTAAGACATCATATGGGTCAATAAATTTCATACTCAATTTTCCTTTCTTAACAAATCTAAGCACCTTCTTTTTATGGTGATACCTTCAAAAACATTTTGCCACTTATCATATATTATATGTCTCGTCTTTTGAAATGAGCATATGACTTATATCAATCTTTGGCTGCCTTTAGTTTTTCCTTGATAATATTTACTTTTTCTTATGTCAGTTGCACAAACTCTAGACCTATTAGTTTCTTTTCACTCAAACATAAGGATCCATGCCAATACTAGTCTAACAATTGTTATTGCAAGTAAATTCTATGAGAGGCAAATATTTATCCCAACTTCCCTTAAACTCGAGCATGCAACTTCTCATTATATCTTCTAATAATTGGATTACTCACTTTTATTGCTCATCTATCTGTGGATGAAACATTGTATTGAAACTGAGTTGAGTATCCATTGTCTAGTGTAAGTTATTTCAAAATTAAAAAGTAAATATGAGATTTCTGTCATATATAATGGACATAGGTACACCATGTAACCTTTCTATCTCGTTCACATAGATCTCGACTAGCTTTTTAGTGAATAGTCCATTACGACAAGTAGAAAATATGTTGATTTCATCAATCGATCCATTATTATCCAAATTTCATTATACTTCTTCTGAGTCACGGGTAGACCTGAAACAAAGTTTGTGGTGTCTCTTTTCCATTTTCACTCTTGATTAGTTATCAATTGTAGCAACCCTATAGATAAATGGTGTTTTACCTTTACTTGTTGGCATGTTAAATATCTTGTAACATATTCTATGATATCCTTCTTCATACCTGGCTATTAATAGTGAGCCTTTAAATCTTGATATATCTTATTACCACTAGGATGCATCGTATACACTGTCTCATATGCTTCCTTTAGGATATCCCACTTCAACTCTTTTGAGTTTGGCACACATATTCTATTCTTGAAATACACATTTCCATCACCATTTACTAAATCCTTTTTCACTACCTCAGAGATCTCCATTAACTTTATGTCTTGCTTTTGAGCCTCTTTGATCCTTTGCATTAGGGTAGATTGCACTCACATCTAAGCTAAGATTTTTCAATTTAAGACATCGACTACCACATTAGCTTTGCATGACTTGTAGTCAATTATACAATTATAATCTTTAATCAACTCTAGACATCTTATTTGCCTCAAATTCAACTCCTTTTGTGAAGAAATATATTTTAGACTCTTATGATATGTGTAAATGTAACATTTCTCACTATACATATAGTGTTGCCAAATTTTCAATGCGAACACTATAATAGTTAACTCCAGGTCATGAGGAGAATAATTAAGTTCATGCAACTTTAATTGTCTGGAAGCATATGTAATAACCTTATCTTTTTGCATCAATACACAACCTAGACCATTATGTAAAACATTGTTGTAATCCAAAAAATCTTTCCTAAAAATGGATTGAGTCAAAGCTGGTGTGTCTGTCAACGTAGTCTTTAGTTGATCAAAGCTTGCTTGACACTTGTTGGTCCATTCAAAGCGAACATCTTTTTGTAGCAATTGTGTTAAAGGAACAACTATATAAGAAAATTCCTTTTCAAACCTCCTATAGTAGCCAACCAATCTAAGAAAATTTCTTACTTCAGTCACATTCCGGGGGGGGGGGGGAGAGGGGGGAGGGAGGTGGTTTCTAATTAAGAATAACTTATATCTTGCTAGGATCCATACAGATTCCCTTAGCTGATACTATGTGGCCCAAAAAACTGATTTCCTTTAGTCAAAACTATTGTAAGATGTTGATTATGCTCTTCCTTATTTCTTGAATACACCAAGATATCATAGATAAATACAACCACAAATTGTTTCAAGTAGGGTCTAAACACTAAATTCTTCAAATCCATAAATGCAATTGGTGTATTCATTAGACCAAATGGCATTACCAAGAACTCATAATAACTATAATGAGTCCTAAAAGTCATCTTGGGTATGTCATACTCTTTGATCTTGAACTGGTTGTATCCCCGAAGGAGATCTATCTTGGAGAACACTCATGCTCCTTTTAACTGATCAAATAGATCATCATTTTTGGATAGAGGGTACTTATTTTTTATGGTCACCTTATTAAGCTGTATATAATCTATATAGAGGCATAAAGTATCATTTTTCTTCTTCACAAATAGCATTAAAGCACCCCATGGTGAAACACTAAGTCGAATAAAACCCTTATCAAGCAGATTTTGTAACTGCACCTTTAGCTCTTTTAACTTAGCAAATGTCATTTTGTATGGGTGAATGGAGATAAAAGTAATGTCAGGTACAAAAACGATAGGAAACTCTATCTCTTGGTTAGGTTGTAACCCTTATAGCTCATCTGAAAATTCACAAACCATATAAATGTCAACTAACTTTGAAATACTCTTCTTCATATCAGCCACATATGCTAAATAAACTTTGCATCCCTTATTGATGAGTTTTCTAACTTTCAACACTAATATCATATTCTCAGGATATCCTATATTTTTACTCATCACCATTATCTCATCTTGTTCTGTAATTCTAATAATCATTAATCTTTTTCCATAATCTACCACTACTTCATGATGAGTTAGCCAATCCATCCCCAATATCACACCAAACTTTTGGAATGGTAGTTCTATCAAATTTGCATGAAACTATATGCCTTGTATCTCGACTGAGCAACCTTTAGATAGTTTAATAACCCTTACATTGTGCCCTAACGAGTTAGTCACTAGAATATAATATTTTAAAGCCTTTGTCTCTAAACCCTCTCGACTGGGTGGAGGTTTATACAAGTAAGAATGTGTTGATCCTAGGTCTATTAATGCATGAATGTTAAATCCAAAGAGAATAAATTTACCCACTATCACATCGAGTGCATCCTAATCCTCTCGAGCTCATAAGACATGTTTTAACTGGTGTGGCTCAACTATCCTCTAGCCTTTCAACTATCTCTGACCTACCCTGATTGGGACCTACTCGACCTTCTTTATTTTGACTTCAACCTCGACCTCTACGCTGAATGAACCCTGTGTTTGTATCAATTCGATGCTCCCACAACCTCTGCCATACTATAAAAGAGGGAAGTCTCTCTTCTAATGGTCTTTGGAGTCATATCTCAAATAAGCTCTTATCATTAACCAACATTTGCCAGTTTGTGTATGACCATAATGCTAACAAAAAGGTATTGTGGTAGTGACCTGTGTGACACTGGTGCTGATGCACTAGTTGCCAAAATAATATATCTCATGGGTTGTCCCCTGCTCTATCCCCACTTGAAAGATGAAGATCTATTGGAACTCCTAGCCTGAAACCTACCACCAAAGGTTCTTGCTTTCTTGCTACTCGATGATTTTGCATTGGCATGAGGCATAGGCCTTCTAAAACCTCTATTATATGCTAGTGTTGAGTTGCTAACACCCTTTCTACTATTCTGATAGACGCTAGCAAATTAGGGAAGTCCGTCAAACGTAGAGCTAGGACCTATAACTTGATGGAATCTCTTAATCCATCCTCAAATCGCCTACATTTGTCAACCTCTATAGACATGATCTCGCTGGCATACTTGCATAGATGTGTAAACTCTCGCTTATGGTCTAATAGTAGCATACTCCTGTACTTGAAGCTTAAAAACTCTCTCTTCTTATTATTCGTATAGATTGGTCGAATATACTACTTTTTGAACTTTTCTAGAAAATAATCCTGGATGAGTGTCTATAGTGCCTTAGAACTCTTTGACGTGATTGCCACTAATCATATTCATTCTCATCAATAAGAGATATTGTGTACTCGTACTTTTGCTCGTCTGTGCAATGCAACTGATAAAAAACTCTCTATACTCTTTTTAGCCAAACTCTACCACTGGGGGATCATCCTACCTCTTGCCATAAAAAATTGGAGTTCCCAACTTTCGCAATCTCTCAAACTGCAAAGCATGTGAGGTTGGTGGTGTAGTCCTGTAAAACAGTTCAACCATATTTCTCAGGAGCTCAGTCTATCTAATACTAGCACTCAACTGACTATATGATGAAGTGGCATCAGATCTAGATGCAACACATCGGCGATGACTCAATTGCGTGATGTTTTAGTCTTTATCAGCTCATTATTCTCAGCTTGCTCATCAATGATTTGTGAGAATCTACCTATATGGTTAGAAATAATGGTCCTAATAAGTGAGCAACAACCTTAAAATATGCAAATGCATAGATACATACATACTATGCAATACATATTTAATTCAATAACCTTTTAAAAACTAAAATTGCCCAAACCAGTGTTTGATACTAAAAATGTTGTAACACCCTCTCACCTTACTGAATTATCAGTTAGGTAAGATGATGCTACAAAACCTCCTCTCAATTAATTGTTTGAGTCAGATAATAATTGTTTTTTTTTTAAAATGAACACCATCCTTTTCATTTCATGTACACACAAAAGATATAATAAATAAAATATTTTGCAAATTATTTACATTATCTTATTACATGTTCATTCAATATGTAAAATGAAAACTCAATTAATACAAAAAGAAATGACCCACATGTAGATTGCTTGATTACTTCACCAGTTGAGGACTCCACTAGTTTCTACCATTATTTATAAACTAAGTTCTTACTTAGTAGCAACTTTTAAAATTGCATGAGAGAAAACAAAGAATCTCTCATGCTAAGTAAACTTGCTTAGTGGTGCATACATAAAAGCAATAAACAATAAAACCATAAGTAAACATTAACATAAGTAAAAACTAGATGCAAAAATTATTTATGCATATATACAAAGCAAACATATCATAATATTAATCATAATCACGTATAAATATTTTTATGTATATTATATACATATTATCATATTAATTTTCTCACTTGATCCATATTTTCTTATTGTACTTAATCATTATTTTCAATTAAAAGCCCAAATACTCATTTCTTAATAATATCACTTATCTTTTATTGTAATATCTGTCAATTTAGGCCCGAATAATTACCATGTCTAATGGTCACGATTAAAATTTTCGGAGTCTAAATTTGGGAATAAAATAAAATAAAAATATTTATAAGTGAATTTTATTAAGTTATGTGTGTAACACTCTTTTACATTCCTACGTAATAATTAGGTAAGTTGATGTCAGTATCAAATTTTTGTACTATATATATATATATATATAGTACAAAAAGAAACCAATCCTATCAGGGTGGCTACTGCTACTTCTCTGCTCCATATATGTGATCTACTAGTTTGACACGTCTTAAAGATGACTCATCGTTCATGCCTCTTATCCTGATATATATGTGAGAGAAAAATAAATTTTCGTGTTGAGTTTTAATTTTGTGGTACAAATCTTATAGTAATAGTCATTCAAAATATAATTTAGAGCTATAATTCATTTCAGAAAATTTTTCCAATTAGAAACAATTATAAATAAATATTTTCTTTTGAAAATGGAATTCACTGATTGTATATGGATGCATCCTATTAACGTTTAGAACATAAAAGTTCATTTTACATGTATATAGTATATAATCATTTATATGTAAAAAATCATTTCATTACTAGTGTCACAAATCATAGGAAATCCAACTAAAAATCACATTCATTAACTTAGCAAATCTTTAATTATGCCCATATATCAAGACACCATAAACCTGCCCCTAGAGAATCACGAGGGTATCAAATTTTAAGGCGTGAATCACATGGTCAAAGATATTCACATGACCAAAGTTTATTTCACATGGCCCAAAACCATCACAAGACTAAAGACAATTTCACTTGGCCAACGAATAATCACCCTATTGACATGCCAACAAAATCCTAGTTCATGTCTAGGCTAATATATAGGCTAAAATAAAAAACAAATTTCAAGAACCCTTTTCATTTTATATCAAACAGTTATAAAAGTAACATATTTTCAATAATCATTTCATAAAATCATTTCAATTTATATAATAATTTCTCAAAGCATAATTTATTTCATAAAATAATTTATTTTATAACACAAGATATAATTAATATTATAATCAAATTAAATACGTATTTGGTCATTACTATAAAAGTTTGCATAAACCTAATTAGTCTTTTCTCGCGTCTGCTGATCCTTTTTCTTTATCCAACATGAGTGCTAACTTCATAGGCGTGTCTAATAGAATATACATAATTAAAGATCAGGCATCCGTGAAAAATAATAACCTTTTTAAAAATTAAAAGTTTGACTCTCTTTAAAGTTAACACGACATCTCTCACATCAATTTTTGGTCTTAAGGCTTAGGTCAATTAAAGATCTAAGTCTAATATTCACCATAATATGTTATATTTTATATCAAGACATGTCTAACTTTCAAAATAAATTCATAGTCTTAATTATTCTCTGTACAACTTATTTTTTTTTGTCTCAAATCTCTTTCTAATCCGGTTAATATATTAAAATTGTATGATTGGCATTGCCTTAATTTTGGGTCCCAAAATAACCTAATTAATAATTTTAATCTCGCTTAATTTTAATTTTACTCTCAATTTAAGAATTAAATCTTTTCTGTTAGTCATTGGACCTCCCAACCAGTTTCAATTTAACTCAAACCATTCTTTTATTCTTACCTCCGGATGGTTGGGTTAAGATTCTTCAAGGTCCTTAAGGTTTTAAATGTCCAAATTGGTCTAATACATGATCAAAATTTCACTTTAATTCACCCTATCTCCCAATCACCTTTCAATACCAAGCCCAAGCACACCATTTTTTACATTTAACCACTTTATTAAATTTCCATGTATATACTTTTCTTTATCTCTAATTTAGCAAGGGTTTCGGTAATTATCAACCCAAATCGTCCATTTTAAACTCTTATGTGTTTCGGTTACCACCAAAATCTCATATTCATAATTTTTTTCTTCCCATTTTATACTACTTAATCAATTTGTTATCTCAATTAACTTACTACTCAACTCAAAGTCCCAATTCTTCTTCAATGGTGTCTTGGCTACTTTATAATAATAATAATAATCAACAAACACAATTATAATACTCAGTTATGAACTCCTTGGATTAAAATGGGAGGTTAAGATAAAGAAAATAAGAACACAAATAGAAAAAAAGAACGGGGAAAGAGAGTATAACACTCTTGGATACAAAAAAAAAAGACTTTTACCATGGACTCCATGATTTTTAGTCCTCAACTTCATCTTCATCACCATATCATAATTTTTTTTAAACTTATTTTCTTACTTAAATAACTCCATTTTATCAAATCCAACACAATATAGACCAAAATAAACTCCAGGTGAGCAAGAGAATATCAAGAGATTTAATTAATTTACCCACCTTATTTGGAACCCAAAGTTGGTAGAAACACCATTGTCATTTTCTCTCTCCTCTTGTTAATTTCCTTTTTCTTTTTGTTGATTCTTGACTTGATTCTGTCCCTACATTACTTTTCTCTGATAAATTCACTCATTCCTTATGATAAATGGAACAACAAACAAATGGAGGAGATTTGGGTGAGGGAGTTTCGAGTTGAAAGTGTTTAAAGGAAGAAGATGGTGAATAGTTGGAAGTGTGTAGAAGATGGCATTTCTCTCCCATTTATACCAAGATTTGACTTTAAGCTTTGATTAATTATCTATAATCTACACCCCCATTGAATTATATGGCTGGCCATCAAAATTAAAAAGGCTAAAACTAATTATTAAAAAATTTAATTAATGTTTCTTAAAACAAATATCTCGTAACCACACCCTATATTTTTGTTTTTTCAATTTCAAACTCTAAATAATTTAATCTCTTACAATTACATGTACAAAAATTCACAAAATAATTCATTTAATGCATTGATATTTTTGATTTTGTGATTGGAGCACCACAGTAAAAATCGTATTTTTTGGTATTTTTATAGAACCGCACCTTAAAATTTATTTCTTTGATTTTTTGCTCTAAATATTAAAGTTTTGACACAGAATTATACCAACAAGTTTGTCTCAATATTCTCTATATTCTAGTGCCTTCCGTCCATATTTCATTGACAGTGCAAAAATTGCATATTTTATAGTCAAACATCGTTTTTCTTAGTTTTCAAAAAAAATTTAATATCACATGTTCATAGCTAATCTTTTCACTTATTTTTAGTTTGAATTTACACTCTAGTCATATCGGCTCTATTTCAATCACAAACACGCTTGGTTTTTTGTTGATCCAGCATATCCGGTTGTGAAATGTGCTTATCTGTCGTGGCCTAAACTAACGGAAGTGACAATGTGTGTTTAATAAAAGAGTTAAGAAGGTTGGGTTAGTTAAAAAAAGGTTAACACCAAAGATTTAAGTGGGTATTTGAAAAAAATAAGGAGGGGCCTAATAGAGTATTTGCCATGAGTATAAAATGACTATCTTCCATTCTTCTTTTTCCATTTTTTAGAACCCTAGCTATCCTCTCACTCTCCCACACACAAATCCTCCCTTCTTCCACTTTCATCATCATCATCATCATCATCTTCTTCTTCTTCTTCCTCTCTCTAAAGCCTTTAAAACAACCATAAAAACTTAAGATTTGAAGAGGTTAAGGTTTCACTGTGTCAAGGTTTGTACATATAAGCATATTTATTCCTTTATGTATTTTATTTGCATTTCAATGATGCTTGATATTGAATAATAATTGAAAATATAGCTTATATGTGTTTTATGATTTTGCTAAAATTCGTTTGGAACAGTCCTTATATATTTGGTCATATCTTTTGTTCAAATAGCTTAAATGAGTTTGATGTCATAAAAATATATGGTTGAAGAAATGTTATAACTTTGATCATATGAATATGTATATGATGAGTTATACAGACAATAAGGAATAAAAGATGAAAGCCCATTTCTCTAATCTAAGACTAGTTATAAGTTCGATGACGTATCATTAAGGGGGTTACGATACCGTAAATTATATCATATAAAATTATCATTTTGAGGACAAGGTGGCTTAAGCTCAGGTGAGAGTATCATTGATCCTATATGCTAGCAATAATTATTTATACTCAATCAGAGTGACTTAAGCTCAGGTGACTTCTATTTCACAACACATATCCAAATAGTTCGGATTTAAAATTTTGGGCTATAAAATATAAAATATAAAAAAAGAATATGGAAAACCAATTATTAGATAAATGAAATAAGGAAATGGAAATTTGGTATTATATGTCATGAATGTGAATATATGGATTTACCTTTGTAAATTATGGCATGCATATGTGTTAAACTTGTAAATCAAGTATGTAATATCTCATATTGATATATGATGAATTGTTTTTTAATATTTCTATGAAAATGATTGTAACATATGGATTATTTTTTATGATCATTTATATGCAAAACAAAATAATAAGAATAAAGAAAATCAGTTAAATGGAAATATTGAAAATGAATATGGTTTGTATCATATGGATATATATACTTAGGAGTATTCTCAGGTAGGTTTGGTTGATGTGTTCTTATTTCTTATAGTTTTTGTTAATCTTTTTCATATTTAATAACATTTTTTTTATCATATTTAGTTGCTTACTTGTTTTAATTTTGTGATTACAGGAAGAAGAGTTGAAGAGCAGGAAAGAGACTAAGGCCCTAATGTACGTGAAAGAATTCCTCACACACGTGAGGAGTAGAGGAAGCTAACTAAGCCTTACGCAAGTGACACCCTATCACGCGCATGAGGAGTGTCTCTAGCCCTGAGAATTTTCTCCTTTCTCTCTATTGTTGCCGTAAGGTTTTGATCACTAGTGCGAAGTTCCTGAAGCCTAGTCTCCTGTCACAGGAGTGCCAATTTAATTGTGAGTGCATCACTGCTTTATTTGCATGCCGCTCATATGAGGAATCATCACGATCATGTTGAGTGTTTTGATGAAGAGCCTGTCATGCACGTGATGCCCATCTTATTACTATAGAATTTCAGTTGCACTCAAACTCCTATTGTGAGTGTTGGACAATGAACCAAAAAGGGGGTTGAATTGGTTAACAAATAAAAAATTACTTAATTGAAAGTGCAGAATAAATAATATAGAGTAAGGAAGGAGAGATATCACACACAAGATTTATAGAGGTTTGGGTATTAACAGACCCTACTCCTTTCCCCAATCTCGATTGGGTGTTTCACTAACACACTAAGTGTTACAATGGATTTTTCAAGCTCACTTCCAACTATGGTGTTTCTCTCAATGGCTAACACCTAACTCAGAAATTTCCTTGTGTTTTTCAATGGCTCACACAAAAACCAATTTCTTATGTTTTATGGCTCACACAATAAACCCTTACAAGTGTTTCACTCTTAACCTAATATACCCAAACTCACTTTTGAGTAATTGATTACAATGAAAACACTCACCAACCTATCATGCTCAGAAGTTATGAGCAATTAGGTTTTTCACAAGAAATAGAGGTTTGTTGAGAAATAATTAATGCACAAGGCTACTACAAGATTCAAGATGTAAAGTAATTTTTGTTCTTCTTGTTGGGATTCATAAATGACTTGCATTTATACTCATTTTATGAATTATAGCCGTTTGGGTGCATTTAATGTGAAAATAGCCGTTAAACCAACTCTTAATTCGCACCTGACATGTTTCTTTGTCCTAGTTCACAGGCGTGACTATATGAGTCACGGTTGTGAATGTTCTTTCAAGTTATGGTCCAAATGGTGACTTTGGCCCTGAAGCTCTCTGGAAGAATTTGACATGTTTGATCACAAGCGTGACTATTTTCATAAGCATGACTTGTTTGATCATTCACAGTTGGTTTGATCCTTCATGGCCGTGAACTTTGAATGGTGGAGAGTTGGTGCTCAGCTATATTCATGGGCATGACATTAGTAGTCACGAGCGTAACTTTGCTCTTTCTTAGATTTTTATCTTTAAAAGTTGTCTTTCAGTCTTGCTTCATGTTCTAATCAAAGTATATCTTGTTTAACACACTTAGAACACAAACATTGTTAAATACATTATTGCTATTTTATTTGCTATCATCAAAATGATGGAAATACCCTTCAAGGTTCAACAATCTCCCCCTTTTTAATGGTGACAAATAATCTAGCAATATGTGCTTTTGAGAAGTCTCCCCCTCAAAAGGTGCTTAAGATAAAATAATAAAGTGAAAGATTTGAAATAAATATAGCAAAGGTATTTGCAAACTAATAAGGTATATGCAAGGTATATCTTAAGTATATCTCATCAAATATGTATAACCAAGTGTATTCAAAGTATATGTGAGATATATGTTAAGTATATCTTATGCATTAAATAAAATGAGTTCAAATAAGTTCAAGTTGTAAGGTATATGTGAGGTTGATGTGAGGTATATCTTATGCATATTATCAATTAAAATAAAGTTTGCATATTTCATACCACACATTTCATATTGCATAATCATATTCATGTATAGATCATATATATGCTAGTTTCTCCCCCTTTTTTCATCAGTAAAAAGTTGAAATATCAATAAGATGATTGTATTAAAATTTAAAGGAGAAGGAATACATTGAAATTAAAATGCATAAAGATAAAGTCCTATAACAGCAAAAGTAAAACTACTATAAGAAAACTAGGACTCTAGGTAGGCTTTAAGCTTGACAAATCATTCCTAAGGCATGCTACCTCTACCTCAAGGCTGTCCATATGAGACTCCATAAAGTCTTTGAGGTTTTCCAACCTTTCATTGATGGAAGCCTGCATCTGTCGAGACGAGGTGCTATAAGATTAGTAACCTGTTGTGCCAAAGTGGATGTGGAGAGGCTGATGACTGACCAACATCCTCAGCTACCGTCGGTGTCGACGTCTCATCACGAGCTCACTTCCGTTGCTGGACAACCTAGAGGCCAGTTTTAAAAGCGTTATAGTCATTGTCCTCTCAATCAATTTCACCAGCTGGAGTGGTAAAACGGTAGTAGACATTCCCTTCATAAATTATACGGACATCTGTTCCCATTGTTATAAAGGACTCAACATCGAGTCACTCTTATGGATGTGTTGGAATGAGAGTGTAGATGTGTTCATCTAGTTTCAAGTAACTTAGCTCAATGGCAAGGTGAGTCACATAGCCCCTAATCAAAATATCTCTTGATGACTTCGTTGTGATGGAAAGGAGGTGATTTGTGAACCATCGTGATAGGGTTACAGACAATCCTCTTCATTACATTTCCAACAAAAAGTGTTCCAATTTTCTGATAGCCCCATTGCTATCTCCTCGAGCAAATATACTATAGGTGAGAAACCTATGTATATACTTATGCACAGGAGATTAAAGATAGGTGCTCTTTGTTTGTTTCACATCCCAGTTTCATTCCGAGCCAAAATGTGTCAAAACTAGAGGAGCATAGAATTTGACTTCACTCTTGTTGAGGATGCCATCTAAAAGGAGCTTACAAATGGTGCCAAATTCCACTGCAGTGAGAGTGCTAGCATGCTTGCATAGCCAGAATTTGAAGGTTCTAGTGGGTGAGACCTACAACATGCTAAGGAACTCGAGAGTGGATTCCCTTAGTGTTAGATGATGCATGTCCATGAACTCTTTGAGGTGACATGCCTATAACTATTCAATCATGCTCATTTCAAGACCAAATGTATTGATACAAGTCCACTTAAAGGATTGAGATGAGAGTAGAGGTCGTTTCTTGAGAACATCATAGTGTGGATGGCAATGGTCCAGAATGACGTTGAGTAGGTAATCGATATAGCATTTTGGAGCATGTGATTTCTTCCTAGTGCCTTTGGAAGAACCAGATTCCATTTTGATAGCTTTGAATAAAGGAAGAGAAGAAATTTCCAAAATAATGGTTGAAACCTTTGAGAAACTTGTGATTCTTTGAAGAAAAAAGGTTTTGAGAGGATTTTATAGAGGGAAAAGTAAGTGAGGAGATTGGAATTACTGAGAAATATTGAATGAGAGTGTTAAATGAGAGAATTTGTAGAGACAGAAATGAGAAAAGACAGAAAATTTCATTTTATAGTTGATAGCTTCACGACCGTGAATACCCAGTCAAAGGTGTGAATCATTGGGGTCACGGTTTGCTGAAGGGGCACTCTGGCTGTGAAAAAAAAAAGATAAAACGAGTCACGATCATGATATTAAAGTCTCACAGGCATGAAGAAGGTTTTTCACAAGTGTGACAAATATTGTCACGGGCATGAATTTTAGTTTTCACTACTTCTACCCATGAAGCAAGTCATGAAACAAAGCGTGAACAGTTCTGGAATTCCTATCTATCTTTGTTCACAGCCATGAATATATGTCACGGGCGTGAAGACAGCTTTTCACGAGTGTGACAAAATTTGTCACAGATGTGAAACTTAGTTTTCACTATTTCTACTCGTGAAGCACATTGTGAAACAAAACGTGAAAGCTACTAAAACTTTTTTGCTATTAAGTTCACAACTGTGAATATATGTAATGGGCATGAACCACCTCAAATCTTTAAAAAATAAAACTAAGTCTAAAACAAGACTAGAAGATTTTTAAAAAGTTTCTATGCCTTAAAACACATATTTCTATCATGTTAACCACTTCATACCATAAAATCAATCATGTAAAATGCATCATATGAAGGAATTAACATTCAAGGTTCACACAACATACAATTGGAAAAAAAAAATTTATTAAGATAATATTGATCCATCAAGCATATCAAGCTCTCTTCTTATATATAAAAAAAAAAACTTTCTTCATTAAGAGGTTTGGTAAAAATGTCTGCCAATTGATTATTTGTTTCAATGAATTCTAACACAACATCTCCATATTGAACATGATCTCTAAAAAAATGATGTCTAATGTTAACATTCTTAGTTCTAGGTGTTGAATGGAATTCCTATATAGGTTGATGGCACTATTATTATCACATTTGATGGGTATATGGTCCAAAGCATGACCATAATCCTTAAGTTGTTGTGTTATCCATAGGATTTGAGTGCAACAATACCCTGCAGCCATATATTCCGCTTCAGCGGTAGATAAGGCAACTGAAACTTGTTTCTTGCTAAACTAAGAAACTAGACATTCACCAATAAAGTGACAAGTGCCTGAGGTACTCTTTCTATCCAAAAGACTACCGGCATAATCTGCATTCGAATATCCTATGATATGGAAAGATGAATTTCTAGGATACCATAAGCCTAGATACAATATGCCATTTAAGTATTTTTAAATGCTTTTTATAACATTCAAATGTGATTCTTTAGGACATGATTGAAATCTAGCACATAGGCATACACTATACATTATATTTGGCCTAGAGGAAGTAAGGTATAAAAGTGATCCGATCATACCTCTATAGAGTTTTTCCTTTATGCTCTTCCCTTTTTCATCTTTGTCCAATTTTGTTGTTATGCTCATAAGAGTCTTAGCTTATTTGCATCATTCCATTCCAAATTTCTTGATTAACTCTTTGGTGTACTTGGATTGCTTGATGAATATGCTCTCATTTCTTTACTTGATTTGTGGATCAAGAAAGAACTTAAGTTCGCCCATCATGCTCATTCAAAATTCCCTAGTCATACACTTAGCAAATTCTTGGCAAAATAATTTATTAGTAGACCCAAATATGATATCATCAACATAAATTTGAACAATTAAAAGTCATGCTTATGTTTTTTAATAAACAAGGTTGTACCAACATGTCATTTTGAAAAATTATTTTCTAAAATAAAAGAACTTAGTCTTTCATACCAAGCTCTTA
Organism: Triadica sebifera; assembly: GCA_023653625.1. Classification (NCBI taxonomy): domain Eukaryota; kingdom Viridiplantae; phylum Streptophyta; class Magnoliopsida; order Malpighiales; family Euphorbiaceae; genus Triadica; species Triadica sebifera. The sequence goes on along the minus strand of CM042898.1, from coordinate 7,745,087 downwards.
GAGCTTGTTTTAATCTATACAAGGCTTTTGAAAGTTTAAAAATATGATTAGGCAAGTTATGAATTTCAAAACCTGGAGGTTGTTCTACATATACTTCCTCTTCTATAAAACCATTTAAGAATGCACTTTTGACATCCATTTGAAAAGTTTAAAATTCATATGGCATGCAAATGCAAAAAGTATTCTTATGGCTTCTAATCTAACTACCGAAGCATAGGTTTCATCATAGTCTATACCTTCTTCTTGGTTATAACCTTTGGCAACTAACCTAGCTTTATTCCTAGTTATTGAACCTTGTTCATCTAACTTATTTCTAAACACCCATTTACTACCAATGATTTGATGATCTTTGGGTCTAGGAACTAAGGTCCATACCTTACTTCTCTCAAATTGGTTGAGTTCCTCTTACATAGCAATCACCCAACTTTCATCATTAAGAGCCTCATCAATATTTTTAGGCTCAATTTGAGAGACAAAAGCAAGTTTAGAATTAATGAGTTTGAGATCAAATCTAGTACTTACACCCTTAGTGGGATCACCGATGATTTGTTCCCTGGGGTGATTCTTTATCATTTTCCATTCCTTTAGAAGCTCTTGGTTGTCTTGCTCTTGAGCTTGAGGTAGAGAGATATCTTTTTGTTGTTTCACTTGATCATCATCATCAGTCTCATGATCAAGATCAAGCTTATCCATCGTACCTACAATATCATCAAGAGTAGTACCTTTCACAAGATCAAGTGTACTAGATTCATCAAAAATAACATGCATAGACTCTTCAAAGCTAAAGACCTTTTATTAAAGAATCTATAAGCTTTGCTAGTAGTAGAGTATCCTAAAAAGATACCTTCATCGAATTTAGAGGCAAAATTCCCAAGGTTGTCCTTGGGTTTAATATAAAACACTTGCATCCAAATACTCTAAATAAGATATCATAGGTTTTCTTCCATTCTATAGCTCAAAAGAAGTTTTGTTTAAGAGTTGTCTTTTGAAAACTCCATTTGAAATATAACATGCAGTATTAGTGGCTTCAGCCCAAAAGTAGGTTAGTAAACCATACTCATTGAGTATTGTTCAAGCCATTTCAATTAAAGTTCAATTTTCCTTTCTAATACCCCATTTTGTTGAGGTGTCTTAGGAGTTGAAAAATCGTGTGAAATACCATATTCCAAATAAAAGTTTTCAAAATTTTCATTTCCAAATTCTTTGCTACGATCGCTTCTTATTTTTGAAAGAAAATAGCCTTTTTCATTTTGAACTCTTTTAGTAAAATTTTTGAATGATTCAAAAACATCACACTTTTGAGCTAAGAAAATTACCCAAGTGAATCTAAAGTAATCATCAACAATGACAAAAGCATAGTGTTTACCCCCTAAACTAACAACTCTAGTAGGTCCAAAAAGATTTAAATGCAAAAGTTGTAGAGGTTTAAAGGTACTTACAATATTTTTGGATTTGAAGGATGACTTATGGTATTTTCCTCTTTAGCAAGGTTCACATGTCTTATCTTTTTCAAATTTGACTTTGGAAATCTACTCACTAGCTCTCCTTTGCTAAGGCTTTGAATTAATTTCATGCTTGCATGACCAAACCGTCTATGTCATAGTCAAGATTCATCACTAATAGTCATAAGACACTTATGTAAGTATTGACATCTTATAGTCATAAGACACTTATCTATTATGTAAGTATTGACATCTCTATCGCTTTTGAATATCTCTTGGCCACTTAAAGAGGTTACAAGACATTCATTTGAGGTAAAGATAACTTGGTTTCTCTTATCACATAATTGACTTACACTTAACAAATTATGTTTCAAAACATCAACAAGCATAACATCTTCAATAAAAGTTGTATTATTAATACCAATAGAGCCAATGCCAATTACATTACCCTTAGCATTGTTACCAAAGGTAACCTTGCTACCATCAATTGTTTTGATGTGATTGAAAAGTTCTTTGTTTCCGGTCATATGTCTTGAGCATCCACTATCCATAAGCCAAACATTTTCCTTTATAATGGACCTGAGGTATACCTATAAAACCACAATTCATGTTTGGTTTTTAGGTCCCCAAACGAACTTGGATCCTTGGGGGTTTGCACTTGAAGGTTCCCAATGAGCCTTCCTTATCCAACAATTCTTGTTGATATGACCAAATTTCATGTAATAATTGCATTATTTAGCTCTATATATGTTTTTCGATTTTGACATGCTTTTAGGCCTTAACATTCTTTTAGAAGGAGTTTGTGTGCAATGACATACACATGCATGATGAATAAGTGCTTTTCTAGATGTATACCTTTTATACATAAAAACATGATTGATCGTTTGAGGTTTCCCTCTTAAGCCAAATGACCCTCGACTATTCTTCTTTTGGATAGAGGGTTTTGTGTGAGTTATGCTCTTAACCCTTGGGACTATTATAGGCATATGGAGGTTTGTGGTTCACTAGACTTAACAAATATAGTCTTATGAGATGAAGATGATGTTTCATTAAAGCCTAGATCATGTCTTATAAAAGGTGGTCTTTGAGAGACTATGAGAGTATCTAAATTCTCTTTCCCTTTATGAAACCTTGAAATTGAGTTTCTAAGTTCCTCAACTTCATTTTTCAAAATATTGTTTTCTTTAAGCAAAGATTTAGTTGAAGGTCTAGAGGAATACTCATCTAAAGATTTTTGAAGAGTTTCATTAGAAGTCTTAAAATCAGAATTCTCTTTTTGTAAAACTTCTATTTTGTTTTTCAAATCTAAAATATTATTTTTATAAGTTTTAAGTCTACTTCTATATTTTTCCAATTCTAGGTTCAACACTTCTAATAAACTTTTCTCATCATCATCATCTTCACTATCACTATTATTATCACTACTATTATCATTAATAGAGTATGAGTAAAAAGGACCTTCCTCTTCCGTTAAGTGATCCTTTAAAGCCATGAAGCATAGGTTGACCTCTTCACGTTCATTATCATCTTTTTTGCTTGAAGAGCTTTCATCATCCCATGTGGCTTTGTGACCTTTCTTCCCATCATATTTTTGAAATATTTTCTTGTGTTTCTTGAGCTTTGGATATTTTAGTTTGATATGTCATTTCTTCCCGCATTCATAACACTTCACCTCCTCTTTATTTCTTTGAGAGTCATTTGAGGAGTGTTTAAAGGTTCTTTGTTTGGAGTTTTGAGAATTGTCAAATCTCTTTTCATTTATTCTTTTTATTCTTCTTGAGAGCACGACAATGTCCTCATTTACATCATCACTCTTCTTTTCATCATCTTCAATTACCTCTTGAGATTTTGAAGTAGAGGCTTTGAGTGCTAGAGGCTTTCTCTTTTATGGTTCGATTTCAAGTTTTCTATCTCTTTTTACCACCATCTCGTGCGTTAGAAATTTGCTAATAAGCACATCGGTAGGTATGATGCTCATGTCTTTATTGACCTCTTCTATACCTGCAACTCTTGAACTACAGTCTTTGCGATGAAGGCTTCTTAAAATTTTTTTGTTCACATCTTTCAAACTCAAGTGCTTCCCAAACTTTCTCATTCCATTAATGATGGCTAGAAAATTATTCATCATGTCGGTGATGGATTCATTGGATTTCATTTTGAAGAGTTCATATTCCGAAGTAAGAAGTTGAATCTTCTTGGATTTTACTTGCTTGGTTTGTAACGACTGGATCTACTGGAATCCGGGTCCTGGCCCATATGGTACAATTAGTAGTCTCTTACGGAGGCTAAAGGGAGGTTGGGGTTTCGAATCCCAGCTCCAACAACCTACTGTGGCAAACACCTTGAGTGCGATTCCAGTGATGGGTTGGAGGTATTGGGCCATGGACCCCGGCAGCCCGTTGGTCTCAGTGAGACGGCGGGTGGACTACTGTGGCAATGGGCCGGGACCCGGATTCCAGTAGATCCAGTCGTTACATGGTTCCTTAATGATAATTCTATAATGTTTTTCACATGCTACATGCAGTAGGACAATGTTGGATTATGCCACATTCTTCAAAAGATAAAGAGCTTGCTAGTATTGTCATTGCTTTTTTATTTTTGAAATTAGCTCTTCGTTGAAGCTCTGTCCAATCATCTCTTGAAAGAATTCCTTCTTCACCATTAACTCCTCTCTTGGTTGGTGGTGTCCATTCTTTCCTAAATTTATCCCAAACTTCAATTCCTTCACTATCGAGATATGTCTCCATCCGGAATTTCTAATGAGCGTAGTTCACTCCATCAAAGTAAGGCTTGAGACTTTGAAATCCTTTATTGGCCATTTCTTGATCTTTGCTAGTGCTTATTAGACTTTATTGCTAGACAAGCTCTGATACCAATTGTCTCCTAGATAATGAACCAAGAAGGGGGTTGAATTGGTTAGCAAATAAAAAATTGCTTAATTGAAAGTGAGGAATAAATAATATAGAGTAAGAAAAGAGAGATATCACACACAAGATTTATAGAGGTTCGGGTATTAGCAAACCTTACTCCTCTCGCCAATCTCGATTGGGTGTTTCACTAACACACTAAGAGTTACAATGGAGTTTTTCAAGCTTACTCCCAACTATGGTGTTTATCTCAATGGCTAACACCTAACCCTGAAATTCCTTTGTGTTTTTGAATGGTTCACACAAAAACCAATTCCTTATGTTTTATGGCTCACACAATAAACCCTTACAAGTGTTTCACTCTTAACCTAATATACCCAAACTCACTTTTGAGTAATTGATTACAATGAAAACACTCACCAACCTATAATGCTCAGACGTTATGAGCGATTAGGTTTTTCACAAGAAATAGAGGTTTGTTGAGAAATAATTAATGCACAAGGCTATAACAAGATTCAAGATAGAAAGTAACTGTTGTTATTCTTGTTGGGATTCATAAATGACTTGCATTTATACTCCCTTTATGAATTATAGCTGTTTGGATGCATTTAATGTAAAAATAGTCATTGAACCAACTCTTAATTTGTGCCTGACATGTTTCTTTGTCCTAGTTCATGGGTGTGACTATATGTGTCACGATCATGAATATTCTTCCAAGCCACGGTCCAAGAGGTGACTCTAGCTTTGAAGCTCTCTGGAAGAATTTGACATGTTTGGTCACGGGCGTGACTATTTTCATGAGCATGACTTGTTTGATCATTCACGGTTTGTTTGATCCTTCATGGCAGTGAACTTTGAATGGTGGAGAGTTGGTACTTAGCTATATTTAGGGGTGTGACATTAGTAGTCACGGGCGTGACTTTGCTATTTCCTAGATTTTTATCTTCAAAAGTTATGTTTCAGTCTTGCTTCATATTCTAATCAAAGTATATTCTGTTTAATACACTTAGAACACAAACATTGTTAAATACATTATTACTATTTTATTTGTTATCATCAAAATGACAAAAATACCCTTCAAGGTTCGACAGTGATCAAGTGGGAACCAGATTTTGGAGATCAATGCTAATATAAAGATCAAATTTATGGAAAATTATCTTTTAAATTAGGGAAATATTGTATTTTTAATAGTTAGAATGCGATTAGAACTTTAGAAGTTATAAAAGAAAGTTTCATTTTGTAAAAAGGGAAAGTTTAATTGTGCATCAACTGTCAGAGGACAAATTAGTTCTTCTATTTCTTCATTGTTGTAACATGTTTAGTATAACATTTGATATTAACATGACCATTGTAATATCAATGTTAGGCTAATTTTCTATTAAGTATTTAGTAAGCTTACTGAATTTGTATGACTTTCTCCTTTATTATTTATGAAGTATGATTTCTTTTCTAATTTCAATTGTGCCTATTTAATTTTATATTGAATAATTCATTGGCCACCTTTTATTTAATTTGGAGTGAAAATATTATGGTTATATTATTAGAAATAACATATTTAATTTAGTAAAAAATTTGGATTAGGCATTAGTTACACCATTGGTTTGGGTAATTGGTGAGAAAAGGCAAGAGCCTTTGAAAACTTACTTCATGGGGCTGAATTGAAAAAGAGAAAAAGATTGCAAATTGGGGAGGTGAACTAAATACTTGCTTAGTCTCATTTAAACTTAATTCATTAGATTCACTTATTAGTTTAATTAGTTAGTATTTAATTACATTACTTCAATCAATTCATCAACTTTGGTTAGAATGTTTAGGATTTAATTTTCTTGTTCATTGGTACACTAGTCTTCATTAAGAATCTAAGACAATAAGTTACCTGAGATTGATCTCAGGAGTGACTTGCTAGGATTATAACTGGCTTATGCACTTGTGAGTACACTTTGAGATACATCAAGTTTTTGGCACCATTACTAGAAAATAATTGATTAAATTCATAGTTAACTAGTTTACCAATGTGTTTTTAATTGTTTTATTTGTTTAAATATATTTTATTTTAATTTAGCATTATAGTAATAATGAGTTGGTACAGTGATAATGATTTGGTTTCTCAAATAGCTAAACTCGCAAATTGAGTTGGGATTTTGGCCATCAATAGGGATGGGCCAACAATTGAGGTAAAAGGTAATTGTGGTCTCTATGGATATGGAACTAATGGTTGCTTTTCAATGGATCATTTTTTAGGGAACAAAGTGGAGCTATCTTATAATATGGAAACCATCCATCCATGGTATCAGAACAATTAGCACTTCATTCCTTATAACTCTAGTTGGGGGAAAATCCCATATCAAATTATCCAAAATCAAAACCATTATCCATATCAGCAAATAGAACCTCAATTCTAGAAAACTCTTTCTTACCCAAACTGATACTAATCAAGATTTCTTAATATGCACAAAAAGCCTTCTTTAGAAAAAAAAACTTTTCAGAGTTTCATGACAACTACAAAAAAGAAAACAAAAATAACAAACAAAAGAGTGGAAGCTATTGAAACAACTTTGTGAATAATGGAAATCTAGATTAGGCAGATAGCTAAAACTGTGAATGAAAACAAGAAGAAACAACTTCTAAAGCAATATGAGCAAGTTAAAACAATCTTGATACTACGGAGCAGTAAGGTGTATGATAACAATATTGCTTTGAGTGCTAAATTGGGTAATTATTCTATTTTAGGTGAAACTCTAGAGCTAGATGAACAAAGAAGAATTTAGAAAGGAAGATACAAGTAAGAAGTCAGAAAGGAGAAGAGAATAGCATACAAGAGAATGAAAAGGAACCTTTTCCAAAACCTGTGCTGCATAAAGCAAATGGACCTTACAAACTGCCTATTCCTTTTTCCCAATAGACTAAATGAGAGAAAAAAGGATAAGGAATTTTTAGAAATTTTTAATATATTTTCTAAAATGGAAATTAATCTCTCTTTATTGGATGTTATTAGGAATATTCATTTTTATGCCAATTCGTTAAGGAACTAACTTATACAAAAAAGAGGTATGGAACTAATGAGAAAATAATGGTGTCAGATACAACAAGTGCAGTCCTTTAGTAGGAACTTTTACAGAAAATGAAAAATCATAGGAGCTTCATTATAGATATCACTGTGGAAAATAAGAAGGTAGCCAAAGTGATGTTATACTTGGGAATTACCATCAATTTAATGTCATATTTTGTATATGCACAACTAGGCTTAGGTGAGCTTAAGCCTACCTCTATATGCCTTTAACTTGCTAATAGGTCAATGAAATATCCCAGAGGTAAAGTAGAGGATCTCCTAATACAAATTAGTAAGTTGATTATACCGTTGAGAGAAAAAAAGTATACCATTCTTTTTGGTAGGCCATTCATGGCAACCGCTAAAACATTATATATGTTGACAATGGTAAGCTCATAATGACTATTTTAGGGGAGGCTATGGAATTTAAAGTTTTTTATTCAATGACTTATCCCTCCAATGCTTTTCATGATAATGCTCCTATATTGATTGTTTGGACTTACTTGTTTATGACACATTTTTGTAGGAGTAAGAGGATAATGTGAAGTTAGCCTTAGCCTTAGATAAGTTGGATAAATATTTAAAGGAAGTATTAGGAAACCATGACAACCTTGACCTAATCGAATGAGTAGATGATAAGCTAAAGTTAAAACCCTTTACACCTAAAGTAAAGAAAAAGAGATCTTGAACCACTTTTTATGGAAATAAAAGAACTTCCCTCTACTTTGAAATATGCTTTCCTAGGAAAAGGGAACACTTATCCAATAATCATTGCATCTGATCATTCTTCTAGGGAAAAAGGAGTTGTTATTAAAGAATTGAGAATATTTCAAAAAGCAATAGGGTGGGGAATATCAAATATTGAGGGTATTAATCCTACCATGTGTATGCATAACATCATTTTAGAGGACAATGCCAAAACAATTAAGGACACCTAAAGGTGACTAAATCCTAAAATGCATGAAGTTGTTAAAAAAGGGGTGCAAAAGTTACTTGATGAGGGAATCATATATCCTATATCTGATAGTAAGTGGGTTAGTCCAATTCATGTAGTGCCTAAAAATTCTTACATGAGAAAGGAGAATTAGTGCCTACTAGGACTACTACAAAATAGAGAATGTGTATTGACTATAGGAAGCTTAATGCTGCAACCAAAAAGGACCATTTTTCTCTCCCTTTTGTTGATCAAATTTTATAACATTTCTGGACATGCTTTTTACTGTTTTCTTAATGGTCTTTTAGGTTATATCAAGTTCCAATTGCATCTGAGGAACAAGAGAATACTACTTTCACTTGTGCATTTGGCATATTTGCTTTTAGGAGAATGCCATTTTGTTTATGCAATGTCCCTGACATATTTTCAACGGTGTATGTTTTCTATTTTCTCTAAATGCTTGAGGAATGTATTGAGATATTCATGAATGATTTTTCAATTTTCGGTACTTCTTTTGATGCTTGTTTGAGAAATCTGTCACGTGTGCTTAAGAGATGCATTAAGAGTAACCCAACTCTTAGTTGGGAGAAGAGTCACTTCATGGTTAAGTAGGGGCTCATTTTGGGCCATGTAGTTTCTAACAATGGAATTGAAGTAGATAAGGAAATGGTGGACTTAATTGTTAAATTTCCACCACCTACCTCTATTAAAGGAATTATAAGTTTTCTTGGGTATGTTGGTTTTTATAGGCATTTCATTAAGGACTTTTCTAAAATTGCATGAACTTTAATAATTTTACTTGCTAAAGATGTGGATTCTATGTTTGACAATAATTTTCTTATTATCTTTAAGACATTAAAAGGGAAATTGACCACTGCACCAATCATAGTAGCACTTAATTGGTCTTTGCCTTTTGAAATTATGTGTGTAACGGCTGGGCCTCAGCCCTGAACTCGGGTTTAGCAACGACTGAGCCCACCCGCTGTCTCACTGAGACCAACGGGCTGCCGGGGTCTATGGCCCAATACCCCCAACCCATCACTGTACTAAGCCCTGAATTTGGGTTCAGCAATGACTTAATCACAGCAGGTTGTTGGAGGCAGGGATCAAACCCTTAACCTCCCTTTAGCCTCAATAAGAGACTACCAATTGTACCAATTGAGGGTTCAATCCCTGCTCCAACAACCTGCTGCGATTAAGTCATTGCTGAACCCAAGTTCAGGGCTTAGTACAGTGATGGGTTGGGGGTATTGGGCCATAGACCTCGACAGCCTGTTGGTCTCAGTGAGACGGTGGGTGGGCTCAGTTGTTGCTGAACCCGAGTTCAGGGCTGAGGCCCAGCCGTTATAATGTGTGATGCTAGTGACTATGCAATTGGGGTTGTACATAGGTAAAGTGTTAATTGAGCCTTACATGTCATATATTATGCTAGTAGAACCCTAGACAATGCTCCAGTAAATTATTCAACTACAAAAAAAGAACTTTTTCCTATATTATTTTCCTTCGACAAATTTAGATCATTTTTGTTGGGATCTAAAGTAATTGTTCATATGGACCGTGCAGTTTTGAGATACCTCTTAACCAAGCCAAATGCAAAACATAGACTTATTAGGTGAGTACTTTTATTGCAAGATTTTGACTTAGAAATGAATGATAAAAAGGGTATTGAGAACTTGGTAGTCAACCATTTATCTAGGTTAATTTTTGAGTTTGATGTATTAGCTTCAAGAAAGGCAATTGTTGAAACATTTTTTGATGAGCATTTGTTTATTATCACTCATACCCTATGGTATGTTGATATTTTTAACTATTTGGCATGTGGTATCTTGAGACCTGACATGACTTTTCAAAAAAAGAAAAGGTTCTTTTCAATTTACAAGCATTATTATTGGGAAGATCCATATCTTTTCAAGCACTATGCTAACCAAATCATTAGGAGATATATTCTAGAGGAGGATCAATAGAGTATTATTACCTTCTGTCATGAATTTCAAGTTTCGGGTCACTTTGATGGTAAAAAAACAACTCATAAGTTTCTTTAATCAGGTTTTTTCTAGCCCACATTGTTTAGAGATACCCATAATTTTTGTTTAAAATGTGATAAATGTGAAAGAAGTGGGAATATAGGTAAAAAGAATGAAATATCTCAAACTTACAATCTTATTGTGGAATTATTTGATGTTTGCAGTATAGACTTTATAACACAATTTCCTCCTTCTAATGCATTTGAATATATACTCATTGTTGTGGATTATGTATCTAAATGATTGAGACAATCCCTAATTGTACTAATGATGCTAGAATGAATGTCAAATTTGTGGAAGATAATATTTTTAGCAAGTTTGGCACTCTAAGGGTACTTATTAGTGATGGTGGGAGTCATTTATGCAACAAAGAATTTAGTGCACTTTTAAGGAATTATGGTGTTACTCATTGGGTAGCGACACCATCTCATCCTTAAACTTCAAACCAAGTGAAGGTAAGTAATAGACAAATTAAGTATATATTGGAGAAGTCAGTAAGGCCTTCATGTAAGGATTGGGTTCTAAAATTAAATGATGCCCTTTGGGTATACTGAACAACCTACAAGACCCCTATTGGTATGAGCCCTTATCAACTAGTGTATGGAAAAACATGTCACTTGCTTGTTGAGTTGGAACATAAGGCCTATTGGGTTACTAAGGCTTTAAATATGGATATAAGGTGGGTGAGGAAAGATTACTTTAGTTGCATGAATTAGAAGAGTAGAGAAATGAGGCATATGAGAATGCCAAGATTTATAAAGAAAGAACCAAACGACTTCATGAAAAATTTCTAACCTGTTAGCAGTTAATTTTGAGTCTGAAATTTTTATTGTTTAACTCTCATTTTAAACTTTTTCTAGGAAAACTAAAATTAAAATGGATTGGTCCTTTTGACTTGGTTCATGTTTTTCCTCATGGTGTTGTGGAGTTGATGAATACAAAGAATGAAGAAAAGTTTAAAGTAAATGTCATAAGGTAAAGCCTTATTATGAAAACATTTCATTGGTGAAAGAGAAGGTAACTAAGACCAACACCTAGAAAGAGAGTTAAAGGATATTAATGTCTCATTTGGACAATAATTATGGCACTTCTTGGGAGGCAACTCAAATTTAATTGTGTCACTCTTAGTTTTCATTTGGTTTTAATTCTCTTATTAACTTATAGTTGATTTCTAGTTATTTTTATTTACTAGCAGTTTTTTGACATAAGATTTTATGATTAAAGTGTGTTTGAATTTTGCAATAGTTGGGAAATAGAACAAATAGAATTGAATCATGAGAATTAGCATGCTCTAGGTACATCAGTTGTGTCATATGCATGAGGATGAATTGGCCTAAAAAGGGATGCCTTTGTTGCGGTCATGCTAAAAGTTTTTGCATTGGCAACTAAAGGTTTGAGAGTCACGCATGTGACACCCTTAGTAGCTAAATAAACATCACGCACGTGAAACTTTATCACGCACATGATGTTTAATTTTCACTGTTTCTTTATGTGATGTTGGAATTTTCTCATGTGTTTATTTAAAGCTTACATGTTACAATCCATTATGCCTAGGACCAAGAGAGTTGCCATTAAGAGTGCAAAAGAGAGCAGGGCGTGCGAGCAATCATCTAGCATGCCAGAGCTGTCACTTCCTTCTCAGTTTGTGTGTGCAAAAGGAAAGGGAAAGTGTGTTGTTGTTTATGTTGCACCACATAAACCATAAACCACTATGGACATCTCAGCATATTTTAAAGCTCCCTTTCCTATTTATATAGAGAAGAAAGGAAGATGTTATGTTTCTTTTTTGACCCAAGGGTTCAATGCATGTAGACTTCTAAATTATGATATTTTCATAAAACTAGAAAGTCTAGAAACCATTAAAGGTTTCCTTAGAAACCTTGGGTGCGTAAAATTCATGAACTTAAAATATCTTGGTTATAAACAACTTCTCCATGAATTTTATGCCACTATAGTCATAAAGAAATCTCTTCATAAGATCACTTTTAAACTATTTGGAGTACAATGCTCTGTTGATCTCCATGAATTTTATGCCACTAATAAGCAAAATATTTTTGGGTTTTATAAAACATCTGTTGTGAGATTGCCTGATGATTTTAGTTGTTCTGATGCATGGATATTTTTCATTGGAAAAGACATTTATAATACTAAGAATGCATCTAATGTGCAATTTTTGGATCCTGCTACTATTGTCATGCATAAATTTATGTGTTATGTTATATTTGGGTGTGTTGAGAGCAGTAAGGTTTCTGGCTCTGAATTATTTTTGCTGTGTTGCATGCATCAAAAAATTAGAGTGTCCACTTCGGCTTTTATTTTTCAAACCATGTTTCATGTTATCACTCATCATACTTATCTTTTAAGTTTGGGTCATATTGTTACTGCATTTGCTATTCATTTTTGTAAATTTGACCCTACTCGTACTAAACTAACCAAAGTGCTAAGTCTGGGTGATTTTGATAATGTTGCTTGTCAAAAGGCAAAACTGATTCACAATTTCATTGGCTTTTTTGAGTGGGTTCCTTGAGGAGGTGATGGGGGAGGTACACCAGATGCAAGGCCGTCTCAGCCACATTAAGATCAGTCAACTACTAGCACTAGTTCTATTAAATCTTTAGGATGACAAATGGTTCTCTCACTCTCAAGGCAATGTAAGATGCTAATAAGGTCATGTTTGATTAGTTGACCTCTAGTAATTTGGAACTTTTGGGAAAATGGGAAACAACTAACAAAGAATACATAAGCAATTAGTGGAGCAATATGACCACGTGGTGAATGTGAAAATAGAACAGGGCTATCAAACATTCAAACTCACTAAGTATTTCAAACTCCTCCACTTTTTGAGTTCCGACTACATTCTAGGGGAGTACTTTTTCCCTTGCACTTCTTTCCTTGTCACTCATATTGCATCATTAAGGACAATGCCTTTATTAAGAGTGTAGGGGTAGGAATTTTATTTTCAATGTAGGGTGTGTTTAAAATTAATATAGTTTTCTATAACCTAAATTTTCATTATTCTTGATCTTATTACTGTCTTTTCTCATGCAATAAGTTTACGACAAAATGCTAAATTTTGACATATGCTGGGATTACATGGTTTGATGTAAATTTTTAAATGTTAGTTTCATGCTTTTATTTTAAGGATAGTTCGATTTGATTACTATATTGCCTCATGTATATAGAAGTAGTAACCTCCTTGGGCTGTGCATTATTAAACATTGGTAACTAATTTATGAAGTCTTTAATCACACACACACACATTGTAGCACCCTCTTGATTAGCTAGGATAAATCTAATTAATTAAGTTGACACTATGAAAAACAGTTATGTGGAAAACCTGTGAATATTTAAAACTTTTCTTAGCATCATGGCCATGGTGACTTGTATAAAACATATAGTAAAAGAAATATTTGACTTAATATTTAAATTTCATTTCATCAATAAAATATATTAACCCTTGACTAGGGGTTTACAAAAATACATGTCCTTAACAAGGAATTACATGATTCTTCAACATTAACATGTATACAAGTAAACAAGCCCCTTACTATGACATGTACCCAAAATGCAAAAGTGCAACATGCCCTATCACTGACCCACGTAGGGTCTAATATAATGTCTCTGATGTCTAGACTGCTTCTTTTGTTCAACTTCTACTTATCTACAAGGCTCTGACCTGTGTGGGAAAAACACCCATATGCTAAGCTACTGAAAGCCTAGTGGTACATATAAGCATAGAAATTCACTGACAATTATACATTATATATATTTCTTGGCATCATCGCAAGACAATAAAATCATAATATCATATAGACTATATTACCTTATGGAAGTATAATTCATTGAACATATATAATGATAACTATACCATATAACATTTCACTATGTGCATAAACTTACTTGCATATTTATGCCATTGCATTCATTTCATATTATTGTATTCTTTACTTTAACATATTTGATATTATTGCCCAACAACTCTCAACACTGACTGTTTGGATAAGAGTTTTGGACAATGGTACTCTCTGAGCTTAAGCCACCCTACCATTATCTATAAACATGTGTAAATCCAGGCTCCTCAAGTCAATAGCACCAGTCCAGACTACCTATATTGACTAAGTAAACATATAACTTTTGCATGTAATATCATCTATAATAACGTGTGCCATTCCAAGCTCCTCAAGTCAATGACACTCATTCTCTTCAACATTCTCATCACAACATGTATTAAAATATGTTAAAGGATCATTCAATATACATAATCACTACACTTACCATTTTCTTATTCACCAACTATTTTTTTCAAGAATTTTTGCTTTCATATATATTTAATCATTTCTTACTTACCTTTTTCACCCATTAGGCATCATCATTTATTATCTCATAAATGCCTCTTTAGGCACATTTATTACATATACATTACAAACATAAACATTGCTTATTCAAGGCATACTTACATTTATAGCATTTCATACTCAAAATCCTATCTCATGGCATTAATTACCTCATTTGAACTTGGCATTTAGCATTTAAAGCATACAATTCAATCATCACGTAATTAACACCCAACGTGCCATAATTGGAATTTGAATGCTTATATTTACATACCTCTAATGGAGCCTCACAAAACTAAGCTTCTCTCAAGCTTGCTTATCCTTTTAGTGGATATTACCACCTCCCCTTTCAACACCTATCACATATAACCATTTATTTTCAATGCATATTGCACTAGAGATGTCCCCTCAACCATCTTAGTGTAGATGAGCAACCTCGAAGTTTCAAACCCTTTGGAACGCGCTTGCTCATCAAAAAGTTCTCTTGCATGGTAGACTATGGAATTAGCATCCATAGCCTCATGTTGCTTTTGCAACTCAACTGACATAGTAGCAAGCATAATGTAGCTTTCCATCTCACTATCATCGAGATGCTTTTGATATGTCTTCGGAACATCTTCAGAAGCATTAGCAATAAGGAAATTAGGGAGTGTCTCATCTAGGACGTATCCAATCTTTTCGAATTTGAGAACTATTCTCAAATTCCTTAGCCAATCCAAAAAATTAGGCCCAATCAACTTATTTGGCTCCATTAATGATTGCAAATTCACACTTGTTATGATGATGATTATAGCAATCTAGATGTAAAATAGAACATATTAGAATGTACATGAAAATGCATGTTTATTAGGTTTTTAATAAATTTTATTATGACTCTCACTATTTTATTTTGAATCCATAGCCCTCACGATGAACCTGAGAGAACCTATATGGAAGTTCTCCTAGTGGGTTGATATCCAACTAGCTAAGAATAACCTTGAGGCAATTCAACAAGCCATCATTAGTTTGGTTGGTAGGTATCTAATCCATACCAATTGCATCATTCATGCAACTATCGAATCTTGTGCTATCAACTAATTGATGTGTGCAAATATATTGGGTTATCAACTCTTGATATGTGTACATCTCATATACACTAACCCAACTTTGCCTCCAATACATATTAACCTTAGCGCAAATCCAACAAGCTAATGATATCAGTTAAGTCCAATCCATAAATCATTAAATCTAATTTTAATGGTTTGAACATATTCTTACAGAGCGAACTTGAGGCAACTCAACAACCCTAACTCTAGAAGAACTCTGGTTCTCTCCATATTAATGGAAGGCGTAAGACTTAATTGTTTATTTTGTAAGAGATTTCTTTGTTAGGTCTTATAACGTTTTTATTTCATGCTTTTATATATCATACATTCATTACATGGATATATAAAAATAGTTACATTAACTATATGACATGATTATGGACACACTAAGTCAATCTCTTGATCCAAAGAGAAACTGATTAGGTCTTACATAGGTATATGCATGAATTTACAACCCAAAATAGAAATCAAATTCATATTTCTAAGTTTATTTGTTTATGGAACCACCTCATTTGCTTCTTGCTTATTTGTATCTTCATTATATCCTAATCCTATGTAATCTAATTACATATTTCAAAGTATAGAAAACCTCAATTTACATTTGAGGAGAGTAAGATGAGAAGAGAAATATACAAGAAAGAAGAGAGGTAGGGACACGCAGATCCTATTTACAATTAAAAAAAACAAATTCATGCATACTCAATCACATTGGGCATAAGTCCATAATCATCCATCATGCCCTTCCATACACTCCTAACTTACATTTTTTAATGCATAAAACAAAATAATGACAATTTTGGATTTCAATTTGAAAATCGATTCAATACTTGAACCAAAATTACCTATTTATGTTGTTTCGGTTAATTTAATTTTGTATGTAATTTCAATATGCAATTTAATATTTAATCAAATTACATTAAATTCCATATTTCTAGAATTATTTCACCTTAAAATCAAAATATTATAATGTCAAAATTAAACAATTTAATTTTAATATACATATCAATTTTTAGTCATACTAAAATTATCATTGATCAACGTAAATTAATTTTGAATTAATTTTCAAAAATTCTAAAAATTTTTAAAACTTCAAATCATCATTCAAATCATCTTTAGGTTAGCTCAAGTTTATCAAAATATATTTGGCACAAGGAAAAATTACTAAGACAAATGAACCAACATACTTAGACTCTTAAAATGACTCATTCAACATCTAAAATTTTTTAAAATTTTAAATTCATGCAAAATAATTTTGGTATGCATTTAATATCAAAATAACATATTTTTAATCACATAGAAATATAAACAAATTCATCAATTAAGCTAAACAACAACACATGTTCATAAACAAGACAATTTTCAGTATTTTAAAATAAATCTGAAATTAATTATTTGAATTACATTCAAACATTTGTCAATCAAAATAATCACCCTTAATCATCTCAAGATCAAATTAAGGAAAGAAAAATGTATAAACCAAATTTTAGAAAATAATTTTAATTATTCAAATCTATTGATCAAAACCATTAAAACCGTACAATCTCATTTCACTTTCAATTAAAAGTAATTTTAATGGGTACAAGAGAGCTCTGATATCACTGTCGAGGTTTGAAGATGAATCTCATTCATAAAACGCAGCAAAAAAATAAAATTTTCAAAATCCAAAATAAGAATTTTGCTTGTTCCATTAAAACTAATTCATCAAACATAGAGGTTAGAAATTATACCTTGTAATTTCTTGATTTGTTATTCAAATCTTCACTTTGTTGGGTTGTTGCAAACCACAACAATCCATATTAGAATGTCTCTAACAATAAGTCACATGAAGAATGAAGAAAAAACTAACAAAAGAAATAGTTTGAACAAAAATAAAGTGCTAGCTTTGAAAGTGTTTTTGAAAGAATTTTTCATGTATCTCAAATGTCTCTTTTCTGCCATTTGATATCTTTTCTATTTGAATCATATTCGAAGAAAAGATCAAAAGTCAAAAATGGAGAAAATGAAATTTGATAAATATTGAATGACAATTATGGCCTAATCAAGGCCAAAGAAAGCCAATGACCACTGTTGCACGTTGTGTTGTGCGTGTTGGGCATGCTGCAGGTTGTCGCTGGGCAGGCTAGCCTGCCTAGCCCGCACGAGCCCATTACTCTCCCAAACAAATTTTTTGTCTGATCTCATCGTGATTCATCCTAAAATAATTCTCTCATATTTTTGGATCCCAACCAATAACATTTTACTCATTCTCCATATTTTCAATGCATGTAACCCTTTAGGTTCCCGGTTATTTTGGCTATTTAAATTAATAATTAATATAAGCAAGTCATGAGCTGTATTTAGTAATACATCATGACCCCCAATTGACCGATAAGTCAGTGGTTTGACAATGAACCTCTCTATAGACAATTTCCGTGTAACTATTCCTTTCACCATTGTATACCCCACTTGGTTCAGAGTATGGACATGTGTCAACTCCCATTAGATTGATTATGTCCCGTCTAGTCCAACTAATATTAGTTCTTTTCCCTCAGGATCATTACACTATTAGACATGTCATTGAAGACTAATTTCATGACATTTCCACTCTGGCCAGAGATTCCCAAATAATGACCCAAACAGGAGGCCATTAGTATACACTATTTATATCAAAAGTGGTGAATGCTTTGTTGGTTACCCAATTACCTTCGAATACCTCAAACTGTATCCAATCACCACCCTATGAGCAACCTCCCTGAGGCAATAAGAAATAGTATCAAAATACAGAATCAGTATCCAAGATATCCTTGAGTATCTCAAGTCTAAGAATACTTGCACCATTGCAATTATTCCTTTCACCCCTAAATGACTAGAAAGTTAGTGGTTTGACCACAAAAATTTCCATTGACAATTTACATGCAATTATCCCTATCACCATTATCTACCCCATTTCAGAGTATAGACATGTGTCAATTTCCATTAGACTATGTCACATCTAATCCAAGTAATGTTAGTTCTTATCCCTAAGGCTCATTACTTTATTAGACATGTTTTTGAAGACTATCTTTATGACATTTTCAATCTAGCCAAAGATTCCCAAGTAATGACCCTAACAAAAATTCATGGGTATACAGTTCTTTTATTAGGAGTGGAGAATCCTTTATTGGTTACCCAATTACCTTCGAATACTTCAAGCACTATCCAATCACCACCCTATAAGCAACCACCTTGAGACAATAAGGAATAGTGTCAAAATATAGATCATTATCCAACATATCCTTAAGTATATCAAGTCTAAGGATACTTGAAACATTGCTATGTTGAGACTATCATTGACATTTGAATAGATTATCCATATGATTGTCTCATAGCAGGTCATCAATGTACTTAGCTACACTTAGCAAGCATCCACATGTTAACTTTAAACATCTCATGTTTACAGTTTATGAGATCTACTGCTCGATCCAATCAAAAAGTGTAACATGTGCTAGTCTATCCGGATTATGAATATCTCGTCCCATTAATCCTATGACTAGGGATAATTTAGATACTAACATAATTATATATGATAAGAATCTCAATATCCTGATCTCATCATGATTTTATTCATGTTATGTTATGTATCAAGGACTTCATTAATTGATTTAAGATCACTATCAATTAATTTATCAAATGAACATCAAATTAATAAAAAAAAGCCTTTTATTAATTAAATAAATTTGTACAATAAGTGCTAAAGGTGATTGCCTTTAAAGCACTTCTCTAACATATCTTACCTTATGGAAGTATAATTCGTTGAACATATATAATAATAATTATAGGATGTAACATTTCACTATTAATGACCCCGACAAGAGGCCATGGGTATACACTCCTTCTATAAGGAGGAGTGCATCATTTGTTCGTTACCCAATTACCTTTAAATATCTCAAGCTGTATCTAATCACAACCCTACGAGCAACCTCCTCGAGACAATAAGGAATAGTGTCAATATACAGAATCATTATCAAAGATATCCTTGAGTATCTTAAGGCTAAGGATACTTGTAACATTGCTATGTTAATACTATCATTGACATTTGAATAGATTATACATAAAATTGTCTCATAGAAGGTCATCCAATTTACTTAGCTACACTTAGCAAGCATACACATGTTAACTTTAAACATCTCATGTTTACAGTTTATGAGATCTACTGCTTGATCCAACAAAAAAGTGTAACATGTGCTAGTATGTCCGGATTAACAATATCTCATCTCATTAATCCTATGACTAGGGATAATTTAGATAATAACATAATTATATATGATAAGAATCTCAAAATCATCATCTCATCATGAACATCAAATTAATGAAAAAGTCTTTTATTAATTAAATAAATATGTACAATAAGTGTTAAAGGTGATTGCCTTTACAACACTTCTCTAACATATCTTACCTTGAGGAAGTATAATTCGTTGAAAATATATAATGATAATTATAGCATGTAACATTTCACTATTAATTACCCTGACAAACGGCCATGGGTATACACTTCTTTTCTCAAGAGGGGCGAATTGTTTGCTAGTTACCCAATTACCTTTAAATACCTCAAGTTGTATCCAATCACCACCCTATGAGCAACCTCCCTGAGGAAACAAGGAATAACGTCAATATACAAAATCATTATCCAAGATATCCTTGAGTATCTCAAGGTTAAGGATACTTGCAACATTGCTATGTTGATACTATCATTGACATTTTAACTGATTTTTCATATGACTGTCTCATAGCAGGTCATCCAATGTACTTAGCTACACTTAGCAAGTATCCACGTGTTAACTCTAAACATCTCATGTTTACAGTTTATGAGATCTACTTCTTGATCTAATCAAAGAGTGTAACATGTACTAGTCTATCCGGATTAACAATGTCTCATCTCATTAATCCTATGATTAAGGATAATTGAGATACTAACATAATTACACATGCTAAAAATCTCAATATCATGATCTCATCATAGTTTTCTTCATGTTATGTTATGTATCAAGGACTTCATTGATTGATTTAAGATTACTATCAATTCATATATCAAAGGAACATCAAATTAATGAAAAATTCATTTATTAATTAAATAAGTTTATACAATAAGTGCTAAAAGTGATTGTCTTTAAAACACTTCTCTAACATATCTTACCTTGTGGAAGTATAATTCATTTAACATATGTAAAAATAATTATAACATATAACACTTCACTTTTAATGACCCCGACAAAAGGCCATGGGTATACACTCCTATTAGGAGTGATGAATCCTTTATTGGTTACCCAGTTACCTTTGAATAACTCACGTGTATCCAATCACCACCTTATGAGCAACCTCTCTAAGGCAACAAGGAATAGTGTCAAAGTACATAATCATTATCCAAGATATCCTTGAGTATCTCAAGGCTAAGGATACTTGCAACATTGCTCTGTTGATACTATCATTGATATTTGAATAGATTATCCATATGATTATCTCATAGTAGGTTATCCAATGTACTTAGCTACACTTAACAAGCATCCACATGTTAACTCTAAACATCTCATGTTTACAGTTTATGAGATCTACTGCTCGATCCAATCAAAGAGTGTAACAAGTTCTAGTCTGTCCGTATTAACAATGTCCCATCTTATTAATCCTATGACTTGGGATAATTTAGATACTAGCATAATTACATATGATAAGAATCTCAATATCATGATCTCATCATGATTTTCTTCATGTTATGTTATGTATCAAAGAATTCATTAATTGATTTAAGATCACTATCAATTAATATATCATATGAATATCAAATTAATGGAAAAGCCTTTATTAATTAAATAAATTTATACAATAAGTGCTAAATGTGATTGCCTTTAAAGCACTTCTCTAACATATCTTACCTTGTGGAAGTATAATTCATAGAACATATATAATGATAATTATAACATGTAACATTTCACTATTAATGACCCCAATAAGAGGCCATGGGTATACACTCCTGCTATTAGGAGTGGTGAATTCTTTATTGGTTACCCAATTACCTTTGAATGCCTCAAGTTGTATCCAATCGCCACCCTATGAGTAACCTTCTTGAGGCAATAAGGAATAGTATCAAAATGCATAATCATTATCCAAGATATCCTTGATCATCTCAAGGCCAAGGATACTTGCAACATTGCTATGTTGACACTATCATTGACATCTGAATAGATTATCCATATGATTGTCTCATAGCAGGTCATCCAATGTAGTTAGCTACACTTAGCAACCATCCACATATTAACTCTAAATATCTCATGTTTACAGTTTATGAGATCTACTACTCTATCCAACCAAATAGTGTATTTTGTGTTAGTCTGTTCAGATTAACAATGTCCTGTCTCATTAATCCTATGACTAGGGATAATTTAGATACTAAGATAATTACACATGATAAGAATCTGAATACCATGATCTCATCATGATTTTCTTCATGTTATGTTATGTATCAAGGACTTCATTAATTGATTTAAGATCACCATCAATTCATATATCAAATTAATGAAAAAGTCTTTTTTAGTTAAATAAATTTGTAGAATAAGTGCTAAAGGTGATTGCCTTTAAAGCACTTCTCTAACATTTCTTACCTTGTGGAAGTATAATTCGTTGAATATATATAATGATAACTATAACATGTAACATTGCACTATGTGTATAAACTTACTTGCATAATTTCATGTTACTGTATTCTTTACATACTTTAACATATTTTATAATATTGCCCAACAACTCTCAACACTAACTGTTCGAATACGGGTTGTGGATAGGGGTGCTCTCTGAGATTAGCCACCTTGCCACTATTTGAAAACATATGCCAGTCCAGGCTCCTCAGGTCAATGCCACCAGTCCAGACTACCCATATTGACTAAGTAAACATATAGATTTTGCATGTAATAACATCTGTAATAAATTATGTCGATTCTAGCTCCTCAAGTCAATGGCGCTCTCCGAGCTTAAGCCACATTGACTGGGTAAACATATAACTATGGTACCATAACCCCCTTAATGGCATGCCATCTATCCCACTACTAGCCTTAGTATCGAGTTTGGGCTTTACTTGTTCATATTCTTTATTAGTTCCATTATAGCACTTATATCTTAAGAATATACACTTTTAATCATAGAAATATACTTCAATATATCATCATTGAAAATATTTACATAACCATTCCATAAAATGTCATACTACCTTTAAAGAAGGCTTCACGAGTACCTTTACCCATGAACCAAACCATGACCTTAGTGGTGAACACTTCTATCCACTTTATGCATTTTTTTCACGAGCATAAATCTGGATTTTCCAACAGTTCACAGCATTAAAAATATGCATTCATTATAAGTCATATGCAAGGCTCTAAGGATTGTCCCGTGACAACACCTTTCTATCAACATTCTCATCACATCCTGCATTAAAACATGTTAAAGGATCATTCAATATACATAATCACTACACTTACAGTTTCCTTATTCACTAAATATTTTTTTCAAGCATTTTTTCTTTCATATATTGTTATTCATTTTTCAAGCATTTTTTCTTTCATATACATTTATTCATTTCTTACCTACCTCTTTCACCCATTAGGCATCATCATTTATTATCTCATAAATGCCTCGTTAGGCACATTTATTACATATACATTACAAACATAAACATTTCTTATTCAAGGCATACTTACATTTATAGCATTTCATACTAAAAATCCTATCTCATGGCATTAATTACCTCATTTGAACTTAGCATTTAGCATTTAAAGCATACAATTCAATCATCACTTAATTAACACCCAACATGCCATACTTAGAAATTTGAATGTGTATATGTACATACCTCTAATGGAGCCGCACAAAACCAAGCTTCTCTCAAGCTTGCTTATCCTTTTGGTTGATTTCGCCACCTCCCTTTTCAACTCCTATTTTTATAACATATCTTTATCAACATTAAAAACTCATATGCTTAGCCTTTAAAGCCATAAGGGTAAAAACCCTAACTTTAGCCTTTCAACATCCTTAAACTCATATATCCCCTTACTAACACATGTTATAACTTTTAAACAACTTAAAAAGGGGTTTTTAATCTTAATCTCTTAAGATTAAGCCTTATCCTAACCCATTTGGAAATGAGTCTCAACCATATTAGAAACTAGACATAATTAAAACTATAAAAGCTTGTGAAAACTAAAGGAAAATGTGATTCCTTACCTTAATTAAGGGAAAACACGGTTAGATGAAAGATTTGACTTCTCTCTTCCTTCTACAGTTCAGACTTCCTCAATTGAACCACTTCTTTATGCTCCTCTTTTCCAAGAGCTTATTGAAACTTTGATCTTTTGCTTTAGCTTAGGTGTTTGAGGCTGGAAATCCAAGAAAAATGTAAGGCTTTGGTCTCTAGTATAAGGCAATCTCAAACTTTAGGGTTTTTTTTTATTTTTGTTCATGAGAGAAAGGAAGAACACTATTATGTTTTTATATATGATGACATTCATGGGAATTACCTAACAAGTCACATGCGTGATCAACATTTTTTTCACAGTCGTGACAATTAAGTCACAGGCGCGAACTAGGCATTCATCACTATCATCATCTTTCTTTAACTCTTTTTTTTCCTTTCAACATATACTTGTATCTTTTCTTAATCCATATTATTAACTCAGCCATATTTATAGGTGTTACACACACACACACACACACACACATATATATATACATAATGAAATTTTTTTAAAAAAAAGAGAGAGAGAAAAAGAAAGTTGAATTTAGAGTTGACAAAACTAGTGAGAAAGAGCATAAGATGCACTCACCGTATCTACTCCGCCGTCATACTAAGGACATGAGTATGCAAAGCACCCTATATGAGTATAGTGTATTTCTTAAGTAAAAAAAAAAAAAGAACAAAAGTATTGAAATAAAAGAAATGATTAACTCTATGGAAAAGAAAAAGAAAAAGTTCCACAAAAAGATAATTGTAAGGGTTTATTATATTAGTTTTTGATGTTGATAAGAAGTAGCATGATTAGATGGCTTTTACTATATATTCCAAAGCAATGTATTGTTAAATTCAGTTGTTTTTGAATTTAAGTATGAAAATTGGCATTAAAATAGTCTTGAGCTTAATTGACTATGTGATTTTAGTATAGCTTAGGTGGGTATATTAGTGAAACTTAGAGATGTTCATATGGAAATTAAGGATAATGGCAAGTTTATCAATTTGTGTGTATTTCTCTGTGTTTAAATATCGCTTAGGGACAAGCAATATTTAAGTGCAGGGGAATTTGATTTGATCTTATTTATTCTAGTTTTTTTAAATGTATTTTAGGTTTAATTATAGGTTTTTATGATGTTTAGTTACTTAATTGTTTTAATTTTGTGATTGCAGGAAGAAGAGTTGACTAGTAGGAAAGAAACCAAGGCCTTCACACGTGAAAGAATTCCTCACTCACATGAGGAATAGAGGATGTTCACCAAGCCTTACACACGTGACACCCTATCACACGCATGAAGAGTGTATTTGGCTATGAGGATTTCTCCTTTCATTCTCTTACTGGCACAAGATTTTGATCACAAGCGCGAAGTTCCTGAATTCCAATCTCCTATCATGGGAATGCCAATTTAATTGTGGGCGCATCGCTACTTTGTTTAACTATCGAGCACATAAGGAATCATCGTGATAATGTTGAGTGTTTTAATGAAGAGCATGTCACACACGTGATACCTTATCATGTACATGATGCCCATCTTCTTGCTATATAATTTTAGTCGTACTCAAACTCCTATTTTGATCAAGTGGATCAAGATTTTGGAGATCAATGCTAATATAAAGATCAACTTTATTGGAAATTATCTTTTAAATTAGGGAATATTGTATTTTTAAGAGTTAAAATCCGATTAGAACTCTAAGAGTTACAAAAGAAAGTTTCATTTGTAATGAGGGAGAGTTCGACAGTTTTCTAGAAAAGGATGACTAAAGAGAATTTGTAAGCTATTCTATTTTGTATTGTTCCATCAAGTTTTTCGTTGTTTGAAAGAGTTAATTTCACACTTGAAGATTGGTTTTGGAGTAAAGCTTGAAGGTTTGGGGACCAATTGATCTTGAGTTGAATTTTGCATCAACTTTCAAGGGAGCAATTAATTCTTCCATTTCTTCATTATTGTAACATGTTTTGTATGACATTTGATATTAACATTACCATTATAATATCAATGGTAGGCTAATTTTTTTATGAGTATTTAGTAAGCAAACCCAATTTGTTTAACTTTTCCCTTTATTATTTATGAAGTATGATTTCTTTTCTAATTTAAATTATGCCTATTTATTTTTCAAATTGAATGATTTACTGACCACCTTTTATTTAATTTGGAGTGAAAACGTTAAGGTTATATTATAGAAACATCATCTTTAATTTAACCTAAAAATTAGACTAGACATTAGTTACACCATTGCCTTAGGTAATTGGTGAGAAAAAACAAGAGCCTTTGAAAACTTACTTCATGGAATTGAATTGAATAAGAGGAAAATATTGCAAATTGGAGAGGTGAACTAAATGTTTGCTCAATCTCATTGAAACTTAATTCATTAGATTCATTTATTAGTTTAATTAATTAATCTTTACTTACATTACTTCAATCAATTCATTAACCTTGGTTAGAGTGTTTAGGATTTAATTTCTTGTTCATTGGTACTCTAGTCTTCATTAAGAATCTAAGCCAATAAGTTCCTTGAGAGATCGACCTTGGGAGTAACTTATTGGGATTACAACTGGCTCTTGCACTTGCGAGTATACTTTGAGATACATTATTGGTGAGAATTAGATAACATTCAATTTAATACACAATTTGCGGATTGAAATCCCATGAATATTTAAAAAAAAAAACAATTCAATCCAAATCACAATTGTAGATTGGGATGTATCGGTTTGCAGTCTAATTTTATATTCTTTTTACATAATAATAATAATAATAATAATAATAATAATAATAATAATAATAATAATAATAATAATAATAATAATAATAATAATAATAATAATAATAATAATAATAATAATAATAATAATAATAATAATAATAATAATAATAATAATATCTCACAAACATCCATAATATCCCAAAAACCTTTAATTTACTACATAAACTACTTAATAGTATGAAAATTACAATAGAATTTTTCCCAAAAAAATGTAGCAACAAATTGTATAAATACTCATTCAAGATTAGGAATTAACAACATCAAGAATTCAACACCACTAGTAAGATTATAGCAGTAGAACCTACAACAAAAATAAGTATAGAAAATGCAGGTTTTAAAAGTTGAATTAAACATAAAAATAGTAGAAATGGTTTTTTCCATTGCAATATGCACAAATTCAATTTGATTTAAAAATGTCATTTACCTCTTTTATTATTCTTCATCATCATATTATTCTTCAACTTCATCATTAGTTGTAACTATACTAAACCAAGAAATTTCTATTAAAAAAATGTACCAATTATAGAACTTGTGCATTAAAGAGATAATTTTACTTTTTTGAAAAAAAAATGAAAATGTCATTACCTTGTGCAAATTTTTCAAAATTTTCTATATCAACCAACATTTCTTGAAAGTTAAGAGGAATGGTTATGGAATACAACCAATTTTGTGCACACAAAATGGCTTCCACTGGATAAATAATTCTTCCATTTGTGCTAAAAGCAGATTTAAAGGCAACCATTGAAATTGAAACTCCTAAGATATCTCTTGCAATTTTTGAAAGGATAAGAAATTTTGAAGCATTAAGCTTCCACCAATCTAATATATTATGCCATTTAACCAATTGTTCACGAGGCTCTATCAAATACCTACTAGCTCCGTTTTACTCTTAATTGATACTCCTTCGCTAATTTTTTAAGAAAAGCATCATCCATATCACCATCCCCATCATCATTAGCCATTGAGTCATACTGTGAATAAACATTTTAGCTCTTATTACGATCATTCATCAAATTGAAATGCATTGAAATGTAAAAATTGAACAATTCATGCAATTCACTCTCAACTTTGTCATTAAAGTTGTTGTCATACTCTTATCATATACCTCTCCAAAGAAAAACTCAACATATTTCATTTTATAATAAGGATCAAGGACAATGACACTATATAAGAATTGATTCATATTGTTAAAATTTTCCAACTATTGTTAAAATTCTCTCAATACTTGGAAAAATTTATTTGCATTTTTCTTACTTGAGGAGCCAAAAGCTTATCACCACTACCAACCATTTTTCTTAAAGCCCTTTGAATATTTACAATCTTTTTGAAAAAAAATATTTGACATGACATACAGGGATTTGGAAATTTTGAGGGTCACATCATAAAACAACTTTAAAATTGCACAAAACACCTAGCATTATCCTAATCTTCTTCAAAGAAGGCCCTTTCACATGTTCTTTCTTAAAGTACTTTTATACTCTAAATTCTCATATTTAAGTCTCATGAATACAATTTCAAACTTTTCCACATTCTCCAACATTAAATAGGTAGAATTCCATTTGTTTTCACATCAAGACAAAGTAAACCATCGCTAGAAACTTTCATTTTATCAACACATTTCCTAAAAGTTTCCAACCTACTTGGAGAGCCCATCACATATCTAATGACATTACAAATCTTAAAAATCGAATAATTATATTCTTTCAACCCCTATTGCACCACTAAATTAAGAATATGTGCCAAACATCTCACATGTAAGTGTTTATTTTCCAAGATAACAATCTTCCTATTGCAGTGTTATTTCAAATGAGCTATAGCCAAGTCATTTGAGGTTGCACTATCAACTGTGATTGTTAAGATTTGATCCACCCCTAATTTTCTAAACATTTGTCAATTACTTTCCAATTGTTTCTCTTTTATGATTAGGCACTTGACAAAAATTTAAAATACATTTTTGCAACTTCCAATCTTGGCCAATCCAATGTGTCATCAAACACATGTAATTGAAATTTTAAATGGATGTCCAAGTAGTGGTAGTCAAGTATAAATGTTGTCTCCTAAGTACCTTTTTCAACTACACTTTCTCCTCATTATATAATTTCATACAACCTGTAGCCATAGTTATGCGACTCGGAACCTTAAACCTAGGCTCTAATCTCTTTAATAAATCCTTAAACACTTCACCCTCAACCATTCTAAATGGTAATTCATCAATTATGATCATCATTGCTAAATCTCTCATAGCCTCTTTTACATCAAATTTCACAACCTTAAAAGTACCACTGATTAGATATGGCTTTTATATCTTGTTTAGGTTCAAAACATAAAGTTCTTTGCTTTTTATCAAGTACCATATTTGCTGGATACTTTTTGCACTTAGTTAAATGCACCCACAAGTTGCTAGTTCCACTTTTTCTAGGATGAGCAATATAAGATTGCCCACAATAATTGCAAGAGGCTCTACAATTAGTTACATCTTAATTTTCTAGTGAAATTATCCCATATTACAGATAACTTTCTAAAATCAATATTGTCATCAGTCCTTTTTTTTAGTATTTTTTTTGGGATTGAACAAGAATCTTTACCCATCGTTGACTTCTCAACTTTATTTATTAAAGGACCTATATTTATTGCACTTTCATCCATAATATCATTCTCATCAATATCAGGAAGACTTTCCTCAAATAAGCCTTCTATGAAACCATCAAATTCATCCTCCATTTTTTTCACCTATGCATGAAAAAAGATAGATAAATTTACAAAACATATTAAAACATGTTATAAATAGAAGAATTGAAGGGATCAAGAATATTATAACTATTTAGCAGATTTAGCACTGATATTATTTATGAAAGCACATGAGGTTTGAGCAAAAGCAAAAGAAAGAAGAGATAAAAAAAATTACAGAAATTTCAATAAAAAGACAACACCTCACATATTTAGATAATAGAATTACAAATAATTGTCCAACATTATATATATATATAATTTGAATTACTTACATAATGAAAGTTTCAACCAAAAAATCGTTACAAAAATTTTCAAAAGGCAAATTAGACTTGAAACACAAATAGTACAACAATTTAATTGGTCATGAATTCAACATTATATTATTAAAAATTATCTCTAAGAAAAAAATAGAATACTTTAGAACTTTAGATAACATTGGTTGCTTGAAAGATCAAACCCCTTGCATTACTTTCACGAACATATTGCTCTTTTTTAGGTTAACCCAAAACTTTATTACATTATTACAATTAGCATTAAATTTAATATTTTTATTGAAATTATTTGATTACTAATCAAATATACCCAAATTTCCAGATAAAAAAATTGTATACACTTTCGCAAAGATAGTTAGGTAATCTAATTACTCTCAATTCATGAAAATCAATAAGTTTTGGAGAGGGAAATAGCTAAGAAGGACTTACCACCGGAGAAGCAACAAAACTAAGAATAAAATATTTATGAGCTTGTTGTAACAAGCTCTACTAGGAATGAGAGAAGTAGATAACCTTTAATCAGTGCAAGATAAAACCCTAAACAGCAAATGAATCTTGCCAATGTAATCAGTGCATAAAAAATTAAAAGAAAAATCAAAAAGAAAAAGGACTAACCTTTCCACCTTCAATTCTTGATTAGTAAGAAAAGGGCAGCCAAAATGGGTTTTTTTCCCTCACACTTTAAGTAGAGATAAAGAATAGTAGTGTGTAATATGTGAAATGAGAGTGTGGAGTAGAAAATGAAGGGGGCATGGGCATGTAACTTATTTATGTTGGTTTCTTTTGATCAACATAGAATAGAAGGTGTCTGATTTTGATTAGCTTGCAAGAGAAGTTGGCGGCGGCAAAAGAATGAGATGATAGAGACGTGCGACTGTGGAAATGAGCAAAAAAGGGTATGGACGGAAGATGATGGCTACATAAACATAAGCTTACATACTTAGGGTTTTTTAATTTAAAATTAATATTTCAATTATTTTCATATTTTAATTATTTCAATTATATCACATAAACTTACACTTATTTACTCAGGATATACTTTTTTTAGAAAATATCTTAGGATATACTCTTAAATGTTTAGTATTTTTTAATTTTTAATTATTTTTGAATATTTTAAATTTTATATGGGATTTATTTATTAAATAATAAAAATGCATATTACTATATTAGATTAGAACAAAAATTATTAATAACTTTGATTATGTATTTATTATGTGAACTATTTTTAAAAGAAAATTAATAAAATAGAAGAATTACACATTTATAAATAATTTATTAACTTTATAATTCTTCAATGTCCTTTTATAAGTAAATATAAACTATCATTTTTAATTTTTTTAATAAGATAATAATAAATGTAATGATATATTATGGTAGAATAGAATTTAGGAAATATTAAAAAATGTTATTTCAATTTTGCATTATGAAATATAAAAAAAATTAGTACAAATAAATATCTATTTATAATCTTGGTTTTATATATATGTGGAGATTGTGCGGATTGCGTGTTGATTTACAAATTGAAATATAAAAAATTCAAACCAATCAACAAAATGCAGTTTGAAAAAAATACAAACCAATTCAATCCACTATTTTTATTAAACCACTGTTTAATTGTGGGTTGGTTTGGGTTGGTGTGGTTTAGATGGGTTAGGCAGTTTAGAAACACCCTTATATATATTTGTATCATTTTGTGATTTAACAAACAAAGTATGCATGTTAACATAGTAAAAAAAAAGTAAATTACATTAATGTATATGTATATCGAAGCATGAACACGAATTGGATAATATGAGAATAAAATTTTAATGCATATATATACTACTAAGCATTAGGTTACTTAGCGTGTGAGTATTTTTCCATACGCATATTCAAAACCTATAAAAAGAAGTTGACAGGAGGAGAAGCAAGCCCATACATAGTCAAATAAAGTAAATCCACATCAGAGGGTTTGTGTTTTACATGGCATACATTTTATTCTTATCTACATGTCATGGATATGAGTATGATTATGGTTTTCAAAAGTCATATATGTTATTTTATGATGGGAACATGTAATTTTATTTAAGCTAATAAAAGCCCAAACCTATATTTGGTAATACAGACATGGTTTGTCAATTTCGTATTTAGTATAAGTTAATTAATTGGATGGTGTAATGCCCGTAATTAGGGCTTAGTAATTAATACGAATTAAAAGATATAACTATGTGATCAAGGGGTATCAGAAGAGAGTTGAAAAGAGACAAAAAAGTGAAATGTCATAAGGTTTATGCCCATGACAATGCTTTC
Source organism: Triadica sebifera (assembly GCA_023653625.1). Classification (NCBI taxonomy): domain Eukaryota; kingdom Viridiplantae; phylum Streptophyta; class Magnoliopsida; order Malpighiales; family Euphorbiaceae; genus Triadica; species Triadica sebifera. The sequence continues at coordinate 7,713,074 of CM042898.1, read as the reverse complement.
ATGACCGTGAACCATCGCGAGATTAAATTCTAGGTTTGAGCAAATTTATGGCCGTGATAGTAGTTGTCACGCTCGTGAACATCATCAAATATAAGTTTCATCAATTGTTCTTTCATTTTCTCATAAGCTGAAATCAAAAGAAACCCTTGAATTCAAAGTCTTCTCACACTAGAAGCAAATGTCTTATGTTTTCCTTTGATTCCCAACCCTAAACACTTAATCTAATACAAAGGATCAAAATTGAAGTAAGTTCTTATGTAAAAGGAACATAGAGAAGAGGTGCTCTTGAGGAGTCCAAACCATAGGAGGAAGAAATGAGATGAATCTTCCATCCTAGTTGTGTTTCCATCTATTGAGGTAAGGAATCACGTTTCCCTTTTGTTTTTACAAGATTCCATAGCTTTAATCATGTTTAGATCATTTATAGTAGAGACCCATTTCCAAAGGGGTTAGGTTATGGCTTGATCTTGAGAGATTATGGTTAAAGACCTCTCTTTAAGTGGTTTAAAGGTTATAGCAAGTGTTTGTAAGAAGGTACATGAGATTAAAGTTGTAAGAAGGGTTAAAGTTAGGGTTTTCATCTTTATGGCTTTAAAAGTTAAGTTTAAGGGTTATGGATTTTGATATAGATATATTATATATGATAGGAGTTGAAAGAGGATATGGTGAAACCCACCAAAGGTAAAAGCAAGCTTGAGAGAAGTTTGGTTTTTTAGGCTCTATTAGAGGTATGTACATATATGCATTCAAATTTCCAAATTATGGCATGTTGTATATAAATTAAGTGATAATTGAATCGCATGCTTTATATGCTAAATGCAAAGTTTAACAATGGAATTAATGCCATGAGATAGGAGTATTTGTATGAGAAGTGTAAGCATGCCCTAAAAGAGTATTGATGATCCTTATAGTATTACATGCAATAAATGTGCTTGAAGATATATTGAATGGAGTAATGAATGATGATGCTTAATAGGTGAAAGAGGTAAGTAAGAATGGTTATATGCATAAAGAAATATAAATGCTTGATAGGATGATTTATGAGAACAAAAGGGTAAATGGAGTGATTATGTGTTTAAATGATGCTTTAATAGGATGAAATGAATAATATGATGAGTATGTTGATAGGAAAAGATTTTCATGGGACAATCTTCAGAGCCTTGTATGTGACTTGTAATAAATGCATATTTTAATGTTGTTAGCATTAGGTTTTGAAAAATGAATCATATTCATAAATGCAGTGGAAAAATAAAATTTTCAAAACCCGAAACAAAAGATCATACTTGTGCCATTAAAACTAATTTATGTAAATATAGAGGTTAGAAATTATACCTTGTAATTTCTTATTTGTTCTTCAAATCTTCACTTTGTTGGGTTGTAGCAAACCACAACAATCCACACTAAAATGTCTCTAATGATAATCCAAGCGAAGAATGAAGAATAAACTATCAAAAGAAATGGTTTGAACAAATTCAAAATGCTAGCTTTGAAAGTGTTCTTGAGAGAATTTTGTTGTGTCTTAAAAATATTTTTTTCACAAAAAAAAATTTTCATGTCTATTTTCTGCCATTTGATGTCTTTTCTATTTGAATCAAATTCAAAGAAAAGATGAAAAGGGAAATGTATGAATAGTAATTGGCCATAATTGGCCTAATTAAGGCCAAATTCTGTCGTTGGCCAACGGAAGGGAGGCAGCGGCACTGGGCCTGCTGCTGGGCAAGCAAACCCTTCCGAACAATTTTTCCGTACGATCTCATCGCGATCCATCCCGAAATAATTCTCTCATATTTTGGATCATATCCAAGACCATTTTACTCATTCTCCATATTTTCAATGTGTATCACCCATTAGGTTCCCGGTTATGTTGGCCACTTAAATTAACAATTAATTTAAGCAAGTCATGAGCGGTATCTAGCAGCACATCATGACCCCCAACTGATTGGAAAGTCAGTGGTTTGACTATGAACCTTTCCATGGACAATTTCCATGCAATTATTCCTTTCACCATTTTATACCCCACTTGGTTCAGAGTATGGACATGTGTCAACTCCCACTAGACTGACTTCATCACGTCTAGTCCCAGTAATGTTAGTTCTTGTCCTTGAGGCTCATTACTCTATTAGATATGTCATTGACGACTATCTTTATGACATTTCCACTCTGGCCAGAGATTCCTAAGTAATGACCACGACAAGAGGCCATGGGTATACACTCCTTCTATTAGGAGTGGTGAATCCTTTGTTGGTTACCCAATTACCTTCGAATACCTCAAACTGTATCCAATCACCACCCTATGAGCAACCTCCTTGAGGCAACAAGGAATAGTGTCAAAATACATAATCAATATTCAAGATATCCTTGAATACCTCAAGTCTAAGGATACTTGCACCATTGCTATGATGAGACTATCATTGACATTTGAATAGATTATCCATATGATTGTCTCATAGTTGGTCATCCAATGTACTTAGCTACACTTAGCAAGTATGGACATGTTAACTCTAAACATCTCATGTTTATAGATTACGAGATCTACTACTTGATCTAATCAAGGAGTGTAACATGTGCTAGTTTATCTGAATTAATAATGTCCCATCTCATTAATCCTATGACTAGGAATAATTTTGATACTAACATAATTACACATGATAAGAATCACAATATCATGATCTCATCATGATTTCCTTCATGCTATGTTATGTATCAAGGACTTCATTAACTGATTTAAGATCACTTATCAATTCATATATCAAATGAACATCAAATTAATGAAAAAGCCTTTTATTAATCAAATAAATTTGTACAATAAGTGCTAAAGGTGATTGCCTTTAAAGCACTCATCTCATAGTTAACAGCTGGAAAACCTAGATTCACCCTTGTGACTAGGTGTTCACAACCGTGAATCTCATTAGAAGAATAAGGTCACACCCGTGACTCTTTCTTCATGCCCGTGAGGAAAATGCACAGAATGGACATAAGCTTTCATGACTTGGTTTACGTTTGGTTCACAGGTGGGGCTACCCATGACTGAGGTGTTCATAGCCATAAATATATAGTTCATGCCTGTGAAGCCTGTTTAATATGATATATGTTATTTTCTCAAATAACTTTAATGTAAGGGCTATGCACATGCATCATGATGAGATATTTAAAGTATGCTTTTATGATTTCCCCCATAAGAATATTCCATGATGAATTTCCATATGAAAAAAATTATATGTTCTATATGATACGAATGCTTTAATAAAGATAATATGAACAATTAAAGTCTAGACTCGATAGTAAGACTAGAATTAAAATAACTAGCATGCCATTAAGGGGGGTTTACGGTACCGTAGTTATATATTTACTCAGTCAATGTGGCTTAAGCTCAGAGAGAGCCATTGACTTGAAGAGCCTGGACTGGCACATATGATGATCGATAATATTGCATGAAAAAATTATATATTTACTCAGTCAATGTGGCTTAAGCTCAGAGAGCGCCATTGACTTGAGGAGCCTGGACTGACATATGATTATAGACAGTGACAGGGTGGCAAAGTTTAAACAAACACCCTTGCTCACAACCCATATCCGAATAGTCTGTGTTGATTATTGTTAGGAAATAATTTTATATTGATTAAGGAAGGAGCTGAAATGGAAAAAGTGGTTCAAAGATGCAAGTATTCAAGAATACACCGTTAATAAGTTATATTTTTTAAAGAAGTTAATTGCTCTAATTTATGTTGTCAAAGTTTAGTAACTATTGTGCCTATGAGGTAAAACATTTTACATGATAGTATGATTATCACTCATGCCATGACTTTATATATGATACCATGTTTATGTATGACTTAATGTATGATGCATGATTGCATGTAAGAATTTTTATGATTATATGTACCACTAAGCTTTCAATAGCTTAGCATGTGGGTGTTTTTCCAACGTAGGTCGAAGCCCAGTAGATAAAGATAGAAATTGATCACGAGAAGCTAGCCCAACATCAGAGACAACAGATCGGACCCTACAAGGGTCGGTGATATCTCATGTCACACTTTTACATTTTGTACATGCCATTGTAAGGGGTTGTTTACTTGTATACATATTTGTAAATGTGGGAATTATGTGATGTCAAAGGCAAGTTTTTATGTAAACCCTTAAATAAGGGTTAGTCATATTTTTATGAAATTATGATTTTAAATGATAAGTCAAGTTTTACTTTTACATTATCCTTTATGCAAGTCATCATGGCCATGGTGCAAAGAAAAAGTTTTAAATTTCATAGATTTTCCGCATACAGGTTGTGTGGCACTCATTTAGCTATGCCAATCTTGGTTAGGCAAAAAGGTGTTACATTTAGTGGTATCAAAGTTTAGGTTTAGGCATTTTAAAACCTAAGTGGGTCAAGGGTTATCATGCATACATAGTACATCACATATGTCTTTGATGTGGGCTTTCTCTACCGACTTGTAGGAGTGTAAGGTATAGATGGAGATAAAAGCACATGATGTTGTCGATAACAACTGTTCTCCTCATCTGAGGACTGCTAATCATCCTAGTGCTTTAAGTATACGAGGTCTAGGTGTTACCACAGTTCCTCAGTAGCCACCTGTTGGATAAGTAAATCTAGGTGCCATACCATTCATGCAGCAGATGGCCAGTATCTTGTATCAGTTGGCTCAAGCCATACCATAGGCAGCGCCATAGCCGTTACCACCAAAAGTGCTAAAGATGAATAAACAAGCTCTGAAAGTATGGGGCTACTGATTTTCTGGGCAGAAATGAGGATGATCTTGCCACAACTGAGTTTTTGCTAGAGAAGACTGAGAGACCTTTCGAAGAGTTAGAATGTATGTGCTAAAAAACATAAGGCTAAGTATACAATATCACTTTTACAGGAACATGCATATGAGTGGTGGAAATCAGTTTTTAAAAAGCAACAGATTCCACAACCCCCAACTTAGGAGTTTTTTGCTACAAAATTCAAGAAAGAATATGTACCCTGAGTTTACATAGATGAGGAAAAAAAAAGAGAATTCTTGAATTTGTGATAGAGGGCATGACAGTTTTTGAGTATGCAAAAAATTCACACTGTTGAGCAGATATGCCACCAATCTTATAGGGATGAGAGTGATAAGTGTCGTTGCTTTGAGGATGGTTTGAATGATGACATAAGATATAATATCATTTCCTTACAGCTTGAGGACTTCTCTACACTTATGTCTGCCGCTATCAGTATAGAGAAGAGAAGGAAGAGAAGAGCAAAAGAGAATGCTAGAAGACGTGGCATAACTACTATCAGTAAGAGAGACCAATTCTTTTTAGGACAGTCCTCGGGTAAGGGATAAGGCAAAGGATAGAGTCATTCACTATCCAGTTCATTCAGAAGGGGACCTCCCTTTAAGACTACTTTAACCACCGCCATCATTCATATAGCTAGGGATCCTACTCCCTTATGTGGGAAATGTCAAAAAAATCCCTAAGGAGAATGTCAGTTAGCTTTAGGGGCTTGCTTCAAATGCGGAGCCCTAGACCATATGAAGAGGGATTGCTCTTTATTAGCAAATGTTACATCCACACAAAAAACGATGTCAGCACCGGTTCAAAGTAGGAACCATATATGAAGAGGTCATGCAGGACCTAGACAGACTGTTTCAGAGATAGTAAATAGGTCAGGACCCAATAGAGCATTGGCTAGGGCATACTCTATGAAGGCCCATGAGGATCAGGGAGCCACAGACATTTATATTGGGTATGTTTTCTTTACATGACTAAAATTTATGTTCTTTGATAGACTCAAGCTCTATACATTCTTATGTTTACACTAGCATGCCTTGTTAGCATAGTATGACCATAGAGAAGTTGGAATTTGAAATTGAGGCCAAGAATCTTTTAGGCCATAGTGTTGTTATGAACCGGATATACAGAAGTTGCCCTTTGATTGTGTAAGGTAAAAATTTTTCTATAGATCTTATAGAGTTATCATTTTATGAGTACAATGCCATATTAGGTATGGATTGGCTCTCACAGCATGAGACAGTTGTTAACTATCAGTCTAAGATAGTTGTTCTTAAAACTTCAGAACAAGAATAGGTGATAGTTGAAATTGAAAGGTTTCCACAGCCTCCATATATAGTTTTTATGATGAAGGAACAAAAGATGATTCGAAAAGGATGTGATGTAACGTCACACATTATGCATTTAAGTATAACCTATCCCTGTATCAAGTAATCATAAATAGCAGACTGGAAAGGCAAAATACCCTATTAACATTGGTAGTAAATTTTTTTCATATCCTATAATATCATTCAATGACTTTGCAAGTCAACTTTGAGGCTTTTGCCACAATACGATATATCACATATGTTAAAACATAAACATTTCACATAAGTATTTACAAGTTTCTTTTATTTATACATTTTTAAAACCCATTCCAAAATTGCTATACATATTCAAACACGTAAATACAAAATGCAGATGACATATTTTCATGCTCATGTGGAATGCGAGGAGAGAGAGTGATGAGGCTCGGCTAGTGACCTGTGCTCCATTTCTTCTATACGCTACTCAAAATGAGCTATCACTTTTCTTTACCTGAAAAATGATGCAAATTGATGAGTTGTGGCTTAGTGAGAATAACCATCAAATGAGCTCTAAAGTACTGAACAACTCATAGTAATAAATCACAAATCCAATACATACCATGTATTCCATTCCTTTCATCAGTATCATATAAATATCAATAAAGTTGAAACATATAATCATTACTCTTTACGCATGCAAATGCTTTGCTTATTTTATTTTGTTGTGACCAAGTTAAACAGACATTGCCCCGGGTTTCCATGTGAACATTTTCCATGTGAACATTTGCATTAGCTAGCTAGCTTGATCATTTGTTTCATTTGCACATTTGTTGGGCCATAGGCCTCTTTTTTTGCTTTACAATGTCGATTAACTAGTCACAAAACCTTTTAAGTCCATATGCATATGCACTTGTACTTAAGCATTCATCAACCATTACATCTTATCACATATAACATACATATACCGTATATATGCCTCATATGCCACGTATATACCTCGCATATACTATACATATACCATGTATATATATCACATATGTCAAACATATACCTAAAATATATCACAAGTATACCACTTATGTGTACCATAATGTCACAAATTATCCATCATACTATCAGGGGAAAATTATGACAATCATATGAATCACATAGCAAGCAACATTCATATGCACTAAAGAATTCAATCGATAATTAGACTCACCTTTCTCCTTTGATTCCGACCCCTAACTTATTATCTGTCCACTCCTTATGGGTCTCCAATATGTTGTGAGCCTAAATCAATTAACTCATGATTAGGGAGACTTAATGTGGATTAAACAAATTAATATGCATTTTTCATATCAATAGCTAAGATTTTTCCTATGAGGCAGTGTGACCTTATGGGACTGTTTAGCCTATAACTATTTCTATACTTGACCAATTAGTCTTATTATTATTCCTAATTAATATTAACATATAATTATGTAACATATTAAAATTTCAGACTAATTGGATCATTGTACAGTATTTGGTGGAATTGCTAAATGTGTTCTATTTTTTGCCCTATTTTCTGCCCTTTGGCAGTTTCAGGGTACCAAATTTGGTTCATCATAACTTACAATATATAAGTAAGATTTTAATGAAACTTTACAGAAAATTATATGGGTGAAAATGGAACATTTTTCATGTTTACAACTTTTATTAATTATGTCTCTATGGTCCTCAAATTATAAGAAACATTTGACTGGTCCAAAATAGAATTGGCTTCCGAACCAGTATGACTTCTAAAGACCATAACTTAGCCCATACATAACATATTAAGATGAAATTAGTACCAAACTTTAGATAGGACATATACGTATAACTTTCATATTTGATAATTTACATAATCGAGCTCTAAGGAGCTCAACGTAGCCAAACAAAATGCTAGATCTTCCCAAGGCACTCAGTAGGCAGTTCAAACCATGGAACAGACATTTTTTTCATTCACCATAACTCCAACTTTACAAGACATATGAACCTGATATTGGGAATAAACATACATAACACATATATCTACAACTTTTATGTTTTGAGATTCTTCAAATAATGTCTCTATCATATTCAGAACTAATAAATACAGTGGCAAACTTACTCAGGGTTCACATCCATACCAGTTTCAGTAGAGAGAGGATATCTCATTCTATACACAAAATCTTGAACAAATGTTTACATATCCACAAATATAAGACATAAATTAACAACCTTTGTGTTTTAATATTTTTCAGATTCGATCTCTAAGATCATCAAAACCATGGCATAAGACACTGCCTATTTATGAACCCTAAATACCATAATCAAGCTTAACACAAAAATAAATGTTTACTTACCTATAATCACTCTTAGCTAATCTTGTTGCTGCAATTTTTGGAGTGAAAGAGAGAAGAAAATATTACTGGAACTTCAAAGAAAATGGATTGAAGAAATGAAGCAAAGAAGAAGAAGAAGATAAGGAAAGAAAAAGAAGATAATGGCAGCCTAATAGGTTAAAAGCCACCACCACCATTTGACTTTCCCTTTTCCATCCGTCCCTTTTCCCTTTTTCTTTCCTTTTTTTTGACTTTTATTTTTATTTTATTTTTATATTTTATATTTTTTAGTTATTCTTATTATTATTACACAAATCAACACAAAATGCAATTTAATCTTAATCTAGTCATTTTGCATACTTTAATTTGGTCACCTTATTTCATTTATTTCTAATACTTTTTATCCTCATTTAGATTATAAATACACATGTGCGACTCGATGTAATTGCAATGTACTAGGACACGTAGGTAGTGTGTGTCATGGACTTGTTCCTACGAAAATACGTATGAAATGCACGTCTTCAATTGAATTATATGCAAGATGCATATGTTCAAATGAAATGCATGTGGGGAAGGTTGAGGTTGTTACAATTCTCCCCTCCTTTTAAAAATTTATTCCTCAAAATTTAATACCTGAAAACAGTTATGGATATTTCTTTTTTCATATTCTTTTCCGTTTCCCATGTTGCCTCTTCTTGTGAGTGGTTTCTCCATAATACCTTAACTAAAGGTATTTCTCGGTTTTTTAGCAATTTAGTCTTGTATCCGATGATTTCCACTGGTTCTTCTATATAACTCATGTCCTCTGCAATCTCGATAGCTTGATCTTTAAGTACATGTGTAGGATCTAACTTGTATCTTCTAAGCATGCTCACATGAAATACATTATGAATCTGAGTCATCTCGGGTGGTAAAGCCAATCTATATGCCAGTGGACCAACCTTCTCAAGAATTTTATAAGGTCCTATGTATCTTGGGCTTAATTTACCTTTCTTGCCAAATCGGATTATTCCTTTCCATGGAGATACACGAAGAAACACCTTTTCACCTAACTTATATTCCATCTCCTTCTATTCTAATCACCATAACTTTTCTGTCTGTCCTGTGTTGCCGTTAGCTTATTTTTGACAACCTTGATTTTATCCACTGTGTCTTGTACTATCTTTGGCCCTTCTAATGCACGTGCACCTTCTTCATCCCATATGATAGGGCTTCGGCATTTTCTGCCATACAATGCCTCATATGGTGCCATTTGGATACTGCTATGATACTGGTTGTTGTAAGAAAATTCAATCAATGCTATATATCCATCCCAAACACCTCTAAATTCCATAGAACATGTCCTAAGCATTTCTTCCAATGTTTGTATAGTCCTTTCAGATTGTCCATCAGTCTGTGGGTGGAATGCAGTGCTGAAGTTCAATTTGGTTCCCAATGCATCTTGTAAACTCACCCAAAAATGTGAAGTAAATTGTGGATATCTATCAGACACAATGGACAATGGAACACCATGTAATCTGACTATCTCATTCACATATAATTTTGCCAAAATCTCGAGTGTACACCCCCATCTAATAGGTAGAAAATGTGCTGACTTGGTTAATCTGTCAACAATTACCCATACTGCATCATTTTTCCATGGGGTTTTTGGCAATCCATAGACAAAATCCATCGTTATTTTCTCTCATTTCCATTCTAGCACTGGCAATGGATGTAACTTACCAATTGGTGCTTGGTGTTCAATCTTAATCTGCTGACATGTTCTGCTATGTCTTTCTTCATTCTTGGCCACCAATAATGAGGCTTTAAACTGTGATACATCTTTGTCATTCCTGGGTGCATTGCATAGGGTGCATTGCATAGGGTGCATTGTATGCCTCTTCCATTATTTCCTGATACAAGGTCCCAGTGTTTGGAACACATATGTGTGACTTTAACATTAGTGTATCATTCTACAAATGAAACTCTGTATTATTTTCCTGCCTTACCATATCAATTTTCTTACATAATTGAGGATCTTTGCTTTGTGCTTCTTTAATTCTCTCATTTAGTATAGGTATGACTCGAAGAGTAGCAGTCAGCGATCCTCTATCATGCATATTTAATTCAACATTCATAGATCATAATTGACTCAAATATGGAAAATAGGATACTTGCAAGTGAGCCACACTGCTACTAGCCTTCCTACTCAATACATCTGCTACCACATTGGCTTTCCCTGCATGGTATTCAATTGTACAGTCATAATCTTTTAACAACTCTAACCATCATCTTTGCCTCATGTTTAACTCTTTTTGTGTTAGCAAATAACCTAAGCTTTTACGGTCTGTGAAGATATGGAATGTCTTACCATACAGATAATGCCTCGAAATCTTCAATGCAAATACAACTGTAGCCAATTCTAAATCATGCACTGGATATGAGATCTCATGTGGTCTCAGTTGCCTAGATGCATAAGCTATCACCTTACCGTGTTGCATTAATGCACCAGTATGACTTCTAAAGACCATAACTTAGCCCATACATAACATATTAAGCTGAAAGTAGTACCAAAATTTAGATAAGATATATAGATACATAACACATATATCTACAACTTTTAGTTTTGAGATACTTCAAATAATGGCTTTATCATATTCAAAACTAATAAACACAATGGCTAACTTACTTAGGGTTCACATCCGGACCAGTTTTAGTAGAGAGAGACTATCTCATTCTATACATAACATCTTGAACAAATGTTTACATATCCATAAATATAAGACATAAACAAAAAACTTTTGTGTTTTAAGATTTTCTAGATTCGATCTCTAAGATCATCAAAACCATATCACAAGACACTGCCTATTTATGAACCCTAAACACCATAATCAAGCTTAACACAAAAATAAATGTTTACTCACCTATAATCACTCTTGGCTAATCTTGTTGCTGCAATTTTTGGAGTGAAAGAGAGAAGAAAAGATGGCTAGAACTTCAAACAAAATGGATTGAAGAAATGAAGCAAAGAAGAAAAAGAAGATAAGGAAAGAAAAGGAAGATAATGGCAGCCTAATAGGTTAAAAGCCACCACCACCATTTGACTTTCCCTTTTCCATCCGTCCCTTTTCCCTTTTTTTTGACTTTTATTTTTATTTTATTTTTATATTTTATATTTTTTAGTTATTCTTATTATTATTACACAAATCAACACAATATGCAATTTAATCTTAATCTAGTCATTTTGCATACTTTAATTTGGTCACCTTATTTCATTTATTTCTAATACTTTTTATCCTCATTTAGATTATAAATACACATGTGCGACTCGATACAATTGCAATGTACTAGGACACGTAGGTAGTGCATGTCATGGACTTGTTCCTATGAAATTACGTATGAAATGCACGTGTTCAATTGAATTATATGCAAGATACATATGTTCAAATGAAATGCATGTGGGGAAGGTTGAGGATGTTACATGTGAGGCTTATTTGGCTCACGTGGTCGACATTTGGAAAATAGGTCTAGATCTCCAGAATATCCCTATAGTAAGGGAGTTTCCAAATGTCTTCCCTAACAATTTATCGGGATTACCACCGAGTAGAAAGGTTGAGTTCTCCATAGAGTTCATACTAGGCACAACACTGATATCCATTACACTTTACAAAATGGCACCTTCAGAGATGAAAAAGTTGAAACCTCAGTTGCAAGAGTTACTAAAAAGGATTTTATCAGGCCGAGTGTATCTCTTTGGGGTACATCGGTCTTGTTTGTAAAGAAGAAATATAGGTCTATGAGATTGTGCATAGACTATAGGCAGCTGAACAATGTGACTATCAAGAACATATATCTGTTATCATGGATTGATGATCTTTTTTATTAGTTAGAGGGTGCAAGAGTGTTCTCCAAAATCGATTTGAGGTCGGGTTATCACCAGTTGAAGATAAAGGAAAATGATACAGCCAATATAATGTTTAGAACCAAATATGGTCATTATGAGTTTTTGGTTATGCCATTCGGTTTAACCAATGCTCCAGTAACTTTTATGGACTAGATGAATCAGATTTTTAGGTCATACTTGGACCAATTCATAGTTTTTTTCATGGACGATATATTTGCATATTCTAAAAACCAAGTAAAACATAATCAACATTTGAGAACAATGTTGTAGATCCTTAAAAATCATAAGCTTTATGTCAAGCTCTCCAAATGTGAGTTTTGGATTGATGAAGTAGCTTTACTTGGACATATTATGTCAGCAGATGGCATCAGAATTGATTCTAACAAGGTTGAGGCAATATTGAATTGGAAGCCTTCCCGTAATGTGATCAAAATCAGGAGTTTTCTTGGTTTGGCAGGTTACTACAGGAGGTTTGTAAAAGGTTTTTCATTGATTTCTTCTCCTTTAACTAGATTTTTGAGAAAAGATGTGAAGTTAGAATGGAATGACAAATGTCAAGCTAGTTTCGACAAGCTCAAGAGTAATGTTAATAGAAGCTCCAGTTCTTACATAACTAGTTCCTGATAAAGAGTATGTCATCTATAATGATGCTTTTCATAACAGTATGTGGTGTGTTTTGATGCAAGAAGGAAAGCTCGTTAGTTATGCTTCCAGATAGTATAAGCCACATGAAAAGAATTACCCCACATATGATATTGAGTTACCAGCAATAATATTTTCTCTAAAGATATGGTGTCACTAATTATATAGGGAAAAGTGTTTCATCTACACCAATCATAAAAGTTTAAAGTATCTTCTGACATAGAAAGAACTCAATTTAAGGCAGAGATTATTGTTAGAATTGATCAAGGACTATAATTGTGTCACTGACTATCTTCTAGGCAAGGCCAATATCGTGGCCGATGTTTTGAGCAGAAAGACTATAGCAGAGTTACATATTCGACCTACTCTTAACCAAGAAATCAGATATGCATAAAGACAAGATAACAAGTTAGTTGAGATTGTCGAGTTGGTCTCCAAGATGGAAAGAACAAAGTACACAATTGAGTCAGACGATAATTTATTTTATCAAGGTCACATATGTGTGTTTAATGTTATAAAGCTAAGAAAAAAGGATTTTAAAGGAAGTGCATGAAACTAGATTTGCGATGTATCCAGAAAGTGATAAGATGCATCATGTATTGGTGGGCAGGAATGAAGAAGGACATTTCAGAGTTAAGGCAGAACATCAGGTACCTTTAAGTTTGATGCAACCGATTACAATACCATAATGGAAATGGAAAAAAATCATGATGGGCTTTGTGATTGGTTGCCTATAACTCTGAGGAAGTTCGACGCTGTTTGGGTCATAGTGGATAGGCTAACGAAGTCAACACACTTATTACCTATCAAGAGAGATTATTCTCTAAATAAGCTAAAATAGTATGGCTATATGGAGTTCTAATCTCCATCATATCGGACAGAGATCCTAGGTTCACATCTCAGTTTTAGGGAAGTTTACAACAAGCTTTAGATACCAAGCTCAGTTTCAGCATAGCTTTTCATCCATAGACAGACAATTAGTTAGAAAGGGTGATACAGATTTTGGAAGACATGATGAGAAGTTATGTTATCAAGTTTGAGGGAAGTTGGTAGAAATATCTACCATTAATAGAGTTTGCTTACAATAATAGCTATTAGTCTAGCATCCATATAGCTCTTTATGAGGCACTATAGGATAGGAAGTGTCGAACACCGTTATATTGGACATAGCTCAATGGACGAAAGTTAGTAGGACTAGAGTTGGTGCAAGAGATAGAGGAAAAAGTGAGGATTATACAAGAAATGTGAAAGGCAACTTCAGATAGATAGAAATTGTATGCATATCTCAAGAGAAGAGATATAAAATTGTTAAACCTTGAGGGGTATTTTTGTCATTTTGATGATAACAAATAAAATAGCAATATTGTATTTAACATACTTGTTTTTCTAAGTCTATTATACAAGACATGGATTAAAATAGCAAGAATGGAGATTGGAAGAATAATCCTTGAAAAACAAAATTCAAGAAGTAGCATGTTCACTGTCGTGACTCTATGAGTCACTCCCGTGAAAGAAGGTAACCGTTACCAAAACCAACTTTTGAAGTTCACGGCCCTGAAGGAAGAACAAACTGTGAATAAATGTGTCACCCTCGTGAAGATTCATGCATTTTCATCCAGAGAGCTTCACGACCAAAGTCACCACTTGGATCACGGCTAGGAAGATTGTCATGCCCATGAATGAGTATGTCACGCCTGTGACTCTATATGTCAAAACATTCCAGAGAGTTTCATGACCAAGGTCACCACTTCAGTCACGGCTTGGGAAGAAATGTCACTCCCGTGACAAGCATAGTCACGCCCGTGAATAATGAACGAGAAAAATGTCAGGCGCAATTTTTTGGATGGTACAACGGCTAGTTTCGTATTTAATGCACCCCAATGGCTATATTCAGCCATGGGAGTATAAATAGAAGTCAATTATGCATTAAGAACAGGAGAATTAAGAGAATAACAATAAAATAACATATATTTTGAATTTAATTCTTATTACAAGCTATTTGTACATTCATACTTTGAGAACAAAATCTATTCTCTGTAAAAATCTTTTTGCTCTTCATTTGTTGAGCAAATAAGATTTATTAGTGGTTCTCTCTGTAATCTTTACTCAAAAGAGTTTTGGGTATTTTTTGGGTTAAGAGTAGAACACTTGTAAGGGTTAGTTGTTTGTGTGTGAACCTCAAAACACATATCAAAAGGTTGTTTGTGTGAGCCTATAAAAACACAAAGTGAAGGTTGTTTGTGTGAGCTTGTAAAAATACAAAGTGAAGGTTGTTTGTGTGAGCCTGTAAAACACAAGGAATTGGTTATTGTGTGAGCCATTAAAACACAAGGGATTTTTGGGTTAGGTGTGAGCCATTGTGAGAAACATCATAGTTGGGAGTGAGCTTGTAAAACTCCATTGTAACACTTAGTGTGTTAGTGAAACTACCAATTGCGATTGGGGGAGAGGAGTAGGGTTTGTTAACACCCGAACCTCTATAAATCCTTGTGTCAGATTTTCTCTATCCCTCCTAAAATTAATTATTTATTTCTGCACCTTAAGGTTTAATTTTTTGAAACTCCAATTCA
This sequence comes from Triadica sebifera, assembly GCA_023653625.1. Classification (NCBI taxonomy): domain Eukaryota; kingdom Viridiplantae; phylum Streptophyta; class Magnoliopsida; order Malpighiales; family Euphorbiaceae; genus Triadica; species Triadica sebifera. The sequence continues at coordinate 7,697,590 of CM042898.1, read as the reverse complement.
ACCCCCCTTCTGGGCCTAATATCTGGGCAACAATTGGTATCAGAGCTTTGTCTAGCATCGAATCCTAAAAAGCGCTTGTAAAGAGTAAGATATGGCCAGTGAAGAATTCCAAAGTCTCAAACCTTACTTTGATGGAGCAAATTATGCCCATTGGAAGTTTCGGATGGAGACATACTTGGATAGTGAAGGAATTGAAGTCTAGGATAGTGTACGAAAAGAATGGACACCACCAACCAGAAGAGGAGCTGATGGTGAAGAAGAAATCCTATCAAGAGATGATTGGACAGAGCCTCAAAGAAGAGCAAATTTCAAAAACAAGAAGGCAATGACAATCCTATCAATCTCATTATCTATTGAAGAATGTGGGAGAATACAACACTACTCAACAGCATACAACATGTGGAAGACATTGGAGAACTATCATGAGGGAACTAAGTAAGTCAAATCCAAGAAGATTGAACTTCTAACCTCAGAATATGAGCTCTTCAAGATGAAATCCAACGAGTCAATCACTGACATGACCAACCGTCTTCTAGCCATTATAAATGGAATGAGGAAACTTGGGAAGCATCTGAGTTTGGAAGATATAAACAATAAAATCCTGAGAAGTCTTCCTCTTAAAGACTATGGTTCAAGAGTTGCTAGCATAGAAGAAGCAAATGAAGATATGAGCATCATGAATACTGATGTGCTGATTGGCAAACTTCTCACACATGAGATGGCAGTGAAGAGAGATAGAGAGCTTGAAGCAGAGCCAGAGAAAAGAAAGCCCTTGGTACTCAAAGCCTCTACTTCAAAATCTCAAGAAGATAGTGAAGATGATGAAGAAATGAGTGATGATGAAAATGAGGATATTGCTATGCTTTCAAGGAGATTAAAAAGAATCATTGAAAAGAAAATGAGCAACTCCAGAAAATTCAGGCAAAGAAATCTCAAACAAACTTCTAATGACACACATAGAAGTAAGGAAGAGGTAAAATGCAATGAATGTGGAAAGAAAGGACATATCAAACCAGAATGTCTAAGGCACAAGAAGCATAAGAGCAAATACCAAAGAGACAATGGGGAGAAAGGTCACAAAGCCACATGGGATGACGAAAGCTCTTCAAGTGAAAAAGATGATAATGAAAGTGAAGAGGTCAACTTATGCTTTATGGCTATTGAGGATCACGTCTCGAATAAGGTAAGATCACTACACTCATACTCCTTGAATAATGATAGTAGTGATAATGATGATGATAGTGATGATGATGATGATGATGAGCAAAGCCTAATAGAAGAATTAAATATAGAATTAGAGAAATATAAAACTAAATTTAGTACTTATAGAAATAATATCTCTAATTTAAAAAATAAGATAGACGTTTTAGAAAAGGAAAACATAAAGCTTAAATCATCTAATCAATCTCTTCAAAAGTCATTAGATGAATAGTCATCAAGACCCTCAACAACTTCATTGTTAAAAGAAAATAATACTTTAAAAAATGAAGTTGAGGAACTTAGAAATTCCATTTCTAAATTTCATAAAAGTAAAGAGAGTTTGGATACTCTCATTGTGTCTCAAAGATCACCCTTAATTAGACATGGTCTAGGATTTAAAGACACATCATCATCTTCTCACAAAACTATATTTGTTAAGTCTAAAGAACCTCACATCACCACACCTCCTAGAACAGCACCAAGAAATAAGAATGTTAAACCTTCTATACAGAAAAAGAATAATCATGCCTTTATGTATAAGAAGCATGCATCTAGAAAAATTCAAATTAATCATGATTGTGCATGCCATTGTTCTCAAAATCAATTTAATAGAATTATGGCATTGAAATATATTGTAAGACCAAAAAGCAAGTTTAGACCGAAACAATGTAATTATTGTACGAAAATTGGTCACATAAATAAACATTGCTGGATAAGGTAGGCTCATTGGGAACCTTCATGTGCTAACCCCCAAGGACCCAAACTCATTTGGGTACCTAAAAATCATACTTGAATTGTGATTCTATAGGTATGCCTCAAGTCCATAATAAACAAAAATGCTTGTCTAGTAGACAGTGGATGCTCAAGGCATATGACAGAAGACAAAGAACTTTTCAATGAAATCAAAAGTATTGATGGAGGTAAAGTTACCTTTGGAAACAATGCAAAGGGTAAGGTAATTGGCATTGGTTCTATTGGTATTAATGGTACAACTTTTATTAAAGATGTCTTACTTGTTGATGGCTTGAAACATAACTTGTTAAGTGTAAGTCAATTATGTGATAAAGAAAACAAAGTAATTTTTACTTCAAATGAATGTCTTGTGATCTCTATCGATTGTTAAGAGATATTTAAAGGAAATAGAGATATCAATACATACATAACAAACTTACATGAACTATCTAACCATTCCTCTAAGTGTCTTATGACTACTAGTGATGAATCTTGGTTGTCGCATAGAAGACTTGGTCATGCTAACATGGACTTAATACAAAGTCTCAACACAGGAGAACTAGTAAAAGGACTGCCAAGAGTTAAATATGAAAAAGGCAAGACATGTGATCATTGTCAAAGAGGAAAGCAACACAAGTCATCCTTCAAAGCCAAGAACATAGTAAGTACTTCAAAACCTCTTCAACTCCTGCATTTAGACTTGTTTGGACCTACTATAATTTCTAGCTTAGGAGGAAAACATTTTGCATTTGTCATCGTAGATGATTACTCTAGATTTACTTGGCTAATTTTCTTAGCTCAAAAGAGTGATCCTTTTGAAAATTTCAAAAACTTTGCTAAAAAAGTTCAAAATGAAAAAGGGTACTGTATTTCAAAAATAAGAAGTGATCATGGGAAAGAATTTGAAAATGAAAACTTTGAAACCTTTTGTCTTGAACATGGAATTTCACATAATTTCTCATCTCCTAGGACACCTCAACAAAATGGGGTAGTTGAAAGGAAAAATCGAACTTTAATTGAAATGGCTAGAACAATGCTTAATGAATATGAATTACCAACTTATTTTTGGGCAGAAGCCACAAATACTGCTTGTTATATTTCAAATCGATTTTTCAAAAGACCTCTTTTAAACAAAACCTCATTTGAGCTATGGAATGGAAGAAAGCCCTTGACATCATACTTTAGAGTATTTGGATGTAAGTGTTTTATATTGAACACCAAGGATAATCTTGGAAAATTTACCTCTAAGTCTGATGTAGGTATCATTTTAGGATACTCTACAACCAGCAAAGCATATAGAGTATTTAATAAAAGATCACTAACAGTTGAAGAATCCATGCATGTTGTTTTTAATGAATCTAGTAGACTTGATCTTGTGAAAGGTAGTGTTCTTGATGATGTTGTAGGTAATATGGAAAGACTTGACATTGGAAATGGGAAAGAAGAAAATGATCAAGAAAATTTACTGCAAAATGATATTCTACCTCAAAATCAAGAGCAAAATGATCAATAACTTCCAAAAGAATGGAGAATGACGAAAGAACATCCAAAAGAACAAATCATTGGTGATCTATCAAGGGGAGTAAGTATTAGATCTCATTTCAAACATCTAGTTACTGACATTGCTTTTATTTCACAAATTGAGCATAAAAATATTGATGAGGCTCTTAATGATGAAAGTTAGGTAATTGCCATGCAAGAGGAACTCAACCAATTTGAGAGAAATAAGGTATGGACCCTAGTACCTAGACCCAAGGATCATCAAATTATAGGTAGCAAATGGGTATTTAGAAACAAACTAGATGAACAAGGTTTAATAACCAGGAATAAGGCTAGACTAGTTGCAAAAGGATATAATCAGGAAGAAGGTATAGATTATGATGAAACATATGCACCTGTAGCTAGATTAGAAGCCATAAGAATACTTTTAGCATATGCATGTCACATGAATTTCAAACTTTTTCAAATGGATGTGAAAAGTGCATTTCTAAATGGTTATATAGATGAAAAAGTGTATGTAGAACAACCACCAGGTTTTGAAAGCTATGATTTTCCAAATCATGTTTTTAAACTTTCAAAAGCTTTATATGGTTTAAGACAAGCTCCAAGAGCCTGGTATGAGAGGCTAAGTTCTTTTTTATTAGAAAATAGCTTTACAAAGGGAAATGTTGACACCGCATTATTCATCAAAAAGCATAAGCATGATATACTAATTGTTCAAATTTATGTTGATGATATAATATTTGGTTCTACTAATGAGTTGCTTTGTCAAGATTTTGCTAAGTGAATGACTAGGGAATTTGAAATGAGCATGATGGGAGAACTTAAGTATTTCCTTGGTCTACAAATAAAGCAAAGCAATGAGGGCATATTCATCAACCAATCCAAATATGCCAAAGATTTAATTAAGAAATTTGGTATGGAAGGATGCAAAAATGCCAAGACTCCTATTAGCACATCAACAAAATTGGACAAAGATGAAAAGGGTAAGAGCATTAATGAAAAGCTTTATAGAGGTATGATCGGATCACTTTTATATCTTACTGCTTCTATACCCGATATTATGTATAGTGTTTACTTGTGTGCTCGATTTCAATCATGTCCTAAAGAATCTCATTTAAAAGCAGTAAAAAGAATTTTAAAGTATTTACATGGATCTTTGCATCTAGGTTTATGGTATCCTAGGAATTCGTCTTTTCATATTATAGGATATTCAGATGCAAACTATGCTGGTAGTCTTTTCGATAGGAAAAGTACTTCAGGTACTTGTCACTTCATTGGAGAATGTTTAGTTTCTTGGTTTAACAAGAAACAAGTTTCAGTTGCTCTCTCAACTGCTGAAGCAGAATATGTAGCAGCTGGATGTTGTTGTACACAAATTCTTTGGATGAAACAACAACTTAAGGACAATGGTCATAAGATGAACCATATACCTATCAAATGTGATAACACAAATGCTATAAATCTTTCAAAGAATCCTATACAACATTCAAGAAGTAAGCATATTGACATTAGACATCATTTTATTAGAGATCATGTTCAATATGGAGATGTTGCATTAGAAGTTATTAGTACAGAAAATCAATTAGCAGATATTTTCACTAAGTCTCTAAATGAGGAAAGATTTAATTTCATTAGAAGAGAACTTGGTATGATTGATGGATTAACCTTGTGATTGCAAAAATATTAAATTTTAATTGTTGATCTTAAATCATATCACAAGATATAAGATAGAAATTTTGATGAAAATTCATGTTTTTAAGGAATAGAATCGTTGTTGAAATGATTTAGTCTTGTTTTAGGACTTAATTTTAATTTGATGAAAATTTTAGAGGAGTCACACCCGTGACACATGTTCACGCCCGTGACATAAATGGCCCAAAGAGGCAGTGTCGTTCATGACTTGGTTCACAACATGCTTCGCAGCTTCAAGTGGTGAAACTTATTTTCACGGTTTGAGTCACTTCCGTGAAAAGAGACTTTCACATCCGTGATGAATTTTCACTCCCGTGAATAATTACACCCCAAAACTCACAGAGACTTTCATGCCTTGAGTCACAGCTTGCTTCACGGGCGTAGGTGGTGAAATTCAACATTTCACGCCCGTGATAATTTATTCACCCCCGTGACTGATGATCATTCATGCCCATGATGTTCAAAGATCACGCCCATGAACTTATTCACGCCTTCATTCACGGGTGGAACACTTCTTCAGCAAACCGTGAACACGACCATTCACGCCCGTGAACACCTACTTCACGCCCGTGAATGTATCGAATATATAAAAGAACAGCCGGTTACAACTTTCATTTTAACTCTCCAACTCCCAAAACCGCTCTCATTTACACACATTCATTAAGGCATTGAACATTTCGGCCCTAAAGATTTAAACTTCTCCTATAAATATCACCAAAAGTTTGAATCTTCATCAGAAATCTTACATTATTAGGGTTTCATAAGGACTTTCTGTCAAAAATTTTCTCTAACTCCATCAACAACCAATTTCTTCAAAAATGGAGACTGCTTCATCCAAGGGAAAAAGAAAGAAGTCTCATGCTCCTAAGAGGTATGCAGATTACCTCATGAATCGCATTCCGGAGCATTTCCATTCTCGATATGAAACTTTGAAGAAGAGACCTCTTCTGTCATTAAGGTCCTTCGAATGGCAGATAGTCCGAAGTCTCGGGCTTGAGACGGCTATGACGGAGCAACTACAAGCCTGTCATCTGAAAGATTTTGTGGAAATTCACCAGCCGACCTTGAGGGAGCCAACACTGGAATTCCTCAGCACCTTGCAGGTTTCACCTACTGGAGTGGTGAAATTCCAACTCTGCGACAATCCCAACATCCTAAGTGCCATTGAATTTGAAGAATTGTTCAGCCTACCATCTGAAGGCATCCTAAATGATACTGAGGTAGAATTCTCTGCCCTTTAAGCCTGGACACATTTTGGCCATGATTGTAGCTGGGACATTAAGAAGACAAAGAGCACTCACCTCGTGGCCCTAGTGCACAGGTATTTGCATAGGTTCCTAACTTATAGCATATTTGCTAGGGGGAAAGCAACGGGACTATCAGGAAGTCAGAACTCTTCCTATTTGAGATGGCTCAGAGAGGACTCACAGTAGCACTATCTAGATGGTTTGCAAACCATCTTCTCTCCATTGCCACCAAGCCCACTGGAGATATTTTGATTGCAGCATATGTCACCCATATAGCAGTGAAGCTTGAGTATCTGAAGCTGGACACGCATCACTTTAACCTAATCCCTGGACATCCTCGAGATCGCTTGGATGTCGAGTCCTTCATCAAGATAGGAGCTGCTGTCAGAATCATTTTCCATAACAATATCTTCTATCGCTTCACTGACACTGCTGGGGAGATTATCTGGGAAGATAATGACACGGAGGATTTTAAAGTAGGCCTCCAGGGAGTCCAGCAGAAGAAGAGGGCTCGGGTTGACGAAGCATCTCTAGCAGCTGAACAGGACATCGAACAGTCCTTAGCTTCCACACCGACCTTAGAGCAGCAGGTGGTTGACCTCTTGGCACCACATTTCGAGCAGCTGCAGACTTCGATGGATGAGAGGTTGGAGAACCTCAAAGACTTCATGGAGTCTCGGATGGACAGCCTTGAGGCTGAAGTGGCTAGGCTTCGTGATAGGATGTCCGACTAGGAGTTAGGCTAGAGTGAAGCCTAAATTTGCTTGTTTTGCTTGTTTTGTTTATGTTTGTTGGTGTGTAGGAAATTTTTAAATTTCCTTTCTGAACATTTGACTTTGTTTGTATGTTTTCCTTTACTTAATGTATTTGCTTTTGCTTATCTCATTGTTATCTTCTTATCCTTTTTTGATTAATGACAAAAGGGGGAGAAAACCAGCAATATATGATAGGGAAAATGTACAAACTAGCAATATAAGAAGAAACTAGCAATATATATTAAGGTAAATGAATTTTGAATCAAATATTAAAATTGAATTGACTTTGAAATAGATTAAAAGGGATTAGAAATCTTGATTCAAAAAAATTCATATGCAAAGTATATGATTGAAAAATTGAGCTTTATATACATAAGATATACCTTAAATATACTTTGCATAAACATTCATGCAAGTTGCAAAATCAAATATGCCATGAGATACCTTAAGTATACCTTACATATACGTCATGCTTTAAAAAGAAATTATGGTATATATTGGATATACTTCTCATATAACTTGCATATACTTAAAATCTAGTAAGTTTATTTTAATGCTACATCATTCTTTACTATTCTTGCACATTATAAATTTTTTTTATCCTAAGTATATTTTGAGGGGGAGACTTCTCAAAATCACATATTGCTAGATTATTTGTCACCATCAAAAAGGGGGAGATTGTTAAACCTTGAGGGGTATTTCTGTCATTTTGATGATAACAAATAAAATAGCAATATTGTATTTAACATACTTATTTTTTCTAAGTCTATTATACAGGACATGGATTAAAATAGCAAGAATGGAGATTGGAAGAATAATACTTGAAAAACAAAATTCAAGAAGTAGCATGTTCACTGCCGTGACTCTATGAGTCACTCCCGTGAAAGAAGGTAACCGTTACCAAAACCAACTTTTGAAGTTCACGGCCTTGAAGGAAGAACAAACCGTGAAGTGGAAATTTCAGTCACCCCCGTGAATAAATGTGTCACCCCCGTGAAGATTCATGCATTTTCATCCAGAGAACTTCACGACCAAAGTCACCACTTGGATCACGACTGGGAAGATTGTCACGCCCGTGAATGAGTATGTCACGCCCGTGACTCTATATGTCAAAAAATTTCAGAGAGATTCATGACCAAGGTCACCACTTCTGTCACGACTTGGGAAGAAATGTCACTCCCGTGACAAGTATAGTCACGCCCGTGAAGAATGAAAGTGAAAAATGTCAGGCGCGATTTTTTGGTTGGTACAATGGCTAGTTTCGTATTTAATGCACCCCAACGGCTATATTCAGCCATGGGAGTATAAATAAAAGTCAATTATGCATTAAGAATAGGAGAATGAAGAGAATAACAATAGAATAGCATATATTTCGAATTTAATTCTTATTACAAGCTATTTGTACATTCATACTTGGAGAACAAAATCTATTCTCTGTAAAAATATTTTTGCTCTTCATTTATTGAGCAATTAAGATTTATAAGTGGTTCTCTCTATAATCTTTACTCAAGAGAGCATTGGGTATTTTTTGGGTTAAGAGTAGAACACTTGTAAGGGTTAGTTGTGTGAGCCTCAAAACACATATCAAAAGGTTGTTTGTGTGAGCCTATAAAAACACAAAGTGAAGGTTGTTTGTGTGAGCCTGTAAAAACACAAAGTGAAGGTTATTTGTGTGAGCCTGTAAAACACAAGGAATTGGTTATTGTGTGAGCCATTAAAACACAAGGGATTTCTGGGTTAGGTGTGAACCATTATGAGAAACACCATAGTTGGGAGTGAGCTTGTAAAACTTCATTGTAACACTTAGTGTGTTAGTGAAACTCCCAATTGCGATTGGGGAGAGGAGTAGGGTCTGTTAACACCCGAACCTCTATAAATCCTTATGTCAGATTTTCTCTATCCCTTTTAAAATTAATTATTTATTTCCACACCTTAAGGTTTAATTTTCTGAAACTCCAATTCAACCCCCCTTCTTGGCCTAATATCTGGGCAACAAAAATATAAAGTGGGAGACAAAAATATTTCTTGAAGTTTCTCCATGGAATATGATCCTAAGATTAGAAAAGAAAGAAAAGTGAAGTCTTAGATTCATTGGATCGTATGAGATCTTAGAACAAATTGGGCCAGTTGCCTATAGAGTTACTTTACCACCAGAGTTAAGTAAGATTCACAATTTTTTTCATGACTCTATGTTGAGAAGATACAAGTCAGGTCCTTCACATGTCATTACAGTTGAAAACATTGAGGTGAGACCAGATCTCACATATGAGGAAGAGTTGATTGAGATATTGGCTCGAAAGATTAAAGAGCTCAGGAGCAAACAAGTATCGTTAGTCAAAGTCTTCTGGAGGAATCATGCAATAGAAGAGGCTACATAGGAAAGTGAAAAGGTGATGAAAGCACAATACCCCTAACTGTTTCAACACAGTACTAAAGGTAATTTCGAGAAAGAAATTCCTTTAAGGGGGAGAGAAATGTAATGTCCATAATTAGAGCTTAGTAATTAATAAGGATTAAAATATATAAGTACATGATTAAGGGTTATGAGAAAAGAGTTGAAAAAAAGATAAGAAAGTGAAATGTCACAGGGTTCATACCTATGACAATACTTTCATATCGTGAATATCTCAAGATGCAAATTTCTGTTTAAGCAAATTCATGACCGTGATAGTAGTTGTCACACCCATGAACATTGTCAGATATAATTTTCATTAGTTGTTCTTTCTTTTTCTCAGGACCTAAAATCAAAAGAAAACCTATAATTCGAAGTCTTCTTATACCAAAGGTGAATGCCTCATATTTTCCTTTGATTCCCAACCCTAAACACTTAATCTAAAGCAAAGGATCAAAGTTTAAGCAAGTTCTTGTATAAAGGAATATAGAGAAGAGGTGCTCTTGAGGAGGCCGAACCATATGAGGAAGAAAGGAGATGAATCTTCCATCCCTATTGTGTTTCCTTCTATTGAGGTAAAGAATCACATTTTCCTTTTGTTTTTACAAGATTCCATAACTTTAATCATGTTTAGATCATTTATAGAAGAGACCCATTTCCAAATGGGTTAGGTTATGGCTTGATCTTAAGAGATTATAGTTAAAGACCTATCTTTAAGTGGTTTAAAAGTTATAACAAGTGTTTGTAAGAAGTTACATGAGATTAAAGTTGTAAGAAGGGTTAAAGTTAGGGTTTTCATCTTTATGGCTTTAAAAGTTAAGTTTAAAGGTTATGGATTTTGATATAGATATATTATATATGATAGGAGTTCAAAGAGGATATGGTGAAACCCACCAAAGGTAAAAGCAAGCTTGAAAGAAGCTTGATTTTTAAGATTCCATTAGAAGTATGTACATATATACATTCAAATTCCCAAATTATGGCATGTTGTGTGTTAATTAAGTGATAATTGAATCGCATGCTTTATATGTTAAATGCAAATTTCAATGATGTAATTAATGCCATTTGATAGGAGTGATTGTATGAGAAGTGTAAGTATGCCCTAAATAAGTATTGATGATGCTTCTAGTATTACATGCAATAAATATGCCTGAAGATGTATTAAATAGAGTAATGACTGATGATGCCTTAATAGGTGAAAAAGGTAAGTAAGAATGGTTATATGAATAAAGAAACACAAATGCTTGATAGGATGATTTATAAGAAAAAAAAGTGTAAATGGAGTGATTATGTGTTTAAACGATCCTTTAACATGATGAAATGTATAATATGATGAGTATGTTGATAGGAAAAAGGTTGTCATAGGACAATCCGTAGAGCCTTACATGTGAATTGTAATAAATACATGTTTTAATATTGTTAATTGCTAAAAATCCCATATTCATGCCTGTGACTAGGTGTTCACAGCCGTGAATCTCTTAAGAAGAATAACATCATGCCCGTGACTCTTTCTTCATGCCCATGAGAAAAGTGCATAAAATGGACATAAGTTTTCACGACTTAGTTCACGTTTTGGTTTTTCAGGTAGGGCTACCCGTGACTGAGGTGTTCACGACCATGAACATATAGTTCATGCCCGTAAAGCCTATTTAATATGATATATATTATTTTTAAATGTCTTTAATGTAATAGCTATGCACATGCTTCATGATAAAATATTTAAAGTATGTTTTTATGATTTCCAGCATAAGAATATTCCATGATGAATTTTTGTATGAACAAAGTTTTTGTGGGATATGATACGGATGCTATAATAAAGATAATATGAACAGTAGAACTCAGACTCAATACTAAGACTAGAAGTAGGATAGGTGGCATATCATTAACAGGGTTTATGGTACCGTAGTTATATATTTACTCAGTCAATATGGCTTAAGTTCGAAGAGCATCATTGACTTGAAGAGCCTAGACTAGCATGTATTATGATAGATAATATTGAATGCAAAAGTTAGATATTTACTCAGTCAATATAGCTTAAGCTCGAAGAGCCCCATTGACTTGAGGAGCTTGGATTGACACATGATTATAGATAGTGATAGGGTGGCTTAGCTCACACGAACGCTCCTGCTCACAACTCATATTTGAATAGTCTACGTTAAATGTTGTTGGGCAATAATTTTAAAATGATTATGAAATGAAATGAAATAAAATGGAAAAAGAGGTTCAAATATACAAGTATTCAAGAATACACCATTAATATGTTATATGTTTTTAAAGAAATTAAATGCTCTTGTTTATATTGTCAAAGCTTAGTAAACTGTTGTGCCTATGAAGTAAGGTATTTTACATGATAGTATGATTATCACTCATGCCGTGACTTTATATATAATACCATATTTTTATATGACTTGATGTATGATGTGTGATTGCATGTAAGAATTTCTATGCCTATATATACCACTATGCTTTCAGTAGCCTAGCATGCTAGTATTTTTCCCACGCAGGTCGAAGCCCAATATATAAAGATAAAAGTTGACCAAAAGAAGCTCACCCAACATTAAAGACAACATATCAGTCCCAACAAGGGTTAGTGATGTCTCATGTCACACTTTTGCATTTTGTACATGTCATTGTAAGAGAGTTGTTTACTTGTATACATATCTATAAATGTAAGAATTATGCGAGCTATATCAAAGGCATGTATTTTTGTAAACTCCTGAACAAGGGTTAGTCATATTTTTATGAAATTGTGATTTTAAATGTTAAGTCAAGTTTTACTTTTACATTATGTTTTATGCAAGTCATCATGGTCATGGTGCAAAGAAAAAATTTTAAATTTCACAGGTTTTTTGCACATAGGTTGTGTGGCACTCGTTCGTTTAGTCAGGCTAATCCTGGTTAGATAAGAAAGTGTTATAAAGAGTGTATTGCTATCATGTGAAAATCAGGAAAAAAAAAAGATATGATAAGGTAATAACTATGATGGAAAAAGTTTTAAATTGAACCGAATTTTAAGGTAATAGGCATGTGATATTTTCCTACATAGATGGGATTATTCCTGACTATATGAGAGATTATTATATTTATTAATATCAGAGCTTAGATTTAGGATTTTCTAAGCCTAAGTGGGCTAAGGGTTTATCTTGCATGCATTGTGTGTCTAATATGACTCTGACATGGGCTACTTCTTTGTCAACTTGTAGGATTAGAAAAGAGTATGGAAATTCAGGCACATGATGTTATTGATAGCAATAGTTCTTCTGACATTAGAGCACAGCATTACTCCCAACTATGGTGTTTTACTCTATTGGCTAATACTTAACCTAGTAACCCTTTTGTTTTAATGGCTAACACAACAACCAAATCATTGTGCTTTTAATGGCTCACATAAAAATTCTTACAAGTGTTTCACTCACAACCAAACTCACTCAAACTCACTTTTGAGAAATTGATTACAAGAATAAAAATACTTACTAACTAGAAGAGCTCAACAAACTGAGCTAATATGGTTTTTACAATTAAGATTATAAAAATCATATTTAAATGCTTAATTTCTTGTTGTCTAACCCTGGAAAGTTTATAAATGAGTCGTATTTATACTTCCTCTAAGAAATAAAGTCATTTTTGGTGCAATTAATGCAAAACTAGCTATTGAACCACTTTTTCTTTGCACCTGTCAACATTACATACCTAGGTTCATGGGTGTGACTAAATCTTCACAGGGGTGAATATTCTTATTGAATCTGTGACTAAAGTGGTGAAGCTAGTTCTAAATGCTTTTGTCAAAGAAAGCACAATATTTCACGAGCGTGACTGTTCTAGCTTCACAATTTAGCCATTGTTTCACAATCGTGAATATTTGAATTTGAAAAAATTGGCGCTATGGATTTTCACGGGCGTGGCTTTACTATTAACGAGCATGAAACTAATGTTTCATGGTGGTGTTGATTACTGATCATGGGCATGATGAACTTTGTCACAGGCGTAAATCTTTGCTAATTTTCAATCTTTTTAACTTCAATTGATTTGAACCAACTTGCTTCAAAGTCTTAGGAATATATAACCTATCTAAAACACTTACAACACAATAAAAGTTGAAATTCTTTTTTGCTCAATTATTTGTGATCATCAAAATGATGAAAATACCTCTCAAGGTTCAATAAAATTGTTATCACCTATGCATAGTTAAAAAATATGATGTTATGATAGTGTACATATTTTAGTATTACATAATGGCATGAATATGAAACACTATGATTTGTCTTGTATGAGTGCATGAATGATTTTTTATGTATATATGTACTATTAAACTTTTAATACTTTAGCATGTGGGTATTGCTACATGTAGATCTTAGAGCCTAATAGATAGTAGTTGTTAACCAGAACAGAAAGCCCATTTAGAGACTATAGAACAAACTTATTTCAGATAAGTAATATTTCATGTCATTTTTTGTTTTTGTACATGACATATGGGTTATAGGTTGTTTATATTTGTACATGTATTTTATTAAAAGAAATATATAATATTGTAATGGTCATATATTTTTGTAAACATCATACCAATTTAGTCCAAACATGATATATTTTTAATATGACATTGATCTTTGAATTAAAGAAGTTTCTTTTATATATGCTTATGAATATGTAATGGATTATCAGGTTTTATAAGCAAAAAAAGTTGATAACAACCATAAACTCGTAAACTTTTTTTTCTGAATCATAAATTCAGTAGTGCTAAAACTTATAATAATAGCTATTGTAAAATACAACATTATTTAATCTCATAAACTTTTTCTATTAAAAAAATACATCATTTTAATATATAGCCATAAATCACATTTTTGTTTTTATATTTCATTTGAGAACTACAAAAAAAATTTCATCAATATGTCAATGAGATAAAAATTCAAAATGTCACATGTATTCTTGTTCTAAGAAAATTTGCATAACATCTTATTCATATACCAAATTAAAACCTTTGTACTCACATGTTACAATACTATAGAATTACCCCTAGGGAATCAGGGGATCCCATATAAAAGTTCTCACAATATTAAAATCATATTAGATTTACTTATATAATGAATATGTTTAATAATTTACTAATTATTTATATATACATGACTAATATATAAGCAATTGTGCTAATTTCTTTATACTTTGACGGTGTCTATCAGCTCTTTTTTTATCTCGGGCTGCTGCCTATCTCGATTTTGTGTCTAATAAAAAATAATTTCAATTAATTACTGAGACACGCAATATATAAAATCTAGGAAAATTAAAATATCTCAACTATTATTGGCTCTCACGTATGCTGAAATTCTATAACATAAATTTTCTTATTACACGCGTTAGTGCATAGCTCGAGCTTCCAGTCATTTTCAGTACGACTAAAAATTTTAAATATTATTTTCCTTTATAATATTATATTTTCTTTATTTTTTTCTTCTCAAAAAATATTTTTCTTGATTTATTTCCATTTTTTCTCAAATTTTCGTTTCCAACTCAAAAATTCTCTTAAATTTAATAAATACCCTAAAAATTCCAAATAAGTTACTATAATTACTTTAACTCATTTTTTTCATTTTTTTATCATCAATTTCACTAAAATAATATTCAGTCACTCCCAATAGTTTTTTTCTATAATTAGGCTAAAAATCTAAATATTCACCAAAAATTCTATTAAATATTTATTACACTCCAAAAGTTATTTTCCACTTCCAAACACTCCAATTAACTCAATTCTCATCAATTTAAAGACATAATTCCTCCAAAATAAATTTTTCAAAAAAATTAACTATAATTACAAAATTTCCTTAAAAATTCCACAAAAATTTCTAAAAATTATTCTCATTAAATTTTCACTATATATATCATTCTTAAGCCTCATTCTACTCATTTTCTATTTTTATCTAATTTTCACAAAATTCTAACTCAACTTTTTTACCAAATTAATTTTCATCACAACACAATTTTAATTTTTACTTTAAACAGCAATCAAATCCAACATAAAAATCCATTTAATTTTGAAGGAAAAGTGGAGAAAAACTCACCTCCGACTTTTTTTGGAATTTTTGGCCAAATGAAGATTTTTTTTTCCAAAATTATTTCATTTTCCTCCCAAAAATAATTTTTTTCTTGCTCCAAATACTTGAATAATTGAAGACTTGATGAAAAAAAGAAAAAAAAAAAAGGAGCTTGAAACCCTCAAATATGGTGTAGAAGAAGAAGAAAATTTGTCTCACCCAAATTAAATTAAATTAATCTTAATTATTTTCTTAATCATTCTCCTAATTGGTCCATTAAAACTTAATTAATCCTTTAGGTTGACAAATGACCTAATCAAAGCTTAATAAACTTTAACTTAATCAAATTATCCACCAATCACAAATTTTTCTTCAAATTAATTCATGATTAAATTTAATTATCCAAAATCCAACCTCCAAAAAATTTAATTCCATCAAATTAAATATACTAAAAATTATAAAATAATTTTCTCTTCAAAATGGTTTATTTGATTTTGTAAAACAGCATCCGGTGCAAAAATCACAATTTTATGGTTTTATTATTTTTCGTAATTTGGTCCATAAAAATTCATTCGTCATCTAATTTCTAAATTATTAGTTTTAAAACTTTTAAAATTCAGTTGCAATCACATAGATACTATTGCGATTATGAACACATATATCTAACTCTCGGTTAGAAAATCAGACAAAAAATCCACGCTAAGGACTGTATTTGGGCAAATCGGAGCTCTTAATCTTAAAATCTTACTTTATAACTCCACATATGATCTTAAAATAATATTTTCCATATTTTGGTATACTTAAATTATATTTTTACTATTAAGTAAAAAAATTCCAAATTCTAGCTCAGTCTATTACTTCAATTTGCATGCATAGTACAAAATCGCAATATTTCATCAAATCAATTCAATATTCATATTAGAATTCATATTATCATATTAAGATAAAAATTTTCACATTTATTTATTTTTATTTAGATTTTGATCGGTACACCTCTATACTACGGTATAAACAACCGCAATACACGTATACAGTCAGGGTCTAAATCGTGAACATGATAGTACAAATAACTGGTTTTCATCAATTTGGTCAAAGTAGAAGAATAATTTCATGATGTTTTGTGAACTAATTGCATAATAATTTTGATCCAATGAATGAATGGATTATAAATTTTTAATGGCAAAGAATTATCTGAATTGGTTGCAACCAAGCATTTATTCAATATCATTATTCTTGTTCTAGGTTATTGTGTAAATATTGATGTAGGCCAATTTATTGATTTTGTTATAAACATGAACATCAAAAAGTTTGGTTTTATTTTGGCTTTGAAGGAATGCACAACTTATTTCACATTGCTTTGAGTCTTGATTTGAAAATTGTAGTAAATCCACAATCATTAAGCCCAACATTTAGTTTTATCCTTTTATAATATGGTATTAGAATTATAAGAGGAATAAGCCATGAGAAGACTAAGTCTATAGCTGTAACACCCAAAAATTAGTCTAAATTATAATAAGTATGTGGTATACATAGAAAACACATGATAAACATCAAAATTTAAATAAAATGATTAAATGACTTAAATTATACCACATAATTAAATTGTATTTTTGGTACAAAAAAAATTAAAGACATTAGATATAAGGAAATATGTGAAGATGATGATGATGATGATGATGATGATAATAATAATAATAAAAATAATAATAATAATAATAATAATAATAATAATAATAATAATAATAATAATAATAATAATAATAATAATAATAATAATAATAATAATAAGAAAAAAAAGGTGAACATTACAAAGGGACAGTAGAAAACAAAAAACAAAAAACTGGAAAAAAGGAGGGGAGGGGAAAGTCAATTAAGACTTTGCCCCATTTCTTCCAACTTCATCTCTCTTCTTCTTCTTCTTCTTCCTTCCTACATATCACAACCCAAAATCTTCATCCTCTCCTTCATGATTTTCAAGAAAATTCACTCCAAATAAATATGATCTTGGTAAGTAATATCTTTCCCCTTATTATTGTGTTATTAAAGTGTTTAAAATTATGTTTCTGCAATGTATTTCGTTCAATTTTTTTGAGTACCCTATGAACTGAATTTGAAGAGGTATAAAACATGAAAGTTGTTTATATATGTCTTATGTATCTGTCTGTCAAATGTTATTGAATGATTTTGAGTATATGAAGAGAAATGGTCATTTGAGTGAGACTGATTCTTGAAAGAGTATCAACAGAGTAATCTACAGTTTTTGCTCAATTTGATCATCTTAATGGCTGAATCTGAGGTTTTAACATAAAATTTGTATATATATGTGTTACTTAGGTCTTTGCCAAATTTCGTATAAACATATCTTGTGTAGGTTGAGTTATAATGAAATGAACTATGACTGTTCCTTGATTGAGCTGGTTTCACATACCTGTGCAGCTCCAGTAAATTTGTGTTCCTTTTTGAGCTTCTTAATGGTCGAATTAGCCAAAGTTTAAAGCATTAAAGTTTTATTTCTATGTCTTATCTAAGTTCCTGTGAAAGTCTCACCTTAAAATGTCAATTATTTTGTGAGTTATGAGCTGAACAAGTGAACTTCCACATTAACTTATATAATTTGGATAAGTGTAGAAAAATTAGCCAAAGTTTAAAACATTAAAGTTAGATGTTAAATTTAATTAGGATCAAGAATTATATAATTTGGATAAGTGTAGAAAAATTTATTGATCTAACAATCCTAAGAGGTTTTGTTCTAGCTTAAAAGAATTGTAGTTATTTATTTAAACTATATTAAGAATAAATATTTTATCAATGTATTAATTATTTATATTTTTGAATTAGGATCTCAACAAGAAGAAGAATAATAAAAGTAGACAAGCTCCAAATTTTAGATTTTGGAAAAAGTTTCATTGAGGTTTGTACATATATGCATTTTAGTTTGCCTTGTTGCATGCTTGTGTGTTAATTGAATAAGTTGCATATTTGAATAATGTATTAAAATGTGTAAATATGAAATGAATTGAGTGCTTAATTAATGAAACTTCATGTTAATGCATGTATAGACATATGGATGAATAATTGATTGATAAAATGTAGGAAATTTTGGTTTAAGATTGTAAATGTGTTAAGGGGTGTGAATGTAGAATATGTAACATAATATATTTTTCAATATAGATTAGTATATGATTGATTAAAAATGTGATAATTATTAATGGTAATTATTGAATAATTAGGACAATAAAGAGTGGAGTTAGAAAATCATGTATGACATATGTATTTGATATGAAAACAGAGGTTATATGGCATACTTGGACTCATAAAGTTATTATAAATTTTGGTTATGTATTAAAAGATTTGTTGGCTTTGATTGTATAGAAAACTAATTAAAGTATGTCAATATTACTTAAATGACTATATATATAATGGAATATCATATGATTACATTATTTTAAAATTTTATAACCATATTTTCATTATAAATGTAAAGGTAATATTGATTCCAGCAAATTAATATATAAAGAAAATAAATAATTAATAATTTTAATTGTCCAGTTCTCAACCTGTGGACTAATTAGGGATAGATGGTGTACCATTGCGGGGGCATTACGGTACTAATATCGATATGGTTTAGGAACAGGATGGTATTAGCTCCAAAAGCACTCATGTCCTAATTGTACACAGATGATGTGATTATACTCGGTCATGAGGCTTAAGCTCCGCGAGCGCTCTTGACTTGAGACTATAGTGAGTAGGGTGCTTAAGCTCTGCGAGTGGCCCTACTGCATACCCTATATTCGGACAGTCCGGGAATGAGATTTAGGCTATTTATATTAAAATATTATATATAAATTAATTAAAAGATATACATGTACACGTTGAGAGATAAAATATGTGAAATAACATGAATTATAAATATTTATTAAGGTAAGTTAAATTTATAATTGAGTTATAAATATATTATCAATGAATTTGGTAATATTGTATAATCATATGGTTGTCCCTGTATAATGTATGTTGGAGTATTGTGAACTGTATTATGAATTATCTACCATGTAGTTTTGGTAACTGTATGTTAAAATATTTATACTTATATGGATTGAGATTTGAGTTAACTAAACTAACATAATTTTAGGGAAATCAATTAAATTAAAATGAGTTATGGAAACATGAGAGGAGATAGAATGCTTAATATTTTATATATTATATAGGGTTGAATATATGCAATTCATGTCTTGATACAAATATAATGATAATATAATGGAACATAAATTTTATTTTATTGTAATATTTTCTAAATTTTATGCAATGATTTATTTTAATTATATCATAATTATTATGACCCATGTTTGTGTGACTGCATGGGAAAACTTAAATGTTTATATGTACCACTAAGCTAGAAATGGCTTAGCGTGGATTTTTCTCGCGCATGAACTGGAGCTTGCAAGTAGTAAACTGTGAAGTTGATAGAGGAAGTACAAGCCCATACTAGAGGAGACGCGTCAGAACTGGTTGAGGGTTGGATGTAACATCCTCAATCTTCCTCACATGCATTTCATTTGAACATATGCATATTGCATATAATTCAATTGAATACATGCATTTCATACGTATTTTCGTAGGAATAAGTCCATGACACGCACTAGCTACGTGTCCTAATAAATTGCAATTGTATCGAGTCGCACATGTGTATTTATAATCTAAATGAGGATAAAAAGTATTAAAAATAAATGAAATAAGGTGACCAAATTAAAGTATGCAAAATGACTAGATTAAGATTAAATTGCATATTGTGTTGAATTGTGTAATAATAATAAGAATAATAATTAGAAAATAAAATAAAAAATAAAATTCAGAAAAAAAAAGAGAAAAAAAAAAGAGAAGAAAAGAAAAAGTGGACGAGTGAAACAAAGGAATGGTGGTGCCTTTTAACTTATTAGGCTCCCACCATATTCATTTCCTTTCCTCATCTTCTTCTTCTTCTTTGCTTCATTACTTCCATTTCTTTTCAAGTTCTAGCCACCATTTCTTCCCTCTTTCACTACAAAAATTGCAGCAACAAGATTAGCAAAGAGTGATTATAGGTGAGTAAACATTTATTTTTGTGTTAAGCTTGATTATGGTGTTTAGGGTTCATTAATAGGCAGTATATTGTGATATGGTTTTTATGATCTTAGAGATCGAATCTGAACAAGATTAAAAAACAAACGTTGTTCCTTTATGTCTTAAATTTATGGATATATAAACATTTTTGCAAGATGTGGTGTATATAATAAGATATACTCTATGTACTGAAACTGGTCTAGATGTGAACCCTAAGTAAGTTAGCCACTGTGTTTGTTCATTTTGAATATGATAAAGCCATTATTTGAAGTATCTCAAAACCTAAAAGTTGTAGATATATGTGTTAAGTATCTTTATACCAAATTTTAGGCTCATAGGTCTTGTAACATTTGAGTTATGATGAATGGAACCATGTCTGTTCTATGGTTTGAACTGCCTACTGAGTGCCCTAGGCAAATCCAGCAATTTGTTTGGCTAATTTGAGCTTGTTAGAGCTTGATTCTGTAAATTATTGAAACATTAAGGTTATAGGTATATGTCTTAGCTAAATTTTGGTACTCATTTTAGCTTAATATGTTATATATAGACTATGTTATGGCCTTTGGAAGTCATACTGGTCTGGAAGCCAATTCTATTTTGGACCAGTGAAATATTTCTTATAATTTGAGGACCATAGAGACATAATTGATAAAATTTGTAAACATTAAATATGTTTCATTTGAACTCATATAGGTTTCTGTAAAGTTTTATTAAAATTTTACTTATAGATTATAAGTTATGATGAACCAAAGTTGGTACCCTGAAAATGCCTAAAGGCAGAAAATAAGGTAGAAAACAAAACACATTTAGAAATTTCACAAAAAAATGTACAATAATCCAATTGGTCTGAAATTTTAATATGTTACATAAT
The DNA here is from genome assembly GCA_023653625.1 of Triadica sebifera. NCBI lineage: Eukaryota > Viridiplantae > Streptophyta > Magnoliopsida > Malpighiales > Euphorbiaceae > Triadica > Triadica sebifera. Next base: position 7,676,075 of record CM042898.1, on the reverse strand, counting down.
TATATGTTAATTTTAATTAGGAATAATAATCTGATTAATTGGTCAAGTATAGAAAAAGTTATATGCTAAACAGTCCCATAAGGTCACACTGCCTCATAGGAAAATTCTTAACTATTGATATGAACAATGCATATTAATTTATTTAAGCCACATTAAGTCTCTCTAATAATGAGTAATCAATTATGTTTTTATATTAGGCTCACAACATATTGGAGACCCATAAGGAACGAATAGACAATAAGTTAGGGGTCGGAATGAAAGGAGAAAGGTGAGTATAATTATCAATTAAATTCTTTAGTGCAAATGAATGTTGCTTGCTATGTGATTCATATGATTGTCATGATTGGTTCTTGATAATATGATGATGGATAATTTGTGCCATTGTGGTACATGCAAATGGTATACTTGTGGTATATTTGAGGTATATGTTTGACATATGTGATATATACACATGGTATATGTATAGTATATACAAGGTATATGCGTGGAATATGAGGCATATATGCAGTATATGTATGTTATATGTGATAAGATACAATGGTTGATGAATGCTTAAGTACAAGTGCATATGCATATGAACTTAAAAGGCGTTGTGACTAGTTAATCGATATTGTAAAGCAAAAGAAGAGGTATATGGCCCAACAAATGTGCAAATGAAACAAATGATCAAGCTAGCTAGCAAATGCAAATGTTCACATGATAAATGTTCACATGGAAACCCGAGGCAATGTCTGTTTAACTTGGTCACAACAAAATGAAATAAGCAAAGCATTTGCATATGTAAGGAGTAATGATTATATGTTTCAACTTTATTGATATTTATATGATACTGATGAATAGAACAGAATACATGGTATGTATTGGATTTGTGATTTATTACTATGAGTTGTTCGGTACTTTAGAGCTCATTTGATAGTTATTCTCACTGAGCCACAACTCATCAATTTGTATCATTTTTCAGGTAAAGAAAAGTGATAGCTCATTTTGAGTAGCGTATAGAAGACATGGAGCACAGGTCACTAGCCGAGCCTCATCACTCTCTCTCCTTGCATTCCACACGAGCATGAAAATATGTCATATGCATTTTATATTTACGTGTTTGAATATGTATATTCATTTTGGGAATGAGTTTTAAAAATGTATAAATGAAAGCAACTCGTAAATACTTATGTGCAAAGTTTATGTTTTAATATATGTGATATATTGTATTGTGGCGAAAGCCTCAGTGTTGACTTGTAAAGTCATTAAATGATATTACAGGATATGAGACTTGCAAATTCATTGAATGATATTACAGTATATGAGACTTGCAGAGTCATTGAATGATATTACATGATATAAAAAAAAATTTACTATCAATGTTAACAGGATATTTTGTCTTTCCAGCATGCTATGTGTGATTATTTGATACAGGGATAGGTTGAACTCAAATGTATAAGATGTGGTGTTACATCGGATGCATATTATTTTTGTATTTTCTTCATTATCATGTATATGGGTTTGTTAGACATGTCTTGTATATAGTTAAGAACATATTTTGTATTTTGGTATTATATCTATATAGTTAGATATAAGGTAAAAGTCATTAATTTTGATAGTTATAATGAAGTATAATATTTATATAACATGATGATGTATTTGATAATTGAATCCATATGTATATTCGAATATAAAAAAAATGTCAATTTAGTTATTAAATAAAAATTTTAAATTTAGGCTAGTTTCATTCAGATTGTCTGTGTCATTCCACTTATGTAATGAGATTATTTCTATTATATAGGCGGGATATCACAGTAGTTCAAGATATTATAGTATTAGAGCCATGAGATGATTAAGTCGAGAAAATACCTAAGTAGATAAAATAATGGATTAATCAAATGATAACTAAACGTTTTAAAAAATATAATAAGAACTATAATTATGGTGTAATTAACTTTAAATTAGTTTAAGTCATTTTAATTCAATGGTAAATTTACAACTAAACTCATTCTATTGTAATAGTATGAAAACAACATTTTTTTCGTCATATTTATATTTTGATTTAACTCTAATATATATAACTATGTATAGTAATACATAATCAACAAGTAATTTATATTTCATTACTTCCATTATTATTTTATCTTCCAGCATGGAATTTGAAGAAAATGTTAATATATTATTATAATTTTTTATTTATTTTCTTTGATATTAACTTCTGTCAATTTGATTTTTTTAGGGTTTTGAGGAGAACGCAAGGCCAATTCAATAGTTGAATGAAAGACAAGTATTTTATATATCAATTATTAAAGGAATGCAACAATTCACTACACATGTAATATATGTCCATATTTAATTTTTTTCATTCTAACTAAACTTAATTATAGCATCAACAAAAGAAATAATGTTTGCTAGAAATAAGTGCATTTTCTTCTTCATTATAATTACATATTATTTCATTGTGTGGAAACATATACAAGTGAAAAATAATGTTATGTTCAGTTAATTTTTTTTATAAACATATAAGCAATGCAAATGATACATACATATATATATATTGTTGAAATGAGAATAGTCATGAGTTTAATTCTTAAAAAAAGTTATAATAATGAAAAAGAAATCAAATGTTTGGATATCTTTTTATAATTTAGAAAAATATATGTAAAGGTAAATTTGTTTAAGATCTTTCATTAATAATTTGTTTTCATGTACTAGGAAATGAATGATGTAGAAATGTAGGGAAAAAATGTGTAGAAAATTTTATTGTGTGAGATATATGTGAAAAAATAGTAATTTTGTCAAAAATGTGTTAGATTTTGATTTATAAATTTTTTGACATATTATAGAAAAAAATAATTGTATTCAATTTTAAAAAATAAATGTAGAAACTGAACATATTTTTTGATTTATTGAATGAAATATATTTATTATTAATCATATACACGTAAATCTTGAAGTTGAGAAAAAAAATATGAGGCCTATAATTATTTATTTTATAAAAATAAATTGCAACAACTAAGATTAATTAAAGCTTTGAGCGGTACAAATCCCAATAACTATATGATGCTCCTTCTAATTTTCATAAAGGAAAAAACTGACTACTCAAATATTCAAATACAAATTATATTGAGGGGTGTTTAATTTGTTTTTCTTAAACATGGTTTTAAAAAAAATATCAATTTAAATATTTTTCTCAAAACAGTTTTTAAAATTTAAAAAATAAAATAATTTTTTTTTTACCGAAAAAGGCAATGACAAACAGAAAAAAAAAAACTAGACTGATTTCCAATTATATAAGCAAATTGATAGGGATGGATATGTATATTTATCTCGTAGTGCCCTCTCAGCTAATCAGGATTAACCCGACTAAACAAACATGTGCTATGAAATCTAGTGTGCGAAAAACCTATGAAATTTAAAACTTTTTTTTAAACAAAATTTATTTGTCATAAAACTCTTTCATATATAAAACATGTTTTATATCATATAACATGCATCCATAAAATCATCATTGATCCAAAGATCTATCGCATTATTAAAACCATCATATTTGGACTCAACAGGGCTGATGTTTATAAAAATACATTTCTTAACACAACTACATAATACTTTAAAATACACATGTGTATCCAAGTAAACAACTAAAATCCTATGTCATGTACAAAATACAAAAGTATGATATATGATATTATCGACTCGTGTCGGGTCTGAACTATTGTCTCTAATGTTGGGTTGACTTTTGTAGATTAACTTCAACTCTATCTACAAGGCTCTGACCTGCATGAGGGTCTGCACGCTAAGCTATTGAAACCTTAGTAGTACACATAGACATAAAAAATCAACATTAAATTATACATTAAATAAATTCATGGCAGCATATAAAATATCATGGCATGACAATGAAATCATAATATCACGTGAAATACATTACTTTATAGGAGCAATAACTCACTAAATATTGAACAATAAGAAATAGAACATATAACTCCTTTTCTTTGTAGCATATAACATATTAACTATGTATTCTTATATACTTGTGTTTATGAACTTCTTTTTCATTTCATTATGTTCTTAAATCACTTTGATATGATTACCCAATAACTCTCAATATGGACTATTCGAATATGCGTTGTGAATAGGAGTGCTCTTCGAGTTTAAGTCATCCTACCACTGTCTATAATCATGTATGTCAGTTGAGGCATCTCAAGTCAATGACACTCGCAGAGCTTAAGCCACATTAACAAGTATAAAATCATTGTATCATAATTACTATGGTACCAAATCCCCCTTAATGGCATGTCACATATCTTACTTCTAGTCCTAGTATTGAGCATGTGCTTTACTTGTTCATATTAATTTATTATACTTCATTATAACATTTATCTCTTATAACATAACATATATACTTTGATCATATATAAACTTAACATGTAATATTCGTATATTTATATTCATAGAAGCATACTTTAAATATATCATTCTGAAAGCATATGCATAACCATTGTATTACAACCATAAAACATACAACATATATCATTTAAAGCAGGCTTTACGAGCATGAACTATGTGTTCACAGCCATGAAGTCTTATTCATGGGTAACTCTACTCGTGAACTAAAACGTGAACTTGGTCGTGAAAGCTTTTGTCCGTTTTGTGTATATTTGTCATGAGTATGAAGATATTATCACGGGCGTTACTTTGTTCATGGGATGAGATTCATGATCGTGAACACCTAGTCATGAGAGTAAATATGGGTTTTTCAACAATTAACAACATTAAAAATAAGTGTTTATTGCAAAACACTTGCAAGGCTCTAAGGATTATCCTATAACAATTTTTTTCCTATCAATATTCTCATCACATCATGCATAAAAATATGTTAAAGCATCATTTAAACCTTTTAAAACATACCTCAACATAAATTACCCTATTAAGTTATTTAATGCCAATTCATACATTTATGGTTTAACAACCTCTTTTATAACCTCTATAATATTTCTTTTTTAGCTTTCCATCATCATAACTTGACATTCCATTTAAACACATATGACATACTTATAACAAGATTCCTTTCAAGCATTTCCATCCATGTCTCATATTCTCATGACATTCATTGCATTACTTACTTTTATATCAACAATCAATTAGCATTTAAGGTATTCAAAGAATTCAACACATACAACATGCCAAAATTAAAATTAAAATTCATATATGTACATACCTCTAATGGAGCCTCAAAAACCAAATTTCTCAAGAACCATTTTAAGTTCTTAAGCTTGCTTGTCCTTTTGGTGAATTTCACTGTCTCATTTCTCAACTCTTAATACATATAACATATTTATATCGAAATCTATAACCCATATACTTTACCTTTAAAGCCATAAAGATAAAAACCCTATTTTTAACCTTTTTTACAACCTTAATCTCATATAACTCCTTACTAACACATACCATAACCTATAAAGAACTTAAAATGGGGTCTTTAATCATGGAAATTCATGATCACCTGAAACTCTAACTTATATAGAAATGGGTCTCTAACAAAAAGGGTTATACTTGAAAAAATACTATGAAAGCTTGTAAAAACAAAAAGAAAACATAATTCCTTACCACAATTGAAGGAAACACGATTAGCATGGAAGATTTGACTCCCCTCTTCCTCCTATGAACTGGTCTCCTTAAGAACACATATTTTTTATGCTCCTCTCCCATAAAAACTTGTCTAAACATTGATCTTTGGTGTTTAAGGTCTAGAAATCAAGAAAAAACACAAGACTTAATCTCTGATATGAAAGGACTTTGAGTTCTAAGGTTTACTTTTGGGTTTAATTTGTGAGAAAAAAAAAAAGAACAGTTGTTGAAATTTTATATATGATGATGTTCACAAGCGTGACTCAATAAGTCATAGGCATGAATATGGTACTCCTCACTTTTCTCATCTTTTCTTGTCTCTCTTCCCCTAACCAACTCTTAAACACACTTATGATTTTTCTAAATCATGTTATTAACTAAGCCCTACTTAGTGGGTGTTACACATCCATAGTTCAATGGCTATGCATCTTTAGACTTTTCGGATAAGTACATAAATACCCAAAATAGTAAAAAAATTTCCATTTTTTTATCTCCAAATTGAATCAGTGCCAAATATATATTTTCTGTAATTTTTTTACAATTTTACCTTCAAGGTACACCATTGTTCCTCTAACTCATTCAAGAACTAGTCTTATTCTATGAATTCCTACTTCCAAGTCGGGAAATGGCCAACAAAGGGAAGGTTTGAATATTATGCAAAGACCAATATGATCAGATTCAATGCGATTGTAATGCCCAGTCATTTACACACTGATTGTGCGAGATCGAGTCAGGTACGCCGGATCGATTAAAGTTTAAATTTGGACTCACAAAAAAATTACAATATATGATGAAGATTTATGAAGACATTATTAAATCGAAATTAAAGGTTTAGTGCTAAACTTGAAAAAATAAAATAAAATCACCATATGGACTAAATGAAGATTTATGGAATTTGTTTGGGATTATTTTGTCAAAAGTGAAAGTTGTGGGCTAAAAAATGAATTATTCAAAGATTAAAATTAATTATGATTAATTAATCAAATTGACCAATAAGAGAAGAAATTAAGGAGAAATAGGGCCCACAAAAATCTAGCTAATTAGAAAAAAATATAAAGAAACTTAGAGCCTTCTTCATTAATGAGGCAAAAAAATGAACTTAAAAATCTCCTCATCCTTATCTCCATATGGCAGCCACTCCCTCACCATTTATGCACCATTTTTCTTCATTTAAGCTAGAAAAAAAAAAAGAAAAAGATAACCTAAGAGAGAGAAAACCCAAGAAAGTAAAGGAAAAACACCTAGAAAGGTAGAACAAAGGAAGAGAAAGGAAGAAAAGAAGAAAATTTCTCAAGGTGAGTTTTCTTCTTCAATCTTTTCAATTTTAGCTCATCATTTAAGACCTATTTTGATGATTAAAGGAGTTAGAATTGAAGAATTTGGGTGATTGAAGAACTAAAAGAGTTAGGGTTGGTTAGTGGAAATTGGAAAAAATAAGATACAATGTACTAGTTGGCAAAAATATACTTTATGATCTAAAATTTATCATAAAACTTAAGAAAGAATGAAGGGAAGAAGTGAATATGGGGCTGCCTAAGTGATGGGGGATTGAAACAAAAAGAAATTGATTAGATAAATGAGAAATTTAATGAATAATATTTGAATATTTTAGGACAAACCAAAGACAATGGTGAAAACAAGCTTGAGGAAGGAAAAGGAAAAGAAAAAGCCTAGGAAGGGGAGAAGAAATTATTAAGGTATGTGCTTGTATGGAAAAAATTTAATATGTTGATTTAATTGTTTTATTTTTTTATGTTAATTGCATGACTAAATGAATGGTTGTATTGTTATATGTATTGCTAGAAATCTACATGGAACAGCTAGTATAAAAAATCTATAACTTAAGATCTGGAACTCGGTTAGGTGTTCTTTGCTATATTGGAAACTTAAGACATAAGGATAAAATTTTCATGAGAATATGAGACCTAATTTTAATGGTAACTATGTAAAATTTAGCTTGAATATTATATTTGAAATATGTCTCGAAATTTTGGGCAAAATTTGCACTGAACAGTTAGTATTTAAATAACTATAACTTTTGATACAAAACTCATAATTAAGTGATTAAATTGAAAATTATAGCTGAGAACTAAGGATACAAATCCTCAGAATACCACTTAATCAAATTTGGTTAGGAACAAGGCTAAAATTGAGATCCAAAACAGGGTCCGAAATCTGTCAGGAACAGAACTTGCAAAATTGCATTAAAAATTAAAGTATAATATATATATATATATATATATATATATATATATAATAAAGTAAATAGATTTTGGCATGCCAATAAGAGTAGGAAAGACAAAGCTCCTTGATATGCATGCGTAAAAATATCGAGTTAATTATTTTATATAGATACTAAATGTGTCGAGTTGATTTACGTAGATACTATGTGTCAAGTTAAAATTTACCGGCATACAACATCTCGTATCCTATCTTATAGTTCCAGTATAGGTGTTAGGGGCATAAATTTGAACAAACAAGATAAAACAATATGTGGTATAATTTATTTATTTTAATTAACCATGGATTAAATAAAAATGAATAAAATATTGGGATATTAATAATAATAACAGAAGTCATGAATAAAATAATAACATATAAGAACACATATTTTATATTTAATTGAAAGTTTGGTTTAATATTGATAAAAATGTGACATTTCTTATATCTGGTATGAAATGTATGAATGTGTGTGACTTTATGAAATGCCTAATAAGTTTTTGTGCATCAATAAGCTAGTAGCTTAGCGCATGTGGTTTTTTCCATGCACATATATTAAAGTAGCTAGTAGATAAAAGTATAGAAAGAGAAGATTGCTAGATAGTAAATAATTACATTTGAAAATCTTTTTTGTTTCAGTGTATAAACTTTTGTAAAACATAGTAGTGAGTTTGCTCTCATGTTATGTGACACTTATATTATAGGGTTATAAATAAAATATTAACTAATAACTCTTTGTATATAATTTTTTAAGTAATGAAATATTTTATAGTTGATGAATTTATTTAAAATAGTACATGATATTATTATTTTACTGTTTATAAAAAAATAAATATATAAAAATGGATTGAAGACATGTGTGCTGGTGTTTATAAATGAGAATATACTAAATATTTGTATTAAGTAAATTAGTCATGGAATTAAGAGACTTGTAGTATTCTCTACTTTATTATTATTATTAGGATAAAAGGGTGTTACAACAGCTCTAAACTCTATAATGGAGATGTACTACTTGCTTTCTCAATGTAAACTCCACATTTCAATTAGCTCTTTGGAATTGTATATTTCTTTCGTTTGACTCTTGAATTAGTATTATCTTTACATTTTCAATTTTTTGTTTTCTGAAAATTTTCATATGTTGGATTTTATTTTGCATTACACGGCGGTGGAGTTGGGAACGCCGGAATGAAGTTCATGGTGGCGCTTGATACAGGGAGTGATCTATTTTATGATTGCAATAAATATGAGCCTACTCAAAGTACTTCTCATTCTTTTGTCTGCATCTCTTATCAACTTTTTTTAGGCCCCTTTTATCTGTGAAATCCTTTTTCTTTATATATATTATATTTGTAAATGTTATTTAACTGCTTACACTAGATTCTAAGATACGTACGGAAGTTGCTTAGTCAAAACCTTCATTGAGTAAAAGGATTGAAAACCCGTGGGACTTTCCTTTATTTAGTTTGTTTTTTATTTTCTATCAGCAACAAGAGTTAGTGATTGCTCCTATACAATGTTGTCTCATATTGTACAAATTTGTAAATCTATGATATTAATACCAATTGTGGAGATCAGAAAGTGGAGCTATAAGTAATCTCATTGAAATCATCAAATTATAGCTCTTAACAATTTGACAGATGGCTGATATTTTTAGGAAAACGTGTTTTTTGCATATGTAAATTGCAAACTTAACAAGCATTCCTACTGCTTCCATAATTAATCGCTAAAATTTATAATAATTTAAGTTACCAAAAATAGTTATATGAAAATTCCACTATGCCTGTAATCTATAATTAATTTATATGTATCATTTTCCAGAACTTCACATCTGTGTGATACACTGCCACCCACTTGCAGACGAAAATCTTAATTGATCAACTCAATATTAATTTCATTAATTGTAATCATAAGTCACTGATTAACATTTTATTTTCGTTTAAGGTTTTATTAATCAGAAACATAAATCAATACTTGACATGTGATTAATTAAACCGAAATAGGATTTTTTTTCTTCAAATAATTAAGAAAGAATGATAACAGGCATGCTTAATAACATAGTAATGACAATATTGAATTACTATAAGGCAATGGACCATTTTTCCCTATGTAAATGATTACCTAGAAATACTTTTTTTTCTTTAAAAAAATTATGTTGCTTGAATTTAAGATTTTGATGAAACTTTTTAAAGACATTAGAACTTGACATTTAAGGAGGGAATTAAGTTTTATAACATATATGTGAATTATATGTTTAGTATATATGAGCTATATGTACAACATTTGAAATATAATATGTGGTTCAATTAGTAGAGTTGTATATGAACTTTCGAGACTAAAAAATAATATTACATATTCCCGAAGTCAATTTGTAAATTAAGCTAATATATATATATATATATATATATTACTATATTACTTTTTATTTTATATATATAATATATTGATATTGATTTTTATACATTGTAAGGCATAGGTGAGTCATACGTATACAATATATAAGTTATATGTAAATAATACATAAAAATATTAATGAAAATACAAGCCAAACAGCAAGGTGGAGCATTACGAAATACTAGATGAAATTAATAAGCAACTCTCTCAACTACTGTTATTATAAGTTATGGATATTATATTTTTTTTAAATAAAGAAATTGTCAAAAAAATTTATCTTCTTGCATTTTTTTCTTACAGTAGCTCTCACAGATAGACAAACTAAATCAATTAACTAATAATTTTGGACAGAAAAGGCAAGGTATGACCTTTGAACTTGATCTGAGTGCAGTCAATGAAGTAGAAAGGAGACAGATTGGTGGTGATTTTCTTGGGAAAAGGATCAGAGGGAGAGGTCCACGTGTTCCACACATTAGGCAATTATAATTAAAATAATATAATATTTTATTTATATTATTCGTATACTCCGCATATACTAAATGCATATGGTACATGTCATTGTCAAAAATTTCACTTAATTAAAAATCTAATTCTAGGAAAATTATGATAATTTTAACTAAACCCTAAAAAGTAAAATATAATAGAAATCATAAACTCTTTTTTACTTGTCAAAATAAATACTATATAAAATAAAAATAATTAAATTGTAATTAATTTTTAAAAATTACATTCATGACATAATTTGTGCATAAACTAAATCAGTTTTTTACACTATGTACGAAATGATATGTTTGGATTATTGAGAATAACTAGCAACAAAAAAAAAAGGTTCTTTCTCAAAATTAAAAAAAAATGTATATTTATTTTGTATTTTTTTAATTTTAAAAATTACACAGTAAAAAATATATTTGACTTATATTTATAAAATATAATTTATATATCTATTTTATTCAAAATTATTAATATATTTAATTTCGAATTATTAAATGTACAATTAAAAATATATAATAAATATATATAAGGTATATTTGATATAAATATTGATTAAATATACGATGAACTTATGTCCATAAGACATTAATTCTGATAGTTGTAAGAAAACATTAGGAAGGTCTCCTTTACTTTTTTTATTTTTTTGCTTTTAATAAATTATATAAAAAGTGAAAATTGCAAAAAACCAGGAAGAGCCTATATATAATTATTGTTGATTGAAGCAAACAAACAATGATGAAGCCATCATTCAAGTTACCTTTTGATGTGGAGTATTGGATTAATATCACACGGTTAGGTTGTGGAGAAGCATGAAGTAATTTATTTTCAATCTGTGCATAATAATTAGGAGCTGAAGTAAAATCACATGGTTAGGTTGTGGAGAAGCATAAAATAATTTCTTTTCAATTCTCATCATCTCCTCCCTAACCATTGCTCAGCTGTCTGGTATATAAGATCACAATTTCCCTATCAACTTTGCAGTTATATTATTAATTATTGGAAATGTTGGCCACATTGAATAATATATAATAATATGCAAGTACTATTACGAACGAATTTCAGAAAAGATTTTAAAATCAGAGATCATAAGGGTAATCATCAACGTTTCAGAAAAAATGCAATTTCTTTCAAGAATTTGATGAACGAATTTCATTTTAACGCAAGTCCATATCCTTCGATTTGATATTCATCCACCCAACAATCAAAAACTGAAAAAAGAGGCCTATAATAACAGAGATCAGTAAAACTGAAACCAAATAATGTATTGCCAAATCAAAAATCTCCGACAAAGAGAAGAGAAAAATTAATAGCCAACAAATCACCAATAATATTCTTAAAATTGATGATACCCCGTAACCCATGAAGAAGATAATTTATACACACTCAAAGTGCCTAAATAGATCTCAATAACAATTCCTCACAAAATCTCTCATCCAATTCACAGATCCAATAGAAAAAAAAATTCAAATCCAACTACAATCAAAGGGGGGAGATTCAACGCGAAACACGTCTCTTAAAATTATATCTAAATAAGATAACTATATTATCCCAATGCATATTATTATAAAAGCAAAAATTGAGAAGGAACAGCTTCATGATTGGTAAAATTGTGTTCTTATATTCACCTAAAAAAGAAAAATCAAGGGTTTATAAGTCGAAACAAGAGAAAAAGAAAACTTCAAGTAAATATTAAATTACCAAATTTCAATTTTACTAGACATTTCTTCATAAAAAAAAAAATCATATAACAAAAAGGAATAAAAATGCAGCAGACACTGATGAACCCTTCTGTCCCCCTTCCTCCTGTCACCACCAGCGCCAGCATCAGCCCTCCCCTTTTTCGAGCCTGAACCTGCCATTCAGTTCATGGTGACAGTGCCACCACAGTGAAATGGTGCAGTCGCGGCTGAGTTTAGGGAGGAGAAAAAGAATGGCAGTTGAAAAGCCGTCAAAAAGGAACGAGTTATTAGGAGAAAAAGTATTTTTGTCCAGTAGAAAAAATAGAGGTAAAAAGAATTTTTTTTTTTATTTTAAAAGAAAGTACCATGGATTCAATATAAATCAAAATTTTGAAGAAAGCTACCAACCGTCTTTTTTTAATACTTTTTTTAATATTTAATTCTTTGATTAGTCTATTATTTTAAATAAAAATATATATTTTTAAATAAAATTAAATATAATATTTTTTCTCTTCGTAATAATAACTAAAACATTACAATCTACTTTTTTATTTATTATTTTCTCTCATATCTTACTCCACTATTTTTTTTTTTTTACAATTCTTCATTAAAATTTAAAAAATATATAGAAAAATTAAGAGAAATAAAAAATATTTTTGGAACGATTTTATACTAAGAACAAAAATTATTTTAAGATCATTAATAAAAATATATGATAGAATTTTAAAAATATAAAGGAAATATTAAGAGAAATATAAAATATTTTTGAATTAATTTTGTACTAAGAACAAAAATTATTTTAAAATCATTAATAGAACAAATGATAAAACAAAAATATTTGATGATTAAGAGAACAATAATTTTTTCTTAATATATTACCTTACTGTTTTTTTTTTAAAAAAAACAATATTTTTGCTAAGAATTCTACTTCTGTCTAGTGATATAAACATTATTCGTTTTGAATTGAGATGCAGTGAAATTTTCATTTGTGTTTAGTTTTTTCTATTGCTGCAGAATTAGGATTATAACCAATTAGAGAGAAACCTTGAAATTTTGAAATTTTTTTAAAAACAAAAAAACTGTGCACCCCTCTAAATCAATTTTAAGGCAAAAAGAAGTCTAATATATTAAGAAAAAAATTAATATTCTCTTAATTATCAATTTTTTTGTTTTATCTTTTGCTTTATTAATGATTTTAAAATAATTTTTGTTTTTAGTACAAAAATTAATTCAAAAATATTTTTTTATTTCTCTTAATTTTTTCTTTATATTTTTTAAGTTCTATCATATATTTTTATTAATGATTTTAAAATAATTTTTGTTCTTAGTATAAAATCAGTCAAAATATTTTTTTATTTCTTTTAATTTTTTCTATATATTTTTTAAATTTTGATGAAAAGGTATAAAAAAATAGTAAAGTAAGATATGAGGAAGGAGAAAGGAGAGAAAATGATAAATAAAAAATTAGATTTTAATAATTTAGTATTATTATGAGAGAGAAAAAAATATTATATTTAATATTATCTAAAATATATTTTTTTATTAAAGATAGTAGACCAGAGAAGAGAGTGTTAAAAGAGAATATTTATTTTTATATATTTCAAAAAATAAAAATTTTCATTATTTAAATAAATGTAAATGAACAAGGATCTAGACAATCCTTTTCTCTAAGGAATTAATTAGGCCGAAATCAAACTTTAGGAGCCCAATTTGACCAGCCTCGCATCGAGGGCCGATGCGGTTTTAAGCCTATATCACTACTTCCAATTGTACCTTAGGCTGAACGTATGCCATCAATGGAGTGGAGGAAGAGAACTTCAGCAACGAAATGAAGACTTTCATGTAAAGATTATTGCATTTAAACTGACTTATCCAGAGATTACATGAAGTTGGAAAATATACTTTCCCTGAAATTTAACGAAGAAAATGCTACATTTAATAGCAATTTCATGATTTATCATTTCATTACATTTTATATAGTTAGAAATCTTTTGAATTTCTTTTTTTTTTTAAACACAACTCAGAGATTGCAACCTAATTTTATTTCTACCTTATTCTATTCTTTTAATCCTTAGAAATGAATGGGAACCAAACACACAAAAGGAAAAAAAAAAAAAAAAAACTTTTGAACCCTTAATCTTGATTCCATTTCTTGTTATATATTTGTACTCAAATTCACATTACAAAGAGAGAAAAATCCTTTGATGGATTAAAGAAAATGAAAACAACGTAGAGACATTCAATTTTTGATAGTACAATTTTAAATTACAAATTAACGTGCCATGTAACCTTATAAAAACAAAGGAAAAAGGAAGAACCAATCATAAAACATTATCTTAACATATGGGAAGAGGAGCACCACTCCAATCCTTCAAGCATTCAAGCATGGGGTCAATGATCTTGCCTGCACTCATAGCAGAGAAAACCTTATCAAACTCCTCGCCTGGGGATCGTGTTTTCTCGCCAGTGAGCAAACTAGTACCCAATTCTTCCCTCACAAACCTGTACAATGGGTATGATCTGCATTCCTTTATCCTGTTAGGAATAGCAGGATTACCATTCTCATACTCAGCTCTGGCATTTTCAACTTCTTTAGGCAATAGAGCCTTGAGCTCCTCCTCGAAAGAACCGATTTTGTGGAAGATCGAAGTACTGGAATTCTTCTCCTTATCACCATTCATTAAGGCATGATCAACTAGTACTTGTCTCAGCTTCTGCATCAATGGATAGGTAGCACTGCAGGGATCATCAACGTAGGCGAACACTTGTTCCCTATCGACGACTTTGATGAGATCCTTTTCGCAGAATCTTGACGGGTGAAGCTCGCCGTTGAAGCCCATAGTTAGCACTCTTTTTGCAACTTGACTCACTGTGTTTTTCACAATGTTCTTCAGGTTTTCCTCCAAGTGCCTCAAGTCAATAGCTTGGCATAGAGCGACCAAGTAAGTTGAAGACATTAGCTTCAATATATCAACAGCTTCAGCTGTTTTTCTAGCAGAAATCAGGCCTAAAGAGTTGACATCTTGGTTATGCTGTTCAGCACTTTGAACATGGTTAGTGACAGGGTTAGCAAGAAATTGAAGCTCGGAACAATAGGATGCCATAGCAATTTCAGCTCCTTTGAATCCATAATCCAAGCTTGGATTGCGGCCCCCGGTGAGATTGGAAGGCAAACCATTGTTGTAAAAGTCATTAACAAGCTCAGAGAATTGAGCAAACATGAGTTTGCCAATTGAAGCTATGGCTAAACGAGTATTATCCATGGAGACACCAATTGGGGTACCCTGAAAATTCCCACCATGCAAGGCCTTATTTCTTGACACATCAATCAATGGATTGTCATTCACAGAGTTGATTTCTCGTTCGATCATTTTCGTCGCTGATCTTATCACTTCAATCTGAGGGCCTAGCCATTGAGGGGATGTACGAAGCGCGTATCGATCTTGTTTAGGCTTCTGCAGGGGATCAATCTCGTGCAATTTTTGAGCTGCTTTAACATATGAGCTACCGTCCATAATATGTTCCATTATAGCTGCTGCTTCAATTTGGCCAGGGTGATGCTTTAATTTATGTGTCAAATGGTCTGTAAATTCTGGTTTTCCTTGCATAACTTCTGCAAAAATTGCTGATAGAACTTCTGATAAAACTCCCAGCAAATTGGCCTCAAATAGTACCATAGAGGCTAATCCTGAACCAACTGCTGTACCATTTACTAGAGCTAGACCTTCTTTGGGCTGTAATTCAAAAAATCCACCACCGATTCCAGCTAGTTTGAAGGCTTCAGTTGGGTCCAATGATTCTCCATTGGGCCCGACGGACTTCGAATTGGGCCGGCCAATAAGCAGCCCGGCAATGTAGGCCAGTGGGACAAGGTCACCAGAGGCAGTGATTGTGCCTCTCAATGGCAAACATGGGGTAATGTTGTGATTGATGAATTTGGTGATTGCTTCTAAAATCTCAAATCTTATGCCTGAATAACCTTGTAATAAGGTGTTGATTCTCACCAACATAGCTGCCCTAGTTGCTGAATGAGGCAATACGTGGCAAGATTCTGTGTCATTTCCAAAGATCCCAGCATTCAAGAACCTGGTTCAAGAAAATTTCAAGAGTCATATATATTAGCAATTTCCTTTAAAAAGAAAAAATAAAATAAAAAGTGCATGTTGTTTCACCAAGATTAGATTCCCATCATAAAAAAAGGAAATTCTTGGATCTTAGATGGGAAAAATTATTAGTTTATAGATTGAGAAACCAACAATATGGATCTATCAAGAACTTGTCTTTTGTAATATGTGAATAGATTGTAGATTAGGAAAAGTAAAAACAAAATAATTTTCATCGACTTTGCAATATAATAATAATAATAATAATAATAATAATAATAATTCGGCATGAGATGGTTATTTTAAAGCTAAATCACTGATTATATACTACAATAAGCCTTTAGGTTTGATTTGATTGTATCCATATTTTTTTGGATAAATCAATCACTTATTAGTGTCATTCTCAAATCTATCTCAAACGTTGACTTTTCCATGATGGGATATTTGGACATCCCAACCATAAACACGAAATTAAACTTACAATAGCACTATTGATGTATCAGGGCCCATAAATAATAATAATATTATTACTATTACTATTACTATTACTATTACTATTATTACTATTACTATTATTGTTTCTGCTTTTAAAAGAATGAGAAGATTCAGGACATGACAGTTCTCTAAAGTTCTCGGAACTGTGTAGCTAAAGTACAGAAAATTTGTAATTTAATAAGAATCTAGTAGGTAGTTAGTTTCGTGCACTCTTAATTAAACTTTTTCCATTTTTTTTTTCATAGATCGGTATCTTAAGAATATGATCATAATATGTCCATTACAAGAAGAGAGTTATTATTCCACCTTTCATTTTTTATATTTTTATAATTTTTTTAGATACGACACATATGATATAGTTTTTTCTCTTAAACAAAGAATCAGATTTGGATATGAATTCTGACACAAATAAATTTAACACTTTAAAAATTATTAGAAAAATTCAAATTATTCTTTTAATGCTTAATGTTCATTGAAAAAAAAAGTGTTTGTTCCTAATTTTTTTTTTATAAATTTAAGTAATTAAAATTCTCAATTAGAAATTCATTTTATTGATTACTTGATTTATTATTTTTGAATTAATTTCCTTATGTATAAAATATTTAATATCTAATTCATGATACAGGAAAAAGTTAATTTGAATACATTCTCAATTAGTTTTTTATTTATAAAATACTTAGCATTTAATAAATCAAAATTAATTAAATAAAATTTAATTAATTAACTAAATTTATTTAAAATTGAAAGTTAATATAATTAATTAAATAAAATTTCATTATATATTCCAAAATTGATAATTTTTCTTCCCTTTTTTGAGTTGTCACAATCACGTCATATCTTTTCCTTGACAAGTAAAAGTTGGAGACATTTCTCTACTTACGCACCAAAGGACTCGATAATAATAGCCACATAAACTCTAGATCTTGCTTCCCAATATTTTAGGTGTCTGCAGAGTTGCATGTTCCTCTTTATAAACAAATTATGCACTTTCTGCTGCTTTTCAAGCAAAATAATTTAATTATAATATATATAATTTTAATTTTATTTATCATAAAATAACTATTAAAATCATTTAAATTATTAAAAGAAAATTCTATTTAGATAAATTGAGCGCTGAAGATCCACCGCACCTAAAATTAAACTTTTAAAATTCTATTCCAAGATTAAAAAAAATTAAATCGATTAAAATAAATAATAGCTTTAATTAATTTGTTTCATCCAAATATCATGTCACCCTCCAGGACTGTTCATCAACAAGCCAACCTCTCTCTCCTCCTCTCAAGGAAATAACTTTTGTTAACTTTGAAACAGAAAATTATATCAAGAATTAAACAAGGTGATTTATATAGAGTTATGAGAAATTTTTTTATAAGATTTGAGTTAAAATATATATGTTTTCTTTTTTATTCTTTATAAAAATTTGACTGAAATTTGAATTCGTGAATTTTTATAGTAGGAAAAATTATAGTTAACAAGATGTAAAATAAAAAAATAAATAAAAAGCAAAGAAAAATACCTTATAAGCTCCCTTTGAAGGGCACCACCCTGCTTAGTTCTTCTATGAGAGGTAGCTCCAAAGCCAGTGGTGACACCATAACTATCAGTGCCATTGTTCATGGAGTCCATAACCCAGTCGCTGCTGGCCTTGACGGCGGCTCTAGCCTCCTCCGATAGCTCCACCTTGACGCCGGTGGAGTGGCGGTTGGCAATTGCTGTAACTTGGGCTATGTTAAGTGTCTCACCACCAAGCTTCACCACTCCCTTCCTGTAGTCATCCACCATACGCTTCACCTCATCAAGGTGGCTACCCTTTAGCGACTCCGCCACCATATCCCAGTTCAACGGATCACCGCCACCCGCCGTGCATAAACCTAATGAACCCTTATTCACATTATTGGAAATTTCCATTCTTGGAAAAGATTAAAGATTTTCCAAGTAAGTGTGGGAAAATTTTATAAATTTATTTTTTTTCTAGGAAAATTTAGGTGACCCAAAAATTCCTGGGTTTATTCACCAAGAAATGGTAGCGTTAAATAGAGTTGCGAGGGAAAGGGTTAATGAGTGTTGGGTGGGTAGGCCGATGGGTTAGTTGGAAAATGGAAGAGACCGTTGGATCTCCATGTTATTGGACGGGTAGGATTGGTACACGTGGCCTGAATATGGTGAGTGGCATGCACCTTTCGTGAAGTGGGGATTCAATTTGGGGGGGATTTTTACTTGTCAAGGTCTGGAAGAGATAGAATGGTGGGAGAGAGGGAGAGAGAGGGAGGGGTTGGTAAGATCGGAGGCACATACCATAAGCACTACGTCATCCCCCCTCAACTCACCAACCCACATATTTTCCCTATTTTTTTTCAAAACAGTACTAATATATATATATATATATATATATGCACAAAAAAAATTTAATTTTTTTAATAACTTTTAATTGCATAAAAAATTTATAAAAAAATACAATTTCAAAAAAATGAAAAAGTTATAAAATGCATGTCATTGTAATATTACACTATTTTATATTTTTATTTGTCCAATTTCTTATTATTTTATTCATTAAAATTTAATTCATATATATTTTATTTAATTCATAAATTTGAAAATTTTTTAAAAAATAATCTCTATTACCAAATTGATATATATATATAAACTTCAATTGATTAAATTATAATTCAATTGATTAAATCAAGTTTAATTAAATTAAACTTAAATTTATTTATTGAACAAAAATTAATTAATTTTAATTCAATGGATTAATTAAACTTAAATTTATTAAATTAAAATTCATTTTGATTTATTTATAATTGATTAACTGAGCACAAATTGAGTAAATTAGAGTTTAATTGATTTCAATGGGTTCAATTGATTAAACGAACTTCAATTGACTATATTCAAATTGATTAAATTAACTGAAATTGCTTAAATTCGGATTTGATTCATCAAATTGAGATTCAATTGATTAATCGGACTTAAATTAAATTTTAATTGATTGAATTGAAATTAATTAACTAAATTTAAATTGATTAAATTGAACTTATATTTAATCAATTGATTAAATTGGAATTCAATTAATTAAATAGAAATTGATTATTTGAAATTAAGTTGATTAAATTGGAGGTACTATTTATTAATTTGACTTAATTTAAATAAATTGAATTTAAATTTTTAATTTGAAATTGATTTATTGAACTTAAATTATTTAAATTGGAATTCAATTTATTAATTAAACTTAAATTAAATTAAAATTGATTTATTGACTTTAAATTGATTAAATTGGAATTCAATAAATTAAATTGTCCTCAATTGATTGATTGAACTTCAAATTGATTAAACTTCAAATTGATTAATAAATTTGATCAATTTAAGTTAAATTTAAGCAAATTAAATTAAATTAATCAATTGAATCCAAATTTAATTCAACGAGCTTTAATTTAATCAATTTAAGTTAAATTAATAAATTAAATTTAAATTAATTTTTAATTGATAATATTGAAATTGATTATTGAATAAATCAAACTTAATGTCTTTAAGTTTATTTTAATCAATTTTATTTTATTTAATTAATTGAATCCCAATTTGATTAATTTAAATTCAATTAATCAATTTTAATTTTATCAATTAAGTTTATTTAATCAATTAGAATCCAATTTAATTTTACTTAATAAATTGAACCACAATTTTATCAACTCAAGTTCAAGTAATTAAAATAAATTTTAAAGTAATTAAATTTAAATTTATCAATTAAAATTTATTTTAATCAATTGAATCCATTTAAAGTTTAATTTAATGAAATGATATTTAATCAATTTAAGTTCAATTAATTAATTTTAATATAATCTGTTGAAACTTAATTTATATTTAGTTTAATCATTTTAAGATTTAATTACAATTAAACCTTAATTTAATCAATTTAAGTTCATTTAATCAATTTTAATTTCATCAAACCCAAATTTAATTACTTTAAACTCAATTAATCAATTTTAATTTGAATACTTTAATTAATTGAACTCTATTTTAATTAATTTAAGATCAATTTAATCAATTAAATTGATTTAAATTCAGTATAATCAATTTGAATTCAGTTAGTCAATTGAAACTAACTTAATCAATTTAAATTCAATTTAATCAATTTGAATTTAATAAATTGAAATTTAAATAATCATTTTAAGTTTAATTAATTAATTGAATCCTAATTTATATCTAAAGTTTTTCTGATTTTGATACCAAAAATTAATCATTAATCAGTCATTAAATTAAACTCACATCTCATTTACAATCCTTAATTTTATAATTGAATCATGTAGTTGACTTAATTTAATATGATTTTAAATCTTTACTATAATTTTTATTCCTAATATGGATCCATATAACACCCGCTTACCCTTATGTACTTCAGGAAGGTAAGATGGTGAGTCAAACCCACTGTTTTACTTGTCTACAACCTAACTAATACTCCAACCATGATGAAAGCAAACATGCATTATATTGATAGATAACTATGTACTATTACAAATCGTAACTTTTACATTAGCTATTTACAAACATATATTGACTAACATACATAATGTATGAAATTTTCAATTTATGTACATGACCTGGTCAAAATGCTAATACTAACTCTTACATAATGTATGAAATTTTCAATTTATGTACATGATCTAGTCAAAATGCTAATACTAACTCTAATCTGATGGCTACCTTGATGGGAACCACTGGATTCGTTACTCATTCCCTGTTTGTCATATGTGCGAGAGGAAAGCAGACTCCCGTGTTGAGTTAATGCTCAGTGATGCAAACTTTATAGAAATAGACTACTAGTATATATATATATTGTTGCATATATCAGCTAGTATACCTTTTTAGGAAATAACAACATATATCATGCAACATTGTATACGATAGATATACAACACTATCAAATATAGTATGACACATCACAGATTTATAGCTTGCCTGATTGAACTCATTTTTAGACAATATTCAACATATTCACATAGCTTATCTAGTCATATTTACGATAATCTTACTTGTTAAGCTATAAACATATAACATGCTTCATATCAAACATAAAATTTGTACATTGGGTGCTTTTAATCACAGTGGGATGTCGAATATCTTTGATCATTATGTGTTAGCCAAGTATATGTAATAACGGTATGTGGGATGTCGAGTGCCTTTAATACTTGTATGTGGATGTCGAGCATCATTAATAATTGTATGTGGATGCCAAATATCTCTAATCACAATGAGACTTCTAATGCCTTTGATCACTGTGCTGCATGACCCTATTGGCATGCTAGCAAGTCTATCTTACTCTAGTCCAAATTTATTTATGGGCTCATGTCATAAGTTTCTATCTCAAAATTACGCATGTAGATCGCTTGTTGTCATGTAATTTCACTATGTTCAAGCTTTCATTTTTTAACATTATTGCATTTGATATTAGGTCATGTTCTTGTATATTACGAATCAATAGCAGTCATATACACGAGTTCATGAATGCCAATTACATACCTACATACTTTATGACAATTGATTTTGGAGCACCCGCCAATATAGCTGGAAAACCATCACCAACTATATTGATGGATATCACGATATTGTTTTCTGGAAAAACTCATTAAATTAAAACTTTTACATTTAAAATCTATTTGAATATCATAATGCAATTAATGCATAGAACCCATATAAATAAGACATTGATCCAACAATCGATGTAATAATATAAAGTTTATTTTCGGTTTCACTAGCCTCATTTTACAAAAATATATTATAAGATAATATTATATATTCTTAAAACCAAAAGACATGTAAAACGTTATCCCAAAATGTCTCATGACATAAACAAAATATAAAAATGCCATGAATGATAACACACCCAAATCGGGCACTCTAACTAAATTATGGTAGCTTGCTACTTTACCGGTCAACTCCTGTCTACCAACTTTGAATCTGCATGCAAGAAATTTACACTCTAAGCAAACTAATGTTTAGTGGTACATATGTGCATAAAAATTCTACATTTAACTCGTGTCATACCATGTCATGCAATTTACCTCATGATCATTTCTAGAATTATGCATTTTAGTTGTTTCATGTCTCAATGCAAGTTTACATGCCTATTAATAACATAGACATCATATGACATTACCACATATATTATATACATATACATATATCTTGTGACACTTGCCGACACAATCGGCGGCACATTGATTCTGCGGGTGAGTTCTATGCATTTTTTATCTTTTTAAAATCCGATTAAAACTTTAAACTTTCTTTGACACACATTATTAAAATTTTGCATTTAAATTCATTGCATAAAATATAATACTTTGATCCCTCCAGATCAAATTCACACACACACATATATATATATATATAAACTTGGCCTCCACTGGCCATTGTTTACTGAAATAAATCTTTTATACAATAAGGTTTACATATAATTTATACAAAATATAAACCCTCCCTAAAAATTATGTTATGTACTACAAAAAAATGACATGTATCATTGACTCTTTAAAATGAGCGCTTCCTCTTCTCGAGTCAACTTCAACTATCCTTTAGGCTCCAACTTGAATGTAGAAAACCCACACACTAAGCTACTGAAAGCTTAGTAGTGCATATAGACATAAAAATTCAAGCATATAATCATACAAGTTAAATCATGACATTTTATGTAAGTTCATGTTATACCATCATATCATAAATACTATTCTAATGCATGGTCACACCATCATCATAACTCATATCAACATTACATATAACAACCATAGCTTTGCTTTACCCAAAACCTACCATAAAATTTCATTTTACTTATTATTATTTTTCTTTTCTTTATCATTTTATCTTACTTTTCTTTTCTTCGCCCAAAACTCTAAGTCGAACTATCCGGTTATGGATTATGGAATAAAGGCACTCGCGAAGCTTCAACCACTCTACCCACTATTTATAACTATAACACCCGTAATTAGGGCCTATAAGTTAGGTTTTTGGTTAGTGGAAAATGGGGGATTAAGTGGAGTTTTGAGATATTGAGAGTGACTGAAATCAAATGTTTCATGTCTATGACAATGGATATCACAGTAGTGAATATCAGGTTTTAGTGCACAACCGTATGAGGTTTTTCACGACTATGAAGGATAGACTCATGTCCATGAAAGAGGAGTCATAGCTGTAAAGCCTAGGTAGACAAAGCTGGTGAGGCAGTCACACTTTTCTCTCTGTCATCCCCTTTAAATTTGCTCCCCACTCCCTGTTAACCAACCAAACACGTCATTTCTTCTTTTTCTTTGTCTAGAATCCATCCTTTTCCATTGGAGAAGCTTGAAAGATCAGGGTTTCATAAGAGAAAA
Organism: Triadica sebifera; assembly: GCA_023653625.1. Taxonomy (NCBI): domain Eukaryota; kingdom Viridiplantae; phylum Streptophyta; class Magnoliopsida; order Malpighiales; family Euphorbiaceae; genus Triadica; species Triadica sebifera. The sequence continues at coordinate 7,651,733 of CM042898.1, read as the reverse complement.
GTGACAAAGAAGAGTGAGAAAAGGGAGGTTGAGAGCTTGGGAAAAAGCTTGGTTTTTCCTTTTCTAGTTTTGGTTCAAGTTCCAGAGGCTAGAAAGACTTTTGCTTCTTGATATGACCTAAAGAGAGAGTTGGAAGTCCATCTCAAGGGAGAGGACAAGCTTGAAGAGGTCCAGTTTTAGCCAATTTACATCCTAGGTGTAAAGTTTGTACATAACAACACTTAAGGCCATAACTTTGTGTTTTCTGTGTTCTTTGCTTTAAAAACATGTTTTAGATAACCAATGTGTAGATAAATGGTGAAATGCAAGATTAATATATATGATGGGAAACCTTATAAACATGGTCAAATTGACATGTTTGAGAAACAATTATGATTATTATTGATGATTAGAGATGATATAATCATGTTAGATAGCTTGAATGTATGTTGAAATGTTGATAGGGTGACTGACATTGGTCAACCGTAGTGAGTATTGCATGTGGAATTGACATGTTTTGTGATGCTCTATTTTTCTGGAAAAATTTTTAGATTCACGGCCATGAAGGGTGGGTTCACGGGTGTAAATGTCATGAGATGCATTATTATTATTGAAGCATACCAGTTCATGGTTAGATTCTCGGTTAGATTTATGCCCGTGAAGGGTGATCACGACTGTGAATATGTGTTGATTCACGGGTTGAATCACGACTTGAATTAGGGGGGAGGAGTACCCATGAAGTGGTGTTTCACAACAGTGAATGGTTATTCACAGGTGTGAAGATGTTTATGATGAAAATTTTATATGTTTGGTTTTGAATCGGATTTGATTCATTGGGAGGCAGTAGGCCTCAAATGCATGCTATTAGCATAGTATGGAAATATATGATTACAAAAATCATGAGATTTATATAAAATATGGTAATGAATAATATGAATGTGTATGATAATATTGTAAGTCCAGTACTAGAGTTAGGATAGATGGCATGCCATTGAGGGGAGAGTTCGGTACCGAGTGACCTATATTGGTCATATGTATTTTACACCCAAAGGTTAGCGGAATAGCGAGTTATATTTTTGAGGGCCTAGAGGTTAGCAGATCAGAGCGCTTTCGTGGGTTATATATATGAAATCCTAGAGGTTAGTGGTCCAGAGTGCTTCGGTGGATTATATATATTTTATAGCCAGAGGTTAGTGGACCAGAGTGTCTCGGTGGGCTCAGTTATCCATATCCATTTTAGTCTAGTTATGAGTAGGTGGGCAAAGGAAAGATAATTAATAAATTGTTATATGTTATAAACACTTGTATGATACTAAGAGATTGCTTGATATGCAATGTAGTAAATATATATATATATATATATATATATATATATATATATATATCGGATGACATGTCATGTAGCATGCAAGCTAGTGAATATGCAGACTTCGAGATAAGTCGTTATAGTAGCTCGGTGAGTATATATGCATATTATATATATGTTGTTGTATGCCTTGCACGTTGTTATGTACTACTAGACAAGAGTTGCTTAGCGTATTTATTTTTCATGCGTAGGTTTGAGCTTAGGAGAGGACCGATAGAGGAGGACATCCAGTGATTAGAGTCGAAGATGTTCATTTGGGGTTGGGTGATACACTATTGTATCTTATTTTTGGTTGTTTTGCTATGGGTTAGGTAGTTATAGCTTTACATGTATTTTCCAGAGACATGTAGCTTTATAACTACTCATTTTGTAAAACTTCAAGTTTGTGTATGCCCATATGATTTGTAGTAAACTTTTATTTAGTGAGATCAATTTTATGATTTTAAGAATGCTTTTATTTTGTTAAATCATCATGGCTATGGTGCATGAAAGTTTTAAAATTTTTTGACATTTTAACTCATGTGCATTATAACATTTTTTGGTATAATTGGGTTTATTCTTAATTATATCGAAGGGTGTCATATTTAGTGGTATCAAAGCCTAGGTTTAGGTGGTTCTAAACCTAGGTGGGATGGGTGTATCATGTGTGCAAGTGTTATCCTGTATGACTTTAATGTGGGCTATTCTCTTTTAATGTTTAGGCTAAAGAAATGGTATAGAGATCGAACCGTAAGATGTGGCCTAGAGTCATAGTCCTCCAGATGTTAAGGATTAGAATCATCCTAGCCAAACTAGTGTGCAAAGGCCAGCTAACACACCTCCTTTACAACAGCCAATGGTTAAGCAGTCAGATCAGACATAGGACCCGTTGATGTAGAATCTTACTGCTCTGCTACAGCAGTTAACAGAGGCTATGCCATTGTCACCTCCTCCTCCACCACCACCACCTGCTTAGTCTTCATCGACACATAAAGTTTAGATAAACCGACTAAGAAAGTATGGGGCTACATACTTCACATGTGGTATTGAGGAAGACCCAGTAGCTACTGAATTTTTGTTATAGAGGACCGAAAGGGTCTTCAAGGAGCTGGATTGTGTTGATGAGCACAAGGTTAGGTTTGTTGTTTCACTTCTCTAGGAGCATACCTATGATTGGTGAAAGTTGATTTTACAAAAATGCAGTTTCCATAGCTGATTACTTGGGAGTTCTTCATAGCAGATTTAAGAAACAGTATGTGCCGAAGGCATATACAAATGAGAAGAAACGAGAGTTTTTGAACTTGTAGGAGGGAAACATGACCGTGACAATATATGAGAGAGAGTTTACGTGATTGAGTAGGTATGCAACTGATATCATTGGGGATGAGGTGGACAAGTGTCGACGGTTTGAGGACATCTAAGAGATGATATTGGGTTCTATGTGATCTCACAGCAGTATGAGGACTTTTCGCAAGATTGGTATCTTTTTCCATTTCTATAGAGAAGAGGGTAAAGTTGAAGAGAACATATGAGTCTTCTAGAAGAGACTTCAAAGGATTAGTGCATAGAGCTGCATAGTTATCCACCAAGAAGGCTTGCACCAGTTATGGATCCTTCCAGTCTAAGGAATGTGGATAGGGTCAGGGTCAGATGAGGTGTACCAAGCAAGTGCCATATGTAGTGACAGTTTCCACTACTGTTAGTAATCAACCCCAAACACAAAGAGAGATAGTACCACAATGTACAGTGTGTGGGAGGATGCATATAGGAGAGTGTTAAGGATGCACCAGGTTTTGCTTCAGGTGTGAGTCCCGAGATCATTTTAAGAGAGACTACCCGTTACAGATGGTAGAGGCTCCCACTCAGACTTAGGGTTCAGCGTTGACACAGGTCAAGGGTCAGGGACATGTTAGTTCAGGCAGAGATGGATCTAGACCGGCTGTATCAGGGACATTAAATAGGCCAATACCTAGTAGAGCATCAGCGAGGCCCTATGCTATGAGGGCCAGAGAAGAGCCGAGTGCATCAGACGTGGTTGTTGGTACATTTCGTCTCTTTGACTCAGTTTTAATTTCTTTGATAGATCAAGGTTTTACATATTCTTATATATGTACCAACATAGTTGAGCGATATAACATGTTAGTGGATAGCTTAAATTATGAGATAGAGGTGATTAGCCCTTTAGGGAATAACACAGTGGTAAATCGGGTGTATAAAAATTGTCTGATTATGGTTTGAGAGTTAGAGTTTGTGTCAGACATGATAGAGTTACCTTTTTATGAGTATGACACTATCCTGGGTATGGATTGACTATCTCAGCATAGTGCTGTAGTGGACTATAGGATAAAGACAGTAGAGTTAAAAACGCTGGAAGATGAGATAGTGGTTGTTCAAGGGGAGAGATCCTCACAGCAAATGAGGATCATCTCCATGATGAGAGCACAAAAGATGATCAGAAAAAGGTGTGAGGCCTATTTGGCTCACGTGATCGACAGTAGGAAGGAGTACCCATATCTTAAGGATATTCTGATAGTGGAGGAATTCCTAAATGTGTTTCTAGATGAGTTACTAGGGTTACCTTTAAAAAGAGAGATAGAGTTCTTAATTAAGCTTACTTTGGGTACAACTCTTATATCAGTGGTACCATATTAGATGGCTCCATCAGAGGTGAAGGAGTTAAAGGCACAGTTACAGGAATTGCTAGATAAGGGCTTCATCAGACTGAGTGTATCTCTATGGGATGCATCGATGTTGTTTGTTAAAAAGAAAGATGAGTCTATGAGGTTGTGCATAGACTACAGGCAATTGAACAGGATGACCATTAAGAACAGGTATCCGTTACCACGTATTGATGATCTCTTTGATTAGCTGAGAGGTGCATGGATATTCTCTAAGATTGATTTGAGATTGGAGAACTATTAGATGAGAATCAAGGTGGGCGATGTAGAGAAGACAACCTTTAAAACCAGGTATGGTCATTATGAGTTTTTTGGTTATGCCCTTCGGGTTGACCAATGCTCCAATAGCTTGTATGGATCTGATGAACTGGATCTTCAAACAATTTCTAGATCAATTTGTCATTGTGTTCATAGATGACATCTTAGTGTATTTAAGAAATAGGAATGAACATGAGCAACATTTGAGGAAAATTTTGCATACTTTTAGGGAACATAAGCTATATGCCAAGCTCTCTAAGTGTGAGCTTTGGCTAGATGAGGTTGCCTTCCTCGGGTGTGTGATTTCAGCTGATGGGATTAGGGTGGATCGAGGTAAGGTCGAGGCGATCTTAGATTGGAATCCCCCACGAAATGTTACTAAGATTATGAGTTTTCTTTGCTTAGCAGGGTACTATAGAAGGTTCGTCAAGGGGTTTTCCATGATTTTTTCTCAAGGAATGTTACTAAGATTAGAAGTTTTCTTTGCTTAGCAGGGTACTACAGAAGGTTCGTCAAGGCTCTGTCCTAATCCTTTGCTATGTGAGTACCCTAAGGAGAAATGACGACCTCTATCTCCTGAAGTCTGAGCCATTGAAGTTGTTGGATTCTTAGGAGCTTCCTCAACTCTCTTTCTTTTTCTCTTCTCCACACTAATGGTGGAGGATACCAATTTGGAGAAACTCACGTGCTGTAGAGCTATCGTGAAATCTCCAATCTCTACAGTAAGGCCATTTATCAACCTCATCCATGATCAACTCATAGGCATACTTACTTAGGTGAATGAAGTCTCTCTAGTACTCAATGACTGTCATCCGTCCCTACTTAAGGTTCAAGAAATCTATCTTTTTTTCATCGATGTAAACTCTGGGGACATATTGTTCCTTGAACTCTACCACAAAGAACTCCCAAGTCAATGGCTGTGGAGTCTGTGGCTTATTCATAACTATTTTCCACCATTCATATGTATGTTCTTGAAGCGGTGATATTGTATACTTTGCTTTGTGCTCCTCAGCAGACTTATGCTCTTCAAAGACCCTCTCAATCTTCTCCAACTAGACCCCTATCATGGAAATTAGTGGCCCCATACTTTCGGAGCTTATCTATCTTCATCGACCTCTGGTGGTGGTGGCAGTGGAGCTAGCTATGCCTATGGCTGTAGCTATGCTTGTGGTATAATCTGTAGTAGGGCTTGTGTCAACTATTGCATGATACCAGCCATCTGTTGCATGATTGGTATGGCACCTAGATCCATTTTTCCTACATGTGGCTACTAAGGGATTGTAACAACACATGGAGTTTGTACACTCGAAGCACTAGGATGATTAGCAACCCTTAGATCAGGAGAACTGTTAGTCTTGACAACATCATGAGCTTCTAGCTCCATCTATACTCTCTTCACTCTTACAAGTTGTCAGAGATAACCCATATCAGAGACATATGTGATGTACTATGCATGCATGGAAACCCTTAACCCATTTAGATTCAGAAACACCTAAACTTAAGCTCCGATACTAATACAACTCTGATACTACTAAATGTAGCGCCCTCTCGATTCATCAGGATAAACTCGATTAATTAAGCTGACACTACGAAAATAATTATGTGAAAAACTTGTGAAAATTTAAAACTTTTCTTTGCATCATAGCCATGATGATTTGCATAAAAACATACAGTAAAAGAAATGTTTAACTTAATATTTAAATTCCATTTAATAATTAAAACATGTTTACCCTTGATTAGGGGTTTACAAAAATATATATCCTTAATAAGGAATTACATAATTCTTTAACATTGACATGTATACAAGTAAACAACCCTCTTATTATGACATTTACACAAAATGCAAAAGTGCAACATATGCTATCATCGACCTGCGTAAGGTCTGATATGATATCTCTACTGTTTGGGTTGCTTCTCTTGTTCAACTCTACTTATCTACAAGGCTCCGACCTGTGCGAGCAAAACACCTACACGCTAAGCTATTGAAAGCTTAGTGGTACATATAGACATATAAATTCACTTACAAATATACATTATACATTAATTCTTGGCATCATGTAAGAATATCATGGCATGACAATAGAATTATAATATCATATAGACTATCTTACCTTGTGGAATTATAATTCATTGAATATATATAATGATAACTATAGCATGTAACATTTTTCTATGTGCATAAACATACTTGTATACTTATGCCTTTGCATTCATTTCATGTTACTATATTCTTTACTTACGTTATCATATTTGATATTATTGCCCAACAAATCTCAATACTGACTATTCGGATACGGGCTGTGGATAGGGGCGCTCTCTGAGTTTAAGCCACCCTGCCACTATCTGTAAACATGTGCCAGTCCAAGCTCCTCAAGTTAATGGCACTAGTCCAGGCTAGACATATTGACTGAGTAAACATATAGCTTTTTCATGTAATATCATTTGTAATAACGTGTGCTAGTCTAGGCTCCTCAAGTCAATGGTGTTCTCCTAGCTTAAGCCACATTGATTAGGTAAACATATAACTACGGTACTATAACCCTCTTAATGACATGCCATCTATCCTACTACTAGTCTTAGTATCGAGTCCAACTTTACTTGTTCATATCCTTTATTAGTTCCATTATAGCACTTATATCTTAAGCATATACATTTTTAATTCATTCGTGCAAACTTATCATAGAATATTCAAATACCAATATCCATAGAAATATACTTCAATATATCATCATTCAACATATTTACATAACCATTGCATAAAATGTCATATTACCTTTAAAGCAGGTTTCACAGGCGTGAAATATATGTTCATGGTCATGAAGGCTCATTCACGGGTACCTGTACCCATGAACCAAACCGTGACCTTGGTGGTGAGTGCTTTTGTCCACTTTATGCATTTTTTTCACCGGTGTGACTTTGTTTGTGAGATGAGATTCATGGCCGTGAACACCTAGTCAAGGGCGTGAATATGGGTTTTCCAGCAGTTGACAACATTAAAAACATGCATTCATTACAAGTCACATGTAAGGCTCTAAGGATTGTCCCATGACAACCTTTTCCTATTAATATTCTCATCACATCATGCATAAAAACATGTTAGAGGATCATTCAATATACATAATCACTATCCTTACCATTTCCTTATTCACCAACTATATTTTTTCAAGCATTTATGCTTTCATATACATTTAATCCTTTCTTAGTTACCTTTTTAACCCATTAGCCATCATCATTTATTATCTCATAAATGCCTCTTTAGGCACATTTATTATATATACATTACAAACATAAACATTGCTTATTTGTGGCATACTTACATTTATAGCATTTCATACTCAAAATCCTATCTCATGGCATTAATTACCTCATTTGAACTTGACATTTAGCTTTTAAGACATACAATTCAATCATCACTTAAATAACTCCCAACATGCCATACTTAGGGATTTAAATGTGTATTTGAACATACCCTCTATTAGAGCCTCACAAAACCAAGCTTCTCTCAACCTTGTTTATCTTTTTGGTGGATTTCACCACATCCCCTTTAAACTTATATCACATATAACATATCTTTATCAACATAAAAAAATTCATATACTTAGCCTTTAAAGACATAAGGGTAAAAACCCTAACTTTAGCCCTTTCAACATCCTTAAACTCACATAACCCCTTACTAACACATGTTATAATTTTTAAACAATTTAAAGAGGAGTCTTTAATATTAATCTTTCAAGATTAAGCCATAACATAACCCATTTGGAAATGGGTCTCTACAATATTCGAACTAGAATTAAAACTATGAAAGCTTGTGAAAACTAAAGGAAAACATGATTCTTTACCCTAATTGAAGGAAAACACAACTAGATGAAAAACTCAACTCATCTCTTCCTTTTAAGGTTCGGACTTCCTCAATAGAACCACTTCTTTATGCTCCTCTTTCCCAAGAGCTTGTAAAACTTTGATCTTTTGCTTTAGCTTAGGTGTTTGAGGCTGTAAATCTAAGAAAAATGTAAGGCTTTGGTCTCTAGTATGAGGAAATCTCAAACTCTAGGGTTTCTTTTGACTTTTGTTCATGAGAGAAAGGAAGAACAACTGTCATGTTTTTATATCTAATGACATTTACGATTGTGATTAACATTTTCACAGTCGTTACAATTAAGTCACGAGCATGAATTATGCACTCATCACTATCATCATCTTTCTTTAACTTTTTTTTTTCCTTTAAATATATACTTGTATCTTTTCTTAATCCATATTATTAACTAGGCCCTAATTACGGGCCTTTCATATCTCCTACATATTACTATATTATATTAACTAATATTAACATTACAAATAATTACATTTTAATATATTTACCACCCAAGGCTCTTTAAGCTTGTTACATTAATTTTTCTTGGCCTAAGATTCTCTATACTTGACTATCTGGATGCAAGACATAAGTCAGAGGTGCTTATAGCTAAGGTTAAGCCACTTGGCTTATAACTTGTAACCGCTCACACCGAGCTCCTCAAGTAAATGGAGTTCCACAATCCGAGCTTAAGCCATATTGACTGAGTATAATAATACATGCTAACATATCTAGGATCAAGTGCACATAATACCCAAGTCATCTTGTCCTTATATAAAAGTATCTCATATGGTACCATTTACCTCCCTCAATAGTATACCATATATCCTATGTCAAATCCAAGCCTAGAGAATCAAGCTTTTTATCTCATAACCATTTATCTTTCGATTCACTTTAAAACACATGTTATTACCAGCATTCACTTTATCATATGTTATTACTAGCATTTACTTTTCCATTTATGCATTATCATATCCAATACATAAATATCATATCATACCATTCACATGTTATTTACCATGTATATGCATTCTATAACATGTCATTAATCCCTCTAACAAATAGATCATAAAATCACAATTGTACATATTATACATTCACACAGCTTCAGGGGCATGAACTATTTATTCATGGCTATGAATGAACCTTTCACGATTACCTTACCTATGAACCATCATGTGAATCACACATAATCATGACAGGTGTAAGTCACAGCTTCCCAACTGTGACACCGACCCGTGAAATTCTGGGTTCATGTAGTTCATCTAAGTTCAACATTCATGGTCATGACACCCTTGTTCAAGGGCATGAACATATGCATTTCCAGTAACCCTAAAAACAGAGCATTTCATATAAAAACTCTAAGATTAACCAGTGTTAATCATTCCTATCAACACTTCCATATTCATACCACTTTTACAACATATTTAAGCAACATTTTTCTCATCAAAACATCATTTATGGTCATTAAAAGCATAATATCTCATATATGTCATTATCACCCTTATAACCCATTTAACCATGTTATCATCAACCATAACATGCTTTTATCATTCATTCTCATTTTTAGAAACACCAACACAGATTAATATGCATGAAAATTGAATTAATATGCCTATATGTACATACCTTTCACCGAAATTGAGTCTTAACTATTCCTTCAAGCTTGATTTCCTCTTTGTGATGCATTCCCTTGCCCTTTAGCCGAACCTAAAATCACAATCATGTTCTTATTCGAACCTTATAACTATAAATAATCTAAAACAGTCCCTAATAACCGAGTTCTACCTCAACTTTGGAAAAACTCTAACAAAACTCCCTGTTTCTCAAGCTTCCAAGCTTCAAAAATGATGTTTAGGGTTTTCAAGGCTGGGGAAGATGACTAAGTCATCCTAGAGTGTGTCAGAAGTGATAAGGGGTGGTGTAAATGGTTTTTAAACCAAGATTTTTTGCAGAGAAAAAAGAAAAGTGCGGCTAGTCATCACTAACAGATGTGCATTTCTCGGGTGTGACCTTTACTTTACGGGTGAAATGCCTTTTACGGCCATTACTAAACCATTCACGGAGATGAAAGTTCTCTCTTCTCAAACACTCCCACCATGTCTAAAACTATGTCATTTGAAGCAAATCATGACCTTTCACGGGCGTGAACAATTATTCACGGGTGTGAAAGCTTCCCTTTTTAAAATTTTAACTTAAATTTTAACACACCTTAAATCCCATCTTTTCCCACTCTAAACACATATATAATTTATATGCCTTATTTTACATGCATTGTAGATTTACCTTACAAGATTTATTTGCTAACCATGTTGTGTATTATTAATTATCATGTCTTATGTCATTATCATGCATATTAACATTATTATCATACATGATATCTCTTTTCAAGTGAAATCATATATGATACGACAGAAGTACAACATGGATTTACCTATGGCAGATCTAACATATATTTAGTAGACATAATAAACATTTTAATTAGTCACACTAGTATTATATTATACAACAAACTTAGATCAAACAAACACATGCACACATATTGTTATTATATTATTTTATCCTAGTCTTATTAATAATTTAGCTTTACAAGCTATTGCTATAAAGTTATGAAAAACTTGTTATGTTTCTTTGTTGTTGACTTAATCCCTATCCTTGTCTAATTTGGGTTCCCACAACATTGGTGCCTTTAAAGTTTCACTTTATAAGGTAATGACTCATCTTAACCATAGCCTTTCATATCTATTCCTTTTTCCTCTTTTGTGTCTCGATTTGAAGGTAAAGATGGAAGGCAAAATAAATCCATTTCAACCAATGACTATCCATGTAACACCTCATCACCCTAGCACTATGTGCCCAAACAAAGGAGTACTACACTAACTCTAGTCTAAGTTATCATTTTATAATCAATGAAAAACAACACTTTTTTTTTCTTTAACACCTTACATATTATAGAAAAATAATATACACTTTATATTCAAAAGAATTATTTACAAATATAGTGTTTACTTTACAATATCATAAAAGAAAATATGTAATAAAAATACAAAAGGTGTGTAACCCATGGTGTCAAGAGTAAGTTGCTTTACTGGACTTGGTCACTGCTAGTTTTTTCTACTATTCCTTACTCTATCTTTGTTAAATCTACACGAGAGAAACTTGCATGCTAAGCACTTAACTTAGTAGTGCATATAAAGAAAGCAATAAACTATATTCATACCATATGCAACTATATGGCATCATACATATATATCATATGATTGTTTTTTTTTCTTCATATGCATGCATCACGTAATCATTTTATACAAATAGATTATCATTTCATAATCATGTATAAAAACAAGTAATTCATATATATACACATATAACTTTTTTTTATACCATTCTCAAATTATTTATGCTCATAAGACCTAGAAACCAAAAAACAAAATAACGGAGTTGGCCATCCAAGTATAATAAAGTTGCTACCCGAGTATAATGGTACTCATCTGATGGCTATTATTATAGAAAAACTCCATAAAAGGTAAATATCAATCCCAACTTCCTTCAAATTCAAGCACACAACTTCTCATCATGTCTTCTAACAACTAAATTACCCGTTCTGATTGTTTGTTTGTCTGTGGATGGAAAATGGTGCTAAAATTAAGTTGGGTTCCCAAAGCCTACTATAACCTCTTCTATAATTGTTGCATAAATCTAGGATTTGTATAAAAATGATAGATATTGGTACTTTATGAAGTCTCACCATCTCATTTACATAAATCTCAATCTGTTTGTTCAATGAGTAATCCATTCTAACTAGTGGAAAAGTGTGCTAACTTCGTCATTTGAACCACTATCACCCTCACTGAATCATGTTTCTTTTGTATTATTGGAAACCTTGAGACAAAATCTATGGTGATTCTCTTCCATTTCCACTCGGGTATGGGTATTGGGTTCAGCAATCCTATGGGTAATTGATGTTCAACCTTAACTCGCTGACATATCAAACATCTTGCCACATATTTGGTAATGTCATTCTTCATTCCTGGCCATCAATACTATGTTTTCAAATCCTTATACATCTTGTTCCCACCAGGATGCAAATTATATGTTGTCTCATGGGCTTCTTTTAAGATGTCTAACTTTAATTCTTATACACTTGGCACATAAACCTTATTCCTATAGTATACTGTGCCATTTTCTTTCACTAAATATTTGAGCTTTTCTCTCTTTTTTGTAGCTTCATCTATCTTCATCAATCTCTCTTCTTATTTCTGAGCCTCTTTAATTATGTACATCAGGGTAGATTCCACTTGCAACTCTGCTGGCATATTTCTACTTAATGCATCGGCAACCACATTAGCTTTTCTTAGCTGGTAGTTGATCACAAATTATAATCTCTAATCAATTCCAATCAACTTCATAACCTCAGATTCAATTCCTTCTATGAGGGAAGATATTTAAGACTTTTGTGGTCTATGAAATATAACATCTCTCCACACATAGATAATGTCTCCAGATCTTTAGAGCAAAAACTATCACCGCTAACTCCAAGTCATGTGTCAAATAATGAAGCTTATGCAGCTTAAGCTGCTTAGAAGCATATGTAATCACTTTTCCTTCTAGCATAAGGACATAGCCTAACCCGTTATGACTAACATCACTGTACACCACAAAATCTTTTTTTGGAGTAGGTTGAGTCAAAACTGGCACTTCAGTCAATATTGCTTTATGTCGATCAAAACTTCTTTGGCATTTCTCTATCCACTCAAATTGGGCATCTTTTTGTAGCAATCGTGTTAAATGATTGCTATGGATGAAAATCTATTCACCAACCTCCTATAATATTTGGCTAATCTAAGGAAACTTCTCACTTCTGTCTCATTATGAGGGTGTTTCCAATTAAGAATAGCGTTGATCTTACTAGATCAACCCAAATTCTTTCAGATGAAACCATGTGATCTAAGAAATTGACTGCCTCAAGCTAAAATTTGCACTTAGATAGCTTTGTATAAAACTGTTTTTCCTTTAATGTCTATAGCACTATTATGAGATATTGATCATGGATGTCTTCAATGAACACCATTATGAATTGATCAAGATATGACCAAAAAGCTTGGTTCATTAGGTCCATAAAAGTCATTAATGCCTTCGCTAAACCAAATGGCATTACCAGAAACTCTTAATGACTATAACAAGTCATGAATGCCATCTTGGATATCTTTGGATTCTTGATCTTCAGCTAATGATAACCCAATAGATGATCTATCTTCGAAATATGTTTGCTCCTTTTAGTTGATCAAATAAATCTTCGATCCTAGGTATTAGGGTACTTGTTCCTGATAGTCACCTTATTAAGCTACCAATAATCAATGCAAAGACATAATATGCCATATTTCTTCTTCATAAATAACACCGGAGCGCCCTATGGTTGTATAAAACCCTTATCTAACCAATCTTGCAACTACATGTTTAGCTCTTTTAACTTAGCAAGTGTCATCCCATATGGTAAAATTGAAATAGGAGCAGTGTCAAGTGCCAAATTGATAGAGAATTTGATCTATTGATTCAGTGATAACTCTAACAGCTCCTTTGGAAATACAAATGGAAACTCACAAACAGTCAAAATATTAGCCAACCTCAAACTGCTTTTTTTTTCCGTATTGATTACATATACTAAGTAAGCTTCACATCCCTTATTGATGAGTTTCTTGACTTTCAACATTGAGATCACATTCTCTAGATATCCTCTATTCTCACCCATCACCACTATCTCTTCTTATTCTAAAATTTTGATAATCATCTACCTCATCCCATAATCTACTATCACTCCATGTTGAGCTAGCTAATCCATCCTTAAGATCACATCAAACTCGTAGAATGGTAGCTTTATCAAATTTGTTGGGAATTGCTTGCTCTATATCTCAACTGGGCAATTCCTGAACACCTTAGTAACCTTCACACTGTGCTTTAATAGGTTAGTCATAAGAATCTCAAATTCTAAAGTCTCTAGTACTAAACCTTATTGACTCGGTGGTGGTGTGCATATATGTGAATATGTCGATCGCAAATTTATCAATGCATGAATGTCAAAACTAAAGAATGAATTTACCCACTATAATGTTAAGTGCATCTTGCTTCTCTAGGCCTCACATAATGTTCGCTTTGGCTGGAGCTACTCTATTGCCTTCCTGCCTCTCAATTGTCTCTGATCTAAACTGACTAGGCCCTACTCAGCCTTGTCCACCTTGTCCTCTACCTCAACATTAGCCTTGTCTAAAAGCCTACATCTGTACTGGCTCAATGCTACTCAAATCTCTACCAAGTTGTAACAATGGGCAATCTCTCCTTAAATGATCTTTAGAGCTGCATTTTAGATAGGCTCTCATTGCCCACCAATACTCTCCTATGTGAGGACAACTACAATGATGACATAACAGTAGGGTTAATGATATGTGTAGTGTATGTATCGATGCACTAGCTACTAATGAAGTAGATCTCGCGAGGTGTCCCCACCTAAAAGAAAAAGGCATGCTGGCACTTCTAGCTTGAAATCATCCATTGAAAGATCTTGCTCTTTTGCCATTAGATGGTCCTCCACTCGGCTGCAGTATAGGTCTTTTAAACCCTCTATCTTGCACTGGTTATTGTGCTACTAGGACTCTTTTAACTATTTTAGCAGATGCTAATAAGCTAGGAAAGTTTATCAGATGTAAGGTTGAGACCTGTAACTTGATCGGATCTCTAAACCTATCTTTAAAACATCGACACTTGATAGCCTTAGTGGATACAATGCCACCAGCATACTTGGAAAGATGTGTTGATTCTCTGTCATATTCTAATACATACATTGCTTCCTATTTCAAGGTCAATAATTCTCTTTTCTTATCATTTGTGTAGATCGATGGGATATATTACTCCTTGAACTTCTCTAAAAAAATTTCCAAGTTAGGGGATCAAGTGCATTTGAGTTTTATGACTCCGATCGCCACCAATCATATGCATGATCCTATAGCAAAGACACTGCATACTCATATTTTTTCTCATCCATGTAATGTAGCTGGTCAAAGACTCTAACTATAACTCCATCATAGAGGGATCATCTTCCCACTTATTGTAAAAGTCTGATGCCTCCAACTTTTGTAGCCTCTCAAATTGTAAAACCAATGAGGCTGGTTGTGATGATCTCTATAACAAATAAACCATATTCCATAATAGCTCAATATGTCCCGTACTAACAACAAATTTTCATATGATGAGCTAGCACCGGATCTCGATGTAACAGCCCGGTGTGGTTTGGTCATGATGAAACATTTGTTTTTGTAGGCTCATTACTTTAAACCTTTTCAGTCATTATTTGTTGTGATCTCGAAGCCATACCCTACCTATACCATAAAAAGTAACGACCTTAGTTAGTAAGCAACAACTCATATATATGCCAATATGGGTACACTTGTGTTGTATAATACTCAATATATTTAAAAACTCCTTTTTGAAATTCCAAAACTGTCCAAATTGGACTCTGATACTAAAAACTCTATAACACCTCCTCACCTCAACATCATGTGCCTAGATAAGGGAGTGCTACACTAAATTTAGTCAAAGTCATCATTTATAATCAATGAAAAGCTACACTTTCTTTTTCTTTATCAACACCTTACATATTATAAAGAAATAATGTACACTTTTATTCAAAAGTATTATTTAAAAACATAGTGTTTATCTTACAATATCATAAAACAAAATACATAACAAAAACACAAAAGGTGTCTAACCTACAATGTTAAGAGCAAGCTGCTTTCCTGGACCAGGTCACCGCTAGCTTTTTCTACTATTCCTTATTCTATCTTTACTAAATCTACATGAGAGAAACTCTCGCACTAAGCACTAGGCTTAATGGTGCATATAAAAGGGAAATAAAATATATTCATAGGATATGCAACTATATGCCATCATACAAATATGTTAGGCTCTATTTTTTCCATATGCATGCATCACATAATCATTTATACAAATACATTATCTTTTCATAATCATGCATAGGAATAAGCATACATATATACACATATAATGTTTTTTTCTTACACCATTCTCAACTTATTTGCGCCCATAACACCTAAGAACTAATAATCAGGATAACAGGATTGGCCATCCAGACATAATAAAGTTACCACCCGGGTATAATGATATGTGTGTACAAGTGCTATTACGGGTATAGTATATGTCATCACCAACGTAATATGAGTGACATCACCGACATAATAAATGTGTCATCATCAGCATTATATGAGTGTCATCGCTGACATTATATGACCCTTGATTGGCATACCAAACTATCAAAAACTTTAGCTCTAGACTAGGTGTTCTAAGGCTTATTCCGTGTCACTATCAAATTACTACTCTTTCTCTCTGTCAATTTCACATTTCTTTTTGTTTCCTTCCATATATATACTCACTTAGTAATGCATAATTCATGCAATATATAAACATGCAAATAGTTGAAATTTCATATAATATCATATCAAATTTTGTTCTCCTTACTTAAAATTTCTCATTGAATATCAAACAAATAAATTACTAAAAAATAGGGCATTCAGAATCGTGATTCATTGTTCACGCCCGAGAACAAAGTCAAGTAACAGTGCCTCACAACTATGGTTAAAATAGTCATGCTCGTGAACAAGATTATGCCTGTGATCCCTACCATGTTTCAAGCCATGAAGGAATCTAGATTGACTAGTGTCATTTCCATGCAAAAGTCACGCCTGTGAGTCATTTATTCATGCCTATGAATTTTGCAGTTCACGCCCATGTCTAATGCGTCACACCTATGACTAACTACTGAAAAATTACACTTCCTTTTTCATATTCATTTTAAGCTTCATTAAACAATCTAAACTTGTCATTTTGAATTCCTAAAGTCCTCAATATGGTATATAAGGTTTTTACCATCATTTATATGCTTTTAACATGCTAAAGTTCCTAATATGTATTAGTCAAACCAATAGTTCATATAAAGTTACACTTATAATATCAACTTAAAACTCCATGCAACAATTCACACCCAATGTATTTCAAACACTAACTAGCATGTCAAATTTTCATGTCATGAAATTCATAAAAGAATATAGGTTATTGCCTTAAATTATACCCAAACCTCTTGTCTCTTCTCTTATCTCTAACTTTTTACTTTTTTATGTTGCTTTTTCTTTCTCTTTAATTCCTTGAGCTTGTTCTTTCTCACTTTGAGCTCCTATAACACATAAAACATCATCAAAAACCTTCATCATATCTCTTTAAACTCTATTTTCTCTCTCCTAAAATTCTAAACTTTTTCTCTCTTTAAAAAGAACCTCTAGTCATTATCTTCCTTTAGAAAGGATTGAAGTGGAGAAGAATGACATCTTACCTTTATTCTTTTCCTTCTATGGCCAGATTATAAGGTGTTCTATTCACCTATTCCTTTATTTTTTTATCTTTCTTTTTTACTATTTTAAGCTTCCTTAAACCTTTTTCATGCATGAATATGGTATTTTCTCACTTTTCTCTTTTCTTTCTTATTTTCTTTCACTATGCAAGCTTTTGGCAATGAAGGTTTAAAGGGGAATGAGTAAGAAAATTTTTTTATTCAAAAAATGAGTTAGAGCAAGATGATGAGGAAGAAGGAAAGAAGAAGAAAGAAGAAAATCAAAATTTCAACTTTCGGGTCCCACCATAAGACTTTGTATATTGATATTTATGTTAATCAACATTTTAATCTCCTTTTTCTCTATAACGACCGACCAACTTATGTCTTTGGGTCTAACTTATGTATTTAATTGATAAATATTCAAATTAATCCTATAATTTTTGAAAAATTATAAATTTACCCTAAAATTTTTAAAATTTTCCATTTTAGTCATTTACTATAATTTAACTTGCTTAAAGCCTTAATATGCTTTATTTAGCATGTTTCATAAATATTTATCCCTTTTTTTTATTTTTTTCCTTTCAAAATCTAAATTTAGACTCTAGTTGGTTTGACGCATCAACTTAGCGACACTCGTGACTTAGGACCTAAATTAACGTATATAACAATCCAAGTCTTTTTCTCCACTTTCCACTTAGTTTCTTTAACATGGAAGGATCGATCCTTCTCTTCCACTCTTAGGACTCCACATGCAACCTTCTCTTCTCATCTACAAGGTGAGGCTAAAGCAAAACTTCCTTTGATCTTTCTTTTAGTGTCTTGACTAATGCTAGAAATGGTGGAGGGATATTTGTTTCTTCAAGAACACCTTCAATACTATATTGCTAGAGTTGCTGAGGTTTCGATTAAAGACACACAAGTAATTAGAAATAACTGCAATAATGAGGCATTTTGTAAACTTTTATGGACTAATATTCCTTCATTGTATACACTAAACATGTGGAATAAATAATGTGATCCTTTTGCATGATCAATATATTAAATTGAAATGATAAAATGTTATATAAATTTGCAATGTAATGATTTCATGTTGGGTTCTCTAGCCCATTGATTTTGCCAATTTCTTGGTTTCATTGAAGTTCTGAGTTTGAACTTTTATCTTAATATAGTAAGTTTCTCTTTTGGTCTGGACTTGTAAATACCATTGAGTGGGTAGCATTCCATATTAGAGAGGGCTATTGTAGTGCATGTTGATGCTGATGATCTTGGAAAGGGTAATGTTTTATATTTGTTCACAAAATATGTGAAGATTACTACATTTGATTTCCTGAATCTAGGAAACCTTGAAAAAGTAGCTTGGTTGAGAATGTAATACTAGGCAACAACTAAAATGCACTTTTTTGCCCTTTTCCAATTTTTCACATTTTAACATTACTTATTGTTAAACATCATCCCAGCAGCACATTATATATCATCATATATGAATTACCGGACCAAGGGCACTCCCAGAGCTAAAGTTACCTTGTCCTCAATCAATATATGTTCAACCAAGCAACTCAAGCCAATGACACTTCTAGAGCTAAAGTTATATTGACTGAGGAATACATCTCATATTTTATGGTACCACTTTCCCCCACAATGACATGCCATCTATCCTATTTCTAGTCTTAGATTAAAGTAACGGACATATCCGTTTGAAAAATTAATTACATATATTTTCTTTTCATTGATGAATATTCAAATCACATAATATATTAAGCAACATCTAAGTCATCCTTGTTTAAACACATAAACATTCATATCATTAAGCATTTAAAATCTCTTGATCTTTACTAACCGAATCACTTTATTGCATATCAATAATACATTTAATGGAAAGAGAGCATTCACGATCGTAATTCCTTATTCATGCCTGTGAATAACTAGTTTGACGGTCGTGGTCGATATATTCACATGCATGAATAGGTTCACATGGCCATTGTCCAAACCATGACTCAAACCATGAATGCTTTTGTCCCATTTCTAAGCAAACTTCATGTCTGTGACCAGATCATCACGCCCATAACTTTAGCTAGAAATTTGCATGTTCATATTCCTTTCCAATTTCAAACTTCCTAAAACTATACCAATACCTTATTATGAATTTTTAAAGTCCTTTACTTAACTTATCATATTTTAATTCATATAAATTCCTTTAATTAAAATTCAATTATCTAATATGCATTACTTGAATCACATATCATGAAACCTTATTTCCTTATATTTAAACCTATGGTTTCATGCTAGTAATCATAATCAATGCAATTGATTCATTAACTAACAT
This sequence comes from Triadica sebifera, assembly GCA_023653625.1. NCBI lineage: Eukaryota > Viridiplantae > Streptophyta > Magnoliopsida > Malpighiales > Euphorbiaceae > Triadica > Triadica sebifera. The sequence continues at coordinate 7,631,909 of CM042898.1, read as the reverse complement.
ATTATACATGCATATCATGCTGTTTACAAAGCAAATTATAGGCTATTGCCTTAAATTATGGACAAACCTTAATATTTTCTCCTTCACTTACTCTAAGTAGCTTTCTCCTTTCATTTACTAGTTTGAACTTGTTCCTTGCCACATGGAACTCCTATAATATCATAAGATTACCATCAAAACTCTACATTTGTCAAGCTTCCAAAACCCTACTGAAACCCTAAACTCTCTCTCTCTCTCATCCTTCATACGCTATTTAAGAGCTTAAAATTAGAATTTTCTTAAGAAAAGATAAAAGGGAGATAGAAAGATTTTTACCTATATTATTTTCTCCTCTTGACCACCACCTTAGAGATTTCTCTCTCCTCAAAACTTACTTATTTTCCTTCCTTCTTGCTCTCCTTAGCTTCTACAAGCTTTGTTGTGGAGGAAAATCACTTTATCTTATTCTTTTTTCTCTCTTTTATCCCTTCCCCCTCTTGACAAAGTTCTTGGATATGGAGTTTATAAGAGGTTGGCATGAATGGTTCTAAAACCATAAAAAGAAGACCAAAGAAAATGAGAAAGAAGAAGATAAGAGAAAAGAAGAAAAGAAACAAAAAATCTTATTGCAGATCCCACTATCTTGACCAAAACTTGATACTTAGCATAATTAACATGTTAATCTCACTCTCTTTCTTTTAGTGCCCGACCAACATATATAATCATGTCTAGAAATCATGTTTAATTAACAACATCTTATATAATTCTTCAATTTTTGGTAAATTGTAAATTGACCCCAAAACCTGTCAAATTTTGCAATTTAATCTTTCATCATTTTAAACATCTTTTAAGCATTTTAAATACTTTATTAGGCATATATCATTATAATTAATCATTACTTTGATTAATTCCCATCAAAATCCGAATTTAGATTTTGATCGGTCAAATGTGTCAACTTTGCAGCACGTGCGACGCATGACCTAAATTAATGGATATGACATTCTTTTTCCCTTAAAATAAATTTCGTCCTCATAATTTATCTGTTCATTCTGGGTTGAACAATTGAGGATGATACCTTTTCATAACTTTTTCACTTTTCCATGGGGTTCTTCCATTGCATGGTTCTGCCATAAAAGTTTAACTAAAGGAATTCTCTTATTCCAAAGAATTTTCTCTTCACATGCTAATATAGTCATTGGTTCCTCTTTATATGTTATATCAGTTTGAAATTTTATCTCCTCAGCTGGTATAACATGAGTCAGATCTAAACAATAAATTTGAAGCATCGAAACATGGAACACATTGTGAATCTTATCCAACTATAGTGGAAGGGCTAACCGATAAGCCATTGATCCAATTCTTTCCAGAATCTCATAGGAACCAATGAACCTTAAAATCAACTTCCCTTTCTTATTGAACCTTATCACATTCTTTCAAGGTGAAACATTGAGAAAAACTTTATCACCTGATGCGTACTCAATGTCTCGCCTCTTAAGGTTAGCATATGACTTCTGTCGATCTTGTGCTACTTTCAATCTTTCCTTGATCACTCTAAATTTTTCTTCGGTTTGTTACACTAACTCTGGTCCAATAAATTTCTTTTCACTTAGCTCGGTCCAACAAACTGGTGTCCTACACTTTTTCCACACAAAGCCTTATAAGGAGTCATGCCAATACTTATCTAATGACTATTGTTTTAGGCAAACTCCATAAGAGGTAAATATCAATCCCAGCTCCCCTCAAAATTGAGCACACAACTTCTCATCATGTTTTCTAACAATTGGATAGCTCATTTTGATTGTCCGTCCATCTGTAGATGGAAAGCCGTATTGAAATTAAGTCGAATTCCCAAAGCCTGTTGTAAGCTCTTCCATAACTTTTTTTATAATTAAATTTTTTCGTCAATATGTTGTTATTTATCAAATTCAGGGTTATATATGCAAAGTTTTCCTTTGGCATAAAAATTTGGCATCTAATTACATTGTTCATTTACTAAACAAAATGAAAAATGAAATTTGGGATTTGAAGAAAAATGAAGAGTTTCATATTTTTCATGTGTATGTAGGTATGCTAATTTGTGTGTGCATATATATGGTTCTCCTCATCACTAGTTTTTTGTTTGTTACAAGATATTTGTTGACTCGGCCCTAGAGCCTTTAATTTTTGCTTCAACATTTGCTTTGATTCTTAAGCTAGCAAACTTGTATACATAGGACTTTAAGCTTCTTCTTGTACTTATTGAATTCATTTTGTAAAGATCATTTCTTCTACATGGTATCAGAGAATTTTTTCCTCTTTTTTTTATTAATGAGCGATAATGATTCTTGATATTTAGATTATCGAATTTATTGAAATCTCTTATAAGTTTTTCTTGATTGTTGTGAAAATATTCTTTAATCTTTAATGGCTACATGCAGTGCATTTGGAAGATTCTTTCTCAAATCCTTGTTTCTTTTTACCCAAATGAAGACCCTTTAACAATATTGCTCACAACATTTTTTTATTGGAAATAACTTCCAATCCTATTGTCACTCTATGATGGTGGCATTGCATTCAAAAAAATATATTCAAATTTCTGGATGGAACCATAATTGTGCCACCATAGTTAGACCTTTGTACCAATTGTAATACAATGGTGGTGTCTTGGTTAACAAACTCAGTCACACCATTTATTGCATAACACATTTTTTAGCTAGAGAATGCATATGAAATTTGGAAAGACCTCTTTGCCGAATATGGACAAAAAGACTTGATCTCTTATTTGTAGCAAGGGATAGCTGCTAATTCAAAAGGTGACTCCTCTTTTACATATTACTTTACCCATCTTAACGTCTTGAGGGATGAATATACAAGTCTTAGGACAATACCTAGTTGTGTTTGCATTCTTAATTGTCAGTGTAATGCTTTTGAGATCATAAGATAATATCAATGGACAAATTACGTGATAAACTTTCTTAGGGGTTTGAACAATAATTTTACAATTGTGAAATCTCAAATTCTTCTAAAGGATCCACTGCCTAACATTAATAGAGTGTTTTCTTTAGTAGTGCAACATGAAAGGCATTTTAGTTCAATAAAGATTGATGCAAATAAGACTGAAAGCTTAGTATTTGTTGCAAGATCAGTGAGCTTTGGTAATCAAAATAAGAATGTTGTTAAATAATCTCAAGGAAAGATTTTTCGTACACATGGTAAGTCTGATGGAACATAATAATGGAAAAGTTTTTGTAATAGGGAACAAAAGAAACCATTATGTACCTTATGTGGAATTACATGACACACTATCAATCGATGGTATAGAAAATATGGCTTTCCATAAAGATATTGTAACACCATCCTATGTAATCAGGATAATCCCAATTGTAGGAGAGAAAGCTACCAAAACTTATTGCAAAAAATTTGTGGAAAAACTTTTTCTATTTTTATAAAATATGTTATAATATTAGCTTACTTAAAAACCTTTTTATATCAACATAAACACACATGCATCATAAAACCCGATCCAAAAGATTGATATCATATAACAAAAACCATGTTTGGACTTACATTAGCTCTTTGTTTACAAAAGTACATCATTAACATAAAATACATGATCTTGAAATAAAAGACATTTTCAAAAACAATATCTCATATCCCATGACATGTATAAAAAGAATCAAAATAATGTCAAGTAAAAACCAATCCAAATGGGTCTACTTTGACCGATCTCTATATGGTCTCTACTCCTCAACCTATCAACTTTAGTCCACTGACTCCAAACTTGTGTGCAGGAAGCACCCACACTTTAAGAAACCTAATGCTTAGTGGTACATATGTAGAGAAAAATTTATATACATCATGTATTGTCATAACATCAAATATTGTGTTCATATCATCTATATAATGATTATGCAATATGGCATATAATCATTGTGATCCTTACCTTTATAATTTTTTTTGCATGCATACATTGAAAGTTAGTTTACACAATGATATAATATTTATTCACAACCATTTGTAGCCATATCAATAACTGTATCAATTTTTGTAGTGTTATCAATAAATAATTTATCATATTCAATAGTACATGTATTTTAGCCATTTTCCGTATTTCTAGTTTACCATATCCTTTTTACTAGCTTAAAACTCTAAGTTGGACTATCTAGATGTGTGTTATAAAATAGAGGTGCTCTCACTCGAGCTTAAGCCACCCTAATTGGATACATAAACATATTTTACAATTCTATAACCCTTCAATGACATGTCATCTGTCCTACGTCAAGTTTTAGATTAGATCAATGGGCATATAATAATTATATTTATGTTCATTTTTTATTTATTCATCCATGCTCATAAGCATTCAACATAACCATATTACCTCCTTTATACGTCATCACATTTCCTATAAATAAGTGACATATTACATCATCCACATGCGAATATACATATATGCATGCATCTTATAACATGCAATTAAATGAACCCATCTCATAAGATCATTAATAAAAAAAATTGTATATTATACATTCATTGTGCTTCATGGGAGTGATTACCTATTCATGGATATGGAGGTATCTTTCAAGAGTGATTTACCTATGAAAAAGGCATGAAATCTACTAGTTAAAATTACATATAATTCATGGGCATGAGCAAATATTCATATGCATGAAACAATATTTCACAACTTCCTAGCTGTGAAACAAACTATGAAACTCTGGTGTGAACAATGAATATTGTGATCTCGATGTTCATGGGTATGAACCCATGCATTCATGGCTTTACTAGTTATGAAGAAAGATGTGAAATGCTACTACCTTATTTGGTCATCTTCTAGGTAAGAGTTTCATGGGTGGGAACCCTATGTCACGAGTGTAAAACCTAGATTTTCAAAAACAGAAATGTGCCAAAACAAATCATTAACCATATTTCAAGCAATGGCTCTAAAGATTGACCAATGTCAATCACTCATATCAACATTTTAGTACATATTGCACACCATAACTATGTTATAACAACATTAAACACCTTAAATCCTCAAAACATACCAAAGAGTCATATATAACTCATTAACATACATATTCAATATTTATATCATGTAAACACTCAAATCTTACCATATCGAAGTCATTTTCATTTATATCACACTTTTATACCATTTATCATGTATTTACATCATTTCATTATACAAACATGCCAAGATGCAAGGAATTCAAAAAAAAAAGTCAATATGTACATATTATCAACAATGGAGCCTTAAACTTCAAGATTTCAAGCTTTCCTAATCCCTTTGGTGATCTTCACCCCTACATCTAGCACTTATCATAAGCAAAATGGCTCTGTTTTAGACCCTTATAACATAATACAAATCATAAACCACCCTAAAACCAAACTTTAGCTCAACCTCTCCAAAAACACTTTTCTTGCTCTTTCATCCTTCAACCAAGATCTAACAATACAATTCATATGTGAATGAAGGAAAAGAAGTGGAAAAAAAGTCTTTGGCATGTCAGGGAGGGTTATAGGTGATGGAGAGAAGTTGGTGAAAGGATAAGGGGTAAAGGAGAGAGAAAAGTGTGACCGATCACATGTAGGACCGACTTGCATTCATAGGCATAAATCTCATTTCATGGGCATAAACACCATTCATAACCATGAATCAATCATTCACAAGCATGAATGTACTCCTCTCTCACTATACATTCAAGAGATCCCACCTCATTTAAACTCTATCGTTTTAGACCTACAGCACGACTTTCACAAACATGAAATAACTTTGATTACTATATCTTTAATCACCATTTGTTAACTCTTTTCACATATTATTATCCTTAATCACATACTTCCTTTTCCTAATACCATGATATCTTATAGGCCCTAATTAGCGAGCGTTACAATTATAATGACATATTTAAGGCAAACATAAGGTTTAGATTTCAGAATGCACAAGTTAATTAGGTGCAAGTTTAGAATAATGAGATTTGTTATAATCAGCCTAAAGAACCTATCTTGCATTTTGTGTCAAAGAATTAAGGTTCTACAAATGATTCTTATTCATTCATTAAAGAACAATATGTAAAGTTGATGGCTTTGATTTGAGATAGTTCTTCTAAAGTAAACAATGATGCAATAGTGAATATGGCATTTGCTTTCAAATACTATAGAAAAGTACTCACCTACTAATGCAACAATGTATATTAATCATTGTTCTAATATCAATTTCACAATCACAACTAATACTAAACACAATAAATGGTTTCTAGATATTGATGCTTTAGATCATATTGTTTGTAACAAACAATTATTGATCAACACAAAACCAATAAAACATTTCACAATATCATTACCTAATAGGAATACAGTTCCTGTAACTCACATTGGACAAGTCCAACTAAATTCAGCCATTCTATTCATGATGTGTTTCACACACCATTTTTCACTAACAATATGATCTCCATTAGCAAATTCACTGAGTTCTCATCATGTTTCATGGTTTTCACTAACAAAATGTGTTTTATACAAGATTTGATAGTAGAAGGATGATTGGTTCAGCTAAATTAAAAGGGTTTATACCACTTAATCACTATTTTTATTCCTCAATCAACTTTCACATAACAACAAACCTCAACTTCCTTATAAAAACTAGTCTTTTCATAGTAACTAGTTTTTTCTTCTTATGTTCATCAAAAAATTCCTTATAATAACCAATGACTATGTTTGACATATGGCATTTTAGATTAGATCATCTTTCTAGAGATAGAAATTTTACTTTGCATCAAATTTATCTAAAAATAAATGTTGACCATTTTTTGATTTGTGATATCCATCACCTTGCAAAGCAAAAGAGCATTAGTTTTGCTTTGAGTAACATTGTCTCAAATCAAAGTTTTGATCTATTACATTTACATATTTAGGGTCTAACAGTGTGTTCAATTAATGGATATAAGTATTTCCAAACCACAGTGGATGATTTTTCTAGATTTTCATGGATATATTTTTTGAAATCAAAGTTTGAAGTTAGATCGTTAATGGTAAAATTTTATATTATTATTAAAACACAATTCAATCAAAGTATTAAAGTTATTAAGTCTAACAATGGACAAGAATTCAATTGGGAACAATTTTGTGATGAGAAAGGCATAATTCATCAAATAACATGCATAACCACACTTCAATAGAATGGGATTATTGAAAGAAAACATTTGCACCTTTTCAATGTAACAAGGTCATTATTATTTTAGAGTAATTTGTCTAATAAATATTGGCCAAAAGCTTTACAACATGTAGTGTATCCTATAAATAGGATACCTACACCCTTATTGCAAAAATAAGTCACCTTATTATGTTTTATATAATAAAGTTCTAGATTATTCAAATCTTAAGGTTTTTAGATGTAGTTTTGCCTCAACCCTAGCTAATAATAAATCTAAGTTTCAACTTAGAGCCACTAAGTGTGTCTTCTTAGGTTATAATCAAGGAACAAAAGATTATAAATTAGATTAAGGAAATTATAAATGAAAGGAAAAGGTTATGTATTGGTCATTAATATGACTATGATATGATGGTTATGGAAATTATTATAAATTCATGTTTATATCTTGTGCTTAAGGTTCAAGTAGGCATGCTAATATGTAAAAAAGGAATGAAACATCTGGAATATGTATTCCTAGGCTTGATCACAAGCTAAATGAAATGAACATGGAATAATGATAGTATCACATTACATGATAATATGTAGAATTGTTATGCACATATGTACCACTGAGCATTAAGTTGCTTAACATATGGGTGTTTTCCTACAAGTAGGCTTGGAGTCGGTAAACTAAGGTTGATAAGTTGATGAGTAGAGCCCCTACAAAGATCAATATGTGCAAGCCCACATCTAAAGGTGGGTGTTCATACATAGCCTTATTTTTGTTCTTTTTTTATATGTCATGAGATATAGGTTTTGGTTTTGTATATGTATTTTACCTCAAAACATGTATTTAAGTTTTATTGATGTATTTTGTAAACATCAGGTTATTATAATTCCAACATGTTTTGTTATATGATATCAATCATTTGGATCAGGTTTGATGCTTGATTTATAGTTGGATGTTTATGCTTAACGTAGTTTTTGTTGAAAATGGTTTTAATTACGATAATAGGCTTTAAATATGAAATTTTTTAAATTTTATTGATTTTCTGTAAAAAGGTTTTGTAGCATCCTCCAATATAATTAGGGTCTTTCTCGCTATATTGGCGGGTGTTGTAGATTGAAACCTAGCACACAAGCATACATTATACATAGTATTTGCCTTAAAAGTGGTACGATATAAGAGAGAGCTAATCATACCTCTATATATCTCACCCTTCTCATCCTTGTTCAATTTTTTTGATGTACTCATTTGGGTCTTGGCACTCTTGCATCTCTCCATTTTAAATTTCTTTAATAGGTCTTTGGTGTACTTGCATTGCTTGATTTGAATACCAAGGATGAATTTGAGCTTTCCCATCATGCTCATCTCAAATTTTCTAGTCATACACTTGGCAAAATTTTGGAAAAAAGATTCATTAGTGGCCTCAAAAATAATATCAACATATATTTAAACAATTAATTTGTCATGCTTATACTTTTTGATAAAAAGCATTGCATTTACATGTCCTTTTGAAAAACTATTTTTTGGAAAAATTGCACTAAGACTATTATACCAAGCTTTAAGAACTTGCTTTAAACTATATAAGGCTTTAGTGAACTTAAAAACATAGTTTAAATATTCATCAATTTCAAAACTGGGAGGTTGTTTAACATACACCTTTCCTTAATAAAACAATTTAAAAATACAATTTTGACATCCATTTGGAAAAACTTAAAATTTATTTGAGATGCATGTGGTAAAAGAATTCCAATTGCTTCTAATCTTGCAACAGAAGCAAAGATCTCACCATAATTTATCACTTCCTCTTAGTTATACCCTTTGACAACTAATCTATCTTTGTTTCTAGTTATATGACCTGGCACATCAAACTTATTCCTAAAGACCCATTTATTATTTATAATTGGGTAGGCATAGGCCTTTAAATTAAATTTCATACTTTATTTCTCTCAAATTAGTTGAATATTTTTTTTATAGAAATCACCTAACACTTATCACTAAAAGCCTCCTCAATGGTCCTTGGCTTAATTTGAGAGACAAATTCAAGATTAGAATCTAAATACTTAAGATGAGAATGCGTACTTATACACTTGGTGGCATCACCAATAATTTGCTCATTTGGGTGGTTTCTTACAAACTTCCATTCCTTTGGTTGCCATTAAGTGTAACATCCTCGACCTTTCCCACATGCATGTCATTTGAACATACACATATTACATATACTTGACTTGAACTCGTGAATTTTATATATATTTTCATAGGGACAAGTTCTTGACATACACTAGCTACATGTCCAAGTATTTTGCAATTGTGTCAAGTTGCATGTGTCCATTTTTTAATTGAGTTGAGATGACATGAAATTAAAATTTAAGTGAGTAAAGTGACTAGATTGAAGTAATAGAAATATGACATAGTATTAAGTTATATTTTTGTATTGATGGTGAGATTAGATATAATAATAGTAGTAGGAGGAGTAGGAGTAATAGTAGTAGTGGTAATAGTAGTAGAAAAGAAAAAGAAAACAATAGATGAAACAAAAACATATGGAAAAATAAGGAAGGGAAATCATTGGAGCTTATCCTTTCTCTCGCATAACCTTTTTTTCTTCTACTCTTCATTTCTTTTCTTTCCTTAAAATTTCCAGCAGCAAGCCAAACACCTAATCATCTGTAAGTTAACTATTTCTCCTTGATATGTTAAGTTAAATTTATTGTTGATAGGTTATGACTTATGGTGTGCAAATAATTAAGTGACCATGCTTAAAATCCCTAAATACTTTTTTCCTAGCAAAATATTAGAGCTTAATTTTCATAGCCTTAGAGGAAGAATTTGGAGAAGTTTCAAACACGATCTATATCCCATATGTTTGTCTATAAAATTTTTTTAAAGATTCAATGTACAAGTAGATAAATTTTCCTCTGAGTTGAGACTTGTTCTGGTTCAAACTTTGGTAGGGTACACCACTATTTTTGCTTTTTTGACCATCATACAAGTCAAATTAGATGAATTACAAAACATGAAAGTTGTAGTGTCCCTTAAATGTCTTTAAAAGTTCTTAGTAAAATTCAATATGGTTGAAGAGTTATAGGTAAAAGAATCATGATTGTTCCATTAGTAGAGATGCTTGCTTTACACCTATGTAGCTCTAGCAAATTTGCCATATTTTTTGAGCTCTTTATAGATAAAAGTAAAAAAAGTGGAAAACATTAAATTTTTAGGATTATGTCTTAGCTAAATTCTTATGAAAGTTTTACCTTCATATGTGGTATATTTTTAAGTGATGCTAATAACAATGAAACTAGTTTGAATGTCACCCTTATGTTTGACCAGTCGCATATTCCCTATTGAAACTTTACCAAAAAGTGTATAATGCTCCATATATTCTGAAATTTGAATATGGTATATAGTTATATGTTAATGTTAGTTAGAAATAAGAATCACATAAATTGGACAAGTATAGAAAAAGCACTACAATTTAGAAAAAATACTAACTATTTATGTAAACTATGCATAATATGTATTGTGTATATTTGTGAACTGTTAGTAAAAGTTGCTTAGTACTTTAGATCCTATTTGATAATTATTCTCACTAGGTCACAACTCATCTATTTGCATCATTTTTTTAGGTAGAGAAGAGTATTAGTTCATTTGATTGGCATATAGAAGATAAGGAACAAAGGGCACCGACCAAGCCTCACTACACTCTCTCTCCTTGCATTCCACATGAACATGAAATCATTTCATATACAATTTGGAATTATATGCTTATACATATATAAATACTCAGGGTTAGTTATAAAATGTGTAAATGGATGCAACTTTCAAACCTTTAGATGTAAAGTTTAGGTTTTAATATATGTAATGAATTATGTTACGATAAAAATATCAATATTGATTTGCAAATTTATTGAATGATGTTATGAGAAGCGATGATAAAAAAAATTTACTATCAATGTTAATAGGATCTTATGTCTTACTTGTATGTCATATATGATTATTTGACATTCGAATAGATTGTATCTAAATGCATAAGGTGTGGCTTTACATTGGGTGCCTTGCTCTTGAGCTTGAGGTAGAGATTCCTTTTGATGATGCTCTTTTTGTTGTTGCACTTATTGATCGTCATCTTTTTCTTCTTTCTTTGAAGATTCATTGGTTTTCTCATAATCGAGGTTAAACTTCTCCATTGAACCTACATCATCATAAAAAACAATACATTTTCTAAGATGAAGTCTACTAGTTTCATAAACGATAATATGCATAAACTCTTCTATAACTAATGTTCTCTTATTAATGACTTTATATGTTTTGCTAGTTGAGGACTAGTTTATAAACATGCCTTCATCCGATTTTGAGGCAAAATTTTGAAGATTGTCTTTAGAGTTCAATATAAAACACTTGCAACCAAATACTCTAAGGTATCAAATTTTGGATTTTCTTTCATTCCAAATCTCATAAGTTTTATTCAAAATAGTTCTTTTTATAACTTGAGTTGAAATATAACATGCGGTGTTAGCGGCTTGACCTAAAAGTAGGCTTTTAACACTCAATTTTTAGAGTCTATAAGTTAGATGGGTTATGAGAAAGAGTGTGGGTACATTAAAAGGTTAAAAATAGTTAGAAAATGGGTTTTCATACTAATGAATGTATGTTTATGCACATGAGAGAGTTGTGTTTTAAATTGATAGAGTTTTTAAAGTTGTTCATATCTATGAATGGGATTTCATGGCCATGAATATTATAATTTGGGTTCATGCTCATACAGGGTTGTGATAGGAAGGTGTTCATTCTCGTGAACGATAGTCTACAAGGTTGGTAAGCCAAAACCACATTTTTCTCTCTCTTTCATGCCTCATGTTTGCTTTTACCTACTCCACCACCCTTATAACCCAAGCTTGCATGCCACATTCTTCTTCTCCATCTTATTCATTTTCCTTAACATAAAAATCCCATTGTTAAACCTTGGTTGAAGATTCAAATGGAAAACAGAATGAGTTCTTAAGGTTGAACTAAAGGTTGGCTTGAAAGAGAGTTTAGTGGTTCATTTTCTATTTTATGGTTTTAAGAGAGAAGTTTTTGATGTGATAGGTTTTAGAGCCAATGGTGAGGATCACCTAAGAGGTTAGGCAAGCTTGAAATCTTGAAGGCTCTATTGTTAAAGGTTAGTACATTTATGCATTTAAATTATAAATCTCATGTGAAAATATGATTAGTAATAGGAATAACCTTCTGGTTATATAAATGCGTAAAGATTGAGAAATATATATGTTATATGCCATGAAATGAGCTAGGAGGTTAATAATCTGTCAAAGACCTTTGAGCATGATTTACTGATTCGATGTTTCATTTTATGTTATGGCATGATAAGAGTATGAAAATGTGATTGAATGTTGATATGAGTGATTAATATTAGTTAATCTTAGAGGCCATTGCATGTGATTTTGTGATGCTCTATTTTAGATCAAGTTTCTATTATGAAATTCTAGAAATTCATACTTATGGCACAGTAGTCATGCCCATGAATATTGCAATAGACACATTTTATATCCATGACAAAGGACTTACACCGGTGAAATATCAATCTAGAAAAATGTCTAGAATGGGCAGAAGCTTTCATGCATTGCTTTATGGCTAAAAAAGTTATGAATGCATGGGTTCATGCGTATGAACAAATAGTCACAACTGTGAACATTAATATTTTGACTTTCACAATTCACCCTCGAAAGATGTTCATTTCGAATGGATAGATAGATGCTAGATAAGCTTTGAATAACTTAAGGTAATATTGACTAAAGCACCAATGTTGACTCAGCCAACACCTGAGAAGGACTTTGTAATGTATAGTGATGCTAGTCATAATAGTTTCGGATGTGTGTTAATATAAGAAAAGAAGGTGGTTGTCTATGGCTTCAAACAATTGAAGTCATATGAGCTTAATTTTTTAAGACATGATTTGGAATTAGCTATAATTATTTTTGCTTTGAAAATCTAGAGACATTACTTGTATGAGAAGAGATGTTATATCTACACATATCATAAGAGCCTTAAATATCTTCCCTCATAAAAGGAGTATAACCTCAGGCAAAAAAAATGGTTGGAGTTGATCAAAGATTATAACTGTGTGAATGACTATTAGCCGAGAAAAGCAAATGTCGTAGCAAATGTGCTAAACAGGAAGATTTTAGCTAATGAGCTATAATAACTCTTCTTTAATTATGCATTATAAGTAGTAGTGGTTTAATTGCATGACTAGTCTCAATAATGGCAAAGAGGCGAGTGTAATCCACCATGATACAAAAGATTAGGATGCCCAACAACAAGATGAGAGCTAGAAAAGATAGTAGAGCAGTGAAAAAGGGAGAAAGGCTAAACTTTTCATTGACAGAGATGACACAATGTATTTCAAGAACATATTTTGTGTGCCAAGTGTAAAGGAGCTAAAATAAGACATCTTTAAGGAAGCTTGTGAGATAGCATATACTATGCACCTAGGAAGAAACAAGATGTATCAAGATTTGAATGCTTAGTACCAGTAATTAGGAATGAAAAAGGATATTATAAAATTCGGCATAAAGTATCTGACCTACCAATAAGTGAAAGCCAAATATCAGTCATCTACAAAACTGTTGCAACCAATATCGATACCAGAATGGAAATGGCAGAGAGTCATCGTGGACATTGGTTTAGGGTTGTCAGTGACTCAAAAAAAGCACGATGCAGTCTGGGTGATAGTAGATCAATTGACAAAGTTGACCCATTTCCAACTGGTTAAGATGGATTACTCGTTAAAAAAGTTGGCTGAGATATATGTACATAAGATAATGAGGATGCATGGGGTTCCAATATCCATAATATCTGATAGAGATCCTCGATTCACTTCACAGTTTTGGAAGAGCTTACAGTAGGTTTTAAGGACTTGACTCAATTTTAGCACGACTTTCCATCTGTAGACGAATGGACAATTAGAACAAGTAATCCAGTTGTTAAAGGATATGATGAGGAGCTGTGTGTTTAAGTTTGAAGGAAGTTGGGATTGCTACATGCATTTTATAAAGTTTGCCTACAATAATAATCACCAAGAAAATATTGGTATGGCTCCCTATGAGATATTGGATAGGATAGAGCCAATGGCATATTGCCTAATTTTACCTCCAGAGCTAGACAAAATACATAATATGTTTTTATGTCTAGATGCTAAAGAGGTACAAATCAGATCTAATGCAAGTTATTCCAACTAAGGATATAGAAGTACAAATAATCTGATGTATAAAAAGGAATGGGTAGCTATCCTAGCACATGAAAAGAAAGTTCTGTGGAATAAGAGAGTTCTTTTTAATTAAAGTATTGGTTCAAAATTATTCTACGAAAAAAGCCACGTGGAAAAGTGAGAAGATCATGAAGAGACAATACCAATAATTGTTTAATATAGAATGAGTGGATAAATTTTGAGGACAAAATTTATTTTAAGAGGGAGAAGATGTCATATTTGTTAATTTAGATCCTGAGTCACACATGTAATGAAATTGACACGTCGGACCGAATGAAGTCTATATTCAAATTTTGATTAAAGAAAAATAAATAAAGGAAAATAATTATTAAAAATGCCTTTATATAGAGGGTGTGAAGATGTTAAATTATGCTAAAGGACCTAAATATAAAATTTGAAAAGTTTTGAGGTAAATTTATAATTTTTCAAAAAATTGAGGATTTATTGAATTTAATTTTCCACAAGAGATGGCCAACTACATATTGAAATGACAAGGAAAGAGTATATAATTGAGAGATTAATGTGAACATTAAGATATTTTATGTCTATATAAATGGATCCCACTTTTGAATATTTATTTCTTCTCTTTTTCTTTCTTTTTCTTCTTCATCCTTATCATAATCTCTCATCCAGATATTTCTACTTTCAAAAGCCCTTAAACCATTCCCGTTCAAGCCTCAATAGCCAAACCATGTGAAGAGTGAAAATGAGGGAAAAAGATAGAAAACACCATAAGGCATGGTGTTTTCATGCTCAAGGTAGTGAGAGGAAGCCATTAGAAGACTAAAATGTGAAAAAAAAAAAGCTTGAAAGGAGAAGAGAGAAACTCTCTTTAGGTTGGCTATGGATGGACAAAAGTGATGGTGAGGTTCTTTTCTTCATCTCTACAATTTTCTCTAAAAAAAAGTAGTTTGATTTAATATCATTTAGAGTTTAGTTTGGAGAAGAGATTAGGGCTTGTAGAGAGATAAATTTGGATTATGGTTTAAAAAGGTGGTAGAAAGGTTTTTTATGGAACTTTTGCATGTTTTAGGTGCTCAAGTGGAAAGAAAACTAAGGGATAGTGGAGAAGGATAAAAGGAAAGAGAAAGTGGCTTAGAAAATATAAATAATGATTTAAAATGGTATGTGCATACTTTTAGACAATAGCCTATAAATTTATTGCATAACTTGCATGACTTAATTACTTGACAAGTTAAATTGAGATTTGTATGCATTGATTATGAAATTTGCATGATTTTAAGATTGATAATAGAAATATGAAATTCTTGTGAAATAATGGTTTGACTGATATGTATATGAGATTAAATTGAGTTAGAATTGATCATAATAATTGTGGTTGAGATTTGTAAATATATGAGGACATAAAAGAGGTAATTTTTGCTTACTACTTGAAATTTGTGGTTGCGCCTCTTCCTTTTGTGATCTCAAATGACCCTGTGAAAGGCTTTTCGCGACCACGACTCCTCTTTAGTTTATGTAGTTATAGTGATACCAATTCTAAAGAGGAGTTGCTATTGTGAAATGCCTTGTTATAGGCAAAACGTGACCACAATTTCGGTGTAGCGATCTCAAAAATCCTTTTTACATGGAATTATTAATTAAAGCTAAAAAGTGATTATGTAACTAAATGAAATCAATTAAATTAATAGTATATTAAGTATATAATGAGAGAATAAGAACATTCATAATATTTACACAACATGGAATAACTGATAAAATACAATAATTATATTATTTTAAAAGAATGGAAAATTGTGGTCTACCAAAAAGAATTAACAGTACAAGAAAAAGAAATTGAATTGTAATATGTGTCTAACCTAAACTAGAATGGGTAGGTATATTGGTACGCCAACTAGAGATAATAAGTTGTAAAGCCTATAGGCTTCATGCCCTGAAGCTATAGTGCCCATCGGACATTGAGCCCATAGACGTTTAACGCATATATGCAATTTATTGCCCATATTATTTTGCACATACATTGTCTCATGACACCCATTTATTTATTTATCTTTTCTGTCTTATGGTGTCTTGTCTGATTATCTTAGCACAATAAAAAGAAAAAAGAACACAATAAATAACCTGTATTTATTCTATAAGTAAAGATAAGAAAAGAGATTAATGAATGTTTGTGTGATTGCATATATATTGATCTTTGTTCATATAGAGAGATATAAGTAATAAGGAGTATTGCATGAAATAATTAGATAATAAATTAAAATAACAAAAATTGAATTTTAGCATAAATAAAGTGTTAGGTTGATATGGATAAATGTTGTATATTTTATAGTATATTGTATATTTGTATACACTACTAAACCTAGAATTTAGTGTGAGAATTTCCCTCATACAAACACTAGGAATAAAAGTTTGTAGATAGTAGATTGATTTAAAGCTAGTGGATATAGTAGATTGATTTAAAGCTAGTGGATCTCTAATTCAGTGCAGCAGCTAAGCTACCATACAATAGGTTTCACACTTTTAAAACTTTTGTTATTTTATATTTTTGTTATGTATGGAAATTTAACCATATTTTTGTGTAAGTTCAAAGACTTTTGTATAACAATACTTTTGCATATAAAAATGTATCTAGATTTTCTTTATCTAATTAATATAAATTGTCTAAAATTATTGAGATTAGAAATGTGTTGTGCTTTCGAAAGAAAAATATTTTAGTTTTCATTATTGTATAACCGATTTTTGAGAGAAAGTATTATAGCATCCTCTTATCTGATTACTCGGTGCGTAGGGTGAGGGAGTGTTGCAATTTTAGTAAAATTATGTTTAATTATTTTATATTTTATTGTCTTATTTGTATTCAATTTCTGGATATACATAAAATCAATATCTTGTTATTTCAATTTTTTATATTTTTTAAAAATGTTTTACATCTAATTTCTAGATGTGACTTAAAAAATATTATAAAAATTGGATTTAACTTAAAATCGAGTGTGTATATATCCACTTAAATGATCGAAATCTATGTAATTTGAATAAATTTTATCATTTTTATCATAATTTAAACTTTGAATTTTTGAATTTTTGTCATACTCAATTCCTAAATAATAATAATAATAATAATAATAATAATAATAATAATACATATTTATTTATTTACTGTAATAGATGCTACTCCATGAGATAAAATGGATTTAGCAATATAATATTTTTAATAATTTATAGCCATTAAAATATTTTACGGTTCTAAAGAAAATATAAAGGTTTTTTTTTTATAAAGTTACTATAACAACAACAACAAAAATAAATGTCCGCACACTTCTTCTGGGAATTATTGTTTCATGTCTTTTCTTTTTTAAAAAAAAAAAAATTACTTTGCTTTTTTAAAATCTTTATTTTCACCTCTATTTTTATAATCTTCAGATCAATTTCAACTTTTCATTATCTAGGGAAAGTAAAACACTCAAGCTTTCTTTCTTCTTTTTATTTTTTTAATTATTAAGTACCCAGGCTATTTTCGTAGGAAAAATTATAGGTGATATTGTGAAGCCCCTTTTTTTTTATTCTTCTTTAAGCTTTTTAATTATGATATGCTGATATTTTAAAAAAAAATAATGTGACTCATTTGGGTTTGGATATGAGATAAAAATTGAACAAAATAAATAAAATATTATTAGAATTCTACATATTTTACATCTTCATTTTTTAATTAAAAAAAATGTCTTTAACATGGTTCTGAAAAAGTGTATCAATATTTATTTTATGGTTTATATTTTTAATGGTTATAGATATATTATTTTTATTCCATCAATGTATCGTGGGGTCTAATTAATCTATTGATCTCTTATGATAATATTCCGTAAAAGTTAATACTTAAGAGTGCAAACATATCTCAATCATATTACAATATACAATTACAATATACAACTTAAAGAGCATAGAAATGAAATAACAAAATGATAAATAAATAAATGAGTGCCAAATGTGATTACTTTATTAAGATAATATATTTATTACTAATAAATTATGGATTTTTTTTATAACTCACAAATTACAATTCCTGTAATATATGATGACAATTCTAAAATAAAATATTCAATTTTTATGCAAAAAATAAGTCTCACTTCTTCGTTTTCTATTTCTTTCCTTTTTTTTTCTCTCTCTCTTTTTTTTTTACTCTTTCCCACCTACTCTTTCTCCTACCTTTTTTTTTTCTCCCTTACATATGGTAGGAAGAAAAAAGTGTTTTGCCCTTTGCTCAACCTCTATATTCATCGTTTAAAAATCTTTAAAATATGGATTAGATTTGGTAAGATATGGGGAGTTATGAGAAAGATTGATTTTGTAGGTTGAGACAGAACATTTTCTCTCATGGGACAAAACATGCATTTGCTTTTCTTTTTTATTTATTTTTTATTTTTTTAATATCTACACCAATTATCTAAATCTTAGCATTGTTTCTAAATATGACCTCACCACCATCAATTTTTTGATTTAAGTGAACAATCTCATATTGTTGGTCATGTGCCTTGAGCATATATTATGAACAAGCCAAATATTCTTCTTTGTTGTGGATTTTAGGCACACCTACAAGAAAAAATATTCCAAGTTTTATTATTAGGTATCCAAATATGTTTGGATCTTTGGGAGTTAGCTTTAAAATGTTCCTAATGAGTCTTCCATATAAAAAATGAATATTAATATGTCCAAGCTTCATGCAATAATGACATTATTTGGTTTTAAATAGGTCTTGCCATATTGCATGAGGTTTAGGCCTCACCACCTTGCTAAATGTATCATGTGTATAAGAACAAGAGCATGCATGTATTGTGTGTGAGCTCCTAAGTGCATGCTTATTAAACATAAAAGCATGGTTGGGCTTTTGAAGTTTCCCTCCTGAGTCATATGACCACTTACTACTTTTCTTTTACGTAGGGGGCTTTGTGTGTGCCTTGTTTTTTGCCTTTAAGGCTACTATCTCAATGGAAGAGGTTTATGGCATGCTAGATTTAGCAAATATAGTACTTGATGGGAATGATGATAATGTTCCATTGAAGCTGAACGCATATCTCATCAAGGGATGTCTTTGAAACACAATTAGTGTATCCAAACTTTTCTTCCCTTTGTGAAATTTGGAGATAGAGTTCCTAAGCTCCTCAACCTTATTTTTCAAAGTATTATTTTCTTTAGGCACAAAATTAGTTAAAGGTTTAAGAGAATTATTAGAGATTTAAGCTCAAAAATTATCATTTGAAGATCACTCAAATCATCTTTTAATTTAGAATTTTTTTTTTATTTATAAAATTCTACTTTTTTGTACTTCTCTATCTCTTGGTTCATGATCTCTAAAATATCATCATCACAATTTTATCACAAAAATGAGAAAAAAGAGCTTTCCTCATCAAAGAGTTGTCCTTTAAAGCTATGATGAACAATTTAACCATTTATTTTTCATTCTCTTCACTTTTACTTGAGGAGCTAACATCCTATATAACTTTATGGCTATTATCCCCATCTTACTTGTGGAATATCTTTCTGTACTTTTTGAGCTTTGGACACTTGAATTTGATATGTCCATTTCTTCTACAGTCATAACACTTCACCTCTTCTTTGCTTTTCTTTGATGAATTTTTTGAAGAGTGCTTTGAAGCTCTTTGCTTGAAATTTTTAGAATTGCCATATACTGTTCTTGATGAATCTCTTTCTCTTTCTTGAAAGCATGACAATTTCTTCATCCTCATCTACACTCTTCTTTTAATTACTTAAATTCTCCTCTTAGGGCTTAGAGGTTGATGCTTTGAGTGTCAAAGCATTTCTCTTCTCATTTTCTCCTTTAAGTTCTCTATCCCTTACAAGAGTTAGAAATTTGCAAATATGTACATTTGTATGAATGGTGTTAAAATCCTCAATGCGTCTTCAATATTAGGCACTCTTGAACTGTAATCCTTTATTGGGAGACTTATTAGTATCTTATTGTTGATATCTTCTAAATTGTAGTGCCTCTCAAGCTTCTTCATGCCATTGATAATGAAAAGATGGTTCGTCATGTCGGTGATGGACTCATTTGGCTTTATATTGAGAAGCTCATATTCAATGATAATAAGTTGAATCTTCTTGGACCTTACTTTTTTAGTGCCTTCATAGTAGTTCTCCAATGTCTTCCAATTAAAGTAGATGGATTGATAATGTTGAACTCTACCACACTCTTCAAGAGATGAAGAGCTTGTGAGGATAGTCATTTTCTTTTTATTTTTGCTATTGACCCTCTTTTGAGGCTCTATCTAATAATCTCGTAGGATAATCTCTATATCACCATTCATTCTTTTCTTGGTTTGTGGTATTCATTCATTGCGTACATTATCTCATACATCATTCCCCTCACTATCAAGATATGACTACATTATAAACTTCCAATTGGCATAGTTAGACCCATCAAATTAAGGTTTGAGACTTTGAAGTATTTCATTTTCCATTTCTCTATCTTTGCTAATGCTTATTAGGCTTTTTTGCTAAATCTTACTTTGATACCAATTGTTGCTTAAACAATTACTAAGAAAAGGCGATGAATTAGTGGTAAATTAAATTTTGACTAAGGAAAATAAATAAGGAATGATTAGAGAGTAAAAGCAGAGATAGGAGACACCATATTTGAAGAAATTCAAGTATTAAACTAACCATATATCCTCTTTTAAATTTTAATTGGGTATTTTCACTTTCTCATTCAAAGAGATACAATTGAGTTTTGTTAATTAACTCCTAACAAGGTGCTTTCACTCTTACACCAAATCCAAATTCTCTTATATTTTAGTGGCTAATACAACAATCAATTTCTTGTGTTTATAACTCAAACACTAACCCTTACAGCATCCCAAGTGCTTAAGGCTAATACTTGAATCACAATCACACACAATTGAATACAAGAATGTTGAGAAATAATTTTACAAGAGTTTGGCCCCTTAGAAGTTATTAGAGTATATTCAATGGCCTTTTGGTGGGGTATTTATTGTGTTTATCCATCAATTAGTGATTACAAATGATGGCCATAACTCTCCCTACCATTATAATTCAGGTTAAATATTATCTGCATGAAGACATTTGTAGTCGTTAAATTCATATAACTAGTGGTTTTTGACATGTGGCTCGCTGTGATTCGTTCTTAGTTCCAACAACTATATTAGGTAAATATTCGTGGTCACACTTCTTCCTTTCGATATATGATTTATAGTCACGCTTAACATCGTGAATCATTTTGGAACTAAAGTTGTAGAGCAGATTCACAATCAGACCTTTCTGGGTCACGATCGCAAAATTTAAAGATGCTAAAGCCCTTCTTTAACCCTAATGAAGTTGGGACACATGGCACAAACTAGTAGAAGCGCCTTCCAACGATCAAGTCCATGTGAATGTCACGGTTGTGCTAGCATTTCATAGTCTCAAATATCTCCTTTGCAAGTTAATTTGTGGTCACACTTGAGACCGCTAACAAATCTGTCTCTCATGGTGATCTGCCATAACTTTTTTGCGGGTGTGAGTTTGATGGTGCGGTTGCAAAACACCGGTCATGAGCACAAGTATATATGTTATATCAACCGCAAGTTATGGATCTTCTTTTCTTCAAAAATTGACTAAGTATTTGATTTTCTATTGATTTAAAATTTTGCATACTATTAAAAACAATACTAAATAAAAGTATTAGTGATATTTTAATTTGATTATCAAGTTAAGAAAAATTGACTTTATTTCTTGCCCCCCACACACACATATATATATATATGTTAGCAGTATCAAATAAAAAAAATAAATTTATAGTATAATGGTATTGTCAAACCAAATTAAATAAATCTCGAGGCTTTGTAATAAAAAATTAAAAGTATGTATATTTAAATATAAAAAAAGAGAATTATTTTCACATAAATTTTTTTGGGCAATTTGTTTTTTTTTATACAAGTAGCTTTCCCCATAAAGTAAATAGTAGTATAATTAAAGAGAGAGATAATTTAATAAAGAGTTTAATTAAGTTGTCTCCCCACCTTATTTTACTAGTTTCCGATTTTAGGGAGGATTGGGGTTCAACCAGGGGTGTTGAAATCGGACTGAACCAGTCAATCAGTTTAAAGAATAAAAAACTGATCCTCAATCTGATCCGATTATGAAAAATTTATTAAATAATAAAAGAGACTAATATGAAACAGATTTCAAATATTTTAAAATCTATGCATAATATTGAATATAAAATTATAAATTTAATCACAAGAATATGTTTAGTATAATTTTCTTTTTGATAAATTATAACCTTAATATTCTAATAAATCAGTTCAAGAAAATTTATTAATATATGGACAAAAAGTAAATTAAAAGACAAAAAGAGAATGGTAAACATATTATTATGACTTTAAACATCTAAAACTATCAATGCAAAAATGAAATATAAAATGGAAGTTGGATGTTAGTTAAAAAAATATAAAACAAATTTGTTAAGTTTACTTTAAAATTTTGAATATCATTTGTTTAGTTCTAAACAACGATCATAAACATCTTTATTTTGAAATCTAATTCAAATTATTACATTATGATTCATTACCTAAGAATATTATTATGAATATTTTTTAGATATTTAATATTTTAAGAAATTTTATACAAAATAAATGTATTTTACGAGCTTAAATTATAAATAAACAAGTATTCAAGTGCAATATACGGGTGAAAAATACTAATACTAATGGAAATTAATCCCATTTAAGAAGTTGACTCATCCACATAATTATACCACTTACAAGTATTTATAATAATATTAAATCCTAATTAGAATCATTGAAAAAAAAAAACCAATATTATTCTTTGAACTCTACCCACTTCATTTTATGTTCTTTCATCAAATATTTTGAATGGTCACCTACCTCAAGCTTTCTTGTATCCTTCCCAAAAGTTGATTTTATAGTATTCGGTTTTGTGTGGGAATGGAAAATATTATATTGCATAAAATTTTTATTTAAAAAAAAAACTTTGTCTTGTAGCACATGTAGACCTTTTTTTTTTAACTAAGTAAATGTTCAATATTTTAAAACCTTATTTGAGTTATTAAGAAAATCCCAACTATATTAATTAAACTATCAAATAAAATATATTTATTGGAAAACCTACCAACCCCATTGTAATTCATTGAATTGTGGTTGGTGAGATGTTGTCAATTGTCATTAGAGTCGCTTTTCCGCCCACCTTTTTCATATTTTTCTCTTCATCATCATCCCCTTCACTTTTTTTTTTTAAAAAAAATCCACAAACTTGAAATTTAATCTATACACATGAGAGATAAAATTGGTCTTTAAATGTTTTTTTTTTTGTTTATATTTTTATATATTTATGTTAATAGGTTGATGTTTGAGCTGCCATCTAAGAGAAAATGAGTACTAATCTTAGATATATCTACCATTTATTGATTAACGTGAATTTAATAGCAATAAATTCTTTGGATTAACATTAATAAGTATCCAAATTAATGATTCATGGTATTTTTATTACCTATAAAGAGAATAATGGCAAAAAAATCAAAACTATATATGGGCGATACTGGTAACAGAGTTATCTTTCTAATTGACTTTGTACCACTTCCTATCAGATTGATTATGAATTTTGTACAATTACTTAAAAAAAGTGACTGCATTTCATATTCCTATTAAAACTATATTTGAAAAATAAAAAAATTTGAGATATTAAGAAGTTTAACTTTTTCTTTCTTTCGTTAATCATCATTTTGCTGAGGGGTTTAGCATATATAATTGAAGGAAAAGGGCGTCACTAAATAAAAATTAATTGTATTAATGTTTTTCCTCAGTCTTTTTCACCTTTAGGTAACATATCATTTAAGTTTACAAATTTTTTTTTAGGATATCTGTCTTGTTTGATTTTGCCAAGATTGATCATGTCATATACATCCATCTCAAAGCCACTAGCTATATTTGTCATGCTTATAAATTTATAATTTGTGAAGCAAACATCTTTTGTACAAATTCCTCCTCCAATAGAGCCTAGTAATCGATGTTTCACCTTAATAATAATAATAATAATAATAATAATAATAATAATAATAATAATAATAATAATAATAATAATAATAATAATAATAATAACAATAACGACGACGACATGTACTCCCTCCATCTCAAATGGGTAGATTTATATTGTTTTCCTTTTCAATTTTTTCTATAAATAGTCCATTTGGGATATTAGTGTATATTAATGCTAAATGAAATTTACCCAATATGATTATATTATAAAAAAAATTTCCTACCTATATATTAATTAGGGTCATATTGAAAAATTAAGAAATAATAATTCATATTTACTGATAATAAAAATACAAGTATAAAAAATAGAATATTACAGCCGGATGAACTTGATTTCTTGATCTAGAGGCTAATTGAACAGAAAATAAAAGTATAAAGGTCAATTTGTACTTAAATTTTTTTTTTTTATAAAAACCAAAGTACAAAATCTACCAAGCATAGGGCTACACAAGCTTTAAGCCAAAAAATAAATTTCTAACTTTGTATAATATTTTCAAATCATCAAATAATTTATTCTTAATATTCTGTTAAAATTTTAAAAATTAAAATCTTTACTTTCTTGTTTTATTGCTTTTAAACCTAATATTTGGTCCCCATATATTTGTAGCATTTTTTTTTAAAAAATATGAAATTAAAATTTATGAACAATCTTGATATTTCGAGTACCAAAGCGTGATTAATGACCTATCCTATAGCAGTTTCATTACATTTTTCAAATAAAATCGGAGGCAATATGACGGATTTTAGCCTGTTTTTGTTTAGATGGTGAGGCAAAATGCAAAACAATTAAAAAAAATAAAAATATATATATTATTATGAAAATAGCTAATCTGGTGATTAGGGTAGTTTGATTCTAGAATTCGATTTGATTAGTTTTGAGTCGAGATATTTTATATTCCTAGAAAATTATCAAATTAAATAAATTTTTAAGCCATTTTCAAAAAATCAATTAAGATCGGTTTTCAAATATTTTTACATTTTATTAAAAATAATAAAAAATTAAAATATAAAACTATACTTACACAATTTAATTTAATAGTAGCTAATTTCTGATTAGATTTTTAATGAATAATGAGATTAAAAATATAAATTCTAAAATATTTAAATTAATTTTATTAATTGTGGACTATACTGATACATAGCTCTATTTAAAAAAATTATATATATATATATATATATATATATATATATATATAAATGGCCAAACGGGTTGATCCTTATTTTGGTTGTTTCGGATTTATCCTTATTCAGCTCAAAAAATTTTGAGTTGATTTTGGATCAATGAATTTAGTTTTATTCAAATTTGGAATAGAGGTGAGCCTTGGCTAGTTCGGCTAATCAATCAAACTAAAATTTGATTAATTGAACACAAGTGAGCATAAATATCTTAACCATTCACTCCTCTGATAATATTGGTTAATTAGATTTTCTGATCATGTAATAAATTACTTGGTCTAAATATAGTTATTGTTTTGTAATTTAATGTGATTTTCAGATCTTATTATTGTATTTACAATATATTTTAATAAATTATAATTATATATATATTATTTTATTAATTAGAACTAAATTTATAATATAATATAAAATATATTATGGTAAATATTATTTTAATTTGTTTTTATTTTGAAATTTTTAGCACTTTTAAAATGTTGTACTCTTGCTGACTGGAGTTTTTTTTTTAATTTTTAAATTATATTTAATTGAAAAGGATAAAACAAATAAAAAAAATACGAAGGAGTAGTTGAGTTTTAGACTAGTCTTGCTCTCCACCAACTCCGCTTTGTTGTTTGTGAAGCCAATAGAATATTCAATCGATTTTTAGTGTTGCCAATGCAATATGGAACAAAAATGTCAAACTTCTGGATAATGTAGAATTTTTCGTAGTTGGTAGGGTTGATATCCTAAAAAAGTTTACGTTATTTCGAAAATGGATGAAGAGGCAATGAATTTTTAAATTATTTTTTGATTGAAGATAGAAACTAAATGCTAAATATATACTTTTATTTAGTGGCAAAGTCTGGGTTAATTTTATTGATGATTATTGGATTTTCGCTAATTTACAATAAAATAAATATTAAAATGTTGTCACAATATGATAATAAAAAAATTTCTCATAAAATAACTTCCAGAAAATAAATTTGTGTCAGTAGTTAGAAATGTGATGACTGTGAATGTGATGTCAGATTTTTGTCATATCATGTCACATAAAATGACATTTAATTATAGAGCTTAATTTCGTTATCACGTCAAATTCCCACATGATAATACCATATGGACAAATTAATTGAATTTATATCTTAATTACATTTTAGTCTGAAAAGAAAATTTATTTTTCAATTTCGTTTCATTATATTCAAAATGTTCAGATAATTTTTTGGGTAAATTATACAGATTGTACCTGATATATATAATATATAATAACACAATACTCAAATTATTATTTATAACTATAAAATATTTGAATTATTATTTTACAACAATAAAGTATTTCCGTCATAAAATAATATAAGTTGTTGTTAATTGGAGTACCGTATTGTTAGATTGTTATTAATTGAAGTATCATGTTATTAAAGTGTTATTAATTGGAGTATCATATGGTTACAAATATATGATTACAATTTAACATGCCATTAGGAGACATTAATGAAAGATGGCGGATGTACTTTATTGTTATAAAATAATAATTCAAGTATTTTGTAGTTATAAATAATAATTCGGGTACTGAGTTATTACGTGTTTTACATATCAAGTATTGTATATGTAATTCATCTTACTTTTTTCATTCAATATTCATTTAAAGAGGAATTGAATGCCTTAAAGTTTTGAGTACAATGAAGAAAAATTGGAAAAAAAATTCTTGACTGAAACATAATTATAATACAAGTTCAATGATCACCGATAAAATTAACTTTGTCTATTTGACAGTGCCACGTATACATATAATGTGACAATCGAAGTTAGAGATTGTGCTCATATGTCATCCGATGTGGGCAAAATCCAGCAAAAATTCAGTGTCATATCAAATTTCTGATTGTTAACATAATCTCATTTGTGGCAAGCAATTTTAATGAGAAAAAAATTATTTTGTTACTAGATTGTGACGGAAATTTTAATATTTATTTTAATGAAAGTTAATGAAAGTCTTGTGTCTATCTAAAAAATTAACCCCAAACCTTGGCTCTAATTTGTTTTGGGAGGCAAATTAAAACATAATTCTTAATGAAAAAAATTCTCACTAAACAAAATAATATTATCTTTAACTGTCATTAACTAAGTTCAATAAAAAAAAAAGTCTTAAACAATTTAGAAATTAACAAGTAAAATTATCCATAAAAATATTTTTCGTAATTTATAATTATATTATATATAGAAAGAAGTTTCAAAATTTTGAGGAGGTCATAACCCTCTCATGCTCTCATGAAGCTCTACCCCTATTTTTATTAGAAGTTTTATAATTATCCTATGAACAATAATTAAATAAGGAAGCTATTTTGAAAACAATACTAATCACTAGGAGGATTTTAACACTTTATCAAATTTAAAAACTTCTCCTTTAAAAATATTAGAAAATTAATTGTTGGAGGACCATAAATTTCTTTTTTTGAAAGCTAGTTTGAATTATAGGAGAAAATCATATATAAAAATCAAAATGGAGTAAAAAGATCATAGATAAAATTAGAATACAACGAATTTCCCTTGGTTTAGCTTTTTTTGCCTACATCCAATCCTCAAAAACCCTTTTTAAGATTTTCTCTCCATTAAATTTTTTTTAAAAGGCAAGAATCGAGTCAATTTACAATCCTATAATTGTAATCTAGATATTTTCCATATAAATTTAGCTTTCTTCATCAATAGTGCCAAATGACCAACCTACAAGTTTTATAGCTCAACTTACAAACTTCAACCACTTCAAAATTATAAAGTGATTTTCTTCAAACAAGTTACAAAAATTATAGATTGGAAAACTATAACGAGAGAATGAAGTTTATGTTTGAAATTTTAGAAAACTCAATGTTAAGCTTTGTCTCATGAGAGTTTCAATTTTTCTAATAAGAGTTATGTACCTTAAAACATTTATTTATAAGTATTTTTCAAAAAGTAGTTGTTTGACACAATTTTAAAAAAGATAGGTAACTTTAAAAAAATTAAAATGATTTTGGAGTTAATTCACAAGTGCTCACTACATTTGCCAAACTTACAGAAAAATCAATATTAAAATTTTCATGCTAACAAGGTAACATCAATTTTTTTTCACAAAAATAACTTCTAGCGAGTTTGATTGAGTTGGCAACTGGAAATCTGATGTGATGTCGATTGCCATGTAGGATGAATGATAAGCAAAACACCCTTTTTTGAATGTCATATCAGATATCCACACGGCACTAAGAACAAAAATATGTTTGCCATTTATACTCTGGGTTAGTTTCATATGCGGTTACTAAAGTTATACTCTAATTTTTCAGTTAGAAAAAAAAATTTATAATGAAAAAAATACTTAAACATTTTGAGTACAATGAAGAGGAATTGAAAAAATAATTTTTTTCTGGTTGAAATGGAATTATAGTATAAATTCAATAACCGCAAATGAAATAAACTCATAGTTTTTTTTATCTTTTTATCCACATGATACTGTCATGTGGACTTTTGACGTGATAGTCAAAGCTATGAGTTGTGCTTACAGTCATCATACGAGGTGTGATGTGGCATGAGGTGGCAAAATCTGGTACCACTTTAACAACCACATCAAAATTTTCAATTGCTAACTCAACCAAGCTTGTTAGAAGTTATTTTCGAGGGGAAAAAAATATTTTTATTACTTTGTTATGACTAAATATTAATATTAATTTTTTGCAAGTGATAAAAAGTTTTGTGATCATCGATAAAATTAATCTTATTTTCTTCTATAATAGTCATATTTTTAAAAATTTTAGAAACCAGTTTTCTAAAAAATAGCTTGGAGACCCATCTTTTGTTTTAAAGCAATTCTCTAAATTTTTGAAAAATCTTTTTGAACAACTTTTAGAGAAAAAATATTAATGCAACCATTTTAGAATTTTAAAAGAATGAGATGTTTCTAGTTATCATTCTTTAGAGTTTTATAACATTTAAATCCTAATCTCTTGACTAGTCTCTTCATGGTCTTTATGTATGTTGAACCTTGAGGGTTATTTCCATAATTTTGATGATAATAAATAGTTGACCAATAACAAATTTAACCATATTTTTGTGTTTAAGTGATTAACAGGTTAAACTTTTATTGAATCATCAAAGACAAAATAAATAAAGTCAAATATTTGTAAAAGAAAGTTGTTTAAGCCCATGAAAGAACTTAAAGCGGAAAAAAGATCAAGTTGTTCATGCCTGTGATTATAATTGTCATGCCAATTAAGGTCAAAGATTAAAAAAAAAACTCCAATAGTCAGAATCATTCATGACCTCATTCACGGTTTGAAGAAAACTATTCACGCCCGTGAATGTCGTGATTCAAAATTTGAAAATTGAAGATCAAGCAATTCACGCCTGTGATGTAACATGTCACACCCGTGAAGACTTGAAAATATGACCGTTTCATCATGCACCAAGGTTGTTGAATGACTTTATTTTGAATTAATGCATCCCTAATGGCTAGATTCTGAAGAAACCCTATAAAAAACTCATTCTATGCATGAAAGAAAAAAATTTAAGAGCAAGAAGAGCTTTATTACATTGAGAATTTTTTTAGAAATTATAATTGAGAGTTTATGCATTAATTCTTTGTAATACTTCATTTTATTCTCTTTTTGATTTTGTAAAGCTCAAGTGATCTTGAGTTTGAGTATTTTATTCTATCAATCAATTACTCAAGAGTGTATTTTGAGTGAGTTGGATTGTGATTAAAACACTTGTAAAGGTTTATTGTATGAGTCATAAAATACAAAGAATTTGTTTTTGTGTTAGCACGTAAAACACAAAGGAATTTGAGTTCGGTGTGATCTGAGAGCAAAACACCTAATTTGGAGTGAGCTTGTAAAACTCATATGTATCTCGTTGTGTAAGATAGTGAAAATATCCAATTAAAATTAGGGAGAGGAGTAGGGTTCATTAACACTCGAACCTCTATAAATCATGTGCCTAAATTCTCTTTGTCTATTTCTTTTACTTTTTGATTATTTGCAATTGTGGAAAAATTTTTAATTGTCCACCAATTCATCCCTCCCCCTGCCCCCCGCCTCCTCCCTTCTTAGTGATTGTCTAGGCAACAATGTCTTTCATTGCTAAAAATATGCCTTGAATCTCGATTTTCTGATTTTCTTCAAATTAAATATGTCCTAAAATTACTTAGCACATAAATAGTTTATACAAATAATTATAGATCATGCGACATGAGAAAATTGTGAAAGAGATAGAGAGATAGAGAGAGATGAAGAAAAACCCTTCCCCACCAAACTCCTAGTACATGGCTTGGTGACTTTGCAATGGGTGGTGATGATAATGGTGATGGCAACTTAAAGTTTCAAAAGAAGGAGAAGTGGCAAGAGAAAAAGATATGATGAATTGAAATGAGGTATGGATTTGTTGTTTTAGCGTAAAGAAATTCTTAGTCAAAACTTTGTTGTTTTTAAAAAAGTGGTTTCTATTTATTTTATTCTTTTATCCTATTAAATTTGCAAGGACCTAAGCCTTCACCATTTTTTTCTCATAATTTAGCAAGAAAAATATTCCTCACTAAATTAGCAAGGTAAAATTTGTTGCTAATTGTGAATCAAAAAATAAGAAAGCTTTTTCTGAAGCACACGATTTAGAGAGGATAGAATCTGTTGGTAATAGTGCTATATTAGTGAGAACCTAATTTGTTGCTAATTTTGATTTATAAATTAGGAAAAGACTTTTTCTCTCATGCTATGATTTAGCAAGAACCTACTTTGTTGCCAATTAAGCAAAATTAGTGAGGACTCTATCTTTCCCTAATTGCGGTCCAAAAAATTGTGGTATAATTTAGCGAGTATAAAATTCCGTCGCTATTATAGCACTTTTAGAAAATACTATTTTCCCTCATTAATTTTGCAAGGGATATTTCGCTGCTAATATTCTCGGCAAATAGGTAGCTTTTTGTTTAGTACCAATTTTAAAGTGAGTTTCAAATTTCCATATCTAAGTCCTTGGTAAATATTATTGACTAATAATTTCATTCCTCGCTATTTTGCCACTTTTTACGTCTCTCACTATTTTTTCATTGCACATTAAATATTTTCTTGTATTGAAAAATTGAGCCTACAATGTTTTAGTGAAAATTCAATAAGGCATCTCCATTAGTTTTTTTTTCCACCATTAATAGTCTTTTTATTACGACCGAGTTGTGATTTTAAGGTTTTGCAATTGTTATTTTGACAAAATACAAACATTTTATTAATTAGATTTATAGATTATAATTTAAAATTTGAAATTTATGATAATAAATAAAAAAATTATTAAATAAATAATATGAAAAATAAAATATTGAATTAATTAAAATATCAAATTAAAAAAATTTAAGTAAAAAAATAAAAATACATTTTTTTAGATTAAAAATTAATTGGATGTATTTGGGAGTAAAACAATTGTCACAAAACTGAAAATCTTTTATTTGGAATAAAAACAACTAATAGAGAGGTGTAATTAAAATTGTAGGGAAAAGTTATAGGCCAAATTGGTATGAAAAAATGTTGGAGGTTAAATTGAAAAATTCAATTGTTGAATTTTTTTGTAATGACCCCCCCTTTTATTTTTTATATATGTACGTCATATAGTATTCTTCAGTTTATTGAGCTATAGATTATTTTGGATTTGTATCGAATAAATCCATTAAGAGGGTAAAATGTTTTATCCATTTCTAAGTTTTAAAGGTGCTACATAAGATTCAAACTCAAAGTATTTAGTTAAGGGACAAAAACTCATGCAATTTGGGAGTATTTTAAGAAACTCTTTAAGAAAATGTAATTTATATGATTACATCTATTATATATATAATCTCTTAAAATAATATTATATAGATAATCTACTCGATCCAAGTTGAATCTGAACATTGAGTTTAGTCCCCTTAAAAATCTTATCTAAATTTACCAATACAAACAATTTGAAGTGATATTATTAATTCCAATTGATTCAATTTGATTGGATCATATTGGTTTAATTTTGTTGACCTCTAATTTTTTATGCATTTTTCTTCAACAATGGCTCAAACTTCAAAATTATTCATAATTGATGATGGTGTATATGTAGCTTAGTCATTTGGAATTATGTACTATAGGATTAAGTGCATAATTTAAAAAATATCATCAAGCATTAAAAAATTAGATATGAAATTTATGATTTGGTTTGAAAATTCAATTCATAATAGTTCAAATAACTAACTTGAATTTGATTCAAAATTATCAACTCAAAATTGATCAAAAATTTTAAGAGTCGAGGTCTATCCAAGGATAACCTGAAAGTGACCCCACAGGATTGGAGAACAGATCGATATGAATGACCTGATTTTTAAAATACATTTATATATATTTTTTTTAAGTTGCTAAATTGAATAGGAATTAGTTCAAAATTAGTTTTAATATTTAAAATTAGTATTAATTACTAACTTATTAATTTAATCTAAAAGTAACATTTATGAAACATTAATAAAATCAAAATTTGTGTTTGAAAAATCTCATTGTTAAATAATTGGTTAATTGGGTTTCAACTAATTAAATTGGGACTCAATTGATTAATTTAACTGAAATTGAACTTCAATTGATTGTTTAAACTTAAAATCTTTAATTGAACAAATTGGAATTCAATTGATTAATTTTACTGAAATTGTTCTTCAATTAATTTAATTGAACTTCAATTCATTAAATTGAGGTATGATTGATTAAATTAATTCAATTGCAGTTTGATGAGAGTTTTAGACCTGCTATTAGCAAGGGCGCTGAGTCATGCAAATAGCTGTTGGGTTTTAAAAAATGAATCAGATTTAGAAATGCAGCAAAAAAATAAATTTTTAAAATCTAAAATAAAAGATCATACTTATGTCATTAAAACTAATTTATATAAACATAGAGATTAGAAATTATACCTTGTAATTTCTTATTTGTTATTCAAATTCTTACTTTGTTGGATTGTAGCAAACTACAACAATTTACACTAGGATATCTCTAATGATAATCTATACGAAGAATGAAAAAGAAACTATCAAAAGAAATGGTTTGAACAAATTCAAAGTGTTAGCTCTGAAAGTGTTATTGAGAGAATTTTGTTGTATCTTAAAAATATTTTTTTTTCACAAAAATATTTTCATGTCTATTTTCTGCCATTTGATGTTTTTTCTATTTGAATCAAATTAAAAAAACAGATGAAAAGTCAAAAATGGAGAAAAGGGAAATGAATGAATAGTAATTAGTCATAATTGGCCTAATTAAGGCCAAATTCTGTTGTTGGCCAACGGAAGGGAGGCAGCAGCACGCTGGCCAGCTGTGGGCTGCCGCTGGGTAGCCATAATAGCCTGCCTGTGTGGGCTCGTGACCCTCCCAAACGATTTTTTCTATGCGATCTCATCGCGATCCATTCCGAAATAATTTTCTCATATTTTGTATCCTATCAAAAACCATTTTACTTATTCTTCATATCTTCAATGCGTGTGACTTATTTCGTTCTCGGTTATATTGGCCACTTAAATTAACAATTAATTTAAGCAAGTCATGAGCGGTATCTAGCAACACATCATGACTCCCAATTAACCAGAAAGTCAGTAGTTTGACTAGGAACCTTTCCATAGACAATTTTCATGCAATTATTCCTTTCACCATTCTATACCCCACTTGGTTCTAAATATGGACATGTGTCAACTCCCACTAGACTGGCTACGTCATGTCTAGTCCAAGTAATATTAGTTCTTATCCTTAAGGCTCATTACTCTATTATATATGTGATTTAAGACTATCTTTATGACATTTTCACTCCGGCCAGAGATTCCCGAGTAATGACCACGACAAGAGGCCATGGGTATACACTCATTCTATCAGGAGTGGTGAATCCTTTGTTGGTTACCCAATTACCTTCACATACCTCAAGCTGTATCCAATCATCACCCTATGAGCAACCTCCCTGAGGCAACAAGTAATAGTGTCAAAATACAAAATCAATATTTAAGATATCATTGAGTACCTCAAGTTTAAGAATACTTGCACCATTGTTATGATGAGACTAGCAATGACATTTGAATAGATTATCCATATGATTGCCTCATAGCTAGTCATCCAATGTACTTGGCTACACTTAGCAAGCATCCATATGTTAACTCTAAATATCTCATGTTTATAGATTATGAGATCTACTACTCGATACAATCAAGGAGTGTAACATGTGATAGTTTGTTCGGATTAATAATGTCTCATCTCATTAATCCTATGACTAGGGAAAATTTTGATACTAACATAATTGGACATGATAAGAATCTCAATATCATGATCTCATCATGATTTCCTTCATGCTATGTTATGTATCAAGGACTTCATTAATTGATTTAAGATCACTTATCAATTCATATATCAAATGAACATCAAATTAATGAAAAAGCCTTTTATTAATCAAATAAATTTGTACAATAAGTGCTAAAGGAGATTGCCTTTAGAGCACTCCTCTCCCACTTGCACTAAAGCCAATCGCTTTTGTATTTAATTCCATAGGCAAGTACATAAGAATCATATTTCTTTTAGGGAATTGGCTTAGTTAAAGGATCAACAATATTTTGATCAGTGGACACTCTTTCTATCTTTACGTCATTCCTACCAATGATTTCTCTAATCAAATGGTATCTTCTGAGTACATGTTTGGATCTCTGATGAGACTGTGGCTCCTTTGCTTGTGCAATGGCTCCATTATTATCACAATACAATTGTATTGGATCAATAATGCTGGGAACCACTCCAAGTTCTGTGATGAGTTTTTTTTATCCAAACTGCTTCCTTTGTTGCTTCAGAAGCTGCAATGTATTCTACTTTGGTTGTGGAATCAGTAGTCATTTCCTGGTTGGAACTCTTCCAACTAACTGCTCCACCATTTAGTGTGAATATATAATCTGACTAAGATTTTGAGTCATCCTTGTCAGATTAGAAGCTAGTTTCGGTATACCCGCTCATAATAAGATCTCAATCTCCATATACCAATAATACATCCTTAGTCCTTCTTAAGTACTTAAGGATATTCTTGACGGCCACCCAATAACCCTCACCAGGGTCCAATTGGTATCTGCTTGTGACACTCAGAGCATATGATACATCGGGTCTTGTACATATCATAGCGTACATGATTGATCCTATAGCTGAAGCATATGGAATCAAACTCATATGTGTCATCTCATCTTATGTCTTTGGACACAAAGACTTTGAGAGAGTAATCCCATAGGTCATGGGAATATATCCCCTCTTGGACTGCTCCATGCTAAACCTTTTTAGCATCTTATTTATGTATGTAGATTGTGAAAGACCAAGAAATATTTTAGATCTATCTCTATAGATCTTTATCCCCAAAATATAGAATGCTTCTCCGAGGTCTTTCATAGAGAAATTCTTGGATAACCAAATTTTAACTGATTGTAAGGCTGAGATGTCATTTCCCTAACAATATGTCATTTACATATAACACAAGAAATACGATTGCACTCCCACTAACCTTCTTGTAAACACATGGTTCATCTGGATTTTGTAAGAAACCAAACTGTTTGATTGTCTTATCAAACCGAATATTCCAACTTCTGGATGTTTGCTTTAATCCATAAATGGATCTTTGAAGCTTACATACCTTTTGCCATCTTTGGATATGAAGCCTTCTGGCTGTATCATGTACACATCCTCAGTCAGATTTCCATTAAGGAAAGCTATGTTCACATCCATTTGCCATATCTCATAATCATAATGAGTAGCAATGGCTAGGAGTATCCTTATGGATTTAAGCATAGCTACTGGGCTAAAAGTTTTGTCATAGTCAATTACTTGTCTTTGACGATAACCTTTAGCAACAAGTCTAACTTTATAG
This sequence comes from Triadica sebifera, assembly GCA_023653625.1. Lineage (NCBI taxonomy): Eukaryota > Viridiplantae > Streptophyta > Magnoliopsida > Malpighiales > Euphorbiaceae > Triadica > Triadica sebifera. Next base: position 7,595,499 of record CM042898.1, on the reverse strand, counting down.
ATAATCACATTACCATCCATGTCAGTTTTCTTTTTGAAAACTCACCTGCACCCTATAGGCTTTATCCCTTCGGGTGGGTCAACTAAAGTCCATACTTGGTTTTCATACATGGAATCCATTTCTAACTTCATGGCTTGAAGCCATTTGTCAAATTTTGAACTATTCAGAACTTCTTCATAGGTTGTAGGCTTATTATTTTCTATGAGCAATACGTCGTTTTGTTTACTAATGAGAAATCCATATCTCTTTGGAATAGTACGTATCCTACTTGACCTATGAAGCCCTTGTGCTTCAGAAGGTTGAGTTGTTATATCATTTGCATGAGTAACAAGCTCGGGTTTAAGTAGTTGATCAACATCTGTTTAAGCATCTTGAAATTCCTCAAGTTCAATTTTGCTCCCACTATCTCCTTTTAGAATAAATTCTCTCTCTAAAAAGATAACATGTATTGAAAAAAAACCTTTTGTTCTAAGGGGTGGTAAAATTGATATCCTTATGATGCTTTTGAATATCCCACAAATAGACATCAGTCAGACTTAGCTTCTAGCTTATCTGACATTGTCCGCTTCACATAAGCAGGACAACCCCAATTTCTTATGCAAGAAAATGTGGGCCTTTTGTTATACCATATCTCATATGGAGTAACATCAACTGACTTTGAAGGAACTCTATTTAATATATAAATGGCGGTCTCTAGTGCATAACCCCAAAAGGATTTAAGTAGTTCCGCAAAACTCATCATAGACCTTACCATGTCTAACAAGGTTCGGTTTCTTCTGTCAACCACACCATTGTGTTGTGGCATGTAAGGTGGAGTCCATTGAGATAAAATCCCATTATCCCTAAGATAATCTAAAAACTCTTGGCTCAAGTATTCACCTCCTCGATCTGATCAAAGTGTTTTAATACTTTTGCCTAGTTATTTCTCTACTTCATTTCTGAATTCTTTGAACTTTTCAAAAGCTTCAGATTTGTATCTCATAAGATACACGTAGCCATATTGTGAGTAGTCATCGATAAAAGTAATGAAGTAGATGAAACCACCTCTAACGTGTGTAGACATTAGACCACATACATCTGAATGTATTAAGTCTAAAAGTCCATTAGCACGTTCACCCTTTCCCTTAAAGGGTAATATAGTCATCTTGCCTAATAAGCAAGATTCACATGTGTCATATGATTCTTAATCAAATGACCCTAAACTACCACTCTTGTGTAGCTTAGCCATGCGTTTCTCACTTATATGACCAAGGTGACAATGCCATAAGTTAGATGATTTCAACATATCTTGTTTTTTCCTTTTATTATCATTGATGTTTAAAATTGGATTTGACATATCTAATATGTATATTCCATTGCATAATGTACCATTAGCATAAAGAATTCCATTCAACATAATAGAACAACAATTGTTACTAAAAGCTAAAAGGAAACCATCTTTATTTAGACTTAAAACATAAATAATGTTTTTAGTCAAAGAAGGTACATAATAGCAATTATCCAAATTTAATATAAGCCCACTAGGGAAGGTCAATACATATGTTCCTACAGCTAATGTAGCAACCCTTACTTCATTTCCAATGCGCAGGTCTGACTCTCCCTTATTGAGCTACCTGCTGTTCCTTCGACCCTGCATATTGGTGCATATTTATGAGCCACAACCGGTACTAATACCCATATATTATTATGAAAAACAGTATTAATTTCAATGACAAAAATACCTAAAGTAGATGGGGGCATCAAGTGCCTTATTCTTCAAGGACTCCAAGTAAGCCTTGCAGTTTCTCTTCTAATGGCCATCCTTGCCACAATGGAAGCATGTCCCCTTTTGGGCAATCTTCTTGGCCTTCTTCTTGGCCATGCCTCCTTTAGGCTTCATAGACTTCTTCTTCTTCTTAAGGTTCTTCCTTTTAGAACTTCAAGAGTCCATCAGCATCACAGCCTTACTGTCCTTCTTGATAGATGGCTTAGCTATTTTGAGCAAGTTAATCAGCTCAGGAATAGTGGTAGAGATTTGGTTCATCCTATAGTTAAGCATAAAATGTGAATAACTATCAGACAAACCGGTTAGAATTAAGTCAATACTTAATTCATGGTCCATCACAAATTCCAAGGTGGCCAACCTCTTAATATAGCCATTCATCTTCAATGCATATTGCATTGGAGATGTCCCCTCAACCATCTTAGTGCGGAAGAGCAACCTCAAAGTTTCAAACCTTTTAGAACGTGTTTGCTCATCAAAAAGCTCTCTTAGATGGTATACTATGGAATTAGCATCCATAGTCTCATGCTGCTTTTGCAACTCAGCTAACATAGTAGCAAGCATAATGCAGCTTGTCATTTCACTATCATCGAGATGCTTTTGATATGCCTTTTGAACATCTTCAGAAGCATTAGCAGCAGGGGAATTAGGGAGTGTGTCATCTATGACATAGCCAATCTCCCATTGTGATCCTTGCTTTAGCCTTCAAAAACTCTTTTAATGGCTCAAAATGCTACCTTGTTGTGAAAATGTTGTAGACAATTAAACCTAAAACTAAAACTAAAGCTGTGTAGAGAAAGGTGAGGAGAAGAACTTGCCTTTAGTGGCTTTTTAGCAAAAATGGATAATTATAATGGTTATTAAACTTGGTATGGTTTGGTCAATTCAACTGATTTAATCAAGAACTAGCCTCAAAGCTTGGTAGATTTTATTTATTAATCAGGGTGCATATTGAACCAATGAGAAAATCGACCATATAGGCAAGTAATCTGTTGGACAATTTTTTTTCCAATTAATTTTGGATTTAGAAAAATTGTGTCATTTTAGGTATGAAACAAAGATGTTGTTTCACCATTTTAGGGCTTTTTCTCGCATATTTCATCTCCATTCCACAATTGAAGCTTTTTTTCTTTAATTATTTCATTTGCTAATTATTTCATCCAATCTTCTTCTTTCTATTGTTCTCTTCACAAATCAAAACCCATAATTGTCTATTAGGGTGACAAAAATCATAGCTTTGTTTCCTTTTTAGTAAGCAATAGCAAACCCAAACTTGGAGGTTTGAGGGGGCCAACTACAAAAAAATATTGGATTGTAAAGTAAATAATTTTACTTTGAGAGAGCAAAAAAGGATAGTTATGAAAAATGAGAAAAATATAAGGCACTAAATAAGTTAAAGTTTTTCTTGGAAAGGCGGTTGTCCTCACCAGCCCCTTCATATCTTCCCCACTACTAGTAAGACTTCTTGACATTTCAATTGTTGGGTCTTTTCTAGTTTTATTGTCTTTTTCTTTTTTGGATATACTTCAAATAATCATTGCCCTACAAAAAAAATGTTCATTGCTTTGAATGAAATTTTTGTAGAATATCATGATTTTAATCATTTACAACTATAAAGATTTGTTAAATTTACAAATTAATGGTCACTAAAAATTCCTACCTAAGACCCAAAAGTCTTAACATCTTATTCTTCATGGCCAAGTAAATCTGGCATAATTTTTCTATAAGTACAATACTTGAAATATGTAAATTGATCCACTTTCTTATCATACACATATATAAACATAATAGTTTTTTGATAAATTAAGAAAAATCACATTTCACACATTTTGGTCAATCAAGGCATATAATAGGATTGTATTGCCCTACATTCGAGTATAGTCCTAATTTAAATTATTTGTTGTGGACATGGTATTTAGAATTTTAATCTCAAATGGAAAGATTGAGTTCCTAGGCACTAGATTTACTTTGAAATTTTTGAATAGTTATATTTTATGAAAAATAAACAAAAATGTATCATACACCTTTAGCACCCCACCTCACTTGCAAGCAAATATGGGATTGTCACTAACTATAAACATTAGTCATGCATGATTGTAGGTAATTAAGTATTTTTTACAAGTGAAAAAAGTAAACTACATAATGATATAACATCTTGTGCATACAATTTTGAGTGTCTTATGGACCAATATTTACAGAGGATAATATATAATTAATAAGCAAAATGATTAAGCATAAAAAAATTTGGTGCCAAACACTATCTTTGATATGCATTCAATTGCAATAATCAAAAGTGAGAATTCGTAAAAATGTATAGTATAAAAGGAGTAAAAAAACAAATTGATTATATAAAAGGGGAAATTCTTTTAGCTTAGGCTGATAATTATACTTTGAATAAGTTAAATATTATATTTTAAGAAAATTTTACTTAGACTAGCTCAATCTCAATTCAATATTTGACCTTTGATCCTCTATCTTTTTTGGTCATTCATCGAGCTGAGTTTGAAAACATCAACAATTATAATGCCTCAAAGGTACTATTAATTATATGGAAAAGACATACCCAACCCCATGTAATTGTCCATTTATGGTATATTTTTTCCATTAGATAATTCGAAAAAATATAATATTTTGCCACCTATTCCTGAATGACATGGAATATGTTTAAACAAATTTTATGGCGTATGAGATATTTAATATATTACGTTACATCACAAGAAAGAAAATCCCATAAATTTTCTAATCTTTCTTACCACTCACAACTTTCCATATTAGGGTTTTTCTCTCTTTAGCAGACATTTCTTTATTTTTTAGGTGAGATCTTTTACCAACTTGTTTATTTTCCATTTATGTATATGTTTCCATCTACTCTCGGGAAACACTAATTCCAAATTGCATCTTTTTTATACTTACAACACCCAGCCTTACGTATTAAAGGCCATAAAAACATAGACAAAAGGGAGAACAAGGATCATATGGAGCAGTCCACCAGAACAAAGAAATTCCAACTATTGCTGATGATGGATTTTTGGGTGAAGAGGATGATGATTATGAGGATCAATACAACAATGTCAATGTTGGTGAGGGTTTTTTGCAATATATTGTACTATTTGCTATTCTCTTTATTGTGAGTTTGCCCTTTCTTTTTGTGGTCAAAGGACAATCAAATGTGGGATATACATGTGACAATTCTGTAATTTTTTATTGTTAAAAATGTGGTATTTATATCTTTTTTTTTCATTGTTTTCATGTAAGATAGTTTGTTAATGTGTCCTTGTATTGTTGGTAGAAAAAAGCATGTCATCGCATATGTATGTCACACATATTGTTCTTCTACAATCCTTACCTTTTATTTTGGTGGGATGTTACTTCTTTCCAATTAACTAAGTGGAAATGTTGACCAAAAACCAAATATAAAGGGCAAAGTGGTTTAAAAATAGCTTAAGGGGCAAAATGATGAAATTGGACAATTACAGAGAGCTAAATATATCTTTTGTGCATGTGTGTGTGTGTGTGTGTGTGTGTGTATATATATATAATTTTAGTTCGATTTTTTAGTTATAAATTATTAGTTTTGGACGTTTAACTTAGTTTTATTAGTTTTTCGACAATTGACTATTTTTCGATTTATGTGTGTCATCCTTGCGCATATGTCATGCTAATCTTTTATGTATCATTCTAATTTTATCAGATGTCCCATTAAATTCTTTGGATAAGCTTTAATTCAATTTCCCAAATGGTCATGGGTATGCCACTATTTAAGTGAGCTTCTATCTCTAAGTTAGTGCATTTCTAGCATGGGTAGGCCAAAAAAAAATTGAAATATAGGTTAACCAAAATCAATATACTAGAGTTTTGGTTAATATTTATTAGTTTTTTGGACTTTGGATAGGATTATGGTGGTTAACAGTTAATTGGTCTATAAATATTTTTTTCATTTTTATTTTGACTTATATTTTTATATTTAAGTTGATTTTCTATTTTTTTTTCATTTTTTTTGTTAAATGATGCTTATATATGAGAAGGAAATTTAAATATTTTATGATATTAGTAATTAATTTTATAGGTTATAATTTAGATGGACAATGGTTTATGATAAATCAAAAGTCGGATGTTAATTAACTAAAATTGTAACGTCCGATAATTTAGACATCAAATTGTAAACACATCATATTTTTAAAGTCTAAATTTTGGTTAAGATAATAATTTTGACATTTAAGAAATCATTAAGATGATTAATTTAGGAGTGAAGAGTTAATTAAAGATAATTTTGGGAGGAGCACATGGGTGATGGCATAGTTGTAATTATTGTAAATGCATAATATAAAAAAGATTGTTTGACCAACTACTTATTTCCTATTGGCTAAACAAAATATGTGGCTAAGATTTAAAGAGGACGTGCCATTATAAGGACCTTTGGATTATAATATATTAGAATGGTAATTGTACAAGGACTAAAATGGAAACTTTTCCTCTCTTTCCTCCCTCACTTTTCTCCACACAAACCTTTTCTCCTTCTCCCATTCCCACACTACATTCATATTTTCTTATCCTCTTCCATTTCTTTCATAAGCTACCTTTAATACCACAAAAAATCAAATCCAAAATAGTGTTATAAAGTTGGAAAATGGAAGAAAAAGAAGAAAATAATGTTGATTTGCATGGTAAAAGGCTGTCTTTGGAAGAAAAAGAAAGAGAGAAAAGGTTGCAATAAAACCCATTTTGGATTCACAGGTTTGTTGTAAGTTAAATGAGTTTTCCTCTTTTTTGTCTTCTTCTTCTCTTATTTTTCATATCATTTTTGTTGATAAATGAGCTCTTATAGAAAAGTTAGGGCCGAGATCATCAAGCAATGATTTTAAATTAGAAAACCCAAGAAAAATACCTCTAGTGTTGAAAAAAAGGAACCTTGAGAAGATTTAAGGCTCAATGAGAGACGTTTAAAGGGAAACCTAGAGTTTGTGCCTAAAAGTTATATTCTGAGTTAGATATAAGTTATAGTGTGTTAAAAAGGCTAATTTTTTATTTTTATTTTTATTTTTTATGTTAGTGGTGAAAAAGCTCCCTAAGAGGGTGATGAAGCTTGAGAAAAAGGAAAAAAAAAGTTTTTGAAGCTCAATTTGGGTAAAGGTTTGTACACATGGGCATCTAAACCTCTTTTGTGTGATTTGATGATTTAATGAAATAAAAATGAATGCTTGATGTTTTATATGTTTAAATGAGGAATAAATATTTATAAATGTGATGTATATCATATATGTTATTTGTATAGCCTTATGAGAATTATTGAAAACTGATAAAAGAACTAAGATTGATAGTTGAATATGATTTTGATTATTGATGATTTGGAATGCTTACATGCTTATAATGTGTTAAAATTGGTATATAAGCATGGTAATAAGGCTATAAGTTCATTTTGTGTGTGATAAGAGCTAAGTTGTATATGTTAAATGGTAAATGCCCTATGATTCCATGTTTTCCTGCACAAATCTTACTTAGATTCACGCCCGTGAAAGCTTGTTCATAGTTGTGAGTACCCTTTTCATGGCTATGAATCACAAGACCTGAAAATATAGAGAATGGACATACCTTTTTCCCGACTTGTTTCACCACCTGTTTCACCATTCACGACCATAAATACCCTTTTATGGTCATGAATCATAAGATTTGAAAATTTAGAGAATGGACACACCCTTTCACGACTTATTTCTCAATCTGTTTCATAATCACAAGTCATGAAGAAACTTATTCACTTTTGCAAACCATATGGTTTACAACTATGAATAATTTTCATGATCATGAATGAAAGTTTATAGGTATTAGTTTGACTAGAAGCTTTCATAGGTTGGATCACCACTTGATTCACAAGTATCATACCGTGAAGGACCTGCATGGCTGTGAACCAGACCATGAATATGGCGATGACTTATAGAAACTACATGCTTTGAATATGGCTCAAATTATGATGTGATATGACATCTAACATTATAAGAAACATATTATGAGTATGAATACTCATGAGATCATATGATGGGTACATGACATAGACATACGAAAGGTTTGACACAAATGTGTGTTATCTTATGACGATATTGATGATGTATGAATATAAAACATGAACACATCATTTAAGCTTGGATTAATGACATAAATGCTTCATATTATAAGATTTGAATGTGATGACAATGACATAGTAACATGACATATGATGATTATACCTTATGATACAAATATAAGTGTAAGCATGTTACATGCTTAAATGATGACAACTCATGTGAGTATATGTATATGTGTAGATAAGAGTGATGAAAATATGGGATATGACATGTGGAAGTCAAACAAGATAAGCCCATTGCTTTGACTAAGGACAAAGGTTAGGATAGATGATATGTTATTAAAGGGTAAACATTATCGTAGTATAATAGTAACAAGGATATGAATTTGGTAATAGGACAAAAGGTCTTAAGTTTGTATGAGAGCCTTTGATCTATGTATGCATGCAATGTGAATACATAATCAAAGGGTTTTAAGCTTGTGTGAGCACTCTTGATCCATAACTTATTTATGGTTTAGTGAAGTTTGGAATGAAATGGGTGAACTAGTTGAATCTAAATGAATTAATATTCATGTGGAAAATAATATTGTAGTATGAGAATTATTGAGATTTCACACGTATGATGTGATGTTTTTAGTATAATGGTCATTTAACACAAATGAATTGATAAAACATGCATGATGTTATGGTTGAATTGCAAGTTTTCTTTTTTATGTTGGAATATATATGATGTAGTATTTATCTTCAAATAGTATGTATGATGAAGATCACATTATGAATGCACAAGAAAAGTTATTTTCTATATTTTAATTACGATGCTTAGAATAGGATAAGTAAGCGAGTCATTGTATGACATTGAACTGAAACAAATTCAACATGTCACGTAGGATTCATCATCAATATTACTATTGATTAAGATTGACATGATAACTAGTATTTATGCATATACAAATGTCATGACATTGCTTAATAAATGCTTGAAATGGAAAATGTAGGCATGTTGTAGATGTAAATAAGACATAGTTGTATGCTGTAAATATAAGATCTTTTAAGTGACATAAGTACATATGATGTTATGGCATAATATTGGATTTTCATATTATTAAGCATTTTAATGGTAATAAAGGGATATAACCATGGCAATACTAGATTAAAGACATGAAAATGTGATATTGTTTATGAAAGAATGAAATTAAAATAATAAATTGGTAAATGTCTTGACTAAGGAAACACCTTACATGATACATGCTGGAGATATGGTGTAATACTCTTACAACAAAAATGTAGAAAAAAAGGTATAAGGATATATGTTGTTAAGTGAAGATTATCTAGAAATAATAAACGATAACTAAAGGTGTTAAGTGGTCAATTGAATGGTCTATATTTATGTCATTGTTAATTGAAATATATGATCATTTATCTATATTTGTATATGCCTTGTGTACCAATAAGTATTATTGCTTAGTAAGTGGGTATTTCCTCACATGCATATTTTGAGCCGCATTGATAGGGTTTCACAGAGAAAAAGAAAGCTGCCATAGAGTCATATGGAAAGTTCATGCTCATTTTGGAAGCTTGTAAATTTTCAATATGAAATCATTGTCTTAAAGCATGCTTTAATCTGAGCATATAATAACTATAAAATAAAGTTATGTGGTGTGTTTTTCTATTCAATAAAGGGCTTAATGATACCCTAGCTATGCATGATATTAAAGTTGAAATAATAGGATTTAATATATGACAACATAATGGTTTTGAAATATTCATGGAAATATAAGATTTTGAAAAGAAACACATTTTCTTAAAATCAATTAAGTTTTTAATGTTTTTGTAAAAATCATGTTTTGAAAAAATGTTTTAAATTATACTGGATTTTCTGCACAAGTTATCATGATATTTTCTTATATAGCTAGGTTTATTCTAACTATATGAGAGGATATTACAAAAATTAATGGTTAATTGATCTTAATGGACTGGCTAAAGTTTAAATTTTATAAAGTTATGGTTATTAAACATAGACTTAAGGAAGTAGTCTTGAATAGGTTAGCCGACCCATTCCTACCCATAATTTTTAGGCTTGTACACTCTTTTGCATTAATGTGTCATAAACTATGTAATGGGGCTAATGCCATTTCAACCCTTTTTATCTTATTTCAACTCTGCAATTAGGCTTGGACTTGGAGTTGCTTACAATTTAGCCCACTGTAGTGACTAGGCCATTTAGATGGAGATGACCACTAAATCGAGAAATAAAACTAATTGATTTAAAACCTAGGAAGGGGGTTCAAAATCAGTTTCTTAATAATGTCTCATTTTCACAATTATTCTTATTTATTTATTTATTATTATTCACCTACTATTATTCTACCACACGATTGAATTTAAATTATTCATATCTAACCATGGTTTTAAATATAATCTTATATGTTATGTATCGTATGTTACGTAACATTTTTTAAGAGTTTTGATGCTATATGAAATCAATATAACTCTACTAATTGAAAATAATAATGTAACACAACTGTATCATTCATCTTGAGCGATATAGACAATATAGACCAATACAAACGTTACATAACGGTTTAAAAATATTAAAATTTATTTAAATATTATTAATTTATATTATGGAATTAAAATCTTTTTAAGATTACCTGAATGAATATATTATTTTTTTCTTCCATTTTCTTAAATTATAGAGAGAGATTATATTAGTTATAACATGTGTAATCACTTCTATACTTGCAATGTATATACCTACAGGTTCTTAAATTTTTACACTTAATGTGTTGACTTTGGCCACTTCAAATTAAATTGAATATAACATGTATTTTTATAAATATAATTTTTAATCTTGCTTTATATTATATAGTTATAAGGAGGAGTTTGTTCATCATTTTTCTCTTTTTGAGAACGATGATTTTTCCCTTCATATTCAATAAAATATCTATTTGTTTATCAAAAAAATCAAAAAAATATTTTATAATAAAGTTAATTTAACTTAACAATATTTATTATGTTATTATTATGAAAATATTATGTAATTTATATTTTTAAAATAAAAATAATGTTTATTTAAATGTTTATTAACTTAATATATTATAGATTAAATTTTTTTGTTCATTTTTTTTACTTGAATGATTTTGCTTATTATTTTTTAAAATTCCTAGTGCTAACAGACAATACAATCCGATTTAGCCAATATCGTTATACCGATTCTGATACTAATATATTATGTCGCATTGATGTTTAAAATGACATATCAAACACATATTTGCATCCATTCAACATAAATAAAATAGAAGAAAATAAAATAAAGGGCATAAAAATAAATGGAAGGGATAGACAAGCGAAAAAGAGAGTACAATTGTAACATCTGTTAATTTAGGCCTGAAATTTTGAGCACATCAAAAGGGTGTAACTACGTATATCGAAGTTTAAACACGAGTTAAAAAGATAATTTTGAAATTTAAGAGAGCATTTAGTATTCAGACTTGATTAATTATAAGAGAAAATTTTAATTAAGGGCAATATGGAGAGAAATACATGAGTGGAGGTATAATGGCAATTTCATAAAGTTCATAATATTATATTATTAAGTTGACTTGGACTTTATTCTCATTGGTTGATGGAAATATGTGATTGTGGTTGAATGAGGTGTTGTAGCTAAATCTAAGCCCTTGATTCTAATATATAAGATAAAATTGTAGATTGAGTAAAAAAAGATAAATGCAACTTCTTCTCTTCTTTTTCTTTCATTGTCTACACCACCCTTACTTCTCCCTCACTTTCACACCACCCTCACCCATTCCCTTCTCCACATCGTTTTTCTTCTACATCTAAACACGGAACCCAATCCTTTTTGAAAGAGAAATTCTATGTCTTGATAGAGAGTTGAAAGAAAAGAAGAAAAGAAGATTTCATCTAGGGGAGACCAATTATTAAGAAGAAAGGAAGAAAGAGTTGGAAATTAAAGAATCATGCCCAACCATAGAAATAGTGAATTTTGGTAAGCTTGAGATTTTTTTTTTCTCCTTTCTTTATTCTTCTTCTTCTCCTCCATTTTCATTTTTGAGAACCCATCACTAGTTGTGATTTTTGTAAAAGATCAAGTCAGGATTTTGAATGAGGAAAACCCAATAATAAAGCTTGTGGGTTAGTAAAAATGAAACCTTGAAAGGGTTTAAGATGATTAGGAGTGCAACTTTAGGGTCTATGTTTAACAAGGGAAAGGATTAGTGTTCTAAAGTTGTATATAGAGTAAAAAAAAGTGTTTTTATATGTTAGGAACACCTAGTGAGGCAAATATGAACCCCCAAGAGGGAGGACCTTAAGTCAAGCTATAGAGTGAAGGAAAAGCTCCAAGTGAGGTATGTACAAATGACAAAACTTTTGATATGTTTCATGCATGATTTGGATGAAATTGCATGTTTTATTTGTTAAAGTGATATTTGATAAGTTGAGAAAAATGTATGCTAAGTTAGTTCACATTTTTGTGAATAATGATTTATTACTTGAAAATGGAATGATGATGCTTGTCAGCCTTGTAAAAGGCTTGATTGTATGAATATTTGAATTTTGTTGTATATGTTTCCATGTGATAGTTTAATGGGTGATTAAATGAGAATGACTATGAATGATGCCAATGTAGTATCAAATGATACATGAATATGGTTTTGAGGTCTTTTTGTCAATGAAATTGAGTAAAAACATGTGGCATTGCTGATACTACATTTAAGTTAAAAATATGTGGGGTTAGGATGAGGTTTATGTTGATAAAATCTTGAAATTGTGTTTTTGCAATGAAAATCATGATTGCACTCCTCATTTCTCTATCGTGCCACCATATAGCTTGACAAACAAAATAGCTTGTAGAGAGAAGTGCGATTGTGGTTTTAGTCGAGACAAGCCAATAGAAACTATTCTATCGTTTTTATGACTGAACCTATCATTACTGCAAAAATTTTCCTAGTCACAGGGATTAGCACAATTGCAACATAGGTTAGGATGCTTATTTGTAACCGCATTCCAATAATTGCAACCATGATATATATATATATATATATATATATATATATATATATATATATATATATATATATATATATATATAATTTTAGCCTAAGAAATAGACAGGTTTGGGGGCAGGAGTGTAACCATGAATAAGGTCATGAAATCAAAAGTGCGAGCGCGATCTGTAGTTTGTGAAGGATATTAAGGATGAAAAATGATCATGCCACCATATAGCTTAACAAACATAATAGTTTATACAGAGAAACACGACTGTAATTTCAATCATGATATGCTAATCGCGACCTATTGTCGCTTTTATGGTTGCCCTTACCATTGCTGTAAAAACAATCTTGATAGCAAGTAGCACAATTGCAATATAGGCTGGGATGCTTATTTGCAACTATGTTCTAATAATCGCGACCACGATTGTATATCTATATGATATACATAATTTTAACCTAAGAAATGGATAGGTTCGCTACTAGAAGCATTATTGTGAATAAGGTTGCAAAATCAAGAACGCGATGGAAATTTGCAATTTATAAAAGATATTAAGGATGAAAACAAAGATGTTTGCAGGTGCAAGCATGACTGTGAACTTGGTCAAGAAAAGTGAAATGCAATTTTGATGGTTAAAATAGTGACTACGATTGTGGTTTGTTGAAAAATAAATTGAATGATGTGTTATGACTTAATGGAATTCAAAGAGACTTCTTATATATAAATGGTTGAATATGAAAGTAGAAAGATTATGATGTTGAACATGGATACTTGGGATAATGCATGACATGTTTCAAAATGATATTTCATGATACAAATACTTGATATGTTAGTAAGCTTATACGAGCACACATGATTATATGTTGATATTATAAAAAGAAAAGTGAGAATTCATATTTTATAAGGACCCATAATGTCTAACCTAGGACTGGTGTCAGGATAGATGGCAATGTCATTAAGGGAATAAATGGTACCATAGCAATAAGAACATGGATATGTCATGAATGAACCTTAATGGCCCAACTTATGATCAAGAAAACACTTAGGTTGCAATCATCCATCTTGATGAAAAGTAGATCTATAAATGAAACCTATATGGTTGTATAATCTCACTTGCAATCAAGTACTTTAATTTTAGCTTGTGATCAGACAATATTTAGGCTGTGATCATACAACATTTAGGCTATGATCAACCACTTGTTATCCTAGTTAGTCTAGTTTAGAATGTTATGGGGTAAATAATGAAGAACCAACATATTTGACAATGTGGTATGAAGTTAACATGGAATTATGGATATATTATGAAATATGTGCTATTATATAACTATTGATTTTAATATGTTATTGTATGATGAAATTAATGACCTATAAGGTGAAAATTGCATGAGTCATTGTGTGATAATGGATACCATGATTAGTATGCCATGCATGATAATATAATATAATGTTATAAATACAATAGTCACATGTATGTTATACCTTTTTTGTTTGCTTTTTATATTGTCATTGTGTACCACTTAGAGTAATGCTTAACGTGTGATTTTTTGGCTTAAACGTAGGTGGAGCGGTATAGATAGAGTCCAACAAAAGACAAGTAGAGCCCTCCATATAGAGTCTGATATAAGAAAAAGGGTATATTCACTTTAGTGTCATTGGGTATATATACTTTTAATTTTTTTCCATGCCAATATTAAGAACATATGATTTAAATTTGCATATAGCATTACTATACCAAAATTAGTAATTTGCAAGTTAAATAGTTTTTGTATACCTTAATTGCCCGTTTGGTTTGCAGAGTGCTTAAGACATATGATTGTTATTAATATTGGGTTTAGTTAAGCTATAAAATTAGTTAAGCTAACCCTTATTTGATAGAAATATTTTAATCATAGTATTAACTAATCTAGATTTATAATCTCATATTTAATATGACAATTTAAATAATGAGATAAATTAGTAAAATAAGAAAGTTACTTAAATATTATTTTCCTTATATTTAAAAATTGTTAAATTTCTATTTTCTTATTTATCATTCTTAATACATATTTTCTATTTGGTTGGTATTCTTTTGGAGGACACATTTTGTAATGACGCAAATACCGGATTAGTTGTAAACTGTAATTTTCGAAATTGATCTGTATATTTGGGGGTTAAAAATACACCTGTATGTAAAAATATATTTTATTTAATCATTGAAAAATATAGGTTATGACTAGTCCGAGGGTAAAATTTGGAGTGAAAATGAGATCAAATAAGTCATCAAAAGTCAAAACAAAGAAAAAATGGAACCTGATTTAATTAAATAATTAGTTGACTAAATTTTGACCGAGCTATGAAAAATAGCAAACGATATCCAAAAATTTATTTTAAGACATGGATAAACTCTAAATAATATTTTGAATTATTTGATAGTAAAAAAGGAATTTTATGGTAACACCGAAATTTGAATTATCAGTCCAGTTTGAGTGAGCTGAACAGAAAATGGACTCCGATTAAGTTAAAATTTTTTGTGTAGACATATAGAAATATTTTATGAATTATAGAATCAAATTTGGGTGAAATTGAGCTTGGAAAGTGAGAAAAATAATTTATAGTGCATAATTGGGCCTAAATGGATTGGGCTTTGTTTAGCCCAAGCCCACACAACTTAGACCACCATAAATAGGCTCAAAAATCATAATTCTCTAGAGATAATTCTACTTCATCTTCTTCCTCTTTCTTTCCCTCTTGGCCGAACCACTCTCTACCTTTTTCTCTTTCAAATTTCTTCATTTTTCTTCAATTCTTACACTAAAATCAACCACCCTAAAATAATTTTAGCATCTCCAGTACCTATTAGAAACCTTTAATCTTCATTTAGAGGGCTAAAGTGGAAGGCTATTAAAGGAGACAAGTTAGGATATAAATTTGAGGTAAGTAAAATTTATAGTTTTAAATTAGTTTAATGGTTCAAATAGGTAGTTTAAGGAATGTAGATGATAAATATGAAGTTTATTTGAGTTAAGGAAGCGAAATATTGGTGGATTAATGGAGTATAATTTTCGGCCATGGTAGGCTCAAAGGAAAGTGAAGGTGTTTCCAAAGGAAAGGCTAAGGAAAAGAAAGCTTAGGAAGGCCAAAGCAAGAAAATAAGGTTAGTGATTTCAAATTTATCTATTTTCATTGATTAAACATAATTTAGGTTTACGAAAATTAGGAATTTTGTGTGTTTTGTATGTAATTGATAATTAAAGCTTTAAACATTATTAAGGAATTATAAAAAGTGAATTAGAATGGTTAATTTCAAGAAGAAAAAAATTAATTAGTGAAAATTGGAAAATGTGATCTTATTATGTGAAAAATGTAATTTAAGGTATAAATATATTTTATTGTAATATTATGATATATATGGAACAACGAAGGTATAAATTAGTGAAATCAATATTGAGAAGGTGAAGAAAAAATTTTAATGATGAAAATTAAATATAGGCCAAAATATGAAGAAGGAGAAATTAATATTTTTTTCTAATTAAATGAAAATTTAGTCATGAAATGCAAGAAAATATGATATTGAGCATGTATAAATTTATTGAGAATTTTTAAATTATATATTGAATATTTTTCTAATTATTGATTTTATTATGCATGGAATGAAAAATAATGAATAAAGTGTTTATAATTTAATTGATTATTCATAATGAAATATTGATATGTTGGAATGGACAGTGTGAAAAATTATGGTAGTGATATAATTGTATGGACGAACAAAATATTAAGTGATTAATAATGTAAATAATAATAAAATTTATGAATTTAATGGAAATTAAATTAAAGGAATAAATAATGTCATTAGTTATTTTTTCTAATGGTTAAATCTAATCCATGATATAATTGACTAGGCATAAAGACACTATTATCGCTGTGCAGGTCATGACGACTCGCTTATATAGGCCAATGATGATCTATTTCAGTGAAAGTAATTCAATGATTCAGGGTACAGTGCAGTGCTCGGATAATCCTTCTGGATTACTTTTAAGTGTAGTAGACTTTTGGGTCCACATCTCATGTATCTAGTTCGAAGATTTTTTATCGGATTGAAACTGAGGGTAAATGTGAATAAAAGTTATAAAAATGATAGAAGTGAAAAATAAGTGAAAAACATGATAAAAATGAATAAATGTGAATAAAAGTAGTAAAAATGATAGAAGTAAAAAATATGATAAAAATGAATAAATGTGAATAAATATGAAAAATATAAGGAAAATGAATAAAGTGAAAATAATAATAATAATAATAATAATAATAATAATAATAATAATAATAATAATAATAATAATAATAAATGATATAAGCGATAAATATGGTAAAATTGATATAAGTGAAAATTACGATAAAAATGAGATAAATGATAAATACGATAAAAGTGATAAAAATGATAAAAGCGGTATAATAATAATAATAATAATAATAATAATAATAATAATAATAATAATAATAATAATAATAATAATAATAAATGTGATAAATGTGACAAAAATAGTAAAATTGAAAAATAAAAAATAAGTGGAAGATAAATATTAAATTGTGTAGTTAAAAGGAAATGAAAAATAAATAAAAAATAAAAATGTTAGTGGCAAAAGTGTAAAATAATCTAAAGTAGTGACATAATTGTAAATAAATAAAAATTTAAGAATTAAAGTGAAATTTGCAGCTAAATAAATGAAAGATTGAAACAAAGAAAGAAAAGAAGGGTCAATTAAAGAAGTAAAATGAAAAATGATTAAATTGAAAGGAATTGGAAGTTCAAAAAAAACTTAATTGAGAAAAATTGTAAATTTAATAAAAATATTAATTAGTGAATTAAGGGTAAAAATTAATAAAATATTGATAAAAAGAATAATAAATATATTAAAGAGAAAATTTGAATATTGTATTAAAAATGTTATTACATGTATGAATATATGAAAGTATAAGTCGATGGAAATTTCTAAATTAGTAATCACTAATGGACATATTAATTCTCAATACGTAGTTATTTAACTGCATGCAGGTAGTAGCGGGAAAGATAAAAGCAAATGTATAAATTTTGGGAGTTAACGAATTAAAGATAAATAATAGTAAGTTAATATCAAGAATGACATGTACATATATGTTTAGATATGAAGTTGTAGAAATGAAATATTGTACATATTATGATAAAAAAATATTTGTAAATTATTATATGTGTAAAGAATGAGATATTGATTTGTGATTGAATGGAGAATATATTGTATTATATGTGTTTCGTTGTGCCCAAAAATAGGCTAAGAATTGTTTGCATTGCAAGTAGAGTAGTTAGTTTATAACTATTATACTGCCGAAATTTTTGAAAAAATAAAAAGGATTAATTAAGTGTTAATAATATAACGGTCATTAAATTAAATTAAGAAAAAAAAATATTTTGGCACACGTCAGCTATAATCATATGAACTCACGTAACGTACGTAAAAAGAAATGTTATAAAGGTGTCATAGTTTTAGTGGTATCAGAGCGTAGTTTAGGCAGTTTTAAGATCGGAGTGGAAATTAAATGAATGGATTATATGTATATATATGCCAATTGATGGATGAAGTGTGTTATAAGTCTAACGTATGCTTGCTCCTTTCCTATTTTATTGTGAATGATGACATCCCAACAAGGTCAAGGTGTCGGGGACGGAGAGAGTGAAGCGTCAGTTAGTGCTGGGCAAGTTAAAGCCTCACAACAAAATGTCACTCCACCAATTGCACCACTTCCACTGCCACAGTCGGATTTTCTTAATCTTATGACTAATTATATTCAACATAGAATGCAAGTTGAATAAGCTCAATAGCGACAACCAGCGACACAGGTACAACTTCCTACTCCACCTAAAAAGAAGCTGATTTTGAAGCAGTTGAAGAAATTGAGAGTTGAAGATTTTTACGAGCGTGATCCATTGACACCTGTGCAAGTAGAAAAATGGTTGTTTAAAATAAAGAGATTATTTGAAGTTAGTCATAGCTCGCCTGAAGAGAAATTTGAAGGTACTATAGCATTACTTTAGGGTCCTGCATTTATTTGGTGGGATTTAGTACGCAAGCATGCCCCAAGTGAACAGTTAATTGGGATTTCTTCTTGGCCCAGTTTGAAAAGAAATACATAGGGTCGGAGTATAAAGTAGAGCAACAAGATGCTTTCCGGAGACTTATTCAGGGAAATAAGACAGTAGCAAAATATGAGCTCAAGTTTGAGTGTCATAGTGCCTACCTTGATGACTATCAATTGACAGAGGAGAAGTTATGTCAAAGATTTGAGAAGGGTCTCCATAACAAGATCAAATAGATAGTGGGTGCACAACAACATCCAAATTTGCATGCTTTAGTGGAAACTGCTATTAAAGTGGAAAGTATCCAGTCAGATGAGGCTAACAGGTAAACTCAGTTTCAATAGAAGAGAAAGCCGGGACAATTCAGTGGTTCGGGTGCTCAAAGTAAGAAGTCTAGGGGACTAGCTCCATTATATAGCCCTGCATTAGTTGTACCAAGGTGTGGACAAGGAAATACATTTCGTGGCAATACCTCAGTTACTTCTGTGGGCAGTACACCTAGAGGCAGAGGGGCAGGTACAATTCAGACTTGTAGCCATTATGGTAGATCTCACCCAGGAGAGTGTAGATATTTGACTAGTGCCTGTTTCAAGTGTGGTTCAAAAGATCATCAGGCCAGGGATTATCCAGTGGCTCAAGCTTCTACGGCTATATCACCAACACTTGGTATTGGATCTTTACCATCCAGAGGTCGAGGTAGGGGAGCAACCCTTAACCCATCAACATCTAGACCTTTTTCATAGCAACCCCAGGGTCAGGGACAAGCTACAGGTCGTACATATGCAATGAGAGCCAGAGAAGAGGAGGATGCTCCTGATGTGAGTGTAGGTAAATTCATACTTATGTCTGATTCTGTTTATGCACTTGTTGATCATGGTTCCACACATTCCTACATAAATACTGATGTTGCATAGGGGAAAGGGTTAAGAGATTCACAATTAAACCAGGACATCTTAGTGAGCAATCTTTTAGGAAATAGTATTGCGGTGAATAGGGTGTATAGGAATTGTCCCATTAGTGCACAAGGTTATGAATTCCTAGCTAACCTAATTGAACTCTCATTCCGCGAGTTTGATGTGATATTGGGGATGGATTGGTTATCCGCCCACCAAGCGACAGTAGATTGTAAAAAAAAAAGACTAACACTTAAACTCTTTGATGATCGAGAAATCACTATTATGGGTGAAAAAACAGACTTTCAATCAAATGTGATTTTAGAGACAACTGCCAAGGGACTCATAAGGAAGGGGTGCATTGCTTGTGTTATGTAGTGGAAGCTAAAAAGGAAGATCTTAAGGTTTCAGATGTGCCTATAGTGAGAGATTTTCCAGATGTCTTTCCTAATGAACTACCAGGCATGCCACTTGACAGGGAAGTTGAATTCACTATTGATATAGCTCCAGGCATGACACCTATTTTGATTGCACCATACAGGATGGTGCATACAAAACTCAAAGAATTGAAAATTCAGCTATAGGAATTGTTTGATAAAGGCTTTATTAGACCCAGTATCTCCCCATGGGCAGCACCGATACTCTTTGTAAAGATGAAGGATGGGTCTCTCAGATTATGCATTGACTACAGACAACTGAATAAGGTGGCAATCAAGAACAAGTATCCCCTTTCACGTATTGAAAACTTATTTGATCAATTGAAGGGAGCAAGTGTATTTTCAAAGATTGATCTACGATCAGGCTACCATCAATTGAAAGTGAAAGAAGCATATGTGCCCAATACTGCTTTTTCGCATAAGATATGGCCATTATTAATTTTTTTTCATACCATTTGGACTTACAAATGCCTCAATAGCTTTCATGGGTCTAATGAATAAGATCTTTCATCCTTATCTAAACCAGTTCATGGTGGTATTTATTGATGACATTCTAGTGTATTCGAAGACGCTAGAAGAACATGACAAGCACCTACGAATTGTCTTATAGACATTGAGAGAGAAGCAGCTATATGCAAAGTTCAGCAAGTGTGACGTTCTGGTTGAATGAAGTATCATTCTTGGGTCATGTAGTTTCTGCTGAAGTGATAAAGGTGGATCCAAAGAAGATTAAAACAATCTTACAGTAGAGAGTACCTAAGACTGTTACAGAAGTTGGAAGTTTCTTAGGTTTGGCAGGGTATTATAGGAGATTTGTAAAAGATTTTTCCACCATAGCAGTGCCGCTTACTCGACTGTTATAGAAGCATATTAAGTTTGAATGGACATATACATGTCAAGGAAACTTTGAAAAGCTTAAGACCATGTTGACAGAAGTCCTAGTGTTAACTCAACCAGAATCTGGTAAGGATTTTGTGGTTTACAGTGATGTCTCTAAAAATGGGTTAGGCTGTGTATTGATGTAAGAAGGTAAATTGATTGCATATGCTTCCCGACAACTCAAGACTCATGAGAAGAATTATCTCATTCACAATCTTGAGCTTGCTACAATTGTACTCACCTTGAAGATTTTGAGACATTATTTTTATGGTGAGAAATGTTACATTTACACAGATCATAAAAAGTTTGAAATATTTGCTCACATAGAAGGAATTTAATTTGAGATAGAGGCGTTGGCTTGAATTGATAAAAGACTATGATTGCTTAATCGACTACCATCCAGGAAAGGCGAATGTAATAGCTGATGCACTTAGTAGAAAATTTATGGCAACCTTTCGGGTGATAAATGTCAGATTGGATATGGCACAAGATGGAGAGATAATAGAAACAATGCAAGTAAAACCAGACTTCTTTCAGCAAGTGAAAACGGCACAAAAGCTAGATGAACGCTTGATTGCCATAGAGTAAAAGAGGGCAATGAAGGTAATTATTCTTTGGGTGAAGATGACGGCCTTTATTTCAACCGAAGATTATGTGTACCCGATCAAGATGATTTGAGAAAGAACATTCTCATAGAAGCTCATCATAGCAGCTATGCAATGTATCCTGGTAGTAACAAGATGTATCAGGATTTGAAAGTACACTATTAGTGGCCAAGAATGAAACGTGATGTGACAGAATTCGTGAGCAAATGTTAGATATGCCAACAGGTGAAAGCAAAACACCAAGTTCCACTGGGTTTACTTCAACCTACCGTGATACTAAACTGGAAATGGGATTGAGTGACCATGGATTTTATGACGGGATTGCCTCTAAATGGAAAAAAGCATAATGCTATTTGGGTATTCATTGATAGACTCACAAAATTAGCCCATTTCATACTAATACAGATGGAGTATCCACTAACCAAATTGACAGGAATCTACATTAATGAGATAGTGAGATTCCATTGAGTACCATCTTCCATTATTTCAGACAGGGATCCACGATTCCTAGAAGAAGTTGTAAGAAGCATTGGGGACAAAACTTCATTTTAGTATAACTTTTCATCCTCAAATTGATGGACAGTTAGACCGTGTGATTTATATACTTGAGGATATGTTGCGAAGTTGTGTCTTTGAGTTTGAAAGCAGTTGGGAAAGGTATTTGCCATTAGCCGAGTTTGCTTACAATAACAGCTATGAGTCCAACATCAAAATGGCACCATATGAAGCACTTTATGGAAGGAAGTGTAGTACTCCTTTATATTGGATAGAATAGGGTGAGAATAAGTCAATGGGGACAAATTTAGTTCAAGAAACTGAAGAGAAGGTACGGGTGATCAAGGATAGATTGAAAGAAGCCATGGACTGATAAAAGTCATATGTAGTTTTAATAAGAAAATATATAGAGTGTCAGGTCAAAGATCAAGTGTTCCTGAAGGTATCACTCTAGAAGAAAATTATGAGATTTGGTAAGAAGGGCAAACTAAGCCCGAGATTTTTAGGCTCTTATGAGATTATACAGCGAGTGGGACCTGTAGCTTATCAATTGATGCTGCCTCATGAGTTGGAAAAGATTCATGATGTGTTCTATGTTTCAATGCTATAGAGGTATAGGTCAGACCCTAGGCACGTGATCAAGCTAGAAGAAATTTGAATACAGGTTGATCTAACTTATGTAGAGAAACCATTAATTAGGAGACATAAGATATATTGGTTATAGAAAGATGAGTTTATAATTAAGGGAAGTGATATGTTTAAAAGAAGATTTAAAAGGAATAATCATAATTGTGTATATGGGAATGTCATTAGATTCATGCCCGTGAAAGAGGATGTCGTGGTCGTGAATATCATGGCTTAATGTTCACTCCTGTAAGTGGTTATCATGACTATGAATTGTTTTGTTCAAGTGTTTATGCTCATGAATTTTTATGTCACAGTCGTGAATATTTGATTCACATCTGTGAAAATTGAGTCACTGTTATGAATGTTGGTCTATCAGGAGTAGTTAAGGCAGATACAATTTTTTTTCTCTCATTCTTCAAATCTGTCATAGACCTATTCCTTGCTCCCTTCTAACCAACCAAACATGCCACCCTTTGTTCATTCATCTTCCTTGCTATCTGTTCATCCATTTTTCATAAAGCTCTAAAGTTTGAAAGTAGGGAAAAACTTAGAGAAGTGTGATAGAAGAGTCTTCATGAAAGGATAAGAGAGAATATGGTTTTGAGTAGTTTTAAGTTTAAATTTCTATCATAAAAATATAAGAAAGGTATTTTTCTTGGCTAGGAACTGTAAGAGAGCTTGAAGGTCCATCCCAAGGGGAAGACAAGTTTGAACGGCTTAGAGTTTTGGTTAAGGCTCCATTTTTATTAAGAGATGTACATAACCACATTCAAAGTCTCATTTATTGTTTTGGTATGACTGGTATGACTTAACTACATCATTAAATGGTTATTGGTTTAGTAATATGTATTAGGTTTTGAAGGCGAACCACATTCATAAAACGTAATGGAAAAATAAAATTTTCAAAACTCGAAACAAAATATCATACTTGTGCCATTAAAACTAATTTATCCAACATTGAGATTAGAAATTATACCTTGTAATTTCTTGATTTGTAATTCAAATCTTCACCTTGTTGGGGTATAATAAACCATAACAATCCACACTACGATGTCTCATATGATAATCCACTTAAAGAATGAAGAAGAAACTTACAAAAGAAAATGGTTTGAACAATATTCAAAGTGCTAGCTTTAAATATGTTCTTGAGAGAATTATTATGTCTCAAAAATTATTTTTCACCAAAAATAATTTTCATGTATTTTTTCTGTCATTTGATGTCTTTTAAATTTGAATCATATTCAAAAAAAAGATTAAAAGTCAAAAGAGAAGAAAAACAAAATGAATGAATAGTAATGGCCATAATTGGCCTAATTAAGGCCAATTATGGCCTAACACCAACAACACGATGAAACACATAGTGCTTCATGCGTTAGGCCTACTGCTGAGCAGACCCAGTAAACTAGTAAGCCTGCCTAGGCCCATGACAACTCTTGATTGATTTTTTTTCCATGATCTCATCGCGATCCGACCCGAAATAACTCTCTCATATTTTTGGATCCTATTCAAGACCATTTTACTCATTCTCCATATCTCCAATGCGTGTGACCCATTAGGTTCTCAGTTATATTGACCACTTAGATTAACAATTAATTTAAGAAAGTCATGAGCGGTATTTAGAAACACATCATGACCCCTTATTGACTAAAAATTCAATGGTTTGACTACGAACCTTTCCATAGACAATTTTTATACAACTATTCCTTTCACCATTCTATACCCTGTTTGGTTCAGAGTATGGACATCTGTCAACTTACACTAGACTGACTACGTCACATATAGTCAAAGTAATATTAGTTTTTGTTCCTGAGGCTCATTACTCTATTAGACATGTCATTGAAGTCTATCTTCATGACATTTTCACTCTGGCCAGAGATTTCCAAGTAATGACCCCAACAAGAGGCCATAGGTATACACTTCTTCTATCATGAGTGGTGAATTCTTTGTTGGTTACCCAATTACCTTCGAATACCTCAAGCTACACCCAATCACTGCCCTATGAGTAGCCTTCCAAAGGCAACAAGGAATAGTGTCAAAGTGTAAAATCAATATCCAAGATATCCTTGAGTACATCAAGTCTAAGGATACATGCACCATTGCTATGATGAGACTATCATTGACATTTGAGTAGATTATCCATATGATTGTCTCATAGCAGATCTTCAAATGTACTTAGCCACATTTAGTAAGCATCCATATGTTAACTCTAAACATCTCATGTTTACAGATTATGAGATCTACTACTTCACCTAAACAAGGAGTATAATATGTCCTAGTCTATCTAGATTAACAATGTCCCGTCTCATTAATCCTATGACTAGGGATAATTTAGGTACTAACATAATTACACACAATAAGAATCTCAATATCATGATCTCATCATGATTTCCTTCATGCTATGTTATGTATCAAGGACTTCATTAATTGATTTAAGATCACTATTAATACATATATCAAATGAATATCAAATTAATAAAAATGTCTTTTATTAATCAAATAAATTTGTACAATAAGTGCTCAAAGTGATTGCCTTTAGAGCACTTGAACTAAAGCCAATTGCATTTGTATTTAATTCCATTAGTGAGTACATATGAATCATATTTGTTTTGGGGAAGTAGCTTAGTTAAAGGATCAACAATATTCTGATCAGTGGACACTCTTTCTATCTTTACATCATTGCTACTAATGATTTCTCTAATCAAATGGTATCTTCTGAGTACATGTTTGGATCTCTGATGAGACCGTGGCTCATTTGCTTGTGTAATGGCTCCATTATTGTCACAATACAATTGTATTGGATCAACAATGATAGGAACCACTCCAAGTTCCATGATGAATTTCTTTATCCAAACTGATTCCTTTGCTGCTTTAGAAGCTGCAATGTACTTTACTTCAGTTGTGGAATCAACAG
Organism: Triadica sebifera; assembly: GCA_023653625.1. Classification (NCBI taxonomy): domain Eukaryota; kingdom Viridiplantae; phylum Streptophyta; class Magnoliopsida; order Malpighiales; family Euphorbiaceae; genus Triadica; species Triadica sebifera. The sequence continues at coordinate 7,569,740 of CM042898.1, read as the reverse complement.
TTGTCTCCTATTTAGAACTCTTCCAACTGACTACTCCACCATTTATTGTGAATATATAACCTGACTGGAATTTTAAGTTATCCTTGTTAGATTGGAAGCTGACATATGTATACCCGCTCATAACAATATCTCCATCTCCATATATCAAGAATACATCCTTAGTCATTCTCAAGTACTTAAGGATATTCTTGATAGCCACCCAATGACCCTCATTAAGGTCCAATTGGTATCTACCCGTGACACTCAGAGCATAATATACATCAGGTCTTGTACATGATATAACGTACATGATTGATCCTATAACTGAAGCATATGGAATCAAACTCATGCGCGTCCTCTCATCATATGTCTTTGGACACAAACTTTGACAGAGTAATCCTATGGGTCATAGAAACTGTCATCCTATTTAATCAAATTGGGATGCCCTGGATCTGACATGTCTCTTGAGAGGAGTAACATGAAGCTCAGAATTATGGGTGTATTCAATACTCCCTAATAAAAGAGGAATTGGTCTATGGTCGATGCAGCAACAAATAAATGGGAATTCCTAGTTGTTCCCTGGGATTGGCTTTAGGCCTTTCCTACGCAGCTTAGGTGGAAGGCGAAGAAGGCCCCCCTTCCGGGGGGGTCCTCTTTAGCACTTTGTCTATGTATGTAGACTGTGAAAGACTAAGCAATCTTTTATATATATCTTTATAAATCTTTATCCCCAAAATATAGACTGCTTCTCTAAGATATTTCATAGAGAAATTCTTAGATAACCAAAATCTGACTGATTATAAGGTTGAGACATCATTTTTCATTAGTGGTATGTCATCTACATACGACACAAGGAATACAATTGCACTCTCACTAACCTTCTTATATATACAAGGTTCATCTGGATTTTGTAAGAAACCAAACTATTTGATTGTCTCATCAAACCAAATATTCCCACTCTTTGATGCTTGCTTTAATCCATAAATGGATTTTTGAAGCTTGCATACCTTTTTTCCATCTTTGGATATGGAGCCTTCTGGTTGTCTCATATACACATCCTCAGTTAGATTTCCATTAAGAAAAGTTGTCTTCACATCCATTTGTCAAATCATATAATCATAATGAGCAGTAATGGCTAGGAGTATCCTTATAGATTTAAGCATAGCTATTAGGCTAAAAGTTCCATCATAGTCAATTCATTGTCTTTGACGATAACCTTTAGCTATAAGTCTAGCTTTATAGGTAACCATATTACCATCCATATAAGTTTTCTTTATGAAAATCCATTTGCACCATATAAGCTTTAGCCCTTCGGGAGGTTCAACCAAAGTTAATGCTTGGTTTTCATATATGGAATCCATTTTTAACTTCATGGATTGAAGACATTTGTCAGATTATGAACTATTCACAACTTCTTCATACATCGTAGGCTCATCATTTACTGTGAACAATACATCATTTTGTTCACTAATGAGAAATCCATATCTTTCAGGAACAGTACGTATCATGCTTGACCTATGAAGCTCTTGTGTTTTAAAAGGTTGAGCTGGTATATTATATGAATGAATAATAGGCTCAGGTTCAAGCAGTTGATTAGCATCTGTTTGAGCATCTTGAACTTCATCAAGTTCAATTTTGCTCTCACTATCTTCTTTTATAAGAAATTCTCTTTCTAAAAAGATAACATGTCTTGAAAGAAACACCTTTTGTTCCAAAGGATGGTAGAATTGATATCCATATGATGCTTTAGGATATCCCACAAACAGACATCGGTTAGATTTAGCTTCCAGTTTATCTGACATTATCCGCTTAACATAAAAAGGACAACCCCAAACTCTCATATAAGAAAGTGGGGCTTCTTGTTATTCCTCATCTCATATGGAGAAAAATCAACTGACTTCAAAGGCACTCCATTTAATATATAAATGACAATCTCTAGTGCATAACCCCAAAAGGATTTAGAAAGTTCTGCAAAGCTCATCATCAACCTTACTATGTCTAACAAGGTTCGATTTCTCCTTTTAGCCACTCCATTGTATTGTGGTGTGTAAGGTGGAGTCCATTGAGATAATATCCCATTATCCCTAAGATAATCTAGAAACTCTTAGCTCAAGTATTCACATCCTCGATTTGATCAAAGTGTTTTAATACTTTGGCCAAGTTGTTTCTCTACTTCATTTATGAATTCTTTGAAATTTTCAAAGGCTTCATATTTGTATCTCATAAGATACACATACCCATATTGTGAGTAGTTATTGTTAAAAATAATGAAGTTGATGAAACCACATCTGGCGTGTGTGGACATTAGACCATATACATCTGAATGTATTAAGTCTAAAAGGCCATTAGCATGTTCACTTTTTCCCTTAAAGGGTAATTTAGTCATTTTGCCTAATAAGCAAGATTCATATGTGTTATATGATTCATAATCAAATGACCCCAAACTACCACTCTTGTGTAGCTTAGCCATGCATTTCTCACTTATATGACGAAGGCGACAATGTCATAAGTAAGATGATTTCAACATATCTTATTTTTTACATTTATTATCATAGATGTTTAAAAGGGATTTGACATATTTAATATGTATATTCCATTGCATAATGTACCACTAGCATAAAGAATATCATTCAACATAGTAAAACAACAATTGTTACTAAAACCTAAATGGAAACCATCTTTATTTAAACTAGAAACATAAATAATATTTTTAATTAAAGCAGGCACATAATAAAAATTATCCTAAATTAACATAAGCCCACTAGGGAGGGTCAAAACATAAATTCCTACAGCTAAAGCAATAACTCTTGCTCCATTTCCAATATGTAGACCTGACTTTCCCTTATTAAGCTATCTATTGTTCTTTAAGCCCTGCATATTAGTGTATATGTGTGAGCCATAATTGGTATCTAATACCCATATAATATTATCAGAAACATTATTAATTTCAATGACAAAAATACTAGAAGTAGATTGGGCATTAGATGTCTTCTTCTTCAAAGGATGCCAAATGAGCCTAGTAGTTTCTCTTCCAATGGTCATCCTTGCCACAATGGAAGCATGTCCCCTTTAGAGTGGTCTCTTTAGAATTTTTCTTAGCCACACCTCTCTTAGGCTTCATAGACTTTTTCTCCTTATTAAGGTTCTTCTTCTTAGAATTAGAAGAATCCACCAGCATCACAACCTTACTGTCCTTCTTGATAGATGGCTTAACTGTCTTGAGCATGTTGATCAGCTCAAGAATAGTGGTGGATATTTGGTTCATCTTATAGTTAATCACAAACTATAAAAAACTATCAGACAAACCAGTTAGAATTAATTAATACTTAATTCATGGTCCATCACAAATTCCAATGTGGCCAACCTTTCAATATAACCATTCATCTTTAGTGCATATTGAACTAGAGATGTCCCTTCAACCATCTTAGTGTGGAAGAGCAGTCTTGAAGTTTTGAACATTTCAAAATGTGTTGGCTCATCAAAAAGCTCCCTTAGATGATAGACCATAGAATTAGCATCTATAGCCTCATGCTGCTTTTGCAACTCAGCTGACATAGTGGCAAGCATAATGCATTTTGCCATCTCACTATCATCGAGATGTTTTTGATATGCCTTTTGAACATCTTCAGAAGCACCAGCAACATGGGGATTGGGGATTGCCTCATCTAGTACATAGCCAATCTTTTTAGATTTGAGAACTATTCTCAAATTCCTTTAGACAATCCAAAAAGTCAGGTCTAGTCAACTTATTTGACTCCATTAGTGATCGTAAATTCACACTCATCGACATAATGATGATTCTAGCAACCTAGATGTAAAATAGAACATGTTAGAATATACATGAAAATGCATATTTATTAGGTCTTTAATAAATCATATTATGACTCCCACTATTTTATTGTGAATTCATAGCCCTCACTATGAACCTGAGAGAACTTATAAGGAAGTTCTCCTGGTGGGTCGATATCTAACTAGCTAAGAATAACCTTAAGGCAACTCAACAAGTCATCCTTAGTTTGGTTGGTAGATATCTAATCCATACCAATTGCATTATTCATACAACTATCGAATCTTGTGCTTTCAATTAATTGATATGTGCACATACATTGGGCTATCAACTTTTGATATGTGTACATCTCATGTACACTAACCCAAGTTTTCCTCCAATACACATTAATCTTGGCGCAAATCTAACAAGCTAATGATATTAGTTAAATCTAACCCATTAATCGCGAAAAATAATTTCAATGGCTTGAACATATTCTTATAAAGTGAGCTTGAGGCAACTCAATAACCTTAACTCTAGAAGAACTTTGGTTATCTCCACATTAACGGAAGACATAAGACTTAATTGTTTATTTAGTGAGGGATTTCTTTGTTAAGTCTAATCATGTTATTATTGCATACTTTTATATATCATACATTCGTCATATGGATATATAAAGATAGTTACATTAATTATATGACATTATGGATATACTAAAGTCAATCTCTTGAGTCAAAAAGAATTGACTACGTCTTACCTAGGTATATGCATGAATTTACAATCCCAAATAGAAATCAAATTCGTATTTCTAAGTCTTATTGTTTATGACACCACCTCCTTTGCTTCTTGCTCATTTGTATCTCCATTCTATCCTAATCCTATATAATCTAATTATATATTTCAAAGTATAGAAAATCTCAATTTACATTTGAGGGGACAACGATAAAAAGATAAATACACAAGAAAAAAAGAGAGGTAGGGACACACATGCCCTATTTATCATAAAACAATACAATTTCATGCATACTCAATCACATTGGGCCTAAGTCCATAATCATCCATCATGTCATTCCATACACACCTAACATGCATTCTCTAATGCATAAAATAAAATTAAATAACGACAATTTTGGATTTCAATTTGAAAATCGATTCAACGTTTGAATCAAAATTGCTTACTTGTGTTCTTTCGGTTAATTTAATTTTGTATGTCATTTCAATGTTAAATTTAATATTTAATCAAATTAAATTAAAATTCATGTTTCAAAAATTAATTCATCTTAAAATCAAATTATTATGATGTCATAATTAAACAATTTAATTTTAATATATGTACCAATTTCTAGTCATACTAGAATTACTATTGCTTAACTTAAATTAATTCAAAATTAATTTCCAAAAATTCAACGCTTCATTCTAAGAATCTTTAGGTCAGCTCAAGTTCACCAAAATATTTTTGGCATAAGCCAAAATTACTAAGACAAACAAACTAACACGCTTAGACACTCAAAACGATTCATTCGATATTTATAATTTTTTTGAATTTTAAATTCGAAAAAAATAATTTTGGAATGCATTTGAAATGAAAATAACATATTTTTAATTACATAAAAAACTTTTAAGGTTCTGGAAAAAAATAAATACATACAAAAAAAATTAAATAAAATAGTCCTACCAGGTATGCCTATATAGTTCCTCTTTATGTTTGCTTAAAAAATTAATTAAAATAATTTTTAATTAATTATTAGAAACTTCCAGAGGCTTAAACACATTTTCAATATGTATAAATAATTTTTCAATAATCAATTTGTAAGAAAAATATAAACAACCCTATCAATTAATCTAAAAACAACACATATTTATAAACAATGCAATTTTCAGCATTTTTGAAATAAGTTCGAAATTAATTATTTGAATTACATTTAAACCATTTTTCAATCAAAATAATCATTCTTAATCATCTCATGATTAGATCAAAGAAATAAAAATATGTAAAACAAATTTTACAAATTAATTTCAAATTTTCAAACCTATTAATCCAAAACCATTAAAATCGCGCAATCCCATTACACTTTCAATTAAAATTAATTTTAATAGACACAAGGGGGCTCAGATAGCATAGTTGGGTTTTGATGGTGAATCACATTCATAAAATGTATTGAAAAAATAAGAATTTTAAAATATGTAATAAAAGATTATACTTGTGCCATTAAAACTAATTTATCAAACATTGAGATTATAAATTATGCCTTATAATTTCTTGATTTGTTATTCAAATTTTCACCTTATTGGGTTATAGAAAATTATAATAATCTACACTAGAATGTCTCAAACGATAATTCACGTGAAAAATGAAGAAACTTACAGAAGAAAATAGTTTGAACAATATTCAAAGTGGAATATGTTCTTGAGAGAATTATTGTGTTTCAAAAATTATTTTTCACCAAAAATAATTTTTATATTTATTTTCTGCTATTTGATGTCTTTTTAATTTGAATCATATTCAAAAAGAAGATTAAAAGACAAAAGAGAAGAAAAATAAAATGAATGAATAGCAATGGCCATAATTGGCCTAATTAAGCCCAATTATGGCCTAACGCTAACAACATGTTGCAGTGCGCAGTGCTGCGCACGCTGGGCCTGCTGCAGGGTAGGTCCAACTGGCCTGCCAACAGGCTAGAAGTATGCTTGGCCAGTGGACTCACGACTACTCCTGAGTGACTTTTTTTCGTGATCTCATCGCAATCCGATCCGAAATAATTCTCTCACTATCCAAGACCATTTTACTCATTCTTCATATCTCCAATGCATATGATCCATTAGGTTATCAATTATATTGACCACTTAAATTAATAATTAATTTAAGCAAGTTATAAGTGGTATTTAGTAACACATCATGACCCCCAATTGACCGGAAAGTCAATTATTTCTTTCACAATTCTATACCCCATTCGGTTGAAAGTATGGACATGTGTCAACTCCCACCATCATGACCCCCAATTGACCAGAAAGTCAATTATTTCTTTCACAATTCTATACCCCATTCGGTTTAAAATATGGACATGTGTCAACTCCCACTAGACTGACTATGTCACATCCAGTCCAAGTAATGTTAGTTCTTGTTCATGAGGGTCATTACTCTATTAGACATGTCATTAAAGTCTATCATCATAAAATTTTCACTCTAGCCAGGGATTCTCGAATAATGATCCTGACAAGAGACCATGGGTATACACTCCTTCTATCATGAGTGGTGAATCTTTTGTTGGTTACTCAATTACCTTCAAATACCTTAAGCTACACCCATTCACCCCCTATAAGTAACCTTCCTAAGGCAACAAAGAATAGTGTCAAAGTGCAGAATCAATATCCAAGATATCCTTAAGTACCTTAAGTCTAAGGATACTTGCACCATTGCTATGATGAGACTATCATTGACATTTGAATAGTTATCCATATGATTTTCTCATAGCAAGTCATCCAATGTACTTAGCTACACTTAGCAAGCATCTACATGTTAACTCTAAACATCTCATATTTACAGATTATGAGATCTACTGCTTGATCCAATCAAGAAGTATAATATGTGCTAGTCTATCCAAATTAACAATGTCCTGTCTCGTTAATTCTATGACTATGGATAATTTAGATACTAACATTGTAACACCCCCTCACCCCAGCAGCTCATGCCCGAATGAGGGTGTGCTGCACTGACTTCATCATTAAAATATCATTATATAAGTTATATATAAATCACTCGTACATTTTTTTTATTTTCAATATTTACTATTTATTTACTTTGCATTTATAAAAGAAATATAACATAAAAGTTAAACTAACTTTTTATATAGTAACATGTTCTTTATAAAACATACTGTTTATTTTACAAATACTATAAAATAAAATTTATAAGATAATATACAAAAGTTGTGTAACCCACGATGTGTGCAACAGGCTGTTTTACTGGATTCGGTCACTGCTGGCTTTGTCTACTATCTTCTATTTATTCTTTACTAAATCTGCGTGAGAAAACTCTCACGCTAAGCTCTTGGCTTAGTGGTGCATATAGATAAGGCAATAAACTATTTTATGCCATCATGCATTATCATATATCAACTCATGCTTAATCATATTCTCATGCAAATATACATATCATGGTATTCTAGCATGTATATATATGAAATTATATTATTTTATCTCATACTTATTTATTTTATTACCATCTTATTATACAACTCTAAATCTTCTTTTTATACATGCCACAATTCATAATTCCATTTTTATTATCCATGTCAAAATTCATAATTCTAGTTTTATTTTCAATAATTCTTTTATGTTTCATAACTTCTTTATTTATGTTTTTATTTATGCCTAGGAAACCTATGAACCACTGAATAGGATAACGGAGTTTCCATCTAGGCACTTAGGAGTGCCAGCCGGGCAATATGATGTGCGCATATAAGTGCCAAACCTAGCATAGATAACCGTTCCAAACTCGGCATAGATAATAATGTCATACCTAGCATAAATAACAGTGCCAAACCCAGTGTAGATAACATTGCCAAACCCGGTGTAGATAATCATACCATTAATGGATTTAATCATTTTCATCATACTCCCCCTCTATTTGACATGACAAACTATCCTAAGTTGGTTCTAGTTAGGTGTTATAGGGCTTATAAAATTTCATTAAAATTCATAACAATTATTTTCATACTTTTCATGCATGTAATATATCAAAATAATCACATAATCACTCAATTAAAATAATATTTACATAATATAACAAATTTCTCATCATTTTACTCATTTCATTCCTCAACTCACATTCTGCCCTGTCAGTGGCAGATTATGTTCTCTGTTTTGGACCTTAATTTTGGTCCTGTTTCATTTTGAATGTAGTTACATGATCTTCATAAAAATTTTAGATATGAATCTTAGATTTAATATTCAACTTGAATCACTTAATTCTGAGTTCTGTATCAAAATATATGATAAAATTAACACTGACTGGTCACTAGCAATTCTGCCTAGAATTTTCTGGACAGATTCTAAATCTGAACTTTATGAATTTTTTTTGGCCAATTACAAAATATTCAAATGTTATGATCTAAATAAAATTATAGCCCTATGTCTTAGCTTTCAAATCGAACAAATAACAAACAAATCCAAGCTTCATAACCCAAGTTATAACAATTTAAGTACTTACTGCTCAATACTAACAATTCTGCCCATAATTTCTGGACGGATTCTATGTCCGAACTTTATGAATTTTTCTGGACAATTATAGATATATTCAGGTTTTATGGTATAAATGAAAGTTATAGCCCTATGTCTTATCTTTCAAACCCAACAAACAACATATAAAATCGAGTTCCAGAAATTAAGTTATAACAGTTTAAGTAAACACTACTCATCAATTTCCAGTACAAAATACATACATGAACTATCTTCAATTTTTATCAAAATAAATCCTAAGTCTAGCAAACATGCATCCCTAAGATTTTTCATCACAAATAATATTAATTCAGAATCATAAACATGCCAAATAATTAATTTATGTAATTAAAAAATTAAACTAGGCTATTGCCTTAGGTTATGCACAAACCTCTCTTTTTCTCTTTTCTTTCTCTGTACTTGTCTTTCTCCTTTCCTGTGCTCCCTTGATCTAGTTCCTTGTTAACTTGAGTTCCTAAAATTTAAAATCATATTATTAAAACTTCATAAACCTTAATTTTTCTCTTTTGCCTTACTCTCCTAAGCTTCCTTAGGCATGAAAATGGAATTTCCCATGCCTTTCTCTCTCTTTTTCTCACTTTCTCTTCTTAGAACAAGGTTTGGTTATGGCTGTCCAAGGGATAAAAGTGGCTGGTTTAGAGAATAGAGTGTTCTAGATGTTAGGATAAGGAAGAAGGATGAGTAATTAAGAGGAGGAAGATAAAATTAATCAATACTTTGACACATAGGCTATAAAAATCTAGATATTTTCCTTAGGTAATTAATATGTTCATCTTCCTTTAATGTATGATAAGAGGAATGTGGAAGACAATGATGGGCAATTCTAGATACAAAGGATTAAGAAAGAAGAAGAAATAATCAAGAAGAAAATGACAAAAGTTATTAAGATGGGAGGGATACCTAAGCATCAATCTAGAAACCTTCATTAATGTTAAATGCATGTATCTTAATTAGCTTACTAAAATTTGCCACTTGGTGTGTTATGCTTCAAGAAATGTGGAAGTTACTTAATGATGGGAAAATTCTAGATCAAGGGTGATAATTAAGAAATGATAAGCACTTAAGAACAAAGTGACAAAATTACATAATTGATGGAGACACCTAAGCATTTTCTAGAAACTTTTCATTAATTTCTAATTCATGTATGTCAATTGACTTCTTAAAATGTGCCACTTGGTGTGGCTGGCCTCCATGTGCATTTATGTCCCAATTCATGCATTTAATTGATGATTATCCCAATTAATCCCCAATTTTTTGGTAAATTGCAAATTGACCCCTAAACTTTTCAAAATTTACAATTTAGTCTTTTACCAAATTTTAACATTTTAAAATATTTTGAGCAATTTATTAGATATTTTCCATACTTAATTTCCATTATTTTAATTATTTTTCGATAAAAATCTAAATTTAGACTTCGGTCAAACCGACGAGTCGATTTCACAACTCGCGTGACTTTAGTCTAAATTAGCGGATATGACAAACATAATTACACAAGATAAGAATCTCAATATCATGATCTCATCATGATTTCCATCATGTTATGTTATGTATCAAAGACTTCATTAATTGATTTAAGATTACTATGAATTCATATATCAAATAAATATTGAATTAATGAAAATGCCTTTTATTAATCAAATAAATTTTTACAATAAGTATTAAAGACGATTGCCTTTAGAGCACTTTTTTAACAATATGCATGACTTTTAGGTTAATTAGATAACAATGCATTTTGGGGGCTTGAAATACTATTTAGAGGATATGGATAATTTTGATTTGGTAAATGTGATGTTTTATTCATTAAAGATGTTAAAAGTGGTTAATGGTATGTTACTTGATGGAAATATACATTAGAGTGTTGATAAGGTGATTGATATTGGTCAATCTTAGAGGAAAATGCATGTGGTAATGGTGTATTATGTTTTTGGCATGTATTCTGTGATATTTTTCAGATTCATGACTATGAAAGGTAAGTTCACAAGCATGAATATCATGTTGATTTGTTTGTTTAAAAAATTGACCCATTTACAGATAACTTCATAATTGGATTCACGCCTATGAAAAAAGAGTCATGGGTATGAAACCTGGAGTTATGACTTTTAGTCCAAAATGGTTCATGGGCTAGGTTATGGTTTGGTTCATGAGTAAACTACCCATGAAGAATTTCATCACAACCATGAAAGGTGGTTCACAAGCATGAAGTAGTGAAAACTTGGTTTTGTAATTTTTGATGCATGAATCAAGGTTGATTATATTTTTAGGTGGCATACCTTCTTAATTCATGTTATCATATGCTGTGAATAATGAACTCAAGGAATGGTAATGGCTTAAGCATGGTATGGTTAATGAATGGTATGTATATGGTTGTATGCAAATACTCTAATTAGAACTAAATTTAAGATAGATGGCATTCCATAAAGGGGAATACAACACCGTATAACCTAAGTTGATCAGTATGGATTATCTTCGATGGATAAGGGCTTAAAGTTCATATGAGCAACCTTAGAAAATGTGCGCGTACTTTTTTTTATCTCATAAATGTATTTTGAGAGACTTCGATAGGTGTCCTGAGGGTCTTAGGTGAGAACGTTGAATTTTATTACCTCCGGTTAAGAGTAAATCAGGCAAATGGTTGTATGATGTTAAGTATGGTGAACACTTGTTTGTTATATGGATAAAACTTTGCTATGTCATATATGAGTATATGTTGGAACCTATATGATCACTTTAGAACATGACATTCATAAATACTATGGATATTGCATGTGCGGATATATGAGATAAGACATATGGTTTGTAAGTTTGTATATCATGCATATTTTAGATGCTTACACACTTTGCATATTGTTACACAACACTAAGCATTAAATTGTTTAACGTGTGAGTATTTTTTTCACACGCAATTTGGAGCCTATAGTTTAAAGCGATAAAGTTAAAGGATAAGCTTACGAGGTTGATGATACATCTTGGTTTATTTTTGGTTTGGTGTATATTCTGGGATGGGTAGTTATATTTATATATGCTTTGCTTTTAAATTATATGTAATTTATAACTATTCTTTTGTAAAACCTTAGGGCTGATAAGAGCCCAAAAAATGAAGTTATTATTTATGGAATTTAAATTGTTCTTTACATATGATGTTTTAAATTACTGTGCATAAAGGTTTTAAATTTATTGTATTTTAATCATGTGTATTATAATATTTTTTATGTAGTTAGGTAAATTTTGATTACATAAGAAAGTCTTACATGATTAATGAAAATGACCAAATAATTCTCATGTTAGGGTACGTAAATTAAAATATCTCTTAGCATTTTTTTTTTCTAGAAACATGCATCCTAAGACAAGAGGAAAGAGAAGTTCAAATAGTATTTTTAGGTGAGTATTTGATTCGATGGAGTTTTGATATGAATGAAAAATTATTGACTCAATTCTTATAAAAGAAAGAGACATTTATAAAGGGATTTTGGGAGACAAAAATGGTGAATCCAAAGTTTCACCAAATTTTTGGTGATCAAACTCAGATTTTAGGCCTGCAAATATGGAAAGTTAACCATATGACATCTACTGTAGTTGGCAATATATCCACCAATATTTTGCTCATGGGTAAAGAATTAAATTTGAGTAAGTGAAAAATAGCTATTTTGGGGCTAGTGACAATATTCGCATGGTTGTAAGAATATACCTGCGATGGTAGATTTAAAAATGGGAGGCAAAAAAGAACACAAAAATGATATTTTAAATTTTTAGAAGATGTCTGCACATACATCAATGATATATATATATATATATATATAGGCCCTTTTGGTTCATTTTCTTTTTATTTTTTTGGCTTTTTGATTGATTTGGTTAATTAGGCAATCATCTTACATCATCTTCTCCTCGAAGAAAGGCTTGTCTCTGGCTATCATAATCATACTCAATTTCCCATATAAAAATCGAGTGTCTAATTATAGCTTATATTTAGCTCAAAAATGTTTCCTTTTGTTCCAATCACTTATCAATTCATATATCAAATGAACCTCAAATTAATGAAAAAATATTTTATTAATCAAATAAATTTGTACAATAAATTCTAAAAGTGATTGCCTTTAGAGCACTCCTCTAACAGAAATTAGGTTTATGAATTTTTAATAATTTGTTTATGAACTTTAGGAACTCAAAGTGATAAGGATTTGGCTCAAATGAGCAATGGAAAAGAGAAAGAGAGGTTTATGCATAATCTAAGGCAATAGCCTATTTTATTTTTTTATTTTCATGATTTAATTATTTGGGATGTTGATGATTCTAAATTAATAGCATTTTGTGATGAAAATCTTGGGGTTACATGTTTGCTAGACTTAGGATTTAATTGGGTAAAAATTGAATGTGATTAATTTGTATGTTCCTTGCTGGAAATTGATGAGCAGTGTGCCCTTAAATTATTATAACTTAATTTTTGGAACTCAGTTTTGCATGTTCTTTATTGGATTTCAAAGCTAAGACATAGGGCTATAGTTTTCATTCAGACCATAAAATCTGAATATGTCTGTAATTGTCTAGAAAAATTCATAAATTTGGGACTTATAATCTGTCCAGAAAATTCTGGACACAATTTCATGAAAGATAAGGTATAAATGAGCGAAATCAAAGTTTAATTTATTAAATTAGAATTGACTATTTGAATTAAAAATAATTAAATTTGGATTTAATTGATTAATTAAATTTTAATTGAGTTGATTTTATTAAATTAGGGTTCAATTTATTAAATTGAACTTCAATTGATTAAATTTAAATTGATTAATTGAATCTAAATTGATTAAGTTAAATCTCAATTGAATCAAAGTATGAAAAGGTTGATTGGGTTAAATCTAGATTGGAGAAAGAGGTCTTGATAGGCATAATCTTAATATATATTGAATTGAGAATATAAAAAATTGTGCTTATAAAAAAAAAGTAAGATAATGACATAATTTGTTTTATGTACAATAGATTATTTGGCTTGCCTTTTCAAGGAGTTATAAGCTTAAAACATAGCATTTTTTTTTTCAATTTATATGGTGTTACTAAATTGCTATTAGTTTTAGTTATGTGATAATATTTTTTTTCCTTTTATTGTTATATGTGAATTTTTATTGCATTATAAATAAATAATGTCGATAGTGTTACGTGGTAATAAATTTAAAAAATAGATTTAAAATATTTTTATCCAAATTTGTGAAGAAGCTCAAGAATTCATTAAGATTTTTAGTGAATGAGAAGATACAAGATGGTTCCTTTATATAGACTAAATGAAGTTGAACTCATTAACCAACAAGTTGAGTTAGATAACTAACCTTATCTTTAACTAAAACCTTAACTAAATAACTGAAAGGAAGTGAATTGATCAACTACTATCACGTTTACGCTGGAGAAAAAGGGTCATGACTTCATATATCTTCATCAAAGGAGAAAAACCTCCATCACCCCTCTTCAAGCTGAGGAGTATGAATGATACTCCTAACTTGGATGTGAGATCATTAAAGCTGGAAATGTGATGCACTTTTGTGAAAATATATGCTATTTGATTAGTAGATTAAATTGGTAGCAATCTTAACATCCCCAATGCTATATTTTATTGAATGAAATGACAATCTAGCTCAACATATTTAGTTCTCTCGTAGAGAATTGGGTTTTTAGCTAGATTTACTACTAGTTGATTATCACTAAATAGTAACACTGAGGATTCAAGGTTTTGCAGTAACTCTTGCAAAAAGTAAAGAGTCCATTGTATTTCTACTACCACATAAGCTAATGCTCTATATTATGCTTCAATAGAAGACCTAGCCACTGTAGTTTGCATCTTAGACTTAGATGATATTAGTGAAGAACCAAGGAATATGCACATGCTAGTAACAAATCTTGTCAAAAGGCATGTTGCCCAATCTATGTCACTAAAAGCTTAGAGTTGTAAGTATGAATTGCTAGGGAAAAAAGAGTCCTTATGCTAGATTTTTCTTAATATGTCTCAAGATATGAAGAGCACACTTGAGATGGAACTTTGTAGGTTTGTCCAAATATTGACTTAAGATTTGAATTGCATAACACATCTCAGGCCTAATATTTTTCTAAGTATAGCAACCTACCAATCAATCTTTTACACATTGAAATATCAGTTAATGGTGTTGAGTCAATGAGTTGATTGCATTTAAATGGAACAAAATGGGTTGTTGTTGGTTTATAATCTAGGAACTTTTTGTCTTGCAATATGTCAATAGCATATTTTTTGTGACATAAGTGAATTCCTTTTTCTCAATCCCCAAAAAGAACTTGAAGGGACCTAAGTTCTTGATCTTAACTGTTTCAAAAAAGAATATCCTAATTTATGTAATATACATCATCTACAAAAATCAGTAAGGTAATAAATCATTATGATGAGGTTTAGTGAAAAAAGAGGGATCAAACTTAGCATGTATAAACCCTTGTTGGATGAGAGATCTGGTAAGCTTTTCATTCAATTGTCTACTGGTTTGTTTTAAGCCATAAAGTGATTTTTGAAGTTTACACACTTGATTCTTGTAATGAAGTCTAGGTGAGGGAATCATGTAAACTTCTTCAGATAGGTCTCCTTGCAATAATGCGTTGTTGATGTCCAACTACTCCAAGTATTGTTGCCTTGTTAAAGCAACAACTAATAAAATTCTTAGGGTTAACATTCTAGATATAGGAAAAAATGTCTCTATGTAATCAATTCTTTCTCTTTGTGTATAACCTTTGGCCACTAGCTTGGCCTTATACCTTTCTACACTGCCATCTAATTAGTATTTGATTTTAAGACCCACTTACATCCTATTTGTTGCTTTCTTGTAAGTAATTCTGTCAAAGTCCGAGTCTTGTTCATTGCAAGTGATTATAGCTCTTCATTCATGGCCTTTTGCCATTTGGGATCCTTCGCAATATAAATCAATTAAAAAAAATGAGAACACAAAATAGCTACCGAGGGAAGCCCACTGGGCTTAAATTCGAGCCTTCAAAATATTTCGTTAATCTTCAAAATATCTCAATCATGACCAATATATGTCACCTGACACTGATCTCCCCCCTTAATCGGATGCCATATATCCTAGCTCTAGTCCTAGTCAAAGTATTGGGCTTACAATTTCACAATATGTACCACATATATTCACATTATTCATCAACCATGATTTCTCATAAATCACTACCACAACATTTTTTATTATATCATATCATATTATAACACACAACATAGGTGCTTTGCCTAAAAATGAATCAGCTTGATTCTCATGTCAACATATAATTTCTCAAGTAAAGCAACTTCACGCCCATGAACAACCTTTCATGGTCATGAAACACTACTTCACAGGTAGATTCCCTATGAACCAAGTTGTGATCCAACCCGTGAATCAATACACATTCATGGCTGTGATCACCCCTTCATGGGTGTGAACCAAACCATAAACCCAATCGTGAAGCTGCTAGTGAATGAGTCTACTTCAACAACACAATTCGTTCACAATCGTGAATTTGGAAATTCTTCTAGAAAAATGGAGCATCACATTTCATATATCTCTCACATGCAATACTCACTATAGTTGACCAATGTCAGCCACCTTATCAATACTCCATGCATTTTAACCATTTATTACAATAATGTACTTTCTAGTTATTCATAATAACTAAAATAACTCATCAAACATCTCAATATGACCATATTAACATATTAGTTCCATAATGCATATCAATCCCATAATGTTGCATTTAACGACTCAATGACCATAAATATCATGCATTTGAAGAAAGGAACACAAAGACATGTCAAACAAAGCTTTGGATGTAGTTATGTACAAACCTTACACCTAATATGGAGATTAGCTAAAGCTTGAGCTCTTCAAGCTTTTCCTCTCCCTTGAGATGGACTTCCAACTCCTCTAGTAGATCCTAGCAAGTTGAAAAATGTCATCTTAGCCTCTAGAACTGAAACTAAAACCCAGAAACATAAAAATTGGGCTATTCTCTCAAAACTCAAAAGCTCCCTCTCTCACTCTTCTCTCTCACTTTACCCATAAGAAACTTAAGCTTCCAAGCTTCCATAATGGAGGAAGATAGAGTCTGAGGGAAGAAAAAGATGCAAATGACGTTTTAGGTTGATTAATAGGGAGTGGGGAGTGGATTTAAAGGAATGGTAGGAAGGAAAATATGGATGTCTCACCTGCCCATACTGCCCTGGCTTCACGAATGTGACTCATCTTTCATGGGCATGAACCTTTTCTTCATGGTCGTGAAGAACCCAAACACATTTTTTAACTAAAACCCAATATTCACAATTATGACACGCATCGTCATAGGCCCTTAAACATCTGATTTCAATAACACTTAACTCTCAAAACTTCCTTTAACCTCTAACTCTCACTAACTAAGAACATAACTTATAAGCCCTAATTACGGGCATTATATTTCTCTCCCCTTTAGGATATTTCATCCCCGAAATTACTTGTCATGACGTCTCAGAACAACTAAGGATATTATGCCTTAATCACTTTCTTGTTTTTCTAGGTTGCTTTTTCAATGGTATGGTTCTTCCATAAAACTTTCACAAATGGTATTCGTTTGTTCCAGAACTCCTTAACCTCTTGTGCTAAGATCACAACTAGTTCCTCTTCATAGGTCAAGTTCGGTCTTAACTCTATGCTCTCAACTGTGATGATGTGAGAAGGATATGACTGATACCTTCCCAACATGGATACATGGAAGTCATTGTGTATCCTACTCAACTCTAGCGGCAAAGCGAGTCTGTATGCAACTAGTCCAATCCTCTCTAGGATCTCATAAGGTCCAATGAACCTAGGGCTCAATTTTCCATTTTTCCTAAATTTGAGAACCTTTCATGGAGATACCATGAGAAAACCTTGTCTCCCACTAAGTACTCCACATCCTTTCTCTTGAGGCCCACATAGGATTTTTGTCTATAGAAAGCTGCTTTTAGTCGATCTCTAATGATTTTCACTTTCTCTATTGTTTCTTGTACTAGATATAGCCCCACTTGCTTTCTCTCACTAAGCTCGGTCCAACAAAATGGTGTCTAACATTTTTACCATAAAGTGCCTTATACGAAGCCATTTGGATACTGAACTGATAACTATTATCGTAGGCAAACTCTATCAATGGTAGATATCTATCCTAACTTCCCTCAAACTCAATCACACAACATCTCATCGTGTCTTCCAAGATCTGAATGACTCTCTATTACTAACCATCTATTTGAGGATGGAAAGTCATGCTGAAGTTGAGCTTGGTACCCAAAGCCCACTGTAGACTACCCCAAAATTGAGATGTGAACTCAGGATGTCGATCCGAAATGATGGAGACTAAAACTCCATAAAGACATACTATCTCATTCACGTATAACTCTGCCAACCAGTTCAAAAGATAGTCTCTCCGAATAGGTATAAAGTGAGCTGACTTCATTAACCTATCCACAATCACCCATACAACATCATACTTCTTTGATGTCAAAGGCCATCTAATCACAAAATCCATAGTGATTCTCTCCCATTTACATTCCAGAACTGTGATTGGTTGCAACAAACCTAAAGGTATCTGATGTTGAGCCTTTACCTGTTGATATGTAAGACAACTAGTCGGGAACTTTGTGATGCCTTTCTTCATCCTTGACCACCAATACACCCCTTTTAGGTTCTGATACATCTTGTTACTCCCTAGGTGCATTGCAAATCTCAACTTATGGGCTTCTCTCATAATCTTTTGTCTCAGACATTTGAAATACATAACTTACCCTGTTAATGTAAACTGCCATCTAGATCAACTGAAAAACCCAATCTCTCCCCCTTAGAGACCAAAATGACCAACTTCACTAGCTTGCCATTAAATTTCTATGCATCTCTAATCTCTTAACCTAAGGTAAGTTGAATGTGCAACTCTGCTAAAGTCTTCATACTAAGTACATCAGCCACTACATTGGCCTTTCCTAGATGATAAATTGATCACACAATCAAAATCATTTATCAACTTTAGCCATCTTATCTGTCACAAATTCAAATCTCAATGTGTAGGAAGATATTTCAAACTCTTGTGATCAGTATAGATGTAACACTTCTCTCTATAATGATGTCATATCTTCAATGCAAAGATGTTGGCCGTCAACTCTATATTGTGCATCGGGTAGTTCTTATCATAAGACTTTAACTATTTAAAGGCATAGGTGACAACTTTTCCTTCTTGAATTAACACATAACCCAATCCGTTGTGTGATGGGTTACTGTAAATAAAATATTCTTTGTCTAGAATCAATTGTGTCAATACTAGAGCTTTTATCAAAAAACTCTTAAGCTGATCAAAACTGTTCTGGCACTTATCCATCCAGTCGAACTTGATATGTTTTCGCAATAACCTAGTCAATAGAGAAGCTATCATAGAAAACCCCTTAATGAACCTTATATAGTATCCTGTTAAGCTGTGAAAACTCCTAATTTCGATCACATTTTACAGGGCTTTCCAATCCAAAATCACCTCGACCTTTCTTGGATCCACTTTAATCCCGTTGGCCGATATCACATTCCCAAGAAAAATAGCATCATCTAGCCAAAACTCACACTTTGAGATATTAGCATATAGCTTTTGCTCCCTAAAAGACTGCAAATTTATCCTCAAATGCTGCTCATGTTCATTTTTACTTCTTGAATACACCAAATTGTCGTCTATAAACACCATAACAAACTAATCTAGAAATGGTATGAAGACCAGTTAATCAGATTCATAAAATCCACTGGATAGTTGGTCAATCCAAAGGGCATAACCAAGAACTCTTAATGACCATACTTGGTTCTAAAAGCTATCTTATCTATATTGCTCGCCTTGATTCTTAAGTGATGGTACCCCGATCTTAAATTAATCTTAGAGAACACCCAGCACCCTTTAATTAATCAAAGATGTTTCCCAGATATTGAGCCAAGAAGGGGGGTTGAATTGGATATTAATAATTTTAACTTTTAGGTGCAAAAATAAAAAATTAAGTTTAGTAGGGATAGAGAAATTTGACCCAAGGATTTTTATAGAGGTTTGGGTGTTAACAAATCCTACTCCTCTCCCCAATCGTAATTGGGAGTTTCACTAACACACTAAGTGTTACAATGGAGTTTTGCAAGCTCACTCCCAACTATGGTGTCTCAAACAATGGATCAAACCTAACCCAAAAAATCCCTTGTGTTTTAATGGCTCACACAAATAACCAATTCCTTATGTTTTTGAAGGCTCACACAAATAACCTTTACCTTATGTTTTAAAGGCTCACACAACTAACCCTTACAAGTGTTCTACTCTTAATCACAAGATACCCAATAACTCACTTGAGTAGATGATTATAGAAAGAAGCACTTACAAATCTTTAATGCTCAGAAAATAATGAGCAAAAAGATTTTCACAGAGAATAAATATTTATTTTGAAAGTATTAAATGCACAAATGGCTTACAACAAGATTTTGATTCGAAATATTAGCTATTCTCTTGTTCTGGATTCATAAATGACTTGCATTTATACTTCCATGGTGAATTCTAGCCATTTGATTGCATTTAATGTGAAAATAGTCATTGCACCAACCCTAATAATCGCGCCTAACATGTTTCTCTTTCATGTTTCACGAGTGTGACTGTTCTTCCTAGTCGTGACTGTTCTTCCAAGCCGTGACTTAAGTAGTGACCTTGATCGTGAAGCATTCTAGAAGGTTATGAAGTATTTGTTCACAGGCATGACAACCTTCCAAGCCATGGTCCAAGTGGTGACTCTGGCAGTGAGGCTCTCTGGAAGAATTTTCCATGTCTTTTCATGGGCGTGACTTTATTTCACGGGCGTGACTGATATGATCATTCACAGTTGCTTTCTTCCTTCATGGTCGTGAACTTTAAATGTTAGTTTGTTGGCACTAGGCATAATCACGGGCGTGACACATAGGGTCACGAGCATGGACATGCTACTTCTTCAATTTTAGCTTTTGAAGTTTAATCTTCCACTCTCCATTCTTGGTAACATATATCATACCCTGTTCAATAGACTTAGAAAACAAGTATGTTAAATACAATATTGCTATTTTATTTGTTATCATCAAAATGATGGAAATACCCCTCAAGGTTCAACAAAAGAGATCATCAATCCATGGTAGTGAAAAATTGTTCTTAATTGTCACCCTACTCAACTGCCTGTAGTCTATGCATAACCTTATATACCCATGTTTCTTTTTGACAAACAACACTGGTGCACCCCATAGAGATACACTAAGTCTAATGAAGCCCTTATCCAATAATTCCTTTAATTGCACTTTTAACTCTTTCATCTCTGATAGAGCTACATGATATGGTGCCATTGATATAGGATCTATACCAGAGTAAGCTCAATTGAGAACTCTATCTCTCTTTCCAGAGGTAGCCTTGGTAACTCATCTAGAAACATGTCTAGGAATTCCATTACTGTCAAAACATCCCTAAGGTATGGGCTTCCCCTCCTAGTGTCAACCACATCAGCCAAGTAGGCCTCACACCCTTTCTTGATCATCTTTTATGCTTTCTTCATGAAGATGATCCTCGTTTGCTATAAGGATCTCTCACCCTAAACAACCATTATTTCATCTTTTGACATTCTCAATTCAACCGTCTTCATTCTACAGTCCACTATTGCACCCTATTGGCAATTCAATCAAATCTACCATGAACTTTTTCCTTTGAACCCCAACAACACAATTCTTATACACTCGGTTCACCACAATGCTATGCTCCAAAGGGCTAGTCACCTTTATCTCATAATCTAGTCTTTATGCTAACATGTTATACCGTTCAGCTATGTGGGGACATATATAAGAATGCGTAAAGCCCAGATCTATCAAAACAATTAAAATTTAGTCAAAGAGAAGAAATGTACCAACAACCATGTCTGATGCACTCAAATACTCTATAGCCTTTATAGCATAGGCCTTTGCTGGTGTTCTGCTAGCTCATAACTTATTCACTAACTCAGATACGGCCTGTCTAGGTCCATTATTGCTCGAACTGGCCTATCCCCATCCCTAGGTTTGTGTCAGAACCAAACTCTAAGTTTAAGTGGGAGCCTCAACCATCTATAAAGGACAATCTCTCTTATAGTGGTCTCGAGACCCATACCTGTAGCAAGACCCTGTATGTCCCTAGCACTCTGCTCTATGGATCCTTTCACACATTGTACACTTGGGTATTGCCTTTCTCTATGTGTGAGTCTGACTACTAACAACTGTAGAAACAACTTCTGATGATGGTGCCTATTTGGTATAACCCTGATTGACCCCACATGACTATACGACACTGTAAGCTGACCCTTTAAAGTATCTCGTGGATGAATCCTTTACTCTTTTGAGCTTTATCCTCTTCTCTATCATAATAGAAGAAGATACCAACCTTGAGAAGTCCTCATACTATTGTGAGATCACATGGAACCCAATCTCATCTCTCAGATCGTCCTCAAACCGGTGACATTTGTTTGCCTCATCCTCAATGATATCGATCGCTTACTTGCTTAACTAGGTAAACTTTTTCTCATAAATGGTCACTGTTAGGTAAACTCTTTCTGATTTCTTCTCATCTATATAAGCCCTTGGCACATATTATTTCTTACACTCAGCTGTAAAGAAATCCAACGCAATTGGCTCTAAAATTTGTGGCTTCTGCATAATCGACTTCCACCAATCGTAACCATGCTCCTAGAGAAGTGAAATAAAAAATCTAGCCCTGTGCTCCTCAACACAATCTAGCCCCTCGAATACCCTCTTGGTCTTCTTTAACTAGAATTTAGCAACTGTCGGATCATCCTCAATATTGCTCGTAAAGTCTGTTACTCCATACTTCTTCAACTGGTCAATCTGAACCATATACTTTGGTGGCAACTGAGGTGGTAGAGGTGGCAGTGGTGTGGAGGAGGAGATGGTGGTAGTATAGCCTATATCAACTGCTATAGTAGAGCAACAAGATTCTGCATCAGAAGATCCTGAGCCTAATTTATCTGACCAGTCATTGGATGCTATAAATGAGGTGCATCAGTTGACCTTGCACACTAGCTTGGCTCAACTGATTGTGAGCCTCTATATATAGATGACTATTACTTTTAGTTGCATCATACGGTTCAATCTCTATACTCGCCCTTTAACCTACACATCAATAGAGAATAGCCCACATCAAAGTCAAATAGGATAACACTTGAACACGTGATACACCTATCCCACTTAGGTTTAGAATTGCCTAAACCTAGGCTCTGATACCACTAAATGTAACACCATTCGATATAATTAAGAATTATCCCAATTATACCAAAAGATGATATGATGCATATGAGTTAAAAATATCATAATTTAAAACTTTCATGCACCATGGCCACAATGACTTAAATAAAATAAAAACATCATTAAAAGCTTCATAAAATAAAATTAAATACATAAATCCAACAGATAGCACTAGCCCAAAGTTTATACAAAAAGAGTAGTTATAACACTACAAGTCTCTGAATTACAGCATGTAAAACTATAACTACTCAACCCACAAAACAATCAAAAAGTACAATTGTGTATCTAAGGCTCTGATCACTAAGTGTCCTCCTCTCTCGATCCTTCCCTAAGCTCCAAACCTGTCCATGGGAAGCCTATATGCTAAGCAACTTGTACCTAGTGGTACATTACAATATGAAAAGCACACATACATGACATATATATAATATATATGATATACTCACTGAGCTGCTATAATGACTTACCTCGAAGTCCGGATATGCACTAGCTCGCACACTATATGACATACCATAAAGATCTCATATATATAAAATGTTCACATTGAACATGGTATATCAAATAACCAACCATGATCATACAAGTGTACACCGCACTTATAAGTATTTACTTACCAATTCGCTGCCCGCAATACTTATAACTAGACTAAAATAGATATGGGTACTCTACGACTCTTACTAGAGCCCTCAGGACACCTGCCTGAGCTTTTTAGAACATATGTTTGAGGAAAACAAGAGCACAAAATAGTTACAAGGGAATCCCACCTGGCTAGGCCTTAAGCCTTCAAAACATCTCGTATATATAACTTAACCGATGAAGCTCTCATTGCTTACCCCTGGGCCTTCAATGAATCTCAATATAAATCAACTGAAGAAAAATGAGAGCACATAACAGCTACCAAAGGAGCTCACCTGGCTTAACCCCGAGCCTTCAAATCATCTTGGTAATCTTTAAAATATCTCAATTGTGACCAATATATGTCATTCGATACCAATCTCCCATCTTAATAGCATGCCATTTATCCTAGCTCCAATCCTTGTTGAGTATTAGGCTTACAATTTCATAACACATACCACATATATTTTGTAATGTTCATCAACTATGATATCTCATAAATCACTACCACATGTATTATCATACCATGTTATAACATACAACAGAGGTACTCCTCCTCAAAATGAATCAGTCTTGATTCTCATGTCAACATACAACGTTATATCTGTAAATTTAGGCCCGAGTCGCGTTTGTCATTAAATTGATGCATCGGTTTGACTGGAGTCTAAATTAGGATTTCAATCAAAAAATAATTAAAATAATGGAAAATAATTATGGAAGATATTTAATAAAGTGTTTAAGATATTTAAAAATGTTAAATTACGGTAAGGGACTAAATCACAAATTTTAAAAAGTTTAGGGGTCAATTTACAATTTACTAAAAATTAGAGGATTAAGGGGGATAATTACCAATTAAATGCATGATAGGGACATTAAATACATATGGTGATTGGCTTAACCAAGTGGCAACCCTTAATTGGCCATATTACATGCATGAATGAGGCATTTAATTCGTATGGCTTAGGTGTCCCATTAGTAATTATTTTATCACTTTGCTCTTAATTACCGCTCCTTCTACCTTATCATTCTTAATCAAGAATTTTCCCATCATTAAATGGTCTTCCACGTCCCTTTTGAATCATCATACATCAAAGTAAAATGAACAAATTAATATGACAATAATGAAAACATCTAGAATATGCTTAGGTGTCCCATTATTAATCAATTTTGTCTTTATGCTCTATATTGCCTCTCTTCTTCCTTATCACCTAAACATCTAGAAGACTCTTACCCTCTCCTCAAACCAGCCCATGTTTTCCTTTGATCATTCATGGTCAAAGCTTGATGCTAGGAAGAGAAAGTAATAAGAGAGAAAAAGTAAGGGAAAAAGCCATTTTCAAGCATAAAAGAGCTTAAGAAAGCTTGAGAGAGAGAAAAAAAGAGAGAGGTTAAGGTTTATGGAGTTTCAATGAAGTAAGGTTTTAATTATCTCTTTTATATTTTAGGAACTCAAATTGACAAGGAGCTAGCTCAAAGGAGCAAAGGAAAAGAGAAAGAAAAGTAAAGATTAAAGGTTTGTGCATAACTTAAGGCAATAGCCTATGATTTATATTTGAGTTGCATGATTTGAATATTTGACATGTTAATAATTATAAATTAATATTATTTTTTAATAGAAATCTTGGGCATGCATGTTTGCTAGACCTAGGATTAATTTTGGTAAAAATTGAAGGTGGAAATTATGTGTGTTCTTCGCTGGAATTGATTAGCAGTAAGTATTTAAACTGTTATAACTTGAGTTCTGGAGTTCAGATTTGTGTATACTTTATTTGGTTTCAAAGATAAGACATAGGGCTATAACGTTTCTTTAGACCATAATATCTGAATATGTATGTAATTGTCCAGAAAAATTCATAAACTTCAAACATATAATTTATCTAGAAAATTATGGGCAGAATTGTTAGTGACCAATTAATGTTCATTTTATCATATCTTTTGATACAAAACTCAGAATTAAGTGATTCAAGTTACATATTAAAGTTAATATCCAGAATTAAAATTGTTAAGCAGACCTTGTAACTAAATTCAAATTTTAACAGGACCAAATTTAAGGTCTAAGATAGAGAACATAATCTGTCAGTGACAAGGCAGCATATGAGTTGAGGAATTTAAGGAGTAAAATGATGTGAACCTTGTTATATTATGCAAATATTATTTTAATTGAGAGATTTTGTGATTATTTGAGTCTTTAAATTCATGAAAAGTGTGAATTTAATTGCTATGGATTTTAATGAGATTGTGTAAGCCCTAGAACACCTAACTAGAACTAGACTTGGGATAGTTTGGCATGCCAAGCAGGGGGGAGTATTATTAAATCTATTAATGGTATGATTAACGATGCTAGGTATGGCACTACTATCGACGCCGGGTATGACACTATTATGAGGCCAGTAATGGCACTATTATGAAGCCGGTAATGACACTTATATGCACAAATCATATTGCCCTAGTGGCACTCCTACGTGCCTGGATGGCAACTATTTTATCCTAGTAAGAGGTTCATAAGTGTTATGGGAAATAAAAGGTTATGGATAATAATGATTTGATAAAGTAAAATAAATATGAGATATAAAAGAATAAAATTTATGAAATGTATGTTTGCATGAAAAGATGATTAGGTGTTATGGGCAATAAAAGGCTATGGATAATAATGATTTGATAAAGTAAAATAAATATGAGATATAAAAGAATAAAATTTATGAAATGTATGTTTGCATGAAAAGATGATTGGGTGTTGTGGGCATAAAAAGGTTAAGGAAACTAAAAAGAATAATGATTTGTAACATGGTTAATTATGATGTGTTATATAATGATGTTTTAATAAAGTAAACAAGTATGAGATAAAAGAATATATTTCATGTTTATAATGGTAGAATACCATGATATGTATATTTGCATGAGAAGATGATTGAACATGAGTTGATATATGACAATGCATGTTGCATAAAATAGTTTATTGCCTTATTTATATGCACCACTAAACTTAAAGCTTAGCGTAGGAGTTTCTCTCACGCAGGTATAGAAAAGAATAAGTAGACAATAGTTGAAAAAGGTAGCAATGGCCTGATCTAGTAGAGCAACCTGTTTCAAACTATGGGTCACACATCTTTTGTATATTTTGGGTTGAGCTTTATTTTATAATGGTTGTATAATAACAAAACATTTTGTAAATAATACTTTATAAAATGTATTGTGTTTTCTTACTTTGATTTCTTTTACACTACAAAGTAAATAAATAGTAAATAATAAAAAAAATATACGAGTGATTTTCATTTATATATAATTTAAAAATAATATTTCAACCGATGAAGTCAGCGTAGCACTCCCTCATCCGGGCATGTGTGGCAAGGGTATGGGCTTATTACAGTTTTTGGTATCAAAGCCTGGTTTGGGCAGTTTTAAGATTTTAAAATGGTTTTGAAAAATAATTATGACATATGTGTACCCACAATTAAGTGTTAAAGTTGCTGCTTTCTGATTGGGGCCGTTACTTTATGATATAGGTAGAGTATGGCTTCAGGTTCATGACATATTATGGCTGAATGGGATGGAAGTAATGAGCTTACTAAAATAAAGGCTTCATCGCGACCCAGTTGTCGTCAAGCTACTGTATCTAGATTCGGTGCTGGATCATCACATGGGCAGTCTATTGCTGGCACAGGACAAACAAAGCTTATGAGGAACATGATAGATTTGATACAAAGAGCATCATAACTAGCCTCAGCTAGGTTACAGTTTGAGAGACTGAGGAAGTTAGGGGCCTCCGACTTCTACGGTAAATGGGAAGATGACCCTTCCATGACAGAGTTTTGGTTAGAATGGGCAGAGAGAGTATTTGATCAGCTACATTGCATAGATGAGCAGAGATATTAATATGCAGTATCTTTATTGCAAGACCATGCATATGATTGGTGGCAGTCGGAGTCACAAAGTTCAAAGGCACCTAATCCCATGACTTGGGAATTATTTTTAGAGAAGTTCATAAAGCAATACATTCCCCTTATTTATACGGATGATAAGAAAAAGAAATTTTTGACTTTAAAATAGAGGAACATGCCGGTGTCAGAATATGAAAGAGAATTCACACATCTTTGCAAATATGCTGGCGGCATTGTATCCACGGAAATTGGTAAATGTCGACGATTGAAGATGGATTGAGAGACCTAATCAAGCTGTAGGTCTCAGCCCTATGCCTGATGAGTTTTCCTAGTTTGCTAGCATCTCCTAGAATAGTTGAAAGAGTTCTAGTAACACAACAGCCAGCATAGGTTTAAGAGGCTTATATCACAGCCGAGTGGGGGACCATCAACTGGCAAAAGGGTCAGATCTTTCAATGGACGATTTCAAGCTAGGGGTTCCAGTAGACCTCTTTTTTACAAATGGAGATAACTCATGAGATCTGTCTCTTCAGCAGCTAGTGCACCTACACAGACACCACATAGATCTCTACCTCTACTAGAATGTCAGCATTATGGTCATTCTCATCCAGGAGAGTGTTGGTGGATGATAGGAGCATGCTTGAGATGTGGCTCCAAAGATCATATGAAAAGAGATTGTCATTTATTACAGTATTGCAGAGGTTTGAAAAGCACTGAGCTGATACAGATGCAAGCTTCTAGGAAAGGCAGAGGTCGAGGTCGAGGGCAAGGCAGAAGAGGCCGATAAAGGCCCAGTCAATTTAGATAAGAGACAGTTGAGAGGCTAAAAGGTAGTGGAGCTGCCCTAACCAGGGCATATGCTATGCGAGGTTTAGAGGAGCAGGATGCACCTGATGTCATAATTGGTAAATTCCTTCTCTTTGGCTTTGTTATACATGCATTGATAGATCTGGGGTTGACACATTCATACATATGCACACCACCACAGGGTCGATAGGGTTTAAAACTACAGGCTCTAGAATTGAGATTCTTATGACTAACCCATTAGGGTATAGTGTGAGGGTTAGCAAGGTGTTTAGGGGTTGCCCTATTAAAATTCAAGGTAGGCAATTCCCAACAGACTTGATAAAGTTACCATTCCATGATTTCTATGTGATCTTGGGAATGGATTGGTTGGCTCGTTATGGAGTGGTAGTTGATTATGGGAGGAGACAAATGGTCATCAAAATTCCAGAACAAAATGAGATAGTAGTGATGGGTGAGAATAGAAAATATCCAGATAATGTGATATTAGTGTTTAAAGCTCCAAAACTCGTTAGTAAGGGATGCGAAGCATACTTAGCATATGTGATTGATATGGAAAAAGCAAGTCCAAATTGGATGGATATACCTACTGTTAGTGAGTTTCTTGATGTGTTTCCAGAGGAGTTTTCAGGGTTATCACCAAATAGAGAAATCGAGTTTGCTATTGATTTGGTACCCGACACCACTCTTATCCATTACACCATATAGGATGGCACTAGCAAAGTTGAAAGAGCTAAAAATACAGTTGCAAGAATTGTTAGATAAGGGATTTATATGACCTAGTGTATCACCATGGGGTGCTCCAGTATTATTTGTAAATAAGAAAGATGGTACACTTCGTCTCTGCATCGATTACATGCAGCTTAATAAGGTGACTATCAAGAATAAATACCCGCTACTTAGAATTGATGATTTATTTGATCAGTGGAAAGGTGCAACCATATTTTCAAAGATAGATCTTAGATCAGGGTATCATCAACTGAAGATAAAAGAGTCAGATTTACCTAAGACGACATTCAGAACTCGTTATGGTCATTATGAGTTATTGGTTAAGCCCTTTGGATTGACGAATGCACAGTGTTCAAGTCATATCTTGATCAATTTATAGTGGTGTTTATTGATGACATTCTTTTCTACTTTAGAGACTGAGTAGAACATGATCAACATCTCAGAATAGTGATGCCAACACTAAGAGAGAATCAGTTGTATTCAAAGCTATCTAAGTGCGAGTTTTGGCTTAAAGCACTCAGTTTTCTGGTCATGTAGTTTTAGAGAAGGTATTCAGGTTGACCCTAGTAAAATTGAGGCTATTCTTAATTGGAAACCACCTCGAAATGTGATAGAAATAAGAAGTTTCCTTGGATTAGCTAGATATTATAGGAGGTTCGTGAAGGGATTTTCATCCTTAGCGACTCCGTTGACACGATTGCTATGAAAAGAGGTTCTTTTTGAGTGGAAAAATAGATGTCATGTAAGCTTTGATCGATTAAAGGCAATGTTGACTGAAAGCATTAGTGTTGACTCAGCCTATACCTAGAAAAGACTTTGTTGTGTACAATGATGCTAATCATAATGGTTTGGGTTGTGTTCTTATGCAAGAAGGAAAGGTGATTGCTTACGCCCCAAGACAACTTAAACGTCACGAGCTTAATTACCTGACACATGAGTTGGAGTTAGCTGTTATTGTTTTTGCTTTTAAGATCTAGAGACATTATCTATATGGGGAAAAATGTGATATATATACAGATCACAAAAGTCTTAAGTACCTTCCCTCATAGAAAGAGTTGAATATGAGACAATGAAGATGGTTGAAGTTGATTAAAGATTATGGCTGTGTGATCGATTACCAGTCAGGAAAAGAAAATGTGGTTACAGATGCACTAAGCATGAAGATGTTAGCTGAGATGTGAGTACAATATACTTTGATGTTGAGAATTAAAGATGCTCAAAAGCAAGATGAGAAGTTAGTAAGGATAATTGAGGCAGTAAAAAAAGGGAGACAAGCCTGAGTTTTCATTGAAGGAAGATGGCACAATATACTTTAAGAATATATTTGTGTTCCTAATATAAAAGAGCTGACGTTTGATATCTTAAAAGAAGCACATGGAACAGAATATACCATCCATCCAGGAGGGAACAAGATGTATTAAGACTTGAAAACTCAATACTGGTGGCTAGGAATGAAGAAAGATATCACCGAGTATGTTGCTAAGTATTTAACTTGTCAACAAGTGAAAGTGGAACACCAGTTACCCATGGGATTGTTGCAACCAATACCGATTCCAAAGTGGAAATGGGAAAGAATCACGATGGATTTTCTGTCTGGCTTACAGGTGACTCAGAGAAAGCATGATGCAGTATGGGTGATAGTGGATCGATTGACAAAGTCGGCACATTTCTTACCGGTCATAATGGATTACTCATTGAAGAAGCTAGTCAAAATTTATGTAAATGAGATAGTGAGGTTGCATGGAGTGCCAATGTCCATCATATCTGATAGAGATCTCAGATTTACTTCACAATTATGGAAGAGTCTACAGCAAGCTGTGTGAACTCGACTTAGTTTTAGCATGGCCTTTCATCCATAACCGGATGCACAATCAGAGCAGGTAATCTAGTTATTAGAAGACATGATGAGAAGTTATGTGCTTGAGTTTGAAGGAAGTTGGGATCTACATCTACCTCTTATGGAGTTCGCCTACAACAATAGTTATCAGACAAGCATAGTTATCAAACCGATGCATCAATTTAACAATAGTTATATGACTTGTCAAGAGGAACCCATGGCTATATTAGCACGTGAAGAGAAGATTCTTCAGAATAAAAGAATTCCTCTAGTTAAAGTGTTATGGCAGAATCATTCTACAGAAGAAGCCACATAGGAGAGTGAAAAATTCATGAAGGGGCAATATCCCCAGTTGTTCATAGAATTAATAGGTAAATTTCGAGGACGAAATTTCTTTTAAGGGGAAGAGAATGTTATATCCACAAATTTAGGCCCAAGTCTCGTGTGTCGTTAAATTGATGCATCGGTTTCACCAGAGTCTGAATTAGAATTTTGACCAAAAAATAATTATATTAATGGAAAATAATTATGAAAGATATTCAATGAAGTTTTTAAGATATTTAAAAATGTTAAATTATGGTTAGGGACTAAATTGTAAATTTTGAAAAGTTTAGGGGTCAATTTGTAATTTATCAAAATTTGGAGGATTAAGGGCGATAATTACCAATTAAATGCATGATTGGGAAATTAAATACATATGGTGGTTGGCTTAACCAAGTGTTAATTGGCCATATTACATGCATGAATGAGACATTTAATTCATATGGCTTAGGTGTCCCATTAGTAATTGATTTTGTCACTTTGCTCTTAATTACCTCTCCTTCTACCTTCTTGAATCATCATACATCAAAGCAAAATGAACACATTAATTAGACATTATTGAAAACATATAGAATATGCTTAGGTGTCAAATTATTAATCAATTTTGTCTTTATGCTCTTAATTGTCTCTCTTCTTCCTTATCACTTAAACATCTAGAAGACTCTTATCCTCTCCTCAAACCAGCTCATGTTTTCCCTTGATCATCCATGGCCAAAGCTTGATACTATGAAGAGAAAGTAAGAAGAGAGAAAAAAGTAAGGGAAGAAGCCATTTTCAAGCATAAAAAAGCTTAAGGAAGCTTGAGAGAGCAAAAAAAAAACAAAAGAGATAGAGGTTAAGGTTTATGGAGTTTCAATGAAGTAAGGTTTTAATTATCTCTTTTATGTTTTAGGAACTCAAATTGACAAGGAGCTAGCTCAAAGAAGCAAAGGAAAAGAGAAAGAGAAGTAAAGAGAAAGAAAAAAGAAAAGTAGAGGTTTGTGCATAACTTAAGGCAATAGCCTATAATTTATATTTGAGTTGCATGATTTGAATATTTGGCATGTTAATAATTCTAAATTAATATTCTTTGTAATAAAAATCTTAGGGATGTATGTTTGCTAGATTTAGGATTAATTTTGGTAAAAATTGAAGGTGGTAATTATGTGTGTTCTTTGCTGGAATTGATTAACAGTAAGTACTTAAACTGTTATAACTTGAGTTATGGAGTTTAGATTTTTGTGTTTTTTGTTTGTTTTGAAAAATAAGACATAGGGCTATAACTTTTCTTTAGACCTTTTCTTTAGACCATAACATCTGAATATGTCTTTAATTGTCCAGAAAAATGCATAAAGTTCGAACTTAGAATCTGTCCAAAAAATTCTGAGCAGAATTGTTAGTTACCAGTTAATGTTCATTTTATCATATATTTTGATATAAAACTCAGAATTAAGTGATTAAAGTTGAATATTAAATTTAAGATCCAGACCTAAAATTGTTAAGAAGACCTTGTAACTAAATTCAGATTTTAATAGGACCAAAATTAAGGTCTAAAATAGAAAACGGAATCTGCCAGTGACAGGACAGTATATGAGTTGAGGAATTTAAGGAGTAAAATGATGTGAACCTTGTTATATTATGCAAATATTATTTTAATTAAGATATTATGTGATTATTTGAGTCTTTAAATGCGTGAAAAGTGTTAATTTAATTGCTATGGATTTTAATGAGATTGTGTAAGCCATAGAACACCTAATTAGAACTAGACTTGGGATAGTTTGGCATGCCAAGCAGGGGGAGTATGATTAAATCTATTAATGGTATGATTAACGACGCTGGGTGTGGCACTATTATTGATGATAGGTATGGTACTACTATCGACGTCAGGTATGGAACTAGTATCGATGTCGGATATGATACAATTATGAGGCTAGTAATGACACTATTATGTATCTGGTAATGACACTTATATGTGCAAATCATATTGCTCAGGTGGCACTCCTAAGTGCCTGGATGGCAACTCCATTATCCTTGTTAGGGGTTCATAAGTGCTATGGGCAATAAAAGGTTATGGATAATAATGATTTGATAAAGGAAAATAAATATGAGGTATAAAAGAATAAAATTTATGAAATGTATGTTTGCATGAAAAGATGATTGGGTGTTATGGGCAATAAAAGGCTATGGATAATAATGATTTGATAAAGTAAAATAAATATGAGATATAAAAGAATAAAATTTATGAAATGTATGTTTGCATGAAAAGATGATTGGGTGTTATGGGCAATAAAAGGCTATGGATAATAATGATTTGATAAAGTAAAATAAATATGAGATATAAAAGAATAAAATTTATGAAATGTATGTTTGCATGAAAAGATGATTGGGTGTTGTGGGATGGTTAAGGAAACTAAAAAGAATAATGACTTGTAACATGGTTAATTATGATGTGTTATATAATGATGTTTTAATAAAGTAAACAAGTATGAGATAAAAGAATATATTTCATGTTTATAATGGTAGAATACCATGATATGTATATTTGCATGAGAAGATGATTGAACATGAGTTGATATATGACAATGCATGTTGCATAAAATATTTTATTGCCTTACTTATATGCACCACTAAGCTTAGAGCTTAGCGTGGGAGTTTCTCTTGCACAAGTATAGCAAAGAATAAGTAGACAATAGTTGACAAAGATAGTAGTGGCCTGATCTAGTAGAGCAACCTGTTTCAAACTGTGGGTCACACATCTTTTGTATATTTTGGGTTGAGCTTTATTTTATAATGGTTGTACTTTATAAAATGTATTGTGTTTTCTTACTTTGATTTATTTTACACTACAAAGTAAATAAATAGTAAATAATAAAAAAATATATGAGTGATTTTCATTTATACATAATTTAAAAATAATATTTCAACTGATGAAGTCAACGTAGCACTCCCTCATTTTGGCATGCGTGGTAGGGGTAAGGGAGTGTTACATACAATTTCTCAAGTAAAGCAGCTTCATGCCTGTGAACAACCTTTCACAACTATGAAGAACTACTTTACTGGTAGTTTTCCTATGAACTAAGCTGTGATTCAACCCGTGAATTAGTACACGTTCACGATCGTGATCATCCTTTCACTGGCTTGAACCAAACCGCGAATGTCTACTTTAGCAACACATTTCATTTTCACGACATTCACGCCCGTGAACCCTCCTTTCATGGCTACAAAAATTGAAATTCTTCTAGAGAAATAGAGCATCACATTTCATACCTCTCTCACATGCAATACTCACTACGGTTGACCAATGACAGCTACCCTATCAACACTCCAACATGCATTTTAACTATTTATTACAATTATGTATTTTCTAATTATCCACATTAACCAAAATAACTCATCAAACATCTCAATATGACCATGTTAATATATTAGTTCCATTATGCATATCAATCCCATAATATGGAATTTAACCCCCAAATAACCATAAACATCATGCATCTAAAGCAAGGAACACAGAGACATGTCAAACAAAGCTTTGGAAGTGGTTATGTACAAACCTTAATAGGATGGAGATTAGCTAAACCTTGAGCTCTTCAAGCTTGTCCTCTCCCTTGAGATGGACTTCTAGCTCATCTACCAAATTCTAACAAGATGAAAAATGTCCTCTTAGCCTCCATAACTGGAACCAAAACCTAGAAACATAAAAATCGGGCTCTTCTTTCAAAACTCACAAGCTCTCTCTCACTCTTCTCTCTCACTTTACCCTTAAGAAATTTGATATTATAAGCTTCCACAATGGAGGAAGATGGAGTCTAGAAGAAGAAGAAGATGCAAATGGCATGTTAGGTTGGTTAATAGGGAATGGAGAACGAATTTAATGAAATGGAAGGAAGGAAAATGAGGCTGCCTCACCTGCCCATACTGCCCTGGCTTCACGACCATGACTCATCTTTCACCTTAACGGTCTTGAAAAAAATCTTCACAGTCATAAAAAACCCTAACACATCTGCCAACTAAAACCTGATATTCACGACTGTGACACCCATCATCACGAGCTTGAAACATCTTATTTCAACAACTCTCAACTCCCAAAACTTCACTTAACCCTCAACTCTCACTGACCAAGAATATAACTTATAGTCCCTAATTACAGGCGTTACAAGCATACCTTAAAAATATACACTTTGTGGCTCAAGGACAAAACTTAGTTATATTTTGTGTCAAAATAGATGCATAGCATAAGCAATCAAAAAGTCTAAGGTTGCTAAAATATGGTTCCTTGTTATATAAAATAGTATAAGGAGACTTATCTTGTAATAATGGTGTTGGTATTTTATTGATCAAATTAATGGCATGCATTAAAGCAAAACTCTAAAATTCTTGAGATAAATTACTTAGAAATAAAAAAGACCTTATGACATATAATATATGCTGATGTTTCCTCTCAGTTATCCCATTTT
This sequence comes from Triadica sebifera, assembly GCA_023653625.1. NCBI lineage: Eukaryota > Viridiplantae > Streptophyta > Magnoliopsida > Malpighiales > Euphorbiaceae > Triadica > Triadica sebifera. The sequence continues at coordinate 7,533,846 of CM042898.1, read as the reverse complement.
ACATAGGGATAACTACACAACTCAATTGATGCTAAATGCCTCTATTTTTATAGAAACTTGGCCAATTAAACTTATGGCCATTATCTATTCTTATTATTTTAATGCTCATGTCCAACTGCACTTTCACCATTACACAAAACTTTGCTAAATATTTTCTTACTTATGATTTGGACTTTAACAAGTAAACCTAAGTATGCCTTGAAAAATCATCAACAATAGTAAGGAAAAATATGTATCCTTCAATAGAGTACGCTGCGGGCCCCAATATAAATATGTACTAATTCAAAACATCTACTGGAACTAGAACTAATAGTAAAAAAAACTAAGTTTATTTTTCTTAGCGAGGTCACAAACATCACACACTAATGAATTATCTGTAGAAATCTTTTGTTACATTTGATTCAAACTCTTAACCTATGATTTGAAGGATGACCTAATTTGAAATGCAATTTTTCATAATTGTTAATTGAACTAGAATTAATATTAGCCTTAAAGGTATCTTTAGAATTAGGAATGCTTAAAGTTGTATAAATGTATAAGCCACCTTATAACTCAGTTGTACTAATCATCATCTTATTATACATATCATGTATTGCACACAAATCATAATACAACAAACATTTGTAGCAATGATTTTGCTTATAGAAATTAGATTGCCAATGAAAACATGTGCAAATAACATAATATATAACTTGATTGCAGGATTTAACTCAACTTGCCCAACATGTGTTATTACAATTTATTATCATTAGGCAAGGTAATAGCATATTGTGACATTAGTTTTGTATTTATTAATAGTTGTTTATTGCAAACTTTATGATATGAGGCATTAGTGTCAAGAATCCACTATGTTTTAATAAAGTTAGAGGATGTAGTATAACATTTACCACTATATTGTTCTATATTCTTCTGGCAATATGAATTTGTTGTTCTGGTCACCATGTGTCACACCCTTTCATCTAATCAAGATTAACCTAACTAAATTAGCAAATGCCACATGCCTAATGCAAAAACCTATGAAAATTAAAACTTTTCTTTCTTTTGAAAACTCATTTTCCATGTAAACTCATTTTCATATAAAACCTGTTAAATAAACATCTATGAAGGAATATCCTTGATCCAAAAGAACATATCATCATATTTATACAAAATATCATTTTGGAACTCCATAGGTTTGATGTTTACAAAAATACATGCCTTTAAAACCAAAATACATATTTTTATAAAATATAGACATGTATGAAAGCAAATAAAGCCCATTCCAATGTCATGTACAAAATGAAAAATATGACAAACGTATTACCGACCTTTATTGGATCTGCTCTGATGTCTCTATTGGATTCTTAACATGCATCTCATATATGACACAATGGAAAATTAAAATTTGTTGAACCTAAAAACCATGGAATGCCTTATGAACATTAAAATTAGATTGAACCATTCATATGGAAAAAGCAGATTATCATGTTTGTTTCTTTTGATTTTCGAAGTTTGTGAGCCTTTCCTTCAAGTTGGGTTGTTGCAAACCACAACAATCTAAGATTGGATTGTCTTGAATAGTAATCCATACGAAGGAATGAACAAAATAACCATAAGGGTGATAGGGTGTCAAAGCACTAAGGTGCTAGTTATGATGTTTCAACTTGAAAGAGAAGAAGAAAAGGCAATAAATTTTATTCCTTAAGGTGGAAACTATGAATTTGGCCCTTAAAAGGGTTATTTATATGTCCTTTAATTATATTAGTGTTAGATATAAGTTTTCCATGCATAGGAATTCCATTCGAAATAGAAAACCTAAAATCGCAAAAGTTGCTATCAGGGCCTTCATGGTCGTGACAACCTTTGTCACGGTTGTGACACTTGGTGCATTGCCAAATCATTTCTCTCTCATGTCTTGGATCGAATTCAAGGCCCATTTCATATTTCTATCATTCCTTCTATCCATGTGACCCATTAAGTTCCCAATTATGTTGGCAATTCAAATCATCACATGATTTCGAATAGATCATGAGTGGTATCCAGTAATACATCATGACCTCCAATGGAACGGAAAGTCAGTGATCTGACTATGAACTCTTCCACAGACAATTACAGTGCAATTTTTTCTTTCACCAAACTATACCTCATTTGGTTCAGAGCATGGCCTGTATGTCAGCTCCCACTAGATTGACTACATCACATCTAGTCCAAATGACATTAGTTCTTGTCTATAAGACTTATTACTTTTATTAGATATGTCCTTGAAGACCTTCTTCAAGACATGTCCACCTCAACCAAGGATTTCTAAGTAATGATCTCTATAAGAGGTCATAGGTATACTTTCTTTCTATCAAAAGTGGTGAATTCTTTATTGACTACTCAACTACCTTTGAATACCTTATGTTATACCTAATCCCCACCCTATGAGCAACCTCTGAGAGGAAACAAGGAATGGAGTTAAAGTTTAGGATTCAGTATCCAAGAAAGGATACTTGCACTATTGCTATGATGAGACTACCACTGACATTGAATAGATACTAATGTGATTGCCTCATAGCAAGTAATCTAATGTACTTGGCTACTCTAACTAGCATTCACATGTTAACTATAAATATCTCATGTCTTCAGCTTATAAGATCAGCTGTTTGACCTAGTCAAAAAGTATAACATATTCTAGTCTATCCAGATTAACAATGTCCTATCTTGTTAATCATATGACTAGGGATTATTTAGGTATAAACATGATTACACATGATAGGAATCCCATCATGAATTCCTTCATGTTGTGTTACATACCAAGGACTTCATTAATTGGTTTAAGATCTATATCAATTCATATTCCGTGAATACCATATAATGAAAATGCCTTTTATAAATAATAAATGAGTGCATTAAGTGCCTAAGGTGATTGCCTTTAGAGCACCGCTCTAACAATCTCCCACTTGCACTAAAGCAAATTGCCTTTGTAAATTATACCATAGGTCAGTACATGACTATCATATTTCTTTTGGGGAAGAGGCTTAGTCAAAGGATCAATAATGCTAGAAACTACTTCTAGTTGTGTGATAAATTTCTTTATCCAAACCACGTCCTTAGTTTCCTTAAAAGCAGTTATGTACTTTGATTTGGTTATGGAAACTCCAGTCATTTCCTGTTTGGAACTCTTCCAACTGACTACTCTACCATTTAACATGACAACATATCCTAATTGGGACTTGGAATCATCCTTATCAGTTTGGAAGCTAGCATCCATATACCCACTTACCTTAATCTCACAATCTCTGTAAACCAAGAATGCATCCTTAGCTCCTCTCAAGTACTTAAAGATATTCTTGACATCCATCCCATGCCCCTCATCGGGATCTGACTGATATCTGCTCATGACACTCAGAGCATATGATACATCAGGTCTTGTACATAGCATAACATACATGATGGATCCAATAGCCAAAACATATGAAATCCTATTCATTTGTGTCCATTCATCCTGTGTCTTTGGACATATGGACTTGGAGAGGGTAATCCCATGAGTTATTGGAATTAATCCTCTCTTAGACTATTCCATGCTAAACCTCTTTAGCATCTTATCTATGTATGTAGACTAAGAAAGACCAAGCAACCTTTTAAATTTATCTCTATAGATCTTTATCCCCAGTATGTAGGTCGCTTCTCCAAGGTTTTTCATAGAGAAATTCTTAGAAATCCTTTGACTGATTGAAGAACAAAAATGTCATTTCCTATAAGAAGTATGTCATCTACATACAATACTATGAATATGAATGCACTCCTACTAGCCTTCTTGTAAACACAAGGTTCATCCACGTTTTGTGAGAAACCAACTCTTTGATTGTCTCATCAAATTGAATGTTCTAACTCTTGGATGCTTGCTTCAATCCATATATGGATCTTGCAATTCGTATATCTTTTTGCCATCACTTGATGTGAAACCCTTAGGTTGTGTTATGTAGACATCTTCAGTCATATTTCCATTAAGAAAAGTTATTTTCACATCTATTTACCAAATCTCATAATCATAATAAGCAGTAATGGCTAGGAGTATCCTGATGGATTTCAGCATAGCAACTAGAGAAAAAGTTTCATCGTAGTTAACACCTTGTCTTTGACGATATCCTTTAGCTACCAGTCTAGTTTTATAGGTAACAATATTACATTCTATGTCAGTCTTCTTCTTGAAGACCTATTTGTACCCAATGCGTTTAATCCATTTAGGTGGGTCAACCAATGTCCACAGTTGGTTTTCATCCATGGAATCCATATATGATTGAATGGCTTTTAGCCATCTGTAAGATTTTGAACTATTCAGAACTTTTTCATAGGGAGTAGGCTCATCATCCTCCATGAGCAAAACATCATTATGTTCACTTATGAGAAATCCATATCTCTCAGGAACAATGTGTATCCTACTTGATCTATGAAGTTTGTGTGTTTCATATGGTTTAGCTTTTACTTCATCTGTATGAGTAATATATTTGGGTTCAGTTAGTTGATTTGCATCTGTTTTAGTATATAGAACTTCATTAAGTTCAATTTTACTCTCACTATCTTCTTTTAGAAGAAACTCTTTCTCTAATAAGACAACAAGTTTGGAAACAAACACCTTTTGTTCTAAAAAGTGGTAAAATTGATATCCAAATAACTTTTTATGATATCTTACAAATAGACACTTATCAGACTTAGCTTCTAGCTTGTCTAACATTGTCCGCTTCACATAAGCAGGACAACCCCATACTTTCATGTAGGAAAGAATATGTCTCTTTTTACTCCATATCTCATTTGGAGTAATATCAACTGACTTAGAAGGGACTCTATTTAATATATAAACAGAAGTCTCTAATGCATGACCCCAAAAAGACTTAGGTTGCTCTGCAAAACTCATCATATACCTCACCATGTCTAACAAGGTTTGTTTCTCCTTTCAGACACACCATTGTGTTGTGACATGTAAGGCGGAGTCCATTGAGATAAAATCCCATTATCTCTTAGATAACCTTGAAACTATTGACTTAAGTATTCACCACCTCGATCTAATCTGAGTATTTTAATACTTTTGCCAATTTATTTCTTTATTTCATTTTTGAAATCTTTGAACTTTTCAAAAACTTCAGATATGTATCTCATCAGATACAAAAACCCATATCGTGAATAATCATCAATGAATGTAATGAAGTAGATAAAACCACCTCCAGCGTGCACTGATATTGGTCCACATACATTTGTATGTACAAGATCCAATAATCCATTGGCACGTTCACCCTTTCCACTAAAAGTTAATTTTGTCATCTTGCCTAATAAACATGATTTGTGTGTCATATGATTCATAATCAAATGACCCTAAGTCACCATCCTTGTGTAACTTAGTCATGCGCATCTCATTTATATGGCCAAGGTTTTAATGCCCTAAATACGATAGCTTTAGGTTATCTAACTTTTGTCTTTTATTATTATTAATATTAAGGATTGAATTAGATGTGTTAAGAATGTAAATTCCATTGCATAAAGTACCAGCTCCATAATGAATATCATTCAACCATGTAGAGCAACCATTGCCATTAATAGTCAAATGAAAACCTTTTCTATTTAAACAAGAAACAAAAATAATATTCTTAGTTAAAATTGGAACATAATAACAATTGTCTATTTCTAAAACAAGCCCACTAGGGAGCGCCAATACATAAGTTCTTATAGCTAATGCAACAACTCTTGCTCCATTATCAACATGTATGTCTGACTCTCCTTTCTTAAGCTATCTATTATTCCTTAGGCCTTTCATATATGTGCATATGTGAGACCCACATCCAGTATCCAATACCCATGTGTTATTAATGGAAACAGTAATCTCAATACAATAAATACTTGAAGTAGAGGTGAATCCAATGTCTTATCCTTCTTATTCTTTAAAGACTCCATATAAGCCTTGCAGTTCATCTTCCTTTGGCAACTTTTGCCACAATGGAAGTAAGTCCCTTTTGATGTCATCTCTATGCCTTTCTTTCTAATCTTCATTGTACATTGCATTGGAGATGTTTCTTATGCCATCTTAGAGCTAAAGAGCAATTTAGATATCTCATATCGCTCGGTTCAAGCTTGCTCATTAAAAAGCTCCTTTTGATGATACACAATGGTATTTGCATCCACAGTCTTATGCTACTTTTAAAGCTTGAGTGACATAGAGGTGAGCGTAATGCAACTCGCTAACTCACTATCATCCATATGCTTCTTGTATGCTAACTATTCATCAATAGATGCATCACTAGTAGGAGAGAAGGAAAGTGGCTCTTCAAGACATAGGCTATCTTTTTGGTTTTGAGAACTATTCTCAAATTCCTTAGCCAATCAAGGAAGTTTGGACCAGTCAATTTTTTTGATTCTAAAATTAAGCGTAAGTTCATGTTTGATGACATGATTCTAGCAACCTAGATATAAAGAAAAATCATGTTAGAGAATGTACTAAATGCATGATTATTAAGTCATTAATAAACATGCATTATAACTTCTACTATTTCATTGTGAATCTATAGACCTCACTATGAATCTTATAGAAGTTGTTGGAAGCTCTCCTACTGGATCAGTATCCAACATCGCTAAGAATAACCTTGGGTGTGCCCAACAAGCCACCTTAGGTCAATTGGTAGGTATCTCATACCAATTGCATCATATCATGCAACTACAGAATCATTGGGCTATCAACTCTTAATATGTGCACATCTCATGTACACTTACCCCAATACTGCCTCTAATTCACATTGATCTTGGGTGTGCCCAACAAGCCAATGAAACTAGTTAAATCTAACCCATTAATTATGAAATCATATTTCAATGGTTTGAACATATTCGTGTAGAGTGGGCTTGGGTGTGCCCAATAGCCCAAACTCTAACTGAACTTTGGTTCTTTCTATATTAATAGAATGCATTAGCCTTAATATTATTAATGAGGGATTTTTTTAATTTTAGGTCTCATCATGGCAATTTGGCATGCATAATATATACATTCATCACATATAGATATATAAGATAATTACATTAATTATATGGTTATAATTATGGACATAATCTAACATCAATCTTTCGAGCCATGAAAGGATTGACTAGGTCTCGCCTAGATAGATACATGAAATTATAACACCAAAATAGAAAACAATTTTCTAATCTAATGCTACTTTACTTTTGGCACCATCTCCTTAGCTTTTTACTCCTTTCTACTTCAATTCTATTTTAATTCTATGTAATATAATTACATAAATTCTTCAAAAGAAAACCTCAAGTTTTATTTAAGGGAGAGGGTTAAGATGAGGTGATAAATATAATAGAGAGAATAGAGAAGATCGGGATTCACATACCCTATTTACCAAAAAATAAATTTCATGCATGATCAATCACATTGTTCAAGTCCATAATCATACCATCATATCATTTCATGCACCCTTAGCATGCATTCTCTAATGCATAAATAAATGTAATATATTAAAGAAACAATTTGGGTTCCCTTTGTTTCAACTCGTGAAAATTTGTTTTGATTGTTTGGCCTTAATGAAATTCATCATAATATCATTATTTAATCCCATGTGTTTTAGGCATTCATTTGATCATATCCAAAAGTTTCCTAAAATTGTCTACTTTCCCAACTAAGTTACTTCCAATTTAATGCATGCAATATTAAATCCGAATATAATAATTAAATCACATCAAATATTAAATTAAATTTGACCAATAATTAATTCATAATTAAATTATCTCAATTAGTTATTAGCTTTGATGGAAAATAGGATTAAACAATCCTAGTTAAAATTGCATACTAGAATCCTAGTCAAATTAGGACTTTAGAAAATCATTTTTTAATTCAAATCAAATTCCATTTAAAAATTTTCAAAATTTTCAGAATTCATTATCATCATTAAAAATAACTTATAATCAGTTTAGACCAATTAAATTCGTTCATTAGACAATCTAAATCATTATTCATTCAACTAGTAAATCAATTACTAAAAATTGCCTAAATTGAATCATACATAAATTTGAATTATTTAGGAATTTAACTATGAATTTAATTTGACTTTAGCATGAAATTGACATCAAAATAACATCATGAATATCTCATAAACATAAATGAAGGTTCTAGTCATCAAGTTACATCCCATTAAATCAAACAACACAAATTAGTTCCATCATATGGTAAGGATTTTAACCTAGTTACTTACAAAAAAATTTGTATCATTATAGGTGTTGTCCTGAAGTTAAAACACATTCTAAATATGTTTGATTAATAAAATTAATAAAACAGATTTGAACAGCCCTATAAATAACTCCATTGGCAATACTAAATTTCACAAACCCTATAAATTTAGCAACTATGCATAACTTTGAATTTTATATTTAAATCAAATTCAAACCTTTTAATTATCATCATCAACATCTAATATCATCATATTAATATGTCATTGAATTGAAATTAAAATTTGAGGCCAAACATAATCAAATTCGTTTTTAACGGAATGAGGGAATCCAAGTTGTTCCTTTTCAATCAATCTCATCGATACTTCAATTAAATCCAAAATTAATTTACATATGGTGACATTGATACCACTGTTGGATTCTAAAAATGCATTTCATACATGGCACAGCAGAAAATTAAAAATTTTTTAAACACAAAAACCATGGAATGCCCTATGAACATTAAAATCATATTGAACCATTTATATGGAAGAAGTTGATTGCCTTATTTGTTTCTTTTGATCTTCTAAGTTTGTGAGTCTTTCCTTCAAGTTGGGTTGTTACAAACCCTAATAATATAGGTTGGATTGTCTTATATAGTAATCTAGGCAAAGGAACGAACAAAATAACCACAAGGGTGATGGAGTGTCAAAACACCAAGGTACTAACTATGGTGTTTCAACTTGAAAAAGAAGAAGAAGAGAGAATAACTTTTATTCCTCAAGGTGATAGCTACAAATTTGGCCCTTAAAAGGGTTAATTATATGTCCTCTAATCATATTAGGGTTGGACATAAGTTTTCCATGCATAGGAATTCCATTCGAAATAGAAAATCTAAAATCGCAAAAGCTAATATTGGGGCCTTCACAACTGTAAATAGTAATGTCATGGTCGTTACTCCCCTATTGTCATGGGCATGATCACCTTTTTCATGGTTGTGTGTTATGGTTGTGACACCTGGTGCATGGCCAAATTATTTCTCTCTCATGTCTTAGATCAAATCCATGGCCCATTTGAAATTTTCTTAATTCCTTCTATCTGTGTGACCTATTAGGTTCCCACTTATGTTGGCAGCTCAAATAATCACATGATTTCAAGCAAATCATGAGTGGTATCTAGAAACACATCATGATCTCCAATTGACCTGAAAGACAGTGGTCTGACTATAAACTCTTTCATAGATAATTATCATGCAATTCGTCATTTCACCAAACTATAACTCATTTGGTTCAGAGCATGGTTTGTGTGTCAACTCCCACTAGACTAACTACATCACATCTAGTCCAAATGATATTAATTCTTGTCTAAGATACTCATTACTCTGATTAGATATGTCTTTGAAGACCTTCTTCAAGACATGTCCATCTAGGCCAAGGATTTCTGAGTAATGATCTCTACAAGAGGTCATAGGTATACTCTTCTTCTATCAGGAGTGGTGAATCCTTTATTGACTACTCAACTATCTTCGAATAACTTATGCTATACCCAATCACCATTATATCAGCAACCTCTGAGATGAAATAAAGAATGGAGTCAAAGTATAGGATTCAATATCCAAGATAACCTTGAGTATCTCAAGTCTAAGGATACTTGCACTATTACTATAATAAGATTATCACTGATATTGAATAAATAAATATGTGATTGCCTCATAGCAAGTCATCCAATGTACTTGGCTACTCTATCAAGCATCCACATATTAACTCTAAACATCTCATGTTTTCAGCTTATGAGATCAAAGCATTCATAAACATTTAACATACAACATGTCATATTTTGGAAATTTAAATGCATATATGTACATACCTTTAATAGAGTCTCAAAAATTAAGCTTTCCTCAAGCTTGCCTATCCTCTTAGTGGGTTTCACCACCTCTTCTTCTAACTCCTATCACCAATAACATATATCTATCAACCTCCATAAACCATAAACTTAGCCTTTAAAAGCTTAAACATGATAAACCCTAACTTTAATCCTCTTACTTAACCTTAACCTCACTTAACTTATTTCTAAAGCATACTATAACCTTAAACAAGCTTAGAGAGGTGCCATAAATTATAAAAATTCATGATCAACCAAAACCTTAACCCATTTGAAAATGGGTCTATACAATAAATGGGTTTTACATGAAAAAATACTATGAAATATTGTAAAGAGGAAGGAGAACCGTGATCCTTTACCAAAATCAAGGAAAGACTACCAGGATGAAGGATTTCAGACTTCTTTCTTACTCTTTGGGTTTGTCTTTCAAGAACACAACCTTTGCCTTTCATTCTCAAAAACTTGTTAAACTTGATCTTTGATGTTGGTTTAGGTGTTTAAGGTATAGAAATCAAATAGAACATAAGATTTGGTCTCTGGTTTAAGGAACTTTGACTTCTAGGATTTACTTTGGAGTTTAGGTCATGAGAGAAAAAAAGAAAGAATAACTGTTGAAATTTTATATTTGACGATATTCACGAGAGTGAACCATTTCGAAACCATCATTCACAAGCGTGACATATCATTCAAGGGGGTGAACATGATGCTTTTCACTTTTCTCTTATTTTTTTGACTTTATCCCTTTACCAAACCCTTAAATACACTTAGGGCTTTACTAAACCATGTTATTAACTAGGTCCGACTTAACCAGCATTATACCGTGTGAGCCATAACATTTGCTGCTAGGGTTGAATTATCTTAAATAAAAGAAAACATCTTTGTATTTTGATCTTTAATAAATGAATAAGAGATGAATAAGATTTTTATGCCAAACTTAACTCTTATTCAGTTGAATTATGTTGGTCCAACTGATTCTCACCATTCAGAGCCTGTACTTGGTTAGCCCTTCCATACTACTACTTACCATTTGACATATTTCCTTCAAGTTTGCTACTGAACCCTTGTGGAAACCTATGTTTCCTATAACATCGATCAATAGTATGACCAATTATACCATAAAAGGTGCATACAAGTTTCTTGTAGTTATAGTCTACAATATTGAATCTTTTGTCTTGCCTTGTTTTAGCATGTAAATCTTTTGTAAAACCTTTGCTCAAATTTCCATTACTAGTATTACCATTGGCTTTAGTAGCAAAGGTATTTGGCATACTCTCTTGCCCTTCCAATCTTGAAACATTTAACTGCCTCTCATGTTGCACCACTAGGGAGAAAACTTTGTTGATATTTAGCATTGGCCCCATTAACAAAATCTGTGACTTAACTATTGAGAAAATTTTCATTTAAGCCTATCAGGAATTTGATAAAATAATCAGTCTGTTGGTATTACCTTACCACTTCAATTGTGCTACATTGGCATGTAGGTACACAAATACAATCTGGTATTGGCCTCAAGCTTACAAATTCGCCCTAAAGGTCCTTCAAATGTGTAAAGTAATATGAAATAGACTTCTCCCTCTAAGTAAAATTTACGATTTCTTGTTGAAGATTAGAGATCCTCAAAGAATCCTTTTGTGAGAAATGGTCATGTAGATCATTCCATATATCAGTTGTTGTTTCAAGCCATATTATACTTTGTGGAATAGGAGAAAAAAAAATTACAAACCAAGAAACTACCATTGTATTATAACGCTCCCATGCATGATATAAGAGATTAGTTTTTGGTGGAGACATGATCGTCCCATCAACTAACTTCATCTTATTCTTTGATCTAGGTACCATTTTTATTGATCGACACCAAGAATAGTAATTGGTTCCATTCAACAAAATTGAAATAAAAACAGTTGATGAGCACTCGTTTGGATGCAGAAAGTAAAGATTCGAACTGACACATTTGTTATTTCTCAAGAAATCACGATAATGAAAACAGAAGGAAATAAAGCTACATGAGAAAGACTATCAAAACACAACCAATAATATCACTGAATAAGAATTGGAAGCCAAAACGCTTTGATACCATGTGAAGAAACTCAAGAATTCATTAAGATTTTCAGTGAATGAGAAAATAAATATAAGATGGTTCCTTTATATAGACTTGATGAAGCTGAGCTCATTAACTATCAAGCTGAGTTGGATAACTAAGCTTATCTAATAAAACTAACTGAATCTTTAACTAAAACCTCAATTAAACCTATGCTAGAGAAGGAGGAACACGATTTCATCTATCTTCATCATAGGAGAAAAACCTCCATCAGAATTAATTCAAAAATCTGATTTGAACCTATTCAAAAAGATTTAAATTCAAATTGATCCGAACCCATTTGAACTGTCTCGATTATCAAATCTAATTATAATGGAATTAAAAAGAGGAGAGAAAAAAAATAAAGAATAGAAAATATTTTTACCGAGTAATTGATAGTAAATAAGAAAATTTAGGATCCATTTTAGAAGGATATGAAAGCCATATAGGATTTCTGTTACTTTTTGACCGGTAACCCATGAATTGATTTTCTCTTTTACATAATATATAATAAATTTAACAAATTTTCAGTTACAAATTGAAGTAGTATGGGTCAAATTAAATTAAAGATATAATTCAAGAATCAAGAGCCATGAATGAAAATTATCCTCACTACACTGATAGTATTCCACTGCTTAATCATTCTGTACACGTAGCCATGTGCCATATTATTATTTACCAAGTAATAAGAATTTGTATTAACAAGTAGATATATTATATATAAGGAAGATCATAGAAAAAGAGTTACCCACGTGCTATGTATCAAGTGCTATCTTATTATATAAAAATATTAAATAAAATCTCTAAAATATCAAATATAGCTTGTTACTCTTAATTAATATATACATAATACATGTAATAATTTGCATTAGTACATACATATATTGTATCTAAAGGAAGATTATAGAAATAAATACTAACCACGTGCAATATATATGATCAAAAAATGAGTGCTATATGTGAAAGTCAATATGATCAGGAGGATGAACGTACATGAGAATTGGCAAGAAACATCTTAATTACTATATTTAATTATTTAAATTTATAGTTCTATTATCCTATTATTATATACAATCATATATAATTCTAACAATAATCACATTTTACAATTATAATTTAAACTTATTTAAATTATAAATATTAATCTATTAAAAATTTAAAACCATAACAACAATTAACAATAAAGAAACTATTTTATCTACATTATCAAAATCTTCAACTTGCAATTCCAACAAGATAATAATAAGACATCATTTAAATATGTTACAATTGTTTATTTTTTTAGTTTAGACTCAAATACTATGATAATAGTATTAAAATTTGAATTTTTAGATTGTTAATAGTTATGTTTACAAAATAATTTCATTTTAATTACGGATGGAGATTTCGGTAAAAAAAATCCCTCGGTTATCCATTTCAAAATTTGCCGACGAGCAATTTCCCTAGTTCAAAAAGTTCTTTCGGTCAATTTGTCAATAAATATTTCCTGACAAATTTTCTTTCTTTTACTGAATAAAAAATCAGTTGGTAAAGTGTTTTTTATTTTTTTGGTGAGGAATGAATCAATTCTGATTCACACCATTCATGAGGTTTTGTTTCTCTATTTTGACAGCTCATCAAATATCTAACCAAGAAATTTATCTATCAATAATCCGCCACATTTTTTTGATGTATCTTCTGTAAAAGTTATTAGAATGAAATGAGAGTTGTTTAGAGTTAATAATAATAATAATAATAATAATAATAATAATAATAATAATAATAATAAACAAGTAATTCTCTAATATCTATTTTTTTGTTTTTTTTTTTAGTTTTTTGTTGTAGTATTGGATTTTAGGTTAGCTTTTTTATTAAGATTATCCTTATGCTATGAATCAAAATAAAATTTGATTGAAAGATAAATTAGACATAATTAGTACAAATTAGAAGAGAAAACACCGCATAATTTACTCTCAAACTTTTGAATTTTTCTCGAAGATTCAAACTTCTATTAGCTTTTTTTTTTAGAAAAAAAAAATGAAAGAACTTCTCGGAAGGAATCTAAATGGGGAATTTCCAACCTCTTCTAAAATAAAATTTTGATAAAAAAATTCAATAATGGTTGGAAGGAGAATTAAGTATAAATCTTATAGCAGTAAATGAACTTAACTGAAAAATAATGCATTTAATTTTGGGGAAATCTGGTGAGTGTTGATAAGTAAGAAATTAGCCACGTAGGAAGTGGATCACAAAATTGACATTAAACATTATAAAAATCTGAGTAATTAATTTCCCGTCGATTTCACCGATTTCCCTGGTAAAGTTCTGCCCCAAGGCATCCAAATAATCAACATCAAAAATTTAAAAGCTAAGCATAATATAATTATGATAGTATAAGTTGGCCAATTTTTCGTTAAATAGACAGAAATTTAGAGCGACGTTGACATAGTTGAATTCAGATCCAATCTCTTTTCTTTGTTGATTCTTTGTTTTGGCAAAAATCATAATTAATTGGGTCCCGAATTTCATTTTTATTTTTCTACTTTCTCTCCTAATTTTTCATTCTATTGGATCCCTAAGCTTTTGTTTTAGCTAAACAATAAATTCCCAATTGACGAATTTAACATTTTTTTTTTAAATCGAAAGATTTAACTCATTTAAAGAACATGCGAAGTGAAGCTTCAAGTAAATCAAAGTCACCATTGATAATTCGGATATAAATAAAAGAATTATGAAAAATTATTAAAAAAATAAAATCCCAACACTTGCACAAAATTATTAGGGACAAATGCTTTTTTGTTTTTAACTAGGGTTTGAAATAGGTTTCGGGTGTTAAAGAAGTGATGAAAACAATGGGTAAAAATTTGATATATTTATATATTTATATCTAACATGCATGAATTACATATTTATCTCTACTTCCTATTAATACAAGATTTTATTTAATTTACTTCTTCAACCAAAACACTTTCACCTTCTGCTGTAGTCCTTTTTCATACGCACCAATATATTAATTGAATTGAAATTTAATCTCATGATTCCTTCTCTTCCCTGGAATTTATTAGCACGTGGAGAGTTTATTGCTAAACAAATACATGACCATGACAGATATTGCAATTAGTCAAAAACTTGCTGTTGCTCGAATCGAGGAACTTCCCATGCCTTCTAGATGATGAATGTCGAATTAAATCTCGTGAAACGTGTTAAGTTTTTATTTCAAAATTACACGTCTAGGAAAATACACATTATTATGATTTGTGATTTTAAAATAACTACTCCAATACCCACGCTTTTTACGTAGGAAAAAAAATATTATTAAGTTCATAAATAAATATATTTACAGGTTAACGAACTAAATATTATTAAGTTCGAACTCGAGTTTGAAATGATTTTCAAATCTAGATTTGAGATAAATTCGGCTTGTTAAGTTTAGCAAATGATTTTGAACAAATTTTTTTCTGAACTGGACTCAAATAGCTCACAAGTGGGCTGGTTCGTTTACAACTCTAGTTACAAAAATAAATATGTAATTTGATAAATATGTTTACAAAAATAAATATGTAAATATTATTAAGTTCGAACTCGTGTTTGAAAAGGTTTTCAAACCTAGATTTGGGAAGAATTTGGCTTGTTAAGTTTAGCAAATGATCTTGAATGAGTTCTTTTTCCGAATTAGGATTCAAATAGCTCTGAGTTAGTTCGTTTATAGCCCTAGTTACAACAATAAATATGTAATTTGATATTGTATCATTAAGATATGATGCCACTTGTAACCATGTTCATGCATCAAAGGGTTTTATGATTAAACACTTAAAACAATTTCATCACTCAAAATCAATACAAAAATAAAGAAAAATTAAACTAGCAAAGCTTAGGCATGATGGGTATGTAAGCATTACATTCTAAGACCTTTGGATGAGGTATTTACAGCCAAAAATCTCCAAAACGTTGTTGCACAATATTCCCTTTCCAACAGCTAGTTTTTTGCAGCTAATTATTTTTTGCTGTTAGACCCAAAATCACAGTGACGCTTCCTATTTCGTAGTCGCAATTTTCTCTACTCTATAGAGGCATATCGTTAGATCTAATTGACTTTCAGTTCTAACGATCGACTTTATTTGAATTTTGCAGTTGTGCCTAAAAGTCGTAGTTGCGAACCTTCCTTTCATGGTACACCTTGTGATCATTAAAGTTCTTTATACAATTTGGATTTCTTCATATGTTGTAGTCGCAGTCGCCATTCTCTAGGTCACAGTCTCAATTTCTTGTTGAGCTCTAAACCCTTGGACACATGGCACTCTTTGCTTATTCTCTTTTTGGCAAGCTTGACATATAAATTTTGCGGTAGTGATATTTGCCTCGTGGTCGTAACTTTTTCTTTCATAACAAGTTCCATAATCGCTAAACTTCTTTGATTCTCTTTCACTTTTTAGCTTCGCTAGAATCTCAATCACTAAAAATCATCTTGTGGTCATAATCATTTACCAGTAATGCTCCATTTTCACAGTCACTAATTATAGGTCCACCATAATTCTTTAAAATTTACTAAGTGTTTGATAAATTAAATTTTGTTCTTACAAAATAGACATTCAAACAAGATCATTAGTGATATCTGAATTTTATTTTTAAAATTAAAATCTAGGGATGTACAACTTAGGCTAACAATTAGTTATGTTTTGGGAATTTGGTTGAGAATGGGAATCAGTTTGGGAAATGGTGGGGCCAGGTGGAATGTGTGTTTTGCATGGAATGTGGGCATGAGGTCGGTGTGGTGGGGTCGGGATGATTGGAGTTGGTATTTGGTGGTAGATTTGTTAAGATTTTAAAATTTGAATGAGAGTGGCAATTAAGTGGGTTAGAGATTATTTCAGTCTGTAAATCAACCAAGGATTTAAATTTTTAATGAGGTGGAGATGAGGTTGAGGAAAAGGAAACTTAAAGATTTTCTCTGCTCTTTGGTTTGAAGGTAGAGAACATCTCACGTTCTAAGAAAATGTGTCTTATGGCACCAGTATCAATCTACCATTTCTTTAGGTTAAATCGAACTAGGTTTACCTCTGATATGACAGCAGCAAGAGTAATATTAGAGACCTCTTGAGTAATATTTTGTATGATATTAGCTTCATTATTCTTATTTTTCTTTGGAAGCCTACAATCAGAAGCCTTGTGACCTATCTTGTCACAATTGTAGCACTAGCCAAGAAATTTCTTCTTAGAAACTCCACCTTTGGGTCCCATCTTGGACTCCTTGGTTTTCTTCCTCTTGGAACTTTATCCATGTTTGACAATGTTCATTTTTGCCTCAGAAGAATTCGACCCCCTCCTATCTATTTCGGAGCTTCTATTATCTTTTTTAATTTAAAGTCTAACAATCAGCTCTTCAATATTCATTTCCTCCTGCTTATCTTTAAGGTAGTTTTTGAAATCCTTCTAGTCGGGGGGGTAATTTGTCAATAATAGCAGCTACCTAAAAAGTCTCACTCAAATTCATCCCTTCCACATAAATATGATAAAATGATAACTTGAAACTCTTGCACTTGACTCACCATAGTTTTGGAATCCACTATTTTATAGTCAAAAAAATATTCCATTATAAAATTTTTGGCACTGGCATCTTTAGATTTATATATTTCAGTCTATCTCATAACTGTTTTGCAATCTTAATTCTACTATAGCCGTTATGCTGCCGAAATTTTTGGAAAAGTAAAAAAGATTAATTAAGTGTTAGTAATATTATAGTTATTAAATTAAGATAAAAAATTTTTTGGCATACATCGGCTATAATCGTATTTACCCACGTAACGTACATATAGAATAAGTGTTTATAAGGGTGTTACATGTACCCCCTACGCCTGTGCCGTGAGAGAGAGTATTCCACTTTACTCATTTAACATTGTAAAAAAGAATTTTTCTATATAAACCCTTCCTCCATCTTTCCATTTTTCCTATATGGAATTCTCCACAATTGAATTTCTTTCTCCTAAGCAATAAACTTATTTTGAGTTTTAATTTCTTATTCATAAATTGACAATTTTGAATATATGAATATCATAATTCATAGTTCTTATATCAAAAAATATATATTTGGATTATCCTTCCAAAACTGGCTTATAGGACCCACCCGAATATCACTCTCAAAAGAATCTGTTAACCATAATTTTCCAACAATAATAATAAAAGATAACGACATGTACTTTCTTCAAGTTTAAACTACACATTACGACTGAATTGAGTGACATAACTTTCCAAAAAAAACAATTTTTGATTTTGCTTAATAAATGAGAGGTGACAAACATAACGAAGACAAAACTTTTAAAAATTGCAAATGAAATTGACCACTCGGGTGAGAAAATAAACCACATCCAATAAATTAAAGAAAATTCCATTTACTTTAAATTGATATCTTTCAAATAACACTGCAAGAAAAATCCGACTTAGCTATACTTTATCTCTCATATATACATTTAAGGTGTATTGCATTTGGAAAACGGAACTTTTAGAAAAAAAAAATTATTTTTAATTTTTTTAATTTTTAAAAACTACTTTCGAAGAAAAATATATAAATAAATATTTTTTTCATAAATATATTTAAAAAAATCAATTTATAAAAAATTATAAAAAAATAACTCAATCAATTATTTGAAAAAAAGTTTAAATTTATATTTTTTTAACACTAAATAACAATTCCAAACAATTAGATTAAATAATTCCAAACACCTCTATTTATATTAGATTAAAGACCAATTGAGATATTTTAGACTACTTTCAGCTGGGCCTATATATATATATATATATATATATTTATTTATCTGTTCACAGTCTATCCAAGCTGGACTCTAGCTCGAACAAAATATGAGTAAGGGAAGTGGGTATACAAAAACAAATAATTAGAAAAAATAATAAAAAACAATTCAAATATAAAATAATGTAATAATATATAAAATAATTTTTATTTCAATATGACGTTTTTTTAAAAATGAGAACTTGAATATGACCATTTTGAGGACTTATAAATAACTTAAGTACACTATTATACATTTATACTCAAATGAATAAATATACTTTTACCTAATTGCCATCATACAAGCACAAGGAAAAGATCCCACTGCGAGGAATTATAGGTTTATTGTCAATTAAAGGACTAAATTTAAGGAAAAAATTAAAAAAAAAGTTTCAGAAAAAAAATTACAGTTTTAAATTGTGGAAGACTTCGTTCCTATTTTATTGCATTAATTAATAAATCTTGAAAAATATAATGAAAATATTAGGATAAAATAGGCCTCACAAACGAGTTGGGGCCCAACAAGTTTTGGGTTTAGGTGGGTTCAAATTTGATTTTTGAGACCAAATATAAGTTGTGAATTTACCAGTTCTTTTTCACAATTTTTTTTGTTAGGCTACCAAAACTAATCATATTTCATATAAGATTTAAAGGGTAATAAAATATTTTTTCATGAATTTTTAAGATAATTGTATATTCAGATTCGAATTCGATATCTCTAGTTAAATTGAAAGAAACTAGCATCATCTCATCCATACTTTTATAAGTATATTATTTTCAAATTTGAGTTGAATTTTCAAATTATAATATTTTTTGATCAAATCAAGTTATTGTATACACAAATTTTTATAATAATACTTATTAGTCTCAAAAAATAAATATTTTTTATCTTCTTCTTTTAGGATTACAAAATTACATATATATATATATATATATATATATATATATATATATATAAAGAGATTATAGACATAATAAACATACCGATTAAACCATATAACAAAATCTATGAATTATTATGCTAGAAAAGGATTTACTTTGGAGCGTTATTGAAATTAAAAATTAGTTTTATAATATATGTCACGTCATTTACATTAATTTTATAAGTTGTTTGCATTGCGAGGGATAAGAAGTGATAGTTTCTTTTGAAAAAAAAAAAAATTGATTCTGTTGTTGATGGAGAATAAACATCCCTAACCTTTTACTCAAATTTTTAAAAAATAATTGAATCAAATAAAAAAAACTATAATTTAAAAACCTAAATTATCGAAAATATTTTTAAAAAATATAAATAAATTAGACATGTTTGTAAGTACAAAAGTAGTCGAAAACTGCAATTTTCCAGAATATGTTAACTTTTGGTAAAAGAAAAAAAAAATCCCAGACGGGCTTGGTTGAAAAGTTAGGTATCCAATTGCTTAAAAAATATATTTAGGAATTTAAGTAAAATTTTGAGTAAAACGATCGGGGCTCTTTTATAATTATTCCTAAAACTTAAGTTAGAGGGACTCAATTTAAGTTGTTATATTATGGATCTAAGTTCATATTGCATTATAAATTTTTTTTTCCTTCACAAAAATGCACATTTTTCCCGAAAATGCATTTTTGTAAACTAATGAATATAAAATAGATTTATCAATTATAATTCACAGATTCGTGGTTTTTGAACTTATAAGTTCATTAATTATAACTTATATGTTAATCATGTTAAACTTATAAGTTCAGCATTTTATACTTAAGGATTCATCGTGTCAATGCTACAGATTCAGCAGATTTATAATTTATAACTTATTGCCTCATCACTTGTAGATTTATCGTTTACAAGTTGGAGGTTCATAGTTTTGAATTTGTAAGTTTATCCTTTTGAGACTACATGTTTATCGTTTATATTTTGTAGGTTTAACATTTACAAATTTATCATTTACTTTTTACAGGTTTATTGTTTTAAACTTATGGATTCATCTTTTTGAAACTACAAGTTCAGAAATTTTAAACTTATAAATATCAAATGCAGATTCATTTTTAAAGCTACAGATTTATCATTTAGATTTTACATGTTTAATATTTACAAGTTTATTGTTTATAACTTGAAAATTCATTATTTTGAAATTGTATATTCATTATTTTAAAATTACAGATTTATCATTTTTAAACTTACATGTATCACTTCTAGGTTCATTCTTTTTGAAGTTACAAGTCCATCATTTAGATTTTATAAGTTCAATATTTACAATTTTATTATTTACAATTTGCAGCTTTATAATTTAAAACTTCAAAATTTATCATTTTGAAACTATAAATTCATCATTTTACTTACAGATCTCACATACAGGTTAATCGTCTATAACTTATAGGTTCATCATTTATAAATTCATTATTTTTACTAAACGTATCATTTTTCAACCTTCAGCAACTCGATTTTTTCTCTCTATATTACTCTTTTTTTAGTTCATATATTTTCAATTTCAACCATTTTCTTTTATAAAAAAATTAAAATTAAATATTTTTATCGAAAACAATAAAAACAATCATTACAATATTAAAAATACTAATTCTCTCTCTCTAAAAACAAACTTAAAGTATATATAATTTTTTCTTTTATCTTGTGAATAAGAAGAAAAAGAAGAAATAATAATAATAAGAAGAAGAATATGGTAAATAGAAAGTTAAAAAACGGTGTCGTACTAATTAATGGTACATGAAATATCCTCTCTCTAAAAAAAACTTGAAGTATACAAATTTTTTTTCTTTTATCTCTGTGAATAAGAAGAAAAAAAGGAAAAAAATAAAAAGAAGAAAAAAACGCTGAAGAAGAAAAAAAAATGATAAATATAAAGTTAAAAAATTGTATCGTACCAATTAATGGTGTATGAAACATCATGCACCTTGGTCCGTGATATAATTTATGGCTCATTTTATTGTTTAGTTGAGACTAAAAGTTCATTACTGCAAAGGCCCATTCAGGTTTTTCTTTTTCTCCCCAAAAAAAAATTGATAACAACAAATTTTCTTATATTTTTAAATTTACATTTTTCAATCAATCAAAACTTATGATGAGGCTTACTAATTTAATACTATTTTATCTTGTGAAAGAAGTTGAAGAAACTTTTAAACTAAATTAAACTTCTTTTGTAACGCTCGTTAATTAGGACCTATACAATATGTTGGATGTAGAGAAATAAGTTTATTATAAAGGTAGTTGATATATAAAAGAATATTTAAAAGAAAAGGACATATACATGTAAGTTGAGATGTCACAAGATTTACACTCATGAATAGGTTGTCATGGTCGTGAATACCATGGTGTAAAGGTTAACTCCCATGATTGGTTTCGTCATGGCGGTGAATCATGTGACATGATGGTTTATGCCCATAAAGAAAGCTTCAAGTTTGTGGATGCCTGATAATCACGAACAAAGGTAGAGTTGTATTTTTTTCTCTCTTCCATGCCTATCTCTACCCCCACAAATTTGCTTCCCAATCCCTTTTATCCATCCTTATATGCCATACCTTTCTCTTCCATATTCTCCACTTTCTTTTCTTCCATCATAAGTTGTCCATTGTTGAATCTTGAAGAATAGCTAGAAATCAAAAAGGGAAGGAAGAGATCTTAAAATTCAGTTTTAAAATGACCTTTATATTCAATTTTTGATTTTATGATCTAAGGGAGATGTTTTGCTCTGAAAAGAATAAGTAGAGAGCTTGAAAATGCACTCCAAGGGAGAAAGACAAGTTTGAAGAGGCTTAGAGTTAGTTAAGGCTCTTGGATTAAGGTTAGTACATATGTATATTAATTCTAGAATATGCTTTTTGGGTATATTAAGTGAATAGTAATTGAGTGAAATGAAGGTTATATGCCATTGTTAAGATTTTAAACTAAGTTTCATAAATGCTCTTCAATGGAACCTAATGGGTTTAATATGGATTTTTGGCATATTTGTTATTCAATGTGTTCTAATGATTTAATGTTATATTATTGACATGAAAAATGCATTGGAATGTTGATAGAAGGGATTGACATTCTTTAGAGTCATTGCATGTATTATGCTTAATGCTATGTTTTGGTGTGATTTCTTTTGCACTTGGAAACCTATATTCACGCCTATGATAATGGATTCATGGCTATGAATCCTCTACTCAGAAAATACCTAGTTCAAGCAGTAGCATTCACAATCTATTTCACGGTAAGTTCACGACATACTTCATGCCTGTGAAGAATATTTCAAATCTAGTAGCATTCACAACTTGTTTCATAAGTAAGCCACCTGTAAAAAGATACATTCACGATTGTGAATGGGTATTCATGCTTTTGAACTAGAGTAATATTATGATAAATATATTTTATATTAATGTAAAATGATAGGTATGATAAAACATATGCTATTAGTGGCATGGATATATCAATCTTCACATGTGGATGAAGTAAGAAATCACTTATGTGTTTAGAAATGAGTTGGTACAAGATGAGAGATATGTCTATGTTAAATGCCTATGAGCATAGTATGAGTACAAGAAAAGTATGGAAAACCATGATACAATAAGAACCATAGTGACATAAAGCATGTTAAATGTAGGATTAGCCCTAAATACATGATATAATGTTATGACATAGCATGCATGAAATCATAAAACTTAGTACGAGTGTAACATTCTTGACTTTGTTCATATGCATTTTTACAGCATCTTATTTGCACATATACATTTTGCATATATATTACTTGAACACATGCATAATATGCATTTTTATTTAAATATATTCATGATATACAATTAGTTTATTTTCAAATATTTTACAATTGTATAGAAATGCACATGTCTGTTTTATTATATAGATGAAAAGGATATGAAATTAATATTTAAGTGAATAAAGAGACTAGATTAAATTAATAAAAATTTGACATGATTAATTTAATTAAATTAAAATAAGTGATAAAATTATATATTTATTTATTATTGGTTAGTAAAATTGGGTAAATGCATATATGTATACATGAATGTATGTATATATATGTATAATAATAATAATAATAATAATAATAATAATAATAATAATAATAATAATAATAATAATAATAATAATAATAATAATAAAAGAATTCAACAAAAGAAGAGAAAAATAAAAGTAAAAAAAAGGAGTAAAAAAAAAGAGAAGAAAAAGGGACAACAAAGAAAAAAAAGAAAGGAAGACATGTGGGGGCTTTTAACTTATTAGGCTAAGTCTTTATTGTCTTCTTCTTCCTCTTTGCTTCATTCCATTTCTTTGAAGTTCCAGCAACATCTTCTTCTCTTTTCACTCCAGAAATTACAGCAACAAGGTTAGCCAAGGATGATTATATGTGAGTAAACAATTAATTTGTGTTAAGCTTGATTATGGTGTTTAGGGTTCATAAATAGGCAGTATTGTGTACTATAGTTTTGATGATCTTAGAGGTCGAATCTGGAGAAGTGTAAAACATAACGGTTGTTCCTTTATGTCTTATATTTATGGATATGTAAACATTTTTGCACTATATAGTGTATAGAATGAGATATCCTTTCTGTACTAAAAGTGGTCCGGATGTAAACCCTAAGTAAGTTAGCTACTGTGTTTGTTAGTTTTGAATATGATAAAGCCATTATTTGAAGTATCGCAAAACCTAACAGTTATAGATATATGTGTTATGTATCTGTATACCAAAGTGCAGGTTCATATGTCCTTTAAATTTTGAGTTATAGTGAATGGAACCATGAATGTTCCATGGTTTGAACTGCCTATTGAGTGCCCTGTACAGGTCTAAAAAGTTATTTAATTGTTTTGAGCTTCTTACATATCCATCCTATATATTATCAAAACATAAAAGTTATAGGTATATATCTTATCTAAATTTGGGTACAAATTGCATCTTAATATGTTATGTATAGAGTAAGTTATGGCCATTACAATTCATATTATCCTGAAAACCAACTCTATTCTATAGCAGTAAAATGTTGCCTATAATTTGAGGGCCTTAGATATATAATTGATAAAAGTTGTAAACATGACAAAATGTTCCATTGGAACCTATATAGGTTTCTGTAAACTTTCATTAAAATATGACATATATTATAAGTTATAATGAATCAAAGTTGGTACCCTAAAACTGCCTAAGGGCAGAAAACTGGGCAGAAATTAGAATACGTTTAAAAATTCTACCACAAATTGTACAGTGTTCTAATTGGTCTAAAATTTTACTATGTTATATATGTACATGTTAAGTTTAATTAGAAATAAGAATCAGATTAATTGGTCAAGTACAGAAAACGTTATAGTCAAAATAGTCTCATAAGGTCACACAGTCTCATAGGAAAAATTTTAATTATTGATATGAATAATGTATATTAATTTGTTTAAGCCACATTAAGTTTCTCTAGTCATAAATTAACCAATTATATTTCAATATTAGGCTCAAGACAAATTGAAAATTCACAAGAAGGG
Organism: Triadica sebifera; assembly: GCA_023653625.1. Classification (NCBI taxonomy): domain Eukaryota; kingdom Viridiplantae; phylum Streptophyta; class Magnoliopsida; order Malpighiales; family Euphorbiaceae; genus Triadica; species Triadica sebifera. The sequence continues at coordinate 7,508,526 of CM042898.1, read as the reverse complement.
GGCAGACAATAAGTTAATGGTTGGAATCAAAGGAAAAAGGTGAGTCTAATTATCAATTGAATTCTTTAGTGCATATAAATGTTGCTTGCTATGTGATTCATATGATTGTGATGATTTTTCCTTGATAATATGATGAGGAATAATTTGTGACATTTTTGGTACATATAAGTTTGTATACTTGTGGTATATTTGAGGTATATGTTTAACATATGATATATATACATAGTATATGTATAGTATATGAAAGGTATATGTGTTGGCATATAAGGTATATATGTGGTATATGTTTGGTATATGTGATAAGATATAATGGTTGATGAATATGTAAGTACAATTACATATGCATAATGACTTAAAAGGCGTTGTGACTAGTTAATCGACATTGCAAAGCAAAAGAAGAGGCCTATGGCCTAACAAATGTGCAAATGAAACAAATGATCAAACTAACTAGCAAATGCAAATGCAAATGCAAATGTTCACATGGAAACCCGGGGCAATGTCTTTTTAACCTAGTCACAACAAAATAAAATGAATAAGCATAAGCATAAGTAAAGAGCAATTATTGAATACTTGATTTTATCTATATTTATATATTATTGACTGATGAAATGGAGTATAAAGTATGTATTAATTATACTTGTTATTTGCTATTATGAAATGCTTGGTGTTTTAGAACTCATTTGATGGTTATTCTCACTGAGTTGCAACTCACCAAATTGCATCATTTTTCAGGTAGAGAAGATTAGTAGTTCATATTGAGGTGCATATAAAAGTCATGGATCAAAGGTCACTGGCCGAGCCTCCTCACTTTCTCTCCTTGCATTCCACATAAGCATAAGAACATATCATTTATATTTGGGGGTTGAATACTTGCATATGTATAATTATAATGAATGTGTACTAATATATATATATATATATATAAATGGATTCAACTTGCAAATTTACTAACTTTTAAACGTAATATTTAATTTATTAATATATGTGATGTTATAGGCTATGATTAAAGCATCCGTATTGATTGTGAAATTATTATTGATAATATGAAATGAGTTAAAAAAAATACTCTCGTTGTAAACATGAATTTTATTTTATTCTTGTTTCATACGTGATAATTTAATATAAAAAAAAACATATGCGGTATGTAGATGTATAAGGTGTTAGGTGTTACATTTTTGGTATCAGAGTAGGGATAGGTTACATGGGAACGTGCATATACATAAGAGCATGATAACATATGCATAATATGTGTTGAACATTATGTAGTGACATAATTTCATTTATTTTAGGGCCATCATAAGACACGATTCACCAATGAAAGAGAGGCCGACTGAAATGCATTCTCATAAGGCATCACCTCATTTGCATAGAGATCAACCAGTATCAGGAGCTAGGGCTCCTGCATGTGCATCACAATCATTACATGCCGAAGTACCTTATGAAAACCCAGAACATGAAGTGCATGGTCCTGCAATATATAGGGAAAGACGATATGATAAGCTAAGAAAATAAGGTGCAATTGATTTCTATGGCTCGACTGATCCAGCTGAAGCAGAAACATGGCTTAAAAGGACACAAAGGGTATTGAATATGATGAGATGTACTCTAGAGGAAAAGTTTGATTATGCGGTATCTTTACTTCAAGGCAATGCTTATGAATGGTGGGAGACAGTTCCCGATAGTGATGCACAACCACCAGTACTGACATGGAATGATTTTCTCCATGAATTTCAGAACAATTACATGCCTTAGTATATAAAGATGAGAAGAAAAAGAAATTTGTGAATCTGAAATAGGGGAACATGTCTGTTGCTGAGTATGAGGTGCAATTCAACAAACTTTCCCATTATGCCACCTTTATGGTCTCTACTGAAAGAGACAAATGCAGAAAGTTTGATGAGGGCCTCAAATATGAGATCAGAAATAGAATCACAATTACTGATCTTGATAATTATACCAGACTCAGAGCTGCTGCAATTAGAGCTGAAAAGTTAATGAAAGAAGTTGGAGAACAACAAATAAAAAGGGTGACACGAGAGTTTGCTGGAGAGTTTAGTAGAGCATATTGAAAGAAAACTAGATATATGTCGAGTCAGTCTGGCAATAGAAGTGGGTACTCCAGTTCTAGAGGTCGGGGCATGACTTTCTCTTACCCAGACAGAGGACAAAGCCAGTATATAGAACAGAGGCCTACTTGTATTCATTGTGGTAGGCAACACACAGGTGAATGCAGAAGGCTCACAGGAGCTTGTTATTTCTGTGGGTCCTTAGATCACATGTATAGAGATTGCCTAGAAAGAGCTAAATTAGCAGTGACCAGCAGAGACAGAGGAGTATCTGAGACTGCAATTGAAACACCAAGGGTTAACATTACCAGTGGGACACATGTCAGAGCCAGAGGCAAGGGCAGAACTGGTGCAGTAAGTAGAGGAGTGACCAGATCTGAGGGACATAGTTCTAGACCCCTTCCACAGGCCAGGGTATTTGCTATGACTAGGCAGGAGGCAGTTGATGCTCTTGAAGTGGTTACTGTTAATATTTACATTTATGATATACTGACATTTGCATTGATTGACCCAGCATTCACACATTCATTTATATCATCGCATATGACATCCAAACTGCATCAAAAGCATGAGTCATTGGGATTTGATATAAATGTGAGTACTCCACTAGGAGCAGTAGTAGTTGTGAATGAGATATGTCGTGACTATTCGATATTCATTGATAAAGTTGAATTGAAAGCTGATTTGATCTTATTATCATTGCATGAATTTGATGTAATATTGGGAATGGACTGGTTAACTAAACATCATGCCATAGTGAATTGTTTTTCAAAGGAGGTAATTTTAAAGTCCTCTGATAAACAAAAGATTGTGTTTAAAGGAGAACGGAAGTTGGTACCTGCAAGTTTGATTTCAGCAGTTAAAGCTTTTAAAATGGTGAAAGGAGGGTGTGAGGCTTTCTTAGCCTATGTGACAGACACAAGAGCTCAGGATATTATGTTAGAGAATATTCCAATAGTGTGTGAGTTCCCAGATGTATTTCTAGAGGATTTTCCTGGATTGCCACCAGATAGAGAGATAGAATTTACTATAGATTTGGTGCCTGGGGCCGCACCTATTTCTTTATCTCCTTACAAGATGACACCGATTGAGTTAAAGGAACTTAAAACTCAATTGCAAGAGTTACTTGATAAGGGATACATTCGACCTAGTGTATCACCTTGGAGAGCCCCAGTGTTGTTTGTAAAAAAGAAAGATGGAACGATGAGATTGTGTATCTATAGACAACTTAATAGAGTGACAGTGAAGAATAAGTATCATTTACCTAGAATTGATGACTTGTTTGATCAGTTACATGGAGCTCAAGTATTTTCTAAGATTGATCTGAAATCGGGCTATTATCAACTTAAGATAGCTGAGGTAGATATTCCTAAAACTGCATTTTGTACTAGATATGACCATTATGAATTTCTAGTCATGTTTCATGGCTTTGATGAATAAGGTATTTTAGCCTTATCTGGATAATTTTGTTATTGTCTTCATAGATGACATTTTGGTGTACTCTAAAAGTAAAGAGGAACGTGACATTTAAGAACAGTGCTTCAGACTCTGCAGGAGAAACAAATGTATACAAAGTTTAGTAAGTGTGAATTCTGGCTTGATCATGTTATGTTTTGTGGACATATAGTATCGAAAAAAGGCATAGATATTGACCCAAATAAAGTTAAGGCCATAGTGAGTTGGGAAGCACCCAAGAATGTGTTAGAATTGCATAGTTTTTTAGGTTTAGCCGAATACTACCGTAGATTGTTGATGGGTTCTCATTGATTGCTAGCCCTTTGACCAAATTGTTGAGAAAGAATGTGCCTTTCAAGTGGACTCCTAAATGTCAAAGGAGTTTCGATGAACTAAAACATAGGCTAACCTCAGCACCAGTGTTAACCATCCCTAAAGGTACATGTGGGTTTACAGTATATAGTGATGCTTCTCATCAAGGCTAGGGATGTGTGTTGATGCAACATGGTAAGGTGATAGCTTATGCATCCAGATAATTGAGACCACATGAGATCTCATATCCAGTGCATGATTTAGAATTAGCTGCAGTTGTATTTGCATTGAAGATTTGGAGGCATTATTTGTATGGTGAGACATTCCAGATCTTCACAGACCATAAAAGCTTGGGTTACTTGATGACACAGAAAGAGTTAAACATGAGACAAAGACGATGGTTATAGCTGTTAAAAGATTATGACTGTACAATTGAATACCATCCAGGGAAAGCCAATGTGGTAGCAGATGCATTGAGTAGGAAGGATAGTAGCAGTGTAGCTCACCTGCAAGCATCCTCTTTTCCATATTTGATTCAATTACGGTCCATGAATGTTCAATTGAATATGCATGATGGTGGATCATTGATTGTTGCTCTTCAAGTCAGACCTAAATTGAAGGATATGATCAAATTTGCACAGAGTAAATATCCTAAATTGTGTGAGAAAATTGAATTAGTAAGGCAAGGAAACAGTAAAGATTTTCAATTGCAAGACGATGTACTGATGTTAAAGTCACGCATATGTGTTCCAAACATTGAGAACTTGTGTCAGGAAATAATGGAAGAGGCTCACAATGCACCCTATGCAATGCACTCAGGGATGACAAAGATGTATCACAGCTTAAGGCCTCATTACTAGTGGCCAAGAATGAAGAAAGACATAGTAGAATATGTTTCCAAATGTTTAACATGTCAGTAGATTAAGATAGAACACCAGGCACCAGTTGGTAAACTACATCCTTTACCAGTGCCAGAATGGAAATGGGAAAAGATAGCGATGGATTTTGTTTATGGATTGCCTAGAACTCCACGGAAAAATGATGCAATATGGGTAATTATTGATAGGTTAACCAAGTCAACACATTTTCTACCTATCAGATGGGGGTGTACACTTGAGAGTTTGGCCAAATTATATGTGAATGAGATAGTAAGATTGCATGGCATTCCAGTATCCATTATGTCTGATAGAGATCCACAGTTTACTTCACGTTTTTGGGTGAGTTTACATAATGCATTGGGAACAAAATTGAATTTCAGTACTGCATTTCACCCACAGACTGACGGACAATCAGAGAGAACAATACAGACATTAGAAGAAATGCTTAGAGCATGTGCTATGTAATTCAAGGGAGCTTGGGATGAGTATATGGAATTGGTGGAGTTTGCATACAATAACCAATATCATAGTAGTATTCCGATGGCTCCATATGAGACATTGTATGGCAGAAAGTGAAGAAGCCCTATCATCTGAGATGAAGAAGGTGTACGTGCATTAGAAAGGCCAGAGATAGTACAAGATACAGTGGATAAAATCAAGGTTGTCAAGATTAAGCTAAAGGCAGCACAGGACAGATAGAAAAGTTATGTTGATCAACATAGAAGGGAGATGGAATACGAGTTAGGTGAAAAGGTATTTCTATGAGTATGTCAATGGAAAGGAGTAATCCAATTTGGCAAGAAAGGTAAATTGAGCCCAAGATATATAGGGCCCTACAAAATTCTTGAGAAGGTTGGTCCACTAGCATACAGATTGACTTTACCACCAGATATGACTCAGATTCATAATGTGTTTCATATGAGCATGCTTAGAAGATACAAGTCAGATCATACACATGTACTTAAAGATCAAGCCATTAAAATTGCAAATGACATGAGTTATGTTGAAGAACCAGTGGAAATCATTGGATACAAGACTAAACAGTTGAGAAACTGAGAAATACCTTTAGTTAAGGTATCATGGAGAAACCATTCTCAAGAAGAGGAAACATGGGAAACAGAAGAAAATATGAAAAAGCAATATTCACACCTATTTCCAGGTATTAAATTTCGAGGACGAAATTTTTAAAAGGAGGGGAGAATTGTAACATCCTTGACTTTTCCCATATGCATTTCTACAACATCTCATTTACACATATACATTTTGCATATATATCACTTGAACACATGCATAATATGTATTTTTATTTAAATATATTCATGATATACAATTAGTTTATTTTCAAATATTTTACAATTGTATAGAAATGCACATGTCTGTTTTATTATATAGATGAAAAGGATATGAAATTAATATTTAAGTGAATAAAGAGACTAGATTGAATTAATAAAAAATTTGACATGATTAATTTAATTAAATTAAAATAAGTGATTAAATTATATATTTATTTATTATTGGTTAGTAAAATTGGATAAATGTATATATGTATACATGAATGTATAATAATAATAATAATAATAATAATAATAATAATAATAATAATAATAATAATAATAATAATAATAATAAAGAATTCAGCAAAAGAAGAGAAAAAGAAAAGTAAAAAAAAAGAGTAAAAAAAAAAGAGAAGAAAAAGGGACAACAAGAAAAAAAGAAAGGAAGACATGTAGGGGCTTTTAACTTATTAGGCTAAGTCCTTATTGTCTTCTTCTTCTTCTTCCTCTTTGCTTCATTCCATTTCTTTGAAGTTCCAACAATATATTCTTCTCTTCTCACTCCAGAAATTACAGCAACAAGATTAGCCAAGGGTGATTATAGGTGAGTAAACAATTAATTTGTATTAAGCTTGATTATAGTGTTTAGTGTTCATAAATAGACAGTATTTTGTACTATAGTTTTGATGGTCTTAGAGGTTGAATCTGGAGAAGTATAAAACACAAAAGTTAGTTCTTTATGTCTTAGATTTATGGATATGTAAACTGTTAACCTTGAGGGGTATTTCCGTCATTTTGATGATAATAAATAATATAGCAATATTGTATTTAACATACTTGTTTTTGAAAGTATATTATACAGGACATAAATTAAAATAGCAAGAATAGAGAATTGGAAGAATAATCATTGAGAAACAAAAAACAAGAAGTAGCATGTTCACTGTCGTGACTCTAGGAGTCACTCCCATGAAGGAAGCTAACCGTTACCAAAACCAACATTTGAAGTTCACGGCCAAGAAGGAAAAACAAACTGTGAAGCTTGTCACCTCCGTGAATCCTGGTATCAACCCCGTGAAGCTTCATTCAATTTCATCCAGAGAGCTTCACGACCAGAGTCACCACTTGTCTCACGGCTGGGAAGAGTGTCACGCCCGTGAATAATTAATGTCACGCCTGTGAATCTATATGTCAAAACATACCAGAGAGCTTCACGACCAAGGTCACCACTTCAGTCACGGCTTGGGAAGAACTGTCACCCCCGTGACAAGCATATTCATGCCCGTGACCAATGAAAGAAAAAAATGTCAGGCGCGATTTTTTGGTTGGTACAACGGCTAGTTTCTTATTTAATGCACCCCAATGGCTATATTCAGCCATGAGAGTATAAATGGAAGTCATTTATGCATTAAGAAATAAGAGAATGATAAGAAAAACAAAAGATTAGCATATACTTCAAATCACAAGCTATCTTGTACTTTTATACTTTGAGAACAAATCTATTCTCTGTAAAAATCTTTTTGCTCCTCATATTTGAGCAATAAAGATTTATAAGTGGTTCTCTCTGTAATCTTTACTCAAGTGAGCATTGGGTAGTTCTGGGTTAAGAGTAGAACACTTGTAAGGGTTAGTTGTGTGAACCTCCAAAACACAAATAAAAGGTTGTTTGTGTGAGCCTATAAAACACAAAGTATAGGTTGTTTGTGTGAGCCTGTAAAACACAAAGTGTAGGTTGTTTGTGTGAGCCTGTAAAACACAAAGGAATTGGTTATTGTGTGAGCCATTAAAACACAAGGGATTTCTGGGTTAGGTGTGAGCCATTGTGAGAAACACCATAGTTGGGAGTGAGCTTGTAAAACTCCATTGTAACACTTAGTGTGTTAGTGAAACTCCCAATTGCGATTGGGGAGAGGAGTAGGGTTTGTTAATACCCGAACCTCTATAAATCTTTGTGTCTGATTTCCTCTATCCTTCCTAAAATTAACTATTTATTTCCGCACTTTAAAAGTTTAATTTTTAAAACTCCAATTCAACCCTCATTCTTGGTCTAATATCTGGGCAACATAAACATTGTTGCAAGATGTGGTGTATAGAATGATATATCCTCTCTGTAATAAAACTGGTCCAGATGTGAACCCTAAGTAAGTTAGCTACTGTATTTGTTAGTTTTGAATATGATAAGACATTATTTGAAGTATCTCGAAACATAGCAGTTGTAGATATATGTGTTATGTATCTGTATACCAAATTTCAGGTGCATATGTTCTGTAAAGTTTGAGTTATGGTGAATGGAACCATGACTGTTCCATGGTTTGAACTGTCTATTGAGTGCCCTGTACTGGTCCAAAAAATTATTTATTTGTTTTGAGCTTCTTACAGATATATCTTATAAATTATCAAAATATAAAAGTTATAGTTATATGTCTTATCTAAATTGGGGTACTAATTTCATCTTAATATGTTATGTATAGAGTAAGTTATGACCATTACAATTCATATTATCCTGAAAACCAACTTTGTTCTATAGCAGTAAAATGTTTCTTATAATTTGAGGGCCTTAGATATATAATTGATGAAAGTTGTAAACATGGAAACTGTTCCATTTGAACCCATATAAGTTTCTATAAAGTTTCATTAAAATATGACTTATATATTATAAGTTATGATGAATCAAAGTTGGTACCCTGAAGCAGAAAACAGGGCAGAAATCAGAACACGTTTAGAAACTCCACCAAATATTGTACAATGATCCAATTGGTCTGAAATTTTACTATGTTATATAAGTATATATTAAGTTTAATTAGTAACAAGAATCAGATTAATTGGTCAAGTACAGAAAAAGTTATAGTCAAAACAGTCTCATAAAGTCACACTGCCTCATAGGAAAAATTTTAATTATTGATATGAATAATGTATATTAATTTGTTTAAGCCACATTAAGTTTCTCTAGTCATAAATTAACCAATTATATTTCAATACTAGGCTCAAGACAAATTGAAGATTCACAAAAAGGGGGTAAACAATAAGTTAAGGGTTGGAATCAAAGGAAAAAGGTGAGTCTAATTATCAATTGAATTATTTAGTGCATATAAATGTTGTTTGCTATGGGATTCATATAATTGTGATGATTTTTTATTGATAATATGATGAGGAATAATTTGTGACATTTGTGGTACATATAAGTTTGTATAATTGTGGTATATTTGAGGTATATGTTTAACATATGATATATATACATGGTATATGTATAGTATATGCAAGGTATATGTGTTGGCATATGAGGTATATATGTGGTATATTTTTGGTATATGTGATAAGATATAATGGTTGATGAATATTAAGTACAAGTGCATATGCATAATGACTTAAAAGGCGTTGTGACTAGTTAATCGACATTGCAAAGCAAAAGAAGAGGCCTATTTCCCAACAAATGTGCAAATGAAACAAATAATCAAGCTAGCTAGCAAATGCAAATGCAAATATTCATATGACAAATGTTCACATGGAAACCTGGGGCAATGTCTGTTTAACCTGGTCACAACAAAATAAAATGAATAAGCATAGGAATAAGTAAAGAGCAATTATTGAATACTTGATTTTATCTATATTTATATGTTATTGACTGATGAAATGGAGTATAAAGTATGTATTAATTATACTTGTTATTTTCTATTATGAAATGCTTGGTGCTTTAGAACTCATTTGATGGTTATTCTCACTGAGTCGCAACTCACCAAATTGCATCATTTTTCAGGTAGAGAAGATTAGTAGTTCATATTGAGGTGCATATAAAAGTCATGGATCAAAAGTCACTGGCCGAGCCTCCTCACTTTCTCTCCTTGTATTCTACATATGTATAATTACAATGAATGTGTACTAATATATATATATATATATATGGATTCAACTTGCAAATTTACTAACTTTTAAACGTAATGTTTAATTTATTAATATATGTGATGTTATAGGCTATGATTAAAGCATCCGTATTGATTGTGAAATTATTGTTGATAATATGAAATGAGTTAAAAAACAATTACTCTTGTTGTAAACTTGAATTTTATTTTATTCTTGTTTCATACATGATAATTTAATATAAACATAACATAAGTGGTATGTAGATGTATAAGGTGTTAAGTGTTACAACGAGGATGTCAAAATTGCTATGAGTTGATGTTATGTTATAATAACACAAGTGATGAATGAAATAATTGCATGAATCCTAGTATGTGAGCATGTAAACAAACATAATGATATTAATTATGGTTTGCATGACTCAACCAGTTGTATGAGGTCATGAAATGATAAGAAATTGTATACAACTTGTGTGAACAACTATATATGTATAACATTCTAAAAATGAGAATGACATGGTATGTGATTTAAGGCATACATATGTGTAATGTTGTGCAAAGATTATGCTTGTAATTGACATATGAATTGGAAGTATTTTGAATACTTATGACACGATGCTACAAAGTGAGTTATAAAAGAAGTTTTATTTCGTTGGACTTTTATCACAATGTTTCGTAATATACTTATATAATTGGAATTATTCTGATTATATGAGATGACGTTACATCTTTACTTACTTTCTATAAATTATGATAAATATTACATGGTAAGACATTTATAATTGTTGAACCTTGAGAGGTATTTCTATCATTTTGATACTAACAAATAAAACAACAATAATGTGTTTAACATACTTGTTTTCTAAGATTATTGAATAGGGTATGGAATATGTTAGCAAGAATGGAAAATGGAAGACTAATCTTAAAAAGAAAAAAAATGAAGAAATAACATGTTCACGCCCATGACCTTATATGTCACGCTCGTGATGAAGCTTAGCGCTAACTATCCAACATTTAAAGTTCACGACCATGAAGAATGATAGCAACCGTGAATGATCATATCAGTCACGACCGTGAAAGAAAGTCACGCCCGTGAGAAAACATGACAAATTCTTCCAAAGAGCTTCACGGCCAGAGTCACCACTTGGACCACGGCTAGGAAGGATGTTCACGCCCGTGAAGATATAATGTCATGCCCATAATCAAACACTTCAAATACTTCTAGAATGCTTCTCGACCAAAGTCACCACTCATGTCACGACTTGGAAGAATAGTCATGACTGTGACAATCATAATCACGACCGTGAAAGAGGAAAGAGAAACATGTCAGGCGCGAAAATAAGAGTTGGTGCAACGGCTATTTCTGCATTAAATGCAATCAAATGGCTCTAATTCGCCATGAAAGTATAAATGCGAGTCATTTATGAATCCAGAACAAGAGAATAACTAATACTTCGAATCAAAATCTTGTTGTAAGCCATTGTGCATTTGAATATTTTCAAAACAAACATTTATTCTCTGTGAAAATATTTTTGCTCATCATTCTCTGAGCATTAAAGATTTATAAATTTTTCTCTCTGTAATCATCTACTTAAGTGAGTTTGGGTATTTTGGGGTTAAGAGTAGAATGATTGTAAGGGTTATTTGTGTGAGCCTTTAAAATACAAGGAATTGGTTTATTTTGTGAGCCATTAAAACACAAGGGATTTTTAGGTTAGGTGTGATCCATTGTTAGAAACACCATAGTTGGAAGTGAGCTTGTAAAACTCCATTGTAACACTTAGAGTGTTAGTGAAACTCCCAATTGAGATTGGGGAGAGAAGCAGGGTTTGTTAACACCCGAACCTCTATAAAACTTCTTGTGTCTTATCTTTCTATTCCTACTCATCTTAACTTTTCTTTCCGCACTTAAAAGTTAAAATTTTTAATATCCAATTCAACCCCCTTCTTGGTTCAATATCTGGGCAATAATTGGTATTAGAGCTAAGTCTAGCATCGAAGCCTAAACAGCGCTAGTAAATATCAAGATATGGCCAATGAAGGATTCTAAAGTCTAAAGCCTTACTTTGATGGAGCAAATTATGCTCATTGGAAGTTTCAGATGGAGACATATATGGATAGTGGAGGAATTAAAGTCTGGGATAGTGTTCGAAAAGAATGGACACCACCAACTAGAAGAGGAGTTGATGGTGAAGAAGAAATCTTATCAAGAGATGATTGGACAGAGCCTCAAAGAAGAGCAAACTTCAAAAACAAGAAGCCAATGACAATTCTCTCAAGCTCATTATATATTGCAGAATGTGGTAGAATACAAAACTGCCCAACAGCTTACAGCATGTGGAAAATATTGGAAAACTATCATGAAGGAACTAAGCAAGTTAAATCTAAGAAGATTTAACTTCTTACTTCAGAGTATGAGCTCTTCAAGATGAAATCCAATGAGTCAATTATTGACATGACCAACCGTATTCTAGCCATCATAAATGGCATGAGAAAACTTGGGAAACACCTCAGCTTGGAAGATGTAAATAACAAAATCCTGAGAAGTCTTCCTCTCAAATATTACGGTTCAAGAGTTGTCGTATAGAAGAGGCAAATGAAGACATGAGCATCATGAATACTGATGTGCTTATTGGCAAACTTCTCACACATGAAATGGCAGTGAAAAGAAATAGAGAGCTTGAAGGAGAGCCAGGAAAAAAAATCCTCTAGCACTAAAAGCCTCTACCTCAAAATCTCAAGAGGAAGTTGAAGATGATGAAGAAAAGAGTGATGATGCAAATAAGGACATTGCTATGCTCTCAAGAAGGCTGAAAAGAATCATTGAGAAAAGAATGAACAACTCTAGAAAATTCAGGAAAATAAACCTCAAACAGACATCTAATGATACACAAAGAAGTAAAGAAGAGGTAAAATGCTATAAATGTGGAAAAAAAGGGCATATTAAACTGGAATGTCTAAGGCTCAAGAAGCATAAGAGCAAATACCAAAGAGACAATAGGGAGAAAGGTCACAAAGCCACGTGGGATGACAAAAGCTCTTCAAGTGAAAAATATGACAATGAAAGTGAAGAGGTCAACCTATGCTTCATGGCTATAGAGGATCACGTCTCGGATAAGGTAAGATCACTTCACTCATACTCTTTCAATAATGATAGTACTGATAATGATAGTAATAATGAAGATGATGATGATGAGTAAAACATAATAGAAGTATTGAATCTAGAACTAGAAAAATATAGAAGTAAATTAAATACTTATAAGAATAACATTTCTAATTTGAAAATCAAAATGGATGCTTTAGAAAAGGAGAAATTTAAGATTAAATCATCTAATGAATCTTTTCAAAAGTCATTAGATGAATAATCTTCAAGACCCTCAACTAAATCCTTGCTTAAAGAAAACAATATTTTGAAAAATGAAGTTGAGGAACTTAGAAACTCCATTTCAAAATTTCACAAAAGAAAAGACAGCTTAGATACTTTCATTGTGTCTCAAAGACCACCCTTAATTAGACATGGTCTAGGATTTAAGGATACATCATCATCTTCTCACAAAACCACTTTTGTTAAGTCAAGTGAACCTCATATCTCCATATTTGCTGGAACAACACTAAGGGATAAGTGCAATAAATACACTAAACCTTCTATACATAAGAGGGATGTTCAAGGAATGGTAATCCTAAGAAAGAAACCTCAAAAGGCTAATCTTGCCTTTATGTATAAGAAGCATGCATCTAGAAAAGTACCAAGTAATCATGATTGTGCATATCATTGTTCTCAAACTCAGTCTAATAGAAATATGGCATTCAAAAGCATTGTAAGACCAAAAAGCATTTTTAGACCTAAACAGTGTAATTATTGTATGAAATTTGGTCACATAAATAAACATTGCTGGATAAGGAAGGCTCATTGGGAACCTTCATGTGCTAACCCCCAAGGACCCAAGCTCATTTGGGTACCTAAAAACCATACTTGAATTGTGATTCTATAGGTATGCCTCAAGTCCACAATAAACAAAAATGCTTGGCTAGTAGACAGTGGATGCTCAAGGCATATGACAGGAGACAAAGAACTTTTCAATGAAATCAAAAGTATTGATGGAGGTAAAATTACCTTTGGAACCTCTATTGATGGTCAAGAGATATTTAAAGGAAATAGAGATGTCAATACCTACATAATAGACTTGCACAAAATATCTAACCATTCCTCTAAGTCTCTTGTGACTACTAGTGATGAATCTTGGCTGTGGCATATAAGGTTTAGTCATGAAAACATGGATTTAATTCAAAGCCTCAGCACAGGAGAACAAGTAAAGGGACTACCAAAAGTCAAATTTGAAAAAGACAAGACATGTGAACCTTACCAAAAAAGGAAGCAACACAGGTCATCCTTCAAATCCAAAAACATAGTAAGTACCTCAAAACCTCTACAACTCCTCCGTCTAGATTTATTTGGACCTACTAGAATTGCAAGCTTAGGAGGTAAACACTATGACTTTGTCATCGTAGATGATTACTCTAGATTTACTTAGGTAATTTTCTTAGCTCAAAAGAGTGAAACCTTTGAAACTTTCAAAAATTTTGCTAAAAGAGTTCAAAATGAAAAAATGTATTGTATTTCAAAAATAAGAAGTGACCATGACAAATAATTTGAGAATGAAAACTTTGAAAGCTTTTGTCTTGAACATGGAATTTCACAGAATTTTTTTATTTCCTAGGACACCTTAATAAAATGGGGTAGTTGAAAGGAAAAATCAAACTTTAATTGAAATGACTAGAATAATACTCAATGAGTATGACTTACCAACTTACTTTTGGGCAGAAGCCATAAATAATGCTTGTTATATTTCAAATCGAGTTTTCAAAAGAGCCCTCTTAAACAAAACTTCATTTGAGCTATGGAATGGAAGAAAGCTCTGGATATCATACTTTAGAGTATTTGGATGTAAGTTCTTCATATTGAATACCAAAGACAACCTTGGAAAATTTGCCTCTAAATCTGATGATGGTATCTTTTTAGGATACTCTACAACTAGTAAAACATATAGAGTATTTAATAAAAAGTCTTTAACTGTTGAAAAATCTATGCATGTTATTTTTGATGAATCTAGTAGACTTGATCTTGTGAAAGGTAGTGTTTTTGATGATGTAGTAGGTATCATGGAAAGACTTGATCTTGAAAATGGAAGAGAAGAAAATGATCAAGAAGATTCACATCAAGATGATTCTCTACCTTAAGCTCAAGAGGAAAACATGCAAAAGCTCCCAAAGGAATGGAGATTGACAAAAGATCACCCCAAAGAGCAAATCATTGGTGATCCTACAAGGGGAGTAAGTACTAGATCTCATCTCAAATTTTTAGATCTCATCTCAAATTTTTAGTTTCTGACCTTGCTTTTGTTTCTCAAATTGAGCCTAAAAATATTGATGAGACTCTTAATGATGAAAGTTGGGTGATTGCCATGCAAGAAGAACTCAACCAATTTAAGAGAAGTAAGGTATGGACCTTAGTACCTAGATCCAATGAGCATCAAATTATAGGAAGCAAATGGGTATTTAGAAATAAACTAGATGAACAAGGTTCAATAACTAGGAATAAGGCTAGATTGGTTGCAAAAGGATATAATCAGGAAGAAGGAATAGATTATGATGAGACATATGCTCCTGTAGCTAGATTAGAAGCCATAAGAATACTTTTAGCATATGCATGCCATATGAATTTCAAACTCTTTCAAATGGATGTGAAAAGTGTCTTTTTAAATGGTTTTATAGAAGAAGAAGTTTATGTAGAAAAACCACCAGGTTTTGAAAGCTATGATTTGCCTAATCATGTATTTAAACTTTCAGAAGCTTTATATGGTTTGAAACAAGCCCCAAGAGCTTGGTATGAAAGATTAAGTTGTTTTCTCTTAGAAAATAACTTTACAAAGGGGAATGTTGACACTACATTATTCATTAAAAAGCATAAGCATGATATCTAATTGTTCAAATTTATGTTGATGATATCATATTTGGGTCTACTTATGAATTACTTTGTCAAGAATTTGCTAAATGTATGACTAGGGAATTCGAAATGAGCATGATGGGTGAGCTAAAATATTTCCTCGATCTACAAATAAAACAAGGCAATGAGGGCATATTCATCAACTAATCCAAATATGCCAAAGCCTTACTTAAGAAATTTGGAATGGAATGATGCAAGAATGCCAAGACTCCAATGAGCACATCAACAAAATTGGACAAGGATGAAAAGAGTAAAAGCATTAATGAAAAGCTCTATAGAGGTATGATCGGATCACTTTTATATCTTACTGCCTCTAGACCCGACATAATGTATAGTGTATGTTTATGTGCTCACTTTCAATCGTGTCCAAAAGAGTCTCATTTAAATGCAGTAAAAAGAATTCTAAAATATTTACATAGCTCATTGCATATAAGTTTATGGTATCCTAGAAATTCATCCTTTTACATTATAGGATATTCAAATGCTGATTATATTGGAAGTATTTTAGATAGAAAAAGTACTTTAGGTACTTGTCACTTTATTAGAGAATGCTTAGTTTCTTGGTTTAGCAAGAAACAAGTTTCAGTTGCTTTTTCTACCGCTGAAATGGAGTATATGGCAGCAGGATGTTGTTGTTCACAAATCCTTTGGATGAAACAACAACTTAAGGATTATGGTCATAGTATGAACCATATACCTATTAGATGTGACAATACAAGTGCTATAAATCTATCTAAGAATCCCATTCAACATTCTAGAAGTAAACATATTGACATTAGACACCATTTTATTAGAGATCATGTTCAATATGGAGATGTTGTATTGGAATTTATAAGCACAGACAATCAATTGGCATATATCTTCACTAAGTGTCTAAATGAGGAAAGATTTAATTTCATAAGAAGAAAGCTTGGTATGATTGATGGATTAACTTTGTGATTGCCAAAATTGTCAAACCTTGATTGATAATCTTATGTTTTTTTTTTATCTCATCTTACTAGATATAAGGTAGCTAATTTGATGAAATATATGTTATAGGGGATAGAAGCTCCTTAGAAATACTTTAGTCTTGTTTGACTTAATTTTATTTGATGAGGTTTTTAGGCAATTCATGCCCGTGACATATATTCATAACTGTGAACTAAATCGCCAAAAGAACCAGTAGTTTTCACGACATGCTTCATGGATGAAGGTAGTGAAGACTATGTTTTACGACCATAACCTTTTTCAGTCACCCTCGTGAAACCCTCTGTTCACGCCCATGACGTTTTTTCACAACTGTTAACATTTCCACCAAAAACTTACAGAAGCATTCACGTTTTGTGTCACGCTCTGCTTCACGATCACAAGTAGTGAAGATTGTACTTCACGCCCGTGACTTGTTTATCACCACCGTGATAGTTCATCATTCACACCCGTTACCTTTAATTTTCACGACCGTGAATAATTTCACCTCTCTCTTCACGGGTAGAGCATCTCTTCAGCAAACTATGAACACGACATTTCACGCCCGTGACTTAGTTTTTCATGCCCGTGAATATGTCGGCTACAAAATATTTATGCCGTTATTTCTCTCATTCCAACTCTCCAACTTCTTTTATTTATCACCATTGAATACTATTTTGAAGATTCTGACTCCCTAGCAACTCATTCCATCTATAAACATCTTAAGTTTTACTCCAAAAACTTCCATCAGATTTTTCACTCTTCAAAAGTTCATTTTTCAATCAAAATGGAAACCGACTTCTCCAAGGGTACAACAAAGAAGTTTCATGCTCCAAGAAGGTACACAAATTACCTTATAAACATTATTCTAGAGCATTGTCATCCTAGATACTCAGTTCTCAAGAAAATGCCACTCCTTTCCTTTCGATCATTTGAGTGGCAAACCATTCGTACGCTCGGCCTCGAGACAAGTATGACAGAATAACTCTAGGTTTGTCATCTAAAAGACTTTGTTGATATCCATCAACCAACACTGAGGGAACCAACTTTAGGATTCCTGAGCACTCTGCAGGTCTCTCCTACTGGCATGGTGAAATTCCAAATTTGCAAGCATCCGAATATCCTCTCTGTCACAGAGTTTGGAGACATGTTCAACCTTTCCTCTGATGGTATCCTAAATGAGAGTGAAGTGGAGTTCTATGCTACTCAAGCATGGACTCACTTCAGGCTTGACTGCAGCTGAGATGTCAAGAAAACGAAGAGAACTCACCTTTGATCCCCAGTGCACAAGTACTTGCATAGGTTTCTAACCTATAGCATTTTCGCCAGAGGAGACAGTAATGGATCGATCAGGAAGTTAGAGCTCTTTCTCATGGAGATGGCTCGAAGAGGCCTAACAGTGGCTTTATCTTGATGGTTTGCAAACCATCTTTTGTCAATTGCTACCAAGCCCTCCGGAAACATTCTGATTGGTGGGTACGTGACTCACATCGCCATCAACCTAGGATACTTGAAGCTAGAGGAACACCACTTTAACCTCACATCAGCACATCCTCGAGATCGACTAGACATCGAGTCCTTCATCAAAATGGAAGCGGCTGTTCGTATAGTATTTGAGAACAACATCTACTACCGCTTCACCAACACAGAGATTATTTGGGAGGACAATGACTCGGATGACTTCAAAGCTAGCCTCCAAGGAATCCAACAGAGGAAGAGAGTTTGAGTTGAGGTGGCTCCTCCAGAGGTTGAGTAGGAAATTGGACAATCCTCTACCTCCACACCAAATTTGGCTCTACAAGTGGTTGACCTCTTGGCACCACGGTTTGAGAAATTACAGGCTTCGATGGATGAGAGGTTAAAGAACCTTAAGGATTTCATGGAGTCTCGCAAGGAGAGCCTCGAGGCGGAAGTAGCTCACCTTAGAGATAGGATGTTTGACTAGACTTTACCTATGACTTCAGCTCGAAATCTGCATATTCATATTCCTTTCCAATTTCAAGCTTCCTAGAGCCATACCAATGCCTTATTATGCATTTTTAAAGTCCTTTACTTAACTTATCATATTTTAATTTATATCAATTATTTTAATCAACATTCAATTCTCTAATATGAATTATTTGCATCACATATCATAAAATCTCATTTTCTTATATCTAAACCTATAGTTTCATGTCATAAATCATAATCAATGCAACTTATTCATTAACTAATATTTTATACATGCATATCATGCCAATTGCAAGCATATTATATACTATTTCCTTAAATTATGCATAAACCTTAATTTTTTCTCCTTGACTTGCTCTAGGTAGCTTTCTCATTTTCTTTACTAGATTGAACTTGTTCCTTGCCACTTAGAACTCCTACAATATCATAAGATTACCATCCAAATTCTATCTTTATCAGGCTTCCAAAACCCTACTGAAACTGTAAACTCTCTCTCTCTCTCATCCTTCATAAGCTATACAATAACTCAAAACTAGTATTTCCTTAAGAAAAGATAAAAGAGGAGATAGAGAGCTTTTTACCTATACTCTTTTCTTCTCTTGATCACCACCTTGGAGATTTCACTCTCCTCTTACTTTGCTTTTCTTCCTTTCTTTTTGCTCTCCTTAACTTCTCCAAGACTTGTAGAGAATAAAACCACATTTCCCTTTGATTTTTCCTCTCTATTTTGTTTCTACTTGAACTTTGGATATGGTGGAAATGGTGGCGGCGTTGGGACTAGTTTAAGATGCAGAAAAGTTAAGTTAAAAAAAATATGTGATAAGGGAGAAGAAGAAAAGAAAGAAGAAGAAGAAATCCAAAAGTCCTCATGTGGAACTCACACTTTGACTATAAACTTGATATTAGACCAATTAATATTTTAATCTCCTCTTTATGTTATGGTGGTCCCCATCTTATATCTTTTTATCCAAAAATCATGTTTAATTAATAAATACCTTATATAATCCTCTAATTTTCGGTAAATTGTAAATTGACTCAAAAACTTGTCAAATTTTGCAATTTAATCATTTACCATTTTTAACATATTTTAAGCATTTTAAATACTTTATTAAGCATATATCATAATAATTATCATTATTTTGATTAATTTCAGTCAAAATCCAAATTTAGACTCTGATCGGTCAAACGCGTCAACTTAACAACACATGCAACTTAGTATCTAAATTAGCGGATATGACATTATGGCTTGTATACGGACTGAAATAATGATAGGAGTGATTGACACTGGTCAATCTTTAGTGATTTTTGAATATGTTGATTGAATACTCTGTTTTTGCACATTTCTGTTTTGAAAAATCCAGGTTTCACACTCTTAATACAGGGGTTCACGACTGTGAAACATGTGCTTAGATCGGGCAGTAGCTTTTCACACCTTATTTTACTATTAGAAAAGTCATGAAATGCATGAGTTCATATCCGTAAACAATTAGTCATAGTCGTGAATATCGATACCAATTTTCACATTCAAACCCAAAATTTCAAAATTTGTTTCACGGCTAAGCAACTGTGAAATATGGTTTCACGCCCATGAAGGATATGAATTTGCATGCAATAGCTTTTACGTTGTGGTTTATGGGTAAGGCACCAGTGAATGGGTATTCATGCCCATAAAAAACAATGAATATATAGTATGCAATTTTTGTTGATATGATTAAATCACATTCTATAGGCTATTTGAATACATGATATGACTATATATTTTTTAATGAAATTCAGTTTTATTAGTAAAAAACCAAGTGTCCATAATTAATTAATTTTTTTAAAGCGAACTAATTTATTATACTCATTTCTGGCCAATAAATTGCTTTCCAAAAAAAAAAGTTGGAAAAAGTTCAAAAAATCTTTGAACATTTACTAGATATTCTTAAATCAAAGTAATCTTCTTTTTCCCTACCAATTCAAATTCTCATATTTTTAATTATTTTCAATTGAGCCTTATGACTATTTTCCATTTAATTTATGAATGAAATTCTATGCTAGCATTGTGATTGGAGATTTTATTTGTAATTTAATTAAAATATATTGGGATTTTATTTGTAATTAAAAAAAACTTTAAATGGATGGAAGTTTGATGAAACCGCGAAATTATAATTTGAGAAAATATTAGAGTTCAAATTGATAGAAAAAATGAAGAATCTGAATTTAAATATCTTAATAGGTTTATATTTTCCAAAAAAAAAATATGCATGTAGTTGGAGAAGAGAAAATCCGTTTCAGGCGCGTGGCTAACCCAGGCAAAGAATTGTACTGGACGCCATTCAAAGTTAGAAGACCGTTTGTCTCCTCTCTTTTTGGCTATAAATGGGAATGTTTGTTCCCATCAATAACGCCAGCCTGCTCTTCTTAAAACAGCAAACATTCATAGCCTCTGTTCTGTTTCAGCTTAATCATGACCTATCTCTATCTCCTTTCTCTCATTCTCTGTTCCTCACTCCCCATCTCCACTCCTCTTGTCTCCTCTGAAGTTGGTATGCTCACTTTCATTTTCTAATCACTTGCACTCAGTTTGATCAGATTCTATCACTTTCTGCTTTACTCTTTCTTTAATTTTATGTTTTGATTTCACTCTACATTCCCATTTTATTGTCATTTTGTTGTGGAGTTGCCATTATCACATCTGGGTGTTGAAAATTTTCTTCAAATTTGTTGGTTTAACTAATTATATCTCTTTAGATTTGTATTCTAATCTCGACTTCCATGGATTGTGTTTTCTTTTGTTTAAATCCCTTTGCGAGATTTTCTTAATAATAGAGCTAGCTTTAGAATGGTCTCATTTATGTCTTCTTAATCAATATTATGTCGTAAAACTTGTATTATTGATTTCTCCAATATAAAGGTTGATTATGCTGACCAAGGTCAGAAAATTTTAAAAATTGAAAAGTTGCACTGCCTCCTTGACACAGCTGAAATAGATTTTTCACATTTTTATTGTTTCTGTTGTTTTAATTATCTATGCTATATAATAAAAGAATGCATCAGATTCTTTCCTTCCTAAGCTTACAAATTTAAAAACTGTTCTTGATTTTGCTGTCTCTAAGTAAATCTCAAATTTCAAAATTTTTCATGTGATTCCTTTCAACTTTTGTGGCAGGTTACTTTATTCCACTTAATTTTGATATGATAAAAGACAAGATTTTATTCTTTCTTTATACTGTTTTGAAATGTTTCTTGCGCAATCTGGCTAGTTCTAGCAATCTAAGGACATAATGCACTTACACATAAGCAATTTGATTCTTGTTTTTAATGGATTAGACGACGAAACCCCATTTACTTATATAGAAGGGACTGGGAAAGGACCCAAAAAATGGGGTCAGATCGACCCACATTGGCAAGTTTGTGATAATGGACAGATGCAATCTCCCATTGACCTTCTTGACAAAAGGGTTCAAGCTGTTCCTATTCTTGGGAAATTGCATAGAGATTACAAACCTGCTCCTGGAACTATGAAGAACAGGGGACATGATATTGAGGTATGGCTTAAATGCACTTAACTGTATCATCAGGCGATCTTTGATAGATAGAACATTGATCAAACCAATTATTGTAAACTTTGTTCTTGAAAAATCAATGTATCATCAGGTGATTTGGAAAGGAGATGCGGGGAAAATTAAGATTAATGGTACTGCTTACAAGCTCAAACAATGCCATTGGCATTCACCTTCAGAGCACACATTCAACCATTCAAGGTTTGTTTGCCTGGTTCCTCATTTTTGAAGATCACTTGATATAGATATTTGACATTTACCTGCATTGGAAAACAATTCATTTTCGATTATATGTTTTCTTTAAAAGGTATGAATTAGAGCTTCACATGGTCCACTTGAGCAATAACGGAGAGAAAGCTGTTGTAGGAATCGTTTATGAATATGGCCGGCCTGATCCCTTCCTTTCCAGGGTACTTAGTCTATCATTTTACTTTGATTAGCTTCCAGGTGTTCATAATTGCAGTGCATATGATAAAAGTCGCTAAGAAATGACGAAATGTGCAGTAAACTTTGATTTTTGAAATAACTTACATGTTGATAATTCCAGTTTTGTTTTGTTTTTGTAACGTGCGCTTTCTAGGTTTCCCTTATTCTTGCTTTCTTGCAGCTGTTGCACCACATAAAGCAGCGTGTTGGCAAAGAAGAGAGAGACTTAGGAGTTGTGAACCCAGGAGATGTTAAATTTGGAAGCAGAAAGTATTACAGATATATTGGTTCTCTTACTGTTCCTCCTTGCACTGAAGGCGTTGTTTGGACAATAGTCAAAAAGGTCATTCATTTATACTATTCCTACTCAATATGCCTAAATCAACATAGTTTCTGTGCTCAAGTTTACCCTTTCATCTCTGCAAAATAAAACACAATTGTGTATTATTGATAGGTGAGAACAGTTTCAAGGGAGCAGGCAAAGGCATTAAGGGATGCTGTTCATGATGTAAGCAACCTTTATTCATGTGATAAGTTGTTAATTAGGCCTTTTCTAGCTGATGTTCAACTGCTCTCATTATCCCTTGTTTTCTGAAATAAGGGATATGTTGGTTTTAAACTCAAGATTTTACAGTTCTGGTTACCATACCAACAAACTTCATTCCATTTAAGATATACACTTCAAGAGAAGTTATTGGTAACAAATTGTTGTGTTGGTTCAATTCAGGGATTTGAGGCAAATGCGAGACCGACGCAGCCATTAGATGGAAGAGAAGTTTACCTGTACAATCCAAGTGATAACGGAGCCTCAGTCTAACTACAGATAATTCAAATATTGAATATGTTTATGCTTTAAATATCCATATCATATCAGTTAAAAGAAAGAACTTTGTTCACACTGTGTAGCTACAATTTCATACTATGAATGGAATAATTTTCAGCTATTTTGATGCCATTTCGTCCAAAATGCATCTCCCATATCTTCTTGATTAAGCAACTTGATAAGCATTATCTCACTAAGTAATCTACTAATCCCCATCATTTGTTCTAAATTAATTTACCTGTTACTCTAGTTTTGCATTTATTTCATTGTATTACTCAAAGGGCCTTTTATTTATTAATTACTCTTTTACTATTATTTCCCCCATGAATTATTAGGAAAGGGAATGTGAATCAAATAACAACTCTTAAAAAAAATTAGCAGAAGATGTGAAATGAACTTTGTGTTTTGAATCGAATCAATTGATAGTATTGATTTTTTTTTTATCACAAGTATTTTCTTTTCTGTACTTTAGTCCATGTAATTGTTTTCTATAATTTCCACTTTATTTTTGAAAATTTTTTAAAAAAATAAGATTTTCATAAATATTATATGTACTACATTACAAATTATTCAATCAAGTTATAAATAACGCAATGTCCCATTAATAAATAAAAAAAAATACTTCTGTTCAATTAAAGAGTTTAAATTAGACATATAATTAAGTTAAATTTTTATTTTAACTACTTAATTAGATATTTATTTCATAAAAAAATAAAGTTACTATTTCTTTCTATGTACTAAAATTTTTAACTCATTCATACTTTTTATATATAGTATTAAAATTAGAAAAGAATCCGAAGTAATTAGACGGGCAATTTTTTGATCCTATTTGAAATTTGAATTTAAATTTGTCTAAAAAAATTTATTCCGAACCTAATATGAAAATATGATAAAAATAAAATTGGTCAATTCATAGCAGAAAATCATTTGAATTTTACTTTTAAAAAAATATTGATCCAACTGAAAGTGATTACTAAAACCTAAAATAATATAATATGATCCGAATCTATGTGATCCTTATTGTCAGATCAAATAGCAACATGATATACATTAATCCCAAATTTAAAAAAAAATGAAAATCTCCACTTACTACAATTTATAATTATAAATTTGCCCATAACTTTTGCCAAAGTCGTAAAAATTTTCCCTTATATTTTTTTTGACTCTAGAATTCAGGAAGACTTGATTTTTTTTTGTTTCTCTAAACCATTTGTTCGGCTTTTTTTGGGTACCGTGCAAAGGTAATTGAAAAAAATTAAATAGAAAAATGTATATTTTCATTTCTCAAATAATCATAACTTAGAATCATCTAACCTGGAGAGGGTGTATTGATTAGCATACCTGTTGTTTATTGTTAAACCTCAGGAGAGGCTGTATTGATTAGCATATCTATTGCTTATTATTGTAGAATCAATAGTTGAAAACTAGTTCAAGCTTTGATGGTATATCAAATCGTGCTGAACTATGCTGAAGAAGGATGGTTGTTGCTGCTCACGCTTATGTTCATATGTTAAAGGGTGGAGGTGTTAGCTAAACTATACGTATATATCTTCTTTGTTCTTGTTAACAATTTGCCACGTGTAGTCATTCATGTATTTATTCCATGGTTTTAGTTTTTCTTGTGCTATAGTTAGTTTCACTGTATATAATATCTTTCTTGAAGTTTAATGAGCAGAAGAGAGAAATTCTTCATTCACCACTTCTGATCTTAAGTTTTCTGAGCAATGAAGTTTTGAGAATTTAATCATGGTATCAGAGCGGGACATCGTGTGATCTTGTCTTTCCGTTTGTAGTTTCTTTTTTTTTTGAGAGAGTTGCATCATCAATTGAGGATTTACAAAGGAATGGTGTTGAATAAGAGAGATCTCAAAATCTTGATGATCCTTTGCATCTACAAGGATTAGACAATCCCGGAATGGCTCTTGTTTCAGCATTGCTCAATGAATCAAATTACCTGACTTAGAGTAGATCAATCAAGATCGCTCTTAGCGCCAAGAACAAAATTGGTTTTATTAATGGAAAATTGACTGAACCAGAGGAAGATGATCCAGAATATGAGAAGTGGAAGAGGATTGACTTCATGGTAACTTCTTGGTTTTTAAATTCCATGAGCAAAGAAATAGCAGAGTCATACATTTTCTCATTGAATGCAAGACAACTATGGGAAGATCTTGAACAACAGTTTGAGGAAAGTAATGGTCCTCAAATTTACCAGATCCAGAGGAAAATCAGTTCAATTGAACAAGGTAATTCTACGATATCGATGTATTACAGCAAACTCAAGAAGCTTTGGGATGAACTTAATGTTCTACAACCTATTCCACAATGTGTGTGTGGGGCTGCAAGACATTGTACATGTAAGTTGATAAAAGGTTTAATGGCTATTAATTCACAGAAAAGGCTTGTACAGTTCTTAATGGGCTTGAACAATTCTTATGACAATATAAGGAATCAAATTCTAGTTTTAGATCCTTTACCAAATGTAAGAAAATCTTACTCAATGATCTTAAGGGTGGAGAAACAAAGGAATATCCATATGAGTTTTGCAGAAACTATTGAAGGAAATGCAATGTTAGCAAAAGGACGATACCATGAGACTTCTTGGATGAACAAAAGACACAATAAAAAGAGAGAAAATGATAATAAAGAGGAGAAATTTTGTCTACATTGTTAAAAGAGTGGTCATACCAAGGAGATTTGCTTCAAGTTGAATGGTTACCCTGAGTGGTATAACCAGATAAAACAAAGAGAAAAAAATGGTGGAATAGGACAAGTGAACATGGTGGAGAGCCCATTAGATGAGGAACAAGAAGCAGAACCAACTGGGCCCTAGATGAATTCCTTTTCATAAATGTTTAGGCAAGAAATGATGAAATACTTGAAGGGGAATCAAGGACATATGAGGGAGCAAGTCAATTTTTCAAAAATTCATGAGTTTGCAGGTAATATTTCATATCAAAACCTTAAATGCGGCAATAAGAATATGGTGCAATGGATTGTAGACATAGGTGCAACAAATCACATTTGTGCACACAAATCATCCTTTTTAAACTTGAATCCCATTAAACACAAAATTGTAGTAAGTTTGCCAGATGGAACCAGAAAACTTGTGACACATGCAGGTGACATAACTTTGCATGGAATTCTTATCCTAACCAACGTACTCTATATCCCCTCCTTTAGTCATAATCTTTTGTCAGTCAATAAGTTGACCAAAGAACATTCCATTAAGTTCATTTTTCTTGATAATTGTTGCCTGATGTAGGACTTGAAGACTGAGATGATTCTGGCTATTGGGAATGTTAAGACCAAAGTCATTCAGCAATATCAAGCCTGCTTGTAACAATCTTAGTTTGAAAAGTGATAGGAATAAAACAATTTGTCATGTGAATAGCTTTTTTGAAAATAACTTGTTCCTATGACACCAAAGATTGGGTCATCCTTCCATTACTATCATGCAACATTTCAGTTCCTTTCTTGACGGAAAAAATCTATCAAATCAAGTTTGTGAAATATGCCCAAGTGTTAAATAAACAAGACTAAGTTTTCCACTCAGTAAAATAAACAGTTCTTATAACTTTGAGTTAGTACATATGGATGTATGAGGACCTTATCAACAAGCATCTGGATCAAGTTCTCATTATTTATTAACACTGTTGGATGACCACAGTAGAACAACTTGGACTTTTCTAATGCAAATAAAGAAGCAGACATCTTCTGTCTTGCTCACTTACTTGAAAATGATTCAAAACCAATTCCAAACCACTATTAAAAATATTAAATTAGATAATGGGTCAGAATTCTTAAGTCAAACATGTCAAGCCATATTTTCTCAATTTGGTATTTTACATCAAAGATCATGTTCACATACACCACAACAAAATGGTGTAGTGGAAAGAAAGATTCGACACCTCTTACAGATAACAAAAGTCTTACTTTACCAAGCTGGTTTACTAAAACTTTTTTGGGATGAAGCCCTTCTTCATGCTACCTACTTGATAAACAGACTCCCTAGCCCTTTACTTTCTTAGAAAACACCTTATTACCTACTTTACCATAGACAACCAGATTATAATAGCTTAAAGGTATTTGGTTGCCTCTGCTTTGCCACTAATACTCTCACTAGTACAAAAATACCTTTAAGCGAAGATTATATGTGTCTGTTGTAAAAATATCAGATACATAAAATAGAGGCGGTGACATTTTTGTAAATATATGATAAAATGATAAAGCATATGTGTCTGTTAATATAAACGACAGACATATAAAATTCAACTTGTATTTTAGGCGTCTGTCTTAATAAAAAACAGACACATATGATGTACTTTTAGTGTCTGTCTTAACAAACAACAGACACTTATTGTTTATTAATAAACAATAATTTTTTTGAATTAATTATTGAAAAATATTTTTATTGGTATATACGTTTGTTAATATAAATGACAGACATGTAAAATTCAACTTGTACTTTAAGTGTCTATCTTAATAAAAAACAGACACATATACCTTTTACTTTAGGTGTATGTCGTTAAAAAAGATAGAAACGTAATATGTAACGGCTGGATCTACTGGAATTCGGGTCCTGGCCCATTGCCACAGTAGTCCACCCGCCATCTCACTGAGACCAACGGACTGCTGGGGTCCATAGCCCAATACCTCCAACCCATCTTCTGGAATCGCACTCAAAGTGTTTGCCACAGGAAGGTTGTTGGAGGCAAGAGTCGAACTCTTGACCTCCCTTTAGCCTCAGTAAGAGACTACCAATTATACACTATTGGTAGTCTCTTACTGAGGCTAAAGGGAGGTCAAGGGTTCGACTCTTGCCTCCAACAACCTACTGTAGCAAACACCTTGAGTGCGATTCCAGTGATGGGTTGGAGGTATTGGGCTATAGACCCCGGCAGCCCGTTGGTCTCAGTGAGACGGCGGGTGGACTTACTGTGGCAAACGGCTGAGACCGCGATTCCAGTGAGACCCAGCCGTTACATAATATCTCTGCACTCATATGTGTCTGGCTTTAATAAAAGCAGACACATATTAGTGTACAATAGGTGTCTGTCATGAGAAAAGACAGACACCTATAGTTTATTTTTTAAAACCAAAAAATATGGTTTCTCTCTGTGCTCTTTTATTTGCAACTCAACTGTATATATCTATTTCTTTTACTTTAGAGCTTTAAACCTAGTTGTATGCACCAACCATCTCCATCTTCAGCTCTCAACATAAAGTTGGCTTATAATATCTTCGTCACATCGATTTTGGACCTGTCTTAGTGGCGACGATAATGACAAGAGCTACATTGTTCGTTGGTAGCCAAAGATACACATGGAAAAGGTATTCTTTTTTTTTCCTCTTTAACTTTTTTTCTACATTTTTTGACTACCATGTTCAAATTTAAGCCTTCATGTCGTAGCCATAATGATGACAAAAAAATATTTCTTTGTTAATTTATAAAATGAAAGTGGATTTCATGCATTGGGAGATTGTCTAAGGCATTTGGTAAGGCAAAAATAAGGTGGTTCTGCACATGTTAATGCTAATTTTCACCATCAATTAGCCAAAGAGTTGTATGTTCTCCACCTTATTACTATTGGTACTTGATCTTCTACTTTTTTTATGCAAATAAGTTTATTTATCTTTTTTTATTTTTTGTGTATTTTATTTTTGTTAATTTTATATTGTAGTTTTTTTCACTTAGTAGTTGTTTTTTTGTTATCCAATTAGTTTTTTTATAGGTTAAAGTAATTTTTACGATTTGCTGTATATTTGTTAATTTATAATATTTTTAAAAAAATGACTATAGGTTTCTGCTGTATATTTGTTAATTTATAATATTTTTAAAAAAATGACTATAGGTTTCTGCTGTTTTATAATAACAGACACCTATAGTGAATTTTGTTTAAAAAAAATTGACTTTAGGTGTCTGCTGTTTTATAACAACAGACGTCTATAGTCATTTTTTTAAAATATACTTTATACGTCTGTCATTATATTTTAACAGACGCATAAAATAATTATATGCGTCTGTCATTTTGACAGACGCCTAAAATCCAACTCATATACATCTCATTCATAGGTGTCTGTCATTTAACAGACACATAAAGTTCAAAATAACAGACGCGTATAAGTTATTTTTGTACTAGTGTCTACCACACAAGGATAAACTGTCACCTAGGGCTTTTAAATGTATCTATTTAGGTCATTCACTAGGACAAAAGGGATACAAAGTTTTTGATTTAGAATCCAAGAAAATTTATGTTTCCCGAGATGTATTATTTCATGAAAACCAGTTTCCTTTCCTTCCTCATATAGATATAGGTAAGTATGTTTCACCCCTTCCTTTGCCTACAAATATAGATACATATAGTCCATATATGACATCTTCTTCAGTATTAGTTCCTTCATATTGATTAGAGTTATCTCCTACCTCCATATCCAGTCCTGAATGAACCCATAAAGTTGGAATCATATCATTCGGTCATATCAAGCACCAGAAATATTAACCCACCAAACCGACACAGTACAAGAATTAGTAAACCATCAACTTGGTTAAATGATTTTGTTTGTACTGTTTCACAACCCACACCTCTAACTAACTCATCCAATCTTACACCACCTACTTATCCTTATATCATCCCATCCCATTTTACATATGCACACTTGAAAGTTTTTGCTAATGTGTCTACTTGTCATATCCGCTAATTTAGACCGAAGTCACGCGAGTTGTTAAATCGACTCGTAGGTTTGACTTTTATCGACAAATAATGAAAATTAAGTATAGAAAATACCTAATAAAGTGTTTTAAATATTTAAAGATGTTAAATTTCGATATAGGACTAAATTGCAAATTTTAAAAAGTTTATGGGTCAATTTGTAATTTACCGAAAATTAGAGGATTTAAATGGGATAATCATAAATTAGATACATGATTGGGATATTAAACACATGGGAAGGGGCTGGCCACACCAAGTGGCATACATTAAGTGGACAATTAACATACACCAAGGGAGATGAATGCATTAATGAAGACTTCTAGAATTTGGCTTAGGTGTCCCATAATTATGCAGCTTGTTTTTATTCTCTTAATTGTTCTTTCATCTCTTCATATCTAGAATTTTCTATCTTTCAATTGCCTCTCACGTTTCTTGAAGCCCAATACACCAAGTGACAAAGTTTAATAAGCTAATGAAGATACATGCATATAACATTAATAAAGGTTTCTAGAATGTGGCTTATGTGTCCCCCATTTTAATGATTTTTGTCATTTTGTTCTTGATTGTTTCTTCTTCTTCCTTATCCATTTTCATTGGGGAAAATTCTGCCTCTCAAACTAGCCCACGTTTTTCCCTTGGACAGCCATAACCAAATCTTGTTCTAAGAAGAGAAAGTGAGAAAAAGAGAGAGAAATGCATGGAAAATTCCATTTTCATGCTCAAGGTAGCTTAAGAGAGTAAGGAGAAAGAGAGAGATTAGAGTTTATGAAGTGTTAATAATCTGTTTATGAACTTTAGGAACTCAAAGTGACAAGGATTTGGCTCAAAGGAGCAAAGGGAAGGAGAAAGAGAAGTAAAGAGAAAAAAAAGAGGTTTGTGCATAACCTAAGGCAATAGCCTATTTTATTTTTTTTTATTTGCATGATTTAATTATTTGGCATATTGATGATTCTGAATTGATAATATTTTATGATGAAAATCTTGGGGATGCATGTTTGCTAGACGTAGAATTTAATTTGGTAAAAATTAAATGTGATTATCTTGTATGTTCCTTACTGGAAATTGATGAACAGTGTTCACTTAAATTGTTATAACTTAATTTTTGGACCTCCATTTTGCATATTGTTTACTGGGTTTGAAAGATAAGACATAGAGCTATAACTTTTATTTAGACCATAAAACCTGAATATATCTGTAAGTATCCAGAACAATTCATAAAATTCGGACATAGAATCTGTCTAGAAATTTTGGGTAGAATTGTTAGTAATGAGCAGTAAGTACTTCAACTATTACAAATTGAGTTCTGAAGCTTAAATTTGTGTGTTCTTTGTTCGGTTTGAAAAATAAGACATAGGGCTACAATTTTTATTTAGATCATAATATCTGAATATGTCTATAATTGTCCAGAAAAATTCATAAAATTTAGACTTAGAATCTGTCTAGAAAATTCTAGGCAGAATTATCAGTGACCAGTTAGTGTTAATATTATCATATCTTTTGATACCAAACTCAGAATTAAGTGATTCAAGTTGAATATTAAAACTAAGATCCATATCTAAAAGTTTTATGAAGATCATGTAACTAAATTCAGAATATAACAGGAGCAAAATTAAGGTCAAAGACAGAGAACAAAATCTGTCAGTGACAGGGCAGCATATGAGATGAGGAATGAAATGAGTAAAATGATGTGAATCTTGTTATATTATGTAAATATTATTTTAATTGAGTGATTATGTGATTATTTTGAGATATTACATGCATGAAAAGTATGAAATTAATTGTTATGAATTTTAATGAAATTGCATAAGCCCTAGAACACCTAACTAGAACCAACTTAGGATAGTTTGGCATGCCAAATAGGGGGGAGTATGATGAAAATGATTAAATCCATTAATGGTATGATTATCTACGCCGGTAATGGCACTGTTATCTACGCCGGTAATGGCACGGTTATCTATGCCGGTAATAGCACGATTATCTATGCCGGTAATAGCACGGTTATCTACGCCGGTAATGGCATTTATATGCGTACATCATATTGTCCGGGTGGCACTCCTAAGTGCCTGGATGGCAACTCTGTTATCCGAATCAGTGGTTCATAGGTGTCCTGGGCATAAATGAAAACATAAATAAAGAAGTTATGAAACATAAAAGAATTATTGAAAATAAAAATGGAATTATGAATTGTGGCATGGATAAAAAGAAGATTTAGTGTTATACAATAAGGTGGTAATAAAATAAATAAATATGAGATAAAATAATATAATTTGATGTCTATACATGCTAGAATACCATGATTTGCATGAGAATGATGATTTGATTATGTTAAACAAAATGATATACAATAAATTGATGTTATGCATACTAGAATATTATGAAATGTATGTTTGCATGATTTGATCATAAATTGTTATATGACAATGCATGTGACATTAAAAATAGTTTATTGCCTTATCTATATACACCACTAAGCCAAGAGCTTAGCGTGGGAGTTTTTCTCACGTAGATTTAGTAAAGAATAAATAGAATATAGTAGACAAAGCCAACGGTGACCTAATCCAGTAAAGCAGTCTGTTGCACACATCGTGGGTTACACAACTTTTGTGTATTATCTTGTAAACTTTATTTTGTAGTATTTATAAAATAAACAGTATGTTTTGTAAAGAACATGTTACTATATAAAAAGGTCGTTTAACTTTTATGTTATATTTCTTTTATAAATGCAAAGTAAATAAATAGTGAATATTGGAAATGAAAAAAAAAATGTACGAGTAATTTTGCTTTATATATAACTTATATAATAATATTTTAATTGATGAAGTCAGTGTAGCACACCCTTATTCGGGCACGAGCTGCTGGAGTGAGGGGGTGTTACACTACTGTCTAAGAACCACAATATTATTTGCATGCAAAGGGGCATCTTGAATGGGAAAAGGCTATAGAGGTAGAATTACAAGCATTAAAGCCTAACAATACCTGGAAACTCACTGTATTACCTAAGGGCAAGAAGGCTATAGGTTCAAAATGGGTTTATAAGGTGAAGTTGAAGTCTGATGGTACCATTGATAAATTTAAGGCACGATTAGTTGCAAAGAGTTATCATCAAATAGAAGGTATTGATTTCAAGGATAGCTTTTCACCTATACCTAAAGTAGTGACAATTAGAGTTTTATTTGTCATAGCAGCAGCAAAGAAGTGGAGTTTGCATGAAATAGATATTAATAATGCATTTCTTTATGGCTTTATTAATGAAAAGGTGTTTATGCAACCACCAGAAGGTTATCACAAAGCTCAGCCAAGACTAGTTTGTAAGCTTAATATAAGTCTTTATGGCTTAAAACAAGCCTCAAGACAATGGAATATTGAACTCACACAAAAATTGCAGGATTTTGGTTTTCAACAATCATGACATGACCATTGTTTGTTCATATTCTCCAAAAATGAAGTTTTCCTTATTCTTCTTATCTATGTTGATGATGTTCTACTTGCTGGTAACTCTGACAAAGGAATAATTCAAGTTAAACAGTACCTACATAAAGAGTTTACCATTAAAGATCTTTCTCATGCTAAGTACTTCCTAGGTTTAGAGGTTACTCATTCTAATACAGGATTGTTTGTGAACTAAAGGAAGTATGCCTTGGACTTAATACAGGATGTTGGTCTTCTAGGGGCAAAACCAACAACTACCCCCTTACCTAAAGGTCTCAAATTTCAAATAAACAATGGAGAATTGCTACTAGATCCTGTGCCCTATAGAAGGATGATTGGGAGATTGTTGTACTTGGGATTTACAAAACCCGACTTAACCTATGCAGTTCAACAATTAAGTCAATTCGTGCACGCTCCTACAAGTACTCACTGGCAGTCAATCATATATGTATTGAAATATCTTAAAGGTTGTCCATCTCTAGGAATTTATTTTCTTGCAACAAACTCTTTAACTATTGAGGCTTATTGTGATGTTGTCTGGGCTTCTTGTCCAAATACCAAGAGATCATTAAGTGGTTATTGTGTTTTTTTTTTTGATCTACTTTTGTTTCCTGGAAGACAAAGAAACAAGCTACAGTTTCTAAGTCTTCAGCTGAAGCAGAATACAGAAGTATGACTTCTACCGTTTGTGAACTCCAATGGCTCTCCTACATTCTCTGTGATCTTCATTTCCTCTTCCTATTAGATTGTACTATCATAATAAAGCATCCCAACATATAACAGCTAATCCATTATTTCACGAACGCACGAAACATTTGGATATAGACTGCCACATGGTATGGGACAAGGTTAAATATGGCTTCATAACAACTCATCATGTTTCTTCTCAAGAATAACCAGCAGATCTTTTCACTAAATCACTTGCTGCTCCACAATATTATAGATTGTTGTCCAAGTTATCCCTGGTAGATTGCTACCACGTTCAACTTGAGGGGGGGAATGAAGACTAATTCAAGCTTTGATGATATATCACACCGTGCTGAAAAAGGATTGTTGTTGCTGCTCACGTTTATGCTCATATGTTAAAGGGTGGAGGTGTTAGCTAAACTACACGTATGGATCTTCTTTGTTCTTGTTAACAGCGTGCCACGTGTAGTCATTCATGTATTTATTCCGTGGTTTTAGTTTTTCTTGTGCTATAGCTAATTTTACTGTATATAATTTATTTCTTGAAGTTTAATGAGCATAAGAGAGAAATTTTTCATTCACCATTTCTGATCTTAGGTTTTCTTAAGAATAAAGTTTTGAGAATTTAATATCAAATAGAATGCAATAAATTTGTTATTCAAAATGCTATTATCATTTAACTTTGAAAGAGATATTAATAAATAATGGTATTAAAATCTGATCAAATTTTGTTAAATTATTCTAATTTTATATTGAAATGCGGCCATTTGTCAACGATATATTAGTAAAAATTACTCAATTCATTTCATTTTAACTGTTGTTTTATATAATTTAATTAGAATTAAGAAGTCAAGAAAAATGAGTGGTTAACACCATATCTCACTAGGCACATGCCCTGGCCTCTCTCTCTCTCTCTTTTTAACTGTCTGATTCCCTTAAAAGAAACAAAAACTGACAGAGCAACAGCGTTTCAGCGACTGACCACTCTCATCTGGATTATTGATCGAACCCCGAAATGAGAAAGGCAACGCAATAATATGAAAAATCAGAATCAGAAACAGAAGTTGATGATACAGACGATGAAGAAGAGGAGGAAGAAGAGGAAGAACTGGAGAAATGGAGAGGACACTATTCCTCAAAGCATAGGATTTTATTGGTTGGAGACGGGGACTTCTCCTTCGCTCTTTGCTTAGCCAGTGCTTTTGGTTCAGCTCACAACATGGTCGCCACTACTATTGACACTCAAGGTCACTCACTCTTCTCGATTTTTTTTTTTTTAATCAGAGAATTAGAACATGACCCATTTGTGATTTCTTATTTTATGGTCTGAATTTGTTGCTGGGTTATTTGTTCTTCGTGAAAAAATTGAAAATTAATTGATGGGTTTTATTAATTGTGGACAGAGAAGATAGAGAACAAGTACCAAAATGGGGTAGCTAATGTGAGGGAACTAGAAGAGAGAGGATGCTTGGTATTGTATGGAGTAGATGCGAAGCAGATGAGCCAACATTTCTTCTTGAGAACTCAAAGGTTTGATCGTATAGTGTACAATTTCCCTCATGTTGGTTTCCTCTATCGAGAGGATAGCTACTTACAAATCCAGTTACGTTTTCTTCTATATATCTATTCTAATTTCCAATTTCATTTCCTTCGATTTTTTTTACCTCATTTTTTAAATCTCTGCGCACTTTTGGTTGCCAGATTTTAACTTCCTTACTTGGAATTTGTTTGAGAATACTATTTTTCCACAAATATGTAACTATTCTATTTATATGATCATGACTTAATTAGATAGTATTGTAGAAAACATTTCATCACAATATAATGATTTTAAATGTAAATCATCATTTTAAACTTTATAATCTTGATTTTCCGTATAAATTCTCTCCCGTCATTAGTTTTTTTTTTTTTTTTTTATAATCATAATGCTTATGAATAATATGGAAAAAAAATCTGAAGTTAAATAATCATGTAAACATGAAAATATTTCTTTAGACTATCAAGAATGCAAAAGGTAATAGTAACAATAATCATACTTTAGGAGTTATTTTAAATTGGTGGTGCTAAAGAATTTTTACGTCAATAGGTTTATTATAAAGTATTATTAGTGTTTTTTTTTGTAAATAATAATAAGAAAAACTTTGTAGTCCAAATAATTATTTTAAATAAGGATAATAAAGTCTCAACATATATTCATGGGAGAGTAACTCTTCCACCTATTATCATAAGAAAATACTTTTATCATGTACATGGGAAAGTTGGGATATGTACAATTCAACTCTCCCAGGAAATCGACATTTCTAGATAAATTAAACACTGAAAATTTCGCTTTTTCTAACTGATTCTTGCAACCAAAAGCACCCTTTGCACTCTTAGTGGATGAGTAGAAGAATTCTTAATACCAAGTTGAAATTAAACAAACCTGAAGTTGCATATACACGAGTAGAATAGAAACTTTGAAGTGAATAGAGGATGAAGTGGTTTCTCTTTCTATTAGTTTCTTTGCCTGAAGGATAAAGTTGACTATATGATTGTTTCTTTGTAAAATGCCAGAGTCTTTTGGCTGAACATTTATTGTCCTAATAGAAGCATAAGAGATGATTCATGAAATTTTGTTACATATTCAAGAGCAATATTCAAGAACAATAAAATAAAGACGTATATTAGCAAGTCTGTCATCATAGCAGACTGCCTTTATGTGCATTTGTATTGTTTGTGCATCTAGAAGTAGAGATTTTGGAATTCCGCTGATCTTGAAAAGTTGAATGGCTACCTGATGTGTTTTGGTGGGATTGATATAGATTAAACAAGAGACTGATAAAGGGTTTTCTATCCAACGCCAAGGTGCTGCTGAAGAAGGATAATGGTGAGATTCATGTAACGCACAAGGAAGGCGATCCTTATGACAAATGGGATTTAGCTAAGAAAGCAGAGAAGATAGGCCTGGTTATCCATGACATTGTGCCCTTCTCCAAAGATGATTATCCAGGGTACGACAATAAAAGAGCTCATGGAACCCTTTCTGATTCTCCATTTGCCCTCGGCAATTGCAGTACCTACAAGTTCAAGCTCAATTCACATGACTAAGTTCCCATAGAATAGCATTTGCCGGAATTTGGGGGCCAACTGGCCAAGACCATGTAGAAATTCCTTATTAGGAGTAGCTATTAAGCAATCCTTCTTTTGTTGTTTTATTTTGAAGTGCAAAACCAATGGAGCAAGTGAAATTTTATGGAAATATGCAGAGAACGATGGACTTTGATTTTGTAGCTTATAATGGTTTATACTTTATAGTCAAGTGTGTGAGATTTTCGTGGCCTTTGCTCTACATACGTAGATAATGAGATTAAAGGGGTAATGGGGTTTGTGGGGATTAGTATTAAAATTTGAGTCCTCTGTACAAAATGTTTGAAAAAGGATTTTTTTTTCTTTTATAGAATTGAAGGCAGAATTACTAAGCAACTATGGCATCCATAAAATCAACTTAATCATTTCCTTCTATGTGGTCTCGAAGTGTTAGTGAATCTGAATCTCGGCCCTTTTCAAGCCTCGTCAAGAAATTTATGTTTCATTGATGCAGCACAGGAACTGGGTTCAACTTTGTTAAGCTGGCAGTTAGGGATTGTAAGGTTGATTCTTGAGAAAAGATGTTTGGTAAAGGCTTTAATTGTCAGCATGTAAATTAGTATTAGAAGCTGATTTCTGATAAATAGTTAAAAATGTCAATTTTTTAAGACGATAAACTAGTCTTTTATTATTATTATTATTTGAAAATCAGCGACTTCATTAACAAAAACAAAGTACACAAACTAGCTAAAGCCGATAGAACTAACCAAATCATGACCGATAAGCCAGCTCTATACTAATACAAAATTTCGAAAATAGAGAGAGTTGCTGAACTTTTATTAAGAGAAAATATGAAGAAGCACAGTCGGATAGTACCTTAGCTCCTTATCTACTTGAGCTTAAGTAACCGCTCCTAACTAACCCTGAAAAGTAGGCTTTGTAACTCCTATCTGCAGCTAAACTGCTATTATGCTGCTCTTGTGCATGAATACTAATGCTGATGTTGCCTTCAACATGAGCAGTATGGGCATTTGCTGGAGTATGGGCATTAGCTGGTTGCTGCATATCTAAGCACATTGAAAACAAAGATGAAGCAGAAGAATTATTTCTGTTATATACACCCAAATCTAAGAACTATCGGCAACAACATTAGAAACATAAAGTCTATTATAAATCATGATAACTTTATTATTTTCTTTATTTAGATGTAAACCAACTTGTCATTATTAAAAAAAATATATAATTTATACAAAAAAGTTGAGAA
Organism: Triadica sebifera; assembly: GCA_023653625.1. Lineage (NCBI taxonomy): Eukaryota > Viridiplantae > Streptophyta > Magnoliopsida > Malpighiales > Euphorbiaceae > Triadica > Triadica sebifera. Next base: position 7,469,838 of record CM042898.1, on the reverse strand, counting down.
TTTTCAAATTAATTTTTAATATACGTAAAAATATAAACAAATATATAAAATTTTAATTATATGCATAATTTCAAATTGTCGTATATAATTTGTTATATGTGCATTTCATTTTCTTATAAATAATCGTTATTATAAAAAAAATATTTTTTATTTATGTTCCATTATTATTTTTTGAAATATCCATTATTTATTATGTATATAGTGTGCATTAATGATAAATAGAAAAAAAATGTTTATATAACATAAATAACATAGTATAACTGTTTTTGTTAGTCATTTTATGAAATAGATGAATCATGAAATATTTTAAAAGTAGTTAGAAATCACAAATTACAAATAGTTGAACACTACTTTTGATTGATGATGGTTGACCGTATTGATTGAATTGGGGTTTATTGTCTCCAGTTACATTAAAAGAAAAAAAAAAGTTTTCCTTATAAATATACTATCTTTTTAATTTTAATTTAATAAAAATTTAATAAATGACCTCACTAGAAATTGAAAAAATTTTGGTTTCTTCACCTTCCAACACAGTGCAGATGAGAAATGAAATATACATGTTAGACAGAGGGGTTACAAACTATGTAGCACGCAATCTTGAATTATTTGAATTAAAGAACATTTTCAGGTTTATCAGTCAATCTGCCAAACAATGCATCCATCTTAGTGACTTGATATTGCAATATGTTTTCTCTGTAACTTTTTTGGGCAGAATGTATAAGTCACGTTACTTGATCAATAGGTTACCTTCACTAGTGACAAACAATAAAAATCCATTTGAGCTCCTACGCCAAAAGAAACCAGATTATTCAAACAGTTTTTGGGTGCCTATGCTACAGGTCAAATCTTAGTAGCCAGAGGAGCAAGTTTGATAGAAGAGTTGACGAATGCATTGTTATGGGATTTAGTTTAGGAACTAAGGGATATAAACTAAGTTATTATCTATGACTTGTGTCCCTTGTGACGAATTAGGAAGTGATTCCCGTATTTGGAATTGCTCTGCCAATGGACAATTTTCAGTATCGTCAGCTTACCGTTCTTTGTTGAAAAGAAAGGAGGGAGATGATAGTAAAAACTGGAGTTTAATTTGGAAGTGGCAAGTCCCGCAACGGATTAGGACATTTTTTTATGGCTGTGTTTGCATAAAAAGCTCCTAACTAACCAAGATCAATTTTTTTGCCCAGTTTGTCATAATGATGCAGAGCCATCATCCATGTTTTTCGTGTCTGCATAGTGGCTGGAGTTGTGTGAAGCAAAATTTTGTCACAGCCTGATCATACAAGATTTTTTTGAGCTAAATTTCAAAGAATGGATGATTAATAATTTGTGAAACAAATTTGGAGATTTGGGAATGTTGTTTGGTTTTACCAGTTGGCATCTTTGGAAGTGGCAAAATATTTGTGTCTTTAGTAACAGATTTATGGGCTTTCTAAACCCAAAATTAGTCTTCGCTCAATGCAAGTTTGTCGTGCTGCCTACGATGTTCTGGCTACTGTTGGAGAAGCTCATCGTCTAAGAACAGAAGCTTTTATCAGTTGGAATCATCCTCCTGCAGACTTTATTACCTTGAATTCAGACGGTGCTTTTCGCAGGAACACTCTTATAGCTGCAGTGGGATGGGTGTTTCATGACCAGAATGTATGTTGGATGGGTGGATTTTCCATGAAGCTTAGCAAATGCATTACATACAGAGCCGAGTTATGGGGTTTATACACTGGATTGAAATGTGCTTGGGAGAAAGGTTGGCGTAAATTTCATGTCCAAGTGAATAATGCAGTAGAGGTCGCGGTTTTGAATTATTTTGGCTCATATTTGAATCCTTTTAAATCAAAGTTGGGAAGTAAGAATCTTTCATGTTTTTAGAGAAGCCAATGCTATTCCCGATCACTTGGCCAGTGTCCTTTAATCTAATTGATTGTGATATGTGGTATGATAGCCCTCCTGCTAATGCAGATCTTCTTCTCCTTGATGACCTTGCTGGAGTCTCGCATCCGAGAATGATTTATATGCAGTTTGATGTCGTTAATATTTCTATTTCAAAAGAAACGAAATCGAAAAGAACTAATTACCTACTTTCACAACATGTCCACATATGCATAGCTAATTAGCTAGTTGCTGTTACTGATTATATATGATTGATTATTAAAGAAATGGATGCAGCTAAGCCTAAAATCGGACCTTTCTATCTGCCTTTTTAAATCTAGCTAGGGACAATTATCTTGGAGTATTTCTTTAGGAGAACAAATACTGGGGTTTATTAATTATTAGCACAAAATATTTAATATGACCATATTTAAATTATAATTTAAAATTTAAGAATGATTAAGATTTTAATAAGGATGATCAATGACAAACCCAGATTTAGGAGGTTTGAGGGGGCCAACTACAAAAATAAATAGGACTATAAAGTAAATAATTTTATTCTGAGAGACAAAAAAAAATGATAGTTATGAAAATAAGAAAAATATAAGGGACTAAATAGGTTAAATTTTTTTTAGATGAGCAGTTGCCCCTACCAGTCCCCTCATAGATCCACCACTGAGGATGACAATGGGCAAAATCAATCTATTCTAACATGCATAGATTCTTAATGATTTTGTTGGAGGATAGATATCATTTATCTTCTAAACATGTTAACTAGTGTTCTAATTTTTCTCCTTTAAGTAAACTTATAAGCAAATTAACATCCTAATTTTAGTCATTTTAGTCTAAAATATTTTTCTTCTCTTCTATAATTTTCTAGAAAGTTCTAGAAAGGAAAATAGAGTTTTAAGCTCATTTGAAATTTAGTTTTTAAAATAGAGATTTTAGGGTTTGTACATAGAGAAAAAATGGATTAGAGATATATGATGGAAGAAATATTTTTTATGAGATTATTGCAAGTTTTAGGTGTTCAATAAGAGAGAAATGATAAGGGAAACGAGAATAAGATATAAAAAAAAACAAAGAAAGAAAAGAAATTAAGTTATGTGCATACTCTATGGCAATAGCCTATAACATTGTTATATATTTACATGATTTAAATATTTAGCATCCTAGTAATTAGAATGAATTTAATTTTGTAACTTTGTATGAACCTAGAATTTGAATAGGTAAAATGAGTTATATTGTTTGTCTATTTGCTAGAAATTATTATGGAGCAATCTGTATAAATTATGTTATAACTCAAGTTCTTAAATTCGGAGTGATATGTTTTTTGTTCGATTTGAAATTTAAGATATAGGGTTAAAATTTTTGTGAAATGTATTTAATTTGGGCATAAATTTGTAACCTGAAATCTGTGTCGAAATTATATGTAAAAATTTTAGTGAGCAGTTGGTGTTTAAATAGTTGTAACTTTTGCTATAGAGTTCAGAACTAAGTGATTCAAATTTCATATTAAATTTAGAATCTTGGAATATAATTATTCAGAATATTATTTAATTTAATTGTGATAGATCAAGCCCAAGACAAAACATAAAACTGTCAGTTGCAAAATAGATTATAAATTAAAAAATTTAATATGTAAATTAAGTTGAATCTTATTATATAATACAAATGATATTCATATTGAATAATTATGTATTGAATTGAGTCAATCAGCCTTAACATTAATGAAAAAATAATTATAAATTAATAATAGCAATGGTAAAACTCTAAAATATATAGCCTAGAACTAGAATAGATAATATTTAAGCATACCAATTAAGGAAATAAAGGCAGTTGGTACCAAAAATATAAAAGTCAGTCAGTAATAGTACAAATGTGTTCAGCACGATATTATGAAAATCAGTAATAACATAAATATGGTCGATGCAATATTGTGAAAGACGGTAATGTCACAAATGCGATTAGCCCGATATTATAAATGTCGGTAATGATACTATTACAAATACATTTAGTATAATATTATAAAAGTCAGCAATGACAACCTCATTATTTTTATTTATGAGTTCAATCATAACCGCTAATTTAAGGCCTAAGTCGCGCGTATTATGAAGTCTACACGTCGGTCCAACCGGAGTCCAAATTCATATTTGTACAGAAAAAAATTAAAATAATAATAAATAATTATAGAAAATATTCAATAATATCTAAACGTTGTAAATATGTTAAATTATAGTAAATGATCTAAATGCAAATTTTAAAAAATTTTGAGATAAATTTATAATTTATCAAAAATTTGAAGATTAAATGAAATATTTATCACTTAAATATAATTTTGGACATAAAAATATCATGTTGGTCGACCACCTTAAGTAAGAGGAGATTAAAGTGATAATTATGCAAAAATATCAAGGTTTGTGGTCAAAAGTGGGCTCCACCTTAGGACTTTTGGGTTTTCTTCTTTCCTTTTCTACTTCTTTTTCTCCTTATCGTCTCATTTTAATTCATTTTTCTACATTTCAAAACCAATCCCACACTCCTTACAACCACCATAGCCAAAAACTTTGTTCTAGATAGAAAGTGAGAAAGAGAGAAAAAAAAATGGAAAAATGTGTTTTCATGCATAATAGACCTAGAAGATACTAAAGGGAGTAAAAAAAATGTGCAATAGAAGCAGGAAAGATGAGACAAAAACCCTTAATGGTTTGGCCATGGAAGGTAAAGGATGAAGGTGAGATATTTGTCTTCTCTTCTATATTTTTTTCTAAATGAAAATGGGGTTTTAAACTCATTTGAAGCATGATTTTGAATAGAAAAAGTTTAGGGTTTGTAGAGAGAAAAAATTAGGGTTAGAGATTTGTGATGGAAGAAAGATTTTTGATAAAATTCTTGCATGTTTTAGGCACTTAAGAAGTGAGAAAAAATAAGAGAAATGAGAAAGAGATATAAAAGACCAAAGAGAAAGAAAAAAATAATAAGGTAATGTGCATACCCTAAGGTAATAGCCTATAAAATTATTATATATTTGCATAATTTAAATATTTGGTATATTAGTTTATAATTAGAATGAATTTGGTTTTATAACTTAGAATTTGAATATCATAAAATGAGTTATGTTGTTTGTGTATTTTGCAGGAAAATAGTTTGGCATGCTAATAAGAGGAATAAAAGTACTCGGTGCTAAAATATAAAGGTTAGTAATGACAATGTTACAAATATATTCGACGCAATATTATGAAAGTCTGTAATAGCAACTCATTATTTCTATTAGTGAGTTCAGTTGTAGGTGTTAATGGCATAACAAATTAAACTAAAAATAATTTGAATAGTGTGTTTTATAGATAATACATGTTTATTGATTATGCATGTAGAGAGATATAAATAAAAATAAATATTGCATAAATTAATTAAAAAATAAAATTTGAGTGAAATAAAATAGTTTTGATATGAATAAAATATTATATTGCATATTTTATATTATTTTGTCTTTCTGTATGCACCACTAAGCCTATTACTTAGTGTGATAATTTCTCTTACACAAATACAGCGAAGTAAAACATGTTGATAGTAGCAGATAAAATATATGAAATCATGTTTTCTTCTGTTATGGAATTAGGATGATTTAAAATTATTATATTTGGAAATATGTATAGAAAAAAATATAATAGTAATATGTTTTATCTAATTTTCAATATTGAATAATTTTTTTCGACAGGAGACAATGTAGTATCACCTTATTTGACTGTTTAGTGGTAAGGATGATGGGGTATTATTTGCCTATCCACTAAGTGGTCAGATAAGGGGATGTTACGTTAGCACCTCTCGAAAAATAGTTATTCAATAATGAAAATTTGGCACAAATATTATTATTATATTTTTTTCTAAACATATTTTCAAGCATAATAATTTTAAATCATCATAATACTGTAATAAAAGAAAAATATATCCATTGATATACACGAAAATATTATTTTACAAAAGTCTTTTCCACAAAAATAAGTCTTGCTTAAATATAAAATGCAAATATAAAATAACAAAAAGAAAAAATTGCAAAACCCATTATATGTTGACATTGTTACTTCACCAATATAGAATTCCATAGGCTTTATATACTACTATCTACAAGCTTCATTTTGTTGTATTTGTGAGAGAGTCTAAGCACTAAAGGCATATAAAAAGACAAGATACTATAAAATATACATTAAACAGTAATATGCAATCCATTATTTTTTTTCGTGCAAAAAAGAAATGATTTTTTTTTCTTTTTTTGCATTTATTATTTAATTATTTCATATAAATCACTTCATTACTTACATCTATCTACATACACAAATGATAAATATGCATAATCCACACACTACATTTTTTATTTAAATTTTTTTTGTGTTCAAACTAAACTCATTAATAAGAATAACGAGATTGTCATTATCGACTTTCATAGCATTGCACTGAGTACATTTGTCATAGTATCATTACTTGCATTTATAATTTCGTATTGAGTGTATTTGTATCATTACTGACTTTTATAATATTGTATTGAGCGCATTTGTGTCATTATCAGCTTTCATAATATCACGCCAAATGCATTTGTGTCATTGTCGGCTTTCATATTTTAGCCCTAACTGTTTTTATTTCCTTGATTAACATGTCAAAATATTCTTAATTTATAATTTTTTTTCCTCATTAAATTTAAAGTCTATTGACTTAATTGAATATATAATTACTTAATATAAATATCATTCACATTATATAATAAGATCTAACTTAATTTACATATTAAATCTTCCAATTTATAATTTACTATGTTCTTGACAGTTTTCATCCTCTGTTTTGGATCTCAATTTTGGATCTAATATTATCATAATTAAATTAAATGGTATTATGAAGAATTATAGCCCAAGATATTACTTTAATATGAAATTTAAATCACTTAATTCTGAACTCTATAGCAAATGTTACAATTATTTGAATACCAATTATTCACTGAAATTTTTATCCAGAATTCTGAGACAGATTTCAAGTCACATATTTATGTCCAAATTAAACATAGTTATGATCAAAATCAAGTATTGTGTACTCATAAAAGTTTTATTCATATGTCTTAAGTTTCAATTCCAACAAAAAACACACAAATCCGAATTACAGAACTTAAGTTATAGAATAATTTATACAAACTGCTCTCTAATAATTTCTATCAAAATACAAAAATAATATAACTCATTTTATCATGTTCAAATTCTAAGTCTATGCAAAGTTACAAAACTAAATTCATTTTAATTACAAATTAACATGTCAAATATTTAAAATATGCAAACATATAACAATTTTAAAGCATATTGCCTTAGGATGTGCACATATCTTTTTTTTTTCTTTTTGGTCTTTTATATCTCCTCATTTCACTTATTTTTTCTCTTATTGAGCATCTAAAATATGCAAGAATCTCAAAAAAAAATCTTTCTTCTATCATTTATCTCTAACTTCTACTTTTTCCATACATACTATAAAATTTCTCTTCAAAACTAGGTTCTAACTAAACTTAAAACTTCATTTTTCTTTAGAAAAAGTTATAGAAAGGAAGAAAAAAATCTCATCTTTGCCCTTTACTTTCCATGGCCAAACCACTAAGAGTTTCTCTCTCCTCTTTCAAGCTTCTTTTATTCATCTTTTTTACGCCCTTTAACTTCTTCTAGATCTATTATGTATGAAAATATACTTTTCTATATTTTCTCTCTCTATTTCTCACTTTCTCTCTGGAACAAGATTTTTTGCTATAGTGGATGTAAGGAACGTTGGCCTTGTATTGAAATGCAAGAAAATGAATTAAAATAAGGTGGAAAAAAAAGCCCAAAAATCCTAAGGTGGAGCCCACTTTTGACCATAAACCTTGATCCCCAATATGATATTTTTATGTCCAATTTATGTTTAGAAAATAAATCAGATTACTAATATTTCTTTAGTATAAATTAGTTGAATGCATTCAGCTCCATCATTTTTAAGTTTTGGTAATCATTTTAATTTTACTTTATTCTGTATCGGATCATTTTAAATTTCGAGTATATTGTCTTGAATTAACTTTTAAATCATTTTTAACATAATTATCAAAACGAATTTTTTTTTTAATTTGGTTGAATTGTGGGTGTGGTTTTCTTGATGGATTTGGATATATTTGTACAAAAAAAATGTCAAGTTGGGTTATTAAGCTTGATTATGATATCGACTATTAACGTTGACGGCAAATTCCAAACAAAACCATTGTTAGTCACATATAAAGTTCAGGTAGTAAATGAAATGGCTGCATTTCAAATATGGGCTTCTAAATTCCAATCATGTGTATTCTTGGAGTTTAATGATTAATTTCTTCAGAACAACTTTGTTCTGCAGCTATATTTTGTTCACTGCAACCTTTACTGCTTAATGGTCTATTAGAAAAGATGGCATCTACTTTAGCTGGTGACTGGACACACTGTATTGACTACAAGTTGTACAGAAAAAATAAATAAATAAATAAATTCTTCCAATTAAGAGAAACTGAGAAAAGGAAAATATTGAATTAATCGATTTATATTATTTCCACTCAAGAATTTCTTTTAGGGGCGCCGGAAATTCTTCCGATCAAAGAGAAATTGAGAAAAAAAATTGAAAAAGTAAATTAAAAGTTAGAAAATAAACTACTATGGATTGAGCGATTCCTCTCCTTAAACTAGTTTTGGAAGGTTGAATTAGCTTTGAAAATTCATTTCAACAAGGTATTAGATGTCAATTCCATATGCTTGTGCAAAAAATTTTATTTATTTATATTAATATGATTTTTAATCATATGAAAATTCATAATATATATATATATCTTCTGAGCTGGTGTATATTGTAAGCAGCACTCTACATTTGTTTCTACTAAACAAAGATAGGAAATCTTATAGTACAAATTACTAAAAATGCACAACCTATCACCTAGTTAGAATTACCAACCAAAGTATTTGAGCGAGAAATATTTTCGTATTGATTTTCATAAATCCACTACACCTAAAATTTTATTTTTTCTGTGCATAAAATTATTATTAAACTAATTGAACAAACTGTCATTGTCTACAATAACTATATCCCTATTACTTGTTAGCAATAGAATGATTTTGATTTTCACCATCATGATGGTTAATTAAACTAGACCACTTATCATTTGCCACGTTAAACCATTGCAGAAGCTATTAATTGCTGATTACATAGCTTACCATGTATCGGTTTCTCTAGTATTAAACAAAATTTTATGTTGTTTTTATTTGTATGAATAATATAATATTGATAAAAAGTGGTGCATATCATAATCCTCCGTACCAAATCATAGTTTTTATAAGAAACTTATTGGAAACAAAGGAAAACCTAATTAATTAAAAATGCATTGTAAGTTGAAAATGGATAAATTGCATTATCGTTAGATAATATTTTTGCTCTTAAATTTTAATGTGTAACAAAAAAAATACTTAATCTTAACATAAATGTAATGTTAAAATCTCTTCCATGTCAACAATTTTTTTTTAAATTCTTTTTCCTCCCTATTTTTTCTTTCCACTCATTAAGAAAAATTAAGTTATAAACTTTAGTATATTTGATATTATTCAAAATTAATTAGCAAGTATATGAGTTAATCGTAAAATGTTAAAACACTCATGAGGTCGATTTCACAAAGAATTGTTAGCATAAATTCCTAATTAACCAATGAATGTTGAAGAACAAAGAAAATAAATCTAAACACTCTAAACCCGTTTCAATTAAATTTAAGTTTAAATAATTTAAAACTAAAAGAACTATAAGGCAATAAAAATTAACAATTGAAACCACTGAAACTAAGTAGATATTTAGTTCGCTTCCCCAATTTATAATCCCTTTCATGGTTACAATGAAGTAAGTTTCCAATGACTCATTTTAAATTACCGATTATTCAAATCAATGACGTAACTAATGTTTAATCAAATTTTTAGGTTAAATTAAAAATAATATTTCTAATAATTTAACTCTAACATTTTCATTCCAAATTAAATAAGAGGTGGTCAATCAATCATTTAATTTGAAATTAATTAAACACAATTGAAATTGGAAGAAATCAAACTTCATTAATATAAAATGGGAAAGTTCATACACAATGGGTAGCTACTCAATACCCAATGATAAATTCAGCCAAGCATTTCTACTTTCATGATCAAGTTAATAGAAAATTATAAATTAAACATGTTGCAATGCAAAAATGGTAAAAATAGAAAACTAAAGCTCCCTAGAACTTGGTAGTCCCTAGCTCTGTTGAATGGTTTATCTCTACTCTCCAAAGATTCAAGCTTTCCAATCTCCAATGGTGAATAGCTCTCCAAAGTGAAGTATGTCTACTGGAACAAGATGATAAAGGTTATCTACAAGTTCTCTTTAGCCACTAAGTCTCAAAAGTTATAGAGAATGTTTGTGCAAAACTTAATTCTAAAGAAACTAAATTTATACTCTCTAAGAGTTTTAGTTGCAAAATAACTCTAAAGATATAATTTTTCTTCTTTAAAAAAATATCAAAAGAATCCCTAAAAATAAGCTTCTAGCCAATTAGACTCAATTCTCCAAGGTTTGGGTCTACATGCATAAAAAAAAGGTCTTATATTGCATGCAGGACTCTGCAGAATACAAATGGTAGCTCGCCCGCAACAGTAGGTTACTCTCTTTGCATCATTGCATCCTTGTAGAATCCTCATGCTTGTGTTGATTCTAGGCAAGTCACACTCGTGCTGTATCGACATGCCCACAATAGGAGGTTGAGCTTTGAGAGTGTCCCGCCGCAACATTTCCACACAATTGCGATAGTAGGTATGTGATCAAGCAATGTTGCGCCCGTGCCAAAGTCTCAAACCCATGTAGAATCTGGTAATCTTCTCGAATGTGACAACCCTATCATGCCCATGATAGGTTGTTGAGTAGCAATTCTCTTTGCGCATGCACTGAAATCAACACTCTCATGACAACATTGTTCTTCCATGACTTATTCCCATCTAGTCTTTCAAAACTTGCATAAAGGCATCCATTTCCATTTTCAACACCTGAAAACATAAAAATCATACTAAGTAGCTCATCTCCACCTAAATTAGCATAAAACATCTAATTCTAAACATAATATTCACTAAATAAATACTACTAAAAATAAACACATTAAATTCCCCCATACTTATATGTTGTTTGTCCCTAAACAACACCCATGCATGGAAATTAAACATAAAACACAAATACGAATTCACAAAATACTCACACATCTATAATCAAACTCGCATGCTTAGTTTCAACTTCGATAATTTCCAAATCTCACTAATGTACCAACTATACTTAAATAAAAATTGCATACGCTAACAAAGTCTAGGATCACTGTAATACTAATTTCATATTCATGTTCAAAAAACAAACCAAAACAACTATCACATTGTCTCAAACATATAGCAGAAAGTAATCTAACTAAGTTAATGAATGCAAATACCAAAGACATATATATATATATATATATATATATATATATATATATATATATATATATATATATATATATATTAAGCCTCCACACTTATTTTCTTTTTATTCTTCTTTTTTTTTTCCTTTTTTTTTAAGTTGGAGTTAACAACTCTTTCCTCAGTTAGAGTGCACATCCCTTCTTTATACTTGAACTTTTTTTTTGTTTCTCTTTATTTTAAGGAACATACATTATATTTATTTAGGGTGCTTTGCATACTCATGTTTTTTGGCGACCGACAAACCAAAAATAGCATAATAAATAAGGTGAGTGCATTTTATGCTCCATCTTACTTTTTTTAACTTTTTTTTCTTTGTTTTTTAGGGCCTAATATATAAGTAATTAGCATGCACTAATTCATAACCTAACCAAATTGCTAACACTATATATCTAAAGCAACATATAGCTACATTAGAATAATCTCAAATACAAATAGGTTACTAATGTTAAGGTTGTCCTAGTCTATATCATTTAAATGCAACTCTAACTTGATATGTTTTAGCATCCATTCATTGACTTTGTTAAGAGAAAACTAAAGCAAAAACCAAGCATATATAAGTATTCAACACAAAAACTAACACTTAAACACAATTAACTACTAAAAAGCAAACAAAAATACAAAAAACAAAAATACGCATAACCCAAAGGTAAAAACGTCCTCCTTCACACTTATTTTAGACATTTTCCTCAATGTCTCCAAAAGAGAATAACAAAAAAAAGTAAGAGGGAAAACAGAACACTCCCTTGAGTGAAAAATAGGTCACTAAGGTGGCTGAGTGAGTCGGGTAAGAATCTGTTGTACTAGATGAGTCTGCTACACATAAGCTTGCTCCAAATGGTCTAAACAATGATCCATACGATCAAGATACTGCAACATCAATTGCACCTCAACTATAAAAGATTGGGCACTCTCACTAGGTTGTTGAATATCTTGTTGCTCCTGAGACTATGGACCTATAGTTGGATGAAAGGGTTCAACTCTCTCACTTGGTAATACTGACCATCTAATATGATTTACCTTCCACAATTATAAGATTTCCACACTGCAAAGTAATACTATCAAAATCTCTTTTGCTATGCACCATTATTAGATGAGTATTAGGAGGATTAAAAGCGCCAAAAATGCATGGCAAAAGCAATGATAATATGTCCTAGGCCTATAGTAGTTTTAAGGTGTCTAAGGTTGTACAACATACTCTTACAGATAAAAGAAAATGTGCAAACTCAAGTCCTATAATGCATACACCAAAGTAAAAAATGTTTCAAACCTAAACACCTTATTACTTTTAGACTTTCCAAATACATCTTGACACATAAATTTATGCTTGAAAGCATTGTAAAAATCCTTAAAGCTCATGGTAGATGCGCTTTGAGTATATATTTTCATTCCCTAGTTAAAAATTCCAAAATTCATTACTATCAAAATTATCAAGCACATCCCTAGCTCCTGTTGTGAAGAAATCAAAGATTCTTCTCTTAGTTTTAAAAGTTACTACACATTTCTAGCCTAACAATCGAATTCTTAATTTAGTACAATCATTAGTGATGACCAAAGTGGTATAGAACTCTAAAATTAATTCTTTGAAGCTAGGATTTATCATTTTAAGGAATTGTAACCAACCTAATCTCTTAGTATAGGCTTGAATATTCTTTAAAATGTATAATTGCTACAAAATTTTAAAATCAAGAAATTTACAAGCAATAACAGACCTAGTCAAGTAATTTTCATTCACAATACCGTTATCTTTTGTATATATAAAGAAGGGAGTATCATACCTGAAAGAGATATCAACCTATGATACCTTAGTATCAGAATCATTACAATTAGCTTCTCCTTCATTGCGAGTGGGACAAGATGGATGGGTTGCCTTTCGCACACGTGACATCTTATCACACCTTTGGGAAGTTTTTTTCATCCTAGGCAATTTGAAATTGATGAAAAATGAAAAAGAGGTGTCGAGTTGATGATGGGTAAGGAGAATCGTGAGTTTATTTGGGTTCCAGAGGGTGCGATTTGTGAGAGATTTAGAGTTAGAGTTTGGGATAGTTTGGGAAATTATGAAAGAAACGGGAAAATTGAGGAGTATCAGAGAGAGAGAGAGAGAAAAATTTTAAGGTCCAAGGAATGTTTACACTCTTAAAAGAATGCAGGAGAGAAGAGACTTAAAATAATTATAAGGTAGATGCCCATAATAGGTTAAACAAAATGGCAGTGTCGTGGTCGTGATGAAATGTCACTCCCACGACAATTTTAGCAAGTCTGAAAGTGTATTGATTCTGACAAAATGTCACGTCTATGATAGGTTCAAAGATCCTAGCCATGCTCAGTGTTGTGCACATTAGTGTATTACAACCATAAAAGAAGTGTGCTTTCCACTAGGCACTGCTTCTTCACGCCCACGACAAACTAATGCACCCACAACACACTGATTTTGCATATTTTCCTAAAATACTTGTAACCATGTTGTAGTCTTTCTTTACTCCATGATCTATAGTAAAAAATGCACTTTTTAAGCACTTCTTACATCCACATTTCCCTTACATAAAAATAAGAGTTAGAGACCAACTAGACTCAAAAGGAAAACAAAACTTAAAATTGCATAAATAAACTTGGGTTGCCTCCTAAGAAACATTACATTTATTGTTTAGGTAAGACATTGCTAAATGTTTACTTAAGGTAGGCATGTAGCCACCTTAAATTGAACATCCACTCCTAGCTTAGCTCTCTTTCCCTGCAAATATGAATCGTAAACACTTAAGTTTAAATAATTACTATTTAAACATCCCTCAAAAGATTGGATATAAAGGCAAGGTAGAGGATCAAACACTTTAAGCTCAACCGTTTCCCCCAAACTGTCATAGTTAGTTTTCCATTACAAACATCAATATTAATTGTCTTAGTGATAGCCATGAATGGTCTACCAAGAAGAATGTCGAAGCTAAAATATGAAGATAAATTATGAAGCTTACCGCAGATGGTGGTTTCATACAATTTTAGTTGTATTTGTGGCTTTAGACCTTACCAATATGGAAGGTTTTAATGGACAATTACAACTCCTATGTTGTGCACTAATTTTTGCTTATGACATTGTATAGCAACCTTTGATATAATTAAGAATAATCACAATTATACCAAAAGATGCTATGATGCACATGAGTTAAAATGTCACAAATTTAAAACTTTTATGCACCATGACTATGTTGACATAAATAAAATAAAATATCATAAAAAAACTTGATAAAAATAAAGTTAAATACATAAATCAAACGGGTAGCACTAGTTTGACATTTATACAAAATGAGTAATTATAAAGCTACATGTCTTTGAAATACAACTTGTATCACTATAACTATCCAACCCACAAAACAATCAAAAAGTATGATCGAGGCCTACCACTTCACAACGAATAAATCTTGATTCCCATACAAACATACAATTTTTTCAAAATAAATAGCCTCATGCCTATGAATAACCCTTTATGGCCATGAAGTACTACTTCATGTGTAGTCTCTCCATGAATCAAGCTATGATTCAACCATTGAATCAGCACACGTTCACGACAATAAATCACCCTTTCATGGGCGTAAACCAAATCGTGAATCCAATTGTGAAGCTGTCTGTGAATGGGTTTGCTTCAATAATAAAATTTATTTTCATGGCCTTCACGCTCATGAACTTTCACGACCGTGAATATATAAATTTTTTTAGAAAACAGAGCATCACAATTTCATGACATTCTCACATGCAATATTTTCTACGGTTGACCAATGTCAGCCACCATATTAACATTTCAGTATGGTTTTAAGACATATATCACAACTATATACTTCCTAACCATCAATATTAACCAGAATAACTCATTAAACATCTTAATCTAACCATGTTCATACAAGTTTCCATCATGCATATCAACCCCACATTTTTTATTTAACTACTCGCTAATCATTTACATCATGTATTTAAAGCAAATAACACATAAACATTAATTAATTGCCTTAAGTATTGTTATATACAAACCTTATATCTAGGATAGAGATTATCTAAAGCTTAAAAGCTTGAACTCTTTAAGCTTGTTCTCTCTCTTGAGATGAACTTCCAGCTCTTCTACTAGATCCTAGCAAGATGAAACGTCCTCTTAGACTCTAAAATCGAAACTAAACCCAAAAACATAAAAATTGAACTCTTCTCCCAAAGCTCACAATATCCCTCTCTTACTCTTCTCTCATATTTTAACCTCAAAAAACTTGATCTTTCAAGCTTCCACAATGGAGGAAGATGGAGTCTGAGGAAGAAGAAGATGCAAAAAGGTGTGTTAGGTTGGTTAATAGGGAGTGGAGAGCAGATTTAAAAAGATATGACAAGAAGAAAAATGTGAATGTCTCACCTGCTCTATCTGCCTAGGCTTTATAGCTGTGACTCGACTTTCATGGTCATGAAGAACCCTATCACATCTACTAACTAAAATCTAATATTCATGGTTGTGACACCCATTGTCACAGGTGTGAAACAGTAGATTTCAGCAACTCTTAAATTCCAAAAATTCACTTAATCCCCAACTTTTACTATCTAATAATATAACTTATAGACACTAATTATGGGCATTATATTTCTCTCCCCCTTAGGATATTTTCCCAAAAATTACCAGTCATGACGTCTCGAAACAACTGAGGGTATTGTACCCTCATCACTTCTTCGCTTTTTCAAGTCACTTTTTTAATGTTATCTCACCTCCATAAAACTTTCACTAATGGAACTCACTTATTCCTGAGCTCCTTTACTTCACGAGATAAGATCTCAGCTGGTTCTTCTTCATAAGTCAAGTCTGGTCTCAACTTTATGCTCTCAGCAGTGATTATATGAAAAGAATCTAACCAATACTTTCTCAACATGGATACATGAAAGAAATTATGTATCCTACTCAACTTTGGCGGCAAAGTGAGTTTGTACGCAACTAGTTTGATCCACTCTAGAATATCATAAGGTCCAATGAACCTAGGGCTTAACTTGTTATTTTTCCCAAATATGAGAACCTTTTTCCATGGAGATACCTTGAGAAAAACCTTGTGTCCCACTAAGTACTCCATATCCTTTTTCTTAAGGTCTGCATAGGACTTCTATCTATCGAAAGTTGCTTTTAGTTGATCTCTAATGATCTTCACTTTTTTTTCTGTCTCTTGTACCAAATTTGGCCCGACTTTCTCTCACTAAGTCAGCCCAACACAATGGTGTCCAATACTTTATACTGTAAAGTGCCTCACATGGAGCCATCTGAATATTGGACTAATAAATGTTGTTGTATGCGAACTTCACCAATGGTAGAAATTTATTGTAACTTCCTTCAAACTCAATCACACATCTCATCATGTTTTCTAAGATCTAGATAACTTTCTTTAACTGACCATCTGTCTGATGATGGAAAGTCATGCCGAAGTTGAGCTTGGTATCCAAAGCTCGCTGTAGACTACCTTAAAATTGAGATGTGAACTGCAGATCTCAATTCGAAATGATAGAGACTGGAACTCCATGAAGATGCACTATCTCATTTACCAACTCGACCAACCAGTTCAAAGGATAGTCTCTCCGAATAGGTAAGAAGTGAGCCAACTTCATTAACCTATCCATGATCACCCATACAACATCGTACTTTCTTAACATCAATGGTAATCCAATCACAAAATCCATAGTGATTCTCTCTCATTTCCATTCTAAAATCGTGATTGGCTGCAACAAACCTAAAGGAACCTAATATTTGGGCTTTATCTGTTGACATATAAGACATCTAGTCGTAAACTCTGTGATGTATTTCTTCATTCTTGGCCGCTAATACACCCCTTTCAAGTTCTGATACATCTTGTTACTTCCTGGGTACATTGCAAATCTCGTCTCATAGGCCTCTCTCATAATCTTTTATCTCAATTATGAGACATCTGGCACACATAATTTGTCCTGATAGTGTAAACTATCATCTAACTCTTCTGAGAAAATCGATCTCTCCTCTTTAGGGACCAAAATGACCAATTCCACAAGCTTGCCATCAAGCTTTTGTGCATCTCTAATCTCTTGTCCCAAGGTTGGTCAGATGTACAACTCTGCCAAAGCTTTCCTACTGAGCGCATAGGCCACCACATTGGCCTTTCCTAGATGATAATCAATCACACAGTCATAGTCTTTTATCAATTCTAACCATCTTCTCTACCTCAAATTCAAATCTCGCTGTGTATAAAGATACTTCAAACTTTTTATGATCAGTGTAGATGTAATGCTTCTCTCTATATAAGCAATGATGTCATATCTTCAATGCAAAGACAATGGCTACCAACTCTATATCGTGCGTCGGTTAGTTTTTTTCATGAGGCTTTAACTGTCTAGAGGAATTGGCAATAACTTTCCTTTCTTACATTAATATGCAACCCAATCCATAAATAACATATTCCTTATCCAAAATCGATCACTGAAGCTTTCATCAAAAGACTCTTAAGCTGATTAAAACTGTTATGGCACTTGTCCGTCCAGTCAAATTTGATATCCTTCCACAACAACATAGTCAACGAATAAGTAATCATAAAAAAAACCCCTTGATGAACCTTTTGTAATATCCTACAAAGTCGAGAAAACTCCTGATTTCGATCATATTCCAAGGAAGTTTCCAATAAGTAATCATAAAAAAAACCCCTTGATGAACCTTCTATAGTATCCTACAAAGTCAAGAAAACTCCTGATTTCGATCATATTCTGCAGGAGTTTCCAATCCAATATCTCATTGACCTTGCCTGAATCCACTTTAATCTCGTCGGTCGATATCACATGTCTGACAAAAGCAATTTTGTTTAGCCAAAACTCATACCTAGAGAGCTTAGCATATAGGTTATACTCCTTAAGAGTCTGCAAAATTGTTCTCAAATACTGCTCATGCTCATTCTTGTTTCTCGAATACACCAAGATGTTGTCTATAAATATCACAACAAACTGATATAGAAATGGCCTAAAGATCCTATTCATTAGATCCATGAAGGTCATCGAGGCATTGGTCAACCCAAAGAGTATAACTAAAAATTTGTAGTGACCATATCTAGTTCAAAAAGCGATTTTTTCTATATCATCCGCCTTGATTCTCAACTGATGGTATCTTGATCTCAAATCAATCTTAGAGAACACCTCTGCAACTCTCAACTGATCGAAGAGATCATTGATCCATGGTAACAAATATATGTTCTTAATGGTCACCTTATTCAATTGCTTGTAGTCTATGCACAACATCATAGACTCATCTTTCTTCTTGACAAATAATACTGGTGCACCCCATGAAATACACTCGGTCTGATGAAGCCCTTATCTAACAATTCTTGTAACTGTGCCTTTAACTCTTTCATATGTGATGGAGCCATACGATATGGTACTACTGATCTAGGAGTTGTACCTGAAGTAAGTTTAGTTGAGAACTTTATCTCTCTTTCTGGAGGTAGTCTTGGTAACTTCTCTAGAAACACATCTAGAAACTCTTCCACTATCGAAATATCTCTAAGATCTGGGCTCTCCCGCTTGCTTACAATTATGTGAGCCAAATAGGCCTTACACCCATTTTTGATCATCTTCTGTGCTTTCATCATGAAGATGATCCTTGTTTGCTATGAGGATCTCTCCCCTTGAACAACCACTATCTTCTTCTCCAATGCTCTCAATGCAATCATCTTCATCCTACAATCCACTACTGCACAATCCATACCCAAGATAACATCATACTTATGAAAAGGTAACTCAATCAAATATATCATGAACTCTTTCCTTTGAACTATAATTAAACAATTCTTATACATCTGGTCCACCACTGTGCTATGCCCCAAAGGGCTAGTTATCTCTATCTCATAATCTAATTTCTGCTAATATGTTATACCGCTCAGGTATGTGCATACATATATAAGAATGCATGAAACTCAGATCTATCAAAGCAATTAAAACTGAATCAAAGAGAAGAAATGTACTAATAACCACATCCAATGCACTCAAATCCTCCCTAGCCTTTATAACATAGGCCTTCACTGATGCTCTACTAGGTCTTGGCTTGTTCACTGTCTTTCATATTATCGGTCTAGATCCATCTCTGCCCAAACTGGCATATCCCCATCCCCTGTTCTGTGTCAGCATCAAACTCCAAGTCTAAGTGGGAGTCTCAACCTTCTGTAAAGGAAAATCTCTCCTATATTGGTCTCGAGACCTACACCTGTGGCATGACCCTGTGAATCCCCAACAATCTCCTCTATGGATTCTCCCATGCACTGTACATTAGGGTACTGCCTCTCTCTATGTTTAGGACTGACTACTGGCAGTACTAGGAATTATTCCTGATGATGGTGTCTATCTGGTGTACCCCGACTAACCCTAACCCTATCCCTGTCCTCTAAACTAGAAAGGTCCAGAATTGGTGCGACCCTTCTTGCTCGATAACTGTGTGGCACTGTAAGATGACCCTTTAAAGTCTGTCCAAGATTACTCCTCTACTCTTTTTAGCTTTACCCTTTTCTCTATTATAATAGAATAAGATACCAACCTTGCAAAGTCCTCATACTGCTATAAGATCACATGGAACCCAATCTTATCTCATAGACTGTCCTCAAATCAGCGACACTTATCCATCTTATCCCCAATGATACCGGTCACATACCTGCTCAGCCAGATAAACTCTCTCTCATACACGGTCACTGTTATATTCCTCTATCGTAAGTTCATAAACTCTCATTTCTTTCCATTTGTATACGCCCTCAGCACATATTGTTTCTTGAACTCAACGATAAAGAAATCCCAGGTATTCGAGTCTGGAATTTGCAGTTTCTTTAGGACTGACTTCCATTAATCATAGGAATGTTCCTAGGAAAATGAAACAGCATACCTAGCCTTATGCTCCATTGCACAATCCAGCTCCTTGAAAACCCTCTCGATCCTCTCTAACCAGAACTCAACAATTGTCGAATCATCCTCAATATTTCCTATAAAGTTCGTAGCTCCATACTTCCTCAGTCTATCAATCTGAACCCTGCATCTTTGTGGTGACTTAAGAGGTGGTGAGGGTGGCGGCAGCACAGCCTGTACCAGCCACTATAGTAGAGCAGCAAGATTCTACATCAGAGGATCATGTGTTTGATCTTCCTGACCATCCATCGACTGCTGTAAAAAAGGTGCACTAGCTGGCCCTTGCATACTAGCTTGGCTCGGTTGCGTTTAAGCCTCTATATTCGGAGAACTGTTACTCTCAGCCACATCATGTAGTTCGATCTCCATACTCACTCTTTAGCTTACATATTGATAGATAATAGCCCACATCAGAGTCATACAAGAAAACACTGGCACACGTGATACACCTATCCCATCTAGGTTTAGAACCCCCTAAACCTAAGCTCTGATACCACTAAATGTAATACCCTTCGATATAATTAAGAATAATCACAATTATACCAAAAGATGTTATGATACACATGAGTTAAAACATCACAAATTTAAAACTTTCATGTTCCATGGCCATGATGACTTAAATAAAATAAAACATCATAAAAAACTTGATAAAAAATAAAGTTAAATACATAAATCAAATAGGCAGCACTAGCCCGACACTTATACAAAATGAGTAGTTATAAAACTACATATCTCTGAAATACAACATGCATCACTATAACTATCCAACCCACAAAACAATCAAAAAGTACAATCGTGTATCACCTAATCCAAGTGTATATCAAAGGCTCTAACCATTGGGCGTCCTCCTCTATCGATCCTCTTCTAAGCTCCAAACCTGCGCATAGAAAGTCTATATGTTAAGCAACTTGTGCCTAGTGGAACATAACAACACAAAAGTATACCAAACGATAAATATATAATATGTATGATATACTCACTATAACGACTTACCTCGAAGTCCACACACGCACTAGCTCGCATACTACATGACATACCACAAGGATCTCATGTATATAATGCATACCATGAATATGGTATATTAAACAATCATTCAGTATCATACAAGAACATACCACACATGATATAATTAATTAATTATCTTACATTTGCCCATCTTACTCATAATTATACTAAAATTGATATGGGTACTTTACGACTCTCACTAGAGCCAAATATAACCCACTAAGGAAGCTCTCACTGCTTACCTCTAGGCCTTCAAGTATAACCCATCGAGAAAGCTCTCATTGTTTACCTCTAGGACTTTAAATATAACCCACTGAGGAAGCTCTCATTTCTTGCCTATAGGCCTTCAATTATATCAACTAAAGAAAATCGATAGCACAGAACAACTATGAGGGAAGCCCATCTGGCTAAGCCTCAAGCCTTCAAAACATCTCGTTAATCTTCAAAATATCTCAATCATAACCAATATATGTCACCCGGTACCGATATCCTCCTTTAATGATATGTCATCTATCCAAGCTCTAGTCCTAGTCAGAGTATTGGGCTTACAATTCCATAACCCATATCACATATGTTTTCATATTATCCATTTTCCATATTTTGTAAATATACCATGATTCCCAATATTTTCATATAATGATATAAGCATACGACTGAGGCTTACCACCTCACAATGAATAAATCTTGATTCATATGCAAACATACAAGTTTTTCAACAAAAACAGCTTTACGCTTGTGAATAACCCTTAATGGCTATGAAGTGTTACTTCATGGGTAGGCTCCCCATGAACCAAGGGATGATTCAACCTATGAATCAGCACATGTTCACGGCCGTGATCACTCCTTCTTAGGCGTGAACCAAACCATGAACCCAATTGTGAAGTTGTCCGTGAATGGGTCTGCTTTAGCAATAAAATTCATTTTCACGATCTTCAAGCTTGTGAACCCACCCTTCACAGTAATGAATCTAGAAATTTTTCCAGAAAATAGAGCATCACAATTTCATGTCATTCTCACATGTAATATTTTCTATGGTTGACATGTCAACCACCCTATTAACATTCTAGCATGCTTTTAAGCCATATATCACAACCATATACTTCCTAACCATCAATATTAACCAGAATAACTCATCAAATATCTCAATCTAACTATGTTCATACATGTTTTCATCATGCATATCAACTCCATATTTTTCATTTAATAACTCACTGATCATTTACATCATGTATTTAAAGTAAATAACACAAAAAAAACATCAATTAATTGCCTTAAGTATTGTTATGTACAAACCTTATACATAGGATGGAGATAAGCTAAAGCTTAACCTCTTCAAGCTTGTCTTCTCCTTTGAGATGGACTCCCAACTCCTCTACCAGATCATATCAAGATGAAAAACATCTTTTTAGCCTCTGAAACTTGAACAAAACCCATAAACATAAAAATCAAACTCTTCTCCTAAAGCTCATAAGATCTCTCTCTCACTCTTCTCTCTCACTTTAATCTTAAGAAACTTAATCTTTCAAGCTTCCATAATGGAAGAAGATGGATTCTGGAAGAAGAAGAACGTTGAATCTTGAAGGATATTTCTGTCATTTTGATGCTAACAAATAAAATAGCAATAATATATTTAACATACTAGTTTTCTAAGTTTATTGAACGGGGTATGAAATATGATGCAAGAATGGAGAATGGAAGACTAACCTTAAAAAAGACAAAAAATTGAAGAAATAGCATGTTCACGTCCGTGACCTTTTATGTCATGCCCGTGATGAAGCTTAGCACCAACTACCTCAACATTTACAGTTTATGACCATGAAGGATCATAGCAACCGTGAATGATCATATCAGTCACGCCCGTGAGAAAACATGTCAAATTTCTCTAAAGAGCTTCACGGCCAAAGTCACCACTTGGACCACGGCTTGGAAGGATGTTCACGCCGGTGAAATAATAATGTCACAACCATGATCAAACACTTCAAATCCTTCTAGAATGTTTCACGGCCAGAGTCACCACTTGAGTCACGGCTTGGAAGAACATTCACGACCGTGACACACATTTTCACGACCGTAAAAGAGGAAAGAGAAACATGTCAGACACAAAATTAAGAGTTGGTGCAACGGCTATTTTCGCATTAAATACAACCAAACGACTATAATTTGCCATGGAAGTATAAATTCAAGCCATTTATGAATCAAGAACAAGAGAATAGAAAACACTTCGAATCAAAATCTTGTTGTAGCCATTTTGTGCATTTATTACTTTCAAACAAACATTAAATCTATGTAATCTTTTTGCTCATTATTTTCTGAGCATTATAGATTTGTGAGTGTCTCTCTTTGTAATCTACTACTCAAGTGAGTTGGGTATATTGGGTTAAGAGTATAATACTTGTAATGGTTATTTGTGTGATCCATTAAAACACAAGGAATTGGTTTATTGTGTTAGTCATTAAAACACAAGGAATTTCTGGGTTAGGTGTGATCCATTGATAGAAACATCATATTTGGGAGTGAGCTTATAAAACTTCATTGTAACACTTAGTGTGTTAGTGAAACTCCTAATTGAGATTAGGGAGAGGAGTAGGGTTTGTTAACACCCGAACCTCTATAAAATGTCCTGTGTGATATCTCCATATCCCTACTCTACTTAACATTTCTTTTCGCACTTAAAAGTTAAGAATTTTTAATATCCAATTCAACTCTCCTTCTTGGTTCAATTTCTGGGCAACAAAGAATATGCAAAAATTCATGTTAGATTGGTTATTAAGGAGTGGGGAGTAGATTTAAAAGGATATGGTAGGAAGAAAAACGTAACTGCCTCACCTACTCTAGCTGCCCAAACTTCACAGCCGTGACTCGATTTTCACAGGTGTGAACCTCTTCTTTACAATCGTCTTCACGGTCGTGAAGAACCCTAGCACAACTGCTAACAAAAACCTGATATTCACAATCGTGACACCCATTGTCATGGGTGTGAAATAGCATATTTCGGCAACTCTCAAATTCCAAAACTTCACTTAATCCCCAACCCTCACTAACCAATAACATAACTTATAGGTCCTAATTATGAGCGTCACACATTGTACTTTATATACATTGAACAACTACAAAAGCTATTAATTGTTGAATATATGGCTTAAACAATGAATCAATTTTTCTAGTATTAAACAAAATTATATTTTTTTATCTGTATTAACAATAAAGAAGTTGATAAAATGCGGTGAATATCATATCCTCCATACCAAACCATAATTTTTATTAGGAATGAATTGGAAATAAAAATTACCTAATTAACTAAAAGTGCATTGTAAAATGAAAAATAATAACTTAAACTTTACATATTCAATCAATTAACAATTAGAATATGGCCATAAACTTGTTTGTTGTTTGTTTCAAATAAGGGTTGCAAATTGTATGGTATAACAACAAAAATGCTCTTCTACAATTTTAAGAAAAAATTATTATCCAAAGCCAACCCCTCCAGATACTCAATTTGAAGAACGTGCTCAAACTGTTCAAGCTAAGTACAATGGAACATCTATATATGAATGGAATATAGATGGATTAGCATAATATCAAATTTTAAATTTACTACAAGAAATGTCGATGGCAGCTAGTTCTTATAAGGCTAATGGAAATAATGATATTTCAATTGCCCAAATGATCATATCAGGATTCACTGGTCAATTGAAGGGGTGGTGGGATTACTATCTCACTGCTGATCAAAAGGAAATAATATTATTAGCAAAGAAAACTATAATAAAAACTAAAAATAATACTCAAATGCAAACTCAAATAGATGATATAATAAATACTTTAATATTTACTATAATGAAATGTTTTATAGGAGACCCTAGTTAATATCAAGTTAGAAATTCAAAAATATTATTAAATTTAACTTGTCCAAAATTACAAGACTTTAGATGGTATAAAGATGTATTTTTAACTAAGGTTTTTACTAGAACAGATTGTAATCACGCATATTGAAAAGAAAGATTTATTGCAGAATTACCTAAATTATTTGCAGAAAGAGTTAGAAATAAACTAAAAAATGATCATAATAATTTAATTTCATACGCTATATTAACTTATGGACATATAATTAATTATATTAATAATGAAAGACTGGTAATATGTTCTGATTTAAAATTAAAAGCAAAATTAAAAAGAGATTCAGTTTCTAGTAGAAAAGAATTAGGAGATTTTTGTCAACAGTATGGTTATGAAAATATTATGGCCTCATCAGCTAGATCCAAGAAATATAGAAAACAAAAATAAAAACAAACTCAATATAAGCCCAATAAGAAGAGATATTATTTTAGACCTAGAAAATCTAGTCAAAATAAAAGTTATAAGCCCAAAGCTTCATCTAGTAAGCAGAAAACTAGTAAGAAAAGTAGTCAAAAGCAGAAAGATATTAAAATTTGTTATAAATTTGGTAAGATAGCTAGAAATTGTAGAGTAAAGCAAAGAATTAATGAATTAGAATTATAAGAATTAATGAATTAGAATTATTAGAGGAATTAATAGATACGATTTTAAAAATATTTATTAATGAAGAAGAATCTGAAAGTAATCAAGAAGATGAATTATCATATTATTCAAAAAATGATTTAAATCAATTAAATAATAAATCAGAATCAGAATCTAATAGTGTAGTAGAATGTGATTGTAAAGGACCATGTAATTGTAATAGTATTAATATGTTTAATACTGAAATTTTTATTAGATGTTATAGAAAAAATTGATGATCCAAAAATAAAGAGGTCATACTTAATGAAATTAAAAGATATAATAGGAACAACATCTAAGTCTAAGAATTTTGAACCTTATAATTTTCAAGAAATTTGTATTAGATTTAGACAAACCAATAAATTTGTAGGAATGGAAGAATTACAGGAAGAAGTAAGAAATATTAAAATTGAATTAAAAGAAGAAATTGAATTATTAAAAGAAAAATTTAATAGATTAGAAAGAGAAAATCTAGCTAAAGATTTAGAAAATTTAATGAATCAACAAGATATACGAACCAGTGATTCAACATAATATATAAATAGTATACAAAAAATAAATTATCAAAAATGATATGTTAAAATAAATCTAATAATAAATGATACACATTTAGTCACTACTGCTTTAATAGATAGTGGAGCAAATCAAAATTGTATTCAGGAAGGATTAATACCTACGAAATATTATGAAAAAATATCAGAAAGATTACATTCAGCTAGTGGTTCTAGATTAATAGTAAATTATAAATTATCAAATGTTAATATTTGTAATCAAGGTTATTGTTTTAAAACTAATTTTATATTAGTTAAAAATTTAAGTACTAATATAATTTTAGAAACACCTTTTATAACTATGATATACTCTTTTACAGTAACAAAAAAATGTATAAATAAAAAAAATACTATGAAAAAATATTATGTTTGAATTTTCATTTCCTATTAAGTCAAAAGACATAAATTGGTTACAAAATAATAATATTCAGAAAATAAATTTAATAAAAAATAAAAAACAATATATGAAACAATTATCAAATGAGATAAATATGATAAGAATAGATAAACAATTAAAAACTAGTGATACTCAAAAGGAAATTAAAAGGATTGAAGAAAAATTTAAGACAGATGTATGTGCACCTATACCTAATGCTTTTTGGAATAGAAAATAACATATTGTAAGTTTACCATATATAAAAGATTTCAATGAATCAAAAATACCAACTAAATCAAAAACAATTCATATGAGTCGGGATTTAGAAAAAACGTGTCAACAAGAAATTTTGGATTTAAAGAAGAAAGGTTTAATTAAAGATTTTAAGTCACTATGGTCATGCTCTGCATTTTATGTTATAAATGCAGCAGAAATAGAAAGGGGAACACCTAGATTAGTTATAAATTATAAACATTTAAATAAAGTTTTGCAATGGATAAGATATCTTATACCCAATAAAAGAGATTTGTTAAAGAAATTATATGAAACCAATATATTTTCTAAGTTTGATATAAAATCTAGATTTTGGTAAATCCAAATTACTGAAGAGGATAAATATAAAACAGAATTCAATGTGTCATTTGGACATTACGAATGGAATGTAATGTCATTTGGACTTAAGAATGCTCATTTAGAATTTCAAAATATAATGAATGATATTATTAGACCAATTAATTCATTCTCAATTGTATATATAGATGATTTATTAATATTTTAAAATTCAATTAATCAACATAAGCAATATTTAGAAAAATTCTATAATGTTATTCATTCAAATGGTATGACAGTATCTGAATCAAAAATGAAATTATTCCAAACAAAAATAAGATTTTTATGACATGATATTTACCAAAGAACAATTAAACCAATTATTAGAAGTTTAGAATTTTCTAATAAATTTCCTGATGAAATTAAGGATAATAATCAATTACAGAGATTTTTAGGATGTTTAAATTATGTACATGAATTTTTTAAAGACTTAGGTATATTATGTAAACCTTTATATGATAGGCTTACGAAAAAACCTAAACCTTGGACGGATGAACATACTAAGTTAATTAAGGAAATAAAATCTAGAATTAAAAATTTACATTGTCTAAGTTTACCTCACCCAGATGCATTCCTTATAGTAGAAACAAATGTAAGTGATAAGGGTTTTGGTGGAATTCTTAAACAAAGGTTTAATAATAAAGAAAGTTTAGTTAGATACTATTTAGAATGTTGGATTCCTATTCAGATGAATTATTCAACAATTAAAAATGAGATTTTAAGTATTGTTTTATGCATTAAAAAATTTGAAGACGATTTATATTTGAAAAGATTTTTACTAAGAATTGATTGTTTAGTAGCCAAATATGTTTTAGAAAAAAATGTTCAAATTTTGGTTTCAAAACAAATTTTTGCTAGATGACAAGTTTTATTAAGTAATTTTGATTTTGAAATATAGTTCATAAAAGGAGAAAACAATTTTTTACCTGATTTCTTTTCACGTAAATTTTTACAGGGAAAATAAATTCTAATCAGAATAATTCTAATAAGCAGATTCTTACACGAGCAATATATAATAAACCCATCTAGTTCGACTCAAACTAATTCATCTACTTCAAAGCTAACTTCTTTAGTAAATCAAAACTCGTTTTATCCAATAAGACCTATATCCTCATCTTCTCAACCCAGACTTCCTTTTTCTTCAACTTTAATAAGTCCACCAAATCCAAAGAGCCCAAACCTATATAATCAAAGCCCATCTAAACTCAGCTATAGTCAAAGTCGATCTCGAACATCTTTTGGTTATGTTCTTCATCCAACTAGATTATTTGTTAAAACTCTAGATGATGAAGAAACATCATTGGCTTCTGAAGGATTTGTTCATCTTATTTCATTTCTTTATCCAAGAAATTTTCATTTTCATGAAAGTGATTTTACAAGAACTCGTGAATATTATCAAAATATTTTAATTGATACTGGATCAGTTGAAATTGAGCATAATTTTAATAGAGCTAATCCAACAAAAATCGATTATTCAAAAGTAAAAATTTTAAATGTCATTTCCTCTGCTAAGTGGAATCAACAGATTCACACTAGCAAACGATTTTCAAATAATTTTATCCCTCAAACTTACAATTATTATGATTATCAAATGGCATGGTACAAAATATTTTATTTAAGAAATTATAATCACTCATGGTTTTTCTATTTTTCAAATAAATTTTTAGCTGATCTACCAAATTGGTTTTTTATTTGGTTTTCATATTTTGGCAGTTTGGTTGAAATTTTTTCTCAAGATATTTTAATAGCATATGATAAGTATTCAAGCTATTTTCCTTTATAAAAGAATTTAATCAAAATTTTGATCAATTTCACTATTACTTTTCGGGTCCCTTGGATCACCACTTGGACATATTATGTGAATCAAGAAACAGAGACAAGATTCTCTACTTTATACATGAAATTCAGAACAAAGTGGTGGGACAATTTTAATACTGACCAGGCAAATATAGATGTTGTTATTTATCACTTTACTCTATCAACATCCAAGGAGATAAATAAAGAAATAGTAGGCTTCAAAAAGGCAAAAAAACATATTTTAAAGAAATTATCATCAGTAATAATCCAATAGAACTGCAAGAATTACTTAATATTTACTCAAGCGAAGTTCATAGTTCTAGTAGTTCAGAAGAAAAGATTCCTATTTTTAGTCCAGATTCTCAAGAACCAGATTATAATTTTGATTTGTAAAAGATTTGTAATTATGTAAAAGAAATGTAAATATTATTTTAGTCTTACCTAGGCATGATGTAAAAAAAAGTCAAAAAAAATTTCAACAGGAAATTCTATTATAAAAAGAAAATAATGCAGATTATTTCACCTGTCGGCAACCACTTTTAAAGAAGACAACTTAGCAAGTATTCTTATCTTCACCAGCTTCCATTATCACAAGACAACAAAAAAGAATTATAATCAGCACCAAACTTTATCACAACTGGTCGGAAATCTTCAATAGAAACTTAGTTTTTTTCTCTATATATTTGTAACTTATTCATTTAAGAGATAGAGCCATAGAGAGTCAGAAAGAGTCTTCAAAAACCCCATAATCATTCCAGAAAAGAAAAATAAATGCCCTCTTGTAATCTCTACTACCCTATGTTCAAAATCTCTTGACCTTCAATTAGTATTTTCAAATATGTGCAAGCATTCTACTCAAGAACTTCCTGTATTATCAACAGATTCTAATAAAGGTAATTTTCATTAAAATGAGTTCTTTTTTGGAAAGTTTTATTTCTCTACTTTCTCTCATTGATTTCTCAGATTTAACTGAAATTATGGCTCTCCGTCATGCATTATATTACTTTAAAAATAATATTGAACGAATTCATTATTATGAACATCTAGCACAAATGAATTGTGATTGCCGAGAGCATGCAAGAAAAATAAGTTTTATTAATAGTATGATTTATTGTGTATAGTCTTTTATCAGAAATTTTAATCATTATACCAGTACGTGTGAGTCTTTATCAAGTTTATAAGCTGGAAACGCGAGCTGATAGGCTACTGGCTGAAAGGGCGGATTAAATTTACCATTGTGCTTGAGAGACAACACCACGAATAAGATAAAAATGATACTGGAAATGATTAATATTTCTAATGAAATATTTATTTTAATTTTATGCATATTTTCTATTGTAATATAAGTTACTTTAATTAATATCTGTATGGTTTTGTATTTTATTTTAGATATTATAATAAAATATATTTAAATATAATTTTTGATCATCTGTCGAATAATTTTCTGAGTAATTCTCTGTTGAGAATTTAGCTGCTAAACTAATTATTAAGTTAAATAGTTGAAGCACAATCCGAGTCTTTCCTAAAATTTAGAAATTATGAATTTGAAATTTAGTCAAAATTATATATGTGTATAACATTTCTATTTTACATGTTTTTGGCCTATTTGAATATTAGATGGTTAATTGTGAACAATATCAAATCATTCCTATAATAACATAATTTGATATCAGAAAAATGACCAAATAACTCCAATGTTATGGTAAATTACAGTATCTCTTAGTATTTTTCTTTAGGATATGTGTAACACCCTCTTATATAGTTAGGAATAATCCCAACTATATAGGAGAATGTCACCTGTCTATTACCTTAAAATTCGTTTGAATTAAAGTTTCTTCCATTTTAGTTATTATATTTTTCATATGTTAACTAATACATTTTTTTTATGATAGTTATATGTCATTCAATTAATGAATCTATTTTATATGCGGAATTAACAAATCGTGACCACATTTTTTAAACATATGTTTGGGCTTTCATTATCCTCATACTTACAAAATACATATAATCCAAATAAAATTTCATGTTCCCAACATAAAAAGACATGTAAAACTTTTGAAAACCATAATTATACTCATCACCCATGACATGTGGACAGGAACAAAATGCATGTCATGTAAAACACCAACCCTCTGATGTGGATTTACTTTATTTGACTCTATATGGGCTTGCTTCTCTTCCTGTCAACTTCTCTCTATAGGCTCCGAACCTGCGTATGGGAAAACACTCAGACGCTAAGCAACGTAATGCTTAGTGGTGCATATGTGTATAAATATTCATACACACACTTATGATATATCATAATAATTTCATGTTCATATTATCCAATTTTGCATATAAATAATCATAAATAATAATCCATATATCATAATTCTTTTTATAGCAATATAAAAACAAGAAATCAATTTATCATATATCAATATGGAATATTGCATACCTGGTTTACTGGTTCAACACATATACATGTCATAATTTACAAATGTAAATTCATATTCATACCTCATTTATGAATTTTATTTCCTTGTTTCATTTATCTGATAACTAATTTTTTTTCCATATTTCCTTTTTTAAAATATTTTATATTTTATAGCCCCAAAACTCTAAATCCGGACTATTTGGATGCGGGTTGTGAAACAGGAGCGCTCTCACCCGAGCTTAAGCCACCCTGCTCACTATCTGTATTTGTCTGTATAATTGCTCAACCGAGCTTCTCAAGTCAAGAGCACTCTCACCCGAGCTTAAACCATCTTGATTGAGTAAAATAAATAATTGCATGCATTTAGGATCAAGGGCGCTCTCACCCGAGCTTAAGCCACCTTGTCCATATAATGAAAATTTTCATATCATCATAATTTCTACGGTACCGTAAACCCCTTAATGGCATGCCATCTATCCTATTTCTAGTCCTAAATTAGAGAATTGGACTTAATTGATGTTATCATCTTATTGTTTATATAAATCATCAAAATTTCCATATTCATAAAAATTTTCGGTTTACAAGCCCTATATATATAAAAAATTTTCGATCTCATTTGAAACCTCAAACCACAACACATCATATTAATTTAGTCAATACACAATAATAATTTTAAATATAACTATTATTATATTATTTAAAATTAAAACACACACACACACACACACACACACACATATATATATATATATATATATATATATATATATATATATATATATATATATATATATATATATATGTCACCCATTATTTAAAATACAAAATTACTAAATATTTATTTCTGATAGATTCCTGCCCTAATTTTGGATTGCACATTTTACCTATTTTTAATTCGAATTTGACCTTATGGTATTCTATAAAGTTTTAGATTAATGTCTTATCTTTCATATACAAAACAAATCATACAAATCTGAATTTTCTAGATAAAGTTATGTCTAAATAACCGTATAGTGCTCAATAAAAATGTGTCCAGTATTTTTCAGAATATTCTTAGGTCTGAGATGTTGTATCAAATTTTAGGTACAAAATAAATCGTAACTAGCATTTATACTCTTCATACAGTTTTTGTATATATGTGTCTACTTTAATGTCCAACTAGTTTTATCTTAATCTAAGTTCCAGAACAAAAGATATAAGGAAAATATCATAGCATGTTCAGAAAATAACAATCCAGAATTTTCTGGGTACTTTCAAATCCGAGAGTTTATACAAATATTTAGACCAACTTAGAGTCAGATATAGTATTTATCATATTCACAAAAGTTTTAGGTCTATGTATCTAGTTTACGTTTCAACTAATTTCATCCCGATCCAGATTTCAGAACAAAAGATATAAGCAAAATACCATAGTATGTTCAGAAAATAACTACCCAGAATTTTTTAGGTACTTTCAAATCCGAGAGATTGTACAAATATTTAGACCAACTTAGAGTCAGATATAGTATTTATCATCTTCACAAAAGTTTTAGGTATCTGTGTATAGTTTACTTTTCAACTAATTTTATCCCAATCCAGATTCCAGAACAAAAGATATAAGTAAAATACCATAGCATATTTATAAAATAACTACCCAGAATTTTCTGGGTACTTTCAAATCCGAGATTTTGTAAAAATTTTTAGACCAATTTAGAGTCAGATATAATATTTACAATATTCAAAAAAGTTTTAGGTCTATGTGTCTAGTTGCATTTCCAACTAATTTCATCCCGATCAAAGTTCCAGAACAAAAGATATGGTCAAATAAATCAATACTGGTCCAAACGAATTTTTAACAAAACCAGCAAACACAACAAGTTATTTGTTCACTCTTCCTTCAACATCAAATATCATTGTAATGCAAATAAAATGTACAAATGAATAAATATGCTCATATGTACAAACCTTGACACAATTAAGTCTTAACATCTTCAAACCTTAAGTATTATAGTTATCTTATGTTTTTTTTAGAGAGGGAGAGGAAGGAGATGATGAAGAAAATGAGTGAAAGAAGAGTAAATTTGTGTATGGAAGAGTGGAAGGGAGGCTAGGGTTCTGAAATTTGGAAGAAGAATAAGAAAATAACATTTTTATACTCATGGTAAATACCCAATGAGGTCCCCCATTATTTTTGCCAAATATCCACTTAAATCCTTGGTTTTTATCTTATTATTATTAACTTACCCAACCTTTCTATTTATTTTATTTAACACACATAACTTAATAAAAATTCATTTATAAATATTTTTATTATATTTTATTTTTAAATTTAGTCTCAAATAATTTTAATTATGATAATTAAATATGTTAATTATTCAATCCTAAATTGACGGACGTTACAATATGTATCCTAAGACCAAAGGAAAAGAAGTCCAATAATAGTTTTTGGGTGAGTGTTTGATTTGGCAAAGGCTTGGTATGTCTGAATAATTGTTGACTAAATTTTTTATCCAAAAAAGGGGAATTTATAGGGGGATTCTATGGAGATAGAAATGGTGAATTCAAATTTTTAGTGATCAAGGTCGAATTATATATATATATATATATATATATATATATATATATATATATATATATATATATATATAATAAATAAAACATATTTCATAGTATTTCTAGACACACATTTTCTACATGTATTTAATGTATTTTGAAAATAATTAATAAAATCTAATTTTTCACCAAATATAAAATATAAATATTTCATACTTATTATTTTTGCTAGTTCATTTTTATTTTTTTTATCCGAATATTAAAGTAATTAAGATAAAAAAGAAGATGTGTACAGAATAATTTGTGTTTGTTTTTTTTTCACTCCAAGTTGGCTAACATATTTGGATTGCAAATGCCCTCTAATATTTCACAGCCATCGTCCACAATAATTACAAATTAACTCATATGAGTCATCAGATTTTTGTACCCTCGTGAAAAAAAATGAAAAATATCTGTTTTGAATTTTTGCTTCCTCCCCCACCGGTGGTGGATTTGTTGTTTGTTCATCAACTACATTTTTCTTGGCTTTCTTGAGTTGGATAATCATCCTCCAAAATATCCATTATACTAAATCAACAATACATAGTTGATTTCCACCAAAAAGATTGATTCTTTCACTGTAGCTTGTCATTTTTAAGTTTAAATTGTGTGAAAAAAAATTAGGGAAATAGTGATCAAATAATTGTAGAGAAAGAGAAAATTAGAAGAAAATTAGAGGATTAGAGAAAATAATTGAGATTTGAGAATTAGAGAAAAAAAAAATTGTAAAAAAAAATAAATAGTATGATTAGAGAGTGTATGTATAAATTGTAGAGAAATAGAGATAGGTAGGAAAAAAAATTGTGTAGTAGTATAAAAAAATAGATTTGTTTGTATTCATGGAGAAAAAATGTAATTTCCAAAATACACTAAAATTTAGCTGTTATTTTTCTATTCTAACAGTCATTTTGGTTTTTTTTTTTAATGTGTTTATATTTTAAATTTTATTAATTATATCATTATTAATTAAAAACATTACTAGTAACAGTGGTATCAACAGGGGTGGGGGGCATGTGCGTGCATCCATGGTAGGTGTATTGTGCAGGTAAAGGTAAGTAAAACTTTTTTTTTAAATATATAATTCAGAATTATGAGCATTTAGTTTCAGTTCAAAATTGATAATTATGATTCCTAAAAAATGGAAAATGTGCCCGCAACCGATTCTCCAATGGTTATGGGCCAATTCAAACCCAAAACCAATATGAGCCGGTTCAAGCCTAGTTTATGGGCTAACCAGCTAGTGACCAACCCTATATATATATATATATATATATATAATATCGCTGTAACTACTAAAAAGTTATTGTTATTTATTATGAACATAACAATTAGGGTTTTTGTGGTTGTTGTTAGAAATCATAAAAATATTTTTAATATTTTTAACTTAATTAACTGATTTATCTATTTTTTATAATTTTTTTTAAATTTGTTTCTGAAAAAATATTTATATACTTGTTTCTTTTTAAAAATAATTTTTAAAAATTAAAAAAATTAGAAATAATTTTTTTAGAAAAGTATTTTCTCAAATGTAGTATCAAATAAGTCCAATAAGTTCCAATCCGTAAAAAGGATTAAAATTTGATTGAAGGACAAATTGCTGAAAAATTCATTATACAATCACTTATAGATAACAATAAATTCTTGAAAACTAATTTAATGGAAATGAATTTATAATTTGTTTATTAATTTTAATAATTATAATTTTGGCCCTCTTCCATATCTAACTATGCATTATTCCCAACATCAGCGAGCTATGTGATGAAATGCATACACTCACACAATAATTAAATTAATACATATACATATTAATTTAAATATAAAAAATGCACATTTTGATTTAAAAGACATTCCTCAAGGATATCGACATTCCACAAGGAAGTGTGAACACTGATATTTTGATTTAAATGAATAATTAGAAAGCACGATTTCAAGAATAAATTAATAGAATATTTAGACATTATGATTTTCAGAATAATTTTGTAAACAGAATATTACGCAGTATATGATTTGAAGAATAATTTATTAGTTGTAAACACAATTTCATAGCCTTTTTCATAGGTCGATTTGAGAATTATAGGCCGATTTCGCGCCCAGTCCAGACCGTGGTCCAGTTAAGAAAGTGTCCGGTCCAGGCCATTTTCTCATGATTCGGGAACTTATGGTTCCGATTCCAACAGTAATATTGTTGTTTTTTTATTTTTTTAATATAAATTAAATATAATAAAAAGACAAAAATACTCCTCATAATAGAAAAATAATAACAATATTTTAGGAATATTATTGTAATTTAAATTTTTTAATTTTTTTCTCTATAAATACAAAATTCATTTCAATATTGTTCATTTCCGATTTTTTTACACAATCTCATTCTCATTTTTTCTATAATTCAATCTCAATTTTCTCTATATATATTTCTAATTTCTCTCTAATTATACTTTCAATTATTGTTTCTCTTATTTCTTTCTAATTATACTTCTACATAATCTCAATTTTTTCTTCAATTTTTTTAATTCTCTCTAATTCTCAATTTTTTTAATCCTACAATTTATTTTTCATTATCTTTCTCTACACTTTTTTTTAATATTCTCCAATTTTTTTCACAAAATTTAATCATAAATAATGTTAAGCCATAGTGGAATAGACAATTTTTTTATGAAAATATTGTTGATTTGAAAATATTTTTGAAAATTTGGATGAAGAAAACCAAAGAAAAATCTCAAAATTCCAACTGAAGAAAATCAAATAAATATGGGTGACGAACAACCGAGTCTGAATTCGGGTCCTGCTGCGGCATCATCTAAATTAAAAATTCGAATATCCGATATTTTTTAAATTCATTTCAAGAAAATTTAGCAAAATGATGGGTCATTTAATATTGTGCGCAATTATTGTACACAAACATGCAAATTTAAAGCTAGAAGTGGTTATAACACATTTCAAAAGCACTTACAAAATAAACATACTGCTCAATTTGGAATAGATAAAAGGAAAAATCAAATTTTTGGGTACACAATATTTTCTTCTTTTTTTCAATTATTTCAATATAATGATGAAAAAATAAAAAAGAATTGACAAAAATGGTAAGTATGGAACATTTATTTTTTAGTTTTGGTGAAAAGTAGATTTTGTTAATTATTCTCAAAATGCATTAAATTCATTTGCTAAACGTGTACTTAGAAATACCCTTAAATGTGTTTTATATAATTTATATAAAGAAAATAAAAAAATAATTGCTCAAAATATTTTTTTTCTTTGAATGGACATATTTTTATTTGTAGTAATATTTGGAGTGATCATTCACAAATGCATTCTTACAAGGGTATTAATGTCATTGGATTGTAGTGAATGATAATTACAAAAAAATTAATTATATTTAAAGTATTTGATGATTGGCATACCACCGATAATATTTTTTAAATAATACAATATATTTTGGAAGAATATGGTTTAGTTTATAAATTTTTATCACTTACTTTTGATAATACGACGGCAAATACCGCCTCAATTCAGGACCTTCAAACATTATGTCAACCTAATATTAGAGATAGATTTTTTCATGTTAAATGTGCATATTATGTATTAAATTTATGGGTTCAAGATGGATTAAAATATTTGAATGATAGAATTTCTCTAATTAAAGTAGCAATTTTATTTTTATGATCACATCCATAAACAAATGAAATTATAGGTCCGATTTTTGTCATGAAAATGACAAAAAACCTAAAATATTTTCAAGGGATGTTCCTACTTGTTGGAATTCAACATATGAATTACTCAATAAGTCATATGGATATAGAGAATTATTGTGCGCATTTATTTCTAATAATGTGTCATAAATTAATTTATATCCTCAATATTAGGATGTTTGTCAATAATTTTTTAGATATTTTAAAAGTTTTTAATGATGCAACATATATTTTAAATGGTGTTTATTATCAAACATGTCATTTATTATTGTGTAAATGTATTAATATTGTTGATACATTTCAAGATTATATTAATGATCTTATTTTGCATGGTTCTATTTGTATGATAAAAAATAAATTATTGAATTATTTTAAATATATTCCTTTGATTAATCTTATATATTGTGTTTTTTTTATCCTAGACGTAAAATAAAATGCTTATTTGATTATTTGAATCTTTATTATTTATTGTTAGGTTTATATGGCGATGTTAGTGTTGAAAGTTTAATTAATGATGTAAAAAAATTAACTTGCAATTTATTTATTGAATTTAGTTTGATTATAATATTCCAACTACTACTACTACTAGTGACATTGTTAGACAAAGTTTGAGTGAATTGATAAAATTAGAGGGGGTGGTCGTTTTATAATACAAAAACATTAAAAAAAAACAAGATAATCATTTGGTTTATCTAAACTTGACATTTATCTAACAACAACATTTGAGTTTGGTGACAATAGGACATGTAAAGATTTTTCAGTCCTTCATTGGTTGAATTAACATCAAAATACTTATCTGGTACTATCCAAAATTACAAAATAAATTTTTGCAAGTCCAGTTTTAATTATTGCTGTTGAACAAGTTCTTAGTGCGGGAGACAATATTTTGAATGAAACGCGATCTAAATTAACTCTTTATCCCTAAAAGCTCAAGCTTGTTTTGATAATTGAACTAAA
The DNA here is from genome assembly GCA_023653625.1 of Triadica sebifera. Lineage (NCBI taxonomy): Eukaryota > Viridiplantae > Streptophyta > Magnoliopsida > Malpighiales > Euphorbiaceae > Triadica > Triadica sebifera. The sequence goes on along the minus strand of CM042898.1, from coordinate 7,431,061 downwards.
GTAACATTAAAATAACAAGAAATAGAGAAATATCAATTTGATGACCAATCCAAGTAAAAAAAATAAAAGGGATCAACAATTAAAATTTAAAAGGTCAGAGAATTATGTGTGCTTTAATTCTAAGAGAATACGTAGACAACATAATTAATGGTAAAAAAATTAAATTCAAACCCAATTATTAATATTATAAATTTTTCAATATAAATTCAAACTTTATAATTAAATTACTTTTTAAAATAAAAAGACTAAATTAATTAAGTTTTTAGCATAGTTATAATTTTTATAATTTATTAATTTATCAATTTTTTTATTATAACAATCTAAATTATTACACAAAATTACAAATTAATATTCAATGAGTTATTTTTTCTCAAAGTTTTCATTTTTTATAATATATTAGTAGTACAAATTTATAATTTATACAAATTAATAATTTTAATTGTATTAATTTATTGTATTATTAATTAAAAAAATGGCCGAACCGCCCGTTCATAAAACAGAATTGGCTGGTTCTGAACCAGTCCCGAACCGATTCTAGTTCGGTTCTTTTTTTTAGAACTGGAGAACCGATGGTTCTGAATTGGAACCGGCCGGTTCAGAATTGTGGTCGGACCTACTTTTTTGCTCTTTTTCTTTGGCATCGGTACTTTGTCAAAGCAAATGAAAGGACAACTATATAAAAAGCCGACTTTGCACTATGTATACTTTTTCCATATAAGAACTATGAGAACCATTCAACTCCTTTTTCGTAATTTTTTTAGAAAATAGATATAGCCAAATTTATTTCTTCCTAAATATTTGATTTACAAAAGTGGAATTCAAATCATTTTATCTCTTCATTATGTTTTTCTTGGTAAATTGAAATTTTATTTTTAGGAATTACAAGAGGAAAATTTAAACATTTTAACACTATCTCAAGTCCGCTTCCAAACAAAAACAAGTTTCTAATGACTTCAAATTGAACTTATATATAAAAAATTTTATTCAAATAAAAAAAATACACATCAATATATTAACTTGAAAATATTCTCAAATCTAACGTAAATTTTATAATTGTCCCTCAATTTATCTCTAATGTAGAATAATATTCATCTACTTCAATTTATAATATAGATATCTCTAATTTTAATTTGAGTAACATAAATATCATTTTTATATGTTTCTACATATTTCACTGGTTATGCTTGATGAATAAACATTATATTGCCAGTTACATATAATTTACATTGTTTAATAAATAAGTCTTGGATTTTACTCATTTTCAAAATCTAGCTCAAGGCATGTGAGATGTTCAAACCACTATAAATATTATTTAAATCCTATAATTAGCTAATATGAGATATCTCACTACATCTCCCTCATGCTCAGGGCGCAACATATGCAGAAACTCTAGAACGTAAAGTTTGTAGGACTAGACATCTGCAGGGCGGTTCAACTGGTGACTCTGATACCAAGTCAATAACAATGATTTGTGAGAAATAATAATTGGATAGTATTCTTGTATGGATCAAATTAATAATACCAGGAGACTGATTGGCATTAAAGTCGGGTAAGAGAGGTGTATCGAATTTTTTCTCAAATTGCAGCTCTAATTGCTCAATTATTTCTTTTAAATTTTGTAAATTTGACATTTTTATAATATTATCAAGTTCAACTGTTTAGGCTCATCTAATCAACTATGACATTAGAATCATAACAAGATTAATAGTCGCATGACTGTGGATTCTATGAGTAAAATCTAAGATCCAAGAAATGGAGAGACCTAGATCATAGATTAAATAAGTTTATGACTCAAGAAAAATAACAAAAAAACTAGAAAAATAAAAAATGATGGATTAAACAAGTGAGAACTGTGTCAATATCAGTTACACTTGAGGATGAGTATTGAAGAGAATCTCACATTAGACAATTATTATATCATAAACTTAAGTTCATGTTACATTGTGATTCAACCTCATTCATAAGTACAAGGGTGCCTTTATTTTTTTTATATATTTCAAAAAATAAAAACTTTCATCTTTTAATTAAATAACATACAATACATCATGGACACAGGTCCATTAAATAATTTATGCACATTAGGAATTTAAGGAAAAAAATAAAGATTTGTAATTTTGATGTAACTAACTTCATATTGGATTAAGTTATTTTGAAACAATGGTGAATTCATAATTATGAAACTCAACTGTTTAGGACCATCCAAATTTAATATACATAGATTTTTTGTTGTTGTGCTGCATGAAATTGTACTTAAATGATTTTTTTAAAAAAACTTAGAAAAAAATCATTTAAACAATTATATCAAGCAAAAGGAAAATTCATCCAAGCACAATTAAAAAAAATCAATAAAAGTTCACATGTATTCTATGAAAGTGTAATGTAGCACTTAGTAATTAAGGGCAATATATGTAACTTGTAAAAATAAGTAAAAAATAATATTTCTATTATATTAATTAAAGTTGGGGATATTTATATTATAAATTAAAGTTAAGAAACATGAATGAGCAGTAATAACAAGCCTTACAACTGCTACAAATAAAAAATATTTGCATCTTAATTTCGCAATGAAGTGGTACTTTTTATATGATTACTTTCTTTTTAAGAGGACCGCGAGTCAAATAATAATTTAAAAACTAGCTAGGTATGACTGAGGCTGTAGTACATACAAGATTATTAAGCCATTAGTGTAAATTTAAAATTTATTATTTGATTTGATGATATGTATAAATGGTGTGAACACATTTTTTTTCGTGGGGGATTTAATAAGCTTTTTTTTTGGGGGGGTCGGGATTCTTCAGGAGAAGGTTTGATGGAAAGAATTGCCGACTAAACCTAGTTGGTGTTTTGTTTTGATAGTGTTGTTTATTAGTATTATTTTGAAGTTTTTAATTGGGACAATTAATATACAAGTATAAAGACAAGTTGGCCAACCACTAACTTCCACATCCAATCTCCTAATGACAATCGTCGACGATCTTCCCAACCATAACCTAAAATTTCTTCCAAGCAATGTCCTAAAGAATCGTGTCCAGAAAGTAAAAAATAAAAATAAAAACAAATACAACCTTTGATTTCTTCCCTGTCCCCACACACAATACATAATTATTTTAAATGATTCTTACAAGGCAAATAATCAACCTGAAATAAATAAATAAATAATGCAGATAAATAAGGTAAATAATTGAGTAAGATCTGGTCTTGCATGCACATGTCAGCATCATCAATTAATATTTATTTAAATTCTGTATGATGATTTTTCTATGGTTACTTATTAACTACTTTGTTGCTTCCGAAATATATAAATATATACTTTAAATTGATTCAATCATGAAAATTGAATTTTTTAAACAATAAGAAAAGAAAATTTTCAAATGTACGAGTGGGAGTTGAATCATATCAATCGGATCAATTAGAATTTTTTTAATCATTAGATTAAGGTATAAATTAAAAATAATTTGTTATTATAAATTAGCTCTTTTGAATGTCATGGATAAAATAGAAATTTATTTTAAAAGCAAATTTTAATTATATTACATTATGTTATCTTTAATCAATTGTATATAGTTAATAGTTAATATAAATTCAAGAAGGATGATGCTTTTCTATATAATATAACTATAAATTAATGACAATATGCATTTCATAGCAATTCAAGAAAAAATAAAAATAAAAGAAGATGAAGGTTAATGGATTTATTTAGTTGTATATACAATGTAATATATGATAATTTCCGATTAAATGGCAAGGGAGATGAATAATTTGAATTCTGAGTTACTGATTAAACACTCATATATATCACCTACATTTCAAAAACATAAAGAGAAATTAAGGGTAGACAGATAGGATAATATATGATCTTGATCTTCTTGTAATTACTAATTAATTTAAGCTATGAGTTCTGTAATTCCATATTATTATCAACTCTTTAAAACTTCAACCACCTAATTTTAGAAACCAAAAAATAATTATTTAAATAATATATTTATAAATTAATATTAACCATCATTGCATTTAGAAAACTACCATCCATAAATAGTATCTAGTTATTTATTATTATATCATGATCATTGCAAAATACTTACAGAGCAATGACAGGTAAATTTTATAGACCGTTACTCAATTTAGCATTAATATACTACAATATTGTTTCTCAATTTCAATTTGTAATATAAATATTTCTCAACTTTAATTACTATAATTAAAATATCATATTTACTTGTTTTTATGCGTCTTATAGGTACTCTTGATGTTTAGGCTTCATATCACGGTTATAAAAGATACATTATACTTATCAATTTTTTTTTCAAGTATTGTGCATAAAATGAATTTTTTATACTTCATGGAATTATTCTTAAATATATTTTTTTTAAAACACAATTTTTTTCAAAATATTCATATTTAAGTACATTTTCATTAAAAAAAATCTATAAGAATTCACTTTTATTTTATACAGACAATGACGTGTTGTCTACTTATTAAGGATAATCTGTGAAATTTATAGAAACAAATACGATAATATTTTTGTTACATGAATTAAAATTGAAATATGTTTTTATTACAAATATAAATTTAAAGATATTATTGTGGATTAGTGTTAAGTTGAGAAATGGTCAATTAAATTTATTCCATTGGTGCCATATGTATTTGATAAATAAAACCCTTATAATTATTTTTTTGAGAAAATTATATCAACATCTAAATTTATTTATTTTTTAAAAATACATGTAATGATATAATTATTTTTTATATAAATAGATAGAGGTTAGATATTTAACTTATGAGTGTAATGATTGTAATGATGTAATTGTTGTATAATTTATGTAACTCATTATGTTAATATTTATCTCCTAAAATTATTTGAAAATTATAAAATGGAAAATTTCATGTTTATATGATTTCTTGAAATTTTAAAGTGTCTAATTATTTTTTAATATAAAAGTTGTTGTTGTTGTTGTTATTATTATTATTATTATTATTATTATTATTATTATTATTATTATTAACAACGAATCAGGCTGAGAAATTGTATTTAGTTGGAAAATTGTAATGTACTAATTAAAATATTATGTCATTGTGAAAGCTGAATTCTAGAATGACTTTCCATAATAACCCCCCATTAAAATTTTGAATTAAAAATAAAAGGAAAAAGGTTAGTTCAAGTGAAACTTTTATTAAAAAGAAGTATTTAAGTGCGTTTACGCGTTAATTAATAAACTTTTTTAAAGAGAACACTTACTATAAATTTTTATTTTTTGCAAAACTACATGTATTTTCAGCTAAATATAGACATTTTTTTCTTTTTTTTTAAAAGAAATTTATTTATTTTTAACTCTAGTAAAATAAATAATATCTTTAAATTAATTTTTATTTAATTAATGGTGAGATAGATATGCGCACTCACAACAACAAAGATATCAAAAAATAATTTAACTAAAAACGGAATAACTACAAAAATGTTTTTACGAAACAATCATCATCTTGCCTAATATTAATTTAATTAACAAAAAGCTTAATACATAAATATTTCATTCAATTTGTATAAAAAGTCGTTTGCACACATCAATTTAAGGGTGTCAATTTTGCACCCTCAAAATGCTAAATAAGTGAGATTTTATTGACTTTTTCATTGTTGCTGACTGGGCTTTATACTTACATTTTTGCAGCTCTCTTATTATTATTATTATTATTATTATTATTATTATTATTATTATTATGGCCTAAATAAAGGCCAAAGAAATTGTGATCGGAGACGACCAGACCCCCTAAGTGCAATCTGTAAGATGAATTACCAAGAATTAAGAGGGAGATCATAAATTTAAACCTAACTTCAAAAAAAAGTTTCTGGCAAATTTTTTTCCTTCTTATTTTTCTTATTTTTGGAGAGGGAAAAAAAACAACAAAACAAAACTAAACCACTTTTCTTCTAGGCTGCACCATGCCACTAACATCACCAATCATAAAAAATGCTAGCTCATGAAGGGGGAGATTCATGTCAATACAACTGCACTTTCTGGTTAAAGGCCACATTGGCTGAGAAGTCAGTGAATATATTTGCTTCTCATGACTTCCCATTCTCGATTGAGAAGGAGTCTAATGCAGGTAATAAGGTCCACATTATGCTTGGAAGAAGACAGGTCAAAACAAAACAAAAAAAAAACCATAACAGCACTCCGGTTGTCAACCTGAATAAAAACTCTCCTTCAACCTTTATTCCACGTATGCTGCAAGCCCGTATAAAGGCTCCATAATTCTGCCTGAAAAGAAGAGCAAATACCAACTTAGTTGTGAAGCCTCTATTGAATTTTGAAGGTGAATTACATTCATAAAATGTAACAAAAAAAATAAAAATTTTAAAATCCGAAATAAAATATGATATTTATATTATTAAAACTAATTTATCAAACATTAATATTAAAAATTATAGTTTGAAATTTCTTTGATTTATTATTCAAATAATCATTTTGTTGGTTGTAGCAAACCATAACAATTCACGTTAAAATATCTCTAATGATAATTCAAACGAAAAATAAAGAAAAAACTTACAAAAGAAAATGGTTTGAACAATATTCAAGGTATCAGCTTTGCATATGTTCTTGAGAAAATTATTGTGTCTCAAAAATTATTTTCAACTAAAAAAATTTCATGTCTTTTTTATGCTATTTGATATCTTTTCAATTTAAATTATATTCAAAAGGAAAATTAAAAGTCAAAATAGAAGAAAAATAAAAGGAATGAATAGTAATGACCATAATTGGCCTAATTGGCCTAACATCAACAACAAGTTGCAGCGCAAAATGTCGCGCGTGCTAGGCAGGCCAACTAGCCCACACAGGCTCGTGACTACTCTCTAGCGATTTTTTCTGCAATTTCATCGTAATCCGACCCGAAATAATTCTCTCATATTTTAGAATCCTATCTAATACTATTTTATTCATTCTTCATATTTTCAATGCGTATAATTTATTAGGTTCCCCGTTATATTGGTCACTTAAATTAATAATTAATTTAATCAAGTCATGAGTTGTATTTGGTAATACATCATGACCCCCAATTGACCGAAAAGTTAATGGTTTGACTACAAACATTTTCATAGATAATTTTTGTGCAATTATTCCTTCACCATTCTATACCTCATTTGATTCAGAGTATGAACATAATTTAACTCCCACTATACTAACTACGTCACATTTAGTCCAAGTAATATTAGTTTTTATTCGTGAGATTCATTGCTCTATTAGACATATCATTAAATACTATCTTTATGATATTTCTAGTCCGGCCAAAGATTTCTAAGTAATGACCCCAATAAGAGGCTATGGGTATACACTCATTCTATTAGAAATGGTTAATATTTTATTGGTTATCCAATTATATTCGAATACCTCAAGATGCACTCAATCACCACCCTATGAGTAACCTTCCTAAGGCAATAAGGAATAGTGTCAAAGTGTCAAAATTAATATCCAAGATATCATTGAGTACCTCAAGTCTAAGGATACTTGCACCATTGCTATGACAAGATTATCATTAACATTTGAATAGATTATCTATATGATTGTCTCATAGAAGGTCATCCAATGTACTTAGCTACACTTAGCAAACATCCATATGTTAATTCTAAACATCTCATGTTTATAAATTATGAGATCTACTGCTTGATCCAATCAAGGAATATAACATGTGCTAATCTATCCGGATTAACAATGTTTTGTCTCATTAATCCTATGACTATGAATAGTTTAGATACTAACATAATTACACATGATAAAAATCTCAATATCATGATCTCATCATGATTTCCTTCATGCTATGTTATGTATCAAGGACTTCATTAATTGATTTAAGGTCATTATCAATTCATATATCAAATTAATGAAAATTAATGAAAATATTTTTTATTAATCAAATAAATTTGGACAATAAGTGCTAAAGGTGATTGCCTTTAGAGCACTTCTCTAACGACTTCCCACTTGAATTGAAGTCAATCGCCTTTGTATTTAATTCCATAAGCAAGCATATTAGAATCATATTTCTTTTAGGGAAGTAACTTAGTTAAAGGATTAACAATATTATGATCAGTGGACACTCTTTCTATTTTTACATCATTACTACCAATCATTTCTCAAATCAAATGGTATATTCTAAGTACATGTTTGGATCTCTAATAGGACCGTAGCCCCTTTGCTTATGCAGTGGCTCCATTATTGTCATAATACAATTGCATTAGATCAACAATGCTAAGAACCACTCCAAGTTCCATAATGAATTTTTTTATCCAAACTGCTTCAGAAGCTGTAATGTACTCTGCTTCGGTTGTGGAATCAGCAGTCATTTCTTATTTGGAACTCTTCCAATTGACTGCTTCACCATTTAGTGTGAATATATAACCTAATAGGGATTTTGAGTCATCCTTGTTAGATTGGAAGCTGACATTTGTATACTAGCTCACAATAAGATCTGCATCTCCATATATCAAGAATACATCCTTAGTCATTCTTAAATACTTAAGGATATTCTTAACAACCACCTAATGGCCTTCACCAGGGTCCAATTATCGGGTCTTATACATAACATAGCATACATAATTGATCCTATAGCTGAAGCATATGGAATCAAACCCATGCTCGTCCTCTCATCTTATGTCTTTGGACATATAGACTTTGAGAAAGTAATCCTATGGGTCATGGGAATATATTCTCTCTTGGATTGCTCCATGCTAAATCTCTTTAGTACTTTGTCTATGTATGTATATTGTGAAATACTAAGCAATCTTTTAGATTTATCTCTATAAATACTTATCTCTAAAATATAGACTGCTTCTCGAAGGTTTTTCATAAAGAAATTCTTAGATAACCAAATTTTGATTGATTGTAAGATTGAGACATCATTTTCCATTAGCAGCATGTCATCTACATACAACGTAAGGAATATGATTGCACTCTCATTAACTTTCTTATATACACAAGGTTCATCCAGATTTTGTAAGAAACCAAATTGTTTGATTGTCTTATCAAACCAAATATTCCAACTCCTAGATGCTTGCTTTAATCCATAAATGGATCTTTAAAGTTTGCATACCTTTTTGATATCTTAAAATATGAAGGCTTCTGGTTGTGTCATGTGCACATCCTCAGTTAAATTTCCATTAAGGAAAGTTGCCTTCACTTCCATTTGTCATATCTCATAATCATAATAAGCAGCGATGGCTAGGAGTGTCCTTATAGATTTAAGCATAGCTACTAGGCTAAAAGTTACATCATAGTCAATTCCTTGTCTTTGATGATAACCTTTAGCTATAAGTCTAGCTTTATAGGTAACCACATTACCATCCATGTCAGTTTTCTTTTTGAAAACCCATTTGCACCCTATAGGCTTTAGCCCTTCGGGAGGTTCAACCAAAGTCCATACTCGGTTTTCATACATAGAATCCATTTTTTACTTCATGGCTTGAAGCTATTTGTCAGATTCTGAACTATTCATAACTTCTTCATAGGTCGTAGGCTCATCATTTACTATAAGCAATACGTCATTTTGTTCACTAGTGAGAAATTCAAATCTTTTTAGAATAGTACATGTCCTACTTAACCTACGAAGCTATTATGCTTTAGAAAGTTGAGTTGTTATATCATTTGTATGAATAACAAGCTCGAATTCAGGCAGTTAATTAGTGTCTTCTTGAGCATCTTGAACATCCTCAAGTTCAATTTTGCTCATACTATCTCCTTTTAGAAGAAATTTCTTTCTACAAAAATAACATGTCTTGAAATAAAGACCTTTTGTTCCAAATGGTGGTAGAATTGATATCCATATGATGTTTTAGGATATCCCACAAATAGACATCGGTCAAATTTAGCTTTCAGCTTATCTGACATTATCCACTTTATATAAGTAGGACAACTCCAAACTCTTATGTAAGAAAGTATGGGCTTCTTGTTATTATACATCTCATATGTAGTAACATCAATTGACTTCAAAGGGACTCTATTTAATATATAAATGGCAGTCTCCAGTGCATAACCCCAAAAGGATTTAGGGAGTTCCGTAAAGCTCATATCTTACTATGTCTAACAGGATTTGATTTCTCCTTTCAGCCACACCAATGTGTTGTGGCATGTAAGGTGGAGTCCATTGAGATAATATTCTATTATCCCTAAGATAACCTAGAAACTCTTGGCTCAAGTATTCACCTCCTCGATCTGATCGAAGTGTTTTAATAATTTTGCCAAGTTGTTTCTCAACTTCATTTATGAATTCTTTGAACTTTTCAAAAGCTTCAGATTTTTATCTCATAAGATACACGTATCCAAATCGTGATTAGTCATCGATAAAAGTAATAAAGTAGATAAAACCACATCTGGCATGTATGGATATTGGACCACATACATCCGAATGTATTAAGTCTAAAAGCTCGTTAGCACATTCACCATTTCTCTTAAAGGGTAATTTATTCATCTTGCCTAATAAGTAAGATTCACATGTGTCATATGATTCATAATCAAATGACCCCAAACTACCACTCTTGTGTAGCTTATCCATGCATTTTTCACTTATATGACTAAGGCAATAATGAGTGAGATGATTTAAACATATCTTGTTTTTGCCTTTTATTATCATTGATGTTTAAAATTGGATTTGACATATCTAATATATATATTCCATTGCATAATGCACCACTAGCATAAAGAATACCATTCAATATAATAGAACAATAATTGTTACTAAAAACTAAATAAAAACCATCTTTATTCAAATTAAAAGAAGAAATAATATTTTTAGTTAAAGTAGGTACATAATAAAAATTATCCAAATTTAACATAAACCTACTAGGGACAGTCAATACATAAGTTTCTACAACTAATGCAGCAACTCTTGCTCCATTTCCGATGCGCAGGTCTAATTCTCCCTTATTGAGCTGTCTATCGTTCCTTAGGCTCTGCATATCAATGCATATGTATGAGCCACAACTGGTATCTAATACCCATATACTATTATTGGAAACAGTATTAATTTCAATGATAAAAATACCTAAAGTAGATGGGGCATCAGATGCCTTCTTCTTCAAGGACTCCAAGTAAGTCTTACAGTTTCTCTTCCAATGGCCATTTTTGCCACAATGGAAACATGTCCCATTTGGGGCAGTATCTTTGGCCTTCTTCTTGTCCACACCTCTCTTAGACTTCATATACTTCTTTTTTTTAAGGTTCTTCTTCTTAGAACCAAAAGAATGCACCAGCATCACAATCTTACTATCTTCTTGACATATGGCTCAACTATCTTGAGCATGTTGATCAGCTCAGGAATAGTGGTGGAGATTTGGTTCATCTTATAGTTAAGCACAAAATGTGAAAAACTATCGAACAAGCCAGTTAAAATTAAGTCAATTCCTAATTCATGGTCCATCATAATTCCCAATGTGGTCATCCTCTCAATATAGTCATTCATTTTCAATGCATATTGAACTAGAGATGTCCCCTCAACCATCTTAGTGTGGAAGAGCAGTCTTGAAGTTTCGAACCTTTCAAAATGTGCTTGCCCATCTAAAAGCTCTTTTAGATGGTAGACTATGGAATTAGCATCCATAGCCTCATGCTGCTTTTGCAACTCAGCTGACATAGTGGCAAGCAGAATACAGCTTGCCATCTCACTATCATCAAGATATTTTTTATATGTCTTCTGAACATCTTCAAAAGCATTAGCAGTAAGGGGATTGGGGAGTGCCTCATCTAGGACATAGCCAATCTTTTCGGATTTCAGAACTATTCTCAAATTTCTTAGCCAATCCAAAAAGTTAGAGCCAATCAACTTATTTGACTCCATTAGTGATCACAAATCCACACTCATCGACACTATGATGATTCTATCAACCTATATGTAAAATAGAGCATGTTAGAATATACATGAAAATACATGTTTATTAGGTCTTTAATAAATTGCATTATGACTCCCACTATTTTATTGCGAATCCATAGCCCTCACTAGAATTGGAGAGAACCTATATGGAAGTTCTCCTAGTGGGTCGAAATCCAACTAGCTAAGAATAACCTTGAGGCAACTCAACAAGCCATCACTAGTTTGGTTGGTAGGTATATAATCCATAACAATTGCATTATTCATGCAACTATCAAATCTTGTGCTATCAAATAATTGATGTGTGCATATACATTGGGCTATCAACTCTTAATATGTGTACATCTCATGTACATTAACCCAACTTTACCTCCAAATACACATTAACTTTGGCGCAAATTCACCAGGCTAATGATATTGATTAAGTCCAATCCATTAATTGTGAAATCTAATTTCAATGGTTTGAACATATTCTTATAGAGCGAGCTTGAGGCAACTCAACAACCCTAACTCTAGAAGAACTCTATTTCTCCCCATATTAATGAAAGGTTTAAGATTTAATTGTTTATTTAGCAAGAGATTTCTTTCTTACGTCCTATCATGTTTTTATTGCATGCTTTTATATATCATACATTCATCATATGGATATATAAAGATAGTTACATTAACTATATGACATGATTATAGACATACTAAATTCAATCTCATAAGCCAAAAAGAGATTGAATAAGTCCTACCTAGGTATATTCAAGAATTTACAGACCCAAAGTAGAAATCAAATTCATATTTCTAAGTCTTCTTGTTTATGACACCGCCTCCTTCGCTTCTTGCTCCTTTTTATCACTATTCTATCATAATTCTATGTAATTTAATTACATATTTCAAAATATAGAAAATTTTAATTTACATTTGAGGGGAGTAAGATGAGAAGAGAAATACATGAGAAAGATGGAGAGACAAGGACACGCATGCCCTATTTACCATAAAATAAAACAAATTCATGCATGTTCAATCATATTTGGTCTAAGTCTATAGTCATGTATCATGTCTTTCCATACCACCCTAATATGCATTCTCTAATGCATGAAATAAAATAAAATAAAATTGACAATTTTGGATTTCAATTTAAAAATCGATTCAATGTTTCAACCGAAATTGCTTACTTGTGTTGTTTTAGTTAATTTAATTTTGTATGTCATTTCAATGATGGATTTAATATTTAATCAAATTAAATTAAATTTCATATGTCCATAATTAAAATTAATTCACCTTAAAATCAAAGTATTATGATGTCATAATTAAACAATTTAATTTTAATATACATATCAATTTCTAGTTATACTAAAATTACCATTATTCAACTTAAATTAATTCAAAATTAATTTCCAAAAATCATCATTCTAAACATCTTTAAGTCATCTGAAGTTTATCAAAATATTTTTGGCACAAATCAAATTTATTAGGACACACAAACCAACACATTTAGACGCTCAAAACGATTCATTCAATATCTAGAATTTTTTAAAATTTTAAATTCGAAAAAAATAATTTTGGCATGTATCTAACATCAAAATAACATATTTTTAATTACATAAAAATTATTTTAAATTTATAAAAAACAAAATAAACCAATACAAAAAAATCAAACAAAACAGTTCTATCGAGTATGCCAAAACAATCTCGTTTTTATATTTGTTTGAAAAATTAATTAAAATTTTTTTAATTAAATATTGGATACTTCGAGAGGCTTAAACACATTCTCAATATGTGTAAATAATTTTTTAATAATCAAATTACAAGAAAAATATAAACAACTTCATCAATTAACCCAAACAATAACACATGTTCATAAACAATGCAATTTTCGGTATTTTTGAAATAAATTTTAAATTAATTATTTGAATCACATTCAAAAAAAAATTCAATTAAAATATTCGTTTTTAATCATCTCATGTTTAGATCAAGGAAAGAAAAATATGTAAAACAAATTTTATAAATTAATTTCAATTTTTCAAACCTATTGATCTAAAACTATCAAAACTGTGCAATCTTGTTGCACTTTCAAATAAAATTAATTTTAATGGATATAAGGGAGCTCTGATACCACTATTGGATTTTAAGGTGAATCACATTCATAAAACGTATCAGAAAAATAAAATTTTCAAAATCCGAAATAAAAAATCATACTTGTGCCATTAAAACTAATTTATCAAATATTAAGATTAGAAATTATATCTTGTAATTTCTTGATTTGTTATTCAAATATTTAATTTGTTGGGTTATACTAAACCATAACAATCCAAACTATGATGTCTTTAATGATAATCCACGTGAAAAATGAAGAAGAAACTTACAAAAGAAAATGATTTAAATAATATTTAAAGTGTTAGCTTTGAATATGTTTTGAGAGAGTTATTATATCTCAAAAATTATTTTTCGCAAAAAAAAATTAATGTCTCTTTTTTGTCATTTGATGTATTTTCAATTTGAATCATATTCAAAAAGAAGATTAAAAATCAAAAGAGAATAAAAACAAAATGAATGAATAGTAATGGGCATAATTGACCTAATTGAGGCCAATTATGGCCTAACGCCAACAACACGCTGCAGCGCATAGTGTTGCGTGCACTGGGCCTACTACTGGGCAAGCTAGCAGGCCTGTGACTACTTCCGAGCAATTTTTTTTCTGTGATCTCATTGCGATCCGACCCAAAATAATTCTCTCATATTTTTGAATATTATATAATACTATTTTACTCATTCTCTATATCTCCAATGCATGTGACCATTAGATTTCCGGTTATATTGGTCACTTGAATTAATAATTAATTTAAGCAAGTCATGAACAGTATCTAGCAATACGTCATGACCCCCAATTGACCGGAAAATCAATGGTTTGACTACAAACATTTCCATAGATAATTTCTGTGCAATTATTCTTTTAACCATTCTATACCCCACTTGGTTCAAAGTATGGACATGTGTCAACTCCCACTAAATTGACTATGTTCCCACTAAATTGACTATGTTACATTTAGTCCAAGTAATGTTAGTTCTTGTTCTTGATACTCATTACTCTTTTAGACACGTTATTAAAGAATATATTCATGACATTTCTACTTTTGCCAAAAATTTCCGAGTAATGACCCCGACAAGAGGTCATGGCTATACAATCCTTCTATCAGGAGTGGTGAACCAACCATTTTTTAGCCATATCTCTCTACTAAGTAATTTTGTAACCCTAAAACTCAAGATCTATCAACTGAAAATCTTTTCATGCACTTTTAAAATAAAAGACATGGTTTGCTGCTTCTATCCCATCCCTCAAATATCTCATTTGAATGAAGAAAATAATTAAAATCCCTCTTCATCAACCAAGGACCAAAAAAAGAGTTAGTACATTGTAATGTACAATACCAAAAATGACTTATGAAAATGGGGATATGCATTAATAGCCAAAAACATGAAACTTGATGCACTTGAAAAACCAATCTTCATATTGATAATTTGATAGTTGAAAAAAACAATTTATATATTAATACCATCCTTCTATAAAACCCAAATTCCACCCGAAAATCCATCAGCTTTGATTTTGAAAGAGTGATTGAAACCCAACCTCTTAATAACTCGATTAGCATTAGCACCACTTACCATTGTCTCAAGAAGAATAACACAAAATAATTGATGTTGTTTAACATCATTAATGAAACCCATCATACTTTTAGTTGCTACTTCCTGATAGTTCTAAGCTATTATTTTGTTGCCCATAAGAATAAGATTAAAAAAGAAATCAAACTCAAACTGAAATTAAGCTACATTAGGCCCAATCCCATCATTATTAGCATTAAGAGATGTCGACTTTATTGCTACCTCAGTGGAAGTATGATCACCATTAAATAGATTTTTATCCAACTCCTTAGACAATTTCGAGTAAGAAAAATTATCCAAAATATTCCTCATTTTTTTTATTTTCCTATTTGGTGGCCTTCCTTCAATAAATCTATTAAGCATCATTTTTTGCCCTTGCTTACCACTTTTTCCTGAATTGAACCGGATGAGTATTCATAAAGTGGTACTTGGATGCATAATTTTAATAGTTTTATGGTTAGATTTATTGAGGATTTCATAAACCACATTATCATTGTTAGATAATTGAGAAGATTAAAGAAGTACTTTGTGTAGGAATCACATCTGAAATGACTATGTTAGGATTGCAATTCTCATGATCACCATTATGTTCTTCCCTGCCATAATTTTTGCATTCTAATCAACCCTTTCACTTTCATTTTCTTTTACAATTTTCTATATGTTAACATTCTCCTCCTTTTGGAATGTTTCCTACACCAACCAGATAATTTCATCATTATCTCTTACACACTATTGCATTTTCCCTTTTTTGGTACTTCTTTTTTGTCTTGCAATCATTTTTCCAGTATTCAAGTTCTCTCCTGGCATAGAAATATGGCCATCCATTCCCACTCCATTAGGTAAATCTTTAATGATATCCACTAAGTCAAATAAGGGGTTATCAACATGTTCCACTCATATCATTATCAGCCTTCAAAGTAGAAAAATGAGATTGGGATTGTCCCTTCTTACTTGGATTTTCTGTTACTATTGTGAATAAACTCATCCATTCAATCTGTGTTTCTCCTGTTATTTTGCCTACATTTTTTATTACATTTTTGCACTAACATCTAGAGACCAAAAACCTAGTCAGTCATGAGGCCTAATTCAACCTCATCCTCTTTCTTCTTATAGTGCAAAATACCCTCATCAAACTGATCAGTTTCAGCATCCTTAAGAGGGGCCTCATTATTGCAAAATTTATATGTGTCTAATAAGACAACAATGAAAACAAATCTAAGGTAAGCCTTCATATATAATTGGAAACATTAAACCCTTAAATTCAAAAAAGGGTTTAAAAGACTTAGTAATATCAAGTTCAACTATTATACAAGCAAATTTCCTTATTGGAACTCAAGTATTGTAATCCACCTTCGCCAATTTGCCTAACTTATTCCCAATTTCCCTTAACACCTTTTTGTGATATAGACGCATAAGTAAACTCAAAAATCGAACCCACAAAACTACCTTAGTAATCCAATCAAAATTCACAAAGAATTCAGGATGCCAAGGATGTACAACAAAGTATCTCTTTATGGCTATCTAAGGTCCATCAAGGAGTGCATGATTATAATATTTCTCTTGTTCAAATTGAACCAGAAGAAAGTTACGTTCTATATCAATTACCTTATATCTTCCATTCGATTTCCACAATAACCCAATCTTTTCGTTCAATATGTCATAACTAATATTTCATCCAAGCAATCGAACCATAATTGTCTTACTCCATAGTTTTTCAATGTGTGATTCGAAGGATTCTAATAGATTCAGGATAAAGGAAAACTCTTTGTCTGTAAAGAAAATCGTCTGACCTTAATCCATCTCATCACTACTCATTGGGGAATCCTTTTCTGGAAATTTAATGCTATTATTTGTTGTTTCATTAGAGTTACGTATAACCTCATCATTAGGGATTTTTGCCAATGCACCTTTATATGAACGACCTGTTTCAGCATTAACACATGATAAAATACTCTATCTGATACCATTAACTAGATATGTACATGCTTTCTTTCTTGTCCTATTGTCCGGTGATGACAAAGGGATTTTCAAAAGGTTGTCAGCGATGCTAAGGTTGGCGAGGTTTTCATCATAAGAGCACATCGTGTTTTTTATTTTCATAAAAATAGTCTTTCTTCTTTTTTTTCTTCTTCTTTTTATTTTCTTTATTTTTATTTGATCTACTGTCAAATAATAATACAACATGGTGGTTCTATTACAAACAGTCATGGTAGTTGTATCATTTTTTTTGCCATGGTGATTCTTCATAACAAGTAAGAATTATTAATTGTTGGTTCTACAACAAATAGCCATAGTGGTTGTATCGTTTCTTCAGACATAGTGATTCTTCAAAGCAAGCAAAAATTATTAATTTGATAGGTTGCCAAACATACTTAAGAAATGCCAACAACAACAATATTATAGACCGATGGTGATTATTACAACTTATTGGGATTTTTACCTGAATAGGTGAAAAAAATTTCAGGATTGTCCCCAATCTAAACATAATTCCCTATATATGTCATTTTGAGCCACGTCAGAATCAGAGTAGCAAAAATCGCTCCTTAGACTGACGATGTAAGGGTATACTGTTGAAAATACCAAAGATATATGGTGGTGCGGTATAACTATATAAATCGCTAGTATAACTAGCAATCAATGCTAGTAGATTGCTAGTATAACTAGCAATAAATTGTCAGTTACGCGTCCTCTGCACAAGCCACAGAAGATGCAGCAGTGGCAGAAGGCTTTAGACTGCTTTTTGGAAATCGTTACTCTAAGTAGCGATCACTGTAGGCCACCTCCCCTATATAGAACAAAAAAGAAATAACGAGAAGCAAAGAAAAGAGAGAAAAGAGAGCAGAAATAGGGGAGAAAGGAAGGAAGAAAGGAAGGGGGAGGAAAAAAAAGGTATTTAGTTTTTTTTTTTGTAAGTTATAATTTTTGTTTCTATAATTTATAATATATATTGATATAACAAAAAATTATAAATATTTTTAATAATTTTATATTAAAAATAATATAGATTAATATTAAAAAATTATATATTTTATTTTATTATATAATTGTAGGTTAATATTTTGTTTATAATATTATATAAAAGGTAAATGTAAACAAATAATATAGGTTAATATTTTGTTTATAATAAAAAAAAATTGTAAACAAATAATATAGGTTAATGTAAAAAAAATTAAAATCATTTTTTGTAATTTTATGATAAAATATAATATAGGTTAATGTTAAAAAATTATAATATTTATTTTTCTTAATTTTATGATAAAATATAATATATGTTAATGTAAAAAAAAATTAAAATTATTTTTTGTAATTTTATGATAAAATATAATATAGGTTAATGTAAAAGAATTATAATTATAATTTTTTTTATTTTTTAAAAAATATAATAGGTTAATGTAATAAAAAAATATAGTATTTTATTTTGTAAATTTATGATTAAATATAATATAGGTTAATGTAATAAAAAAATTATAATATTTTATTTCTTAATTTTATGATAAAATATAATATAGTTTCGGTAATGAAATAAATATAATATTTTTTGTTATTTTATGATAATATATAATATAGGTAAATGTAATAAAAAAAATTATAATATTTTATTTGTAATTTTATGTCTAATTATAATATAGGTTAATGCAATATAAAATTATAATTTTTATTTTTATTTTTTTATTTTAAAATATAATAATGTTTACATTATAATAATTTTTACATTATAATAATTGTCCTTAAAATAAAAAATATAATATTTGTTACATTATAATATTTTTTTGTAATATTAAGATTATTTTTTTATTTTAATTTGTGCACATAATATTAATATCAAAAAGAGGAAGAAAAAAGTAAAAGAGTTACGACAAGTATGTAGACATTTTATTTCGTGATTAATAAATATGAATATCATCCTATGCTGTAAGTTAAATTTTGGTAGGTCATGATGAATTGTTGTTTGAGTTTAGAATTTATATATTTGATTTGCATTGTTATCTTAAAAATTAAAAATGATAGGTGATATATTTTATCTATTTAAATTTATATGTTACAAGTCATATAAAAGAACATTAAAATTAATTAAGGACACTGATTTTGTAAGTTAAAAAAATATTTGTATCTATGTAAATTTACAGGGAACGAACTTAAATTTTTTATTAAGGACACTGAAATAAAATAGAAAAAATAATTTATATATAATTTCACTTAATTTATTGTAATTGTTTTTCCAATTTTATAAATATTAGTTTTCATTATATTTAGACCATTTTTTATAATGTGTTATATAAACTTGAATATTAATTATAGTTGTTTTGCGTATTTTATTTGTAATCTATAAACAAGACAAGTGCACCATGTATCGTTACTTATTGGGCTGGAAATATAATTCAGAATAACTATGGCATTGATTATGAAAATGATTTCTCGAAAATGATAAGAAGTAAAGATAGATTGTCTATGCAAAAACTTATTGGAAAACTAAAAAACGTAATGAGAATAGATAACACTCATAGAAGTATATAGAAAATTACATATAGGAGTCCTAGGATAGTGATAGATGGAAACATCAAATTTGGTTGTATTGACATATGGGATGATGATGACATGATTGCGGTGTATATGCATCATGAGAAGTATGAGTACTGTTTGAATTATATTGAGTTGTATGTTGAAACAAAAGAAATGAATATACAATCAAATGATGTTGGTGGACCTTTTATTGCTCACGAAGAAAGTGTGAATGATGAGGTGGAAGATGAAGATTTAGAGGGTTATGTTGTGGGAAGTGGTGGAGATAATACTGAGGTGGTTGATGATTCAAATATTGATGATATTGATGAATATGAAGAGTTGGAAGATGGAGATAGTGATGATGATGATGAAGATGATGACGATGACGAATGCAACATATTAACAGAGACACAGTTAGGTTGATCTAATGCATGCAAATCCTTATGCAGAAGATAAAAGCATGTTAATATGGGAACCATCAAAAGAGTTGTTTAAGGGAATGATTTTTCATTCCAAAGAAGCTGTTTGGGCTGCAGCAACAGAGTACTCTTTGTGTTAAAATCAAGAGTATATGATTAATGTTGCTAGACAAAATACATTTATACTGAAATGCAAAAAAAGAAGAGCGGTTGTAATTAGAGATTGCATGCAACTAAAAAATCAGGTGCAGTATATTGGGAGATAAACAGGTATAACGGCCCTCACAGTTGCACTAGTTCTAGTAGGTCATAAGATCATAGACAGTTGGATTCACAGTTGATATGCAATTACATTGAGGATATTGTTCGGGAGGCGCCACAGATCAAAAATAGTGCATTAGTGGCTAGTATACATAAGACATTCAACTATACCCCTTCATATAAGAAAACATGGCTTGGTAAGCAGTTAGCTATTGGTAAGTTGTTTGGAGATTGGGATGAGTCATATCAAAAACTCCGTCAGTGGATGGTTGCTGCTATGGGTGCTAATCCTGGTTTATATCAAAAATTCCATCAACACTACTGCACATTGAGGCAATTGATGCTCATATTCGAGTGCTGCTCTAGCATATTAGATTTTAAGGAGCAGCTCGACTTGGATTCTTCCAATTAGATTGGCATCTGGTATCCGCACTTGTGGAGCGATGGAGGCCATAGACTCATACCTTTCACTTTCCAGAAAGAGAGATGACTATTACACTTCAGGATGTAGCAATTCAGACTAATTTACTAATTGATGGCACACTAGTGACCGATATAGCCATCATGATTGGATGGAGTTATGTGAAAGATTGTTAGGAGTAAGGCCACCAAATAATGTCATTAACGGTTAGAAGTTGAATTTGAGGTGGCTAAGTGAACAGTTTGACCATCTCCCAGCACATACAGATGATGAGACTATTCGCTACTATACACATGCATTCATTCTGCGTATCATTGGGGGAATATTATTCGGGGACAAGTAATCTTCAAGGGTCAATTTGATATTCCTTCCTTTAATAGAAAACTTGGCTGTAGTACATTAATATAATTGGGGTGGAGCATGTCTTGCCTAGCTATATAGAGAGATGTGTAAGGCCACTGATCCAAGTGCACATCAAATTGGTGGTCCATTATTTTTACTTCAACTTTGGGCATGTGATCGTTTGCCATCTGTTACACCTATACTATCAGTTCAGACACCACATGTTGGCCTACCACTAGAATTTTGATATTCATAATTTACTTTCATATTACTAAACTGGTAACAACATATATTTTTTTACTAATAAATCTTTTACAGGTGGAGCGCTGCACAAATCACTACTGAAGTGTCAATTGATGTGCTGAAACATATAAGATACATGTTTGACTTGATAGAAACTGATGATGTACTTATTATTTCTTTCTTTGTATCTCTTTAAATATATTTGCATATATATATATATATATATATATTTACTTATAGTGCAATAGTATTTATTTGTGCTTTACATATAATGCAGGTCATATGGGAGTCGTATACAGGCAACATTTTGTAGATTCTTCCACCTGAATGTTTGGATGGCCAACACATCTGGTGAGCTATTATCCCATTAATATGCTTCCACATTGTCAAATGGCACAATCCAGATCGAGTGTTACGGAAATCTGGACTTCAACAATCCATTCCCAACCAACTATTGCATACGGATGAACTTCACCCTATTAATTTGCATTCTAGGAATGCAAATTGAGCTCGTCAACATTCTATATGGATTGTCATGTGGAATGCATGATTACAATGTGTGTATAATGTCAATCCGGCAGTAGAGAGGCTTCATTACCATTCTCAATATATGAAGTGGTATCGACGTGTAACGTGGCGGTGGATTTCACCTTCAGGTGGTGCTCATGGAGCAGTAATGAGTTCAATTCTTTTAATTATGTTCAATCAAATTATAATAATGAATAATACGTTTGAATTATATTGACATTAATAGTTTATATATTTTTTGTTTTTTTACAGATAGATGATATTTAACATATTCAAATAATCAACGATGTTGATGAAATCCATCAGATTAATGATAGCATGTTTAACGTTGTTCAACAACAATGCAGACTTGTTGTCATGCCGCTGCCCCAACCTTCCCAGCCTCAACCACCGTTTGCAGATACTGCAATTGATGCAGAAGATGATATTGGTCAACCACAACCGACTCGACATAGGACTCGGTCAAGAAATTTTCTCGAGCATCGACAGGAAGTTCCCGTTATTCCTCTATCATCTACGTGTGTGCCTGTACCATTACTTATTATATATCATGGTCCACAGCCGTATAGTTATACTGGTACGCATACATATGCATCAGATTCGATGTCTAGTCCATCGCATACATCTGCATCAGATACTCTTAGGTCATCCCATATCATGACATCATATTATCGGCATATGACTTCGATTCTGGTAGACTTATCACAATCATACATTTTATCTGGACCTTTTGAACGTTGGTCTCACTCTCCCTCTCCATGGTTAACACTGCTACATTCTACGGGTCCAACATTTAGAAGTATGATGTCTGACACTCATACTGTTGAAGATACTGTGCAAGACCAAGCAATAGACACAGATGAAGAGGTTGATCCAAGCCGATTGGTCGGAACATCATTTAAAAGGCAATGACCTAGATGTAACAGAAGACCATCGACTTGTGGTACAGGAGGACATTTCGGAGGACACTGATACTTTTTTTTAACTTGTATTACTTTTTATGCTTTTTATTTTCAATTAATGCTATTTATGCTTTTTATTTTCAATTAATATTTTTTATACTTTTTATTTTTAATTAATGTTTTTTATGCTATTAGTATGTCTTAAAAATCAATGTGTGTTAATTAAATTTTTTAAAGTAATTAATTAAATTTAATAAAAATTGATTACCTTAAATAATTAATAAAATATTGTTTTAATTAATTAATATTAAAAATTGGAAATTATTTATTTTAAAATAATAGAAAGTAATTAATTAAATTTAATAAAAATTGATTACCTTATATAATTAATAAATATTGTTTTAATTAATTAATATAAAAAATTGGTAATTATTTATTTTAAAATAATAGAAAGTAATTAATTAAATTTAATAAACATTGATTACCTTAAATAATTAATAAAATATTGTTTTAATTAATTAATATTAAAAATTGGTAATTATTTATTTTAAAATTATAGAAAGTAATTAATTAAATTTAATAAAAATTGATTACCTTAAATAATTAATAAAATATTGCTTTAATTAATTAATATTAAAAATTGGTAATTATTTATTTTAAAATAATATAAAGTAATTAATTAAATTTAATAATAATTGATTACCTTAAATAATTAATATAATATTGTTTTAATTAATTAATATTAAAAATTGGTAATTATTTATTTTAAAACAATAGATAATATTTTTTTATTAAATAATATAACATTTAAAATTGGTAATTTTTTTCTTAAATAATATAACATTATTTTTTCTCTATTAATTATAATATTAATAGCAAAATATTTTTAATTTTTAATTTTTAAATAATAGATAAATATTAATTAGTAAATAATGGTAAATATTAATTTTTTATATATTAGTTTTTTATTTTTATAATTATAGGTAAAATAATTATTGATTTTCTTTATATACTGGCAGGGAATGGTTGAGGTATGATTGCTATTATGACAGATGATCATTTACTGTGTATAAATCGCCAATCATAGGGGGATTTGGTGACACTCACCTTAACACCCCTTCCTTTGGCAAAAAACTAAGGGAAATTTTTTTTCTTTCGGTACATATAGGTTTTTTTTTCAATATATTTTAGTCAAAAGCCCCAACTTATTTGCATTGGTAATTTTCTGATTTAGGGCTTTTCAGCTTTTGATGGGAAAGAAAAGAGAGGGTTGAAAATGATTTTAAATTTAAAGAGAGAGAAAATTAATTAATTTTTTTGGAATTAGAATATCAACATGGCAATAATTCTCATCAATTATTGTGACAAGTAGAGCATGGGCATCATGCATCCTTCTTAAATTTTGATTGTCAAATTAAAAGTGTATAAATTATACTTTAGAAAAGTGGGATATGCAAAACTTACACTTTAAAATGTGCAAACAATTTTTTTATACAAGTTGAAGAGTATATTTATGTATTAAGTCATTAACAAAAATATAAAGATTATATACTGTAAATAGAGAGAAAAAAAAAAGAAATAAACAAATAAAAGAACAATTAGAACAAGGATAAAAGAGTAATTACAGAGAATCGTGATCTAGGAAATTTAAAAAAAAAATTAATCTAGGAAATATAGAAATGCTTCTATGGGAGCATTTCAAAAAAATTATTATTATAATACGTTGAATTATTATATAAAAATTGTTATTATTGTCCTCAAAAAAAATTATAATATGTTGGATAATCTGATTGAGCACGTAGTTTTGAATTTTGAAAAGTGTTTCTCGTTATTGTCCACGTGGCATCAGTTGAGACGGTTTCTTGGGCTGCGCTCTTACTCTCCTCGTTGTCTCTTGCATACGTTTTTGCCAGTGAACATTTGATTTTCTCGCCTTTCCTTTTCTTTGTTTTTTTTCCTTCTTCTCTTCCATCCATTC
This sequence comes from Triadica sebifera, assembly GCA_023653625.1. Lineage (NCBI taxonomy): Eukaryota > Viridiplantae > Streptophyta > Magnoliopsida > Malpighiales > Euphorbiaceae > Triadica > Triadica sebifera. The sequence goes on along the minus strand of CM042898.1, from coordinate 7,405,969 downwards.
ATTCCATAAAGATTCTTTCTTTTAAATACATGCCAAAATTCTTGATTTTCTTGGTTCCGAGATGGGTTTCTTGAGCACTTTGTTGGGTGTTGTTGGATTTGGATTTGGAGTTCCTATTGGACTTTTAGTAGGGTTCTTTCTCTTTGTCTATTCTCACCCTCAAAATGTCAAGGTAATCAATTTCTCAACTTTATCAGTTTTAGAGTTCTTTCTGTTTAATCTTTGCGTTTTCTCTTTTCCCTTTTTTATTTGACTTCTGTGAAGTACAGTAATATGGGTTTTATTTTTCCTTTTCTTTTAATTTGTTTCTTAATGGTGTGAAGTTGCTAAATAAAGATGAAACTGGGTTTTTATTGGTTTTTTTTTCTTTTTATATTTGAACGAAATAGAATTGAAATGCAGTTGAACGAAAGGTCTTTCTGTTTTCATGATTTATGTTCTTCCCTTTCTGGATTAGTTATTCACTGGTGCATTAGAATTTCATTAATTAATTTCACTCGATTATGATTTTTTTTTTTTTTACTTCTTTCTTATTATGATGTTGGCTTTTTAGTCCATTTCTTCATGTTAGAAATGGACTAGAATTAAAAACGTCGAACCTTTCAGCATGGCCAATTCCAAAATGGTTAGGATTGATTGTGATGATTAGTTCATTGGTCAGTGGTGCCCATAAGACCTGTTTCTGCTTTCATTATTTGAAGGAAGTACAATCATTTTATTTTTAGCAAAATGATCATCTATTGAAATTTGATGTTTATATCTCTACTTGAGAAGTATATTCTTTAATTGGAGAATCGACTATCAAATACAGGATCCAGTTGTTAGGCCACTTCATGAATTAGACTCAAGTGCCTTGGAAGATATTCTTCCAGAGATTCCATTATGGGTGAAATGCCCTGATTATGAACGAGTAAGAATAGTACATTCAGCTTGTTCAATCTTGTTAACTGAATACATTTTAGCTTGTTATTGTTATGGTTTCAGTTCTCTTCTATGCTTACTGTCATTTATTTATTGTATAAAATTAGTCATTCTATTGATTGTATTTGTTCGATTTTGCAGGTAGACTGGTTGAACAAGTTTCTTTTGGATATGTGGCCTTACCTTGATAAGGTAATTGATCTGTTGAATACCCTTGATCTTGCTGATGTATATCTGAAGGGCTTTTTCATTGATTGTTGTCATGTTGCAGGCAATCTGTTCTACAATAAAAAACACAGCAAACCCTATATTTGCAGAGTATATTGAGAAGTATAAGATAGAAGCCATTGAATTTCAGCATGTAACTCTAGGAACTCTTCCTCCAACAATTCATGGTAAGGGCATGATTCGGGTGAAATTGCACAGTTGAAAGAGTTATAGACTTATTATTTTCTTGAGTTTGTAGATTTTGAATTCATTTTCCATTCTTTTCCAGTTGAAACTGGTGTTGTTTGTGCCAATTGAACCATAAAGTCTGTCGAGATTATTAACACATATATTAACAAAATATAGAAGACATTAAAGGAATGCATTGTAGTTTAGACTCATTTACATAGCAAGAACTATTTACAACTATTAACAGTTTTCTCTATCATTTTCTCCTTACATTATTTTGTGCATTAAAAAAGTAAATACATTCTTTCATGGTTTCATGTTAAAATGAGATTTGAATGCATTGATTTCATGTGAAAATTTTCCAATCAAAGATATTCCTTTGAATTTCTGAAATTCTTTTAGTACTCAAGCAAATCTTACAGGCCAGATGCTTTAGACTTTGATCATGATGCCATTCTACAGCATTTTTCTTTTCTTTTTATTTGATGTGGTCTGTGTTGAAATTTTACAGGTTTTAAAGTCTATGAGACTAATGAGAAGGATTTAGTCATGGAACCAGCAATTAGGTGGGCTGGAAATCCCAATATAACTTTAGTGTTAAAATTAATGTCTTTACAACTTACAGTTCAGGTTAGAAGAGCCTAAGAGCAAAATTTCTGTGAAAGATTAGCATTTTTAGCTTATAGAAAGAAGAGGAATGTCCTAAAGATAGACAATGCTTTTCTGCAGTTAGTTGATTTGCAGATATTTGCAGCACCACGGATAACTTTGAGACCTCTAGTGCCTACATTTCCATGTTTTGCAAACATTGTGGTATCCTTAATGGAGAGGGTAAGTAGAATCTTTCTTCTTTTTGTGTCAGATGAAAGTTTTTTAGTGATTCATCAAATAACAACATATGGTGATTTATACTTATGAACAGCCGCATGTAGATTTTGGACTAAAGATTCTGGGAGGGGATGTAATGTCCATACCTGGTCTTTACCGATTTGTTCAGGTGCTGCACTGGTAATAGTTACATGGGTAGGATTATGCAAAAATGGAAGTAATTATTTTGCATATGGTTTAGATGATCAATTAATTATTCTGGATGCTTGCAGGAGACCATCAAAAAACAAGTAGCACACCTTTACCTCTGGCCCCAGTCTCTTGAAATACCTGTCCTTGATGCATCAATGTGAGTTTATAATAGACGATGAATCATGATATAATTTACTTATCCAAGTTTCTTTCAGAATTTATAAGCTTAACAAATTCCTGTGCTCTTTTCCTGTAATCTATGTTTTCAAATTTCAACAAATTAGTCAATGAAATAATCTGAAGGCCTAATGATTTGTTGTGTCAAGCCTTTCTGTTGCATTCATTTACAATGACTTGACGATCTCTTTATATGACTTTCTTTTTCATCTTTTATTTTTTAGTGTGGCTGTGAAGAAGCCTGTGGGAATACTTCATGTGAAGGTTGTCCGGGCAACAAAACTCTTAAAGGCTGATCTCTTGGGAACATCTGATCCTTATGTCAAACTCAGCCTGACAGGAGAGAAGCTTCCTGCAAAGAAAACCACAATCAAGAAGAGAAATTTGAATCCTGAGTGGAATGAGAACTTCAAGCTTATTGTCAAGGATCTTCAGTCTCAAACACTTCAAATACAAGTGTTCGATTGGGATAAGGTGGCCCTTAGAAATCTAAAATACTAATTGCTTTTTTATATTTTCCGCATTTTTCCAGCATCCGAATGAGCCCTATCTGCAGTTCATGAGTTCTTGATATTTCAAGATGTTTCTTTTGTTTCCATGGATAAGTCATTGATTATTTAAGTCAATCAGCATGGTGGTTTGATTTTAATATTCTTTAAAGTTTCCAGACTTCATTTGAATTCTAATATGCGCAATGAATATTCATACTTCTTAATTTTGCTTTTCAGGTTGGCGGACATGACAGATTAGGAATGCAGATGGTTCCCTTAAAAACGTTGACATCATCTGATACAAAGGAATTTACTCTTGATTTGCTCAAACACACAGATATTTCTGATCCTCAAGACAAGAAGAAAAGAGGGCAAATTGTGGTAGAGCTGACATACGTGCCTTTTAAACAAGATAGTGCAAAGTTCAGTGAAGCCGTGAACTGTGGAAGTGATAAGTCTTCTGATGACGAGAAATTGAGCGGAGCTGGTTTACTTTCAGTCATTGTTCAAGGAGCTGAGGATGTAGAAGGGGAGCATCACAACAATCCATATGCTTTAGTCCTTTTCAGGGGAGAAACAAAGAAAACTAAGGTGAACAATGAATATCAAGTAATTCTATTTCCCATATTTAGCCGTTGCCACTTGAAGAACAAACAATTTTTGCAGTTGTCTTGGACTCATCATTTTATTCCCCGTTCTCTTTCAGATGCTTAAAAAAACTCGGGATCCGCGATGGAATGAGGAATTCCAATTTACACTCGATCAACCTCCTTTGCATGAAAAGATTCATATTGAGGTTATGAGTAAGCGAACACGCTTTAGTTTGCAATCAAAGGTACTTCAAACGTGATCATTTCTGTTCTTCATATCAGGCACATACAATAATTGACTTGTTACATATTTTGATTAATTTCTACAATGTAGGAATCACTGGGACATGTGGAGATTAATCTGAATGATGTTGTACATAATGGGCGTATTAATGAGAAATACCATCTAATCGATTCAAAGAATGGAATGATACATGTCGTGATTCGGTGGGATACAGTCTGATAAATGCAGTGTTTGTAGAATGATTGTATTGTATCATGCATTTTGGAAAATATATCTGAAAAATATGCACAAGGACCAGGAGAAAAACAAATGGAAACAATAGTGCATTTATTTTTCATTCTTTTAATTGCTTCTATTGATAGTTCATTTATACCAAATGTTGTTCAAAAATAATATCTTTTCCTGTTTTCCTTGAAAGTAATAATAATTTGTGGATCATCCCATGATTGATTTGGTAGATGTAGTTTTGAGTGACTAATAACAGAAAATAGATGAATTATGCAAAATGTTGAACAACTATAGTTTGGAAAGAGGTCAAAATATACACAAGTATTCTATATTTATTTCTATTCTAATTTATATATTTATATTTCCACAAGAAAAGTTTATAATAAAAAGGAAGTATGATAATGTTTGCAATATAGGAAAAAACATCAGCAGATTACTAAATGAGGAGGATCCAAATAATTCTATTTAACCATTTTCATATGATTTATATGAGTCATATAATAGAGAAGTTTCAATAGTCAAGGGCCTCAAGGCAAATTTACTTTAGAGGAGAAAGCCCCAGTTAGAAGATGGTCAAAGCCTTTGGGCTAAAATTAATTTGATCCAATTTGTTACAAGATTATCTTATAATATGTACACTATAGCATCACAAAAATGCTATAATTGAACACTCCATTTCATAGGTGACAGAGTATATAGTCAAACCTTCTTCTTCGTAAATTTCTCTCTATCTATTTATTTCTCTTAATCAAAATCTTAAGATATCTATTTATTCTTCAACGAACTTTTAGCCATGGCCCTTGAATTTATGCCTCTACCATAACGCTAATATATATATATATATATATATATATATATATATATATATATATAGTTTTTTATTTACTTTTGAATGTTGTATTCATTTGAAAATATGAATGGATAATGCCTTTGCAGTTGGTGACATATTTATTTTTCATTTTTATATTTTGATTTAAAAATATGCTTCATAATTAATATATGTTAGGAAAATAGATTATTTTATAGTATGAGAAATTGATGTTATAAGTTATAATTTTTTTTAAAAAAATTATGGCTAATTATTTTTGTTAGATAAAAACCAGAATTATGGTTAATCAAACGAAAATCAGCGATTTACTTTAATGGATTAATTTAGGTCTTTAGTTTTACAAAATCAAACTTAATAGACTAAACTAAAAATTATTAATTATTCATGGCATGATTAATCAATCCATGCCCATCCCTACCAAACATTTATAGAATAGATAATTTTTATAATTATTTTTAAAAGAACATATAAAATTATCATGTGCTCTATAAATGGGATAATTTGAAAGCGAGATGTGTTTGGATTTATATCAAATCAATATCATATACTATTATTTAATAATGAATTTGTTTAATGCTAGCATGGAATTTTTTTTTTATAAGGTTTACTTTGATTATTTTACTTATCTTATAAATAAATGTAAATGATGTGTATTACAAAAATTGTTTTTGTTTTTCATAGGACTCAAAATCATTTTCTAATATAACAATTCATAGCCTTGATTATGTTATTTATTTATATGTTGGTTGCATAATATAAATACTAGAGTTCAGAAAACATACCCTTTAATTAGTCAGTTTTCGTCCATTTTATTCAATTCTTTTTTATTTGGTAATCTTCAAAAGAGAAGGTAAAGCGATTTGAAGAATGAGTTAATGTATTTCAAAGTTAAAAATGTTAGCTTTTTTTCTAGTAGCAGTAGTTATTAATGCGGTGCGTTAGGGTTTATAACTGGAGCTTACGAACGGCCTAAAGAAGGAATTATGGAATTTGAACAATGGAGTGGGGTAGATTCCATGGTATCTTAATGGATTTTGAATGTTGTTTCGAAAGAAATTGTTGAAACTTCAATTTACTGTTCATATGCTGAAGAACTTTGGGATCAATTAGTTGAAAAATACTCTATAAGCAACAAACCACAGATGTATCATTTGAAAAGGCTAAATAGCTTCAAGTGAGCAAGGAACTGCTAACTAATGTTCAAGCTTATTTCACTAAGCTCAAGTAGTTATAGGATGAGTTGAGTTGTTTGAGGCCGATGAGAAGATTATGTAATTTTTGATGGGGTTAAATCAATCTTATGATTGCATAATTAATCAAATGTGGGTAATGGACACTTTCCCAACATGAATAAGATGTATTCGATGATTTTGAGTGTTGAAATCACATAGGAATATCCATAGTACATTTTGGTGAAGGTTTGGAGTATAGTGCTATGCTGGCTAAATCCTTCAGTGATGTGAAACCTCGAATAGGAAAAAGTTACATTAAGAAGAGGGAGACAAAGGAAAAAAGGAAGATAGGTTATGTGATTTTTGCAATATTAACGGACATGAAAGGGAGACTTAATTGCTTTAAACTACATGGTTATCCATAATGGTATGGGAAATTAAAGCAACATATGCAAATTAACTAGCCGTTATTTTAACAAGTATTTGTATTTTTCAAGTCAAAAACTAAAGATTTTACATTTTCAAAAAGTAACTGTTATTTAATTTTTTAATGAAAATTTAGCAGTTTGAAAAATTCAAATACTCAGTTAGAAATTCTTAGAAAGCTTTTAGAACTATATTTTTTAACTCATCAGAATTTTTAAAATTTAAATTTTGCTTTTAAATATAAATCAATTAAATTGACTTTATATTAATATTCGATTTTTTTTTCTTGCACATGGGTCTCTTTCTCTTGAATGTTGCTTTTTTACCTTCACTTTTGTATAAAATAATCTGAAATTAAAACAATAATATGATAAATTCTAATATTTAAATTATGGTTTTATTATCATAAAATTTTGGAATACATGAATTGCAGCCTTTGAGCTAACATGATGGACATGGGATTTCAGGCTTTTAAGTATATATTTGATTGATTGGCTTTTTACAAATGAAAGAAATGGTAGAAACAAAAATTTAGTCATATTGGCACCAAATTAGATGAGGAAGAATAGAGACATCATATTAGACTTGAAGGATTAAAGAGACTATATAGATAAACAAATTAAAGAGGGCAGAAAAATAAAGATAGCAATTATCTAATACCAAGAAAAAAGGAGAAAAAAATAGAGGAACTTCTTGAAAAACAGATAAATAGGAATGTCAGCAATTTGGGAGAGTTACTAGGCCAGCCATGACCCTTTTCGAGTAGCTCGTTTAACTGACGCGTAATCTGCTCATAATTGGACAATGTCGACGTTTTGTAACGTGGTTGCAATGGATATTTTGGTGAGTACTTATACACTTTCTCTATCTCCAACTTAAAATACTATTTTAGTATAATTTTTTATAGAAAAATAATATAAATACAATAAATTTATCTCTAACCAACAATATTATTTTTACACCAAAAAATATTTTATATATATTCCTATAATCCATAACATACCAAACAAATAATAAAATTACATAACCATAACTAATATCATTTTTTGCCATAAAAATGGCGTGGGTTGAAAATGGATTCCCTGCATCATTTTTGTCCTCGTGCTAACTTTTATGCTATTTTACCATCCGGTTAGAGATGGCCTAAATATTTCATGGTTACAATTCTTATCTCCATCCCCATCAGAATTTTTATACTCTAATCTGTCAATAAAGCTAATATCTTTAAAATCTGCATTGTCAACTAGTATCAGCATTGCACTAATTACCTTCTTCATTATATACTGAACAAATTTCAACAACAAAACTTGCTTATAAATCGTTCAAATTCCACTTATACATCTGAGACTTCCACAGGATTTTCTAGGACGGGCATTTCTACATTTTGCAAACTGAGGTGCTCTCATACAAACAACTCCCACATTATCTGAATCAAATACCACTAAGCTCTGCAGACTATGATGACCAGAAACTATATTCTAAACAATATGATGTTCCAATATTGTACACTATGAATTTTTTACATTGATTTGGTAATTTTTTATGCTATTTTGATAGTAGTCAGAAGTTCTTATTAACAACAAGAAGTGCTTCAGAAACTATAAAATGTTACTGGACATTCAGAATGTATTGACAGAACTGTGAGATGGTCTGTTTTCTGCCAATGCTTGTAAAGGCTTAAAAATATTTAACTAACACCAATAGTTCCTGTGACTTACGTTACCTCTTAGACGTCGTTGTTGTAATTCCTATGAGAGCAGAAATTGTTAGCAACATGCATGGTTGAACCAAACCAGACTAAATAGCAATTGAGAGCAATGGCCTTGAGTCCTAACTGGATATATGCATTTTATTTATTAATTGCTGCAGGCCTCAGATCAACCCTTCTCCATAAACAAGTTTAAATTTCTCATTGCATATCCCTTGATATATTTTTAAATTCAATCCTCAATGTTTAATCTTTCAAACAGAATTAAACATATGTAACCAATGGATTTCGGAGTTCAAAACTTTAATGCCTAGTCTTTTAACATAGTACATATTGAAGTTTATATAAGGGCTAGACTTTAGACTTCTAATCCTTAAACTCTAGTCTTTCAAAATAATATTAGAGCTTATATAAGCAATACCTTTTATTAGAGTTTAAATGCTAAAGACTTTTTTTATACATGTAATAAATGCTAAAGGTTTGATCTCTTAATATATATTAGTAAATTCTTAAAGTTATATAATTTCTACCCCAAAAAATAATATATGGGATGTAAAAGTTTTTTTTTTTTAACCAAATATTTTAAGTTCGAACTTTGACAGCACTTTACCCCCTTAATATAAGACCTATTCGGCTTGAATCAGCTTGTTGTCTTGAAACCAAACCAAATAAAAAGTTTTATAATTTCTTAAGAAATTCATATTTAAAGTGATCATTCAATAATTCAAGTTGTATTTTTTTAATTATATTTTTGAAAACTCTATCCAAAAGTATGTTACATGGAAGAGATTGGCCGAAATTTAAATGATTTCATGGATCTTTCTCTGCAATAAATTTATTGGTCATAATAAGGAAGAGGTGGAAAGAATCAAAGAAACAAAAGGAAATTAATTAACGCATTAGAAGCAAAACCATCTCAATGGTGTAAACATTAAGATTTTTGATAAATTATATACACACTTATAGTTAGATGAAGTGATGAACTAATGCATTAAAAAAAGGAAAAGGAAAAAGAAAACATCATTTTGAGATAAGATAATATAATTAAAAAGCTTTATTAGACATCATGAAAGTCAAAATTTCTTAACATAATCACTTTTTTTTTTAGTTCTCTAATTATTATCATCACTTGAAAGCCTTTTTTTTCTTATTAGTTACCATGTCATGTGTCAACCCCACCGCAGAAGAAGCTAAGAATTTCAACTTAAGAAACCCCAAATGGAGGACTCATTTTTGCATAATTTAATTCTATTTAGAATTTCTTTCTATCTTTCTATCTTTCTTCTTTTTTTTTTTCAGAGAGAAAATTCAATTTAGAATTTGTTATATATATGTATATATAGTTAAATTTTATAAAAATGACTCAACTAAAAGAAGGAAATATTGTCCAAAAAAAATTATTAATTTCAAAATTCAAACTTTTAGGTGAAAGTCCCAAGAATGGTTTTGTATTTCTAATTAACAAAATCCTGTAAACGTGTATTGATTTGAACAAGGGATAAATACAAGCCAAGAAAAATAGAATTATAAGAACCCTTTCAAATGACCTAAAATAGTGTTCATTACAGATTATTTTTCAAAGCTTTAAATTGTGTATACATTATTCAATTTATAAATTTAAATATCTATAATTAATATTGAATTTGAATAGAGATGATTTGGCGAGTTTATTTATTTGTACTAATTAAGTAAGTAAATTAGTGGAATGATGTATTAAGGCACTAACGAAACAGAGAAATCAGAAATGGACCCCAGAATATGCATGGATTGGGTTTGACATGGTGATTATCAATAATTCAATTTTAATGTGACATTATGATTTAAGTTGGTGGATTTCTGCATGGTTGTAGTCTTTATTTTTATTTGCTTATCTTTTGAAGAGATATGATGAAGAAAACTGACTTGTAATAATAGCTCTTACTTTTTTTTCTCATGTCAATTACTCCATATTTTTTTATTTACTAATTGAACTTTGCAAGGGTATATGCAGCTGTATTCAAGAAAGAAGAGAAACCAATGTCTTGAGAAAACCTAGATAATATTTTAATGTATTAAGAGTTCCAAAACAAGTGAAGATTCTTTGGTAATTGTTATATATATTATCTTAATTAATTAATTAATATCATGACATGGAGTAAAGACAATGATTTTTTCCAAGTGCAAGACATCCTATATTGTTCTCAAGTGGGAGACACCATAAGAAAGGGGGAAGAGGAGGTTCTCTTGCATGATGACGATGATGATGATGATGATATTGGAAAAAATAAAATAAAATAAAAGGGAAAAGGTAAAAGCTTTCTTGCTCGTTGACTTGCCCTAGAAATCTGGCAAATTTAGAGGTATAAAATAGCATAAAAGGAGGGAATCCTATCCCTTCTGCCCACACAATTTTTTTTTATGAGGATTCTTTCTTTGATAATAGTTCTCTACTCATTTCTTTGATAATGTATGTGTGAGGCATGCATGTGTATATACTCTAAAAAGCAGAGGGAGAGAGGGTGGAAATGGGAAAATAAATAAATAGATAAAAAAATAAAATATCATTTTTTGATGTTGTTTTGTGGGGCAGAAGAATAATAATTTTTTGGCCTTGTAAAAAGATAGTGCTTTTTTTTAAAAAAAAAAAACAAAAAGGGTAGTAAAGTAAGATGAACAGGGGAAACTCCACTGAAAAGCTCCCTTTGTTTCTTAGGTTTACGTGTTGTATTCGTTCTCTCATGTATTGTTTTTATTTTCATTTTTTTAAGAAAATAATCATATTTCATTTTCCAAATTTTATAAATTTATATAGCTAAATTTTTTTAATTAAAAATAGTTAATTAAATAAATTTTTAGTTGAGAAATTAACTTAGTTTATATATATATATATATATATATATATATATATATATATATATATATTAGAAATTAAAAAGTAGATGATTAAGGGAATAAGTTGAGTGAAATTAATAATTAAAGAAATCAATTGAATAAATTTTGAAAAATTTAATTGCTCAAATTCATAAATTTCATTAATAAAAATATATTTTTCCTTTTTTTATATTTTTTTCAGTGAATATATGCTAAGATAGTGCACTTTCAGCCATCAATCTTTTCCTTTATGCTTCAATACCAAATTATATTTGAATTTTGAGAGAGAGAGAAAAATTATTCCTCCACTCAATTGTATCCTTGCAATAAGTTTCAAACTTTATGTGTATATATATATATATATACTCTCAATTTACCATTATATTATACATTAAGGACTATTTTTTTTTACAAAAGAATCTGGTTAGATATTTTAACTCGAAATCTAATAACTTGTCACTAAACTAGTACTATCAAAATGAAATTTATTGGTATATATTAAGGTCTGGTATTTATCATAGTATGTATATATACTGTTCAGAAAAATAGTGGACTAATAGGTTGGATTGAATCCAACTCTCATATTTGACTTATAACAATAGAGACCATATAATGCATGATTTTTGTAATAATGCATTTAAAACATATATATATATATACATATTCTAGAATCCTTCAACAACCCAAGTGATTACTTTGATTCCTACTTTCTTTTTTGCTTAATATATCAATTATCCCTGAACTTGGAACATTTTACAACACAAACAAGAGTAACTTTATAAAAAAAATTAAGTACATATGAATTATATAAAAATAAAAAATAAACAATAGAAATTCACTTTATTACTTGAATTTTACTTGTGGTTTCATATCAGCATTTTTGTTGACATTTTTAAAAGATATGAAAAAATCATTTTGACATATCAAAAGTGAAAGAAAAAAAAAATCAAATTAATGTGTCAAACAAATCTTTCAAAAAATTTGAAAACCATAACGACAAAAGGTATCAAGTTTAAGAGCCAATCAAGTATTAAGTCATTTATTTTAAAATAATTGAGATGTGTAAATACCATAAATTCAATAAATATAATTACTTAAAATAATTCATAATGATTGATCAAGATAAAAATATTTATTTTCAATGTGTTATTTATATTTACATACTATAACTTATATTATGATTGAAGTAAGAAAGGGAAACAAGAGCTTGATCAAATGATATTATGCATTCAAGAAGAAGAAAAATGCAACTTATATATAGCTAAACTCCTAAAAAAGTGGAAACAAAAATAACTATCATTAACATATACATTTTTTTTTTTGCTAAATACAAATTTAACAAAACTAACAAACTGTTGTGTTTTGCTAATTTGCTAACTAATATAAATTCAATTGTTGTTGTAACAACTAGTTAACTAATATAAGTTAACTGTTGATTATAAGTTGGACAAAGTGTTGTAAAGCTAGAGTTGAACCTATAATCCTCTTGCCTATTACTGCACCTTTAAATATCAATCAGGATTGAGCTAACTCAATATTCTCAACTTGTAAAGCACTAAGACCTCTTCATCCCCTCCTCAAGTTGGACCATGATGGAAAGACTACATGTCCAACTTACAACAAAGATGGTCGAAGACAGGTGCTGCTACACCTTTGGTGAAAATATCAATCAACTCAAGATGAGAAGGAATGTGTTGGGGATGAATGCATCCAACTATATATTTTTCATCCACTAAATGACAATCTATAACATGATATATTTTTGAGTTTGTGGAAGACAAGATTGACAGAGATATGGATAGCGACTTGGTTATCACACCAAAGCGATACTGGCACTTGAATTAAAACATAAAATTCATGAAAAATATAACTCACCCATTGCACTTCACAAATCGTGCTCGCCATACTATAGTATTCAGCCTTTGCTGAAGTATCAGAGATGGTGTAATATTTTTTGTCTTCCATAAGACCAAGGCAAGGCCTAAAAACACGCAATAGCCAATGATAGAGTGCCTAGTATCTTTGCATCAGCCCAATTTGTGTGACAATAAACCTATAACTGAAAATTATTAAGCTTATGATAGAAGAGTCATTTATCTAGCTGGCCTTTTAAATAACAAAACACATGTAATATTGTAATCTAGTATGTGTCACAAGGTACTTGGACAAATTGGTTTAACTATTGGACAATGAAGGTGGCATCAGGCCTTGTAAAATTGATATAATACAGGTGACCAATGAGTCTATGATATGATTATGGATCCTGGAGTAAGGCACATGTCAATGTGGTACCTTCGACAATAGGAGTTTAGGTTTTCTTTGAATGAACCAAGCCTACATCTGGAATCAAATCAAGAACATATTTCCTTTGGCTTAGGAACAAACCATTAGATGAGCAAGCTAGTTCAATGCTAAGAAAATACTTGGCTTGACCAAGATCCTTAATGATGAATGCTTGGTGAAGAAAGTGTTCAATACTGTTGATTTCACTTTCTGATATGTCAGTGATAAGCACATCATCCAAATAAATAAGCAAGACTTAGAAAACAATCCCTTTCTTTAGTTTAAACAAATAATTGTCATAACTGACTATGTAAAACAATATTGTTATAACTTTAAAACAAACTCAGTATACCATTACCTTAAAGCTTGCTTCAATCCATAAAATGATCTGATTAAAACTGACGTAGTTTTGATTTATAGTATCCATTTGGATGAGTCATATAACGATCATCTATGTATCTATGTAGGAATGTGTTATCAATATCAAATTGTTGTAATGGCCAAGATTGTGCTACTACTACTACCAACAAAATTCTCACAATAATTGTTTTAGTAATAGGTGAAAAACATTCAGTGAAGTTTACACTTTCAATTTGATTGTAGACCTTAGCAATCAAATAGGCTTTATATCTATCTATGGTACCATTTGGCCTCAACTTCAATTTGTACACCCATTTTAACCCTATAAATGTAGCATTTGGTGGTAAATTTGTGATTTTCCAAGTATGGTTTTGTTCTAAGGCTTGCAACTTTCCTTGTATAGTATGAATCCATTTTGGATGTTTAATGGACTCAACATAAATCTTAGGCTCATGGATTTATGATAGATTGGCTAAAAAACACACATGTGCATATGAAAATTGTAAAATTATAAATGGTAATTCAGTGTTAAAGGTGGTTGAGGCAAAGTGTGTGTCAAAGTGTTGAAGCCAACTGGGAGGCTTGATTTCTCTATTAATTGTCTTTAATGAAATAGGGTAAAAAGTGTAGCGTCTTTTCGCCTAACCAGAATTAGCCCAACTAAATGAGCAAGTGCCACAAAACCTGTATGCAGAAAATCTATGAAAATTTAAAATTTTTACTTTGCACCATGACCATAATGACTTGCATAACATATAAAGCAAAGATAATATTTGACTTAACATTTAAAATCACATTTTCATAAAAATATGACTAACATTTGTCGAGAAGTTTACAAAAATATATTCCTTTGACATAAATTATATAATTCTTTCATTTACATACATATATACAATTAAATAACCACATCACTATGACATGTACAAAAAGAGAATGCAAAAGTGTGACATGAGATATCACCGACCCTCGTAGGGTCTGATCTGTTGTCTCTGATGTTGGGCTAGCTTCTCATGATCAAATTCCATCTTTATCTATTGTACTCTGACCTGTATGGGAAAAACACATGCATACTAAGCTACTAAAAGCTTAGTAGTACATATATGCATAGAAATTCATTCATACAATCACACATCATACATCAAAGTCATATATAATCATGGTATCATATAAAAAGTCATGGCATGAGTGATAATCATACTATTATGTAAAATATCTTACCTCATAGGCGCGATAGTTTATTAAGCTTTGACAACATAAACATGAGCATTTAACTTCTTTTAAAAGCATATAACATATTAACAGTGTATTCTTGAATACTTGTATCTTAGAACCTTTTTTTTCATTTCATTTCATTTCTTAATCACTTTAAAATCATTGTCCAACAACTCTCAACACGAACAATTTGGATAAAGATTGTGAATAGGGGAACTTATCTGAGCTAAACCATCCTACCACTATCTATAATCACGTGCCATTTCAGGCTCTTCAAGTCAATGGTACTCTCCGAGATTAAGCTACATTGATTGAGTAAATATATAACTTTTTTATGTAATATTATCGATCATCATGTGTGTCAGTCCAAGCTTTTCAAGTAAATGACGCTCTCTGAACTTAAGCCACATTGACTAAGTAAACATATAACTACGGTACCATAAACCTCCTTAATAACATGTCACCTATCATACTTCTAGTCCTGGTATCGATTCTAGATTTCACTTGTTCATGTTATCTATATTACACTTCATTATAACATTTATACCTCATAACAAATATACTTGATCATATGTAAACTCATAGTATAACATTCATCTATTGATACCCATAGAAACATACTTAAGACATTATCATGACGTTTAAGAAAAACATCTTATATCATTTAAAACGGGCTTCAAGGGCTTGAACTATAGGTTCACAGTTGTGAATGTCTCTGTCACGGGTAACCTTACCCGTGAACCATACCATAAACTAAGTCATGAAAGTTTATGTCCATTTTGTGCACTTTTTTCACGGGTGTGAATAAAGAGTCATAGGCATGACCTTATTCTTCTAATGAGATTCATGGTTGTGACCACCTAGTCACGGATGTAAATTTGGATTTTCTAACAGTTAACATAATTAAAATGTATTTATTACAAGCCACATACAAGGTCTTTAATAGCTATCCCATGACAATTTTTCCTATCAACATACTCATCACATTATGTATTTCATCATGTTAAAGCATCATTTACACACATATTCACTCCATTTACCCCTTTGTTCTCGTAAACCATCTTATAAAGCATTTATGTCTCTTTATGCATATAATCATTCTTACTTACCTCTTTCACCTATCAAGACATCATCATTCATTACTCCATTTAGTACATCTTTAGGCACATTTATTGCATGTAATACAAAAAGTATCCTCAATATTCATTTAAGGTATACTTACACTTCTCATACAATTACTCCTATCTCATGGCATTAATTACATCATTGAACTTTGCATTTAGCATATAAATATGCAATTCAATTATCACTTAATTAACACACAACATGCCATAATTTGGGAATTTGAATGCATATATGTATATACCTCTAATAGAGCCTTAAAAACTAAGCTTCTCAAACTTGTTTATCCCTTTGGTGGGTTTCACCATCTCTTGTTTCAACTTCTATCACATATAACATATCTATATCAAAATTTATAACCCTTAAACTTAACTTATAAAGCCAAAAAAATGAAAACTTTAACTTTAACCCTTCTTACAATCTTAATCTCATATAACTTGTTATTAACACTTGATATAATCTTTTAACCACTTAAAAAGGGGTATTTAACCAAAAACTCTCAAGATCAAGCCATAACATAACCCATTAGAAATGGGTCTCTACCATAGATGAACTAAACATGATTAAAGCTATGAAATCTTGTAAAAACAAAAGTAAAATGTGATTTCTTACCTCAATCGAAGGAAACACAACTGGGATGGAATATTCATCTTCTCTCTTCCTGGTTCGGCCTCTTCAAGAGCACCTCTTCTCTATATTTCACAAAAACTTACTTCAACTTTGATATTTTGCTTTAGATTAGGTTTTTAGGGCTAGGAATCAAAGAAAAACATTAGGCATTAGCCTTTAGTGTGAGAAAACTTTGAATTCTATGTTTCCTTTTGATTTTAAGGTTGTGAGAAAAAGAAAGAACAACTGATAAAATTTATATCTAACAATGTTCACAGGCATGATAACTATTGTCACGGCTGTGAATCTGCTTAAACCCAGAATTTAATCTCATGATGGTTCACAGTTGTAAAAGTATTGTCACGAGTGTAAATCCTATGACATTTCACTTTCTTGTCTCTTTTCTACTCTTTTCTCTGAACTCATAATCACATACTTATCTCTCTTAATATATATTAATTATTAAGCCCTAATTATAGGCGTTATAAGAAGTGGTACATGAGAGAAGAGCAACTGAAGATGTTGTTGGCTAAGCAATAGGCACCTACAAAGGAAGATTTGTTATAGACTCTAAAAGAAATCATGTACTGGTATAGGTAAAATGGGTTTTGTGGTATTTGAAATAGTAGATTCCTTGAATGGAAAAATGGTCTCATGAAAAAAAAACATTTCTAGAAGAATAAAGAATTTGATTAGTAAGATCATACAACTTATAGGCTTTCTGCCCTAGGGAATGGCCTGGATAAACACTCTTGATAGCCCTTGGTTGGGTAATAGGTTTTTGCATAAGTTTGACAACTAAAAGTTTTAGGAGAATCATATGTAGGTGAAGTAGAATGAAGTATTTCATATGGAGTTTCCAATTCAAAATGGTTGTAGGAAATATGTTTATCAAATAAGTTACATGTATCATTGCCTCCCCCAAAATTAATAGGCATGTTTGATTGAAACATCAATGCTTAGGCTATTTGAGCTATATGCCGAAGTTTCCTCTTTATTACTCTATTTTTTTGTGGAGTACAGATGCAAGTCATTTTATGAAGGATTCCAAAAGAAGTCAATAGATCTTAACAAGGTTGACTCAAAAATCTTAAGCCATTATCTATTCTCATAACTTTGATTTTAGTTGCAAACTGGTTCTCAATTATTCTAAAGAGCTTATTTAAAATGGCAACCATTTGGGACTTATGACTCATCAAAAAAATCCATACCCCTTTGCTAGTCATCTACTAGTGTAAAAAAGTTGTGTGCCCAGTCAATGAGACTTGTTTATTAGGGCCCTAAATGTTTGCACACAACAACTGGAAAATACCAGTGGTTGTGGTTTGTGAAATAGGGAGAGGATTCTTGTTTTTTTTAACAAAAGGGAAAATATCACAAGTAGTGTTATCAATAGGTAATTCTTTATTAATGAAATTCATATGAGAAATTACAATGTTTGATGGGTGTTCCAATTTGTTATGCCAAATTAACATATTTGTAGTTGAGACTTTATTTATAGTAGGTAAAGAAAAGGTAACAGTATTACAATGACTAACTTTGGACACATTATAATATGTACAATCCAGCAAATATAGGTTACCTACTACTCTTTCAAAAGCAATGATCTTGTTACTCCTTTGGTCTTGTAAAATACATGCACTATCGATAAAGATAAATTCTATATGGTGTGTTCTTGCTAATTTTGTAATAAACAAGAATTTATGACTGAAGTTTGGCAAATATAGGACATTAGTGAGCTTTAATATAGGTAACATGTTGACATGACCTAACATTTTAACATTGATTGTGGTGTTGTTTGGTAAATGAACATTAATGGAATATTATGCAGGAAATAGGTCATTAAGCATATATTTATTAGCAAAAATGTGGTTAGAAACACCATTATCTATAATCCAGCAATTAATACATTTAATTTTAGGAAAATACCATTGATTATACCTACAAACTCATCCATTTGAGTGAAGTGCGTATAATTATCAACTTGTGCCTAATTTCCTTTTATGTATTTTGACACTTCCTACTTTATTAACTATACTATATTATGTTGTCCTTTCCACCCTTGAGCATTAGCAACTTATTCACATTTTCCATCATTATCAACTATATTGGCTTTGTAACACTACTTTATATAACCACAAACTCACCCAATCATATAAAAGAATATTAAAAACATATATTAAAAATCTGTTTAATTTAAAACAAAATCCACTTTGCACCATGACCATGACTATTTTTTTTAAAATTCATGTAAAATAAAATAGGAAAAAATAAAATAAAATGATATATACTTCTTATTAAAAAATTTTATGTTGGCACTAAATAGCCTTTATATTACAAATAAAATTCCCAAAAGGAGAATACAAAATTTTAAACACATGTACTTAAACATATTGATTTCTATAGTGTATCACCTATCCTAACTGGTTTGTGTCCTATGAATCCTCCTTCAGACTCTTCTTCTCTATCAGCAATGACTATCCAGATCCCACCTACATGTGAGAAACTCTCACACACTAAGCGACTCATTTTAGTAGTAAGTGGTACATATTGACATGCAAAGTATCTCATAATATGTATGCATGAACAATTGTTACACATGCCTCAAAATAAGAATGTGTGCATAAACATGTGAGTGTCATCGTATATATTTTATCTCACCTCTTAGAATAATTCATGACATAATTAAATACACATATCCATGTTTTATATCATAATTAAATTATTTACATCTAATACATCCACACCAAATTCATCACAATTACAACCATCAAGTTTCATACAACCACACAAGATTTATTACCTTTTTCATTATTTGTTATAATTGCCCACTAACTTTAGACAGGACTAAAATGAATATAGAAAATTTATGTCTCTCTCTGAAGCCACTCAGGATACATGTTTGAGATATAGGGATTAAACCCATTTCATCAATAAAGGAGCTCACTTGAGTTTTACCCTTAATTGTAAAATTTTGTTCTTATATTGACCCATCCTAGGCCTCTTTTGGTACCATAAACCCTCAATGACATGTTATATCTTTTAGCTCTAGTCCTAGTCAGAGTATTAGGCATAATAATTCTCATTTAAGCATCATATTATTCACATCATTTACCAACCCTATATTTAGAATCTCAATATGCATTCTTTTTCCATATCAGCTCAGATATGCATTATTCTTAATAAAATATTTCATAATTTATTTAATAGAAAATTCAAAATTTAACTTACAGGTAGTTTATGCCCGTGAGTATCCCTTCACACCCATAAAACTTCCCTTTCATGATTGCCTTGTCGTGAATCATGTGGTGACACATCCCGTGAATGCTTCTATCCACAATCACCACACGATTCACACCCATTTACCTTGAAGATTTTCTAAAAAACATACTTAAACGTTGCATTTACCATTCCATATGATATTTCTAAAGTTTAATAATGTAAGCCATTTTACCAACACTCATTCATCCATTTAACATATCAATATGCAATTTTCATGTATTTAAAAGATATTCAACACCTTTATTATGCCAAAATTATCTCTTAAGTTATTCTCAACATCAATATAAATATTTCATCTTACTAATGCAATTTTGCTAACCAAAGTATATCATTACGAAAAATCTCAATTTCTCGACATGACAATTATCCAATTTCATACATTAGAAGTATATTCATATCCTTGAACATGCCATAAATCATCCCATAATCCATTTTATCATGCATATATACTCATACATAGTATACATTACCTATAAATGCATTTCAACGATTCATGAATATCATTACTCATGCTCTCAACATAATCATATAGCAATGTCCATTTAGAGCATACAAAATTAACATCTAATTCATATTTATGCAATTATGGCATAACTAAACTTATCATATAATGTCATACATAACACATTTCTCATCTCAATATCATACATTTAACAATTAAAGTATACCAATGAATCAAATATACTTTGAATGTGATTATGTACAAATCTTAATAAAAAGATAGTTATATGAACATCTCTCAAGCCTCCTTCAAGCTCTTTCTCTCTCTTAAAAGGGAGTTTCCCTACCAACCTTAGTTTTTAACACATAAGCATAATAAAATCAACATCAAAACCAAGACTACCTAAAGGTTTCACCTTTTCCTACCCAACATTCCTCAAAAAAGGGGTTTTTCTAACCCAAACACTAGGTTAACCATACTTAACCTCAAACCCATGAAAAAGGAACCAAAAATTAAAGATCAAAAGGGAAAGAATAAGCTATTTACTCAAATCCAGGAGTTAAAGTGGTTGGGTCTTAAAATTCCAATTTCAAGCTACCTTTATCTTCCTCTTCAAGCTATTCTTTTAGATAATCCTCTATTTTCTTTGATTTCTCCTAAGATCAATTATTTTCTACATAGTTTTGGTAGATTTGAGTAAAGAGATGGGGAGAAGGGTCTCTAATCTCCTGAAAGGTGAAGCAAGCTAACATTTTTTCTCTAAAAAATAAAAATAACGAAGGGTGAATTGCTTTTATATAATGCAATTCACGTTCATGACTAGTCATTCACAAACATGAATCACCATCCACAGGCATAAAACAAGTCGTTACTCAAACTTGTAAGGCGTGAAAAGCCCGATTCACGGCCGTGATCAATTCTTCTCAGGCGTGAATCAATTACAAATTCATTTTCTCTTTCATTTTGATCTATCTCTCCAAAGAATTAACTCTTAAATCCAAACATTTGAATCAAAATCTCACAACCCTATTACCATCTAAGCCTTATATTATAGGTGTGACAGTTTTTCCCTCCTTAAGAAATTTTTGTACTCAAAGTTTTTAACTGATTGTTTGGCTAAAAACAATTGTGGATATTAAGTCCGCATGATTTCTTCACTCTCTCAAGTGGCTCTTCTTATAAAGTGGTTCCTCCATAGCAAATTTCCAAAGTTACTCTATTATATCTCAACTTTTTCACTTTTTGTGCAAAACTTTCTATTAGCACTTCCTAATGAGCCAAGTTGAGCCTCACAATGATGATTTCCATTGAAATCAACAACACAAAGTCCATCCAAACTCTCTATAGCATCAAGACATAAAAATATCATGAATTCATGCCAACTCTGGTATACTGTAAGTTTATATATTACTAGCCCAACCCTCTCTAGGATCTCATACGATTTAATAAATTGAGGATTCAACTTCCTTTTTTTGCAAAAACAAAGAACTCTACTTCATGAAAATATTTTAAGAAAAACTTTATCACTAACACTGCATTTGATATCTTTCTTCTTCGAATCTACATAAGTCTTTTGCAGGTCTAATGCAGTCTTCAATCTATCTCTGCTAATTTTAACCTTTTTCACTGTATCTTGCATTGACTTAGATTTCACAATTTTTTTCTCTTGGAGCTTTGACTAACAGCGAGGTGTTCAACACTTTCTACCATAAAGTGCTTCATATGGCACCAAACTAACATCGAATCAGTGACTATTGTTATATGCAAAACTCCCTAAGAGGTAAGTAAATTTTCCATTTTTCCTCAAACTCAATAGCACAATACCTCATTCTATCCTCATAACTCTAGTTAACCTTCCCTGATTGACCATCTTTTTGATATGATAGAAAGGAGCACCCCGTGCAACCTAACTATCTTATTCACATACAATTAATTTGTTAGCTTATTTAATGGATAATCTCTTCCGATCTGTAAAAAGTGAGTCAATTTGGTTAATCGGTCCACCATAACCTATACATTATTGTGCTTCTTGGGGTCTGTAAGACCATTTACCCCTCTATATACATCGTCGTATATCAAACAGATAAAGAGTATTACTCTTCCATAATAAAAAAAAATTTAAAACATACACATAAATAATAATAAAGAAAATTTTGAAACAAACATTTAAACTAAAATTAAATAACAAGCAATAAGTATATAAAATTATCACACTTTACACATCCCACTTATGCAATATATGTCATATCCTATATGAATTTAAAATTTTATTTACATAAAATTAGTCTTAAAATAGTAAAATATAAATAAAATACTAACCCGCTCGGGGTGGCTACCAATATTGTTTGACTCTATACTGTGGGGCTCACTATTAGCAACACTATTTCAATAAAATTTGTTGCTCTATCTTCACTTTAAATATGCGCAAGAGGAAAACAAACTCTCATGCTAAGTTTTACAATTCAGTGGTATAGTATTATAATATCATATAAAATTCATTTCATTAATATTATCGTAACCTCATAAAAATTTCATGTTATGCTCGTATATTAAATCACTATAAACTAACCACAGGGAAACGAGGGGTACATGTCATCTCATGATCCCAGAAAATCCATCAAATCTAAGAAAAATAATGTGAATAAATTATATCGTACAATTCAAGGGGTACATATTATAATATCATATAAAATTCATTTCATTAATATTATCGTAACCTCATAAAAATTTCATGTCATGCTTATATATTAAATCACCATAAACTAACCACAGCGAAACGAGGGGTACATGTCATCTCATGATCCCAGAAAATCCACTGAATCTAAGAAAAATAATGTGAATAAATTATATCGTACAGTTCAAGGGGTACATATTATAATATTATATAAAATTCATTTCATTAATATTATCGTAACTTTATAAAAATTTCATGTATGCTTATATATTAAATCACCATAAAATTTCCTGAGACTATATCATATTAAATCACCATATTATAATATCATAAACCAGAGAAAAATAATGTGAATAAATTATATTATACAGTCTCAGGAAATCCACCAGACCGAATATATGTATCATACTACTACAGAAAATCCACCGGACCAGTAAACCCTATTAACATGCGAATAACCCCCTATATCGTTGTCTATACTAATATATGAGTTAAAATATTAAATTCTCATCAAATATAAAGTTCTATATGTTTGCACAAAATATTCTATCAAACAAATCTTCAACTGATTTTATATTTGAATTTCTTTCATAAAACATGTTATAATAAATATTTTCATATTCATTAAATAAATCAATTTAAATTTCATTTAAATCAAAACTCCATTAAAATCACATTTTAAGTAAATATGGTTAAAATTATAAATTATTGTATATATCTTAACTATTGTTTGTCGGTGTTCGCCGACTCAATTTTTCGGTTCGCCCTTGGCCCCGATTTTGTTGTCACACCTGAATAACATATAATTTCTAATTAGCTACTGAACTATATTTAACTTAAATTATATTGAAAATAAAACTCCTTGATAATTTTCCGCTCTCTTGTATATCAAAATCTCTCATCGGTGTTATTTCTTATTATGCGTGTTCGATACGTGATCTGAGACTCCAGTTGTCCAACACGCTTTCCAGTGCGACCAAAATTTCAAATATAATTTTATTTTACAATATTTTATTTTCCTTATTTTTATTCCTCCAAAGCTATTTTTCTCCATTTTTGTCATTTTTTCTCTAATTTCCATTTTTCACTCACAAATTCCTATTAATTCAACAAATGCTTCAAACATTCTAAATAAATTATTATAATCACTTTAACTCATTTCATTTCATTTTTTATTACCAACTTCAATAAAATTCTATTCAATAAATTTCAATAAATTTTTCAATAATTAGGTCAAAAATCCAAAAATTCTATAAAATATATATTCCACTCAAAAAATTATTTTTCACTTCTAAACACTTCATTTAATTTCATTTTCATCATTTGAAGTCACAAATCTTTCAAAATAATGTTTCAAATATTTGGCTATAATTATTGAAAATTTCTAAAAATTATTTTTATCAACTTTTCATCATATCTATCATCATCAAGACTTATTCTACTCATTTCCTATTTTTATCTAATTTTTCTATAGTTTTTCTACAAAATTCTAATTTTTCCATAACATTAATTTCACATCCAACACACCACCAAACTAAAATCTACTCATTATAATTACTCAAATCAACTAAAAACATAGATTTTTGAAAGAAATGGGAAGAAAATCTCACCTCTAATTTTTTTAGAATTTTTGGCCAATGTGTGATTTTCCTCCAAAAATATTTTTTCGCTCCTACTTAATTCCTTATACTTCTTTATGCTTGGATGATGGTAATTAGTGAGAAAAAATTGAAATAAATCAAGGAAAATAGCTAATCCAAAGGAAGAAAAAGAAGAAGAAAAAGAGATTTTTTGTTTTATATTATGAATTGTTGAATTTTTTGTCCTTTTTTGCTTTATATACTTTATTAATGCTTAATTATTCTTAATTAAGCATAATTCTTGTTCCAATTGGTCAATTAAAATTAATCAATAAGATATAGCTTTTTCTAATTTAATTCAAAAAAATCTTGAATTTACACTTTTTCCACTAAACTTTCTGATTTTTCAATTTAGTATTTGAATAAATTTATTTTTTAAAATTTTATATCTCAAATGACTTTATCTTCTCAAATTGAATATATTAATATTCTTAAAATAATTTTCTCTTTAAAAGGTCTTCTCGATTTTACAAAACGACCACTAATACGAAAATTATATTTTTGCGATTTAGTTTTTTTTTTAAATCACATCCGTAAAAATTCATCCATAATCCCATTTATAACTTATCACTTTTAAAAATTTTAGAATTTAATTGTGATTGCATCAATGCAATTACGAATGTAAACACATATTTCTAGCTCTCAATTATAAAATCGGATTATAAATCTGCATTAAAGACTATATTTTTGCAAATCTGAGCCATTAACCTTAAAATTTCTCCATATAACTTCATTTATGACCTTAAAATATTATTCTATATATTTTGGTATATCTAACTCAAAATTTCACTGCCAAACGAAAATCCAGCATTTTCAAGTATGAAATCGCAACGATATATCAATTCAATTCAATATTCATATTAAACATCGTATTATCATGTTAAAGTAATTTTTTTTACACTCATATATCCGGATTTAGACTTTGATCGATATGCATATGTACTGCAATACAAATGACTACAATACACGTATACCCATAGAAATTCTTTTCCATTTCCACTATATTTAACAGTAGTCGAATGTAACAACCCAAAGGCACATGATGCTCTGCCTTAACTTACTAATAAATCTGACTTCTAATTGTGAAATTTGTGACATCTTTTCTCATTCCTGGCCGCCATTACCTTTCTCTCAATTTTAATACATCTTGTTGCCCCCAGATGCATGGCATATTTGGAGTCATATACCTCTCTCATGATTTTTTTTTTGTCAATTATTCCCCACTAATCACGAACAATCTAACCTAAAAGTATAAGCTTCCCTCTTCCATAACTTTGAACCCCAATCTCTCTCACTTGTAAACAAATTCCAAAATCTATAATAGCTTATAATCCCATTTTTTAGCATCCTTTCAGTTTTTGATTTAATGTAGGCCAAAAATTGAAATTTTTCCAAAGACTTCCTACTCAATGCATCAGATATCACTGTAGTTTTGCTCTGATGATAACCATTTATCCTGATTCTTGTACACCTTGTTGATAATATAAGTACTTCATAACACCTTTTCGTGTATTCTCTCTCCTTTTGTAGTTGTTTGCTCCTTACCTTGATGATTAGTAACCCTTATTACATTCTAAGTATATTATGTGTTAACTTGGTTTTCCTTTCTCTATTTCCCTAATGTACTCAATTTGCTTTCCCTTAAGGAATATATTTAACCACTTCACTTAACCACTTTGAATTCTATACTTTATTGATCTCTCTAAACCTGAACAAATCTAACATATTGCCCTACTGTATTCTCTCTTTGCCCACTATGTATACACATCCCTCTTAACTTATACTACTTATAGATTACAACTCGTTTGTAAACTTCAGTTGATCATCATTGATTCCTATGAGACTTCTATTTTGTGGCAGATAAACCTTATCTATCTATATTATCATAGTTATAATATTTCTTTTCATATCTCAAAGACAACGGTTCATCTTCATTACTAACTCATTAGCTATAAATCCCCAATCTTTGACTGGATATTCAGTTTTTGAAGCTACTTCTCAATCTTTCATCTTATTAAGAAATAGTATCTACTTTCATAATCGAAATGACAATGAATTTTCATAAAGATTTCTCATCATAATCGTACTATTTTAAAGTTATAAAGATTTTTACAATCAACTCCTTTTTATTTGCACTAGCTATTGTCCCCCACCATGAGAACTTAGCCTATTGTCAAAATGTACTCTATGTTGATTCAACATACATACGGCTAACTGAAGCCCCCTATTTTCTTATAGTTTTACAAACCCTTTTTTGATCGTTTTTCATTCCTTGATTCAAAATCTTTCGCCATGCATGGTCATCACCATTAGTGACATGAGTGTATGACATATAATTTAGGTAATAACTGATCTCAACAACTCTCAAAGTTGTACTACCAACCTCTTCAATTCGGTCATTGATTCTTGTATTATGGATTTGAAACTAACTCTTCCCAAAATTAGACTCATGTCAAACATTACATCTCTGTCTGATGTTCCTTAAAAAAATATCTAAAACTCATTGTCCATCTTCTTTCTTATTAGCAATTCCTTTTTACGTCACAATGCCTCTACCTTAATCATCACCATTCCCTAGCCTTCAGGAATTTTATGACTAATCTCCCCTTTGGTAACTATAATCTTTTATACCTCGGCTTAGTAATATATATATGTTTATGTGCTCGATCAATTTTGACTTAGGACGTCATGCTCCATCTCCCTTATCACCTAACCATATGAGTAATCATACTCTCATGAACATTTTTCTACACTCTTGGATGGAACCGAGATTCATTTCTGAATCTTAGATTATCGGTATGTAAACCATCACATCAATCATCCCGTCTAAATTTCTTCACCCTTAAATTCACATATTGTTTAACTGGTTCCACTTTTTAGTAGTAAAGATTGTATAGTTCTGGGCCTTTTGATATCTCATCCTAACCATTCAACTCGTGGATTCAGAATTTGTATCCAAGGGTAATCATCTTTTTCACCTCTCATTGTGCCTATAACATCTATACCTTCCATTGTTTATACCTTTTGCATCTCTTCGATTGAGCCTAACAACTTATGCTCTAACTTTAACATTATGTACTTCCTATCTTTCATATCAGGCTTCCTACCTTTTGTTGTCAACATAACTCTTAGTGTTCCAGGTCATCATATAACTAGACTTGCACACTTCCATAAAAATGGAGTATCCACTCCAAATTAGTAATATGACCTTTTGTGTGCCACACCACGTTTTGATACCCATAAACTATATTCCCCTGCGTGACTCAAAATGGCCCCAAAGTTTCTGGTATACCTATAAAAATTTTATTATCCACTACTCATTGATGTTAATCTAATGCCTCTTCGACATTATAGTTTAGGGATTCCACCCTAACAACTTGCTAGATTATAACGTGGATGAAGCAATTTGTTTTACGTTCTAAAAAGGTCCACATATTAACACTTGAATTGTAACTAAAGGCACCATATTGATCTCATAACACACCATGGTTACACAAGTATAAAACTATACTTGTTAACATCATCTTAACTCCTAGAGTTCAAGATCTCATAAAACAACCAGATTGTTACCCTCAGCCTACCTTCATATAAACTCTCTAGTTCTACCTCATACGATACTTCTGCTTGACAGAAAAAAGCATTGATCTAAGTCATATAGGACACACTACGATCATATGATACACCCACAACTCATTTAGGTCTAGAAACACCTAAACCAAACTTTAATACTACTAAATATAATACCAATTCATATAATCAGGAACTCACCTAGTCATGTATAAGAATATTACAAAATATATATTAAAATTTTGTTTAATTTAAAACAAAATCCATTTTGCACCATGACCATGATAACTGTTTTTTTTTAAATTCACGTAAAATAAAATAGGAAAGAAACAAAATAAAATAATACTTACCAACTATTACAAATAAAATTTCCAAAAGGAGAATACAAAATTTTAAGCACATGTACTTAAAAGTAATTATTCATATAGTATATCACTCATCCCAACTGGTTTGTGTCTTGTGACTCCTCCTACAAACTCTTCTCCTCTGTCAGCAGTGGCTATCCAGATCCCACATGTGTGTAAGAAATACTCATACAATAAGAAACTTGTATTTAGCTATACATAACAATATGCAGAGTATATCATAATATATATGTATAAACAATTATTACACATGCCCCAAAATAAGAATGTATGCATGAACATGTGAGTCTCATTATATACATTTTATCTTACCTCTTAGAATAATTTATGACATAAGTAAATACACATATCCTTGTTCTTTTCCACATTTATATCATAATTAAATTGTTTATATCTTGTACATCCACATCAGGTTCATCATCACAATTACAACTATCAAGTTTCATACAACCACACAAGGTTTATTACCCTTTTCATTATTTGATATCATTGTCTACTAACTCTAGATATGACTACAATGGATATAGACAGTTCATGGATCTCTCCGGATCCACTCAAGATACTTATATGAGATATAGGGATTAAACCCATTTCATCTCTAAGGGAGCTCACTTGTGCATTACCCTTAATTGCACAATTTTGTTATTATATTCTTTTAGTATCATAAACCCTCAATGGCATACCATCTCTCCTAACTCTAGTCCTAGTCAAAGTATTAGGCATAATAATTCTCATTTAAGCATCAAATTATTCATTTCATTTACCAATCATATATTTAGAATCTCAATATGCATTTTCTTGCTATATTAGCTCAAATGCACATTATTCTCATTAAAATATTTCATGATTCATTTAATAGAAATTTCAAAATTTAACTTACAGGTAGTTTATGCCAGTGAAACTCCCTTTTCACGACTTGCGTGGCTATGAACCATGCGGTGACACATCTTGTGAATACTTATGTCCATAATCACCACACGATTCATGTTTGTTTACCCTAAAAAAATTTCAGAAAACATTTAAACGTGCATTTACCATTCCACATGAAATTTCTAAGGTTTACTAATGTAAACCACTTTACCAATACTCATTCATCTAAATTTTCATGTATTTAAAAGATATTCAATACCTTTATTATGCCAAAATCATCTTTTAAGTTATTCTCAACATCAATATAAATAGTTCATCTTACCAATGCATTTTTGTCAACCTAAGCATATCATTAACAAAAATCTCAATTTCTCGACATGAAAATTATCTAATTTCATACATTAGAAGTATATTCATATCCTTGAACATGTCATAAATCATCTCATATTCTATTTTATCATGCATATATACTCATACATAGTATTCATTACCTATAAATGCATTCCATCGATTCATGAATATCATTATTCATGCTTTCAACATAATCACATAACAATGTCCATTTAGAGCATACAAGATTAACATCTAATTCACATTTACACAATTATGGAATAACCAAGCTTATTATATAATATCATACATAACACATTTCATGCATAATCACATCTTCTCATCTAAATAATCATGTATTTAATAATTAAAACATACCAATCAGCAAATATATTTTGAATGTGGTTATGTATAAATTTTAATAAAAAGAGAGCTCTACGAACACTCTCAAGCCTTTTTAAAGCTTTTTTTCTCTCTTGAGAGGGAGCTTCCCCACCAACCTTGGTTTGTAAAATATAAACACAACAAAATCAACATCAAAACTCAGATTACCTAAACGTCCTACCTTTCCTTACCCAACATTGCTCAAAAGAGGGATTTTTCTAATCCAAACCCTATGTTAACTATACTCAACCTCAAACCCATGAAAAAGGAACCGAAAATTGAAGATCAAGAGGGAGGGAATGAGCTATTTACTCTAATCTAGGAGTTAAAGCGATTAAGGTCTCGAAATTCTAGTTCCAAGTTCCCATTCTCTTCCTCTTTAAGTTATTCTCTTAGATAATTTTTTTTCTCCCAAGATCAATTGTTTTCCATATACTTTTGGTGGATTTGAGTGAAGGGATGAGTAAAAGGGTCTCTAATCTCCTGAGAGGTGAAGCAAATTAGAGTTTGTTCTTTCAAAAATAAAGAATAACGAAGGGCAGATCACTTTTATATACCATGATTCATGGTTATGACTGGTCATTCACGTATTTGAATCACTATCTACTGGTATAAAACAAGTCATTACTCAAACTTACAAGGCGTGAAACACCCGAATCACGTCATAACCAATTATTCACTGACATGAATCACCTATAAATGTATTTTCTCTTTCATTTTAATCTTTCTCTCCAAAGAATTAACCCTTAAATCCAAACATTTGATAGTCAAAATCTCACAACTCTATTACCATCAAAGCCATATATTATGGGAGTGACAGGCTTGAACTTTTCTTTGAACCCTTTGTCGTTCTTCTTTTAATTCATTGTACCATTTTGGTACTCCTATCAATTTGAAGTAGGTATCTCTGATATGTCCTAGCTTTTTGCAATAGTCACAAAAATTTTCTTCATTCTTACTGTCCTCCTCCTTCTTATATAAGTTCTTACTAAAATTTAGTTTCTCATTAAATGAAGTCTTGAAAAATATAACACTACTCTCAACATCATCTTCAAAATTTATTTTAATCATCATATGTCTCTCAACTCTTAGCACCATTGAATGTACTTTATTTACAAAAGCTAAAGGATCAAACATTAGAATCTGCTTCCTAGCATTATCAAAATTATCATTTAGTCCCATTATAAATTGCATAAGTCTAGTTTGAGATGCCAATTCCTCCATTATTTTAGTTACCCCACACTCACACCTTCCACAAGAATAATGAGGAATTGGACTCAAACAATTTAACTCATCCCACATTTTTTCTAGAATTTAGTGTAATATGCATTTACAGTCAAGTTACCCTGCCTCACTGAAGAAATCTCTCTATATAACTAGTATAAGTGTTGCTCATTGCATTCACTAAAGTTTTCTTCTTACTCCTTCTATAGATCTTTGGCAAATGCTACATAAATGAAGGATTCAACAATCTCTTTCTCCATAGCATTTAAAATCCTTAAGATTGCAATAAAATCAACTCTACTCCACTGATCATACTCCTCAAAATCATCATCAAGCACATCATTATTTTCTTCGATAAATTTTATCTTATTTTTAGCTTTCAATGCAATTTTCTTTGACCAGCTCCATGTCAAGTAAATGGAGTGGATCTCCATTGTTGTTAACCTTTATTTCTTTATTTCAATGATTATCTAATCTTCTATTATCATTCATCTTTCAGCATAGAATCAATAAAGCAACTTAACATATTACATTAACAGAGAGCAAAGAAAACATATATGAAGTAATCAAGAATAAATAACATTCCATTTAACATGGCTCTGATACCATGATCAAAGTAAGAAAAGTAAAACAAGAGCTTGATTAAATGATCTTATGCATTCAAGAAGAAGAAAAAAATACAACTTATATACAATTGAACTCCTAAAGAAGTGGAAACAAAAATAACTGCCACTAATAGTGTAACATCCTTGACCTTCCCCACATGCATTTCATTGAACATAAGCATCTTGCATACAATTCAATTGAACAAATGCATTTCATACGTATTTTTGTAGGAACAAGTTTATGACACGCACTAGTTACGTGTCCTAGCATTTGGCACTTGTATCGAGTATCACGTGTGTACTTATAACCTATATGAGGATTATGAAGTATTAGAAATGAATTGAATAAGTCACCAAATTAAAGTAAGCAAAATTATTAGATTAAGATTAGTAAACATTTTGCATTGTTAATTTAGTTAAACCGGGCCAAATGATTAAGCGGTATTATTGTGTAGATTAGTCGAATTATATATATGTAAATAATAATAATATAGATAAAATAAAATAAAAATGAAACAAAAAGAGAAATAGAAGAGAAAAGAAGAGAAATGAGAAGAGAAATGAGAAATGAGATGAGAAAAAAGATAAAAAGACAAAAACATAAATCTGCCTTTATCTTCATCTTCCCCATTTCTGCCTCCTCACTTCAGCCCCAACTTCTCCTTCATTTTCCTCCATTTCAGACTTAAAATCTTCATTGTTTTACCTAGTTTTTTCACCAAATTGATCCCTTGCAAGTTCGTCCTTGGTAAGTAATCAATTCTTATTGGTTTAGGGTTGATTTGAGTTGCTTAGGTTCATTAATAGGCACTGCTTTGCAACCCGATTTTGATGCATATAGAAATTGATTCTGGAAAAGTGTAAAACACAAAAGTTGTTCCTTTATGTCTTATATTTATGAATATGAAAACTTTTTTTCATGATTTGGTGTATAGGAAGAGAAAAATATTCTATCTACTGAAACTGGTCAGGGTGTGAACCCTAACCAAGTTAGCTACTGTTTTCTTTGATTTCAAATATGTTAAAGCCATTATTTGAAGTATCTCAAAACATAACAGTTGTAGATATATGTGTTTTGTATCTGTATATCAAATTTCAGGTTCATAGTTCTTATAAATTTGGATTTATGGTGAATGTAACTATGACTGTTCCATGGTTTGAACTGCCTACTGAGTGCCCTTGGCAGAGATAGAAACTTGTTTGGATAAATTGAGCTATTTATAGCTATATTATGTAAATGGTCAAAAAAGTAAAGTTATATTTATATGTTTTAGCTAAATTTTGGTACTAATTTCAGCTTAATTGGGTATGTATAGACTAAGTTATGGTCTTTAGAAGTCATACTGGTCCGGAAGCCAATTTTGTTCTGGACCAGTGAAATGTTGCTTATGATTTGAAGACCTTAGAGGAATAAATGATGAAAGTTTTAAACATGAAAAATTTTCCATATGAACCCATATAATGTTCTGTAAAGTTTCATTAAAATAGGACTTATAGATTGTAATTTATGATGAACGCAAATGAGTACCCTGAAACTGCCTAAAGGCAGAAAACAGAACACACTTAGAAATTCCAAAAAATATTGTAAAATGATCCAATTGGTATGAAATTTTAATATTTTCTATAATTATATGTTATTTTTAATTAGGAACAAGAATCTGATTAATTGGTCAAGTATAGAAAACGTTATAAGCTAAACAGTCCCATAAGGTCATACTGCCTCATTGGAAAAATCTTAACTATTGACATGAACAATGCATATTAATTTGTTTAAGCCACATTAAGTCTCCCTAATAATGAGTTAATCGATTATGTTTTCATATTAGGCTCGCAACATATTGGAGACCCATAAGGAGCGGATAGACAATAAGTTAGGGGTCGGAATCAAAGGAGAACGGTGAGTTTAATTATCGATTAAATTCTTTAGTGCAAATGAATGTTGCTTGCTATGTGATTCATATGATTGTCATGATTGGTCCTTGATAATGTAATGATGGATAATTTGTGACATTGTGGTACATATAAATGGTATACTTGTGGTATATTGAAGTATATGTTTGACATATGTGATATATATACATGGTATATGTATGGTATATGCGAGGTATATGCGTGACATATAAGGTATATATGGAATATATGTATGTTGTATATGATAAAGATGCAATGGTTGATGAATGCTTAAGTACAAGTGCATATGCATATGGACTAAAAAGGCGTTATGACTAGTTAATCGATATTGTAAAGCAAAAGAAGAGGCCTATGGCCCAACAAATGTGCAAATGAAACAAATGATCAAGCTAGCTAGCAAATGAAAATGCAAATGTTCACATGGAAATCCGGGGCAATGTCTGTTTAACTTAGTCACAACAAAATGAAATAATCAAAGCATTTGCATACATAAAGAGTAATGATTATATGTTTCAACTTTATTGATACTTATATGATACTGATGAATGGAATGGAATACATGGTATATATTGGATTGGTGATTTATTACTATGAGTTGTTTGGTACTTTAGAGCTCATTGGATGGTTATTCTCACTGAGCCGCAACTCATCAATTTGCATCATTTTTCAGGTAAAGAAAAGTAATAACTCATTTTGAGTAACGTATAAAAGACATTGAGCACAAGTCACTAGTCGAGCCTCATCACTCTCTCTCCTTGCATCCCACATAAGCATGAAAACATGTCATCTGTATTTTGGACTTATATATTTGAATATGTATTATCACTCTAGATTAGTTTTGAGATGTACAAATGGAAACAACCCGTAATCCTTCGGATGGGAAGTTTATGTTTTAATATATGTGATATATCGTGTTGTGGTTTTAATGTTGATTTGCAAAGTCAGTGAATAATATTACATGATATGAGACTTGCAAGTCATTGAATGGAATTATAGGATGTGAGACTTGCAAAGTCTTTAGTTGATTTTACAAGATATGATATGAAAAAAAAAATTTACTACTATTGTTATCAGGGTATTTTCTCTTTCCAACATGCAGTATGTGATTATTTTATATAGAAATAAGTTATACTTAAATGCATATGATGTGGTGTTACATTTTTGGTATCAGATCAGGGATAGGTTCCATGGGAACATGCATCTGCATAAGAGCATGATAACATATGCATCCTATGTGTTGAACATTATGTAGTGACATAATTTCATTTATTTTAGGAACATCATAAGACATAATTCACCAAGGAGGGAGAGACCGGCTTAAATGCATTCTCATGAGGCATCACCTCATTTACATAGAGATCAACCAGCACTAGGAGCTAGAGCTCCAGCACAAGCATCACAGTCATCTCATGCAGAGGCACCCTATGAACACCTAGATCAGGAAGTGCATGGTCTTGAAATGTATAAGGAAAGACGTTATAACAAGCTGAGGAAACATGGTGCAATTGATTTCAATGGCACAACAGACCCAGCAGAAGCTAAGACATGACTGAAAAGGACACAGATGGTACTGAATATGATGAGATGTACCCCGGATGAGAAATTCGATTATGCAGTATCCTTACTGCAAGGAAATGCTTATGAATGGTGGGAGACAATCCCTGACAGTGATGCACAACCACCGGTGTTGACATGGAATGACTTCCTCCTGGAATTTCAGAACAATTACATGCCTGAAGTATATAAAGATGAGAAGAGGAAGGAATTCCTGAATTTGAAACAGGGGAATATGTCTATTGCGGAGTATGAAGTACAGTTTAATAAACTTTCCCATAATGCCACATTCATGGTCTCTACTGAAAGAGACAAATGCAGGAAGTTTGAGGAGGGCCTCAAATATGAGATCATAAACATAATTACGACTACTGATCTTGATAGTTATGTCAGACTCAGAGCTGCTGCAATCAGAGTTGAACGATTAATGAAACAAGCTGGGGAGCAACAAATTAAAAGGGCATCACGTGAGTTCTTCGGTGAGTCTAGCAGAAGGTCAGGAAAAAGAGGCAGATATATGCCTGCACAGTCTGGTAACTGAAGTGGGTACTTCAGTTCTAGAGGTCGAGGCATGACTTTCTTTTACCCAGGCAGAGGGCAGAGCCAATATGTTGAACAGAGGCCCACATGTAGTCATTGTGGCAGACAACATACGGACGAATATAGAAGGCTCACAGGAGCATGCTATTTATGTGGATCGATGGAGCACATGTATAAAAATTGTCCAAATAGAGCCAAACTAGCAGAGACCAACAGAGGTAGAGGAGTATCTGAGACTACAGTTGAGGCATCGAGGGTTTACCCTACTAATGGGACACAGGGCAAAGGAAGAGGCAGGGGAAGGACTAGTACAATGGGCAGAGGAGTGACCAGATCTGAATGTCAGAGTTCTAGACCCCCTACTCAGGCCAGGATGTTTGCTATGACTAGACAGAAGGCAGTGGATGCTCCCGAAGTAGTTACCGGTAATATTTACATTTATGATATGTTAGCATATGCATTGATTGACCCAGGCTCCACTCATTCATTTATATCATTGCATATGGCATCTAAACTGCATTAAATGCATGAGCCTTTGGGGATTGACATAAATGTGAGTACACCATTGGGAATAGTGGTAGTTGTGAATAATGTCTGTCGTGATTGCCTGATATGCATTGATAAAGTTGAGTTAATAGCTGATATGATTTTATTGCCAATATATGAATTTGATGTGATACTGGGAATGGACTGGTTAACTAGACATCATGCAATAGTGAATTTCTTTACTAAGGAAGTAATTTTGGAATCACCAAACCAACCAAGGGTAGTATTTCTAGGTGAAAGAAAACTTGTGCCTACATGTCTAGTTTCAGCTGTAAAGGCATTTCGAATGATCAAAGGGGGATGTGAAGCATATTTGGCATATGTGATTGATACTAGAACCACTAATAGCTTTCTTGAAAATATACCAGTGGTAAAGGAATTTACTGATGTATTCCCAGATGATCTACCTAGTTTACCGCCAGATAGAGAGATAGAATTCACTATTGAACTAGTACCAGGAATAGCACCAATATCAAGGTCACCCTACAGAATGGCCTCAGTTGAGTTGAAAGAACTAAAGGCCCAATTGCAGGAGTTACTTGACAAAGGGTATATTAGACCTAGTGTATCACCTTGGGGAGCTCCAGTGTTATTTGTTAAAAAGAAAGATGGAACAATGAGATTGTGTATCGATTACAGGCAACTGAATAAAATGACAGTGAAGAACAAATATCTGTTGCCCAGAATAGATGATTTGTTTGACCAGTTGCAAGAAGCCCAAATATTCTCCAAAATTAATTTGAAATCAGGTTATTACCAGCTGAAGGTAGCAGAAGCGGATGTTCCAAAGACTGCCTTTCGAACCAGGTATGGACATTATGAATTTTTAGTAATGCCATTTGGATTGACTAATGCTCCAGCTGCATTTATGGCTTTAATGAATAAGGTGCTTCAACCATATCTGGATAGGTTTGTGATAGTATTTATTGATGACATATTGGTATACTCAAAGAACAGGGGAGTACATGAACAACATTTAAAAGTTGTGTTGCAAACTTTGAGGGAGAAACAATTATATGCCAAATTGAGTAAATGTGAATTCTGGTTAGATCATTTGGTATTTCTTGGACATGTGGTGTCGTTTAAGGGCATAGAGGTTGACCCAAATAAAATTGAGGCTATGGTAAATTGGGAAGCTCCTAAAAATATTTCAAAAATGTGTAGTTTTCTGGGTTTAGCCGGATACTACAGCAGATTTGTTGATGGATTCTCTTTAATTGCTAGCCCTTTGACTAAATTATTGAGAAAGAATGTACCTTTCAAGTGGACTCCAGAATGTCAGAGGAGTTTCGATGAACTAAAACACAGACTAACCTCAACACCAGTGTTAACTATCCCTATAGGTACAGGTGGGTTTACAGTATATAGTGATGCTTCTCACCAAGGCTTGGGATGTGTATTAATGCAACATGGTAAGGTGATAGCTTATGCATCTAGGCAACTGAGACCACATGAGATCTCATATCCAGTGCACGATTTAGGATTGGCTGCAGTTGTATTTGCATTGAAGATTTGGAGGCATTATCTGTATGGTGAGACATTCCAAATCTTCACATACCATAAAAGTTTGGGTTATTTGCTGACACAAAAAAGAGTTAAACATGAGGCAAAGACGATGGTTAGAGCTATTGAAAGATTATGACTGTACAATTGAGTATCATCCGGGGAAAGCCAATGTGGTAGCAGATGCATTGAGTAGGAAGGCTAGTAGCAGTGTAGCTCATTTACAAACATCCTCCTTTCCATATTTGATTCAATTACGATCCATGAATGTTGAATTAAATATGCATGATAGAGGATCACTGATTGCTACTCTTCATGTCAGACCTATGCTAAATGAGAGAATTAAAGAAGCACAAAGCAAAAATCCTGAATTATGTGAGAAAGTTGATAGGATAAGGCATGGAAAGAGTACAAAGTTTCATTTGCAGAATGATACACTGATGTTAAAATCACGCATATGAGTTCCAGACAATGAGAACTTGCGTCAAGAAATAATGGAAGAGGCACACAATGCACCGTATGCAATGCACCCAGGGATGACAAAGATGTATCACAGTTTAAGGTCTCATTACTGGTGGCCAAGAATGAAGAAAGACATAGCAGAATATGTTTTCAAATGCTTGACATGTCAGCAGATTAAAATTGAACATCAGGCACCAATTGGTAAGTTACATCCATTGCCAATGCCAGAATGGAAGTGGGAGAAAATAACGATGGATTTTGTCTATGGATTGCCAAGAACTCCACGGAAAAATGATGCAGTATGGGTAATTATTGACAGATTAACCAAGTCAGCACATTTTCTACCTATCAAATGGGGCTGTACACTTGAGAGTTTGACCAAATTATATGTGAATGAGATAATCATATTGCATGGTGTTCCAGTGTCCATTGTGTCTGATAGAAATTCACGGTTTACCTCACGTTTTTGGGTAAGTTTACAGAATGCATTGGAAACAAAATTGAACTTCAGTACTGCATTCCACCCACAAACTGACGGACAATCAGAGAGAACTATACAGACATTAGAAGAAATGCTCAGAACATGTTCTATGGAATTCAGAGGTGCTTGGGATGAATATATAACATTGATTGAGTTTGCATACAACAACCAATATCATAGCAGTATCCAGATGACACCATATGAGGCATTGTATGACAGAAAATGCCGAAATCCCATCATTTGGGATGAAGAAGGAGCACATGCATTAGAAGAGCCAAAGATAGTGCAATACACAGTGGATAAGATCAAGGTTATCAAGAACAAGCTAAATGCAGCCCAAGATAGACAGAAAAGTTACGCTGATCAACATAGAAGGGAGATGAAATATGAGATAGGTGAAAAGGTATTTCTTCGTGTATCTCCATGGAAATGGATAATCCGATTTGGCAAGAAGGGTAAATTGAGCCCAAGATATATAAGACCTTATGAAATTCTTGAGAAGATTGGCCCATTGGCTTATAAGTTGGCTTTACCACCCGAGGTGACTCAGATACATAATGTGTTTCATGTGAGCATGCTTAGAAGATACAAGTCAGATCCTACACATGTACTTAAAGATCAAGTCATTGAGATTGCAGAAATAAGTTATACTTAAATGTATATGATGTGGTGTTACAAATAGATTTTCCCATCTAACTATAAATTGAACAAAACTAAGAAACTCAGCGATTTTACTAATTTGCTAACTAAAATAAATACAATTGTTGTTGTAATAACAAGTAAGCTAATGGTAAGCTAATAGTTGATTATAAGCTGGATAAGCTGCTATAAAGATGGAGCTGAACCTTTGATCCTTTTCCTTGTTACTGCACCTTGAACATCAACTAGGATCGAGTTGGCTCGGTATTCTCAGCTTGCAAACCAATAAGAATTCTTCAGATTACAAGTTTACAATATCTATTTTTTCTGTTATTAAAATAATAAAATTATATTATGAGTTTCTTTTCATAATATTTAAATTAATGTAGGGACATAATCAAAGAATGAGCAATTGTAAGCATATGAAATTTTAATGGGTCAATATGCAAAATCAATTTGGACTTTTTCTCTCATTTCACTGGTCAAAAGAAGTAACCGAAAATTTTATATTTGTTTAAACCTAACAAAAGCAAATTTATATTATGGTAGTTGCAAAAACTTATATGTTTACCTTGGGCATCATTACATGATTTTATTATTATTATTATTATTATTATTATTATTATTATTATTATTGGAAAAAAAAGCTTAAATTTAAAAATAACTAATTTAAAGATTTGTTTTTGGATAATTTTAGTTATAACATATAAAGGATGAAGAAAAAATATCATTTTTCGGCAGTTTTAAGAAGCACATGGATTTGAAATTTCACATTTTTTACTAGAAATTTCAAAGTTCAAATTATTTCAATTATAAAAATTTTCATATCTACATTGATTCGAATATAAAATTAAAGAAAAATAAATAAAATTGGTAGCTCAAAAGTTCATATGTCAAGAGATTATATTAAATAAAATTAATTAAATACAAAACATGATTGTATACACTCATGCTATAAATTTAATTATGCGTACACAAAGTCATAGACCTTGGTTCTTTTAAACTTAAATATTACAAAGTTCAAATCATGAGGCTATGTTGAATTTTCCGAACACTCTTATTTTGACCATTGAATGCAAATATTGAGGCTGCTTGGCTCACCCACCAAAGTTTTTGTACACATTTTCCAATTGGGAATTGCAAGCTTCAATAAATATTATGATTCAAATTGGTAAAAGAAAATTGCAATAAAATATAAAATTAAACGACTAAAATTTGCAATTATTTTGTTATAATAAATGAACGAAATATAAAGTCAACATCTTAATGAATAAGACCAAGACGAGGATTTCGATAAAACTTCTCTTTATTAAAGGAAATATATATATATATATAGGAGAATTTTGAATGAAATAATTAGAATAATTTATAGATTTATATTAAATTTATTACAAAATTTTGAAAATTTACTCACACATCAAAATTCTTCATTTTTTAAGGATTCGATTTTCCACCTCCTAGATGGAAAAAGTTCAAATTTTATAATTTTTTATCTGTAAAAAATTATTGTCAAATTTTTTATCCCAAAATTTTCTCTAATAAATTAATAATATTTCAAAATTATCCTTAAGCTTAAAAATACAATAAAAATTATTTTCAATTATTTTTCTTTTATTTTTACTTATTTTATCTGTATTAGTTGAATATCAATTAAAAAAGTATTAATTAGTTCTTTCGAAAATGGAAAAAAAATTTAATAGATTAATTTATTATAAACATAGTATAGATAATGAATTTATATATAATTTTGAGCACAAAATTTATAACTATTTCAAATTTAATAATAATAATAATTTCATCAATAGCATTTTTTAGAAAATTTACTATAAATTATTTTATTTTACAATTAAATATAAAAATAATAAAAAAAGATTATAAAATATTTAATTAATGATAAATTATCAATATTTACTAAAGGATAAAATTAAAAATTAATTGTAGATTATGGTCACTGAACCAAACATGAATATAAAAAAAATTATTTCATCAATCCATAAATTTTATATTCAAATGAAACGATAAAATTTTTATAATCTATGGATTTTACAATCTATTAATTTAAAATCTATGGATTTCAAAAAAAAAATAATCAACGATAAATTATCAATATTTGCTAAAGTGTAAAATTGAAAATTAATTGTTAAATTTATGAATTATAGTTATGGAACAAAATATGAATATAAAAAAAATACTTTATTAATCCATAGATTTTATATTCAGACCAAAAGATAAAAATGCTTATAATTTATGAATTTTACAAATACATTAATTTAAAATCCATTAATTTTATGAAATTTATGGATTTTAAAAGCTTTCAATGCAAAGGAGGCCAAATAGATCTAAAATGGGCTTTAAACGAGAGTAAATCAAAGAATAATAATAATAATAATAATAATAATAAAGGAATAACAAAATTGAGAGAAATTTTCAAAAAAAAAAAAGGAAAAAAAGAAAACGTAGTCCGAGTTGTTATCTCATGAAATGAAAGGGGTAAAACGCATAATTTGGTTTATGAACTTGTGTTTATTTTATTAAAGCTTTAAATTTTTATTTTATTTTATTTAGTCATTAGATAAATAGTTTAATTTTATTAAATTTTTTAACTAGTTTTATACACATGGAGAGAAATTGCCGAATTGAAAAAAAAATTAAAAAAAACATGAATATTTTTAATAAAAAATATAGTATAAAAAATAATTATTT
Source organism: Triadica sebifera (assembly GCA_023653625.1). Lineage (NCBI taxonomy): Eukaryota > Viridiplantae > Streptophyta > Magnoliopsida > Malpighiales > Euphorbiaceae > Triadica > Triadica sebifera. Next base: position 7,363,609 of record CM042898.1, on the reverse strand, counting down.
ACAAAATTAGAAACTTTGAAAAAAAGGACAAGTCGGAGGACCAAATTGTCGATTTATCTTTTTTAATATTGAGAAAAACATATGAAATGTAGCTAATGGCAAAGTCAACAGTAACATTATTGAAAAGGGTCGCACAAAATGACGAAATGGAGATCATGTGCACGTGTGGCAGTGAGGAAAAGATTTGGAAAAATAGTAAAAAGAAATTTAAAATTCTTAAAAAAATCTCATATCATTTAATAAAAATTATGACTCATGCGTTTGCCCATCGGTTCAATGATTCACCATGATAGGCCAGGTCAGTCATACAACCTTAGTCATCCATTTAAACTAATTAATTAATGTCCATTTCAAAAAATTTTAAAAATGAGATATTTGCTTTAATTGGTATGTGTGAATATGATTAATTATGCATTTGTCATTGTCTGGAAACTAACTCTTTAATTTCCAGAGATTAAATCCACATGCATTATAAAGTCGGTAAAAGAGTTAACCATTTGGATAAAAACACTAGAATAACCTACCATATTGCACAAATATTCTCCAAGCTTTACCAGGATCATGAAAAATACCCTAAGCACAATAATTCCAAACTTTTTCTCCATCCTCTGAATAATACGTACCAATATTTTTAATGTTACGAAACTTTGATATTTTTTGTTTTTATTTTGTGTTCCATTCTTACTCAAAGCTTTTAGCCTTTGAGACACCTAAGTTTGGATTGCAAATTACACTGCTTAATGACTAAACACAAATTAAGGCATTCCTCCACTTCCACAGGCACCGACAGATATATATAGATTTAGAAATTTTGACCCCACTTAAATTTAATTTAAAATTTGATAATATCCGAATTAATTAATTCAAACCCAAAATTTATTTGAATCTGATTACATGATCTACTCTGATAATCTGAACGAAATTTGAAATTGACTCTAAATGAAATGTTCTAAAATAATCCTTCTGATCTGATTCAATTGCCAAGTCTACATGGATATAATCAAATAATATCTCAACAAACTAAATCATGACCATTTATGTATTAATAAAAATTTGACATATCAATAATAAAATGTTGCCATATAGTGTATCTATTTTGAAAAAGGGATTCTCTACCCTCATGAGATTTTTTTTTTTAAAAAAAAAAGCATTATTTGAACTATATATTTTATCATTTTCTTCGAATTTAATACATAAATTGTATTATTTTATATTTTTTGCTTCCAAATTCTTATTTTTCACTTATATATAATGTATATTTATGCATTCAAACTTTGCAAGTAACACGATGAGTCCATATAATAAAATCAAAGCTAAAACTATTCTTAGTTGCTTTTTGAGGGGGAAAAAAAATATTCTAACCATGAAACATGCTTCTCACATAATTTTTATAGTTTTTATATCGAATTATTTTCCATAATAGCAACAAAATACTTTTTTTTACTAATTTCTTTCAACAGCCTTTATCACATTATAAAAAAAATTAAAATTTATTAAGTAAATACTATATGTAAATGAAAATTCAAAGCCTGTTTTCCCAATTGCTTACAAGGAAAAAAAAAAGTTGAAACTTTTTAATGAAAATAAAAGGTTGAACCTTTTGCAAAGTCAGCCAAGTAATCCTCTTTTTTAAAATTTGCAACATGAACATAATTTTCATCGTGCATATAGTAATAATTATTACAATGCAAGATAAATTTCCCCAGAAAGGTAATATATTTTCATGGGCTGTGATAAAAAATACTTCTATTTTTAATTTTAAATATATTTAAAAATATTACTTTATTAAAGCTGTACATTTTATGTTATATTTTTCAATATTAATTAGGAATTTATTGTAAAATTTAGAAATAATAAATCATATTTATCGGTAACAAGGCACGTTAAATTAAATATAGATATATATAATAAAAATTAATAAATAGTTATATTCTTAAAAGAAAAATGAATTATCTTTTCGAAACAAATAAAATAAAAAAAGTAAATTATTTTTTAAACAAGAAAATAGAAAAAAGAGGAAAAATAGAACATTAAACAGAAAATGTTTGAAAATTGGATCGTTATATTTTGTGAATTCATTCTTAAATTGCCTTGAAAACAGGTTATAATTACAACAATGAACTAATTACATTTAACGATGAGGACATATCAAAAATCTTTTAACTATCAAATTAAAATTAGGCACTTGAGAGCATACTTTCCCAAATTGGCGGCTTTAAATCACCCATTAATAGATTTGACATTCGAAAGGGTATAAACAAAATAAAATATTGTTTAAGTGAATCATTTGCTTTAGGTGGTGAAGCCTATAAAGAAATCCCAGCCATTGGTAGCTTATTTAATATTTTAATCCAAAGAAAAAAAGTTACTTTTTACACTTACTCTTTTACTTGCTTGGTTTGCTTTGCTTGTTATTTGCATTTCATTTAATTTTATAATTACAATAACATTAATATATTAAAAATAATTATTTATTTGGTTCAGTGGTTAAGTGGTGATATGTAATATGTAATAAATATGCAACAATCGAAAAGTTAAATTCTAATAATATCCTATATTACTTGATTTTTAGACAATAAAATATTATATGCAATATACTTGGCTGAAATTACAAATCAAAGCAAAACATTTTAATAAAAGTTTTAATGGTGTTAATTGATTCCATGAATTACACATATGGTATTCTAAATTTTCTGACTCAGTATCCCAAAATCATCTCTAGCTAATTTTCCATTTGTAAACCCTAATTTTGATTACAATTCTCCCACTCAAACTAAAACACTTAATTTTTTTCACAAATAGACATCAAAAATCAATTGGGTTTTTGCTGAAAATTTTGAAAAATGAGTAGATAAGAAAATCAGGCTTATAAGAGGAAGAGGCCAAGAGTACCTAACTCTTGTAATTTTTGATTGAACTGGAAAAACGAATAGCCCTCTTTTATTCATTTTTCTCGTGCTTTCTATCTTCTTCTATAATTTTTCTGACTGGATTATCTACTTTTGCTCCTTTTTTCTTGCAAGCTGCTATCATTATTTTCACCTCTTCGTTTCCAAAGTCGTAAACTGTAAGAATATTTTTATAAGATTGAAATGGGTAAGCCTCTGCAACAAATTTAAGAAATTGGAGAAAGATTCATGCAAAATAGGAAGAGATTCATGATTGGTAAATTTCAAATTGGGGTATATAGATGAAACCATAACAATTTTAAATTCAAAAAGGGGAGGCAAAAGCAGTGTTTATGGAAGTTGCAGATTGGGGTTGAGGAAGACCAAGAAAATTTCCAGGACAATGAGAGAGAGTTGTGTGCTGATGGGCTTAATTTATGTAATTTTTATTCAGTTTATTATTGATTTTTATGATTTTTTTGTTGTGGCAAAAAAATAAGAGAAAATAATGAAAAATGGAAAAAAAATTTATGAGATCTATTTTGTAATTTAAATTGAATTTTTTTTTATTGATGTAGAAATTACATATTGTCAATTTTGTTAAATGATTTAACACTTACATGAAAGTTTTGTATTACAAAATTAAAGTTTAAAAAATTTTCTGTTACAAATAATAATTTAGGTATTGAATTGTTACGACTCAAATAATTAGGTACTGTATATGAAATTCAACTTTTCATACCTTTTTTAAAGTATTTAGAATTTTAGCATTTCATAATAGAAGTGGAATAAAATAAAAATGAGGGATATATAAATTAAGTACTTTCTTAATAAAATTATAATTATACAATGTGATTATGTGAAATTATAATTATAAAAATATTAATATATGCTAATAAAAATACGAGTAATTCTCTAAAAAAAATAAATATACGAGTAATATTAATTGTTTGATTAATAATAAATTTTCATAAAAAATAAATTAGTATCAAATTAAAACTTTTTTTTATATTTATAATTTTTATGTTTAATCTTGTCATGTGGCTATATTTAGTATTTTCTTTTCATAAGAAATATAATAGTTAAAAATTACTATATTTCATATAGGATTACTTTAATGAGTAATGAAAAGATGTTAGATTCACACAATAGTAATTTTTTATTCAAATTTTATATGCTTATAATTTTTCATAAGACATGATTGATTTGTTACCATATTTAGTATTTTCCTTTCATTAAAAAAATGCAAAGAGATGATAAAAAAAATGCAAAGAAGAAAACGGTTAAAGATTAAATATAATCAAAATTATTATATTTAATCTATGATTAATTTAATGAGCAATGAAAGATATTAATTATGTTGGTACAATATTAGTGGAGAATTACAAAGAAAAATTCAAATAAACAAAAAAATAAATTGTTGTGTTTTTTAAAGTTATATATAAAAAGAAAGAAAGGAAAAGAAATCTCTTTTTGACTCTCTTTCTCTTCTCTATTTTTTACAAAGTTGAAATTTTCATTTAAAAACAATTGATTTTATCCATTTAAATCTCCCTTTTAGCTTGAATCAACATTGTAAATCCAATTTAGCCAATCATTCTAAGTTTTTCATCAAATTAGATCAAACCAATGACATTCTTAATTTTTTCAGCTAGTCATCAGTCTAGTTTGATTTTATAAGTTCGACATCAAATTTGATTTAGAGATTTGAGGTAGTTGATAGTTGTTTCGTATTCAAATTCCTCAAAAAAAAAAAAAAGTTCTGTAAAATATTCAATTAGTAATTGATTGTTGGTTATAATCTTAATTAATTAATTGATTCCTAACACTTTATTTTGAAGTTTTTTTTTCATCAAGTGGTAACTAATTAAAATTTATTTATTATTTAGACTACGCAAACCCACAAATATCATGAGAGGGTGAATTGATGATTTTTGATAAGAATAGAAATTTAAAAATTTTGAGCCAAAGAGAAACATAATAAAAAATTTATAAAGATTCGGTTCTTAAGACCTACTCATTTCCTCAACCAATGTTGAGAGTTTTTATTCACTATCAATTTATTTCAAGGTGCAGATTAAATCCTTTAGAAGTACTGGACTAGTTGAAACATTACTTGATTTTGGTTAATAGAAATATTTATTTATTTGAAAAATTTTAAATATATTAAAAAAACTAAAATATTAACACTGTTTTATACGATAATATATATGAATAAGTATACGGGATTAGTTAGACTCTCATATAAATAAATATATATATAAGTGTTTGAAGACAGGAATTTAATTTTCTTTTTCAAATCTTTGATTGGTTTGATTTGTCTCCAATGCACATGGTAATAACATTGAGTTGTCATGGATCAAATATGATTATGTTTTTGAGGCTTAGGATGAAAGCTTTACTTAAATTAAAAGCACAAAAAGTACACATACAATTCATTAGTTTCTTCTTTGCTCTTGATTGACCATCAATTCTAATTTCCAACCAGTATATTGCATTTTACAATTTCTTTCCAAAAGCAAAAATTTCTCCCTTATATTAATTATTAAATTAACATAAAATATGTATTAAATTATACTCTTTCAATCCTAATTAAATAGACTTATTTTTATTTTCACACAAATTAAAAAATAATGTTAGTATGGTTAAAAAGTATATTTAGCCTAAAATAATATGAAATTAATTAGGAGTAATGTTGAAAAATTAAAAATAACTCATATTTATTGATGACAATACCCATATTAAAAAAATTAACACATAACTATTTTTTTTATCAAGAAAAGTGAACGTTCTTTTCAGATAAATAAAAAAATAAAACTATTAAATTGAGACAAAATGAAAATTATATAGTACAAATTAAGGAGTTATTGTATCATAAACTAATAAGTCATATTTTCCCAAAAACATATTGATATTATTCCTACTTATCTTACAATTTTTTTTTATCAACTACTTTTCTTAGAATTTAAATTAAAAAAATAATCAATAAAATAAATACTAAAAACATTCTCGAAAGAAGGGCGTGAATAGGAAATTAAGAATTAAAGAAGGTAAACGTAAACCAATGAGAATAGTGTCGCAATTGTATAATTTTGCATAAAGTAAATGACTTTCTCTTGTCGACCAAAAAATACCCACCCCTTCCCCCAACATGTAGTTGTGCTCTTTTTTTGTTTTATTTTATTTTATCTCTCTCTCATCCAAGCTGAGAAAGAGGTAAAGGTCAAACAAAATCTCTCTCTAAATGGCGGCCATGAGCACCGCCATGAAGACTAATACTGCTCTCACGCCACCCATTCTCTGCGACTCAGTCCCTCCCTTTGACATTTTTTAGTAACCCACATTTCTCTCTGTAAAACAACCTCAAAAACCCACCCATATATCGCCTCTGCCTCTTCCTCTTCCATTAGATAAGGGCAAACTAAAGCTAGGCCTCTCTCTCTATCCCTCTCTTGGTTTTCGTGTTTCATTTCAACTTTTGTTAAAAACCCATTATCTCTCTCATTCCAAGAAAGATAAAAACAGAAAACAAGAAAACAAAAGGAAGCAACTTGGCTCAAAGCACTTTGAGATCTGTTTTTGTTGTTAATAGTCTTCTCTTTTCTCCTCTATTGCTTTCTTTCTTTTTTTCTTCTGCTGTTAATTTTCGTTCTTGGATTCTTGCTTTGGTTCTTGAAATCTTTAGAAAGTTTTGAACTTCGAAGTAAAATGGGAAGTAAATGGAGAAAAGCAAAGCTAGCTTTGGGTCTAAATCCTTGTTTTTATGTACCAAGAACTCTTGAAGATTCACCCCCACCACCATCAAGTGAGAGATTATCTGATGCTGCTTTGCTTTCACCTACAAATTGGGACGCAAAGCCAATGACTCCAACACCATCTTCACATGGTTTAAGATTATCCAAGAGTGGAAGCAAATCATCAAAGGTTTGTATTTTTTTCTTTAGTTATTTATCGTTTTATATGTTTTCAACTTCAAATACTGTTGTGTTAGTGTTCTGAGCTGAGATTTAAGCAAAGCCAGGGAAACTGAGTTCTGTTTTTTTTTTTCAAATAGCTTTTGTGCTTGATTGGATTTTGGTAATTTTGGGTTCAGCCATTTCTGAAATTTTTGTTGGTTCAATTTTATCAGTTTGTTTGATGGAGTTTGATGGTTTTGAGTATTACTGGGTTCGGCCGCTGTTTTTTTTTTGTTTTTTTTTTGGTTTTGAGTGTTACTGGGTTCGGCCACTGTTTTATTTATTTATTAATTTATTTTTTTCACCTGTGGGCGTTGGGTCTGATAAAAAGAAATGAGGTGTTTACTTTTTTCTTTAAAGATTGTTTTTGGGTTCAGATGGATTAAGTATTATTTGCTTCAATTATTGATTTAATTTTTTTTGGGTCTTCAACAGTATGATGGTTAGAAAGGGTAGAAAAGGGTTAAGGTTGTTTTTGGGTTCAGCTGGATTAAGTATTATTTGCTTCAATTATTGATTTATTTTTTGGTTCTTCAAAAATCTGTTGCTTAGAAAGAGTAGAAAAGGGTTAAGGTCATTTTTGTTTTGATAATAAGCATATGTCAACTTGACCAAAATAAGGTGAATAGTTTTATTTCCATTAATTGAATCGGTGTTTTTTCCTTTTCATGGTAATTGCATAATTAAGAATCTTCTTTCCTAGAATTTAGTTTTACTTTTTCTGTCTTTTTCAGCCATCAAAGCAGGATATATTTTTAAGGAGCATTTATTTTCTTTGTATTTTTCTAGCACATGGACAGTTGAAAAAGCTTAGAGATTTCTCTTTCTTTTCTCTTCCGCAATGTTTCACCTATGGCCAATGAAATTTACATGATTTTCTAACAGAATTTTTTGTCAACGGTTTATATAAAACTTGATTATAAAATGTTTGAGTGCAATCTTTTATATATAATACTGTTTCCTCTATATCTTGATTTAAAAATGTTTACATATACTATCTTTGCCTCAATATCAATTTTAGGCAGAGGGAAAAAAATAGAAATAAGGAACTCTAGAATTGAGTGATTAACACATGTTCATCCTTAGCCTAATTAACAAATTAGAAGTTTTGGCAGTTTCTGAGTGGCACTTGAAATTATTGAGCTGTTTGGCTGATGTCATGTCGCTTCCCATTCTTTCACCTTGTGGGGTTATTTGCATCTGTCTATTTCTGAACCATTTTCATTTGCCTTTGCCTTAACAGTAAAAGAATACCATAGGTTTCATCTTTCCCTTTCTTCTTTCTCTTAGAGAGAAGAAAAGCAGCTTATGTGGTCGGTTGAGTTCTTTAAGTGTTTGATTGCAGTCTTTCTAATTCTAGGTGTGAAACTTCTTCAAAGAAGTAAAGTAAAAGAAAAAGGAGCATTAAAAAGTAATGTTTGATTTCCTTATCTTTAATTGACTATAGATATATCTTTCATTTTTCGCTCTATTTGTATCAAGAGACCTGGTTGATCTGTACCATCAAAGAGTTGTTTGATAACCCTTTAGAATTGTTTTCTTTTAACTCCATTTTATCTAGTGTGCCCCATATGTTGCACACATATTAACCCTTGATACTAATCTTCTTTCCTTTTCTTTTTAATAGTTCTTCTTTTCTTGTATGGCAATCTGGCCCAGAGCCTCAAATCTAGTATGTCTTAACCCGTTGGAATTATTGCTGCCTGACCAAGGTGAAAGCATACCATGAGACAACAGTTGTATATTACCTTCGAGAGAGGGAGCGAGGGAGGGGGTTAATTGCAAGTTAAAAATATAACCATTGAAACAAGCCTTGAAATTTATTCTATGCCACCTTAGCTAGCATGGAAAATTGCTATGCTGCTTTGAAATCATTAGCTGTAAATATAAAATAATCTGAGGCTCACTCAGGAAACTTCTTTCCTTTTCTTTTTAATAGTTCTTCTTTTCTTGTATGGTAATCTGGCCCAGAGCCACAAATCTAGTGTCTTAACCCTTTGGAATTGTTGTTGGCTGACCAAGGTGAAAGCATACTATGAGACAACAGTTGTATATTCCCTTAGAGAGAGGGAGCGAGGGAGGGGGTTAATTGCAAGTTAAAAATATAACTATTAAAGCAGGCCTTGAAATTTATTCTATGCCACCTTAACTAGCATGGAAATTGCTATGCTGTGCTTTTAAATCATTAGCTGTAAATATAAAATAATCTGACAAAGATCTGGGTTGATTGGAGGCAGAACTCAGACCATACTGTAATCTGCTATCTTTCCGTAATTATGATATACGAACTAGTTTACACACATGCGAGCAAATCTTATGCTTGCATCTACTTACCAATGGATGCACCAATTATAGGAGATCCATCTTAAACAAACTAAATGATCAGAGAGTCTATGCATTAATCTGGCATTACAAGTTGGTGAAAATGTTGAGTGTTTTTCTATTCTATTTTGTGGTCAGACGCTTTTGATTGACTATTGTAAATTTATCTTTGCATATTTGGATCAGTTGCTTCATTAACTTGGTTCATCTGAGACATGCTAATTTCATGCTAGCTTACTCTTATCATTGAATACTGTTGAACTTGTTGGAAATGAAATACTGTATTTAATACATAATTGCTGACTTTGTAGAATACATTCCAATGAAAGGTTTTGTACATCATAATTTTTTTTTTGTTTTAGATTTATCGTATGTGATGAATTATTTCAGAAGAGGAATATTTTCTGTGAGATTACCATCCATGGGATGTGGATGTTCTAGCATGTTTTTATTTATACATTCATGCTGTTACTGATCCTAATTACATTGTAGATGTGAGATTGTTCTTTTCAAAATTTACACAGTATTCATGGTTTTTGGGTTTGCCTTTTTATTATTTTATTTTATTTTTTTGCAATTTCAGCAAAGCTGTCCAATATGTCTGACCAAGGTGAAGCAAGGAGATGGCCATGCTATTTTCACTGCTGAGTGCTCACATTCCTTTCATTTCCACTGTATTGCTTCAAATGTGAAACACGGCAACCAAATTTGTCCTGTTTGCCGAGCAAAATGGAAAGAAATCCCCTTGCAGGTGTCCAGTTTGGATCCTTCACCTGGCAGAGCATCCATCAGTGCAGTAGGTTGGCCTCAAAATGATGCTTTAATGACTGTAATCCGCCGGTTACCTCCTCAACGTCGAGATTTGAATAGGCGGCCAATTGTGCTTCAGGCTTCCGAGCCTAGTGTGTTTGACGATGATGAATCCTTAGATCTTCAACCTGCATATGCTGATAGAAGTTCTGGTGATAAAAGTTATTCAGATCACAATTGTGCAAGAACTATGGAGGTCAAAATATACCCAGAAGTTTCAGCTGCCCCATGTTCCAGTTCATATGAGAACTTCACTGTCTTGGTCCATCTGAAAGCTGCCTCTACAGTTAGAGGACAAAATCTCATAAGAAGCCAAACTAGCTTGCCTCAACTTTCTCAAACTCGTGCTCCAGTTGACCTGGTCACAGTGCTTGACATCAGTGGAAGCATGGCAGGTACGAAGCTAGCATTGCTGAAACGAGCTATGGGGTTTGTAATACAGAACCTTGGCTCAAATGACAGGCTCTCAGTTATTGCATTCTCTTCCACCGCCCGCCGTCTCTTTCCCCTCCATCGAATATCTGATACAGGACGGCAGCAGGCTCTTCAAGCTGTTAATTCTTTGGTTGCAAATGGTGGGACTAACATTGCTGAAGGCCTGAGAAAGGGAGCAAAAGTGGTGGAAGACCGAAGGGAGAAAAATCCGGTGGCAAGTATAATATTGCTATCAGATGGGCAGGATACCTATACTCTCAATGGTTCTAGTGGAAACCAACCTCAGCCAAATTACCGGTTACTCCTTCCTTTGTCTATTCATGGCAGTGAAACTGCAGGTTTCCAGATTCCAGTCCATGCTTTTGGCTTTGGGGCTGACCATGATGCTTCATCAATGCATTCAATTTCAGAAATTTCGGGAGGCACCTTTTCTTTCATTGAGACTGAAGCTATAATCCAGGATGCGTTTGCACAATGCATCGGGGGACTTTTAAGTGTTGTGGTGCAGGAGCTGCAAGTGGGACTTGAATGCGTGCATCCTGATATCCGTCTTGGCTCACTGAGAGCAGGAAGCTATCCAAGTCGTTTGATGGATAATGCACGAGCAGGATTCATTGATGTTGGAGATTTATATGCTGATGAGGAGAGGGATTTTCTGGTTTCCATGAATGTCCCAGCAGAATCACCTGGAAATCAAACATCACTCCTTAAGGTGAGATGCGTTTACAAGGATCCTTTAACTAAAGAAATAGCAACATTGGAAAGTGAAGAGGTTATGATTGGGAGGCCTGCAATAACTGGGGAGACAGTAGTGTCTATCGAAGTGGACAGGCAACGCAACAGGCTTCAAGCAGCTGAGTCAATGTCACAGGCACGAACTGCAGCTGAACAGGGAGATCTGGCTGGTGCAGTTTCTATCCTTGAAAATTGTCGAAGGGTGTTGTCAGAAACCATATCAGCTAAATCCCATGACCGATTATGCATTGCATTAGATGCAGAGCTCAAAGAGATGCAAGAGAGAATGGCAAGTAGGCATGTATATGAGGCATCTGGGAGAGCTTATATTCTATCAGGTCTAAGCTCACACTCGTGGCAACGGGCAACAGCAAGAGGAGACTCAACTGACGGCTCTAGCCTTGTTCAGGCCTATCAAACCCCATCAATGACTGAGATGCTTACTCGATCTCAGGCTTTCTTACTTGGTAGTCCATCAGCTCAAAGGCTTATCCAACCATCATGGTCATTTGGATCGCAACCAAATCCAAGGTGACTTTTTAGGATATGGGCATTATCTAGCTATTTACAGTGCCTTTCTTTTTTGCCATTTTTTATTTCAAATATTATTATTATTATTATTATTATTTTTTGGGGTGGGGGTAAACCGCGTAAATTGGGAAAGATAAGAAGAGTTTTATTTTTTATTTTGCTGGTCACATATGTAAATGAATAAGAACTGGAAAAGGTTGAGTTGGGGGACATTATTTGGAGGAGAAAGGGAAAAGTAGGTAGAGTTAAAGGACTTTTTGTTTGTGCTGTTGGGTTGGGACTGTACATAAATGAGAAATGGTATTTTGCTCTCGGGGAAGGACAGGGTATAAGTTTTTAACTGTGGAGATGGTTGGGGTGAAGTTTTTGCCTAATATAGTTTACATGTTCTCAATTTTTTCAGATTTATGCCATTTTTTTGTTAAGTTGTTCTGGTTGCCACCTCTTTCTCTCTTTTGGCTATAGTATTTGCTAAAATATATGGTCTTTTGGATCTGTGTTTCACCCAGAAGAAAGGATGACAATCTCCACATGGAAGATGGAAAATGGAAACTGCAGATTGAAAATTAATAGAAGGAATGGATTTGAAACATTTTCAATTTAATATCTTTCACACTACCTATGAGATCATTTAATTTTTCAATATTTATGGCATTAAGAAAGTAAATTTTAACAATTTTTGTTATGATGGTTCAATATAAATATTTTTAAGTGGATTGTTATTCCTAAATTAATAAAAAAAACTGTCCAAGTCTGGAATCAAAAGCTGTCCTACAGACATGAAAAATGTAGTGTTTTCATATTTATTTTCTTTTAATATGAAAATGTGGGGCTATCAAGAGTTTCTAGCTATTACATTGTTGATAGATCACCCTATCTCTCCCTTGCTAGTACAAATGGAAAATTTTGATTGTGATATTTTAAATAGAGTGCCAGTAACTTTCTCCATATGACATTCTATATTATATTTCTGCATATAACATTCTTGATAACGTTTTATTTTTTTGTTGACGCTTATATTCTAATACTAAAGCTCTCAAATGGACACCTTCACTTTATATAATTAATTTTGAGAGGAAAAAAGAAGGGTTCACATGCTGGCATTATTGGTAGTGGGTGTGTTGGGCCTGGTTATGTTTTGATATGTGTTTGGGTATGATTTTTGCCTATGATTTTAAACTTATTTATTGTGATTGGGATCCTTATTTGCTATAGCTTTTGGATTTGGAGGAGCTTTGAATTTCTCTCTTTGCTGGTTGTAGAATTGATGTTAATAAATTTAATATGTCAAGACACTTTGGAGAGATCATTCTCATAAGAAATTATTGGGCTTAAATTTCTAATTAACTTTATATTACTAATAAATAAGTAAAGTAAACCTAAACACTCTAAATCCAATTGTAATAAAGTCTAGGTTGAACTAAATAATTTATTATTGAAAATAACTAAAATGAAGTATAAAACAATGGATTAAATCAATGATATTAAGCAGGTGTTCAGTTTTGCACAGCTCAACTCAGTATTTTTCTTAACAAGTTAAGAAGAAAAATATTTCAAGGCTTTCATTTAATAGTACTAGTCATTGAATCAAAATAAACACAAAACAAAAACTAACACGCGCACTAAAGAGCAAAATCACACAATTCACCCACTTGGAAAACCTTCCCCACACTTAATTTAGACATTGTTTCCAATATCTAAAAAGGTAAAAAAATGTAAGCATGCGGAAAAATAATACTCTTTTGGGCGATAAAATCAAGTCACTGTGGCGATGGGGGAATTTAGCTAAGAGCTGAAGTAATTGGTGGGTCTATTATGCATGAGCCTGCTCCAAGTGGTCCAACTAATGATTCATATTGTCCATCTTCTCTATCATTGCTACAACACTAGTTGCCACACCACTGTAGAAGAGGAACTACTATAGCTTAATTGTCAAAGTTGCTTAGGTTGAAAAGTTTGAGGACTAAGAGGGTTTTGATCTTGATCCGAACCAAATAAATCATCCTTACCTTCTCTAAGCACTGTCCAACCCTTAACACCTATAGTCATTAAATTTGCGCACTGTAGAGCTATACTATCAAAATCTCCTTTGCTCAAATTCACAGTGAGATGAGTATTTTTAGGGTCAAATTCACAAAAATGAACAACAAATGTAGTGATTATGTGCCCCAAACTGAGTTGAGCTTTTGGGTATGTGTGGGTGTAAAACATGCTCTGAAAAATAAAAGTAGTAATCCACAACAACAAAATTGTATTCAAATCCATTACAAGGGGGAAAAGGTCTCATGAAGTTAATGCCCAAACATCAAACAACTCAAATCCATTACAAGTTTGAGGCATTTCATCCCTCTTACCTATATTCCTATTTTTTGACATTTATCACATCTTAAACAAAAAGAATGAACATTTTAAATAAAGTGGGCTAGAAAAAACCTGATTGAAGAATCTTATGGACCGTTTTCTTACCACCAAAATGACCCTTACACTAAAGTTCATGACAAAAATCAAGAATGATCTACTGCTCATTCGTTGCTACGTCTTTTGATGTTCTGATCATTACAAAACTTGAAGAGATATGGATCCTCCCAATAATAGTTCTTGCATATGGATAAAAATCTCTCTCTCTTGGAAGGTTATATCAAGCCTCAAAATACCACAGGCTAAATAATTCACAATATTAATATACCAAGATTCATGACTAAGAGTAAACAAATGTTCATTAGGAAATGTCTCAAAATAACTTTTTTAGAGGCTAAAACATCAAAATCATAAATTAACCTAGAGAGAATATTAACAACAAAATTCTTACTACCTTTTTTTATCTCTAATTTCTAGTCAAATTCCTACAATAATAACACTCAAAACTGCATGGTTAGTTTGCACAATAACTTTAGACTCTAACAAATAAGTTCTAAATTTATATAGGGAAAATACAACTAGAAGTTCTTTTTCAGTGGTAGAATAATTTACCTGAGCATCATTCAAGATTTTATAACATAGTATATGACATGTAAGACATTATTAACTCTTTGCCCAAGTACAACCTCAATTGCATAATTAGATACATCGCACATAATCTCAAAAAATAATGACCAATTTGGGGCTACAATTACATGTGTAGTAGTCAATTTTTCTTTCAAGGAATTGAAAACATTAAGGCATGTATCATCAAACATAAAATTAGCATATTTAGTAAGTAGGTTAGTTAAATGATGTGCAATCTTAGAAAAATCCTTAATAAAATGCATATAAAAACTTGCATGCCATAGAAAGCTCCTAATGCCCCTAACCGAAGTGGATGGTGACAATTTAGTTATCAAATCGACTTTTGTCTTATGTACTTCAACACCTCTACTAGAAACCATATTTTCCAAGACAATCCCCTGCTTAACTATAAAATGACTTTTCTCTCAACTAAAAATCAGATTACTCTCAATACATCTGTCAGACACATATGTCAAGTTTTTCAAATATGCATTAAAGGAGGTACCAAAAACTGAAGAATCACCCATAAAAACTTTAATACACTCCTCAAACATATAAAAAAAATATAGAAAATATGCACATTTGAAATGCAGCAAAGACGTTATAGAGATTAAATGACTTTCTCCTAAAAGCAAACATGCCAAATGGATAGATAAAAGTGGTATTTTCTTGATTCTCATGCACAATGGACACTTGATAGTAACTTGAAATACCATAAAAAAATAATAAAAAAACATGTCCAGATAATCTTTCGAAAATCTTATCAACAAATGGGAGAGGAAAAAAGTCTTTTTTTGTAGTTGTATTCAACTTCCTATAATCAATATACATCCTTCATCATGTGATAATCCTAGTAGGCACTAGTTCCCTTTTTTTCATTTTTCATTTTTTACTATTGTGATTTTTGACATTTTAGGCATTACATACACTAGACTCACCCACTTGCTATCATAAATGGGATATATTATCCCCTCATCTAGTAACTTTCGAATTTTTTTTTCATAACCTCTTACATATTAGGATTTAGCCTCATTTGGATGTCCCTAATAGCTTTGACATTGTCCGTCTAAAATTATTTTATACATGCATATTGTAGGATTAATGCCTTAAATATCTGAAATATCCCACTTGTGGCTTTTCTAAGTTTCCTAAACTCTCTAATAACTTATTCCTCTTCATTAGGAGAAAGGTCTAATGCTATAATTACTAGGTAAGTGTTTTCCTTTCCTAAAAAGATATATTTAAGGGTAAAAGAGATATTTTAGCTCTAATTTTGAGGGTTCAAGGTCACTCATCATCCCTTTAGGCATGAGAGAAATCAAACTCAGATATGTTTCTACAGGTTTGGCTAGGTCAAGGCTTTTGTTGAATTCTAAAACCTCATCCTCTAAATTTTCATCCACTTTTTCTATGGTTAAAGCTAATTCTAACTTATCCTCTTTTTATGCAAATATAAATCATAAACAAGTGAGTTCAAGCGATCTATATAAAAACATTCATAGGTTGAAACATCAGAGACAAGTCTTTGAATCAGATACTTTAAATTCTACAGTCTCCCTTAAAACAGTCATTGTGAGCTTGCCATTATTAACATCTATTATAGTCTTAGTAGTTGTCACAAATGGCCTATAAAGAAGAATGGTTTGCTCTTTATTTTTCTCTTTCAAAGGAGAAGTTTCCATATCAAGAACAACAAAATCAATAGAAATGATTAACTTACCAATTTGGATCAATAAATCATCCACTATACCTCTAAGATACTTGGCTGACTTGTAAGCAAGTTGTGAACATATAAAAGTAGGTTTAAGCTCACCAAAGTCCAGTTGTGCATATACGAAATACTACATTAGATTGATGTTGACACTTAAGTCTAACATTGCTTTAGCCAACTTATTGTCTCCCATATTAATACCCACCATAAAGCTTTCAAAATCCTTTATTTTTTGAGACAACTAAAGAAATGCACTAGTTGCCTCATAAACCATTACTTTTTTATTGCTTTCATACCTCCTTTTTGTAGAAGCTAGATCCTTGAAAAATTTGGCATAGGAAGATATATACCTGATAAGATCTAGTAAACGTAAGTTAATTTCAATTTTAAAGAACACATTTAAAATTTCAAAATTTTTTTTATCCTCTTTATTCTCTTTTAGTTTATTAGGAAAAAGAGTAGATGATCTTTATGGCTCATTGGCTTTATGAAATTCAAGTCTTGAAAATTCTCATTTTTCCTTCTTTTTTACTCCACTTTCATCTTTTTGCTGTCCATGTTCCTGTGACTTTTTCTCTGGTTGCTCCTCATTTTTCACTTCTTCTTTCATCTCACTTGTAAGAGAAGAATTACTCAAGTTAGCATTCAAATCATCTTTGTTATCATAAATTTTACCACTTCAAAGTACATTGATAATTTAGCTTGCTTAAGTCGACATAGCAACTTTTCCTTTTTGTTTTCTTGAACTACTTTAGCTATCTGCCTATTTTGAGTCTATAAAATTTTTAGAGATGCTTCAATAAAATCCACTATTTTACCTGTCCTATCAATTTTGTCTTGAATAGTAACAATGAAGTTCTGAAGGGTTTCTTCCAAAAAAGGTTGCATTTGAAGGTCCAGGTTGGTTTTGAGTTAGGTATAAGGGCTAGTTTTTTTGAAGTTGAGGTTTTGGATAGTGGTATTGAAGAGGGTTCGGGTTTTTATATATTTAAGGTGGGTTTTGCTTAGTGGTTTTTAGAAAAAATTGGCGTGATTCCTACAACTAGGGTTATATGTATTGGAATATAAGTTGTTATATTATCTTGGCTAGAATGAATTCATTGCATTCAGTTACTCCATATCATTACCTGCACAAGAGTCAATAGAGGAACAAACGTTAGTCCTATATCCATAAACACAATAAATACCACATACCTCATTTGTGGGTGCATTTCTGTTGTTGACAAGCATTCTGACTTGTTTAGTCAGCTCTACTATTTGAGAGGTCAACTCATTCCCATTCAAAACGTCATTAAACACCCACCATTCTCCCTCTCACACTTTTTTTTTACTCTAAGTTTGCTTCCAGCATCTCACATATATCATACACCTCATTTGTGGTCCTCTTTCCCATTGCTCATTTAGTTGCACTATTTATCATACACTGATACCGCTGGGTTAAGAGATCATAGAAAGGGTGATTTATTATTATGAGGGTGTAACCGTGATGAGGGCATTGTAAAAGGAGCATATTGAATTTATCTTATGTCTCATGAAATGTTTTTGAGTCCTTTTAATAGGAATTTGTAATTTTAACTATCAACTCTTTAGTCTTTTAGTGTGAGTAAAACTTGCTCATAAATTTATGGTACACTCATCCTAGTGATGTATAGATTCGGTGGTAGTGTCATGAGCCAAGACTTGGCTCTATCCTTCAAAGTACAAGAAAAACATCGCATTCTCAATTGATCTTCATTAAACTCATTCAGAAGGAAGATGTTGATGATAACATAAAACTCTCTAATGAAAGTGAGAGAATCCTCATTTGGTGGCCTATAAAATGAGGAAAGCATGTTAAGATAAATGCTATTTAGCTCACTAGCTCATCGAGGACTATACATGAAGTGGTGTTACCGATAATAGGTCTGGCATAGTCCTTCATGGCTAGTTACCTCTCTGCATCGACTTCTCTAGGTGGAGTAGCCATTGGTTCGTTTACTTCCTCAACTTATTCTTCTTCTATTTGCTCAGGATGTCTTAGAAATTATTCTTTTTCCTCAATAGATAGCTTTTCAGATCTTTGAGCTCTTGATCTAAAATTAAATAGTCTATCAGTAGATGATTCTCCTGACTTTGCTTTTTGCTAGTACCTAGCATAAAATCAAAATTAGTAATCTAATCTAAAACTAAAATGCAAAACAAAGACAAAACATGCATAAAACAATACGATTTAACTAAACACATGTTGACTACCTAGATTAATTAAGAATCTAATCAACAATTTTCCAATAACAATGCTAAAAACTTGATGTTAACTAATTTAACTTGCAAGTATACGAGCCAATTATAATATGGCAAGACACTCTCGAAATTGTTCTCACAAGGAATTGTTCAGTTTGAATTTCTAATTAACTTTAGATTACTAATAAATAAGTAAAGTAAACCGAAATACTCTAAATCCAATTATAATTAAATCTAAGTTGAACTAAATAATTTAATTTTGAAAATAAGTAAAATAAAGTCTAAAACAATGGATTAAATCAATGGAATTAAGCGAATGTTCAGTTTCACACTTCCCAAATCGGTATTTTCCTTAACAAGTTAAGAACAAGGAATTCCAATTTTAAGGCTCTCACTTAATATTAATAATTAATCAAACTAATAAGTTAACTAGTGTTTAACTCAATTTTTTGGTTAAATTAAAGGTGATTAAGATTTTCGTCTAAAGATTAATAATTGATGGCCAAACAATTATTAAGCAAGAAATTAATGAAGTACAATTTAACTGAAAAGAAATTATTTATTCATTAAAAGATAAATAGGTTAATACAAATTTGGGGTGGCTAACTGAGCACTCATGATATACTTAGCCTAACATCTCTATAACAATGATTATGCTTATATTGATATCTAAGTTAAATATTACAACAAATGAAAGAAATAAGAAAAACTAAATCACTCCCTAAATCGGCCAAGACACAAGCTTGCAAATTGGTTGATCTTCAAATCTTCAACTTGGATTTGAACCACCCTTCAAGACACAATTCAGCTTTCTCCAGGTAGAACTCAATCTATTGGAATACCAATGGAAGAGTAGAAAGGAAGACGGTAATGAATGATGAAACCATAATTCTAAAAACATAAATTTATACTTTCTAAAGTCCTACATGATATTTATCTTTTAAAAAGAATTATTTTTTTATTTATGAAAATTACTCAAAAATGTATCAAGTCTCTTATTTCAATTCAAAATCTGCCAAATTTGATAAATCTCATGATTTTGTAGAAAAAAAGCCCATCGCGCTTATGACAATTGTCACGGACATGATAGGAACATAGTATGCCATGTGACCTTCAGCCTCACACACATTACGCTCCATCGCGTACGTGAAAGAAATAAAGGCATATGGCTGCTTGTTGGTCGTCACGACCGTGATAAGAAGTTAGCTGGACATCAACATCGTGTTTATGTAGACATGTCGAAAGTGCGCTGACCACTTCTGATTCAAGTTTGATCATCACAGGCGCGCTAACCGTCACGAGTGTGACAAGAGTCCTCAATTCAACTCAATTGCTTTAAAATCCTCATAAATGCTTCCAACTCCACTATAGACCTAAAAATATGAAATTAAACAATTGAAGTACCAAAATAAATTAAAAAAAAATCTATCATTAAGCACCAAAAACACAAACTAAACCATACTTATAAAACATACATCAATAATATGATTTCCTTAGCAAAATTTTGTAACGATTCACAGGATGAATTGGTCCGCATATTTTTAAATAATAGCTCAAAATTCCACTGAATTTATAAATATGATGAACCATGAAATACTAATTGAATGTTATATTAAATACTGGTTATTAACGCAGTACAAATTTCCAAAAATTTGTCAAGTTATAGATGTACTCAATAGACACTATAATTTCAGTAAACCTTAAATGCATTTAGTGATAGAAAAAAATATTAGGCGAATTATCATTCGATAGTTTTTTATATAATGATTTCAACATGCATATAACTAACTACTTCTTAGGGGGTGTTACCTTTATGTGTTCAAAAAATAAGTTTAATTTTTTTATTTAATTGACTGATTTTTTAAATTTTTATAATTTTGTTTTCAAATTTGATTCTGGGAAAAACATCTATTTACCTGTTTCTCTCTAAAAGTAGTTTTCAAAACTCAAAAATATAAAAAATAAAAAAAATTTCTCAAAAAGTATTTTTTCCAAACGCAATACCAAACAAACATTTAATAATAATAATAATAATAATAATAATAATAATAATAATAATAATAAATAAATAAATAAATAAATAAATAAAAAAGAAATCTACCCCTTACAAACCTATAATAATGAGGAAAATTAATTTGAAAAATTGACCATTTCAACTAAATCAGTTTGTATTTATCTATTGTAAATTCATCAACTAGATGGACAAACAAATCTTTGAGAATTAGATTGAATATTTGAATTAAAAATAAGATTTTTGATGAAACTTAAGGAAAGAAATTCAAAAATATTCATGTAAATTTATTTTAATCAAATTAATGATCAGTATATGAAGTATTATGATATGATATAAGTTCAAATCTTAGTTGTACATTTTTTTCCACTCTTAAAACTTTTTGAAAAAATAAAATTATAAACCGATATCCTCATTGCTGTTTGAACAGATCATTCGAGTTTTAACTTTAGATCATTCTTTTGAATTTTTTCCAATTCAAATTAAAATTTCTTCATTGAGTTTATATCATATTAGAAAAAAATAAAATGAAATATTAGACCGACTTAAAATCAATATTTTTACTTTGTATCATTCGAAAGAAAATTCTCTCCCCCTCTCCAAAAAAAAAAAAAAGGTAAAAATTCTTAAGCAAACACCACTATTTCTGTGGAGCACAGACTGTGATGATAAGAAAGTACTAAACTCAAAAACTTTTAGTTGTCACCACAACTTCAGTGGTGAGAATGAGACCTTGGACCACTCACTAGAAACATGAGAAAAACATTTCAACAATTTAATCGATGATGATTTGATGACACGATGATGACGACGACGACGACATGTATCAGTGTTGAATGGTAGACGGGAATATCATGGGAAATAAATTTCACCATATCAACATATATTATATATATATATATTTCCAATTTTCCATAGCTTGAATTTCACTTCCTCAACACTTCACACCACGGCAATATTGGCCTCCCTAGCCTCTACGGATGGAACCATCCCCATCTCCGGATGCACCACCACCTCTGCCGCGACAACAGCAACCAAGTCAACCAAGCGGATGCCTGATGCCATGGTAATATATGTACATATATATATATATATATATAATATTTGTGCCATGTCTATATATAATATGCACAAACATATAAATAGAACTAAAAGTGAATCTTCTTTTAACATGAAAGGTTCTGGTTCATCTGCTGCTGCGGTCTTTTTACAAGCTCCTGTCCAGAAATTTTTCCGCAACCACCCCCACCTGCGCTATAATGATTTGACTGCGTAATTGCATGGCAACAGTTGCTTCTTTTCTTGCCTTTTATTTGTTATTCCCTATGCTCTCAAATAATGGAGAGAAGTATGTAAATATAGACACATTGTAGTTAGATGCTACATCTTTTTCTTCCCTTCAGCTAAATTTCAAACTACAAACAATTTTCTTTTTATTAATATCTGCTCATTTGATGGAACTGTGAGCAAAGCAAAACAGGAAAGCAGTATATAGCTGTTTCTGGAATCTACATAAAACCAACTACAGCTCAAATCAACTTACACGACCCAAAAAAGTAAGGTTCCGGTGCTTCTATTCAATCCTTCACAGTGACAAAAGAATTCGTTCACGATGCCCAGAACAACAGCAGCAGTTAAAATCTTAAATGAGATGTCCTAATATGTATTACACTGATAAAAGAAACGGGCCTGATTAGCTGCTTCATTTGCCTTCATTAGGCTTAGGAATTTTTTTGTATTCATAATTGTTGATGTCCACCTTCTGTTGCAAAGCCTATACAACATGGAAAAGCAAGTTATTGAAATACAACGTAATGCCAATACAATATAATGCCCTTTTATCTATTCAAGATATGCTACCCAAACCATAATACCTTCAATTCCTCTTCCAGTGAAATCTTTTTGGGCTTGTAAGCTTCTACGGGTCCTGTTCTAGATAGGGCTTTTTTTGTCTCTATAATCTCCCATTCTTGATCATCTTTCACCTTTATAATATCCTTGCTGAACTACAAAACCCAGTCTCATTTTAGAAGAGAAAGAAAATGTGAAAACAAGAAGACAATGAAATGACGAAGATAAAGATGTTGCCTGTGATAAAAGTTTATGATCGAAAGTATTATAAAAATAAAGTCAGGATCCCACGTCCCAACTATTACAAAGCAATTCCAAAAATCTATTCTAGATTGTCTTCATTTGTCAGTTGCAGAAGAAAGTAGTGGCAGCAAAAATAGTGATAATTTTGCATAGATTTAGACTACCTTGATAACTTAGCACCAAATTTTTAGATGAAGGGATGTCACATCAACAAATATATTGGCCCAGAGTTTCTTGAGACTCTCAACATATCATATTTGTAAGTCTTAAGGATCTTAAAATGGTATTTTCACCTAATTCCGATGTTCACTGGGTTATTTTTATTTTTCTGTGGATGCTACAACAGCTATATAAAGGTTTCACCAGCAAGATTTTTTTAGGCCTGTTCTTGATAGGTCATAGTTAGGTTAGCTTTCAATTTTGGTGTGTTTTGCAAGTTACGGTCAAATCTATAAGGGACAACATCATAGTTTCTTCATTTCCTTCATGGTAATGTTTCAATGCTTAATGAATCTTCCACTTATTGGATGGGATGGTTAAGAGATCAGCTATGGTTAAACTCTTCACAACTTATCAATAGAAACATAGGGTTGGTTCATATTAGATTTATTTTCTATATAAGTCCAATTTACTCTTTGACTAGTTGTTATGTATCATACTATTCAGTGGTCCTAGTCCTTAATTAGACTGTTCTTCGCATGTAACTATCTAAACCAAGTTATGTTCTTAGCCTTGTTGAATTGGAAAAATAATTTCCCACCACTACAACATTGCAGCAACATCTTTATTTTTTTTTTCTCTTTTGGAAAAGAATCCCTGCTATTTATGCAGCAAAATCATCCTGAAAGATCATAACCTGGACAGCAGATAAGTGTCAATCTGAAAGATCACACTACCTGAAATAATTTGATTTACCCTGTAATGGTAGAGCGTAACTATTTCCACACTGCAATAGTAGTATTATGTAAATTGAATCTAGTGATTCAATCATCTATTTTTCACTAACTGGCAAACACATTCTTCATTTCCTTTTCTGATGAAAGCTGCTAAGCTGATCCATTCTTTCAAATCTCTAGGTTTGGATTGCTTCAAAGACCACAATGGAATTCTCAAAATTTTTCCAGCTAGGTGTTGGTCTCACAGAAGATCCGTCATTGAAAATACTTGCCACTAAATAAGCAAAATTATGCTTTTAATATAAAACATATATCTATGAAGATATTCACCAACTCAGAGTCAGAGCATTGAGAAGTTCTAGGCATAGAACTCCCATTCTCTCCTCCAAATGAGGTCTTTTAAAACCATGGAATCCCATAATCTCCTTCAAATGAGGTCTTCTAAAATCATAGACTCATGGGCTTTGATTCCAGGAGTTTGGTTTCTTGTCTAGCAATGCAACCAAACACAATGAATTGAAGGGCAGATTTTGGAATAACAAAAAAAGTTAAATCCATCATCTGAATAAAATAAGGGCCTTCACAAATACAACCTCCTAAATGAGATTTCAGATGCCCATTCAAAGAATGATGGACTTCATACAACCAATTCCTATATCAAGTGCTGAACATTCCTAAACCATTGACTCTTTCAATTTCTTTGTCCAAAATCCATAACACAAGCCTTTGCGTTGGGTGCACAATTCAACTTAAAGCCAAAATCAGATTCATTCATACGTACATTCTTTTTATGAGGCCTGGCTGGGCCTTAAAGTTCTAGCATTTATTCACCATATCATCTGAATTCTAGAATCACCAGATAGATCCCTCTCTCCCAGGCATTCCTCTGTTATATACTGACATTGACAGAATGCTCAAAACTTATCGTTTGAAATTCTAAAACCACATGCAAAACTTGTTGCCCTTATTAGCATTTGGGCAAAAGAAAAAAAATATACTAAGTATAACAATAAACATTACTAAATAACACTAAAACCTAAAACTTCTGAATAGGAATAAAAATTCAGAATGAAAAGCTTAATCAAGTTAATCCTACATCTAGCTTTCCTTTATTCCACCAAGATTAGTGATTAGTCTATAAATATCCATATAATGTAGTTATCGTGTTAGGTTTTTCATATTGCAAAACTGCTAGTTGATTTGGAACGCCTAACCACCTCTCTCTCTCTCACTCTCTCTCATCTTCTTCTATTTATTTATTTTTCCTCTGCCGAAGTACATATGTACCATTCGCAGCCTCAAAATCCAATTTCTGCTCTTTTCCCACTCTAATCCAACCCAGTTCTTTCCTTTACATCTAAACCCTGAAATCTATCAATTAATTGATATTTTCCTATGGTAAGGTGGTTGCTTGTCCATTCCACATCACTTGCATCAAGGATGTTTTTTTTTTCTCTAGCTCAAGGAAGATCTAAGGCTAAAAAGAAAGCAAGAGCGTATTTGTGTAATTAAACAATATTCTATTCTCTCCAAGGGAGATTTCAAAAGACTTAAGAAACTGACTTTAAGTGTGCAGTGCATGCATGCATATTTGTGTAATTAACCATTGAAAAAATCTCACTTTACCTTCTTTTTGATATACTAGCAGAAAATGGTAGGATACTAGAGAGCAGATATTCTCAGTCTTTGCAACCTTCGAATGAGTAGTTATTGTCAGCCCAGTCTACACTAGCACATTAAATTTCACCTATCTTATCAACAAATGACAATTTATTTGTCATTCTGTTGCTAAGCAACAACTTAAGCTTGAAGCTGAGTCACTTAACTCGAAAAATCACCCTGAAGCAATTTGCTGAAGTTCAGGAGGAAAACCTTACAACCTTCGCTACTAAAACATGGTATAAATGTCAACATCGTGTTGGGGTAGGAACACTAAAGGTTTTTAAGTGAAAAAAGGGGAAATCAGAGATCTCAATAACCAATATGAATACTGTTGACACAAATGACCAATTTGGGTTTGCAAAATGCAGTTTCGAGTTATTTTCAGAAACTAAGGTCTAAATTTGATTAACAAATGATATACTTGGATGGCATAATTACCTACCAAGAGGGAACTGAATTAGATCAACGATATTTTTATAGCAATATTTACCTAACAAACAAGAACTCAAAAAGGCAATTCTCTAATCACACAAACAATGCAAAACTAACGTTAGAGTATAAGCCAAGAGACTTCTTGGAGCAAATGAATTTCTATAAAACTACACCAACTTCATTAATGCAACAACCGCACTTACATTATCAACAGCATAAACTATACAGCCCATCTATCCTGATAAGAAAAGAATCTTCTTATGAAAAGTAGAGTGGCAATTAATTGATCCCAATCTATGACAATAACTTTGATTTACAGTATGAAATAGAGTGCCTTATACAAGTGAACTTATTTGTATTGCTGAAGTAGCATTACATTTGACTTAATAGCCAAATGAATGAAATGTAATATAGTCTCATTTGGAAATTGGCAAATTTGACTGCCCGACTAGATATATAAGAATCTTAATAGTGCTATCATATGATTGAAAATTGTAAATTTTTCAAATGAAAATAGCACCAACCTGCCTTGTATAAGATGACCAAGGCCTACTGCCCCAAACACAGTGAGTGAAATCATGGGAAGCCCATATCTGATAAAGGGATGCCTCCTTCCCCACCTTTTGAACGATGAAGCTGAATTCTGAACCTTAGCACTGGCAGCAGCAACATTACTTTTAGGTGGATGAGCCATTTCAGTTTCAATAATTGTCATCTTCCTAAATCACAAGAAAGCCAATTGTGCAGTATAAGAATTCTTGTGTTGCCATCCAAAGCTATGCTACCGTCTTAAGTTTTCACCCAAAAGAAGAAATAAATAAAAACAACCAGACTTCAACAATTTAGAAGCACAATAGAGTACAATATGCCCAATTAAAACACCTTTATCTGCATCGTAACAGCTGAAAATGATTGATTTAATAAACCTGATATTGACTATTTGAATGAATTACAGAAAAATCTTGCTTTCTTCAGGTGAATTCAAAGGGAATGGTTGAGATTTTTGTCAGCGATATCTGGGATGAAGAAGCTTGAAACAGGAGCTGTCGAAAGGACTGCTGGGAACCGAGAACAACGCCGAGGAGATGTGGTGAATGTATTGCTGAACTGAGGAAGGGAGGAAGCATAGGGCAATGAACTTGATCGAGCCAACGCCAATGAATTCCTTTTTATTTTTTCCCCAACAAAACGACGCCTTTCGAAGTAAACCCCGTTTGTCCGGAATTGAGCGGGTCAAACGATTTTTCTGAAATTTCTAGTTTTGTGTGAATTTTTTGAAATATTCATCGATGGTAGATAGGAAATAAAATTACCAAATTAGGATTATTTTTAAAAAAATTCTGGATTTGAAGTAGTTTTTAGCGTCACAAATTGGTCTATAATCAGTGTGCTGATTGGACTGGCACACAGTTTCAGTGTGTCAGCCTTTTCCCCATGCAGCTTTTCCGTGCCTTCTCCTAACTTTCTCGTGATTCCCCATTTCTTCAATAATATCATAGGTTTGGTCTTTTGCTACCAACGACCGTGCGATATTAGCAAACTCTTTCGTAAGAATGTTAGTCAGTCTCCCCTACAAATGTTAGATATAACTAGCAAATGAGCAAACACACTTAAGAACTTGAGAAAAGAAAACTTAAGAAAAGAAATTGTAACATCCTCGACTTCCCACATATGCATTATTACATGCATTTTATTTTGACATATGCATTTGAATATAATTCAATTGAACACATGCATTTCATACGTATTTTCGTAGGATCAAGTTTATGACACGCACTAGCTACGTGTCCTAGTACATTGCAATTGTATTGAGTCACACATGTGTATTTATAATCTAAATGAGGATAAAAAATATTAAAAAAAATGAATGAAATAAGGTGACTAAATTAAAGTAAGCAAAATGACTAGATTGAGATTAAATTGCATATTATGTTGATTTGTATAATAATAATAAAAAAAAATAAAAAAAAAATAAAAGTCAGAAAAATAAATAAATAAATAAATAAATAAATAAATAAATAAAAAGAAGGAAAAAGGGGACGGATGAAACAAAGAAAAGGAAGATAAGGTGGTGGGTGGTGGCTTTTAACTTATTAGGCAGCCACCTTATCACTTCCCTTCCTCATCTTCTTCTTCTTCTTCTTCTTTGCTTCATTCCTTCCATTTCTTTTCAAGTTTCAGCCACCATTTCTTCCTTCTTTCACTCCAAAAATTGCAGGAACAAGATTAGCCAAGAGTGATTATAGGTGAGTAAACATTTATTCTTGTGTTAAGCTTGATTTTGGTGTTTAGGGTTCATTAATAGGCACTGTTTTGCAACCCGATTTTGATGAACATCTAAATTGATTCTGGACAAGTATAAAACACAAAAGTTGTTCCTTTATGTCTTATATTTATGAATATGTAAACGGTGTTTCGTGATTTGGTTTATAGAATTAGATATGCTCTTCGTACTGAAACTGGTCAGGGTGTAAACCCTAACCAAGTTAGCTACTGTGTTACTTGATTTCGAATATGTTAAAGCCATTATTTGAAGTATCTCAAAACATAAAAGTTGTAGATATATGTGTTATGTATCTGTATACCAAATTTCAGGTTCATATGTCTTGTAAATTGTGAGTTATGGTAAATGGAACCATGACTGTTCCATGGTTTGAACTGCCTATTGAGTGCCCTGGGCAGTTCCAGAAACTTTTTTGTCTAATTTGAGATCCTTAGAGCTAGATTATGTAACTTATCAAAACATGAAAGTTATAGGTATATGTCTTAGATAAATTTTGGTACTAATTTCAGCTTAAAATGTTATGTATAGAGTAAGTTATGGCCTTTAGAAGTCATACTGGTCCGGAAGCCAATTCTGTTCTGGACCAGTGAAATGTTGCTTATAATTTGAAGACCTTAGAGGCATAATTGGTAAAAGTTGTGAACATGAAAAATGTTCCATTTGAACCCATATAAATTTATCCCAAGTTTCATTATAATCTGATTTACAGATTGTAAGATATGGACTACCCAAATTGGTACCCTGAAACTGCCAAAGGGCAGAAACAGGGCAGGAAACAGAACACTCTTAGAAATTCCACCAAAAATTGTACAATGATCCAATTGGTCTGATATTTTAATATGTTTCATGATTATGTGTTATTTTGAATTAGGAACAAGAATCAGATTAATTGGTCAACTATAGGAAAAGTTATAGGCTTAACAGTCCCATAAGGTCACACTGCCCCATAGGAAAAAGCCTAGCTATGTATATGCATTATGCATATTAATTTGTTTAAGCCGCATTAAGTCTCCCTAATCATGAGTTAATCCATTATATTTTCATGTTAGGCTCACAACATATTGGAGACCCACAAGGAGCAGATAGACAATAAGTAAGAGTCGGGATCAAAGGAGAACGGTGAGTCTAATTATCGATTGAATTCTTAGTGCAAATGAATGTTGCTTGCTATGTGATTCATATGATTGTCATAATTTGTCCTTGATAATATGATGATGGATAATTTGTGACGTTTGTGGTTTGACATATGATTGTCATGATTGTCCTTGATAATATGATGATGGACAATATGTGACGTTTGTGGTTTGACATATGATTGTCATGATTGTCCTTGATAATATGATGATGGACAATATGTGACGTTTGTGGTTTGACATATGATTGTCATGATTGTCCTTGATAATATGATGATGGGAAATATGTGGCGTTTGTGATGCGTATAAATGGTATACTTGTGGTATATTTGAGGTATATGTTTGACATATGTGATATATATACATGGTATATGTATAGTATATGCAAGGTATATGCGTGGCATATGAGGCATATATGTGGTATATGTATGTTATATGTGATAAGATGCAATGGTTCATAAATGCTTAGTACAAATGCATATGCATATGGACTTAAAAGGCGTTGTGACTAGTTAATCAATATTGCAAAGCAAAAGAAGAGGCCTATGGCCCAACAAATGTGCAAATGAAACAAATGATCAAGCTAGCTAGCAAATGCAAATACAATTGCAAATGCAAATGTTCACATGGCAAATGTTCACATGGATACCAGGGGCAATGTCTGTTTAACTTGGTCACAACAAAATGAAATAAGCAAAGCATTTGCATACATAAAGAGTAATGATTATATGTTTCAACTTTATTGATACTTATATGATACTGATGAATGGAATAGAATACCTGATATATATTGGATTTGTGATTTATTACTATGAGTTGTTTGGTACTTTAGAGCTCATTGGATGATTATTCTCACTGAGCCGCAACTCATCAATTTGCGTCATTTTTCAGGTAAAGAAAAGTGATAGCTCATTTTGAGTAGTGTATAGAAGACATGGAGCACAGGTCATTGGCCGAGCCTCATCACTCTCTCTCCTTGCATTCCACACAAGTATAAAAACATGTCATCTGTATTTTGGACTTATATGCTTGAATATGTATAGTCATTTTGGAATGAGTCTAAATATGTATAAATGAAATCAACTCGGAAATACTTATGTGTAAAGTTTATATTTTGATATATGTGATATATCGTATTGTGGTTTTAATGTTGACTTGAAAAGTCGTTTAGTAATTTTACAGGATATAAGACTTGTAAAGTCATTAGTTGATTTTACAGGATATGATATGAAAAAAAAATTTTACTACTATTGTTAACAGGGTATTTTGCCTTTTCAGTATGCAGTATGTGACTATTTGATACAGGGATAGGTTATACTTAAATGCATAAGGGATGTGGTGTTACATTTTTGGTATCAGAGCAGGGATAGGTTCCATGGGAACATGCATCTGCATAAGAGCATGATAACATATGCATCATATGTGTTGAACATTATGTAGTGACATACTTTCATTTATTTTAGGGACATCATAAGACATGATACACCAAGGAGGGAGAGGCCGGCCGAAATGCATTCTCATGAGGCATCACCTCATTTACATAGAGAGCAACCAGCAATAGGAGCTAGAGCTCCAGTACATGCATCACAGTCATCTCATGCAGAAGTACCCCATGAAAACCTAGAACAAGAAGTATATGGTCCTGAAATGTACAAAGAAAGACGGTATGACAAGCTGAGGAAACATGGTGCAACTGATTTCAATGGCACAACAGACCCAGCAGAAGCTGAGACATGGCTGAAAAGGACGCAGAGGGTACTGAATATGATGAGATGTACTCCAAATGAGAAATTTGATTATGCAGTATCCTTACTGCAAGGAAATGCTTATGAATGGTGGGAGACAGTCCCTGACAGTGATGCACAACCACCAGTGTTGACATGGAATGATTTTCTCCTGGAATTTCAGAACAATTATATGCCTGAAGCATATAAAGATGAGAAGAGGAAGGAATTCCTGAATCTGAAGCAGGGGAATATGTCTATTGCGGAGTATGAAGTACAATTTAACAAGCTTTCCCATTATGCCACTTTCATGGTCTCTACTGAAAGAGACAAATGCAGGAAGTTTGAGGAGGGCCTCAAATATGAGATCAGAAACAGAATCACGACTACTGATCTTGATAGTTATGCTAGGCTTAGAGCTGCTGCAATCAGAGCTGAACGGTTAATGACAGAAGCTGGGGAACAACAAATAAAAAGGCCATCACGTGAATTCTTTGGTGAGTCTAGCAGAAGGTTGGGGAAAAGAGGTAGATATATGCCTGCACAAGCTGGTAACAGAAGTGGGTACTCCAGTTCTAGAGGTCGACGAATGACTTTCTCTTACCCAGGCAGAGGGCAGAGCCAATATGTTGAACAGAGGCCCACATGCAGTCATTGTGGCAGACAGCATACGGGCGAATGTAGAAGGCTCACAGGAGCATGTTATTTCTGTGGATCGATGGAGCATATGTATAGAGACTGTCCAAATAGAGCCAAACTAGCAGAGACTAGTAGAGACAGAGGAGTATCTGAGACTACTGTTGAGGCACCGAGGGTCTACCCTACTAGTGGGACACAAGGCAGAGGAAGAGGCAGGGGCAGGACTGGTACACTGGGTAGAGGAGTGACCAGATCTGAAGGTCAGAGTTCTAGACCCCCTACTCAGGCCAGGGTGTTTGCTATGACTAGACAAGAGGCAGTGGATGCTCCCGAAGTAGTCACTGGTAATATTTATATTTCTGAAATATTAGCATATGCATTGATTGACCCAGGCTCCACTCATTCATTTATATCATTGCATATGGCATCTAAACTACATCAAATGCATGAGCCTTTGGGGATTGACATAAATGTGAGTACTCCATTGGGAACAGTGGTAGTTGTGAATAATGTCTGTCGTGATTGCCTGATATGCATTGACAGAGCTGAGTTAATAGCTGATCTAATTTTATTGCCAATATATGAATTTGATGTGATACTGGGAATGGACTGGTTAACTAGACATCATGCAATAGTGAATTGCTTTACTAAGGAAGTAATTTTGGAATCACCAAACCAGCCAAGGGTAGTATTTCTAGGTGAAAGAAAACTTGTGCCTACATGTCTAGTTTCAGCAGTAAAGGCATTTCGAATGATCAAAGGGGGATGTGAAGCATATTTGGCATATGTGACTGATATTAGAACCACTGATAGCTTGCTTGAAAATATACCAGTGGTAAGGGAATTTGCTGATGTATTCCCAGATGATCTACCTGGTTTACCACCAGATAGAGAGATAGAATTCACTATTGAACTAGTACTAGGAACAGCACCAATATCAAGGTCACCCTACAGAATGGCCCCAATTGAGTTGAAAGAGCTGAAGGCCCAATTGCAGGAGTTACTTGATAAAGGGTATATCAGACCTAGTGTATCACCATGGGGAGCTCCAGTGTTATTTGTTAAAAAGAAAGATGGAACAATGAGATTGTGCATCGATTATAGGCAACTGAACAAAATGACGGTGAAGAACAAATATCCATTGCCTAGAATAGATGATTTGTTTGATCAGTTGCAAGGAGCCCAAATATTCTCCAAGATTGATTTGAAATCAGGCTATTACCAGTTGAAGGTAGCAGAAGCAGATGTTCCAAAGACTGCCTTTCGAACCAGGTATGGGCATTATGAATTTTTAGTAATGCCATTTGGATTGACTAATGCTCCAGCTGCATTTATGGCTTTAATGAATAAGGTGTTTCAACCATGTTTGGATAGGTTTGTGATAGTATTTATTGATGACATATTGGTGTACTCAAAGAATAGGGGAGAACATGAACAACATTTAAAAATTGTGTTGCAAACTTTGAGGGAGAAACAATTATATGCCAAATTGAGTAAATGTGAATTCTGGTTAGATCATTTGGTGTTTCTTGGACATGTGGTGTCGTGTAAGGGCATAGAGGTTGACCCAAAGAAAATAGAGGCTATGGTAAATTGGGAAGCTCCTAAAAATGTTTCAGAAATGCGTAGTTTTCTGGGTTTAGCCGGATATTATCGTAGATTTGTTGATGGATTCTCCTTAATTGCTAACCCTTTGACTAAATTGTTGAGAAAGAATGTGTCTTTCAAGTGGACTCCAGAATGTCAGAGGAGTTTCGATGAACTAAAGCACAGGCTAACCTCAGCACCAGTGTTAACCATCCCTACAGGTACAGGTGGGTTTACAGTATATAGTGATGCTTCTCACCAAGGCTTGGGATGTGTGTTGATGCAACATGGTAAGGTGATAGCTTATGCATCCAGACAACTGAGACCACATGAGATCTCCTATCCAGTGCATGATTTAGAATTGGCTGCAGT
The DNA here is from genome assembly GCA_023653625.1 of Triadica sebifera. Taxonomy (NCBI): domain Eukaryota; kingdom Viridiplantae; phylum Streptophyta; class Magnoliopsida; order Malpighiales; family Euphorbiaceae; genus Triadica; species Triadica sebifera. Next base: position 7,330,182 of record CM042898.1, on the reverse strand, counting down.
CGTATTTGCATTGAAGATTTGGAGGCATTATCTGTATGGTGAGACATTCCAAATCTTCACAGACCATAAAAGCTTGGGTTATTTGCTGACACAGAAAGAATTAAACATGAGGCAGAGACGGTGGTTAGAGCTATTGAAAGATTATGACTGTACGATTGAATACCATCCAGGGAAAGCCAATGTGGTAGCAGATGCATTAAGTAGGAAGGCTAGTGGCAGTGTAGCTCACTTGCAAGTATCCTCTTTTCCATATTTGATTCAATTACGATCTATGAATGTTGAATTAAATATACATGATGAAGGATCACTTATTGCTACTCTTCGAGTCAGACCTATACTAAATGAGAGGATCAAAGAAGCACAAAGCAAAGATCCTAAATTGTGTGAGAAAATTGAATCAGTAAGGCAGGAAAATAGTAAAGATTTTCAATTGCAGGATGATACACTGATGTTAAAGTCACGCATATGTGTTCCAGACACTGAGAACTTGCGTCGGGAAATAATGGAAGAGGCACACAATTCACCGTATGCAATGCACCCAGGGATGACAAAGATGTATCACAGTTTAAGGCCTCATTACTGGTGGCCAAGAATGAAGAAAGACATAGCAGAATATGTTTCCAAATGCTTAACATGTCAGCAGATCAAAATTGAACATCAGGCACCAATTGGTAAGTTACATCCATTGCCAGTGCCAGAATGGAAATGGGAAAGAATAACGATGGATTTTGTCTATGGATTGCCAAGAACTCCACGGAAAAATGATGCAGTATGGGTAATTATTGACAGATTAACCAAGTCAGCACATTTTCTACCTATCAGATGGGGTTGTACACTTGAGAGTTTGGCCAAATTATATGTGAATGAGATAGTCAGATTGCATGGCATTCCAGTGTCCATTGTGTCTGATAGAGATCCACGGTTTACTTCACGTTTTTGGGTGAGTTTACAGAATGCATTGGGAACAAAATTGAACTTTAGCACTGCATTCCACCCACAGACTGACGGACAATCAGAAAGGACTATACAGACATTGGAAGAAATGCTTAGGGCATGTTCTATGGAATTCAGAGGTGCTTGGGATGAATATATAGCATTGATTGAATTTGCTTACAACAACCAGTATCATAGCAGTATCCAGATGGCACCATATGAAGCATTGTATGGCAAAAAGTGTCGAAGCCCTATCATTTGGGATGAAGAAGGAGCACGTGCATTAGAAGGGCCAGAGCTAGTGCAAGACACAGTGGATAAGATCAAGGTTGTCAAGAACAAGCTAAAGGCAGCACAGGATAGGCAGAAAAGTTATGTTGATCAGCATAGAAGGGAGATGGAATACGAGTTGGGTGAGAAGGTATTTCTTCGTGTATCTCCATGGAAAGGGATAATTCGATTTGGCCAGAAGGGTAAATTGAGCCCAAGATACATAGGGCCTTATGAAATTCTTGAGAAGATTGGTCCATTGGCTTATAGGTTGGCTTTACCACCCGAGATGGCTCAGATACATAATGTGTTTCATGTGAGCATGCTTAGAAGATACAGGTCAGATCCTACACATGTACTTAAAGATCAAGCCATTGAGATTGCAGAGAACATGAGTTATGTTGAGGAACCAGTGCAAATCATTGGATACAAGACTAAACAGCTAAGAAATCGAGAAATACCTTTGGTTAAGGTATTATGGCGTAACCATTTACAAGAAGAGGCAACATGGGAAACAGAAGAAAATATGAAAAAGCAATATCCACAACTGTTTTCAGGTATTAATTTCGAGGACGAAATTTTAAAAGGAGGGGAGAATTGTAACATCCTCGACTTCCCACATATGCATTATTACATGCATTTTATTTTGACATATGCATTTGAATATAATTCAATTGAACACATGCATTTCATACGTATTTTCGTAGGATCAAGTTTATGACACGCACTAGCTACGTGTCCTAGTACATTGCAATTGTATTGAGTCACACATGTGTATTTATAATCTAAATGAGGATAAAAAGTATTAAAAAAAATGAATGAAATAAGGTGACTAAATTAAAGTAAGCAAAATGACTAGATTGAGATTAAATTGCATATTATGTTGATTTGTATAATAATAATAAAAAAATAAAATAAAAAAAAATAAAAGTCAGAAAAATAAATAAATAAATAAATAAATAAATAAATAAAAAGAAGGAAAAAGGGGACGGATGAAACAAAGAAAAGGAAGATAAGGTGGTGGGTGGTGGCTTTTAACTTATTAGGCAGCCACCTTATCACTTCCCTTCCTCATCTTCTTCTTCTTCTTCTTCTTTGCTTCATTCCTTCCATTTCTTTTCAAGTTTCAGCCACCATTTCTTCCTTCTTTCACTCCAAAAATTGCAGGAACAAGATTAGCCAAGAGTGATTATAGGTGAGTAAACATTTATTCTTGTGTTAAGCTTGATTTTGGTGTTTAGGGTTCATTAATAGGCACTGTTTTGCAACCCGATTTTGATGAACATCTAAATTGATTCTGGACAAGTATAAAACACAAAAGTTGTTCCTTTATGTCTTATATTTATGAATATTTAAACGGTGTTTCGTGATTTGGTTTATAGAATTAGATATGCTCTTCGTACTGAAACTGGTCAGGGTGTAAACCCTAACCAAGTTAGCTACTGTGTTACTTGATTTCGAATATGTTAAAGCCATTATTTGAAGTATCTCAAAACATAAAAGTTGTAGATATATGTGTTATGTATCTGTATACCAAATTTCAGGTTCATATGTCTTGTAAATTGTGAGTTATGGTAAATGGAACCATGACTGTTCCATGGTTTGAACTGCCTATTGAGTGCCCTGGGCAGTTCCAGAAACTTTTTTGTCTAATTTGAGATCCTTAGAGCTAGATTATGTAACTTATCAAAACATGAAAGTTATAGGTATATGTCTTAGATAAATTTTGGTACTAATTTCAGCTTAAAATGTTATGTATAGAGTAAGTTATGGCCTTTAGAAGTCATACTGGTCCGGAAGCCAATTCTGTTCTGGACCAGTGAAATGTTGCTTATAATTTGAAGACCTTAGAGGCATAATTGGTAAAAGTTGTGAACATGAAAAATGTTCCATTTGAACCCATATAAATTTATTCCAAGTTTCATTATAATCTGATTTACAGATTGTAAGATATGGACTACCCAAATTGGTACCCTGAAACTGCCAAAGGGCAGAAACAGGGCAGGAAACAGAACACTCTTAGAAATTCCACCAAAAATTGTACAATGATCCAATTGGTCTGATATTTTAATATGTTTCATGATTATGTGTTATTTTGAATTAGGAACAAGAATCAGATTAATTGGTCAACTATAGGAAAAGTTATAGGCTTAACAGTCCCATAAGGTCACACTGCCCCATAGGAAAAAGCCTAGCTATGTATATGCATTATGCATATTAATTTGTTTAAGCCGCATTAAGTCTCCCTAATCATGAGTTAATCCATTATATTTTCATGTTAGGCTCACAACATATTGGAGACCCACAAGGAGCAGATAGACAATAAGTAAGAGTCGGGATCAAAGGAGAACGGTGAGTCTAATTATCGATTGAATTCTTAGTGCAAATGAATGTTGCTTGCTATGTGATTCATATGATTGTCATAATTTGTCCTTGATAATATGATGATGGATAATTTGTGACGTTTGTGGTTTGACATATGATTGTCATGATTGTCCTTGATAATATGATGATGGACAATATGTGACGTTTGTGGTTTGACATATGATTGTCATGATTGTCCTTGATAATATGATGATGGACAATATGTGACGTTTGTGGTTTGACATATGATTGTCATGATTGTCCTTGATAATATGATGATGGGCAATATGTGGCGTTTGTGATGCGTATAAATGGTATACTTGTGGTATATTTGAGGTATATGTTTGACATATGTGATATATATACATGGTATATGTATAGTATATGCAAGGTATATGCGTGGCATATGAGGCATATATGTGGTATATGTATGTTATATGTGATAAGATGCAATGGTTCATAAATGCTTAGTACAAATGCATATGCATATGGACTTAAAAGGCGTTGTGACTAGTTAATCAATATTGCAAAGCAAAAGAAGAGGCCTATGGCCCAACAAATGTGCAAATGAAACAAATGATCAAGCTAGCTAGCAAATGCAAATACAATTGCAAATGCAAATGTTCACATGGCAAATGTTCACATGGATACCCGGGGCAATGTCTGTTTAACTTGGTCACAACAAAATGAAATAAGCAAAGCATTTGCATACATAAAGAGTAATGATTATATGTTTCAACTTTATTGATACTTATATGATACTGATGAATGGAATAGAATACCTGATATATATTGGATTTGTGATTTATTACTATGAGTTGTTTGGTACTTTAGAGCTCATTGGATGATTATTCTCACTGAGCCGCAACTCATCAATTTGCGTCATTTTTCAGGTAAAGAAAAGTGATAGCTCATTTTGAGTAGTGTATAGAAGACATGGAGCACAGGTCATTGGCCGAGCCTCATCACTCTCTCTCCTTGCATTCCACACAAGCATAAAAACATGTCATCTGTATTTTGGACTTATATGCTTGAATATGTATAGTCATTTTGGAATGAGTCTAAATATGTATAAATGAAATCAACTCGGAAATACTTATGTGTAAAGTTTATATTTTGATATATGTGATATATCGTATTGTGGTTTTAATGTTGACTTGAAAAGTCGTTTAGTAATTTTACAGGATATAAGACTTGTAAAGTCATTAGTTGATTTTACAGGATATGATATGAAAAAAAAATTTTACTACTATTGTTAACAGGGTATTTTGCCTTTTCAGTATGCAGTATGTAGAGAACTTGAAGAATGCTTAAGAATTGCTTATATTGCTTGAATTGCAAACAAATGAATTACATAAGATATATATAGACATTCATCTCCTCAATGGATGACCGAGATCAATTCCCACCTATCAGATGGATGGTTAGGATTAACTCTTATTTACCAAAATGGATGATTATTATTGATTCTCACCTACTAGATGGAGGACTAGGATTAATTCCTACCTACTTTAATGGACGACCAAAATTTATTTAATCTAACGGTATACAATGACTTTCTAGAATATTATACATGTATAGAAAATTGTACATGTGCGGGAAATCCCGGATGAACCTTCACGATGCGTGACATTCTCCCCCACTCAATCTGGCAACACCCTCGTTGCATCCCCTTCTTCAAGCTCCAAGTGCCTCTTTTTAGCATCGGCCCATTTCTTCCTCTTCTTCTCGGCCTTGGCTTGGTGCACTTGTGCTATGGCTGGCCTCTCATGCCAACCTTTGGCAAACTTGACGGTGCTTGGTAATTTACGACGTTCCTTGATGATTTTCTTCGTCAAGCCTTGTCCCTTTGGCACAGACACTAGATAGCCTTTGGTGGTGAGCTCCTCACCTCTAAGCCAAAATTGGCGAGTCTTCTCACAACTTGCCAACTCCACCGATCTCTTGGCTTGTGGATCTTGTTCTAGTGTCGTTTTACTGCGATCCACCAATGAAATTTTTGGGCTTATGATAGTAGCCTTTGATTTCCTCCTCAATTCTTCAAACTCAAGAGGCGTCGTTCGATAGACAGTTGCACCATAATTTAACTCAATATTCCTATCCACCTCATTCTTTGATGGAAGTTTCTTTGGCAATTTAGGGAGCATCTCATCCTTGGACAGCTGCATGAACGATATCCGCTTGGCTTGTGGGCTCACTTCTCTTACTAAAGGCACCATGCATGTAACACCCCCTCACCCCAGCAGCTCGTGCCCGGATGAGGGTGTGCTATACTAATTTCATCGATTAAAATATTATTTTTAAATTTTGTATATATGAAAATCACTCGTATATTTTTTTTCTTTATTTACTTTGCTGTATAAAAGAAATATAACATGAAAGATAAACTATATTTTTATATAATAACATATTTTTTATTTTTATTATTATTATATTTTTTTACAAAACATATTGTTTATTTTACAAATACTACAACATAAAATTCAAAAGATAATATATAAAAGTTGTGTGACCCACAGTAGTTGAAATATGCTACTCTACGGATCAGGTCACCGTTAGCTTTATCTACTGCTTTCTACTTATTCTTTGCTATACCTGCGCGAGAGAAACTCTCACACTAAGTCATTGGCTTAATAGTGTATATAAATAAGACAATAAACTATTTTAATGCCACATGCATTGTCATATATCAATTTATGATCAGATTATGCAAACATACATTTCATAATATTCTAGTATGCATAACATCAATTTATTTTATTGTATCATATTTTTGTTTAACATAATTAAATCATCATTCTTATTCATTTTACAATTCATGATTCCCTTTTTATTTTTAATAATTTGTTTATGTCCACAACACTCAATCATTTATTAATGCATGTCACAAATCATACTCAGTCATTTTTTTCATGCATCTTACATTTCATAAATTTTATTCTTTTATATCTTATATTTATGTTATTTTATCAACTCATTATTATCCATAGCTTTTCACTGCCCATAACATTAAATCTTCTTTTTATCCATGTCACAATTCATAATTCCATTTTTTATTTTCAATAATTCATTTATGTTCCATAACTTCTTTATTTATGTTTTCATTTATGCCCAAGACACCTATGAACCACTGATTAGGATAACGGAGTTGTCATCCAGACACTTAGGAGTGCCACCCGGACAATATTATGTGCACATATAAGTGTCATTATCGGCGTAGATAATCGTGTCAAACTCGGCGTAGATAATAATGTCATACCCGGTGTAGATAACAATGCCAAACCTGACATAGATAATCATACCATTAATGGATTTAATCATTTTCATCATACTCTCCCTTATTTGGTATGTCAAACTATCCTAAGTTGGTTCTAGTTAGATGTTATAGGGTTTATACCATCTCATTAAAATTCATAGCAATTAAATTCACACTTTTCATGCATTTAATATCTCAAAAAAATCACATAATCACTCAATTAAAATAATATTTACATAATATAATAAGGTTCACATCATTTTACTCATTTTATTCCTCAACTCATATGCTGCCCTGTGACTGGCAGATTCTATTATCTATTTTTGATCTTAATTTTGGTCCTGTTACAATATGAATTTAGTTACAAGGTCTTCTTAACAATTTTAGATCTAGATCTTAGATTTGATATGCAACTTGAATCATTTAATTCTGAGTTTTGTATCAAAAGATATGATAACATAAACACTAACTGGTCACTAATAATTCTGCCCATAATTTTCTGAACAGATTCTAAGTCCTAATTTTATGAATTTTTTTGGATAATTACAGACATATTCAGGTTTTATAGTCTAAATGAAAATTATAGCCCTATGTCTTAAATTTCAAATCCAATAAAGAACATGCAAAACCGAGTTCCATAAATTAAGTTATAATATTTTAAGTACTCACTGCTCATCCATTTCCAGCAAGGAACATATAAACTAATCACATTCAATTTTTACCAAATTAAATCCTAAGTCTAGCAAACATGCATCTCCAAGATTTTCATCACAAAATAATATTAATTCAGAATCATAAACATGCCAAATAATTAAATCATGCAAATAAAATAGGCTATTACCTTAGGTTATGCACAAACCTTTTTTTTTCTTTTCCTTTTCTTTACTTCTCTTTCTCTTTTCCTTTGCTCCTTTGAGTCAAATTCTTGTCACTTTGAGTTTCTAAAGTTCATAAACAGATCATTAAAAATTCATAAACCTAATTTCTCCCTTTCTCCTTACTCTCTTAAGCTTCCTTAAGCATGAAAAATGGAATTTCCCATGCCTTTTCTCTCTTTTTCACACTTTCTTTCACTAGAATCAAGCTTTGGTTATGGAAGAACAAGGGGAAAACATGGGTTGGCTTAGGAAGGCAAAAATTCTCAATGCAAAAGGGATAAGGAAGAAGAAGAAAATATCAAGAAGAAAATGACAAAAGTTATTAAGATGGGGGGGGGGGGGACACCTAAGCTCAATCTAGAAGCTCTCATTAATGTTTAATTTATGTACCTCACTTGGCTAATTGTTGTATGCCATTTGGTGTGTGGTGCTTCAAGAAAACGTGGAAGACAATTAAAAGATAGCAAATTCTAGATCAAAAGTGATAATAAAGAAGGAAATACAATTAAGAGAAAGATGACAAATTTAATTAATTATGGAACACCTAAGCTTATATACATTAAATATCTCATTCATGCATGTTATATGGCCAATTAAGGGTTGCCACTTGGTGTGGCCAGCCTCCACATGCATTTCATGTCCCAATTCATGTATTTAATTTATAATTATCCCAATAAATCCTCCAATTTTTGGTAAATTGCAAATTGACCCCTAAACTTTTTAAAATTTGCAATTTAGTTCTTTATCAAAATTTAACATCTTAAAATATTTTGAACACTTTATTAGCTATTTTCTATACTTAATTGCCATTATTTTCATTATTTTTCAATAAAAATCCAAATTTAGACTTCAGTCAAACCGACAAGTTGATTTAACAACTCGCGTGACTTAGGTCTAAATTAGCGGATGTGACAATACAAGCATTGCCTTCCTCCAATATGCACATCATGTTGGCACAAGGAATGAGCATGGCCTTGACTTGATCCAGGAATTCCATGCCCAACACAATAGCATAATCATCCATCGGAACAACAGAAAAGTCCATCGAGCCATGCCACTCACCTAGGCATACCTTCACTCTACGGGTAACTCTGAAGGTGGCCTTAGCTTCATAATTTATCGATTTAAGTCATCCTTTCTCACCAATATATTTGATGCCTAGCCGATTGGCTTCTTTTACTTTGAGGAAGTTGTGGCTGGCTCCCGTGTCCACCAATACTTTTACTGTTTGTTGGCCAACTTTGGCTTCTAAGAATAACCATCCCTTCCTGTTGGACTTTGGCATCTCAACCTTGGCCTTTATGGCATTAAGGAGTTGTAGGGATCCCACCCTCGTCTCCTCACATTGTTGCTGCTCGTCTCTCTCTTCGACTAAGGCAGATAGCTGGGCCTTCTTTGAGCATTCCCTTGCCTTATGTGGCCCGTCACAAAAGAAATATTGGATAGTTGGCCTACCTCTGCCCTTGTCATCTTTGATGCTCTTGCCCTTGTCATACTTGTGGGAATTCTCTTTGCTTCGGTGGTTGTCTCCCCCACTCTTTCCATTGTCACCAATGTCTTTATGGAACTTTGGCTTCTCATTCCTTTTAAATTCAATAAGAAATTCAGCAATCGAAATGGTAGTGGTGAGATCTTAGGCACCACGTCTCTCGATCTCTAGCTTGGCCTAATGTTGTAAACCATCCATGAAAGCAAAAAGTGCTTTCTTGTCGGGGTAATCGGGGATCTCTAAGAGCACTTCGAAAAACTCTTTCACATAGTCTCGTATGCTTCCCTCATGAGTGAGACGCCTAAGTTTAGCCCTCGCCTCATGTTTGGCATTCACGGGGTAGAATTGCCCTTTGTGTTCCTTTCTGAACTCATCCCACGTATCAATTGTGCAAGTCCTTTTCTCCATGTCGCTACATCTCCTTCTCCACCATACCATTGCGGTATCAACAAGGTAGAGTGCGACATGATCAACCTTTTTTCCCTCATCAAGGCCAAGTGCCTCGAAGTATTTCTCCAAGCTCCACAAGAAGTTGTCAATCTCTTTCGCATTCCTCGAGCCATTATACGCTTTTGGCCTAGGAATGTCCATCCTCAAAGGAGTATACGGGGTTGGTGACACCTCCCCCTTGAGCAATGGCCTTCTTGCAAATGATCAACTCATCCTTTGTATTGCCTAGCTCGGTTACAATTCTTGCAATCTCCTCTTTGAGTCCCACAATCTCTGCATGAAGGGATTCCTCCAAGGTCTTCACTTGGTCAAGACATGTAACCACGACAACGTTCACGACACCTTGCATCTCCCCGTTTTGAGCTCCATGATGTGTTGGTCCGCCTCCTCGAACTTCTCTTGCCCCTCAACTATAGCAAGCTCCACCTTTGTGCCTTGCATTCAAGTCTACCAAGGCATCCCTCGACCTTGATCTCCCCCTTCTTGATTGTTGGCTCTCTTCAGTTGCCACCTTTGTGATCTGACTAGTTCCTGCCATTTTTACTCGAACTGTAGCTCTGATACCAACTATCACGGGCTTGGTCTTTTGCTACCAATGACCACATGACACTAGCAAACTCCTTCGTAAGAATGCTAGTCAACCTCTCCTACGAATGCTAAATATAACTAGTAAATGAGTAAAGATGCTTATGAACTTAAGAAAAGAAGAGAGAACTTGGAGAATGCTTAAGAATTGCTTATATTGCTTGAATTACTTGAATGGCTTGAATGAATACAAATGAATTACATAATCTATATATAGGCATCCACCTCCTCAATGGATGGAAGAGATCAATTCCCACCTACAAGATGGATGGTTAGGATTAACTCCCACCTACCAAAATGAATGGCTAGGATTGATTCCCACCTACCAGATGAAGGGTCAGGATTAATTCCTACCTACTTTAATGGACGGCCAAGATCCATTTAATCCAACGGTGTACGATGACCTTCTATAATATTATACATGTGTGAAAAAATGTACATGTGCGGGAAATTCCGGATGAACCTTCACGTTGCATGACAACAAACACTCCCCTTTATTTCATTCACGCAACAAGCACACATTCTCCTTTCTCTGCCTACCACAAACACTCCCCTTAGCAAGCTTCAAAAACTTATTTTCCTTATTTTCTTTCTTAATTTCTAGAAACTCATTTCCTTTATATATATATATATATATATTATTTGGTTTATAACATTAAAAGAGAGAGTTTGAGCTTCTATTACAAGAGGTTAGAATTGTGACTTTTTAATTTTTTTAAACATGTTATTTATTTTAAAAGTATTAGAATTAAATGTTGTTAGAAATTTCTTTTTTTAAAATTAGTAGTTATAATATATATATATATATATATATATATATATATATATATATATATATGTTGTAAAACATATGATGTATAGGTAGAAATGAGATAATATTAGTAAAAATAAATATGTAAAATTAACATAGAAATGAGGTAGTATTGGTAGATAAATTTTTTAGGTATTCAAACAGATTAATTTTTTAAGACAATATATATTAACTTTATTTTTTAAACATATTATTTATTAAATTTGTTTATATGATTTTTAAAATAATATTTCCTATCATGTGTGCAATAAATAATAGATGCTGCATAATAAAATAATTTAAATTTTACATTATAAATATGAAAATGTTTCTAAAAATTAATTTTTACTAATATAGCTATATAATTACTAATTATGGTAGAGATTTCTTTTGATTTTAAAATGTATATATCTAATTTCAAAAATTAATCAAAGTGTTGGGAGGGAAAAACTTTTCGAAACAGTAATAGGCACCATTGACAAGGGCAACAACAAACCATGTTAAAAGGACAAGGCACATGGGGGAATGGGGGAGAAAGCAATAGGATCATTAAGTACAATATTAAAAAAAGTAGTTTTTTAACCAAAAAAATAGCTTCTCCTACTCTTGATAATGGCCAAATTGAATACATGATAGAGACTTCCACAAACTTTGTTAGTGCCTACTTTGATGGCTGCAATTTTTTAATAATAATAATAATAATAATAATAATAATAATAATAATAATAATAATGTAGTATGTTAATTTTTGTTGAAATTTTAGTATATGTTTTAATAACTCATTATTCTTATATCATATTAATTTTTGTAGGATTTTGTTTGTGATTGTTGGAGAAAAGTTCAAACATAATTTTTACTTTGATTATTTAATAAAATAAAATGACATTATAAAATAAAATAAATTACTTAATAATAATGATAATAATTTATTTATTATGAATATTTAGATAAATAGATTAGAAAATAAAGTAAAATTAATTAATAATGATTAGGGGTTATAGTAGTAATAAATAATTGATTATTTATTATGAATATATAGATAAATATTAAAATAAAATTAATTAATAATGATTAGTAGGTGGTGGTAGTAGTAAATATTTAATTTTAAAAAATATAAATAGTAGTAGTAAATATTTAATTTGTACTATAATTATTTAATTTGTCATGTGCGCTATCTAGACTCTGTCCATAAATGCATATTTCAGTCATATGTATTTCAGTATAGAGACTTACCAATCAGAGTTTAAATATAGACATATAAATATGAAAAAACTACTTTTATATGATAATAAAAATGTCTAATATGAAAGTTTAATTAAATTGATCAATTGTTACGATTTCATGTTTGACACGTAAATTGAGGCAATATATCAGGTTTGAAATATAGAATTTTTGTTCAGTGATGAAAATATAATTTAAGCATATCAAAATATATAAAATATTATTTTGAGATTATAGGTAGAGTTAGAAGGTAAGATTTTAAGGTTAAGAACTCGAATTGTGGAAATACAGTACTTAGTGCAGATTTACAGTCTGATTTTTCTGATCAAGAGTTAGAGAGCTTAGTTCACGATCGTAGTTGTGCCGATGTGATCGTAATGGAATTTAAAAATTTTTCAAACTGATAAATTAGAAATCAGAAGATGTGAAATTTTTTACGGACCTAATTAAGAAAAATCACAACACTGTAAAAATACGATTTTTGCACCGAAAGTCGTTTGATGAAATTAAAAAAATCATTTCAAAGAGAAAATTATTTTATAAATTTTGGTATATTCAATTTAATGGAATTAAGTTATTTAGAAGTTGAATTTTGAAGACTTAAATTAATTCATGAATTAATTTCAAGGAAATATTATGATTGGTTGAAATTAATATTAAACTTTGATTGAGCCATTTGTCAACTTAAAAAAATTACTTAAATTTTAATTGACCAATTTGGATAAAGTTTAATCAAGATTAATTAGCCGCTAATTGAGGTATATAAAGTTAAAATTGGATTTATATCTCATTTTCAATTGAAAAAAAAAAATCTTCTTTTTCCACTTTCCCTTCCATGGCCGAACTCTACCTTCCTCTTTTTTCTTAATTTCTTTCATTTTCCTCCCATAATTACCATCATCTAATATTAAAGAGCAAAAAAAATTAGATTGAGGTGAAGAAAAATTGGTATAAATTTTGAAAAGCTTGATAAAATTCTTTAGCTTGTAGGGAGGTGAAAATTTTCTCTATTTTTTTAATTTTCTTCATGGCATGATGTTGTTGAGTTTGCTTTTCTTGATGATTTTTCTAGAAATTTGAGAAAAATTGGTGGGATTTGAAAGAACCATAAAATTAGGGTTTAGTGGAGAAAATTAGATCAAAATGAAAAATGAGTAGAATGAGATTTGAGGATGATGAATTTGATGAAAAATTGATGAGAATAATTTTTAAGAATTTTTAGGGAATTATTGAGAATTTTCCATAATTATAGCCAAATTTTTGAAAATTTATTTTGAAGGATTTGTGCTTTAAAATGATGATAATTGAGCTATATGGAGTGTTTGTAAGTGAAAATTAAATTTTGAAATGAGAAAATTTTAATATAAATTTTAGTGAATTTTTGGATTTTTGGCATAATTATTGAAAATTTATTGGGAATTATTGAATATAATTTTGTTGAAATATAGTGATGAGAAATAGAAGATAATGGGTTAAAGTAATTATAGGAATTTAGTTGAAATTTTTAGACCATTTATTGAATTAATAGGAATTTTTGAGTTGAAAATAGATTTTGGAAAAAAAAAAGAAAATAAAAATATGAAGGAAAAATTAGAAGAGAATAGAAAATTTTAATTAATTTATAAATTTTGCATTAGTAATGTATAGCGTGAAATAAAACCGGTAGAAAAATACCCGTGCACGGGAGAGCTGAGAAAATTAAATAAATAGTTTAATTTTCATCTAAATTTAGTAATTTATATCAGTTTGGTAACCAATTAAGAATTTAATGGTTATTTAGGTGCACCGTCAAAACAGATACTCGGAGTAAGAAGAGGAAATTAACCGGCAGTATATGGTAAGTTACCATAAAAGTTTGTACATTAACTTATAAAATTGGCCAACTGAGATTTAAATTGATTTTTATATATTTTTTCCATGAAATAAATTTACATTTTAGCAAATAATTATATATAACATTTATGAAAATATTAAATGTTTGGAAAGTTATTGAAAATATATTTTATGATAAAAATAAAATGTTTGGTAAAGAAATTGTACTAGTATGAAATAAATACTTTGATATGAAATTTTAATGAAATAAATTTATTTTTCTCTTTTGGTGAATTTTTATACTATTAAATAATTGTATGAGAAATTGATAATTATTATATCTATAAAATTTTTGGTAAGATAAATGTTTTAATTGTAACACTCTTATAAAATTTTTTTATACGTACGTTACATGGGTAAATACAATTATAGTCGATATATGCTAATTTTTTTTAATTTAAGGACCATAATATTGCCAACACTTAATTAATTTTTTTATTTTTTCAAAAATTTCGGCACCATATCGGTTATAAACTAACTAACCCACCTGCAAGGCAAACAATGCACAACCCATTTTTGGGCACAACAACACACATATAATACAAAATAATTTACATTCATCCACAAATCATTTTTTCATTCTTCACATACATAATAATTTACAAATATCATTTATCATAATATGTACAAGTTTTATTCTTACAACTTCATATCTATGCATACATATACAGGTTATTATTAGTAATATCTTATTACTATTTTGTTTTTTCGTATGCTCCCAAAATTTGCATACTTACTCCTGTTTTTTCCGCTATCTCCTGCACGCAGTCAAATAATTCTGTGCTGAGCATTAATATACTTAGTGGTAATTACTAATCTAAAACTTTTCACTAATTATATTTTCATACAATTATATTTTTAATATACTATTCAATTTTTTTCTCATTAATATTTAATTCATTTTATCAATACTTTATTTTTAATTACTCTTAATTCACTATTTAATATCTTAATTAATTTTATCAATTTTTTTCTCAATAATTTTTTTCTTTTTAATCCTTCTTTTTTTTCGTCTTTTCAATTTTTTTATTTAATTTGTTGCAAATTTCACTTAAATTCATAAATTTTTATTTATTTACAATTATTCCAATAACTATATATTATTTACACTTTTGCCACTAAAATTATTATTTATTTATTTATTTATTTATTTATTTGATTATTTATTTTTACTACACAATTTAATATCTATCTTTTACTTATTTTTTATTTTTCAACTTTATTATTTTTTTTGGTCACATTTATCACATTTATCATTATTATGATTATACCATTTTTTTTATCATAAATTTTTTTCATTTATTTTGTATTTCTTACTTTTATTATTTTTCTTATATTTTTCACTCATTTCATGTTTATCATATTTTTCATTTTAATCACTTTTCTCATATTTTATTCATAATTGTCACTTTAATCGTTTTATTCATATTTGTTACTTTTATCATATTTTTTACTTAATTCATTTGTACTCCTTTTATTCACATTTGCCTTTAGTTTTAATTCGATAAAAAATCTTCAGACCGAATACATGAGACGTGGACCCCAAGAGTCCACTACATTGAAGAATAATCCCAAATAATCACCCGAGCACTACACAGTACACTAAATTACTGATTTACAATCACTGAAATAGACCATCGTTGGCCTACATAAACGAGTCGCCAAGACCTGCACCGTAGTAATAGTGTCCTTATGACTAGCCAATTATATCATGGACTAGATTTAACCATTAGAAAAATAACTAAAGACATTATTTTATTTATTTCAATTCAATTTCTATTAAAATCATAAATTCCATTATTTTTACATTATTATTTAATAATTTATTCTTTCATAACAATTTTATCTGTACCAAAATTTTTCACATTTTTTTTCTAATATATCAATTAAGTTATAAATTCACTAAATACATTTTATTAATTACTTTTCATTTCATACACAATATCATCAATAAATAGAAAAATATTCAATATTTAATTTAAATTTTTTTAATAAATTTCTACACAGCTAAAATCATATTTTCTTGCATTTCATGACTAAATTTTCATTTAATTAGCAAAAAAATATTAATTTATCCTCTTCCATTTTTCGGCCTATATTTAATTTTCATCATTAAAATTTTTCTTTCACTTTCTAATTATTCATTTTACTAATTAATACATTTATTATTCCATATATATCATAATATTACACTAAAATATATTTATTCCTTAATATCCATTTTTTACATAATAAGGTCATATTTTACAATTTCTACTAATTAATTTTTTTAAATTGAAATTAATCATTCTAATTCACTTTTCATAATCCATTAATCATGTTTTAAGCATTAATTAACAATTACATGCAAAACACACAATTTTGTAAATTTCTATAATCCTAAATCATACATAATTAATGACAATAATTAGATTATGGAATCACTAACCTTAATTGTTTATTTAGGCCTTCCTAATCTTCCTTTTCCTTTTCCTTTTCTTTGGAAGCACCTTCACCTTCCTTTGAACCTACTATGGACAAAAGTTTTCCTTCATTAATCCACCATTATTTTAGTTCCTTAGCTCAAATAAACTCCATATTTATTATCTACATATCTTAAACTACCTATTTGAACCATTAAATTAATTTTAAACCATAAATTTTGCTTACCTCAAATTTGAATCCTAACTTTCTCCTTTGATTTCCTTCCACTTTAGCCTCCTAAATGAAGATTAAAAACTTATATTAGCTATTAGAGAGACTGAAATTATTTTTGGGTGGTTGATTTTGGTGTGAGAATTGAAGAAAAATGAAGAAATTTTGAAAAAAAGCAAGGAAGGAATGGCTTGGCTAAGCAAGGGAGGAGAGGAAGGAGATGAAGCAGAATTATCTAGAGAAATCTGATAATTTGGGTATATTTTATAGTGGTCTTAAATGGGTAGACTTGAGCCAAACAAAATCCAACCCATTTAGGCCCAATTATACATTATAAATTATTTCTCTCACTTTTCAAGCTCAATTTCATCCAAATTTGATTCTATAATTCATAAAATATTTTTATATGTTTAAAAAAAAAATTTCAACTCAATCAGAGTTCATTTTCTATATAGCTCACTTAAATCGGACTGATAATTCAATTTTCGGTAATTTTCAGTGTTACCGTAAAATTCCTTTTTCACTTTCAAATAATCCTAAATATTATTTAGAGTCTATATATATCTTAAAATAAATTTTTAGATATTTTTTGCTATTTTTTATAGCCCGGTCAAAGTATGGTCAACCAACTATTTAATTAAACCGAATCCCTTTTTTCTTAATTTTGACTTTTGAAGATATATTTGATCTTATTTTCACTCCAAATTTTACCCTCAAACTAGTCATAACCTATATTTTCCGATGATTAAATAAAATATTTTTCACCCACGGATGTATTTTTGACCCCCGATATACTAATCAATCTTGGAAACTACAGTTTACGACTAAGTCAGTGTTTGGGCCATTACAATTCTCCCCTACTAATAAAAATTTTGTCATTGAAAATTTACCTGTATTGAACAGTTGTGGATATTGTTGTCTCATTACAGCTTCTGGTTCCCACGTGGCTTCTTCCACATTGTGGTGACTCCATAACACCTTCACTTGTGGGATTTGCTTGTTCCTGAGCTGTTTAACCTCTTTTGCTAGGATCTTTAATGGTTTCTCTTCTTAGCTTGGGTCTGACCTATACCTGCTTAGCATTGACACGTGGAACACATCATAAATCTTTTCTAACTCTTGAGGCAGCTTCAATCGATAGGTTATGGGTCCCACTCGCTGTATAATCTCATAAGGGTCTAAAAATCTCGGACTTAGCTTGCCCTTCTTGCCAAATCTCATAACTTTCTTCCAGGGTGATACTTTCAGAAACATTTGATCTCCGACCTGGAATTCTATATATTTTTTTCTTAAATCTGCATATGATTTCTGTTGGTTTATGGCTTCTTTCAACCTATCCTTGATCACCCGTACCTTTTCTTCGATTTTTTGAACCAAATCGATCCCCATTAGCTTCTTTTCACTCAATTCTGTCCAACATAAAGGAGTTTTATATTTTCTCCCATACAGCTTCATATGGTGCCATTTTTATGCTGGACTGATAGCTGTTGTTGTAAGCAAACTCTGCTAATGGCAAATACTTTTCCCAACTACTTTTAAACTCGAGGACGCGACATCGCAACATATCCTCAAGTATTTGAATTACACGCTTCGACTGCCCATCAGTCTGAGGCTGAAAAGCTGTACTGAAATGACGTCTTGTCCCCAATGCTTCATGCAACTTTTTCCAGAACTGTGAAGTAAATCTGGGATCCCTGTCTGAAATAATGGAGGATGGTACTCCATGGAGTCTCACTATCTCATTGATGTAGATTTCTGCCAACTTGGTCAGTGGATAGTCCCTCCGTACTGGTATGAAATGGGTTGATTTCATGAGTCTATCAATGACTACCCAGATAGCATCATGCTTCTTTCCCGTCAGAGGCAATCCTGTCACAAAATCTATGGTCACTCGATCCCATTTCCACTCTGGTATCGCAATAGGCTGAAGTAAACCCGATGGAACTTAATGTTCAGCTTTCACCTATTGGCATATTAAACATTTACTCACAAATTCTGTCACATCACGTTTCATTCCTGACCACCAATAGTGTACTTTCAAATCCTGATACATCTTGTTATCACCAGGATGCATCGCATAGCTGCTATGATGAGCTTCTGTGAGAATGTTCTTTCTCAATTCATCTTGATCCGGTACACATAACCTCTGGTTGAAATAAAGACTTCCATCTTCACCCAAAGAATAACCACCTTCATTGCCCTTTTTTACTCTGTTCACTATGGAAATCAAACGATCGTCTAGCTTTTGTGCCGCTTTCACTTGCTAGAAAAAATCTATTTTTACTTGCATTTCTGCTATTATCGCTCCATCTTGTGCCATATCCAATCTGACATTCATCACTCAAAGAGTTGCTATAAATTTTCTACTAAGTGCATCAGCTAATACATTCGCCTTACCTGGATGATAATCGATTGGGCAATTATAGTCTTTTATCAATTCAAGCCATCACATTTGCCTCAAATTAAGTTCCTTCTATGTGAGAAAATATTTCAGACTTTTATGATTTGTGTAAATGTAACATTTCTCACCATAAAGATAATGTCTCCAGATCTTCAAGGTGAGTACAATTGCTGCAAGCTCAAGATCGTGAGTAGGATAGTTCTTCTCATGAGTCTTGAGTTGTCAAGAAGCATATGCAATCACTTTACCTTCCTGCATCAATACACAGCCTAACCCATTCTTGGAGGCATCATTGTAAATCATAAAATCCTTGCCAGATTCTAGTTGAGTTAACATTGGGGCTTCTGTCAACATATTTTTAAGCTTCTCAAAGCTTCCTTGACATTTGTCCGTCCATTCAAACTTAACATGCTTCTGTAACAGTCGAGTGAGTGGCGCTGCTATGGTGGAAAAACCTTTTACAAATCTCCTATAATACCCAGCCAAACCTAAGAAACTTCTGACTTCTGTAACAGTCTTAGGTATTCTCCATTGTAAGATTGCTTCAATCTTCTTTGGATCCACCTTTATCCCTTCAGCTGAAATTACATGACCCAAGAATGATACTTCATTCAACCAGAAGTCACATTTACTGAATTTTGCATACAGTTGCTTCTCTCTCAATATCTGGAAGACAGATTGTAGGTACTTGTCATGTTCTTCTAGTGTCTTCGAATACACTAGAATATCATCAATAAATACCACTACGAAATGGTCCAGATAAAGATGAAAGATCCTATTCATTATATCCATAAAAGCTGCTGGGGCATTTGTAAGTCCGAATGACATGACTAAAAACTCATAGTGGCCATATCTTGTGCGAAAGGCAGTCTTGGGCACATCTGCTTCTTTTACTTTCAACTGATGGTAGCCCGATCGTAGGTCAATCTTTGAAAATAAACTTGCTCCCTTCAATTGATCAAATAAGTCTTCAATACATGGAAGGGCATACTTATTCTTGATTGTCACTTTATTCAGTTGTCTGTAGTCAATGCATAATCTAAGAGATCCATCCTTTTTCTTTACAAAGAGTACCGGTGCCCCCCATGGTGAAATACTGGGTCTGATAAAGCCTTTATTGAGCAATTCATGCTGCTGAATCTTCAACTCCTTAAGTTCTGTAGGTGCCATCCTGTAGGGTGCAATCGAAATAGGTGTTGTGCCTGAAGCTACATCAATAGTGAATTCAACTTCCCTGTCAGGTGGCGAGCCTGGTAATTCATTAGGAAAGACATCTGGATAATCTCTCACTGTCGGCACATCTGAAACCTTAAGATATTCCTTTTTAGTTTCCATTGCATAACACAAGTAAACAATGCACCCCTTTCTTATAAGTCTCCTGACAGCTGTAGCTAAAATTACATATGACAGAAAGTCTGTTCTTTCACCCACAATAGTAATTTTCCGATCATCAGAGAGTTTAAATGTCACCCTCTTTCGTTTACAATCTACCGTCGCTTTATGGGTGGGCAACCAATCCATCCTCAATATCACATCAAACTTGCGGAATAAGAGTTCAATTAGGTTAGCTAGAAAATCATAACCTTGTACACTAATGGGACAATTCCTATACACCCTGTTCACCACAACACTATTCTCTAAAGGATTGCTCACTAGGATGTCCTAGTCTAATTGTGAATCTTTTAACCCTTTCCCTCGTGCAACATCAATATTTATGTAGGAATGTGTGGAACTAGGATCAATAAGTGCATAAACAGAAGCAGTCATAAGCATAAATTTACCTACTATCACATCAGGAGCATCTTCTTCTTCTCTGGCTTTCACTGCATAAGTACGACCTGTATCTCATCCCTGACCCTAGGATTGCTGTGCAGAAGGTCTAGATGCTAATGGGTTAAGGGCTGCTCCCCTACTTCGGCCTCTGGATGGTAAAGATCCAATACCAGATGCTGGTGACATAGCCGTATAAGCTTGAGCCACTGGACAATTCCTGACCTGACAATCTTTTGAACCGCACTTGAAACATGCGCCCGTCAAATATCTGCACTCTCTTGGGTGAGCTCTACCACAATGGCCACAGGTCAGAACTGTACCTGCCCCTCTGCCTCTAGGTGTACTGTCTACAGAAGTGACTCAGGCATTGCCACGAACTGTATTTCCTTGCCCACGCCCTAGTGCAACTGATGTACGACTCTGTGATGGAGTTGGTCCCCTAGGCTTCTTACTCTAAAAACCTGAACCACTGAACTGTCCCAACTTCCTCTTCTGCTGAAACCGAGTTTGTCTGTTAGCCTCATCTGACTGAATACTTTCCACTTTAACAGCCGCTTCTACTAAGGCACGCAGATTTGGATGCTGTTGTACACCCACTATCTGTCTGATCTTATTATGGAGACTCCTCTCAAATCTCTGACATAACTTCTCTTCTGTTAGTTGATAATCATCAAGGTAGGCACTGAGGTGCTCAAACTCGCGCTCATACTCTGCTACTGTCTTGTTTCTCTATCTGAGTCTCCAGAAGGCATCTTGCATCTCTGCTTTATACTCTGACCCTATATATTTCTTTTCAAATTGGGCCAAGAAGAAATCCCAATTCAACTGTTCACCTGGGATATGCTTGCATACTGAATACCACCAAATGAATGCAGGACCCTGAAGTAATGCCACAATACCTTCAAATTTCTCTTCAAGCGGGCTGGGAGTAATTTCAAATAACTTTTTTTATCTTGAACAACCATTCCTCAACTTGTACAGGGGTCAATGGATCACACCTATAGAAATCTTCAGCTCCTAATCTCTTCAACTGCTCCAAAATCGACTTCTTTTTAGGTGGAGCTGGAGGCTGTACCTAGGCCGCTAGCTGTGGCTGTTGAGCTTGTTCAGCTTGCATTCTATGTTGAATATAATCAGCCATAAGATGGAGAAACTATGGCTGTGGTGGTGGAGGTGGTGCAACCGGTGGAGTGACATTCTGTTGCAAGGTTTCAGCTTGCCTAGCACTAACCGACGCTTCACTCTCACCGTCCCCATCACATTGACCTTGTTGGGATGCCATCATTCACTATAAAACAAGAAAGGAGCAAGCATACGTTAGACTTGTTACACATTTCATCCATCCATTGGCATGTATATACATATAATCCATTCACTTAATTTCAATTCCGATCTTAGAACCGTCTAAACCATGCTCTGATACCACTAAAACTATAACACCTTTATAACACTTATTCTATACGTACGTTATATGGGTAAATACAATTATAGCCGATATATGCTAAATTTTTTTTCTTAATTTAAGGACCATAATATTACCAACATTTAATTAATCATTTTTATTTTTTCAAAATTTTCGACAGCATATCGGCTATAAACTAACTAAATCACTTGCAAGGCAAACAATCCACAACCCATTTTTGGGCACAACAACACACATATAATACAAAACATTTTACTTTCATCCACAAATCATTCATTCATTCTTCACACATATAATAATTTACAAATACCATTTATCATAATATGTACAAGCTTCATTCTTACAACTTTATATCTATGCATACATATACATGTCATTATTAGTAATATCCTATTACTATTTTATTTTTTTGTCTGCTCCCAAAATTTGCATACTTGCTTCTGCTTTTCCCGCTACCTCCTGCACGTAGTCAAATAACTCCGTGCTGAGCATTAATATGCTCAGTGGTGATTACTAATTTAAAAATTTCCTATTTTTAATATACTATTCAATTTTTTTCTCATTAATATATAATTCATTTTATCAATACTTTATTTTTAATTACTCTTAATTCACTATTTAATATCTTAATTAATTTTATCAAATTTTTTTCTCAATAATTTTTTTTCTTTTTAATCCTTCTTTTCTTTATTCTTTTCATTTTTTTATTTAATTCACTTAAATTCATACATTTCCATTTATTTACAATTATGTCATTAACTATATATTATTTACACTTTTCCACTAACATTATTATTCTTCATTTATTTATTTATTTATTTGATTATTTATTTTTACTACACAATTTAATATCTATCTTCCACTTATTTTTCATTTTTCAACTTTATTATTATTTTTTGTCACATTTATCATTATTATGATTATACCATTTTTTTATCATTTATTTTGTATTTCTCACTTTTATTATTTTTCTTATATTTTTCACTCATTTCATGTTTATCATATTTTTCATTTTAATCACTTTTTCCATATTTTATTCATAATTGTCACTTTAATCGTTTCATTCACATTTGTTATATTTATCATATTTTTCACTTACATATTTTCTTATCATATTTTTCACTTACATATTTTCTTATCATATTTTTCACTTAAATCATTTGTACTCATTTTATTCACATTTGCCTCTAGTTTCAATTCGATAGAAAATCTTCGGACCGGATACATAGGACGTGACTCCAAGAGTCCACTATATTGAAAAGTAATCCCGAAAGATCACCCGAGCACTACACTGTACACTGAATCACCGAGTTACAATCACTGAAGTAGACCATCATTGACCTACATAAGCTAGTCGCCATGACCTGCACCGAGGTAATAGTGTCCCTATGGCTAGCCAATTATATCCTGAGTTAGATTTAACTATCAGAAAAATAACTAAGGACATTATTTTATTTATTCAATTCAATTTCTATTAAAATCATAAATTTCATTATTTTTACATTATTACTTAATAATTTATTCTTTCATAACAATTTTATCTCTACCAAAATTTTTCACATTTTTTTTTCTAATATATCAATTAAGTTATAAACTCACAATCCTAACTTTCTCCTTTAATTTCCTTCCACTTCAGCCTCCCAAATGAAGATTAAAAACTTATATTATCTATTAGAGAGGCTGAATTTATTTTTGGGTGGTTGATTTTGGTGTGAGAATTGAAGAAAAATGAAGAAATTTTGAAGAAAAGCAAGGAAGGAATGGCTCGGCTAAGCAAGGGAGGAGAGGAAGGAGATGAAGCATAATTATCTAGAGAAATCTGATAATTTGGGTCTATTTTATAGTGGTCTTAAATGAGTGGGCTTGGGCCAAACAAAGCCCAACCCATTTAGGCCCAATTATACACTCTAAATTATTTCTCTCACTTTCCAAGCTCAGTTTTACCCAAATTTGATTCTATAATTCATAAAATATTTTTATATATCTACACAAAAATTTTCAACTCAATCGGAGTTCATTTTCTATCTAGTTCACTTAAATCGGACTGATAATTCAATTTTCGGTGTTACCGTAAAATTCATTTTTCACTGTCAAATAATCCTAAATATTATTTAGAGTCTATCTATGTCTTAAAATAAATTTTTAGATATCGTTTGCTATTTTTCATAGCTCAGTCAAAGTATGGTCAGCAAACTATTTAATTAAACTGAGTCCCTTTTTTTCTTAATTTTGACTTTTGAAGATATATTTGACCTCATTTTTATTCCAAATTTTATCCTCAAACTAGTCATAACCTATATTTTCTGATGATCAAATAAAATATTTTTCACCCACGGGTGTATTTTTGACCCTCGTTATACTGATCAATCTCGGAAACTACAGTTTACGACTAACTCAGTGTTTAGGCCATTACATTAATATTTTATGTATATTGATAAACTCATATATTAGCCTATACAGTAAGCTAGAGAATTGTTGACATGTCAATAGAGTAGAAAACTCTATGACTTGTGATTATCTTAATCATGAGAAGTATTGTATAACTCATGTGGTTATTTTGGACCATACATATTATTTAATTATCAATCTTGTAGTTATTTTAGATCGAGACTGATCTTGTGGTTATCTTGGATCAGATGATATTATTTTGGGGTTATATAATTATCTTTAACTATGATTCTGTGGTTATCTTAGATTCTAAAATTTTTGTCGTTTGACGGCACTCCTTGTTTCTCTAGGAGTAGGTTTATGGTCTCTTGATATATGAGTTGGATAAAGTTTTTATTTTAATAAATGATTAAAATTTTTATTGCATTTATTATTTACTTGTAGTATTAATACCAATGGTTTTGGTTTTATAAGATTTTTTTTAATGATTTATATCTACTTTTATGTATAAGTAAATAATTTATTAATAGTTTTGATACATGAATTTTTTTTTTTAGAATTTTGTTGATTTTAAAGTATATATTTTCATTCAAAATAACTTTTATTATAAGTTTTTGCACAACTGAGTTTTATACTCAGCGCGAGAGTTTATTTTATCTTGCGTAGGTTTTAGCAGAGTTAAGCAGCGATATATGTGTTCATAAAAGTCGTCGCTGGTATCAGTGGATCTCACTTATAGAGCCGAGTAGCAATGACAGTCACCCTGTAAGAGTGAATTTTTTGCTATATATGTATTTTATATATTTCACTTGATGTATTTTAATATATATATATATATATATATAAGTTATCTGCATGAATATGTAAATTAAGATTATAGTATAAGAATAGTGAGAAATCGAGAATTTATCTTATTTTGCTAATGTAATATATTATTTTTTTAAGTTCTATTCATGCCTATATATAGATAAGCGTTAATAATGTATTATTTCAAATAAATATTATATAGCATTTCTTATCTAACCGTGTACGGGTGGATAAGAGGTGTTACAATTTTATTGGTATTAGAGTCAGGTTTAGGCAATTCTAGAACAGAAAATGGGTAGAAATAGAAAAATATTTATACATGCATATGCATTGGATTTTGAAAAGTGTTTTAAAAATAATAATAATAAACTGTTGTTCCTTCCTAATATGGGCCACTATTCCATTTTATAGGGTGGTAGATTGCATTTATGGAGAGTAAGAGAAAAGACTCTCGAGGTGTATGAGCCATTACAGCATGATAGAGAGGAGACCATTGAATCATATATACCACTGAGCATAGATGTCACCAATCCTTCTGGGTAGCAAAGAACAGTTGAGGGCAGTACATCTATTGATGGATATGATAGATCTTATCCATCAGATAGACAAGATAGGAGAGACAGATATGCTCCAGTTTTGAGTTCAACTAGGGAGGAGTTGCTTAAGGATATGGTTGAGATTTTGTGGAGATTAGTCAAGCTTGTTGTTACAAATTTGTGGTTCGACAAGATTTGTAAGGTGGGAGCCACTGATTTTTATAGCCGTAAAGAGGATGATGCCAAGGCAACAAAGCATTGACTCGAGAGAACTAAGCGGGTCTTTGAGGATATGGATTGCACACTAAGGCAAAAATATAGATATGCAGTGTCTCTGTTATAGGATGGGACACATGATTGGTGGAAAATAGTGAAGAAGAGGCCTTAGACTCCAGTTCCTCCTACTTGGGATTTTTTCTTGAAGCAGTTCATAGAGAAATAAATTCCTATATAGTATGTGGACAAGAAGAAGCAGAAATTTTTAGATATAAGACAAAATAATTTGACAGTAAGTATGAAAATGAGTATAGTCGGTTGAGTAAGTATGCTAAAGAGATTATTAAAGATGAAATTGATAAGTATCGACAGTTTGAGAGAGGGTTGAGTGTCATATCCATAAATTTAGGCTCCAAGTCGCACGTGTTATTAAACGGATGTGTTGGATCAACCAGAGTCTAAATTCAAATTTTGATTGGAAAAAAATTTTAAATAGTAGAAAATAATTATTCAAAATACTTAATAAAGTGTTTAAAATATTTAAAAATGCTAGTTTATGGTAAATGATTAAAATATAAAATTTAGAAAGTTTTGGGGTCAATTCGTAATTTACCAAAAATTGGAGGATTAATTGGGATAATTACTAATTAAATACATGAATTGTATATCAAATGCATGAGTGGGCCGACCACACTAAGTGACAAATATTAAGAGCTCATTAACATCTAAATATCTAGATATTTAAGCTTAGGTGTCTCCATCCTTAATTAGTTTTGTCATTTTCTTCTTAATTACTTCTTCCTTCCTTATGTCTTTCTATCTAGAATTTTCTATTCCCCTAATTTAGCCCACATTTTCCCCTAATCCTCCATAGCCAAGCATAGTTCTAGAAAGAGAAAGTGAGAAAGAAAGTGGGAAAGGCAAGATAAAGCCTTTTCATACATAACAAGGCTAAAGGAAGTTAAGGAGAGCAAGAAGGAAGAAAACTAAGTAAGTCAAAAGGAGAAAGAAATATCCATAAATGTGATTAAGAAAGGAAAATAGCATAACTAAGAAGCTCATCTTTTTCTCTTTCATTTTTTCTAAGGGAAGTTGTTGTTTTGAGTTTTTATAGAACTCATATAGGAGGAGAAAGAAAGTTTAAGGTTTTATAAAAGAGTTGTGACGAAGTAATATTTTGATCATGATCTTATGATGTTGTAGGACTTTCAAGGGACAGGGAACAAGCTCAAGCTAGCAAAGAAAAAGCTACCTAGAGAAGTGAAAGAGAAAAAGTTTGAGGTAAATGCATAATTTAAGGTAATAACCTATATTTTATCATAAAGCTGCATGATTTAAGTGTTTTTCATGTAAATGATTGCTAATTAGAAGTATTTTGTGATATAATCTTAGTGTTGAACCTTAAGGGGTATTTCCATTATTTTGATGATAACAAATAAAATAGCAATAATGTATTTAACAATCTTTGTGTTCTAAATGTGTTAAACAGGATATACCTTGATTAGAATATGATGCAAGATTAAAAGATAACTTGTAATACCACATCTTATACATTTGAGTTCAACCTATCCTTGTATCATATAATCACACATAACATACTGGAAAGGCAAAATACCCTGTTAACAATAATAGTAAATTTTTTTTTATATCCTGTAATATCATTCAATGACTTACAAGTCTCATATCCTGTAATATCATTCAATGACTTTGCAAGTCTTACTGAGATTTTCACCACAATATAATATATCATATATATTAAAACTTAAATTTTACATCTGAAGGATTACGGGTTGGTTCCATTTATACATTCTTAAAACCTATTCCAAAATGACTATACATATTCAAACACGTAAATACAAAATACAGATGGCATATATCATGCTTGTGTGGAATGCAAGGAGAAAGAGTGATGAGGCTCGGCCAGTGACTTGTGCTCCATGTCTTCTATACACTACTCAAAATGAGCTATCACTTTTCTTTACCTGAAAAATGATGCAAATTGATGAGTTGCGGCTCAGTGAGAATAATCATCCAATGAGCTCTAAAGTACCAAACAACTCATAGTAATAAATCACAGATCCAATACATACCATGTATTCCATTCCATTCATCAGTATCATATAAGTATCAATAAAGTTGAAACATATAATCATTACTCCTTACGTATGCAAATGCTTTGCTTATTTCATTTTGTTATGACTAAGTTAAACAGACATTGCCCCGGTTTTCATGTGAACATTTGCCATGTGAACATTTGCATTTGCTAGCTAGCGCGATTATTTGTTTTATTTGCACATTTGTTGGGCCATAGACATCTTCTTTTGCTTTACAATATCGATTAACTAATCACAATGCCTTTTAAGTCCATATGCATATGCACTTGTACTTAAGCATTTATCAACCATTGTATCTTATCACATATAACATACATATACCGCATATATGCCTCATATGTCACGCATATACCTTGTATATACTATACATATACATTATATATATCACATATGTCAAACATATACCTCAAATATATCACAAGTATAGCATTTATATGTACCAAAAACATCACAAATTATTCATCATCATATTATCAAGGACCAATCATGACAATCATATGAATCACATAGCAAGCAACATACATTTGCACTAAAGAATTCAATCGATAATTAGACTCACCTTTCTCCTTTGATTCCGACCCCTAACTTATTGTCTATCCGCTCCTTGTGGGTCTCCAATATGTTGTGAGCCTAATATAAAAATATAATTGATTAACTCATGATTAGGGAGACTTAATGTGGCTTAAACAAATTAATATGCATTGCTCGTATCAATAGCTAAGATTTTTCCTATGAGGCAGTGTGACCTTATAGGACTGTTTAGCCTATAACATTTTCTATACTTGACCGATTAATCTGATTCTTGTTCATAATTAAAAATAACATATAATTATATAACATATTATAATTTCATACCAATTGGATCATTGTACAATTTTTGGTGGAATTTATAAATGTGTTCTATTTTCTGCCCTTTGGCAGTTTCAGGGTACCAACTTTGGTTCATCATAACTTATAATATATAAGTCATATTTCAATGAAACTTTAAATAACAATATATGGGTTAAAAAGGAACATTTTTTATGTTTACAACTTTTATCAAATATGTCTCTAAGGTCTTCAAATTATAAGAAAAATTTCACTAGTCCAGAACAGATTTGGCTTCTGGAGCAGTATGAATTATAAAGGCCATAACTTAGTCTATACATAATATATTAAGCTTAAATTAGTACCAAAATTTATATAAGACATATAAATACAAGTTTTATGTTTTTAAAATTTACATAATGGATCTCTAAGGAGGTAAAATTATCCAAACAAGTTACTGGATCTACCCAGGGTACTAAGCAGACAGTTCAAACCATGGAACAGTCATGGTTCCATTCACCATAACTCAAAATCCACAAGACGTATGATCCCTAAATTTGGTATAAAGATACATAACACATATATCTACAACTTTTATGTTTTGAGATACTTCAAATAATGATTTTAACATATTCAAAACCAAAGAACATAGTAGCTAACTTAGCTAGGGTTCACACCCTAACTAGTTTCAGTAAAAAGAGCATATCTCTTACTATGCACAAAATATTACAAATATGTTTACATATCCATAAATATAAGACATAAAGAAACAAATTTTGTGTTTTAATATTTTCCATAATCAATTTCTATTGATATGAAAATTGGGGTGCAAGTCAGTGCCTATTAATGAACCTTAGCAACTCAAATCAACCTTATAGCAATAAAAATTGATTACTTACCAAGAAAAAACTTGCAAGGGATCAATTTTCCTCAAAAACTAAGTGAAACAAGGAAGAATTGAAGTCTGGAATGGAGGAAAATGGAGAAGAAAATGGGCTGAAGTGAGGAGGCTCCATATCTTCAATGCGTGTGACCCATTAGGTTCCCGGTTATGTTGGCCACTTAAATTAACAATTAATTTAAGCAAGTCATGAGCGGTATCTAGCAACACATCATGACCCCCAATTGACCTGAAAGTTATTGGTTTGACTACGAACCTTTCCATAGACAATTTCCGTGCAATTATTCCTTTCACCATTCTATACCCCACTTGGTTCAGAGTATGGACATTTGTCAACTCCCACTAAACTGACTACATCACGTTTAGTCCAAGTAATGTTAGTTTTTGTCCCTGAGGCTCATTACTTTATTAGATATGTTATTGAAGACTATTTTTATGACATTTCCACTCCGACTATAGATTCTCGAGTAATGACCATGACAAGAGGCCATGGGTATACACTCCTTCTATCAGGAGTGGTGAATCCTTTCTTGGTTACCCAATTACATTCGAATACCTCAAGTTGTATCCAATCACCGCTTTATAAGAAACCTCCATGAGGCAACAAGGAATAGTATCAAAATATATAATCAATATTCAAGATATCCTTGAGTACCTCAAGTCTAAGGATACTTCCACCATTGCTATGATGAGACTATCATTGACATTTGAATAGATTATCCATATGATTGTCTCATAGCTGGTCATCCAATGTACTTAGCTACACTTAGCAAGCATCCACATGTTAACTCTAAACATCTCATGTTTATAGATTATGAGATCGACTACTTGATCCAATCAAGAATTGTAACATGTGCTAGTTTATCCAGATTAATAATGTCCCATCTCATCAATCCTACGACTAGGGATAATTTTGATACTAACATAATTACATATGATATGAATCTCAATATCATGATCTCATCATGATTTTCTTCATGTTATGTTATGTATCAAGGACTTCATTAATTGATTTAAGATCACTTATCAATTCATATATCAAATGAACATCAAATTAATGAAAAAACCTTTTATTAATCAAATAAATTTGTACAATAAGTACTAAAGGTGATTACCTTTAGAGCACTCCTCTAACAGAATCACCCCAAGGAACAAATCATTGGTGATCCTACTAAGGGTGTAAGTACTAGATCTCATCCCAAACTTTTAGATTCTAACCTTGCTTTTGTCTCTCAAATTGAGCCTAAGAATATTGATGAGGCTCTTAATGATGAAAGTTGGGTAATTGCTATGCAAAAGGAACTCAACCAATTCAAGAGAAGTAAGGTATGGACCTTAGTTCCTAGACCCACAGACCATCAAATCATTGGAAGTAAATGGCTGTTTAGAAATAAGTTAGATGAATAAGGCTAGGTTAATTGCAAAGGGTTATAATCAAGAAGTTATAGATTATGATGAAACTTATGCTTCAGTAGCTAGATTAGAAGTCATAAGAATACTTTTAGCATTTGCATGCCATATGAATTTTAAACTTTTTCAAATGGATGTCAAAAGTGCTTTCTTAAATGGTTTTGTAGAAGAGGAAGTTTATGTAGAACAACCTCTGGGTTTTGAAAGCAATAATTTGCCTAATCATGTTTTTAAACTTTCCAAAGCCTTGTATGAATTAAAACAAGCTCCAAGGGCTTGGTACAAAAGACTGAGTTCTTTTTTTTTAGAAAATAATTTTTCAAAAAGACATGTTGATACAACCTTATTTATTTAAAAGCATAAGCATGACATTTTAATTGTTCAAATTTATGTTGATGATATCATATTTGGATCTATTAATGAATTGTTTTGCCAAGAATTTGCTAAGTGTATGACTAGGGAATTTGAAATGAGCATGATGGGCGAACTTAAGTTCTTTCTTGGTCTACAAATCAAGCAAAGCAATGAGGGCATATTCATCAACCAATCCAAGTACACCAAAGAGTTAATCAAAAAATTTGGAATGGAAGGATGCAAAAATGCTAAGACTCCTATGAGTACATCAACAAAATTGGACAAAGATGAGAAAGGGAAGAGCATAAATGAAAAGCTCTATAGAGGTATGATCATATCACTTTTATACCTTACTGCATCTAGGCCCGATATAATGTATAGTGTATGCTTATGTGCTAGATTTCAATCTTATCCTAAGGAATCACATTTGAATGTTGTAAAAAGGATTTTAAAATACTTATATGGCACATTGCATCTAGGCTTATGGTATCCTAGAAATTCATCTTTCCATATCATAGGATATTTAGATTCAGATTATGTCGATAGTCTTTTGGATAGAAAGAGTACCTCAGACACTTGTCACTTTATTGGTAAATGCCTAATTTCTTGGTTTAGCAAGAAACAAGTTTCGGTTGCCTTATCTACCACTGAAGCGGAATATGTGGCAACAGGGTGTTGTTACGTATACCCATCAAATGTGACAATACTAGTACCATCAATCTATCTAAGAATCCCATTCAACACTCTAGAAGTAAGCATATTGACATTAGACATTGTTTTCTTAGGGATCATGTTCAATATGGAGATGTTGTGTTAGAATTTATTGATACAAATAATCAATTGGCAGATATTTTTATCAAAACCTCTTAATGAAGAAATATTTTGTTTTGTAAAAAGAGAGTTTGGTATGCTTGATGGATCAACTTCGTCTTAATTATTTTTTATGCCAATTGTATGTTGTGTGAACCTTGAATGTTAATTCCTTCATATGACGCATATTACTTGACTGATTTTATTGTATGAAGTGGTTAACATGATAGAAATATATGTTTTAAGTCATAGAAATTTTTTTAGAAATCTTATAGTCTTGTTTTAGACTTAGTTTTATTTTTTTAAAGATTTTAGGTGGTTCACACCCGTGACATATATTCACAATCGTGAACTTAATAGCAAAACGTTCCAGTAGCTTTCACGTTTTTCTTCACAACGTGCTTCACGGGTAGAAGTAGTGAAAACTAAGTTTCATGCCTATTACTCTATTTGTCACACTCGTGAAAAGCTTTCTTCATGACCATGACATATCTTCACGACCGTGAACAAAGACAGCAAAAATATCCAAAATTGTTCATGCTTTGTTTCACGCCTTGCTTCACGGGTAGAAGTAGTGAAGACTAAGCTTAACGCCCATGAAAATTTTTGTCAGTTTTGTGAAAAGCCTAATTCATGCTCGTGACTGTATAATGTCATAACCGTGACTCAATCATCTTCTTCTTTATGGCTAGAGCGCCCCTTCAACAAACCATGACCATGATGATTCATGCTTGTGACGGGTTATTCATGGCTGTGAAGTTATCGATTATAAAATGAAATTTTCTATCTTTTCTCATTTCCATCTCTACAAATTCTCTCATTTAACACTCTCATTCAATATTTCTCACAAATTTTGGCCTCCTCACCTACTTTCCCTCTATAAAACCCTTTCAAAACTCTTTTTCTTCAAAGAATCACAAGTTTTCTCAAGGGTTTCAACCTTTATTTTGCAAATTTCTTATCCTCTATTGTTTGAAGCTATCAAAATGGAATCTGGTTCTTCTAAAGGCACTAGGAAAAAATCACATGCTCAGAAATGCCACACCGATTACCTACTCAATGTCATTCCGGACCATTGCCATCTGCGATATGCCGTTCTCAAGAAGCGACCTCTATTCTCGTCACGATCCTTCGAGTGGAGTTGTATCAAGATACTTGGTCTTGAAATGAGCATGATTGAACAATTATATGCATGTCACCTCAGAGATTTTATGGACATATATCATCCAACGCTAAGGGAACCAACTTTCGAGTTCCTTAACATGTTGCAGGTCTCACCCACCGAAACCGTCAAATTCCTGCTCTACAAACATCCTAACACTCTCATTGCAGCAGAATTAGGCACTATTTTCAAACTCCATTATGATGGAATCCTCAACGAGAGTGAAGTCAAATTCTTTGCTCTTCTAGCTTAGACACATTTTGGCTCGGAATGTAGTTGGGATGTGAAAAAGACAAAGAGCACCCGCCTTCGGTCTCCTGTGCATAAGTATATACATAGGTTTCTCACCTATAGTATATTTGCTCGAGGAGATAGCAACGGGACAATCAGAAAATAAGAGCTTTTTTTGTTGGAAATGGCACGAAGAGGACTATTCGTAGCCTTGTCACAATGGTTCGCAAATCACCTCCTTTCCATAGCAACGAAGCCATCCGGAGATATTTTGATTGGCGACTATATGATTCACCTTGCCATTGAGCTAGGCTATTTAAAACTTGATGAACACATCTACACTCTCATTCCAGCTCATCCACGAGACTGACTCGATGTTGAGTCCTTTATAAAGATGGGAGTAGTTGTCTATCTAATCCATGAAGGAAATGCCTACTACCGTTTCACCACTCCAGCTAGTGAAATTGATTGGAAGGACAATAACTCTGATGTTTTCAAAGCTGGGCTCCAGTCTGTCTAGCAATGAAAGTGAGCCTGTGATGAGACATCGACACCGACGATAGCTGAGGATGAGAGGTTGGAAAACCTCAAGGAATTTATGAAGTCTCGTATGGACAGCCTTGAGGCGGAGGTAGCACACCTTAGGGTTGATTTTTCAAGCTTGAAGCCTACCTAGAGTCTTAGCTTTCTTGTAATAGCTTTAGTTTTGCTGTTATAGGACTTTATGCATTCTAATTTCAATGTAATCCTTCTCCTTTAATTTTTTAATACAATCATCTTATTGATATTTCATTTATTTTTGCTGATGACAAAAGGGGGGGAACCTAGCATATATATTATCTATACATGAAAATGATTAAGCAATATGCAATGTGTGGTATGAAATTTGTAAACTTTATTTTAATTGATAATATGCATAAGATATATCTCACATCAACCTCACATATACTTTGCAACTTGAACTTATTTGAACTCATTTTAATGCATAAGATATACTTAAAATATATCTCACATATACTTTGAATACACTTGGTTATACATGTGTTAATTGATGAGATATACTTAAGATATACCTTGCATGTACCTTATTAGTTTGCAAATACCTTTGCTATATTTCTTTCAAATCTTGCACTTTATTATTTTATCTTAAAGTACCTTTTGAGGGGAAGAATTTTCAAAAGCACATATTGCTAGATTATTTGTCACCATAAAAAAGGGGGAGATTGTTGAACCTTGAAGGGTATTTCCATCATTTTGATGATAACAAATAAAATGGCAATAATGTATTTAACAATGTTTGTGTTCTAAGTGTCTTAAATAGGATATACCTTGATTAGAACATGATGCAAGATTGAAAGACAACTTTTGAAGATTAAAATCAAAGAAATAGCAAAGTCATACCCGTGACTACTTTTGTCACTCCCGTGAATATAGCTTAGCGCTAACTCTCCAACATTCAAAATTCATGGCCACGAAGAATCAAACCAACCGTGAATGATCAAGCAGTCACACCCGTGAAAGTATTAGTCACGTCTGTGATCAAACACCTTCAATTCTTCTAGAGAGCTTCATGGCCAGAGTCACCACTTGGACCACGACTTGGAAGAATATTCACGCCCGTGAAAGTATTAGTTACACCTATGATCAAACACTTTCAATTCTTCTAGAGAGCTTCATGACTAGAGTCATTACTTAGAATACGGTTTGGAAGAACATTCACGACCGTGACACATATATTGACGCTCGTGAAAAAGGACAGAAAAACATGTCAGATGCAAAATTAAGAGTTGGTTCAACGACCATTTTTGCATTAAATGCACCCAAACGGCTATAATTCACAAAGGGAATATAAATGAAAATCATTTATGAATCCCAACAAGAAGAACAACAATTACTTTACATCTTTAATCTTGTTGTAACTTTGTGCATTAATTATTTTTCTCAACAAACCTCTATTCCTTATGAAAACCTAATTGCTCATAATTTTTGAGCATTGTAGGTTGGTGAGTGTTTTCATTGTAATCAATTACTCAAAAGTGAGTTTGGGTATATTGGGTTAAGAGTGAAACATTTGTAAGGGTTTATTGTGTGAGCCATAAAATACAAGGAATTGGTTTTTGTGCAAGCCATTGAAAAACATAAGAGAATTTCTAGGTTAGGTGTTAGCCATTGAGAGAAACACCATAGTTGGGAGTGAGCTTGAAAAACTCCATTGTAACACTTAGTATGTTAGTGAAACACCCAATTGAGATTGGGGAGAAGAGTAGGGTTTGTTAATACCTTAACCTCTATAAATCTTGTGTGTGATATCTCTTCTTCCTTATTCTATTTAATTTATTCTGCACTTTGAAGTTAAGCAATTTTTAGTTGCTAACCAATTCAACCCCCTTCTTAGTTCATTGTCTGGGCAACACTTAGGAATGCATGTTTGCTAGACTTAAGATTAATTTTTGGATAAAATTGAATGTGGTTAATGTGTATGTTCTTTGCTGGAACTTGTGGAGCAGTGAGTACATAAACTTTTATAACTTAAGTTATGGAATTCAGATTTGTGTGTTCTTTATTTGATTTGAAAGCTAAGACATAGGACTTTAACTTTTATTGAGGTCATCAAATTAACATATTTCTGAATTTTTTCAGAAAAATACATAAATTTCTGACCTAAAATTTGTCCAGAAAATTATGGGCAAAATTATTAGTGACTAGTCAATGTTCATTTGATCATATCATTTTCTACAGAACTCAAAATTTAGTGATTCAAATTGCATATTAAATCTAAGATTCAGGGTAGAATTATTAAGAAGACCCTGTAATTTAATTATTCTTCTAACAGGTTCAAAATAGAGTATTGAATCTGCCAGTAACTGGGAAGAATATGAATTGAGGACTTTGATGTGAAAAATAATATGGACCTTCTTATATTATGCAAATAATATTTTTATTGAGTAATTATGTAATTAACTGAGCCAT
Organism: Triadica sebifera; assembly: GCA_023653625.1. Classification (NCBI taxonomy): domain Eukaryota; kingdom Viridiplantae; phylum Streptophyta; class Magnoliopsida; order Malpighiales; family Euphorbiaceae; genus Triadica; species Triadica sebifera. The sequence goes on along the minus strand of CM042898.1, from coordinate 7,293,137 downwards.
TAAATGCATGAAAAATATGAAGTTAATAATTATGAATTTTAATGACATTAAGTAAATCCTATAACACCTAACTTAAAACTAGACATAGGATAGTATGGCATGCCAAGCAGGGGGGAGTATGATTAATGCCAATAATGATACGATTAATGAAGCCAGTAATGACAATGTTATTAAAGTCGATAATGACATTATTATTAAAGATGACACTTGTATGCCCAAATTGTAATGCTCGGGTGGTTATCCTAGTCAGTAGTTCATAGGTGTTGTAGGCATAAAGAAGCTATTGAAAGTAAAAGGAATCATGATTTGTCATATGGTTAATTATGATGGATTATTTAATGATGATTTGATAAAGTAAAATAAGCATGAGATATAAGAATATAATTTGATGTTTATGTATGCTAGAATGTAATAAGATAAGAATTGTATATAAAAAAATAATATGGTACGCAATACACATGACAATACATGTTGCATGAAAATAATTTATTGCTTTATTTATATGCACTACTAAGCCTAAAGCTTAGTGTGAGAGTTTTCTTCTGCGCAGATTTAAAGAGGTAACTGAAGACAGTGATCCTAATCCAGCAAAATAGCTGATTTTTAGAAACTATGGGTCACAAATTTTTGTATCTTATATTTTATATTTTATAGTTGGATTTACATAATATCTTTTATGGTTTTGTAAAATTAACTTGATGTTTTATAAACATTATCCTATGTCAATAAAATGTACATTATTTTTCTTTATATTATTTGAGGAAAAAAATGAATATGAACTGTTTTCAATAAATAAGTTAAAGAAGAAATAAATCGGTGTAGCACTTTCTTATCCGGGCACATGTTGCTGGGGTGAAGGGGTGTTACATTGAGGACATTTATTAGAGGCAGAGTAGCTGCATCTCAGATTGAGGACTTCACTAGGCTAATGAAAGTTGTTGAGAATGTAGAAGAAGTGGATGTTGAGGAGATGAAGATAACAGCTCAAAGTTGTCGTAAGAGGCCTTTCCATCCACCAGGTACAAGGTTTTCTACGGGTAAGAGGACTACATCTTTTGGAGTAGATTTCAGACTGGGACACGAGGGAAGAGTGTAGTTAGTAGGCGGGGCCAACTGTAGGTAAAATACCTTCATCTATCAGTTTTTCAGCTCCAATAAGGGAAAGATCTATTACATATCCTTTATGCCAGTAGTGTGGCAAACACCACATTGGAGTGTGTTGGCTGTCATCTAGAGCTTGTTACCAGTGTGGAGCAACATACCATTTAAGGAGAGATTATCTATATCGGAGTTAGAGCACAAGGTCTGTTAGAGTGAGATCTGCACCAACTCAGGGATCAGTACCTGCTAGGGGCAGAGGTAGAGGTCAAAAGAGAGGAGGCAATAAAGGATTTGTATAGGCTGGGTCAAAAACCATCAATAGGCTAGAGGGAATCATTAAGACACCAGCTAGGACATATGCCTTGAGAGCTAGGGATGAGCAAGATGCTTCGAACGTTATTGTTGGTACATTCTCTTTATTTGATTCAGTTATTTATGCTTTGATAGATTCAGGGTCAACATATTACTGAGATTTTAGATTTTGATATATTGTTGAAGAACCTTTTAGGCCATAGTGTTAAGGTGAATAAAGTACATCGACAGTTACCCATGTTACGTCAGGGTGAGTTGTATCCGGCTGATTTGATAGAACTTTCATTCCATGAGTACGATGTTATTCTGGGTATGGATTGATTAGCTCGACATGGTAAAGTAGTTGATTGTACAATGAGAAAATTTTTCTTCAGAAAGCTTGGATGTGAGGATAAAGTGGTATAGGGTGTCAGAATAAGGTTACTAGCTAATGTAATCTCTTCCATGAAAGCTCGACGGTTGATTTGGAAAGGAAATGAAGCTTACTTAGCATATATGTTAGATATCAGGAAGGAGAGTCCGAGTCTTTAGAATATCTTCACTGTGTATGAGTTTTCAGGTGTCTTCCTTGAAGATTTTCCTGGATTGCCACCAGATAGAGAGGTGGATTTGCTATTGAGTTATTTCCTAGTACCACACCTATATCCATCACACCATAAAGAATAGCACCAGTAGAACTAAAGGAATTGAAAGTTCAGTTGCAAGAATTACTTAATAAAGGATTCATTAAACCCAGTGTGTCACCTTGGGGGTGCACTGGTGTTATTTATAAAGAAGAAAGATGACACACTATGACTATGTATAGATTACAGATAGCTAAATAAGGTGACGGTGAAGAATATATATCATTTGCCACAGATCGATGACTTATTCGACTAGTAAAAAGGTGTAGGTGTATTTTCCAAAATAGATTTGAGTTATAGATATCATTAGTTAAAGGTCAAGGGTAGTGATGTGCCCAAGAAAACTTTTAGGACTTGATATGACCACTATGAGTTCTTAGTCATGCCTTTCGGATTGATGAATACACTTGCAACATTCATGGATATGATGAATCAGATCTTTAGACCTTACCTAGATCAATTTGTTGTAGTCTTTATTGACAATATTTTGGTATACTCTAGAGATCGAGAATAGCATGATCAATATTTAAGGATTGTGCTTTAGACTTTGAGAGAGAAGAAATTGTATACTAAGTTGAGAAAGTGTGAATTCTGGCTTAAAAAAGTTGGTTTTCTAGGCTATGTTGTGTCGGATGAAGGAGTCAGAGTTAACCCTAGTAAGATAGAAGTTATTCCTAACTGGAAGCCACCTCAAAATGTGATTGAGGTAAGGAGTTTTCTTGGGTTAGCAAGCTATTACCGATGCTTTGTAAAGGATTTTTCATCGATAGTTGCTTCTATGACTCGGTTACTTCATAAAGATGTGAAGTTTGAGTGGATAGATAGGTGTCAGACCAGTTTTGATCGGTTAAAGACAATGTTGATAGAGACACTATATAACACCCCCTTACCCCACTTCCGTTCAGCAGGGTAAGTGAGTATTACCCGTCTAACTATTTTGTAAATTTTATGAAATGAATTAACATTTTTTTTTATGAAAATATTGCATAAACTAAAATAAAATTTCATACAAGCCCAAATATTCAAAATTTTATTTATTTATAAAGTACATTAATTTACATTCAAATCATGTTCTTTTACATAGTGACTCACATATTTAATACACATGATATGAAATAAAAATGATACTTTGATTTACAAAGTTTTTAACAAAATATACCAAAAATAAAACTAAAGCTGCTAGCTGCTTTCCTCCGGGTACCCTTTTTCTTCTGACAATGCTAATTTCTACGGCTACCCTTCTAACCTGCGCTGGAGGAAACCACCCGCGCTAAGCTACTAGCTTAGTGGTGCTTCAATGATAAAAATTTTACATACATATATATTTCCTCACATATTAATTAACCATTTAATAAATGAGGCATAAAATAAAAAATTATATAAAATTAATAAATTTCAGCAAATACTCAATATTTAACAACTTTAATTCATATAACATTTATAAAAATCACATACTTCGATATTATTATTGTTATTATTATTATTATTTTTTCTTGTGCCCATAACATCTATAACCGAACTAACTAATAGGAATAATGGGGTTGCTATTTCCGGCTTTCATAATATTGCGCCGAGCGCTTCATAATAATGTCATTACCGGCTTTTGTAATATTGCCATTATCGGCTTAATAATTTTGCGCCGAGCGCATTTATCAATTTGCCATTACCGACTTTTATATGTGGCACCGAGTGCCTTAAATCCCCTGATTGACATGCCAAACTATTCCCTATTCTAGTTCTAGATTAGGTGTTTTTGGGCTTAATTATTTTTATATTAATTTACTATATTTCAAAAATGACAATATTATTTAACTATCATAATTATGCTTATTTATTTTTGTTCTTTATTTCCATTATCATTGCAACAAAATCTCATACATAAATAATTTTTTAAACATTTATAATTACTATCAAAGTAAATATTTGCATAGATTATTACATATAATTATAACAACACATGCAAAAAGCCCAATATTGTATGTTTTTACCTATGGCAGATTTCAGACCTATTTTTGGGCTTCATTTTTAGCTCATTTATAATTCGAATTTGTAGTTCTGGCATTCTAAAAATTTTTAGCTTATTGTCTTAGTTTTAAGATGCATCAAAAATTACTTAAATCACAGTTTTCTATCAAAAGTTATGATCAATTCACTACTGCATCATCACAGAATTTTCTAGACAGATTCTAGGTTTAAATTTCATGCAATGTTTTGGGCAAATCTAGATATAATTAGATATTATAGTCTAAATACAAATTAAAGCCCTGTGTCTTAGCTTTCATTTTCAATAAATAACATACAAAAAGGAGTTCCATAACTCAAGTTATCATAAAAATAGACAGAGCTATTCCTGGAATTCTGTACCCGAGCCATCAATTGGCATCAATCCATATTTCAACCACAATCATCATTTGCATTCATTTTAATACTAAAATTTCCAGGATTACAACTACATTCATATGTCTCAATTATTTCACACCATTTGGTCCCATTTCCATATATAATATAAAAAGTCACAACAAATCACATAACATCTCAAAAACACAAACATAACAAATCTTAACATATAATTCCATACATATTAACAACATGCAAAAATTTTTATCAATAAAGCACATACCTAATCAGCCTTAGCTCTTCCTTTAATCCTTCTTTTTCTTCCTTTATTAGGTAGCTTTCTCCTTGCCCTTGTCACCCTCTTGAGGGCCTCTCCATTGTTCACTTGTTTTTCCTACACAACCATACTACATCTCAATTCCAATATCCATTTTCAATGCTTTTCATGTCTACATAGTATGCTAATGCTCCTAATATGTTTTACACCTTAATTGAGCTAAAATGTACTAAGGTTAAACTTCCCTCTTAATATGTCATGGCTGCCCAAAAACCATATCCTAGTTCCCAATTCATTTTCTTCAATTCAACACTCAAATCATGCTTCACTTATCACCAATTGTTGTGCTTCTATGTTAATTTCAATTTTCCCCAAATTTCTTTAACTATGGCAGCCCCTCATTCATCCATTAACATCATATTTTCTTTATTTTTTAAGCCATAAAATAATTAACTAACTTCAATTATTATTAATTAAAAGTTTATTTACGCTTCCATCAACTAATCACAAACTTAAATTTCTATATTCAATCTTGCAACATAACCTATATCTATCAACCCTAATCACTTCTATCATCAACATGGATCTCAAATGGAAGGAAAAAGGTTGAATTTAAGAAGAATAAACTAACCTTAAGTGTTCTCCAAGGTGGGCCTAAATTCCCCCTAACCAATCTCCCTTTTTTTTATCTTCCTACTTCCTTCTTTCTTGCTCCTTTACTCCTTTTATGGCAAGAACACCTTAATTCCGAATTTTACTCTCTCAAAACTACTTTCTTTCCTCACTTTTTCAAGCTTGATTTGAAGGAAAATGATGGCTTATGGAAGGCTAGAATGGACAGCAAGGAGAGGAGAAAAGAAGATGAAGAAGAGTTAGATATTTTGGTGGAAGAATGGAGAATTCCTCCCATTTTTGACTTTTATACTTTGATTAAGGTGTGGGTCCCACTAATTAAAATTAATCCTAATTCTTATTGGTTCATTAAGTTAATTAATATTGATTTACATTTAAACTTTGAGAAATTCCATATTTGCCACACCTTCCTCCATATTCACACTTTTTCCCCAAACAATCTCTATAATACCGATTTTGTCCATAGGAAATTTTAATTTTTTTCTAATTCTACCCCAAATTTTTTTAATTCCCAAATAATAATACCCTTAATTATTTTCTCTTATTATTAGTCATTTTTTATGGGTTCAAATTTAGACTTCGATTGAACCTGCGCGCCTCACTACAGTCACGTGCAATCGGAGCCTAAATCACTGAATGTTACACACTAGTTTTGACGCAACCTACTTCTGGAAAGGAATTTGCAGTGTACAATGATGCTTCTTTAAACGATTTAGGTTGTGTACTGATGTAAGAGGGCAAGGCAGTTGCTTATGCCTCTGACAGCTGAAGCCATATGAACAGAATTATCTGATGCATGATTTAGAGTTAGCAGCAATTGTATTTGCTTTGAAGATCTGGCGATATTATCTGTATGGAGAGAGGTGTTATATTTATACAGATCATAAGAGTTTGAAGTACCTACCCTCATATAAGGAGTTGAATCTTAGACAAAGGCAATGGTTGGAGTTAATTAAAGATTATGATTATATCATTGATTACCACCTGGTAAAGTGAATGCAATGGCCGATGCTTTGAGTCAAAAGACTCTAGCAGAGCTTCGGATCCAACCTACATTGTTACAAGGAATTAAATAAACTCAGAAACAAGATCCTAGGCTCATGACAATTGGTGAAGCTATATCTAAGGGGGAGAAACTTGAGTATGTAGTGGAGACAGATGGTAGTATTCACTACAAGGGCAAATTATGTATGCCTAATAAGATAGAGCTGAAGAAAGAAATTCTTAAGGAAGCACATAAGACAATTTATACTATACATATTGATAGCAATAAAGATGTATCAAGATCTTAAGTCTTACTATTAGTAGCCGGGTATAAAGAAAAATATCACAAAATTTACTACTAGATGCCTGATATGTTAGCAAGTGAAAACAGAACACCGACTGTTATTAAGATTGTTACAACCTATCTCCATACTAGAGTGAAAATGAGAAAAAGTCACTATGGACTTTGTATCAGGGTTACCATTAACTTAAAAAAGACATGACATGATATGAGTTATTGTGGATAGGTTGACTAAGTTTGCACACTTTTTGCAAGTTAGGATGGACTATTCTTTAGGTCGGTTGGTAGAATTATATGTTAAGGAGATAGTCTGGTTGCATGGAGTGCCATTGTCTATCATTTCGAATAAAGATCCCTGATTCACTTCATAGTTTTGGAAAAGTCTATAGGGATCTTTGGATACTCGACTCCACTTTAGCACAACATTCCATCCTTACATAGATAGACAATCAAAGTGAGTAATCCAGTTGTTAGAGGATATACTTTGGAGTTGTGTGTTCTACTTTGCAGGAACTTTGCAAGAAGTTTGGATAAATACTTATCTCTAATGGAGTTCACGTATAATAATAGTTATAAGGTAAGTATCGATATGGCTCCATATGAAGCATTATATGATAAGAAATATAGATCTTCAGCTTGTTGGACCGATCTCAGTGAACGGAAGATATTGGGACCTGATTTGGTTTAACAAACAAAGGAGAAGATTAGAATGATTAAGAATAGACTAAAGGCAACCACTGACAAACAAAGGTCTTATGCTGATTTGAGACACAACGACATCAAATACATGGTCGGTGATAAGGTATTCCTGAGAGTATCACATTGGAAAAAAGTTTTGCGGTTTGGAAGATAAGGCAAGGTGAGTCCCAGATTTATTGGACCTTATGAGGTGACATAGTGAGTGGGACTAGTGGCTTATAGATTAGCTTTGCCTCATTACTGATCGGATCCATCCTATGTGATCTAAGTGGAAGATATAGAAGTACAACCAGACCTAACTTATGAAGAAGAACCAATAGTAATTCTGGTAAGGAAAGTGAAACAACTATGAAATAAACAAATACCTATAGTAAAAGTCTTGTGGCGAAGACATTCAGCCGAAAAGGTAACATAAGAGAGTGAAGAGGTAATATGGAACCAATACCTATTGCTTTTCCATGGAAATCAATTAGGTATGATTTTGAGAAAAAAATCTTTCAAGGGGGAGAGAATTGTCACGTCCGCAATCTAGATCTTGACCGTAAATGCGTATTTTGGTCATATGTATCCAGTACAGAGGCATACCGATTAGAGTTTAAATACGAACATATAAGTGTGAGAAAACTACTTTCATATATAATAAAATATGTCTAATATGAAATTTTAATTGAATTGATCAAATATTGTGATTTCGTATTGAACACGCAAATTGAGGCAACAAATTAGACTTGAAAAATACATAATTTTTTGTGGTAGTAAAAAAATGATTTAAGCATATCGAAATGTAGGAAAATATTATTTTGAGGCCATAGATGGAGTTATAATGTGAGATTTTAAGGTTAATGGTCCAAATTGTAGAAATACGGTATTCAGTATAGGTTTATAGTCTGATTTTTCTGATAAGGAGTTAGAGAGATGAGTTCACGATTGTAATGGTGTCAATGTGATTGCAATGAAATTCTAAAATTTTAAAAATTGATAGATTAGAAATCAAACAATAGAAGAATTTTTATGGGTCTGATTAAGAAAAATCATTACATCGTAAACATACGATTTTCGCACTGTAAGTCATTTCGAAAAATTGAAAAGACCATTTCAAAGAGAATTATTTTATAATTTTTGGTATATTCAATTTAATGGAATTAAGTTATTTGGAAGTTAAATTTTGGAGACTTGAACAAATTTGGAGGAAATATTGTGACTGATTGAAATTAAGGAAAGTCAAGGTTAATTAAGCTTTGATTGGGCCATTTGTCAACTTAAAAATATTACTTAAATTTTAATTAACCAATAGTAGTTTGGATTAAGCTTAATCAAGTTTAATTAGCCACTAATTGAGGTATATAAAATCAAAATTGGATTTCTCTCTCATTTTCAATTTAAAAAGAAAAAAAGAAAAAAAAATCTTCTTCTTCCACTTTCCTTTCCATGGCCGAACTCTTCCTCCCTCATTTTCCTTAATTTCTTTCATTTTCCTCGCATAATTACCATCACCCAAGATTAAGGAGTCAGAGAAATTAGATTGAGGTGAAGAAAAATTGGTGGAAATTTTGCAAAGCTTGATCAAATTCTTTAGCATGTGGGGAGGTGAGAAATTTCTCTTTTTATTTTTATTTTTTATTTTTTTCTTCATGGCATGTGTTGTTGAGCTTAATTTTCTTGATGATTTTACTAGAAATTTGAGAAAATTTGGTGGAATTTGAAAAAACCATAAAATTAGGGGTTAATAGAGAAAATTGAGAAAATTAGATAAAAATGAAAAATGAATAGAATGAGGTTTGAGGATGATGAATATGATGGAAAATTGATGAGAATAATTTTTAGGAATTTTTATGGAATTATTGGGAATTTTCCATAATTATGGTGAAATTTTTGAAAAATTATTTTGAAGGATTTATACCTTAAAATGATGATAATGGAGTTATATGGAGTGTTTGGAAGTGAAAATTAATTTTTGGAATGAAAGAAAAATTTAATAGGAAATTTGGTGAATTTTTAGATTTTTAGCATAATTATTGAAATTTTATTAGAAATTATTAAATATAATTTTGGTGAAATTGGTGATGAAAAATGGAAGATAATAGGTCAAAGTAATTATAAAAATTTAGCTGTAATTTTTAGACAATTTATTGAATTAATAGAAATTTTTGAGTTGAAAATAGATTTTGGAGGAAAAAGTGAAGAATAAAAATATGAAGGAAAAATTAAATAAATTGAAGAGAAAAATTTAATTAATTTTAAAATTTTGCGTTAATAGTATGTAGCGTGAAGTAGGACCGATAAAAAAACACACGTCTATGTGAGAGTCAGGAAAATTAAACAAGTAGTTCAATTTTCATTTAAATTTATTAATTTTTATTGACTCAGTAACCAATTAGGAATTTAATGGTTATTCAAGTGTACCGTCAGAGCGGACACCAAAAGTAGGAAGTGAAAAGGAGTCGGGAGTTTCCGACAAGCTACCATAAAATCTGTGCATTAACTTATAATATAGACCAATTGAGATTTAAATTGACTTTTATATATTTTTTTGCCATGAAATGGATTTACATTTAGAAAATAATTATATATAACATTTATGAAAATTTTAAATATTTGGAAAGTTATTGAAAATATATTTTATGATAAAAATAAAATGTTTGGTAAATAAATTGTATTTGTATGAAATAAATATTTTGATATGAGATTTTAATTAAATAAATTTATTTTTCCCTTTTGTTGAATTTTTATGCTATTAAATAATTGTATGAGAAATTGATAATGATTATGTCTATAAAAGTTTTGGTAAGATAAATGTTTTAATATTTAATATTTTGATAAATCCATATATTAGCATAAACAATAAGGTAGAAAATTGTTAGCATGTCAATATGGTAGAAACTCTATGACTTGTAGTTATCTTAGTTATGAGAGGTATTATATGACTATTGTGGTTATTTTGGATTATACATATTATTTAATTACCGATCATGCGGTTATCTCAGATCGAGACTGATATTGTGGTTATCTTGGATCATATGATATTATTTGGGGTTATGTGATTACTTTTAACTCTGATTCTGTGGTTATGTTGGATTCTGAAATTTCCATCATTTGATAGTACCTCTTGTTTCTATAGGAGTAAGTATATGGTCTATTAATATATGGGCCTAATAGAGTTTTTTTTTAATGAATGATTAAATTTTTTATTGCATTTATTATATACTTGTGTTATTAATACCAATTGCTTTGGTTTTAGAAGATTTTATTTAATTATTTATATCTACTTTTATATATAAGTAAATAATTTATTAATAGTTTTGATATATGAAAATATTTTTCAGAATTTTGTTAATTTTAAAGTATATATTTTCATTCAAAGTGACTTTTATTATAAAATTTTGCATCACTGAATTTTATACTCAGCGCAAGAGTTTATTTTTTCTTGCGTAGATTTTAATAGAGCTAAGCAATGATAGACGTGTGTATAAAAGTCATTGCTGGTATCAATAGATTCCACCTATAGAGCCGAGCAGTAGTGACAATCACCCTGCAAGCAATGGTAGGTTTTTACTACATATGTATTTTATATATTTCACTTGATATATTTTAATATATATAAGTTATTTACATAAGCATGTAAATTAATATCATGATATGAGAATAGTGAAAAAACGAGAATTTATCTTATTTTGCAAATGTTAATATATTGTTTTATTAAGTTTTATTCATGTCAATATATATATATATATATATATATATATATATATATATATATATATATATATATATATATATAAGTGTTAATAATATATTATGTCAAATAAATATTTTGTAGTATTTTTTATCTAACTGTATACAGTAGTGTATATGGATAGATAAAAGATGTTATATAATTAAATAAAATATAACTAGATAATAATAATAATAATAATAATAATAATAATAATAATAATAATAATAATAATAATAATAATAATAATAATAATAATAATAATAATAATAATAATATGGTCAAATTTAATTTTTTGAACAATGAATCAATACGATGCCTTTAATACTGTTTATAACTATTCATTGGGGTGGCGAGATAATTTAAACTCAAATTGGTGGAAGTTGTATTATAAATGATTAAAACGGCGCTGGAAATGGATAATAATGCAGTTATCATAAAAATTTTGTTTAGAGCCCTAACGTATAATCAAGGAGGTAATTTATTTTTTTTCACTTATTCAACTATGTGGAGAAAATGAAATTACATCAATGCATCAAATCGTTAGCTAATTTTTTGGCTTGCAATTTATTGAATTGTTTGTTGAGTGTTCTTCGAGTGTGGCCAGCGAACAACGAAATATTGGAGGAAGTTTTTTTGAGATGGGTGGGTCTAGTCATCATGAAGGTGGTGACAATAAAGGTGATAGGAATATTGCAATGAAACATGTAGAAATTGATGAGTCTGAAGATTATGATAAAGAGCTGAATATGTGGTTGATAGGGATAATTGGTCCCATTTGAGTAGCTGCGATTTTGATGAGATAGAAATGAAAAAATCAATATGATGCATGTATAATTTGAGATTCTTCAAAGGAGTTTTACATAAGAATGATATTCAATTCAAGGGACGAGGTGAATTCTGCCGCTAAAGTGTATTTAATGAATGTAAAACGACATTTTAAAAGTTGTAAAAAAACAAAATACTTTCACCATTATTTGCAGCATAGGAGAAGGATTCAATTGGAGATTGAGAGCCACACAAAACCACACAAAAGAAAATAAAAAGATTTTGAGAGATAACCTGATACAATGGGATACTTGTAGTGCTCCTAGAGTATCACAGGACCACAAAAATTTTGACTAAACTTTGATTTCAGGCTATCTTATGAGTATGTTGTGGGAGCAACCTGATATTATGGTGAAGATTCTTGTTGAAGACATGAGAAACAAATTTAATATAACTCCTTCATACAAAAAAGTGTGGTATGCAAAACATATATCAATTGGACAGCTTTTTGGAGATTGGGATGATTTGTATATACACCTATGTGACTTTATGCATAATAAATACTTTTTGTTTGGAATGTTGAAGTTGAGGTACATATGTTCAATGGTCGTATTGTTAAAGGGATACATAGATTTAAGCAGATGTTTTAGGTGTACAAGCCATGCATTGAAGGTTTCAAGCATTGCAAACTAGTTCTTTATGTTGATGGAACATTTTTATATGGAAAGTATAAATGTGTCCTGCTAATAGCTCAAGCTGTAGATGGTAATAATACAATATTTCCAAATGCATTTGCTCTTGTGGAGAAGGAAAAAAAAAGAGAATTAGGAATACTTCATGACTTTACTTCGCTACACAGTTTGTTATGGCTGCAATGATGTGTGCATTATTTTCGATCGTCACATAGGAATCAAGTATGCAATGAGTCATGACTTATGGCATGAAAATCCACATAGATATTGTATTCGACATATTGCCAGTAACAACAACAACAACATCAAATTCAAAAATCAAGTTATAAAAAAATTGGTGGAGAAAACTAGTACGTAACTCCGTATAAATTATATATTTAAATAATTAGTATTGAATATAGTGATACAAGTGTACACTGATAAGTTTAACAAAATTTAATGTATTATTGCCAGACAACATGCATCAAAAGTGAAAATTCAAGAGGCTTATGAAGAGAATTGAAGTGAGGGACCCTGATTCATTTGTTTGGTTAGAAAAAATCCCTCGATTCAAATGAGCATTAGCATATGATATAGGATATAATCATGATGTGATGACCACAAACTATTCTAAGTCCACCAATTCGATATTGAAGAAAATTAGGTCTATGTCTGTGACCATGATGATGCATATATTGTTTGATAAGCTAGTAAACTTATTTAATGAATATCAAGTCAGATATGCCCAATCACTTACTGATGGTTATCAGTTCACTCTTAAGTGCATTGAAATATTGGAACATCATGTGCAAAAGACTCATAGTCATCAAGTGAAGTCATATGATAGAGAAAATGGTGTCTTTGTGATAAAAACAACATACAACAATGATAAAAGGAAATGTGCTCACAACTAAATAGTGAAATTGGCACAACAGACATGCACGTGTGGGAAGTTTCAACAAAGCAAGATACCATATTTCCATGCCATTGTAGCTTGTATGAAATATAGGATAAATTACACTCAATATATTTCCCAATTTCATACGTTGTCTGAGACAATAAATGTGTGGTCAACTTGTTTTCAACCACTTAGTGACAAAGAATATTGGGCAAAGTCAACTGAGCTGCCTATTGTGCCAAATCCTACATGGAAGTGTAATAAAGGGAGACCAAAATCATTTAGAAGAAAAAATAAAATGGATTGGAAAATACAAGAAGATCAACCTATGTCCTTTTATGGAAAATGTGGTCAAACGGGGCATAATGCAAGAACATGTCATAAGAACTAATTATGTGAACTACAAATTGAACTTCAATCTTTCTTGTTCAACCTAAGTATGTTAGTTAAATGTATTAGTTACATACATGTGTACATAAATGTTTTAGTTACATTTATTTGTAAACTACAATCTTTCTTGTTCAACCTAAGTGTATTTATTTTTTAAATTGTTAAAATATTTGTCAATTATTGAGCATATTCCATAAGTATGAAACGTATGAAAAGAGCAGTAAGAAGACGTACCAGTAAGAGGATAAATATCTATATTGTTAATAAAGTTGATAAATATATAGATCCTAATGATGAAGTATGGTATGGAAAGAAACGAAACTTCATAAATTGGCCAACTCATGCAACACTTGAATCAGGCAATACTAATCATATAATGATTGGTTATCATACGAATAAATTGAATGAGTTACAAAATTATGTATCCAGCACATAACCAAGATGGGGAAGACTTTGAAATACGGTGTGAGCTAGAAGCATATTGTGGTTACCATGATTTGCCAATTCCGAAAGCTATTTCAGCCAATTTACCTCGAGCTACTGCTCAACAAGTTGAAGTTGTAATGGAGTATTTGCAGAAAGAAAGAAATATAATGCATAATCGTTTAGAATTATTCAATGAATCTGCAAACCCATTACAAATGGAAGGTTGAACCAACTCATGTTCAATTGAAACATCTTCAAATGAAGAATGTATATTAGATTACAGTGATTGTGATGACAATGACTTTGTAAAATACATTCATGCTTTTTTACCTAAATATTGTTAGATTAAATGTGTTAGGTAATAATTACATTAAGTAATTGTTAGAATATCTTGCTTCAATCATTATAATCAAATTAATTATTACTACCAACTATGATGTTCGATGAATTTTACTTATCATATTAAATTTATGTATTCTCACATCTTTAAATGTTATTTTAAAATTTTGTATGGTCACATGATTCTGCATATTTTTAATGTGTTGTAGTTTTTAATTTTAGTATGGTCACATCATTCTAAATATTTTATGTAATATTATTTTAAGTGTGGCTTCTCATCCACGTGATTACATGCATTCTGCACCATACGATACATCATTATTGTATTTACAGCCTCAACACATATCTCAACAATTTGGAATATTGAGGTAATTAAAATTACAAGCAATTCAATATAACATCATTTTTATGACATCATACACTAGGCAATGACTTATATAATTTTTTTTATCAGATTAAGGATGAGGTGTTATATTGTAGATGTAGTAGTAAAGCTACACATAGAATAGGTAACGATGGTTAGATTGATGACCGCATTACGAAGCTGCTCAGACATACTAGTTTTTATGGATTAGTGCAATTGTCCTTTTTCCAACTAAACTGACATTTAATCACTGCACTAGTTGAGAGATGAAGACCAGAAACACACACTTTATATGCTAGAAGGAGAGTGTATCATAACTCTTCAGGATATAGCCATATTAACTGTCTACCTATAGATAGTCTTCCAGCCATTAGACAAAGCAGTGGTGATTGACCATCAATGTGTGAGCCTTTATTAGGAATTAGACCTCCAGCAGATACAATTATAGGTTCTTTTGTAAAATTGGGATGACTCATAGATCAATTTTTTATACTACCTCATGGAGCTGATATGCACACTGTTATATGTCATGCACATTCACATGTATTGTGTATGATAAATGTGTCCTTATTAAGTGGAAAAGGCACTAGACGTATATCACATATTTACCTACTATTTTTAGAGGACTTTGCAATGATCAGCCAATATAGATAGGGAGCTGCCACATTAAGCTTTTTATATAGAAAATTATGCATGGCATGTAGATAATCGCCTGTGTCCCAAATTGCAGGTGCATTATTTATCCTATAGCTTTGGGCATGGGAGATATTTTCATTTCTAGCTCTAAGGATGCGAGTAAATGAAGTACCTCACGACGCACCATTAGGTCAAATGTATATGATTTTTAATTATTTATATGTTTCATTTGATTTGAATGGGTACACCATAACAACTAATTTTTATGTATAACAAAAATATTATAGATGGATTAGTGATTGGGTAGTACACGCTGCACCTACATATGAGCTTATTCAGATTCGATACAGACACTTGTCATTCGGATGAGGTGTGTTTTGTTATCCTTTACATTCTAACAATTAGTTCTGACAATTAATAGCATTTACATCTTATGTTCAATTCAATAGATTATCTGGGAGCCATATACACCAAAATGTTACTGAATCTTTATTGACTGATTGCTTGAGAGGTCATGATATATGGAGGGTTATTGTGCCATTGATATGCATGCTTATAGTGGAGTGACACCAGCCTGATTGAGTTCTCAGACAATTTCGCCTACAATAGCCAATTTCTCGCCCTCCACAGTAGATTGAGCAACTTCACTCTGTTGTTCTACATAACCATAATAGAACAAATTGGGTTCAAGAACATTCTACATGGATTTAGTTATGGAACAATAGAGCTCATAATATGGTTACAGGCATATCATCAGATGTTCTACTCCATTACCATTCACAATATATGGAATGGTATAAGGAGATGGATCTCACATTAGAGTGTTGTTGTTTTGTTAAATACATCTTATGGATATAATTCAGTCTGATAAATTATATATATTGACTATAGGCTGATACACTTGAGCACTTCTCATTACCAAACTCCATTTATCCTACACACTAGATTGCCACCAGTTCATTAGCGACACTGTGTGAATACAGACATAGAGTGACAATGCCACCTCCTCAACCTGCACTAGTTCTTGCCCCATTTTCAGAAAACTGCAGTGAGCACGTGCTCCGTCTGAGCAGTCATCATGTTGATGATGACATAGGGATGTGCCTATCCCTCCATCTACACCTTGTCATCGTGTGCCCAAGCCTGTTTATTTTTACAAGCTTCAACAGTATTCACCTTTTTCTGTAGACCCTGGGCCATCCACATCTAGTGGACCGTATATGCATTCTGCATATATCTCCTCATCATAGGGCTTCTACTCTTCTAGCTCATTTACCCAATGGGCTGCCTCTACACACAACCCATGGATGCATCCAAATGCAGCACCTGGGCCTCCTCCTCTACAATATTATGAGTTTATATATTTTCATACGCTTCATACACCACTAGATTTTGTGGGTTCATCCATCTTCGTGTCTTCATATTCATGCTTTGTTCCTGCACAAGAACTTTACTTTTTCAAGATCTGGTGGTGCTGTTCCTAATGGTATTGTTGTTGATGATGATGACGATGATAATGATGCTGGTGATGATGATGGCGGTGGTCATACACGAGATTCTAGTTTGATGGATATGAGTGCTCAAAGAATTGATGCTAAGCGATAGAGAGGACTCAGATCACAAATTAGAAGAAATTGGCATTGTGGAACATGATTTGTTATATATATATATATATTCAACAAATATATTCATTTGTGAATAAATTTATTTGTAGTGATTTAAACTTATGAATTTTATATAACTCTTAATCAACAAGCTAAATGTCTATATTTATTAAATAAGCTAAATTAATTAAAAAAATATCATAGAATGCATTTATTTTTAATTAGTGTCATAGTTAACTTTTAAAATTCATAAGTTTAAAAAAACAACAATTGTTTCTTGTAAAAAAAATTAATTATATATTATTAAAATAATAATTATCTATTGTAATAATTAACTTTTTAATTTTACTTATTGATTATCTATTAAACTAACAATTAAATTTATATTATTGTATTAATTTATTGAAACAATAATAATTTTATTTAACATCTCTTACCTATATCCTAAAAAAATTCTTTAATTATATTCTTTAATTATATACAATAAAAAATATTTTTTAAGAGCATTTTTTTATAGAATTAATTTATAGCATTATTAACACAAAAAATAAAAATTATTAATAGGTTATTGTGTTAATTTATTAATAGGTTCATTAATTTATTAAGTTATGGAGTTATTATGTTAATTTATTAATTTATAGGTTCATTAATAGGTTACTATATTAATTCATTAATAGATTACATTTTATTTATTTAATGACTAAATACAAAATTTCGCTTATAATATTTTATCATTTATTTATGACAAATTATTCTATCAAATAAATATTATATGTATTAATCAATATTTCAATTAATTATCTCAAAGGCTTAATTTTATTTATAAATTTGGGAAAAATTTATTAACTATTAAAAATTTATATTGTAGTTATTTTATTAATAATTTTTCTATCAAATGTTAATTAAATTTAAGTAATTAATAATTAAATTGATTAACTATTATTAATTAAAATATTTATTAATTACTAATTATTGTCCATATATGAAATTGGCTAAAAGAATACTTATAAATTTATCCTATGTAAAAATATTAACAAATAATAAACATTCAATGCACTAGTTGGACCGGCATACTGAAGTGGCACACAACATCTGTGCGCTAGTCCAATTGGCGCACAAATCCCTACCTCTACTATATCATTACAAATACTCCAAACTCGGAAATATTTTCTAAAAATACCATAAAATTAGAATTTTGACAAAAAATACACCAAATAAAGAATTTTTTTAATTGTCATAAACTAAACAATATCCCAAAATTTTTATTGGCTTAATACATAAAATGCAACCAACATTAAGAATAACATAAGATCAGGAATAATATTACTCAAATACTACCAAAATCTAATCGAACATAAGCAGCACCAATAATAACATAATATCAAGAATAATAGAATTGAAGATATCCAAATTGAAGATAGTCATTAACTATATTTTAACAGAACAATTTTCATTTTGATAAAATCAAATTTAAAGGTTTGAACTCAAATTATTTTAATAACTGGTAAATCAATCCTTTGGTACCCTTAACAATTGATTGTGTCAAATAGGACAAATTACTAATATATTAGATTTTGAAATATATTGAGATGGGATGTAGAACATTGAAACTTGGAAAAAGTATATCAGAAACCGCTTTATCGTTTGAACAAGCTGTTAACTCTGGTATTCAAAGAGAAGAGAAAGTAAGCATAAGAGAATAGTATTTCTTCTTATGATTAAACCAATAACCGTCTACTATATATACAAGCCTACAACCAATCATATGATGGTACCTCACTAGTTAAAACTAGCATGCTAACAGAATGAGTTGTTAATAAAAGATAGAATACAATATTAACTAGAGTAACTAAGCTAAGCTAGGCTAAGAAATAATTTAATACATACAACTTCACATCCCTCCCTCAAGGTTGAGATTGGTAGTGATCAACCAATCCCAGCTTGTAAAGTAATGAAGTGAAACGGGGAGAATTGAGAACTTTCGTGAACAAATCTGCAAGTTGAGACTGTGAAGCTGTGTATAGAGGAAGAACAAAGCCCTCTTTATACTGATTGCGAAGTAGGTGACAGTCAATTTCCACGTGCTTGGTCCTTTCGTGAAAGGTGGGGTTTGTTTATTTATGGCTTTTAGGTTTTGGAGAAAAAGAAGTGATTTACACATATGACTGGAGGCACCAGTATCAACAATCCAGGTTTTTGGATCCTGTAAGTTCAGAACTTGTAATGCATAATTCATTTGATCAGAAGTGTTACCTGCATAATTGTTTTGTATGAGCGGAATTCACCTGTGCCCCTTCTAAGGACATCTTTCCTCTTAATGCCTTTGCAATCTCCTGTTGTATGAGTGCTGCTAGTGTTGGATTAAGCTGATCATTGTGTGTATTGGTTGTTGAATCCTTAGCAGCATCCAAAGGTGTTTCATAATCCCTATTCACTAAACCTAATTTTTATTTAGCTCCTAGTTCAATCCTCATCGCTCGTTTCCAAGACAAATAGTTTTTACCATTCAAGGCATTAGTAGCTAATATCAGTAAAAGTGTCTCTCGTATTATTTTGCCTACTCCAACATTATTTGCCATGATCTCAAGTATGATCAAAGGAAAAAAAAACTCAAAAAAAGCTTCGATAGTTTTAATCACTATCACAGACAATCAATCACTATTTCATTTGCAATCAACCATTACTAAACTTCTCCTCTAATTAAGAGAGGAATATCAACTATCACAAATGCAATCACTTCTTACCTTGATATCAAAACCCACTCTGATACCATGAACAAGTTGTTAACTCTGGTATTCAGAGAGAAGAGAAAGCAAGTATAAGAGAATAATATTTCTTCTTATGATTAAACCAATAACCATCTACTATATATACAAGCCTACAACCAATCATATGATGCCACCTGACTAGCTAGTACTAACATGCTAACAGAATGAGTTGTGAATAAAGAATAGAATACAACATTAACTAGAGCAACTAAGCTAAGCTAAGAAATAATTTAATACATACAACTTCACATGGTCGTCATCAACACTTAATAGTATATTTGCTTATTAAGAGGAGAACGTATGCAGAGAGATGGGAGATACCTATGGTCGCTGTTAATAGTGCTCTCTGCATCGACCACCTCAGGTGGGAGTCATGAATCTACTGCAATCTTGGAGTTGGAAGTTGGAACTCGAAGTGTTTCTTTTCCCATTTTTTACTCAAAGTTTAGACCTAATATTAATAACTAGTAAGTTGCCTTTGCATTGCGTCGGGAGCAAAAAACTTAAGTAGTAAATATAACAAAAAAAATAATATGAAAGTGTAGTAAAAATTATACAAATAATATAATCTCATATAAAAATATAGTTAAAAAAAGAAGAAAAATACTAGTAATAGAATTTTTTAGTTATTAGTTTAAGTACTTTTAAATTCATTACATGTGCAAGAGCCATTAGCATAAACACACATCATAACAAAATACCATAAATAAATTATACATAATATATAAATTTTCATATAGTTTTACCAAACAACATAAAGAAAGCTCGAATAGTGTGAATGATGAGTCATGACCAAGTATTAACAAACCTAGAATATTGTAATTAAGTATTTAATGTTGATATATGAATTATTTGAATAAAAAAATATGAGTTATTTATATTTTTTAAAACCTTTTGAAGGTAGAGACATGCAACCAATTGAGATTCTCTTTTCTTGATAAAGAATGCTCTACCTAAAAAATAAAATACACATTAGTTTTTTTTATTTTCTATAAATTTTACAAACTGCTATATTTGGATTTTTATCCGATGGCTCTAGATTGAATAAGTGAAGAAGTCCAATTTAATTTCTTATTAGGAACCTTCATTTAGGACAACACCACTATAAAGTATAGACTAAGAAAACAATATAATGGGAAAAAATAAAACTGGAATGCCAAAATCTTACCAATATCTAATGTGCATATTTGAGGAGAAACTGATCCTCCATTTTTAAATGAACCTTCTACAAAATTGCAGATTTTTTCTCTAGATGTTCCAGTTCATCCTAACAAAAAGTCTATCATATATACACAATAAATTTTTGTATGAAATCTTTCCCATTTTCTGTGCTTATATATCACACATTCTGATTTAATGACGAACAAATTCAAGAAATAGCAGAAAAAATAAATCTTGCTATATTCGGCCCAACTTTAGCTGAAATATAATAACAAAGCAATCCTGACAATATAAAACATGGTTAAAAATACTAAATAAATAGAAAATTGATTTATCATACCACTAAATAGTGCATATAGATTTATAATAATTATAAATATTCCTTTTAATAATTATTTTACAACACAAATCAGTAATAGCTATAATTTATATTTTCAGAGAATATATATGTTATTATAAATGGAAAACATTGTCTTTCAATAAAAATTATAACTTGAAAACTTATCCTAGTTATGAATTTGAAACTCAAAAAATATTCTAAAATTAAACTTGAAAAGAAGAAGAAAGATAAACTAACTCATAAACAACTTGCCCGATTTCCCCAATTCCAATATAAACTAAAGCATAAGTGGTAGCAAAAAGTATTAGAAGATTCAAAATAAAGAAAATTGCTTTCAAAATATTAACCAAATAATGAAAGTTAAATAATTAGATGGGTCACTATCATCCATTGAATTTGGGGAGAAGAGGGGATGAAGTCATCAATTGTTTCAGTTAGAATTGGAATTGTTGTCACAATTACTTATAATTATTTTCTCTTGCATTATCATTTGTGAGAAAAAGAAGTTTTACAAACATAATGCAACAACAAACACCATGACAGAGTATATGCAAATGCTCAAGCATAAATGGTAGTGGGAATTAGATTTACTTACTATTAGACAAAAGAAAAGTTTAAAAAAAAAAGGAAGTTCACTTACGTCTATTTGCATTGGCCTTATCCATAAGATCAATATTTGTTAAAAACTCCAAATATCCTATATATTCCCTTACAACATTTCATAGTCAATCAAAATAAATACTCATATAAAAGGATAAACTGAGTATAACAATTAGTTCACTAAAGTAAAAATAGACTCCAAAGTTCACTCAATGGTGTTAGTTTGTAGATTCTTAGGTCGCCTTAGATGGGAAGAAAAAGAAAGGGAACAATAGGACATCCATCAACTGCTTATCTTCTGCTTACATTTGTCCATCTACGTATATACACTACACTCAGAGGTAATTTTTTACATTTAGCTCTTAGATAGTGCCACCTTATTTTTATCCATGTCCATTGCTTAATAAGTAAAAACAAACTCTAAAAAATCCTAACAGAAAAAAATTTTAACAAATTTAATTTATTTTTCTATTATTCCTTTTTGAATAAAATATCTATGCAGTATCAAATTTGAACTGCACTGCAAAATCTAATACTAAAGGCAATCATGAATCCAATTTTAACTATAAATTTGAATCACTTCTATTTTTTAATTACCAGATCTTTGTAGTAGTTATAATTAAAAAAATAACAAATCCAAAGTACTTCATCTTTTATCTTCTAGTAATTCACAAACTCTTACAATATATTAGTCCACTTGTATTTTATTGTTTTTTCCTTCAGTGCATATTCATAAAACCAACTAAATTAAAGAAACAGGTGTGATAGATAGAGAAGGAGAGCCTTCAATGCACATTCATAAACAAATTGGGTTAAAAAAATAGGTGTGATAAATAGAGAGGGACTAAGGAGAGAAGGCAACGATGACAAAAATGAATAATCAAATCAAATTTACAATCAAATACATAGTGAGCAAACCTACTTGAGAAGAAATACGCTCCAAAGAAACTGATATGTTTGGTACCCTCCTAAACAACACTGTTCCCACCATCTCCAACTTAAAAGTCTCAAATTGTTGTGTATGGTTGCTGCTATAGTGTACAAATAAGGGAGATAAAAGAGACCGACATCATACTCCCCAAACTACTACTACTGCTGCTAAAAAAATAATGTGGAAATCCATTAGAGTCATGAGATAGAAAGAGTAAACTAAGTTTGAATGTCGATTCACCTCCTTACATTAATTTCTAAGCTAGGGCTCAAACTCTCCAAGTTGACTCGCAAATTGAATTAGGTCGATGCTGATCTTATCAGTAATCATTAGGTATAATGTTAGATCCTTTCCTTTATCTTGATTTATAGAGAGAAAAAAAAAACTAAAAAACATAGATATGATACTTTCTCGCTTTCCTTGTTCCTGGTTTAGAGAAAGAAAAATAAACTAAAAAACAAAAATTTAATAAAAGAAACTACTTGTGGTAATGGTCCAAAATGATGGGAAGAGGAGAAATTGTTGAATCCTAAATAACATTTCAAATTAATGGAGTAATTGTGAAGGAAAAAAAGTACAAACTTACCTTTGTTATGCTGGTGTTGTCAGTGGAAGCATAAGTCGTGAAGGCATTAAGTGAGGGCAATGGGATTAAAAGGCAGTGACAAAAAGACTAAAAGAGAAAGGGGCAATTGTTATAGAGAAAGAGACGCAGAGGAGAGTAGAAAGAAAGGTAAATAGAGAGGAGCAAGATAAGAGAACGGTGAACAGGGCAAATCAAAGAAAAATATAATAGGGTTTACATGTGTTGTTTATTAGTTGAAAATGATGCCGTTTTGTAGAAGGGTTATTTTGGTCAGATCACTGCTGAACGAACAGTTTTAGTGGGATAAGTTGTAATTTATAGTAGTAGTAGATAAATTGGTTTGGGACAAAAGTGTGCAATTATACAGTTGGGCTCAACCCAACTTCTTAAAATCTGCTGCCTTTCAATTTATCAATAAAACCCGATTTGGGTGGTCTTTTCGGTTCTCAGTTTTTTTAGTTTATTCATAGTTTTTTCCCTCGATTTTATATGGATTTTTTCTCCTACTAGTTTTTTAATCAAATTAGACTGGACTAGCTATTGATTCTTAATTAAACTTGTTCGATTGACTGCTCTAGTCCGGTTTTCAAAACATTGATAAAATGTCATTGGAACTTGATATCTTTTACTAGTTTGGATTCTGAACTTTAATTGTAATCATATTTGATAAGCATAATAGGCTTAAAAATTATATGGTTAAATTTTTGGGCTTAAGTAGAATGTAGTGCCCTATTGTCTCACCAGAATTAGTTTGGTTAAATGAGCCGGTGCTATACAACCTGTATGCAGAAAATCGGCGAAAATTTAAAATTTTATTTACACTATGATCATGATTATTTGCATAAAATATAAAGTAAAGATAATATTTGACATGACATTTAAATCCCAATTTCATAAAAATATGACTAACCATTGTTTAAGCGTTTATAAAAATAAATGCATTTGATATAGATTACATAATACTTTTATTTATAGACATGTATACAAGTAAATAACTCCTTATTATGATATGTACCAAGAAAAATGTAAAAGTGTGACATGTGATATCACCGACCCTTGTATGATTTGATATGTTGTTTCTGATATTAGACTAGCTTCTCTTGATTAACTTCTTTCTTTATCTTCTAGGCTCCGACTTGCGTGGGGAAAACACATGCACAGTAAGTTACTAAAAGTTTAGTGGTACATATATACAAAAAAATTTCACATGCAATCAAACATTATACATATTCATGACATCGTATAAAATACCATGACATGACAGTGTTTTCATAGCATCATGTGAAAAACTTACCTTACAGAATTGATAAATTCATTAAGCATATTACCATAACTATAATGTATAACTTTAACTGTGTGATCTTATATACTTGTGTCTTTGAATCTCTTTCCATTTCATTATGCTCTTTAATTACTTAAATATAATTGATATCTCAAAACAAACTATTCAAATACGAGTTGTGAATAGGGACGCTCTCTGAGCTTAAGCCACCATGCCACTATCTATAATTATGTGTGCCAGTCCAGGCTCCTCAAGTCAATGGTGTTTTCCGAGCTTAAGCCATATTAGCTGAGTAACATATAACTTTTGCATGCAATATAGGATCAAGGGTGCCTCTTTGAGTTTAAGCCATTTTATCCCTAAGAATCTCTATGTATCATATAACTACAGTATTGTAAATTCCCTTAATGACATGTCATCTATCCTATTTCTAGTCTTAGTATCGAGATTGAGCTTTATTTATTCATTTTTCTTCTTTATATTCTTTAATACATCATTCATATCATATAACACATATACTTTGATCATATGTAAACTCATCATGTGACATTCATGTACTGATACCCATATAAGCATACTTTAAACATATCATCATAAAGGCATGTGAATAGCTATTTATAACCATTTAAAAAAACAACATATATCATTTTAAACAGGCTTCACGGTCCTGAATGCCTTAGTCATGGGTAACCCTACCTGTGAACCAAACCATGAACTAACTCGTAAAAGCTTATGTCCGTTTTGTGCAATTACTTCACGAGCGTAAAGAGAGAGTCACAAGTGTGACTTTGTTCTTCCTATGAGATTCATGGTTGTGAACACCTAGTTACGGGTTTGAATTTAAAGTTTTTAGCAGTTAACATCATTAAAGACAAATATTCATTACAAGTCACATGCAAGGCTCTAAGGATTATCCCATGACAGTCTTTTTCTATCAATATTCTCATCACATTATGCATTAAAGCATGTTAAAATATCATCTAAACACATATGACACATTTCATCATATTTAAACTTATAACCACATTCATTTCCCTTTTCATGTTCATCTATATATCCAAACTACCATTTATGATACCATTTGCATTTATGCATTCTTACTTACCTTTTTCACCCATTAAGGTATCTTCATTCATTACTCCATTTAATACATCCTTAGGCACATTTATTGGATATAATATTACGAGCATCATCAATGTTCATTTAAGGCATACTTACATTTCTCATTCAATTACTCATTTCATTATGGCATTTACTTACATCATTCGCACTTATTACAATTCATCTTTAGCACACATTTAAAACACATCATGTCATATTTTGAAATTTAAATGCATATCTATATATACCTCTAATGGAGCCTCAAAAACCAATCTACTCTCAATCTTGCTTATCCATTTGATGGTTTTCACCATCTCCTCTTTCAACTCCTATCACATACAACATATCTAAATCAAAAGCTATAACCCTTAAACTTAGCTTTTAAAGCCATAAAGATGAAAATTCTAACTTCAACCCTTTTAACAACTTAGTGAGGAGTCTTAAGCCATGAAAACTCATTGATCACCCAAAACCCTAACTTATTAAGAAATGGGCCTCTACCATAAATGAACTAGACATGATAAAGGCTATGAAAGCTTGTAAAAACAAAGGGAAATATGATTTCTTACCCCAATCAAAGGAAACACAGTTGGGATGGAAGATTTTTCTCCTCTCTTTCTCCTATGGTTCGGCCTCCTCAAAGACACCTTTTTTTAATGCTTCTCTTGCATAATAACTTGCTTAAACTTTGATATTTTACTTTAGCTTAGGTATTTACGGTTGGAAATCAAAGAAAAATATAAGGCATTGGCATCTGGTATGAGAAACCTTCTAATTCTAGGGTTCACTTTTAATTTTAGATCATGAAAGAAAGAAAGAACAACTGTTGGGATTGTATATCAAAGACAACTATTGTCATGACTGTGAATATGCTTAAACTCATAATTCTATCTCGCAATGGTTCACGGTCATAAAAGAATGGTCATGGGTGTGAACCCTATGACATTTCACATTCTTGTCTCTTTTAAACTCCTTTTTCATAACCCTTAATCACATAATTATATCTTTTAATTCACATTAATTACTAAGCCCTAATTACAGGCGTTGTATTTCTCTCCCCTTTAAAAGAATTTTGTCCTTGAAATTACCTGTAGTGTTGTATTGAAATAGTTAGGCGTGCTATATTTTTATCACCTCTTTGCATTCCTTCCTCCATAGGACTTTGACTAACGATACTTGTTTGTTTTTGAGCTCTTTAACCTCATGAGCTAATATCTCAATTGGTTTTTCTTCATATGTGAGATTTGGTCTCACCTCTATGTTTTCAGCTATAAAGACGTGCGAAAGATTTGACCTATACCTCCTTAACATGGAGCCATGAAAATTATTGTGAATCTTGCTGAACTCTGGCGGTAGAGCAACTTTATAGGCAATTGGCCCAATCCTCTTTAAGCTCTCATACGGTCTAATGAATCTAGGGCTCAACTTGCTTTTATTTTCGAACCTTAGGACCTTATATGGATAAACTTTAAGAAACACTTTGTCTTCCACTTCATATTCTATATCTCTTCTTTAGAGATTTCATACGATTTTTGTCTTTCTGAAGCTGCCTTTAACCTTTCTTGTATAATCTTCACTTGTTCCTCTGTCTTTTGCACCAACTCTGGTCCCACTAACTTTCGCTCACTGAGCTCTATCCCACATAATTGAGTTCGATACTTCCTACCATATAGTGCCTCATAAGGAGCAATCTGGATGTTAGACTGATAATTGTTGTTATAGGCAAACTCCATTAATGGTAGATATTTCTCCCAGCTTCCCTCAAACTCGATAACACAACTTCTCATCATGTCTTCCAAAATCTATATCACCCTTTCCAATTGACAGTCTGTCTATGGGTGGAAAGCCATGCTGAAACTGAGCTTGGTACCTAAAGCTCGCTGTAAGCTTCCCCAAAACAAAGATGTGAACCTTGGGTCTCTATCCGATATGATGGAGACTGGGACTCCATATAGCCATACTATCTCATTCACATAAAGGTCTACTAGCTTATTTAGAGGATAATCTCTCATGGTAGGCAAGAATTGTGCTGACTTCATTAGCCTATCCATTATGACCCAAATGGCATCGAACTTCCTTGGAGACATGTGCAATCCAATCACAAAGTTCATCATAGTCCGTTTCCATTTCCATTTCGGTATTGTAATCGGTTGCATCAAACATGAAGGTACCTGATGTTATGCCTTGACTTGTTGACATGTCAATCATCTTGTCATGAACTTCGTAATTTCCTTTTTCATTCCTACCCACCGATACCTCCTTTTAGATTGTGGTATATCTTGTTACTTCTTGGATGTATGGGAAACTTGGTTTTATGCACGTTCTTTAAAATCCTTTGCATTAACTCTGTAATATTAGGCACGCATAATCGGCTTTGATAAAATAAACTGTCGTCTGACTCAACTATGTACTCTAGTCTCTCCCTCTTAGAGACCAACTTGGCAATCTCAACTTGCTTGCTATCTTGTATCTATGCATCACTGATCTCTTGGTTAAGAGTAGGTCGAACATGCAACTCTGCTATGGTCTTTCTGTTACAGAGGTGCCCTAAAGAGAATCACCTTAAACACTTGATATACTCATTTATTATTATTAAAAGGCATTTTCATTATATGATATTCATTACATCTGAATTGATATAGATCTTAGACCATTTAATGAAATCCTTGGTATGTAACACATTAAGAAAGAAATCATGATGAGATTCTTATCATGTACAATTGTATTTATACCTAAATAATCACTATTCATAGGATTAACAAGATATGACATTGTTAATTTAGATAGATTAGCATATGTTATACTCATTGACTAGGTCAAACAACTGATCTCATAAGCTGATAACATGAGATATTTAGAGTTAACATATGGATGCTTGCTAGAGTAGCCAAGTACATTAGATGAATTGCTATGAGGCAATCACATAGGTATCTATTCAATGTTAGTGATAGTCTCATCATAGCAAAGATGCAAGTATCCTTAAACTTAAGATACTCAAGGTTATCTTGGATACTAAATCCTATACTTTGATTCCATTCCTTGTTGCTTCTGGGAGGTTCCTCATAGAGTAGTGATTGGGTATAGCATGAGGTATTCGAAGGTAGTTGAGTAGTCAATAAATGATTCACCACTCTTGATAGAAGGAGAGTATACCTATGGCACATTGTAGAGATCATTACTCGGAAATCCTTGGCTAAGGTGGACATGTCTTGAAGAAGGTCTTCAAGGACATATCTGATTAGGGTAATGATTCTCATAGGTAAGAACTAATATCATTTGGATTAGATGTGTCATAGTTAGTCTAGTGGGAGTTGACACATAGACCATGCTATGAACCAAATGAGGTATAGTTTGGTGAAAAGATGAATTGCAAGGTAATTGCCTAATGAAAAGTTTACAGTTAGATCACTGAATTTCTAGTCAATTGGGGGTCATGATGTGTTGCTAGATACTGCTCATAATCTGCTTGAAATTATATGATGATTTGAGCTGCCAACATAATCGGGAACCTAATGAGTCACATGCATAAAAGGAATGAAGGAAATGTGAAATGGGTCTTGGATTGGATCCAAGATATGAGAGATAAATGATTTAGCCATCCACTAGGTGTCACCGCCATGACAAAGTTTGTCACGCTCATGACAAAGGAGAGTCACAACTGTGACCCTACTATTCATGACCGTGAAAGCCTCGATATCAGCTTTTGGGATTTTAGGTTTTCTATTTCAAATGTAATTCCTATACATGGGAAATTTATGTCCAACCCTAATATGATTAGAGGATATATAAATAACACTTTTAAGGTCCAAAATCGTAGCTACCACATTGAGGAATAAAAGTTATTCTCTCTTTTTCTTCTCTTTTAAGTTGAAACACCATAGCCAACACCTTTATGATTTGACTCCCCATCACCCTTGTGGTTGCTTGTTCATTCCTTTGTGTTGATTACTGTTAGAGACAATCCAATATTGGATTATTATGGTTTGCAATAAACCAACTTAAAGGAAATGCTCACAAATTTGGAAGATCAAAAGAAACAAAAGGTAATAGACTTCTTTCATATGAATGGTTCCATCCGATTTTAATGTTCATAGGGCATTCCATAGTTTTTAGGTTCAACAAATTTTAATTTTATGTTGTGTCATATATGAGATGTATGTTAAGAACTCAATAGTGGTGTCAGAGCCACCTTATGTAAA
The DNA here is from genome assembly GCA_023653625.1 of Triadica sebifera. Lineage (NCBI taxonomy): Eukaryota > Viridiplantae > Streptophyta > Magnoliopsida > Malpighiales > Euphorbiaceae > Triadica > Triadica sebifera. The sequence goes on along the minus strand of CM042898.1, from coordinate 7,263,094 downwards.
TTAATTTTAGATTTGACTGAAGTATCAATGAGATTGATTGAAAAGGAACAACTTGGATTTGCTCTTTTCGTTGAAAATGAATTTGATTATGTTTGACCTCAAATTTTAATTTTAATTCAATAACATGTTAATATAATGATATTAGATTTTTTTTATGATAATTAAAAGGTTTTAATTTGACTTAAATATGAAATTCGAAGTTATGCATAGTTGTTGAATTTCTTGGGTTTGTGAAACCTAGTATTGCCAATTGAGTTGTTTATGGGGCTGTTCGAAATTGGTTTGTTAATTTGATTCATCAAACATATTTATAACACATTTATAATGTATTTTAACTTCTAGAAAGCACCTATAAAAAGACAAGTAACTATGTCAAAATCCTTACTATGTGATGGGACTATTTTATGTTGTTCGATTTAATGGGATGTAACTTGATGACCAAAATCTTAATTTATGTTTATAAGATATTCATGATTTTATTTCATTTCAATTGCATGCTAAAGTCAAATTAAATTCGTGGTTAAGTTCCTAAAGAATCCTAATTCATGTATGATTCAATTTAGGCAATTTTTGAATAATTGGTTTGCTAGTTGAATGATGAATAATTTAATTATTTTAAACTGATTATAAGTAACTTATAATGATTTGAATGAATTCTGAAAATTTTGGAAATTTTTAAATGGAATTTGGTTTGAATTTGAAAAGGGTTTTCAAAGTCCTACTTTGACTAGGATTCTAGTATGTAATTGTAACTAGGATTGTTTAATCGTATTTGGAAACAAACTAATAACTAATTAAGGTAATTTAATTATGAATTAATTACTGGTAATATTTAATTTAATATTGTTGCCCAGATATTAGACCAAGAAGGGGGGGTTGAATTGGAGTTTCAAAAAATTAAACTTTAAAGTGCGAAAATAAATAATTAATTTTAGGAGGGATAGAGAAAATCAGACACAAAGATATATAGAGGTTCGGGTGTTAACAAACCCTACTCTTCTCCCCAATCATAATTGGGAGATTCACTAACACACTAAGTGTTACAATGGAGTTTTACAAGCTCACTCCCAACTATGGTGTTTCTCACAATGACTCACACCTAACCCAAAAATCACTTGTGTTTTAATGGCTCACACAATAACCAATTCCTTGTGTTTTACAGGCTCACACAAACAACCTTCTTTGTATTTTACAGGATCACACAAACAACCTTTTAATTTGTGTTTTGGAGGCTCACACAACTAACCCTTACAAGTGTTCTGCTCTTAACCCAGAAATACCCAAAGCTCACTTGAGTAAAGATTACAGAGAGAACCACTTATAAATCTTAATTGCTCAAATATGAGAAGCAAAAAGATTTTTACAGAGAATAGATTTGTTCTCAAAGTATGTAAGTACAAGATAGCTTATGATTTGAAGTATATGCTAATCTTTTGTTTTTCTTCTCATTCTCTTCTTCCTTAATGCATAAATGACTTCCATTTATACTCTCATGGCTGAATATAGCCGTTGGGGTGCATTATGTAAGAAACTAGCCGTTGTACCAACCAAAAAATCGCGCCTGACATTTTTCTCTTTCATTGTTCACGGGCGTGACTATGCTTGTCACGGGAGTGACAGTTCTTCCCAAGCCGTGACTGAAGTGGTGATCTTGGTCGTGAAGCTCTCTGGAATGTTTTGACATATTGAGTCACGGGCGTGACATACTCATTCACGGGCGTGACAACCTTTCCAGCCGTGATCCAAGTGGTGACTCTGGTCGTGAAACTCTCTGGATGAAATTTCATGAATCTTCACGGGAGTGACACCTTTATTCATGGGGGTGAATGAAATATCCACTTCACGGTTTGTTTTTCCTTCATGGCCGTGAACTTCAAAAGTTGGTTTTGGTAACGGTTAGCTTCTTTCACGAGAGTGACTCATAGAGTCACGACAGTGAACATGCTACTACTTGAATTTTGTCTTTCAAGGATTATTCTTCCAATTCTCCATTCTTCCTATTTTGATCCATGTCCTGTATAAAAGACTTAGATGACAAGTATGTTAATACAATATTGCTATTTTATTTGTTATCATCAAAATGACGGAAATACCCCTTAAGGTTTAACAATCTCCCCCTTTTTGATGGTGACAAATAATCTAGCAATATGTGATTTTGAGAAGTCTCTCCCTCAAAATATACTTAAGATAAAAGTTTATAATGTGCAAGAATAGTAGATAATGATGTAGCATTGAAATAAACTTAACTAGATTTAAGTGTTTGCATGTTATATGAGAAGTATATCCAATATATACCATAACTCCTTTTTAAGACATGAAGTATATGTAAGATATATTTAAGGTATATCATGGAATATTTGTATTTGTAACTTGCTTTAAGGTATATGCAAAGTATACTTAAGGTATATCTAAAGTATATAAAGCTTACTTTTCCAATTATATACTTTGCATATGAAATTTTGAATCAAGATTTGTAATCCATTTCAAAGTCAATTCAATTTTGATTATTTGATTCAAAAATCATTTACCTTAATATATATTGCTATTTTATTCTTATTTTGCTAGTTTGATACCATTCTCCCTATCATATATTGTCTATCATATATTGCTAGTTTTCTCCCCCTTTTGTCATCAATCAAAAAGGATATGAAGATTGAAGTAAACAAAAGAAAATATATATAACATAAAGGAAAGGATAAAAACTGAGTTAAAATGTTCAGAAAGGAAATTTAAAAATTTCCTACACACAAGCAAACATAAAAAATAACAAACAAGCAAAAACAATCAAATTTAGGCTATTCTCTAGCCTATCTCCTAGCCAGACATCCTATCACGAAGCCTAGCCATTTCAGCCTCAAGGCTGTCCATCCGAGACTCCATGAAGTCTTTGAGGTTTTCCAACCTCTCATCCATTGAAGTCTGCAACTGCTCAAAATGTGGTGCCAAGAGATCAACCACTTGCTGCGCTAAAGACGGTGTGGAAGCTGAGGACTGTCCGACGTCCTACTCGGCTGCTGGAGGTGCTTCCTCGACCCGAGCCCTCTTCTTCTGCTGGACTCCCTAGAGGCCTACTTTAAAATCCTCCGTGTCATTATCTTCCCAGATAATCTCCCCAGCAGTGTCAATGAAGCGGTAGAAGATATCGTTCTGGAAAATGATCCTGACAGCCGCTCCCATCTTGATGAATGACTCGACATCCAGGCGATCTAGAGGATGTGCAGGAATGATGTTGAAATGATGGGCATCCAGCTTCAAATAGTTGAGCTTCACTGCGATATGGGTGACATATGCCCCAATCAAAATATCTCCTGTGGGCTTGGTGGCTATGGAGAGAAGATGGTTAGCAAACCATCTGGAAAGTGCCACTGTCACTCCTCTACGAGCCATCTCAAGGAGGAAGAGTTCTGACTTCCTGATTGTGCCATTGCTTTCACCCCTAGTAAATATGCTATAGGTTAGGAACCTATGCAAATACTTATGCACTTGAGCCCTGAGATGTGTGCTCTTTATCTTCTTGACATCCCAGCTACAATCGGTGCCAAAGTGTGTCCAGGCTCGAGGGGCTGAGAATTCCACCTTAGTGTCATTCAGGATGCCATCAGATGGTAGGTTGAACAATTCGCCAAATTCAATGGCATTGAGGGTGTTGGGATTGTTGCAAAGTTGGAATTTCACTACTCCAGTAGGTGAAACCTGCAATGTGCTTAGAAATTCCAGTGTTGGCTCCCTTAGAGTCGGCTGATGAATTTCAACAAAATCTTTGAGATGACAGGCTTGTAGTTGCTCTATCATAGCCGTCTCAAGTCCGAGACTTCGGACTGTTTGCCATTCAAAGGATTTTGAAGACAAAAGAGGTCTCTTCTTCAAAGTTGCATACATAGGATGGAAATTCTTCGGAATGCGGTTCATTAGGTAATCTGCATACCTCTTAGGTGCATGAGACTTCTTTCTCTTTCCCTTGGATGAAGCGGACTCCATTTTTGAAGAGATTTGTTGTTGATGGAGTTGAAAAATAATTTTGATAGAAAATTTGATGTAAAACCCTAGAAATATATGATATTTGCTGAAGATTCGAACTTTTGGCTGTATTTACAGGGAAATTTCAAGTCTTTGGGGTCGCAATCTTCAATGTCTCAATGAATGAGAGTAAATGAGAGCGGTTTTGGGAGATGGAGAGTTGAAATGAAGGTTGTAACCGGCTGTTCTCTTATATATTCGATACATTCACGGGCGTGATAAAGGTTTTCACGGGCGTGAATGGTCGTGTTCACGGTTTGCTGAAGGAGTGTTCCACCTGTGAATGAAAGCGTGAATACTTTTACGGGCGTGATCGTTGAACATCATGGGCGTGAATAATTATCGGTCACGGGGGTGACTAAACTATCACGAGAGTGAACTTTTGAATTTCACTACTTATGCCTGTGAAGCAAGCCGTGACTCAAGGCGTGAAAGCTTCTGTGAGTTTTGGGGTATAATTGTTCACGGGAGTGAAAATTCATCATGGGAGTGAATGGCTATTTTCATGGGCATGACTCAAGCCGTGAAAATAACTTTTCACCGCTTGAAGCCGTGAACCATGTCGTGAACCAAGTCGTGAACGACACTGCCTCTTTGGGCCATTTAAGTCACGGGAGTGAACATATGTCACAGGCGTGACTCCCTTAAATCAAATTAAAATTAAGTCCTAAAACAAGACCAAAACATTTCAATAAAGATTCAACTCCTTAAAACATGAAATCTCATCAAAATTTCTATCTTATAACTTGTGATATGATTTAAGATCAACAATTAAAATTTCATAATTTTTGCAATCACAAGGTTAATCCATCAATCATACCAAGTTATCTTCTAATGAAATTAAATCTTTCCTCATTTAGAGACTCAGTGAAAATATCTGCTAATTGATTTTCTGTGCTTATGAATTCTAATGCAACATCTTCATATTGAACATGGTCTCTAATAAAGTGGTGTCTTATGTCAATATGCTTGCTTCTTGAGTGTTGAATAGGATTCTTTGAAAGATTTATAGCACTAGTGTTGTCACATTTGATAGGTATATGGTTCATCTCATGACCATAGTCCTTAAGTTGTTGTTTCATCCAAAGAATTTGTGTACAACAACATCCAACTGCTACATATTCAGCTTCAACAGTTGAGAGAGCAACAGAAACTTGTTTCTTGCTAAACCAAGAAACTAAGCATTCTCCAATGAAGTGACAAGTACCTGAAGTACTTTTTCTATCTAAAAGACTACCAGCATAGTCAGCATCTGAATATCCTATAATATAAAAAGATGAATTCCTAGGATACCATAAACCTAGATGCAATGATCCATGTAAATATCTTAAAATTATTTTTACAACATTTAAATGAGATTCTTTAGGACATTATTGAAATCGTGCACATAAGCAAACACTATACATAATGTCGGGTCTAGAAGCAGTAAGATATATAAGTGATCCGATCATACCTCTATAAAGCTTTTCATTAATGCTCTTACCCTTTTCATCTTTGTCCAATTTTGTTGATGTGCTTATAGGAGTCTTGGCATTTTTGCATCCTTCCATACCAAATTTCTTGATTAAGTCTTTCGCATATTTGGATTGGTTGATGAATATGCCTTTATTTCTTTACTTTATTTGTAGACCAAGGAAATACTTAAGTTCTCCCATCATGCTCATTTCAAATTCCCTAGTCATGCACTTAGCAAATTCTTGACAAAGAAACTCATTAGTAGAACCAAATATTATATCATCAACATAAATTTGAACAATTAGTATATCATGCTTATGCTTTTTGATGAATAGTGTAGTGTCAAAATTTCCCTTTGTAAAGCTATTTTCTAATAAAAAAGAACTTAATCTCTCATACCAAGCTCTTGGAGTCTGTTTTAAACCATACAAAGCTTTTGAAAGTTTAAAAACATGATTTGGAAAATCATAGCTTTCAAAACCTGGTTGTTGTTCTACATATACTTCTTCGTCTATATAACCATTTAGAAATGCACTTTTTTTATCCATTTGAAAAAGTTTGAAATTCATGTGACATGCATATGCTAAGAGTATTCTTATAGCTTCTAATCTAGCTACAGGTGCATATGTTTCATCATAATCTATACCTTATTCCTGATTATATCCTTTTGCAACAAGTCTTGCCTTATTCCTAGTCATTAACCCTTGTTCATCTAATTTGTTTCTAAATACCCATTTGCTACCTATGATTTGATGATCCTTGGGTCTAGGTACTAGGTTCCATACCTTATTTCTCTCAAATTGGTTGAGCTCCTCTTGCATGGAAATTACCCAACTTTCATCATTAAGAGACTCATTAATATTTTTAGGCTCAATTTGTGAAATAAAAGCAATGTCAGTAACCAAATGCTTGAAATGAGATCTAGTACTTACTCCCCTTGATAGATCACCAATTATTTGCTCTTTTGGATGATCTTTCGTCATTCTCAATTCTTTTGGAAGTTCTTGATCCATTTGTTCTTGATTTTGAGGTAGAGTGTCATTTTGCAGTAAATTTTCTTGATCATTTTCTTCTTTTTCATTTCCAATATCAAGTTGTTCCATATTACCTACAACATCATCAAGAACACTACCTTTCACAAGATCAAGTTTACTAGATTCATTAAAAACAACATGCATGGATTCTTCAACCGTTAATGATCTTTTATTAAATACTCTATATGCTTTGCTGGTTGTAGAGTATCCTAAAAAGATACCTTCATCAGACTTAGAGGCAAATTTTCCAAGATTGTCCTTGGTGTTCAATATAAAACACTTGCATCCAAATACTCTAAAGTATGATATCAAGGGCTTTCTTCCATTCCATAGCTCAAATGAGGTTTTGTTTAAAAAAGGTCTTTTGAAGACTCGATTTGAAATATAACATGCAGTGTTTGTGGCTTCTGCCCAAAAATAAGTTGGTAAATCATATTCATTAAGCATTGTTCTAGCCATTTCAATTAAAGTACGATTTTTCCTTTCAACTACCCCATTTTATTGAGGTGTCCTAGGAGATGAGAAATTATGTGAAATGTCATGTTCAAGACAAAAACTTTCAAAGTTTTCATTTTTAAATTCTTTCCCATGATCACTCCTTATTTTTGAAATGCAATACCCTTTTTCATTTTGAATTCTTCTAGCAAGGTTTTTGAAGTTTTCAAAAGCATCACTCTTTTGAGCTAAGAAAATTACCCAAGTAAATATAGAGTAATCATCTACCATGACAAATGCATAATGTTTTCCTCCTAAGCTAGTAATTCTAGTAGGTCCAAACAAGTCTAAATGCAGGAGTTGGAGAGGTTTTGAAGTACTTACTATGTTTTTGGCTTTGAAAGATGACTTGTGTTGCTTTCCATTCTGACAAGGATCACATGTCTTGTCTTTAACATATTTAACTTTTGGCAAACCTTTTACTAGCTCTCCTATGCTGAGACTTTGTATTAAGTCCATGTTAGCATGACCAAGTCTTCTATGCCACAGCCAAGATTCATCACTAGTATACATAAGACACTTAGAGGAATGGTTAGATAGTTCAAGTAAGTTTATTATGTATGTATTGATATCTCTATTCCCTTTAAATATTTCTTTACCATCAATAGAGATTACAAGACATTCGTTTGAAGTAAATATTACTTTGTTTCCTTTATCACATAATTGACTTACACTTAACAAGTTATGTTTCAAGCCATCAACAAGTAAGACATCCTTAATAAAAGTAGCACTATTAACACCAATAGAACCAATGCCAATTACCTTACCTTTAGCATTGTTTCCAAAGGTAACTTTACCTCCATCAATACTTTTGATTTCATTGAAAAGTTCTTTGTCTCCTATCATATGCCTTAAGCATCCACTGTCTACTAGCCAAGCATTTTTGTTTATTATGGACTTGAGGCATACCTATAGAATCACAAATCAAGTATGATTTTTAGGTACCCAAATGAGTTTGGGTCCTTGGGGGTTAGCACATGAAGGTTCCCAATGAGCCTTCCTTATCCAACAATGTTTATTTATGTGACCCATTTTCATACAATAATTACATTGTTTAGGTCTAAACTTGCTTTTTGGTCTTACACTGTATTTAAATGCCATAATTCTATTAGACTGATTTTGAGAGCAATGGCATGCACAATCATGATTAATTTGCATTCTTCTAGATGCTTGCTTCTTATACATAAAGGCATGATTATTCTTTTTCTATATAGAGGGTTTAACATTCTTATTTCTTGGTGCAGTTCTAACAGGTGTGGAGATGTGAGATTCTTTAGATTTAACAAATATAGTTTTGTGAGAAGATGATGATGTGTCCTTAAATCCTAGACCATGTCTAATTAAGGGTGATATCTGAGACACAATGAGAGTATCTAAGCTTTCTTTACCTTTGTGAAATTTAGAAATGGAATTTCTAAGTTCCTCAACTTCATTTTTCAAAGTATTATTTTCTTTTAACAATGAAGATATTGAGGGTCTTGATGAATGTTCATCTAATGACTTTTGAAGAGATTCATTAGATGATTTAAGTTTTATGTTCTCCTTTTCTAATCCATCTATCTTATTTTTCAAATTAGAGATATTATTTCTATAGGTACTAAATTTAGTTCTATATTTCTCTAATTCTATATTTAATTCTTCTATAAGGCTTTGCTCATCATCATCATCATCATCATCATCATCACTATTACTATCATTGTCACTACTATTATTATTGAAAGAGTATGAGTGTAGTGATCTTACTTTGTCCGAGATGTGATCCTCAATAGCCATGAAACATAGGTTGACCTCTTTACTTTCATTGTCATCTTTTTTACTTGAAGAGCTTTTGTCATCCCATGTGACTTTGTGGCCTTCATGATAGTTTTCTAATGTTTTCCACATGCTATATGCAGTTGAACAGTGTTGTATCCTGCCACATTCTTCAATAGATAATGAACTTGAGAGAATTGTCATTGCCTTCTTATTTTTGAAATTTGCTCTTCTTTGAGGCTCTGTCCAATCATCTCTTGACAGGATTTCTTCTTTACCATTAACTCCTCTTCTAATTGGTGGTGTCCATTCTTTTCGAATACTATCCCAAACTTCAATTCCTTCATTATCCAGATATGTCTCCATCTGAAACTTCCAATGGCCATAATTTGCTCCATCAAAGTAAGGTTTGAGACTTTGGAATCCTTCACTGACCATATCTTACTCTTTACTAGCACTTTTTAGGTTTCGATGCTAGACAAAACTCTGATACCAATTGTTGCCCAGATATTAGACCAAGAAGGGGGGGTTGAATTGGAGTTTTCAAAAATTTAAACTTTAAAGTGCGGAAATAAATAATTAATTTTAGGAGGGATAGAGAAAATCAGACAAAGATTTATAGAGGTTCGGGTGTTAACAAACCCTACTCCTCTCCCCAATTGCATTTGGGAGATTCACTAACACACTAAGTGTTACAATAGAGTTTTACAAGCTCACTCCCAATTATGGTGTTTCTCACAATGGCTCACACCTAACCCAGAAATCCCTTGTGTTTTAATGGCTCACACAATAACCAATTCCTTGTGTTTTACAGGCTCACACAAACAACCTTCCTTGTGTTTTACAAGATCACACAAACAACCTTCACTTTGTGTTTTACAGGATCACACAAACAACCTTTTAATTTATGTTTTGGAGGCTCACACAACTAACCCTTACAAGTGTTCTGCTCTTAACCCAGAAATACTCAAAGCTCACTTGAGTAAAGATTACAGAGAGAACCACTTATAAATCTTAATTGCTCAAATATGAGGAGCAAAAAGATTTTTACAGAGAATAAATTTGTTCTCAAAGTATGTAAGTACAAGATAGCTTGTGATTTGAAGTATATGCTAATCTTTTGTTTTTCTTCTCATTCTCTTCTTCCTTAATGCATAAATGACTTCCATTTATACTTCCATGGCTGAATATAGCCGTTGGGGTGCATTATGTAAGAAACTAGTCGTTGTACCAACCAAAAAATCGTGCCTGATATTTTTCTCTTTCATTGTTCACGGGCGTGACTATGCTTGTCACGGGAGTGACAGTTCTTCCCAAGCCATGACTGAAGTGGTGATCTTGGTTGTGAAGCTCTCTGGAATGTTTTGACATATTGAGTCACGGGCGTGACAACCTTCCCAGCCGTGATCCAAGTGGTGACTCTGGTCGTGAAGCTCTCTGGATGAAATTTCATGAATCTTCACGGGAGTGACACCTTTATTCACGGGGGTGACTGAAATGTCCACTTCACGGTTTGTTTTTCCTTCATGGTCGTGAACTTCAAAAGTTGGTTTTGGTAAAGGTTAGCTTCTTTCACGGGAGTGACTCATAGAGTCACGACAGTGAACATGCTACTACTTGAATTTTGTCTTTCAAGGATTATTCTTCCAATTCTCCATTCTTGCTATTTTGATCCATGTCCTGTATAAAAGACTTAGAAGACAAATATGTTAAATACAATATTGCTATTTTATTTGTTATCATCAAAATGATAGAAATACCCTTTAAGGTTTAACAAATATTTAATGTGATTTAATTATAAAATTCAGATTTAATATTGCATGCATTAAATTGGAAGTAACCTAGTTGACAAAGTAGGCAAATTTGGAAAAATTTTTGATATGATCAAATGTATGCCTAAAATGCATGTTTTTCTTTTAAAAAGTATTTATAAATATTTATATGATTATTTAATAAGATTAAATAATGATTTTATGATTAATTTCATTAAGGCCTAACAATCAAAATAATGTTTCAAGTGTTAAAATAAAGGGAACGCAAATTATTACTTTCAAATATTACCTTTATTTATGCATTAGAGAATGCATGCTAGGGGTGTATAGAATGGTATGATGGTATGATTATGGACTTGACTAATGAGATTGATCATGCATAAAAATTTTGTTTTGGTAAATAGGACATGCGGGTCTCTGCCTTCTCTATTCTCTCTATTGTATTTTTTTTCTCATCTTATTTCTCTCAAATGAAATTTGAGGTTTCCTTATGAAGAATTTATGTAATTAGATCACATAGGATTATAATAGAATTGAACTACAAATGAGCAAGAAGCTGAGGAGATGGTATCATAAGCAAAAGAACATTAGAATAGGAAATTGTTTTTCTATTTTGGTGTTGTAATTTCATACATCTATTTAGGTGAGACTTAGTTAATCCTGTCATGGCTCGAAGGATTGATGTTAGATTATGTCTATAATTATAACCATATAATTAGTGTAATTATCTTATATATCTATATGTGATGAATGAATATATTATGCATGCCAAATTGCCATGATGAGACCTAAAATTAAAGATATTCCTTATTAATAATATTAAGGCCAATGTCTTCCATTAATATGGCAAGAACCAGAGTTCTTTTAAAGTTTGGATTGTTAGGCACGCTCAAGCCCACTCTACACGAATATGTTCAAACCATCAAAATATGATTTCATAATTAATGGTTGGCTTTAGCTAATTACATTGGCTTGTTAGGAACACCTAAGGTCAATGTGAATTAGATTCAGTATTGGATATGTGTATATGAGATATACACATATCAAAAGTTGATAGCCCAATGATTTAGTAGTTGCATGATATGATGCAATTGGTATGAGATACCTACCAATTAACCTAAGATGGCTTGTTAGGCACACCCAAGGTCATACTTAGTGATGTTGGATACTGACCCACTAAGAGAGCTTCCAACGGGTTCTCTCAGATTCATTGTGAGGGCTATGGGCTCGCAATAAAATAGTGGGAGTTATAATGCATGTTTATTAAAGACTTAATAATCATGCATTTAGTACATTCTCTAACATGATCTTTCTTTACATCTAGGTTATTAGAATCATGTCATCAAATGTGAACTTATGCTCAATTTTTGAATCCAACAAATTGATTTGTCTGAACTTCCTAGATTAGCTAAGGAATTTGAAAATAGTTCTCAAAGTTGAAAATATAGCCTATGTCTTGGAAGAGCCACTTCCCTCCCCTCCTACTAATGATGCATCTGTTCATGAACAATTGGCATATAAGAAGCAAGTGGATGATAGTGAGTTGGAGGGTTACATTATGCTCACCTCTATGTCTCTCAAGCTTCAAAATTAGTATGAGAACATGGATGCAAATACCATTGTATATCGTCTAAGGGAGCTTTTCGATGAGCAAGCTCGAACCGAGCGATATGAGATATCTAAATTGTTCTTTAGCTCCAAGATGGCAGAGAGGACATCTCTAATGCAACACATATTGAATATTAGGAAAAAAGGCATAGAGACAACATCAAAAGGGACTTACTTCCATTATGGCAAGAGTTGCTAAAGGAAAATGAACTGTAAGGCATATCTGAAGTCTTTAAAGAAGGAAAAGGATAAGACATTGGATGCAAAATCTACTTCAGTATTTATGTTATTGTGGTTAATATTGTATCTATTAACAATGCATGGGTATTGGATACTGCATGTGGGTCTCACATATGCATATATATGAAAGGCCTAAGGAACAGTAAACAACTCAAAAAATGAGAGTCAGACCTACGTGTTGGTAATAGAGCAAGAGTTATTGCATTAGCTGTAGGAACTTATGTATTGACACTTCCTAGTGGGCTTGTTTTAGAATTAGACAATTTCTTTATGTTCCAGTTTTAACAAAGAATATTATTTTTGTTTTTTGTTTAAATAGAAAAGGATTTCATTTGACTATTAATGGCAATGGTTGCTCTATATGGTTGAATGATATTTTTTATGGAAATGGCACATTATGCAATGGAATTTACATTCTTGCCACGTCTAATTCAATTCTCAATATCAATAATAATAAAATACAAAAGTTGGATAACCTAAAATCATCGTATTTATGGCATTGTTGCTTTGGCCATATAAATGAGAGGTGCATGACTAAGTTGCACAAGAATGGTACTCAGGTTCATTTAATTATGAATCATATGACATATGTGAATCTTATTTATTAGGCAAGATGACAAAATAATCTTTTCGTAGAAAGGATGAACATGCCAATGGGCTATTGGACCTTGTACATACAGATGTATGTGGACTAATGTTCGTGCACGACATATGTGGTTTTATCTACTTCATAATTTTATCAATGATTATTCAAGATTTGTGTACTTATATCTGATGAGATATAAATATGAAGCTTTTGAAAAGTTCAAAGAATTCAAAAATGAAGTAAAGAAACAACTTGGCAAAAGTATTAAAACACTTAGATCATATTAAGGTGGAGAATACTTAAGCTAAGAGTTTCAAGATTATCTAAGAGATAATGGGATTTTTTCTCAATGGACTATATCTTACAAGTCACAACACAATGGTATGGCTAGAAGGAGAAACCGAACCTTATTAGACATGGTGAGTCTATGATGAGCTTTGAAAATTTACCTAAGTCCTTTTAGGGTCATGTACTAAAGACTTCTATTTATATACTAAATAGAGTCAATTCTAAGTCAGTTGATGTTACTCCATATGAGATATGGAATAACAAGAGACCTACTATTTCACATATGTGGGGTTGTCCTACTTATGTGAAGAGGACAATGTCAGATAAGCTAAAAGCTAAGTCTAATAAGTGTTTGTTTGTGGGATATCCAAAAGAGTCATTTGGATACCAATTCTACCACCATTTGGAATAAAAAGCTGTTTGTTTCAAAGCATGTCATCTTCTTAAAGAAAGAGTTTCTTCTAAAAGAAGATAGTGGGAGAAAAATTGAAATTGTTGAAGTTCAAAATTCTCAAACAAATGCAAATCAACTGACTAAACCCGAATATGTTACTCATACAGATGAAGTAACAACAATACTATCTGAAACATAAGAACTTTGTAGATCAAGTAGGATACACATTGTTCTTGAGAGATATGAATTTCTCATAAGTGAACATAATGATATGTTGCTTATAGAGGATGATGAGCCTACTTCCCATGAAGAAGTTCTAAATTGTTTAAAATATGATAGATGGCTAAAAGCCATGCAGTTAGAGATGGATTCCATATTTGAAAACTAAGTGTGGACTTTGGTTAACCACCTAAAGGGATTAAATCCATTGGGTACAAATGGGTCTTCAAGAAGAAGACCGATATGAAAGGTAATATAGTTACTTATAAAGCTAGGTTGGTAGCTAAAGGATATCATCAAAGACAAGGTATTGACAATGAAAAAACTTTTTCTCTAGTTACTATGCTTAAATCCATGAGGATACTCCTAGCCATTGTTGCTCATTATGATTATGAGATTTGACAAATGGATGATTAAATAGTTTTCCTTAATGAAAATCTTACTGAGGATGCGTACATGACACAGCCTAAGGGTTTCACATCAATTGATGGAAAAAAGGTATATAAATTGCAAAGATCCATTTATGGATTGAAGCAAGCATCCAGGAGTTGGAACATCCGATTTGATGAGACAATCAAAGAGTTTGGCTTGTTACAAAATATGGATGAACCTTGTGTTTACAAGAAGGTTAGTAGGAGTACAATCGTATTCCTAGTATTGTATGTAGATGACATACTTCTTATAGGAAACAACGTCTAAGTTCTTTAAGTAGTCAAAAATTGGCTTGCAATGCCCGTAATTAGGGCCTATACGTTATGTTCTTGGTTAGTAAGAGTTGGGGGTTAAGTGAAGTTTTGGAAGTTTGAGAGTTGCTGGAATCAGATGTTTCACACCTTTGACAAGGGGTGTCACGACCTTGAATATCGGGTTTTAGTTAGTAGTTGCGATGAGATTTTTCACAGCTATGAAGAGTTTTTTCATGCTCATGAAAGATGAGTTATGGCTGTAAAGCTTGGAAAGTATGGGCATGTGAGGTAGCCACATTTTTCTTCTTGCCATATCCTTTTAAATCTATTCCCATGCTCCTATAATCAACCTAACATGCAACCTTTTCATCTCTTTCACAATCAGAAACTTTTTTCCCCATTCTGGAAGCTTTGAAGATTAAGTTTTTTTAGGGTAAAGTGAGAAAGAGAAGTGAGAGGAGAAGTTGTGAGCTTGTGTGTGAGATCTTAGTTTTGGTGTTTTCTAGGTCTTGGATCGGGTTCTAGAGGCTAAGGAAATATTTTTCTTCTTGCTAGGATTTGGAGATAGAGATGAAAGTTCATCCCAATGGAAGGGACAAGCTTAAGGAGCTAGAGTTGTGGCTCTCTCCATCCTAGGTGGAAGGTTTGTACATAATAACCTCTCAAGCTTTAATCTTGCATTTGTATGTTAGTGTGACTTGAATGCATGTCAGTATGATTGTTAGTTAATGAAATCTATGATATTTGGGGTTGATATGCATGATGGGAGTTTCTATGTTAAATGATTATTTCGAGATGTTAGAGTAATAATTTTGGTTAATGTAAATGATAAGAGAGTATATGGTTGTGATAAATGGTTAAAATGCATGCTGGAGTGTTGATAGGGTAGTTGACATTAGTCAGTTGTAGAGAATATTACATGTGAGAGAGGTATGAAATGTGATGCTCTATTTTCTAGAAAAAATTCTAGATTCAGGGCCATGAATGGTGGGTTCATGGGCGTGAGGGTCGTGAAAATATATTTTTGTTGCTAAAGCAGACCCGTTCACGGGTAGCTCCATAGTTGAGTTCACAGTTTGGTTCACATCGGTGAAGGTTTGATCATGGCTATGAACATATGCTGATTCATAGGATGAATCATGGTTTGGTTTACGAGTAAACTACTCATGAAGTAGTGCTTCATGGCCGTGAGATATTATTCATGGGTGTGAAACTCCTTAACTTGAAAATCTTATACGTTTACTTATGAATCAAAGTTGATTTGTTGTGAGGTGGTATACCTTTATCGTAAGATTATAATATTCTATGAGAATGCATGTTATGGAATGATTAATATAAATTATGGTAATTGAGATAAATGATTAAGCCCAATACTCTGACTAAGACTAGAGTTAGGATAGATGGCATGCCATTGAGGGAAGTTCGGTACTGAGTGACCTAGGTTGGTCATGTTCAAGATTCATTGAAGACCAAGAGGCAAGCAATGAGAGCTTCCTCGATTGGTTTATATATAGACTCTTTTCCTTAGACATGTGTTCTGGGAAGCTCAGGTAGGTGTCCTGTTGAGGACTATGGTGAGAGCCATAGATTACCCATATCCATTTTAGTCTAGTTATGAGTATAACAGACAATGGAATGGTAAGTAAATACTTCTAAGTGTGGTATGCACTTATATGATTATGGTTGGTTGTTTGATATACCATGTTCGATGTGTGCATTATCTATATATGAGATCTTTATAGTATATCATATAGCATGTGAGCTAGTGCATATTTGAACTTTGAGGTAAGTTGTTATAGTAGCTCGATGAGTATATCATGCATATTATATACTTGTCATATGTGTGTGCTTTGCATATTGTAATGTACCACTAGGCATGAGTTGTTTAGCATATGGGCTTCTCATGCATAGGTTTGGAGCTTAGGGAAGGATCGACAGAGGAGGACGCTCAGTGATTAAAGCCTTGGATATACACAGTTGTATTTTGGATTGTTTTACATGTTGGGTAGTTATAGTTTTACATACTGTATTTCAGAGACATGTAGTTTTATAACTACTCATTTTGCATAAATTATAGGCTAGGGCTTCCCATTTGATTAATGTATTTAACTTTATTTTATCAATTTTTTAATGATGTTTTATTTATTTAAGTCATCACAGTCATAGTGCATTAAAGTTTTCAAATTATTGTGTTTTGAATCGTGTGCATCATAGTATCATTTGGTGTAATTGGGTTTAATCTTAATTATATCGAAGGGTGTTACATTTAGTGGTATTAGAGCTTAGGTTTAGGTGGTTCTTAACTTAGATGGGATGGGTGTATCACGTGTGCGAGTGTTATCCTATATGACTCCTATATGGGCTATTGTCTGTCGAGATGTAGGCTAAAGAGTGAATAGAGAGATCAAACCGCATGACACGACTAAGAGTAACAGTCCTTCATACATAGAGGCTCAGAACCAGCTGAGCCAAGCTAGTGTGCAAGGGCCGACTGACACACCTCCTCTGCATCAACCGATGGTTAGTTAGGCAGATCAGGCTCATGATTCTCTGATGTAGAACCTAGCTGCTGAGTTGCAATGGTAGGTACAAGCTATGCCATTGCCACCTCTTCCTCCATCGACGCCATCTCTACCACCTCTTCAGTCACCACCGAGGCGTAGGGTTCTGATTGATAGGCTGACGAAGTATGGAGCTACGGATTTCACAGGCAATATTGAGGATGATTCGGCAGCTGTTGAATTCTGGTTAAAAAATACTGAGAGGGTCTTCGAGGAGTTGGATTGTGCCGAGGAGCATAGGGCTAGGTATGTTATTTCACTTCTCCAGGACCATGCCTATGATTGGTGGAGATTGGTTTTGCAAAAGTCGTAGATCCTAGAGCCACTTAATTGGGATTACTTTTCAGTTGAGTTTAAGAAATAGGTTCCATATGAAGAAATGAGAGTTTTTGAACTTGCGATAGGGAAACATGACAATGACCATTTATGAAAGATAGTTTACTCGATTGAGCAGGTATGGGACTAGTATCATTAGAGACAAGGTAGATAAGTGTCACTGATTTGAGGATGATTAGAGAGATGAGATTAGGTTCCATGTGATCTCACAATAGTATGAGGAGTTCACAAAGTTGGTATCTTCTTCTATTATGATATAAAAGAGGGTAAATCTAAAAAGAGAAGAGGAGTCAACCAGAAGAGACTTTAAAGGGTTAGCTTACAATGTTGCACAGTCATCAAGCAAGAAGGCTCGCACCAGTTCTGGACCTTTCTAGTCTAGAGGATATGGACAGGGTCGGGGTCAGCTCGGGTACACCAAATAGGCACCATCATCAAGAATAGTTTTGGTAGCTACCAGTAGTCAACCCTAGACACGGAGATAAGCAACACCAGAGTGTGCATCATATGGTTAGAAACACCGAGGAGAGTGCTGGGGATCCATAGGAGCTTGTTACAAGTGTGGGTTTCGAAACCACTATAAGAGAGATTGTCCTTTATAGATGGTTGGGGCTCCCACTCAGACTCAAGGTTCAGTGCTAACATAAACCAGGGGATGGAGATAGGCCAGTTCGGGCAGAGGTGGATCTAGACTAAACTTATCAGTGATAATGAATAGGTCAGGACCTAGTAGAGCACCAACGAGGGCCTATGTTATAAAGGCCAGATAGGATCCGAATGTATTGAACATGGTTATTGGTATATTTCTTCTTTTTGACTCAGTTTTAATTACTTTGATAGATCCGAGCTCCATGCATTCATATATATGTACCAACATAGCTGAGCGGTATAACATATTAGCAAAGATATTAGACTATGAAATAGAGGTAACTAGCCCTTTGGGACATAGCACAATGGTGAACCAAGTGTATAAAGATTGTCCTATTGTAGTTCAAGGGAAAGAGTTCTTACCATATTTGATTGAATTGTCCTTTTATGAGTATGATGTTATCCCGGGTATGGATTGTTTCTCTCAACAGGGTATAGTAGTGGACTACCGGATGAAGACAGTTGAATTAAGAACATTGAAAAATGAGATAGTGGTTGTTCAGGGTGAGAGATCCTCATAACAAACGAGGATCATCTCTATGATGAAAGAACAAAAGATGATTAGAAAGGGGTGTGAGGCCTATTTGGCTCACGTGGTTAGCAGTAGGAGGGAGACCCTAGATCTTAGGGATATTTCGATAGTGGAATAGTTCCTAGATGTGTTTCTAGATAAGTTACCCAGGGTACCTTCAGAAAGAGAGATAGGGTTCTCAATTGGGCTTACTTCGAGTACAACTCCTATATCAGCGATACTATATCATATGGCTCCATCAAAGATGAAAGAGTTAAAGACACAGTTATAGGAATTGTTGGATAAGGATTTGATTAGATCAAGTGTATCTCTATGGGGTGCACTAGTGTTGTTCATCAAGAAAAAAGACAGGTCTATGAGGTTGTGCATAAACTACAGACAATTGAATAGGGTGACTGTTAAAAATAGGTATCCATTACCACAAACAGTTGAAAGGTGCGGGGATGTTCTCTAAGATTGATTTGAGATCAGGATACCATCAGTTGAGAATTAAGGCAGGTGATATAGAAAAGATTGCTTTCTGAACCATTTATGGTCACTATGAGTGGTTGGTTATACCCTTTAGGTTGACCAATCTCTAGCAGCTTTTACAGATCTGATGAACTGGATCTTTAGATCATTTCAAAACCAATTTGTTGAGGTTTTCATAGATGATATCTTAGTGTATTCAAGAAGCAAGAATGAATATGAGCAACACTTGAGAACAATCTTGCAGACTTTTAGGGAGCAAAAGCTTTATGGTAAGCTTTCTAAGTGTGAGTTTTGGCTATATGAGGTTGCCTTTCTCAGGTATGTGATATCAGTAGATGGGTTGGAGTGGATCAATGCAAGGTTAAGGCAATCTCGGATTGGAAACTGCTGTGGAATGTGACAAAATTATGAGTTTTCTCGACTTAAAAGGGTACTACAGAAGGTTCATCAAGGGGTTTTCTATGATAGCTTCTCCATTAACTAGGTTGTTATGGAAAGATATTAAGTTCAAATGGACAAACAAGTGCCAAAATAGTTTAGATGAGTTTAAGAGTCTTTTGATAGAATCTTTAGTGTTGACACAACCAATTCTGTACCAAAAATATGTTGTTTACAATTATGTTTCTCACAACATATTGGTTTGCATTCTGTTGCAAGAAGGGAAAGTTGTCGCTTATGTATCTAGGTAGTTAAAGCCTCACGAGAAAAAATATCCAATGCATGATTTAGAGTTGGCAGCCATTGGCTTCGCATTGAAGATTTAACATCATTAACTATATGAAGAGAAGTGCCACATCTTCATCGATCATGAAGAGTCTGAAGTATCTTCCTTGACAACAAAATTTGAATTTGAGGCAAAAAAGATGGTTAGAGTTGATAAAGGATTACGACTGTGCGATTGATTATCATCCAAGAAAGGCCAATATTGTTATCGATGCACTCAGTTGGAAGATATTGGTAGAGTTGCATATCTGACCGACCTTGGATCAAAAGATTAGAGAGGCATAAAAGCTTGATGGCAAGATGGTAGAATGGGTTATTGGTCTATAAAGGTGAGAGACCAATTTTTACAATTGGGTCAGATGGTAGTTTGCACTACCATAACATAGTATGTGTGCTAGACATTTCCAAGTTGACATAGAAGATCTTAAAAGAGGCTCATGAGATGAAATTTGAAATGCACCTCGAAAGCAATAAAATATATCAGAATCTGAAAGAGAAGTATTGGTGGACAGGGATGAAAAGGACACCACAGAATTCATAACTAGATGTCTTACATATCAGTAGGTGAAGGCCGAACATCAGGTACCTTCAGGATTGTTGCAATAGGTCATAATTCCATAATGGAAATGGGAGAGAATCACTATGGATTTTATGATTGGATTGCCTTTGACATCGAGGAAGTATGAATCGTGGATAGGTTAACGAAGTCGGCTTACTTCTTACATATTCGGAGAGACTATCCTTTGAACCAGTTGGCAGAGTTGTACGTGAATGAGATAGTACATCGTTATGGAGTTTTAGTCTCCATCATTTCAGATAGAGATCTACAATTGACATCTCAGTTTTGGGGTAGCTTAACTTCAACATGACTTTCCATCCTTAGATAGATGGTTAGTCAGAGAGAGTTATTCAAATCATGGAAGACATGATGAGATGTTGTGTGATTGAGTTTGAGGGAAGTTGGGATAGATATATACCATTGATGGAGTTTGCCTACAATAGCATTTATCAGTCCAGTATCTAGATGGCTCCGTATGAGGCACTTTATGGTAGAAAGTATCAGACACTATTGTGTTAGACCAAGCTTAGTAAGAGAAAGCTAATGGAGCTAAATCTAGTATAAGTGATGGAAGAGAAAGTGATGATCATTAGAGATTGACTAAAAACAACTTCTGACATATAGAAATCCTATATGGAACTTAGTGGGAGGCAAGGTGTTTCTTAAGGTATCTCTATGGAACAAGGTTCTCAGATTTGGGAAAAAGGGCAAGTTGAGCCTTAGATTACTTAGACCTTATGAGATCTTATAAAGGATCAGACTAGTTGCATTCAAACTCGTTTTGCCATCAAAGATGAGTAGGATACACAATGTCTTCCATGTATCCATATGGAGAAGGTATTGGTTAGATCTTTCTCACATCATCATAGTTGAGAGTATATAGTTGAGACCAAATTTGACTTACAAAGAGGGACCAATTGAGATATTAGCTCAAAAGGTTAAGGAGATTAGGAACAAATGAGTACCATTAGTGAAAATTTTATGGAAGAGCCATACCATTGAAGAAGCAACCTGGGAAAGTGAGGAAGTGATGAGGGCTCAATATCTTTAGTTGTTCCGAGGTGTCATGATAGGTAATTTCGGGGATGACATATCCTAAGGGGGAGAGAAATGCAACGCCCGTAATTAGGGCTTATAAGTTATGTTCTTGGTTAAAGAGAGTTGGGGGTTAAGTAAAGTTTTGAAAGTTTGATAATTGCTGGAATTAAATGTTTCATGCCCGTGATAAAGGGTGACAACTGCGATAAGGTTTTTTACGACCATGAAGGAGTGGTTCATGCCCATAAAAGATTAGTCATGGCTGTGAAGCCTAGATAGTATGGGTAGATGAGGCAACCACATTTTTCTTCTTGCCATATCCCTTTAAATGCACTCCCATACTTTTATAACTGACCTAACACGCCACCTTTTCATCTCCTTCACCATCAAAAACCTTTTTCCCCCATTGTGGAAGCTTTGAAGATCAAGTTTTGTGAGGGTAAAGTGAGAAAGAGAAGTGAGAGGAGAAGTTGTGAGCATGTGTGTGAGAGCTTAGTTTTGGTGTTTTTTGGGTCTTAGTTCAGGTTCCAGAGGCTAAGGAAACATTTTTCTTCTTACTAAGATATGGAAATAGAGCTATAAGTCCATCCCAAGTGAGGGGACAAGCTTGAAGAGCTAGAGTTATGACTCCCTCCATCCTAGGTGTAAGGTTTATACATAATAATCTTTCAAGCTTTAATCATGCATTTGTATGTTCATGTGACTTGAATGCATGTTAGTATGATTGTTAGTTAATGAAATCTAAGACTAGAGTTAAGATAGATGCCATGCCATTTAGGGGAGTTCAGTACCGAATGACCTAGGTTAGTCATGTTCGAGATTTTTTAAAGGCTAAGAGGTAAGCAATGAGAGCTTCCTCGGTTGCTTTATATGCAAACTCTTTACCTCAGACATGTGTTCTGGGAAGTTCAAGTAGGTGTCCTGAGGGTTCTAGTGATAATCGTAGATTACCCATATCCATTTTAGTCTAGTTATAAGTATAGTGGGCAGTGGAATGGTAAGTAAATATTTCTAAGTGTGGTATACACTTGCATGATTATGGTTGGTTGTTTGATATACCATGTTCGATGTGTGTATTATCCATATATGAGATTTTTTTAGTATGTCATGTAGCATACGAGCTAGTGCATATGCAGACTTTGAGGTAAGTCGTTATAGTAACTTGAAGAGTATATCATGCATATTATATAGTTGCAACTTGTGTGTGCTTTTCATATTGTTATGTACCACTAGGAATGAGTTGCTTAGCGTATGAGCTTCCCATACGTAGATTTAGAGATTAGGGAAGGATTGAAAGAGGAGGACGCTCAGTGATTAAAGCCTTTGATATACACTTGGGATGGTTGATACATAGTTGTATTTTGGATTGTTTTGTGGGTTGGGTAGTTATAGTTTTACATGTTGTATTTCAGAGACATGTAGTTTTATAACTACTTATTTTTTATATACTTTAGGCTAGTGCTGCCTATTTGATTAATGTATTTAACTTCATTTTATCAAATTTTTAATGATATTTTATTTTATTTAAGTCATCATGGCCATAGTACATTAAAGTTTTTAAATTATGGCATTTTGAGTCGTGTGCATCATAGTATCCTTTGGTGCAATTGAGTTTAATCTTAATTATACCGAAGGGTGTTATAGGACTTTCTAAGAATTTCTCCATGAAAGACCTTAGAGAAACGACCTACATATTGGGGATAAAGATCTGTAGAGATAGATCTAAAAGGTTGCTTGATCTTTCTCTGTCTACATACATAGATAAGATGATAAAGAGGTTTAGCATGAAATGATCCAATAGAGGATTAATTCCAATGACTCATGGGATTACCCTATCTAAGTCTGTATGTCCAAAAACACAGGATGAATGGACACACATGAGTAGGATTCCATATGCTTCGGCTATTGGATCCATCATGTATGCTATGTTATGTACTAGACTTGATGTATCATATGCTCTGAGTGTCATGAGCAGATATCAGTCAGACCCTGACGAGGGGCATTGGGTGGTTGTCAAGAATATCCTTAAGTACTTAAGAAGAACTATGGATCCATTCTTGGTCTATAGAGATGGTGAGCTTAAAGTAAACAGGTATACTGATGCTAGCTTCCAAACTGATAAGGATGACTCCAAGTCCCAATCAGGATATGTTTTCATCTCAAATGGTAGAGTAGTCAGTTGGAAGAGTTCTAAACAGGAAATGACTATAGATTCCACAATCGAATCAAAGTACATAACATCTTCTGAGGTAGCTAAGGAAGTGGTTTGGGTAAAGAAATTCATCACAAAACTAGAAGTGGTTTCTAACATTGTTGATCCAATATTGTATTGTGATAACAATGGAGCCAATGCTTTAGCAAATGAACCACAGTCTCATCAAAGATCCAAACATGTACTTAAGACATTACTCTTTGATTTGAGAAATCATTGGTAGACATGATGTAAAGATAGAGAGACTTCCCACTTATTAGAATATACTTAATCCTTTAACTAAGCCTCTTCCTCAAAAGAAATATGATAGTCATGTACTCGCCTATGGTATAATGTATAAAGGCGATTGGCTTTAGTGTTAATGGGAGATTATTATAAGGGTGCCCTAAAGACAATCACCTTAGGCACTAAATGTACTCATTTATTATTAATAAAAAGAATTTTCATTATCTGGTATTAAATGCAAATGAATTGATATAAATCTTAGATCGTTTAATGAAGTTTTTGGTATGTAACACATCATGATGAGATCATGATTATGAGATTCCTATCATGTGCAATTATGTTTATACCTAATTAATCCATAGTCATTGGATTAATAAGATAGGACATTGTTAATCCAGGTAGACTAGCACATGTTATACTCCTTGATTAGGTCAAGCAGCTAATCTCATAAGCTGATAGCATGAGATGTTTGGAGTTAATATGTGGATGCCTGCTAGAATAGCCAAGTACATTGGATGACCTGCTATGAGGCAATCATATGAATATCTATTCAATATCAGTGATAGCCTTATCATAGCATTGGTGCAAGTATTCTTAGACTTGAGATACTCAAGGTTATCTTAAATACTGAATCCTATACTTTGACTCTATTCCTTGTTGCCTCTTAGAGGTTGCTCAGAGGGTGGTGATTGGCTATAACATGAGTATTCATAGGTAGTTAAGTAGTCAATAAAGGATTCACCACTCCTGATAGAAGGAGAGTATACATATGGCCTTTAATAGAGATCATTACTCAAAAATCATTGACCGAGATGGACATGTCTTGAAGAAGGCCTTCAAGGACATATCTTATCAATATAATGAGTCTCATAGATAAGAACTAATATCATTTGGACTAGATGTGATATAGTTAGTTTAATGGGAGTTGATACTCAGACAATGCTTTAAACTAAATGAGGTATAGTTTAGTGAATGAATGAATTGAACGTAATTGTCTAGGGAAGGGTTTACAGTTAAATCATTGACTTTTCAGTCAATTGGGGGTCATGATGTGTTGCTTGATACCGCTCATGATCTACTTGAAATCATGTGATGATTTGAGCTGCCAACATAATCGGGAACCTAATGGGTCATATGCATAAAAGGAATGAAAGAAATGTGAAATGAGCCTTAGATTGGATCCAAAACATGAGAGAGAAATGATTTGGCCATGTACCAGGTGTTACGCCCGTGACAGAGGGAGTCACGGTTGTGACAAAGACAAGTCACGACTGTGACAAAAGGGAGTCATGGTCATGACACTACTATTCATGGCCGTGAAAGCCTCGATATCAACTTTTGCAATTTTAAGTTTTCTATTTCGAATGGAATTCCTATGCATGGGAAATTTATGTCCAACCCTAATATGATTAGAGAACATATAAATAGCCCCTTTAAGGGCCAAATTCGTAGCTACCACCTTGAGGAATAAAAGTTATTCTTTCTTCTTCTTGTTCTCTTTCAAGCTGAAACACCATAGCTAGCACCTTGATGCTTTGACACCTCATCACCCTTATGGTTGTTTTGTTTGTTCTTCATGTGGATTATCGTTAGACACAATCCAATCTTGGATTGTTATGGTTAGCAACAATTTAACTTGAAGGAAAGGTTCACAAACTTAGAAGATCAAAAGAAACAAATAAGGTAGTCAACTTCTTCCATATGAATGGTTCAATCCAATTTTAATGTTCATAGGGCATTCCATGGTTTTTAGGTTTAACAAATTTTAATTTTCTACTGTGCCATGTTTGAGATTCATGTTAAGAACCCACCAATTTCTGCTCAAAGAGTTGGCCATGATGTTGGCCTTGCCTGGATGATAGTCGATAAGACAATTATAGTCCTTGATCAATTCTAACCATTGTCTCTATCTTAAATTGAGTTCTTGTGTATTGAAAGATACTTTAAGCTCTTATGATCGGTGTAGATAAAACACTTTTCCCTATATAAGTTGTAATGTCATGTCTTTAAAGTAAACACAATGGTTGCCAAGTCAAGATCATGCGTGGGGTAAATTTTTTCATGTGGCTTCAACTACCTAGAAGCATAAGCAATGAATTTTTCTTATTGCATCTAGACACAGCCCAAACAATTATGAGAAGTATCACTACAGATGACATACTCTTTATCATGAACTGGTTGTGTTAGAACTAAAATGTTTGTTAATATACACTTGACCTTGTCAAAACTAGTTTGACACTTATCAGTCCACTCAAACTTCATATCTTTTCTCAAAAGCCTGGTTAAAAGAGAAGCAATAAAAAAAATCTTTCAAACCTCATGTCGTAACCTGCCAAACCAAAAAAACTCCAGATTTCAGTCACATTACGAAAAGGATTTCAATTCTATATTGCCTCAACTTTACTGAAATCAACTCTAATGTTGTTTACTGATAGATGTGTCCAAGGAAAGCTACTTCATCAAACTAAAACTCACATTTGGAGAGCTTAGCAAAAAGCTTATGATCTTTAAGGATCTCTAACACTATTCTCAAATGTTAATTAGGCTTTGCTTGGTTTTTAGAATACAACAAGATGTTGTTAATGAAAACAACTATGAACTGGTCCAAGTATGACCTAAAAATTTGATTCATCATTGGTCAAAGTGAATGATATAACCAAAAACTCATAGTGACCATATCTGGTTTTGAAAATTGTCTTGACTATATCCTCTTCCTTTATTCTCAATTGGTGATATGATCTTAAGTTGATCTTGGAGAACACTTCTACACCCTTTAACTAATAAAAAATATCATCAATCCGTGGTAACAGATATATATTATTGATAGTCACCTTGTTCAGCTGCATGAAGTCTATACACAACCTCATATACCCATTTTCTTCTTTAGGTATAAATACACTTAGCCTGATAAAATACTAATCTAGTAACTCTTTCAATTGAGCTTTCAACTATTTCATCTCTGAAGGTGCCATTATGTAAGATGCTATGAATATCGGTGTTATGCCTGATGTGATATTTATGGAAAACCCAACATCTCTGCTCGGTGGTAATCCTAGTAAATCATCTAGAAAGACATTTGGATATTGTAGGGATATCATGGAAATTTGAAACTTTTCTCCCAATGTCAATCACATGAGCTAAATAAGCCTCACATCTTTTTCGAATCGTCTTTTGTGCTTTCATCACGGAAACCATCTATGAAGGCAGTGGAAACCTCTCACCTTCAACTATCACCTCTTCTTGTTTTGTAGTCTTAAAAACAAATGTCTTAGATCGATAGTTCAAAATTTCTTTAGGTTTTAAGAACTAATCCATACCTAATATGGCATCGTACTTATAAAATAGTAACTCTATAAGATCTGTAGGAAACTCTTTCCCATGCACATCGAAAAGGAAACTTCTGTATACCCAGTTCACAATCACATTATGGCCTAAAGGGTTCGTGACCTCAATCTCAAACTCTAACTTCTTTGTGGTTATATTGTGCTGATTAGGCATGTTTGTGCAAATGTAAGAATGTGTAGAGACTGGGCCTATCAAAGCACATAAATCTAAGCCATGTAAAGGAAACATACCCATTATAACATTTGTAGCTTTCTGGTCCTCACGGGCTTTCATAACATATGCCCTAGTCGGAGTTCTATTAGGTCCCAACCTATTTATTGTCTCTAAAACAACTTGGCTAGGTCTTGCACAACCTCCTCATGACTAGTTTTTGCTCTGAACCAGTGCTGATACTACTATCTATATGGGTGTAACATTTGCCAATAAAAGGCAATCCCTTTTCATGTGATCTAAGGCTCTGCACCTGAAGCAAGCCCCTAAAGCTAACTAACATTCTCCTCAGTGGTTTCTTTGACATGTCCCATATAAAGGAGTAGGATCCCTCACTATTTAAGTGTTGGCGATGACTAAGGTAGTATTGAAGGGTGGTCCCTTCTTGAAGGAATTGGACTATGAATGAATCTGTCCTCTGCTTTATCCCTTACCTTGGGACTTTCTTGAAAAGAATTAGCCTTTCTTTTTAGTTTTTTGTGCCACACTAATTGTGGATCTTCTAGCATTCTCCTCTGATCTTCTCTTTCTTTTCTTTTCTATACTGATGACAACGGACACAAGTGTGGAGAAGTCCCCAAGCTATAGGAAAATGATATGATATCCTATGTTGTCATTTAAACCGCCCTCATAGTTGTGACACTTCTCACTCTTGTCCCCTATAAGACCGATGACATATCTACTCAACCATGTGAAGTCATTTGCATACTTAGAAACTGACATGCCCTTCTATCATAGATTTAGGAATTCCCTTCTTTTCTCATCTATTAGACTCAGGGGACATATTTTTTCTTAAACTCTGCAATAAAATATTCCCAAGTCAGAGGTTGTGAAGTCTATGGCTTCTTCAGAACTAATATCCACCATTCATATGCATGTTTTTATAGAAGTGATGCTGCACATTTGGCCTTGTACTCCTCAGCACACTCTAACTCTTCAAAGACTAGGATGTGGTAGGATCATTTTCATTTCTTCCCTGAAAATTTGTAGTCCCTACTTTTGGAGCTTATCAATCTTCATCTTTGGGGCCTCCGAAGGTGGCGACTATTGTGTTGGTATGGAAATGCCTATGGTATGACCAATGGTATAGCTTGTGCCAACTGTTGCAAGATACCTACCATATGTTGTATGATTGGTATGGCACCTAGATCCGCTTGTCCAACAGGTGGCTGCTGAGGAACTGTGGTAGCACCTCAACCTCGTATACTTAAAGCAATAGACTGATTAACTTCCCTCGGTAAGGGGAATTGTTGCTCTAGGAAACATCATATGCTTCTAGCTCTATTTATACCATATACTTCTACAAGTAGATAAAGAAAGCCCACATTAGAGACATATGAGATGTACTATGTATGCATGATAATACTTAACCTGTTAGGTTCAGAAAATGCCTAAACCTAAGTTTTGATACCAACTAAATGTAGTGCCTTCTCGTCTCACCAAGATTAGCCCTATTAAACAAGTTGGTGCCACACAATCTGTATGTGGAAAACCTATGAAAATTTAAAACTTTTTCTTTGCACCATGGCCATAATGACATGTATAAAATAGAAAGTAAAGATAATATTTGACTTAACATTTAAATCCCAATTTCATAAAAATATGATTAACCCTTGTCTAGGGGTTTACAAAAATACATGCATTTGACATAGATTACATAATACTTTTATTTATAGACACGTATACAAGTAAATAACCCTTTACTATGACATGTACCAAAAAAATGCAAAAGTGTGACATGTGATATCACCGACCCTCATCGGGTCTAATTTATTGTCTCTGATGTTGGGCTAGCTTCTCTTGATCAACTTCTTTCTTTATCTTTTAGGCTCTGACCTACAAGGGCAAAACATACACACACTAAGCTACTAAAAACTTAGTAGTCCATATAGGAACAAAAATTCCATATGCAATCAAACATTATACATATTCATGGCATCGTATAAAATATCGTGGCATGACAATGTTTTTATAGCATTATGTGAAAAACTTACCTTATGAATTGATAAACTCATTAAACATATTACCATAATTATAACGTATAACTTTAAATGTATGATCTTATATACTTGTGTCTTTGAACTCTTTAACAACTACTGTCACAGTTATGAATCTACTTAAATATAGAATTCCATCACGGATGGTTCACGGTCATGAAAGAATGGTCATAGGCATAAACCCTTTACCATTTCACATTCTTATCTCTTTTTAACTCTTTTCCCATAACCTTTAACCATATACTTATATCTCTTAATCCACATTAATTATTAAGCCCTAATTATTGATGTTACACAGAATATGGGCCACTGTAAAGGAGAATGTGGACTAAAAAAATGAGAGTATGCCCATTAGATTGAGATAAGAACAAAACAATGAAAGATGAAGAGAGGGAGCTATTAGGAAGGGGTTCACCATAAATTAATACATCCTCAAACTACATAATAGATCAAGTTCTAATGAAGAAATAAGATGAGATATAAAAATGAGAAATAACTGGAAACTTCAGGGAAAAATGTTGAGAGTTGAAAGAGCACAAAAGCTAGGAGAGGAAAGTAAATAAGTCAATGGATAAACGACAACTTTCAAATAATGTATGCTTCAAAATAGAAGAACCATAAAAATAGTGCTGGAGGGCTGCAAGATGAATAAAAAAAATGCAAACCCAATGAGAAGTCGATAAGAGACTTTAGGAAAAGGAAAAAAGAGGATAGAGGAAAAAAGGATAGATAAAATGAGGGTGAGAAAAGGATTCAATGGAGAAACATATACTTTGCTTAAATCATATGGCTCAATGGACTGGAAATTGCAAGCATCAAGTTCTTCTCAGATTTGGACTTAATGTTTATAAGGTACTTTACAGCTAGTTTCTTTATCAGATATGCCAGTTTAGGCCCCGAGTCACTCGTATCGTGAAATCGATGTGTCGGATTGACCAAAATCTGAATTCAGATTTTGATTGGAGAAAATTTAAAATAATAATAAATAATTATGGAAAATGCTCAATAAAGTATATAATGAGTGTAAAGATGTTAAATTACAATAAATGACCTAAGTGCAAAATCTGAAAATTTTTAGGATAAATTTGTAATTATCCTAAAATTAAGGGACTAAATTGGATAATTACCATTTAAAGATATAAATTGGACATTTTAGGAGTGTGATGTCCAGTAGGTATTCATAGGGGAGAATAATGAGTAACAAGCATGAACTACTAAGTCACGATCGTGAACCACTGAATCACAGGCGTTGGTATGGAAAAGGTATTGTTTCATCCAGATTCATTCACGGCCTGAGGCAAAATAGAGGTCACAAATGTGAAGCTGATTCTCGGGCGTGAAGGATCTGATCACAACCATGAAACAACCATAGTATTTTTCACGTGTGTGACATCCATTCATGGCTGTGAAATAGTTTGACTCAACTAGTTCATGGACATGAACAACTAGTCACGACTGTAAATGCCCTATTTTCAGCATAAAGTTTTATTGATTAATAATGAATGATTTAATTAAAAATATGGCATATAGACTATAAAGGTAGAGAATAAATGAGAATAGCATGGATTTAATGGGAAAGAAGTGGAATGTGGAAATAACAAAATTTCATAAGAAAAATAGCAAGGAAATTATAGTTGTACCAAAAAGGATTAACAGTATAAGAAAAAGAAAGTGAGAATATGATATGTACCAAACCTAGAATAGAATGGATAGAAAGGTTGACATGTCAATTAGATATGATAAGCTGTAAAGTCCGTAGGCTTCGTGTTCGTTAGCCATAGTACTTGTAGGCATTAATGCCTATAGGCAGTTCACTGCCCATATTGTATTGGACATATATTGTCCCATGACACCCATATATTTATTCTTTTTTACTGCCTTCTAGTGTATGTTCTGGGTACCTTAGCACAATAAAAAGATTAAAAAATGTGTTAACTAACTTGTATTAATAAATAGATTAATAAATATTTATGCGATGCATACATACTGATGTTTATGCATATAGAGAGATATAAGCAATAACAAGTATTGCATGAAATAATTAGATAATAAATTAAAATAAAAGAAAACGATTTTGTATGAATAAAATGCTAGGTTTCATATGGTTGAATGATGCATATTTTATAGTGTATTATCTTTCTGTATGCACCACTATGCCTAGAACTTAATGTAAGAGTTTTTCTCATACAAATACAATAAAGAGAAGTTTGTAGATAGTACCTTATAGATTAAACTAGTGGAAACCCGACCTAATAAAGCAATAATAGTATTGACACAGTGGGTTCCACATTTTTTATTCTTTTTTTATTTATATTTTCATATTGTACGTTAATTTAACTTTGCTTTTGGATAAGTTTGAAAGTCTTTTGTAAAACAATGCTTTTGTATATAAAATGTATGTAGTTTTCTTTTATTATGATTTTATGGTTTATCTAAAATTATAATGTTTGGAAATGTGTTTTTTTTTTTTTAAAAATGTATTATGATTTTCAATAGTAAATAATTGATTAAAGTTTGGAGGTTTGTAGCATCCTTTTATCTGACCACTCTGTGGGTAGGGTGAAATGGTGTTAGATGCATAACTGACCGCCTACTTCATCTCATTGGTTTATTCAAGACATTATCTGCATTTCAGTTTTAGTAATTTTAGTTATATTAGTTTAATATCAAGATTGATTTAAACGAGATTAGAGTGTTTAGTTTAGCTTTTTTTCAGTTGGTAATTGAATTTTGTTGGAGTTTAAGCTAGTAATTTCTTGAAAGATCAATCTCAGGTGTACACTTTCCAGTATGACATCGATTTATGCACTTGCGAGTTTTTATTTATAAACATAAATTTTTGGCATTGTTGTTGGGGAACTACTAATTAGATTCTTAGTCGATTTTGGTTACCAGTATTGTTCGTTTTCTTATTTTATGTGTACTTTGTTTATATAAGCTTAGATCAAGAGTTCAACGATCCAACAATAAATCTTTTAAGGAGAAAGAGGAGTTACCTAGGCATCCTACGCAAATTGAAGAAGAAGTTGAACAAGTAGCTGAAGAGATGTACGATTAACTTAAAGAAGAGCGTGCAAAGCCACAATTGGCCATGAAGCATTATGCTAGGCCTATCACTAGTAATACCACTTCTTGCATTATCTTTGGGGAAGCAACTAGCAATTATGAGCTTAAAAGCATACATTTAAGCATGCTCCCATCTTTTTATGGGTTACCAAATGAAGATCATTTGACATTCATTAGGGAATTCTATGCTACTATCAACACTTTCCGTTTGAATGGAATTAATGAGGATCAGTAAAGGTTGAGATGTTTCTCTTATAGATTGAAGGATAGAGCCAAGGTGTGGTTGATGACCTTATCCCTTAATTCTTAGTGTTAATGGAATAAATATATCATAATTTCATGAGCAAGTTCTATTCCTATCAGAAGACAAAGGAATTGAGAGAAGAAATACAAAATTTCTACTAGAAAAATTTTGAGAATTTCCATGAGGCATAGGATAGATTCAATATGTTGTTGCTTCAGTGTCCTCCCCATGGCTATCCTCTTCCTGTGACAAATTAAGAATTCTATAATGGTCTGACCCAACAATACCAATGTATGGTAGATAATGCAGTAAGGAGTGCAATGGGAGAGAAGACAACTGAGGAAGTTTATGATAGTTTTGAGTTTCTAGGAGTGAACTCTCAAGAGAAAAGTGTGAGAATGAGAAGGGCAATAATTAATGAGGTTACTAATAGGAGTGAACTAACCTCCTAAATAGTGGAGCTAACTAAACAAGTTTGAATGCTAGTCAATAATAAAAATGCACCCATTAATGAGGTATGTTGTATATGTGCCATTTATGGGCATGGGGCTAATATGTGTTGTATCAATGTTTTTGCTCATGCTATGAATTCTTTCTAGCCAAGACAATAGAACAAACCCTATTCTAATGCATACAACTCTGGCTAGAGAAATCACCCCAACCTTTCATGGAGGAACACTAAGAAAAACCCTCATTTAGTTTACAAAAATTTGAGCCATACTTCATATCAGTACCCAGAGCCTTAACCTTAGAGAAACCATCCCTTATGCCTCACTCACAACCAACCTGGGCCTATAAATGCTCCTAAGAAACCTTTTTTTTAGAAGAAACCCTTCAGAGTTTTATAGCCATTACTTAGGATAAGATTAAAAGGATAGATAGAATGAAGCATCTCTGAAGAGATTGGAAATGTAGATTGGACAAATAGAGAAAGTAGTCCAGAAGAATAGGAAAAGAAAATTACCAAGTCAGCCTGAGCAAGCTAAAGCTATCATAATATTTTAAAATGGTAAGGTTTATGATAACAAAGCTAATATACAAGCTGATTTGGGTAATATTGATTCCATAGGAAAACTCAATGAAGATAAAGAGAAGGAGAAGCAAATAGAGCACAACATGCAACAATCATGTCCATAGGAAGATAAAGGCGTTGAAAAGGAAAAGACGAATGGGGCATTTTTTGGATTTGAGTTTCATAAAGCAAGGGAGCCATACAAATCGTCCATTCCTTTTCCTAACCAATTGAAAAAAAATACAAACAAGATAAATAGTTTTCTGAAATTTTTAATATGTGCTTTAAGGTTCATATTAACTTACCTTTGCTATATTTCATTAGGAATTTGCTTGTTTATTCTAAGTTTTTTATGAATTAAAATTCCAACAAGATGAGGTATGACAATAATGAGAAGGTGCTAATGTCCAAGACAACAAGTGTGGTCCTTCAGTAAGACATGCCTTAAAAAATGAAAGATTTAGGAAGTTTCACCATTGATATCACCATGGGAGATAAAAAGGTAGCAAAGGCCATGCTCGATTTGGGAGCAAGCATTAGCTTGATGTCGTATTCAGTTTTTGCTTAGCTTAGATTGGGTGAGTAATTGAGGACTTATTAATCCAAATCGGTAAGTTACATTAATCCAAATCGGTAAGTTACTGATCCCCATTGATTTTGTGGTCTTGCATATGGAGACATCTCCTCTTAGAGAAAATAAGCAAACCATTCTTTTTGGTAGACCATTCATGGAAACTACTAAAACTGTAATAGATGTACATAATGGTAAGCTCACTATGACTATTTTACAAGAAACAATTGAGTTTAAAGTTTCCAATTCTATGACATGCTCTCCTAACTTTGTTTTTGATGAATGCTCTTATATAAAATGCTTAGATACATATGTTTATGATGTTTACTTGTAGGATAAACCAGATAAAGTGGAAGTTGCTTTGACAATGGATGGGTTGGATGAGTCTTTAGAATCAGAAGTGAAAGAAATTCAAGAGAACCTAGACTTAGCTAAACCATTAGTGGAACATATGGATTTGAGTCCTTTCATACCTAGAGAGAGGAAAGATGAACTTAAACCACCAAAAATAGAACTTAAGGAACCCCTTTCTACCTTTAAGTATGTCTTTTTAGAAGAAAAAACACTTGCCAAGTTATTTTAACATCAAACCTTTCCCCTAGTGAAAAGCCATCAGTAGTGAAGGAGTTAAGCAGACTTAGGAGGGCCATTAGGTGGGGAATCTTAGACATTAAGGGCATAATTCCTATTATTTGTATTCACAAGATAATTTTAGAGGACAATCTTAAACCAGTTATGGATACCTAGAGATGGCTTAACCCTAATATGTAGGAGGTAGTGAAAAATGAGGTTTAGAAGTTATTGGATGAGGGAATCATCTACCTCATATTTGATAACAAGTGGGTTCATCTAGTGCCTAAAAAGTCTAGTATTACAGTAGTAAAAAATGAGAAAAGAGAGTTAGTGCCTACTAGGACTACCATAGGATGGAGAATGTTGCGACCAAAAAGGACTATTTCCTTCTCCCTTTTGTTGATCAAATTTTGGAACATTTATCTAGATATGACTTTTATTGTTTTCTAGATGGTCTTTTAGGTTATTATTAAGTACCTATTGCACTAGAGGATCAGGAAAAGACCATCTTTACTTGTCCATTTGGAACATTTTCCTTCAGAAGAATGTCATTCGGGTTGTGCAATGCCCCTGCTACATTTCAAAGGTTCTCTATCTTTTTCAGTTATGCTCAAGGAATGCATTGAGATATTTATAGATGATTATTCTATTTTTGATGCTTTCTTTGATACATGTTTACAAAACTTAAATCATGTGTTAGAAAGATGTATTGAGTGCAATTTCATGTTGAGTTAGGAAAATAGTCACTTTATGGTAAAAGAGGGAATTGTTTTGGGGCATGTGGTCTCAAGTAAGGGAATTGAAGTAGATTAGGCTAAGGTGGATTTGATTTCTAACTTACCACCTACATCTGTTAAAAGTAAGATTTCTTATGCATGAAGGTTTTTATAGGAGGTTTATTAAAGATTTTTCTAAAATTGCACGTCCTCTAACTGATTTGCTTACTAAAGATGTAGAGTTTGCCTTTAATGATGTTTCTCTTGCTGCCTTTAATATCTTGAAAGTGAAATTAACCACTAAACCTATGATTATGGCACCTGATTGGCCACTTCCCTTTGAGATCATATGTGATACTAGTTACTATGCTATTGGGGTTGTACTTGGGCAAATGGTGAATAAGGCTTTGCACATTATATATTATGCTAGTAAAAGCCTAGAAGATGCTTAAATTAATTATTCTACCACTGAAAAGGAACTTATAGCTATTATAATTTTTTGGCATAAATTTTGCTCTTATTTGCTAAGATCTAAAGTAATTGTGCACACTAATCATGCGGCTTTGAGGTACCTTTTGACTAAACCTAGGCTTATAAGATGGGTTCTTTTGCTAAAGGAATTTGACCTAAAAATTAAAGATAAAAGGGTAGTGAGAACTTAGTAGCTGATCTTTGTTTGGGTTATTTTCTAAGTTTGATACTTTGGCCTCTAAAAAGGCTATTGTTGAGAGAATTCCTGATGAATACTTATTTGTTGTTCATCATAAGCCATGGTACGTTGATATTGTTAATTATATGACATGTGGAGTGTTACAACTTGATTTGAGCTTATAAGAGAGGAAAATATTTTTATCTGTGTGGAGGAATTATTTTTGGGATGAACCCTACTTTTTTAAGTATTGTTTAGACCAACTGATCAGAATATGTGTTCTAAAGGAAGAGCAACAAAGTATCATAGATTTTTATCGTGAGTTTCAGTGTGAGGGGTCATTTCAGTGGTAAGAAAACAACTCACGAGGTTTTACTATCAAGTTTCTTTTGGCCATCTCTATTTAAAAATGCTCATAACTTTTGTTTGAAATGTGATAAATATAAAAGGACTGGGACTATAGGAAAAAGGAATGAAATACCTTAAACTTATAATCTAGTGGTTGAGTTGTTTGATGTTTGGGGAATTGATATCATAAGTCCTTTTCCTTCTTTTAATAGTTATGAGTATATACTTGTTGTTGTAAAATATATGTCCAAATGGATTAAGGCTATTCCAACTTGCACTAATGATGCTAATGTGGTTGTTAAGTTTGTGAAAGATAACATTTTCAACAGGGTTGGTACATCGAGATCTATCATTAGTAATGGAGGAACTCCTTTTTGTAAGAAGTTATTCAAATAGCTTTTGAAGAAATATGGAGTCAGGCATCGAGCAGCAACCCCTTGCCATCCATAAGCATCAGGTCAGGTAAAGGTAAGTAATAAATAGATAAAGAGTCCCTATAGGCTAGTATTTGGAAAGGCATGCCAATTACTAGTGGAATGCGAACATAAGGCCTTTTGGGCCATCAAAGTGTTGAACCTGAAAATGAGCAAGGCTAGAGAAGAAAAGTTACTGCAATTACAAGAATTAAAGGAGTTGGGACATGAGGCCTATGAGTGTGCCAAGCTATATAAAGAAAAAAAACTAAGCAAATTCATGACAAGTTTTAATTCGTAAGCCTATACTCATTGGTATGAAAGTTCTTTTATTTAACTCACATTTTAAAATTTTTTCAGGAAAATTAAAATCAAGATGGAGGGTTCTGTTCGAGGTTATAGAGGTGTCTTCCTATGGAGTAGTTGAAATGATGAACCCGAAAATGAATGATAAATTCAAAGTCAATGGTCATCAAGTGAAACCTTACTATGAAGCCATTCATGTGGTTAAGAAAGTGGATAGCATATTCTTTCATTCTTCATTTTAGTATTGTCAATTTAGTTTTTGTGTGTGTTAGTGTTTAATCTCCCTTTATATTGTAGAATGAAATTTGAAAGAGGCATAAATTTGACTTTAGGAGAAAGAAGAGCCATGGAAGAAAGGTGTCAGTATAAGGTAGGATGAGGTGAGTTTTTAAATTATTTCCAACCATTTTATGTGGTAATCATTCTGCACGTGTGATGTACAGCCCATTTTGAAAAGCTATTATTGTGCGCACAATAGTTGTCACATGTTCACAATGCCTTAAGTTAACAGCAGCACACAACGCTACAAGGCCGTTGTCACATGCACAACACTGCACACCCCACCCACATTTATTTTTTATTTTTTTATTTTTTCCCTAATGATGTTTTAAAGTGCTGCTTTCTCTCTCCTTCTCTTTTAACCCTCACATCACCCATTCTTCCTCACTTTCTTCATCTTTTTCTTCATTTTATTTTCTTTCCATCCTTCACTAAACACTAATCCTAAACACCCCAACTCCATTTCAATCCTTCATCCTTCTCTCTTATCCACCATACCCACCTCCTAGCCAACCCTTTTGCCCATTTTTTGTAAATTCTTAATCATGCCATGCCTCAAGAGATAGGCTCACATGCCTCCATGTGAGGAGGTCTATAAAGAGCCATAGGACGAACCACACGCAAAGGTGCACGAAGAATATCCTCATCCACATGACAAGTCCAAAGGCAAAAGGCATATGGGCGAGAGCTCTACCCCTTCACCACCACCAGATATCTAAAGATCAAATCTAGTTGAAACACGATGAGGCTTGAGGTGGATCAAATTGGCTTCTAAAGTTGATGAGTTGCCCCTCATCCTCACCCGATGAACCCTCACAATCCATTGGACCTCAGAGCAATGGTTTTAATGTGTAAGAGGGATGGCAATAGGCCTTAGTTCACCTAGATACTATGGACACTAACAATGCTTCCTTACATGTGAAATTAGATTGAATAGAGTGAAAACAGCATCGAAAACCTTTCAAGCTTTAAAATTATTTCCACTCATAGGTCATCAAGTCTTGTCAACACCTCATTCATCTTGAGCCACGCATCACCCTTGAGGAGTATTTCTTTGCCCAAATTTTCTCTTTTTATGCACTTTCTTGATATTAGAGACACTATCTTATTTAAGTGTGGGGGAAATGATATTTTTGCCTTAAGTATCTGTTTGAATTGTTTAGATCTTGTGTTTAATTAAGTTGTGTTTAGGGAATGTTTAGGTTTTGTTTTTGTTTCTTGTTATGCATGATATTGCAACATTGTTGTGAATGACCATCATATCTCTTATGCTCAAATTTTTGGCTTTCTTTTACTTAGTCAATGAAAGAGTGTTAGAGTGTGCTTAATTTTGAATTGAATGAGATTGATTTAAATTGAGATGTTGTTAGTATTGATGACATAACTTGCTTCAAAAATTTGCCAATATGAGAATTGAATTGTCTTGAGGATATAGTTTTTAATGTGATAGTTAGATTATTGATTATCAAATAGAAATCATAATGTACTTTAAAAAAAGGAAAATAAAGGAGTAACAAAAATAATGAGATGGAGCATAAGATGCACTCACCTTATCTAGTCCGCTATCTTTAGAATTTAATATTTAGCCAAGGATATGAGTATGCAAAGCATCCTATATGAGTGTAGTGCATTCCTTTAAAAAAAATAGTACAACAAAGTTGAGCTTAAAAATGTGGAATGCATTATAACATAAGGAAGAATTGTTAAATCCGAAAAAATGAGGGTAGAGAAGTAAAATGTGTTTTTTTTTTTAATATTTGAGAATTAGTGATTTGGCTAGAGTATTGATCTTTATATGTTTGAGGCAAGGAAATAATTTTATTAGCTTATTTTGTGAAGCATGAATTGAATTTGGCATTAGCATTATTCCAATTTTAGTTGATCGATGTACTTTTGAATTCAGTATACTTAGAGCATTAATGAGGCTATGGGTTAACAGAAATTGAAATTCCAAGTATATGATGTTAAGTCTGTGATTTAGACCATGACTGTATGTGCATATTATAGTCGTCTGTATCGCAGTATAGAGTCCTATTGATCAAAGTCTAAGTATAGATATATAAGTATGAGGAATGTAATTTAAATTGATACTATGATGTTTTTTATGAATACTAAGTTAGTTTGATGATTCATCGAGACTTCGCATTTAGCACACAAATCGAGACAATGGACCATATTGAAGATACAATATTTTCACTCGCTGGTGGAAAAGTCAATTAAAGTTTACCAAATTGTAATGAATATTATATTAATGCCATATGTGGAGTTACATGGCATGATTTTGACGTTAATGGCTTCGATATGTGAAAATAAGGCATATAATGTAGATTTACTGTCTAATTTTCTGATGTAGAATTAGAGATATGTATTCAAAATTGCAAGGGTGTTGATGTGATCACAATTAAATTTTAAAATTTTTAAAATTGATAATTTAGAAATCGGAAGACAAATGAATTTTTACAGGCTAAATTAAGAAAAAAATGATTAAACCGTGAAAACACGATTTTCGCACTAGTTGTCATTTTGCAAAATCGAAGAGATTGCTTTGAAGAAAAAATTATTTTATAATTTTGATATAATTAATTTGATAGAATTAAGCTGTTTGGACGTTGGATTTTGGAGAATTAAATTAAATAATGAATTAATTTGGAGAAAATTTGTGATTGGTGGAAATTTTGGCTTAAGTAAAATGTGATTAGTATGTAATTGAGTTATTTGTCAACTTATGATTTAATTAAGTTTTAAATTGGTGAATAAGGTGAATGATTAGTATTAATTGTGATTAATTAAATTTAAATTTACCTATAAAAAGCCAAAAAGGGAATTTGTCTCTATTTTTTCTAGAAATTTCACCAAAATATCAAGAATTTCTTTCCATCTTTTTTCTCTATTGTTTCTGCCCACCATAGCCAAGCAATTCAAGCTTTTCTTCATTGTTTTTCTACCTAAATTCAAACATTTAGACTTATGGAGGTAAGAGAATTAATTGCGAGACATGAAAATAATTTTGGTGGAAAAGTTTTCTTTGGCCAAAATTCTATAATTTTTTAGAGGTGAAATTTCTTAATTTTTTCCGTAAATTTTCATGGATTTGAGTTGATTAAAGTGATTATCTTGGTTTGATTTTGAGATTTTTGTGAATTTGAAATATGAAGAGTTAGGGTTTGATAGAGAAATAATGAAAAAATAAATAAAAATAGAAAATTAGTAGAATGAGTTTTAAGGATGATAGATATGGTGGAAAATTAATGAAAAGAGTCTTTAGGAATTTTTGAAGAATTTTTCTAATGATGGCCAAATTTTTTACGAATTATTTTGGAGAAATTATACTTGAAATTGATGAGAATGGAGTTAATTGGGTTATTTGAAAATAAAAAATAATTCTTAGAGTAGAAGAAATATTTAATAGAATTTGTAGTCAATTTTTGGATTTCATTGTTTTGATAGAATTGGTAATAAAAAAATAAAGATGATGGCATAAAGTAATTATAGAAATTTATTTGAAATAATATTCCAAATAAAGATGATGGCATAAAGTAATTATAGAAATTTCATAAATTTATGGAATTTATGAAAGATTGAAAATATATTATGAATGATAATGTTAAATTGAGAATTTCTGAAAATATCATAAGACATGAAATGAGTGATAAACACTTTATTAAAAGAAAAATAATATATATAAGAATGATGAAATTTATTTGTCAATTGAATTTTAGTAAAATAATAAAAAAATTTATTTATATGTGATCAAATATGATATTAAATAAATTTTTATTGCTAAAAAATAACCAAGTTAGTATGAATAAAGTCAAGTTAAGCTTATGGAAAATTTTATTATTGGTGCAAGAATTTATTATATTTGGCCATTAAATGATTATATATTAATTTGACATAAAAATATTTTACATAAATATTTGTTAAATTTAATGTTTTTATATTATGATATTATTTATTTACGATATGAATCAAATGTTATGGCATATTTTAATTAAAAGGATTTGTAAATATCATTTTTATATGCTTTTTTAAATGAGATTATTAGTACATTTTAAGTTGCAAATGAAATGAAAAATTAATATTTGTTGCAAATATATTTTGGAAAAAAATAGATGATATGCCATGATAGCAAAATAGAGTTTGCCCAGAAAGAGCTAAATTAGCATACTAGCAAAGGAAGAGGAGTATATGAGATTACAGTTGAGGCACCAAGAGTCAACTCTACTAGTGGAACACATGGCAGAGGCAGAGACAGAGGTAGGAGCAGAACTAGTACAACAGGCAGAGGAGTGACTAGATTAAAAGGTCCAAGTTCTAGGCCCCTACATAGGCCAGGGTCTTTGTCATGACTAGGCAAAAGGTAATTGATGCTCCTGAAGTGGTTTGTGGTAATATTTATGTTTATGATATATTAACATATGCATTGATTGACCCAGACTCCATACATTCATTTATATCATTACATATGACATCTAAACTGTATTAAAAGCATGAGCCATTGGGATTTGATATAAATTTGAGTACTCTATTGGGAGCAGTGGTAGTTGTGAATAATATATGTCGTGATTGTTCGATATGCATTGATAAAGCTGAATTAAAAGCTGCTTTGATCTTATTGTCGCTATATGAATTTGATGTAATATTGGGAATGGATTGGTTAACTATACATCATGCAATAGTGAATTGCTTTACTAAAGAAGTAATTTTAGAGTCTCCAAACTAGCTAAGGGTTGTGTTTCTAGGCGAAAGAAAATTTGTGCCTACATGTTTAGTTTCAGTTGTAAAAGCATTCCGAATGGTCAAAGGAGGGTGTGAGTCATACTTGTCATATGTAACTGATACAAGAACAATTGATAGCTTGCTAGAAAATATACCAGTGGTGAGAGAATTTCCTGATGTATTCCCGTATGACTTACCTGATTTACCACCTGATAGGGAGATAAAATTAACTATTGAATTGGTACTAGGGACAACACCAATATCAATGTCACCCTACAAAATGGCCCTAGTTGAGTTGAAAGAATTGAAGACTGAATTGCAAGAATTGCTTGACAAAGGGTATATTGGACCTAGTGTATCATTGGTGTCATTTTTTAAAAAGAAAGATGAAACCATGAGATTGTGCATTGACTATAGGCAACTAAACAAAATGACAGTTAATAATAAATACTCGTCGCCTAGAATAGATGATTTGTTTGATTAGTTTTAGAGAGACCAAATATTTTCTAAGATTGATTTGAAATTAGGCTATTACCAGTTAAAGGTAGCAGAGGTAGATATTCCAAAGAATGTCTTTCGAACCAAGTATGGACATTGTGAATTTTTAGTGATGCCATTTGGGTTGACTAATGCTCTAGTTGCTTTTATGGCATTAATGAATAAAGTGTTTCAACCCTACCTAGACAAGTTTGTGATAATATTTATTGATGACATATTGGTGTACTCAAACAATAGGGGAGAACATGAAAAAAATTTAAATATTGTGTTACAAACTTTGAAAGAGAAACAATTGTATGCTAAATTGAGTAAATGTAAGTTTTGGTTAGATCATGTGGTGTTCCTTGGGCATATGGTATCAGAAAAAGGCATAGAGGTATATCCAAAGAAAATAGAGGCTATAGTAAATTAGGAAGCCCCTAAAAATATTACAAAAGTCCGTAGTTTTCTAGGTTTGGCCAGTTATTATCGTCGATTTATTGACGAATTCAAATTAATTGCAAGCCCATTGACTAAATTACTTAGAAAGAATGTGCCTTTCAAATCAGCTCCAAAAGGCCAAATGAGTTTTGAGGAATTAAAACACAAGCTAACCTTCACACTAATGTTAGCAATTTTTGTAGGTACAAGAGGATTTAAGGTATATAGTGATGCTTCTCATCAGGGCTTAGGATGTGTGTTGATGCAACATGGTAAGGTAATAACTTATGCATCTAGATAGTTGAGACCATAAGAGATCTCATATCTAGTGCATGATTTAGAATTGGCTTCAATTGTATTTGCATTGAAGATTTTGAGGCATTATCTATATGGTGAGACATTTCAGATCATCACAGACCATAAAAGCTTGGGTTATTTGTTGACACAAAAAGAGTTAAACATAAGGTAGATATGATGGTTAGTGCTGTTAAAAGATTATGATTGCATAATTGAATATCATCTAGGAAGGCTAACGTATTAGCAAATGCTTTGAGTAGGAAGTCCAGTAGTAGTATAACTCACTTGCAAGTATCCTTTCTTCTATATTTGATTCAATTGCGATCTATGAATATTGAATTAAATATGCAAGATAGAAGGTCATTGGTTGCTACTCTTCATATCAGACCTAGAATAAGGGATATGATCAAAAAAGCACAAAACAAAGATCCTCAATTATGTGAGAAAAATGAAATGGTAAGGCAGGGAAACAATGCAAAGTTTTATTTGCAAGATGATGTATTGATATTAAAATCACGCATATGTGTTCCAGACATTGAAAACTTGCATCAAGAAATAATGGAAGAGATCCACAATTTATTTCACATTTTTAGGTGAGCTTATAGAATGCATTGGAAACAAAATTGAATTTTAGTATTGCATTCCACCCACAGACTAACAGATAGTCATAAAGGACTATAAAAACATTGAAAGATATGCTCAGGGCATGTGCTATTACTTTCAAGGGAGCTTGGGATGAGTATATAGCATTGATAGAATTTGTTTACAACAACCAATACCATATCAATATCCAGATGGCACCATATAAGGCATTGTATGGTAGAAAGTGTAGAAGCCCTATCATTTGGGATGAAGAACAAGCATATGTATTAGAAGGGCTAAAGATAGCACAAGGCATAGAGGATAAAATCAAGGTTGTCAAGAACAAGCCAAAGGCAGCACAAGACAGACAAAAAATTTATGTTGATCAACATAAAAGGAAAATGGAATATGAGTTAGGTGAAAAGGTATGTCTACGAGTATCTCCATGGAAAGGGGTAATATGATTCAACAAGAAGGGTAAATTGAGCCCAAGGTACATAGGGCCTTATGAAATTCTTGAGAAGGTTGGTCTACTGGCATATAGGTTGGTTTTACCACTAGAGATTGCTCTGATTCATAATGCATTTCATGTGAGCATGCTTAGAAGGTACAAGTCAGATCCTACACATGTACTTAAAGATCTTGCCATTGAGATTGTAGATGACATGAGTTATATTGAAGAACTAGTGGAAATCATCGAATACAAGACTAAACAGTTAACAAACAGAGAAATACCTA
Organism: Triadica sebifera; assembly: GCA_023653625.1. NCBI lineage: Eukaryota > Viridiplantae > Streptophyta > Magnoliopsida > Malpighiales > Euphorbiaceae > Triadica > Triadica sebifera. The sequence goes on along the minus strand of CM042898.1, from coordinate 7,218,260 downwards.
TAGTTAAGGTGTTATGGAGAAATCATTCATGAGAAGAGGCAACATGAAAAACATAAGAAAATATGAAAAGACAATATCCACACCTGTTCCCAAGCATTAAATTTTGAGAACAAAATTTATTAAAAGAAGCAGAGAATTGTAAATCCTCAACCTTCCCCTATGCATTTTACATGTATCTCATTTGGACATATGCATCTTGCATATACTTCACTTGAACGTGCGCATTCCATATGTATTTTCATAGGGACAAGTTCATGACATACACTAGCTATGTGTTTAAGTATATTGCAATTGTATCGAGTCACACATATGTACTTATAACTTAAATAAGGGTGAAAAGATATTAGAATTAAATTGAATGAAGTAACTAAATTAAAGTAAGTAAAATGACTAGATTGAAATAAATAAAATTTGACATAGTTAATATAATTAAATTGGACTATTTGATTAAATTATAATTTTGGTATTGACTAGTAGGACTAGATACATATAAATATGTATAAAAGAAAATAATAATAAAGATAAGAAGGAAAAAAAATAATGATGAAGATAATTGCAAAAAAAAGAGGAAAAAGACAAAAAAAAAATGAATGATAAGAAGGAAAAAAAATGAATGGATAAGAAGAAACGGTGACCTTATCCATTATTTGCTTATCTTCCATGTTCTCTCTTTTTTCCCCTCTAGACCAGCTCTCATATCTCTATTTTCTTATATCCTTAAAGAGTTTTAGAAACAATTTTTAGCCTTAGCAAAGTTGGTTAGATGTGAGTAATCATCTTTTGTTGTTATAATCATAGGTAGACTTGTTTATTGCTTGTTAATAGATCGATTATTGCACTATGAATTTGAAGAACTTAAAGACTAATTCTAGAAAAGTGTAAAACATAAAATTTGTAGGTTTGTGTCTTATCTATATCTTTGTGAAATGGTTTTTTATTATTTTGTTTATATGAATAAATATCTTCTCTTGATTGGGACGAATTTTAGTTCGGATTCCAACTGGATATACCACTGTTTTTTCTTATTTTGACCATCTTAGGGGCCAAAATAGATGAAGCACAAAACACAAAAGTTGTAGACACATATTTTATCTATATTTATACCAAATTTTAGACTCATAAATTTTGTGAATTTTGAGTTATGGTAAAGGAAACCATGATTGATCCATAGTTTGAGAATCTTGCTTAGTACCCTTATAGGTCCTGAAAATTATTTGATTATTTTAAACTCCTTATAGGTGGAATCTGTAATTTATCAGAAAATAAAAGTTATAATTCTATTTCTTAGCCAAAGTTTGATAAAAATATTACCTTAATATGTTATGTATAGAGTGAGATATGACCTTCATAATTCATATTGGTCTGGAAGCTAACTCTGCTTTGGACCAGTAAAATGTTGCTTATATTTTGAGGACCTTAAAGACATAATTGATAAAAGTTATAAACATAAAAAATATTCCATTTTTACCTATATAATTTTTTATCAAGTTTAATTGTAATATGACTTATATATTGTAGGATATGAAGGACCAAAATTGGTACCCTAAAACGGCTTAAGGGCAGAAAACAAAATTTAATTAGAAATTTCACCAAAAATTATACAAAGCTCCAATTGATTGGAAATTTTAATATGTTATATAATTATATATTAACTTTAATTAGGTATAAGAACAATACAAATTGGATAAGTTTAGAAAATGGTATGAGCTAATTAGTCCCATAAGGTCACACTGCCTCATTGAAAAAACCCTAACTATCTATATGAACAATACACATTAATTTATTTAACTCATATTAAGTTTCTCTAGTTATGAATTAATTAGTTATATTTTCAAATTAGGTTCACAATAAATTGAAGACCCACAAAGAGGGGATAGACAATAAGTTAATGGTCGGAATCAAAGGAAAATAGTGAGTATAGTTATCAAATGATTTCCTGAGTGCACATAAATATTGTTTGTTATGTGAATTATATAATTATTATGATTTTACCTTGATAATAAGATGAATAATTTATGGATATGTTTGTAACATGATTGTATTAAATGTATTTTCTTTCTTTACATAATGTGATTAATGAATGTTTGGTTACAAATGCATATGCATATGGACTTAAAATGTGTTGAGACTAGTTAAACAACATTGTAAAACAAAAGAAGAGGCCTAAGGACCAAAAAAAATGATCAAATGGAAATGAAGAGAAAAAGAAGAGGGTTATGGGCTAACAAATGTGCAAATAAAACAAATGATCAAATTAGCTAGCAAATGCAAATGTTTATATGGCAAATGTTCACATGGATGCTCGGGATAATGTTTGTTTAGTCTATGTTTGTTTAGTCTAGTCACAACAAAATGAAATGAACAAGCATAAGTATAAGTGAAGAATAATGATTGAATGCTTTAATTTTTCTTGTATCTAAATGACATTGGTAAATAAATGGAATGCATAATATGTATTGTGGACATTTGTAAATTGTTATTAAAAATTTCTTGGTACTTTAAACCTCGTTTGATGATTATTTTTATTGAGTCGCAACTCACCATATTGTAATATTTTTCAAATAAAGAAGAGTAATAGTTCATATTGAGATGCATGTAAAGGACATGGATCAAAAGTCACTGGCCGAACTTCGTCACTCTCTCCTTGCATTCCATATGAGTATTCGCATATCAACTTTATTTAGGGGTTTAAACACTTGCATATGTATAATTACAATAAATATATACTAAGATATGTGAATGGATTCAACTCAAGAACCTTTAGACTTAAAGTTTAAATTTTAATATATGTGTTATATATTATATTGATGAAATCCTCAATGTTGTTTTGCATATTTATTTAATGATATTATGGGATGAGATAAAAAAATGACTCTCACTGTAAACATGAACTTTATCTTATTCTTGTGCCATACATGATAACTTAATATATAGATATGTGGTATATAAAAGTATAAGGTGTTAGGTGTTATGATGCACGTGCATGTGTATGCATTAGCACGATATGAAAAGTTCTGATAAGCAGCTGCTCTTAGAGGTGGACCATTATTCCTAGTAAGTAAGTGTGATAGAACCTGAATCATGATAGAATCCTTAGAGGATCGAAAGAGGAATATGAAGTTACTGTTCTAAATATCTATAGTTACATATTAATTGCAAAATCCTCCACTTCCATATATGCATTTCTACATGCATTTTAATATGCATTTCATTTGGACATATATATTTGCATATATTTCACTTGAACACGTGCATTTCATATATATTTTGATAGGGAAAATTTCACAACACGAACTAGCTAAATGTCTAAGTATTTTGCAATTGTGCTGAGTTACACGTGTCCATTTTATAAGTTAGTTAATGATGACATGAAATTGAAATTTATGTGAATAAAATGACTATATTGAATTAATAAAGAAATTTGACATAGTTAAATGTGTTATCTATCTTGATACCAAATTTTAGGTTTACATATATTTTGGATATTGACTTATAATGAATGGAACCATTACTGTTCCATAATTTAAAACACTTGCTTAGTGCCTTGGGCAAGTCTTATAATTTTTTTGGTGATGGTGAGCTCCTTATAAATAGAATATGTAATTTATCAAAACATAAAAGTTAATTTTTATATCTTATCTAAACTTTGGTAAAAATTTCACCTTAATATGTTATGTATAGAGTATATGGCTTTTATAAGTCATACTAATCCGAAAGCCAACTTTGTTCTGCACCAGTGAAATATTTTTTATAATTTAAAGACCTTAGAGACATAATTAATAAAAGTTTTAAACATGAAAAAAGTTTCATTTTAACCTAAATTATGGTAAAGTTTTACAATAATATGACTTGTATAATATAAGATATGAACGACTAAAATGGGTACCCTAAAACTACCAAAGTGCAGAAAACATGGTAGAAAATATAACACAATTGGAAATTCCACCAAAAATTGTACAAATCTCTAATTTCTTTGAAATTTGAATATGTTATATAATTATATGTTATATTTAATTAAAAATAAGAATGAAATAAATTGGACAATTGTGAAAAAAGTTATAGGTTAATAAGTCCCATAAGGTCACACTACCTCACTGGAGAAACCCTAACTATCTATATGAACTATGCATATTAATTTATTTAAACCACATGAAGTTTCTCTATTCATGAATTAATTAATTATATTTCCATATTAGGCTTATGAAAAATTGGAGATCCACAAGGAGGGGATAGACAATAAGTTAAGGGTCGTAATCAAAGGAGAAATATGAGTTTAATTATCAAATGATTTCTTTAGTGCATGTACACATTGCTTGCTATGTGAAATGTGAATTGACTTGTGATTATGTGATTCATATGATTTCCTTGATTTGTCCTTGATAATGAGATCATGGATAATTTATGATTTATGTGGTATATATAAATGGTATGCGTATGGTGTCTTTGAGATATATATGTGACATACGTGATGTATGCATGGTATATGTATAGTATATGTGTGGCATATGAGGTATATTTGTGGTATATGTATGGTATATGTAATAAGGATATAATGGTTGATGAATGCTTAATTATAAATGCATATGCATAAAGACTTAAAAAGGCATTGTGACTAGTTAATCAACATTGCAAGGCAAAATAAAGGCTTATGGCTTGACAAAAGTACGAATGAAACAAATGATCAAGTTAGCTAGCAAATGCAAATGTTCATATGGAAACTCGGGGCAATGTTTGCTTAACTAGGTCACAACAAAATGAAATGAGCTAAACATGAGCATAAGCAAAGATTGGTGATTATATATTTAAATTTTACTCGTAATTATATGATAATGGTGAATGCAAAGGGTTTGTGATTTGTTACTATGAGTTGCTTGGTATTTTAGAACTTGTTTGATGATTACTCTCACTGAACCGTAACTCATCAATTTGCATCATTTTTTAGCTAAAGAAAAGTGATACTCATTTTGGTTGACATATAGAAGATATGGAATAAAGGTCACCGATCGAGCCTCACCACTCTCTCTCTCTCTTTGCATTCCACTTAAACATGGAATCATGTCATCTACATTTTGATTTATGTGAATATATATGTATATTTGCTCGACGTTGTTCAATGATATGTAAATGGATGCAACTCTAAACTTGTATGTGTAAAGTTTAATTTTAATATATGTGATATATGCTGAGTTGCATATTTTTTTGAATGATGATATGGATGGGAAGAAAAAAAATTTATATCAATATTAATAGGTTCGTTTATCTTACTTGTATGTCATAAGAGATTACTAGACACAGGAATAAGTTGTACTTAAATGCATAAGGTATGATGTTACATTTTTGTATCAGAGCAAGGACATTCCATAGGAACATCCATATGCATAAGAGCATGATAACATATGCATCATATATATTGAACATTATGTAGTGACATATTTTTATGAATTTTAGGGTAATCATAAGACATGATTCACTAAGGAAGGAAAGGCTAACCGAAATGCATTCTCATGAGGTATCACCTCATTTGCATAGAGATCAACTCGCACCAGGGGCTAAGGCAACTCGCACCAGGGGCTAAGGCTCCAGTATATGCATCACGATCATCACATGCAGAAGTACCCTATGAAAGCCCCGAACATGAGGATCAGGGGCCTGAAATATATAGGGAAATATGTTATGACAAGCTGAGAAAACAATGTGCAGTTGATTTCAATGGCACAATAGACCCAATATAAATAGAGACATGGCTTAAAAGGACACAAAGGGTATTGAATATCATGAGATGTATTTTAGATGAGAAGTTTGATTATATAGTGTCATTGCTTCATGCCTATGAATGGTGGGAAATAATCTTAGATGGTGATGCACAACCACCAATTCTGACATGGAATGATTTTCTTCGGGAATTCTAGAATAACTATATGTCTGAGGGATATAAAACTGAAAAGAGAAAAGAATTTCTAAATCTAAAATAGGGGAACATATTTGTTGTTGAGTGTGAGGTGCAGTTCAACAAACTTTTCCACTATGTTTCTTTCATGGTCTCTAATGAAAGAGACAAATGCATAAAGTTTGAAGAAGGCCTAAAATATGTTATCAGAATTAGAATCACAACTACTAAGCTTAACAACTATACCAGACTTCGAATTGATACAATTAGAGATAAAAAGTGAATGAAAGAAGATGGAGAACAACAATTTAAAAAGGTAGCATGAGATTTTTCTAGAGAGCCTAGCAGAAGGTAGGGAAAGAGAGGAAGATACATGTCAACACAATTTGGTAACAAAGTTGGATACTCAATCTCCAAAGGTTGTGCCACGACTTTCTTTTACCCAGGCAGAGAACAGAGCCAATATGCAGAACAAAGGCCTACATGTACTCATTGTGGTAGACAACATACGAGTGAATGCAAAAGGCTCATAAAAGCATGATTTTTCTATGGATTATTGGATTATATGTATAGAGACCATTCAGAAAGAGCCAAATTAGCAGAGGCAATAGTTGAGGCACTAAGGGTTCACACTACAAGTGGGACACAGGGTAGAGGCAGAGGTAAAAGAAAAACTAGAACAACAGGCAGAGGTAGAGGCAGAAATAGTATAGTAGGCAGAGGAATGAACAGATATAAAGGTTAGAGTTTTAGATCCTTTACATAGGCTAGAGTATTAGCCATGACTAGACAGGAGGCAGTTGATGCTCCTAAAGTACTAGTAATATTTATATTTTTGATATATTAGAATATGAGTTGATTGATCCTAGTTCCACACATTCATTTATATCATTGCATATGGCAGTCAAATTGCATCAAAAGCATGAGCCTTTGGGGATTGACATAAATATGAGTACTCCACTAGGAATAGTAGTAGTTGTGAATAATATATGTCATGATTGCTTGATATGTATTGATAAGGCTGAATTGATAGCTGATATGATCTTATTGCCACTATATGAATTCAATGCGATTTATATAATTAATGCACAATTTCCCATATAATCTACGTGTTACCAATTGTGTCGGCTGGTGTTACACTGCTGCCACCTCATCCTCCACCACCTCCTCAGTCACCACCGAGACGTAGAGTTCATATTGACAAGTTAAGGAAGCATGGAGTTATGTGTCGAGAAGCACAAGATTAGGTATTTTGTTTAACTTCTCCAGGAGCATGCCAATGATTGGTGGAAGTCAGTTTTGCAGAAATCACAGATTCTAAAGCCGATTACCTGGGATTTCTTTATAACAAACAGTATGTGCCGATGGTGTATACAAATGAGAAAAAATGAGAGTTTTTGAACTTACAATAGGGAAACATGACCGGTATCATTAGGAACAAGGCAAAAAAGTGTCACCGGTTTGAGAATGGTCTGAAAGATGAGCTCGAGTTACATATGATATCACAATAGTATGATGACTTCGCAAGGTTGGTATCTTCTTCCATTGCTATAGAGAAGAGGGTAAAGCTAAAGAGGGCAGAGGAGTCTTCCAGTAGAGACTTCAGATGGTCAGTATATAGTGTTGCAAATGTATCGAGCAAGAAAGACTTGCACCAGTTCTGGATCCTTCCAATCTAAAGGATGTGGACAGGGTCAATGTCAAACGGGGTACACTAGATAGGTACCATCTTCTGTGACAGTTTTCACTGCTGCCAATAGCCAGCCCTAGACACAGAGAGAGATAGTACCACAGTGTACGGGGTATGGGAGGATGCATAGAGGAGAGTGTTGGGGACGCACCAGATCTTGCTATAGGTATAGGTCCTAAGATCATATTAAGAGAGACTGCCCATTATAGATTGTGGAGGCTCCCACTCAGACTCAGGGGTTAATGCCGACATAGGCCAGGGGTCAGGGATAGGTTAGTTCAGGCAAAGGTGGATCTAGACTGGTCGTATCAAGGATAGTGAATAGGCCAGGACCTAGTAAAGTGACAGCTAAGGCCTATGCTATGAGGGCTAGAGAGTATATGAGTGCATCAGATATGGTTATTGGTACATTTCTTCTCTTTGACTCAGTTTTAATTTCTTTGATAGATCTGGGTTCTACACATTCTTATATATGTACTAACATAGTTGAGCAGTATAACATGTTAGCAGAGATATTAGATTATAAGATAAAGATGACTAACCCTTTCGGGCATAGCATAGTGGTAAACCTGGTGTATAAGAATTATCCAACTATGATTCGAGGGAAAGAGTTCGGGAAAGACTTGATTGGTTGCCCTTTCATGAGTATGCATAATCCTGGGTATGGATTGGCTATCTCAGTATGGTTCAGTAATGGACTGTAGGATAAAGATGGTAGATTTGAGAATGTCAGAAAATGAGATAGTGGTTGTTCAGGGGGAGAGATCCTCATAGCAAACAAGGATCATCTCTATGATGAAAGCATAGAAGATGATCAAAAAAGGTGTGAGGCTTATTTGGCTAACGTAATTGACAACATGAGGGAGAGCCCAAATCTTAGGGATATTCCGATAGTGGAAGAGTTCCTAGATGTGTTTCTAGATGAGTTACTAAGGCTACCTCTGGAAAGAGAGATAGAGTTCTGAATTGAGCTTATTCCTAGTTACCCCTATATCAGCGGTACCATATCGGATGGCTCCATCAGAGATAAAGGAGTCAAATGCATAGCTACAAGAATTGCTAGATAAGGGCTTCATCAAATCGAGTGTATCTCTATGGGGTGCACTAGTGTTATTTGTCAAGAAGAAAGATGAGTCTATGAGGTTGTGCATATACTACAGGTAATTGAATAGGGTGATCGTTAAGAACAGGTATCTGTTACCATGGATTGATGATCTCTTCGATCAATTGAGAGAGGCAAGGGTATTCTCTAAGATTGACTTAAGATTGAGGTACCATCAGTTGAGAATCAAGGCAGACGATGTAGAGAAGAAAACTTCTAGAACTAGGTACGATCATTATGAGTTATTGGTTATACCCTTAGGGTTGACCAATGCTTCTGCAACTTTTATGGATCTGATTAATCAGACTTTTAGACCATTTTTGGATCAGTTTGTCGTGGTGTTCATAGACGACATCTTAGTGTATTCAAGAAATAAGAATGAATATGAACAACATTTGAGAATAGTTTTGTAGACTCTTAAGGAGCATAAGCTATATGCCAAGCTCTCTAAATGTGCGTTTTGGCTAGACAAGGTTGCCTTTCTCAAGCATATGATATCGGTTGACGGGATTAGTGTAGATCCAGACAAGGTCGAGGCTATCTTGGATTAGAAATTCCATGGAATGTTACCGAGATCAGGAGTTTTCTCAGCTTAGTACGGTACTACAGAAAGTTCGTCAAAGGGTTTTCCATGATTGCTTCTCCATTAACTAGGTTGTTGAGGAAGGATATCAAGTTTGATTGGATGGACAAGTGCTAGAATAGTTTTGATCAGCTTAAGAGTCTTATGAAATAAGCTCCAATATTGACACAGCCGATTTCGAACAAGGAATTTATGGTTTACAGTGACGCATCATATAACGGATTGGGTTGTGTGTTAATGCTAAAAGGGAAACTTATCACCTATACCTCTAGACAGTTAAAGCCTCATGAGAAGAACTACCTGACACATTATATAGAATTAGCAGTCATCGTCTTTACATTAAAGATGTGACATCATTATCTATATAGAGAGAAATGTTATATCTATACTGATCATAAGAGTTTGAAGTATCTTTCTGCATAGCGGGATTTGAATTTGAGACAGATAAGATGGTTAAAGTTGATAAAGGATTATGACTATGTAATTGATTATCATCCAGGGAAGGCCAATGTGGTAGCCGATGTGCCCAGTAGGAAGACTGTGGCATAGTTGCACATCCGACCAACTTTGAGTCCAAAGATTAGAGATGCATATAAGCTTTATGGCAAGCTAGTCGAGTTAGTCGTCTTGGTCTCCAAAGGGGAGAGATCATATTTCTTAGTCGAACCAGATGGCAGTTTACACTACCAGGTAGGTTGCGTGTACCAAAAGTCTTAGAGTTGAGACAAAGGATTATAAGAGAGGCTCATGAGACGAGATTCACAATACACCCAAAAAAGTAACAAGATGTATTAGTACTTAAAAAGAGTGTATTAGTGGTCAAGGATGAAGAAAGACATCATAGAGTTCACAATTAGATGTTTTACATGTCTGTAGGTAAAAGGCGAACATCTTGTACCTTCAATTTTACTACAATAGATCATAATTTCATAAAGAAAATGGGAGAGAATCACTATAGATTTTATGAGTGGATTGTCATTGACATTGAGAAAGTACGATGTCGTATGGGTGATCGTGGATAGGTTAACGAATTCGTCTCACTTCTTACCTATCCAAAGAGACTATCTTTTAAACCAGTTAAAAGAGTTATACATGAATGAGATAGTGCATCTTCATGGAGTTCCAGTCCCCATCATTTTGGATAGTGATCTATGGTTCACATTTTAGTTTTGGGGTAGCCTACAACAAGCTTTAGGTACCAAGCTCAGTTTCAGCATGACTTTCCATCCCCAGACTGATGGTCAGTCGAAGAGAGTTATCCAAATCCTAAAAGACATGATGAGGTATAATGTGATTGAATTTGAGGGAAGTTGGGATAAATATCTACCATTAATGAAGTTCGCATACAACAACAGTTACCAATCTAATATTCAGATGGATCCGTATGAGGCACTTTATGGTATAAAGTATCAGACATCATTGTGTTGGATTGAACTCAATGAGAGAAAGTTAGTGGGGCTAGATTTGGGATAAGAAACAGAAAAGAAATTGAAGATCATTAGAGATTGACTAAAAGCAGCTTTCAATAAACAGAAATCCTATATGAATCTTAAGAGAAAGGACGTGGAGTACTTAGTGGGAGACAAGGTGTTTCTCAAGGTATCTTCGTGGTAGAAGGTTCTTAGATTTGGAAAAAAAGGCAAATGGAGTCCTAAGTTCATTGGACCTTATGAGATCCTAGAGAGGATCCTTTCTCATATAATTACAGTTAAGAACCTAGAGTTGAGAATTCATACGAAGAAGACCCAGTTGAGATCTTAGTTCAAGAGATTAAAGAGCTCAGAAATAAACAAGATCTGCTAATGAAAGTGTTATGGAAGAGCCATACAGTTGAAGAAGCAACATGGGAAAGTGAGGAAGTGATAAGGGAAAAATATCTTTAGTTGTTACGAGATGTCATAACAGGTAATTTAGGGGAGAGAAATGTAACGCCCATAATTAGGACCTATAAGTTATGCTTTTGGTTAGTGGGTTTTGAGAGTTAAATAAAGTCTTGGGAAGTTTGAGAAGGACAGAAATCAAGTCTTTCATGATCATAAATATCAGGTTTTAGTACCTATCCTTCGTAAGGTTATTCATGGCCATGAAGAATTGTTTCACAGTTGTGAAGAAAGAGGAGTCATGGCTGTGAAGCCTAGACAGACATAGTAGGTGAGGCAGTCACATTTTTCTCTCTACTATCCTTTTTTAAATCCGCTCCCCACTCCCTGTTAACTAACCAAACATGCAAATTTCATCATCTTCTTCCTCTAGACTCCATCTTCTTCCATTAGAAAAGCTTGGAAGATCAGTGTTTCATAAGGGAAAAGTGAGAAAAAAGAGTGAGAAGAAGGAGGTTGAGAGTATAAAGGAAAGCTAGGTTTTTCTTTTTTGGACCTTAGTTCATTTTCCAGATGCTAAAATGATATTTCTTCATCATGCTAGGACTTGGAGAGAGTGCGAAAAGTCCATCTCAAGGGAGAGGACAAACATGAAGAGATCAAGCTTTAGCCAATCTCTATCCTAGGTGTAAGGTTCGTACATAACAACACTTAAGGCAATTACTTTGTGTTTTCTATGTTATTTGCTTTAAATGCGTGACTTAGATGATAAATGAGTAGATAAATGGTGAAATTGGGGCTAATATGCATGATGGAAAATCTTATGAATATGATTAGATTGATATGTTTGAGGAACAATTCTGATTAATATTAATGTTTAGAGATGATATGGTTGTGATGGATAGCTTGACTGTATGCTGGAATCTTGATAGGATGTCTAACATTAGTCAACCGTAGTGAGTATTGCATATAGAAATTATATGATTTGTGATGCTATGTTTTTCTAGAAAAATTTCCAGATTCATGGCCGTGAAGGGTGGGTTCACGGGCTTGAATGTTGTGAAATGCATTTTTGTTGCTGATGCAGACCCATTCATGTCCTGCTTCATGATGGGTTCACGACCATGAAAGGGTGATCACAGCCGTGAATGTGTGCTGATTCAGGGATTTGAATCACAATTTATTTCACCAGGGGAAATAACCGTGAAGTTTTTTATGATAAAAAAAATTTACATGTTTATTTTTGAATCGAAATTGATTCATTGTGAGGCAATAGGCCTCGATTGCATGCTTTACAGCATGGTATAGAAATATATGTTATAAAAATGATTGTGGAAATCGTGAGATAAAATATGGTAATGGATAATATGAAAATACGCATGGTAATATGGTAAACCCAATACTCTGACTAGGACTAGAGCTAGAAAAGATGACATGCCATTGAGGGGAGATTTCGATATTGAGTGACCTATATCAATCATATATTGTGAAAGCCCAGAGGTTAGCGGACAGAGCACCTCAATGGATTATATATTGAGAAGGTTCAAAGGTTAGTGGACAGAGTGCCTCAGTAGGTTATATATTTAAAGGCCAAAAGATTAGCAGACAGAGCGCCTCAGTGAGTTATATATTTTAAAGCCTAGAGATTAGCGGATATAATGCCTCGGTGGGTTAAGTTACCAATATCCATTTTAGTTTAGTTATGAGTAAGGTAGGCAAATGTAAGATACTTGATAAATTTTGTGTAATAAATACGTGTATGATACTGAGAGATTGTTTAAGGTGTCATATGGTGTTGTGCATTTTATTTATATAATTCTAATGGCATGTCATGTAACGTCCTCGACCTTCCCTGCATGCATATCCATATGCATTTTATTTGAACATATGCATCTTGCATATAATTTAACTAAACACGTGCATTTCATACGTATTTTCGTAGCAACAAGTTTATGACACGCGCTAGCTACGTGTCCTAGTGTTTGGCAATTGTATCGAGTCATACATATGTACTTATAACTTAAATGAGGATAACAAAGTATTAGAAATAAATTGAATAAGGTGTCTAAATTAAAGTAAGCAAAATGACTAGATTAAGATTAGTAAACGTTTTACATTGTTAATTTAGCTAAATTGGGTTAAATGATTAAGTTGTATTATTGTGTGGATTAGTGGAATTATATATACATGTAAATAATAATAATAATATAGATAAAATGAAATGAAAATGAAACAAAAGAAAAATAAAAGAAAAGAAAAGAGAAAAGAAAAGAGAAAAGAGAAAAGAGAAGAGAAGAAGAAACAAAAAGATAAAAGGACAAAAAGAAAAAGTTGACTTTATCTTCTTTCTCCCATTTTTGCCTCCTTACTCCAGCCCAGTTTTCTTCTTCATCTTCCCCCTTTCCAACCTTCAATTATTCATTGTTTCACTTAGTTTTTATAGCAAATTGATCTCTTGCAAGTTTGTTCTTGGTAAGTAATCAATTCTTATTGTTATAGTGTTGATTTGAGTTGCTAAGGTTCATTAATAGGCACTGACTTGCACCCCGATTTGATGTCGAATCTTTTATAAAGATGGGAGCAGCTGTTCGCATAATTTACGAGAATAATGTCTATTACCATTTCACCACTTCTGCTGGTGAAATTGATTGGGAAGACTAGGATTCTGATGATTTCAAAGTTGGCCTCCAGGGCATCCAACAACGAAAATGAGCCCAAGTTGAAACAACGACCCTAGAGGTTGAGCGAGAGATTGGTCAATCATCAACTTCTACCACACCTAGCTTGGTGCAGCAGGTTGCTGATCTTTTAGCACCTCACTTTGACCTATTGCAGGCTTCCATCGATGAGAGGTTGGAAAATCTCAAAGACTTCATGGAATCTCGTATGGATAGCCTCGAGATGGAGGTAGCACGTCTTAGAGATGATCTGTCAGGCTTGAAGCCCAATTAAAGTCCTAGTGTTTATCATGTATTTTTATGTAGTAGTTTTTTTTATTCTTAATGAAGTAGGACTTTAAATTTATATTTTTAAACTTTGTAATCCTTCTCTTTCTTTTAATACAATTATCTCATTATCATTTTTATGGTTTGTTTTTGTTGATGACAAAAGGGGGAGAACCTAACAATATATGCAAATGTGTAGTAAAAGGAAAATGTGTTGTATAACATATACTTCATATATACTTTGCATATGCTTAACTAGTTAAGCAAACAACTTTGATATACTTGACATATATTTTTCATATACTTAACTAGTTAAGCAAACAACTTTGATATATTTCATATATACTTTGCATATACTTAACTAGTTAAGCAAACAACTTTGATATACATCACATATACTTTGCATATACTTAACTAGTTAAGCAAGCAACTTTGATATATCTAACATATACTTTGAATATAACTAACTAGTTAGCAAAGATCCATGCTATACGTCGTTCAATTCTTGCACTCTATTATTTTTTTCTTAAGCATCTTTTGAGGGGGAGACTTCTCAAAAGCACATATTGCTAAATTATTTGTCACCATCAAAAAGGGGGAGATTGTTGAACCTTGAGAACCTTAAGGGGTATTTCCATCATTTTGATGCTAACAAATAAAATAGCAATAATGTATTTAACAATGCTTGTGTTTTAAGTTTGTTGAACATGATATATCTTAAATAAAATATGATGCAAGAATGAAAGACAACCTTTGAAGATCAAAATAAAAAGAAATAGTATGTTCACGCCTGTGACTAATTATGTCACGCCCGTGATAAAGCTTAGCGCCAACTCTCTAACATTTAAAGTTTACGGCCATGAAAGATCATACCAACCATGAATGATCAAATTAGTCACGCCCGTGAAATAATATGTCAAGTTCTTCTAGAGAGTTTCACAGCCAGAGTCATCACTTGAACCACAACTTGGAAGAATGTCACGCCTATGAAAGTATAAATGTTGTGTGTGATATCTCTTCATCCGTACTATTTAATTTTATTCCGCATTTAAAGTTAAAAAATTTTTATTTTCATAACCAATTCAACCCCCTCCCCCCTTCTTGGTTCATTGTTTGGGCAACAAAATTTTATATATAAATTAATTAAAAGACATAAAAATACACATGAAGAGGTAAATGTGTGAGGTAACATGACTTGTTTATATGAGTTTTGGCATGACATGAATTATAAGTATTTAATAAGATAAGTTAAAATTGATAATTGAGTTATATATATTATCAGTGAATTTGTTAATATTGCATAGTCATGTATTTATTCTTTTGTAATATATGTTGGATTATTGTGAATCATATTGTGAATTATTTGTCATGCACCCTTGCAACTGCATGTTAAAACTTTAATTCTTATAAGGAATGAGATTTGAGTTCACAAAATTAAAATAATTTTAGGAAAATCAATTAAATTAAAATGAGATATGGAAACTAATTAAATTAAAATAATAGGTAACAATTTATTTAAATTAAGACTATATATAGAAATTTAATAAATGATCTAAAAAACAATGTAAGAAATGTGATAAAATATGGTAACATGCGATAAAGTAATATGTTTAATGTTTTATATATTATATATGGTTCCATATATGCAATTTATGTCTTAACGCCAATATAAAAATAATATAATGGAACATTTTTATAATATTTTCTAAATTTTTGTGTATTGATTTATTTAAATTATGTCATAATATTTATGTCACACATTTGTGTGACAGCATGAAAAAATTTAAATGCTTATATGTACCATTAAGCTTGAAATGACTTCGCATAAATTTTTTCTAGTAGACTATAGAGAATGTACAAGTCCATACCATAGGAGACGTGTCAAATCCAGTTTGAGGGTCAGATACAAGTTATTTTTGCATTTTGTTTACGATCATGCATATGAGTTTAATAGATATATTTTGTATATAGTTAAGAACATTTTTTATATTTGGTATTTTATATATATATATATATATATATATATATATATAAATAGTTGGATGAGAGGATTGATAAGTGAAAAGCCATAAATTTTGAATTGTTATATCAAATATAATATGTTTATATAACATGATAGTATGTTTTGATACTTGAATTCACATGTATATTTGGATATGAAAAAGTCAAATAAGTTAGTAAATGAAAAGTTTTAACTCTGACTTATTTTATTTAGCTCGTCTGTGTCATTTCACTTATGTAATGAGATGATTCCTATTATATGGATGGGGTGTCATAGACTCTGATACTAGCAAGTGTACTATGTTATGTAATAGTAAGTGGTGGATCGGTGAGTTGAATTACAAGTAAGGCAATACAATAAAAATGATAATAATTAAAACTAATTTTAACAAACAAACAAGTAATTGAAACCTAAATTAATTAATTTAGCAACTAATCCACTCAAAAAGAATTAATATAATGCACGTTGGGATACTACTCTAATCCTACTATTGAATATGCTCATACAAGATGAATATTGCTTTAAATGATATGTGATGGAAATGAGATTGTTAGTCTTGTTTCCTTCTCGATTAAGGTTAAACCATCTCGATTAAGCCTAAATTAACAAACAGATAACCAATCCACTTTTAATACAAACCTGCCTCTACGTTTCAGTTTATAAAAGCCATTTTATGGTTTTAAATCCCTTTTGGTTAAGCCTCCTCCTATTGCGCTATGTAATCAATTTCAAATATACATCAAGATCACATTAACTCAAACTATAACTTTTCTTTTTAGACCATCATTAGGGTATCAATCAACATATTACTCAATATAACAACTAAGCATAATATGAACATCTAAGACATCCAAAAATTGTATAAATATCATATATATTATTAAAAGGCAATAAACATCTTGTATTTACATATTATTAGGGGTTAAAGTCTCCCCCAACAATAAATCTAACTATTTATAGTCAAATACCTCATCATAAAAGCAATAAAAAATAGAGAAAAAAGAAAAGAGAAAAGATATTGCGAAAACTCTTAAACTCCAAAAAACTTCAAGCTTCATCTTTTGGCTAAGTATCCTCCTAAAATCTTTGTCGCTTGCCTTAATGATGCTTGGAAATACCCAAAAATGATGGCCTGACTAATGTTGCTATAAAGGATATTTGAAATAAATTGAATTAGGTGGATAATGAGGTATGAGGGTATTCATTTTCTCCTAAATGGGAAAATGATGCCTTTTACATTTGGGTTAAGGTATACATCCCTAAAAATGATGTGCTAAGGGTATTTTAGACATTTTAAATGCAATGAAGAATCAAATATTCACATCTCTCCAAGTTGTCTTGGCTCAAAATTTGTTAAAAAAGACCAAAAATTGTCCAGATAGTGACGTACAGTTGTGTAAGTGATCATATGGCATCCTACGTAATTGGTCTGATTATACCCATTTTTCATCAATTCATATGGCCAATGTAACATCCAGTGATTTAGGTCTCGATTGCGCATGACCGTAGTGGGGTGCGCTGATTCAATCGAAGTCTAAATTTAAACCCATAAAAAATGACTAATAATAAGAAAAAATAACTAAGGGTATTATTATTTGGGAATTAAAAAGATTAGTGCTAGAATTGGAAAAAAAATAAAATTTTCTATGGACAAAATCGGTATTATGGCACTTGTTGGGGGGGAAAGTGTGAAGATGGGGGAAATAATGAATTTCTCAAAGTTTAAATGTTAATCAAGATTAATTAATTCAGTTAATGAACCAATGAAGATTATGATTAATTTTAATTAGTGGGACTTACTCTTTAATCATAGTATAAAGTCAAAAATGGGAGGAATTCTACATTCTTCCACCTAAAAATCTGACTCATCTTCATCTTCTTTTCTTTCACTCTTGGCCGTCCACCATAGCTCACCAAAATCTCCATTTTTGCTTCAATCCAAACTTGAAAAAGAGAGAAAAAATTAGTTTTGAGAGAGAAAAATTCAGAATTTAAGAGTTCTTGCCATAAAGGGATTAAAGGAGCAAGAAGGAATGAAGAAAAAAGAAAAAGAAAGGTAGCAACTTGGGACAGATTCGGTCCACCTTGGAAAACCATTAGGGTGAGTTTATTCTTCTTAAATTCAACCTTTTTCCTTCCATTTGAGACTCATAAGGATGATAGATATGATTAAGTTTCATAGATTGAGGTTATGTTGCAATATTGGAACTAGAAATTTAAAATTTGTAACGAGTTGAAGAAAATGTAGTTAAACTTTGAATTAATGATAATAGATGTTAGTTAATTATTTTGTGATTTAAAAACTAGAGAAAGGTAACTTTAATGGAGGAATGATGGGCTGCCTTGGTTAAGTTAATATGAAAAAAATTGAAATTAACATAGAAATAACACAAATGGGTGATAAATGAAGTGTGAATTGAGTGTTGATTTGAAAAAAATGAATTGGAAACTATGATAAGGTTTTTGGACAGCCATGATATATCAAGAAGGAAGTTTAATCTTAGTGCATTTTGGCTTAATTAAAGTATAAAACATATTAGGAGCATTAAAATATTAGGTAGGCATGAAAAACTTTGAAAATGGATATTAGAATTGAGATACGGTATGGTTGTGTAGGAAAACTAAATGAACCAATGAGAGGTCATCAAGAGGGTGACAAATGTAAGAAGAAAGCTAACTAGCAAGAGGAGGAAAAGAAGGATAAAGGAAAAATCTAAGGCTGATTATGTATGTGCTTCATTGATAAAAATCTTACATGTTGTTTAATGGTATGAAATTATGTTTTAATGTGTGATATGAATGTGGTTTGACATAAAATGTGATTAATTGTTGCTTTTAATATTCTATATGGTAATAATACCAAATGATATGAAATCATTAAGATATGTGAATGTAATTGTGATCTGGAAACTTTGGCATAAAAATGAATGCATTTGATGAATTTAAGTAGTATATAAATAGATGTCAATTGATGACCCTGCTGTAGAGATTTTGAAACATTCTTTGACTATTTTGATCATAATTAATGCTCTGGTAATGATATTGAGATAAAATCAGTTGGAAATGAAAGTGGACTCATAATTCTGAAACTTTCATTCAGAACCTAAGTTCAAATTTTAATTGCAAATGGGGTAAAAATTTGACACAAAATCTTAGACTTGTAGGCACCTAGAAAATACTGGATAAAATTTATGAAACGCCTTTCAGTAAAAGGGACATAACTTTTGATAGAAAACTTGGATTTGAGTAATTTTTAATGAATATGAAATCTGAGACAATAAATAACTTTAAATTTGAATTATAAATGGGATAAAAATGAAACCCAAAATGAGAACCAAAATCTATCATAGATAAAAACTTGAAATATTGGACTTTTGCATGTAGTGTGATGAGTATATATAGTAATTAATGTGACTTTTGATTTTAATAGTAATTATAAATGTTTAATAAATTATTTATGCGTGAGATTTTAATACAATAATAATGGAAACAAAGAATAAAAATAAATAAGCATATAGGTAAAAATTTAGTAAAATTATCATTTTTAAAAATATTGTGAATAAATATAAGAATAGTTAAGCCCTAAGACACCTAATATAGAACTATAATAGATAATAGTTTGGCATGTCAATCAGGAGATTTAAGGCACTCGGTGCCAAATATAGAAGCCGATAATGACAAATTTATAAATAAGTTCAACGCAAAATTATTAAGCCGATAATAACAATATTACAAAAGTTAATAATGACATTATTATGAAAGCGCTCAGTTCAATATTATGAAAGCCGGTAATGACAACCCCGTTATTTCTATTAGTTAGTTCGGTTATAAGTATTATGGGCACAAGAAAAATAAAAAATAACAATAATATAAAAGTATGACATTTTGAAAATGTTATATTAAATTAAGATTGTTAAATATGAAATGTTTGATGATGAAATTTATTTGTTTTCATATAATTTTTTATTTTGTCTTATTTATGAAATGATTAATTGGCATATAAGAAAATACATGTATGTAAAAATTTTATTCTTGAAGCACCACTAAGCTAGTAGTTTAGTGCGGGTGGTTTCATCTCGCGCTCCCAAATGGTACCCAGACGGATGCAGCTAAAAGTTTCAAATTTATTTTTGGTATATTTTATCAAAAGTTTTATAAATTAAATTATAATTCTATTTCATCTAGTATGTATTATAGATGTGACTCATAATATAAAGAACATATTTTGAATATAAATTAATATATTTTATAAATAAATAAAATTTTGAATATTATTACTTATAATCAATTTATTTTAGTATCTATAATATTTTCAAAAAAAATTATTTTATTTAGTTAAGTTTATAAGATTGTTAGTTGGATAATACTCATTTACCTTGCTGAAATGAAGTAGGATAAGGAGGTGTTACAGTCAACCACACGATTTGTGTGAAAAATTGTATGGTGGCCCTATTGTCGCTTTAATTCTCCTAGCTTGCTCCAAATTGGTGAATTAGGTAGAGAATGAGGTAGCCAGACATTCTAATTGTAAATGGAAAAATGATACCTTTTATACTTGGGTTGAGGTACACATCTCTAAAGTGATACGCTGAGGATATTTTGGACATTTCAAATGCAACGGAGAATCAAATATTCGCATCTCCCCATGTGATCTTGGCTCAATCTTCCTTGAAAACGTCTATACGGTTGTGTGAGTGATCTTATGGTGGCCTCTACAATTGTTCTTATTCTATCCATTTTTCCTCAATTCGTATGGTGAACCACACGATTTGTGTGATAAACTTTATGGCAGCCCTGCTTTGGCTTTAATTCCCAACTTACTCCAAATTGGCTCAAATTTGGAATTTTTATGCAAATATGATTTTTTTTTGCTCAAAAACTCACCCGAAAGTAAATATATATATATATATATATAGAAAAATTCAAACAAAAACAAATTGAAAACTAATAAAATAGTGTGAATCTGGTTGAAAAAATCATGAATTTTTAGTCCTATCAGTTAACTTTAACTTAGATTTAAAATTTTCAAATTAGTTTTAGGTTATATTATATCTGATTTTGAGTCTGCTTTCGAATGGATCAAAAATTGCCCGGATTATGAAAAAACTTATTAGGGTTTTTTGGTCTTCGCCATTTTTTTTATGGAAACTTAAATTGTCTTAAAAAAAAAACTTAAAAATTTGATGTGATTTGAGAGTCCAACTTCCCAACATCCACTTCCCTATCAATCTATGTTATTCATTCAGTTACTTCAATTATATAATTGGAATGAAAATTGTAAATAATTTCATTTTTACAATGCCTACTGAATAATTTCATTTTTACAATGCCTCCTGAATAATTTCATTTTTACAATGCCTGCGATCGCTATCTAATTGGAATGAAAATTGTAAATAATTTCATTTTTTTTCCAACCATTTTTGCAATAGGTTATCAACTTTTTAATTAATTATTTATTTATTTTTATCTGAGGATAAGATTCATTGCTTAATTAAACTTGTACAACTCGTAATCAGATTTGATCCAGTCCATTTCGGCTCATAAATTGTTCACAAAATTAATATTTAAAGCTTTCCTTTCTAGCTTATGATAGAACCTGTGAATTCATTTATAAAATTCATGAAAAAAGTCAATGAATCCTTCCACTGACTTCGTACCCAATTAAAGCAAAATCGCAAGCTTGATTCAATTTTGTATGTGGGGTTCATGACATGAGGAAGAAAGAGTTATATTTTTTATAGTTTATTATTTTCTGAATTTTGTATTAAAAAAAAGCACAAAAAAAAGAAGAGTTAAGAGTATCTCCAACAAACTCTTTATTTAAACTATGTTTTTTATTTTAAATAGTCATTCCATAAAGGATTTACAATGAACTCTCTATCTTTAAATCTAGAGAGTCAAATTTCACTTTCTATTGTAATTATATTTAATACATCTCAACTTTTTATGTATGTTCTATTTTTTTATTATTGTGTTTCTCTAAAAATAATTTTCTCTTTCCTTAAAATAATTTTCATTTACTTTTTTTAATAAATATTAATTTATATGAGATAAAGTAAAATAAAAAGTAAAAATATAAATAGTCTATTAGACTTGTAAAAAAAAATTTGCTCTTTATATTTAAAGATATTCTATAAGATGTTTTTTATTCTACTAAATATACTCTTTAAAATAAAGAGTATTATTGAAGATGCTCTAATAATTATACAGTGAAAGAAACGTTTCTTGGAAATGGGAAAATCAAAAGAGAAATACTAACAACCAATATTTATCAATTTTTTTATAACCAATATTTATCATTTGATTGGTTGGTGAATGTACAAAAGATAATTGATTATTCTTGTTTCTTTCTTCAAATAGTTGATTTAGATTTGTTAAAAAAATATTTTTTTATAATTTCATTTTATTTTTTTCTCGTTTCCTTTTAATATGGTATATTTTTAATTGATATTTATTTTTTTAATCATGATTTGGTTGTTTGCACACATAATAGGGAGGTTATTCTACCTTATAAGTCATAAAATTTTCAAATTGATTATATATATATATAGTTTAGGAGGCAGAACAACCATTCCTAGTCAATCTATAAACTGCTCCAAGCCATAGGAGAAATATAAATAAATATCATTTAAAAACTTTGCTAAATTAATGGAAAAAGAGATAAAAAAATCATATAAAATTATAACTTTTAAAAAATCTAGACCAATTATTCGTGGATACATTTCGTTGTATCTTCTAGGTATTTATATTCTCAAGTAATAAATTTTTATTTCTCAAATTTTTTAAAAAGTTATGAATTTTATTTTTTCAATCTATTAAATAATTAGCGACGAATATTTGAGAATGTTGTCCGATAAAAAAATAATAAAAAAAATAAAAAAGCGGGGTTCAAATGAGATGTTTGGCCGTCAATGTATAATGTATTGGTTAATAATAGTGATAGTAATAGTATTTTTGATAATCAATTTGTCAATTTTTCCTATAACCAACTTTTTTGAATGAAAAAATGAATTATATGTTATATATTCATAATAAAAATATTAATACAGATCCATAATCATATAAAAAGTAATCGTCCAAATAACAATTTGGGCTTAATAAATTTTTTCTAATAACAATAATAAGAAGAACAAAAATTCAGTGTTAATTTAATAAAGGAAACCTTGATGATGATAGATAAAGCTGTGGAGCAATTATTTTTTCGTATTGATCTAATTTGATAATTATCAGTAAAACTATTTTATTCTAAATAAAATCAGCATTAAAAATTTCATAGAGAGCGGTCAACCTTACAATAGATGAGGATGAAAATATCAAATAAATGAGGACATAACAAATCTTATAGATAATTTAAAAAAAATTATTATCTACGGACGAAAGTTATGGATGAAAATTTTTTTGTCAGTAACTATGGATTACTGACAGATTTTTAACTCTCCGTGGAATGTAAAATATCCTGATGTGCACTTACATTAGCGATAGATTGCAACGGAACACAAAATCCGTTGGTAAATGTGCCACCGATGCACAAGTGCACAAATTGGCAAACGGCATTCCAGCCGACTCCACCTTCCCTTATAACATTTTTGAAATTTGCATTAACTTTTGCGACGGATTCTTCATTGGTAATTTTTTTGAATTTATATATTTATTAATTATAATTTTCAAATTAATTTTTAATAGTGATAAATTATTAAATTTATTTTAATAATTTCTTATGCATATTATATATATATATATATAATAATTATTAAAAATACTTATATAATAATTATTAAACATCATTAATATTTTTTTATGTAAATAATTTATATATTAATTTAGATTTTGAAATAATTATAATTAATAACTATAAAATATTTACAATTATTTTTCTAATTTTTTGAAAATAAATAATTATGTTCATAGTTTAATAGTTTTAGACATATTTATAACAATTAATAAATTCGACAAAATTTCATTTTATAATTTTTTATTTTAAGCAATTAAACTCCAATTAATCAATTAAACTTCAATTTAATCAATTGAAGTTCAATTCAACCATGAAATAATAATAATTTGGATGTTAGATTTCAGGTTTCAATTTTAATTCATCCTCTTAAGCTTTTGGCTCTTAAAGTTTTTCTCATGTGGTCGATGAGGAATGAAATGGCACAATGTTCACTCACGTTGATTAATTACAAGCTGAAATTGAGTCTATGAGTAATGAATATATCCAACTGCATTTTTTTATAGAAAAAAAAAAATCAACTTGGTGCATATGGTGAATGGAGACTGATGAGATGTCAGACCGTACAGCCTGTGAACATCTGATTTTGATTACTTATGCCATTCCATTTCTAATTATCTTGAAAATATTGTACAAACATATTGATTAGTGATTTGATTTACTCTCTGTATCTTAAATTACTCCTTTCACTTTTGCTCTCTGTGCTTCTGTCTTCTGTCTTTCTGGCTGTGAGGATCAAAGAAGGCTGCAAATGGGCGGTTTGCCCGCAGGTTATTGCTCCAAGTTGGCGAGTCTGTCTCGTCAATGCTTATAAATGGCATTTTTCCTATCTGTCTCTCAGTGCATATAACGAATGAAACTGGGTTTAACGAAAATAAGCTAAAGCTATAGTCTCTACTATGCAAATTACCTATACTATATCTCTGTGCTGTTTTCTAATTATTCTCTACATTTCAGTGCTAATAATTAACCAAATTTCCCATGTTTATCATTAACATATATAGACTTTGTTGTTCTCAATGATAAAAGAATTTTTATATACGCAAGGATATGATTTTACTCGGACATCAACACATCATATGCCTTTAATTAGTTCGACTATATCAACACTGAAAACTGATTAATTCCTTGACATATTTTTCTGAACTTATTTTTTATTGATTAGGGCATGCGCTCAGCTGATTTTGACTTTACTCTTTGAAGAATGGTGGAACTCAAACTTAAATTGCTTGTTAGGCTCCTATTATTTTCAGCAGATTCATTCAACTTTTCTTTTTTAACATGTATTTCCAATTAATTTGTTAATTAAGTAATTTTTTTTAGCATAGTCAACTTTTTTTAACATGTATTTCCGCATTGAATATATAATTCTTTGGCATAAGATATATTCTAGGCCGCTGTAATTGTCAATTTTCGTTATTTTATAACTCTAAAACTATTTTTGATCCACTTTACTTGTCTGTCATGTTTTTAGTCCACATTGTTACTTAATAATTTAAAAAAAAAAAGTAACTTCTCACCGCCTAATATTGACGTGATAAGGAAAGTGATATCAAACGTATGTATGGTGTGTGGAGTGAAAGAGGGCCAATATTTATTTCTTTTTAAATTATTAAGTGGCAATGTGAACCAAAATAGAGTGGAAAAGTTGACCAAAAACGGTTTAGAGGGCAAAATATCGAAAACAGAAAATTACAAGGGCTGGGTATGTCTTAAGCCTAAACCTTTTGATTAGTACAAAAAAATGGAATCACCATGACATGTTGGGTTTTATTTTACAATATTTTTTGTTCGGTTATTTAATTTTTTTTTCTTTGGCGGCACTATTTTAAACCAAGCTTTCTTTCATATTTATCTCGTTCTTCTTCCTTTGGATGGAATTCTATCTATTCCTTAACAATAATAATGATGGGGCAGACCTTTTTTATCTCCACAGTTTGGGATGCAATGGAATTTCATTTCCAATCGGACAGACTACTTCTCTGATCTCAAGCAAGATGTTGAGTCCCTGAAAGTCGAAAAGGAGCGGCTGCAGATTGTTAAGGAAGAAGTAGAGGCAAGGATCAGTGAAGAAGAGAAGAAACTTAAGCGGCGAACCTATACAGTAAAGGACTGGCTAAGCAGAGTAGGACGGAGGCAAGAGAGCTTGGACGAGATCATCAAGGAAGGAGAAGAAGAGATTCAGAAGAAATGTATGAGATGTTTCTTCCCTAAGAATTTCGGCTCTTACCAACAAGTGGGAAAGAAAATTAGATCGGAGCTTAGTGATATTAAGCAACTTGCACATGAGGGAAATTTTGATGTTGTTACTGAGTTAATGTCCCGTAATCCCGTCGATGAGAAGCCAATGGAAAAGATAGTGGGGTTGGATTCTGAGTTCGACCAAGTATGGAAATGCTTGGAAGATCAAAATGTCCAAACTATTGGGATATATGGATTAGGAGGTGTAGGTAAGACTACCCTTCTAAAGAAAGTGAACAACCATTTTCGAGAAATTAGCCTAGGTTTTGATGCAGTCATTTCGATCATGGTGTCTAAGCATGCAAATGCAGAAAAAATTCAGGAAGATATTTGCAACAAATTGGGCATTCCTGATCAATTATGGAGAAACAGAAGCGACGATGACAGAGCTGCAGTGATACTCAGATTCTTATCAGGGAAAAAGTTTGTTCTGTTGCTAGATGATATATGGAATCCTATAAATCTTTCGGATATTGGAATTCCTCTTCCTGATGAAGCAAACGGTTCCAAAGTGGTGTTTACAACCAGGTCAGAGCAGGTTTGCGGCAGCATGAGAGCTAACATGAGCATTAAAGTAGAATGCTTGAAGCCTGAAGAAGCCTGGAACTTGTTTCGATTGCACGTTGGTCACTGCACGTTAACTGCTCATCGAGATATACTCCACCTCGCTCGCGCAGTTGCTCAAAGGTGTCATGGTTTGCCTCTTGCTCTTATCACCACCGGAAGAGCCATGGCAAATCGGAGGAATCCTAAAGATTGGAAATACGCAATAAAAATGTTGCAAACCTATCCGACAGAATTTCCAGGTATGGCGAAAGATGTCTTTCCCATTCTCAAGTTCAGCTATGATAGCTTGAGTGATGAAACTGCTAAATTATGTTTATCATATTGTTGTATATTTCCGGAGGATTATGATATAAGAAAAGATGAGCTCATTGAACTCTGGATTAGGGAGGGATTCTTGGATAAATTTAATGATCGGTATGATGCAAAAAATAAAGGAGAATTTATTATTGAAAGTTTAAAGCTTGCTTGTCTATTAGAGGAAGTTGATAAAATACCTCCAGATTATGTTAGGATGCATGATGTAATTCGGGATATGGCCCTGTGGATAGTTTCCGATGATGATGACACCAAAATAGCAGTACTTGAAGATGCTGATTTGATTGAAAATAATGGCTTTGAGAAATTTAAACAGGTTAAAAGGTTAGCATTGTTGGGTAAGAGTTTCGAAAATCTTAATGAAACACGACCTTTTCCATGTCCCCTAACTCTTCTTGTTAGGGACACTAAGCTCAATAGATTTCCCAATGGATTCTTTCAGCATGTGCAAGTCCTAAACATTTTGGACCTGTCAAGAAATTGGAATTTATGCGAGTTACCAACTGGGATTAAGGTATTAATCAACTTGCAGCATCTCAACATATCGTATACACGCATAATTTCGTTGCCCCATGAAGTTAAAGATTTGATAAAGCTGAAGAGTTTAGTAATGGATGGTACATATATGCTTAGAGATATCCCAAAAGAAGTGATATCTCGCCTTCTACCATTGCAAATGTTCAGCAAAAAACAGTTTGTACATAATAAAATCTTTGATGAATGTGGCCTATTGGAGGAGTTAGACAGCTTGGAAAACATGACCGAAATGTGCATCACCTTAACTACTCTTGATTCCATTGAGAAATTCTTGAGTAGCTCCAAGTTAGAAAAGTGTTGTTGCCCAGATATTAGACCAAGAAGGGAGGGTTGAATTGGAGTTTCAAAAATTAAACTTTAAAGTGCGGAAATAAAATTGTTAATTTTAGAAAGAATAGAGAAAATCAGACACAAAGATTTATAGAGGTTCGGGTATTAACAAACCCTACTCCTCTCTCCAATCGCAATTGGGAGTTTCACTAACACACTAAGTGTTACAATGGAGTTTTACAAGCTCACTCCCAACTATGGTGTTTCTCACAATGGCTCACACCTAACCCAGAAATCCCTTGTGTTTTAATGACTCACACAATAACCAATTCCTTTGTGTTTTACAGGCTCGCACAAATAACCTACACTTTGTGTTTTACAGGCTCACACAAATAACTTA
Source organism: Triadica sebifera (assembly GCA_023653625.1). NCBI lineage: Eukaryota > Viridiplantae > Streptophyta > Magnoliopsida > Malpighiales > Euphorbiaceae > Triadica > Triadica sebifera. The sequence continues at coordinate 7,190,172 of CM042898.1, read as the reverse complement.
CACTTTGTGTTTTACAGGCTCACACAAATAACCTACACTTTGTGTTTTACAGGCTCACACAAACAACCTATACTTTTGTGTTTTACAGGCTCACACAAACAACTTTTTAATTTGTGTTTTGGAGGTTCACACAACTAACCCTTACAAGTGTTATACTCTTAACCCAGAACTACCCAATGCTCACTTGAGTATAGATTACAGAGAGAACCACTTATAAATCTTTATTGCTCAAATATGAGGAGCAAAAAGATTTTTACAGAGAATAGATTTGTTCTCAAAGTATAAGAGTACAAGATAGCTTGTGATTTTAAGTATATGCTAATCTTTTGTTTTTCTTATCATTCTCTTGTTTCTTAATGCATAAATGACTTCCATTTATACTCTCATGGCTAAATATAGTCGTTGGGGTGCATTAAATAAGAAACTAGCCGTTGTACCAACCAAAAAATCGCGCCTGACATTTTTTTCTTTCATTGGTCACGGGCGTGAATATGATTGTCACGGGGGTGACAGTTCTTCCCAAGCCGTGACTGAAGTGGTGACTTTGGTCGTGAAGCTCTCTAGTATGTTTTGACATATAGAGTCACGGGCGTGACATTAATCAGTCACGGGCGTGACACTCTTCCCAGCCGTGAGACAAGTGGTGACTCTGGTCGTGAAGCTCTCTGGATGAAATTGAATGAAGTCTTCACGGGGGTGACACCTTCAGTCACGGGGGTGACTGAAATGCTTACTTCACGGTTTGTTTTTCCTTCATGGCCGTGAACTTCAAATGTTGGTTTTGGTAACGGTTGGCTTCCTTCACGGCAGTGACTCCTATAGTCACGGCAGTGAACATGCTACAACTTGATTTCTGTTTCTCAAGGATTATTCTTCCAATTCTCCATTCTTGCTATTTTAATTCATGTCCTGTATAATATACTTACAAAAACAAGTATGTTAAATAATATTGCTATATTATTTATTATCATCAAAATGACGGAAATACCCCTCAAGGTTAACAATCTCCCCCTTTTTGATGGTGACAAATAATCTAGCAATATGTGATTTTGAGAAGTCTCCCCCTTAAAATATACTTAGGATAAAATTATAATGTGCAAGAATAGTAAATAAAGATGTAGCATTAAACTAGATTTTAAGTATATGCAAGTTATATGGGAAGTATATCCAATACATACCATAATTCCTTTTCAAGACATAAAGTATATGTAAGGTATGTTTAAGGTATATCATGGCATGTTTTTATTTGTAACTTGCTTTTAAGGTATATGCAAAGTATACTTAGGGTATATTTAAAGTATATAAAAACTCAGTTTTTCAATTATCTACTTTGCATCTGAAAAGTTGAATCAAGATTTTAAAATCAATTCAAAGTTGATTCACAATTCTTATATTTCTAGTTTGATACTACTTTCCCTTATCATATATTACCTTATCATATATTGCTAGTTTTCTTCCTCTTTTGTCATCTATCAAAAAGAATATGTAGATTGAAGTAAACAAAAGAAAATATATATTATAAAGGAAAGGATATAAACTAAGAAAGGAAATTTAAGATTTCTTACATAGGCAAACATAAAAAAAATGATCAAATTTAGGCTACACTCTAGCCTATCTCCTAGCCAGACATCCTATCACGAAGCCTAGCTACTTCAGCATCAAGGCTATCTATCCGAGACTCCATGAAGTCCTTGAGGTTCTCCAATCTCTCATCCATGGAAGTCTGCAGCTGCTCGAAACGTGGTGCCAAGAGGTCGACCACCTGCTGCGCTAAAGATGGTGTGGAGGCTGAGGACTGTCCAATGTCCTGCTCGATGGCTGGAGTTGCTTCCTCAATCCTAGCCCTCTTTTTTTGCTGGAATCCCTGGAGGCCTACTTTAAAATCCTCCGTGTCATGATATTCCCAGATAATCTCTCCAGCAGTATCAGTGAAGCGATAGAAGATATCGTTCTGGAAAACGATTCTCATAGCTGCTCCCATCTTGATGAATGACTCGATATCCAGCCTATCTCGTGGATGTGCAGGAATGATGTTGAAATGATGGTCATCCAGCTTCAAGTAATTGAGCTTCACTGCCATATGAGTGACATATGCCCCAATCAAGATATCTCCTGTGGGATTGGTGGCGATGGAGAGAATATGGTTTGCAAACCATCTGGAAAGTGCCACTGTGACTCCCTGGCGAGCCATCTCGAATAGGAAGAGTTCTGACTTCCTAATAGTTCCATTGCTTTCTCCCCGAGTAAAAATGCTATAGGTTAGAAACCTATGCAAATACCTGTGTACTGGGGCCACGAGATGAGTGATCTTCGTCTTCTTTACATCCCAGCTACAGTTATACCCAAAATGAGTCCAGACTGCAGGGGCAGAGAATTCTACCTCAGTCTCATTTAGAATGCCATCAGATGGTAGGTTGAACAATTCTCCAAATGCGATGGCGCTGAGGGTGTTTGCATTGTTGCAGAGTTGGAATTTCACCACTCCAGTTGGTGAAACCTGCAAGGTGCTGGGAAATTCTAGCGTTGGCTCCCGTAGGGTTGGCAGATGAATTTCAACAAATTCTTTTAGATGACAGGCTTGAAGTTGCTTTGTCATAGCCATCTCGAGTCCGATATTACAGACTGTCTGCCATTCGAAGGACCTTGATGATAAAATAGGTCTCTTCTTCAAAGTTGCATACCGAGGATGGCAACTTTCTGGAATGATGTTCATGAGGTTATCTGAATACCTCTTCGGTGCATGAGACTTCTTTCTCTTCCCTTTTGACGAAGCAGACTCCATATTTGAATAATTTTAGTTGTTGATGGAGTTGAAGAAGATTTTTGACAGAAAAATATGATGAAAAACCCTATAAATGTCTGTTTTCTGCTAAAGATTCGAACTTTTGATAGTATTTATAATGAAATATCAAGGCTTTGGGGTCGGAATCTTCAATGTCACAATGAATGAGAGTAAATGAGAGTGGTTTTGGGAGATGGAGAGTTGAAATGAAGGTTGTAACCGGTTATTTTCTTATATATTTGATACATTCACGGGCGTGACTTAGGGTTTCACGGGTGTGAATAGTCGTGTTCACGGTTTGCTGAAGCAGTGTTCCACCCATGAATGAAAGCGTGAATTAGTTCACGGGCATGATAGATGAACGTCACGGGCGTGAATGATCATAGGTCACGGGAGTGATTATAATGTCACGGGCGTGACCTGTTGAATTTCACTACTTATACCCATGAAGCAAGCCGTGACACAAGGCGTGAAAGCTTCTGTGAGTTTTGGGTGTAATTATTCATGGGCGTAAAACTTCGTCACAGGCGTGAAACTTCATCACGGGCGTGACTCAAGCCGTGAAACTATGTTTCACTACTTGAAGCCGTGAAACTATGTTTCACTACTTGAAGCCGTGAATCATGTCGTGAACCGAAGTCGTGAACGACACTGCCTCTTTGGGCCACTTATGTCACGGGCATGAGTATAATTCACGGGCGTGACTCCCCTATAATTTTCATCAGATTGAAAGTAAGTTCTGCAACAAGACTAAATCATTTCCTCATTTAGAGACTTAGTGAAAATGTCTGCTAATTGATTTTTTGTGCATATAAATTCTATTTCAACATCTCCATATTGAACATGATCTCTAATAAAATGGTGTCTAATGTCAATATGTTTACTTCTAGAGTGTTGAATAGGATTCTTTGAAAGATTTATAGCACTAGTGTTGTCACATTTTATAGGTATATGGTTCATCTCATGACCATAGTCCTTAAATTGTTGTTTCATCCAAAGAATTTGTGTACAACAACATCCAACTGCTACATATTCAGCTTCAGCAGTTGAGAGAGCAACTGAAACTTGTTTCTTGTTAAACCAAGAAACCAAACATTCTCCAATGAAGTGACAAGTACCTGAAGTACTTTTTCTATCCAAAAGACTACCAGCATAGTCTGCATCTGAATATCATATAATATAAAAAGATGAATTCCTAGGATACCATAAACCTAGATGCAATGTTCCATGTAAATATCTTAAAATCCTTTTTACAGCATTTAGATGAGATTCTTTAGGACATGATTGAAATCGTGCACATAAGCAAACACTATACATAATATCGGGTCTAGAAGCAGTGAGATATAAAAGTGATCCGATCATACCTCTATAAAGTTTTTCATTAATTCTCTTACCCTTTTCGTCTTTATCCAATTTTGTTGATGTGCTTATAGGAGTCTTGGCATTCTTGCATCCTTCCATACCAAATTTTTTGATTAAGTCTTTGGCATATTTGGATTGGTTGATGAATATGCCCTCATTGCTTTGTTTGATTTGTAGACCAAGGAAATACTTAAGTTCTCCCATTATGCTCATTTCAAATTCCCTAGTCATGCACTTAGCAAATTCTTGACAAAGCAGCTCATTAGTATAACCAAATATTATATCATCAACATAAATTTGAACAATTAGTATATCATGCTTATGTTTTTTTATGAACAGTGTAGTGTCAACATTTCCCTTTGTGAAGCTATTTTCTAGTAAAAATGAACTTAATCTCTCATACCAAGCTTTTGGAGCTTGTTTTAAACCATACAAAGCTTTTGAAAGTTTAAAAACATGATTTGGCAAATCATAGCTTTCAAAACCTGATGGTTGTTCTACATGCACTTCTTCATCTATATAGCCATTTAGAAATGCACTTTTCACATCCATTTGAAAAAGTTTGAAATTCATGTGACATGCATATGCTAAGAGTATTCTTATAGCTTCTAATCTAGCTACAGGTGCATATGTTTCATCATAGTCTATACCTTCTTCCTGATTATATCCTTTTGCAACTAGTCTTGCTTTATTCCTGGTTATTAACCCTTGTTCATCTAATTTATTTCTAAATACCCATTTGCTGCCTATGATTGGATGATTCTTGGGTCTAGGTACTAGGTTCCATACCTTATTTCTCTCAAATTGGTTGAGTTCCTCTTGCATGGCAATTACCCAACTTTCATCATTAAGAGCCTCATCAATGTTTTTAGGCTTAATTTGTGAAATAAAAGCAAAGTCAGTGACTAAATGCTTGAAATGAGATCTAGTACTTACTCCCCTTGATAGATCACCAATTATTTGCTCCTTTGGATGATTTCTATTCATTCTCCATTCTTTTGGAAGTTCTTGCTCCATTTGTTCTTGATTTTGAGGTAGTAGATTTTCTTGATCGTTTTCTTCTTTTCCATTTTCAATGACAAGTTTTTCCATATTATCTACAACATCATTAAGAGCACTACATTTCACAAGATCAAGTCTACTAGATTCATTAAAAACAACATGCATGGATTCTTTCACTGTTAATGATCTTTTATTAAATACTCTATATACTTTGCTGGTTGTAGAGTATCCTAAAAAGATACCTTCATCAGACTTAGAGGCAAATTTTCCAAGATTGTCCTTGGTGTTCAATATAAAACACTTGCATCCAAATACTCTAAAGTATGATACCAAGGGCTTTCTTCCATTCCATAGCTCAAATGAGGTTTTGTTTAAAAGAGGCCTTTTGAAAACTCGATTTGAAATATAATATGCTGTGTTTGTGGCTTCTGTCCAAAAATAAGTTGGTAATTTATATTCATTAAGCATTGTTCTTGCCATTTCAATTAATGTTCGATTTTTCCTTTCAACTACTCCATTTTGTTGAGGTGTTCTAGGAGATGAGAAATTATGTGAAATGTCATGTTCAAGACAAAAACTTTCAAAGTTTTCATTTTCAAATTCTTTCCCATGATCACTTCTTATTTTTGAAATGCAGTACCCTTTTTCATTTTGAACTCTTTTAGAAAAGTTTTTGAAATTTTCAAAAGCATCACCTTTTTGAGCTAAGAAAATTACCCAAGTAAATCTAGAGTAATCATCTACGATGACAAATGCATAATGTTGTCCTCCTAAGCTAGCAATCCTAGTAGGTCCAAATAAGTCTAAATGTAGGAGTTAAAGAGGTTTTGAATTACTTACTATGTTTTTGGCTTTGAAAGATGACTTTTGTTGCTTTCCTCTTTGACAAGGATCATATGTCTTGCCTTTTTCATATTTAACTCTTGGTAATCCTTTTACTAGCCCTCCTGTGCTGAGACTTTGTATTAAGTCCATGTTAGTATGACCAAGTCTTCTATGCCACAACCAAGATTCATCACTAGTAGTCACAAGACACTTAGAGGAATGGTTAGATAGTTCATGTAAGTTTATTATGTATGTATTGATATCTCTATTTCCTTTAAATATTTCTTGACCATCAATAGAGATTACAAGACATTCATTTGAAGTGAAAATTACTTTGTTTCCTTTATCACATAATTGACTTACACTTAACAAGTTATGTTTCAAGCCATCAACAAGTAAAACATCCTTAATAAAAGTAGTACCATTAACACCAATAGAACCAATGCCAATTACCTTACCCTTTGCATTGTTTCCAAAGGTAACTTTACCTCTATCAATACTTTTGATTTCATTGAAGAGTTCTTTGTCTCCTGTCATATGCCTTGAGCATCCACTGTCTACTAGCCATGCATTTTTGTTTATTGTGGACTTGAGGCATACCTACAGAATTACAAATCAAGTATGATATTTAGGTACCCAAATGAGTTTGGGTCCTTGGGGGTTAGCACATGAAGGTTCCCAATGAGCCTTCTTTATCCAACAATTTTTATTTATATGACCCATTTTCATACAGTAATTACATTGTTTAGGTGTAAACTTGCTTTTTGGTCTTACAATGTATTTGAATGCCATAATTTGATTAGACTGATTTTGAGAACAATGGCATGCACAATCATGATTAATTTGCATTTTTCTAGATACATTTTTCCTATATATAAAGGCATGATTCTTTTTCGGTATAAAGGTTTTAACATTCTTATTTCTTGGTGTAGTTCTAACAGGTGTGGAGATGTTATGTTCTTTAGACTTAACAAATACTGTTTTGTTAGAAGATGATGATATGTCCTTAAATCCTAGACCATGTCTAACTAAAGGTGGTCTTTGAGACACAATGAGAGTATCTAAGCTCTCTTTACCCTTGTGAAATTTAGAAATGGAATTTCTAAGTTCTTCAACTTCATTTTTCAAAGTATTATTTTCTTTTAACAGTGAAGCTGCTGAGGGTCTTAATGAGTATTCATCTAATGACTTTTGAAGAGATTCATTAGATGATTTAAGCTTTATGTTCTCCTTTTCTAAGTCATCTATCTTATTTTTCAAATTAGAGATATTATTTCTATAGATACTAAATTTAGTTCTATATTTCTCTAATTCTATATTTAATTCTTCTATTATGCTTTGCTCATCATCATCATCATCATCATCATCACTATCATTATCACTACTATCATTATTGAAAGAGTATGAGTGTAGTGATCTTATTTTGTCCGAGACGTGATCCTCAATAGCCATGAAACATAGGTTGACCTCTTCACTTTCATTATCATCTTTTTCACTTGAAGAGCTTTCGTCATCCCATGTGGCTTTGTGACCTTTCTCCTCATTGTCTCTTTGGTATTTGCTCTTATGCTTCTTGAGCCTTGGACATTCTGGTTGGATATGTCCTTTCTTTCCACATTCATAGCATTTTACCTCTTCCTTACTTCTGTGTGTATCATTTGAAGTCTGTTTGAGGTTTTTTTGCCTGAATTTTCTGGAATTGCTCATTTTCTTCTCAATGATTCTTTTTAATCTCCTTGAAAGCATAGCGATGTCTTCATTTTCATCATCACTCATCTCTTCATCATCTTCACTTTCTTCTTGAGATTTTGAAGTAGAGGCTTTGAGTGCTAATGGTTTTCTTTTCTCTGGCTCTGCTTCAAGCTCTCTATCTCTCTTTACTGCCATCTCATGTGTGAAAAGCTTGCCAATCAGCACATCAGTGTTTATGATACTCATATCTTCATTTGCTTCTTCTATGCCAGCAACTCTTGAACCATAGTCTTTAAGAGGAAGACTTCTCAGGATTTTATTGTTTACATCTTCCAAACTCAGATGCTTCCCAAGTTTCCTCATTCCATTTATAATGGATAGAAGACGGTTGGTCATGTCAGTGATTGACTCATTTGATTTCATCTTGAAGAGCTCATATTCTGAGGTTAGAAGTTGAATCTTTTTGGATTTGACTTGCTTAGTTCCCTCATGATAGTTCTCCAATGTCTTCCACATACTATATACTGTTGAGCAGTGCTGTATTCTCCCACATTCTTCAATAGATAATGAGCTTGATAGAATTGTCATTGCCTTCTTGTTTTTGAAATTTGCTCTTCTTTGGGGCTCTGTCCAATCATCTCTTGATAGGATTTCTTCTTCACCATCAGCTCCTCTTCTGGTTGGTGGTGTCCATTCTTTTCATACACTATCCCAGACTTCAATTCCTTCACCATCCAAGTATGTCTCCATCCTAAACTTCCAATGGGCATAATTTTCTCCATCAAAGTAAGGTTTGAGACTCTGGAATCCTTCACTGGCCATATCTTACTCTTTACTAGCACTTTTTAGGCTTTGATGCTAGACAAAGCTCTGATACCAATTATTGCCCAGATATTAGACCAAGAAGGGGGGGTTGAATTGGAGTTTTAAAAATTAAACATTAAAGTGCGGAAATAAAATTGTTAATTTTAGAGAGGATAGAGAAAAACAGACACAAAGATTTATAGAGGTTCGGGTATTAACAAACCCTACTCCTCTCCCTAATCACAATTGGGAGTTTCACTAACACACTAAGTGTTACAATGGAGTTTTACAAGCTCACTCCCAACTATGGTGTTTCTCACAATGGCTCACACCTAACCCAGAAATCCCTTGTGTTTTAATGGCTCACACAATAACCAATTCCTTTGTATTTTACAGGCTCATACAAATAACCTACACTTTATGTTTTACAGGCTCACACAAATAACCTACACTTTGTGTTTTACAGACTCACACAAACAACCTATACTTTTGTGTTTTACAGGCTCACACAAACAACCTTTTAATTTGTGTTTTGGAGGTTCACACAACTAACCCTTACAAGTGTTCTACTCTTAACCCTGAACTACCCAATGCTCACTTGAGTAAAGATTACAGAGAGAACCACTTATAAATCTTTATTGCTCAAATATGAGGAGCAAAAAGATTTTTACAGAGAATAGATTTGTTCTCAAAGTATAAGAGTACAAGATAGCTTGTGATTTTAAATATATGCTAATCTTTTGTTTTTCTTATCATTCTCTTGTTTCTTAATGCATAAATAACTTCCATTTATACTCCCATGGCTAAATATAGCCGTTGGGGTGCATTAAATAAGAAACTAGTCGTTGTACCAACCAAAAAATCGCGCCTGACATTTTTCTCTTTCATTGGTCACGGGCATGAATATGATTGTCACGGGGGTGATAGTTCTTCCCAAGCCGTGACTGAAGTGGTGACCTTGGTCGTGAAGCTCTCTAGTATGTTTTGACATATAGAGTCACGGGCGTGACATTAATCAGTCACGGGCGTGACACTCTTCCCAACCGTGAGACAAGTGGTGACTCTGGTCGTGAAGCTCTCTGGATGAAATTGAATGAAGTCTTCACAGGGGTGACACTTTCATTCACGGGGGTGACAATCTTCCCAGCCATGACCCAAGTGATGACTCTGGTCGTGAAGCTCTCTGGATGAAATTGAATGAAGTCTTCACGGGGGTCACACCTTCAGTCACGGGGGTGACTGAAATGCTTACTTCACGGTTTATTTTTCCTTCATGGCCGTGAACTTCAAATGTTGGTTTTGGTAACGGTTAGCTTCCTTCACGGCAGTGACTCCTATAGTCACGGCAGTGAACATGCAACAACTTGATTTCTGTTTCTCAAGGATTATTCTTCCAATTCTTTATTCTTGCTATTTTAATTCATGTCCTGTATAATATACTTACAAAAACAAGTATGTTAAATAATATTGCTATATTATTTATTATCATCAAAATGACGGAAATACCCCTCAAGGTTAACAAGTGCATTACAGAACTTTGGGTCAGTGGGTGCAACAATTTGACCTCATTGAAGATATGGTCCTTAAGAAGAAGAGCTAAACAGCTTGAAAGACTTGAGATATCCAAATGTAAACTGCTGAAGGAATTCATTACATATTTTGAGGAAGAGCGATATGTTCCTGATAGTATTCCTATAGACCAAGATTACTTTCTCCAACTTCGTTATCTCAAGATTTTGGATTGTCCTGGAATAAAAGATTTGGCTTGGATAGTTTATGCTTCAAGCATTGAAACAATTATTTTGGATAATTGTTGCTCAATTGTTGAAATACTTCCTGACTATTTCAGATCTGTAGAGATTGAAGAGGAACAGGACATTTTCTCCAAGCTTGCGATATTGATCCTGAGCAATCTATCAAAGCTGGAGCGTATCTGCCAGAAAACCTTGCCATTTCATTCTCTTAAACTTTTACGTGTAATAGACTGCTCCTGTTTGAAAGAGCTACCTTTTGATTCCAACAGTGCCAAGAAAAGCTTACAGGTAATACAATCAACATAAGACTGGTGGAACTCATTGCAATGGAAGGATGAAGCTAAGCATGCTTTCACTTCAAAGTTTCGTCCTTGGATTTCACAGGTAATTTTAGCTTGTCCATTAGGCTCTGTTTTCTTTGCAAAGATACTTACCATGTTAGTCTTACACAATTACTACTGCTCTGCTCTTTTGTTGATTACTTAATCTTTCCTTCAGGAAACTTCTCAATTAGTGACAAACAAATTTTCTGAAACTCATATAATATATGTAGCCAATACGCATTAGTATCATTTATTTTGATTTTCTATCAAGAGATAGCAAAATTAGTGCTCATAATTCTGACAAAATTCATTAATTATTCACTTGATAGAAACGAACTGAAAAATCCTCAGTAAGTGTGGGAATCCGGGAGGCTATGAAACATGAAGTTCTAACAGAGCTAATGGAAAAGGTGAGCAGAGGTCTCGATCATGCTTCATTTTTTTTTCTTATTTTAATTAGAGCAGAACATTTATGTGTCGAATTTATAATTTTTGATCTATGTGCTGATATCCTGCGAACATAGCCCTTCATACTGGCAATGTATTTTCTTTATTGTGTAAAAGCCTAATAATCGTTAGTAGTTTGTAACATATTTTTTATTCATGTTCTATTGACAGGAGAAGGAATTTATGACAAAAAATTCAGACATCTTAGAGATGGCAACTACTGTGAGCAATCTTAGCCACCTCTTTCAATTGAATTTACGCCAAGAATTATTCAAAATGAGATTTACAGACAACATTGTTTTTCTAAGAGTGCCCAATATCAACTCTCTTTCTACAGGAAGAAAAGGAATTTACGTCCATGGTAATGAAAGTTGTGCCTGAGCTTTTGATAGGCATGTTTGAGAAGCTGACACAATTGATGGGATCAGTAAGAAATTTAAGAACATATTTTTATCAGACAAAAATGTTATTCAAGTGAACAATTTTCACATTAAACATTTTATACATGAAGATGTTATTTTTATCAGAAATTTAAGGTGATTGTTATTATACTTTGGTATCAAGTTTAATACATGTGTAATTTCTGTACTTGACATGTTCTGACATTTTGCCTCTTGACATGATATGTGATGTGATTTGGTGAACATTCTCACTCATACCACTTTAGCACAATATGAGATATGAGACAAATTAAACCCTAAATTGTTGCAAAAAAATATATGCAACCAACCATTCCGTACAAAAAAAATGACCATAGGAAAAAAGTGACAAAGAGAAATGATAGCTACCTTTCTATATTGCTCTATCATGTGAGTGACATGTATTGAATTTTGGCAATATTACAATCTCATATCGGAAGTGGGAGAGGAAAGAAGAAAAATATTAACTTATAAAAAAGGTTTCATCCTCTCTTAACAATTTATCCCAAACACTAATCCCCTACTTCTAAGAATGGTTGTATTTTTCTCTCTCCCTTGTAATATTTCACTTTATAATATTTTTTTGAAATAATAGAATATTATCTTAGTAGTGTCTGAGGACGTAGGCATAATTGGCCGAATCTCATTAAATTTTGGTGTTCCCTTTATTGTTTATTTAATAGCTATTGTTGGGTCATTTACTTTAGTGATATATTATGCTTTAAATTATCTAAAAAAATTATGTCATGAAGATTCTAAGAGTCTAAGGAAATTGGTTGTGACTCCACTAACTACCTGAAAATTTTTTATTTATCTTAATTTTTGGCAAAATTATTTATTTTGGTGGAAACTAACCCGATTTCCACAACAATTGGTATCATAGCCAAGATTACTGAGTTGCATGCTCTGTGATTGCAGCATAACCTGATCTTCCACATCAGAAAGGTTTCCTTGGATTCTTGGATATTCCGCATTTGAAAGCTATTAAATAGTCTTGAAGAAGAAATGGCAAAAGACGGACAAAAATCCACGATGGACACAACAACTTCTACTTCATCAATTTTGGCGAGAATTGTTGTGGCAAATACGAGAATTACAGTGGATATTTTGATGGTACAGGCCATTTCAGCATGTGGCAAGGTAAAATTCTAAATATTTTATTTCAGCAAAGTTTAGACATTGCCATTGGGGGAGAAAAGCCAGAAGGTGCAGATGAGAATGAATAGAGGACAATCAATCGTTTGGCATATGGTACCATTCGATCGTTCCTGTCCAGAGAGCAGAAGTATGCTTTTTGTAAAGAAACTTCTGCAAGTAAATTATGAAAGGCACTGAAGAAAAAATTATTGAAAAAAAACAGTCAAAATAAGCTTCATATGAAGAAAAAACTGTTCAGATTCACATATGTTCCTTGTACCACGATGAATGATCACATCACCAATTTCAATCAACTTGTAGCAAATCTGATAAATTTGGATGTGACTTTTAAAGATGAAGATCTGGCTCTAATGCTATTGGAATCTCTTTCTGAAGAGTTTGAGTTTCTAGAAACTACTCTACTCCATAGGAAAGCTGAGGTGTCTCTTAGTGAAGTAGTTGCACTATATAGCTATGAATTGAAGAGAAAAGACAAGAATGATAGTACCAGTGGAGCAGCATAAGCTTTGATAGTAAGAGGTCATTCGAAAAATAAAAACAATGGAAAGAAAGACATATCAAAGTCCAGAGTGGGCAAAGATGAATGTGCCTTTTGTCGAGAAAAGGGAAACTAGAAGAAAGATTAACCTAAGTTGAGAAGTAAATCTAGCAAAGGCAAGGCTACTACAGATTCAAATGTACCTGAATGTGATGATTCAGACTTTTCATTAGCATTGATGTCATCAATAAGTAGTTCGATTGCTTGGATCCTGGATTCAAGTTGTAGCCACTATATGTGTCCCAATCGGGAATGGTTTTTCAATTTTAAAGAAATTAAATGTGGAGTTGTCTATACAACAAATGACAACCCTTTCAAAATAACTGGAATTGGTTCAGTCTAGTTGATGAATCATGATTGATCAATCAGAACTCTGACAGACATAAGATATATGTCCGGTCTAACGAAAAACTTCATTTTTATGGGAATCCTTGAGAGAAATGGTTTCACTATAGTCATTAAAAATGAAGTAATGAAGGTTATATCTGGAGCACTTGTAGTGATGAAAGGAATTCTGTAACATCACACCTCTTATGCATTTAAGTATAACCTATCCCTGTATCAAATAGTCACATACTGAAAAGGCAAAATACCCTATTAACAATAGTAGTAAAATTTTTTTTCATATCATATCCTGTAAAATCAACTAACGACTTTACAAGTCTTATATCCTGTAAAATTACTAAATGACTTTTCAAGTCAACATTAAAACCACAATACGATATATCACATATATCAAAATATAAACTTTACACATAAGTATTTCCGAGTTGATTTCATTTATACATATTTAGACTCATTCCAAAATGACTATACATATTCAAGCATATAAGTCCAAAATACAGATGACATGTTTTTATGCTTGTGTGGAATGCAATGAGCGAGAGTGATGAGGCTCGGCCAGTGACCTGTGCTCCATGTCTTTTATACGCTACTCAAAATGAGCTATCACTTCTCTTTACCTGAAAAATGATGCAAATTAATGAGTTGCGGCTCAGTGAGAATAACCATCCAATGAGCTCTAAAGTACCAAACAACTCATAGTCATAAATCACAATTCCAATATATACCATGTATTCCATTCCATTCATCAGTCGATAATATATAAATATAGATAAAATCAAGTACTCAATAATTGTTATTTACTTATGCTTTGCTTGTACATTTTATTTTGTTGTGACCAGATTAAACGAACATTGCCCCGGGTTTCCATGTGAACATTTGCATTTGCATTTGCTAGCTAGCTTGATCATTTGTTTCATTTGCACATTTGTTGGGCCATAGGCCTCTTCTTTTGCTTTGCACATTTGTTGGGCCATAGGCCTCTTCTTTTGCTTTGCAATGTCGATTAACTAGTCACAACGCCTTTTTAGCCCATATGCATATGCACTTGTATTTAAGCATTCATCAACCATTGCATCTTTATCATATACAACATACATATATTCCCTATATACCTCATATGTCAAGCATACACCTTGTATATACTATACATGTACCATGTATATATATCACATTTGTCAAACATATACCTCAAATATACCACAAGTATACCATTTATATGTACCACAATGTCACAAATTATCCATCATTACATTATCAAGGACCAATCATGACAATCATATGAATCACATAGCAAACAACATTCATTTGCACTAAAGAATTCAATCGATAATTAGACTCACCGTTCTCCTTTGATTCCGACCCCTAACTTATTGTCTATCTGCTCCTTGTGGGTCTCCAATATGTTGCGAGCCTAATATGAAAACATAATCGATTAAATCATAATTAGAGATACTTAATGTGGCTTAAATAAATTAATATGCATTGTTCATGTCAATAGTTAAGATTTTTCCTATGAGGCAGTGTGACCTTATGGGACTGTTTAGCCTATAACTTTTTCTATAATTGACCAATTAATATGATTCTTCTTCCTAATTACAAATAACATATAATTAGATAACATATTAAAATTTCAGACCAATTGGATCATTTTACAATATTTGGTGGAATTTATAAGAGTGTTCCGTTTTCTGCCTTGTTTTCTGCCTTTAGGCAGTTTCAGGGTACTCATTTGGGTTCATCATAACTTACACTCTATAAGTCCTATTTTAATGAAACCGTACAGAAACTTATATGGGTTCATATGTAACATGTTTCATGTTTACAACTTGTACCAATTATGTCTCTAAGGTCTTCTAATTATACCAAACATATTACTGTTCCATAATAGAATTGGCTTCCGGACCAGTATGACTTCAAAAGGCCATAACTTAGTCTATAGATAACCCATTAAGCTCAAATTAGTACCATAATTTACATAAGACATATACCTCTAACTTTTATGTTTTTAGAAATTACATAATCTAGCTCTAACAAGCTCAAATTAGCCAACCAATGTACTGGAGCTGCCCAGTGCACTCAGTAGGCAGTTCAAACCATGGAACAGTCATGGTTCCATTCACCATAACTCACCATTTACAATCCCTATGAACCTTAAATTTGGTATAAAGATACCAAACACATATATCTACAACTTTTATGTTTTGAGAGACGTCAAATAAGGGCTTTAACATATTCGAAATCAAACCACACAGTAGCTAACTTGGTTAGGGTTTACACCCTGTCCAGTTTCAGTAAGAAGAGTATATATCTTCCTATACATATCATCTTGCAAAAATGTTTACATATCCACAAATATAAGATATAAAGGAACATATTTTGTGTTTTACACATTTCCAGAATCAATTTCTATTAATATCAAAATCGGGTTGCAAAACAGTGCCTATTAATGAACCTAAGCAACTCAAATCAACCCTAAAGCAATAAGAATTGATTACTTACCAAGGACGAACTTGCAAGGGATCAATTTGGTGCAAAAACTAGGTAAAACAAGGAATATTTGAAGTCTGAAATGGAGGAAAATGAAGGAGAATTCGGGGCTGAAGTGAGGAGGCAGAAATAGGAAAGATGAAGATAAAGGCAGATTTATGTTTTTGTCTTTTTATCTTTTTCTCATCTCATTTCTCTTCTCATTTCTCATTTCTCTTCTCTTTTCTCTTCTCTTCTCTTCTATTTCTCTTTTGTTTCATTTTCATTTTATTTTATCTATATTATTATTATTATTTACATATATATATAATTCGACTAATCTACACAATAATACCGCTTAATCTTTTGGCCCGGTTTAACTAAATTAACAATGCAAAATGTTTACTAATCTTAATCTAATCATTTTGCTTACTTTAATTTGGTCACTTATTCAATTCATTTCTAATACTTCATAATCCTCATATAGGTTATAAGTACACATGTGTTACTCGATACAAGTGCCAAATGCTAGGACACGTAGCTAGTGCGTGTGATAAACTTGTTCCTACGAAAATACGTATGAAATGCATTTGTTCAATTGAATTGTATGCCAGATGCTTATGTTCGATGAAATGCATGTGGGGAAGGTCAAGGATGTTACAAATTCAAAGGAACAACAACTTGTATTTACTATGAAGGCAATACAGTCATTGAAACAACAACAGCAGTTTCTAGTGATGAACAGGAGCTAGAAACAACCAGATTGTGGTATATGCACTTAGGGCATGCAAGTAAAAAATCCTTGAAACTTCTGGCGAATTAAAGATTATTGCAAGGAGTATATATCTACAAGTTAGACTTCTGTGAGCATTGCATCAAAGGGAAGCATATAAGAGTGAAGTTTGGCACTTCAATCCATGATACTAAGGGTATTCTGGATTATGTCCACTCAGATATATAGGGTCCTTCCAAAACTACTTCAATGGAAGGTAAACACTATTATGTTACCTTTGTTGATGATTGTTCAAGAAGAGTATGGGTGTATACAATGAAGACAAAGGATGAAGTGTTGGGAGTTTTTCTCATATGGAAAAATATAGTGAAAACTCAGATGTACAGAAAGATTAAGTGTCTTCAACAGACAGTGGTGAAGAGTACACAAATGATCCCTTCATGAAAGTTTGTAAAAATGATGGAATTATTTGACATTTCACTATCATAATACACCACAACAGAATGGGGTGGCTAAACACATGAATCAAACTCTACTGGAGAAAGTTCGGTGTATGTTGTCAAATGCTGGATTAGGTAGAGAGTTTTGGGCTGAGGCTGTAACATACGGATGTCATCTCATTAATTGTTTGTCATCAATTGTTATCAATGGCAAAACACCTTTGGAGGTGTGGCATATAAAGCCTACTACAGATTATAATTCCTTACATGTGTTTGGTTCCACTGCATACTACCATGTTAAGGAATCAAAGTTAGATCCAAAGGCAAAAAAAGTTATCTTTATGGGGATGTCCTCTGGTATCAAAGGATATCATTTATGGTGCCCAGAGATGAAAAAATTAATCTTTAGTAGAGATGTTACTTTTGATGAGTCTACCGTGTTAAAAAGGTAATAGATGAGCATACACATGGTTCTTCGCAGCACGTGGAGGGAACTCCCAAACAGGTGAAGTTTGATAGAAAAAGAATTGTTGATTCAGCAATTGTGAATTCTGATAAAATTACTTCTAAGGCAGAAAAAGAGATAATGGTAGAAAATGGATCAGATGAGGAAGCAAAGGTTTCAACATAGGAACCTCATCAGCAACTTGAGCTAATTGCACTACGAAAGTCGAAAAGAATATTAAGAAACCTGCTTGACTTGAAGATATGACTAATTACACATCTTCAGTAGATGATGAGATTCCTTCCACTTATTGTGAAGCTATTCAAAGCTCAGAAGAAGAAAAGTGGAGAAAGGGTATAGAAGAAGAGATACAGTCCATTGAAAAGAATCAGACATAGAGGTTAGCAAGTCTGCCAAAAGGAAAGAAAGCGATTGGTTGTAAATGGGTTTATGCAAAGAAAGAAGGATTTCCTGACAAGAATAATATCTGCCATAAGGCAAGATTGGTAGCTAAAGGCTACGCTCAAAATGAGGAAATTGATTACAATGAAGTATTTTTTTTCCAGTTGTAAAACATTTCTCCATTAGAATACTGTTGGCCTTATAGCATTGCTCAACTCGTTATTGGCTGCTTTTCGAAACTTATGCCAAATTTTATGTCATGAAATGTGTCGATGCATTTAGTTAACTACTAATACTATCTTTCTTGTCAAAAACACTACTAATACTATCTTCGCTGTGTTATTTGAGTATTTGTAGCAAATGGCTGAATCGGGGCTGGATATGGAAGTGATAAAAGCAAAGTCGGAGTTAATGACAGAGATTGGGAAAATTGTGAGCTACTGACCAATACATTTGTTTTTTTTTCCAAAAAAAAGCCAAAAAATGTTGAATAAGACATACCATTAGCAAGAATTATGACAAATTTTTCTAAATTAAATCTTTTTAAATAGCAAAGAACGGAACAAGAATCGAGAGAACCAAACATTCAAGGGCTTACGAAAGGATTGGCAGAAATGTTGGAGATATCATAAAAATGGTAAGCACTCATAAAAAATCTAAGCAAACATCTTTCGCTTTACATGTGAAAGACTACATGCTTTTTCTAATATATATAACAATTTATAAGGAAGAATTGATTAATTTTGAAATCTTGCTAATTATTTTTAAAAAATGTATTGACTAATGAATTTTTAAATAAAATCAAAGAAAAGACTATAAAATAGAGATGCAGTGTGAATATCAACATGAAATTTTAGCACTTTGTTGTTGCTTAGTGTACAACATTAGATTTTATACTTCTATAAATGTAACTTATTTAGCTTAGCTCAAGTAACTGGAGTTCAATTTGTTAATTAGTTAGCTTAGCTGAGTTGTCCTTAAATCATTGGTTGTAGTTGTGTATATATTGGAGACTGTTATTTTTCAGCAATAGATACTTCTGCAGATTTCCAATTACTCGGTGCTATTTTTCTTGCTTTTCTTGATCATGTTTTCTACTTGAACATGGTATCAAAGCAATCTTCGATCCAAATTGATATGTACATTGAATATGCTACTTACGATTCTTATTCCTGCTATTACGAAGCGAATTCATGTTGTGTTCTTGAAAAGTTTTTTTTTGTGCTCATACTGCTTTTTTGAAACCATGCTAATCAAGCTAGAGCTAATAATGTAAGAGATCACTATGTTTTGCAAAGTTCAGATCATCGTGGCATGGTCTTAGTAACAATTACTCTTACCAGCGAAAATTACTTATCTTGGAAACAAGCAATTAGAATAAGTTTGGGAGCGAAACAGAAGTTAGGGTTCATTAATGGTTCCGCTGAAAAACCAAAAGTTGATTTTGAAAACTTTGAGGTGCGGTTCATTTAGCTAATCTAGCTGAGGAAGAGTTTGAAAGTCCTTTAAAGCAAATGACTACTATTGGTAAATATGATGAAAATATTAATCCAGCTATAGCAGCCCTGATACAACAAGAAATTGCTAGAGCACTACAAGGGAAGATGTCACTTAATGGGGGGCATGTAAACCTGGCTCATGTAGAGGATTATACAGGCATATTGCTGAATGATGCTAGTGATAATTCTAAGGCTATTTTTTTATGAGAAATAGGTACCTAGATTGTGGACACCATAGCCACAAACCAGATGTGTAAAACACTTAGTGTGCTTCAAAACCTTACTATTTTACCCAAACCTACACCTATACATCTGCCAGATGGCTCAATTAATTTTGTCGAAATGAATGGCACTATAAATTTGTTTAAAAAGGTTACATTCACTGAAGTGATGGATGATACTCCTTTCTTTAAATTCAATCTGCTTTCAATTAGCAAATAACTAATACCTTACCGGTATATTTTGATTTTTACTCCAATCATTGTCTGTTAGAGGACCAAAAGACTAGACAAGTGCTAGCAGTTGGTCAAGTTCATAGGATTATGTAAATAGTTAATAGAAGTTCCTTTACATCTAATGTCATTGATTCCTTTGTACAAGTTGTTGCTTCTTGTAATAAAATCATACCTACTTGTAACAAGCTAGCGCTGCCTATGAGCATAGTAAATTGTAATGCTTCTATTCAAAATAATAAAATTCATGTTCTTCCTTTTTCTATATGGCATGGACGTTTGGGTCATGCTTCTTTGTCCACCATTAGTCATATCACAATGTTAAAACAAAAATTGAATAATGAGTCTTATGTTTGTGACACTTGTTATCTAGCTAAGTAGCATAGGCTTCTTTTCCGAACAGTAAAACCCATACCACTCACCCATTTGAGCTCTTACATATTGATATTTGAGGACCCTATAAATACCAACACTTTATGGATCTCACTATTTTTTTTTTATCATAGTGGATATTTTGATAGGGCTACGTGGGTATATTTCCTCACTTATAAAAGTGACACACACGAGTACAATAAGTACTTTAAGTTAAAGGTTATATATGTCTGTTGTCTAAATTGCAGACACTTAAAATGGATGTGGTGGCAATTTTGTAAATATCTTACTTGTTATATGCGTCTGTCATTTACAAATGTCAGTCATATAAAGTTTAGGCGTCTGTCATTATAAATAACAGACGCATATAAAGAATTATATGCGTCTATCATTATAAATGAAAGACGCATATAACAACTAATAATTTACAAAATTACCACCACCTCCATTTAAGCTTTAGACAATAGAATATGCGTCTGTCATTTATAATGACAGACGCATATTCTTTTGCGTTTGTCATTATAAATGACAGACATATAAATGTTAGGCGTCTATCTTAAATAATAACAGACACATATAATGTTATAATAGACATCAGTTATTATTTAAGACAGACACATATAAGTTTTTTAAAAACCTAAAAACGAGCCTCTTTACACAATGTTCATCGTTTGTAACAAATTATACTCATCTGAAACTCTCTCATACATTTCATCTCATCAACAGATCAAGCTTATTAAATGGGATGTGGAGAGGGGGGAGTCCAATCTGACATTCTAAGAGAAAAGGGTACGTAAAAATTTAAAACCTTATAATTTTAATTTTAATTTTGTGGTTATTATTTACTCTTCTGGTTTTTGATGATATGGGTTGTTGGATATTTCTGCTTCTTTCTTTTGCTTTCGACGATATGGGTTTTTAATGATTTATTGGAAAATTATATAATTATCTATCTATATAAATTTATTGGAAATGTCAACAGAATTTGAAATGTGTTCTATATATCTTAAAACATGACATTTGAAATTTCTGTTGCTGCTTTAAGTACATATTTTGTTTTAATTTTGCTAGAAAATTGAGGTTGGTTGTTTATATTCTTTGAAATTATCGCTTAATATATAGACAGAGATGAAGATCAAGAAGTTGATAATGCCTATGGTTCCAGAGTCTCGTACACTGCTTGGTAGATTGGATGGATAAAGGCAAGTCGTTCTTAGATGTTAATATAGTTTGCTATTTTTTCCAGATTATTTATTTCTCTCATTAATTTTGTCTACTTGATTTGGGCTTCGTTGTTGCTATGATGGATGACACTCAGTATCCTGAGGATGAACGACAATTGGCTAGGGTTAAGAACTAGCTCACAAGTCACCATCTTGACAACTTTGGATTCAATGATGTTCTCTCTAACTTTCCTGAAATCTCATTGGTAAGAGCTTCTCCATCTTTTCTCTCGACTTTTCAATTTTTGGGCGGCCATAGGAAATTTTAATTTTAGATAAACTATTACCGAATTGAAAATACATAGATATATAATTCAATTATCCACTATGGAAAAGCCATTTTGACAATGAATAGGTCGAGCACTTTCCATTTTTACACTTCAGAATTTGCATGCCCTTAAAACATGACATTTCAAATTCTGTTGACATAAATTTGTCTTAAAATGATATAATTATCTATCTATATAAATTTACATATGCACCATTTATTGGAAAATGATATAATTATCTATCTATATAAATTATCATTAAGGTGAAAAATAATCTGATTATATAAAAATAAATATGAAAAAAATAAACCTTCTATGCATATCAATGGCAAGAAATAAAAGAATACACACCAAAAAGGTTTCACTAATCAAGGATATGCAGAATATAATTACTCATTTATGGAAATAAATGAAGAAACAACAGAAAGGTTTCTTTGATCCATAACTTTTAATCAAAGTGCTTTATTTGTATATGTCTATCAGTTTCTAGGAAAATCCAAGAATTGTGTGCTCTATATATCTTTCACACATACTTTAAACGTTTATTACTAGATTTATATACCATACTTAAAAATATTTATTACTAGTTTTAATTTTTATCACTTTCAGTTGTGCCTTTTTCCTATATACTCTCTCTGTCCTATTATGGAGATTACTATTATTGACATGTCAATCACATTTCATATATATATATATATATATATATATATATATATATATATATGAAAATTTAATATTATATAGGAATAATAAACTATATGATAAAATGTAATCCCATACTAAACAAATAAACCAATATATTTCTATTCAGCATGCTAGCCTAATTAATATTAAGATATCTCATATCAGCTAATTAAAATAGAGGGAGAGGAACATAAAGATGATATTATCTCCAAGAAGGGTTTGATGTCAGTTCAGACCTTTTTTTCAAAAAGTGGACAAACGCTATTGAAATACATTTTTTTGCCATAGAAGCAATCTTTGATCTGTGTGGAGTATTTGTTAGTCTCAAGAAATCTTTAATTTTGTCCTGCACAAACATTCTTTATGTTCTACTTTCTATTTTTTTGACTTATAGGCATGGCCTACTTGATATTGATTTTTTAAAAGTTTTGTCTTTGCTACTAGAAAGGTTTATGTAGAAAAATGTCATTGTTCTACTTCTAGCAAACGTGTATATCCCAATGAAGCATGTTCCTCAATTTGTGATTTTGGGAGTGCCCAATGCCATTTTATGAATTTTAATCTTGATCCTCACTTGAAAATATGATAGATTTTGATCTCGGACCTGGCTTCATTCCTCACATCAAGTTTTCCGTACTGAAATACAAGAACACTCAAGGTATATTTTCCTCATCTTAATATCATCAACCTTTTATTGATTTTAGTCATTATGGTTGCATAATTCCTACTTGAATTTCATGTGTATATAAATTTTCCAACTATATATATATATATTATGTTTCCAGATAGTTGCATTAACAGTTTAGCAATGATATGAAATCGATATTTTCAATCAACAATGGATTCAAAATCATCAATACCCATTTAAGATTTACTGATCATTAGATGTTTAAGGATATTATATATAATGTTTCTCTTGATTAAAAAACAATAAGACTTATATATATTGAACCTTTTTTTGTGTGGTGAGATATGGATCAAAGTTGGATGTATGGTAGACGCACTACATTTGAATATTTGAATGGAGTTGCTGAATTTATTAGAATTGCGGAGGAAAAGCAAATAAGGGAAAGAGAAGAAATGATTGTATGTCCTTGTGTTGATTGTAAGAACATGAAAAAGTTTCGAGATGTTCATATAGTGAAATCTCATATAATAAGACGTGGTTTTAAGGAAGGTTATACGCGGTGGATATGGCATGGTGAGAGTGTTTTAACTGGGACACGTTCTAATAATAATGAATTTGATCAGCAAGGAGAAAATAACATTGATGATGAAGAGAATGATCGTGTAGATGAGATGATAGATGATACGGAACATTTTGTGGAAAGGCCGGAATACCTTCAGAGATTGTTAAACGATGCTGATAAACCTTTGTATCCCGGTTGCAGTAATTTCACAAAATTGTCAGCCGTTTTTAAACTCTGTAACATGAAAGCAAAAAATGGATGGAGTGATAAGAGTTTCACGGCACTATTAGAATTGTTGCAAGACATGCTTCCGAAGGGACATGAGCTTCCCACATCTACATATGAGGCTAAGAAAATGTTGTGTCCCATGGGTATGGAATATAAGAAGATACATGCATGTCCAAATGATTGTGTATTATACCGAAATGAATATAAGGACTTGCATGAGTGTCCAAGGTGTGGAGCATCACGTTACAAACATGGGAAAGTTTCTTCTGAGGATAAAAAAGGGCATCTAGCTAAAGTATTATGGTATTTACCTATAATACTAAGATTCAAACGCCTGTTTGCAAATGCAAAAGATGCAAAAAACTTAAGGTGGCATGCAGAAGGAAGAAAACATGATGGAAAACTTAGACATCCTGCAGATTCTCCTCAATAGAGAACAATTGATAGAACATTCCTAGAATTTAGTGGTGAAGTTAGGAATCTGAGGCTTGGACTTTATACGGATGGAATCAACCCCCATGGCACACTCAATAGTAAACATAGCACGTGGCCAGTTCTTCTTGTGGTTTACAATCTGCCTCCTTGGCTGACTATGAAGCGTAAGTATATTATGTTGTTGTTGTTGATATCAGGGTCTAAACAACCGGGAAATGATATTGATGTTTACCTTGCACCACTTATTGATGATTTGAAACTATTGTGGGATGAAGGTGTGTCGATGTATGATGCATACAGTGAAAGCATGTTTACCTTACATGTCATGATATTTTGCACTATAAATGATTTTTCGACTTATGGTAACTTATCTGGGTACACCGTGAAAGGAGCAAAAGCGTGTCTGATTTGTGAGGACAACACAATGGACCAACATTTAAATCATAGCCAGAAAAATATTTATATGAGTCATCGAACATTTCTCCCTCCTAATCACCCTTATCATAAGAAGAAAAGTCTTTCAATGGATATACCGAAATGCGAGTAGCTCGTTTGCCATTAACAGGAAATGAGATTTTTGAACGAGTTAGAGAAATTGATAATGCATTTGGTAAACCTTTTAAACCTGCTCAAAAGGGTCCTTGGAAAAAGAGATCTATATTCTGGGATCTTCTATATTGGGAATACTTACCGGTTCGTCATTGTATTGATGTTATGCACGTGGAGAAAAATATTTGTGATGCTATAATAGGGACATTGTTGAATATATCGGGAAAAACAAAAGATGGTATCAAAGTAAAAAAGGACATGTTAGAAATGGGCATACGAATGGAATTAGCGCCTCAAGATACAGGGAAACGAACATATCTTCCCCCAACTTGTTATACGTTGTCTAAAAAAGAGAAAACAAACTTTTGTGAGTGTATTTATGGTGTTAAAGTTCCATATGGATTTTCATCAAATATTAAAAGTCTTGTGTCAATGAAAGAATTAAAGTTGATAGGTATGAAGTCTCATGATTGTCATGTTTTGATACAACAATTTTTACCGATAGCAATTCGAGTAATACTACCGAATCATGTGAGGAATGTTATCACAAGACTTTGTTTTTTCTTCAATGCAATTTGTTGTAAGGTCATTGATCCAGATAATTTGGATGAGTTGCAAGTCAATATTGTTGTTACTCTATGTCAATTTCAAATGTATTTTCCACCTTCCTTTTTTGACATAATGGTGTGTTTGGTTGTTCATCTTGTTAAAGAGATTAAATTATGCGGTCCAGTGTATTTGAGGTATATGTATCCTTTTGAGAGATTTATGGGTATCTTAAAAGGGTATGTGAGGAACCGATATTGACCTGAAGGTAGTATTATTGAAGGTTACTCGGTTGAGAAGGGTATTGAATTTTGCACAGACTACTTATCAGGTGTTGAACCTATTAGCATTACTAAGTCTCATCACGAAGGAAGACTTGGAGGTAAAGGAACAATTGGATTTAAAATGGTATTACCCGGTGCTCAGATGCGTGAGAAAGCACATCTCATTGTGTTGCACCACCTTACACAAGTTCATCCATATTTAGAAGAGTACATGTCCATTTTAAGGCATCTGAATCCATCCAAAGGTGAAATATGTTGACAAATGAACATAATAGTTCTTTTATTGGATGGTTTAAAGACCGAGTAATGCATCAGTTATCAGAAGTGCCAGAAGATGTAACTGATACCATAAAATGGTTAGCCTATGGCCCTAGGTTGAATATACGGTCTTATGAAGGATATGACATCAACGGATATACCTTTTACACTAAACGTCAAGATGACAAAAGAACAATGCAAAATAGTGGAGTTACTTTGATAGCTTCATCACGAGAATTTTCTAGTGCTAAAGACACCATGCCAATAGATGTTACGATGTCATATTATGGTGTAGTTGAAGACATTTGGGAGTTTGATTACAGGAATTTATGATTCCTCCCTTTCGATGCAAATGGATTGAAAATCGATGCGGTGTTCGAGTGGATGAGTTAGGAATCACTTTGGTTGATTTTAGCCGATTGGGTTATCAAGATGATCCATTCATTCTTGCTTCACAGGCTAAACAAGTATTTTATATTATTGACCTTGACGATAGTAAGTGGTCTATTGTTCTTCAAGGTAAGAGGCGTATTGTTGGTATCGATGATGTGGTAGATGAGGAAGAATATGATCAGCTTGATGAGACTCCCCCGTTTTCTATCGGGTTACCAATGCCAGTTGGGGAATATATTTTAGATTCAAATTCCATGCGTGATGATCATACTGAAGGCATATGGATTGAAAAAGGATAATAATCGATGCATATATGTTTCTTGTAAGTTTATTTATAAATGTGTATTATGATTAATGTGGTTTATACTCATAATTACCAGTTTTGTTATTGTTTATCATATAAATCTATTGTTTTTATTTCCCTTTAAAATAAAGTATTATTATTGTGGATTATACTAACATGTTTCTTTGTTATGCTTATGTTACAGGAAATCATGTCCAATGAACAACCAGATTCTGAACCATCAAGTATCATGACAAAAAGGAAAACTAGGGGAGCTACCACGTGCAAAAAATTGAAGAAGCAAGGGAATGAACAAAAGACAATAGATTTCGATGAGTTTGATCGCCCAACAAGAACATACGCCGATATATTTAGTTCCTACGTTGGCCTTGTAGCACGTTTCCATGTGAACATCACGATAAAAAGCTGGGATCTGGTCGATAAGGGTCTTAAAAATACAATTTGGGAAGATATCAAGGTAAGTTTCCTTCAAATCTATTAACAAATTTGATTGTAAAGAAGTAAAACTAATTAATCTAAAATCTAAAATATTATTTTGCAGAAAGAGTTCAACATTCCGGATGATAAGAAAAATATTGTACTCAGAACTGTTGGAATGCGGTGGAAGGATTTTAAGTATCGATTGGTGGTTAAGTACATAAAGAATAAATCAGTGCAAAAGTCACCATTGGAATTATGTGACTTCATCACCGAGAAAGATTGGGAGGAGTTTAAACAAGCACATGAATTTGAAGAATATGAGGTACTAATTATGAAGTAGATTAATGCAATTTATATTTACATTTATGCAATGCTTGATAATGGGATCTTCATTATTTTGTTAACAGCAAATCAATGCCAAGGCGAAGGCAAAACAAGCAAAGAATGTGCATCCACATTTCTTGCGTCGTGTGGGCTATGCTGGGAAAAGGACTCAATGGATTATTGAAGACCTCATCTCTTCTTTTTCATCATCACCATCTATGAGCTCTGATGTTACATCATCATATGATCGAAGCCTAGATTGGGTAAGAGCTATAACAAAAAAGACAGAAGAAGGAAATTATATAATCCCAGTAGAAAAGACAAAAGAGGTGGCAACAAAAATCGTAAGTATAACTTGCTAAACAAAATAATGATATCAAGGAATATGTTTTTTTTATCTATGATTGCTTATAACATATTATTTATCTAGTGAATAGGAGACATTACGGGGAGAAGTAGCCCAAGGTAGTTGGGTACCAGAGAGGCATGATGACATATTGTCACGTGCACTTGAAAAGCCCGAACATTCTGGCTATGTGAGAGGTGTTGGAAGTGTTGTGACCATCAAAAAATTTTATGGTAATCCTGGAAAAAGGAAACTAGCAACATCCGTCTCACCTGAAGTTGTAGAAGTGCTTGAGACTAAAATAGATGCCAGATTATTTGCTAAATTCTCAGCACATATTGCACATCTTGAGAATATGATAGAGCAGAGAACTAGGAAGTCCTCTCAAATTGGCCCTGATATGAAGGTGGAAATGGGTCCTTCATTTGCTCGCCCAACTCCTAGTAGTTGTCACTCTGTGGACCCACCATTTCCAATATCAGAATTACAGGTAAAAAGTACATTAATTTCATTACTTCCACTTCCACTTTAATCTAGCTAATATTGATTTTTTGTGTTTTTGCAGACACCTACATCATGCAGACTTGCTACCATTAATGAAGGTAAGCAGGTGATTGTGGCAAGGGGTATGGTTTATCCATCCCTTATTGATGCTATGGTGCACAATCGACCTATCATGCCCAATCACGTCAAGGTATCTGTAGATGAAGTATTATCTGGCTGTCATGAAGCCGAACTTCCTGTGCCTACTGAATACTTAACTACAGTTGGGAAAGTAGAAGGTAGCTTTGTTCAATGGCCACAACATCTTGTGATTCTTAGAGAGGTAATAATTTCTAAACTTATAAAACAATAAAATATAGATTATTGCATTTCATATATCATAATTTATTATTAATTGATAGGAACTTAAATCCAAGTCATTAAAGAAGACTCCAAAGAATAAACAAGGTAGCGGTTTATCGAAAGAATCAGCTACAAAGCAACATAGACCTTTAGTTAATGAGAACATTTTGGCAACTTTGAGTGGTGACATGAGGTTGATGCATGAGATGGTTGCTAAATTGCCTACTGGGTATATTTTTGAAGTTCATGCAGACATTACAGTGTTTAAGTATCCAGTAGATAATCAGATGATTCATGTTAGTATGGAAGACATCGCTCAACTCATCTCCATGGAATGGCTTGATGTCTCGATCATTCGAATATTTATGATGTAAGATTATACTATTTATTACTAATATTATAAGATTGATTTAAAAAATACAAAAATAATACTTATGTATGTATTGTGATTCATGCATACAGGTACCTTCATAACTTGTGCGATACATTCTTCATATCGTCGATCAGATTTCTTTGTCCAACAATGCTTCGTCTGATGTTCACAGAGACTAACTCAGCAGAAAGATATATTATAGAAGCTTTGAAGGAACAAAGAGATAAACATTTCATTCTACTACCATATTTCGAGAAGTAAGAAATATTTACATTCATGTTTGCATAATTTTTATTCTCAACATTTTTACTAACTTCTAACATATTTGTATATCTATAGTAACCATTGGATGTTGATTGTATTTTTCTGTGAACGAAGTGAGGCATTTTTTATGGATCCTCTATCTCGTGGCAGCCGCGATATAAGTCTGAAACCTCATATTAACCTGTAAGTTATAATACTACTAGCTAATAGTTTCTACGATGTTTGTAGCATTTTCAATATTAATGCCGATTTTGATATACATTTATTTTTCAGAGCCTATAGAACTTATGCTATAGAAGGTGGAAAAAATAAAGGTGCCAGGTTAAAATGGAATGACATTTCGGTGAGAATTTTATATTCTGAATTACTAGTTAAATTAAATTTTTTATGATTTTATAATCTTTTATTTAGCATGGGCCTTTGTTGTTTTTTCTATTTTAAGTGCCCTCAACAACAAGGAGGTGTTGAATGCGGATATTACATCATGAGGTATATGTACGAAATTGTCATATATCATAACAGTGATACAACATTGCTTAAGGTACGTTCTTTCAAATACTAGTCAGTTTATATTACAAGTATGATATATAACTAGCTATTAATTTTTTCATTTCTAACATATTTTCTATTATCTGTTTATTTGTCTTGTAGGTTTTTGAAAAAGGATCATATAGTCAAGATCAAATAGATGAAATTCGACATATGTGGTCAAATTACTTTATGAGATAGTGTATGTAATCTTTTTATTTACTTTTGTAAAATATTTCATATTAATGAGAAATACATTTTTAAATTAAAGAATTTTGAAGAACTTGTAGATTAATTATTTAATGTGAATTGTTTTAGGCATGATGTTATTGCTTTGATTTATTTAATTTTTTTAGTTTGTGTTGTCCTGTGAATTCTTTATTATTGAGTTTTGTAAGTTGAATGTTGGATGTCTATTGTGGCTTATTGAAGCCGAATTATTATGAATTTTGAAGTGCACAGTAAATATGAATGGTAGCATTATAATATATATATGAATGGTAGCATTATAATATATATGAACCTAAATTTTTTTTTTAAAAAAAAAAAGTAAATATGCGTCTGTTGTTTAATAATAGCAGACACGTATAATAGTTATACGCATCTGCTATTAATAAACGACAGACGCGTATAACTATTATATGCGTCAGCTATTATTAAACGATAAACGCGTATAATTGATTATATGCGTTTGTCAAAACGACAGACACATAAAATTTATATCATATGCGTCTCCTATATATGTGTCTACTATTTGACAGACGCATAAAATGCAAAATAACAGACACATATAACACTATTTTGTACTAGTGACAGTTAAGAAGTTAGAGACTTTCTTCATTCTTATTGAAAATCAATTTAGTTCAACAATCAAAATTATTAGAACTGATAATGGAATTGAGTTTATTAGTTCATCCTTCCAGCCTCTTATACAAATCTAGGTATTTTACATCAAAAAACCACTTCTTATACTCTACAATAAAATGGAGTGGTTGAAAGAAAACATAGACATCTTCTTAAAATAACTAGAGCTTTTATGTTTCAATCCCATATGCCAAAGAAATTCTAGGGAGAAGCCTTGCTTACTGCAATTTATACTATTAATAGATTGCCTTATTCAGTTATTAATTGGTAGACACCCTATGAAGTCTTGTACCATAAACCAGTGGAATATTCTCATTTAAAGAATTTTGGTTGCCTATGCTATACTACTAATGTTGTTGCACGCAAAGATAAACTTGCTCCTAGATCTGTTAAATCTGTCTTTTTGGGATACTCTTCACGGCAAAAAGCATATAGACTCTATGATATTTGTAATCATGTCATTTTTGTCTCTCGAGATGTCATATTACATGAACACATATTTCCTTTCCACAATAATCACTTAAGATACTCCTAGACAAAACCCTCATCTTCTAGTAATTCCTTTACCTTTTCTAAATGTTACGAATGTCCACTACCCTAATAATTCCTCCTCTCAGTCATCTACTAACACTGGTCAATTTGAGTCTCTTGTACCTATTACTCTAGTGCTATCACAAACTCGATATAGTTCCATACCTAGACAACCACCATGGCTGAAAAATTATATCTATGATACTATTGCACCAACTTTTGTTCCTTTTTCACTTTGGATTATTGCTCCCACTTCTTCACTTCATACCTCTACAACATTTCCATATTTTCAGTCACTTGTCGTTTCCCCTACATATATGGCTTTTATGGCTAAAGTGACCACCATATAAGAACTTGTTACTTACAAACATGCAGTACAATCTGCAGAGTGGGTGCAAGGAATGATTAATGAGCTAAATGCTCTTGAGCACAATAAAACATGTACAGTCGTCACTACTCTTCCTAAAGGATAAACATGCCATTGACAGTAAATGGGTATATAAGGTTACATACTTGCTTGATGGATCCGCAGAAAGGTTCAAAGCAAGACTAGTAGCCAAAAACTACAATCAAGTGGAGGGACATGACTACTTTGACAACTTCTCTCCTATTGCGAAGTTAGTGACAGTGAGAGTCTTTCTACCTATAGAAATAGCACATGTCTGGCCCATCCATTAACTCGATATCAACAATGCTTTTTTGCGTGGATTTCTGAGTGAAGAGGTATACCTTATCCCACTAGAAGGCAATACCAAAGCTACTCCTGGACAAGTCTATAAGTTGCACAAATCTCTCTATGGCTTAAAGCAAGCCTTTAAATAGTGGAACTGTGAATTCACTAAACAATTATTGTAATTTAGTTTTGAAAAATCTTCTTCAGATTTTTGTCTATTCACTAAGTCAACCTCAACTTCCTTTTTGTTGCTTATTATTTATGTTGATGATGTCTTAGTCATTGATCGTTTAAAAGCAAACATTGTTGCTGTCAAACAATTTCTTCATGCCAAGTTCACTATTAAAGATCTTAGCTATGCCAAATACTTATTGGGCATAGAAATTGTTAGATCTCCTTCTAGTACTTATGTTCATCAAAGGAAATCATAATAGACATTCTTCAATATGCAGGCTTATTACGTTGCAGATCTACTACTACACCACTCCCTATAAGGCTCAAGCTAGGTTGCTCTATTTAAACTTCATTAAACCTGACATAAGTTATTCAGTCTAACAGCAGAGTTCGTTTGTTTAGCATCCAACTCAAATACACTGGGATGTAGCCACTCATCTCCTTCGATATCTCAAGGGTCACCTATCACTTGGACTGTATTATCCAACCAAAAAATGATTTTCCTTTAACTGCATATAGTGATGTAGACTGGGTTTCCTGTTTGGATACATGTAAGTCACTCACAAGTTATTATATTTTTTCTTGGTGGTGCCTTGGTGTCTTGAAAAACAAAGAAATAGTCAACCATGTCTCATTCATTCTATGAGGCATAGTATAAAAGTCTTACTTTTATTGCCTATGAGCTATAGTGGCTTAGTTACATTCTGAAGGACTTAAAGGCCTCGGTCTCTACTCCTATCCCACTTTAGTATGATAATCAATCGACCCTTCATCTCACAATTAATCCTAAGTTTCATGAGCGCACTAAGCATGTGAAGATTGACTGCCACATTGTCTGGAAGAAGTTTAAAGAAGGCTTTGTTTCTCCACAATACACTGCTTCTCATACATAGCTCATGTAAGTTTTTACTAAGTCCCTCCATTCTCATTATTTTTCCTTATTAGTGTCCAAGTTGGGATTGGGATTGGTTTATCATTACCAATCTCCAACTTGAAAGGGGGGAGGGGGGAAGGTTGTACAATATTAGATTTAGCATTAGATATTTTTCTCCTATAAATATAACTTATTTAGCTTAGCTCGAGTAGCTGGAGTTCAGTTTATTAATATATACACAACTAGAACCAATGATTAAAGGATAACTCAGCTAAGTTGGTGAGGGGGTGTGGCGGCAAGGGGCGGTACAATATTAAATTTAGCATTAGATTTTATTCTTCTGTAAATATAACTTATTTAGCTTAGCTCGAGTAGCTGGAGTTCAGTTTGTTAATTAGTTAACTTAGCTGAGTTATCCTTTAATCATTGGTTCTAGTTGTTTATATATTGGAGACGGTTATTTTTCAGCAATAGATAATTCTGCAGATTGCCAATTACTCACTGCTATTTTTCTTGCTTTTCTCGATCATGCTTTCTACTTGAACATTTAGTTATTTACTACTTACATTATTATCAAGAGAAATTATTAGGTAAACTTAGTCCATCATATTATCTGTAAATTAATTTAATTACACAATGACATTATGTAAATTTATTAATTATTGTATTCATATCAACTAATATGAATAAAATCATTAAATGTATATCACTATGTAATTTAATTATATAGATAACGTGTTAGATTGGATCTACTTATGAATTTCTCTATTATCAAATGGTTTAACCTAAACCAAATATAAACAACTCAATTAATGATAAAATTGATACTGTTAAAAATAATTATGCATTAATCACTTTATATAGGAAACGGATTCAGTGTCAACAGAACCAGCCTTTGAAGAGCTTACGGAAGAGATGCTGGAAGTGTTCTCAAAGATAATGAAAATGGTGAGCACTCATAAGAAAGTTTTAGCAAACATTTTCACTTTAGATATCTCTCTCTCTCTCTCTCTCATATATATATCACATATATATATATATATATATATATATATATATATATATATATATATATATATATATATATATATTATAAACTTTATCTACCTTATTGATGAAAGATTAGGGTAATTAGTTAATTACACATTTTTGTCTACAATTCCTGAATTCCTACGTCATAACCTTATAAGACACTTGATGTGGATCGAAGGTAATAATAAGCTACGCTATAAAGGAAGAGATTAATTTTAAATCTTTCTTAAAAAAAATATTGTAAGTTATTTCAAAAACGTGTTGACTAAATCAAAACTGAATAACCGATTTTTAAGTAAAATCCCAACAGAAATACTATATTATAGATGGAAATAAATTTCAACAATTATTTGATTGACATTTAAAAATAGCAGGAACACAAACGTAAATATAACCAGATGTAAGGGTTTGGCAATAACCAAATGTAAATTATATTAATTAATCCCATTTCTAATAATTATGACAAGGTTTTTGCATTGATCACTTGCATAGAAATAGCAGGAAAGGCATCAACGGAACTTGTGGTTCAAGAGCTCAAGAAAGAGATGTTGAAACCGATGATGAAAAACGTAAGCGAAATCTTTAACATAATATGTCCGAACACTACATAGTTTCTGTAATTTATATAATGATTTTTCGTAAATTCTCTCAAGTTATAGCGTTAAATATTTATTTCTTTTTCTATATAGGTACTTCTAAATGCTTATGGACTTGAAATTCCTGATCATGTGATAAATTTTGCTCACAATATTTCTGAGAGGGCGACAACTTATGAAACAAACTGGGCTGATGATGGTGCTGGAACTACCCAAAAATGGGCTGATGATGGTGCTGGAACTACCCAAAAATGGGCTGATGATGGTGCTGGAACTAGTCAACAGAGGTATAAGTTGAATATTAAGATTTTGGCATCAGGCCTCTGAAATGATTATTAATGGCTGGCAGCCACGTATATCTTAATTTTCATAATGGGTTTTGATGTTGCAGGTAAATATCGCCGTATGCAGCAAAGGGAGGAAAGTTTGAAGAAATAAATCATCCTATCAACTGCTATAGAAATCACATGATTAAGTGAATTAACTCGAACATCTGATAGAATTCAAGGGATTGCCAACTTTCTACTTTAATGTTTGTTTTTGTTTTTTCCTTTTTCCTATCAACTTATAATTGTATTCAAGTAACTAGCAACGTTAGAATTTATTCACCTCTTTGTGAAAATAAACAAATGAATAAATGTACAGAAGAATTGGTAAATCCAATTAATAAAAATTTGTTGCTGTATTACGTTACTTGGAAATTGGGTGTCACGATTCGTTGCCTTTTTCCTGATAGCAAAATTTCAATGAAAATTTGATATTTTATATTTGAATTTATAAAAATTAACGAATTAAAAATCTTATAAAATATGTTTTATTAGTATAAAAATATTATAATTATAATTGAATTCAAAAATATTATATAATTAAAAAAAATTTTATCTTAGTTATTGGTAACTCTTAAAATTGCAAGATATAGCACAGGAAACTGTAATTTTTCAATAGGATGTCTTCACATTATATATATATCCCATCCTTTACATTATCAACCTCTTAGAATTCATTTTGTATACATAAAATTTTAAAGTTTTCAGCAAAAAAGGGGTTAGGTTCGATAATATAGTGAAGTTCACATGATTCCTCAACCTGATGCTATGAGTATTTCAAGCCACAATAGGGAAAATTCTTAGTTTGTCGTAAATTAAAAAAAAATACAAAATTATGGCAAAGTTAAGAAAATTTTAGATTTAGGATAATTTTTAAAGGTATTTCTGAATTTGGGATTATTTTAATAAGACCATAAATTGGTAATTTTTTTCCATTTACACTAAAATGATAAATGTCCCAAGAAACCCTTCAGATAACCAGTGTAATTATTTATTTTTGGTGAGGGTGTAATTAATTTTATTGTTAATCTTTTTTTTATTGAAATAAGAAAATTTAAATGTTATTTTAATTTGAGTATGATATTATTGTTTAGGGTTTAGGTTCAAAATTGTCCCTGAAGCATGGGCCAATTATTAATGTCGACCCATCCTTATTTTATTTTTATCAATAATACTTTTAGTGCACTTTTATTATACTTCATTTTGGAATATTAATGAGATTTTTATTTTAAATTTAAATTTAGTAGTTAAAAATTTGAAAAATAAGATTTTGATTTTTATATAAAAATTTCTAGTATCTCAAATTTATTAGTATTTAAAATTATTTTCATAATTTTTTTAAATAAAATATTTTATATTCCAAAAAATATTTTCAACAAAATTAGACCGAATATAAAAATAGAATGTCAATTTTCTATTACAAAAACATACTAAAGAGAAATGTTGAAACTCCAAAATACCAATATATGAATAAGATTTTATTTTCCATGGAATACTACTTGGAATAGAAATAAGATTTTTATTCCAAATTTGAATTTGGTAGTTAAAACATTTGAAAAAAAAATTATAATTCTTGTATAATAATTTATAATATCTCAAATTTATTAGTATTTGGAATTATTTACATATTTTCTTAAATAAAATAGTTTATATTCCAAAAAATATTTTCAACAAAATTAGACCAAACAAAAAAATAGGATGTCAATTATTCCAAAAAATATTTTCAACAAAATTAGACCAAACAAAAAAATAGGATGTCAATTTTTATTAAATAAATATACTAAAAAAATATTGGAATTACAACCAATCTAGCAATTGAATTTTATTTTCAATAGAATACCATTCTTTTGTGAACCAATCATGCCATTAATGTATCAAATTTTACTCAATTATACCCTCGTTAACTGACTTGTCATGTTAGCATTGGCAGAGTGAGATTTTAAAATTTTATAAGTAGATCCCAATATTGCCATGTCATCACAGTGGAAATGCCCACACTTCTTTCAATTTCAAAATGTCTATCTGTTTTCCCCAAATAATAAACACCAAAACCCCATTCCATTTTCCTTCTTTTTCTCTTCCATCCCCAAAGATGCCCTTACCCTCCACCATCACCTCCTTACCATTTGTTTTCTGGGAAATATTCTCTGCCGAAAAATCAATTACTATTGTTACCATTCTTAATTATTCGAATACATTTATATTCTTTTTATTAAGCATTTTATGAAATAGAATTTAGACATGAATACTATTGATAAAAGTTTAATCATGATTTGAGCAGTTGCAAAAGTCTCTGAATAATGCTGATATTATATTATGTTATTTAAAATTTTAATTTTGATTTATAATTTGATAAATTAATTAGATTTTTTTTGTTTTAACTATTGCCGTACATGTGCATTAAATTTTAACTAATTTTTAGTTGCAATATGCGACTTTCGTGCATGATCAACATTGTGAATGCTTTACTAGTGGGCATTTCGCCCATCAAATCTAATAATCTATGTTTGCTTAAAAAAAATTGGTTTTATTATATGTTATTTAAAAGTTATGGCCAAAGTCAATTTTTTTTAATGCCTTAGAATTTTAACAAAGAAGTTTCCATTCAGCTATGAAAATATTAAATTTTATTGGGGAGCGCAACAATGAAAATGATATTCATGAAATTTCATTTTATAAAATAAGTTTTGAATATTATAAAATATTTTTATGTAGTTCATAAACTATAATATAATATTTAAAATTAAATATTTATGTTTTCATAATAATATTTATCTAAAATGTAAATAAATATATTTTTCTCAACTGCACTGAGTGCGAATTACTAGTTAAAAATATAAAAACAAGAATTCATTCATTTCTACCATCTTCAAACTTTTACACGTTTGATACCGAGTGTTCTTTCTTTTTTTATTATATTTAATTGTATAAGAAAATGAAAAAAAAAATTGTTAATGTAATTCTTAGATCTTTATCTTTTTGTTTTTGAACAAAAGGTATACCTTACCTAGGAGTTTAAGTTTCATGTTATTCTGTATTGCAGGCCCTTCATGAAGCAATACATCAACTTGCAAAACTTGGTATTAAATTTTTTTTTTTAAAAAAAAAAACAAAAGGCAAGAGACATTATGGGGAGGCAAGAATATATCAACAGGATCCAGGTAAAATGTTAATGTCATAAAATCTAAAGCCTAAATTTATTTACAGAATTCACTGAACCAACAATAAAGAAAACTAGTTAGCTTCCATAAGTTAGAGATTAAAGAAAAGAGAGGAAAAGAGTTCTTTTTGAAAGTTCAACGTTCAGCATCCAATTTCACCACTATGATCTTCTTTTCTATTATTGAGTGGTATAGATGATGTTGGTGATTCTCTGGATTTTGATGGTCTTCGTTCGATGGATTTGGACTTTGATGTACTAAAACCAAACCTTCTGAAAAAAACATTCCAACTGCCTTTTGTCTTCGCTAGATTTTCAATCTCCTCTTTCATTTTGAAGCACTCCTTTTCGATCTCAGAAACTCGTTCTTTCATCTCATCCACTGCCATGAAATTATCATTTGTGCATCTTGCTTGAGTTTGCATATTATTCCTGGTAAGTGCAAGACTTCCAGTTGGATTTTGTGAATATTCAAGGTTGTCAGAGGCGAAGAACCAACCAGCTATTGAGGTACGGAGTCTTAGTTGTTCAAAGAACAAAACTTGAACAACCACTCGAAGTGGTAGCCTCTCGTTTTGTGCTGCATGCGTGCTTGCTTCCAGTGAGAGCTTCTGGCAGTTCATGAGCCTGCAAAGTTGTTCCCTTTCTGAATCTGTTAGCCATGGATGAGCCTGACATGAAAAGGTGTATGTTTATTAGTGTGAAATTCATGGAAGAATGTACCATATCATCAAATCCCAATAACAATTTGTCAACAATTTGCAAATTTTCACTTTTTTTTTACCTTGAGGTATATATCAATGGCACGGTAAATTCCATCATCTAATAGCCTGGCATAATCAGGGATAACGGCAGCAAGGGACTGAAATTTTGTCAGCTTCAAATTAACATCAGGTGCTACTTCTGCCAAATAATTATCGATCAGATTTGCCACTATAGTCATTGGGGTTAGTGAATGGGAATCTTCCATTATTTGACCTTCATGTTCAATGTAATTTGATGTAGGATCATCATGATCCTGTAGCAAGAAATGATCAAGAATCCGCCGAACACAATCAATATCATATAGGTATTCAGCTGTATATCCTATGTTTGGTATCATAATATCTTCAAGAGCTGCTTCATCCAACTGGGCACCAATCCGTTTCTCTAAATTCTCTCGACATGATGGACTAACTTCCAATACCATCGCTGTACGGAGAAGCCTAAGCAGGAAATTGCTGGGAGTTACACCCTTCTGATCAGGTAACAATTCCACCACTTGTTCGAGGAGTTCCCTTTGATATGTATCAGCTGCATTAAAAACACTTGTTCCAGGTTCAGCATGTTTTCCACTCTCAAGACCTGACTGCCTACCCAACAGAGGAAGATGCCTGCCTGCATAATACACTAACGCCCCAGCAACCTTCTCTGGCTTCATACCATTTGAACAGACCGCCTTAATTAGCCTTTTATACAAAGGTAATCTTAGGAATGAAACATCATCATACCACCAGTCCTCACCCACAGGTTGATCCTTGGCTGAAGTATGTATCCCATTCCAAAAGACGGTACCTTGTGGGATCTGCATATTGCTTCCTCCTGACATGGGCCAACTGAATAAAACTGGATCTGCACAAGCTTTCAATGCCAGGGAATTTATGCATCTTGAAACAATATGAAGCTCTTCTGCATACGGCAAAACTTCTTCGCAGGTTTCAAGAGCTTTAAGGGAGTCCCTCCAGTTGCCAAAGATTTCAATAAGAAAATTTTCTGTTTGTGCAATTAGATTTCCCTCTCCGTAGTCTTCTTTCATTCCAAGATACTCAGCAGCACATCTAAGACTGACTACATTCAGTGCAGAGAGCTCTATTTTTACTCCATAACAGAATTTGGCTGCATACAAGAAAGCCTTAGCTCCACCAGGTATATCATCAAGTTGCAGAACACATTTTTTCCCATCCTCATCACCATGTTCTCCAATAACATCTTCAAGCACTTTACTTTTGGAAAGCAATGGAAACTGCAGGAAATGCAAGAAGAATAAAAGAGAAAGCAAAGTTCTCAGAGTTAGACCTCTATTTGAAGCACTATACCTTTAAACTCATAGTTAATACAACATGTACAAGTCCAATCTTTCAAGGTCAAAGCACATTAAGTTATATCAGAAAAATGAAAAAGGCGAGGACAGATTTGCGATGCATCAACACATTTTATAAATTGACAATGCAATTGAGATAACAGAAGAAGTAAATATAAGCAAATTTTACTGTTGGTTTTCCCAAATTTATTGTTCCAAACTTTACAGGGAGATTTTCAGCATATATTATAAATTGCAGTGCTGCTATAACACTTCAATCTTCTTTTTTTTAAAAAATATTTATTGTAGAACAAAGAAATAACAATTTCATAACAATAGCTACCTGATTTGGTTAACTTTTAGGAGCTATTCATGCATGAAGTAGCCTCAGGACTTAAAACATGTACTTATAGGCTTAATGTTGTACTTAAAGGTGCTTTTTCCAAGCCTTACCTCGAGAGTGAGACATGATGCAAACCTGAAAAGCCTTTTAAATATGATGACTAAACAATGCAAAATAATCTCTGCAGTTAAGTAACAGTTGAATCGTAATCTTTTGGCTAATATGAAACACACCTTGTGAAGATGGAATGACATATTTCCAATCTCAATGATGACATCACTTGGAAGCCCAGTTGAGCAAAGCCTGCACAAAAAGCATGTTCTGGCTTTATTTATGATGAATTTAGATAATCCTTTTTCTATATACATATATTTGCATAATCTCAACCCCTGATATCAAATAATGCACAAGGCTTACAATGAAAATTAATTTTAACTTCCATTAAATGAGTGATTGCACATTGGATAATAACATCAAACAGGATTTAGAATTCAATCATTGATATTATGTTAATATGATAGGTTACTGTTTGACTGCCAGTAGCAAGATGTAATTCTATTTGAGCAGCTCACAGGAACTGAAATCGACTTAACAACCTAATGAACATTAGAGAAACATATGAGAGTATATGTGCATATTTTCTCTTATTGTATCGAGAACCCGCAAAAGCATGCTATCCTTCCTGTCACCTCTATTTATTTCTTTGCTCATGATATGGCTTTATCATTAAAGTTAGGGACTTCAATCCAAGCTCAAAAAATAAATTGGAATTGTAATTCGCCCTCCCTGGAATTTTAGTCATTTGGGCCAATTACTGTATGCTGCCTATTTCTGAATTGCTTGTTCTAAATATATCTCTATAGCTAGGTGACTATTTACAAGTGCTTACCATCAAGCATCATGATCTTTACAAAACATCCTCTCAACAATACAAGGAATATAATCAAATTCTTGAAAATTCTAAAAGGATATTATCCAACCAGCTAATGTGAACTTTTGAAGCTTAAGAAAATTAATTATGCAGCTAGCACCTGTCCTTAACGTCAGTTTGCAAAATCTCCTACATTTATATTCATTTTGCTAGTTACAGGGATATATCTCAGCTAAACAGCGAATCAATGATTAGGATTGCAATGTGGATTTTATTCCATAATCCCCAAAAGGAAAAACTTCAGAACTCGAATGCATTTCCTCTGCATCCTCAATTCATTGCAGACATGGGCATTGCAGACATTTTTCAAATGTCTAAAATCGTCTAAAGTTTACTTGTCTTGATAATGTTAACTATTGCAGTAATAGACTCAGAGAGTTCTTAAAGGAAATGGGTGAATGCTGAGGGAGTAGTTTTGCAAATTCACACAAAATTCTTCACTTTCTGTATTCAATGATATAATCATCAATCCCCCGCTTACCCCTCCTCTCCCTTGGAACATAAAAAGATTAAAACAAAGAATCACCACAAAGGTTAATGTCAATTAATTCAAATTATATTTACATGAGCCTATTTCAGCTCGATTTCAACACTGTTCGATCCAACGTTAGAAACTTTCAGCGCAGAACAGAAAAAACAGACAAGCGATCATTAAAAAACATCATCAGCATATCAGCAATAAGTAACACTGTCACAAAAGCCATTCCACTTTTTATTTTT
This sequence comes from Triadica sebifera, assembly GCA_023653625.1. Lineage (NCBI taxonomy): Eukaryota > Viridiplantae > Streptophyta > Magnoliopsida > Malpighiales > Euphorbiaceae > Triadica > Triadica sebifera. The sequence goes on along the minus strand of CM042898.1, from coordinate 7,148,165 downwards.
TAAATGAAAACTAAATGCACCAATTTCAAAAGGAAAAAACAAAACAAACCCATTATACCTTTTCCAACTTTATCAAAAACCCACGTTCTAAAATCCGTAACTAAAATAAGTATCAACACAACATGTAGAAAAAAAAAATTGTATATCTGAAGAGAATATGACAAACCAGGTATTGCCATCAAGGCAAAACACTTCAGATTTTGATCCAAGCTTCATGGAGGCCATTGTGGTTGCTTAAACTACACGCTTTAAAACCATTAAAACGACTTCCAAAAATCAACAAGGAAGGTGAATAATTAAGGAAAAAAAAACAATGTAAATCGTGATTGGTTTGGAGGGAATGATGAAAAGAGAAATTGGAAAAAAAAATTGTTATAAATGAAAAGGAAAAAAATTTTGTTTCCCTTTTAATTTCCTTTTCCTGCAAATATCGCAGCCTTTTGGAAACTAAAAGAAAAAAAATATATAGAAAAGTTCCGATTCTCAAGGGGAAAATCCAGGAAAAGAATCGGTCTCAGCTGTAACTGCTAAGAGCAGAAGGCAGTGTTTGTCTTCACAATTTCTTTTTTTTTTTTAGGCATCTATTGTTTTTTTAACGTTTGGATTCAACCCAATATGTGTTTGGCCGTTACTTCCAAGTTCTACCTGTGTTGCTGGAATTCCATGACAAATGGTTAGTAATTTAATTTGGCCATAATTCTTGTCAAATTATTCATACATTATATTTATTTGAATCTAAATAGTTAAATGTCGTAAATATTATAGTTTCTTTTTGCGGAAAATTTTTTTACGCTACGAGTTTGATGAGCATGCGCATTATATGAGATAAAAAAAATTCGATAAATCTATTTATTTCTCTCGTTTAAATATATTTTTATAATTAAACAAACATTCTATATATTATTTCAGTATAGTATTTATTGAATATTATTTTAACAATATCACAGACGGGTATATATATATATATATATATATATATATATATATAATATCTTGCTTCCATTTGATAATTAAAAATTATGTAAAGATATCAAAATAATCGAAAAGAATAATTGTAATAATTTAAAATTCATATTATTATGTTATTATGAATGTAAAGATTTTTTTTTATACCAAAATATATATAATACTTAAAAAGTTGAATTTTTTTCTATACATCAGTTATTTTTATATAATTTTTTTAATTTGGTATTTTGATGAACATTTTAATAAATAAACATGGATAGAACTACGAGTATTATTTTTAAGAACTCCCACATGATATTTTCTCTCCCTAAAGAAACAATCCATTCACTTAAAGACCAAATTTTACTTCATTGTTATAAATAGAAAAAATATCATAAAAAATTCTAAATTTTACCAAATTTCACTATTATATCAAAAATATTTTTTATTTTAATTATATGAACTTTCATTTTTAATACAAATCTAGCTTTGGTTGATCACGTGGATCTGATATGACAATGATGTGATACGTATAAACAAATAACGTATCATCCTACATAGACTATATATACTATATAGGACAATGCCAAAACGATGTGATTTGATATTTATATAAAAAAAATCCTAATTTTTGCAAAATTTAGCTTATGTATCTTGAAATAAAAATTTTGTTTTCATAAGTGTTCTCTTCATATGATATTTATAATAACAATATATTCAAATAATTTTTAAAAAAAAATCTCAATTTAAAAAATAAATAATTGAAATTTTTTAATATTAAAAATAATTTTATAAGAAAAAAATTTTAATATGTTGGTTTAGAAAATTAAATTCATGACCTCTATATAAATCTAAAATAAGTTTACCATCAAGTAAATAATTATCTTTATTATTAATATGCAAACAAAAAATATTTGTAAGATATTGCTCATTTTTATTTATTTGTAATGCCCACTAATGTGGATCTATATAATATTTGGATTCATTATAAAAGATGGTTAAAGATAATTAATCAGAAGAAGAAAGATTAATCAAAATATTTAGACAATTTGGAGATTTTCGGATTCATGCCCATGAATGCTATGTCACAGCCGTCAATCGCATGGTATAGGTTCGGGCTCGTGAAGATCCTGTCATGGTTGTCAAAGCTTGTCAGTCATGAGCAAATGAAAAGTCATGGTAATGGCTAGCTCTTTAGGAAATAAGTAGGAAAAGAAAGAGTTTGACCTAAGGGGACAAATTTTAGAATAAGAGAAAGAGAAAGAAAGGGGTCACTAGAAGACCCATTTCCATATCTACAAGATTGGAGCAGGATCTAGTGGTGAAAAAGTTTTCCAAGAGGAAGATGATGCTTAAGTTATGAAGAATGAGTAATTTTGAAAGCTCCAAAGTTAAGGTTAATATATACGTACATTCAAACCCTAGAATATGTTATTTGAGTGTTGTGTGAAGCTTTTATGAATCAAAATGCATGTTTGATGGTTAATAATGTTTGAATATCAAGTAGATAAATTTTTCGATCTAGAGTTGTTTAGGTATGATTATGTCTTAAATGAGTTAATATAAAAATTAGAACATGAAAATGATGTTATAGATTTATTTATGCAAGATACGAGTGATTGGCATTGACTAATAATATAGACTTTGCATGTTGAATGTGACATGCCCTTTTTTAAATCGTATTCTGCATATTTGAAAACTCATATTCACGCCCATGAATGGGTATTCACGATCTTTAATCATTGTACCTTAAAATATTTAATTTGAACATATTCGCTCCTACCTTATTTCACGACGAGCTTCACAAGCAGGAAAGTTGTGAAGCATGGATTCACGCCTGTGAATACTATGTCACAGCCGTGAACCATTAGAACATAGATTTTTAGTTTTAAGTAGAATCATTTACGCCTAGAGTCATAACTAGTTTCATGACCAGAGAAGTCATGAAGCATGGTTTCATGCATGTGAAAGTATTTTTTATGACTGTGAATGAATGAATATATGAATGGTTATATGTCAAGAATTCTTCAAGGGTAGAGTCACGACATGATTCATGGGTACCAACCTATAAAGACAGTGTTCAAGGCTATGTAACACCTTTTTCACAACTGTGAACTAGTGTGAAGGAAAAATGAATGATGGTCGAGTTTCATGTTTTTATTTGGTTTCAAATATGGCATACGATGATGTCTTTTATATTTACAAACATGATATGAGTATGAAACGTACACAAACTACCAAATATAAAATGATGATTAATTTATTACATAAAGATCTAAACATGATAAGCTAGCATGCTCAAGTATATGCATGTGATTATGGTAACCAGAATGACATAAGTATACGTGTGCACTAAATCATAAGGTTGATGATGTTATGTTACAATGGTGTATATGGAACATAAGTATGAAATATGGATACTTTGTGTGAATCCTTGGATGACTAATGTATATAAATATATGTATATTGGCTAATGAAAGCATGATAAAAGTGACAGTATGCATAAGATCCTAAGACTTGGTATGATAAGTTATGTTGTCCAGATATTGAACCAAGAAGGGGGGTTGAAGTGGATATTAAAAATTAATTCTTAACTTTTAAGTGCGGAAAGAAAAGTTAAGTAGAGCAGGGATAGGAAGATATCACACAGGAAATTTTATAGAGGTTCGGGTGTTAACAAATTCTACTCCTCTCCCCAATCATAATTGAGACTTTTACTAACACACTAAGTGTTACAATGGAGTTTTACAGGCTCATTCCTAACTATGATGTTTCTAACAATGGATCACACCTAACCCAGAAATCCATTATGTTTTAATGGCTCACACAATAAACCAATTTCTTGTATTTTAAAGGCTCACACAAATAACCCTTACAAGTATTCTACTCTTAACCCAATATACCCAAACTCACTTGAGTAGTAGATTACAAAGAGAAACACTCACAAATCTATAATGCTCAGAAAATAATGAGCAAAAAGATTTTTTTATAAAGAATTAATGTTTGTTTTGAAAGTATTAAATGCACAAATGGCTACAATAAGATTTTAATTCGAAGTGTTTGCTATTCTCTTGTTCTGGATTCATAAATGACTTGCATTTGTACTTCTATGGCGAATTATAGTCGTTTGGTTGCATTTAATGCGAAAATAGCCGTTGCACCAACTCTTAATTTCGCGTCTGACATGTTTCTCTTTCCTCTTTCACGGTCGTGAATAAGTTTGTCATGGTCGTGATTGTTCTTCTAAGCCATGACTTAAATGGTGACTTCGGCCGTGAAGCATTCTAGAAGGATTTGAAATGTTTGATCACGGGCGTGACATTATTATTTCACGGGCATGAACATCCTTCCTAGCCGTGGTCCAAGTAGTGACTTTGGCTGTGAAACTCTCTGGAGGAATTTGACACGTTTTCTCATGGGTGTGACTTTCTTTCACAAGCGTGACTGATATGATCATTCACGATTGCTATCATTCTTCATGGCCGTAAACTTTAAATGTTGGATAGTTGGCGCTAAGCTTTATCACGAGCGTGACATAAAAGGTCACGGGCATGAACATGTTATTTCTTCATTTTTTGTCTTTTTAAGGTTAGTCTTTCATTCTCCATTCTTGCTATCATATTTCATACCCTGTTCAATAAACTTAGAAAACAAGTATGTTAAATACATTATTGCTATTTTATTTGTTAGCATCAAAATGAGGAAATACCCCTCAAGGTTCAACAATCTCTCCCTTTTTTATGGTGACAAATAATCTAGCAATATGTGCTTTTGAGAAGTCTCCCCCTCAAAAAATGCTTAAGATAAAAAATTACTGAAGTACAAGAATTGTAAAGAATGATAAAGTATAACATGGATGTATACTTCCTAGTTTAGGTATATGCAAGTTATATGCAAGGTATATCCAAGGTATAGCAAATTTTTACTTAAAACTAGTTAAGTATGTGCAAAGTATATTTAAGGTATATTCAAAGTATATCAAGCACATTCATTCATGTAACTTGCATCAAGGTATATGCAAAGTATACTTAAGGTATATTCAAGGTATATCAACTCATTTGCATACTTGCATATTCATTTGATTCAAATAAGTATTTCAAATATATCGCATTTAAATTTAAATATAATATATTGCTAGGTTCTCCCCCTTTTGTCATCAACAAAAAGAATAACAAAAAGATAAATCATAAGGGAAAACTAATGCAATTATATTAATATTAAAAGAAAAGTACAAGGTTTTGAAAAGTGATTTAAAGTCCTACATCAAAAATGCTAGAAATTAACATAGCAAAAATATAGTCTAGCTAGATTTGTAGCCGGACATCCCATCTCTAAGGCGAGCTACTTCCGCCTCGAGGCTCTCCATGCGAGACTCTATAAAATCCTTAAGGTTCTCTAATCTCTCATCCATCAAAGCCTGCAATTGGTCAAAACGTGGTGCCAATAAATCAACCACTTGCTGAGCCAAGTTCGGTGTGGAGGCAGAGGATTGTCCAATTTCCTGCTCAACCTCTGGAGTCTCCATCTCAACTCGAACTCTCTTTCTCTGCTGGATTCCTTGGAGGCCAGCTTTGAAGTAGTCTAAATCGTTGTCCTCCCAAATAATCTCACCAGTTGTGTTGGTGAAGCGGTAGTAGATGTTGTTCTCATGAACTATGCAAACTGTTGCTCCCATTTTGATAAACGACTCGACATCTAGTCGGACTCAAGGATGTGCTGGTATAAGGTTGAAGTGGTACTCCTCTAGCTTCAAATACCCAAGCTTTATAGCAAGGTGAGTCACGTACCCACTAATCAAAATGTCTCCGGAGGGCTTTGTGGCAATAGATAATAGATTGTTTGCAAACCATCTAGATAAAGCCATTGTTAGGCCTCTTCGAACCATCTCCAGAAGAAAGAACTCATATTTCTAAATCGATCCATTGTTGTCTCCTCTGGAAAAAATGCTATAGGTTAGAAACCTATGCAAGTGTTTGTGCACTAGTGATCGAAAGTGGGTGCTTTTCGTCCTCTTGACGTCCCAGCTGTAGTCGAGTTTGAAATGAGTCCATACCTGAGTAGCATAGAACTCCACCTCATTCTCATTAAGGATACCGTTAGAGGGAAGGTTGAACATGTCACCAAACTCCATGGCAGTGAGGGTGTTTGAATGCTTGCAAAGTTGAAATTTTACCGTACCGGTGGGAGAGACTTGCAAGGTGCTAAGGAACTCGAGAGTTGGTTCCCTCAGCATCGGTTGATGGATATCAACGAAATCTTTCAGATGAAAAGTCTGGAGTTGTTCCGTCATGCTTGTCTCAAGACTAAGTATTCTGATAGTTTGCCACTCAAATGATCGAGAGGAAAGAAGTGGTCTTTTCTTGAGAGTCGTGTACCTCGGATGACAGTGCTCTGAGATGATATTGAGAAGGTAGTTTGTGTACCTTCTTGCAGCATGAGACTTCTTTCTGGTACCTTTGAAGGAGCCGGGTTCCATTTTTTATTGAGAAATATATTTTTGAAGAGAGAAAATCTGATGGAATTTTGGAATAGAACCTAGAGTGTTTTGATTTCTGATGATGGAGACAGTTTTTGAAGGTATGTATAGATGGTGTATGTTGCTAGGGGGCCAGAATCTTCAAAATGGTATTGAATGGTAATAAATAAGAGAAGTTGGAGAGTTGGAAATGAGAGAAATAATGGCAGAAAATATTTTATAGCCGACATATTCACGGTCGTGAATGGTAAGTCATGGGCGTAAAATGTCGTGTTCACGGTATGCTGAAGAGACGCTCTACCTGTGATGAGGGATGTGAAATGATTCACAGTTGTGACAATTAAAGGTCACAAGCATTAATGATGAAATATCACGGTGGTGACAAATGAGTCACGGTCGTGAAGTACAATCTTCACTACTTGTGACTTTGAGACAAAGCGTAACATAAAGCGTGAACGCTTCTATAAGTTTTTGGTGAAAATGTTCATAGTCGTGAATAAGCGTCACGGGCATGAACAAAGGGTTTCACAGGGGTGGTAGAAAAAGGTTATGGGGGTGAAACATAGTTTTCACTACTTTCAACCGTGAAGCATGTCGTGCAGCAAGGCGTGAAAGCTACTGGAGCTTTTGGCAATTATGATCACGGGCGTGAATTGTCTAAAATCCTCATTAAATAAAACTAAGTTTAAAACAAAACTAAAGTATTTCTAAGGTGCTTTTATCCCCTATAACATATATTTTTATCAAGTTAGCTATTTCATACCTAAAAAGATGAGACAAAAACATAAGATTATCAATCAAGGTTCGACAATTTTGGCAATCATAAAGTTAATCCATCAATCATGCCAAACTCTCTTCTTATGAAATTAAATATTTCCTCATTTAGAGACTTAGTGAAGATATCTGTCAATTGATTATCTATGCTTATAAATTCCAATACAACATCTCCATATTGAACATGATCTCTAATAAAATGATATCTTATGTCAATATGCTTTCTTCTAGAGTGTTGAATGAGATTCTTAGACAGATTTATAGCACTTGTATTGTCATATTTAATAGGTATATGGTTCATACTATGACCATAATCCTTAAGTTGTTTTATCCAAAGGATTTGTGTACAACAACATCCTGTTGCGACATACACCGCTTCAGCAGTAGAAAGAGCAACTGAAACTTGTTTTTTGCTAAACCATAAAACTAAGCATTCTCCAATAAAGTGACAAGTACCTAAAGTACTTTTTCTATCTAAAAGACTTCCAGCATAATCAGCATCTGAATATCCTATTATGTGAAAGGATGAATTTCTAGGATCCCATAAACCTATATGCAATGAGCCATGTAAATATTTTAAAATTCTTTTTACTGTATTTAAATGTGACTCTTTAGGACATGATTGAAAAGTGAGCAAATAAGCATACACTATACATTATATCAGATCTAGAGGCAGTAAGATATAAAAGTGATCCGATCATACCTTTATAGAGCTTTTCATTAATGCTTTTACCCTTTTCATCCTTGTCCAATTTTGTTGATGTGTTCATTAGAGTCTTATCATTTTTGCATCCTTCCATTCCAAATTTCTTAAGTAAGTCTTTGGCATATTTGGATTGGTTGATGAATATGCCATCATTGCCTTGTTTTATTTGTAGACCGAGGAAGAATTTTAGCTCACCCATCATGCTCATTTCGAATTCCCTAGTCATACACTTAGCAAATTCTTGGCAAAGCATTTCATTAGTAGACCAAAATATGATGTCATCAACATAAATTTGAACAATTAGAGTATCATGCTTATCATTTTTAATGAATAACGTAGTGTCAACATTCCCCTTTGTAAAATTATTTTCTAAGAGAAAAGAACTTAGTCTTTCATACCAAGCTCTTGGGGTTTGTTTCAAACCATATAAAACTTTTGAAAGTTTAAATACAGGGTTGGGCAAATCATAGCTTTCAAAACCTTGTGGTTGTTCTACATAAGCTTCTTCTTCTATAAAGTCATTTAAAAAGGCACTTTTTACATCCATTTGAAAGAGTTTGAAATTCATATGGCATGCATATGCTAAAAGTATACTTATGGCTTCTAATCTAGCTACAAAAGCATAAGTCTCATCATAATTTATTCCTTCATCCTGATTATATCCTTTTGCAACCAACCTAGCCTTATTCCTAGTTATTGAACCTTGTTCATCTAGTTTATTTCTAAATACCCATTTGCTTCCAATGATTTGATGCTCTTTGGGTCTAGGTACTAAGGTTCATACCTTACTTCTCTCAAATTGGTTGAGTTCCTCTTGCACAGCAATCACCCAACTTTCATCATTAAGAGCCTCATTAATATTTTTAGGCTCAATTTGAGAAATAAAGGCAAGATCAGAAACTAAATATTTGAGATGAGATCTAGTACTTACTCCCCTTGTAGGATAACCAATGATTTGCTCTTTAGGGTGATCTTTTGTCAATCTCCATTCCTTTAGGAGCTCTTGCCTATTTTCCTCTTCATATAGAGGTAGAGAATCATCTTGATGTGAATTTTCTTGATCATTTTCTTCTCTTTCATTTTCAAGATCAAGTCTTTCCATGGTACCTATAACATCATCAAGAACACTACCTTTTAGAAGATCAAGCTTACTAGATTCATCAAAAACAACATGTATAGATTCTTCAACAGTTAATGTCTTTTTATTAAATACTCTATATGTTTTGCTAGTTGTAGAGTATCCTAAAAAGATACCCTCATCAGATTTAGAAGCAAAATTTCCAATGTTGTCCTTGGTATTTAATATGAAACACTTGCATCCAAATACTCTAACGTATGATATCATGGGCTTTCTTCCATTCCATAGCTCAAATGAGGTTTTGTTTAAGAGGTCTTTTGAAAACTCGATTTGAAATGTAACATGCAGTATTTGTGGCTTTGGCCCAAAAGTAAGTTGGTAAACCATACTCATTGAGCATTGTTCGAGCCATTTCAATTAAAGTTCGATTTTTCCTTTCGACTAACCCATTTTGTTGAGGTGTCCTAGGAGATTAAAAATTCTGCAAAATGCCATGTTTTAGACTAAAATTTTCAAAGTTTTCATTTTCAAATTCTTTGTCATGAACACTTCTTATTTTTGAAATACAATATTCTTTTTCATTTTGAACTCTTTTAGCAAAGTTTCTGAAAGTTTCAAAGGCATCACTCTTTTGAGCTAAGAAAATTACCCAAGTAAATCTAGAGTAGTCATCGATGATGACAAAGACATAGTGTTTACCTCCTTAGCTTGCAATTCTAGTAGGTCCAAAAAGATCTAGATATAGGAGTTGTAGAGGTTTTGAGGTACTTACAATGTTTTTGGATTTGAATGATGACTTGCGTTATTTTCCTCTTTGGCAAGGTTCACGTGTCTTGTCTTTTTCAAATTTGACTTTTGGCAGTCCATTTACCAGCTCTCCTTTGCTGAGGCTTTGAATTAAATCCATGCTTGCATGATTAAGCCTTCTATGCCACAGCCAAGATTCATCACTAGTAGTCACAAGACACTTAGAGGAAATGTTAGGTATTTTGTGTAAGTCTATTATGTAGGTATTGACATCTCTATTTCCTTTAAATATCTCTTGGCCATCAATAGAAGTTATAAGACATTTGTTGGAAGTAAAGATTACTTTGTTTCCCTTATCACATAATTGACTTACACTTAACAAGTTATGTTTCAAGCCATCAACAAGTAAGACATCTTTAATGAAAGTAGTACCATTAATACCAATAGAGCCAATGCCAATTACCTTACCCTTAGCATTGTTTCCAAAGGTAATTTACCTCCATCAATACTTTTGATTTCATTGAAAAGTTCTTTGTCTCCAGTCATATGCCTTGAGCATCCACTATCTACTAGCCAAGAATTTTTGTTTATTGTGGACTTGAGGCATACCTATAGAATCACAATTCAAGCATGGTTTTTAGGTACCCAAATGAGCTTTGGTCATTGGGGGTTAGCACATGAAGGTTCCCAATGAGCTTTCCTTATCCAACAATATTTATTTATGTGACCAAATTTCATACAATAATTACATTGTTTAGCTCTAAATATGCTTTTTGGTCTTACAATGCTTTTGAATGCCATATTTCTATTAGGTTGAGTTTGAGAGCAATGACATGCACAAGCATGATGAATTGGTGCTTTTCTAGGTGCATGTTTCTTATACATAAAGGCATGATTAGCCATTTGAGATTTCCTTCTTAGGCTTACCAACCCTTGATCATCCCTCTTATGTATAGAAGATTTAGTGTATTTTGTGTATTTAGCCCGTGGGGCTGTTACAGCAAATGTGGAGATGTGGGGTTCACTTGACTTAACAAAAGTAGTCTTGTAGAAGATGATGATGTACCCTTAAATCCTAGACCGTGTCTAATTAAGAGTGGTCTTTGAGACACAATGAGAGTATTTAAACTCTCATTTCCCTTGTGAAATTTTGAAATAGAGTTTCTAAGTTCCTCAACTTCATTTTTCAAAATATTGTTTTCTTTCAGCAAGGATTTAGTTAAGGGTCTTGAAAAGTACTCATCTAATGACTTTTGAAGAGAATCATTAGATGATTTAAGCTTAAAGTTCTCATTTTCTAAAACATTCATTTTGATTTTCAAATTAGAAATGCTATTTTTATAAGTATTAAATTTACTTATATATTTCTATAGTTCTATATTCGATACTTCTATTAGGCTTTGCTCATCATCATTTTCACTATTACTATCATTATCACTACTATCATTATTGAAAGAGTATGAATAAAGTGATCCTACCTTATCCGAGACGTGATCCTCTATAGCCATAAAGCATAGGTTGACCTCTTCACTTTCATTGTCATTTTTTCACTTGAAGGGCTTTCGTCATTCCATGTGGCTTTATGGCCTTTCTCCCCATTGTCTCTTTGGTATTTGCTCTTATGCTTCTTGAGCCTTGGACATTCCGGTTTAATATACCCTTTCTTCCACATTCATAGCACTTTACCTCCTCTTTACTTCTTTGTGAATCATTAGAGGTCTGTTTGAGGTTTCGTTGCCTAAATTTTTTAGAGTTGCCCATTCTCTTCTCAATAATTCTTTTCAGCCTTCTTGAGAGCATAGCAATGTCCTCATTTTCATCATCACTCTTTTCTTCAATATCTTCAACTTCCTTTTAAGATTTTGAAGTAGAGACTTTTAGTGCTAGAGGCTTTCTTTTTTCTGGCTTTGCTTCAAGCTCTCTATCTCTTTTCACTGTCATTTCATGTGTAAGAAGTTTGCCAATAAGCACATCGGTATTCATGATGCTCGTGTATTCATTTGTCTCTTCTATACCGATAACTCTTGAACCATAATCTTTTAGAGGAAGACTTCTTAGAATTTTGTTATTTACATCTTCCAAGCTCATGTGTTTCCCAAGCTTTCTCATGCCATTTATGATGGCTAGAAGACGGTTTGTTATGTCAGTAATTGACTCATTGCATTTCATCTTGAAGAGTTCATACTCTGAAGTAAGAAGTTGGATCTTCTTAGATTTAACTTGCTTTGTTCCTTTATGATAGTTCATGATAGTTTTCCAATATTTTCCACATGTTGTATGCAGTTGGGCAGTGTTGTATTTTGCCACATTCTTCAATGGATAATGAGCTTGAGAGAATTATCATTGCCTTCTTATTTTTGAAGTTTGCTCTTCTTTGAGGCTCTGTCTAATCATCTCTTGACAGGATTTCTTCTTCACCATCAACTCCTCTTCTAGTTGGTGGTGTCCATTCTTTCCGAACATTATCCCAGACTTCAATTCATTCACTATCCAGATATGTCTCCATCGAAACTTCCAATGAGCATAATTTACTCCATCAAAGTAAGGCTTGAGACTTTGGAATCCTTCATTGGCCGTATCTTGATCTTTGCTAGCGATGTTTAGGCTTCGATGCTAGACTAAGCTCTAATACCAATTGTTGCCCAGATATTGAACCAAGAAGGAGGGTTGAATTGGATATTAAAAAATAATTATTAACTTTTAAGTGGGGAAAGAAAAGTTAAATAGAGCAGGGATAGGAAGATATCACACAGGAAATTTTATAGAGGTTCGGGTGTTAACAAATCCTACTCCTCTCCCCGATCTCAATTGGGAGTTTCACTAATATACTAAGTGTTACAATGGAGTTTTACAACCTCACTCTCAACTATGGTGTTTCTAACAATGGATCACACCTAACCCAGAAATCTCTTGTATTTTAATGGCTCAAACAATAAACCAATTCCTTGTGTTTTAAAGGCTCACATAAATAACCCTTACAAGTATTCTACTCTTAACCTAATATACCCAAACTCACTTGAGTAGTAGATTACAAAAAGAAACACTCACAAATCTATAATGCTCACAAAATAATGAGCAAAAAGATTTTTTTTTACAGAGAATTAATGTTTGTTTTCAAAGTATTAAATGCACAAGTGGCTACAATAAGATTTTGATTCGAAATGTTTGCTATTCTCTTGTTCTGGATGCATAAATGACTTTCATTTATACTTTCTTGGTGAATTATAGCCGTTTGGTTGCATTTAATACAAAAATAGCTGTTGCACCAACTCTTAATTTCGCGTCTGACATGTTTCTCTTTCCTCTTTCACAGTCGTGAATAAGTGTGTCACGGTCGTGACTGTTCTTCTAAGCCATGACTTGAGTGGTGACTTCGGTTGTGAAGCATTCTGGAAGGATTTGAAATGATTGATCACGAGCGTGACATTATTATTTCATGGGCGTGAACATCTTTCCTAACCATAGTCCAAGTAGTGACTCTGGCCGTGAAGCTCTCTTGAGGAATTTGACATATTTTCTCATGGGCGTGACTAATATGATCATTCACGGTTGATATCATTCTTCATGGCCATAAACTTTAAATGTTGGATAGTTAGCGCTAACCTTTATCACGGGCGTGAACATGCTATTTGTTCATTTTTTGTCTTTTTAAGATTAATCTTCCATTCTCTATTCTTGGTATCATGTTTCATACCCTGTTCAATAAACTTAGAAAATAAGTATGTTAAATACATTATTGTTATTTTATTTGTTAGCATTAAATTGACGGAAATACCCCTCAAGGTTCAACAAATTAAATTGCTATGAAATTACGTTATGATAGGATAACATGAACGCTAAATGAGAATCTATGTATGAATCATATGTTATGATTTATTCACCTAGTATACACGTTTGTGGTCATGATAAACATGAATTGGCATGATGTATGGGTAAATTGTTCAAAAATGTTACTAAGCTTGGGTGAGTATACAAAAGTTATAATTATGAACATGAGTATTTATGAAATGATGAATTAATTTGAGTTACATTGTGACACTCTATTACCAATCATTCTATACATACGTTACGTGGATTAATACAATTATAGCCGATGTGTGCAAAAATAATTCTTAATTTAGTTTAATGATCATTCTATTATTAACACTTAATTAATTCTTTTTATTTTTCTAAAAATTTTGGCAACAAAATAGCTATAAACTAATTACTCCACCTGCAATGCAAACAATTATTAGCCCAGTTTTAGGCACAACAATACACATATAATATAATATATTCTCCATTCAATCACAACTCAATATTTTATTCTTTACACATTTAATAATTCACAAATATTTTTTTATCATAATATGTACAATATTTCATTTCTACAACTTCATATATATATATGTGTGTGTGTGTGTGTGTGTGTGTGTGTGTGTGTGTGTCATTATTGATACTAACCTACTATTATTTATCTTTGATTTGTCAGCTTCCAAAAATTGTATGCTTGCTCATGTCTTTCCCGCTACTATCTGTACGGAGTTAAATAACTACGTGTTGAGTATTAATATGTCCAGTGGTAATTACTAATTTAAAAATTTTCATCGACTTATACATTCATATATTCATACATGCAATAATATTTTTAATACATTATTCAAATTTTCTTTTTAATATATTTATTATACTTTTATTAATGTTTTATTATTCTCTGCCCTTAATTCACTAATTAATATTTTCATTAAATTTTACCAATTTTTCTGAGTTAAGTTTTTTTTTTTTTTGAACTTCTAATTTATTTCAATTTAATTCTTTTTCACTTTACTTCTTTAATCAACTCTTCTTTTCTTTCTTCTTTTCAATCTTTCATTTAGTTAGCTATAAATTTCACTTTAATTCTTAAATTTTATTTATTTACAATTATGTCACTACTTTACATTATTTTACACTTTTGCCCATAACTATTTTATTTTTCATTCATTTTCCTTTTAACTACATAATTTAATATTTTTATCCCACTTACTTTTCAATTTTCAATTTTACTAATTTTCTCACTTTTATCATTATTATTAGTATACCACTTTTATCATCTTTATCATATTTATCACTTATCTCATTTTTATCGTAATTTTCACTTATATCATTTTTACCATATTTATCACTTATATTATTATTATTATTATTATTATTATTATTATTATTATTATTATTATTATTATTATTATTATTATTATTATTATTATTATTATTATTATTATTATTATTATTATCACTTTATTTATTTTCCTCATATTTTTCACATTTATTTACATTTATTCATTTTTATCATGTTTCTCACTTATTTTTCACTTCTACCATTTTTACTACTTTTATTCACATTTGCCCCTAATTTCAATCCAATAGAAAATTTTCGGACTAGATACATGAGACGTGGACCCCAAAAGTTTACTACATTCAAGAGTAATCCCGAATGACTATCCAAGCACTACACTGTACATTGATTACTGATTCACTATCACTGAAGTAGACCATCATTTGTCTATATAAGCGAGTCGTCATGACTTGTACATTGGTATTGGTGCCCTATGGCTAGTCAATTATATCCTAAACTAGATTTAACTATCAGAAAATAACTAAGGGCATTATTTTACTCTTTTAATTCAAATTTCATTCAATTCATAAATTCCATTTTTTTTACATTATTACTCACTTAATATTTTATTCATCCACACTCTCCATTATAATATCTCAATATTTTATTATGAATAATCAATTAAGTTATTAAGAATCACTAAATACACTTTATCCATTATTTTTTATTTCATGCATGATATAATCAATAATTAGAAAAATATTCAATATATAATTTATAAATTCTCAATAAATTTATACATACTCAATATCATATTTTCATGTATTTCATGGCTAAATTTTCATTTAATTAGCAAGAAAAATATTAATTTCTCCTTCTTCATATTTCGGCCTCTATTTAATTTTCATCATTAAAATTTTTCTCGGCCTATATTTAATTTTCATCATTAAAATTTTTCTTTCACCTTCTAAATATTCATTTCACTAATTTATACCTTTATTGTTCCATGTATATCATAATATTATAATCAAATGTATTTATACCTTAACTTACATTTTTCACACAATAAGGTCATATTTTCCAATTTTCAATAAATAATTTTTTTATTGAAATTAACCATTCTAATTTATTTTTATAATTTCTTAATCATGTTTTAAGCATTAGTTATCAATTACATGCAAAACACACAAAATTCATAATTTCCATAAACCTAAATCATGTTTAATCAATGAAAATAGATAGGTTTTAAAATCATTAACCTTATTTTCTTGTTTTGGCCTTTCTAAACTTTATTTTCCTCAATCTTTCCTTTGGAAGCACCTTCATTTTTCTTTGAACTTACCATGGCCGAAAATTACACTCCATAAACCCACCAATATTTTGCTTCCTTAACTCAAACAAACTTAATATTTATCATCTACATACCTTAAAGTACCTATTTAAACTATTAAACTAATTTAAAACTATAAATTTCACTTACCTCAAATTTATATCTTAACTTGTCTTCTTTGATTTCCTTCCACTTTAGCCCTCCAAATGAAAAATAAAGACTTCTACTAGGTACTAGAGATGCTAAAATTATTTTTGGGTGGTTGATTTTGGTGTAAAAATTGAAGAAATTTGAAGAAATTTGAAAGAGAAAGATGGGAGAAATGGTTCAGCCAAGCTAAGTGATTTAGGGAAGAAGGAGTTGCAGAATTCTCTCTAGAGAATTCTGATACTTAAGGGTATTTATAGTGGTTTAATTTGGATGGGCTTTAGTCAAACAAAGCTCAACCCATTTAGACCCAATTATGCATTATAAATTATTTTTATTACTTTCCAGGCTTAATTTCTTTCAAATTTGATTCCATAATTCTCAAATATTTTTATATGTCTACAAAATTTTTTTTAACTCAATCAGAGTCCATTTTCTGTCCAACTCCCTCAAACCAGACTGATAATTCAATTTTCGATGTTATCGTAAAATTTATTTTTTACCGTCAAATAATTCTAGATATTATTTAGACTCTAACCTTGTTTTAAAATAAATTTTTGGATATCGTTTGCTATTTTTTATAGCCCGATCAAAAGTACGGTCAACCAACTATTTAATTAAACTAGGTCCCATTTTTTCTTAGTTTTGACTTCTGATGACTTATTTGACCTCATTTTTACTCCAAATTTTACGTTCGGACTAGTCATAACCTATACTTTCCGATAATCAAATAAAATTTTTTTCACCCATGAGTGTATGCAAATCAATTTCAGAAACTACAGTTTTCAACTAAACTGGTATTTGGGCCATTACATACATGTTTTTGACTTGAGTTGAATCTTGATATGCCATGACATCTACCATAATGAAAAGCATGTTATGAGTAAGAAAAACACATGAATGGGTTTATAATAATAATTATATGATTTGACAATTATGCACTTAAGTCATAGTGTGATGATACAAGTTATGTGAATATAATGATACAATATCATTTGGTATACGATATGGAATATGGATCTTGTAATGAGATATAAGCTTGTTACTCCAACCTAAAACTAGAGATATGATAGATAACACGCCATTGAGGGGTTATACAGTATTGTAGGTTAAGAAAAATTTATGAAAGGATTATAATTTTAGGATGATAAGTCTTAAGCTTATGTGAGAACCTTTAGTACTATAGGTTACGAAAAATTTATGAAAGGACTAAATTTAGGATGAGGAGTCTTAAGCTTGTGTGAGCATCTTTGACCCATGTATGTATACAATGTGACTATATGATTACAGTCAGTCAGAGGATTTTAAGCTTGTATAAGTGATCCTGACTGAAGAAGCTCATTTAAGCATAAATAGATTTAAATATGAGATCTTAAGCTTGTGTGAGTGCTTCTGATCCTTAACCTATATCTAAATAGTCTAGTTTAGAGTATTATGGACAAAATAAAAAAGAATATGATAACTCCATTTACTGATGTTGTTAGGATGATATGATTAATGTGAATTATTTATTGAGCATGACTGGTTACTATTATGATATATTATGAATTATGTATAAGATGATGCATGCCCACATGCTAAGCTAGTGGTGTCATAATTGAATATATCTATGTATGATTATGATTAAGAATGTATGTATATAGTTATTGCATGCTATGATAGATGGGTGTAAAATTATTTATGTGGAGTAGTACACAGAGAATTTACATGTTTAGGCAAAGATCTAGATGGATAGTGAACTAAACATAGCATATAAGGCTTGAACATAAAAAAAAAAAAAACATAGTGTAATATGGTTTATAAGTTATACATAAATGATTATGCACATATATACTACTAAATATGAGTTATTTAGCATGTGAGTATTTCTCACATGTAGGTTTGGAGACGATTAAAGAGCTGTCAAAGAGAAGAGCTCAATTTGAAGAGTCACAGGATAAACATTATTAGGTGGGTGATACACCAAGATATCTTTTGGTTTATAGTCATGTAAACTTTTAAACATGTATTCTATTTGAACACATATTTGTAAACTTGAGGCTAGTTGAAGCCAAAGACATTATAATTAAATGAGATGATGCCTTTTCATATTTCTTACAAGACTTTAAAAAAGTCATAATGGTCATGATGCAACCAAAATAATTTAATAAAAGTTTCATTTTATTCGGATTTTAAAAAGGTGTTATTATAATACTTATTTATACAGTTGGATTTATTTTAATTATATGAGAGAGTGATATATTTAGTGGTACAGAGCTTATGTTTAGGTATTTATAGGCCTAAGTGGGTTATAGGTGTATTATGTGTACATGATGTATCCTATATGACTCTGATAAAGGATATTCTCTATCAAATGTAAGCATCATACGGTATAGAACTAGAGAGTTTATATGAAAGTAGGCTAAGAGTAACAACCTAATCAATTATAAGACCAGTGGAGTTAAGCTAGTTTTAGCAAGTATATTTATATACCTATACAAACACAATGCATTGTGGAACCAATATGGTGGCCTCAAGTATAACTCGGGTGAGACTTAATGATCTTTTCAGAACATAAGTTAGGTTGCTTCGTCCATGCTACAATCTAACAAGTTGCAAAGGTAGAATATGTAAGTTGTAATATTGTGAAGGAAATAATTTGACCACCAATGAGTAATAGATAATAGGAGTTGCATAAGTATTTCAGTAACCTTGGTGTCCATTAGAACAAAAGTAAGGGAGTATAGTTTCTTGGTATCAGAAATATGGTTATGGCACATAAAGGATTATGTTATTAAATTCAAAGTGGATATTTAATCCTTATGGAAGCTTTTAAATATAGTTACTTGATGGATTGGAGCAATAAAATTTATGTTGACAGCAAGAAGTAGAAAACCTAATATGTAAGATAGAAAAGTACAACAATACTGAAGTTAGAGTCAAAGTTGGTAAGCTCGATAAATGTGATACAAAAGATATAAACAATGAAGCATATAAATATCAGAGACACGATGAGAGGTGGAGTGAAATGATTATCTTCGAATTTAGATCCCATATTCACAAGTTAAATGATTGGGATTCAATATCAAAAGGGCTAAAGCAATACAATCTCTATTGCTAGTAAGGAAAACTGATTAGACAACAAATGAGATTAAAAGTAAAGAAATAAAAAGATAATGGTTAATGTGATGGTTGGCATTAAGCTAACCTGAGTATATTAATGGACTTTGGTTCCATCCACAGGTGCATATAAGTATTTGCATTGATACAATACTCTAAAGTAGTTTGATTGTAAGAAAGTTGGTGTACGATATCCTGAATCTAGTATAAGGAAACATAAAGTTAGAACTGACCAAGTGCGCATACACATAAATGTGTGTGTGTGTGTGTGTATATATATATATATATAAGCTTGAGGTGTCACCTAAGATTGAATCGAGTTTCACAACAAAAGTCGATAAACTAGAGTTATTAAAAAGAGGACAGTCACATAATTTTTGGAACTTAATCAATGATACATACCAGGGTAGATGATTTACCTGATTATTCATTGTTATCCTTGTCACAGAAACAAAGAATTTAAGTTTAGAAAGGCAACCAAATATGAAGAAAAATACTAATAGAAAATAAGATGGTCAAAGTGATCTATATGTCTTATCAAGGTACACTAAGTAGAGATATAAATTTTGGCATGGGTTTAATTCCATATGGAGCCATTCCCATTTCTGCATTACAAATGTCTATAACTGAATTTAAGGGACTAATAGTATAGCTTTAAGAGTTGTCAGAAAAGGTGTTATCATAATTCTATTCACACATACTCATATTAGTTAAAAGGTGATAACCATAGATAACAAAAAATTTTGAATCAAATGACCAATAGTGATCATAAAGAGGCGGAGTGCGAAGTTAAGCTTGTGAACCTTTTTAGAACATAATACCAAGGATGAATAAAAGTATTCAAAGATTTATAGATCATCATGTTAAGGAAAGGCTCCAATTAACACGTTTGGATGTTGTTCCAACCTAAGGTACACTTCTAAGAGTGGACTAGTTATCATAGCATAGGACAATAGTCTGGTATGGATAAAAGAAACTTAATCACAGAATCTACAGGACTGGAAGATGGTGCAGTTAATGGTGAAAGACCTTTGTGAAGCTTCATTGTTGTTTTGCAATGGAAACAAAGACAGAAGAACCATAAAGGGGTAGAGCTGATATGGAATAACATATCTATGGAAAGCAATATATTTTTATGTTAGTTAATGATCCCTTAGGTGGATAAATAAGAATTGATAGGGAATTATTATAACACAATCCCAATTTTATCGCATCATGCAAGGGTGTTTCCTAATGAGTTGAAAAACAAAAACATAGTTTTGGGAACTAAGATATTCAATCTAAGATTAGAGGTTGATAACTAATGAAATAAAAATAAAAATATAGTGTTATCATCAATATACAAGGATAATTGTTATAACTATACTAATACAGGTATATAGGGTTTCTTTCCATGAAAGGAATTGAACTTAAACCAAAGGAATTAATGATGATCAATCTAAGACTACAATTGGATTGTAAACTAATAGCATAACAAGGCAAAGGGGATGTATCCACACAATAAACATATCGAGAACCTAACAGGGCTATTCGTCAATTTTGTATAAACTTAAAAAGATTAAAAGAGTACAAAATCGAAAATGGTTAGGTGAAGTTGTAAAATAGAGGAGCATACGAAATTTTAATAAGCTTGTTACAAGTCCAATTTTGAAATGAAGATAGAAAGAGGGAAGTGGAGGGTTACTTTTTAAACCCACCAATAAGGTCGAGAAATAAAATACAGTATAGACATTTAAGAATAAACTTATTATGTCTATTTAACCTTTACTAGTTAAAAAGATTGATAATGAAAAAGTTAATAAGGTGTATGTGAATCAGAGTGGGTTGATTTGTCGAATATCTTTGAACCAAGCAAAGTTCTATAAGCATATCAAAGTCTTGTAGAAGGCAACAACGAACCTCGAATGTTTAAATTATTTATGATTATAATGTTCAACTATGTAAAGGGGCACAAATGAAAAATTATTTGGATTTTTGATGTTTACAACTAATACTTGTATGAGTAAGTTCATAAAGGTAATAAGCATTTGGTACTTAGATGATACATACTTATCAATCAGGTAAATTTTGATTATGAAATCTCTTAAGGGAAGAAAAATTATAACACCCACTAATTTGGATTTACACAATATTTAGAGTCATTATAAAGATAGTTAAAAGATAATTAATTAGAAGAGGGGAGATTAATCAAAATATCAAGAAAATTTAGAGATCTTCAGATTCACATCTATGAATGCTATGTTACGACCACGAACTGCATGACAGAGGTTCACGCCCATGAAGATCTTGTCATGGCCATGAAAGATTGTCAACCACAAGAAGATGAAAAGGTCAAAATTTATCTCTCTCCTCCTTCACCTTTTCTACCAAGAGCCATATCTTCTTCCTCCTCATACATGCCACCCTCATTTTTCTTCCTTCTCCTCTATTTTCTTCCATTCTCAAATTTCAAAACATTAAGAACTAAAGAAAAGTAATGGTAATAACTAGTTTTTTAGGAAAGAAAACGAAAAGGAAATGGCTTAAGCTAAGGGAACAAGTTTTAAAAGAAGTGGAAAAAAAAAGAGTCACTAGAAGACCCATTTCCAAATCTACAAGATTGGATGAGGATCTAGTTATGAAAAGCTTTCTAAGAGGAAAGTGAAGCTTAAGCTAGGAAGAATGATTGATTTTGAAATTTCCAACATTAAAATTAGTATATATGTACATTCAAACCCCAAAATATATTATTTGAGTGTTGTGTGAAGCTTTTATGAATCAAAATGCGTGTATGATGGTTAATAATGTTTGAATATAAAGTGATGGCATTTCTAGATCTATAGTTGTTTTGGTATGCTTATGTCTTAAATGAGTTGATATAAAAATTAGAACATGAAAATGATGTTATAGATTCATTTGTGTGATAGGAGTGACTGATATTAGTCAATCTTAGAGACTTTGTATGTTAAATGCAATATGTTCTGTTTTAAATCGTATTGTGCACATTTGAAAAATCTAAATTCACGCTCGTGAATGGGTATTCATGATTAATTCCTTGTACATGGAAATATTCAATTTGAACATATTCATTCACGCTTTGTTTCATGACTAGCTTCATGACTAGAAAAGCTATGAAGTATGGATTCACACCCGTGAATACTATTTCATGGCCATGAACCATAAGAATATAGATTTTTAGTTTTGGGCATAATCGTTCATATTTAGAGTCACAGTTAGTTTCTCAACCAAAGAGGTCGTGAAGTATGGCTTATGCCTATGAAGGTATTTTTTATGATCGTGAATGAATAATTATATGAATGACTATATGTCAAAAATCCTTCACGGACAAAGTCACAACATGGTTCACAGGTACCAACCCATGAAGATAGTGTTCACGACCGTGAAATACCTTTCACCGTGAACTAGTATGAAGAAAAAATGAATGATGGTTGAGATTCATATTTTGATATGGTTTTAAATATGGTATACTATAATGTTTTTTATATATAGAAACATACTATGAGTATAAAACGTACACAAACTACCAAATATAGAATGATACTTAATTTAATACACAAATATATAAGCATCATAAGCTAGCATGCTTGTGTATATGCATGTGATTATGGTAACTAGAATGACATTAGTATATGTGCACATTAAATCATAAAATTGATGCATGTTATATTACAATGGTGCATATAGAATATGAGGATGAAATATGGATACTTTATGTGAATCCCAAGATGAACAATGTATATAAATATATGTATATTAGCTAATGAAAATATGACATAAGGGAGAGTATGCATGAGATCCTAAGACTTAGTATGAAAAGTTAAATTGCTATAAAATTCTATTATGATAGGATAACATGAAGGGTTGTTTTCCAAAAACTGATGGTTGGAGAAAATATTTCTCAATTTAGGATTAAATAAAACAATATTCCCATTTTAGGGTAGTTAGAGTAAAAAAATTTAACTATTGTTCATTGTTGTCTGCTTTTTTGAAAAGGTGGACAACTCTATTCACAAGTTGAATAGAAGCTAAAAACATAAGTTGTTCGCTTTTTCAATAAGTGAACAACTTTTACATCATTATTTTCTGCTTTAAAATGAAAAATAGTTTTCAAAACACCATAAAATTGAAATTTTTTAATTTTTTACCCTAAGTTGAAAAATATATTTTTCAGCTATTTTTTTTTTTTGGAAAAAAGCCCTAACATAAATGTTGAATGGGAATCTATGAATGAATCATGATTTGATATGATCTATTTACCTAGTGTACATGTATATGATCATGATAAATATGAGTTGGCATGATGTATGGGTAAATTCTTCAAAAACGTTACTAAGCTCGGGTGAGCATACAAAAGTTATAATTATGAATAAGAGTATTTATGAAATGATGAATTAATTTGAGGTACATACTTTTGACTTTAAGTTGAATCTTGATATGCCATGACAACTATCATGATGAAAAGTATGATATGAATAAGAAAGCACATGAATGAGTTTATGATAATGATTTTTATGATTTGACAATTGTGCACTTAAGTCATAATACGATGATACAAGTTATGTGAATATAATGATACGATGTCATTTGGTATATAATATTAAATATAAACCATATATCAAGATATAAGTCAATTATTTTAACCTAGAACTAGAGATAAGATAAATGACATATCATTGAAGAGTTATATGGTACTGTAAGTTAAGGAAATTTTTTTTGAAAGGATTATAACTTTAGGATAAGGAATCTTAAACTTGTATGAGTACCCTTGATCCATATATGTATACAATATGACTATATAATTGCACTCAATCAGAGAGTCTTAAGATTATGTGAGCGTTTTTTACTTGAGAAGCTCATTTCATCACAAACAGAGTTGGACAAGAGGTCTTAAATTTGTGTGACTCTTAATTCTTTATTTATATCCGAATAGTCTGGTTTAGAGTATCATGAGAGAAATAAAAAGAATGTGTTAAGTTCATTTATTGATGTTGTTAAGACAAGTAAATAATATGATTCATATGAATTATTTGTTGAGCATGATTATGATTATTGTTATGAAATTATGTATAAGATGATGTATGCTCACATGTTAAGCTAGTAATGTCGAAATTGAATATATATATATATATATGACATTAGATGGGTGTAAAATTATTTTTATGGAACAATACATGTTTAGGCAACCATCTAGATGGATAGTGAACTAAACTTGATATATAAGGCTTAAGCATAAGGAAACTTAGAGTACTATGATTGATATGTCCTACATACATGATTATGTACATTGCTTAGTATATCAGTATTTCTCACTTGTATATTTGAAGATGATTAAAAAGTTGCTGATAAAAACAAGAGTCTGATTTGAAGAATCACATGACAAATATGATTGGATGGGTGATACACCATAATATCTTTTAATTTAAAGTCATATAAATTTTTAAATATATATTATATTTGAATATGTATTTGTAAACCTTGAGGCTAATTGAAGCCCAAAATATTATATTTAAATGAGATGATGTCTTTTATAATTGCATTCTATTTTTATATTTCTTACAAGATTTTAAAAATAGTCACCATAACCATGATACAACTAAAATGATTTAAAATAAGATTCATTTTATTCATATTTTAAAAATCTGGTATCGTAATATTTGCTTATATCATTAGATGTATTCTAATTATATTATAGAATTTTACATTTTTACTTTAATTTACATCATTTAATGTAAGACATATTTAATATATTTTTTCTCAATAAATATGAATTATTATTTTTTTAATTTTTCAATAACACCCTAATTATATAAGAGTTTATTATACTTTACAAATTAGCGATGAGTTTTCATCATTTAACAATAAAAATTTCCTTCACTAAAAGCTTACTTTTCATTCAAGACTACTCATGAAGTGAAAATGCAAGTTTGTATATTTAAAAAATAAAAATTTTTTGTTTAAGATATATTTGCTAAGTTTTGCAAAGTTCAGAATTTTATTTGTGAAAAATTCATTATACACAGTATAAGTAGTCCACGTAAGATGACACGTCATTTGCTTATATGTGTCACGTCATTTCCACGTCAGATCCATGTAGGTCCGAAAATAGATTCCGATCAACCGAGACTAGATTTATATTAAAAATGAAAGTTCATATAATTAAAATAAAAATATTTTTATTTTGGATTTAATAGTAAAATTAAGCAAAGTTTGAAATTTTCTATGATATTTTACTTTCTTATTTATGCTTATGTAAATTGTAACTTATTTATATTTATAATCAAGAATTATAAATAAAAACTCTTATAAGGCTTGAGAAATAGACATGTGAAAAGAAATATCACAAGAGAAAGATAAATAAAAGTTCTTTTTGTGTGTGTGTGAAATCTAAGAATTTATTAAATTAATTAATCATAATAAGCATAACAAAAGAATTTAATCAGCATAAAAAAAATTTCATTCTCTTATGGTACGTGTGAAATCTAAAAATAGCTTGCTACATTTTGTGATCTTTTACTCAAATTAAAATTTATTAAATTATGAGAAAATAATTATTTACTTTCTGATGTTTGATATATTATACTAGTAATATTGAGATTTAAAAATTATGTGATCGACTCTATTTGTTTTATCATATTCTAATAGTATGTTATTCTGTTAAATTTTCTATTAAAAAAATATTAGAATATTAAATTTCAGAAAATACTATTACAATAAATCAAATTTTAAACGTAAATAGTAATTTTATGTAAATTGTTTTAGATATATTAGTAAGAAATATTTTATTATTTCACTATAATTTAATATTTTTTTAAAAAAATATAGGCATTAATATAATATAATAAAATGGAGAGATTATAATTTTTAAACTTAATGGAATACAATAATCTAAGGGTTAAATTATAATTTTCTCCTAAATTAATTAATTATAATCCAATTCCAAGCTTCCTAACAAAAATTCGGTCACTCGCTATATCAGACGGCTTCAGTGTATAAACTTGTATTTTAGAGGTCAACAGCAGGAGAGAACGGCATGGCAGCTCTGGTTTCAGGTCGACTAACCCTAGCTCTCTTGAGTTTCGCTTTTTTATCACTTCTTTCTGCATCCTACTCTCAAGGGATCCGAATCGTCAATGCTGAGCGTAGAGTAAGCTCTCTTAATCAATCATGTCCATCGCTTCAACCAACGTGCTTCTCACTTTCCCCATTGATTGCCGGATCCTTAAACAATCCGTAATTCGGTTTTTCTTTTCGATGATTTTAAACTCAATTATCATTCGCACCAACTCCACAGTACAGGTTTTGATTTAAGAAATTGGAAAAGGAAAAATGAAAATACAATTAGGGTCTTAATGTTTATGGTAATTCGCTTCATATCACATTTTCTGATATTTAATTTAAGGTTATAGTCTGCTGTTTGGTGTTAATAATGGCGTTTGATTTTCAGATTATATATGTTTTTCTTCATATTTGATTGCCTTTAGATATTGGGTTTGTTAATCAGTTATGGAATTTGTGCCTCTAAATTCCCAGTGCAACTCTTTGATTTGGTTTTTCTTCTTTCAGGGCCTAATACCATAGAGCATTAAATATAAATGTTCCATATCTTGGCAATGACATGGAAGTGAAGTTCTTAAAAAAATTCATTTCCTTGTTAACAAAGTACTTTGCTTTAGTATTGTATCAGTTGATTCATTTGTTAATAGAAGGAAGTCTATTGATTATAAGATTTTGTTGGATGTTACTTAAACTGATATTCTCTCTGGCTTTTGATAATTGATGCAGATTGACTTGAGTTCACATATTGTTAGGGTCTACTTGACTTTAAAGGTATGTATGGTTTTTTAACACTGCAACACATGCATGATCTCGCTAAGACTTTAGAGCCACAACTAGTAATTGTTCTTTTATTAGTTCTATAATTGTTAAGGAAAAAGTATATGATGCCATTTTATCTTGATTCTTTGGAACTTGGCCTAGAAAACCCTATTTTGTTTGTGATGTTAGAGTAGTATATTTTTGGGGCATTTATGTTTGAGTTTTTAATTGAGTGGTCTTTTAGCATAGTGTCAGAGCTTCTTATATCAAAAGGTTAATAGTTAGAATGCTCTCCTTCATGTTATTAATTAAAATTTCAGCTCAATGTAACATGGGCCTATGCTTGTCCATGCTTGCAAGCACATGAGAAGAGATGCTAGGTATTTAATGTAAAAAACTTAAATCTGGAGAGGTGCAAGTTTAAGGTGCTAGCTTCTGAGTCCCAATTGGAAAAAGAATATGGATGGATAGAGTTTTATAAGGCTATGATCCAACTTTTAGTAATAACTTGGGTTAACTATTCTAGACCGCGAGGTTTGACCATTTACAGGCAGTTCAAGACATTTGGGTCAGGGCCGTTACAAATTTTTAGGTTGAGTGATTCTTCATTAACATGTGAAACATGTAATAGGCAATTTTTATGTTTAATTTCATTGTTAATGTCCCAAATCTATATTTAGTCATTGTCCTTTAGCAGAGTTGTACTTTTAATTTATTTCAATTGGTCAAAAGCAATATGTAGTAAGTGATAGTTTCTGGCATGTGTAATATTTACATTTGTAGTACAAAAATGTGCTTATAATTTATTTTATTTATCTCATTTTTGTTTTTTTTTCATGAATACCAATATCTCTCAGGTTGAGAATACTGGGACAATTGCTGCTTCCGAAATCCTCCTTGCTTTACCACCTGCTCAAGTTGATCATTTAGCAGAGCTCAAAGCTAAACAGAAGAAGAAGCGAACTTATGTGCCTCTTGATGTAAAGCCAAAAGATGTACCTGACGCACCAAATGGAACAAAATACTTTTCCCTATTTTTGATCAAACCATTGAATTCTGGTGACACTGCTTCCCTAGAAGTTCTCTATATATTAACACATTCTTTGGAACCTTTTCCAGCTGAGATTAGCCAATCAGAATCACAGTTGGTGTATTACCATGATAGTGCTATAATATTGTCACCATACCATATTAAGCAGCAGACGACATTTATCAAGACACCAAGTACAAAAGTCGAATCATTCACAAGAGTAGAACCCACAAAACGTGCTGGCCCAGAACTAACATATGGACCATATGAAGATCGTCCTCCATATTCATTTTCTCCAATAATTGTTCATTGTGAGAACAATAATCCATTTGCTGTTGTTGAGGAGCTTGTACGTGAAGTGGAAATATCTCACTGGGGAAACCTTCAGATAACAGAGCATTACAAGTTGGTTCATGCTGGGGCTCGACACAAAGGCATGTTCTCAAGGTGGGACTGCTGCTCTTTTCTTATTGTAGTTTTGTAGTTTATATCCTTTTGTAGTCTAGCAATGCATATCCCATTTTTTCCGTAGAGTAAATTTTCTTTTACCTGCTTTGTTAAATTTTTTCTTGAACTGAAATGCACGAGAGAAAATATTACAGCTTATTTTATTAATGACTTAACTCAATAATATGTTTCTTTTATGATAGCGAGTTATTTTTTGTCCTTCTACCCACTTCATTTTTGTCTGCTTCTCATCTTCTTTGCTTCTGTGACCTGAATCCAGCTGTGTAATTTATTAGTGTCTATATATGTCTACATTGAATATTGCTAAACATTTCATTCATTTCTTAATTATTAGCATAGTAATACTTCAATTCTCTGTTACATTTTTCTACTGAATTTTCTCAATTCAACTACTCTTACTCTAACCTTTAAAGGAATTATGTCATGTTTCAGATTGACCATGTCAAATTTGTGAAATTATATGAGGAAAATTATTGATCTTAACTTTATTGGGCATGAACATTTTTTATCTCATTCATTAAGGTAGTTTGACAGTTTTAAGTATATATGAGGCATACATCTCTTTGTTTGCATATGAATTTAAGTTTTTATTTCAAACTTTGGAATTAATGTTAGCATACATATTGATAGGTTTAATAAACTTAGATATATAGATAAAGTTTGTGCATTTGCATTTTTCCCATGTATGTGTTTCTATTGTTTTTATCAGTTCGTTAATTGTTCAACTTCTGTTGGCAGGGTTGATTATCAATCTAAGCCATCTTTTAGTGGTACATCTTCATTCAAACACCTACTAGCAAGATTGCCTCCTAGGGTTCATTCTGTCTATTATCGAGATGAAATAGGGAACATTTCATCATCTCATTTGCGTACAGATTATCAGAAGGTATTGAGATTTTTCTTACCCTCTCTCTCCCTTTTTGCTTCCACCTGTGCATGTTTGAAATAAAGTTTTTCTTGCATTTTTTAATTGTCTATTTATATCTTGACAAACCGTATCATATTTGTAAAGAGCACTATGAATTAGTGCGAATTGGGAATATATGATTTTCACTGTTTATTAGATGCAGTTTTGATCTTCAAATATGTTTACTCACATTGTTCTAAACAGTCAGAACTTGAAATAGAACCACGTTATCCATTATTTGGGGGTTGGAAGGCTACTTTTGTCATTGGGTATGGACTACCATTGCAAGATTTCCTTTTTGAGGCTCCTGATGGAAAGCGTTACCTCAACTTCAGCTTTGGATGTCCTCTTGCTGAGACTGTGGTGGACAAGTTGACAATCAAAGTGGGTTTATTCCTACCCTTTGCATTTTTATTGCTGTTATCCATGGCTATGGTTCCTTGCACTGGACATTTTCTCCAGATGGCTTGTTTGTAGACTTTCTGACAAAGTAACTGTTTTATTTCAGGTTGTATTGCCAGAGGGATCCAAAGACCCCTCTGCTGTGGTTCCTTTTCCGGTGGAGCAACACATGGAGGTAATTAGTCTTTGTAGCGCAATTTATTTACTTGTGGAACTATCTGTTTATTTGTTGCATCTCTGTTAAATTTCAAATGTAGCCCTATTAGTTTTGTGAGTGCACAGGTTTTCCTTTTTTTTTCCTTTTGTTTTTTAACATATTTTACATAGTTCTTTTCTTTATAAACAATAACAATAAACCACTATATTTGGAGAATCTAAACCTCAAAAATAATGTAACTTTACTTTCACAAATATTAAGTATGTTTTCAGGGGAGCATGTGAGGTAAAGCCTAGAGTACATTTTATGCATCTGCAGACTATGCTTTTGTATGTTTGTGAATTGAGTTGTACTTGAAATTTATTAAATATGCAGACCAAATCTTCCTATCTTGATGTTGTTGGGAGATCTGTACTGGTTCTGAAAAAGAAAAACATAGTTCCTGAGCACAACTCTCCTTTCCAGGTAATTTGCAGTCCTGTATACATGTGTTGTATTTGCTAATGGCATATCTGTTTATTTTATCACTTTTTCTAGTTCTTTTACATATATGATACATTTTCTTGATTTTTGAGATTTCCAATTGGGCATTATTGCATTAATGATAGCAATAATTGTTAAGAGTTACGCCACATGCTATTAGCACCAACTCACCAGTTTCAACATGAGCCATTAGAGCAGAAAACACTGGAAAACTTAACCAGCACCAACTAGAAAAAATGTTTATTGGTTTTGATTTTTGATTTTTTTAATTTTCATTTTTGGGTTTTGTTTTAATTAACTGTGTTTTTAGTCAACAGGTATATATATATATATATATATATATATATATATATATATATATATATATATATATCCCCAAAGATTTTCTTATTAGATTTTCCTCCCAGAACTTGTATGATACTTTTAACTCGAT
The DNA here is from genome assembly GCA_023653625.1 of Triadica sebifera. Classification (NCBI taxonomy): domain Eukaryota; kingdom Viridiplantae; phylum Streptophyta; class Magnoliopsida; order Malpighiales; family Euphorbiaceae; genus Triadica; species Triadica sebifera. The sequence goes on along the minus strand of CM042898.1, from coordinate 7,117,094 downwards.
ATAAATTTTATTTTACTCCCCAAAAATTTTATTTAGATAATATTTTAATACAACATATATAATTTCTTGTACTCATAATCGTTTACCCTTCTAACCTTATATTCATTTGAAACTATGAATGGAGTATCGTTTGTGGTTTGTTGTATGTTTATTTTGTATTTCTATTTCATATTTTTATTTTGAAGGATGCTTTATATATAATTTTGACAATTGAATCCTCAAACTTCTCTGACACTTGCAATTGAACCCTTCCATCCAAATATCCATAAAAGAGAAATAGAATGAACTTTCTAAGTCATTTCCCATTGGGCCCATGGATCTAAGAGATTGAAGATAGATGAATAAATGTGGGATTTTCACAAGTAAACAGAGTAAAATGAACTTCTGCACTTTCTAAGTCACATTCTATCAAACATGATATTGTCTTTAAACTATTCATCGAAGAGAGAGATGTCTTTCAGTGCAATCAAATGTTGACAGACAGTAGTATTTAATAGCACATCGTCAAGTGCATTGCTTACTAGACTTCAATCAAACATAAATGCTCCAATCAGCAAAAGGCAAGGAGAAGCAAAGCTTTTGAAGTGATATAAATTAAGGAGTCAAAAGCATGCAAACCCAATAGCAAAAATTCTGTACACAACTCATAAGATAATAGAATCCCAGATCACAACCCAAAACAAATGTGAAACAATAAACAAAAGCCAAAGAAACCCAGATGCAAAAACCACTCAAATTCAACAACGAAAAGCAATCATACAGTGCACATTCAATCAAAAGCAGCTAAGCTCATATCAAAAGAGGGACAAAAAAAAATCAAGCACTGTAGGATTAATGGTATCCAGAGAAACAAGAAGCATGCATAAATGAGGAGGAGGATCTGGAACTGGGGTGGAAGACAAGAAATGAGAATGAAACGAGGAAAGAGGATGCAGCAAGCGTTGATTTTGATCCTGATATTGATTGGAATGGTTGAGAAGGCTTCTTAGCTCTACCAATCATGAATCTTTGCTTCAAATATAAAGACGACAAATGTCTATCTATTTCACAAAAGTAAGATGAGATAGATAGAGAAGATTTTGTTTCCTATTGAAGTTGTTGCTACCACAGATCAATTCTCATAATATGGTAATAGATCAAATTAGGTGGCTTTCTCTGTTACTTTTGATTTTGATTTTTTTAAGTTTGGTACAAAAGGTTAACATATAATATTCCGTAGGGCCCAACAATGGGAAAAAATCATCATTTTGTTTCTTTTGGATGGATATTTGGATTGAAGGGCTCAATTGCTAGTGTTAGAGAAGTTTGGAGATCCAATTATTAAAATCTTTTGTGTAATTACCCCATATTTTTTTATTGATAATTCATAATTTTGACTCTTGTTTCTTTTGGATGGATATTGGGATAGAAGGGCTCGTTGACTAGTGCTAGGTGAAATTGGGTTTGTTTTGGGTAATAAATCCATATTTTTTATTGATAATTCATAATTTTGAAATTTTCATTTGTCTTGTATTCATAATTAAAGCCTTCTAGGTGCGAACAATTACTTGTGTTAACAGTTTTCATTTGTGTTCTACTTCAAGGTGTTTGGTTTATTATATTTCTATTTTTTTTTGTATTTTTAATGAGTAATTGTTTGTAGTTGCTTTTTGTTGTGTATTTTAAATTGATGACTTACTGGTTTTTGGTTAAAAACCCAGTCGTTAAGAACAAATTCAATGGACTGGTTAGCCATTTATAACAGTTTCAAGATTCAATATTTATGGATCAGTTAGTAAAAAACCTTCATGTATCAATTAACCAGTCTATGATCACCCCTGTGAGCCATTATAACAGCTCATGTGCAGGTTGAAATTTGGACGAGGGGTTTTTAGCTTCATATAAAAATGCTAATGGTAATTTCATATGTAATTTATAGTAATCTGCATGTATCTCCAATTGTATGACTAGTTCATTTATTATTATAGAGCCAAGTGCCATTTCTATGATTTTTGGCCATTGTGTTTCTTTGGTGACTCTAAATTTTAGGGATGGTTATGCTTCGGTTAACTTCACTTAAAAATTATCAATGTGCCTTAGATGTCAAAGATTCTTTTGATATGTTCTGCAGCTGTTTTTCTTTCTTTCCATTTCAATGTATTCATATGTTATGAATTTTGCAGGTGTATTACAGTTTCAACCAAATCTTCATGCTAGCAGAGCCGATGATGTTGGTATCTGCATTTTTTTTCTTTTTCATGGCTTGTGTAGCTTATTTACACATTGACCCGTCCCTACACAAGTGATAAACACCCCAATACTTAATCAACCTATGACTTTGTGATTTAGAAGCCATGAGATTTGGTTTAGAAGTTGTTCACACTGATATGGTCTTTCTGTCTTCATGGAGCTTGGAATGGCGTCAGTCTAACTCTGATAGCATGAGAGAGAGAGAGAGAGGGATGCAGTTCAAGATGTAGGATAGATCATGGACCGTGTATGCCTAGTTGAAAATTTTTTAGATCTTTTTTAAGTTACACAATAGCTTGCAATTGGAAATTTTGTTTTTCTATTGGCAAAGTTGAATCAAACTTTTCTGTCAGGTTTTCTTCCTTGTGTAGTACCTTTCTACTCGTTCAATGCCCTTATATCCAGAGAGTTTTTTGTATAGCGCCAACTCAAGCGATACTTTCTTTTTTTTTCGACTTCTCTTTTAATAATTTATTTTTTAAATGATACGTCTGTAATTTTTTTCATATACCTCTTACAACATTAAAAATAAGGTTTCATACTAACTCTAACTAATAATTAGATATGAATTCATAATCAATAACGTGATTTATGGGAGCTTACCTTTTTTTTTTGAAAATCAGCAACTTTCATTGGAAAAAAAAAAAAAAGATACACGAAGAAAACAAGCAAGCTAATGCTGACAGAACCATTTAAATCCTCGCTACTAGGCGTACCTCATGCACCCAGTCCTAAGAACTATCGGCAATAGCATCAGTAAAAGAAAACTTATCCTTAAACAAAACGTCAATGAGGAGCGATTCAAATAAAACGATGTGCACTAGACATAGCCTCCCTTGCTAACGTCTGAGCAATCACATTAACAAACCAAGACACTCACTGGATGGTAGAATTATGTATCTTTTGTAATAAATTTTTGCAATCCGCAATAATCACACCCAATTCCGGATTAAAATCATCTACCTCAGCCATGGCTTTTGCAACAACTTGGCTATCAACTTCAAAGATAACATCCTCGTATCATAACCTTCACGCTGAATCCACTCCAAACTTTTCACGAAAAGCAAACGCTTCTGCGACAGATGGGTCAAGATAAAAACTTGAAAACCCGAAAAACCCTTAATAAAATTCCCATAATTATCTCTAAGTACATCCCCAAAACCGCTGCACTGTTCTTCATGAAACATGGCAACATCAAGATTACATCATCCTGTTGGGTGGGGGAGACCAATAACTTCTCTTGTGAGCCAAAGACTGGCTGCTGAACATTAGGTTGCACAGATACAACTTTATTAAATAAAAGTTGAGCATGATTCCAATCTGTCAAGAAGGCTAAACCCACACGCACCACATCCTTATAAGAGTATGATTTTTGGTTCCAAAGAAAATAATTACAGTGCTGCCATAAGCTGCAAGCCAAAAAAAAAAAAAAAACAAACAAACAAACCTTGCCATAGAATCACCATCCATATGCTGCAGAGATGAAAAAAAAAGCTGTGAAAAGGAGAACATTGAAATTGAAATTACACTGCTTCCAAGAAGCAACAGTTCCGATAGGACAAAAAAAGCAATACATGTTCAGTATTCTCATAGCTCCCACAAAGAGAACAAGAAGGAACCACCTGGACACCGCTATCATTAAGAGCAGATTTAGTGGGAAGAATATTACGTGCTGCTCTCCATGCAAAAATTAGAACCTTAGGTGGAGCTCTAGCCTTCCAAAGTTTAGACTATGGCCCAACGGAGTCAAATTTTGTATAAATGAATGCCGCCAAACTATACCCAGATTTGAGGGTGTAACTGCCTGAAGTAGTATAATGTCAAATTCTTGTATCTACTGCCCCTGAAAGCCTAGGAGGAATTTGAATAATACGGTTCACATCCACCGGCGCAAGAATGAAATTCATCATCAACTCAATATCCCATTCCTTTTTCTCTTGATTAATAATTTCACTTACGTATAGATCTTCCAAACCTTTAATAGTCGGAGTCTCCACAAAGAAATTATTCCCATCATTAATCCAAGGATCATCTCAAACTCGAACATTTGACCCATCACCAACCCTCCACCTAACACCTAACCATAGCAATTCTTTGGCTCGAACAATACTCCTCCATGTGAAGCTGGAATTACAACCCTGAATATTTGCATCAAGAAACTCACAATTGGAAAAATATTTTATTTTGAAAATCTTTTAAGGAAGAATTTCTGGATTGGCAAAAAACCTACAGCCTTGCTTAGCCAACATTGCTATGTTAAAGCAGTGTAAATTCTTGAAACTCAAACCTCCATTGGTTTTAGTAGCACATATACGATCCCAAGACATCCGACGGATGCTATTTCTTCCATCTTCCTTCAAACCTCACCAATAAGAATTCATAACCCTTTGCATCTTCTCAAAGGTAAAAACAGGAATCATAAAAACATTCATGCAAAAATTAGGCAAAGCTTGAGCAACATTCCTGAGTAAAATCAACGTTGCTACATGCAAAATCAACGTTATATTCCATTCTCCAATGATATTACTGAAATTTCTGTATATCTACTATTAATGTGTTTTGTTCTTAAATGAAAAGTTTGATTCTTTGAAAGACGCAAGACAGTTTGACTATCATGTGAAAAACCCACAAATATATCAGGTTAATATTACGAATAAAAATATAAGAATTTTACTATAAAAGAAATAGAAAATTACAAATTTCTTTCTAAACAAATAGTTCATTTTGATAATAAACAGTAATAGGTACGTCTTTTATAGTTAACAGTATCATGTGGAAGTGCTTTGTAATAGTGACAATCATGTGAGATCTGCAGGCTTAAAGAAGCCGAAAATCATTACAAGAGAGAAGCATGCTCTCTGTCTCTCTTATTCAATCTTTTTGTAATCATATGCATTCAAACATTCTTATCTATATCTTTTTCTATATTTCAATTAATGCGTTGCTGTATGTATATCAATTTAACTCGTGAAGTTTACAAAATAAAAGCAAGGAATTGGAAAAACTTTCATAGTAATTCAATAAAAAAAATGATAAATTCAATTATAGATATAAGATTTGAAAGTTCGTTAATTAAAATAAACAGAGGCATGTGTTATTTAAAATATGAAAAAAATAAAAAATAAAAAGTAATATAATGAAAATAGCTAATATTTCTCTTATCATGTTGTTATTATAGAGGAGAATAATTAGAATTTTTTTTTCTGAACTCACATGTTAAAATTGAACTATTGACAGTTGAGAATGAAATTAATTGATCATTTGCATAGGAATTAGTTAATTGTTATCCCAAAAATAAACAGTTCAATAAATAATCGTCGGAGATACAGCTAAATACCAACAAAGCTATTAACATTAATTTTAGCGTTTTAATTTTTTTTTTTTTTTGAAAAAAAAAGGGAGAGGCCATTAACATTTAGCAAAGAGAAATAGTCGGGGTTTCAAAAAAAATCAAGGGTAATAAGGTAATCTAATGTCTCAAAAGTTTGCCACCAAAAATGTAGTAAAATAAAAAAAATAATAATTAAAGAAAAAAAATAAAAAACATAATGTCCTTAAAAAAGGACAGAAAGTGAGAAACAGAAACATAACAGGACATAAGAAAAGGAAGAATTCTCTGAAATTTCCATTAGTTACTACGAATTCGAATCTCCCTGATTCCCCTTAAACAAGGGAATCAGGGTATCAACCTTAATATCACCATAGTTGCATATACATGTATAATCCCAGAAAACTGAATTCAAAGATGGGCCATGCATGATAAATTTTAATATTTAGCCATCTTTATCTTGGCTGAGGAATTAGGAAAACAGAATGATGAAGCAATATTGATGAGCAGTTTTTCATTTCAAGAATTCAGAGGAAAGGTGATTGGATGAACGAGTAGAGCACCAAAATATTGGCAGAATGGAAGGGTGGCTTTATGCTATTAAGCCTAATAGGTTGGGCTTGCAATTTTCACGTAAGAGGTACTTTATTCTTGAAGAAAATTACCTCAAATGCTACAAAACCACACCCACTTCACAAAATAAGGTATTTTTTTCCTTTTCTTCCTTTTCCATTTTGTTGCATTCTTGTTCTGCATTTTTGTTCGTGTTGAATTATGGCCTTGTTTTATTTGTTTTTTATCATCTTACAATGTAGAAGGAGAATGCATATAATGTGTTTGTTTTTTGTCGTCTTTCATGTTTGCTTTCATATTTTAATTACATTTTCCTCCGTTTTCTCTTTTGGGTCATTTTCTTTCTTCTCCTTTTTCTCACTTTCCAAGTGGAATTCTTTTTGTGTTTTGAGGTTAAGTGGGGATTTGGAATTGTTTTGGAGTTTTATAGCATCAATATGTGATTTATTTTAATTAAATTGAATTATCTCTTTGTTGTATAAATGTGTTATCTTTTGTTGCATCGTCTATTCTTCTGTTTGAGGTATAGCTTGAATTATTTCATGGAGAATGTCCATTCTATATTGACTCTTAGATATGTTCTGATATTTTTCAGAAAAGGGAAAAAAAATCAAGGGTTCCTTGGTTAATTAGGAACAATCATTATCTTTACTCTCTAATTCTTTAAGAATAATTGGAAATTGTAATGAATTTCAATTTCATGTTGTTGAAACCTGTGGATTGTACGTTGCTTGTGCTGAAATGTGATTTCCATTTCATTGACTTCAACCTGAATTAAGAAATAATACTTTCATGTTACCAGTAGTTTATTCATATGCAAAAGTAAAACCTTAAATTAGCTTTGTCTTAGGAAGATGTTATTATTTGATGAGTAACTATATGTTTCACCATTGAAATTAGGGCAACTGTATGTTTTCATGCACATTGTTAGCTGTATTTTACTGACATTAATAGGAAAATTTCAACTGTAGCATTGTATTGTTTTCAGGAGCCAGTTACATGTGTAAAAATAGATTATGGAATTCGCATCATAGATAATGGAAGAGAGAGCATCAATAGAAAAGTATGTTCTCTGACTCTCATGCTTTCCTTTTCTAAATCATGATGGATGAAATCTTTTTGGCCCTGCAGAAGATGAGCTTTTTTCTTTTGCATTTAATTGTTTGCAATTTGCAGGTCTTCTTCATTTTCACGCTTTACAACACTTTGAATCACAATGATCAACTTAAGGTATGGTGCACTCATGATCATCTACAGTCATTTTATTTGTGTGTTCCAATTGGAAAATAAGGTTGAAAATCCCATTGTTACAGCTAGGAGCAAGGAGTTCAGAAGAAGCAGCGAGCTGGATTCATTATTTGCAAAACGCTGCATCAAAGGTACCTAACAGTTCAGCTGTAAGCTACAAACAAAGTCATTTTTCTTGCAATGCTTGATGCTTTTTTATGTTCTAGGAATGTCCAAATCCAGCCCAGGACTTTGTGGCTATTTCTAAAAGAAAAGGGCCACCATTAAGGTATGTCAGTTTCTGCCATTCACACAATTTTGTGAAACCATGTTCTGATTTATGTTCTATATGTTGGTTGTTTCTAGATTTTTATTTTAATCTTGCTCAAAACTTTTCCTAATATTGAGTCAATATTCTACTGTCCTGTACATAGGTCTCATATGCTCCGACATTCACCTTGCATGCATTTCTTGTTTTTCCTATGCTCATAGATGTTCCTTCTTATAAAGTTTACATTTATAGTAATTTTACAAAATAAAAGCAAGGAATTGGAATTCCACCATGAGTAACTATAAGCACAGAGTTTTTCAATTGCTCATACTTGATCATTTTACAGAGTATAGCTCTATAGTAATTTGACAAAATTAATTCAGGGAATTAGAATTCCCCCTTAAGTAAGCATTGAATCTTTCATTTGCTTCTGCTACTCAAGTTCAAGTCAAATTCCTAATCAGGTCGATATATTTTCCTTTGTGTTTTTAACATGTTTCAAAGAAAAAGGAACACATTTGGACATGCTAATTTGCTAGGTGTAAAATGCTTAGTCTTTTCTTATTAATATTACTATTCTTCCTACAAGTTTTTTCCATTTCATTTATGGAATGTTGTTTCAGCAGATTTAATGTTTCAAAGAAGGTTGAACATAAAAGACCAATAGATTATTACTCAACTATGCACAATGAAGCAATAACATCTGATGTTGTTGCACCCTCTACGTGGAAAATTTTTGGATGTCAGAATGGTATGAGATGACTTGTTTGTCTTATTTTTGTTGGTAGAGTGAATATATGCTTTAAAACTTTGATACTTTGCAGGACTACGTCTTTTTAAAGAAGCAAAAGACTGGGATTCTCGTGGAGGGGTTAGTAGCATTTTCTTTTCAATTTTTGATGTTTGTTTTTTTCATTGTCTTAACATTTCCTTAACTTTTTCAGCACTGGGATGATCATCCTGCAATAATGGCGGTTGGTGTGGTTGAAGGGACTTCAGAGGCCATTTTTCAGGCTATCATGTCTCTTGGTCCTCTAAGATCAGAGTAAGATTCTTTTCCTGCATTGAATTATAATATACAAGTTACAGATTGGAGAAGTGTGGAAAAAGGGGAAAGACAAATGCATAAGTCACATTATTAATGAATTCAATGTTATTAAATTTATTACCTGAGCTTTTATCAATGTTACTATATGAGCTTTAAATTTTTGCTCGTGTTCATTACTTAACAAATGAGCTTTCTACAAGCCAAGGGCTGAGTAACTTCAATTCAGCTGGCTCAGCAATAACCCTGACTACAATGATTATTTCAGATTACAGATTATTTTCATTCCAGAAATTGAATTTTCAAGTGTCTTGTAGGTGGGACTTCTGCTTTTACCGAGGTAGCCTGGTTGAGCATCTTGATGGTCATACAGATATCATTCACATGCAGTTGTATAGTAATTGGTTACCCAGGTCAGACTAAGTGCCTGTTTTGAAAGAAGATTCACTTCTACTACATGCTGTCTATAACTCGTAATCTTTCACAGGTGGATGAAACAAAGAGATATGTTGTTGAGACGGTATTGGAGAAGAGAGAATGATGGCACATATGGTAGTATTATTGTGGGAAATGTAATATTATTGAATGAAAATTTGCAGCCGCTTTCTCAGTCCTAATCTGCATTTTCTGATTGTTTCTCAGTAATCCTATTCCATTCAGTGATTCATAAGAAGTGTCCGCCGCAGAAAGGCTACGTTCGAGCATGCCTTAAAAGTAACGTATGCTTTGCACTAGGAAATTTGAAGTATTCATTTGATTCTTCTTACCAAGGATTGGTAGTGCTTAGTTGGGTTATGAGGATAATTGATTTTTCATTTATATATATCCCATAAGCATGTCACCTTTTACAAACGTGCAGTACAAAAATTGCAGGTGGAGGATTTGTCATAAGTCCTATAACTCAAGAAAGGCGATCACTTGTAAAGCACATGCTTGCTATTGATTGGAAGTCTTTGAAATTGTATGTGAGCCCATCAACTCAAAGATCCATAACTATTCGTATGCTCGAAAGAGTTGCAGGTATCACTGTCCTGATCAAGAGTTGGCGGTTATGGTATCTATACCTTAACGCATTTTAACATATTTCTGATGCTCTTCATGAAATGCTTATTTATTGTTGTTGTTTCACTTTGCAGCAATAAGAGAGTTGTTCCAAGCCAAGGCAGGAAATTATTCTGACTTCTTATCAGGAGAATTTCCAAGTAAAATCATGATGCCCCATATTCCAGAATTAGATATCAAAATGGATGATGAAGGCCTGAGAAATGTTGAGGACAACTTTGGTTTTAAGGAAGATGAAACAGAAAAACCCAAAAAGAGTTTCAATAGCTTAACCAATGCTTCTGATGAGTTCTTTGATGTTGCTAATGTCAATGAAATGATGGATTTTGACCCTTTGGAGAACGAATGGTCTTCTGAAATGAGCGCAGGAATGTACACACCGGTATACTCACTAATCCGGATACTGAACTCTTGCTTTCAAAAATTTATCTGAACCCCACCGATTAAACCAGATTGCATCTAACAAATGTACTCATTAGAATTATTGGTAACAAAACATGGAACTTGGTATAACTATGAGAGGAAAAATAATTAAACTATATGAGGTTTAACCTTTTGATCCTCCATTTTTCTTCGATCTATAATCAGCAATACTATAGTGGACCAAAAAATACACAACTTTGGTCCAACACTCATTGTTTCAGTCTATGCATAATATTCAAAGAGCAGCGTGTTTAACTTTGAAATAGAGAGATCAAAATCTATTTTAGACTAATTTTTCTAGGATAGGAATTTGGTAGAAATATTACTTCATTACTATGTAGAACTTCACTAAGTGATATTAATTCAATGAGACTCTTTGTAGTCGACAACACTGGCGTGCATTCTTGTTTTGTGTAAAGTTTGAAAGATGGTCAACATGTAAAATTTATTGTTTCTAACCGTCTTGCTATTGAGTCTTGCAGAGTATGCTTCCAGCCAGATTATCATCTGCTGCTGGATTAGTGAGGAAGTTGCATGACCTTGCAGGTTAGTTTCATGATGGTCTCCTTAATTCTTTTTTTAAGATAATTGATTGATTTAGGATCATTAATTAGTTATGTTCTGAAAATTTTCTGCAGTTCATAAGAAGGGCTATGTGGACTTGCAAGAGTTGACTAAAGAAAATAACATATTATGCTCCTACGGAGCTACTCTTCAAGCAGACCCAAGTTGTACTTCACCTTGCAGTTGGTCTTCTGCCGATCCTTCTTCATTTTTGATTCGTGGAGAAAATTATTTGAAAGATAATCAAAAGGTAATTATTCGATTCTTGATATTGCAAATAGAAATAGGAAGATGGAAACATCTAATAATAAGCTTTAACTGGTAAGGTATTTTTTCTAAAGGATGCAACTAAAAGGTTGGAAATTTTGTCTATGTACTAAGCTGAAGGTTCTGCTAGTATCCTTTCAACAATATTGGTTTAGAGGCAATGAAGATTTCAAGAGTGCAACGTTATTTTTTTTATCGAATTTTTTTACATAAAAATGATTTTCTTTTTATTACAGATTAAAGCAAAAGGTACTTTGATGCAAATGGTTGGGGCAGATTGGTTGAAATCCAACAAGCGCGAAGATGATCTTGGCAGCCATCCTGATAGTATTGTTCAGGTTAATCTGATATATAATTTTTATACTTATTTCCTAATGTTGAGGATAAATAAATGGCATGCATAATCTTATAGAATTTAGAAGAAAGCACAGTTGATGACTGTAATGAAATGAAACTAAGATTATATTAGCAGAATTATGCAGCACAAGGTCGACAAGAATTCTTCTTTATCGTTAGTATACAGGCAAGTTTCAAATACTGTTTCAATATTGAAATTATTAATCATCTTCAAGAAACATATTTATTTATTCTACCTGATAATGAATTAGGTTCCAGGTTCGACCACATACACACTTGCATTATATTACATGCTAAAGACTCCATTGGCAGAAACACCACTACTACATAACTTTGTTGATGGCGACAACACCTTCAGGAATTCAAGATTTAAGCTCATACCCTACATATCCAAGGTTAGTAACAACTCAACTTTGAAAATTGAAGTGTTAGTTGTATATGGTTTTTCAGATTTTAGCATTATATCTTGTGTAATGTGTGTTGTTAGGGATCCTGGATTGTGAAGCAGAGTGTTGGTAAGAAAGCATGCTTAGTTGGTCAAGCACTAGAAGTAAATTATTTTCGTGGGAAAAACTACCTGGAGGTATAACTTTTGGAAAACACAAGTTTCAATTTCTGATCATATTAATTATGAATTAATATAAGGTGTTAACTTTTTACAAATTTTCAGCTTGGAATTGATGTTGGGTCGTCCACAGTGGCAAGAGGGGTGGTCAATCTTGTTCTTGGATACCTCAACAATTTGGTCATAGAAATGGCATTCTTGATACAGGTAAAATACCAACTCTCTTTCACATTATTAGAGTTAGCAATTTTAAATCCAATTTGAAAAACCGATCTAGATTCGCCTTAAAATTGATCTGAACTTGAAAGAAACCCAAGCAAAGCAGTCTAAAATTTTTTGAGTTAAAGCAAAGTTTGACTCAAAATAAAATAGCATGGCTTATATGTATGGTTAATCTGAAATTTTTGAAATGTTAGCTTGGCCGAGGACTCCAAAAATGACCTGATCGACTCATTTGACTGGTCTAGAATTATGAATCTAAATAAACTCATCTTATGCTTGAAAAATTTATTCCTTGAAAATGGCAGGTATATTACTTGCGTGCAATAAAAACATGAAAAAATCTTAGTCATGAATGATATAGATATAAGATTTCTAGCATTTTTCTTGAATTTTAGCAACTCTTTTTCTAAGTTCATGTTACATTAACATAATTTGGCTGAATTTTTAAATAAATAATGTGTATATAGTGATACAAAAATTAGATTGTGGGATATGTGAAAAAACTGTTGAACTAGAGATTTTGTTTTAGTAAATAGTCCTAAATTGAAAGTATAAAAGCAAGAGAATAAATGTTTGTTTGTTTATGCAAAATTAATAGTACTAATTTTTGTAGGGTGAAAATGAAGAGGAGCTCCCAGAATTCCTTCTTGGAACATGTAGACTAAATTATTTGGATATATCAAAATCAGTACTGGCAAAATCCATTTGATGGGTGGATGAAGTCAGGGAAAAAATGAAGATGTTGTCTTTCCATTCAATCAAAATGTCACATGATTCTTTGCAACTGTAATTTATTTTGTCACTGATTATTTAATTATGACCTATTCAAGTTTTCCTTTTGGTTGCTAAAAGTTTAAATGTAAATAATCAATTATTACTTAGTGATAGATTAAAAAACAAATAAAAGAAAATGATTTATGTGGCTTAATATGAACTGCAGGCGTTGAGTATATAGGCATGTTGGATAGGGAACATTCAAATTTGTTCTGTTCATTTTCGTACTCAAATCTCTTTGTATTTCTCTATTAAAATTTGGCTTAATACATATATTACTAGTTAAATTTGGCAAGAAAAATCAATTACCTAGGTAAATTATATTTACTGCCGGTTATTTAGTTATAAGTGATACACTTGAACCTCTATTTTGAGGTTTAATTAGAAAAGAAATGGATGTAAGATACACGTCAGTCATACAAATCAAATAATGAAATAAGATGATTAGGATTGAAAAAATTGTTTTTTGCAGTGGTAATAAGGTAAAGTACAAATTAGAAGCTGCAAATGAAAACAGTAACAAAAATATTCCTTCTTTTCCATTCTCATTTCTTCTTCTCCTCTCCTTATCTCAAATCTCCCATATTTAAGAACCTCGTCATCTCATCTCCTTCCTCTTCTACCACCATTGTCAAATCCGAAGTCATCAAGGTCCTCTCCCACAACAGCAACAGATGCACTACTGTGTTCTATTCCTCGTTCTCATCTTTCTCTGCTCTCCTCAAATCTGACGTCTTTTAGAACCTCATCTCCTTCCTCTTCCACCATTATTGGCGAACCCGAAATCATCAAGGTCTTCTCGCATGGTTGCCATTTTTATCATTTTTTTGTGGATATAATTATAACTATTGGGGTTTCGATTCTTGTGTTTTGCAGATTTTTTTGTTTCTATGTGGATTCTTAATTGGAATCTAATCCATCATTGGCTAATAATTTATCCTTGTGCATGACTGTAGTTCTATTTTTCTCTTTTGAATTTCTTTCTTTGTTCATAAATACCAAGTGTTGCTCCGATGTTTGGAAGAATTGGCAACCAATATCATGCTACCAAGTTTGTTAAGATTAAAAATTATCTGATGTGGTTTTGAATACAACCTTCATGCATTCTTAGTTTTTTAAAGTTCATTTGTCTACCACATGCACAAATGCACAATTAAGTTTGCAAAAGTGTCACTTGGTAACTTACGACTAATTGAGGGTGTAAATAAATACATTATAAATTTAGATTTCCAACTAACTTTTCTTACCAAATTTAAGAGGATATATATATATATATATTAAACCTCGAAATTGTCACATTGGGTTATTAAATAATTACTCTTTCCAATCCTAAAAAAATAATTCAGTTATCTTTTTATATAGATTGAAACAATTGGGTATTATAGTTACATGATAAGATATTTTCTATTATTTCTCTATTATATCCTTCATTTAAATTAGATGAAAAATAAATAAATCCAAATTAACATAAATAACTTTGACAAATGGCAAGTTATTAAACTAATAATATTCTAAAAAATTATTCTAAAATCATTAATCTCTATAAGAAAAATTAAATTTATTAATAGATTTTATCCTAGAAGTAATTACTAATGGATTAACAATGGAAAAGGATTAGAAAAAATTTTAAATATTGTCAATTGATTACTAACGGAATACCAACATAAATTTACCAACATATTTATATTTATTAGTAAATATTAGGCGCTAAATGGATTGTCAAGAGAAAATGCCAACAGATTATAATCCGTTGGTAATCTGTTATATTTATCAACAGAAAATTTCGTTGATAATTACCAATTGATTTATTCCGTTGGTAAATCCATATATATCAATGGATGAGTGTCCATTGGTAAATACCAACTGAATACACTATTGTTATTTACCAACAGAAATATATATTGTTACTTATTAGAAACAATTTTTTTATTTTTTTTAATAATAGAAATATTTTTTTTAAAATTGTTTAAAAATTAGTATTAAATGAATAAAATTACTTGAATTGAAATCGATTGATTAAAGTTAAATAAATAAAATTAGTGTTCAAATCAATTTAAGTCAATTTAATAAATTGAACCATAATTTGAGTCAAATGATTCATTAATTAATATAAGAACAATTAAAGTTAGTTTAATTAAATTAATAAATTAATTTCAATTGAAGTCAATTTATTTAAGGAATTAACTGAATCTCAATTTCTATTAATTTAATTAAATTATCTAATTGAATCTCAATTTAAACAATTGAAGTTCTATTTAAGAATGATTAATCAATTTAATTTCAATTAATCAATTTAAGTTTAATTACTAAATTAAATTCTAATGTAATAAATTGAGCTATAATTTAATTAATTGAACTTCAATTTAAAAGAATTAAATTAAATTAAATTAATCAACTCAATCTCAATTTAATTATTTGAAGTTCAATTTATTAATTGAAGCTCAATTTGATCAAATTAATTAATCTCAATTTAAAAATAATTTTATCAATTTAAATTCAATTAATCAATTGAGCCTCAATTTAATCAATTGAGTCTCAATTTATGCTCAATTTAATCAATTTAAATTCATTAATAAATTGAACTCTAATTCAAACAATTGAACTCATTTTTAAGAATATTAAATCAAATTATTCAACCAAATTGTAATTTGATCAATTGAAGTTCTATTAATTAATTAAATTATAATTTAATTAATTAAACCTTATTTTAATTAATTGAACTATAATTTATATCAATTAAATCATAAGTTAATCAATTGAAGATGTATTTAAGTTCAATTTATCAAATCAAGTCCAATTTAATCAGTTAAACCTTAATTTAATAAGTTGAACTCCAATTTATATCAATTGATTAAATTAATTAATTAAATCCTAATTTTATTATTTAAATTTTGCTTTAAATTCAATTTAATTTTAATTAATCAATTGAATCTCAATTTAAACTCAATTTAACTAATTTATCCTCAGTTAATCAATTAACCCATAATTAATCAATTAAACCCTAATTTAAGTCAATTCAATTTAATTTCAATTTAATCAATTAAGATTCAATTTAATACTAGTTTAATAATTTTAAATTCAATTAATCAATTGAAGTTTAATTTATATTTAATTTAATCATTTTAAGTTCAATTAGAAATTTAACCAATTGAGTCATAATTTAATTAATTGAACCCAATTTAAGACTATTAAATCAAATTAATAAGCTAAATTTTAATTTAATCAATTGAAGTTTAATTTAAATTCAATTAATCAATTGAAATACAATTTGATCAAATTAATTAAGCTCAATTTAATCATTTTAAGTTTAATTAATCAATTAAATCTTAAACAATAATCGTTTACAAGTTACAGATTTATTATTTATAAACTACAAGTTTTATCGTTTACAACTTGTAGCCTCATTACTTATAGATTAATCATTTACAACTTACAGGTTCATCGTTTTAAACTTACAGATTAATTATTTTGAAACTACACGTTCATTGTTTAGATCTTACAATTTTATCGTTTATATTTTGAAGATTTATCATTTACAATTTACTATTTCATCACTTATAAGTTCATCTTTTACAACTTACAGGTTCATCATTTTGAAGTCTATGTTCATCATTTTAAACTTACAAATGCATTATTTATAACTTATAAATTCATTATTTTTACCAAATTTATCGTTTTCAACCTTCAACAACTCGATTTTTTCTCTCTATATTACTTATTTTTAATTCAAATATATTTATTTTCATTCATTTTCTTTCACAAAAAATAAAAAATAAATATTTTTAACTCAAACAATCATAACAATCATTACAATTTTAAAAAAAACTAAAAAAAAATAAAAAAATTTATCTTATCTTTCTAAAAATAAACTTAAAATATATATAATTTTTTTTCTTTTATTTCTATGAAAAAGAAGAGTACATTAAATAAAAAGAATAATAATATGATAAATATATAGTTAAAAAATGGTGTGGTAACTATTAATGGCACTTCAAGCTATCATATACTTAGATCATGATATAATTTGCAAGGATCTTAAATGTGGCCGTTAGAGGTAATAAAATATGAAATAACCCAATATAACCAGTTTCCAGCCCAATAAAAGAAGTTGGGCAAATAAAAGCCAATCCATTAAAGGTAACAATTCTTTTCTTTAGCATTGGGCTTGGACTCACTGATTAATATTTAAAGTATTATAAGCCTCATAAAGAAAAGTATTTAAACTATTATTAGATGTATAGTTTGTTAAGATAAATTATAAGTTTATATTAATAATTGAACCAACATATTTCAATTTAACTATAATTTAATTATATTTCTTATTTAAAGAGGTTCAAGGGTTCTATGAAATTCATTTAGTTTTAAATTAAATACACTTAACCAAATGATGATCCTTAGAAGTGCAAAACATAATAATTAATAAGATTCCATATAAAAAAATGATTTTATTTTCCATATTCTTTCAAAGTGTTAAAATATTTTCATTTTATTAAGTATTGATGATAAACATTCAAAAAACATTTGAGGTTTTCCTTTATTATGGATCTCCCAATCAATTTGGCCCCTCAAGTAAAAGAAAAGAAAATACAATAAAATAAATAAGGCGTATTCTTGTATTTTGCTAGATTTGTTCGTTTATTCTTTTGTTCTCAATTTTTTAATAGTTATTCACACTTGTATCTTTTAATATATATATATATATATATATATATATATATATATATATATATATATATATATATATATATATATATATATATATACACTAACTTAGACTAAAATACGTATTTTTTATTTTTTTATTATTAAGTGCATTTATTATGATGTTAATTAAAATCTGACACGTTCGTACATATTAATAAGAAAAATTCAAAATTTAGAAAAATGATAAATATAAATATGTGATTATAATATATATATATATATATATATATAATTTTTTAACATTTATATATATATATATATATATGTGTGTGTATCTACATTTTTATTTATCATTTAAGTACCTTTATTATGATGTGAAGTAAAATCTGAGGCATTCGTACATATTAATAATAAAATTGAATTTTATAAAAAAAAAACAAATATAAATATGGGGTTATACTAAAAATCCAAATATATGTATTTATAGTGTGAAAATATTAGTACAATAAATAAACTAATAAATGGTGGTAAATATAAGAGTTAATATATGGTTTAGGCCAGTAATTAAATAAACATTGAACTTGATTTTAATTTCTCATAATTTTCAAATTATGGGCAAAAAAGGCCACAAGAAAGCCATGAATTTGTGGTAAAAGGAACCTTCAAGTCTATTTCACGAAATAAATACACTACAGTTTTCCTCCATTGCATTTGTCTCTCCCTATGGCCTTAAACTATTAAACAAGAGGGATGGGATGCCCCTCTCTCTCCATTACAGTCCATTTCTCTACATTTTTCATTGATTTCTCTACATTTTTAGTCTCCCAAAATGCCCTCAAAATCCTTCTTCAAAATCTCATAATCGTATGGTCATAAATGTCATTTAATTAATACCCTTCAAATAGGGGCCTAATTTATATTTCAAAATTCAAATCACTCATAATCGTTGTCCCCACGTTGTATCACCTGATTTGAGGCACGCACGTGGCACGTGGCTTACAGTCAAAAGGCTATGAGATTTTTATTAATTATTTAATTTTTCAATTGAAATATATGTTTATTATATTCTAAACTTAAAAAAAAAAAAAAAAATCTCACATGTAACCATCACTTTCAGTATGCTTGTTCTCGCCGCTTATAACGGGTAATAACTCTCTAATTCATTATTATATTATATAATCAAAATAAAATAATATTGAAGAGTGTTAAGAATATTTTCAATTTTCAAACACTCTTCAATTTACACTTTTTAATTGGTTGAGGATAAAATAGAAATATTTAAAATTAAAATTTTCAGATTTTTTTAACTCATTAAATAGAAAATAAATATTGAAAAATGTTTGAATTACATACTAATATCATAAATTAAATCAAAATATAAACTTTATTGCCCAAGATAGATTTGAACTCCACTTACAATTAATTTTAAGCTTATAAATTAAATTAAAATTAAATTATATTTATTGAGTTGGACTCAAATGATTAAAAAAAGAGGGAGAGAGAGAGATATTTAAAGATTCAAATTTATCTAATTTGTGAACAAAGTTTAATTCTTGTCAACAAAATTCAATTTAGTACATTTTTTTTCATAAACCATATTATTTTATCTCATTTTAGTATATTAATTAGACATAATATTTTATATTTAATTATTTTATTTTCTTCTAATTTTAGATAAAATTTTGAGATAAAAATTATGAAAAATATAAATTAAAGTAATAAACGATAAAAAAAACTGAGAAATAATAGTGGGAATTTAGTATTATTGTTGATATTAATAATTATATTATGTTAGGAATAGAAAAAGAAGATAAGCAGGTGGCACTATCACATGCTGCTTTTATATTCTTCTCTGCAAATCCAGCGCATGGGTTTGGTTTGCTCGACAGCATATATGCCCCTAACTCCATAGAAAATCATTCAAATTATAAGGAATTAATAACAATAAATAATATTAAAAATAATAATTAAAACATTTTTATTATTGTTGAAAAGGAAAAACACATAATATTATTGAACCTTCCTATTCAACTAAATCATTCAAATTTTTGAACTGTCATACATAGTTATTGCCTTATTGAAAAAGAAAAACTATAATATAACGCTATGATTAAAATTTTTTAGATTTAGAATAATGCTATTTTATATGAATTCGTAACTTTATAAGTCTAATAACGTCGTTTAAAATTAAAAAAGAGAGTTTTTTTATCTTTTAATAAATTTATCTGTTGTGAATTTAAATGACTGAATATTTTAAAGCCAAAAAACCGATATCATAGATAGATTAGATTGGTCATTTAAAATTTACGAGCTTTCACATTTTTAAAGGAAAATAATTTGAATTTAAAATTTGAGAAAAGCAACGAGTTTTTTTTATCTGATCTATATTTCATAAATTAAATTTATATAAATGTCAACGGTGGAAATCCCGGGAAAGAAAACGGGAAACCGTTAAAGTAACGGAAGTTCACAAGAGTCAATAATATACGCCACCGACGCGTTAAGTTCTGTCACAAAAATTTCTTTTTTTTTATATTTATGTTATTAATATTATTATTACTATTTATTACTATCTCTGATTATCTGTCTATCAGAAACCTTCCGTAACCGGTAACTCTTCCATTGTCTGGCTATGTCACCTGATACACCCGGTAACCTGTCGGTGCTCACAAGTGTCGGCACCGACACGCCAGATTCATTCCCGGTAAAGATATTTTTGTTTTTCTTTTTCTCCCCAATATTTTTTAATTGTGAGCCACTAAAAATAATAAATGGTTAACTCACTCGGGATTTGTGTGGGAATAAGGAAAGGGCAGGAATTTTGTGTTTGTGCATTGATCGCAGAATAATGTGATAGGGTAGGTTTGATTGATTTAAATGATCATCTTGAATGGTTAGTGGGGCCAGGTTGTTGCTTCCCATTCCGTAGGTGGGAAGTACTTGATCTAAAAAGTCCGCTCGTGACGTGCTTGCATGCCTCCTAGTGGTTAGTATCAATGTATCGTTATGCAAAAGTTGTGCTGTCTCTAATTTTTTATTAGCAACGCGGTGGAGTCGGGTCGATATTTTTCGTTTTTATTTTTGATTTTGAAGTTTTGTTCCATTTTCCAAACTTATTCCGTACTATTGAATTTTTTTTAATTTACACAATCCCGTCCTATTTTTTGATTTTTATTAAAAATATTTTTTTTATTTTAATTAATTAATTATATAATTTTTTAATAAAATAAATATTTTTATATTTTTCATCAATGTTATATTTTTTATTTTATTATTTTATATATATTTTTTTTTTCTTTTTTTTTTTTGAACAAGATCGGGACAGAGATGAAAAATTATAAAAAAATTTGCCCTACTTAGAGCAGGGTCGGATTAAATTGTTATCCCTATTTTATATTTTTAACTCCAAACCATATGTGCAAACTTAAAATTTTAATTCTTTTAAATTTATCTAAATTTATTTAATTATAATAGATAATATTAGAGTAATTTTAATTATTTATTTAAAAATAAGTGGTTAAAAATATTTTTTAAAATTCTTATTGAATTTAATATTAATAATTAATTCATAATCGAATGTCGAAAATCATCATAACATAAATTATCATATTAAGTAAGCTTGAGAAAATCTCAATCAATTTTTAATTCAACGTCATAAACAGAGTATATATATATATATATATATATATATGAATTCATAAAAAAGTAAATCGTTTAATATTTTTATAATTTTTGAGTGACTTATTAAATATTGAAATTTATTTATAGGGCCAAAAATATAATATGATTATAATTGTGTTCTCAACAGTTTATTTTGGGCAATGATTACCTAGCACATTTTTGAAATTTCTTCATTTGCATAAAGCAAACTATCAATGTATGGAAGGAAATCTGTATTATAATGCAGAAAATTCTCAATTAAGAAGGGAAATTAAATAAGCTAATGCCAAATTTTCAATGATTAATCCAATAATTTCAATGAACATATGTAAATTCCTCGATATTTGATTATTTAGTCATGGATGAATTAGAACGAATTGGGCCCTTGCGGCACTTGAAAATTCTTCTAAATATTTATTGAAATTTTTTTAAAGGTGAATAGCAATTTAAAAAAAATCGTAAAATGGCTAAAATAAAGGATTGATATATGTTTTAGACGTCTTCAAAGTAGGAATAACAATTATTTCCATTAATATGTTTTAACACTTGCATAGTCCCATTCCTTTGTCTCTAGGTCCTTAATTACATTAATATTGCAAACTTAATTAATTCTCAAACATAAAGTTATTCAAAAGAAATTACGTACTAAATACCTATTACATGCCTAATTATGTAATACTAAAAATTCCAATATTATGAGGAAAAAATAACAGTGAAAAGTATTAAAATTAAAAGTTAAATTTTAAAAAATTTACTGCATTGCAGAAAAAAGTTTTTGAACTCCCAATGACCTGCCCAATTAACCCGATTGAGGCCTAAAAGCAATGACCCATAAATAATTTAAACATGAAATGGTTCGATCTAATCTGTTACTAAGTCTATTTAATAATAATAATTAGTCATCCAATATAATATAAAAAAATAATTAAAAAATTTATTGATACATATAAAAAGAAAGTGAAAAGTATTTTTTTTTTATACGAAGAGAGTAATATTTTGACAACTTAACAAAATAAAAAAAAATAAAACTCAATATAATAAATCATTCAAGTGCATGGAACAAAATATGCAATTTGCCCTCATACATGTATTGCATATTGGACAAACAACTAAAAGCTACAAACTTACAACCACAATACTTGCAATTTGTACATATATGACAAAAGAAGACATTCTACATTTACATACAATACGCGTACTTATAATTTGAAACCGTCAAAGGTGACCATCACACGGTTGCGGCCACCGCCGGTCTTTACCACAAAGTGGAAGAAAACCCTCCCAACCCACACCCTTTTCTTCCTTTTTCTTAACTTTTGACGACAATTCTCCGCCACACTAAGCTATAAAACTATTACCATTAGATTGCTTATGCTTATTGATTACGTATTTCGTCCAATAAAAGTCACCTGTGACAACGTGGGATTCAATGATTAGTCCGAGTAGAGACAAAAGCAAAAAGAAAATAGAATAAAATATATCTGGCACAGATGCCAAGACAATGTCACGTGACGGCGAGCATCCATTGAGTAAATTACTGGAGGAAAAAAAAAAAATTAAACCAGCTGGAGAGTGGAGTTAAGCAGGTTATGATTCGCTGTTGCGGGCTCCACAGTTAAACACAGTAGAATCAGGAAAATAGTAAAAATTCGATTCATTCCTACGCGTCGGATCCGACCAGTGCATAACTCTATTTTTCAAACTGCAAGCAAATTTGGGTCCCACATTAACAAGGGGAGCACTTCCATGCCCACGAACGTTGCATGTGCCCGTGTTAACTTCCCCCCTCCGCTCATCTCGCCGGGTACTGCCACGTGACACACTATCCCCTTAACTGGTCGCTTTACCACAATACCCTTATTAGATAGATTTTTAAGAAAATACGAAAAGGTAATTTCGTCATTGACATATTTGGGAAGGTTGCTCTGTCCCTTCGTCCATCAGACCCCATGCGTACGTGATAACCAACGTGAAAACAAATAGGGGAAGAAAGTTAATGATAGAGAGCCACCAACTAATACTGCACTTAATAAAATTAAAAAAAAAGTATATTTCGATCTCGGATTTTAAGAATTTATGTAATTAAAAACTTTTTATGAATGATTTATTTATCTTTTTTAATTATTAATTTTATTTAATTTAACTCTTTTAAATATTAATTTTTTTAATTGATTTCTTTAACTATCAATTGCTCATTTAATTCATATGAATGAAATGCTTAGCATCTAAGTAATGACAATTAAGGGCGTATTGAACAAAATTTTAGTTAGTCCCTATTCATATAGCATTAAATTCGGTTGCAATTACTTAAACATATTTTAGTTGAAGAACTAAATTAGTTCAATGGTTAAGAGAATTAATTATGCAAAATTTTAATTAAGAAATATAATTGTATAAATTTATAAAATTCAGTATGCAAAAAAATAATTATATTTTCACCAAAATTCTTAAACAATTTAAGATAGCATCAATACTTTAACAAATTAATAAAATAGGATCGCGTGTGTCTGTATATTGTTAATCAGAGCTACAAAAATCACAATGACTTAATATTGTTCCAAATAAACAATTAAAAAAATGATTAGTAACTAGTAGTTCATTAAATTTGAGTTCCGTTAATTATGCTAACTAGTGTATTAGAATTTTTACTTGTAATATAATTTTTTAAATTAAATTACAGTCATTATATATAAAAAATAACTTCTCAAATGGAGAAGCAAAGTTATTATATTAAAAAAAGGCGGGGAGGTGTCGCATTGTTAAAATAATTATGTATGTATTTGTTTATTTTAGTTTTTTTTTTTGTGTATTAGTAGTCTTTGCATTTTTCAATTAATGCATCCATGCCCCATGAGGGCACATGCCCATGTGCCATTTCTATAAGGTCATATGTATATGCCCACAATTTTTTTTTTGTCTTACCGACACATATATGGATGATTATATGTGGGAATTTTTATTTTTATTATTTGGAGCAATGAATATATTTTAAAAAGGAGACAGGACAAGATTGATAGTGCAATACTGAGGCACACATGAGATTTATGAGAGTGTACGTTTTGCTAAGGGGTACATGTTACATTGCTATCTCCTTTTATTATATGTTGCAAAAGAAATGGACAATTGAGTTTATCAATAATGATGTAGAGTTTGCAATTTTTAACTCGGTTTACTTTCACTTGATATTTAATTTGAAATCAATAAAATGCATAATATTTTTACTTAAAAATTTTCAAATCAGCAAAATTCAATTTGTGAGTTCACAAAAACCTACTCAAATCATAATCGTTCGATTATATAACAAATTAAAGAATTATTCTGACTCGAAAATTCTTTCAATTTTAAACCAACAAAAAAAGCGATATCCAATTCAACTCGATTAGGCATTTTTATTTTATTTTATGAGATCTCGAAACCGAAACCTATGAAAGGAGAGAGGGGAGCAAAATCCTCTAATGCCGCTGAAACACATGCCCTGACCGATTATACTATTTATGCATACTTGAGTTGTGACAACTTAACATACTTTTATGAATACTTATCCATGCCATGTTTTTGAACGAGTCTATTTTATAAGTGGGTTGATAGACTAACATCTTTTATCTCACTTCTCTTTGAAGGAAAGAAATACAAATTTTTAATTTCCAATCATAATTTTATACTTTCAATCCTATGTAAAAAAAATTGCACTTGCACCACTTCAAACTCAGTATTTATTTGCTTGTTTTTTATATGTGGGTTCAAAGACAATAACATTTTGGACAATGAGAAACTACCAAAAACACTTGAATTAAAAAGTATTTAACTTAATATATTTTATTTGTGAAGTAAATTTGTTTTCAATTGCCATGTTACAAATAAATTTTCGTATTTGTACTATATATATATATATATATATATATATATATATATATATATATATATATATATATATATATATATATATATATATATATATATAATGAATCGATTGGCAAGTCCAATCCCAATGACAATATATCGTAGACCCATATATATATTTTCTGCTAATACACGACCAATTAATGTTTGAATAAAAATCCTTTACGGCATCCATTTATTCACTCGATCCAATTTTGAATTCATTTTTTTTATGTTCTGCAAAATTAATAATAATAAATAATAAAAATAAATAAATAAATAAATATATAAATAAATATAAATAAAAATGAAAAAAATGAAGTAGAAGAGCCCAAATTCAAAATTTCCAGTGGCGGACGGATGAGTAACGCATAAGAACCTGCCATTGGGAGGGGAACAACAGCTGAAAACGGCTGCTAATACCCCATAGGCTGAGAAGCAAAAGGAGGAATCCGCCCTTTATATATTGTATAGCTGATGGATTAAGGTGATGGAGAGATCTATAGCGAAAATCTGGCAGATCTCTCCTCCAGGATCCCATACATGCTGTTTAGAACACAAAACACATGAGTTTAATTGAGTAAGAGGAAGATGTGTACCTGATTTGGCCGAATCCATCGTCTTAGAAACGATCTGAGAAGTTTTTGCACCAAGATCTTCTCTCGTTTTCTAACTCCAGAATGATGGAATTCTTATGTTATCTTTTCCTTATCCTCTATCCACCTTTATATAGAGGAGCTTAATCATTAGGGTCAGCAACAAGAGAGACTTAGCTCACCGGTATATAATAATCATGGGCTATCCATCATACCCATATTATTATCTGAGCCCACATTAATTCTTCCACACTTAATTAATAAATGAAGTCATGCCTAAATAAAGAATTGATCAAATTCTTAAGGCCCTTTATTTGTAATTTGTCCTGATATCTCAATTAAAAGTCCATAAATATAAGATATTAAAATAAAATATCTTACATTCTCCCACTTGGGCGTATTAATTGAGAACGTATTACAAAAGACTTCACATTCCCGCTCGATTCAATAAGATTATCAACATAGGATCATGGCGGAAATCACATAATCAAGAACATGGCACCTTCCATAGTCACACATGCCAATAACCCTATCAATCGTAATGAGCATCAGTGTGGAAATGTGGTAAGAATTATTCAACACTAACTTTATGATCAAAACTTTATGTGTTGATTTTCTTATCATTCAGATTTCTTATCTTTATGTAACACAGTTACTTCATAAGAAATCCTTTATTACTTCAAATTGAAGTCTGTATGTCTTAAACTTTATATCTCGAGATACTTTATGTGTCACAAGACATACACCAAGGCTATAAACAGCAATGCCCCAAGCCTTCGCTTAAGATGACACTAATCTTAAAACTTTCAAATATTTAATCTGATATATCACATAATATTTTCCAATGAAAATATAACAATGTATTGATAACCATCAGAATTACAATAATGTACATTTATACCAATGTATAAAGTACGAACAAACATTACATAAAGTAATATAAAATCCTCCCACTAATCCAAGGGATCAAAACCAGACTTTAGACCCATACTGATGACATGTCTCACATAAATAATGGGCCGAAGTCCCTTGGTAAGAGGATCTGCTATCATATCTTCTGTATTGATATGATCCACCTCAACGTCACCTTTCTTTATCAGCTCTTTCAATGTCAAATATTTGACTTCCATATGCTTAGACCCTGTGATATTCTTGTTGTTTTTAGCAAACAACACAGCTGGAAGATTATCACAATACAACTTTATGGGCCTGTTAATGGAATCAACAATTGACATTCCTGCAATGAGATTTCGTAGCCATACAGCCTGTGTGGCTGCACCATAACATGCTACAAACTCAGCCTGCATCGTGGAAGAAGAGATTAAGGACTGTTTAATACTTTTCCAAGATACAGCCCCACCAGCCAGCATAAAAACATAACCTGATGTGGATTTTCTATCATCTGAGCAACCAGCAAAATCTGAATCTGTATAGCCAGTTAACTCCAGATGCTCAACCTTTCTGTATGTTAAGATATAATCACTAGTCCCCTTAAGGTATCTCAAAACTCTTTTAGCCGCAGTCCAATGGTCCATTCCAGGATTAGATTGATATCTACCCAGAATACCAACTGCAAATGCAATGTCCGGCCTAGTGCAGACTTGAGCATACATCAAGCTTCCTACTACACTAGCATATGGCACTGCTTTCATTGATTCTCTCTCAACCTCATTCTTAGGACACTGTGTCAAGCTTAATTTATCACCTTTAGCAATTGGCACATCCCAAGATTTACATTCATGCATATTGAATTTCTTCAATATCCTCTCTATGTATGCCTTCTGAGAGAGACCTAAAAGGTTTTGAGATCTATCCCTTAAGATTTCAATTCCCAGGACAAAAGATGCTTCTCCAAGATCTTTCATATCAAAATATCTAGATAACAACTGCTTAACCTCATGCAGTGTACCTAAATCATTACATGCAAGCAAAATATCATCTACATATAATATCAGAAAGATATATTTGCTCCCACTGATCTTGAGATATATGCATCTATCAACTTTGCTTTCAACAAAGCCTAAAGAAGTGATTACATCATCAAACTTTAAGTACCACTGTCGTGAGGCTTGTTTCAAACCATAAATAGACTTTTTAAGTCTACAGACAAGATGGTCTTTACCATCTTCATGAAAACCCTTAGGTTGTTCCATATAGACCTGCTCGTTTAATTCTCCATTCAGGAATGCGGTTTTAACATCCATCTGATGTAGCTCTAAATCAAAATGAGCTACTAGTGCCATGATTACTCTAAATGTATCCTTAGAGGATACAGGAGAAAATGTTTCACTGTAATCAATTCCTCCTCTCTGAGTAAAACCTTTGGCAACTAATCTGGCTTTAAACCTCTCAATATTCCCTTTGGAGTCTTTCTTGGTCTTATAGACCCATTTACAGCCAATAGGTCTACAACCTTCAGGTAATTCAACAAGCTCCCACACGTCATTACAATCCATAGATTGCATTTCATCTCTCATTGCTTTCCACCACAGATCTGATTGGGTACTAGAAACAGCTTCCTCAAATGATATAGGATCAGAAACATGACCAATGTCATAATCACTCTCTCCTAAATAGACCACATAATCAGATGAAATAGCAGATTTCCTTTCCCTAGTAGACCTTCTGAGAGGAATCTGTGCAACTGCACCCTGTGATGATGAAGCCTTATTAAACTGTATAGGCTCATCCCTTAATACTGGATTAATCACAGGTGTAGGATCCAACATTACAGGTTGCTTGGGAACAGGTATATGTATAACCTTAGTCTGCTGTTCCTTACTAGTGATCTCAGAGTGTTCATACTGATAAGCTATATCAAATTCTAAAAATTTAGCTGTCTGTGATTCTACAATTCTATAACCCCATTCTCTACAATAAAATTTGTAGCCTTTAGAATGATCTGGGTATCCTATAAAATAGCAACGAGTAGATCTAGATTGCAATTTACCTTCAGTAGGATTATAAAGGCGTACTTCTGAAGGACAACCCCAAACACGGAGGTGACTCAAGCTAGGTTTCCTATTAGTCCACAGTTCAAACGGCGTTTTAGCCACAGACTTACTGGGTACTCTATTGAGGATATATAATGCCGTTTTAATAGCCTCACCCCATAAAAAGTCTGGGAGATTAGATCTTGACATCATGCTTCTAACCATTTCATTTAAGGTGCGATTCCGCCTTTCAGCCACACCATTCTGTTCAGGACTTCCTGGCATAGTAAACTGAGCTACTATTCCACAGTCCTCCAAGTATTTGGCAAAAGGACATTTTAATTGTCCTGCTATACCGTATTTGCCATAATACTCACCACCCCGATCAGACCTAACAATCTTGATAACTTTTCCCTGCTGTTTCTCGACTTCAGTCTTAAAAATCTTGAATTTCTCAAGAGATTCAGACTTTTCCTTAATCAAGTACAGGTAACC
Source organism: Triadica sebifera (assembly GCA_023653625.1). Lineage (NCBI taxonomy): Eukaryota > Viridiplantae > Streptophyta > Magnoliopsida > Malpighiales > Euphorbiaceae > Triadica > Triadica sebifera. Next base: position 7,087,980 of record CM042898.1, on the reverse strand, counting down.
ATATCGGGAAAAATCATCAATAAATGTTATAAAATATTTATTATTGCATATTGTGGGTGAATAAGGTCCGCATATATTTGTATGGATTATCTCTAAGAGATCTGAACTCCTGATAGATCCCTTTTTCTTAATTTTGGTTAGCTTACCCCTACAACAGTCAACACATGTTTCTAGGTCACTGAAATCAAGGGCAGGCAAAATATTGTCTTTAATTAGCCTATCTACCCTTTCCCTAGAAATGTGGCCAAGTCTTTTATGCCACAACATGGATGACTTTTCCTTTATTAAGGGTCTTTTGGCAACAATATGTTCAACATTACATGATGTAGAATATATTTCATTTGAACTTAAAGAAACTTGATACAAACCATATGACAAAATACACCGGCCAACTGCCTTTGAATTAAGAGTTATATTAACAACTCCATCTTTAAATACAAAAGCATAGTCAATTTTGTCTAATTCAGATACAGATACCAAGTTTCGTCTAAAAGTTGGTATGAACAATACATTAGATAAAAATAGTTCATAACCACTATCTAAGTTCAAACAAACATTTCCAACTAGTTGAACATCAACTGTAGTATTATTGCCAACTGTGAGCATTAACTCTTCTTTATTTGGCTTCCTCATGTTTGTGAATCCCTGTAATGTGAAGGCAACATGTTTAGTCGCTCCACTATCAAGCCACCAGAAACTGGATGTGGCATCAGCCAAATTAGATTCACAAATAACAAAACCAAAAGAGTTACCTGTAGGCTCACGCTTTTCTAACCAAGCTTTATATTTAAGACAATCCGCCTTTTTATGACCTTTCTTTTTGCAAAAGAAACATTTAAATTTCTTTTTCTCTATGCCTTTAAGATCACCCACAGCACTAGATCGGGAAGACTCATATCCCTGAACAGAAGAAGAAGCATTAGTCTTAGCTTTCTTACCTTTTAGTTTACCTTTATGCTGAGGTCCGGATACAAGAAGCGCGACACTGGATTGTCTCGCCTTTAGCTTCTCTTCCTCAGCTACGCAAACAGCAATGAAAGCATTGACAGTCCAAGGATCCTCCCTTGAGTTGTAAGCCGTAATAAGCATCTCAAACTCAGAAGGCAGAGTATTGAGAGCTTGATGCACAATACAAGCATCAGGGAGAATAATGTCAAAACCCTTTAACTCATTCTGTATGTGGACCATCTTTAAAATGTACTCCCTAACACCTCCAAGTCCGTTATACTTCATGGAGTATAACTGTTTCAGAAGGGTACCAATCTCAGCATTGATTGACACTTTATAACGCTGAGACAAAGCTGTAAGAAACTCTTTTGCTATATGAGTTTCAGGAAGACCGCTCAACAGATGCTCTGGAGCTTAATCATTAGGGTCAGCAACAAGAGAGACTTAGCTCACCGGTATATAATAATCATGGGCTATCCATCATACCCATATTATTATCTGAGCCCACATTAATTCTCCCACACTTAATTAATAAATGAAGTCATGCCTAAATAAAGAATTGATCAAATTCTTAAGGCCCTTTATTTGTAATTTGTCCTGATATCTCAATTAAAAGCCCATAAATATAAGATATTAAAATAAAATATCTTACATAAGGAAAATACAAAACTTGTTGGCCATTATATTCATGGTGGATTTAATTCCATTTTGATAGTGCAAGGAGTCAAACGGTATACCTTGAAAGACAAACGGGTTCTTACCAAATTTTTATATTTTTTTATTTATGTTAATGTTACAAAGCTAGAGAAGCATTTTAGAAAGAAATGATTCAAAGAGTGCAACCCAAGTTAGTTAGAAAAGAAGAGTGGATGAAACAAATTCCCTTTAAAGAGAGAGAGTATTTTAGAAGAGGTTGATGGAGAGTGAACCTCAAGTTAGTCAAAAGAGAATAAAAGGAGATTTTAGAATTAGAGCTAAGTGTTTGTGTTATTGTCTAGGTGAGTAAGCGAGGGAGTGAGACCGAGGCCTATCATTTCCTATTAAGAAAGGAAGAAAAGCCCAGTATAAAATATAATTTTTCTGTTGCGTAGTCACCGTTATTAAGTGAAAGCTTGATTTCAATATCAAAATCCTTAATTAATTTATTTTAGATCTCATCTTAACTAATACTTTGCTTTTGGGTTGTAAAGCCTTAACCATTTTTAGGACACACTTGTGTCCCACTTTGAGATTCTCTTTCAAAGCCTGTCCCTAAATAAATTCCCTTATGAGTTGGAGATTCTGTTTCTTCTCACGATGTTGTTCTTATAAACTGTGAATTGCCAGCCTTATGTGAAAATTCAATTAGTTCACAATTTCACTTCTAACTTTTAAATAAGTTCACAAGTACATTTCTCTTCACATTCTACAAGTGAAATTCTAATAATATATTATTGTTAAAAATTTGCTATCTTCCATCAAAAATTTCTTATTAAATTCCAATTTTCTTTTTCCCCAATAATCCTAAGTAAACAGTCAATTTCTATAAATGGGTGCGTGACACTTTTATTTTTTTAATTAGGGTGGTGGATTTTTTTCAAATTGAATTGAATAAAAAAATTATTATCATTTAATTCGCATAATTCGTTATTAATGAATGCTTAAAATTAAATATTACAAATTTATTTTTTTTAGAAAATAAGTATTTTAATATTTAATTTTTACCATTGATAATGAATAATGCAGATTAAATAAAAATAATATATTATATTAGACTATTTTGTGGCTGTCATCAATTTGATTTTTCAAAAATTATGTGCAAGTATGAGTTTTGAAAACGAAATATTGGAATTTTTGTCGTTGGCAATCCACTTCGAATATACCTCTATCAAGTGCAACACTCACGCCCAATATCAAAGGAGCACTTAACGCAATATACAACTGCAGAGCCCCATGTAAATCCATACTGTTTTCTATTCAAAAAACAGAGGGGGAGGAAACAAAAAAAAAGAAAAAAAAATAATCCCCATTTTTTTTATTTAAAAAAATGGATCTTTTGGTCTTTGAATATGTTCAAGAAATGCAATTAAACCCCTTTGAAATTTTTGTTCAATTAAATTCTTAAACATTTAATTTTCATTCAATCGAGTCCCTATTTCACAGAAAAGTGTGCGTGACATGAAATATTCCACTTTTTTAGGGACAAATGAACCAAAGAATTGAAAGCTGAGGAATTTCAGCGAACAAAATAAAATATCCAAAGGACTAAAATATGCATTATATATATATATATATAAACAAAATTAAAAGTTTAAGCGCTCTAAACAAAAAATATATATTCAAGGGCTCAAGTGAATAAATTTTTAATTGAAGTGCTTAATTGCATTTTTGGGATAAATTTAGGAAGCAAAAGATACATTTTTCCTTTTTGATTGCTAGTCAAATCCTTGTTTCTAATTAACATGTAGCTTGCCTAATTTGCCTAATTTTTGGCTTATACCATTATATACATAGTTGCTAATATTAAATTTTTTATAATATTATAATATTAATTTTCAATACTGAACTATTATTGGGATTTGATCAAAAGGTAAGTTATCAATTTGTATTTATATTTTTCAAAGATCCAAATTAGTAACTAAAAAGAAGAAAATTCAGAAACCATTAATTGGATAAGTAAAAATTGAGTGAACCTTGAATGAAATAATAATTACAAATACTAGCAAAAATTAATATTTAATTTTCTTTTTTTTTTCCATGGAAATCTTGAATGGTTGAAGGAGGGAAAGTTGCTTTTGTATTAAGAAATTGCTAATTTAAGCTTATCTGGCAATGAAGGTTCCTAATCCCACACCACTGTTGCTTACTTGTTATTTATGTGAATAACAGATTGACATTTCCTTAATTGCCGGTAAAATTATTTCACAAAATTTTTTTTTTCAAAAAATAACTGAAAAATAATTTTGACTTCCTTAAACACAAGATCAAAGTTTAAACCTATAATACAACAGCAGATATAACCAATCATATTATAGCGTGTACTTCACACTCCATCATTAGGGAGTGAAACTATTAGTTTCAGGTAAATTAAAAAACAACCGGCGGTTAAAAGCTGACAAATTCTGTGAATATGTGAAGATATATATAGAGGGTTGAGTTCTGTTTTTTCTCTGTGAAAAATCACAGAATCGGTCCTTTAAGAACGAAACCCAAGAACCCAATTGATCATAAGAAAGCAAAAAGAAAAGAAAAGAAAAGAAAAGGAAGCAAGTAAGGATTCATCCCTCTCTCCCCATTTCTTTTTGTTTTTGTATATTTGTGTGTGAAATTTAGAAAAATTCAAAACCAGTAGCAATTAAAATGGTGAAAAAATTATAATAGAGGAGGAGGAGAGCGACGGTGGTGGTGGAGGAAGAAGAAGAAGAAGAGGGAGAGTGGGACCCAAGTGGGTAATCAGAGGAGAGAGAGTGAGACTTCAACATCAAGACAGTAAAGGGGTAGGGGGAGGTGGGAGGAGAGTAAAAGACAGCTAGCAATGAAGGAAGAGGCTCACCTACCATAATCCTTCTTTTTTCCCCCCATTTCCTTTTTAGCTCTCTGTTTCTCTGAGGTTTTTGTTTCTCTATCTGTTTATTATCTCAACTCCTCTCTTCTTTTTTCTTCTTCTTCTTCTTCTTCTCTTCAATTCTACTCCTTCTCTCCAATATACAACAAAATTCGAACACATATTCTCTCTCGATAAGGTACTGAGTTGTTATATGTGGTAGTCTTCTACTCCACTCATTGTATGACTTCTTTTCAGTTTTGGATTCAGTTTGTTGTGGTTAATGATGATTTAGAGACAACGGAGTTTGCTTTTTAATTGGTAGAATGAATTTTGAGCTTTCTGGTCAGGTTTTGCCTCTGCATTTTGACGGTCTTTGTCTAAATTTGTCGAGTGTAAGCATGCATTTAGCACAAACAAAGTTTTTTGCTTTTTATTTCCGGAGAAACTATGGGAAAATGGAACAGAAAAATGACAATTAGACCCATGTTTTCCCTTTCAAAAGCAGGGGCTGCAGCTCCACTCTGTTTTTGTTAGCAAAAAAACAGAGCATTTTGAAAGGAAGAAATCTTTCTACTATTCTGAAGTTCTTTACATTGCATATTGAAACTGAGAGCAGAATTTGAAATTTTGAATAATTTCATGAATATCAATCACTCATAATTGCATTCATTTTCTGGTTTTTGCAGGAAATTTGAAATAATCATCTCAAATTTCAGTGAAGAATTCGAAACCCTGTTTGATTTTTGAGAAATTAAAAAAGGTATGCATCATAGTTCCTTTCAATTGTACCTCCATTTTACTTCTTTTCCTCTAAAACCAATTCAATTCGTGAGAAAATGCTATCCCAAAACCAGCTTTTTACTTGTCATTACCTCACAATTTTCATCTTGTTTTTCGTGCCAACCTTACTAAATTTCTTAAAATTTGGGATTTCTCTCAAGAAAAAAAAGTAAAGTAAATATTTTGCATACATAAAAAGGTAAAGCTGATTATCACTTGTTTTTTTTTTTGTGTGTATATTATATACGCAACAATCCCTTTAGTAGCCAGCTGGCTTTGAGCTACTAAAGTTACCTTATTACATTAAATTTGTATTAACAGTTCCAAAATAAAACTTTCATTCATTTTTCAAAATTCTGATTCTAATAATCCCTTAATGAGATTTTCTTTTTTAAAATGATTATCAAATGGTTAATTGCACCAGAAATTGACACATTTTTCCGAAGATCAATCCAAAAACCATCAAAAAATTTTGGGAACACTTTTGGCCCACACCCACAGGAAATTTCATTTCCATACCACTCTTAATAATTATACCCACAGATAAAGAAAGCAATCCCTTCTTTTGTTTTCTTACGATTTTCTTTTTCCCTCTTAATTTTCCAGGAAAATTTTAAAAAATTAAAATCATGATTGAGCCAACAAATTTCATCGACGATATAGACTGCGGCAGCTTCTTTGACCACATCGACGACCTCCTCGATTTTCCCACCGACGATATGGAGGCTTGTCTTTCCGGTCCCAACTGCGCCACCGCCAATAATAGCAGCAGCAATGTGAACTCCTTCCCGAGTATATGGTCGACTCCGTCGGACTCACTTCCGGGTTCTGACTCGGTTTTCTCTCATAGTCATACTCATAACAACAGCGCGTCTGATCTCTCCGCTGAGTTGTCTGTTCCGGTGAGTGAAAATTTACACGTAGCACTTCTATTTTTGAGGTGGTATAATTACAGCCGTTAGATTTCATAATGATGATGTCTTTTTTTGTGATTTTTGTTTTTGGCATTAGTAATTGATTGCCAGCCTCGCTGTCCGCGTTATTGAGTTAAAATTTTGAGCATTTTCATGATGAGGGTATATTAGTCAATTGGGAGGGCCATTTTGAGGGTGATTTGGTAAATTGGTTCTGTTGTCGGCGATGAGGTGGATTGGGTTATCTCAAATAATTGGTTCAGTTATGGAAGTCACGTGGCTTTGTCATGTGATCACCTGAACTGTATTATTCTCATGGGGAGATGTTACTTAAATAAATATTAATTTCGAATTTCACAATATTCGAATTTTATCAATCACAATCCTAATTTCAAAAAAACAAAACACAGTCACAATTCCCCTCAATAATTAAAATAAAAAGTCTAAAACTAATGCAATTAAGGAATAAATGAAATCTCACTGTTGAGGGTATTAGGTGCATAGTGATTCAACAGTTCTTGTCCACATTCGGTCTACGATTTTGTTCGGTCTATAACTTTATTCATATACTGGGCCGCTGATAAAATACCATATAAACAAAGTAGATATTAATTAGTTTTCTATGCTAATCTTAGCATCACCTCGGGTCATAAATAAAGTTATCGTCTGGGTCTAGTAAAAGAGTATTGGTAGGTTATTAATTGCGAACGTAATTAAATTTAGTTTTGGTGTAGTTTTTACAGAAAATTTGAACTGTTATTGGAAGTCTTGTAATTCAACTTCTGATATGAATTTTCTGTTATATTGCAGTATGAAGATATTGTTCAGCTAGAATGGCTATCAAACTTTGTTGAGGATTCCTTTTCAGGAGGAAGCCTCACAATGAACAAGCAAGAGTCATCTTCTACCAACAAGGACTCATCACACCAATTTCAGACCTCCAGTCCAGTTTCTGTCCTTGAAAGCAGCAGCTCCTGCTCAGGAGAAAAAACTGCCCCACGCAGCCCGGAGATGGTTGCCTCCGGCAGGTGTGGACGTGCTCGTAGCAAACGTCCGCGCCCTGCCACATTCACTCCCCGCCCGGCTATGCAGCTTACCTCATCTAGTTCCTCAATCACCGAGACCCCGCAGCCTTTTGCTGTCCCAAAGGTTCTGTCGGATTCTGAAAACTACGCTGAGTCGCAACTTTTAATCAAATTACCAAAGCAAGTTGCACCTGAACATAAGAAGAAGAAGAAGATAAAGTTCACAGTTCCGTTAAGTCAGGCAGAGACGAGCCAAAATTCAGCAGCAGTAACACCACCACAAGCAGCAGTTAGGAAATGTATGCATTGTGAGATAACCAAAACACCACAATGGAGGGCAGGGCCAATGGGGCCTAAAACTCTATGCAATGCTTGCGGGGTACGCTACAAGTCAGGCCGGCTTTTCCCGGAATACCGACCTGCTGCAAGTCCAACCTATGTTCCATCATTGCACTCCAGTTCCCATAAGAAAGTTCTCGAAATGAGAAGTAAGACCGGCGAGAAACTAGGTATGGCAGGAACAGAAACCGCCACAATGAAGGCCAACTCACCGGAGTTGATTCCAAATAACGGCAACCTTGCAATGGATTACATGTGAGGGAAAAAGAAAATGTTCCGGAGTCTGCTGCCTCCCTAGTTTCGGTCTTTTATGTTGTTCCGTTACGGTTAATTTCATTTTTCTTTGTTAATTGGTTTTTTTATTGTACAGGGATGGAATGGGGGGAAATTAGGAGCAATAGGTGACCATATTCTTAGTTAGTAAAGAAGGGGTTAGAGCGAAATGGAAAGCTTTAAGAATAGTAGCGAGTTTTAGGTGTTTAGTCACATATATGGATAGGTCCTTAAGGTAATATTAGTTACTCAAAATCTCTGTGGCTGTCTCTTTTATTTTTATTTTTTGCATTCTTTTCTTTTTCTTTGAAGGGTATTCTTTTTGCAGTTCAATTTGTTAGTAGAAAAATTCTGAGACGAGTAATGTATTTTTGAAAATTTGTAATGCATCATCATTTATATAATTTTCTTCCATTTCTACTTGTTTGGTGTTTGATTTCCATTTTTATCCATTTTTTGCCCACTTTGAATTGCCCTTATTATAGAAAGCTATCAGGAGACTTGATCTATAAATTGGGTATCTTCTCTTATTTAGTTGGTGGCTTAGATATGCCATCTCAAGCTTTGGTGGATTGCCCTTTTCTCAGTTAGTAATTACCTTACCACAGGTTCTATGTCTAAAAATATGAGAGTTGCATTAAAATAATAATATTTGAACTTTTCAAATACATAGTAAAATGCATATATTCAAACAAATCAATTCATCATTCTAAGCCCTAAGGGATTTTAAAGTGGTGCCAAAAGAATAAAATAGCAGCTGTAATGTGCTGTCACCAAAGAAATCTTTGAATGATCCCACCATTAAATTCCACTTTACTACCAATTTTTTGCTGACATCAAATTATTTTCTTTCTTTCTTACTAGAAGAGGTCTCCATTTGGATTTTATTACATTCTTTCCATATTGATATCTAAAAATGATAAAATTGTTCGAATTTATATAAACTAAACCAACGAGAGAATGTCTTATAAATAAAATAATTTGTGTGATATTTCTCATTGATTTATCTATATAGATTCGGTTTATGCCAAAATTTTTTTTTAAATAAGATAAAAACAGACAAAAATTCAATGCTTAGTATTAATTACTAAAAAAAAGAAATGTATAATCCTCTAAAATACTAAGTAAATTACAATTAGAAAAGAATAAGTTAAACCCAAAATTAAAATTAAACCCAATAAAGCATGGTTGCTTAGGGTTGGGTTATGAATATAGGTTGTTATGACTTGTGAGGGCATTTGGCAATACGTCTCAATCCAACCCAACACTACCAAATGAAGGTCATTATTGACAATAATTATTAGTATTACAAGGAATAGAAGAAATCAAATACATCAATCATTCTAGTTTGCTTTCACATTTTTAAAGTTGGATTAAACTTTTAATCATAAGGTATGACATTCTTTCAAAGTCGTGTTTTACGTTAATGCCTTGATAATAATAATAATAATAATAATAATAATAATAATAATAATAATAATAATAATAATAATAATAATAATAATAATAATAATAATAATAATAATACTGTTTTTTGATGGAGACTTTAAGAAAAAGACAACATACCATTAAGCTAGAATTATGTCTATTCTATCACCAACTTGAAAAATCTTCAACAGCCTACATTTACTTTGATTTTATCACATTTAAATAAAAACCCTAGAGTTTCATGCCTGTGTAAGCTTTAGGGTTTCTAGAAATTGATAACTAAGAAGATTTTTCTTAAAAAAAAAATCGATATCTTTTAAGTCTGCAGTGATGACCTTTTTTTCTTTTTTAACTAAATTTTAGAGTTTTGTTTTATATCTTAAAATAAATTGTATTTTATCGTATATCACCTTTCGCATCTTTGTTTCTAACTATTTTTTCTACTAGAATAGCAAATTGTGATATTCTACGTTGGAACATACTTATCTAATCAGATATATATATATATATATATATATAAATTCTGCTAAAATAGCAAAATTTGATATTCTATGTTGGGACATACTTATCTAAATCAGATTTATATAAAATTTCATAACTCAATTCAATCACAAACTATTATATATGCAAAGTAGTCATAATTATGATTGAATTGGTTATTTTTTTTTTAGACAAAAAAAAAATCCTTCTATTTCTCTGTGAAAGTTTTTTAATAGCTTTCTTGCTTTTTATATCAGTGCAAAAGATGATTTTTTTTCCTAAAGCCCATAAATATAGCCCAAGGTTCCTTTGCCAGACATGACTTTCTTCGTAAGCAATTTTTGGACCTGAAAGGAAATTTCATGCTTTACCCATTTTAAGTTTTTATTTAAAAAATATATTCAATTTTTTTTTTTTATCATTTTTACTAAATTACTTTTTCAGTTTTACTATTTTTATCATATTTCATATTTCAATTTGTCTTATATGATTTTGGTGGATTTGAGTTTTGGTATATTTGAAATTTAAAAAGTTGATTTTAATATTTTTAAAAGAATTTTCAAATGAAGGTAAATTTGAAGGTTTGTTAGCAAATTTTTTTCATTTTTGTAAGTTTCCCATCATTAAACCTTTTCTTTTTGATGAACATAGGTTATTACTTAATTTTTTATTATTTCTTTTCCATTTATTAAATATAAAAAAACAAACAATTTATGGTGAGGCCATGAGATTCATAAATTAGAAAAATATGTTATATATGGTATGGTTTCAATATTCAATTTTTTCATTGTTTAATTTTTCTTAACATACATTGTTTTCGTTAGATGCAACAAATGTTGGCTTGGCCATTTCCGCTTCAGATTGTTTTAGATCCTCATTAAATATTATGTTTTTTCTTCTGATAATACAAATTATTTAAACAAATTAATATTATTTCAAAAAGAAAACGATATAAGGATATACAAGATTTACTTTTGACATATTTGATAGTAGTGAAATGGACATTTGGTTCATTTTTTTTTTTAATTTTGAAACTCAATGGCAAAATTGTCTTGGCACTTTTAAATATTTTGTTGATTGTTATAGTTTGTAAGTTGTAAGATCCTTCTTTTTTAATTGTTTTCTTTATATATTTGATTGTTCATTTTTACTATCATTTTTAGTTGTGCTTTATAAATAAATAACAGTTTTTAGAACCTGTTGTTTTCTAATATGAATTTAATATAAAATCAAAATAAATTTTCGTATATAATTTCCAACATCATCAACATGTATAATCAAATTTTAATCACATTATTATACAATGAATTGAAATTATGAATAACAACGTAAATGACTTATCTCTTCAACCAATCCATAAAGGAAAAACATATAGTCTAATATTCTGATTTTTTTCGGAGATTAAAATTTAGAGAGTTGGGAGAGATTTTGTTGTTGAATGAGAGAATTCAAAGGAAAACATAAAAATTGATGGGAGTTACTTTTTCATATCTAAATATAACTCTCTCACTCTCCACTCTTATGGTAATGCTTACTCCAGTTACTCTTTTATTTTATTTTATTTATTTTCCATCATAGGTGCAATTAAAAACCAACATCTCTCACTCACATATGATGAGATCAACTCTCTTATTAGAAAAAATGAGGTTCATATTTGTGAAATAAATTATGTGATCATTCATATTTTGAGAGTATATTCATTATATACTTGTTAGGAGTATATAGCTTCTTGTTTAATAGATTTAGGAGTATGTTAAGTATGTTGTATCCTATATCATTTATCATATTGAGGTCTCATTTTTAATTCAAATTTATATATATTCATAATAATGCTCCATCACTGGAATGAACATAATTGGTCGACAATTGAATACATATCAATGTGATAATTTAAATATGATATTCCTCTTTCTCAATTCTCATAATTCTTATTAACACGTTTTTTCCAGAAAAAATTCCAATAGATCGAATCATTCATAATCTTTTGGTAACATTCTAAGATAACAAATATTAAATACTAATTATGAAACTAGAATTGAGTCATAAGGATGCAAAGATAAATTACATATAAACTCAAGGGTCTCACACTAAATAAAGTTGTGATATAAACTTTACTACCCTATTTGGTTGAATTATACACATATAGTATGAATCACATGTTACGATATTAACTTTTTTTTCTATTGGAGCATATGTCTTCATGTTATATAATACTATACATATCATAATTAGTCACACTTAATGTCCAACTATGAGTTCACATGCATACTCTATTTATCAATTTTTTTAGAAGTCTTATATAACATTGAGACAAATTAAGTGATATATTATAATATCCAATTAATGTTAATACATTTTATTAATCATCTCTCACATTTTATGTAGAATAATGACATTTGCATTTAAATTTTGGCTCTCAATTATCACTTAGATAATGAAGTTTAAAATTTGTCTCATCTTTATTCACACAAAGCAACAAAGGCAATTGCCTGCATGAGAAAGACAATTTTATATATATTCGACATACTTCTACACTCAAATATGTACTCAATATATATTTTTATGTATGTTTTATAACAAATATATCTAGGAATTGAGTCATAATGGAAATTCATTATCATTTGGAGAGAATATATATAATGTGAACATTCTTGGAAAAAAATCATTTATAAGTACATTTAAGATTTACACAATCTAAAGATTTAACATGCCTAAAATATGCATCTTTTGGTATAAGCTTTGTAAAAGGATCTGCAACCATCTCTTAGATATTATATACCTCATGTTCACTTCTTTTCATGCAACTATATCTTTCACAAAATTATACTTGATGTCAATGTGTTTAGTTTTGGCATGGAACTTGGGATATTTTATATATGTTATTGTAGCATAACTATCACAATTTATATGTACTAACTCTATAGAATTTTTCTTCATTGTTAAGTGTTCCAAAAATCTTCTTAACCAAATCGCTTCTTGCACAACAGTTGAAAAAGCTACAAATTCATCTTCTATTGTTGTTAGAGCAATACAAAATTATTTCTTACGATTTCATGATATGACGCCACTATTGAGTAAGAATGCAAATCCTGAGGTAGATTTTCTCTCATCTAAATCTTCTTCCCAATCAACATCAATATAACATTTTAAATGCAAATCTCTTCCTTGATAACACAATGAGTAATCAACTATGCAAAAGTTTTTTTTAATCATACATTAAGCTTCCAATCGCACTATAATAAAGAATATTGCTCATTTGTTTCTTTTCTATAGAGGTTCTAGGACACATCATTTGGCTTAGGATTTCACCTTTCACAATTAGAGTATCAATGAATTTACAATCATGCATATGAAATTGCTCAAGAATTTTCTTGATGTACTGCTTTTATGAAAGAGACAATAAATTTCTTACCAATCCCTTTAAATCTTAACTTCAAGGATAAATACAGTTTCACCCATATCTTTCATTTCAAAGTTGGATGACAACCATCCCTTAATTTGTGTTACATACTCCACATTTTTTCCAGCCATCAATATGTCATCAACATAAAAAAAGATCATAAGCTCATTTTTGGACCTCTTAATATAAACACAATGGTCATCTTCAATCATCTCAAAATCATAAGACATAATTGCATTATCAAATTGAATGTACCATTGCCTTGAAGATAGTTTAAAGCCATTGATAGACTTCAAAAGTTTATAGACTTTATGTTCTTGGTCTTTTACAATGAAACCTTCTAGTTGTTCCATATAAATTTCTTCATTTAATTCTCCATTGAGAAAAATAGTATTCACATTCATTTGATATAATTCTAAGTTCATACTTGCTATGATAGCTAGAATTAACCGTATTGAGATAAATCTTACAAGTGAAAAAGTTTTTTCATAATATATTCTTTCTTGTTGTGTATACCCTTTGCAACTAGGCGAGTTTTATAACTTTTGATAGTGCCATCAACCTTGTGACTAATTTCCACACATTATTTGTTTTTATGGACCCCATTTTTTCATCCATTGCTTTCATCCATTTTTCCTTAGGAGTGCATTTAAAAGCATCATTTACATTCCTTTGCTTTTTCTCATCTTGCAGACTAACAATGAAAGCTTCCCCTTCAATCTCAAAATAACGATGAGGTACTGGTTTATGATTTGTCCATCGGATTTGAGATTCTTTAATTTTAATATTACTTTCACTTGAACCAGCAATTATAGTTGGATCTAGCTCAGGCTGTGATTGAGTTTTTATAGAAACTAATTCATCATTTCTCAAATCACTCTGACTCGAATAAAATGGATTCAACTCTTGTGCAGTTGAAATAGTCAGGTTATAGGTTTCATATAGTGATAGATCTTGCTTATCTGACCCTGTTTAGGGAAATCATTTTCTAAAAACTTGATATCTCATGATTAAAACTTAGCAATATTACCACCATCTTGTTCGCCTCTGAAAACATACCCTTTTGATTATTTAGAATATCTTATTTCCTCTTTGACCCAATTTTCTAAATTTATGAAAGATATTGAGTACATAGGCTGCACATCCCTAAGGTTTTAAAACACTTAGGTCAAGTTTTCTACCAGTCCATAACTTATACGGAGTGGTGGTAATAGACTTTGAGGGCACACGGTTAAGCACAAATGTGGCTGTTAACAATGCACCGCCCCAATAGGTTATAAGCAAATAAGTCTGTGCCATTATTAACTTAACCATTTCAAGAAGTGCCCTATTTCATCTTTCCACAACACCATTTTGTTGCGAGGTATATGAGATAGTCAACTGATGTTATATTCCCTTTTTATCACATAAATGTTTGAACTCATTAGAAAGATATTCTTGATCTCGATCGACTCTCAATATTTAGTTTTCTTATTTAATTGATTATCAACTAAATTCATGTATTTTATAAAACAATCTAGTGCTTGAGATTTGTGAGAAATCAAATAGACATAACCATATTTAGTGTAATCATCTATAAATGTGATGAAATAACTTACCTCATGTCTAGCTTTAATATTCATTGAACCATAGACGTCTGAATAAAATAATTGCAATGGAGTTTCGGCTCTAGTTATTTTTCCAAATGGTTTTTGTGCTAGTTTTTCAGTTAGACAATGTTTACAAGTTGGCAAACCAACTTTATCTAAATTATCTAATAAGTCTACTTTGGCTAATCGGTTCACACCTTATTGGCCAATATGACTGATTCTAGTATACCAAACATTCACATCATTTTTATAATCAATTCCTTTTACTTCAACTTTGAAGTTATTTTCCATATATATCAATTTCATTCCTTTTTTAATCTATCAAAATTCAATTTATGAGTTCATAGTTGTGATGGTTTTATGTGTGGTTTGGCATTTGAATTGTGTTTGTTTATGTGGTTTTTGGTTTAATTTGGTACTTAGGTTTTGTTTTTGTCTTTGTAGATTAAATATAGTAAATAGGTGAAAAGATGTGGTTTAGAAGCAAGAAAAACATATTTAAACTTGATTGAAGGTTGGTTCGGTGATTAGAGAGGTTTAAGATGAAGATCATCACGTGCAAATGAGGATTGTCATGAGCAAATGAAGAGGCACAAAAGAGAAGCCCATTGTCATGTGTGCGAGGACATCATCGTGAGCATGCGATGCCTTGTGAAGCTCACTATCATGCATGTGATGATTCCTCGCGGGTGCGACATCCCCTATTTCTACAAAATGCAAAATGACGTTTGAAATTTGAAAATTCAAGTTTGAATGGGTTCACTATTTTTAAAGATGAATTAATTTATTTTAGGAAGTTTACATCAATTATAACTTTAGTTTAGTATTTATTCCAACTTTTAGGAGGATTTAAGAACACATTCTCTTTGCAACTATTGATTTTTAGAATTCATTCTCTACACGTTCAAGATAGCTCTTGGCATGTAGACTTTAATTCCAGTAGAGTTTGTTCTTTAATTGTGAAACTATTTTGAATTCTTGAAGATTGATTTAAGCTTGGAGCCTTGGAGAATTGGGGATCAACCTTTCGAAGAAATTCAAGTTATCAAATTTCAAGAGAGCTTATAGTTTTATTTTCTCTTTTCAACTATAATATGTTTAAGTTTGATATTGTTATGAACATAACCATTGTCTTAGAAATATTAGGCTAAACACTTGTTGGGTATTTAGTTAGCTACCCAATTTTGTATGAACCTTTTTATATTTTTATGAATGAATGATTTTTTTTCCTATTCTAATTGTGCTTTATTTGATTTCAAGTTGAATGATTGACTGACCACTAATTATTTAGTTTAGAAATATTAAGGTTGAATTATTAGACAAACCATCTATAATTTGACTTAACAGTTGGATTGGACACTAATTAATTCATTGGTTTGTTTAATTAATGAATATAAATGGTCACCTAAAAATTATTATTCATTGTGCATTATTGTTTTAAAAGGGAAATATATAATTGGGGAAGGGAAATTAAATACCTATCTCATATAAATTGGTTATTAATCGGGTTAGATTGTAAGTTTATTATTTCCAGTTTTTAGTTTAATTTAGTTAGTTCCATGATTAATCTCATAATTGGTTTAGATTGTTTAGGCTTAATTTGTATTTTAATTTGGAGATTAATTATATTAGTTAAGAGTTTAAGCTGAACAAGTTCTTGAGAGATCGACTTCAGGAGTGAACTTGCCATATTACAGTAGTTCGTATAGTTGCGAGTTTTAATCTATGAACATCAAGTTTTTAGCGCTGTTGCCGGGGACTTGTTAATTAGATTACTAATTAATTGTTATTGGTTGCCAAATCATGAGTAATTTAGTTGTTTGTTTAGTTTGTGCTTTTTTTGTTCTTTTTGTGTTTTGTTGCTATTTCACTTTAGATTTATTTTAGTTTTAATTTAGACTACTGATCTCATTTTATGCCAGGTATTAGGAAGAAGGAAAAATTTGGTGATTCATCTATTCAGAGACCTTATGATTTGAGATTAAGAGCTCTAAGATCTGAAGATTAATCTTTTGAAGATAAGGAAGAATTACCTCAACATCCAGAGCTTGTAGAAGAAAAAGAAGGAGAGGAAGTAAACAAACCAATGGCGATTCCACCTAAAGAGGCTGGTGCATAGAGGCAATTAGCTATGAAAGATTATGCTAGACCAATGATTGGCAACACTACCTTATGCATAGTCCTGGGGGAAGCAGCAAGAAATTATGAACTAAAGAGCATACATTTGAATATGCTTCTGTCGTTCTATGAGATGCCAAGTGAGGATCCTCTCGCTTTTATTAGAGAAATCTATGCAACCATCAATGCATTCCCTTTTAATGGGCTTAATAATAATCAACTGAGGATGAGATGCTTCCCTTACACTTTGAAGGATAGAGCCATAACGTGGTTGGTGACTTTACTACCCAATTCTTCGCATTCCTGGAGTGAAATATATCACAAGTTCATGGGAAAATTCTATGTCCATTAGAAGATGAAAGAGTTGAAAGCATAAATTACAAACTTCTATCAGAAAGACTCTAAAACATTTCATGAAGCATGAGATAGATTCAAAATGCATTTATTGCAATGTGCTCATCATAGTTACCCTTTTCTAATGACAAATCAATCATTCTACAATGGCTTGACCTAAAAATATCAATGTATGATAGATAATGCAGCTGGGGGGAGCTATGAAAGAGAAAACAACAAAGAAGTATGATATTTTTGAATTGTTGGGAGCTAACTCTCAGCAAAAGAGTGTGAAAGGTAGAAAGATGGCAACAAATAAAGTTTCTAGTGGGGTCGAGCTAACTTCTTAGATAGTAGAGCTAACTAAGCAAGTTAGAATGCTGGTCAACAACATAAATGCGCCCATAAATGAGGTATGTGGTATTTGTGGATAAGAATCAACTGAGGATGAGATGTTTCCTTTAAACTTAGAAGGACAGAGCCAAAACATGGTTGATGACTTTATTTCCTAATTCTTTTCATTTTTGGAATGAAGTATATCACAAGTTCATGGGCAAATTCTATTTCCATCAGAAGATGAAAGAGTTGAGAGTCAAAATTACTAACTTCTATTAGAAAGATTATGAAACATTTCATGAAGTGTGGGATAGATTCAAAATGCTTTTATTTCAATTCCCTCATCATAGTTACCCTCTTATAGTGACAAATCAATCATTCTACAATGGCTTGACCCAATAATATCAATGTATGGTAGATAATGCAGTTGGGGGAACTATGAGAGAGAAAACAGTAGAGGAAGTGTATGATATTTTTGAATTGTTGGGAGCTAACTCTCAGCAAAAGAGTGTGAGAGGTAGAAAGATGGCAGCGAATGAAGTTTCTAGTGGGACCGGACTAACCTCTCAGATAACAGAGCTAGCTAAGCAACTTAGAATGCTGGTCAACAATAGAAATGAGCCGTCAAATGAGGTATGTGGTGTTTATAGTGATGGGGCTAACATTTGTTCTTCTTTTGATTCTTATGTAGGAAATGACTTAGAGCAAGCCAATGTCTTGAATTCCATCCAGTCTAGACAGCAAAATAACCCATACTCCAATACCTATAATCCTGGCTAGAGGAATCACCCTAATTTTTCTTGGAGAAACCCTGACCACAACCCTCCTCAGATCCTTAGGAGCCAAAAATTGAACCTATAAATTCATTACTCTAAGCCTCATAATCAACCTACATATGCAAATTCAATCCAGGCTGGATCCTTCAATGCATATAGCAAACCATCTTTAGAGGACATTGTGCATAACTTTATAGTTGCTACTCAAGACAAGCACAAAAGGACTGACAAAAGAATTGACTCCATTGGGGCCTCATTGAAGAGATTGGAGATCCAAATTGGGCAAATAGTAGAAGTTGTTTAGAAAAATAGGAAGGGAAAGTTGCCTAGTTAGATCGAGCAAGCAAAATCAATTGCTGTTATCAGCAATGGTAATTAAGCTATATGATAATTAAGTTAACTTGACAGCTAATGTGGGTAATTCATCTTTTACAGGCACCCATGAGAAAGTAAGTCAAAAGAACAAGAAGAAGAAGAAGATCAAAATGGGAGACTGAAAGACCCTAAAGGTGGCATGAAGGAGAATAAGAATGAGATATTTTTTACGTCTTAACTCCATAAAGCAGTTGAGCCTTATAAGCCTTCCATCCCATTCCCTAGTAGACTTAGGGAGCATAAAAAGGATAAGAATTTTTCTGATATTTTTACAATGCTTTCTAAAATTGACATTAACTTGCCTCTTTTGGATGTCATTAGGAGGATTCCATCATATGCCCAATCCTTTATGAAGCTGCTCTCACACAAGGGAAAATATGGGAATAATGAAAAAGTCAAAGTGCTAGAGATAGTCTCTGCAATTCTGGAACAACATCTATTATAAAAAATGATAGATCCTGAAAGCTTCACTAGTGACATTACAATAGGAGACAAAAAAAGGAGCAAAAGCCATTTTAGATTTGGGGGCAAGCATTAACCTAATGTCCTACTTGATTTATAACTAAATGGGACTAGTGAGCTAAAACTAACTACAATATGCCTTCAGTTAGCAGACGGGTCAATAAAATCTCCAAAGGTATGGTAGAACACATTCTAATTCAAATTGGTATGTTGGTTATCCTTATGGATTTTGTAGTGTTGGATATTGAACCTTCTCATATAAGGGATATAGAGCAGATAATCCTCCTTGATAGAGCATTCATGGCTACTACTGAGACCATTATTGATGTTCGAAATGGAAAATTGACTATGACAGTTTTGGGAGAGACAATTGAGTTTCAAGTGTTTGATTTTCTAATTAGTTCTTCTACTTCTTTTATAAATGATGGTTTTTATATTAATTGTGTGAACTCACTGGTTTCTAATAATTATTTTCTAGAACTAAAGGGTGAATTAGGGAGAGTTTCAATGGTGAAAGGATTGGATGATTGTTTTGAGGTTCTACATTCCCACCTTAAGGATAAAAGTAGCAATGTCTGGCTTAGACATTAAATGTGACACTTTTTGGGAGGCAACCCAAGTTTTCTTTATGCATTTTCTTCTATTTTAAATTTGATTTTCTTAGTTTTAGTTTATTTCCTATATTGGTGCCCAACTTCCTTTTTGCTAAAGGGATTATTTGAAGATGAAATTTGTGGTCTTATATGAGGGATTGAGCCAATTTCATGAGAAAAGAAAAGTCCAAGAAGAATGTGCATGCATTCTGTATTTTTATCTTACTGGATAATAAGTTTTGTCACTATCACCTTCACCAGGAGCCGCTTGCCACTCTTAAAGGAGTATTCTTTCTCCTTTACTTTTGATCTTTTGTGCATTTTGTTGACATTGGGGACAATGTCAAATTTAAGTGTGGGGGAGAAGATTTTTTTCCTTGAGAATGTATTTTAGGATGTTTAGTTTTTATTTTGTTCTTATGATTATTTTGTGTCTTTTGTATGTTAATAGTATCTTCACATGTGCTCAGTATTTTGTTTTTTCTCTATAAAAGTCAATGAATGAGTGTTAGTTTAGGATTGAACTTAATTGATCTAGTTTGGAATTTTGTTAATATTGCTAACATAACTTGTTTTGAAAACTTTCCAATATGGTAATTGATTTGCCTTAGAGATATAGTTGTTAATATGATAGTTAAACTGTTAATGAACAAGTATCAAATACATTGTGTTTAATAAGTCTTTAGTGAGATAGAGCATAAAATGAACTCACTTAGGATATTAAAATTAAAGGAAATTAATTAAAAAAAAAGGTGTTTACAAGAATAGTGAGAATGAGCATAAAATGCATTTACCTTATTTACTCATTTGTATGTAACACCCCCTTACCCAAATAGCACGTGCTCGGATAAAGGAGCGTTACACTGACTTCTTCAAATCACTATTTTAGTAAATGTTAGAAAGCCATACATATTTTTTTTTTTTACTCTTATCTCATATATATATAAGAAATAATGTACATTTTATTTATATAAGATAGTAATTATAAATATCAAGTTAATTCTTAATAAACTATGAAAGTTAATTAAAAATCTGAAAGTATATATTATGAAATGCAAAATATAAAGGTTCAAAAGATTGTGACCCACTATTTCAAGATCGGCTACTTTAATTGACTAGGATCACCGCTTACTTTATTTACAACCTTCAGCTACCTATCTATATCTGTACGGAAGGAAAACTCTCACGCTAGGCTCTAGGCTTAGTGGTGCATATAAATAAGACAATATACCATGTTATGCAACAAGCATTAACATATGTCATTTTATGCATTAATATCTTTTCATGCTATTGTTCTCCTCATATCCCTATTTCATACGATTATGAGCATCATGCATACATGTACAATGTTATTTTCATTTATCTTTAATTATAAGCTACTCTTTTCATCTCTTTAATATTCTATCTCAATTTCATATTATTTTTGCATTATCATTCAACTTAACTTCATTATCTTGCCCACATCACTTTAAAATTGGATTTACTAGATACGAGTTATGGATCAGGAGTGCTCCCAGAGCTATAGCCATCATGTCCACTATCTGGCTCAATAGAGCTTCTCAAATCAATGGTGCTCCCAGAGCTAAAGCCACATTGATTGAGTAATATATCATCATAGATGAATCACCAGACCAAGGACGCTCTCAGAGCTAAAGTCGCATCATCCTAAATTTATGTATGTTCAACAGAGCTTCTTAAGTCAATGACGCTCCCAGAGCTAAAGCCATATTGACTGAGCAATATCTCATATAGTATGGTACCGTTTGCCCCCATAATGACATCTCATCTATCATGTTTCTAGTCTGTAATTAGAGTAATGGGCATATCCATATTTCCACATTATTCATATATCTTTACTTAATTACCTTTATGAACATATCAACATTCTTATTTTACTGGATAAATAATGTCATTTCACTTACTTACTTGAGTACATCATTAGTTAACAATTTTCATAATTACTCAAAATAGAGCATTCACGACTGTGATTACTAATTCACGCCTGTGAATTAGTTCACGCCTGTGATTCAAAGCCATGAATGCTTTTGGGATGAATCGTCTCATTACCAGACAGAAGTCACAACCGTGATACAATTCAGTCATGCCCGTGAACTAACAAGTTCACACCCATGACTATCTGTGGGAAACCTGTATATTCACTTTCCTTATTCATTTCTAGTTGCACCAAGTCATACCAAATACAAACTAATGCATTTCTAATGTCCTTTACTCAACATATCATGTTCTAATGCATAAAAATGCCTTTATCATAACTCAATTCTCTAACATATATTACTTAACTCAACATATCACAAAATCTTATTCTTTATATCTAAACCTATGGTTTCATGCCATAATCATCATTAGTGCAATTCTATCACTAATTATCATGTTAAGCATGCATTATCTCAAACAAAGATAGGCTATTGACTTAAATTATACACAAACTATTTTTCTCCTTTATTCTTCTAGGTAGCTTTATCTTTGCCTTTACTCCCTTAAGCTTGTTCCTTGTCACTTGGAACTCCTACCATATCATAAAATCATCCTCAAAACCTTATTTTCTCAAAACTCTTATGAGACCCTAAACTCTCTCTCTCATGAAACCCTAAAATCTCTCTTTACATAATCAAGCTCTAAATGAGCTCAAAATCCCAACTTCCTTAAGAAAAGATGAAAGAGAAAAAGAAAAGCTTCTTACCTTTACATTTTTCTTCACTTGATCACAACCTTGGAGATTCTCTCTCTCCACTAAACTTGTTTGTTTTTCCTCATTCTTGCTATTCCAAGCTTCTTTAAGACTTGTAGATCATGAAAATCACTTTGTCTTGTTCTTTTCACTCTCTTATCTTTTTCTCTATCTCTAGAGAGCTCAAGGTTGGTTATGGAGGATGGTGAGAGTGGCTGGTGTGACTGGTTTGGGCAGAAAGAAAGAAGATAAGAAATAAGAAGAAGAAGAAAAGGAAGAAAGAAGAAAAGAAACAAAAGTCCTCATGTGGGACCCACTAATTTTGACCATTTCTTTGATATTTAGCTTAATTATCATATTAATCTTATTCCATCATGCTATGACCGGCCAACCCATAATTGATGTCCAATTTTAATATGTTAAATAGCAAATATCTCATTAAATCCTTAAAATTTTGGTAATTTATAAATTGACCCCAAAACTTATCAAATTTTACAATTTAATCCTTTATCGTAAATCGACTTATTTAAGCTTTATAAATACTTTATTAGGCATATATCATAATTATTAATCATTATCTTGATTAAATTCTGTCAAAATCCGAATTTAGATTCCGATTGGTCAAACGCGTCAACTTCGTGATACGTGCGACTTGGTGCCTAAGTTAGCGGATATGATATTAGGCATGTATCATAATTATTAATCATTATATTGATTAAATTCTATCAAAATCCAAATTTAGATTCCGATTGGTCAAACGCGTCAATTTCGTGATACGTGCGACTCGGTGCCTAAGTTAGCAGATATGACATTTAATTTGGTTTATTGGTAACCATTAATATGAGTAAGCAAAGTAACTTAAATGTGTGTAATGTACTCCCCATAAAAAGATGAAAATAAAATGAAAATTAAAGTTAAAAGTGAGGCATTATGACTCAGGGAAGAATTGTAACCCTGAAAAAAAAGGAGAAAAGATGAAAGAATAAGAGAAAAAAGTTTGTTGCATGTTCTTGATATTTGAAAATTAGTAGTTTAGCTAAAGTGTTAATCTCTATATTTTTTAGGCAAATATATGATTATATTAGTTTGTTTTATGAATTGAGAGTTGAAATTAGTATTAACTTTATTCCAAACTTAATTGATTGGTGTGATTTTGAAGTTTGTATATTTGGAGCAGTAGTTAGACTTTGAGATTAAGAAAGTAAAAATTTTGAGCATATGAGTTGGGTTTAGTTGTTTGTGTGTTAGGTTGATCTTGTTAATGTTTTAGGTTTAGTGTTTGGTTCTATGCTTAGGTGTTGCTTGGGGACAAGCAATGTCTATGTGTGGAAGAGTTTGATTTGTTCATAGTTGTGATGGTTTGATGTGTGATTTTGGTGTTTGAATTGTATTTGTTTATCTGGTTTTTAGTTTAATTTCATACTTAGGTTTTGTTTTTGTCTTCGTAAATTAAAGATAGTAAAAAGGTGAAAATATGTGGTTTGGGAGCAAGAAAAATATATTTGAACTTGATTGAAGGTTGGTTTAGTGATTGGAGAGGTTTAAAATGAAGATTGTCGCATGCAAGTGAGGATCATCCTGAGCAAGTGAAGGGGAGCAAAAAAGAAGCCCACTGTCACGTGTGCGAGGACATCGTCGTAAGTAAACGATGCCTTCTGAAGCTCACTATCATGCACGTGAAAATACCCTCACATGCACGACAACCCCTGGTTCAACAAAACGTAAAATGATGTTTAAAACCCAAAAATTCAAGTTTGAACGAGTTTCTTCACTATTTTTAAAGAGGAATTAATGTATTTTAGGAAGTTTACATCAATTAGGACTCTAGTTTAATATTTATTCCAACTTTTATAAGGATTTAAGAACACATTCTTTTTACAACTATTGATTTTTAGAATTCATTCTCTGCACGTTCAAGAGAGCACTTGGCGTGTAGACTTTAATTCCAGTAGAGTTTGTTCTTTAATTGTTAAGCTATTTTGAATTCTTGAAGATTGATTTAAGCTTGGAGCCTTAGAGAATTGGAGATCAACTTTTTGAAGAGATTCAAGTTATCAAATTTTAGGGGAGCTTATAGTTTTATTCTCTCTTTTCTGTTGCAATATGTTTAACTTTGATATTCTTATGAACATAACCATTGTCTTACCAATATTAGGCTAAACACTTATTGGGTATTTATTTAACTACCCAAATTTGTATGAATCTTTTTATATTTTTATGAATGAAAGATTTTTCTTTCCATTCCAATTGTGTTTTATTTGATTTCAAGTTGAATGATTGATTGACCACCAATTATTTAGTTTAGAAATATTAAAGTTGGATTATTAGACAAACAATATGTAATTTAGCCTAAAAATTGGATTGAATACTAATTAATTCATTAGTTTGTTTAATTAGTGAATATAGGTGATCACCGAAGAATTATTATTCATTGTTCATATAGTTTTAAAAGGAAAATATAGAATTGGGGAAGGAAAACTAAATACCTATCTCATATAAATTGGTTATATTAATCGGGTTAGATTGAAAGTTTATTGTTTCCAGTTTTTAGTTTAATTCAGTTAGTTCCATAATTAATCTCATAATTGGTTTAGATTTTTTAGGTTTAATTTGTATTTTAATTCCATTATCATAAACATGTTATCCAACATTTAACCCCATTTATGCATCATCACATTACCAATACATAAATGCCATATTACATCATTTACATGTTATTATCCATGTATACATACATCCCATAACATATACTTAAACAAAACTATCACATAACATAATTAATAAAAGCTACACATTATTCATTTACTATGCTTCACGGGGGTAAATACCCATTTATGTTTGTGAATGCGCCTTTCAT
Organism: Triadica sebifera; assembly: GCA_023653625.1. NCBI lineage: Eukaryota > Viridiplantae > Streptophyta > Magnoliopsida > Malpighiales > Euphorbiaceae > Triadica > Triadica sebifera. Next base: position 7,062,739 of record CM042898.1, on the reverse strand, counting down.
GGGTGTCTTACTCGTAAAACAAGATGTGAAAGCTATTTCATATAAAACACACATGGTTTATGAACATGACAAATTTTTCATGGGTATGAACTGATGTTTCACCACTTTCTAACTGTGAAACCAATTGAAAAATTTGAGTTTGAACATGAAATTTATGGTCTCGATGTGAGTGTGAACCCTTGCATTTCATGATCCTTAGCCATAAAACAAGACGTGAAAGCTATTGTCCATTTTGGACACTCATTTTATAGGTGTGACTCCCTTGTCATGGGCATGAAGCCTAGTTTGGTTCATGCATTTACGACTGTGAACCCTGTGTCATGGATATGAATTTGGGAATTTTCATAGTAGAAATGAGCCAAAATAGAGTATTCACTCACCACATTCAAAAGTACTAAAGATTGACTAGTGTTAATCGCTTCTATCAACATACCAGTTCATATAACATATCCACAACATGTTATAACAACTATAAATCATGTTAAAATGCCACTTTAAAACTCATTAATACCTTAATCACTTTTTATATCATTTTAACATTTAAAACTTACACAATCAAGTCATTGTCATTCAAATCATGCCTTTACATTTTCATTTTGCTTTTACCACATATAACACATGTCAAAATTCATGAAAAAAATTAATATGCTAATATGTACATACCTCTATCAATAATAAAGTCTTGACTAACTCTTCAACCTTTTCAAGCTTGCCTCTCCTCTTGGAATGTGTTTTCAAGCTCTCTAATAGGTCCTAAGAACATGAAAACATTCCTATAAGACTCTTATAATAGAAAACACACCAAAACGAACCTAAATTCGTGTTCTATATCAACCTTGCAAGAACTCTATTCAAACCCCTTAGATATCAAACTTTCCAAGCTTCCAACAATAGAGTTTAGGTTTAAAGGAGGTAAGGAAAACGGAGCAAAAGTCTAAGGAGTGACAGAGAGGGATTCAGGGCGGTGGGAAGCAGGTAAATCAGAAATATGAAGTAAAGGAAAGACAAAAGTGTGGTTGCTAACATATAGAATTGATATACGTTCATGGATGTGAATTGCCATTCACAATCATGACTAGATAATTCATAGGCGTAAATATTCTCTTTACTCCAAAATGAACCCACCACATTTAAACTATGTTGTTTTGCACCCTTCATGATTTTCATGGGTGTGAAAGGACTCTCTTACTTAAAAACTTAATATTTTAAAACACAAACTACTCATTCTTTCACTCTCTAAACCAACATATCTTATAGACCCTAATTAATGGGCATTACAGAAGGAGAAAGAAGATAAACTTCTTGCATACTTAAATAGAGAAAATAATAAAAATATCCCATCCGAAGGAATATTAGGACTTGTAAATAATTCTCCCCATCAACTGTGAGATCGTTACATTCCATCTTGAAGGATTTAAATCAACAAAATGAGAGAAACTCAAATATGGATAAAATGGAGGAAAAGATAATGAAACTAGTTGTGGAAATAAAATGGGCAAATATATGCATAGTATTGTCCAACCTAATCAAATGACATTAGAAAAAGAAGCTATGGGACCACAAACAAATAAACATTGTTGAGGTAAATTCTAATCCGAAAAGTGGTCTACATGGTACGCATAATTTTATAAGTGAAATTTAGTGGACCTAGGTTTTATATTAAAAGATATAGGTAAGAGTTTGAATTTGTATCACCCTATTGGCCATATTGGCAGTGGTGGTAAGGTCTATATTATACGTAGTAAAATTAATAATCTTATATCTATAAATTAAGTGAGAATAGGGCCAATTTCGATGATATTAATAGGGTTGATGATGATATTAATAATTAATTCATACTCTTCCAAAATATTTTTTTATCATTTTTAAAATATTATCAGCAGTATGCCGATCATTAAACACTCTAAATGCAAATAATTTTTTTTTTTATAATTGTCATTTAATATCAATCCAATTACATGTAAGACCCATGTAAGCATGCATTTGCTACTAATCACTAAAAATACTCCAAATATCACTACAAATACAAACACGTCCATTTAAAGAAGAAAATATTTTGATAAATTCTTTTTTATTTTCTTTATATAAATTATGTATAACATGTTTAAGAGTTTTTCTAAGTACATGTTTATCATATCGATTTAATGCATTTTGACAATAATTAACAAAACTTATTTTTTTTACCAAAATTAACAAATAAATGTTCCATACTTATCATTTTTGTCAATTATTTTTTATTTTTAATCATTATATTGAAATAATTGAGAAGTAGAAAAGGACGTTGTATACTAGAAAATTTGACTTTGCCTTTTGTCTATTCAAGTTGAGCAATATGTTTATTTTGTAAGTGCATTCGAAATATATCATAATCACATTCAGCTTTAAATTTGTATATTTGTGCACAATAATTGCACACAATATCAAATGACCTATCATTTTTTTTGAATTTTCTTAAAATGAATTTCAAAAATATCAGATATTCGAATTTTTGCTTCAGATGATGCTACCACTGCCGAACTCGGACTTAGTTATTCATCATCCCTATTTGTTTGGCTTTCTTCAGTTGGAATTTCAAACTCCCTCTCCTCATCAAAATTTTCAATAAAATTGTCCAAATCAACAATATTTTCATCAAAAAATTGCTCCTTCCACTATGGCTTGCCATTATTTATAATTAACTTTTGTGAAAAAAAATTGGAGAATATTAAAAAAAAAAGTGTAGAGAAAGATAATGAAAAAAGAATTGTAGGATTAAAAAAAAATTGAGAATTAGAGAGAATTAAAGAATTGAAAAAAAATTGAGATTATATAGAAGTATAATTAGAAAGAAATTAGAGAGAAAAAATAATTGATAGTGTAATTAGAGAGAAATTAGGAATATGTAGAGAGAATTGAAATTGAATTGTAGAAAAATTGAGAGAAATTGAGAATTAATTGAGAATAAGATTGTGTAGGGAATGAAAAAAATGAAATGAATTTGGTATTTATAGAAAAAAAATTAAAAATTTAAGTTCAATAGTATCCCTAAAATATAACTGTTATTTTTCTGTTATATGAGATATTTTATATTTTCATTATATTTATATTTTAATATATTTAATTATTAAAAAAAATGTGCAAAATGCACCTGTGCACTGAAGGAGCATCGGGAACAATGATCTCATGACCGTTGTTGGGTTTTTTTTTGGGTGGGAATTGGGAACTGCCAGTTTCGAACAGAAACTGGTGGTTCCTAGTAGCCCGATTCGGATTGGACCGGGCTGGTTCTATGGACCCAACTAGATCGTGGCTAGGGCTACTCTGAGGTGAGTGAAATATTACATTTGCTACAGTAGTATGAATCAATCTTTGGGTAGAAGATTAATTTGAGTAAATTAAAGGTTACTTTTGGTGTGAATATTAAAGAATCATTACAAGCAGGCCTGAAAAAATAGCTAGGTGTGAAAAAGGTTGACAAATATGACATGTATGCAACATTCATACCCTTGACATAATGCATTTAGCATTAGTAATATATTTGCATATTAAGTGAAAAATAAATTTCAGGTGAGCATATAGTATGCTGATTTTTTTATAGCTAATTACCGCATTAAATTTTTCCTTTTACTTGGTCTCTTAATTACTTGATTTCCTTGTTAATTTCGCATAAAAATGCAGAATTATTAAGTAGGGATGCTTATACTAATGGGTCATGTGACTAGTTAGTGAAAAAAACACACAAAAAACCACTTTTTTTTTTTGATATAAAGCTTATCAAATCTGAACCCAACTTTTTTAAAGTAGAATTTTCATTTCCTCTCTCCTTCTTCATTCTCATATAACCCAAACCTTTACCTACCATTAAAGCTATACCTAAGCTTTAACCACACCTCCAAATCACTGCAAAATGAGTTAAGTTTAACTTTTTAGTCTATTTCTCGATTAGATCTAATTCTAAAGCTCAAGAAGTAGTTAGTTTGGTGTTTAATTCATTGGGGGAAAAATTACCATATTCAAGGAGAGTAATTAAGGTTTGATGAATTTTGGATTTTAATTCATGATTTCAAGTAGATAGCTTATTCTTACTTCATGATAAGTTTTTATTAGGTTTGTATACTGAATATTTTTGGTTTGATATTTAAGAGAGGAGCTTGGTTTAGGGGCTGTCCAAAGGACTTCACAAGCTAAGATAAAATTTTGCTAGCTTTTAACTAAGGTGAGTGGATATTTATATAACAAGTTTGCTATTTTTCTTATTTATTTTTGTGGTACTTTTGTTAATTAATAGAATATTGATGAAATTGCTTTAAAAATGTATTCTTATACAAAACTTGTTTATTTGGGGCATGAATAGTGTTCTAATTATTATTTAATGAAATATAGCTTGGGTTTGTGATAAAATTACAAGTTTGAGTTATGGAAGAAAAATATTTTACATTTTGATAGCATTGATTTAAATTTTTATACTTATGCAAATTAAGAAGTTTGAGCAAAATACTTATGTTGAATAAGTTGGTCACTCAAATTTTACAAGATTGATTTAAAAATGCATTTAAAGTACCAGTTTTATGGAAATTACATTAGTACAAAAATGAGAACATATATTTATTTCATAAAAAATTTGACATGTGAAATGATAGTTTTGTGTGCCTAGATTAATGACATTAAAACACTCAATTTGTGAATCCATTAGATAACACATTTGATGACAAATGCCTTATGAATAATGTTGAGATTAAAAGAGAAATTGTTTTTGGGACAACGCTCAACATATACGATGCCTTTGGGCATATGTTGGGTGGTCACCCTTTATGGGTTGTTTATGCATGCATATGGCTAGTTTAGTTGCTCCCTCAGGATTGAAATGTTGGACCTCACATCTCGTATTGGTTTTTAGTTGCTCCTTCAAGATTGCAATGCTAAAATCCCCACTCATGTTGGAATGTGCTCCTTGGTGGCTGCTAGTTATTGTCATCATTATATACCTTTGCACCCCTTGGATGCTAGGGATCAATGTGATGCATATTTGAGTGTATGGTAATTGATTTTATGATATGAAGAGATTTTTAATTTAAGCTTCAATTATGCTATCTTATGGATGTTTAATTGTTGATTTTATGAGATGAATAATATAATTGACAATTAATATTTATCCAGTTGTGTTAGTATGTTTTATGTATACTTTATAGTAAAATCAAATTTTGTTCCCCTTGTTATATTTATATCCTTTTATTGAGTAAATGTACTCACCCTTCACATTACTCTTTCAAATTCCTCTAGATGATTAGTTGATATCAAAAGCAATGTCAATTCATATCTAGAGGAGGTTCGACTACTAATCTAAGTTATGGACCATTTGATTGCCTAGTTGTACATATGATGTATATAAGTATGAGCATGATGTATTTTAGGCCATCTAATATGTTGGTCATATCAATGTATAAATGGTGAACTAAATAGTAAATAATGTATATATGTTATGACAAGTGAAAAATAATGTATATATGTTTAAACATAATGATTGTCAGTTAGAGATTTTTCTTAAATGAAATAAGTTCATGGAAGTGATGCCCATAATGAATATGGAATGATTTGTGATAAATGCTATGTGTTGAGGAGAATGTTGTATGGAATTTTAGGTTATTCTCATCCTTATTAAGAGGGATGGATGTGATATGTATCTGGGACTTCTTACAGTAATTGGGCGTTCAAAGCAATTTTTTCTTAACAAAATCAAAGATAGGCTGTGGAATAAGGTACAAGGGTGGAAGGAGAGAATGATCTTTTAGGCAAGGAAGGAACTGTTGATAAAAAAAGTAGCTTAAACTTGTCAAAATCTGGATTAAAACTCAAAATCTCTTATAAGAAAGCTTGATCATGATTATTGAACAAAGAAGCAGAGCAAAAATGAACTGAATTGAAGATTTTATTATTTGATGAAAAATGAGAAAATCATGTACAATTACAGTTACTACTTTTACTTATGTATAGGAGTCCTAACTACTTTCACCTATCACTGACTGCCACATCATACATATGAGCTAAAATTTAGCTAACTAAACTGAGCTATATAAAGTTAATGGTAACTGTCAATTGAGCCTTTTCACATATTCAAGACTAAATGGAGTAAAGTTAACAACATCGTCAATATGATCTCACTCTCGCGTGCTAATAATAAATTAATATTGCACTATAATAATCTTTACATCCCCTTCTCAAGCTGCGGGTGGATAGGTATAATCATACCCAGCCTGCAAACCAAATCATTGAATTATGGTCCAAATAGTGATTTTATGAGAATATCAGCCAATTGTAAATGAGAGTTAACATGATTCAAAGAAATGAACTCTTCTTCGTATTTATTCCGCACGATATGACAACCAATCTCTAAGTTCCTAGTGCATTCATGAAAGACAAAATTCTCAGAGATGTGCAATGCTGATTTGTTATCACACCATAATGGAATTGATGTGTGTAAAAGGAATAAGAAAATCCTATAGGAGATAGCTTTTCCACTGAAGCTTGCTTATTGTTGAAGCTAAACTCCTATACTTTGCCTCACAGGAGGAACAAGATATAATACTTTGCTTCTTGGTTTTCCAAGACACCATTCCATTGCCAAGGAAAATGCAATAGCTAGTAAATGATTTACAAGTGAGCTCACAAGTAGCCCAATCACTCTCACTATATGTCTCGAGCTTGAATTTTTTTTTTTGAGTTGGATAAAATAGACTATGAGTTGGGGTGTGCTTTAAATATCTCACAATATGAAGAGCTATGTCACAATGAATGGTGCAAGGATGAGAGACATATTGACTTAATTGTTGGACACTATAAATGAGATAAGGTCTGGTGAGATTGAGATAATGAAGACGACGCACCAACCTTCTGTATTGTTCTGGTTTAGTCAAAGGAGAATAATCAACTGTAAATTTAAAAATTCTTTGGCAATGGTGTCTTAATTGACTTACGCCCTTGCATACATGTGTCTTTAATTATGTCTTGGATATACATCCATTTAAAAAGATAGGCACCAGTCGGGGATCTAACAATTTCTAGTCCCAAAAAATATCTTGTCGGACCTAAATCCTTAATTGTAAATTGTTTATGTAAGAAACTCTTAACCTCTTCAATGGCCATAAATGAATTACCAGTGACCAAGCAATCATCCACATAAACATGAAGTAACAAGAAAACATCTTTAGTGCATTTTATGAAGAAATGGTGATCATAGGGGCATTGTGCAAAACCAAAAGCCAAGTGCTTCCTTGTAAATTTAGTGTTCCATTGTCAAGAAGCTTGATTCAATCCATATAGACTTTTTGAGGTGAAAAACCTGATTAGGAGTAGCCTTTATATATCCTGCATGAGGTAATATGTAAACTTCTTCATCCATAAATCCATTAAGAAAGGCATTGTTAATGTCCATTTGCTGGAGATACCAAAATTTGGCTATGGACAAGGAAAATAACACCTTCATTGTTACTAGTTTTGCAACATGAGAGAAATTCTCAAAATAATCCTCCCTTAACTGTTAATTATATCCTTTTTCTACTAATATAGTTTTGTACCTTTCAATTGTGCCATCAAGGTTATACTTCATTTTTATAGACCCATTTGGATCCAATAACATGTTTAGTTTGAGGCAAAAAGGTGAGTTCCTAAGTCTGATTAGCCTCTAGAGCTTTCAGTTCTTTAGTCACAGCCACCACCCATTACTTATGTTTGACTGCCTATTTGTAATGGGCTAGTTCTTAGATAGGAATGATATTTGCAAGAAAAGCTTGATCCAAGGGTGAGTAAGAGAAGATGAAGGGGTATCAATAAGAGAAACATTATATGATGAGACATTAGAAGTAACAATAGTGGGAGGAGAGATATATTGGACCAAGGTACAAATGTAATCCTACGTACATTGAGGTGATTGTTTAATTTTAGTACTAGTTTGAGAAAGGGTTTATGACTGAGGAGGAATGGTTAAAGATGAAGAATTTGCTGAAGTCAGGTCTACAGGTACAAGAATGTGTGAATTTGCAATAAGGTCTGACATTAGAATGGGTAGATTATTAGAATGAATAGAGATAAGGAATGGAACTATATCTGTCACACCATCATCCGGTTTAAGTTTAAAAGGAAATACTTGCTTATAGAAAATAACATATCTTGATGAGATAATGGTACGATTGTGAAGAAAAAACACTTTATAAGCCTTTTTCCCTGAGTTACATATAAGAAATACTCCTTTAAATGCCCAATATCTAACTTGTCTTTGTGGGGTGCTGTATTTGTGACATAACATAAACAACCAAATGTTTTAAGCCTATTATAATTTGTTGTTGTTTCTAAGAGATAAATAATGGAGTTTTCCAACGCAAAATTGAGCTAAAAAGTCTATTTATTATGAAAGTTGTTGTGAGAACTGGCTCTCCCATATATTTCTTTGGCAAATGAGATTAAAATAAGAGTGCTCTAGTAATTTCAAGAATATGCCTATGCTTCCTCTGTACAACCCCATTTTGCTAAGGTGTATTACTACAAGATGTTTGATGTATTATCTTTGCAGTAACATATAACTTATTAGTCTCTTTATTTACAAATTCAGTGCCATTATCACTCCTAATGGTCTTGACAACACAAGTAAAATGTGTTTTTTCCATAGAAATGAAATTGAATAGTACCTCACATATGTTTTGCTTAAAAGGTAACAAATACTCCCAAGTACCTCAATTAAAGTCATCAAGAATAGTAAATGTAATAAGCTCCACTACTAGTTGCTTTTCTATAAAGGCTCTACAAATCAATGTGGATAAGCTTAAAGAACTCTTTGGTTTGTATGCTACTCGAAGGAAAGGGAAACCTAGTTTCTTTAGCTTCATGGTAGACTTCACACACAAAATGAATAGTGTTTGCACAAGTAAAAGGTAGGTGCTTTAATAAAGTGACAGAAGCATGACCTAATCTATTGTGCCATAGATCAAAGTACTTATATCTTTATTCATAAAAGCAACATTAGTACAATTTGGTTTTGATGAAGTAATGTCTGGTGGAGAAAGAAAAGTACAAACAAGTAATTGATTTATTAAAGCTGTATAGTTCTGAATGACTGTGGAAGAAAATAAACTTCAATCCAAGATATAAAAACTATGAAGCACTCATCCAATAGCCATTATTTCCTTAGTCCTCAAGTCTTGTAAGAGACGAAAGGTTAGGTAAAACATGAAAATATTGTTAGTAGACTTAACTAATTTGTTCATAGAAAGTATATTGTACTTGAAGGAAGAAACATGTAGAACATTAGGCAAAATAAGATTTGGATGTAAGATTACTTGGCCAGTATGTAGAATGTAAGTAAAGGAACCATCAAGTAAATAAACTAGAACTTTTGTTTTAGTGGGTAAAAGGTTTTACATGAAATTAGAGTTTGCACATATGGCTAATGGCACCCATGTCAAATATCCAGGTTCCATACTTAATACAATCAAAGGCATGTAAAACATGTTGAATGGTTTTTATACCTGCATACTCAATGTTGTGAGCAACGTTAACCAACACACCTTCTGATACCTTTTTTCCTTTTAAGCATCTTGCAACCTCCTGTTGTATTAACTATGCCATGGATTTCTAGTTCTCATCTTTATCATTTTGTTGATATTCTATGACATCCAGTGGTGTATCATTGTCATCTTTTATAAGGTTTGCATAATTTCTTCTACCTCTAGATTTTTCCTTCTTTTTCATTTCTTTATATTGTAATGTTTGCTAAGTAGGGCTTAGTTAATAACACATTTTAGCAAAACTATAAGTGTGTTATGGGTTGGTTTGGGGAAGAGAGACAAGAAAAGATGACAAAAGTGAGGAGTATCATTTCATGCCCATGACTTCTTTGTCATGCCCATGAACGTCGTCAAATATAAAATTCTCATAGTTGTTCTTTCTCTTTCTCTTGACCTAAACTAAAAAGGAAACCCTAAAACTCAAAATTCTTTCATATCAGAGATCAAGTCTTGTATTTTCTCTTGATTTCTAGACCTTAAACACCAAACCAACATCAAATATCAAAGTTTAAACAAGTTCTTATGGGAGATGAGCTTAAAGAAGAGTTGTTCTTAAAGAGACAGACCTATAGGAAGAAGAAGGAAGTCAAATTTTCCATCTTAACCGTGATTCCTTCATTTGTAGTAAGAAATCATATTTTTCTTTTGTTTTTACAATTTTTCATAGCCTTTTTTTCTATATAGAACTGGCTTTGTTTGAGACCCATTTCTATATGAGTTAGGGTTTCAGGTGATCATGAGTTCCATGGTTAAAGACCCCCCTTCAACTTTTTTATAGGTTATTTTATATGTTAGTAAAGGGTTATATGAGTTTAAGGTTGTAAAAAAGGTTAAAGTTAGAGTTTTTATCTTTATAGCTTTAAAGGTTAAATATATGGGTTATAAATTTTGATATAGATGTGTTATATGTGTTAGGAGTTGAAAGAGAATGTGGTGAAATCCATCAAAAGGATAAGGAAGCTTGATAAAAACTTGGTTTTTAGGCTCCATTAGAGGTATGTACATATATGTATTTAAATTCCAATTTTAGCATTTTGTATGTGTTAAATTCTTTGAATGCTTTAAATGCTAGTTGATTATTGATGTGAAAGTAAGTGATGCAATAAAGGCCATAAGAATATGAGACAAAAATGGAAATGCTTGAAATGAACCTTCTTATAAGTATGTCATATGTGTTTTAAATGGAATGCCAAGTTATGATGATGGAAAGGTAAGAGAAAATATTGTTAAAATGATAAAAGAGGTTGTGAAACCATAAATGCATGAATGGACATCAAATGAATTAATAGGGTAATTTATCTTGAGATATGTTTTAAAGGGTTTAAATGATGCTTTAACATGTTTTAGTGCATGATGTGGTGAGAATATTGTTAGGACAATCCTTAAAGTCTTACATGTGACTTGTAATGAATGTTTATCTTTAATGCTGTTAACTACTGGAAAATCCAGATTTACGTCCATTGTAACTAGGTGTTCACAACCATAAATCTCATATCATGAATAAGGTCATACCTGTGACAATTTCTTCACGCCCATGAAGAATGTGCACAAAACGGACATAAGCTTTCATGACTTAGTTCACGAGTATGATTTTCTGTGAATAAGATTTCACAATCGTGAACACATAGTTCACACCCGTGAAGTCTGCTTTAAATGATATATGTTGTATGTTGATGGTTATAATACAATGGCTATGCACATGATTTCATGATAATATGTTAAAGTATGATTCTTTGAATATTAATACATGAATATTACATGATGAGTTTACATATAATCAAAGTATATGTGTTATAAAATATAAATGCTATAATGAAGTATAATAAGGTAATATGAACAAGTAAAGCCCAGACCCGATAATAGGACTAGGAGTAGGATAGGTGGCATGCCATTTAGTGGGATTTGTTACTGTAATGATTATGATACAATGATTTTATACTCGTCAATGTGACTTAAGTTTTGGGAGCGTCATTGACTTAAGACGCCTTGACTGATACATATATTTATACTCATCAATGTGGCTTAAGATCTGAGAGCGATATGCCTCGACTGACACATGATTATAGACAGTGGTAGGGTAACTTAAGCTCGGAGAGCCCCTTTGTTCACAATTCATATCTAAATAGTTCGTATTGAGAGTTGTTAGACAATCATATCAAAGTTATTTAAGAATATAAGAAAATGAAAAAAAAGGTTCTAAAACACAAGTATACAAGAATACACAATTAACATGTTATATGCTATTAAAAAATGAATTATATGTTCTCTTTCTTATTATTCAATGTTTAGTGAGTTATTGCTCCAATAAGGTAAGATATTTCACATGATATTATAATTTCACTGTCATGCCATGATGTTTTATATGTTGTCATAAATTCCTTTAATGTATGATTGCATGTGTAATTTTTATGTATATATGTACCACTAAGCTTTCAGTAGTTTAGAATGTGAATGTTTCCCCCATGCAAGTTGAAGCTTTGTAGATAGAGTTGAAGTTGATATAGAGAAGTCAGTCCAATAAGTTCATACTTGACACGAGTCAATGATATCATATATCATACTTTTGTATTTTGTACATGACATTGGGGTTTGAGTTGTTTACCTATATATACGCCTGTATTTCAAAATCTTATGTAATTGTGTTAAGGCATGTATTTTTATAAATATTGAGTTGGTTGAACCCAAACATGATGATTTTACTTATATGATGGATCTTTGGATCAAGGATGATTTTATGGATGTATGTTATATGATATGAAATATGTTTTACATGTGAAGGAGTTTTATAACAAAGAAATAAAAAAAAAAGTTTTAAATTTCACAAGTTTTCCGCACACCAAATTCCATAACACCCACTCGTTTTGTCGAGTTAATATTGATTAGGCAAGAGAGCGCTATATATGCCATGTTGGATATCCATTTAAGTTGAAGCATGTTTCCCTCACATGTCCAGTACTGTTTCAAAAATCAGAAAAATGATAAGCCTTGTCACTCCTGAAGCTTTCTTCTCTTTTGCCTCCCTTTTCTCCTTTAGGAGTTTGATTTCTTGCAGCAAATAATGCATTATTTTCATTCAATTCTCTAATGATATTGATTTCCTTTTGCTTCTGTACACTCATAAGTATGGAGTATGTTTTGTTTACATTTGGTAAGAGTCCATGACCAAAATCTAGTTTCGCACCACATCAAAAGAATCATTTAATCCTGCATAGAATTCTATCATCCTCGCATTGGAGTTGGATTGTTCAAAGACCTTATGAACCCCACAAATGCATCTAGGCACCGGTTGTAGACAGTTGAGTTCATCCCAATATTTCTTCAATTTATTCAAATATTGATCTATAGACAAATCATTCTGAGTAATCGAACTTATCTCGGGTTTGATCTGAAAAAGTAATGGTCCATTACTTTCTCCATAGCACTGCTCGATTTCAAGACAAAGATCATGAACAGTATTAACATACAAAAAAGATTCAACGATTTTCTTAGAAATTGAATTTAATATCCAAGATATAACCATGCAATTAATTCTCCTCTATTGAGGCAAATTTGGATCTCCCGTTGCTAGTTTTTCATAAGTTCCATCCACAAATCCATGTTTTACCTTCACTTCAAGAGCGATCTTCATGGAATGACTCCATGACAGATAATTTCTCCCGTTCAAGCAGTTCGACACAAATGACATAACTGGATGGTCCGAATTATGCAGAAATAAAGGATCTCCATTGTTATACTCCATAATTGATCAAGAAGCTGTAATCCAGTGAAAAACAGAGGAATCTTGTAGGAAAAAAAATTGTGTCGTCCAAAGGAGGAAGGGGGTCTCGGGTTTAGAGACTTCCAAAGCTTTAATTTGGCACTTCTAGCCAAACAAGGATGGCGCTTGGTAACAAATACTTCCTCTCTTGGCTTGATTGTTAAAAGCCAGTTATTATCCTTTCTCTGATATTTTTGAAGCAATGTTAGGCTTTAATCTGAGTTACACCTGGAGAAGCATCCTTGCTGGTTGAGAAATTTAAAATGCAGGATGCAGGTGGCAAGTTAGCAATGGAAACAAATTTCAGATATGACAATATAAGTGGATTCCCCAACCACATTCTTTTGGTCTAATTACCCTGTGTTCCCAACTTCCTTTAGATTCGAAAGTCTCTTGTTTGATTGATTCTAATTCCCGTTCCTGGAAGTGGGATCCGATTCAGTGAGTATTCTTGACGGCAGATGTTGAGCGTATAAAAGCCATTCCTCATAGTTCTACAGAGGTGGAGGACTTCATTGTTTGGCATTTCAATTCAACTCGAGAGTACATTGTCAAAAGTGGCTATAGAACAGCTGTCTCTTTAGCACAACATATTGCCTAGGCATCTTCTTCTAATTTGCAGTCAACTTTTTGGAAAAGATTGTGGAATCTGAATATTCCTCTAAAAATCTGCAATGTCCTTTGGCGAGCTCACTGGACATCCTTCCTATTAAAACGGTGCTTCATAGCAGATTACAAAATGTGTCCTCGTTGATGCCTGTGTCATGAGGATGAAACAGTGACCCATCATCTTCGTGATTGTAGGTCAGTGAAGCCAATTTATGAATTATGTGGGTTACTGGATATCTGCAATTTGAGAGGTATGCATTTTCGAGATTGGTTTGGAGAACTGATGGTGACAGAGGATGGAAAAACTGATTTTCTTTGCTTTTACTGCTTACAGTGTCTGGTTTATAAGGAATAAATGCATTCACAATGGGGCCCAATTCAATGCTAGTCAAGTTTTTCATTCAACAGCGTATATGTTGGCAAAATTTGAGAATTGTTCTAATCTCATCACAACAGTCTCTTTGACTCCATCGGTCACTGGTAGCAAACATTGGCTTCCTCCTCCTGTGGGTCTCATAAAGAGGAAAGTTGACACTGGAAGTATCGATTAAGACCTTATTGGCTTGGGTGTGGTGCTTAGGAACAAAAATGGAAATGTTTTGGGTTGTGCGTCTAAGGTAATTACAGGTCTTTGGGAGTCCTACACTAGTGAAGCTTTAGCTATAGCCTTTGGTCTTCAACTTGCAGGTGATCTATGCTTCCCTCGAATCATAGTGGAATCAGACTGTAAGTATGGAATTGACAAACAGAAGGAGGGAGTTCACTATTGTAATAGAATGGGAATGGTTCTTGCGAATTGCCTCCAACTAAGTAGTTTCCTCCATAGCTGCTCTTGGAATTTTGCTTCTAGAAGTGGTAATAAGGTAGCACATAATTTGGCAAAATGTTGTTCTAGTGATGAACTGAAACTGTCTGGGTTGAAGAATTTCCCTCTGTAATTTCTTATTTTGTTTTGCAAGGCGTTTTAAAGAAAGCCTTGACTTGAACACCATTTTCTATAATAATAATATAGCTGGACGAACTCAAAAAGGGACAATTATCAACTAATAAATCAAAATAATAACCCAAAATGAAAGAGATTCGAACATAAAATCTGATGCGTTGCTGCACAAATTTTGTTTACCTTGATTATTCACCAATGTTTGGTGATGCTGAAGGGCAAAAAGATGAACAGGCTTTTAAGGTGAGAAGTTAAAAAGCTTATTTTTAAGAAAAAAAAATACATTTCATCAAAAGACCAAGACGAAGACGGAGAAAGCCTAAATCCATCGTAATTGCTTAGCCAATATATATACATGTCGGCAGAAGTTTAATCAAGCAATGTGGTTTTCATGGAAAGTGGCCAGCTATTTGTGCAAGGCACAATTATTTGCAAGCTGAAAGAATTTGTAAGCATTTAATTTAATAAAAGAATTGGTAAGCATTTAATTGAATAACTGGATATCTTGCTGCATTTTATATATTCTACTGATTTAGCCGATGGAAATAGATTCACTTGATGGACTGAAATAGCTTTTACCTCGAATGCATGACCCAAACGTGATATGTCGGCATTTGGCATTTGGCAAGAGATCTCTTTTACTTCATGTTTTAGCCATTTTTAATTCTCTATTTCTATTCTTCTATCGGCAGAATTAGAAAATGGCCTATGCCTTTTTGTTCTTAGAAGAAATTAATAGAATAAAGGCCAATATTTTGCATAAAAGGCCAACGTTTTTAGAGGCTGATACATGTTGAGCTGAATTCGGCATTCAAATGTTAGCCGAGGAGTGTGGTAAATTTAAAGATTCATGTGATCAAAGGAGCCAATAATTTAGCTAATCATCATGTCCATACCAAAGATGTTCGACTAATATATCTACTGTTGGCTTTGGTAGTGGCTCTTGCAAAACCATCCTAATATCAACTTTTGATCCAATTCCTTGCTGAGACTGTTGAAGATTCTATATGTATATATACTCGATCGGCTTTCAAGTGATTTTAAACCCATTGATGGTTTGACATTGATGACTTGAAAATGATGCTTTGATGGGTCAAACTAATGGGTTTTCTTAGCCGATAAAGAAGAAAAGAGATGGATGAAGAATCGGTACATGAAGACTTGAATATTTATGAAATTATTGTTAATTTAAGGCAAGGATAATTGAGATAAGTGGTCATACTGTGTTATTGAAATTATGTATCATGACAATTGTTGCTGGGACTTAATGCCAAAAGGAGCTTGGCTTTGTATGGGGAAAAAGCACCAAATGGCCTTGGCATATGGACACGTCGAAGCAAAGTGTTCCAGCATTGGCATAATGAGTAATTAAAGTTTTTTATTGATCAACCTATTTAAAGGCTTGATATCTATAATTCCTTCAATTTATCTTAGTCAGGTTTAGTTTTTTTATTGTTTACAGCCCAATTTAATTCTCTTTGCATTCCTTGCCCGCTTGTTTCAAGCATAGGAATTCTCCCTTGCTAAATATAAGAGTGTTCTGTGTTAATTTTTAACATAGAATGTCTAACTTGGTTCCTTAGATGGTCCACATGAATCTCATGAGATTTTTAAGCATAAACAAATTTATGCAATTAAGTTTTTGAAATAAAATTTTATTTAATTGGCTCTTTTAATTATCAATTATGATTTAATTTTATGCCTTAGCCAAAAATTTATTTTATTAATGATTATTCATTAGATGCTAAGTGTTTTAATAAAGAGAGGCCAATTGAAAATTTTACACAATTATCTCCCTTAAGTTTCATTAGTTAGATGCAAATATTTCATCAATAAGAACTTAATTAGTTCAAAATTGACAGTTAGAGAGAGTCAATTGGATAAATTTAATAATTAAAAATTAATTGAAAAAATTTAATTGGGAGAATTTATTACATGAATTGTAAAAAATTCAACATCTAAGATATGTTTTTTCCATATTTGAAACATAGAAAATGACTCTTTATGCAATTTTTATATTATGGATTCAAGTTAATATTGTATTATGGATGAAATCTCATTCACAAGTGTAAAGGTACATTTATTTTTTATATATTTCAAAAAAATAAAATTTTTTATTATTTATTAATGACACATAATATATTATAAATACAAATTCATAATATAATTTGTGTTTTTTATGATCTTTCCTTCTTGCAAAACTTAAATCAGGAAAAGAAATGGTAAATAGGCGGAGCCCATGTAGATATAAAACCCAGTCCAATTGAACTATGTGAAGACTTTGTTCTTTTCTATTCTTCCTTATAAGAATACTAATAAATTTAAAAAGATTATATTAACTGATTAGAATATCCTTAATAATATAAAATATTTTAAGATGATAAATTTTTAACTCAGACAATGGAATCTAATTGCGTCGTAAATCCTGGCCCTCCAATTATCTTAATCGTATAATTATTTATATTCTAATTCCACTATTTATTTATTTATTATTATTATTATTATTATTATTATTATTATTATTATTATTATTATTATTATTATTATTATTATTATTAAATTTCTTTTAATATGCAAATTCATCAATACTAAAAGTTATTTGTCATTAGTGTATAAATAAATTATAAAATTAGGATTCTAAATATCAATTATTATTATTATAGCAAAAAATTTATTTGTTCTTTTTTTCAATAATCAATTTAAGCGCAAAAAAGAGAAAAAATCATATGAAATGTAAGGAAGAATACATAAATGGATCTATTAAAAAATAAATCTTGTCTTAATTACAAATTAAAACTATGATAATATCCTTAATTTTCAATTGTCTATAAGATTAGAAAAATAAATTAATACAATTCATAGTATTACACTTTAAGAACTCAATAAAACAATAAACATCATATTTTGTAAAAAAACTCAATTAATAATTAAAAAACTAAGAGCAATGAGCGTTGCCAAGGGAGAAACTTTTCCCGCAATGGAAGAGGATAGAACCACGAAGAAGGTGAAACTTAGAGAGAGCAATGAGCCAAATAAGGATTATAAGGAGATGCTTTTATTCGGTACTGCTATGGAAACAACTATGGAGGATGTGGTTGAAACGTCTAATATCATTGCAAAACCTGGATAGGTGGTGATCGACAAAACTGGAAAGACGTCTGTAGTTTCTTTATCTCCAGATTTAATGAATAGGTTGGGGAAGACTTTGGAACGATCAACAATAGTGAATTTGTTAGGAAAAAGTATTGGTTACAAGACTTTAAGCAATAAAGTCAGATATATGTGGGATGATCATGATGCTAAAATCCTTGATATAGGGAGGGGTTACTTCTTGATTAATTTCTCCAATGATCAGGATTATCAAAGAGCCCTCCTTGTTGGCCTGTGGGTTATCAATGGCAATTATTTGTTAGTGCAAAAATGGTTATCAGAATTCGGGGTAAACAATGACAAGATTCGAAGTATTATTGTTTGGATCCGATTACCTAAGTTGCCTATGCAGTATTATCCGGAGAGTGTTATTTGAGCGATATTGGAGGCCGTGGGATTAGTAGTTAAAATGGATTATAATACAAGTGATTTTCACAGAGGACTGTTTGCAAGAGTTGCAATGGTGGTGAAAACCTCTAACACTCGCTCACCCTAGCAACACGCATATCTGGATAAGAAAATACTACGCTAATTCCATCAGTTAAAATATTGTTTCATATATATATATATATAAAAAGTAATAGCTATTATTATTATTATTATAGTATAAATAAATCATAATAAGAAGACAGAATACATTTTATATAATAAATTATTATTTACAAGACGTGCAGTTATTTTATAAATATTGTCAAATAAACTTCAAGACAAAAGTATAAAAAGTTGTGTAACTCACGGTATCAAGAGTAAGCTGTTTTACTAGATCAGGTCACCGTTAGATTTATCTATTATTTTCAGATTATTCTTCTCTATATCTGCGTGAGAGAAACTCTCACATTAAGGTTTATACTTAGTAGTGCATATAAACAAGATAATAAACTATACTCATGCAATATGCTTTTATATATATATAAATGTGAATGTTTCATATGCAAATAAATTATTCTTTAAATTCATATTTATAAACAACTAATTCATATATAAAATTATTTATATTAAGTTAACGTATTTATGCCTATAACACTTAAGAATTAATAATAAGGATAACGGGGTTACCCATTCAGGCATAATAAAATTATCACCTGGACATAGTGGTATGCGCATACAAGTGTTATAATCGATATTAATATGAGTGTCATCACTAGTATTAATATATGTGTCATCACTAGTATTAATATGAGTATCATTAACAACATTATTATATATGTCATCATTGGTATTAATATGAGTATCATCACCAGTATTAATAGACCCACGATTGGTATTACAATCTATATAAAACTCTAGTTTTAAACTAGGTGTTCAAGGGTTGAATTATTGTCATTAAAATTTATAATTGCTAAATTTACATATTTCATGCATTTAATAGCTCATTTAATAACATAATTACTCAATAAAAATATCATTTTTATAATATAACAAGATTCACATTATTTTTCATTCTACCCTATTACTGGCAGATTCTATGTTATGTTTGGACCTGCTAACAGCATAATTATATTACAAGGTTTTTAAAGAATTTTATTCCTGAATTTTAGCTTTAATATACAACTTAAAGAACTAAATTTGGAATTCGATAGTAAAAGATATGATCAAATGAACACTAAATGGTAATTAAAATCGTTGCCCAGAATTTCGTGGACAATTTTTTAGTCCTATATTTGTGCCAAAATTAAGTATAGTTACGTTCAAAATAACATTTTGTATTCTACATTAAAGTTTTATCCCTATGTTTTACCTTTCAAACCCAATAAAGAAAACAAAAATTCGATTCCCAGAGCTTAAGTTATAGTAAAATATGTATAGACTGCTCCATAAAATCCAATAAAGAACACATTAGCACATAATTCAATGTTTACCAAATATAATCCTAAGTCTAGCAAACATGTGTCCCCATAATTTTTATTACCAAATACTACTAATTAACAATTATTTATATGTCAAATACTCAAATCATGCAATTATATGATAAAATATATGTTATTGCCTTAATTTATACACTTACCTAAAACTTTACTTTGCTTTCTTTCTCTTCACTTCCCATATATATATATATATATATATATATATAAATCATCAACAACCTTTCTTTATTAACCCTCTCTAACCCTTAAATTTTTTTTTTCAAGAGCAAACTCCAAATGAGTTTAAAACATCATTTTCCTTTGGAGAAACCTAAAAAGATGATGAATAACACTTTACCTCAAGCTTTTTCCTTCCATGAACAAAACTTTGGAATTTCTATTTCCTAATTTCTTGCTTATCTCTCTTTCATTTTGCTCTCTCAAGCTTCCATAAGTTTTGTTGTGCAAGAAAATAGTTTTCTCTCTCTCTTTTCTCACTTTCTCTCACTAGAAGGAAGCTTTGGCTATAGAAGAAATGGTGGAGAAGGTGAGTTTAATTAGGAGAATAGAAGAAGAAGTAATTAAGAATAAAATGACAAACTTAATTAATGATGGTTCCACTTTAATCTTAAATATCTAGATATTTAGATGTTAATGTGTATTTTCATGTTTGACATTTGTGTGGTCAGCCACCACATGTTAATTATGTCCAATTTATGCATTTTATGCATTTAATTGATAAATATCTCACATGATCCTTCAATTTTTGATAAATTATAAATTGATCCCAAAACTTTCTAAAATTTTCATAATAAAATAACATCTTTAAATATTTTAAACATTTTATTAAATACTTTTTATAATTATTTTCTATTATTTTAATTAATTTCTTGTCAAAATCCAAATTTAGACTCTGGTCAAACCGACAAGTCGATTTAACAGTTCGCATAACTTATGATCTAAATTAGCTGATATCACATTCTCTCTCCCTTAAAATAAATTTTGTCCTCAAAACTTTTCCTGTTCCTTCTGTATTGAACAACTAAGGATATTGCTTGCTCATTATCTCTTCGCTTTTCCATGTGACTTCTTCAGTAGCATGATTATGCCCTAGCACTTTAACTAATGAAACTTTCTTATTTTGTAAAAGTTTCTCTTCATGTGCTAATATAGCCACCGATTTCTTTTCACACCTCGAGTCGGTTTGTACTTCTATCTCCTCAATTGGAATAATATGAGTTGAGTCTAAACGATACCTTCATAGAATCGAAAAATAAAAAACATTATGGATTTTATCCAACTATGGTGAGAGTGCTAACCGATATGCCACTAGTGCGATTCTTTCCAAAATCTCATGGGGACCAATGAACGTCGTACTTAACTTTCCTTTTCTACTGAATCTCAATACTTTCTTATAAGAAAAAAACTTTGAGAAACGCTTTATCTCCCACAGCATATTCTATGCCTTGCCTTTTAAGGTCAACATATGATTTATGTCGATCTTGAGCTGCGTTCAATCTTTCCTTGATAATTCTAACCTTTTCTTTTGTTTGTTGCACTAACTCTGGCCCTGCCAACGTCTTTTCACTCAACTCAGTCCAACGAACTGGTGTCTTACACTTTCTTCCATACAATGCCTCATAAGGAGATATACCTATACTTGTTTGGTGACTGTTGTTATAGGCAAACTCCATAAGAGGTAGACATTGATCCCAACTTCCTTTAAACTCAAGCATACAACTTCTCATCATATCTTCTAGTAATTGGATTACCCGTTCAGATTGTTCATCCGTTTATGGATGAAAGGTTGTACTAAAACTGAGTCGAGTTCCCAAAGCTTATTACAGACTCTTTCAGAATTGTGACGTAAAGTGTGGATCTCTATTGGAGATGATAGACATTGGTACTCTATTAAGTCTTACTATCTCATTCACATAAATCTCTATTAAGTTTTCAATGTATAATCCATCTGAACTGGTAGAAAATGTGTCGACTTTGTCAGCCAATCCATTATCACCCACACTGCATCATATTTCCTCTGAGTCATCACTAAACTAGACACGAAATTCATCATGATTCTTTTCCATTTCCATTCTGGTATTGGTATTGGTTGTAACAATCTTGTGGGCAACTGGTGTTCCACTTTCAATTCTTGACAAGTCAGACACTTAACAACACATTTTGTGATATCTTTCTTCATTCCTGACCATCAGTATCGAGTGTTCAAGTCTTGATACATCTTGTTTCCACCTAGATGCATTGTATATACCATTTCAAATGCTTCTTTTAAAATATTGGCCTTCAACTCTTTTATACTAGGCACAAAATCCTATTCCTGAAGTATATTGTGCCATCTTTCATCAGTAAAAACTCAGGTTTTTCTCCCTTTCTCACTGCCTTAAATATCTCTACTAATTTCTCATCTTGCTTCTGAGCATCTTTGATCCTCTACATCAAGGTGAATTGTACTCGCATCTCAGCTAAAATCTTCATGTTTAGTGCATCTACAACCATATTTGCTTTTTTTGGCTGGTTGTCGATCACACAGTTATAATCTTTAATCAACTCCAACCATCTTCGTTGTCTCATGTTCAACTCTTTCTATGAGAGAAGGTACTTAAGACTTTTTTGATCTGTATAGATATAATATCTTTCCTCATACAGATAATGTCTCTAGATTTTTAAAACAAAAATAATAGCAGCTAATTCTAAATCATGTGTCGGATAATTAATCTTGTGAGGCTTAAGTTGTCTTAAAGCGTAAGCAATCACCTTTCTCTCTTGTATAAAAACACAACCTAAACCATTATGACTAGCACCACTGCACACAACAAAGTATTTTCCTAGAGTAGGCTTAGTCAAAATTGATGTTTCAGTCAATATCATCGTAAGTCGATCAAAACTTGCTTGACACCTATCTATCCACTCAAAACAGACCTATTTTCTCAACAATTTAGTCAAAAGAGTAGCTATGAATGGAAATTCCTTCACAAACCTGCTATAATATCCGGCTAATCTGAGGAAACTTCTCACTTCTGTCACATTATGAAGTGGTTTCCAATTAAGAATTGCCTCAATTTTACTAAGGTCAACCCGAATACCTTCTGCTGAAACTACGTGACCCAGAAAATTGTCTACTTCAAGCCAAAACTTGCACTTAGATAGCTTTGCATACAACTGCTTCTCCCTCAATATTTGTAGCACTATTCTGAGATGTTGATCATATTCTTCTTAGTCTCTAGAGTACAGAAGGATTTCATCAATAAACACTACTATAAATTGATCATGATATGGCCTGAACACTCGGTTCATCAAGTCCATAAAAGTTGTTGG
Organism: Triadica sebifera; assembly: GCA_023653625.1. Taxonomy (NCBI): domain Eukaryota; kingdom Viridiplantae; phylum Streptophyta; class Magnoliopsida; order Malpighiales; family Euphorbiaceae; genus Triadica; species Triadica sebifera. The sequence continues at coordinate 7,039,573 of CM042898.1, read as the reverse complement.
TGCATTCGTTAATCCAAAGGGCATAACTAGGAACTCATAATGACTATATCGAGTCCTGGATGTCATCTTAGGTACATCTGACTCTTTGATCTTTAGCTAATGATACCCCATCAAAGATCTATCTTTTAAAATACAGTTATACCTTTCAACTGATCAAATAAATCATCAATCCTGGGCAGCGGGTATTTATTCTTAATAGTCACCCTATTAAGCTGTCTGTAATCGATACAGAGACGTAAGGTGCCATCTTTTTACTTTACAAATAATACTAGAACACCCTACGGTGATACATTAGGTCGTATAAATCCCTTATCTAACAATTTTTGCAACTGTATCTTCAACTATTTCAACTTCGCTGGTGTCATCCAATATGGTGTAATGGAAATATGAGTGGTGTCGGGTACCAAATCAATAGCAAATTCGATTTCTTTATCCTACGGTAATCTTAGCAACTCCTCTAGAAACACATCAAGAAACTCACTAACAGTAGGAATATCTACCAACTTCATACTTGTTTTTTTCATCACATACACTAGGTATGCTTCATATCCTTTATTGATGAGTTTCTGAGCTTTAACACTGATATCATATTGTCTGGATATCCTTTATTCTCACCTATCACCACTATCTCATCTTGTTCCAAAATTATGATGATCATTTGTCTCCTCCCACAATCCACTACCATTCAATAATGAGCTAACTAATCCATTCTCAAGATCACATCAAACTTGTGGAACAATAACTCTATCAAGTCTGCTGGGAATTGCCTACCTTGAATTTCAACTGAATAACTCCTAAACACCTTGTTAACCTTCACATTATGCCCTAATGGGTTAGTCACAAGAATCTCAAATTCTAGAGCAAGTGGTTATAAACCCTCTCGACCCGATGTTAGTGTGCATATGTATGAATGTGTCAAGCCCATATCTATCAATGCATGTAAGTCAGAGCCAAAGAGAAGGAATTTACCAATTACGGCATCAGGTGCATCCTACTCTTCTCGGCCTCGTATAACATATGCCTTGGCTGGGGTAGCTCTATTACCTTCCGGTCTCTCAATTGTCTCTGGTCTAAACTGAATGGCCCCTAATCAGACTCCTCTACCTTGCCTTCAACTTCGGCCTCTGCTTTTCCTAGAAGCCTACATCTATATTGGTTTAGTGCTCTCCGAACCTCTATCATACTGTAATAGAGGACAATTTCTTCTCATATGATCTTTGGAGCTACACCTCAAGCATGCTCCTGTCATCCACCAACACTCTCTTAGATGAGGACGACCACAATGCTAACATTCTGATAGAGGTAGATATTTATGTGGTGCCTGTGTTGATGCAATGGCTGCCAAAAAAATAGATCTCGCGGCATGTCCTCGCTTAAAAGAAGAAGGCCTACTGGTACCCCCAACCTGAAATTAGCCACTAAAAGATCTGACTCTCTTACCACATGATGGTCCTCCATTTGACTATGACATGAGTCTCCTTAACCCTCTATCTTATGTTGGTTGTTGTGCTACTAGAACTCTCTCAACTATTATGGCAGATGCTAGCAAACTAAGAAAACTCATCAGGCGTAGGGCTGAAACCTATAGCATGATCAAGTCTCTTAAACCATTTGCAAATCATCGACATTTATCAGTTTCCATGGATACAATTACGCTGACATATTTGCAATGATGTGTGAATTTTATTTCATATTCTATTACTGACATGTCACCTTGTTTCAGCATTAAAACTCTCTTTTCTTGTCATCTGCGTAAATAGGGGGAATATATTGCTCTTTAAAATTTTCTAGAAAAAGCTCCCAAGTCATGGAATCAGGTGCCTCTGAACACTGTGACTCAGACCACCACCAAGGATATTGCATATTCATATTTATGCTCGTTCATATAATGCAGTTGATCAAAGACTCTCTCTGCCCATTCTAAACAAAACTCTGCCATTGAAGGGTCATCTTTTTATTTACCATAGAAATCGGGTGCCCCTAACATCCTTAGTCTCTCAAATTGTCACACAGCTGCGGGCTGGTTGTGATGCTCTGTGAAGCAAATCCATCATATTCCTCATGCACTCTGTTTGTCTTATGCCAACAATAGACTGCCCCTGTGATGAGCTAGCGCCGGATTTAAATGCAGTAGCTCAGCAATGACTAGATCGGGATGAAGCCTCTGTTTCGGTAGTCTCATTACTTTCGCCTCCTTTGGCCATAATTTGTCATGACCCTGATGTCATACTCTACCTATATCATAAAAGTAACGGCCCCAATCGGTAAGCAACAACTTTTATACTCATTTATGAGTATACACATGTCATAATTATTTTGAAAAATTTTTTTATGTATCCCAAAGCCGCCCAAATTGAGCTCTGATACTAAACACTGTAATACCTGCTCACCCCAGAAACACATGCCCGGATAAGGAGTGCTACACTGACTATATCAGTTAAAATATATATATATATATATATATATATATATATATATATATATATATATATATATAGGGTAGTAGCTCATGTATAGTATAAAAGAAATCATAATAAGAAAACAAAATACATTTTATATAATAAAGTATTATTTACAAGACATGCAGTTATTTTACAAATATTATAAAAAAACTTCAAAACTCAAGTACAAAAGGTTGTGTAACCCATGGTATCAGAAATGAGCTGTTTTACTTAGTCGGGTCACCGTTAATTTTATCTACTATCTTTGGATTATTCTTTACTATATTTTTGCGAGAGAAACTCTCACACTAAGTCCTAGGTTTAGTGGTCCATATAAATAAAACAATAAATTATACTCATGCACTATGCTTTTATACATATACAAATATGAATTTTTCATATGCAAGCATTACATAATTATCTTATGCAAATAAATTATTCTTTAAATTCATATTTATGAACAAATAATTCATATATAAAATTATTTATACCAAGTTAACATATTTATTCTCATAACACCTAAGAACCAATGATCAGAATAACAAGATTAGTCATCCAAGCATAATAAAGTTGTCGTCCGGGCATAGTGGTATGCGCATACAAGTGTCATTATCGATATTAATATGAGTATCATCACCGATATTAATATATGTACCATCATCGACATTAATATGAATGTCATCACTAGCATTAATAGACTCCTGATTAGCATGTCAAACTATCTAAAACTCTAATTCTAAACTAGGTGTTCAATGACTAAATTATTGTCATTAAAATTCATAATTATTAAATTTACACATTTTATGCATTTAATGACTTATTTAATCACATAATTAGTCAATAAAAATATTATTTGCATAATATAACAAGATCCATATTATTCTTCACATCCAATTCCACAATTCATATTATGCCTTGTTACTGGCAGATTATATACTCTGTTTGGACCTTAATTTTGAACTCGTTAATAGCAGAATTAGATTATAAAGTATTCTTAAAAATTTATTCCTGAATCTTAGATTTAATATGCAACTTGAATCACTAAATTTGGAGTTTTGTAGCAAAAGATATGATCAAATGAATACTAACTGGTTATTAAAATTGTTGCCCAAAATTTCAAGGACAATTTTCTAGTCCTACTTTTGTGCCAAAATTAAGCATAGTTACGTTCAAAATAACGTTTTGTGTTATTCATCAAAGTTTTATCCCTATGTCTTAAGTTTCAAATCCAATAAAGAAACAATAAATCAAAATCCTATAGCTTCAATTATAGTAAAATATATACAAATTGCTCCATAAAATCCAACAAAAAACACATCAACACATAATTCAATTTTTACCAAATATAATTCAAGATTTAGCAAACATACATCCCTATAATTTTTATCACCAAATACTAGTAATTAACAATTATTTACATGCCAAATACTCAAATCATGCAACTTTATTATGAAATATATGTTATTACCTTAAGTTATGCATTTTACTTTGTTTTCTTTCTCTTCACTTCTCTTTCTCTTTTCCTTTGCTACTCTGAGCTTGTTCTTTGTCAATTTGAGCACTTAAACACACACACACACACACACACACACACACACACACACACACACACACACACATATATATATATATATATATATATATATATATATATATATATATATATATATATATATATATATATCATCAACAACCTTTATCAGCTCTCTCTAGCCCTTAAAATCTCTCTCTTCAAGACCAAGCTTCAAATGAGCTTAAAACATCATTTTCCTTTAGAGAAACCTATAGAGATGATGAAGAACACTTTACCTCAAGCTTTTTCCTTCCATGAACAAAACTTGGGGATTTCTATTTCCTATTTTTTTTCTTATCCCTCAATCTCTCTCTTTTTGCTATCTCAAGCTTCCTTAAGCTTTGTTGTGTAAGAAAATGGTTCTCTCTTTATTTTCTCACTTTCTCTAACTAGAAGGAAGCTTTGGCTATGGAAGAAATGGTGGGGAACATGGGATGAATTAGAAAAATAGAAAATTCTAGATAGAAAGAGATAAGGGAGGAAGAAGAAGTAATTAAGAAGAAAATGACAAACTTAATTAATGATGGTCCTACTTTAATCTTAAATATATAGATATTTAGATGTTAATGTGCATTTTAATGTTTGACATTTGTATCGCTAGCCACCACATGCTAATTATGTCCAATTTATGCATATAATTGATAAATATCTGACTTGATCTCCCAATTTTTGATAAATTACAAATTGACTCCAAAATTTTAAAATTTTGTATTTAGGTCCTCCACCATAAAATAACATCTTTAAATAATTTAAATACTTTATTAAATTTTTTCCATAATTATTTTCTATTATTTTAATTATTTTTCGATCAAAATCCAAATTTAGACTCCATCAAACCGACGAATCGATTTAACATCATGCACGACTTAGGGCCTAAATTAGCGGATCTGACAAAATCACTTGTGTCCCAATTCATATTAGATGGTAAAGTACAAAAGGTGGAATATGAAAACCTTACAGAGATTTATTTCCATTGTGGGCACTATGGACACTTGGATTCATTATGTTCTTTAAAAAAAGCCACATTAAAGGAAGTCAATGGGGTGATCAGAGGAAAACTAATTTTGACAATGATGAGGGTGCCTTTGGGCCTTAAATGGTAGTGCCAAGCCATAAAAGGCATTCTAAGAAAATTTTGTGGCTTTAAATGTGTATAATCTGATGAACCGAGGCATCAAACAAAAGTAAAAATATATTTTTTGAAAGGTAAATAAGTTTTTCTCCTCCATCTTCCATTACTTTTGAGGCTTTCCTTAAAACATGCATGACCACAAAACTTGTATGAAGTCATGTTCTAATCTTTCCTCCAAAAGATCATACATCTATCATGACAATAATGTATCTTCTCCACTGGTAAATCCAAATCTCAGACCATACATTTCATTTTATAAAAGTTTTCAGTGATAAGATTCTCTTTCAGCATAACCTATTTGATCAATTGAGAAATTGCACCGAATGCATGCTTGGATAGATAGTGCTCGACCTTAATATTATGCATTTTAGAAACTAGTGATAATTGTGAATGAGCTTGACACTCAAGCCATTATAGATTATTGGCAGCATCTAATATATCATAAAATTGTTGCGTCGTTAAATTATGATTCTCCTTATACTCATAATTTTGATTGAATGAAGGATTGGGATATCCATAACCATTATTTGATAATCATTTATATTAGATGGATGGCCGCATCCAAGTTAGGTTGTTCACATCCTCTATTTTTTTGTCTTTATTCTAGACTGAATATCTCGGTCTGAAACCATATCTCAATAGATGGCATCTAACCGTATCCACATCAAAGAACTATCGATTCTAGCACTTATTTTTCTTCATCCATCCACTTTGGATGACCATATACAAATTCTATAAAATGTTTAATACCAAAAATAAATTATGCATTAAAATGGTCATTTATCAACCTCTTGTATATCCAGATTATATCCTCACTCATGATTCAAAATGGCAATATATATCTCATAACATTAGGTACATTACAAAATGAGTTATTTCTTGTTATTATATTAATAGGGTGACTCTCACAAGCCAATGACATTTAAATTAGTAAATGAAAATATAGTTATAAGTTCATAAGGCTTTTTAAGAATTCATTAATTTATTTACTTTTTGTCATCTTTATCACTCTTGTTTTCATTAGAAATATAAGAATTTATCTCATTGAGGAATATGTCATATATATGCCATGACAATATATATTATATCCATACATATGTAAAAATTTTGATAGCATATCCTCCCAGTTCTTTAACTACACGATATAACAATTCATTTGTGAACTTGATGAATGAAAGGATATAATACTAAATTTCTACATATGTATGACATAATTGTAACTGATTATGTACAGTTATATAGATACATATTCTCAAATGGTCCACATTAGACAATTTAATGAATTTTCATAATCCAATAAAAAAATACACTAAACAGGTTTCTATGGCTAAAATGTACAAAAATATGTATTTATTTTTAGTTATTTTTAGTCATGTTATTTCTATAAACCTACCAAAGTTTTGCCAGAGCTAAAAATAGTCAATTTTAAATTTTAATTGATTCACCTATGAGTATCAAACATAATCACAATCACAAAATAAAAAATAACAAAAACAAAATAAAAAAATAACATATAGAGTGACACCCAGAATGACCTTATTAAATCATATCCAAAAATCATGTGTCTTGCATTAAAAGTGTTATGAATGGTGCAAACATACTCTTATGTAAATCATATCCAAAAATCATGTGTCTTACACTAAAAGTGTTATGAATGGTACAAACATACTCTTATGTCGGTAACACTTAGAGCATCTCCATCGACTTGCGATTGGAATTGCAAAGAGTGATGTGGCAATTGCAAAACCAATTGCATGAATAAAGTGAAAGCTTTCAAATTTGCAAGATATGAAATAGGTGAGAGAAAATTTCAAATGAATAAATTTTATAATAAAATTGAATAAAATAAATAATTAATATATTTTAATAATTAATGTGTAAATAATTAATGTTAATGAAATAAAAATAATTATTAAAAAATTAAGATAAATATAAATATTATTATAATTATAATTATTATTATTATTTAATTTTAAAATATTTTAAAATATACGCTACAACTTGGTGTCAGAGTTTATGTCTTACATATTCTAGCGTTAATCCTAAAACCGGGATTCCTTTTAGTCAGACTTTTTATTAAAATAGTATTTTTATAAATTGACAATAAAGAGTGCTAGCTACAAAGAAATTTGATTCCAGATTAAAGGAACTTTAAAATAAGGTTTCACAATTAATTTTTTATGCAATTTATTAATTAATTAATGTTAATGCAATTTATTAATCAAGGTCCAATTGATTAGCAATGAAGTTAAAAACAAAATTCCAGTTGTTAGATTACATATAACACAAAGTGAAATGATCCTAATGATAATTTAACAATAGACAAACATATAGTTTAACTAAAAACTAATAGATAAGAGAACTCAGAATTCTCAGTGAAGAAAAGGTTCTCTCTCGAATTTTCGTGTCATCACCAACACAATCATGCTAATTCTTTCTATTTTGGGCAAACTAGCAAACATACAAGCAGCACCACAACAAATCTCTCTTCAAGATTTTAAAAGTTGAGTCGGTTTTTACTCATGTTCATAACATCGTAGAGGAAGCAAATTAAATATAGACAGAACCCAAGAGATGAGTGCATTTAGCAGACAAATGAGAAGCTAAGGTTCAATAATGTTCTCTCTAGATTAATTGTTACTTCCCATTATTTAATTTAACAACCTACTTTCAATTTTATGTTGCATATATTGATTGTTACACTCAAGACCCCTACTTGCATTTTTTATGAAGCTAAGGAATTGAATCATTGATGGTACATTACACAAATTATAAAATCTGCCTAACACATGAAAATTTTCTATTAAAGAGAAAATTGAGTAAGTTCATGCTTTACAAAAAGAATATGAACTATGCTAGTTAGATGCATCCTTAAATATGATATGTAAGGCATTAAATTAGGTGTTGAACTTGGTAATTTATTTTATTAAAACCAATCCGATTCATTGGTAATTTTCGAGTCACCATTCCTGAAGCTCCTTTTGTTGTGGTCCAGGTTATTTGAATTTCTCTACTGTTTTAAATTATTAATGTTGATAAATGTTTTCATGCTTAATTTGTCACTTCTTCCTCTTGTGAAAACTGCTCTTTATTCATTGGATTTATCAGCAGCCAATTAAACAGATTTCTCCCTTGATACAAAATTCCACATGCACATACCAAAACTCAGAATTTGAGCACTTGACTCTTCCATTACGGCTCAAAACAAACTTGTCTCTTTAAATTTAGTTTTTCTATTTATATCATACACTGGCTAACTTGACAAGTTTAAAGGTAGAGTTGCGGTGGGTGTTTGTATTAAAAACTGAGACCATTTATTTTACATTACAACATAAATAATCGGTTATTAATCGAGAAACAGAGAAGCGTACCCGAGGAGGGCTTCCAACGACGACCTGAGGAAGATGACTTGAACGTGAAATGCAACCAACTGCCAGAACATAACTCTCTTGCGACGGGAAAAGCAGACAACTTGAATGGCTTCGAACAGCGACTAGAGGGCTTCGAACAGCGATGGTCACAGATGGAACGAGAGGGATCGAATTCTGCAGTGATAGAAATAGGGAGATTTCTTAGGGTTTGTGAGTGGGGGAAAATTGGAGATTTAGATAATGAAGAGAACGACCACATTACATGGTAGCAAACGTGGTCTTTATACTAATTATACTAAACTGAAACAGCAGTAAGTCTGCAATTTTAAATACTAATAATTTGCAATTATAGTAATGTGGTTGGCCACAATAAACGAAGTTGTTAAATTATGACCACAATAACCATGGTCGTCAACTCTATTTATGCAAAATGATGGAATCACTGTCACATTGCCTAACAGAGCTAGCGATCTCGTGTTAAGTGGTCGTTATATGGTGACCATATAGCACGTGATCGCTAATTCTAATTTGGCGAAACAACAGAAGTATTATCGTTTATCTCAATGGTAATTAGCGACTACATCTAAGTGGTCATTAATTTTATACTTAGCAACTCCTTTCAATGTGATCACTATATACAAGAACAAAAATGACAAATCAAGGTACCGTTTTGTATTAACATACCTCAATTTAGCAACCATTTCATATGGTCGCAATTTAACTATCACATATGTAGTTGTAGCTCAATTGCTAAATCTTGCACCAAAAGAAGGCTGCATATTTTGTGATCATAGCTTATGGTCGTAAATAACTTGGTTGCAAGAGGGTCGCGGAGTAGTCCCCACATGGTCGCTAAAGGAATTATGGAAATTTTGACTTCACATGGTCATTGTGTAAGACCATTTTATATAATTAGAATAGTTCAACTATATAAAAGAATATTACAATGTTATATGATGAAAATTCGTAAAAATCTAAAACTTTCAAAATTTTAATTTTGTTGCATCATAGTCATAATAATTATTTTTAAACGCTTGTGAAAAATAGAGAAAATATCAATGATAATAATAATAATAATAATAATAATAATAATAATAATAATAATAATAATAATAATAATAATAATAATAATAATAATAATAATAATAATAATAATATCTTGGGCTTCAACTAACCTTTAAGGTTTACAAAATAATATCATTTCACATTACAAAAATTTGAATAGAAGAGGCATAAAATACAAAAACCATGTTGAAATGTGGCAATCTCCCAATCCCACATCGGAAGTGGGAGAGTGAGGAAAAAAAATTTTAGTCTATAAAACGGTTTCATCCCCCTCTTAACAATTCATCCCAAACACCAATCCCCTACTTCTAAGATTGATTGTATTTTTTTTTTCTCTCTCTCTTGTAATATTTCTTTGAAATAGTGGAATATTATTTTAGTAGTGTCCGAGGACGTAGGCATAATTGGCCGAACCTCGTTAAATTCTGGTGTTCTCTTTATTGTCTATTTAATAGCTATTGTCGAGTCATTTACTTTGTGATATATTGAGCTTTAAATTATCTGAGAAAAATTCTGTCACCAAGACTCTAAGAGTCTAAGGAAGTTGGTTTTTAAGGGAGACCATTTGTGACTCCACCAACTACCTGAGAATTTTTTTTTGTCTTAATTTTTGGCACAATTATTCACTTTGGTGGAATCTAACCCGATTTCCACAAAAATTGGTATCAGAGCCAAGGTTACTGAGTTATATGCTTTATGGTTGTGGCGTAAGCTGGTCTTCCACATCAGAAAGATTTCCTTGGATTTTTGGGTATTCCGCATTTGAAAGCTATTAAATAGTCTTAAAAAAGAAATGACAAGAGATGGACAAAAATCCACGATGGACACAACAGCTTCTACTTCATCAATTTTGGCGAGAAGTGTTGTGGCAAATACAAGAATTGCAGTGGAGATTTTTGATGGTACATGCCATTTTGGCATGTGGCAAAGTGAAGTTCTAGACGTCTTATTTCAGCAAGGCTTAGACATTGCCATTGAGGGAGAAAAGCCAGAAGATGCAGATGAGAAACAATGGAGGACAATCAATCGTTTGACATGTGGTACCATTCGATCGTGCCTGTCTAGAGAGCAGAAGTATGCCTTTTGTAAAAAAACTTATGCAAATAAATTATGGAAGGCATTGGAGGAAAAATTCTTGAAAAAAAGCAGTCAAAATAAGCTTCATATGAAGAAAAGGTTGTTCAGATTCACATATATTCCTAATACCACGATGAATGATCACATCACCAATTTCAATCAACTTGTAGCAGATCTGATGAACTTGGATGTGACGTTTGAAGATGAAGATTTGGCCCTAATGTTGTTGGGATCCCTTCCTGAGGAGTTTGAGTTTCTAGAAACTACTCTACTCCATGGGAAAGCTGAGGTGTCTCTTAGTGAAGTATGTGCTGCACTATACAACTATGAATTGAGAAAAAAAGACAAGAATGATAGCACTAGTGGAGCAGTAGAAGCTTTGATAGTAAGAGATCGTTCGAAAAATAAGAACAGAGGAAAAAAAGACAGATCAAAGTCCAGAGTGGGCAAAGATGAATGTGCTTTTTATCGAGAAAAATGACACTCGAAGAAAGATTGTTCTAAGTTGAGAAGCAAATCTGGCAAAAGCAAGGCTGTTGCAGATTCAAATGTAGCTGAATGTGATGATTCAGATTTTTCATTAGCATTGATGTCATCCATAAACAGTTCGACTGCTTGTATCCTGGATTCAGGCAATAGCCACCATATGTGTCCCAATCGGGAATGGTTTTTCGATTTTAAAGAAATTGAAGGTGGAGTTGTCTATACAGCAAATGACAGCTCTTGCAAAACAACTGGAATTGGTTCAATCCAGTTGAGGAATCGTGATGGATCAATCAAAACTCTAACAGACGTAAGATATGTGCCCAGTCTGACGAAAAACCTCATTTCTATGGGAATCCTTAGAAGAAAGGGTTTCACTATAATCATTAAAAATGAAGTAATGAATGTTATATATGGAGCACTTATGGTGATGAAATGAGTTAAAAGGAGCAACAACTTATATTACTATGAAGGCAATACAGTCGTTGGAACAACAACATCAGTTTCTAATGATGACCAGGAGCTAGAAAAAACCAGATTGTGGCATATGCGCTTGGGGCATGCAGGCGAAAAATCCTTGAAACTTTTGGCAAATCAAGGATTATTGCAAGGAGTACGAACCTGCAAATTAGACTTCTGTGAGCATTGCATCAAAGGGAAGCAGACGAGAGTGAAGTTTGGCACTGCAATCCATGATACTAAGGGTATTCTGGATTATGTTCACTCAGATGTATAGGGTCCTTCCAAAACTGCTTCAATGGGAGGTAAACACTACTATGTTACCTTTGTTGATGATTGTTCAAGAAGAGTATGGGTGTATACAATAAAGACAAAGGATGAAGTGTTGGGAGTTTTTCTCATCTAGAAGAAGATGGTAGAAACTCAGATGGGTAGAAAGATCAAGTGTCTTCGAACAGACAATGGCGGAGAATACACAAGTGATCCCTTCATGAAAGTTTGCAAAAATGAATGAATTGTTCGACATTTCACTGTCAGAAATACACCACAACAGAATGGGGTGGCTGAACGCATGAACCGAACTCTACTGGAGAAAGTTCGGTGTATGTTATCTAATGCTAGATTAGGAAGAAAGTTTTGGGCTGAGCCTGTAACATACGCATGTCATCTCATTAATCGTTTTCCATCAACTGCTATCAATGACAAAACACCTTTGGAGGTGTGGTATGGAAAACCTGCTACAAATTATAATTATTTACATGTGTTTGGTTCCACTGCATACTATCATGTTAAAGAATCGAAATTAGATTTAAGGGCAAAGAAAGCTATCTTTATGGGGAGATCCTCTGGTATAAAAGGATATCGACTATGGTGCCCAGCGACGAAGAAAATAATTTTTAGTAGAAATGTTACCTTTGATGAGTCTACCGTATTAAAAAAGGTAATAGAGGAGCAGACAGATGGTTCTCCACAGCAGGTGGAGGGAACTCCCAAACAGGTGGAGTTTGATAGAAAAAGAATTGTTGATCCAGAAATTGTAAAGTCTGATAAAATTACTCCTATGGCAGAAAAGGAGATAATGGTAGAAAATGGATCAGATGAGGAAGCAGAGATTTCAACATAAGAACCTCCTCAACAACTTGAGCCAATTGCACTACGAAAGCCGAAAAGGAATATTAAGAAACTTACTCGACTTGAAGATATGACTAATTATATATCTTCAGTAGATGATGAGATTCCTTCCACTTATTGTGAAGCTATTCAAAGCTCAGAAGAAGAAAAGTAGAGAAAGACTATGAAAGAAGAGATGCAGTCTCTTGAAAAGAATCAGACATGGAAGCTAGCAAGTCTGCCAAAGGGAAAGAAAGCGATTGACTGTAAATGGGTTTATGTAAAAAAAGAAGGATTTCCTGATAAAAATGATATCCGTTACAAGGCAAGATTGGTAGCTAAAGGCTACACTCAGAAGGAGGGAATTGATTATAATGAGGTGTTTTCTCCAATTATAAAACATTCCTCCATTAGAATACTGTTGGCCTTCGTAGCACAATTTGATCTGGAACTAGTTCAGCTGGATGTAAAAACTGCATTTTTACATGGAGTCTTAGAAGAAGAAATCTATATGACTCAGCCAAAAGGATTTAAAGTTGCTGGAAAAGAAAATTTGGTGTGCAAATTGAGCAAATCGTTGTATGGATTGAAGCAATTCCCAAGACAGTAGTACAAATGATTTGACAAGTTTATGATAAGGCAGAAATACACAAGAAGCAAATATGATCATTGTGTATATTTTTGCAAGCTACAGGATGGTTCCTTTATCTATCTTCTCCTTTATGTTGATGATATGCTGATAGCTTCAAAAGATGAAGGAGAGATTCAGAAGTTAAAAGCTCAACTAAATCAAGAATTTGAAATGAAGGATTTAGGGGAAAATAAGAAGATTATCGGTATGGAGATATGAGGAGACAGAAAATTGGAGAGACTTTGTTTGAGTCAGAAACAATATCTGAGAAAAGTACTAAAGCATTTTGGGATAAATGAGAAGACAAAACCAGTTAGTACTCCACTTGCTCCTTATTTTAAACTCAGTGCATCTTTATCTCCGAAAAGTATTGAAGAACAAGAATATATGTCAAAGGTTCCATATGTTAATGTTGTTGGTAGCTTGTTGTATGCAATGGTGTGTACGAGGCTTAATATTTCACAAGCAGTTGGAGTTGTGAACAGGTACATACATGATCCTGGCAAAGGACATTGGCAAGCTGTGAAATAGATTCTATGGTATATTCAGAATACTGTAGATGTTGGTATAATGTTTGAGTAGGATGAAAAAAGTGGTCAGTATATAGTTGGATATTGTGATTCCGACTATGCAGGTGATTTAGACAAACATCGATCTACTACCGGTTATGTGTTCACACTTGCAAAGGCACCGGTTAATTGGAAGTCCACCTTACAGTCAACAGTTATTTTGTCTACAACAGAGGCAGAGTACATGGCAGTTTCAGAAGCTGTTAAGGAGGCAATTTGGCTTCAGGGTTTGTTGAATGACTTGGGAATTGGTCAAAAGCATGTCAAAGTGCATTGTGACAGTCAAAGTGTTATTTTTTTTGCAAAAAATCAAGTTTAACATACAAGAACGAAGCACATCGATGTTCGATATTATTTTGTACAGAAGATTCTTGAAGATGGTGGGATACTACTTCAGAAGATTTTAACTGCTGAAAATCCCACATATATGGCAACAAAAGTTGTGATAGGTGTCAAGTTCCAACATTGTTTGGACGTGATAAATGTTTTCAGAATTTGAAATTAGGCGTTTCGAAGCGCATTTGGAGACATTACTGAAATTTGTAAAGAGAATATTTGTTTGGAATTGTGAGATCGCCAAGGTAAAGATTTGTTGAAATGTGGCAATCTCCCAATCCCACATCGGAAGTGGGAGAGGGAGGAAGAAAAATTTTAGCCTATAAAAAGGTTTCATCCCCCTCTTAACAATTCATCCCAAACACCAATCCCCTACTTCTAAGATTGATAGTATTTTCTCCCTCTCTCTTGTAATATTTCACTTTATAATATTTATTTGAAATAGTGGAATATTATTTTAGTAGTGTTTGAGGACGTAGTCATAATTGGCCGAACCTTTTTAAATTCTGGTGTTCTCTTTATTGTCTATTTAATAGCTATTGTCGGGTCATTTACTTTGTGATATATTGTGCTTTAAATTATTTGAGAAAATTTTGTCACAAAGACTCTAAGAGTCTAAGGAAGTTGGTTTTAAATGGAGACCATTTGTGACTCCACCAACTACCTGAGAATTTTTTTTTTGTCTTAATTTTTGGCACAATTATTCATTTTGGTGGAAACTAACCTGATTTTCACAACAAACCAATTTTCCTAAAAGATATTGAAAAAATTAATGAAGACTACAAAAATGTCACCAACATGATGTATACCATGTGTATTTTCTATGGACTCTATACGACATACTCTTTATATTCTGTGGCTCTTCTATCCACTTTGCTCCACCTATATGTGAGACAAAAAGACTCACACGCTAAAGCTTTCATTTAGTGGTACACAATGACAAAATAAAGCATATGACATTCATGCATATAA
Source organism: Triadica sebifera (assembly GCA_023653625.1). NCBI lineage: Eukaryota > Viridiplantae > Streptophyta > Magnoliopsida > Malpighiales > Euphorbiaceae > Triadica > Triadica sebifera. The sequence goes on along the minus strand of CM042898.1, from coordinate 7,024,354 downwards.
ATATAAAACTGACATGCATCTTACCTTCATACATGGCATGGATTAATCAAATGTTCATTAACATGGCTTTCACTAATCTCACATCACATGTTTATATACATTTCATCATTCAATTATACCTGATGAATAATCTTTATGGCTCTTTATTATCAGGCACAAAACATTTTAAACTGGACAGCTAGAAAATTGGTTGACTGATTGCAGTATATATATTACCGGATAAACGACTAGTGTAGTGATGTCTGATCGCAGGCTAAGTTTACAAGTACTTTGGTATTTCCTTTCTTCTCATATTACTGGATTGTCGGCTAATATATATACAAGTGTCGGGTCGCAAGTTAAGGTGTTATAATCAACATGTGAGTTTAATTTTATAGTACCGTTATACCCTTAATGACATGTCACTTATCCTATTACTAGTCATAGATAAGATGTTATGGGCTTATACCAATCTTATTTCAATTTTCGTTTATTGTATTTTCCATCATTGTCGTTAATATCATTATACTCATATGATATGTTTTGCAAATATAATTAGTTCATCCCATATCAATAAACATCATGTGTTTTTTTTTAAATGGTTAAGTATAAAAGTGTCAAATTTTGTAACTCTCGTGAGGTATATTAGTTCAGAATTTCACACCTTGCAAAGTGCTCAATTCACAACAAGAATACTACATTCACAAACGGGAAAATAGTATTCATGGGTTGTAAATTATGAACTTGGGTATTAATCTACCTGTGAAAGCTTTTGTCCTACTTACCTATTAAGGATCAACATTCACAGTCATGAAAGGTCATCCACGTGCATGAACTATATGATGAAATAACTCGTGACACAAGTTACGAAAGGACCTATTTAAATTAAACATTCTCGATTGGAAGATTCAAGGTGTAATTCACATGGATTGGTTAACTATTAATTATAAATTTTTAAGCAAACAAATAAAAATTGGGGTAGCAGTGGCGAGTTTAAATATATTTTAAAAATAAAATGCAAAATATTAAAATCAAATCAATCAAGAAAAAAAAAATACAACTAAAGTATGTCTCGGAATTAGTTTAAATATATTGATCATAGAATAAAAGAAACATGGCTATCTACATTAAATAAAATGGTTTTGAATTTTAGCAAGTTTTATTATTTTGTCTTTCTTTAATTGTAATTCAAATTAAAAAGTTTTGCAATTAAATTTTATTCATCAGTTAACTTTAAATAAACTTTTATGATTTAAATTGTAAATAATATTAAGAATTAAAAAATTTACCAATTTTATTTAATAAAATATATACTCATTTATTTAAAATAGATTGAATATTTTTATCATATTAAGAATCAACATTCACAATCGTAAAAAGGTCCCTTATAGGCATAAACCATGTGGTGAAATAAGTTACGACACTAGTTGTGAAATGGCCTGTTGAAATTGAACATTTCCAGTTAGAAGATTCACGACCATGAATGCCTCTTTATGTGCATGAATCCGGATTTTCTTGTGAACAAACGTTCAAACGTAGAGCATTTCTCACATTCACATGCAATTTCTAAAACTGGTTAATGTTAATCACTTCTATCAATACTTAAAAAATATAGAAAACCATTTTTATGCATATATATGATAGTTATGAAAACTAATAAAAAATAAATTCTTACTCCTAAAAATAAAATTTGTAAATAGAAGTAGAAATATTATTCACAGGGATTGGTTTGCTATTAGCTATGAATTTTTAAGCAAACAAATAAAAATTGGGGGGTGGGGCCGAGTTTGAATATATTTTAAAAATAAAACGCAAAATATTAAAATCAAATCAATGAAGAAAAAAAATACAGCCAAAGTATGTCTCAGAATTAGTTTAAATATATTAATCATTGAATAAAAGAAATATGATTTTCTAAATTAAATAAAATAGTTTTGAATATTAACAATTTTTAATATTTTGTCTTTCCTTAATTATAATTCTAATGAAAAAGTTCTGCAATTAAATTTTATTCATCAATTAACTATAAATAAGATTTTATGATTTAAATTGTAAATAGCATTACGAATTAGAAAAACTATCAATTCTATTCAATAAAATATTACCTCGTTTATTTAAAATAAATTGAATATTTTTATCAATATTCTTTAACGATTTAATTCTTTAAGAGTATTAATTTACTACTATATTGGATCAAATAAATATATATGAATTTAAATACTCAAATAGTAGGATTCATTTATCATTCATAAATTAAATATTAAATATATTTCTATTTTAGCATTTATCAAAATCACTCACATCAAGACTTTTGCTGGTCTTCAAGAAAAAATTAATCCATATACATACTCATCTTTTTCAAAATTCTGTAATTTATGAAGCTCAACCAAATTAATAATCAAAATAAAAATATTTCATAGCACAATATACACTTATAACTTAGATTTCACACTTATATGTAACATTCTTTCAATTTTATTTAAAAATATGTAAGATGTTACACTCTAAAAATTTCACTCAAGTATTAAGGCAAAAATTTTGGATCACTCAAAGAAATTAAATTTTAAACTTATCATTATATCTCATATCCAATAATCAAATGAACTTATTTCAAAAATTAAAGGGTTGCAAAAAAATTTAAGAAAAAAAAAAGCCTTTAGGACCAAAAGAAAATATAAACAAAACAACACCACAAAATTTATACAATAAAATTAAAATTTTCTTGAAAAGAAGTAAGTGTATTTTATATTATGTTTTATGTATTTCTTTTTTTTTTGGTGGATGCATTTTATGCTTCATCCCACCTTTTCTATTGCTTTGATTAGTAAGTACATTTTATGTTCCATCCTACAATATCAACTCAATTCGAAATTTTATTTTTTCTTTTTCATAATAATACTGCAGTATCTTCCAACATATCAAAATTTTCTTACCAAATCTTTTGATCTCTTATAATTTGAAAAATAATTCAATATGTGTGGTATCAATAAGCATGTCATAGCAAATTTCAGCATTTCTAACTTAATCATGAATTATTTTTAAAAAGAAATACAGAAAGCTAATATGACTTACTTAAAATTAGGCTAAAAATTTCTTACCAGAAACGGATATAAATTGGTGCAATCATCTTACAATCTTTGTCAAACAAATCAAAATGTCAGATTTTAAAAGAGAATTTAAAATTATAAGTATAAATTGACTACTACTCTTTTATTCTACATATTAATTTGATCAAGACTTGATAAGTGCAAAATTTTTTTATACAAGACAAATTTCATGTAAAAATGAACTTTAAACTGTTTTATAGCATCAAAAAGGAAATTATTCACTTCACTTCAACTTATTTCCTTTTCGTTACTTTTTCCATGATCATCACATCCATGCTCGTAAGCATATAATAAAATCATAATACAAATCATGCATTTTCACATATACCATAAGTCACTTTTACATTATCTATATATCAATCACAAATCATAAGTTGCATATATAAAAATAACATAGAGTTCATGGGTACATCCCCTTACCCATGAACCAAATTGTAACTGTTCATGTGAAAGCTTCTGTCCATAAAACATAATTAACTCATGGTTGTCATTAAATGTTTATGAGCGTAAAACCATATATTCATAACCATGGATCAAACCGTAAAAATTATGGGTGAAAACTCAATACAAATGTTCACAGCTGTAACTATATGTTCACGAGCGTTAACCCATGCATTCATAACTTCCTTAATCGTGACATAAGGCATGAAAACTTCAGCAGTTCTGGACATTTTTTGGGTTCATACTTCATGGGCATGACTATCTTTGTTGCAAGTGTGAAACGTGTATGTGTATATAATTCACGAGCTTGACTATCGTGTCACAAGTGTGAATTTCAGGGTTTTCAGAACAAAAAATATACCATAACAAAAACATATCCAAAGATCTCTAATTAACCAATGACAATCACTTCTATCAATATTCAATAGTCTATTACGCTATCAACATGCTTTTAAAAAAAATTAAAGCATTTAGAACACAAATCATGCTCAAAAATCTCTTAAACTTTATAGACATCATAGCCCATGTCATGGCATTTCTAGCAATTATATTAAGCCTTTTATCATGTATATACATTCTAGAAGCAATTAAACATATTTTCAAAGCATCACATGGCATAAAACAAGGCAACATATAAGAAATAGAAATTAATATGCATATATGTACTAACCTTTAACAATAGAGCCTAAAACGTTCAAACTCTTCAAGCTTACATAGCCCTTTGATGGTCTTCATCTCTGCTTCTATCTCTTAACAATAAGAAAATGTCTTCCTTAAATCTTTTAACCAAAAAACAATACTAAACTCTTTTACTTACCCTGGTTCAAGCTCAACCTTACCCCTTTGATTTATGAAAACTTGGGTAAAATAGAGAAAAAAAAAAGAAGAAAAAGATGATGAAGGTGATTTATCTGGCATGAAAGGTAGAGTTTTAGGGCCTTAAAGTAGTATATAAAAGTAGGTACAAGGCATGGAGGAAAGAGAAAAATATGACTCTACTCATTTACTCTCTTGACCATTGTTCACGGGCGTGAACACTCTTATGTCACTGTCGTGACAAATCCTTCATAATAAAAACCTAATACACGACATTCACGGGTGTGAACAACCTTTAAAATTATGTTGTTTTGAAACACAACACTCTTATGGGCATGAACATCTATTTACGGGTGTGAAAGTACCCTTTTTAACTATATTTATCTCTTAATCTATCCACTATCTCTCACAACAACCTTATTTAACTTATCGACCCCAAAAATCGGGTGTTAGCATTCATCAACAATCAGTAATCTCTCCTTATGTGACCTCAAGCCTCACATCTGAAACAACATCTGGATAATATACGGTACTCTCCCCTATGAAATCTGCAACATGTCTCACACAAAGGTGCACTATCCCTACCCGACTATGTACTAGTGGTGATATGTAGTCATAAAGGGCAATCTCTTCGTAAAAGAACTGGACTTGAAATGACTATATCCTGATCCTCTGCTCTGTGTGTGCCCTAAAGAAAAATGACCTATGTCCTCTAATGTTTGGGGCACTTAAGCTTCTAGCTTCCTAGGAGCATCTTCAACTCTCTTTCTCTTCTTCATACTAACAACGAAGCATACTAGCTTTAAGAAACTCATATGCTAGAGAGCCATCACAAATCCCTAATCTCCTTGTTGAGGTCATTTTTGAATCTACGACACTTGTCAATCTCGTATATGATCAACTCAGATGCATATTTACTCAAGCAAGTAAATTCACATTGGTACTCTGTGATCTTCATCCTTCCCTACTTGAGGTTCAATAACTCCCTTTTCTTCCCATTGATATAAATTTTGAGGACTTACTGTTCCTTGAACTCGGCAATAAAGTATTCTTATATCAATGACTGAGGAATCTTTGGCTTTAGCAAATTGTCTTCCATCAGTCGTAGGCATCTTCCTTTAGAAGAGAAACAATATATCTGGTTCTATGCTCCTCTGCATGTTCTAACTCATCAAAGACCTTATCGATCATCTTTTACCAATACTCAGCAACAAGTTCATCATCGTCCCTACTAAGAAATCCATAGTCGCATACTTTCAGAGCTTGTTAATCTAGACCTCAGGTTTCTCTTTTAGTGGTAGTGGTGAAGATGGAGCAGCTTGTGGTACTACTTGAGCCAACCTCTCTCAAAGAGTTGCTAGGCTTTGCATCAATGGATCTTGAGCCTAACCTACATAACTATCCATCGGTTGCTGTGGAGGGATAGAACAACACCTGGACCTCATACGCTTGTAACATTGAGTTAGTCCTAAGCCCTAACATCCAGAGGACTGTTGCTTTTAGCAACATCAAGCGATTCTATCTCCATCTACCCTTACTCTAAACATATAATTTAATAGAGAAACAACTCATGTAAAAATCAGATATAATGTATTGTGCATGTATGATAAACCCTTTAACCCACTTTGGTCTAAAAACACCTAAATCTAAGCTTTGATACAAAAAATGTAACACTCGCTCAACTAATCAGGATTAAATCCTAATTACATGGACTCATGCTATGGTTACCTTTTTGGAAAACATGTATAAATTTAAAAAAAAAAAACTATTTTCCTTTCTTTTGTAAACTTATTCTCACAATAAACCTTTCAATCAAAACCGTATAGAAACAATAGCTTTGATCCCAATGGATCACCTTCATAAATATAACATTGGCTTTAATTGGCCCACTATTTACAAAATCACAACTTTTAAATAAATACATATTTTTACATTATAAAGTTTATAAAAAGCATAAATGCCAAACCATGTCATGTATAAAAAGAATATAATGATGACATGTAACACTGACTCTCACGATATGGATGCATCTTCTCCTCGAGTCAACTTGAGTTATCTCTGAGGCTCCAAACTGGCATGCAAGAAACTCACATGCTAAGCTACTAAAAACCTGGTGGTACATATAAACATAAAAATTCAGCTACGCAATCATACAAATTAGGTCATTTAGATACCTATACATGTTATGCTATCATGCTCATAAACCACTATCCTAATGCATGGCAATGCAAGCATCTTATCCTTTATTCTTTTCATATCACGTCAACAATTAAAAATCAAACGTTCATATGTAGCAACAATTCATTAAAACCTTACCTTTTCCTTTAGTTCATTTTGTTTTGTTCATGACTTACCATTATCTAGTTACCATTTTCTTTTTATTCATTTCATTTTCCATAACTCATCTTTAGTTCCTTTTTAAACTGTTTTGCCCAAAACTCTAAACCAGACTATCCGGATGCAGGTTGTGGCATAAAGGCACTCTAAGAGCTTCAACCACTTTATCCACTAACTGAAAAGGCTCAAAAAAAGCTTGATGTGTTCATATTTATGATAGTTTTATGTGTGGTTTTAATGTTTGAATTGTATTTTTCTATGTGGTTTTTTATTTGATTTGGTACTCAAGTGTTGTTTTGGTGTTTATAAGTCATAAGTGGTTAAAGAGATGAAAAAAGGTGATTTGGGAACAATGAATGCATATTTGGACTTGATTGAAGGTTGCATGGGTAATTGGAGATGTTTCAAATGAAGTTCATCACATGCAAGTGAAGATCGTCGTGAGCAAGTAAAGAAGATAAGCTTTCTATCGCGTGTACGAGGATTCTTTGTGAGCATGTGACATTGGAGAACAAGCTTGATGTCGTGCATGTGACAATACTCTCCCACACGCAACAATCCTCTCACCCAAACCTTACTGTCGCACGTGTAATGATACGCTCATGCACTTGACTTTCCTTTTTCTGGAAATCACAAAATGACATCCCAAACCCAAAAATTGAAGTCTAAATGTGTCTCTTCATTATTTTTAAAGATGAATTAATGTATTTTATGAAGTTTACATCAATTAGGACTCTAGTTTAGTATTTACTCTAACTTTTAGAATGATCTAGAGGGAGATTCTCTTTACAACTTTTTGATTTAGAAAATTCATTCTCTACATGTTCAAGAGAGCTCTTGGCATGTAGACTATAATTTCAGCAGAGTTTGTTCTTTAATTGTTCAGCTATTTTGAATTCTTTAAGATTGATTTAAACTTGGAGCCTTGGAGAATTGGGGATCAATCTTTTGAAGAGATTCAAGCTATCAAATTTCAGGGGAGTTTATAGTTTTATTTTCTATTTTCTGCTGTAATATGTTTAAGTTTGATGTTGTTATGATATGATCATCTTAGCAATGTTAGGATAAACATTTATTGGGTATTTAGATAGCTATCAATTTTGTATAGACCTTTTTATATTTTTATGAATGAATGATTTTTCTTTTCATTCCAATTTTGCTTTATTTGATTTCAATTTGAATGATTGATTGGCCACCAATTATTTAGTTTGGAAATACTAAGGCTTGATTATTAGACAAACCTTCTATAATTTGACCTAAAAGTTGGATTAAACATTAATTAATCTATTGGTTTGTTTAATTAGTGAATATAGGTGATTGCTTATGAATTATTATTCATTGTGCATTATTGTTTTAAAAGGGAAATACAAAATTGGAAAAGCAAAACGAAATACCTATTTTATATAATTGGTTATATTAATCAGGTTAGGTTGCAAGTTTATTACTTTTAGTTTCTAGTTTAATTTAGTTAGTTCCATAATTAATCTCATAATTGGTTTAGAGTGTTTAGGTTTAATTTGTGTTTTAGTTTGGTGATTAATTAGATTAGTTAGGAGTTTAAGCTTAACCAGTCCGTGTGAGATTGATCTCGAGAGTGAACTTGTCATATTACAATAGTTCATGCACTTTCGAGTTTTAATTTGTTACAATCAGAACTCCTCAAGTCAATAGCACTAAGAGTTTTAGCGACATTGACTCATTATCAAAAAAGATCAAGAGTGCTCCAAGAGCTTCAACCACCTTGTCCAACAATCATATGAAATCGAGAAACGATGGCATTCTAACCTAACCTTTAGTTACCTTGTTCTCAATATATATATATATATATATTTTATGGTACCATAACCCTTTCAATGTCATATCATCTATCCTATGTTAAGTCCTATGTTAGAGAAAAAGGCATTTTCGATTCTTACAACTTATTTTCTTTTCATTACTTTTTTTATGATCATCACATCCATGCTTTTAAGCACATACTAAAATAATAATACAAATTATGCATCTTTAGATACACTATAAATCATTTTTACATTATCCGTATACCAATAAAAAATCATAAGTTGCATATATAAAAATAACAAAGAGTTCACATGCGTAAACTACATGTTCACATCCGTGAAGACTATTTACAAGTACCCATCTCACCTATAAACCAAATTGTGTTTGTTTATGTGAAAACTTCTATCCATAAAACACAATTAACTCAAGGTTGTGACTAAATGTTCATGGGCGTGAAACCAGACATTCATGACCATGGATCAAACAGTGAAAACTGAATATAAATGGTTAAGGTCAAGAGTATATGTTCACATATGTGTACCCATTCATTCAAAACTTCTTTAGCCATGATGCAAGGCATGAAAGCTTATGCTCATTCTGAGCATTTTCTGGGTTCATGTTTCATGGGTGTGACTCCCTTTTGTCACGGGTATGAAACTTATCTGTGTGCATAATTCATGGGTATGACTACCGTGTCATGGGTGTTAACAAAACTATATGCAAATATCTCTAAGACTGACCAATGTCAATCACTCCTATCAACATTCAACAGCCTATTATGCTACCAATATGCCTTTAATATAAATTAAAGCATTTAGAACACAAATCATGCCCAAAGATCTCTTAAACTTCATAAATAATATAGCTTATGTCATGGAATTTTTAGCAATTATATTATGCCCTTATCATGTATATACATTGCAGAACCATATTAAATACATTTTCAGCACATCACATGACATAAAACAAGGCAATATCTAAGAAAGAATAATTAATATGCATATATATACCAATCTTTAACAATAGAGCTTAAAACCTTTAAGCTATTCAATCTTGCCTAGCCCTCTGATGGTCCTCACCTTTGCCTCTAGCTCCTAACAATAAGAAAATATCTTTCTTCAATCCTTAAACCAGAAAACAACACTAAAGTCTTTTACTTGCCCTTGTTCAAGCTCAACCTCACCCCTTTGATCTATGAAAACTTAGGAAAAAATAGAGAAAAGAAGATGAACATGAAAAAAGTGAGTTATCTGGCTGAAAGGTAAAGTTTTTAGGTATTAAGGTAGCTAATAAAAGTAAGTACAAGGCATAGAGGAAAGAGAAAAATACGACTTTACTCACCTACTTTGTTGAATATTGTTTATGGACATGAACACTCCTGTCACTACCTTGACAAATCATTCCCGAAAAAAACTTAATACACGATATTCACGACCGTGAAAACTCATTCACAAGTATGAACAATCTTTTTGAAACAAAACACTCTCACAGGTATGAACATCCATTCACAGGCATGAAAGTACCTTTTCTAACTATATTTATCTATTAATCTACCCACTCTCTCTCACGATAAACCCATCTAACTTATCAACCCTTAAAATCAGGCGTTACACTTAAATAGTATGACACATATCAGTTGGATGACCATTGTTCAAACAAACCCTACAAATCGTCACATGTTATTTATTTCCTACCACTATTTTATGCATAAGTGATACAAGATTGTCAAGCATTTTTTTCAATAGCATTAATACTTACCTCATTTACTTTATTGGTTGGTGGTTCTTGTCTAGTGTCAAATTATTTAGTATTGGAAACAACTTTGGAGATTGAATCCTAAGCTTGGGTGAGGGATTTGTCAACCAATGCTCCTCCACTTGCAACATCAATTAAGTTCCAATTAGTTTGTGTCAAACCTCATAAAAAATACCCATTTAGAAAATTGTCAAATAATTGATGGTGAGGACAACTTGCACAAAGCTAATTAAACTATTCCCAATACTCATAAAGGGTTTCTCCACTATATTAACATATATCACAAATCTCTTTAATGATTACTGTGACTCTGGAGGTAGGGAAATTTTTTTTCAAGAAATTGTCTTTGTAATTCATTCTATGTTATAATCGATCCCGAATGAAGGTAATACAACCAATCATTTGCTCTTTCGGTCAATGAAAATGGGAAAGCTCTCAATTTAATTTGTTCATCTATTACTCCTTGTGATTTCATACCATAACTCACCATATGGAACTTCTTAAAATGTTTATGAGGATCTTCTCCTACAAGACCACAGAAGGTAGGTTGCAAGTGAATCAAACTAGATTTTAATTCAAAACTTACCTTAAGATCTTGAAGTTTAATGCACAAGGGTTGTAAGTGCACGCTTGGATTGACCATTCACCTTAAAGTTTGTTTGAAGCCGGTCAATATTTCTTATTTTGAATCGTTATGAGTGAAATACAAATCAAAATTTTGTTTCTTATGACAACTTAATTAAAGAATAAATTGATTTCAATTTAGTTTCCTTCCTCAATCTACAGATTGTCTTCTCAATTTCCAAATCAAATATCAATTTACCTGTGTGAGAAGATTGTGGCATAAAACATGAAAATTCATATTAAACAATTATTGTCAAACCCCAACAATGGCACCAAAACTTGATAGATATCGAAACTAATCAAAACTAAATTCCTACTTCTCAAAATAAAAATTGCAAATAGTAGAAGTAAGGTTGAATCCATAGGGATTGGTTAACTATTAATTCTAAAATCAAATCAATCGAGGAAAAAATCCAGCCAAAATATATTGCAAAATAGATTTAAATATATTGATCATTGAATAAAATAAAAATGATTTTTCAAATTAAATAAATTAGTTATGAATATTAGCAAGCTCCAATATTCTATATATCCTTAATTATAATTTAAATGAGAAAACTATGCAATTAAATCTTATATATCAATTAACCTTAAATAAGCTTTTAGGATTTAAATTGTAAATAACATTAACAATTAGAAAAGCTACAAATTTTATTCAATAAAATACAAGCTTTTTTATTTAAATAGATTGAAAATTTTAATCAACACTTTTAACAATTTAATTCATTGACGGTATTGATTTACCACTCTACTAGATCAAATAAATATATATGAATTTAAAACCCAAATAATATGATTCATTTATCAAGCGAAGAAATAAATAAGAACATAGAATATTCAAATACTTAAAATGGAAAATATATGAAGAACAATATTCTCACAATTTATTTAAAAATAAATCTTTGACAACCTTGACTAGAAAATGAATTTATCCACTCATGGTTGTAAATAAAATACTATGATGAAATAAAAGTACAAAAAATTAAAATTGAAAACTAGAGATCATTCCCCTCTTATTGTAATCTCTATTTATAGGGAAAAAATTTTAAACTAGCTGAACTTCTAAGAGGAATTAATTATACATTATAACGTAGCTAATAAAACGAGATTACACTGATCAAATAAAGCAACTAAGAGAATATCTCTTAAAAAAATTAGAATTAATTTTGACAGATTCTCATTCTAGTTTAGGCACACTGGAACTCTTTTCATTTGATAAATTGGAGACAGTCTGCCAATCACGATTTTTGCCTTTTTAACCCCTTTAAAATTTTCAATTTAGTTTAATCATTCCTCATTTGATAATACCCTTCATAAAAATAAAATAGTAGATTAATTTATGCAATGTAAATTATTTTTAGTTTAAACATGGAAGAATTAAATATTCATTATATTTCTATTTAGCATTTATTAATATACCAATTTCAACATTTTTAACAGCCAAATCATTCCAAAAACACTCATTTAACACTTTGCAATCCATAACACTTACGTCTATAAATATCAACTCAGGACAACACTTTTATTTAACCAATGCATGTTAAACACACACAAAGCACACTAGAAGCCATGAATGCCAAAGTGTACTAACCTTAAACGGAACTTTCATAAAAATTTCATTTTTGCTCAACTCAAGCTCTCTCTCCTTCTTGGAGGGTATTTCTAGCAACGCTTGAGGATCTTAACACATACAACACCATTCTTAAACAGTAAATCACTATTATATCATAAAAACTTCACTTTTAAACTCAAACCTCATGGTTCCAACCCAAGATTTTTTTTTTAATGATTACACTACTTTAAGCTCTTTCTTTTACTAGTTTAATCGGTATATTGGTTTAGTTTCATTACTTTAAACTCCAACTTGGAGGTTGAATGTAATACCCTCCGATATAATCAACAATATACCCAATTATACCAAAGAATATTATGATGCATATGACTTAAGAAGTAATTAACTAAAACTTTGATGGACTATAGCCATAATGACTTATTAAAATCATAAAGTATCATATATTATTAAAATACTTAATAAAATTAAAAGGTTTAAATATAATAATTATATAGCAATCACTAGCCCAAAAGTTGTACAGAAATACATAACTCTGAAAAGTACAAGCATCTACTTCTATGACTATCTAACCCACCTAAAACAACAAAAACTAAAAGTACAACTAGTTGTCTCACCACCTTCAGGTATATCCTTGACTCTACAACGAGGCATCCTCCTTTATCGATCTATCTTCTATGCTTCAAACTTGTGTATGGGAATACTCATACATTAAACAATCTAATGTTTCGTGGTATATAACAACAAGCAGAGCACAACATTCATATATAACATACATGATACACTTATTATTATACCAATAAGGCTTAACTTGATGTTCGCACATACAATATACTATTTATTTATAATGTCAAGCCTATATGTTTTCAAACATAATACTTAAGTTCATACATGGCATAGCAATATAATCACCACCAATCACCCAATTGTGCACCATATTTATCAATTATTAATTACAATTTTTTTGCCCACTTTACTCTTAACTAGATTAAAATGGATATAAAAATTGCATATGGCTCTCACCCAAGCCCTCAGGATACCTGTCTGAGCTTCCCATAACAAATGTATGAGGAAAAAGGAGTGTGCACATATAATAATCAAAGGAAGCTCACCTGGCTTAAACCCTTATTATTCAAAGAATCTCTAACATGACCAACCTAGGTCATTTGGTACCGATCTTCCCACAATGGTATATCATTTATCCTACCTTTAGTCCTAGTTAGAGTATTGGGCATAAACCGTTTCACAACACTTATCATATTTGTCATAATTATTAAGAATAATTGTATTAAATAATTAATGTAACATTCCATATTCCATAAATGTGAAACATGTCTATTTTATGCCATAAAATAATCAAAAAAATAGAAGTATATCACCTCAAAAGGAATCAACATATATTCTCATGCCAAAATACAAGAAAATGCAAATTGATAACTCCGTGCCTATGAACTCATTTTCACGACCATGAATGTCACATCCGCGATTTATACTCTGACCGTATATGTGCATTGCGGTCGTATATACTGCAGTACAGAGGCATATAGATCAAAGTCTAAATATGAATAAATAAATATAAAAAAATTATATTAATATGATAATATGAATACGAAGTTGATTAAATGAAACAATGCGATTTGGTGTTATGCATGCAAATCAAGGCAACAGACTGGACTGAAATTCTGATTTTTTTCCAACAGTGAAAATGTCATTTAAGCATATCAAAAGGTATAAAATATTAATTTAAAATCATATGTGGTTCTATAAGGTGATATTTTAATATTAAGGGCTCGAATTGTGGAAATATGATCCTTAATACGAGTTTACAACCTGATTTTTCAGATCAAAAGTTAGAGAGATGTGTTCACGATCGTAATAGTGCCGATGTGATCGAAATTGAATTCTAAAATTTTTAAAATTAATAATTTAGAAATCGAATGACAGATGAATTTTTACGGGTCAAATTAAGAAAAATGATTAAACCGTAAAAACGTGATTTTAGCACCAATAGTCGTTTTGCAAAATTGAAAAAACCATTTCAAAGAGAAAATTATTTTATAATTTTTGGAATATTTAATTTGATAGAATTAGTTGTTTGGATGTTGGATTTTGGAGAATTAAATTTAATTATGAATTAATTAAAATAAAAATTTGTGATTGGTATAAATTTTGTTTAAGTCAAAATTAATTAAGTTTGGATTGGGCCATATGCCAATATTAGAGGTTAATTAATTGTGTTATTGTCCAATGAAGGGATTGATTAAGGTATTAATTAAAGTTAATTGAAGTATATATATAGAAATGGTCATATTTTCTAGAATAACCTATGAAAATAAAAAATAAAAATAAAAACTTCTCTTCTCTTTCATCAGCTGGTTGAACCACCATGGAAGGGTTTTGAAGCTCTTCTTCATTTTATTTCACAAGAAAATCACCACTTAAGTTATGAGATGCAAAGAAAATTAATTGGGAGGAAACAAATAATTTTTGAAGAAAACTCCTTGGTAGAAATTCCAATAAATTTAAAGGTGAATTTTTCTCCACTTTTGCTTCAAATTTCTATGGATTTATATTGGAATTTATGCTTTTTTAAAGTAAAAATTGAAGTTGTATTGTGATGAAAATTAATTTGGTGAAAAAGTTGACTTAGGGTTTATGATAAAAATATTGAATAATTGAATAAAAATTTGAAATGAGTGAATTGAAAGTTGTTAATGATTGTAAAGCTGAAAACTTGAATGAAATAAGTTTTACAAATTTTTGTGGAATTTTTGGGAATTTTCATAATTATTGCAAAATTTTTGAGAAATTATTTTGGGAGGATTTGTGCCTTAAAATTGTAAAAATGGTGTTAAATGGAGTATTTGGAGATGAAAAATAACTTTTGGAGTGGAAGAAATGTTTAATATGAAATTTTGGTGAATTTTTAGATTTTTAGCCTAATTATAGAAATAATATTCATTAATTTTATAGAAAATGATTGAGAAATTAGTAATAAATTATTTTGTGAAAATTATTTTTTTATGCTTTGAATGCAAAAATGAATTGATTTATGAATATGAAAATTTTACCCACGCGTTAGCTTAGACGTGAACTAAGGTATTGTTGATATTCCAATAAGGTAGAAATTACGGTCCTGTACATTTCTATGGATTGATGAGATATTGTGATCCTGTGTATTTCTCTAAGTCACCTAATATATTTTTGTAGTCTTGTGCATTTATGTGGACTGGGTAATATTATATTTAGATCATATGTATTTCTGTGGATCCTATATTGATATGTGATAAGACACCACTTTGATTCTCTAGTAACAAGTCTAAGATATTATAATATGTAGGTAAAACAAATTAAAAATAATATTATAATAAAATTAGAGAAATAATGTATTATGAGTTTAAGTGGATAAAAATATATTATATTATTACCTTTTCGAAAAGTGATTTAAATTTTGAATTGTTTTCATTTTAAATTTATATTTTAATCCAATGACTATTATTATAAGGCTTTTGCACCACTGAATTATATACTCAGTGCAGGAGTTTATTTTTTTCTCGCATAGATTACAAGAGTAGTATGCAGCGTCTGGATTTGAAGATAAAAGACGTCATTTTGTGGACCCACATGATAGAGCTTAACAATAGCAGCAATAGCCACCCTGAGCGGGTTGGTCTTCTTATTGTATTTTATTATATATAAGCTTTTAAATTTCATTATGGCATATATATACATATATAAAAATGGGTTGTGATTAGGGAGTGTATGTTTAAAATTAAAAGAATGTTTTTTAAAAGAGTTTTTTTTCTATAGCACTTCTTATTCGTCTAGTATACGGAGGGGTATACGAAAAGGTAAGGGGTGTTACAATTTTATTGGTATCAAAGTGAGGTTTAAACGGTTCTAGGATAGCAAATGGTAGAATCAAGATTGTCTGCTCATGCATTGGTTTTTGAAATAGGATTTGAATGTATAAATTAAACTGCTACTACTTCCTAATGTGGGACACTATTGTGCTTTATAGGGTGATAGATTTATATTGTCGAGGGTTGGAGAAAAGACCCCAGATACTTATGAGCCATTTAGCATAGATGCCTCATACCCTTCATCTCAACAGGGGACAATTGAAGGCAGTGCATCCACCCATATATATGATAGACCATATAGATATGATAGACATGCTCCGATTTTGGGTTCAACCAGAGAGGAGCTACTAGAGGATATGGCAGAAATCTTACAGTATTCTGCCAAACCAACCACTATTGAGATAAGATTTGAGAGGCTCTGAAAGTTGGGAGCTCCAGATTTTTACGGCCGTAAGGACAATGATGCGGCAGCCACAAAATATTGGCTAGAGAGGGTAGAGAAAATGTTTTGATAGATGGATTGCACATCTCAACAAAAATATAGATCTGTGAGTCCCTACTACATGAGAGGCTTACGATTGGTGGAAAACAATACTACAGCGCCCTCAGACACTTGACCCACCTTCATGGAAATTGTTTTTGGAGCAATTCAAGGAGAAATACATCCTCAGGGCTTATACTGATTGAAAGAGACAGGAGTTTCTTGATCTCCAGTAGGGTGATATGTCTGTGACTGAGTATGAGAAAGAGTACACATGCCTTAGTAAATATGCAGGGGTGTCATTAGTGATAAGATCAGTAGATGTAGGAGATTCGAAATGGGGATTCAACTGCCTATCAAAGCAAGCGTCATGGGGTATCAAATTAAAGACTTCATTAGTTTAGTGATAGCAGCGGAGGCAGTGGAGGAGGCAATTGCTATAGAGTTGAAGACAGTATCTCGAAGCCAGAGTAAGAGATCTTTTTATCAGTAGGGTGCAAGTTATTCATCCAATAAGAAAGTTAGATTTTCTGGTGGTTGATTTCAAGTTATTCATCTATCTGTGGCGGGGCAGCCTGTCATATCTGTTAATTTAGGTTATGTGTGGCACGTATCGTGAAGTTAATGCATTTAATAGACTGAAGTCTAAATTCAGATTTTTGACTAAAAAATAATTTTATGATGATATATGCCTAATAAAGTATTTAAAATGCTTAAAAGATGTTAAAAACGGTAAATGATTAAATTGTAAAATTTGACAAATTTTGGGGTCAATTGCAATTTACCAAAAATTTGAGTATTATTTGGAATAAATACCAATTAAATACATATATTGGATATTAAAAACTAGAGTTGGCCGGCTACACCATATAAAAAGGGATTAAGGTGTTAATTAGCCTAAATATCAAGCTTTTGGAGGTCAAAATGGTGGGACCCATGTTTGAATTGGTTTCTTCTTTTTCTTTCTTTTCTTCTTCTTCCTTATAACCTCTCTAATTTCATTTTCTGCACTTAAAAATCAGTCACATGCGACCCTCACCTCCATTATAGGCAAAGCTTCAATCTAGAGAGAGAAAGAGAGGAAGTAGAGGGAAAAGAACAAGGTGAAGCTATTTTCATGATCAACAAGTCATCTGAAAGCTAAAGGAAGCTAGAAATGAGGAAGAATAGCAAGAGAAGAGGAGAGATAAAACCATCAAGTGTTAATCAAGAAGAGAAATAAGTATAGGTAGGAAGCTCTCCTTCTCTTCTTTAACTTTCATCAAAGAAAATTATGGTTTTGAGCTCATTTAGAGCTTGTTTAAGTAGAGTGAGAGTTTAGGATTTCATGAGAGATAGTTTAGGGTTTTGAGAGTTAAGGATAGAAAAGGTTTTGATGATGGTTTTATGATGTTATAGGAGTTCCTAGTGACAAGGATCAAACTCAAGGGTACAAAGAAAAAGACAAAGCTACCTAGAGCAAGATAAAGAGAAAAGATTAAGCTTTGTGCATAATTTAAGGCAATAACCTATAATTTGCTTGTAAATGACATAATATGCGTGTATAAAATATGAATTAAAATATGATAAGTTAAGTAAAAGACTTTAGAAATGCATAATAGGGTATTGATATGATTTTAGGAAACTTGAAATAGGAAATGAATATGAATATGCAGTTTTCCAGCTTAAGTCACAGGCGTGAATTTAGCTTGGAAATTTGACAGAAGCGTTCATGGTTTGAGTTATGGTTTAGACCACGGGTGTGAACCAATTAACGAGCATGAACATATTGGTCATAGCCATGAAACTAATTGTTCACGGGCGTGAATAAAGGAGATCACGATCGTGAATGCTTTATTTCCATTAAATGTATTATTGATATGCAATAAAGTGATTCGGTTAGTAAGGGCAAGAGATATTAGATGCTTCATGATATGAATGTTTATGTGTTTAAACAAGGATGAATGAGATGTTGTTTGATATATTATGTGATCTGAATAATCATGAATGAAAAGAAAAGATATGTAATTAATGTTTGAAATGGATATGCCCATTACTCTAATCTATTATTAGCAATAGGATAGATGACATGTCATTATGGGGGCAAACGGTACCGTAAAATATGAGATATTTCTCAGTCAATGTGGCTTTAGCTCTAGGATCGCCATTGGCTTGAGATGCTCGATTGAGCATATACAGATTGAGGACAAGGTGGTTTTAGTTCTGAGAGTGCCCTCGGTCAAATAATTCATATATAATGATACATTACTCAATTAATGAGGCTTTAGCTCTAGGAGTGTCATTGATTTGAGAAGCTCAGATGAGCCAGATAATGGATAGGGTGGCTTTAGATCTAAGAGTGCCTCTGATCCATAGCCCATATCTAGTTAGTTCAATTTAGAGTGATATGGGCAAACCATTAGAGTTTTTGTTGAAAGATAATATACAATATGATAAAAATAATGTAGTATACAAAGAAATGAAATGTACAATTTATGGTTGAAGATAAACTGTGTATAACTTTGTGTGTGTGTGTGTGTCTATATATATATATATATATATATATATATATATATATATATATATATATATATATATAATGCTCATAATTAGTAGGAAATAGAGTTATGAGGAATAAAATTGTATGAAAAGATGTTTGTGCATAAAATAACATATGATAATGCTTGTTGTATGACATAGTATATTGCTTTAATTATATACACCACTGAGCCTAGAGCTTAATGTGGAAGTTTCTTTTCGAATAGATATAAAGAAATAGTTGTAGCTTGTAAATAAAACTAGTCGCGGCCTAATCCAGTAAAGCAGTCGATAGTGAAAATCGTGGGTCATGACTTTTTTGTATTTATATTTCTTTATTTTGGATTTATAAATTATCTTTTATGATTTTGTAATTAACTTGAAGTTTTATAAATATTATCTTATGTAAATAAAATGTATATTATCTCTTTTTATATCATTGAGCTTTGAGTTAAAAAAATATATGGATTTCTAGCATTTATTTAAATAATGATTTGAAAAAGTTGTTGTAGTACTCCCTTATCCTGGCACTTGAGGCTGGGGTGAGGGGGTGTTACACAACCTGCAATATCAGCACCATCAGTTGCTAGTATACTAGGCACAATTTGGGAGAAGACCCGGTGCATCTACAACATACTAGTAATGTGGCAAGTATTATACTGGTAAGCGTTGGCTGACATCCAGAGCCCGTTTCATTTGTGGGGCAACAGGACACTTCAGGAGGGAATGCCCATACCGAGATCAGAGTGTGGAGCCTACAGGGGTGAGACTGGCTTCAACACATGGATCAATACCTACTAGAGGTCAAGGCAAAGATCATATTAGGGGAGGTCAGACTGGATTAGTACAAGTTGGGTCAAAGATTGCGAGTAAGCCAGGGGGTAGCCATACCGCACCTGCTAGAGCATATGCCATGAAAGCATGAAAGGAGCAGGATGCTCCAGATGTTATCGTTGGTAAATTTTTTTACTTGGTTTTGATATATATGCTTTAATTAATAACGAAATTTACACATTCTTATATATGCTCTACACATTGCTTAAAGAACAATTAGAGATTAAGACCTTAGATTATGATATAGTAGTGATGAATCCCTGGGTCATAGTACCAGGATTAACAGAGTGCACCGATAGCTACCCTTAGTAAGTCAAAGTGAGTTATATCTTGCGGATCTCATTGAGCTACCATTTCATTAATATGATGTCATATTAAGGATGAATTAGTTAATGTGGCACAGAGCAGAAGTGAATTATGCCGCCAGAAAGGTAATCTTCAAGAAGCCTAGGTGTAAAGATAAAGTGGTACAAGATATTAGAATGAAGGTGTCATCTAATGTTATCTCTGCTATGAAGGCTCAAAGGTTGATCATGAAGGGCAATGAAGCTTATTTGGCATATGTGGTAGATACCAGAAAGGAGAGTCTAAGGATTCAGGACATTCCTATAGTTTGTGAGTTTCCTGAGGATTTACTAGGATTGCCTGCGAATAGAGAAATAGAGTTTTCCATTGAGTTACTACTTGGTACTACACTCATATCCATCACACAATACCGAATGGCACCAGCAGAGCTTAAAGAATTGAAAGTACAGTTGCAAGAGTTGTAGGATAAGGGTTTTATTAGACCCAGTATGTCATATTAAGGTGTGCATGTATTGTTTGTGAAGAAAAAGAATGGCATCCTATGACTGTGCATTGATTAAAGATAGTTAAATAAAGTGACAATGAAGAATAGATATCCACTGCCACAGATAGATGACATGTTCCATCAGTTGAAAGGTCCAAAGGTATTCTCCAAGATTGATTTGAGATTGAGATATCATCAGTTAAAGTTCAAGGAGAGTGATGTACCTAAGACTGCCTTTAGGACTCGGTATGGCCACTACGAATTTCAAGTTATGCCATTTGGGCTGATGAACGTGCTGATAGCATTTATGGATCTGATGAATCAGATCTTCAGGCCCTATTTAGACTAATTTGTGGTATCCTTTATTGATGATATTCTGGTATATTCCAGGGAAAGAGAAGAGCATGATCAGCATCTTCAGATTGTGCTTCAGACGCTACGTGAGAAGCATTTATATGCTAAAATGTCCAAATGTGAGTTCTGGCTTGAGAAAGTTGGGTTTTTAGGTTACGTGGTATCAACTAATGGGATTAGAGTTGATCCTAGTATGGTTGAAGTCATTCTCAATTGGAAGCAGCCTTGAAATATAATTGAGATACGAAGTTTTCTTAGGTTAACGGGCTATTATAGACATTTTATGAAGGGTTTCTCTTTTATAGCCACTCCCATAACACAATTACTTTATAAGGATGTTAAATTTGAATAGACAAATAAATGTCAAGCAAGCTTCGACCGGTTGAAGGCAATGCTGATAGAGGCACCAGTTCTAACACTACCCACTACATGAAAAGAATTTGTAGTATACAACGATGCTTCATTGAATGGGTTAGGTTATGTACTGATGCAAGAGGGTAAGGTGATAGCATATGCCTCGCATGAGAGAAATTATCCTATGTATGATCTGGAGTTGGCAGCCATTGTGTTTGTTTTAAAGATCTGGTGACACTATCTATAAGGAGAAAAGTGTTACATCTATACAAATAAGAAGAGTTTAAAATACTTTCCTTCACAAAAAAGTTGAATTAGAGATAGATGCGGTAGTTAGAGCTTATTAAAGACTACGACTGTGTTATTGACTATCAGCCTGGAAAGGCTAATGTTGTGACTAATGCTTTGAGTCGAAAGACTCTGACAGAGCTCAGGATCCTACCTACGTTAGTTCTTCGGATCAAAGATGCTCAAAAGCAGGATTCCAAGCTAATTTAAATAAGAGAATCTATTTCCCAAGAGGAAGAGACTTGAATACTCAATTGAAGCTAATGGTGGTATATATTATAGAGGTAGATTATTCATACCTGATGTGTCAAAATTGAGATAAGAGATCAAAAGAAGCACATGAATAAGTTATTTCCATGCATCCCGATAGTAATAAGATGTATCATGATTTGAAGCTTTACTATTGGTGGACAAGTATGAAGAAAGACATTATAGAGTATACTACTATATGTCTAATGTGTCAACAAGTAAAAGCAGAACACTAGTTGCCATTAAGGTTGCTGCAACCTATTGTCATACTGAAATGGAAATGGGAAAGAGTCACTATGGATTTTGTATCAGGACTACCATTGACTCAAAGAAAACATGATGTAGTATGGGTGATTATCGATAGATTAAATAAATTTGCACATTTTTTACCAGTTAAGATGGACTTCTCTAAGGATCAATTAGCAGAATTATATGTACAAGAGATAGTCTGGTTGCATGGTGTGCCATTGTCTATTACTTTGGATAGAGATCACAGATTCACTTTACAGTTATGGAAGTGATTACAGCGATCATTGGGTACTCGACTCCACTTCAACATAGCTTTTCATCCTTAGACAGATGGACAATCAGAACGGATGATCCACTTGCTTGAGGATATATTTTGGAGTAGTATGATTGAGTTAACAGGAAGTGGGATAAATACTTGCCACTGATGGAATTTGCATATAATAATAGTTACCAAACAAGTATTGACATAGCTCCTTATGAAGCACTACATGACAAAAAATATAGAACTCCAATTTGTTGGACCGAGCTCAGTGAACAAAGGATAGTGGGACTCAATTTGGTTCAACAGACATAGGAGAAGATTAGGATTATCAAGAACAAACTTAAGGCAGCGAGTGATAGACATAAGTCTTATTCATATTTGAGATGTAGGGACATTGAATATGAGGTTGGTGATAAAGTGTTCCTAAAAGTATCTCCCTGGAAGAAAGTACTACAGTTTTGAAGGAAAGACAAGCTGAGTTCCAAATTTATTGGGCCTTCTGAGGTAATTGAGTGAGTGGAACCAATAGCTTATAAGTTGGCGTTACTTCATGAGCTGGAGAAAATTCATAATTTATTCCATGTATCGATGCTCATAAGGTATAGATCCTATCCATATCATGTCATTTGAGTAGAACAAATTGAGGTACAACAAGATTTATCTTACGAGGAAGAGTCGATAGTTATTCTAGCCAGGAAAGTGAAACCACTACAGAATAAACAAATACCTCTAGTGAAAGTTCTCTGGTGGAGACACTTAGCCAAGGAGGTGACATGAAAAAGCAAGAGATAATGAGGACAACATCCTCAGTTATTCAGTAATGACTTACCAAGTATGATTTCGAGGACAAAATCCACGATTTATACCTTATTGCGGTCGTGTATACTGCAGTATAAAAGTGTATCGATCAGAGTCTAAATACTAATAAATAAATATGAAAATTTTATATTAATATGATACTATGAATATGAAGTTGATTAAATGAAATATTGCGATTTCGTGTTATGCACACAAAAGGCTAAAATTCGGATTTTTCACCCAATAGTGAAATGTGACTTAAGCATATTAAAATGTATAAAATATTAATTTAAGGTAATATGTGGAGTTATAACGTGAGATTTTAAGGTTAAATGCTCGAATTGTGGAAATATGATTCTCAGTATGAGTTTACAGCCTGATTTTTCAAATATGAAGTCAGAGAGATACATTCACGATCGTAATGGTGGTGATGTGATCGCAATTGATTTCTAAAATTTTTAAAACTGATAATTTAGAAATCAAATAGTGGATAAATTTATGCAGACCAAATTCAGAAAAATGATTAAACTGCAAAAATGTGATTTACTCGCCGAATGTCATTTCGGAAAATTGAAGAGACCATTTCTAAAAGACTTTTTCGAAGAGAAAATTATTTTATAATTTTTAGAATATTTAATTTGATAAAATTAAGTTGTTTGGATGTTGGATTTTTGATAATTAAATTTAATTATGAATTAATTAGAAGAAAAATTTTGTAATTGGTAGAAAATTTGTTCAAGTCAAAATTAATTAAGTTTTGATTAAGTCATGTGCCAATATTAGGAGTTAATTAATTGTGTTATTGGATAATGAGGGGATTGATTAAGGTATTAATTAAGGTTAATTGAACTATATATATATATAAATTGTCATATTTTCTAGAATGGCCTACTAAAATCAAAAAATATTTCTCTTCTCCTTCATCAGCTGGTTGAACCACCATGGAAGGGTTTTGAAGCTCTCCTTTCATTTTATTTCACAAAAAAAAATCATCACTCAAGCTGTGGGATGCAAAGAAAATTAATTGTGATGAGAAAAAAAATAATTTTTCAAAAAAAATTCTTGATAGAAATTCCAATAAATTTAGAGGTGAGTTTTTCTTCACTTTTTCTTAAAATTTCTATGGATTTATATTAAATTTGATGTTTGGTTAAAGTAGAAATTGGAGTTGTATTGTGATGAAAATTAATTTGGTGAAAAAATTGAGTTAGAGCTTATGGCAAAAATAATGAACAATTGAATAAAAATTTGAAATGAGTGAATTGAAGGTTGTTGATGGTGGTAGAGCTAAAATTTTGAATTAAATAATTTTTCAATTTTTAGGAATTTCCATAATTATTGGCAAATTTTTGAGAAATTATTTTGAGATGATTTCCATAATGAATATTTAATAAGAATTTTTGGTGAATTTGTAGATTTTTAACCTAATTATGGAAAGAATATTCATTAATTTTATGGAAAATGATTGAAAAATTAATAATAAATTATTTTATAAAAATTATTTTTTTATGATTTGAAATGCAAAAATGAATTGATTTATGAAGATAAAAAATTTATTCTCATGTTAGCGTATATGTGAATTAGAGTATTATTGACATGCTAATATGGTAGAAATTACAGTCCTATATATTTTTTATGGACCGATGAAACATTATAATCTTGTACATTTTTATAGATTGAGTAATATTATAATTAGATCTTGTACATTTTTATAGATCTTGTGTTGATATGTAATAAAACACCTTTTTAATTTCTTATGAACAAGTATAAGATATTATAATATGTGGGTGAAAAAAAATAAAAATAATATTATAAAGAAATCAGAAATATAACGTATTATTAGTTTAAGTGGATAAAACAATATTATTACCTTTCTAAAAAGTGATTTAAATTTTGAATTGTTTTCATTTTAAATTTATGTTCTAATCCAATGACTATTATTATAAGGCTTTTGTATCACTAAGTTATATATTCAGCACGAAAATTTATTTTCTCTCGGGTAGCTTACAGAAATAGTATGCAGCGTTTGGATTTGTAAGTAAAAGATGTCATTTTGTAGACCCACACGATGAAGCTTAATAGTAGCAATGATAGTCATCCCAAACGGGTTGGTCTTCTTATTGTATTTTGTTATATATAAGCTTTTAAATTTCATTATGACATGTATATACATATATAAAAATGGGTTGTGATTAGGGAGTATATACATAGTATTATATTTTATATATTTCAAATTTTGTATATGTGATGTTTAAAATTAAAGGAATATTTTTGAAAAAGTTTTTTTCTGTAGCACTTCTTATCCGTACAGTATACAGAGAGATATACAAAAGGCTAAGGGGTGTTACAGTGAAGAACCTTCACAGGCAGTTTACCCATTAATCACACTGTGATTCAACCTCTTACACAACTACGGATTTCATAGTTATGATCACCCTTTCACGAGTATGAACCAAACCATGAAGTTACTCGTGAACGGGTTTGTAACACTCTCTTATATAGTTAGGAATATTTTCAACTATATAGGAGAATGTCACTTGCCTATTACCTTAAAATTCGTTTAAATTAAAGTTTCTTCCATTTTAGTTATTATATTTTCATATGTTAACTAATTTTTTTTTTCATGATAGCAATATGTCATTCAATTAACGAATCTATTTTATGTGCAAAATTAACCAGTTGTGACCACAATTTTTAAACATATGTTTGGCCTTTCATTATCCCCATGCTTACAAAATACATATAATCCAAATAAAATTTCATGTTTCCAACATAAAAAGACATGTAAAACTTTTGAAAACTATAATTATACTCATCACCCATGACATATGGACAGGAACAAAATGCATGTCATGTAAAGCACCAACCCTCTGATGTGGATTTACTTTATTTGACTCTGTATGGGCTTGCTTCTCTTCCTGTCAACTTCTCTCTATAGGCTCCGAACCTGCGTATGGGAAAACACTCACACGCTAAGCAACCTAATGCTTAGTGGTACATATGTGCATAAATATTCATACATACACTTATGATATATCATAAAAATTTCATGTTCATATTATCCAATTTCACATATAAATAATCATAAATAATAATTCATATATCACAATCCTTTTTATAGCAATATAAAAAAAAAATCAATTTATCATATATCAATATGGAATATTGCATACCTAGTTTACTGGTTCAACACATATACATGTCATAATTTACAAAGGTAAATTCATATTCATACCTCATTTATGAATTCTATTTCCTTGTTTCATTTAACTGATAACTAATTTTTTTCCATATTTCTTTTTTTAAAATATTTTATATTTTATAGCTCCAAAACACTAAATCCGGACTATTTGGATGCGGGTTGTGAAACAGGAGCGCTCTCACCCCAAGCTTAAGCCACCCTGCTCACTATCTGTATCTATCTGTATAAGTGTTCAACCGAGCTTCTCAAGTCAAGAGCGCTCTCACCCGAACTTAAGCCATCTTGACTGAGTAAAATAAATAATTGCATTCATTTAGGATCAAGGGCGCTCTCACCCGAGGTTAAGCTACCTTGCCCATATAATGAAAATTTTCATATCATTATAATTTCTACGGTACCGTAAACCCCTCAATGGCATACTATCTATCCTATTTCTAGACCTAAATTAGAGAATTGAGCTTAATTGATATTATAATCTTATTGTTTACATAAATCATCAAAATTCACATATTCATAATAATTTTCGGTTTACATGCCCTATACATATAAAAATTTCTCAATCTCATTTGAAATCTCAAATCACAACACATCATATTAATTTATTCAATACTCAATAAGAATTTTAAATATAACTATTATCATATTATTTAAAATTAAAACATATATATATATGTCACCCATTATTTAAAATACCAAATTACTAAATTTTATTTCTGGAGAGATTCGTGCCCTGATTGTGGATTGCACATTTCACCTATTTTTTATTCGAATTTGACCTTATGGTATTCTATAAATTTTTCGATTAATGTCTTATCTTTCATATACAAAATGAATCATATAAATATGAATTTTCTCGCTAAAGTTATATCCAAATAACCGTATAGTGATCAGTAAAAATATGTCCAGTATTTTTCAGAATATTCTTAGGTCCGAGATTTTGTATCAAATTTTAGGTCCAAAATAATCATAACTAGAATTTATACTCTTCATAAAGTTGTTGTATCTATGTATCTACTTTAATTTCCAACTAGTTTTATCCCGATCTAAGTTCCAGAACGAAAGATATACCCTAAATACTATAGAATGTTCAGAAAATAATTACCCAAAATTTGTTGGGTACCTTCAAATCGGAGATTTTGTAGAAATTGTTAGACCAATCTAGAATCAGATATAGCATTTAAACTCTATATAAAAGTTTTACATCTATATGTCTGGTTTTCATTTCCAACTGATTTCATGCTGATCCAAATTCCATAACAAAAGATATAATCAAACTACCATAGAATGTTCAGAAAATAACTACCCACAATTTTTTAGGTATTTTTAAATCCGAGGCTTTGTAGAAATTGTTACACCACTTTAGAGTTAGATATAGCATTTACACTCTGTATAACAGTTTTAGGTCTATGTTTCTAGTTTAATTTTCAACTAATTTCATCCCGATCCAAGTTCCAGAACAAAAGATATCATCAAATTACCATAAAATGTTCAGAAAATAACTACCCAAAATTTTCTGGGTACTTTTAAATCCAAGATTTTGTAGAAATTTTTAGACCAACTTAGAATCAGATATAGTATTTACACTCTTCACAAACGTTTTAGGTCTATGTGTCTATTTTCATTTTCAACTAATTTTATCCAAAGCCAAGTTCCAGAACAAACGATATGGTCAAATAAATCAATAATGTTCCAGATGAATTTTAACAAAATCAGCAAACACAACAAGTTATTTGTTCACTCTTCCTTCAACATCAAACATCATTGTAATGCAAATAAAATGCACAAAGGAATAAATATGCTCATATGTACAAACCTTGACACAATAAAGTATAAACCTTGGCATAATGAAGTCTTAACTTCTTCAAACCTTAAGCTATTATAGTTGTTTTAAGTTTTTGAAGAGATGAATAGGAAGGAGAGGAAGAAGAAAATGAGTGAAATAAGAGATAATTTGTGTATGGAAGAGTGAGAGGGAGGCTAGGGTTCTGAAATTTGGAAGAAGAAGAAAAAAATAACATTTTTATACTCATGGTAAATACCCTATTAGGTCCCCCCTTGTTTTTTCCAAATATCCACTTAAATCCTTGGTTTTTATCTTATTATTATTAACTTACCCAACCTTTCTATTTATCTTATTTAACACACATAACTTAATAAAAATTCACTTGTAAATATTTTTATTATATTTTATTTCCAAATTTAGTCTCAAATAATTTTAATTACGATCATTAAATATGTTAATTATTCAAGCCTAAATTGACGGGCATTACATTTCTATCCCCCTTAATAAATTTCGTCCTTGAAATTTACCTGATTGTTTATGTTGAAAACAATTGGAGATATTGTGCCTTCATCAGTTCCTCGCTTTCCCATGTCGCTTCTTCAGTTGAATGATTCCTCCATAACACTTTGACTAATGGGACTCGTTTATTCCTTAACTCCTTCACTTCACGAGCCAATATCTCTGTTGGTTCTTCATCGTATGTTAAATCTAGCCTTACTTCGATGCTGTTGGTTGGAATAATATGAGAAGGATCTGATCGATACCTCCTCAGCATGGAAACATGAAAGACATTGTGGATCTTGCTCAACTCTGGCGGTAAAGCAAGTTTATAGGCCACTAGTCCAATTCTGTCTAAGATCTCATAAGTTCCAATAAACCTAGGGCTTATGTAACACCACATCTTATACATTCAAGTTCAACCTATTCCTGTATCAAATAGTCACACATAGCATACTAAAAAGGCAAAATACCCTGTTAACAGTGGCAGTAAAATTTTTTTTTTTTATCACATCCTGTAAAATCAACTAATGACCTTGTAAGTCTAATATCCTGTAATTTCATTCAATGACTTGCAAGTCTCATATCCTATAATTTCATTCAATAACTTGCAAGTCTCATATCCTGTAATTTCATTCAATAATTTTTCTAGTCAACATTAAAAAAAACCATAATACGATATATCACATATATTAAAACATAAACTTTACACATAAGTATTTACGAGTTGCTTTCATTTATACATTTTTAAACTCATTCCAAAATGACTATACATATTCAAGCACGTAAATACAAAACACAGATGACATATTTTTATGCTTGTGTGGAATGCAAGGAGAGAGAGAGTGATGAGGCTCGGCCAATGACCTGTGCTCCATGTCTTCTATACACTACTCAAAATGAGCTATCACTTTTATTTACCTGAAAAATGACGCAAATTGATGAGTTGCGGCTCAGTGAGAATAATCATCCAATGAGCTCTAAAGTACCAAACAACTCATAGTAATAAATCACAAATCCAATATATATCAGGTATTCTATTCCATTCATCAGTATCATATAAGTATCAATAAAGTTGAAACATATAATCATTACTCTTTATGTATGCAAATGCTTTGCTTATTTCATTTTGTTGTGACCAAGTTAAACAGACATTGCCCCGGGTATCCATGTGAACATTTGCCATGTGAACATTTGCATTTGCAATTGTATTTGCATTTGCTAGCTAGCCTGATCATTTGTTTCATTTGTTTCATTTGCACATTTGTTGGGCCATAGGCCTCTTCTTTTGCTTTGCAATATTGATTAACTAGTCACAACGCCTTTTAAGTCCATATGCATATGCATTTGTACTAAGCATTTATGAACCATTGCATCTTATCACATATAACATACATATACCACATATATGCCTCATATGCCACGCATATACCTTGCATATACTATACATATACCATGTATATATATCACATATGTCAAACATATACCTCAAATATACCACAAGTATACCATTTATACGTATCACAAACGCCACATATTGCCCATCATCATATTATCAAGGACAATCATGACAATCATATGTCAAACCACAAACGTCACATATTGTCCATCATCATATTATCAAGGACAATCATGACAATCATATGTCAAACCACAAACGTCACATATTGTCCATCATCATATTATCAAGGACAATCATGACAATCATATGTCAAACCACAAACGTCACAAATTATCCATCATCATATTATCAAGGACAAATTATGACAATCATATGAATCACATAGCAAGCAACATTCATTTGCACTAAGAATTCAATCGATAATTAGACTCACCGTTCTCCTTTGATCCCGACTCTTACTTATTGTCTATCTGCTCCTTGTGGGTCTCCAATATGTTGTGAGCCTAACATGAAAATATAATGGATTAACTCATGATTAGGGAGACTTAATGCGGCTTAAACAAATTAATATGCATAATGCATATACATAGCTAGGCTTTTTCCTATGGGGCAGTGTGACCTTATGGGACTGTTAAGCCTATAACTTTTCCTATAGTTGACCAATTAATCTGATTCTTGTTCCTAATTCAAAATAACACATAATAATGAAACATATTAAAATATCAGACCAATTGGATCATTGTACAATTTTTGGTGGAATTTCTAAGAGTGTTCTGTTTCCTGCCCTGTTTCTGCCCTTTGGCAGTTTCAGGGTACCAATTTGGGTAGTCCATATCTTACAATCTGTAAATCAGATTATAATGAAACTTGTCAGACACTTATATGGGTTCAAATGGAACATTTTTCATGTTCACAACTTTTACCAATTATGCCTCTAAGGTCTTCAAATTATAAGCAACATTTCACTGGTCCAGAACAGAATTGGCTTCCGGACCAGTATGACTTCTAAAGGCCATAACTTACTCTATACATAACATTTTAAGCTTAAATTAGTACCAAAATTTAGCTAAGACATATACCTATAACTTTCATGTTTTGATAAGGTACATAATCTAGCTCTAAGGAGCTCATATTAGACAAAAAGTTTCTGGAACTGCCCAGGGCACTCAATAGGCAGTTCAAACCATGGAACAGTCATGGTTCCATTTACCATAACTCACAATTTACAAGACATATGAACCTGAAATTTGGTATACAGATACATAACACATATATCTACAACTTTTATGTTTTGAGATACTTCAAATAATGGCTTTAACATATTCGAAATCAAGTAACACAGTAGCTAACTTGGTTAGGGTTCACACCCTGACCAGTTTCAGTACGAAGAGGATATCTCATTATATACACAACATCTTGCAAATATATTCACATATCCATAAATATAAGACATAAATGAACAACTTTTGTGTTTTAAGCTTTTTCAGATTCGATCTCTAAGATCATCAAAACTATGGAACAATATACTGCCTATTAATGAACCCTAAACACCAAAATCAAGCTTAACACAAGAATAAATGTTTACTCACCTATAATCACTCTTGGCTAATCTTGTTCCTGCAATTTTTGGAGTGAAAGAAGGAAGAAATGGTGGCTGAAACTTGAAAAGAAATGGAAGGAATGAAGCAAAGAAGAAGAAGAAGAAGAAGATGAGGAAGGGAAGTGATAAGGTGGCTGCCTAATAAGTTAAAAGCCACCACCCACCACCTTATCTTCCTTTTCTTTGTTTCATCCGTCCCCTTTTTCCTTCTTTTTTATTTATTTATTTATTTATTTATTTATTTATTTATTTATTTTTCTGACTTTTATTTTTTTATTTTATTTTTTTATTATTATTATACAAGTCAACATAATATGCAATTTAATCTCAATATAGTCATTTTGCTTACTTTAATTTAGTCACCTTATTTCATTTATTTATTTTTTTTAATACTTTTTATCCTCATTTAGATTATAAATACACATGTGTGACTCAATACAATTGCAATGTACTAGGACACATAGCTAGTGCGTGTCATAAACTTGATCCTACGAAAATACGTATGAAATGCATGTGTTCAATTGAATTATATTCAAATGCATATGTCAAAATAAAATGCATGTAATAATGCATATGTGGGAATTCGAGGATGTTACAATTCTCCCCTTCTTTTAAAATTTTGTCCTCGAAATTAATACCTGAAAACAGTTGTGGATATTGTTTTTTCATATTTTCTTCTGTTTCCCATGTTGCCTCTTCTTGTAAATGGTTACGCCATAATACCTTAACCAAAGGTATTTCTCGATTTCTTAGCTGTTTAGTCTTGTATCCAATGATTTGCACTGGTTCCTCAACATAACTCATGTTCTCTGCAATCTCAATGGCTTGATCTTTAAGTACATGTGTAGGATCTGACCTGTATCTTCTAAGCATGCTCACATGAAACACATTATGTATCTGAGCCATCTTGGGTGGTAAAGCCAACCTATAAGCCAATGGACCAATCTTCTCAAGAATTTCATAAGGCCCTATGTATCTTGGGCTCAATTTACCCTTCTGGCCAAATCGAATTATCCCTTTCCATGGAGATACACGAAGAAATACCTTCTCATCCAACTCGTATTCCATCTCCCTTCTATGCAGATCAACATAACTTTTCTGCCTATCCTGTGCTGCCTTTAGCTTGTCCTTGACAACCTTGATCTTATCCACTGTGTCTTGCACTAGCTATGGCCCTTCTAATGCACGTGCTCCTTCTTCATCCCAAATGATAGGGCTTCGGCACTTTCTGCCATACAATGCTTCATATGGTTCCATCTGGATACTGCTATGATACTGGTTGTTGTAAGCAAATTCAATCAATGCTATATATTCATCCCAAGCACCTCTGAATTCCATAGAACATGCCCTAAGCATTTCTTCCAATGTCTGTATAGTCCTTTCTGATTGTCCGTCAGTCTGTGGGTGGAATGCAGTGCTAAAGTTCAAATTTGTTCCCAATGCATTCTGTAAACTCACCCAAAAACGTGAAGTAAACCGTGGATCTCTATCAGACACAATGGACACTGGAATGCCATGCAATCTGACTATCTCATTCACATATAATTTGGCCAAACTCTCAAGTGTACAACCCCATCTGATAGGTAGAAAATGTGCTGACTTGGTTAATCTGTCAATAATTACCCATACTGCATCATTTTTCCGTGGAGTTCTTGGCAATCCATAGACAAAATCCATCGTTATTCTTTCCCATTTCCATTCTGGCATTGGCAATGGATGTAAATTACCAATTGGTGTCTGATGTTCAATTTTGATCTGCTGACATGTCAAGCATTTGGAAACATATTCTGCTATATCTTTCTTCATTCTTGGCCACCAGTAATGAGGCCTTAAACTGTGATACATCTTTGTCATCCCTGGGTGCATTGCGTAGGGTGCATTGTGTGCCTCTTCCATAATTTCCTGATGCAAGTTCTCAGTGTCTGGAACACATATGCGTGACTTTAACATCAGTGTATCATCCTGCAATTGAAAATCTTTACTGTTTTCCTGCCTTACTGATTCAATTTTCTCACACAATTTAGGATCTTTGCTTTGTGCTTCTTTGATCCTCTCCTTTAGTATAGGTCTGACTCGAATAGTAGCAATAAGTGATCCTTCATCATGTATATTTAATTCAACATTCATAGATCGTAATTGAATCAAATATGGAAAAGAGGATACTTGCAAGTGAGCTACACTGCCACTAGCCTTCCTACTTAATGCATCTGCTACCACATTGGCTTTCCCTGGATGGTATTCAATTGTACAGTCATAATCTTTCAATAGATCTAACCACCGTCTCTGCCTCATGTTTAATTCTTTTTGTGTCAGCAAATAACCCAAGCTTTTATGGTCTGTGAAGATTTGGAATGTCTCACCATACAGATAATGCCTCCAAATCTTCAATGCAAATACGACTGCAGCCAATTCTAAATCGTGCACTGGATAGGAGATCTCATGTGGTCTCAGTTGTCTGGATGCATAAGCTATCACCTTACCATGTTGCATCAACACACATCCCAAGCCTTGGTGAGAAGCATCACTATATACTGTAAACCCACCTGTACCTGTAGGGATGGTTAACACTGGTGCTGAGGTTAGCCTGTGCTTTAGTTCATCGAAACTCCTCTGACATTCTGGAGTCCACTTGAAAGACACATTCTTTCTCAACAATTTAGTCAAAGGGTTAGCAATTAAGGAGAATCTATCAACAAATCTACGATAATATCCGGCTAAACCCAGAAAACTACGCATTTCTGAAACATTTTTAGGAGCTTCCCAATTTACCATAGCCTCTATTTTCTTTGGGTCTACTTCTATGCCCTTGCCCGATACTACATGTCCAAGAAACACCAAATGATCTAACCAGAATTCACATTTACTCAATTTGGCATACAGTTGTTTCTCCCTTAAGGTTTGCAACACAATTTTTAAATGTTGTTCATGTTCTCCCCTATTCTTTGAGTACACCAATATGTCATCAATAAATACTATCACAAACCTATCCAGATATGGTTGAAACACCTTATTCATTTGAGCCATAAATGCAGCTGGAGCATTAGTCAATCCAAATGGCATTACTAAAAATTCATAATGCCCATACCTAGTTCGAAAGGCAGTCTTTGGAACATCTACTTCTGCTACCTTCAGCTGGTAATAGCCTGATTTCAAATCGATCTTGGAGAATATTTGGGCTCCTTGCAACTGGTCAAACAAATCATCTATTCTGGGCAACGAATATTTGTTCTTCACTGTCATTTTATTCAGTTGTCTGTAATCGATACATAATCTCATTGTTCCATCTTTCTTTTTAACAAATAACACTGGAGCTCCCCATGGTGATACACTAGGTCTGATATACCCTTTATCAAGTAACTCCTGCAATTGGGCCTTCAGCTCTTTCAACTCAACTGGGGCCATTCTGTAGGGTGACCTTGATATTGGTGCTGTTCCTGGTACTAGTTCAATAGTGAATTCTATCTCTCTATCTGGTGGTAAACCAGGTAGATCATCTGGGAATACATCAGCAAATTCCCTTACCACTGGTATATTTTCAAGCAAGCTATCAGTGGTTCTAATATCAGTCACATATGCCAAATATGCTTCACATCCCCCTTTGATCATTCGAAATGCCTTTACCGCTGAAACTAGACATGTAGGCACAAGTTTTCTTTCACCTAGAAATACTACCCTTGGCTGGTTTGGTGATTCCAAAATTACTTCCTTAGTAAAGCAATTCACTATTGCATGATGTCTAGTTAACCAGTCCATTCCCAGTATCACATCAAATTCATATATTGGCAATAAAATCAAATCAGCTATTAACTCAGCTCTGTCAATGCATATCAGACAATCACGACAGACATTATTCACAACTACCACTGTTCCCAATGGAGTGCTCACATTTATGTCAATCCCCAAAGGCTCATGCATTTGACGTAGTTTAGATGCCATATGCAATGATATAAATGAATGAGTGGAGCCTGGGTCAATCAATGCATATGCTAATATTTCAGAAATATAAATATTACCAGTGACTACTTCGGGAGCATCCACTGCCTCTTGTCTAGTCATAGCAAACACCCTGGCCTGAGTAGGGGGTCTAGAACTCTGACCTTCAGATCTGGTCACTCCTCTGCCCAGTGTACCAGTCCTGCCCCTGCCTCTTCCTCTACCTTGTGTCCCACTAGTAGGGTAGACCCTCAGTGCCTCAACAGTAGTCTCAGATACTCCTCTGTCTCTACTAGTCTCTGCTAGTTTGGCTCTATTTGGACAATCTCTATACATGTGTTCCATCAATCCACAGAAATAACATGCTCCTGTGAGCCTTCTACATTCGCCCGTATGTTGTCTACCACAATGAGTACATGTGGGCCTCTGTTCAGTATATTGGCTCTGCCCTCTGCCTGGGTAAGAAAAAGTCATGCCTCGACCTCTAAAACTGGAGTACCCACTTCTGTTACCAGATTGTGCAGGCATATATCTACCTTTTTTTCCCGACCTTCTGCTAGACTCACTAAAGAACTCACGTGATGGCCTTTTTATTTGTTGTTCCCCAGCTTCTTTCATTAACCGTTCAGCTCTGATTGCAGCAGCTCTGAGTCTGGCATAACTATCAAGATCAGTAGTTGTGATTCTATTTCTGATCTCATATTTGAGGCCCTCCTCAAACTTCCTGCATTTGTCTCTTTCAGTAGAGACCATGAAGGTGGCATAGTGGGAAAGTCTGTTGAACTGCACCTCATACTCAGCAATAGACATGTTACCCTGTCTCAGATTCAGGAACTCCTTCCTTTTCTCATCTTTATATGCTTCAGGCATGTAATTGTTCTGAAATTCCCGAAGAAAATCGTTCCATGTCAGAACCGGTGGCTGTGCATCACTGTCGGGGACTGTCTCCCACCATTCATAAGCATTGCCTTGAAGCAAAGATACTGCATAATCAAATTTCTCCTCTGGAGTGCATCTCATCATATTCAGTACCCTCTGTGTCCTTTTCAGCCATGTCTCAGCTTCTGCTGGGTCTGTTGTGCCATTGAAATCAGTTGCACCATGTTTTCTCAGCTTGTCATAACGTCTTTCCTTGTACATTTCAAGACCATGCACTTCCTGATCCGGGTGTTCATAGGGTGCCTCTGCATGAGATGACTGTGATGCATGTGCTGGAGCTCTAGCTCCTAGCGCTGGTTGATCTCTATGTAAATGAGGTGATCCCTCATAAGAATGCATTTCGGCCGGCCTCTCCCTCCTTGGTGTATCATGTCTTATGATGTCCCTAAAATAAATGAAAGTATGTCAATACATAATGTTCAACACATATGATGCATATGTTATCATGCTCTTATGCATATGCATGTTCCCATGGAACCTATCCCTGCTCTGATACCAAAAATGTAACATCACGCCTCTTATGCATTCAAGTATAACCTATCCCTGTGTCAAATAGTCACACATAGCATACTAAAAAGGCAAAATACCCTGTTAACAGTGGCAGTAAAATTTTTTTTTTTTTATCACATCCTGTAAAATCAACTAATGACCTTGTAAGTCTAATATCCTGTAATTTCATTCAATGACTTGCAAGTCTCATATCCTATAATTTCATTCAATAACTTGCAAGTCTCATATCCTGTAATTTCATTCAATAATTTTTCTAGTCAACATTAAAAAAAACCATAATACGATATATCACATATATTAAAACATAAACTTTACACATAAGTATTTACGAGTTGCTTTCATTTATACATTTTTAAACTCATTCCAAAATGACTATACATATTCAAGCACGTAAATACAAAACACAGATGACATATTTTTATGCTTGTGTGGAATGCAAGGAGAGAGAGAGTGATGAGGCTCGGCCAATGACCTGTGCTCCATGTCTTCTATACACTACTCAAAATGAGCTATCACTTTTATTTACCTGAAAAATGACGCAAATTGATGAGTTGCGGCTCAGTGAGAATAATCATCCAATGAGCTCTAAAGTACCAAACAACTCATAGTAATAAATCACAAATCCAATATATATCAGGTATTCTATTCCATTCATCAGTATCATATAAGTATCAATAAAGTTGAAACATATAATCATTACTCTTTATGTATGCAAATGCTTTGCTTATTTCATTTTGTTGTGACCAAGTTAAACAGACATTGCCCCGGGTATCCATGTGAACATTTGCCATGTGAACATTTGCATTTGCAATTGTATTTGCATTTGCTAGCTAGCCTGATCATTTGTTTCATTTGTTTCATTTGCACATTTGTTGGGCCATAGGCCTCTTCTTTTGCTTTGCAATATTGATTAACTAGTCACAACGCCTTTTAAGTCCATATGCATATGCATTTGTACTAAGCATTTATGAACCATTGCATCTTATCACATATAACATACATATACCACATATATGCCTCATATGCCACGCATATACCTTGCATATACTATACATATACCATGTATATATATCACATATGTCAAACATATACCTCAAATATACCACAAGTATACCATTTATACGTATCACAAACGCCACATATTGCCCATCATCATATTATCAAGGACAATCATGACAATCATATGTCAAACCACAAACGTCACATATTGTCCATCATCATATTATCAAGGACAATCATGACAATCATATGTCAAACCACAAACGTCACATATTGTCCATCATCATATTATCAAGGACAATCATGACAATCATATGTCAAACCACAAACGTCACAAATTATCCATCATCATATTATCAAGGACAAATTATGACAATCATATGAATCACATAGCAAGCAACATTCATTTGCACTAAGAATTCAATCGATAATTAGACTCACCGTTCTCCTTTGATCCCGACTCTTACTTATTGTCTATCTGCTCCTTGTGGGTCTCCAATATGTTGTGAGCCTAACATGAAAATATAATGGATTAACTCATGATTAGGGAGACTTAATGCGGCTTAAACAAATTAATATGCATAATGCATATACATAGCTAGGCTTTTTCCTATGGGGCAGTGTGACCTTATGGGACTGTTAAGCCTATAACTTTTCCTATAGTTGACCAATTAATCTGATTCTTGTTCCTAATTCAAAATAACACATAATAATGAAACATATTAAAATATCAGACCAATTGGATCATTGTACAATTTTTGGTGGAATTTCTAAGAGTGTTCTGTTTCCTGCCCTGTTTCTGCCCTTTGGCAGTTTCAGGGTACCAATTTGGGTAGTCCATATCTTACAATATGTAAATCAGATTATAATGAAACTTGTCAGACACTTATATGGGTTCAAATGGAACATTTTTCATGTTCACAACTTTTACCAATTATGCCTCTAAGGTCTTCAAATTATAAGCAACATTTCACTGGTCCAGAACAGAATTGGCTTCCGGACCAGTATGACTTCTAAAGGCCATAACTTACTCTATACATAACATTTTAAGCTTAAATTAGTACCAAAATTTAGCTAAGACATATACCTATAACTTTCATGTTTTGATAAGGTACATAATCTAGCTCTAAGGAGCTCATATTAGACAAAAAGTTTCTGGAACTGCCCAGGGCACTCAATAGGCAGTTCAAACCATGGAACAGTCATGGTTCCATTTACCATAACTCACAATTTACAAGACATATGAACCTGAAATTTGGTATACAGATACATAACACATATATCTACAACTTTTATGTTTTGAGATACTTCAAATAATGGCTTTAACATATTCGAAATCAAGTAACACAGTAGCTAACTTGGTTAGGGTTCACACCCTGACCAGTTTCAGTACGAAGAGGATATCTCATTATATACACAACATCTTGCAAATATATTCACATATCCATAAATCTAAGACATAAATGAACAACTTTTGTGTTTTAAGCTTTTTCAGATTCGATATCTAAGATCATCAAAACTATGGAACAATATACTGCCTATTAATGAACCCTAAACACCAAAATCAAGCTTAACACAAGAATAAATGTTTACTCACCTATAATCACTCTTGGCTAATCTTGTTCCTGCAATTTTTGGAGTGAAAGAAGGAAGAAATGGTGGCTGAAACTTGAAAAGAAATGGAAGGAATGAAGCAAAGAAGAAGAAGAAGAAGAAGATGAGGAAGGGAAGTGATAAGGTGGCTGCCTAATAAGTTAAAAGCCACCACCCACCACCTTATCTTCCTTTTCTTTGTTTCATCCGTCCCCTTTTTCCTTCTTTTTTATTTATTTATTTATTTATTTATTTATTTATTTATTTTTCTGACTTTTATTTTTTTATTTTATTTTTTTATTATTATTATACAAGTCAACATAATATGCAATTTAATCTCAATCTAGTCATTTTGCTTACTTTAATTTAGTCACCTTATTTCATTTATTTATTTTTTTTAATACTTTTTATCCTCATTTAGATTATAAATACACATGTGTGACTCAATACAATTGCAATGTACTATGACACGTAGCTAGTGCGTGTCATAAACTTGATCCTACGAAAATACGTATGAAATGCATGTGTTCAATTGAATTATATTCAAATGCATATGTCAAAATAAAATGCATGTAATAATGCATATGTGGGAAGTCGAGGATGTTACAGCTTAACTTGCCCTTCTTTCCAAATCTGAGGACCTTTTTCCAAGGGGAAACCTTGAGAAACACCTTGTCTCCCACTTCATACTCTATGTCTCTCCTTTTGAGATCTGCATATGATTTTTGCCTATCTGAAGCCGTCTTCAACCTTTCTTGTATAATCTTCACATTTTCTTCTGTTTCTTGGACTAACTCTGGTCCCACTAGCTTCTTCTCACTGAGTTCTGTCCAACACAATGGTGTTCGACACCTTCTACCATAAAGTGCCTCATAAGGAGTCATTTCAATTCTTGACTGATAGTTGTTGTTGTAGACAAACTCCATCAATGGTAGGTATTTGTTCCAACTTCCCTCAAACTCTATTACACAACCCCTCATCATGTCTTCCAAAATCTGGATCACCCTTTCTGATTGTCCATCAGTCTGAGGATGAAAAGTTGTGCTAAAACTAAGCTTGGTACCTAAAGCTCTTTGTAGACTACCCCAAAACTGAGAAGTGAACCTGGGGTCCCTATCTGAAACAATGGAGACTGGCACTCTATGAAGTCGTACTATTTCATTCACATATAACTCCGCTAACCTGCTTAATGGGTAGTCCCTCCTGATGGGCAAGAAGTGAGTTGACTTCGTTAATCTATCCATAATCACCCACACAACATCATATTTTTTTGGTGTCAAAGGCAACCCAATCACAAAATCCATGGTTATTCGCACCCATTTCCATTCTGGAATCATGATTGGATGTAACAACCCTAAAGGTATCTGATGTTTTTTCTTGACTTGCTGACATGTCAAGCACCAAGTGGTGAATTCTGTGATCTCATTTTTCATACCTGACCACCAATACTTATTCTTCAAGTCATGATACATCTTGTTACTTCTTGGGTGTATGACATATTTTGTCTCATGTGCTTCTTTTAATATCCTCTGTCTCAAATCTTCCACATTAGGTACGCATAATCGACCTTGGTAGTATAAACTGTTATCTGAACTAATTGTATAATCAGGTCTCTCCCCCTTAGAGACTAACTCAGCTATCTCAACTAACTTGTTATCTTGTTTTTGTGCATCTTTGATTTCTTAGTTGAGAGTCAGATGAATGTGTAATTCTGCCAAAGTCTTTCGGCTTAATGCATCGGCCACAACATTGGCCTTACCTGGATGGTAGTGATCACACAATTATAATCCTTGATCAACTCTAGTCATCTTCTTTGTCTTAAGTTCAATTCCTTTTGGGTAGGAAGATACTTTAAACTCTTGTGATCAGTGTAAATAAAACAGTTTTCCCCGTACAAGTAATGGTGCCATATCTTTAAAGCAAAAACAATGGCAGCCAGTTCAAGGTTATGTGTGGGGTAATTCTTCTCATGTGTCTTCAGCTATCTAGAAGCGTAAGCTACTACCTTGCCCTCCTGCATCAGTACACACCCCAGTCCATTATGAGAATCATCGTTATAGATGACATATTCCTTATCAGGGATTGGTTGTGTCAAAATGGGAGCCTCAGTCAACATCTTCTTAAGTCTCTCAAAGTTGTCCTGACATTTCTCTGTCCACTCAAATTTCACATCTTTCCTCAGTAATTTGGTCAAAGGAGAAGCGATCATTGAAAAGCCTTTAACAAACCTCCTGTAATAACCGGCCAAACCGAGGAAACTCCTTATTTCTGTCACATTACGGGGAGGCTTCCAACTAATAACTGCCTCTACTTTGCTGGGATCAATTTTGATGCCATCTGCTGACAAAATGTGTCCAAGGAAAGCCGCATCATTGAGCCAAAACTCACATTTTGAGAGCTTGGCATAAAGCTTCTGTTCCTTGAGGGTCTGCAAAACTATCTTCAAATGTTGACCATGTTCTTCCTTATTCTTGGAATACACTAAGATATCATCAATAAAAACCACCACGAACAGATCCAAATATAATCTAAAGATTCGGTTCATCAAGTCCATAAAGGCTACCGGGGCATTTGTCAAACCAAAAGGCATCACCAAAAACTCATAATGCCCATATCTGGTTCTAAATGTTGTCTTAGCTATGTCCTTTGTCTTAATTTTTAATTGGTGGTACCCTAATCTCAAATCAATCTTAAAGAAAACTCCTGCACCCTTTAGCTGATAAAAAAGATCATCAATTCGTAGTAACGGATATCTGTTGTTAATAGTCACCTTGTTCAACTGTCTATAATCTATGCACAACCTCATAGACCCATCTTTCTTCTTTACAAACAATATTGGTGCACCCTATGGAGACACACTTGGTCTGATAAAACCTTTATCTAATAACTCTTGTAGTTGTGCCTTTAATTCCTTCAACTCTATCGGTGCCATTCTATACGGTGCATCTGATATTGGTGTTGTACCTGGAGTGAGCTCTATAGAGAATTCAATCTCTCTATCGGGAGGTAGCCCTGGTAGGTCATCTAGGAACACTTTTGGGAATTCATTCACTATAGGGATATCCTTAAGATTTGGACCTCCCTTCTTAGTATCAATCACGTGAGCTAAGTAGGCCTCACATCCCTTTCTAATCATTCTTTGAGCCTTCATCATAGATATCACTTGAGCAGGTGGTAGAAACCTTTCGCCTTCCACTACTACCTCTTCTAGTTCTGGAGTTTTAAGAACAACTATCTTAGATCGATAGTCCACTACTGCCTCATGTTTAGAAAGTCAATCTATGCCCAAGATAACATCAAACTCGTGGAATGGAAATTCAATCAAATCTACTAAAAATTCTTTCCCATGCACTATCAAAGGGCAACTTTTGTATACTTGGTTAACAATCACACTATGTCCCAGGGGATTTGTGACCTCAATCTCATATTCTAGATTTTCGCTCATCATACTGTTTTGACTAGGTGTGTTCGTGCATACATAGGAATGTGTAGAACCAGGATCTATTAAAGCACATAAAACTGAGTCATGTAAAAAAAACATACCCACAATCACATCAGTGGTTTTTTTGTCCTCTCTGGCCTTCATAGCATATGCCCTAGCTAGAGTCCTATTGGGTCCCGACCTGTTGATTGTTTCTGATGTGGTCTGATTAGGTCATGCTCGACCTCCTCTAATCTAAGTCTGATTCTGAACCCAAGCTGATCCTACAGTCTGTGTAGGTGCACTAGTAGTCATCAGAGGGCAATCTCTTTTCATATGGTTCTTGGACCCACATATGAAACAAGCACCTGTGACCATCCAACATTATCCTCTATGGCTCTTGTGGCAGGTACCACTAATTGGAGTGCTCTCTTGGGTAGCCT
The DNA here is from genome assembly GCA_023653625.1 of Triadica sebifera. Taxonomy (NCBI): domain Eukaryota; kingdom Viridiplantae; phylum Streptophyta; class Magnoliopsida; order Malpighiales; family Euphorbiaceae; genus Triadica; species Triadica sebifera. Next base: position 6,980,584 of record CM042898.1, on the reverse strand, counting down.
GTGTATGTATGCTACAAACTGCAGATGTAGCCCTAGAAGGCTGCCCCCTCCTGTGTAGTCCACCCAGTGTATAACTCCTATTATGTCCCTGACTCCTTCCATGAGACTATCTTGGGTAGTATCGACCTTTCTTGCCTATACATTGGGCCACTGGAGTTATTGTCTGCTTAAAAGCTTCATCTGCTCTATTTCTCTTTCTCTTTTCAACACTAACCGTGGATGCAATTAGTTGAGTAAAGTTGACATGTTGAAGTGCAGTCACAAAATCTCCAATCTCTGTATTGAGGCCATCCTCAAATCTTCTACACTTATCTCTCTCACTCATGATAATCTCTGAAGCATACTTACTCAATCGAGTAAACTCTCTCTGATACTCTGTCACTATCATCTTGCCTTGCTTAAGGTTCAGAAACTCCCTCTTTTTCTCATCTATGTAAAATGGAGGAACATATTCTTCCTTGAACTCAGTGATGAAGAATTCCCATGTCATAGGCTTTGGAGCCTCTGGTTTCAAAAGAACTAACTTCTACCAATCAAAAGCATCTTCCTGGAGTAGAGATATGACATATCTTACCTTTTGGTTAGTAGGAACCTCAAGCTCATCAAGGACTCTTTCGGTTTTTTCTAACTAATATTTTGCTGCAGCAGGATCATCATCTTTCGTACCCAAAAAAGTTATGGCTCCATACTTACGAAGTTTGTCCATCTGTACTTTCAGTTTCAGTGGTGGAGGTGGAGGAACTAGAGCAGGTTGTGGTACCACTCTTGCGATCTGTTGCAGCAAACCAGCCATCTGCTGCACCAAAGGGTTTTGATCTTGCTCGGCATGTCCAGAAACCTGCTGGGTTGCGACTGGTATAACATTCAGACCCTGAACACTAGCTACAATGGGCTAGTTCGGTGCAACAGTATTAGGAGAGCTATTGCTTTCAGTAACTTCATGCGCCTGAATTTCCATACTCTCTTCTAATCCTACAAGTCGACGGAGAAGTAACCCATGTCAGAGTCATATGAGACATACAATGCATGCATCATAAACCTTTAGCCCACTTAGGTCTAGCATTGCCTAAACCTGGGCTCTGATACCACTAAATGTAACATCCTCTTATATAGTTAGGAATAATCCCAACTATATAGGAGAATGTCACCTGCCTATTACCTTCAAATTCGTTTGAATTAAAGTTTCTTTCATTTTAGTTATTATATTTTCATATGTTAACTAATATTTTTTTTCATGATAGCAATACGTCATTCAATTAACGAATCTATTTTATATGCGAAATTAACCAGTTGTGACCACAATTTTTAAACATATGTTTGGGCTTTCATTATCCCCATGCTTACAAAATACATATAATCCAAATAAAATTTCATGTTCCCAACATAAAAAGACATGTAAAACTTTTGAAAACTATAATTATACTCATCACCCATGACATGTGGACAGAAACAAAATGCATGTCATGTAAAGCACCAACCCTCTGATGTGGATTTACTTTATTTGACTCTGTATGGGCTTGCTTCTCTTCCTGTCAACTTCTCTCTATAGGCTCCGAACCTGCGTATGGAAAAACACCCACACGCTAAGCAACCTAATGCTTAGTGGTACATATGTGCATAAATATTCATACATACACTTATGATATATCATAAAATTTCATATTCATATTATCCAATTTCACATATAAATAATTATAAATAATAATCCATATATCACAATCCTTTTTATAGCAATATAAAAAAAATCAATTTATCATATATTAATATGGAATATTGCATACCTGGTTTACTGGTTCAACACATATATATGTTATAATTTACAAAGGTAAATTCATATTCATACCTCATTTATGAATTCTATTTCCTTATTTCATTTACCTGATAACTAATTTTTTTTCCATATTTCTTTTTTAAAATATTTTATATTTTATAGCCCCAAAACTCTAAATCCGGACTATTTGGATGCGGGTTATGAAACAGGAGCGCTCTCACCCGAGCTTAAGCCACCATACTCACTATCTATATCTGTCTGTATAAATGTTCAACTGAGCTTCTCAAGTCAAGAGCACTCTAATCCGAGCTTAAGTCATCTTGACTGAGTAAAATAAATACTTGCATGCATTTAGTATCAAGGGCGCTCTCACCCGAGGTTAAGCCACCTTGTCAATATAATAAAAAATTTCACATCATCATAATTTATACGGTACCGTAAACCCCTCAATGGCATGTCATCTATCTTATTTCTAGTTCTAAATTAGATAATTGGGCTTAATTGATGTTATCATCTTATTGTATACATAAATCATCAAAATTCACATATTCATAATAATTTTCGGTTTACATGCCCTATACATATAAAAAATTTTCAATCTCATTTGAAACCTCAAATCACAACACATCATATTAATTTAGTCAATACACAATAAGAATTTTAAATATAACTATTATCATATTATTTAAAATTAAAACATATATATATGTCACTCATTATTTAAAATACCAGATTACTAAATTTTATTTCTGGACAGATTCCTGCCCTGATGGTAGATTGCATATTTCACCTATTTTTAATTCGAATTTGACCATATAGTATTCTATGAATTTTTAGATTAATGTCGTATCTTTCATATACAAAAAGAATCATATAAATCTGAATTTTCTAGCTAAATTTATGTCCAATTAACCGTATAGTGCTCAGTAAAAATATGTTCAGTACAATTCAGAATATTGTTAGGTCCGAGATTTTCTATCAAATTTTAGGTTCAAACTAAATCATAACTAGCATTTATACTCTTCATAAAATTTTTGTATCTATGTATCTACTTTAATTTTCAACTAGTTTTATCCCGATCTAAATTTCAGAACAAAAGATATAACCAAAAGACTATAGAATGTTCAAAAAATAATTACTCAGAATTTTCTGGGTACCTTCAAATTCGAGAATTTGTAGAAATTGTTAGACCAATTTAGAATCAGATATAACATTTAAGATCTTTATAAAAGTTTTAGGTATATGTGTCTAGTTTCATTTTAAACTGAGTTCATCCTGATCCAAATTCTATAACAAAAGATAAAATCAAACTACTATCGAATGTTCAGAAAATAACTACCCAGACTTTTCAGGGTACTTTTAAATCTGAGACTTTGTAGAAATTGTTACACCACCTTAGAGTCAAATATAACATTTACACTCTTTATAACAGTTTTAGGTCTATGTTTCTAGTTTAATTTCCAACTAATTTCATCCCGATCCAAGTTTCAGAACAAAAAATATCATCAAATTACCATAAAATATTCAGAAAATAACTACCCATAATTTTCTAGGTACTTTCAAATCTGAGATTTTGTAGAAACTTTTAGACCAACTTAGAATCAGATATAGTATTTACACGCTTCACAAAAGTTTTAGGTCTATGTGTTTATTTTCATTTCCAACTAATTTCATCCGGATCCAAGTTCCAGAACAAAATATATGGTCAAATAAATCAATACTATTCCAGACGAATTTTAACAAAACCAGCAAACACAACAAGTTATTTGTTCACTCTTCCTTCAACATCAAATATCATTGTAATGCAAATAAAATGCACAAAGGAATAAATATGCTCATATGTACAAACCTTGACACAATGAAGTCTAAACCTTGGCACAATGAAGTCTTAACTTCTTCAAACCTTAAGCTATTATAGTTGTTTTAAGTTTTTGAAGAGAGGAAGAGGAAGGAGAGGAAGAAGAAAATGGGTGAAAGAAGAGAGAATTTGTGCATGAAAGAGTGGGAGGGAGGCTAGGGTTCTGAAATTTGGAAGAAAAAGAAGAAAATAACATTTTTATATTCATGGTAAATACCCTATTAGGTGCCCCCTTATTTTTGCCAAATATCCACTTAAATCCTTAGTTTTTATCTTATTATTATTAACTTACCCAACCTTTCTATTTATTTTATTTAACACACATAACTTAATAAAAATTCACTTATAAATATTTTATTATATTTTATTTCCAAATTTAGTCTCAAATAATTTTAATTACGATCATTAAATATGTTAATTATCCAAGCCTAAATTGATGGGCGTTACAGGGTTTGTTTCTGCTAAAAACTTAAGTTCAAGACTTTCATGCCCGTGAACAACCAGTTCACGGTTGTGAATTTGAAATTTTTCATTTTTCAAACCAAAACAGAGTATAGCCTTACACATACATTTTTCTAAGATTAACAAATGTTAATCACCCTATCAACTTTTTAAAACACATCTCATATCAACCAATATATCATTAACTTTCAAAACATCAATGTTGAACCATTTATCATTTCAAATCTACTATATTCACATAATAGCACAATAACCCCCCAACATGCATTTCAAACCAAAATCATACCATTTTGCACAACATAAACCCATAACAACATGCATTAAAAACAAACAATACATCTTCATGCAAGTCGAGTCGTTGAATGTGGTTATGTACAAACCTTTCAGCTAGAATGGAGTTTAAACACAACTCTTGCTTTTCAAGCTTGTTTTCTTCCTTGTGATGGACTTCTAACTCCTTTACCAGTTCCTGGCAATAAGAAAAACATCTCATTAGCCTTTTTGAACTTGAACATACCTTAAAGAACACTAAGCCAAGCTTTTATCTTACTAGCTTAAGAATACACTATCTTACTCTTCTTTCTAACTTTTCTCTAAAGAAATTTGTTTTTCAAAACCCTTAAAATGGAGAAGAATGGTCTCTAATGACAGAAGAAACCCAATGTGGCGTGTTAGGTTGGATTTCAAATAGTGAGAGAGGATTTTGAGGGATTTCCATAAGAGAAAATTATGGTTGCCTCACTTGCTCCTGACTACATAAGATTCACTATCATGACTCATCTTTCATTGGTGTGAACCTCTCATTCACGATTGTGATTAAACTTCATAGTTTGTGAAAGAGAAACCTAATATTCTCGGTCATGACTCCCCTTGTTACAGGAGTGAAATCACTAGACTTCCAACACTAAAAATTTATTTAAACTCTACTCCACTCCAACTCTCTCAAATCATTAACGTAACTTATAAACCATATTTAATGGACATTACATTTCTCTCATCCTTAAGAAATTTTATTCCCAAAATTACCTAATGTGCCAACTTGGAATAGTTGCGGGTATTGGGCCATCATCACTTTTTCATTTTTCCATCTTATTTCCTCAGTAGTATGGTTCCTCCATAAGACCTTCACTAAAGGTACTTGCTTGTTTTTATGCTCTTTATCCTCCCCATTATGATATCCATAGGTTTTTCTTAGTAAAATAAATTTGGTCTTATCCTTAGCATAGATACATGGAAGACATTGTGTATTCTAATCAACTTTGGTGGAAATGAGAGTCTATACGCAACTTATCCAATCCTCTCCAAAATTCCAAAGGGTTCGATGAATATAGGACTCAACTTGCCCTTCTTCCCAAATCTGAAATCTTTTTCCATGAAGACACTTTAAAAAACACCTTGTCTCTCACTAGATACTCAATATCCCTACTCTTGAAATCCGCATAAGACCTATGTTTGGTACAAGAGATGGAAGAGAAAGTGAAAAGCATTTAGGATCGATCTCTTGTACCAATTATGGCCCTACTAACTTCCTCTCACAAAGCTCGGTCTAACACAACAATGTTCAGTATTTTTCTACCATAAAATACCTCGTAGGGAGTCATCTTAATACTGGACTGATAACTATTATTGTAAGCTAACTCCATCAATGGTAGATACTTGTCCCAAATTTCTTTGAAATCAATCACACAATATCTCATCATATCTTCCAAGATCTAGATAACTCTCTTTGATAACCATTTGTCTAAGGATGGAAAGCGGTCCTGAAATTGAGTTTAGTATCCAAAGCTTGTTGGAGACTATTCCAAAACTAAATTGTGAACCGCAAATCCTGATAAGAAATGATAGAAATTGTAACTCCATAAAGTCGCACGATCTCATTGACATACAGTTCTGCCAACTTGCTCAACGGATAATCCCTTTGAATATGTAAGAAGTGAGATGACTTCGTTAACATATTCGTAATCACCCAAATTGCATCGTACTTATTTAGGGTCAAAGGCAACTCAATCACAAAATCCATAGTAATCATTTTTTATTTCCATTTTGGAATAGTGATCAACTACAGCAATCCTGAAGGTATCTAGTGTTTTGCCTTAACTTGCTAACGAGTAAGGCATCTCGTAGTGAATTCCATGATGTCATTCTTTATTCTTGACCATCAATATTTCCTTTTAAGTTAATGGTACATCTTGTTGCTTTTTGGGTGCATCGCATATCTCATCTCATATGCCTCTTTTATAATCTTTTGTCTCATATCTAAAGCAACTGACACACATAGTATGCCCTGGTAACACAAATTGCCATCTAGCCCAACTGTGAATCATGATCTCTCCCAATTGGAAACCAATTCAGCTAACTCCACCAACTTGGCACCCTTCCTCTGAGTATCTCTAATCTCATGATCTAATGTAGGTCGTATGTGCAACTCAGCCAAAGTCTTTCAACTAAGTTCATTAACCACAACATTAGCCTTTCTAAGATGATAGTTGATCACGCAATTGTAATTCTTTATTAACTCTAACCATCTCTTCTACCTCAAATTCAACTCTCTCTAGGTGGGAAGATACTTCAAACTCTTATGATCGGTATAGATGTAGCATATTTCCTTGTATAAATAATGATGCCAAATTTTCAAAGTGAAAATAATGGCTTCCAACTCTAAATCATGCGCTGAGTAGTTCTTCTCATGAGACTTCAATTGTCTGGATGAATAAGCTACAACCTTCCGCTTTTATATCAAAACGCAACCTAAATCGTTATGAGAAGCATCACTGTAAATAACATACTCCCTGTCTGGGACTGACTGTGTTAAAACTAGAGCTTTTGTCAAAAGACTTTTGAGCTAGTATAAATTATGTTGGAATTTATTAGTCCATACAAACTTGTTATCCTTTTACAAAAACCTGATCAAGGGAAAAGCAATCATAGAAAACCCCTTGATGAATCTTTTGTAGTATCCCTCTAAACTGAGAAAACTCACGATCTCTATAACATTCTAATGAGGCTTCCATTTCAGGATCTCCTCAACCTTTCTTAGATCCACTCTAATCCCATTAGCTAACACTACATGTTTGAGGAAATTAACCTCATTAAGCTAAAACTCACACTTATAGAGCTTAACATAAAGCCTCTATTCCTTGAGAGATTGCAACAATGTTCCCAAATGTTGTTTGTGCTCCTATTTACTCCTAGAGTACACCAATATATCATCTATGAATAGCACCATAAATTGGCCTAGAATGGCCGAAATATCTGGTTCATCATATCCATGAAGGTTGTCAAAGCATTGGTCAATCCGAATGGCATAACCAAAAACTTGTAATGACTATATTAAGTCCTAAAAGTTGTCTTCGCTATATCATCCTTATTGATCCTCAACTGATGATAACCTAACCTCATACAAATCTTAGAGAATACTCTTGCACCTTTCAATTGATAGAACAAATTATTAATTTGTATTAATATTTTTAATGGTCGCCTTGTTCAACTGTCAGTAGTCTATGCATAATCGCTTAGACCCATCTTTCTTTTTGACAAAATAGCATCAATGCACCCTAAGGAGATACACTTTGTATGATGAAGCCCTTATCTAACACTTATTGTAAATGTGCCTTTAATTCTTTCATACGGTGCTACAGATATAGGAGTTGTATCGGGAGTAAGCTTAATCGATAACTCTATATATCTGCCTAGAGGTAATCCTAGCAGATTATCCAAAAACACATATGGGAATTCTTCCACTATCAAAATGTCCTAAAATTCAAGATTTGTTTCCTAGTATCAACCACGTGAGCCAAATAAACCTCACACCCTTTTCTGATCATCTTCTGAGTCTTCATCATGGAGATAATCCAAGACTATTGTAAGGATCTCTCACTCTAAATAAACATTGTCTCCCTATTTGCAGTTTTTAACTCCACTGAATTCACCCTACAATCTACCACTGCACCGTGCTGAGAAAGTCAATCCATATCTAGGATAGTGTCTTACTCATGGAAAGGTAATTCAATCAAAATTGTTGGAAACTCTTTCCTTTGGACTATGATATAATAGTTCTTATACACTTGATTCATCACTGTGTTATGTCCTAAAGGACTTGTAACCTCGATCTTATAATCTAACATCTTTGTTAACATGTTATACCATTTAACTATGTTGGTACATATGTAAGAGTGCATAGAGCCCAAGTCTATCAAATAAATCAAAACAAAGTTAAAAAGAAGAAAAGTTTCAATAACCACATCTGAAACACTAGGATCCTCTCTGGCCTTCATAGCATAGGCCTTAGTTGGTGCTTTACTAGATCTTGACTTATTCACCATTTCTAAAATAGTCAGTCTAGATCCACCCCTTCCAAAACTGGTATGTTTCTGTCCTTTAGCCTGGGTTGGCACTGAACCCTGTGTTTGAGTGGGAGTCTCAATCGTCTGTATAGGGAAATATCTCTTATAGTGGTTTCAAGATTCACACTTGTAACAAGCCTCTAAGGGTACTCAACACTCCCCTCTATGGTTCATATCACAGGATACACACTCTGATGTTGCCTCTAGCAACAATGGAGATAACTCTAGTTGATGATGTCTACTTGGTAAATGTTAGTTGACTTTGACTCTGACCCTGTCCTCTAAAATGGAAATACCCAGAACTGGTGTGAGCCTTCTTGCTCAATGTTTGAGTAACACTATAAGATGGTCTTCGGAAGTCTCTTATAGATGATTCCTCTTATCTCTTCAACTTTGTCCTTTTTTTATAGTAATACCAATAGATACTAGCTTCGTAGAATCCTTCAGCTGCTATGAAAATCACATGAAATCTAATCTCATTTCTCAATCTGTCTTTAAACTAGTGGCATATGTCTGTCTCGTGCCTAATAATATCGATTGTATACTTGCTCAATCGGGTAAACTTTCTCTCATACACTATCACAGTCATATTCCCCTACCGTAGATTCATAAACTTTCATTTCTTCTAATCGGTATACACTCTCAACACATATTGTTCTTAACTCAACCTTAAAGAAATTTTAGGTAAGTGGCTCTGGAATCCGATACTTCTAAAGAATAGACTTCCACCAATCATATACATGCTCTAAAGATGTGAAACAACATACCTCGTCTTGTGCTCCTCGAAGACCTTATTAGTCTTGTCCAACCAAAACTTTGCAGCTACTGGGTCATCATCTACCTTTCCAGTGAAATCCATAGCCCTATATTTCCTCAACCAATCAATTTGTATCTTAGGCTTCGATGGTGAAGGATGAGGTGGTGGAGGTGGTGGTGGTGGTGGAAGTGGTGGCGGAAATGGTGGCATAGCCTGCACCAACATATGTAGAGGTGCCGCTAAGTTATCCATCAGAAAATCTTGAGCCTGATCTGCTTGACCAGCCATCGGTTGTTGTGAATGAGATGCGCCATCCAGCCCTTGAACACTAGCTTGGCTCAGTTGATTTTGAGCCTCTATATCAGGGAGACTGTTACTCTTTGCCATATCATGAGGTTCAATCTCTGTACGCTTTCTCTAGCTTATATATCGATAAAGAATAACCCACATTAGAGTTGTATAGGATAAAATCTGCACACATGATACAACCCTTCCCACCTAGATTCAAAACTACCTAAACCTAAGCTCTGATACTACTAAATATAACACCTTCTAATATAATTAAAAACAAGTTCAATTATACTAAAAATGTTACGATGCATATGACTTAAAAAGTAAATCAGAAACATTATAAATCATTAAAATACTTAATAAAATTAAAAGGTTTAAATACAATAATCATATGGGTAATAACTAGCCCAAAGGTTATTCAAAAATGAATAATTACAAAATACATGACTTTGATAAATAAGTATGTACATCTATAACTACTCAACCTAACCAAAAGTAAAACCATTTATATCACCCACCCTCATGAATATCCTCAACTCTGCAATGGGACGTCCTCCTCTGTCAATCTATCTTCTATACTCTAAACATGCTTATGGGAACACCCATATGCTAAGAAACCTAATATTTAGTAGTACATAATAACATACAAAGCACAATATAAATATACAACATGCATGATGCACTTACCGTCATAATAATAGGATTTACCTTGACATCCGCACATACAATAGACTATTTATTTGTGATGTCATGCCTAGTTGTTTTCAAACATAATACTCAAATTCATACATGGCATAGAAATATAATAGCCACCAATCACACAAATGTGCACCACAATGATAAAATTATTAATTATTATTTCTTTATTCACTTTACTATTAACTAGACTAAAATAAATACGAGAATAACATACAGCTCTCATCTGAGCCCTTAGAATACCTGTCTGAGCTTCCCATAATACATGTCTGAGGAAAAATGAGTGTGCACATATAATAATCAAAGGAAGTTCACTTGGCTTAAACCCTTGTTGTTCAAAAAATCTCTAATATGACCAACTTAGGTCATTCGATATCGATCTCCCCTCAATGACATGTCATCTATCCTAGCTCTAGTCTTAATTAGAGTATTGGGCATAAATCATTTCACAATACTTACCATATTCATAACAATTATGAACCATAATTGTATTATATAATTACTGTAACATTCCATATTCTATAAACATGTCACATGTCAATTTTTTGCCATAAAATAATAAAAAAATACATAAGTATATCATCTTAAAAGGAATCAACTTAGATTTACATGCCAAAATACAAGAAAATGCAAATTGAACTCATTTTTACGGTCATGAAGTTCATAGGCAGTTTACCCATGAATCGCACAATGATTCAACCTTTAAATTAGTTACAGGTTTTACAGTCATGATCACCCCTTCATGGACATGAACCAAAGTGTGATTCTAACTTTGAAATTGCTCATGAATGGGTCTGTTTCAGCCAAAAAATTAATTTCACGACTTTCATAGTTGTGAATCTGAAAATTTTTTAGATTTCAAACCAAAACAGAGCATAGACATACACATACATTTTTCTGAGATTAGCCAATGTTAATCACGCTATCAACATTCCAAAACACATCTCATGTCAACCAATATACTATTAACTCTTAAAACATCATATTGCCTAAAACAATAACCAATAAGGGGGGTTGAATTGGTTATCAAATAAAAATTTTCTTTCAAGCAAATGATTAAGAGTAAATAGAGAATAAGTAAAGAGATGAATACATAAGATTTAAAGAGGTTTGGGTATTAAAAAATCTCACTCTTCTCTTTAATCTCAATTGAATATTTCACTAATACTAAAAGTTTTACAAATAGAGTTTTTCAAGTTCACTTCCAACAATGGTGTTTTACTCTATTGGCTAATACCTAACCTAGAAACCCTTATGTTTTAATGGCTAACACAACAATCAAATTCTTGTATTTTTTATGGCTTATATAAAAACTTTTATAAGTGTTTCACTCACTACCCAAATCACTCAAATCCACTAATAAGTATTTCATTACATGAATGAAAATACTCACCAACCAAAAGGGCTTAACAAACTAAGCAAAAATTATTTTTACAATAGAAATTATAAAAATCATATTGAATAATTGCACAAATGACTTTAAAAATATTAAATGTTTGATTTCTTATTGTCTAACCTTGAGAAGTTCATAAATGATTTGTATTTATATTTTCTCTGAGAATTAAAGTCATTTAGGGTGTAATTAATGCAAAACTAGTCATTGAACCACTTTTTCATGCGCACCTGTCAATATTGCGTTCATAGGAATGATTATTCATGGTGAAACCGTGACTAAAGTGGTGAAGTTGGCCGTTAATGGTTATATTCAAGAATGAATGATATTTTATGGGCGTGATTATTTCTTCACAAGCATGACTAAGTCTTGCTTCATAGTTTGCCCAATGCTTCATAGTCATGAACATTTGAACCTGAGAGAATTGGTACTAAGTATTTCACAGGTATGGCTATAAAAGGCAGGGGCGTGAAACTAAAGTTTCACAGTGGTGGTGGTTATTGATCACAGGCATTACATCATTCACAGGCATGATTAACTTTGTCATTGGCATGAATCTTTGTTGATTTTCAATCTTTTGAACTTCAATTAATTTGAATCAACTTGCTTCAAGGTATTAGAAATATATAACCTATCTAAAATACTTAGAACACAACATATGGTTAAATTCCTTATTGCTCAATTATTTGTGATCATCAAAATTACATAAATACCCCTCAAGGTTTAACACGTCAACAATGAACCATTTATCATTTGAAATCTACTATATTCACATAATAGCGTAATAACTCCCAACATGCATTTCAACACAAAATCATGTCATTTTACACAACCTAAACCCATCACAACATGCATCAAGAAAAATAACACATATTCATGCAACTCGAATATTTGAATGTGGTTATGTACATACCTTACATCTGGAATGGAGTTTAAACGCAACCCTTACTTTTTAAGCTTTTCCTCTCCCTTGAGATGGACTTTTAGCTCTTCTACCAAATCCTAGCAATAAGAAAAATGTCTCATTAGCTTTCTGGAACTTGAACATACCTCAAAAAATACTAAGCCAAACTCCTATCTCTCACTTTTCTCTCTAACTTTTCTTTAAAGAAACTTGTTATTTGAAACCCTATAAATGGAGAAGAATGGTCTTTGGTGATAGAAGAAACCCAATGTGGCATGTTAGGTTGGATTTCAGAGAATGGGAGCGGATTTTGAGGGATTACTCGCACTATGTATCATCATACTATGTATCATCTAATAACCCAATAAAAATCCTCTACTTTTTTGGAGAGAGATACTATTTCACCAATCGAGTCACAGGTATCTAACATATTCATGATCGTGGATTATTTTATTAATAAATCTGTAAAGTCTTTATTCCTTAGTAATCAAAACCCAAAGATCTAGTGACAATGGGTGGCAAGGTTGCTTTGTTACCGATTCCATTAGGAATCATAGATTTTTTCTAATTTATATATTTATATTCTAATTATAATTAGAATATAATTTTTATAATTATTATTTATTATTTAGAATTTATTTCTAATATTCAATTATTTATCTAATATATTATTTATTAATGTTATGTTTTAAGCAAAAAAAATTGCGACTGTCTCACCTGCTCTTGAGTGCGTAGGATTCACAATGGTGACTCATCTTTCTTGGGCTTGAACCCTTTATTTATGGTCATGATTAAACTTCACGATTTGTGAAAGAAAATTCCGACATTCACAGTCGTGACATCCCTTATCACGGGCATGAAACTACTAAACTTCCAACATTTAAAGTTTATTTAAACTCTACTTCACTCCAACTCTCTCAAACTACTAACCCAACTTATAAACTCTATTTAATAGACATTACATTGAAAACCCTAACTTATTTAGAAACCTTAACATATCTCATGGGTTCATTTCAAAAACAAAAATATAGGAGAAATAAAAGATAAACAAAAAAATAAAGAAGATTTCAAGTCACCAAAACCCCCTTTTTGAAGGGTTGAACGAACCCACAAAAGCCTAGCCCTTGTTCTTTTTATTTTCCTTTTAAATCTACCTCTTCTTGCTCAAAATCTAGCCTATTCTTGCTTTCTTCAGTTTCCCGCACAAATAATAATTTTATTTCAGATTTAGGTGGTTGAAGAGAAGGAAAAATGGAAGAATGGGAGAGGAATGTTGTTTAGCATGAAAGAAAAGAGAAAAAGGGAAAGGGAAATGGGAAATGGCTACCCATTTTTGGACTATACATACCTTTGTGCAAAATTTCTATTTTGGTCCCTCTTTAAAATACCATTTCACTACTTTCTAAATCAAGAGTCAAAATCTTGTCACATATCTTATTAAATCTCCACCACATATTTTTAGCCAATCAAGACAAGTCTTTGGGTCAAACTATTATTTATAATTTATGTACAAGTAGTAATTACAATTGTGCCACTATTATTGCATGTGATCCCTAAATGCCTTTAATTAAATTCTTCCTTCATAATTACTTATATCCAATATTTTGTTTTTCACTTAATTATCTAAATTCTCATTTCATTCCGAATTTAGACCTTGATTAGTGCAATTGTACCCTTTTGATATGTTTGTAATTCGGGATCTAAATTAGTATACATTACATGTTGTGTGGTAGCTATTTAGCTACCATCCTTATGTGGTCACTAAATATGGTAGCTATTTTACTATTTTTTATAGTGACAAGTTTGCCACTTCAGATCCTGCTCATATGTATAATCCAATGTAGTTTTGAATGCTTTCTTATGAGGTTTCTTGTTTTTTATTAGCTTCTAACAATTTGCCCTTGCATTTATGGGTTGTTACATTTAAAGCACACAACATGATCCTATTTAGTAGATTGATTTTTTTCTCTCTTTTCTACTTTATCGTTGTTTGGTTTCTTGGAACTTTTGTGTTTGCAGCGAATGAACTTTTTGAATATTCTAGAAAGCATAACAATGTCTACACCATTATATGAGCTTTCTTATTTGGCCTTGAATGTTATGTCTTTCTTTTCAACGATGGACTTTTAAACATTTTCTCTTTGAAGAGTCATCTCATAATCCATCAAGTTTTCAAGTAATTCACCCAAAGGATGATTACTTATATCTTTAACATCTTTTAGTGGGGTGACTTTAGAAAGCCACTCTTTTGGTAAAAACTTGAGGATTTTCTTAACAAGCTCTTCATTAGAAAAAGTTTGTCCTAATGCCTTAAGCCCATCAATGATCTCTGCAAACTGTTCATACATTTGGCTAACATCTTGAATAGTTCATATTGATAAATGAGCATATCCATTTTGCTCTCTTTGACTTAATTGGTCCCTTCAAGTGTGACTTTTAGTAAATTCCAAATTTACATTATAGTATTGCTCATGGAAACTTTATTATACTCACTTCAGTTTAGAACGCAAAAAAAAAAAAAATGAATAGCTTTAGTTTCTTGTCATGTTCCAACTACTTCTCCTTAGGCTTTTCAATTTGCCTTTCATCAACAATATTTGTTGACTTAAAAGGGCCATTTTCTACTATGTACTATAGATCTATACTGTCTGACCTTAAAAAATAGTATGTTCTATTTTTCTAATAATCATAATCTTTACTTTCAAGAAAATGAGGCCTTACCACCGATTGTCCTTCATTTGATGAGTTTGCAATAGTTCATGTTATAGATCTTTTCTCTAAGATAGTTAACCTTTGAAACTAGAGTCTTGCTCTTATACTAATTATTGTCCCAATATACAACTTAAGATAGACGCAAATTGAGTTCTTTAATGGTTTGATTAATTTTTTTTAGATAAAAGTTGTAGTTGATAAAAGTTAGTAAACAAAATAAAAGGCACACAATAATTTATTGATATTTGGTCAAACCCAGCCTACGCCATCTCACTCAAGACTTCTTTTTGAATTGCTACACTAACTTGATTTTCTTTTGGTAGAAAACATACTTTTACAATAATTCTTATAATGGTTGTATGCTTACAATCTTGTAAACCCAATTCTCACAAACTGTAATACTTCTTATCAATCTAGAGACAAATTTATAAAGAAAACAACTCACACACTCTTTTAAGAAACACTTCTCCCAAAGCCTTTCTATAGAGATTTTCTACTTGAAACACTTTCCGTAAGCCTTCATATCTATATTTTCTCTCTTTATTCATTCTAGACCTAAGAGGAACTTAAATTTTTCCAAGAGGAATATGATTTTTTCCAAGAGAAATTTATAACTCTTTAGCTTTGCTCTCTCAATTCTTCTGCATTTTAAGCGTGCGTGGAATCCTTATAAGAGAGTCTCTTTATATAGTGTTCAATTTAACAGCCATTTGATAACTTGCATAGAAACAAATCCATTTGAAAAGAATGTAAATGTTGTTAATAAGATAGAGGAGTTGTCTTTCCTTTTATGATAAAAATCAATAAAATCTGCATAATCTTCTTAGCAAACATTATAACTTCCATTTAAATTAAATTCAACATAATAAAGGAAATATATTCAAATAACATATAAGGAAGTTAGAATAATTCTTGTAATATTCTCATTCTAGTATTTTTAGATTGTACAAATCAGAATCATATTCAAATTTAATTTCTTAAACAAACACTAATTGAATCGTTATTGATTAATCTTCTTTTCGAAAATACATCAAATATTAATTTAAATTAATTCCATCATTAAATATATTCAGAATAATTCTCAACCAACATAAAATCAATAACCAATTATTTAAAATTAATTAGAAAATATGATTAATAGATTAGATTGATATTAGAAATCAATCAATTAAGTAAAAAATTATCTTTAGCAATCAAACCGAATAACTTTTAGTAATCTGATTATATGTTGCAAAATACTTGACATTTTGAGATGTCTTTTTTTGCATATCAAAATTAGACACATATTGATTATTCTAAGAATTCAAATAAAATTTCATGCTAAAATTCTACGTAATTTATGAGTTATGAATTTTGCAATGTACCATCTCAAATTTGCCACTCTATGCAATTTCAGCATAATTAAATTTGTAAGTTATAATTTATATGATAAAATAATATAATCTCTCAATTTCTAAAGCATTAATTTAAATAAAAAATGATCCAATAAACTTCTCTACTTAATTAGAATCGTTAAAACAAATAGAGTTAAGCTAAGAAAGAGTAGTTATTGACCGAAGCTTACGTGATAATAAATTTGGTTGAGTTTACCAAAGAAAAAAAAAACAATAATAACAGAAAATTAAATGAAGTGCAAATGATAAACATTTAAGTTGGAAGTAAAATACAACCAGCAAGCCCGCCGGTTGCGGCCACCGGAGCGGCACATCAACAGCCTCCGGTAACATGCTGACACGTGCAGTAATCAATGTGGAGACAACCAATGTTAATGCAATTTCAATGTTTGCCCGTCTGTCTTTTATTATTATTATTATTATTATTATTATTATTATTATTATTATTATTTGCCTTTCATCACATGGTAGAAGACATAAACCCCACACCTACTACTCGTAACGACATTGCAATTTGCAACTAATTCCAGGTCACAAATGCATTAGAAGCCTTCCTTGTCAAGGCGCCGTTTATTTTGTGAAAAATCCTAAAATTAAAAAAAAAAATTGTATTCTCAATATTTAAAGAAAATTTTCAGAAACATCAATAAATGAATTTTTTTTTGAATTATAACAAAAACTAAATTATTTTTAAGAAAAATGTCTTATTTTTCCAAGTTAAGAAAAAGTCATTTTTCAAATTTATAAATTTGTTAAAAAGAATTGAACTTATAAAAAACTAAGGTATGCTTAGCATTGAATTTGGATAAAATATTTTTCAGGAAAAAAATTTTATTGTTATTTTTTTTAGTTTTGAAAACTATTTTTGAATAGAAACGGATAAATAGATATTTTTTTTTCAAAAATATGTCTGAGAAAAGCATTTTATAAAAAAATTTAAAAAAATATGTCAATTAAATAAAAAAAATTAAACATGTTTACAAATTACAAAAAATCTCACTGAACTTTAACAAATTAAAGCGAAAAATAAACTTTTAAAAAATTAACAGTTTATTTCTCATATTATTTGATAAAAATATTGTTTGAGATAATAATAAAGAAGATTGTGACTTGAATGTGTTGATTGCTCTGTAATTATATTCGTTTGTAATGAGTAAAAATTCTAAACTCTTATAAAAGATCATTAAACTATATATGAAATCCTAAAAAAATTCATACAAAAACATCTAAAATATATTTTAAAAATCATGTGATATATTACACTGCAATATTTGAAATTCATACAGTATCAAATGAATATATATTATTTCAAACGACATAAAGGTAAACCGTTAGTTTTTAAAAATTGTTTATGTTTATAATTTGTTAAAATCTCAAAAAAAATTCTATAATTTATTCTTTTTGAAATCTAAATGCAATCTCAAACACTCCAATATCATAACCATCCTATTACGTTGGGATGGAGCTCTACTGGAGATAGAACCTATGTTGGAGTTGCGGAATCAGAAATAGAATGGTTTTTTTTTCTGTTTTATTTGATACAAAAATCGAAATTATATATATATATTTTTTGGTATGAAACTGAAGCTTGAACAAGACTTTCGAGAATGAGAAATTGAATGGAGTTTGATTAAAATTTTCAGAGAATATATTGCTTCCATGTATTAATTTGATTGTATATATAAAGATTCCTTCATGTCTAGATTATATATATGTAAGGCCAATTCCCTTAGGAAAGTAGTGTTCTATACCATCAATCAACATATTCATGTAAAACGCATAGTTTTGGCTATATATTGGCATTTTATCTATTAAACCTCTAAACTTTATTTTATCTAATAATCCAGTAGAAGGAATTTGAGAAAAATAAAATAAATCCAGAAGCTGAGAGGATGAGATATAACCATGATGGATTTACCACACATACTCTCAGTTCAAAAACATTTAATTTTTTTATTTAAAAATAATTTAATTTGAAGAACCAAGTCTTCATTTTTTTTAATAATTAATCCATAAATTATGAAAAGATGGAAAAAATAAAAAATTGTTCAGCTATTGAATTGAAGCTCTATTTAGCATTGTGTTTGATAAAAAAAATTTTGAAATTTTTTTTAAAAATTGTATTTAAAGAAAAACAGTTATTTTATATAGAAATAAATTTAAATAAAATAATTTAATTAAATAAAAAAAATTTTAAATCTGTTTTGAAATCTCCATTGCTTTTAAAAGTCACATCCAACAAAAAAAAAAGCGAAATACGCCTTTTATAAACATTAAAAAATGAAAATAAAAATGGAGACAAAATAATTAAGAAATTCATTGTTAAAAAAAAAACTAATAATAAAAAGACATTCACTACTTCTATAAGTAACGACAGAGATCCTCCTGCGGGGCCTTCTAATTGGACCCCACGCGTCATATCCCAATCACTGACGACATTCACACAGCTTCATGTTATATGGGATCCACCCTTTTATTATTTTATTTCTATAAAAATAAAGAAAATAAATGCGACGTGTCGGATAGCAGTCGGCTACCTGTCAAGGGAAATTTAATTCTAGTTTTTACTCTACGGCATACCGTTTTGTCTTGTAGCTGTCACGTTAGCATGCCCGGTTAATTATTTTTTTTTAACTTTTGTTTCCTTTCCCCGTTCATGGCCGGTTAAACTTAAAAAGTTCAAAAGCTTTTTGGTAGGGAAAAAAAAGTTAAAACAACTTTTGTTGTTTGTTTTTTACCGTCTGGGTCTGACTTTTTACCTGTTGCTGGCGCGTGCTCCTGCTTCCAGTTACTGTTTTCTACTGTGACAGTGACGGGGTTGACAGTGATAAAAAGAAGGCCGATAATTTCAAAGACAGAAAAGGACAAAATAAGCTTTTTGCCTTGTTTTGTTTTTTTGAGTAGTTTTGGTATGGGAGGATAAGTAAATTGAAAAAGATGGATGGTGATGGTCCATTCGGTTTTTCAACATTCAAAAATAAATAAATTAATTAAATAAATATATTTATGGATTTACTAATTAATCGATTAAAAAGAAGGAATAAGAACTAAGAAGTACAGAATTTGTCGGCAGAACCCACTTGCCCATTCTATGCATACCTCTCCGTCTATATTCTCTTTTAACTTGTATTTTGGATAGTGAGAAAATACAGAGAGAAAAAAAACTAGTAAAATAAAAATTGAGAAGAAATAAAAATATAGAGGTGAAGAAAAATAAAATTTATTTTTTATTTTTATTTTTTCTCTAAAATAGAGATAAAATATAAAAATTATAAAAAAATGATAAAATTATTTTTTATCCTTAATTACTGTCTATTAACTAAGAATAAAAAAAGACATATTTTCTTTTCTTCGTCCCTTTAGAAAGTTCTCAAAAAGTGTTAGTCTTATTTACAATGATTTAAAAAATATCCACCTTATCTTAAAAAAAAAAAAAAGGGAAGGAAGATATTCACATTAAGGCTAACAGTTACTAGTTAGTCACTTGTAATGAGCTTAAATTTTTTTTTATTATTATTTTATATTACTGAATTTTTTTTTTCAATTTTCAATTTGAAACAAATTGATTGTTTTCGGTTAATAGTTAACAGTTACTTATTATTTGATGGAAAAAAAACCAAACCGAAATCAAATTGATTAAATTGTTTGTAACGTGTAACATTTTGAGTATGAATTTTAATGTGTTCCGTTTAAAAATTAAGAAATAGCTGATAATTGTTTCATATATAATAAATAAATTAAATTTATTTAGTAAAATTTAATAATGAGATGGTATTATCAATTTTATTATGGCTTTATTTTTTTTATCAATTAGTATGATTTAATTTCTTAAAATTTTCAAATTATATAAAATGATTTGCATCTTTAAATTATCTTTCTTTATCAATAATTTATTTATATTTATTAAAAGTAATAAATATATAAATAATAATTAAACTTGCAATAATATTCATTTTCACTTGATAAAAATATGTCCGTATATTTAAAAATAAACATATATATGTATTATGAAAATTAAAATTAATTTATTAAAAAATTCAAACACGTAAACCTCGCCCAACCCACTAGGAATGACAACGGTGTGGACTTTTCTATTCCCGATTCCAGCATCCTGCTCCGTTCCCCCACCCTGCTCCATTCTCTATCGGAAAAAAATTAAAAGTATATTTAATTTAAAATTAATTATGTATTTGTATTATTTATATACTAAATGATCATTAGGCTGAAAAATTTTCTAATATCAAGCATCAACCATTAGCTAAAAAATTACTAGTAACAAGGGTTAGGCAAAAAGAATAAAAAAATCAAATTTGATGTTTAAGGTTTAGGTTTTTAAAATTTTAATTTTTTTGATTAATGGGCTCAATTTCAGATTTCGATTAAAAAAGTTGGATGGTTTTTAGTTAACCCGGTTCAACAAGATCACTGCCGGCCGTGTGTGGATAGCCATCTGAGCCGAATGAACTTTGAGCAATCCGATATTCCCTCATACATCTATCGAGTGCGACATTCGCCATAAATTTTGTTACTATATGCACAACACTTATGGAGTTGATGAAGAAAGGACACCTACTTCTGCCTCTAGTCTCTTGGGGAAATTTTCTATCGCTCGCAATTACTGTTTATAGAGATATTTAGTTCTAATATATCGAATTTTGTAATCTTTATTACAAATAATTTAATTTTTATTTTTTCCATCTCGATATTCAACTGCTCTTTCTAATTCTTTATTTTCTACTATTTAAAATCTATTTTTATAGGAGATTTTTTTTGTCTTAACCATCTAGTACCATACAAATTGTAAATATGTCATATTTCTGTTCGTGTCGATTTAAACGTGTCGTTTCGTATAACACTTTCATAAATATATATACATATATGTATATAATTATAAACAATTAAAATTAATATTTTATAAGTATATATTAATTTTTCTAATGTATTAATAATTTGGTATGGTATAATATATATATATATATATATATATAAGCGTAAAATAAAATTTATTATTACAATAAAATTTAAGCATTTAATTATCCAAGTGACTGTTGCTAGATAACTTATTAATTTTTATTCATATATATTAATATAATTAATTATAATATAATATATTGTAAAATTATTCATATATAAAATTATGTATAGATTTAAAAATATTAATATATAATTGAATAATTAGATATTTTATATATTTTTAAATCTATATAATCGTATCATAAATATATTAGACATATATATGTATTGTGTTATAAAATTTCCATGTCCAAAATATTCAGATAATGGATTTGCTATATTATGGGAGAATAATTTCATCCTATTTAATTGAAGGAAATATTATTATATTACTTTTTTCAATGTTAGTTATGAAATAAAATTTTTTGACCTTTAGTATCTACTATTCTTGTATTTGGAGTTACTGTGGTCATTACTTTATAGTATATTTTATAAATTAAAGCTATATCTTGAGATCCATATGCTATATCGATAATTAAATAAATCCTTAGTACTTATAAACTTAATACCGAAGTTTTTAATAAATTGATATCTTTTAAAAATACTGTAAAGTTTGAAAAACAATTAAAATATATAGATTCATCCCAAATACTTTATTCTACAGCTCTTAATAAGGAATCAGTAAAATCATTATGCCAACAATCTCTGATACAAATAATTGTTGAATTATATAAATAAATATGTTTTAGTTAATGGTTTTATAGCTATTTGAATTAATCCCACATGTAAATAATTAAAATGTTTCTTCTTATGATCTTCTATCATATGTGAGGGTAATAATTGAAAAAAGCATCTTCATTAGTCATTTTTGATATAGTTTTCTTTACAATTGTTGCATCATAATCAGTTTTAATTTATATAGGGAACTCTAGGTATATTCCAATTATATAATTGTTTCACTATTTTATTTTATTTTTATTTCTTCAGAATTATTATCCTTCAAATGATTATTATAGAAATCTAGACATATTGATTTACTGTAATTTTTTCTATATCCAATCTTGAAGCACAAAACCAAAAGATTTATGCCAAAAGACCCTTAAGACAATTTAAAGTTGGGTGAAAGGCTCCTGCGATTTTAGTGTAGACTAGTAATCTGTCTTAGGTGTAATCTAATGTAGTTTAATATTTTATTTTATTATGATTAATTATTTAACTATTACGATATTGTTATGCAATCTTTTCATGGTTCTAATACCAAACTATTACTTTTTCTAATTATGCCTCATTGCTTAAACGTAATTGAGTTCAAACTCAAATGAAATAAATACAAATTCAAAAGAAAGAAAAATAATATAAACCAGAATTAGCAAATTAAATTAACAAAGCAAACATGTACAATTAACAAAGTAACTTACAATTTGTTCTTTATACCTCAAGTTTGACAAAAACTATAAGAGCTTTTCACAGAATTTGTTTTTTTGGAATATAAATATATACATTGGAGCCACTAATTTATGTTCAATATATATATATATATATAATATCATAAAATTATTATGCGAATTACATTTTTCTAATGAAAAATGCTATCAATATTTTTTTTCAACATTATTTTGAAAATTTATTGTATAATTAATTTATATCATCAAATTTAATTTATTAAGTAGAGTGACAAATTTTATAAATTAAAATTTTGATAATATGAATCAATTATAAATCAAATATCTAAAAATGATATTGAAAAAAAAATATTAGTAGCATTTCTCACTTTTAAATTTCTCACTTTTAAATAGCACGAGCTACTACCGGTGGAATTAGTGGACTCCGCAACTAAATGTCACGACAATATTTTGTTGATATCTTGGTCGGTATGGCTAATTATAAAATTTTAAAACATCTTAAATCTAATTGGAATGAGAAAAAAAAGATTATATAATAGTAGAATTATTCCTAAAAATAAATATAAATGAGCTATTAGCTGAAAAAAAAAAAAGAGAGTTCCAAAATAAAATTAATAAAATCAACAGCTAATTCGTACGCTTTACCAAATACTTTGGTTGAGTACAAAGTAGTTATCAAATCTCCCAAACATACAAACCAAACAATTAGAAAGATTAATGGTTGTAGTTGGAAGGAAGTTTAAATGGGTTTTTGAAACCAAAAAAAATTATATAATGGAAATGTTAAAGCATATGTAGAAGTAAACATCAAAAATTAAATGCAAGTTCGGAAAAGACATTAGTAACGTTTGTCTGTGTCAAAATTGGTCAATATCAAAGGCCACACGCTAAAGAAAGACAGCCATAAGACAATTCCTTCTTGTGATGCGAGGCTCCACGTATGTGTGGTGGTGTAGAGACTAAGCAACCGAATGAGGTTGGACAAAAACCCCACCACCAACGTTGTTGAAAGGTCACTCAAATAAATATATACTATTTTTTTTTTACAAAGGCCCAATTAGATATTCCAGTTTAACATTTCAGCTAAAATATAAATTTTTAAAATTAAATTTTTATATGGTCAGACTGACAATTTTTTTACTGAAAACATGAGGAGCATACCCATCATTTTATTTTGATTATAAAATAGTTTTTCTGAATAAAATTAATGATCAAAGATTCAAAATGCATTAAGTTTTTTTTGAAGAAAAGAAAACCCATATAGAGAAATAAATGGGCAGATAAGATGGACAAACATAAATGTCTTTATCAATGTTGGTTTCACTTCCAACTATTTATGTCCATGTCCTTCTGTAGCCTTTATGTCTTGTTAGTGGGTCTTTTTCTACTTGCTTGGTGCTATAGTATTGTAGGAGATTCTTTGGAATGTTTCAATAATTTTATGAAAATCTTTTTTGTTGTGTTTCTAAAATAAATAATTTGGTTGAATAAGAAATGAAATAATTTTATTTTTTCGTTCTTTTTATTTCATGAAAATAAATTTTCCTACGTGGATAGCACTATAGGGAAGATAAATTTTTTTTTTAAAAAAATCATCATTTCAATTCATTACTTGAGCAAATAAAAAGGGCATGATCTCTTCAAAAATTAGTGCTGCCCCTTCCCACATGCCTCCTTCTTTATGTACATTGGTGTCACGTCAATATCATAACAATTAATTTTTGGACGAAAATTTAACATAAATGTCAAATAACTATTGCTATATTTTTATTGGACTATTTTTACTAATTAATCTGTTTTATGAAACCAATGTAATTTTTACTACCGAATAGATGTGGTTTAAAATTTTTATTTTTGTTTCAAAATGGTTGACATTTTACAGTTATTAATATTTATTTATTTTTAAATAGATGTTTATTTTTGTTTTAAAATGGTTGATATTTTATAATTATCAATAAATATTAATTAATTTTTATCTATTATACTCTTATTTAATAATTAAAAAAATAAATTTTTGTTTATTTTTGGTAATATACAATAATAATAATAATTAATGAAGATTTAAGAGTCATATAATATTTTAACTATATCTCAAATATATTCCTTAATTATTGTACAAAAACCTTAACGACATCTATTTAAGAATGGATATATTATTTTTTTATCTATTATTTTTGGAATCTGCAATAATAATAATTGATAAAAAAACTAAGGGAAATATAATATTTTGTCTATATTTTAAACACATTTCATTTCTTAATTAGTGTGTAAAAACTTTAAATGACATTTATTTAGGAATGCAGGGAGTAATTTTTTTTTTCAACTCTATTCTTTAGTTTAACAAATATTTCATAATTATTAATTATTTTTTTAATTTTTGTGCAATACTAAAAATGAATAAACTCATTAATATGGAGGGTGTAATAAGCACAACAAAATTGGCACTTATTGCCTTAGTGATATGTTAAATGGGAGCAATAGCTATCATCGAATCTCTATTATGTAGTATAATAGTTAAAAATTCAAAATTTTGTTGATTGTAATAGAAAAAAATCGATATATATATATATATATATATATATATATATATATATATACTGGCGTTAATAAAGACTCATTGTTAATTGCATTAAAATTCAATTTAAGGGAAACTATAAAATATAATTATCTCAAAATGTGTTTTAGACCTTTCATTTTCATCCCTTCATCAAACATTTATTCAATTGTTTTTTTTTTCAATATTTACAAAGAAAACCCCAATAAATGAGGAGTTATTTTAATTTAAAAACCTCAATCTTTATTTTGTTTTATCAATTCAACTTCTAATATTCACTAGAATTTGCAATTTCAACCCCTCAATAATGGTACCAACATGGAGTTCTGTCCATAATTTGGATGTTGGAATATATATGTAGGAAAATTAAAAATATTAGGGGTTCAAATTGATAGAAAAAAAACAGAACAGAGTTTGAATTGAAAATAATTCTGTATATGTTAGGAGTATTTTTTTTATATAAATTATCCGAAAATTTAAAATAAAATTTTACAAAGTAAGAGAAATTTGAACGAGGAGTTGAGTGTTTGATACTAAATATGATGATTAACGTTTCAAAATTCAACTATTGTTTATCCAAAATTATAGCTGAAATACTATTTAAAATTAGTTAGTATTTTCTAACCTTGATCTACTCGTTATTAGGATCTAAATATGAGAGAAAAAACCTCACAATTCCATACATATATATATATATATATATATATATATATATATATATATATATATTTGCCCGTCATTGCTCAATTAAAATTTGAAAGTGATTATATATTATATATTTTATTTACCCCATGTATTTAATAACTTAATTATTTTATTCAATTAACTAAGTTTAATCAAAATTTGCTCTTAGTTTATATATATATATATATATATTAAGAAAAAATATGCATCAGACTTTTTTAGTTGCATTTACTCATTTATTGCATTTTTTGTACTAATGTAAAATTTTAGTTAATTATTTTGAAAGTTACTGGAAGTTTTATAAAAGGAGAAAAGAGAAAAAGGGTCTAATTTCTACACCGTGTTGAATCATTCGGCATCAAATTAAATTGAATATATACTTTTGTAAGTGCAGCTTCAAAAATTATGATTTCTAAAAATAATTATATAATGAAGATCTAATTAGAATTTAGACCGACCAAGGTCATGATCAAGTGCCGAATAATTTGGCTTTTTCATGCAACTCATAGAATTATCAACATTAGTTTGTTCTTAATCACAATGTCACTATCCACTATTACCAACTAAATTCCCCTAATTCATTTTCAAATCTTTTATGTAATGTCTATGTCATGTATATGTATACACACACATACATACATTACCAAAATATGCCCCCAACTTAATTAAAAGATTTTATGGTTAGTTTAACTATTGATAGCCATCTCATACTTGTTTAACTCCTAACACCTACATTAATTAGTTTGATAAACAAAATTAAAAAAAAAGAAGAGAATCTATTAGCTGGTTTATTTAATTAAAATTTTATTTCAAATTATTTTTTTATAACAACATTATTTATTAGGACATTATATAATAATATCTACATTTAAAAATCAATTTTGTATTTACAAAAGATTAATCAGTTTGTTAAACAAAATTAAAAATTTTAAAAGAGAATCTGTTAGCTGATTTATTTAATTAAAATTTTATTTCAAATTATTTTTTCATAACAAAATTATTTATTAGAACATTAATAATAATATCTACAATTAAAAAACTCTTTTTTATAAATATAAAATTACTTTATTATTCAAATCTACTCACAAAATATATTAATATTTACTATTTTCATTCTCATTCATTTGTATGCATATATAAGTAAAATATTTTATATGAAAATTACAAATAAATTACTCTTAATAGTTATTTAACCTATACAACATAAAACTACACTTTTTGTCCCATAAAATTATACTCACTTTTATCTTCATAAAATATAAAAAAATTAGTTAATATGGTTAAAATTTAAAATTTTACTTATTTTTTTCTAATATAACCCATGTTAATCGAAAGTATATTAAAGAAAATTATTTTATATATATTGATAATTGAACAATGAAATATGAATATATTAGAAAACTAACAAATCAATTATTATAAAAAACAAATGCTTTCGGACATATGAAAAAGAAAAATGAGCATATTTTTGTCATATGAAGCAACAGATGACGAAATGATTTACATATATTAATTACTTCTTTGTTAGTAAATAAATATTGTTTCAAATTTTTGCTTAATAATTAAAAATATATTTAAGATATAGATAAAATATTATATTACGTTTAGAATAAAAATTACTTATATAAAAGAAGAAGTTTAAAATAAATAGTCGTACATGGAAGAATTAAAAAAAAAATAAAATAGATAAAACAAATGTTTATAAATAACTATAAAATGTTAAATAATTTGACATAAAAATAAAAATTTTAAATAACATACATCATACAAATTATTAGTTGTTATATTTATTATTAAGTATCCATAGTTAATCAAGTCCTTAATTAAATAGGAACTGATTAAAAGATTAATTTTAAGAATAAAAAATTATTATTTAGATTCAATCTATCATATCAATTATATAAATTAACTAATTATTAACAAAAATAATATAATTAAATATATATTACTGTATAATTAGATTAATTTAATGATAAATTGATTTATCTAATAATTTCTTTCTAAAAATATATTGAATAAAACACTTGAGTTTTTCCCATTTTCCACATATTTCCTCCTATAAACCCTACAATTACTATGAGAAAATCTTAAAATCCGACCAAAAACTCAGGAACACTCTTAACAACCAGTGAGAAGAGAGCGATGGTGTTGACTATTTATCATGGCTAATTAAACTTAATCCCTAGGTTAAGTTGATACTTAATCATGGTTAATCCCGCACGGTTAGGGCCTTGGTCTATGTGAGCGTAACTCTGGTCAAATGTATCTGGTTTAAATTAGGGTTTGCCTTAATTTCAGAGCTTTATTACTCGCGATATTCTCATATTAGACCCAAAATCTCGTCTTTTTTCTTTCCTTTTGGATTATTCAGTTTTTAATTAGAGCGAGTAATTATTACTATTATCAAATAAACCTTATTTTCATTATTTAATAATGAAGATGCTTCTTTTCTAATTTATATGCATGAGTTCCTTCCTACTCGCTTTTTCTATGTGTGGCATCACTTGAGATTTTTATTTATTTTTCCAACAAAATTATAGTTTTTCAGTTTACACATATATTAATTATAAAAAAAAGATATGAACCCTTCGCTCCATTCACTAATAACTTCACGCTAAAATATACTCTTATATTAAAAAATTATTTGTCTAAATTTGATATATAATTATCATATAAGTACATTACTAATTTATTTATGTGAATAGAGTAATTTAATTATCGTGGCATTCTATTATTTATTCTATTTATGAAGAAAATAATTCATCAACTAATTATCAATATAAGATTTGTCCATTATTTGCTTTAAAGAAAAAAAAGAATAAATCATATTGATTTTAGGGAAACTTTTAAAGTTTTTAATTTCTTCATTGAAATTTTCCTAGTATTAAAATATTTATGGGTAACTTAACCTAAAATGCTACGTATGAATATATATATATATATATATATATATATATATATATATATATATATATATATAATTTTCATAAAATTTAATATAAAAGTATGACTGAAAAAAAATAAAATTAAAAAGACTAATGTGCACGCGCCGACAAAAAAAGAGTATAGATTAAACTAATGGAGGAGATGACGTCGGGTGGGTAACTTGAGATCTGAACAAATAAGGAAATAATAAATTGAAAAAAGGAATTATAAAAATTCATATATTAATATATAAAATTTTTATGTGTATAAAAGAGAAATAAAATCATTGGATGAATTTCACCTGAAGAGTTTGTCTGTGGTGGTGGAGGATTGAAGACCCAAAATTATGGAATTAGCTTATTCAAGGCTCTGAAAACCCTTTTACAGACAGACCACTCACAGTCCTACCCTCTTAAATTCCTTCTCTCAATTCTCCATCTTTCAAGTTTCAACCTTTTAACTCATTCTTTTTCAAAATTTCTCTCACTTTCTCCTCCTTTCCTTACCTCTCTTTCCACTCTCCCCTTTTAGTTGTGATTCTCACAGAAAGGATTGAATCCTAAATTTTGTTGGAATTGTCTTTTGAGACTTAAAATCCTCTCTTGCCTTCATTACATTGTCTTTAGTTGCTGAAACACAGTAAGTTTTCTTTTTATCTCTCTTTGATTTCCTTTTCTGAGATTTTTCGATAGAGTATGAATTCTGCAGGTTTCTTGATTATTGTGTGTAAAGTTGTTGCCTTTAATTAGTGATTAATGATATATGTGGTAAAATTTTCAGGTAGTGTTAAATAATAATAATGATTAGAGAATTTGGAGTGATGAAATCACAAAGAGTTGCAGAGAAGTGCTTAGATTCACAGCTATGGCATGCTTGTGCTGGTGGGATGGTGCAGATGCCTGCAGTGAATACAAAAGTAATCTATTTTCCTCAAGGCCATGCTGAACATGCTCAAGGGCATGTTGATTTCGGTCATTGCCATATTCCTGCAATGATTCCTTGTAAGGTTTGTGCCATTAAGTACTTGGCAGATCCCGAAACTGATGAGGTATATGCCAAAATTAGGCTAATCCCCTTGAATGAGAGGGATTTAATATTTGTAGAGAATGGTGTTGGAGATGATTGTGATGATGGATTGTTTAATCGAACCGAGTCTCAAGAGAAACCTGCTTCATTTGCTAAGACATTAACTCAGTCTGATGCTAATAATGGTGGTGGGTTCTCTGTGCCTCGTTATTGTGCTGAGACTATATTTCCAAGATTGGATTATAGTGATGAGCCTCCTGTTCAGACCATTCTTGTGAAGGATGTTCATGGTGAGACATGGAAGTTTAGGCACATCTATAGAGGTACCCCTCGCCGCCATTTGTTGACTACTGGGTGGAGTAATTTTGTGAACCAGAAGAAGCTTGTAGCTGGGGATTCTATTGTGTTTTTAAGGGCAGATAATGGGGATCTTTGTGTGGGAATTCGACGTGCCAAGAGAGGGATTGGTGGTGGAAATGAATGTCCATCTGGGTGGAATTCGTTTGGGAAGTACTCTGGGTTTCCGAGGGAAGATGAGAGTAAATTGATAAGGAAGAATAGTAATGGGGATACAAAGGGAAAAGTGAGAGCAGAGTCAGTTATTCAGGCTGCAACTCTTGCTTCTAATGGGCAGCCATTTGAGGTTGTTTATTATCCAAGAGCAAATACTCCAGAATTTTGTGTTAGGGCCTCAGCTGTGAGGGCTGCAATGCAGAGTCAGTGGTGTCCAGGGATGAGGTTCAAAATGGCTTTTGAGACCGAGGATTCATCTCGGATTAGCTGGTTCATGGGAACTATTTCTTCTGTTCAGGTTGCCGATCCCATTCGCTGGCCTAATTCTCCGTGGTGGCTTCTACAGGTATTTTATTCCCTTATTTGCCATTTAGAAATTCTGATATTCTTAATCATTCAGTGCTACTCAGTTACTTGTCACTATATGATATATATATTTCTCATCAGCGGACAAATTGGGGTACTTCATGATGTTGTGATCTAAATTTTGGATCAGCAGATCTGAAATTTTGCTCACTCTAATATGCTGGATATATAATCTAGTGATCTGTTTTAAACAGTTTAATTCTATGGCAATCTGTGTTAAGATGTTAATATTAATGAAATCATGGTGCTCACTGTGATTCAATTTTGCTTGTTTTTATGATAAACCATCCAAATATGCATATCCATATGTTCTCAATCATACTAAGGTATTTTGGCTGCTTATTTCCTAGGAACTATTTGATTAATGTATCTGATTTATCAGGTAGCATGGGATGAGCCGGATTTACTCCATAATGTAAAGCGTGTTAGCCCATGGCTGGTTGAATTGGTATCTAATATGCCTGCCCTTCACCTCTCACCCTTCTCTCCTCCAAGAAAAAAGTTGAGACTTCCACAGCCCTCGGATTTTTCCTTAGTTGGCCAACTTCCGATGCCATCATTCACCGGCAACCGTCTTAGTTCGAACAGTCCCTTATGCTGTGTCTCAGATCAAATTCCTGCAGGCATACAGGGAGCCAGGCATGCACAATTTGGGTTATCTTCAGCAGATCTTCACTTCAACAAACTGCAGTCAAGTCTATTTCCCGTTCGTTTTCAGCAGCTCGATCATGCTGTCCCGAATTCAAGAATTCCCAGTTGCAACTTCAATGAAAGTACCAACAACAACGAGAACATATCTTGCCTGTTGACGATGGGAAATCCCGAACTGAGCTCAAAGGAAAATAGTGAAACTAAGGCACCACACATCTTATTGTTCGGTCAACTCATTCTTGTAGACCAACAGGGTTCTCAAAGTTGTTCTTTTGATACAAATGGAAATATTTCATCTGATGGAAATCAAGAGAGGATAACAAATATATCTGATGGTTCCATCTCTGCATTTCATCAAACTGGTACACTGGAAAATTTGTCGGATGAAGGGTCTCCGTCGTACAAAAATAACCAAAAAACCGACCTTGGCTTGGAGACTGGTCACTGCAAAGTGTTTATGAAATCAGAAGATGTGGGTCGAACCATTGACCTTTCCGTCCTTGGTTCATATGAAGAGCTGCATGGAAAATTAACTAACATGTTTGGCATTGATAATTCAGATGTGTTGAGCAGTGTGTTTTACCGGGACGCGGCAGGTTCTATCAAACACACAGGAGACGAGCCCTTCAGGTAAATTCATGTACTTTTTCTAATCGAATCGTTCTTTTTGCTTGTTATAATTTCAACTAACCTTTTGGCTTCTATCTTTATTATAAAGTTCCCTGACATAGGTACATTCTTCAATTTCTAATTGTGATTGGCAGTGAGTTTTTGAAGACGGCAAGGATGTTAACCATTCTTACAGATTCAGGTAGCGACAACATAGGAAGATAGAGAGAACGGAGAGCTTCAAACAATTGTACAGTTTGAGATTTTTTTTTTAATATTTTATTTTGTCAACTGGGAGCAGCGGGAGAAGCCCTGCTTCATCCTATTTTGAAATATTGAAGTTCACATCTTGTAGAACAGCTTAACTGGCTTTCTCATGATAGATAAGCTCTATATCAATTGGTAATGCCAGACTCTATAATATATGCAAATTTTCGTCTCATTTTTCTCTGCATTTTGGAATTTACATTCGCGAAAATGTTTGCCCTTTTACGAGGCAAGGATCACACTGTTAGTATCATCAAGGCCCTTCACTGTATGGAATTGTGAATGCATAACCGGAAAATGTTTAAGTTGGAAAATTGCATGTTCTTTCTCTCTGCAGACAAGTTTGCGTCGTTTTTGTTTTCAAGAAAATGCAGATAGTGCATACAAAGTGATACTTTTGAAATTCACCGTCAAGATTACATTATAATTAAGGGGAAATGAGGTCTAAATTTTAACCTAAAACGCACATATTGTTATGAATACAATAACAATTAAGCCTTAATTCCATTCTGGATAACTAACGAGAATAAAATAATTAAATGCATATTACTATATAATTTGATTAATCTATGGATGAGGTTTACCTAATAAGAATTTCTCTTAGATCTTAATGTAAAATAGAAGATGAAGAACTGTTTTGCATATTGCAAGTGAATAAGTCACCGCTAACCAATCACTCAAACATTTGACTGCAATATTAATTTACAAGTCTAAATACAAATCGGTTATTTGTTATTTGATTTATTTTTTTCCATTTAATACTTTTGAAGCTGAAATGAATAAACACAATCATAATATGGATAAAATTGTCTAATAAAAGGTTTGGATAAAATTGTAAAAACATCAATGAAAGATTAAAATAATTTATTATTATTATTATTATTATTATTATTATTCATTAGTCTTTATTAGAAACATGTGATCACATTTATGACAAACAAATTACAGTTGTTACTTCTTAATCACAAGCTCAACTATCCTTTTGTGGTGGAAAATGGAAGTGTGTGTATATATATATATATAGTCTTTTCATTATTAAATTTCTAAACTTTGATTTTATTCACATTAAGGTCCTGAATAATTATTATTTTCTATATCAAGCTGAAAAAGCATTAAATATGAGATTAAAAAAAATCTGAATAATATACATAATTTTTTGCCTAAAACAATGGGCTAATCGCATAACATAATTCACCTATTTTATCAAAAAAATCTGATAATCGATTCCCACAAGGGACAGACAAGTAAAAAAAAAATGTAAAAATTGTTGTTTACCGTTGCTATTTCATTTTTTAATCTTTTAACATTTTTTAATTATACATGTGACACTGACATTGACCTTTGGACTATGCCACATCAAGCACGTAATGCAGCATCCATTCTATTCTTTTTTTTTGAAGGCAAAAAGAGGGGACTAATAGTAACACAATTTGTAAGATTAGATGTAAATTAAAAGTATTTATGTATTAAACCTTGTTATTGGAATTAGTTTCCAACAAAAAAAATAAAAATTAGCTTTATTGACATTCATTTTTATTTTGTTATTCAATAAGAATTTTATGTGGAAATAATAATTATTTAGGAATTCGAATCAAATAATATAAACTTTTATCTAAAATACTAATAGTTAAATGGTAATTATGATTTGCTCATAAAATTTAGTTAAATTCTCATGTTACGAATTTTCATTAATTAATAAGACTCTTGAAAAACAAATAGATAATTAAATTAAAACATGGAAAATATTTAGTTATTACAAAGTATTGTATCCTCAACATCCTTAAAGACTTTGAGCTCCTCAATGGTTAGGTTCCAAATTTTCTAAGGGTTGAACCCATATTTGTGCCGCAAATGTAGAAGAAATAAACAACTATTCATCGGGATTTGGATCGTCATTAAGATCATAATTATAAATCATTAACCATGGTTAAGACCTCTCAAGTCAAATCAAAGGATCAAAATTTTTATGATATTTTATTTTATTTTATTTTTTTGAAGAAAAAGAAAAGAAAAGAAATGGAAATTAATTTTATAAATATTACACCAAGCAGACAAAGATTCGTAAGTCATGGAATGCCAGCCCTAGGCTACCCATGTGGTTCACAGTATCCCCTCATATTATATTTGTAAAAAAAATAAAGTTTTGACTTTGAAAATATTATTACTTGTGTTTTCTTGGGATTACCAAGATACGAACGTTGCCCATGAAAAATAATGTTTTTTTAAAAGAAATAAAAAAAAAGTTAGCATTGCACGTGCATAATAAAATAATTAGAAATAGATCTCTACAATATAAATTTTACTTTTTTTTTTTGTATATTAAAGAATTTTTTGTTCTTTTAATTTAGAAATGCAGTTAATAAATTAAAGTGATAAAATCTCTAAATATGATTGTTGTGAAATTTTTTTTAAAAAAAAAGAAGAAAAAAGAACAAAATATAAAGTCAATATGAAATTTTTTTTAGATACACTCAGTTTACCATATTATCTATAAATTAATTTAATTATATAGTAATATATATTTTATTAATTTATTTATATTAATTGTTATTAATATAACATTTAATATAATTAGATTAATTTATAGATAATATATAAAATTAAAATATATTCATGCCAGGTAAAATGAAACTACCCATAGCTTAAAGATTAGAATTGACGGTTTACTTGTGGCAGGTGTTGCCTACAGATCACGGTAAGCTAGCAAGCAAATTATAACAGACAATTCACATTCTTCATGTCTACCTCCACGTCACAAAAATCTTTATCATTCAAAGAACTTAAATTAGCAGAAATGCAATGTGACTTTTCAATAAAATCATCATCACATATGGGAGAGAGCATGTTTCCGGTTCAATTCAAATCATCTGATCAAATCGAACTAAAATGAAATTCAATTTAGTAATGTTGAATAATTGGGTTCAGATTGGACTAATTAATATTTATATAAATCAATTAAAATCCAATTTCTATAATTTATAACGATACACATTTATGCTTTTATAAGGTAAAAATAAATTTTACATGTTACCATTTTTAAAATATTAAAAATAAAAAAAAGAGAGAAGAAAACACATCAATTTGACCTCTAATTGAAGGCTCATTATATATGTATTGTGAAATGTATTACCGACAATAAAGCAATTAATTTATAAATGGGTGAGATCCGAGAATTCTATTGAATTGCTCAGTGTGGTCAACTCCCATTTTCTTAAATCAAATTATGGGATTTTGAACTCTCTAAGCTGTCTCTTTATTGTCAAATTTAACGTTGATGGAATAGAAGCTTAGAACATATTAATTAATTATATACTAAGTGTCTTTTTGGTAAAACTACTACAATATGATAATCTAGATTTAACTAAAAGTCTAGTATTTAAAAATATATTAGCTCATGAAGTAACATATTGAATTAAAATTATTTATTAAAATTAGCTGAAAATATAAAATGATATAAAAGATATGTTTATATTAATTAAAAACATATATAAAATATATTATAAATATATAATACAAATGAATTATAATATATATATATATTAAATAATATATAAATTATATTAAATATCTCAATCCAATATAATAAACACACTAACATTCAATTATTATATATATGTATATATTAAATAATTAAATTATATATAATTACTCATCATCTGACAAAAAAAAAAAAGGAATAATGAAAAATAAAAATCATAATTTATTAATTTATAAGTTGAATGCTAATTCAATTAGATTTTTTTGGAGGAGATTATAATCTAATTTTTTTTCCAAATAATCTACTTTACTAAATAAAAATTATTGATTAAATTATATTAAATTTATAGTCAAACTAGATTATAATATAGTTTTATATTACCAAACAATGCCTAAAACATGATATTCTACCTACATTCACAATTGTCCAAAAACAAGATATATTTTTCTACTAAAAATATAACATTGTTTTGTGTGAATTTCTTTTGTATTTTGAGTAATGCTTTTAAGGGATTGTTGAAAACTCGTTATTTTACTAAATTTTAAATATTTATTAGAAAAATAGAAAAGAATGACAATTTTTTTCTATCATTTTTACCAAAATTCGTTTTCATTTTTACTATTTTCATGATTTTTAAATTTCAAAACTATTATTATATCTTATTCTTTTATATTGTGCAAAATTTTCTGTATAACTTTCTATTTAATTTTTTTGGTTTTTAACTTTTCATTTTTTTCCTTCATATTTCCATTCTTTTATCATTTCGTTTTTAGATTGATTTATTATTTTTATCTTCCATTGTTTTCTTGTATTTCTAAATTTTTTTTTGTATATTTTCTTGAATTTTGCCTAAATTTTAGGTGGAGATTTATTATATTTTATTTTTTTTATGTGTAACATGTATTTTTATTTTTCAAATAAAATATAAATATTATTATTCACTCAATATTTGTTTGAATTTTTCTTAAGATACATTTTGTCTTTTTTTTAGAGATGTGATATAAATGTTGGGTAAATATTATGTAAATATATTATTTATAAAAAATAAAAGTATATCATATATAAAAAAAATAAATACATTGAATAAATGTTGGATAAATATTGGATAAATATTTAGTAAAACATTGGTGAACAAATTTGTTATTTCATTCGGCCACATTTTGTCGTCATGCTTTAATTGTCTTAAATTTTCTAGCAGCATTGCAATTATAAGAGGAATTAAAACAAGAAATATTTTAAAAAAACATCAAACCTTAGGACCGTTTGAACTTGGCTTTTATTTTTTAATGTTTTTCCTTCAACGTAATAAGTTTTCGTCGGAAAATAATAAAGAATATAAAAAATAAATGTATCGTGGGAGATTTCAATTTTTGGTAAATTTAAAATTTTAAAAAATTAATTTTGATAATTTTGAAATATAATGTAAATTTTCCT
Organism: Triadica sebifera; assembly: GCA_023653625.1. Lineage (NCBI taxonomy): Eukaryota > Viridiplantae > Streptophyta > Magnoliopsida > Malpighiales > Euphorbiaceae > Triadica > Triadica sebifera. Next base: position 6,943,140 of record CM042898.1, on the reverse strand, counting down.
AATATTAAGACTTAATTGAAAGGCCATTGTCCATGAATAGTAGGTGAATGATATTCATCTACAAATCCTTTGCCATTAACCATATGCATTTTAAGGTTAGCCAGGTGGCCATCTGTTGAAGCAAGCCCAACCCTATGAAAATAAAAGTTTAGTCCTAGGTTTGGGCCCTTCAGTTTAGGCCTACGGAAATAAGGTTCAACGGCTATATATATACCCAATTAATTACCTTATGTTCATAAAAAAAATATAAAAAAATAAAAGCTTGTGATTTATTATATATTTTTTTAACTTTTTTTTTTTAATTTTGTGTGATGTTTCATAATATGTGATTATGTGTCTAAGAATAATAAATTATTATATAACATTAAAAACTGATTTTATATAACTTATTTATTTAATAGTTAAAACTGAAATTATACATTGGTTAATGTGGTGTTTGAGCAAAGACGCTATATTTTTTTTAGTAGGAGAGTCCTCCGGTTGAAGCTGGTCTTCTTCTTTTTGGTGACATTAGTGGTGTTGCTTACCATAGGAGCGTCACTAGATAGTTTTTTTTAATAAAAAAATAAATGATTAATTGGTTTTAATGAATTAATTAAAATTTTATTTTTTATAAAACTGAAATTATGAAATGAACCCAAAAAATTGTTTATAGACAATGCAACCAGTACTTGTCCACAGCTAGCCGGAATAGAGAGGCCAACCTTTTTCTCATTCTTTCTAACTTATGGTTAATAGCTCGAATTTCGTCTCACAACCGCCATTTTGCTTAGGACCCAACAAATAAAAAATAAAAAATGAAAAATGAATCTGTGTGAGCATAAATTGTTGTGTGAGAATAGATTGCCCCTTACATTGACCAGTTTTGGTCAGTTTGCTTCCTATGCCTATTTTTATCACAAATAGTTCTCTCAGAATGCATTTTTGAACTTAGAATCTATTTTTCTTACTTTTTCCATCAATTTACACTTGGTTATCTTGCTATTGTCCATAAGATATGTAGTGTTTTGCATTTTCCAGAGTGAGTGGAGATCTTAGAGTTTGAGTCTATTTGATTTTCCGATTTTGCTTTGGTGCATTTGTTTTGGATCTTTTGACCTTTTCATTACTGGACCTTATTAAAGTTTATATGATTTCTTGCATTGCAATAATGTGAAATTGGCCTAATTTATTGACTGCTCCATATACTGGTCAATTTGTCCCTAATACCTATTTTTGGCATAAATAGCCCACTTAATATGTTTTTTTTGTTACAAATTGCCCCCAAATTTTTAAAAGTTAGTTACACTTGGGCCCTTTTTAAAAAAAAATATTGAAAGCTGAGTAGATGTGTGACCACATGCGTGATGAGATGTCCAAATTGACAAATGATAAAATGTCATGTGTAAAATTATATCATTTAGTTTATTACCGTTGTAAAATTACAATTTATTTATAATTTTTTATTACCTGATTTGTAGATTGTTCCTTATACTGGTCAATTTGCCCCCTATACCTATTTTTGGCACAAATAATCCCCCTTGACATGATGCTTGTAACTATTGCGCCTAGATTTTTAAATATTATTTACACCTAGCCTTTTTTTTAATGAATTATGAGAGCTGAGTTGGCGTATAATTGTATCCGCGATGAGATGTCTAAATTGATAAATGATAAAATGTCACTTGTAAAAATATATCATTCAATTATTGTCATTGTAAAAATTATAATTTTATTTACATTTTTTACGGCCTAATTCATATATCACCCCATATTTGGTTAGTTTGCCTTCTATAACTATTTTTAGCCTCTTAACATGTACTTTTATAACAAATTGCCTCCAAAATTTTCAAATTTAGCTACACTTGGTCTCATTGCAAGATACAAATAGAAGAACATGAGAATTGAAAGAAATATAAATTTGTTTATAAGAAAAATATGAACATTAAAAGAAATAAAAATTGTTACTTACATCCTTATCCAAAGCACATGATTAAGTTTTTTAAAAAAGTTAATGTTTTAATTGCCACTATAATTTAATATCCTAAGTTTATATATGCTATCTATTAGCATAATTAATCAATGAATATTTTCTTTATATACCAATCAAATAATTAGAATAATTTTGTCTAATTTTAAAATATCTATAATTTTATATTTTGTCCATTGAAAAGCTCAAGTGGACGACTAGTCATGTAACACCCGTTAATTTGGTTTTAAAAGTTATGATAGTAATTAAAGAAAGAAAATGGATAGTTTATCCAATAAAGTGGGAAAAAGTTGATGAAAGTATATTCACTATAATGCCAACAAGTTAGGGCCTAGAAGTTAAGTGTGTAAAAAGGTATATTAAGGGTATATGGAAAGTATATGTATGGTTATGGGTGTTAGAAACCTTAATATAATGAAAAAGATAGGAAAAAAGTGAAGTTTCCAGTGTTCATTCTTGTGATAAAGGTAATCATAGTCGTGAATATCGCAAAATTCAGATTTTGAAGCTGAAGAGCTTCACAACTGTGACACTATGGTTCACGCTCATGACATTATAGTTCATGCCCATGAAACCTTACAGTTTATATATGTTAGTTTCATATTTTGGTAGAAAACTCACGAAAACACAACCTGAAACCCTAACTGCAAATTATCTGAAATCCTAAAACCAAATATTCTTCATTCCCTTCGAGTTTTGGCTTTGATTATATGTAATCAACCCTTAAAATGAAATTAAAAGTGATTAAAACTAAGGGATTTACTGAAGTATTGAAGTAAAAAACAAAGAGTGTAAAAACACGATTTTTAACTTGTGTATCAATCTGGTTACACAAAACAGAAGTAATAAATCATACTTCCTTGATTCCTTTGATCTAGTTTAATTCGGGTTGCATAGATTGAGGGAATTTATAGGCTAAAATCAATAAAAAAATTGAATATTTTATTTAGTTTATGACATATATAGGTTAACTGCAGTATTAAAATGATAATATACTATATGGTTTCATATTAATGACTAAGATTGAAGGTGGAGACACCCACCAAAGGTAGTAGATGTGAGAGGATCGAGTTTTAGAGCTCCATTATTAAGGTTTGTACATATACACATTTTAATTCGATTATAATATATTTGTGATGTGAATTATGAATTCTGATGTGTTTAATGATGAGATATTGATATGGTACATGCTAGAATTGAGGTAAATGACTTATTGTGATGCATAATGAGGTTGATATATTGATAATTGAGTATGAATTGATGTTGGGATGTTGATAAATAAGGCATGGAGCCTAGTTTGAATGATTGCATATGATATTATACATGTTTATGGTTGATTTTACATTTTCGAATATGGAAAGTGTTAATAGAAGTAGCTAACATTGGTTAACTTTAGTATTTTGCATAGAATTGGTCGAAGATAGTGCTGAAATATTGTTTCTGTGTGATTCATCACACCTGTGAAGCCAAGTTTTACGCCTATAAAGACAAGCTTCACTCTCATGAAAGTATGAATTTCATGCCTATGAACAAATGTTCATGTCCATGAACAATCATGATCCAGTCACGGGTATACAACCTGTGATAGAAGGCTTCACGCCCGTTAATATACCATTCACATTCGTGAATGCCCTATATCCAGAAATGATTAATTTAATGATATATTTGAGTTACATGCAATGATTAATTTAATGCCCTGTATCTAGAAATGATTACATACACACTTGATATGGTTAAGTGAGATTATATGTAATGTGATAACATGATTAAGAGCCATAAATATGCATTAGGTGCTTTATAATACAAAGTATATTGATGATTATGTAAAAATGTTAATTGTGACCTAAATGAAGATGATATTCAAAATATAATTAAATATACCCATTCTCCATTCGAGAACTAGTTAGGATAGTTGATATGCCATTGAGGGAGTTACGGTATTGTAGAATATTTATGCATGCGATTATTATATTGCTCATTAGGGTGGCTTAAGCCTGTATCAGAGTGCTCTTAATTCGAGAAGCTCAGTCGTAGAGTATCTGGATTAGGGACAAGGTGACTTAAAGCTCGAGTAGAGCACCCTTGTACCCATATGCATGCAATCATTGGTCATCATCATGGCTTAAGCTCGTGATAGAGTGCTCCTGATTTGAGAAGCTCAATGGTAGCAATACAGACATATACAGTAGTAAGCAAAGTGGTTTAAGCTTGTGTTAGAGTGCTTCTATTTCATAACCCATATTCGGGTGGTCCAGATCTAGAGTATCAAGCTAAGAAACCAAAATTTTGTAATATAGTATATAGAAATTGTAAGGTAGAGCATTGCCACAAAGATATATATAATTCAGTGAATCAAAATACATTTATATCCTAGAAAAGGATTGTGGAAACCAATAATCATATATATGAGATTAAAAGCTTGTTATTTCAATATATGATGAAATTCAGTATGACTATGATTGATATACTGTATGATTATATGATATGGATTCACCAATAATAATTATGCCACACATGTAATTAGACTAAGATATTTAATATGTATGTTTCTCTTCAATGTATATATGGCATGGTTGAGCATACTAGTATGTACATGTTTCAAAGATTATGATGGTATTGAATAATATAGACAAATCAACATGAATAAAATAAGTCAAGACATGATATGTATATGATATATGGTCAAACACACAAGTATGTTCTGATTATGAATGCATGTTAGAATTTAAATACTTATATGTACCACTAAGCTTACAATAGCTTAGAGTATGGATTTTCTTGCATTTGAAGCTAGTAGACTGTTGAATTGACAAGAAAAGAAGACAGAGTCAGTTAGAGGTGTCAAAGTTAACTCATGTTGGGTTTGTTATTTTATCTCATTCATTTCATTGTTGATTATTTTGCATGACATGGGATAGAGACATATTTTTTTGGAACCTGATTTTAATAAGGACGTGTAATGGATTTAATTATGGTTTAATAAGATTGATCTTGTAATAAGGGCATTTGTTGCTCAAGTCAGATTATGGTTTGATTTTAGGTTAATTTTCAAATACAAAGAAATAGTTTTATACAAATTGTGTTCAATAAAGGTGAAAAGTTACATCTTACTCAAATATGAATATGTTAATGTGAGAATATATTAGAAATATTTTAATTTAGAACTGTTTAGATAGATGCAGTTATGTGACATCTGTCTATACAACGAGATTTGCATTGGCTGTATAGAGGGTTGCTACATTTTTGCCCTTGAAGTTATGTTCAACGACATGAAGATGTTTCAGGTCCAAAACGATAAAAAGTTTAAAAAGGTGGATTATTAGTGAAGAGTACATTCACACCCATGAATGAGTACTCACAACCGTGAAGGTATGCAGGGATAAAGTTTTAAAAGGAGCAAACTTTCTCTCTCTTCCCACACTTTTTCTCCACAACCCATCATTCCTTCACCATTTCCACACGCCAACCCATATTTCTTCTCTGCCTCTTTATTTTCTTTTTCCTATTCATCTTTTTCTTCAACTAAGAGCTAAAAACATAAACCTTTATTAAGAAAATAACACATTTAAGCTAAAAATCAAGGGAGAAGAACATGATAGGATGGGTTCAGCTATGACTTAGAGATTTTAGAGAAAGGGAGAGAAAAAGAGTTGGAAATCAAAATTGATCCAACCTAAACCCAAGAGAAGCATTTTTGGAGACCATAGAGAGAGTAAAAATCACCCCAAAAGGAAAGATAAACTTGGATCATGCTTGAAGAGGTTAAAAGAGGATTTTTTTTTTGTAAAGATTAGTGTATATGTACATTCAAATCCCAAAGCCTACTATTTTAGGTGTTGTGTAAAGCTTTTATATAATTAAAATGCATGCTTGATAGTTGGTAGTTCTTCAAGAGTATTGAAATGCTTATAGATATGCTTAAATATAAAATGGTGGAATTTTTAGATCTAGAGTTATTTTTGTACGATTATGACTAAATTGGTCAAAATGAAGTTTAGAACATGAAAATGGTGTTATAGAGAACTTGTATGTTGATATGAGTGATTGACATTGACCAATCTTAAAGGCCTTGTATGATGATTGTGATATGCTCTATTTTGAGCACAAAAATGAATGTTGGAATCCATAGATTCATACCCATAAACCTTGTATCATGATAGTGAATATGCATAGCTCAGGTTGTGATTTTGGACAGAAGCATTCATATCAGAGTCATGACCAGCTTCACAATTAAGAAATATGCAAATGATTAAGAAAGTCGTGAAGTATGAATTCACTCCCATGAATGGTATGTCATGACCGTAAATATTAAAGTTGAGCATGGGTTTTGGATAGAACTGTTCATGGGTAGCCACTTGTGAAAGGCCACCTTCATGGTCATGAAAGTTTATTCATGACCATGAAGCTAGAGAGGGTTATGACTCATTTAAATTGTTTAAAATGACATAAGGTTGGTTCATATAATGATAGGATATGTTCTTAATCATTATGAAAACATGGTTTGAGCATGAATACATAGGTATTCAAGTTTGATGCATTATGTAAACAATGTATGAAATGTGTAATTAGATGTTGTCTCCTATTTGTTCCAAAGTTGAACTATATGGTAAATGCCATGACCTAAATCAACCACGGATGATACAAATATGAACAAACACGAGTTAAAGAGGTTAAGGTAGAAGATGATATTACGTAACAAAATGATGACACATGATTTGATAGGTTTCTAATATGAGTATGAGTAAGCATGAGAATCATAGTTACATAAATATGCTATAAGTGAATAACCATGAATGTACATTGTAATATGATGATGTGAATGAGGCATATATGATTATTGATGCATGAACATATAGAGGAAAAGGTAGATGAATTTCATGATTTTACCTAATATACGAATGCATGGAAATGTTACAATGTGCATATGTTATATCATGAAGTCATAAGTTAAACATGAACCCTTATATGAAGCATGTAAATATGAATGAATATTATAAACATGAATGACCTTTGAAAAGAAAGGGGTACGATATTATCAATTGAATATAATTTGTGTGAGCAATTAATTATGAGTAATGTTGATATTAGATACAATAAGAGTTTTGAAACCAGTTAAGCCCAATACTCTAACATAAAACTAGAGAGAGGATAGATGACATACCATTGAGGGATAATATGGTACTATAGGTTAAATATGACAAAGGAACATAATATGTAATCAAGACAGGATGACTGAAGCTCAATTGACTGCCTTTGATCCAATGACACATGTAATATTTGGTTATGTCATAAGGACGACATGGCTTAAGCTCGAATGTGAGTGCCCTCGATACTAATATGCATACAATCATGAGTATACTCTCAATTAGGGTTGCTGTAGCTCGGTCAAGAAGTCTTGATTGATAAACTTAGTAGAGCACATATAGTTAGTGGGCATGGTGATTAAAACTCTGTCGAACACTCCTAATCCAAAACCTATATTCAGATGGTCTAGTTTAGAGTAACTTGAGAGAAATAAAAATAATGTGATAAATTCATTTATAGATGTTAATTAGACAAGTAAATGATATGATTGATGTTAATCATTTGTTGAATATGATTATGCTTTTGGTATGTTAAATGTCAATCATAGTATAATATTGTGCATGCTCACATGTTAAGCAAGTTGTGTCATAATTGAATATATCTATGCATGATTGTGATTTAAGAACCTATTGTTGCCCAAACAATGAACTAAAAAGGGGGTTGAATTGGTTAGCAACTAAAAAATTGCTTAACTTAAAAGTGCAAAATAAATTAAATAGAGTAAGGAAGGAGAGATATCACACATAAGATTTATAGAGGTTCGGGTATTAACAAACCCTATTCCTCTCTCCAATCTCAATTGGGTGTTTTACTAACACATTAAGTGCTACAATGAAGTTTCTCAAGCTCACTCCCAACTATGGTGTTTCTCTCAATGACTAGCACCTAACCCATAAATTTCCTTGTATTTTTCAATGGCTCACACAAAAACCAATTCCTTGTATTTTATGGCTCACACAATAAACCCTTACAAATGTTTCACTCTTAACCCAAAATACCCAAACTCACTTTTGAGTAACGAGTTACAATGAAAACACTCAACAACCTACTATGCTTTGAAATAATGAGCAATTAGGTTTTCATAATGAATAAAGGTTTGCTTTGAAAAATAATTAAGGCATAAGGCTACAACAAGATTAATGATTCAAAGTAATTGTTGTTCTTCTTATTGGGATTCATAAATGACTTGCATTTTATACTCCCTTTATGAATTGTAGCCGTTTGGGTGCATTTAATGCGAAAACAGTTGTTGAACCAACTCTTAATTTTGTGCCTGACATGTTTCTCTGTCCTCAATCATGGGGAAAATATATGTGTCACGGTCGTGAATGTTCTTCCAAGTCGTGCTCCAAGTGGTGATTCTGGCTGTGAAGCTTTCTGAAAAAATTTGGCATGTTTGGTCACGACCATGACTGTCTTTCACGAGCATGATTGCTTTGATCATTCATGGTTGGTTTGATACTTCATGGCCGTGAACTTTAAATGTTGGAGAGTTGACGTTAAGCTACATTCACGAGCGCGGCATTAGTAGTCACGGGCGCGATGTTGCTATTTCTTTGATTTCTCTTTATCTTCAAAAGATGTCTTTCAATCTTGCTTCAGGTTCTAATCAAAGTATATCCTGTTTAACACACTTAGAACACAAACATTGTTAAATACATTATTGCTATTTTGTTTGTTATCATCAAAATGATGGAAGTACCTCGGTGTCTATGTCTTGTCATAGGCTTGTTTCTTTTGCTGGATAGATTGGAGGCCAGCTTTGAAGGCGTCAGAGTCATGGTCTTCCCAATCAATTTCACCAGCTGGAGTGGTGAAATGGTAGTAGACATTATCTTCATAAATAATACGAACCGCTGCTCCCATCTTAATAAAGGACTCGACATCGAGTCGATCTCGTGGATGAGCTGGAATGAGAGTATAATTATGTTCATCATGATTAAAATATCCTAGTTCTATGGCAAGGTGAGTCACATACCTGCCAATCAAAATATCTCCCGATGGCTTTGTTGTAATGGAAAGGAGATGATTTGCGAAGCATCGTGACAATGCTACAAATATTCCTCTTCATGCCATCTCCAATAGAAAGAGCTTCGATTTATTGATTGCCCCATTGCTGTCTCCTTGTGCAAATATACTATAGGTTCAAAACCTATGTATGTACTTATGTACTAGAGATTGAAGGTGGGTGTTTTTTTTTTTTTTTCACATCTCAGTTGCATTTGGAGCCAAATGTGTCTAAGTTGGAGGAGCATAAAATTCGACTTCACTCTAGTTGAGGATGCCATAGGAAGAGAGCTTGAAGATAGTGGCAAATTTCACTCCAGCGAGAGTGTTAGGATACCTGCAGAGTTTGAATTTGACTATTTCGGTGGGTGAGACCTGCGACGTGCTAAGGAACTCGAGAGTTGGTTCCCTTAGCATTGGACGATGTATGTCCACGAACTCTCTGAGGCGACATACTTGTAATTGTTCAATCATTCTTGTCTCAAGACCAAGGGTTTTGACACAACTCCACTCAAAGGATTGTGATGAAAGTGAGGTCATTTCTTGAGAATGGTATATCGCAGATGACAATGATCCGGAATGATGTTGAGTAGATAATCCGTGTGGCATCTTGGAGCAAGTGATTTCCTCTTAATTCCTTTCGAAGAACCAGATTCCATTTTGATTAGCTTTGAATAATGGAAGGAGAAGTAATTTTCTGAATAGGATTGAAGAACCCTTGAGACAATTTGTGATTCTTTGAAGAAGGATAGGTTTGGAAGGGTTTTATAAATGCAAATGTAGGTGAGGAGACCGAAATTTGTGATAGATATTGAATGAGTGTGTTAAATGAGAGAATTTATAGAGATAGAAATGAGAAAAGACAAAAAATTTTGTTTTATAGTCAATTGATTCACGACCGTGAATACCTAGTCACGGGCGTGAATAATCGAGGTCATGGTTTGTTGAAGGGGCTCTCTAGCCATGAAGAAGAAGATGAATCGAGTCACGGTTGTAACATTAAACAGTCACGGGCATGAATTAGGCTTTTTCAAGGGAGTGATAAATATGGTCACGGGCGTGAAACTTAGTTTTCACAACTTCTATCTGTGAATCAAAGCGTGAAACAAAACGCGAACAATTCTTTAATTATTTGTTGTCTTTGGTCATGGTTGTGAAGATATATCACAGATGTGAATCAGGCTTTTCACAGGTGTGACAAATAAAATATCAGGCGTGAAACTCATTCTTCACGACTTCTACCCGTGAAACACGTCATGACGCAAAGCGTGAAAGCTATTGGAACTTTTTGCTATTAAGTTCACGGTCGTGAATATATGTCACGGGTGTGAACCACCTCAAATCTTAAAAAATAAAATTAAGTCTAAACCAAGACTAAAAGATTTCTAAAAAAGATTCTATGCCTTAAGACATATATTTTGATCATGTTAACCACTTCGTACCATAAAATTATTTAAGAAAAATGCATCATATGAAGGAATTAACATTCAAGGTTCACACAACATACAATTTTCAAAATAATTAAGACAAAGTTGATCCATCAAGCATACTAAGCTCTCTTTTTAAGAAAGAAAAACTTTCTTCATCAAGAGGTTTGGTAAATATGTCTGCCGATTGATTGTTTGTATTGGTAAATTCTAACACGACATCTCCACATTGAACATGATCCCTAAGAAAACAATGTCTAATGTCAATATGCTTACTTTTAGAGTGTTGAATGAGATTCTTAGATAGGTTGATAGCACTAGTATTATCACATTTGATGGGTATATGGTCCAAACTATGACCATAATCCTTAAGTTATCTCATCCATAGGATTTGAGTGCAATAACACTATGCTGCCATATATTCTGCTTCAGCAGTAGATAAGACAACCGAAACTTGTTTCTTGCTAAACCAAGAAACTAGACATTCACCAATAAAGTGACAAGTGTCTGAACTACTCTTTCTATCTAAAAGATTACCAGCATAATCTGCATCTAAATATCCTATGATATGGAAAGATGAATTCCTAGGATACCATAAGCCTAGATGTAATGTGCCATTTAAGTATTTAAAAATCCTTTTTACAACATTCAAATGTGATTCTTTAGGACAAGATTGAAATTTAGTACATAAGCATGCATTATACATTATATCAGGCCTAGAGGAAGTAAGGTATAAAAGTGGTCCGATCATACCTCTATAGAGATTTTCACTTATGTTCTTTCCCTTATCATATTTGTCCAATTTTGTTGATGTGCTCATAGGAGTCTTAGCATTTTTGCATCATTCCATTCTAAATTTCTTGATTAACTCTTTGGTGTACTTGGATTGGTTGATGAATATGCCCTCATTGCTTTGCTTGATTTGTAGGCCAAGGAAGTACTTAAGTTCGCCCATCATGCTCATTTCAAATTCCCTAGTCATACATTTAACAAATTTTTGGCAAAGTAATTCATTAGTAGACCCAAATATGATATCATCAACATAAATTTGAACAATTAAAATGTCATGCTTCTACTTTTTAATAAATAAGGTTGTATCAACATGTCCTTTTGATAAGTTATTTTCTAAAAGAAAAGAACTTAGTCTTTCATACCAAGCTCTTGGAGCTTGTTTTAAACCATACAAAACTTTTGAAAGTTTAAAGACATGATTAGGAAAATTATTGCTTTCAAAATCCGATGGTTGTTCTACATAAACTTTCTCTTTTATAAAACCATTTAAGAAAGCATTTTTGACATCCATTTGAAAAATTTTAAAATTTATATGGCATGAAAATGCTAAAAGTATTCTTATGACTTATAATTTAGCTATTGGAGCATAGGTTTCATCATAATCTATACCTTCTTTTTGATTATAACCCTTTGCAACCAACCTAGCTTTATTCCTAGTTATTTAACCTTGTTCATCTAACTTATTTCTAAATGCCCATTTACTACCAATGATTTAATAGTCTTTGGGTTTAGGAACCTTACTTCTAAAAATATGGATGAACCTTACTTCTAAAAATATGGATGAACCTTACTTCTCTCGAATTGGTTGAGTTCCTCTTGCATAGCAATCACCCAACTTTCATTATTAAAAGCCTCATCCATATTTTTAGGCTCAATTTGAGAGATAAAAGCAAGGTTAGAATTTAAAAGTTTAAGATGAGATCTAGTGCTTACACCCTTAGTAGGATCACCAATGATTTGTTCGTTGGGGCGATTCTTTGTCATTTTCCATTCCTTTGGAAACTCTTGGTTGTCTTGCTTTTGAGCTTGAGGTAGAGATACATCTTGTTGTATTTTCTCTTGATCATCATCATCTTTCTCATGATCAAGATCAAACTTCTCAATTGTACCTATAATGTCATTAAGAACACTACCTTTCGCAAGATCAAACTTACTAGATTCATGAAAAACAACATGCATATACTCTTCAACAACTAAAGATCTTTTATTAAAGACTCTATAAGCTTTGCTAGTTATAGAGTATCCCAAGAAGATACCCTCATCAAATTTAGAAGCAAAATTTCCAAGGTTGTCCATAGTGTTTAATATAAAACACTTGCATCCAAATACTTTAAAGTATGATATCAGAGGTTTTCTTCCATTCCATAGCTCAAAAGAAGTTTTGTTTAAAAGTGGTTTTTTGAAAACTCAATTTGAAATATAACATGCAGTATTTGTGGCTTCGGCCCAAAAGTGGTTTGGTAAGCCATACTCATTGAGCATTATTCGAGTAATTTCAATTAAAGTTTGATTTTTCCTTTCTACTATCCCATTTTGTTGAGGTGTCCTAGGAATTGAAAAATTGTGTGATATACCATATTCTAAACAAAAGTTTTCAAAATTTTTATTTTCAAATTCTTTGCCATGATTGCTTTTTATATTAGAAATCAAATAGTCTTATTTTATTTTATTTTATTTTGAACTCTTTTAGCAAAATTTTTGAAAGATTCAAAGACATCACTTTTTAAGCTAAGAAAATTACCCATGTGAACCTAGACTAATCATTGACAATGACAAAATCATAGTGTTTACCTCCTAAACTAGCAACTCTAGTAGGTCCAAAAAGATCTAAATGCAAAAGTTGTAAAGGCTTAAAGGTACTTGCTACATTTTTTGATTTGAAGGATGACTTGTGTTGTTTTCCTCTTTGACAAGGTTCACATGTCTTATCCTTTTCAAATTTGACTTTTGAAAGTCCACTAACTAGCTCTCCTTTGCTAAGGCTTTGAATTAATTCCATGCTTGCATGACTAAACCTTCTATGCAATAGCCATGATTCCTCACTAATAGTCATAAGACACTTAAAGAAAATGTTAAAAATTTTATGTAAGTCTATTATATAAGTATTGACATCTCTATCTCCCTTGAATATCTCTTGGCCTCTTAAAGAGGTTACAAGACATTCATTTGAGGTAAAGATAACTCGGTTTCCTTTATCAAATAATTGACTTACACTTAACAAATTATGTTTCAAACCATCAACAAGCAAAATATCTTCAATAAAAGTAGTATTATTAATAGCAACAGAGCCAATGCCAATTACCTTACCCTTAGCATTGTTTCCAGAGATTACCTTACCACCATCAATTCTTTTGATGTGATTGAAGAGTTCGTTGCTTTCGGTCATGTGCCTTGAGCATCCACTGTCCACAAGCCAAACATTTTCCTTTGTAGTGGACTTGAGGCATACCTATAAAATCATGATTCAATTTTGATTTTTAGATACCCAAACGAACTTGGGTCCTTGGGGGTTAGCATTTGAAGGTTCCTAATGAGCTTTCCTTATCCAACAATGTTTGTTAATATGCCCATATTTCATGCAATAATAGCATTGTTTAGCTCTAAATATATTTTTCGATTTTGACATGCTTTTTGGTCTCAACATCCTTTTAGAAGGTGGCTGTGTGCAATGAAATACACATGCATGATGAATAGGTATTTTCCGAGGTGCATGCCTTTTATACATGAAAGCATGATTGACCTTTTGAGATTTTCCTCTTAAGCCATGTGACCTTTGACCATTCTTTTTATGAATAGTGAGTTTTGTGTGTGTTATGTTCTTAGCCCTTGGGGCTATTACCTCAATTGTAAAGGTTTGTGGTACATTAGACTTAACAAATGTAGTCTTGTGATATGAAGATGATGTTTCATTAAATCCTATCCCATGTCTTGTTAAAGATGGTATTTGAGAAACTATGAGAGTATCCAAACTCTTTTTGCCTTTATGAAACCTTGAAATAGAGTTTCTAAGTTTCTTAACTTCATTTTTCAAAATATTATTTTCTTTAAGCAAAGTTTTAGTTGAAGGTCTAGAGGAATACTTATCTAATGTTTTTTGAAGAGTTTCATTAGAAGTTTTAATATCAAAATTCTCTTTTTGTAAAGCTTCCATTTTATTTTTCAAATTTAAAATATTATTTTTATAAGTGTTAAATGTACTTATATATTTTTCTAACTCTAGGTTCAATACTTCTATCAAACTATGCTCTTCATCATCTTCATTACCACTATTATTATCACTACTATCATTATTAAAAGAGTATGAGTAAGAAAGATCTACCTCATCCGTGAAGTGATCCTCTAAAGCCATGAAGCATAGGTTGACCTCTTCTCCATATTATCATCCTTTTCACTTGAAGAGGTTTTGTCATCCCATGTGGCTTTGTGACCTTTCTCCTTATTATCTTTTTGAGATATTTTCTTGTGTTTCTTGAGCTTTGGACATTCTGATTTGATGTGTCCTTTCTTCCCACATTCATAACACTTTACTTCCTCATTATTTCTTTAAGAGTCATTTGAGGAGTGTTTGAGAATTGCCAAGTCTCTTTTCAATTATTCTTTTTAATCTTCTTGAGAGCATGACAATGTCCTCATTTGCATCATCACTCTTTTCTTCATCATCTTCAATTACCTCTTGAGATTTTGAGGTAGAGGCTTTGAGTGCTAGAGGCTTTCTCTTTTCTGGTTTGACTTTAAGTTATCTATCTCTTTTGATTGCCATTTTGTGCGTTAGAAGTTTTTCAATAAGTACATTGGTAGGAATGACGCTCATGTCTTCATTGGTCTCTTTTATACCCCTAACTCTTGAACCATAGTCTTTGAGAGGAAGGCTTCTCAGAATCTTGTTGTTCACATCTTCCAAGCTCAAATGCTTTTCAAATTTTCTCATGCCATTGATGATAGCTAGAAGACGGTTAGTCATATCGGTGATAGATTCATTGGATTTCATCTTGAATAGTTCATATTCCGAAGTGAGAAGTTGGATCTTCTTGGATGTAACTTGTTTTGTTCCTTCATGATAATTCTCCAATGTTTTCCACATGCTATATGTGGTAGGGCAATGTTGAATCCTGCCACATTCTTCAATGGATAGAGATCTTGCGAGGATTATCATTGCTTTTTTATTTTTCAAATTAACTTTTTGTTGAGTCTCTGTTTAATCATCTCTTGAAAGAATTTTTTATTCACCATCCACTCCTCTCTTAGTTGGTGTTGTCTATTATTTCCGAACATTATCTCAAACTTCAATTCCCTAACTATCGAGATATGTCTATATCTGGAATTTCCAATGAGCATAGTTTGCTCCATTAAAGTAAGGCTCGAGACTTTAAAATCCTTCACTGGCCATTTCTTGATCTTTGCTAGCACTTTTTAGGCTGTATTGCTAAACAAGCTCTGATACTAATTGTTGCTCAGACAATGAACCAAGAAGGGGGTTGAATTAATTAACAACTAAAAAATTGCTTAACTTAAAAGTGCAGAATAAATTAAATAGAGTAAGGAAGGAGAGATATCACACACAAGATTTATAGAGGTTCGAGTATTAACAAACCCTATTCCTCTCCCCAATCTCAATTGGGTGTTTCCCTAACACACTAAGTGTTACAATGGAGTTTCTCAAGCTCACTCCCAACTATGGTGTTTCTCTCAATGGCTAACACCTAATCCAGAAATTTCCTTGTGTTTTTCAATGACTCACACAAAAACCAATTCCTTGTATTTTATGGCTCACACAATAAACCCTTACAAGTGTTTCACTCTTAACCCAAAATACCCAAACTCACTTTTGAGTAATTGGTTACAATGAAAACACTCAACAACCTACTATGCTATGAAATAATGAGCAATTAGGTTTTCACAATGAATAAATATTTATTTTGAAAAATAATTAATGCACAAGGCTATAACAAGATTAATGATTCAAACTAATTGTTGTTCTTCTTATTGGGATTCTTAATGACTTGCATTTATACTCTCTTTGTGAATTGTAACTGTTTGGGTGCATTTAATGCAAAAACAATCGTTGAACCAACTCTTAATTTTATGTCTGACATGTTTCTCTATCCTCATTCACGGGCGTAAATATATGTGTCACGGTCGTGAAAGTTCTTCCAAGTCGTGCTCCAAGTGGTGACTTTGGCCGTGAAGCTCTTTGAAAGAATTTGGTATGTTTGGTCATGAGCGTAACTTCTTTGATCATTCACGGTTGGTTTGATCTTTCATGGCTGTGAACTTTGAATGTTGGAAAGTTGGCGTTAAGTTATATTCACGGGCGTGACATTAGTAGTCATGAGTGTGATGTTGCTATTTCTTTGATTTCTCTTTATCTTCAAAAGATGTCTTTGAATCTTGCTTCAGGTTCTAATTAAAATATATCCTGTTTAACACACTTAGAACATAAACAATGTTAAATAAATTATTGCTATTTTATTTGTTATCATCAAAATAATGAAAATACCCCTCATGGTTCAACACCTATGTATATGGATATTGCATATTATGTTATTGGATGGATGTATAAATATTTATGTGGTGCAATAGAATGAGAATTCATATGTCTAGGCAAATACCTAGAAGAATTGTGGTCTAAACTTGACATATAAAGTAGTTTGTACATAAAAAAATCATAGTATAACATAGTTGATATGTTATGTATACATATATATGCACATATATACCACTAAGCAGAAATTGTTTAGTATGTGAGTATTTTTCACATGCAGGTTTGGAGTCGATTAAAAAGTTATTGTTAGAGACAAAAGTCCAATTTGAAGAGTCACATGACAAACATTATTGGGTGGGTGATACACCAAGATGTCTTTTGATTTAAAGACATGTTAACCTTTTAAACATGTAATCATTATGAGTATGTATTTGTAAGTATTGAGGCTACTTGAATGTATTTAAATGTGATGATGTCTTTTATAAATGTATTCTCTTTTTTATATTTCTCACAAGGTTTTTAAAATAGTCATAATGATTATAATGCTACCAAAGTGATTTATATAGAAATTTTATTTTAACCTGATTTTAAATTGTGATTTTTGTAATATTCGCTTATATAGTTGAATTTATTCTAATTATATATGAAAGAGTGTTACAAGTCATATATGTAATATAAAGTTGAGTCAAGAAATGCTAACGTGACATTCTTTATTAAGAGAAATTGTCATTTTTTGTTTATTTTTTTAGCATAATCTTGGAATTTTTTTGGACCTTTTATAAATTTTAAATTAAATGATCAATTAAATTATCCTAATACATGATTTTTAGATTTTTTTTAGTAATTAAATTAATTGTTGAGTTCGAATAAAAGATTGTAAATTATTATCTTCAAAGTAAATGTCATATATCAATAAAAAGTTTAATGCGAAGAAAATTATTAGTTCTTACTTTTTAAATATTAATTCAACCAATAATATTATTTTGTTAGCGAATATTATTAAATTGGAAATAATATCTCTAGATAAAGAATATTTAAAAAAAAGGATCACCTTTTGAAAGTAAATAAATAAATAAATAAAAGATAACCCAACAAGAGACGGAATGGGGGTACCTTGAGTAGAAAGGCATACTTCTCAGCTTGCTCAATCTCAGGCAAATGGCGGGTTCATCTATTCCAATCAAAACAAATTTTTTATTGGTAATTTAACAGTTTTTTGAAAAGAATTTTTTTTTTTCTGTCTTTTTGTATTATATTAGTAGTTCAGTTTTAATAAGTTCCTGCTATAAGAGTGATATATTATCCCAGTGTGTACTTTCTCAAGCATGGCGAATTCAAAAGGTCATTTCAATGGAGATAAAATATGTTTTTCATTGTCACATCAGCAAAATTTTAATTATATTTTTTAATATATTTTATTACTGTAATTGACATTAATTTCAATTTGTGAGATCTAATTAATATTTTATTTTATTATATTCATTATTAACAATTAAAATATTAATAGTTATATGATAATACATGAGAAATAACATATAACTGTTAACAATTATATAATGAACATATTAAAAGCAATTATATGATTATCTATAAAATATGACATATATCTACTAGCAATTATATAAAAAAACGTAATAAAAATTGTACAATTGCTAATAATTATATAAAAGACTATAAAAATAATATATAATTATCATGAATTATATGAGTAATATAGTAAAAATTATATTATTATTAGTAATTATATGAAATATAATATATAGCTGTTAGCAATTAATTATACGAAAGAAAATAACAAAAATTATATAATTGCCAACAATTATATAAAAATATAGAAATAATAAATAATTATCAGCAATTATATGAGAAATATAGTAAAAACTATACAATTATTTATATGTATAAACTTAATTTTATATGTTGTATTAATATATAAACATAATTAATTAATTATATTAATTATTAATTGCACATTAATTAATTAATCAAAGAAAATATTTGATACATTAAATATGTGGGAATAAAGATACATTTAAACATGGAAAAAAATATATAATATATAGTTTTTTATAAATTTTAATTGGCCAATGGAAGTAATTACCTCCACTGCCTCCCATGTGATCCGCACCCATGCTCTCAAGGTTCCTTTTCTGAATTAAATCCCATCATTTCTATTTACTTCAATCCTAATTGAGCCAAAATAAAGAGCTATTTAGACCAAACTTATAGTATGAAAGACTAATAGGATTCGAGTTTTTTTTTTTTTTTTTTTTTTTTTTTTTTTTTTTTATTATCTTAAACCCCAACATATCAGTTAATTTGTACTTTGATCTATAAAAGTTTATGTTTTATTACAAAAATAAATATTATATCTCAAATACATTAATCTAAATAATATGCATATATTCATTTTGTAACTTAAAGGACAGAATGAGTTAAAATAAACTTTGAGGCCGTTACACTTATTATCTTTTTTTTTTTTTTAAAAATTGCAATTATTTAAATAATACTTATAAGGATGATAATTATTCATAAATTAAATAAATTTATTTTTTTGACACAAAATAAATTTATTTTTAATGTTATAATTATGCTATATATTTATATTTTAATTTACATTATTTGATCCTGAGGATGCATCAACTTAATTCCCTAAGGAACTCCTCCAAAATCATTGTTACTGAGGTCTAAGTATCTCAAATGTTTCAACTAAAGCATAGATGAACTCACCTTTCCTTCCAATGCAGACTTCTTCCAGTATTCATAATATTCATAAGAATCTGAATAATATTGATCAAGGCCAAAATATTCTTGAAAAGAAAGAGTCCTGAGATGGAGCTCAAGGACATGACCAGTTAATTTGTGGCAAACAACTCTTGTCCAATTGCAGCAGTCTCCATCGATAACCCAGTCTGCTAACCGGTGAGATGGAACAGTAAGATGAAGCTTAAACTCCAAAAGAGAATCTCCCTCACTTCTATATTACCCTGCAAAGCAAGAGGTTGTCATGATGATGAGGGACAAATGGAAAAGAATGGTGCTACTCATTGATACTTACATCACAATATTAGAGAATAGAGAATTATTTATTAATGTGCATACATCAAGAACCACACTCTATTTATAATATTTGGTAGTTCCAGTGGCCTTTACTCTTAAATTATTTTATTTTATTCCCTAATAATAATAAAATAAAACAAATGAAAAATAAAACCTTTGTCAATGAATAATTAGGTCCGAAAATCAATTAATGTAGCATTTAGCTTCGCTTTCAGAATATTGATTTTTATTATTTCAAATAATAAAAAATATTTTTATTTTTTAAAGAACATGAGGAATTTAATTCCCAATAATTTGTATTTTGTTTTTGTATTTAGTTTTTAATATACAAATTTTAATATTAAATTATTAATGTAAATTTAAAAATTCTACCACTAATAAGAATTAATTTGTGTAACTTTAATTAATAAATGAATGTATTATTGATTTTTTTAATTAATAATCAAAATTAAAAAAAATAAATATAAAATTAGTAAATTTAATAAAAATTGTTTACCGACAAAAAAAATCCGTTTTTGAAATGCCCATCAGCAAAATTTTCCAATTTATTTATGTAATTTAATATTAATTGAAAGGAAATCATGTCTCAAATAATAAATTTTGTCAGTAGCAAACCCATTGATAGCACCAAAAATATCGATAGATTACAAATTCAGTAAGAAATTAACCATGCCACTTTAAATGTAATAGGAAAATTTGGCGGTTTATTGGTAAATATAAATTCTGAAGGTGAACCACAATTTCGTGGATGTTGGGTATCGATGAATTGTAATAATACTATCCAACCCTATATTGCAATCAATTCAGTAATTAAGAGAAAGGAAAAGTCACAAAGCACCAAAGAACCAAAGCCCATATATACATTTGATAGAAATTGTAAATCAAAAACTAAATTTTATTATAAAGCATAAAATAAAACTAAATATTAGAGGTGTAAATTAGTAAAGTTATTTGTGTTCGACTTGTAAAATATTCAAATTCGATTTAGAGTTAATCGAGTCGAGTTTGACTTTGAATAGTTTGTTGAGCTCGAGCTCAAGAATTATAAGAATATTTGACTCATAAAGCTCGCAAATTTAATTGAATATTTATTTTTTTATTGAATTACTTTTGTTTAAATATATTTGAGTTTAATCGAGTCGAACTAAATATATTATTTATTATATATTTTAGTTGATTCGAGATTTATTGAGTTAAATTCGAGTAGTTTTAATATTTTTCGAGTTGAGTTTCAAACAGTTAAAAATAAGCTCGATCGAATTTGAGTTTCAAAATTTTTAATCGAGTCGAGCTCGAGTCTGATACTATATCAATTCGACTCGATTTGATTACATCCCTATTAAAAAATAATTCTAATTGAAAATAAATGTTGCTTATGTATAAAAATATATATAAAGTTATTATTATTATCCATGTTTCAAAATATGATATAACTATAATAGTTTCTTTTATTATTTCAGATATTTATTTATTTTCAGCTTTAATTGAGAATTTCTAATATAATTATAAAAGGTTTAAATTAATTTTATTTCTTAGCGAGGGAAGATTAAGATTGAAACGTGTCCGGTATTTTATAAAAAGTTAAGATGGATCAGTGAGATAAAAGAGAATATCTAACACTTCTACAGCAGCCTTCAAAGCAAGAGCGCTTGTCATGGCAAGGAAGACCAAAGGAAATGAATGGTAATACTGTTGGTGCTATTTAATTACTGATATTTTCATCGCAATATGCAGTTGAAGCAGTAATGTATAGGGAATAATTTGTTGATGTGCATATGTAGATCAACAACATTCTATTTATAATGTTTGCTACTCGGAAATTTTTTCGTTCTTTCCCTATTTATAATAATAAAATAAATCAAATTTTAATTTGAAAATTATTTGTTGTTCAATTGATTGAAAATTTCATGAGTCTACCCAGCAATTCAAGTTTCAAAGGTATGTATTTGATTAAAAAAAATTAAGAAGAATTCGAAGATTTTAATTCCCAGCAAATTTTATTTTGTGTTTGCATTAATTATTTTTATATTTAAGTTAATGTTTTATTAAAAGAAAAATTAGTTTCGATGTCTGTATCATAACTTTTGTTTTTGATGACTTTTCTTCTCCAACTAAATTAATTCTGATAATGGTTGGATGGATAGAATTATTAGTCCACAAAATTGGCAAAGACTTTGAAAATCGAATAATAAGACAACAGCCTAATGAATCTTAAGAACCATAATTTAATTATTTACTTCGTCAAACACACACCTATATATATATATATATATATATATATATATATATATATATGATTTTATATATTCTGAGTTTTTGTTTAAAGTCTTTGGAATGCTTTTAAGACTATTAAGCACTAATCGATGCCCAACGTCCACCAAAATTTGCATGAATGATGTTAGATTAATTTTATAAATTTTTCATTACAATTTACTTCAACTATATATATATATATATATATATATATATATATATATTAAACACTCTCCTAATTTTTGAAATTGATATTTAAATATAGAAGAATTAATCTTAAAGAACATTTGAACTGAAATGAAAAAAAAATATTAATTTACCTAATAGTTATATATTGAACAGGTCTATTCTCACAACTATAGCAGTTTTCCACAAAATTTTCTAGTGTTGCCATATTGACCAATAAATTACGTTATGTATTTTCCACATCCACCATTTGAATAATACGATATGATGGGAGAATTTATGGCATTTTGCATCATCAGGGATGGTCAGTTATTTGCAATCAGCAACATATAAACTCAATTAGCGTATTTATTTTTATATTCTCTAAAATTTCCTTTTTTCATGATTGTGATTTGAAAATTTTGAAATAATTCAAGAATTTACTACTATTTATTCCGCGATGATAATTAAAGCTTAAGTTATTTAAAAGTAATCGTGAGTCAACTATTATTAAGTCCAACTATCTGGCACTATTCAATTCTAATAGTCATTTTGACCAATAAATTATATCATGAATTCCTACCAATTTTTTTTCTTTTTTTTTTCCATTTGAATAATTAGATATGATGAGAGTATTTATGACGTTTTATATTCAGCAGGGATGATCAATTATTTGCAATCAGCAAATAACAATTAGCGATCAACAGTCAGATGAACTCAATTAGCTTTTTTCATGCATATTCTTTAACTTTTTCCTTTTTTCGTGATGTGCTTTGAAAAGTTTGAAATAATTGAAGAATTTATGACTATTTGATTCCATGGTGATAATCAACTATTATTTGTTGTTGTTTTGTCAAAGGAATGCGAAGGAAGTGGAGTAAAGTCTTTTGGGCAGCTTTCAAACATGAAAACTTTTTTTTTTCTTCCCTTTTATATATTTAAATTTGGAGTTAGACTAAGGAAATTGCTATGTAGCTTCGTTTCTGTTTGATATTAACAGTCATAATCAGACCACATTCATTTACTGAAATCCAACCAGCAAGTACACTTTGAGGAGGAGAATCTACAATATAATTTCCCAGAGCTAAATTTGTATATGAATAATGGGCATCATATAATTATAAATAATGAGCTATGATATATCATTAGCTTTATTTGCAAAAAAAATTAAATCTCATAATTTTGCTCTATAGTTTGATATAAATCGTAAAAGAATTAATTTTTTAAAACCAGTAAAAATTTAGCGTTGAATCTACATGGCCAAACAAATATATGATATTTTAAATTTTAAAATTATTGACAAATATTTCTTTTGTAATCTGTCAGATTCTTGCAGTGGAAAATATATATAAATGAACAACATTCTATTTATAATGTTTGCCTCTTCTTGTAACCTTCACTTCTAAAACCTTTGTTGTTTCCCTAACAATAATAAAATAATTAATACAAATCTCATTTTAACATTCTTGTGCATTTTTTCCATAAAAGTTGAAGTCATGAATTAAAAACGTATCACATTATCAATGAGGTTGATACAATCATAATGTTCGCATCACACCTATGAACTCAAAATATTATTAATATAAAAATAAAAAAAAAGGATATAAATAGTTCGACAATCCTGAAATAAGAACTACTGAAAAACAGAAATTTTCACAATTACTAAAATAGTCATAAAGTAAACCTAAATAAAATTCTGTTCCTATATTCCACCAATGATTGTCTTCTGAATTTGCACTAAATTTTGCAAACTTATCTGCAACCTTGTTTTCCGTCACGATAGATATGAGAGCATACCTCATATCCAAACAATCTGGCCATTATTTAATCGACGAGCATGAAGGAGTCAATTCAATGAATATTTTTTATGAAACATTCAAATTCATGAAGAAAAATTCATTTAAGAATTCAAAACATCAAATATTTTTTTATGAATTACAATTTGAATATTACATTCAATAGATTTATGGATTCAAGAGATTTATGGAAATATGCCTTAGCCACTATAGAACTCCCTTCTTTTTAGTCTTGATAAACTCAACTATGAAAGTAGAGTTACATTCTATCCAAAGATGAAGGCAGCTATATTCCCAACCTTTTTGAATTGCATAAATAACAACTTGCAACTCGGCTACAAATGCATGACCAATATCCAAATTAAGAGCAAAAGCGCTTATAACAAATACTTGTCTATTCCGAAATACCCCTCTTCTCCTGAAATACCTGGGGTTCTATAAGCCGAACCATCAGTATTAACTTTAATCCAATTGGAAAGGGTGGATGCCATATAGTACTATAGATTTTGGTCACCTTGGATGGCCTACATTACACTTGTAATTTATGTAAAATCTGCATCTCCTCCATCGCATTATACATGGTGCCATATTTAAAATAATCACATTCCTTCACTAAGTGCCATATTCTTAATGTATGAAAAATATTAACTGATTTTCCATAAAAAAAACCACAAGATTACGTGTGCTCCATACAAGCCACACTGCATTCACTATGGCTGAGACCCAAAAAGCTTTTAATTGGGTACTTAAACCTTAGATGCTTCATGAAGAAGATCCACTAAGCTGCCATTAATCTTTACCCATCGGCAAAAAAAGTTTGAAATTGCTTCCCAAACTACAGTGATAAACGACAAGTCACAAAGATATGATTCAAAGTCTCAACATTTGAGTTACATAAACAACATTTTGAGGCTATATTAATTCCTCTCCTTATCAATTTATCATGCATTGGTAAAGTCCCATTGCATGCTCTCCCAATCAAAATAAATCGTGACGAAGACGAGAATTTTTTCTAGTAGAAGTGATAAAAAAGATATACATTTTGGTCTTCAATGCCTGCCATATTAGCTACCACAGCTTTTACCGTATATTGACCATCCCTTGAATGTATCCATGCATAAACATCATCATCTTCACAAAGTAACTTTGCCTTCTTTTTTCATCTTTGATAGATGTTGGTACAAAATTAGGCAAAAACCAAGATCCATTGTTAATATAATTTGAAACATGCTCTGTCAAAGTGACTTGGGCATAAACTGGTATAATATTCATCTAATTGGTTAAAAAAGGTTGGATCCATTCCTCCGTCCAAAATAACAAATTTGAATGTTTATCAATGAACCATTTTATAGATTTTCTCATTTCAATGTTATTATTTTTTTTATTGAACTCCATATTGAAGATGAAAATGGAGCTAATTTGGAAATATCAGCAATATTAAGAAACCTTGTCTTTAAAATACTTAAAAAGCATAATTTATTAGTTAAAAGAGACCAAGTTAACTTATCAAGAAGTGCATGATTCAAATCCTCCAAACGTTTAATGCCCAGACCACCCATCTTCTTCGGTTTACAGCAAGTCTTCCATGGGACCGTGACTATTTTTTTATTTATTTCTATGTTTCCAATCCACAAGAAATTCCTCATACTCCTGTCCATGCTAGCCAATAGAGTTTTCGTTCATTTATAGACCATGAACGAATGAATGAAAGAGCTTGTCAACACTTATTGAATCAATCTCTAAATTGCAAAGAGAAGCCGAAAGCTTTTAAAACATCTAGAATGAAGTTCCAATCTAGAGTGTCAAAAGCCTTTTGCATATCAATTTTGAGTGCCATATTTCTACCGAAACACTTCTTATCGAGAATATTAATCCCCTGTGAAGCCATTGCAAAGCAATGTGAAGTATTTCTATTCTTTATAAAAACAAACTAGTTTGTTAAAATAATTCTAGAAGCAATTAAAGATAATCAATCTCCTAGAATTTTAGTGATTACCTTAGAGCAAAAATTACTCATAGTAATCGGTCTGTATTGCTCCACGTCAATAGCATCCTTCACTTTGGGCAAAAACACCATAACATTAGACTTGTAACTAGTGGGAATAATACCTCGGCGAAAGAAACTTTTCACCACATTACAAACATCCTCACCAGTAGTATCCCAAAATGCTCGATAAAAGCTACTTGTGTTACTATCGAGACCAAAGGCACTATAAGGATCCATTTGAAAAATCGCCACTTTAATCTCATTGCTGGAAGGACAAAGAATTAATTCGGCATTATCATCAACCATAACTAGAGATGGAATCATTTCAAATATTATAGCAATATTGGACTTCACCGAGTGATCTACTTTAAAAAGATTGCTAAAATACTGAATAACATGTTGTTCAATTAAGCTACTATCGTATGTAATAATGTCATTAATTCACATTGCATAAATTCTTTGCAATGGTTTTCTATGCGAATGGATGCGGTGAAAAAATGCAGTATTTCGATCCCCAACCATTAGCCATTTCACTCTACTTTTCTCTTGTTATAGAATCTCCTGCTGAAGTAGATGTAACACCATTCGAATAATTAAGAATAAACTCAATTATACTAAAAGAAGCTATGATACACATGATTTAAAACACTATAATTTAAAACTTTGATATACCATGACCATAATTACTTAATAAAATCATAAAACATTATTTAAAGATTTAAATATAAATAAAGATTTAATACAATAAACAAACAGACAAATCACTAGTCCAACAGTTTTATAAAGTGAATAGTTATAAAATTATATGTCTCTAAAAATAAAAATATGTACATCTATAACTACCTAAATCCAACAAAAACAATAAAATACAATAGTTGTATCACCCACCCTAAGTACGTATTCTTGACTCTGCTCTTGGATGTTCTCCTTTGTCAATCAAGGCCTAAGCTCTGAACCTATGCAGGGGAACACTCATACACGAAGTAAACTAATGCTTAGTGGTACATAACAACATGCAAAATACAACATGCATATATAAAATGCATGATACACTTAATGTAGTACCAATATGACTTACCTCGCTGTCCACACATACAACATGCCATGTATTTATGATGTGATGCCTCAATGTTCTCAACACAATACTCAGTTATGTACAACATAACAATATAAACAACCATAAAGCATACAAGTTATTAATTACCTTTTTCCTTGCCCACTTTACATTTAACTAGACTAAATTGGATGCTAAGAATCTACGACTCTCACCTAAGTCCTCAAAATATTTGTCTGAGCTTCCCATAACACATGTCTGAGGAAAAAGAGTGTGCACATATCAAGCACCAAGGGAAGCACACCTAGCTTAACCTCGGCCTCAAAAAATCTCGAACATGACCAATCTAGGTCACCTGGTACCAATCTCCCCTCAATAGTATGCCATTTCTCCTAGCTTTAGTCCTAGTCAAAGTATTGAGCTTAATTGTTTATCACACCACATACCACTTTCATAACGTGCATCATGTATGATTCTCATAATCATAACCATAACATGCATTATCATAACATGCATTATCATAACATGTTATAACCATAAAATAGAAGTACTCTACCTCAAACTGAATCAAACTCAATTCACATGCAAACATGTAACTTTTCAATATTTATTAGCTTCATGCCTGTGAATACACTTTTATGATTATGAAGAACCTTCTCACAGGTAGTTTACTCGTGAATCAGCAACATGTTCACGACCATGATCCAGCCTTCACAGATGTAGACCAAACAGTGAACCTAATCATGAAGTTATCCATGAATGGGTCTGCTTTAGCAACAAAACTTATATTCATGACATTAACACCCGTGAACTACCAGTTCATAGCCATAAATCTGTAAATTTTCCAAACAAATAGAGCATGAACAAAACATCCAACTTTCACATGCAATATCACTATGATTGACCAATGTTAATCCCCCTATCAACAATCCAACATGGTATATCAACTACTAGCATATAAAAAACCAAACAACAACATTTTAAAAAACATCTAACATGTGATTTCCAACACAAAATTACCATTAACACAACAATAACATATTTAACCCCCAATATGTTATTAACCCAAAATCATATCATATAACCAACCTTATATCATTTACGACATGCATCAATAACAAATAACACATAAACATGCAACTTGAGTCTTTGAATGGGGTTATGTATAAACTTTTCACCTAAGATGGAGCCTAACCAAAGCTTTAGCTCTTTAAACTTGTCCTCTCCCTTAAGATGGACTTTCAGTACCTCTACCAGTCCCTAGCAACAAGAAAATGTCTCATTAGCCTCTAGAATGTGAATTGAGCTCATAACACTATAAAATAAACTTTTCCCTTACAACTCACAAACCTATCTCTCTCACTCTTCTCTCTAACTTTCCTTAGGTAGAACTTGTTCTTTGAATCTCCAAAAATAGAGAAGAAGTTGTTCTGAAGGTAGAAGAAGACTAAATGGCATGTTAGGTTAGATTTTAGAGCATGGTGAGGTGAATTTAAAAGGAATGGCAGAGAGAAAAAATTGCGGCTGTGTCACTTACCCTGACTGCCTATGATTCATGATTGTAACTCATCCTTTACGAACGTGATTCAACCATTCAAGATCGTAATTAACCTCCACTGTTTGTTTACTGAAGATCCAACTTTCACGACCGTGAACAAAATTAGCAACTTTAAAACCTTTTAATACTTTTCTTAACTCCTAACTTTTACCAACCATTGACACAACTTATAGACCCTATATACGGGCATTACAGTAGATGTAAATTCAATTTTGCATGAGCATCCACTTTTTTCCTATAGCTATCATCTGTGAGCCCATGAATAGAATTATGGCTTTGAATATCACAAAAAGCAATTTCTACTTATGAAATATTTTCCTGCACATAGCTAAAGACATGTTTATTCTAGTTTTAGAGAACCAATCGAAGATGTCTAATTTAATTGAGAGAGATTGTATAGGCAGAAGCCCAAATTATTAGCTTACCAATTCAAGCTCATAGGTTTATGAATGCAGTCATTTATCAACCACTTTGCTTGAAATTTGAACTTGAAGGCTTGAGAATATGTCTGATCCATATAATTAATTAAAAGGGGAGTATGTTCAGAAAAGTGTGTTGTTAGCTTGGTGCAGCTAATGGCTTTCCATGAATTCAAAAAAGTAGTTGTAACCATAGCTCTATCTTGAACATTAATTTTTACTCTATCATTACCAAATTTTCCATTAATCCATGTATATGGTAATCATTTTGATGTAATATTCCATAAGTCACAACTCTCCATGAAATTACAAAACTCATGGCAAGGCTAAGAAGCCGAAGCTCGACCAGTTTTTTCATGAGATCCCAAAACTGAATTAAAGTCTCCTAGAGCTATCCAAGAATGTGGAATAATACCAATCATACCTTTAAGATTTTCCCATAGATCACTTCTTTTATTTCCCCATACACTGCCATATACAAAATTAATACAATCTTTATTATTAGCGAAATCAAAAACCAAGCTAACATGCTACTCATGTACCTGACTCCAGTAAGGTGCAATCACGTTTGAATGAGCTAACACCTAAATATGAGGTAGAACATGGAAATTTTGAGAGATTAACTTGAGGCTTAATAGGTGCTAATTAATTGATCAATTAACTAATATAATTAGCCTCACTTTCAGAATATTAAATTTTCATTTAAAAAAATAAGAAAATTAATAAAAATAAGAACATTAATTTTCTTTTCTTAAACAATAAAAATTCAAGCAGCAAGAACTTTGAGAAATTTAATTCTTAGTAATATTTATTTTTGTATTTAGTTTTACGATTTCTAAAAAAAAATTTAATTTTTGTTTTCTTTGTGGCAGTCTCCATCATAGCTTAGTTTCTTGACAACTTTTCTTTTGTCTTATAAAATTAATTGTTCAATAGATGGAGCCATAGGAAATAAAATTTATAACTCAATTACCTAAAACAAAAATGACATACTACATCACTCCTTGCAATTGTAAAAGCATATTAATATTAATTTATGATTTTTTGAGAAACTTTCTACATGGTGACTTAAATCATTTTTCCAGCCAAACAAAAAATGAATAAATACAACACTATACGACTCATGTTGGCAAATCTAGCATGAGTTATCAGATTCTATTCCCCACTTCCTTGTTAAGGTCACACAAAATTCTTTCCTCTGTGCTTCTCTCAACAACTTCCTTCCTTATTGCCTGAAGCGTTTCTTTAAGTTTCTTGCTTTGTTCAAAATTTGCCTTCCGCTTCATAGCTTTTTAAGAAAAGAAATCCAAATTTTATTCAAAAGTTACGCATACATAAACATAAGGCAAACATAATTGATATTAACTTCTTCTTAGAAACACCAATCAAGCTTTACTTTGAGGTCTACATATTCACAAAAGATTTTTCTAATAGGATCGTCCAAATGACACTTTTGGAACTTTTCAATAATCTACAAAATATTCCTTGTTACTTGTTGCCCATATATTGAGCCAAGAAGGGGGGTTGAATTGGATATTAAAAAATTTAACTTTTAGGTACGGAAATAAAAATTAAGTTTAGTAGGGATAGAGAAATTTGACACAAGAATTTTTATAGAGGTTCGAGTGTTAACAAACCCTACTCCTCTCCCCAATCGCAATTGGGAGTTTCACTAACACATTAAGTGTTACAATGAAGTTTTACAAGCTCACTCCCAGCTATGGTGTTTCTAACAATGGATCACACCTAACCCAAAAAATCCCTTGTGTTTTAATGGCTCACACAAATAACCAATTCCTTGTGTTTTAAAGGCTCACACAAATAACCCTTACAAGTGTTCTACTCTTAACCCCAAAATACCTAAACTCACTTGAGTGGATGATTACAGAGAGAAACACTTACAAATATTTAATGCTCAGAAAATAATGAGCAAAAAGATTTTCACAGAGAATAAATATTTGTTTTGAAAGTATTAAATGCACAAATGGCTTAAAACAAGATTTTGATTTGAAGTATTAGCTATTCTCTTGTTATGGATTCATAAATGACTTGCATTTATACTTCCATGGTGAATTCTAGCCGTTTGATTGCATTTAATACGGAAATAGCCGTTGTACCAACCCTTATAATTGCGCCTGACATGGTTTTCTTTCATGTTTCACGGGCGTGACTATATGTCACGGTCGTGACTGTTCTTCCAAGTCGTGACTTAAGTAGTGACCTTGGCCGTGAAACATTCTGGAAGGTTTTGAAGTATTTGTTCACGGGCGTGACATTTTATCTTCACTGGCGTGACAACCTTCCAAGCCGTGGTCCAAGTGGTGACTTTGGTCGTGAAGCTCTCGGGAAGAATTTGTCATGTCTTTTCACGGGCGTGACTTAAATGCTCATTCATGGTTGCTATCTTCCTTCATGGCCGTGAACTTTAAATGTTGGTTTGTTGGCGGTTAGCTTAATCACGGGCGTGACACATAGGTTCACAAGGGTGAATATGCTAGTTTTTCAATTTTATCTTTTGAAGATTAATCTTCCATTCTCCATTTTTGCTATCAAATTCCATACCCTATTCAATAGACTTAGAAAACAAGTAT
Organism: Triadica sebifera; assembly: GCA_023653625.1. NCBI lineage: Eukaryota > Viridiplantae > Streptophyta > Magnoliopsida > Malpighiales > Euphorbiaceae > Triadica > Triadica sebifera. Next base: position 6,911,495 of record CM042898.1, on the reverse strand, counting down.
GTTAAATACAATATTGCTATTTTATTTGTTATCATCAAAATGACAAAAATATCCCTTAAGGTTCAACATTACTTGATTGAGCAAAATGTACACTTCAAACTGAAAATCTACCATAAATAGTACTTATTATTGGTCAAACTTACATGCACCAAATAGTGCAATAAATGACAATTAAGAAAATAGCAAAGAGTAGTTGTCAAGCCAACAACCAAAGAAAATTGAGTGAACGGTGCACCATTTTGTTGAAAAAGAAGAAAATCCAATTAAAACTTAGTTAGGAAAATATGTAGAAGGAAGACTTCTGCAACTATAAATATATCACCCTAATAAGTGCTTAGTATCAATCCAAGTGAGAGAGAAAAAAAAAGCTTAGAAAATAGACTTTAGTAAGAGAAAATTGAGAGCAAAATTTTCAAGGTGTAATTGGGTTGTGAGTTATGAGTGTTTGTAAACACTTTGTAATTTTTTCTTCTTTCAATAAAAAGATCTGCAACAACCCATATACATAAACATAGACATAATTAGCCAAAATCTATTATCAATTTTGCGCCTCTTATTATTTTTCATTTATTATGCTTTCTAATAAATATGGTTGTAGGAGAATTTGCATAATTTCTCAACAACTGGTATTAGATCCTTGGTTGCATTTTTTCTTTTTCGGGAAATTACTATTCATAAGAACAATGAATTTTGTGAAAAGTGAAATTTGGTTGATGATACTGATTTATCTATGGAGGTGTTCTGATATATGGTGGTTCATAAGAATTGTGAGAAATGATATAAAGGAAGTCAAATTCGAGTGGAAGCGACAATCACAGATGAAGGAAAGGTGAAAATGTAGAAGTTTGATGGTGCAGAATTTGGCTTTTAGAAAATGCAAATAGAAGATTATCTTTATCAAAGAAGATTGTATCAACCTCTCTTAGGGAAGAAGCTAGAGGCTATGAAGGAAGGAGGCTGGAATCTTCTCAATAGATAAGCCTTCGAAGTTATCAGATTGATGTTATCCTACAATGTTGCTTTCAATATAGCAAAGGAAAACATCACGATGGGTCTTATGGTGGCTCTCTCCAGTATGTATGAGAAGCCATCGATCCCAAACAAAGTACACCTAATGAGGCATTTGTTCAATTTGCAAATGACAAAAGACACATTGTAGCTCAACATCTCAATGAACTCAACACAATCACAACCCAATTGAGTTTAGTTGGAATTGAAATCGATGAAGAAGTAAGAGCATTAATACTTTTGTCTTCTCCATTAGAAAGCTAAAATGCTACTGTCATGACTGTGAGTAGCTTATTGGAAAGTAATAAGTTGAAATGGACGATGTTTGTGATCTCGCTTTTAGTGAAGAGATCCAATAGAGAGAGTTAGGTGAATCATCAACCTCTTTAGTTTTGTATACATAGTCAATAGAAAGAAATTCAACTAGAGGGAATGAGTGTGGTAGATTGAAGTACCAAGGTAGATCAAAGGACAAGAGATCCAAATCCAAGAATCCCAGTAATTCCCATAGCTTAAAGACTATCAAATGTTGGATTTGTTGGAAGACTAGGCACTACAAAAATCAGTGCAAGAGTGAACCGAAGGACCAGAAAGCAAAGGTAGAGGCAAATGTTACTTCCATATGAGGAGACGATGATACATTGATATGCTCTTTGGAGAGCAGAAAGGAGTATTGAGTGTTAAACTCTGGAGCATCGTTCCATGCTAATTCGCAGAAAGAATTCTTTAAGAGGTATGTCCCCAAAAATCTTGAAAAGGTATACCTTGGTGATGATCAACCTTGTGCTATTATTGGTAAAGTTGTAGTGAAGATTAAGTTGAATGAATTTGTTTAGGAGCTGAAGGATGTTAGACATATACCTGACTTGAGAAAAAACTTAATCTCAATATGGCAATTAGCAAGTGAAGGCTACCCTACAATCTTCTATGGTGATGATTGAAAGATTTCAAAGGGCACAATGATGGTTGCTCGAGGCAAGAAAAATGACACTCTTTACTTGATAGAAGGAGTATGCTGTTCGATCATAGTTACAACTGGTAATGAAAATCCCAATCTGTGGCACTAAAGACTAGGCCATATGACTAAAAAATGGATGAAGATTACGTATTCAAAGGGGAAACTTCTAGATCTACAGTCAGTGGCGATAGACATGTGAGAAGATTGCATACTTGGAAAATAGAAAAGGGTATGCTTTTAGACAAGCGGCAGAACCTTAAAGAAATAAAGGCTAGAGCTTGTTCACTCTGATGTTTAGGGACCAATGACTGTCTCATCCATTAGTGGGAAACACTACTTTATGACTTTCATCGATGATCCCTCTTGAAAGGTAAGGTTATATTTTCTAAAGCTTAAGTCAGAAGTGTTTAAGGTGTTCAGGAGATGGAAAGTTATAGTTGAAAATGAGATAGGTCTAAAGATCAAAAAGCTCAGAACTGAGAATGTGGTGAATATGAAAACACCAGATTCAAGAAGTTCTACTATGAGCACGTGATCATAATGGAAAGAACCATGTTAAACATGTCTCAACACAATGGTGTAGATGAGCATATGAACCAAATATTGACAAAAAGAGCTAGAATCATTCGTATATAGTCAGGTCTACTGATGTAGTTCTAGGCAGAAGCAGTCAATATTGTAACATCATACCTTATGCATTTCAGTAAAACCTATTCTTGTGTCAAATAATCACATATGACATACTAACAAGACATAAGATCTTATTAATAGTGATAGTAAATTTTTTTCATCATATCCTGTAATATCATTCAATGACTTTGCAAGTCAACATTGAGGTTTTCACCACAATATAATATATCACATCTATTAAAACTTAAACTTTACATCCGAAGGATTACGAGTTAATTCCATTTATACATTTTAAAAATAATCTTGAGTGATTATACATGTTCAAACATATAAGTCCAAAATACAGATGACATGTTTTCATGCTCGTGTGGAATGCAAGAAGAGAGAGTGGTGAGGCTCGGCCAGTGACATGTGCTTCATGTATTCTATATGGCACTCAAAATAACCTATCACTTTCCTTTATTTGAAAAATGATGCAAATTAATGAGTTGCGGCTCATGAGAATAATTATCAAATGAACTCTAAAGTACCAAACAACCCATAGTAATAAATCACCACCCATTGCATAGTATGTATTCCATTCCATTCACCATTATCATATAGATATCAGTAAAATTGAAGCATATGATCATGACTCTTTACTTATGCATATGCTTTGCTTATTTCATTTTTTTGTGACCAAGTTAAATAGACATTGCCCCAGATTTCCATGTGAACATTTTCCATGTGAATATTTGCATTTGCTAGCTAGCTTGATCATTTGTTTCATTTGCACATTTGTTGGGCCATAAGCCTCTTCTTTTGCTTTACAATATCGATTAACTAGTTACTACACATTTTTAGTCCATATGCATATGCATTTGTAACTAAGCAATCATCAACCATTGTATCTTTATCACATATACCATACATATATCACATATATACCACATATGCCATGCATATATTTCACACATACTATACATAAACTATGTATATATCACGTATGCCAAATATATATCTCAAATATACTACACATATACCACTCATATGTACCACATATGTCACAAATTATCCATCATCTCATTATTAGAGAAATTGGAGCATTGTACAATTTTTGGTGGAATTTCCAATTATGTTATGTTTTCTGCCCTATTTCTGAGCTTTGACAGTTTTAGGATACCAATTTTGGTTTTTCATATCTTACAATATGTAAGTCATATTATAACAAAACTTGGTAGAAACTTAAATAGGTTAAAATGAAACATTTTTTTATGTTTAAAACTTGTATTAATTATGTCTCTAAGATCCGCAAATTACAAGAAATATTTCACTGGTTCATAACAGAGTTGGTTTCTGGAATAGTATGGCTTGTGAAGGCCGTATATCACTATATACATAACATATTAAGGTGATATTTATACCAAAATTGAGATAATACATAAAACTATAACTTTAATGTTTTGATAATTTACAGAATCCATCTCTAAATAGCTCAAAATGGCTAAAACATTTGTTGGATCTGCCTAGGGCATTAAGCAAGTAGTTCAAACTATGGAACAATCATTGTTGCATTCACGATAACTCAACATACACAAGATATATGAACCAGAAATTTTTTATAAATATAGATAACACATGTATCTATAACTTTCATGTTTTGAGATTCCTAAAATACGGGCTATATCATATTCAAAACTAACAAACACAATAGCTAACTCAGCTAGGCTTAATACCCGAACCAGTTCCAATAAGATGCCAATATATTTTAATGTACACCAAATATTGAAAAAATATTTATATATACATAAATCTAAGACATAAAGGAACAACTTTTATGTTTTTAACTTTTCCACAATCAGTTTCTATTGGTATCAAAATTGGGGTGTAAAACACTGCTTCAACTTAACCTTAACAGCTCAAACAACACTAGAACAATGTAGAGAATATTACTTACCAAGAACGAACTTGAAAGAGATCAATTTTTTGCAAAACTTAAGTGAAATAAGGAAGAAAAAAAAGGCTAAAATGGTGGAAGAAGGAGAAGAAAAAAATCTGAAGTGAGGGAGGTAGAATGGTGAGGAGGAAGATAAGATTCATCTCCACTTCCTCACTTTTGCCATTTTTCCTTTCTTGTTTTTTTTTTCATTCCGTTTTTTTTTTCATTCCATTTTGTTTTTCTTTTGTTCCTTTTCATTTTTCTTCATTAATTCAATCTAATAATTTTTTATTCACATAAATTTCAATTTCATGTCATCCTCAACTAAATTATAAAATGGACACGTGCAATTCAATACAATTGCAAAATACTCAGACATGTAGCTAGTGCGTGTCATGAACTTGTCCCTATAAAAATATACATGAAATGCACGTGTTCAAGTAAAATATATGTAAATGCATATGTCCAAATGAAATGCATGTAAAAATAGATATGTAGAAAGTCGAGAATGTTACAAACACAATAACTTCCTTGATCAATTGAGGATCATCAGTTCCATTAGAGCACAAAATACTAGAGGAAGTATGGGGCCAAAAAGAGGTAAAACTATCACATCTAAAAGTTTTTGGTTGTATAGTGTATGTGCATATAAGTGATTAAGAATGGAAGAAGCTTAATCCCAAATCCAAGAAATTCACCCCCATCGGCTATATCGAAGATGAGTTTGGCTACTGTATTTAGGATGACAAAAAAAAGATGATCTGTAGTAGAGATGCAATTTTCAATGAAAGGGTGATGTACAAGGACATGCATAAAATAGTCACCAGTTACTTAGAATAGAATGAGTCAGTATTTGTAGATGCATGTGATGTCTCAGATAGTTCAGTGATGGAACCGATTGTGACAAGTCTTTAGTCAGAAGAACTCATTGGACAATGCAGCTTGCAACAGTCTGACACATTATAGCCTTCTATTCTAGCTCTTGTATTAAGAAGGTCTTCTCAGCCTTATGTGCCTAACAGAAGATACATGAACTATTTGTTGTTGACTGATGGAGGGGAGCTTGAATGCTATGATGAACCTAGTCAAACTGGAGATTCTAGTAAGTGAGAGGTTGCCATAAAATATGAGATAAAGTCTTCGATCTCTAACTAGACATGGAAACCAGCTGAGTTACCCATACGAAAGAAGGCACTTCATAACAAATGGGTGTACTAGGTAAAAGAGAAGCCTGATGGTTCCAAGAGATACAAAGCCCAACTAATTGTCAAAGGATTCCAGTAGAAGAAAAGAGTTAACTACATCGATATTTTTGCTCCCGTTGTGAAGCTCAATACTATTAGATCCGTGATGAGTGTTATGGCTATTGAGGATCTTGATCTTAAACAATTGGATGTGAAGACTGCATTTCTTATGGAGACTTAGATGAGGAGATATACATGAACCAACCAAAAGGTTTCTTAGAAAAAAGGGAAGAAGAACATAGTGTGCATACTTAAGAAGAGTTTTGTATGGCTTGAAACAATCCCTAAGATAGTGGTGCATAAGGTTTGATGGCTTCATGCACAGTTCAAAAGTTATCTCGTTCTTCTTCTACATTATCTCTCCATCCTTTTACTTATAAAAACCTTAATCATTTGTATGAACTCCCTTTTCTTCCTAAAGATCAGAGGATTCAAGAAACAATCATTTCTTTCAAAAACACAAAGTCTTCTTTCACTTCTTCTATCAAAACCTTGATAAGATAAAAGCCTCATTCAGTAAAAGAGTATGTACAATCTTCCTCCTTCGATCAGTGCCTTGTTCAAGGTACTGGTGAAATGCAATTTATTACTCTTGAGATTCCTTCTGAGTTCCTTTCTCAATGACTTAATAATGGATATTCTTATATTCACTTTGGAGCTATCAGACTTGCCTTAACCTATCATGGTAGAAAGGGTTTGCCGATTGTAGCTCGGATTGCTTTGCTAGATACCAGATTTTTGGAATACCAATATGTTGTAATTAGTACTATTCAGACTTTCTTGAATGTAAGGACTGTTCCTTGTACGTTCTATCCGAACTTCAATATGAAGCTCCAAGATCTTCATACCTTCACAACTTTGAAGGTCTAGATCTAGATCACTAGAGTTAAAAAATGTGGCTACCCCTGACATATCCACTCTTCATTACTAGATGATCTATTGAGTACAGAACCATATTATGGATCTCTGTATTCTAGTTTCTTTAGACACTCTAAGCATCACTGTGGATTCAACTCATGTTCCAAAAGTGGTACAAATTCCTAAATAGTTGACAAAAGAAGATCTACTAAAGATATTTCCTTAGTCATGGCTGACTAATTAAGAGCTTCTTCATCAGAAAAACTAGCCAATAAGTTCCATCAAACATCTCTTCATAAAGCAAAAAGACGACATAGTAGAAACTCAATTCTTCTCTCCTGATGATGAAGAAGTTGAGACCAGTACACCAGTGGAATTCTTTTGATGATGATGATGAAGTAGAAACTCAAATTGACATCTGTTGCACCACTAAGAAGATAAAATCTTTTTGTCATTCGCTGGTAATGATAATCAAGATATTTTCTGAGAAGAGAAAAACACTTCATCTTGAAATATTCATCTCTACACATATCATCATATTCAACAATATTTATTTATCCTATTTTGATATTCCTTCTTTAACTATATTCCTTACCAGAATCCATAAAATAGCTGATGATGATGAATACTTTGGAAAAGCCAAAAAATCTAAAAGAAGACAAAGTGTTATGAAAAATAGTTCTTTTAGCATTTGGATGATGAAGATCCTTCTGTTGGTATTTTAGGACAACCATCGGGGAAGTATGACTATGTTATTTCCTATTCACCTTCTCATTTTAAAATCCATTACCTTCAATAACTCCATCATGGGATAATTCCCCACCTTCTAAACCTTCAAAAAAATCCAAATAACAAAACATTTGCTTTTGCCCTGTTATAAACAAGTTGCAAAACCTAAAATTGCCAAACCTGAACCTATACCAATGATAGCCATGTATTAACCACCTTCTTATTATCCATCCACATATGATATTGAATTTCTACTTGTAACACCACATCATATGCATTTAAGTATAACCTCTTTCTGTATCAAATAATCACATATTGCATGTTGGAAAGAGAAAATACCTTGATAACAGTGGTAGTAAATTTTTTTTTTCATATCATATCCTGTAAAATCAACTAATGCCTTTACAAGTCTTATATCCTGTAATCCTATTCAATGACTTTCCAAGTCTCATATCCTATAATATCACTCAATGACTTTTCAAGTCAACATTAAAAACCACAATACGATATATCACATATATTAAAACATAAACTTCACATCCGAAGGATTACGGGTTGCTTCCATTTATACATGTCAAAACTAATATAGAGTGATAATACATATTCAAACATATCAGTCCAAAGTACAGATGACATGTTTTCATGCTTCTGTGGAATGCAAGGAGAAAGAGTGATGAGGCTCGGCCAATGACCTGTGCTCCATATCTTCTATACACTACTCAAAATGAGCTATCACTTTTCTTTACCTAAAAAATGATGCAAATTGAGGAGTTGCGGCTCAATGAGAATAACCATCCAATGAGCTCTAAAGTACCAAACAACTCATAGTAATAAATCACAAATTCAATATATACCATGTATTCCATTCCATTCATCAGTATCATACAAGTATCAATAAAGTTGAAACATATAATCATTACTCTTTATGTATGCAAATGCTTTGATTATTTCATTTTGTTGTGACTAAGTTAAACAGACATTGCCTCGGGTTTCCATGTGAACATTTTCCATGTGAACATTGCATTTGCATTTGCTAGCTAGCTTGATCATTTGTTTCATTTGCACATTTGTTGGGCCATAGGCCTCTTCTTTTGCTTTACAATATCGATTAACTAGTCACAACGCCTTTTTAGTCCATATGCATATGCACTTGTATCTAAGCATTCATCAACCATTGTATCTTATCACATATAATATACATATACCACATATATACCTCATATGCCACACATATACCTTGCAGATACTATACATATACCATGTATATATATCACATATGTCAAACATATACTTCAAATATACCACAAGTATACCATTTATATGTACCACAATGTCACAAATTATCCATCATTACATTATCAAGGACCAATCATGATAATCATATGAATCACATAGCAAGCAACATTCATTTGCACTAAAGAATTCAATCGATAATTAGATTCACCGTTCTCCTTTGATTCGGACCCTAACTTATTGTCTATCCGCTTCTTGTGGGTCTCCAATATGTTACGAGCCTAATATGAAAACATAATCAATTAACTCATGATTAGGGAGACTTAATGTGGCTTAAAAAAATTAATATGCATTGTTCATGTCAATAGTTGAGATTTTTCCTATGAGGTAGTGTGATCTTATGGGACTGTTTAGCCTATAAATTTTGCTATACTTGACCAATTAATCTGATTCTCGTTCCTAATTAAAAATAACATATAATTATATAACATATTAAAATAGTGTTTTGTTTTCTGCCTTTAGGCAGTTTCAGGGTAGTCATTTGGGTTCATCATAACTTATAATATATAAGTCCTATTTTAATTAAAATTTACAAAAACTTATATGGGTTCATATGGAACATGTTTTATGTTTACAACTTTTATCAATTATGTCTCTAACATCTTGGAATTATAACAAACATTTTACTGGTCCAGAATAGAATTGGCTTCCGGACCAGTATGGCTTCCAAAGGCCATAACTTAGTCTAGACATAACCAATGAATCTTAAATTAGTACCAAAATTTAGCTAAGACATATACCTATAACTGTTTTGATGATTTACATAATCTAGCTCTAACAAGCTTAAATTATCCAAACATGTTACTGTATCTGCCTAGGGCACTTAGTAGGCAGTTTAAACCATGGAACAGTCATGGTTCCATTCACCATAACTCAACATTGAAAAGACCTATGAACTTGAAATTTTATATAAAGATACAAAACACATATATATACAACTTTTATGTTTTGAGCTACTTCAAATAATGGCTTTAACATATTCTAAATCAAAGAACACAGTAGCTAACTTGGTTAGGGTTTGCACCCTGACCAGTTTCAGTAAAGAGAGCCTATCTCTTCCTATACATAACATCTTGAAAAAATGTTTATATATACATAAATATAAGACATAAAGGAACAAATTTTGTGTTTTAAAATTTTCCAGAATCATTTCTATTGATATCAAAATCGGGATGAAAATCAGTGCCTAATATTGAACCTAAGCAACTCAAATCAACCCTATAGCAATAAGAATTGATTACTTACCAAGAAAAAACTTGCAAGGGATAAATTAGCTTCAAAAACCAAGTGAAACAAGGAATAATTGAATTCTGAAATGGAGGAAAATGAAGAAGAAGTCGGGCTGGAGAAGAAGACAGAAATGGGAAGATAAAGCTAACCTTTTGTTTTTGTCTTTTTATCTTTTTCTCATCTCTTTTCTCATCTATTTTCTCCTTTCTCTTATCTTTTCTCTTCTTTTCTCTTTTATTTCTCTTTTTTGTCATTTTTTATTTTATTTTATCTATATTATTATTATTATTATTATTATTATTATTATTATTATTATTTACATATATTTATAATTCCACTAATTCACACAATAATACAACTTAATCATTTGGCCCGATTTAACTAAATTAACAATGTAAATGTTCACTAATCTTAATCTAATCATTTTTCTTACTTTAATTTAGTCACCTTATTCAATTCATTTCTAATACTTTGTTATCATCATTTAGGTTATAATTACACAAGTGCGACTCGATACAAGTGCCAAATACTTGGATACATAGCTAGTGCATGTCATAAACTTGTTCCTAAGAAAATACGTATGAAATGCACGTGTTCAATTGAATTGTAAGTAAGATGCTTATGTTTAATGAAATGCATGTGGGGAAGGTCAAAGATGTTACAATACTTCTCCATGAACACACAAATATTGTTGCTTAAGTATGGACCAGTCCATATATATGATCTTCGATAATTACACCAGAAGGGACTTCTAAACCCATTTCTACAGCAGAATCAGTTTTGAATTGGTAGACTCATAATGCGTAGGCACAAAACAAAGTGCTTCAAACAATTGAAACCAAGGTTGATGATGTTTCAAACAAAGTCTCTCATATGGATAAACGTTAGATTGCATAGTATGAAAAGTTGTTGATACAACTTGAAGATCAACATGCAAACTTAAAAAATGAATTGATGAATATGATATATACTAGATCATATGATTCAACTTTTGATTCTAAAGTTGTTTGTTTCCAAAAATTGGAAAGAGAGATTGCATCATTGAAGCAAGATCTTAAACAAGATCTCTTTAGATCCTTTTCCATATCTTCTGATCCTTTAGGGATGTTGAAATCTTTACATTTTCCTATATCACACCAGCCCCTTTACACACCTCCTCCTTTTCACCAACCTTCTTTGGCAAAGCTTGAACATTTTGGTCTTTCCTCTAAACTTTTTCACATACAGTTTATGGATCAACTCAGAATAGGACCAAAATCCATTTCTCCTTCATTGAAAAAACCTGAACCAAATCAAACATCTGTTACAACAAAACCTTATATATCTCCTACTGTTTCTCCTGTAACAACCACTCAACCTGATCAGCCAACTCCTATTCCCCAGTCCCAAAAATAAAATGAACGACACCCCAATGTTCATCTGATGCATCAGTTTAGAATAATCTTTTTCCTATAGAGGGAATCTATAGATGTGGCAAACTCTGTGTAACTGGTTAAGTGTTTGGACGAACTTAGTGTGAATGGTTGACCAAGGATGAGGCCACTTTTTTTAAAGCTGATAAAGAGGCTTCACGTGCTGCCTGTAGTTAGATATGAATTGTCTGATGTAGTTGGCTATTCCAAAGAACTGTTGAATTTGTTTGACCTACAAGTTTTCATCAGGAAAATTTTAAAGTTCTTGGGCCAAATGAGGTTAAGGCCTGTATGTTCCATTGGTAAATTGCATACCCAAGAAGACAATTGTGGTATGAGCTAAGTACGTCTTTGTTAGATTGAGTATTACTTCATAGACTTTAGTGAGATCCATAAACTTTTTAATCATTTCATGGTGGGAATCAATATATAGGCTGAATAGAAGAATGTCCTCAATATAGATGAGAGCTATGTGTAACAATGACTCATAAATAGAAACATTGAGTCAATCAGCAGCAAGGGATACTTATCATCTTTAAGAAAAAGATTCAAAGGCTTGTAATCAATTACAATTCTTTTTCTTTCCACGAACTTGTTTTGATCTTTTGTTGACATAGAAAGCCTGACATGCCTAGTTTGATTTTGTGAGTTGGATCAATCCTTCTGATAACAATTGAGAACATTCTTGTATGGACATTTTTTTAATATCCGAAGGAGGCATTCCCGGATGAGATGCTTTGGTTGGGTTAAGTCTTCAAAATTTTTGAAAGGAAGAGTGATAAAGAATTCTAGTCGAGTCTAGAGTGGAGAAAGATGTTTTTGAGAGAATTCTGTATGGGATAAGGCACAAAAGAAATTATGAAGTTCCTGAATCAAGATTTGGGATAAGGAAGGAGACAATGAGATAGGTTGTAGTGTAAAAGGATTTGGTAAATGGTAGAAGTTGTTTTTTGTACTATAGACCAGTGGGTAAAATAAACAAGTTATTTAGATGAAAATAAAGATCAATCTAAGGACTAGATCTTTATCAGGAAGATTGGAACCAAGAACATGAGTCAAAATAATAAGGTTAGGGAAAATCTATAACTTGATGGGGTTTCGGGTTTTTAATAAGGTAGGGAAAAGTTTTTCATCTGCTGCTTGAAAATGTTATTAATGCTAGACCCAATATCTATCAGGGAGAATTGAATGATTCATCATAGATCTGTGAGCACTAGTATTTATGAATGCAATAATTTTAATGGGTTTAGCATACTTGTGAGGAAAAACTGACACTGGAACAAGTCAAATCAAATGAGTTGGTTGAGCAGGACAAATAGATGGTGTAGGAAGAGTGGATAGTGTTAATTCAATAGAGGGGGTTGAATTATGAAGGGGTTGAGCAGGATGAATAAATGTAATTGGGTAAATAGGTGTAATGTAATGATTAGGAAAAATGGAATTTTGGGAAGAAAATTCATCATATAGTATCTCATCTTCTGCTTTTGATTATGATTCTGAGAATTCCACCACAAAGAGTGCTTGAGGATTTGCTTCATTATCTAGAGAGAAAAGTGATTCTACATCAGCACTATCAAGTTCTATATGAGAAATTTGATGAATTTTCTGAATAATCTTTGCAGCTTTCTTGGGTTTGTTAGGACAATTTTTTGCAAAATGCCCTTTCTTTCCACAGACATAACATCTATCACCCTTTTTAAATCTTTGTTTATGTTTCTTGAAGAATTTGAACTTGTGACACTTGTGTCGATGAGGTTGAGAATCATTTGAAGGACGCCATTTGTGATAACATTTGGATTTGCTAGAAGTACATGAACATGCTTTCTCTTTGCATTTTATTTGCAAATTAGGTCTTCTACATGCCATTTTATAAAATGAATCATTATCAAATGTCATCAGTTCTTGGACCATTTTTTGTTGAGCACAAATCTTTTCAACTGAGAAAAGGATATGCTGATAAATTTCTCCAAGGTTGAGAGAATTTAGATCGATATTCTTTTCTCTGAGTTGAAACTGGATATGATTGGAAATACTTTCTAAAAAAGAAACCAGAAATGCTTGCTTCAAATTGACATATGTTGCACCACCAAGAAGATAAAATCTTTTTATCATTCATTGGTAATGACGATTAAAATCTTTTTTGAGAAGAGAACATCACTTCATCTTGAAATATTCATCTATACACATATCATCATATTCTGTAGTATTTCCAACAAATTATTGGTGTAAAACGGTAAAACTTCAGTCATGATATAAGAATACCCTTATCCCCATATATGAGATCAATAACAAATGTTTCAAGGTTCTGATACCATTGGGGAATACCTATGAGAATTTAGACATGACACAACATTCAAAGTTGAAATATCAAGATATGACCAACCTTGGAAAGCCTTCATCCACTGACGGATTTATCCTATTTTGATTTTCCTTCTTTAATTGTACGCCTTACCAGAATTCATAGAATAGCTGATGATGATGAATACTAGAATGGAAAAGCCAGAAAATCTAAAAGAAAGACAAAGTGTTTTGAAAAATAGTTTTTCAGCATTTTGATGATGAAGATCCTTCTGTTGGTCATTTAAGATAACCATCGGGGAAGTATGACTATGTTGTTTCCTATTCACCTCATCCTCATTTTAAAAATCCATTACCTTTAATACCTCCATCATGGGATGATTCCCCACCTCCTAAAGCTCCAAAAAAACCTAGACAACAAAAACCTTTTCCTTTGCCCTATTATAAACAACTTCCAAAACCTAAAATTACCAAACCTGAACCTATACCAATAATAGCCATGTATCAACCACCTTCTTCTCCATCCACATATGATACTGAATTTCCACCTTTCCATGAATACACAGATACTGTTGCTCAAGTCCGAACCACTCCATATGTTTGATCTTTGATAATTACACCAGAAGGGACTTCTGAACCCATTTCTGCATCATAATCATTTTGAATCGGCAGACTTAGAATGCGCAGGCACAAAACAAAGTGCTTCAGAGAATTGAAACCAAGGTTGATAATGTTTCAAATGAAGTCTCTCTTATTGATAAATGTTAGACTACACAGTATGAAGCACTATATAAGTTGTTGATACAACTTGAAGATCAACATGTAAACCTAAAAAATTCAATTGATGAATATGATATATACTAGATCATATGATTCAACTTTTGATTCTAATGTTGTTCATCTCCAAAAACTGGAAAGAGAGATTGCATCATTGAAGCAAGATCTTAAATAAGGTATCCTTAGATCCTCTTCCATATCTTCTGATCCTTTAGGGATGTTCATTTCTTTACATTTTCTTGTATCACACTAGCCCTTTTACATACCTCCTCCTGTTCACCAACCTTCTTTGGTAGAGCTTGAATGTTTTTGTCTTTCCTCTGAACTTTTTTATAGATAGTTTATGGAACAACTCAAAATAAGGCCAAAATCCATTTCCCCTTCATTGAAAAAAATCTAAACTAGATCAAACACTTGCTACTGCAAAACCTTATATATCTCCTACTGTTTCTTTTGTAACAACCACTCAACCTCATCAACTAACTCCTGTTCTCCAGTCCCAAAAATAAAGAGAAATTGCTCACTCTCATACGGTTCAACAACCTCAAAATGCCATCACAACCTTTTTGGAAAAACAATCTCTTGAGAATATTCCCCATATAAGGAGTCAAGTTTCAGATGTGCCTTACATCTCTTCTAATAGTTCAGATTCTGAACTTTTTGACATTGAACTTAATCCAAAGTATTTTCCTCCTACTCAGTTCATGAAAGATTTCGCTACTTCCTAATAGAGTGGAACCACTCATCAGCAACCTGCCTATCTTGTTGAGTAATCAATAGAGGAGATGGATACAAATGTTCCAGACTCCAATCCACAAGTCCTTCCCTTACCTCATAATGGACCTTGGTTTCACATTTGATGATATTCCACTTAATACGTAGCGCTCCCTTACCCTACTAGTCATTAATAGTATATGGAAGTTCTACTAAGCTCATTTGTTTTTGTAAAAACTAATACTTAGATTATTATATTATTTTTTTCAATTTTTGAGTTTATTATTAGCGAAATATTTATTACTATAATTCTTTTTTTTATATCATTTAAATGTGTAACTAGTTACATAAATATTTTGATTTAAAAGAACTCATTCATTAAATCATAGTGTATTTAGAAATATATTTACAATAATACCAAATATATATTAATTACAAATTTCAATCCTTATAAATCCTACATGCCACAAATTTACATCAAAAGAAATTCTTAAAATTTAATTTTTACAATACCATTTCCAAAATATACAAAAAGAAAATAAATTGTTGCAATCTAATATTGGTGTTACCCTTATCTTCAGTTTCCCTAATGCAATAACTACGTCTATTTATCTGTGCATTAAACTCATGCGCTAAGCTACTAGCTTAGTAGTATGTTTAGCAACAATCCAATAATTATATAAATATTTCTAAAATAAAGCTTTAGAAACTACAATTAATTTACTAAGTGTGCCAAATATTCAAATAATATTAAAACAATTTTCGTCATGCAAAAATATATAATTAATCAATTATAACATTCCATTCATTAAGCATGATTAAAATTATTTAACAATACAAGATATACAATTTAAAATATCAATTTAATAATTTACATTTTTTTCTGTTATTTATTTGATAGCCCACGACATTTTAGACTGGAACTAACCACAGGATACAGAATTTCTACTCTCTAGCAATATACTCGACGCCTACATAATTTTTTTATAACTCGGTGTTTAACGCCTATATTTTCAATAACAACTCAGCACCTTTTTGGTTCATACGCACTACGTAATTTTGAACTCAGCATTATTTCTTAGTGCCTACATAATTTCAACTCAACACTATTTTTTAGTGCTTACATAAATTAAATCTCAGTACTATTTTCTAGTGCCTACATTTCTACCTTTTTATTGGCATATCAACTTATCCTAATTTCTAGTTCTCGACTAGATGTTATAGGGCTTAATTATATTTGTTACCTCTATTATTATTTACATAAATTAGGTAGGTAACACCAATATAAATTCCATATAAATGCAATAATTCCCATTAAATATTTTACAGCCTCATACTTTCTCATTTAATCATTATAATTATAAGAAAAATCAAATAATATATATAAATTATTTATTATTTCATTTTTTTTAATTTAATCTTGTTCACTTAATAAATTTAAGTTTTAACGTTTACTTGCCAAAGTTTTTCTACTTAGAGCATCAACTACCACATTGGCCTTACCCGACTGATAATCCATAATACAATTGAGTCTTTGATTAATTCTAGTCATCGCATCTGTCTCAAATTGAGTTCCTTTTATGAAGGCAAATATTTCAAACTTTTATGATCTGTATAAATATAACATTGCTCACCATACAGGTAGTGTCGCCATATTTTCAATGCAAACATAATGGCTGCTAGTTCCAGATCATGTTGGATAATTTCTCTCATGAGATTTCAGTTGTCTGGAAGCATAAGTGATCACTTTGCCTTTTTGCATTAGTATGCAGCTCAAACCATTAAGGGAAGCATCATTGTACACCGCATAATCTTTTCCCATAGTAGGCTGTGTCAACACTGGTACCTCTGTCAACATTTTCTTCAACTTATCAAAACTAGTTTGGCACCAGTTTATCCACTCAAATCTGGTCTCCTTTCTAAGAAATTTTGTCAGTGGTGAGGCTATTATTGAAAATCCTTTCACAAATCTCCGATAATAACCAGTCAAACCAAAAAAATTTCTCACATCTGTCACATTCCGATGTGGTTTCTAGTTGAGGATTGCCTTTACCTTGCTGGAGTCGACTCTAATCCCATCGGCTGAGATAATATGCCCTAGAAAGGCCACTTCATCTAACCAGAATGCATGTTTGACAACTTCGCATATAATTGATTCTCTCTCAAGGTATGGAAGACAATACAAAGATGTTGATCATGCTCTTCTCTACTTCTAGAGGACACCAGGATATCATCTATGAACACCACCATGAACTGGTCCAAATACGCCCTAAAGATTCTATTCATTAGATCCATAAATGTTGTTGGGGCATTCGTCGGGCCAAAAGGCATTACTAAGAACTCGTAATGACCATACCGAGCCCTAAAAATAAATGTCTAATTCTCTTAAGAATAAATATCCCTTACCGAGAATAGATGACTTATTTGATCTATCAATGCAAATAAATCAGTATCATAAAGAGAAAATTTATCGATAATGACATCCAGGGCATCGTACTCCTCACGAGCTCTCATGGCATATGCTCAGGCTAGGCCTTGACTACCTTCTATTCTATTCACTGATTCTGATACACTCTGCCTAATCCTGTCACTTCTAGACTTTTCCTGTCCCCTGCCTCTGCCTCAAATGACACTCTGAACCTGAACTGATACTACACCACCTATACCTCTTCCTCTGGGGCAATCCTTGTGTTTGTGCTCAATAGATCTGCATCTTAAGCATGCTCCAGTAATCCACTAACAATCACCTACATGTGATATTCCACAATGCTAACATGTGATAGATATAAATCTCCTGTTACTTGAAGCCGATGCACTAGCTGTAGACCCTTTTGGCCTCGACTGTTGGCTTTGCCTAGTTGAAAAGGTTGGTCCAAAACCTCATGACTGGAAAAACCTAGGCATTGTCCGCCCTTTTTTACCTGATGTTTGGGCCATGCTAATTGTTGATCTCCTTGGTGGTTCTTCTATCCTCTTTCTCTTTGACCTCTTTTCCATATTGACGGCTGAGGATACTAGTGTAGAAAAATCCTCAAGCTGAAAGGCGGTAACCATATTTCCAATATCATCATTAAGCCCATCCTTAAATCTACGACATCTATCCGCCTCATTAGCTATGATTCAGTTGCATATTTACTCAGTCTAGTGAATTCCATCTCGTATTCGGCCACTGACATGCTTCCTTGCTTCAAGTCTTGAAACTCCCTTTTTTTTTCATTCATATAAACTCTAGGCACATATTTCTTGCTAAATTCTGCCTTGAAAAAATTCCATGAAGGTGATTTCGGTGTCTGGGGCTTTGATAAGATTGATTTCCACCAGTCATAAGCATGATCTTTTAGAAAACACACTGCATACCTGACTTTCTGTTCCTCTGAACACTCGAGTTCCTCAAACACTATTTCTATCCATTTCATCCAAAACTCTGAAGCTGCTGGGTCATCCTTTCTCCTTCCAATAAAATCTATGGCCCTATATTTTCTCAACTTATCAATCCAGGGTTTTGGCTGAGGTGGAGGTGGAGCTTGTTGTGGAATTGCTTATACTATCCATTGCAACAAATTTGCTATCTGCTCCATAAGAGGCTCCTGTCCTAAATTAATATGTCCTTTTGCTCTCGGTGGAGCTACTACACTCGGCCCGGAATCTCTCATTGATGGAGGTTGTTTGAGATTGGCTGAGTCTGAAAGACTATTACTCAGTTCATCTTCTGAGAAATCTTGTTCTGATCCTGAATCCATATCTACTTATAAACCAAAAGAAGGGATCCAAATCAGATAATTGCAGCATTTTATGCATATGCATGAGACATATTCTATTTTACACCCCACTGATTAAGAATCAATTAACCTGGGCTTTGATACCACTAAATGTACATACCTCAAAAATCTACTTCACCTCACTTTTCTCTTCTTCCTAGTTAGATTTATCCTTGCCCTTACTTCCTCTTTGATTATGGTTCTAAGATTTTTCACCTCCTTGGCCTAACAACAATGTTCACACTAATCAAACACTAATTATACTAATCCACCCTTAATCACCATTAACATAATAATAACCCTAAATTACCACCCTTAATGGTAACTAACACCAAAATCAAAGAAAAGAGAAGGAGAAAAGTGAGAAGATGGAAAATCTTACCTCACCTTTGAAGATTTTCAAAATGACTAAAATTTTTCTTCTATTTTTCTCTTCTTTTTTCCTTCCTCTTCCTTGGTTATGCTCACTTTACTTCACTTTTGATGATCTTGCCTTAATCCAACTTTTACCATCTAACTTTAGCTTTAATTAAAGAAAGAAAAAGAAGAACTAGGGGGGAAAGAGAGGTCACGACTACAAGGTGAAGAAAGAGAGAAAGTTTTCTTTGGTTAGATGAGAAAGAAGAAGAATAATGACAAAAAAAAATAGAGTTTGACTTTTTGTAGTTGGATTAGATGGGTGGCTAGGATTAATTAGATAATCCTATCCCTCATTGGTCCATTAATTTAAATCACTCTTACTTTATTTTAATCAAAAGAATATTCCTTTCCTTATATAAAGAATATTCCATTTTAATACATTCTTAAAATATCCGTGTCAAAAATACTGCAATTTCCAATTTTGTTCAGTGAAAAATTATTTTTCCAAATTTTAATTCCATACTTCAAAAATTCTCAATTAATAATATCCAAAATATTTTTCTCGTATGTTATTATCATTTTATTTTTTTCATGTCCAAATTTAAACTGTAATTGATTTGGAGCGTTGGATTTCAGTCAATCGCGACTGTGGCCTAAATTATCGGGCATTACATAATAAATAGAGAGATCGCTTATAAGAGTTCTATGCTTGGATAAAGTTTAACAAAGATGTCCTAATTTTAGATTCCTGGATAGATCTATGATGAATCCTTCAGTTCTTCCTAATAAATATTGGGTCTAGCATCAACAAAATTTTCAAGCAGTAAAAGGAAAAATTTTCACTACCTCATTAAAGACCTAAAACACTATCAAGTTACATATTTTCCCTGACCTTGTTATTTGCGCTCATGTTCTTAGTTCTAATCTTCTTGATAAAGATCTAGTCCTTGGATGTGATATTTATTTTCATTTAAATAATTTGTTCATTTTACCCACTAGTCTACAGTGCAAAAAATGGCTTTCACCATTTACCATAATCCTTTCCTTGTTTACAATATAACCTACCTCACAGTCTCCTTCCTTATCACCAATCTTAATTCAAGAACTTCATAATTCCTGTTGTGCCTTATCCCATATAGAATTCTCTAGAAAATATTCTTCTCCACTCTAGACTCGACCAGAATTCTTTATCACTCTTCCTTTCAAAAATTCTGAAGATCTTAACCCAACCAAAACATCTCATCCGGGAAAGTCTCATTCAAATATAAAACTTGCCATGCAATAGTGTTCTCAATTGCTATTTGAAGGATTGATCCAACTCATCAAATCAAACTAAGCATGCCAAGCTTTCATGTTAACAAAAGGTCAGAACAAGTTCATGGGAAGAAAAGACTTGTAATTGATTACAATCCTTTGATTTTTTTTTGTCAAAAATGATAAGCATCCCTTCTCGTGGATTGACTCAATGTTTCCATTTATGGCCTCAGCAAAGATTTTCTCTATGTTTGATATGAAAGCATGGTTCTGGCAGCTTGGTATTGTTCCTAAAGACCGTTACAAAATAGCTTTCTGCATTTCAAACCATCACTATGAATGGATAGTTATGCCATTTGGGCTTAAAATGGCACCATCCTTCTTTCAAAAGGCAATGATCCATATTTATGTGTCATTGTTACATAAAACTCTCATCTACATTGATGACATTCTTTTATTCAGCCCATATATTGATTCTCACCATGAAACAGTTAAAATTTTTTATGGATCTCACTAAAGCCTATGGAGTAATGCTCAATCCAACAAAGATGCAGTTAGCCCATACCACAATTGACTTCTTAGGTATGCAATTTAACAATGAAATATACGGGCCTTAACCTCATTTGGCTTAAGAACTTTTAAAGTTTCCTAATGAAAACTTATCAGTCAAACAAATTCAATAGTTCCTTGGAATAGCCAACTATATTAGACAATTCATATCCAACTATCGTCAGCACGTGAAGCCTTTTTATCAGCTTTTAAAAAAATAGCCTTCTTTTTGGTCAGTCATTCACACTGTTGAACCTTGATGGGTATTTTCATCATTTTGATGATAACAAATAAAATAGCAATAATGTATTTAACAATATTTGTGTTCTAAGTGTGTTAAACAAGATATATCTTGATTAGAACATGATGCAAGATTGAAAGAAAAATTTTAAAGATTAAAATCAAAGACATAGTAAAGTCATGCCTATGACTAATTATGTCACGCCCGTGAATATAGCTAAGCGCCAACTCTCCAACATTCAAAGTTCATGGCCATGAAAGATCAAGTCAACCATGAATGTTCAAGTAGTCACACCCATGAAAGACAGTCACGCCCATGACCAAAACATGTCAAATTCTTCAAGAAAGCTTCACGTCCAGTGTCACCACTTGGACCATGGCTTGGAAGAACATTCACGACCGTGACACATATATTCATGCCCGTGAATGAAGACAGAGAAACATGTCAGACGCAAAATTAAGAGTTGGTGCAATGACTATTTTCACATTAAATGCACCTAAACGACTATAATTTACAGAGGGAGTATAACTGCAAGTCATTTATGAATCCCAATAAGAAGAACAACAATTACTCTGAATCATTAATCTTGTTGTAGTCTTGTGCATTAATTATTTTTAAAACAAACCTCTATTTCATTGTGAAAACCTAATTGCTCTTTATTTCAGAGCATTGTAGGTTGTTGAGTGTTTTCATTGTAACCAATTACTCAAAAGTGAGTTTGGGTATTTTGGGTTAAGAATGAAACACTTGTAAGGGTATATTGTGTGAGCCGTAAAACACAAGGAATTAGTTTTTGTGTGAGCCTTTGAAAAACACAAGGGAATTTCTAGGTTAGGTGTTAGCCATTGAGAGAAACACCATAGTTGAGAGTGAGCTTGAAAAACTCTATTGTAATACTTAGTGTGTTAGTGAAACACCCAATTGAGATTGGGGAGAGGAGTAGGGTTTGTTAACACCCGAACCTCTATAAATCTTGTGTGTGATATCTCTCATTCCTTACTCCATTTAATTTATTCTGCACTTAGAAGTTAAGCAATTTTTTAGTTGCTAACCAATTCAACCCCCTTCTTGGTACATTATCTGGGCAACACTTGATATCAGAGGTTGTCTAGCAATAAAGCCAAAAAAGTGCTAGCAAATATTAAGAAATGGACAATGAAGGATTTCAAAGTATCAAACCTTACTTTGATGGAGCAAATTACGCTCATTGGAAATTTTGGATGGAGACATATCTCGAAAATGAGGGAATCGAAGTTTGGGATAATGTTTAGAAGAATGGATATCACTAACTAAGAAAGGAATAGATGGTGAAGAAGAAATTCTTTCAAGAGATGATTGGATAGAGCCTCAATGAAGAGTTAATTTCAAAAAGAAAAAGGCAATGACAATCCTCGAAAGCTCTCTATTTATTGAAGAATGTGGCAGGATTCAACATTGACCTGCTGCATATAGCATGTGAAAAACATTGGAAAATTATTATGAAGGAACCAAACAAGTTAAATCCAAGAGTATTCAACTTCTCACTTTGGAATATGAACTCTTTAAGATGAAAGCCAATAAATCTATCACCGATATGATGAACCGTCTTCCAGCCATCATCAATGGCATGAGAAAGCTCGGAAAGCATTTGAGCTTGGAAGATGTGAACAACAAGATTCTGAGAAGCCTTCCTCTCAAAGACAATGGTTGAAGAGTTTGGGGTTCAGAAGAGGCCAATGAAGACATGAGGGTCATGCCTACCGATGTGCTTATTGGAAAACTTCTAATGCACGAAATGGCTGTAAAAAGAGATAGAGAACTTGAAGCCGAACCAGAAAAGAGAAAGCCTCTAGCACTCAAAGCCTCTACTTCAAAATCTCAAGAGGTGATCAAAGATGATGAAGAAAAGAGTGATGATGCAAATGAGGACATTGTCATGCTTTCAAGAAGATTAAAAAGAATAATTGAGAAGAGACTTGGTAATTCTCGAAACTTCAAACAAAGAACCCTCAAACACTTTTCAAATGACTTTCAAAGAAATAAAGAAGAGGTAAAGTGTTATGAATATGGGAAGAAAGGACATATCAAACTAGAATGTCTAAAGCTCAAGAAACACAAGAAAAGATTTCAAAAACAAGATAGGGAAAAAGGTCACAAAGCCACATAGGATGACGAAAGCTCTTCAAGCAAAAAAGATGATAATGAAGGAGAAGAGGTCAATCTATGCTTCATAGCTTTAGAGGATCACTTTACGGATGTGGTAGGTCCTTCTTACTCATACTCTTTTAATAATGATGATAATGATAATAATATTGATAGTGAAGATGATGATGAGCAGAGTTTAATAGAAGTATTGAACCTAGAGTTAGAAAAATATAAAAGTAGATTTAACACTTATAAAAATAATATTTTAGATTTGAAAAACAAAATGGAAGTTTTACAAAAAGAGAATTTTGATCTTAAAACTTCTAATGGAACTCTTTAAAAATCATTAGATGAGTATTCCTCTAAACCCTCAACTAAAAATTTTCTTAAAGAAAACAATATTTTGAAAAATGAAGTTGAGGAACTTAGAAACTCTATTTCAAGGTTTCATAAAGGCAAAAAGAGTTTAGATACTTTCATAGTTTCTCAAATACCACCTTTAATAAGACACGGTTTAGGATTTAATGAAACATCATCTTCATCCCACAAGACTACATTTGTTAAGTCTAATGTACCACAAACCTCTGTAATTGAGGTAATAGCCCCAAGGGTTAAACGCATAACACACATAAAACCCCCTATTTTTAAGAAGAATGGTAAAGGGTCACATGGCTTAAGAGGGAAACCTCAAAAGGCCAAACATGTTTTCATGTATAAGAGGCATGCACCTAGGAAAACACTCATTCATCATGCATGTGTATGTCATTGCACACAAACACCTTCTAAGAGGATGTTGAGACCTAAAAGCATGTCAAAATCGAAAAATATATTTAGAGCTAAACAATGCTATTATTGCATGAAAAATGGTCACACCAACAAACATTGTTGGATAAGGAAGGCTCATTGGGAACCTTCAAGTGCTAACGCCCAAGGACCCAAGTTCGTTTGGGTATCTAAAAACCAAGCTTGAATTATGATTTTATAGGTATGCCTCAAGTCCACTATAAAGGAAAATGTTTGGCTTGTGGATAGTGGATGCTCAAGGCATATGACTGAGAACAAAGAACTCTTCAATCACATCAAAAGAATTAATGGTGCTAAGGTAACCTTTGGGAACAACGCTAAGGGTAAGGTAATTGGCATCGACTATATTGGTATTAATAACGCTACTTTTATTGAAGATGTTTTGCTTGTTGATGGTTTGAAACATAATTTGTTAAGAGTAAGTTAATTATGTGATAAGGGAAACTAAGTTATCTTTACCTCAAATGAATGTCTTGTAACCTCTTTAAGTGGCCTTGAAATATTCAAAGGAGATAGAGATGTCAATATTTACATAATAGACTTACACAAAATTTCTAACCTTTACTCTAGATCCACTTTAGATTCACTTAGCTCAAAAGAGTAATGCTTTTGAATCTTTCAAAAATTTTGCTAAAAGGGTTCAAAATGAAAAAAAGCTATTTTATTTCTAAAATAAGAAGTGATCATGGCAAAGAATTTGAAAATGAAAATTTTGAAAACTTTTGTTTAGAATATGGTATTTCACACAATTTTTCAAGTCCTAGGACACCTTAACAAAATGGGTAGTATAAAGGAAAAATTGAACCTTAATTGAAATGGCTCAAGCTATGCTCAATGAGTATGGTTTACCAACTTACTTTTGGGTCAAAGCCACAAATACTGCATGTTATATTTCAATCGAGTTTTTAGAAGACCACTTTTAAACAAAACTTCCTTTGAGCTATGGAATTGAAGAAAACCCATGATATCATACTTTAGAGTATTTGGATGCAAGTGTTTTATATTAAACACCAAGGACAATCTTGGAAAATTGGCCTCTAAATCTGATGAGGGTATCTATCATATCCGCTAATTTAGACTAAAGTCATGCGAGTTGTTAAATCGACTCGTCGGTTTGACCCACATTCTAAAATTGGATTTTTATTGAAAAAAATTAAAATAATGGCGATTAAGTTGGAAAATACCTAATAAAGTGTTCAAAATATTTTAAGACGTTGAATTTCAGTAAAGGACTAAATTGCAAAATTTGAAAAGTTTAGGGGTCAATTTGCAATTTACCAAAAATTTGAGGATTTATTGGAATAACCATCAATTAAATGCATGATTGGGACATTAAACACTTGGAAAATGGCTAGCCACACCAAGTGGCATACATTAAGTGGACAATTGACATGTATGAATTGGAAATTAATGAAAACATCTAGAATATGCTTAGGTGTCCCATAATTATGGAGTTGTCTTTATTCTCTTAATTATTATTCTTCCTTATCTCTTTATATCTAGAATTTCCTATCAATTAAGTGTCTTCCACGTTTCTTGAAGCACCACACACCAAATGGCATACAACAATTGGCCAAGTGATGTGCATGAATGAGGCATTAATGAAGGTTTGTAGGATGTGACTTAGGTGCCCCCTATCTTAATGACTTTTGTCATCTTCTTCTTGATTGTTTCTTCTTCTTCCTTATCCATTTGCATTAAGAAAAATTATGTTCTCTACACCAGCCCATGTTTCCCCTTGATCAGCCATAACCAAAGCTTGATTATAGTGAAAGGAAGTGAGAAAAGAGAGAAAAAGTATGGAAAAATTCCATCTTCATGCTCAAAGAAGCTTAAGAGAGCAAGGAAAAAGAGAGAGATTAGGTTTATGAAATTTTCATGATCTGTTTATGAACTTTAGGAACTCAAAGTGACGAGGAACTAGATCAAAGGAGAAAAGGAAAGGAGAAAGAGAAGTAAAGAGAATGAAAAGAGAGGTTTGTGCATAACCTAAAGCAATAACCTATTTTAATTTTTTTTAATTTCATGAATTAATTATTTGGCATGTTGATGATTATGAATTAATATTATATGTGATGAAAAATCTTGGGGATGCATGTTTGCTAGACTTAGGATTTAATTTGGTAAAAATTGAATGTGATTAGTTGGTATATTCTTTGCTAGAAATGGATGAGCAGTGAGCAATTAAACTGTTATAACTTAATTTATGGAACTCAGTTTTGCATGTTCTTTGTGGGTTTGAAATATAAGACATAGGGCTATAACTTTCATTTAGACCATAAAATCTGAATATGTTTATAACTGTCCAGAAAAATTCATAAAGTTCGGACATAGAATCTGTCCAAAAATTCTAGGCATAATTGTTAGTAATAAGCAGTAAGTACTTAAACTGTTATAACTTGAGTTATGGAGCTTGGATTGTTTGTTCTTTGTTTGGTTTGAAATCTAAGACATAAGACTAAAATTTTATTTATACCATAATATCTGAATATGTTTGTAATTGTCCAAAAAAATTCGTAAAGTTCAGACTTAGAATCTGTCCAGAAAATTCTGGACAGAATTGTTAGTGACCAGTCAGTGTTTATTTTACCATATCTTTTGATACAGAACTCCGAATTAAGTGATTCTAGTTGCATATTAAAGATAATATCCAGATATAAAATTGTTAAGAAGACCCTGTAACTAAATTCAGATTGAAATAGGACCAATATTAAGATCCAAGATAGAAAATAGAATCTGCCAGTGATAGGGCAGCATATGAGATGATGAATGAAATGAGTAAAATGATGTGAACCTTGTTATATTATGTAAATATTATTTTAATTGAGTGATTATGTGATTCTTTTGAGACATTAAATGCATTAAAAGTGTGAATATAATTTCTATGAATTTTAATGAGATTGTACAAGTCCTAGAACATCTAACTAGAACCAACTTAGGATAGTTTGGCATGCCAAATAGGGGGGAGTATGATAAAAATGATTAAATCCATTAATGGTATGATTATCTGCACTGAGTTTGGCATTGTTATCTATGCCAGGATGACATTATTATCTATGCCTGGATGACATTATTATCTACGTCGGGTTTGGCACTTATATGCACACATCATATTGCCCGGGTGGCACTCCTAAGTGCCTGGATGACAACTCCATTATCCTAGTTAGTGGTTCATAGGTGTTCTGGGCATAAATGAAAATATAAATAAAGAAGTTATGGAACATAAAAGAATTATTGAAAATAAAACTGGAATTATGAATTTTGATAGGGATAATAAGAAGATTTAGTGTTATGGGCAGGGAAAAGCTATGGATAATAATAGTTTGATAACACAAAATAAATATATGGTATAAAATAATAAATTTTATGAAATGTAAGTTGCATGAAAAGATGATTGAGTGTCTTGGGCATAAATAAAAAAATAAATGAATTATTGATAATAAAAATGGAATGATGATTTGTGGCTTGGATAAAAAGAAGATTTAGTGTTATACAATAAGGTGGTAATACAATAAATAAGTATGAGATAAAATAATATAATTTGATGTCTATAAATGCTAGAATACCATGATATTTATATTTTCATGAGAATATGATTAAGCATGAGTTGATATATGATAATGCATGATTGCATAAAATAGTTTATTGCCTTATTTATATGCACCACTAAGCCTAGAGCTTAGCGTGGGAGTTTCCTTCCGCGCAAATTTAAAGAGGTAGCTGAGGATTTTGGATAAAGACACGGTGATCCAAGTCCAGTAGGGAAACTCGTATCAAATGCTGTGGGTCACACAAATTATGTAATTATATTTGAGTTTTATTTTGTAGTATTTGTAAAATAAACAGTATGTTTTGTAAAGAACATGTTACTATATAAAAATGTAGTTTAAATTTTATGTTATATTTCTTTTATAATGAAAAGTAAATAAATAGTAAATGAAAAAAAAATATAGGAATGAATTTCATGTTAACTGATGAAGGCAGCGTAGCACACCCTCATCCAGGCACGAGCTGCGAGGGTGAGGGGGTTTTACAGTATCTTCTTGGGATACTCTACAACTAGCAAAGCTTATAGTCTTTAATAAAAGATCTTTAGTTGTTGAAGAGTATATGCATGTTGTTTTTGATGAATCTAGTAAGTTTGATTTTGTGAAAGGTAGTTTTCTTGATGATATTGTAGGTACAATGGAGAAACTTGATCCTGATCATGAGAAAGATGATGATGATTAAGAGAAACAACAAGATGTATCTCTAACTCAAGCTCAAGAGCAAGAAAACAAAGAGCTTCCAAAGGAATGGGAAATGACAAAAAATACCCCTAAGGAACAAATCATTGGTGATCCTACTAAGGGTGTAAGTACAAGATCTCATCTCAAACTTTTAGATTCTAACCTTGCTTTTGTCTCTCAAATTGAGCCTAAAAATATTGATGAGGCTCTTAATGATGAAAGTTGGGTGATTGCTATGCAAGAGGAACTCAACTAATTCAAGAGAAGCAAGGTATGGACCTTAGTTCCTAGACCCAAAGACCATCAAATCATTGGTAGTAAATGGGTGTTTAGAAATAAGTTAGATGAACAAGGTTCAATAACTAGGAATAAAGCTAGGTTGGTTGCAAAGGGTTAGAATCAAGAAGAAGGTATAGATTATAATGAAACCTATGCTCCAGTAGCTAGATTAGAAGCCATAAGAATACATTTAGCATTTGCATGCCATATGAATTTTAAAATTTTTCAAATGGATGTCAAAAGTGTCTTCTTAAATAGTTTTATAGAAGAGGAAGTTTATGTAGAACAACCTCCGGGTTTCGAAAGCCATAATTTCCCTAATCATGAATTTAAACTTTCAAAAGTCTTGTATGGGTTAAAACAAGTTCCAAGAGCTTGGTATGAAAGATTAAGTTCTTGTCTTTTAGAAAACAATTTTTCAAAAGGACATGTTGATACAACCTTGTTTATTGAAAAACATAAGCATGACATTTTGATTGTTCAAATTTTTGTTAATGATATGATATTTGGGTCTACTAATGAATTGCTTTGCCAATAATTTGCTAAGTGTAAGCATGATGGGCGAACTTAAGTTATTCCTTGGTCTACAAATCAAGCAAAGCAATGAGGGCATATTCATCAACCAATCTAAGTACTCCAAATAGTTAATCAATAAATTTGGAATGGAAGGATGCAAAAATGCTAAGACTCCTATGAGCACATCAATAGAATTGGACAAAGATGAGAAGGGTAAAAGCATAAATGAAAAGCTCTATAGAGGTATGATAAGATCACTTTTATACCTTACTGTCTCTAGGCCCAATATAATGTATAATGTTTGCTTATGTGCTAGATTTCAATCTTGTCCTAAGGAATCACATTTGAATACTGTAAAAAGAATTTTAAAATACTTACATGGCATATTGCATATAGGCTTATTGTATCCTAGAAATTCATCTTTCCATATCATACGATATTCAGATGTGGATTATGCCAATAGTATTTTGGATAGAAAGAGTACTTCAAGCACTTGTTACTTTATTGGTGAATGCCTAGTTTCTCGGTTTAACAAGAAACAAATTTCAGTTGCTTTATCTACTGCTGAAGCAAAATATGTGGCAGCAAGGTGTTGTTGTACTCAAATCCTATGGATGAGACAATAACTAAAGGATTATGGTCATAGTTTGGATTGTATACCCATCAAATGTGACAACACAAGTGCCATCAACCTATCTAAGAATCCCATTCAACACTTTATAAGTAAGCATATTGACATTAAACATCATTTTCTTAGGGATCATGTTCAATATGGAGATGTTGTGTTAGAATTTATCGATACAAACAATCAATTGGCAAACATTTTTACCAAAATTCTTAATGAAGAAAGTTTTTGTTTCATAAGAAAAGAGCTTGGTATGCTTGATGGATCAACTTTGTCTTAATTATTTTCTTACCTATTGCATGTGTGAACCTTGAATGCTAATTCCTTCATATGATGCATTTTACTTGACTGATTTTGTGATATGAAATGGTTAACATGATAGAAATATATGTTTTAAGGCATAGAAACATTTTTTTTATCTTTCAGTCTTGTTTTATGCTTAATTTTATTTTTTTGAAGATTTGAGGTGGTTCACACCCGTGATATACATTCACAGTCGTGAACTTAATAGCAAAAAAAATTCTAGTAGCTTTCACACTTTGCTTCACGACATGCTTCATGGGTAGAAGTAGTGAAAACTAAGTTTCATGCCTGTTACTCTTTTTGTCACACTCATGAAAAGCCTGATTCACGACCGTGAACATTGACAACAAATAACTCCAGAATCATTTACGCTTTGTTTCACGCCTTGCCTCACGGGTAGTAATAGTGAAGACTAATCCTCATGCCTGTGACAATAATTGTCACTCCCGTGAAAAGCCTGATTCACGCCTGTGACTATTTAATGTCATGATCATGACACGATTCATCTTCTTTTTCACAGCTAAAGCGCTCTTTCACCAAACTGTGACCATGATTATTCACGCCTGTCACTGGTGACTCACGACTATGAATCTATCGACTATAAAATGAAATTTTCTACCTTTTCTCATCTCCATCTCTACAAATTCTCTCATTTAACACTCCCATTCAATATTTCTCATAAATTTCGGTCTCCTCACTTGTTTTTCCTCTATAAAACCATCTCAAAACTCTTTTTCTTCAAAGAATCACAACTTTTATGAAGGGTTTTCAATCCTATTCCGAAAATTTCTTATCCTTCCATTGATCAAGGCTAATCAAAATGGAATTTGGTTCTTCCAAAGGCATAAGAATACACATGCTCCAAGATGCCACACCGATTATCTAATCAACATTATTCCAGATCTGCGTTATGCCGTTCTCAAGAAATGACCTCTACTCTCATCATGTTTCTTCGAATGGAATTCTATCAAGACTATTGGTCTTGAAATAAGCATAATTGAGCAACTACAGGCATGCCACATTAGAGAGTTTGTGGACATATATCGTGTTGGGTTTTGAAGAATGAATCATATTCATAAAAGCAGTGGAAAAATAAAATTTTCAAAGCCCGAACAAAAGATTATACTTGTGCCATTAAAACTAATTTATATAAATATAAAGGTTAGAAATTATACCTTGTAATTTCTTATTTGTTCTTCAAATCTTTACTTTGTTGGGTTTTAGCAAACCACAACAATCCACACTAGGATGTCTCTAACGATAATCCATACGAAGAATGAATAAGACACTATCAAGAGAAATGGTTTCCACTCCGACTAGAGATTCCCGTGTAATGACCACAACAAGAGGCCATGGGTATACACTCCTTCTATCAAGAGTGATGAATCCTTGTTGGTTACCCAATTACCTTCGAATATCTCAAGCTATATCCAATCATCACCCTATGAGCAACCTCCCTGAGGCAACAAGGAATAATGTCAAAATACAAAATCAATATTCAAGATATCCTTGAGTAACTCAAGTCTAAGGATACTTGCACCATTGCTATGATGAGACTATCATTGACATTTGAATAGATTATCCATATGATTGTCTCATAGTTGCTCATCCAATGTACTTAGCTACACTTAGCAAACATCCACATGTTAACTCTAAACATCTCATGTTTATAGATTATGAGATCTACTACTCGATCCAATCAAGAAGTGCAACATGTGCTAATCTGTCTAGAATAATAATGTCTCATCTTATTAATCCTATGACTAGGGATAATTTTGATACTAACATAATTACACATGATAAGAATTTCAATATCATGATCTCATCATGATTTCCTTCATGCTATGTTATGTATCAAAGACTTCATTAATTGATTTAAAATCACTTATTAATTCATATATCAAATGAACATTAAATTAATGAAAAAGCCTTTTATTAATCAAATAACTTTGTACAATAAGTGTTAAAGGTGATTGCCTTTAGAGCACTCCTCTAACAAGCTCCCACGTGCACTAAAGCCAATCGCCTTTGTATTTAATTCCATAGGCGAGTACATGAGAATCATATTTCTTTTGGGGAAGTGTCTTAGTTAAAGGATCAGCAATATTTTGATCAGCGGACACTCTTTCTATCTTTACATCATTCCTACCAATGATTTCTCTAAGCAAATGGTATCTTCTGAGTACATGTTTGGATCTCTGAGGAGACAGTGGCTCATTTGCTTGTGCAATGGCTCCATTATTATCACAATACAATTGTATTGGATCAATAATGCTGGGAACCACTCCAAGTTCTGTGATGAATTTCTTTATCCAAACTGTTTCCTTTGCTGTTTCAGAAGCTGCAATGTACTCTGCTTCAATTGTGGAATCAGTAGTCATTTTCTATTTGGAACTCTTCCAACTAACTGCTCCACCATTTAGTGTGAATATATAACCTGACTGAGATTTTAAGTCATCCTTGTCAGATTGGAAGCTGGTATCGGTATACCCGCTCAAAACAAGATCTCCATCTCCATATACCAAGAATACTTCCTTAGTTCTTTTTAAGTATTTAAAGATATTCTTGACAGCCACCCAATGACCCTCACCAGGGTCCGATTGGTATCTGCTCATCACACTCAGAGCATATGATACATCAGGTCTTGTGCATATCATAATGTACATGATTGATCCTTTAACTGAAGCATATGGAATCACTCATGTATGTCCTCTCATCTTGTGTCTTTGGACACAAAGACTTTGAGAGAGTAATCCCATGGGTCATGGAAATATATTCCCTCTTGGATTGCTCCATGCTAAACCTCTTTAGCATCTTATCTATATATGTAGACTGTGAAAGATCAAGCAATCTTTTAGATCTATCTCTATAGATCTTTATCCCCAAAATATAGATTGCTTCTCCAAGGTCTTTCATAAATAAATTCTTAGATAACCAAAATTTGACTGATTGTAAGGCTGAGACATCATTTCCATTAACAATATGCCATCTACATATAACACAAGAAATACAATTGCACTCCCACTAACCTTCTTGTAAACACAAGGTTCATTCAGATTTTGTAAGAAACCAAACTGTTTGATTGTCTCATCAAACCGAATATTCCAACTAGTAGGGTAGACCCTCGATGCCTCAACTGTAGTCTCAGATACTTCTCTACCTCTACTAGTCTCTGCTATTTTGGCTCTTTCTGGACAGTCTCTATACATGTGCTCCATTGATCCACAAAAACAACATGCTCCTGTGAGCCTTCTACATTCACCCGTATGTTGTCTACCACAATAAGTACATGTGGGCCTCTGTTCAACATATTAGCTCTGCCATCTGCCTGGGTAAAAAGAAGTCATAGCAAGACCTCTAGAGCTCGAGTATCCACCTTTGTTACCAGACTGTGCAAGTATATATCTACCTCTTTTTCCCGACCTTCTGCTAGACTCACCAAAGAACTCACGTGCTGCCCTTTTAATTTGTTGTTCCCCAGCTTCTTTCATTAACCGTTCAGCTCTGATTGCAGCAGCTTTGAGTCTGGCATAACTATCAAGATAAAAAGTTGTGATTCTATTTTTGATATCATATTTGAGGCCCTTCTCAAACTTCCTGCATTTGTCTCTTTCAGTAGAGACCATGAAGGTGGCATAATGGGAAAGTTTGTTGAACTGCACCTTATACTCAGCAACATACATGTTCTCTTATTTCAGATTCAGGAATTCCTTTCTCTTTTCATCTTTATATGCCTCAGGCATGTAATTGTTCTAAAATTCCCAAAGGAAATCATTCCATGTCAGAACCGGTGGTTGTGCATCACTGTCGGGGACTGTCTCCCACCATTCATAGGCATTGCTTTGAAGCAAAGATACTGCATAATGAAATTTCTCATCTGGGGTACATATCATCATATTCAATACCCTCTGTGTCCTTTTCAGCCATGTCTCTACTTCTGCTGGATCTGTTGTGCCATTGAAATCAGTTGCACCATGTTTCCTCAGCTTGTCATAACGTCTTTCCTTCTACATTTCAAGACCATATACTTCCTGTTCTAGGTTTTCATGGTATACTTCTGCATGAGATGACTTTGATGCATGTGCTTGAGCTTTAGCTCCTAGTGCTGGTTGATCTCTATGTAAATGAGGTGATGCCTCATGAGAATGCATTTCGGCCAGCCTCTCCCTCCTTGGTGAATCATGTCTTATGATGTCCCTAAAATATTTAGAATTATGTCACTACATAATGTTCAACATATATGATGCACATGTTATCATGCTCTTATGCATATGCATGTTCCCATGGAACCTATCCCCCCTTTGATACCAAAAATGTAAGACCACATCTTATGCAATTAAGTATAACCCATCCCAGTATCAAGTAATCACACATAGCAGAATGAAAAGGAAAAATTCCCTATTAACAATGGTAGTAAATTTTTTTTTCATACCCTGTAATATCATTCAATAACTTTGCAAGTCTCATATCCTGTAATATCATTCAATAACTTTGCAAGTCTCATATCCTGTAATATCATTCAATAACTTTGCAAGTCATCATTGAGGTTTTCACCACAATATAATATGTCACATATATTAAAACATAAACTTTGCACATAAGTATTTACGAGTTGCTTTCATTTATACATTTTTAAAACCCATTCCAAAATGACTATACATATTCAAACAAATAAATACAAAATGCAGATGACATATTTTCATGCTCGTATGGAATGCAACGAGAGAGAGTGATGAGGCTCGGCCATTGACCTATGTCCCATGTCTTCTATACGCTACTCAAAAAGAGCTATCACTTTTTTTACCTGAAAAATGATGCAAATTGACGAGTTGCGGCTCAGTGAGAATAACCAACAAATGAGCTCTAAAGTACCAAACAACTCATATTAATAAATCACAAATCCAATACATACCATGTATTCTATTCCATTCATCAGTATCATATAAATATCAATAAAGTTGAAACATATCATCATTACTCCTTACGTATGCAAATGCTTTGCTTATTTCATTTTATTGTGACCGAGTTAAATAGACATTGCCCCAGGTTTCCATGGTAACATTTGCCATGTGAACATTTGCATTTGCTAGCTAGCTTGATCATTTGTTTCATTTGCACATTTGTTGGGCCATAAGCCTTTTTTTTTTGCTTTACAATATTGATTAACTAGTCACAATACCTTTTTAGTCCATATGCATATGCACTTGTACTTAACCATTCATCAAACATTGCATCTTATCACATATAACATACATATACCGTATATATGCCTCATATGCCACGCATGTACCTCGCTTATACTATACATATACCCTGTATATATATCACATATGTCAAACATATACCTCAAATATATCACAAGTATACCATTTATGTGTACCACAATGTCACAAATTATCCATCATCATATTATCAGGGGCAAATCATGACAATCATATGAATCACATAGCAAACAACATTAATATGCACTAAAGAATTTAATTGATAATTAGACTCACATTTCTCCATTGATTCCGACCCCTAACTTATTGTCTATCAGCTCCTTGTGGGTGTCCAATATGTTGTGAGCCTAATATGAAAACATAATCGATTAACTCATGATTAGGGAGACTTAATGTGGCTTAAACAAATTAATATGCATTGTTCATATCAATAGTTAAGATTTTTCCTATGAGGCAGTGTGACCTTATGGGACTGTTTAGCCTATAACGTTTCTACACTTGACCAATTAATATTATTCTTATTCCTAATTAAAACTAACATATAATTATATAACATATTAAAATTTCAGACCAATTGGATCATTGTACAATTTTTGGTGGAATTTCTAAGTGTGTTTTGTTTTCTACCTTGTTTTCTGCCTTTAGGTAGTTTTAGGGTACCCACTTTGGTTTATCATAACTTATAATATATAAGTCCTATTTTAATGAAACATTACAGAAATTTATATGGGTTCAAATGGAACATTTTTTTCATATTTAAAACTTTTATCAATTATGTCTCTAAGGGCTTCAAATTATAAGAAACATTTCATTGGTCTAGAATAGAATTGGCTTCCGGATCAGTATGACTTCCAAAGGATATAACTTAGTCTATAAATGACATATTAAGCTGAAATTAGTCCCAAAATTTAGCTAAGACATATACCTATAACTTTAATGTTTTGATAATTTGTAGAATATATGTATAAGGATATCACAATGGCTACACAAAGTTCTAGAACTGCCCAGGGCACTAAGTAGTCAGCTCAACTATGGAACAGTCATGGTTCCATTCACAATAACTCAAACTCCACAAGACATATGAATCTGAAATTTGGTATAAAGATAAATAATACATATATTGACAACTTTTATATTTTGAGATACTTCAAATAATGGCTTTAACATATTCAAAACCAAAGAACATAGTAGCTATCTTGGCTAGGGTTCACACCCTGACTAGTTTCAGTAGAGAGAAGATATCTCTTCCTATATACACAAAATTTGCAAAAAGGTTTACATATCCATAAATATAAGACATAAAGGAAAAAAATTTGTGTTTTAATCTTTTCCATAATCAATTTCTATTAATATCAAAATCAGGGTGCAAGTCAGTGCCTATTAATGAACCTTAGCAACTCAAATCAACTTTATAGCAATAAGAATTGATTACTTACCAAGAAAAAACTTGCAAGGGATCAATTTTCCTCAAAAAATAAGTGAAACAAGGAAAAATTGAGTTCTGGAATGGAGGAATATGAAGAAGAAAATGGGATGCAGTGAGGAGGCAGAAATGGGGGGAGGAAGATAAAGCCAACCTTTTTGTTTTTGTCTTTTTATCTTTTTCTCTTCATCTCTTCTCTTTTCTCTTCTCTTTTCTCTTTTCTTTTCTCTTCTCTTTTCTGTTCTCATTTCTTTTATTTTCCTTTTGTTATATTTTCATTTTATTTTTTCTATATTATTATTATTATTATTATTTATATATATTTATAATTCCACTAATTCACATAATAATATAGCTTAATCATTTGGCCTGATTTAACTAAATTAACAATGTAAATGTTTGCTAATCTTAATCTAGTCGTTTTGCTTACTTTAATTTAGTCACCTTATTCAATTTATTTCTAATACTTTGTTATCCTCATTTAGGTTATAAGTACACACGTGCAACTCGATACAATTACCAAATACTAGGACACAAAGCTAGTGTGTGCCATGAACTTGTTTCTAAGAAAATATGTATGAAATGCACGTGTTCAATTGCATTATATGGAAGATTCATATGTTGAAATGAAATACATGTGGGGAAGTTTAAGGATGTTACATAATATGTATATTCCATTGCATAATGTACCATTAGCATAAAGAATTCCATTCAACATAATAGAACAACAATTGTTAATAAAAGCTGAAAGGAAACCATCTTTGTTTAGACTTGAAACTAAAGTAATGTTTTTAGTCAAAGCAGGTACATAATAGCAATTATCCAAATTTAATATAAGCCCACTAGGGAGGGTCAATACATATGTTCCTATAGCTAATGTAGTAACCCTTGCTCCATTTCCAACGTGGAGGTCTGACTCTCCCTTATTGAGTTGTCTACTATTCCTTAGACCTTGCATATTAGTGCATATGTGTGAGCCATAATTGGTATCTAATACCCATATATTAATTTCAATTACCAAAATACCTGAAGTAGATAGGGCATCAGATGCCTTCTTCTTCAAGGACTCCAAGTAAGCCTTGTAGTTTCTCTTCCAATGGCCATCCTTGCCACAATTGAAGCATGTTCCCTTTAGAGGACTCTCCTTGGCCTTCTTCTTGGCCACCCCTCCCTTAGGCTTCATGGAATTTTTCTTCTTCTTAAGGTTCTTATTTTTAGAACTTGAAGAGTCCACTAGCATCACAGTCTTACTATCCTTTTTGACAGATGGCTCAACTGTTTTGAGCAAGTTAATCAGCTCAGGAATAGTGGTAGAGATTTGGTTCATCCTATAGTTAAGCACAAAATGTGAATAACCGTCAGACAAACCGGTTAGAATTATGTCAATACTCAATTAATGGTCCATCATAAATCCCAAGGTGGCCAACCTCTCAAGATAGCAATTCATCTTCAATGCATATTGCACTGGAGATGTCCTCTCAACGATCTTAGTACAGAAAATCAACCTCATAGTTTCGAACCTTTCGGAATGTGCTTGCTCATCAAAAAGCTCTCTTAGATGGTATACTATGGAATTAGCATCCATAGCCTCATGCTGCTTTTGCAACTCATGTGACATAGTATCAAGCATAATGCAGCTTGCCATCTCACTATCATCGAGATGCCTTCTAAACATCTTCAGAAGCATTAGCAATAGGGGGATTAGGGAGTGCCTCATCTAGGACATAGCCAATCTTTTTTGATTTGAGAACTATTCTTAGATTCCATAGCCAATCCAAAAAATTGGGCCCATAGAACTTATTTAATTCCATTAGTGATCGCAAATTCACACTTGTCATGATTTTAATTCTAGCAACCTAGATGTAAAATAGAACATGTTAAAATGTACATAAAATGCATGTTTATTAGGTCTTTAATAAATTGCATTATGGCTCCCACTATTTTATTGCAAATCCATAGCCCTTACTATGAAACCGAAAGAACTTATATGGAAGTTCTCCTAGTGGGTTGATATCCAACTAGTTAAGAATAACCTTGAGGCAACTCAACAAGCTATCCTTAGTTTGATTGGTAGGTATCTAATCCATACCAATAGCATTGTTCAAGCAACTATCGAATCTTGTGTTATCAACTTATTGATGTGTGCAAATACATTAGGCTATCAACTCTTGATATGTGTACATCTCATGTATACAAACCCAACTTCGCCTCCAATAGACATTAACCTTGGCGCAAATCCAACAAGTTAATAATATCGGTTAAGTCTAACCCATTAATCATGAAATCTAATTTCAATGGATTGAACATATTCATATAGACTGAGCTAGAGACAACTTAACAACCTTAACTCTATAAGAACTCTGGTTCTCCCCATATTAAGGGAAGACGTAAGGCTTAATTGTTTATTTAGTGAGGGATTTCTTTGTTAAGTCTCATCAAGTTATTATTTCATGCTTTTATATATCATATATTCATCACATGGATATATAAAGATAGTTGCATTAACTATATGGCATGATTATGGACATAATAAATTCAATCTCTTGAGGCAAAGAGAAATTGACTAGGTCTTACCTAGGTATATGCATAAATTTACATCCCAAAATAGAAATCAAATTCCTATTTCTAAGTCTTCTTGTTTATGGTACCACCTCTTTTGCTTCTTGCTCATTTGTATCGTCATTCTATCCTAATCCTATGTAATTTAATTACATATTTTAAATTATAGAAAACCTCAATTTACATTTGAGGGGAGTAAGATAAGAAGAGAAATACATAAGAAAGAAAGAGAGGTAGGGACATGCAGACCCTATTTACCATAAAACAAAATAATTTCATGCATGCTCAATCACATTGGGTCTAAGTCCATAATCATCCATCATGTCTTTTCATACAGACCTAACATGCATTCTCTAATGCACAAAATAAAAATGAAAATTTTGGATTTCAATTTGTAAATCGATTCAACGCTTGAACAACAATTGCTTATATGTATTCTTTCGGTTAATTTAATTTTGTATATCATGTTAAAGTGGAATTTAATATTTATTTCATATTTCCAAAATTAATAAAAATTAATTCTCCTTAAAAGCAAAATATTATGATGTTAAAATTAAACAATTTATGTTTAATATACATACCAATTTCTAGTCATACTAGAATTACAATTGCACAACTTAAATTAATTCAAAATTAATTTCCAAAAATTCTAAAAATTTCTAGAACTTTCAATCATCATTCTAATTATCTTTAGGTCAGCTCAAGTTTATCAAAATATTTTTGGCACAAGCCAAAATTACTAAAATAAACGAACCAACACACTTAGACACTCAAAATGACAAATTCGACATCTAGAATTTTTTAAAATTTCAGATGCTTGCAAAATAATTTTAGCATGCATCTAACATCAAAATAACATTTTTTTAATCATACAAAAATTACTTCAAGGTGCTGAAAATAAAATAAACACATACAAAAAAATCAAACAAAACAACCCCACCGGGTATGCTTAAACAGTCCAATTTTTGTGTTTATTTGAAAAATTAATTAAAATAATTTTTAATTAATTATTGGATACTTCCAGAGGTATAAAAATACTCTTAATATGTCTAAATAATTTTTTTCATAATCAAATTACAAGAAAAATATAACCAGCCCCATCAATTAAGCCAAACAACAACACATGTTCATAAATAAGATAATTTTAGGTATTTTTGAAATAAATCAGAAATTAATTATTTGAATCACATTCAAATCATTTTTCAATCAAAATAATCATCCTTAATCATCCTATGATCAGATTAGAGAAAGAAAAATGTGTAAAATATATTTTACAAATTAATTTCAATTTTTCAAAACCTATTGATACAAAATCATCAAAATAATGCAATCCCGTTGCACTTTCAATTAAAATTAATTTTAATGGACACAAGAGGGCTCTGATACCAATGTTGGGTTTTGAAGAATGAATCATATTCATAAACACAGTGGAAAAATAAAATTTTCAAAACCCGACACAAAAGATCATACTTGTACCATTAAAACTAATTTATATAAATATAAAGGTTAGAAATTATACCTTGTAATTTCTTATTTGTTCTTCAAATCTTCACTTTATTAGGTTGTAGCAACTACAACAATCCACACTAGCATGTCTCTAATGATAATCCATGTGTAGAATGAAGAAGAAACTATCAAGAGAAATGGTTTGAACAAATTCAAAGTGCTAGTTTTGAAAGTGTTATTGAGAGAATTTTGTTGTCTTTAAAATATTTTTTTCACAAAAAAATATTTTTATGTCTATTTTCTACCATTTAATGTATTTTCTATTTAAATTAAATTAAAAGAAAAGACGAAAAGTCAAAAATGGAGAAAAGAGAAATGAATGAATAGTAATTGTTCATAATTGACCTAATTAAGGCCAAAATCTGTCGTTGGCCAATGGGTGGGAGGTAGCAGCGAGCTGGGCAGCCCAGCTGGCCCGCTGGGCTGGCCAGTAGCCTGTCTATCTTGCTCGGGCCCATGACCCTCTTGAACATTTTTTCTGTGCGATCTTATCTCGATCCATCCCGAAATAGTTCTCTCATATTTTGGATCCTATCCAAGAACATTTTACTTATTCTCCATATCTTTAATGCGTGTGACCCATTAGGTTCCCAGTCTAGTTGGCCACTTAAATTAACAATTAATTTAAGCAAGTCATGAGCGGTATCTAATAACGCATCATGACCCCCAATTGACCGAAAAGTCAGTGGTTTGACTACGAACCTTTCCATAGACAATTTATGTGTAATTATTCCTTTTACCATTCTATACCCCACTTGGTTCAGAGTATGGACATGTGTCAATTCCCACTAGACTGACTATGTTGTGTCTAGTCCAAGTAATGTTAGTTCTTGTCCTTGAGGCTCATTACTCTATTAGATATATCATTGAAGATTATCTATGTGATTTTTCCACTCCGGCCAAAGATTCCTGAGTAATGACCACAACAAGTGGCCATGGGTATACACTCCTTTTATAAAAAATGGTGAATCCTTTGTTGGTTACCCAATTACCTTCGAATACCTCAAGTTGTATCCAATGACCACCCTATGAGCAAGCTCCTTGAGGCAACAAGGAATAGTGTCAAAATACAGAATCAATATTCAAGATATCCTTGAGTACCTCAAGTCTAAGGATACTTGCAACATTGCTATGATGAGACTATCATTGATATTTGAATAGATTATCCATATGATTGTCTCATAGTTGCTCATCCAATGTACTTAGCTACATTTAGCAAGCATCCACATGTTAACTCTAAACATCTCATGTTTATAGATTATGAGATCTACTACTCGATCCAATCAAGGAGTGTAACATGTGCTAGTCTATCTGGATTAATAATGTCCATTCTCATTAATCCTATGACTAGGGATAATTTTGATACTAACATAATTACACGTGAAAAGAATCTAAATATCATGATCTCATCATGATTTCCTTCATGCTATGTTATGTATCAAGGACTCCATTAATTGATTTAAGATCACTTATCAATTCATATATCAAATGAACATCAAATTAATGAAAAATCCTTTTATTAATCAAATAAATTTGTACAATAAGTATTGAAGGTGATTACCTTTAGAGCACTCCTCTAACATATCGTCCAACATTATAGATACCAATTCTCGAGTTCCTTAGCACATTGTAAGTCTCACCCACTGAAACCGTAAAATTTCAGCTATGCAAGCATCCTAACACTCTCACTGTAGT
Source organism: Triadica sebifera (assembly GCA_023653625.1). NCBI lineage: Eukaryota > Viridiplantae > Streptophyta > Magnoliopsida > Malpighiales > Euphorbiaceae > Triadica > Triadica sebifera. The sequence continues at coordinate 6,868,979 of CM042898.1, read as the reverse complement.
GGAATTTGACACTATTTTCAAGCTTCCTTCTGATGGCATCCTAAATGAGAGTGAAGTCAAATTTTATGCTTCTCCAACTTGGACACATTTTGTCTTGGAATGTAGCTGGGATGTGAAAAAGACAAAGAGCACCCACCTTTGGTCTCCTGTGCATAAATATATATATATATATATATAGGTTTCTCACCAATAGTATATTTTCTCAAGGAGATAACAATGGGGCAATCAAAAAATTGGAGCTCTTTCTGTTGGAGATGGCACGAAGAGGATTGTCCATAACACTATCACAATGGTTCACAAATCACCACATTTCCATTGCAATGAAACCATCGAGAGATATTTTGATTAGCGGATATGTGACTCACCTTGCCATTGAGCTAGGATATTTGAGCCTCAACGACCACAATTGCACTCTCATTCTAGCTCATCCACGAGACTGACTCGATGTCGAGTCCTTTATAAAGATGGGAGCAGTTGTTCGTATCATTTATGAAGATAATGTCTACTACCATTTCACCACTCCAGCTGGTGAAATTGATTGGGAAAACCATGACTCTAATGCTTTCAAAGCTGGCCTCCAATCTATCCAGCTACAGAAGCAAAGCTCGTGACAAGACATCAACACCGGTAGTAGCTAAGGATGTGGGTCAGCCATCTGCCTCTACCACATCCACTTTGGCCTAGCAGGTTATTGATCTTATAACACCTCGCCTAGACATGATGCAGGCTTCCATCGATGAGAGGTTGGAAAACCTCAAAGACTTTATAGAGTCTCGTATAGACAACCATAAGGCGGAGGTAGCACGCCTTTATGGATGATTTGTTAGGCTTGAAGCCTACCTAGTGTGCTAGCTTTCTAGTAGTAGCTTTACTTTTATTGTTATTTATCTTATTTTTTGTTTGCATTCTAATGTAATCTTTCTCCTTTAATTTTAATACAATTATCTTATTGATATGTCAACTTTTTGCTAATGATAAAAGGGGGAAAACCTAGCATATATGTGAATGTGATTTATATATAAATATGCTATGTGAATGTGTATACCTCACATCAACCTCACATATAATTTGCAAACTTGAACTTATTCTGAATTTTTTTAATGCATAAGATTTAACATATATCTCACATATACTTTGAATACACTTGGTAATACATTTGTTAATAGATGAGATATACTCAAGATATACCTTGCATATACCTTATTAGTTTGCAAATACCTTTGTTATATCTCTTTCAAATCTTGCACTCTGTTATTCTATTTTAAGCACCTTTTGAGGGGGAGACTTCTCAAAAGCACATATTGCTAGATTATTTTTCACCATCAAAAAGGGGGAGATTGTTGAACCTTGGAGATTTATGTCATTTTGATGATAACAAATAAAATAACAATAATGTATTTAACAATGTTTGTGTTCTAAATGTGTTAAACAAGATATATCTTGATTAGAACATGATGCAAGATTGAAATACAACTTTTGAAGATTAAAATCAAAGATATAGCAAAGTCACGCCTGTGAATATAGCTAAACACCAACTCTCCAACATTCAAAGTTCATGGCTATGAAAAATCAAGTCAACCGTGAATGTTCAAGTAGTCACGCCTGTGTAAGACAGTTACGCCCGTGACCAAAACATGTCAAATTCTTCCAAAGAGCTTCACAACTAGTGTCACCACTTGGACCACAACTTGGAAGAATATTCACAACCATGACACATAGATTCACGCCCGTGAAATAAGATAGAGAAACATATCAGGAGTGAAATTAAGAGTTAGTTCAACGGGTATTTTTGCATTAAATGCACCTAAATGACTATAATTTACAAAAGGAGTATAAATGCAAGTCATTTATGAATTCCAACAAGAAGAACAACAATTACTTTGAATCATTAATCTTGTTGTAGCATTATGCATTAATTATTTTTAAAACAAACCTCTATTTCATTGTGAAAACCTAATTGCTCATTATTTTAGAGCATTGTAAGTTGTTAAGTGTTTTCATTATAACCGATTACTCAAAAGTGAGTTTGGATATTTCGAGTTAAGAGTGAAACACTTGTAAGTGTTTTTATGTGAACCATAAAATACAAGGAATTGGTTTTTGTGTGAGCCATTGAAAAACACAAGGGAATTTATGGGTTAGGTCTTAACCATTGAGAGAAACATTATAGTTGGGAGTGAGCTTGAAAACTCCATTGTAACACTTAGTGTGTTAGTGAAACACCCAATTGAGATTGGGGAGAGGATTAGGGTTTGTTAACATCCAAACCTTTATAAATCTTATATGTGACATCTCTCCTTCCTTACTCCATTTAATTTATTCCGCACTTAGAAGTTAAGCAATTTTTTAATTGCTAACCAATTCAACCCCCTTCTTGGTACATTGTTTGGGCAACACACACCAAGTCTGTCCAAATACTTAAAGCAGTTACACAGAGATTGCCATATCTGCAAATTCCCTCCACAAGAAAAAGATTATTGTAGACTGGTGAATCATATGAACATTGGGTGTCGTTCTTTTCGAAATAAATGATGATAAGAAAGAAGTATATGGATATGCAAGTGGTCACTTCAAAGATAGTGAACTTCATTATCATTCAACATTCAAAGAGATCTTAGATGTGAAGTATGGAATCAAAAAATTTGAATTCCATTTGATAGGGCATCACTTTACAGTTGTCATGGGTGCTCTTCATGTCCATGTATGCTAAGCTTCAAGCAGAAGAAAATTCCACATCCATAGCTTTGAGATGGAAAGAATGGTTTAGCAGGTACAACTTTGATACTCAATATATAAAAGGTGAAAAAAATCTCATTCCAGATTGCTTATCCACACCTCCTTAACAGACCAGTCTCATTTCCTTTTCTAAGGAAATTCCACTCCTTTTCATGGCTTCTAGTTCCAACATACCAATTCTCAGTCTCTTAGATTTTTCTCCTGGATGTCGTACAGGTCCAGACCTCTATCAAATCATAAGTTTTGCACAAAACATGTTGTTTATATATATTTCTATTTCATGAAAAGCTTGGTCTTCTTAGAAAAATTGTTTACTATCCAGCTGAATATCTTTGGGTGATCATTTATAGACTCTTTATAGAGCCCATGATCTCAAAACAACTATGGTACTTATGGTGTCAGTTAACACTATATTATCATGTTGTTCAAATCTCTTTGATAAAATTTCTTCCTTTCATATATAACTGTGACAATTTGCACTTCTTTCAAGTTACGTTTCTCATATGGTTCCAACCAATAATATATTGGAAAAAGCTTTTTCCTCAGCTCATTGGAGATCATTCAGTTCCAAAATTTTCAGAAGAGATCATTGGAATTTTCATTTTTCATCGTCCTTACACTCATATTTTGGGAACCAACACAGTGATTGCTCTTAGTCATTTTTCTCTCTAGAGAACCATCCCTCCTGAAGATCCAATGTGTTTAGAAGAAGTCAGACAATCAATTTGTTTGGAGCTCAAAAAGAAAAATAATTTCCATCATCTACCTCCTACAAGCTACACTTCTCTTGGACTAGATCCATCTAAAAGAATCAAGATGACACCTTGGACTCCTCTGTTAAAGCCTAAACTAAGGCATGAAGATGAAGCTCCTACCATTGTCACACAAGACTCATAAGATGATGAGCCCAGGCCTAGGCCCAATGATCCTCCACTAGATGATATTGATGATTTCTGGCCTAGGACTCAAGATGATCCAACTTTAGAAGATTTTAACCTATCTCTATCATATGAGCCTATCATAAAATAAAAGTTTTCTTCCATTAAAGTTTGCTTTTATGTAATAATATAATACAATTGGTAGATAACAACTGTCTTCCACTTTAGTTTGCTTTGTGTGTTGTCCTCTTCATCATGATCATATCACTATTGAAGAATCTTATCTTTTATTAAGTGATGTATGATATAGGAAGTGACATAATAGTCACTAGTTCTTCGCCTATATAAGGCATATCTATTGTGTAAGGAAGGAAGAAGAAAAATCTACATTTCTCTCTTATTGTGAAATATAACTATATTTGCTTAAAGACTTTTTCACTTTGAACCTTAGATTATTTCATTATCAATGTGTTTCACGATCGTATAACACTTTCAGATATCTCCAAGAATTTTGGTAAGGCATACAATTAAAGAAAGAGTATCAAAATAGGATAACTCCATCCTGAAGGCTTTCTAAGGTTGGTCATACCTTGATATTTCAACTTTGAATGTTGTGTCATGTCTTAATTATCAGAGGTATCTCTAGCTATATCATTTTATTGCTTTATATTGATGATATGTTAGTAACATGTTTAGATATGGATGATATCAGAGGTTTAAAGTAGCAATTGTTAAAGGAGTTTGATATGAAAGACTTGGTTCCAACAAAGAAGATTCTTGGAATGCAAATCACACGAGATAAATAGAGAGGGTTCTTGCAGTTATCTCAGGTAGAGTACCTCAACTGTGTTTTACAGAGATTTAACATGAATGACGCCAAACCAGTCAGCACACCCTTAGCTATCCACTTTTATCTATCCAAGGGTCAGTCCCCTTAAATAGAGGAAGAGAGAGAATTAATGGTTAAGGTTCCTTATACTTTATTTATTGGGAGTTTGATGTACGTTGTGGTCTGTACGAGACCAGACGTTGGCCATGTAATGGGAGTTGTTAGCAGCTTTATGTCAAATCTAGGGAAAACTCATTAGGAAGCAGTCAAGTAGATTTTGAGATATCTATAAGACATTATAGAAAAGTATTTGTACTTTGGTAAATGAGAGTTAAAAGTACAAGGCTACGTAGAGTAGACCTTGGAGGTGAAGTTTATCACCAAAAAAATACCACTGGTTATATATTCACTGTTAGAACTATAACTATTAGTTGGATGTCTCAGATACAGAAGATTGTCACTCTATCCACTACAGAGGTTGAGTATGTAGTAGTGACTGAAGTTAGTAAAGAGATGATATGACTTCAAGGTTTGTTAACTGAGATGGAATTCAAATAAGAGAAAAATATTTTACATAGTGATAGTCAGAGTGTGATATACTTGGCGAAGAATTCAATATTTCATTCCAGAACCAAGCATATTGGCTTTCGTTATCACTTCACCAGATCTCTATTGAAAGATAATGTGTTAGTAGTCAAGAAGATCTAAGGAAGCAAGAATCCAATGGATATGTTGACAGAGGCAGTGACTATTGATAAATTGAAGTTGTGTTCAACTTTAATTGGCCAACTAGAATAATAAGACCAAAAATGTTGTTGTATTGATCAAGGTATGAAGACAGATTGAAATTAGTCTTTAAATGAGATATTATTGGCCAAAATTACATGCACCAAAAGGTATAATAAATGACTATTTAGAAAATAACAAATAGTAGTTGTCAAGCCAACAACCAAAGAAAATAGAGTAGACGGTGCATCCTTTTGTTGAAAAAGAAGGAAAGCCAATTAAAAATTAGTTGGCAAAATATATAGAAGGAGGGCTTTTGCAACTATAAATAAAACATTCCAATAGCTATTTAGAATCAATCCAAGTGAAAGAGAAAGAAAAGCTTAGAAAAAAAAAGCTTTAGTATAAGAAAATTGAGAGCAAAATTTTCAGGGTGTAATTGGGTTGTGAGTTGTGAGTGTCTGTAAATAATTTATAAATTTTTCTTTTCTCAGTAAAAGATCTGTAGTAGCTCGAAGATATAGGAATAATTACTCGAACTTTGTTATCAATTTTGCATGTCTTAGTATTCCACATTTATTTCATTTTTTCACAAATCTCGTTATTGGAGAATTTGTATAATTTCTCAACACTTAGCCATAACAACATAGTAGGACTTAATGACAGAAAAGTTGCACAAACTATTAGAGAGGTGACCTAAAGGAAATTACCTTAGGCACTTAATGTGCTAATTCATTATTAATAAAAGTCATTTTCATTATATTGGTGTTCATACATATATGAATATGATTTAGATCTTAGACTGTTTAATGAAGTCCTTTGTATGTAACCTAGAATGAAGGAAATCATTATAAGATCATGATATGAAATTCCTATTATGTACAAATGTGTTTATACCTAAATTATCCCTAGTCATAGGATTAACAAGATAAGATATTGTCAATCCGGATAGACTAGCATATGTTATACTTCTTGATTAGGTCAAGCAACTCATCTCATAAGTTGAAGACATGAGATGTTTAAAGTTAACATGTGGATGCTTGCTGAAGTAGTCAAGTATATTGGATGACCTACTATGAGACAATCATATGGACAATTATTCAATGTCAATGATAGTCTCATCATAGCAATGGTGCAAGTATCCTTAGACTTGAGATGCTCAAGGTTATCTTGGATACTGAATGCTATACTTTAACTCCATTCCTTGTTGCCTATATGGTGGTGATTGGGTATAACATTAGGTATTCAAAGGTAGCCGAGTAGTCAATAGATGATTCACTACTCCTGATAGAAGGAGAGTATACCTGTAGCCTCTTGTAGAGATCATTACTCAGAAATCCTTGGCCAAAATAAACATGTCTTGAAAAAGGTATTGAAGAAAATATCTAATAGAGTAATAAGTCTCATAGAAAATAACTAATATCATTTGGACTAGATGTGATGTATTTAGTCTAGTGGGAGTTGACACACCGTCCATGCTTTGAACCAAATGAGGTATAGTTTAGTGAAAGGATGAATTGCAAGACAATTGTTTATGGAAGGGTTAAAGTCAAACCACTAACTTTCTAGTTAATTGGGTGATCATGATGTGTTGCTAGATACCGCTCATGATCTACTAAATCAAAGAAAATTGATTATTAATCAATTATGGGTCAAAAGTGTTTGACTCATAGAATCTATTTAGATTAGGATTTCTCTCGAAATTTGAGCTGCCAACATGACCGGAAAATCTACTAGGTCATACATATAGAGGGAATGAAGAAAATATAAAATGGGTTTTGGATAAGATCCAAGTGAGAGAACAAGAGAATTGGACCTTTTATAAAATTCATAAAAATGGGTCAAATTTAATTTGTATTAGGATTGTTGACTTGGTCAACATTGGGCCATATATCTTATGGAAAGGGGCCTATTAAGGTTTTTCCTTTTTCAACCCTAAAAGGGATTAGAAAGAGTATAAATACTCATTTTATTGAATAAATTTTGTGGCTGCCCCCTAAAGAAAAATAAGAGTTATTTTTCTTTTCTCCCTTTTATCTTTCATAAGATAATTTTCTATAGCTTGCACTTTGGATCTTTGTCACCCTATCTCTTTGGAGCTTTTCTTCTTCTTCCTTTGCTTGGATACTCTTAAAGGAAATCTTAGCTATGAATTTTTATGGTTTGCTACAATCCAACAAAGAAGGAAAAGGTCACAGCTTAGAAGATCAAGAGTTGCAAACAAAAGTAATTAACTTCTCTTATTGAATGGTTCAATATGATTTTAAATTACATAAGGTATTCCATGGGTTTTGGATTTAATTAATTTTATATTTCTGCTGCCATATGTATGAGAGGCATGTTTAAAACCCAACACAACTTTCCTTCCTATTTATAGACCACTAGTACTTTAGAAGGTTATGGACTGCACATGACTCTGTAACTGCAAATTGACACCCAAATCTTATCATGTTTTGTAATTCTCTGCTTATAGGAAAATTGTAGAAGCATTAACTTCTCCCTTTGAATCTAAAAAACACTTTACCCTTCTCACTTCCACCACTGCACTCACCCAACAAATACTTATATATTTATGGAAGTGTATATAGGCATGCCTATATACTAATGAAAATACTCACTAAAGATGAAGCATTTTATGTCTAGTTGATGGGGCTATAATGATAAAATGTAATATATAAAATGCCATTTTTTAGTACATTCTAACCTTGATTTGTTATAATTTTGGTCTTTGGAATGATGCTTGTGACATTTACCATCCTTCCTTCCATAAGCTTTTGATAACCTCTAGAATTGTTTTTTCATATATAGGTGGAGTTTTTGACTAAAAGTAATGGTCACCTTATAAAACTTATGGTTGGTGTTTTTTTGCAAAGCTAGTCATCTTCCTTACAATCGAAATGGTTCCAAATTTATCACTAGTTCTGAGGGCTTGGGAAAGCTGACATCAAAGACATTTGGAATGTGTTGTAGACATATAGAGTAATTTTATTGATGAATTTGGTGAAAAAAGTTGACGGATGAATTAAGTGACATTTTATCCTCTCTATGTGAATTCTTATTAGGTTTGACAGTTCTTTTATCTTATTGTCACATGACTTGTGATTCTGTTTACTAGTATATGTTTTTCTTTTTAAACCTGCTAAAGTGTTAAGACTTTGTTTTCTATTTCTTGATTTGATTAAAATTTAATTTCCAAGAGAAGCCATTAAAGGGGTTCCACATAATAGTTGATGTTGGAAATGGGGTATGAGGTTTTTTTTTTTGCTATAAGTTTTATTTTCATTTTGTATTGAGATTGATTTGGCTTTGGAATATTAGAGTAAGGTTCATATTACTTATTTCTTTTGTGATACTTAATGCTAATGGCTTCTTATTCTTAAAATTTTAAAGCCAATTTTTATAAAGTGTTTCTTTTGACTTTTATTTCCTTAGGCTATTATTGCTACTATCAGCCATAGATATCAAAGTTATTCTATCCACAACAAGTTTTTTTATTGGAAATTTTAATTACTTGCCAAGGCATAAGATGACCTTGCCTGGTGGTCCATCAAAGTAATCCTAAAAGGTACTCATGATCTCTTGAAATTTGAAAAGCAATCCTAGCTCGATATAGGCAAATTAAGTTTAAATTCTAATTAAAGTTTAATGAGTTGATAAATTTTGGTATTTTAATTTTAATTTAAATTCCAAAAGTTGAAAATTTTGGTAGCTCTAACATTCATGTGAAATGGTTGGTTTTTGACATTATTTTAACCTCAAAATTTCATTTTCCTTAAAAAGATCTAAAAATACTGCAAAAGGAAAACAAATAACTGAGCAAAAATAAATTACCATTATGGGATTTAAACATGTTACATTATTATTGTTCCATCTAATTAAGCGAAAAAAGAATACAGACAAATGTTATGTGTTATGTTGTTCTATAACCTAGTTTCATTCGCATTCAATCATGATCTTTGATCAAATACAAGGTGTGTCTCATCACTTGATCTAGGGAGATAAAGCATGGTGAATATGTCGGCTATTTGTTCCTTGGATGACATAAATTTAACTTGAAACTCTTTACTTGTAACCCATTCTCTAACAAAATGAGAATCTAGCTCAATATGCTCTTCTGAGCATGGAAAACTGGCTTTGAGGATAAATAGGCAACACCTAGGTTGTCACACCATCGATCAATAAGATTAGGAGTTAGACAAACAATTTATTGGAGTAGAGGTCTCAACCATATGGCTTCACTTGCTGAATTTGCAAGTGCTTTAAATTTCTGTTCAGTAAAAGATGAGGCAACAATGGGCTGCTTCTTACCAGTCCAAGCAACTAGATTTGTACCCAAGAAAATGTCACATCCACAAGTAGATTTTTGGTCATTAAGACACCTTCCCTAATCATTATCAACAAAACTATGAAGGCTAAGATCTTTAAACAATACCAAATGGAGACCAAAAGATAGGCTTTAGATATCTGAATAACCTTTTGACTGTCTTCCAATGTAAATCTGTAGGACAATACATATATTGACATAACTTATTAATTGAAAAAGCTATATCAGGCCTAGTAAGAGTGATGTACTAGAGTGTGCCAACTCTTTGCCTATAAACATCACCATTAGGCATAGGGGAGCCCAATGTTTTAGAGAGAGGCAGAGTAGCAGCCATTGGCGTGATTTGAGGCTTTGAATCAACCATATTAGTGTGCTCTAGAAGCTCTTTAATGTACTTTTGTTGTGAAAGGATTAGACCCTGACTATTGTAAAAAACTTCAATAACTAGAAAGTAAGATCATCAATTATCCATTTTATGAATTATATTATTAATTAAGGCTATTGAAGTGCTTGTGATCACTATATCATCAACATAAATTAGTAGAAAACCTTTATCCTTGCTCGAAATAGTAAAAAACAAAGAGTTGTCAACTTTGGAATGAGAGAAACCAAAAGATATAAGAAAATAACTCAACCTAATGAAAAAAGCACGTGGTGCTTATTTCAAGCCATATAATGACCAATTCAATTTACAATCACAATATGTACAATTTTTGTCAATAAAACCAATTGGTTGTGCTATGTAAATATTTTCATCAATTTTACCATGTAAGAAGGAATTAAAGATATCTAATTTCCTTAAGGTCCAGCCATAATGAATAGCTAGGCTAGGGATAATATGAATAGTGATAGCCTTGATCACAGGGCTAAAAGTTTCATGACAGTCGAGCCTTAGTTTCTGATTATAGTCCTTTGGTAATCAATCTTGCCTTATATATATTGATAGACCCATCAACATTCCTCAAATATGGTATGCCCATTTGTTTCCCACTATATTAACATTAGAAGGGCAAGGCACAAGGCTTCGGGTATTATTCTTGATTAAAGCTTGAAACTCAACACATATAGCATTCTTCCAAACTTTAAATTTGCTGGCCTGTTTGTATGTCTAGGGTTCAGTGGTAAGGAAATTTGGTTGAAGTTTATGAGATTTGGCTCAACAGGTTTAACCATAGTTGTAAGTCTGAGTTCCATGAGATGTGTACAGGTCTAATATGCGAGATAATGGAGATGACTAGTTGTTGGGGATTAAGATGACTGTTGTATTAGTTTACAATTAATATGGGATAAATATGATTCAATTATGGGTTAGGTTGTTTCAAGTGTATGAGGATTAATTAAAGAGTGAGAGAGAGTTTGAAGAGGTAAGTAAGACAAACATAATTAGATCAAGATGAAGGAGAAATGGATAAGGAGATAGGCTAGCTCGTAACCCATGGGTCCTAAGATCGAAACCTGACTTTCATACCATGAAATAATTCTAATTTTATTGATTAACTATGAAACTTACATAAGGTATACATATATATACAATAGTCTATGTAGTTGAGTTATAATAGAAGTGTATAAACAACCCTATAAGAGATGTATATAAGTAAAAATATAGAGTACAAATAGAGGATAAATTCTAGATAAAGATAGGTAGGATAACATAGAAACTTATCTCTTAATATTCAAGTCAATCTTCCAACCTATAGTAATAATAAAAAAAAACTTATGTTAATTTTTTAAAAATTTCCCTTGTGGTTATCTACACTCTATTTGTATATTAGTTTTGTGATTTTCATGTTGGACCTTTCATGGATATTTCTATTATACATTTTAGGGAAACTTGTAATCACAAGAGAGATAAGGTGAAAACCATCTCATTATAATTGCATTTTAACCCTACAATTGATTGTTGGTGTTTTGTAACTATGTGAATGAATTTTTAAAGAGATTGTCTTAATTCTTTTATGATAAAAAAAATGATGTTGAATTTTTTTTTGTTTTCTCTTTGCTTAGTAACATCCTATTTACAGACTAGTTCCAAGATGTTTGAGTTGGACATTTCATTGGCCTTTCAATTATGCACCAAAGAGAAGCTTGTAATGATATGAGACATTGAACATTATAATTGCTTTTAAATCATGCCATTGATTATGTGTATTCTATTTGAATTGTTTGTCAGGCTAAAGTTCTTGCACCTCTAGGAGCTATCACATCTAGCAGTCAATTCTTGGAGCCTAATGGTAAGTTAAATTTAGAAAATTTTTGCATATGTTGTCTCTTAGATGTTATTATTATTAAAAAAATGTGAAGATTTTTAGGAGAGAAATAAAATGATTTTATTTCTACATAATTTGATTTACATAGCTCTACAAAGTGTGAATTTATACATAAAGACTATAGCCTAATTAGTAAATTTTCTTACAATCAAAGAACATCTACAATTTAGGAATCAATTACAATAATTAAGCAAATATTTTTGTCAACACTCCCTTTTAAGTTAGTGCATAGATATCATGTTTGCCCAATTTGTAGATAATCATATGAAAAGATTTGACATTGAGTCCTTTGGTAAACACATCTACAAGCTAGTTGTTTGACTTCAAATGAGATAAATTCGGATAATCATCTAATATCTTTTCTTTAGTGAAATGTCGATCGATCCCTATGTGTTTTATTCTATCACACTGCACTGGATTATGAGCTATACTGATGGTAGCTTTGTTGTCACAAAATAAGGATAGTGTTTTTTCTGACAACTATAGTTCCTCTAATAATTTCTCAACTAGAGAATCTCAAAAACTCTTAGAGCCATAGCTCTATACTCAACCATAACACTTGACCGTGGAACCATACTTTGCTTCTTGTTTCTCCAAGTGATTAATTTTTCCCAACAAATGTGCAATAGCCAGATGTTAATCTCCTCTCATATGAAAATCCAACCTAATATGCATCTGTTAAAGCTTTTGTCTAGAGGTACCCATTTTTGGAGAATATAATTCATTCTTTTCCCTGGTGTAGACTTCATATATCAAAGAATGCAAAAAATAACCTGCAAATGCAACTCATAGTGATCATGCATAAACTAACTAACCAAGTTGTCTGTGTATGTAATGTCCAGTCTGATATGTGAAATATAAAACAATTTCCCAACCAACCTTTGATATCTTTTAAGTCAACTAGCATACCAACTCCTGTTTGTAGTTTGTGATTAGACTCAATAAGATATTCTATAGGCCTGCATCCTAACATATTAGTTTCTTCTAGGAGATATAATGTACATTTACTTTGAGAAATAAAGATTCATTTTTTTGATTTAACAACTTCTATCCCTAAGAAATATTATAACTTTTCTATATATTTGATCACAAACTCTTGAGCTAAGAGTTTCTTAAATAGAGCCATCTCCTCTGTATCATCATTAGTAACTACTATATCATCAATATAAACTCTGAGCAATGTGATCTTATCTTTATAATGCTTAATAAACAAGGTATGACCAACATTACTTTATTGATATCCAAAGGAGATCATGACCTTGATAAATCTATCAATCCATTCCTTGGGAGATTGCTTCAACCCATATGAGGCCTTTTTTAGTTTGCACATTTTGCTTTGTGTTTTTTCAACATTAAAACCTGGTGGAATTTCTATATACACTTCCTCCAAATTCTATTATTAATGGCAGCATAAGAGCTTATGGTATATTCAACAAACTCACAAGCATCACAAAATAAAGAATTCAATTTAGCTTTCTTAAGCAAACTAGGATATAGTTTTTCTAAAATAAAAAAGGATGGATGTCCTATTATCTTATGTCATTAAATGATTTCCTCATTGACATCCATAGAATCACCTAATAGGGTTTGATTCATATCATGAACTATGCTATGACTACAATCTTCCAAGAGATATCAGCCATTATGTAGTCTACTAGTGCCAATCATCACCTCTATTTTTCAAATCCTGAAACACATAATGAGTAGGAAAGAATTCAATTTTTACAATTAAGGTTTGGTAATGGAACTAATAGAGAAAAGGTTAACATAAAAATTAAGCATATGGAGAATAGAGGATAATTTAATACTAAGAGTGCTTTCAACATAATATTTTTATAGAAAAAAAGAATAAAAGATTTGTTTGCAATATGCACATTTTCTTTTTCAATGCATGGAGTACAAGAGGAGAAAATTTTGATAGAACCTGTCATATGTCCTCTTACTCCATAGTCTATAGCCCATGACCATTTATCAAGATTGGGTAGAAGAACATTATATGATTTCCCAAAATGTGAGGAAGCAATGGAGATTGATAGAAAGTTAAGTCGAGACAAAAGGTGCCTTAGGTTATGTATTTCCTCATTAGTAAGATTTGTCTTCTTAGGTGTTTTTATAATCTTAGAATTTTTTTTTTATCTCCTTTAGTGTCACCCATTTATATAGTAGAGATGGAAACACAAAAGTTCCAACAAACACATAGTAAAGATGCACTAAGATGGTGGTCAAACCAAGGCTACTCTATTCTTAGGGTTTTCTCGAGCTAAAAAAAACTAGGTTTTATCAACTTGGCTCTGATACCATGAACATTTATATGAGAGAAATAAAATGATTTTTTTCTATGCAATCTTGATTTACATAGATTTACAAAGTACGTATTTATACACAAAGACTATAATCTAATTAGAAAACTTTCCTACATTCAAGAAATCATTACAAGGATGAAGCAATTCTAAACGAAACAAAATATTTTGGTTAACAAAATGTTTTGGAAATAGGTTTATTTCTCAATCATATTCCCAACCCAGAGGACAAGCCAGTAATGAGAGCTATCACTAAGGTTGTCCTTCAAAATGATGTTGATCTGGGGATTATATTTGATACTAATGTTGATAGGTAACTATCATTACCATCTATGCAATTACGAATTGGAGCTATTTATTAACCTTTTAATTTTAAATATGAAATAATTTATTTAAGATTTGTTGCTGTGGATTACACTGGTCAGGAATTCTACTAGAATTTTCTTATTGCTCTAATGTCTACAATAGTTTTGGAGGAAGTAAGATATATCTATTTTTAGCTGTCTTAAGAGCCGTTGATTTATATTTTTGTAAAGGACATTTTCCCTTATATTTTTACATTCCGATTTTATCTATTGGTATTTTTCATTTAGAATCCATGAGCAAGAATTATTACAGACAGTGTCACTTTAGATGGGCTAACTACATTTATTGAGAAGAAACTTGGTATGCAACAAAAAGGTTTCATTTCTTATTCTTCATACTTGATTGTGTTAATAATTTGCAATCTCATTTAGGAGGAAAACGCTATTAATTCAAAAATGGCTATAAAAATGTCATTGATGAAGCTATTCGATTAGTAAGTTTAGATTTTAAGTGGTCTCATTATTAATACATTCCAATACACCTATATAAGTAAGATTATGAATAAGCTAGTATTTGCTTTTAGACATTGATCCTTGTGCAATGAATTCGAAGTGGAGAATTGGCATGGAAATAATGGTAGGAATAGTTTGGTGATATTAGGTAATGCATTCTAACCAAATTCCTAGCACTAATTGTTGGTTCTCGCTCATAAATGTCAAATAATAATGGACTATAAGCATATAGACTTTCTACTAATGCTTTGTCAAGTAATGCTCAATATCCTATTTATTTATAACTTTTTCTGTTGTTCTTTGATTATAAAATTCTTCAACTTGATTTTTCATATGCCAAGATCAAATTGATGTAACTCAAAATGTACTTTTAAGTGCACCAGCCAATTGCAATACTAACAAGCTACTCCGGAGGTCTATCTCTCAAGGAACTAGTGTGCTTGGATTCTTAATCAAATTCAAATTACCAATAAACAAAGAGAATAAAATCCTAAACACTCTAGCTAAGATGATAAATTGATTGAAATAACAAAAGTAGAACTAAATAATTAAGCTATTAAATGAATCTAAGGAATTAAGTCCTTATGAGACTGAGTAAGTATTTAAGTTGCCTTCCTAATTTGCAATCCCTTCCTTTATTCATTTAAATCCCATGAAGTGCATTTTCAATGGCTCTCACCTTAATTCACCTATTACCTAAGCTAACTGTGTAACTAATGTACAATCCAATTTTTAGGTCAAACTAAAGATGATGTTTCTAATAATGTGACCTTAATATGTTCATTCCAAATTAAATAAAATGTGGTTAATCAATCATTCAATTAGAAACTATATTAGCATAATTGAAATTGGAAAAGAAATCATACTTTATTAATAATAAAAGAAGTTCATATAAATTGGGTTAGCTCACTAAATACCTAATGGAAGGTAGCCTAGCATTTGATACTAAAATGGTCATGTTAATATCAAATTCCATACTAAACATGTTACAACAAAGATAAAATAAAATAAAATAAAATAAAGAACTGAATTGCTTCCCTAAGAGTTGAATGAAGAATTTAAGTTAAAACCGGTTGGTTCCTAAACCTTTAAGCTAAACTCCAAAATAGTCTTCAAGTGTCAAAATGTTTTAACTATGTTTATAATCCTAAGAGTTTTAGTCAAAGTTTAACTCTCAAAATACAATTTTTTTTCTCTAAATATGTCAATAAAATTCACAAAAATAAGCTTTAGAAGTAATTCTCCATAATATGGGTCCAATTACAGAAGGCAAACTTTCATTGTGTGAAGGATTCTATAGGATCGTTGGATGTAACATGCATGACAAAGTGTCACACACACTACAGGTTAGGAAGGCACAACTGCTTCACTCCTACAACACCACAACACACTCATGACATGAACTTTGGAACTTGGTCTCAATGCGCCCGCGACAGGAGCATAGGGAGAAGACATATTAATCCTCACACATGTGATGGGGTGTCATGTGCATGAGGATCTTCACATCAATCCCCTCAACATGCATGACAAGTTGTCATGAGAGTGAGGGGCTTCAATCTTGAAGTTTTTTCTCCTAACCTATAATCACCAAAAACACATAAAAAAAAACCTATAATTAAACATATGATTCAAAACTATACTAAATATAGACATATAAAATTCCCCCACACTTAAATATTACTTATCCTCATGCAATACCTAAACATAAAGAAATAACTAAAATATACTTAAATGACAACATAACTAATACACATTATCTCATTCTTCATTATCTCTAAGCTTTACTAGTGCACAACGTAACTTACATCAAATTCACATAGTCAAGTTAAGCTCAAGACCATCCTAATACTTATTCCACACTTAAATTTTTTTTTTAAAAAAACCAATTCCATCACATAATTGCTTCAGCTTATATAGTGAAAAGCAATCTAACTAAGCTATTCATTACCAATAGCAAAAACTCATATCTTAAACCCCCATACTTATTATTTTGATATGCCCTTAATGTTCACAACAATACATGTCTTTAAAACCAAAATACATATTTCTATAAAGTACAAACACGTATGAAAGTAAAAAAAAAAAACTCATTCCCTATGTCATGTACAAAATGCAAAATATGACATAATGTATCACCAACCCCTAATGGGTCTATTCTGATGTCTCTATGTTGGGCATGCTTCTCTTGATCAATTTTTATCTGATAGGCTCCAACCTCTGTGGGGAAAACACCCATGCATTAGGCTATTGAAATCTTAGTGGAACATATAGGCATAAAAATTCAATATGTATTCACACAAAACATACCAATGTCTTTCATATTCATGGCATCATACTAAAATATCGTGGCATAACAGTGAAATCATAATATCATGTAAATACTTTTCCTTATGAAAGTGGTGGCTCCTTAATCACTTGAACAATGTAAAAGAGAACATTTAACTTTTATAACAACATATATCATATTAACTATATAACTTAATGTATTTGTGCTTTTGAATCTCTTTTTTGTTTCCTTATATTCTTTAATCATTTTAATATAATTGCCCCACAACTCTCAACATGAACTATTTGGATATGGGTTATGAACAAGGACACTTCTGTAACACCCGTCAATTTAGACTTAGATAATTAACATATTTAATAATCGTAATTAAAATTATTTGAGACTAAATTTGGAAATAAAATATAATAAAATTATTTATAAGTGAATTTTTATTAACTTATGTATGTTAAATAAAATAAATAGAAAGGTTGGATAAGTTAATAATAATACAATAAAAATCAAGGATTTAAGTGGATATTTGGCAAAAACAAGGGGGGACCTAATAGGGTATTTACCATGATTATAAAAATATTATTTTCTTATTCTTCTTCCAAATTCAATAACCCTAGCCTTCCTCCTACTCTTCTATGCACAAATTATCTCTTCTTTCACCCATTTTGTTCTTCCTCTCCTTCCTCTTCCTGTCCTCAAAAACTTAAAACAATTATAATAGCTTAAGGTTTGAAGAGGTTAAGACTTCATTGTGTCAAAGTTTAGACTTCATTGTGTCAAGGTTTGTACATATGAATATATTTTTTCCTTTGTGCATTTTATTTACATTACAATGATGTTTGATGTTGAAGGAAGAGTGAAAAAATAACTTATTGTGTTTGTTGATTTTGTTAAAATTCGTCTGGAACAGTCTTGATGTATTTGGCCATATCTTTTGTTCTAGAACTTGGATCAGGATAAAATAAGTTGGAGATGAAAATAGACACATAGAGCTAAAATGTTTATAAAGAGTGTAAATGATATATCTGATTATAAGTTGGTCGAAAAATTTCTACAAATTCTCGGATTTGAAAGTACCCAGAAAATTCTGGATAATTATTTTTTGAACATTCTATGGTATTTTGATTATATATTTTGTTCTAAACCTTGGATCAGGATGAAATCAATTGAAAATAAAAATAGACACATAGACCTAAAAATTTTATAAATAGTGTAAATACTATATCTAATTTTAAGTTGGTCAAAAAATTTCTACAGATTCTCGGATTTGAAAGTACCCATAAAATTCTGGGTAATTATTTTCTGAACATTTTATGATATTTTGATTATATCTTTTGTTATGGAACTTGGATCGGGATAAAATTAGTTGGAAATAAAAATAGGCACATAGATATAAAACTTTTGTAAAGAGTATAAATGCTATATCTGATTCTAAGTTAGTCTAAAAATTTCTACAAAATCTCTGATTAGGAAGTACCTAGAAAATTCTGGGTAGTTATTTTCTGAACATTCCATGGTATTTTAGTTATATCTTTTGTTTTAGAACTTGGATTGAGATAAAACTAGTTGGAAATGAAAGTAGATACATAGAGACAAAAAGTTTATGAAGAGTATAAATGATATTTATGATTTATATTGGACCTAAAATTTGATACAAAATCTCGGACTTAAAAATATTCTGAAAAATATTGGACATATTTTTACTGAGCACTATATGGTTATTTGGACATACTTTTATCTAGAAAATTCAGATTTATATGATTCTTTTTGTATATGAAATATAAGACATTAATCTAAAAATTCATAGAATACCATAGGATCAAATTTGAATCAAATATAGGTGAAAGATGCAATCCAAAATCAGGATAGAAATCTGTCCAGAAATAAAAATTTATTAATTTGTTATTTTAAATATTGGGTGATATATATATATATATATATATATATATATATATATATATATATATATATATATATATATATGTTTTAATTTTGAATAATATGATAGTAATTATATTTAAAATTCTTATTGTGTATTGACTAAATTAATATGATGTGTTGTGGTTTGAGGTTTCAAATAGATTGAGAAATTTATATATATATATATATATATATATATATATATATATATATATAGGGCATGTAAGCCAAAAATTATTATGAGTATGTAAATTTTGATGAATTATATAAGTAATAAGATGATAATA
This sequence comes from Triadica sebifera, assembly GCA_023653625.1. NCBI lineage: Eukaryota > Viridiplantae > Streptophyta > Magnoliopsida > Malpighiales > Euphorbiaceae > Triadica > Triadica sebifera. Next base: position 6,849,616 of record CM042898.1, on the reverse strand, counting down.
TCAATTAAGCTCAATTCTCTAATTTAGGACAAGAAATAGGATAGATGGCATGTCATTGAGGGGTTTACGGTACCGTATAAATTTATGATGATATGTAAAATTTTATTATATGGACAAGGTGACTTAAGCTCAAATGAGAGTGTCTTTCATCCTAAATGCATGCAATTATTTATTTTACTCAGTCAATATAGCTTAAGCTCAGGTGAGAGCGTTTTTGACTTGAGAAGCTCAGTTGAGCACTTATACAGACAGATAAAAATAGTGAGCAGGGTGGCTTAAGCTCGGGTGAGAGCGCTTCTGTTTCACAACCCGCATCCAAATATTCTGGATTTAGAGTTTTGAGGCTATAAAATACAAAATATTTTAAAAAAAAAAGAAATATGAAAAAAATCAGTTATCAAATGAAACAAGGAAATAGAATTCATAAATGAGGTATGAATATGAATTTACCTTTGTAAATTATGGCATGTATATGAGTTAAACTAGTAAACCAGGTATGCAATATTCCATATTGATATATGATAGATTGATTTCTTTTTTTTATATATTGCTATAAAAAGGGCTGTGATATATGCATTATTATTTATGATTATTTATATGCAAAATTGGATAATATAAACATGGAATTTTTATGACATATAATAAGTGTGTGTATGAATATTTATGCACATACGTACCACTAAGCATTAAGTTACTTAGCGTGTGGGTGTTTTCCCATACGCAGGTTTGGAGCCTATAGGGTGAAGTTGACAGAAAGAGAAGCAAGCCCATACAAAGTCAAATAAAGCAAATCCACATCAGAAGGTTGGTGTTTTACATGACATGCATTTTGTTCCTGTCCACATGTCATGGGTGGTGAGTATAATTATGGTTTTCAAAAGTTTTACATGTCTTTTTTATGTTGGGAACATGTAATTTTATTTGGATTATATGTATTTTGTAAACATCGGGATAATAAAAGCCCAAACATATATTTGAAAATGTAGTCATGGTTAGTTAATTCCGCATATAAAATAGATTCATTAATTGAATGACATATTGCTATCATGAAAAAAAAATTAATTAACATATGAAAATATAATAACTAAAATAGAAGAAATTTTAATTCAAACGAATCTTAAGGTAATAGGCAGGTGACATTCTCCTATTAGTTGGAATTATTCCTAACTATATAAGAGGGTGTTACAACTCCTATAGCTTAAGTCACCATGCCATTATTTATAATAATGTGTGCTAGTCTAGGATTCTCAAGTCAATGACACTTTTAGAGCTTAAGCCACATTGACTGAGTAAACATATATCTTTGCATGCAATATAGGATTAAGGGCACTCTTGGAGTTTAAGCCACATTGTCCTTTAAAGAATAAATGTATCATATCACTACGGTATCGTGAACCCCCTTAATGGTATGCCACGTATCTTACTTCTAGTCCTATTATTGAGCTAGGGCTTTACTTGTTCAAAATCCTAGACTACGGTATCGTGAACCCCCTTAATGGTATGTTGAAACTTTTATTTTTAAAATATAAACCTTTGAATCTTGTGAAAATGCACTGTGTATCATGTATGCAAGAACCGTCATATAATCATATGTTTTAACATTCATATCATACCACTATAGGAGCATGTGCATATCCATTATATTGCATTCATAGAAGAAACAATATATAATATTATAAACATGATTCACGAGTGTGAAGATCCAGTCACGGGCATTCAAACCTATGAACCAAATTGTGAATCATATCATGAACACTTCTGTCCAAGCTTGCATATTTCTTCATAGGCATGAGAAATAGTCATATGCATGACTTTGTAAGTTCACAGCTGTGAGTCATGTGGTGACTCAAGTCGTGATCCATTCTACCTAATTTGGGCAGTTTTGGATCAATGATTCACAATCGTGAATCCTCTATCATCGGCATGAATCTGAGTTTTCCAGCAAAAAAACATACAACAAAGCATTTAAGGCAATCCACATGCAAGGGCTTTTATGATTGTCCCATGAAAATATTTTCCCATTCACATTCTCATCAAACATGCCTTATTATGAATTAAAACATGAATTAACCCATAAAAGCATATTCTAACATAATTGAATCCATGAATCTCAAGAATACATTCATACTCATTTTTGCATTTATGTCATCTTACTTACCTTTTCAACCACCATAAACCATCATTCATTATAACCATAAGTGCACATTTGGCAAATTTATGAAAAGGTTCTCTTTATGCATTCTCATTATTGCATTTCAAGTTTAACTTAACATTTTATTCGATTGTTGTGGCATTCATTGTATCATTTATTTTCATAACAACCAACAATTAGCATATAAAACATTCAATTCATTTATCAGACATATAACACATAACATGTCATATTTTGGTATTTAAATGCATATATGTACATATCTTTAATGAAGCCTAAAATCTAAGCTTTTCTCAAGCTTAATTATTCACCACCTCCTCTTCCAACCCCTATCATATATATATATATATCATATTCTATAATCATATACTTAACTTTTAAATCCATAAAAAAATACAAACCCTACCTTTAACCCTCTTAACAACCTGAATCTCATATAACCCCCTTACCAACACATATCATAACCTTTAATCAACTTAGAAAGGGGTTTTTAACCATAACTCTCAAGATTAAGCCATAACCTAACCCATTTGGAAAATGGGTCTATACCATAAACAAACTAGATATGATCAAGGCTATGAAAACTTGTAAAAAAGAATGAAAAATGTGATTCCTTACCTAGATCAAAGGCTTGAATAAGAGATCTGAACTCCACTCTTCCTCTTTTGGTTTTGCTTCCTTAAGAACACCACTTCTCTATTCTCATATCTCACAAAAATTGTTTGAACTATGATCTTGCATGTTGGTTTAGGTGTTTTGACCTTGAAATCGAAGGAAAACAAGGGATTAGTCTCTAGTGGAAGAAACTTTGAATTCTAGAATTCACTTTTGAGTTAGGTTGTGAGAGAAAGAAAGAATAATTATTGGGATTTTATATCTAATGATGTTCATAGGCATAACTCGATATGTCACAGGCGTGAACCACTTGAAACCAATATTCATGGGCATGACCTGATCTGTTGTAGGGGTGAATAAGGTACTTTGCTCTTTTCTAAACTATTGTCCCTTAACAAACTCTTAAACACATACTTATCATTCCTTAATCCATATTATTTACTAGGCCCTAATTTCCCTCCCCTACACTTATTCAAGACATTGTCCTCAATGGCTCATAAATGAGTACAAATGAAATACGTGACAAAGACAAAATACTCCTTTGAAGTGCAATCAAAACTCAGTAAGGTGAAGGAGATGGCACTTGAACTCCAGTGGCTTTGAAGTACTTAGTGAGCTTAAATGTTTGATGGCCCTGTTCTTTTTCCACTTTCACCAAGCGATCATGCCACTCTATTAATTGTTCTTGGATTGATTTGTTAGTTGTCTCCCATTTTTCTAAAAGCTCAATGTTGTGGGAAGTCAATTGGTCAAGCATGTTATGTTAGTAGTCTCCATCACTTCAACTCATGAGAGAACCAACTGCCAGCCGAAAGGTTCAACTGGACTAGTGCCAGTAGTTGACTGAGCTTGCTCTGGCAGAGAAGGGCCTACATTAGATGCACCCTTACCACTGCTACCTCGAGGAACCCACTCATAAAATCTAATCAAATTTTAGATTTGTTTTGCCTTTTTAAGAGAAACATTATCTAAACCACCCACACTTGACACTTTGGTTAGTTCAGTACGAGTAAGGTCAAATTTACAAAAATGAATGGTAAATCTAGTAACAACATGACCCAAAATAAGAGGACAAGTAGGATGACTAATAATGTGAAGCATGGTTTGAAAGAGAAAAGTGGAAGTAGATATTTTAATTTTCTTCTAGATGCATCATAATAAAAATAATTCGGACAAGGAAACCTTGCTACTCTTAGCACGCCCAAAGATAACATAGCACATGTAAAACCCTCCGATATAATTAAGAATAATCCTAACTAAACCAAAAGATACTATAATGCAAAAAAGTTAAAACCTCATAAATTTAAAACTTTGATACACCATGGTCATGGTGACTAAAGCTTGATTTAATAAAAGTTTAAATACAAACTTGTACAGGCATACACAAGCCCAAGGTTTTAGAAAATGAGTAGTTACAAAACTACATGTCTCTGACATAAAAGCATGTAAATCTATAACTACCCAACCTAACAAAATAACCAAAAACATATACAATGACTATATCACCCACCCATACTATATTCCTTGGACTCTGATCATTAAGTGTCGTTCTTTGCTTTTCTACACCTAAGGTCCAATTGCATGAAAAATCCATACGCCACGCAACTCATGCTTAGTGGTACATAACAACATGCTAGGCATACAACAAAACATATATAATATGCATGACTGTATCACCCATCATGCTCTCATGCATTCAACATACATCGTAAATGGCATACTGAACCAGTATATATATATATATCACACATGACATAATCATTTATCTTACCTTTTTTCCCATTTACTCATAACTAGACTAAAATGGATATGGGCAACTTAATCCACCGAAGAAATTCTACCTACTAAACTCTAGACCTTCAAATATATATAACCCACTGAGGCGTTCTACCTACTAACCTGTGTGCATTAAAATGTATCTAACCCACTGAGGCACTCTACTCGCTAAACTTTGGGCCTTCAAATATATGACCAATATAGCACACTCGGTACCAAACTCCTCTTAATGGCATACCATCTATCCTACCTCTAGTTCTAGTCAGAATATTGGGCTTACAATTTCACAACACGTAGCACCCATGTTTTCCATATTATCTATTTTTCCATATTTATTTTAAATCTACCATGATATCTCAAAATCACATTCACCATATGTAATTTCATATTATATTATAAGCATACAACCGAGGCCTACCACCTCACAACAAATAAATCTTGATTCACATGAAATTTATAAGTTTTTCCAACTATAAACTGCTTCACACCCGTGAATAACCTTTCAAGGACGTGAAGCACTATTTCACAGGTAGTCTCTTCATGATTCAACCTGTGACTCAGCACAAGTTCACGGCCATAATAACCTCTTCATGGGCATTAACCAAACTATGAACCCCATCGTGAAGTTATCCGTGAACGGGTATGCTTCAACAACAACATTCAATTTCACAATTTTCATGCCCACCATAAATCTAGAGATTTTTCTAGAAAACAGAGCATCGCAACTTCATATCATTCTACATGTAATATACTCTACGGTTGACCAATGTCAGCCACCCTATTAATATTCCAACATGCATTTATGTCATCTACCACAACCATATACTTTCTAACTATCAACATTAACTATAATTATTCATTAAACACTCAATCTAACCATGTTCATAAGATTTTTCATCATGCATATCAATCCCATATTTCACCACTTATCTACTCATTTATCATTTAAATCATACATTTAAAGTAATAACATAGAAAACACAAGGTAATTTCCTTAAGTGTTGTTATGTACAAATCTTACACCTAGAATGAAGTGAGCCAAAGCTCTAGCTCTTCAAGCTTGTCCTCTCCCTTGAGATGGACTTCCAGCTCTATCTCCTGGTCCTAACAAGAAGAAAAATGTCCTTTTAGCCTTTGGAACTTGAATCAAAATCCAAAAGTTATAATCCAAGCTTTCTCTTTGTAACCCATAACTTTCTCTCTTTCTCACTTTTTCCCTCATTTAACTCTCACAAAACTCAGCTTTTCTAGCTTCAACCATGAAGGAAAAGAGTTTCTAAATGTGAAAAAGATGAAGACATGGGTTGTTTGGTCAATTATAGGGGTATGGAAGCAGATCTAAAAGGAATGGCAGAGAGGAAAATGTGACTGCCTCGCCTGCTCTGTCTGCCCAAACTTCACAGCCATGACTCCTCTTTCATGGGCATGAGCCTCCTCTTCAGGGTTGTGAAACTCTTATCACGACTGTGTACTAAAACCCAATTTTCACGGTCGTGACACATGTTGTTACGAGCGTGAGACATATGATTTCAATCACTCTCACACTTCCTAAAACTTCACTTACTCCATTTCTCACTAACCAATAACATAACTTATAAGACCTAATTATGAACATAAAATTTCTCTCCTCCTTAGGATATTTTATTCCCCTTAAGGTATTGTGCCCTTATCACTTCCTCACTTTCCCATATTGCTTCTTCCATAAAACTTTCACTAACAGAACTTGCTTGTTCCTAAGCTCTTTTACTTCATGAGATAAGATCTCGATTGGTTTCTTAAGTCAAGTCTGGTCTCAACTCTATGCTCTCTCCTATGATGATGTTAGAAGGATATGACCGATACCTTTTCAATATGAATACATGGAAGACATTGTGTTTCCTGCTCAACTCTAGTGGCAAAGCAAGTTTATATGCAACTGGTCCGATCCTCTCTAGAATCTCATAAGGTCCAATTAACTTAAGGCTCAATTTGTCTTTTTTCCCAAATATAAGAACCTTCTTCCTCAAAGATACTTTGAGAAACACCTTGTCTCCCATTAAGTACTCAACATCATTTCTCTTAAAGTCTGCATAGGACTTTTGTCTGTCAGAAGCTGTTTTAAGTTTATCTCTAATGATTTTCACTTTTTCTTTTGTCTCTTGTACCAAGTCTGGCTCCACTAACTTTCTCTTATTAAGCTAGGCCCAATGCAACAATGTCTGACAATTTTTACCGTAAAGTGCCTTATATGGAGCCATCTGAATACTGAAATGATAACTGTTATTGTAGGTAAACTCCATTAACAGAATATATCTATCCTAACTTCCCTCAAATCCAATCACACCATACCTCATCATGTCTTCCAAGATCTGGATAACTCTCTCCAACTGACTATCTATCTGCGGATGGAAAGTTGTGTTGAAGATGAGCTTGGTACCCAAAGCTCACTGTAGACTACCCCAAAACTGAGATGTGAACCGCCAATCTCTATCCAAAATGACGGAGAATATAACTCCATGAAGATGAACTATCTCATTCACGTACAAATCTGTCAACTGGTTCAAAGGATAGCCTCCCCAAATAGGTAAGAAGTGAGTTGACTTTGTTAACTTGTGAATGATCACCCATACGACATCGTACTTCATCGACATTAATGGTAATCCAATCACAAAATCCACAGCAATTCTTTCCCATTTCCATTTCAGAATTGTGATTTGTTGTAATAACCCTGAAGTTACCTGATGTTTGGCCTTTACCTGCTGACATATAAGACATCTAGTCGTGAACTCTGTGATGTCTTTTGTAATGCTCAATAATTTAGGTCACGGTCACGGTCACGGTTGAGCGAAATCCGGAATGTCGAATCTATCAGGTCTAAATTTGGACATGAAAAAAATAAATTAAAATAATAATAAGATGGGAGAAAAATATTTTAGATATTATTAATTGAGAATTTTGAAGTTTGGAATTAAAATTAGGAAAAAAATAATTTTACGCTGAACGAAATTAGAAATTGCAGTGTTTTTGGTACATAAATTATAAGAAGGCACAAAAATGGAATATTCTTTATCTAAGGAAAGGAATATTCTTTTAATTAAAATAAAGTAAGAGTGATTTAAATTAATGGACCAATGGGAAGCAAGTTTAACAACTAATCCTAATCACCCACCTAATTCAACTATAAAAAGTCAAATTTCCATTTTTTTTACCATTCTTCTTCTTTTTCATCTTGACCAAACTCATTTCTCTCCCTTTTCTTCTTCTTTATCCGTGACTCTCCTCCTCTTTTAATGTTCTTCTTTTTGTTCTTCAATTAAAGCTAAGATTAGATGAAAAAAAGGGGATTAAGGCAAGATCATGAACAAAGTGAAGTAAAGTGAGCAAAACCAAGGAAAAGGAAGGAAGAAAGGAAAAGAAAAAGAGAGAAAGAAAATTTTAGCCATTTGGAAGATCATCAAAGGTGAGTTTAGATTTTCTTCTTTTCTTCTCTTTGATTTTGGGGTTAGTTTCCATTAAAGTTAGTAATTTAGGGTATTAATATGTTAATGGTGATTAAGGATGGATTAGAGTGATTAGTGTTTGATTAGTGTAAAATTTGTTGTTAGGACAAGGAAATGAACAAACTTTGAACCAAAATCAAAGAGGAAGTAAGGGCAAAGAGAAAACTAGCTAGGAAGAAGATAAAAGTGAAAAGAAGTGAAATTTTTGAGGTATGTACATTTTGAAAAAATTCAATATAGAAAAGTATTGATTTTGATTTTGTGATGTTGTGAATTTATGTATGAAATTCTGAACATTTGATTGAGTGATTAAATGATTCCATGAATGTGAAAATAAAAACTAGAATATGAGGTTGATGCATGAAAATGGAAATCATTTCTTCGTGATTTTTATTGGGTTGGAAATTTAAGACATAGTTCTTGAACTTTTATTCAGAACATTAGACTTGAATATGTCTGGAATTAGGTGAAAAATGGACTAAAAGTTGAACTAGAAATCTGTTCAGAAAAAAAAAACTGGGCAGATTGCAGTGAGCATAGATTAGAAGAAAAATCATAACTTTTGTTAAACAATTCCTTTTAATGTGATTCCAGTTGTATATTAAATTTAAGACATGTATCTAAATATTTCTAGTTGATAACTTGTTCAAATTCCATCTAAAATCAGAGAAAAATAAGGTAGAATTCTATCCAGTAAAATACGGGGCAGATTGCAGTCAACATAGCTTAGGATAAAAATTATAAATTTTGGTTCAAAACTCGTTTTAATGTGATTCCAATTGTATATTAAAGATAAGACATGTATCTAACTTTTTCTAGTTGATCACTTGTTCAAATCCCATCTAAAAATGGATTAACAATACAGAGAAAATAAGGCAGAATTCTGTCCAGTAAAATATTGGGCAGACTGTGTGTGAACATAGCTTAGGAGAAAATTATTAATGTTCCCTACATAATTTTTATAAATATTAATAAAGGTAAAAAATATAATTTAAGCCCTATAACATCTAATCGAGAACTAGAAATTAGGATAAGTTGACATGCCAATAAAAGGGGTAGAAATGTAGGCACTAAAAATAATAGTGCTGAGATTTAATTTAAATAGGCACTAAGAAATAGTGCTGAGTTGAAATTACATAGGCACTAAAAAATAGTACTGAGTTCAAAATTACGTATGCACTAAAAAGGTACTGAGTTGTTATTGGAAATATAGGCGTTAAACGCTGAGTTATAAAATAATTATGTAAGCGCCGAGTATACTGCCGAAAAGCAGAAACCCTGTATCTAGTGTTTAGTTCGGTATAAGATGTTGTGGGCTATTAAATAAATAACAGAGAAAAAATGTGAATTATGAAATTGATATTGTAAATTTTATATCTTGAATTGTTAAGAAATTTCAAGCATACTTAATAAATGAAATGTCATAATTGATGAATTAAATATTTTTGCATGAAGAAAATAGTTTTATTATTAATTGAATATTTGGCATGTTTAATAAATTAATTGTAGTTTCAAAAATTTTATTTTAGAATTATTTATGTAATTATTGGATAGTTGCCAAATGTACCACTAAGCTAGAAGCTTAGCGCGTGTGTTTCACGTGTAAATAAATAGAAGTAGCTGTTTCGATAGGGCGATCGAAGAAAAGGGAACCCCCAAGATCAAATTGCAGCAGTCTAGTTCTTTTTCTATGTTTTGAAAATTATGTTTTAAAAATTAAATTCTAAAGGTAAATTTGTGGCATGTAGGATTTATAAGGAATGAATTTTTTAATTTTATAAATCTAGAATTATTTCTAAATATTATGGTTTAATTGCATGAGTTCTTTTAAATCAAACTATTTCCATCAATAGTTATATATTTAAATGAAAAAAATAGTAATAAATATTTCGCTAATAATAAACTCGAAAAAAAATTATTACAATGATTTGAACATTGGTTGTAAAACAAATGAGCTTATTAGCACTTCCATATCTTATTAACGTTTAGTAGGGTAAGGGAGTATTACATTTAGTGGTATCAGAGCTCAAGCTAATTGATTCTTAATCAGTGGGTGTAAAATAGAATATGTGTCTCATGCATATGTATAAAATGATGCAATTATCATACTCGGGTCCCTTCTTCTGGTTTATAGGTAGATATGGATTCGGGATTGGAACAAGACTTCTCGGAAGATGAACTAAGTAATAGCCTTTCAGACTCAGCCAATCTCAGACAACCTCCATCAGTGAGAGATTCCAGACCGAGTGTAGTATCTCCACCGAAAGCAGAGGGACAAGCTAATTTAGGACAGGAACCTCTAATGGAACAGATAGCAAACTTGTTGCAATGGATAGTACAAGCAGTTCCACAACCAGCTCCACCTCCTCCTCCACCTCAGCCAAAACCCCGTATTGATAAGCTGAGAAAATATGGGGCCACAGATTTTATAGGAAGGAGGGAGGATGACCCAGTAGCTTCAGAGTTTTGGATGGAGTCCACAGAAATGGTGTTTGAGGAACTTGAGTGTCAAGAGGAACAAAAGGTCAGATATGCAGTGTCCCTTTTAAAAGATCATGCCTATGACTAGTGGAAATCAATTTTATCAAAGCCCCAGACACTGAAACCACCTTCCTAGTCAAGGCAGAATTTAGTAAGAAGTATGTGCCTAGAGTTTATGTGAATGAAAATAAAAGGGAGTTTCAAGACTTGAAGCAAGGAAACATGTTAGTCGATGAATATGAGATAGAGTTCACTCGACTAAGTAAATATGCGACTGGAATCATTGCAGATGAGGCAGGCAGATGTCGTAGATTTGAGGATGGGCTTAATGATGATATTGGGAATATGGTGACCGCCTTTCAGCTTGAGGATTTTGCTACACTAGTATCCTCAGCCATCAGTGTGGAAAATAGGTCAAAGAGAAAAAGGATAGAAGAGCCACCACGGAGGTCGACAATTAGCATGGCCCAGACATCAAGTAAAAGGGGGCAGATAGTGCCTAGGTTTTTCCAGCAAAGCCAACAGTCGAGGCCATAGGGGTCTACAGCTAGTGCACCAGCTTCGGGTAACAAGAGATTCATATCTGTCATATGTCAGCATTGTGGGAGATCACATGCAGGTGATTGCTGGTGGATTACTGGAGCATGCTTACGTTGAGGATCTACAGAGCACAAACAGAAAGATTGCCCCAGAGGAAGAGGTACAGGTGGTGTAGTATCAGTGCAGGTTTAGAATGTCACTCGAGGCAGAGGTAAGGGACATGGACAGTCTAAAAACGGCAGGATTGGGTAGAGTATATTAGAATTAGTGAATAGAGCAGAAGGTAGTCGAGCTCCAGCCCGAGCATATTCCATGAGAGCTCGTGAGGAGCAGAATGCCCCGGATGTCATTATCGATAAATTTTCTCTTTATGATACTGATTTATTTGCATTGATAGATCCAGGTTCTACACATTCATATTTATGCACGTCACCACCTAGTCAGGGGAATATGGTAGCAGATGAATTAGATTGTGATATATTAGTGACAAATCCTTTGGGTCATGGAGTGAAAGTTAGTCGAGTCAATAAAAACAGTCCTATCAAAGCTCAGAATGTAGAATTCCCAGCTGACCTAATAGAGTTTCCATTTCATGAGTTTGATGCAATATTGGGGATGGATTGGTTAACTCAGCATAAGGCAGTGGTGGATTGTTAGTATAGAAGAGTGGCTTTCAAGAATTTAGGGCAGGATGACGTGATTGTCCTGGGCGAGACCTGACCATACTTGACTAATGTCATTTCTGTGATGAAGGCAAGTAAGCTTATCAAAAATGGATGTGAAGCGTTTTTGGCACATATTGTAGATACCAAGAAAGAAAGTCTAGATCTCAGGGAGATTCCTACAGTATGTGAATATCTAGATATCTTCCCTGAGGACTTGCCAGGGTTACCACCTGTCAGGGAGATAAAGTTTTCCATAGATGTTTTGCCAGGCACAACCCCAATATCGATCACTCCTTACAGAATGGCACCTGCTGAACTAAAAGAATTAAAAGTGCAATTGCAAGAGTTGTTAGAGAAAGGGTTTATCAGGCCTAGTGTCTCACCTTGGGGTGCTCCGGTTCTATTTGTGAAAAAGAAGGATGACACCTTTCGTTTGTGCATTGATTTTCGTCAATTGAACAAGATGAAAATTAAAAACATATATCCCTTACCGAGAATAGATGACTTGTTTGATCAGTTGAAAGGAGCATGGGTATTTTCTAAAATTGACCTCAGATCAGGTTATCACTAATTGAGAATTAAAGAATCAGACATTTCAAAAACAAGATTTAGGACTCGATATGGTCATTAGGAATTCTTAGTAATGCCTTTTGGCCTGAAAAATGCCCCAGCAGCATTTATGGATCTAATGAATATAATCTTTAGGCCTTATTTGGCCCAGTTTGTGGTGGTGTTCATAGATGATATCTTGGTGTACTCCAGAATTAGAGAAGAGCATAACCAACATCTTCGTATTGTCTTCCATACCTTGAGAGAGAATCAATTGTATGCGAAGTTGTCGAAATGTGCATTCTGGTTAGATGAAGTGGCCTTTCTAGGGCATATTATCTCAGCCGATGGGATCAGAGTTGATCGGAGATTTGTGAAAGGATTCTCAATGATAGCCTCACCACTAAAAAAATTGCTTAAAAAGGAGACCAAATTTGAGTGGACAGACCGGTGCCAGACTAGCTTCAATAAGTTGAAGAAAATGTTGATAGAGGCATCAGTGTTGACACAACCTACTGCAGGAAAAGATTTTGTGGTGTACAGTGATGTTTCCCTTAATGGTTTGGGTTGTGTATTAATGCAAGAAGGCAAAGTGATCGCTTATGCTTCCAAACAACTGAAGCCTCATAAGAGAAATTATCCGACACATGATCTGGAACTAGTAGCCATTGTGTTTGCATTGAAAATATGGTGACAGTACTTGTATGGTGAGCAATGTTATATATATACAGACCATAAAAGTTTGAAATATTTGCCTTCACAAAAGGAACTCAATTTGAGACAGAGGCGATGGCTAGAATTAATCAAAGACTACAATTGTATCATTGATTATCAGCGGGGTAAGGCCAATGTGGTAGCAGACGCTCTGAGTAGAAAAACTCTGGCAGGTAAATGTTAAAACTTAAATTTATCAAGTGAACAAGATAAAAAAAATGAAATAATAATTTATTTATATATTATTAGGGAGAATTACAAATTCAACTCACATTGATCCAACAAGTAAAGGACAATCAGAAGCAAGACACGAAATTAAAGGAAATCTTTGAAATGGTGAAAAAGGGTGAAAAACCAGAATTTACTATTGAATCAAATGGGAGTTTAAGGCAAAAGGGTAGGTTATATGTGTCAGACATACTAGAATTGAAACAAGATATTTTGAAGGAAGCTCACAATGTTATTTATGCAATGCACCTAGGAAGTAACAAACTGTATCATGACTTGACGGCATATTACTGGTGGCCAGGAATGAAAAGAGATATCACCGAGTATACTACCAGATGTTTAACTTTTCAGCAAGTGAAGGCTAAGCATCAAGTACCAAGTGGATTATTGCAATCAATTTCAATTTCAGAGTGGAAATGGGAAAGAGTTACAATGGATTTTGCAAGATGGATTATCCTCTTAATCGTTTAGCAGAGATCTATGTTAATGAGATAATCCGTTTACATGGTGTGCCAATTTCAATCATTTTAGATTGAGACCCGAGGTTCACTTCAAAATTCTGGAAAAGTTTGCATCAAGTCATGGGTACTCGACTCAATTTCAGCACAGCTTTCCACCCACAAACAGATGGACAATCAGAAAGGGTCATACAGATATTGGAAGATATGTTGAGGAGTTGTGGGATAGAATTTGAGGGCAATTGGGACAAACATCTTCCATTGATAGAATTTGCCTACAATAATAGTCACCAAGCCAGTATCGGCATGGCACTATATGAAGCCTTGTATGGGAGAAAATGTAGAACGCCTCTATGCTGGAATGAGCTTAGTGAAACGAAAGTAGTGGGTCCAAATCTAGTACAGCAGACAGAGGAAAAAGTGAGAGTAATAAGAGATAGGCTGAAAGCTGCTGCTGATAGATAGAAATCATATGCAGATTTGAAAATGAGGGATATTGAGTATACAGTTGGTGATAGGGTATTCTTAAAAGTCTCACCTTGGAAAAGGATTTTCCGATTTGGAAAGAAGGGAAAGTTGAGTCATAGGTTCATTGGACCTTATGGGGTACTTGAATGCATAGGTCATGTGGCGTACAAATTAGCTTTACCACCAAAGTTAGACAAGATTCATAATGTATTTCATGTGTCCATGTTGAGAAGATATCAATCAGATCCATCTCATATTATATCAGCAGAACCTATAGAGATACGACCAGATCTAACTTATGAAGAGGAGCCAGTGGAAATTTTAGCTCGAGAAATGAATGAGCTATGGAACAAGAAGGTACAATTGGTAAAGGATCTGTGGAAAAATCATAATTCAGAAAAGGCGACTTGGGAAAATGAAGAGGTGATGAAGACTCAGTATCCACAATTATTCCACTTCAGTTAAAAAGGAAAATTTCGAGGACGAAATTTTTTTTAAGGAGGGAAAAATTGTAATGCCTGATAATTTAGGTCATGGTCATGGTCACGGTTGAGCAAAATCCGGCACACCGAACCGATCGGGTCTAAATTTAGACATGAAAGAAATAAATGAAAATAATAATAAGATGGGAGAAAAATATTTTGGATATTATTAATTGAGAATTTTGAAGTTTAGAATTAAAATTGGGAAAAAAATAATTTTTCGCTGAACAAAATTAGAAATTGCAGTGTTTTTGGCACATAAATTATAAGAAGGCATAAAAATGAAATATTCTTTATCTAAGGAAAGGAATATTCTTTTAATTAAATTAAAGTAAGAGTGATTTAAATTAATGGACCAATGGGAAGCAAGATTAACAACTAATCCTAACCACCCACCTAATCCAACTACAAAAAGTCAAATTTCCATTTTTTTTAACATTCTTCTTCTTTTTCATCTTGACCAAACTCATTTCTCTCCTTTTTCTTCTTCTTTGGCTGTGACTCTCCTTCTCCCTTAATGTTTTTCTTTTTGTTCTTCAATTAAAGCTAAGATTAGATGAAAAAATGGGATTAAGGCAAGATCATGAACAAAGTGAAGTAAAGTGAGCAAAACCAAGGAAGAGGAAGGAAGAAAGGAAAAGAAAAAGAGAGAAAGAAAATTTAGCCATTTGGAAGATCATCAAATGTGAGTTTAGATTTTCCATATTCTCACTTTTCTTCTTCTTTTTTCTTTGATTTTGGGGTTAGTTGCCATTAAAGTTAGTAATTTAGAATATTAATATGTTAATGGTGATTAAGGGTGGATTAGGGTGATTAGTGTTTGATTAGTGTAAAATTTGTTGTTAGGACAAGGAAATGAACAAACTTTGAACCAAAATCAAAGAGGAAGTAAGGGCAAAGAGAAAGCTAGCGAGGAAGAAGATAAAAGTGAAGAGAAGTGAAATTTTTGAGGTATGTACATTTGGCAAAAATTCAATATAGAAAAGTATTGATTTTGATTTTGTGATGTTGTGAATTTGTGTATGAAATTCTAAACATTTGATTGAGTGATTAAATGATGCCATGAATGTGAAAATAAAAACTAGAATATGAGGTTGATGCATGAAAATGGAAATTGTATGATTTAATTGATGTGCTGGAAAATTCGTCTTATGAACAATATCTGGTGTTTTGATCACAACTTGAGTTCTGGAAATAATTTCTGAGTGAATCTTATTGTGCTGGAAATTTAAGACATAGGGATTGAACTTTTATTTAGACCATTAGACTTGAATATGTCTGGAATTAGGTGAAAAATAAACTCAAAGTAGAACTAGAAATCTGTCCAGAAAAAAAACTGGGCAAATTGCAGTGAGCATAGGTTAGAAGAAAATTCATAACTTTTACTAAAAAAATTCCTTTTAATGTGATTCCATTTGTATTTTAACTTTAAGCCATGTATCTAAATTTTTATAGTTGATCACTTGTTCAAATTCCATCTAAAAATGGATTAAAAAGGCAGAGAAAAATAAGGTAGAATTTTATCCAGTAAAATAATGGGCAGATTGCAGTGAATGTAGCTTAGGAGAAAATTTATAACTTTTGATACAAAACTCGTTTTAATGTGATTCTTGTTGTATATTAAAGATAAGACATGTATCTAACTTTTTCCAGTTGATACCCTATTCAAATTGCATCTAAAAATGGATTAACAATACAGAGAAAATAAGGCAGAATTCTGTCCAGTAAAATACTGGGCAGATTGTGTGTGAACATAGCTTAGGAGAAAATTTATAACATTTCCGAAAAAATTCGTTTTAATGTGATTCTAGTTGAAAATTAAAGATAAGACATGTACTTATATTTTTTTAGTTTATCACATGTCCATATTCTGTCTAAAAATAGACAAAAAATGCAGAGCATCATAAGACAAAAATACTGTCCAGAATATGACAGTTGGAAGAAATGTGTTGATTATGAATTTATGTGACAGAAAACGTATTAATTGAATTTTTCTTATAATTATAATGAGTGAATGAGCTAGTATGAGGTTGTAAAATATTGAATGAGAATTATTTCATTTATATGGAGTTATTATTATTGTTCCCTACATAATTTATGTAAATATTAATAATATAACAAATGTAATTTAAGCCCTATAACATCTAGTCAAGAACTAGAAATTAGGATAAGTTGGCATGCCAATAAAAAGGATAGAAATGTAGGCACTAAAAATAATAGTGCTGAGATTTAATTTAAGTAGGGACTAAGAAATAGTGTTTAGTTGAAATTACGTAGGCACTAAAAAATAGTGTTGAGTTCAAAATTATGTAGGCACTAAAAAGGTGCTGAGTTGTTATTAGAAATATAGGCGTTAAACGCTGAGTTATAAAATAATTAAGTAGGCGCTAAGTATACTGCCGGAGAGCAGAAACCCTGTATCTAGTGTTTAGTTCCGGTCTAAGATATAGTGGGCTATTAAATAAATAACAGAGAAAAAAATGTGAATTATGAAATTGATATTGTAAATTTTATATCTTGAATTGTTAAGAAATTTCAAGCATGCTTAATAAATGAAATGTCATAATTAATGAATTAAATATTTTTGCATGAAGAAAATGGTTTAATTATTAATTGAATATTTGACATGCTTAATAAATTAATTATAGTTTCAAAAATTTTATTTTAGAATTATTTATGTAATTATTGGATAGTTGTCAAATGTACCACTAAGCTAGAAGCAATACACGTGCAAATAAATAGAAGTAGCTATTCCGATAGGGCGATCGAAGAAAAGGAAATCCCCAAGATTAGATTGCAGCAGTCTAGTTCTTTTTGTATGTTTTGAAAATTATCTTGTAAAAATTAAATTTTAAGAATTTTTTTTTATGTAAATTTGTGGCATGTAGGATTTATAAGGAATGGATTTTGTAATTTTATAAATCTAGTATTATTTCTAAATATTATGGTTTAATTGAATGAGTTCTTTTATATCAAACTATTTCCATCACTAGTTATATATTTAAATGAAAAAAATAGTAATAAAGATTTCGCTAATAATAAACTCGAAAAAAAAATTATTATAATGATTTGAACATTGGTTGTAAAAAAAAATGAGTTTATTAGCACTTTCATATCCTATTAACGTTTAGTAGGGTAAGGGAACATTACATCTTTCTTCATCTCAAACAACCAATACACCTCTTTCAAGTTCTAATACATCTTGTTACTGCTTTGGTGCATTGTAAAACTTGTCTCATAGGCCTCCTTCATAATCCTTTATCTCAACTCGGAGACATCTGACACACATAACCTGCCCTGGTAGTGTAAACTACTATCTAGCTCAATTGAGAAACCCAGTCTATCCCCCTTGGAGACGGAAAAAACCAATTCCACTAGTTTTCCATCAAGCTTCTATGCATCTCTAATCTATTAACTCAAGGTTGGTCAGATGTATAACTCAACCACAGTCTTCCTACTGAGTGCATCGGCCACTACATTGGCCTTCCCTAGATGATAATCAATCACACAATCGTAATCCTTTATCAACTCTAACCATCTTCTTTGCCTCAAATTCAAATCCCGTTGTGTAGGAAGATACTTCAAACTCTTGTGATCAGTGTAGATGTAACAATTCTCTCCATATAGATAATGATACCATATCTTCAATGCAAAGACAATGACCACTAATTTTATATTGTGCATCAGATAGTTCTTCTTATGAGGCTTTAAGTGTCTAGAGGCATAGGTGACAACTTTCCCTTCTTGTATTAACACGCAACCTATTCTATTGTGTGATACTCCACTATAAATAATATATTCCTTGTATGGAATTGGTTGTGCCAACACTAGAGCTTCTATTAGAAGACTCTTTAGCTGATCAAAATTGTTTTAACACTTGTCTGTCCAGTCAAACTTGATATCCTTCCCAACAACCTAGTCAATGGAGAACAAATTATAGAAAATCCCTTGACAAACCTTCTATAGTATCTTCCTAAGCTGAGAAAACTCCTAATTTCAATTACATTTTGTAGAGGTTTGCAATCCATGATCACCTCGACCTTTCCTAGAATTACTCTAATCCCGTCGACCGATATCATATACCTGAGAAAGGCAACCTCATCTAGCCAAAACTCACATTTAAAGAGCTTAGCATATAGCTTCTGCTCCCTAAGATTTTGTAAAATTGTTCTCAAATGCTTCTTATGCTCATTTTTTATAATCGAATATACCAAAATGTCTTCTATGAACACCACGACAAACTGATCCCGAAATGGTCTAAATATCTAATTCATCAGATCCATAAAAGTTGTAGGAGCATTGGTCAACCCAAAGGGCATAACCAAGAACTCATAATGACCAAACCTGATTCTGAAAAGTAGTCTTTTCTATATTGCTCACTTTGATTCTCAATTGATGGTACTGATCTCAAGTCAATCTTCAAGAATACCCCTGCACCTCTCAACTGATTGAAGAAATCACCAATTCGTGGTAATGGATACCTATTCTTAGTGGTCACCTTGTTCAATTACCTATAGTCTATACACAATCTCATAGACCCATCTTTCTTATTGACAAACAACACATGTGCATCTCATGGAGATACACTCAGTCTAATGAAGCCCTTATCTAACAATTCCATTAATAGTGCCTTTAATTCCTTCATCTCTAATGGAGCCATTCGATATGGTACCACTGATATAAGAGCTATACCCGGAGTAAGCTTAATTGAGAACTCTCTTTCTCTTTCCGGAGGTAGCCCTAGTAACTCATCTGGAAATACATCTGGGAACTCTTCCATTTGAGCTAAATAGGCCTCACACCCCTTTCTGATCATCTTCTATGCTTTCATCATGGAGATGATCCTCATTTTCTATGAGGATCTCCCCCTGAATAACTATTATCTCATCTTTCGTCATTCTCAATTATACCGTCTTCATCCTATAGTCCACTACTACACCATGTCGAGAGAGCCAATCCATACCCAGGATAATGTCATACTCATAAAAAGGAAAATCAATCAAATTTGTCGCGAACTATTTCCCTTGAACCATAATCGAACAATTCTTATACACCCGGTTTACCACTATGTTATGCCCCAAAGGGCTAGTCACCTCTATCTCATAATCTAATCTCTCTGCTAACATGTTATACTACTTAGCTATTTTGGTACATATATAAGAATGTGTGGAACCCAAATCTATCAAAGAAATTAAAACTAAGTCAAAGAGAAGAAATGTACCAATAACCATGTCCAATGCACTTGGATCCTCTCTGGCCTTTATAGCATAGGCCCTCTTTCGTGCTCTACTTGGTCCTAACCTATTCATTGTCTCTGATAAGGCTGGTCTACATCCACATTTGGTTGAGGGGAACTGTCCTCGACACCAGGTCTGTATCAACACTGAACTCTAAGTCTGAGTGGGAGCCTCAACCGTCTATAATGGACAGTTTCTCTTATAGTGGTCTCGAAACCCACATCTTTAGCAAGCTTTTGTGTTTCCTCAACACTTTTCTCTATGTATCCGACCACATAATGCACACTCTATTGTTGCCTCTCTCTGTGTCTAGTGCTAACTACCGGCAGCTGCCGAGACTGTGCCAAATGATGATGTCTATATGGTATACCCTGCCTAATCCCAACCTTGTCCCTATCCTCTAGACTGGAAGGATTTGGAACTAGTGTGAGCCTTCTTGCTTGATGTCTATGCAGCATTGTAGGATAATCCCCTGAAGTCTCTCTTAAATGACTCGTTCGATCACTTTAGCTTCATCATTTTCTCAATATCGATGGCAACAGATACTAGCTTCGAAAAGTCTTTCAGCTGCAGTGAAAAAAACATGAACAACAATCTCATTTGTCAGGCCATCCTCAAATCGGCAAAATTTGTTCGCCTCGTCCCCTACAATGCCAGATGCATACCTGCTCAATCTAGTGAACTCTTTCTCGTACACTGCCACAGTCATATTCCCTTGCTATATGTTCAAAAACTCTTTCTTTTTCTCATAAATGTACACTCTTGGTACATATTATTTCTTGAATTCAGCCATAAAGAAAACCTATATAGTTGGCTCTAAAGTATGAGGTTCTATAGAAAAGACTTCCACCAATCATAGGCATGCTCCCAGAGAAGTGAAATAGCATACCTAACCTTGTACTCCTTGGCACACTCAAGCTCTTCAAAAACCCTCCAGCCCTCTCCAACTAGTTTTTTGCAGGAGGAGGCGGTGAAGGAGGTGGCAGCAGCATAGCCTATACCAACCGCTGTAACAGAGCAACTAGGTTCTGCATCAGAGGATCCCTGAGCCTAGTCCTCCAAACTAGCCATTGGCTGCTGTAAAAGAAGTGAGCCAGCAGGCCTTTGAATACTATTTGGCTAGGCTGATTCTGAGCCTCAACATCCAGAGGATTGTTATTCTCGTTCGCGTCATGCGACTCGATCTCCATACCCGTTTGATAGCTTAAATATTGATAGATAATAACGCACATCAGAGTCATACAGGATAACACTCGCACACGTGATACAACCATCCCACCTAGGTTCAAAATGCCTAAACCTAGGCTCTAATACCACTTAATGTAACACCCTCCGATATAATTAGAAATAATCCTTAACTAAACTAAAAGATACTACAATGCAAGTGAGTTAAAACCTCATAAATTTAAAACTTTGATACACCATAACCATGATGACTTAAAAAAATAAAAACATTCTTAATATCATGAAATAAAGCTCGATATAATAAAAGTTTAAATACAAACTCGTACGGGCATACACGAGCCCAAAGTTTTACAAAATGAGTAGTTACAAAACTACATGTCTCTGACATAAAAGTATGTAAATCTATAACTGCCCAACCCAATAAAATAACCAAAAACATATACAATGACTGTATCAGCCACCCCGAGTATATTCTTTGGACTCTTATCACCAAGTGTCATCCTCTACTGCTCAACACCTAAGATCTAACCTTGCACATAGAAAGTCCAAATGCTAAGCAACTTGTGCCTAATAGTACATAACAATGTGAAAGACATACAACAAAACATATATAATACGCATGACATACCAATCTACCATGGCAACTTAACTCGAGCCCGCACATGCATCATATCATACTCTATATGACATATCATCATGCTCCCATACATATATATATATATATATATATATATATATATATATATATATATATATATATATATATATATATATATATATATATATATATATATATGACATAATCATTTATCTCACCTTTTCGCCCGCTTACTCATAACTAGACCAAAATGGATATGGGTAACTTAACCCACCAAGGAAGCTCTACCTGCTAACTTCTAGGCCTTCAAATATATAACCCACCGAGGTGTTCTACTTGCTAACCTCTGGGCCTTCAAATATATGACCAACATAGGTCACTCGGTACTGAACTCCCCTCAATGGCATGACATTTATCCTAACTCTAGTCCTAATAAGAGTATTGGGCTTACAATTTCACAACACGTACCACACATGTTTTCCATATCATCTATTTTTCCATATTTAGTTTAAATCTACTGTGATAGCTCACAATCATATTCACCACATGTAATTTCATATCATGTTATAATCATACAATTGAAGCTTACCACCTCACAAAAAATAATTCCTGATTCATATGAAATTTACAAGTTTTTCCAAATATAAATTGCTTCACACTTGTGAACAATTTTTGATGGCCTTAAAGCACTATTTCATGGGTAGTATTCCTGTTATTCAATTCGTAAATCAGCGCACATTCACGGCCTTGATCACCCCTTCACAAGTATGAACCAAACCGTGAAGCTCTACCTTCTAACTAAACTAAAATGGATACGGGTAACTTAACCCACCAAGAAAGCTCTACCTGCCAACCTCTAGGCCTTCAAATATATAACGCACCGAGACGCACTATCCGTAAACCTCTAAGCCTTCAAGTATATATAACCCACTGAGGCACTCTACCCGCTAACCTTTGGACCTTTAAATATATATAATCCACTGAGACGCTCTATCCGCTAACCTCTGGGCCTTCAAATATATGACCAACATAGGTCACTTGGTACTGAACTCCCCTAAATGGTATGTCATCTATCATAGTTCTAGTCCTCATTGGGCTTACAATTTTACAACACGTACCACACATATTTTCCATATTATCTATTTTTCCATATTTATTTTAAATCTACTGTGATATCTCACAATCACATTCACCACATGTAATTTCATATCATGTTATAAGTATAAAACCGAAGCCTTCTATCTCAAAACAAATAAATCTTAATTCACATGAAATTTACAAGTTTTTCCAAATATAAACTATTTCACGCCCATGAACAACCTTTCACAGTTGTGGAACATTATTTCATGGGTAGTCTCCCAATAATTCAACCCATGAATCAGCACACGTTCATGACCATGATCATCCCTTCACGAGCGTAAACCAAACCATGAAGCTCTACATGCTAACTAGACTAAAATGGATATGGGTATCTTAACCCATCAATGAAGCTCTACTTGTTAACTTATAGGCCTTCAAATATATAACCCACTAAGGTGCTCTACCCATAAACCTCTGGGCCTTCAAATATATATACTCACCAAGGCATTCTACCCGCTAACCTCTGGGCCTTCAAATATATATAAGTCATCGAGGCACTCTACCCGCTAATCTCTGGGCTTATATATGACCAACATAGGTCATTCGGTACCGAACTCCCCTTAATTGCATGTCATCTATCATAGCTCTAGTCCTAGTTAGAGTATTGGGCTTACAATTTCACAACACATGCCACACATGATTTCCGTATTATCTATTTTTCCATATTTATTTTAAATCTCCCGTGATATCTCACAATCACATTCATCACATGTAATTTCATATCATGTTATAAGCATACAACTGAGCCCTACCACCTCACAACAAATAAATCTTGATTCACATGAAATTTACAAGTTTTTTCCAAATATACACTACTTCATGCCCATGAACAACTTTGACAACCATGAAACACTATTTCACGGGGGGTCTCCTCGTGATTCAACCCTTGAATTAGTACACATTCACGGTCGTGATCACCCCTTCACGAGCATGAACGGAACCGTGAACCCAACTGTGAAGCTGCCTATGAATGGGTCTACTTCAATAACAACATTAGATTTCACGACTTTCATGCCCGTGAACTCACCCTTCACGACTATGAATATGTAGACTTTTCTAGAAAACAGACCATCACAACTTCATGTCATTATCGCATGCAATATACTCTACTGTTGACCAATGTCAGCCTTTCTATCAATATTCCAACATAAATTTATGGCATCTACCACAACCATATACTTTCTAACTATAAAAATAAACAAAATTATTCATTAAACATCTCAATCTAACCTTTTTTGTAAGATTTTCTATCATGCATATCAATCCCACACTTTACCATTTATATACTAATTTATCATTTAAATCATATATTTAAAGCAAATAACACAAAAAAAAACATAAGGTAATTGCCTTAAGTGTTGTTATGTACAAACCAAACCTAAGATGGAGTGAGCCAACACTCTAGCTCTTCAAGCTTGTCCTCTCCCTTGAGATGGACTTCCAGCTTTATCTTTAGGTCCTAGCAAGAAGAAAAATGTCCTCTTAGCCTCTGGAATTTGAACAAAAATCCAGAAAGTTATAATCCAAGTTTTCCCTTCATAACCCATAACTCTCTCTCTTTCTCACTATTTCCCTCACTTAACTCTCACAAAACTCGGCTTTTCCAGCTTCAACCATGGAGGAAATGAGTTTCTGAAGGAGAAAAATATGAAGATATGGTGTGTTAGGTTGGTTATAAGGGTATGGGAACGAATTTAAAAGGAATGTCAGAGAGAAAAATGTGACTGTCTCACCTACTCTATATGCCCAAGCTTGACGATCGTGATTCATCTTTTACAAGCGTGAGCCTACCTTTCACAGTCGTGAAACAACTCTTCACGGATATGAAGCATTGTATCACAAATGTGTACTAAAATCCAATATTTATGACTGTGACACCCATTATCATAAGGGTGAAACATATGATTTCAGTCACTCTCACACTTCCTAAAACTTCACTTACTCCCCCATTTCTCACTAACCAATAACATAACTTGTTAACCCTAATTACGGGCATTACATCCCATGAATTGTTGCATGACAATCGTAATAGGATCTAAAAAGTGTACATTAGATGCATTCTTAGTATTATAAGTGTCTTTTCTATTAAAGAAAATCCATGTCTCAGATAAACTAAAATCATTAGGCAAACCCATAGCACCCGTGTAACATAATCTAAAAATGTTTTGCATAGTGTAAATATCATTAGTGCATTTGTCTTCTTAATAGCCTAAAGGTGAACTTATAAAGAGATTACTTTATAAACACAATTGCATAAAATTGATAGAGGAGTTGTTTATAGCCAGGGTATTTTAAATCCACAAATTTCACTCACCAAAGGTTTCTAAGGAATTCCTTAACAAATTCTAAGCTTCCTAACTTCTGCAAAATATCATAATCTATAAATATACATGCATTGTACCCTCGAGTTAAAGAAGTAACATAACTTTATCTCTCACTGTCTGTATAGATAGAAAATTCAGCATCAAAGTTCGTTGAGATATCAATAGTGGGTTGAGATTCCTGGGGTTCAAAGTCAACAGCAACACACTTGTCCATCCCTTTGATATGCCTAAATTGGGAAGGGAATGGCTGCTTTAGTGCGTTTGATGGCTCATCACATGCAACGCTATTTGCTTCACTTTTAGTGGTAGCTCTCTTGGTTTTAGGCATAATGGCTATAGGAAAATGGAACAATTAATGCTAAATTAGGATTTGAAAGCAATTTAGGGGTTAGGGTTGAAGCAAGGTATGAGAAATTTTAAAGGGAATTTGAAGAGGATAGCACGATCGTGAAATCTTGTAACATGAACACTTTATAAAACCGTCAGGCAAACTTATAGCACCTATTTTATAAAACCCAAAAATATTTTGCATAGTGTAAAGATCATCAGTGCATTATCTTCCAAATAGTCTAAAGGTGATCTTATGAAAATATTTCTTTATAACAACAGTTACATAAAATTGATAGAGGGGTTGTTTATAGCTAGGGTATTTTAAATCCACAAATTTCACTCACCTAAGGTTTCCAAGGAATTATTTAATGTATTATAAGCTTCCTAACTTCTACAAAATATCATAATCTAAAAATCTACATGCATTGTACCTTGAGTTAAAGAAGCAACATAACCTTGTCCTTCATTCTCCATATAGATAGAAAAATGAGAGTCAAAGTCCATTGAGATAACAACAGTGGGTTGAGGTTCAGTCAACAACAATACGTTTGTCCTTTCCTTTGACATGCCTGGATTGGGAAGGGAGTGGCTGCTCTAGTGTGTTTGATGGCTCCTCAAGCGCAACACTCCCTGTGTCATTTTTGGTGGTATCTCTCTTTGTTTTGGGCATAATGGCTACAAGAAAAATGAACAATTAGTGCTAAATTAGGGTTTGAAAGAAATTTAGGGTTAGAGTTGAATCAAGGTATGAGAAGTTTGGAAATGAATTTGAAGAGGAGAGCACAATCGTGAAATCTTATAACCTGAACACTTTAAATAATCAAGTGAGAAGAGTTTGTTTTATTCAGTGTAAATTAGACATCACGCGTGTGACAACTTATCATGTGCATGATGTGTGTTTTACTTCTGAGAGTGTCATGCACATGACAAATTGTCACATTCGTGACACTTCCATATTTGGCTGCGAGTATGAAATGTTGGCATGATTGCAACATAAGCATACCTTTCATAAGCTAATTCACCCTCATGTATACAACTCCTTGTCACGCACATGACACAACTGATTGTTATCATACTTACCTGGATCATGCTTATTCTCATGACTTAATGATATCCATTTTGCCCTCCTAATATTTTGAAGTTCACACATACTTTAAGCATAAATTTGAAGTACTAAACTTCTAGTAAAAAAAATAGTTATAACATAACTAAAATTAATTAAATAAATTATAATTAATTTAAAACTAAGAGTTTCACAATTAAACTTGGGTTACCTCCTATAAAATGCCATAGTTATTGTCCATGTAAGATATTACTAACTTTCAGCTTTCTTCCAGGCTTATGGTTATAGTTGCCACCTCTTTTACTAATGGAATGCTTTTACAATAAGGCTTCACTTCATAATCATTCACTTTAAACTTCTCTCCATTCTTTGGATGCATAAAATCCATAGCTCCATAAGGAAACTTGTAAACCAAGTCATAAGGACCACTCCATCTTTTTAGATTTCCTGGAAAAATTTTAAAATGAGAGTTAAACAATATAACTTTTATACCATAAAGTAACTTCTTATGGGTCAGAAAGTTGTCATGTAGTAATTTGGTTCTTTCTTTGTAAATCTTGGCATTCTCATATGCTTCATTTATTAGCTCTTTCAATTCATGCAATTGAAGGAATCTTTCCTCATTAGCCTCACTCATCTCCTTGTTTAAAGCCTTAATAGCCTAATAAGCCTTATGCTCCAACTCAATAGGTAATTGACATGTTTTTCCATACACCATGTAACACCTTTCGATATAATTAAGATTAAACCCAATTACACCAAAGGATATTATGATGCATATGTTTCAAAACACCATAATTTAAAAACTTTAATGCATAATGGCCGTGATGAATTATTAAAAACATAAAACATCATTAAAAGATATCAATATCATAACAAACGGGTAATCACTAGCCCTAAGTTTACACAAAACGGATAGTTATAAAATTACTTGAACTTTAGAAAAATACAATACATGTACACTTATAACTACCCAGGCCTACAAAATGACCAAAAATAGTACAATAGTGTATAACCCACTCTAAGTGTATATCCTTGGCTCCAATCACTAGGTGTCCTCCTTTGTTGCTCCTCTCCTATGCTCCAAACCTGCGTATGGGAAGCTCATAAGCTAAGCAACTCATGCCTAGTAGTACATAACAACATGCAACTGCACACACACATGACAAATATATAATATGCATGATATACTCACAGAGCTATTAGGATGACTTACCTCAAAGTTTGCACATGCACTAGCTCATATACTATATAACATATTATCATAATCTCATATACTATATTCTCATCAAACATGACATATCAAACAATTACCAAAATTCATAACAGTGTATATCACACTTAAGTAGAGTTAAATATCTTACCTTTGTCCACCTTACTTATAACTATACTAAAATGGATATAGGTAATCTATGGCTCCCATCAGAGCCCTCAAGACACTAGCTTGAGCTTTTTAGAATACTTATCTGAGGAAAAAAGTCTGCACCGAGGAAGCTCTCATTGGTTGCCTCTTGTCCTTCAAAGAATCTCGAACATGACTATCCTAGGTCACTCGATACCAAACTCCCCTTAATGGCATGTCATATATCCTAACTATAGTCTTAGTCAGAGTATTTGGATGAATAATTTATCTCAATTACCATAATTCACATTAATCATTCTATAACATACATTCTCATAACATACTATGATCTTATGACAGAGGTACATCACCTCATGACAAATCAACTTTGATTCACAAGCAAACATACAAGATTTTCAAGTTAAGCAGCTTCATGCTCGTGAACAACATTTCACAGCCTTAAAGCACTACTTCACAAAGAGTTTACTTGTAAACCAAACTGTGATTCATCATGTGAATTAATACATATTCACGACCATGATCACCCCTTTATAGGCATGAACTAAATCGTGAACCCATCCATGAAGCTGTCTGTGAACGGGTTTGCTTTAGCAACAAAGTTCATTTTCATGACCTTCACACCCATGAACCACCATTGACAGCCGTGAATCTGGAAATTTTTCCAGAAAATAGAGTATTACATTTCATACCTCTCTCACATGCAATATTCTCTACGATTGACCAATGTCATCTACTCTATCAACACTTTAGTATGCATTTTAACCATTTATCACAACCATATTTTTTTAATCATTTATATTAACCAAAATGATTACTCTAACCTCTCAAAACAATCATTTAACACAAAAACTCCCATCATGCATTTCAACCCCAAATATTATAAATTTCATTAACCAACAATCATACTAACATGCGTTCAAGTCACACCAACATACAAATGCAAGATTAAAGCTTGAGAGGTTATTATGTACAAACCTTACACCTAAGATGGAATGAGCCACAACTCTAGCTCCTTAAGCTTATCCCCTCCCTTGGGATGGACTTCCAACTCTATCTCCATATCCTATCAAGAATAAAAACATTTCCTTAGCCTTTGGAACCCAAACCAATACCCAGAAAACACCAAAATTGAGCTCTCACACATAAGCTCACAACTTATCGTCTCATTTCTCTTTCTCACTTTACCCTCACAAAACTTAATCTTTAAAGCTTCCATAATATGGGAAAATTGTTTCTGATGGTGAAAGAGATAAAATAAAAGGGATATGGTAGAAAGGAAAACATGGCTGCCTCACTTGCCCATACTATCCAGGCTTTACAGCCATGACTCATCTTTTCCGGGCGTGAACCACTCCTTCATGGTCATGAAGAACCTCATCATAGCTGCTAACTAAAAATTGATATTCATGACCATGACACCCATTGTCAGAGGTATGAAACATCTGATTTCAGCAACTCTCAAATTTCCAAAGCTTCACTTAACCCCCAACTCTCATTAACCAATAATATAACTTATAGGTACTAATTATGGGTGTTACAAAATAGCCGATATGGGCTTATGCCAATAAGCATTTTGTAAGCATTTGGTATGCCCATAAGGCATCATTCAGTTTTAGAGCCCAGACCTTGTTTGATGGTCACACTATTTTCTCCAATATAGACTTAATTTGTCCATTACTTACCTCCACTTAGCCTGAAGTTTGGGGATGATATGGCATGGCTACCCGATGAGTAACACCATATTTCCTTAAGAGTTCATTAAATACTTTGTTGCAAAAATGGCTCCCACCATCACTAATGAGTACCCTTTTAGTCCTAAACCTGCTAAAAATATTATCTTTAACAAATTTAACAACCACTTTAGCATCACTAGTACATGTAAGAATTGCACAACCAATTTAGATACATAATCCACAGTAACAAGTATAAATTCAAAACCATTACAATAGGGAAATCGTCCTATGAAGTCAATGCCCCAAACATCAAATAGTTCCATAACAAGATTGTAGGTTTGAGGCATTTCATTCTCTTTGGAATTTATTACATTTTAAGCAAAAATTTTGAGCATCTTTAAAAAAGTGGGCCAAAAGAAACCTGATTAGAAAACCTTGTGAGCAATTTTGTTACTATCATAGTGACCCCCAACTTGAAATTCATGATAAAAAGCAAGGACACTCTATTGCTTCTCCTATAGAATGCATATCCTAATGACTTGATTAGAAGAATGCTTGAAAAGGTATGGATCCTCCCAGTAATAATGCCTACAAATAGAGATATATAATTCCTTCATCGAGTAGCTTTTGCACCTCTTTTTGAACAACTCTTGCATATTAAGGTTTAGCCTTCTTTGAGTGTCCCTCACAACTTTATTGTTTTCCTCTAAAATGATTTTATGCATACACATGGTAGGAATAATGCTTTTAATATCTGATAGTCTCCACCCAATTATTTTTTAGGCCTACTCAATTCCTTAATAATAACTTCTTCTTCACTAAGAGAACATATGCAATAATTATTGGGTAAATGTTCCCTTTTCCTAGAAAAACATACATAAGAGTATAGAGGAGTTCTTTTAGTTCTAGTAGAGGTAGCTCAAGGTCACTCTTCTCTACTTTAAATGTAAGAAGGTTCCAATTCAACTTAGCATCCACCGGTTCGGTTAGGTCAAGGCTGTTATAGTTTTCTAAAACTTCCTCCAAATTGTTATCCAATTTATGTAAAGCTAAAGTTAACTTCACCTTATCCTCTTATTCCTGTAGAAATATGTCGTACATAAGTGAGTCCAGACAATCTATTTAGGAACATTCATCATGAGAAGTATTAGAAGGACAAGTCATTGAATCAAACACTTTAAATTCCATAGTCTCTCATACATAAGTGAGTCCAGACAATCTATTTAGGAAAATTCATCATGAGAAGTATTAGAGGGACAAGTCATTGAATCAAACACTTTAAATTCCATAGTCTCTCCTAAAATAGTCATTATGAGCTTACCATTGTCTATATCTATTATTGTTTTAGTGGTTGCCATGAATGGCCCAATAAGAAGAATGGTTTGCTTCTTTTCTCTCAAGGGCTAAATCTCCATATCCAAAAAAATAAAATCAACAAGTATAATTAACTTGCAAATTTGTACAATGAGATCCTCTACTATACCTCTAGGATATTTAACTGACATATCAGCAAGTTTAAGGCACATATAAGTAGGTTTAAGCTCACCCAAGCCCAACTATGCATATACTGAATATGACATTAAATTGATGTTGGCTCCCAAGTCTGGCCTTGGCTACCTTCTTATCTCCTACAGTTATATCTACAATAAAGCTTGTAGGATCTTTCATTTTTTGAGGAAGTTATCCCTGAAGGACTGTATTTACTATCTTGACACCATTATTTTATCATTAGTTATATACCTCCTTTTTGTAAAACTCAAATTCTTGAAGAATTTTGTGTAAGAACAAATGTTCTTGATAACATCCAATAAAGGGAGATTAATTTCCACTTTAGAGAATATATTAAAATTTTTAGAAAATTCTTTGTCCTTTTTGCTCTCATTTAGTCTATTAGGAAATGGAATGGGCAATTTGTAAGGTTTTTTTTTGCTCTATACAGCTCAGATCTTTCAAATGATTCTTTTTTGTTCTCCTTTCTGACTTTTTACTTGTCCTCTCTTTTAAATATTCCTGCTTTTTATCCTTTTATAGTGTCTTACCTAAATAGGAGAATTACCCATTTTAGTGTTCAAAGCAATCTTATTATTATATACCTTATCACTTTGTAGTACTGAGATTGCTTTAGCTTGCTTGGATTAATTCAGAAGGTATTCTTTATTTTTATGCATTACTTCAGCTATCTGCCCAATCTGAATTTCCAACCTTCTTAGAGTTACTTTAATAAAATCTACCCTTTTATGAGTTTTTTATGTTTTCTCTTAAGTAACTATTATGAAATTCTAAAGGGTTTCTTCTAAAGAAATTTTTTTTATGTGCATTAAGAAATCTTGGTTGGTTGAGGTTCTATTTGTTGGTATTGATAATGGTTTTGATTTTGAATAAATTGATGAGGGTGTTGCTCTTTGATCTCCCATGAAAACCTGGGATAGTACCTCAAACTAGAATTATAAAGAATGAAGTGATGGTTTTTTTGGTAGATAGATTGGAAGGAATCCACACCATAAGTGTGTTCTATCGTGTTCCTTGAAAAAAGATCAATTGGAAAACAAAAATCAATTCCATATCCATAGACATTACGATTACCTCTTACCTTAGTTTTTGGTAGATCTCTATTGGTGACCAAAATCCTCATTTGATTTGTAAGCTCAATTATCTATGAAACCAAGTCATTGTCTCTATACCAAGTCATTGTTATTATAATGCAAAACTAAAATAAAAGAAATTCTAACAA
This sequence comes from Triadica sebifera, assembly GCA_023653625.1. Classification (NCBI taxonomy): domain Eukaryota; kingdom Viridiplantae; phylum Streptophyta; class Magnoliopsida; order Malpighiales; family Euphorbiaceae; genus Triadica; species Triadica sebifera. Next base: position 6,817,365 of record CM042898.1, on the reverse strand, counting down.
ATAAAATAATATTAAATAATAAGAAAAACGTTGCCAATCTAACTAACTAAGAATCTAATAAACATTAATTCCCTAGTAACGATGCCAAAAAATGGTGTAACTCAAAATGTATTCGCAAGTGCATGAGCCAGTTGCAATACTAGCAAGCTACTCCCAAGGTTGATCTCTCAAGGAACCAGTGTGCTTGCATTCTTAATCAAATTCATATTACCAATAAACAAAGAGAATAAATGGATTGAAGTAACAAAAGTAGAACTAAATAATGAAGCTATTAAATGAATATAATGAATTAAGTTCTTATGAGACTCAGTAAGTATTTAGGTCATCTTCCCAATTTGCAATCCCTTTCCTTATTCAGTTAAAGCCCATAAAGTGTGTTTTTAATGGCTCTCACCTTAATTTACTGATTACCTAAACTAATTGCGTGAATAATGCCTAATCCAATTTTTAGGTTAAACTAAAGATAGTGTTTCTAATAAAATAACCTTAATGACCTAATCAATCATTAAATTTGAAACTATATAAGTATAATTGAAATTGGAAAAGAAATCATACTTCATTAATAATAAAAAAAAATTTATACAAATCAGGTTAGCTCACTAAATACCTAATGGAAGTTAGCGTAGCATTGATACTACAATAGTCATGTTAATATCAAATGTCATACTAAACATGTTATAGTAAAGATTAAAAAAAATAAAGAAGTTTGATGCTCACAAAACTCATTCAGTGAAAAGTCACATCTAGCTATTGAAACAAATGGCCATGGTGCTCTCAAAGAAAACCACTGGCTTGATGATGGTGAATATCTCATGGTAGGTTAATCTAGTACACTGACTACTTAGATTTCTTCCTATAACTTTTTTTTTAGTAATGTAGGTAAAACTTTTGAATAAACTAGCTTTAGCTAAAGCTTCAAGAGTTGGTGGCAGTAGTAAAGTTTTGACTGAGCTAGTAAAGGGCCTGTAGGAACCAATAGTTACTGTGGAATTGAGACTTCAAATCAATTAGGATCATGCAAATATTAAAAGAAGGGTATGGTTTTTCATATGGTTTCTACATGCATATATAATTTTGTTGTTGTGAGTTACCGAACAATTATATAATCCAAATCTTTCCAAGACTAAGCAATGCTAAAGCATTTAGAAAACCCTGTAGATACTAACCCAAAACTTCAAAAAGCTCATGTTATTAACAAAATGGTGAGTTTGACAAAGCTTAATAACTTTTGGAAAACTATTGACTTATTGCATTACTGCACTTGGCTTTTCACAAACATTTCAATAATTAGTCTTTTTCCATTTTTCCTTTTGAAATAGGTTCAAGTTTTTGGTTATGGTAGGTGGTTTCTTCTTAGACTTTCACTTCATGATCTTGTTCTCCCTTTTAACGTTGAGGTAAAAATGCTTTCAATTTCAGCATGAATTGTTCTATTCATTGAGTATATAGCAACTAAAGTAAATCCTATGTGAGGCATCTAACAGTGAAGATGTTGTCAAACTTGGACTTTATGTAGCTTCTGCTATCATGGAGTTTCATTCTTTAGATGCATCTTCCTTGGACAAATTTGTACAACCATCATAAGTTATGGGGCTTTTGTTGAAGTGATATTTCTTCTGCATGCTGAGATGAGCTATATCTATGTAATTTAGAATTTGAGGAAGTATGTCTTGTCTACAATAGTTTTTCTACACAATGAGAATTTCATGAGCTCATTAGAATATCTAGATTTTAGATTACATATATACAAATAATATGTAGAACTTATCCTAAATGGTGAGAACAATGTAGTCTTCCTCTCCATTAAAACATTGCATTTTTGCTTTCTCCATGCTTTACAAGGATTTTTGGCAATATTCTTTTATATTGGCTTGCTACTCTCTTTATGCATTTAGATTTCAGATACATGGAGCAACAACATTTATGCTTATTTTTGGAATTTTTGTGAATTATAATGAAACAACTGGAAAATTTAAGGTAATGAAAGGAAAGCCCTAGAAAGGTCATAAGGTTTGATTTCCTTTACTCGAGCATATGCTCCCTTCTTAGTTCAATGTGAGGAATCTAAACCTCATAATTTTTGAAAGTTAAGAATATTTGGAAATTCATTAATCAAATCGATTTGGTATATCAATTCATCATTACCACATGGATAAAATTGGAGAAAAAAAATTCAAGTTAAGTTATAGAGCACCATTATAAGTGACATTGGCCAATGTAGCACAAATGTCACAATTGTCGGAAGTCTCAATCGAAAAGTTTATTATGAAGTTCTAGAGCTAGAGTAAATTCAGGTCTCTTGTAACTCATAGGAAAATGATGAAGCCAATCAATCCAACTAGGCAATTGCACTGGCCTTTCATCAACAACTAGTTTTCAAAGGTCTTTATCAATAGATTTTGTTCCAGTTCAATCGGTTTATGAATATATCTAAACTTCAACATCGAGCAAGATGGTCATTGGCGAATAACATAGTGGTACTAGGCAATTTTGCATATTAGTAGTTAATTTGTTGCATGTTCATGGTTGTTATGCCTATATTATTGTGATTAGGGAAACAAAGTGTAGGGGTTCACTAATCATGATCTGATCATGAGCTTTTCTTTCAATAATGCCATCAAATGAGTTATCCTTTAGTTGATGTGTCTAATTGAGGTGTTTAAATCCTTTTAGAAGGCTTGATTCTCCTTAATCATTAACTCATCGCGGTGGCCATTTGGGTCATCATTTAGCTTATACTACAACCATTTTCTTATTAGCTAGCAATTTGTGTTGTGTCGTGTCATGTCTCTATATACGCCATTTAAACGTGTCATTTTGTATTGTATAATTGTAATGCTCTGTAATTAGAGCCTATAAGATATATTGGTAATTAAAGAGAGTGAATGGGTAGATAATGGTTTAAAAGTTGATAATAGAGATAAAAGTGCTTTCACACCCATGAAAGTATTATAGCTTCAAAATGACAGAGTTTCAAATGATTCATGTCCGCGAAGGGATTGTCATGGCCATGAATGTCAAGGCTTAAGTTTCACTCCTATGAATGACTTGTTTCATGACTATGATAATGTGATTCACACTTGTGAAAAAAATACTTCACACTCATGAATGTCTGACAGTCACAAGCAGAGATAGAGCTATATTTTTCTCTCTTCCATGCCTATTTTTTCATCACCAGCTCATCCACCACCTTTATTATCCTTTCTTACATGCCAAAGTTTTCTTCTCCACCTTATATTCCTTCTTTAACACCAAAAACTCCATTATTGAAGCTTAGAGAATATAAAAATCAAAGAAAAAGGGAAGAGTGTTCTTAGAGGGAAGTGTTTTTAAGGAAAAGATAGATGAAGGATCAAGCTTGATAGAGAGGCTAGCTTCAAATTTTTAGACGTTTAGACGTGGTAAAGATAAAAGAAACAAGCATAAAATGAAGGATATGCTTATATCAATCTTGAAGAGGTTAAAGGATGATCCTTAGTTAAATATGAGTACATATGTACATTAATTCCAAAACATGCTTCTTGGGTATATTTAAGTGAAAGAATGTACTAAATGTTTGATGGGTAATGCAAAAACATGTTATTTTGAAAGAATGACATTAATATGGTAAAATTTAAAGTTAAAATGCCATTAGTGTTAATCATAAGAGTTAATGAGTTTGAGATGACCTTTTGATATGATTTGTGTTCTACTAAGTTTATGATATATTATTAGTATGAAAATAGATTGGAATATTGATTTGAGTGATTAACATTGGTCAATCTTTAAAACCCTTCCGTGTGTGAAAATTTTGCTCTCATTTTGGCTCAGGTTTATGTTCTCGAAAATCCATATTCAAGTCCATGACACAAGATTGACGACTATGAATTTTTAACCTAAAAAAATACCCAAATCCAAGTTACACCCATGACACAGGGTTAATGCCTATGAAACACTTAATCAGAAAGTGCCTAGATCATATAGTAGCATTCACAACTTGGTTCATGGTTGGGTTCTTGACATGCTTCACATCCGTGAAAGATGCACTTCCAATTTTTCACATCTTGATCCACGGGTAGGTAAGCTGTGAAGGACACATTGACAACCGTAAATGGTCATTCATGCCTGTAAAGCACAATAATTCCATGATATGTAATTTTTATTAAAAGGATACATGATGGGTATGATTAAATAACATCTTTTGGGCTATATGAATACATGAAGATTCACATGCAAATGATTTAAGATGTCACTTATATGTTTAGAAATGGGATGATGTAAATTGAGGAATTGTTGTTATGTTAAATGCCTATGAGCATAGTATGAGTATAAGAAAAATATGGAGAACTATGATACAATGAGAACCATGACATCATTAAAGCATGTTAAATGTAAGAATAGCCATGAATACATTATATGATATAATGATATGAGTATGCATAAAACCTTAAGATTTGGCATGAAATGTCAAAATTGTTATGCGCTTATGTTGTGTTGTAATAAACAAGTGATGAATGATATTATTGTATGAAACCTAATATGTGATAATGTAAATAAACATGATAATGTGATTATGGTTTGCTTGACTCAATCAGTTGCATGAAGTCATGAAATAATGAGAAACTATATATAGCTTGTGTGAGCAACTATATATGTATAACATATTGAAAATGAGAATGACATGGTAGACAATATGAGGCTTTCATATATGTAATGCTATGCAAAAGTTATGGTTATAATTGGCATATGAACTAGAAGTATCTAGAATACTTATAACATGATATTATTAATACGTGAATAATGAGTTACTTGAACTTCAAAGGATAAAGGTTGTATGCACATTTCTCTAATCTAGGACAATAGTAGGGTAGATTGTCTTTCATTAAGGGGATTACGGTACTATAGATTGGATTGTACATTCAATTAGGGTAACTTAAACTCGGGTTGTGAGAGCTCCTAACATGAGAAGCTCGATCGAACATACACAAATAAATGACAAGGTGGCTTAAGCTTGAGTTGTTAGCACCCTTGTTCTTAATGAATATCCAGTTGATTTATATATTCAATCAATGTGACTTAAGTTTGGATTATGAGTGCTTCTGTTTCACAACTCATATCTAGATAGTCTAGGTATAGCGTATTATGCAAAAGAAAAAGGAAATTTATGAATTGTTGTTTATGATGAGTTTTGGGCGAATGGATTAAAAAGAATATGGTAAACCTAATATATGAAAATTGTTGAGACATATGGTTTTCTATTCATAATGATGTTGTATATGGAATATATGTTGGTATACTTTATATATATATATATATATATAAAAGTGAGAATTTAATGGTTACAATATTATTTACCCATCAATTGATATTATTTTTCAACTGTTAGATCAAAAATCTAATAGTTCTAATTAAATCTACAATAATTATAACAATTTAATTCTATTTAATGTTATTTAACACTAAGATTTATGATGGTTATCCATGAATTCGTAACTATTAAAAACTATCTCCCATATATATATGTTGTGCATGACTACGAATATTAATATGTTTGTTGTGCATATTATGTTGAATGTGACTTAATTTGATTTTGGATATGATAATCGAAAATCATAGAATCATAAAATGTACAATCACGATAAATGTGTTATGCCTTGTATATATATATATATATATATATATATATATATATGCAAAAGTATGTTATTTATCTTTCATCCATATACAAAATAATGTACGTAAGTATGTATGAGTTCATAATATATGAATGAACTGTGAAGATTTTGTATTATTGTGGAAGTCGTGTGTAATATAACAATATGCTTTTACATTAATAGGAATAGTGATAAATGATTGATGTTTGTGAAAGATAATGATTGAATAATATACGAAGATGTAACAGAACTAATATGGTATATATGAATATGCTATGACCATATAGAATATACATGGTTGAATAGGTTTGCTTAGAATATATATTAATGTGTTTTTTTAAGTAGAAGAATATAGTGAATTTAAGCATTGACATGTTTTCAATGTAAAATAATAGCTTAACATGATGAAGAAGATATGCACGTATGAAGTTAGGATATATATATATATATATATACACACACACTGTTAGACACAAATTATTCACTCACATGTAGATTAGAGTTGGTTAGATGGTTGTGATAGAGAATAAGAGCTCACATGATAAGTTATAGGATAGAACCCAGTTAGGGTAGATGATATATCAATGTGCCTTTTGTTTTTTTTTTTTTTCAAATGTTAATAAGATTTGTATTTCCCCTTTAGAATATAGTTTGTAAACTCTTAGACTATTTGAAGCCCTATTCAATATTTCAATATGATGAAATACTTTATTTACTTTTCTTTTTATTATTTCTCATATGGATTTAAAATAGTCATTATTACCATAATACAAACAAAGTGATTTGTAAAAAAAAAAAAAATTATTTTATCACAAGATTTTCTTAATACTCTCTTACATAATTGGAATTGTTTAGATTATATGAGATTATGCTACAGTAATCGTTTAACATGTTTATATATATATATATATATATATATATAATTTAAATTAATATTTTATAAATATATATTAATTTTTATAATGTATTAATAATTTGACATAATATAATTTGTATATAAATATATATGCACATATGTGTATATGCACATGCTAAAATTTATTAGTATAATAAAATTTAAGTATTTAATTATATATGTGATTATTACTAATACAAATTATATCCCTAATTTGCTAATCTTTATTCACATAGATTAATATAATTAATTATGATATAAATTTACAAATATAAATTTATACATATATTTAAAAATATTAATATATAATTGAATACTTTAATTATTAGATATTTTATATATTTTTAAATATGTCTAATTATATTATAGCAAATTAGGTGTATTTGTGTTGTATTTTATCTAAATTCGTCTAGTGAAACAAAATTTTCAAGGGCGAAAACCTAAAATTGTTTCTTGATAGATGGTGAAATGTGTCAACCAGTCCCAAATGCTACATTCAGACAATTGGTCTCAGTGTATTAATATATTTCAGTTAATTTTTATCGATTGGCCTAAATTGGACTAATGTCAAAAGGAAATAATTTTTCTTGTCTAATGGACCAATATAATAATTTATAAATCTAATTTAAGTATTATCTTTTCATTTATCAATAGATCCAATTTAAATAAATATTATACTTTTATTTTATGTGTCGCTAAAAAATATCAATTGATGGAAGAAAAAAAAATTGCTAATAGTAGACACTAAAAGATATTATACTTTCATTTATTAGTCAATATTACATTAAAGATGAATAATATGTAGCTCTGCTATTATTCCAATAATTTGCGATACACATAAGCCTACGTCACCAAAAAAAAGTGATTGAAACGCTGGAACATCAGATCATATTAGACAATGCATATAAATTAGAAATTTCAATGAAATAGTGAATAAGAGTTTAGTTCAATTCTGAGATTGAGCATGGATTAATTCATAATTCATATTAAAATAATGAGTTATTGAGCTTGAGAAATATTTTACCTCCTTAATGGATTTACCCGGTGTAAATCCTGGTTGCTGGATAGATGTAAAAAAAATTATTTGAATGCTCGGATAAAGAAGTAGAATGCTTAAATTTGAGACAATAATAATTAAGAACAGTACTAAATAACCGAGCTGCGCTACAAGTTATTTTCTCTCTCAAGATTTCTGTGATTTCACACTCAAAAAAACACATATTCAGGATAAGCAGGCTGAATTTATTAAACATAATTATTATAACTATCAGTTAAGTAGAAGCAGCGAGTCCATTGCCAAAAATTATATATCACTAAAAAAAGTTATCAATTAATGGGAAAAAATTTGCTTCTCAAGGAAATTAAATAAAACTTACATTTCCAACTGTTGAACTGATGAAAACTTCTTGGTAGAAGAAGTTCATTTTATGTTCTAATATATTTTTGTTTCTGATTTTTGACATCATTCTTATATCACAAGACAATTTTTAATTATACCGTTTATAATGATACCATTTAAAAAAATAGAGCTTGTAAAAAAATGAGATTACATGTATAAAATCGATGCCATAAATATCAAATAATTGATTGGTCATTAATTATAATTATCAGTTAATGATTATATTAACACTTGGTTAGGAAGAGATGTAAATAGGAAGAAAAGGGTGGAAAAATCATAAAAGGAAGAGTATCACACAAGTACGAGTAATAACCCACAAATCATCATTGATGTTCTTTCTCACTTGTATGTATGCCTATTGATTCAGTGATGTTAATAACTGAGATTTGTCATCTTTTTTGCAAATATCAGATGAGGTCAGATAAATTAGCACCGACGAGCAAAGTCTAAACATAAGAGGCACATCTCAAATGGCAGAAATTCAAAGCAAAATAAATAATACTTTCTATACGTCAATTGTCATCTGTCACACAAACAGGCAGATACAAGACATTACAAGCAACATAAATACAATGGAGCATCCGTCAATGGTATGTGTACATATATCTATACATAATCTAGTGGTAATCCAATTGTCCTACTTTCATCTTCTACCTACATTTTATGAAATGTATGCTCCTAAAAATCCACCTGGCCGGTTGGGGTTTTCAGAAGCTTCATCATGAAGCTGAATTTGATATCTGGAGAGGTCCTAGGCTGAGGCCAGTTTGCTCTTTCTGGTGTATTAATAAATTTGAATCCCTGGCTTTTGTACAGTTTTGTGGCCCCGAGGTTGTTTAGATCACAATGCAACGCTATGGCACGACAACCCCAGCTTCTTGCCTGAGCCTCTGCCTTGGCTATTAGTCTCTTGGCTATCCCCTTTCGTCGGTATTTCTCTCGAACTGCAACATTTGATATATATGCAATTCCAGTCCTGTGGAACAAATATGCAAAGGCACCATTGGCAAGGAAAACTTTTCAGCAATTCATCACATTATGCAATCAGTATCAATTATGAACTGTAAGAATCAAGGAACAATTAAAAACACAGCTAAAAAAGATCAAGCTTATCTCACAACATGACCTTTCAGATAATATTTACAAAAAAAAAAACAAAAAAAAACAAAAAAACAAACAAACAAACATTTTTATACACTGTATGGTGTCAGACCATATTGAATTTGATTTTCTTTCCTTATTCTCTTTGTTCAGAATTAAGACTAGTACGCTTTTTCTTATTTTCCTGGTTGCTCCCATCTTTCCCAAACCCCCTTATCCATGATCGCAGCCCATGACCAACTCAAAATTTTTGTATCAGTATGACCTTTACCTCAACTTCACCAATCCCATATAATCATAATCCATTTTCTTGTTGAGAAAAACAAATGATTCAGCTGAAATCATTAATCTATTGGTTACTAAACTATCTCGAGTTTAATTACAAAATCTGTTAGGTATATTAAGCTGCAGAGTATTCTAACGCATGCTCAAGAGACATGAAGCAGACTAAACTGGTTTTCCAATTTTGGGCCCTTTCCAGAGGAACCCGTAAATTCGTTCTATTTCAAAACATACACTTGCCAAAATAGATGAACAAATTCTGTTTAGAAAATGGAAGAAGAAAGTAGGTGGAGATTCATATGAAGATAATGCAATCATAGGACATCATACCTTTACTATAAAGCTTCTTTCCCTATTTTACTACTAAGACGGTAAAATGAACTTGAAAAAGTCAGAATGTCAGTATACCAACAGATATATGTGTAAGGATAGGACTATAAGGATTCAACTGTTAAAGTACATGTTTCCCTCTAAGCTCAGATGCTTCTTTACCCAAGATCAGCTATCATCAGCAATTCATATAACTCGGACCAAGATCAGCTATCATAAGCAATTCATGTAAGTTGGATCGCGAAGGCACAGTTTAGCTGCGACAGGCTGAGATAATCCTATTCAGGTCATTTGGAATTCAAATAATACTGTTTAATAAGGAAAACCATACATTTAAAAAACTGATATATGACAAATCCTTGAGTTTACTTGAAAACACCATGAAGACCTCTAACAGCAATTAAGGACAACTACTGTACCTCTAGGAAAATCAATCTAATGAATTAAAAGTTTAAAGCTAGTACCAGCTTCTCAAGTTTCAAAGAAAATGGCCCTTGTTAGGGAAGATTCTAGGCGTACATCTAAAAAAATGAATATCAAAGAAGTGACCATGATAATTGACAACATGAGCTAAAACCTCAACAATATCAACATTGTACACTTGCTATAGTTTCCTCACCATGAGTTCTATTTCTTATGGTTCCCAAACACTTGAATCACAGAACCAGGGAAATAATTGAAAGAACTCTGTAACATATTCATGAATTATTTCTTCAAAATCTCCTTATATCAGTAACCAAGCATGATGCTATCCAAGCTGAATGTCTCAATCAGATAGCAAATACCAATCAACGCATACAACACAACCAGAAAAATCAATTATCTAATATTTACTCCAGAGCCACTGTTAATAGCATCTATAGGGGATGTTTCCACTTCCCAAGGAAATGAAGATAAGCAATGCTACATGGACAAGAAACACAACAGGAAAAATGATGTAAGAAAGACTGGATAACCATGACAAAATTGTGTTTACATGGTTGTGAAAATCTCGGAGCATGTTCATGATTATTCTCTAATGTGGGAATAAGAGGTGCATGGGTGCAATCTTAAAGGGATAGAATAAGGAATTTGTATTGTGGCCCCTTTAAAAGAGGGAATCCTGTGGATATAAAGTCCTCGCCAGAGAGGTTTCTTTCCAGAGAGAAAATGGGTTCATATACTGACAAGGCCAAAGGGTCCTTTGGACATTTATGCACTCACCACACCATCAAATAATCACATGCGTACCCCTAAATATCACATGCAGTCGATTACATCAAGGTTCCCCATTCTTCCTGTCATGACTTTTCCAAGTTTATTTTCCTCTTTGGGTATCATGTGCAGATGACATTGTGCATCTCTTTTTACCTGGATCCTGGTAAACTTAACCCTCCACCATAACATGATTGATACATAACATAATGCTAGTTAAACGTCTAAAACATCCAACAAACAAGGATATGTCCAAAATATCAAATAGACTTCAAGTAGATTTTTGGTTTTGGGCTTGTTAGTATCCATGGATTTCTGGCTCACAGTATTTTTTGACAGTTTAAGAGTTCCAAAAATTTTGAGAGTCTAATTTTAAAGCAACATAATTCTCAATAAACAGTAAGAAAGCACTATTGTTGTTTACCAGTTAACTGAAAGGCAACATCTATGCACTGACATTGTGCGCATGTATGAAAACTTCCTTTCAATGCTAACTTACCTTCTTTGCCGAAGTGGGCCTTTTCTTGGAAGAAAATCAGCCACCGTATCTACAGTCAATATCCCAGTAACATATCCTCTGTTTAGACTGAATTTCCCATCAAAACCTCCAATCTTGAAATCTTCACTTCCAATGCAGATTTCACCACCTGAGCTACCAATGACAGCAACCAAACAAGTTCTCCGGCATCCACGTGGTATTGAGAAACCTGATAACATTGCCACCAGCCTGTCAATCCTCAATACAAAATCTAGAGGGAACGAGTAGTCAGGGAAGAAGGAACTGCAGTGAGTCTCAGCCACTTCCCAACAATCCTCTAATCTTGCCTCCCTCACAAAAATCTCCGGAGACACAGTAGGAAATAATTCTGCCACTTGACTTGCTCTGCATATTTCTACTGTGAAGGACCAGAATCATCACATTAAGCTTTTTAATATCCAACAAACTGTGCAACAAACCAAAGTACAGAAGCAAAACTTCTATTTTTTTTCTCTCTCCAAAGCTTGGTTCCATTGTGAAGAAATATATGAAAAGAGGGACATGTTTGAAAAATAAAAAATAATAAAAGATGTTTAAGGGAAAAAAAAGAAAAAGAAAAAAAGAAACATGAAAACAGAGGGCATAAATATATCGATAACATTAATAGATTGCCATATTGGTATATTCTTATTGACCCAAAAGGGGCAAGAGGGGCTGGGGGGGTGCTTGTTTTCATAAAAAAGCTGTCTTCATAAGCATAAAAAGTGCAATTTAAATCACTAAGTTAATGTCACATGGCAAATATCGACGTTTATAGGAAATCTAAATGCATGCTATCTTCAATATTACATCAAATAAGCCATGGTTCTGCTACTTTATAGCAAGAAGAGTGAAATGGGAAATCTCCAACCAATATTTTAAGCTAAAGTATCCTCCTGAACAAAACAAAGTAACAAAATCAACTTGTGATAGAAATTAGATGGTCATAAATTGATTATGCACTAAATTAGTCTAAACGAATAAAGTACCATACTCCAGCAAACCAAAGCCATTTAATTATGGATGTGAAGATCTTCAACCTCATTGTCCAATTTCTTAACAACTAAAGTCCAAGCATCAAAAAAGATTCGCAATTAGCCATAAATAGAAACAATTCAATAAGCAGACAAAATTTTGACTATAACACAAGACAACATACATAGATAAACAGATATGGAGTCTACAAAGAAAACCCAGAAAAGGATTTCACGCTAACTGGAAAAACAACAAAATATAACGGCAGAAAAATTAAAAGAGACATATTGTGAGTTACCTGATTTTGAAAGGGGCAAGAGAGAAAGCTCATGAGGAACCTTAAAAGATGAAGAGCTAAAGTTGGATTGCTGCTGTGGAAGATGATGATGGTGGTGTTTCTTGAAATTGAAACCAAGGTATTTGTTTATGGAGGATGGAGATACTGCGATTCCCAATGGTATGGACCGCATTTCCTAGAGATTTTGCTTCTTTCACTAAAGAATCAGAGAGATTCTAAAGTTTTTGTCTTCGAAGTAGAAAAACTTAGCTAAAATGTTGAAATGCAAATTTTGCGAGTGAACTCGTGTCACTTGTGGCTGCTTTCAACGTTTGTTTAGGACAATGTTTAGATTTTTACTCTGTTTTGTCTGTTCTTTACCACTAAAAATCAGTTCCTTCTTATGGGGTAAAACCCATCATTTAGCTTCAGTATTTTTTATTTTTTATTTAATTTAATCAATACTTTTTGTAGATGATTTAAGTATTTATATTTTATATTTTTTAATTAAATTTTTTAATAATTTTTTAGAAAATAAGCTAATATTATTAATATAATTGTTGGAAATATAAATAAATTATATTTTTAATTAAACTAAAATTAATATTTAAATTACAAACTTCAATTTATATCATAATCAATTTAACTCAGATAAAAAGACAATTTTATATTAATAGCTAACAGTGTTTGTTTAATTTTCAAAAAAAAATTAATAATTATTAATAAAATAAGAGTACAAAAGTTCAAATCTTCAGAATATACAAAAGTTAACTGATAGGTTTTGCATTTCTATTTCCATCAAGAAAAAATAGAAACGCTGAGAGCTGACGCTTGTCTTTGAATCAAATATTTGTTTCTTTTCTACATGACATACTATTTCTTCTAATCTCCAAAAAAAAAAAAAGACCTAGAATACTCATCATACTATTTCTTCAAAATCCAAAGTTCATCTTCACTTTACTACGGAAATCAGAAGCAGTGATAAGGTCACCAGCTCCACTTCGACAATGATAGTGTCAATACCATTTCCAGATGACCAGCTACATCACCGATTATTCGTTTCTCTCCAGACAATGGTGATACAACTTTCAGACCTTTTTATTTGCAAAATACTCATTCCCAATCCATAAAAATTGGAAAATACACATTCTCAATCCATACTACCTACTTTTTACTGTGATCTCGTTTTTATTTGTAAATTTCCTCGACATTTTGTAAGAAATATTGAGTTTACTCTGTAAAAAATCTGTACAAAGTCCTTGTTGAACAAAATTATGAAAAAACTCCACATGCCATAACTTAAAAGAAATGGGATATGAGGTGATGAGGTTTACTGCCTTCATTATTGTCTTTCTATTTTTTCTTCCTAATTTCAATATTCAATATAAAGCAACATGACAATGCTTTTTCATTTTATTTTATCTATTCAACATAAACCACACCACAACTATATTAATATATGTGATGAACATTTAAAAAAATAATAAAATTTTAAAAAATTAATAACGCACCTCCCTGTATTTTTGATAAAAATGTCATTTGAAATAATAATTAAAAAGACTGTGAGTTGAATATACTAATTCTCCTACAATTACAATCGTTAGTAGTAAGCGGAAACCCTAAATCCTTATAAAAGACTATTAAATTATATATGACATTCTAGATAATTTATACAAAAATATTTTAAATATAAAAAAAATCATGTCGTATATTATATTGTAATATTTGAAATGAATTTGTATTATCTCAAACGATAGGAGAGTACAATGTTAATTTTTTAAAAATTTTATTTTCGACTGTAATTTGTTAAAATCTCAAGAGTTATATATATATATATATATATATATATATATATATTCTTTTTCTTTTTAACAAAAAATAACATTCATCTTTTTATTTTTTGAATTGCGACAATCTTCTTCTTTTGTTTTTGTTATAATATTTAAAAAAACAATTTTTAAAGATTTTTCTGAACGCCATCACGTTTTTAAGAATTAATCTAAAACCTGATTTTTCTAGATTATAAGATATATTGTTGAAGAAAATCCAATTTTATACTTTTTTTCTTTCCACAAAATATATTTACTTTATTTTTATATAGATTTAAAAAATTCAGTTAAGATAGTCAAACTATAAATTATAAAAAGAAAGTGCATGCAATTTTAATAAATAAGAGTAAAGTAAAAAATATTATTTTGGTTTCTGAAATAGATACTTAAAAGAAAAAAAATCAAAACGAACATTTTGTAGTAAAACGGAAGGTATTCTGTAAAACAAATATAAAAGCTAAAGATTGAAAATCTTAATTATCAGTTTTTAATATTTCTACTTAAAACTGACTTTTTAAGAGTTTAAAATCTCAATTTTTCATAACAAAAAGCTAGCTTTTAGGTTTATAATAAATACCTAAAATGATATATTTTTATATTCATATCAATATATAATTTATAATTAATAATTAATAATATTAAATTGATATTATTATAAGTGAAAATATATACAAATTTTAAAATTTGTGTATATATACTTTTTATATTCTTATAAGTAATTGTTGGCTTGGAATTATATATTTTCTTATTTATAATTGCTTAATTATTTTTGAGTTATTGGTGATACACATAATATAAAATAAATATTATGAACAGTCACTTCATAAAATAAAAATAATTTATAACTATTACATTATCATATACTTTATAATTCATTAAAAAAATAATTGGCAATTTTTAATTATAATTGTTAGACCCGACAATTGTTAAAATTTATAAAATCTATATAAAACACTCAAAATCATTCAAAACTCAAAAATTATTTGAATTTGATTTTTTAATTCAAGTGTCTGAGGTATTCTTTCTATTCAAGAGACTGCCGGTATAGTCTGCATCTGAATATCCTATTATATGAAAGGATGAATTTCAAAGATACTATAAGCTTAGATGCAATGTCCATGTAAATATTTTAAGATTTTTTTCACAACATTCAAATGTGATTCTTTAGAACACGATTAAAATTTAGCACATAAGCATACACTGTATATTATATCGGACCTAGAGGTAGTAAGATATAAAAGTGATCCAATCATACCTCTATAGAGTTTTTCATTAATACTTTTACCTTTTTCGTCTTTGTCCAATTTTATTGATGTACTCATTAGAGTCTTGGCATTTTTGCATCCTTCCATTTCAAATTTATTGATTAAATCTTTGGCATACTTAGATTGGTTGATGAATATGTCCTCATTGTTTTGTTTTATTTGTAGACTAAGAAAGAACTTAAGTTCACCCATCATGCTTATTTCAAATTCCCTAGTCATACACTTAGCAAATTTTTGGCAAAACAATTCATTAGTAGACCCAAATATAATGTAATCAACATAAATTTGAACAATAAAATTTGTCCAATTTTATTAATGTGCTCATTAGAGTCTTGGCATTTTTGCATCCTTTCATTTCGAATTTATTGATTAAATCTTTGGCATACTTAGATTGGTTGATGAATATGCCCTCATTGCTTTGTTTTATTTGTAGACTAAGAAAGAACTTAAGTTCACCCATCATGCTCATTTCAAATTCTCTAGTCATATACTTAGCAAAGTTTTTGCAAAACAATTCATTAGTAAACCCAAATATAATGTAATCAACATAAATTTGAACAATTAGAATATTATGCTTGTGTTTTTTAGTAAATAATGTAGTGTCAACATTTTCCTTTACAAATTTATTTTCTAAAAGGAAGAACTTAGTTTTTCATACCAAGCTCTTGAAGCTTGTTTCAAACTGTACAAAGGTTTTGAAAGTTTAAAAATATGATTAGACAAATTATGGCTTTCAAAACCCGGTGGTTATTCTACATAAACTTCTTTTTTCTATAAAACCATTTAAAAAAATATTTTTGACATCCATTTGAAAGAGTTTAAAATTCATATGGCATGCAAATGCTAAAAGAATTATTATGGCTTCTAATCTAGCTACCGTAGTATAGGTCTCATCATAATCTATTCTTTCTTCTTGATTATAACCATTTGCAACTAACCTAGCCTTATTCCTAGTTATTGAACCTTGTTCATCTAGTTTATTTCTAAATACTCATTTACTGCCAATGATTTGATGCTCTTTGGGTCTAGGAACTAAGGTCCACACTTTACTTCTCTTAAATTGGTTGAGTTCCTCTTGCATAGCAATCACCCAATTTTCATCATTAAGAGTCTCATCAATATTTTTAGCCTCAATTTGAGAGACAAAAGCAAGGTTAGAATCTAAGAGTTTGAGATGAGATCTAGTACATACTCCTTTAGTAGGATCACCAATGATTTGTTCATTGAGGTTATCTTTTGTCATTTTCCATTCCTTTGGAAGCTCTTGTTTGTCTTGCTCTTGAGCTTCAGGTAGAGAGATATCTTGATATGGGTTTTCTTGATCATTTATATCTTCCTCATAATCAAGATCAAGATTTTCCATTGAACCTACGATATCATTAAGAACACTACCTTTCACAAGATTAAACTTACTAGATTCATCAAAAACAACATGCATAGATTCTTCGATAACTAATGACCTTTTATTAAAGACTCTATAAGCTTTGCTAGAGGTGGAGTATCCTAAAAACATACCTTCATCGGATTTAGAGGCAAATTCTCCAAGGTTGTCCTTAGTATTTAATATGAAGCACTTGCATCCAAATACTCTAAAGTATAATACCATGGGCTTTCTTCCATTCTATAACTCAAAAGAAGTTTTATTTAAGAGTGGTCTTTTGAAAACTTGATTTGAAATATAACATGCAGTATTGGTGGCTTCGGCCCAAAAGTAGGTTGGTAACCCATACTCATTGAGCATTGTTCGAGTCATTTCAATTAAAGTTCAAGTTTTTCTTTCGACTACCCCATTTTGTTGAGGCATCCTATGAGTTGAAAAATTTTATGAAATACCATGTTCTAGAGAGAAGTTTTCAAAGTTTTCATTTTCAAATTCTTTACCATGATCGCTTCTTATTTTTAAAATAAAATATCCCTTTTCATTTTGAACTGTCCTAGCAAAGTTTTTTAAAAGATTCAAAAGCATCACTCTTTTGAGCTAAAAAAATTACTCATGTGAATCTAGAGTAATCATCGACGATGAAAAAAGCATAGTGTTTACCTCCTAAGCTTGCAACTCTAGTAGGTCCGAAAAGATCTAAATGCAAAAGTTGTAGAGGCTTCGAGGTACTTACAATATTTTTGGATATGAATGAGGACTTGAGTTGTTTTCCTCTTTGGCAAGGTTCACATGTCTTATTCTTTTCAAATTTGACTGTTGATAGTCCACTTACTACCTCTCCTTTGCTAAGGTTTTGAATTAAATTCATACTTGCATGACTAAGCCTTCTATGTCATAGCCAAGATTCATCACTAGTAGTCATAAGACATTTAGAGGAAAGGTTAGATATTTTGTGTAAGTCTATTATGTAAGTATTGACGTCTCCACTTCCTTTGAATATCTCTTGGCCACTAAAAGAGATTACAAGACATTCATTTGAGGTAAAGATTACTTGGTTCCCTTATCACATAATTGACTTACACTTAATAAGTTATGTTTCAAATCATCAATAAGTAAAACATCTTCAATGAAAGTAATATTATTAATACCAATGGAGCCAATGTCATTTACCTTACCCTTAGCATTGTTTCCAAAGGTTACATTACCACCATTAATACTTTTAATATCACTGAATAGTTCTTTGTTTCCGGTCATATGCCTTGAGCATCCACTATCCACAAAGCCAAACATTTTCTTTTATAGTGGACTTAAGGCATACCTCATCCATGAAGTGATCCTTTAAGGTCATGAAGCATAGGTTGACCTCTTCACTTTCATTGTCATCTTTTTCACTTGAAGAGCTTTCGTCGTCCCATGTACCTTTATGACATTTCTCCCCATTATCATTTTGATATCTTTTCTTGTGTTTCTTGAGCTTTGGGCATTCTAGTTTGATATGTTCTTTCTTCCCACACTCTAACATTTTACCTCCTCTTTATTTCTTTGAGAGTCATTTGAGGAGTGTTTGAGGTTTCTTTGTTTGAAGTTTTAACATTTGCCAATTCTCTTTTCAATTATTCTTTTTAATCTCCTTGAGAGCATGACAATGTCCTTATTTGCATCATCACTCTTTTCTTTATCATCTTCAACTTCTTCTTAAGATTTTGAAGTAGAGGTTTTAAGTGCTAGAGGCTTTCTTTTTTCTGGTTTGATTTCAAGTTCTCTATCTCTCTTTACCACCATTTTGTGTGTTCAAATTTTGCCAATAAGCACATCGGTAGGCATGACGCTCATGTATTCATTGGCTTCTTCTATACCAGTAACTCTTGAACCATAGTCTTTGAGAGGAAGGCTTTTCAGAATTTTGTTGTTTACATCTTCCAAGCTCAAGTGCTTTCCAAGCTTTCTCATGTCGTTTATGATGGCTAGAAGACGATTCGTCATATTGGTGATGGATTCATTAGATTTCAACTTGAAGAGTTCATATTCTGAAGTAAGAAGTTGAATCTTCTTAGATTTAACTTGTTTTGTTCCTTCATGATAATTCTCCAATGTCTTCCATATAGTATATGTTGTAGGGCAGTGTTGAATTCTGTCACATTCTTTAATGGATATAGAGCTTGCAAGGATTATCATTGCCTTTTTATTTTTGAAGTTTGCTATACGTTGAGGCTCTATCCAATCATCTCTTGAAAGGATTTCTTTTTCACCATTAACTCCTCTCCTAGTTGGAGGTGTCCATTCTTTTCGAACACTATCCCAAACTTCAATTCCCTCACTATCGAGATATGTCTCTATCCGGAACCTCTAATGACTGTAGTTTGCTCCATCAAAGGCTTGAGACTTTAGAATCTTTCAATGGATATTTCTTGATCTTTGCTAGCACTTTTTAGGCTTTGATGCTAGACTTGCTCTGATACCAATTGTTGCCCAAACAATGAACCAAAAAGGGGGTTGAATTGGTTCTAAAATAAAAATGTCTTAACTTTAAGTGTGGAATAAAATTAAATAGAGTATGGATGGAGAGATATTACACACGAGATTTATAGAGGTTCGGGTATTAACAAACCTTACTCCTTTCCCCTATCTCAATTAAGAGTTTTACTAACACACTAAGTGTTACAATGGAGTTTTACAAGCTCATTCTCAACTATGGTATTTCTCTCAATGGTTAACACCTAACCTAGAAATTCCCTTGTGTTTTAATGGCTCACATAATAAACCAATTCCTTGTGTTTTAAGGATCACACAATAAACCCTTACAAGTGTTTCAATCTTAACCCAATATACTCAAACTCACTTGAGTAATTGATTACAATGAAAACACTCACCAACCTATAATACTTAGAAATTATGAGCAATTAGGTTTTTACAAAGAATAAAGGTTTTGTTGAAAATAACTAATACATAATGGCTACAACAAGATTAAAGATTCAAAGTAATTGTTGTTTTTCTTTTCAAGATTCATAAATGTCTTGCATTTATACTTCCTCTGCGAATTATAGCCATTTGGATGCATTTAATGCAAAAATAGTCATTGAACTAACTCCTAACTTCGCACTTGACATGTTTCTCTGTCCTCATTCATAGGCGTGACTATATGTGTCACGGTCGTGAATGTTCTTCCAAGTCGTGGTCCAAGTGGTGACTCTGATTGTGAAGCTTTCTAGAAGAACTTGAACTGTTTTATCACGGGCGTGAATATTTTTCCAAGCTGTGGTTCAAGTGGTGACTCTGGCCGTGAAGCTCTCTGGAAGAACTTGACATGTTATTTCACGGGCGTGTCTTTTTTTCACAGGCGTGACTGATTTGATCGTTCACAGTTGGTATGATCATTCATGGTCGTGAAGCTCTCTGGAAGAACTTGACATGTTATTTCATGGACGTGTCTTTTTTTCATAGGCGTGACTGATTTGATCATTCACAGTTGGTATAATCCTTCATGGTCGTGAACTATAAATGTTTGAGAGTTGGCGCTAAGCTATATCACAGGCATGACATAAATAGTCACGGGCGTGACTTTACTATTTCTTATTATTTTGATTCTTCAAAAGTTGTCTTTCATTTTTGCATTATATTCTATTCAAGATATATTCTGTTCAACAAACCTAGAACACAAGTATTGTTGAATACATTATTGCTATTTTATTTGTTAGCATTAGAATGACAGAAATACCCCTTAAGGTTTAGCACAAGGGTTTTATCAGGCTGAGTGTATCTCCTTGGAGTGCATTGATTTTGCTTGTAAATAAGAGAAATGGGTCTATAGGGTTATGCATAGACTATAGGTAGATGAACAAGGTAACTGTCAAGAACATATATTATTTATCATGGATTGATTATTTTTTTGATCAGTTGAAGGGTGCAAGAGTATTCTCTAAGATCAACTTGAGGTTGAGTTATCATCAGTTAAAGATAAAGGAAGGGGATATAGCTAGGACATCTTTTAGAACCAAATATGGTCATTATGAGCTTTTGTTTATACCATTTGGTTTGACCAATGCTCTAACTTTTTATGGACTTGATGAATCGGATTTTCAGGCCATACTTAGACCAGTTCATAGTTGTTTTTTTTTTATGATATCTTGGTGTATTCCCAAAAAGCAAGCACAACATGATTAGCATTTCAGAACAGTGTTGTAGATTCTTAGAGATCATGAGTTTTATGCTAAGCTCTCAAAATATGAGTTTTGGCTTAACGAAATAGCTTTTCTTAGACACATCATATCTGCAGACGGCATCAAGGTTGATTCCAGTAAGGTTGAGCTTCTATAACACAATAAAACAACTATCAAAACTCTACTTTATCATATCTTTCTAAACTCTATTTTCTCCCTTAAAATCCTCATCTCTCTCTCTTCCACCACAAGCTATAAATGAACTCTAAACTTCTTTAGAGAAACTTGTAGAAGAGAAAAAAAACTTCTTACCTTCACTCTTTTCTCCCCTTAATAAACCCTTTGGAGATTTCCCTCTCATTTTCTCCTACTCTTCTCTTTTTTTCCCTTTTTAGCTTCCTTAAGTCTTGTTATACATGAAAATGGCTTTTTCCTTACTTTTCTTTATCTAGTTTCTTTCTAGAGGATCTTGGCCTATAAAGGGGATATGGAGTTGGCATGGGACTGGTTTTTGATACAAAAAATAAAGTAAAAAGAATGAAATAAGAAAAAAAAAAAAAAAAGAGGAGAAGAAAGTCCAACATATGAGACCCATCATATGACCTTATACTGTGATATTTAGGGTACTTAGCACATTAATGTTCTTCTTTCTTAAGGGTGGCCAGCCAACATATCTCTTAAGGTCTAAAATTACATTTAAATGGTAATTATCTCATTAGATCCTCCAAATTTTGATAAATTATAAATTGACCCCTAAAACTTTTCAAATTTTACAATTTAGTCTTTAATCGTAATTTAACTTATGTACATTTTTCATATGCTTTATTTAACATCTTTCATAATTTTAAATCACCATTTTGATTAACTTAAATCAAATCCAAATTTAAACTCTGATCGGTCCAACACGTCAACTTAACGGCACATACAACTCGAAGCCTAAATTATCAGATATGACACTATTGTTGCACTGGATCAAAATTTCACTAACTTTTTCTACTATTTATTATCTTCTCATCGTTGAATCTGTGCGAGAGAACAAAACTCCCCCACTAAGCACTAAGCTTAGTGATGTGTACTGAAAGACAATAAATTATAAACATGCATCATGCATATATATGCTAACTAGCATTATTAACTTATGCAAATTTCATTTTCTTTCTACTATAACCTATTACCAGTTGACTCCATGTATTATCGATAATTAGGCTCATTTATTTATATGAATAATCATCCACATGCATTAATAGCATACAACCATTTATCTTTCTTAATTGTTTTACCAATTTTTTTACTTTTTTTTTCTTTTATGAATAATAATAGTTATTCTTTCAATTTTTATCTTTTTAATATGCGAAAACTCCCAGATCAGTCACTAGGAGACAAAAGGGAAATATATGAATGGGTACTGTGGGATAGTAAATTTCCAATAAAATGGGCAATAAATTTTCTATTGGTGTTAAATGCCTACGAGCACCATGACCCATAAACTCAAAGCCTATGGGCTTTACTGTCACTTATATATATGATGTAACAACTGCATTTTCTGAAATACAAGTACTTCATAGATGTAAGATATGCATTATTTCTCAGAGATATGGATTTCTCATAAGTGAACAGAATGACGTATTACTCATAGAGAATGATGAGCCTAATACCTATGAAGTTTTGAATAGTTTAGAATCTGACAAATGGATAAAAGTCATGTAGTTAGAGATCGATCCCATGTATTTCAAGAAGAAAACTGACATATAAGGTAATATAGTTACCTATAATTTTAGAGTGGTAGCTAAAGAATATTGTCAAAAATAAGGTGTTGACTATAACAAAACCTTTTCTCAAGTTGCTATGCTTAAATCCATTAGAATACTCCTAGACATTGCAGCTTATTATGATAATGAGATTTCACAAATGGTCAATAAAATGAGATAAATGTATGTATGTATGTGTGTATGTATGTATGCATATATGTATGTATGTATGTATGTATGTATGTATTATGATGATGATGATGATGATGATGATAATAATAATAATAATAATAATAATAATAATAATGATAATAATAATAATAATAATAATCATCATCATCATAATCATAATAATCATAATCATAATCATAATAATCATAATAATAATCATAATCATAATCATAATTATAAACATAATCATAATCACAATCATAAAGGGAAAAAAAAAAAAGAAAGTCAACAAGGATGGAGATATAAGGGATATTCTACCTTATCACAATTCTACAAATCTCCCCTTTGTTTCATTTTCATTCCTTTTTTTCTTTTCTACTCCAAAACCTCTCTTTCACATCTTCATTTTGCATAAGAGTTTCAACAAGAACCTAACAAAGTTAATTATTGGTAAGTTAGTTGTTATTTTTTCTTGTTTTTAGGGTCTAGTATTCTATTATTTATTGTGTACAAAAGCCCTTGAATCCTATTTTTTGAGTAGAATTTTAGGACCTAATTTTATGGTCTTAGAAGAGGAATTTGGAAAAGTTCAAAACATAAAACTTGTAGATCTATGTCTTATATATGTACCTTTAAAACAATTTTACAATATTTGAAGAAAAATAGTATTTTTACTAAAATTGGTTTTGGTTTTATTTTCAACAGATCCCTATGGTTTTCGTTTATTTTTATCATCTTAGATGTCTAATTTCATTAAAAGAAAAACATAAAAGTTGTACATTTATATGTTACATATATATATATATATATATATATATATATATGTTAATTTTGTAGTAAAATTCAGTATATATAAGAAAATATAGGTGAAATATTGATAAATGTTCTGTTGTATCTTTTCAGCTCCAAAAAGTTTATCCTAATTTTTGAGCTATTTATAGATTCAATTCATACAAATGAAAAATATAAAAAAACAAATTGGTTTATTTTGTACCTAAATTTCAGTAAAATTCTTACCTTCAAATTGAATGTATTTTGTAAGTTATGATATTAAAAATAAAACTAATGTAAATGTTACCTCTATGCAGGATCAATCATATATTTTCTATTGTTTGAAGGCCTTAAAAGCATAATCTAAAAATATTGCAAACATAAAAAATGTTTATTTGTGTCTTGGCTATGTTTCTGGAAAGGTTTTAATAATTAAGAATAGACGTTATAAGATATAAATTAATAAATTTGGTATCTTAAAACTGTCTAAGAATAGAAAACATGACACATTTTGAAATTCCACTAAAAATAGTGTGATATTCTAAAAATTCAAAATATTTAATATGTTATAACTTTATATGTTATATTTAAAAATAATTAAGAATGGTATAAATTGGAAAAGTATAGATAAAGTTATAGATTGATTAGTCTTAAAAATTCATATTATCATATACGAAAAATATTAGTTATTTACTTATAACATAATAAGATTAAATTTCTCTAGCTATGTATTGATCAATTATAATTCCAAATAGCCTCTAATATAAGTTGGTGACACACAATAAGTAAAGAAAACATGGGGCATTTGATTTCATAGCATGACTGACCTAGTAGAAGCAGAGACATGACTTAAGAGGACACAAAAGGTGTTAAATATGAAGAGGTGTCCTCCAGACAAAAAATTTGATTATGAAGTGTTTGTGCTTCAAAGTGATGCTTATGAATAGTGAGAGATAGTCCTAGGTAGTGATGCATAACTTTCCGTTCTGACTTGGAATGATTTCCTTCGAGAGCTTTAGAATAACTATATATTTGAGGTATATAAGGATGAAAAGAGAAAAAAATTCCTGAATCTAAAGTAGGGAAACATGTCTATTGCTAAATATGATGTGCAATTTAATATGCTTTCTCACTATCCCAGATTTATGGTCTCCACTGAAAGTGACAAATGTTGAAAATCTGAGGAGAGCCTCAGATATGATATCAGAAATAGAATCACAACCATTGATCTAGATAACTATACTAGACTCAAAGCTACAATAGTTAGAGCACAAAGGTTAATGATATAAGTTGTATAACAAGCAAAAAGGGCAAGACGATAGTTTATTAGAGAATCTAATAGAGGACATAAAAAGAAAGCTAGACATATGCCAACACAATCTGGCAACAAATGTGGGTACTCTAGTTCTAAAGGTCGTGGTACAACTTTTTTTTATCTAGGCAAAGGACATAAAAAATATGTGGAATAAAGGCTTACTTGTACTCATTGTGGTCGACAACATATAGGTGAATGCAGATGGCTAACATGAGCATCTTATTTTTATGGATCATTAGATCATATATATAGACTATTTAGAAAAAAGCCAAATTAACAGAGGTTGACAGAGGTAGATAAGTATCAATAACTACAGTTGAGGCACTTAAGGTGACTAGTACTAGCGGGACACAAGGCGGAGATAGAGGCAGAGATAAGAGTGGCACCATAGACAAATGAGTAAGCAAATTTGAGGGTCAGAGTTCCAAACCTCCTACACAGGCGAAGGTCTTTTCCATGACTAGTAAAAGGGCAGTTAATGCTCCTAAAGTAATTACTGGTAATATTTATATTTATGATGTAAAGACATTTGCATTGATTAACCTAAGTTCCACACATTCATTTGTATCATTATATATGGCATCCAAACTATGTGAGTACTCCACTTGGAGCAGTAGTAGTTGTAAATAATATATGTCGTGATTGTTCAATATACATTAATAAAGATAAATTGAAAGTTGATTAGATCTTTATTGTTGTTGTATGAATTTGATGTAATATTAGGAATGGATTGGTTAACTAAACATCATACAATAGTGAATTGTTTTACTAAAGAAGTAATTTTGGAGCCTCCAAACCAACCAAGGGTTGTGTTTTTACATATTTAGTCTCAATAGTAAAAGCATTCCAAATGGTCAAATGAGGGTGTGAAGCATATTTGACATATGTGACTGATATTATAACCACTAATATCCTGTTTGAAAATATACCAGTGATGAGAGAATTTTATGATGTGTTTCCAGATGACCTACATGATTTACCACTTGATAGAGAGATAGAATTTACAATTGAATTGGTACTAAGGATGACACCAATATCAGTGTCACCATACAAAATGACCTCAGTTGAGTTGAAAGAATTGAAGACTCAATTGCAGGAATTGCTTGATAAAGGGTATATCAGAACTAGTGTATCACTGTGTGAGCCGCCAATGTTATTTGTTAAAAAGAAATATGGAACAATGAGATTGTGAATTGACTATAGAAAACTAAACATGATAATAATTAAGAACAAATACCCACTATCTAGAATAGATGATTTGTTTGATCAGTTGCAGGGAACCTAAATATTTTCTAAGATCGATTTAAAATTGGGCTATTACCAATTAAAGGTAGCAAAAACAAATGTTCTGAAGATTGCTTTTTGAACAAGGTATGGACATTATAAATTT
The DNA here is from genome assembly GCA_023653625.1 of Triadica sebifera. NCBI lineage: Eukaryota > Viridiplantae > Streptophyta > Magnoliopsida > Malpighiales > Euphorbiaceae > Triadica > Triadica sebifera. Next base: position 6,790,735 of record CM042898.1, on the reverse strand, counting down.
TTAGTATGTCATTTTGTTGACTAATGCTCCAATTGCATTTATGTCATTAATGAATAAAGCATTTTGATAGTACCTGGATAAGTTTGTGATAGTATTCATTGATGACATATTGGTGTACTCAAAAGATAGGGGAGAACATGAATAATATTTAAGAATTGTATTGCAAACTTTGAGAAAGAAACAATTGTATGCAAAACTGAGTAAATGTGAGTTCTAGTCAGATCATGTGATGTTCCTTGGGCATGTGGTATTAGGCAGAGGTATAAAGGTTGATCCCAAGAAAATAAAGGCTATAGTAAATTGCGAAGCTCCTAAAAATGTTGCAAAAGTATATAGTTTCTTAGGTTTGGCAGATTATTATCGTAGATTTGTTGATGAATTCTCATTAATTGTCAGCCCTTTGATTAAATTACTAAGACAAAATGTGCCTTTCAAATGGACTTCAGTGTGTTAAATGAGTTTTGGTAAATTAAAAAATAGGTTAACCTTGGCACCAGTGTTAGTAATTCTTATAGATATAGGTTTACAGTATATAGTAATATTTCTCACTAAGGCTTAGGGTGTGTATTAATGCAACATAGTAAGGTAATGGCTTATGCATTCAGATAGTTAAGACCATATGACATGTCATATCTAATGCATGACTTAGAATTAGCTGCAATTGTGTTTGCATTGAAAATTTTGAAGCATTATTTGTATAGTGAGATATTTTAAATCTTCACATACCATGAGAGCTTAAGTTACTTATTGACTTAAAAAGAGTTAAATATGAGATAGAGATGATGGATAGAGCTGTTAAAATATTATGACTGCACAATTGAATATCATCTAGGAAAAGTCAATGCAGTAGCATATGCATTAAGTAAGAAGTCTAGTAATAGTATAGGTTACTTGCAAGCATCCTCTTATTCATATTTGATTCAACATTCATAGAATGTAATTGAATCAAATATGCATGATGGTAGATTACTGATAACTACTCTTCATGTTAGACCGATACTAAAGGATAAGGTCAAATAAGCACATAACAAAGATCCTCAATTGTGTGAGAAAATTGAATTAGTAAGGTAGGGAAATAGTAAAGATTTTCATTTGCAAGATGATGTACTGATGTTAAGTTCATGTATATGTGTTCCAAACATTAACAACTTGCATCAAGAAATAAAGGAAAAAACACATAATGAACCTTATACAATGTACCTAGAGATGACTAAAATGTATCACAACTTGAGACCTTATTATTTGTAACACCCCATCACTTCAGCCTCAAGTGCCTGGATAAGGGAGTGTTGCACCGAATTTTTCAAATCATTATTTTAATAAATGCTAGAAAGCCATACATTTTTTTAATCAAAGCACAAAGATATAAAAGAGATAATGTATATTTTATTTATATAAGATAATATTTACAAAACCATAGAAGACAATTTCTAAATCCAAAATAGAGAAATATAAATACAAAATATAAAAGAGTTGTGACCCTCGGTTTTTACTATTGACTGCTTTACTGGATTAGGCCGCAACTAGCTTTATCTACAAGCTTCAGCTATCTTTCTAAATCTGTGCAGAAGGAAACTCCTACACTAAGCTCTGAGTTTAGTAGTGCATAAAGATAAGGCAATATACTATATCATGCAACATGCATTATCATATGTTCATAACATATAATATATATATATACATACGTACACACCAATTCATATATTTTTTTTATCTCATATTAATTTTACTTTATTATGAACTCTTTTAATTTAATTAACTTATTTATGCCCATAACACTTAGGAACCACTAATAAGGATACTGGGGTTTCCATTCAGGCATTTATGAGTACCACCCGGATATTTATGGTATGCGCATACAAGTGTTATTACCGGCATTTACATATATATATATATAGGTGTCATCACCGACATTAATAATAATAATGTCATTATTGGCTTTAATTATAGTGTTATCGCCTGATTCATTAATTGTGCTATCATAAACATTAATAATCCCCCTGATTGGCATGCCAAACTATCCAAAATTCTAGTTCTAAGCTAGGTATTTTAGGGCTTAATTAATGTCATTAAATTTCATAACTCTTAAATTCATACATTTCATATATTCAATAACTCAATTAATCATATAATTACTCAATGAAAATATTCTTTGCATAATATAACAAAATTCACATTGGTTTACATATCAAATTTTTCAATTTGTTTTCTACCCTGTTACCAACAGATTTCATATTTTGTTTTTGACATCAATTTTGGTCATATTCCAATCCGAGTTAAATTACATAATCTTCTTATGAATTTAGACCTGAATCTTAGCTTTAATATTCAACTTAAATCTCTAAATTTGGAGTTCTATAGAAAATGATAAGATTAATTGAACACTAACTAGGTACTAACAATTTTTTTCAAAATTTTCTGGATAGATTCTAAGTCTGAAATATATGTATTTTTTTAGGAAAATACAGACATATTTAGATTTTATGGTATGAATTAAAGTTATATCCCTATATCTTAGCTTTCAAACCCAACCAATAATACATTAATCCAAATTCTAGAACTTAAGTTATAGCAATATATGCACTTACTACTCCAAAAATTCCAGCATTGGACACACACAATCACCTAATTTAATTTTTACCAAATATACTCCTAAGTCTAGCAAATATGCATACCCAGAATTTTATCACAAAATAATGTTAATTTACAATCATTTACATGCCAAATACTCAAATAATGCAACTTAAAAATAAAACATAGGCTATTGCCTTAAGTTATGCACAAACCACTTCTTAATCTCCTTCACTTTCTCTAGGTAGCTTTCTTTTTGCCTTTGTTTCCTTAAGCTTCTTCTTTGTTACTTTGAACTCCTAAAATACACAAAATCATTATCAAAACCTTACCTTATCAAAACTCTCATGAAACCCTAAACTCTCTCTCATGAAACCTTAAACTCTCTCTCTACATAATTAAGCTCTAAATGAGCTCAAAACCATATTTTTCTTTGATGAAAGTTAAAGAGGATAAGCAGAGTTTCTTACCTATATTCTTTCTCTTTTTGATCAACACTTGAAGGTTTTCTCTCTCCTTTTGTCTTGCTTTTTTTCGTCCTTTCTTCTCTTTCCTAGCTTTTCCAAGTCTTGTTGTGCATGAAAATGGCTTTAACTTGTTCTTTTCCCTCTCTTCTCGTTCTTTCTCTCTCTAGATTAAGCTCTAGCTATGGTGGAAAATGAGG